>OY970798.1:17441548-22441548 GCA_963853775.1 Xanthia togata | reverse complement strand
TTATAACTTGCTTCTAAAACGGTGTAGGAAAACATCGTGAGGAAACCGGCACGCCTGAGAGAAATTTCTCGATGGCATGTGAAGCCTAAATCTGAGGCCCATGGGCGGCTTTAAAACTCATATACCAGGTTGATCACTAACCACACGAAAAGAAGAAGAAGTATAAAAAATGGGATCCCTTCTTTTCGCATAATGTTCTTTGTCCTAATATACTTCGGCATAACGATTTTGGCACAATTTGTTTTGGCATAATAATACTTCGGCATAATTTTTTTAGGCATACTTTTTATGTTGGCATAATCATCTTAAAGACTAATTTGTTTTGGCATAAATTTGATTCGCATAACGTTAGTAGGCCTAATGACTATTAGTATAAAGTTAGTAGGCCTAATGACTATTAGCATAATAATATTATATAATATATATTTTCCTTTTCTAGTAGATACGTACTCCAGACTTTGGGTGGAAATGGTGGTGGTGAACTTGTAGTGCCCCATACATAATTCTGATCAAACCAATTTGCTATAGTTTCTGTAACAATTAAATAATATTGTTGGTTAAAAATTTAATATGCTGTGCAACAAAAGTTAGTGACAGAACCGAATTGCTGCAAAACCGACTCCACGTAGTCTTGTTTGTCCTACCCCTAGAGTGTAATTTAAAATCGCGTAGGCGCGTAGGTGCAAGGCGGCCCGCGGGCTGAGGAGCAGGCGGCTGCGAGCGAGCCGCCGCGTCTGAGGCTGGCCGGCGAAGCCGGCCAACAAGCCGAAGCTGCGGTGGTGAGCGAAAGCCGTCTGTGACGATTAGCACGCGTGGGGCCGCCGGAGGCCCGCAGCGCCAGAGCCGTGACAGAAACCCTGCCTGCTGCATGTTGCATGCTCGCTTGAATGCAGCATTCTGCATGCTTGCTTGCATGCTGCATGATTGCTTGTTTGCTGCATGCTTGCTTGCATGCTTGCTTGCATGCTGTATGCTTGCTTGCATGCTGTATGCTTGCTTGCTTCATGCTTCCTACAGCGAAAAAAAAACCCACAAAATTGTTCAATAAAAATATGTTTTAATATCATTATGCGTAAATAAATTTATGCTGAAGAAAGTTATGCTTTAGAACTTTATGCTTAATACATTTATGCTTTAGAATATTATGCTTAAGCAATAATATGGTTAAAGAAATTATGCTTAAAAAATTATGCGTAAGCTGTTATGCGTAATTATATTATGCGAAAATATAATTATGCCAAACAAAATTATGCTAAGATAAATTAGGTCTTAAAATTTTATGCAAATGGATAGGGAACCATAAAAAATACCTACTTGTTTGATTCGCTGAACTCTCGCGTCTATAATATTTTACTCCATAAAGTATCAAGCCTCTGCCGCAACAAAACGGTAATAAAAGGAGCTGGTTATAACAAAAAACAATATTTGAGGACATGCGACCAATTCACCGTGATTCCCGGGGGTCTGATAGACCGGTTGTTGGCCTGGTAAAGTTTAGATGAGTTCATTTATATTGATATTTTAAGGGTTAATTTTAGTTTTAGATTTTATGCTTGTTACTTTACCTTGATTGATATTTTAGTAAATTGGGTAGGTAATGTGTACATAAAGAAGTAGCCAGTTTTTTTTAAATTACTGAAGAGTTGTTTTAATTAATTCAAAATATTATATTCGCGCTGCTGTGTCCCAGCAGTGGGGGAACGATATGGGCTGTTGTTTGTGTGTTGTTTTACAAAAAAGAGCTGTCAGAGCCATTTATAATCTACGTCGTCGCGAATCTCTCAGGGAACTATTTAAAAAGATTAATATTATGACGGTACCTTGCCAATTCATTTATTCAAATATTATGTATATGAGAAAAAATCTACATCTTTTTAATAAAATAAGTGATAGACATAATTTTAATACTAGAAATAAAGATAAAATAGATCAACCATTTTTCAGACTATCTAAAGTAAATACATCTTTTATGGGGTACTGTGTTAAATGTTACAACAGAATACCTTGTGATATATTAGAATTAAATGAAAGAAAATTTAAAAATCATATAAAAAGTACACTTTGTAAACAAGCATATTACAAATTAGAGGATTATATCCAAGATAAAAATGCTTGGAAACATGCTGGTCCTGCTCCATAGGACAATTCAGAATCTAGACAAAATCGAACTGGTTGCTAATTTAATTGTATAATTTTTTTTTTTAAACATTTATTTTATTTTATTTTTTGTGATTACTTGAACTCACACACTGACTTATTATTATTAGTATTACTTATTATAATGTTAGAAATATAGTATAATTTTACAATGTTTGTAAGTATGTGAGCACCATGCATCTATCACATAATTATGTCATTCCTTCATTTTTCATTATTTTTACCTATCGTGGTATAGTAATCTTATTCTAGGTGCATTGTCTTCACATATAATTATATAATAAGTGTATACAAGATATAATGATTTTTTTAAAAGAGTAACGGTGGAGTTTCTTGCCCATTCTTCTCCATACGAAAACTACCTTTTGGAATGGGCGACTAGAATCAGTTTTATTTATTATTTTTTGTAAAGTTTGACGTTCAAAAGTGCCTTTTTTGTGCCTAATTGAAATAAATTATTTGACTTTGACTTTGACTTTGCTGCTTATGCTAAGTGATGCTTTGCTAAGAATCGTACCCTGTTTTCGTTTTCACGCGCAAATCTTCACTTGCGTTATAATTAAATGGGATCCCTTCTTTTTGCATAATGTTCTCTTTCATAATATTCTTTGGCACAACAGTTTTGGCATAATTTGTTTTGCCATAATAATACTTTGCCATATTTTTTTGGCATACTGTTAATGTTTGCATAACCATCTTGAAGGCTAATTTGTTTTGGCATAAATTTAACTCACATAATGTTACTAGGCATATTGACTATTAGCATAATAGTAATTAGGCATACAATTACAAAAAATATTAATATAAATGTATTATTAGTATTCCCTTTATTATTTGTGAAGTGCTTACAATAATAATAATTAACTTTTAGCATAACGTTTATTTAGAGTGATGATTTTTGGTAAAATTCCATTTTTAATCCTAAATTAGAATTTAAGTATTGCCTTAAAAATTCAATAGGTATGTTGTTACAAAAGTTGGTGACAGAAACGAATCGCTGCAAAACCGACCCCACGTAGTCTTATCTGCCCTACCCCTAGAGTGTAATTTAAAATCGCATCGGCGCGGAGGGGCGCGCCGGCCCGCGAGCTGAGGAGCAGGAGGTTTTTACGGACGCCGCCGCGGCTGAGGCTGGCCGGCTGCGGTGGTGAGCGTTAAACACATCTGCGACGATAAGCTCGCGTGGGACCGCCGGAGCCCCGCAGCGCCGGAGCTGTGACAGAAACCATGCCTGCTGCATGTTGCATTATGCATGCTTGCTTGCATGCTGCATGCTTGCTTGCATTCTGCATGCTTGCTTGCATCCTGCATGCTTGCTTGCATCGAGCATGCTTGCTTACATGCATTCATGCAGCAATGCCTGCTTACATGCATGGTGTATGCTTACATTTTAGAAGTCATAATTATGCTTCTTTGTTATGCCTATAAAAAGTATGTTTTAATATCATTATGCGTAAATGAATTTATGCTTTAGAATGTTATGCTTAATCATTATTATGATTAGAGAAATTATGCTTAAAAAATATGCGTAAACTGTTATGCGTAAATAATATTATGCGAAGATTTAATTATGAGAAACAAAACTAAGCCAAGTCATATTAGGTCTTAAAATTATATGCAAATGGATAGGGAACCTAATAAAATACCATTTCACATAATTATTTAAACCATAGTGTTGTCAAATGCATGTGTCTTTAATGTTTTTTTTATTAATTTAATTTATTTTTAAATGACAATATTAACTTTGTGCACTCATTCTTCATATAAACTTCAACTGTGCCAAATTTAATTCTCCTCCATCCGCGTAAAATTTGTAAAAACGGGTTCCAAATTTTTGCTTCACGTATTAATACATGAAGGGCATTAATTATATTATAATACAGGGTGTATAATACAGGGTGTCCCATTGATATGCCACATGGAGGGAAAGTATCTTGAATCTGGTAGATGGAACATTTTACTGAAAGAAGACATTAATTGAATTTAAAAAAGAATTTAAACTGCATTCATAGATATTTAAATAATTACATGGTTGAACCGGAAATCATACCCGTTACATGAAAAAAATAACCATCCTGTAGCTTTATCATACCGATCGAAAGGCTTGATCATAAGGATTATTTTTTTCTGAATAACACATAGTGTCAAAAATAAAAGGAAGACCATGAATTTTAAAATTAATCAATATATCAAAATATGCTCAAAATGAGTCCCTTCCTGTTGAATACAAAGTCGCACTCTTTTGATTATTTCGCTCCCTGTCGATTTTTTGATCTTGTTGTGGTGGATATTTAGAATAATACGTCTAAGTTCTGCTTGTAGCTCGTGGACACTTTCATACTGGTTCTTGTAAACTAAATTTTTTACATAACCTCAAAAAAATAATCTAACTGAGTTAGATCTGGGGATCTCGGCGGCCATATTATTTATCAATTTGTCCCGATCCAGGGATAAAAGTGTTCATTGAGATAGTCCCTTGTTCTGTGACTGATATGAACCGGAGCCCCATCTTGTTGAAAAGTACGGTTTTGTCGTTCTGCAACCGGAAGATTATTTATCTCATTTCTCAAAATCTCAAGTATGTATTTCTAAATACCTTTCCGTATTCAAATACCCTTCGTAAAAATTACTAAGGGGACCCAGTTTTTTACAATCCCACACCAACAGTTGAACGAAAAAGGCACTTGATTATTAGTCCCGCGGATACGTAAGAGATTCTCGGACCAAATGCGATTATTGTGTCGGTTGTACAAACCATTATTGCTGAAGTTTGTCTCGTCTGACCAGATAATATTATTTAGAAAATACTGATCCTCTAGGATGAGCCTCTCGATTTCATGGAAGAAAATTAGTCGTCTTTCAGCATCACCGGACAGTAATTTTTGTACTAATGGGCCTTCAATGTAACTTTTGAATTTGTATTTTTTTAGTACACGGTGTGTTTTGCTTTTCGAATTTCCGATTACTTCTTCACCTTCCCTCACTGAACTTTTAGGATTTGCCTCAAAGTATATCAAAATGTCGAGTTCATCGTCAGTGTCTATCATTTGGCGCCGCGGTTGTGGTAAGCGATGATCGAAACGTCCCAACTTTTGCAGATTATCTACCAACCGTTTCATAATAAATCGAGATGGTGTATTTCCATCAGGATATCTTTCGCGGTGCCATTGTAGGGCTAATGTTATGTTTTTGTGGTTCAAAAAAAATGCTTCCATTAAATCAAAATTATTTTGAAACGCCATGGTTATGTAAGAAATTCACAATACAATGCAAAAATCCTACAATGAAAATCACATAGAATAAAAGAATAAAAGTTTGAAAATGGAACACATTTTAAAATTATTTCTGTGTGTGATCTGGGGCAGAAGAGAGGTTGAGCAGATTGATCGATATCATAGCCTATGCCACGAGGAGTTCAAAGGGCTGGATTTCCCAATGGAATTCAGTTCATGCGCTGATACATTCTGTTCTGACCCGGTTCATACGGCCTTGTTAGATAATATGTACACTAAGATTACAAGTATTTTAACGCAGGTTCTGTAAGATCCTGCAATCGTAAATGTTACAGAAAGGGTGGGTACATCACCGGGTGGAACAGGCATGTCGCAGGCGCTCACAGAAAAGCTAGACTGGGGTTTCAGCTATGGGTGTTAGCTGGTAGACCATCGAATGGTTTTGTTTATGAACACATGTGTGATAGTCGGAGGGAATTCAAGTCCCAGCTGAAATGGTGTCAGAACAGGCAAGAACAAATTAAGATGGATATTCTTGCCTCTAACCTTTCAGCGGGAAATTTTTCAGCCTTCTGGAAAAATACTAACAAGATGAACCCTAAGCCAAGTATACCTGTGAACGTCGGCGGCTGCAGTGATCCTAAAAAAATTGCCAATAATTTTAGAGACCACTTTATGGTAAGATCTCCCCTAGGACCAGCGATGACCGATACGGGAGGGGCTGGGGCCGACGTATCCGGGAGAAAAACTCGCTTTTCAGCAAAAGAAGTTGTCACAGCAATCCTAAGGATGAAGGGGGGTAAGTCTCCAGGATATGTCGGGCTCAGCGTCGAGCATTTCAGGCATGCAGGTGTACATCTGCCGCGTGTACTGGCTATGTTTTTTACGCTGTGTATCGGTCACTCATACCTGCCAGAATCGCTCATGAAAACTGGTTTTGGTTGTACCCATTCTTAAAAACAGGACAGGGGATGTATCGGATAGGACAAATTATCGACCCATCTCACTTGCTACAACAACAGCTAAGATACTTGACAGTCTGCTTAATCAAAGTCTCAGTGGGTACTTACATTTACATGACGCACAATTCGGTTTCAGGGCGGGATTATCCACTGAGAGTGCTATTTTATGCCTTAAGCATACTGTCAGGTATTACACGGAGAGAAAGACACCGATATATGCCTGTTTCCTCGATTTGTCAAAAGCTTTTGACACAGTTGCCTACGACATACTGTGGCGAAAGCTAGAGGAAACGGGTATGCCAACGGAATATAACTCTATATTAAAATTCTGGTATAAAAACCAAATTAACCAGGTAAGATGGGGTGGTACATTGTCTGACGAATATAAGTTAGAATGCGGTGTAAGGCAGGGTGGCCTCACATCTACTGGCCTCTTTAGCCTGTATGTGAACCAGTTGATCGAGGAGCTCAGCAGGACGCATGTTGGATGCTACATTGACGGAACTTGTGTCAACAACATAAGCTATGCTGATGATATGGTTCTGCTGGCCCCCTCGGTCAACGCCCTGAGGACACTGGTTAAGATTTGAGAACGCTACGCATCCGAGCATGGTCTCAGGTACAACTCACTGAAAAGTTAGGTACTGATTTTTAGAGCCGGAAAACAGAGACCTAGTACAGTGCCTCCGATCATGGTCGATGGATCGGCATTGAAAATTGTGCAGAACTTTAAATATCTGGGTCATCTGGTCACGGAGGACTTAAAAGATGACACAGATATAGAAAGGGAACGCAGGGCGTTGGCGGTAAGGAGCAATATGCTGGCCCGTAGGTTCGCTCGATGTACCAAAGAAGTTAAACTGACACTTTTTAGGGCGTATTGCCAGTCTTTTTACTCGAGCGGCCTGTGGTTTCGGTATACGCAACGAGCCTACAACGCCCTGCGTATTCAGTATAATAATTATTTCAGAATGCTGTTGGGGTTGCCGCGGCATTGTAGTACGTCGCAAATGTTCACAAATACGCGCGTTGACGGTCTCCACGCTGTAGTGCGTAGGAAAGTGGCGTCATTGTTTCACAGACTGCGCGGTAGCACCAACACCATTTTGCAAATGATTGCATCCCGACATGACTGTCCCATACAGACACACTGGGTGGGAATAGTTACAGGGAAATTGTAAAAATATATTTTATTAGATTATTTACCTACTAACATAGATCATAAGAAAATTGTTACTAACACACTGTATGGATTCTGTCCGAAATAAATGAATAATAATAATAATAATCAGCCAGCCGCATTGCGATGGACATAATAATTCACGCGTCTTTCAGCTCAGGATACGGCTCGATTTGTTACATACAACCAGGTACCTACTAATTACGTATCTCTTTATCATTTTATCATGCACTTAAAATTATGATAGGGAAATGATGTGTACTTCTCAAGTAAGTACATTTATTAGTAATAGGTACTTATGATAATTTCAGTTGTATGTCCTTACGGCAATGTCAGCTTTTTATTTTTCTGAACAAAATTTCACATCAAATGTTAAAATTCACGGTCTTCGTTTTATATGTGACACTATGTTATTTATCAATAAATAATCCTTATGATGAATCGGTATCAGGGTGATTATTTTTCTCATTTAACGGGTTCGATTTCCGGTTCAACCATGTAATTATCTATGAATGTTTTTTAAATTTAATGTCTTCTTTCGGTAAAATGTTCCATAATATAAAATATTCAAGGTACTTTGCCTCCATGTGGCATCCGTGGGACGCCCTGTATTGATACCATTATAAATAATTATATCCATTGGTGAAAACCATAGATATCCATGGTTCGATATCCGTGGTGAAAACGATTAAACTGTAAAAGAAAAAGAAAGAAAAGAAAGAAAAATGCGTTTATTGGCTTTACAAAAAAAAAAAAAAAATAAATACACCTTAAAACTATAAAACAGAAAACAAATTATTATAATGCCAAAAGGGCCTCAGCTCAGCATAATGTCAGATGACAACACAAAGTGTACCACCTGACGCTGATTTTCAGCTGCAACCCACGAGTGCCATACGCTAGAATTATAAATATAAGACAGTGTCTGTCCGCTATAATAAATAAATTTTAAAGGTAATAAAATAAAAAATAAATAAAATAAACCCATACAAAAACAAATAAAATAAAATGTTGTGACATACATGTAATCAAAATTCAGATAATATTTTATGTACAGAAAATAAAATAACCTTGACTTATTCATAAAGCTACTTACATATTTAAACAAACAAATAAGTTCAGCTTTGCTGTTCGTCCAGAACGCGACACCGAACTTTTCGGATGAAAAGTTATCAAGTCCGTGACTGGAAAACGCAAAATCATGGCCTTAGGCACTTTAAGAAGGACCCTAATGCTTTGGACGAGCTTAACTTGAGCTTACAAGTAGATACTAGATCTCCAGTTTACAAGGATATTATTTTAACGATGGCTTGAATGACCAATGAGGCATCTTGGCTGCGATGAACTACATGAAAGAAGAAAAACATTGATTTTATCTTTGTAAATAATTCTGCGTTTTTTTAATGCCCAATTAGGCCTGCTCTTGACCTTGATCTCGCCTGATGGAAAGCGATGGATGAGGTCTGTGAGAGAAAGAGCGTGCTCAGAAGATGCCTGTGGATTGAAGGTGCTCTGAGTTATATATGGAAGGGAACACAGACGCTGGCAGAGATTTCCACACTTTGCATGTGCGCATAATAAATGTGGGGGTTCCCTCTATCTGGCAGAATCTTGATGCTCCGAAATTTATTTGGGCATAATGGGCACACTGGGCATAATGTTCTTTAAACGAATATTTTAAATGCCTATGTCTGCCCTGTTTATATGTCCGAATTTACAATGGCATACTTACTGTTAAGATGGCAGAATTTTATTTTTAATAATTTTACTAGGCATATTGCCATTTCTATAAAATATCATTTTAAATCTTAAATTAAACCAAAATATTGTCTTAAAAAGTCAATAGGTTGTGCTTTTCTTTCTTTACTCCGTGGTTTTGCTACATAAGTTAGTGACAGAAACGAATCGCTGTAAAACCGACTCCACGTAGTTCTGCCATACCCCTAGAGTGTAATTTAAAATCGCGTAGGCGCGGAGGGGCGAGGCGGCCCGCGAGCTGAGGAGCAGGTGGTTCCAGCACCGCAGCTTCGGCTGCCGTCGGCCTGCCTCAGCCGCGGCGGCGAGCGTTAAACACATCTGCGACGATAAGCTCGCGTGGGACCGCCCGCACCGGCGCCGTGACAGAAACCATGCCTGCTGCACGTTGCTTGCTTGCTTGGTGTATGCTCGCTTGCATGTTTGCATGTTTGTGTGAACTTTCTGCGAAATTACGGTTCTGCTTTTTAATTATTAGGAATATGAAATTAATGCCTAAAGATGATTCTGACTTACACAATTATGAGTTTTAAATTATGATACATGAGTATATGCCAAACGATTTTCTGCGAAATGAAGTTTATGCTATCCGCTGTTATGCAAAATAATATTATGACATAAAAAGTTCTGCTATAAAGGGTAGACCCTAAACGTGGAGGAGAAGCGCTATACGACTGGACGGGATATCAACCAAGTGCGGATGGTCCCTGCAATACGTTTGGTAGTCCGGTAATAAAAGGGAGATGGTCGGTTCAGGTAGTGAAGCTCCTGCGCACACTCTCCGAAGTAAAGTCTGTAGAAGACCGACAGGCAAGACATTACTCCGATGAGCTAGGCTGTGAAGCGTAGCCACCAACGTTTCGTCGCCAATAAGCCTTATTGCTCTGCGTGCCACTGAGTCAAGTGCAGGAAGTTGGTATTTTGCTGACCCATCAAGTCATGACTACTCAAGTGACTCCAATACTCCACTTATTTTAAACGTAAAGCTACGGTTTCCTAGAAGAGCGGCGGCCGCCACACAACGGCCCTAATGACAGCTGTCATTAAAATTATGGCAGCGGGGTTTGACTTCACGGTATCAAAAAACGCTCTCTAGACTTAATATAACGTTTTAGTAACGTCATTTGCCAGTATGTAAGTTGCGGATACTATGTGGCGGTCACCGCTGTTCTAAGAAACCGTAGTTTGTGGTCAACCATCCAAACTCAAACTCAAAGCATTTATTTCTATTATACCATTTACAGGCACATTTGAATTGTCAAGTGGTCAGTCAGTCAGAAATATGAAGCTAGTTGCCGGTTATCAGATTAAAGTTTTACCTTGTAATTAACACCGACGCTACTTTATAAAAACATTACCTGTGATAACATAACATGAAATAAAATGAAATCGTTTATTCTGTTAATAGGATATCGGAATCACTGTAACACGTCATAATAAAAAATAAAACTGGATGGAGTCGACATTTCCTATCTGACTACCCGTGATAAAAATGTAAAAATATAAGACAATAAGAAATATTAATATATAATCATCAAAAGAAATAACGAAACAAATTCAGGGGAGTCAGATTCGATTGATTTAATGCTAACATTAGCTACTACATAACCAGGCTTTCAGGATCTAGATGTTAAGATGTATAGTTTTTTTTTTCTAACTGAACAGACAGCTGTGCTACTGGGGAGTTTGTTGCGCCACTTCTTCTTCCCAGCAAAAGCACTAGGAAGTGGTGAAGGGTGGGCGTTTTGGGGGACTGTCTTATGTAATTTTGACGTTCGAAAAGTGCTGATTTTCGGCCTACTCGTAGTTTGAATAAAGTTTATTTGTTTGTTAAAAGTAAGAAAATACTTTTTCGTGATTATTACGGTAATATTTAAAATTATAATACGATATAATTTTAAATATTACCTTAAAGTTTACACTGCGTGGGTGCTCCAAAATCAGCAAATCTCTGCTTGAATATCTAATCACATTGCCCAGAAACTTCAGCAGAAGAAATTATTATTAATTGAAGCCAATTGTTTTTGCCTCTAATTATAAATTTCTAAACAAAACCATTAAAACTTTGCCTTTGAACCGAACTTAAAGTTTTTACCCATTTATAAAATATCGGAAAGGTGAAATGTTTCCTTTAGTATTACGAATTAAAATATTTTCAAACAGAATTATCCAATACTTAATTTTTTTCTTCTTCAGGTAACCATGCAAGCCACGGCAGCAGTCCAGTACAGAAAGATCAGCTGATGACATCCCGCTTGTCTACTAGACCAACTATAGTAATGTATATTTTTCTCGACTCTTCAAAAGACGCTCTGGTTTTGAGTATAAGACCGAGGAGTGTGTGATTTGTACCAAATAAAACAACGCCAGTGGTAAATTTAACTCTCAAAAGACCAATACGAAACCCCCTCTGTGCAACGCCTGTTAGGGCACATCCCTGGGGAATCTAGTAATATACCTACTGTGTACGGGGTAATCCGAAGAGGTGGGTCA
The DNA here is from genome assembly GCA_963853775.1 of Xanthia togata. Taxonomy (NCBI): domain Eukaryota; kingdom Metazoa; phylum Arthropoda; class Insecta; order Lepidoptera; family Noctuidae; genus Xanthia; species Xanthia togata. The sequence goes on along the minus strand of OY970798.1, from coordinate 22,429,768 downwards.
GTATGGGGTAATCTTAAAGAAAACAGTACGTAACCTAGTTTGTGAATGGTTGCGTCGTGTATGGACTGCCATTGAAATACTAGAGCCTAGACATTCTGGCAAATCTTTAGTGATTTGAGTTTACATTTTACTTTTGTGGACGATGAGACTAGAGATTTTAAAAAAATGTATGCACGTAAAAATGTAGGTTTAGGTACATATAAAGCTTCTAAATCTATCTCGACTTTCGTGAGGATAAATTGGATCGACGCGTAGAAAAGTACAAATAGTTTATAGTGAATGAAAATGTCAATGAAGTTCGTATGTACGAGTAGTATCAAACGATTTACTATTTGTGATGGGTCATAGTGTGAGCGAGTAGGTAGAATAACATAGAAAGTTTAGGTGATTTAAACTAACACTTATAGGAACACCAGAACTTAAGACTTCTAGGCTTTTTCATGCATTCTCACGTACAGTAAATTGTTTCCACTGTCATTACATTGTCAATATAATGAACCGAAAAATGTATTAGGGCTGATTTTTCAAGCATTTCCGAAGAATATATATGACAGCTTGACCAATATTATTTTCTATACAAAAACTGTCAAACTGCAATATTCATTCCTCAGATACAAGTTATCTGACTGTCGAAAAAGCAGCCGTGAGACTAATAAACTTGTCATAATGACTGCATACGTACGAACTGGATTCTTACAAGTATCTACAGTTTTATAATGGAATATCATCTATTGGATTTTAAATGTTCTGCTACTCTTTTAAATTCGCTCCGAGTTAAACCTGTTCCTCTCCCAACAAAATAGAATAACGTCTGCTTTTGCCCAATTATATGAAACTGACAAGATAAATATAAACAAGTTCAGTTTATCCCGGGATCGAATCCCGCGGGATTTTCGTATTACCGCACACCGTTTTCCTTCACTGTAAGCCGGGGTTAACAGGCTAGTGATGGGCTAGGGGATTTATAAGAATCATGAATTAAATATAAATTTACTACCACATATAGGTAATGTATAAACTTTAGAATAGCGTCTCTATCCATGATATCAGCGCATAAACAAGTTTACGACCAATTTGTATAACGTATTAAGCAGCGTTTTCATTAACCATTATTTTAAGCTTCATATTCAAAATTATGTGTCTAGTTTTTGACATATCAACCATCTGTGTTAGTTATCATACAGATCCAATAGAAAATAGACTTGAATGACATTAAAATTACCTGACTAAATCGATTTATCTTAAAACGATTAAAATATAAATTAAAATTCCCCGACATCTTCATTACAAACGCCAATGTATTCTAACATAATTATTTAAACTTACAAACAAATGAGTGGAAAATGAGAGCTGACTTCTGTAAAGTGAGTTGAATTTGTTTAACACAGTTTGTTTATTTCAGTCTGCGCTTTGAGACTTCGACCTACACAATTATGCAGCTTAATAATTTTCGATTATAAGTTTGCTTAAAGATGGGTTAACTAAATAATTATGTTGCACAGTATATTTACAATAGACAAAATATTTAATAGGATTGTATGGCGTACCGATATTTTAGAGACCTCTGGAGTAAATCCTACGGTGATGGATAACTCTTCATCACTATAAGGGCAATTTTTACTGAGCTCGAGCGACACAAGAAATTAGAGATACATTATAAAGTAACAAGAATGTAGGTGCGAAGCCGAATACATTCAATCAATCTGCCTAGCCTTTTCCCAACTATATTGGGGTCAGCTTCCAGTCTAACCGGATGCAGCTGAATACCAGTATTTTACATGAAGCGACTGCCTATCTGACCTCCACAACCCAGTAACTGGGTAATACGATACCCCTTGGCAAGACTGGTTGTCAGACTTTCGGTCTTCTGATGACTCGTAACGACTGTCAAAGATCCACGAATGACAGCCGGGACCAACGGCTTAACGTGCTTTCCGAGGCACGGAGGAGTCTCGGTATCTAAAGATGGTCACCCATCCACAGACCAACCCCGGCAAGCGTAGCTTAACCTGATGGATCGACCCGTGTGGCAGTTATTACTTAGCCACGAGCTCCTTGAAGCCGAATACATTAAATACGTAAATTTCATGCTTATACTTTATTAGCTGCGCCCCGCGGTTTTACCCGTATAAATCAATCCCGTGGGATTATCAGGATAAAAAGTATCCTATGTCCTAACCCATCATAAATCATTATCATAATGATCATGATCTACCCGTGTGACAAATGTCATCCAAATCTGTCCAGCCGTTTTAGCGTAACAAGCAAACAAACTCACTTTCACAATTTTAATATTATGTTAGGATTAGGATTATCTTATGATGATTGATTTACCAGCTAATCACCAAGCTGAATCCCAAAAATTCTCAAGTTCTTATATGAATATCAAGCCATAAGCCTCGCTCAACTGTAGCCCAAATCGTTTAAACTTTCCCTAAGTTTAGAAACAAAAATTACACATAACATAACATCACACCTTGTTTCCCCGAAGGGTTGGGAAGGGTTCGGTTGGGTGTACCTATAGTACACCCAAATTTCGCTAGTTCATCGTTCGGTCAAATAGTTCGTTCGTTCAGTCTGCCTCGTTGGTCTAGTGGTAGCAAGCGCTACTGCTGAGCATGAGGTCCTGGGTTCGATTCCCAGGTCGGGCAGTGTCATTGGGTTTTTCTTTCTGGAATTTCTCAGTAGCAGCCCGGAGTCTAGATTTGTGTCCGGTTGATGGCAATAGGCTCGCCCCCTATTACACGGGACTCAAACATAACTGGCGAAATGTGGGTGTAAACAAAAATAATTAAAAAAAAAAATCTTTTACCACAACTCCATTCCATTACGCTGTCATATCATGCCAAGATTGCTTAAATGTCACACAGAAACAATAAAATGTCAGACGAGTCACAAACAGACACGGTAATTAAATTAAAAATGAAGCCTCCATATTGTATGAGGCAACTTTGAGAGAGTTCCCAGTGAAACTTTATGTAAATGAGAACCTACACAGGGATAATATTACGTGACTCCCAAGTTCAGTACTTCAATCCTCTGCTGATAAAATACAAAAATATGGCCTCTTTAACTTACATGTTGCAGAAAGCTGGGAATACTTTAATGGGATTTTTATGAAAGTATTATATGTAACAAATCGTTCAACGGTGAGTTAGATCTTTCGCTATTTATGTAATCTACGTTTTAACCGCTGAAATTTGCTGTGCAGTCACTGAAATTTAGTTTTCTATAGCAGCTTTTATTTTTCGACTTCAGCAAAAAATAACATCAAACCATCTGTTACGACAAGCTTTTCAATTTCTTTCGTTTTATGATTTCCGCATTAAAAATTCTAAATTCTAATACCATGCTTATATATTGCATGGTATTAAAATGTAAAATGTATAGCGTTTTTTGATGATATCAAAGATACGAGTTCGTGGAAGAAGCTTATTAAAGAGCTTAATCACTCCACGGTTCAAGTTAAATACTGTTATCGAGTGAATATTTTTGTTGCTTTTGGTGTGAAGTTGTTTCATTTAGACAAATTATACATATATATATATATATATAATATAGGTACTTATTTATTAAGTCTTGAAATTATAATTTATAATTTTGCAACACGAGGTGAGCCTCGACAAATAAAAATAATAAGAATCTGTTTATTAAATGAAGTGAAGTGTCACTTCTTGCGAGTTTATAATTCAAGCAAAGCACTTAACACCTACAAATTTTCATTTATTTACTCAGTTATAATCTAAATATACAAGGAAATACTAAAAAGTATTATATAGTATGTACAAGTATAAAAAAATAAAAAAAATATTGAGAATAGTGAAAAAAAACTGGTAAGAGCTCATTGAGCATCAAAAAATTCGTCCGCATCGCTGTCAATGGGAAAAGCGACGTCAGTGTGATGCTTATTTTGCATGTGGCGGTATAGATGCCGCTACAGATGAATAGCCACTTATCTCTCATTCGATAGGTATTAAATATCATGCGTAAAAGTCCCACCATATTTAAACTCAACCCCGCCCAAAATGTAAGATAAGAATGTCATGTTCATAACAGTATTTCAGTTGTAACGGCTTCTAACAAGATACCTACTGATAGCGCGTAGCGAACACACATCATATGAGAGTAACATGTCATGTTGTGTATTATCAGGCGTATACCGCTGTTATTATAAGCTGAGATTAAGAGGTTAGAAACGGTGGATGAGGTAATAGGGAGTTGAGATTCTTAGATCGATCAATTCAGAATGTAGGGGTGTCGCACACTATCTATAAGGCTTCAGGCGCCGGACCGTATGTTTTTGTATACGAATGAAGGCTCCCGCAGACAGGCGCGACGTGACACCGATAAAACAATATCCATGAAGTTTTGAGAGCCTTGAATATTGATCATGCGCCGCATCGCCGCCGCACCGGCGCCGCACTGACGCCGCGTAGATATTACATTTTCATTCTGAGAGGTTCAAATTTTTTTTTTCATCTTGCTGTCCAACTCCGGCGTCATACACAGGAAGCCTAAGCCGAGTTAAGCGTTAATGATTGACCTTAAAATTGAAGGATTCAAATTAAACTGTTTTTATAACCTTATTTTCTGCTCAAGTACGAGTATCTTCTTACACACGGAGGTGCTGCCAACCTGACCGGATTAAATCCTTTCAACACACAAACATAACATAACAACACGCCTTGTTTCCCCGAAGGGTTGGGCAGAGGACCCGGAGGGTTGGGACTTAAACATAACTGGCAAAATGTGGGTGTACCTGTCTCAGGTAAATCCTTTCAACTCATGGCTAATTAAGGATATTCGTAAAGATTTATTTAGCCCTCCCGGCCGGTTTCCTCACCATGTTTTCCTTCAAAGTTGTGCTGAAAAAAGAAGATACTGCCTCCTCAAAAAGTGTTTCTTTATTCACAGAACCCTATAACCTTTTTGGTAAATGAAATTTCATTTGGGAACGTGGTCGACATACTTGATACTCGCGTTCTATGAGAAATAATAACTGACAAAATGCCATGGATTGTGGTAGTAGATATATTGAAGTAATTTTCACAAATCTTGTAAAATTGTAAGAAGAAAACCCACCGGAGGCTTTGCAGGCGTAAAATTAATTAAATTACGTTGAAACTTTTCTCAGTGCGGTAAAACTGTACCGATAGCCGTTCAGTAGTTTTTGAGATTAACTCGCACGTATAGACAACCGTGCTTTGAAATTTTATATGGAGTTATTTTTTTTTTTTCTATATTGCGGTTACATTATTTTTTCCCACGTCTTTTACTGCCCAAATGGTTAAGCTGTGAATTATTTGTTCAAACCATTCTTAAAACTTGTGTGAGACCCATTTTTAGGGTTCCGTAGTCAACAAGGAACCCGTATAGTTTCGCCATGTCCGTCTGACTGTCTGTCTGTCTGTCTGATTGTCTGTCTGTCTGCGGCTTAGCTCAGAGACTGTTAGTACTAGGAAGCTGAAAATTGGCATGGTTATACATATTAATCACGCCGACAAAGTGGTACCATAAAATATATTTTTTAAGGTATCTTCCCTACACGTAAAGTGAGGTTTTTTTTTTTTTTTCTTTCTCGTCTATTTTATGGTGTGGGGTGTCAGTGTCGTTCAAAAATATAGAGTTTGTGAAAACAATTATTGGATTGAGGAATTCATTTACGAAATATTAAGCTCTAGAGAGCAAACTTTTGTTAGACAAGTGTCAGTCTCCCCTGCCAGCTAAATAGTTGGTTTTGGATATGTGAAAAAAATCACAGCAATAGTAAATAAGAGCAATAGGTAAAACGAAATTAAAAGGAACACTATCACAGCTAATTGGATGGCCAGTTGGATGGATGCGTTCAAAATTTTTTCGTGCCCGTACGTCTCAGTCGTATTTATACGACTGAGAACCTTTGTTCGTTTTTTGTTTTTTATTTCATTGCATGACTCTATATCGTTGTAGCTATTTATTTTTCGATTTATTACCTGGCCACTGGAGGGACGGCAATTGGTTTAAAACCAAGCGGTTAATAGGGTAGGATCTACAACTTAACGAGTAATAATCGACCAACTTACATTTATTTTGCAGTTGCAGAAACATGTTCACCCATACATTTTGGAACATGTTTTTCAACTACAATGTTAACTTTATTCTTGGGATAAATTCATCCCAACTACAGAACCCTTTATTGTACGTGGTCCGACACATACTTCGCCGGTTTAAATAATATATTATTTATAGTTCTATATAAACTGTAGGGTCATGAAACAAGAAATGAAAGTGCATAAAACACTATTTAAAACTTCAAAAATGTTATAAAGTAGTAGTACCATCATGAAAGATGGTTCTATTTTTCATGCTCAAGACACTTAATTGAGTGTCACTCTAAGATGTAAATGGTTAGCACTCCATGCATCCTAAAGACGGTACTTTATAATATACTTGAAGACAACGCCATCTATCATGGGGTTAAGAAAATTATGTAAATGTAATCAAGGCTGAGCTTGCAAGGGTTTTAAATATATGAATTTGAATGTTGAAAAGAACAATGCCCACTTCCCATACATTTAAAAACCTGATAATGAACGTTTATGTATAGTTATGAGGTATAGTAGAAAGACTACCTGTAAGTTTAGAAAATAATTTCTTATAGTCATTTTTACGGTTTAAACGCTATGAAGTCCAAAAAATATGAATGTTAGTTTTTAGGTTTGGATTTGCCGTTACTTACTAAATATATATATAGAGAAATAAATGTGCTAGACCTAATTATTAACACTCAAAAGGTCGTCAGATGAGGAAGATATTGAGGTCCAGGGGCGGTAAATAGGGTCGTAAAAAGAATTAACACACACAAAATGACACAGTACATAACGAGACGCAAGCGCAACAACGAAGCACTGCACCGATGACCAATGCCAATCGCAGAACTGTCAAATGGCCAAAAAATCCGTTTCACTCTTGCGAACTCAATGACATACTGCGTGATTAATATTATATTAATTATTTTTTTATTAATCTGTATTAGGAAAAGACTAATATAGAAATACTTACTGATTAAAATACATGTAAAGTAATAAATATATAAAACTCAGAAACAGAGTTGAACAAAGTCAAGTAGCGGTATGTAAAATGGAACGTTGTAAAAACAGGGAAGTTGAGATGCGTTCAAAACATGGTATATACGTTTACTCTTACGTAGAATAAGCATAAAGAAATATTAAAAAATATTCTTTTCCTGCGTTTCTTTTAACATTGTGATAAGCGTAATTAATATACAATTAAATTAGCTGAATTTTAATATTTATTTCATTTCTATACATAGTCAGGTGAAAAATGGGCATTCTTCTTTGGTGTTAATATTTTTCTGTGCAAGAAAATTTATTTACATGCCAAAGGACAAATTTCTTCAATCAATCTGCCTAGCCTTTTCCCAACTATGTTGATTGGTAGGTTGGCTTCCAGCCTAGCCGGATGCAGTGGAATACCAGTATTTTACGTGGAGCGACTGCCTATCTGACCTCCACATCCCAGTTACTGGGTAATACGATAACAATTCGTAAGACTGGTTGTCAGACTTTCGGGGTCCTGGCAACCCGTAACGAGTGTCAAAAATCCACGAAAGACAGCTGCGGCTGTCTTTCGTGGATTTTTAAAACTAAAAACCTCGTGTAAGTCTGAATCTAACGAAGTTCCGAGGTTTATTTGTAGTCTAAAATATGCAGCATAAAAAACGCCGTCGATGGTTCTAAAGTCACAATTGCGTATCATATTTAGTTTAAGAGAATTTTTTTTTTCTAAATACTCGGTTGAAAAAAGACGATTTTCAAAAAAAAATATCTCAAAAACTAAACATGCTAGTGAAATTGGGATACAAAATATTGCATGTCCGAAAAATGGTCTTCATAAAACACCGCTGTGAGCCGGGACCAACGGCTTAACGTGCTTTCCGAGGCACTGGACCCACCCAAAGGACCAGTTTCTCATACCTACTTATTTTGTTGACCAAACAGTATTATTTTGTTGTTCTGTGTCCAGAAAGCAGAAAAGTTTTACGTAATCGTAAACGGTTCGTAGTAATTAATTGAATTCATATTAAGTATACTTGCTGAAAAAAAAACTATCTTATTCAAGTTTTCCACAAACTTTTTGTCCAGGAAACACTAATTGCATGATTACCAATTTCACCCAAAAACAGAGCATCACAGATCCTTAAATACATAATACACGCTCAATAAAAAACGATCAAAGACCTCTGAAGGCTAAATAAAAAACAAAACATTCATCCCAAACATTTCAATTTATTTTGTGACAACTATACCCTCATTCTTTAAATGTTCAAAGCAGTTTTTTCTTAAGCGTTTTTGACTTTCAGTATTGTAAATAAGGCTTTGTCCTCTAGAAGTAGCCAAAACCTCTTGGCAAAGTTACAAATGTGCGGTCAACGGAAAACATATCTACTGAGAATAGATTAAAATATTTTTATATTAATAATTGACTGACCGCCTCATTGGTCCAGTGGTCGCAAGCGCTTTTGCTGACCATGACGTCTTGGGTTCGAATCCCAGGTCGGGGAAAGTGTTATTGGGTTTATCCATCAGGAATTTCTCAGTAGCAGCCCGGAGTCTGGTTGTGGTTCCGGTGGATGGAAATAAGCTCGACCCAAATTATAATGAGACCTAAACATAAAACTGGCGAAATGTAAGTGTACTATTATGTTACACGTCTGCCTACCTCTGCCTTCGGGGATTACAGTCGTGATGTTATATTATGTAGGTATGTTATGTTATAAATAATTTGTCAGCTGCATGTAGTAAAAACTTATAATTCTAAGTTAAAATCTATCATTGTCAGTCTCTATGGTCATTAAGGAGTGTAAGTCATCTGGTCACAACAAAATAAGGAGATTATTTAGAAAAAATGGAATCTTCAACAATAACATTTGCCCAAAAAAGTTTGACTTTTTTTTGTAACTTATAGTCAGCAGAAATAAACGAAAACCTTAAACGTAAAATACCACCACAACAGAACTTTTAAGCAAAGCATTCTGATGATTTTCCAGATAAATCTAGTAGGTTTAAAACTTCGAAGAGTAGCAAAGGTTGCCAGTCTAAAAAAAAACTTATTCCAACACGTGTGAACACCATGACCTCGACACATTTTCTCATGACACTCTTCCAATTTCTTTCCCCCGTAAATAAAAGCAATTCCGAAAGTTATTCGTACTTAGAACTTGACACAATATCACTCTAGATTTATTTTCTCACCATTTCATGTCAGACATTTTTGATTCGACACTCGAGCTGAAATAAAAACTTTAGGGGACGATAAACAGAGAATGACTCCCTTTTTAACGATGCAATAAAGGTTACATTACGAAATATATAAAATGCGCACACGGCAAGCATTTTGTCAAAAATATTTTCATCGGCTTTTGACCCTTCATGCAGCCAGAGCATCTAATGTAGTCTGTGATTCGGATATGTGGGGTAATTTTTTTTATGTTGGAGTTTTATGTAAGTTATAATAAGAACCATTAGACACATTGGTGATCACAGTAATTTTATTATGACATGTTGCTGCCTCGTTGGTCTAGTGTTCACAAGTGCTACTGCTGAGCATGAGGTCCTGGGTTCGATCCCTAAGTCGGGCAAAGTATTCTTTGGTTTTTCCAACAGGAATTTCTCAGTAGTAGCCCGGAGTTTAGAAATGTGCCCGGTTGATGGCAATAGGCTCGCCCCCTATTACATGGGACTTAAAAATATAACTGGTGAAATGTGGGTGTACTACAGTTACACCTCTGCCCAACCCTTTGGGTAAACAAGGCGTGATGTTATGCTATTTTATGTTTCACAACGTGATATCACATTATTTCCAGTGAATTCGTGTATGTGACCGGCAGTAAAATATTCATTCATTATTTTTCAATTGTTGAAATGAAAACATTAATATAGGTACTAGCTACTTCTTTTATTTTTGACCGTACTAGACGTCAGAACTATTCTAAACGCAACCTTTTTTGTGATACCTGTCTTTTGATTCTGACAGATGTCCCTTCCGTCCGTTCCAGACTTTGTACTGACTGTATACTTGGTTTCAATAATAAATCCCATAGTAATCTCTATAAACCTTTCTTTTTCTGCCCAAATATCCAACACTAGAAACACTATTTTTATTGTTATAGAATAAATGGAATTGGCCTGGCCTGGGGTATACTACAAAAAGAATGTTCGCCCTAAGTATTAATAATCTATTCAAAATCAATTATTTAAATGTAACAATAAGCTCAGAAATAATTATAACACAAAATTAACAAAACATAAACACAAAATTAACAGAAAATCCATTCACAAAAATACAAAAATTCTCGCAACGAAAAGTAGCAAGTGAAAAACTTCCCCACATTTCATTGTTGTTTAGTTGTAGGTGTGAAAATCACGTCTTTGTCTACAGTGATAATTCCTTTAGATGGAAAGCTTTCAACTCCGCAATCCTGTTAACTTAACGCGTGGTGTTGATGAAGATTTTATTCAATTTAAACTTCCTGTTACTTGCAATGTTTCGGTTTACTTTGCGAACATTTTTAAGTGTATGAGGAAAAAAGTCAGCAAGGGTTTAAGTGTAAACTGTAAAATTGCTGTAAATCTTAAGCCTCAATGTTTGAAATAAAATAGTGTAAACTGGTAAATAAATTAATAACTAACTTAATTTTATACGTTACAAGATTCATTAGTTTCAAAATCAAATTGCTTGACATAAAATAAATAATTACGCATTTTGCATCGCTGCAAAAAGTTACAGCTCAACTTAATAATGCACGTCTAGATCTTACGTTAACGTAACCTTCACTATGTTTACTTGGTGAAATGGAGGTAGAAAAAGAAGTCTTCATATAAAAATGTGGTAACATGGCATTTGGTTTGTAGGTACTGCTCTCGGCGTGGACGAGCTTAGAATTTATTATTAAAGTGCGTTTTCTTGTGACCTTGTCTAAGATACTCCATTTTCGAGTTCATGCAGTGACGTAACGCATATTGCTTAGATAATAAATACAATATGAAATTCCTTGAAGGATTGTTGTCTATCTAATTCATTATCTAAATACAAATACCTAATGCGGAGGAATTTATATTATTGAAATAGTTTGTTAGTTACTCTTTTATATCATCTATCAGGCGGAGTGTGTGAGCATCATACAAGCAGCCCATGCCCCAGAAACCCGGAGGGTTACGGACACCCATATACGTATACTCTCCGACAGCGCCTCAGTTCTCCAATCCTTACGGAAAAAAAATATTACCTCAAAGCTAACACTAGAATGTCACAATGCATTAGAGCAAATAACGGTCTCTAGTCGCAACACGGTGACACTGCAATGGATAAAAGGACACAGCGGGTCGCTAGGTAACGACGCAGCTGACGAAATTGCTAGACGAGGATCCAGCATGGCAGTCTGTGGACCCGAGCCTATCGTACCCATCCCCTTCAACCAAATACGTAGGTGGTTAAAGGATCTCACCCACACACAAGCGGGGCAATGGTGGTCCTCGACACCGGGCTGCAGGAACTCAAAGGAAGCTATGCCATCCTTGGATAGCAGGCTGACCAGGCGTTTATTACGCCTGGACAGGAACGGCCTGCGCCTGGTGACGGGGACCATCACGGGACACTCGCTAAATAAACACTTCCATACAATAGGCATAACGGACAGTCTTCTGACCAGGGCATGCACGGGCGTCAGCCAGATCAGAACAGACACCCTCGGGTCACCCAGATCATACACGGTTCTAAACAAACCAAGAGACCTAATTACCTTCTGGAGGGAAGTGGGTTGGTTGGAATAACCACCAAACGGCCACTATCAATGGCCCACGCACAATGGTCCACCTGACGGACTGAGTGCGGAAAACAAACCCCTTAATATAGAACATAGAATATAGTCCTTTATATGGGATTCAAACATAACTGGTGTGTGACTGTGTATGGGCGTGCTGTAACCCTTCGAGGAATTTAGGCGTGATGCTATGTTATGCTTGTCTAAACTAATATTATAAAGAAAAAATATTTGAATTTTTTTGTATGTTAGTTTCTTACGTTTTCACACTTAAACGGCGGAAATGATTTATCTGGGTTCGGTTAAAGGATTATTTTTATTCCGATATTCCCATGAGATCGAGACGGATGCTGACTGACTTATTCGGTAGTATAAAAATAAAGGTAGTATAGAAGACGGAGAAGTTAATGCAATGTATGTAATATATTTGTCATTCCCATAGTACAATAAATTATTAGAACACAAACTTAGAAGTAAAAGGGATCATGATTCATTAGAACAGAGCATTAGTCATATTAAAGTGTGACAAAAAGGCAAAGAGGAATGTTTTTTCGTTACCAAAGAAATTATAAATGATTCATGAAAGTATTTTTACCTTTATAATGAAATTTAAATTAATTTGAAAATATTCAGCGCTGAAGAGACTAACTCAGATGTTTCCATAAGATTTACGACCTGGACTTATCATAAATTACAATGATAAAATGCCGCTAATTTTCGGATGGCTACTACGGGTGGAAAATCTGTTAGGTTTTACTAAATTACTATTTTTGGGTGATAAAACTCGAATTTTTACTTTAAGTTTTCGTGATTTTTATCATACATTGAAAACAAGAAAAGCTACGTATGACAAACTTAGAACGCGAAAGTTACCTATTAGTTGATTAAAGGACCTCTATGTTTATTGCAATAAATGAATCCGTATTATGACTAAATATCAATCTGCCTAGCCTTTTCCCAACTATATTGGGGTTGGCTTCCAGTCTAACCGGATGCAGCTGAATACCAGTATTTTATATAGAGTGACTGCCTATCTAACCTCCACAACCCAGTAACTGGGTAATACGTTACCACTTGGTAAGACTGGTTGTCAGGCTTTCGGGATTCTGATGACCCGTAACGACTATCAAAGATCCACGAATGACAGCCGGGATCAATGACTTAAAGTCCTTTCCGAGGCACGGAGGAGTCACTGTATGTAAAGATGGTCACCCATCCATGGTCCAACCCCGGCCAGCGTAGCTTAACCTGTTGTATCGACCCGTACGGCTGTTATTACTTAGCCACGAGCTCCTCTCGCGTTATGAATAACCTAGAAAACTATTTCAAATCAAGTTCATGAAACATAAAATGGCACTTTTTTCATAATTCAAACTAAGACAAAGGACTTTTCCAAGTGGATTGTTCCAGAAAACTCATTAAAACAATGGTGAAAGTCAGAAATTAAGTCAATGGCAAAAAAAAATTGAATGATAATCTTTTTCTTAATTTTAAAATGATAAATTAAGGCTATAAAGTCTGGGTTTGGTGTGTGGAAAAATTAACAAATATTATTATGTTTGTTAATTATTCACACACGAAAAAAATACAAAACAACTTTATCTCTATTAATATGGAGATAAAGTTGTTTTTTTTTTGCAAATCAACCCTTTTGAGGATTAAATCTAAGGTCCTAGGCATTTTGGCCAATGTTCATTGTCTTAACATTAATTGGATACGTTACCCAAATTATGATTAAGGTGAGTACTTTGTAAGTACGAGGCATGAAACATAAAACCATGCAAGTAGGTATTATGTGAGATGGGCGAATGAAATGTTGTCTTTTTATTCCGATGGCCTGCTTATTTTAATATAAATAAAATAAATAAATGACAGCAAAATAAAATAAAATCCCAAATATCTTATTAAAATAAAACATGGTTCAAGAACCCGTATATTCGCTAGCATTTTATTCAGACAATCGTTCAAATAGCTCAATCTTGCTTACAATAAAAAGACTAACAAAATATTTACTTACAATATTTCGAGGTCATGTTTATTTAGCACTAGCGACCAGCCCTTACTTCGTGTGGGTACAATCTAGTGATGTCGTGATATTATGTGAAAACATGGAGCTTTCTGTGCTACATATTTAAGTAAAATATTTATGTTTTATATACATAATCCATTCGGAGTTTTTGGAACATGTTCTAAATGATGATGAAAACTGCATAAAAATAATTCCGGGGTTTAGAAGAATAAGACCCGTTGTACACGGTACGGCACGCTAGCCGCAACGCAGGATAATCGTGTCTGCTTGTTGACTGAGCGAGTGAAGTGAGCCAAGCGTCTTTGCTTCAAGTCTGACAAAATTTGCTTTCGTGTGTCAATTTTTTGGTGCTACATGTCGTATTTTACAACCGATCTGGACGAAACTTGATATACAGGTTTTACGACTTACATAATAGATTTATTTGTCGTCAGGGATTTTAATTGGAGGGTACTCCCTCCAAAATGGGGCAAAAAGGGGCCTACTGGATATCTCCGCCTTGTGAGTTTTGATATCAATAATTCATAATAATAAAATTGGTCATCTCTAAATTGTCCTACGAAGCAAGACCAGCATATACTTATCTTTGATATTATCCTCTAATTTGTAATATGCTTGTTTACAAACTGTAGTTTTAATATGAATTTAAAATTTTCTTTAATTTAATTGTCATAGGTATTTTGTTGTATCATTTAACACAGTATCCCTTAAAACATGTATGTACTTTTGATAATCTGGAAAATGGTTGATCTATTTTATCTTTATTTCTAGTATTAAAATTGTAAACGACCAGCTTATGTCGTTTGAAGGGGGTGGTTTGTTGTAAGGTTTGGCACAGTAGAAAAACCACAAGCAGCTAATGTAATAGATCCACGTATATTGCACATGAAACACACACACAATATATTTAAAATACACAACAGTAATACAGACAAAGGTTAGAGCTAGATGTAATCCGAATTTAATACTATATTTAGCAGGAATTTATACCTCAAGTAGCGAGATGTTTGTAGGAACGAAGTTAAAGCTCAACTGACTAAGAATCTGAGACTTTCTAAGAGAGTACTAGGCAACTAGTACTAGGCAACTACAATTGTAATTTTTTTTTTTTTTTTTTTTTTTACTATGGCATCTCGCAGGTATACCACTAAGGTATTTACTGCTCAACCGAACAATCCTGTGGCTGCCTTAAGCACTACACTCAAAGCCTCCAGCCAGGAGCAACTATTCTACATTAAAATTAGGCGAACGCTCGCTAAGGCCACCCCCTGTGGGGTACGAACCTCGGCTTAGGGCGTCGCTGAGGGGGGGACAGCAAGATGGGACAGGCTGGATCACGGATATATTATTATTAGACGGGGAATTTAAAGCTACGCGCTCAGCTGCGGCGCGGGCTGGCGCTTCATCGGACAAGTACAATTGTAAAATCAGACCCGATACCTTAAGTAGATTTTTACTATAGGGCAAGTAGCGGGTACCATTTGTGCAAACACAATAATTTGCTCCTATACATCAGGGCAGTTCGCTATTCAGGGACGCGACAGAGGGTCGGGGTATAGCTGGGTATTTCCCATTTTGCTATGACGAGGGTGTTTACACGAATGAGGGAGGCAGGGTTGCGCAGGTGCAAGTTATGACATGATAATTACTTCTAGAACAATGGATTACGTAATTATAAACACAGATAGGTATTCTCATTGTTTTAAATAGGTATTCAGGTGGGAAATAGTCTAGTCAGTGTTGTAGTCATAATCAAAACATTGTATTATGACTGACAACGGAGTTATATACCTTTTATTACATAAGGACAGGTAAACAAGAGAAAATAAGGTATTTTTAGTTACCTGTAGACACGGACGAATGTCTAACACATCTTTTAGTTAAGTCGGTGTCTATAGGTACATTGGTTATTGCTAGAGACCTGATTTTGTGTCAGGAATCTTTGATTTTACTAGACTTTCTTGTTCTAACTTGTTGGATTATTTATTCGAAACATTCTATATTAGCTGTTGACATGTTAGAACTAGACCGAAACTTTCCAGATTTGATGCTACCTACTGGACTTCATGTCCCGACTTGATTAATATCCACACATGATTCGACTTGATACTATTTAAACATGTGCAGATGTACTTACTAACAATAATCAGTTTATTAGGTAGGTATTTAGTGTGCTTCCTTAACAAAAATTATGTCTACACTTATTTTACTAAAAAAATAATGGTTTTTTTCTTACACACATAAATTATATACATATTTTCATAAATGAGTTGACAAGGTACCGTCTATCATAATATTAATCTTTTTAAATAGTTCTCTAAAAAATTCGCGACGACGTGGATTAAAAATGGCTCTGACAGCTCTCTTTTGTAAAATAAAGATGGATTCAATGTCAGCAGCCCGACCCCACTGCAAAATTCCATACGACATAATACTCTGGAAGTAGCTAAAGTAGATAAAACGCGCGGTTTCTACATCTGTTATCTGTCTTATCTTTCGAACAGCATGTGGCTGAGCTTAGCCACCCCGCAAGATATGTTATACAATATGGAGCAGGACGCTTGACATTCCTCAAAACCACATAAAGAGTGTCATGTTCTTTACCCGTATACAAAAAATCAATCAAATCCAATGAATACTTTAGCCACAGGTAATTATTTTTCATTTTCTTATTTTTCAACATAATGTAGATCTGAGTCCGTAATAATAGGTAAACATTGTAAGGTCAAGAACCTGTGCAAAACGTACGATTCTATCCTCTACGTCTCAATATGCTTGAGAGACAGAGAAAGGTGTCATATGATTCCACTCTGACGCGCCCCGCCCAGTCCCACAAAATAATACTACAATTAGAAAGAAAAAGAAATATTACTTACGCAAATTATGCATTAGTGGTGCATAGACAATTGCGAGTGTGTGTGTGAGCGGAATTTTTTCGGCAGTCTCGGGACTCGGTCACAGTCAGTGCAGCGGCGTCCTTTGAGGAGCGCACACCGCTACTTTTTTTATCACGAGACGAGCCGCGCGCGCATTGTTGTGATTTTGCGAAAAAAATTAGTTGTTATTTGTGATTAAAGACGATTTAGTGTGACTTATTGTTCAGTGTTAGTTTAATATTAGTTAGTTAATTAGGTATCGATGTCGTTTGTGCATAATGAACAACGGTGGAAACCTTGAAAATTTATAAATTTGACTATTGATGTAAATTCTGATTGTGATGTGATATTATGTGATTAATTATTCAACCAGTGATCTTTTAATTAACAACGCGCAACTTAGTGAGTTTATGCCGCTAATTTGTTGTTCTCCGACTAAACTACCTACCCACGTCCACCTACGCCCCGCACCGCAGCGCAGGCGCCGCCCCCCGCCGCGACCCGCATCGGGCCGCGCAACAGGTTAGTGACTTTAGATAAAGCGTGTTTGCTTTTTATGCAGTCGATTCTGCTATTTATTTTGTTTGAAAATTGCAATTTTTCAATTTTCCATTAACTACTAATCTTCGTATTTTAAAATGTTTCTATGGACTAGTACTGTGCTCGTTTTAATTTAATGTCGTAAGTCCAGATCCACGTTGTATGAGGTCCCCATTGTAATTTCTCGTCTAGCGGGAATCGGCCCTTTAAGTATATTAGGTACACCTCCTGAGAACCTTGAACCATCTTATCATCACAAAACTAGAGAATTCTGAAAAAAAAAAGCGAAACATCTAAAACGTTTTACAATAAAGTTAGTAGACTGAGTTTTATTAGGTGTAAAGTAACTTCAAAAGTAAAGTCTCGTGTTTGACAGATAGTAGTTGGTTAGTTGTGGGTTAGTTGTGGGTTAGTTTAAGTCTGTTTAACCATCGTCCTGCCACAATATGCTTTTTAGTAACCTACAGCCGCAGTCGGGTTATTTTTTAACCGCCAAACCACCCTTCGTACGGCGACGGCGCCGTGCAAACCGCTGCGTGCTGCCGTGTCTGTCAACAAACTTCCATAGTGATCCATACAACACGGACGACCAGTACCTACACACGGCGAATCAACCGTAGTTTTTCACGGCAAAAAAACCTGTGTGTACAACCGGGTCTTAGAGAACACACACACAGACATGAAAAACGACTTTGCTTAGGTATATCATGTTTATTTAGCATAATGTGTGCCGCGTCTAGGTTTTTGCATAAACTCTATGCAGCGAAAATGACGTGTATTGGATTGCCATGCATAATGTACGAGATTGTATTGAAGGATGGCAGATAAGTTTGTTTTATTATAGCTTAGAGCTTCTGATGTTGATGGTTATAGCTTATAGTTCAAAGGCAGTGTTTTGTTTTTTTATATAAAATTAAGCCAACTATATCTTTATCATAATGTATATCTGTAAATTAAAATATATGCTCTCTACTTATACTCACGCTTCAGAGAAAATATCATGCAAAGTAATAACCTTAGTAAGATGAAGTTGAGATATTTTTTATACTAACATTGTCTTTATATTAGCTTTCACCCGCGGCTGCGCCTGCGTGGAGGTCAGATATTATCCCACGGGAACGTATTACCGAGATAAAAAGTATCCTATATGTTATTCGAGGCTATGAACTATCTGTGTGCCAAATTTCATCTTAATCCGTTCAGCCGTTATTGCGAGATTGAGTAAAAAATATCCAAACACACAAAGATAAACACTTTCACATTTATAATATTATTATATTATATAATTATATAAGTCGGAAAGCACATTAAGCCGTTGGTCCCGGCTGTCATTCGTGGATCTATGACAGTCGTTAGGGGTCGTCAGAAGCCGACAACCAGTCTTACCAAGGGGTACCGTATTACCAGGTACTGGGTTGTGGAGGTCAGAGAGGCAGTCGCTCCATGTAAAATACTGGTATTCAGCTGTATCCGGTTAGACTGGGAGCCGACCCCAATATAGTTGGGATAAAGGCTAGGCAGATTGATTGAAGTAAGATCATTCTTCTGTGCGTCACTCACCTCTTAGTAAAAGGCTAGACGATTTTGATGAATTTTTTTGAGCGTGCAATTGGACCCCTTGGACGCTGCCATCGAGTTTTAGGAAACAGGACATACGTCTGTCTGGGCAGCTAGTTTTTTGTAGAAATCAGAAATCGGGCATTAATTTATTTTATTGACAGTGTCTATTAGGTTGATTAGTATAAGTCTTGTCATTCAGAGCCATAAGTGTCGAGACATAAACTTTAAACTACTCATTGTATTCAATTTAAATCTTCAGGAAACTCAACATTTCTCAACTAGAAAAACAACATTTCACATCCGCAAGTAAAAGCAATAAATCTAAAATAACACACAGACATCGAAAATTGTCTTTACATTATTATATCCCTACGCGTACAGACCTCTGGAGACCTTGACCATACCATAACGTATGACCTTGCATAAAACAGGCTTACATCCTTAATGCCAAACCGATGTTATTGCCAAGTACACGGAGAACTAAAACTGGATGTGTTATGTCCTTTGTGGTCATAGATTCTCGATTCGATAGTCCTTTTAAAGTTCATAATTTTATTATTTTAGGGTTGTGTTCCTTCGCTGTATGAGTAGAGGCATTTATCTCGCTGTGAAATAATTTGACATTGAATTTAGTGAACGGGTTCCCTGCAAAAGGATATTCGTAATTTAGGCACGTGTTATCCTTTCCCTTGATATTGCGCAGTATAATTTAAGGTATACAGTGGTGGCCCTGTGGTAACAACCGCAACTTACAAGTTGTAGGTCCTGGGTTTGAACCTGAACTCAAAACGGTGAAGGAAACATCGTGAAGACACAGAATCCTTACTTATAATTTCTACATAACTTTTAGTAAATTTTACTTGTAGTAAATAAGGAGTAGTAAGCGCACTCATGCAGAACCACGCATACATATAAAAAGTTGATACGACAGAGGGGCTTTCCTTTAAACTGCCTATATTAGGTACCATTTTCAAGCTCTGTACCAAAAATAAATTAAATAGGAGCAGTAGTTTAGCCGCAAATGATTTTTTAAGTTTTTGCCCCGTTTGAACACGATGTATCTTTCCTAACAGCTGATTATGTCTATACGCATAGGTCATCCACCTTAAAACGATAAATCTGAGTTTAGCCTACGATGCGTTGTTGCCGCTCTGACGCAAGTCACAAGTACAACCAAATATTTTTCGCTAAAAAAATAACCAAAGAAAACAAGAGAGAGAGAATCATAGCAAAACATCCCGCGCGTAAAAGAAATAGAAATAGGTCAGTCTGTTGCTAACGCATCCTAGATCCTTGTGCGATCGGTAAGTAAGTGGGGGCAGAAGGGCCTCAGTCAGTGCGCCGCACAGAGTACTTTTTAGTGCGCCGCCCGACGCTATCCTCTCGAAACGTACTCGTATGTTACGTAACACGGAAGCTCTTGCGCCGCTTACGCGCGCAGACAATTGATTTTGTTTTGTTATTGTGATATTAGGACACTAAATAAGTTTAAGACAATATTTATTTTTATATTGTGACAGGACACTCGTAACATCGGATTATTATTATTTAGTGTTAGTGTTTTTTTGTGATTAACTGTTTTTTATTGTGATAGGACACGTAATTAAACTTTGGTTGTGTGTGTGTAATTAAAATACAATTGTAGAACTAAAAAATAGGATTATTTTAGCATTTCACAAATTAAAGTGCTTAGCAACGAACAGTGAGTTAATTATCATTCGGTATAATTTTTGCATTCATGTGAATGGAGTTTTTGTTGTGATTTTTGTTGTGTGCGTACTTACTTCAAAACCGTACCTATCATAAAAGCCGAGCGGAGGCCTAAGCCGCCTCGCGCCACCGCCCCGGTCGCGCGCCTTGACACGTGATAACACACGCCGCGGTCCGGCGCGCGCGCGACGTTGCCGCTTTGTTACCTAGGTATCTAAGGTCAGTTAAATTTATTTACACAGGGTGGTTGCGTTTTACTCTGATTTGTAAGCTATTTAGTTTGTATGAAAAAAAAAACTCATTTTTGATGCTTTTTATTTTTATACCGTATCGAATTATTAATAGACGTTGTGTAATTTAATGCCCCTCTGTCATATCAACTCTGTATAAAAACTCCCATAAACAGATACGCGCAACGTTCCCCACTCTCACTCATCACACACACAAGTCACACTCGCAAGCACACACACAAACATACACACATCACACACACGTACTCACACAAACACACTAATTCATTAATAAATTGTACCAACTCACTTGCCGCGGGAGGAAGACCTAGAGTCCTGAAATACAGGGTTGCCCCAGTTTGGGCTCCAGTCCACTCCATTTTAATAATGACTGTACTGTGTTTTGAATAGTGAGGGACAAAAAATGAAGTAACCGGCATGTCCTAGAAGCAAAAATTCGAAGACATGTGACAACCCCCAATCCGCACTGGGCCCGCGTGGTGGATTATGGCCCATTCCCTCTCACAGAAAGAGGAGGCCTTTGTCCCAGCAGTGAGAATATTTTAGGCTGATTATGACCAACAGCACACAGGGATATAAAAAAGCTTCCTATAAAACATGATGTTGATGTTTAACCAATCAGTCACTTTAGTCCAAAAAGGTGTCTATTATGTCCATGTTAAAAAAAAACTTTTGATCACCTTTTTTTTGTCATGCCCATTCGTATTTTGATACATCTATGTAAAAGGAAGTGCAATAAAAGATCTAAGTCTTGTTGGAAAAGGTCGTCACGCATAGCATTTAAATTATGCTTGAACATATTTCATTCTACTTTGTTCATATCTGTACACTTTTGGCTTCCTAGCCAAATATTTCAATAGTCTAAGAGTCGCCTTACACCATAGAAATATTTGTGGGAAATAACGTTTTTTTTTTCTTTATGTTCATGCAAATATTAGGATGTAAATCAATTGGGTATGCAGTCGGCCTGCAAAATACTATGCTTGATTAAAATAAGTGATTGGATATCTACTTAAGAGGCGGTTCACGTTTAACCATCAAATGGAGAAATGATGGCAGTCGTTTTGTGGTACCTACTTTACTTTTCTGTATATTTGTATGCTTTTGAAATATGTTTTATGTTAGAGTATTCTAAAAGGTTATTGCTTAACAAGGTATTGCAGATCGTTCCCTTTTTGTTTTTAAATCATTTTCATCACGGTATATTATTATCAACCACAGTATTCTCTTGAATAGAGTTAAATTAAAGGGAGCGAAGTGATATACCTACACCTCCATCAGTTAACACTATTGTGGAGCAAGATGATGACATTACCCCATAGAATTTCTGAATTCGCTAACGGCAAGTGGAACGGAACTTAACTCCGCCGAAGCTGTATAACGGAACCCGGCTCAAAGTCGTGTCTTTGCAGAGAAACGTCATCGAGGCCAAAATTTTACCAGTTGTAGCGTTGGCGAGACAGTGTTTATACCCCGTATACCACTAATTCCCCACAGTTACCCCTTCGAGTTTTAGCGAGTGCAGTTCCCTGTGAGTCTTCTCCGTATACTTTGCAATGATTATCAACAAGTCACAGTGGCAGACACTGAAGGCTGAGGGTATCGATCTCAGGACAAGCTGCTTCTCACACGGACAACTGTACGTCGCTTGCTCCCGCGTTACCAGTCCTGACTCTCTGTATATTTTGGCTGTTGAGGACAAAACACGAACGTACAAGCGTTATATACAGGTGGTTTTATAAAAATGTGGCTGTTATTGTAGTACATTATGGTGTTTTACGGCTTCAACGTGAACAAAGTCGCAGGCAAACGCTAGTTTTTTCATAATAGTGATAGTTAATTTTAATTTTTTTGGTGTTTCCAAGACCACCTTTTTTTTTGGTTGGGAAATCATCAAATGACTTCTCCCGCTCTGGGTGGAGCGGGAGGGCGTGTCAGACTCTTACTGACTAAAACCCACCCGTGTTCCTTCTGTTGCCTGTGCAATGCTAAGGGGCCACGGTATCCCTTTCTTACTTTCCCGCAACCCCGGCAGTCAATGGTCCCATCGGACCCCTTCACTTGCTGACATCTCTTTGAGGCGCGCGTGGAACACAACGCGTCGTTGACCCGGGCTTGGTCCGTACCGAACGGCGAGCTACCCATTGCTCACCGTCCGCAAGCCCGCGCCTACGGCGTCTCCTCCTGCGGCGGCTAGGGGCATGAGGGCGCGAAATTTGCCTCTCTCTCACGCGTTCCGCTTCCTCCTTCGCGAGCATTACTGCTTCGCAGAAGGAGGTGACGGCCTCCCATGCCCTCTAGCTCCGTACCATGGCCTGGACCAGGGCCGGACGCGAGAGATCCCCGCCACCGATCGCCTCTACGAGGACACGGCGGTGCTCTGCCCAAGCCGGGCAGACCTCCACCGTATGCTCCACCGTGTCCAAGACCACCTCTCCTCTATTTTCTGTGGGCCATACGGTTCATATAATTTTGTATTATTTATTTTGCTTTCATTTTTGATGATCCTGTTTGTTCAATGCTTTCTCTAGAAAGGATAAAAACAGAGACACTATAAAATTCAATGATAAAACGCATTTCTGTTTGTAAAACAATATGCATTCGGTGGGTGGTGACTTTACACTGAATATTTTGTATTATGTAGTCGATTTACAATAGATGTGGGAGCTTGAATATACTCCTAGCTCTAGGATATATTAATTTCGTATGTGTTGTTTTTATTGCGTTATTTATTTTCATTCTATAAATACTTCGATACTTAAATTTTATAAAAGAAAAATAAAGCAAGACATTTAGAATTGAAGTTGGAAAGAGTTCGTCAATTAAAACAAAAAGAGTTCGTCGTAGAAACATTAAAAAATCTATTGAAAAACACAATTGAATTCATCAATAGTGCGAAATCCGCAAGAAAAAACCTCATAGATTGATATAACACAGTATACATACCGGGTGGATTATTAAGTGGTTCTTTTCTGAAGCACGAACGTACAATTTAATCCAGTGCATTTCTGAAGGCTTGCGGTTTCAAAGCCGGGCTTCAGCTCAAAATAAAGTTGCTTACAGCAAAAAACTTAGGAAGCTTACAATTTTATATTGAAAATTAAGCATGTTGTTGAGTGTTACGTTGACGATAATAAGTTCTATAAAATGCTAAATAATTACTTTCATCGTTAAACAGCGCGTCCTTAACATCTAATGCATTAAATAAAAGTTGGTTTCTCTCAAGTGGTCCAGTACGTTTTATTTTAATAATAACGTTGCTTTTATAAATTAAACATTTAAGAACGTACGTTTTGAAAGTGAGCAACGTCGCAAATAGATGTCAAATATTTCGCTGTTTTGGCAATATTACTATATGGAAATATGGCTAACTAGTGAATAAAACAATAAATGACTAGCACTTTGCCCACGGCTTCGCTCCCGTGGTCTTTCCCGCGGGACCCGTTATTTTTCCCGGGATGAAAAGTAGCCTATGTTACTACCCTGAAAACTATACTTCCTAATAGTAAAATAATTTTTCAAATCGGTCCAGTAGTTTCGGAGCCTGTTCAATACAAACAAACAATCAAATCTTTCCTCTTTATTATAACTACTAGTATAGATGAAATCCAATAATTAATATCGTAAGATAAATATTTAGTTTATTATTTCCAAATTACAACATCAAATTGAGTGTTATAATTGAAATTAATTATGAATATTCTAGTTCCCTAGTTATCGATATTTCTTGTTTCCATACTGTAATATTAGCAAATTAATCAAAACATGTATATATATTTGACAACTATTTGCGACGTTGCCAACTTTTAGAATGAACGGTCTTAAACTAACTCTAAAACCCAAAGCCAGAAACATTTCAAATATACCTTCTCACATCAATCCGCATCACACAATCCTTTCAACAATTCACAACAATATTCCCACGTACAACCGAACATAAGCCAGTCAAAAAGACTAACACGTGTCCAACATGTTCCATACGGCACACACGCAGTAATCTTCAGTCCTTTCATAGACCAAGCAGCTCGGAATAAGCTCCGTCATTTGAACAATGCAGGGTATGGTCGCGAAAAATCTCCGAAGCTCAGAAAACGTCGAGTAAGCTTCATGTTCACTGAAATTCAGATAACATTCCGGTTCAGTGCTGTGACATATTTGCATGGATATCTTGGAAATGGGTCGTTGTTCTCTTTACTTGGTGAATAAGGATTTTCGCAGGGAAGTTGTAGCAAATAGTGTTGTGCTTTTCGGGTAATAATACTCTTGTGAATCGATTTTGAAATAATTTTCTGAAATAAATACAAAACTTTATTATAAACTAGTGAGTGCCATTGTCAATACATGTACGACTGACCATTGGCTTGGAAGAGAAAATTATCTAAACATGGCAATCTTTACAGTTAGTAAGAAACCCGAATTATTGCGTAAACGGTGTGATGGTGGACGGTGCGACTGTATTAATTATGTAGATGTCCAGAAACAAGGACCGGTTGCAGTACGTTTCTTTTATGCCATATTCTGCCTCACTCTATTACATTCATCACCTCATGCACGATATGTTGTTGTTGATGTTGATGCTGAAATAGGAGCCTTTTGGCCTCGCACAGGACTTTAATTTTACTTTGTTTTTATTTTTATTGTTTATTTTTCAATGATTGTGTGTTTAGTTTAATTTGAGATCTCCTGTGCTTATCTCAATAAATACTTTTTCTTTCAGAAGGATACAATATATATTATATAGGTCAAATGTCTATTTGTTTTGGTTATGGGGCTTTGGGCAAGATATTTATTTGATTGTATCATCTGGATACGTAATAAAAATGGGAACTTCTTACGAGATATATTATTTTAGTGGGATCAGCGGGTTTCACTTGAACGTTGTATCATAGGATTTCTTTGTTATATACTGAACTTGGATACACTGGGCTTGAAGGCTGTGTGTAAGTAGGAACAAAATACCTAATCAAAAACCATCTAGAACAACGTTAAATAAAACAAGATAGAACAATTTCAATTACCAAAACACGACGACCCCACTCAAAGGCCGAAATAGTATTATTCCCAGAAAAAAAAAATCAAAGAAAAGTTTATTTAACCCAAAGCAAGCCAACCTATTATAAACGCTAAACAATTTGCCCTTCAGACAGTATTATTAAACCAGTATTTTATGACAAAAGGGAAATTGTATTCCTAGAATAAATCCATCTGAAAACATAATAGGACAAAGAGTTTATTTATAAGTCTTACAAAACCGTCATGTACAGACTTTGGGGCCTCAGGTAGTGTAAGGAATATTTCATAGCCATCGATCGCACATCAAACCCAAAAATAATAGAGATTTGCTCACTCAATTTTGCTTAGGATGTATATACAATATAGACGAAGAGATATTTCTAGAAAGAAAGAAAATGCATTTATTTAGCACAGACTAAAAGGCACACAAGTCAACAAGAAATATCATAAAATAATACAAATAAAAAGTGTAAAGTGCGTCGTAAGATAGTAGCAGGAATGTGAGCCTCGCGGCTGCGCCAAATAGGCCCAGTTTCATAGCAGCCCATTTCTCACAAAAGGTTTGTATAGTCGACCTTATTTCAACCGCATGTCAGTGGTAGCAAGCCAGTCGATGCTAGCCGATTTAAAAAAGGAGAAGATTCTCAATTCGACTGTATTTTTTGCTGTGTCTGTTACGCGATTAGTCCGAATTTTAAGTTTTTTTTGTTTTTGATAGGTCATACTTTAGGGGTGGTCCTATATATTTTATTAACTTTGCTTGGGTAGTTTTTCAGTAAGCTTCAATAACACGTATTTTTCCCACTTAGTGGATATATATATGGATGATGTTATAATAAGTTCCTGTCACTGTTATTTACATAGCAACTAAAAAGTGAAAAATATTTTTTTTCACATGGTAGAGTTTTTTTGGAAGTCGGCTGTTTTTTTCTTTTGAAACTCCTTACTACGCTAAACCAGCTCAAGGTCAAAGTGTTAGTTAGTCACAGACGTGCTGTCAACTGTGCATAGTAAAGTGCGGTCTACACCACGTAGGATATAGAGGTGGCGTGTGGCGCGTATTTACTAGATCTAGCAACTCGTACCTACAAGAACTTACCCACTCCTTTACTCACAATAGTTTACACCATGCATAATAATTTATGCACTTAATTATGAACATGTTAGATGCACCGGATACAGCTCCATTAGGGTACCGAATACCGGTTGAAGTTTAATTGACCCCATTTCCTACTAAGTAGTTCTGTATGGTCCTAAACTTGTAATAAGCCGGCCCTTCCGACGTAGAATTATAAATGGCTACGAAATGCATAGATCAGAGAGGTAGTATTTTTATGTTTAAGAACACTGATCTCACTCTCATTCTGTTAAAAAATCTTAGATTTTTGACAAGTTTTTGTCATTGATTGCCGCTATTTGAAAACGTTTTGATGTACGGGTATCTGTGAAGTATGTATGTAAGTGAAGTATGTATGTAAGTGACGTATGTATGTGAGTGTATGTAAGTATGAAGTGTGTATGTAAGGGTATCTGTGAAGTTGTACTGTTTGCAGATGATACCTCTCTTATTTTTAAAGTAGACAGGAATAGACAAGATTTTGACGATATAAACAGTGCACTATCAATGGTTACGGATTGGTTTACGACAAATAACCTAGTTCTCAATGCCAAAAAAAAACGAAATGTGTCAAGTTTGCCCTTCCAAATGTTAGAAATCTAGGACCCAACATCGTCTTAGATAAAGAGGTTCTTGAAACTGTAAACTCGGCAGTTTTTCTGGGCATAACAGTAGATGCCAAACTTCAGTGGGGCCAACATATATCGAGCCTAGCGGGAAGGCTCAGTTCGGCCGCCTACGCCGTCAGAATAGTAAGACAATACACTGACGTTGATACAGCTCGGTTAGTCTATTTTAGTTATTTTCATAGCGTTATGTCCTATGGTATTCTGCTGTGGGGCAAAGCTGCAGATATTCAAAATATATTTGTCCTGCAAAAACGAGCTATTCGAGCAATTTACCAGCTAGGTGCCAGAGTTTCTCTGAGTGATTTTTTCAAAGATATCGGTATTCTCACAGTGGCATCACAATTCATCTTCGCCAACATCTTATATATTAGGCAAAATATACACTTATACACTAAAAACAGTGATATTCACAATGTTAACACAAGAAGTAAGGATAAACTACGTGCTCCCTTTCACCGGCTTCATAACATAACATAACATCACGCCTTGTTTCCCCGAAGGGTTGGGCAGAGGTGTACCTGTAGTAGGTATATTCACAATGTTAACACAAGAAGTAAGGATAAACTACGTGCTCCCTTTCACCGGCTTCATAAGGTTCATAACTCATTTGTTGGGCTTGGTATAACCTTTTATAACAAGCTACCCTCTTCTTTGCTAGATTTGCCTTTTAATGCGTTTAAAACTAAATTAAAGTCCAACCTTTGTTCAAAGGCATACTATTCTATCAACGACTACTTAAATGATAAGAATAGATGGTCGCTGTGATTAACTCAAGACAATGTTTAAATGTTCTTTCTCCAGAATTAGTTTACCTACTGACAGGTTATATGAGTTTATATAATTGTTTATAATTTTACTTTATAAGTCAATTTATTTTAATTTTATTTTAATTTAGTGCTGACATAATCTACTCATTACAATGTTTTTTTTATGAGTTGTATTGCAATATGTGGTTAGCTAGCGACCTCGACAATTATTTATTTTACCTCGATGGTCCTAGTTTATCAATTGTAACTTCTAGTTACAGCTATATGTAAGCGGGCACGCCCTTTATGCCTGGAGACTTTTTTTTTTTTTTTTTTAGATATTGTTTACTTTTAGTTATTTTTATTTCTGCTTGAGTATAGTTCTCGATGCTTTTGGTTGGTATATTGGCGTGTGCTAGCTGTCATATGGCTATTAATTATAGCTATTTAATTTAAATTATTTTATGCATATTGTAAATTGTCTTGCATACTGTTGTATAGAATCATTTTTTTTTTTTCTAACTGAACAGACAGCTGTGCTGCTGGGGAGTTTGTTGCGCCACTTCTTCTTCCCAGCAAAAGCACTAGGAAGTGGTGAAGGGTGGGCGTTTTGGGGGACTGTCTTATGTAATTTTGACGTTCGAAAAGTGCTGATTCTCAGCCTAGTTTGAATAAATGACTTTTGAATTTTGAATTTTGTACGACAAGTCGTATTCAGATATCCCATAAAAGCTGTGTTGTCTAATTTATTATTTTTTAACAAAAAATATGACTGTTGTGTTGTTCTTTCTATTAACATACCGTTTTCTCCTCAAATCGATCGCTTCCTACTTCTTAACAAAGCAACAGCGATATAGGTAATAGAGGCGACATAAATTCCTCAGCAAATGAACTTGTCAGCTGCCTATTTTCATTATACCCAGATTGCAGGCCCAACGAGATAGGTTTTACGGTACAGCAGCCATTGTTTGAATAGCTTTGTTGTGCTAAACGGGTTTCGGATTAGAATTAAACGATTTAATCGGTTTCGTAGTTCCACAATAGACTTAGAACTGCCTATTGTGAACTGTTTTATGTTTGGAACAAAAATATTATCCCTCATAATGTTAACGTACTGAACAAATATCGAGGAACTAAGTATCTTTCTGTTGCTTGCAAAGAATTGATCACCCCTTCGCCACACGTGGGTAATGTCACAGACGACTATGTAGTTTCAAAACAAAGTGAATTATACTAATATTTTAAAAACCCCCGACACATAAATTTCCTTATTTATCTTTCCTACTGCATCATCAGACCCTGTTCATCATCTATCTATAACCTATTCATTGAGACCATTCCAATGAGCCCAGATACGATACCTGTGCTGTAAGTTGGTAAGGGAGTTGGGTATACTGCAAATTCCAGGTGATGCTGCAGTATCAGTTCAAGGTTACTATGTTCTTCTAATATCATTGGAGTAATAGAATGACAAATTTCAAATCGATCAGACATCATGCATCAACTAGAAAAGACCTGATAATCTACAAACGGCTGACCGACTTTGAACAAACATGTCTAAGAACCATCGTGCAACGCTATAAAATCTTTTTTCAAATAAAAACAAACCGCATTCAAATCGGTTCACCCCTTTATGAGCCACAGACACACAGAAAGCGGTCAAACTTATTACAACCCTCTTTTTGCGTCGGGGGTTAAAAAAGATCAAAATCAACATCATATTTTAAAAGACAATTGACGATCTGCAGTCAACCTGTCGAATGTTTCTTTGATTCACTATCATAAACTACAGTCCTTCCAGCTATTTAACTACGGATTTTGCGTCACTGTCAAAATTAAAGTGATCTTTAACATTGTTACAACAAGGTTGCTGTTGCGTTGATGCAACCAACAAATCCGTCAAAATCAGATTGATATGTCAGTGCTAAAATAACTGTAGAAGGACTGGAATATAGAAATCCGGGTTTTATATAATATAGGTTTTATTTATATAATATTCTATAATCATTTTCATTTATTTGCTCAGAATGCAGGTATTTACAATAGGGTGGTTACAATATGAAGAATCCTTGTACATTCTACCATTTTGGCATGCAAACATTGATGCAGTTCATCATCAAACATTGAAACATTTATACATTGGATACTCAACTAAAATTTATCAGCTAGAAAATCCGATACGGAGTAATAACATTTATTTAATAGAAGGACAGTTAGTTAATTTTTGTAAATTGTTACTGGTTCCTCTTTTATGAAATTAGGAATGTGGTTAAAAATAGCCGGTGCCATACCAAAAAAGCCATACTAAGTACTTAATTCACGGTGTTTTTGTAGTATGATCCTATCAATATGTAATAATAATTACTTCAACTGTACCGGAAAATAAACATGTATCAATGAAAAAAACACAATTTTAAGGGTATTCAGTTTTTTTGCCCTACATTCACAAAGAGGTTTCCAAGTAACGGCTCCTTCGGGATTACATAAGCCTTATTTGTTACCCTCGAAATAAATGCACGCGTAACACGAAACGTAAACCTATAATTTTATTAGTTCTTTGTTAGAAAATTACATTCCGAAAATAACAAAGCGATTTATCACCTATTTTACTAAAAGATGAACATTAGATGATAAATTCTCAAAATATTGTTTAGATTTCGCAATATATATCCAGGTTTCACGGTGAACTGCAAGAGGGAAAAAGACTTTTCTATACCTGTAAGGACTTCCATCAAGTACGACTTTTTAGGACTTTTCATATTCCCTCTGGTTAGGAAGATACAAGTTGACTAAAACTTTCTTTTAAGTGTCAAAATACCGACACTTTCTTAGAAAGTAAAATAAAATACGAAAGGCTTTCCGATAGTAAGCTTTCATTCAAACTTTTAACTCCATAATATTGTAAAAGCCGAGAATAAAGTTAAGCTTCAATGTCATTGTATGGAATACATCAAAGTTGCCATTGCTTGCGAGTCTGCTCAAACTTCATACGCTATCTTAGCTTGAAGGATAAGTCCATTGGCATTAAGATTGTATAAACCCCCACAAGCATAACAAAATCCAATATTCTTCAAAATTCTTAGAAGTTATGACGTCAAAGCGGATGGCTTCTTCTTCCATTATTTCCCTTTCGTTTTCCTCAGTATTAGGAGCTTAAGAAACTTTCAGCAAATATCCTGCTGATTTTTGCGTACCAGTACATAAAATTGTAACACCAGATATTGGTGATGTCTGAAAATTACTGGTGAAAGCTGGATCAAGATTTATCCTAAACTAGCTAATGCCAGCAGCTTCGCCCACGTGCACTCTAATTCTCTTTCTAAAATAAATGTAGCCGATACAAACAAACAGACAAAAATATTAAATAATATTTGGATAATCCATAAGTGCACCTCATAAATAAATTAAATAAAAAAACGTTTTTTGCTTTTGCATAACTTCAATATTAACGTTGTGCATTTTTTATATTTTGAAATGGTTAGGGAATAATTTTGCACTGGTCTACTCTTCCAAAGTTAAAGAAGTTTTCACTTCATAAACTCAAATAAATGATTTTTTTCGCAAGCTACAGTTTTCAGGTTTCACATTAACTAGACGGGAATAAATTAAAAAAAAAATTGATGTTTTATTTTTATTTCTGCTGCATTAAATCATTTTTTGAAAAGTACAGAATTAACCTACATTAAATTATCTATACAATGGTATATAAATTAAGTAGGTTATGTGTACTAGCCAGGAGTGTAACAATTTAAACAGTTGCAGAAAGGAACCAAAACAAATTTTTCGATCGCAAAGCACTTTGCTTCGCATTATGCAAATGCGAAATATTTTTTTTGTTGTTTTATATATTTTCATAATATTCACTTAGTAAAAAAATCTTTGACATACAAACAGACACTTCAATTTTATTTATTTTTATACATACAATTATGTCCTTTAGGTATGTATAATGTAGATCGTAATAGCATTAATACACCACCATCAAAAAAATAATTAAAACGGAAAAAAATAAAATGTTCTCGAAACCTTTATAATCGCTGAAAATACTGACAGCTCAAATTAGCTAACCTCGCTGCAAATCTCCACATACATTCAACCCCAACGACCCTCTTCAACATGTCATTATGCAATCTTCGAGCTCACCAGAAGATACATGTTACCTTTTTATCGGGTTATAAAGGTAAATTATTCTGTGAAGGGTACGGCGAGTCACTGTGTTATAATCTGTTAGTAACTTTCGTATTTCTGTGTTGTGTTGATAACCTTGATGGTAAAATGCAGTGAGGAAGAAAAAACTCGTAAGTTATGAAAAAGAACCATACATTATTTGGTCATCTTATTGTTATTTTTAATTTACAATCACAGTAGCTTCTTATACTTCTGTCAATTTATGGGTTGGTAGGTACCTACATCTATCTGGTTGCTGATCCGTTCTATAATGCGTTTCCAAACGTATACACAAATATGAGTTATTGGAACTCACTTTAATACACATCAATTTCAGTTTGGGTTTGAATAGATTTTATTTGTGTCTATCGACTATCAACAAACATTATAAGATTCACGAGGAAAAAACAGTCCAATACTGTCTCATATAATATAAAAGGATCATTATTGGAAACTGTAAATGAGATTCGTGATCTTGGCATCATCATGGACAGTAAAGTCAACTTCAGAAGCCATATTGATAATATTGTTATGAAATCGGCACGGCTACTAGGATTTCTTAAGAGAAGTACTAAAGGGTTTAAGCTGGCAAGAACAAAAATTGTCCTATATAACGCTTTAGTTCGGAGCCACCTTGAATTTGCCAGCGTGGTGTGGAGCCCGCACTATGCAGTACACTCACAAAGAGTAGAAAGCATCCAAAGAGCCTTCACAAAACACCTAGCATATGTCTTCGGTGATATATCTCCCCGGTGTCCATACGAACAGCGTACTCAATGTTACGAAATGATTACTCTGCGCGACCGCCGACAGGTACAAGATCTCATGTTCTTTTTCAAATTGGTTAACAATAGATTAGACTGCGATAATTTAACTGAACAAATTGGACTAAAAGTCCCCTATAATTTACCCAGATATCCCATTACCCATTTATTCTGCACTAAAGCATCCAACACAAATATAGGAGTAAACTCACCTCTCAATAGGCTCAGCCGAGAGATTAATTCTTACATAAAATCCACTCCACATGTTGACATATATCATGACTCCCTAAAAAACTTTAAAACCCAAATCTTAAGGTCCCAAAGCACGCAACCCGCACAATCTAAAGATTTGTTGTTTTAGTATGTAAGTATTTCTTGCAACCTTTGTAACTTTTAACTTGTATCATTTTGTATTTCTGTTTACATTGTTACCACTTAATTTTTATAAAAAAAAAATACCTATTCTTTTCGTTTTTACCTTAGGTTATCACTGTATTTGAGAATGTTGGTTCACCTGTTATTGGCAACTGTATAAGCACATAACCGTTAACTACTGTTATTTTATATTTTGTATACAGAAGCTGTTGGTGTACCTTTATAAATAAATAAATAAATAAAAAAATAAACATTGAAGACCAAAATTAAAAATAGATACATTTATAATATTTTAATTAATACGCAACGTTGCCTAACTTACAAAGCCTCCATTAGTTCATAACATTAACTAAAGGGAGCTAGGATTATAATGAATTTTACAAACTTAGTTAACTTGCTTCACCGTTGGCGAGGTTTTAAATTCAAACTTCTGTAGGTACGAGTAAGCCGGTGACTTAATACCGAAAAGTTTAAAAAAATATTATTTTATATCCATAGAAAATTAGAACAGTTTTAAATTGATTTTGAATTAGTATTGAATAGCAAAATAATGATAACACAGCTCTTTTTTGTGCCATCACGAGTTATCGTGAAAAGTTGAGTTACAGGGCGATCGATCAGGTTATACTACGCTTGCCGCGGTTGGTCCGTAGATGGGTGACCATCTACATACCAAGACCCCTCCGTGAAGCACGTTAAGCCGTTGGTCCTGGCTGTCATTTGTAGATCTTTGACAGTTGTTACGGGTCGCCAGAAACCCGTAAGTCTGACAACCAGTCTTACCAAGGGGTATCGTGTTACCCAGTAACTACATTGTGGAGGTCAGTTAGGCAGTCGCTCCATGTAAAATACTGGTATTCAGCTGCATCCGGTTAGACGGGAAGCCGACCCCAACATATTTGTGAAAAGGCTAAGTAGAATGATGACGAGCTATGGTGCTCAAGAATTCAAAAGAATACTCTACATAAAGATAAGCTTATATTCGTTACCATGGTCAATATGAAAATCTCTAAATAGACTTTGAACCCAGTTCGTCCAAAGCAAAGACAATCTCTATAGATGGCGGTTCATGGACGGCTGAGATCTCAAGTGACAATGACCCACCTTTCATATTACGCCGCATACCCAGTTACGTGTGCACTTGATGACCTTATGACTGAGTCAGTGAGTGCAGTTCGCATAGCTGAATTTTGGGCAAAACATATTTTATGAACTTACTGCCATCGATACTCTAAGAGAAACTAGACTGTAAAGTTGGTATCGGGGTGAATGCACAGCAAATTGTTATTTTACAATTAAATATATCGAGCGTGAACTAATATTTAGTTATTAATTAAAATCATTGTTACACATTTATGGATCATGTAACGTAAATAATTAACATATACAGGGTGTTAAAGTAAATGCGTGCCATAGCTTAGGGGGAGGTTCAGTATCGATATAGAAAGCCAGATAAAAAAAAAAAACCTAGAATTGTACGTACCTACCTAATTACCTATCCTCCACCCGGCGTTATCGAAGTGTTCGGGCGTAGGTATTTCATTGCGTTCGATAGTATGTAGGTAACTCTAGGAAATTATTAATTAGCAAAATAAAAACATTATTATCGCATCGCCGTACGAAGGGAAAATTCGAATTGTAATTTACATACCGTCGTAGCGTTTTAGTTCGATTCGCGTCCGATAGTAGGTAAGTAATTAAAGCATTTAAACAAATAAAATAATATTAATTCTAAGCGATTGCTATTTTAAGTTAGCAGGTGTTTTTTTTATGGCTTTCTTTATCGGTACTGAACCTACCTTTTTTTTTGACACGCAATTAGTTTAACACCCTGTATAACGGAGAAGGGTATGTGTCTCTCTCGTTATTATCAGACATATTTTAACTACTGTGGGCGTACTGTGGGTAGTGTTGGTTATTGCGCAAAAGAAAAACCGTTTTCAGTTCAGATCAAATTATAATTTATAATCTAATTAATCACATTAGCAATTCACATACTGTAGGTAGGTACAGGACAAAACTACACGGAATGCGCGACTGTTTCCAAATGTCTTCACTGCTTGACGGCCACCCATGAACCCTGCTTAGCTCCGGCCGGTCTGAGAGTTATGTTGTAAACTCTGTCGAGCGCCACTAGGCGGCGCTGGCGTCCCGATTAGCCAACTCAGTAACGTATTTCAGACATTTAGAACATTTTTGTGATAAGTACTGAACCAAGGACCATGGCAGGTGGCGTTTAGTAGTTTCTGCCTAGCCCTAAGAAGGCGTTTATGTATGTAAGTATGTACTGAGCCAATGTTGAATTTATAGCACGCAAGATTTTTATATTTATGATACGAGTACGTGATGCATTTCGTTTTATTACGCGTAGACTATAAAAGTCCCATAAAAACCGATATTACTGTGACCATGGTATGTCCGCTGATCTAAATGTCACCGGGCATTTTCCAAATTTGGCGATTTTGTGGTCGTCATTAAATATTTCTCTATATTGGTATCGCGCCGCGGTGGTCATGCATTTGTGAATAATGACAAAAAATAAAATTAAAACAATATTCATAATTATCTTAAGACACGCCAAGCCGTTGGTCGCGGCTGTCATTCGTGGATCTTTGACAATCGTTATGGGTAGACAGAAGCCCGAAAATCTGTAAACCAGTCTTGGTTTACAGATTTTCTTCGTGTTATTATATTGGGTTTTGGAGGTCGGTGGTATTCAGCTGTATCCAGTTAGACTGATAGCTGACCCAGTAACTGGCTAGGCTGACTGCTTCATCTGTAAGGCATGTCAAATCTACGCGCAAGGACAGTTCGGATTT
This sequence comes from Xanthia togata, assembly GCA_963853775.1. Lineage (NCBI taxonomy): Eukaryota > Metazoa > Arthropoda > Insecta > Lepidoptera > Noctuidae > Xanthia > Xanthia togata. The sequence goes on along the minus strand of OY970798.1, from coordinate 22,393,351 downwards.
CATTACCATTAGATATTGAAAATTATTTTAGTAGATTGTGAATTTCGAGCAAAATTCAACTTGACACGTATCGAGGAGAAATCTAAAAAAAAAAATCGTTTAGGTCTGATTTTTCCAACTCTTTTTTATCTATCTTTTATCCTCGGAATAAAATTTTGTAACAGATTGTTTATGAAAAAACTGACAAAAATTCAAATTGATGGTTAGGATAAAGAAATCTACCAGGACAAATCAGACCTTGTACTGCCTGTATTCCATTTTAAGCTTCCTAGTAAACTTTTTTTCAACATGACGTAATTGAAGTCAAAAACGTAACAGAAAAGGAGTCATGAAAAATTTCTATTTTCGTAATAAAATAGCCATAACACGGGCGTTTAATCGTATTCATGCAATCAAACGAGACCACCAGTTGTCTACCAAGCACATTCTATTGAAAGCCTAAGTTTGATGGGCGCATAAAATTTCATAGCTTTTGAATGTTATTGCATGGACGTTGAGTTACAAATGTATATGACAGACTGTATATGAAATGGAGGACGTGAGGTAACATGCAACGGTAGCCTGAAATTGCCAATATAAGTGCAGTTCAAACGTGATGAACCAAAAGGTAATAAGAAAATAATGTTAAAACCTTAGATTTAATATTTTTTTAATCATGAGTATTTAGGTTTGTATGTTTTCCGAGGTTTGGTTTGTATGTTGGGTTTGTTGCTGTTTGTTTGAGCTTTTATTATTCTTCAAGTTTCAAAGAATAAGGTAACTAAAGTAGGGCCCCCCCCCCCCCTACTTTAGTTACCTTATTCTTAAAACTAAAAGTTAAAAACTCAAAACTCAAAGCATTTATTTCAACTAGACCATTTACACACACTTTGAATTATCAAATAGTCGGTCAGTCAGCAATATGAAGCTAGTTGTGCAATTAATTCCAAAGCATAGTAAGTACCTATGGAGAAGAACAGGCAAGAAACTCCACGGACACTCTACAACGCCCGTTTTAAAACGCCCAGTAAAATTATGGCAGCTATGTTTTTCCACAAATAAAATACGTACTCGTACCAAGTCAAGTACAATCATTTTGTTATTGACAATGAACCCGATTCGTTTTCGCTTTGCAAAGAATTTTCAACAATAGAGCTATTTAATAAAGCCTGTTTTTCAACCTTAGGCTTAGATCTAGATAGCGAATCTAGATTTATGGGCTCTACGTTATTATTTTTCATTTTGACCACAATGAAGAATAATTTATCGACAGTGCAAAATCTATAGAATTAAAAAAAGTTTTACTGTAACAATGCATGATGAAGACAAAGAATCTAGCAAACTCGTGTTATAAGACTGAATAAAAAAAAACCTAATGTATTTTTATTTTATTTGAAAAACTTTCACTGAATTAAATGCTAGATGTATTTTGTATCCACAGCAAAAACCACCAATAAGCAGTTTCATTACTGGCTGTCTGAAAGACCTGCTGACAGCATTTTAAAGTGTAAGCATGACCTGTCGTCGCAGGCCCTGGAAATAAGAGACCAGCCTAGCTGATGTTAACATAGTATTAGAAGCAGTATCTTATCTATTAGCTAGGAGCTCGTGGCTAAGTAATGACTGCCGCACTGGTCGATCCGTCAAGTTAAGCTACGCTTGCCGGGGTTGGTCTGTGGATGGGTGACCATCTTTACATACCGAGACTCCTCCGTGCCTCGGAAAACACGTTAAGCCGTTGGTCCCGGCTGTTGTTCGTTGATCTTTGACAGACGTTACGTGTCGTCAGATGCCTGAAAGTCTGACAACCAGTCTTACCAAGGGGTATCGTATTACTCAGTTACTGGGTTGTGAAGGTCATATAGGCAGTCGCTTCATGTAAAATCCTGGTATTCAGCTGCATCCGGTTAGACTGGAAGCCAACCCCAATATAGTTGGGAAAAGGCTAGGCAGATTGAGTTGTAGAATCTATTAAAATACTTATAGGTGTCTATAATCGATAAGAGCTTCAATAGTTTATTGTATCTACTGCGTCCCTAATCCAGAGAAACATAAAAATATCATGTCTCTCTGACAACATAAAAACGGGTTGGACTCCGGGAGTGCCGGCAGAAGTGAAAACTTGAATGTTTGAAATTTTGGAATGGTAAGGGAATAATTTTGCACCGGTCTACTCTCCCTCCGTCTTACGAATTTTTGATCAGGTCACGTGTCCTGACGCGAGTTTAACATTTTTTACCCATCAAAAAAAAAGGTGCACAACGCCGCTAAAGAAGGTTTCACATCAACAAAAACCATTGCCATTTAACGGCAGAAATCTATCATAATCGAAATAAAATGTTTTCAATTCAGTACATAGTATATAGGTAGCAATAGTAGTTGTGTGGAAATCGGCTGTCATGGTATAGGCAGGAATGGGGAATTGGGGAGGAATGAGGAATATGTCGTTATTAAATTTTGAGTATGAATGTGGCTTTATGAGTAGGAGAAGACCAAAGAAATGATGAATGGACTGTGTGAAAGATGATATGGCTAGAAAGGGGGTGACTATCGAGATGACGACTAATTACAGTCATGTTGCGCCGACCACAAATAAATTGAGATAAGGAGAGGAGAATGATGACATAGTAAAATATTTACGAGCAAGAATGGCATCAAACAAACCATTCGATCTGCGGTCGGTGCAACGGAGGCCGAATATTGTGCGGTTTCGGTCCGATCCAAAATTCAGAGGGATGAAGATTCAATTTAAATTATTATGTTTAGGATAATTATTGTAAATCTAGCAGAAATACTCGTATTAATAAACATTATGTAAAATTATCTTTCGTTATAATATAACCGTAAAAAACATCGGTGATGGGACACTACTAACACTAAATCACCATATTTACTGAAGCTTTTGGTTATCATTGCAATTAACAACAGTCAAAAAGGCTACATTGTCGATGATGCTTCATCTTCTAGACATTATTTTATCCTGTTTATAATACTAATTAATTGCAAGAAGAAACAAAACAAACAAGACAAATAACTACCCATACCTATTAACACTGTAATTTGAAAACATTGTAAAAGCCATTTATTTTTAAAAGGGTAACCGTGGAGTTTGTTTCCAGCTCTTCTCCATAGGAAACGACCAATTTGAACCGTGCACCTAGCTTCTGACGCTTCATAAGTGCCCATGTAGGTTTATGTGAAGTAAGATATTTTTATTTGATTGGACCGAAAGGAATAGGTCGATACTTATGAAAAAGATCTTCTTTCCATACCCCCTTACATACATTTGTATGTCTTTTTCCTATCCATGACCAAAACATACCTAAGAACGGTATGTACAACTCTTAAAATAAAAATAAAAAACAAAGAATAACATATCAAAGCCCAACAAAAACCCGAATCGTAAAATGTCACTGGCATTTTCAAATAAGCAATTAAAGGTGAGCTCACACGAGCATCTTTGTGTTCATAATCCAAGGGTCCATAAATTCAATGTTTGGAACATCACGTTCATCGGGCTGTGAAGTAAGCTGTTCCGGGTCACAGGGTTAGGATTGCGCAGTTTGCGTGGACCGTGGACTTATTTTGATCTTTGCAATATGATAAAAAAGTATTGACCGACCAAAGCTTCGTTTTCGGCCAAGAAATAAACGCTTGAAAATGCTGTTCATCGGTTGATGTCAAGGCGTCGGACGAAAGAAAATTTGCGTAATTACTGTTGCGACATTACGTACTCTGTGGTAACAAAAACAAAATGCCGATTGCAGGGTTAACTACTTTTGTAATAAACAATAAGAGAAATTAAGCTGTGCGTTGCATCTGCGCATGAGCAGGTCCAACCAACGGCCAATCTTCGACGTACTCTGGCGATAGCACCATCCCTTTTTTGGACTGGAATCATGATGGCATTATTAGTACATAATTGCCCTGTTCGCAATTAATTTGGAATCGGCGCAATATATCCACTTCTTCAATCCTAACTAATATGTAACATTTATATAAATGCGAAAGTCAGTTTGTTAGTTTGTTATGCTTTCACGCTAAAACGGCTGAATGGAATAGGTTGAAATTTGGTGCATGCGTACCAAGACCTGGGTACTTTTACATATGATACTTTTTATCTCGATATTCCCGTGAAATCGAGATTTATGCGGGCGAAACCGCGGGGCGCACAGCTAGTGTTCTTATATTTCCATCAGCCGTCATCTCAGTTTTCACTACTAGCTTTATCATCTTTGACACGCATTTTTTATCTTTTCTTTGTTTTACTTCTACATTTTCTTTACTTCGCAAGTTCCTTTCCGAGTTTATCAGGATTTCTCAAAGTTGACCTATCATTCATGCGCTACCATGACTACCCCTGCAACTGACATATTATGACTGATTGTAATCCATCAACCGTTTTTCTTGCCAGCTGTTCCCATTCCAAGGTTTAAGAATAAAGTTTTCAGCAGAGAAAAGTATTCTATAACACATTTTAGTCACTACAACGAATTTAGTTATTCCATTCCTCTCTCAATAAAATTGCTTTAAACTTAACTCACCGCACTACGTTTTAGAAAACAAGTAAGAACAGCTAACATAATTATTTGCTGAGCTAGTTCATGAAAACATTCCGGAGCTGGTTTAAATCCGATCAATCGTGGCCCATTTCAATTGGGAGAGGATAGCACTGAACTTGTCTGAAATAGTTTATTCGTTGAAAGTTGTATGAAAACTGTTGAACGATGTACCGGTATTTTAAAGTGAGGGCGTAGGATAGCTTGTGGGTATTCAAAATGGAGGATTAAGAAGACTTTTAATCCGGAACTTACAAACAAAAGGATAAAAAATATACCCAAAATTTTATTTTTCTAAATAACTGACCGATTTTTCAACGCTAAGCTAAGGTATAGAATAATATTCATAATATAATTTGCTAGAACTTTTGATAGCTTTCGAGTTCAAATAGATATTTAGATGACAAACAAACACAACAACAGACAACAGTAACAGACAGACACAACCACAACAACAGTGGTATTAAACTCAAGCTCTGCGATCTATCAGCCAAATGTTATAAATGCATGTCAATTTTGCCAGAAATATAATCTATCAGTTATTTTACTGCTATTTTACTACATCAAATTTTTTTCATTAAAAATACCATCCAAAATAGTTCACAAATCCGGATCTTCAGTTTACCAAGTAAACTCGTTTTTCAATGTTTTTGTTGTCTGGACGATTTCCAACTACTTTTCCGCACAAAATAAACATGGAACGATTTCATTCGGTACATTCAGTGTTAAAAGTTTCGTGAGCCATCATTCTATTAGGTAGCTCCTTATCCGTTGAAGACGAGAGGAAGTTCTTCCAAAGATTTGTACGTTCAGCAGTTTTGTAAGCAGTAGATAGGGATTATGTAAAGAGATTTTGGCGTAGAAGTTAAGTTTGGTGAGATAATAAATTAAATATAAAATTTAAACAGGTAAGCCTACATTATGAATTAGGTAACCTGTACTTATCCAGGCATCTGACTGTTACTGATGACCTGGTGGAGAAACCGAAAAAGACTTCAAGCCTGAAAGATCAAACAGAAGTCACGCTTGCAGCCACAGCTAGACAAACCATCAATCAAAAATATGTACTACTGTTTACGTTTGTAGATACTTCCTCATGAAGTCTTCAATAGGTACAAAAGCACACCAAATATTAATGTTCTGAAAGAGACAGTACGATATAATATGGATGGCATCGTGCCATCTCGCTCTCAATTCAACAGTATCTAATCTGTAATAGGCCTTTGATTACGTAGTGTAATGAGCATGATTGAATTCAATAGACATGTCCAATCCAATTATCAAATCTGTTGGTAATCGGGCAATCGATCTATTTTGGTAATAGTACAAATGTCATAATGTATGTCGATTGAAGTAACAGGGTACATTGCATGGAAATAACAGGCTATGATCATAAATTAGGAGAAAAATATGATTTTTATCGCTTTGGTTTGAAAGACAAGTCACTTGATATTGCTTGAAAAGCGTTTTGTTGAAGCACGGTTTGTTCTTTCCCTGAAACTATAGCGCTGACACGTGTATTTTTTGGAAGGTGTATTTTTTCAGGCGTAGAATTTGCTTCTGTCTAGCTAAGGTTTTATGGTTGAAGTGACGAAGTAGGCATTGGTGTTACTTTTTTGTAGATAAGGCCTTTGCACAGTGTGGCATTCGATTCGAGTCTGTGGTCCACGGAATGTAAATTTTGAAATCTGGGTGTAATATTCCCTACTCACGTCTGCGGGCAGCTTCGGGTTATACAGGTGTAATGTTATATTGTTTTTCATAATGGGCATGGAAGCTTTTATAGTATTTTTTCTTCCTTTTTAAAGTATCATAGTTGATGATACTTTATTCACAGTAACTGGTCGAACGAGCTCTGCTCGGACAATGCTCATTTAATACTATAGGTTAGTTCATACTAATTACTTGTATAGCTCATACTAATGATTCCATGCTGCCATGATAGTAATATTGCCATGTCATTATTCTAAGGTAAGTTGTAAACTTTGCGCGACCGGCTCGGGTGAAAATACGGAAAAAACGAATTTTCCCAGATACGAGACCTAGCTAGATCGATTTTTCGCCCCCGTAAACCCGTATATTGCAACTTGTATCGAAATCGTTAGAGTGGTTATCGAGAACGTGATTACAAATATATATAAAAATATTGCTCGTTTATTAGTATAGGATAAGATTACAATCTAGCCTATTATCTAAAAAGACATATAAATATGATATAATATAATCTTTATTACACAAGAGAGTGGTTACAAAATAGTGTGAAGTCCCTGAGTCCTGTGCTAGGTGGTAGCCCTGTGTTACAAGAGCCAGTGCCCTCTCCCAGTAGGAGATATTACAGAATCTTATGCAAAAATTAACAAAAATAAAAACGGATAGAAGAAGGCTGTATTGAGTATGTGAGTGTTTGTGTGTATGTTTGTGTCTCAGTGTGAATGAACGTGTGTGTGTGTTTGTGGAAGTGTGTGTGCGTGTGTTAGTGGGTGGGTGTTTATATAATTATGTGTGTGTGTGTGTATGCATATGTGTGTGTGTTTCAATGATTCATTCGGAGGGGTTTTAAAGTTACGACATAGACATGATAATATAACTTAAACTTCTAAGTAACTATAAAATTAAGAAATCGTCCGTCTTTCGTTTTCACATTATGATAAGGGGAAGACACTAAATTCACGTATCCTTAACTAATATTATAAATGCAAAAGTGAGTTTGTTGGTTTGTCACGCTTTCACGCTAAAACTGCGGAACGGATTTAGATGAAATTTGGCACATGGGTAGACCATGACCCGGGTTAGGACATAGAATACTTTTCATCACAACATTCCCACGGGATCAAGAAATATACGGGTGAAACCGCGGGGCAGCTAGCTGTAATATTCAGAACATGCAGTGCAGTTTAAGTTTGCATGGTTGAAAATTAATTAAATTATCAAGAAGGTTCTGAAAAGATAAATCTTAGCAATTATAAGAGTCGGTCGAAGAAAGTTTTCAAAACTACCACGTTAAGTAAAGTTGAAGTAAAACTAATTTCCTCCAAAATTCCGCTGATCATATCCAATTCATTCTAATTCATAAATCTGTGGAACTATAACTGCGGTTGTTATAATTCATTAGCAGCAATTATAAATGACAATACGGGCGGACACAAAGGCATTCTGATTATGACTGTCCATTATCTGGGAATGTAGATGTAGAACTATGCTAGGGACAGAATAGCTAGTTTGTCTGTCTTGTACAGATACATAAACAGAAAAAAAAAAAACCGAAGCGGTCTTTGGGGACTGCCGATAGAAGTGAAAACAGCGTGTGGTGACGATGACGCGAGTTTCACGCTTTTTGTTCACCCGAAAAGTACACATATGTATTATATAATATACACAGTATACATAAAGCTCATGGAAAGCGTTCTGTGACGTTGTCGCGAGTTCCATGATTTTTGTTCACCCAAAAAGTGCTCAACGCGCCTAAACAGTTTTCACTTAAAAAAAAAACATTTTATTGTTGTGTATACCGTACCGAATCCGAAATAATTTAAATGGTCTCTGTTTTTTTTATGAGTGATTTCGATATTTGACATTATTGAGTATTTCAAAAGATAATTAAAGTTATGTAGCTGTACATTGAATTTAACTTTAGATTCTATTAAGCTTGAGCCACTAAATAAAGTCTGTAACAATGATCCTACGAAGTTACTAACGATGATCATAAAATATGTGAAGCAATCAGTAACCGAGACAAATGTACGACACACAATTTAGTGTCTCTGAACAACTAAAATGTACTCGGTATACATTTAGTTGTCAAGGGACAAAGACCTTTGATTACAATTTTCAATTAGCAAGACAAAATAATGGGGTTACCCGCCGTCTCTTACCCAATTGCTTCTATATTGAAATAACACAAATTTTATTAAAAAACTGAAATTCTCTTGGGACTTACTGGCTCGAATTTGAGAGCCAATTTGTTCAGTTAAACGTTGACGGTTCACAACTTCGTAATAGTATAGCTTTTTGGGTTAGGTTAGGTTAGGTAACAGGTAACAGTAGACCTCGCGAGCACAAACATTTTTTGCAACAATTCGTGTAATTACCACTAAAGTTATTTAAAACTCAGAAATCTAAAAGTGAGCAATATCCTGAAATTTTAGGAGCTATTCTGCTCATCACGCCGAAGATCCTCATCAGATCTTCACCAATTTATGTAATTTATGAGATTTACTTAAAGTTAAAAACCATCAAAATCGAATCTCTTAAGGCGGAAATATCTGGTAGCCCCTTTTTTGCCCCTTTTTGGAAGAATTACCCCTCCAATCAAAAATACCTGAGAACAAATATATTGGAATATGGGCCAGAAAATGGTGATAATGTAAATTTCGTGCCTCTGTATGTCAGTCTGTTTGCTACATATTTCTGACCAAATTATCTTAGGCACCAATTAATATGAACCTTCCGAAATATAAATTAAGATAATTTAAAGATTGGATTTTAGGTTACCACAAATTAGGTCTACTTGTGTTACATAAGTTTTGATGTTCAAAGACGCTGAAGTGACGAAGTGTCAGTGAACCCAAACTATCTGTTGAGCAGAGATAAGGGGCTGCATTTAATGCATCTAGTGGGATGCAAAGTCAGGCTCTCGGCGTCGTCGCCTCAGTTGTGAGTCATGATTGATCGTTCTCAAAAGACATACGTATTGAACTAAGTAATTGACATAAAATGACTGAGTGGTTTTTTACAAGGCGTAGAAGCACAGACAAACTTATCATTTATTAAAAACCCTTGCTTCGTACAGTTTTTAAGACTTGACAAAACATCAAGATGTCTTTATTATAATATTACTGCTTGAGTATAGATCTCGATGTTTTTGGTTGGTATATTGGCGTGTGCTAGCTGTCATATGGCTATTCATTTATAATTTAATGTTTTGTGTTGCGTTATGTAAATTATTTTGCATAAGTACTTATTGTATAGAATCAAGTTTTTCTAACTGAACAGACTGCTGTGCTGCTGGGGAGTTTGTTGCGCCACTTCTTCTTCCCAGCGAAAGCACTAGGAAGTGGTGAAGGGTGGGCGTTTTGTGGGACTGTCTTATGTAACTTTGACGTTCGAAAAGTGCTGATTCTCAGCCTAATTTGAATAAATGACTTTTGAAATTTTGCATTTTTGAAATTTGAAAATTTGATTAATTACCCATAAACCTTTCGCTGCGTACTATCTTCTCGTCTCATATATCACAGTGTCTCAAGACGAAAGTTTTTGACCAGTGCAAGTTGCCAGTTATGACCTATGGCACTGAAACGTGGTCGCTCACAATAGAATCCATGGCATAGTGGCCTCATTAGAATCTTTGGGCTTAGAGTGATTGAGTATCAAACATCCAAACATACAAACTTTCACATTCATTATATTAGTAGAAATTCGCAAAATTTCCAGTATTAGTTTACCGGCTTTCATATCCTCGGTCTTACGGTACTGAGAAATTAATCAGGAAAATCCTAGCCCCCATACTGATTAATTTTGATGTGCCGTGCCTCACCGAGGCTATGAATGCCTGGAGACTCGCATGCCCGAATTCAGATCCACCTGACAACCCATTTTCCCAGAGACGGTGGGATGAGCCGCTCTGCAAAGTAGTACAGAACAATTTACTTGACACGTCTGCTACTGCTGAGGAGCGTGCGCGCCTGTTGGCTTTGGGTAAATGTGAGTTTGGCCTGTGGCTTCATGCACTACCGTCATCGAACTTAGGCACTTTGTTCGACGACACTATCTTCCCTGCGACTAAGAGCTCCTTGTTGTTCTCCTCATCGCTGTCACTGTGGCGAAGTTGTCAACAGCCTCGGACACCACGGCTTAACTTGCAGCCGAAGTGCTGGTCGCTTAGCGTGGCACGCGAACATTAATGACATCATCCGACGAGCTCTTGTCTCCGTCGGCGTTCCAGCTGTGCTAGAACCTAATGGTTTGGCATGTGATGATGGCAAGAGACCGGACGGCATGTCTTTATTTCCATGGAAGGTGGGTAGGCCTTTAGTGTGGGACGCAACGTGTGTTGATACTCTTGCGCCATCCCATCTTCCTGGCTCAGCGTGCTGTGCTGGCGCTGCCGCTGCGGCTGCAGAAAACCTCAAGCGGCGAAAGTATAATAACCTTATAGGAAACTATATTTTCGAGCCATTTGGGGTTGAAACCCTAGGGCCGTGGGGTCCGAGTGCTCATGGTCTATGAACTGAAATCTCTAAACGACTGGTTGACACTTCCCGTGACCCAAGAGCTGGTTTTTACCTTGGCCAGAGGCTAAGCATTGCCATACAACGTGGCAATGCGGCCAGTCTCTTGGGCACACTACCAGTCGACAGCGATGCGGATGAATTTTTCGACGCTATATTTTAGTTTGCATAATAATATACCTATTAGTTTTAATTTTTTATATATATTAAACATACATGTGAAAACTTAAACTAATGAATTAAAAAAAAAATTTAGGATAAGACTGTATTTTGCTGCCATCAAATGGTAAGCCTCATGTCAGGATATTTAAGAACTTGAATTATAAGAGGTTTTCGAAGTTATCAAAAAGTGGAAAGTTAAATTTGTTGTTTGGTAACTTTGTGTCGTGGAAGTTACAGCTTTGAATTTGATAAACAAGTTAGAGTATATCAAAATCAAGCAATTATACTTTGAAATTACTTCTGATACCTATAAAGTAGAGGCAGACGCCCTAGCACGACCGCGCGATGCAAACGTAACGTTCATTTAAAAAATACTATAATGTTTTGGTTTAATGCGACAAGCACAATTAGATATGAGTAAAGAATTAAAAATAAGTAAATATTCCAAAAGAGTATTTTCAATTTTAACATGATTCTAATTTACGTTAGGTACGTATCTAACGGAAGGCTTGTTGTATAAATAAATTTAAACGGCGTATGAATTAAAGTTATATTTGTAATCGCATTTTTATGTTACGTTTTCTGGCCGTGTGTGGCGTTGTTGTGTTCTCTTTAAGTGTCAGTGACCATAACTTTCATGTACACTAAGTACATAAAAGGTATAAAATAATAATAGTACATATAATGAAATAAAAGCTTATTATTTTTTTCAAGAATTCTTACGTCTTTTTACTGAAATATCTCAAAATCCCAATAAGGCTTTCCCAATATTACGATCACTTTAAAATATATCTGGTGCTTATTTAAAAAAAAATAGGTATTCACTGAAAAATAAAAATGGTAGATTAGATTTTAACTAAACACAAAAGCACTTTTTGGTGAAATTCGTTTACATAACCACCCAACCATTCCAAGAAAGACCTTTAATTTTAGAAACTAATAGTTTCAGAACGAAAGGGTAACTCAAGTAATTGAACGGAAGTTATATTACTTTCATTCCTTGTACTGATTCTTCTGTATCAAGAAAATACAAAAGAAAAATCGTTAAGACTACTGACTTCAGAGAAAATCTTGAGGTTCCTGACAGAGAAAGATATCCTAAATAAATATTCGAGTAGAAAAAGCCCAACACTAACGAATTGCTCAAGAAAAATAAAATAGGAGCAATGTTTTAAACGGCTCATTTAATGGGATGGCCAATCCTTAAGAGGTACTTTGTGTTATTGGTATTCTTAAGCATCGTTAGTATGGTGATAAAAGGAGTGATTAAGGACCTACCCTTATTTTGTATAAAAATCACAAAAATAAACTAACCTCGCGTCCTATTTAAAAGCGAGCGCCGCGCGAATACGCGGTCGTCCCGTGCATTTTGTTTGGGAAATCGGAAAACGCCCTGCGCCGGCGCGACCACGCGGTCAGGTTCACCGAACAAAAAGTGACAGATGAGCGAGTGACGATAGCATAATCGTCGAATATCTAAAGCCATACAGATTCCAAGAAGAACATAACGGCCGCTGTGACGGCTGTCATGAGAATGATGGCAGCGAGGTTTGAGTTTACTTTGTCAAAAATTGGTCTCTACGAAAACACACCAACTTATTTTCATATTTAACGTTTCAGAGGAAACATTCGCCGGTAAATTGCAGACGCTATGTGGCGGCTGGTATTGAATTGTCGTTTGTAGCAGTCATGAAAATAATAGGTACATAAAACAAAAACAAAAAGTTATTAAATATTGCGGAATAATTTAGTAATACCCACTGAAACCCAATTAGAACGTGTCCAATTTATTTGACAAGTTAATGAACTGAATGTAATTTTGTTAAAATTTTCGCTACAGCGGTATTATTATTTAGTTTTTTGTTAACATTTATTTTGACCCAGAAAGAGCAGACGTTAAAAATAACGTCATTAATTTATTTGTTTCCTTGATTATTCGCACAGTATTGTTTTAAAAGTAACTAACTATATTTTCATCAAAAAGTTTACACCGAAACCAATACTGTACTCAAAATTAACTTCAATTTTATTATGTTCCGCATTCGCATCACGAAGGTTCGCCCTACTTATTATATTCCATGTTCGCCCCACATTTTATTTCTTTTTGGCCCTTGAAATACCAGTGGTTCAGTGTCTCTTCATTTAAAACAACCACGCATAATTTACAACACACCTAATAATATCACGAACGCAATAATACAGCAGTTTCTAGAATATTCCATACATTACCTACACGGTCATCGGTCCCTAAATCTGATAGTCTACCACGTACAAATGTACAGCAAATCACTTTACACAAAGGCTGCAGAACAATTTCCAATCTCATTCACGTCATTTTGTTCCTTTCAAGCCGTTTCAAATAGGTAAGCTTTCAACGCTATTCATTTGTCTGCCCCACTTTATTTTCACTGACCAGGTGCCGCTCGTGTTTTGTTTTAAGAGATTTTATCGTCATTGAAAACTATGATGCTACTTGTTCTTTGTAGAATTTTTATGTGCTTGAAATTGTTATGTTTAGACAGATAATTATTTTTTTCAAACATGCTTGGAAATTCGAGCATTATTTTGACCACCTTCTTCCAGATAAATTTAAATCAACATTGCATTTATCGACATTGCGATCAAATAAATGCGAGCCAAAGAGGTAACTTATCAAACATTTTATTTAAATTTCGATTGCTTGCTTGCAAATAGAGCTGTTTAAAGTAACTAATGAAGATATTGGCGCGTGGAAAATTATCGTTGTTCGTCATTGATTCTGGAATTTATAATTCATTTACTTAGTTTGAATTTCCGCGCAATATTTGAAAAAAGTACTAGACAAGCCTTGGCCGCAACCAAGCATTGATGGACTCATGTACGTGTGTGCAGTTGTGCACCTCGGCTTTGCGTCTGCCCATTTTTTCACGATCGTCCATCAATTTCCTTGTTGCAGGCCGCAACAGTAATGTACTATATTGTAATGAAAATACCTATTTTTTAATAAATAATTGGTTAATTATCTTATGTAACTCGAAACTCTATGAAAATCAACAGAGATTACACTAACTTACCCACTTTAAGTATATTATTTATAGTAGTTTTTCTTCCTAAAAGATATAGATGTTCATTCTATGTTCCAAGTTACTTCTAAAGCACCTGAGCTCTTCTCCTGTCTTCAACTGTTTCGCAAGCTGGTGCCAAAAGTTTTTAATGTCCCGCGACTTGAATTTCAATATTATACTTACCTTTGTTACTCGGAGAAGCTCATGGCAAAGTAATAACAGCCACACAGGTCGATCCACCAGGTTAAGCTACGCTTGCCAGGGTTGGTCCGTGGATGGGTGACATTTCTTTACATACTAAGACTCCTTCGTGCCTCAGAAAGCACGTTAAGCCATTGTTCTTGCCTGTCATTAATTGATCTTTGACAGTCGTTACGGGTCGTCAGAAGCCCGAAAGTCTGACAACCAGTCTTACCAAGGGGTATATCGTATTGCACAGTTACTGGGTTGTGGTGGTCAGATAGGCAGTCGCTCCTTGTAAAATACTGGTAATCAACTGCATTCAGTTAGACTGGAAGCTGACCCCAACATATTTGAAAAAAGGCTAGGCAACTTGATTGACTTACCTTTGCTACTCTGATGTAAACCAATCTTATTGTTAAGCAAAGATTGATCAATCTTTTAACAGTGTAGAACAAAGTCTAATTAGCTTGAATGTTAATTAGGATAAAAGCCAACATTTAACTACCTACGACTAACATAAAGTCTTTGCTATTTTTCCAGGTAATTGCAGTCTCCATTACTTCAAGTAGAGGTCTTTATTGCAAGGCGGAAAAAGGTAAAATGAAACTTAATCCTAAATCTATTTAAGTTTCCAATTAGTGCAGCAATCTTCGAATAAAATGTAAGTTATTTTGATTACATACCATAGTATTATTTTATCGGTACCCTTCTTAAAGCGAGTCGCAATATAGATGGAGTCGGCTCTGAATTTGGCTACGAATTTGACTTCCACAGTTCCTGTAACGTGCAAACATTACGACACGCTAAAAACGACAATCAGTGTCCGATAATTATTGAAACAGAACCACATTTACACTCCAGCGCAGAGTCATCCGTGAATCTCCCTGAAATAAATATATGGCGTTTAGCATGACCTGAGTGTGTGTCAGTTTTGGGTGTTAAGTAAATAGGCAGCAACATTACTGTGGATATTTACCACAGACGATACAGAGGTTCCCTGATCGGGCACGGTCTATGAGCTTTTGTTTTGATTTTGAATGACCGTCGGTATTTACCCTCGATTTAGTATAAAACACACAGCACAGACCGCGCCGCGCCGCGCCCTCTGCTCCTTGTGCGTAGAGCTCCTTACAAAATGAGTTTTTGTTTCTTTTGAAAAGAGCTCTGAATTGCCAGCAGGGAGTCGAGGGTAAACTCTGCATACCTCGCCTTTGCGCACAAAAAGATAAATAAAAAATTCGCGGTAGTTTTTTTCACCACAAAATATTCACATAATTATCACACTTGTACATTGCTACTTGTAAAACTGTGTTCTCAATTAATTCATAACTATCCCAACACAGATTAGTAGGTCTGCAAGATCCTCCAATTTAACTTGTTACTTATCTTCCCTCCAAAGATTTGTGGTTCGAGATAAGTGGGTGAAAGGTCTACTTTCCTTTTACGATAGCAAAAAGGATAGGGGAATGAGGATAGAGTGATAATAACGGTGCCTATTATAGAGTAGCTAGCAAATATAATGTGTCGCTATCGTGAAATATATGTCACAAATCCAATGTTTCGTATCGAATTATCTGAATTTATTTGAGGCCTCCCAATCATGTTTTTTTCTTTCGTATCTGTCAACCGTCATCTCAGTGTTTTCATCCTTCGTTGCCAAATCACTAAACAAATCCAATTATTTGTAAGATAATACCGGTAAACCGGGGTTACTTTGAATCGCGGGGTAACTTTGATAGGAACTTCCATTTCATATAAAATCGTGAATTACTTAAAACGAAACGCAATTAGGTAGTTTTTTTTCTGAGTTATGAACACTGAACAACTGTTTAGTCCTTTCCTGAGGACACGCTGTGAATCCACCAATCATTTTAATTGAAAAAAGTAAATATATTGTCATTCAAACAATCAAATCAGTTGTTAGATCAAAGTTACCCCATGCGACAATATTTATTTTTCTCGTTGATAGATTTTTATTTTTTAAATTGTATTAGCATTATAATTGGGTAATTATATTTCAATTGTATTGGCATTGTAATTGGGTTTATTTAATTGCGTAATTACTTTGCAATTACGCAATAATTACTTTGTAATTACGCAATAAAATAAGGGGTATCAAAGTAACCCCATCCTACGTATAACTTTGATCAGGCAGTTTAATTTTTTTTCTCAAAATCAAGTCATTTTTTTTCACTTATTATTACAGGAATCGAGAGTAATAAAAAAACCGATCACTAGATTTATTTAGTATTTTTTTACACCCACAAATTTAAAAGATATTTAAGTTTAATATTGATCAATGTAACCCCGGTCTACGGTACTTATAAAGTAACCAAATATGAAAGCAAAAATTCACATCGAAAGTATAAACGCCAATAATGTTCTCGCTCTATATTTCTCTGAGATTATAGGACATTTTCCTGCCATCAGTTGTAGGCATTGGTTATTTTGTTATGATTGCTGAGCAAAAATATTATACCGTGGTGGATTATATTAATATCACATACCTTATTGATTAATATTTTCTACCCAGAGAAATATAAGCAAGGAATTTTGCTAGAGAAGTATTAAAGAATCACCATTAGGAAAAAAATAAAAAATCTTTTTATTTTAGATGGTCAATAGTATAGTCTATACTATTTAATGAGCAATATTTGTATATACCTATAAAAATATTTATTTGTAATAACGTTTTCGAAAATTAAAGTTGCAATATAGGAGTTTACGGGGGCGATAATTCGATCTAGCTAGGTTTCATATCTGTGTAAATTCGTTTCCTCTATTTTCACCCGAGCAGAGCTCGCTCGCCCAAAGTTTAGAACAAGATGGCTACCTTAGAATAATGACATGGCAACATGGAATTAGTATGTACTATACATGGAATTACTATGAACTATCCTATACTATCAATGAGCATTCTCTATTTTCACCAGAGCAAACTCAGTACCCAGGTACTAATATTAATACTCAAACAGTTAAGTAGCATCGTGACTCTAGACCTGAATAAATGATTGTACCGTTTGATAATATCTAGCAGCGATACAATGTTTTTCAAAAATGTGTTTCAACTCTTTCAACCACTATTACAGACACAGGAGTACCTGTGCATAGACTATCCAGATTTGTCCTATTAGAAGTTTAGGTCTACTTTCAAGATAGCTTTTTCAAAAATAAAGTGTTATAGACATGCACAGAATACAAAAATGAATGAATGAATGATGAATGCATTAGTAAAAATATATAAATCCCAGTTATCTGAAACAAATCATTGGATTTGTTCTAATGACTATCTCGAAAGTAGATCTAAAATTAAACGCGGTCATCGTTTTGATGTGAGACGCTCTCCAGCTAGATGGACCAACGACCTTAAAAGGGTGGCTGGGGCAGACTGGATACATAAGGCGGAGGACAGGGTGTTGTGACGGAGCCTGCGAGACGCCTCTGTTCAGCAGTGGACTGCGATAGGCTGAGTTGATCGTTCGGTTTAGGTACTTACTTTTTTTACTGCAGAAACTAACAATGAAGAATACGAACGGTAAAGAAAACTAGGTACTTTTGATTTTCAAACCTTAGAATTAATGAATGCATCCGGCTTTGCCACTAGACAATGGAACAGAAATACCTCAGAAGTACCTACAATGGAAATCCCTTGTCGTTTTATTATAATCAAAAACCACAAAGAAAAGTATCATTTACAGTCTCTTACTCGTTGATACTCTGACATTAAATTGTACCTGCTTAACTAATTGACATCCTAAATAAATAGTGTGTGCATATGATATTATTTTTACTGACATATCTGAAATTGTAATTTCAATTCGTAACTTTGCAATCAATTCTCAGTCCTGTAATAAATGTAATACCATTCACATACCATACCTGTTATACCATTGACTAATCTTATGACCATTATTATAATGGTATAAGATTATTTAATAGTATTATTATATTATATAGTATCATCACATTCTGCCAAATGTGGCGTGCAAATATTAGGTAATTACATTTATTACAGGACTGAGAATTGATTGCATAGTTACGAATATAGTGTATCATATTCTGACAAGTAAATGGTTTTTTAACACTTTCGTCTAAAGTCTAAAAGAACATAACATATCTATAATGTTCAACTAATAATTCGATAGTCTCGATAATCAAACAAGCGACAGACTAAATCTTACCGGTGGTGGCACAAATTCTGTTTGTACACTGTGTCCTTAACGTGTTACAGATGAAAGACAAACTGGGGTCTTGCGTCGATTAATGCAGACTGTCGGTTTGAGAACACACAATCGATATTGTACTTTGATTAGTTACAGATAGAGTTGATTTAAGATCGTTTTCGGTTAATAGTTGGTGGATGACATGCACAAGGTAGGTCTTACCCTCAAGACCTAGATTTTGTGAGGTAAACTCGATGTCACGTGTAAGTCCTCAAAGACACTACCTACTTGACTAATTAAAAAAAAATATGGAAGAATTAACGAGTACCTACTTTTCAGAAAGTGGTGAAACTGGGCGTAAATCAGGCAATTCTACACAGAATACGACAAAACTACCAGCTAATGCTAGGCTGGCACTCCGTTGTGTGATTTTCCTTCTAAAGCCATATTAAGTAGTTAGGTATCTATATTCTCCTCCTTTTCTCCTTATTTGGTAAAATCCTGAAATTAAATACGTATTTACAAACTTTGTTTTTTACTCTGCTTTGGTTTCGAAATAATCAGTCAGATGGAACCATCCACGCTAGTAGTATAAGTTAATTGAAGAAAATAGGTACCAAGTGTTTGCAAGCGACCAGTGTACTACGCCAATGTTAGGCGTAATTCACATCTGACGGGATCCCCTAGGACCAATGCCGGCCGGGGTTGCGGGAAAGTCCGAAAGGGATACCGTGGCCGCTGACAACGTACAGGCAACTAAAGGAACACGGGTGGGTTTAAATCAGTAAGAGTCTGACACGCCCTCCCACTCCGCCCAGAGCGGGAGAAGTTACTTGATAATTCCACGACAAAAAAAAAGGGCGTAATTCACAAGGACATACAAAACGTGACGCTGACTAACTGGACTATGGCTTCTGACGTCAGATTACGTCATTTCCGTGTCAAGTTCATCCGCGAGAATGTTGGAATGCTTTTGCACTCGCAGAAAAATGCTGTTTCAAAAAAGGATGGCTCAACTTATGAAAAAGCATTGATTCAGAGATTTTTACTACAGCCGATATCAGACGCATCACTTTTCGTTCAATTCTGCATTTCAATCGAAGTGAAACGTCTGAACCCAAAAATGCAAAAGTGGACAATTTATTCATTAGTGAACCAATCCAAAGATGTTATATTTCGGCTCTTGGATCTTTCACTCACCTACCGAAAGATCGAAAAATGAAATGAAAGTAGCGGATGAGCGTTTATTCCTATATAATTTTGTCGTCTGAATATGGAATGAAACAATAATGTGCCTCACCTGAGTGGACTATTCAGTCGAGTGAAGCGTCAAATATTGGGGCTTTTGTATCTATTATTAATAGGTATATTAATTAAAGGCTCTCACAGACGGGTGCGACATAGCGGCGCGACGCGACCCCGGTGGAACAATTTCTATGAAAGCTTCACGGAAATCGTTCTACCGGGGTGTCACGTTGCGTCTGTCTGCGGGAAGCTTAAAACTACCAAGCAATTTAACTAGGTACCTGAAAACATAACAGCTCATTCACAAGGGATCCGACAGTGATGATTCATCAAAAAAAAAATCGACACGTCACGACGGATGCACGTTCACATTGCATAAGGAAACGAGATTTTTCGCGAATATGATATGATATATAGATGTTGTTGTGTTGATGGACGAGAACTTCAGCGGATCCGTCACAAAAAAATCACGATTCATGTTTTTTGACGAACGAATCCTCCTCATGTGAACGAGCCCCGACATATACAATAGGGATGATGACTACAAAATGTTTTTTGTCCGTAATGTTGATTATGAAAAAATAACGTACACGTATTTTTTCTTTTTTTAGTCATCAGTAAGTAAACACAATGTTTTTAGTCATCAGTCAGTAAAAACATTTTTTAGTCATCATCCCTATTGTATATGTCGGGGCTCGTTCAGCCCCGACTTATACAATAGGGATGATGACTAAAAAATGTTTTTTGTCCGTAATGTAGATTATGAAAAAATAAACGTATTTTTTCTTTTTTTACGTTATAATGTGCCCATGACGTCACTTGTATGTAGATTTTATACATACTTGTGACGTATCAACCCCCACTCCCCAACTTTAATGCGTTGTATCTGAGTCATTTTTTATTAATATGATAAAGCAAAAAATACGTGTCTAATATTTTTTTATTATCTGACTGACGGACTAAATATAATTTATTTTTTTTGACCCAGGCATCATCCCTATTGCTTAGAATGTACATACAAAGTCATTCTGTTCAAAAATAAATAATTGACACAGTTATATAACAAAAGGTGAAAGTATTGCATATTTTAATTTCACATTTTAACTAAGAGTACCTGGTCGATCGAGTTCTGCTCGGGTGAAAATAGATAAACAATAAAAATAAATAATAACAATGAAAATAGATAAACATATCATCCAGGTATACTAACGTTTTATCACATTCCTGAGGCAGTGAAAATAGAGAACACGATTTTTCTCAGATACCGATTTTTCGCCCCCGTAAACCTCTACATTTTATTTTATTTGGGAAAACAGACAATCGTACATTGTATAATACATCTAGATTTACAGTATGCTATATATGTTCTGTGTATGTATTGCAAATTTTATGGAAATCGATAGAGCCGTTTTCGAGAACGTGATACAAATATATATACAGAAATATTACAGAAATATACAAATACCTATTGCTCATAATAGTTTACGATAGGTTACGTTCCAATTAAAGGCAATGCAAGAAAAAAGTTAGACACAAGAATTATTTTTACCATAACTAACAAAATAATGTAATATGATAAGTTGGTATATAAAGGTTGTAGACATGATAAAACTACGGACTTCATTGTGGGTATGTAATATTACTCTTTGGCATACCCTTATATCAAGATACAAGCATTTGAAACATGGCAATAAGTCTCTATCATATTCCGTTAGAGTTTGACATAAAATATGAGGGTCAAACGGTGGGATTCTGACACGATTCAGAAACTCTTATATCTTGTAAGAAAATACTACTGGTGTCCGGTTAAATTTACCTACTTTAGAAGAATCGAAAATATTTGAATATAAAATGTTTGCTAAATATTTATAATACAAATCAGTGCACAAAAACCACTAAGGCAAACGCTCTTTAAAGCATTAAAAATATTCGACGATTTTTCACCTCTCCAACCCAAAGTTGGGCTCCACTCTATAACATCCAAAACTCGTTGAAAACACAGTTGACATTTCAAAACGACTGTTTATAAAACTCGTCTGCGTCGAAAACAGAGACGGAAAAAATAACCCCTAATTTTCATTAGCGGAAAAACCCTACGGATGGAAAAAGTTGGCATTAATTCGCCCGGGGAATCCGGGAAACGATTAAATTACCACAAAAGGCGAGGTGAGCCGAATGACTGCAATAAAGCCATATTATGTTATGACTCCTCCACTCAAATCATAGCTATTAGGCGAAACGAGACCTTTATAAGGTAGGTATCTAATGCGCATTACAATGATTAAAGAGTAAAGGGCTAAAATTGAGTAAAGGAGTAAAAATAGGTATACCTATCAACCGAGATCATCCTGTGCTAGTTAGTTAGTGGAAAAGGATTATTACAGCACTCGTTACGGCGATAACAATCCGCTTAAAGTATCTCCGTCGAGTTTAATAATCGCAATTATGAAAGCCACGCGCAACGGTAAAGCTGCTTCAAGCGCCGTTTCTATTCAAAGTAGTTTACTCTTCAAACTAGTAGAATGAAGATAAAGAATTAAGTAGCAATAATGAGCGTTTTGGGTTTGTACGGGCGCAATGCAGTTATAGAAGTAGTTGTAAGGGGGTCGGCGTGAGGCGAAATCGCCAGACGCGCCGATAACGCTTTAGCGAAAGCACGGGCCGCGGAAACGTGAGCGATCGTGGTTACGTAAACGTGTTGCGATTTCATGTGAGCGGTGGATTTAAATGCAAGCAAGTGTACTCGAGTGAACTAGTTGAAAGATATTTTTTGTGTGTATTTTTGTGGATTATGTGAAGGTTTGCGATTTTTTTTTCTTCGTACAAAAACTTTTTGGAATTTGTAAGTTTTTACTCAATTGAAAGTTTAGTCAATAAGATAGGATGCTACATGGTACCTTTATTTTCATAGGCGTTGGGAATATCTAAATACATTATGGTAATAACTTAGTTTATAAGCGAAAATTTATTCGGCTTTCTTATGCAAATATTTCAGGACAGCCTTTTCCCAGTATTTGTAATATGCGAGGGCATTGTTGAATTTTAGGTATGGAATAATTTTCTAGTGAATAATATGATGATGACTTGATAATTATTTTAAATACGCATAAATATTATTTCATGGATTATAATATACCCTACGACATTCCACTGTAAGAGAATATAAACCTCCTGGCTTGCAGTTTTACGTAAATTTTTACCTAATTATTCAAACTTTTTATATTTATTCATCCAAAACAAAATGGTCTGCAGAAATTGTTTATTTCTATCTAAAATTAAAAAAAGAACAAGTTCATTATTTAAACCGGGTTTTACAACAGCAAACATGGATTACCAAGTAGTATAAATTTGTTACTTAACGATACATGAACGAATATAGAATGAATATTTTATATAGCGACTACATAAAGTTCGTTTAAATATTATCATTCAATGTCATACATAAACAGAAATATTTATAAGTGTCCCTTCATAACCTACTTTCAGAGTCTCTATTTATCAATCATGATGTGAAAATACATACTTAGGTACAGAAAATTTACATAAGGGTTGTATTCCTGCCTACATCCTCATTTTAGAGGTTGTATAGACTAGTCAACCTAGCTTTTAAGCTATTTATGTGGTCATAATTATCTATCTAATAAAAATATTAAATTAAATCACTGACAGACCACGCACAGACTAACACGCTGGGGCTTAAGCTTGCAATTTTGTACAAGAGTTCTTCATATGTCGATACTGAACACTTACGAACAATTTTTTCGAAGGAAAATTCACACCCAAAAGGGGTTTAAAAAGGGATGAAACTTTTATTCGAAGAAGTTCGTCAGTATTGAAATCTCATCGCACGTTTTTTTATATAGGTAAAGATATTTACTTTTTGTGAAGAAACATTCCATTATCACACCTAACCTACTGTAAAATAATATTATCATAACAATGAAAATATACTATATATATACTCACTATTACGATGACATAAAATATGACGAAACAATAATAAAGCCGCCATTATTTCTCATACAAAACACTACATTTACATAAAAAACTACATAAACATTACTAAGCGTAATAACTTCTCTAAATATGGAAATAATCGTATTTGCGAGGCTGTGAGAATCTGCGGGATTGCTTCAGGGGAATTCCATTACAAGATCAAATTCCTCTTTTCGGCACTTCGCATCTCCGGCATATTCTTCCAGTGTCATATTACTTCCAATGCTCTAAATATTTTGGATATGAATGAATAAAAACTTCGAAAGGGTTGATATGGAAACAGTACAAAAGCTTCAGCTGAATTTTGGTTAGTAAAACATTGCTTTTTGAATATGATCAGAAACATAGATTTGTAGCGCTTCAGCTAAGACAGTATGCAAATAAAATGTTCTTGAATGGACAAAATACAAAATATGTTTATCACAACTTCATGGTTTTCAAAGAGTGATAGACCTCATAGACAGTTTTGACTCTTAACTCAGTATGCGCATAATATTGTGTGTTTAAAACAAGTCAAAAAGCTTAAAATTATAATAAACAGGCTTGTGGATTACAAAGTGTTCGTCTTCTCCATAATGATAGCCTTTTTCTAAGAACCCTATTGCTAAGCCTCCGCTGTCCGTCCATTCGTTTGTCAGTCATCGGGCTGTATCTCATGAACCGTAATAGGTATACAGTTGAAATTTTCACAGATTGTGTATTTCTATAAAGTTAATAATTATTGAGAGGCATACAAGAAACGTGTTCTTTTCGGCGTTTTTTGCTCGATCTTGATATACCTACTGAAACCCTTCGTGTGGCGAGTCCGACTCGCACTTGGCATTCAAATGGTTTATAGGAAGGTGGGTTATTTGGGTGGGTAATTTGGGTTATATGTATTTTCAGTTGCATACTTACAAGGATTGGCATTGTTTAATAATAGTCACGAGAACATATTTTTCTAATAAATAAAATTATGTTTATTTATCTCCACAAAATAGTAGTATATAAATGTTTATATACATATTGAGGTTTATTTACAAACGTTGCTTCAAGTTAAGTAATGATTATCGACTGTTTAACCATACATTTTTGACGTTTGAACTTCACTTAACTTTAAGCAACGATTATAAATAAACCCCGTTAACTTTACAGACAACATTTTGTCATTTGTGGGAGATACTAGACTCCAATCCCCAAAATTTTACGACGTGTACCTATTTGAACGACAAACTAACACTAATGTTTGTACCTTCTTTCTAATTTAGGGACTTAATTATGATAGGTACATAAGTGGCAAACAAAATATTGTATTATCGTTTCAGCATTACCCATAATTACGACCATTTTGCCAAAGGCAGAGTGGTAATGTCCATTCGATAGCAAAGTTAAGATAGGCCCTTGCAAGTTAATTGAGAATGTAATTAATACTGTGGAGAAAATTCGACACCCGAGGTAATCTGATCGAACATCAGGCGCTAATAAACGGGACATCGTCATTTATTTCATGCTTTATGGCGATAAACTGTATTTACTTGAGATTTGAGATACATTTATTCTCGTAAGAATAAATAATTCACTTACATGAGAATATTAAAACTAAAACATAAGTGAATGCCGTTGGGTGTTTTACAAACATGAAGACATTTGTGAAAAATAATAATTGTGGGATGATTTAAAAGAAACAACTCAATTTATTTATTGAATACTTTAAACACAGATATGTAGAGGTGGACATAATGTCATAGGCATATTCTACCAGTCGATATTGTTACAGCAAACAGAAGTAGGATAAATAGGTGTAACGTTTTTTTCTTTGGCATACAAGACCGTTTTCACTTCACAAAAAGTGTAGTGAAAAATAAGTTTTTATAACGGCCTGCTTTACATGTTTCCGGCATTTTACAGGCACTTTCTGTGAGACAACATTTTTTAAACGCAACATAATTTGTCTGAAATTATCTGGTAAATAAGTTAACCAGAACTCTTCCAAGTGTTGTGTGCCAGGCCATGAAGCAACAAAAAAATCTTAATCTAAACGTATACATATAAAAAAGAGAAGAGATTTGAATTTTTTATGTTTGTTTTTTACGCTTACACACTAAAACAGCATGACCTGGTTTAGGACATAGGATACTTTTTATCCTGATATTCTTTTGGGATCGAGACATATACGGGTGAAACCGCGGGACGCAGCTATTTCGCTTATATATTGATCTGGTCTGGACGACATCTCATGTGCCCAGAGGGCCAGCTCGTTCTTTGGCTAAAGAATTAGCATTGCTATTCAACATGGCAATGCTGCCAGTCTTCTGGGCATGTTTCCAGACGACAGCAATGCGGACTAGTTCTTCGACGCCTAAGTGTACTATTGTTTTTGTATTTATTTGTATAGTAGGTTATTTATTCTTTAATAATAAATTATGTTAAGAAGTCCGGAGCCTGGATTTGTGCCCGATTGATGGCAATAGGCTCGCCCCCTATTATATATGACTTAAACATGACTGGCGAAATGTGGGTGTACTATAGGTACACTTCTGCCTAACCCTTCGGGGAAATGCAGGCACGATGTTTTGTTATGTTTTAAGAACATAAATCTACCGACAGTAAGTTTAAATAAAATCTAGACCTAGGTGGGTGAGCTAAATGCCTTACTAAAAACTTGCGGAAGTCCACTTTTTTATATTATTCCCTGTAATTTAATCATTTCCGTCAACATAACACCCTTTCCGAACGATTCCTCGGACTTAAAAGAGGAGATTGCTTACCATGTCTGGGAGACATCGATCACTATTGGTTGACAGGTACAACCAGTCAGTGATGGATTGATCAGTTTCGTCTCATCCCGCTTCTTGTAATCGCAAATTAGTTTTGCTTATGTTTCATGGCGTAGGTTCTTTGAAGAGTGAGGATATTTTTAAAAAAGCGAGCCTTACAGTAGTCGCATATGCATGTCATATGATAACATCTGACATCTCACCTTGGTAATAGTCACATTAAAGGGGCCGGTCTCGTCAAGGTCGTTTCTGATGGCAGACTCTAGCAGCACGCGCGCTCATTGGTCAAATCAAATAGCGTGCGCTTCCCCGGCTTCATGTGACACACTTCCATCCCTTTTCAGGAAATCACTCCCACAAATTTGATTATTTAGATTTTGATTTCAAGAAAACGAGAGGTAAGATTACACATCAAAAATTTTATCAAGATTTGTCGGTTTATTAATTCAAGACTGTGGTTTCTAGAATATGGAAAATGAGCCATGTTGTTTTCGACACCCCTATTCCGTAACACACTTTCTTTCGCAATCAGAAGTATTTTGAAGGGAATTCCTAATCCATTGCTTCGTATGTTTGAAAAATTCGTCTGCTCGACGACGTAAATAACGCAATGAACGTTGTCGAATTGTTAAAATTAAAGACATTGCAATTGTGTGTGTTACGTAATTACTATAAAGATATTATAAATCGGAATTGATAATTGCCAAATCGATCCCCTATACTGTAAAGATTTAAACATGAGCAACGTTTTGCTACTATTCTTAAACCAAGACACATCAAACTTAACTTTAACCTAGTTTAGACCTTTCATCATCATCAACATCATTCCAGCCAAAAGATGTCCATTGCTGGACATCGGCCTCCCCCAAGCACCGCTACTCCGACCGATTCTGTGCTTCCCGCATAGAAACATTTATTTTTTGGAAAAGAAACCGCAAAAAAAATCTAATACTATTCAAGAACATATGTTAAAAAGTATGAAACATATGTTTTTTACGAATAAGCCTACGAACAGAATGGGGCATCTATCCTACAGACAATTTTTTTTTGCCGTTGCGACGCAGCTCAGATGATCGTTCAGGCTTCGGTACGGGAGATGTTATAGTGCACAAGTATGTGCCTAGACACAGGTGCACTCTCTCTTCCCTCGCTCTCATATGAGATGGGAAGGCAATTCGACACGACCGGAGAGAGATCAGACGCAGGGCCAACGGCTTAACGTGATTTCCGAGGACCAATATACCAGAGCCCCAATATAGTGAAGTGTTGAAGCATCTTGTCAACACACTCACTAGCTACCTAATCTAAGTGCGTTGTATAATTGCGAGTTACAGTTGGACACTAAACATAATTTTCAACCTATAGATATAAGTATGTTTATGCTATAACATGTATAAGACTACCTTCTTCTTCGGCTCTTTAGAGATTGAGACTACATGCAGAAACGTTCTGCGTGTAGTCTCAATCTCTAAAGATAGACTTCTCTCATAGATAGAATTCTATCTGCACCAGGCCTTAGTCGAGTCAATCTTAGTACAATCAATCAATCAATCAGTACAATCAGTCAATTTTAGTCGGGTCTTAGTCTATTCGCAGTTAGTCAATCCCGCCATATCAGGCCTCAGCTTTAGGCAATAAATCTCAAGGCCCTACAAATGCAAGCCCCAACCACTCAATCTGATATTTCAATATATTCGAAAAATACTCTAAAAACTTTTTTTCGCTACACTCGATCATACATTTTACTTGATGAATAGCTCTCGCACTGTTTTGAATATATTCATAAATTGAGGGAAAAGTTATCTTTTATATTTTGTGTTATAAATTGGTGTTTGATTGTTCATAACATGTTAAAGCCAAAAGGATTTTTTTATTGATAACTGCGGGTTTTCTTTATGTCATTAATACGATCCACAAAATCCAGGGATAAAAATACTGTTATATATTTTTTTTATTTATTAATTAGGTACATAACTTGCTCCCGCCAGCGTCTTCGCCTGCGTGATATCTTTATAAATGATATCCTATATTACTCTGTGATAATATAGCATTCTAATGGTGAAAGAATGTTTATATCAGTCCAGTAATATTTGAGTTTATTCATTACAAATATACAAAAAATCAAGTCGTTTATCTTTATAATATTAGTTTAGATTTGTGAGGATCGTAGCAGGTGGCGTTCTGCATACTCTCTGCCTACCAAAAACCTGCCTAGCCTTTTCCCAACTATATTGGGGTCGGCTTCCAGTCTAACCGGATGCAGCTGAATACCAGTATTTTACATGGAGCGACTGCCTATCTGACCTCCACAACCCAGTAACTTGGTAATACGATACCCCTTGGTAAGACTGGTTGTCAGACTTTCGGGCTTCTGACGACCCGTAACGACTGTCAAAGATCCACGAATGACAACCGGGACCAACGGCTTAACGTGCTTTCCGAGGCACGGAGGAGTCTCGGTATGTAAAGATGGTCACCCATCCACAGACCAACCCCGGCAAGCGTAGCTTAACCTGACGGATCGACCCGTGCGGCAGTTACTACTTAGCCACGAGCTCCTCATACATACATACTCATGCATACTCTCTGCCTACCCTCGTGGAAAAAGGCGTAAGTATGTTTTCAGTACCTATTATTCGCTTCTCAGACAAAAATGCTAGAAAATGAAAATGCCAGAGCTCTTAAAACCTTTATCTAGGACAGCCGTCATAATTTCAAAACACAAAATGACATGAATTCATTTCACGCCTGTTTTCCCGATGACAGACAGATAGTGTGCAGGGCTCCGCGTTCTTACATATGTATTATAAAACAAAGTATCTTTTCGTGTTTGTCTGTGTGTCCGCGTTGTTCTTCTAAACCACGGAACAGATTTTGATGAGGTTTTCACCATCGTTTATAGAATTTATTCCGGAAGATGTTTCTTCTTGTTTCTTAGAAAAAAACGTTGCCCCACACTAGGAATATCTCCAGTATCGTGGGTGCATTTACAAAGATTTAAACTCACATACACAAACAGCCCAGATATAAATACATGAATAGATACAAGATGTGTATTTAAATACGTTAATATTAAAGTTATGTTTACCCAAGAAATCTCGACATTTTGTGAAGTCGTATTAACCGTGCGAAGCAGGAGCGGGTCGCTAGTAAGATAATAAAATAATTATTCTTAGATTTGAATCTACTTATTTTACATCATGACGCGCGGTTTCGGCTCTTCAAGCTGATCCTACATTCTTTTTTAGATCCTTCTAATATGAAATAGCGTTTATCTCATACTGCGTATCGGAAGACGTAGCGTTAGAAGGCCTCTCATAAGGTGAACTGATGACCTTGTGAAGGCCGCAGGAATCCGCTGGATGTGGGAAGTACAGAACCGGTCGAAGTGGGGGTGCTTGGGGGAGGCCTTTGTCCAGCAGTGGACTTCTTTCGGCTGAAATGAAGATGATGTTTATCTGTTTATCTTTTATACATGGCATCAACTTATAAAAAATTCGGAAAGGTTGCAGGTAAAGCTATGCGGAGGAAACCTCTACTGTAGTACACCCACATTTTATCAGTTCGCATGTAAGAGAAGATGAGCATTCTAGAGACTTCTACTTTTTTTTTGTTTTTTTGTCAAATTATTTATTTCAATTAGGCACATAAAACATGCACTTTTGAACGTCACAATTTACAAAAACAGAAATGATTCTAGTCACCACTTCCAAAAGGTAGTTTTCGTATGGAGAAGAATGGGCAAGAAACTCCAACGTTGCTCTTTAAACATGCATTATATAATTATAATAATATGTTAAGACGATGCACTTAGAATAAGACTACTATCCACGATAGGTACGGATAATGAAAAATGAAGCAATGACAGATAAATTAATTATGTGATAGATATTTATGGTGCTCACATATTTACAAACATTATTAAATTATACGATATTCCTAACATTTTAACTAACAAGTCTGTATTTCACACACTGACTTCAAGAAATCACAGAATGTAATTAATTAAATGTTATAAAAAATTATAATAAACAATTAAATTAGCAACCAGTTTGATTTTGTTTGAGTTTGACTTTTAACTGTCCCGTGGAGCAGGACCAGCATGTTTCCAAGCATTCTTATCTTGGTTAATTTTCCTACTCGGTGTTATATCAGATAAATCACGAGGTGGAGGAGGCGTCCCCGGAGGGACCAAATTCGATTCACACCTAAAAAACCTACACGCTTCTTCCTCTGAAAACTTTTCTTTTCATGTAAACAGAGGTGGGAAGCCGATTTATTTTCGTGTCAAATTCTATTGAAATGTTTAAAGACGGTGTTGGATTGTCTGTACCACAAACTGGAAATAAAACCTTTTTCTTAAAAGTTTATACAGGTACACTACCAGCCCATAAGATTTATCTGCCTATAAATAAAAACAACAATGTACCACGACTCGTACCTGATAATAATATCCCTGCATAAAACACAAACAGTACTGATTAAAAGAAAAGATTACTTTAAAAGTTATAGACAAAAATATATCCTATCCTATCCAATGAAACGAGCAATATTTGTATATTATATACATATATATATATATTGTAATAACGTCCTCCAAAACGGCTCTAAATAAAGCAATATAGTGGTTTACGGGTTCGAAAAATCGATCTAGTTAGGTCTCATCTGGGAAAATTTGTTTCTTCGTATTTTCACCCGAGCAGAGTTCGGTCGTCCAAAGTTTAGAACAAGATGGCTACCTTAGAATAATGACATGGCAACATGGAATTAGTAAGTACCTAACATCATGACAGTATGGAACTAGTAAGTACCTACTATCATAGCAGCATAAAATTAGTATGTACTATACATAGAATTAGTATGAACTATCCTATACTATTAAATGAGTTCTCTATTATCACCCGAGCAGGGCTCGGTCGACCAGGTAGGTATTCAATAAATAAGTCAAACAATTTTATTAAGCTTAACAAATAACCCTATAATTAATGATTAATACGATATAATAAAGCAAATAAAATCACATATTTTTTATAACCTACCCTAATTAAATATTTACTTTCATCACCCTAAACTTAATTTGGTTATAACTTTTTATTATTATTTCATTTTGTTTTTCCTTTAATAATTATTCAACAAATTCAATCTTAATGGCCTCGTTAAGGGCTTGAGTGCTTAAATAAGGGTCAAATTCAACCACGGCGTTAATGAAACCAGATCGCAGTGCAGCGTTGTTACGGTGGCAATAGCAACGTTCAAATAACAGTGACCTAAAGTTCATTCATTCAATCTCGTTAAATTTTCAGAAATTGATATCGTAAGGACGGTGTGATACTGGCTGTAATTCGATACGGATACAACACAACTGCTATACATACTATTATTATTACGCATTAACTTCGCTTAAGCTAGGGTTTCTTCAGACGGCCGTGGCCGCGACATAGCGTCCAAAATTTACCGGTGAATGACGTCACCTGAAAATCGTTATATCGCGTTTATCCGTTTTTGGTTACCGTAAATTAAACCCATCAAAATTTTTATAAGTCATAAGTAATTTATTTCATAACAATATAGGTACAGAAATGGGGGCTATTACCATCTGCCCCCAAGATGTAGCTCGTGCAGTTCGTCCGTTGCCCAACTGGAAGTCTCCAGGGCCGGACGGGCTGCACAACTTCTGGATAAAATGGTTTACAAGGTCGCACGCTCGCTTGGCGGCTCAGTACCAGACTGCATTGGAGTCTGGTTCGCTACCCCAGTTCTTAACGACAGGAGTTACCCACCTGCTCCATAAATCTGGTAGCACCGCGGAAACCAAAAATTATAGACCGATCACATGTTTACCGACGGTCTATAAAGTTCTTACATCTATTTTGAGAGCTAAAATTAACAAACATATAGACACTAACTCCATCATGTCTGCCTCTCAAAATGGATGTAGGAACGGATCCCGTGGTACTAAGGAGCTACTCCTCATTGATATGGCCATTAGCCAACAGGTTCGTCGTTCCCGAAAGGATCTGTCGACATGTTGGATAGATTATAAGAAGGCCTATGACTCGGTGCCACATACATGGCTCATGAGGGTGCTGGAGTTGTATAAAGTAGATGCAACTCTGCGCACCTTCCTTATGTCGTGTATGGGGCAATGGAGGACGGTCCTTCGCTATCCAGGATGTCGAAATATCCAGAGGAATAGCGAACCGATAAGAATCGAGCGAGGCATATTTCAGGGCGATAGTTTAAGTCCACTTTGGTTCTGCTTAGCCCTGAATCCTCTCAGCACACTGCTGGAGTATTCAGGCTTAGGCTATCGGCTGAGGAGAGGTGGTCAGGTTATATCTCACCTCCTCTACATGGATGATCTAAAACTCTTTGCCCCCAACAACTTGCAACTGATGGAGCTACTGAAAGTAACTGAAACTTTCAGTAGAGCCATCAGGATGGAATTTGGTGTGGACAAATGTGCGGTCATGCATGTAAAGCGAGGGGAGATTGTGGAATCCGTTGGAACCCAACTCTCGGATTCCATAAACCTTAGAGCCCTCTCCGCATCCGAAACCTATAAGTATTTGGGTATGTCGGAAGCGTTGGGCATCAATGTTACTGACATGAAGCAATCGTTGAAGGAGCGCTTCTTTGGCCGCCTGAAGAAAGTATTTAATAGTCTTCTATCAGGCGGAAACAAGGTGCGCGGCTTCAACGGTTGGGTCATGCCGGTTTTGATGTACTCTTTCGGCGTACTCAAATGGACTCAGACCGAACTCGACGCCCTGGATAGGAGGGTCCGTACGCTGCTGACTGCATATCGAATGCATCAACCACGGTCATCGGTAATGAGACTGTATATCCCGCGAAAGTGTGGAGGTCGAGGCTTTTTAAACGCTAAGACCCTCCACAATCGCGAGATATGCAGTCTCAGGGAATATTTCCTAGAAGCCGACGGGGGGATGCTTCGAGATGTGGTCGCGGTATGGCAGAGTAAGGAGCTTCACGGACGCTACTTCCGGGCCCTACATGGACCCGATGTAGATTTATTAGCATCCGTAGCCTGGCTGCGTTTTGGTGACCTCTTTGGGGAAACCGAAGGTTTTGTCTGTGCAATTATGGACGAAGTTATGATGACGAACAATTACCGGAGATTCATTGTGAAGGAAAGGAATGGTTGACATCTGTCGGGCATGCCACCGTCCGGGAGAATCAATCTGACACATTATCTCCGGGTGTTCTCGTCTAGCTAACGAAGAGTACTTGCATAGACACAACCTTGTAGCCAGGATTATCCATCAGCAACTTGCTCTGAAATACAGCCTTGTGGAATCGGAAGTACCGTACTACAGGTATGTGCCCGACCCAGTTCTCGAAAATGGAAATATCACATTGTACTGGGATCGATCCATCATCACTGACAGGACCATTGTTGCTAATAGACCTGATATAGTGGTGGTGGATCGAGGAGAGCGGCGCGCAATGATCATTGACATAACGGTCCCGCATGACGGGAACCTCGTGAAAGCCGAGAAAGATAAACAAATTAAGTATCTTGACTTGGCTCGCGAGGTTGTCGACATGTGGGATGTGGACTCAGCGATCATTGTGCCGATAGTCATATCAGCCAATGGCTTAATTGCTAAGAGCCTCGACCAACACCTAAGGAGGCTCTCGTTGGGCAGCTGGATTAAGGGCTAGATCCAGAAAGCGGTACTCCTAGACACGGCTCGCATTGTTAGGAGGTTCCTCTCTCTGGAGCCCTGACCGCCGGTAGATTGGACCCTGCTCCCGATACCGGTGGGCTACAATTTTTTTTTTTTTTTTTTTTTTAATATTTTTAAATGTTTTTATATTTTCTTTTATTCTAATATTTAAAAATATAATTTTTATGTAATAATGTAAAATAAAGGAAATAATAGGTACATTGTGTTGAAAAAAAAAAAAAATTATACAATCGCAATTAAATACATTTAGAGAAGTCAATAAAAACAATAACGGTCAATTAAGAATTTATCTATTTAATTTTTTTACACAAAAAAGTACAAAGGCGGACCTAATGCCTTAGGCATTCTCTACCAGTCAACCAAGGGTGGCAGATAGAGAATTCAAGTACAATAGATCATATTAAATAATAAAATGTCAAAGTAATACAGTCAATCTTATGTTACAATGCCATAATTATGACATCTAGGAATTCATTGATACTGTAATAGCATTTGCTCAATAAATAGGTCCTCAATTTGTTTTTAAATAAGTTAACACTGTTTATGGTTTTGAATTCTATAGGCAACTTGTTGTATAAAAATAAAGACCATTGTGTCAAATAAAGACCGCCCATTGTGTCACCCTATGTAAAATTTCTAAATTTAGGTCTGTAATTTTTTTGATGTACAATAAAGAGTATTCTATCTATCTATGTATAAAGACTGATGCCTCGGGCTATGTTTCACAACTTTTAATTTCGGTTGAACAGTGTTGGGCAAATGTTCATGACGACAGTCAGCGGTCAATATGTGGCGGCTACGGCTGCTCTTGAAAACCGTAGCTTTAGGTATTTGATCGGCGTCTGCGCTTACTAACGCCAGCACGATAATATCCCAAGCATAAACACTACATTTTCTTTCATTCCACTAAATCTACGATACGATCCCAAACGAAACGACATAAATTAGCCTAACGACGCACATTAAACATTAATTAAATGGCAACAAACTAATTTATTTCCAAGCTGATTCCAAAAACTGCACCATCAATGAAAAACAGACACCTGAAAGATTCTGTAGTATTTGTAGAAAACAGACGTGAAAATAGTGATATAAATAACTATAAATCTCGACTAACTGAAGATCATAAACTTTCCAAATCGAAATACTCTAGTCAAATCCGTTCAACCGAACCGGGATTTACAGCTCTCCGGTTATTTTTAGGTACGGATCTTAAAACGGATCTAGAGAACTACAGAAAATATTTTTATTGACGTCCATCACATCTGTGTTATTTTAGTGGTGTATCCGACTGTTGCATGTCGTAGAGTATTGTAATCTTCTTACATAAACTTTCCATGACTGAAATAGAGTTAGAATCTACATATTTGTTGGCATAAAATAACGAGGATGGATCAAATAAATATCTAAAGTTAATGAAAAGTTGACTAAATATGTTTAAGATGTAGTACGTCTTTAAGATAACCATTAAAGTGTATTTATGCGGGAAGGAATAAAAATCATCTTACTGCAGAGAGGTCCCCGTAGGACCACGGCCGATACTGACGATGATGGCATTCCAGTGACGAGAGAACTTACCGTTAAAAATATTTCACAGTCAAATGTTATTGCATTATGCCAAGAAATAACTGCGCTTGTTTCAAATTCTCTGAATATTATCCATATGGACGAAAAGCCATATACACAAAAGATATAAAACATTTCTTGATTAGTGTACTACCCGCATAACCTTTTTTATCTCTTGCGAAAATTACGGCTAACAGAGCAACCGTTGACAAGGCCGTTGGAAGTAATCCCGGATTATGTGGGACAGCATCCACAAGAAACTTGACGTAAACCTACCACCGTAAAGGTCAGGTCGGTAGGCGACATTAAGGATGCATGACTTGGCAGTAAAAAATAGGGTTATGATTTTTAGCTCCAGAGCATTAGTGATAAATTTTCTGTTAGTTCAAATTCATGATATGAACTTACTTCTTACTTCTTTGTCCATCTAAAATTCTAAACTATTAGACTTATAAAAAGGTAAAATTGTTTGATAAAAAATCTATATTAATACAATATAGTAAAGTCACTTCGTTTTTGTTCTTCTTAACTACACAATGGATTTTGATACGGTTTTCACCATTAAGTATTTAGAGATTTATTCCAGAAGTTTTAAATTGTTCAAATTAATTGTAATAATAATTATTTTTTCGAAATTGTTTTTTTGTGATTTTTCTTTTGCTTGCGTCATAACTATGTACCGCAAATAAACGTATTCTCTTTCTTTTCTTTTTTTTTTCTTTCTAAATGAGTAATACATTCATATTTAACTTAGGTATTATTAGTTATTTGTGCGACAAGAGAGCAAAGTTGTTTCTTGCTGCGAGTGTTGATTTTGAATCCCGAGTAAGCGAAGGATTCTATAATTGAATCAGGAGAGGTTAGAATCCTGAGCGCGGCGAGGGATTCAAAGACACGAGATGCAAATAACTTTTCACCTCAGCAGCGAGAACATACAACATGTAAAAAAAAAACCCTGTCCGATCCGTGAGGGTATTTTTGGGTATCGTACTGTGAGCATATTTTTCAGGAAAAAAGAATAAAGAATCCCCACATTTTTTTTCAATGGTGAATTTTACTGGGTTATTACGTTGGGTGCCGTCGTTTAGCGGGTGTTTAAAAGTCATAAACTTGTGAGTTTATATCCCCTGTTGAAAATTGGCAAATTTTTAATGGATTTGGGGTAATTTTGGATCTAAAAATGTGAATTTTTAATACCAATAACTTTTTTATTATAAATAATAATAATAAAAAAATACTCTGGTAAAGTTACTGCAGTATATTCGGATCGGACAAAGTTTTTGTTTTACATAATCTTCATAACTTCGTATTTTTTACTTCAACATTGTTTTTAAACGACAATAAAAAATAAAAAAATAGTTCTATATTTCGAAAAAAAAAAACACGAAGTCAGGCACGAAGTTCCTTCTCACGTATGAAAAAAAACTTTTGCAGCCACCATCTTGAATTTACATTTTCACCTCACTATTGACTTATGCACTCTCAAAAAACTATGAAAACAATAACCATGAAGAAAAATTTGAAAATTTTCATAGCCGCCATCTTGGATTTACATTTTGACCTCACGATCGGCTTTAGCACCCTTGAAAACTATGTAAACGACACCCATGACGAAAAATGTGAAAATTTTCGCAAACCGCGATCTTGGATTTTCATTTTGACCAAATTCACACTTTCTATCTCTCTCCGTCTTTCTTTCTCTTTGAATTAGAAGAAGACAGTCGCAAACGCCTTTTCGCGTGACGATTTCTGCCAGTGCACTCTTACCGCAAGCCATTCCAAAACATTTAGTAAAACAGAATTTATATAAAACCTCAACTTTAAGGTTTTATGTGTATCCGAACGTTATAATGTTTCTTTCCTTTTTTGGGCCTACTAGATATAGAATTTTGAAATCGAACTTCGAATCGATTTGTTTCTATCTCTCGCTTTTTTCATATCGGGATGATAGTGACAAAACTAAGTGAATTTCAAATCTTTAGAATTTTAGTAGACTGAGAACTGTTCTCGGCATAAAAAAAAAAAAAAAGTTACTTTGACTCACGCTCGCAGCAAAATCGAATTTTGCTCACTGTCATTAGACAGCAAAACCTACTTATTTGAGGTGCTGAGGTGAAAATATAATATAGTATCTATATATATAAATTAATATTGCCGTGCATTAGTCTCGCAAAAACTCGAAAATGGCTCGACTGATTTGAAAATATATATTTTGTTTTTTTGGTTTGCCTCAATACGAAAGTCGAAATTGGAATTTTCACAGGACAAAGTCTGACTGTTCAAAGTAGAATATAAATCTCGATGTTTTGACGCAGCACCACTTCAGTAGATCATAGCCGCGCAAACTGAAACTTACAGCATTTATTTTAATTAAACCAGTTACAACACAGAAACGAGAAAGGGAGGCCTAGGTAGGTTTCCATGAAGAAGAATGGGAAAGAAATCCACGGACACTCTTTTACTTCAAAATATAGATTACATCATTCAAGTTGAAATGTGCAGTAACAATCAAGAATCGACATTTGAAATGAAATCACTAGATTTGCTCAACCTACCCAAGAAACTATAAACATTCTTGAAACTGACAGCAAACTTAATTAGAGCCACAATAGATGCCAATCTTGAGTGTATTAATTAAAGCCTGATATTGATTATATCCCAAGATGCTAGGTGAAACAATTAAGCCTGTTATAGACGATTCAATTTAATTGTTGGTAGACCATAAATTTAGGCAACAATAAAAACTGGCATGCATTGAAATATCAAACCCATAATTCCCATTTGGCGCTCCTAAAAATATTATTGAACACTCGAATATAATGGTTGCGCCTTTTTTTGTGAACCTCAAATAATTCCTATTTTAGGTTCCTAAAAATACTGTGTAGCCAAGTAACTACAACCAACTGTGAGAAATGGCCATTCATTTCAAAAAGGTTCCATTATTAAAGGATAATTAAGTTTTTAGAGAATCAGTAAAATATTTCCTGTAAAAATTGCAACGTCTGAACAGTGTTTAGACGAAGCAATTCATTTGTTACTTAAATTTTATTGTATGCCATAAGCAAGAAACTTGCATGATGTAAACGGGGAATAACTGAGAAACTAGGAACTAAGTATACCAAAGCAATAAATAAGGTTCAAAGGGGTTATAACGATTAGCGTAAACGTTGATCTGACACACAATTAGTACGAGTATGTTGTAGAAAAACTTATTTTCTCGGTTAAGTCAATCAATTAAATACAGAAACAAATCTTGATAAACTTCTGCTGATTGATTACAAAAGTTAGAGATTTCAAGAAGCACAAAATGAAATCTTTCGTCTAAATAAAGATTCGAAATTGATTAAACACGCAGCAAATACACACGCCTGTAACTAGGACAGAAGTAAGCAAATAGCTTGCATGCCATTGTGACAATCAGAAGTGGTTATGACACAATGTCATGTTACTAGCTAGCTACTTGCATCATCATCATCATCATCATCAGGTCCTCTCCAATTTCTGGCCATTCAACTCGATTCGTGGCAGTTTTTATCCAGCTGCTATCATTCATCCAGCTACTACCACTTATCCAGCTGCTACCACGGATCTAGCTGTTGGCACGCGTCCAGCTGCTAGCACTAACTCAGCTGCTAGCACTCATCCAGCTACTATCACGCATCCAGCTGCTAGCAGTCAACTACGCGCATCTAGCTGCTAGCACTCATCCAGCTGCTACCACTCATTCAGCTGCTAGCACTCATCCAGCTACTACCACGCATTCAGCTGCCAGCAGTCAACTAGCTGCTATCACTCATTCAGCTGCTACCACTCTTTCAGCTACTAACACTTATCCAGCTGCTACCACGGATCTAGCTGTTGGTACGCATCCAGCTGCTTGCACTAACTCAGCTGCTAGCACTCATCCAGCTACTATCACGCATCCAGCTGCTAGCAGTCAACTAGCTGCTAACGCGCATCTAGCTGCTAGCACTCATCTAGCTGCTACCACTCATTCAGCTGCTACCACTCTTTCAGCTGCTACCACTCATTCAGCTGCTTGCACTAATACAGCTGCTACCACTCTTTCAGCTACTACCACGCATCCAGCTGCTACCACTCACTCAGCTGCTACCACTCATCTAGCTGCTACCATGCATCCAGCTGCTACTTTCATGGTTATGTGCAAGTTACAGGCGTGTTTATTCGCGGCTTTAATCAATTTCGAATTTTGTCTATGACGTGCTCTACAATTTATTTTATGCAGTTCTGAGCATTAAATCAACCCATATTCTGAATATAGTAAATTTTGTTCTCAACCGATATGGTGCCAATTTTAGGAAACCTATGGGTGTTGGCACACGTATTGCCAAACTTCGAGTTTCGCTTGAATAGGTTTCCAACGACCCAAATCACTTGATACTTGAATAAACTTGGACGTAAGAAGCCATTTTAGGTGAAAACTGGAAGAATGGAAAATATTAAATAATCTTGAAGCACTTTCAACGTGCAATTTATCTATTATATAATATTACTAGCTGTTGCCCGTTTTTGTTATTCTCTTTTCAGTACTTATATGTGTTTTGGCAGTCAGGATCATTAGTTTTATATATATATATTTTTTTGTCATGTTTAGATATTGAAACCTTTAATTTGACCCTGCAGATAGAAATATCATCATCTGCCTAGCCTTTTCCCAACTATATTGGGGTCGGCTTCCAGTCTAACCGGATGCAGCTGAATACCAGTATTTTACATGGAGCGACTGCCTATCTGACCTCCACAACCCAGTAACTGGGTAATACGATACCCCTTGCTAAGACTGGTTGTCAGATTTTCGGGCTTCTGACGACCCGTAACGACTATCAAAGATCCACGAATGACAGCCGGGACCAACGGCTTAACGTGCTTTCCGAGGCACGGAGGAGTCTCGGTATGTAAAGATGGTCACCCACGCAGATAGAAATAAAGAATAAATAATGTTTTATTGAATACCTAAATTGTAACAAAACTCACATTCGATTGTTGATTGCCTTGCTTGTATAAACAG
Source organism: Xanthia togata (assembly GCA_963853775.1). Taxonomy (NCBI): domain Eukaryota; kingdom Metazoa; phylum Arthropoda; class Insecta; order Lepidoptera; family Noctuidae; genus Xanthia; species Xanthia togata. The sequence goes on along the minus strand of OY970798.1, from coordinate 22,352,730 downwards.
AACATTTTCAAAGTTGCTTGCATCGAATGGTTAATTTACTTTTTTATTCGCTCTCAACGCTGAGATCTTTGTTTAGGAGCCACACTAATTACCCCATTAAAACTAGTTTACCACCATTAAATTTATTTTTAACCAACCAAATCTGTAAATTCCAAAGAATCCGGATAAAGCATAAACATTTCAAAAGTAGGAAATAAAGATACACAGTCGTATATACAACTGTCCGTTTTGGTATTCCATTTCTACGTAGGTCCAACAAAGAATTTGGTATACAGGTCAAAACAATTATTTTGTGGCGGCACCTACACTGCCACATACGAACCACGCATCACACAAATCCTGCATCGTGCAAGCAGAATTTACTGCGTGATCAGCATATGTATAACTTCCCGCCACCAATCAGTTGCCCACCAGACACGACACCCGTCTGGTCGGAGGATCCTCCCTTTTCTATAGAGGATGAGTTAACTTTATCTTCATACCTCTATAATCTTTTCATTACACTGCCAGTAATCATTTTAACTGTGTGCGTAATATCATTTTTACTCACGGCTAAATAATAACAGCTGCATGGATCGATCGAAGGTTCAGCAACGCTTGCCGAGGCCGCTCCATGGATAGCTGACCATCTATTACATATCGATACCTCTACTTGCTTCAGAAAACACATAAAAACGGTTGGTCCCGGCTGTCATTTGTAAATCTTTGATAGCTGTTACGGCTAATCAAAAGTCTGAAAAGTAAGACTATCCGACATCACCACCTGGGCAGTTGCCCGCCAGATACAACACCCGTCTGGTAGGAGGATCCTCCCTTTCCTATGGTGGATGAGTGATTACCCAGTAACTCGGTTGTTGAGGTCAGATAAGTAGTCGCTCAATGTAAAATACTGGTTTACATCTGCATGCATGGTTAGACTGGAAGCCGGCCCCAACATAGTTGCGAATTGTTTTTTTTTTAGGATTACGCATACTCAAGAGATGTCAGAGATTTGACACCACAGCACTCTCACAACATTGTTGAAAAGTAGTTACATGTTATAGCTGCCTGTATACTAATCTATTCGTTTGGCTGTACACTGTACAGTCACGAACGTTATAAATAGTTACGCAACTTCACTTACGCTTCAAACCATACTAACAAAATAGGTTCTTTCTCAAACTTACACGTTATTTCACGAGAAAATTGCTTTTGAAGTTTTTCATAAGTGTGAGGTATTATTATGCTCGCGACTGTACTTCCTGAGGCTTGCGGTTTGCCAGCACGCTTCATGTTTGATGCAAACGCGGGGTAATTCCGCAGTCACTCTATTTACACAACTACTTCGGTAGCTACGAGTACCAAGTCTCTGTAGGGGTCCTGACTTAATTTAGCTTTTGAGTAAAAACTGGGGTGTGTTTGTAAGCAGTTTTTGAGTTGACTTTTAGAATGACGTTAGAATACACAACTAATTGAAGGCGCGGCCCAAACAGGGATACGTAAAACGTCCACTTTTTCGTCGCACAGTTTGGCGTACAATTACAAGACCAAAAACAGTGTATTGTCAAACGTATAAAAAAATACTTATTCAACGATATTTGGTAAGAAATGATCTAGAATCTTGAAAAAAATATCGTAAGATTGAACACGAAAAAACATTTTCATCTCACTCAATATTTTGAGCGACAACTATTAATATTTTTGTAACTACAAAAAGGAAATTTAATCAACTAAAACGATATATAAAAATATTTTAACGTATTTGTGTATTGTTTTAATTAAAACTGCGAAAAACTTTCATATTATTGGCGGACTCGAGATTCATCTAAAATCAACCGCATCGCCATTTTCAACCGTATTTGTATTATACCGCGATGTACTACTGTCGCTTCAGTTGCTGCAATACCTAAAGATTTGCTTCTTGCCGCGCCTTAATGAGTAGTTCTAGATGTGTTTTGTTTAGAGTAGATTAAATTAATTTCGGAGCGTTGATTCTGATTTTAAAAGGTCATGGAAATGTAAATTTATTTTAGACACATCATGTAATTTGTCATGTTAGTGATAAATTATAGCGATAGCCTTAGACTTAATGAACATCTACCATATCATTAACTACCATGATTTGCAAAACGTTTATGTCACTATGAACATGAAGCACTTCAATCTGTTTCAGAACCTACCTTTGTTGTGTTTTTTCAATGGGTACATTATTTGTTTAAAACGATCAAAATATTTTTTTAACACGACTTTATTATACTTTCCAAATTATGTTGCTATTGTTTGGTTTGTTGAACGAAGTCAATTCATCAAACTCAAACAAAAGTACCCAAAACTCGGCTTCGTACATATTTTCTTCAACAACAACGTAATTTTGACGCATCAAATTTATATAAATAAATACGCGAAATCGGAACTGTTCAATACAATTCGTGTTTTCACAATCCACTGCATTACCGCACGATATTTTCAAACCTTCGCCGTTCATAATATGACATAAAATCACGCCTGTAATACCCAAAGGGCTGGGCAGAGGTATATTTATAGTACCCCACATTTCACCAGTTATGTTTAAGTCTCATTGCCATCAACCGGGCACAAAGCGTTTGATACCACTAGACCAACGTTCGCCATTCCTTTTTACTTGGAATGGTGAAAGTTGGTCTAGTGGTCGGAAGCTGCTCTCAGTAGCAGCCCGGAGTCTGTATTTGTGCCCGGTTGATGGCAATAGGCTCGCCCCCTATTACATGGGACTTAAACATAACTGGCGAAATGTGAGTGTAGGTACACCTCTGCTCAGCCCTTCGGGGAAACAAGGCGTGATGTTACCTCTTTATCGGCAGTTATATTAGTTGTACCTTATTTACAGGCCCTATAACCATTCCATCTTCCTTTTATGCGTGCATTCTCTTTTATAGCCATGCTTAAAACTTTCACGTATTTATCTATTACCTTACTCCGTGGCTGTACGAACCGGTCGAAAAGCTTAATATGTGCCAATTATTATTATAAGGTGGATGCGCATAGTATAGCCAATTTTTTTTTAAAATTCAATTTTTCTTACGTTTTTTTGCAATTTGCGGGTTAGTGTCAAGTTGTATCTTGATTTAAAAAAAAAAGGTTCGCGACCGTAGCAAATATTATATATCGCAGTCATCTCGTTGAATCTGCTATTTGATTGAATGACTAGCGTGTTCATTAAATGCCAGATTAACAAAATAATATAATATCATATAATATCCAATTAAATAGCTGTTTTTCAAATTTTTTCACCATTTGAATCACTTGGCTGAGTCTTGGTCAGTCATCTTCAAAGGGCTGACTTTCAATACGCCAAGTTGTTAAACGTTGAATGATACTAATTCAATTATCTATCGGCCTAGGCGTCCAATTAGCTGGCTAATTTAACCAGATGACTGCGACATATATTATATTTATGAACATACAGAATTATAATCACTTTTCTATTGAGTGACTTTTTCATGAAATCATGACGTTTTAGACCAAAATAGGTTTTAATGGAAAGTTAAATTCGGAAAGTTTCCCGGAAAATTTTTAAATTCGGGAAATAATGAAAGGAATTTTTCGGTGGGATTTGTGTATGAATTATTGGATAGGACAACATCTGTTGGATCAGCTGGTTACACATATATAAACGTCAACAGTCCCCTTTGGCTTTGCCGAAGTCAGGTAAAAAGGAACCATCGTATTTTAGGGGCATGAGGAACAGGGTGTAAAGTTCACTCATTCACCATAGAAAAGGGAGGATCCTCCGACCAGATGGGTGTTGTGTCTGGCGGGCAACAGCTGCCCGGGTGTTGATGTCCGATAGTCTTGTATAAGTCATTCGCGCGGTAAACTCTAATTGCGCGATGCAGGATTTGTGTGACGTCATGTCTTTGATGCGTAGTTCGTATGTGGCGGTGTAACCGCTACAGTATCGTAAAAAGTATTTGAATCTGTCAATATTTGAATTTGGTTTTATTTTTATTCATAGTGACCTTTTTATCAATATTATCGTATGCAAAGTGCTAAATGGCAAGTCTATTGCCATCGAAGCTTTTAAAATATTGCCCTAACTATTTATTAGCCTCGTATTTTGGTTAAAAACGTAATTCCTGATAGGATCTCAAAGCTTTATGTAATGAGGATGAGAATTTTATGGCTATGCATTTTAGTGACTCTATGATCCGTAGATATGTTATCTGCGATAGAGCGTAAAATATCAGGGACCGTCATAAAGGATTCCGTATACTCCAAGAAAGAGCATAAACGTAGGAATGGTGCCATAACTTACATTCATTTAATTTCCAGCTTTGAAAGCAGTTTGGGGTACTTTTTTACTGAACAGATAATTATTTATTTTCAGGAATTTTTATTTCTTCATTTATATTGTTTCAGTAAAGTGCAGCTGCAGCTGGTACTGAAATATTATGATTTTATTAATATCAGAAGTGCATGTATTAACAGCCACTTTGGATTGCTTTCAAGATGTTTTTATGGCTTGCGAAAGATTTGAAATGTTTGGTCTTTTTACATCTATAAAATTTTATAAATATTTATTTATCTTTTTCGTTTTGTTAATTATGTTTAGCTTCTCAAGACGAATAAATTGAATTTGAAGTCGGTTTAGTCCAAAAGCCCGAGGTCAATAAGTATAAAACTCTACGGCTACATCCGGCTACAATGAATTTGACAGTAGTTTCATTTACACTGTTATTTTTAAATGAAAAAGCACAACTAAAAATCAACCCCAATTAACGATACAATGGAAATTCAATTAGCAGTTAAATGTAATTTAAAAAATCACGGTTGGTAAACTCTGCTAATGGACGTACGTGGGCGTACGTCTCGTGGGTTGCAGCTGAAAATCAGCGTCAGGTGGTACACTTTGTGTTGCCATCTGACATTATGCTGAGCTGAGGCCCTTTTGGCATTATAATCATAGTTTTTTTTTTTTTTGTAATGCCAATATATGCAATTTTGCTTTCTTTCATTCTTTACGTGCTCAGAAGGAAATATGTTACAAATGATTTAAAAACATACGATTACCATTTTTATACCAGTTCTGGAAAAGCTCTGATGCATTTTTCCTGTGAAAACGTAGTGCACTAAGTATGTACAGACGCCAGCACATCAACCTACTACAATCTGTCAAATTTCTTTAATAGATTTTCAACTTTATATCTGAAATATAAGGTTCAAAGTTGATTGGGAAAATTTTACAGTTTCGGTTAGGTTGACGCGCTAGCGTCTGTACTTAAAATTTTGGAAAAATGTGAATTTTGGATGCAAAGGGAAGGGATCAGTGTTAATCTGTAAGCCACACATTGTTTCTATTAAATGCCCAAAAACAAAAGATTTGTTCATCCGCCGTTCCTATATTTTTGACTTGAATTAACTTACTGACTAATATTGAACTTTTCATCCATTGTACATAGACACAGTATCTACTGAATCAGGTATTTATACGGTCTCAAATGATTCAATTCTAGGACGTTTCGTTTCTTCAACGGTTTGTTAATTTAGTTCCAAATGAAGACACCGCTAATTGGAAACCGGGGGGATTATAAAATTTTTCAGGAGTACCATTATTTAGAGGCCCAGTGTTAAAAGGGACTTGGTTTTCATTTGTTTTTATTCTTTTCGATGTCTCCGACGCTTCCAATTTCAATTTGCGTGGAACCAATGATTGGGCATCTTTTAACGGCTTTACAGACGAAGGCTCTTTCTTTATACAACTGTTTTAACTATTGGTCTTACGTTTATTTTTTGTTAAATTAATATTTGATCAGTTTATTTACATTTCTTGTTATTTTATGATATACTAACTGCGCTACGCGGTTTCATCCGCATTTATGTCTCGATCCCGTGGGAATATCGTAATATAATCAAACTAATAACTATATCGTCAAACTCAAACTCAAGCTCAAACTCAAAGCATTTATTTCAATTAAACCATTTACAGGCACTTTTGAACTGTCAAAGAGTCAGTCAGTTAGTCAGAAAGTTGAAACTAGTTGCCCATTCCAAGGACACCCTTTTAAATAGGTATAGAAATTACAAAATCCTGGGTGCATTACTCATGTCGATTATATATTTGAGAACAATGTAAAAAAAAACGATTAAATATATAAGATTCAAAATAAGCCCTGGCAGATAAGAGATGACCAGTCTCAACTGACGGCGCCCGTTCACTAACATGACGCGTGGATCAGCACCATCCAGCTCAACCATTTTGTAGGGAACTGAATGATCCAACACACTCGCCACCATCAGCTTGACATTAAGTGAGCATGACATACTCTCAACTATCCTGCTCTTTCAAGTCAAAATACAACATAATAACATAGTAAACGACTCCACGGTACTCACATTTACAAAAATTTAAAACTATAGTTTGCAATGTATTTGTAACATTAAAAGAATTTTACCACCAAAAATAAAGAAAATCAATATTATAAATTGGAGTATTCAACAATTAAAACTTGGTTACAAGTTACTCCAATTTAAATAAAAATAAACATTATGTTCGTAAAGTCAGAAAAAATAAAAAAGGGGATGCAACTCTTCCTTTTTTTTCTTTTTTTTTTAACTATAGTGAGCCCTCTGGCTAGTGAGGCTCTGGAGCAGTACCAGCATTAAGCCAAGCATTTTTATCTACGATATAATCATCCAACTTGCTTGCCTACATAGTGTGCGTTTAATGCAAGTTTTAAATTTATTCTCATTTAGTTGAAGAATATCGAGTGGTATTTTATTATAACATTTTACACAGTACCCCATAAAAGAAGTGTGTACTTTAAACAGTAGTTTAGTATACTATGTCTTAACGCAGGTCATGGTCTACTCGTGTGCTAAATTTCATTGAAATCCATTCAGCCGTTTTAGCGTGGAAGCGTATCAAACAAACAAACAAAAAAAACAAATCTTTTCTAATAAGTATTTAGATTGTTGACTCTTTTAGATTGCCCTTTTGAAAACATACCTACCTATTCAACTATTAGCTACTAAAATGTTATAAGATAACCACTACCAAAACTCAAGTTATCGACCCACCATACTCAATCACAACTTCATTATTAAGCTTTATTAAGTACACAAGCGTAAGCCGTCCCCAAGGGAATTTCTTAAGTCGTAACTAAGCCGGGAGCATGTCGCAAACCACGAACTAACTAACATAACCGATTGTAAGGCCTTCTACACATCTGCGAACAACCGTCGAACGCGCTCGCGCACGACCAGCAGTGCTATTCTGTAACCATCTCACCGTGAAAACTTAGGTGAAGTGAGCTCGGAGTGAGCTGTCAGTCCCTAGCAGCAGGTGGAATGACAGCTCACTTCACGTTCACTTCACCTACGTTATCACCGTGAGATTATTACAGAATAGACCGACTGTTTGTATCGTTCACAAAGACTGCTTGAACTGTTGTAAAATGTGTTGATGTCGGAGTAAGATGGTTAAAGCCCTGATATAGTTATATCCCTAGGGATATAGCGTAATATATCTATATACAGTAATATAGTTATACGAGTATGAAAGTGGTTCATAACTGTCGAAGTGCTCTATTTTTGTTACTGCGACCAATTTCGCGGTAGCGCTAGCCGGTCGCTGCCGCGGCACCGCTCGCTAAGCTCTCTCGTCTCGCGCATAGTTGGTCACAGTTCTAGCCCAACCTAATCTCAGTCGGAATGCCATTTTTTTGGGTGGGAAATCATCAAATAACTTCTTCCGCTCTGAGCCGAGCGGGAGGGCGTGTCAGACTCTTACTGACTAAAACCCACTCCTGTTCCTTCAGTTGCCTGTTCGTTGAAAGAGGCCACGGTATCCCTTTCGAACTTTCCCGCAACCCCGGCAGGCATCGTTCCCATCGAACCCCTTCACTTGCTAACATATCTTTAAGGCACGCGTGGAACACAACGCGCCGTCAACCCGGGCTTGGTCCTTACTGGACGGCGAGCTACCCATTGCTCACCTTCCGCAAGCCCGCGCCTACGGTGGCCGCGAATCGGCCTGCGATTCCCGACGCCCAGAGCGTCTCCTCCTGCGGCGGCTAGGTGCTCTGCCTAAGCCGGGCATACCTCCACCATATGCTCCACCGTGTCCTCCGGTTGATCCACGCAGTGATGACACACGGGCGTTTCCTCCCGCCTGATTCGGAACAGGAACCTCCCGAAACAACCTTGTCTGGTGAGGAGCTGTCTCAGGCAGAAGGTGAGGACGCCGCGCCGTGGCGCCTCTCTAGCCACTCCTCAAAGAGGGGACCTATCGCCGCAATAGTGGTGTGTCCATGGTCGGAATGCCCTAACAGTTATTTTACGAGATCGTGCTTGTATTATAGTTATATTCCTAGTAAGACAGTTATGAACCGCTTTCGAAAAACTATATTACGGTATAGAGATCCCTAGGGATATAACTATATCACGGCTTCAACTATCTTACTGCGATATAGACACATCCTAAGGTGATGTACATTCTTATAAGGAAACGCGTGACTAAGCATGATTCTAAACAACTTAAGTTATTGGACTACTTGGAATTTCAAACACTGTGAATAATTTGATACTGTGAAATTGTTTGTAAGATTTATAGGCTCGCCCCCTATTTCATGGGACTTAAACATAACTGGCGAAACGTGGCCGTACTATTAGGTACACCTCTTCCCAACCCTTCGGGGAAACAAGGCGTGATTTTATGTTATGTCATGTTACTTATGGGTACCTATGGCCTAGTTTTCTTCTATTGCTATTAAAAGTCCTTCAGCAATTTTCACACTTCCTTAGGCAAACTTCGAACAGTGAACGAAATGAACCGTCACGCTCGGGTCGGTGACGCTGAATCGGGTATACTCGGCACTGAATCGCGTATACTCGGCTCCAGTCGTAAATTGTCATTTCTATCGTCTGGTCATAGGTAAACACATAGCCTCTGTTTTATGAGATGTTTTTTTTCTACTGTAAATAAAAACCCTAATTCATTAGCACTTTATCAATGAACTTTAAAAATAAACTCTAAAACTAACAAACATAAATTAAGGCAACGTAAATAATGGTGTAAAATTATAAATGGAAGAACTGAGAAAAGTTTGCATCTAGACTGGTAATAAATCATAGACGCAAAGAGCTGAAATAGATCTGAAATATAAATAAAACGAATGCGTATACATACAACTCTATCGAGTGACGTCAGAGATTTGGTCTACGTTGTATCAATATTTTAATTATTTTATTGGGCTGTATAACGTCACGCCAATATTTGAGTATTTATTGTGAATTGTAGATATGTATAACATACACAAGAAGTTTACCTAGGTATGTATGTATCTACCACGAAGTTAGTAGCCCAATTTTACATATTTCACGCCTTTAAACAATTTTATTATAAACCTTGTAAAAATAAAACATTTGATGCATCCCAATGGTAAATAAAACTAGTCGTTCTGCAAACAGACCTCGCGAGCACAAACTTTTTTACAACAATTAATATACCACTAAAGTTGTTTAAAATGGGATATTTAACATGTTTATTTTTAACAAAAGAAATGGTAAATGCGGAGCTCGTGGCTAAGTAATAACAGCCGCATGGGTAGATTAATCAGGTTAAGTTACGCTTTCCGGGTTGGTCTGTGGATGGGTGATCATCTTTGCATACCGAGACAGGCAGTCGCTCCATGTAAAATACTGGTATTCAACTGCATCCGGTTAGACCGGAAGCCAACCCCAACATAGATGGGAAAAGGCTACGCAGATTTATTGCAGGGCAAAGGCAATAATAATAACTCAGCGATCATTGTGCCGATAGTCGTATCAGCCAATGGCTTAATTGCCAAGAGCCTCGACCAACACCTAAGGAGGCTCTCGTTGGGCAGATGGATTAAGGGCTTGATTCAAAAAGCGGTACTCCTGGACACGGCTCGTATTGTTAGGAGGTTCCTCTCTCTGGAGCCCTGACCGTCGGTAGCTTTGACCCTGTTCCCGATACCAGTGGGCTACTATTTTTTATATTTTTATAATTATTTTATTCTAATATTTAAAAATATAATTTATATGTATTGATGTGAAACAAAGGAAATAATAATAAAGGCTATTCATCAAAAAGTAACAATACATGTGACATATTCGGTGAACCACAAACAAAGCGTCGCTTGTATCTTGTGGCTCTAACTAATGGCTCTCAATAGCTAATGGCTTCTTCTCTTCTTTTCATAGTAAATTTTCATGTTTATTTTTTTGTCTTGTTTTATAATAACATTAAAACTTAAATTAAAAATAAATTTCTCGACCTCACTGCATAAAAAGTTTGTAATTAAGCGGTCTGTTTAAATAAACAATGAATATAAACTTCAATAACAAATACACTTCTAAGTCAACACATAGTTTACCTATTTATGACCGTAACTCCCAAACCAATTTCTCTCTGTTATGTTATTACAAAGTAGTCAATAACATCACTAAAGCACTAACTAGTAAGTACTAAACGTAAAACAAGTTATGGCTGTCCAAGTAATTACTTCAGCAGAAATAGTATTTGAAATGTGAAAGAAATTACTACCTTCATGGGTCGGCCATCATTCGTCTTTGTAGTAAATGTCAAGTAATATTGCGAGTACTATTAAACAGTTTTGTTTGGTCAGTTAATAGGGCGGTATGCGAACATACGTATGAAGAGAGTTATAAGAGGTATTCATACATAGTTGCCTTATTGATATAGTTTTATCAAACATTTTGATGACTTCAGTATATTTTTATAGCAGCCTAGCTAGCCTAGTGGTGTTACCGACTGCCAAGTCATAGGCCTCGAGTTCGAACCCAAGGCATGCACCTCTGACTTTTCGGATTCATGTGCGTATTGTATATCACTTGCTAAAACGGTGAAGGAAAAAATCGTGAAGAAACCGGCATGCCTGAGAGAAATTTCTTGACGGCATGTGAAGCCAAGTCAGAGGTCCATGGGCGGCATTAAAAAACTGACACCAGGTTGATCACTAACCACACGAAAAAGAAGAAGAAGTATATTTTTAGGGATTGTTATAGCAAGTTTTATTCCATAAGTTTTAAAAGCTTTCTAATGTCAAAGGATTGCATTTGCCGACTTATAACACGATCTTCCAGATTTTTACGTTTTTCTCAATTACAATTACGATGATAGGATAGTTCCCAAGATCCTAATACTAATCTCGTTTTTATCTTTGGCCTTCCCCGAAATATCTTGGGGTTGTTTCGGTATTACAAAATGGGGCTGAACATAAAGTAGAAAGGAACAACTGATTTCTGAAAGCAGAAATTGTAAAGAAGGAAAAACTAAGTTTATTCATTATTTGGCCAAATGCGAGTAAAATTGTATAAAGGTAGGTGTTTTTATAAATAAAATTAACGGTAGGTCCAAACCAGTATATTTTTTATAAGGCTCGGGACATAGTAATTAATAATTCTGTACTAAACAGAACGCTCAACAATAATTAAAAGGCGTTAGAAGTTAATAAGTCAGCCCTACAGACTACGTGAAAGCATAATTACGAAAATAAATACGTTTACTTTAGAGTAGTAGTGTACCTGTCTGAGAGTAGTGTAGTACTCGTACCTGAAGAAAAATTATGTGCATTTGCGTATCCAGACTACGTTTTTCCAATAGGTAAATGAAGATTGCTTATAAATCATAAAATACTCCGTTTTACGAAGCGTCTTACAAATCCTTTTCGTCAACTCACCATTCTGCATCTTATAGTACATTACTGTCACGACCTGCCACAGGGGCATTGATGCACAATCGTGAAAACGTGGGCCGTGGCAAATCCGAAGCACACATACGTGAGTCCATCAATTTATAGTCCATCGGTTACGGCCAAGGCTTGTACAGTACTTTTTTCAAATAATACGCGGAAATTCTAAGAAAGTAAACTAATTATAAATTCCAGAATCATTCAAATCGTTTATTTTTACGCGCCGATAATATGTTCATTTGAGTCTTCTTTACTTTAAGCAGCTATATTTGTAAACCAAATCGAAATTTAAATAAAATCTTTGGTAACCTCCTTGGTTGCCATTTGTTGAGCTAAAAAGTTCGTTCCAAATAACACGACAGTATGAGTTTTCATAGTATTTATTCGGTCGATAAACACGACAGGGATTTTCATACAAACATTGCCGGCTGAGCGCTCGCATGTGTTCGACTAGTACAGAAATTTTGATTTATCTCGAAGAAGGTTGTCAAAATAATGCTCAAATTTCCAAAAATGTTTGAGAAAAAAATATTAACAGGTACTTCATTCAAACCTGACTTACTCACTTTAGACATGTTTAAATATACCTAAATGCCTTACACATCCTTTATATGTAAACCATTTGTATGTAAACAGGTCTGAGGTATCGCTCTCAAAGATCCCAGGTTTAAAGGACAGAAGGGTCAAGGTCAACATTGATTACTTTCCAAATGAGCTGCTTAATATGCTGTCCTGAGTCTGGCCTACCTGCCTCTGCTAATCCATCCTTGGTTGTGCTTACATGGTTGTTTGGTTTTGAGTTTAGTCTAACCAGTTTGTTACAATAGAGCCGTGCGCTAGGTATAAGTCGTGTTGTTTGGACATATAAATATTAAACACAGTGACGTGACTAATATAATAATCTAGTACCTGGGCGACCGGTCTGTGCTCTGGTGAAAAGATGAACTTTCCTATACTATTAAGTGAGCATTCTCATGTTCATATAATAGTATAGGAAAGTTCATACTAATTCCATGTATAGTACATACTAATTAAATGCTGCCATGATAGTAGGTACTTACTAATTCCATGCTGCCATGATAGTAGGTACTTACTAATTCCATGCTGCCATGATAGTAGGTACTTACTTATTCCATGCTGCCATGATAGTAGGTACTTACTAATTCCATGCTGCCATGATAGTAGGTACTTACTTATTCCATGCTGCCATGATAGTAGGTACTTACTAATTCCATGCTGCCATGATAGTAGGTACTTACTTATTCCATGCTGCCATGATAGTAGGTACTTACTAATTCCATGCTGCCATGATAGTCATCATCATCATCATAAACTTTATTGTGCAAATATGAGACATTCATGCAACTTAAAGTAACTCAATAATACAAATAAACAAGATGACAGAAATCGTCTTAGAGTTAGTGATAATAAAAATTTTAGACAGGTCATCAGTTGGAGAAAGTGACGTGGTAGTTTGAATGTCTTTAGTCTGATTCGCCCTATCCCCTCGTACTAGTATGAAACTGTATCACATCTGTGTATAGTAGGTACTTACTAATTCCATGCTGCCATGATAGTAGGTACTAACTAATTCCATGCTGCCATGTCATTATTCTAAGGTCTTGTTCTAAACTTTTGGCAACCGAGCTATGCTCGGGTGAAAACGAATTCTCCCAGATATGAGACCGAGTTTATGTTTAATGACTTGGGTTAAATATTGAGACTTAGTAGGTATAATTAAAGCCATCTGTTCTGTAGTTTTTTGATTTGGACAGTCCTGTTTAGCTTAAATAAAAAGATTCATACTAAACATATTTAGTGTGTATTTACTAATTCCATGCTACCATCTCATTAATCTAAGGTCTTGTTCTTAACTTTTGGGGACCGAGGTCTGCTTGGGTGAAAACCAACTTTCCCAGATATGAGACCTAGCCAGATCGATTTTTCACCCCCATAAACCCCTATATTGCAACTTTTATCGAAATTTGTTCAAGCCTTTTTCAAAAACGTGATTACAAGTATATATATTTGAAAAAAAAATAGCTCATTTAATATTATAGAATAATACTAACTTCAACTTTGAATGTCACGCTACGACCCTTAGGAGCGAACAGAGCAAAACGGCAAAAAATCAGAAAGAACGCTAAGCTAAAACGAAGTGAAAGTGCGGACGGGCGATGCGATGCGACGCGATGCGACGCGAAGCGAACGAATAAAATTATAAAAGCATAAAATAATACATTTGCAAAAGTCTTAAAAAAAAACGGTGCACCTAGCCAATTAGCTATGCTATGCAAGAATTGTCTGATATCGTCAAAGGAGTCAACAAGGTTGAAACTGGCCCGACTATGACAACCCAGGGTGCAAATAAATGTTGTCACGTGGATTGAAAAATATTTTGACGAAGTCATATCAATATAACTCGCATTTAAAATAATGCGCTAAAGTAGACTACATTTAAACCAAATTCAAACCCTAATTGGCTCCAGTTCTTTACCAATCCTTGAAGAAAGTCACAGATATTTGCTAAAAATCCTTTATTTTAAAGTCTAAATGTAATTCAAACACTTATCGTCAACCCCGATACACAAACAAGCCACGCAGAGCGTTCGCCAAAGGAACCTTCAAAAACACCCAATGTTTTATTCATACGGATTTCAGAGTACTATGAGAATAATATAATGGGTGATGCTACAAGCGGTTTTGTTTATTTTTTTATTTATTATTATTAAACTCGAGGTTTCGGCTTTTCCCTTTGTTTTGTGGTTAAGTGTTTTTTTATTCTGTTGTATTGTTTAGGGTCAGTTATTTCATTATTGAAGATGGAGTCGGATAGGAATCAAAGCGTGTCGACTGCTGGTTATGCTAAATTGAAAAAAAAAGGAATAAGAACCGTAGATGAATAATGAAAAGATGAGTAGAAAAAAATGTGAAAGCACAAAACAGTGAGAGATCTTTACGTATATTGTCTATTCCTGAGCTTGAAACTTGAAGCTTTATTAGGTGGGCTCAAGATTTCACCACCTTGCATCGTTTTTACATTGCTAGGGGGTGAGATTTCTCTAGAGCCCATTGTACTACAGTTATTTAAAAAAAAAACCCTTCAATTTACTTTATAGTAAAAAAAATAAGCCAGATCTGAATTAATGAAAGAAAAAAACCACACTAAAGATAAAGCTAATCAGAAAATCTGTGTAAATCAGAACACAAACGATAGAACAGACGGCTTTAATTATACTCGTACCTACTAAGTCTGAATACTTAACCCAAGTCGTTAAACATAAACTCGTGTAGTTTACAACCCGTATCGTGCAAACCGTGGATTTAACTAACAGATTTCGTGGTTCAAATGCAGTGTTTGTAGACAGCTAATGGTTCTCTGTAATAGCCTTAGGGTTGTTCATAATATGGAAATCTGAGGTTTTCGAAGTCGATGGGAAAACATACTATTTAAATATTACAGTTACCGCATGTTTTCATTCAGATAAAGAAAAGATTTTTTTTTTAAACTGTGATAGATAGACACACGAGTACCTAATCCTATTATTTGACATTAAATACCTATAATTTAATTTCAACTCTTCATAAGTGGCTTTTGTGGACATGATAATTTATTTAGATTTGTTACAGTTGTAATAGCAATCATGACATTTCGTTTAAAATAGGTTTTTATTTTTATTAATTTATTTAACTTTATATTGTTTTTTTTTTTTCTATTTTGTGAATGTGAGAACGCTGTAGGCATAGTGGACTGTAGATTTGTTGACCATCATCATTTTGTTGAAAGACCTACACTGTCCTACCTACCACTGACATACCTAATATAATAACACTGTTATTTGAAAATATTGTAAAAGCCAATTATTTTTAAAAGAATAACCGTGGAGTTTCAGTTTGAAACGACCAAGTGCCCATCCATGTACGTTTATGTGAAATAAAATATTTTGGATTTGAATTCATTTTATTTTAGTCAAATTTTTTGCGACGAGCATATTTAAAATATCACCCATAGATACAGTCATGACAATAGGTTTTTTTTAACTTAACATAACATAACACCACGCCTTGCCCAAAGGGTTGGGCAGAGCTGTACCTATTAGTACATCCACATTTCGCCAGTTATGTTTAAGTCCCATGTAATAGGGGGCGAGCCTATTGCCTTCAACCAGACACAAACACAGACTCCGGGCTACTACTGAGAAGAAAAACTCAATAACACTTTACCCAACCTGGGAATCGAACCCAGGACCTCATGTTCAGCAGTAGCGCTTGCGAAATTAAAATCTTTCGAATTTACGTTACTTAATTTACCCCACGCGTTCATTCTGAGCCCACTGTTATTAAGTAGGTACAGACCTAAGTTTAGCCAAAAAATAAGTTTGGGAACGTGTACAGGATTAGAACGTGCGGTAGATTCAAATCACACGATTCTTATTCATTGGACTAACCCTTACCCACACACCCAGTTTAGAAACTGCTTAGAAGTCTCCATCGACTGTTCGGTTCCTTGGAAAAAACGTGGGTGACGCAAATGAAATTAGAATATACGAAAAGCCGACCCCAAACCTAGTCTGCAAGGGCTAACACTAAACCGTGATTAGTTTACAGAAAATGGCGGCGATGACGTCACTAAACTACTACTTGCGTAGTTCCGTATAACAATGCGTTATAGACTATCAATTTGATGATTAAACATTTACATCGCTAACGAAAGACCCGCTGTGGGTGTAGATATGCTCATTCATGTTTTGTTTTAATTAATAAACTTTCCCCTACATAAATGTTATTTTGCGTTTTGAATCATTTTAGTTCGGAATCGAAACGAAAACCTACTTCCCATGGTTAAATACTCAATGTTTTTGACATAATAAGTTAAGGTTTATTTTGTATTACTTTAAATATGGTTTTACAGTAGCTTTTTCTAGAAAATTGAATATTTTAAAAGACAATTTTCTGCTCTGAATCAGCGTTAGGCCAATCGTTTGAAAAGATTTGTGTAGGTAATACAAAAAATTACGCAAGATTCCTCGTCTCCTCGTATCTCTTTTGGGTTACCGATGGCAAGTCAGCGCCGCCACAAACTTTGTTGAATTGCTTATTATTATACCTATAACTTTTTTCTTTTGTGTGTTCTTTCTTTGCGTCATGATTACTGCAAATTAACGTATTTTCTTTCTATATTTTTCTTCTTCCATCAAGAACATTCGTGTCAAAATCATGCCAAGTCTCGTGACTAAATTACGGTAAAAATATGGATATATGTATTAGACTCAATTTAGCATAGTATTGCTTAAAGTTCATTTATCGATAAAGATTGGTGAAACGTAACATGAAATGTTACACAACTGAGTCGTCTTTTATGCAACGTAACATGTAATGTAGCGTGTTACATTTCATCCGGCTTAGCAGTCAAAACCTTGAGAATATTTTGGCATATATCTAATTTAAATTAAATTAAATAAATACGACGTCGATGCCTACCTCGTTGGTCTAGTGGTTGCAAGCGCTACTGCTGAGCATGAGGTCCTGGGTTCGATTCCCGGGTCGGGCAAAGTGTTACTGGGTTTTTCTATCTGGAATTTCTCAGTAGCAGCCCGGGGTCTGGATTTGTGCCCGGTTGATGGCAATAGGCTCGCCCCCTAGTACATGGGACTTAAACATAACTGGCGAAATGTGGGTGTACCTACCTACTACAGGTACACCTCTGCCCAACCCTTTGGGGAAACAAGGCGTGATGTTATGTTAAATAAATACGAGTAATCGCATAAGATGTTTACATGTGACATCTTGGCTGACAGTACCTACCAATCTCTTAGAAAATGGGTTGGAACCGCATACGGCCAGTCTAGCACTGCGCGTGCTCATTGGTCAAATCAAATAGCGCGCGCTTCTCCGGGTTTCTTGTTACACACTTCCGTCCCTTTTTACGATATAACTACCACAGATTGCAGGAAAGCGAGAGGAAAGATGAAATTAAATGAAATTGTTTATTTTTTAAATAGGATATTGGAATCACTTTTACACGTCATCATAAAAAAAAAAAACTAGATGAGTTCGGTGTTTCCTATCTGACTACTCTGAGAAGAAAGTCCGAAACAAACTCAGAAGTCACAGTCTCTTTTAAAGTCCAGACGTAATCTTGGTCAGGCCACAATGATAATGATATGATATGATGATGATATGGTGTCTCCTTCTTTGCCCATTCAACTGTCTACGAAAGCAACCACGACATTATTTGAACCTAAAACGACCCAATTTTTACGCTCGTAATTCAGCTAACAGTCCGCACATCACAAACGTTTGGCCCCGGTCCACTATTTAAAATAAATATATTTGTGGACACTGCCAAATTAGGCTACGCTTCGTAATCCCACGCTGTTGAGAGGTGTCGATCAATATGCAGCTCTCAAATCTGTATGACAAAGCATGTCCCTGGATTTGTTTGAGTGGATTAACTATCTAATTTTAAGTCCGATTTTTTGTGCGATGAAATAAACCGTATCGTTTTTAAATAGGATTTAGGGAGTTACGGGATGTTGTCCAAAATGATTATTTTTGGAACTATTTGAAAACTAGAATTCATAATAACTTTGCTGAACTTTATATTCTGTACAAGCAAATTTTGCGAAACGGTGCATACTCAGGTGTTGAGTCTGTATTTGTAACTCATACACTTTTATTCAATCATAAACCCACGCTGATCTATGTTCTCTACAATTATTTTGTTTCCTGCAAACAAAATTTATACTCCGATACAACATAATTAATTACGCTAACGACCAAAACATCAAGAAGCAGCATTAATGAAAACGTTATCTTCGTCAAACTCAAAAGGTCAGTCGTGTCCAAAATTTTAGCGATCGAAATGTCGATCTTCTTTTGTCCTTAGTAAAATTAATAATTGTTTCGAACGCTGCCGGAATATCAGTTCCCGGAGATTGAAGTTAACCGTTGTCGGAAGCAAGCTTCGACTGCTCAAGACAGTCGTTCCTAGAGATGGTGAGTCTGAGATGAAGATAGCGACTAAGGTCTTGCGCTGTCGACGGCAGTCTTTACCTGCTAGTGACAATCAAACTTGTTTGTCTTCGGCAATTGTTCCTTAAACGTGTCTTTCATCTGTAAGCGTCCTTACTGATTATGCGGATTGCGGCCGGCGCTCACTAGGCGACATGTCGTGGCATGGCACGGCGAAGCAATAACAATTTTATGGCCTGTCCGGACCCTTCCGCGCAATGCCACAGCATCCTGCGGTATGCTCCAGTCCCCTTATGACGGTATCAACGAAATGTTTATTTATTTATTTATTTTCTCAAAAACAATGCATTGTTGTACACGTTAAAAATAATAATACAGTTTTACAAAATAAGTACTAGGTATATCTACAAACGTGTGGGTGAGCACTGCTCTCCTAGCTAGGTTATGAAAACCTGTGTTAAGGAGAAGCAGTCCGGTCCCCTAAGGTATTATAACGTAAAGGTTACATAGTGCTTCTGATGTTACTGTTACAATTTTGGAGTATTAAGAATTTGAGATGGATAATTAAAGCTAAGATACGTTTTATTAAGCGTGAATATAAAATAATTTTAATTTTAAGGTAAATAAATGTGTGTATGTGTGTGTGTGTGTGTGTGTGTGTTTTTGGGTGTTTGTGTTTGTTTGTACATGTTGTTTATGTTAAGATTTTTTCTGTTTCGTCATATGACTTGTTTTGGAGGTAAGATTGCAAAATCTTTTTGCATTTGTAATACGGTAGTCCGTAGATTTGACACTCTTCGTTTATTTTATTATATAGGAACGGACCAAGAAAATGAAAAAATCTCTTTACAAAAGTTGAACGTACTTGCGGCAGGGTGCATATTCCATCTTTTCGACGTTTACTACGTTCTTTATTTTTTATAATTCGGTATGGGGTTTTACGGTGTAGCAGAATTACTGTCTGTAGTATGAAGTGTTGCCGAACATTTAGAACTTTGCAGTGATTGTATAATTGGTCGGTTGGAAAAAGAATAGGACGAAAAGTGGCCACTTTTAAAATGGCCCTATGTGCTACTTCTAGCGGCTTCAGGGTGGTTTTTGCTGCGCCACCCCAACAGGAAATACAATAAGTTATGATGGATAGGCAAAGTGCGAAATAAACATTGCGTATTATAATGGGGTTGGCAATATACCGAAGAGTTTTAAAGATGTATATCAGTTTGCGAACTCGTCCAGTTAGCAGACCAATATGACATTTAAAATTGAGATTCCTGTCTAGGACTATTCCCAGGTATCGGATACTTTCAACAGAGTTTAAAAGAGGACATTGACAATTTGAACCCTGTATTTGTGGATGACACGTGTGAGCTTTGATTAAAATTGGAGTCTGTGGTTGAGAGACCGAGCTTTTAGAATAAGTCAGAAATTTGGTTTTAGAGGTATTAAGGGTGAGAGTGTGGGAATTAAGCCAATTTAACGCAACGTCAAAGCCAAGTTGAGCTAGATGCTCGAGTTGTGACCAGGAATCCGCGGTGAAGGTTATTGCCGTGTCATCTGCGAAAGATATTACCCTTGCATTGTCGATATTGAGATCACACAGGTCATTAATAAAGATTAGGAAAAGAGTGGGGCCCAAAATGCTTCCTTGTGGTACCCCATAGTGAATGGAAAGCTCCTCGCTGTTATGGCCGTCGATCCTGACTTTTTGTAAACGATTTGAGAGGTAACTTTGGAAAAGATCCAGTTGTGCCCCCCTGACGCCTATTTTCTCAAGTTTGATTAAGAGTGTGGAAACAGGAACAGTGTCGAACGCCTTCGCGAGATCAAGGAATATTGTAAGGACTTTTTTATTTTTATTTATATGGTCTATGACAAAATCGGTGAGGTCATGAACTGCGTCGCAGGTCGATTTATTTTTGCGAAAGCCATATTGTTGCTGTGAGATTATTTTACAATACTCCAGGTAATTAACCAATCTTTTGTTTATCAAGCGTTCAAGAACTTTCGATAAAGCACTTAGAACAGCTATAGGACGATAGTTATTCGGCAGAGTTCCGTCACCACCCTTGAAGATTGGATAAATGATTGCCTTTTTAAAAGAAGTTGGAAAAACAGCTGTTTCAAAGCAAATATTGAATATATGGCATAAAATAGGCGCCAGAGTGGTGGAAAATTTCTTTAATATTATAGGTGAGATACCATCCCAACCAGTCGCAGCGTTTGGTCGCAGTGAATTTATAGTGGATATAATTTCTTCTGGG
Organism: Xanthia togata; assembly: GCA_963853775.1. Taxonomy (NCBI): domain Eukaryota; kingdom Metazoa; phylum Arthropoda; class Insecta; order Lepidoptera; family Noctuidae; genus Xanthia; species Xanthia togata. The sequence continues at coordinate 22,331,798 of OY970798.1, read as the reverse complement.
TCAGTTTTCTCCAAGACAAAGGATGAGGTTTGTAATGAACTGTTTCGTGGGATAGGTGGTTGTTGAGACGGTCTTGTTTTTATAACGTCATCTGCAAGTTTCTTGCCTATATTGACAAAAAAAGAATTTACATTGTTACATGATTGTGCGGGTGTGGGTGATGAGGATAGCAATTGCGCGTGTGAGTGTTTAGTTTTTGTGGTGTTTGTTATTCGTTTTATAGTATCCCAGAGTGATTTTGGGTTATTGCTTGCTTTGTTGAGTTCTTCCGCATCGAAAAGCCTCTTCGCCTTTTTAAGAACTTTTGTACAAAAGTTTCTGTATCGTTTGTAGGTTACTTTTAATGTTTCGTTATCTGGAGACTGCTTGAGGTTTCTGTGCATGGCATCTCTGTTTTTCATGCACCGTAACAAGCCGGGAGTTATCCAGGGTTTAAGAATCTTTCGTTTTGCGGGCACATTTTTAATTACAGTGTGTTCCGATATGGCTGAAGTCAGTATTTCAATTAATTTGTCGGTAGCGGTATTTGCGTCCGTTGTGGTGAGAACAGGGTCAAAGTCTATTTTTGAGATTGATGCACCAAGTGCCTCATAATTAATTTTTGTTATGGTAGACGTAGTGGTGACAGGGATACGTTTGCTATCCAGACAAAGTAGTGAGGAACCATGGTCGGTAACCGTAGACTCATATACAAATGTGAGTGCGGGCGTCCTTGTTTTCAAAATAATATGGTCCAGGCAATTTTTGCCCCTGGTTGGGAGGGTATGCGCTGGGAGAAAACCATGAAAAGCGAGACAGTTTAAATACTCGTGAGACCGTATATCAAGTGAAGAAGGTTTGATGTCGAGATTTAAGTCACCCGCTATCACAACTGTTCCGAGGCTATGGAGCGATGGAAGTATGTTATTGAGGGCTGAGAGGAAGTTCTGTATGTTGTCTGTTGACGGTGAGCGATAGATACAGAGTAAGGCCACGTCAGGGTTAATTTTTATTATTAATCCCGAGGCAGATTGGCACAGGTCTGGTTCCTCACACACCGCTATAATTTCCGACTTAATATAGACCACGACACCATCACTTTGGTTTATGTGCTTGGTTGTTTTAAATACTGTATAATTTGGCAGAATTGGAAGAATTGAGTTACTGGAGCATGGCAGCCAACATTCGGTCAGGACTATACGTTGCATTAGAGTTTGTAAGTTTATGAAGTTACAATTTATTGATCGAATGTTTTGTGTGAAGACTTTTAGGTATTTATTTGGGTTTAACAAAACCGATTGAGTTTGTTCCGGGGTGCATGTATGCGTCACTGATACAGAGAGTTCATCGATGTTGTTGATTAGGTGAATTGCGTTGTTAGCCATTTGTAGAGGATTTTATAATTAAGAAGGCGGCGATGAAAGTTTGCAAGCTGTCGGTATAAGTGGATGTTGTGTTTATATTTATATTGAGATGATGTGAATGTGTGTGTAGAATGTGTGGTTTTGGGACTGATTCTGAGATTGTAATTTGTTAGGTTCCCTGGGGTTTGTTTGTGTGTTTGTAAATCCTGAGTGCAGTATGTGAGAGTTATGTTTGTTATGTCTGTGTGTCTGATTACCTCAGTGGTGCAACATAAATATATTCTAAAGAAATCAATTAAAAGCAAAAACATTAAAAACAATATGAAAATTAAAATTAAAACTAGAGTGAATAGAAATATATGCCCTTTAAAATCTAGTCATATTCCTAGCTGAGTTTTATCAAGATCTGCTTCGCTTTTGATCAAAAAATGTTTTTTTCCCAAAGCTTGACGAAGAAATACTCTGCCCAGTGAAGTCCAGCAAAACTTAAAGTGATTTTCTGTGGCAAATTTCCGTGCCAAGTAAAATAGCCGTTGCGTTTTTGGAGTGAGGCTCTCTGAGAGGTAGATTGGTTTAACATCACCTGTTATTTTTATGTGATTTGTATTTAACTTATTTTCACTATTCTTTTGGTTGAAGTTCCGTAGATTTTGCAGAATACTTTCTTTTGTAGTGACACTGATAAAGTCAAAGAGTCGAGTCAAAAATGTAAGTGCCTAGGATATGAAAATAAGATTCAAAATAGTTTCCGTTTACGAACATCCTTTGCCTTGCCATGCCACCCGTGCCACCTGGTATATCGTGTTCTTAGTAATACTGAGTCCGCCAATCAGAACACGGAAGCTAAAACGCTACCTACCATCGCATGATATTATACCCACGGAACAAAAACGCCTTTGCCTGGTTCGAGAGTATTTATTTCAGAAAGACAAATGAATATTCATGCTAAACTAATATTTTAAATTGACTGATGACCAAGCCCTTTGGTAGTACGTACCTATTTCTTTGAATGACGTCAGTTTTAATTTCGTTTAATTAAAATTTACCTTTGCCAATGTAAGTAATGACTTGTCATAAATGGTAGTAGTACCTTCAGCCGTGACCTCTTTAAGTATTTTGTGATAATTACTGTTAGATAGATTTGTAATTACTACTTTAATTAAATTCATCAAAATTCAAAGTCACTGTCAAAACATTAATGTTGATTTGACCATTTGATGCCATGAAATTTGAACTGTCGGGAAGTCTTTCAATCATTATTCTCAAACCCTTATCCTAATTAATTTGGGGTCGGAGCAACATGAACTTTGAAGTGGCCATTTTTAAATAAAGTAGGTCTATCTGTCTGTTCAAAGCAAAACTGAAATCGTTTATTTGAAATAGGTACATATAATTATGTTAAAAATATAATAAATATAATAATGAAATATATGATTCTAGTTGCCCCTTCCAAAATGTAGTTTCGTATGGAGAAGAATGAGCAAGAAACTCCACCGTTACTATTTAAAAAATGTTTTACAATATTTTGTATCTATTAAATTATTTGTGAAGACAATGCAATCAATCAATCTGCCTAGGATTTCTCAACTATGTTGTTGGGGTCGGCTTCCAGTCTACCCGGATTTAGCTGAATACCAGTACTTTACATAGAGCGATTGCCTATCTGACCTCCACAACCCAGTAACTAGGTAATACGATACCTCTTAATAAGACTGGTTGTCAGACTTTCGGGCTTATGACGACCCGTAACAACTGTCAAAGATCCACGTGCGACAGCCGGGACCAACGGCTTAACGTGCCGAGGCATGGAGGAGTCTCGGCCGTGTTTGGGTCTTTACACGGACCAACCCCGGTAAGCGGACCTTAACCTGATGGATTGACCCGTGCGACTGTCATTACTTAGCCACAAGCTCCTCCATGTGAAGACGATTACTACATCACAGTAGGTAGAAACAATTAAAAGTGAAGCAATGACAGATGCATTAATTATTTCAATTTACTTTAAAACCCCGTTATTATCCTTACCTCTTACCTTTTGGCACCTCGCCACATTCGTAATTTTAGCTATTCGGACATTCTGCGAAAAAGGTATTCTGTAGATAGCGTTTGTAGAATTGCCAGTTCACTTTAAATTAATAGTACATTTCAAACTGAATGAAATAAATACTTCTTTTGCTGCATAAAACTAGTTCGGGCAAGTTTAAAGGAGTGAGACTGTGCTACGTGCGGCGCAGCTGTAAAATAAATACAATAAAACCTAAACAACAAAAAAAAAATGCGGCTCTACAAATTATTTAAAATAATTTAAATAAAGAGTACCTAAGTTCAAAAACTAACATGATTGAACTTCCTCGTTTATAATAAAAGTTTTAAATTGAAATGAGATAGTTTAGATAAGTGCTTGATGTTTTATCTTTTGCTCAAAAGAGCAGTGGTGGCTTAGTGGAAATATTCATACGAGTTGTAGGTCGTAGGTTCGAACCCAGGCAGACGCTTTACTTAGTGTAAATAATTTCTTCACCGCTGCTCTCAAAACAGTGCAGGATAACATCGAGAAGAAATCGGCATGTCCTAGAACCAAAAATTCGAACACATGTGACATTTACTAACCCGCACAGACCCCGCGTGGTAGATTAAGTCCATTCCCTCTCGAAAAGAGTGGGCCTGTGGGACACATCCCAGCAGTGGGAACATGAGAGAATAATTGTATTTACAAAGTAGACTAAAGTACACTAAGTGCAAATTATGTTTATTAAACACACTGAAATGTTCGTAAAAGTAGTTAACTAACTTTTTATTGCTCCAGGTGTTTGGCAGTAACTACTCCGTAACAAATAGCCTCATAACTGATTACAATGTGTGGAATTATGGCAGTCTGAATATCGTTATTATATATTTCTACACCATAAAATAGGAAAGTTTAGTTGTTTTGTATCCACTTTGTTTTGTAGAATAAAGTATCGTTTGTAACTTTTGGTTCCGTATGTATGAAATCTTTTTCAAAGTACGTTTACTTGCAGGGTATTCCTGTAACACTTCGTTAACCGATGCTTTAGTGGATTTACTTTAATAGTGGGCTGGGACTCAAAATTCAGACCTCTGGCTAGCCAGTCCTACCATTTTTAAATGTAACAAGAAAAATCGATTGTCGAAAACTGTTAACGCGTTAGCAAAAGGATAAAGTTTTATACACTTAAAACATTGTTTTTAGCATTGTGTTCCTCGTAGTTTTTTATGTTGATATTTTCATATCCATTTTTTATTAGCGTGAAAATATACCATTAAAATTGACAACCCTAACGAAATGATCGATGTAACGCAAGCCATACGTAAAATAAAGATTGGATAAAAACGGGACAAAAGACTGATGTTGCTTTTTGTTTGGTTTTTCCTGAAAAAAGGTCACACCTGAATATTATTTTCGTGTGAATTGAATCGTGTGAAATGTCATTTGTCGAAGTGTGAAGGAGTTTTTATGACGTTGACTGAGCATTTTCATATAAATATGCGATTTTTAGTTAATATCAGCACTGTGCAGCAATATTTCAGTAATACCTTCAGTTTTGACTGAATGACTGGAGTAAATTAAAAAACCTATTGATGTAAAAAAAAGCTTTTTAGGGATCGGTCCAATTGCAACTTTATAGAATTTGCCAAGTAGCAAATAATAAAGAACAACAGATTTTTTTTCTATAAAAAAAACAACTGCCTATTTTTGTATCCATTTTCGCACTAGAAAAGACTCGACTGTCATATTTACGTTACGAAATATATACTATCCGTTGTGTGACCCCTGAAATGTCCAAGAATGTCCTCCCATTTTATACGAACATTAATTTAATTTCCTGCGTCAGTTTTTTTTATTATTTATCAACTTTATTGAAGACATTTTGTAGGTCGTTTATTGTGCCATAGATATGTGTTTGAGAATGTTCCTGAAAAGGACACTATGTGAAATTGAGTCAACTATTTCTTTGATACTATTTCTGAGGAAATTAAATAAAAATAAATGTGATAGTTTTTTCTATCAAAAACAGTATTTATGTGAAGGCACTATCGTTTTTACTTACACCTACCACGAATTATGATAAATTCCAAATTGGGAAAGCTAAATATTATTATAAGACCAGAACCTTTCAAGATTTTCACCGGGCGTTGAGTGTCATTGCGCTGAAATCGGATTCTCAAGCTCATAACGACGGAACATCGCCAATCAGGACAAGTACCTACCAAGCCGTACTGAGTATATACTCATAGCTATTTACACAAGTACCCATAAAAGCGGTTAGATGTTGTCTAGACTGGGGCTCTACAAAGGGATTTTTAGAAAAATTTCGGTATATTTGTTAATTTCAGAATTTAGAGTGCCTATCGCTTTTGGGTTTTTTGACACGCAGAGCGAAAAAGGGGCGAAGACTGTTGAAAGCTTGTAGGTTTTAGACGCCATTTTGCTACGAGGTCAGTTTCATTATTTCACTCGTTAAAAAAATAAAAAAAACCTCATGAATGTCCTCCGCCCTGGGGTGGGCGTAGGCGTCTCTCAGACTCCTACTGACTAAAACCACCCCGGTGTTCCTTCCCACACTTGGGCCGAGGATCATGAGATCTTGTGTGCCTTCCATGATCCCCGACTGGTCCGGCCCGCTTTTGCGGGTGACCTCATGCCCGCGGGGGAAGCGAGGTGTGAGACTCACCCCGTGACGTCAAATAAGGGCATGCGTGGAACACTACGCGCCGTCACATGTCATTAGGGGTCTAGCTCAACTTTATTAGAAATCAAGGCATTCATTCGTGGCCCTTATTTCCTTTTACTCTCTTTAGGTCTATATTCACTACAGCTTCAATCTAGAATCAACTGCAGTATACCGAATCATTCTAAGACAACCACTGACTAGATCTGGGTGGTCTATTAATTGCATGAAAAGTTTTTATATACATGGAAAACTGTGACATATTTTCGATAGTGGCTTTCTTCCGCTGCTTTCATAGCTCCATTTTTAAGCCTATCTCCACCATCCTTGCGCACAGGGTGGAATGTACCCTCCTGCTGGTAATAGTTCTGTCGATTACTTGTCATATATGTTCACACGTGCGTCGAGTCATGTGCCGGGAAATAGCTGAGATGCGTAAGGAAATTACTTAGAGAACACGATCGAAATTCTAATTCAACATCCATTGCTTCGTTTTTATTTTTTGTTTTGTATTTGAAATTAGAACGTTGAGAAATAATGCGGTGTATGCGAAATTCTAAACTAAGCCCTTTATAATAAGGTGGAGTTTTGTTGTGAGTGGTTGTGTGAAAATCGTTGCAAATGACATTAGTATTTAGTTTAGTTAATCGCGTGCTGCAATTTGCAAGAGATTAAAATTAGATTATCGTTCGCCGTAAAAGCTGGAAAGCGTGTGGGCTTATGTAGATTTTATTTGCTAATATAATACTCAGTGCTAAACGTTTGTTTCAAGTCTTTACCAGGGGCCTGGCTATTTCAGTTCTCAGAAAGATATTCAGTAGGTTCCGTTCAACATAGTAGTAGTTTCTGAGCAAATCACCGATTTTCATCGTTAAAGAAGAGTATTTGGAGGCTAAGCTTTCGGTTTGTATAAGCCCCGTTCACCATTTTCACTATAGGTACATATTTTAAAAACCAATCTCTGAAGCCTTATTAATAGAGCAGTGGAAATTACAGTCTAATATTATTTTAACAATAATTACGAAAAACTAGGGGCCAATTGTACTACAAACTTTTGTAAATTAGAATATGGGTGTCCTCAGGTTTAAACGTTGCCCGAACAAATATAACGTTGCCTAGCAACACAGGTGGTATTGTCTACTGAAACAGATTACAAGATACGTTATCAACACTTGTGAAGGCATGTCACTACTCACATAACACACAACAGAAACTATCGATACTTGTTGTATACGAATTACTACGGCGTGTTCAGTTCACGTGTAGTTGTAGTACTATCTAATCTCTCTATACTATGTATAGTTTGCTGGTAGTTGTGTTCGTGCCTCGGATCGTGTAAAAGTTTTTCGAGGACGGAAGTTTTGGAAGATGGAAATTCTGAAGGATGAAAAGTACGTACAACTCGATGGTTTACTATTATTAATTTTCGTTATAGGGATCGTGGATATCCGTAGAAAGATGGGTGATATTAATCTGTTTCATTTTATGTAGTCCAAATGAGTAACACTAATAAAGAGCAGATGAAAAAAATGAAAATTTTTTTTGGAGTTTACTCCATTTTTATATAAGGCCAAGGCTTGGCCCCTTGGCCTTATATAAAAATGGAGTAAACTATTGGTATGGGAGTGAAAATTATATATATTTATATTCATACTTTACTGCATCCAATTTAATCGTAAAGACAAGTTTAAAATTATGATCTAAATATTGTTTTTTAGAGGTACGAGGAACAGGGTGTAATGTTCACTCATCCTCTATTGAAAAGGGAGGATCCTCCGACGAGGCGGGTGTTCCTGTCTAGTGGGCAACTGCCCAACGAGTGATCTCGGATAGTTTTATAATTTCGTTCTCGCGCTAAACTCTAATTGCGCGATGCAGCATTTTTGTGACGTCAGGATTTTGTGTGACGTCAAGTTTTTGATGCGTAGTTCACATGTGCCGGTGTAAATGCCGCAACAGTTTCATTTGAGTTATATTAAGGTGGTGGGATAGGATTTTTATTTTAATTTTTTTTAAGAGATGCGTTTATTTTTCTCTTTTCCTATTGCATATTCAAAGACCGTATACAGTAAGCTCCAGTCGTGCGTCGGAGCTGACACACATTTGCTCAGTGCTCAGTGAAAATTTTCGTTTATGTAAATGAAAATGTTTTTCACTTTTTGTTTACATAAACGAAAATTTTCGACATCAATGAGCGAGCAGCTATATCAAAGCGTCGTATTGTTATTGAATTCAGACAGACGACAAATATTGAACACAAAGTTAACGAAGAAAAGTAAACATCAAAGAACTTAACAGTCAAATAAAAAAAAACACCATGAACTGAAAAAAAGAAATTTTCTCCCCCCTGAAGGTGGCATATGTTTATCGTCAACATTTTTCATTTATACTTTTTTTTATGACGTAAAAACGCGCATACATCTGGGTACGTAAATATTTTTATTGCTCGCTGCATGCTACGCAATTTATCACTACTTAATACGAGGTCGACACGCAGTATGGCTTATTAAACTAAGTTATAGGCATTTGTTTGTTTATGTTCGTTTATACCCCGGAGACGAGAAGTTGTTGGCACCGTCTATCATGTGACGATCTCTGTTAGAAGACTTAAGCAGTTCGAAAAAAATTGTAATCGAACAAAGAGTTCGGAAAAGACCCTAACAGGGAGGGAAATTACTGTCAGAATGTTTTCAAAATAATTTAACAAAACATTTCGTAACAATATACTATTTCAAGGTTATCCATTCTTTACCGGACACCCTGTCCGGTAAAGAATGGATAACCTTGAAATAGTTTATAAAACCCTATGGACGTTCTTAAAATAAAAATATCCCAAATACTACCGGACACCCTGTATTTGTGCCATTTGTAGTGGCTAGCCGTCATTTTCGTAAACAAGTTGCTTCAGTATCAAGTAACTAATTGACAAATAAGATATCATTTATTATAGGAAAACGTACTTTTAGAGCATTCGGCTCGACTGAAAATCGATCGACTTTAAGATCTTGGTCTAAAAACATGAACAGAAATAATAAGCGACTGAAAACATCTTTACGTTTCCCAACTAAAGAAAACAAACAAATCAACCAAGTAAACAACAAAAAGCTTAAATAAAATTATACCAAAATTAAATGTTATTTTTAAATCACGAGATTCGATAATACTAACCCTTTTTTATTTCTAGACCAATTTGATCGCCCTTCATTACACTCTCGATAAAAAGGGCTGAACATTTTGAACCGTTCAATCAATCTGCCCAGCCTTTTCCCAACTATATTGGGGTCGGCTTCCAGTCTAACCGGATGCAGCTGAATACCAGTATTTTACATGGAGCGACTGCCTATCTGACCTCCACAACCCAGTAACTGCATAATACGATACCCCTTGATAAGACTGGTTGTCAGATTTTCGGGCTTCTGACGACCCGTAACGACTATCAAAGATCCACGAATGACAGCCGGGACCAACGGCTTAACGTGTTTTCTGAGGCACGGAGGAGTCTCGATATGTAGGTAAAGATGGTCACCCATCCACAGACCAACCCCGGCAAGCGTAGCTTAACCTGATGGATCGACCCGTGCGGCAGTTATTACTTAGCCACGAGCTCCTCACCATTTTGTACCGTTGATATGACATATTGACAATAATTGTAAATAAGGCCTTCTGTTTGAGTTTTTGATTTTGCTAATAACGCCAGACAAGCCCACGGGCCACGGGGCCAGGTCACGGAAGGTCACGTTTTTAGATATTGCAGGCAAGTGTGACCAACTGTTTTCTAATTTCTAATATCTATTTACGTTGTATCTAGCTCATACTCGTAACCTACAGAATAATAACTATTTCTGTTTCTGACGACTATAGGTTACGAGCGTAGCCGAAATCGGCATGGGATATTAATATTATCCTTGATTCATTCAATACCTACCTACTAATTAAAATTAAAAAAAAGTGCTTTGCCGGTATTGGGAACAGGGTCCAAGCTACTGGCCAGAGAGAGAGGAAGCTCCTACCAAACCGAGCCCTGTCTCTGTCTAGTATTTCCATAGTAATGTAACGAGAAAAAGCTCGGAGCTTTTTCTCGACTCTGTTAGGGTCGGCTTCCTGTCAAACCGGATCCAGCTGAATACCAGTATTTTACATGAATCGATTGCCTATCTGAGTTCCACAACCCAGCTACTAAGTAATACGATACCCCCTGTCAAGACTGGATGTCAGACTTTCGGGCTTTTGACGACCCGTAAGGATCAACGGCTTAACGTCCGATATAATGACAAAACCATTGAAGAAGTTAACACTGCTAAATTCCTCGGTGTAACTATTGGCAAAAAGTTAAATTGGAAAGAACACGTTGAAATTTTAAGCAAAAAAATTAGTAACTCTTCTTATGCCCTACACAAATTAGTTCCTGTCCTTAACACTGACGCAATGTTAACTGCTTACCACGGCCTAGTTTCATCGCACCTAAGGTATGGAATTATCCTTTGGGGCAATTCGACTGACAAGGATATGCCTTTCAAAGCCCAAAAACGGTGTATTAGGACGATGTTTAAATTAGATTCGACTGACAGTTGTAAACCGTATTTCATTAATTAAAACATACCTACTGACGTTACCGTCTCTGTACATATTCGAAGTTGTCATCTTTGTAAAGTGTAATCGGCAATTATTTCCACGCATGGCAGACAAAGTCATTCGCGTCAGACGCGATAACACTATGCTTTGCTCACATGGTTCCAAAACAGCATTAATGGGGAAAAGTATATTTTGCATGGCACCTTTAATATTTAATAAACTTCCTAAGGGATGGAGGGAACTAAGCGCACATATATTAAAAAAGCGGCTAAAATTATATCTAGTTGGGAAAGCATACTACAGTATTTTAGAATATTTAAATGAGAAAGTTTAATATTATGAATTTTAACAAATATTTACTGGCATATAATTTTGACATTTTATAATTAGAATATAGGACAATTTCATTAAAATCTGTAATTTATTGTTTAAATTTAATTTTTAGGTTGTGTGAAAATTTAATAATGTTTTTAGCTTTGTTGAATGACTTTTCTGATTTATTTTATTTGTATGCCACAAAGGCCGAACATGACGGATCTTTCTTGTTTATGAACAACCTGCATGCCTTGTATGTATACTCATGTTTACAAATAAATGACTTATCTTATCTTTTCTAACGTGCTTTCCGATGGTACGAAGCAGTCTTGATATGTAAAGATGGTCGCCCTTCAACGGACCGACCGTGACCGTGGCAAGCGTAGCTTTACCAGATCAATCAACCCGTGCGGCTGTTAATACTTATCCATGCTCTCCATGGATCTCAATGTGTTTGTTGAATGAACTAGAAAAAAATAAAATTGGAATTTGGCATCGCTTTTTGGCTTACGGGGGTAGTGTTATCTGTTTGTGAAGGCTGTAATGGTGTGAACAGCGTAAACATGTAGAACCAATCATCAGGTTTTCGTCTGTTAAACGAGTGTGAATAAAATTTTCCATTTTATATTTTGGTTGACTAATATAAATGGGTCCAAACGCTTACTTACAGTAGGCGATTTGACCCCAAACTCAGTAAAACACGTCTTTCTTCGTCATGGGAATTAATACTTCGGAAAGCGTCTATTCTTCTTTTGTCAATTTGAAAGAACCAGTGAATGGCCTTAATAAATTAAACTAATGCGTTGAATTCTGCAAAACTTCGGTTGTCATCAATTCAGAGTACCTACCTCGTTACTCAAAGCCTCCAGCATTTTTTATTTGTAAATTATTTCCAATTAAAATTTCAGTCCCTCTATGATTATGTTAATATTACTTAAGAGTACGCTAGTCGGTCATTCTTCCATACAAACGTAGTATGGTGATTACTCGTCCGTTTTACGGTGTACGTTCAAAACTATTTTATGGCTATATAATGACAAGATAAATTATATCAATTTATCTTGTCATTATATAGCCCTGAATGGAAGCAGAATTGGAAAAACAATACTCGTTTAGAAGTTTGGAGCGTCGAAACTTCCATAATTCAATACTAATTTTAACTCGTTATTGGACGTAATCAAATAACTTATATAGTAAGAAAATGGCAAAATAGAAACCGTACACGAATAGATAATTTATTCAATAGTTCAAATAATTTTATTTTGAGTACACATATCCAGTAGCTTTTTTATAATATCTATACGCCAAAAGGTCTGTTCATGAAATTTTACACGCTCGTTTTCGTTATAAATTTCACTAAATAATATAATACATTCAAAAATAAATAAACAAAACTAGATAAATAAATACTAAATAAATAAAACGAAATAAATAAATAATTAGAGTAATTAGCGAGCATATTAGTCACGTCCACCAAGGACTTCGAGCCGTCGACTAGTGTATCCTTAACACCAAAAATCGGAGTAGATGGCGAGAAATCATGCAGCAAATCACATCAGACCCTGGACAAGAAACTACATGCACACTACGACCACTCTCATAAGAGTGCTACGAAGAAGAAGATTACTGTCTGCTTAATGTACATACCTAATATACCTACGTACCAAATTGCCTAAAATACACATGTACTTTAACATTTGCCGAACAGAATCTGTTTGCACTTTGCTTATAAATCCTCAACACTTCCTACGTACGTCACAACTATACTTAGGTAGGTACAAGAACGCTTTCAACTACATTCATCATAATACACAAACATAAGACATACGTACATACAACATGTTGAACTCACGACTCTCCGCATATGGTCGTTCTCATGAACTATCTTCGGGAGAAATACAGTTTTTTTTTTCCAACTGAATATTTATCAGAAATATAAAATGAGTATTTTTGGGAGTAGTAAAGTGTTTCGTTTTTTTTGCGTTTGTACTTAAACTGATATTTTTATTGTGTTTTTTTGTAAGAAAGTACCTACATGCCTTGATATAAAGTGAAAGAAAATAAGAATAAGTGGAAGGAGGGAAGTGAGGCCTCTGCCAGGTAGGAAGTGGGGCAGAAAGGGCTGATATATAACTGGTTAAATTTTATTAAAATTTTTAAAACTTCTGACACTTACATTTCTTCATTTCTCTTTCCTACTACATCACCAGACTCTGATCACCATCTATCTATAACCTATTCATTGAACACATTCTAATGAGCCCAAACACGTGCCCATACCTGTGCATACCTGTACTGTCAGTTGGTAAGTGAGTTGGGAATCCTGCAAATTCCAGATGATGCTGCAACATCAGTTCAAGGTAACTATGTTCCTTTAATATCATTGAAGTAACAGAATACCAAATTTAAAATCGATTAGACCTGTGAAAGATGCTCACACCCATTCATCAAATAGAAAAGAGTTGATAACCTTGAAACGGCAGAACCGATTTTGAAAAACATAAGTCTTAGAACCATAGTTACAAAATCAGCTTCCAAATAAAAGAAAACCGCATTCGAATCGGTTCACCCGTTTAAAAGCTGTGGTGCCACAGACAGACACACACACATTATCATAGCGGTCAAACTTATAAAATCGATCTTTTTGCGTGGGGGTTAAAAAAACTAGGTACATACGAGTACATACCTCATAGAATAGCTCAATGGACGCTATGTTTCTAAATGCCTTATATTTAACTTAAAGAATACACACCCAGTAGCTTGATTTAAATATTATGTTTAGATAAAAGGAACTTAAAAATTTATTATAGAACGCAAAAATTATTGGGTTTTTTCCTTTTAAAAACCTATTTCTTTTACATAAAAAGATGTTATCAAACAGAAACAGCAATTACTATAGTTTTAACTACAGCCTACTAATTGCCATAATTTGGTAGCAAAACAATTATTTTGTTAGCACTCAGGCTAGTAGTGTAATTACTTAACTGTGCCCTCTAACCGGGCATCGATGGAGCTAATTGTGCACACAATACATAAGGGAATGGCAAACAGGCTACATTATACAGCTATATTTTTATGTGGATACTTGACATCGTAACATTCAAAAACAAAATATGTCTCTAAAGGCCGTGCAGAATTGCATTAGTTCGGAAAATGGCAGAATTTAATTAAAAAGGCATGAATTTCCTAAAAACTACCAAAAATGTCAGTCGAAAAGGTTCACTAAAGAGATTTATCTATTTAACTTGTTCTTACGATTGCTGTGAACATAGAAAAACCAATCGTACTTTTAACGACTCGTACTTCATCATTATGTAGTTCTATCTATATATAGCCTATAGCAACTCTTCCAAACCAAATATAACTACAATTCCAAACATATAATAATATGTTATATATTATCTATAGCATATGATCTGAATTATCAGAAGCTGCACAAAGGCAGGGAACAAAGGGAGATAGAGCCATTGTCGCAGACCGATGGAACATTTTAATGATGCCACTACGGCCGGGTGAATTGTTCACGGATAATGTGCGGGGTACATTTCAAATGCATGGTTTTAGTATCTAAATGTGATTTTAACAATTATAATAGTCGCTCCTAGTTAAGCTTGGCTTGCCAAAGTCGGTCCGTAGATGGGTGACCACCCAATACATACTGAGACCCCTTCCTGCCTCAAAAAGCACGTTTATTGGTCTCGGCTTCATCAATCATTCGTAGATCTTTGACAGTCGATAAGAGGAGTCAGAAGCCCGAAAGTCTGACAACTGTCTTTGAAGTGTTAACCAGTAACTGGGTTGCAGAAGCCAGATAAATAGTCTGCCAACAAAGTTAGGAAAAGACGAGATAGTTTTTTTTTTGTTTTCTGTTTTGATCTGCAATCAGTCAGTCAACTACTCCACATCTGCTCATAGAACTGACTGACTCGGAAGAAATTACTCTGCAAAGCCCTAACTTTGCAGAGTAAGTTCTTCATTAAGAATTATCTTTATTTGCATTAGAGTTGCAAGGCATGGTCTAGCTCGATAAGTCTGTTATTGCAACCCTTTTGTCTTCGTTGGTTAGTTAGTGTAACTTCTAGTTATATCTAGGTAGATGATTTTAGCGATAATAATTAACCAGGTGACAGTAGAAGTGCTATCTGGTATTATAATTAAGGCATACGTACAGCCTCCTTTGAGTGGCTTTGATCACTGTACCCTTTAGAGATGACCTAGCGGTTCGGTTGTTAAAGGTACCTAAAATAAGCAGTTAGGCACCTGCTTGAACTACAATACTTTAATGAATTTTCTAAGGAGATAGAGAACATAGGGTATCGATTTTTTTTTTGCATATTATTGTGCTTTCTCCATTTATTTAAACTAATTAATAGCTGACCCAACAGACGTTGTCCTGGTAACAATAGTTCGTAGAAAAAAGGACGGTCAGTTATTCAATAATTTGTAATTTTTTTGGTAAACAATTTCTTTTTCCTTTCCATAAAAATCAGGTTTTCTTTAGAATCTATACATTCTAAGAAAGCGTCTCCCATTTTAAATAAACGAAAATAGAATTTGACTCAGGTTAAGTACACAATACTCACCCAAAAACAGAAATAAAATAAAAAATAACTTAAAATAGTACCGCGCGCCTCATTTTGGTCTGGATTACTAGAAAAAATCAAATAAAAAAAAACAATTATCTTAAGTCTCTTATTCTTCAGATATTCACAAAAAATGGGAACTTAACGCGAACTTCTCGCTAGATTTCCTAATCCTTATTGGCAAGTCTGGCAAGTCTTCCTTGCTAATAACTTGTCTCATCTTCAACCCGAGCTCTTCCATCCCCGCCAATAAGCTTAATAATGCTTGTTAGCTGTTGAACGGTCCCCCGGTTTTGAATGATCTCTTGAACGCCAGTGGACGTGCTCGATATTGTCGCTTTATTATGAGAATGTATTGGTACTAGAACCTTCTCTATAGGATTATGACAATTTATTAATGGTGCAAGGGGAATAATTTGATTTATTAACAGTTGATGGTCTCTGTTAGACATATTATAGCAGGATTTTCTACTGCATGTCAGCGATTACTGACTACTAAGACTACACATTAAGTAAAATTCAATATGCAATAAATTGAAAGTTTCTTTCATAAATTCTGGTTTTAAACCTGCAATTTTGGTGGTTAGAAAACGGATATTTTCCACGACGTAATTATCGTTCCAATGCAACCTAGAAATTCTCCTTTGCAACAATTTCAACTAAAATCTCAAAATCTAAAATTCAACGTTCAATTCAAAATTTAAAAGTCATTTATTCAAACTAGGCTAAGAATCAGCACTTTTCGAACGTCAAAATTACTTATGAAAGTCGCCCAAAACGCCCACCCTTCACCACTTCCTAGTGCTTTTGCTGGGAAGAAGAAGTGGCGCAACAAACTCCCCAGCAGCACAGCTGTCTGTTCAGTTAGAAAAAAAAAGATTCTATATAATAGTATTATATATTGTCGAGGTCGCTAGCTAACCACATATTTCAATACAATCATAAAAACATTGTAATGAGTAGATTATGTCAACAATAAATTAAAATAAATTGACATAAAAAGTAAAATTATTAACAATTATATAAACTCATAAAACCTGTCAGTAGGTAAACTAATTCTGGAGAAAGAACATTTAAACATTGTCTTGAGTTAATCACAGCGACCAACTATTCTTATCATTTAAGTAGTCGTTGATAGAATAGTATGCCTTTGAACAAAAGTTGGACTTTACTTTAGTTTTAAACGCATTAAAAGGCAAATCTAGCAAAGAAGAGGGTAGCTTGTTATAAAAAGTTATACCAAGCCCAACAAATGAGTTATGAACCTTATGAAGCTGTTGAAAGGGAGCACGTAGTTTATCCTTACTTCTAGTGTTAACATTGTGAATATCACTGTTTTTAGTGTATAAGTGTATATTTTGCCTAATATATAAGATGTTGGCGAAGTTGAATTGTGATGCCACTATGAGCATACCGATATCTTTGAAAAAATCTTTTAGAGAAACTCTGGCACCTAGCTGGTAAAGAAGAATGCCAATTTTTCACCTGACTATGTATAGTAATGAAATAAATATTAAAATTCAGCTAATTTAACTTTTTTTTTTTTTTAATTTTCACACGTATCTTTAATATACAGGGTGTTTGGCGCATGGACCGACACAATTTTTTCAGGGATTTGGGAGGTCATTAGCTAGGTTCTACCCATACACCCTTTGTCCCAAATGTCACGGTCGGTTACATATGATTATTTTTTTTAAATGAAAAAAATTCCCAAAATGTGTCCTTTAATTTGAAATAACTTTTTTGTTTGTGGGTGTAGTGGCACAAAACAAATTTTGTTGCATTCTCCAAAGTCCTTTAAATCTAAAAACATCTTTGTTTTATACAACTGGTTTCAAGAAAATTCCTTACAAGCTTCCAAAGTTAATTTTTGTATTTAATTAATGAAATTTTACAACTTCTAAATTAATTATAAAAAAAACTAAAAGCTATTTTGAACTTAGCTAGAACCTAGCTAATGACCTCCCAAATCCCTGAAAAAATTGTGTCGGTCCATGCGCCAAACACCCTGTATATAAAAAATTAAAACTAATTTATTATTATACAAACTAAAATATAGCGTTGAAAAATTCATCCGCATCGCTGTCAACTGGTCGACACACGTTGCGTCCCACACTAAAGGCCTACCCACCTTCCATGGAAATAAACCAAACCATTACGCTCTAGCACAGCTGGAACGCCGACGGTGGCAAGAGCTCGTCGGATGATGTCATTAATGTTCGCGTGCCGCGCTAAGCGACCAGCACTTCGGCTGCAAGATAAGCCGTGGTGTCCGAGGCTGTTGACAACTTCGCCTAATTTAATTGTATATTAATTACCCTTATCACAATGTTAAAAGAAACGCAGGAAAAGAATATTTTTTAATATTTCTTTATGCTTATTCTACGTAAGAGTAAACGTATATAGCACCATGTTTTGAACGAAAAATTAATATAATTAATCACGCAGTATTTCATTGAGTTCGCAAGAGTGAAATGGATTTTTTGGCCATTTGACAGTTCTGCGATTGGCATCGGTCATCGGTGCAGTCCTTCGTTGTTGCGCTTGCGTCTCGTTATGTACTGTGTCATTTTGTGTGTGTTACTTCTTTTTACGACCCTATTTACCGCCCCTGGACCTCAATATCTTCCTCATCTGACGACCTTTCGAGTGTTAATAATTAGATCTAGCACATTTATTTCTCTATATTTAGTAAGTAACGGCAAATCCTAACCTAAAAACTAACATTCATATTTTTTGGACTTCATAGCGTTTAAACCGTAAAAATGACTATAAGAAATTATTTTCTAAACTTACAGGTAGTCTTTCTACTATACCTCATAACTATACATAAACGTTCATTATCAGGTTTTTAAATGTATGGGAAGTGGGCATTGTTCTTTGAGAATCCAACGTACGGTTAGGTTAGGGACGTACTCTCGTCCCAGCGCGTTAAAAAAACACACTCTTGGATTTTCAACTCTCGGCGCTAAGCAGTGGAAAAAATCGCCCATGCGAACCTGGACCATGCCATGTCTGGGCAAAATCTACATTATCTACATACTGCATTGTGCAAGGTAATGAAACGATTTACATCGTCCGACTTCAACTGCACAGTTCCTAAGCCGAACTCCAACAGTATTATTGAATAGTTGTCCGATACCTTTTGTGTGCGACTGTGCTGAATGTTGAATGTCATCCCTTTGGAAAAGTACAGTTGGCAAAATTGTTAGTCATGCAAGCAGAAAAATATGAAGGTCTTAACACTTTTAGCATAGCTTTAGCTTAACTTTTAGCGTTTTAGGTACTGATCCGGCTCGAAAGATCAAAAATATGTGTGATTTTCATCACATACGCTTGTTTTACTAATTGTGTGTAGTGTGCCTATTACTTGTTGCTCCTGGAACTATATATTATTATGCTAAACATGTTTGCGCTACGAATGAGCTCACCGCCACTTAAACTTTTGCCACCAATATTACGAGCGTGGTAACTTTTACGGTTTAGTTGAATAACGTCAAACAGTGTCGAGAGGGACTCGTGGCTAAATGATAATAACCGCACGAATCGATTGAAGTTTAAGCTACGCTTGCCGCGATCGGTTCGTGGATGGGTGGCTGTTATTCGTTGATCTTTGACAGTCGTTACAAAAGCCCAAAAGCCTGACAACCAGTCCGATCAAGGGATATTGTGTTACCCAATAACTTGGTTGTGGAGGTCAGATAGGCAATTACTCCATGTAAAATACTGGTATTCAGCTGCATCCGGTTAGTCTGGTGACTCTAACATAGTTTGAGTGTCAATGTCAGTGTCAGTGCCAGGCTAGCGATGTCGAAGTTTATACTACTACACATAACCGACGTCATCGGTAGGTAAAACTAATTAAAACTAGCCTGCACACTTGTCTATTTTGTCGTCAGTACTTTGAAAGTTAGTTCTTACTGACGTTTATAACGACCGACGTCGACGTTAGTGTCGGTCGTCATGAAGTAAGATTAATTGTCCGGTTGTCGGCTCTAGTACGCGCCTAGTGTTGACTGAGCTGGAAACTTGGGCTTCTTTTGTATGGCATTGTCAGTAGCACAAGTTCGTATAGTGAATGACTCTGAAGGGCCGGTGCGTTAATAGAACTACGGATTCATTGGTGTATACTTGTGTATCAATTCTGTGAATAGACAAATAGTTTTTCTACCAACATTTAAAGGAAGCGAAAGGACTCGTATGATTTTATCGGATCATAGTAGGTAGCGTTTCATAGTTTCTGCCTACGCCCATGAGAAAAACACATAACATAACATCACGCCATGTTGCCCCGAAGGGTAAGGCAGATGTGTATCGTACACCGACAATTCGCCAGCTATGTTTAAGTCCCATGTAATAGGGGGGGCGAGCCTATTACCATCAACCGGCCACAAATTCGGAATCCGGAATGGAAATGGAAAAACATAATAACACATTGCCCGACCCGGGATTCGAACCCAGGACCTCATGCTCAGCAGTAGCGCTTGCGACTAAACGAGGCAGTCGGCTAAGGTCTTAATGCCATTATTGATCTACTGAGTTATAGTGTTGGCCCCGACCAAATCCTGTTACTAAGGACACTTTAGGTATAATTAGCAGCACAATCCGGCATACATAGCGATCGCTATTTTACCAAATTCAGTCGCTAAGTCATAATGGCGTCTCTAGACGCGCGCTACGTGCTTCACAAATACGGGATTTTTCGTTATTAGGAGTGTGCGACTGAATTCAGTCGTATAACGATCGCTATCTATGTTGAGACTATTTAACTTTCGTTTTTGAATGGTCCGGGAAGAAATTCACGAAGCAATCAAAGCAATGAGCAATTTAAAAAGAAATATAATTAATCACCAACATGTTCCTAATTTCTGAAACACGAAACATCGTTAATTAATTAATAAAATTGTTAATAAAGAATCCCAAAACTTTCGAAAAATAATTTTCATATCGCTAAAAGTATCTAAAAATTGGGTCCTATTCCCAGAGAGTTTTAATATGCTTAAGGAACTTGAGGAAATTACTTACCTTTAGTTACCAAACAAATATTTATTTTACGAAACTTTTATGAAGTTTCGAGTCAAGGTTTCGTATGAATATGATTAAATATTCAAGTCTTGGCTTAACACAGTACGTCAACTATATAATAAATAATAGCAGACTAACAGACTGTAGATTTGTTGGCCATTTCCTATTTTGTTAAGTACCTGGTAATTATTGACAGGCCTACACTGTCCTCTCATACTTATTAACACTGTTATTTGAAAACATTGTAAATACCATTTATTTTTAAAAGAGTAACCGTGAAGTTTCTTGCCGGCTCTTCTCCATAGGAAACGACCAATTTGAACCGTGCAGCTAGCTTCTGACGTTTCATAAGTGCCCATGTAGGTTTATGTGAAATTAAATATTTTGATTATAAAATTGGAAAATTAGCAGCTATTCTGTCAAAATTATAATAGCAAATGCTATCTTCTGTGGTTAGTTTATCAAAATTGCAACAGCCAATAATAAAATTTTACTGTATATTATAACTAAATACCTGGTTGACCGAGCTCTGCTAGGGAGACCATAGAGAATGCTCATTTAATAGTATAGGACAGTTCATACCAATTCCATGCTGCCATGTTATTATTCTACGGTAGCCATCTTGTTCAAAATGTTGGGCAACCGAGCTTTCCTCGAGTGAAAATACGGAGAAAGCGAATTTTTTCAGATATGAGACACAGCTAGGTCGATTTTCCGCCCCCATAAACCCCTACGTTGAAACTTTCATCGAAATTGTTAGAGCCGTTTTCGAGAACATGATTACAAATAAATACTAATATTATATGCATATATTTTTTGGCAAAATTATTTTATCTTTGGGACAGGGATAATAAGATATTACTTCTGCTAATCGCTGCTCAACGAATCTGAAACTCGAATTTTCTATACCAAAATGTCTTCAGATGAAAAACTTAAGCCATTTGTGATTCTGAGAAAACTTGACCCGACGCATAGCGTAACAGTTTGTGCATTCCATCCGATCTGAATTCGATTTGTTACCATTCTTCACGGATTGAAATTCGGAGCATTATGCAACGTTTTGTACAAAGATATGAATTGTTTTAAGCTAGTAGCAAATAAACTTGGTAGGTGTTTCGGACAACTAGGTATATGAAACATGATACGTTTAAATTCAAACTCAAAGCATTTCAAATCAAATCATTTATTTATTCCAAATAAATTTCAATTAAACCATTTACATGTACTTTTGAATTGTCAAAGAGTCGGTCAGTTAGTCAAAAAGTTGAAGCTAGTTACCCATTCCAAAACGTAGATCTCAATGGTGAAGAACGGACAAGAAGCTCTTGTGGCTTCTATATGTGAGAACAACGTAAAAAAAAAAAACGATTAAAAATATAAGATTAAAAATAAGCCCTGGCAGATAAGAGATGACCAGTCTCAACTGATGGCGCCCGTTCACCAACATGGCGTGTGGATCAGCACCATCCAGCTCAACCATTTTGTAGGGAACCGAATGATCCAACACACTCGCCTCCATCTTTAGATTAATCAGCCCCTGCTGGGACACCGGCCTCGTCTCTGAGAGAGGAAATGGTTCATAGACCATTCCCTCTCTCAGAGACGAGGCCACCACGCGGGCCCATTGCGGCGTGGTGGATATCACATGTCTTCGAATTTTTGGTTCTAGGACCGTCTCAAATCGTTTCTTCGTTGTCGATACATTAACTACAAACTTACTCGCGTGTTAACCTAGACCTTTAATTTCCAGAAAGACCTCGATATTCGATTTTCTCGCTAACACGTTTGCTTGCCAAAACGAATATTTTATTAAAATCGATTACTGCCAAACCCATTTGTAGGAACTGTTAACAATTGTACAAATTTCTGTATTGAATTCTGAGTAATTTCAGTTTCAGTTTTCAGAACTAATGTTGTTACAGTTGAACTATTAGGAGGTCAAAAGAAGTTAATTGCTTAGTCTTAATGAATATGTGGCGGCATCTACAACGCCACGTGCAAACTACGCATCAAAGACATGACGTCACACAAATCCTGCATCGCGCAAGCCGTGTTTTTCCAGAGTTGTTCCTCTATAACAGAAACAATTGAATAAAAACACTGCTTGCGCATACTTAATTTACCCATTAACTTTTGGTGTTGGACAGCTTTTGTTCTTTGGGTGCAATAAAATAGAGTCCACGATACGTAAATGAACATCCAATTCATCCGGTAATGCACGATCAATCACAATTTGAATCATTTTGAAGGATATTACTAATCCATTGCAGGTTAAGATGACATGGTTGGCACAGTGGTTAAGCGATTGACTGCAAACTCAAACTCAAAGCACTTATTTCAATTAAACCATTTACAGGCACAGTATGTGGTAGTTCGAGTTTGTTATCAGTATTGTTTATTGACTATTTTCATAAAAATGTCCAAAACAAGTGTTCAAGCTTTAAAATCTAAAAGGCAAAGACATTTTGATCCTCAATGGTTACGTGATGGCAATCAATAAAAAATCTGTGAAAAATATAATTGGTACTGTGTGCATAAAAAACAAAAGCAGTGCAAACTCAAACTCAAACTCAAAGCATTTATTTCAATTAAACCATTTACAGGCACTTTTGAATTGTCAAGGGGTCGGTCAGTCAAAAATATGAAGCTAGTTGCCCATTCCAAAGCGTAGTAGGTACCTATGGAGAAGAACGGGCAAGAAACTCCACGGACACTCTTTTAAATAAATAAAAATTGATACAAAATATTGGTTACATCATTCATTTTGAAATTATGCATGTGATAACAATGTAATAAGACGTGCACGTTCGTAAAAGCGTCCGTAATAAAAAGAAGAAAAAAAAGAATCATTCAAAAACTTAAAATAAATTAAAATAAGCCATGGCAGCTAAGAGATGACCAGTCCCAACTGACGGCGCCCGTTCACGAACGTGACGCATGGATCAGCACCATTCAGCTCAACCATTTTGAAGGGAGCTAAATGATCCAACACACACGCCACCATCAGCGAGACATTTGAGTGAGCATGACATACTCACAGCCGCCAGGGCACATTCAAGTCAATGAAATACTACATATTACCCGGTAAATGGTAGCTCTTTAGTACATAGTACTCACACTTGTGCTATGCAATTATATAATACAAAGGAAATTGAGTTTATACAATACAAAAATGGTCTTACAATCTTCAGCAGCTCCATCAGTATTTTCAAAATGTTAATCAGTGTGTATGTCAATTAGTTGTGGAGCAGGACCAGCAATGAGCTAAGCATTTTTATCAGTGATGTAATCCCCCAACTTATAATATGCCTGCCTACATAGTGTGCGTTTTATACAAGATTTGAATTTCGTCTCATTAAGTTGAAGTATGTGGGGAGGAATTTTATTGTAACATTTTAAACAGTACCCCATGAAAGATGAGTCTACCTTAGCCAGTCTGAAACCTGGTTGTACTAATAGGTGCCTATTTCTTGTACTATAATTATGTCTATCACCTCTTTTAACTAAAAAGATGTAAATTTTTTCTTACGTACATGATGTTTTCATAGATATACGAGTATTGACAAGGTACCGTCATGATGTTAATATCCTTAAACAGTTCCCTAAGAGAGTCGCGCCTGCGGAGATAATAAATGGCTCTGATCGCTCTTTTCTGCAGAATAAAAATAGACTCGATGTCTGCAGCCCGTCCCCAAAGTAAAATACCGTAAGACATGATACTATGAAAATAACTGAAATAGACTAGCCTCGCGGTATCTACATCAGTAAATTGACGGATTTTTCTTACAGCATATGCTGCTGAACGTAGCCGTCCTGCAAGAGATGTTAAATGAGGACCCCATTGTAGCCTTGAGTTGAGCGTGATCCCCAGGAAAACAGTTTTATCGACAAATTCTAGTTTCTCTTGATTCAATACTATCTCACAATTACTACTTTTGACATTTGGTAAAGAAAATTTTATGCACTTAGTTTTTTTTCCATTTAATACTAAATTATTAGCAGTGTGCAGTGAACCAATTTTGGACCTGCAATAGGGCGTTATTTACGTCGTCAAAATTTGTAGCACGTCTATATACCTTAAAAATTAAGGTAGATAGACGTGCGTGACGTGTAAAACACCATTTGTGGTTGATTTTTAATTTGTGGTTGATTTGTGGCTGCTGCGCTGTGTGTCGCTTCGATTCCCGCACGGAACAAATATTTGTATGACCTACAATGAGTTTTTCCGGGTCTGGCTATTTGTGTATGTGAGTTTAAATGTTTGTAAACGCACCCAGGATATAAGATAAATTCCTAGTGAGGAGCAACGTTTTAAAAGAAATAATAAAAAAAAAACGAAAAATTTGTCCACTTAACATCGTAAATAACGCAGTGAATGTTGCTGAACTTTCAAAATAAAATAGTTTGTGATTGATCGTGTGTTACGCAATTGGGCAGCCATTATCGCCATCATGTGGCTGATTGGCAGTCATTACCGCCACCGTGTTGCTGATTGGGCAATTTTTACCACAGTATGAGTCAGTTCTTCTGAATTTCGCGCAGAATTTGATCTTTTAATTAAAAATTCAGTACCTAGAGGATACCAAAACCTTCACATGATAACGGTGCGGATTATCTCCTTTACAGGGTTTCTTTCAACCTTATTGAAAGTTTTTGAACTCGACATACCTGCAGAATTTTAATTAAAAAAGTTTAATAAAGACCAAAAGGTGAAGGTACAGTCAATAATATGTTATTAACAAAGGTTACATTTCCAGTATAAGCTGACCTCTCATTGTACGTAAATTTTATACAATGCAAGATCAGCCTATACTGGAATGTATAGCTTGATATATAGCAGTGTGTACATGTTTGAGAAGAACCGTATAGACCAATTTAATATTTTGTAGAAGTCTAAGATAGCTTACTTTGAATAATGTTATGTTGGTAGTCTATTTCAGTATACGAGTATGTCTGAAAAAAGAAACATAATACATTATTGTTTAACATACATACATACATACATAAACTCACGCCTTCTTCCCATGGGGATATGCAGAAACTACAGAATGCCACCTGCTACGATCCTTACATACTCCTTTTGCCTCGTTTACGTTCATACATCTGGTCATACACGCACGCCGGTTGCGAGTACTACGCACCTGTTCTTTCTGAAGAACATTACCAATAAGGTCAGTATATGTCCTCCTAGGGCGTCCCCTCCCGGCATTTCCATTCATTTCTGCCTAGTAGATACATTTTGTTAGTCGCCTTTCATTTATCCTCTCAACATGACCAAACCATCTCAGCATACCCTTTTCAATTTTTGTCACTACATCTTCTTTTAACTCACACCGTTGTCTTATCACATATTTTCTCAGCCTATCATTCATAGTTAGATCACACATGCTTCGCAAGGAACGCATTTCCACAGTATTTATCCTACTTCATGCTTCTTTTGCCACACCCGACATTCACTTCCATACATAAGCGTGGGCACCAGCACACCATTGTGAATTATTGTTTTATTTTCAATAAAATTGACTAGATCAATCTGTGATAGCTTGGTCTGCACATAAAATCACGTCTGTATTCCCCGAAGAGCGGTCTACCTATAGTAAACCCACATTCCGTCAGTTATGTTTAAGTCCCAGTTAATAGGGGGTGAGTATATTTCCCTCAACTAGTCACAAATCCTAACTCCGGGCTGCTACTCAGAAATTCCAGATGGAAATAAAATAAAAAAATAAATAAATAAAAAAATAAAAAAATTACCGCGTAACTACCAGTTTATAATAACTTGAAAGGTTACGTTCTAGCTCTCGTGAAGAAATGCGCACATAGAGACACTCCGCAAAATTATTTAAATAAAAAAGAGTCGTGCTACGACACAGTAAAGTGTAATTCAGGTCGCACAGCGCTAATTACCTACAGTTATATTTACCTAGAAGTTGCCTCTCTTTCTATCGCGTAACTCTTAGATCTTCTGACTACATTACACTCACTGTATTGGCCCAGCAAGACGGGCCCTACACTGCGGAGTGTCCTATCTGTATTAATATCTGTGACGTTAGTAAAGAAGTTCGCCGATTTAACTGCAGAACTTTGAAAGACAAATCAGAAAAATGTGCCAATTTCCATGTACATACCCATCTTCGCACTCATTAGCAAAATGAAATTAAGTTGCAAGAACATCGACCCAACTTCTTCCTAATGATACGGATCTTCCCATCCAATTTATAACCAAATTCAACCTCTACGTACCGCAGAAGTTAACGAAAATTGTGTGAAAATTAAAGGAAATTCAAACATGTGTCTTCCTATTTATGTCATAAGAGCTATTGTTGTCTGAAATTCAGATAGAAGTTAAACATAATAGAAAACTTTAACGTGAACGTTCTTTGTGTAAGTTTGGGAAGTGTCCTTGACAAAATAGGCTCCTTGGCTTTCCAGATGTTACAAAAGCATTTGGTAGGTTTCTGGAATTTATTTATATACAAGAAAAATATGAGTAAGAATGCAGGTAATTTAACAGCCGACCAGTAACACAGATAAATACAAATAGCTTTCTCCGCATTTTAGGTATGAAGCTACAAGTACATACGTGGCGGGCTCGACTTGTCGGGCCAATTCAATAAGTGTAACGTAGTCAGAAGATCTAAAAGTTACGCGATAGAAAGAGAGGCAACTTCTAGGTGGATATAACTGTAGATAATTAGCGCTGTGCGACCTGAATTACACTTTATTTTGTCGTAGCAAGAGTCGGTTTTTCTTTAAATGATTTTGCAGAGTGAAACATCTGTGACAGTAAATAATTAGTAAAAATTTGACGTAATCTGCAATTAAATTATTAAGGGCGAAGATGGTCAGACTCCTGTAAATTGGAATGTCGTTATGTAATTTTGGATAGCTTAAGGTAATGCATTAAAAAGCTTAAAAACTGTATAATTATCTCAATTTCATAAAAATAGGTTTTCGACCATTTTAATGTTTAAACACTAACAGAAAGTGGTTTATTCCAATAAACCGCGCCCTCCTAATTTCTATAGGATGACGTCATCACACACAATGCATTGCGTCCCGCATAGAAATTCTATTGGAAAGCCTACAATAGGCATATCTATACATGTACATATACGTTTCTAGTTTAGTTAGTTATATTGACTTGCTTTGAAGACTGGACTATATAGCAACAGACAAACACATAGATCGCTATCAATTTACAAACCCTATTGCTTGGGTGTTAGAGTTTATAATTGAAGGGTGAATGTCTAGTTTCGTGTGTGTTTTTGACTTTATCGTGAAGAGCCCGGAACACGTAGCTTTTCGTTCTTGGTAAAATAAATTGATGCGGTTAGGTTTTTTGCGTTGAGGTCATTGGCACTCTGAGTGAGTGTGAAAATGAGTGTAAGCCCATGTTAAAATTTTAATTGTTCGAATTGAGATCTCATTACCAGATCTCCTCAAATGGTTTTCAGTCTCTTCGTACCTTCGCTTCACCTTCTGGACCATTCGTTACGTCACACTTGTAGAAAACTCATGATCCTAGCACGTTCTTCAGGTGAAAGAGGCATGATAAATAAGTTTATGTGCTGTTGTCTAAATTAACTTTTGTAACAAGACTCATCAATCAAGAAAAAAATTGAAAACAAAAATTGAAACAAAAAATGAATGGTAAAATTGTAATACGAAAAGGATTATTACTGATTTTAAAGTTTTTTTCAGCCGTCTCTTAAAAGAAGGTTACCGACGGTGAGGTATTTTTGTACAAAATAAAACTATTTTTTGAGTCCTTTTTGTTTCGAAAGCGTATCTTGTGTACATAAAAAGTTATTGCAATTTTAAAAGTTTGATACTTAGTTTTGCAGGCCAGTGTATTAGCAAGTTGCCTCGTTGGTCTAGTAGTCCCAAGAGCTACTGCTGACCATGAGGTCCTCGGTTCAATTCCCGGATCGGGCAAAGTGTTAATGGGTTTTTTCATCTGGAAATTCTCAGTAGCAGCCCGGAGTCTGGATTTGTGCCCGGTTGCTGGCAATAGGTTCGCCCCCTATTATATGGGACTCAAACACAACTGGCGAAGTGTGGTTGTACTTATAGGTTCACTTCTGCCCAACCCTTCGGGGAATACAGGCGTGATGTTATGTTATGTGTTATATTAGCAAGTCAAATTAAGATCTAATTTGCAGATTTTCAGAACAATTTCGTAAAAGAAAAAGTAAACGATGTGTTAGAGAGGAAAAAAATGGTAACAAGATTTTGATCCTTTTGATAGAAGAAAATTTAAAATATAAATTGGGTAACATCAGCTTAATATGATTTGGGTAAGAACAAAAAGTTATAGTAGAACTTCTTGTAACTGAAGAAGCAAAATCAATCTACCTTGCCTTTTCCCAACTATGTTGGGGTTGGCTTGCAGTCTAACCGAATGCAGCTGAATACCGTATTTGATATGGAGCGACTGCTTATCTGATATGACCTCCACAATCCAGTAACTGGGTAATACGATACTCTTTGGTTCAATTCAATTCAATTCAAAATATTTTATTTCACATAAACCTACAAGGGCACTTATGAAACGTCAGAAGCTAGGTGCACGGTTCCAATTGGTCGTTTCCTATGGAGAAGAGCCGGCAAGAAACTCCACGGTTACTCTTTTAAAAATAAATGGTATTTACAATCTTTTCAAGTTACAGTGTTTATAGGTATGAGAGGACACTGTAGGCCTATCAACAAGTACCAGGTACTTAGCAAGATAGAAAACGATCGTCAGATCTAAAAGTCGGTTATGCCTACAACGTTCTCACATTCACAAAATATAAAAGAGAATCTATATTAAAAAAAAACCAATTAAAAACCTATTTAAACTAAATGGCATGACTGCCACTAAAGCTGTAACAAATCTATAAAAAATATAGTATAGTGAAGTTATATAATGTCAAATAATGAAAAGATTATGTCAAAAAAGTACGTAAATGAAAAAAAAAGAAAAATAGGTAAAATCAAATAATCATCTTAATTTGGGAGCAGTTAATAGACATAATTACATAGTAATGCCGTTATTGAGGTACCAGGGAAGCCACATGTGCAGAAGGAATTATTGCCAAACTTCCTTGCCTTCAACGTAGTCTTTAATCTTATAATATGTTTTTTTGATAAGGACACGTTTAATGTGGGTTTTGAACTTTCCATCACTAAGTTCTGTAACCGACTTTGGCAACTTGTTATAAAATCGAATACTGTTTATAACAAATGACTTACTAGTTTTAGCTAACCTAAATTTGGGTATCACAATTTCATGTTTTCTACGTGTATTTATATTATGGATATCGCTTCTAATTTTGAAAAGTCCTAAGGTTTTCCGAACATACAAAATACTTTCTAAGATATAAAGAGAAGGCTGAGTTAGTATATCAATTTCTTTGAATTTATTTTAAGGGACTCACGAGGACCCATTTTATAGATAGCGCGAATAGCCCTCTTTTGTAAAATAAAAATGGAATCTATTTCTTTGCATGATTCTCCCAAAGCTTCATTAACCATTGCAAAATCTTCGAAAACAGATCAATTTTCCCCGAAACCCTCTATTTACCCACATTTTTCTTAACCTCCAAAGTGATGGTAAACATCTTGGCACACAGAATACGTACCTAAACTTGTTTTCATCGGTATCATCGGTTCCTATTACCACAGAATAAAAAAGTACAGAAGGTTGGCTTTATAGAATTAGTGAAACGCCTGTTTTCACTCGTGCTGTAGAGCCAACCTTCAACGACCACGCACACATAGACGCGTATAGATTAGTGCCATCACTTCGCGATTACTGTACTGTACGCTGTACTTTAGTGAGCGGAGCGGGAGCGGAGCGTACGTATGTACTAGCGAAGAACTTCATATCTAAGCAGTTTGAAAACAAAATCCCGTGAACACCATGATCACATCTGTTACCGCCCCGGTTCTATAGCGGTCGAGCGCTGCATGCAGAAATAGTCCTTCCGGTGTATAGATATGAACTTCTTCGATGGTACGTATGGCGATCACGGTCGAATGCCAGTCACGAGTGCGCTTGCAGTCGCCGCACGTGAAGTGTCTATTGCTGCCGCCGCATCTGCGTGTAACGTGACAAAGCTTCGCAAAGTGATGCGATAAACGCAGATCCAACCATTACCGGTTATCGTCACGATAGTTCCGGCTGCGTAGCACTTATCGTCCGGGTGGCGGTACATAATAAACGTGGTGAAGCCGCTTATATGACTACCGCATTAGCGCGATAACTTTTTAGCGAGCAGAACATACGAAGCTTCGGTACGTATTGCTTTGTCATGATAGACGCAGATGCGGCCGCAATATATGTGATATGTGTGTGTGTGCGTTTTCGCTCATTGAATAGAGCCGACCTTCTTTCTGTACCTATCTATTTTGTGTTTTTATAGCGGCACAGCTTCATTGAGTTGAATATTTTATGACCCAGCTCCAATAGCCATCAGTGCAAACCTTTCATAATTGAAATTCAGGTGTTTGGTTGCTATAAACTTCGTTGGCAATTTGTGAAGAAACAGTTTTAGTGTTTCGTAATTTTAGATCTAAACAGATCTGTATCCTATCCTATACTATTAAATGAGTAATATTTGTATATATTATGTGTAGTATATTTGTAATCACGTTCTCGAAAACGGCTCTGAGGATTTCGATGAGAGTTGCAATATAGGGGTTTGCGGGGGCGATAAATGGATCTAGCTAGGTCTCGTAACTGGGAAAATTCGTTTTCTCTATTTTCACCCAAGCAGAGCTCGGTGGCCCAGGTACTTTAAGTAAACAAATAAGTTATCATGAAGTTATCTTTGTCGAAATTGAAGTATTCTAGTCCGCTGGTACTGAAACACTGCCACCATATAAAACGTAATATTCTTTTGATTTGAACGAGCATCACACTTGGGCATAATATTAAAGCTAGAGCATCGCGAAAGAAATACATGACACAGCACAAAAAATCGTACCTTTCTTCAAAAATTCGCACCACAGCGATTCGAGCGGGTAACTCATTTTCGCTATAGTGCGTTCGACGTGCGCCGTCATATAAAAATACATGCAAAATTAGATCTTGTGGTATATGTACTTACAGCATATTAGGAAAGCGGTTACCGCTGTGGCGCTTTATGCTGTGTGCTACTTAGAAAATATTCATAAAATTCAAAAATTCTAAATTCAAAAGTCATTTATTCAAACTAGGCTGAGAATCAGCACTTTTCGAACGTCAAAATTACATAAGACCGTCCACTTCCTAGTGCTTTTGCTGGGAAGAAGAAGTGGCGCAACAAACTCCCCAGCAGCACTGCTGTCTGTTCAGTTAGAAAAAAAAAAATGATTCTATACAATAGTATGCAAGACAATTTACAATACGCAAAAAATAATTTAAATTATAAATTAAATAGCTATAATTAATAGCCATATGACAGCTAGCACATGCCAATATACCAACCAAAAGCATAGAGAACTATACTCAAGCAGAAATAAAAATAACTAAACGTAAACAATATCTAAAAAAAGAAAATAAAGCCTCCAGGCTTATAGGGCGTGCCCGCTTACATATAGCTGTAACTAGAAGTTATAATTGATAAACTGGGACCATCGAGGTAAATAAAAAAATTGTCGAGGTCGCTAGCTAACCACATATTGCAATACAACTCATAAAAAAACATTTTAATGAGTAGATTATGTCAACAGTAAATTAAAATAAAATTAAAATAAATTGACTTATAAAGTAAAATTATAAGCAATTATATAAACTCATATAAACTGTCAGTAGGTAAACTAATTCTGGAGAAAGAACATTTACACATTGTCTTGAGTCAATCACAGCGACCAACTATTCTTATCATTTAAGTAGTCGTTGATAGAATAGTATGCCTTTGAACAAAGGTTGGACTTTAATTTAGTTTTAAACAGAGAAACTCTGGCACCTAGCTGGTAAATTGCTCAAATAGCTCATTTTTAGAGGACATATATATTTTGAATATCGGCAGCTTTGCCCCACGGCAGGATACCGTAGGACATAACGCTATGAAAATAACTAAAATAGACTAACCGAGCTGTATCAACGTCAGTGTATTGTTTAACTTTTCTGACGGCGTAGGCGGCCGAACTGAGCCTTCCCGCTAGGCTCGATATATGTTGGCCCCACTGAAGTTTGGCATCTACTGTTACGCCTATAAATTTTACAGTCACATTTTGTTTTGGAAGATTGAAACTCAATAGGTTTTTTATTTGGTAAATAAATACACACCAATTCATAGTGATATTCATTTTGAATTAGTGTGTATTTATTAACTCACTCTGTTTTTTTTCTCTCCAAATTATTTTTTTTTAAATATGTTTAATCGAATCCGAAGTATTTATTTCCTTCAATACAACCCTTTTCCAGTTTTGTTATAATCAAAAGGATAATTTAGTTTCGTTATTTTGTCAATAATTTGTATCATACCTACCATTATTAATTTATTACTATCGAATTCGAGAACTCTTTACTTAGTGACCTTGCTATGAAATGCGTTATTTGCCTTAATAAAAAATTATTAATATGTGACGTCATAAAATTCCCATAAGCCCGTTGGAGGTCAGCAGTTGTCCGATTTGCCCTCAATTTCATAATAATACGTTTAGAATACAGACGACATAATGTCTATACATTCATCATTTTATTCATTTGGTCGGCGTATTGCCAAAAAACGAGTATGCTATTTTGTATGGATCACTATACCTGAGAAATGTCTGGTTCTTTTAGTCAAAATACTGACCCTCTTTTACCGATCGTATAAACTCGTGGCATTTGAATAGGTTCTGAAAGTTATTCCTAAATGATTCTAAAGGCAGATTCACACTAGAGTTACGTGTCGTGTCGTGAAGCATGAGCGGTGTGCTAAGTAGGAACATCAGTCATACATATTTTGCATAAAGAATTGACACACCATTCTGATGGAGCATCACGTCAGGATAGTATGGACGCCCCTAAATATGAATCTGCCATAGTGCAGGAAATGGTCTCCTTTTTAAGCTTAGACATCTCTACATTAAAGGGTCAGATGCAAAATTGTTAATTTTAACTAAAGATCAGTAAGATTAGTCTTATCTACTGTTAACAATAAACTGTAGACTAGTCGGCCTATTCTGCAAAAATCTCACCGCGAAAGCTTGGGTGAAGTAAGCTGTCATTCCACTTGATGACATTGGGATTGACAGCTCACTTTAAGCCTCTCCCAAACAGACACGGCCTGCGGTGGCGGTTTACAGCGAGCCGCGGCTCCAGCCGCTGCAACAACACACCACCGTGGTTATAGTGGCGGCCTGAACCGTCATTCGCTGTGATGATTGTACTACGAAAGGACGTCAGTCAATTTGGCTAACCGTAACGTAAACTTAATACTCTTCTTGTCTTATAATCCCATATTTTGTTTTTAATCCTAATGTTTGTAATCACGGTGCGAAGTATTATAAATAACTGTATATTTTTGCACGGTTTCTATTGGAAATTTCTGAATTTTGGCGGGGCATGCGGTCGCGGCCAGCCGCTTATAGGCCGCGTTATGATCGCACGTGTTTGAAGACTCACCAAGTGTCAGTTCACACCGACGACGTTTCGTGATGCGCAGCGCGGCGCCGCGAGACGCAGCGCGACGTCACGAGGCACATCGTGAAGACGCTGGCAGCCACATCCTCGCTGCTCCGTGATGCGTCGCGCTATGTCGAGGCATTTTAGAATTATCTCAATTAAATGTGTATCTTTTTGAGTAGAAAATAAAGTTATATTTTGTATCACTATCTTAAAAAGTACGCGCATCGTCGCTTCGCGTCACGTCTCGGTGTGAATTGACCTTACGTTGCAAGTGATTACAACTGGCCGCCACCGCAGGCCGCGTCTGTCTGGGAGCCACTTAAAGCTTACTTCACCTGTGAGAGATTTATACTGAATATATTAACTGATACCCCTGAATCGAACATGCACGTTACGGACCATTCATGCAGTGAATTAATCTCAATAGCCTACAAGGAAATTCAATATACTACAGAGCCATTACCTTGATGAGGCAATCAATTGCTGTTTCAATCCCCATAGAAAAACATACGCATATAGAGTTTGATACAGATATAGACTTTAATGGTCCCACTGCTCTGGAAACAGGCATTCTTTCAGTGAGACATGTCTTCGAATTTTTTGTTGTATGACATGCCGGTTTCCTCACGATATTTTCCTTTACCGTTTTGAAAGCAGTGGTGATGTATTCGTAAGTCGTGGCCGTTTACACAGGGCCGAAACAGATATAGGGCAGATACAAATAGATCATACATAATTACACAGATTTTAAGTATAGGAGGAAGTTATAAACATGTTGGAATGACTTCTGGAAATAAAGCATCGTTACACTAAGAAATATTTGGCGTCGCGAATTGTTTTACTGGTTAAAATGGTGTAAGTAGTTCGTCCATCTGTAACCTAAATTTATTTATTTATGTACAGAGGCAGGGATAGGAAAAAATCTATATTGTGTTGGAGATGTTAATGAGAGTATTGAGATTTTGAAACGCGTCGTTTCGGCAGTTTTCTATGAAGACATAATACTGTTACTTATTTATACTGTGCTAATAGTTTTGCAATGTTTTTTTTTTACTATGGCTTTTAATAAGTTCCGTTTTTTTTAAAGCCCTGTTATTTAATAGTGCATATATTTCATGATGCTGTGCCAACCAACAACGTGAGGTGTCGCATGAAAGAATAAGAGGCTAGCTTATACTGGTTGTGTCACTAAAGTCTGGCCTAATTTTCTAGCAGAATGGGACTTATTTCACGATCTAATTCGTGTGGAATGTTAATATCATCAATCCTAGTTAATTTAATTCTTAGGCTACGCGGTTGTGGTAAGTCTTGCATCTAAAGAACCACTAACCAAAACACAAGCTTGACTTAGTTTGGGAGTTGGAATAATTATATGCTTCTGTGCAATCATCAAACACCTTAAAAATTGTATTGTTTCTGTTGTATTTTTATTTTGTTTATTAATTTTTATTCTTATTTAATTACATTTTTAAATACTCGTATTTCAAGATAAAAAGATGTAAATTTTTATTTTTTGTTTTTATTACTTGTACAGGATTGGTCGCATAATTCGAATACACGCAAACAACGTAATAGGTACAACATTGTAACAGCTAGTTCTCACCTCGTTTTTCATAACAAACCATTTACTCCTCAAACTGATAAAGATTCGCAATGTATTATCCGAGCTATCCCTTCACCCGCCATTGATACTTTTTAGAGTAAAAAAACTGGGGCGCTTGTAAACGACAATAGGATAGAAGTCCATTCTCCGACCGACCCTAATAGACCTAACCGATATTGGGCTCAAACCAGATAAATCTTCTTGGCATTTTCCAATTTCCACCACAATTTATCCTTTCTTTCGATTCCGATGTTATCGGAAGCGGTTTCAGAATTAATCTAAATAATGAGCCTATTGAAGACTGCCGTCCGAATTCTTGATAATGGATAAAAATTCTTAATCTTGGAAGGCAGTTTAAATTGATTCCTAGTATAGGTTCTAAAATTGGTATTTGATTTGCGAACATAATTTAGTGTTATTTTTGGCATTGGATTTCTTGGGAGATTGATAATTTAGTCTTAATAGATCAATCTAGAATTTAAGCTTGGTCCTATCCTATGAACAAAAGTCTGCAGAGCAAACAATAGAACATAATGCGGACCTTTCACGCGACACCTCACTCTGTTGGGAGAAAGTTACTCAGTTCACAATATCAGCATGAATTCAGTATAATGATGAGAAAGAACCGGTTATTACAAAACATCTGCTGTACGCTTTGATTATTTCTATGTCTAGAGTGTCGCGCTACAAAATAACTAAAACAAAGATGCCAACTTTGTTATGCTGGTTCGCGTGACAGCTATGTCTTTTTCACTCGCGCCACGTCATTGTGCTGTCATTGATCTCTTCTAGTGTGCAAGCATTTAGCGGTTAGCAGTTGGACGCTATTTTTTTCGACGAGTTCACAGCTTTTTCTCTAAAGATTTAAATATTTGGGTTTACCACACATTTTGACAGTGTAAGCATGTATTTTTTTTTTTTGATGATGCTGCAGATTTTTTTTTAAAATAACGTACATACACACATCAACACGGTCTAGGGATATTTCATACTCAATTAAATAACTCGAAAAGTACTGGCCGCATTGGAATCTTTTATACACCGATTTGTTTGTAATTTATCTCAGACTAATTCCAAATTAAAAATTTTTGAAAATTCTTTTGTTTCGGTGGCATAAAAATGTCTTGATGTATAGGAGAGGGAATTTTCATTTGTGCGAAATTTAGAAAACAAAACGAATTACGTTTAGTTACAGTTTTTTTTCATTTTTAAACGAAAGATAAAGTTAAAATTGAGGTATTGTAGCCATGCAACGCCGACATTTGACGAGGGCGGAGATGTTACGAGCTGTGGGAATGCTGGAAGCTGGATCTGTTCAGCGTAATGTTGCTGAGGCCATAGGGACCCATCAAAATGTAATTTCAAGATTATGGACACGCTATCGTGCCACAGGTGAAGTAGCGGAGAGGCACCGGGGGCCAAGTCGCATCACTACCCCCAGACAAGACCGATTTTTGCAAATTACTGCGCGAGCTCAACCAAATGCAATGGCGACTCAATTGGTCCAAAGGCTGCGAGTGGAACACCAAGTGCTTGTGAGTGACCAAACTGTAAGAAGGCGACTGCATGAAAGCAATCTACGCTCTCGTAGACCACTCCGGGTCCCACCTTTACGGAGAGGCAATCGTGGACGACGATTAGAATGGGTTCGGAACCACGTGGACTGGGGCCGTGAGCAATGGTCCAATGTGCTGTTCACGGATGAATCCAGGTTCGGCTTCCATCCAGATTCACGAAGGACGCGTGTTTGGCGAGTTCCTGGACGATGGAGCCGTCTCCAGAACCCTCAGGAAGTTCACCCATACCAAGGAGGAACAATTATGGTTTGGGCAGGAATTCGTCTTGGAGGACGGACGGATCTCGTTTGGGTGCGGGGCAATATGACGGCAGAACGATAAGTCCAACAGGTGCTGGGGCCCGTAATCTTGCCCCACAGAACACAAATGGGGCAAGATTTCCTGCTCATGCACGACAATGCCCGGGCACACACGGCGAGAACGGTAGCAGCTTGGTTACATACACATAATGTTAGGGCCTTAGACTGGCCTGCTCAATCGCCAGATCTAAATCCCATTGAGCATGCGTGGGATATGCTGCAAAGAAGAGCTCTGAAGGAAGTTCCTGAAAATCTGGCTACAGAAGATCAACTTTTTGCGCACCTCAGAAGGACATGGGACAATATTCCGCAGCAAGACATTGACAACCTTGTTCTGAGCATGCCGAATCGTTGCCGATGTGTTATGAACATCATGGGCGCTTTCTCAGACTACTAAATTCAAGTTTATAAACACAAATTAAATGATTTTTCTATTTTTTTCAGTTTTTACTCACCAATTAAAAGTTAATTCATATATGGTTTCCGTCTATGCTTCATTTTTTTTCCATAAACTCCTGAAATTTTAATCTAAGTACCTTAACCATTATTAAAAAATGGTAGAATATTAAATAACGTATCTTTTAAATATATACATGTCATATAAATAATTAACACATTGATAGTAATTCGCTTTTTTAAAAATATCCCTAGACCATGTTGATGTGTGTATATTATATACATAAACTCACGCCTTATTCCCATGGGGGTAAGCAGAAACTACAGAATGACACCTGCTACGATCCTTACATACTCCATTTGCCTCGTTTACGTTCATACATCTGGTCATACACGCACGCCGGTTGTGAGTACTACGCACCTGTCCTTTCTGAAGAACATCACCAATAAGGTCAGTATATGTCCTTCTAGCGTGCCCCTCCGGGAGTTTCCAGTCACATCTGCCATGTAAATACATTTTGTTAGTCGCCTTTCATTCATCCTCTCAACATGACCAAACCATCTCAGCATACCGTTTTAATTTTTTTTTAAACCGCTATTGTTATTTTTTTCAATAACCGTCTAATAATTTCAACCCTAGTGGGTCTACAATCATGCTGAATTCATGTCAACAGTTTGCGCGTCCCTTACACTGTATATTTCAACAGTATAAAAATATATGTTTATTTACTACATAAATAGAAACGTTCTATAATGGATAGCTAATATTTTTACACGTGTTTCGTACGTACGCCTATTATGGCATTATTGCATGAATCATGCGTGCCAAGGTCGTAGACATCCCTTGGGATATAACGCTTCAATCAATAACCTGACACCTGAATATTATAGTGAATATTTTAACCTATTTACGAATAAGTTTTGCCACTGGCTTGGTCTGGTTTCCTCACGGTTATTAAGTTTATTTTTATTAATTAGGAAATTATGTTAATAACGATTCATTGTCAATCTCAAGAACACTGTCACTGACGGTTCTTCGGTTGGTGTAGATGGGGATGGTTGACGAGAATCCGTCAGGCCATAGAGTGAAACTATATTAGCCCTTATTACAGTAAAAACAGAGACCTAAGCCGCGTGTGTCACCGGCGCGATTTGTGGGGCAAGACGGTCGTTTATAAGCGACAGTTGGGGCTTTACCGATAGTTATATCGGTAAAGCCCCAACAGTCGCAAAAAAAAAAAAAAAAAATAATAATAAATAGATAAATTTAAATAAATTATTATTAATAATTAGAATAAATTATTAGTTAAATTATTTTGGAAGGTTTTTGTGTATAAAATAGTTATATTTTATACACAAAAACCTTCCAAAATAATTTCATACATAGAAAAGAAAGAAAGACGAAAGAAAGAAAATACCTTTAATTGCGGTAAACATGACGCAAAAAAAGAACACAATATAAAAAAAGAAACAAGTTAGGGATATATATATATCGTCACATCCACGCAAAACGGCCATCGCTCAGCATATGCAGACACAGACGCAAGACACAGCCCCAACGCTGGATTTCAGCGACATCCGGCGTTGACGTTATCACGTCGACCGGTGCAGCATACAATGAAATATAATTAGGAAATAAAATAAATAAACAATAATTAATTCTACATGTATAAATAAAATATAATATTTAAAATGGCAACATTCCATTCAGGTGGCAATCGATTAGCGCGCCGCCGGCTAAGAGTAATCTGTGCGCGCGCTGTGAGCTGTCAGAAAACTATTTGTATGACGTTTTGAAATCTGGTTACTTAACAATTAGCATGGCGCATTCATTTATGTAATGAATGTTATGTATATGATGGAATATGCAAAAAACATAATGGTGAAAACCGTATCAAAATCACTAACGTAGTTTAGAATAACAACGCGGTAATAACAGAAACAGACATGAAAAGCCTCTTTAATTTTTAATAGGTATGTATAAAAAAGAGTACACATGTTAAAGTACATGTTTTTTTTTTAAATAGTGGTTGTATTTGCACTGAAGATTATTCAGGTGATAAGTAATTCTATTTGCTGAATGCTATCTGTCATGTCGCGTGTTGAAACATGCGTCGTTCGTAGTAACGATTTAGTACGGGGTGAATAAAGGTTAGTCGAGGTGACTGTCATTTATCTGCCTTAACAGATTAATGATCGGCGCCTTGAACAAAAAGTATTTTAGTGCTGAAAATATAAGTATTTTTTTTAAACTATACCGTCATTATACTCTTTTGCAATAAGTATACCCATTTTATACAAGTCATGTTTTGAGAATGTACTGTAATAATACCAGCCATTTGTTGTTTCAAGGCCTTTTCTAATACAGAGAAGGCATTCGCCATTCCGGCTTGAGCGAGCGTGGTGATCAACGCTTCTGCTGTGCTATTCTGTAACCATCTCACCGTGAAAACTTAAGTGAGCTCGGAGTGAGCTGTCAGGCTGTAGCAGCAGGTGGAATGACAGCTCACTTCACCTAAGTTTTCACCGTGAGATTATTACAGAATAGACCGGCTGATCACCACGCTCGCTCAAGCCGGAGGCGGTTTCAGACTTAAATAACTCTGAAATCGCCATTCTGTCCAGGTTTCCTCACGATGTTTTTCCTTCACCGATGTCAGTAATGGTATGCCTGCTGTTATTTATTTGTCTATTGTAGGTAGATATAATAAAGCGAATATTTATTGTATCCCTTATAACAATGCATTGTAATTTATTCGGCTTTCTATTATTTTGGCTCGATTGAATTGTGCCTTTTATTGCTTTTGGTTAATTATTTGGTCACGTTGTTCATGTATAAATACAGAATGTTTTCGCACGCTGCCTTAAGTTTTCCACACTCGGACAAAATTTAGGTTTTCATCAAAAATCGTCATGATTCCTCTAGTAACAGATTTTTTGCATTTACATACATACATACATAAACTCACGCCTTCTTTCCATGGGGGTAGGTAGAAACTACAGAACGCCACCTGCTACGATCCCTACATACCCCCCTTCCCTTCGCCTCGTCTACGTTCATACATCTGGTCATACACGCACGCTGGTTGCGAGTACTACGCACCTGTCCTTTCTGAAGACCATCACCAATAAGGTCAGTATAAATATGTCCTCCTAGGGCGTCCCCTCCCAGCGTTCCCATTCACATCTGCCTTGTAAATACATTTGGTTAGTCGCCTTTCATTCATCCTCTCAACATAACCAAACCATCTCAGCATACCCTTTTCAATTTTTGTCACTACATCTTCTTTTAACTCACACCGTTGTCTTATCACATCATCACTTATTTTTTGCATTTAAATTAATATAAAAGATATAGGCAGTCATTAAACTTATGCATACAAATTTTACCGCTAACGTTAGCATGTCGGTGACGCGAACCTTTATGATTTTCCCCTACTAAAAGTATTTCACTTCAAATAATTTTTCACAATATATACCTTACGTCACTTACCCAGTAATACAGATTTTGTTTTGCGACTTAATAAGTAAGACTGGTTGTCAGACTTTCGGGCTTTTTTCTACTCGTAAAAATTGTCTTAGATTTACAAATTATATCCTTTTTTAGAAGTACTAGTGTATCAGTTAGTCTCTGTTCACCCTGTGTAAACCAGGATGTAACAAGTGAAATTATAAATATTAAAATCTAAAAAACCTTCAACACAAACTTTCCTTATTTCTCTTTCCTACTCCATCACCAGGCTCTGTTCATTATCTATAACCTATTCATTGAAATCATTCAAATGAGCCCAAAAACGACACCTGTGTTGTAAGTTGGTAAGGGAGTTGGGTATCCTGCAAATTCCAGGTGATGCTGCAGCATTAGTTCAAGGTTACTATGTTCATCTAATATCATTGAAGTAACAGAATACCAAATTTCAAATCGATCAGACCTGTGGAAGACGCTAACATCCATTCATCTACTAGAAAGAGCTGATAATCTTCAAACGGTTGAACCGATTTTGATGAAACATGTCTGAGAACCATCGCTAGAAAACCTGCTTTCAAATAATAATAAAAAAACGCATTCAAATCGGTTCACCCGTTTAAGAGCTACGATGACAGACACACACACACAATATAACGGTCAAACTTATAGCCCCTGGTTTTGCGTCGGGGGTTAACCAAATATACTACACGTTTCTGTACTACTTATGTTTAGATTCGTAACAATAGGAGAGCAATCTGTTACCGAAAATGTACGCACTATTGTTGGGTTAAACCTCAAATGGACGTGTTGTGGCTTTTAGCGGTTGAAATAGCTGGTTGTTATTTGAGTAATTATTAGCCTAATGCTTTTCTATAATTTAAACAGTTTCTCTAATAAAAGAGCATTATCAAATAGGACAAATTATGTTGGCATTTATTTCTACAAAAATCTATGGTCAACATTGATTATCAATTAGTTAAAATGACTTTGGCGCTTTTACAAAAATCTATTTCAAAGGGGTATCATGTTACCCAGTAACTCGGTCAGATAGGCAGTCGCTCCATTTTAAACACTAGTAGGTATTCAGCTGCATCCGGTTAGACTGAAATCTAACCAAAAATATAGTTGGGAAAAGGCTAGGCAGTTTGTAATAGTAGTAGAGGTAGAGGTAAGCGAGTTGATTGATTCAAATCAACCAATTGTATTCGAATCAATCAACTCACTTACCTCTTCGTACATCTTTCATTTATGTGACAAAATATAGCTATTTATACAAGTTGTGTCAAATAAACTGTACGTTAGACGTGCTAAAATGTACTATAAACCAAATAAACAAACAGAATGATCTACCAAGAACTATTGACGAACATCACGATGTATAAGCAGTTCCATCACATGTTGTTTAGTTCTAGTTGCCAAACCAATTATTCAGTAAAAAGAGGCGCTTTGAAGAAGACGTATTGAACACGTAATGACGACGTAGTCTATGTAGGCAGGTATCAATCACGACGCTTACGAAGGATCGGTACTATAAATCTTATGTTAAAACCTTTTTATGTAGGTATAGGTATGTGTAGGCGGATGAGTATTTCATTGGGAAAATTGAGAAATACTTTTTAAAAATAGTTGCTGATCGTAATTGTAGGCGCGGTATCTGTAGGTGCTGGGAGCGAATTATTGGAAGAAATGTGGTTTATGCATGTGAAAAGTAATTGCTCACTTTTTTTTTATTTTACGAGCGAGCACCTCTGACATCTTGCCTGACAGTACCAACCTCTCGGAAAATGGGTTGGTACCAGCTGACGGCCAACGCTAGCACTACGTGCGCTCATTGGTCAAATCAAATAGCGCGCGTTTCCCCGGCTTCCTGTTATACACTTCCGTCCCTTTTCACGAAATCACTTCCACAGATTGCAGGAAAGTGAGACGACAGATGTTACACACAAAAAAATCATTTGTAATTCCTCCTACATCATGGCTGCGTATGTATATGAAACAAATCTATGATGCACATACAGTCCGATTCGGAATAACTATCTGTAAACTATACAAACGTTTATTGGGCATTAGGCAGGATCAAATGATTCGTATTTCGAACGCACATCGTCCAAACACTGCGGCAATTGTGTCGTCGTATACCTGCTGATTAACTCTGTCAATCTCACCGTGAAAGCATAGGTGAACTGCGGTGCTATTCTGTAAAAATCTCACCGTGAAAACTTCGGTGAAGTGAGCGTGGAGTGAGCTGTCAATAGTGTCAATTCCAAGCAAAAACAAACTCACTTCACCTAAGTTTTCACGGTGAGATTTATACAGAATCGACCAGCTGAACTGTCAATAGTCACAGAGGGGCAATTCTCTTATTTTTAAGAACGTTTGCATTCTAATCTCAGTCTAAATATATTATGTCAAAAATAGGTAATTTTTTAACAAGTGTATGATATTGACTGTCGCTGAGGTGAGATTTTTACTTGTATTTGATTGGCCTTCAGATGGAATGAAAGCTCACTTCACCTAAGTTTTCTCAGTGAGATTGTCTGTTCTTGATATTCATGTTTTTGTTTTTTTTTTTTTTAACTTTAAATACATTAATGCCCCAATTTAGATATTTCTCTTTATCCTTACATATTAATCAAATAATAACGAATATTTTTTGTCCGTTTGTCTGGATGTATGTTCCGGATTGGTGCAAAAACGGCTGAAGTGGGCAAAAGCTAGTTATTCTTATAATAAGAAAGGATTCATGCCAGCAGTGTAATAGATTCAAATCAAATCAAATTTCCTGAGGTCCACCACAATGGCTTGACGTTTATTTTACCTACATATCAAACAATTACTTTAGCTCA
The DNA here is from genome assembly GCA_963853775.1 of Xanthia togata. Lineage (NCBI taxonomy): Eukaryota > Metazoa > Arthropoda > Insecta > Lepidoptera > Noctuidae > Xanthia > Xanthia togata. The sequence goes on along the minus strand of OY970798.1, from coordinate 22,287,494 downwards.
AATATTTAACTAATGTAAAAGTAAATAAACTCTCGTTAAGACGAAATTAATTGATTCTGTAACTCAAGTAATAGAGTTAACTCTGTTTTGTCTTATCTTTGTCAATACAGAAGTGTTTGTAAGCACGATTTGATTAAATTTGGGACGAATCAAGGACAATAGTTGAATCTGAATTAAGTTATTATTTGTAACACAATGACAAAAAAATATATCTTGCTTCCTAATGTAGCACGGTAAAAGAAGTATATAATGCAATTTGTTTTATTGGATATCGACCCGAACATACTCGTCCTTCGCTCGGTTTTCCGACTTGACAAAACAACGAAATTATTTATTCCTAGCTTCGCCCCGCGGTTTCACCCGCATAAGTTTCGATCCCGTTGGAATATCGGAATAAAAAGTATTCTATGTGTTAATCCAGGCTATAAACTATCTGTGTGCCAAATTTTATCCAAATCCGTACAATAGTTTTAGCGTGAAGAAGAGACAAACATACACACTCACAAACTTTCGCTTTTATCATATTAGTGTGATTATTAAGTTTAATATAACTGAAACATAACATAACATGACGCCTTGATTCCCCGAAAGGTTGGGCAGAGGTGTACCTACAGTACACCCACATTTCAACAGTTATGTTTAAGTCCCATGTGAGCAAGCCTTGCCATCAACCGGGCACAAATCAAAGCATCCATCAAACTGTATGGTACTCATAAACTTTCCGGGATAACTGTTCTTTAAGACGGTGAATAAACCTCATCAAAATCCATTGCGTATTTTAGAAGAACAAAGCTGTGAAACACACAGACATGAAAAGCGACTTAATTTTATACTATTTATATAGATAGAATATTATGTTTCTTCTCACATCCTATATCACACATTAACAGTAGCCTGATGAAACAAAGGTGAAATAAAATGAAGTATAGTCAGTCAGAGATATCCCATTTCTCGGCAAAATTCTCATCTCATAGTATAGTACTGAATAAATTAGCCTTTTTAAATTCACTGCCATTTTCAGGCACAAGTGCTGCGGTTTTCAGTCCTAACCATTGAAAGCACTTGTGCCCGGAGACTGTACGACTTCTCAAGATGCAAGGGGTCCTGAAGGGCACGGTACTTCAGGTCAAACGAATCTTTAATTAATTATTATTCAAAGGAAATGTATATGGTACCTTTCCTTTGATAAAAATGACCGTAGTAGGTATTGAAGAAGCTATGAAATATCGTACTATTCTTAAGAGCCCATACTGCTTCAGCTAAAATTAACTTTTTATCTCGCTCGCACCATACTAGCGGACTGAGTGAGAGTGAGATGGAGTGGGATGCTGGTGCCAATAGTTTTGGTAATTGCTTTTTACGGCGAAAATAAAAGATAATTAAAAATATATAAAGTCGCTGCTTTATAGTTAGTTCAGTTACTAAGCAAAGTTTCGGTTTGGAGGCAACTTTGTATTTTTTTTTTGTATTCTGAAAATTTTATGGAATTGTGTTTTTGTCAAATATACTTGTACTTAACATAATATATTTAAACATATTTATTTAAATATTAGTTCTGCAGTATTTTCGATACAACGGTGGATCATACTAAGCAATTTGAGGTAGTAAAATAATCTTTCTGTAACGAAAACTTACTCACTACCTGTGGTTTTCTTGTAAACAAACTTTCTCACTGTGTGTTAATATATTTTTCTTTTTCAAAACCAATTTACTTTTTCTTCCTCCAACAACAATGTTCAGAAGAAAACGTAGTAAAAATTTCATACATAACTGAATGTTATAGGATTACTGCGAACTCATATCGCTGTGGAATGTAGTTCAGACAACGAATAACCTAAGCCTTAAGCTGGCTGGTATTTCTATTGTCAGACATTTCGTACAAATATTAGTTATAATATTGAAATACCATGACTATTTTAAAATTATTTGGTAAATTACGCTGTTGGTTATATAAATATTATTGATTGTGCTTTGGTGTTGCCTAGAGAAATCATTGACTAACTAACCAACTTTTGGTAAGAATTGTCTTATTCCACACTGAAATATAGTTAATTCAGTTCATTCGTTAAGATCTGCTAACCGGTAGAAGATAGTTAAGAAATAAGACTCCTGTAAACTGTGCCGATGATAAATTACAGATTTGTAAAGTGTTACCTCGAATAAGCTAGCAGTAGCTTTCCACAGGGACGCCCACAGTTTGTTAGGCGAATAGGTGTTTCATTTAGTATTTAGTAGATATGTTAAAAAGTATATTTAATTCACAAGAAATGTTCCGAGCAAGCTTCTAATAAAAAACAATATAGTCATAACGAAACGACGCAGTGAAAACAACACAGTATATTTATAGCCGCAGTAAGGGTTAACAAAACAATCATTAGGTACTCGTACAGCTAATATCGGCAGAAACCGGACGCAGATCCAAATTGATACCAACCGATTACTATCGAACATTTGATGAAAATACTAAAGCTTTGGTACACTCACGAACAGTCACGATACGAAATTACTATTGTGGGCATGGAAGGAAGATAATTTGTTCTGTATTGTGTTGATCGATGGAAGATTAATTCTTTTGCAGATCGGAAGATGATGCGTGGTTAGAGGACACCCACTGGATGTATATTTTTTTCAATGTTAGGATTCTGGAAGTAATCACTAGTTTCGGTAGTGGATAAACATTGTATTGTGTAAACAGAAGTCAAGATTCGATTTAGAAATCGATCACTTAAATGGTAGGAAAGTCAAAAAAGTCAAAAGTCAAATAATTTATTTCAATCAGGCACTTTTGAACGTCAAAATTTACAAAATAAATAATAATAATTGTTTCTAGTCGCCCCTTCCAAAAGGTAGTTTTCGTATGGAGAAGAATGGGCAAGAAACTCCACCGTTGGATGGTACAGGATGTTTGGTATCTCGTGATTTCTGACTTCCACCCAGCGATTCTCATGATGACTGTAACACGTAGTAGTCTAGCGTGCTGCCAATCACCAATCAGAGTTTCTACTTACTGTCCTTTTGGTTTAAAACATTTCTCGCTTATCTTCCTAGGCGACCCAAATACAGTTGAGAAACTTCAACTGTATTTGGGTCGTCTTTCAGTCTAAACCGATGCAAGCAACTGTATTTTACACGGAGTGACTGCCTATTTGACCTCCACAGCCCAGTTACTAGGTAACTTTGATAAGACTAGTTGCCAGACTTTCAGGCTTCTGATTACCCGTAACGACTGTCAAAATTCAATGGTTTCTCTTTATTTTCACAAGATCTAGGGTATCTTGAAGTGTCTGTTCGTGAGTAATTTTCATTCCATCTGTACTCTCGTAAGTCTTGTATTCTGCTCAATCTTGAATACGTCAGAGATCAGCGTTTTCTGTTGATGTGTTATCTTGATTTGAATGGTTTGAAGTGTCCGACTCAAATACGTCTACAAAGGTCACTTTATATCGAAAGATAAGCTGGTAAAAGTTGTTTTAATACGCTTTCAATTTAACAAATTATAGCCCAATGGTGCGAGGCTGAGAGTGTGATCCAGTTAGCCGTTGCAGAACCAATTTGAAATGAACTCACTCCCAGCAGTCCTATAATTCCAAGCACTTATACTCGTAGTTAGCCAGTATGGGTTTAAGCGCACATAATTTTAATATTTTGCTGCTATTATAAAAACTGTACGTGATGATTATTTCAGTATAGCCCCATTTATAAGATGCAAGATTCTTGTCTGTGGCATACAATAAAATTAAAGCAACAATACTTGCACCATTTAAGCACTATTTACACCAAATGCTAAAGGCAGTTAATTGCATTAATTTTTGTTAATTAGTCTTTAAGTACTTCATTATTTTTTATTTCTATTCGTAACAGTACATAATAAACTATATTCACTACTAGTAGTGTTTGTTAATTTTTTTACGGGATCCTGTGGGAATATCAGGATAAAAATTATCTTATGTCGTAACCCAGGTCATGGTGGTAGACCATGTGCCTAATTTAATTTAATTAAAGTGAAAGTTTAACAAAGAAACATAAAATATTTTCTCTTTATAATATTAGTTTAAGCAAGCTTAGCGATAGCGGAGCTATAGCCGAGGGAAATTAGGTTTGAACCCTGTACTCAATCGTAACAGCGATTTTTTCCTTGAATCGTGTTTTGGAACTTAGCTCCTCAAATAATATTAAAAAATTTCCAGGACCGAAAAAAGTAAATAGTTAGAAAATTGTTTTGGTTATAACTAAAAATTGTTAAAACTAATACCTATATTATTTCAAAATTAAACATTTTCGTCCACGGCAATTTAAATAAAAATAAAATTCTTTAATTGTACTTAAAGCAAAAATATTAACAGCGGTTTTTCTGCATTAAATTAATTAATTCAATATTTATTATGATAACCAACATTAAATTAATTAATTCAATATTTATTATGATAACCAACAAAATTAAACATATTTTACTAGCGCAGGATATTATTGAAAATGTTATATAATAAAAAAGTGCTTTAAAGTGTTTAATTTTCTTGGAATCAAATCAGCTAAAGCCTATAAATAAAAGTTAAACTAAATTATTTAACTCATCATCAACATTTTTGCCTGAACGACTGTTGCAAAAAAAAAAACTTTGATTAATATCTTGCGCTAGTACAATATGTTTAATTTTGTTGGATAGCGTATTAAAATATTTAATTAAGTAATTTAAAAATAACTGTTTTAAATTCATGCAAAGTTTAGGCTAAAATTCGGCATAAATTCCCCGCGCTACTATTAATATCTCACCAACCTAAGGTTGGTGACGCATACACGTGTTTAGTATCTGTGTTGAGCCCAGCGTGATTGATATTTACCCGTTGGCGCCTAGCAGTGACTTGTTATTTGTGGTAAATAAATGCTCATAGGACCGAATCACAGAAATCTTGAGGAATATTATGACGTATAGGTACAGTAGGCCACACGTCAGTGGTAGCTCTTTGAGCAAGAGTTGGCCTAGCGTAGTACGGACTTTAAATATAATAAGAGACCAGCTTATACTGGTTTTTTTACCACTTACTCGAGACTGAGCTCTTGGTTAAGTAATAACAGCCGCATGGGTCGCTTCATCAGGATAAGCTACGCTTGCCGGGATTAGTCCGTGAACGGGTGCCAATCTTTACATACCAAGAGTGAGTCCTCCGTGCCTCGGAAAGCACGTTAAGCCCCTAATAATCTTGTGAATAGATTAGACTGAAATCCGACCCCAACATGGATGGAAAAAGGCTAGGTAGATTGATTATCTTGTGACAAGATAACTAGTCCCTAATTGGACATAATGTAATAGGGTACATGCTTTCCGAGACGTTTAAAGACAATTTTTCTACCTCTTATTACCCATAATTTATACCCATATAACCATTACCATTTTAATTAACAATATACTTACTTCTTAAATATAAATCAAGTCTGCAAACATTTCAAACTTGTAATAATTTTCAAAGATTTATTTTCGTGAACTCCATTTGAATCTAAATTTTCTTCAGCTAAACATTGCACTGTTTATTTTGTAACATAAACAGAACTCGTGCCGTCTGTCTGTCCGTTATGAATTCGGGTTTCAGCAGACATTGCGAATTTCAGGTTTGTTGAACTGTTTCACAAGGCTGCTTTTGTATTTGTGATTTTTTGATCTTCGTAATATTGTTCTTCTTCATTATATTAAACCCACGACGCAAGAAGAGGGGTGTTATAAGTTTGACCGCACAAACAGACACACATGTGTCTGTCTGTGGCACCGTAGCTCATAAACGGGTGAACCGATTTGAATGCGGTTTTTTTATTTGATAGCAGTTTTTCTAATGATGAAGAACCATCATTAGACATGTTTTATCTAAATCAGTTCAGCCGTTTGAAGATTAACAGGTCTTTTCTAGTTGATGAACGGATGTGAGCTTCTACAGGTTTGAAATTTGGTATTCTATTACTTCAATGATATTAGAGAACATAGTAACCTTGAACTGATGCTGTAGCATCACCTGGAATTGGCAACCCAACTCCCTTACCAACTTACAGCAATTTTGTCGTGTTTGGGCTCATTGGAATGGTCTCAATGAATAGGTTATAGATAGGTAATGATCAGTGTCAGGTAATGGAGTAGGAAAGAGAAATAAGGAAATGTTTATGTTGGAGGTTTTTCTAAATTTTAATATAATTTCACTTGTTGTAAGGTAGTAAAAGGTCACTTTGATATCAAATATAATTATGACTTTACAGAATTAGCAATACAACTCCTTTAGTTAGAATAATCAATCAAATGTCATGATTTCATGAAATAGTCATTCAATACGGTTAGGTACATGAACTTAGAGTGATGATGATTATGATTTTTATGATTATAATTATATAAATAAATATTTAATACGATCAACATATAACCTGATAATGTTAAAGTCAGATAAATTATTTATTTCAATTAAGCACATAAAAGGCACTTTTGAATGTTAAAATTCACAAATAATAGAATTGATTCCAGTCATAAAAAAGTATAGATAGTCAAAATAAAGATAAAATAAATCAATCATTTTTCAGATTATCTAAAGTACATACATCTTTTATGGGGTACTGTGTTGAATGTTACAACAAAATACCTTGTGATACTTAATTATATATTTCAATTAAATGAAAGAAAATTTAAAACTGATTTTAAAAGTATACTTTGTAAAAAAGCATAGTACAAATTAGAGGATTATATCCAAGATAAGAATGCTTGGAAACATGTTGGTCCTGCTCCATAGGATAATCTAGAATCTAGACAAAATCAAAATGGGTTGCGAATTCATCGATGGTGAGGTGTCGGCTGCGATGGACAAACGCTTTTAGGGTTACCACATAATTGATCGTGTACTTACATTGTTGAAGCACAAATAGGACGTGTAGTACCACCGTATCATGTATTATAATTATATTATATACACTGCGATGTTCAACATTAGCATGTTAGTATACTACACAACCCAGTCAGTGGTTTGGCCCAGCTGTGTGGAGTTATATCCAATTAAGCACAACATTTTGAAGTCCTTATTGAGTTTTTGGATGGAATACATCAAGAGGGTGTAACTCAGAGGTAACCAATAGTAACTGCTCTAATTTATAAAGGCCTTGCCTAATTTGCTTGACAGTGCAAGCAAATTGGGTAGTCACAATATTGAATAGTTATAGTTATCTGTCATAGAACATTGATACATTTTAAATCTGTGTGTCGTTAAATTTGAGATTGTAGGTATATAGAGTTGATAGATATATATATAGATCATTTATTTGTCTAAACATAAGTATACACACACATGGCATGCAAGATGTTACATAAAATAATTGCACAGTAATTTTTTGCCTTTTTGCCTTAACGGCGTAAAAATACAAACTGGTAGGTTATTTTTAGTAGGGTTGTCCATTATTCAAAGCAGTTAACATATCAGAAGAAAAACTTAATCAATCAAATTAATAAATATACTACAGAATAGTGTCATCAACTCGTCAACGATATGTAAGTATAATAAAATTACATTAGCGAGTCAAAAGTGGACAGACGAACTAATAAAGGTCGCAGGAAGCCGCCGGATGCAGGTCGCTTCCAACCAAGCCAATTTGGAAATCATTGAGGGAGGCCTATGTTCAGCAGTGGACGTCCTATGGCTGAAATGATGATGATGATGAGTCAAAAGTCAAAGTAATTAGGAATAAAATGTAGGTACATATATTATTTCACACAAGTCAGATTAATTAACTATTATTATACATTATAGTCGATTTTTGTAATTTCATATTCAGCCTATATTGTTTCTACTGCTGAGACACGGGCCTAACCTCGGTGAGAGGCAGTGGGCCGTAATCCACCACGCGGGCCTAGTGCGGGTTGGTAGGATGTCACATAATTATGTCTTCCAATTTTTGGTTTTAGGACATGCCGGTTTCCTAACGATGTTTTCCGTCACCGTTTTGACAGCAGTGTTGATGAAAAAATTTACAAAAATAAATCGCCTCTCTGGGTTTGAACCTACGACCTACAACTAGTACACAATGGGCCACCACTGCTCATCATCATTTGGCAATGATATAACAATCGTGTAGCCTAGTGGTGTGATCGTCGGACTTCCAAGTCATAAGTCTCCAGTTTGAACCCGAGGCACGCACTTCTGACTTTTCGGATTCATGTGCAACGCATGCGGATACACACGTAGAAAGTGATTACACTTGCTTCAAAAACGGGGAAGAAAAACATCGTGAGGAACCGGATGCCTGAGAGATATTTATCGACGGCATGTGAAGCCAAGTCAGAGGCCCATGGGCGGCATAAAAACACTGACACCAGGTTAGTCGCTAACCACACAAAAAAGAAAAAACATCTTGCTTGTGAAATAGGGGGCTTTGTTAAAGCCGTCACGAACTTTTGCTAGTTGATTTTCAACTGAAAACTACAAAAAGCTTGTGTTAAAAGAAAACTCACAAGCACTATTGAAACTTCTGAAATAACAAGTTAGGAATATAAAGTGCATCTATGTTTGAAACCTATATTTTTTAGTTCCCGAGAGTCGATTACTTTAGCTGGTCTGTTCAGACCATCTTTGATTATTTAGATCAACTTCAGGGAAATTAAAGATAGATGGAAAATCCTATGTTTTTCTTTTACGAACATATTCATACATTCCCTTTACTTAGGAAACAAGTTCCTTTGAGGCTGTAAAAACTAAGAAACTGTCTGTTTACTCGCGAAATCTTCCGTCCCGAGAAGTAAGACAAATAGTAGGATAAAAGCCGAGTAAACGTTACTAATGAAATAATAAATGGGTTTTCACCAAAGAAAAACGAAAGACGACGGGAAATTGTGAAACTGAAAAAAGTTTTAAAATAAATAACAAGGTTTCAGAGGATTAATTGTTTTATTAAAGTTTCAAAGTCTTTGGAAAGAACGTACGCGTGTGAAAAAATACTGAATATAAATGAGATTTTTAACTGTAAGAGACAAGGGGATGGGTGGTAGTCTTAATTATCTTTTTAGTTATCCATTTGTTATAGCTGTTGGTTTTCCTATTAATAAATAAATTTGTCACCTCGTGTTTCGTATGTCTTAAAAGTCGTTTAAGGTTTCAGTTGTAGGGGTTTTTGGAATCATGTAGGGATGTAGTCAGGAAGACTGACAATATCATTGTGAGAACATAATTTCCCTAAGGGCTACGCTGATCAGTATTTACATGCTGTTGTGCCGCGTGGAAGAACACTGTTGGTGAATTTTTACGTATTTCATATCGTGGAGTACAGTCACGAGATCTCAAAGTTAGAATAGGTACTTATTCATAGGAAGACTAATGACTGCCTACTACTGATGGCTATACTGTTATAGAGGTATGAGGAACAGAGTGTAAAGTTCACTCATGGGGTATAGAAAAGGGAGAATCCTCCGACCAGACAGGTGTCTGGCGAGCAACTGCCCAACGATTGATGTCGGGAGGTCGTATATAAACTCGTCGCGCGATGCAGGATTTATGCGTAGTTTCGCATGTGGCATTATAGATTCCGCCACATCGCTCACCTCCGGAGACCAGAGGTCGATAATAGGCCGTGTCTTGTATCTTGCGATGCTTCACGGTGCCAGTTGAGGTTCCAGTGGGTTGGGACCATGTGACGCATAGTGCCCGACAGAGAGGGCTCTGCTCCAATACATAGTCTTTGTGAAAACCCTAGAACTCTCTAAATTATAGCTTAATTTTTTTTGTATAATATCTGTTTTTTATTAGTTCTAAGAACTTGCCGCCACACTAATTAATTTCTTGAAACGGCTCTATGAGTGATGATGCGTAGGTACGTCCATCTCATCCTAGGTTTTTGACCCTGTCACCGATCTTGTTGAATGTCTAGTATTTTATTCTTCTTAAGTTAAACCGACTATTGTAACAAAGTTACCATATTGTCAACGATCCAAGATTAACTGAAAAACCATACTTAAAAATTTTAAACTCATCATCATCATCCTCTGCCTAGCCTTTTCCCAACTACGTTGGGGTCAGCTTCCAGTCTAACCAGATGCAGCTGAATACCAGTATTTTATATGAAGCGACTGCCTATCTGACCTCTACAACCCAGTAATTGGGTGATACGATACCCCTTAGTAAGACTGGTTGTCAGACTTTCGGGCTTCTGACGACCCGTAACGACTGTCAAAGATCCACGAATGACAGCCGGGACCAACGGAATAAAATTTTTAAACTATAATTTCGAATAGCTAGCCTGCCAAGTATAGGCTAGTCGCGATTAAAGCAAGTAATTTATATTTTTGTAATAAGTTTAATTCAAGATGACGACGACGGGAATAAATTGCGTTACAATCTACCGTCACCGGGCGTCCGAGGTAGTGATGTCCGCAATTCTGGTTTCCGGGAATTATGTAATATTAAAGGGTTTTTTTTAAGAATGTTGTTCCTATTTATGAGGTATGTTTAAGCGTAGATTAGGTTACTTTAGGGACTTTTTGCGTGCAATCAAACATTTAATCATATTGTTACAAAAACTTACAGCTGTAATATAAACGATTGTTATTCTGCATTCAACTTTATAAACGCCTATATAAATGAAGGTATAAACTATGTATACCTATATAAACTATTTTTTTACTCCCTCCATTTTCACTTCCAACGAAAATAAAAAAACATAACACCGACACAAATTGATAATATTAACGTCCTGCCTCCCGAGTCCCGGTAACCAAATCCCGCGGCCATATTGGACGGCCCCGGGGCTCCACAACGGGATATAAATTTTACACGTAAGCCAGCTATAATGAAATGCCTGCCCCTACCTGGGAGTGGGTTAAGTATTCTGAGTTACAGGGACGTAACTACTAATCGGGAAGTTCGGAAAAATAAGGTGATTTTCTTAGTTAAGAGGCAGAATTTCTCAAGTTACAATCTTCGGGCAATAGGTAATTAGGTGTTTGAAATTGGGTAATTGAAAGTAGGTTTCAATTTACAAAGGGTGTTGTGGAACTCTTGGGAGGGGCTTATGTCCAGTAGTGGGGGGCAAAAGCCAAAGTTGTTGGAGCATTTGGTTTTTATGTTTTTTTTTAATCTGCGTAATCTACGAAACTACCTTCTGGAAATGGCAACTAGAATCATTCTATTTTCTTGACGTTTTGACGTTAAAATGTGCGTTTAAATTGAAATAAATGATTTGATTTTAACTTTGATCAAGGTAATTTTTGAACATCTGCAAAACTGTATCTAATAGAATTGCTGAGTCGTCGCTAACATTTTTAGGAGACATTTCTCAAGGCTTGTTTGACATTAGGGCTAGAACAAACTTAAACGGACCTTAAAGTACCTACTTCAATGTTTTACTAAGCAATACTCTATATGTACAAGACATCTAGTTTAAAAGACTAATAAAATTACATATAATATGCATTGGCTTGGCACTAAAAACTGATCGTAACATACCTTATACCTACCACAAGTGGTAGTTACAACTCAAGCACTGGGTACAGTGGGTACTGAAGAGGTTTTTATTTGTGTGTTTTGCAATAACCATCTACATACACTTAAGATAATTATATTTCTTATGTTCGCCTTTGCCACAGAACGTGGGGCAATTAGTTTTAAGAACGAAGAGTATTTTAATGGATATTGCACTTTTTGGTGGAATATTGATAGTACTTAAAGAGATTTTAACAAGTTTTAACTAATAACGATTGAGAGGTAACATGAAATAAAGTTATTGTATTTCATTGTAGTGTGGCGGTACCACAGAATGTGTAAAAATTGTTTAAAGTTTTTCTAGAACAACATAATGTGACTGCTAAATAAATTATTTAGCTACTAAAAGTTGTTTAATAGCGTTTTAAAACTTTAAAATTGAAATACCCAACTATTAACGAGTTTTTAATAACAGAAGAAATTAATTTAACTAAAACCTTTTATTTTCATTGCATTGAAATGAGTTTTAAATTGCCTTCTGTTATTTATTTTATTTTAAGATTTAAGTAAGTGAATTATTTAAATTTCTTTGGCAATAAAGAAAACCTCCAAGGAAATTAAGATATTTTGTATCTTAATTTCATTGGAGATTTTCTTTATCTTGACGTTGTCACAGTTTAGTAGTCGTTGAAAAACTAAACTTATAAATAAACCAGGGTATTTTTCTGGGGTTACATGACGTCAGGTTGAGAACTAAGCATGAATATAAATAGAGCTTTAAGTTCAACAACACACGCACTGTTTATTCATGTATCTTTTAGTTTTCAGCTTCAAGTTATTTTTGAAAATGTCTGCAATGTGTCACGGTTGGCGTAAGGATTGATCGTATGGTATGGTGATAGTCCTCCTTATTGATTTCAATAACGGTGACCCTCGGAAATCGCTAGACCGAATTTAGTTTTGAACTCAGTTCAGTCACAACGTGTGGGATGTGCCAGATTGTATGGTATCAGAGCTACGGCTCGTAGGAACGATTTTCAGACGGAAGAAATACTTTAGGTTGTACTTCTTCCAAAAAATATTTTTAAATCCTCACAAAGAAAGAAATAGAGAACATAGACACAGTGGTATAGCGGTGAGAAACATAAAATAAATTGCTGATAAAAATACTGTACCTTAACATCCATAAATTCCCCACCCGAGAAAGACGACGTGCTTCAGGCGACAAGTTTTATCACACTGGGACCTAAAACTGTCATCATTCTTGTAAGGATATACGATTGAGTACGATATAGCCTTTTTGCTTTTTGAAAGAAATACCGATATTTATTAGGAACTAGCTGCCCGCACCTGCTCCGCACGGTAGCACTAAGTACTTATCTATGGCGCACCTACCTACCTACTCTACCTACACCTACCTAACTGAACAGACAGCTGAGCTGCTGGGGAGTTTGTTGCGCCACTTCTTCTTCCCAGCTAAAGGCTAAGTGGTGAAGTGTGGGCGTTTTGGGGGACTGTCTCATTTAACTTTGACGTTCGCAACGTGCTGATTCTCAGCCTAGTTTAAATAAATGAATTTTAAATTTACCTAGGTAGGTATGTAAGTAGGGTAGGTTGAAACGGCTGAACCAATTTAGTTAGGTAGCTAAATTGGTTCAGCCGTTCTCGAGTTTTGCGCTTAGCAACACATTTAGCATTTCATTTTTATTTATGTAGATAGATCATCAATACTCAATATCTTTATTGCTTTACCATAATGTGTACTTAGGTGGTAACTATATAATTTAGATCATTATGGACCCTGTAGGGCCACAGCTAAAAGGGTAGGATAGAGGATGTCCTGTTTTACGAGATAAATAATTATTTTTGTGGGAACAAGTTTTAACTTACATATTATAATGAAAGTGTATTCGCTTATCTAATATTTATGTATTATTTTATCTGCAAAATGTACTTTAATATTTTAGATAGATGAAAATCATTCGTCTATTCACTAGTATAGCGCGATGCTCAATCTTAATTAAAAAGTCATTTTGTACAAGTAAGTATACGAGTACTGTTGTAGGGAAAAGAGCGAGAGAGTTGCATTTATAATTGGGACTCGCACATAATTGGGAAAACTGTTAAGCATGCCTTTCATGTTACGTGGAGTAGAGTGCTGAAAGGGGTATCGTGTTACCCAGTAACTGGGTTGGGAAGGTTAGATAGGCAGTCCCTCCATGTAAAATACTGGTATTCAGCTGCATCCAGTTAGACGCCGACCCCAACATAGGAAAAGGCTATGCAGATGACGAACGAGGACTAGACCACTAGCGGGTATCTAGCGAAAAACGTATATATTTGTGGTATTAAAACTACAAACAATTAGGTACTGCTTATGCCTTCTGAGTTCAAGCACATGAAAGTTCAACGACCTGATAAAAAACCCTCCATACACTACGTGACGTAATAAACCGTTCTATGTCTGAGGTAGTACGAGCCGTTTTAAATCACAAATAATAGTTAAGGGAAGCGCGTCGTTTTGTTTGTGTTTACATGTGCGACCGATACGTGAATGGGTTTGTGCACGCGAGGCTTAGCTTAAGGGTTAGTTAAGTGATTTTGCGATTCGTACTATTTATTGTTTGTAAAGGGCTTTGTATTTACGGAAATTAGAACTGCGCACAAGGAAAATAACACTTTTCAATATAAAAAATGTAATAGCTCTAATAAACAGTAACTTTTTTATTTTCTGATCTTTTGAGTATTATCTACTGCATGTTGTTTATTAGGTGTCTTCATTGTGTTTGCATATAGACTAAATAACAACACACAGGTGGACAGACGACCTAATAAAGGTCGCAGGAAGCCGCTGGATGCAGGTCGCTTCCAACCGGCCGATTTGGAAATCATTGGGGGGGGCCTATGTTCAGCAGTGGATGTCCTATGGCTGAAATGATGATGATGATAGACTAACTTCCGTATTACAGACGCTCACTCAAAATTCAAGCATAACTTAAAACTCTTTTAAAGCCTTTTGATTGGTTGAAACTACTCGTAGTTTTAAGTAATGCTTGAGTCTTGAATGAGCTTCTGTAATACGGGTAAGGCTAAGAACTCACGAAGCGATTTTCGCCCTTGCCCGGATCGGCGGCGGGACCGCAAAACTCGTACGAACACGTAGTATATGCAAATGTAGATCACGACGCGATTTATGCCCGCTGCGTGCGCGATTGTGTCGTGTGTGTTGGGGTGCCACCACCGCAAGCGCTGCTGAAAACCGCTCCGTGAGTTCTTATCCTAAGGCAGTTGCGTAATTCTCCGTCACAACAAATTTTCCACATTAGAAACACGTCCTGATGTTCACAAAAGGAATCCGTGGATTCAACAATCAAGATATTGATTGGCATGACATTGATTAGAGGTTGTCAAATACGCAACATTTTATTTTCAAATTAACCTTTCGCTCGCTCCCTCTTCCTCTCTCTCTCTTTTACACATTTTCTTGTCAGCCGTATGATTAAGGTTCACTGCTGTCAAAGACGTCTTAGATTAAGATAATTCCTGTTACTGAGGGAACAGATCAAAGTGAGGCAAAACGGGGAATGTTCCTTGATGTCATGTCGCTTACAGAGGCGGATTTATAAGATAAATTTGTCTGTACATTACTGTGGTAAGTTTGGACCTAAATGAGGTATGAAATAGGGATATTATTTATTCAGATGTCCTATGATTCGACATCGAAAAGTCAATTTTGTAACTTTATAGTTGTCATTTGATTTTCTGTAATGAGAAGCGAAGCTGAAATGGAATTGGGTAGGTCATACTTTTTATAGGACGCATCGAGACAGATGGGCTAGGATCCTCACACAGTGGGTGCGTGACCAATTGGCAAATTTGGTCCAGCAGTTAGCAAAGCAGGTAAAAAAAAACCGGTAAGTGCGTGTCGGACTACGCAAAATGAAGGGTACCGCAGTTGGGATGAACTTATCCCAAAATTAAATTACACATCCCATTTATCGATATACGTCACGGTCAAATCTCCAACTGCCAAAAAAAAAAACGTTTGATTTACAAATTAACTATTTTCGGCCTTTTTCTTCATACATGTGCTGTGCTGTGAGACCTAGGTTCCTGACAAATTTCATGATTCTAGGTCAGCGGGCTGTACCCTGTAGGTTTTGATTTATTTGCGACTTTCAAAATATGTCGCTTATTTGGCCGTATTTTTATTGCGTTGATTTTTGTGGGTGGGAAATCGTCAAATGACTTCTCCCGCTCTGGGTGGAGCAGGAGGGCGTGTCAGACTCTTACTGACTAAAACCCACCCGTGTTTCTTCTGTTGCCTGTGCAATGCCAGGGGGCCACGGTATACCTTTCGGACTTTCCCGCAACCCCGATTTGATAAAAATTTCAACTTGATACCTCCACGTGTTCCTGAAAAAAAGGGTATTGACAGACAGACGGACAGACAACATAGTGATCCTATAAGGGTTCCGTTTTTCCCTTTTGAGGTACGTTACCCTAAAAACGGAATAAAAAAGAAGCGACTTGCTGATTTACCATCAAATAACAGAGACAAAATTCTGGTATCTTTTTTGTAAGCTTATAGTATTTATGCGACCGTGTTTGTCGCAAAGACTTCTATCTGCGTCTTCACTTCCGTGGTAGAAACCGATTGATGAGGGATTGTGGTGAGCCGTAAGACCAGGAATCCAGGAAAACTGATATTATAAAATGAAATGCGAAAGTGAAGTGAAGTGTTTGTTTGTTCGTTAAATTTTCAAGCTAAAACCGCTGAACGGTTTTGGATGAAATTGGCCACGTGGGAAGACCATGACTGGTTAGGACATATGGTATATTTTATCCCGATTTTCCCATGAGATCCAGAATTATGCGAGCTCCAGCTACTAAAATCATATTGCACTCGCAAGCATTGAATCCACGTTTGCCACAAACACTATAATTTTTGATGTCCTAAACAATGACTTATAAACATCATTGAGTGTCACCTACTTTAAACTTCTGACTTTAATTTATAAAAAATAGAGGCTAACTAAGATATCATCATAATACTTATATCAGTTTTAATTTCAATAAGTTTTAAACATTATTTTTAAGATAACATTTATCGCTCGCAATTTAGTAAAAATTAAACAATACACTACTCCACCCCTCTTACAAGTATTATCGTCTTGTCTCATAATTAAGAAGTACCTAATTTCACCTTGAATGAATATTAAACTTAATATTCAGCCTCTTGTATTCCAAGTAGGTATTTATAATCTTGGTTAGGTATTTTGTACAATGTGCTAATGAAAGATAAAGTTTGCTTAATTTAATTAGTAAAATGCCTATATAATGGAATATTTGGTGTTATTTAGTGAGAAAATTTTAGTTACGCCCGAATAAGCTAGATTTTCAGTGAGAATTAACTAGATCATCAATGTTTAGAGATGTTAATGCCTTTAACTACGTATTTCAAGAAATGGCTTCATCAATTTCTTTTGGCATTGAAAAATAAATAGGTTTAATTAAAATGTAAGTAGTTTCAGAAATTTTCATCAGCGTAAAATAGTGTTTAATTTCGAAATTGAAAGCTCAAAATGGGATTTTGTTTTCGATTTAAGAAAAGCATCATTATTCCCTTCGTTGTTTTTTTTACAAAATGGTGGAAAAATGCGGTTATATCACTTCACTATACTTACTCAATCGATCTGATTGAAACTCAAGTTTTATTTCGAGGTAACAACCGGAAATTGTTGCAACCGTTCAGTGCTCAATATAAAGAGCGAGTTCGAACATCAATTTGTACCTACATACTGTCCACAGCTGAAATTACTTTCTAAAGATTCCACTGAGTTTATTTTCTATTCATTCATGATTGTTAGCTATATTTATTTGGCAGTCTGGTAGGTATCGTGTTCGAAGCGAGATTCAGAGTCAATTAAAACTATTTACGTAGGTAATTAGGTACGCCTACTTATCTACACCTAATTTATTTATTTAGGTACAGTATCTATCTTTTCTACAAGATTCGGTTTAAATTCCAGATTTAGTTTGTATTCAGTAGTCAGCAACAGATGTATTTATACCCTGTAAAATGGTTACGATAGCTATGAATTGCAGCAGAAGATTGACTGAGAAAAATAGTTAACCCGGAAACAGACATCGAGAGGCATGCGCCGCGAATGGCTAATTGCCATGTATTCCGCAGGCCGGCTGTGTGGAAGGGGTGCTCACTGTGAGCATCCGTCGATGCGACGAATTTGATTGACAATGTGGCGATTCACTCAGCCTGGAGGCATGCGTGGCAAACCATATATTTATGGTGCTTACCCATCGGCACTGCTTATGATAATTAATCATGATCATCAACCTACAGCAGTCCACTGCTGCACATAGGCCTCTCCAATTGCACGTTATTCAACAGTTCTCCGTAACTCTCATCCAGCTGCTACCAGCCATCCTGCGAAGATTGTCACTCCACCTAGCTTGAGAGCCACCTTACGTTTGTCGTTTGTCATGATAATTATACCACTTTAAATATACTGGCCTGTTACTGTCCTACTTTAGGTTAAAGGTTCTCAAAAGAAAGATTATTATATTTTTTTGATGTCAAAGATTCATGTTGGGAACTTTGTTAAGAGCTCTTATCAGTATTTGCCAAATTTTTTATTTGACCTTAATTGCTTCACAAAATTTCCGGGAAGTTCCTCTTGTGCTTATTTACATATTTCCAAACTGTTGTCAATAAAGTGATAGAAAATCCATCCATCTAGTAATATTATTCGGGTTGAGATGACTCGGGCCGAGCTGTCAAAGCTGTGTGTTTATCAAAATGATTCATTTTGTTTTGTTTTAAAAACCGAGTTTGTGGTGTCTCATTATGATGCAACTAACTATAATCCTCGATGTCGTTTGCATATAAATCTCAGTTCCCTGCTTGTCAAGTTCAGGGATAAAGATTTATTAAATCTTTATAGATATTATGTATATTTTTTATATATTATCAATGTTTAATTAACAATCACATGTATTTCTGTAAGTATGTTTATTCAAACTCTTTTAATAATAATATTATGTTTATTTTTGAACAAAGAATCAATATTTTTAGTAATAATATTAAAACAACTTATTATATAGTGTTAGTAGCAATCACTTTCCGCACAAACTGTTTTACACTTGGAGAGCTGAAGTTGTCCGATATAGTTCTCAGGATGCCATTGCGACTGTATCTCACTCTCCTCAATGGTGAAGCCATTTTCTTACGTACAATCTCGTGAAATCCGTCGGTATGAGCTTATCTTTACTCGTCAAATATATTTTAAAACTAGATGAGGTCGGTGTGTCCTCCGTCTTTTCTGAGAAGAATCATCGAAAAAAGTCAGAAGTGACAGTCTCTTTTAAAGTCCAGACATAATCTTGGTCAGACCATATATGTGGACCATGTATTAGATTAGTGTCTGAAATGGTCTTTTGAACTAAAAACCATTTCAGGCACTAACAAACAATAAAACGATACAACTATATAATACTAAATAATAACTATTATTTTGTTGTTTTGTAAAATAATACCAATAAATTACTGTTATTTTGTGGCATCGTTAGATTACTACTATGCGTGCTTGACAGTATTTTTATGGCTGTATCATCTAGGTAGGTTTATAGGGAACCACCATAAATAACAATTTAATTTAAAAACAAACAATTCGTTTTATAAATCTATAAATAAAAATAAACGGAATTGTATCATTAAGTTACTAAAGAACTGGCACTAATTTAAAAATAGCAAAATCAAAAACATTGATTCGAAAGGCGTTTCTTTTGTTAAAAGAAAAACGCGTTTCTTGATTCAATCCAGTTCATTCATTAGGTTGGAATCACAAGAATGTGAGAAAGGAGGTTTTACGTTTGAAATCTTTTTCAGGATGTAATCAAGAGGATAATAAACCTATTGAAGCGTACAGACTAAGGCCGATATTTAAAATCACTTAATTTGAAAGCTTTAAGAGCAGTACATCTTAAGAACTTGTTTTATCTATTTTTATAACCATAGACTTTGTTATTTTATTTGTTTGTTTCCACGCGCTAATCTATGGAAGAACCTGTTGGTTGGTGTTGAAACAATATTTTTGCATTTGATAGCACAATTCTTGAGAAAGTTAAATATCCTATAGGGCTATTTAACAACACACCAGGACCCTTAGGAGCCGATCATGTAAAGAAAAAGTCAGAGAGAACGCTAAGCGAAAACGATGTTATAACGCGGGCGGGCGATGCGATACGACGGGGGAGTCGGGAAACAAGAAATTTCACACAGACGAAGTTCCGGACATAAACTACTTTTAAAATAAACAAACGAATTGTTGCCAAATAAAAGAAAATATAACGTTACACGGTAGGTGTGGGATTTTCTGTTGTTTTTTTTTTAAATGACAACATAGCTTATAGGTACCTACCATGTAAATTATCTTGCATACTATTGTATAGAACCATTTTTTTTTTCTAACTGAACAGACAGCTGTGCTTCTGGGGAGTTTGTTGCACCACTTCTTCTTCCCTGCAAAAGCACTAGGAAGTGGTGAAGGGTGGGCGTTTTGGGGGACTGTCTTATGTAATTTTGACGTTCGAAAAGTGCTGATTCTCAGCCTAGTTTGAATTTTGAACAGTCATCATGTATTAAATAATTAAGGTCGTTATTCTCATTTGACTCTACTCAACTCTAGTGTTAATTGCACAACATGTCATATCCTAAAGCAGTCCACTGCTGGATATAGGCGTCTCCAATTGCAAGCCATTGAGCTCGATTCTCGGCAACTCTCACCCAGCTGCTACCAGCCACCCTGTGAAGATCGTCGCTCCACCTAGCCTGAGGGCGTTTTATCTTACGTTTACCGATCGCGAATCGGTCCACATCTCCACTCAAGAACACGTCTACCCCAACTGAGTAGGAACAGCCTATTGCTATTTCAACTTGCTTATTCTGTGAGCTATGCCAATAATTTTGGGTTTTTTGCTCTCTCTGGTTTTTCGGAGAGACTACAAAACCAAACAAATATTCTGTGAGCTATTATATAACCAAACAAAGAACCCAAAATTATTGACATCATTCCGGACTCGATCCCTCGGAGAGACTACAAAACCCAACAATGCACAACATGTGACAATTCAAAAACCTTAACGCACGTGTATTCAACGCTCTATGGCTCTATACAACATCGGTGTCAGTTAAAATGAAATTCTAAAGCATTCCATGTTCCCACCCCAATTAAAATGCTTTTACCTAAAAGGCAACACCATACCATTATGTCAAAATTTTGTCAAAGGGAAATTATTATGTGTTGAATTAATTTCGCGTCTTTGAGCAAAGGACTTATCCGTGTAGGCGTTATGCCTACATTTATAAGAAATTCTATGATACCTTTAATAAGTACCTACAGTAAGTGAAGGCTACAAAGAGACCTGGTAATTTGGAATAGATTTTTACAATCAACGGAAAATCTCTGTTTTGTAATGAAACCGTAATTTTCTTTCGCGTTCTCTGATGTTGACGTAAAGCCGTCAATAACAAGAAATACGAAACTACAACTTACTTGAGAAAATTAATTCATTAACGAGTTTATTTATCGCACCCTTTTGCTTATCATACAAATGTCGCCTAAACTAAATAAGTTGGGTAATAAAAACAATCGGATTATGCATTCGACATAGTACAGGTTGACAAAATCTAGCTACAACCTTTACCTAAATCGAATTCAGTTTTTCGAATAAAATTTTCTAAACATAAGGCTCGCTCCTTATTAAATGGAACTTAAACATAAATGGCTAAATGTGGGTGTATTAAAGTTATTCCTCTGCCCATCTCTTAGGGGAAACAAGGCGTGATGTCTAGTTTCTGGTATATTCTCTAAAAATTTCCCACACAATGTACACCAATGTCGTAAGAAGGGCAAAAAAAATGAACAGACAAAAATAAAGTCTATGTATCTCCGCTATTGTAAACATATCACCTTTATATATACAGTCTGGTTGTAAAACTGTATCGGAATCATTTAACAGCCTGTGTTGTGCAACTTTCTGGGATTTATTGCTAAACAATGTGTCTTGTTAAAAAAATACGGCTCTAGCCCAACAGATAAAATGTCGGATTGGTGGTTGAGGTGAATCTGATTTCCACCTTGTGTACTATAAGCATAGGTTACATTCACGAGCATAAAATATCTTACAGTTACGCAAAATTCACTCAATTACTTTTTTTTCCACACAAACACACACGCAATTACTTTTTTCTCGTCAAATAACAATCGCATTGAACAACTAGAGAATTCTGATAATTATTTTCAGAATTCTAATTTCAATATTTAAATAAAATTTTCTAATCGTTTTGTGATGTTGTTTTTTTTTTGCAGTTTTGTGGAGGTGGTCCCAGGTGCTCCATCAATCCCTACCTAGTAGCTACTAGGTAGGGATTGATGGAGCACCTGGGACCGAAAAGGCCGATTCCACTGTTAGAAATCTAAAAGTGACCAATTTACCTACTGTATTTTGAGGAGCTATTCTGCTTATCACGCCGAAGATCCTCTCCAGATCTTCACCAAATTTTTGTGAGACCAATTCGAAGTTACTAATATTATTTATTTATTTATTTTATTTTATTATCTATGTACTATCGAAGAACTTCATAACTAAGCAGTTTGAAAACCAAATCCCGTGAACACGATGACCACATCTGTTACCGTTCTATAGCGGCCGAGCGCTGCAAACAGAAATAGTCCTTACGGTGTATAGATATGAACTTCTTCGATGGTACACACAGAAAAATAGATACAGATACGACATAATCATACTATCATTCAGATTAAAAAAAAGTATCGAAATTGGATCCAATAAGATGGAGATATTCAGTAGCCCCCTTTTTGTGTCGTTTTTGGAGGAAGTACCCCTCCCATCAAAAATCCCAGACACCAAAAAAAAAACTATAAAGTCGTAAAAACTTTAAATACGACCGGTAAAGGAGTAGCAACAGACAACGACGAAAGCAAATTTTGCTAGACTTGCAGCAGAGACGATTCGCTCGCTGCGCTCGCGTGGTCAATAAATAGAAATTCGTGGAACCATCCTTTTAGGGCAAAAATCCATAATTTCCTCCTAAGTGGCTGAAATTATCAGAACAGTTCCACTCACTATGCATACTAAACAGCCACTTAATATTAATAATTCCACGAAATCAAACTTTAAACGTGACTAAACTTTCAATTTATTCCTATTCAGGGGTTATCGGAAATAAACGTTTCAATGGACAGGCAATTTCGAAGTTAACCTCATTTTCATGATATTGGTACCTTTTTGAATAAACTCCTCTCCCTTAACTGTCAGGGTTCTTAGAAGTTGTTCCCCGTTAAAAATAAGTTTCGTTGCTTTCTGTGATTACATTTTGAATATTATCAAGATTATTATTTTGTAATCGGTAAGTTAAGCACCCACCATTATAGGCTGATTATGCTCAAAATAATGAAATGGGATAAAGATAAGTATGATTTGTTACGCGTACCACATTAAAAATATCCGGCCAAGTTCGTGTTGGACCACACACAATGAAGGGTTCCATAGTTGGGATGAATTTATCCCAAGAACAAACTTAACATTGTAGTTGAAATGTCATGTTCTCCTTTGTATGCACAATATTGATCGTTTTAATGTTATTTTAAGACCATAGACTTCATATAGGTTTTCCTGTAAGCTATGGGTAAAAAAACCATTCTCTGTATTTTTATCAGTATTGTAGGCTCGGTAATTTCGGAGATAAGGGGGGGGGGTATGGTCAATTTCCATCTATTTCTTAAATATCTTTAAAAATATTTATGATAAAATGGAATCCTCGCAACAAGTCCTTTTGTTTGATATGTCACACGGTACAGACGAACAGACAGTCAGACACACGAGTGATCCTATAAAAGTTCAATTTTTCCCTTTTGAGGTACGGAACTCTGAAAATAGAATTGGAGATAGAACAGTTTAGTGTTTGATCTTTTAATAAGAACGTTGTGCATGCCTTTAAGTGATGTATTTATACAGTATTGAAGAATTGTGATTATCTATCCTATCCTTGTAAATATGTCGTTGATGTCCCTTGCTTGATAAATAAATTGTAGCGGTTACACCGCCACATACTAACTACGCATCAAAGACATGACGTCACACAAATCCTGCATCGCGCAATTAGAGTTTACCGCGCGAACGACATAGATAAGACTATCCGAAATCAACAGTGGGGCAGTCGGCCCGCCAGACACAACACCCGTCTGGTTGGAGGATCCTTTCTTTTCTATGGTGGATGAGTGAACTTTACACCCTGTTCCTCATGCCCCTAAATTGGTGACCCTGAGTATGAACGTCAACGTAGCCTTCGTGCAACTACTTCAGCGTGACGTCATCGTCATCATCACTGCCGCAAGCTTTCGTGAGGCGAGTCACACAGACAGCCAGCACCCACGGCTTCAACGGGTATCCTGACCACCAGCATGCAGCGAACGCGCATTCCTGGTCATCACCCTCAGCCTCATCACCCCGACTCACTGGGGAATCAACGCAATCATCTCAATCAGCGCAATCACCGCTATCACCTCAATCACCGCAATCATCTCAATCAGCGCAATCACCGCTATCACCTCAATCACTACAACCGCCGCAATCATCGCAGACAGTTCCGACTCACCGTGAACTGTACGGCACCCGGTTCCGACTCACTGGAACCTTAGCTGGCACTGTGAAGCATCGCAAGATTCAAGACTCAGCCCACTATCGACCTCCGGTCTCCGGAGGGGAGTGATGTAGCGGTTACACCGCCACATACTAACTACGCATCAAAGACGTGACGTCACACAAATCCTGCATCGCGCAATTAGAGTTTACCGCGCGAACGACATAGATAAGACTATCCGAAATCAACAGTTGGGCATGAACTTTACACCCTTTTCCTCATGCCTCTAAAAAATAAAGAAAGGACCTTGTTATAAATGGCCTACGAATCAACAGGTGTGAAACTTTCACAATGATTACTAGTTTTTTTAATAATTTACATTCCAATTATTACAATAGAAAAGACTTCATAATTTTAAAAACATTTAAAAAGTAATTCACTTCGGTTATTTCAGTATTCCCCAGCGCCATTTTTTTTTCTTCAAATTGCGGTTTTGAATAGGCTCTCTCAGCGCTTGATCTATGAATAAGGTTGATCTACGAATAAGGTTTTTTATTACAAAAATAATAGAGTAATTGAAAGCGCTGCGCGCTGTGTGAAACGACTAACATCGACACTGATAATTGAGGAATTGACAGATGACACTTTGACATTTGATAGTAATAACAGTGTCGTTATTTTGTCACTCAGAGTATATTTTTGTTTTTTCCAATGCACTTTAGACATTGGCAGAATAGTCGACATCGGCTTTGCTTGCCATTTAATAAAAATAGAATAAAATAGAATATTTTTGTATTGGTTTTATCTACAAATAAATTAGTATAAAGAAATAATGGTTCTGACAAGGTACGTAACAGCACATTTGTAATGAAACGTTTGAAGTTATGATCCAATGTATTTTCACTAATAAACGCTAAGTTAATGTTTCTATTGGCTTAATTATTACCCCAAAATCCGAGTGTTTAAGATTTTTTACAGTTCTCAGCAGTGGCCCTGATTTTAATTTAGTTTCAATCGAATATATTATGCACAATTTAGAACACAGAAAGTAAATTCACGTCTCCGTTTTATCTTAGGCGAACGATATATGGACGACGAGCATAGTCCTTTATTATTAAGTAGAAAAAAAAACTGTTCATTACAGAGCTGTAGGCCAAAAAGATATAAAGTAAAAAGCACATATTGCAAATCTTCATGAACGGAGATTGTCACAATAACTGAGTTGGGCATAAACCTGTTTATTTACACAAAACTGCTGGAATTACACGATGAACCATAAAAGACAAACACTTAAAATACCCCCTTAAAAATCTTACATATTTAACCTTCATTAAGCTTGGTCCCTAACTCTCTCAGAATAAGCAGTTTCAGCAAAAAAGGTCGTAACATTTATGCTGTACTATACCTAAATTGAGGTAGGCAAGCCAGCATAGAGCATAAAACTGGGACTAAACTTCTTGAAATGTAAGCTTTAGTTATGTTTCCCATGTAAACTTCAATATTGTAGGTTTCTCGGTGTATATTTTGTAGGTACATTGCTACGACGCTACGAAGGGTACGACACGTAGCGTAGAGGTCCAAATGTTTGCTACGCCGATATTTCAGAGAATCGTAGCATAGTCTAAGCGTCTACGAATTTCGGAAACGGTTCGGTTCAATGGTTATATACGGTATTTCGTTTTGTATGGAAGTTTTATGATTACATTGAGGACAAAAATGCTTGGGATTGTGCTGCCACAATTTTTTTTTTACTGTCTGTTTTTTTTTAATCATAGGTATGTACAATGATATGAATATTTACTGTGTGAAGATGAGGACTATGTGGGTCATATTATTATTCTTTATTAATATTATTATTTGTTCTCTCTTTTTCAGTTACTTTTAATAATCATCTGGTAGTTTGAGTACTTTATGCGGCTTACCCGTGTCCTTCCTTTGGTATTGTTCGTCGAATCGTTGAGCTCCTTAAGTTGTGAGTTGAGCTCCACGATTACTGACAAATGCTTGCACTGACAGGACAGGTCTACTCAAATCTGTGTGGTTCTTTTCTCAAAAGACCATTTTAGACACAAATCATCATGGTCCTCAAATGATCTGACCAAGATTATTTCTGGGTTTTATATACGAGTATATAAAACCCATAAATTAACATTGATATTAATAAATTTTATAACATGAATATTTACTTTTTAGTATTAACTATATTATTGTAATTATTGTGATGTTAGTTTTTATTATGGTCTGGCAGCTCGAGTAATTTATGCGGCCTACCCAATTGACCTTTCTTTGATATTGTTCGTCGAATCGGTGAGCTCCTTAAATTCCGAGTTGAGCTGCACAGTTTCTGACAAATGCGTGCACTGATTGGACAGGTCCACTCACTGTGTGTGGTTCTTTCCCCAAAAGACCGTTTCAGGCAACATTCTACATGGTCTTCACATGATCTGACCAAGATTATGTCTGGACCTTAAAAGAGACTGTGACCTCTGGAGTTTGTTTCGGCCTTTCTTCTCAGAGTAGTCAGATAGGAAACGCCGACCTCGACTTATTTAAAAAAATATGATTGACGTGTAAAAGTGTTTGTACAAACCTATTTACAGAAATAAAATCATTTATCATTTATACCGAATTAGTAGTTGCAAAATAGCGAACTTTTCCAGACTGTTCAAAATGATAAAGAAACTATGAATTTAAAAAAAAAAACTGCTGCTAAGGTATAATTATTACCATGCAAAATTTTGTACATAATTACGCTAATTACACTAATTACTAAACATGTTAGATTAATATTGTGACACTTACTAATTACCCTGGCTTAATACCCCACAGCTCAAACCCAGAACATAATCAATCCATTAATAATCCCTTCCAATATATTGATCAATATAAAATATAATGTTCATTACATTTTCCCAACTCTAGTGCTTAGCAAGCTTTCAAACATCCATTAGTTGATCACAAATTCGCAGAATCATCGCATTATACTTGGGATGCTTTAGTTGTTTATAGGGGGGATTACTAGAAAAAAGATTCAATAGGCGAATAAAAAAAAATGTACCCTCTTTTTTTTTATTTTGTAAACACTTTTTCAAAATGAAAAGTGTTTACCTGTATGTAATAATGATTACTGAATAATTTAACAATTGCCTCGTTGGTCTAGTGGTCGCAAGCGCTACTGCTGAACATGAGGTCCTGGGTACGATTCCCAAGTCGAGCAAAGTATCATTGGGTTTTTCTATCTAGAATTTCTCAGTAGCAGCCCGGAGTCTGGATCTGTGCCCGGTTGATGGCAATAGGCTCGCCCCCTATTACATGGGACTTAAAACATAACTGGCGAAATGTGGGTGTACTATAGGTACACCTCTGTCCAACCCTTCGGGGAAACATGGCGTGATGTTATGTTATGTTAACAATAAAAATAGTATGCCTTTCAGCGGATTTAAAGAAAAAAAATATTTTCTGGTTTAATGAACCAAGTTTTTAATCTACATAGTTACATACACAACAATAATCAGCCTACAATATCCCCACTGCTGGGACATAGGGCTTCCTCTCGTCGAGAGGGAGTGGGCTGTAATCTACCACGCGGGCCCAGGCGGTTGGTAGATGTCACATGTCTTCGAATTGTTGGTTCTAGGACACGCCGGTTTCCTCACGATGTTTTCCTTCACCGTTTTGAGAGCTGTGGTGATTAAATTATTTACACAAAGTAAAGCGCCCGCTTAGGTTCGAACCCACGAGCTACAACTTGTAAGTCGGGATCATTACCACTTGGCTACCATTATTCTCTACTCATTTATTCTCAAAATGTTCAAAAATACTTAATCTGTACAAGCAACGCTTTTATCCCTTAACATACACTACGATTACCTACTCAATACAATATAAATAATTCACTAATCAATACTTCTACCTGTGCCATAACATTCTTAGTAAAGAAAAAAAACCGGCCAAGTGCGTGTCGGACCACGCACAATGAAGGGTTCCGTAGTTGGAATGAATTTATCGTAAGAACAAACTTAACTTTGTAATTGAAAAACATGTTCTCCTATACGGTATATACGGGAGAACATGTTTTTGCAACCGCAAATTTAAGTTGGTCGATTATTACTCGTAAACTTGTAAAGCCCACTTAAGTGTGATAGTTTTCCTTTAAACTTCGTTATATATAAGCCGTGACATTTGAATTTCTAACTACAACCGTTTAGTTGGTAGAGGGGGGGACACTTGACTCTAACGAAAATTGGTATATTAAAGCTTGATAAGTCACTAACGGTTTACTTAATCAAAAAACGGTCTTAGCAAACCCCTAATATTTTTGAAAGACCTATCCAACGATCTCGCAATATGGGAAGGACGAAAAAAAAAATATCGTCCCCACTTTACATGTGGTACCCTAAATAATTATTTTTTTCAAAATTTTATTTTACCACTTTTTTGGCGTCATTAACTTGTATACTCATGCCAAATTACAACTTTCTAGTACCAATAGTTTTTGAGCTAAACCGCGGACAGACAGACAGACAGACAGACAGACGGACATGGCGAAACTATAAGGGTTCCTTGTTGACTACGGAACCCTAAAAAACTATAATTGACTTAATCTTAAGAAAGTAATTACCCGCTTCTTAGTTTCTGAGGTTGAAAGACTCCGGAACCTGATTCAGAGTGGATTATAAGCAACACGGTGTAACCGAAAACTTTGCTGACAAGTCACAAAATTTGTAAGATGGAAAAATTCTAAGCATTTTTTTTGCTACAACGACCGTCTACATTATTCTTAGTACGAGTACCTACATTGCATTATTAAGAGTCTTCTCAAGTAACAATAAACCTTTGCCGGCTTGCTGATAGTCATAACTTTTTAACTTGATATTATTATAGCTATAAAGGTTTCTGTCCGCACAAGAAATGAAATTATCTTCTTTTCTTGTGTGGAACTTTATTGCCGTTGTAACTATATTGTTGACACTTATTGTAAATAAATGAAACTATATATTCGACATAACCAGGTTTTTTCCAGTAAAAAGAATTATCGGAATCGGTTGAAGTGGTAAAGAATTATGGATAATCATACATATTCCGACGAATTAAAACCACCTTCTTTTTTTCAAGTCAGATAAAAATAAGGCTATATTAAATAGGTACCTATTCAAGTTTTTATTATGAAAAAACAAACGCCCATCGGTATATTCACGTTAGTGGTTACCTCTTGTGCCAAGCATATGTTTTAGGAAAATGTACGTACTGCAGATTTTATTCTGAAAGTCGAATAAGTTGCCAAAAAATACTTTTTAACAATTGACCGGGTACCATGTAGCACCTATAAGATAAAACAGTTTATACTATTTAACTTAATTTTGTATTAAGTAAAGCAGATTAATTTTCTGGCAGAAAAATAATTATTTTAAATTACTTGCCAACTAAGCTACTACCAGATTTCCCTAACACATTTATCTTTCCTTCCAGTGACATAGTGTACTGTGACGAGTGATGTATAGTGAACAGTGATCAAAATGGACAAGAACACGGCCGAAGCCAGCAAGGGCGGTCAGTTGTGCGGGCAAGTGCGTCGGTTCCGAGACAAAACGCCCGATTTGTCGACCGACTTGTCTTTCGAGGAGCTGAGGAATAAGTTCGATACGAGTGCGCCACGCGCGGCAAGGAACGAAATCGCTTCGAACCCTGCCACGCACGGCAGCGCCACCCGACAAGTGGTCAGTGGCAAAATCTTCAAGAAGTGCAAGAGTGCCACATTTCAGATAGATGGCGCTACATACACTATTGGTAAGTGAGGTTCGAGTTAGTTTGGTTTTCCGCCGCCCGTTTGAGGGTAGCGCTATCACGATGTTTACGAAGCTTTATGGAAGCTTTTGATACGGATGTTTTTCAGATGATAATGTGTTTATACAAGAATTGGTTGAATATTGAGTGGTATTCAAGATGTACCTACTCTATATTTTTATTTTATGCCAAGCCCCTGCAAAACTTTATTGTGGTAAATAAAATAACACTTTAATAATTAGGTATCTATAAAGCTTTTTATAACTATTAAAGTGGAAAGTTTTAATCACAAAAAGGCATAAAAATAACTAGTACATACTTCAACACATAATACTTTTAAAACCAGAAAGATATAAGTAAAGATATTTTGTAGATAATTTTATAATAATAGGTAATCATCATAATAAATAAGATTGCGTCATTACTATATTATGATAACATTTTTCTTTACTATTAGAATTTAAATTTCATTAAACATGACTGCCTCGTTGGTCTAGCAGTCGCACGCGCTACTGCTGAGCATCAGGTCCTGGGTTCGATTCCCGGGTTGGGCAAAGTGTTATTGGGTTTTTCCATCTGGAATTTCTCAGTAGCAGCCAGTAGTCTTGTGTTGTGGTTAGTGGCAATAGGCTTGCCTCCTATTACTTGTGACTTAAACATAACTGGCGAAGGTTGGGTGTAGTATAGGTGCACCTCTGCCTAACCCTTCGGAGAATACTGGCGTGATGTTATGTTATGTAATCATAGCGATGACTCAAACTTAAACTCAAAGAATTTATTTCAATTAAACCATTTACAGGCACTTTTGAACTGTCAAGAAGTCGGTCAGTCAGAAATGTGAAGCTAGTTGCCCATTCCAAAGCGTAGTAGGTAATGGAGAAGAACGGACAAGAAACTCCACGGACACTCTTTTAAATCAAAAATTTGATACAAAATATTGGTTACATCATTCATGTTGAAATTATGAATGTGAGAACAATGTAGAAAGACGTGCACGTTCGTAAAAGCGTCCGTAATAAAAAAGAAAAAAAAAAGAACCATACAAAAATTTCAAATAAATTAAAATAAGCCATGGCATCTAAAAGATGACCAGTCCCAACGGACGGCGCCCGTTCACGAAAATGACGCATGGATCAGCACCATTCAGCTCAACCATTTTGAAGGGAGCTAAATGATCCAACACACGCGCCACCATCAGCGAGACATCTGAGTGAGCATGACATACTCACAGCAGCTAAGGCACATTCAAGTCAATGAAATACTACATATTACCCGGTAAATGGTAGCGCTTTAGTACATAGTACTGTGCCTGTGCTATGCAATTATATAACACAAAGAAGATTGAGTTTATACAATACAAGGATGGTCTTACAATCTTCAGCAGCTCCAACAGTAATTTCAAAATGTTAATCAATTAGTTGTGGTTGTGGAGCAGGACCAGCAATGAGCCAAGCATTTTTATCAGTGATGTAATCCCCCATGTATGACAATAAATAATACCGCAATGAAACAATAAAGAATTTATGTTTTACGATAGGTTATAAAAATCAAACTGTAGTTGTATTTTGTCGCAATTATTAATGCTTGGCCATCTGGCAAAGTTTTTATACAGCTACTCGAACTTTTATTAGATTCTTCCTGAGGTTATTCAGCAAATGTTTAGTTAATTTCGATGGTTGATTTCTAAAGGCAGGCAAGCTTGACGCGACTCTGGTGGAACAATTTCTATGAACACTTCTCGGAAATTGTTCTATCGGTGTCGCGTTGCGCCTGTTTGCGGGAGCCTTAACTGGTCTGGACATTTGCAATTAATGCATTCAGGAGTACTTATTATAACATAACATCACGCCTGTAATTCCCCGAAGGGTTAAGCAGAGATTTACCTTAGAATGTACTCCCACTTTTCACCAGTTATGTTTAAGTCCCATGTAATAGGGGCGAGCCTATAGCCATCAACCGGGCGCAAATCCAGACTCCGGGCTGTTACTTTGCGTGACCTGGAAATCGAACCCAGAACCTTATGCCCAGCATTAGCGCTTGTGGCCACTAGACACATCTCTTATTATTTGCCATAATTATAGTATTCTATGAAAATATGAACCTATTACGATTCCAAAGATACAGCCCTGTGACAGACAGACGGATGGACTAACAGACAGGTAGACGAACTGCACAGGCTTAGTAATAGGGTCCCGTTTTCAACCTTAGGGTACGAAACCCTGAAAAGCACATAGGTCAAGTAAAATACATTGCGATAGAAAGCATTCTGATTATGGCACCTATCCCACCGCCCCGCTCGCCGGCGATTAACGAGAAACGAGTGAAACTAGTAACTAAATACGAGTTGGCGAACAACGAACAATGAACAGCGAGTGCGCGACGGCAACGAACGAATACTTGCGGGTATGACGTACCAAGCGTGAGTCTATATGCGTGTGTTTGGCCCGCCATGCGAGCGCCGCGTCGCTGAGCAAGTTCTCTCTTTGATAGCTCATGTTGCTGCAACAAACGAGCAAACGCCGCCGCAGGTGTGACCAGTCAGCTATTAACTATTAAATTAATCTTACACGGGACCTACCATATTTTGTACATTTATTGAGCATATCGTTGATCGCTTCCTCGTCGGCGCACTGTGGATCCAAAAAAGGCTCTCGAAGACATACATAATATAAATTTTAAAGTGTCAGTTTTTGGCTTGAAATGGCTTCTAATAACTAGTATTACGGATAAATTTGTATATCATAGGATTCAATATGGTAGGCAAATTGGCAAGTTATATTTTATTTCCAAAAAAAATGTATGGAGTTAATGCTTATATCTCCGGAACGGAAAGAATAACTGTTATATCCTTGCACACGGTGATGTAACTATTTATTTATGATTTTTTGACATACTTGTATTTTTTTAGATTAAGTGCGATTTAAAAAAAGAACGCAACTAATTCTCGTTAAATTACGAGAGCCGTTTTTCGATCCACATTGCGTCGGTGGAATAATTTCAATGCATCGTGATGATTGCGTGCTTCGCTAAGCATTCCACAGAACCACAACATCTGATAGTTGTAATTGATTTATTATGATGATATTGATCATTAACCCATATTCGGAACACGCATGTCAGTGTATTGTTTAGGTAATTTATTTTTTATTATTTATTTATTATGACGCATTGTGTTGGAACTATTAAGTAGTTGTAGATAGTATCTGTTAATGTGTAGAATGATACTCTCTCTACCATTATCTACAATATTAAATGTTGTAGCTACAATGGCGGAGAGAGTAGGTAACGTACAACGTATGTATGTGACGACACAATAATAGATTTACGATTATTTGCTACCTCATTGAATAATACCTAGTAATATCAATTCAATATTAAGCTAAGCAATGATAGCCTAGTGGTGTGACCGTCAGACTGACAAAACGTAGGTCTTGAGTTCGAACCCAAGGCACGCACCTCTGACTTTTCGGATTCATGTGCGTATTATATAATTATCACTTGTTCAAGAAACGGTGAAGGAAAACATCGTGAGGAAACCGGCATGCCTGAGAGATATTTCTCGACGGCGTGTGAAGCCAAGTCAGAGGCCCGTGGGCGGCTTTAAAACTCTGACACCAGGTTAGTTTACTAACCACACGAATAGAAGAATTCAATTCAATATTTTTATTGTGAATCATAGGTATGTACAATACAGTTCTTAAATAGTTGAAGATTTTGATCAGCTATGTCCCGCCCGTAGGGCATACAATAATTACATATAAATTAGCTATTCAATAACATTATTACAAATTAAAATAAAAAAAATAAAGTTAAACATTAAAAATTAAAATAGGTAGGTACATGTCTAACTATACAAATAAAAATTAAAAATAAAATATTATAGCAAAAAGAAATCTCAAATTTTAAAAATCATACATAAAATAAAAAAAAATCGATAATACCAGAATAATAAAATGAATTAAATTTGTCTGTAGGTCATCGAACACATAATGACTGGGTGGGACTGTATTTAAGTAAAGACTTGTCGGACAGAAATTCTTTTACAGAGTAGATAATAATATAAATGTACTTTTTCCCACTATCATATTTATTTGCAATATTTGTATAATGTATTTTTGATATAGACTGTACTCCTGCTCATATTATTAAAAATCTTTTTTTATTAAAAAAAACGACCTCCAAATAATACATTATTATTGAAGCTAACTCAAAAAGTACTCAAGCAAAGTTAATAAAATTTATATGGGACCACTTCGAGAGCATACCCTTTCAAACAAAAAAAGAATTTTGCGAAGTCGTCTATATTTATGACGGAGTTATAAATATTTTAAAAAAAAAAACATCCGATTGAGAACCTCCTCCTTTTTTAGAAGTCGATTAAAAACATAGGACAAAATAATAACGAATTTGATAGAAGCAAAGCTAAAACCTTTATTTTTATTTCAACATAAAAATTAAACCTTGTTGTTGGTTGTACGAGTTCTCTTTTAACTACCCACCAAAAACGGAACACCATAAAACTAATTTGAAACAACAACGAAAAAATAAAGGGAAGTAGGTACAAAAAGGCGGGGAATTTCCACAACCCCGAGTTTATCTTGTGCAACGATAAAACAAATTGTTGCCGTGCCGGGCCGAAATGCGGCGCGTCACGCGAACTAAGGCTTACTGCTGATCCAATTAACGCGAATGTGAACCTAGCCTTATGTTACACGGAGTTCTTAAATTATTAAGTGGAGTGTTTTTTTCATAATTTGATGGTGATTTTATTATAAAGGGGTGTTTTATTGTTTTATAAAACGTGAAAAGTATTGGACACATTTTTATTGCGAAAATTCTCACGTGAGATTTTACAAAACGTTCTGCGGAATTTTATGCCCGTTTATGCCAAACTAGCTTCTGGCGCGACTTCGCCCGCGGGTTTTTTTTTTGTTTTAACTTAAAATAATATATCCAATAAGACTAGGCAATATTGTAGCTAGATAGCTACATTTCATATTTTCATACAGTAACATTGCCAAATTAATCAAATCAGCAAAATATTTGACATTTATTTGCGACGTTGCCCACTTTCAGAATAAACGCTCTTAAACCTTCATTAAATACCTGCAATACCTAAATAATAGGGGTTATCGCGTGTGTATGTATGTATATTTGTAAATATCTTTATTAACTTTATCTTCCAAACGGCTGGATCGATTTCGACATTTACGGTATCGTTATATTCGTCTTAAAACCCCGAGTGTTCTTAGATAAGTGTTTGAAAAAAAGGCGGATTTTTGGCGCAAAAACGCAAACCTACTTACTAAACCGTGTGTAAAAATAAAGGAAATTAAAAGGGAATTACTAAAATATAAGTATACTGGCTGAATTTTTAGTCATCGTCTAAATTTTTTCTAGGCATTACTTATGATTTCTGTAAAAAAATCGATACGTAAAATTTTCATATTAAATCATTTTCTCGAAAGAATTATCCGCTCTGCGTGGTATATAATAACTTTGTGATGTGATATATCAATATTTTTGTATTGAGTGATACTAAAAAAAAACACGCTTCAATGATTTTCGCCAAAGATTAATATATCAAAATTTGGACGGTGACTAAAAATTCAGGCCGTATAAGAAATGTTTAAATTTAATTATGAATAATAAATTGGTCTGAAAAGTTTTTGATAGCGTAAAAATGGGCCATGTTGTGTTGGATCAGTTTTTGTTCATAAGTGGGCAAAAATAAAATTAACAATGTAAAAAATCAAAAACCCAAACGCAGTCAGGGGACAAACCAATAACCTGAAAATATGCTGTAACTTTTGTTTGTCCCCCGCCTGCAATACCATAAAATTCTATAGATTATAATGATTGTTTTTCTCTTTTCAGTTATGTGATTTTGCCGTCGGGTTTTATTTATTTTTATTATTTTGCATTTGTTTCTGTGACACTAAAACATCTTTTCTTTCTTTCATAATGTTAAGAATTTCATCGGCACCTTTCCAACTGATCGTAAAGAAAGACTCGCGCACGAAGGGTCCCGTACCATTATCTATAAAAACGGCAAAAAATCATGTCTGTTTTATAGCCCCCCTTAAATATTTATTTTATTCTGTTTTTAGTACCTATTTGTTGTTATAGCGGCAACAGAAATACACCATCTGTGAAAATTTCAATTGTCTAACTATCACGGTTCTTGAGATACAGCCTGGTGACAGACGAACAGAGGGTCCCGTTTCACCCATTGGGTACGGAACCCTAAAAATGATATATCAGATTTTCCGAAACAAAAGTCCCTTCTAACAAAACTATATTTACTACTTACCAACTATTCATCGCCTTGTACGTTTTCACACGTTCCTCAAGTTACTTTTCAAGGGTTGTAGAGCCCCAAGGTTAAGGTCCAAACAAAGGGACCCGCTCAACTGGAACTGCGACGTCACTTGTTAACTAGTTTCCACTTCGTCTTGTTACGAGATCAAACTATGTACTCATAGGTAGGTACCCACGACGGCGATGTACCTATATAAATAATAGCGTTTTTATAACAAATTGGTATAGTTACAGAATGTAGGGATCAGTTTGTTGGATGAAAAAAGAAGGAGACATAGTACCTAGTGTTTTTTTTTTGTCTTATTTTGTTATTTCTCTATAAGCTACACCGGTTGACGTCACCACGTCAACGCCGGTTGTCGCTAAAAACCAGCGCTGGGGCTCTGTCTCGCATAGAGTCCCAGCATTATGCTGAGCGATGGCCATTTTGCGTGGATGTGACGCATATTTCCCCCAAATTGTTATTTTCGTGTTTATGTTTTGTTCTCTTTGCTTGCGTCATATTGTACCGCAAAGTTTTTTTTAACCTTTGTAAGTCGATAGATTTTACATACTTATAACATAACATCACGCCTGTTTTCCCCACGGGATTTAGGCAGAGGTGTATCTATAGTGCACCCACCTTTCGCTACCTTTCTCGTTAGTAAGTGAGTTGTGGAGGTCAGATAGGCAGTCGCTCCATGTAAAATACTGGTATTCAATTGCATGCGGTGAGACTGGAAGCCGACCCCATTATAAATGGGAAAAGGCTTAGTGCAACCATATTTCGCTAGTTATGTTTAAGTCCTGGTAAGCCTATTGCTAGGATAATCCGGATGGAAAAACCTAATAACATTTTGCCCGACCTGGAAATCGATCCCAGGACCTCATGCTCAGCAGTAACGCCTGCGGCCAAGACCAACGAGGCAACCAATCGATTTTAATGTTAAAAAACCGGCCAAGTGCGTGTCGGACAACGCACTATAAAGGGTTCCATAGTTGGGATGAATTTATCGCAAGATCAAACTTAACTTTGTAGTTGAACATGTTCTCATATACGGAATGTATGGGAGAACATGTTTTTGCAACCCCAAACGTAAGTTGATCGAATATTACTCGTTAACTTGTAAAGCCTACTTGGCTGTGATAGTTTTCCTTTTAATTTGGATAATACACTACTGATGTGATTTTTTTCATGTATCCAAAACCAACCATTTAGCTGGCAGGGGTGGGACACTTGACTCTAGCTAAAATTAGCACTTCAAAGCTTAATATTTCTCAGACGGATCCCTAAATCCAAAAATGGTTTTACAAAACATGCCCAGTTTTAATAAGATGAGAAAAAATAAAGCACTTTGTTAGCATGCATATTACATACCAAAATTACAGCTTTCTAGTAGAAAGACTCTCTGAGCTAACCCGCGGACAGACGGACTGACAGACAGACAGACGGACGGACATGGCGAAATAAGAAAGAAAGAAAGAAAAATAGAAAGAAAAATATTTTATTAAATGTTTTTTTTTTTTTTTTAATAATGTTTCCTTGTTAACTACGGAATCCTAATAAAAAGGCCATACACCTGAATTTTCATAGTATCAGATCCGTATATTAATTGGCGTCTATTGTAAGCACATAACGATGAACTACATTTTACCATTTGTAAAAAAAAATCACTTGAGGATAATAGATTGAGGAGCCCGGCAAAACCCACGATCACGGAAATAATTAATTATCTTAAAATTATTTACAAAAAAAAGACAGGTTAAGTACGCACTTATTATAAAACAAACCCACCGCGTATTTCTGAACGTGATAACCTCAAAAACTACCGAAGGGATTTTCATACGGTTTTCACCAATGAACGGAGTGATGCATGAGGAAGGCTTTGTGTAAATTGTCTGAAATATGACGATGATTTTTGAAGGTGTCAGAAAAAAAGATGCCGACTGGGAGTTTTACTGGCGTGGAATTCACGATAGTATTTTAATCATTGTTAATAAGCTACTAATGGGATTTGGGTGTATTTTTTTATGTTTCTCTTAAAAAGTAGGTACTATCCCCGATCCACTTGGCTATTTGGCACCAAGAACATTCCTAAACTCAGGCGGCCATGTAGTCACCTATTTAGGTCATTAACTCCAAATTGACTAACAATTGGCAAAAGTTGAGTTGCAACGGATGCACGTTCACATTGCATATCGAAACTAGTTTATTCGCTTTCGTCAAAATATGCGAATAGATGTTCACAATTGATTCGTGATTCAGAGTTCAGTCTTGGACGGGCACTTCAGCAGATCCGTCACAAAAAAACACGATTCATGTTTTTTACGAACGTGTTTTTTTTTAAACGATACGTGATTTAAGACAGGTCTGTAATTTTTCACAATTCGTGATGAAAAATTTAAAAAGCGGCATTGTGTGCAAGCGACACGGGCATTTAAAAAGCATTACCGCCGTCAAAAAATAAACGAATCGTGAAAAAAGACGACTCGTCAAAAAACATGAATCATCCTCGTATTTACGAGCCCTTAGAGATAAATCTATTATTTTATTAAGACTTCATTTTAGAATATACTTACTTGGCTCCTTACGAAGAAGTACGAATTTAATTTAAAATTATTTCAAAGGACTCATTCAAAGCTTAGCCTTCTCAAGCTTCGTAAATTGATAAAGATTCATTGGATACTAATTAATTATACCAAGAATGATATTACTTTACTTTCCTTGAAAATATTTGATGCCTATCTACAGTTTTTTTAAGGTTTCAATCAGGATTCAAAGGGTCTTCCAGGAACCGTGATAATCTTCAAAGATTTTCCATCTGTACCTACCTACCTACTGTATTTTCAAGGTTTCAAGCAGGATTCAAAGGGTCTTCCAGGAACCGTGATAATCGGCAAAGATTGCCCATCCGTACCTACATTTCTTCATTTTATTTCCTTTTTACCAATTAAATTATAGAGAACATCTAAATTAAACATTAAATAATAATCATTTTATGTTTCATTGAGGCCCAGGGTAACGGACCCGGCTTACGAGTTTTGGGTTCAAACCCAAGCAAGTGCTTTACTTTGTGTAAATAATTTCATCATCACTGCTCCCAAAACGGTGAAGGAAAACATCGTGAGGAAACCGGCATGTCCTAGAGCCAAAAAATCGAAGACATGTGACTTCAGAAGAATTAAAGCCCACACCTTTTCGAAAGAGGCCTGTTTCCCAACAGTAGGGACATTATAGACTGATTATGATATGATATGATGTTTAATTTGAGAACGATTGTGAAAAACATTTGTAAGGAAAACGGATTCTTTATTATCTTGAAGTACCTACAATTCAAAGATGTCAATTCATAAAAACGTCTGTTGAATTCATTATAGTATTGAAAAACAAAACATTGTAGAAAATACAATTGACTTACACAACATACATGGTAGGTAAGTACGTAAACAATAGTGACCTTCATACATAAAATTAATAATGTATAAGTTACCTTTTAAAGAAGTAAAGGCTCCCGCAGACAGGGGCACACGACACCGGTAGAACAAATTCCGTGAAGTTTTTATAGAAATTGTTCCTTCAGAGTCGCATCGCGTTTATCTTCGGGAGCCTTAACTGTCATTTTGTTACAAGTTTATCACCTACACGTGTATAACAAATCTGTTAATTTAATTATCGTCACAATAACCACCAACAAAAAAAATATAAAATATATACACGTCGACTTGAGAACCTCCTTTTTTTCGTCGGTCAAAAACCTGAAGTAAATATAATTAACATTTTTATAATCATATTTCCATAACCTTGTCAAATTGATTTCATATTGAATATTGAACAAAAGTTTGATGAGTTAATTTCTACATTATTTGGAAATAAACATGACACTGTAGAATAGCCTTGAAAAACCAGAGAGCAGAATATAAAACAGTTTAAAATGATGTACCATAATACAATTTGAAATATGCGTGGATGGAAGTCAAAATTGCGATTTGAACTGGGTGAAAATCGGTTTGCAAATTTTTCGAGTTATAATAAAATTAAAAGCTTTAAAAATATTTGATTTCGGAAAGCTGGGACAATCTGTTTTTGCAAAATTAGCTTAGAGAGAGAGAGAGAGCCTAGTTTATCGATAACAACTCACATTATTTGCACAATGTCTCCGTCGGCACGTCTAAAATCCTCAAGGCAACTGCCATGGGGAGAAAATATACCCCCAAGTATACCTAACTACTTGGGGATATATTTTCTCGTAACTTGAAAGCTGAAAACTTCAGTATGTTTTAGAAAACAGATGCTATGCTCAGAGCTTAATGTCCCGGGGATTTGGAACTGTAAGTTTGAGTGCTAGCACTAATGAGGAGCTACCTGTAGCGGGTCATGTGGAGCGAGCGACAGTCGCGCGCAGGCTTCCACGCGGTTCGGTAGCGCCGCCATGCCGCTCACCGCTCTCCGAACGCTCCGTCCGAACATGTCCGAACATATCTAACCGACACAAAATTCAAATCCAAAAAAATTAATCCCCACTTCGGTACAAGACAAAGTGAGTTCAAAGTTCGGTTTGCTGTCGTGAATTTAGGAAGGAAACCACCTGTTGGTCGCGATTTGGCATAGTCCAGTGGACAGCGTCACAATCTGTTTACAAGAGGGGGGACCACCCCGTGGGTCATGACGCAACGTTTTATGGGCGCCCTGCGTTGCGTTACTATGGCGGAAAAACAACACTCGTAGCTTGAAAATAGATTTTCGTGTTTCCTCCTGCGGTGTACCAAACATTCATTTCACAGTTTAGCTGAAGTCGGATAGATTACGATTTGTTTAAAAAGCAGCATTCCGCGTGCGTAGATATAAAAAAT
Organism: Xanthia togata; assembly: GCA_963853775.1. Taxonomy (NCBI): domain Eukaryota; kingdom Metazoa; phylum Arthropoda; class Insecta; order Lepidoptera; family Noctuidae; genus Xanthia; species Xanthia togata. The sequence goes on along the minus strand of OY970798.1, from coordinate 22,246,451 downwards.
GTATGCAACATATGACGTATTGTTTTAGTACCAAACGTTGTTAATTTGTGAACGCTAATTTTGCGGCTAATTTATAACAACAGAGATTCTTTTAGTCTCACACAAAGAGCTGTTTGAAATATTGGAATTAACAGTTGATACGATACTTAAAGAAGCACTCATTCACTAAGAGCACTTACTGAGTTCAAGGTTTGATCAACAGTGAGGTGATAATTACGTATTCAGAGCTAAAGAGCTCAATAATATAAACAACGGAAAATTAGATCGAATGCTTAGAGAATTAAAAATAGTTCTGTTTCATTGAACCGAAATCTATTTATGTTAATATTTATCTGAACGCATTCATCATAAACTTTATGATTGATAAATGGCTACTCAATGATTTCAATTTACCGCATGATTGTTTTATAATAGTTATAAATTTTAATAGTAATATATGGCCCGATCATTAATCGGAGATAGTTAATCCTTCCTTACTCATTATCAAATTGAACACGGGTTAACCTAATCTTTCCGCGTTAGACCTCCATACATGAACACCGTTCTAAACTGGCATATTAAAATCCTGCCTATTAACCTCCATCAAAAGTAAAGAACAGTTTGAGTAATAACTCACAATTTATTAGTTTTAGGTCGGCGAGCGATGAAAATGTCTAAAACATACTCTTAATTTACGCTAGTACTGTACCATATCAAAACATAGTGTTGAACATAAACATATCCGAATTTTTTAATGATCGATTAGTGAACGATTGTGAAGTGAACATAGTGACGTGATTTAGTGACGAAGTGTTTGTGACAGTTTGTGCGGAGATAGCGTATGATGTGATGATGAGGCGAGGGAAAGTGCTGCTCGAGGGCAGCAGACAGGGCTCTGTCGACGGCAAGGGCATCCCTGTGGCTAATGATAAAGAGCTGGTGCATAAATGCCATAGCGATCCTGGAGGTGGTCGTGCTCTTGGGGCCGCCCCAAGGACGCACAGGCATCGATCTGCGTCAGGAGCGACGAGGAAATGCGTGCTGACCCTCGATGGATACTCATATGTCATTGGTAAGTCGGTTCTTACCAGCTGCGAGCACTCATAACGAGTTATTTCTATTAGATTTGTATCGCGTGTCACGTTACCAATTAATTTGAGTCCAACAGTAGCGGCACTATTAATGAGCGCTGATTCGTATTTTAATTACAATCATGTGACTTCATTCATTTCTGAACCAGCTACTGGTTTTATTAAAACTGTTATTTTTACAAAAAATTCTTTCTTCAATTTATGGTGTTATCACAAACAAAACGGTTTTTCGAAGCTGCTCAAATCTATTGACGCACTTATTTATTGACTACCAGATGTTGAAGGTAAAAATACGCGTGTATACAAATTAGCATTTTAGTTTAGCAAATATAGTTTCAAAGAGAACTTACAGTATGTTTGAACACCGCTCCAAGCTACGTTCAATGTTCGTGCAAGATAATTATACCTGCAAAGGATTTCAAGAGAGATGTAATATAAAGTAATGATAGGTTGTTAGTTCCAATCCGATACTGCAGCGTTTAACACTTGGGCTTATATTGTTAATTACGTGCAATAATAACCCATAGTGTCTGATCTTCTATAACCGTAATGCAGATAAACGCGTCAAAAAAATCAAAATCTGATGTGATTAAGATAAAATAGTAGAATTAAGTAAACAGCGGGACAACTGATCCTAAACTATGTTAAATACACTTTCGATACTTTCGAATAATAAGCTCTATTCGTACAGAAATCAATACTGCAGCATTTTCAGTAAACTTTAAACAAATAATATACAAAATATTAAAGAAGCATTAACGCTTTCCAGACGCCACAAATCACAAAATGATGTATATACTCACAAACCGCATTTTGGTTTCCTCAAATTGAAGATTTTCTTATAAGTAGCCTATAATTATGGAAGTTGAAAGGACGAAATCCGGAACGGTATAATGAACTTTCCGACTGGCTAACTTGATCCTTATTAAAGTTCCAGCGTGCCCTATTGTGCAACATTGCCTTGTCATCAAATAAAGTCTTGTAACTGTTTCATTATCAGCCTGTCTTTGCCCCACCGTTTAATAAGCCTACCCAGGATGAATGAAGTATCTTTCTGGACGTCAATTTAGTCTACCCTTGGTATATTACACTTTTTGTCGTCAAATTAAGGTATTTCTATGAGCTCTTTGTCCTGAAGTAGGTATGTCTCATTTCTAACATAATATTGTCTTTTGCACTGAAACGTGTTCGCTCAGAATGGACCTCATTCAGAAAGTCACCCAAAGTGCTATGGCTCTCCATAGCACTTTGGGTGACTTTCTGAATGAGGTCAAAAAGTGTGTGTAAAGTGAAAGTCCAAGCGTAGCCCTCTGGCTACGCTTGGACTTTCCCTATGTGATCGAATCACAAATTAAGAGATCCATAGGAGAATCAAGATAACCGACATAGCCCGTAGAATTGCTGAACTTAAGTAGCACTGAGCTGGGCACATTGCTCGCAGAACAGATGGCCGATGGGGCCGAAAGATTTTGGAGTGGAGACCACGTACCCACAAGGTGGACCGCTGACTTTGTGAAGGCCGCAGGAATCCGCTGGATGCGAGAAGCACAGAACCAGTTGAAGTGGTGCTTGGGGAAGTTCTATGTCCAGCAGTAGACTTCTTTCGGCTGAAATGATGATGATTATGATTTTCCTTTATATCTATTTTTTTTCAATTTCAAGGATGCCCAATACATTCTTACTAGAAATTGTTGGGTTGAATAAAAAAGTGTGAAATGCTTTTAGTCACATGCTTTTTTGCTATAGTTTTTATCTGACATGCAAAATTGTGACACGCTGGCGATAAAAAATAGACTCATCATCTCATCTACATATAATACTGATACGTTTTTTAATGTCACATTAATTTCCATGTACAGTTACGCAGTATCGGTACATGTTACTTATTACATACAATCTATGTAACCTACATTTAATGTTGTGTATTAACCTGCTTCATATCATTCCAAAGTAAATTATAGTCAAACAAGAAGCAGCAGTAAAAAGATGAATTAATTCCGAATGGCTTTTTTTCTATATATGTACAATATTTAGACCAACTACGAACCAACCGAGGTTCGTTTAACCGTTTGTCGTGGCCAGTTTATTTTTATGATCAGTTTTAACATCAAAAAGGATAATCTCTCCTTTTTCTTAAACCTATTATACTAACTTTCTAAAAGCAAAGCTTTGTGATTACGATCATGAACTTTTTAAATAGGTATACCATTATCTTTTATTCCTTTATCCTGTTTCTAGGTTATTTTTTGTGATATGAAATCTTTGTTTTATGTTTATTGTATACCTAGATACAAAATTTTATGTTTTTTTTGTATATAACTGCTCCTTTTACAAAGTCTATGTTTAAACAGTATTGTGGATAAGTTCCAGACTTAATAATAGAAGAAAGCGTAGAAATGCCTTTCCTTTCTCCATTTATTCACTCATCAGGCTTTATTCATAGCGAGAACTAAATGGAATGTAAGCAATAGCACAAGCAATTGTCTAGAAGACTAAGCAGGATTATTTATTTAACATGCGTGGGCTATGACATATTTTTGTGACTCTTTGGAAGCAAATTTTCAGCTCTATTTAAAAATAAATAAATAAAATTCAGTTTTAATAATAGTCCCGAAATTTGTGAATGTAAGCATCAATCGATCTCAATTCTCTTTTCATTTGCTTAGAATAAACTGTGAACTATCGAATACTGAATAATTTCAAGGTCTCCACCATATTTAAAAAATAGTAAAAGCAAAAAGAGAGAGCTTTTGTTGACTGCACAAAAAAATATGTGTTTAGGTATGTTTTGAAGTCCTTCTTCATTTTTCTTTCATTTTTTCATTATGCATAACCACAAACAAAATCACAGTTTCAAAATTCACATAAAATAACATCACGCCTTGTTTCCCCGAAGGGTTGGGCAGAGGTGTACCTAGTACAACCACATATCGCCAGTCATGTATAAAAAAAAAAAAAAAACATTTATTAATAATTTTCAAAGAAAAGCCATGGAAGTGAAGCGTGTTTAGACCATTCGCGTTCCTCGCTACAAGCAAAGACGACGAACGCGATGTAAAAGAGGATTAGAAGATGACAATGCCTTTAATCTTATGATGTAGCCCACTTATTAATGTAATCATCCTTTTAAGCTCCTTGGGACGGGAAACAGCGAAGGTCTTTTGGGAAAGAAAAAACAAGATTGATTTTGTTGATGTACATTTTGGCATTTTACGACGGCACTGATCATTACACTGATCACTGTAGTTGCTTTGATTTATTAAAGAGTGGTAGCATACGGTTTAACCATCAGGTAGGCTATATTTTAGACTAGCTTCCAATAAAATAGAATCAGAAGCTAATAACGTGTTGCAGAGGAAGTAAAGTGACATTTTATAATTGGTATTAGATAACGTATAAATAACTAGCGCTTTGCTAGAAATAACGATGAACTTTCCGCTCTTCAAAGCGTTTATTGAAAGCATCTTTGAACGATTTGGAGTTTCATTCCAACTTACAATAACTTTTGCTGTTATAATAACGCAAATATTTCAAAAGCCAATGATGCGCCACTAGTAATGGATAAATAATTATGTGTTCCCCTAAAATATGTGTAAGCTCAAACTCGGTCGAGCGTCGCCCTCTCACATCGTCAGTGATTATCAAAATCTGGTGTTCTATCTGCCGTCTGCGACTACGCGTTTACCTCGATGACGTCATGAAGATAAGTGATAAGTAAGCGATAGCGCGTTATCGGATAACCGTGATGTATCACTAATCGAATGTGTTTGTAGTTTTGTTTTACCAGCTCGTAGCTGATAATAATATGAAGTCTATGCTAGGACTTGTGCTGCGGAAAGTTTTGTTTACAACAGAGTATGGAACACGCGGCGAATTATGGTTTCTTTATTTTTATGTTTGACGTACGAAGCCTTCACGCTTAGTTGTATACATTGAAACTTTGTAATTTATCAACATACAAACAATAATTTTCTGAAAGTAAGGCAGATAAATAGTGACGTCAAACGCCTTTTTTTGCAGATGACAATATTGTGTTGAGGTACGAGTATTGTATATCGGGCTATGATAATATTTACTCGCATGAGATAGAAGATGGAAAGAAGTAAGTCTTTCTCTACTTCTCATAATTCAGTTCGAAAACCGGCTTACATGTCCCAAATTCAGTTGATAAACCTGCATAAATGGCCCACAACAATCCAAAGTAATTGACAATATAACCAATAAGATAGAATATGCAAACTCAATAGTATATTAAACGGATCCAAAGTTTATTAATCATGTGTCAAACATAATTAAGTTTAGGCCCAGGCGACAAGAACCGCTGGATAAACTGTAGCAGGAATTAACTCGTGCCTATTGATCTATAGCGATGAAGCAATTTCAAACGAAAACACGTTTTGCTTAGTTGAAAACGTTTGTATGAATGTTTTTGTAAGAATGTAAGGAACGTTCAATTAATTTTCCTAGTTTTTTTCCAGCTATGTTGGGGTCTGCTTCCAGTCTAACCGGATGCAGCTGAATAACAGGTTTTTACGAGCGACTGCCAATCTTTTTTTTTTTTTTTTTGGGTGGGAAATCATCAAATGACTCCTCCCGCTCTGGGTGGAGCGGGAGGGCGTGTCAGACTCTTACTGACTAAAACCCACCCGTGTTCCTTCTCTTGCCTGTGCAATGCCAGGGGGCCACGGTATCCCTTTCGGACTTTCCCGCAACCCCGGCAGGCAATGGTCTCATCGGACCCCTTCACTCGCTGACATCTCTTTGAGGCGCGCGTGGAACACAACGCGCCGTCGACCCGGGCTTGGTCCTTACCGGACGGCGAGCTACCCATTGCTCACCGTCCGCAAGCCCGCGCCTACGGTGGCCGGGAATCCGCGATCGATTCCCGACGCCCGGGGCGTCTCCTCCTGCGGCGGCTAGGGGCGTGAGGGCGCGAAATTTGCCTTTCCCTCACGCGCTCCGCCTCCTCCTTCGCGAGCATTACTGCTTCGCAGAAGGAGGTGACGGCCTCCCATGCCCTCTCGCTCCGTACCATGGCCTGGACCAGGGCCGGACGCGAGAGATCCCCGCCACCGATCGCCTCCACCAGGACACGGCGGTGCTCTGCCCAAGCCGGGCATACCTCCACCGTATGCTCCACCGTGTCCTCCGGGCGATCCACGCAGTGATGACACCCGGGCGTTTCCTCCCGCCTTATCCGAAACAGGTACCTCCCGAAACAGCCGTGTCCGGTGAGGACCTGCGTCAGGCGGAAGGTGAGGACGCCGTGGCGCCTCTCCAGCCACTCCTCAAAGAGGGGACTTATCGCCGCAATAGTGGCGTGCCCAGCACTGGGTTGCGACAATCGCACTCTCCATGCTGCCATGAGATCCCGTCGGAGCTCTGTCCGCTGTGCCGCGATTTCTCGCGGCATCGGAGTCAAGCCCCGGCGTTTCGCCTCCTCGCGCCACTCCCAAATATGCGCGAGGACTTTTGCCTCCAGATCCCATGGCGGCAATCCGGCAAGGAGGCTCGCCGCCTCACCGGAGACCGTGCGGTATCCCCGGACCAGCCGGGTGGCCATGACCCTCTGGGACGCGTTCAACCGGCGGGCAGGCCGCCGCCTCAACGAATGCGCCCACACCGGTGCCCCGTACAGGGCCATGGACCGCACGATCCCCGCGTATAGCCTCCGGCAGGAGGCGTTTGGACCCCCTAGATTGGGCAGGAGCCGCTTCAAGGCAGCCCCGGAGCGACTGCCAATCTGACTTCCACAACTCAATTGCTGGGTACATGATACCCATTTTTTGGGCTTCTTACTTTCTTCGAAATGACTGTCAAAGATCTTCGAATGACAGCCGGGACCAACGGCTTTACGTAGTTTTCGAGGCACGGAGGGGTCACCCATCCACGAACCGACCGCGGAAAGCGTAGCTTAACCTTCGATCGACCCATGCCGCTGTCATTATTTAGCCACGAACCGATCAATACATCAACATGTAAAAAAAACCCTGTCCGATCCGTGAGTGTGTTGGTAGGTTGGGTTACGATAAAAGAAGAAAAAAATCGTACATAGGGCGGCCGTCAACAAGTCACAACTTATAACCCCAGTTGAAAATTTGCAAAAAAAGGGAATTTTAAATAGGAATAACTTTTTAATTTTCAATAATATTAAGCTTTTTTATTACTTTTTGGTAATATTATTGCAGTACCTATGTACCTCTTTCGGATTAGACAGGATTTTTTTTTTACATATTGTATAAGAAATGTTATTTCATAATAATTATTTTTCACAATGACGACAAAAGAGATAAGTAAGCTAAGTACGAGTGCTTTTAAATCCATTTTGTGCGTATATTGAGCTGTCAAGTCTTTGACATCAATGTGCTACGCAAAAGTTATTACGCACGCAGTGAATATAGCTCGCGGAGCTCAAAGATGTTCATATTTTTTCCTGTAGGTATATTGAACTCTGTTGCAGTATAGGTATCTACACGCTTATATATTGGGGTGTCCATTATTATCTGTCCTTTAATAGAGACTATAGAGGACAATTTTCTGAAAGGATATGTTAAGCTACGTGCAGACTAGCGCGACGCGACAGCGCGACGCGACAGCGCGACGCGACACCGGTTATTGTTATACCGTGAAGTTTTCTTAGTAATTGTATCTTTCAAGTCCTGTCGCGCCGTCGCATCGCGCTGGTCTGCACGAGCCTTTATTCTTCCGTTAACTTTGTACAGAAATGGCAATAACTTATTAGCATATTGTCAATGCTCTGATTTGTTGTAATTAGCCAAAGCACCAAATACAGTTTTATCAATTTTAAATATCAAAGTCTACACTAACTCCAATTACAAATTGAGCTTTGACACTAATTGTATCTACAAATAACCTGTTGGTGATCGCAAGCTTGATGTTACGTATGTATGAACTATCAAAGGCGTAATTGCGTCGATTTGAATCAAGCGGCCATATAGAGAGGTGGGCCCGCCTTCACTTGATAGCAGACAATGCAATATTTTGACGTTAACACAAGTCTTGCATCTACTGTCATGTTGTTATTCAAAGGTTGGGAGCTTGATTCATGCTATGAGATATTACGTTAGAGAAGAATTTTTCTTTGTGTGGCTTGACAATAGATCTTACAATCACAGACATACAAGACACAGGGTCATTTTAGGGTTCCGTACGTCAGAATGAAAAAACGAAACCCTTTAAAGGATCACTCGTGTGTCCGTCTGTCACAGCTAGTTTACTCCGAATCTAATGAACCGAGAAGTTGAAAATTGGTACATATTTAAACTGTGACCCAAACACGGACGAGAATCGTAATTAATAAAGGAATTTTGAATATGGGGCTCACTTTTGAGACGAAAAGAAGCAAAAAAAAAATAGTTTTGTGCCGTGTGACATATCAAACGAAAAGGCATACAGTCTCAAATAAAAAAATAAAAATTATAAATAAATTGTTTTAAAGTTATTTAATAAAATATATGAAAATTGAATGTCTTCAATGCCTTCGAAAGTACTGAGCCTAAAATACAGAAACTAGTTCTCTCAATACTGTGCTTACAATCTTACATTTGCAGTTGGAATGTTTGAGAGAACAAGTTTTTCAACAAAAAGTTAAGTTTGTTCTTGGGTTATATTAATTCCAACTACGGAACCCTTCATTGTGCGTGGTCCAACACGCACTTGAACAGTTATTTCTACTGATCACGAAACTGACTCAAACAACACGCGAATAAAGCTTATCAAAATAATAATGAACTGGATCAAACATAATACAAATACTCGTATATATTTATTTGGTTTACATATAGGCTAACCGATTTTTGAAACACTTATTTTTAGTTCAGATATACTATACACCTGCATGCACAATGTGCATGCAGGTGTATAGTATATACATTTGATCTAATTTTAATTTTCCCAGACTAAAGATCGAACTACAACCTGATTTACCGAACCTAAATAAAATTATGACCGATTGTTTGGTGATGTGCGAATAATTATCGAGATCTTATTGTAATAATATATATAATTGGGTAGCATGATTAATTAATATCTAATTTAGTTTGGACGGCTACGATTTTGGAATAGGTATGTTTAGAATTTCATAGATGACTAATATTCTCCAATAATGGAATTACGTGAACTCCCAGTCTCTCTCTCATTCGTCGTCATCTTCGTTTACGGTAGATCTATTCTTCACACCTTGGTCCAGCTGTTCCACTATTCCAACAATGCTGTCATAATAATATCCTTATTCTCAGATCACGTATACAAATAATGCCATCGAATATGTATGGGCCTGGACTGAATAAAAACGACATATTTTGCAACAAAATTAAACAATCCTTTGACTTCAGCATTTGTCCAAAGATTTTACTCACAACAAAAGGTTGCATTGAAACATTCATATTTACGGAAATCCTAACTTAATATTATAAATGCGAAAATAAGCTTTTTGTTTGTTTGTTAGTATTTCACGCTAAAACTGCAAAACGGATTTGGATGAAATTTGACACAAGGGTAGAACATGACCTGGGTACTACCGGGATGAAAGGTATCCTATGTTCTAACATGGGATACCTTTCATCCTGGTAGTACATTTCCGTGGGATAAATTCCGACCACCACGCGGGCGAAGCAGTGTAAATCAAATTCATGATGCACAGATGAAGTCCAGCATAACGCGTTAATTGCAGCCACGCGTTTAAAAATCAGATAATTTACTGCATTCGCTCAATTCGTTTTCAAATTCCAATCGTGAAAATATTTTTGTTAATGAAGCTGTTTTGATTGGAATCATTGATATTTTAATTTGACTTGCACTTGAACAAATATACACAGATAGCGTGGTAAGCGTAAAGGTGGAAAAACGGCCACCGCCACCGTCAACGAGATGTCAACGAGAAACGAGATTATTCGAACGAACGTGACGTCTCAGTTTCGGCAATCGTTGATCCACCGCGACGGTTCAGTATGGTTATGAAATACAAAACAAAATCCGAACGACGCCGGTGCGATGGCAGTGTGTGGACAAAAACAAACGTGTTTTGTATTGCCAGCACATCATCAGCCCTTAACAATCACGGGCCGAGTTCTAGCGGTAGCGTCGAAATACTCGAAAATTCGGGGGCCGGGATCCGTGACGTGCTGTGGACACGCAGCTATCGTCAATGTATGTACTACTTCGGCGCTGTCATCTCGTTCTTGTTGACGTCCCGTTGACAGTGGTGTTGGACAAACGGCATAAAAGTAATGGTTATAGACGACTTTTGCCGTTTTCATAAAAAGAGCACAACTAGATCTTGAAGTAGAAAACTATAATAACACCATCTTGAAAATAGCATTCTGCTATTTCAATACGATAAATCAATCTGTGATAATATATATATATATATATATATATTATTATACTTTTGTCCCTAATATGTAAGCCTAAAGAAGAAAGGCAGCACTCCATGTAATTTGGGTGTCACGCTTAGATTTCACATACATTCGTAAAAATAGTCTCAAAAGATAGATCTCGGTCAAATTAACATAAAAGGTAATCACAGCATTTTTCTCAATATTGGGTTTCGCCAGAAACACTTTGTTTAAAAAGCAAGTGGCTCCGTTTAAACAGACTCCATGACAGTAAACCAAAGAGTTTATTATGCAGTAAACCAACGAGTAAAAAGTATATGACATTCAAAGATGGCGGAAATGAATAGTTCCAATAATAGCTACTGAAGGGAAAAGTGGCACTAGTAGCGAACTTTGTATATCAAGCCCTCTGCACTATTAATTGCACTCTATACACTTCTATGCAAAACAAGCAGATATAATTACCTACGTTATGATTGACAAAATGTCTTTTGTTATTACTACTAATGTGAACTTCCCCTTAACTAATATTATAAATGCGAAAGTGAGTTTGTTTTTTGTTACGCTTTCACGCTAAATCGGCTGAATAGATTTGGATGGCATACAGATAAACCATGCCCTGGGTAAGGACTTAGGCTATACTTTACATCCTGATCGCCGACGAAGTTACGGTTCATTGATTATATAATATAAAGGCAACTCAATTAAAACAACGCTTTAGGATGAAGAAAACCAAAAATGCGACCTAGGGATACGTCCAAAAAATAATATGGACGATGGTTGGCCTGCAACTGCAAACCAACCAAAGGTTGTCTGTAAAAGATCGCTTTAAGCGATAAGACCGCCCATTGTGTCACCCTATGTAAAATTTCTAAATTTAGTTCAGTAATTTTTATAGTGTACAATAAAGAATATTCTATATATCTATCTAACCAACGCGCTATGGCTTTGCGTCGTGCATCGTATACCGTACACGGCCGGATAGGTTCCGACGCATAAATCTTCCTACGACACGTGTCCCTAGATACATCTGGCAATATCGAAAACGATGAAAAAGGTCGTGAGGCAAGATATCTAGAGACGTCGCGTCGTTGGTTAAAATCGCCCGACATTTCAAGCGACTGGTGCTGCGGGACATTTGCCTAGTTAATGCGTGGCTTTATCACTGAGAATACTAATTGGGCTAGACAACTCACAATTTGTCAGTCGTGATATCATTTACAAATATTTTCAATAATATGGTATTTATATGGTAAAAATGTCAAAAGCCAAAAATCATAGGTATGGTGGAAATGTCTTTACATATAATAAGATATTATAAGGTAATGGCAAAGGTTCAAAGGCGAATGTAGAATTTAAGACCAGAGAAGATATTCAAGCTGGGGAGGCCGCGCATCTCATCATGTTGGCTTAAGCAAAAATTAAACATTTAATTGGTAATTGAATAACACATTTTTATTATATTATTACATGCTAATCTTAGAAGAACTTCTTCGAATAACTGAGTAGCTGGCGCGGTCGCCATGCTTGTCATCAGCATCACCATACGATGCTCATCACACATACTCACATCAACTTTAACCATTTTATTAGACTGTAAGCATTGCATTAGACTCGATCATCTCTACACACCTGGATTACGTATAATACTCGTATTCACCACCAAACTAATAGAAAAGCAAACTAATGCACAAATATTTACACCGACACGTCAAGACAAAACAGAGTTATGACATTAAAATATGACATTTTAATGTCATAACTCTGACACTCTCACAATTAAGACATTTCTGATTTGAAGCTGACATCAACAGATTTTAATGTTGCCATGGAAGCTAAATTCTCCAAAAAACATATACGTAGTGGATTAATTTAACTATCATACACAATAAGCTAATACAAATAGGCACTGACTCCAAAGCTTGGAATTCAAGCAATTATTAATTAGCAATTATTTCTTGGAATTTTTTGTGTTTCAAGGGACAGGAGTCTGCTTCTCCAAAATGTGTTAGATTTGATGGAGCAGAACTGTGTTATCAATAATAATAAACATCTTGTCCCGTAATACAAAAAAAAAGAGTTAGTAAAAGTCTCTTAATAGTTAAACAATCTAACCACTACCACCAAAATCGTTCTAATTAGCAATTACAGAAATATCATATTCTGGTGAATATGGTAACTCCATAGCTACCGTCTCAGGTTCTGCGTTTAGATACGGCAAATAATTGCGTTTTGATAGTCAGATTTAATAAAATATTTGTTTATTCTTTTATTTCTTTATGCAGTTGCAAAAAATCTGATGCATAAAGAGAAAAGCCCTGTAACTGTTTCATATAATGTACATACTTTCATTCATGAATGCTTCTGAAACTTAGCGACACAAAAACTGCCAATCTTCATTGCATTGGATTAACCCTTCTGATACATGCTGTTAGAAGCTTTCTTTCAATGATAATTACCCGTGATGATAGTAAGGGAATCATAATTTAAGTTGGACTAACAATAATATTCTTCAAAACATAATACTATCTACATAGTACATAGATGCAAGGCTACACCGGTCAAGCCAGTTCCTAAGAACAAACCACAAAGCTAGTACTTGACGAATATCATGTGTCACATAACAATGGTAGAATGCTACTAAATGATGTCAAACATAATGCAACAACACATTGTATGTTAAGAAGTGATATTTTGTACTGATATGCTACTGAAGACTCACAGTATAATAAAGTAGCAGTATTATATCTCGGTAGTGACCTTGAAATTACCTACGGCCGCTCGGTTGATAAACCTTCCGCATCCGTGCGTAACTACCGCGCACTCGATACTGTTATTACTGATATACATTGAGATTTCGAATCGCATCGTTTCGGTCGTTTTCTATAAAGATGTAATACAAGATACAAGATGAATACAATGATGATACAAGATGGTGATGGTGATACAAGATGTTGTGTACTTATTTATACTGTGACTATACTTAAGCTCGGCGCATACCTGAGCAAGATTGTCTGGAGACAGACTATTGATCTATGATAACAATGGCATTCGCAACAAAATTGCGTTGGCAAGACAAAAATCATTTTGACTCTGATGTGCGCACTGTCTTACAGCACATAGTCATTTATGGATTGGTATGTGCATATTTAACCATATTCGTGGAGAAGAATATAGGTTTGTGTAAATGATTGACGTGTGACGTTTGAATACGATTTTGCATTTTTGTCAACACGGTTGCTACCTTCAATTGTTTGACAGTTTCGGTAGCATATATTAACGTGAATTTATGTTGGTGAATATAATTTTTTAAGAGTTTTTTGTCTCATTATGGTTTGTAAAGTTCTCTTATATATTTTATGAGTCGTCGAGTTTTAGTTTGAACCTAGTCAGTTATATTAAATAAAGTCTAATTAAATTTTTCTTTGTGTTTATTTTAAAATAAATATCAAACTTATTTTATTTAAAGTTTGATAGAAATTTCTTAAGAACTCACAACTAACTTCTAATTGAATAAACTTTTGCAAGTTACTCTTAAGATTGCTTTTAGGAACTTTGGCGGAGTGACTTATATAGAAGAAAACAACTGGATTATTATTTTACGGAACTGAATAAATTATTTAGGAATACTAAAATCATTCATTTTAAATAAATGTTTAGTGGTAAAGTCAACTAAAACTTATCATCAGTAGCATCTAGTAAACATATTAAAAGTTATTAGTAGTAAATGTTTCGAAAAAATCATATTATTATACAAAAAACCTAGGTAACGTGGTCAACAAATAACCACTCTACCTAATTTTAAGAATTTCTTTAACATAGGTATAAACAAAAATAAAAGTAGGTAGGTAAGCGCCTGACACTTCAAGTGTTTACGTCGTTCAGAACATGACAACTCACGCTATTAATTGACAGGTTAAAACAAAAATCTTTTTACCGCTACATAAGACCTTCTTTGACAAAACGTCGAACATAGTCACCGTTTGTGCAACCCACATTCGGACGTAAAAATATCGCGGCGGGATTTGATCGCGCACTAATTTCAACTCCCTGTGTTGAGCCGAGCATTGAGAATCCATGAGTGCATCCCAGCGCGTCGAAAAAACACATTGTTGGATTTTCAATCCTCGGCGCTAAACAGAGCGTTGAAAATTCAGTGTGCGAAAAAAAAACGCCCGTGCACACCTGAGCATAATACCTCACTTTTATATAAAGGCTCGTGCAGACTGGCGCGACTTGTTGCGCGACGTGACACCAGTAATTGTTCTACCGCGAAGTTTTCTTAGAAATTGTTTTTATTAGAGTCGCGTCACGCCTGTTTGCGGGAGCCTTAATACGAATTGACGTTTAGGGGCATGAGGAATAGGGTGTAAAGTTCACTCATCCACCATAGAAAAGGGAGGATCCTCCAACCGACTGTTGATGTCGGATAGTCTTATAATGTCGTTCGAGCGGTAAACTCTAATTGCGCGATTCAGGATTTGTGTGACGTCATGTCTTTGATGCGTAGTTCGTATGTGGCGGTGTAACCGCTACAGACGTATGATTGGAAACGAGCCATGAAAAGAATGAAGTCCAACATCTGTAATAACAGCCGAAATACTTTTTTATAATTAAATATTATGGATGCCTTCGCCAGCAATGCTATATGTAAGGTAGGTATGTTTCTTAACGAGCTTAATTAAATTAATGAAAGCAATCAAAGGAAAATTGGGGAAACTGGTTCCTTTTGCAGATCTAGACTTGGTTTAAGATGGACACGAATAAATGAATACTATCTTTTTTCTCTTGTCAATATTAATACTATTTAATACTAGCTGCGCTCCGCGGTTCCACCAGCGTAAGTCTCGATTCCGTAGGAATATCGGGATAAAAAGTATCCTTTGTCCTAATCCAGGTCATGGTCTACCCATGTGCAAAATTTCATCCAATTTTGTTCAGTCGTTTTAGCGTGAAAGCGTAACAAACAAACAGACTCACTTTCGCATTTATATTAGTTAGGAATATGATTGACAAGAAAAGCTATAGATAAGTAGGTACCTGTGTGAAATCAAGCCAATAAGTATTTAAAGATATTCTGTTTAAAATCAAATCAATTTGGGCCGAAATACATAAACAGCCTAATATTGACAAAAATCTACAAGATTTTGATGAATTTTCAAACAGGGAATTTTATTTGAAAAGAACGAAGAATCAAATTGTTTAGATGAACTTCAGCAGATTCTTCTCAAGTTTTAAATAAGTTATAAATAGAAACACTTAATTAATCGAAGTTATAGGCTTGATAGCAAAACTTAACAAAAGATAATATACCTCAATTTATTTTCAAAATGTTCGTCAGCAGTTAGCCAATAATCTTTTAAAAATGGAAATCATTGTTCTCTTTGCCAAAACCAAAGACCAAATCCATCCTCATTGGATAACAGTATACCGCAAACCGTTGTTTGAGGCAGCACGTGACCTCTGTTGACATTTTCCGCTTGATTTTAGGTCGCTGCAGACCGCGCTAGATTGACAATTTGAACAGTTTGCACCGTTCCTCGCGTTCGCTTGTTTGTTTGGAATGTTCCGCTTACTGAAGAGATTTCCAAAATTATATTCAGTATATCAAAGGATGAATTTGCTTTAAAAAGCTAGTTGGTCTTGCTTTGAGAAATTAATTTGGCGTGAGTTCGTTTAAGCGAACTCACGCCAAATTAATTTAATTCGAATTTAAATTCGTGTTTAAGTTAGCTCGCGTTTATGCTATAGATGATAGATAAAACGTAGTGTCTGTAGCAGCTGTTTAACCAATATTCTTGTTAATGTTGTGCTTGGCATAAATCGAATTAACTTAGCAGTGTATCTAATCTAAGACCTCATTAAGTCGCTCATGCAACCAGACTATAATGAACTCTCACACCTATCTATTGATTTTACTTTTAAGCTCTACTCCTCTGGTAACCATCGTTGACATCCTTACCCGGATTCAGTTAACCCTATTTTTTATTTTATCAATTATTATTGTTCTCAATTTCCGGAACTCATGTTCATATCGCACCGATGACATCAATTTTATCGACAAGAATACTAGAGCTCGTACCTACATGCGGACATATGTATGCAGTACACAGTTCACACCCCCTCTAGCGTTTGACATCGGCTGTCATAATATCGAACACAATCGGCTCTTATAAATAGACCGCCGGCTCTCTGCGCAATACAAAACGTAGGTACACGCGCCAGCATAAAGGTTATTTTTGTATGAAATGTATTTTGATAAGCGATTTAATGAGAAAATTGTGCCAAAATAATTTCTGTACGATGCGATATTGAGTTTTAGTGGGTAATGATTGAAAGAAAGGTAAGCTCGTTTCAGATTTATGACCTAACTGCAGAAGTTGCGTTAACACCTTCTTTGTTTATGATCGTAAGGTTTTGGTATGTATATATACTGATATCAAGTTCAAAACATATTGTATAATTGACACTACGGGTAAATGCAAAAAATACTACTCGGTATCATCTTACTCTTGGGCAAGATAGGAGCAGAGTAGACTGGGCATAGGGTCCGCATACTGCATCAACCTGTCTATCCTTTGCCCAACTATGTTGGGGTTGGCTTTTCCAGTCTAACTGGATGCCGCTGAATACCGTATTTTACATGGAGCGACTGCCTATCTGACCTCCACAACCCAGTTACTGGGTAGTACGATACCACTTGGTAAAGAAAGAAAGAAAGAAAAAGTATTTATTGGGACAAGCACAGGAGGTCTCAATTAAACTAAACACAAACTCATCAAAAATAAAAAAGTAAAATTAAAATAAAGCAGAAAGTCCTGTGCCAGGCTAAAAGGCTCCTATCTCAGCATGATGCTGTGACATTTAATAATAAATGTCGCTTGACAATGAGAATGTGGTAGGCCTGGTTGTTAGACTTTCGGGCTTCTGACGACCCGTAACGACTGTTAAAATCCACGAATAACAGCCGGGACCAATGGCTTAACGTGCTTTCCGAGGCACGGAGGAGTGTCGGTATGGTAAGATGATCACCCATCCACAGACCAACCCCGTCGAGCGTAGCTTAACCTGATGGATCAAACCGTGCGGCTTTTACCACCTAGCCACGAGCTCCACGGGTCCGCCAACTGCATGTGACAGCATTAAATTCCAATAATTAATAGCAGTTAATAAGAAAAGATAAATAGAGGCGATGAATTAATTTTGACATCCCAAACCAGTTCTAAGTGTCATAAACGGAAAACATTTTGAACTCATTATAGTACCTAAGCAATATTGCTCTATTTACGAAACCCGATACACTTTTGATCGCCGATGCGTGAGTTTTAACGCCCATTGCAAACTAGTTTGACTGCTACGTAGGTAGCTCGTTAAAGGCTAGTTAAATGTTTATGTATGAATGGATGTGTATTTTTAGTATTTGTTTTTGTGATCGGTTTCGTATAGGGGTTTGCAGTAAAAGGTATATTTGGTTTTAATTGATCGGTTGAGATAAAAAATAGTTATCTTGTAAAATATATACTTAGACAACACTTAATTTCTTTCAGTTTTTTGAATACATTTGTTTGTTGGAGATTTCTTCAAAATATCAAGATAATAATAATCATAAATCTTAAATTATCTCAACATCATATTACAGGCAATCTTAAATAGAGAAATATGTCTGAGGTAGGAGGGTCCTGAGTTACAGATCACCGGCTCTCTTAGTACATGATAATTTACAAAACGATTAAAGTTATTGACAAACTATGTAACAGAATAAACACAACTGAGTACAACCCTGCAAAACAAAGCAAGAAAAATAATGGTCTTTTAGAAAAATTGATTGATTTACGAGTTCGCCGGCGTTTGTCAAAGTTAAATCACGGATCGGTGAACACTCTTAACAAAGAGACCCCCAAGTGTTTTGACACACACGTTAGCGACGAGTCGATACGGATAATCTATCTCGCATTTAGATATATTTTAAGCATGAATTCGTAAAATGTGAAAGCTTCATATTATTAGAAATACTTGTAGGTACAAGTTTTGTCGGTACTTCTTGTATAACTAGACAAGTTGTGCCGTCTCGTGTCACGTTTCACCGTGCTCAAAAAAGTTTCAAGTTTAGATTAAATTGTAAGTTTTCTCACGATTAAATAAAAAATTAATTACCAATTTCATGATTAGCAGAGTTGGAAACCTTATTTTATTAATTAGTTTTCCCATCATTTACGAATGTCATGCAAACTTTGTAAATCCAATTGCTTTACAATTTTGTTACTTTATGTAATTATTCCGTCGAACTTTCGCTTCGTGTTTGTCATCTATCTTTTTAACTTTGTAAATACTTTAAAGGACGACTTATTTTTCAGGAAAACATGAACAACGATTATTTCATAATCACTCTCCTGTCCAGTTTATTGAGAATGGGCGCGACATGTAGCTTTCTTCCATTCTCTATTATTCGTGATCTCGGTGGTCAAAACCATGCATAATTTCATTCATTGGAAATACTTACGTTATTCATAATCAAAAACATTTTACCGATTAAAACCTTACACAATAATCCTAGCGCTTTAACAAATAAAGGTAGACGCACACAGTATGATGACATAGGCATGTTGTGTGTGACACACATAACATGCAACTAAGCTAACGGATTAAACCGCGATCCAAAGGGGATTAATTTAAAAACTGACGCACTTGTACTATCTGCTCTGATGTTATTAAATATGTAACATTTTTCTATATAATTAAATTAGCTGCTATCTTTTAAATTCATTCAGTTATTAATGATCACCTGTTAATTAAATAAAAACATACGATTTGTGGCTGGCTGTTTGTGCTCACCAAGGGTTATCGTATTACCCAGTTACTGAGTTGTGGAGGTCAGATAGGCAGTCGCTCCATGTAAAATACTGGTATTCAGCTGCATCCGGTTAGACTAGAAGCCGACCCCAATATAGTTGGGAAAAGGCTAGGCAGATTGATTGATTTGTGGCTGACTGTTCAGAAGCCTCGCACATCCTAAGTCCAGAAGATGCTTGGACGTATGATATTATTATTATAAGTTCCACGAGGAAATCTTATTTATAAGTCATGGGCAGTACACGATAGATGTCTTACAAAGTACATAGTGTATTATCAAAAGTGTATATCGATGCCATCATGCAAATGAAGCATGCTCTCCTCACTAATGAGCTGATTTTGTTTACAAATGAATATTCTTTTTTATCATACAGATCATAGGATTTACAGACGCTCATCTCACTTGCAAAAAATCGCTCTTACAACAAAACAGTTTGTCTCACGCCTCATAATAATATATAATACAACTTTAAACGCAAAAAGCTCAACTAGCGCTGACTGGAAATTCTGTCGTTTGTGCCACGGTTTTTTTGTATTTCCAGTATTGTAACGGAGTTCTTTAACGTGGCTCTAGGTAGGAGTTGACTAGTAGGATAATTCGTCACGCGAAAAAGCGTTCATACTTGTACGCCCCCTCCATGCGACTTTCTTCATTCTAATTCACCATCTTTCTCTCGACACAAGATAGAGAGAGTGAGAAGATGTGAATTTGATTAAAATGTAAATGGCGACTGCAAAAATTTTCAAACTTTTCGTCATGGGTGTCGTTTTCGTGGATGCTAAAGTCGATAGGGAGGTCAAAATGTAAATCTAAGATGGCGGCTGCGATAATAATGTTTTTGTTTTAAATCATACGTTAGAAGGAACTTCGTTCCTGACGGGGATCCCCCGACCGCACACTTTTTTTTTTCCATAAACGCCTTGCCAACGACTGTTTCGTTGGTCTAGTGGTCGCAAGCGCTACTGCTGAGCATGCGGTCCTCGATTCGATTCCCGGGTCGGGTAAAGTGTTATTGGAGTATTCCATCTGGTATTTGTCAGAGAACTGGTGAAATGTGGGTGAATACACGAAAGTACACCTCTGCCTAGCCCTTCGGGGAATTATACAGGCGTGATGTGATGTTAAGTGTGTTGTTTTCCCACAAAAAATAGGTAGGCACATACACGTCGAAACACACCCGTGTGGGCCTTATTAAACGGACCGGCCTTATTAGAGTAAAGGGTCATTTATAAAACGTTTTACGTCATTCCGGCGAGCTGTCGGTAAATGCATTAGTTGATTGGCGATTCCATCAGGTCATATTACTTTCTTACTTAGCCGTATTGCTTTTTAATTGTCCCGTTTTTTCCATGGGATGCGAAAAGGAATTGGTTTTTTATACATTTTGCGTCTATTCAATCGTTTAGACTCGAGTGGTTCTAAGTTAAGTTTTTTTACCCTGCTTCGGACGGTTTTGACGACTTGACAAAACATCGAGGTCTCTTTATTATATTATATAATTATGTTAGTTCGATTAAAATCAAACTCAAAGAATTTATTTCAATCACCAATTACAGGCACATTTGAATTGTCAAGGGGTCGGTCAGTCAGAAATATGAAGCTCTAGTCTCCCATTCCAAAGCGTAGTAGGTACCTATGTAGAAGAACGGGCAAGAAACTCGACGGACACTCTTTTAAATTAAAAAAATACGGTTACAAAATAATGGTTACATCATTAATGTTGAAGTTATACATGTGAGAACGACGCAAAGCATTAAAAGCGTCCGTTAGTAATAAAAAACAAAAAACAATTCAAACATTAAATTGAATTAAAATCGCCATGGCAGCTAAGAGATGAGCAGTCCCTACTGACGGCGCCCGTTCACGATTAGCTAGTACCATTCAGCTCAACAATTTTGAAGGGAACTAAATGATCCAACACACGCGCCACCGTCAGCGAGACCTTAGAGTGAGCATGACATACTCTCAGCCGCCAGGGCACATTTAAGTCAATGAAAGACATACCCAGTACCTAAATGGTAGCTTTAAAGTCGGTACAATCACACGTACACATAAATCTTCCGGAATAAATTCTCTAGATGATGGTGAAAACCACATCAAATTCCGTTGCGAAGTGAAGTTTAGTAGAAGAACAAGGTCACACGGCAGTCACGAAAAGCGACTTTAATTTATAATATGTAGGTATGGATGAGTTTGAGTGTAGTATTCTTTCTTTACCAAAACAAGTAAATAACACTTGAAGTTTAAAAAAAAATTGGTACCTAAGGCTATTAACCGAAAGGACCAGGCGCGGGTCGACGACGCGATGTATTCCACGCGTGCTTCAAAGAGATGTCAGCACAATTGAAGGGGTCTGATGGGACCGATACCTGCCGGGGTCACGGGAAAGTCCTAAAGGGATACCGTGGCCCCTGGCAACGGACAGGCAACTGAAGGAACACGGGTGGGTTTTAGTCAGTAAGAATATGAAACGCCTACCTCGAAGAAGTAATTTGTTAATATCCCATCCAAAAAAAAAAAAGGCTAATAGCTGAAAAAAGGGATAATAGGGAAGCTCGAAACTAATAAAGAGTCGCTCACTTTGAACTGTTACATCACCATACACTCGTCATGAACAGAATAATTTGGACAGTACATTATTGTTGTAAACGTGAATTCTTAACTTTTCGTCACCTCTACTTGTAAGCTTTTATATTATATATGTATGTGTAATAAATATGTGTGTGCAATGGTAGGCGCGGCTTTCGGTCAATTGGACCATTACGCTGTAAAATTGCGTCCCTTATTAGATCCGACGTCATTGGTCCATATTACCCGACACTTAAAATAGTCGGGTTAACGTTTAATGGTCGCCAAAGATTAACGGATATTGAGTTTCGAAATTGGAACGCTGGATGTAACTGATTTCCATTTAGGGCATTAGAATCGAGGATGGTGAATTTAAAAGATTTGAGGAGATGTGACTTGGTTCTGTGATTTAAAAATATTGATTATAGTTATCTAATAAAAAAGTTAAAAAACGGAACCTCCTTCACATATCAACATCAAAAATGGCAGTACCTCACTATTTAATAGTAATGATTATTTCGCAAGCTAAGCTAAAAGCTAGGAATCTAAAGTAACTTAAACCAACTTAGCGACTACATTTCAACTGACAAACACTTTAAAAAAAATGTCCATTCATTCAGGTACTGGTAAGCCATTACAAACAATGTTAGGTACTCAATTTTAGATTGCTTCAATCCCATAACTAAATCATGTTATAAACACAGCGTAGAACCAGTTGTTGTCGATTTAATGACATTGCATCAAATATAAACGGATATAAGAGGCGTGAAAGTTAAATATTAAATGTTGTTATACTCTGTTCATTCTAAGATGATTGATCTATTTGACACATGACATAAATATATAGTTATATATTTAAATATTGATTGTTTTAAAACTACCTCACGTGTAGTTAAAGGATGCGGTCGACGATAGTGCACACAGTGCACGCTTAAGCGCAACATATTAATTCGTGACTAGTAAAGATTCCTAAATTATTATCTTAAAGGAACGCCCAACAAAAGTGCTTCCAAAACGTGTTGTCATGCGAATCATCATGAAATGAACATAGTATAGTCAGTGAGAGGCACAAAATAGTATATTGATTGTATATGTTACGAGGCTATATAATACGAGTGTAGATTATATCTCTTGGGCATTAGGAAGACAAATGGTGTTTTTGGAATTGAATCGCATGGGTACTTATAATGTTGATTGCTAACGATAGCCTTTTGATACGAAAATTCAATGTATGTAACATTTCATTTTAAACAGTTAATTTTTTTGTTGACCTAGCAATAATTAATTAAAATATCGATAATTTTTTTTATTCAAAAGTTACTGTATAAGTTACTGTTAAGTGTCGAGAACACTTCATCCGTATTATAATAGGTATTTACCTATTTAATTGGAGATTCTATAACCAGCATTTTCAGATTTAATTATCCGTGAATTGGCGCGATTTGAAATTCAAATTAATTTTATTCGAAAGACGTGTTAATTTAATTTCAAATTCAGTCATTTATTTTTAGATATTTTTTTTGTTTTTGTGACATTGTGGGAGTTTTTGGCGCCATGGATAAACTGAAAATTCGAATAATTTTCGAATATGAGTTCCTACTCCATTATTCATGATCCATGGTCCAATTGGTTCAATCGTTTTAAATCTTGAAATTTTAAGTTGAAGAAAGAGCCTCGCGGTCGTCCGGTAACCATTGTCGACAACGACGAATTGAAGGCGATAGTGGAAGCGGATCCAACTCAATCTACGGCTGAGCTTGCTGCGGGCCTTGGAGTTAGTGTCAAAACAACATTAAAGCACTTGCGTCAAATCGGAAAGATAAAAAAGCTAGATAAGTGGGTGCCACACGAACTAAGCAACCCACAGCGAGATTTACGCGTCGAAGCATGCATAGCACTACTGAATCGGCATAGAAACGAGGGAATTCTTAATCGAATTGTTACCTGCGATGAAAAGTGGTATGCTGCGGTGATGGTGACTGTCTGGTGGACCAGTGCCGGAGTTGTACATCACAGCTTCTTACCGAATGGCACAACAGTGACGGCAGATGTCTATTGCCAAGAATTGCAAAAAATGATGGAGAAGCTCAAAAACCAAGACTAGTCTCTCTCTCGCTCTTCCCTATTGCTTCTCCACGACAACGTGCGAGCTCACACTTCATGACAGACCATCGCAAAGCTACAAGAGTTAAAGCTGGAAGCTCTCTGGCACCCACCGTACTCACCAGACCTTGCCCCAACAGATTTCTACTTTTTTCAAAATTTAAACAATTTTTTAAGTGGGAAAAAATGCATCACCCGAGAGGCAGTACAAAACGCTTTCGCTGACTTCATCGCCTCCCGTCCGGCAGACTTCTACAGTAAAGGGATAAACAAACTGCCATCAAAATTGCAAAAATGTATAGGTAGATAATTTGGGCCAGTACTTTGATTAGCTGAAAAAAAATAAAAAAAATATTATACAAATCTCCAATTTCATAGGTAAAAACCTAATATCATATTCACCATGCTATTTTATACGGTAAACCAAACACTTAAAAGGACGAATAAATCATTCGCCGAATACATATGATATTGCTCTCGCTCTGTTAGTTTTAGTCCGATAAATAGCTATCAAACTAAGACTGGCGAAATTATCTCTAGAAAATGCATGAATTCTTTTTCCCAAGAGCATACAAATTTAAAAAAATAAAAGTTAGAAAACTACAAAAAATTAAACTATTACAAGGTTTCCGTATATCAAACAAACCAAAAAAAAACAAATTGTCCTAATTCGAAACATCTATTTCAACGAAAGACAACAGATACACAGCGCGGCTAAGTAGCAAATATATATTATTTCAAAACCGGTTCACTTAATAGTGCAATAGCATGTATCGAACAGCTCGCTATACGAATGTAATTTAAAATGACGTCGCACAAGATCAGGTAGACTATAGACGCGTATTTAGGCATTGAATTATAATACCTAATGATTCTGTAAAGAGTCCCGAGACCCATTACATTGCATATAAATATAGCATAAATCCTAAATTACAATATAATTAATTGTATGTGGCATATAACACAAGTTGAGCACCATTTACAGTGTTCAAATGATGCAAGGCATTTATTTCTGCAATTTTATTTTATGCCACAGGCAGAAAATTATGCCGTGTTAATGGGGCTTAATAATGGGAATATAATTATTAAATTAAATTTTAATTTTCGATTCTCAGGTTGGGCAAAGTGTAACCTAATGGGTTTTATCATCTGGAATTACTCAGTAGCAGCCTGGAGTCTAGATTTGTGCCCAATTGATGGCAAAAGGCCAGCCTCGTGTTGCATGGGACTAAAACATAACTGGCGAAATGTGGGTGTACTATTCTACTTTGGGGAATAGTATGTACCTAGTAGTAATATAATTATGTATTAATGTTACAAAATAACTCGCATATTTATCTCATCTACTCGACATCTGTATGTCACTGCAGGGATTCAGCAGAATATCAGCGTCAGGTATATTTGCCTGGCACATGCTGAGCTGGACTCCCATTTGATGCAACCTTGAGACGCACACCGCACTTTTTTATGTTCGTTGATCCATTATTTTAAAGTGTGTCAAAGCCTACAGTGTCTTATCAATGTCTTGTTTTCTTCCTTTTAATTTTTTTGTTTGTTTGTACTGTCACCTTGCAACTATTGCCTAATAGCTAATTAGTCATTATTTAGTTGTTCTATTGTATGTTATGCTGTATTTTGTGTGCACTAAATAAACTAAATAAGTCTTTCATTGACTTGAATGTGCCCTGGCGGCTGAGAGTATGTCATGCTCACTCAAATGTCTCGCTGGTGGTGGCGTGTGTGTTGGATCGTTAAGTTCCCTTCAAAATTGTTGAGCTAAACGGGGCCGATCCATGCGTCATGTTAGTGAGCGGGCGCCGTCAGTAGGGACTGGTCATCTCTTGTCTGCCAAGGCTTATTTTAATTGTTTTTATATTTTTATTACGGATGATTTTTACGTGCACGTCTTTCTACATTATTCGCACATGTATAATTTCAACATGAATGATGTAACCAATATTATGATTTAAAAGAGTGCCCGTGGAGTTTCTTGCCCGTTCTTCTCCATAGGAACCTACGCTTTGGAATGGGTAACTAGCTTCATATTTCTGACTGACTGACCCCTTGACAATTCAAAAGTGCCTGTAAATGGTTTAATTGAAATAAATGCTTTGAGTTGAAACGATTTATCTATCTATCTATATTTGGGTGTACAATTGTACATACTATAGTTACATTTCTGCCTAACCCTTCGGGGAACCAAGGCGTGATGTTATGTTACATATTTACGCGAACGTCAATCATTGTACCTAGTTAAGCAATTTTACCGGATCATGGCATGTATTTTCATGACATAATGTTTGCAGGGACCACAACACCAAAAGGCTTTGTAATTCTGAAATCCACGAAATTATATCAGGCGGACAAATTGCGGATGCCAGTCCTTTTAATTTAACATAAAAATATTTTTACCAAGCGTTTTAAGTGGAAATTTTCCATAGCTCGAGTAGAGTAATGATAGGTAGGAGCTTTAAATATTTTCCTTAGAGGTTATCAGGTGCAATAAGACAGGACTGCCGAGTAGGTCAAGTGGACGCAAGCGTTACTGCTGAACATGAGGTCTTGGGGTTGATTTCCGGGTCGGGCAAAGTGATAAAATTCCCATCTGGAATTTCTCAGTAGTAACCCGGAGTCTGGATTTGTGCCCAGTTGAAGGCACTAGGCTTGCCCCCTGTTACATGGGACTTAAACATAACTGCCTAAGCTTTCGGGAATATAGGCGTGATGTTATGTTAGAAGTCATTTTTTATCTGAATCTTAACCTCTCGGCGGCTAGAGGTTGAATTAGCTATTGCGTCATAAAGGTTTGTAGCTGAGCTGAGCGGAGTGCACCAGTGAGTGTAATTAGGTAATAGTGTAGGTACCTACACCATTAATTATACAGGGTGGACATCGATGAGAAAACTGTTACCATGGATTCAGTACATGATTCTGAACCCCACTGCGTTGAATTTTTTCGTCAGTTATTTAAAAAATCGGCCAAGTGCGAGTCGGATTCGTGCACTAAGGGTTCCGTACCATTATCTATAAAAACGGCAAAAAAAAACATATCTGCTGTATGGGATAGATATTTATTTTATTCTGTTTATAATATTTTTTGTTATAGCGGAAACAAAGACATGGCTAGTCCGCATTTCATTTCGTAGGCGATCAAGTACAGTGTCATCCAACATATGATTACGCTGGATGACCCGCACCTGATCCGACAGTCGTTGTGCCGAAATGTTGACAGCTGGCTCAAGCACCTGAAAAAGAGAGAGCATCCGAACACGGTACGCGGTCAGGTTGTTTCCCACCTCTGTAGC
Organism: Xanthia togata; assembly: GCA_963853775.1. Taxonomy (NCBI): domain Eukaryota; kingdom Metazoa; phylum Arthropoda; class Insecta; order Lepidoptera; family Noctuidae; genus Xanthia; species Xanthia togata. Next base: position 22,219,198 of record OY970798.1, on the reverse strand, counting down.
CCCATAGTATGAGCGCATGACGTTCTCGCTGATGGATTGTGTCCATCTCATGCGCTGCACACTTCCGCCGGGAGCTGGGATCCTATCAGAAGCCGGTGGGCCTCGAGCTCCTAAGCCGTCCGGCGGCCGGCGTCCTCCCCGTCGACGAGCAGGTGGTGGCGTCGTGGGCGGGGAGAAATACATCATCTGTGAAAATTTCAACTGTCTAACTATCACGGTTTAAGAGATACAGCCTGGTGACAGACGGACGGATGGACAGCGAAGTCTTAGTAATAGGGTCCAGATTTTACCCTTCGGGTACAGAACCCTAAAAAAAAAACTGCTACCTACTTTTTTTTTAATGACTGCACTGAATCCATGTTATCAGTTTTCGGGTCCCTGGCATTCTAGATTTTTTCGCAAGCTACAATATTTTCAGGATTCACACTTGATGGACGGGAAAAAATTTAAAAGTAGGTACAGAATTAATCTCCACTATATTATCTATACAATGGTATATAAATTAAGTAGGTTCTGTGTACTACTAGGAGTGTAACAATAAAAACAGTTGCAGAAAGGAGGCAAAACAAATTTTTAGATCGCAAAGCACTCTCTAATGCTTCGCATTATGAGTCGTGCAATCGTACAGTGTCTTAAGTTTTACAAAAGTGACATCATTTTAAATTCAAAATTGGCTTCTAAACTAGGTAAGAAGCCTGTGTCTTGGAAGCCAATGTTTCCCAAAATTGCACTTATAGTCTACTGTGTTTACGATGACATTACTTTAAAGTCGATTGTCAAAATTACCGAACCGTGGTGTTTTTCTTCAGCTCAATGTTTTTACATCACTGAAACACACTTTTGTACTTAATTCCGAGAATTGTGGGAGCTACGTGATGTGAATTAAAGTAATTATTACTTCACGGTTTTATTTTAAAGTGCTCTTTCGCTCATACTGCTGAAGTTTTGCTTAATTTTGCTTAATTACGGTTAAACGTGCTAACTTTTGTTTTATTTTAACCAAGTTTACAGGTGAAGTTAAAGTTTCCAGCCTAAAAAGCGTTTGAGTTAATTCATTCAGTGACTCTTGGAGCGTTAAAACGAAAAGGTTAATTTTATTTTTAAACTGTATGCGCTTAGCGATTTCACCCGCATACCTCTTGATCCCCTGAAAATAACGAGATGAAAATTATTCTATGTCCAAACCCTCTAGAGCTGAACTCCTTCGAAGGAAGGAGTTTAATTATTTTTTTCTGCTATTGCGGGCCAATCTTTTAAGAAGTTAAAAGATTGGCCCGCAATCGCAGTAGACCGGGAAAAGTGGAAAGAGGGAGCCCTACGCTGGACAACACAGGCTTATAATAACAATGTCTTAACTCAGGTCATGGTTTATGCGGACGGTGAGCAATGGGTAGCTCGCCATCCGGTAAGGACCAAGCCCGGGTCGACGGCGCGTTGTGTTCCACGCGCGCCTCAAAGAGTGTCAGCGAGTGAAGGGGTCCGATGAGACCATTGCCTGCCGGGTTGCGGGAAAGTCCGAAAGGGATACCGTGGCCCCCTAGCATTGCACAGGCAACAGAAGGAACACGGGTGGGTTTTAGTCAGTAAGAGTCTGACACGCCCTCCCGCTCCACCCAGAGCGGGAGACGTCATTTGATGATTTCCCCCCAAAAAAATCAGTTAAGCTGTTTTAGCGTAAGAAACAAACAAACTCAGTTCCGCATTTATAATAATAGTTAGGATTAAACATTTTGTTTTGTATTGCTGTAAACGGTGTTTTACAAGGCAGGCTAAAATGATAATTTTCAAGTCGTTTGAAAAGTCTTATAACAAAATAAAACCGGGCAAATGCGTGTCGGACCACGCACAATAAAGGGTTCAATGGGGGTTTCTTCTTTCTTCTTTTTCTCTTTTCGTAGTTGGGATTAATTTATCCCAAAAACAAACTTAAAATTGTAGTTGAATAACATGTTCTCCCATACATAGATATACGTCACGGTCAATTCTCCATTGCACATGTTAGTTTGTACTCGCTAGAAAACTAGAAATTAACTATTTTAGGACTTTTTGCTTTACTTGTGCTGTGAGACCTTGCCTCTTGCCACATTTCATGATTCTAGGTCAACGAGAAGCACTTTAGAGGTATGAGGAACAGGGTGTAAAGTTCACTCATCCTCTATAGAAAAGGGAGGATCCTCTGACCAGACGGGTGTCGTGTCTGTCGGGCAACTGTCCAACGATTGATGTCGGGGAAGTTATATACCTACAATATGTAGATCGCGCGGTAAACTTTAATTGCGTGATGCAGGATTTTCTCTGACGTCAAGATTTTGTGTGAAGTCAGTTATTTGATGCGTAATTCACATTTGCTGATGTAGATGCCGCCACATTACGGTTTTGATTTATTTGCAAGTATCTAAATATGTCGCTTAAATGGCCGTATTTTTTTATTGCGTTAACTTAGAAGCTTGATATCTTTAGGGCCTCAAGGGACCGTAGACCTACGTATTTTACATTAACTTCAACTACCTCCACGCGTTCTGAGAAAAAGAGTCTTGACAGACTGACAGACACGCGGAAAACGAAATGATCCTATAAAGGTCCAGTTTTTCCTTTTGACATACGGAACCCTAAAAATGCCTGAAAAATGTTACACTGACATAAATAAAATACTTATAAGTTGCAAATGATTATACTGTCTACCACAGACCATGCTTCTACGAGTTACAACTTTATTAGGCATAAAACCTATAACAAATTAATCAATTAAAACATCGATATTAATCTTTGATCATTTGCGGCATGTGTCATTAGTGTTAGGTAAGTCGGTGCGCTGGCGCAGACGTTAGGTGTCGTATTCAATTAATAACGATCTACGGTTAGCCTTGGCGGTAGAATATTTATTTTAAGTTCGAACGGTAGTTAAATAGATAATTTAGTAAATGAGACATTTGACATACTTGATGTTTTTACTGTTAATGGGTTATTGTTCTTGGTTTTAGAATTACTATTACTGATAATCAATTAATGCATAAGTTTTTTTTTAATATTTACATATTCCGCAATATGTCATTCTTCTCATAGATGGCCCAAACAAAACAATAATAAAGATAACTTTTACATAATTTATGTTAGTTAAGTTCTTATGTTATATTTTATTTTATTCATGAATTAGGTATAAGTTGTTATTTATGTACCTTACTTAACAGTATTCTTAATACATTCATAAAATGTTTTGTCCCATATAACTTTTGAGTTTATTTCGTGTTGTAATGATTTGTAGAAATGTGGTCAGCAGAACCATGTAGGTAAGTCCTAAGGTGTCCTAAAAAGAGTCTCTTCAAAAAATAAAAAAAATAAAAATTAACCCCAAAAATTAGCGTACCTTCTCCATATAATTACCTCCTTTCAGTATGAATTATTTTCAAGGAAGTTGCTTTTAATGTTTATAAATTAAACAGAATGAGTTACTGCACATTAGAATAAAGTACAGAAATTAATTTAGTTAATTTATATTTGCACGCCACATCATTTTTCACGTTCCGGATTGCCCCTACAATACTTATTTCCCATTTCGCCCAGTTACGCGGGAAAATGGGAAAGGAGTAAACACGAGCTTTTAATCTAGGTAAGTTACTAACACATAACATTTAACAAAACATCACGCCTGTATTATCCCCGAAGGGTTAGGCAGATCTGTACGAATAGTCAAACTCAAACTCAAACTCAAAGCATTTATTTCAATTAAACCATTTACAGGCACTTTTGAATTGTCAAGGAGTCAATCTGCCTAGCCTCTTCCCACATTATGTTGGAATCGGCTTCCAGTCTAACCGGGTGCAGCGTAATACCAATAGTTTACATAGGGCGACTTCCTATCTGACCTCAACAACCCAATGACTGTGTAACACGATACCCCTAGGTAAGACTGTTCGTCGGACTGTTGGGCTTCTGACTACCCATAACGACTGTCAAAGATCTACGGACGACAGCTTGACATATGTATGTATTGTATCACACCACACCACACCACACACGTCATCACACCTCATCACACACACCACACTTCACAGTTTTACTCTTACTATTAATCATTTAAATTGCTACTTTGCTTATAAATTTTTATTTTTATTTTCTTAAGATTAGTTAATACAGAAAAATGTACTTACATTGTATAGTTATCCTTTTATGTACGACAATGATGCAAAAGAGCGGAGCCTTCTAATACAGGCATTGTTTGCCTAAAAGAAGGCTCCAAACACGTTTGAATGTAGGTAATGTAATTATCTATTTGTCACAATAAACTATTTTGTATTGTATTGGATGGTCACCCATCTACAAACTGACCGTGAGCTTAACATTCGATCGACCAGTGCGGCTGTTATCATGTAGCCACGAGTCGAGAGATGTACCTATTTAATAGTACACGCACTTAATTAATATGTAGGACCTGTTATTGAAAGATTGACGTATTTTGTAAAACTAAGCCCCTGTCTGAATTTACGGCCTTTTTAAATATCCGAGACCGAAAGAGTATTACACCACTGCCTAAATTCATATACCATATACTTTTTTTATTTTCAAATAAAACGTTTCGTGTAACATTTTCGCGCTGATCTTTAGTGGAATAACACGGTTTTCTGTGTTTCCTCCCACGCAAGTTGTTCGGAATCAATTAGTGAAGGATGTCAAGGATCTGAAGGATGTTATTTTGGTCGCCATGGCCGAAACGAGGTTGTTAATTGACCGCCTAGCTGGTAATGTGGCAAAAACAAAAGTTTAAATATAACTAGAAGGTGATTTAGGAAAGAAAGGATAGATTATCTGTTTTTTCAAGCACCTGGTACTTGTTGACAGGCCTACACTGTCGTCCCATAGCTATTAATATTGTTATTTAGAAATATTGTACAAGGCAATTTTTTTTTAAAGAGTCACCGGTGTCTTGCCCGCTCTTCTCCATAGAAAACGACAAATTGGAACCGTTCACCTAGCTTCTTCTAGAAAAGTTCTAGAGTGGCGACTGCGTACCGGAAAGCGTAGCATTGAAAGGCCTCCCTCAAGGTGGACCGATGACCATGTGAATGCCGCAGGAATCCGCTGGAGCTTACCAAGGCCTATTTCCAGCAGTGGACGTCTTTCGGCTGAAATGATGATGGATTATGATGACCTAGCTTTTGAAATTTCTGAAGAGCCCATGTAGGTTTATGTGAAATAAAATATTTAAATTTTGAGACCACCTAAAAGCATACAAAATCTGCTCCATTATCTACGGTGCATCTCATAAGTCAAAACCCTCATTTATGTACGACTGATTTGTTACACCGGCGTGTCGAGAATTCCAAAAACATCTGTACAGAACAGGGTTTATTTTTGTAAAGATGACATTAGTATCATGAACGTCAACCGTGTCAAATGGACGAAATTATCATAATTTTTTAGGGCTTACGACAAATGGGTACAATATCGAGGCGGCCATCTTGCTGTACCTACTGCATTCTGTAGTGACGTACTCTTGTATTCATAATACAAGTATTCTAACTATATAATATTATAAATTCGAAAGTACTTGTCGGTCTGTCTGGTCGTCTTGCTAGTACCTTTTCACGCCTAAGCCACTAAACTCGATCGTTATGAAATTTGACACACAATAATATGCTTTTTTTCACCCTAGATCGCAGACTATGTCACGAGTAACAGCTAGAATGAAATATGCTTATGACCATAGGGTACGAGTAGTAGCCACGGAATAGATTATTCATTTATTCCGTGGTAGTAGCGGTCATGTGGAGACCAACAATACCTAGGCTCATAAGATCATTTGAGCCCTAAATATGATTGAGATTGCATAATTTGTTATAATTTCGATTATTGCGCTAACGTAAACGGGAAGGACGATAATCTACTTTCTGCATTATGTTTGTATTTGCTAACACTAAATAATTGTATGTGTCGAATTTAGGGCAACGATGCTACAGGTACACTTGTAACACTATAGATGTTTTGTTTTGTTGTTATTTTCTTCACAAAAAAATCTCAAATATTGGTGAAACAGCACCAATTTATTTTCATTGACGATACTCTCAGAACATTTCAGAATATTCAAATTAAGAAAGTGTAAATAAATTTCTCTAGAAGACAATTTAATTTGAAATTCAAATCACTCCTTTACGCTTTAGTAAATTTATTACAATATAATATCTGTAGACGGAGAGCTAATAGAACAACTGAAAATGAAGGAAAATTTGATGCAAAATATAAATACCTTTGTATTGTCAACCAACAAAAACCTTAACGATTCAACCCAACAATTTCACGTATGATATCAATATTAACAAAATCTAAAAGTGATCAACGGTTTCTTACTGTCACAGTAAATACGTATACATAACAGTTTTTCGCACACTTGGGTGTTAAAAAGAATTCACGGGCTATTTGTCAGCTTGCAGTTGTAAAAAGGCTTAATTAGTTTACTCACAAAAAAAAAAAAAAAAAAACATATTTCTCAAGACTTAACATGATCAATACAAACTTTTTGTTGTAGTATGAGATCAGCTACATTTTCACACCAATTTTCAAAAGAAAAAAATACATTTCTCCCTATTTATCACTATGATAACAACTGGCAAGTAACGTCTCACACCTCATTTCACATAGCTACTTTGGGAGTAAATGATCCGCGCAAGCCCGTTTTCTCGCAAAGTTCGGAACGCGCCTTTGAATAGTATCTAACTACGCTTTATAAGGTAAATAATGTATCGGATGGGTTGAACATCGTTAGTGAGTTAGGATTTCGCTACAGTATCGGCTAGGCGAGGCAAATAGGCATAGAAATAAAAACTACATCCATCCCAATTATTGACTTTCTGTTTTATAAATTATCATAACCTAAGAAAGTGCTTCGGAACTGTGCAAAAGAGAAAATTTACACTATTCTTGGATATAATATATTTTGTCATGTAAAGTCTTTCCTATCTTGCTGTGCCCGACAGGGTCCACGACGATCTAAAATTATATACATTTTATAATGTATCTACCACCTATGTTAACATTGTGGAATGCAAATAAATATATTGAGTATTGAAAATAATAAGTTAGATTTAAATTAATTATTAGTCTACGAGGCTACATTGTAATCAAGAACAGGAACAACATTAGAACAAGAACAAGTGTCATTAAGAACATGTTCTTTTTAATCCATGGAAAAAAATAATGATTTAGAAGTGCACTGTTAACTCAAAGAAAATAATTGATTTCCAAGTTCAGGTGGTTATCAACTAAACAAAGAAAACCGAAAACGCAATTTATGCTAACGTTAGCTTGAAAAAATAATAAAACCAGGTTATTATTGTCCCTCAATAGGAAGGCCTCTTCTCATACCGAGAAGACACGAGCAGTGATCACCACGACTGCTCAAGACGGGTCGGCGATTTTAGACTTCTTACATTAACTACCTATAAGTCCAGGTTTCCTCACGATGTTTCCCTTCACCGATGTCAACAATGTCAAAGATAAACGCAGTACATATGAATTGTAAAAATCACATTGGTACCTACTTCTTGGATTTTAATTCACAGCCTCGTGCATGACAGTCGAGGCTTTAGCCACTGGGGTATCACGACCGCTACAAGTATTAGTCACTAAGAACTAATAAAGAGACAAAGTGGCCTAATAGAACGTGGAACGAAACAAACCGGAACTAAAACTGCTGCATAATTGCCTACTGTTATATATGTGCTAACAATAACGAATAAATTTAGACTCGTTGTTTCCAAACATAAATCTTCCGACTGTGGTTCAAAATTATTAAAGTTTAGCGACAGCTGAGGATTATGGTGAAAAAGTTGTAACAGTTGTTACGTCACGATTGAACAAACATTTTCCAAACACACTCAAAATTCAAAATTCAAAATATTTTAACATAACATCACGCCTTGTTTCCCCGAAGGGTTGGGCAGAGGTGTACCTGTAGTAGGTACACCCACATTTCGCCAGTTATGTTTTAAGTCCCATGTAATAGGGGGCGAGCCTATTGCCATCAACCGGGCACATATCCAGACTCCGGGCTACTACTGAGAAATTCCAGATAGAAAAACCCAATAACACTTTGCCCGACCCGGGAATCGAACCCAGGACCTCATGCTCAGCAGTAGCGCTTGCAACCACTAGACCAACGAGGCAGTCAAAATATTTTATTTCACATAAACCTACATGGGCACTTATGAAACGTCAGAAGCTAGGTGCACTAACTTATAAACCCATCTGAAGTGTATTTAGAAACTATAAGCCATCCAATGATTTAGAAAGTCTAGGTTTTTAATAGATAATACACACCGTTAGCTACAGTAGCACAGTATACGTAATACACGTAGTACGTATATACTCGTACGTAGTATACGTATAAGCTCTTTTTTGTAGCGTTAAGCCAAACTAGATTTTACTTTATCTCTGGGTATCTATGAGGATTACAGACAAGCAATCATGTGGATGGGATCTTGCGCATCTTCTTCTACTTATTTTAGTATGGTTAATGACTATCCTGGTGTCAGAGTTTTAAAGCCACCCATGGGCCTCTGGCTTGGCTTCACGTACCGTCGAGATATATCTCTCAGACATGTCGGTTTCCTTACGATGTTTTCCTTCACCGTTTTTGAAGCAAGTGATAATTATACAATACGCACATGAATCCGAAAAGTCAGAGGTGCGTGCCTTGGGATCGAACTCGAGACCTTTGACTTGGCAGTCCGACGGTCACGCCACTAGGCTATCACTGCTTGGCTAGGCCTCCACATCATGTGCGCTATTCATTGCGGACATCAAGTTGCCAAACTAATCTATTGCCTTAACAGATATTATAATTTATAAGCTATACCTGGAACGTCATCTTAATATTCTTATAAAACCAAGTCAACTATTCGATTTCCATGTACGGACACAGTGTCAGCTTTGGCAAGGAATTTGTATAGATGTTATCACACTGTGTCGATATGGGCTTCACGCGAAAAATCCCGCGTTAATTGACACGTATTACCTTTCTCGGATGCAGGTTTATGTCCGCTAGATTTTTTTTCTAGGCACCTTCGATTAGTGATTTATTAAGCCGTTAGATATTATATGATACTAAGAGGTAGAATGTCTTAAAATATTTGTGGTCTATCAATCTGGATTACATAGCTCCGTGTTATGGAGCGCATTCTACGGCGTTAATAAAAATAATCTTAAGTATCTTAAGATTATGAGACTAGATAACGATACATTCTTGATTTTAAAAGGAGGTGCTTCGTCATTTTTGCACTTAAAAGAGCTGATTTCTAGTTTATAACTAGATGGTTGTGAGACGATATACAAGGTTTAATTGCAATAACTGAAAACCTACCAGGTCATTATTACTCATCATCGTCAAAATGTAGGAAGACGAACAGCAGATTTTTTTTTCTGCGATTTCTTGTTTTTAACAGACTTCAAAAGGAAGAGGTTCTCAATTCAACAGGATGTTTTTCTTTTGTAAGTTTGTGACGCTATTACTCCGCCAATTACGAAATGATTTTGAGCGCTCTTTTTTTTCGGTACCTAGGTCATACTTCAGAGGTGGTCCCTTAAATATAAAGTATATTAACTTTGCTTGTGTAGTTTTTCAGTTAGTCGGTGTGTAATATAGAACTTCTGAAATTTTGTTAAAAAAAAAAGTTATTTTGTGTTTTCTGTGTGAGAAGACGGTTTTTTTTTGCGAAAAGTGTTTTGTTCCTTACTAAAAGTTATTCATAATGATTAGAACAATGACCTCTTAAGAGTTTTCAGTTATTGCATATTACACGTTGTATTTATTTCGTAACCATTGAATTGATTACCGACATATTATCTAACTATGGGAACGAACACGAACAATTGTCAACTATTTGTGGTAAATTGTGTGAAAATTATGTGTAATTTCGGATTTATATTGTTTTTTTTTTCTTTGATATTATATTATTTTGCATGCTGTGTCTATCACCTAACATTGTATATTGAGTTGTCTTAATTGGTTGAACAGTGTGACGATTGTTGATACCTACACCAATAAATAAATAATTAAGTGTCACTGGTTGTTATCTCTCCGAATAATAACAATTTCGTTCTAAATTTTATCCTTCAAAGAAATTTTAAAGAAAGTTTCCTTTAAATATCATTAACTGAAATAAACAAGGTAGAACCCACGCAACTTCCTTGGTATTTATCCTTAGACTGATTTGAGTTTATTGACAATCTTTCAGGGGTGAACGTACTCACGATATTTAAAAAAAAAAAATACCATCGCGCTGGTATTCTAATAGGGCCCACTGTGAATGTTTTTAAACACAAATGAAGCTTTTTCTTTAATGCCAGTCTGTACAAAGTCTCAAAACCTATACTTTTATAGGCAAACACACTCCATTTCATCTTTTACATCTCTCTCATAGCTCACAAACCTTACGTCAGAACATATGCGCTAGAAACTTCCTAAAATTACCTTCATTTTATCTGAATTCATGCCAAGTTTGTACTCGATGCTCTTGAACTGTCAAGAACAAATACTTTACTAGTTCACGGAATTCTGACTGATATGAACTCTGGCTAACATATGATGTAAAGTTTTTGATAGTTCTTGTGATACGGAACGTTGTATACCTATTGAAAGTTTGCTTCATGACGTCTTTCATCTTGTTTCTGGAAACTGATTTAATTTTAAATGTTAAGTGCTCATGTAAAATAACATGATTGTTGGTTTAAATGGTTGTCAACATATAGCAGAAATGATGTTCGGAGACTAGATTTAAGAACTAGAGGTTTTCAGAAACAAAGGTTTAGTTTTGTGCCAGAGAGATTAATATTATATGAATTTTAGATAGATTCGTGTAAGGGATGATTTGATGATTCGAGGTACGATTATCTATGTGGGGGTTTTAAGTTTAAAACTCAACGTCATTAGACGGATTCACCTCTCAGATGTCTACGTATGTACATATAAGTGTAGATCGCTTATCGTATTGTAGTGCATCCAACCTTTAAAAGTAGGCCAAAACTATACTCGTGTAATGAAATGCATGGTCTACCGCACATCCAATGATTTCCAAAAATTAAGCTATAAAAAAATGTAATGTAGGTTCAATAACTCTGTAGACCTCACGAAGCATTCCTTGTAATATGAATGAGTGCCAAGTGCTATAGGGATCGAATTAACGACCTCTTACTTCTCAATCCGTTGTACTATTGCCGCTTAAATATAATGATCTCATCTAACTGCTGTTAGGTTATAAACTTAAAGGAAACAAGTGAATTATTTAATATAATTCACTTGTTTCAATTTAAAAAAACCCCGACACAAAATTTCCTCATTTCTCTTTCCTACTCCATCACCAGACCCTATCTACAACCTATTAATTGAGACCATTCTAATAAGCCCAAACACGATACCTATGCTGTAAGTTGGTAAGGGAGTTGGGTATCCTGCAAATTCCAGATGATGCTGCAGCATCAGTTCTATGTTCTTCTAAAATCATTGAAGTAACAGAATACCAAATTTCAGATGGATCAGACCTGTGGAAGACGCTCACGTCCATTCATCAACTAGAAAAGAGCTAATAATCTTCAAACGGCTGAACCGATGTTGATACAACATGTCTAAGAAACATTGCTAGAAAACCTGATTTCAAATTAATAAAACACATTCAAATCGGTTCACCCATTTATGAGCTACGGTGCCCCAGACAGCCACACATACATAGCGGTCAAACTTATAACACCCCTAGTTTTGCGTCGGAGGTTAAAAACAACGAAACAATCGCCCCGGAATACTTTACATTATGATAAATTACAATAGGCCCAGAAAACTTTACTTTATGATAAATTACAATAGCCCCAGGAAACTTCTTACATTACTTATCACCTAAGACATATTTAATTTACCTTCTCCCACTCAAAGTAACCGTTAAAGAAAACCTAGGTTCCAAGTCATTAACAAGACATAAAGGCACACTCTGACAGTTTGTAAAGGTAGCCTTTCCATTGTATAGTCATTTAATTAAGGATCAAAAGGAGAACATCGTACAGTCGTGGCTGACCTTTGAGAACTGAGGTTCGTTACCAATTAATTTACGTGAATTTAGTCTGTTTATTGCTGCCTTTTGTAACTATTACTTAAACTGTTCTTGTTATTTTAGGGTTAAGCACTTAGTTTTTTGCAGCTGTAAGGCAAGTACAAAAGTCCGAAATCCCATACCGTGGCTCCTGGCAACGTACAGGCAACTGAAGGAACACGGGTGGGTCTTAGTAAGTAAGAGTCTGACACGCCCTCCCGCTCCACCCAGAGCGGGAAAAGTTATTTGATAATTTCTCAACCAAAAAAAATAATAGGCAAATGTCCCTGCAAATGTGAGCACATACTTACCTATTCTTTAGATTTCAAACTTGAACGGCGACAAATAAGACGCTGTTTAGCTTTTAACTTGTTGATGCGCGTTGGAACCCCAACAATAGATAACTGGCCTAGTTTTGATAGGTTAAATAACTGTATCAGTCATAATTCAACCCTGGATAAAAACACAGAAATCATAATCCTATGCATCACAGTCTACAGTCGGACATAGAACTCTCCTATTACAACAACTGAGCTTAATCTTTGTGCTCATACATTAAAAGCTCCCCCAATGGAAATTGATGCTGAAAAGTTCTTCCAAAACAAAAAGTTTGTAAACTCGAAACTCACGAACTAATAAAGCTAAAAGCCTAACTGTCAGCATAAACGGAAAACTCCAAGCCAGTGAAACCGACTCAATAAAAAGTGGGGCTCGATAAAACAAACATTTTACTCGATACGCTGTCGATCGCAGCGCATCGGAGCTCGGAGCGTGGTGTTGCTACACCCCATGCGGTCAAGAGCAACAGCCGTGCTCCGCGGTTGGACATTGTGTACATGTTGGACATTATACGTAAACGTGTGTAACATTCCTTACGTGTATTAGAACAGAAGGCGCCAATAATTTTACAATAGCATGGGAATTTGGGAGGGATATCTTCACATAACTGAACATTAATTACGAATGTTTGAGAGTGGTATGTATGGACTTAATTAATGACTTTTAGGAAGTAAGTATTGTCGAACACAATTATATTACATTTCCTAAAAAAAAGCTATTATAACTTCCAAGGTTCTGACAAAGTATTGATGTAATTTTTTATTTATATTTCTTATTTAATTTTTACTTTTGGTTGATTATGACGGATTTTAAGTAGGTATGTGTATTTGTCAACTTACTGTACTCATATTCTTGCAAATAAATGATAATAATTTTTATTTTATTAATATTCGTTAAGGACCAAATGTTAAATTGAATCTTTGTACCTAAACAACTCGCTTAAACAAAAACTTTAGATGTAGGTTTTCCGAATTTCCACCCAATAAATATGTTATTGTAAGTAGAAATACTTTTTTAACCTAATATATCGCTGCAAAACAAACACTTTTACCTAGGACTCTGTTTGGCGTTTCTCAGCGAACAGTGTTGTTTCGTAGCGAACACATATTCGCAAGTGCGTACACACCCTTACCAATCGTGTTAGGCACGGTGCAGTGAGCGAGTGCGGTGACCGCGGTTAACCGAACAATATTGTATCTTTACCGCATTGTAATGTTCAGTAAATTCTACGTCAGATGATTTGAGCTCAAACTGTAGCTATGTCATGCTCACTCAAATGTCTCGCTGGTGGTGGCGTGTATGTTGGATCGTTAAGTTCCCTTAAAAATGGTTGAGCTAAACGGTGCTGATCCATGCGTCATGTTCGTGAACGGGTGCCGTCAGTAGGAACTGGTCATCTCTTGCCTGCCACGGCTTATTTTAATTTATTTTAATTGTTGAATTGTTTTTATTACGGACGCTTTTTACGTGCACTTCTACATTGTCTTTTTACATTGTTCTCACATGTATAAATTCAACATGAATGATGTAACCAATATTATGATTTAAAAGAGTTTCCGCGGAGTTTCTTGCCCGTTCTTCTCCATAGGAACCTTCGCTTTGGAATGGGCAACTAGCTTCATATTTCTGACTGACTGACCCCTTGACAATGCAAAAGATCCTGTAAATGGTTTAATTGAAATAAATGCTTTGAGTTTGAGTAGGTAGTTTGTGCAGCCTTCATAAGCGTTATTGTCTTTAATGTTACGTTTTATGGTAGGTACTCTTATGAAAGAGTTGCTGCAGCAAGACCATTCTCATAGAGCAGTTTTAAGGGATTGATCCCCACAATAATATACCCTTTCAATAACGTGACTTATTTAACTTCTCTTCTTGAGGTTCCTTAGGTAAATGTTGTAATCTGAAACTACAATGACCACCAGTTCTTAGAAAAAATATATAAAATATATATCGGCACTTTAGAAGCTAGGTGGCGTATTTCATGTTAATGCGGGCATAACCCACATACAATATATCCAAATTAAACAGGCGTACACTATATAATACTAATCACATACATATAACGCAGTTAATATTCAAGTGCCTGTATGATTTCAAATTAACTCATAACTTCAAGAGATAATTATAAACGACATATCACTATTAGAGTCAAGTGTTACATACATAATCGTGTCGCAATTACATTTTTAACACTAATCCTTCGCCCTACACAGCTAATCCATAATTAATGTATAAATGTAAATTAATTTCTCATTAGGCATTTCGTTCCCTTCATTAGGAGTAAAGTAAAACAAATTTGTGAAGACGTTTCATTTTATTTTCAAAAGTATGAAGTGCTGGCATAACCAGCCTCGATTTAATAGGAGGAATAAAAATTCCATTTCAATGAATACCACTTCAGAACACTAAAGCGAACTTTTGATAACATTTATAAGTTGTTTCAGCTGTATAACCTAGATTTGCAGTCAAAACTTGCTTCGTCCAATCTTCAGGATATTTGAATAAATAAATGTAGGGGTAGCAGATCGCAGTTGTTATTCAGTAGTTTAAAGAAGTTTATCAAGTTGATGATTGTTAGGCCACTTTGAGCACTAAAGATTCGCTGCCGAGAATCTCCACGTTCTTCGCTTCAAGAACATCCCTGGAATGATGAAAACTGGGTTATAGAGATTAATGAACAAACAAATACAGAAGTAGAGTTATTCAATTTCTTATTTCTTTCAATAAATAGGTCGGAATTGATGCAGGTGGTAATAAAGAAAGCAGTGATGTAAAAGATAATCATGTTACCTCTACAACTGTAAATTCTAACAAGGCATCTATTATTGTAAATTACATTGATGGAGCATCAGTCAATTTGGTTGAGTAGTCTAATTGAATTAGGAGTTAGAGAGACAAGATAACGTGCCAACTTTCCAACTGTCATTATGTGGAACTGTACACAAGGCTCTATTTTAACAATCTCTTAAATTTTTGTTGGAACGAGTTTAAACGAAAACAATCAAATAAACTTATTTTTTTAAAACTTTTCTAATAACTTTGTTCAAATATTGCGGTCTTGTCGTCTGAATTTTGCTCAGTACGTAAAATTTATTATATTTCCGTCCTTTTGTGCACTAGAATCGATATAACTCAATTTAATATGTTGGCATAGTTTTTAGCATTTTTACGAAATACAATGCTTTCTACTATTAGACCCACCTTCATTTAAAAAGGATCATATTGTCTTGAACATACGCATCAATAATATCAGATAAAACCTGATTATCCACTTGAGAAACAAGTCTCTTATCTCAGAAGTTATCAAATGCTCTCGCCTACTCAAGTAATCGTTGCTCGTGTGTTATCAAAGTTATTGAGGTAAACATGAATTGTTCAAAAAACTATGAGATATGGAAGTTATTAGAAGTAACTAGTTGAGAAGTTAATTACAATATCATATTATGCCCGAATTTATATCCAAAAATAGCTCGCGGAATAAGAAAGTAGAAATGAAGAATGAAAACATACTACAGGGAACCACTAAAGAAGTTTTGGAACATCACATAATAATCATCGTTCACGATTTTGCTCCAAATTCTAGGGTAATATAGAGAGTGTTGACCTTTAGCAAACTGACATTATGCCCAAACTTCTAACTTCCATAATTATGAGAATTCTCGACTATCGTCTTAGTCTTGCGGTAGGCTTTAATAATAACATTTTCCTACCTACATCTATTGTTAAAGATCTGTACGAAAGCCATGGTAAGTTAGTTAACGTGCTACTATAATATTATTAGTTCTCACCTCGAAGTTTTAGGTGACTGGATGCTGGTAATAACGACTTCAACTTTCTTGTTGACGCCTTCGAAGTAAGTAAGGTCGATTGTGTATGCATCTTCTCTAAAGTTGATGACGACTATGTAGGTTTTCTTGTTGTACCATCTGGAATAAAAAATTATGACGTCATGAATCCTTTCATTGGTCTAAAGGCTCGTGCAGACCAGCGCAACACGACGGCACGACGCGACTCGAACGATACAATTTCTAAGAAAACATCACGGTATAACAATAGCCGGTATCGCGTCGCGCAAGTCTACACGAAGCTTAATGGTCGTCGATGTTTCCAATGGCAATTGCTCATTGCTTCAAATCTCGTGAAATGTATCGGCGAAGCTTTCGACACGATCAACTGTCTTATAGTTATTGATCAGTGGTGTTTCGTCAGTAAATTCTTTGGCTGTAAGTGGCTGCAATTTCTGAGGGCAGAGCAGATAACTGGATGAACCGTCCTACTTTGCGTTGACGATGTTGTTAAAGTGTTACAGTGGGTTGTGTCTGCCAAGTCATAGGTCTAGAGTTCGAAGCCAAGGCCTCTGACTTTTCAGATTCTTGTGCGTATTGTATACTCGTAATTATCACTCGCTTCAAAAACGGTGAAGGAAACATCGTGAGGAAACCGGCATGCCTGAGAAATATTTCTGGACGGCATGTGAAGCCAAGTCCGAGGCCCATGGGCGGCATAAAAACACCAAGTTAGTAGCACCACTAACCATATGAAAAAGAAGACGGGTTGTGTAGTAGAAACTACTCAATTATGTAACATGATAATTATCTTCACGCAACATATTAATGCTCAAAAAAGCTCATATATACATCAATGTCACTTATTTAATTACTGTTGGCGGTTCTTAAACCATTACCGTTGTTGACCAGTATTGAATGTTCGTTTGGATATTCATGTATGTTGTAAGCGTTTCCAATGAAAACCTTATCGTCACGCGATGTTGAATGTTGACCAGTTCAAAGACACCTAGGTCTAAGGTGTATTTAGTAATACTAACCACATATGTTTCTCTATAAGAACAGTTGATGTAGAAAAAAAAAACTTTTACAAAGGAAAAATATTTTTTCCTTTACATTTTCTGCAAACGGCTAAGTACGAATATCTGGGGCCCTACCACCCAACTCTTCAGCAGTATTATTTTAATCTTACTTGAGCGTGGGAAAGAGATGGAGCTAGACGTCATGTATAGCTCCACTTCTTTCTCGCACTGAAGTATCATCAAAATAATACTGCTAAAAGAGGTGGTGGTTGTCCCCCTGGTATAAAATTTCACGCACAAAAGCGAATAAAAAAATCTCCAACAGTAATGTCACTTTCCTGAAAGCACGTTGATGGTTTTTCCGGTAAAAGAAATAATGAAATTCACCAAAATGTTGATAATTTTAAATGTTCCGGTAGACCTATGAGAACTCATGAATGAAATAATGAATGTGCTCCTCGATTTCAATATGTTCAGTCATCGATGCAAAAATATCGCGCGAACCTATTCATGTTAATATTGTGACCTAAATACTGTAATGCCAATATTTTACAAGAACGCTGGATCAATTTCCGCATTAAGACAAATAGGTCGTATATACTGTTGGTACACAGCAGGTCTACAAACATTCGCTCTCAGTGTAGATGTTTGTAAATATAACGTGCGTAATGTGTATTTACCGGCACATATGACATAGGGAATTCTGTTTTCCAGTTTAGATCTACAAATGTTTGCAAGTTTTTGTATTCATGTAATCAAGCGAATTTGATAAATTGAAATTGTTGTCCTCTCAAGTGTTTCATTTTAAGTTTAGTGTTGGTTTTTCGAAACTTCGGTTGTCAAGATAAGATTGCTAGACAAAATTATGACTGTTTTATCATTACAGTCATTTCAAATGACAGCTCGTTTTTACGATGATTTGAGAGTAGAGAGTTGCTAGGCAAGTAAGGCGGTTTTTTTAATTTATCTCCTTTGTTTTCCTTACCCACGATGATGGTATTTCGAGAATAGTACACTTAAATGTAACACAGCACTCACCTTCTAAAAGCAAAAACTCCTTCATTGAAAGCAACAGACTCGTATCTGCCGTATCTGAAGGTTTTGTCAGTGCGGAGCGCCGATAATGCCTTGTAGACGTTCAAGTGAGAATTTTCTGTCAGACTCTGGACTTCTACATTCAGGTTCTCGAAACCAGCTGCTACTGGAAGCCAGGTCTTGTCACCGTCTGAGAAACCTGTGGAAATATATACATCTCACAGTCAAAGAAGTATCGTTTATTCATTTCAGTTTATTTCCTAAGAACAGCCATAATATTGGCTTGGTTGATATAGGGTCCATTCATACCGGCATTTTTATCAGCACTCCATTGGAATGGTGTACGCTCAGGATCTCTGGAAGATATCCAGTAGTTGATAGGGTCATCGGTGTTGCATCCACTGGGGTCTACGGTATCTTCCCAGCTTACGTAGCCATCGACCATGCCAATTTCTTCACCCTAAAATATACATTACTTTTTCTTAGGATTTACGGTTACTTCGATAAAATATGTGTTTTACTATTTAACGTTTGTTAAATAGTTTCACAATAATTTTAAAACTAACTTCAATTGTGCTTACCATGTAAGTAACACCGATACCAGGACTCAATAATGTGATCATATTGATACCATCAACTAATTCTGGGCTAAATCTGGAAGCTACTCGGCTATTGTCGTGATTTCCGGCCTGAAAAATAATAATTATACTTTACTGAAGAAAACATTTTTAAGCAAAGTATCTGTATAAAATAATAAGGTAAAACTCTTACCACCCAGTTTGCGTGTTGATCAATAGGTTTGAATGTGAGGAACCTATCCAGGGCATATTTAATCTCAGCAGCGCTTGAACCACCATTCACATCAGAAATTAGTACAAAGTTGAATGGCATCTGGGCACCTTTGCGATCACCTTCACCAAAGTATCTCATCGTCATCTGAGGACTAGAGTATGCCTCAGTCATCATGACTCTAGTCAATCCATCTTTTTCTTTAAACTCATCGAAGACTTCCCTCCATTGGTACACCATTTCTACAGTTTCATCACGGTCAGTGGTGTAAATGTGGGATAAGTAATCGTAGTCATCAGAGTTATCTGTTTTGCCAGATAGAGGCTCATCAGGATACTGTCCACCGAAATCTGCCTTGTCAACTTCGAACAAATGGGCAATAGCATCAACCCTGAAACCTGCGACTCCTTTGTCTAACCAGAAGCGAATGACATTTTTCATTTCTTCGACGACGTCGGGGTTACGGTAGTTAAGGTCTGGTTGCCCGATCACGAACTGGTGGAGGTAGTACTTACCGACTTCTTCTCTGTACTCCCAGGCACTCTTACGGAAAACACTAACCTGAGAAATAAAAATTATTGTTAGTAATTTTCCATAGAGCGATTATTATTAGTCAGTTATAAATATATTTGTATGTGACTTAACATTCGTTACCATAGAATATAATTAACAGTACTAATAGGTCTAAAATCAATTTTATTTACACTAGCATAAAGTTGATCTTTGTATAAGTGTAATAACATCAATTGGAAACAATTATTTAAATAGAAGGTCTATTGTAGTTTATTTATTTATTTTTTAGATGTATAAAAAATATATAATGGGCATGTTGAAGCTGTTGGTACTCCCCGTCACTTGTCCATAAGGGTTCATTAGAAAACCAGCGTCAGACAGCATTTTTCGGGCATTAATGCTGAAATGAACCTTTTTGGCGCAGCCGCGAGATTGCTTTATGATTATTTTCACTTTTTATTTTGTTATTATGTGTTTCACGAACTGTGTCCAAATAAATATTATTATTTTTTACTTTCTTTTTCTTTATAAATATCAACAGGTTTATCCACCATAATTATGATATTAGTAATTAATCATTCATGTGCGTCATCAATTTGATTAAATTCTCAACAAGAATTATTTTTAGGTAGACGGGTCGTCTTTTCCATATTCGTGGTATTCTTATACATATACTTTTATAAAAAATGAGTAGTACCTCCAGTTTATGCTTACCCAATTATTAGGCGGATGCGTAACCCCATTTTCGTCCACAACTCCGTCCTCCCAGATAAAGTAGTCGAAATATTTCTCGTGACCTCGCAATGCCTCCTCAAACCACACACTTTCATTACTCGTGTGGTTTGGTACTAAATCCAGAACTATTTTAATATCTAGAACAGTAAACGATAGTGTTTGTATTTCTTGTTTGTTTGTCTGTGAGAAAGTTATCAAATACTTAGGGCAAAATAATCAAATTGCTTTTGTTTCTAGACTCTATCAATATCATTGAAGTTTTTATTTCGGTATTAATCCTTAAAGGTAAATAGTATGGTGGCCGTTTGTGTATCATCTGCCTAGCCTTTTCCCAACTACGTTGGGGTCAGCTTCCAGTCTAACCGGATGCAGCTGAATACCAGTATTTTATATGGAGCGACTGCCTATCTGACCTCCACAACCCAGTAATTGGGTGATACGATACCCCTTGGTAAGACTGGTTGTCAGACTTTCAGGCTTCTGACGACCCGTAACGACTGTCAAAGATCCACGATGACAGCCGGGACCAACGGCTTAACGTGCTTTCCGAGGCACGGAGGAGTCTCGGTACGTAAAGATGGTCACCCATCCACAGACCAACCCCGGCAAGCGTAGCTTAACCTGACGGATCGACCCATGCGGCAGTTATTACTTAGCCACGAGCTCCTCTCGGTATTAATCCTTAAAGGTAAATAGTATGGTGGCCGTTTGTGTATGTGAGTTTAAATGTTACAACGATACAGGAGAAATTCCTAAAGAGGGGCAACGTTTAAAAAAAAACATGAGTAAATAAATTCTGGAATCTGTCTGTTTTGTGATTAATGAATCATTACATTTATTTGTTACATTGTATTTATAGGAGCTGACTACTCCGCTAACATTTAGTGAAATTATCACTATTTTATCCTTTACTATCTAATTCATAAATAAAAACAAACTTACCTAATTCCTTAGCTTTAGCCATAAGATTCTCAAAATCCTCCATAGTACCGTATTCGTCTTGAATGGCATAGAAATCAGAAATGTCGTAACCAAAATCGTACATTGGTGACTTGAACATTGGTGAAAGCCAAGTAGCTCCTATACCCAGCTCTTTTAAGTATTCCAGACTTGCCGTGATTCCTGAGGTGATAAAAAAACCCTTTATTTAACTATAGTAAAAGTAATTAAAGTTGTCTATTTAAGCATAATTTGTTGTGTCTTACCATTTAGATCTCCAATGCCATCACCATTGCTGTCCTTGAATGACCTTGGGTAGATTTGGTAGAAGATGGTAGTCTCCCACCAGTCAAGTTCCTTGTCATTACTACTTAGAGCTAGTGCGAAGAGCACTGGAAGAACTAGGATGCTCTTCATCCTAACTCTGAAAGAAAAGTAAATTGTTTATCGAAATAGTGAACTGTTGATATTATGCTTGATATAATGGTTGATATAATGGTTTATATTATGGTTAATATTATGTTTGATATTATGGTTAATATTATGGTTGATATATTAATGCTGAATTCAAAGTAGAACTAACATTTAACACATAAAATCACGCCTTGTTGCCCCCAAGGTTTAGGTTAGATATTGATTAATTAGCTCTGGCTAATTAATCAATATGTAACCTAAACCTTACACATTACACACACACACACATACATTGGATTACACATTGACTATACTCAATAATCCGATGCAGTAAAAGTGGGACACGGTAAATATTTGCACAAACCGATGCAAAATTCAAAGACACATAATAAAAATATAATGCACTTAAAGTGCAATCCACGACGACGCGCCCCACTCCGCTCCGCTCCGTACTAAAGTACAGCTTACAGTACAGTAATTGCAGAGTGGGGCGCGTCGTCGTGGATTGCAATATATGTACACAAATACGGAAACATCAATAATTAAATTGTTTTCACTCACTCTTTAACACAATAAAAACGTGAACTGAAGAGTTAGTAAACGTGTCATTTTATTTTTTATGAAACGTTTCTCCACACTAGGAATTTCTCCTGTATCGTGGGTGCGTTTACAAACATTTATACTCACATAGACAAACAGCCAGACCCGGAACAACCACTTGTAGGTCATACAAATATTTGTTCCGTGCGGGAATCGAACCTGTGACACGCAGTGCAGCAGTCAATTGCTTAACCACTGCGCCAACCGTGCCATCTGATCATAATCCATTCACACATAGATTCATTCTACGAGAATACGAAGGATAATAAGGAAATACGTAGTTTAATGTATCAAATTTCTAACTCATTATTCATGCATTATTTCTATTCTCGTCATCTTGGCCTATTATTGTTGTTGTCGTGTATTTGATACATCATGTTAGGAGGATGAATAAAAAGCTAGTAACAAACGAATTAATGAGGTGGATGTTAAAAGAAAAGTAGGGAGAGGACAGTCCCAATTTTGATAATTAATCTTTGGCGAAAATCATTGAATACTTGTTTTTTCTTTTAGCATCACTCAATACAAAAATATTGAGATATCACATCACAAAGTTATTATATACCACGTAAAGCGGATAATTCTTTCGAAAAAATGATTTAATATGAAAATTTTACGTATGGTTATTTTTATTTTTTTTGAGAGTTAGTGAATCATACCTAATGCCTAGAAAAAATTTGGACGGTGACTAAAAATTGCCTGTATATGTACATCGATCGTATTGCTTCAAAAAGATCAGATGCAAAGTATTCACAACCATCGTTCTTGTTACTAGATTTATGAGCGAGGATGAACGAAAAGGATCTATGTATTGAGGTTCAATAGTCTCATCTACACACTTGGTAAAAAGCGACAGTATATAGTATAATGTAACTCACCCCATAATATCTGCTACTGGGTATAAACTATTCCCTCCATCTGTCTTTATAGAAAAAAATATCTTATATTCGAGATAAATGATACGAACTGATAAACAAAACACTTGGGTTTTATCTGGACTTTCATAATACCGTTTAGGTTTGGAAATGATCAATAATATCTTGAGATAATATCTTCTATTCGCAGTGTAACGATGGACTGAAAATTTAGATAAAATAACTATGAACGGAAATATTCCAGTGGAATGTACCTACTGAAAATAAACTACCTATGATGATCAAAAGTAACACATAGTTAATCCAAGATATATATATATTTATATATATACTACTACTACTATATATTATATACTATTACTTATATGTGTGCCAAGTTTCAACAAAATCCGTTCAGCCGTTCTTGCGCCAATCCGGAACATACATCCAGACAAACGGACAAAAAATCTTAAAACTATATTTTTTTCGTTCAAAAATATTCAATGTACAGTTTTGACTTCGTTACTATTTTTTTTATAGGTATATATAGATATGTGTATGATGTGTGTGTGTGATGTGTAGGAGCTCGTGGCTAAGTAATAACTGCCGGCACGGGTCGATCCATCAGGTTAAGCTACGCTTGCCGGGGTTGGTCTGTGGATGGGTGACCATCTTTACGTACCGAGACTCCTCCGTGCCTCGGAAAGCACGTTAAGCTGTTGGTCCCGGCTGTCATTCGTGGATCTTTGACAGTCGTTACGGGTCGTCAGAAGCCCGAAAGTCTGACAACCAGTCTTACCAAGGGGTATCGTATCACCCAATTACTGGGTTGTGGAGGTCAGATAGGCAGTCGCTCCATATAAAATACTGGTATTCAGCTGCATCCGGTTAGACTGGAAGCTGACCCCAACGTAGTTGGGAAACGGCTAGGCAGATGATGATATAGATATGTACAAGTCGTGCCATCAAAGTTGAGTCTTGACGCACCACGTGGTTTGAGTTGCGCAGTAAACGATTTATGGGTCTCTTTAGCGGTATGAGGTCCCCGCGCCGGGGCGTCATCGGGGTGGTTGAAAGAGCGGCGGGAGACGCGGTCAAGTCTCAATTGTAATGGCATGACTTGTAAGAGAGAGTACTTAATGGTAAATGGAACAAAAAAGGCTAGCCAGATGCTGAGTACTTAAGATGGCCAACTTTAGAATAACGTTACGTAGTTTTTATTCAAATTCTTAGATATTATTGGTAGTATTGATTGTTTCTTATTCGTTATTGATTGTTGCTTTAGCAGGAAAAAATAATACACTGGATCGCAAAAATTCGGGGTCGCTAATAAAAACCGTGATATTTACATAAATTACATACCTAGATCGCTAGAATAAATAATATGTAGTAATCTGGCTACTAATGCGTGTTCTAAGTCTCTAAAGAGGTTGTATTTGTACAAGTAACAGATAAAATAAAAAACTGCCGATTGATTTTTTTTTTAAATTAGGAAAATAATATTTTTTCTGCTTTTGTTTCAAAGCGAGCTGTGATTCCTAGGATTGGTCGGAGTATTCAGTACAATATCATGTCGTTAACACCTGAAGAATGTACACGGATTATTACCGTGGTACAAGAAGGAAGAAGTCAGTATAGCACTGCTAGAACAGTAGGAGTATCTTTATCAACGGTCCAAAGAGTACTCCAGCGATTTCAAGAGACTGGCATGAACATCAGGAGACCAGGAAATGGCAGGCCAAGGTGCACAACTACACGAGAAGACCGATTCATCGTGAGCACTATGTTAAGAAATCGACATCTAACGGCTGTTCAGGTCTGAAACAGTCTTCAAGAAATTCACCACAACAATGTGAGCTCTGATAAGATTCTGCGACGTCTTTGTGAAGCTGATAGCTGCCTTATAGACCAGCAAACAGCCCCAAACTGCTCAGAGAACATCGAAATGCCAGGTTACGGTTTGCTCGAGAACACATTCGATGGACAGATGAAGATTGGTCCAAGGTTATGTTTTCCGATGAGTCCAGATTTTGTTTATTTACGCACAACGGGAGACGAAGAGTAGTTAGACGACCAGGAGAACGCTAGCATCAAGCGTGTTTTGAAGAAAAGGTGCCATTCGGTGGAGGATCAATAATGGTTGGGGCTGGGATATCTTCAGAGGATCGCACGGAGTTAGTGATCATAGAAAACGGTTCTCTGACTGCTGTCAGATACGTAGAATAGGTTTTAAATGAGCATGCTGGTCCTTTCTTAGTGAATATGGGTGCAAATTCCATTTTTATGCACGATAATGCACGACCACATACTGCTCGTTTGGTCAATATGTATATTCAAGACGTCTGTATTACCTGCATGGAGTATTCAGCTTGCAGTCCACAGTTAAATCCCATAGAACATGGGACGAGTTCGGGAGATGCGTGAGAAAACG
The DNA here is from genome assembly GCA_963853775.1 of Xanthia togata. Lineage (NCBI taxonomy): Eukaryota > Metazoa > Arthropoda > Insecta > Lepidoptera > Noctuidae > Xanthia > Xanthia togata. Next base: position 22,193,674 of record OY970798.1, on the reverse strand, counting down.
TTCTCCTGCTCCCGTTACCATACACGAGTTAATTAATGCGCTAGTGGAAGCATGGGCAAACACAGACCAAAATCGTATTAAAATTTTGGTTTACAGCATGCCACGTCGTTTTAATGAAGTGGAGGAAATACAAAATAGTAAATCTTTTATTTTTTAAGATTTACTGCGAAGTGTATTTTTGTTGTCATAAGTTAGAAGCGAAATTTTCGTATTTTTTAGTATTTAATGAAAGTTAGTGTACAAAACGTGTTACAAATTTTTTTTTTACACTAAAACTTCAGCCTGATATTAATCAGCCATCTACAATATACTATAGTTTCACAAATTAGTCTGTAACCCGGTCCTAGAGTAGTTTACAGAAATTAATTGGAAACAAGCTGAGGATGGTTTCTATTTGAATTATAGTACTCACCACCGTGCTAAAGTAAATTTATAGGGTATAATCTGCTAGGAAAACATTCAATTAATCAAGTACCTTCTTACGCAATACAAAGTTTATTGGAATTATACAAAATTAAGGCACACATACAAACAACGTGGCGAACCACTAAATTAATATACCTTTTCCTGACACTACGGCATTCACCCACACAACTAGTCTCCGTTCCTAGTGGTATCGGTGAAAGCCTTTTTTTTTTTTTCTTTTTTTTGGGTGGGAAATCATCAAATGACTCCTCCCGCTCTGGGTGGAGCGGGAGGGCGTGCCAGACTCTTACTGACTAAAACCCACCCATGTTCCTTCTCTTGCCTGTGCAATGCCAGGGGGCCACGGTATCCCTTTCGGACTTTCCCGCAACCCCGGCAGGCAATGGTCTCATTGGACCCCTTCACTCGCTGACACTCTTTGAGGCGCGCGTGGAACACAACGCGCCGTCGACCCGGGCTTGGTCCTTACCGGACGGCGAGCTACCCATTGCTCACCGTCCGCAAGCCCTCGCCTACGGTGGCCGGGAATCCGCGATCGATTCCCGACGCCCGGGGCGTCTCCTCCTGCGGCGGCTAGGGGCGTGAGGGCGCGAAATTTGCCACTCCCTCACGCGCTCCGCCTCCTCCTTCGCGAGCATTACTGCTTCGCAGAAGGACGTGACGGCCTCCCATGCCCTCTCGCTCCGTACCATGGCCTGGACCAGGGCCGGACGCGAGAGATCCCCGCCACCGATCGCCTCCACGAGGACACGGCGGTGCTCTGCCCAAGCCGGGCATACCTCCACCGTATGCTCCACCGTGTCCTCCGGGCGATCCACGCAGTGATGACACCCGGGCGTTTCCTCCCGCCTTATCCGAAACAGGTACCTCCCGAAACAGCCGTGTCCGGTGAGGACCTGCGTCAGGCGGAAGGTGAGGACGCCGTGGCGCCTCTCCAGCCACTCCTCAAAAAGGGGACTTATCGCCGTAATAGTGGCGTGCCTAGCACTGGGTTGCGACAATCGCACTCTCCATGACGCCATGAGATCCCGTCGGAGCTCTGTCCGCTGTGCCGCGATTTCTCGCGGCATCCGAGTCAAGCCCCGGCGTTTCGCCTCCCCGCGCCACTCTCAAATATGCGCGAGGACTTTTACCTCCAGATCCCATGGCGGCAATCCGGCAAGGAGGCTCGCCGCCTCACCGGAGACCGTGCGGTATCCCCGGACCAGCCGGGTGGCCATGACCCTCTGGGACGCGTTCAACCGGCGGGCAGGCCGCCGCCTCAACGAACCCGCCCACACCGGTGCCCCGTACAGGGCCATGGACCGCACGATCCCCGCGTATAGCCTCCGGCAGGAGGCGTTTGGACCCCCTAGATTGGGCAGGAGCCGCTTCAAGGCAGCCCCGGCCCGGTCCAGTCTGGGAGCCAAACGTCGGAAATGCTCCACGAAGTTCCACCGACTGTCGAGGACGAGGTGAATGCCTGCAATTAGACAATAGCAGTTTCTCAGAGTCGCTATAGCGAGTCCGTGAGGCGAACCACTTAACAACCTCTAGCTCAACTGTACACGTATAATAATTTTGGACTGTGCTCATATGGGGAAAATAACTAATATGCTAACCCGAGACACAATATCCTTACAACAACTGGTCGTAACACAAAAGGCATAACTCTCTCATAGGTTAAATTATAATATTATTTGAGTTGAACTCTCTCACTTGACGGATTCTCCGTCCTTGGCTTCATTGACAGGAGAAACCTGTCAACACACGCGAACGTGGCCTACGGACACCCCCTTTTCTTCCAGACCAATCTGACAGTTTCTCGAATAATCTTTCATAGACCTTATAGATTTCTTGTCGATTTTTATCTTCAATTTATTAGACGTTGTTTTTGAATTAAAATATGGTAAATTATGTATGTTTGTTTATTTATTTTAATTAAGTAATTAACTTACTAAACACAAAGACACCAACGCCATCTTGTGTCACGTAAACAACCATGTCTTTCGCCCGCCGATACCCACGACAGGTGTCGCTACTTGATGCGATCAATATTAACTTTTGCAACGTCACAAGTCTTATGTATTTAAGAAACTATCACGCCATCTATTAGCGACCCGGAATTTTTGCGATACAGTGTATTTTCGATGTATGTATAATATTTATAATAATTATTGAATATTATATATAAAGCTTTTTCTGTTGTCAATATCAAAATTTTCCATAGTGCGATATTTTTCTGCTTGTAGTAGACACATATTTTAATCAATCAATCAATCAATCATGTTTATTGTGGATCATAGGTACAGAAATAGATACAGGTGTTAAGAATTACAGTAATGTTGGTCAGCTATGTCCCGCCTTTTGGGCATACAATACAAATTATTAAAATTATTAACATTGTGTCATTTATTATTATACACGAAATTAACATTATTATTTTAATAAATTAACAAAGAAAAAAAGAAAAAATAAATTGCAATTAAAGAAAAAATTAAATTAACTAGTTAAGATCTACCTAAAGTTACAAACTTACAATCTAACATTACAACAAAAAATTAAGTATCACAAAATATCAATATAATAATATAATAATAATAATAATCATAAAATTAATAGTTAGCAGCACTGACTGCACCATGGTCTTGGTCAAAATATTGTTTTAAAATTTTAAAGGGACTTGTCTGACATAAAGTCTTTTAAACAGTAATAGGATTTATCGACTAACAGGTCACGGAGTTTCTTTTTAAATAATTTAATTTCTGAAATGCTTCTAATATGTATTGGAATTTTATTAAATATTGTTGGAGCAACCCACAATACACTTTGCTGCAGAAAACGTGTCTTGGTCGTGATTGTGCATAATTTATCCCGATGGCGTATTCGGCTACGGTATTCAAATAAGTGAATATTGCTTTTTACAAACACCGCGCATTCGAATATGTACAAACATGGTAATGTTAGTATTCTAAGGTTTATGAAAAATGGCTGACAAGAATCGGTCTGATGCAGATTAAATATAGACCTGATACAGCGCTTTTGAGCCTTGAATGCTCTTTCCTTATCTACGCTATTCCCCCAGAATATTAAGCCATATCTGAGAGTGGAACTTACATATCCGTGATACGCTGTTAATAACACTGCCCTGTTGACCACCTTTCTTAATCTGTAGAGTGCATATGAGTATTGGCTTAGTTTTTTGCATAATTTATCAATATGTATTTTCCAATTTATTGTATTATCAATATTTAATCCTAAAAACTTTGTCACTTCGGTTTCTGCTATGTTATTCTGTACATATCTAATATTTAAAGGGGGGGTACGGCTGGCTGGTAGTGTAATAGCTAATACTAACAATACAGGTCTGTAAAGGCAAGGCTTTTTATTTCGTACAAAATAGGGCCAAGCATTGATTACTTCCCTACACGCATTGATAAATTAATTACATACGAAAAAGGTCAAGGAAATTTAGTTGAAAGGGCTTCCTTTGTGCATTTCGATCTTATGTTAGTCTTGCCCGAGTTTTTTTGAACATTCAGTAATTATTTTGCACATTCACTTACAAGGATTATGAACGTTGGCAGATTGGAAAGAATAGATACATAGTTAGTAGGTTTATGTTTATAAACATTCAAATAAAACCCAGGCTTTGATTATTTAATTTTACATACATACATACATACATAAACTCACGCCTTCTTCCCATGGGGGTAGGCAGAAACTACAGAATGCCACCTGCTACGATCCTTATTTAATTTTAATCAACAAAATACCAAGAAAATAAATCGTTTATTAATTTTATTTAGTGCAGTTTGAGTACAAGTCCTTCGAAGCCAGCGACTGGTACAGACGAGGCGTTGAACATGTCGCTGCAAAAGAAACATAATTAAAAATCATAAAACAAAATTCAATCTTAAATGAAGAACTTCCATATCAATAGTGGATATAAAATGTATATGCATGGAGGTATTAAAAGATGTTTTTTTTAATATTCATTTCACAGGAAAAGTTGTAGGGATCACGGGTAGAATTACCTCCTAATACAAGCTAATAAATCGCCAGCATTTAGAAAAAATAGTACTTTAAAATGTAGTAAAACTAAAACTAACAACAGAAGAGATTATTATCACGCTATCTGCAAACTTCGATTATTGAAGCAGTAGTTATATACTTAGGGGTTTACTTATAAACGTTGCTTAAAGTTAAGTGACGCTCAAACGTCAAAAATTTATGGTTAAGCAATCGCTAATCATTACTTAACTTTAAGTAACGTTTATAAATAAACCCCCTTATTTTTTATAACCTCAACTTCAGTAGGTTCAAGTATCTTTAAAACATACCCTTCGTTCTTAGGAGACTGAATGCTCCTTAGGATAACGCTGACGTCACCGGCAACGTTTTCGAAGTACGTCAAATCGATGACGTAGTCAACGTTACGCATGTTAACTATAACCAGGTAGGTCTCACCATAGTACCACCTGAAATTAAAAAAAAACAAGAAATAATAAATTATGAGAAGATATGAGAAAACCCAAAAGTGAGGATGGTTACCAAGAAAATATAGAAAAACTTTGTCATGGATGAACAGCAGCAAGTGAATTGCCATTATCAATTCTTTTTCCAGATACAAATGAGGACAAAATTTCCTCAAAACTGGCTCCCATCCATGAGTTAAACATTCAATGGCTTACGTTGAATCTCATAATGATAATGATCTAGCATTGTTTTTTACGTAGATACGGATTTACTAGTCTATTTACAATCCAAAGTAGTTCTATCGAATCAACGTGTTCAACGAAATTGGCCAATGATTTATTCGGTTTGTTAAATTTTGGATTACTAGTACGAAATTGAGTAGTATGTAGAACTTGTTTATCCATCAAATCATTATCAAGAAATAATCCAATTAATGTGTAATATTTTTTAGGAAATAAATCATACCGTCTGAATACAAAGACATCTTGGTTCATAGCCAAGGAGTCGTAACGTCCATATCTGAAGACCTTTTCTTGACGCAGATCAGCTAAAGCCTGGTAGACCTTCAAGTGGGACCTCTCAGCGGCTACTTGGACTTCGACGTTCAAGGTCTCGTAACCTTCGGCTACTGGCAGCCATGTCTTGTCAGAGGTCGAGAAACCTATGAAATGAGACAAAAAAAATTAAACTACAAAATAATGCAGCCAATGGGTTAGGTTTTATATGTATATTCTGTGAGGTAAAGAATTGACTTTTCGACCCTCTTGAATTGATTCTTCCTTTTGATTTGACCCTTTTGAATTGATACTTGAAAATATGATATAACTTTATCCGTTAAAAAAAAATTCAATTCAATTCAAAAATTGCTAAAAAAACACCCCTTCAGTTTCTTTAGAATTGCTAACTTTGCAAAAGTGCATGCTTCATGTTTTAGTACCTGTATTAATAAAGATTATCTTACGACTCGATACAATGGTAACCAAATGTACATGGTAAACCTAAACTATTTCTTAAACAACTAACAGCTCCACTATTTATTCAGAAATCGTATTTACATCCCAGTTAAATATCATCAAAAGCTGTCGATCGTCTCTTCCAACAATAACATTGATAGAACTCAGACCCAGTGCGGAATGACAAGTGAACTCAACATCTGTGTTTTCTCGATCCGTAGTTGAAATAAACGAAGATCGTGTTGATAGCATTTATTTAAAAAAGCTTGTATTCCTACTGTCGGGACGACAGTGAGTCGTCCAGTTCTTTTAATTAGTTATACTTTTCAATTTATCACAGCACGATTGACTGTCATAGACATATAACTATAGATGAACAGAATACAATTTTGCTGTAAAATAAAGTATTTTTATAGAACGCCAAAATTGTAACACAGCTTAATTATGATATTGTTAATTATATGGGTACGATGGCAGTCTTATGGCCATCATTATAGCCATCGTCTTCTGCGATAATTTTACAGTACAATTTCATTTTGTCAGTATTTTTGTGTATCCCCAACAACTTCATCTAACTGAATTGAGCCTTACCAGCATTTTTCTCCGCGTTCCATTGGAATGGTGTTCTTTCTGGATCGCGAGATGAAAACACATAATTGATTGGATCGTTAGTATTACATCCAGATGGATCAACTGTGTCTTCCCAGCTGACGTAACCGTCTACTAATCCGAGTTCTTCACCCTGTAGATTAAAGTCTTTGTAATTATTGGAAAACTTTTTAAATTATGTAAAAGACAAACTTTGTTTCTAATAAGTAACAGTAGGTACCAAATTTGTTTTTATTTTCAATCGACTATGTAACAAACTGAGCATGTAATTTGAGGTAATTTTATTTATATTGGTCTCGGAGTTTTGAGAACCAGATAAGTAAATCTGGAAAGAGCATTTAGGGTGTGTAGGGTGTAAAAGAAATATAAATTAATGTACGTTCATGAAATCTAGTTTCATTAACGTACATTAATTTATATTTCGTTTAGCGAGTAATGAGTGAAATTATCCAAAAGTGGTTCTCAATCAATTTCAAAAACCAAATCTTACCATGTATGTAACTCCCACTCCAGGAAGCAACAATACAATCATATTGATTCCGTCGACCAAAGGCGGGCCGTATCTAGTTGCCATTCGGCTGTTGTCGTGGTTACCGACCTGCGAAATATTTCCTTCTAATTTTACTCTTATTGCTTCCTTCCTTATTAAATACATTTGAATAAATCGTTACCGAACACTTACCACCCAGTTCGCGCCCTGATCAACAGGTTTGTAAGTTAAGAATTTGTCTACTGCGTATTTGATGTCAGCTGCTGATGATGAAGCATCAACGTCCGTGATTAAATCGAAGTTGAAAGGCATTTGTGCTCCTAGCTTATCACCTTCACCGAAATACTTCACTACGTCTTGAATGGATGCGTATACTTCAGTCATCATCACTCTTGTTAAGCCATCCTTTTCTTTTAACTCATCGAAAACATCTCTCCATTCGTAAACCATGTAATAAGTCTCTTCTTGGTCTTTGGTATAAATATGACTGAGGTAGTCGTGGGATTCAGGATCAACGTTGACATTACCAGAGAATGGTTCATCGGGGTATTTGCCTCCGAAAAGTTCTTTGTCGACTTCGTATAAACAGTTGACAGCGTCTACTCTGAATCCTGCTACACCTTTATCTAACCAGAAACGGATAATATTCTAAAAAAAAAAACTTTATTGTATAATTCAAGACACTAAAATATTAAAAACTACCAAACCATGACAGGTCCTCACCTTCATTTCCTCGACAACATCAGGATTACGGTAGTTCAGATCAGGCTGACCAACGACGAATTGATGCAAATAATATTTTCCAACTTCCTCTCTGTATTCCCAGGCACTACCGCGGAAATGGCTCCTCTAAAAACAGTGTATCGAGAACAAAGTTTATTAAGTGATCTAATATACATTTAATTTTGGTATTTATTACATCAAAGAGGGAATCTTGTTAACGTTAATCATTATATTATTAATATTTCACTTACATCCTTCCTCACTTTCATCTAATTTCAAGTTCAAAGGATGAGCTTTTCCTTTCAAAGAAAATGGCACCAAATAAACTTTCTTCATTACAATCATTAAGTCCACAGAAAGCAATCTTAGCACGTCTCATTATACTGAAACTCTTACCCAATTATTCGGCGGCTGCCTATTACCGTCTTCGTCGATCACTCCGTCTTCCCAGACGAAATAATTGTAATACTTCTCATTACCATTTAGCGCCTCTTGGAACCAGACGCTTTCGTTTGATGTGTGATTCGGCACCAGATCCAAGACTACTTTTATCCCTGTTGAAAGCAGATTTTGAATATATTTTTCCTGCTTTGTCGTACCAACTTGAGACTTCGCGTCAAAAAAACTTTTGAGAATGTTTTAAAGAATATTTTCAACGCCTACATTCAGAGGTTTTATTTCTAAGAGTTGAATAGAGGCACTTGTAAGTTCGTCACATTGCTATTCAGTTTCTTTTTTCATGAAAATGAAGTACTTACCTTTTATTTATTATTTAACTTGTCTCTTTTAAAGCCTCATTATTAACTGTAATATACCTATCGGTAGTAGGTACTTTTGGCCTATTCATTATTATAAAGAAATTGGTATCTACATAATAAGATTATCAAGACACTTACCATGTTCATTGGCCTTGTCAACTAAAGCATCAAAATCTTCCATAGTTCCATACTCATCGTGTACAGCATAAAAATCAGAAATATCGTATCCAAAATCGTACATAGGCGATTGGAACATAGGCGACAACCAAATAGCGCCTACTCCTAGCCCTTTGATGTATTCCAACTTTGATGTTATACCTGCCAAAGACATGAAAATTCAAATTCTTGATAGTATAATCATCCCTGTCATTAACATACTCGAATATTATCCAAGAGAACTGTTTCACAAAGGTCCAAATTCTAGTTATCATTTGTGAAATGTGCCTCAAAGTGAGGCAAATGATCGACTCGGGAAATAGAACAAGCTTGTATCATTGTGGGTGCGGGCTTACGTAAGTTCGGATCATTCAGTGAAATTAGAGACACCATATGCGGAGCAATCAATCAACTTAGCTAATCGTACTACCTATACAGGCATTGAATTACAGTATAGTTCAGTGTAGTTGCAAAATCCAAATGTAGGTAAATCATACAATAGAATAGCAATGGATTTGCTGCAATAATTCATTTCTTATTAAGTCAAATGTAAAAGTACCTACCATTGAGGTCCCCGATTCCATCACCATTGCTATCAGCGAAAGAACGGGGATAAATCTGGTAGAAGATGGTCGTCTCCCACCAATCCAGGTCCTTTTCCTCATGTTTCAAAACATTGCCACTACAAAACACCAACAATATTGGCAGCAAAAATACTGCCCTCATTTTAGAAGCTTATGAACCCTTTAAAGCAATGTCTGCTACTGAATATTAAGAATACATTGATTTATATAGATTCTGTATCTATTATCAAAATAAGATACTAACTGAGTGGTCTGATAAAAATGGATGATGTGGACCGATCTTAAGATTAAATACACAAACATGTTGAGTAACGATTGCATCAGTGGATTTAGTTTTGTAATCTGTCATTTCTACGATTATTATTATTTAGCAAAAACATCTGTACTACGAGTAAGCTATGTAGCTGAACCCGGTATTTTAACGCGTCTTTTGTCAACCTGTCTAGCCTTTTTTACATGGAGCGACTGTCTATCTGACCTCCACAACCCAGTAACTAGATAATACGATACCCGTTGGTAAGACTGGTTGTCAGTCTTTCGGGCTTCTGACGACCCGTAACAACTGTCAAAGATCCATGAATGACAGCCGGGACCAAAGGCTTAACGTGCTTTCCGAGGCACGGAGGAGTCTCGGTATGTAAAGATGGTCAACCATCCACGAAAACCGAAGCTTAATCTGATGGATCGACGTGTGCGGCTGTTATTACTTAGCAGCGCGTCTTTGTGTTAACAACAAAAAAATGTTTTCTAATTTAGGAAGAATATCTAGGGTTTCAAATACCATATTAAATCATCCATTTACAACGTGCCAACTTTAGACTGTAGCTTTGCCTAATAAATACATCGTGATTCATTTATCGCTCATACTTTCAAATAAGATAAATTTTCCAGAGCAGACATGGTTTCCAGCGGGGGAGATAAGTGTCTATATCATTTTTTTTATAATAGATAACATCACGGACACACGCACTGATAGGTCTCATGTATCAAGAAGAAATATGATAAGTAAGGCATGCCCTAGATTCTAAATGACGTTAAGAAATCCAATGTCACTCACGAGTTTCTTGACGCATTAATTTTAGATAACATATATTTCGATTATTCGGGTGAAAATGCTCACGTTTGAGCCTTTTATCGTTATTCTAAGTTTCTCGTAACTGAATGAACAATATTAAAACAACAGTAGAGAAAAACGAGCGAACCTTACAGAAGTCACATATGATGTGTAGCATCTGTCATCTCACCTTGGTAATAAGCAACATTAAGGTAGTAAGGGTCGGGGCCTCGTCAAGCTCTTTTCTGACTTCCAACTCTAGCAACACGCGCGCTCATTGGTCAAATCAAATCAAATAGCGCGCGCTTCCTCGGCTTCCTGTTACACATTTCCGTCGCTTTTCACAAAATCACTCCCACAGATTGCAAGAGAGCGAGAAAAAAGATGTTGCACATCAAAACAATAGGAAATAAAGAAGAAAATATACATAGTAACTGGCACTGCACAGTATATGCAGAATGTACGGTAGCCCACATGCCCATGGTAAAAAAATAGTATAAGCTGATTACATTATATCAGATGTATTTATTTGCATAGAATGTAGGTAATTAATACAATTAGGTGTTACAATACTTTTGAATCCCAATACTCAATCTCTTTATTGCTTTACCATAATGTATACTTAGGTGGTAACTATATAATTTAGATAATTATGGACCCAATAGCAAAACGATAGGAGAGAGGAAGTCCTGTTTTACTAGATAATTAAGGAGTTATTGTGGGAACAAGTTCTAACTTACATATTATAATCAAAGAAGATCGCGAATAAGATACTAAATATTTCGCTTATCTATTAGTTATGTATTATTTTATCCTTTTATATACTGCCTCACGGCATGCAGTTTTTTTTATTAACTTAGCTCTACAAATTATTTTATTTACTTAAAGCTATTTGATTACTTATTAAATGAACATTGTAAATTAAATATGCCTATCATTTAAAAATCTGATAAGGAATTGAATTAGTAGCTTTTTAAGATACTTTTCAAATCTTCTTATAGGTTGTTCTTTAATCATTTAATAAATAAATAATTTAAAAAAAATAAGATAAGCCATGCACATAACACTCTTTGTCAATTACGCAGTTTTATATCCACCTATGCCTAAATTGTCTTCGTATTGAGTTCTTAAACTTGTAGTCCTGATTCTAGTATTTTTCAAAGTCGGGAGTAAGTGATTATTTGTTTTAAAAAAACTTTCTAGTATTTAAAGGCATTTCTAGCTATTTCTAGTATATATATGCATGCAAAAAATAATAGATTAAGTATATATTGTTCAAACAGCTAAGCAGCTGTCGGTCACTTTTACATTAAAAATAGATCTAATACAGCGTTCTTACGCCTTAAAAATATTTTCTCTTTCGCTACAGTTGCCCCAGAATATTATACCAAACCTCAATACAGAAACAACTAGACTGTGGTATGCTATCAATATTGTCTGAAAGTTAACTTTTTTTATAAATTATATAAAGCATAGGCATCGGAACTTAGTTTTTTGCATACGTCATCTGCTTGAGTACCTATTACATGTCAGTTGGCTATCAATTGAAATTCCCAGAAATTTTGCATTGTTCATCTTATATATTATTTGTCCATTTTTTTACATCCATATTTGTGTCTTATATTCTTTGATAGGAATGCAGTACTTATAGTTACTCTAAATTTATTATTAAGTTATTATTATTAAGCTCGAGGCTAAGTAGTAACTGCCGCACGGGTCGATCCGTCAGGTTAAGCTACGCTTGCCGGGGTTGGTCTGTGGATGGGTGACCATCTTTACATACCGAGACTCCTCCGTGCCTCGGAAAGCACGTTAAGCCGTTGGTCCCGGTTGTCATTCGTGGATCTTTGACAGTCGTTACGGGTCGTCAGAAGCCCGAAAGTCTGACAACCAGTCTTACCAAGGGGTATCGTATTACCCCAGTTAGTGGGTTGTGGAGGTCAGATAGGCAGTCGCTCCATGTAAAATACTGGTATTCAGCTGCATCCGGTTAGACTGGAAGCCGACCCCAATATAGTTGGGAAAAGGCTAGGCAGATTGATTATTATTAAGCCAATTTATATTTTTTTCCTAGCGTACAATTATCTTCTTAAGATTTTTTTTGAAAAAGAACCATTGGATTAGGCTTGGTAAATCAATTACATACAGTAAAAATAGTAAAGGACTGATTATGCTACCCCGCAGGACACCAAATTTGATATTTCTTCTAGAAGAATCATATTTTACTTTTTTTTTTGTTTTTACACGGACTAGAAATTTCTTTAAATTGTTTGCGTCGTTTTAGGTAAGTTTTAATAAGATTAAAGCACTTTTCCTCATATACCGTATGTTTCAATTTTATTTAAAAGTATGTCATGATTGATATAGTCAAACGTTTTTTGATAAATCCGTGAATAAGGCACAGGTGCCGCGGTGTTGCGTGAAAGTCCGAAAGGGATACCGCGGCCCCTAGTACACAGGCAGCTGAAGGATTACGGGTGTTACAGTATTCTTAAAATACAGTAGGCCAGTGGTACTTTAAGAATCACTACTCGTTGAGACTATTTTAATGCAAACATAGTGATAGTACAGTATAAATAGTCCTCTTCATCGTATCCGGTGACAGCGCCCCATATGAATTTCCCTTCCTTTCGTGAGCTCTCTGGTAACCAACAAATGTAGAAACTATGTACCCACATAATAATATGTTGTCATAGAATTAATTTTCTAAAGAGTTTTAAATAGCCGTAATAAGAAAAAATACTAGACACAAAATACCTACACATAAGTATCAACATATGAAACGAAATTACTCATGAGGCAAATAACGCCAATAACACCCCTAGTATAATGCTTTCTGAATTGATTGCCAATCAAATATTATGTATTAGGTTTGACACGTTTGATTGCTATACTTTCCACTCGAACGCGTTTACCAATTCAAATTCAGATACTTCATTTGTGTGCTGGAATCTTTGAAAAATGAAGGTTGTTCCCAAGTTCTACCTGTGAGAATGGACAGTTGAGAAACTTAGGTGAGAATTTATTTTTTGGAAAAAAGACGTTCCCTTGAGCTTCTTATATGGGTCACTGGTCACAAGCTGGCTTATTGAATAAGTGTCGTTTGTAAAAGTCAGAAGAAAAAAATCAATGTTATTTTTAGGGTAAAGATTAAAAGATATTTAAGAGAGATTCTTTTACATTCCATTTTATTTTTATTTGCGAGTATTTGATCAATAGGTATCAATTGACCCGTCACAGTAAAATTCCATAGAACGTTCGAAAAGGGAATTTACATTGACAAGATTAGATTATGAAAGTAAAAATAAAACCAGCCAAGTGCGTGTCGGACCACGCACAATGAACGGTTCCGTAGTTGGGATGAATCTATCCTAAAAACGATCTTTACACTGTAGTTGAATAATATGTTCTCCGATACATCGATATACTCGTACGTCACGGTCAATTCTCCAACAGCAAATGTAAATTTTTAATCGCAAAAAAAAAAAAAAATGTGATAAAACTACAAATTAACCATTTTCGGACTTTGTCCTTTACTTGTGCTGTGAGACCTTGCTTCTTGACAAATTTCATGATTCTAAGTCAGCGGGAAGTCCCTTGTAGGTTTTGATTTATTTGCGAGTAGGTATCAAAATATTTCGCTTAAATGGCCGTATTTTTTATTGCGTTGACTTAGAAGCTTGTTCTTTTTAGAGCTACAAGGGACTTACGTATACTAGTACACCTACCTACGAATTTGATATTAATTTCAATTTGATATCTCCAGGCGTTCTTGAAAAAAAGGGGCTTTGACGACTTACATACGTACAGACAATGAAGTGATCCCCTATAAGGGATCCGTTTTTTTCTTTTTGAGGTACGGAACCCTAAAAAAATTAAATCATGATAAGATTATATTGCCACCAATAGCAGAATCTTTTTAATCAACAAACGATTTGTCTCACACACAGAATGTTCAAAAATCTTTTGAGATCTGAAATAAACGACAGAATATTCTTGAAGAATATCAAGTTCCCTTTTTCATGTCTAAACCTTATGTTAGATTAATTTATATTCTATCCAGGTGCGGAGGGAGCAACTGTCTGTAACTTGCTGATTTGTTATAACATGTAACGGGACTTAATTTAATGAATTATTGTTTTTTTTATAAAACCTTAATATCATGTAATATCGACACTCTTAACGTTTCTTCGACCTCTTTTTTTATAGATACTAATATAAAAAGAAATGAAATAGTAATTGAAATATGAAATGAAAGAATAATTTAATCGTTACGATTATAGCTCAAATAAAATCCATAAAATATTATTAGGATTTATTAATTGATAAACGTACAATAATTTATTCTATATTATTTACTATTATTTCCACTGTTAGCGTCTTCAAACCTGCATCCGAAGTACAAGAGCTTCGTCTGCCGCCAAGTCCAAGTAGTTCGCTTGGACACTGTCACTGCAAATAAAAATTATTTATTGGTAAGAATCAAGATTCTTTAATAATCAGAAATGGCGTGAATCCTTAGGGAGAAACATTGGGTCTTAGGGCGTTCAAGGGATTTAAAACAAAAATGGGAGAAAACCACTTGATTTTGTACAAAGGTCAAGTGATTTTGTCTTTTTTTTCTTAATTCAAAATAATGGAAAGTATGACAAGAATTCGCTCACATGTCCACCATAGAGAACCTTAACCAGGCACTGATCCTAGTGGCTTGGCTACCTACTGGGCTAAACTAATTTAATGACAACACGATTACAAATATAATACTTACAATCATACATATTAATATGACTAAATAAAACTGGAAATCGATTCGCAAGAAAATCTATTAGAGATATACAGGGTGTTTGGCAGAACGTTGAACATACGAAAATGGTGGATAGGTGGGGTCATCTGCTACTTACTCAACCCATTTTTTTTTTTTTAAATGCAAGTTGAAATTTAGTTTCAAGTATTTTTTTACATATTTCTGTAAGTTTGCGGACTTATAACTTTTTTTCTAGCTAACATCTGAATAAAGCAATAGTTTTATAAGAATCTACCAACATTAACGATAAAAAAAAATGCCTGTTTTATCCATTTGTGATAAAAAATACACTCTAAAGTTAAGAAAGTGGTGAAACTAGAAGAAAGCAAAAAAAATTTTTTTTTAATATCCTGGGGTCCAGGGCCAATTAAATTAGGGCTGAGTAAGTAGCAGATGACCCAATCTATCCACCATTTTCGTATGTTCAACGTTCTGTCAAACACCCTGTATATATATATATAAAAGCGAAAGGTCACTCACTCACTCATCACGAAATATCGAAAACCGCTTGACGTATAAAGATGAAATTTGGCATGGAGGTAGTTTATAGTTAGTAGACGTCCGCTAAAAACGGATTTTTGGAAATTCGACCTTTAAAAGGGGGGATTTTATTTGTATGAAAAATCTTATTTCTTGAGTTAATAAACTTGAAACTTGGCACGAATACTTATGTATCAAAATTATAAACTTTGGACGGATTTAATAGCTTCATGCATCTAAGCAGTCATTCATAGGATGTCCAGGGTGGATTTTGAGATAGGGCAATAAGGGCACGTACATACATTAACCGTTGTCGCTACAAGAAGACAGTCTTAGGAGACTGTCCTAAACTTTTTGAAACATGTTACAGTCGGTAATAAAATGGCCAATTTTCACATAAGCTTTTTAATGCCAGTCGATCCTATTTCTTATTACTAGGGTCAAAAAACTATATCGGGCCAACTGAGGTTTGAGTACAAAAATGTCTGTCTGTATGTTACCTTTTCACGCCTAAACCACTGAACGCATTTCGATAAAATTTGGCAAGGAGATAAATCGCATCCTAGAGTATAAGACATAGGTTACATTTTGTCTCAAAAATAATCCTAAAGGTGATATATAGGTTGGCAGGAAGGTAAGTTATAGTTAGTGGACGTCCGCTAAGAACGGATTTTGCGACAGGGCCAGATTAAGGAGGTTTAATGGCTCTCGCAAGTTTGTATGGAAGTCCTTATTTTTTTGTGCTACAAACTTTAAATTTGGCTCGGAGGTAATTAATAGTTAGTAGACGTTTGCTAAGAACGGATTTTGCGACAGAGTCGGATTAAAGAGGTCTGGGCACTCTCGCAAGTTTGTATAAAGTTCTGATTTATTTTTTGTACTACCGACCTGAAATTTAGCAAGTCTAGAGTTTATGAGTAGGAGACAGTAGCTAAGAAAGAATTTTGTGATAGCCTGGACTAAGGGCTCTTATGAAATCTTTGTCTTTTTGTGCCTGAAAATTGGTAGAGAGACATGTCAGGTAGGAACAGATTTTACGACAGGGCCGGTTTATGGGAATATAATCGCTTTCGCAACCCTATGTGTTCAACAAACATTTATTGAATGAATGAATGAAAGGCACCGATCCCAGCGTGGTTTAACCAGACTCGATAAATCGAATGAACCTCAAGATTTGCACTAGCCCATGAAGTCTCATGTTTCATGGGACTACAAAGGCCATTGCATATCAAGGAGTAGACCGGGGGGCGCGGTAATGGTAAGGAAGACGTGCCCTCGGGATAAGAAAGGATCTACGAGCCATACCGGATAATTATGCATCCTTGAGTAAGCAATAGACTAGTGGAGAGATGGGTGTTATTTGTCTTTGGATGAGCATCTTTTTGAGACATCGGCGCTATGTTGTTTCGAATCTTGAGATGGGGTTACGTTGCTTACTCGTCGCCTTTCTATATCGCTGCTGTGCTGTGTTGCATTTAGCTGATTCTATGTCTTCGTCAGAAGTTACGCTGCTATCCGTTTCTGGTATCTTGTAGATCTCACTGGCAGCCTTCATGATCCTGTATCGGTCTGTAGCCGTGTCCATCCAAAAGTTGAGTTCCTCTTCGAAATATAGGTTGAGTCCTGTTTAATGTTGTCGTTCCATGTGTAAATAGGACGGCCTATTTTCTTGGATTTGGCCTTGTACTGCATTGCTGCGTGTAACAGGTGTGTGTCGCCACGCCTGTGAACGTGTGCGAGATAGCACATCCTGTGATTCTTGATGCGTTTGGTTACTGTTTTTCCGTCTAATATTTCATGCATCTTCTTTTGTCTTGGTTTATTTCTGGCGTGGTTAATCAAGTCTCTCATGATGACTCTCTCATATCTTCTCAGTCTTGACCTGTTAGCTTTGGTGATTGCCGATACTTTCAAACCGTATATCATACAAGGTACGATCACCATTCGATACATGAGTCTGGCTAGTTTTCAGTCCATCTTTGATTTTATTATGAATGGTAATAGTGACTTCGCGTTTCTAGTGGCCTGTTCACATCGTTTTCTAATTGTGCTTCTCCTGTTTAATGCAGATGATGTATGTGCCTAGATATTTAATTTCATCGACAGTATGAAGATTTAATCCGTTAATTGACACGTAGGTCGCTTTCTGTTTAGCTATTGGGTCTCTAATTAGTATTTTTGTTTTAGTTTCGTTTATTTGTAGGCCGACACTACCTAGTAGGGGTTTAATATGGTATACGATTCCTTCTAGCCCTTTTAGATCATCTGTAATGAAGATGAGGTCGTCCGCGAACGATAGCACCAGGGGGAGTGAGATTTCGCGATCTTGGTCTAGCAACCCTATGTGTTCAACAAACATTTATTGATGACTAACTGAATATAACAAACTGAAAATACAACTAAATTAAATTCAAACGAAGATAAGTTTTTGTAAATTTTCTTTACAATAACATTAACGTAGGTAGGTAAGTAGTTTCATAAAATTATAGCTCGATTTTTTTCGTTTTTTCCCCGGTTACCTCCGCTTACCTTTGCCGTGGTAAAAAGTATCCTATAGTACCTGAAAGCGTACGGTGAACCTGGTATTCACATATCACTATATTAAATACCAAATTCCAGACTATATTTTATACATGTTTGTATAGCCCACATTCAACATCGTTTTCTGTAAAACAATAGATAAAATTATCGAAAGCCCCCATTTAAAATATTTATTATTACCACTATAGTTTGAATGATACCTTTAAAAAAGTTGCTTAGTGTGATAGGCATTTTCTGTTGACTGAAATATAAAAAAGTTAGCGTTAAACATCATTAAACTTGAGATCTTCATAACCACGCGGAAGAAGTCGCGGGCAACAGTATATACATATACATATATGTAGTCACATTGATTTACGAACTATACAAATGTAGATATATTGTCAAATATACTATATTTAAATCTAGCTACACGATGTTTCATTTTGTCAAAAGCAGATGACCGGCTCGGGGAAACCTTGGATACAAATATATGAAAGAACCGTGTGGCAATGCTGCCAGCCTTTTGGGCACTTTTCCCGCTGACAGCGATATACAATATTAGCGATAGACAAATGTAGATATATTGTCAAATATACTATATTTAAATCTAGCTACACGATGTTTCATTTTGTCAAAAGCGGATGACCGGCTCGGGGAAACCTTGGATACAAATACGATGAAAGAACCGTGTGACATCGCTGCCAGCCTTTTGGGCACTTTTCCCGCGGACGAATTTTTTGATGCCCAATGAGCTCTTTTAATTTTATTTTCTTATTTGTATAGTTAGTTTTTAATTTAGTGTTGAATAGAATTGTCTGAATATGAAAGTGTTTTCTTTACAATTTTTTTTACTACTTCCATGGTCAAATAGCATAATCAGCCTATAATCTTCACATCGCTGAGACAGAGGCCTCCTCTCTTCGAGAGGGAGGCTATAATCTACCACGCAGACCCATTGCGGGTTGGTAGAATAGATGTCACATATCTTCGAATTTTTGGTTCTAGGACATGAAGTTTATCTGACGATGTATTCCTTCACCGTTTTGAGAGCAGTGGTGATGAAATTATTTACTCAATTTAAAGTGCCTGCCTGGGTTCGAATCCATGACCTACTACTTGTAAGTCGGGACCGTTACTACTAGGCACAAAAAAAAAAACATACAACCAAATTGAGAACCTCCTCCTTTTTGAAGTCGGTTGAAAATCAAATATATTTACTATTCGTTTGTTTGTAACTAATAATACTTGCCATATCAAGGAGTTCCTTTTACTTGTTTACTAAATTATTATTATAATATAACAGCTAACTACAACCATAATTTGCGGCAACATTGCTCTTAAGATAGTATTAACTGACTTATTTAGAACACAACGCCCTAATATACTATTTGTATATTTGGTTAGAAAGATGAATGAATTACCTGTAAGTCCTAGAAGATAATACGCTGCTCACTTCGACCTCTAACTGTCCGAAGATCAAATCGAAAGCAGTCAGGTTGACGACATGATAGACTCTGCCTACATTCATAATCACGACGTAGGCGTCATCGTTATACCATCTAAAATGACGTAAAAATTGGTTAAATTAATACCTATGCTATAGATTTACACCAAAAATTAGGGTAGGCGGTTGTTATGATGATCTAAAACTGAAAAAGCTAGAAAATTAAACACTTTGGAAATAAATAAAATACCTGACATTAATATTCTCGTAAGTAACTATGAGTCAGACAACAAACAAGGACTTTCATAACCTTGAAGTAAAAGTGAAAAACGAAACGTAATCTCTAATTAAAACTACGAAACAAATACTTGTTACACAAGACAGTATACAAATACGTATCAAACCTTTTAAAGGCATAAACATCGCTGTTGAGTGCCAAGGATTCGAATCTGCCGAGTCTGAAAGCTGGTCGCATACGAAGAGTTGTCAGGGCCCGGTAGACTTGGTAATGAGAACGGACTGCCGACCTCTGGGCAGCCACATTCAAGTGCTCGAAGCCTTCAGCAACTGGCAGCCAGGTGGAGTCAGCATTTGAAAATCCTGGAAAAAAACATGGCATTATTAGAGTGTATAGAAATTATCGTAATTTCAGTTAAAATACTTCTACTGCCGGACATAGGCCTGCCCCAAACATTGCCACAAACTTCACCAGGCCTTCGGTCTCATGAAAATTTATTTTATTACACTTTTGCACGTCAATGTTTTTGTCATTATTTTAAAACTAGCTGGCGATTCCTAACTGACTAATCCTTGAGAAGAAATGCCGAAACAAATTCCGAGGTCATGGTCTCGTTTACGTCGTAGACTTAGTGAGAGATTTTGCGGCATAAAAGTAGTTCAAATCTTGCCAAAAAACATTACATTTTTGGGTCTTTTAGGATTAAAGATGGCGTAGTTACATTTTTAAGTCCATCACTTTCTAAAAGAAGCTTTTTAAGAACATTAATTCAAAAGGGTTCAGTCATTCAAATTCAAAATCGGATGATGTACATAATATGCGAGGCATTGTGTTTTTCTTTCTGGAATAACCCTTCGAGATTTCATGTTAAGAAGGTTATACCAACATAAACCTTTTTTAACTCGCAAAAATGTTGAGACTTCAGATTGAATTTTGATTTCATGACCAAGTTCAAAGAAAAACTTGAAAAATTGTCTAGATAGTTTCATAGTTTGACTAAGAGAACGTTGGGTCCATAAATATCAACAAAACTCTAATGGTGGAATAAATAGGACCCTCAGAGTGTTGATGGACATCAGACACCTTTCCATATAAAGTTAAAGGTACATTTTTGTAGTCAGTTGACCTCGGTATTATTCATGTGGAAATGAGAAATATTCAAAAGGTTGGGTACCTGCGTGTTTTCCGTGGCTCCACTGGAACGGGGTCCTGAAAGGGTCGCGGGACACATCGATGAAGTTTACAGGGTCGTCCGTACTGCAGGCCCGAGGATCCTTCGTTTCGGTCCACGGCACGAATCCATTTGCCATCCCTATTTCTTCGCCCTTCAATATTTATATGTAAATTATGTTAGTTTTAATAAATGATTTAGGACTATAATGTGAACGAATGTGCCTATTTACATAAACTCTTAGTTGGTTTTACAAAATTTCTTGTTCGTAAATGTTTTTTTTTAAAGAGATATAAATTTCTAAATAGCCATGAAGTTATAAGTTAAAATTCAAGCTGCTGACCATGTAAGTGACGGCAATCCCAGGGAGCATTAGCACCAGCATATTGAAGGCGTCTACCAGTTCAGATCTGAACCGCGATGCAACTCTGCTCTTGTCATGATTGCCAGTCTGGAAGATGAAGGAAACCATTGAATAGGATATTTTATCTATATCATTCGTACATCAAATTCTGTTAACATTATTATTTACCTGGATAGGATTGTTGGAAGCCTATCATATCATATTTTTTTACTAACACTTTGTATTTTTTTTTACATTATTTACTTGATGTATTCATCTAACTAGGTGATCATTCATCATTTTTTCACTGATTACAATTCTATATTGTATCCGAATGAATGAAGGTCGCTGGTTGACAGCGACCTTCACAATATAGAAATACATTATCAGTTGACACACAACCCGATTCCCGAGGCGCTCAATCCGCAACAACATCGATCATAATAATTATCTTATTATGTTCCAAGAGTAGAATGGAGGCCTTTTCAATATCAAAATAGACACGCCCACATTATTAGCTAAAGAAACGAAATCTGCACATTCCCTAAGGCTAATAGATATCAGTAAATTTGGGTATAATGAAACAGCTTATTTTGTTGACCTTGTTACATTCTGTTGACATGAAGCAATTAATATTGGTTGTTGTAACACTTTTTTCCCATGGGGTAAATGTATTCGAAAATTAGACAACACCGTTGAAGGCCGGAGGTGGTTTGATAAAGTTCACAAAGTTGTTACAAGTATCAATTTGTAAGCACACCTTCGCAACAAGAATTGACGGTACTTATAATGTAGTGTTGGCGTTTACTTTAATAAGCGTAATTGTTTGAATAAATTAGTTGCCTTATTTCAAATAGAACTTGGAATACTGGTTCCTTACGCTCACAAAGATTACGAATAGATAGGAGCGTTATGGTCATCATATTTTACCGATCAAGCAGTAATCAAAAGGCACGATGTATTTTGAAAATATGTTTTACTCACCATCCAGTTGGCTTGTTTCCTCAATGGCTTATACGTCAGCCATCTATCTACCGTGTACTTGATATCCCTAGCGTCAGAGTCTTTGTCCAGGTCTGCCATGAGAGCGAAATTAAATGGAATATGAGCGCCACCGTGATGGCCCGCGCCATAATACTTCACTGCATTTTTAATGGTCGTACTAGCCTCACACATCATGACTCTGGAAGATAAAATTAAATTGAGAATGTGTTATGAAGGAAACATACTAAACCTTATGAAATGAAATAAAATTGTTTATTCTGTAAATAGGATATTGAAATCGCTTTTACACGTCATCGTAAAAAAAAAAAATTGCTAGGTGAGTTCGGCGTTTCCTATCTGACTACTCTGAGAAGAAAGGCCGAAAAAAACTCAGAGGTTACAGTCTCTTTTAAAGTCCAGACATAGTCTTGGTCAGGCCATATGAGGACCATGTAAATTAGTCTGAAATGGTCTTTTGAGAAAAGAACCACACAGATTTGAGTAGACCTGTCCTGTAGATTTGGGTAGGCCGCCTGAACTACTCAAACTGCCAGACCATCATTCAAACTAATTGAAAAAGAGAAAAAAAAACTACATAGTCCTTACATTCACAAAAAAATAAAAAATATAATACTTTACAAAGTAATTATGTATTCAACAATGTCAATGCTTATATAATACTGGATTTAGATGATTTTACTGAATAATTAGGTGTAATGTTATTTTTTATGATTTATCACAAGGCTTAGCTGAGCGAGCAGCTCAATCCCAAGCTTTTTTATCTTCTAAATAATCTGAAATTATATAGTACCCTTTTTTTACAAAGTTTGGTCTTAATACAGCTTTTAAATCGTTAAATAGGTAAGTTTCGAATGTCGATGGGAAGTTAGTTGTAAAAGCGTATACATTGACCCATGAACGAGTTGCCTCTGTGGAGACGAGTGCGATGTACAGCAAGGTTGTGTTTATTCCTGGTATTTAAACTATGGATATCGGAAATCTTCTTAAAATTTGATATATTTTGTGTAGGTACATACAATAGGTTTTCAAAGATATATTGTGAGGCTACAGTCAGAATATTTATTTCTTTGAATTTTTCTCGAAGGGAATCCCTCGGAACTAGGTTGTAAATGGCTCGAACAGCCCTTTTCTGTAGAACAAAGATAGTATTAATGTAGCTTCCCCAGAGAAGAATTCTATATGACATAAGACTATGAAAATAACTAAAATAAACCATTCTGGCTGTATGTGATTTGGTCATCCACAAAGGAGATGACGTGAATAGAGAATATGCTTCATAATTTGTCAAAGTAAATATCTAATCGTTATAAATCTTTTCACGATCATATAAGTGATATAGATCAAATAGATGAAAGTTTTTAAATTAGAATAATACAGTACGCGAATTTGCAGCTATAAAACCTAATATTTATTCGTTGAAACAGATTTTGTTATACACCTTCTCATCCAATAGACGCACACGCGTCGACACATACCTACACGTAATGTGCGTTCATAAATTTACTAGCACCAGCATATATTTTCGTTGAGTCTAACAAACAACATTTTTTTACCAAAAGTATTTAATTTACAGGCAGTTTATCATGTTAATAAATACCGAATAACATTCCCCGTTTTCTGGCAAGAAATGATAGTTTTTCAAGTAATTAAAATTGTGATTGTTTCGTGGTATAAACTACTGAATAAACCACTAAAGCCTAAACCATTACAATATCAAAACCAAAAAACATCTCATTAATCATGAGGGTCAAAAAAAATTACTCATTATTTTAAGAGTCACATTCATTTGGATATCTTGAGGGCATATTTCTCAAGGAAAGAAAGAAATATTATCCTTGATATTTTTTATTTGTATTACTTTTCATGTTTGCGTAAGTTATTCCCTACGCAGCTATTCAAAAATTTATATTATCTTGGAAGTGTCTGTTATTACAGTTGTACATTATTTTTTCAACTTACCTCGTTAAGTTATCCCTGATAGTGATAGCATCAAATACATCTCGCAGTTGAGATATCATGTCATACGTTTCTTCTTGGTCCTTAGTATAAACATGGTCAAGGTAACCATAGTCATCTGGCCCAACCCCTGGCTTACCAGTAATCGGTTCATTAGGGTATCTTCCACCATACGCATCTTTGTCAACTTCAAATAGGTGATTGACTGCATTAACTTTCATTCCTGCAACCCCCTTTTCAAGCCAAAATTTTATGATGTTCTGAAAGTGAAAGGCGAAATTTTTTAATTAGAAATTCTTTATTGTGACACAGTTGCAGAGAAAAGAAAAAGACCAAATAAAAGAAGAAAACACTGTGACGCGTTGCGGGTACATATACAAGATCCATCTTAATCGATATTTCCTCTACACGTAAGAATTTACACAGAAAAGATAGGCATACTAATCCTAACTAATATTATACATAAATGCGAAAATCAGTTTGTTTGTTTGTTACGCTTTCACGCTAAAACGATTGAACACATTTGAATGAAATTTGGCATATGGGTAGACCATGACCTGGATTAGGACATAGGATACTTTTATCCCGATATTCCCACGGAATCGAGACTTATGAGGGTGAAACCGTGGGGCACAGCTCGTATGAAATAAATGGAATTTGCTTCTTTTCAATGGTCTGAAGGTCTCCTGAAATTTCATGCCATTATGGCAACTTTTTTTTATAGATATGGTCGCTTAAAATCGCAATGATTAATGATTTTTATTTAAATTACCAAAAAAGGCTTCTTTAATTTTAAAAGTAATTGAGTCTAGTCCAGAATTTACCATTAAAGGCCTTCTTAAACGCGTTCAAAGAGGTAGGTTTAATTTCAAAAGGCATATGTGATCAAAAGCTGGCATCACTTATCCAAGTGACCATAGAACCCAACACTCATACTTCAGATAGCAACCTGCTAATTTATATCCCTTTAACTAAACATTTCATATAAATTCTGTGTACAAACCTTTTTTAAATATTTAAGGTACATTACAGAGAGCCGTGAACCACGAAAACATTAATCTTCATTGCATGTTGCCGAGTCACAAAATAATGTTATTTACAATTCTAAATCTTTATTTAGATAATGTCTGTAGTAGCTATCTGTTTATAATGTTGACTTGTGAATTTACGAAACAAATGTAGACAGTAACCAACCTTTCGGCCAAATGGTTCACGTGTGTAAATAGTTTGAATTTGTGAATCGAAAATGAATGTTAGGAATTTTCCGTAAAAAAAAATGTTATTTTCAATGGCTTACAAGACATGAATGTGCATCAGCTCGTGCTGGTCAATTGATCACAAGATACCTGTGCTATAAGTTGTTAAGGGAGTTGGGTATCCTTCAATTTCCAGGTGATGACGTTCTTCTTATTTCAATTAACAGAATACCTAATCATGGGTACAGGGCCTTACCTTCATCTCTTCAACAACAACAGGATTTCTATAATTGAAATCAGGCTGGCTTAATCCGAACTGATGAAGGTAGTACTGATCACGAGACGGCATGTAAGTCCAAGCGCTTTTCTTGAATAAACTGACCTGGAAAATGGTAATAACAACAATATTTTAAGGAGGTAAAATTACACTCACGAGTTAGGTATCTCTCATTTGGAAGCAAAGTCAACTGAAACAAACAAGATGGTCAAAACCACATTAATAATATTGTATAACAAACAAAGAAGAATTTGACTCCCTGGTCCAGTGGTCAGAAGTGCTACTGCTGAGTATAGAAAAAGCCAAAAAATCGGATGTCACCCAAAATTTCTCAGTAGGAGCCCAGAGTCTGGATTTGTGGCCGGTTGAGGGCAATAAGCTCGGCCCCCTATTAAAATAGGACTGAAATATAACTGGAGAAATGTAGATGTATGTCTGCCTAACTCTTTGGGAAAAACAAGTGTGCGGATGAATATGTTGTTATGTGTTATATTATATAAATAAGTATATTATATTATATATTTTAATTTTTGAATTGTTTTATCCTTTTATTACGGACTTTTTTACGTGCACGTCTTTCTATATTGTTCTCACATGTATAATTTCAACGTGAATGATGTAACCAATATTTTGTAAGAATAATATGATTTAACCTTTATAATACTGGTGTCTCATATTGGAGACAGATAACAATAAAATTCTATTGTGTCTGCTAATTGCGCGCGCGACAGATTAAAAGAGTGTCCGTGGAGTTTCTTGCCCGTTCTTCTCCATACGAACCTACGCTTTGGAATGGGCAACTAGCTTCATATTTGTGACTGACTGACCCCTTGACAATTCAAAAGTCCCTATAAATGGTTTAATTGAAATAAATGCTTTGAGTTTGAGCTTATATATAAATGTTATATTAAAAAGAAATAAAAATGAAATAATTTTAGTTAACACATTTCCTTACCCAATTATTAGGTGGGCTTTTCTGACCACGATCATTCATGTGGCCGTTTTCCCAAATATACCAGTCGCTGTAGTATTCATCTTTGTTCGAAGATTTAATGAACCAATCGCTCTCGTTACTCGAGTGGTTTGGCACGAAGTCTAGGATTACCTTTATATCTGGAACGAATATTCGACAGTAGAGGAATGAGAAATTACTTGACAAGATTAATTAGTATGTGTTGTATGTGAGACGGTAATTATATCAGACAGCTATATCATGTGTAAGCATGGAACAACTTGATTAAACGTTATAAGTGTTTTGTATTTACATAAATTACTAATTTAGATATTTATTTATTCAACGGCTCGTTTCAATGAAGCTTATAAAATGTACCTATCTATTTTGAGCTCCAATTCGATGAAATCATTTGTGTTATATTTATCATTGATTGTTAAACATTCATTCTATTATATTTTATTTAAGCATCTAGTGTATCGGTTATTGTTAGACCACTCCCGAATTTCTCGAACCATCCAATCAGAAATAATTTCAATAAAGGAAAAACAGCACCAGAATAAATTGATCAAATTATACAAACAGGCAGGCCTTTTCGAATATAAATTGTAAAAGGAATCTTATTAAGAAAGTTCAAATAACCGATCCGCCTTGCTATTGAATTTCGGCAAAGAAAATATCGATAATTTCGTTTGTGGGTTATGCATTGATTTAGAATAATTTCAATGATATAATAATTTGGACTCACTTAGCTCTCCAGCTTTTTTGAGAAGTAATTCAAAGTCTTCCATGGTTCCATACTCGGGATGAATGGAATAATAATCGGAGATATCGTAACCAAAATCGTTCATTGGAGATTTGAAAATCGGTGATAGCCATGTAGCGTCCACTCCTAATTCTTTCAGATACTCTAGCCTTGATGTTATTCCTGAAAACAATATTATAGATAGATAGTAACCCACGAATACTGAAACGTCACTCAAAATTTAAGGGCTGCTTAACATTTGAGCAGCTCCTAAACTTCGTATCGTCAAACGTCACTTTTGAGTATCTGTTAAATATAAGTGCTACTTAAATTTTGAGTGACGTTTCAGTATTCGGGGGTAAGTCCACCTGGCCAGCTACCATCTTATCTAAGTCTCGCCATAACAACAATGTTAACAGCATTGTTGTGTTTCGACAGTTAGAGGTTAGATAGCCAGTTCCTCTGTGGTTGAGGATTCCGGGTGAAGTTCGCTTCCACCTTCAGCCTGATCAACACTTACCATCAGGTCAGATGCAGGCCAAAAGCCCCCGTAGTAGTTAAAAAATAAATAAATAATTGGTTCCAAAACACAAATCTTTTCAAGTCCAAAGACTTTGGGACAGTGGGCCCTTCCCCAACAAAATTAAGACGCCTACATAGCAATCCTTACTTTGTCCTTTCAAGGTAAAAGTAAATGCCAATGCACACCAATGGACGGCGGGGAACGGCATCGAGGAGGATTTACTGAGGAGCATCCCGCGGTATCCTCCAGCGCGCTCTTCAAGACCGCAGAGATAAATGTGCATTGATTCTCCTGGGTGATGTCTCTGAACTTTAGAATCTATATCTTGTTACCATTAGATACGTACGAATTTACATTGATTTTAAAATACTCTGCCCCGCCGTCCTTCGATGTGCACTGGCCTAAAAGTAATAATTTATTTTAAATCCTATTTTTAGTGTGTCCTGGTATGCGTGTTGTAGAATTCTGAGTAGATAACGAGCCATGCAAGACTGAGTAGCAGGTAGATTAATGAACTCAGATGAAATAAAGACGATAAACAAAGACAAACTGAAACGGTGTCCCATTTTGTCTTTTATTTAAAAAAGGCTTCTTGATATAAAAGTGAAAACGGTTTGTTACTACATTTGTTATCACTAAAAAAAAATTCTGCAAATAAGGATTTTTAGCAATTAAAATGTTAATGAAAACGTTGTTATGGAGAATAAGTTGGCTTTTCAACTAAATTGAGCAATATACCATCGGAATTCTAAAATATTTCTTTACTATCGCTCTTTAATAACACGACACTCACCATTTAGATCTCCCACGCCATCCCCATCGCTGTCCATGAAGGATCTTGGATAGATCTGGTAGAAAACGGCGGTCTCCCACCAGTCCTGCCTTAAGTTAATATTTTCATATCTTCCCTGAGCCGCCAGCACTACGGTGCCAAGAACCAGTAACTGCCACATCACTGGAAATTATTTTTAGATGTAGGTATATGAGACGAACGTTGAAAATTGGTGGACGGTAAAATACCTACAGTCAAAAGTTACGAAATGAACATCAAAACCAATGAATAATCTTTGACTAATTAAAAGTTCGACTTGGCGGGGGTACTATCGTACCCCCAGATACATTAGACACAAAAACGTTGTTAATTAAAGAATTCCATCAAAAATCATGAAAGATGATTAAAGAAGATAAAACAAATATATTAATGAAAGAGAAGTTTACAGAAGTTTCAAAACAATCAAATATAAAAAAACTAGTACACTTAAAACGAATAAAAAAAAAACCTATTAAAAAATTCATGGTGAAGTTTTGCGAAAATTAACAAAATTATCACGAAGTTTTATACTGAATAACTTTAAAACGTATTTCTGGGATAAATTGTTTAAGGCACTCACTGATACCGATGGTATGGCAGTAAATGAAATTTAATTTCCAACTAGAGTAAGGAAAACTTAGTTTGATAAACAAGAAACATTGTACGACTCCCTATTACACATACATACACACACATTTAGCCTTAGCTAGTGCAAAAGAAAACTAAATTGTAATAATATTGTGAATAGAATTTGACCTCTTACAATGTAGCTAGTTTAAGAAAACATCAAACATTTGTGTGACGGTTTTAATGTCACAACAATTTCAATTCTATAACTGACAGCATATCATATTATGCTATGTGCCTATAATATGCATGAACCAATAACCGTATTTGGTAAAACTGAAAACTAAAAGAATGACTTTGAAATTATTTTATCTTTAAGTACTAGATTTGAATAATTAACAATATCAAAAACAAGCTTAACGCAGAATGCATAATTTACAACAATTCAATAAACAATTTACAAAAGATAATAGTGTACCTAAAATACTTGCATTTTGTGAAGAGAATGCAGCAACGTTCGCGGATAATGGAATAAATTATTGGCTGACAGCCTGAAAGCGCGCCTAGGCTGTGGTTAGACACAGAGTAACAAAGTGAAACTTAATAAGTACTGCGGAAAATTGTATGCGTGCCTGAAAAGCTTGGAGTTTAAACTGAATCGCAAAATTCAGATCGCAGTATACAGCAAACTAAATTTTGTTATTTGAATAAAATTTTCATTTAACCTTCTTAGATCATTTCTTTTTTTGAGTTTCTTAGTCATCTATTCATCAATACATTTAAAAGCATTGCTAGTGTATCTTACCTGGAGGGTTTAGTTTTCACTGCCTACTTCTTTGAACTCAAAAACACTGTTTTAACAAGTATTTCTTTTTTCAAAATCACAATAACTATTGGTGGTCTTCATAAAATTCAAAGTTGAGAATTACAATAATTTAAAAATTAACCGTCACTCCATTTTTCGAACCGTACTGGAATGATTCGCTGAGTCAAGATCTGTGCCTTTATATTATCAGATATGACCATTGCTGTTTGAAAATAATCTATTATTTATTTTTGATTCGCATTTGAAAATCCATTGTTGTGCTGGAGAGTTTCAAAAACAAAGTCATTGTACGAGTATATTATTATGATGTCAGTCAAATCGTAAGCGCTGACATCAGTCGTGTTAACAGTACCTTTTTCTTTTAATACAGGACTGGAATCGGTGCCTGCTGGTAGTTATTTTAAAATGTGTTTAGTGTGATCTGTATTAAGAACTTTTACTTCACTGTCTATGTGAGATGGTTAACAAAATATACCAAACCAATTGTACATTTATCGTTTCTTAATTTTTTATTGTGCATTTTAAGGATTTTTCTACTACCATGTTAACACTGTTTTTTTCTTTTGCAGGTAAGCAGCTAAATTTGATATGTCTTCGTAAGTAAACTTTGCTTTAGTTTATTTTCGAACAAAAAACGAATTAAAATGATGTATAAAAGTTATATCAATAAAGGATAACACATTTTGAGTAAAAGAGAAAGCCAGTAGTTTGGTCCCTTTCCTTCGAAACTGGGTCAAAATTTAAGACAAAATTCACGTTAATTTTGTGGATTTAACCCGAAAATTTGCATTTCGGTGAAATAATTAATTCATTCATAAGGGATATTGTTTTATAAACTAAAACTTAACCATTTGAGTTGGCTGTTATAATCAACCTATTTTTTACGCTATGATTAATAAAACGTTTACTGTGTTAAATGTTTCTGTTTACACCGTTTGTTAAATCTCTATCAGTCACATGACTTGTCATTATCATGATTATAATATTATCTTATACTATTAAATGAGCAATATTTGTATAAATATATATTTGTAATCACGTTCTTTAAAACGGCTCTAACTATCTTGATGAAAGTTGCATGCTGCCATGTCATTATTCTAAGGTAGCCATTTTGTTCTTAACTTTGGGCGACGGAGCTCTGCTCGGGTGAAAATACTAAGAAAATGAATTTTCTCAGATATGAGACCTAGCTAGATCGATTTTTTGCTCCCGTAAACCCCTATAATGCAAATTTCATCGAAATCGTTAGAGCCGTTTTCGAGATTTAAGGCACACTACTAGTAGTGTGCCTTAAACTATAACAGAATAGAAAAAAATAAATGGTCAATGACTGTGTCGTTGGTCTAGTGGTTGCAAGCGTTACTGCTGAGAATGAGGACCTGAATTCGATTCCCGGCTCAGGCTAAGTGTTATTGGGTTTTTCTATCTGTAATTTCCAGCAGTCCGGAGTCTAGATTTGTGCGCGGTTGATCACAATAGGCTCGCCCCATATTACATGTTGTCTTCCCCCCGTCACTCACTCGCTTCCCTTGACTATGGCTTTACCTTGACCATTTTTGTATTTATTTCTTGATTTCTGTTTGAAATATTTTCTTGTTTCGTACTTTTTAGATCATTTTTATTTTTCCATAGTCGGGCTACTGTTTTTAATTAAACCATCAAAATAGTTTTAAAAAAATCCCATCAATCAAATGTGAAACCTGAAAAAATTTTTGCTCGCGAAAAAACCAATTAATAGAGTCATTTTTTTTATAGATTCGTTCCAGCCATAGGAGGAACAAATATTTTAACTCTTGATAAACGTTACGAAAACGTTAAATAAGAGTAATACAATAGGTCAGTTATTAACCTATTTAATCGGTTCATTAGTTTAGACGCTACGGTGGAACACACGTCATTACAAACATACATAGTATTACATAGACTGCTAAAACCACTCACCACCCTTCCTTTTAACTCTGCCGTAGTCGGGAAAAAATCAGTACAGATTTGTTAGCGCCTAAATTCACTGTAGCTTATAAATCTTGTTGCCTCTAGACTCCATTAATATTTTATGAGCTCTCCACTCTGATCTTCCTTTACAGATTAAGTTTAGGCGTGACCCACAGTTTTAATATTTCATAGGATCCTTTGAAATAATTTTCTTTTGAATAAAATTGTGCTTTGTTTTCTTTTGTACAGGTCCCATGCTCTACATAGGTACATAATTTTAGAAATGATCAAATAGACCATCATTTGATCATTTTGTTAAGCGTGTTCGCCGACCGGTGGGACTCACCACTGCTGCACCACTGGATACGTTTGCATACTGCGCTGTGAGCAGTGGTCAGTTTTTCCCGGTCCTAATGTGTGTAAATGTAAATGTGTTTAACTTTTCTTATTTTATGTGATGTTTTATTTTAGTTTTATTATTTTTATGTGAATTAGCTTTTAAATGTGTATGTGTTGTATGTTATTATGGATTTTTTTATCTGAAATAAATGTTATTTATTATTTATTATTATTATTATTTCTAAAATCCACCACCATGAAGTGTGAAAATGGTATTTTAGAGACTTTACATAGTGTTAAACTCTTTTCCGGTGTCCGGTTGGACATTCTTTACACACTGCGACCACTTTGTGCCTCGTAGAACACGCTCAAATTAGATGAAAACTACTCAACTGTTTCTGCCGTACTCTTCAAATTACTGTTCACAATAATGTGCTAAAGTAACATTAATAAAAATCAAAACACCGGTTACAATACTGTTATAACATTTTATTTGTAGTCGAGGCTGTAGATATCTTATTATCTTTGATCCATACATCTCTATCAGCTGGCATCTTAGTGTGCCTTACTATCTATGAATTTTCTTTGATCTGATCATATTCATTCTTAAATGATTTTCCATGCTTATGAGGATTATTATTTACTTACCACGTCAACAATGAATGAACAAAGCACATAATTTAGGACGGTATTTGTTCAGAATAAATGTAGAAACTTGGAATTTTTCCTTTTTGTCTCTCTGTCTTTACAAAACAAAGGTGACCTACATTCAGTTTTATTTTCCGCTTGTCTTACTTGAAGGCCAAAGTATGGATTCATTCTTAAACAATTCCGGTATTTTTGTGGTTGGAAGTTTTTCCAAAAATATTTGTTATAATAAATTACTAGGCTTTCAATTGTAGGTACCTGTTAAGAAAATCATGGTCTTCTTTAAGTTTAATAAAGATTATATTCATTTTTAATTTTATCAATAACTAAACTGCTGCACTGCGTGTCGCGGTTTCGATTCCCGCATGGAACAAATATTTGTATGACCTACAAGTAGTTGTTCCGGGTCTGGGTTTGTGTATGTTTTTTTTTTTTTTTTTTTTAGATATTGTTTACGTTTAGTTATTTTTATTTCTGCTTGAGTATAGTTCTCGATGTTTTTGGTTGGTATATTGGCGTGTGCTAGCTGTCATATGGCTATTAATTTATAATTTAAATTTTATTTTGCGTAATGTAAATTATCTTATAAATTATTGTATAGAATCATTTTTTTTTCCTAACTGATCAGACAGCTGTGCTGCTGGGGAATTTGTTGCGCCACTTCTTCTTCCCAGCAAAAGCACTAGGAAGTGGTGAAGGGTGGGCGTTTTGGGGGACTGTCTTATGTAATTTTGACGTTCGAAAAGTGCTGATTCTCAGCCTAATTTGAATAAATGACTTTTGAATTTGAATTTATGCGAGTTTAAATGTTTGTAAACGCACCCACGATACAGGAGAAATTCCTAGTGTGGGGATACGTTTAAAAAAAAAAGACATTGGCTAACGACCATAGAGGAACATTGAATTCTTACAAAAAAATTACTGAAGACAGAGTCAAAGTAGTAACATTTCATCTTAGTGCTTACATAATATGTGCAGGTTGCCACATTTTATCTGCCACCCAATGGTCGAGAAGTTTTATCGCATCTTCGTCAAAATATTAAAGTTTTTACTCCCCGATATTGCAACTTTAAGATTTTCTTTTCACGTCATGAAACCTATGAAATTTAATAAGAGCATGACCAGGATATGTAATATTTTGTGTCCAGTTGCTGAAAATCCTTATTTATTCGGGGTCGGTTTCCAGTCTAACCGAATGCAGCTGAATACCAGTATTTTACATGGAGCGACTGCCTATCTGACCTCCACAACCCAGTTACTGTTGTCAAACTTTCAGGCTTCTGACGATGTAACGACTGTCAAAGATCCACGAATGATAGCCGAGAACAAAGGCTTAACGTGTTTTCCGAGGCACGGAGGAGTCTCGGAAAGCAGTGTTTCTATTATGAATTTTATTTAAAAAAACTTCACTGCAATCCTCAGATCTGTATTCTTATTTAAATATTAAGATTACTAGCAGCAGTACCTAATTAAACACATTGCTGTCGACTGCTGAACATCCTCTCCTTGTATAATTAGCTTATAATGTTACAACTGCTGAGACGAAGGTCTCGTTTTTTTGAGAAGGAATCACACAGGTCCTGTGTGAATTGGTGGTTGTGTCATGTGATGTCTTCGAATGTTGGGTTCTCGGACAAACTCCTCACAATGTTTACCGTCATCGGTTTGAGAGCATCCATTTCCCCCCCGACTTTTGAGTCATTGTAACGAAAATATCTACTACCTTTTTAAATATATTTGGCACACATTATTATAATACTGAGTAAGATCTATTTAAATTCTTGTTTCCAATTGATGTTATTTCCACTTTAACAAACATCAACTTTTTTCTATTGTAAATAGAGTTGATTTTAGACTGACCAGTACAGTTGAAATAAAATATATATATATAAAGTTATAGCGCAAACTGAATCTTATGTGTGGGCTTTACAGTTGTTTTTCCTAAAACTCGTGTTTGTTTACATTTTTGGCAAATAAATTGCGAACGCAGATTAGGTACTATGGGATGGTCTCATGACGTTCGTTGACTGATGCCGCTGAGTGTAGTAGCTGTGGTTGTAGATTCCGTGGATGTGTGGGTAACTACTCCGTCTCCTATCTCAAGTCTTTTGGTTTTAACTTAGATTTAGTTTTTATAGTTTTTTATGTTTAGCTAAGCAAATATTCGTGCTTAATCCACGAGAACCTACTGCCGACAAATTGCTTTGCAGTTTGGTAGGTGTTATGTAAAAATAAAACTGTTTTTTTTTTTTAAATAAAATAAATATTTAAAAAAAACTCAATTTTCTAGTTTCTTGATTCAAGTTAAGTTAGTAACTATATTGATTAGTTACGAAAACATCCTAAGATTCAACCCTGTACAGGAAAAACAAATGCTCATTCCACACGATGCTCTTTTCCTTCCCGTTAACCCCTCATCTCGGTTAGATTCCGTCCAACACACTTGTGAGCAGGAAAGGGTTAACAAGTAGGAAATAATTACTTAGTCCACGTGATCTCGAGATGTATGAAGTTCCTGGGTGTTGATTTAAAAATGGAATGGTATTATTTTATTTTTCTAAATATTTTATGAATCCAGAATCATCTCGTTTATTGGAACGCCAAGGTTCTATTATTGGACTACTCATGAAAAGCTATTTTTTTTTAAAAATTGAATGGCATTTACGTTTTTAGACATAATTATGTTAATGATTCTGCACTAAGGTATCATGTTACATTATTATCGTAGCCTTAAATATTATCTCGTGAAATAAGTCTACTACACACGATGGGAACATCGTGACACAAATTTTTAGCAAGGATTCAGTAAAACTAGACAATTTCTGTCGGTTATAAAAAGATGTTCCATCCCTACATTTTGACCGTGTAGATACCGCACATTTGTATGAAACAGCAGATTTTATTTTTTTAGAATTTTTTAGCCCTGACGGTAAATTCATGCTTAAAGTTTGTGTCACGATGCCCTCCACCGTAAATTTATTAAGATTTTCCCTTCCTGTTATTCGAATCCCAAGACCTAGATATTATGTATGTCAGATTCAATTCACAGTTGATTAACTACGTACCAAGTAACTAGATTATTCTAAAGATCTGGTCGAAATTTCTACAACGTATGTCTTGATACCGAAGAAAATTAATGGACCGTCTCAAATCCGTTTAATATAATGATGTTTGTCCATGTCATGTTTGAATATTTGATCTTATGACCATTCGTCTATTGTTATGTGTTTGTTGACAAAGCGGAGTGTTAAAGACGAATTATACTATTTCAGAACTATTAGTATTTGTGAGTGCTAGCAATGAATACTACTCGTTGGTTTCGGGTAGCCTGATCAATAAAATTTATCAATCTACCATTCAATTAACCAAAGCTATTGTGATTGGTTTACCAAAATAACAACAAAACTTATTGTAAAATTGAATAGACTTTGTAACTTTAGAAACTATTATTATTTGAATTTGGACCTCATAATAAAAATTATTATGAGGTCCAAGTTAATATATGTATATATTACAATATTTTCTTTGTTTATTTTTTTTAATTTGGACCTCATAATAATTTTTATTATGAGGTACAAATTAAAAAAAGAACAAATAAAATATACTCTGTGGACTTACTTGGAAAGTGGTCAGGTGTCGTGACATTAGCAGCAAAATATTATTAAACAAAAAAAAAATTTCAACATTTGTTTTTTCCCACCGTTTTTTCCGAAAGTATTTTCAATTTTAACCAATTCGTTAATTCCATACAAACGTAATCCGAGGGGCACGATAAATTCTCGCCGCCGAAAGACGGAATTTTTGGGAATTCTGCGTATAAAAATGAAATTTATCATCCCCTTTTGTGCGGTACGAAAAATTCCATTTCTCCCCCTTGGGGCAAATTTGCTAGCAATTTCACAAAGAAAGTTCTACCATCGATAATATTGGGATAAAATAATATATTGTCTAATGTCTTTTCGACCCTTTTGTATTTTAGGCTTTCATCTTCACAGGTCTTCGAACAAATTGGATTAGCCACGTAATATGCTTTTTAGCTCCTATAAAACCCTTTCAAGTTTCTCAAAAGTTGATATAATTTGGGTTTGTTTTTTTTTTTGTTTTTAAGTTAAAGCAATTTTACGATTTTAAAGATGATTGTAACTTGTTAACACACTAAAAGTAAAGTTTTAAAGTGAAGTCTTTTAAGAGAATTTGTCCTTTAATATGTGAAAAAAGTTTTTAATAGACTTCTTAAACACTTTTGTGTACTAATCTTGTGGCCTTAATATACTCAAAGGAACTTAAATATAGCCTCCAGTTTTTACACCAATCAACCTCCCAACGTCTTAATACTTGCCTTCCTACAGCCATGTATAGCAAGCCCAACCCAACAATAGCCCGTCAGCCCCTCGCCGAGGAGATGTTTACGGATTTCCAAGCCCTCGTTAGGAAGACGTTTAGACGCTCTTTTGTTTCAACCCTCACGGTAAAGTAAGTAACAGGGATTTGCAGTGAAACTTGAGCTACAATCCCGTCACTGGTTTCTTAGAAAAACGGTTTAGGATTTTTTTCATTATTTCCGGGTGAGTGCTTTTAATAACAGCCCTTAAGGACAGTCCTGAAGGAATTAAGGATTAGGACTGCAAATCTCTTTGCTTCAGTTAATAATAAGTAAGATTCTAAACTGAAACTTTTGATCATGGTCATCTACTTTGAAAAACAGGAATTTATTTCTTTATTAATAAATATCAACTTACCTAATTGAAGGAAAGTTGGAAAAACAGCTTTTATTTTTTAACCAGGACATAAATCTTTTAGCTTCAAAACTTTATCGCGGGCATTTTGTCGAGTCACTTTCCGCAAAACTCCATCCAGATAAAAGTATTGTCCCCCAGCACTTAACTCTAATTTTCCTAAGCCTTCCAGCAAAAATAGCGCGATTCCCTCTCGCAAGAAACAGTCAACGCAAGAACAACGGGCAGAATTCCTAATTCGAAATTAAGACAAAATGGCCGCGTAATCAGAACCGCTCGGCAAGTCAGTGAAGCTATTAACAGAAACAAGATACCGTGTCGCTAAGTGCACTCCTGACGCAGACGTTTGACGTCGACGTCAGCCTTACATAATGCTCTCGAGAGTGGGCACTGAACGGGGCTGCCCAAATAAAAATGGAGGTGCTATAAAGGCATACTGCAGCGGGGCAACTTCAGGCAAATGTTTGTATTTGGCACAGCATTTGTAAGGATTATCGTTGACGCAGACTTTGACTTTGACTTTGGATATTATTTTCTTGATGGCTTACAGGTCAGAGTCAAATTTAGTATTTTACCACAATTCACAATCGATATAACTTAGAAAAACATTGTGAGTGAATCTAGATTGGAAATTAAGGCCCTTTCCTCACTGATCAGTACGTTTGCGGTGCAGGATCGGCATGCTCGATATAGTCAGTACCTACCGAAAGCTTACCGAGCGCCTATATTTCATTGAGCGTTTCTTGATTGACTCGATATACGCAGGAGCGGGGCGTGATCGTTTCGGTACGTGGTTTACAGCATGCTTGTTATTTCGGTGCTGAAAGCTTACCGAGCACCTTACTCGTACATATAATATTATAAATGCTAAACTGAGTTATTTTTGTTTGTTACGCTTTCACAATAAAACGGCTGAAGGGATTTGGATGAAATTTGACACATAGGTTGACTATGGCCTGGATACACACAAGACAACACATACAAAAGACACACACACACATACATACATAGACACACACACAGGATACAGGGAGGGGGCGGGGAGCAGGGTTGCTCCGCCCCCTTGTAGACATGCACGTGGACGTAGCCGCTGGCAAAAGCTACTAAATTATAGAATTAATATAAATTTTAAATTTTTAATGAAAGCAGTGCGGTATCGTTTCGGTATACCGATGAGAAAACGGCCTAAGTTGTCAAAAAGCACCTTTCCAGTTTGAGAAGAGCCTTTACCGACTTTGACAGTTGACTTTAATACTAAAGCTTTAAATGGAACGTGACTGCAACAATTTCTCCGAAGTACTTCCTTTGTCGCTGTACTTTAGACTAAAATAAATAATTCTCCTTCGTCATAGTTACGCTGAAATTTAAGTTTTACGCCAACGCTACTTAATAATCTTGAGAACAAAGAACTTAAGAGGAAGACTTCTGAAGCAATTTTGCTGCAGTGATTTCAGGTACAACGCTTCTTCTCAGAAATCGTCCTTTCGTGTTTTACCTAGAATAATTAAGTCAAAAAACTGTCTCACGTTGAGCTCATGACATAGTTCAAACATTTCATTTCATCATGCTACTTAAATTTTTCCTAAAACAAAACTTACCGTCATGTTCGTTCTAACATTTTCCCCCTTATTACTTCCCAGTTAAATTCTATTCGTAGTAGAATTTAATATAACTCTAATTTTTCCAAGAAATTCTGCGTCCTCCTTTACAAGAATAAAAGGCATACTGAGCAGTAAGTACCTACGTATTATATTATGCTGAACAAGTTAGACACCTACACAATCACAGACGGCAAAAACCGGTTGATAACAATAGACGCTTGTCGATGAATAACCGGTCTTGAAAGTAGGCCAGGAAAACTTTTCATTGTTTGAAGATCAGCTTTCGTCATTGTAGAAGAAAACGGCTCTAATTGACGTAAGTAGGATACCAGCATTAAGCCTTGTAAAGGTTATGCTTGAAATTGCAATATGGTATCACCTCTCAAGGCTGAATTATACCTGGATACCGTGGCCCCCTGGCATTGCACAGGCAACAGAAGGAACACGGGTGGGTTTTAGTCAGTTAGAGTCTGACACGCCCTCCCGCTCCATCCAGAGCGAGAACATCCGGAGCATTTGATGATTTCCCACACAAAAAAAAGGCTGAATTATACTTGATTAAGTTTTACTTTAATACAAATTTTTAAAACATATTTTCCCATAATAATGCTGCAAGTTAAGAGTGTTTATCCTAAAAGTTGGCAATGTCACAAATAGCTATCACACATTTACCTGTTTTAATTAATTTGGCAATATTACTGTATGGAAATAAAAAAATGTGGCTAACTAGCGAACTAGAATATTAATAATGAATTGCAATTATATCATTGAATTTTATGTTGTACCTCTTTTAGGTGTTTATAGGGCATTTGGAAAGATTCCAAACACTGTTTTTACATCGAAACCTAAATATTAGATCTTAGCATATTACCTGAGCATATTACTGATATTGCCAAATCTATTTTGTTTATTTATCTATTTGCGACATTGCCCACTTTCAGAGCTCATAGCAGTTTACGAGTAATTGATATGTCTGTATGTTTTTTATCATAATATATACGCATGGCTTTGGGATCACTACCAAATCCTGCGACATTTTACCATGCTGCATTCGAATACCTAGGCCATAGGTACAAAAACATTATACTCTTTGGGTTTTCGCTAAGTTAATGTCTGAGTGTATGCCAAAAAGTTGACACAAATTGACTTGCAATGCCGTAAGGCTATTATCATTCTTTTGCACTTGTCCCAGATTATATAGGGCCGGCGCAACATGACGTCTTCTTCCATATACTTCTTTTTAGTCGTCATCTCAGTAGTCAGTCACCCCCTTTCTAGCAATATTATCTTTCACTAGAGCAGTGATAGCTTAGTGGTGTGACCGTCGGACTGCCAAGTCATAGGTCTCGAGTTCGAACCCAAGGCACGCACATCGGACATTTCGGATTCATGTGCATATTGTATAATTATCACTTGCTTCAAAAACGGTGAAGGAAAACATCGTGAGGAAACTGGCATGCCTGAGAGATATTTCTCGACGGAATGTGAAGCCTAGTCAGAGGCCCATGGGTGGCTTTAAAACTCTGACACCAGGTAAGTCACTAACCACACGAAAAGAATAAGATCTTTCATTCATTGTTTTAATTCATCACCCATCGTTTCTTTGGTCTTCCACTGCTTTCCTCTTAAGATAAGATACGATACTTTATTTGCATAAAACATGGTATACAAGGTGTTATTAAAAAATATTAGATCGAACAACTTTTGCTTAATACTAAAGCATCATTCCCCACGACATTAAGCTAAGCTCCGTAAAGCTAGTCTCAATCTCAAACAACATCAGTATTATTCTGTTTAATTGCCAAATGTTACGAAAGTCATCAAACTACAATTCAAAGGCTGTCAAAAGTTTCAGATTTGTCAAACTTCAATTATTATAATTAGAAATTAGAAGCTCCCGAGATATTGTAGACGTAGACATAAATCTATAATTCATGAAGTTCGTAATTAGATATTACTGATTCGTATTACGTAATACTTAGTAAGTGTCAAGTGTTAATTTAGTTTCCTATTCGTGTATAATCAGTAAGCGTTTCAGAGAGATACTTGTCCAGCGCAATAACCGGCGGGGCTCAAGTTCGTTCCCTGAGAGAGGCCATGGTAGAGTGGGCAGATTTGACTTTGAACCTTGTCTCCCAGTGGGGTGATGACAATCTGGTCTCTTTTAACGCCACCAAAACACAGGCGTGTCTTAATACCGCTAAAAGAAGTCGTTTTGACCAAACTTCTACTTTTCGGTGTACATCTATCCCTATAACTGATTGGCTCGAGCTCCTAGGCATGGAGTTGACATCTGGTCTCAACTTCGGCTCCACCGTCGAGTACAAAGCTCAAACTGCGGCTAAGAAACTGGGCGTCCTAAATAAAGTGAAGCGATACTTTACGCCTGGACAGCTTTTAACCCTTTACAAAGCACAATACCGATCCTGCATGGAGTATTGCAGCCACCTTTAGGACGGCTCAGCTAAGTACCAACTTGCTGCGCTTAATTCGGTGGAACGCAGAGCTAAGAGGCTCATTGGCGACGTTAAACTGGTGGATGCCAAGCTTCACAGCTTGGCTCATCGCCGCCGCGCCGCAAGGTTGCCTGCTTGTCGGTCTTCTACAGATTGTACTTCGGCGAGTGTTTCCATGAACTCCACGACCTCATTCCACCGGCCCCCTTCTACCATCGGACATCTAGACGCACTGCAGATTACCATCCCTACCTAGTTGATATTCCACCAACTCGCACTAAGTGTTTTCAAACGTCTTTTATAATGCGCACAGCAAAGGAGTGGAACTCTCTGCCTGCGCTTGTGTTTCCGAACGCATACAACCCTAATATATTCAAAGTAAGAGTGAACAGGCTTCTTCTGGGTAAGCTCACTCCATCGTCGATTTTGTCTCTGTCACCTCTGACCTAGACTAGAGTCAAGAGCAAACCAATCATAAAATAAAAAAAGATAAAATCAAATCTCCCATTTGAACTAGACTTTTCTCGTTTATTTTTTTTAAAACGAAGGAAGTAGACTTTTGAAAGAAATGTATGTAAGTATACCAAGCCGTGTGCCTGATGGAAATTTTCATCGACAAAAATGACGAATTTCCATCATATAATCTTGCATTCCCTATATTTAATTCCTTTAGGGGGCCAATCTTCAAAAATACTTCCTTTGAGCGCACACTCGCTACATAAGGAACTCTTGTGCAAAATTTAATGCGTCAAGACCCAATTAATGAC
Organism: Xanthia togata; assembly: GCA_963853775.1. Lineage (NCBI taxonomy): Eukaryota > Metazoa > Arthropoda > Insecta > Lepidoptera > Noctuidae > Xanthia > Xanthia togata. Next base: position 22,151,123 of record OY970798.1, on the reverse strand, counting down.
TTTGAGATTTTATTAAATAGTAGATACAAAGAAACGAGATTATAGGCACACTTCAAAAGGCCTTACTTATAAAGGTGGCACTTAAAAATAATTGGTAAAAATCAAATCAAATCGTTTATTTGTGATACATGGGTTACATGCAGGTGTTCATTACATAATTATATACTAATAATGTTCATTCCATGATCAGCCACTAGGGCATACAAATGATTAAATAACATAATGAAAATAAGAGTCTAAAATTCTAATTCCATTACAGATTAAATACAAATTATATTATTACTTAATACATGACAGACACAAGACAATCATCAACAATAAATTATCGTCAAGCGGACATGAAACATTTAAAAAGTTCTAGTCGATAAAAAATCATCTACAGAGTAATAACACTTTTCCATAAGAAAATGGAACCATTTATTTTTAAAGATATTATTATTGCTACATTAGGAATTTTATTGTAGATCTCTCGTAAAATCTAAAATATGGGTGTGATATCTTATTCGGGGAATACAAGCATGATGTTACAATAAAAATAAGAAAACAAATCTCTATTTTCTACTGATTTAGGTTTAAATTTTTCTAACAAAAAATTATGATCTTCCATTATTATTGAAAGAGTTGAATAAATTTCCTGATAAATACTAATTTTCTTGAAACTCATTGCTTGGCTGGTGTTGGTTTTCCCGGAATATTTCACTGTAATTAATTTCAGGTATTTGAAACCGAGAACTTGCTGCTAGCTAATTGCTTGCATTGCTTGATGGTTCTATGTACGAAGATTTTTATTCCTAAAAATGCTGAAATAAAAAGTTAAATTAATATTAGCTGAGTTTACATTTTTGAGTCTAGAATTAAATGTTACACCTCAGTACAATTATGGTCTCAAAAATAAAATTACGTATGTAATTTTTTGCACATGTTTGGTATTTTTCCGCTTTTAAATAGCTCTGAAGTTTTTCTGTCCAATACTTTTACCATTTGAAATATTTTTCTTCTAATTAACTTGTAGCGGTTACACCGCCACATACGAACTACGCATCAAAGACATGACGTTTCAAAAATCCTGCATCGTGCAATTAGGGTTTACCGCGCGAATGACATATAGGGTAATTCCGGGAAAGATGGCCGTACGGGAGAGATGACCAGTCGATCGTATTGCAAGTTATAATACACAGATGGCGTTAGTAAAACTTTAGTTCGCTTCGTTGTGAGGCTGGCGACAAGTGGCTGTGGGTTTCTTTTGCAAAAAAAAATTCAAAAGTAAGTAAATTCCACATTGTTTTTATAACAGATGCATGATCTAAGATAAGAGGTTAACATATTATGTGGTCACTAAAAGATTTTTTCAAATTCGCTTGTTTTTAATGTTTTATTGGGAAGTTCATAACTTTTTTCGTATTCTAACCTAAAAATTACCGTTAAAGATTCCATCATACTTTTTAAAAATTATATGGCCATCTCTCCCGGGCATTTGGGATAGATGACCCTATTTTTTCAGGGAGTGATGACCATAACATTTTAAGTTAGCAATCACTCTCCAGAGGTTAGCAGGCTATGGATTTCCACATGCTACGATACTCGCATACGTCCTTACCTTTTTCTTTGCCTGCTTTCCATTCATTATCTTTCTTGTCGCTTACATTAAATATTTTTTATAGATGACAAATAACTACGTGCGAAAAGCGACGTCTACCAGAGGAACCTGGAATGAGGCAGACCTAAAAATGGCCGAACATGGATTTTTTTTTCCACCAGCAAGCATAATTAAAAGGTCAAAGAAAAAAACCAGAGTTTGAAGACGGGTTACCACCTGGCTCTCGCGTTTTTATGTCCCAAAAGTCTGCCTATATAACATCTGACATTTTTTTGGAATGGATCAGTTTTTGCCTCGAAAACCACCAGGAAAAGTTTTTCTTTTACTTGATGGTCATTCTACCCACTGAATCTCAGACAGTAGTTGTGAGGAAATACCAATCGATTTCCCTGATTCCTCTGGAAGTGAAGTGGTGAAAACGAAGAGGACAACTGCAGAGGCTGCAGTGAGAATTATTATAAAACTCAACTGGTCGAAGATTGGCTACAATGTAGTATATTATATGCAAGCTGTGGGTACATGAAAACTGCACAGAGTTCGAGGACATGTGTTCAAACTGCGGCAACAAGGAAAAACAAAGACTCAAAGACAAGAAGGGTAAAGGGAAAGGCAAAAAAACTACTGGCCATCTCCCCCCGAGCCCTGTGGCCATCACTCCCGGACACTCCGGGTGAGATGGCCAGTCGAAGTTTTTTTTAAATCTATAATAAATCTAAGTTAAACTGATTCAAAGACTGATTTCAATTAAAATTTTATTAGAAATATAAATACTGTTACGTTTGTGATTAAAATGGTTGTTTTATTGTACTTGGTTTCCTAGCTATGAATCCTTAAAGTTAGTAGGCCCATCTCCCCCGGACTTACGACTATCCGACATCCAACACCTGGGCGTAAAGTCCGGTTAAGTAGTCATCACCTCAGAGGTGAGCTACGAGATAACCCAGTCAAAAAAAAAAAATAACACCTGGCCAGTTGCCCGCCAGACACAAAACGCGTCTGGTCGGAGGATCCTCCCTTTTCTATGGTAGATGAGTGAACTTTACACCCTGTTTCTCATGCCTCTAAAAACTCCTTAAATAACGTTCCTAAAACAGTTTAAATCCAACTAACTTTAACTGGCAGATTCACTATAATTTCATAACATGAGTTAACATGGTGCATAAAACACTGTTGCAGCGGACGTTAATGCGAAACTATTAATAATTTTCATAAAACTCCTTAACTTGCTTTTTTCTCGTATAATTTAGCATTCGAACATTACGAGTTGAAACATTGAACCGGGGGGGATTTGCAGAATGTTTTCTTTATAAAAGTAGGGGATCATTATGAAAATTGCGTGCAAAAATGCTCACCTACTCTGAAAATGTGTATTATTATGACGTCAGAGGCAGTATTGGTTGTTTAAATAGTTTTTTCATTAAAGAGGTTTTTAAATTACAAATATGATAATGTATTTTTATACTTTGATGTTAATCATTAATTACTATATTATTTTTAATTTAAAAACATCTTTACAAATAAAACTACAATATTGGTTGTTTTAATAATAATTTTAAATAGGTTTTTTTCTTTAAAGATGTTTTTAAATTACAATTATAATAATTTATTATTATACTTTTAAATTAATTATATCTTTTAAAGTTTTTAAATTCGTTGTTACTGTTCACATGCAAGTATTATTTTTTAAAGTATATAATATTAAGCAACATTATGGAATTTTTCCCACAAACCTAAAAACGTTACCAAAAAAATACATTGCCACTTAATTCAAATAATATTTCTAAACTTAAGGTAAAATTCCCCTCCCTCACGACTGATTTAAATCGCGCATAATGACGGTCGCAAAACACGAAGGATACTAACTAATGCGGTCAAACCGATATTTGCATGTCGACAAATCCCCATAGGAGTCAAGCGAGTCCAATGCGGGAACCAGACAACTAGATGGAACTAGAATGGTTGAGCTGGATGGTGCTGATCCACGCGTCATGTTCGTGAACGGGCGCCGTCAGTTGAGACTGGTCATCTCTTATCTACCAGGGCTTATTTTTAATCTTATATTTTTAATCGTTTTTGATTTTTATATTTTTTTTACATTGTTCTCACATATAGAATCAACAAGAGTAATGTACACAGGATTTTGTAATTTCTATATTTAAAAGAGTGTCCGTGGAGTTTCTTGCCCGTTCTTCTCCATAGAGATCTACGTTTTGGAATGGGCAACTAGCTTCAACTTTCTGACTAACTGACTGACTCTTTGACAATAATAATTCAAAAGTGCCTGTAAAGGGATTAATTGAAATAAATGCTTTGAGTTTGAGTTTTGAGTTTAACTAGCAGCAGTTGCTGGTTGCGGGATAATACTAGGACTAAAATAAGCGAAAACAACACAACACTAAAAGGTTGTTTTACATCAAAAATACCATAAATAAAAGTGTGTTTTTGCACCACGTAGGGCCAATAATTTTCGAAATATGAAATAGTATTAGTAGTAGTATTGTCTAATAAACACTTCTTTATTTTTTTATTAAATCAGTACATGTTTGATCTATATTATTTGTTGTGTGTAAACTGTCTTGTGAGGTCAGTAGGCTTTGCCCTTGACGTTTTGACTATAATTAAACAATATTCATTGCGTTATTTACATTGTAGGGCAGATTGAATCTCCTTCAAAATCCTACGGAATCCTAAATGTAAGCCAAAGTAGGACCAATTTAAACTACAATATGACCGATGAATCATGACCGGTCTAAACTTTGCGCAAAAGACTGCGCAATTTTTTTTTTACAAACCGAATAGTGACATGAGGCGTGTGTGAGTAAGTGCATATTATGTGATAAAGTTCGGAGAGCCTATGTTCAGATCGGCCATCATTCATCGGCCGTATTGTACAGCCGTCTAAACTGCTGTTGGAACTCAATTTAGCAGTGTAAAGGCCACTTTATTTCCATAAACTTATCCGCAATTGAGTTGCAATGCGCAAAAGGAAAACATTAAAAGTTTAACGAGTGTAATAATAATTTAAATGCTTCGTGTGTTCATTTTAGTTATCCGTTGAGTTTAATCAGTTTACTGTAGTTCAAATTGAAGCAATTATAATATTTCCGTGTAGTTTATTAACTGTTTGAAAATTACTTCTTAGGGTTCCGTACCCCAAGTGTAGCAAGGCTCCGCCGTTCGTCCATCCATCCATCTGTCATAAGGCTGTATCTTTAACCGTACTAGGTAGCCATTTGACAGTTTTCTCAGAATTTTTACTACTGTAGCCGCTACAACAACAAATGATGAAAATAAAATTGTGAACATTAAAGAGGGTCTGGTATCCCAACAAGAAATACCGGAAGAAGAGGGTGGGCATTTTGGGGGACTGTGAAAAGTGCTGATTCTCAGCCTAGTTTGAATAAATAACTTTTGAATTTTAGAAACAGACGTATTTATTTTACAAAATATAAAAAAATGGGTGTCAAATATTGTGCGGTGGTACAGAACCCATCATGAGTACGACTAGCACTTGGCCGCTTTTTCTAGTTAAAAATTGCTGTTTATTAAACTACTATTCCATTTGTAATTAATATAAATACCTAATAATAATATTACGAATTAACGATAAGATTGTTCTAAAATTTAAAAGTCTGAAAAGGAATCCATTAAACTTTACCTAATGGATTCCTTTTCGAACTTTTTAGTTTTAGAACAATCTTATCGGAAATAAATAAAAGCACCCTAAGGACTTGGGATCCGGAACTCGCCAGAAGGCTTCTTTCGAGCGACAGTTCAGACATTGGAGAGGGATCATTGAAAACCCGGCATGTGTATTATATATGTGTATATATATATATTTGTGTGTGTAATTATATATTATATGTGAACAGCCTGGGTCGGAATAGTAAGAAAAACACATAGCTCTAATTACAACTAATTAAACATAAGTTCTGCTGGTAACGTAAATATCGCTTTAATTTCATCATAAACTACATCATCAGTTTATAGCAGTTCACTGCTGCATATAGGCATCTCATCCAGCCGCTACCAGTCAAACTTCGAAGACCATCGCTCCACCTAGTTCAGGCTAGGTGGAGCGATGGTCTTATGGTGATGGCAACATACATTACATTTTTTACAATTTGCAGGTCGGTATCAGGTTGCTTCTCAAAATTGCTTGCTGATCAAAATAGTATAGTTAAGGTAATTCCTTCAACAAATTCTTCTTCCGATTTTTGCATTTTTTTTTTTATTTCGTGCTTTCACATTACGTAATGCAAGTAAAGTTTGACAAGTTCCCATCTTCAAATTCTCAATTCAGAAACCGGGTGTATGTAGGAACTGAGGTAGTACTCGCTTAGCCAAACGCACTACTTCTTACATTCATACTTTATTTATGCTGCCGACTGCACGAAACTGATACTTTATAATCTCCAATTAATTAGCAGTATCTTGAGCACCGCAGGTATTTCAAAGGGTTCTGTATAGTTATTTAATTTACATATGACATGCAGCAGATAATATTAAGCTTAGCTTTTAACTCTCGAGCAGGTTCCAGGTGCAGTCAGGGTTGTCACGTTGTCGATCAGTCTTGTATTCCTTGGTTTACAAAAAAAGCTTCATGAACCGGCCAAGTACAAGACTCGCACAAGAAGGATTCCGTATCACCGTACATTATTTAGCAAATAAATGAAAATACTAAACGAAGAATATTTTTATTTTTCATCTTAATGAATTTTCATTAAGATGATTAATAATAATATTCTTCGCAAAGATAAATTTGTATAATATTTGATTTTTCAATTTATTACAAAGTTATTTTTTCAGTTGCAGAAAATCACCCATATTTATATAAATACCTCATGAATCGGCGTTTTTAGTATTTGTTGATTATACATAGTATATGGTAATGTACACAAGTTTCAAATTTCTAACTTTTTTAGTTGTTGAGATAGAGCTGGTACAAAAATGGTCTAAAACTGACCACTATTACGGCCCCCTATATAATAACTTCTAAAGATTAAAAAAAAAAATGTTATCTACTCGATGAGTTCTAGATGCCAGGGTTGGTTTATTTTTCAAAATCAAAAGTAGGTATATTGTATGGAAAAACCATACAATATACTTTTGACATGCATTATCTGTGAAATTTTCAACTGTCAACCTATTACGGTTCATGAGATACAGCTCGCTGACAGATAGACAGACAGGCGGACAGCGGAACTCTAAAAAGCGCGGTGCCCTTTGAGTACAGAACCCTAAAAAGTACCTACAGATTTTTTTAAGGCAGTTGTTTTTTTTTTTGTTATAATTAAAATAGTACCTACAAGGGTCGCCTATACAAATGATTAATCCTAATAACAGACAAAGAAACAGCGTAAACCTAGAGAAAAAAAAAGCAATACACCTATTTTCCTAAGTTTGCGTTATGTATAACTTCCTGCTTGCTGCATGATATCAAGCTGCTTAACGTCCTATTTTTGTCATTACAATTACGAGTATATTCCACAATTTTATATGGTTCATGTTATTGTCGTGTGGTGTCAGAGTAATTATGCCGCCTGTGAGCGGCAAACGAAAAGCCAAGAGACTGGGCTTCACATGCCGTCGAGAAAATATCCTGACATTTACTACATAGCGTACGACTCAGTAAGTCGTATGCTTTGTATAATAGTACAAAACTTTTTCAGCCAACAAAAATCTTCAGCCGGAACATCGTCTCTGTTTGTACCTTAAACTGTGACAGCCCTAACCTTATTTTATTAACTTAAGCTTTTAATTTAAAAAGCTAGATTACATTCTCACCGCAATTTCATAAGTTTTTGATGAACCTATTATTATGTTTGAATACATGCTAACAAGATTAAATTAGAAGTTTCTATTCCCTTAAATGGTTGTGGAACTTTCATTTAGTTTGGCAAAAAGGTTTTATGAAAATTATTAATGAATAAAGTCTGAAAGTTATACTAAAGACAAAGTATCATAACACTTTTGTTTTTAAACAGCTACGAGAATATTATACTCAAACTCAAAGCATTTATTTCATATAAACCAATTTTACAGGCACTTTGGTATTGTCAAGGGGTCGGTCAGTCTGAAAGATGAAGCTAGTTGCCCATTCCAAATCGTAGTAGGTTCCTATGGAGAAGAAAGAGCAAGAAACTCCACGGGCATTATTTTAAATCAAAATATTGGTAACATCATTCAAGTTGAAATTATACATGTGAGAACAATGTAGAAAGACGTGCACGTTAAAGGCGTCCGTAATAAAAAGAAAAAAAACCTACTAATTATATATAATTAGTTTTTAATAGGTATATGTATCTCTTTTATCTTTATTGCACCTAGGTACTACTGGTTGTCTCTGCATCAACTAAAGGTTGATTGGTAGAATTTTTCCCATGGCATTAAGAGAGAGTTCCCTCTCACAGAGGAGGCCTGTGTCCCAACAGTGGGGATATTATAACCTGATTATACTCCACACTGTAAGGTAATAAAACAAATTAAATAAACACAGCGATCACGATTCTCCTTGAGATAACCTTCACCTGTTTGTTACCTTAGGAATAATTATGTTTCTTGTACATTCACCTCTCTCCCTCATGCTGAAACAAAGATAAACTTTCAGAACTGCTATGTTGTCGATATAAAAGAACAATTAAGACATTCCTCAACTTTTATGACCATAATAAAAGCTTAGAGAAAAGGATGCTTCACATTAAAGCAATTCATCACGAGACATAGTAGGTATCAAAAAAAGAGTTTTCATGTCTTTTAGATAGCTTGGTGCACTATGTCAGTGGCGAACTAAGCCTGTCGGGAGCTTGGGGTGGCAAAACTAAATGGGAGCCAAGAATAAACGTCGATATTTAGCACGCTGCCTCGAAAAAGTTAGGTTTTCTTTTAACTACTGATACAGAAATAGGAGATACTTTGTCGATAAAAGAAAAACTAGAGCATCAGACGAATAAAGGAGGGTAGAGCGAGCGAAGAGAGCTCGAAAATTTAAGTACCCCACCGAATAGGTAAGGTTTTCTTTTGACTATTCGTACCTACATAAATAGGAGTTACATTGTAGACTTACCTATGCAGAGAACTTTGGAGAAAAAAAAGAGAATGGAGGTTGCAAAAGCAAGCGAGCTCGAATATTTTAGCACCCTACGTTTATATTTAGCAAGCGTAGAGGGCCCCCAACTACAAACTGCCTTTTACTTACTAAACATATTTTACCTCGTTTGGGATTTAATTAAAAAGTATTTCTGAGTTTTGGGCCCCACATGCCGCCGCCCCTTAGTCCACCAGTATACAATGTGCTAATTAAAGCATATGTTTTAGTATAGTAGGTACAGGCAGATATATACCACATCGAAGTTTAGGAGAGGACTGTGCTATAAAGAAATCTATTTTCTTGTAAATTTTGACGTTCAAAAGTGCTTTTTATTGAAATAAATGATTTAACTTTCGACTTTGAAGAGCAGAACTTTTTCTGAAACTCAAAGGCACCATATAACATACAGCAGGGTAGGTACTATATGTTTTTTTTATTTTCTGATAGTTATAATCAACTGTTTGTTATTAATGATTCTTGTTTCAAATTTTCTGCTTCTGAACGAGATACTGAAGACAATATTTCCCTTATAAGGAAAAATATTCATCACAATAAATAACTTCTTAAGTAATCCCTGACCAATCATTGATTGTTCTTCTGTCCATTACGATTTATTTATTTATTTAAACTTTTCACACTTATAAAAGTACAAAGGCGGACTTAATGCCTTAGGCATTCTCTACCAGTCAACCAAGGGTAGTGAAGAGATTAGATGGCAGGTGCTCGGTGTACGATTCTTCTTCCATTCGGAATCAGAAATGGAAATTTCAATAAATAGATGTATACATACATACAGCGTGTACGAGATATCCTAACTAATATTATAAATGCTAAATATTATAAGTAAGTTTGTTTGTTTTTTATGCTATCACGCTAAAACGGCTGAACGGATTTGGAAGAAATTTGGCACATGGGTCGACTTTAACTTGGTTAGAGGATAGGGTACATTTCATCCCGATTTTCCCACGGGATCGAGACCTAAGCGGGCGAAACCGCGGGATGCACCTAGTTATAAATAATCAGCTATCGTATTTGGTATGGAAGTTTTGTATGGGACAGCAATTTTTTTTTGTTGCGTTTACGGCGTTGATCACATGGAGAAAGTTGTTCTATTTGATAGTCTGTACACAAACTTAAATATGACCACGCATTTCTGATACAGGCTGTAGAATCCCGTCTGGTACCTACTACTGGTACTTACTATTCGATACATTTTAGGATATATGTTATTGCCTAACTCAGTCCGGTATAAAGTGCACTGTTAGATTTTCAACTCTCCGCGCCGAGCCTAGCGTTGAAAATCCAATAGTGCACTTTTATTTAAGGATTCATTTGTCACTTAGGGAATGTGAAAACGGGCATTAGTTGCATCGATTTTATTTGGTCGAACGTAACATTTTATCGAACGCAAATCTAATTAAATGTCGCTATGACGTCCACGTAGAAAATGTAGAAGCCTTTTTAGTATTAAGACTGATTTATTTTTAATATTTACCGCAGAACACCAAAATCAATGTCGAGATACTAGGTCCCGTGTAAGTTGTAATTAATTATTATCAGGATTAAAAGGAAATGTACATAACACCACGTATACCTAATTTATTAATAAAAATAACAACATAATATCCTAACTTAACTAAAACAATTAATAAAAAAATGGCGTCGAAATATTCATCCGCATCACTGTCAATTGATAATGAACCCAAGAGAGTAACGGCATTGCCAAGTTTCATGGCAATATAATAAGTGCCTATACTGTAAAACGTTATAAAATTTCCAGCAGATCAAATCAAATCTGCCTAGCCTTTTCCCAACTATTTCGGTGCCTTTCGGAGTTTTCAGACTTTCGGGCTTCTGACGACCCATAACGATTGTCAAAGATCCACGAATGACAGCCGGGACCAACGGCTTAACGTGCTTTCCGAGGCACGGAGGAGTCTCGGTATGTGAAGATGGTCACCCATCCGCGCACGAACCCCGGCAAGCGTAGCTTAACCTGATCAATCGACCCATACGGCTGATATCACTTAGACTAGTATAGTATATAAATATTTACAATTCTAGAACAGTGAGAAATAATTTAGGTAATTAAATATAATGATCATTCAGTACTGGGATTTTGTATCGTATTCATAATAAATCACATATGGACAACCACACCACTGCACTCTATAGGTACCAACGACCTTAATATCTATATATCTTAAGGACTATTTCTGCTTGCAGCGCTCGGCGGCTATAGAACCGTGGCGGTAACAGATGTGGTCATTGTGTTCACGGGATTTTGTTTCCAAACTGCTTGGATATGAAGTTCTTTGATAGTAATAATTGAACCACTTGTTAGAATTTTTTGAAAGTATTTCTCGTTTTAATAGTACCTACGATTATGTCACTGAGAATTCTTAATTCTCTTAAAACTTAACATAGGTAATACTATGTTGAGTTTTAAGAGGACCACTGTTTTAATATGGGTACATATTGGTACCCTTATTAAGCCACTTGTTAGAATGTTTTAAAAGTATTAAATTTCAAGTTGTAATATTTTATAATTATATTTTAATGAAGAATTCTAATTGTCACAATCGTAAGTATCTACACGATTGTGACATTGAGAATTCTTAATTCTCTTAAAACTTGTCACACCTATGCCATAAAATCACGATCGTCCTTTTAGCTTGGGTAAACCTGTTATCACCATCACTCACTTTAACCTCACTCACTGGTCCCATCATACAAATGACAAAAACAATTCAACCCTCATTCAAACTTAACACCTTTCAGAAAACCTTCATGTAAAATCAAAGGGATAATATTTAACCCTTTTTGCGACGTTTGACAACTTATTTCATTGCGTTTGAGTACGGAACCTTGTATCGTAGAGCTAAAAAGCAAAGTTATATTTTAGCTCTTATATGATCAATAGTTTTAGGTTAAAACGAAATAAGCTAATATTTTGTTTGTCTTGTACCGAAATGAAAGTTCAAAAAGTAAATACGTATTTAGTAAGTTGGTATTTCCAGAATTCTATATTTGTAGTATTCTAAATACAAATGTTGGTAAAATTGCTGAAATTAATCCTACAAGTTAATTTACGTTGATAATGACGTTACTCAATTTTGGCCCCTCCGCGACTTTTACAGTGTGATATTTAACCCTTATTTTGAATCGGACGCTTCTAGCTTTCCCGGCGAGTTCTGGCGCGGAACCCTGCCGCCACAGCCCGTCGTCAGTTTGAATAAAACATGATGGCGGTGTACTTGTCCGCAAAATTGTCATTGATGGAATATGGAGTGAGTGTGCTCATGATAGATGTAAAATTGATGTGATTTATGTACGCTCCCGGATTGTGTTGTAAACAAGCACGTAATTTTTCTGGAAATAGGTTAGGACATGTATTATTATTTTTTTGTTTTTAGCTATATACAATTTGAATGCCGTGATTATATCTTGTAGTGAAGCACATAGCGTAAATGAAGCAGCAAAAGAATTAATTTATGAGTTGTCGTTTCATCTAATGTTTTCATCGCTATTTTGAAAAATTAAGTTGTGTTTCACTACGAAAATTAAAATATCATCCTATTTTCACCTACATTAATTTGCTAACGTAATCAATGTTAACTGTTAACATTTTTTAATTATCTATCAGAATCTATGTATCTATGCACACTACATATTTTCAAAAAAATATGATAAAGTAATAAAAAATTATAGAAGATTATAACTCTAATTTCAGTTATTTTAATATAATAGATGTCTAGCCTAGAACTTTCCACAGCCCTTAGGAAAATTCCAATAATCATTTTCTATTTTCAGCCCGAAAATTCAATTCGGGCGCTTAATCCAGTTTCTATAATTAGTTAACGTCTGTAGCTCGAAGCAGAATTTAAATTAAATAAACATTGTTTCTCACATTTCTATAGGTTTTGAGATCGTAATAATAACTAACTTTTCACTACAATAGGCACTAGAAAGTCTAATGAATACTTGAGCTCCGATCAAAAAAAAGTGAAACAGAAGCTCCATGCCACAACAAAATTCCGTCGCTGTTTGCAAGCCACTTTAAATGTGTAGGTAATTTTGCAGAGCTGCTTAGTGCCATTAGCAAAAGTGGCGTAACCACTTGGTTGAAAACGAAAGATCTAGAAAGAAAGAAAGAAAGAAAAGAAAGAAAAAGTATTTATTGGGACAAGCACAAGAGATATCAATATAGCTAACACACAAGTAAACATTTAATAATAAATGTCGCAGCGCTGGTATTCTGATAGGGTCCGCAGTGATGTCACGGAAAGATAAAAATACTAAATAAAATTTAATAAAAAATTAAATTTTAAAAAGTCCGCGTGTCTGCATCCGACGTAACATCATCGTAGATCTCCAAAGAATGCTTAAAATAAGTCCCTATTGACGGACAAGACCCCAATTTTGTAACTTCACAAGGAAATAGAAGAAGGTACAATCCTAAATGAGGGTTTAGGACCAGACCAACTGCCAGCAGGTGGAATTTTGTGATCGTTTCTTCTAGGTGGAATGTCCCTTATAACTTCTGTATCTTCCCTGCTTCTAATACCTTTTGTTTATATTGCGGTGCTGGTTGCAACAGCTGGCGACTTTTTCCGACAGACGTGTAATGAGACTTCTAACTACTTCTTTATTAAAACCGAGATCGACAAAGCGGCGCTCAGAACCTATTTAGAGCTATGAATGTCTCTGTTTGAGGTGAATGTTCTGGAAAAATGTAGTGAGCAAGATTTTATTTATTTATTCTAGGGGGTATGCAAATCTTTGTATATAGTTTAAGTAGTGTGCAGGACAAAGACCTTTTTTGGTTGTTACGTACAAAAATAGTAAAAAGGAACAGGATTTATGGAGCACCGACTGTTTGTCCGACTGTATGAAAGTGATATATCTCTAATTCTCTAATCATAAAGATGGTAAACGTTGACCACTTCGCCTATTGCCGTTGGCGATATCAGACGTTTTCTCTTCATTACAACATCTTTTTCACTACGAAAGAGGTAAAAAATAAACTTCGAGTACCGAAATAAAGTAACAGCAGTTAGTGGAGCAGGTTTTAACTTTTGCTTACGGTATAAAAATAAATAAAACCGGCCAAGTGTGAGTCGGACTCGCACACGAAGGGTTCCACCGTACATTATTTAGCAAATAAATGATAATACAAAACGTAGAATATTAATGAAAATCGAAAAAAAAAAAAAAAAAAGATTAATTTGTATTTCATAATGATACTATCAGATATATTTAAATAAATACCTTAAGAATCAGCGTTTTTAGTATTTGTTGATTATGTATAGTATATGGTATGGAAGTTTCAAATTCCTTACTTGTTTTAGTTGTTGAGATAGAGAGAGAATTATAGAAGATAAAAAAAAATATAAATGTTCTTTACTCGATGAGCTCCACACAATAACATACCACATGTCAGGGTTACTTTTTTTTTCAAAATCATTAGTTTACTGTATGGAGACCCTTTAAATTTTAGTTTTAATTTAATATTTATTATTTTTCGTATAGTGGCCATAGAAATACATAATCTGTGAAATTTTCAACTACCTATTACGGTTCATGAGGTACAGCTCGCTGACTGACAGACAGACGGACATCGGAGGCTTAGTAATAGGGTTCCGTCAGGCACCCTTCGGGTACGGAACCCTAAAAATGGTTATTATATATTTGATGCACTGTAAAACGAAAGTGTTTTCCACAGTGTCATAGTTTTATTGCGATGTTTTTGTGTCCCAAAAGAGGGTAATTTTGGGCTCTCTCGAAAATGATTAGTCAATCCGTATCTATTTTTTACTGAATGCAAGTCATCCAACCCTTTCTTATTTCCATTCTCATTACAGCTATACCTAGTAGCTATAGGTTACTTTTTAGAACTATTTCGGTGTAGATGCAAAACTGAGATCAAAGATATTTGGTATAATATCTTAGTGGTTATCTACGAGTACCTACTAACAAAAAAGTATCTATAGAGTATCTTATCTTGCTAGATTTTCTCCATGTTATGTATGTAATATCGAATTGGAACCATATAGCTAAATATGTATACCTTTTCCTCTCCTTTTCCGTGGGGAAATCCTCATGGAAAGCCTTCGTTTTAGGAGAACAGAGGGTTATGTCGGACTACTAAAACCCCACTGTTCCTACTGCTACCATGAGTCGGGGGCCCGGGAGATACTTGTACTTTCGCCGCACCCCGGACTGGTATCAGCCCACCATGCTTAGCGGGCCTCACCCAGTGCATCCGATCCCATGACCGCACAACCTCCCATAAATTCGCAAAAAGTCTCCTTTTATGACTTTAATTAATTCATTCCGAGAACAATAGTCAATATTGAAACCTGTTTTTATCAAAGTCGATAATAGTTGATAGTTTACAAAGAGAAGTCTCTTTATCTAAATCTAAACTAATATTATAAAGAGAAAATATTTGTTTTTTTGTGTGTTTGTTTGTAATGGATAAACTCAAAAACGACTAGACCGATTTAAAAAATTCTTTCACCAGTAAAATACTATATTATCACTGAGAATAATGTAGGTATTTTATTCTTATGCAATACTTAAAATTAACATAACTAATAGACTATACACAAACCTAATAATATATATATACATAATTATACACATCACTTAATTTATAGTAATATTGAATTGCTTGAATTGCAACTTAGCTCTCTTCCTCTCTCCTAATTTTGCTGTGCCCGACAACCCTGTTGGGCATATTGATCTTTTACTTTGTTTTAATCTATGTAATACTTAAGGAATGCAATAAAGATTTGAGTATTGAGTATCTAACAAAGGCTATAATTTATAAAGCTATCACGCGGGCGAAGGCACTGGCGGAACTCGTAAATAAATAAAATTGTCTTTCATAAGAATGTCTCCCAACGGATCTTCATAGATTGGAGGGCAGCGTGCGTTCCAATATCTTTCGTTACTTTCTGATCTCCATGAAAACGATATAGAATTTTAAACAAGTAGCTGTTATATACGATACTCTGTCTCAGGGGATATCCTTCGTTCTAAAGCTGAGCGGTCTACAAATCTAAATCGATTGTAAACGTGTAGTTCAGACCGGTTCATATTTTGAAGCGAATTGAGGAGAACGGTTTCGACCATTCTCCTCAACTCGCTTGGGGAAGGTTAAAACGAAGTATCATGCGGATTTTTTTAAATTTATTATCTTGCTTGTTATTTTTCTATTTCACTTATGTGTTGTAAAGCCTAATGTTCAATCACCATAGTAACTGTTTTCAAAGTTAAATAACAACACTTTTTCTATGTTAAATGGCTTATAGCACCGCCTGGCTTTTTGACGTACGCCCGCCAGTGGTAACGAAGTCATTATAACCGCTGGCCTTTCATTCTATTGAAACTTCGTCCTACGCAAATCTAGCTCAAGGCCAAAGTGTTACTGATATGCAGCCTACTTTACCTATTTGGTACAGCATCATAGTAATGAATACTTTCATGCAGTGTGCTAGGCATGAAAATTGCCGTCAATATTGCGAAAGTTGCCAAAACTGCCGGGAATGTTTCCAAACTTGCCGGCAACATTGGCAAGAAACGTGTAAATAGAAAACGTATTTTATTTTACATAATTGAATAATAGGGTAAAATTGCGGTTTGCAGGGTGCTAGTTTTTATCCTTACCTACATTATAAAACCGAAATTTTAGTTTTTGCATTATTTTTCTTATTGATAAACTAAAGAAAAGAAACAGGCTATCCACGATACTTCATTGGTGATGAAACCATAACTATTTTAGAGAAATCATATTTTTTTTCTACTTTCTTTTATCCAACCACACTTGTATGTAAGAAAGTATATACATGTATATGTTTATACATATACTTGTATATACTTTCAAGAGTCAAACCTTGCAAGACGATTTGATCAGCAACAACAAGTTGACGTTTCTGACTTCAAAAAAGGAGGTTCTTTATTCGACCCGTATGTATGTATGTTTGTATGTCCGCGTTTTTCTTAAAACCTACTGATCCGATTTTGAAAATTCTTTTGAGGGCACGATTTGTCAAGTGGCTAAGCGACTAGTGTGAGGTAACGTACCAACGTAGTATTCAACATCGTAAATCAAAATAAGGGTACCTACAAGAGGTAATGTGAACAAAAAAAGTGAAGTATCTGGGTACTTCTGCATATTTCTTTAATTTTTAGTTGAAGGAGATTTTGATAAAAAAAAAAAAAACACTTATTTATTTTATTCGGGGTTAAAGTATGAAATTGCCGATTAGTACTGAAAATTTGAAATCCGTTTTTTTTTTTTAATTTAACTTATTTATTTAATCAAAATAATTACCATTATTATCTATACATTGCTGCCATCTAATGGGATATTATAGAAATAATAAATAATAAATATATTATATAATAGGAAGGTCATTTATGCCTTAGCGATAGAACTCTCGTGATCATTGCACATATGTGAGCACTGCTTACCTACTTTAAAATCTACCATTTACTGAGTACGTCTTTCATTGACTTGAATGTACCCCGGTGGAGTTAAAACGGTTTCTCGTGCTGTATGAGGTCTCGCGTTATCGTGGAGATGGTTGGATGGAAGATTGATTCATGAGTCGGGGCAGTTTCACTGCTAGTTTAGCTATGAGTGTTCAGAGTTTTACTTAGCAGTCCCCCCTCTCCAAACGCAACATTGATATTGCTAGCTGTTTCTGCCGCGTTAGTTCCGCGTCGGAACTCGTATTAAAAAATAACTCGAATTTTCGAAGTATCCATCTTTATTGCCTAAGCTGAATAAAAAAAACAACTGAAAGTCGATAATCAAATTTTGCACATTTTTTGAAAGAAGAACTTCATAGGTAGGTACTCGTACCATGTGAAAAAGTTTCACTCAAAAATCTCAAACCATGAACGTTCTATGTCAATTCGAAGTACCTATTACAATAAACCGGCAATTTCATACTTTAACCCCTATTATATCCATATTATTATAGTTTTCTGTATTTTCATCTTCCGATTCATCCATAATGTAATCGTCATCTGCTTCAGAATTTTCAATGTTCTCGCTGTATTTTTATTTCCGTCAACGAGCCCTAAATTTTTTCTTACCATGATCAGTTTTGACAACTTTACTGGTGTTTAAGTTCTTATCAAATGTCTGTATATTATTTGATTTTTAAATAATTACATTCTTAATGTTAAATTTGGTAGACAGCAGACACAATACATCTAAAACTCACGTACTCTCCTAGACCAATCAAACGACCCTAATCTCGGTAGATTTACGAATATCAGAGCGTAGATCCTATGACCACCTTCTAACTCCATCATCAGGCTGGCACAGTACTATTATAATATTGCGTTCTCACCAGACTGACATAAGTATTTATAATTTCAACACTATCAGACTTCAAGAAATAGATGAAAATCGATGTTAATACAAACAGATGAATTTACTTAAAGTCCAAAAAAAATACAAAAGAACACTACACAGTTGTATGATTTAAGTTTATTTAATTCGGTATCAATACCCTCTGTATTTGTTTATAAAATTTATAAGTGAAATTCTCATAAACTATGGGTTCAGCTATCACGAAGTTACCAGTGTCTTATTTTAACTTTATCTTCAAATATTAGCATTGATAATTATAAATTAAGTATAATTAACAATAAACCATACAGGCTTATTAGTAATACCTATAATTACACCATTACATAAAACCTCATGAGCCCATAAACATTAAAAATGGCATTTGAAAAAACCTATGTAATCTGGCAATTTTGGCAACTTTCCGGCAATATTGACGAATATTGCCGGCAATATTGGAAACTTTCCTAGTAAGTTTCGGAAACATTCGGCAATTTTCATCCCTAAGTGTGACGTCCCACTCATTAGCAAACGATAAGAAAATACTGAAGCTGTGGCGAGACAGTGCTTCCTTACGCATACCATTCGTTCCACCTGCTGAACATCTCCTACCTGGACACGAGTTGCCTTGGCTAACCTAGAAGTCTTCAAACAGACTCCGGATCCAGGTTGGCCGAAACAAGGAAAACGAGTTCAGGTGGAGATTCATAGACGACTCCACCTTGGAGTGTAAATGTGGTGCTGTTCCACAAACGATGGTGTACGACCTACGCTGTAAATTGACCTTTGTGGTAGTTTGTACGTCTTACTCAATAATGCACATCGATATTGTTTAGCTGTGCATTTCTCTAACATAACATTGAAGTGGAACAATTGTGTAATTATATTCAGTAGCAATAAATCCATCAAGGAATCATTCGTCTTCTCATTTACTTATCATACCTCACAAGTGTACTTAACAAGTTCATAACATTTTCACTGTTGGGCATTACAACC
Source organism: Xanthia togata (assembly GCA_963853775.1). Lineage (NCBI taxonomy): Eukaryota > Metazoa > Arthropoda > Insecta > Lepidoptera > Noctuidae > Xanthia > Xanthia togata. Next base: position 22,132,070 of record OY970798.1, on the reverse strand, counting down.
CCAACAGATGGGACCCTTAATATCGTGTCCTGCGGGCTCCACGTTACAGGAACTGATGAACACTAGTGATTACGCCAAACACGTAGCCGAATTTGTAGTAAATACTGCAAGTATGTACTAAATACTTATTTGTATTTTTTATTCTTAATAATCTACAAACGCATGTTATGAGCGCTGGCATTTTGACAAAAGCCCTACGACGTGTGGACGTCCATTTAAGATGTGTTAAGGGTATGGGTTTTAGTTAATTATAGACTTATTTAAATCTGAATGTCACGCTTATAGTAACGTTGCCCCACACTAGGAATTTCTCCTGTATCGTGCGTGCGTTTACAAACATTTAAACTCACATACACAAACAGCCAGACCCGGAACAACTACTTGTAGGTCATACAAATATTTGTTCCGTGCGGGAATCGAACCCGCGACACGCAGTGCAGCAGTCAATCGCTTAACCAACCGCACCAACCGTGCCGTCGATTCCTTTGATTCTCTATTATTCGATTAAGTTTGTAGTAAATACCTGTGTAAATACTCAAAAGTATGTATTTAAATACTTCTGTGTATTTTTACTCTTAATAATCTAATTTCTGTTTTTTCATTGTGATTTTTGTATGTCATAAAAAATATAGAAAAAACATGACTTAATGATTTGGCTTTTATTTCGTTTAATTATATAATTTACATCAGAACTCCAGGCCGAGATCATTTAGATTGTCATTGTCACGCTATGAGAAAGTTCCTAAGAGTGCAGATGGTAACCAATCGTCAATCACGCAGTCGTTGGTACTACATCAGTACAAATTCTCCACGAAACACGTTTCCTAACAAATTATGAAAACAGTGCAGAAAACCTGTGAAATATTGTGTTCACGTGAAACCTTATATACCCAATTAATAAGAGTTAATTGATTGCTGTATCATAGTAATTACGTTTATTGTGTGGTGTTGAATTCCATTTAATGATCACATATCAAGTTGTTATTAACGGAAGTAAATATTGCTGTTTGTTGGTAAAATGTCGGACTGTGTTGTTTTCTTTTTTGAAATGTAACTGGTCGATCATCTGTTTAGCCTTTTTCCCAACGATATAGGGGTCGGCTTAAGTCTAAACGGATGCAGCTGAATACCAGCTTTTTACATGGAACGAATGACTATCTGACTTCCACAACCAAGTTACTGGGTAATACGATAACCCTTGGTAAGCCTGAAAAAAACTTGGGAAGTTACTGAAATGCAATACTTAAGTATTTTCTAATAAAATATCATCGCATGGAACTACAATTCATGTTTTTCGTTATTTTGCCTTTAACATTCCTGTTTACCAATAACTGTCTAAGCACCCTGCCCACTGCTGTTTATATTCCTCCTCCATAATAGAAGAAGATAATGGAGTTGGAAAATGGAATTATTCTCATAAGAGTGTTTTTATCCTAAAAGTTGGCAACGTCACAAATAGATAAAATATTTGACTATTTACCTGTTTTGATTTATTTGGCAATATTACTGTATGGAAATGAGAAATAGAACTGCCTCGTTGGTCTAGTGGTCGCAAGCGCTACTGCTGAGCATGAGGTCCTGGGTTCGATTCCCAGGTCGGACAAAGTGTTATTGGGTTTCTTCATCAGGAATTTCTGTAGCAGCCCTGAGCCACCAGACCTGATTTGTGCCCCGTTGATTGAAGCGAACTAAAATATTGATTATGAAATGCAATAATTAATATGGTAACACCGAATATTTACTTTTAAATGTAAAAAAAAGTATTTGGAAACTTTCCAAGTGCCTTTTTTACACCTAAAACAGTTACAACATCAAATTCAATGTTGCGATAGGGATGATGACTAAAAATATTTTTTTTGTCCGTCAGTTGTATTATTAAAAAATATTGGACACGTATTTTTCTTTTTTTACTTTATCAAAATATTACGGCGATACATTGCGTTAAAATGTGCCATGACGTCACGAGTATGTAGATTGTATACTTAGGTTCTTGTGACGTAGCAACCCCCGCTCCCCAACTATAATGCGTTTTATCCAAGTCATTTTTGATTAATATGATAAAGCAAAAAATACGTCTAATAGTTTTTTTTATTATCTGACTGACGGACTAAATAGAATTGCTTTTTTTGACCCAGTCATCATCCCTATTCACTATTAAAATTCTAGTTCGCTAGTTAGCCGTATTTCTTATTTCCATTCAGTAATATTGCTAAATTAATCAAAACAGCGAAATATTTGACATCTATTTGCGACTTTGCCCACGTTCAGAATAACCGCTCTTTAGTAAAAACTTTAAAATAAAAGAGGAACGATACCTCTGTGCCTAATTATATCCTTTGAAAGTAGGTACAGATGTATTGTGTAAGTAGGTATATCTGGCCTTTTTTTTTGTGGATGGGAAATTATCAAATAACTTCTCCCGCTCTGGGCGGAGCGGGAGGGTGTGTCAGACTTCTACTGACTAAAACCCACCCGTGTTCCTTCAGTTGCCTTTACGGACTTTCCCGCAACCCCGGCAGGCATCGGTCCCATCGGACCCCTTCAGTCGCTGAACACTGAAAAAAATGGCAAAAGAACTAAAAAAGGTAGACCTTATTTGCTGATAACATTGACACGTCTCAACTTTATTACAAATCTTGTAAATAACAAAGCCCGATGCTACTCAAGTTAACACAGAGCATCAACTTGTGTGTACTTGGCTCAAAATAACTTCAGCCCAGTCCTTTTTCGTACGTGACTAGGTCGGTTAAGGGCTCCTGCCGACTGATACACTGTTGTGTTAGTAACACGGATTTTTTTGTCGGATTAAAGATTAATTAATTGACTATCGAGTGTGTTAAAGGCACACCGTTACTCAGCATTATAGTCATTTCATTTCATTTATTTTATTTGCGTACTATAATGTGATATAAGTTGTTACAAATAAGCTTAAAGCTAAGATACAGTTATGGACCCTGTAAGGGCACAGCAATATTAGTGAAGATAAATAATTAAAATTAATTATGAAAATTAAATAAGTAATAGCATTAATTAGAACATTAATAATTCTTAATTAAGTTAAATGTATTTAGATTATAATAATAATGCAATATTTATTGTTTATTTTATATGCGTGAATGTAATTGGCAAATTTAGAAGAAGTAATCTCAATTAAATATTTAAATTTTATTGCAATTCCAGTCATAGTTTATCATTAATGTATTCATTTATATTATAGCTTTTGTTTAATAGAAATAGCTATAATTTATTACTAAACATATTATATTTATTTATATATTTAAGATTTTCCGGTAGTTAAAAAAAAATAAAAATGTTTATTGCAATTAAACATTTTTATTTTATTTATTTATTTTTAAACTTTATTATATATTTTTATTGACATTGCATATGTACTTGATGAATGCATTTTAAGTCGTGATGTTGGAATGTTTACATAGTCTGTTTTTATGTCTTAGAGTAAATCTATTCTGTATGTCTTCTCTTTTGGTATATCTTAATTGCCTGACTGATCCAACTATCAGTCTGTAAAAAGGCTCTAGAATCCGCTCGCCATTCAGAATGTGAATAAGAGTTTAGACATGACACCCACACAATTTTAGAGCCAGCAAGTATTGCGTCAGATGTCTAAGTACTAAAAAAAGTAAGTTAAAAAACTAAAACCCGACCACTGAAAAATCACGCTCTAAAAAGTATGTAAAAGTAAGGTAAAGTATATCTACAAAATTATAATGGCGTGCGACCACGGCTTTACCTTGGCCATTTTTGTACCCATCCATGTCTTGATTTCTGTCTGAAATATTTTCTTGTTTCATACTTTTTAGAGCGCGATTTTTCAGTAGTCGGGTTTTAGTTTTTGAACTTACTTTTTATTTAAATTATTTTGAGGTTCTAATTTCGTGATATAGTATTTACAGTCGTTTCATTTATTTATGCTTTATTTTATAAAAGGTTCTAATTTTACAGCCGCGCCGTACGTAGCACAGTCTCACGTTTGCTTGTTTTTAACAATTTCAACATAATTATTTACTTAGTCAAAAGTTAAGTGCACGGTTCCAATTGGTCGTTTCGGAGAAGATCCGGAAAGAAACTCCATGGTTACTCTTTGACTATTACCTAAATTATAATATTCGCCTAATTCGACGAGTCGAATTCGATTTTTTTTTTTGATGACAACATTTTCAAGCGTTATTTGTTGGTTGAATACGAGGCTTTTAGCTACTTTTGTATTTGTGTTATTTCTTTAAATGTGCGTTTTGTTCGTGCAGAATAAACATATTTATTTCTTGCTTTCTTTTTTTTTCTTTAATTCACTCCACCGACCGCGACATTTAATTTGTACTGAAGTTACCACTGCAAATGGCTAGAATTGTCTTACACGTGCACGACTCACCAACTTGTCAATTACAGTGGATAAAAGTTAATTCTGAATACTCAATACTTTTATTACATACCACATGTTGTATGTATTCTTAGGTGGTAAACTTATAATTAGATCATATGGACCAACCAAAGAGTTAAGTTGGTTGGTTGGCTGTCTGCGGAAGCCTTTAGGGAGAATAAGATTTCAGATGACTTACTTCAGACTTAGACCCTTTTTACTTTAATGTCCTGTCTATTATGTTGTAGACAAGTAAAGACGTATTTGGGCATAACCGCTGACTCTGTAATGTTTTTAACAACTGTGAGTACTCAATTAGCACATTGGCTGCGTGTGGGATCGAGTTGTGCCTACGGTACCTGTACGAAAAAAATTGTAGGGTAAAGAATTCTTTTGCGGATTTGGTTTTGGAATAATTAAAAAAAAAGTGTGACAAAAATAACTTTGAAATACAGTGCAGTCACTTGAATAAGGTTCAAACTGGACTTTAAAGAATAATGAAAACAAAACCAAACCTACTATATCGCAAAACCATACAACAGACCAACTCATTTGTCATGTCAGAGTGTAGAAACTGACAGCTGTTCTGCAGTTGGTGAAACAAAATAAATAAATTCTATTCAAGTTTTCAAGAAAATATTACTCTTCAAAGTTTCAACTATAATCGAGTCATACAGGGATAATTAACTGCTTGCCGTGCGGTAACAACAAGCATTTTAATCGATCATCGATTAATTGAATTAATCTACAGCTTGAATTTGGTCTGCAAAACAAGCACTACTTACAATTGATTATTCAGATATTAACCCAAGAAAATGTACCATAACCTAACAAAAAAACACGCCTGTACAGTACACGTTAATTTCGCCAGTTATGCTTAAGTCCCATGTAGTAAGGGGCGAGCCAATTGCCATCAACCGGGCACAAATCTAGACTCTAGAGGCTGCTACTGAGAAATTTTAGATGGAAACACCCAATAACACTCTGCCCGACCTAGGAATAGAACCTACGACCTCATGCTCAGCAGTAGCACTTGCAACCACGAGACCAACATTTACTTGCTGCTTGAATTATCCATTTGTCTGAATAAAAAACACCATCTACAATTCTCATTACTCAGAGTACTAACCCAATTTTAAAATCTTTGCCCCAAAAATATCAACATAAATTCTACATAAAATCCAGCAATAATATTTCTTTTTATTTTCCATTTGATTGCAAGGAACACCTCTCATACTGCCAGAGCTTTATGCTAATAAAACGAGGGTAGTATTCAAATGGTAGCCTCGCAGGACACCCCTGGCGAGACTCCAAAAAATTTCGGCTTAGTGTAACGGATTCCTTTAATGTTGAGGTCTTTAAAATATAGTTTGCGTAACCCTGATTATATAATTTTACCTTAGTTTTAAGATAAATAGAAGAAATAAATTATGTTTATTTAACTAAGACAACAAGGTAATTACGAGTAAACTATAATTTTCAAGATGATGGATTCCTTTGGTGTTCTGTGTCATTAATTTATTGCTAAGGGATTTGGGGAAACTGCCTTTTTTTTTCAAAAGATTTTAGTCGTTTCTACTCACTTACGGTTCAATTCACCAATATTTACTACACTGGATACTAAGGGCTTTATTCGTAAACGTTGCTAAAACTGAAGTAATGATTAGCGACTGTTTAACCAAACATTTTTGACGTTTGAACGTCGCTTAATTGACTACTTACTACTACTTACATTTAAACTTACAAATGCAAATAAATAAACATGAAAATTCAATTCACCAATCACTGTTTGCTGCACGGCGATTATCGATTGACGAACGTTATCACACGCGTAGGTACGTTGCATTCAATTAATTAAACCCGTAAGCTAATCAACAGCTTTCCGATAATATTCCGTCGTTTTGATTGGATTGAGTGCAGTTTTGAAATTCGTGATACATTAGTTAGTTTACATCTGTTTCGAGCGTGCTGTCTGAAATTGGTCGCAAAAAGATGTCAAATATTTCGTTGTTATGATTAATTTGGCAATAATACTGTATGGTAATATGAAATATAGCTGACTTGTGAACTAAAATATTATTATGAAGACGTTACCAACTTTTAAAATGTACTTTCAAAGCAACGTCGTTGCTTAAGTGCTGACTATAGACAGTCTAAACTATTGACGAATGTAAAAGTATTAGACTTAAATGAATATTCATTTAAGTCTAATACTTTTGGTTTGGATTGGAAGGTCCTACAAGCTACTACAAGCTGTTTTCTCTTTACATTTTGTCAGTCTTTTAAGGCGACTACACAGGAGGCTCGGCCGCTGGCATAAATGTGTGGCCACGAGCATCATTTCTATTGTGATATGATAAACAAATATCATGCCGCCATAACCCCGGCAGTGTGCCTTAACGTAGGTGGGTTCTTCCTAAAGACTTCATCCATAATTTATTTATGCTTCTATCACAAAGACGAGAAATACGAGAAAATGTAAACAAAAACTGCCGCCCAGTTGCGTAGCACACTGTCAGTCACAATCAGAAAGTAATTCCGAATCCATTGCTTCATATGTTTGAAAAATTCGTCTGCTTTACAACGTGAATAACGCAATGAATGCTGTTGAACTGCCCAAATGAAAGGAATTTCCATTATAAGTGTGTTACGCTATATTACCCCGCTAGCTATTACCAATTACGTGTATAATTTTTTCTTCATTTTTGATCTTACTGCAATAAAATCCATCAATAGTGCAGTAATTTGCAGTTGCCTGTGCTGTGAACCTATCTTAATAATTTGTTCCTATTTATTAACGAAGTTTTTTAACGCGGCATGCGGTAGGAGGTGACTGGTAAAAATCGTCACGTAAGGCAAAAGCGTTATGGGGGCAAAACGCTCCATGCGATTTTCTCTCTCTCTCTGTCAATAGAGAGAAAGTGTTAATTTAATACGCGTTTTTAATACAGAGTCATCTAGTATCGAGTCTCGCTTCTGTGGATCGGTAAAACAGTATATAATGCGAGCTAAAAAAATAAAAGACAATTTCAAGAAAACTTTAAAAAAAGACAATTTCAAGGTCTCAAGTTACAAGTGTCAAAAGTTTTCATTTTGTTTTTGTTTCAAATCATACATGAGAAAGAACTTTGTTCCTGACGGGGGTCCCCCGACCGCACAACTATTTTTATTAGCTAAATATACAAATCATCACGTCGTTCTTCAACCAGTCATGCTGTATGAGTTACATTAAGTATTTATTATTATTTCAAGGTTTAATAAAACAAAATAAAACTTTTGTTATTTTATTTCAATTTTAAATAACATCATTCAATTTTGGCTGTAAAAAAATAACTCAGATTAAAAAAGTGGTTTTACGATACATGATATTTAATTTAGATTTTAGTACCTATTAAAGCTATACTAATTTGGTATAGAGCATTGTCCAGTGTATAAAATCTATTACATAACATCACGCCTGTATTCCCCAAAGGTTAGGCAGAGGTGCAACTTATAGTACACCCACATTCGTACAAGTTATGTTTAAGTCCCATATAATAGAAGGCGAGCCTATTGCCATCAATCGGATACAAATCCAGACTACGGGCTGCTACTGAGAAATTCTGGATGGAAAAACCCAATGACACTTTGCCCGACCCGGGAATCGAACCCAGGACCTCATGCTCAGCAGTAGCACTAGACGAACGAGGCAGTCAAAAAGTCAATAAGATTTTAAAAGGTAGTGTTTCTATGAATCTTGCCTTTTCCTGGTACTTTTTTGCATTCAAACTTCCAAAAGAAACGCCATATTCACAAAATCCAAGTTAAATTAAATTCAACTTACAATTTAGAGATTTAATTTGTTTCAGCATATTTTCGTAATAACTGAGTTCGGCCTTTTCTGTAACAACCAAAATAAGGCGGGTTTTTTTTAGGTATATCCAATTTGAAATAAAGTTTAATGAATATAATTTACAATAATCATTACCTTCATTACTAATTTGGAATTCTAAAATCAAAAGAAAAAATAAATAAAAATAATAATAAATGTAAATAAATTATTTAGATTTACTCTGAATTTTTTTTTTTTTAATAAAATCAATATTACTTACGAATAGCTTTCTTGTAAGTATTTGCTTCCTCTTGCGCTGAAAGTAAATTTTTCAATGAACCTGCTGTGAATACGTCCGCATGGCTGGCAAAATACATTCGAGTGTACATAATCAATATCTATATACGGACCTAACTACCAGAGAATATATTTAAAAAAAAAAAACATGAACCAAAACCCGAACTAAAAAGTAAAAATCAAGTTGTATCAGTTAATCTGTATATATAAAGTGAAATGTAACTCATTTACTCGCTGACTAAACTAAATTGTCATTGCAGTTGGGGTGTAAAAATATTAATACTCTTTTAAAAGTAATATTGAAATTATGTCGCAGGAAGATTGGATGATTCGTCATTTTTCTAACGGCGCCGTCCATTTACAAACGCTCGCGGTTATGCAAAATGCCTAAGGCAAATTGGCAACTCGTTCAATTGTTATAATTTCAACATTGATTGTTAATGTGACAATAATAAATTCACAGGTTGGACAAATCATACTTTATTCCAGCAGGTACCTTTTATAACGTTAAACAGCTTTGGATTTTGTGAATAAATAAATTATGGCACCGTAAAATTGTGAGAACTGTTAGTTTATAATTTAACTGTATTATTTCCGTTAGATTATAAACAATCGAAAAATTGAGAACTGGGTGAAATAGGTTAGGTTTGACGGAGCCGGTAGGCTGGCAACCAGTCGGGGGCTGCGTTGAAGAGTGCTTAAGTACTCTTGTAGCCCCCGGTCTACCCGTCTGCCTCAGGACGGAGGACATCCATGAGGATTTCTACCCCGTTACAAAAAAAAAAGAAAAAACAACAAAAAAATGGTTATAACTGTGACAAACCGCGCGTGAGCCGAGCGAGCGGAGCACACAGCAGATAGTACTTGAGCAGCGCTACTTCCAAGTTGCTCGCAGCTAGGCAGGCTATTGCGGCTAGTGCGTTACGTCGCACGCAAGTTTGATACCAAGTTCGATTATAAACTATCGAAAAATAATGCGTTAAAGTGTAAGTTAACTTTTTTTCTACAATTTTGCACCAATAATATTCCGCAGGAGTCCTCCGAGCACCAAATCCCAAGGACAACTTACGTTTTTTACGTGCCGGATAACTAAAGTAAGGCCATTTTAATAGGTAACATTTGACGTCTGTCAGTTTAGTGAAAGCAAATCGTAAAATTACTCGTATCGGTCATAATTACAATAAATATGTAATCGTAATTGAAAAAAGTTAAGCAATTGTGCAGTTGCAAAACGAAAAAATATATTATTTTATGCCCGGCGTTACAAGGTTACGTTGTTGAATTTTGATGAATTGTCAAATGTTACCTATTAAAATGGCCTTACTTTAAATACTTCATTTGCCGCGGCATTTTGTAAGGGTCGTTTGAATTGTCCATCAAATGTTTTGGCATATTATAAAGTAACAAGGCTATTTACATTTTGCCTTCGGCCTATTTCATAACGCCGAGCGTTTGTAAACGGACGACGCCGTTTGTAAAAAGCGGAATCATACAAAGTGCCTGCTACATAATATATACTTACCCAATTTTTTTAAATACTTTTTGATTTCTGTAAAGGGAGTGCATTTGCAATTATTACCATTTATTTCTAATCAACATTATGAATGAATGAATGCATTTATTTGTCAGAATATTGTACAAAGTTGTTATGTGCTACAAGTATTACGATCATAATATTCTGCCGTTTCCGGCGTACAAATATGATTTTAAGATTATGGACCATCATTACATTAAAATTAAATGTTAAAAATTAGATTTACAAATAATTTAAATAAATTGAACAATAAAATTGGTAATTATATAATGCAAAATTCATTAAGGTCAAAATATTTAGTCAATGTCAAATATTTCGGTAAATATTTCGTTCATAAAATCTTCAGTCGAGTAATAACATTTGCTAAGAAGAAAGTTAAATAATTTACATTTAAATGTTCTGAGGCTGAGAGTTTTGAAGCTATCAGGTAATTTGTTATATACCGTAATGGACATTATGATCGGTATTCACACAAGCTCAGCTGTATTATAAAATGGTTCATTAATACTTCAGTTATCATATTTCACTGTGATCTTACCTTGGCTATCCATTGATGTATCATAATCTTCTTCTGGTGATGATGACAACTTTGCATTTCCTTCAGAACTATCGAAATCAGCCAAGCCCGCCACTAAAATATATATTGTTTACAAGGACTAACTAGTTTCTTTACACTTGCCTGCTAAGCAAAAGTAGTATTTAGAAAAATAAGGGAATAGCTTTATTGAAGTGTTGGGAATTTGGGGAAATTATTGTATAGGTATACATTTTATATATAGGTTCGATTCCCAGGTCGGGCCAAGTGTTATTGGGTTTTTCTTTCTGAAATTTCTCAGTAGAAGCCGGAGTCTGGATTTTTGCCCGGTTGATGGCAATAGGCTCGCCCCCTATTACATGGGACTTAAACATAACTGGCGAAATGTGTGTGTACTACAGGTACACCTCTGCCCAACCCTTCGGGGAAACAAGGCGTGATGTTATATTATGTTATGTTATTTTTTATATCTTTAAAAATTACTTTATTATCAGTTCATCAATCTCATCTCATCTCTTCTTACATGCTCTTTTAGGTTACATTTATAGGGTTATTATCTTATCAAAACAGTTTCCAGTTTTTGTTACGGTAAAAGTAGAAAATGCGTAAATATCGTAATCAATGGCCATGCTACATATACAATCTTGTCTTTGAAATATTTTTATGATGTTTATAACCAGTTAGAGGAGCTCGTGGCTAAGTAATAACTGCCGCACGGGTCGATCCATCAGGTTAAGCTACGCTTTCCGGGGTTGGACTGTGGATGGGTGACCATCTTTACATACCGAGACTCCTCCGTGCCTCGGAAAGCACGTTAAGCCGTTGGTCCCGGCTGTCATTCGTGGATCTATGATACCTAGTCGTTACGGGTCGTCAGAAGCCCGAAAATTTGACAACCAGTCTTACCAAGGGGTATCGTATTACCCAGTTACTGGGTTGTGGAGGTCAGATAGGCAGTCGCTCCATGTAAAATACTGGTAGTCAGCTGCATCCGGTTCGACTGGAAGCCGACCCCAATATAGTTGGGAAAAGGCTAGGCAGATGATGATAACCAGTTAAACAAATTATGTAGATACTTACACAGTTCTTGAAGACGATCTGTTTTACAACTCACATAATATGTTTGTGAAACAAGCTGAAAGGATATATAAATTATTGTACCAGCAGTAGTAAGACACATAATTATTATTTTGTAGCTTATAGTTGAACTTTTAAAATCGATTGAATAACTTAAAGTTAAAAAAGCGGCCTACTGCGGGTCGGACTCACACACGAATGGTTCCGTACCACCGAACAATATTTACCGAAAAAAACACGTTTCTTGTTTTATTTTTATGATTTGTTATTGACGGACGGACGGACGGACAACGGAGCCTTTGTAATAATTTAGAGTCCCGATGGCACCTGTTGGTTACGGAACGTTAAGGTGGATATTGAAATTTTCCTACGTTTTTTACAATTTGCAATCATAATTCTGTAAATACATATCAGTTATGGTCGCGAATCATATTTTGATCAAGACATAACTTGACACTGACCTGCAAATTACAAAAAAACCTAAAAAAATCTTGAAGTTCGCGGGCTACAACTGCGGATCCACCTTAAATGCTTTTAAGGTGGATCGGCAGTTAAAAAGGTTAAACATCTTCTATTATTGTTGGGGCCCACTGTGTTTAGGTAATAGTTGTAGAATGGATCCCGACCGCAATGAAATATTTACTTATTCAATTTGCTGTCGGGTTTATATTATTTTTTGAATAAATTTTTAATAGTATTTATCTTGTTTGAGGAACCAGATAAATAATAATAATTAATACACGAGCTGATTTAGATAAAATAAAAAAATAAACTCACAATAACAAATAAATAAAAGTGGAAATACATTACAACGTAAACGTTTACCTGTTGAATGATTAGCTGGTATTAGGTACACGCGTTCAATTAATTAGTGTAGGCAATATCGCCTGCTTTATTAAGAACCGTGGAACTCCTTTCCGATACGTTAACGTAGTTTTAATTAAATTAAGACCTAATTGAATGCCTCCTGCGAAGTCGTAGAGCTGCGTCTGATGTTGAACTAATTACACCGTTGCTTATTTTTTTAGCGATTTCAAAAAAAGAGGGTTGTCATTTCGACTTAAAATTTGCTGTTGAAGGGACCCTGGATAACAAATAAAAATAATTAGAAAAGAAAGAGAGAAAAGTATTTATTGGAACAAGCACAGAGATATCAATTAACCTAAACACATACTCATTAAAAGTTAAAATAAATGTTTATTTAAGTTACAAAAAAGTACTATCAACGAAACAATAAAGTAAAAAAGAAAAAAAAACTGGAATTATACTAAGCATAGGTACAGTAATTAAAAAATAAAGTGAATCCTAAAAATGTTGAAAGACTAATTGCTTTCATCTGAAAAATATAATAAAAAGCCAGAGGCCGTGAAAACAAAAAAAAAAGAACCTTTGTTCAATTACCAAAACGACATGAGAATTACTCAAGATTTTTTTATTTTCATAATTTGTCAAAGACATTTAGAGCAGAGATAACCTGAATAGAACGACCCTTGTGTTAAATGGTCATAATCTGAAGATTGTATTAATGCTTTTTATTATTTAAAATGAAATCAGGTTTTTTATTAAGCTAATTTGTGAGACTTATTTTTAAAACAAAATGTAGTTCAGTCTGCTTTGGGATCTACGGTAACCATGATAACGTACATTGTTTAGTTATCAAATTACTTAAATATTTTCTTGTGTTACACCCACACAAGAACCTACGTACCTTACATACCCCTACCTATTGAACTAGGTAGGTATATAAAACTATTAATTTAAATATAAACAAGAAAACACAGAATTATTTTTTAAATCTAATTATTAATTTGAAGTAGATTAGTTATTCAGTACTTTTTACAGGTTAACACATATATAATAAAATCCGTATTTTATCCAACATATAAATCATAAAAATCACGCCCGTGGAACGCATTAAAAAATATGATTAAATATTAAATTAGAAAAAAAAAATATTTTCAGTTTCGCTCGCAACCATTGTTCACCACTCCCGCACGAAAGAAGTGTCTTTCCTCTACGAAAACAATGAGGAAAGTTGGTTTTTCCTCACTGCTTGAACAGTGAGGAAAGTTGGTTTTTCCTCACTGTTTGAACAGTGAGGAAAGTAATGATCCCGTTCAGAAACCCAATCAATTTTTGTGTGAGACACTCTTATCTACCTGCAGAGCTGATGAGGACGGTAGTGGTACCTATTGCCAAGAACAAGACTGGGGATGCATCGGGTGGGGATAACTATAGGCCTATCTCTTTGGCCACCATAACAGCTAAGGTTCTTGACGGTGTGTTTGAGCGTAGAATGGTTGGACAGCTCAATCCACATGATTCGCAGTTTGGTTTAAGAGCTGGGTTGTCCACGGAAACTGCTGTTTTGGTGCTCAAGCATACCGTTAGGAATACCGACAGGAGGACGCCGGTGTATGCTGCTTTTCTGGACCTCTCCAAGGCGTTTGATCTGGTTGACTACAAGATCCTATGGTCAAAATTGCGGGAAAAAGCCGTTCCTCAGGAGCTAGTTAACCTCCTCGAGTATTGGTACGACCATCAGTTAAACCAGGTCAGATGGTCGGGTGCATTATCTGGTGAGTATGGACTGGAGTGTGGTGTGAGGCAGGGAGGTTTGACGTCCCCGGCGCTCTTCAGTTTATACATCAATCAGCTGGTTGAGGAGCTTGGTTGCACTGGTGTCGGATGCTCTATTGATGGTAAGACTATCAATAGTTTATGCTATGCTGATGACATGGTGCTGCTGAGTCCCTCAATTGATGCACTCAGACAGTGACTTGGAGTGTGTGAGCGTTACGCCATGGCTCATGGACTCCTGTATAATGTCAGGAAAAGTGAGTTTATGGTGTTTCGTGTGGGTTCCAGAAAACTGCCGATAGTTCCACCTGTTTACTTGTATGGAGTGGCACTTAAGAGAGTGTCTCGGTTTAAATACCTAGGGCACATTCTAACTGAAAATCTTTTTGATGACGAGGACATAGAGAGAGAGCGAAGGGCGTTGTCGGTTCAATGTAATATGCTGGCCCGCAGGTTCGCTAGGTGTACTAAAGACGTGAAAATTACGCTGTTTAAAGCTTACTGCCAGACGTTTTACACCTGCAGCCTGTGGGTTAGGTATACGCAGAGAGCCTACAACGCCTTCCGAATACAGTATAATAATGCTTTTCGGGTGTTGCTGGGGCTTCCGCGGTTCTGTAGTGCGTCGGGAATGTTTGCCGAGGCAGGTATAGATAGTTTTGAGGCTATCAAGCGCAAAAGAACGGCATCCCTAATGCGTAGGATACGTGGAAGTTCCAATAGCATACTGAAGGTTATTGTGGAGAGGCCAGACTGCCCTTTTCTGATGCACTGGTCCCGTAGACATACTTGCAGGCCCGGTGCTGAAGAAAGATTTTTAAATTGATTTTGCTGTACATAGAAGATAAGTTATGGTTATGTTTTAGTTAAATTTTGTTTTAATTTGATTTTGATTTAATTTAATTCTAATTTTGTTTTGATTTAATTTTGTTTTTATTGTAATTTAATTTAATTTAGATGTAATTGTAGTTTAATTCTGATTTAATATTGATTTTAATTTAATACTTAATTGCTTTTGATTGTACATTGGTTGTAATTTTAATGTTACTAACATAGTTTCTAAGTTCTAATACTAATACAATATGGATGTTTTCCGAAGTAAATAAATTGAATTGAATTGAAACTAACCTTGCCTGTTTTTTTTTATGTTAAGTTTTAAAGATATTTAAAAAAATAAAGAATTATTTTGATTTGCTTTGTGTCTATTTAATTTATTTACATATGATGACTGAATACTTTCTCGCTGGGAGTGGTGAAAAGTTTTGTATGCAACATGTGAGCAAGTTCATTTGCTATTCATTTTGTTGAGTCTTTCGCTTACTCAGGATTGAAATTTATTATCACTCGCTGCGCTCGTGATTCTATTTTTCAATCCTTCGTTCGCTCAAGACTAAAAATCAAAACTCATAGGAAAAACGAACTTTCCTCACATGTTGGATAAATAACTATTAAAATCAACTTAATTTTCCAAATGATTTTAGATTACCTACTTAATATTTCCAAGAACTAATCGCGTACAAATAAAACTATTGGTCACGTGACATTGAACGCGTGATTCGCGTCACGTCACATTTTTATTAAATGACATAAACTTTCTTTTGAAATACTAATAGATGTACGAAAGGAATGGTGTTGCAAAAAACAACAGTGATAGGTAGTGTATCCCTTTCGCCTATTATTCATCTACTAAATTAGTAGTATTTAGTAGTTTTTTGTGTAAGCACATTAATAATTATGAAATAGAAGCCGTCTCTCTCTCAACGATTGTCAAAGTAAATAAAATAATTATGTATTTACCGCTTTGAATATTAATTTTTAAATAGGTATTTAAAAACAAATATATTATGCTATATTCTAATATATTAGACTACTAATAATTTATAATATTCCAACAGAAGTAACAAATCAAGTTTGTGTGCGAGCAACACCGTCGTCGCGTGCGCAATTAGTAGACACAATAGAATTTTATTGTTATTTGCACACATGGGGTGCAATCGACATTTTAAGAAACAAAGTCGCAAATTTGACAGAATGACATTATTGAAGTCGCCAACCATGAGTCGCCATGCCAGAATGCCCCGTTTTGGCAATCAAAATGAAATTACGTTATATGTAAAACCGACCAAGTGTGTGTCGGACCACACACAATTAAGGGATCCGTAGTTGGGATGAATTTATCCCAAGGACTAACTTAACATTGTAGTTGAAAAACACGTTTTCCCATACGGAATGTATGGGAGAACCTGTCTTTGCAACTGTAAATCAAATTAAAATAATTTATTGTCTCTTCACAAACAATGACATGAAATTATTTAAAACAAGTTTAAAAATTACGTGACAAAGTTTGTAGATATCAGTATACCACGCGGAATGTAAACATAATTACAGTAAATGTGAAGGAGGTGCAAATTAAATATAAATCAACGATAAAAACCAAATCAAAGTAAACCATAAAACAAAACAATAAAGAAGTTGAAAAATGCGTAAAATATGATGTGTGAGGAAATTAGCGGGACGGAATATTTTGGATGAGTAAGTAATTCCTCAGCTGCTTTATAATCAACTAGGAATACTCTTACAGGTATTTTTGTTAGGTAATAGATAGTGGTAATGCGATTAATTTTATTACAAAGGTGGCAACCTAGGAATGTATAAAATCTTTGTGAGAAGCTCGTTCTTAGACGCTTAGCTGAATTGCAAACAGAGTTATTTCTGAGTTCACTCCAGATCAAATGAGTGCATGAGTGCTTCTTGAGAACAGTGTATAAAACAAAAAGTTGCCTCACTGACAAGACTGAATTGTTTATAAAGATCAACAGTAGCATACAAGTTTGGCAGAAAACAGGCCACCTTCAGTACCAGTTGCAAATGTTAGTTGGTCAGTTATTACCCGTTAACTTGTAGAACATACTTACCTGTGATAGTTTTCCTATTAATTTCGTTATATACATATACTACTGCCGTGATTTTTTTCACACAGGGGGCCAGGGGGAACACGGGTGGGTTTTAGTCAGTAAGAGTCTGGACACGCCCTCCAGCTTCGCCCAGAGCGGAGATATCATTTGATGATTTTCCAAAAAAAAAAAAAATATATATATTTACGATACCCCACATCATGGGATAGATAGACGAATGAAAAAAAAATCCACACTTCAAGTTAAGCCAAAAATAAAAATAAAAAGACCCATGATTTTATTTTACCACTTTGTCGGCGTGATTAATATGTATACCCATGCCACATTACAGCTTTCTAGTTCTAAGAGTCTCTAAGCTAAGCCGCGGACAGACAGACAGACAGAAGGACATGGCGAAACTATAAGGTTCCTTGTTGACTATGGAACCATAAAACATTAAAACCTTATGGAATATTACTAATTGGTTTCTCTAAATCTGTCAAATAACCTATTATTGTAATTAGAACCAAGTATTATTTCACTGGACACGTCCACAAAACAATTAACATTTAAGTTTTATCACTACAGTTTATTGCATTGCACGTTAAGAAAACTGCACGTAAAGGTGGTGGAGTGGTCCAAGCAATTTCAGGTCATCATTTACCTTTTTAACTGTAAGTTCTTCTTAACAAACTTTGTGCAAGAAACCGTCGCATCTGTGGACCGACGACGAGATGAGAAATTGAGAGTAAATGTAATTTATTATCTCTGGATGATACGGCTTACGGTTATTTGAGAATGTGTTCTCTGAAAGTTGGCAACGTCGCAAAAAGCAATTATTTTATTTTTTTAATTAATTCATAATCAATATTTGAGTGCACTGCAGAGCGATATTTCATCATTTAATTTAGTAATATTGACAAATTAATCAAAACAATGATATATTTAACAGCTTGCGACGTCACAAGGTAACACAATATAAAGAATGACTTAAAAAGAAAGAAAATAATAAGTGTATGTATATAATTATATAGATTTGATCCATATTGACAAGCCTGAACAATACTCGCCACTGTATAGTTAATGCTAGACAAAACGGATCAAACTGTCTTCAAGTCAGCAAAGCAAATTCAGAAGCCACACGGCAGCACCTTAGAATTAGCTAAAAAGTTTTATTCTATAACCTTTAAGTTCTTCAAAATGATTTGATAAAGAACTAAAAACTTATATATGAGACCAACTTAGTGTACCACTTTTAAAATAAAACGAGACATAACAAAACAATACAAAGAATAGCTGTCAAATTAAGAACCTCCTTCATAAAGTCGGTTGAATATACCTACCTCTGTAATTTTCCATATCAAAATAAAACGTTCTACGAGTATTCACCCAACGTTAATTGAAGTGCTATTCATAAACTGACTAACAAAGGAGCTTTCTCATTATTTTTCACTCGTTTTACTATCTCATATTACTGTACTTCTGAGAACATTGGTCCTAATGAAGCATGAACACTCGAAGTACATAATATTATTAGGTCCTTCAATATGAAATTCGCGTTTTATATGGAAAAATCAAAAACCCCAATTTTTCGAGCTTTATCACCTTTCAATAATTTGTTTCATGTGAATTAAAATTGTTTTATCACTCACACAGAAGCCTGCCTCTGACACTGACGTAGTTTGCGATGGATCCGCTTCCACATCACTTTTAATTCTTCATTATCAACTTAAGGTCTCCGGTCGCCCACGCGGTTTGTTCTGTAGGTCAAATTTTCCAGAACGAAAACGTTGGAACTAAAAACGTACTGTATTTTATTTTACAGTAGCTTCCCCATACACATAATTAATCATTCCAGCAGTTTCTGTAGCGCTGATGCCACGGTGGAACTCGTATTCGTAAATGACACGATATTTTAAGTTTTCCATGATGTGAACAGAACGATGTCAATGAAAAACCGAACGGCGCGAAAACAAATGAATCACTAAATTCGAAACACAAATACACAAGCCTAAATTTTAAATAAATTTGAATTTTGAATTCCTAACCAAACGCCAGATATATGAGGTCAAAGTGGCCAGTTCGACAAAATGCCAATTTCATAATAATGTATGGCCCAGGGCCGATCGATCTGCAAGATGAAACTGCGTTCGAGACAAATAAGTGACTGGCGAAATGTGGAAGCACTTTTGCCTGGATTCCTAGTACGGGCTCCAGTCTCCACAACATCAATGTATTTTTGTATACCCATTTATGTATTGTACTTGTTTATCATTATGTGGAGGAGAAAATAAACGTTTTATTATTTATTACTTTACACTTCTGCCTGCTGACTGACGCTCCAACTAATATTATATGTACATAACATGACGTACCACAGAACTTTTAAGTCAACACGAAGAAGAAAGATGAACAACACATACATTGTACAACTTTACCCGTGTTTATTCAACCTATTATTTATTCAGCTCATTCAATACTCGAACTTTATTCGCGTCAAATGAGAGAGGGATTGTTCTCAAAAAAGTGGCTCTGTAACCTGTTATGCATTTTTTTGTGGAAATGTGTGATTTTTTAAATGCTATTTATGAAATTCTGTACAATATTGTACTTAAAGAGACTTTTCACATAGAGGCCGAGTAATAATAAGAAAAGTAAAGTAATACAATTATAACAAAAAAATATTGTAATATCTGTTTCTCAGTAACTTGTCTTGTCCAAACACAACAAGAAACACTTCGAGATGCAATAAAAAAATAAATATTTCAAATATGAGTTCAAAATCATTTAAATACAGATCTTTATATTAATAAATTTAACTTTATTTAACCGATACATCAATAATAACCATAATTTTCGAGCTATTCATGTTCAAATTGTGTCCGGTGTGATTTTGTCTTTAACCTGTAGTTGCACATTAGCGAGCATCACACAAATACTATTACGTACTCAAATCCCATGCACGCACTAAAATGGCCCGACAGTATCGGGCTAACCGCTGCCAAGGAAAGATGTGTTGAGATTCGCGCCATTTTTTAAGAAATTACGTCAAAGTGCCACAATCGGAGTTTGTAACAGGTATTTATCTTTAATCTGACTAAAATATTTTTATTTGTAGTTAAACTGCTTTACGAAAGAAAATGTTAAAATATGTAATTTAGTGCCTATTTATTATTTTATAAGTGTTAACTTCACAAACGTAACCGTTTTGTTATTATCAGATCATAATCTTCATTTTTTCATTAACCTGACTCTCTTTAACCTGTTTTGAATGCACAGGTTAAAGAGATTGTGACCAGGTTAAAGATATTTTGACTGTAATTTTTTAACAAAACTCTTTTTACTAGAAAAACCAAGTTACAAATTGGAGTAAACACTAAAAATATTTACCTAAGATTTACCATGATAATAAAAAAAGTTTATTTAGTTCGTTTATTGGGGTACTTTGAAAGTTTTGTTGGGAAATGGCTATTTTTTGTGCATTCTAACCTATTTATTTATTTTTCTTAGCTAAAATGCCTAAAAATAAGAAAAGAGAAGATATTTTAGCTCGGAAAAGAGAACTTGAAAAAAAAAGATATGAAAAAATAAAAAATAATCCAGAGCTGTATGCAAAATATAAAGAAAATAATAAAGCAAAGTACCAAAAACGAAAAAATGATGGAAAAGTAGTGTCTGTAAACAGTTTGACACCAAGAGATCAGAAAATGTTAAGAAGAAAGTGGAGAGAAGAAGCAAAAAAGTCCTATCAACGCAAAAAGGAAGCAAAAGCAAGAATACAACGCTTTATTGAATGTAACAGTCCACCTTCCAGTGATATCGAAAATATCAATCCAGATAATAGTGACAATGTAATTGGTGGCGATAGAGAAGAACCATTAAGCTCTGCACAGGGTAGTTCTGAGTGCAGAAGAATTACTAGATCCAACTCCAGGTCAAGAGAAGTTAGTCCTGCAACCTCGCAAGTTTCTTCAGTAAATTCTGGGATCGTATCACCCAATGCCCAACGCTTATTGAGAAAGTTGCGCTATAAAAAAGATAAAGAAATAACATCCTTACGACTTAAATTACAATCAGTAACAAAACTAAATGATGCCTATCGCAAAAGAATTTCAAGATTACAACCACTGCAAGAAAAACGGAGTTCATCAACAAACTTCGAGAACACCAACCTTGGAGACAGTACTCACCTGGAAAACTCAATCATCCAACTCTCTAAAGAACCTCTCCTTGTTCGACCTTGTACTAGTGATGACAATTCCATTGCCGAAAGTGTATTACGTTCTTACAATAGTGTCAAATCGCATAAAATTAAACAAATTATTTCAAATAGTCTCAAACCGCATTTGGAGACATCCCTTCAAGCCAGCAAATTAAAGAGAAGGTTCCAGAGTATGTTTAGAAGACGAAATGTACCCCTTAAAAACGCGTCAGTTATGCAGAAAAAAAACGACGTGAAAACCTTTCTTTCAGATGATGGAAATAGTAGCTGCGCAGCTGGCAAAAAGGAATACGTAAAGAAAGAAGGTATTAAGGTACAAAAGCGTTATTTGAACGATTCTCTTGGTAATCTACATAAGAAATTTAACTCGTCTCATACATACACCTTGAGTTTCGCAACTTTTTGTCGATTTAGACCCTTCTGGATTTTGCCAGCTTCTAAAAGACCACGAGAGACGTGTCTCTGCGTCATTCACGAAAATTTTCATCTTTTAGTATCTGCACTGCACAAGTATAACATAATTGAGCCCAAAGACTCAACAAATCTTCTTAAAACTATTTGCTGTAACGTATATGATGCTAAATGCCTACTCCGTGATTGCGAAAATTGCAAAAACAAAACTATACAATATTTGGTATATGACAATACTATTGACTTCTGCTATTGGACATGGAACTCTAAGACTGAATGTATAGTTCAAAATGGATGTGATAAAACTATTAGGTTAGTTAAGAAGGAGAAAATAGTAACAAAACCAAAAGAAGCCATTAAGCACTGCGAAGAAATGATAGATAAGTATATAAAACATTGTGGGAGAATGGTTAGTCAACAAGAGGCAATAAAAAAGATAAAAGATCAATTGAAACACGGCGAAGCTGTTATTCATGTTGATTATTCGGAAAATTATAAGTGCGCATACTCGAAAGAAATTCAATCTGCCCATTTTGGTGCCAGCAAGCCACAAATAACTATTCACACAAGCGTGCTTTATTTTTTCGACGTTAATGGGCAGAAAAAATCACAATGTTTTGCTACTCTCAGTCCAAATTTAAGACATGATACAGCAGCTGTATGGGCGCATATGGAACCAATTTTGGATTTCCTAAAAATACATTCTCCTCAAGCAAAAACTTTTCACGTGATTTCGGATTCCGCAAGTAGTCAATATCGAAATTACAAAATATATTTTGTTATAACAGCTCTAAGATGGAACAATCCTCAGCTTAGATGTGTCACTTGGAATTTCTCTGAATCCGGCCATGGGAAGGGAGCTCCAGATGGGGTTGGAGCCGTTATAAAGCGTACTGCTGATGCATGTGTGAATTATGGCGCTGACGTACCGGACTTCGAAACCTTTTCACGATTGTTAAAAAAAAAACTGAAAAACATCGTAATAGATACTATTTCCGAATATAAGATCTTTGAAAAAGATATGCTACTGCCAAATACATTACTGCCATTCAAAGGAACGCAGCAAGTTCACCAAATTGTATGGTGTAATACAAAAAGTGCATCTGTGGTTTTAAGACGTCTTAGCTGTACCAAAGAAACGTGTTTAACTAAAGCCGAATATTGTAAACACGGTAAACACCTTGGCTTTCATGATGTTATGAGACAACAAGCCAGCACACCCAATCCCAAACGCAAAAAAGCAATAAGAGCTTCTGCTGTGACAACTGCTCGAGTTTTGGAGTCTTGCTTGGATGACGACAGTTTTGTTGCGCCTAGTACGAGTGTTGCAGAAGATTTAAATTTAAGTGAATCCGTTACTGTTCTTCATAGATCTACACCATTTTCAGCACTGTCTGAAATGGAATTGCCTCCGGAACTACAAAGAAGTACTTTAGATATGATTTTAAATGAAGGGCCTACAAACGTAACTGAGTCTTCTTTGAACTCGATTAAGCATGTTATTGATAGCGATAGTGATTCCGACTACTGCATCTTTTAACAAAAAATCTTTGAGTTAATTTGATGGTTTCCAGAACTCAAAAGTAAAGTAAAGTTCCAAAGATTAAATATTATTTAGAAGTTACTTTTTGTTTGTTAAATTGTTTTTATTTTTAATTAACGGACTGATTGTTTGAGACTGATTAATAATTTTAAGAAGACAATTTCCATTTAATTTCTTAGAGCTCAGAATATATTGTTAATATGATTGTGTTAATATTGAGTATTTTATTTCAAGAAATGTTTATCCTAATCTTGTGTTTGCTTTGTTTAAAAGCCGTTCTTTTTAATGTACCGAACTGGTATTGTTTGCAGTTAATGATAATAAAAGCTGCATGATTACATTGTTTTTTTTCAGTAACCTGACTGATTCTCTTTAGCCTGGTAACATTTTCTCAGTAACCTGTACGATATCTCTTTAACCTGTCTGGCATTTTTTTCTTAAAGCTATATTTTGTCTATTTATGAGAAAATGTCATTCCCTTAGAACAATTCGATATAATAGAAATACAGTTAATGGATTTCTGTACAAAAAACTAAATATTTGATAAATTTTCTTAAAATGATAAATTTATTCCAGCGGTGTCACTTTTTTGAGAAGGACCCAGAAATTCTGACGAAATATTCACCGTTGTTTTGTAAGATTGGGCCCAGATTTCGCTTGCTCTTGCAAGACGAATTTAGGTAAACATTGACGGGATGAAGCTGTGAAAATGTAAAGGTAGTTTAGTTGAACGTTGAGAGATGTTGGCAACAGTCTATGCTGTGCTCAATAATGTTTGTGTACTACTGCAAATGGCATATTTAGCTGCGTGCAAATCACTGTCTTTTTTACGCTCTATGCGTCAACAAAGATACATCTTTCCTATGGGATATCATATTTATTCAAGAAAATAACATCTGGAGCACCTAAAAAAATACTAAGGTTAAACCATAGTGATTTTTGCTAAGCAAATAGGATTCTTAGTTTTATTCGACTAAGTAATGCAATCAGTCTTTGTGTCTCTCGCCCTTTTACTATTAAAACTCCACTTCTGAAACTCATTTACGTCAGGGTTGTAACATTCCGTGAAATTATTAAATTCTTTAAAATAGTTTTACGTTTTCGGAGCATGTGTGTAGGTTTTCCAAGAACTTGGTTGAATTTTGTTGATTGTGAGAATCAAGATCTAATGATCTTGAAACTAATTTGGAAAACAAACGAATAGGTATTTAAATAAATAATTAATTCGATCTGTGGAGAAGCGAAATTTTGATGACAAACTACTTTACCATGTCAAATTATACTTTATTTTATGTCATATCAAACTATAGTTATAATAATAACGAATACCGCATCATTAGCATTGCCATTCAACGTGGCAACGCTGCCAGCCTTTTGGGCACTTTTCCCACGGGCAGCGATGCGGAAGAATTTTTTGATGCCCAATGAGGTCTTCCCCTTTTATATATTTGTACATACCAAATTCAATTATTTTAGTGTTACATTGTATGTCAATAAATAAATCTGAAAAATAACGAATTAAATAAAATGGCAAAGAAAACACATCGCGCACTTTTCAAAAAAGTCATCCACAAAATATAATAATTAATCTTATCGTAACAGTACTTCTACATAAATTATTAGACATATTTTCAGATTTTCATTTGGCAACCCTGGCCATATTGCATAATAACCATACCCTCTTAGCTGTCGAGTATTTATGTTATAAATGTGTGTTATGCAAGTGTATGGTTGTGTGGGTTCTTTAGTTGTCACAAAAGGCACGTTTCTTCAGCGCGAGCGGTGCCAGCGTGCACGCTGTTAAATTGAGTGCACCAAAAATAAATTGAGATAAAATGTTGAAGTGTTTATTTTTCTTTGTAATTTTGGTTCAGTTGGTGAAATAAAGATTTGTCTATTACTGTATGTATGTTATTAAAATTTCTTATTGTTTTTGATTTGATTTTCCCGTAAATTTTTAATTGAATTCGTGCTCACATAACTCCGACATTAAAGGAGCATTTTATTCAAATTAGGAGTTTAGTCGTAAACCAGGAACCATTTCCTATTTACAAGTAATACATTTATTAAGTTAACTTCAAATATCAAAGCAAAGCAGCTAAAGCCTCCAATTTTCTATTACTATTTGTCAACAATCTCGAGAGTATTTCGCGCTGACCCGACTTGGCGGCACGGTGTAGTAATCGGGTAAACCTATTTAAGGTCAAGTGTGGGCTGAGCACTGACCTGAACTCAATTCAGGTAGGTAGGTACACGATAACAACTTGAATAATAACCTCTATCAGCGGTATTGGGATACTTGAGGTTCTTGTTATATCTGTAATTCGTAGGGTGTACAAGATAAAAAGTATTCTATTCTATTCTTGTTAAGATTCCCAGGGTTTATAAGTAATTTTATTAGATTTCTTTCAGTATCTACAAGGGAATGTGCACGTTAAGGCTGCAGTCTCGCAAAATGCACTCGCGGCGAATTATTTGCGCAACTTTGTATTTTTATTTTTAACAAAATAATGAAATAACATGAAATATTTTTATTGCACATAAATAACCATAATATAAGTAATAGCTAGTTATTTTTTGTAAGTTCATCTAGGTGGATTATGTTAGGTAAATCAAGTGTTAAATACAGCTCTTTCGCGCCCAACATCATTTCGTGTTCTGTTTGTGCGCTTAGTTTATGGCAATGAAGAATGAATTCATAAATCTGTTCAGCGCGTAATTAGCCGCAAAATTCTCGTCTTCAAAATGCGCTGATTAGTTTTTTCTAATTATGTTTCATTTTCTTAAATCAGAGGTTACAATTTCATCAAAATTGACTGTTTTTATCTCCTAATAAACGGTTTGTTCCATAATAACTATGCATCGTATGTATGTAATGATTAGATTATTTTAAAGCCAAGAGTTCATTAAGCAAATACTAAAAAATAGCATCTGAATCACATTACACTAACAATAATAATAATCTCAAAAGACTTCCAAAAAACGAGTTTATAAACAAGAATTGACAGAGAAATTCCTTGTTTTTTAATGATGTTGGGCGCGAAAGAGCTGTATTTAACACTTGATCCACCTAGAATGACCTAGATGAACTTACAAAAAATAACGAGCTATTACTTATATTATGGTTATTTATGTGCAATAAAAATATTTCATGTTATTTCATTATTTTGTTAAAAATAAAAATACAAAGTTGCGCAAATAATTCGCTTTTGCGAGACTGCAGCCTTAACTGATACGAATACTAGACGTGCCGCTTTTATAAATAAATTGATACGATAATTTTCTTAATAAGGATCCCTTAAGGATGCGTTAGTATCTGAATCTGATTTAATCATAATGATTCAATTTAGTATCAGCCCAAATACTCTCCGGCTACTGCATGGACTTAAACATAAGTGACGTTTGGGTGCTATAGGTAGGTATACCTCTGTCTATCCCTTCGGGGTGAACAGGCGTGATGAAAGAAAGAAAGAAAAAGTATTTATTGGGACAAGCACAGGAGATCTCCATCTAGCTAAACACACACTCATTAAATAATAATAATAAAAACAAAGTAAAATTAAAATATAGCAGAAAGTCCTGTGCGAGGCCAAAAACCTCCTATCTCAGCATGATGCTGCGACATTTACAGCGCTGGTGTTCTGATAGGGCCCGCAGTGATGTCACGGAAAGATACAGAAATAAATACAAAATAAAAATAAATTAAAAAATAAATAGATGTATGAAATACCTATAATAAAATATAAAACATATTTAGTCTTCGTGTCTGCATCCGACGTAACATCAGTTACTTGTCTATGCCTTTAGTGTGGCATCGTTGTGACAAGTAAAGAGAGGCAGATGCCAACACTGGTAAGAAATTGTTACGAGTATGTCATATAATATTAAACCTATCTGCCGATAGCAACCACTTCAGGTGGGATATCCTTGCCCAAAAACTATTTCAGGACGATTAAAATTGACATAAGAGCTAAAACAGAAATGAAAGGGCATTAGTATAGAGTGGCGTCTACGCCTACCACTCGAGGAGATTGTCAGTGCACTCGTTTCCGTGACAACAGACCAATCGATTTAGGGTATTTGCACTCTGGAGGATGTCTCAGCTAAAGTGCTTATACTGGTTTCGTCGTGCGTCATATTTCGTATCAGAAAGAGTACTTTCGATTATTTGCATTTTGATAGGTATCTAGATCAAAATTGTGCTATCATCACTAAACTATACTGTTTGCGGTGAAGCATGGTGCCGGTGACAGGTGACAGAAAGGGTAAAATATATTATAATTTACTTATTTTTACTGATTCTGTATTTTACTATGATCCGTACCTACATACAGATTGTGTACATAATACGGACTCAGTAATAACTGTAGTAAATTAAATAAATTTACCCTTTCTGTCACCTGTCACCCGCGCCATGCTACACCGCAAACAGTATAGTCAGGTAATGAAATGAAGATAAATATTCATCGCAGGCACAGAAAAAAATTACACATGAAGTAGTTTTGGATAGCCAAAAAACCTTAACTGACTTCTCATCTTCAGACGCAGGATGAACTATTGAGCATTTTTTTATTTCGACTACGGTAAAGAACTTAATACAAAACTGATAACTTAGTAGAGGACCAAATTGACAGTTTTGTATAAATAATAGTATTTCAAACACAGTTACGTTCTTCTAAAAACTGGCTCGAAGGTTTAAACCATGTGAATCTCACAGGCAAATCTAACCCTACATTTGGAAACATTAACAATTAACATAAATCATAATCATTTTGCGGTGTCAGAGTAAAATCATTCATAGCGAAAAGCTACGAGAAAATTCAAAAGAAAAAATACCTTGATACATTTTTTTATTTTTTATTCATTCGTGGTAGATACCTCCTCTTGAGTGTTCTCACTTCAGTCCGTTTAGTTACAGCTTGGAGTTTCAACGGAATTATTTTCAGAGGGAATATTTTCCATAATGCTGGGACAAATTCATTTTACAAATTGATAAATCTTTTACAAACTGTTTGTATTACTTGCGTTTCGGTAACTTTTGATGTTTTAAAATAATTACTTCCAATTTCTATAACAACTACTGAGGAAAGATTTACTTGTCAGAGGCTTTTATCGTATGTCATTACTTCGCTATCAGAAAAGAAACATTATTACCGCGCAAGTCTGACTTGCGCTTCCCCGGTTTCTTTTAATAGACAAGAGGTTACAAATCCTTTTCCAGAATAAACGCAACAAAAAATACAACTTAAACCATTATACAGAAATATCATATTCCCACTTCAAATACGATTTCGATCATGTTTACACCATCAAAAAATATATGTATTACGAAAATAAAACAGATGTAATCATAAAAAAAACATTTCCCCACGATACGTGCCTCAATACTGAAGTTTAAATTGCCTCACTGAAACTTGCAGTCCAATTTATGTTTTGAAATGATTTCAGTAAATATGTCAATAATAATTGATCCTGTCTCATGAATAAATTCGATTGAATGTGATATAAAATGTACTTGTTTAGTGAGTTTTATAATGAACTAGCTTTTGTCAGCGGCTTCGTCCGCGTGCATGTCGGAAATTATCCCACAGTAACGTACTACCGGGATAAAAAATAAATCTTATGTCCTATATGAAGCCATGGCCTACCCGTGTACCAAATTTCATCCAAATTCATTCAGCCGTTTTAGCGTAAAGGGGTAAAAAACAAACACTTACTTTCGCATTTATATGCGAAAGCATATTAGCTCGCCCAGCGGTTTTATCCGCATAAGTCCCGATCTCATGAGAATATCAGGATAACAGGTATTCTATGTCCTTCTCCAGGTCATGGTCTACCCATGTAACAAATTTTATCCAAATCTGTTCAGCCGTTTTAGCGTGTAAGCGTAACAAACAAACAAACTCACTTTCGCATTTATAATATATAAATATCTTAGATATGTTAGGAATAGGATAAGAAAAGTAGGTACGAAGTGATTTAAAAAAATGTGACTAAAATCCTCTGAAAATAAAATCACTGACAATCTTACAGGCTAAAAGCTTTTATATCAGACTAACTAGGGATAACATCAAAGAAGGCTCTCAAAAAGGGAAATTTTACTAGTTAGTATCGAGCTATACCCAGACATTTACCTAAATGAGCTGGTGGTTTTTATGCCAAAAGATCTAAATGAAACCGATACATCGTGATATTTATGTTATTTACATCTAAATGACCTTATGACTTCATATGCTAATAAATTAAAAGCAGAAAAATCTTTTTTTTTAAGCTTTTATTTATATGCTCTAAAAAGAATAAAATTACATTTTTCTTTCAATTTTTAACTATCAACTTCTAACCCTATTAAACACAATTTATATGATCATAAAAGCTTGTCGCGAGATTTTTTTATAGGTACTTATGCAAACCTCGCTACAAGCTTTTATGATCATATAAATTGTGTATAATAAGGATATAAGTTGATGGTTAAAATTTGAAAGAAAGAAAATTTTATTTTAGTCTTTTTAGAGCATTTAAATAAAAGCTTCTTTTAAAAAAGGTTTTTTGCTTTTAATTTATTTTTTACTTTTTCGGTATCGCTGGCTAGGTTTCTGAGTCTGTTCATCTCATTCAACGCATCATTGTTGCAAGGTTTTTGCCGGTTAAATAATTTAATTTCTATTCCGCCATCTTGGATGTTCAGTTCAATCAGTTGAAGATATCTGCTTCAAAATTGAGTAGCAAGAGTCCACCCAAACAAACATACATTGCAAGTTAAATAAAAGCTTTTAAAATAACAAATATCAATCTGCCTAGCCATTCTCCAACTATGGAGAGGTCGGCCTCCAGTCTAACCGGATGCAGTTGAATACATGGAGCGACTGCCTATCTGACCACCACAACCTAGTAAATGAGTAACACGATACCCTTTGGTAAGACTGGTTATCAGACTTTTAGGCTTCTGACTTCCCGGAACGACTGTCAAAGATCTACGAATGACAGCGGAGACCAACAGCTTAACGTGATTACCGAGGCACGAAGAGCTTTCGGTATGTTATGGATGGTCACCCATCCACGGACCGACCTTGGCAAGCATTGCTTAACCTTGAAGATCGACCCGTGTGGCTGTTATTATTTAGCCACGAGCCCCAACCCCGTAACCAAAAATAACAAATATAACTAAAAATATATCAAGTCACATAATAAACTCAGACCAAATAAAAAACCAAGACATAGAGCTGTCAACAGTGACGTGAGGCCGCTTTGGTAAACATGTGTGCACTTAGTGAGATGTAGTTTGATTGTAAACGGTTGTAAATGTGTGCGTGTGAGCGTGTATACACAGAGCGGAGGTGTAGTTTTGGCATGCCTCACTGTATTGTTCGCAGCGCTGTCTTGGTTTTTTATTTGGTCTGAGATAATAGACTATAATTTTTATCGAGAAAACATCAAGATGTTCTGACGTACCATCCCTTTAAATCAGCACACCGACCCTTATTAACCCGCAGAGTCCCTAAAGAGCACTTTATGTGGGAAACGTGCCTAAACTCCGACGCCGAAGTACCACAAAGGTACCATTAGAATAATGGTACTTATTATAGTACCTGGGCAGAAAATCTATCACTGGTTATTAAGAATATGTTTCTTTTTGTATGAAACCGCATTTGGGATAAATTGCAGTCGCATAGTTATAGTTGATTAAACAGAAATATGTAAATAGTTCATGTCCGCCAATGTGATTATTGGAAGAAAATATCAGCAATGCAGCATCATTAAACGTAATAAAAACAACAACATTATAATTGATTGTATGTATGGAAATAAATTAATTATGCATATCATCTTTAACAACAGAGTTTGCAGGTTTAATTTGATCCGATATTTTAATCAACATTTTCAGGTTAATAATATTTTTTAAAGAACCAAAGTTTATAAAAAGCGCATTTAATACTTTATTTTACGTTTTCAAAAAAATTTTTTTTCCTCACCACGTTTTCACGCCATCTCGTTCTAATGAAGGAATTGTTCAAAATCTTAAAAGATTCCTGTTTTGTTCGGCTACGAGACAGGAATGATAAAACGGTGGAATCTTTTATTTGTAAAAACGTTGAGAATTGTAGTGTTAACTGTTATACGGTCATACTGGGAACCATAAATGGACTACGGAATGGTTTCGACTTGATATTTTTTCGTTAGCAGACTCATATCAGCCTAGTAGTGGATTTTGTTCCTTTTTGGTTGTATCTATAGGTACCTACATAGATGTTTATAACTTGAGATACTTCCCTTTTTGTAGTTGCTAGCTAAAATGGAAATATTTAGTTCAATTTAGATATTTTAGAATTGACAATTCAGAAAGGCATAAATTACATAATCAATCTATAATGTTCCCACTGCACAGGCACAGGCTCCCTCTCTTAGAGAGGGCGTGGGCTATAATCTACCACGCGGGTCCAGTGCGGGTTGGTAGATGTCACATATCATCGAATTTTTGGTTCTAGGACATGCCAGTTTCCTCACGATGTTTTCCTTCACCGTTTTGAGAGCAGTAGTGATGAAATTATTCAAGGAGTCAGTCGGCAGAATACTTGACACGAAGTTGATAAAATAATGCGTTTTTTTTTATATTATCGTGCATGTAATAAACACATACTTCATAACAATTGACCAAGCGAACACAAGCCTGCACCTGGAAAAGGACAGTATTAAATTCACATGGATGAAAGATTCCAACACAAAAATTACACACTGACGACCTTAAAGGTGTCACATTATCTTGTCATGGCTGCTTATTACGAAGACAGGTCCGTACGATGATTTTCCTTTGCATGGCTAATGATTGTTTATACCAAGTAATAGCCAGTTAGCCTTTGTAGTAACTATCTGATGTTGTTCTGGAAAATGATTGAGGTTAATGCTAAGCTAAAGATAAGAGGCATTCATATGTATTTGTATTTTGTTACGGACATAAGCGAAACTCGAAAAGAAGAAGAAGCTTATTTACTTTAAAGTAAATAAGCTTCTTCTTCTTTTCGAGTCGATGGCAAAAGAGTTTTTTATCTTTTTTAAAGTTATTTGAGTTGTTGGCCATGCCAATCGCGGCGTCAGTGGCATTTGTTAGATCCTCAGAAGTGCAGGTATATGGCCACTTTGGATACTCCAACATATGGGACATGGTTTGGTCAGAAGCACCGCGTTCGCACTGAGTGTCGGTTGGGTCAATGATCTCCCATTTCGCAAGATGTTGCTTGCAGCGGTCTACTTGGGTCCGCAGTCGATTGATTGCTTTCCATAAAGGCTACTGCAGGTCACGTCCGAGTGGCAGGTGCTCCTGGGGCCTGATTGGATCGGTTGGTGGTGGCGGGTGCTGTTTTTCCCCCAACTCTATGCTCCCCTTTAGCGGTTGATCTTGGATGTATATAAGTACAACTTTATGGATGTTAAAAACGATGGTCAGTTTTTTCTTACATAAATTGATTTAATTGGACCAAAGCCAGTCAGGGCACGGAATACTCAAGAAAATCTCGAAAATTCTGTACTCTATGTATATTTTTCATCCTACTAATCCTTC
Organism: Xanthia togata; assembly: GCA_963853775.1. Classification (NCBI taxonomy): domain Eukaryota; kingdom Metazoa; phylum Arthropoda; class Insecta; order Lepidoptera; family Noctuidae; genus Xanthia; species Xanthia togata. The sequence continues at coordinate 22,099,235 of OY970798.1, read as the reverse complement.
AGAACCCAACACCAAGTACCAGGACATGAAAAATTCAAAAATTCAAAATCCACAATATTTTATTTCACATCAACCTACATGGGCACTTATGAAACGTCAGAAGGTAGGTGCACGGTTCCAATTGGTCGTTTCCTATGGAGAAGAGCCGGCAAGAAACTCCACGGTTACTCTTTTAAAAATAATTGGTTTTTACAATATTTTCAAATAACAGACGTGTTATTAGGTATGGGAGGACAGTGTAGGTCTTTCAACAAGTACCAGGTACTTAACAAAATAATTATGGTCAACAAATGTACAGTCCACTAAGCATACGGCGTTCTCACATTCACAAAATAGAAAATAATCCATAAAAAGATGAATAAATTATTAAAAATAAAAACGTATTATAAACGAAATAACGTGATTGCTATTACAGCTGTGACAATTCTGAATAATTATCATGTTCACAAAAGCCACTAATAAAGAGTTGAAGTTAAATTTATAATGTCAACATACACGTATCCTGCCGACCTGAGTCAGATACATTTATTTTCTTTTTTCTTCTTTGTTTATGTATTCCCCGAAGGGTTATGCAGAGGTGCACCGAATAGAACACCCACATTTCACTAGTAATATTTAAGTGACATGCAACAGGGGCGAGCCTATTGCCATCAACCAGGCACAAATCCAGACTCCGGGCGCTACTGAGGAATTCCAGACGGAAAAGCCCAATAACACTTAACCAGACCCGGGAATCAAACCCAGGACCTCATGCTTAGCTGCTTGCTACTACTAGTCCAACGAAGCAGTCTTTTATTATGACAGAAAAAATGTTAAGCCGAAACAAAATCCAGTTGATGCCGCAACGACTTGACAATAGTACATACATAATTCTCTTTGAGCGGTATCCAAGCTTTCAGTTCAGGCCTGATTATAGCGGCCCTTTGTTATTTAAATCCGTCGTCATTGTTTAGCACAGACGTTCGAGATTAGATAAATAAGCCCTTTTAGGTTATGTTTATATTTTCCTGTCTGTTTTTTTAAAACTTAAGTGCCCTAATACCTAGTCATTATCTCGATAGTCACCTCCTTTCTAGCCATATCATCTTTCACAGTCCATCCATCGTTTCTTTGGTCTTCCCCTAGTCTTATAGCCATCGACATTCTTACTCAATAATCATATGGTTTTAACGAATAAGTTCGATTTTTTATATAATTCTGATGACGTATATTTTAAAATACATTCTCTTGGTTATTTAGTAATAACTGATACTCATACGTAAGATTCTTTTGTCATTGATTAGTAGGTAATATCCAGAGCATAAAGCTGTTTAGTTACAAACGTGGGCATAGCAACAAGCAAGTGTTGGAAAACGAACGTTTTAGAGCAGTAATCCTTAGGACCATTTAACTAAAACAGTGATTTTCGTTTTTTTTGGTGTCTGTTTTTTTGGTTACGAGGAAATTGTTACTCTATTCTGTACAAGCTGTCCCCGCGGTTTCACCAGCGTAAGTCTCGATTCCGTGGGAATATCGGGATAAAAATTATCCTATGTCCTATTCCAGGCTATAAACTACCTGTGTGCCAAATTTCATCTAAATCCGTCTAGCCGTTTTTGCGTTATTGACTTACAAACATCAACCTAACCCTATAATAACAACCCTATAATATTAGTAGAATATAATATACTTATATAGTTAGGATAGTCAAGATAGGATTACTGAAAATAATGACGATACCCTGAATACTTTTTTATACCCCTATTTTTTTAACCGTCTAGTCGGTTCAATATCAGGAGTTCAGACTTTCAGGACAAGCACGTTTTTATTTTATGAGATCGTTGAAAAAATCGTTGTCATATTATTGAGCAATTTTTTAGCTCATATATGAACTCAGAGTCGGAACTACAGAGACAATAAAAGTTTACGTTATTTTTGAGTTGACGATTTTAAATCAAAATGAGCGTGATTTAACCTATAAAATAATTCGCGATATTTCATCAACAGCTAGCTCGAAACAAACGAGAGTGCATTGTCAACACTTGGTGGCCTGCCACTTGACAATGGACCGTCCCGTCCGGTACTTTGTCCAATTAATTAAACACAATCAAGTTACTGATTTTCGAAACCGGTTTGTTTAATAAAGCATTTACATGCATTATTACTAGGTGAATGGAATTACAATGGAGTGATTGAACGGTTTGTGATCCAGTTTGTTAATTTATTTTGTGTATTAATTGTGTTCATTTTATACGTGTGTAAGGTTGCCCACCGCTGGCAATATTTCAGGTTTCATACGCAGTATCGTGTTGCTTTTTCGAGTTTATCTGACCTCGGCAATATTCGGGGAGTCTATGGAAACTAATAGGCATTTTAGTGTTTATAATTTAACGTTCTATTGTTAAAGACTGCCTCGTTCGTCTAGAGTTTGGAAGCGATGCTGCTGAATATGAGGTCTTGAGTTTGATTCCCGGTCGGGAAAAGTGCTAATGGGTTTTTCCGTCAGCAATTTCTCAGTAGCAGCTCGGAGTCTGGATTTGTGCCTGGTTTGATGACAATAGGCTCGCGCCCTATTACATGGGACTTAAAAACATAACTGGCGAAATGTGGGTGTACCTGCTACAGGTACACCTCTGCCAAACCCTTCGGGGAGACAAGGCGTGATGTTATGTTATGTTGTATAAATAAGCCTTCGGGGAATACAGGCACAACGTTATGTTTACGTGTGTTTTATGTTCTACTGTTAAATAACACACAAAGGTTAGTAGTAGCTTGTTACCTAAAGTGTATACACTAGATTCTAGGACGATCTGACACATTTTCTAGGCTAATCTAACACATCGATATAATAACTACAGCATTAAATGTTTTCATAAATATGCCGTTGATAGTCGGCGAGTCATCCAACGTAATTAATTGCCAGCAGCATCGTTTGGAGGTGTCACAGTTGGCGCTGGGTGCCGTGTGCCGTACGCCTCGACGCGTCCCGCATCGAACATCAAACAGCAGACACGGTTGATTGCGCACAGTATTTTTTATCAAAAGAATATTGTCATTCCTGAAGCTGATTGGTCGCAGACTTTTAATGACTGCCTCGTTGGTCTGGTGGTCGCAAGCTCTACTGCTGAGTATGAGGTTATAGGTTTGATTCCCGGGTCGGGCAAAGTGTGTTATTGGGTTTTTTTTCTGGAATTTCTCAGTAGCAGCCCGGAGTCTTGGGTGTGCTACGAGTATAGGAACACCTCTGCCCAACCCTTCGAGAACACAAGGCGTGGTTTTTATGTTATGTGTTTTTAGGGTTCCGTACCCGAAGGGTGCCAAACGGAAGCCTATTACTAAGCCTCCGCTGTCCGTCTATCCGTCTGTCTGTCTGTCTGTAAGCCTCCGCTGTCCATCTATCCGTCTGTCTGTCTGTCCGTCTGTCTGTCAGCGAGCTGTATCTCATGAACCGTAATAGGTAGACAGTTGAAAATTCATAATCAATCCATAGAATAAACATTTGTTTTTTTTTTATCTAACCCTGGCATGTGGTGTGTATTTATTACATACATATCACACATTTATATTTTATTTATGATGAAATAGGGGGCCGTAAAAGTTATCAGTTTTAGACCATTTTTGTACTCGTACGAGCTCTATCTCAACAACTAAACAAATTAAGAATTTAAACTTTTGTATATTATGTTCCATATACTTTATATAATCAACAAATACAAAAAACATCGATTTAAAGGGTATTTTATTTAAATATGGGTGATTTACTGCAACTGCAAAAAATAAATTTGTAATTTATAGCTTCCTTATTTAATATAAAAACATTTTAAATATAAAAAATAGTAGCCCACAGGTATCGGGAACAGGATCCATCCTACTGGCGGTCAGGGCTCCAGAGACAGGAACCTGACAATGCGAGCCGTGTCCATGAGTACTTCTTTCTGAATCAAATCCTTGATCCAGCGAGAGCCTGCTTAGGTGTTGGTAGAGGCTCTTGGCAATTAAGCCATTGGCTGATACGACTATCGGCACAATGATCGCTTAGTTCACATAATTCATAGTTAAGGAGCATGAGGAACAGGGTGTAAAGTTCACTCATCCACCATAGAAAAGGGAGGATCCTCCAACCAGACGGGTGTTGTGTCTGGCGGGCCGACTGCCCGACTGTTGATTTCGGATAGTCTTATCTATGTCGTTCGCGCGGTAAACTCTAATTGCGCGATGCAGGATTTGTGTGACGTCATGTCTTTGATGCGTAATTCGTATGTGGCGGTTTAACCGCTACAATAGTATCATTATGAAATACAATCTTTGCGATTTATTAAATTTAAGATGTAAAATAATAATATTTTATGTTTAGTGTGTATTTTCATTTATTTGCTAAATATTGGACAGCGGTACGAAACCTTTCGTGAGTCCGACTCGCACTTCGCCGGTCTTTTTTAAAGTTTTACACAAACTGTAACATCGTGACTGTTTTAACGGAAGGGTTAGGCAGCATTTACCTATGTAGGTATGTTTGGAGCTCCATCTTCAGTAGGTTACGCCAATGAACTACTGAATGTATTTAAAATCACAATTATGTTACCTATAGGTGCCTCTACTGTCACCTGAGAAGATTCCTTTTGTAAATAAATAAATAGTACGGTCCAGACATCGCTGTATCCTCTCTAAAGAAACCTTTAGAAAACTAATATAGTTTATAACCAGGTAATCCTGGTTATAAATTATCTGTGTGCCAAAATTCATCACACACTTAAGATAATTTGAATCCATGTACGGTAGTGCGTTCCCGTGTGATATTTCCTGACATATACGCGGGCGGATCCGAGGGCTAAGCCAGAAAACAATAAATAAATATCTCATGCTCATCAAAGGTAATAATTTAGCCGTCGGCATTTCAGATTAACATTTATATCGATAATGATAAACTGTCTTCAGAGTTTGTTGCCACATTTTGTTCCCTGGAGGAAATATAAATCTGTTCTATCATTTCTAACTTCGCCACCGATTTTGTATCGTTTCCTTTTACACGATCTGACTGCGACGATTTACTGCTTTTAAAAAGGTTTATAAATACCAGGAAACGATGAACATAGATTTCAGGACACTTGTGATATAATGTATAATATTATTATGTGTGTTACTCAAAAACCGCTTAACGGATTAGGATCAAATTTGGCACACAGATAGTCTATAACATGGATTAACAAATAGAATACTTTTTATTTCGGTAGGACGTTCTCGTGGGATAATTTCGGACCTCCACGCAGGTAAAACCGTGAGCGAAATTTATTTTTATAATATTATAATTTGGCACACAGATACTTTATAACCTAGATTAACACAAAGGATATTTTTTAACCCAGTAAATGACATGGACCCAATTCTGAAGTCTACGTAGATGAAGTTGTGGGTAGAAGCTAGTTTACCTATAAAAGTCTCATAAATACGGTCAATGTCATGCTTGAACATACTGACAGTCTTCAAATTACTAGTAGGTAGTTATAGTAATATTTTCAGCGGAAAATTATAAGTGTCCACTAGGTAGCGATGGTTATTGATTTAAATATCTTCCTTTGAAAATAATTGTACCTAGATAGTCTTAATAGCATTTTAAAATATGCATTTAAAATTACTCTACGGGCCAGATTTTAGGGTTCCATACCCAAAGGGTGAAACGGGACCCTATTACTAAGACTCCGCTGTCCGTCTGTCTGTCCGTCTGTCACCAGGCTGTATCTCATGAACCGTGATAGTTAGACAGTTGAAATTTTCAGAGATGATGTATTTCTGTAGCCACTATAACAACAAACTACTAAAAACAGAATAAAATAAATATTTAAGCGGGCCTCCCATACAACAGGCATGATTATTTTATGCCGTTTTTATAGGTAATGGTACGGAATCCTTCGTGGGCGAGTCCGAATCGCACTTGGCCGGTTTTATTTTTGCAATCCAACCCATCGTAACAACATGGTATTGCAATCACAAATCCACTTTGAAAGCTTGGTAGGCAAAAAACCTTTAGACTCGCCTAAAACAGCACGGGAACTTTTAAAAGCCCAGCAAATCCATCACTCCACTAACTGCAATATCGTCGGCCATTTTGTCATGACGATGTGCCTTTATTCCATTTGTACTATTTTGTCAGATGACATGATTGAAATGTTTCACAATTCAATATTAACAAAGTTCCTGTGTTTATTTTAGCTTGTCATTGAGATCGTGTTATTTTTTATGGATGGAACTAAATAAGCACGAAGTGTGATTGTGAAGTTTTTTTCAAACAAATGAACATTGTTGTAACCTTGTTAAACACAGTATAGATGTTAAATAAGATGCTATAGAGAGCAAAAAACTGCCTAGCCTTTTCCCAACTATGTTGGGGTCAGCTTCCAGTCTAACCGGATGCAGCCGAATACCAGTATTTTACATGGAGCGATTTCCTATCTGTCCTCCACAACCCAGTTACTGGGTAACACAATACCCCTTGGTAAGACTGGTTGTCAGACTTTCGGGCTTCTGCCAACCCGTAACGACTGTCAAAGATCCACGCATGACAGCAGGGACCAACGGCTAAACGTGCTTTCCGAGGCACGGAGGAGTCTCGGTATGTAAATATTTACATACCGAGACTAACCCCGGTAACCCCGGCAAGCGTAACTTAACCTGATCGATCGATCCGTGCGGCTGTTATTGGCACTATTGATTATCTTATTAGGTAAGTTCGGTTCAGAAAAAAAGCGGATGAGCAGCAATATTTCTGGAACCGTTTCTCTTCAGATATCTAAACTTAGCTATAAAAGGGTATTTCCTGTTTTCTATGACTCAAAGATATAAAAACCAGCGATAAAAATGACAACCGCTAATCGTTAAACAAAAGTCGTTAATTTTTTACGGTTTAATGGATATTTCTACGATGGTAGCTGCAATTAACCGACCGTTAGTACTATAAGTCATTAACTAATTGCACTATTTGCAATATATCTTGTGATTATATTTTTTATTTTATAACGTTAATTTCTCATCCCTGTCAAATAAACACATATTTAATTTTAGCATTGTAAAACATAAAATAATAAGATACATAAAATAATATATTCAATTCTGTCGAAAATGTGCAGATGCTTGAGAGGGAACAGGGCCTGCGACTCTCCATACAAATGTATTGCCCTTTTTCTTCCTGAAAAATGTTTCTAGCTATAACAATCATTTTTTTTTTAAGACACGTCCCTGTTTCTTTTTTTGTTTCAGCAACTTATTGGTAAAAAAAATATGTCCCTCCAAAAATAACAAAAATGCCACATTTCTACCGCCGTGATTACAGCACCAGGTAAATTCTCATACTCTTTCTTAAAATTTTAATGTAAAATAGTAGATTGTTTGCCATGGGAGCAAACAACTATTTTTAAGGCGAGAGTGTTTTTTTGAATCCAGAGTTGAGCGAAGGATTCTAGAGTAGAATCCCGAGCGTAGCGAGGGATTCTAAAGTAGAATCCTGAACGCAGCGAGGGATTCAAAGTACGTCAGTCGAGCTTAAAATAGTGTTGCTCCCGAGGTGAACACTCTAATTTTCATCACCCTCTATGAAAAAAAAAAAGGGAACGGTCCTACCCTTATCTCTCACGTATGATTTAAAACCAAAACAAAATTATCGCAGCCGCCATCTTGGATTTACATTTTGAACTCTTTATCGACTTTAGCAGCTTTAAAAACTCCTGCCTTTAATCATAGTTTTTGAGAGTGCAGACGTTCACTATGATAACGACACCCATGACGAAAAATATGAAAATTTTTGTAGCCGCCATCTTGGATTTACGTTTTGACCTCACTATCGGCTTTAGAACCCACGAAAACTATGAAAATGACACCCATGACGAAAAATTTGAAAATTTTCACAGCCGCCATCTTGGATTTTGGCGCCCTCGAAAACTATGAAAATGACACCAATGACGAAAAATTGGAAAATTTTCGTCATGTGTCGTTGCCGCCATCTTGGATTTTAATTTTGACCAGGCTTGTCAAACTGTGAATAATAATTCAAACTTTCTTTCTGTTTCTTGCCAGCCTGTTACTTGTTCATACAATGTTCGTGATTGATCTCCTTGGTGATTGGAACTTTTTCTAACAATATCCACATTCCAAATTCAAATCTACTTTGCTCCCTAGGGATCAAAGTGCTATTTTGGTCCCTGTTTACGAAGAACAAACTAGCTCTTTTTGAATAGATGTGATGAAAAATAATTTAATCGCCTCAGTTTTCGAGGAGAAAAAAAGGGAATAAGAAAACGTCGATCGAGTCAATTTGTTTTGTGATATAATCGGTCTGAGCTGCACTTTACGGAGGCAGACTTGAGGTAAGACGACGGCAACAGTTTCTTCAAATACCTATTTTTCAAATTCCTCACAGGCCCTGTTCGTGTTTGATCGTTTGAGCCAACGAGACTACATTCGTAAATATGCGTTAAAATCTCATATGTATAAAGGTACATAGGGTACCAAACTGAAACTAACTTCAAAACTGAATTCCTGAATTCAAAACTGCATGAAACAATTTAAAAGCAAACATATAACCCGTCCATGATATCAAACAGTTTCATGTAATATCTTTCTCAAAGTTATCTCGTCTGAATTTCAGTGTGTCTGGCAGTTGACTTTAAGATTGCAGTTTTACTTGTAATATTACAATTACATTTAGTTCCCTCGAAGGACGATAAGGTCGTCGAACTCCCTCGGACTTTACTGTCACTTTGTTTTGAATTTGTCCACGTTTATTGTTACTCCGTTTCATGTGATCCTAGTCCTGTAGTAGTTCTCAGATCCTTAGTCAGTGTGTGTGTGTACCTTTGCGATTCCGGAGCTATTTAAATAGCTAACGATAGTTTCGTTTAACACTGACAGAAAAATCGTGAAACGGTTAAGATGAAATAAAAAGATTTAGTTCCAGAGAAAACTTATTTTGGACGCATCCTAGGACTGTCATCAACTGTCATTTGTTTTTGGTCAACAAGACCGCCGATGCATTGTGAAATGAACATCGACCACTGGTCACATCATGATGTGGCCTGGCCAGATCATTGAATACTCAACATTTAACGATATGAATAGTTAAACGCACGAGTACTTCATGATGTGGCCAAACATTAGTGACCATATCGTAAAATAGTCTGTTAGATTATCCACTGGTAGATTCGACGTTGATGTCGCTTTGTTCTTGTTGTGCATCATGGCAGCGGCAACCAACAAATCAAACAAAGTAGAGTGACCACACAAAAAAAGTTGATGGACTTTTGTTGGGTTTCCAAATATGATATTATGGAAAGCGATCAACTTGGAATTAGCGTTCGCCGGCCGCTGTCGCAGCGTGAATTGTAACATAAAAATTTAAATATTTACGCCGCTTATGTGGCACCCCGACCTAATGGGTTAGATTTGGTTAGAACTGTGACGCCGGGGATCGCGGAAGTCGCATTAGATCCCGTGATCGCCGGTGCAAGTGTGAGACGGAACACCGGGGTGGTTTTAGTCAGTAAGAGTCTGACAGACCGCTCCGCCCTCCCCAGGGTGGAGGAATTATATGAGGATTTCCCCCCGTAATCATAAAATGGTTAGAACTGTGACCAACCGCGCGCGAGTCGAGCGATTGTAGCGAGTGGTGCCGCAGCAGCGGCCGGCGAGCGCTACTTCCCAGTTGGTCGCAGTTACTTGGATATTTTTACTACACCTTACACCATGGATACCCTACATTAATGATATGGCATATCATTAATGTAGGGTATTTATTATTAGGAAATAGCTGCAGGGTGCCAATATACAAACGAACAAAAAATTAAAAAGGAAGAAAACAAGACATTGTGATGACACCATTGGCTTTGACACACTTTAATATAATGGATCAACGGACATAAAAATGTGCAGTGTGCGTCTCAAGGTTGCACCAAATGGGAGTCCAGCTCAGCATGTGCCAAGCAAATATACCTGACGCTGATATTCTGCTGAATCCCTGCAGTGACATACGGACGTCGAGTAGATGAGATAAATATACGAATTATTGGTGTTATATTATTGGTGTTATGAAAAAGTTTAGGAGAGTAGAGGACGGTGGTGGAGTATGGCGAACCACGAATCAACTGTGGTAAGAATAGTTAAGTGCCGATTGTTTTTATTTTTTTAAACGTTGCCCCACACTAGGAATTTCTCCTGTATCTTGGGTGTGTTTACAGACATTTAAACTCACATACACAAACAGCCAGACCCGGAACAACTACTTGTAGGTCATACAAATATTTGTTCCGTGCGGGAATCGAACCCGCAATACGCAGTGCAGCAGTCAAAGATTGATCGGTCAATGATGGTATTCAACCACTTGTACCAACTGGACTATTGTTTTTCACATTCAAAACTGCCTTTAGTGTGCCCTAATTGAGATAAATGATTTCACTTTGTCTTCTTTTTAAGACTAACAACATAATTAAATCCGCATATTCACAATATTGTAAATGCGAAAGTGTTTTTTTTTGTAACGCTTTCACGCTATAATGGCTGAACAGATTTGTATGAACTTTAGAACATGGGTAGACCTGATGACCTGGATTAGGACATATGATAGTTTTTCCCGACATTCAAACGGGATCGTGACTTATCCGGGTGAGACCGCGGGGCGCAGCTAGTTCTTAATAATTATTATAACAGCCGTAAAACAAATCCAATTGGTACGTAAATTACAACGGTCAATCCCTCAGGGGATGATAAAAGTTGGTCTATCCGCATTGTTACCCAAAGCTATCCACCAAACTTTTGAGTATTTTTTCCGTTCATAATTTTTTGCCCGACCCAAGTAATTGTTTTCTTTATTTTTTGCCGTATATTTTACGTGGATTATATTTAGAAGAACATAATGGCTTTAGTTTCCTTGTAACTAAAGAAGGGCCGTTATAATGAGGGCCTGGTTTCTTATAAGCCGTTAATGGCTACTACAAGAAAGATGTTCAACATAATAAATACCCAATATTTTTTTGTGATTGCCACAATACTTAAATGATCATCATCAGTTTTTGATGTGTGTGTGTCGTATTGTACCACAAATAAACGTATTTGCTTTCTTCTTTTTCTTTCTTTGTGACATCTTTCCTCTTCTCCTCTAAAGTGTGTAACAAGAAGCCGGGTAAGCGCGATTTGATTTGATCAATGAGCGCGCGCGGCACTAGAGTTGGCTATCAGATATTACCCACCCATTTTCCATGAGGTTGGTACTGTTAGCCAAGATGTCAGATGCTACATATCATATGCGACTACTGCAAGGCTGGCTTGTTTTTTTCCTGGTGCAGCCTGTTGCTGATAGAAACCACTTTCTGCAACCCTTAAGGTGTCATGACACCCACACAATCGACGTTTCATCGATGATTTAATCTGTCGATCACCCTGAACTATGAGACACACCTTGCGATCAAAACTTCGATCGAATTTGATCGTGTGGGTGACATAACAATTTCACCTAATACAAAACACTGTTCACATAATGTCTTCACATGTTGCCTAAATAGCTTTTCATTTGTTTTATAATCTCCTTCATTAATAGCGATACCGTGTGTAAATACTCAACAGCATTATCTAGATACCCTTTAGGGAGTGGACCTATATAAATATTTTTGGAACGTAAATTTCATAAGGCATTTCAGTTTCATTGAGATATACCGCTCTATGAGCGTGTTTACTAGAGATATCTGCTTAGTATCCTCTAGGGATATTCACCGGTGTACGATTATTTTTATATTGTGTAGTTATTATGTTTTATATATACAAGGCTTGGGTACACCAATTTATATAAATGTTTTGATTTTTATCTAAACAACCAGTGACACAAAGTGAACTTTACGCAATTTAATTCTTCTTTCTTTTCTGTCTAAGGCCCGGACCCCACCAAAGTGAAGAAGAGAGGAGAGGAGACTAGAAATGTGTTTTAAACAACCAGTAGAATATCGTTATTCACACATCTCGACTCCACTCAGCATCAGTGGAGACCACTGAGCGGAGTTGTATCATATTTGAATGGCACTATAGAAGCGGACATATGAGCTGTGCCTCGCCAAGAACTGGGCGGCAGTATAAAGCGCATCTCGGCACAGCTTCGGTGGATACACCCTATCTGAAAAACTCTCTCTCTTCTCGACTCCGCTTCGGACATCTCCGCAGATCTCCGCTTTGGTGAAGCCCTGGCCTAACTGGCCGAAGTTTGTCAGACGTACGAATTTATTGTCACATTCTGAGGCTATACCTATAATTCATTCACCTGCAACATAATTTTAACGAGAAATGAGTTCACAGCTCAAACATAAGGTTAAAATTATGGTGCAGAGCCTTTATCGGTATTGAAATGTTGTTTCCGATCCCCGTCTTTCAACCTTTCCTTCCAAAATACTTTTCGATTAAAACCACCCTTGTTACCCCCAACATCAACCCCACATTGTCACTACAGCGACCTAATATCAAGATGTACAGCACACCACACATAAACATCGTTCGTACCCATATCACGTTCTACAAGCGTCGGACGTGAGGCGCCCTCTGTACATATTAGATTTGCGTCCATTATGTGGAAGTATTATGTCCCGGTTGTTATGGATTGTTTGTAGAATTAAATCATGCGGCCCGCTTTCTGTCCATTTGATTTTTGGGTGACGGAATACAGAATGGTATTTGGAGTTGACGGTTGGCGACCCCTTTTGTGTCAAGTAATAATTAAAAGAGGATATAATTATGACGGTTACTGGAGTCTCTTGTGTAAAATTTTTCGTGCTAGCTCTTTTTAATGAGAGTCTAAAGTAAGGTTTAGTTAAAGAAATTCAATTAGTAAAGGCGTGTACCAGTACATACATTATAAAATATCCACCGTTTTGAAGTCATGGCCTGTCATATATAACTTTGTATCATAGTAAAAATTTAAAAAAAAATTGAGCAATGCACTTTATTTCCCCCCAAAAAACATTATATACAAAAAGTAAATTGGATCTGAATAAATTCACGACTTTTAACGATTTTATCACACAGCTTCTCAACTTCGACCGGAAATATTGTCGCTAACAACCACCAATTCAGGAAATACGAACAATGTGGTACCTACTGAACATTCTGAAAACCTCGCCTAATATTTTTGTTAACTAAACGGTGCGAAAACAAAATGGGTTTTTGCTTCCCAACAACAAAACACAGTCATGTAAAAAACACATTATTTTCTGGCGAAGCCATTAAAAATTACCGAGGAAAAGGGTACTACACTGAACAAAAGGGTAAAAAGGAAAACACGTTCCTAACATTATGTATTATTTAGATAAACTGTTTTGCCAATTACAGTATATCCAGTAAACAGTAGATATATGCCCGTTACAATCTAGACGACGAGCCGCCTGTATTGTTACGCTCTAGACGGCCACAACCGCGACCAGGTAAACTATAGAAACCGATACGAATCGCGCACTTGGTCGCAACGGCCAACTAGCCGCGCACTATACAAAACCACTAGACGGCCACGACTGGCCGGAGTACGCGAGATACCTAAATGTTTCTGGAAGATTGGGTACAACTAGTACCTATCAGACGTTCAACGAAAGGAACACAGACAGGTGACTTGTAATTGGGCGTAGTCCTTCCAGAACGTGATAGTGTGAACAATCTAACATCCCATATAGCATCTATGTAAAAAATCATAGAATTCGAGAAAATCCAAGTTTTAGTAGTTTTTGTAGATCTGAGCAGAATTGCGACGGCTATGTAACGGGCTAGCGAGGTTAATAAGTCTTTGATAACCGTAGCAATTGTTACATTTAGAGGCCGATAAAAAATAAACATTTGGATGAACACTTTGGTAGATATTGACTCTTTCAGCGTTCCTTTTGAAGAAACCAACACATATGGGAGGTATGTGTTGGTTTTCAAACATGCTTATATAACTGACACACCCGCCAATTTTAATTTAAACTTCAAATGAATTTCTACGGCGCCTTTTGTTCTATCGCAGTAATTAAAAGTTGTCGCGAAGAGATGGCGTTATCTCAGCAATGTGACGTCACTCAACCCTTTGCACTTTGTATGCAAGATAAATGAAGAGCGCTGGAAAGCGATTTAGCTCAGTAGAGCGTAGTTAAGTATTTTTCGTATGACTTGGCTTTTTCTTTGAGGCGCTTTATAGAATTCTAAGTAGTTTTAACTTCACATGCTGCATACATGCAGTATTTTCTGTCGCTTTGTTCGTACAAGTGTTAGTGACAGCTGGTGGTAAAAATATGAGATCATAATTCGAGAACATAATTGAGGCTTGGTGCCAAAAAAGTAAATAAATAAACAAATACACTTGGTCATCAGTACGACTTTGTTCATTCCCACAGGTCGATGGGGAACATTAAAGTTAAATGTACCTAGAACATCTACTTCATTCTTTCAAATTAATGCAAGCGTAGAAAAAGTAAAATCAATATGAGATTTTGCTGTATGTCAGAATGGTGTTTGCTGATAATAAATATTATTTTTCGGCACAGTGCATGGCCCCTATGAAAAAGTCTGCTGTTTACAATAGAAATATTAATTGAACCCTTCATGGTTTTGTGGAGACTTGTCAATGTGACTGTAGTATAGGTGAGCCACCTAAAGGACACATATCAACTAGGAAAGGGATCGTCACCGTATCAACTCGAGCCATTCAGTATTCTTTGTATGAAACTCCCTAATGAAAAAAAAAGAAAGAAAGAAAATACATTTATTTGGCACAGACTAAAAGGCACACAAGTAGAAAGAAAAAAAATAATAAAGTAAAAGGAAAGTATACAAAATAAAAATACAACGTAACGCACACTAATCGGAATCGTAACGTAATCGCCTCGCCTAGGGACAAGCTCACGAACCGCGGCGATACGGTGAGGTTCCCTTTCCGAGTTGATATGTGTGGTACTTCCTTTATGCTCACTGCAAGCATGTGGATAAGGAAATGATTGTTTATTCTGTAAATAGGATATAGGAAACACTTTTACACTTCATATTATAATTTTTTTATAAATTAACTAGATGAGTTCGGCGTTTCCTATCTGACTACTCTGAGAAGAAAGGCCGAAACATTATGGCCTGATGGCCGATATGGCCTGAACAAGAATATGTCTGGACTTTAAAAGAGACTTTGAGTTTTCAAAGTCTCTTTTAAAGTCCAGGCATAATCTTGGTCAGGCCATAAAAGGGCCATGTAGATTAGTCTGAAATGATCTTTTGAGAAAAGAACCACACAGATTTGAGCAGACTGGTCCCGTCAGTGCAAGCATATTTTGTCAGTAATCGTGGAGCTCAACTCAGAACTTAAGGAGCTCAACTCGACGAACAACAAAACGAAAGAAAGGACATTTGGGTAGACCGCATAAACTACTCAAACTGCTAGACCATCAATAGTACTAGCAGAGAAAGAAAAAAAATAAAAATAATAATAATAAAAATATCCACATAGTCCAACTCCATTCACAAAAATTAAAAAAATATAATACTTTACAAAGTAATCATGTCATTTTGTATGTTATGCTCAACAATGTCAATGTATTATAATACTGGTATATTTTGATGAGTTTACTGAACAATTACGTATAATGTTAATTTTTATGATTTTATCACAAGGCTTAGCAGAGCGAGCAGCTCAATTCAAAGCTTTTTTATCTTCTAAATAATCTGAAATCGTATAGTACCCTTTTTAACAAAGTTTGGTTTTAATACGGCTATTAAATCGTATAATGGATAAGTTTCGAATGTCGATGGGAAGTTTGTTGTAAAAGCGTATACATTGACCCATGAACGAGTTGCCTACTCTGTGGGGACGAGTGCGATGCACAGCAAGGTTGTGTTTATTCCAAGGCCCTTTGTACACAGCACGGCTTGTATAAGGTACGACGTAAAAACCGCGCCGGAGATAAAACGTGTCAGTCAACAAGCGTCCATAGTGATCCATACAACACTGACGACCTTGCCGACACACGGCGAATAAACCGTAGTTTTACACGGCACTAAAAACGTATGTATACAAATGGCCTAACTCTACAGAGAATAATTACGACGAGAAAGTTTATTTTTATTTTTATGAAGACATCATTGGTTACGGTTGGGCTCGCTTAGGCGATTAGCTGAGCGGGGCGCGAACACACAGCTTCGAAGCCTCCAGCTGTAAAGACAGAATCTTACAAAATTTAAAATAATACACTACATAAATGTCAAGCTGAATTTTCTTGTGATATTTAACAACGTAAGAATCGTAGCAGGTTGCGTTCTGTAAAAACCATCTTACTTGTAATCTTCATGTACATTTTTAAGTTAGACTTCACGTCAAATCAGTGAGCATTTCAGAAAGTTCAACATCTAAGGGCCAGTTCACACCGAGACGTGACGCGACGATGCTTGAAGAGGCCAGTAGTCTCGCGCTACGCAGCGCGACGTCGCGAGGCGCTTCGTGAAGTCGCTGGCAGCCCCACGCCTCGCTGTTTCGTGAAGCGTCGCGCTACGCCGCCGCGAGCCATCTCGAGGCATTTTCAAATTATCTCAATTATTAAATGTATATCTTTTTGAGTAGTAAATATGATATTTATACCTAATTATAATTGTAACAGACTAAAATAGCTTGAAGATAAGTACCTAACAAAATAATCATGGACCATTGTTTTCTAAGCAAATAAATAAATGATAATTAACTTTTTAAGATACACAAAACAAATAATCATGTTCCATATTAGCTAGCCCATCTTCGGCTATACATGCGAATGTGAGTTTGTTTGTTGGTTTGTTTGTCACGCTAAATTGACCTCGATTAGGACTTAATTATGACACTTTTTATCCCGATATTTACGAGACTTATGTGGGTGAAACCGCGGGCGCAGTAAGTTTTTAATAAGACCTTCACCTACACTTTGATCTCACTATCCTTGTTATATCGATGTGTTTATCATAATTTCTCAATTCAAATAACATTGTTGCAAATAGTATCAAGAAGCATTGCATCTTTAATTTTATGATAACATCACCGTAATAATAATTATAAGTAATTGACTGCCTCGTTGGTCTAGTGGTCGCAAGTGCTACTGCTGAGCATGAGGTCTTGGGTTCGATTCCCAGGTCGGGCAAAGTGTTATTGGGTTTTTCTATCTGGAATTTCTCAGTAGCAGCCCGGAGTCTGGATTTGTGCCCGGTTGATGGCAATAGGCTCGCCCCCTATTACATGGGTTTTAAACATAACTGGCGAAATGTGGGTGTACCTACTACAGGTACACCTCTGCCCAACCCTCCGGGGAAACAAGGCGTGATGTTATGTTTATCACCGTAATAAAGGGTGTTAGGCTGGTTGCGGTTGAACATACGAAAATGCCAAATCCGTGGGCCGTCTGCTACGTGTTTAGGCCCAATACTAATAATCGATGTTTATGAAAACAAATTACTTGAACGATCCATTGTTTGAAAACCAACCGAACGTTTACTATTTTAATTATGATTGACAAACAATAAGCAAGAAGTGTTTACAAAATATTGTTGATTGATATCTGTTCGCTGATTTATTAGATAATGTTGTTTATTACATATTATATGTCGCAGACATCTGGTTAAATTAGCCAGCTAATTGGATGCCTAGGCCGTTAGTTAATTGAAAGTTAGCCCTTTGAAGATGACTGATCAAGACTCAGCCAAGTGACAAAAATGACTGCGAGCAACTTGGAAATAGCGTTAGTCACAGTTCTAACCTATTTCATCCAGTTTAACTAAATAACTACACGACATTCAGCCACCTGGTTAAACGTTGCAATGGCTTGGCTAGTTATCCTTCAGCTATTTAATTGGATGCCGGCGTTTAATGAACGGCCTAGGCATCCAATCAGCTGGCTAATTTAACCAGAAGACTGCGATATACATATATATGCATGTATAAAGTAGCATTATGTGAATGCTATTTGTTTGTCTCCACGAGTGGCGCTTTATGAACGATGGAACTAATTAAAGATAGAACAACATTATGAATACAATAGAAAACGCCAAAAAAAACCAGGTGATGAGCCGGCAAATCTGAAAGTACCACAAGTAAAGAAAAACGTTTCAAGGAACTACTTAAATCGTGAGAAAATTCGATCTTTGTGAATAGTTCGTAATCGTAATCGCACTCTGAAAGTGTGATAACCAATGCAATAGGCATTCTTCTTCTTCTTTTTGTATTAATGGTTATTTTTTTTCATTATTGTTTGAGCCCAGTAAGTAGCCACGTTGATCGCGGCATCAGAGGCGTTCATAAGCATGCAATCACCGCTCTTCTCTGTATAAGAAGAGGCCTTTGCCCTACAGTGGAACAATTACAGGCAATATTAGTACTTGGCTCTATCAATAAATGTCAGCCGACTGTGCTCCATGATCTGTAAACCATATTAATTTATAATATTCCATTTGTTTTCAATTACTTTCTGCCGAATCACTCAAGCCCAGATACCATCTTAATGGGAATTTCACTCATGCAGAAGGAGTGTCTAGAAAAATATTTTCTTTTAAGGTGGTGTGGTGTTTTTGAGTGTTTTTACTAAATATACAGTTTTCAACATGATTTTGGAATTATCATGGTGCACCATTTAATAGGCAGTTGAAATTATTATAATTCAGTGGATGAGAGTTATCGCCCTCGGCGGTGCCTAACTTTTTTTAGTTTGAAACATTGTGGGAGTTTTCAATTTTACCAGTATTTCGGTATTTTGATCAGAAGTGCCACTTTCCAGTTTCTAGAGACTCAAACGGTACATATTCGTCACACGTGATATTTTCTTATGTTAACTGGATAACGCTCGAAAAATTTCGCCAAAAAATCCAAAACAATTCAATAAAAGCTCCTCTGAAGCAGCGTAAATTGAATGGATTGTGAGGTTACATATTATCAGTTTTAATTTATGTCAAGAAATGTCAAACGAACGTTTATAATACGGTATTTCCAGACAACAGTCGGGCAGAAGCCGGCCAGGGTGTCACGTGACCACTGACTGGCTTTTTTGACGAGTTCATGATACGAAATTGCAAGGCAGTTCTGTTTACGCCGTAAACTGCCTGGAAATTAGAGTTCATAATAGGGCCCCAGGAATGGGATATCCAAGGTTAAGTGTCAATGTCAAGGGTCTATTGAGGTTTTTCTTACAAAAGGTTAAATCCGATACTTTGATGGATTTACTCCTTTCATCCTAGCCTCGAGGACAAGCTTAATACAATTTTTTCTTAAATTTTATATTGAAGAGCCTCCACTTGCAGTAAAGGAGCTTAAATACCTTCCTTCAGCAGTAAGCTCCCACAAAACCTTGCTGAGTTGGGAGTCTTTTTCCCACGGTTCTGCATGAAATAGATAGATCTATAGAATACTCTTTCTCGAGCCTTATCTTGTCCCCCCGACTGTGGGAGGTCCGCGTCGGACCGTAAAAATTTGGGTACCCTCTGTGGCAGGTCCTTTCGGGGGTCGCGCGTGATTACGGCGTGTCTGGTTAAAACGACGATATCTCCGAAATTACGTTAGTTAGCTCGCTACCAGTTATATTATTGGAATCGTTATTAAATTAGCTTACAAGATATGTATACATTAGTATAGTTTTGCCTTGTAATGTATTAGTAATTGTAATGTATGTTCAGTGTGAGGGAATATTTCCCAGTTTTTCGTGTTAGGGTCATTATAATTAAAAAAATAAACCATTACTTTAAAAAGTGTTTGTTTAATTTCGATAAATACACCCTATTTCACATAAATAAAACAAAAGAACACACCATCCTATACATTTTTTTCATGCCACAAGCAAAACAAAAGAATGACGTAATTTGCACGTGCGGCGTTCCGAACAAAACAATGGGTATGTTTACGGTTCTATTCTGAGAACGCGATAAGCCTAGTGGCTTGGGTTTGTTATTTATAATAATGTTTGGCCCTTAAACTTATTACATTCAAAGTCTCAGCTGTTTGAAGTGTTTAGTTTAACAGTATCGGCTAACCGAACCCAACACTAGAAAACGGGCGCAAAAAACACCCACTCAAACTTTGGATCACTGTTTAAATTCTGTTGCCTAAATTTGAAATCTAAATCAACATTCTACATTTTGAAGATATTTAAAAATTGATAGGCACATAAAAAAGGCATGCTACCTAATAAAAAAAATATACAAATCAACAATCAAAACGAACAATTTCACAAAAAAATTCACAAAAAACACAAGTACTTAAACAAGGATGATGGAAAATATGGATGCGGCCAATACTGTCACATTTAAACAAGAAAAATATAATTTTAAATCAAAAACATTTTACGTACTTGTACATAATATTATTATTATTTTAAGTATTTTAGCGTATATATTATGTATAAATTAGGTAAATAAAAAAAACTTAAAAACGAAGCAGTCCTCGTTGTGGTCTTCGAGTGAGAAGAAAAATTAAAAACATGTATGCCTTTCCTGTGACAGACAGACAGACAACGAAACAACAAACAAACAACCAATCTTATGTATATATACATGCACACACGAACACACACACACCCAGCTACTATATTTTCAGTTCCAATACGTTCAACAGTCAGACTCGATTTCAACCTCCTTTTTTGAAGTCGGTTAAAATCACGAATAAAAAAAAAACTCAAAAATATAAATATATAAATATAAAAAAATATTCGAATTCAAATCTCGGATGCCGCATCCATATTTTCTATGATCTATAAAATCGTACAAGATGGCGGTTTATCCCTGTTCGTGATTGGTCCGTTCGGACCGATGACTAAATGAAATTTTCATTTCAATAATTTCGCTACTAAAATACTTTAATATTATAATTAAACGCCTAATATCAATAATACGATACATAAACACATACGTAACAACCATATTTTGCATTTCTGCTAATAGTAATACCGCGAAAATACCACGAAATGTTCGTCGACCACGTTTCAAATGTTTTCCATGTTTGTTGAAATGACTATTTCTGCCCGAAATCTTTATGAATTACACTGTTTAAATAATCAAAAATGGTTATTACTTACCCAGGCATGTTATATAACTCGCAAACCACACACAGTACACTCACAATAAAATATTTTTAATATTTACGTAAACACGGCGCGCGTGCGAAATCTCGACTGCGGAGCGGGTGCGGGGCTCGTATGTTGTCAGTTGGTACCGCGTCATTCGGTATGTTACAGACTTGGACGGAGTTAATATGTCTTTCTCATTTCGTCTTCTAGACTCTGTGCAAGTTTAAACGAGATAGGCACAGTTTTAATATTCCATTTATGTCAAAATATGGGACAGATAAAAACACGGTCCGCGTCGGACCTGCCACAGACGGTACCCAAATTTTTCCGCCCGACGCGGACCTCCCACAGTTGAAGACCGACACAGAGAAGAAAAATATGTGGAACTCCCGTCAGGAACAAAGTTCCCTCTCACGTATGATTTAACACAAGAACAAAAATTTTGCAGCCGCTATCTTGGATTTACATTTTGACCTCAGCACCTTAAAAATCTTTGAAAATGATACCCATGATGAAAAATTAGAAATTTTCACGGCCGCCATCTTGGATTTAAATTTCGACTTCACTATCGGCTTTAGAACCCTAGTAAGACATGAAAACGATACCAATGATGTAAAATTTTAGAGCCGCCATCTTTATCTCGTCTCGCAGGTACAATCGTAGAATAAATGAACTCCACAGCTCCTGAACTAAACTGCATCTTTGCAAAGCGATAACATAACATACTCGTAATATAACGCCTATGATCCCCAAAGGGTTAAGCAGAGATGTACCCATAGAACACCAACATTTCGTTAGTTATGTTTAAGTCCCATGTAATAGGGGTCGAGCCTATTGAGAAAACTGAGAAATTCCATAAAGAAAACCCAATAACATTTTGCCCGACCTGGGAATCGTACCCAGGACCTCATGCTCAGCAGTAGCGCTTGCGACCACTAGACCAACGAAGCAGTCCAAAGCGATAATCAATCTCTAACCGGATGCAGCTGAATACCAGTATTTTACATGGAGCGACTGCTTATCTGACCTCTACAACCCAGTTACTGGGTAACATGATACCCTTTGGTAAGGACTGGATGTCAGACTTTCGGGCTTCTGACGACCCGTAACGACTGTCAAAGATCAAAGAATGACAGCCGGGACCAATAGCTTAACGTGCTTTATGAGGCACTGGGGGTCTCGGTATGTTAAGCTGGTTACCCATCCACGGACTGACCGCGGTAAGCGTAGCTTAACCTGATCGATCGATCCGTGCGGCTGTTATTAACTTAGCCTCGAGACCCAGTCCAAAGCGATAAGTATCTAGAAATACAAAACTACAACTTCCTATAAAAGTACTCATCCAAACCATCTGCTATAGGTAACTAGGCAGTTCCAAACGAAGGTAAAAGTCCCGTAATGAGTTTAGACGAAGTAATTAAACCTGGCAAAGTGGGTCGACGGCTCCAATTTGTACTACTAAGTTATAGCCAACTGAATTAGATTAGTAACGTGATGTACTACTAAATACCGTTTTGTAGGATGTTATTTTGGCTTTGGCTTGGACCAGCAAAATTCCAAGCAAATTAAAGACCCTCTGTTAAATAAAGCAAAGAATTAACTAATAATCCAATGAAGTGGGTTAACTACTAACTTTACTAATATGATAGCCATTGGTGCCGATTCTCTTGTACACCGAACTAAACTATCACTAAAATTCCTTACTTTTGGCCATGAGAATCTTAAAGCTATCCTGTAGTAAAAAGTCTAAATTTTAAAATTATTTTGACTCAACTAAATCGAATTTGACAATTACCAATTTTAGAGCCGGAGGCGCGCATTAGGGGTAGCCTCGACGTGTTTTATATGGAATTTTTCACTTTTTGTATGGAAAAAAAAAATATTTTCTACGTGTTGAGTATTAGGGATAAGGGTTTCATAAAGGGGGTCGAAATTTTCATTATTTTTGTGATACACCATTTTCGAGATATAAGCAAAAGAAAATAAAATAATCCAGTACAGTACTTTTTTGCACCCGAAGTCGAGATGTTCGTGTGAATTTTAGTTCATGACAACTAATAATATTCTACACCATTTTCAGTGGCGATTAAAAATGGTCAGAATTAGTTAGACAATTAAAATTTTAGGTGAAAAACGTCAAATTCAGAATAGCAAAATTGTAATTTTCACTAAATTAAAATCTCAGTACAATCTTAGTGCTGTCAAACTAAAATATAGATAAGTTGTGCCACTTTAGTCTATTTCAGAATGGGAAATCATTGTTTGACAGGAGTAAACTAAATTTTAGTGATTTTTAGTCTAGTTTAGACGCATTTGTGACAAGAGAATCGGCACCATTATCAGTTCAATTTTTGTGTGTACTTTCACCCCAATGCAAAGAAAACTAACGATAAAGGGTCTTACTTCATAAAATCTCGTAAAGTAATAATTTCGTAAAGTCATAAGCTTGTCAGGGTCCAGGAAAATATTAATATTACATCACCTTCGATTCCCCTTTCAAAATAAAAAATCATTTTACGCTGGGTTCCTGTCATTTAGTTTAATAATACAATAGGTAATATTAATACCTATAGTAATACTTACGATTAAGATCAGGAGGCTTCCAAGGTGGTTTGGATTTGCATTCCGTATGTCGGTGGATCTTACTCCTTCGTACATCAATGGATCCCACTAGAATAATATAAAAGAATCCATAAATAACACAATCAAGCTGTACCAATTAGCTTATTTACCGCTTTGATTGAAAAAGCATGGTTTTCTTTTACCAACCCCATTCCTCGATGCCTACCGCTATGCAAATGGCCGCCACGCTAACGAGTCACAAATCGCAATTCCCATAGTGCATCTAAGAATCTATGGTGTATAAATGTAGGCTTCGATATGGATTGTTAGTGAATTATCTCAATTATTATAGTTAGATACTAAAACAGGAATGAACAGGAAAACACACCACACTGTACACAATGTTTAATTAGTAATTTAGTACTTATTTTATATTCTCATTGTATTATTGTCTTAGCTTATGTATTATTTTTATTGTTTTTTTTAAATTTACGTTACGCATAATTACAGATATAATTATTATTCTCATTGTATTATAATTGTCTTAGCTTATGTGTCATTGTTATTGTATTTTTTTTTAATTTACGTTACGCATAATTACAGATATATATTTTTATTTTATTACATGTACATACTACGTTACTGCGGGTAATACTTACCTGATATATTACATCACACAGGGGGACGTCAATAGGTTATTCCATGGGTAATTGCTGAAAACCAGCGCTGTTGACGTTAGGTTCGTCCGAAGTCACAGCATTTCGCTGAGCAATGACCTGTTCTTGCGCAGATGCGACGCACAGCTTAATTTCTCTTATTATTTATTACAAATGTAGTTAACTCTGCAATAGGCATTTTGTTTTTTTTTATGTTTTTGTTGTAATGTCGCAACAGTAATTACGCAATATTTTCTTTGGTCCGAGGCCTTGACATCAACCGATGAACAACATTACCAAACGCTTTTGGCTACTTTTGTATTTGTGTATTTTTTCTTTGAACCTGCGTTTGTGCAATATAAACATATTTCTTTCTTTTTCTAAACATGCTTGGATATTCGAACATTATTTTGACAACCTTCTTTGAAATAAATCGAAATTGCTGTACTGGTCAAAAACAAGCAAGTAGGCGGCCGGCAATGTTGCTATGAAAATCCTTAACTGTTGTGTTTAGCGGCCAAATAAATTACTAGGAAAACTCATAACCGTCGTGTTATTTAAAAATGGAACTAACTTGTGCTTCGATCCATGGCAACCAATGAGGTAATTTACCAAAGATTTAATTTAAATTTCGAACTAGCTTACTAAATAAAGCTTTTTAAAGTAAAGAAGAAACAAATGAAAAAAATAAAATACAGCGCATAAAAAATTTGCGCGTGAAAAATTTTCTTTGTTCGTAATTGTTTCTAGAATTTATAAATAATTTACTTAGTTTGAAATTCCACACATTCTTTGAGAAAAGTACTATACAAGCCTTGGCCGCAACTAGGCATTGATGGACTCACGTAAGTGTGCCTCGGCTCTGCCTCGGCGCACATGCCCTTGCTGCAGGCCGCGACAGAAATGTTTTTTTTTTTTTTGGTATTTCGATTTCAAATTTGGTAATGACAACCCGCCCTTTACCACTTCCTTGTGTTTGAGCAGCGAAAAAGTAGCGCAACAAACTCCCCAGCAATATCTTGACTTTAATCAGTGCACATGCATTCAAAACCACGATCAGTACCTTCATTCGTGATGGTACTAGTTACTAAGTTAAAGCTATCCTATTATGTTGAGGCCTCCTTTCAGTTAGCCGCATGCGGTGGAACTCCAATATTCTATCCCGAGCGACTGCCATCTAACTATACCGACATCCAATTATTTGGAAATTCAAGCATCAATAGGAATTCTAAGATCACTTCTTGTCTATAAGCTTTAGTGAGATTAACTATCTGTATTAAGCTTATAATTTCTAATCTTGTAGCTTTCTGACTAACGAACCTTTAGATAGTTGAAAAATTTTTGATGCGATTACTGTCCCCAGATGCCCCAGTATAATACATCAAAGATATAAATGAAAATGGGAGCCAAGTTCAATATTAAGAATACCTGTTGACTTCACCGAAACAAGAAATTGAGATCTAAATGAGTTCACCTTCCACCTGACATGGTTGTTTCGGGAGGTTCCTGTTCCGGATAAGGTGGGAGTAAACACCCGGGTCACCATTGTGTGGATCGCCCGTACGACACGGTGGAGCATACGGTGGAGGTCTGCCCGGCTTGGGCGGGGCACCGTCGTGTCCTTGTGGAGTCGATCGGCGACAGTGATCTCTCAAGTCCGGCCCTGGTCCAGGCCATGGTACGGAGCGAGAGGGCATGGGAGGCCGTCATCTCCTTCTGCGAAGCAGTAACGCTCGCAAACGAGGAAGCAGATCGCGTGAGGGAGAGGGAAATTTCACGCCCTCATGCCCCTAGCCGCCGCA
This sequence comes from Xanthia togata, assembly GCA_963853775.1. Classification (NCBI taxonomy): domain Eukaryota; kingdom Metazoa; phylum Arthropoda; class Insecta; order Lepidoptera; family Noctuidae; genus Xanthia; species Xanthia togata. Next base: position 22,073,201 of record OY970798.1, on the reverse strand, counting down.
GGTGATGCCCTGGGCGTCGGGAATCCCAGGAAAATTCCCGGCTCTGTAGGCGTGGGCCTGCGGATGGTGAGCAATGGATAGCTCGCTGTCCGATAAGGACCAGGCCCGGGTCGGCGCGTTGTGTTCCACGCACGCGTCTAAGAGATGTCAGCACAACTGACGGGGTCCGCTAGGACCGATGCCTGCCGGGGTCACGGGAAAGTCCGAAACGGATGCAGTGGCCCCTGGCAACGTACAGGCAACTGAAGGAACATGGGTGGGTTTTAGTCAGTAAGAGTCTGACACGCCCCCCCGCTCCGCCCAGAGCAGGAGAATTTATTTGATAATTTCCAATCCAAAAAAATAATTAAATGGGTGCCAAGTTCTGTAGATAATCCTAAAATTTATTTATAAGAACATACAACATTCTAAAATAAATTTGAAAAAAACGAGTTGACTTGATGATTTTGTGTTTGACTTTGCAAGTTTTTACAAGCAAACCAATTTTTTAGAAGAGTACGTCTATGTTGACCTTACAATATAGAAACAGTAATTTGAGTAAGTATAACATAAAAAACATAAGTTGATTATCCAAATAAAAGATATCTTGTGTGTAAAAACTAGGCTATTTTTGCGTGAAAAAGAAAAAGTAATAAAACTTTATATTTCATTGAAAGTTGAAACTCTTGCTCCGAATGCATTCAATATTGCGCTAATAACTTTTAGTTTCATACGCCCAATCTCACATAAACGAAACAAAATTATATAATTATACCAACCAACATCGTTATCGCGAAAAAATAATCAGCCGTCCCATACATTTGGGTCGATTAGGAATTGAATTTTTGTATGGAACAGTTGATATTTTTTTCGCGATTAGGATTTTGTCCCATGGATTCTTTTTTCAGTTTGATGGCCTGTACCACAGCATTATAAAAAATATATAAAAATAATAAAAATGTTCATTTCAATTACAAAGGGCATTTTGATACATTTATTGGAGATCACATTTTGAGCAAGGAATTGCTTGTCTTAGGAGACTCAGCACGACTTTTAATCATCTCATACAAGACAATGTAAACATGCAAATCTAAAAATGAAAGTAAAATAAAAATAAAAAAGGGTAACTAAAAATTATACAAACAGCACTGAAAGCGCGTTGTGCATAGAAAATGGCCAAATCGCGCGGATACGTGTGTTAAGTGTGAGTATGGGTGAGAGTGTGAAGAGTGAGGGTGTTTAGTGTGTGAGTTTTAGTGAGTGTATTTTAGTGAGTGTATATTTATTTGTGAGTTTGCTTGTTACGATTTCACGTCAAAACGGCTGAATAAATCTGGATGAGTAGATTGCAATGGGTTCCAGGACATAATATGTCCTGGAACCCATTGCAATATACTCCTATATAGGGCTAAGCGGTAACGAGGAGGCTGACCGTATATCCAAATCAGCGGTAGCGGACGGTTGTTTAATTAATTATATACGAGTACTTATTGGGAATACACAACTAAATTAAAATTTGCATGCTTTAACTCCTGGAAACAACATTTTTTCAAAATATCTCTGGACAAAAGCCTTTGGTACAAAAGCATTCAAAGTCAGCCATCTCGTGTTCCCTGGTTCGAAGATACTAAATTTGATAGAAATTATGTAAAATTGATATTAAGACTCCGTTCCGGGCACTATCCATCGGCAAAGTTTGCATTACTTATGAAAAAGGCTAATTCTCCTAATTGCACAGTTTGCAATCAAACCGAGGACGTGCAACATTTGCTGATGGAGTGTGCTCAGAACGGAGAGGAACATGAGTTGTTCGTGAAGGATTTTAAAATAAATAAATTGGATGTAGGCATAATCCAATCCATCTTATCTGTATTATCGTCAGAGATTATTAAAAAGTTGTGTCATTTAACTATGGTCCTCCACGAATAACTAATTCATGAAATATTAAGAATATTATAACATAATATAAAAAGATCTTAGGTCGCCATTTTCATAAATATAGCGATTACAACCACAATGTCAGCTTAGCAGGGTACAGTCGAGTAGAAAAACGAATGGCCTGTAACGCTGTAATATTGCCGACACTCCCTATAATATCGTCACATCACTTACGAGAGGGCGCGCCGCGTACTGTCGCGTAGAAACGAGAATATGTTCATAACTTGTGAAGATTGTTATTAAAACGTCTCCGACGACTAGTAGAGAAATATTTCGTATTGAAGCCATTTTATATAAGCTCGCGTAGATAAACTCGTGATTTAATGTTTTACCACGTACGCTGACCGTTTGTTTATCTATCTTGCGTATTTTTGACAAAATTGTCGCAAGAAAATCTACTTTTTTGTTGAATTTCATCAAGATCCGTAGAGGTATTTTTTATCCCGATAAAAACGGATGTATCCGTGGACAGGGTTTATTTAGTTAAAACTTAATTTAGTTAACGGGGAATATATAAACGTACTTTAAAAATAATGTTTAACACTTTAAAATGTTTAGCTTTAAAATTAATTGAATGAACTATAAAAATAAAGGTATCCAGTATAAATAACCTATAATTTAAATTACCTTGGATCGTTGATATTTAATGTGCGTGTTTTAATTCTATATTTTCATTGTTACAAAACTGAATTTTCTTAACTTTTTTTCTTTAATATCAGCACTAGGCGTTGTTTTTTTTTGTAAGCTAAGTGGGGTAACGTCTGTTATTTACTCATACAACTTAGAAATCTAGTAAGATGATAAACAAGTAAATAATTACCCTTTTAACTTGATAAAACAGTTTTGTTTACATCAGCTGTCTCTAACGCTGTTAGCTAAAGCAACAACGCGTCGGCTCCATCTAATTGATTAAATGTTCTGTAATCGACTGTACATTTGACATCAACATGTGGGCTCAATTCTATCTTGACAAATTCATTAAAATATTTCTTTATCTTAGTGAAAATGTATTTATTTATTTATTTATTAATACTTCAAGCACATAAATGTACAGAGGCGGACTTAATGCCACAGGTATTTTCTACCAGTCAACCTTTGGGTGATGCAGAGACAAACAGTGGTAGGTGGTAGTGGTAGGTACAAATATACCTATTAAAAACTATAAATATAGTAAATACACCTAATTATATATATATACACAAGTAAGACAAACAATGGGAAAACATTACCGTTGTGATGATACTGCCAACCAATCGCCAGTCGGTTGGTCGCCATCCTGATTTCTTGGGGGAGCGCATTCCACAGAGAGATAGACTGAATGAAGAAAGAAGAGTGAATGAAGTCTGTGCGGTGAGTGGGACATTGAAGAAGACCATTGTGAGATGAACGTAGATTTCTATTGTGGTTGGCGCAAATGTACTGAAAGTGGGGGGGCAAATAACTAGGGGAAAAAATAACTTTTTTATTAATAAATTATAGGTATATGTAGCTTATCTTTCTTAAATGAGGTTTTGTCAATTCTTGAGATGATGTTTTATATTTAAAAAGTCAAATTCAACTGTTTTAATACTTTTTAGGTTGCCGTACGTTCGAATAAAAAACGAAACCCATATAAATAGGATCACTCGTGTGTCTGCCTGTCTGTTTGTCACAGTCAATTAGCTCCGAATCTAATGGAGCGAGGTAGTGGAAATTTGGTCATTTGGTACCTATATGAATTTCTGTGACCCAAACACGGATGAGTAACGTAAATAAATGCATTTTGAATATGGGGGTCACTTTTAGGAGGTAAAATAAAAATAAAGTTTTACAAACAAACTGTACTGTGACGTAACAAATAAAAGAGTTTACTGTGAGGCTCCAAGTATATATTTTTTCTTATTTTAAACTAAATAGTTTTAGTGTTATTTAAGAAAGTAAATGAACATTGACCATCCCTTATCTCCGAAAATACAGAGCTATATTTTATCTTAAAAATACTGAGAATGGTTCTTTACTCATAGATTACTGGAAAATGAGAAGAATTACCATGTCTTAAAATAACATGGTGATTCTCTCAATACACAAGTAACATTTAATTTTGCAGTTGGAAAACATATTTTTCAACTACAATGTTAAGTTAATTCTTGGGATAAATTCATCCCAACTACGGAACCCTTCATTGAGCGTAGTCCGACACGTCTATGGCCGGTTTTTTATCGTCACAATACGATAAAAGTTTTACAAACAGGTCAGATTTTTCAGAATCCTGCATTATTCACGAGCGTAAAATTATTTTAATGTGACTTTTTCGTGCCTCGAATTGTTCTATAAATAATTATTGTTTTGTTTCTGAGAGATGTTTGTAAAGATAAGCAAAATAAACACCAGAATTATATCCTCCAACAAAAAAACCTTTTTCCATTGCAGGGTAACCTTTATTATCATCTTCCTGCCTTTGTGCCATGGTATTTGGGGTCGGATCAACACGTTTTCTCTTTGCTTTCCCCCTGTCAACCGAGACACTATTATTCAATCCCTTCTCTTTCACACAATCCATCCATCTTTTCTTAGGCCTTCCTCTTCCCATCCATTAACATTTATATTCTTCACTTTTAGTCACATGCGTATCTTCTCTCCTCATCACATGCCTATACCATGCCAAACGATTTGCTTTCAACTTTTCTGTCACTGGTGCCACTTTTAAACTTCCCCTTATATACTCATTTCTTACTTTATCCATTTTCATCACTCCACACATCCATCTCAACATTCTCATCTCCGTTACTTGCAATCTTTCTTCATCCGTCTTCGACAGGCCTTATCACGGATTCGTAGGTTTTCCCCTTTAACTTGAGGGGCATCCGTGGGTCGCAAGTTATTCTTGTGTCCTGTCCCCATTTCATCGATCCTGAGTTGATCCGGCGGGTTACGTCTCAGTCTATTCCGCATCTCTCCGATAATTTTCATACAGACAAGAACCAAGCATCATTAAGCTCACGCTGGCTTCATGCGGGTTGCTGATTTTTCAGGGTTTCTCACGTTTTCCTTCACCTTACATACACAGACACACAGACAGTGACGATTTATATTTATATAGAAAGTAAAAAAAAAAAAAAAAAAAAATTGTAGTTTCCAGTTTTGATAAATGATAAATGATTTATTTCTGCAAGTAGGTTTGTACAAACACTTTTACACGTCAATCATATTTTAAAAACTAGATGAGGTCGGCGTTTCCTATCTGACTACTCTGAGAAGAAAGGCCGAAACAAACTCAGAGGTCACAGTCTCTTTTAAAGTCCAGACATAATCTTGGTCAGATCATGTGAAGACGATGTAGATTGATGTCTGAAATGGTCTTTTGAGGAAATAACCATTCAGATTGAGAAGACCTGTCCAGTCAGTGCACGCATTTGTCAGTTATCGTGCAGCTCAACTCAGAATTTAAGGAGCTCAACGAAACATTAACCACGTGCTTGAACATCGGATACCTTACGGCGTATACCTAGTTGATTGACTGTATTAATTTGTGCACTCGTGCCTATTTGAAACACAAAAATGCAGTCGGTACTTAACAATGGCATTTGTTTAATATAACCTCTTATAATTCCCATTTTACGCTCCTGAAATAATTACTGAACACTAATATAATTATTGCGCCTCTTTTTGTGAACCTCAAATAATTCCTATTTTGGGGTCCTAGCCAAGTAACTGCGATTAACTTAGATGTAGTGGTTGGTCACAGTTCTAACATAAGCCCCATAGCTTAGTTACTGCGACCAACTGTGAGAGTCAAAAAAGACTCATTTTATTTTTAAAGTGGGAGTCGTTAATTTAAAAATGTGTTTAACAATATGTTTTCAGTATTGTCTGACCGAAAATGCATTTTCAGACGAAAAAGAAGCTTCGGCATTAGATTATTATTTTCAGCCGATAACAAAAATGATTTAGACATTTTTAAATAATAATATTTCCGCTGGACACTGAAATCTTATTTGTTTTTTTACACTTACGGAGAGAAAGAGCAAATATAGGCTTTAAAATAAATAAAATACATCATAACCTTGTTCACAACTTTAAAACAAAATCGCGAGTAAAATCACGAGCGAACCTAATTCACCCTTTTTTTTTTTTTTTTTGGGTGGGAAATCATCAAATGACTCCTCCCGCTCTGGGTGGAGCGGGAGGGCGTGTCAGACTCTTACTGACTAAAACCCACCCGTGTTCCTTCTCTTGCCTGTGCAATGCCAGGGGGCCACGGTATCCCTTTCAGACTTTCCCGCAACCCCGGCAGGCAATGGTCTCATTGGACCCCTTCACTCGCTGACACTCTTTGAGGCGCGCGTGGAACACAACGCGCCGTCGACCCGGGCTTGGTCCTTACCGTACGGCGAGCTACCCATTGCTCACCGTCCGCAAGCCCGCGCCTACGGTGGCCGGGAATCCGCGATCGATTCCCGACGCCCGGGGCGTCTCCTCCTGCGGCGGCTAGGGGCGTGAGGGCGCGAAATTTGCCTCTCCCTCACGCGCTCCGCCTCCTCCTTCGCGAGCATTACTGCTTCGCAGAAGGAGGTGACGGCCTCCCATGCCCTCTCGCTCCGTACCATGGCCTGGACCAGGGCCGGACGCGAGAGATCCCCGCCACCGATCGCCTCCACGAGGACACGGCGGTGCTCTGCCCAAGCCGGGCATACCTCCACCGTATGCTCCACCGTGTCCTCCGGGCGATCCACGCAGTGATGACACCCGGGCGTTTCCTCCCGCCTTATCCGAAACAGGTACCTCCCAAAACAGCCGTGTCCGGTGAGGACCTGCGTCAGGCAGAAGGTGAGGACGCCGTGGCGCCTCTCCAGCCACTCCTCAAAGAGGGGACTTATCGCCGCAATAGTGGCGTGCCCAGCACTGGGTTGCGACAATCGCACTCTCCATGCCGCCATGAGATCCCGTCGGAGCTCTGTCCGCTGTGCCGCGATTTCTCGCGGCATCGGAGTCAAGCCCCGGCATTTCGCCTCCTCGCGCCACTCCCAAATATGCGCCAGGACTTTTGCCTCCAGATCCCATGGCGGCAATCCGGCAAGGAGGCTCGCCGCCTCACCGGAGACCGTGCGGTATCCCCGGACCAGCCGGGTGGCCATGACCCTCTGGGACGCGTTCAACCTGCGGGCAGGCCGCCGCCTCAACGAACGCGCCCACACCGGTGCCCCGTACAGGGCCATGGACCGCACGATCCCCGCGTATAGCCTCCGGCAGGAGGCGTTTGAACCCCCTAGATTGGGCAGGAGCCGCGTCAAGGCAGCCCCGGCCCGCTCCAGTCTGGGAGCCAAACGTCGGAAATGCTCCACGAAGTTCCACCGACTGTCGAGGACGAGTCCCAGGTACTTCATCGTCGACTCGACGCCGATGTGAACCCCTCCTACCGTTATTTGGAAACCCGACGGTGGCGCGTTCCGAGGACCATAAAAACACATGGCCTCGGACTTGTGCAAGGCCACCTCGAGTCCCAACTGCCGGATTCTGGCCACGATTGTCGCAACCCCGTGTGTCGCTAGTTCGGCCGCCGCCTGGTGCGACCTCCCCTGCGCCAGGACCAACGTGTCGTCAGCGTAACAAACGACGCTGACGCCATTGGGGAGGTCTGCGCGCAGCACCCAGTCGTATCCGATGACACCGCACGACATCTCTCGCCGGTTCCACTCTCCCTGGTTACCGGGGTAGATGATGGCCCTGTCCGTCAAATAGGCCTCGACCACATGACAGAGGTAGGTCGGCATCCGGTGATACCGGAGTGCCTCCCTGATGCAACTCCAGGGCAGGGTATTGAAGGCGTTGGCGATGTCTAGAGACACCGCCAAGACGACCCCACCCCGAGCCACCGCATCCCCCGTCGTGAGGGCTCGCCTCCCCCTGCGGAAACCAAACTGGCTCTCCGCCAAATCCGGCCCCACCCGCACCAGCCGCCCGACAAGGCGGTCTGCAATTACTCTTTCAAAGAGCTTGCCCACCTCGTAACCTAATTCACCCTGAAGCTAGCCGAATATCAACTGATATTGCCGAGCTTTACGAAGTTAGCCGAATGACGCGCTACAATTCACGAACTTCTTTTTTTCGGCTTGGCCGAAGCTTAGGCTGGTCTATGTCCGAAAACCGAAAATATAGCAGAATCGTTATTTGATTGAACGAAAACGAAGCTTCGGTCGATCACCAGTTTTCACAAGATTAATAATTGATAAGATTGAAACCCAAGAGAAGAAACAACATTGTGTCCGTCTCATTCGCCTTACCAAGGCTGCTTGTATGTACTATTGTACCTACTTACATTATGGAAATGGCACAAACGGATATTATCTTATATTGTTACAACAGAACGTAGGAAGCATCCAATGTATTGCGGTTTGGTCGCAATAAATGTATACAAGCCGTGCTGTTGATTCAAACTACAATTTGCAACTTTAATGAGGGGTTTTAAAGTTTATTTTTATTGGACGGTACCTTACTAAGAATGGCTTGCCGCAGCGCTTCCGTGGGTGTTGTAAGTGGTAGTTTGTGCCAAATGAATAAACAACAGTACCTGTTTAACTGGAAACTGCTACGAATACTTAAAAAAATACGTAGCTACCAGCCAGTAAATGTTAACTGCGTAAATGCCTGCATGAGGATCAACAAATTACCTCTAAAATCACACTGTTCGAATTTCAAAGTGATGTTCAGATAAAAATCAGATCAGAATCCTTTGCCACTGGGTTTTTTAAACTGGCTATATTTTTTCAGTGGTAGAATAGACAACTAACTACCTCCGATATGTCGATATCTATCTGCTAAGCGTGATGATATCGGCAGCCTCACGATTTTGAAACAGCAATAAAGCTACAGTTTCACATTTTCGGACTGCCTCGTTGGTCTAGTGGTCACAAGCGCTACTGCTGGACATGAGGTCCTGGGTTTGAGTCCCAGGTCTGGCAAAGTGTCATTGGGTTTTAATTTCAGGAATTTCTCAACAGCAGCCCGGAGTCTGGATTTGTGCCCGGTTGATGGCAATAGGCTCGCCCCCTATTACATGAGACTTAAACATAACTGGCGAAATGTGGGTGTACTATAGGTCCTCCTCTGCCCAACCCTTCGGGGAAACAAGGCGTGATGTTATGTTATGTTATGTTTCATATTTTATCGGCTGCCATGAAAATCTGGCATTTTCACCAGTATTTGAACATAAGGTGTCAAAAACTGCTCTGCACTTTGGACAGGCGTTATTGTGTAACCGTTTACCGCTTTCCCAACCTTTCACGAATGCTTTCTGTGAGTTTAATTAAGTAAGTAAGTCTAATAAGATGACGTAATAACGTGTTAGGCTGTATTCTCAGCGGCAGTTGGGGCAGTTTTATATGGAACTGTCCCCGCGCCGCTACCATCGACAACAGCTCCATATAAAACTATGCATCTGAACGCACCACTGTCGCCGCCCTCTGCCACCGAGACTACACCTTAAGGCTTTACTAATTGAAGGTAGATCTCAAAACCGTTCTATTATTATCCTACTTGCATACTATATCCTAATGGGTTTAGAGTACAATAGAGCAGCCACACTCCAGTGGCTACGGAGCCGTTCATTAACATTGTGTTTGATAGGTAATTAGTAAATACATCAATGTAGGTACAAGGTGCGTACTAAAGGTGAATTTTGCCGATGGAACTGAACTCAAACCACAGCCAGTTCAAGAGCAGTTCATTGGTGAATTTGCCCTAGGATGTTATGAACAAAGGATATTTATTTGCTGTTTTTTTTTATTTTATTGGAGTAACTTCTTGTGTTATGAACATAAGTTTAAAACCTTGTCATTAAAACTCAAAAAACTTCAAATTACAAAAAGGTACAAGATTGCACTTTACAAAAACCAAAAAGAAACTTTAATTTACACAAAAACTAACAAGTTTACAACCTCCTCTGGTTTCAGACAGTAACATCAACTAGTTTTTATTTACCGAGCTTGGTCATTATTTTTTAATCCGAAACTCTGGGACCATAACCCGAGGGTAGTTTTAAAACTACGCCACTACATCGTTTCAGTTTTCAGCTGCACTTTTTTTATTTTTCAGCCGACCATAAAATTCAGTATGAAATTGGTTTTCGTTGATACATGCATAAAATCACGTTTTCGAACCCTGGTGAATACGAGGAAATTCAATGCAATTATTCAAAGATCTGATGGATGGGAATTAATTGGGCTAGTAATTTTGGTTACACTATTTTATCGTACCTTTGTTTACATTTGTGTCAAAAAACCTTTAGGAAAAATGTACAGTATGATTTTTACAATTTTGGTCATACTTTTTATGGCCGTACCACATTTATCTCTCGTATAAATATCGCAGTAAGATGGTTGAAGCCATGATATAGTTATATCCCTAGGGATATATCTACATACCGGTTCATAACTGTCGGAGTGCCCTAAGTTTTTTACTGCGACCTATTTCAGCGTAGCGGTCGCCGGCCGCTGCCCCGGCCTATCTGGTCGGAGTGCCCTAATGGCACTCTGACAGAGTTATATTACTAGATCGTGCTCGTATCATAATTATATTCCTAATAAGACAGCTATGGACCGATTTCATGTAACAATATTACGGTAAATTAAATAGCTATATCCCTAGGGATATAACTATATCACGGTTTCTATAATCTATGACTAAGAGTTGCACAGAGAAAATAGTAAAGTTTTCGTTATTTTCATTACCTTACAGAACGATTCATACATAGCATATGAATAAAGAAGTTTCAATGACGCAATGTTTTCTTACACAATTCTCTAATTTACCAATAAATTATAATTGAGACAAATATGGAATAATATTTTGTCTCCATAACCTTAACCTACATAATCCTACGTCACAAAACATCATAAATGTATATAAACGTATATATTTATAGGCTTTCCGTTAACAGCTTAGGAGCCATTATCGCCTAATCACCTTTGATGTGCAATGTGTCATTGATTAGACTGATAGTGGACGTAAATGACTAAGGAAATGGATCTTGTTTGATGTTATGGAGGACTATGATGTACTTTATTAGTGTGTAAAGTGTATAGAGTGAACCTTTTTGTTAATTTTAGTGATGTGTTTACTGTATTGCATATATAGTCTGTTCCAAAAGTCTGTTTACTTTTGGGCAAGTAAACATATAGATCAGAAAACGTGTGAGTGGATGCAAATTTGTAGTGCGATCTACAACTTTAGTGATTTGATTCGTTTTTTTTATTACATAAACCCGAAATTCTGATGTGAAATCACCTCAAATATGTTTTCATTTGACAATTGAGGGATATTTCATAACACAAAAAATTTCGTCGTTGATTTTTCAATTACAATTCAATAATGTTACGAAACGCACACATGATACAGGAAAAAATCCTAGTATGGGGCAACGTATAAAAAAAAAACAATAATTGTTGGAATAGTGGTGAGGAAAAAAAATGAAACTTTCTAAATACAGCTGAATATGTTACTTTTTCTTTTTAGCGAGTGATTGCGTATGAATTTAACAAGAACAGGGTATTGTTTACAGTTTTATCAGATGCTCTTGAGACAGACGAAAGGGACATTTTGCCAAGTGGTCATTATGCGAAAGAGACATTCTGAGAAATTGACATTTTGCGTCCCGTAGACATTTTGAGTAGTGGCTATTTTGCGACTGAGCCTTTAAAACGTTTGGACGAATTCAAATTCTTATTGACCGATTATTGCAAATTGTCACACCACTCCGCTGCGCTCCGCTGCGCTCCGCTGCGCTCCGCTCTTCGCTTGGCTACGCGCTGCGCTACGGCGTAGCTCTTACTCTGCTATGCTTGCGTGGTCACCACACATTACATTCGCAAAATAATTATTTCGAGGAAGTTTTATGTGTTATAAAATCAAGCTTCTCCATTGCACGACCCATAATGCGAAGCATTAGAGAGTGCTTTGCGATCGAAAAAAAATCTATTTTGCTGCGAGCGTGTGACAAAGTATTTTTTTTTAACACCGTGATCTGTGCTGGGTCTACTCAAAAAATTCGTAAGATTTCTTCTTCACTTCACTTTCTTCTGCCACTTTCACTTCGATACGAATAAAGAAGCATATGGTACTGCAGTAACATTACCAAAAACCATTTATATTTTTTAAATTATTATTATTGATAGTAAAAAGTTATTGGTATTTAAAATTCACATTTTTAGTTCCAAAATTACCCCAAATCCATTAAAAATTAGCAAAGGAGATTGCCACGGAGCAGGTCCCTTTTGTGGTATCGGGTGCCTGATTTTAATAATAACCAAACAATATAACTATATTTTTTGTGTACAGGGTATTTTTTATACAATTTATTTCGTCCTGGGAATAAAGATAAAGTTAATTATTAGTTAAACATTACGTCGACATCCGTTTGATTCAATGTAGTCTGTGGTTTGATTGGCATACAAAAAAAAGTTGCCAGGTATTAAAGAATTTAATAACTAAAGCTATCTTTTAATCGATTGAGTAATCGATATTAATTAAAACGATATTAAATAATAAAAAAAACTATTCTTTTTTATTTAATTATATATAACCTATGGGCAGTTTACATCTCAATTAGATCTCAACATTTGACAACTTCAACGCTACTGTGTTAGTATTTTGTTTTAGGACGATGAGATAGAATGATGTTATCCCTTTTTTTTAATTTTTTTTTTGGGTGGGAAATCATCAAATGGCGTCTCCCGCTCTGGGTGGAGCGGGAGGGCGTGTCAGACTCTTACTGACTAAAACCCACCCGTGTTCCTTCTCTTGCCTGTGCAATGCCAGGGGGCCACGGTATCCCTTTCGGACTTTCCCGCAACCCCGGCAGGCAATGGTCTCATCGGACCCCTTCACTCGCTGACACTCTTTGAGGCGCGCGAGGAACACAACGCACCGTCGACCAGGGCTTGGTCCTTACCGGACGGCGAGCTACCCATTGCTCACCGTCCGCAAGCCCGCGCCTACGGTGGCCGGGACCAGGGCCGGACGCGAGAGATCCCCGCCACCGATCGCCTCCACGAGGACACGGCGGTGCTCTGCCCAAGCCGGGCATACCTCCACCGTATGCTCCACCGTGTCCTCCGGGCGATCCACGCAGTGATGACACCCGGGCGTTTTCTCCCGCCTTATCCGAAACAGGTACCTCCCGAAACAGCCGTGTCCGGTGAGGACCTGCGTCAGGCGGAAGGTGAGGACGCCGTGGTGCCTCTCCAGCCCTGATGCCTGATGCTGATGTTATCCCTGTCCTTTTATACGTATTATTGTACCATATATATCTGAAATGAACAACAATACGTGTACGTCAAATATGAGTTTATGTAAAGTATTCTTGATGACGAACACTATTGGATAAATAAACAATGCTCATAGTCGATGCGAGTAAAACCGATGGAACAATGACAATAATAGCTTGCTTAAACTCATAATACTCATTGATAAATAATAAATGTTCAGAAAAGTAATAGACACAAAAATAATAGCCATGTTTATTTAGATAACTCCTTAGTAGAAAAGTAGTTTTTATCGATTGATCTATAACGATTTATTAATAAATTATAAAAAAAAATATCTGGCAACATTTACTTGTGCATGTCACAGAACTCGCAGACTTCGTTCTGTGCACAGACTACATAGAGATACTTACGTATATTCTGTGGTTCGTTACGTGCGTCATTGCTTTGTTTAGATACTTTGAGTTTTGAATTCCGTAATCTTTTACTTAGTTATTATTTACGATACGTGCTTTTTCTGCTACTACCGAGTTGAGCTATTAAGTTCCTGGAGTGCATTACGTTTTGTGAGATATTTGACTCTTAATAGTGCTGTTTTTTGTGAGATATTTGACTCTTAGTGCTACAACAGAAAAACAATGATATCTCTTGAACCAGTGTGAATAAATGAAAAATGGTTTCTGATTATGAAAATACTATGTTTTTACTATTATTTAAAATAAAAATCTTCAGGGCACAACAATTTTCCAGTGGGACCCAACTTTCCTTACAAATCGGGCAATCTCCTTTTCAACAGGGGTCATAAGTTATGACTTTTTGACATCCGTTGAGCGACGACCGCCTGCGCCCAAGGTAATAACCCGGTAAAATTCACCATTGAAAAAAATGTGGGATTTGTTTTTCTTTTTTCCTGAAAATTTCCACTTAAATATACTCACAGTACGATACTCAACAACACCCTCACAGATCTGACAGGGTTTTTTTTACATGTTGTAAGTTTTCGCTGCTGAGGTGAAAAGTTGTATGTGTTACACGAGACCAAAGTTATTTGCATCTCGTGTCTTTGAATCCGTCGCTGCGCTCAGGATTCTCTAGAACAAATTCAATTATAGAATCCTTCGCTTAATCGGGATTAAAAATCAACACTCACAGCAAAAAACAACTTTGCTCTCTTGGTTCACGAATAACTATTTCATTCAAAGTAGTTTAATTACAATTAATAAAAAACTAACTAATATAAATATCTATATCCTAAACCTATCTATATTTCCAACAACCCTCTTCCGTTGCCTAGCAACCAACAAAGCAAACCTAAATAGTCAAATAGATTGCGAGGTGAGAAATTTTACCCATACTGGTGGGTAAAAAAGCAGTAACAAAATACTTCATAAAAAGTAATTTAAATAAATTGTTTGTTTTTGTTAAAAATTATATTATGTAAATAAATATGCATAATATTTTTTTTTTTTTGTAATTTTCTGAAAAATCACTTATACACGTCAAATATAAATTATGTTTTAATCTAGATCTAGTCGGTATTTCCAATCCGAATATACAACGAAGACCCATTTTGTAATGAACAGCATCTCGTGTGTCAACCTAAGAGGTTGTCGGCTGCTTAACCGGGTTGTCCTGTGGATAGAAGTGATTAATATTAATAGTAGGTATGTAATAGTAGTGAGGAATATTTATTTATGGGTAATCTGCCGGGCACTGGTATCCCTAAGTCGGTTATAACCCAAGTAATTTAGGAAGGCGAACCTTTTGTAAGACCAATGCGGTTGTACAAAAAGTTCGCATACGCAAAGAAGATAGAGAAAATATTTTTTTTTAAATCTCGTTTACTCTCACTTCTGGGCCCACGGAGGACAGAAGTGACTGGACCTATAGGCCGACCGCTTAACTGAGTCCGCGCCTGAAGAAGCTGCGCGGTGCGGGAGGGGTGACAGTTGTCACAAGTTGACGAATCACTGAGCTCTCGCACCACGTCACCACACCCCTCCCGCAACGCGCAGCTACCTCAGGCGCGGACTCAGTTATGCGGTCGCCCTTTTAACGTCGTTTTCTCATTTGTTAACAATAAATTAATTAATTTTTTTAGCTTTTACAATTTTCCTGTTTTTGAATGAGCGTTATGAGGCGTGCACTTTTGGATTTTCCAAATATTTGTTTATTTTTTAAGCCTATACAAATCTGACCATCAGTTATTATGTATGAATATGCGAATATTAATTTCGCTTAAAACATACATTAATATGCGTTCAATAAATACCACAGAAGCGTAATTACCATGCAGCAAAGCTTTATAACATACAAATGAAAAGCTTTTTGGAACATTTCAATGGTTTAATTCATCAAAAAAATTGAAAACATTGGTAGGTAGATTTACTGAACCGTGAACGTAATTATGAGACTATCATTAAAATTATTGAAATAATCCTGCATACAAATTCACACTATAACTACTTACAATAATATTCGGCAGGCTGGTAGCTAGTTCATTACAAGTTTTCGCCTGTGTTCGTCCGTTTCCGGTTTCCGCCAGAACTTTTGGGCCGTAAATTACATTTATGTATTTAAATGTAAATCTACCACAGTAAAGAGATATCCTTCGTCACGTAAATATGATTACAGTACCACTAAGTACACAGTCGGACATGTTAAATTAAAACAACATGTTTTTTGTACATTGTAACAATTTCAAACCACAAAGTTCTCAATGATTGGCACTTAATTAAACTCTGCTTATCCATGAAATATGGGGTCGGATTACGAATACAATGACTTCTTTGACAAATAATTTATCAAATAACATTTGCCTAAAGGTAATTCCCAAAAGGGTAGACGATGAACCTGTTATAAACCATATTTCACCGCTGAACGAGCTTTTAAGTTTCATGTAGGTAATACAAAGGTAAACTGGACAAAATCAGAATAAAAAAAAAATCTTGAAATAAGGAATCATTTTCATCAATACAACGAATCGTTATCACTTATTGTATTCTTTCCATGCATTAAAGATCTAATCAGATAATTGGATAATACTTCCACGACGACGAAAATGAGCTTCCAAGGCATCCTAAAAAAAAAAACTATATACGCATTTTTTGCAGCTCTATTCTCGGTGCTTCAAAAGTCAAGGTGAAAAAAAACAGGAACCGTTCGTAACCCTTTGATATTGATTTATTACATACGGATCATTTCGTTCCAAATAGCTACTACTGTTTTTAACAACAAAATAACACAAATATAAATACCTTCACGAACCACCTATTAAAAACAGAAAGAAAAACAGAGTTAATTTTCGACTGATACTCCGAACAAACTCATACGTGAACAGAACAGCAAAGCGTAAAAATATTGTGTTACATTTGAGTTTATATTTTCAACAGCAGTAGATAAATTATTATTTATTTTTATGAAAAAAGTGACAGCTGCTATTAATAATAATTTACGTCAGCAAGTACACCTGTAACTTGAACGGTCTTTAATTTAGTTACTATTGAATTATTAATATTTGAAGGAGCACAATTGTATAACAAAATACCCTCATGTATTATGAAAGTACACTCATTCATTGCATTCAAAACTCGATTACCTGAATATTTGATCACAAATAACACCTTTCCTAAAATCTGAGTGCATTGGATGGGTGTATCTAATTTATCATAATTGCTACCGTGACGTCTGTGACGAACTTAAACTATAATTTATCTTAAGCATTGTTCTCATGTAAGTGGCTTTCTGTCTTTTTTGAGAATAAATATCTTTAAACCTATTATAATTTATGTGATTATGTAGTAATCTGGTTGAGACAGAAAGAAAGAAAATATACTTATTTGGCCCAGACTAAAAGGCACACAAGTAAAAAGAAAAAATAAAAGGGAAGAATACAAAATAATAAGTGTAAAAGTGCGTTGTATGATACTAGCAGAAATGTGTGTCTCGCGGCTACGCTAAATTGGCCCAGTTCAGCAAAAATGTCAGACAACTAATGCCTGACGCTGGTTCTCAACTGGACCTGAACTGTGCAGTGACGGATGTAAATCAGTTTTCCTAGGTAAACGCTTGGAAAACGTTTATTGATATATACTTCAATTGCACCACAAAATTACATTTTTTTTTAGGTAAATCAAACGCTACAAAACATATACAATGAGCGGCTTTATCGCTTACCGCGATCTCTTCCTGGCAACCTTAGAACGGACAGTGAACGGTCTTAGGAGACTGTCCTTAAGTATAACTTTTTGAGTGTTTGCTAACTGCATTCTCAGATTTTGGAAAACTGGTAAAGTCACTTAGAAAAACGTCAATTGTCTGGTTGTTTTATTTAATAACAATATTTTAAGAAAAAACATGTTGCGGCGACCGCAAATAAATTCAGTTAAGGGCAAGACAATGATGTTGATTTTTTCCAACCAAACCTAGGAATTGTAAAGAAACAAGATTCCTAACTGCTATCAATATAATACAGAATTTTGATGATCTGGACTTATTTACCACCAGTGTCAGTAAATAAAATAAAAAAAACTATGTGTAACCGCTTCTTCGAGGATCACTCAACACTTCTCAAGTTCTATTTTTTATTATTCGCTCCGGGTTCTTTTACTTCTTACTTTCTCTTACCTGTCTACTGTCTCTTGTTCTATCCTAATTTTTGTCAGTGAAAACTTGTAATTGGCCTTCTTTCACTATTGTTCACATATGCATAACCTAGCTGTAAGTTTTCTTAAAATAATAAAATAAAATAACCGACGGGTAATGAAAACCATCGGGTGGAGGTGCGAAAGCAAGATGTCTGAGCGAGTGACGCCGCCGACGACGCTGATAAACATGTAAGAAGTGAGGAAATTGGCTCAGCGAGGTTCGTAGTAATAAGTGGGCACGATGGGATCACGCCCGACAGAGTAGGGTAGTACGGTAGTATTGAAGTACTTTCGTGCTATCAGATTGTCAGATGAAGATGTAAGAAAATAAAATTGGGAACTGGTTAATATCCCGTTTTTGAATGGCCTTATTAAGCTTCTAACGTTACGAGGCATAGTATATTGACTGCTAGCCATTCTTTGAGAAAAAACAGGTACTTTACTTTACTTTACTTTACATTAGGTATAAAATTTGCTTCTAGAGACTCGGCAGCAGCGTTCTCTATGCGTTTTAACACCATATTGAGATCGCCAATATGTCACCTCCCTCTGGAAGGAGGCCTATCTCCAGGAGTGGACGTCTTCCAGCTAAAATGATGAAAATTACCCACTGATGTATCCCACTCTGTTTGTCCTGGGCATGGTTGGCTATAATCAATTGCATGTCCGACGGGAGTTTACGCTGGTCGCCTATTTGTTGAAGGTGCTTCGTGGAGTGGAGAGTAGCCCAGGAGTATTGCAGCGCTTGAGTCTGTGTGTGCCAGACCGCTACGTGTGGAGCCGGCGCAGCCCGCCACCGCTACTGGTACCTACAGCCAGAACTAACCTGCTTGCCAAAGCACCCCTTACCACTCAGATTGATGTGTTTACATGTTGTGTGAGTGAATTCGCAAGGGTATTACTATTTATATTATGCTACAAGCAAAATAATACTTAATTTTTTGTACTATATTCAATTTAATAATGGTGTTAGTTTTATTTTTGTATAATTTGGTTATTGTAAGTATATAGCTTAGGTTATTAGTTTAAGTTCTTAACTGTCGCATTAGGCTAACTCCTGTAATGGTAGTTTAAGCTGTTATAAATAAATAAATGATTTACTTGTGATGATTAAATCGTTAGAATATAATTTGCAATCACTATATTGTAATTACTTTAGCGTAACTTAGGACCATTATCCCAAACTTGCCAGCCACTTAACTTTTAAATAATCTCATCCAGTTTGCCTTAGGTCCAATGAATATTGAGGACGGTTAGTTTTAAATGTATGAAACTTTAAAATTCTAATTAGTAGCTGACCATAACTGGAGATTTGAGTAAACAACACAGATAATTACAGTTTCTAGATATTATTAATTGAAACGCAATTGTATGGGTTACTAAATACCAATGAAATAATTATAATATCTGGAAACTTATCATCAACGCTTTACTAATAAGTTCTTTATTCTGATACGTTATAATAACATTAATTGAGGACCTTATACCTAATCTGTCTCTCGGTTTACAAGTTTACTTTTGGTTAGTTTACATTTAAAAAAATATATATTTAATAGGAGAGAGTGTACATGAAAGAGTCGATTATTTTAAAATAAATATACTTTTTTTCAATAAACAGTTTAATAGATATGGTTAATAAAAACAATAGGTAACGGTAAATTTATCTGAAAAATAGCCACTTAACAAAAGTGAATTGGGCTCTTTTTAAAACAACCTGTCAATGAAATAAAGTAAGTATACGAGTATAATGCTATGAAAAAACTACATTCCACTTTGAAGAAAACACATACAAACTAGTTTTTGAAACAACTTCCGCTAATTTTCCTTAACATCATAACAATAATATTTGTGTAATATAATGCCAAATATATGCATCACATATTCATTTTGGCAAACTATGCTATGCATTTATTACCAAAAAAATAAATTGTCAACCCAAAAATAACCACATTTTCGCTTCAAAATGTTCAATGCAGTCCCTTATATAAAAAAGTACTCTGTGATGCAGTCCTGCGACGCCAATTGATTTCCTAGAACTTTCAAATGTCTGTGGGTGACAGCTGTCAAGTGTTGCAAATAAAAGCGTACAATCAAATGCCCTACCTCCCCTACTGATCATATAGTATTGCAACCGAAGTTACCATCCACTGAAATAATCCCGGTCTTACCCAATACTTAGTACTCCAAATAAACACTGCACTGAAATCGCACTCACTTAAGTTCCATTAGGAGACATTTCCGAGATACGACTAATCACTTCGTCTTCAGACACATCGATAAACTCCATGAGAGATGCATGAGAGTATTAATTATTCAATGTTTGTATTTAGAACCACGTATTGCAGCAGAGGGCTCTGGCCAAACAGCTGGCAACCACTAATCTACTTGTTTAGATAGCTCTAGCTCGAGTTTGGTATTTTGTGCTCGAGTTCTGCAATTTCGAAATGCAGTATTAAGGTATGATGTATTATCATAGATGGGGAGTTTGGTTTAGGTTCATCATCTGAATAGCCTTTTCCGAACTATGTTGGGGTTAGCTTCCAGTCTAACCGGATGCAGCTGAATACCAGTATTATACATGGAGCGACTGCCTATCTGACCTCCACAACCTAGTTACTAGGTAACACGATACTCCTTGGTAAGACTGGTATTGGACTTTTGGGCTTCTAACTACCCGTAACGACTGTCAAAGATCTATAAATGACAGCTGGGACCAACGGCTTAGCGTGCTTTCCGAGGCACGGTTAAGCTTCATAAAAGAAATTACATT
The DNA here is from genome assembly GCA_963853775.1 of Xanthia togata. NCBI lineage: Eukaryota > Metazoa > Arthropoda > Insecta > Lepidoptera > Noctuidae > Xanthia > Xanthia togata. The sequence goes on along the minus strand of OY970798.1, from coordinate 22,052,631 downwards.
TTGAGATATAACTACGAAAGCAAGGTGTTCCGAAACACCACGATAAACTATACAAGGTGTTAATAAATTAACCCAAAACCTCTTAGGTGGTAACTCAGACCATGAAACTGAACAACTTTTGTGGGATGGGACTAACTCTGAAATCGCGAAAAAAAAATACATTTCGGGTCAGTAGGTATTGCACTTTTGCATGGAACAGCTTTTTTTTTTTTCGCGATTTCATAGTTGGTCCCGTAATGAAAGTTGTTCAGTTTCATGGTCCGAGTGACCACCTAAGAGGTTTTGGGTTAATTTATTAACACCTTGTATAGCTTGGACCAGTTTATTTTGCCAAGGTGTTGAATTATGTTCTGATATTTTCAGAAAATTAGAAAACCGCTTATTTACGGTTAACACATTGTGGCAAAACCTTTGGAACAACTAAATCCAATAATATGGACCCAGACGCAGTTCATTACTAGTGACTAATGAACCGTCTCTATTATTGAATTATGTTCCTAAATAAAAACGCGAAATGTGATTTCTCCGTATAGGTACTCCATATAAAACATGGCTAAAATAAGTTTATATTTACGTAACGAGATAACTTCAATAAAATCTTATACGTATTTATGGTACACCGTAGGTACATTTAATCATATATTATATTTCGTCTCGTATATTTTTTTGCGTCTCAGTAAATATTTCTCACGTAAGAAACTTGTACCTTTTTCGTGGAAAGTGCTAATAGTGGCTAAATTATGTAGGTAGGTGGAGATTTAGTGGATTTATCTTAGGATAAAGAGAATAGAGAGAACAAATTGGGGTGCTAATGGAAGAAAATGGTGCCCAAAGCGATCTTAAGTTTAAGAAAAAAATGCTTTTACTACTAGAACCCTTTTTGTAATGTTCTCTACGAACATAAAATAGATTTTGTCGCGATTGTCTTGTGAGTTGTGTTTTTTTTATTTTACATACATAAATACATAAACTCGCGCCTTCTTCTCATGGGGGTAGGCAGAAACTAAAAAATGCAACCTGAAACTTATTTTATTGTTTTGTAATACTTTATTTTTATGAACCCGGCCCGGCTTCGCATGGGTAGCAGGACTAAGTACTCTACGGCACATCTTCCTACCCTACAGCCCTGCCTACCATACATACCTACTCGTACCTACCCTACTTTTATTTATTTTTCTTTCAGAAACTTTTTTATATAGATAGAAGACTACCTACCCTACCTTTTTACCTACCAAAGTTTCATCGAAATCGGTCCAGCCCTTTCGGAGTCCATAGAGGACATACGGACAAACATTCATTTTTTATATTATGTAGAAGATTTAAATGGTACTTGAATGATACATGGTACATTTTATTATAAATTGGAGCATGTCTACATTTAAAATCAGTTTATATTTCAATCCCTGTGAACTGGCTGAATGCATAGGGTTTGAATAGACAGTGACAGATTTCTCGATAAAGTCAAGGTTATGTACTCGTTGCGGGAACCCCCACCGACCCTTGCTCGCAGAAGCGCCAGCCCGCGTTTTGCTGAGAAATATAGACTTAAATTCCCCGATTAATAATAATGAATCATCTTTGATCCAGCCTCTCCCAACTTGCTGTCCTCCCCCCAGCGACGCCCTAAGCCGAGGTCCGTACCCCACAGGGGGTGCCCTTAGCGAGCGTTCGCCTAGTTTTAATTTAGAATAGTTTTGCCCCTGGCTGGAGGCTTTGAGTTAGTAGCTTAAGGCAGCCGCAGGATTGACCGGTTAAGTAGTCATCACCTCAGAGGTGAGCTACGAGATGCCCTAGACAAAAAAAAAAAATCGTTGCGGGAAAGTCCGAAAGTGATACCGTGGCCCCCTGGCATTGTACAGGCAACAGAAGGAACATGGGAGGGTTTTAGTCAGTAATAGTCTGACACGCCCTCCCGCTCGTCAAGTCATCTCGAGAAGTCACTTGATGATTTCCCATCCAAAAAAAAATAATTAAAAAAGTACTCGTATGTAGGGGAGACCGGGGTTGGTTGACTAGTTTTTTATATTTTAGCTAATAACTGCAGAACTAAATTAGATACAAAATGAAATAGAGCACTTCTAAATCGAGTATTTTATTGATTATTAATGCAGCTAATTTGAGTTTTCTTACTAAATAAGAAGACGATTATTTTTCGTTTTTTTTAAAACAAGTCTAGCTAGTCAACCAACCCCGTTGTCGGGGTTGGTTGACACACTTTATGGGGTAGGTTGACCATACTATAAAATCATTGCATATGACTGATAAATAATACATAACTTCACAAATCAACGTCATTTATTTGTAATTAAACAAGTAGATATCAACACGTAAAGTATTCCTTCCATTAGCACTCTTTTTGCACCTAAACAATAAACTCACAAGAATATCAAATTACATAGTCAATAGCCACCGAGCGTATACTTTTCTTTCCTGCAATTACTTCATCACAAGCGGTTTCCATTAAACTTTGCGTTGTTTTGCCTCGATCCGATTTTCGTATTACGTTCTCATTGTCCTACAAAAAAAAGGCCTTATTAAATACCTACTTGATTTACCCTAGTTCATGTAGTTTACACCTAAATGGCCTTAAAATAAATAAAACTAGTGCGAATACAATTATATTCTAGAAATCGGCCTAACACAATTTATGTAAAATAAATATAAAAGTCAACACAATAAACTTAAGGGGTTGGTTGACTCATTAGTCAAGGAACCCCGTAAACATGTTAGCCTACCATCCCCGCTCGGCCATTTTGTAAACCGGAGCCCATGGACACGACTCATAACATTAATAAAGCAAATATGTGGCATTAATCTATAGTCTAATAACCGTAGGTACTTCGCAATAGTGAAGACTACAAAACCTTTCAATATACACTGCAGTCAAAAAAACAAAAGAAATGTCGATAAAAATATTTAGGTTCTTACCTGATTTTTTTAAATGTCGCCATTACTCCTAAAATGCGTCCACTTCTGGCTCGCCGAGACGAGTAACTAAGCGTCGCCTCACTTTGAACGCACCCTCTGATGGACATCGTATTATGACGAATATTTGAGAAGTTATTGCCTGTTAGTCAACCTGCCCCTATAGTCAACCAACCCCGGTCTCCCCTATTATTGTCTATCTATATCTGTGTATTACACTCGCAGTGACTACCATCTAGCCGCCGAGACAATGCGTTCCTGTCAGTTGGACAATTTCTACTAATAATAAGGATCAAATTCGTAAAACACATATTCGTTAGTATGAAACTGACAGCTGTCAAAAACGAATTCTCTCTTCGTCCAGACTGTATAATAGCCCATCACTAACTAAACAAGTATAAACATTACAACTAAATCATTATGTAGTAAGTACTCGTAACTCGTCACTCCTAAAAAGAGAAGATCTACGATCCTCCAACATCGTAACAAACTACATAGCAAGTACGTAGGGTTGCCAACCTTACTACAGATAATATAGTATCCTGATTTATTAGAGGCCTAAATACCATATTTTTAATAGAAAAAGTAGTAGGCGAAACTACTATATTTTCCATGAAAAATTGAATTACATTATTGTTTTAAAACAAGTGGAAAACGAAACGCAGCCTGCAACTTCTGCTTTTACTGAGCGCATATTTTTAGTGATGAATACAAAATGGCGGGATGATCGCAATAGGGCCAGTATTAATCTCGTAAAAGCTGAATTAATAGTATTTCATAATCTTTATTTAGAGTGTGACTATGTGTAGTTATGAGAAAGCAAAAAATATTCATTAAAAAAATTAAATATTTTTGAAACATATCATTTTTTTTTTTATATAGGTACCTTAATAAGTTGGCAACCCTACAAGTACGTAACACAGCGTCTAAGAGTATCTCTCCCATCAATCAGTGTTCTATATTATCACATCGCTGGAGCCTCCGGTGTGTCGATAACAAGGCGTCGAGATAAATTTACGAGGGGTCCAGCGCCCGCTCCTTTTATAACCTGATGTAGCCGCGATCTTTGCTATCACGATCGCTGATAAAACGGCTTTTATGTGTACTTCCTACTTTGTAGGACGGTGAGGTTGTTATTTTTGGTTCGTCGCAGATAATTTATAAAAACACTTTGTTCATGTGTAACATGTTCTTAATTCACTATTTACACACTCACCTCAAAGGTTTAGTTATCTTTAGACTACACACTATATCCGTGATGTCTAGCAGAAAAATTGCCTCGACATTCACAAATCGGTAGAGTCTAAGTTTGTGGGCTTCGGCAAATTTTTGGATGATGGTGGTGACGCGTTCCATTTTCAGATCACAGTTTGAAGTCGTCATTTCTAATGTTATTTAGATTAAATCTAGGAATGTGTGTTTATCTTTAACGTTGATCCGTAATGCCGACCCGCCTCTACTTCGCACGGTTTTTACGACTTATTTATTATTGTATCGCCAACAGAGGTAGCCTCTGTCGACATTTTTTTATTTATCATTTATACAAATTAACACATGATAACATATTAAATAGCATCCAAAAAATATTTGAATTATTTGATTATGAATAACGATAGTGCCATTCTCTTTATTGTAAGTTGGAGTTGCACATTTAAACTTTTCTTGTCGTGTAATTTACTATGAATATTTTACGAACTCAGTTTACAAGGAAAAACGTCGGCAATGGAACTTTGACGCTCAAATTCACATTGTTTCATTCAGTTCTAATAAAAGCAAAAGTTACTAAACGATAACTTGAATGTTTTACTTGTTTATTGGAGTTCTAGAATTTCTTTAAATTCCTTGAGTTTTCAGGGAAAAGTCGTAAAGAAAACCAATAAATGTCTTGATTTTCATGTCCATTATATTCCAAATAAACACAATTAAATCAAATAAACTAATATGATATAAAACTTCAATCTACAGTGAATACGTTTCATTAGTTTTTGTTTCTCAATATAATAAGACAAAATTACAATAAATTAAATTAAATTACTATATATTCCGCGTCAATTCAGCAAATTACACGAAAATAATGTGTAACTCAAACTTACAAGAAAGAGAATGTCACTATAGTTATTATAATCAAATAATTAAAATATCTTACTGCTGCTGAAAATTACATGGTCTAAAATCATGAATTTCCGTAAAAAATGTAATAGGACTATTAAACTTGTGCTCTTTAATATATGAAGTTAAATAATAATGTAATAAACTCGTACACATAATCCTTCCGAAATAAATTCACTAAATGATAGTGAAAACCGCACCAAAAACAGTAGCGTTGTTTAAACGCGCTCACAAAGACAGACACATAAAGCGACTTTATTTTATAATACATTTATGTATAGATACAGGATACAGAATTAGGCATTTTGTAGCTTCGATGGATGCATCAGCACTTGCTACGGCAGCACCACCATCTGCTTGTCGAGAACAGCTGACAGTCTACTGTAACTTACTGAAGATATCCAGATGTAACTGCTAGTAACAAAAATAAATAAACAACATCATGGAGAAACAAACAACATGAAAACTTCATAAAGTTCAAAAGAAAAACCAGAACTATTTGTACATTTTTGGTCGTACTGTGAAGGGTTGGCCCTCACTGAGGGCTTGTAACTATAAATAATAGACTGCGGAGGTACTTTAAGAGGTCCAGAGGACCACTGTATTTGAAACTCTTAAGAAATTAAAACTTATTGAACAACGCTTGCTTCGCAAACCGATATGTATCCTGGAACAAATGCTAGGACTGATTCTATTCAAAAGTAGTTTATTATATTTGAATGTTAGAATGTATGCCAGTCTTAATATAAGCAGCGAGCCGATAAACCTCTACATCAGCTACGCCTCCCTTGAATAAAAGGAACGGTATATAAAGAGACTTTTTTTTCAGATTATGACATTCCAAAACTCAAAACATCCCTATCTAAACCTAAGATAACAGTTACCTAACGCCGGGACAAAATATTAACAATATGGGGTCATGTTCTGCAAGAACAGGCTTAGCTCAGGACAAACGAATCGCGTAAACTTGACACCATTCTATGTGTCATTCAAGTTAAAACACTCATCAAATATCGCATTCGTCCTGTCTAAACCTCGTCATCCAAAACCCGGGGGAAAATAATGACGAGCCCCTTAAGCGCAAACATAATGATGTGATAATTCACATCAGCCCGGAAGGGGTTGAATAAGCTAAAGAATTCAACATCGTGATTCATAAATCCAACGGACGGTATTGAGCGAGAGGGAGAAATGTTTCAAGAAGCTAAAATTCACAATTTTGACTTTTTGTTGCCGATCCTCTACAGTACCGAGAAATAAATAATTTCTTAAAACTCTATGTAACGCGTAGGTTAGCTTTCCTGTAATTCAAATCTAAGAAACCTTTAAACAAAACACTTAGGAACCAGTCTGCATACAGGGTGTCCAGTAAATAGCACGACATACTGCAGGGGGTGATAGCTAGGGTCACTACCTATCAATACAACACAATATATGTTCAGCAAAATCTTACGGATTTACAGTTTTACAAAATTTTTACAAAAAAAATTGTTCTGTGAAAATTTTAACAAAAAAAACTATTTCTTCAAAACATTCTTATTTTTGATAAAAAAAAAACTTATAATGAGTAGAGTAACTATTCACGAATAATTTGATGTAAAAAAAGTTCTAGAAAAAGATTTTTTCATTACGAGATGCTTAAAAATCTGTTTCAAGGTAGAGATTTTTCGGAAAATTTTGTAAAACTGTAAATCCGTAAGATTTTGCTGAACATAGGTATATTGTGTTGTATTGATAGGTAGTGACCCAAGCTATCACCCCCTGCAGTATGTCGTGCTATTTACTGGACACCCTGTATAAAATTAAATCTTCACAAGCTCATACAATGAAAAGTAACACCAATGTCTTGAAGTGTAAGCTCTCGGAAAGCATTCCGGGTTTGCCACTAACGTAAATCTTATTGGTAGGTATAACGCGGCCACCTCCTTCTCGTAAAGCTTAGTTCAAAACTCAAGGGAATGGCTAGCAAACCGAGAACCAAGAAATATGAGGGATAAAGTGTAAGGGATGAGCGATTTGTTTTGGGCTTATTAAAGTTAGTGCGAAGAGTGGAGCTACACACGCTAGAACATAACCAAAATTACTGCCATAATTACTGTCATTTTTATCTATTTTTTTTAAATGTTATTATTCGTTTGTTTTGTATTTATTTTTGTTTCCGTCCATGGTTTCGTGTTGTATGTTTTGATTTATTTTATTATTTTTGCTTTGTCATACTTAAGAGTCCTATTACATTTTTGACGCAAATTCATGATTTTTGACGTTGTAATGTTCAGCAGCAGTAAGATATTTGAATTATTTGATTATGAATAACGATAGTGCCATTCTCTTTATTGTAAGTTGGAGTTGCACATTTTAACTTTTCTTGTCGTGTAATTTACTATGAATATTTTACGAACTCAGTTTACAAGGAAAAACGTCGGCAATGGAACTTTGACGCTTAAATTCACATTGTTTCATTCAGTTCTAATAAAAGCGAAAGTTACTAAACGATAACTTGAATGTTTTACTTGTTTATTGGAGTTCTAGAATTTCTTTAAATTCCTTGAGTTTTCAGGGAAAAGTCGTAAAGAAAACCAATAAATGTCTTGTTTTTCATGTCCATTATATTCCAAATAAACACAATTAAATCAAATAAACTAATATGATATAAAACTTCGATCTACAGTGAATACGTTTAATAAGTTTTTGTTTCTCAATATAATAAGACAAAATTACAATAAATTAAATTGAAGTAATATATATTCCGCGTCAATTCAGCAAATTACACGAAAATAATGTGTAACTCCAACTTACAAGAAAGAGAATGGCACTATAGTTATTATAATCAAATAATTAAAATATCTTACTGCTGCTGAAAATTACATGTTCAAAAATCATGAATTTCCGTAAAAAAATGTAATAGGACTCTTAATGTATCTACCTAGATTATAAGAGAATGATTTGGTCTCCTATAATTAGGAGCGCACACTAGTATTTGTCCCTGTTCTTGTAAACTTGCATGAAATTGTGTAGCCTCTGTTGGAGATCCAATAAATAAATTAATATATTTATTAAAGTTAAAATTGTTCCCAGACTTCTCGAAAGTACCTACAAGTCAAACTTGCACACGAAGTACTGCGAGAAAAAATATAAGTTTTCATATTTAATTCTTCAGTTAATTTTATACGTCACATATAATTGTAAAATAAATGCTGTCACGTGAGACCTATCCACACTAGAGCGTAGTCGTATGGTCTCAGCTTTACATTCATAGCTCTTTTCGTGTCCAATGATGTTCTATCCGCTCGCTCCCATAACTTGAGCGCAATACAAGCCTTTTATTGGCATTTTTATAGTGGCAGAGAAATCGCGTCTCAGCCACGTAAACTAGGATTTGGTTTTCTATCTGGACTTGTTTAAACTTGTGTTTTGTATTTCTTGTGCTTATTGCAACAGTGAAATTATTTGTGAGAAAACTACTGAGGAACTTTGTTTTTGGATTAGATCAATATTAACAAACTATTTTACAACAAATTATGTACATGTACAAAGATAAGACTTCGGTAAGCTTAATTTGCTTCCCAGCATAGCACCCCCCCCCCCCCCAGACCCATTCACAGTTTTCGATCGTGAGCTTTTCTTGTCCATGACGCACCTGCTGTCGATCCTCAGAACATACAAAAGATCTGAGTGTCGATCTCAGGTAATGCTCCCACCTACGGTCTTCCACTTTCCCATTCCCCTCTCTCGGATTCCATTATACCATTCAGTGACGTCTTTGGCCCATTTCTCTATTTTGCTTCTGATAGTATGCCCTGTCCATGCCCTCCGCCCAATGTTATTACAATAAAGAAACCTTTATTGTGAATGTAACATTGTTGGACTAGTAAAGTCACGTTCAAATGTATTTTCCAAACTCTTCTATAAATTTATTGAATTTTTAGGTACAAAGACGGGAAACACCGAACATTTTGACTAGCTATTCTGTGTAATGTGTAATTTTTTAACCCCGACGCAAAAAGAGGGGTGTATTAAGTTTAACCGCTATATGTGTGTATCTGTCTGTGGCGCCGTAGCTCTTAAATGGGAGAACCGATTTGAATGCTGTTTTTTTTTATTTGAAAGCAGATTTTCTAGCGATAGTTCTGAGACATTTTTTTTATCAAAATCGATTCAGCCGTTTGAAGATTATCAGCTCTTTTCTAGATGATAAATGGATGTGAGCGTCTTCCAGAAGTCTGATCGATTTGAAATTTGGTATTCTATTACTTCAATGATATTAGAAGCACATAGTAACCTTGAACTGATGCTGCAGCATCACCTGAAATTTGCAGGATACCCAGTTGGGTATCCTGCAAATTTCAGGTCCCTTACCAACTTACAGCACCGTTATCGTGTTTGGAATGGTCTCAATGAATAGGTTACAGATTTAACCATTGAGGTGGGTGATGGAGCAAGAATGAGAAATGAGGAAATGTTTGTTGTGGGTTTTTTTTAAATATTATTTTCTCTTTTATGATTAAACATAAGGTAAATTTACCGGTTTCTAAGTCAACCGATTCAAAATGTAATAAAATATGTATAACCAAGCTATTATGCTTTAACACTAGAGCGCTGGTTTTCATATCACAACCATGTAGATTTATTACCAAGAGAATGCCTTATCCATACTACTTGCATATTACGACGCCACGAGTAGAACCTAACTTAAGTTAGGTGAATAGGTTTACTGTGGTGATCCTAGTTTATTAAAAGGTAACTTGCTACTTGTGACGTAGTTGCGTTTCATCTGACCCCCAGCTCTCAGAACTGTTCGTTAATTGATTGGATAGTAGCAAGTAAATGGCAGATAAGAAGAGAAATATTTATTACGTGGTCGTCAGAATCTAAAGGGATGATGTCCCTAGTAGGTAGGGATTGTCTAGTGCTGCTTAATGGTGCAGAACTCGGGAACTTCAACCTGACCAACAAGTTCATAGTCATGGAAAATACAATACTGCTGCGTTGTGTAGTTACATAATTATACGATGAACTTTGAACGACTCACGCTTTCCTAACACGTGATTCAACATGGTTCTCTTCTACTTTGGCTTCATTAAGAACCTTGATCGACGAGTTGATGAAATGGAAAGTTAGCTTTTCATTAATTTCCTCAACAAGTTCTCAGAAAACCTGTGTTTCATTAAAACATATAAGTAAACACATTGTAAGTATCGTTTTACTTAAAATATCTTAACTTAATCCCAAAAGTAAACATGAAACACTGAAACAAATAACTACACACACTTGTACATTTGAGCTAAATGTTTCTTGCCGCCCCAATTGCTATACAATATTAATTTCCCTTACACAAGCCGCGGGATACTTGTACATGTTCTGTCGTTTGATGAACGTATTTATAACTCGTATGCCGCACTTGTATGAATGAAATATGTTCTAGCTCATTGTGTTGCGACAAATATGTTGGTGTATATGTATAATATGAGTAATTCCACTGCGCTCTAGTAATGAATTCTACTGCGCTTCAAGTTTTTATTACAAAATAAAATAAGTACAGTAAGCATAAAAGGAAAAATATAAGTTGTTTGTACTGACTAAACAAATTTGATATGCATTTTTTTCTTTTTTATGATATTTAATTTAACGTCTCATGCTAATTATTTTTTTTTGTTAACTTTTCTCAAAATTTCTAGGAGCGTTGAAGTGAAGTCTCAAAGTTTCGGTGGAACTAAAATATTGAAATATTATATTGCAAAAAAATCGCAGTGGAATCAATGTATGAACATCAAAATTATGAGAACAGTGGGTTTTGGAGCGCGGTGACTACCCTATAATATGTATGTTGAATGTATTCATGTTGTAATGGGATTTTTGAAGGAATAGGTTGTAGGAATATTTTTGAAGTTGGATATGTTACCGACGGAAGGCAGACTTAAAGGTCAGATGAGGTCATTCATGAAAGGTATAAAGAAAAACAGAAAAAGAGTATTGTATAGTCGTAATTTTTACCAGACTACGACAAAGTCAAAAGGAAGGGTTAGGATTTTAGCAGTCTATGTATGTACGTTTGCTTTTACGTGTGTTCCACCGTAGCGCCTAAACTACTGAACCGATTTTGATGAATGAGATATAAGGTTCATAATAATGGTCCGGGTGACATAGGCATATTTCCGGGATATGGATTTCTTTGCTGTTTCTGCTGGAAACTTTAGAAATATTGCGCTTAAAATTAAAGCAGAATTAAGTGCATAACTAAAGTCATAATTGATATTTTAAATATTATATTATGTATATCTTCTTTCTCTTTTAATTATTTTTACCTGTGTATTAAATGTTTCAGTTTTGTTTATTTTTTATATTTAACCATACTCTTTATCCAATGTAGGTAATTTATATCGCATGCTGTTCGTGTTTGTTTAACTTTTTTATATTATGTGGAAAATGTTGTTGGTTATACATTTATACTCCTATTTCTGTTTTAAGTTATATACCATAATATTGTAATGTGTTTTTATTCCCAAATAAAATAAAATAAAATAGGCTACATAAATTCTCCCTAAATTTAATATGGTGGACTTTACATGTACATTTCTGTCCTTGAAAAGAATTAAATTGAGATAATCATGACATAATTTAGTATCAAAAGAAATGTCTTAACGAGCATATTACAAATATGTATATATATCGTATTGTCTAACTAAATAAATATGTATAAATTGTTAAATCAAAAACAAGCAACTACGTACGGCGCGGCGGTAAAATGAATACATACTAACCTATTATACATTAATAAAAAACATGGTTTAATAAAATAAAATCACACTAACGCGCAGTTCATCAAATCTTAGTAAATAGTAACGATTTGTAATGACACTACCTCAATACCAAGAGAGGAACAGTAAAACCAAAACACCCTTCGGAACTTGACAACTACACGATTTGGGACGGAGGTACTATACCTAGCCTTGCCATAAATATTGTCACGAAGATTCAAACTCAAACTCAAAGCATTTATTTCAATTAAACCATTTAAAGGCACTTTTGAATTGTCAGGATTTATTTTTATTTTTATTGCAAATAATATTTATTACTTTTACAGTGTGTTAGTTTAATACATAAATATACAACAATTTAAAATATAAAAAGCTTATTCGAAGTGGTCTCCATTGGCTGCAATACAGTCCTTTAAACGTTGAGGCCAGTTATCAATAGAAGCACGCACTCTTTCCATTGGAAAATTCTTCACTGCCAATCGTATGGATTGATTTAGGGACTCCAAATTATCATGGCGTTTAGAGCAAGCCGTACTCCCTAAAACTGACCATAAATCATAATCCAGCGGATTAAGATCGGGACTAGACGACGACGGCCAGTCTTCAGCTCTGATGAAGTTCACGAAACGTTCACTTCCAACCAAGACTGCGTGGACCGAGCTCTATGACCCGGCGCCGAATCTTGTTGGAAGGACCATACTTGGTTATTAATATGGTGTTGTTAAGGGGCTTAACTACCTTCTCAAGAATGGTATCTTGATACACTTGTGCCGATGTTTTGATACCTTTTTCACAAAAATATGGATCTGTCACTCCTTCATAGCTAACACCCCACCAAACCATCACTGAAGTCGGATAATGCCCACGTTGCACTCTGTCGACTAATTGGGAAGCTTCCTAAGAGCTTTGAGCATAAATATGGTCATTTTGTTTGTTAAAATGTTGCTCAATTGTAAAGATTTTCTCATCCATAAACAAAAAAAATCTGTGACCTCCCTTTGCGTACCGCTTCAGTAGTTGTTTCGATTTTACCACCCTATTCTTTTTTAAAGTATCAGTTAAAAAATTACCAGTGCGTCTCTCATAGGCTGCAAGTTCTAAGTCATCTTTTAAAATACGTGACATGGTTCTGGGTGCTATCTTCATCTCCCGAGATAAAATCTTTTGCTTTCGGACAGGATTTCTTCGAATTCTTTCCCTTACTGCTTCGACCACCTTTTTCGTACGAACACTACGTGGACGGACAGATCTTTTTCTGTCTCAAACAAAGGAGGTCTCATTGTACCTATTAATAGCCCGGTACACAAACATTTGACTAATACCAAGCGTATGGAGAGTTTTAAAAATTGCATTTGGCTCCATGCCAACTTTGTGTAATGCAATCACAGCGATTCGGTTCTATTTATCACCCCACTCCATTTGAATATCGCAAAATATTGTACAATGTATTGGCACCAAAATGAGAAAACTCAATGAACAATCTTATAATAAAAATGACAGATTCCAAATTCAAATGTAATATCTATCTTATATTTAATTTTAACAGTATTTATGGCCAGACTAAGTATATGTGGCCTCATTGTTTCGACTTCTTTTTTCATCATGGCATGTCATACTGTTTGTCATATTATAAAATCTTTTGAAATCAATATTATTTAGTTATAACATACATAATACTTGGCTACATATTTTCCTCATTCGAGTTCTGTCGCACTAAGTCATTTGGTAGTATTGGTTTCGTTGATTAAAGTAGGTAATAAAAATAATGGTTGGTCGGTTGTTCTTGCTAGGAAATATTTTTTCTCTGAATATAATTATTTAAAGATGCCTAAACTACATATCTTCCTCATTCGATTAATAACTGACCTACCACCAATTGTATTACTCTCATTAACGTTGTCACAACCTATATCAATCGTTAAAACGGAAAAGTATAAAATAAAAATTTAAGTTTCAAAAACTGTAACGGGTGACTAGAAATAAAAGTGATCTTAAAAGTAAGAAATAAGAAAATATTTCAGATAGAAATCAAGACATATGTAGGTACAAAAATGGTCAAGGTAAAGCCGTGGTCACATGTCTGTATACCATGTATGCAGGAACACCTATAAAATTATAATGGCATGCGACGACGGATTTACCTTGACCATTTCTAGCTGTTACCTTATTACTATATGCCCTTAAATATATTATGTTCCTTTTAAAATAAAATAAACATATTAATATGACAAACAATATATAATGGCATGATAATAAAACATACAGTTCCATACAAATCAAAATTTACTTATCCCAAAAAAAAACCGAATTATCCAATATTTGCCATATCAGGGGATCGACAAGCGACAGGATAAGTCGTGTTAAGCTTCTCACAGAAGGGCCTCTCAGAAATCGGCCTGGGGTATTGATTTTTCATGAGCATTATTAGCTTTTTAGTCCAGTCAACTCTGCTATTAACAAAAATCAGTGCATCGTGTTTTTTTAAACCCCTAGAAGTCATGTCAGTTGCTTGTGCAGAGCACGTTAGTTTTCGATTGCGCACTACATTCCAACTACATGAACATGGTGGAAAGTGTCGGAAAATGTCTACTAGAATTACCAAAAACGCATAAAAATATGGTAAACAAAAAAGCTTGCAGCTCAGATAGTGAATCGTACATGATAACTTCTTAATTGAGAGTGATATAGATTTAACTGACAACATTTATTCTGACGATTTTAATGAAAAAAATCTGGATCTTGTCAGATCCTTTGCAGAGGCTGCAAGCATTCATGACCCCGACTAATTCAGTCAAAGTGAGCCTCTGTGCCTTTAACATGTGTTCCCGTAACTGAAGAAGCAGACAGTGAGCAAGAAATGTACGGACTTTTTAAGACAAAAACGGTTTCGGATGAAGAAACCTCTGCAGAACCTAAGACTATATTATCAAAAGATATTAAACTTTTGTTTTGGTCAAAATTTTAGCTCAAGGAATGATACCAAGGAATTTAGATATCCCAGAGTTCCCCCAACAAAGATGAAGATTTTGATGTGATGTGCGGGCGAGGAACGAATAATAAACGAATAAAAACAAACTAAGCAGAGATCGACGACGAATGTAGTATATAGTCAGACCACACTAAAAAGGATGTAGAAGAGTCTGTGGTTATAGCGCAGAAACTGAGAACTGGGGGTACAGGCCGTGCACGACAAGGAACATACATCGGACGTACTAACATATTAATTTATTATAATTAAAACAAAAACATTTCTTCAACCGAGCTGTCCATCATGCACACACGACCTACTTTTTTGATAACGGGTTGTGATGAATGAACGATCAGCCGAATCGATTCGATTTGGATGAGATGGACGCACAAGGAATAATTAATGCTCCTCGACTCGACTCACTTCGAATCGACGCATTTCGGCTATAATCGACGGCCTTACTCTCGTTACTTTTTGTTAGACCTTTCAGTAAAACCTCAAATACTATTTTGTATTATTTTTATTTGTTTTCGTGTGTTTAGCCGTCTAATTGAACGGTACCTTTTTATGTTTGCTGTGTGTCAACTGTCAAATATTTTTACTTTACCATCGACTCGAAAAAAAAACGTCTGTCATCGTCGATAAAAACAATTCTACCATTTTTTATGTTTTATTAAAAGTTGTTTATTTGTTTACATTGAAAATTCGCTATTTTCTTCCGTTTTGAAACCTTAAAAAAAAAAAACACTAATGCTCTTATTAGAATTTGACGTTTATGTGCCTAAAGAAACAAAATGATCGAACGCCTACTACGCGAAGTTAAGAGTAGAATTTCGGAAATCTAGTAATGAGTACAGGAAATCGATATCGATTTTAAGAAAATATGCAGAAAAATAAAAAATAAAAAATTTATTTGTGCACAATTTACTACCGTATAACGGTATACGACTTAACAATTTATGCAGGGTGGAATTTTGTAATGCCACCTGAAAGGAAAGTACTCTTAATACTGTAGATAGAAAATTTTACTCAAAGAAAACATTCCTTTATTTTTGAATAGAAAGAAAACTGTATTGAAAGATTTTCAAAAATTCGCTTGCCACACCCGGGAAACGAACCGACTAAAATCTGTAAAAATTACAGCCTTCAGAAATGATTCAAAGTATTTAAAAACATTTAGATCAAAATCGAAATAGTTCTGCTGAAGAGTTTGCCGTCGCTTTTTGAAACGCCCGTATTCTTTAAATTTTCTACCATTCTTTTCAATACGAACCGAGTTTGTGCCTGTCAGTCTCGATATTTCTCTCCATACCACCGCAGAGCTAGATTCACATATTTGTTATTTAAAAAATAAGCTTCCACTAAATCAAATTGTTCTTGATAAGCCATTTTTACCGTGAGACAATGAAATGATTTGTAAAAACAATCAAATGTGAATAACAAATAAGACAATCTATTTTCAAATGTAACATTCCATATTTAAACTACCTTAAACACGCAGTTATGTCGCATCTAAGAAAGGAGTCTGCATTACCAACACGTGCAAATTGCAATCGTCATAATATCTAAATAGTTATTCGTCGTTTTAATGGATAAATGACATCAATGATAATTATTAATGACTAACATAAGTAAACAGATGGATCTTTGAGTTAAAGAGCTTTAACTTGACTCATTGAATTTATAAGTCCAGATTTCATGGTTATCCTATCATTTAATTTATCAAGTTTGTTAGAGAGATTTTTAATCCTTATAATTGATCCTGGGGGGTGGAGTTACTCACGTCCGTAGGACTTACCATCTTTTCCTAGACCCACCCTACACGTGCCCCCCGGGTGGTGCCAAACGAGTAACAGGGCTCAACCAGCTATGCCCAACGCCGAGCAACAGGCGGCGGTAAATAACCTGTGGTCAGGCCTTCGCAGACCTTGGAGGACTAAATAACCCCAAAAAAGAGCGACGGCAGTGCCGTGGGAAAGTGCTGCTGAAAAATCTCCCAAACCCCTTTTTAAAAATATGAAAAAGTCTAATAATGAGGAATGCGATATGTCATGCGATCCGGCTAACCCCCGGCGCTCTCTGGTACCCGGGCCAGAGAGTGTGAAATTGGCTACCGAAGACTACGAGGATGTAGGTAACCAGGCGTCTACGTCAGTGAATGTTACTGGAAAACGATTTGTTCAACAAGCTTTCCACCCTAGTTTGTTTATGAATAGACCAAGAAGTCAATCCCTTGGAAATAAACCACAGCTTGAAGCTACCAACACAGTCACCTTAACAAAAAAACAGAAAAGTCGGACTCCAACAAATAACACCGGTAACACACCCTGTCCTCCCGAATGGCAAAGAGTCCCAACAGCTAGAAGCTACAAGCGAAAAAAAATATCGCAGTCGCCATCTCCTGAAACAATCAAAACCACCAATAGGTACAGTGGCCTACAGATAGATCTGACAGAAGATGAGCCCAAATACAAAGAGAAACACCCAAACAAACCTCCACCGATTATCTTATATGGAATTGAAGACGTAAATAAACTAAGTGAATTACTAAACACTGTTGCTGATAAAGATGACTTCTTCCTAAAAATCGTAAATAAAAGTCAACTGAGAATAAATTCCCTAGACATAGAAGCATACAAAAAAATTATCACTGTAGTCCGAGAAAATGGACTCATAGGTCATACCTTTAATAGAAAGGACCAACGTTGCTGCCGCCTAGTAATAAAAAAGCTCCACCACTCAACCCCACACGCTGCCATCATAGACGAATTTGAAAAAACCGGAAATAAAGTACAAGGAGAAATTATCAATGTAAAGTATGGCCCAGAAAAAATATCAACATCGACATTTTTTATAAATCTCGTTGCTGGCCCAAACAACAATGCTGCCAAATCCATAAAATCCATTAGTAATCAAATAGTTATAATTGAAGAACCCAAAAAAAGAAACACAATACCGCAATGCCAGAGGTGCCAACAATACGGGCACTCTAAAAATTACTGCATGCGACCCTATCGCTGCGTAAAGTGTGCACAAGACCACAAAACATCCGATTGTCCTAAAAAGGACCGGAACACCCCCGCCACCTGTGCGCTATGTGAAGGAGAACACCCCGCTAATTACAAAGGGTGTGCGGTGTACAGAGAAATATTATCTAGAAAAATGGCTAATCAAAAGCCAACAAAGGTCCCTACAAAGCACAGCACAACACAAAATAAACCAAATAACTTAGGACAACCAAATACCACTACAGAACCAGCCCAACAATACCAAATTTATGAGAAATCAGAAACAAAATCCTATGCTGAGGCTACGAAGACGCAACCCACAACAAACAATAGTAACTTAGAAATGCTACTCACACAACAAGCTGTAAAGCTGGACAAACTACTGGATCAAATGTCAACAATGATGAACCTTCTCACAACAGTAATCAGCAAACTTGTCCATTGAAATGGCTACTCTGAAAGTAGTAACCTGGAACACAAATGGGCTGATTAAACACAAATATGATATACAAACCTTATTAGAACATGAAAATATTGACGTACTTCTTGTATCGGAGGCACACTTAACACCAAATCACAACACAACAATAAGAAATTACAACATATATCCGACATTCCACCCGGACGGAACTGCTCATGCAGGTACAGCTGTAATTATCAAAAAACACATCAAGCACGAAATTCTTCAGGAATATAAAACAGAGTCAATACAAGCTACCACAGTATTGGTGCAAGACAAACAAGGATCTATAAATTTATCAGCAGTATATTGCCCTCCAAGGCACACCATTAAGGAAGAAGAATTCACAAATTACTTTAAAACCCTTGGACACAGATTCATATGTGGAGGCGACTGGAACGCTAAAAACGTTTGCTGGGGATCCCGTCTAACTCTACCTAGAGGCCGAGAAATGAAAAGAAGTATAGATAAAAATAAATTATATGTACTGAGTACAGGTGAACCTTCGTATTGGCCTACAGATCCAAATAAGACACCTGATCTTCTAGATTTCTTTGTGTATAAAGGATTGTCAAACCGTTATTTAAGAGTCGAGACTTGTGTAGACAGCAGTTCAGACCACACACCAGTGATAGCCACAATAAGTACCACCTTAATCGAAAACCCAGTTAAAGAGCGACTTTACACTAATAAAACGGATTGGGATGCATTCAGAGAATACATAGATGAAAATATGAACCTTAAAGTATCACTCAAAACAAAAGAAGACGTCGAAAAATATGCCGTAAGCTTAACAAACCTTATACAAACAGCTGCGTGGAAATATACACCGGTTACCACACAAAAACGAGGTAGTAAGAACGTACCCAAGGATATAAAAACAAAGATTCTGGAAAAGAGACGACTAAGAAGAGTGTGGCATAACAGTCGACATTCCTAAGATAAAAGAGCATTTAATAAAGCAGCTGCTGACCTCAAACAGTACCTTAAAGATATTGAAGAAGAAACTCTGCAGAACAAATTAGCTAACCTTAATCCGCAAGCTAAAAATGAGTACTCACTCTGGAACACGGTAAAAAATAGTAGGGCGGCCCCTCAGGTAGCACAACATCCTATCAAAATGAGCAACAACACTTGGGCTAGAACGGACAAAGAACGGGCTGAGGCATTTGGACAGTTCCTGTATGAAGCCTTTACTCCAAATGGCGGTGATGCGGAAACTGAAAAAGAAATACAAAAATATTTGGAAACCGATCTACAACTATCTCTCCCAATGCAAAGCTGCTCACCTAGAGAAATCCAAAAAGAAATAAAAGGCCTAGAGTTAAACAAGGCTCCTGGTTTCTGCCTGATAACAGCCGAAATCCTGCGAGAACTCCCTAAAAAAGCTGTAATCGGTATAACACATCTTTTAAATAGCATAATTAGGACTGCGTATGTTCCATTACTATGGAAAATATCAGAGATTATCATGATTCCAAAGCCTGGCAAACCCCCACATCTCGTATCGTCTTACAGGCCAATTAGTCTACTACCAACCATATCGAAACTATTTGAGAGGATCATCCTACGAAGGCTAACACGAATACTTACCGAAAATGATCTCATCCCTCAACATCAGTTTGGTTTCAGAATTGGCCATTCCACTATAGAACAAGTTCACCGTGTCGCCAATAAAATAAGAGAAGCTCTCGAGAAAAAGCAGTACTGCTCTGCTGTTTTTCTTGACGTACAACAAGCATTCGATAAAGTTTGGCACCTGGGACTGCTTTTCAAAATAAAGAACCAACTCCCATACAACTTCTACCTGCTCCTTAAGTCATACTTGGAAGATCGAATATTTCGAGTTAAAATCAACGACGCCTACTCTGCCTTTCAAGACATAAAAGCCGGCGTGCCACAAGGTTCCATTTTGGGCCCTACTCTGTATCTTTTGTACACTGCAGATATACCTACAACGGATAATGTTCTATCTGCTACTTTCGCAGATGACACCGCTGCACTTAGCAACCATGAAAATCCCAATGTAGCGTCCTTAACTCTACAAAGTCACCTCAACAAAATCAGCAAATGGATGGAAAAGTGGCGTATCAAGGCCAGCTCAAGCAAGTCAGTGCATGTCACTTTTACCTTAAGAAAAGACAACTGCCCCCCAATCAAACTGGGAAACGATGTTCTTCCCCATCAAAGTTCAGCAAAGTACTTAGGCATGCATCTTGACAAGAAACAAACATGGAAAACCCATATACAAAAAAAACGTGACGAGCTAAATATAAGGCTGAGAAACCTCAACTGGCTAATAGGCAGAAGATCAAACGTCACCATGGAAAATAAGATACTCATCTATAAAACTATAATTAAACCCATCTGGACTTACGGAATTGAGTTATGGGGATCAGCAAAACATAGCAACGTGGAAATCTTACAACGGTTCCAGAATAAAGCCCTTAAAATGATAACTAATGCACCTCTGTTTATCAGAATCAGCGAATTGCATGAGTACGCAGAAATGAAAACAGTCAAAGAAGAAGTGGAAAAGGGAGCATTAGCATACCAAAACCGAATAAAAACACACACAAATACCCTAGCAACTGCGTTATGTGTACCGCTATGTCACAGAAGACTCAAAAGGCAACACATATGGGACTTTGTTCCCAAACAAAGCCAGTATTAAAATTAAAATAAAAGACAGTTTTCTCACAGGAGGAACAGTTCTTACCACTGACAATTACACTCACAAAAAATCTGCTAAGGGCTTGTAAGCCGATCGCAAGATAACGCATAAAAAAAAAAAAAGGTGGAATTACAAAATTCCATCCTGTATAAGGCCGCCAGTAACAGTCTCACAATATGTTTTCCTTTAATATAATCGTGAAAATATACAAAGTAAATGTATACAGGGTGTCCCGTAAATAATGGATCAAACGTAACGGGTAGGTAGCTTGCCTCATTTCCAACAACTAATTTGAACAGTAAAAAAAAAACCGGTAAGGTAACCAAGATATATATTTTTTTTCGATTTTTACCTTTCTCTCTACCAGCATTCAGTGTTTGGAACGCTGATGCTGCAAATGATAACATTTTTTGGTGTGATTTTTGTCAAACATTTCTGAATAGTTTACTAATGTTATAAGATACCATTTTTTTAAATAACATTTCATTTGCATTAGAAAAAAATCTTGAATTGTTTTTTAGGGTTTTAGGGTTGTTACACCCGTTACATGGAATGACCCAGTAACTACTTACGTCTCACAATCAGCTTACAATAGAAAAGTAGCAGCTTATATCAAATTGTATTTGTTTTATTGCAAAAACAACGAGAAACAATTGTCTTGTACAAGATTACTTTTCAATTCATCATTTTATTATGAAAAATAATCTGTTCGTTTAATTAATTTTGGAATTGATTTGGATAAATTAATAATACCCAATGGACAACAAGTCGTTGGAGAAGGACACATTACTTCATAGGAGTATAACTTTCGTAAGATATTTTTATATATTTTTTTTTTTTTTCTAGGTACTTACATATATCCGGGTTGCTTGATTAGTTTTTAACGCCCCGACGCAAGAAGAGCTAGGGGTGTTATAAGTTTGACCGCTATCTGTGTGTGTCTGTCTGTCGCCCCGTAGCTCTTAAACGGGTGAACCGATTTTATGTGAAAGCAGTTTTTCTAGCGATGGTTCTTAGAAATGTTTTACAAAAATCTATGATGAATGATTGTGAGAGTCTTTCACAGGTCTGATCGATTTGAAATTTGGTATTCCGTTACTTCAATGATATTAGAAGAATATAGTAACCTAATAGATAAGGGAAAATAGGTAATAGATAGATGGTGAAGAGGGTCTGGTGATGGAGTAGGAAAGAGAAATGAGGAAATGTTTGTGTCGGGGGCTTTTTAAATTTTAATAGAATTTCACGTGTGTACTGAAATGAAACCTTTGCTCAATAAGGGTAAGAGGGTAAATTGTACTTTGCAGTCCGGAATTAAAACTTTCGCGCAGGAGGAGACACCTCCACACGCCATCACATATGCCAATTTTTGACGTAACAACTTTTCGTGTGGCTCACGTTACAAAATAAATAGGCACATCTGAAAAGGGAAATGTGTGACAAGAACCGAACTTGTAACAAATGAAACGCCACATTGAAACGAATCGTTACATTTTTTAAATTGATTGTGTTACTCATGATTTGTATTTCTTTGTTACAGGTAAACATTCATCTGATATTTTTGGCTGCATTCAATTTGTGAGTAACAAAGGGTTTATGTGGGATGAATCTGGTGAAAATTCGAAAGTGAAAAAAAAAGTAATTTCATTCGCAAGATTAAACATTGGATCATAAAATGAAAGGACGAAAGTGAAATTACATTACAACCGACACAAAAATTTCCTACTCCATCACCAGACTATGCCCACCTCTCTTACCTCATTCTCATTGGAATGGTCTCAATGAATAGGTTATAGCCTATTTATTGAGACCATTCCATAGAGCCCAAACACGATACGAGGACCTATGCTGTAAGTTGGGTATACTGCAAATTCCAGGTGATGCTGCAGCATCACTTCAAGGTTACTATGTTCTTCTAATATCATTGAAGTAAAATATTACCAAATTTCAAATTGATCAGACCTGTGGATAGTCTACAAACGGCTGAATCGTTATCGACAAAACGTGTCTAAGAAAACTATCGCTCGAAAACGTGCTTTCAAATAACAATGCTTAATATTATTAATGCAATTTATAACTTATTAGGAGTCTTCGCAATCCCCCCGCTCACAATACAAACCTCCCTTTATTATCATCGGAAGAGAGAGGACTATTTATGAGTTCAGTAATGATGGCCGGCAAAGCTTGGAATAGCCTGGGTCTTGATGCACTTGGAATAACTGAGGAAGATTTAGATCAAGCCTCGGATGTTCTGACTGCCCAATCTCCCTTGAAGGAAGCACAGTGTGATTCTCAGTATCTAGGGTCTCCTCCTAACTTCAACAGCCTCGGTGAGTTAAAAAAATATTGGGGGCAGTTAGAGGACCCGTTGGATGATAGGATTCTGGAGGCGTTGGAGCAGATTGGAAAAATCATTCAAGATTCAAGAAGGGATCTGGTGAACAAATATAAGCACCTGGTCCATATAAGTGGAGAGGATACTCATCGAATAATCGACGAACTGCGACTTGCCCTATGACCCTCTTCTATATGATCAAAGTTGCAATAGTGGCCTATTCTGCAGCCATAGCTAAGAATGCTAAGAATCCGATAGCGGATATATCCACATTGGCAACAGATCTACAGATAGTTGCAGTATCCACAATGCGACATTTAGAGGAGTTAAAATAATAAAAATTGTTTATTTCTACCATTTAAACTTACAGTTACTCAATTAGCCTTCAATTAGGTACAAGTGTACAAGTAGGTATTTCACATTTTTGTGGTGATCAGGATAAGGTGCACAGAGTAGTGACCTTAGCCCCTGAACTTGGCGGGAACCTGTATCTCAGGGGATAGTGTTCAGCTATTATCATTCTCATTTTTACATTAGGACATTAGTGTGTCACTACTATAATTCGTCTCAGTAATTACAATTAGAGAGTGCTAGGGTTTGTTGGTGAGTTAGAAGATAAATGAGATAAGGATGTGGGTATGTGTGTAAATATGAGTGGTGAAATGGGACAAAGTGTGTGAATGATGTAGTGGTGAAGTAAGTGAGGAAGTGTGTGTGTGTGTGTGTGGTAGTTACAATTATACATGAAGGCTCACTAGATTTTCAGTGTTTTCGTAATCCAATTGCAATAAGTACATTTTTACATTAGTTTTGGTTTCATGACTGCTAAGTTTTATTATATTCGTTTTTTCATCTCAGGATCATGGAACGCCATGGCATCCATCATGACCAATTATATGGCTGAGATAGACAAGAAGACACTGCACCTATCAAGTGTTGGGGAAACATCCCACACCCATAGAGAGGCCCCTTCTACAGATTCGAGGCACACCCCTGATCAAGTTCTGGGACAGATCTTGGAACTCAAACCAGGTCATATGTACCAGTCAAATTACGGTTCATTGAGTTATTTAACAGATGATGATATAGGATTCATGGCAACTGGTAAAAGTGGCATCATTCTAGGGAAGCTTGCTGAAACCCAAAAAAACAAAACAAAAAAATCGCAATCAAATCAGTTCACCCGTTTAAGAGCTACGGTGCCACAGACACACACATAGCGCTCAAACTTATAACAACCCTTTTTTTGCATCGGGGGTTAAGAATAGAAGAAGTTTTTTATCCAGAAATTGGTCAGCATAGTGTGTGCTTCCAATCGACATGAAATGCGAAGAATTTCAATATTTAATCATTCACAAAATTCCTTAAAGAAAATGTTTCATTAATTTAATGAAAGCTTGACAGAGTTAACTACTCACAGTTAACTTGATGGACAAATATTTTGTTCTTAAATATTTGTAAAATTACAGACTGGTTGGCCCATTCAACCACACGCAGCTCACACATGACTAATTTATTCAGTAAAGTAGCAGGAATAATAACATTTCCACGAAAGTTATTTTGTATGTTTCTACGAAATTGTGAACCATATATTAAGGCACACTGTGGATCAAATATCCAGTCATATTTTTACTGCAAAAGCTGAATAAGTTTTATTCTCCATTTTAAAAAAACAACCTTATTCAAGAGTCGTGATGAATGTGTCAGGACATGTTATAAATGAACGCCCATATGACGCCAGACTGCCAACATTAGCAGTTTAACAAAGTAATATACTGAACTGTTACTGTGAAAAAAATCATAATACTTATATGTCTGGTTGGACTGGAAGCATACCTTATTTTATTTGGTAAAAGGAAGAATAGTAAGTAGGGCTTGGCTACCGAAATAAATCTTTGTTATCTGATTGTAGACTGTGATTTACGATTTTAGCCTTTATTTTAAAAATTATGGCTGTTTTTTGTTGTCTTTGTCAACAGAGAACAAGAGAACACACTTGATCAGGCTATCAGAAACTACTTTGTTCTGAAAAATTTTTTATTATATTGACCCCTGTATGGTAGGAAACATAACTAAAAACTAAGAGTTCTGCGAACAGTAGACCTCGCGAGCACAACCCTTCGCCAATAATCTTATCTTCGTAGGTGATAAGGAGTAGGAATCGCCCCTAACTTCGGCCAAATCTTCCAAACTTCCTAAATCATGACCGATAGCTTGTAGTTTTGGCGTTCGAAAATATTTTCCAACGCTCTTCTATGATTACGGCGATGACCTACTTCTTTTCCTATCAAATTAACAAGACATCATTCAATACGTCAAGTTCAAATTTAAAAACCGGCCAAATGCGTGGACCACGCATTATGAAGGGTTCCATAGTTGGGGTGAATTTATGCCAAGAACCAACTTTAACATTGTAGATGAAAAACATGTTCTCCCATACATTCCAACTGCAAATGTAAGTTGGTCGATTATTACTCGTTAACTTGTAAAACATACCTAGCTGTAATAGAGAGGAGCTATTCTGCTCATCATACCGAAGATCCTAAACAGATTTTCACCTATTTTTTTGAGACCAAATTAAAGTTCAAATAAATTACCTTTCAATTAAAAAAATAACTACAGAAATCGGATGTCATAAGGCGTAGATATCCAGTAGCCCCCTTTTAAAAGTACCTCTCCAATCAAAAAACTCCGACGACAAAAAATTCGTAAAACCTGTATACCAAATTTCATTCAGATCGGTTTTAAAATACGACCTTTAAAGGAGTACGTACAAACTGACACACGAAAGCAAATTTTGCCAGACGTGAAGCCGAGACGCTTCGCTCGCTTCGCTCACTCGGTCAATAAAACATGATATGATAAAGGTTTGATTAATGAAAATAATGATCTCAATACTGGGTGTAGTTTAATAGATGATGATCAAAAATAATAATAATTAACAAAATGAATAAGTTGATTAAACACAACATTTACAACATAAACTCGACAGAAAACAAAGAAAATATTAGGTATAAGTTGGGACATATGAAAGTTCTATTATATTCTTTGAAAGTTGCAACGTTAAAATAAAACGACTTGTAAGTTCCACCAAGAACAAAGCTGTCGTCGAACAAAATATTGAAAACCACCGTAAGGAGGAGGAAATTGAAATGGCTGATCGTGGTTTGCGCAACAAGAAACCTGACGATGGCAGATGGGAAATGTTATTGAATTAAATACAATGGTAGTTTTTTTTTATGGGAAAACTATGACCTGGGTCAAACAAAGGGATGATGCCACGAAATGTATGGAAGCTGGTACCCGCTCCAATAGGAATAAATGATATATCATTATAATGGTATTCAGATTTAGATCAATAATTCCAAAGGCATTTGTCTTGATCCCTTGTCCGATCTGAGTAATACAGGGCGAAAGTTAAGACTAGGTAGTAAGGGGAGCTACGGTAACCGTTGTAGCTACAGAAAAATGCTCTTAGGAGACTGTCCTTAACTTCTTGAGTAATTGCTAACTGCATTCACAGATTTTGGAATGATGGTACAGTCATCTTACAACACACGCACACATGAAACGAACGATTGACTGACATTTTTCCCCATAATTTAATATTTATTTGAAACCGTAATAAACATTGATGTAAATGAAGGTTTTACAGGACAACAGTTATATTGCAGCCGTTAAAATATCATCACACACATCATCAGATCACCACCACCTCACCTCATCGGCACTCCGCCAACCAGGCAGTGTTTATACTTATATCCTTACATCACGAAAGCGTTTAAACCAAAATTGCACGGTGCGTTCATTAGCAGTTCCCTCTCCAAACGCAATATTTATATTGCGAGCTGTTATTGCCGTGTTAGATAAGCGTCGGAACTCTTATTCAAAAATAACTCGAATTTTCGAAGTATCCATCTTTCTTGTCTAAGCTGAAGAAAAAAACAACTGAAAGTCGATAATCGAATGTTGCACATTTTTTAAAAGAAGAACTTCATAGGTACCATGTGAAAAAAGTTACACTCAAACATTTCAAACCATGAAGGTTCTATGTCAATTCGAAGTACCTATTACAATAAAACGGCAATTTCATACTTTAACCCCTATTTACATAAGACTAATTTGCGAAACTATAGTATACTGTAGATGACTGATTAATATAATGTAAAAAAATGTGTAACACGTTTTGTACACTATATAACTTTAATTAAATACTAAAAAATATGAAAATTTCGCTTCTAACTTATGACAACAAAAATACACTTCACAGTAAATCTTAAAAAATAAAAGATTTTTTTTCAATTTAATATTTTGTATTTCCTCCACGAGCCCGTATCACTTCATTAAGACGATGTGGCATGTTGTAAACCAAATTTTTAATACGGTCTATATTTTCCCATTCTTCCACTAGCGCATTCCTTAACTCGTGTAAGGTAACGGGAGCAGGAGAGCGTTGTCTCACGCATCTCCCGAGCTCATCCCATGCACGTTCTATGGGATTTAAGTCTGGGCTTCGAGCTGGCCACTCCATGCAGGTAATACCGACGTCATGAATATACATATTGACCAAACGAGCAGTATGTGGTCGCGTACTATCGTGCATAAAAATGGAATTTGCACTTATATTCACTAAGGAAGGACCAGCATGCTCATTTAAAACCTCTTCTACGTATCTGACAGCAGTCAGAGAACCGTTTTCTATGATCACTAACTCCGTGCGATCCTATGAAGATATCCCAGCCCAAACCATTATTGATCCTCCACCGAATGGTACCTTTTCTTCAAAACAGGCTTGATGATACCGTTCTCCTGGTCATCTAAATACTATTCGTCTTCCGTTGTCCGTAAAAAAACAAAATCTGGACTCATCGGAAAACATAACCTTTGACCAATCTTCATCTGTCCTTCGAATGTGTTCTCGAGCAAACCGTAACCCAGCAACTCGATGTTCTCTGAGCAGCTTGGGGCCGTTTGCTGGTCTATAAGGCTACATCAGCTTCACGAAGACGTCGCAGAATCGTATCAGAGCTCACATTGTTGTGGTGAATTTTTGAAGACTGTTTCGGACCTGAACAGCCGTGAGATGTCGATTTCTTAACATAGTGCTCACGATGAATTGGTCTTCTCGTGTAGTTGTGCACCTTGGCCTGCCATTTCCTGGTCTCCTGATGTTCATGCAGGTCTCTTGAAATCGCTGGAGTACTCTTTGAACCGTTGATAAAGATACTCCTACTGTTCTAGCACTGACTTCTTCCTTCTTGTACCATGGTAATAATACGTGTACATTCTTCAGGTGTTAACGACATGATATTGCACTGAATACTCTGATCAATCCAAGGAATCATTTATAATGACAGATCGCTTTGAAACAAAAGCAGAAAAAATATTATTTTCCTAATTTTAAAATTTTCGAAGAGCAAATTTAAAAAAAAAACTGTTGTACAAATGAAACCTCTTTAAGATTTAGAACAAGCATTAGTAACCTGCTTATCTACATTACCTAAATAGAGATATCACGGTTTTTATTAGCGACCCGGAATTTTTGCGATCCAGTGAACCTATTTAAATATTGTTGCACCCTCAAAACTGAAACACGGTTTTCGCTAATTTAGGGCTTAAATTTTACACCAGCAGACTTTGAGCTAATCATACCCAAAAAGCAAACAATGCCCTCAGAATACAATATACTAATACCTTTAGGGTGCTGTTGAGGCTTCCACCCTATTGTAGTGCGTCAGGTATGTTCGCTGATGCGCACACTGACGACCATTTTGCAATAATGCGTACGAAGGTGGCGCCGGTAACACGCAGAGTGGGAGGAAGCAACAACAGTATCTTGAGGGTGTTTGCTGAAAAGCTGGATGGGCCTACCATGGGGAGGTTTATCAAGCTTCATGACGTATTATGTGGGGCTTGGTGAAACTATCTGTGGTCGATATATTATCAATTTATCACCATTGTCTTATGTATATACTAATATAGTTTATAAGATCACTAACACAATGTGGGCCTATGTAGTCTGTGAATAATTTCATATTCATGCGTACTTTCAGCCTCTGGAAGGATGCCAAAGATTTCAATTTCTCTGGATATATTTACATCGTTTAATAAGCTAATTAGCTATTTCTATCTATCCTTAACTAAACTATCAGAATTAACAATCATCCAACCGCCAGTTAATCATACTCGTAAAATGATTATAGTATTACCTCATTTAACATTCGATAAAGTAATTGAATTTATTGACGAGGAGTTGTTTATGTATGCACGATCAAACACATTTAGAAAGAAAGAAAGAAAATACGTTTATTTGCGGTAAAATATGACGCAAGCAAGGAAAAAAAAAACAAATAAAACACGAAAATAACAAATTGGAGGAAAATATGCGTCACATCCACGCAAAACGGATATTTATATATTTTTTATTTGGTGATCCTATTGTGAAAGCAATAATAATAATGTGGAAATACTGATAACAAAATCAATATTACTTCCATTATTTTCAGATTCTTTTAAAATGGAACTAATGATAACAAATTCAAAATTAGTTCCATTATTTTCAGATCTTTTTAAAATGGAACTAGTGATAAAAAACAACAATCAGTAGTTCCATCGTAGAACTGTTAATGGTACTAGTGACAATGAAGTACAGATATAGATCTGGATTTGGATGGTTTAATATTTCACTATCCTTAATGCTCGTGTTTAATCCATAACTATGAATAAAACAGTAAGGATAAAATAGATTCAGATAAAAATGTATGAATTGACACAAAAGGCATCATGAAAATGTTTATGGTCAAAAGATGTTTCTTTAGGAATGAGTAAAGTAAAAATACAGATTAATGAAGTGCTTGATTTTGAAATTTCTATGTAAATCCAACGCTATGATGAGCACTCAAAGAAAGGAATTAATCAAAGTTATAAAATTAATACAAAGAACAAAACACCAACCGATATTACACCATTTTCATAAAGATGATAACACAAACTAATTTCACCAAGCTGTTGCGTTCTAGCCTTAATTAAGGCATTCCAATTCAATAATTTAGCAAAGAGATTGAATTCTCGTCGACTGCAAAACAAACTTCGTTCAATGTTTCGAATTCAGAAACCATGCTAAATGATGTATGACGGGAGATGCCAAGGCTCATATAAACTGAACTCAGATACACAGCAAACGAGGCACTGCCGGAATTTTGTTCTCAAAGCTTTGTGATTTAGAATGGACCTAATTGAATGCTGCCCAGTATTGGCATTGGAACTTTAGAATTCTAATAAAGATAATTTCATTTCAATCTAGTTCAGTGCTGTTCGTTTAAGAAAATTCTATATGTCACTAAAAATATTTTGCTACAACAAAATGGTAGCATCTGTTTCTTGATATTTGAAATCCGTGATTTATATTTAAAGTTTTAGCTTTTCCCTAAGCATTTATGGCTATGAGTATTGAATAAACCATTTGTCGGTCCTTTTTACGCGACTGCGCAACAGCTAAGATTAGGTTATGGTTTTCATGTATCGCAGCCTCGCAGGATTTTGAGAGTGAGTCCACGTTCTCACGCACCTCTACTTGACCTCAAGCATTCCTGTCGTAACTTATAATGTTCACTTATCGTTCGACGTCGTGCTAATTGTTAAGTTATTTGATGAAATATGGCCTTTAAATATGACGTTAATAGAACTGGTAGAAATTCGACCATATCTATGGAACAACTCTGCCTTCTCTTTTGCGTCTTAAATACAATAACTTTAGAAGGTAATTGTTTAGTTAGTGGATTTGAAGTAGCAATTTTATAACTGGGAATGCAGTTCACGGGTTGACGATATTGCCCGCTAGTTTTGAAATAACCTATTCAAATCAAATGAACATAGCTATCGATATTATTTCACAACCACCTGGTTTATGTAAACCCAGGTATTTTCAGCTAACTAGTTAGGTAAATAGTGTTTCATTTTGATCCAGCTCACGTATCATTTAAGCCCAGTCATTAGCGTGCAGTAGCTTCGAATTTAATTGTATTTCGGCGAAGCGGAGTTAGCCGCTTATACGGTGATTTGTCAGTTTTAGTTCTGGAAACCGCTTTATCTTCCAGTTTATGTAACTCTAGTATTTTATTCATGCTTTTACGGTCAGTTAGGTAGGATGTTAGATGTAAGATCTAATGCATGCGAAATAAAATTTCATTATTGACATCAAGTTTTTTTTTTTTTTTTTGTTACAAAAAACTTATGTTAGGTTTAAACAGGTGTACAGGACAATTTGAAATTTTCTCTTAGTTTTATAGTGAAGGCATCTGCGTCTGAACTTGATAAAAATATCTGTATCTCAGACATCAGCGCTCTTCCTTATGATGACCATTACAATACTAGCTTTAGACATATTGGTATATCTTTAAAGCTAGTATTGTAATGGTCATCATAAGGAAGAGCGCTGATGTCTGAGATACAGATATTTTTAGATTCACCTGAAAGAGTACAATTAATTTCTTCAAGATTCTGACGTTAAATAAAAGAATAGCTGTCTCACCACACATAAACTTGAAATCAACATAAAACCGTTGTTTTTAAATGCAGAAACATACATAAATAATATGGTTTCTTTTTGCTCACAATCATATAGATAAAAAACTAACCAAACCTAAAAGACCTTTAGGGAGATGAAGATAAGTCTACATATTTAAGTACAAAGGTACCTACTTTAACGTCTTCTCAATCCCTTGAAAATATTTATGAAACACACTTAGGTTAGCGTGGAATATTCAGTAATACATAACTCTTATGTAACCTAAGTCTTTCCCCACCTTCAATTATGCAGAATGTTCAGATCAAACAATATGGTGTGATTGAAAATGTACACTGAAGTAACTAAGTTAGAGTGGTAGTAGGGCGTCGCAGTACGAACGTTTTGCTCCAAAGCTTACTGTTACTTACAAAGCAGTTTCAATGATAGAATAGTTAGTTGATAAGTGTGACAGTTGTAATTCGCTGGTCAAAGACTGAAATCTTCAGAAGTTAGATAACCTTAATTTACCTTCTTTCATCATCTTGCATGCACTTTCTATGTATGTACCACACATTTTTATGCAAATAAATTATTATGAATTATGAATATCAATCACTATTATAATATTGTTGGGCTGTTCCAATTTCGGTGTACAAAAAAAACAATATTCTATGTAGGAACTTTAAATAAATATTTCCTCGATTTATTTCGTCAAAACCTTAATCACACTTGTCTAGATATATCTGCAAATATCAAGCTTAATATATTACAATATTATAAATCCAATCTTAAATTAAACGAGATTTTTAGCCATATAAACAGTAAATAATAATAATAATAATTGCTTTATTTTCAGGCAACTAAGGCCCATAGACAAAATACACAAAATAATCTTATATAATAATAAACTAATACATAATAAAAACATCACTACAAAAACTAGTTACTACGTTGGGTCGGCGACGTATTGCGCTGAGTCGTGGTGTCATGTAGCCTTCCGCGAAATCGCCGATACACGACACCCGTGGGCCAAAATTCCTGCTTCATGAAAGTCTCCTTGTGATGAGTCGGAACTAGCACCACAAAAGATTTGAAGTTAATCTTATAGCGCGACTCCAACTTCTCGACTCTCAAGGTAAACTTGGTCTTCATCCTGATGTACTCCACGACCTCCTCTACCTTGCTCAGATTGCAGTTTAAAATCCATCGTGTTTTCCACTTTTTATCCCAGAAAAGACGGATTAAAAAACTACCGTACCTATAGACGTAGGAGATTATCATTCGCTAGTCATTAACCTGTCAATTAATAAACGTTACATCAAAATTAGTAATCTGTCTGTAAATGACAGCACCATTATTGTAACCACAACCTGTCGATTTATTATTACGTAATACCACAATCTATTCTAGTATCAATTCTGTTTGACATATTAATTGACTACATATTAAGAACTAGATCAAGCAGGAAATATTTCTTAAATAAAGCCCAGGTTCAGCACGGACGATTTTTTTCTCACGCACTGTCTTTTCAACTCTCGGTACTGAGCTAAGCATTGAGTAGAGGAAAGGATGGTAATTTGGAATACCATTTTGTTTCAGACCTGCAACTTTTTTTCCGTGAGGTATTATGAAATAAAACCTTGATTAAATTGAGGCAATATTATCTTACTATCAATGTGCAAGCTATCAAAAACAATGAAATGTCCTTACGGGTTTAAATTTTAGGTTGAATACAAAATGGCACAATTTAGTTTTGGAGATGGGGTGCAGGTATTTTGGTATAGGAGTATTCCAAATTATATTCACCATGCTTAACTTAGTTATTTTCGCTATTACTAATTCAATGTTTAAGAAGAAAGTGTAAGGTTTGTGATAACAAAATTGATCCCAGAGAGCAACTCTCTGAAATCTGTTCCCAAAACGACTGAAGGTAATTTGGCATACCATTTTGGTATTCTAAATTACCTTCAGTCAAGATTAGAGACCGTGATAGTAGGTAAGTGATTTAAAGGTGAAAGAATAATAATAACTAAAGGCTAATAAGAGCTTGTTCATTAGTTCTTTATTGAATCCGCGGGCTCTTGCGAACGAGGTTCCTATTCCTAATTAAAAACATCTGAATCAGTTCAGTTACATACGGACAAACCAGGATATCGACCAAACTCCCTTGCATAATAATATTATATTTGTAAGTAAGTTAATACAAAGCACTTAAAAAAAGTAGAACTGGATGTATTTTGGAATATTCCAAATTAACATCACCTCGGGTATTTCAAATTAGCAACAAGATGTAGTTAACCACAATTTATGTATTTATAAAATATATAAATTGTTGAAATCAATGCTAATATGCAAAATTTATTATCTATCTTACACTACACATAAAGCTAAACAGCACAATCATAAGGAAATTTAGCGATGGGAATGGGTTAAACACATACGTCAAAAATTTTCTCACGCGCTGTTCCACGTTTTAATCTCTGGTCGCCATCTTAGAAAAATGACAGACTATCCGTGTAGACATATCGATAGATGACGCTACTTGTGAACATTTTATGATCCGTAAAACGAGACGGCGCTTTTCGTTTCTGTGAAACACTGCTATGCCAAATTAACAACAGTATTCCAAAATACCATCCTTTCCTCTACCTATCCAACAGAGCGCATTTCAGCGCGTCAAGAAAACACACTGTTTGATTTTCAATTTGCGAAAATCTAATCCATGCGCAAAAGAAATTGCCGCGATAAAAATACGCCCGTGATCTGTCGAACTCACCTCAAACAGAGTCCAGCCGATCTATTCTGTAAAAATGTCACGGTGAAAACTCAGGTGAAGTGAGCTGTCATTCCACCTGCTGCTAGGGACTGACAGCTCACTCCGAGCTCACTTCACCTAAGTTTTCACGGTGAGATGGTTACAAAATAGCACTGCTGTATCATAGTCCACAACTGTACTAAAATTCCTTAGTAGAAAGGTTGATGACATTACAAGAAATAACAGCCTATGACAACTTGTGATTGGTATTTCCGAACACTAAAAACGTCGAGTATTCCAATTATTTGGAAAAGGTGACGCGAGACTGGACTACCTCTTAAGTCCAGTGCTGAGGAGACTGCTGAGCGTAATGACCTGGTTCCGATTCCCAGGTCGGGCAAAGTATTATTGAGTTATTCGTCAGAAAAATCTCAGTAGCAGCCCGGAGTCTGGAGTTGAGCCCGGTTGATGGCAACAGGCTCGCCCCTTGTTACTCAAACATGACTAGCGAAATGTGGGTGTACTATAGGTACACCTCTGCCTATCCCTTCGGAGAAAACAGGCGTGATGTTATGATATATTAAGTGATGAGAAAATCCGAGTCGCCTTGTGGCCGAACCCACTAATGCTTCGTAGGCAATAGGCACATCTGTCACTAAATCTATCATCTTCTTCTTTCATAAGCTGTTGGTTCATGTTGCAGTGGCGAGTCCACCGGGAGGCGCGGGCGCACCTCGGGAGGAAGCGCCGCCGAGACCCCCGCCGCCTCCCGCGCCCCGCAACGGCACCCCTCCTAGTAAGCACGGTCTTAGAACTGTGGCGGTTGTGGCGATAGGGAAAGTTTTTTTTTCATTAATATTTTTTAAATAATGACACAGACAATAAATTAAGGGACAGGTAGTAAATAAGATTTAAACAAAATCTAAGTATAAAATATTAACTTTTTAAGTTTTTTATAAAATTTTATGAGGACGCAGTACGCAGAATAATGATAAAATTATGGAATTAAAGTTGCAATATTCCTGAGACTTTTATGAACGAAACAAAGCTTGTTTCTTTCATAAATAATTTTCTTATTGAATTCTCTTAACATCACAAAAACTACTGCAAACTAAGTATCCTGGTTACAAACTGAAAAGGTTAAAATAACTAGTTTCACAGAAGTTAGTAAACGGGTTTGTGAGTTAAAATACGAAGAAGAATGTCAATCTTTCCGCGCTCGTCTTTTTTCCGCTGGTTGGAACTTGGTAGTATAAAGAACTAAAAAAAACACAAATAATATAAAAGCTGTAACCAATATTCTCCGTTTGAAATTTCTCGTCTCCAAAGCATTGTACAGAAACTATTTGACTAACTTAGATTATTAGATTATAAAACAAAATACTGATGACAATTTGTAGATTGATTCAATGTCTGGATGAAAATCTTTTTCTATAGAGAAAATTAACAAAAAAAATAAAAAATAACCTATCGCCACTGCCGCCACGTCTCGTGCACGTTTCCTCTGACGTCGTTTATTTTCCGACTCCCGCGCATCCATCACTTCACGCTTGCTAAAAGATTTACTTACAGTTAGTTCCTCTACACAATGGCCGATTTTCTACGTGCAAATTAAGCTATATTATCACCTATGTCAAAATGTGGGTGATTTAGGCCATTTTGTATAAAGCCTTTCTAGTTATACTTATACTTATTTATTTAGTTTTTGATGGGACTAGGGCTCATAGGTACCTACTACTCATAATACACCTTTCAATATTACCTTGTACCATCATAGAATTTCATCCCTACCTATTTATTACAGTATACATAGTTTTAGAACTAATCTAATTACATATTATAATGCTTGCAACCCCGTACTGTTTATTATGTTACTTTTCGTTATGACTCTCATCGTTTACTCTATTATATGGTCTCTTGCAACTTTTTACAAATCAACTGAAATCACACAGCATCATTAGACAGGTAGATAGATAGAATACTCTTTATTGTACTACACCATATAAATTACAGACATAAATTTTGACATTTTACGTAGGGTGACACAATGGGCGGCATTAGTTTGTATTTATTACGCTATTTATCTTAAAAAGAAATCTAATATATTACATAAACTTCATTCGCCAACTAATTTAGACAATTATTAAAAAGATCACAAGATTTTCATTTAAGATATTCACAATAGAAAAATCTACGAATAAACTACCGAATATAGGCATGAATTATACAGTAAATATTACTTACAACAAAATGACAGCCACATAACATTTAAACATCAAACTAAATTAACTACATGAAACATTCTCAAACACAATGTATTTTAATGCTACACTTCGGTACACTTCGGCTACCTAGGTACACTCACAATTAAAAAGCAAATAACACCGGCTGCCCAGATGTTAACTGACTGTTCTACATTTCAATACATTGTTTATTCAAAAGCCGTAGTGTTTACAGCTGCAATAAATAAAGGAAAACAATAAAACATCCCATCAGAACATACGTGTTTTGTGTGGCTGTGATTTAAATGTAGAACTGCTTTTTGAAGTACACGTTCTTAAACTTTTATTTTTATTTTTAATTGAAACACCATCCAATGTTTTTTTAAAGTTATTTCTAATCTATGCTTTCATGGTTTATTAGTACCTATTTTTATATTCGTCGATTCCTCTGATTGTTGTTTTTATGTCTGTTTTAAGCTTTTTTACTATTTATAAATCTTGTTTATTTTCCTGGCTGGTAAAAAAACCTTAATTGTTTTACTTTTCTATCATAAGATTGTTATGATTGTTTTTTGTATTATATAACAGTTTTTCCTTTGTCTGTGGTTTGTATAATGCTGTTCTAAAATTGAATCGTCATTTAAATTAGCATTCTCTTTGTCGTGTTGCATGAGTTTGATTGAGCGAATGTTTTCTTAATTAATTTTACTCTCTTACTCTCTGTGATTATGTGTGGTCTTGAGTAACTTGTTTGTTTCTTTAGAAAAAATGGCAAAAATGTGTGTGTAGAGGCTGTCAATTCTAACCACCATAGTTATTGTTTACATTCCCAATTCCTAGATCTTGTATGTATTTCCTTTGTAGTTAAGTAAACATTAGCAGCCAGCAGCTTATTGTTCAAGATAACAGCACAATCCCTAAACTTATTTTTCTCTCGTGTTGAACAATATAGGTATAAGTAACTTATGCAACCGTGGAAAGATAAGCCTGTTAGCAAGATTGACTGTCTAGCTAGTGTTGAAGGTACGATAAACGTACCTCATTATAGGGATACGTTCTCGTGAAAACTCTTTGACCTTCTTTTACGAAGTAACATTCTCAATAATGGCTTTCTAAGAAAAATGGGCCACTGACATACAGCAACAAATAGGGATAAGTGGAAGGAGGGAAAAGAGGCTTCGGCCCTGCTTCGGGACACAAAAGGCTGATAATAATAATAATAACCCTTAAAAACGTCTACTGGGCCTCTACAAGTTGGCTTTGGCCCTCATATGCCTTCCAAAAGTCCGGCAGGGGACCCCAGTCCCCGGGGTTTCAAGATATGTCAAAGTCACTTCAAATAATAATAATTACTGTCAGATAAATCAGATCAATTCTGACAAGCCAAAGTTATTAATGACAAAACTTAAACGAAAAAATCCGGACACAGATAAATCCATGCTTTTTTAGCCACTCCGGTTTGTGTCCACATAAACGAGGTTGTTAAAAGCTTAGCACTGAAAACAACCCGTTTTAACGACCGGCTTACTACCCGAACGTGAAAGGTAAGCTTTCCGTCATAATAGGGGTGTTTGAAAAGTAATTTATTAGATATACGAGCCTTTAAAAACGGACAAGATGCGGTGTCTGCAGAGTTATTTATTTTTTATGGAATTGAATTGAGTTTTATAGCGGTATACAAACTCATCCGCCCTTACAGACCTCCGTGGCGGGCTGTCACTAATGTAGCGGGCTAGCAGTCTGTCAAGAAGTCTGACAGATTGACGTTGACATGAGCCACAGAGTACATTTTATTTATGGAGAACATGAGCTTGCCAAGAAGCCCCGAGCCATGTGCCATGGGCACGTTGCGTTAAAAAATATATGTCTAAAATTTAAAAGTTTAACCCTCAAGGGAAGCCTTTTCAATAACCTGACCCACCCCAATCACACTTTTCCTTTTTCCTCCTATAGTAAAATGAGTTCCCTATGTTACAGTGTTAAGTTGAATTGACTCATACCCGATGACTTGTTTAAATACAGAAGCATGAAAGCCCGGATGCTTAAAAAATCCCAATTGTTCATAACCTCGAAAACCGATTGGCCGATCAATTGTTATACCAAAATATTAAAACCTTAAAAATAATCGACCTACATATAATGTATTCTATAAAAAAAAACTGTCTAAAATGCAGATATTGCCAAATTTTAAAAAATAAAGGGTGTTATACGATCAACATGAAGTGACGCTCAAGAAGGTAAGGAAACTTCGAAGACGCGCAATGTAGTCAGTGACGTCAAGTTCTCCTTTTGTCTTTTGAGCCTCGGAGGTCTCCTGAATGTTGCAGCTGTTGCCTAACTGAACTTACCCAATAACGCCAATTTTCAAACGCCATCGGAAACACATTCGTATCGATTCTAATCCTTTTGTAAGAATCTTGAGTAATTTGGCTTGCTTTAAAAATGAGTCGATCAACGAATAAAAAATAATTACATATAAAATCCCTTTTATAAATAAAAGCGCAAGATGATTATGAAAAAGTAAGAAATACCATTACTTTAATAAAAATTTGTTCATACAAGTTTGGTGATTCCGGAACAAGCAGTGTCTACTCTGAGATTAAAAAAATCATTTCATTATGTATAACAAAATTAAGTATTCGATGAAGGCAACGCAATTAGTGAGACGTCAGATTCAAGTGTTGACGATATCAAACATCACAAATCATCGGGAATAAATGCCACTACATAAGTATCGAATATACCCAAAATGTTACACTTATCAGCAAAAAACATTGTAGCATACCTCCGCCGCGAAACCATAGCAGTGCAACCGCAGTAGTTCAATTCAATAGACTCGGGTCAAGTTCCGCTACTCAAATCGGAAGCGAGTAGCGGAAAATGACGCGAGTCTATTGAATTTAACTACTGCGGTTTCGCTGCTATGGTTTCGCGGCGGAGATATTTAATTTTATTTATTTATTCTACAGACAACTAGACCCAATAGATGTTAGTAAACAGTTTAACTTATTTGCTATGTTATTACTTAAATTCTACTACAGACAGGGTGGTTTTAATAAGATGCCTCATTATGGGGCTTTCGTCAGGTTTATCAGCAATAGCCTTCAGGAGGCTGTTGCTACTGTCCCCCCTTGTGAGAAGAGAAGCACTCTTTTTCCGCACTACAGCTGAGAAGCTATCTACTCTGGCTTGAGCAAACATTGCAGAAGCACTGCAATAACGTGGCAGTCGCAGCAGCGCCCTGAAAGTGTTGTTATATTGAATACGCAACGCATTGGCGGCACGTTAAGTACAGTTGATCCATGAATCGAAGGGCGATCCTCAAAGTGTCTACTTTCCGCCCTTTCCTTTTTCCTACTAACCTCCTATACAAATCTTGTGAAGTATTAACAGTTAGACAGCTATTTATAATGGGTATTGTATTAAAACAACACACAGCTCTACCCTACAGCACTGCATATACTAATAAAAGACGTAAAGGTATAGTTTGTCCACAAAATACAACAAAACATGCTTTTGCATACAAATTTTACCTATACCTCGGCCCTCTTCTCTATAATAGACTAAACTCGAAAGCAAACATTTATTCCCTGAACTACACAAATTGTAAGAGAATTCTCAAGGATGCTCTCGTCTTACGAAGATACAGAGAATTTACTAACTGTGCTACAATGAATATACTTAATTATGTATAAATTTCACCTACGTTAAGTATTTATCAAATTTAGAAACTAAGAGTTATACTACTCAACTTATAATTAGTGATATATTGTCAACCTTTTGATTATTTATTTATTTTATAAGTCTATTTAAGCTCTTCCCGCCTGAAACACAGGATTACCTAGTTCAGGCACGTAAGTCTTAGGAATATAATTTACGTTTAAGCAAAACTGTATTAATTTTTATGCCTTGTAATTTTTTGAATAAGAATATTATTATTTCGTTTATTTATTTTTCTAACATATAAAATACATTTTTAAATATTTTTGTTATGTTATGTTATATATATTATTATTATTTTTTTATATTCTCGGCTAGCCGGTAAGAGCTGATAACACGGGCCTAAGCCAAGTGATTATCAGTTGGATTAAGTGCGGTCACGTGCAGAAGATTGCACAGAAGATGGTAGAGTATTTATGTTTTGATGAGGGTTTTCTGATTCACATTGCAGAAACTTTCTCACGAGTCTGCATGTGTTTAGTATCACTGCCTTCTGCAGCTTATTATTATTATAAAGCGCTCGCGTAAAGGGATGTGCAGTACACTTTAAAAATCGACATTTTGACTGCATCAGTACATCGCGTGAACCTACGAGCAAGCATATTCGCCCGCACCGCCAACGCCCTGCGTTCCCGCTCAACATCGCCATCGTCCCTAAGGTCATCAGCAATGAAATGTCCAAGGTATTTGATATATGCTACCGGAGTGATTACTTTGACAGATGATTCGAATGTCTATATAATTTCTAACTAGATTAGTAACGTAAAAATGCCT
This sequence comes from Xanthia togata, assembly GCA_963853775.1. Classification (NCBI taxonomy): domain Eukaryota; kingdom Metazoa; phylum Arthropoda; class Insecta; order Lepidoptera; family Noctuidae; genus Xanthia; species Xanthia togata. The sequence continues at coordinate 22,011,420 of OY970798.1, read as the reverse complement.
CTTTTTGGCAATATTATGATGAAAGATTACAATTCGAGTTATCATGTGCCATTTTGTTCAAATGTATCTTTCAAACTGTTAAACAGCGTTATACAGTATATCGTACACGTAGCTACAAAAAGTCAAAAAATAAAAATGTCAAACGAATTAAATAATTTTATAATAAAAATCTAAAAATCTCTGTAAACTTACATTATAACGCAACACGACCAAGAAAAAGTAAAAAATGCCATTAATAATTTAATAACAATTTGTTTAAACAAGTTTGTTGACGGAATATTAGCTTAACTGAGATTAATTCAAGAAAATAATAATTTCAAAGAGAAAATGAAAACCGGCTAAGTGCGAGTCGGACTCGCGCACAGAGGGTTCCGTACAAACCTGTAAGTATATAAGTAAAAGTTCATCCGTCACGACAATTGAGTCATAGTTATGGTATTTTCATTGCAAAATGAAATTCATTACCATATGGAAAGCTGGAGAAGCATAAATAAAAAGACAAAGGTCTCTTTATCGTTTCAGTAATTCTTTACTTTATATGTATTAACACATATCATTTATTTTATAATATAACTGAAATATCTACACTAGCCTTTCAGTACCCTTGAAAAACTCTGCTGATGATTGATGGCAAGTTTTTTTGTATCGAAGTTATTTATTTACAAAGTGTTATAGTCACTATTTAGAAATCTGGTACAAAAATACTAATTAAGTATTAAATTTGAACCAGGTCTGTAAATGGTGACTGAAAAAGGTATAAATAGTATCACATCGAACATTGAAGTTCGAAAAAACGTTATCTGTAGTTGTACTACTTCGTGTAGTGCTAGTGTTTATTAACGGAAATATGTTTATGGATGAAAAATATGTGGAAATTTCACTTTGGGGATTCATTCTAAAATCGATACTGAAGATAGAGATAAGTCACGGTCATAGCGGTAAATACAATTATATTTATAATCTCAATTTAAATTTAGGTTTTGATTCCCTTGCGAGTAGTTGCGAGTTTCAAAATATGCGGTATAAATGGTTGTACCTTTGTGTTTTTGCGTTGACTTAGAAATTTGTTTTATTTTCACAGCTTAGAGACCATTAGACCTATAATATATTTGATATGAGTTTCAACTTGATACCTCCACGCATTCCTGAGAAAAAGGGTCTCGACAGACAGACAGACGGACGGACGGACGGACAACAAAGTGATCCTATAAGGGTTCCATGTTTTCCTTTCGAGGTACGTAACCCTAAAAATGAAGTAATTGATGAAGACGACGCAATCAATGAGACGACAGATTAAATTTTTGACCAAATCATGAAATACATGAAGCATCGAAACTACCATGCTCAACTACAGAAGTATCAAATATACCAAAATTATTTTGATGACGCGAATCTAACTTAAATCATTATAAAATCGAGGCCAACAGTTTTATATCAAATTTTTTGTCCCACCTGGTACTCCGGAAAGAATCACTGCATGCAACGCAAATGCTTCATCCAGCAATAAAGTTTCATCTATCACTTACTTGAACAACGATTAAAGGACCTCCAGAAGAAATAAAGGTATTATCTGAAGTTGAGCACAAGACTCGTATCTAGGATTATCCTTTTATAAAAGTATGACTCGGAGAACGTTTTGGGCAGGCTATTTTGTTTGCTCAACAGGTGTTGCAGAACAACTTCCAGTATACAGGATGGCACATTAAGATCGGTCAGTATGGGAAAATCTGAAACTATAAGACATACGAAGATGCTTAGGAACCATGTCATCGATCTTAGTAACAAGAAAAACTGCATTCATATATTTTAAAAAAACTTGTACTCAGCTCGGGAATCGAACCAAGACGTTTTGAAAAATAAAACTAACACTATTTCTATTTAGATATCGATTGTATAGGTCTTAAGCAGTAAATGTTACTACGAAACATGATGAATAAAATGCATTTTTTTCATATCCATTAATTTATTTTAGTAAGTTTTCGAAATTAATAAAGTTAATGAAATATAAATTAAGTTAATAGTACCACATTAAAAAAATGAAGTTGTAGAAAAATAAATAAAAATAGAGCAGCCACAGCTCAGTCACAAGCAGAAGTCACAGTTTTTTTGTTCAATGACATTATAAAAAAGAGAAGAGAGCTAAAGAGAACGACCGCAGGCAGCAACTGCATGCGACGTGTCGCGGCGTCATGTCGCGGCAACACGTCGCTGCTTCATGTAGCTGCAGTCATGATTCAGAACCGACCGCAGGCGGCAGCCCGTATTCCAGTCGGTAGATAGAAGATAGAAAGACGTGTTATCGCTCGAGCGTTGGCGGCACTACAGGTCTGCGGTCGGGCTGCACGTGTCGCCTGTCACTCGCCCTTAGCTACCAACGACGTGTCGATAGCTAGGGAAGGTATTTCATACATCGCCTGCAGTTGTCTCCTGCGGTCGGTTGCGGAATGGTACCTTTAGTCTATACTAAAGGTGTTGGAGGTGTGTATAAATAATGAAAGAATAATAAAATTTATTATTTAATAGTAACATTGCTGTGCTATACATGTAACACGTGAACAGTGTTTTTATCCCTTGTCCGATGAAGCGCCAGCCCGCGCCGCAGCTGAGCGCGTAGCTTTAAATTCCCCGCATAATAATAATATATCCTTGATCCAGCCTGTCCCATCTTGCTGTCCTCCCCTCAGCGACGCCCTAAGCCGAGGTTCGTACCCCACAGGGGGTGCCCTTAGCGAGCGTTCGCCTAATTTTAATTTAGAATAGTTGCTCCTGGCTGGAGGCTTTGAGTGTAGTGCTTAAGGCAGCCACAGGATTGTTCGGTTGAGCAGTAAATACCTTAGTGGTATACATGCGAGATGCCATAGTTAAAAAAAAAAAAAAAAAAAAAAAAGTGTTTTTATCCATTATCTGACTCTAAGAAAGTGCTCCGAAATTGTGTAAAAGTTCAAACTTACACTATTCTTAGTTATAAATAACATAATCTATCTCGTAAAATATTAAGTTAGAATTAAAATACTTATTAGTATATTAGGCTAGATTGTGTCAATAATTAAGAACTTTATAGCTCTTATTAATACAGAAAAATAAAAACGAGCTAGCCTTACAATAATCGCATATGGTGTGTAACATCTGACATTTTGGCTGACAGTACCAACCTCACGGAAAATAGGTTGGTACCATCTGATAGCCAACTCTAGCGCCGCGCGCGCTCTTTGGTAAAATCAAATAGCGCGCACTTCCCCGGCTTCCAGCCCCCCTAGCCAAGTTGCAAACGATAAACGTGAACGCTTAGTAATCTCCAATAGATTTTCAACTTTATACCTAAGAGCATAAAGTTGAAAATCTATTAAAGACTACTGAGCGTTAGCGACCGGAACGAACGAAAACACTGTAATCTTCAATAGATTTTCAACTTTATATCCAATTACATAAAGTTGAAAATCTATTAAAGAGTACTGAGAGTTTACGTTTATCGTTTGTGACTTGGCTAGGGGGGCTGTTACACACTTCCGTCCCGTTTAAAAATATCTTCCACAGATTGCAGGAAAGCGAGAAGAAAGATAATACACTTTTTTTTATATACAGAAGAATCGATTCAACTCACTGAAACAAATAAAAATAATTCACTATCCTATCTTAATGCCTGTAACACAAAACCACAATAGTATCGGGGGTTATTTCCGTTATTCTGAACAAGATTGCTTCTTCACTGAACTGTGGCGATTGATGTGTCGTTAACCCCATTTGGCGGGTAGTAGGATACTTTCTTTAGGATAGATAAAGAAATTTTATTGTAGGGATATTGAGATAGAATTTATTTTAGTTTGAAGATCAATTATAAGAATTTTTCTGGTTCAAATGGTGACAGACGATAGACTGATGAATTTTGTCACAGATATTAGAAGCTACGTTATAATTAATTATTTACACTGATTAAATTAGAGAATATTCGTAGACGAACTAAGACAGTTTATGTATGCCCGATTCCCAGAAAATGAATTACATCATTTATATTGCATTAAACTCATAATACTGAGCAAAATCAATCGATTACAGAAATACCAAACTAAATTCTACAAAACTCTAACACAAAAAATACGAATTTAATTTAAGAATACTAATCACCTTTGTACGTATTTTTCTGTTCCTTTTTTTTTGTTCTTCTCTTTTTACATGTGTGTACATAAACTGTTAAATAAAAAAAAACGAATTCAAACGGACAAAGATGACATCAAAGCTTAATTTGATTGATTTGATTGAAACTTAATCACTTATGTTTTGCCGAAAGGCAAAATATGGTGATACCAAAACTCATTATCTGCCTAGCCATTTCCCAACTATGTTGGGGTCGGCTTCCAGTCTAACCAGATTCAGCTAAATACCAGTACTTTAAATGGAGCGACTGCCAATCTGACCTCCACAACCCAGTTACTGGGTAATACGGTACCCCTTAGTAAGACTAGTTGTCAGACTTTCGGGCCTCTGAATACAAGTACTACGTCTACAAATGACAGCCAGGACCAACGGTTTAACGTGCTTTCTGAGGCACGAAGGCGTCTCGATATGCAATGGATGGTCACCCATCCACGGACTGGCCTCGGTGATACCAAAACTGTGACATATTATTGTTACATGAAATAAATAATTTTGAATTTATGAATATGATTTTCACATTTTCCTTCAGTACAAAAAATCTTCCATAATTGTTCTTGCCTACAAACAATCATTCAAGTTTATGAACATAAGTCAGAAACACATAAAATATAGGTAGGTATATAATACTTGACGCGGTAAAAGAATTCTCATATCAGACGAATTCCCTTCATATTACTCGTACAAATAAGTTATTTGTAACAAAGATTGCCTATTTTCTTTGAGATGGACTGCGGAAACTGTTCTGTTTAGTTTGTTATAGAGTTAGGACAGAGATGGTTTTTATGTTCCGCTTATTTTATCGTAGATTGATCTATTAATAATCCAAACGTGTGTGTTAAGATGTAATACAGTAAAGTTAGAACTTTACTGTATTAACTACGTGAATGTATTTGATACGTTGAAAAAATATAGTCGAAATCATACAAAAAATCTCAATCAGCTAGTAGATTGAATATAATTTTTTAGGTATTTATTAATATGTAAGATCATTTATATTTTGACACCTAAGGGTCAGTTCACACCGAGACGTGACGCGAAGCGACGCTGCGCGCACTTATTAAGACAGTGATATAAAATATAAATTTATTTACTACTCAAAAAGATATGTACACATTTAATTGAGGTAATTCAAAAAAACCTCGTGGCGTTGCGCTGCGCCTCGAGATGCCTTGCGACGCGACGTAGCGCGACGCATCACGAAGCATCGAGGCGTGGGGCTGCTAGCGACTTCACGATGCACCTCGTGACGTCGCGCAGTCTCGCGGCGCTGCGCCGCGCGTCGCGAAACTACTTACCTCTTCAAGCATCGTCGCGTCGCGTCACGTCTTGGCATGAACTGACTGACCCTTAGAAACATTTAAAGATCCATTCAAAACAATTCTAGCATTTTGAATTTTCCAACCGCAAATGCCTCTGGAAATTCTCAGTCAGAAGAGTAACTCTACACATTATTGGAACACATTGAGACTTAATTTTCATGAATCGCATGCATGACAGGCATGTGATCAAACTCCGTTTCCTTCGATACGAGGTTTTACCCGTGCCCTGAAAGTTACAGTATAAGGTATTATCTTACTACACAGGTATATAACTCATAATATGTTTATAAAAATATCACACCCTTCTCCAAGTATTTCCATAAAACCCATATCCTTCAGACAACGTCTCCAAATCGTGGAAAACATTATAAAGAAGCATTTCACTGAAAATAATATTCAGTGTACAATCAAATTACAATTTCAATTTGTCTACCGCCCGGCAATGCAATTCTGGGTTCCCTCCCGTTGCTATGGTTACGAGGGCGTCAACAGACAGAACGGTAGATACGATCTTGGGTGAAATTTATACCGAGTGAATTCCGAGGCATAGAAAAAGGAGACCGTTGATGGATAGGTATTTTTAGGCAAAATAATTCGTATCCCGACCATCAATGGTCTAGACTTCTAGAGTTCAGTTATTATACTTTTTAAAGTACCAATTTTTCAATCGTCAGATTATAAAGAAGCTTTTTATGAAGAATAAATATGGCGGTTTGACATAATATTTTCAATACAAAAGCTGTCAATCTGCTATTTTATTCCATAGATAACAGTTATCAGAAAATATTATTTTATATGTGACTGGTCAGATATCATCTTATTCGGTGAAAATATTTATGAAATCATATTATAAAAATGTTTTATTAAAACAAACAATTTAATAACTCGCATAAGTAATCATAAATCTATGCTAATATAATTGAACAATAATTACGTTTCTAAACAAAGAATTATATAAGAGAGCTTTCAAATGAAATAACTTTCGTAATTCTTAGAATAACGTTTTTTTTATTTTTTATTAGTAGAGGCTATTATAATTATGAGACTATTTACGATTATTGTTTTACAGAGTTTTTAAGGAAATAATAAAATATATGGTTTACTATTTGGCAATAAAGTTTAGAAACGGATCTAGTCCTCGAGTTTAGTCATTGTTATAGAACTTATCTATTCGATGCAGACTATGAGATAACGCATTAGTATTAAAACCCATTAATCGATCTTCTTATAACCTTTAGCACAAATAATTCTGGTCATCAAACTCCATCTCTACGAGTATAATAATTTGCCAAGTGCCAAAAATGTATCTTCATATTGTCCCATTTTGCAACCCTAAACGATAAAACAATTATTAGTTTTAGTACTGAGTGATGAGATCTCTTTTACGAACAACTCAGCGCAGTTTTCTTCCTGGGTACTGTAGTACTCACTTATAGAACTATATACAAAGCTCCGCGACACAAACGCCACTCGACAAGTGTCGGAAAACTCTAAACTTTCTTGGCACCACTAAACCCAATTAACTCTTACAGAAAATAGTAGGAATTTAAAAGAAAGTCAGTTTCCTCTTCCTTTGTAACACGGCTATATAATTACAGAATATTATTAGTCACTAATGAGAATAAAAACATCTCTACATTGTCATTTTCTTTTCTCAGGTCAGCACGGAAGTCTAATAGAAAATCGTGAGTATATCATTACAAAAATAGAGAACGTTTATAACCAATTAACATGGAAATGTATTCTTATTAACACACTAACAAAGAGCGCTTCGAAAAAACCACATCACGCACAAATTTGCATGTGTTCGCAGTTTACCGAACTCGTGTAATCAAAACCCATGAATTCCGGTTTATTTGGGATAATAAAATCGCTTGTGCACTGGCAGCTAACAAACGCACGTTCTGAAAATGAAAATCGCACATGCCGTTGTGTGAACCCCGTAAAATAAACTGACCAAATCCGCGGAATCAATGACCGGGATTCAAGTTCCGAATACCGGATTTAAAATGGCGGATTATTCAGTTTATAGAATTCAGAAAGTGTGCATTCAACGTTTGGTTTTATATTCGCAGTTTTGCATGGTGGGGGCATCCTAATTGAAGTCCACTTTATTATATTGAGAAAATTATTTATAATGTATTAACCGTTAATTGTGTCAGAAGTTCTACTTTACATAGAAATTAGATTAAATACGAGAACTTAATTAATTATTGCTAAGTAATTTCTATGCTTCTATGGCTTCAATTTTCTATTATGTTTGCAAAATGTTCGAGTCTTTTACGTAGGTACGTTAAAAGTTCTACGTAATTTGTATAAAGTTCAAAATTCTTCGTGGACATTTAAAATTAATTAATTGGGTAATCATAGATGATTTTAATTTTTACCGAATATAATATACCTACTGGTGTAGCAAGTTACCGTCCCTTAGATAATCTTTGATTGTGCGCAGTGAGACGGTGTCTGTAGTCCGACCTTAGGCATAATATTGCTGTCGCGGACATCAGAGGACTGAGCGGCCAGTGACAGTCAGTGACAGCTGTCAGATGTCACAGTGCGTGCGCGCTATTCGATCACATATTAATTTCACCGAAAAACTTAACTACCGACGCCACCTGACCGTCACCAAAGACCTTGATTCGTCAGATAAAAAGAATAATTTTGAATCGACATGCATTCCATACTCAGATTTTTTTCTCGTCCTCATCCCTAATAGGAAACACAGCTATTTACACGCCTGTCCCTCCACCTACCTATCACATTACGGACGACGATTGACTATACCTACTTACGTCTATTTCCTATGTTATATGTATAGATATTTCTTTTTATTTTGAATGTGGTGAATATGCATGTTTTAATAAAAATTTAGGCACTATTCGGAATGTGTAAATAATAGTTTTTTCACCGTAGGTATTGCGTGTAAAATAAATCTGCATGTGACTGATATGTAAATGATAGTGTAATGTAATTATAGTAGATTAGAAACTCGTATCTGTTATTTAATAAATATCAAATATGTGTCTCTTTTTCTTGAATGTAATTTACATTAAACTGATGGTTAATAGCAATGTTTTGGTCACTTTTTTTTTAATAAAACTAAATGCAAAAAATTGAACGCTTCTGTGGCGGCAGAACTTTTAGAAGAATTATAAAAAACATCTATGTAACACTTACTCATGTTTGCAAAGAAAATGAATGATTTGATTTGAAATAAAATAAAAGACAATAAATATAACATAGAAAAGAAAATTCCAAAACAATGCTTTTTTGTGTAAGCGTACATTCTATTCTATTACCAAACTCATTTTAACCTAACCTCCTTTGTCCTCAGAACAAGGTGCACTCACAATAGTGCGTCGCTCCTCAAGCCGCAGTAAGGCAGAAAGTTGTCCAACACCCACTGATGAACAACTTGACTCCCTCGACTTGGACACCGAGCACTTGCCCGCCGTCGACACGCCCGACGCGTGCGACAAGGCCGCCCTTAGGTAACGCCTTATTTTACTTATATTCCGTTTATTAAATTTTATTTACATGTAAATTTAATTCTTTAGTATAGACATCCCAAACGCTACTCTGCTGAACACGAGTTTCTGGGTTCGTTTCCCAGGTTGGGAAAAGTGTTATTGAGTTTTTCCGGCAGGAGTTTCATAGTAAATAGCAGCCCGGAGTCTGGATTTGTGCCTGGTTGATGGCAAAGGCTTGCCCCCTATTACATGGGACTTAAACAGAACTGAACTGAAGCGAAATAGGAGTGTACTATTTCTATAGGTACGCCTCGGTCTAACACTTCTGGAATTACAGGCGTGATGTTATGTTATGTTTTATAATAAAATATATAAAACAAAAACTTTTTTTTATAAAAAAAGGTATTAAATTATATTTTATAATAAGTACCTACAGGGTGTTCCAAAGTCCACTTACGAACAACTTCAGTCTCTCAAATTGAACACCGAGCAGATACTAAGCACTGGTCCTTTGTCGATGGACACACACGACCGATGCGTGCGACACTGCGGCCAATCTATAATATGAAATTGCCCAATACTACAATCTAATGAAGAACTTTACCCTCTTAAAATTGGCACTAACCTCATACCTACTCACCGTCTATATGACCCGACAAATGCGTGAGACAAACATCCTCAAATAAACGAAGAATTGTCGTATGTCGATTTATGAACCACCATTAATTTGGGACTCTTTTTACGACCTTTTACACTGCAAAAATGCACTTTCTTTGTGTACGTTGCCGTCGTACTGTAATCAAAAGTGTGGTAAGAAACTCTAACAGACGACATAAGAATTAATAAATTGAAAGTACCTACTACTTCGAAAGTCGACGCACAAGTCACCCGGATACACACTTATGTTAGCTTAGGACGAGTGCAAACTTGGTAAGCCTTCTATGATTTGAATAACCACGATGTCTTTAATACACGGATTCTAAGATCTTTGTCAAATAACTTTAGCATATAGCAACAAAAAAATTATAATATAAGAAGCATTTTAGCCAGTCCATCTAAAACTCGAGGGTGATCTTCGTTACACCTACATTCCTCATACCAATTATGTAGAAGTACCTGGCGACCGAACTCTGCTCTGGTGAAAATAGAGAATGTTAATTTAATAGTACAGGATAGTTCATATTAATTCCATGCTGCCATGTCATTATTCTAAGGTAGCCATCTTGTTCTAAAGGTGGGCCACAGAGCTCTGCTCGGGTGAAAATACGGAGAAAACGAATTTTTCCAGATATGAAAGCTAGCTAGAACGGGTTTTCGTTCCCCGTAAACCCCTATATTGCAACTTTCATTGAAATCGTTAGAGCCGTTTTCGAGAACGTGATTACAAATATATTTATATATGTGACAGTCATCTGGTTGAATCTGCTATTTGATTGAATGACTAGCGCGTTGATTGAATGACGACATTTAATTGAATGACTAAAGGACAACTCGTCAAGGCGTTGAGCACAACGTTTAACCAGATGGCTGAATGTCGTGAAGACATTTAGTTAAACTGGGTGAAATTGGTTAGGTTAGGTTAGAACTGTGACCAACCGCGCGCAAGCCGAGCGAGCGGAGCGCGCGGTGCCGCGGCAGCGGCCGGCGAGAGCTATTTCAAAGTTGCTCGCAGAGATTTTTTCACCACTTTTTGAATCACCATCATCACTTTTTTGAATCACTTGGCTGACTCTTGGTCAGTAATCTTCAAAGGGCAGTCAGCCCTTTGAAGATGACTGGACAAGAACGTTGAATGATTTTATTAAAATTAACTCGATAGTTAATTTCGCCGGCAGGCATTCATTTGGATGCCGGCGTATAATGAACTGCCTTTTTTTTTTTTTTTTTGTGGGTGGGAAATCATCAAATGACTTCTCCCGCTCTGGGTGGAGCGGGAGGGCGTGTCAGACTCTTACTGACTAAAACCCACCCGTGTTCCTTCTGTTGCCTGGGCAATGCCAGGGGGCCACGGTATCCCTTTCGGACTTTCCCGCAACCCCGGCAGGCAATGGTCTCATCGGACCCCTTCACTTGCTGACATCTCTTTGAGGCGCGCGTGGAACACAACGCGCCATTGACCCGGGCCTGGTCCTTACCGGACGGCGAGCTACCCATTGCTCACCGTCCGCAAGCCCGCGCCTACGGTGGCCGGGAATCGGCAATCGATTCCCGACGCCAAGGGCGTCTCCTCCTGCAGCGGCTAGGGGCGTGAGGGCGCGAAATTTGCCTCTCCCTCACGCGCTCCGCCTCCTCCTTCGCTTCCATTATTGCTTCGCAGAAGGAGGTGACGGCCTCCCATGCCCTCTCGCTCCGTACCATGGCCTGGACCAGGGCCGGCCGCGAGAGATCCCCGCCACCGATTGCCTCCACGAGGACACGGCGGTGCTCTGCCCAAGCCGGGCATACCTCCACCGTATGCTCCACCGTGTCCTCCGGGCGATCCACGCAGTGATGACACCCGGGCATTTCCTCCCGCATTAGGCTTCCACGATCCCTGTAGCACAATGTTTTGCGTGCGTTACATTGCGCAATACCATACATTTTCACACCAAAAATAAAAGTAGTTTTCCAGAAACTATTTTTGTACAAAGCTACTTAGTTTGATCGGCGGGCGTGATGGGTCTTTTACACCCCATAGATTTAATTTATCTAATACCCTATGGATAAGGCTGTAAAAGACATTTCTGGAACAATAACTACCCACACATGGCAAAACGTTCTTCTTATAAAGTTTTGAGTGCAGATAATTCAATCAATCTGCCTAGCCGTTTCCCAACTATGTTGGTGTCGGCTTCCAGTCTAACCGGATGCAGCTGAATACCTGTATTTTACATGGAGCGACTGACTATCTGACCTCCACAACCCAGTAACTGGATACTACTTATACCCCTTGGTAAGATTGGTAGTCACACTTTCGGGCTTCTGACTACCCGTATCGACTGTCAAAGATCCACGAATGATAGACGGGACCACGTCTTAACATGCTTTCCGAGACACGGAGGAATCTCGGTATGTAAAAAAGGTCACTCTTCCACGGACCAACCCCGGTAAGCGTAGCTTAAGCTGATGTATGCACCCGTGCAGCTGTTATGCTTAGCCACGAGCTCCTCCAGTTTTGAGTGCAAATAAAATATTATCCTAAATTTAAAAGATCAGAGGTCAAACTTAATCATAAAATCGCTTTTTAATCTTAAGACTACTAGTACCTCAGGGAGATAGGAACTCAGTGTAATTTATAGTTTAATCCCGACAGACTTAATGAAAGACATTTGAAACCAGCTTTGTTCTTCTGAGATTACATTTATTTGTCACTGCTACGTTTGTAGTTTTAGGCGTAATGGATTTGTAAGGAAGGGAAATAATGTTTATTTTTATGCTTAAACGTGCTGTGAGACCAAAAAAACTTTTCTTAATTGTTTCGATGGTATTATAAATAAAATTTGCAGAGTACCTAAAAGAGATTTTTTCTTCACTGTATATTAAGAAAAAAAAAACGTATGCGGTCGGGGACCCCCGTCAGGGACAAAGTTTCTTCTCAGGTATGAATAAAAACAAAAAACAAAATAATGTGCCGCCATCTTGGATTTACATGTTGACCTCACTATCAGCTTTAACACCCTCAAAAACTATGAAAACGACACCCATGACGAAAAGTTTAAAACTTTCGCAGCCGCCATCTTGGATTTTCATTTTGACCAAATTCACACTTTCTCTATCTCCGGCACGCAGTGTACTCGGGCCGATTTGTACAATTTTATTGCACGGCACTATAAATTGTAATCACTTTACGCTTTTCTTTTTTATTTTGTTTTTTTTCTGCCGGATTTCTCTCTCTCTCTCTTTGAATTAAATAATGACAGTCACAAGTATTAACACTTTTTAGCGTGACGATTTCTGAAAGTTTACAAGCTGCGTTAAAGAACTTCGTTCCAATAATTTAAAAGACATTTCATTGTTGATGGAATTGTCATCCCGGTTTCTGTTACCTATTTGTATGTACTTGTGTACCTATTTTATTTATAATGCATTTTATCTTTTCATTATTATTATCTCCTCTCAATCAGAGCACCTGACATCTTATCTCTTCACCACCCTTGGTTGACTGGTAGAGAATACCTAAGGCATTAAGTCCGCCTTTGTACCTCATTGTGTGAGAGAAGTTTAAATAAATAAATAAAATAATGTATCGATTATGTATCGAGGATGGGCATTGGTGAACTTAATATTTTTGGGTCCAACATTTTTCACGATTCACTTCGACAATCAATTTCATGTAAATTCACTTTAATCAAGCAGTACCTTACACCAGAATCGGCTCCATCTTGATATTATTCGGATCTTTCAACCGGCCAAATAAAGTTTGCGGTACAGTCAGATATTTCCGTCCAATTGTCACGGCAATAAGGTCAATTATTCCGAATGATTTCGTCCGGTATCGGGGGTATCGGAACGTAAACCGGATTGCTTTTAAACAGCTTATGAAGCACACTGAATGAATATTGCTACAGCTCATTTTGATTTACGAAAGAAGGATATGTGCTATATTTGTTTAATTCCATATGTTTTGGTAGTTTTTGGGCCTCAACTTGAGAATAAGTAATCAAAATTTAGCCTTTTTGACCCGTATTACAGAACCTTACTCAAGATTCAAGCATTACTTAAAACTAGTTTCAACCAATCAAAAGGCCTTAAACGAGCTCTAAGTAATGCTTGAGTTTTGAGTGAGCGTCTGTAATACGGGCCTTAGACTTTAATGAGAAATAAATGTGAGCAAAAAATATTTTAGTATATTCGTGTATTTATGTTTTATTTATATGTTTATAGTTTGTCATAAGTATATGTGTATCTTTATATTTACTTTAAAAAAATATTCCTCAATTTCTCATAATTGCACCTACCGCTGTTTGTCTCTGCATCACCCAAAGGATGACTGGTAGAAAATGCCTATGGCATTAGGTCCGCCTTTGTACATTTCTGTGCTTGAAGTATTAAATTAATAAATAATAGAGCGGCAGATAGGATGATGATAGGATTGGAGCAGTGATAGCCTAGTGGGGTGACCGTCGGACTGCCAAGTCACAGGTCTCGAGTTCGAACCCAAGGCACGCACCACTGATTTTTCGGATTCATGTGCGTATTGTATAATTATCACTAGCTTCAAAAACAGTGAAGGAAAACATCGTGAGGAAAAATGCCTGAGAGATATTTCTCGACGGCATGTGAAGCCAAATCAGAGGCCCATGGGCGGCTTTAAATCTCTGACACCAGGTTAGTCACTAACCACACGAAAAGGAGAATAAATAATAAATAAATTACAAACTACAAAAATGCAACAATGAATTAAACGTAAATGTGGATATGCGAGTAAATGAACAATTCAGAATTCAATTTTGAACAACTCATATTTTTGGCAAACTCACAGATGTTTGCACTTACCACAAAATGCTACAGACTAAAGTAAGTTTTAAGTGACTAAAGTGGTAAAGAGCATTTCATTTAAACAAATTGAAATTGATCAAAGTAACTGAAGAATACCAGTAAATACCTACTACATTGTTAAAGTTTTTCAAAAGATCATGTCCTAGCTAATACTTTAATAACCAGGTATATAAAGACGATCCTCTAGAATTCGAGTGGAACCGTGGCAACAACTAGTTATGTTATAAAACTATTAACTAATGCAAACAGATGCAAATTAAGTTTTCTCCATTCAAAACCAGACTTACCCCAAGCTTTAAACTTCAAATAATTTACAGTCTGATAAGATTTTACCTAAGCTCGTTGCAAAATTCCCTGCAGAACAATCCAGAATTTTTGCTAAGTAGCATTACTGAACCCTTCGAAGGACTTGACCTCGAAACACGGCTCCTGATATCTTGAGAGTATTTGTATAATAAGCTAGGAGTTGCGTGGGTTAGCTAGTGATGTTCTCATTTTTTAAAATTATATATACATTCTAAGTTCACATTTATAGTGCTTAGGGCCACATTCTACGGCGATGATCAGCCATGGATTTCAATTGAAAACTGTATCTGAGTAGAGATTATTGTACATAAGTGAATATACCAGAATGTACCAGTCTGTACATGTACTTTCAAAGTTCCCCAATATATACGAGTAAGTAGGTATACCAACGAATCCTCTGAGCCGCAAACAATAGCACATATTGGTCATCACAGATCAAACGACTGGATGTAACATGATTGTGAACGGCTCAGTGGTAGCGTCACAATAGATATTACTACTTGATATCTATCTGTAGTATGTGTGAGAAGTAATTGAAGCAGTATTTGATATTATTTCGATGATATTAGACACAGTTAGGTTTCAGCAGGTATGTAGTACCTACTGGTTTTTGAAACTAATGAGGTCATGTTCCATATAATACAACTGTGTATTTTTACTAAAATTATAATAGAATTAAAAATACCGTCTCGCATTATGATGTCTGAAATTCAGTTGGCATCCAAAATGTTTGCATGAAGGTAGTTTCTACGTTCAACTGGAATCTAAGAAACTTAGTTTGGGGGAAATCATTATGTTAGAAAACCTGGACTTACAGGCTGAAATTTCTAAAACGTAATACTCAAACTGTCTGATCACTGCTCATTCTTCCCTAGTATGAGAAAATGAATTGGGCTGCCTTTCTATCCGTGTAGTTAGGGGTAGAGAAGTGTAGACTTAGGAAAATATTATCCAATAGAATTCCAACTAAATTCACGTCCTTCATGCTTCAGTGAGCAGGGACACGCTTCCTGACGATTACTACCTTGCTCTGCGAAGCTTTACGGATGATTTATAGCTAGACCGCCACGGGCGCGCGGCATGTCCGAGTCTGCTCAATGTGTAGGGACCATCAAGATTTGGACGGGAGACGGACGCTACACGTTATAGCGTAAACTGCTTCATATAAAATGATATAATTGCATAGCACAGGTGTGAGTACTATGTACTAAAGAGCTACCGTTTACCGGGTAATATGTAGTATTTCATTGACTTGAATGTGCCCTGGCGGCTGTGAGTATGTCATGCTCACTCAAATGTCTCGCTGATGGTGGCGCGTGTGTTGGATCATTTAGCTCCCATCAAAATGGTTGAGCTGAATGGTGCTGATCCATGCGTCATGTTCGTGAACGGGCGCCGTCAGTTGGGACTGGTCATCTCTTAGCTGCCAAGGCTTATTTTAATTTATTTTAAGTTTTTGAATGATTCTTTTTTTTTTCTTTTTATTACGGACGCTTTTACATTGTTCTCACACGCATAATTTCAAAATGAATGATGTAACCAATATTTTGTATCAATTTTTTTTATTTAAAAGAGTGTCCGTGGAGTTTCTTGCCCGTTCTTCTCCATAGGTAACCTACTACGCTTTGGAATGGGCAACTAGCTTCATATTTTTGACTGACCGACCCCTTGACAGTTCAAAAGTGCCTGTAAATGGTTTAATTGAAATAAATGCTTTGAGTTGAGTTGAGAATGTTCGTGAAGTTTCGGATCCGTGACTCGCCCACGCCTCTTATATGGCACAGGTTGCGTCCATCTCAATCTAGCATTAATCACCTACACTATCTCCGCTAATATTAGCAGGCAACCTTAGCCCTTCGTTAAAATAATTTACAGGCTTAACTTTAGTCAATTTTCAGTTGTTAGTTCTAGACATTGGTATTCATAGAATTCCTAACTTATTAATTACTACGCACCTAGCCTTCTATTTGAGGTGGTTTAACAACTTAGAAACTATCAATTATCTAAATAACAAAATAATGTTATCTAAATTCAGGGTTTATATTTAAGAAAATACTGGAGAAGACAGAGTCTGTAGGCGGATCATAATAGAAGTTATATACATTGAATCCTTCAAACCACGATGTCATGATACAGGGGTATAATGACATCGTGGAACTAGAACTGAGCCGATTCAATTATTTTTTGCATTCAAATTTTAAGAAAGAGTATGTCCAGGTTCCTATCATATTATTTTATGTTAAAACTTTTCGAATTGGTCTGGTAGTCCTCTAATCACGGTGGTAAAAATGGGGCATTTTTGGAGGGCCATATTTTCTTTACCTACACGTTGCTGAAAAAAAAAGAAATAATAGATACATGTGTACAGCAGACCTTGATTTTATGAAAAATAAAACATATTATTGCTATTTGATTGCTCTAGAGGTATTCATTATTCAAGAAGAAAAAAGGGGAATACATTTGTATGGAGAATCGCAGGCTCTGTTCCCTCTTAATAAGAAGTCCCAAAGATACAATGCTTTACATAATGAAAGATTTTCCTTAATTAAGTGGACTGGACAGAGAGAAGACGCACCCTGTCAATAAATGGATACAGAATCTGGGAGACAATGCAGAGATTTTACAGTCATTATTAGCAACAACTAATAATGTTTAAAACATAGAAAGAGAAAATACGCTGGCAAAAATGGAATTCCCGGATCATTGGATATAAAGACGGTCCACAAAATGATTAGCGCACGTTAGAAAAAAATCAGACGAATCGACAAGGGTTGTTGAGAAAAAACATTGGGTCTGAAATAAACAGATTTCATTGGGCGTAAGACCTTCAATAATAATAAAGTTAAACAGGCCAATAAAACGTGGAGAGCAATAAATTTGTTAAAGAAGACAATGGAATCGTTACCACTCAGAGCTGAGGATCGATCGCATGTTCGAGGGATGCTACTTCTGAATGAAATATGAGACTCGGAAAGCCTTTTAAACATTTTCTTTGCTTGACGAAGCTTTTGCCAAGAGATTTTTAAATATTTACTATTCTAGCTTTATGCGATTTGAAGAAATTAAGTTTCCTAAACTTTGCAGAAAATCTTGTTCTACTATAATCGGGTTTCTTTGAAACACAAAAGTTTCATTGCACGTGGTCCGACTCGCACTTGGCTAGTTTTTTTTAAATCGAAAACTTGGCGTGGAAAGGTGATCATTATTTGAAACCAGCTGCGCCCCGCGGTTTCACCCGCATAAATCTCCCCAGATCTTGGTCTACCCATGTGCCAAATTTCATCCAAATCCGTTCAGCCGTGTTTAGCGTGAAAGCGTAACAAACAAACCAAAAAACAAACTCACTTTCGCATTTATAATATTAGTTAAGATAATGTTCCAACCTGTGTAAGAATAAGTTTTTATTTCTAGGGGCATTTACATGAATTTATCCCAAGAATAAACTTAACATTGTAGTTGAAAAACATGTTCTCCCATACACTCCTACTGCAAATGTCAATATTGAGAGATTTGCCATGTTATTTTAATGCCATAGACTTTTTATAGGTTTTCCTATAATCTATAAGTAAAGAACTACCTATATTCAGAATTTTGTCAAAATTTTAGGCTCAGTAGTTTTGGAGAATAGGCAGCTTTGGTATATTTTCATATATTTTCTAAACTTTTGGACGACCGAGCTTGGGCGCAAGCTACTCTTCCCTTTCGTATGGGAGGCCTCGGCGTCCTTAAAATTTCTAGTGTAGGCAGTGTAGGCGGCATGGCTAGTTTTCACTGGCAAATCACAAACACCGTCGAGTTTTTAGAAAAGTTTATTAGCAGTCTAGAGCACAGATGTACACTAGTATTAGTTTACCGGCTTTCATATACTCGGTCCATGGCACTGAGAAATTAATCAGAAAAATTCTAACCTCCACACTGATTGATTTTGATGTGCCGTGCTTCACCGAGGCTATGGATGCCTGGAGACTCGCTTGCCCGAACTCAGATCTACCCGATTATCCATCTTCCCAAAGACAGTGGGATGAGCCGCTCTGCAGAGTAGTACAGAACAATTTACTTAACAAGTCTGCTACCACTGCGGAGCGTGCGTACCTGCTGGCTGTGGGTAAGTGGGAATCGGGTCTGTGGCTTCATGCACTACCGTCGTCGAACATAGGCACTTTGCTCGAAGATACTACCTTCCGCCTCGCTGCTTCCCTACGACTAGGAGCTCCTTGTTGTTTTCCTCATCGCTGTCACTGTGGCGAAGTTGTCAACAGCCTCGGACATCATGGCCTGTCTTGCAGCCGAAGTGCGGGTCGCTTAGCGCGGCACGCGAACATTAACGACATCATCCGACGAGCTCTTGTCACCGCGTTCCAGCTTTATTAGAACCCAATGCGCGACGCTGGCAAGAGACCGGACGGCATGTCTTTATCCCCATGGAAGGTGGGTAGGCCTTTAGTGTGGGATGCAACCTGTGTCGACACTCTTGCGCTATCCCATCTTCCTGGCTCGGCGTGCTGTGCTGGTGCTGCTGCTGCGGCTGCAGAAAACCTCAAGCGGCGTAAGTATAATAACCTTACAGGTAATTATATTTTCGAGCCGTTTGGGGTTGAAACCCTCGGGCCGTGGGGTCCGAGTGCTCACGGCCTCTTCAATGATATCTCAAAACGGCTATTTGACACTTCCCGTGACCCAAGGGCTGGTTTTTACCTTGGGCAGAGGCTAAGCATTGCCATACAACGTGGCAATGCGGCCAGTCTCTTGGGTACATTACCAGTCAACAGCGATGCGGATGAATTTTTCGATGCTATATTTTAATTTTTCAATCGTTTTAGTTAAGTTAGTAAGTATATAATTTTGCTAATTTTTTGTCTATACTTATATAATCTATTTTCTTAAATAACTATAAAACTTTATTTAAAAATTATTAAAAACTGACTTACTGAGAGAATAACAAACATATGGTTTGTTATTCTCTCAGTAAGCCTTTTCATTCGATATGTCACACGGTACAGTTGACAAAACATTTTTTGTCCCCCAAAAGTGATCCCATGGTCCTATGGCTTCAGTTTTTTTTATTCGGACGAACGGAACCCTTAAAATGAAATGATGTTCGTTGATGATAAATTTGAAAAGTTTCCGGGAAAGTTTGTGCATTTTCTATGGGAATGTTGTATGAATTATTGAAATTTGAACAGGACAACGTCTACCGTGTCAGCTAGTCAACAATAATGATTAAAAATAGCAGTTCTTAAAAGCAAGCCAAGAGGCATTTCTCAACAAATAAAATAATAAAATGAGACTAATATGTCACTTCTATTACTACGAAAGAAAGCGCAGAAGACGCTGACGTGCTAATTGAGAGCACCTATTAAAAAAACGAATAACTATGAAACTGTGTTCAGTTGAAGAAATGACGTTGACCTTTGTGGTTCAACAACTGAAACAAACGTTAATCTAAACAATTGGGCCGCGGGAGCGTGTTTTTACGTGTTATTATTCCATGAAAATCTTGTCCACCTGCTATCAAGTAAAACATTATATTTTCGTGCTATAAAACGCTTGTGACACTATGTCTGTGATGGACGGGAAAGCTTTTTCTTTTTACGTGTTTATTTAAAATGCCGCTGGCATTGATGAGCTCCTCAACGTTTACCAAACCCCAGAAGCTGAACCTAGCTCAGTGGTTGAAGCAGGAGATACACTGATGCATGTTCTGTGTGGGTAACGGAATTTTGTTCTTTATTAATCATTTGCCAAATCTATCAATAAATCGCAAATCAATTCGGCTTGTTTATCCCTCACATCGGATGCTAGAAAATCAGCAGTTTAGTGATTTTTTGCGATTTTTTTCTTGAATGGTATACTTGAATGTAGCTTTTTAATTAAAAATAAAAAATTTAAAAAAAACTCCAGTGCCGAATTAATGATTTTTTTTATTTTTTTTTCCATTGATGCGGCACTAGTTTTTTTTTTTTTTTTAACCTAGTATACGATTAACTTAACGTAAGTATACGATTCAAGAAAAAAATCGGTTGCAAGATTGATTGCATGATTCAAACGTTATTTCCCCGGACTAACATACAAATTGACCAAAGTGCTTGAATACGATTTCATTGTCTTAAAATAACCGATACTCTGTCTCCAATGCCATAAGTAGTGTAAAATTACTTTAGTATCCTATCTATAGTGAATGTTATCGATGTCTTCATCAATCACTGGCCCCTAGGGGCCGCGTCTAGACAAGGTTATCCAGCACTCTTGAGACAAATTGTCCCATCCAACTAAAAGATATTTATTTATAAAACTCGTAACCCGTTCCATCTTCTTATATTTTAGATCTATGATCGATACTTGAGCCTCCATTTAAAGACCAATATAGGCCGATTATAAATGATTTATGGTCTTGTAAGGAGACTCTTATGAAATGCTTTATAGTTCTATATGTAGTATAAAACAATGATGAGCAGAGGTGGTTTCATTTAACAGTCACAAAGGACAATGTCAAGAATCGGCTCGAATGATGTAGCGTCCGACAGAGTTTTAATATTTATGATAATTTATAATATAAAACAGTAAGAATTATAGAGTATAAATAAAATCTGTAGAAGTACACCGTTTAAAAGTCATTTTAAATAGTTATTCAATTTTGCAACACGTTTCCTATCTGCAATTTCAATTAGAAATGTTGCCAATACCAAAATAAAATAATATCGATACGAAATTGCACTTGCAAATCGATTGCATTAATATCATTATGAAACTAGGTAAGTGAATTTATTACTTAAATAAGTCGTAACTCGTAATTCTTAATATAATAAATAGTATTTAGTTATGTTTTTGAATATATTTTATAACAATTTAAAATAAGTTAAGTTCGATTTTCGATACAATTTAGAATATTAATTATTATAGTGCTGGCAACACTGGATCTTGTTTTTGTAGTTGTCATTGATAATTGTCAAAAAGTTTTACTAATATACTTCTCCTGCGCGTTTTATTACGAGCGAAGAAGTGATTACGTGTTTTTGAGTTTTGTGTTGTATGTATATTGCTGTGTTTCTGGACTCCGATTTTTCTACTACTTACGACTACCTTAGCTTGAAACTAAACCTGAACTTGTATTACTCGCTGACCCGGCTCGCCCAACCGAACATTTGAACCTGCCTACTTGTTTACCTGGCTTTTCTCACACGGACCTTTAGTCTACTAACCATGATTCGCTGCATTAATTGTGGAGTAAATGCCTTTCGAATGCGATGATACTCGTTAGAAACTGAGACTGAAGAGATTCTGATTTGTAATAAATTGTTAAAAAGTATCCATGTGTTTTTTTCCATACCTACATTCTAAAATAATGCAATTTCGCCAGTTATGTTTAAGTCCCATGTAGTAGGGGGCGAACCTATTGCCATCAACCGGGCACAAATCCAGACTCCGGGCTGCTACTGAGAAATTCCAGAAAGAAAAACCCAATGACACTTTCTCGACCTTTTTTTTTTTTTTTTTTTTTGGGTGGGAAATCATCAAATGACGTCTCCCGCTCTGGGTGGAGCGGGAGGGCGTGTCAGACTCTTACTGACTAAAACCCACCCGTGTTCCTTCTCTTGCCTGTGCAATGCCAGGGGGCCACGGTATCCCTTTCGGACTTTCCCGCAACCCCGGCAGGCAATGGTCTCATCGGACCCCTTCACTCGCTGACACTCTTTGAGGCGCGCGTGGAACACAACGCGCCGTCGACCCGGGCCTGGTCCTTACCGGACGGCGAGCTACCCATTGCTCACCGTCCGCAAGCCCGCGCCTACGGTGGCCGGGAATCCGCGATCGATTCCCGACGCCCGGGGCGTCTCCTCCTGCGGCGGCTAGGGGCGTGAGGGCGCGAAATTTGCCTCTCCCTCACGCGCTCCGCCTCCTCCTTCGCGAGCATTACTGCTTCGCAGAAGGAGGTGACGGCCTCCCATGCCCTCTCGCTCCGTACCATGGCCTGGACCAGGGCCGGACGCGAGAGATCCCCGCCACCGATCGCCTCCACGAGGACACGGCTCTGCCCAAGCCGGGCATACCTCCACCGTATGCTCCACCGTGTCCTCCGGGCGATCCACGCAGTGATGACACCCGGGCGTTTCCTCCCGCCTTATCCGAAACAGGTACCTCCCGAAACAGCCGTGTCCGGTGAGGACCTGCGTCAGGCGGAAGGTGAGGACGCCGTGGCGCCTCTCCAGCCACTCCTCAAAGAGGGGACTTATCGCCGCAATAGTGGCGTGCCCAGCACTGGGTTGCGACAATCGCACTCTCCATGCCGCCATGAGATCCCGTCGGAGCTCTGTCCGCTGTGCCGCGATTTCTCGCGGCATCGGAGTCAAGCCCCGGCGTTTCGCCTCCTCGCGCCACTCCCAAATATGAGCTCACACTTTCCCGACCTAAGAATCGAATCCAAGACCTCATGTTCAGCAGTAGCACTTGCGACCACTAGACCAACGAGGCAGTCATGTATGCCAATATTTGACAATAACAATCTACTAAATGAATCGGGTGTATTTTTCTTAAATTATATGAAATTCATTTTCATTTTTTTTTTCATTCCAAGTCAACCATACATTCACCAATCAACTCAAAAAAAATCTCTTTACCAACATCTTCTTGTGCGACATTCAAATTAAAACGTATAACGGATTGGCACGTCTTTTCAATAATCCCCGGGGTGCCAACACGCGTCCACTCAATTCTTTTGAATTTCGATTGCGGGTGCCGTTTTATTTTTCCTCTTTCGCATACGAATAGGTGCATATCGTTCCGCTTGTCACAGGCTCGCCTCAGTTCAGTGGTTTTCTGAATAATAGTGGTGTTAAGGGCTTGTGATTCGAATGATTACTTGTTTCGTATTTTTTTTCTACATTCAGCGACATAGTGAGATCGTCAGTATTGAGGTAATTCTCGGTCAGGTTGCAATAAAGCCCGTTACGCAAAAATACGTCGGAACGCAGGAAAATTACAAGATTTGAAGGAATAATTGCAGTTTGTACTATGTTTGTGTGAAGACTTAATTGTAATAACATTTGGCATTAGACCTTCTCAGCGTAAATAGCTACTACATAATCGCGACCTCTGATAGACACAAGTAGGTACATAAGCACAGTATGACATTATCAGTTAACAGGCACATGTTGCTGGATTAGAAGCTTATAATATACTGATATGAACACAAAATTAGGCTGTAACCGAGTTGCATTGAAATCTAAGCATACTTGGACGACTCAATCTGATACAGATCATTCTGTACACTATAATTTCCTTTATATAAGCCATATATACTGGTATCGTGATGACATAAAGTAAAGTATCAGCTTGATACTGATGATATTGACCCTAAATAGAATAGCATCCTTAGTACGGGTTCAAATAAGCATGCTAGACCAACTCAATCTGATACAGCTGGTATCTGTCCCAAACGCAATAACGTTCTTTGTATAGTAATAGTAATTAATATTAGTAAATTGCAAAGCCTATTTTATATTAATAGTAAAGCTGAAGAGTTTGTCGGGTTTAAAGTTGAGAAAAAAATCAGAAGAAACGTCAGTGACAATGAAGTAACAGAGGGCACAGCTATAGGGAATAAGGATATACTTCATGTTAAGGCGCCATTTTCCGGGCCTGTGGGCCTTTGAAACGCTACCTCCGCCTCCCCCTAAGGGGGAATGACGTATTTATTTACGATTCACTGCCGATCATTTCGCGAAAAATACATGCCACAGCATAAAATATTTGCAGTTGACCAACTGAACTAGTTTTTCTTAGGTTCGATTTTTTTCAATAAGTTTACATTTTATGGGACTAAGGTACGGTGTAGTGAACTAAAATGATTACTTAAAATGTCCTGTGTACCTAATGGGCGTTTTCACATTAATAGACACCAGCCCGATACCGATATGTCGGCAGCTATTATACCGACATCGATACAATTATTATCGGCCCAATGATATTGCTAAGTATCGACGTCTTGAAGTCGGCAGTGCGAAAAAGTGTGTTCAAGTGACAAAATGCCGCTACTCTCATCGCACTGTGTCTTCGCCGATAGATATCGTACCTATATCGGTGTCGGTCGCTGTCTGCGACGATATAGGTGACAATAGCAAGACAATGTAAAAGCGTTTGGTAGGCACTAAACGTATCCGATCATCTGACCTCCGATATAGTGTCGATGTCGGGTCGGTGTCGTTATCGGCTAATGTGCTGTGTTGTGACAGTCAATTCATTTTATTAATTAAAGAAACAACATTTTTACCTTTTGATATAGTGTTATGGGATAGTTCGTAGAACGTACACAGAAAAACATGAAGTTTAGGTCCTTCTGTCATCTATGGTTTTAATAAAAATCAATATCTATGGTTAGGTGACTGTTATGAGAAATCCCATGTACAAACTGCACACGGGATTTTTTTAGTGATAGTTAGGTAGTCATGAATAATCTGTAAGAATCCATAAGTGTATCAGTGTTGTGACATTAGGTATTATATGAAGGAACGCAGGCGTTTAATAATTCACTTAAAATGAAAAACTTGCAAGCAATGGGAAATTTCTACTGAAGGCTGCGCGTTTAGATCTCTGCAGGGCTAACATGACAAGCGCGAGAAAGCTCTTTTTCTCGTTTTGTCGAAATTTGTCTACGATTCTGACGTCATTCTAATCCCTAACATGACCGTAAACGACGAGATTTATCGAAAAAGGCACTTTGACACTTCTATATGTCGCGACGAGAAACCGATATTGCAAGTTATTAAAAACAAATTATTTTTATGATAGCAACATCGGCTTGAAATTCCGTTTCATTCATTCAATGGTGCCGATTCTCTTGTCACAAATGCCTCT
Source organism: Xanthia togata (assembly GCA_963853775.1). Taxonomy (NCBI): domain Eukaryota; kingdom Metazoa; phylum Arthropoda; class Insecta; order Lepidoptera; family Noctuidae; genus Xanthia; species Xanthia togata. Next base: position 21,985,844 of record OY970798.1, on the reverse strand, counting down.
AAACTAGACTAAAAATCACCAAAATTTAGATTATTCTTGTCAACCGACAATTTTCCATTCTGAAATAGACTAAGTGACACAACTTAACTATATTTTAGTTTGACGGCACTGAGCTATTAATTTAGTGAAAATGGCAATTTTGCTGTTCAGAATTTTACGTTCTTCACCTAAAGTTTAGATTGGTGCCGATTCTCTTGTACACCGGACTAAACTAACTAAACTATCACTAAAATTCCTTACTTTTGACTATGAGAATCTTAACGCTATTCTGTAGTAAAAAGTCTCTAAATTAAAATAATATTTTGACACAACTAAATCGAATTTGACAATTGCGACTCCACGTGGTACATACTTGTTTGCCCTACCCCGTGATTTTTTTTAGAGCTGGAGGCGCGCAGTGGGGGCATCCTCGACGTGTTTTATATGGGATTTTTCACTTTTTGTATGGAAAATATTACCTACGTGTTGAGGATTAGGGGTTTAAGGGTTTCATAAAGGGGGTCGAAATTTTCATTATTTTTGCGATAGGACACACCATTTTCGAGATATAAGCAAAAGAAAAGAAAAAAATCCAGTACAATACTGTTTTTGCATCCGAACTCGAGATGTTCGTGTGAATTTTAGTTCATGACAACTAATAATATTCCACACCATTTGCAGTGGCGATTAAAAATGGTCAGAATTAGTTAGAAAATTAAAAATTTAGGTGAAAAACGTCAAATTCAGAATAGCAAAATTGTCATTTTCACTAAATTAAAATCTCAGTACAATCTTAGTGCTGTCAAACTAAAATATAGTTAAGTTGTGCCAGTTTAGTCTATTTCAGAATGGGAAATCATCGTTTGACAGGAGTAAACTAAATTTTGGTGATTTTTAGTCTAGTTTAGACGCATTTGTGACAAGAGAATCGGCACCATTGTCTAAGTATAATTAATCGCGATTAAAAAATGAACTAAAATTCACACCAACACCTCGACGGCGCAAAAACAATAATGTCTTTTTTTCTTTTCTCTTGCTTATATCTCGAAAATGGTGTGTCCTATCGCAAAAATAATGAAAAATTCGACCCCCTTTATGAAACCCATAAACCCCTAACACTCAACATGTAGGTAATATTTTTTCATATTTTCCATACAAAAAACGAAAAATTCCATATAGAACACGTCGTTCCAATATAAACAAACTTTCATCTTTATTTCTTCAGGATTTTAATTAAGTTGAATGGGCTAAAAATGGTCGTACTGTTTCGCTTATACTGTGACCATATTTTTTTGTTTTGGATGTTTCCCACCACTCATGAAGATTCGTAAATATTGACAGCTATACATGAAGTAACAATTGCCGTACTTTATTGCCAAGTGACGTACCTACTGCTACAGCTATAATTTATCGAATCTATTATTTTAGGACATCGACATTTTAGAACGACTTTTTATCGTATACAGAAGTGTCGTATACGATATCGTAACCAGTGACTTTTTGTATTCAAAACTGAAAATTGTTCATACTGAGCCAATACGATACAATCACGGATTCAAGAAAAAATTGTGTTGCTGGCTCAGCTATTCGAAAAATATAATTACGATTTTTATCGTGTTCTATACATTTGGTCAACAGCTTTTTTTTTCTAATTTTAATTGTTCTTGACAGAGTGAAAATTGTTTTGAATATTTTTTATACAACCGACAACCGGACCAATTGTATATTTATTAATATAGAATATGATATTAGCAAAGACAGTTCGGTGGAGAGTAAATATTGTAACATGGATGAATCTGATAAAAAAATCTTTAAAAAAACTTCTTCTTAAACGACTATAATTTTTTTTATAAGACTCGCACTTGACTATAATTTTATCGATAATAATTTGTAATGTGTCTAACACTATTGTAAGATGACAATTAAACGTCATCATATCGCATAGAAATAATCACACTTTCGAAAACAATATTATGAATTAAAACTATATTAAAATTACGAAATATTTTTTCTGAGTTGTCGCAATTTCATATCTAATGTGTTCTTCATTTATTTGATTTTTTTTTAACAACTGCAGAGAGAGCGTATTTTTAAAAATTTTGACACAGGTCCACCCTCGATGACGTCCCGCAGGACTCTGAGCGCGAGCCGATTTAGCCCGATTTACTATATTTGGGTTTTTTTTAAAGATTTTATTTGCTGTTACATTAAAATAAATCCATAATCCCCTAAAGTCTTTTATGGTGAACGTATAGACGAAATTTGATTGAAATTGCTTTAATTATAATCGAATAAAACCATTTTTTCTCATAAAAAATCTACATTTTGAGGAAACTTTGCGATTTTTTTGTATCGAGCCAAATTATGTCAATCGTGTTTTGGCCCTCATAATTCACTAAAAAATATCTTCAATTTTAATAATCATGAAAAAAAATAAGGCAAATTAGTAGTTTTTGAGGACAAAAATTGATTTTGCGTGCAGCCGAAATGCGTCAAAACCTCTTCTTTGGGACCCATTTCGCCTTAAAACAAGACATTTTCGCGGCCTAAGGCAGAAGCTAGTATCCAATATTACTCGACTATGCTTCCAATAAAGCTTGACAAATAAAAGCAAAACGAATCTCTTAACCTCCTCTCATCTCAGGAAAATAAGAATTATGTAAGAGAAATGAGTTACCTGTTCAGTTTCAAACGACCTTATAACTTGCGAGAGACGATACTCAAACGTGTTTTCTCTTATTTTTTTTTCCTTTTTTGCTATTCGAGCTTTACTCTTTGCAACTAGCGCAGTATCTTTTTTATTTATTATCTGTTGATTGGCTATTGTGCCTTTCATCAAGTCAGTCTCGGGGCCGATTCTGATATCTGAAACATTATTTTCTTAAGCTAACCCAATGAATTTGAAAAAAAAAACATCTTGGAGTATAGCACCATCTGTAATATCGTTAATATGGATAAAAGCCTATAAAGTTATGACAAATAACTACCTAAAGCAAAGTGTGAATTTTTATGATCAAATGAAATCAACAAAGCAAAAAGAGTGAATAATTATGATTTTTGATAGATAATTATGTTGAACCATCTATTAAACATTCAAAAATTTAAAAAAAAACAAAAGTCATTTATTCAAACTAGGCTGAGAATCAGCACTTTTCAAACATCAAAATTACATAAGACAGTTCTCCAAAACGCCCACCCTTCACCACTTCCTAGTGCTTTTGCTGGGAAGAAGAAGTGGCGCAACAGACTCCCCATTGTGGTCTTCAAGAGGCGATACTGAAAATCACCAGGATGTTATCAATGAAATAGAATAAAGACTACCGCAAAAATTTCAAAAAGCCTTTCATAATACAATCTACAAGAAGTATAATGATACAAATCACTGATCAAATCCTGTGGAGTAATGTCAAACAGCAAACTAAAAATCAACATTTTCCTAAAATTTGGTTTTTTAAGATCAAATCAAAAAAACAAAGCGAAAAGAGTGGATAAGATACATATTTGGTGCATATGTTGAACCATCTACGTATTAAATATTGCTAAAGGTCTTCAAGAGGCGATACTGAAAATGACCTGAAGTATGTTATCAATGGACTGTAAAACACGACCGCAAAATTCTCGGACTGCAATAACAAACATTTTTTTTTTTGATAAATGATTGGAAAAGGCTACACGACACATTTGAGTACAGTTGAGTAGAGTAACATGCGAACATGAAGAAGCCGATACAAGGCGAATAATCATAGCACGATACACTCAACTTTGAAAACATGGAAAATATTGAAGTCACCCAGGTAAAATTTCTGTTAACTGGGCAACACCTATGTGCCAGTAATGTCAAACGGAAAGCTAATCTTTGATACAAGTTGAAACATCTTTTAAAGATTTCGAAAAGTCTTCAAGAGGCGACAGTGATAATTACCAGTATGTTATCAAAGGATTTGATCAAACACAACCGCAAAACTTCCAAAAAGTTCTTCACCATTCAGACTACAGGAAGAACCTATACCATTTTTGATAAAGGATTGGAAAACGCGACACGAGACATTTGTGTTAAGAGCTCCAGAAAAATATATTTTATAAGTGACAGTACATACAAATATACCAACTGCATAAATAGCTTTGTAATCCCATATTTTTATGTTACTTTACGTAAAAAAATGGCTTTAGATATCTATCGAAAGCCATTTTTTTTGGTGTACAATAAAGAGTATTCTATCTATCTAGATAGAATACTCTAGAATACACCATAAAAATTACAGACATAAATTTAGAAATTTTACATAGGGTGACACAATGGGCGGTCTTATCGCTTAAAGCGATCTTTTACAGACAAGCTTTATGTCAAAAATAAGTGAATGCACTTACGAAAATGATTTAACATGCGGACATGAAGAAAATTCAAAATTCAAAAGTCATTTATTCAAACTAGGCTGAGAATCAGCACTTTTCGAACGTCAAAATTACATAAGACAGTCCCCCAAAACGCCCACCCTTCACCACTTCCTAGTGCTTTAGCTTGGAAGAAGAAGTGGCGCAACAAACTCCTCAGCAGCACAGCTGTCTGTTCAGTTAGGAAAAAAAAATGATTCTATACAATAATTTATAAGATAATTTACATTACGCAAAATAAAATTTAAAGGTAAGAGCCCCGTGGTCAGGAGTCTAATTTCAGATTTCGAAAATGACCAAAATATAATGTGATCTTCAGAGCCGTTGATTTGGGTATGATCGTGGGCAGCTTAACCCCTAATGACTTAAATAGGCAAACCTGATGAAGAAATTGTGGGATATCCCTAAATCTGACTACTGAAAACTCAGAATTGGACAATTTTCAAAAGGATATTCACGGCGAATAAAGTTATTCTGTGTAATAGTGAAAATCCAATCCAAGTGAGTGTAATATCCTTATAGTGAATATATAAATATCTTCTTAACATTCTATATTATTAACCTAATTCCAACCTTTAAAGACACTAAGCGCAGCCAATCGTCCGTGGGCGTCGCCGTCGATGGGTTCCCTAATATTGGTTCACACTACCCAACATAAATTGGATTGCCTTCCTAATGCCTTACACGCACTTATCTGAGATTTCCGATATCTAATATTGCTCTTTTATTCGATTCCCACTCGAGAAGTGACGGGAACATGTTAACGATAGAAATAAAGTCATATCTACTTGAATTTACTATTATAAATCCAATTTTGAAATGAAATTCCAATTATGAGCTTGAGTCCCTACTTCCTCTCAAATTCAAATTTCGCCCCTCTATCCCGCTCGCACTTATTATTTTAAACGTGAACTAACCTATTGTTGGAAATATACCAAGTAACTAACAAAATTATTCATTTGAATATTAATTTATTACATTAAAATTTGTTTTTACATATATGTGTATATTCAAAAATGGAAAATTATTTTCCAGGCGACTAACAACTTAAAGGGCGACTAACTATGAGGTACCATAAATAATGACATGGCGACTAATATTAACAGTGGGATAATAAACATTGATTTATAGGCAACTATAGGTTTCCTAAAACAACACTTTTGTAAGCGTTTATTTTTGAGGAGAGGCTAATGTTAATTTCTTTCATCTTTAGACGTCTAAACTTAAGTGTAGCCGTCTTTTTTCCCCTTGGCTAAAAATAAAGTAGTAAATGAAAATGATTGAAAGGTAGGTTAGAACCGTGACCACACAACGCACGAGCCGAGCGAGCGAAGCGAGCGGTGCCACGGCAGCGGCCGGCGAGACCTAGTGTCTAATGATCGCTTAACAATAAATTCTGAAAACCAACCTCATTTTATGCTTAAAATGCTGCTTCACTGTAGCTGCCAACCTATTATTTTTAAATCATAAATCAGATTAGTTTGTCGCCGCGTTAAATACATGCCATTAAAAATTAAGTTAAAAAAACTGTAACCCTGTGGCGGCATCAACATCACATGCGAACTACGCATCAAAAGACCTGACGACACACATATCCTGTATCGCGCAATTAGAGTTTACCATGCGATCGACATAAATATGCAAGCTCCCGACTTCAACCATCGGGCAGTTGCCCGCCAGACATGACACCCGTCTGGTCGAAGGATCCTCCCTTGTCTATAGAGGATTAGTGAACTTTACACCCTGTTCCTCCTACCCCTAAAACCCTACTACGGAAAAATGAAAGTGATCTACAAAGTACGAAACAAGAAAATATTGCAAACAGAAATCAAGACATACAAAAATGGGACCATGGCTTTACTTTGTACATTGCGCCAGTGTGAAGCAGGGGCGGCTCGCTAGTTTGATATAGTTTGAGGTATTTTTGACAGATTGAGACGGATAAAAATGCTAAAGCCCAAATATAAAACACACTGCAAATAGAAAATACACGAGTTGGTGTAGGGTAATGGTAAAGTCGAATGTAAGAAATAAAAAAAAACCAACGACACCGACTGCCGAAACATAATTTATATTGCACTTGGTAGTATTTTCTTGTTACTCACTCAATTAACTGATTTGCTCTGTGAGGCCGCGGCAGCGGCCGGCGAGAGCTAGTGTCTAATGATCGCTTAACAATAAATATGAACATAAGATTTTTATATTTATCCAGTTTTATAGTATTTAAGATGATATGATTGTGTTAGAAACAAATGGAATTGATAAACTGAGTCAACTATTTAAATCTATTTAATATCTGAAATGAACAAATTGTTTTCTTTATTCTCGTAAAGCTTCGTACAGAATAGCGCGACGCGACACCGGCTATTGTTATACCGTGAAGTTTTCTTAGAAATTCTGCACGAGCCTTGAAACGTTCTTCTGCTGTCGGAAAATGATAGAAAACGTTCAACAAGTTTACAGGCTAACCCTCAAGCTTTGGTTTCCAAGGAAAGTGGTTCCGTCATATGAAAATGGCCGTGATGAAAATCTGTTGACATTAAGGTGATAAACTGTATTTGGACAGCCGTTATTTTGTAACCGTTCACCGCTCTCTTAAGAAACCAAAGCTACAAGAAATAAACAAAGAAGAATCAAACCCAAATAAAACACAATCCCTTTCAACGCTGTCAGCGAATAATCCCCAACACGAGTACACGACGAAGCACCGCCATAATTAACCCGGACCACACCAACATATAAAATGTAATGAATTTCCTGTAATTAATTATGTTCTCTCTTTGTTCACAGATTACGCTATCTCCTAAGACAATTGAATAGGGGTGAAATATCCGCAGAGACTTTACAAAAGAACCTACAATATGCTGCGAAAGTTCTTGAAGCAGTCTACATTGATGAAACCAAGTATGTATCTTGCTTTTAGGGTTTTTTTTCTCTAGTTAATGGTTGTGGGTTAACAGTTGAGGAAGACTATGCTTCGTTTTTTTTTTTTATAAGAAAAATAGTGTTGGGAACTTGCAACAGAATTTATTATTAGTAGGTTGTTATGCTGTACGTTTGACCTCAAAAGGTTTTTTAAATATGTATGTTACATAATTTGTTTAGGATTTACAGAAAATGCTGGTTTTCAAATCTACTGTATTTACTTCATGATGAACCCGTTAAATCAAATCTACAAATAAAACAAACTCCACCATTGCTACCGAATCATTTAAATTGTTTACTTTATCAAACTCGACTGGTACAAAGATTAATCTACCGTAGCTTTTTAATAATCATTAAGTTTCAGCTTGAAATTTTCACAGTTGCAAGTTTCTCTACGAAGCGTAGTTTAACTCAACAAATAAACTGTATAGACTCAAAAAATCTCATAACTTGTATGTTTCAGATTTGTGTAGCAGATCCTATATTTTACGTCGTGATCATAAATGTTATTCATGACACACAACACATAGTATCCATTTTTCGTTGTGGAAGCGTTTGCTTTGAAATACCGTTTCTATCACCCCCGTATTTCTATTTTGTAGTGTCGGAGCGTTTCGTTTCTTTGAACAAAGTACCTTCTTGTGGATGAACAGGCGTGGTTTCTTGTTTGAATATTTTTATAGTATCAATGATTCGATACGAAGCACCTACACTCTTACTAATTAGTTAAACGATATAGGATGCTCATTGCTTACAAATATTATGACAAATTGTTAGACTACGATTTTTACGTTGACATTCACAAGTATACAATTTAAAGAATGTTTTTAACACTTCTATTTCAGTTATGATGAGAATCACATTTCCGACTATTTCATCGTTTCAATAAATAATATCTACAGTAAATTCATGATTGGTGACATCAAGACGTATTACAAAATATGACTGACTACTTTCGGATATTGGAATGAATGTTCCTTACAATATCTAAAGTGGTCTGCGCCAATATTGCCAACTTTTATCGAGAGTCCACTCCAGCGACAAATGGGCTATTTATCCAGAAAATGGCTTACTATCACTTCTGTGACCAGATATGTTCTTTAAAATATTGCTTCATTTTATTATCGATGCATTTTCAGAAATTGCATCGTTGCAACAGAACCCAAAAGTCATTTAACTCATTCATCTGTTACCTACTTCTTTACCTTAAACAATTATATGTATTTGCAAGCCAAATCGAAATTTAAATAAACTCTTTGGTAAGTATCTCCTTGGTTGCCATGTGTTGGAGTAAAAAGTTCGTTCCATTTTTAAATAACACGACAGATATGGATTTTCATACAAACATTGCCGGCCGGGCGCTCGCATGTATTTGACTAGTACCACAATTTCGATTAATTTCAAAGAAGGTTGTCAAAATAATGTTCGAATTTCCAAGCATGTTTGTAAAAAACATTTTATTTAAAATAAAACCTGTTAAAGGTACCTAATACAGCTCTAAATTAACCCGTAAAGGGAGGAGCTAATTAGGGTGTCTCTTACCACAACAAGCGAGTCAGGTTAATTAGGGAGACAAAATGGTTTGTTCCAGTGCCCTTGAACATTTTACGAATAAGGTCTAGGCGTAAAAGGAGTTGGCAAGGCGTTTAAGTTTATTTTTGTTTTGAAACTTCCTTCGTTTCTTTCCCGTGTTTCTTTCTATCAGTTAATCAGTATCTGACATAAGATTTCAGTCTTACCGGCCATGATTACATTGAAAAAAAAAAAGTTTTTAAAAAATCAGGGTGAAATTGAATTCATGGGCATCCTCATAAGGGGTTCATTGTACTCATCATTATGAACAAATTTCACAAAAAATTAAAAAAAAGATCAGCCTTCATTTTGACGAGCTATGCGAACATAAATGTAGGGAACAGCTGATTTTTAGGGTTTCGTTCCCAAATGGTGAAACGGGACCCTATTACTAAGACTCCCCTGTCAGTCTGTCACCAGGCTGTATCTCATGAACCGTGATAGTTAGACAGTTACATTTTTCACTGATGATGTATTTCTGTTCCCGCTATAACAACAAATACTAAAAACAGAACTCCGACTCCCACTAGGCTGGTTTTATTTTTTTCGCGATTTGAATGTTGATCCCATAGTGAAAGTTGTTCATAACGATGAGTAAAATGACCCCTGAAGAGGATGCCCATGAATTCAATTTTCACTCTTTCTAGTATACCCTTTAGCGAGCCGTCCACCGCGAGCTAAACTAATTTAGTTTACAATTGCTGCACCGACACAACACACACCATTACCATTACACACACACCCACACACAAACACAAATAATCCAAATGTCAAATGAATAGATTGTCATTTCTGATTTCTGCAATGGTTTTATGTTAACTAACACTTGTTCTGCCTGCTATTTCTTTTGTATGGCCTTGTATCACTGCCCTTAATACAAGTTATTTTATAACTTATACTGTTTGCGGTGTAGCATGGTGCGGGTGACAGAAAGGGTAAAATAAATTATAATTTACTTATTTTTACTGACTGACCGACGGAGGAGCTCGTGGCTAAGTAGTAACTGCCGCACGGGTCGATCCGTCAGGTTAAGCTACGCTTGCCGGGGTTGGTCTGTGGATGGGTGACCATCTTTACATACCGAGACTCCTCCGTGCCTCGGAAAGCACGTTAAGCCGTTGGTCCCGGTTGTCATTCGTGGATCTTTGACAGTCGTTACGGGTCGTCAGAAGCCCGAAAGTCTGACAACCAGTCTTACCAAGGGGTATCGTATTACCCAGTTACTGGGTTGTGGAGGTCAGATAAGCAGTCGCTCCATGTAAAATACTGGTATTCAGCTGCATCCGGTTAGACTGGAAGCCGACCAAAATATAGTTGGGAAAAGGCTACGCAGATTGATTGACTTATTTTTACTGATTCTGTATTTTATGACTAGGATCCGTACACACATACAGATTGTGTACATAATACAGACTCAGTAATAACTGAAGTAAATTAAATAAAACCCTTTCTGTCACCTGTCACCCACACCATGCTACACCGCAAACAGTATAGTTAGGGTGCTGGTTGCAACACCTACCTGTTTTGTTACCTAGTATAAGTCAAGTGTACTCACAGATTATACTATTTAATGTTAACACTGTTATTATTTGATTAAATAAATCTTAAAAGTTAGTTCAGTTTAGCTCGCAAGTTTTTCATACATGTGCGCCCACCCACGTAAAAGCGAGCCGTAAACTAAGTTAGTTTGCAGTAAGCAAACTAATTTAGTTTAGCTCGCAGTGGACGGCTCGCTTTTTCCATAGCATTGAGCTCACCTTTACCATAAATATCGTGTTCTAGCGAATCATAAATATGACTTACTTAAAATCTCTCGAATATTATTTAAAATTAATGTTCATTAACAAAGGAATCTTTACATGTACAATATTCATAAAGGGCGTCTAAGCATATTTGCTCATTAGAAGAGAATTTTCGAGACGTATTTAAACGCGTTATTGTCAAAGGATTATTTACATAAAAGCTTATAATTCTTTAAATACCTACATAATAAATGTACCTACGCTGTTTCTGTATGCACATTTTACACAAGAATTTATTACAGTTCCAGAAATTCTAAAATCTAGACTAAGTTGTCTAAGTTGTCAAATGGAGTATGGGTTATTTTAAATCCTAATATATTATTAAAATATCAGAAATGTTCAAATAAAAATGTTTTTTGGCAACTAACTTAAAATTAAAATAATATTAGTGATACACTAATGTTTATTTGAGCCAAGCTAAAATTAATTTCATTTTCACTTCTCATGCTCTGAAAGTGCTTATTTGTGCAGGATATAGGCTGCACAAAATCGAATTTTGTGCACTAGAGCATTAACGTATCTACTCATAAATGTATCTATATTAAGGCAAAGAAAATGAGCCATACAGCCAAACACAATAAGAAGTTCATAGATAGAATTCGTTATTTTATAATATTTACTTTAATTTATTTGCCTTATGTGTTTTTTAAGGCATAAAAGATATTAAAATTTAAATTCAAGTACGGTTGGTTATTTAATTAATTTAAGAAAATTATTATTACAAAATTAATTTAATAGTAAGCTGTATAGGTCTGCAGCCCAAGACTAATATCAATGTCGTTTAATTTTACTTTGAATTTTAATTAAAGAAATGTTATGGTATACTACTGTTTTATTTCCTCGCAATCGAAGTGAAAAGCAGAGTTCACACACTCGTGCACAAAACCATTTTATCCTCGACATTACTATCAGCCCTCGTCTTCGTCTCGGGCTGCTAAAAGTCTCGGATAAAAATGTTTCGTTTTGTGGTCTTGTTGTAAAATCTACTATTGTGTCATCCTATGATTATGTAAGTACATAAAATTAGTTTCCCTTTTCGAAAATAAAAATGGCGCGCTATGTATACCAACAACATCTGCCGCGGTACTAAAACTATCAAACAAAAAAATACAATTAAAACGAACCAGCATCTGTTACATGCATGCGAGCGTAGACTACGACATGAAATCTGCGACTCTACGCGGCTCTATGTAGAGGCAATATCTAATAGAACAACGACGGTAACAAAAAGGGTTATGAAGTTAGGTTCGCAATAGCGGAAAATAGAGTTAGCATACGTTCACTCTTACTTGGGCTTGATTACTTTAGTTCGTAACTACAGAAATGAAGTGAAGCTGGGATCAAAGAAGGTATTGTCTGTCGAAGGTGCAATATACCTACCCAATAACAGTCGCCGGAATTGAACTTTATGTTCGATAGAAGTTATACAACGTGTAACGTTAATTAAATGAACAAAACCTCAGACAACCCAACTGATTTTTAATTCAATTAACTTATATAATTCAGAGAGAAAAAAAAAATATTAAAAATATTGTATAGATTTTATGTGCTCTTTTAGTTTTACTGGCAATTCTGATCGTTTCTTGCGTCTGCGACGACGCTCTATCGAGGGAGGGGTGGTACTGTATGGAAGATTCGTATTTACATTAATATAAAAGTTATTATTATCCCGCGTATGAGAAACCCCACCGACCCTTGCTCGCAGAAGCGCCAGCCCGCGTTTTGCTGAGAAATGTAGACTTAAATTCCCCAATTAATAATAATGAATTATCTTTGATCCAGCCTGTCCCAACTTTCTGTCCTCCCCCCAGCGACGCCCTAAGCCGAGGTCCGTACCCCACAGGGGGTGCCCTTAGCGAGCGTTCGCCTAGTTTTAATTTAGAATAGTTTTGCCCCTGGCTGGAGGCTTTGAGTTAGTAGCTTAAGGCAGCCGCAGGATTGACCGGTTAAGTAGTCATCACCTCAGAGGTGAGCTACGAGATGCCCTACACAAAAAAAAAAAAAAAGCGTATGAGAAAATTTAAATTGGTCGACAACAATTTGTGTTTGTTTACCTATTTTGGTGGGTTTGCGCATGTGATGGCTTGATCTATTAATAAATAGACACAGCAATGTTTTTAATGAAGATTTATTGAAAAATGTGACCTATATTAACAATTGATTCTGCTCGTTATTCTGATCCGTCGAGAGAACCTTGGCCTATTAAAAAAGGTGTGAAACATTATTGCATTACACATACACAACACTGTATGTTCCAATGTTCATTTTTCACGAAAAACGGCCGCGGACTTTAAGCTTCAATATTCGAAAGAGGTGGAGTAGCTCCGGCCTTCGTGCAATGTGCACAATCTCTGGAAGGTATAAAATAAAGCTCGCTCATTGAAAAAATTTTTTTTTTTTAAACGTAGGCAGATAATCACTTTGCTCTGCTAGATTAAATGAGAATATATATTATGATCATATAAAGTTACAGGTAAAACATTAGACCCTGTCTCTCTGTTTCCATTGAAGCTTTTAAATAGTCCACCTTGATAAAAAGCACATAAACAAAATGCTAGTGATAATGTATGTTGTACGTTTTGACGTTTGTACATGTATACGGGTGAGATCACTGTCTGAAGTTTTAGTAAATAAAAAAAACACGACGATACAGTATCTCAAAAGTTTTTAATAAAATTTAAAAGCGAGTGATGAAATATCTTTCGAAAAAAACCCTACCTGCAACACAATTCCAGCAAGTTTGAAAATCAATAAACATACCAGAATTTCGCGTACATTTCGGAAACAAGATTGTAGCAGGGAAAGTTAATAAATCAATAGCTATGAAATATTACTACCGGGTACCTGCTTGGGAGCTAACCCCTTTGTATAAATTATCAGCACCTTTAATAATAAGCCAGATTGCCTACCTTTAGTATAATTCTGACTAAAATTATATACTACATTATAGTTAAAGAAGCACGTCTTGTACACGTTATCAGTTTATCACCTATACGCTTTACAGTTTGGACGTGTGAACGACGACGTTTGGACGTCATGTTTCAGTTACAGCTTGCTCAATTCAGGTAAAGCTGTAGAAAGCATAAAGCAGTAAGTATAAAGCAGTGTGCGTAAACTTAGATCACAATTTTGATGCTGAGACTAAACTAAATGATGCTGAGACGTATCAAGAAGCGGCAACACTTGCTGAATAAATAAAAGAACTTAAATTTGATCATTAAACATGATATTTATGATGTCCTTTTTCAAATTAACTTTGCTCAATTCTTCGGAAAACTTGAAATTCTCAAATAGACTAGAAAAAGAATTTTCTGAAAATAATCAAATATTTCATCATCATTTGAAGACATCAAGCTATGTATTTTTAAACTATATAACTATGACTGCGCAAGCAAATACAGGTAAGCGGCATGATGGACAATCTGCTAATTTTAAAAACAGTTTTAGATCATTGCTAGAAATTCAGGATGAAAGTGTTACATCAGAAGATCAAGATCCATTGAAAATGGACGTAGATGATATTATTTATAGTAGTTCAATCAATTGAACTAAGTTTTTGAAGGACTTTAATATCAAAGCGGACCAAATGATGCTTGAATTGGAACTCAGTAAGATAAAACCAATATATGACAATTTGTTTTATTTGCCAGGATTTATTAAAACTTTACGAATATTTGCTCCTTATATCTTACTTTTTTCGAATAGCTCCTTGGCTCTTGTGCTGTTTTTTTTATTTTTTTATACAAGCGCATTTATATTTAGTGATTTGTGGTGCTAAGTCCTCTAAGTCCGCTAAGTGGCTCTAAGCCCAAATAAAATAAGTTTTCACGGCAAGAAAAATGTGTGTGTACAAAGGGCCTTAGGGTTTTCATTCACTACACTGTCATCTTTCTGTCATGGCGTGACATTTATTATTTATAAGTAGACTAGCGACACACTCCTGCTTCGCAAGGTTTTTACGACTTGAAGAAGAAGAAAAACACGGACATACAGAAAAACGCGAAAACCTACTTCGATTTATAACATGTATAGATTTTATGAATATTTTTTTTTTTTTTTTTTTTTTTTGTTTCTTTTAAAATGAAAATAAACCATGAAATGAAACTTTACAATAACTGTCGCAAGATCTATCACATACCGTCCAATAAACAAAACCAATAACAACTGCCTCAAATCGACGGTTACTAACTGTGTTTATTCGCAACCTGACGTCGAGTTAACGTCAACGGGAGAGTTATGTCAACTCGAGAGCTAACGTCAACACAAGATGTAGCGTCAATTCCGGACATGACTAAAATATTTAAGCGAGTGTTCGTGAAAGCTGAGATTAACAATAACGTGTCTTAATAAAAGCGTCAAAGTTAACCTTTGGTCTATACTTGGAAATCATGAGGTGGCCAAAACGATTTTTTTTCATCGTAAAGATTTTAATGTCCAAAAAGCATTCACAAGTAACACAAAAATAGTCTCCGAATTTTTACAAACAATAAGTAAACATATCACTTTACCATCCACAAAGTACCAGGCAAACATAAAAAAAGAAGATTTATATTTCAACGGACTCACGGAGCTTTCAGCTCAGTCGCGCAGACAGGATGACGTCATGCGATGCGACCGACGCGACGGTTGACAGCAGGCGACGACGCGTGACGTCGCCGGTCTCTGATTGAAAATTGTGGTTTCCGATGCATGCTTTCTACCGCGATTTGTAGTGGTTGAGTGGCGGTTGGGTTTTCATTCATGTTATTTTTATTTTAAAGGAACATACCGATATTTTTGGTAGTAATATTATAGGGAAATATAAGGATTTGAGACGTTTTGATGAAAAGCAAAAGACATACAAACAATTAGTCAATTGCAGAAAAAACACCATTATCAGAATATTACTTGGAGACCATGCAGCATGTCTGCATAAAGACACAGAATTGCATCATTATCACCGCCCAGTTTGCTGTTAAAAGAAAGAAAAATCAGTAACGATTTCAGCAGCTTGTCATAACACAAATAACGACCCTCCAAATAAATCGATTACTTCAGTAACACTCCTTATATAAAGCTAACAGAACATTTACAAGCAGTAATAAAAACCTGAGAGAAACGAAACGGTATAAAAACGTTACCGATCGTAAAAACTGTACGTAACTGTATAAATAATATATAAAGATCCATTCCGTCTTACATAAAGGGTAGTTATAACTGGTTGTTACAATAGGGAGAGAACGTAATGATATTTTCACAACGTTACGACTCAGGTAAATGGGACAAAGTATAGATATTGCTGGTAAACGTTTTATTTTTAAACGGCACTTAAACTTTAATGGTGGAGACATCTTAATTTAATTTTGAATATTTCCTGGACTAACCGTGGTCGTAAAAGTTCTGTAAAAGAATTTTTACAGAACTTTGTAAAAGATTTTTTTTACCTTTTCAATTTTTCAAGTAAGTTTTTGATGTAACCCAAAATTTTAAGAAACTTTTACTATTTATGTTCATTTATTTTACATTGAAAGTATAGGCAGTTACTATAACTATTTCGCAATAATGATCATCATTGTTAATTATCACAATTAAACCAACATTTAATGCTTTAATTACGAAAACGGGTTTAATAATCTTAATTTTAAATTACAATTAAACGGAATTATCCTTTAAATATGGAGCTTAAACATAAGATGGCGAAGTTAAGCTAAATTAATTAAAGTATGAAATGGAGTTTTATTTTAAATCCTTTTAAGCCCCGTAATTATTAAATTGATATTAAATGAACGAGCTGTTAGTGATTCAGTTTTACTATAAATATTGCATACGCCATGGGAGCATGTGCAATTTAGAAATGCATCTACAATAATAATGGTAATCTAAGCTAATAAAGAGAAATGATTTAAATATTTTTTTCACAAGTAGAATGCTCTATCACTGAGTAACATAGGCTATAGTTTATAAATGACAGAAGCTAATCTATAAATAAAATAAAGCAATAGAATCCTGTGTTTGTCTGTCTGTTTGTTTTATTAAAATCGGATGATGATGATACAAGACGGTGTTCGGTTCACGACACGCTGTGCATAATTTCTGAGAGTAACGTAACAAAAAGTACTAGGCTTGCATGATAACAAGATAGTATTACATTAGTATTATCCCACGAATAGTTTATAACTATCAAAAACTACTAGGCTTGCATAAATTCACGTTTAGTTTATTTTGAGTACATTAAAAAAATGCTGTCTGTATATAAAAATCTATTGCCGCATGAATTGGCTGTTTTTGTTGGCGTAATTGTCTAAAAAAGGTTTCGATTTGAATTCTGGAAAAAGCTACCGGAAACGTCGGAAATACACCCGGGTGACGTCGGGCACAAACAGCTAGTAGTTTATAATTATTTTGATAATGGCAAAGATCCCTGTTGTCATATACAAGAATTTATAAACAAAAAAGGTCCTGGAGAAAGACAAAGCCACAAAAACCTAGAATCACTCGG
This sequence comes from Xanthia togata, assembly GCA_963853775.1. Lineage (NCBI taxonomy): Eukaryota > Metazoa > Arthropoda > Insecta > Lepidoptera > Noctuidae > Xanthia > Xanthia togata. Next base: position 21,968,696 of record OY970798.1, on the reverse strand, counting down.
AACGAAATTGCGAACACAAAAACAAGACATTCGTAGAAAACGTTGGTTCACTTATCCACGGGATTCCTAAAAAACCCTTGTTAAATTCGACACGTTTTCTACGAATTCTATTATTCTTCATCACGCGTGTACAAAACAAAAGGATTTCATTTCGAGCTTGTAGCCTTGTTTTGTTAGACTTGTTCTAAATCTCGTGTACTACAAGTACAAATAATAAGTATCTAACTTTTCACTTGCCTTTGTCTTACGCTAAATATACTTAGGTCTAACTACCAATTTGACTGTTTAGTTTGACACCCAGGGCTAGAGAGCGGGGTCCTGGAATTAAGGGGAGGTTTTACGAATTTGCCTGTTTTTAAATCAATTTTAAATGGTCAAATTACTGTATTTAGGTACTGAAAAAGATATATGTCATAGATACATCCTTGTTTGAGGGAAATTAAAGGTTCAAAACACGATAAATTGTAATTTGCTCGATCAAAAAAAAATCCGAAACAGGGTCGATTTCAAAACCATTTTTCGTTTCATTTCCTAATTACAGCACAAAATAATATGAAAATTGCATGTATGACGAGGTAATCGTATTTTAGAGGTTATTTAAAGATTGGATTTTTAAGTTTAGTAGATTTTTTTTAAATAAACCCAAATATAGTAAATCGGGCTAAATCAGCTCGCGCTCAGAGTCCTGCGGGACGTCATCAGAGGTGGACCTGTGTCAAAAATTTTAAAAATACGCTCTCTCTGCAGTTGTTAAAAAAAATCTAATAAAAGTTGAACACATTAGATATGAAATTGCGACAGCTCAGAAAAAATATTAGGTAATTTTAATATAGTTTTAATTCATAATATTGTTTTCGAAAGTGAGATTATTTCTATGCGATATGATGACGTCTAATTGTCATCTTAAAATAGTGTTAGACACATTATAAATTATTATCGATAAAATTATAGTCAAGTGCGAGTTTTATATAATTTTTATCGTCGTTTATGAAGAAGTATTATTTTAATTTTTTTATCAGATTCATCCATGTTACTATATTCACTCTCCATGGAATTGTCTTTGCTAATATCATATCCTACATTAATAAACACATCATATACAATTTGTCCGGTTGTCGGTTGTATATTGAATATTTCAAACAACTATCACTCTCGCAAGAACAAAGAAAATATTTAAAAAGAAATGGTGTTTCAAACAAAAGTGCTATACTAACATGAACAAATTTATGGAACACTATAAAAATCGTAATTATATTGTTATAAATTCAGAAGTAAGGATATTAAATAATTTTCTTATTTCGTCGTTGTATTTTCTCAACAAATATACTTGCACTTGTTATTACTACTAAATAATGTTTAATTTGCAACGGCGCCATTTCTATTTTATTTATTAAAATGCGTAACTTCCAGATTCACTCATTTTACCAACACTTTAAATCAATTGATCAACTGATATGAAACTGACACAGATAAAACATAACACTCTTAATCAATTGAGAAACTGATACTAAACGTAAGACTAATAAAATATAACAATATTTTTCGAATAGCGGAGCCAGCAACACAATTTTTTTCTTGAATCCGTGATTTTATCGTATTGGCTCAGTATGAACAACTCAGTTTTGAATACAAAAAGTCACTGTTTACGATATCGTATACGATAAAATGTCGTTCTAAAATTTCGATGTTCGAAAATAATAGATTCGATAAATTATAGCTTGCTACAGCTTTAATTTATCGAATCTTTTATTTTAGGACATCGAAATTAGGTACATCACTTGACAATAAAGTACGTCAATTGTTACTTCATAAATAGCTGTCAATATTTATGAATCTTCATGAGCGGTGGGAAATATCCAAAACAAAAAAATATGGTCACAGTATAAGCGAAACAGTAAGACCATTTTTAGCCCATCCAACTTAACAAAAATCCCGACGAAATAAAAGTTTGTATGGAAATTCGCCATTTTTTTTCTTAAATTCACTTGATAAAATTCTTAAATTCACTGACAGACAATGCACAACCTAAACCGCTGGGTCTAGAAGCATGCAATTTTCCACAATAGTTCTTTTTATAACGAACGAAATTACGACTTTGATATTTTCTATCAAAATTACATTTTGCATGACCGTTGAGTCCCAGTACCCAGTAGCACTATTGCAATTTTAAACTTTCACCTGACTACCGCAAAGTCATGTTTATCTGAAACTAGTTTCTGTCCGTGACTTCATTCGCGTGAAATTCGTAAGACATCACAATATACTAAAATAACAGGCACATTTTATCAATCTTCACTGTACACTGTTTGTAGTTTTGGTCTCGGCGACCAAAATATACAGAGATTTCGGACTGGTGACGCGACTGGCTGGCTAGCTGGACTAGCGAGCAAGTGACAGAGTTATCCGTGTGAGAAGCAGCTCCTCCTGAGGTCGAAACGCGCAAGTAACACTCGTCAGTAGCAATTTCCCATTGCTTGCGAATTTTTTCGTTTTAAGTGAATTATTAAACGTCTGCGTTCCTTCATATACTAACCTAATGGCACAACACTGATACACGAACTGCTTCTTACAGATTATTCATGACTACCCCAGCTATCACTAAAAAAGCAGTTTGTACAAGGGTGGCTATGGTTAGGTGACTGTTAATGAGTTTTTTTTTTATTGATTTTTATTAAAACCATAGATGACTGAAGAGGCCTAAACTTCATGTTTGTCGTTGTACGTTCTACGAACTCTCCCATAACAGTAGGTATATGAAAAGTTAAAAATGTTGTTTATTTTATAAATAAAATGAATTGATTGTCACAAAACAAACACACGCACGCACATCCGACCCGACATCGACACGATATTGGCGATCAGATGATCGGATACGTTTAGTGCCTTGTCTTGTTATCGTAACCTATATCGTCGCAGACAGCGACCGACACCGATATAGGCACGATATCTACCGGCGAAGACACAGTGCGGGGAGAGTAGCGGCATTCTTTCACTTGAACACACTTTTTCTCACTGCCGACTTCAAGACGTTGATACTTAGTAGGCACTGTGGTTGTTTGATGCCTCGCGATGGTCATCGATATTCACCAATATCATTGGGCCGATAATAATTGTATCGGTATCGAATCGATGTCGGTATAATAGCTGCCGACGTATCGGTAGGTATCGGGTTGGTGTCGTTATCTGTTAACGTGAAAACGCCCATTAGGTACACAGAACATTTTAAGTAATCATTTTAGTTCATTACACCGTAGGTCCCATAAAATGTAAACTTATTGACAAAACCGAATCTTAAGAAAAACTAGTTCAGTTGATCAACTGCAAATATTTCATGCTATGGCATGGATTTTCGCGAAATGGTCGGCGGTGCATCGTAAATAAATACGTCACTCTGCATTTGGGGGAGGCGGAGGTAGCGTTTCAAAGGCCTACAGACGCGGAAAACCTCGCCTCCAAGTTGGGCAGTGTAATTGGGTTTTCTCGTTATAAATTGATTCTGTATTCAAAATTGTTGCATGCGAACTACACATCAAAGACCTAGGGCCCAAGTTTGTTATTTTTATAAATTCGTCATTCCAACACGATCCCACTGTCATTTTGCTAAAAGTTCGTAATCTGCTAAATTCATAATGGTCGATCATTGGTTGATCATTGTATTCCATAAACACGATACTCGTAACGAATTAAAAGATATAAAAAATAAATAAAAAAAAATCATGGTAGGTCACTGATCAAAGGAACTGTCAAAATTTTAGCAGATTACCGCGATGTCATTTTTCATTATGTACGAGATTACCAATAGATGCCATTTCTTTCAATGGAGTGTCAGCGGCTGACCATTGGAAAGTCTTAATGACGCCAATATGTTAGTAGATTACCAAACTTGTCAAAATCAACAATTATGAAATCAATGATAGACCATTCTGAAACTATTGTAATATCAGACTTGAGGCCCTGACGTCACACAAACATTCTGACGTCACACAAATCCTGCATCGCGCAATTATGTAAAGTTTACCTCGCGAATGACATAATATGACTATCTGACATCAATCGTTGGCATGCCCTGTTTCTCATACCTCTAAACTACTACGAGTATATGCCGACTGTTTTGTTTCCCGTTATAAAGATTTGTTTTAATTTTTGCAAAGACAGGCATAATATATTTTTCACCTCAGCACCTCAAACAAGCAGGTTTTGCTGTCAAAAAACAATGAGCAAAATTCGATTTTGCTGCGAGCGTGAGACAAAGTAACTTTTTAATTGTTTAATTTTAAATGCCGAAAGCAGTGTTGGGTCTACTTACAAAATTCTAAAGATTTGAACTTTAATTAGTTTTGTCACTTTCACTTCGATACGAAAAAAGCGAGAGATAGAAACAGATCGATTCGAATTAAAATACCTACTAGGCCCAAAAAAGAAACAAACAAAACGTTCGGATATACTTAAAACATTAAAATTGCAAATCATCTGATAAGGTTTTATTTAAATTCTGTTTTATTAAATTTTTGGAACGAAGTTGTTAAGCGGCTTGCGGTAAGAGTGCAGTGGCAGATATCGTCACGCGAAAAGGCGCTTGCGACTGTCTTCTTCTAATTCAAAGAGAAAGAGAGAGATAGTAAGTGTGAATTTGGTCGAAATGAAAATCCAAGATGGCGGATGCGAAAATTTTACATTTTTCATAATGGGTGTCGTTTTCATAGAATTCAAGGGTGCCAAAGCCGAACGTGAGGTCAAAATGTAAATCCAAGATGGCGGCTGCGAAAATGTTCAAATTTTTCTTCATGGGTATCGTTTCTATGGTTTTCAAGGTTGCTAAAGCCGATAGTGAAGTCAAAATGTAAATCCAAGATGGCCGCTGCGAAAATGTTCAAATTTTTCTTCATGGGTATCGTTTCTATGGTTTTCAAGGTTGCTTAAGCCGATAGTGAAGTCAAAATAAAAATCCAAGATGGCGGCTGCGAAAATTTTCACATTTTTCGTCATGGGTGTCATTTTCATAGTTTTCGAGGGTGCTAAAGTCGATAGTGAGGTCAAAATAAAAATCCAAGATGGTGGCTGCAAAATACGAGGTGAACAAGGTTATGTAAAAAAAACCTTGTCCGATCCGAAAATGGGCACATGGTACTGCAGTAACATTACAAAACAGTATTTTTTTGATTATTATTGATAATTAAAAAGTTATTGGTATTTAAAATTCAAATTTTTAGTTCCAAAACTACCCCAAAACAATAAAAAAATTGCACAACTCATAACTTATGACTTTTAGACACCCGCTAAACGACGGCCGCCGCCCGCACCAAATGTAAAATTCGGTCAAATTCACCATTGAAAAAAAATGTGGGGATTATTTTTTCTTTTTTCCTGAAAATTTCCACATAAATATGCTAACAGTACGATACCTAACAACACTCTTACGGATCGGACAGGTTTTTTTTTTTACATGTTGTATGTTCTCGCTGCTGAGGTGAAAAGTTGTATGTGTTACACGAGAGCAAAGTTATTTGCATCTCGTGTCTTTGAATCCCTCGCAGCGCTCAGGATTCTAATCTAAAATCACTCGCTACGCTCGTGATTCAATTATAGAATCCTTCAAAGTCAAAGTCAAATAATTTATTTCAATTAGGCACAAAAAAGGCACTTATGAACGTCAACATTTACAAAAAAAATATATAATAATTGATTCTAGTCGCCCATTCCAAAAGGTCGTTTTCGTATGGAGAAGAATGGGCAAGAAACTCCACCGTTACTCTTTTAAAATATTTTCACAATATCCTGTATACATTAATTATGTAATTATATGTGAAGACGATGCACCTAGAATAAGATTACTATACCACGATAGGTAAAAAGAATGAAAAATGAAAGAATGACATAAATTAATTATGTGATAGATGCATGGTGCTCACATATTTACAAGCATTGTAAAATTATACAATATTTTTAACATTTTAACAAGTACTAGGTACTAATAATAAGTCAGTGTGTGAGTTCAAGTAATCACAGAATATAAAATTACTGTTTAAAAAAAAAAAAAATACAATTAATTGGCAACCAGTCAGATTTTGTCTAGATTCTAAATTGTCCTATGGAGCAGGACCAGCATGTTTCCAAGCATTTTTATCTTGGATATAATCCTCTAATTTGTAATATGCTTGTTTACAAAGTGTACTTTTTATATGAGATTTAAATTTTCTTTCATTTAATTCTAATAAATTATATCACAAGGTATTCTGTTGTAACATTTAACACAGTACCCCAGTCCCCTTCGCTTACTCGGGATTCAAAATCAACACTCGCAGCAAAAAAACGACTTTGCTCTCTTGTTGCACAAATAACTATTGTCATCTATAAAATCAGAACAAAATTACAATTTGTTCTTCGATTTATCAAAAATGTTGTATTGTTATTAATGAATATGAGGGTGGCAGCAATGCCTCCTATATAACTCATGTCACTTGCCAAATGAACTCAGTATGCTACTAGCTAACTGTCGTTTCACTGGTTCCTACGTTCGCATACTTATCAATAGGGGAGGAAAATAGAGAGAGGGACAAAATTGTGGAAACAGAAACTAACACTACAATGGAAGATGAAGAATTTTATGAGACCACAGAAGCCCCGCATGGTGAAGATGATATAGCGTCTGGCTCAGGTCAGATACCGCAGCCAGAAAGGCTAATAAACGAAGGCAAACAAAAAAAAAAAAAACTTTGATCCAGCCTGTCCCATCTTGCTGTCCTCCCCCCAGCGATGCCCTAAGCCGAGGTTCGTACCCCACAGGGGTTCCCTTAGCGAGCGCTTGCCTAGTTTATAATTAGAATAGTTGTTGCTCCTGGCTGGAGGCTTTGAGTGTAGAAGGCAGCCACAGGAAAGTCCGGTTAAGCAGCTACCACCCTCCCTCTGAGGTCAACTGCGAGATGCCCTACTCAAAAAAACAAATAAACTCAGTGTGCTAGCTAGCTGTCGATTCACTTGTCCCTACGTTCGCATACATAACAATAAACAATAATAAAACACGAATTTGTTCATATTTGACATTTACAAAAGCATAGGGATTTTATTACTAGACTCCTGTAGTACCTTTTAGGGAAAATTGGAAATTCTTGTATAACAATAACGGCAAATTGGAATCAATTTAAAACTCCACCTCTGTTCGATCAAATTGATCAATTTTGGCAATGTGATGCTCGCTTTTGCAATAATTTTGCTCGATAACAATGTGATACGATAAATATAGCTAACGCTACTGATATTGTAAGCCCGTAATAATTTTGTCGATAGTAAATTCTGTATCGGTTCATTTCTAACACTGAAATGATTTACTTGTAATTGAACTGGGTTGTGGAGATCAGATAGGCCGTCACTGCATAAAATTACTTGTATCCTATCCAGCTGTGCACCTGGTAAGACGGGAAGCCGACCCTAACATAATTGGGAAAAGGCTAGGCAAATCAATGATGGTGTCTTCCTAAACTATGAAACGGCCTTCAATGAGTATTCATACGAAATATACCAATAGACCAAGAAGAACTCGTTTTGATCTTCCAGAATCTTAGTACCTAATTTATATGCTTTATAGGGTGGATTTTTGAGATGGGGCAGTAAGGACAGCTACCTTAACCGTTGTAGCTACATGAAAACGGCCTTAGGATCAAAACCTCTATTGGACCAACTAAGGATTGAGTACTAGAAAAGTCAGAAATCGCAAGAAACTTTTCCCATACATTTCGTAGGCAAAGATACTACAATTTCGTTTTTAACTATGGATAGATTAACCGGTACAATGAAAACTGGCCGAAAATAAACAAATAAATTAAAATTCGAATTTCGAACTAATACGCGTCATAATTTAATTTAAATTTAAAACAGAATGTAGATAGTTTGTTGCTTTTAGTTGTTCTTAAATTCTGTGGCAAAAACCACTCCATTTAATTTAGAATGTTTAACTTGCTAGAAGCAGTGCACATACTCTATACCAGTACCATTTCAATTAGGCACAAAAAAGGCACTTATGAAAATCAACATTTACAAAAAAAAAAAAAAAAAGTTGATTCTAGTCGCCCATTCCAAAAGATCGTTTTCGTATGGAGAAGAATGGGCAAGAAATTCCACCGTTACTCTTTTAAAATATTTTCACAATATCCTGTATAAATTAATTATATAATTATACAATAAATTGGCAACCAGTTAGATTTTGTCTAGATTCTAAATTGTCCTATGGAGCAGGACCAGCATGTTTCCAAGCATTTTTATCTTGGATATAATCCTCTAATTTGTAATATGCTTGTTTACAAAGTGTAGTTTTTTATATGAGTTTAAAATTTTCTTTCATTTAGTTCTAATATGTCACAAGGTATTCTGTTGTAACATTTAACACAGTACCCCATATAAGATGTACTTACTTTAGATAGTCTGAAAAATGGTTGCTCTATTTTATCTTTATTTCTAGTATTAAAATTATGTCTATCACTTATTTTATTAAAAAGATGTAGATTTTTTCTCACTTATATAATATTTACCTAAATGAATTGGCAATATACCGTCATAATATTAATCTTTTTAAATAGTCCCTGAGAGATTCGCGACGACTTAGATTATAAATGGCTCTGACAGCTCTGTTTTGTAAAATAAAAATGGATTCAATGTCAGCAGCCCGACCCCATAGTAAAATGGCATACGACATAATACTGTGGAAGTAACTAAAATAGACCAAACGCGCGGTTTCTACATCTGTTAACTGTCTTATCTTTCTAACAGCATAAGCGGCCGAGCTTAGCCGCCCCGCGAGAGATGTTATAAGGGGTCCCCATTGTAATTTCTCGTCTAGCGTGATTCCTAGGAAAACTGTTTGATTAATAAATTCCAGTTTTTCTCCATTCAATATGATGTCACATTCGCTGCTTCTAACATTTGGTAATTTAAATCTAATGCATTTGGTTTTTTTAATATAAATGGTGTCACTATAGATAACGAAATTTCCCGCTAGTACCACCAGTGGTACAGTTCTGTGGTACTAGTGGGAACAAAGGGAAATAAATGGTAGAAACATTTTCCGCATTTCCGCTCTACTATAGTGATGTGCCATACCGTTTCTGTGCTATGCCGCTAAGCCAGTCAACACTCCCTAGAAATTTTCATTAACCTAACTTGCATGAGGTTCTGGGTTTATTGGTATTTAAATCAAGCCTTTTGGATTCCATTGTTAGGCATAAGCTTCACCAGGTTTTTTTTAAGGCGTTTTATGCACAGAGTTACATCGGTATAGGTTTTTCAGGGTATTTTTTATTACTAAAAACGTATGCGCAATATCCACACAGTCTTATTATGTCTAACAAAACTTAATTAATAAGGCAAGCAAGGAAACCTAATTATACATTCTAAAACTGCGTTCCCTTGACGCGCCGTGTAACGTAGACATATTGAATTTGTGCATGAGCGCAACGAAGCGTCCAAGCCAATAAACTGCCATGGGACACAATGCATACTGGTAGAGTGCCAAGCTTTCAAATATTATTTGCTTTATATTCAATAATAATATTCAGAGGTGTCATCTCGAAGAAGAACTTGACTTTTGCATCAGCAGCTTAAATAAAATTCTATTTATGAGGTATAGATTTATTTCCAACGTCAATATTGTAGTTATTAGTCAAGTCATCGAATTCAAAGCAGTGTTTGATAGATTTGAAATGGATTAAAAATTTAAGCAGCTCTTTGATATAATTGGACTGTTTACACAAAAACACATACCTGTATTAATGTTGAGTTAGACAACAGAAGACAACAACTGCAATTAAAACCACAATAGACTGGCAACACTGGAAAAGCAATTAAGTTTCACACCTCTATCACAGAACTGACTTCGAGAACTATTCAGCCACACTACAAACTTACACAGGCACAGTTTCCTGATTGTGAATCACAATCTGTGATAACTTGGGAAAAGAGCAGTCAGAATTGTTTTTAAATTAATGTTTACAGAAAACTGTTACCATTAATTAACGGCGCCCCGTCTCGAGTTTACTCTTTTCGATTTGTCAACTTATCAATTTGCAAGATAATTGAATAGTTATAAAACAGAATATGGAGGGTATCTATAGGACACAGGTACAGGGAAAGAAGGATAACTGTATTTTTTTCAATTTTGATGTCACAACGAAACACAATACTAGTTGGTAGTAAAATAGCTTATAAGCTATTTATATAGAAAATTGTTAAATAAACAAAATTGTTAAATCGTAAAATTTCAGCTTTAGAGTCTTAAAAAACAAACAGAAAGTAAATGTAACAACGCCATCTAGTATAAAATTTAAAAAAAACTTTTAAGCTAAACAACAACAGATTTGTGTAATCGTAAGATTTCAGTTTTAGAATCTGGAAAAACAAATACAGAAAGTACACAATGATGATGACCTTACCAAACGGAATATTGAATTAATATTATACCTACACACATTATTAACTAAAACGGTGAGCAAGTTTGAAAACACCACACAATCCCTTGCTTGCCCATATAAAATCTACCTCTTCCCAATGTAACAACAACCAACGATATAAACCACAAAATGCCCTTCAAATATTTAATAAACAAAGCCTTCCACTCGTTCTTCATATTTCTCGAGTTCAATTATTATGAAGCTTTTTTACTATGTTGCGGAAAGTTTTAGGTCTCTTTTTTGGATTTTTAGTAACACAGCAGTTAGTAATTTCTCTTTCAGTTATTTAAGTACAAAAAGTAATAATGCTAGTCCCCCCAATCTAATTTCACTAATTTCACAATAAATTATATAATTCCAGGACAACCGAACTTTGCAGTACCAAAATAAAAACAAATGCTCGAATTAATGACAGCTGTCCGGTCAATCAAATTGAGAAAAAAATCCAGACATTGTTTTTTTTTTAATTTAAACTTTATGCACAGGTAAAAAAATACTATACATAGGTGGACTTAATGCCTGAGACAAAACATGGCAGGTGCAACATAAGTGATACATAACTTTTTTAAATAGTTAAAAAAGTTTCTTTCACAGACTAACAATTCAGAAAGATAGAAAAAGAAGGAAATATATTTAATCTGCACAAACAAAACGCACATTTAAATAAAAAACACAAAATACACAAATACAAAAGTAACCAAAAGCCTCGTATTCAACCAAAAATTATACGCTTGAAAATTCTGTTCATCGGTTGATGTCAAGGCTATAAAATAATTTTTATGGAAGACTCTGACTCTGACAACCAGTCTAACAAGCGGTATCGTGTTACTCAGTAACTTGTGGAGGTCAGATAGGTAGTCGCTCCATGTAAAATACTGGTATTCAACTGCATCCGGTTAGATTGGAAGCCGACCCCGACATATGTAGTTGGGAAAAGGCTAGGTAGACAAGGAGACAAGGAGACAATTTGTATATGAATGTAATACAGAGATGTTCCGCTTTAAATTCAACTCCACTTTTCATTGGATTTTACAGATAAAAAATACTTATACGAAGTAATTCAACTTTGAAACGAAAATAAGAATAATAATAATATTTAAATAAATTTATAAGAAGGAACAAAGTTTTTTTTTAATAATCTTTATTGGGTTAGTTGGGGTTTTTATCCCAATGGATACGCCAACCCCATCATGCCTTATACATACTACTACGCTTAAATGCCTTTCATTTTAAATTAAAAGGAGAAACTTAATCAATAAAGTAGATACACCAAGTCGCTAAATCTCTTCGCCACATCTGACTTTGGTTGTGCTAAAATTGATTGAATTAAACCTACCTGTGATATATTTAAATTAAACTCATTGATTAGATTTCTCCTTTCCTCTTGGTTCTTGACACAATCCATCAGCAAATGAAGAAACAAAGTTAATTATATAAGTTCGGTCTAGTTTGCCCACGTGGATGTCGAAAAATATTTCACAGGAACGTACAAAACACACATAGGGTACTTTTAATCCAGATTATAAACTATACGTGTGACAAATTACATCCGAATCCGTTCAGCCGTTTTTGAGCCAATCGGGAACAAACAAAAAAAAAACAGACAGACAAAAATTCAGAAAACTAAATTTTTGGTATCAAACTCGATCCTGAACTCGTAGTAATTACTTTTTTTCAAAAATATTCAATGTAATGTATATTACATTTTTTTGACTTCGTTACTATATTATACAGGGTGGACATTAACGTGAAAACTTTTACAATGTCTTCAGTACATGATTCAAAATCCTCTGCGATGAAATTTTTCGACGGTTATTTTAAAAAAAACTGCTGTTTTATAGAAAAATACAATATCTACGCGGTCAAAACGTATGGAGCAGTAGATTTTTTTTTAATAACCGACTAAAATTTTCAACGCACGGGTGTTCAGAATCACGTACTGAATCCATGGTAACAGTTTTCGTCGATGAACACCCTCTATGTATAAATGAATCAAATTAAACTTTGAAGGTTTCAACATCTTTAACGTTTACGCTTGAAACGAATCCTTACAAATCTATGATTCAAATAAAATTAACTTGAAACCAAGTAAATGTTGTTATTGACTTCGTAATTTATTTCTTACATTGTTCAATCTAAACGAATACGCTCCGATACATGTAACGCTTTATTTATTTGAAGACCAAGCTTTTGATGATTTAGTTCGTGAATTCATTAAACATCATGTTCGCGACGATTGTCTCCAAAGCTAACAATTTTAGGGTGTTTATAACAATGGGTGTGAACGGATGTGTCGTCGCGCCGCCAGTGATTATGTCTAACGCAGGGATAGGAGAGTGGCGGAGCAGCCGCGCGCGCAGCAGTCGACGCTCCACATGCGCCGCCTGCGCACCCCGTGCTGGGCGAGGTGCTCAGTAGAGAAACCAAACGAAGCAAAGTTAATACCGTTACAACACCGCCGACAATGGCCAAGTAGTCGCGCCTCCCTTCTGTCCAATCTGTGCGATTAGGTCTTTCTGTTCTGTTTAAGCTTCAGTTTACAATACTCTCTCAGTTACCTGTCCTCTGTTAGTTTAGTGTTTCCACTATCATTTGCTGTTTTATCGGTTTGGATTTATATCCAGACTGGTAGTTTCCATTTTTAGGTTTAATAGGTTACTTGTTTCTTTGTAAACGATTTTCGGTGAACAAGTTACGTGCTACGTATCTTGTCTTTGATATATTGCTACATTATCATGCTTCACAAAAGTAAAGCGTAACTTGTTCCCAGGTAGAATAGCATTTTATCTGCGTCTAGATTACGTATAGATTAGCTCTGGAACTTAGTCCCGTGTGCCGTTTGGACCCTGTGTGACTCGTCTTTGTGATCGTCCCAGTCTTCGCTCCGTCTGTGTTTGTCCTTTCCTTAGGCATGTTCACCTTTCATTATTGTGTCTGGGTGACCCCTGTGTAGCGCCATTCCATCAAGCTTATCCTTTGTTTTTTGAAATATTTAATTTTCTTTATCATACCTGAAGTTTCACCCTTTACTCTTGGTGAAACCTTTTATAATTAGTTTATGTACACGTGATTTTACTTATAGTAGCTAACACTGCTTCCAAATCTTTTATATAAGATTCTTTATTCTAGGTATTATTTCAACTAGCTTGTTTCATATTTTGACTATTTGATATTGTATTTTATTATTTTTAAATGTGTGTTCTGTAATTTTCGCAGGTGTCTTTTTTTTGTAATAAAAACTATAAGCTGGTGGTGTCCATCATTTTAAATTTTGCCGTACCTACGTACTTTAGTGATTTGACGACAGTGTCTATAATTTGTAATGGTACTTATTGTAAGTATAATTAAAATGATGAACACCCAGTTTTCCCACAAGTCGTTCGCGATTGTCCCTCTCCTTGTGTGTTCCCTGACTCTGTCCCAATGACGGCGTGTTTTATTTTAGACCGGCAGTGGCGCGTCAGCAGTCGGCCCCAACCCTGGTGTTTAGGTGTGTCGATGTTATCACTATTTATGCCACTCACATCGCTTGAATCAAACCAGAATTCGTTATCAAAATTCAAAATTCCTTCATCAAAATATTCGAACATCGATTACAACATTTGATGGAACGACTATGTTCCGGTTTCATTCAAGTAGTAAAGACAATACGACCCCGAATTAACCTTGAGCATCCCCAGTGATTCGCTTATTTTGTCGTGTGGCTGTTTGTGTACTGTATTGCTTTCCATTGTCTCAAAGCTTGTGACTAAAATTTTATGCGTTACCTATAACTCAATGTGAGCTGAAAAGCGCTTTGAATATGTCAATAAAGATGCTGAATATGAAGCGAAATGTTGTCCTTACGGATAGGTAAAAAATTGTTTAAGTGCCACTCTCTTCAACATAGATGAGAAAAACGTATCCACGTTAATATGATAGACGGCTTTCGTTTGGGCGTTATTTTTCCCTGATCTGTTCTCTTCTGATTGAAAATGGCACTGGGAGTGTTTAATTCTCAGGTCTTTTATTGGACAAACCATTCGCGAGATAAAGTTGCAACATCCAGAGTTAACAAGATGAAGACTTTCGTCAATATTTCTAACTTTGATTATATGAATAAGGCAGAGTGTTCCAATGGAAAGCAATGTAACAGCATTATGAATTCTTGAGCACGCTGCATGTAAACTTAGGTATCCGGTACCCGTAGCTAGTCTACCCAAAGAAGCATGCTCTGAAATCTGCCAACTGTCTACTTCATCACACTTGGTTTGATTGGCAAACCAAATTAATTCTACACATCGGTAACTTACACCCAATACTTGGAAAAAAAATACTGTACTCAATTTCAGGACCTTGTTTTTTATTTGAACTTTTTTTTGTCCGCAACAAAACAGATCTCACGAAGTTATGGATAAAAATCTGACATATTGTTCTACAAAGTCCCACGCAAAGGATTGCATATCATATACATGTTTTGTATTCACTAAAATATGCCTGATTTGGAATCTTTTGGGTGGGATTTTGCATACACCGTATTTTTATCATGCAAATTTTGTACTGTTTGAAGATATGCAAATCAAATCACTTTTTTTACTTTGATAAGTAGTTAAATATCAGCAATTTATTAAATTTTCACACTTATACTAACAAGATAGTTATATGAATAGCTGTAGCTGTTAGTGAGTTAATTAGGATTATATAACTTTGATATAATAACAATGTACAGCATTACATAGTTAATATTAATTAGATTTAAAAAGTTTGCTTAGATATAGTTGTATGATATGAAAAGTTAAAACTCTTGGAGCAAGTATTATTAAGAATGTTGTAAGTTTGATAACAAGATAATACAATAGGATGAGAAGGTAATTTGTTTTAATAATCCGAAGTTTTTTTTTCGTTACCAAAGATGATTTGATTGTTACTTTAACTGGAAATTGTGGATCTGCTTGATACCTATTATCAGATTGAAATGAAGGAATGGCGTCTTTAAAGGGGACCAAGCCGAAAAGGAGGCAATAATATTTGAATTGCTGCGTTGATTGTCATAACAGTGTCCTAACAGCTTCGCAGCTTTCAATGGTAAATGGAGCTAATAAGGACATGACAATAATGGAGCTAATGTTTTACTTGGACGTGAAGCTTAAGCTGCGAAAATTAGCTTTTATGCTAAAGATTTTCCAGAAACTAATTTATCTTTGTGCTGTGCACAGGCGGCTTGCTGACGAAGATGACGAGCTGTCAGAGGTTCAGCCGGACGCCGTCCCGCCTGAGGTTCGAGAGTGGTTGGCGTCCACCTTCACGCGGCAGCTGGCGACGGCGAAGCGGAAGTCAGACGAGAAGCCCAAGTTCCGGTCGGTTGCGCACGCGATCAGGGCTGGGATCTTCGTCGATAGGATCTACAGGAGGGTCACCAGCACTGCGCTTATGCAGTTTCCTCAAGATGTCATTAGAGTGCTTAAGGTAAGAATAATTTATGTTTACATCATAAGATAGACAAATTCAGACGAAGGAATGCGCCTTAGCTCAGCAGTTGGGCACAAAGCAGACTGCAAAAAAAAAATACAATTACATATCAAATATTTTTTCTAATCCAATACGGCTTTTCACGATAGACACCTATCGGCAGTACGCAATTCGTCGTTCTTAGACCCGATACACAGTCTGAGCCAACACAGGTTGAAATTCTATTACTATTCCAAATACACTGATATCACCTTCAAAAGAAAATTGAAATGAAATTCCTTTACAAATATTGAGCCAGGTACTCCAGTTACAGTTTATTTTATATCTCCAAACTAAATTAATAACCTCGTGTTGAATTCGTCTGTTGAAGTTGCACTATGAATTCGAATTGAAAACTAAGAACGTTATGATAGGTATCACAAGAGTGTTTCTGAACAATCCAATTAGTTCTGGAAGCTTCCCATAATGAGAATGTTGGTTTAGCTAAATGGTACGTCAGCGGTTGTGGTTTTTGCCGATGCACGATATCATAAAAACTGAGACCAGGTTAGTCACTAACCACAAGAAAAAGAATATAGAAAGAAGCTGATGGTGGTCTACTTTTATAGAAACTTAATGATTTAATTGAAATCTTTTTCTCAAAGCCTGTTTTTTTTCTTCTTCTTGCTTTCTAAGCAAAAGGCGTTGTATTTCTGGCATTCCTGTTTATTCCGAAATGCAAGTCAGGATAAGAGTTGGTTAACGTCGTACTGAGTTTCAAATTAACGACTTTTTATTCGCCAGTCCGATTTCACTCGGCACTTCAAGTTACCAGTAGGTTACTGACACTTAAGTAGTCATTTAATTTATTGGGAGACCGATGATTAAAAGCACATAGACGAAGTATCACATTAGTGAATTTTAGAAAATGGTAGAATATTCTACTTTTCATCAAAGCCGAAACTAAAATGTTACTGCCATGACTGAGGGCTCCAACATTTTCTCCTGTAATGGAGTTCTGCTTTCAACATTTTGTGAGTGACACATCTAAAGAGCGGCCTTTCTACGTGACCAAAACCGCGTCAGGATATTGGATTTTTTGGGAAAAATCACATTTATACTTTTACGCCTTATACTTTTTTTAAATTTGTATTTGAATGTTTTTATTTTTATAAAACAATAAAAAGACGATAAAAAAAATCCACAGGGCATGAAAAGTGTTAAGGGTCCGAAAGGATAGCAGATGACCCCTTCAGTCGACCATTTCTATATGGCACGGGATGTACCAAACATCCTGTATAACACATTAAAATGATTTTAAAAATTCAAAATTCAAAAGTCATTTATTGAAACTAGTCTGAGAATTATCACTTTTTTAACGTCAATATTACATAAGACAGTCCCCCAAAACGCCCACCCTTCACCACTTCCTAGTGCTTTTGCTGGGAAGAAGAAGTGGCGCAACAAACTCCCCAGCGGCACAGCTGTCTGTTCAGTTAGAAAAAAAAAAAATGATTCTATACAATAGTATGCAAAAATTTTACATTACGCAAAACATAATTTAAATTATAAATTAATTGCTATATGACAGCTAGCACACGCCAATATACCAACCAAAAACATCGAGAACTATACTCAAGCAGAAATAAAAACAACTAAACGTAAACAATATTTAAAAAAGAAAATAAAGCCTCCAGACATAAAGGGCGTGCCCGCTTACATATAGCTGTAACTAGAAGTTATAATTGATAAACTAGGACCATCGAGGTAAAATAAATAATTGTCGAGGTCGCTAGCTAACCACAGATTGCAATACAACTCATAAAAAAAACATTGTAATGAGTAGATTATGTCAACAAAAAAACAATTTTAGTAACATTTCTGGTTAACATAAATCGCATATGTTTAGATTAGGCTATAATGTTATGGGAAATTATACAATAACTATTATCAGATAGATACCATAATTGAAACCGAATAAACAAATAAATAATACGAGTAGTATGCATTCATGTAAATAATCAAGAGAACAAAATTATTATAACCTGTAACCTATTCGTTCATTCGCACAACGAGCATTATTTATTATTTAGAAGCGGTATTCGAACATGACATTTTAATTACCTACATTATACAATTATCTATCTCAATTGCTTGGACTACAATTTGTTTACCCACAATTAATATTGCACAAATTAATCTTCACCCGGCCTGTGTGTGTGGCGGCAAGTGATATGGCTCATCGAATCATACACACATCACACACATTGAAGATAATATATATTATAGAGCTTAAGAATACTTTAAAAATCCTTTAAGGCAAAATATATATTATCTTCACTGTGTGTCAAAAATTCAAAATTCAAAAGTCATTTATTCAAACTAGGCTGAGAATCAGCACTTTTCGAACGTCAAAATTACATAAGACAGTCCCCCAAAACGCCCACCCTTCACCACTTCCTAGTGCTTTTGCTGGGAAGAAGAAGTGACGCAACAAACTCCCCAGCAGCACAGCTGTCTGTTCAGTTAGGAAAAAAAAATGATTCTATACAATAATTTATAAGATAATTTACATTACGCAAAAAAAAAAAAATTATAAATTAATAGCCATATGACAGCTAGCACACGCCAATATACCAACCAAAAACATCGAGAACTATACTCAAGCAGAAATAAAAATAACTAAACGTAAACAATATCTAAAAAACTAAAATAAAGCCTCCAGGCATAAAGGGCGTGCCCGCTTACATAGAGCTGTAACTAGAAGTTATAATTGATAAACTAGGACCATCGAGGTAAAATAAATAATTGTCGAGGTCGCTAGCGAACCACATATTGTAATACAACTCATTAAAAAAAACATTGTAATGAGCAGATTATGTCAACAATAAATAAAAATAAAATAAATGTACATAAAAAGTAAAATTATAAACTTTTATATAAACTCATAAAACCTGTCAGTAGGTAAACTAATTCTGGAGAAAGAACATTTAAACATTGTCTTGAGTTGATCACAGCGACCAACTATTCTTATCATTTAAGTAGTCGTTTATAGAATAGTATGCCTTTGAACAAAGGTTGGACTTTACTTTAGTTTTAAACGCATTAAAAGGCAAATCTAGCAAACAAGGGGGTAGCTTGTTATAAAAGGTTATACCAAGCCCAACAATTAATGAGTTATGAACCTTATGAAGCCGGTGGGAGGGAGCACGTAGTTTATCCTTACTTCTAGTGTTAACATTGTGAATATCACTGTTTTTAGTGTATAAGTGTATATTCTGCCTAATATATAAGATGTTGGCGAAGATGTATTGTGATGCCACTGTGAGGATACCGATATCTTTGAAAAAATCTCTCAGAGAAACTCTGGCACCTAGCTGGTAAATTGCTCGAATAGCTCGTTTTTGGAGGACAAATATATTTTGAATATCTGCAGCTTTGCCCCAAAGCAGAATACCGTAGGACATAACGCTATGAAAATAACTAAAATATACTAACCGAGCTGTATCAACGTCAGTGTATTGTCTTAATTTTCTGACTGCGTAGGCGGCTGAACTGAGCCTTCCCGCTAGGCTCGATATATGTATGTTGGCCCCACTGAAGTTTAGCATCTACTGTTATGCCCAGAAAAACTGCCGAGTTTACAGTTTCAAGCACCTCTTTATCTAAGACGATGTTGGGTCCTAGATTTCTGTGTGGTGATCAAACTCAAACCCAAACTCAAATTTATATTCATATATATATTATATTATTATTCTTATTTTTTTAAATATTATTTTCGTGTGGACGACGTATAAGCTACAGTTTCGTAGAAAAGTCGGAATGACGGATGTCATGAAAATTATGGCAGCGAGGTTGACTTTACGGTGACAAAAATGCACTCTTTCTAACACACCAACTTACTTTCATAAATAACGTTTCAGTGACGTCATTCGCCAGTAAATGGCGGGCGCTATGTGGCGGCCACCGCTGTTCTAGGAAACTGTAGCTAAAGAAAACGTTCGGCTTTGTATAGCATCGTCGCGCCGCGGGACCCGTTATTTTTACCGAGATAAAAAGTAGCCTATGTTGCTCCCTGAAAATTAAGCTTTCTAATGTTAAAAGTATTTTTCAAATCGGTCCAGTAGTTTCGGAGCCTATTCAATACAAATGTAGCGGTTACACCGCCACATACGAACTACGCATCAAAGAAATGACGTCACACAATTCCTGCATCGCGCAATTAGAGTTTACCGCGCGAACGACATAGATAAGACTATCCGAAATCAACAGTCGGGCAGTCGGCCCGCCAGACACAACACCCGTCTGGTTGGAGGATCCTCCCTTTTCTATGGTGGATGAGTGAACTTTACACCCTGTACCTCATGCCCCTAAATTGGTGACCCCGAGTATGAACCTCAACGCAGCCTTCGTGCAACTACTTCAGCGTGACGTCATCATCATCACTCCCGCAAGCTTTCGTGAGGCGAGTCACACAGACAGCGAGCACCCTCGGCTTCAACGGGTATCCTGACCACCAGCATGCAGCGAACGCGCATTCCTGGTCATCACCCTCAGCCTCATCACCCCGACTCACTGGGGAATCACAGCAATCATCTCAATCAGCGCAATCACCGCTATCACCTCAATCTCCTCAATCACCGCAATCACCTCAATCACCTCAATCACCACAATCACCGCAATCACCTCAGACAGTTCCGACTCACCGCGAACTGTGCGGCACCCGGTTCCGACTCACGGGAACCTTAGCTGGCACTGTGAAGCATCGCAAGATACAAGACTCAGCCCACTATCGACCTCCGGTCTCCGGAGGGGAGTGATGTAGCGGTTACACCGCCACATACGAACTACGCATCAAAGAAATGACGTCACACAATTCCTGCATCGCGCAATTAGAGTTTACCGCGCGAACGACATAGATAAGACTATCCGAAATCAACAGTCGGGCAGTCGGCCCGCCAGACACAACACCCGTCTGGTTGGAGGATCCTCCCTTTTCTATGGTGGATGAGTGAACTTTACACCCTGTTCCTCATGCCCCTAAACAAACAAACAATCAAATCTTCCTAGCCTTTTCCCAACTATATTGGGGTCGGCTTCCAGTCTAACCGGATGCAGCTGAGTACCAGTATTTTACATGAAGCGACTGCCTATCTGACCTCCACAACCCAGTAACTGGGTAATACGATACCCCTTGGTAAGACTGGTTGTCAGACTTTCGGGCTTCTGACGACCCGTAACGACTGTCAAAGATTCACGAATGACAGCTGGGACCAACGGCTTAACGTGCTTTCCGAGGCACGGAGGAGTCTCGGTATGTAAAGATGGTCACCCATCCACAGACCAACCTCGGCAAGCGTAGCTTAACCTGATGGATCGACCCGTGCGGCAGTTATTACTTAGCCACGAGCTCTTTATAATATATAATAATAAAATAATATGTTATAATATTATTATTATTAGTATAGTAAATGGCGCCGGCATTTCCTAGCTGCCTAATCCTTGAGAAGAAATGCCGAATCAAACTGAGAGGTCATGTTCTCTTTTAAAGTTCAAACATTATAATAATAGGATTTTATGTGAGTCTAACAATAGATACAGAACCATGTCTGGATGGGCCATTTTGAAGAAAGAGCCATTGTACTTTTGTGTTGACCTGTCCCACCAGACGGCATGTAGGCATCAGTCAAAGGGTAGCTCAACCCTATTTTAGGGAGCTCAACGACCCGTCACACGACGTTACCAGATCTGCTGGACATTTGCTTAGGCCATATACAAAATACTCAAAACCGCCATACAGTTATAAAGTCATGTAATCAATCTATGCTTTTACTCCCATACACAGTCAGTATTCTCTTTAAATGTTATCAAAAATGTCACATATATCAATAAAAACGTCAATATTAAGTCTAAAACACCCAGTATATAAAATAGTTTGGAGCTTGGAGGTATTATTACATTGGAGTAGCTTAATTAATTCCAAGCTTTTCGTCCAATTAATCTTTCACTTTATAGAAACCTTGACAGTTTCTGTTTAATAAATGATTTAAATTTATTGAGTCTCAGTTCTGCGTTGATACCTACAGATAGTGCAATCCACGACGGACGCGCCCCACTCAGCGATTACTGTACTTTAGTACGGAGCGGAGCGGAGTGGGGCGCGTCGTCGTGGATTGTACTACGAGTATCTATATGTGACAGTGTTTTTTCTAAATACATATGTGTCACATTCGCCCCCGGGTACAGTACATAGGAAAACTGGGTGCTAACCTAGTAACCCAGTAACCTTTAGTAATCGAGTCGGCAGAACCTCGCCTGAATTCTATGAATTCCTATTTATAATGATTTGAGAGGAGATTGTGCAATAACAAAATTAACATGCTTGTTTAAGTCAATTAGGTTTAAATTAAGCTAATAGGCCAACGGATGGTATGGGTGGACTAACGAGATAAAAGTCGGAAGTTTGAAACCCACCTTACCCTTCGTAACACAAACTCAGTTAGAGGGGTAAACAGGAATATTAGAAATTAGTAGTAGTTGTGCAACCAAAATTGGTAGTAAGTTTTTTTGAACCCATCTTCTTCAATAGAAGACAGCAAAATATCGGCATTAACTGAACGCGATCAGCTTATCTGAACCGCGTTCAAAAGTGGTAAAAATATTTCCGAGTCAGCAAGGTGGTTATGGAGCTGGCAGACGCTCTGGATGCGCTAGAAATTACATTTATGTATCAGGATTTCTATTCGTGGAGGCCATTCAAATTCATCCCAACATACCACACACTTTCGACGTGACCTACCTCAAAAACTGCATTTAGCTTTACCTACTTTAATTAAGCTAGAAAAGTGGCTTTAAAAAAATATTGAAATTTAAAATAGTTCTCTGGAAGTTGTCAACGATTCGTAACCAAGGCCAGAAATACGAACAGAATATTTAAGTTTTTCCATTTATAACCGCTAGGTTTGAAGTTAGTTTTGTTCGCGTCACAAATCCGTTGTGACACTCCGTGGAGGAACTGAAATATATGAGTGCTGTTTTGAAAACACAAAATGTTTTATTATCACCAGTGATCGGAGTAGGTACTATTTTGGTTCAATGACCGCTAACGTTATGTTAATATGAACATTTCCCGGGATTCTAACAAAAACTCCGAGATTGGAAAAAATAAATTATTTTTTTATTAACAAGGATAAAAGAAAGCTTGTCTTACCTATGTATTGGAAGTGAGCGCACGACGTTGTCAAACTAATATCACCGACACGTTGCAAATTTTTGCCGCTCAAGTGTAACGCGTGACGTGATTAGTGGAAACAAAAGAATTCAATAGGGGGTTGCGCCACTACAGGAACTTGATACTTGTACATACAAAATTATTACAGCTAATAAATAAAATAAAATATTTAAGAAATACAGTTTTAATTTCATTAACCAGAAACGTGTCCGTCTTATACTTACCTGTCGGAGGGGTGTTCGTTCATAATTCTTTAAGACGTGAGTAGCTTTTTACAAAGTAATTTCTAACTTACTTAATAAAGAACGCTGAACGTTGAACATACGAAAATGGTGGGTAGGTGGGGTCATCTGCTACTCACTCAGCCCTAATTTATTTGGCCCTGGACCCCTAGATATAAAAATAAAAAAATTGCGTTCTTCTAGTTTCACCACTTTCCTAACTTTAAAGTGTAATTTTTATTAAAAATGGGTAAAACAGGCAATATCTTTTTTGTGTTTTTTTAAATCTTTAATGTTGGCAGATTCTTATAAAACTATTGCTTTATTCAGAATTCAGATGTTAGCTAGAAAAAAAGTCACGAGTCCTCAAACTTACAGAAAGATTTAAAAAATACTTAAATCTTAATTTCAACTTGCATTAAAAAAAAATGGTTGAGGAGTTCCAATTCTAGCAAAACATCCCTGGTGTGACCCCACCTATCCACCATTTTCGTATGTTGAATGTTCTGCCAAACACCCTGTATACCTATTTCAAATCCCGGTAGTGTCCATATTGAGACAAAATATCACAAGTACAAAAAATTGCTCTACCTACTCCGATCACTGATTATCACAAATAACATCGCACCTGTAATCCAATTTAGGCAGAGGTATCAATATAACTTGGCATTTCGTAGAATTGCGTTTCTGATCGAATATAAGTCTCTCAATATTGCAGATGAGATTTTAACTAAAACCTTAATAAACAAATTAATTCCGTAAATGGACTTCACAAGGTCTCCAGCTAATCAACTGTCTACAAATCCTGCTCAGGTATCAAATATTCACTAAGTAAGGGTTCTACAAATTAACTCTTACAAAGAGCTAGATTAATTTGTGCACGTGAACATTTATCTTAATTCTGCGAATTACAGGCAGAAGAGCACAGTCTGCTGTAGTGGAATTTATGGAGGTACCCAACCGTTCGTAGTCGTTGTAGTAAAGAATTGTATTTGATAAAGCTTTGCTAACCAATAATTTAGTTGAAAAGATTCGGTACAGTATGTTCACCGAAATAGTGTTGAGTTTCTAAAGAGAAAATTTGAATTTCGAAGGCTATCTTAGCGTCCCTTAGACGCTAAGATAGGCTTCGAAATTCAATTTTTTTTACGTTTTTGGCAATTTGCATGTCAGTGTCAGGTTGTAGGTATTGTGATCAAAATATGATTTACTATAGGTATTTAATAGAATAATAATCAGTTTAGGTACCATACAACTCTCTAGTTAGAATTGGCCTCAAATGTCATGATTTCATGAAATAGTCTTTCGATAGGTAATTAGAACATGGATAGTTTTACTGATGATTTTAATTATTATAATTCTGTAAATACAATACCTATTACGTTGGAGAATTATATATCGCGGTCGCGATCAACACACAACATACACAACCCTATAAATTTCAACAGACGTAAGAAAATTTGAATTTCTCCGGCTACCCTGGCGCTTTCGTCTTAAGATTAAATTAAAAGACCGTACAAATCTCACCCATAATGTCAAGGGCGCTATGAAAAATAAATCTATATTCACAAACCATTTTCTGAGAGTAATTAATTTTACATTAAATACATAATTTTGGTAACTAGTCTTGGTGTTCAAATTATTTGCCAGTGATTACCACTTTGTTATAAACAATCTCTGCCAAAGTTTTCTTTTTTGTTAATTCCATTACATCTTTATGTGTACCTGACATTGCATGCAATATCGTTCGCCCTTTTCTTTTTAGAATACATAATTCGGGGTGCACCGTTTTCATCAAAAGTCACTATTACAAGTTAAAATTAAGTAAATAATACTGGAAGTATTATTTAGTTAATTTTTTGTTCATTTGCCTTTTGGTTCGTCGATTATTCTCCTTTGAGCTCTAAAACTTATGTTTCACTGAAATGACTTTAAGCGATTCCAAGTTTTTAGCATCTCCAATGGACGTACCTATATTGTCACGAACTAGAGACGCTGATAAATATATTTCCTGACATGGTAAAATCTAAATTCATTGATCGATCTTCAACTTACTTCATCAATACAACACATTACGCCTGTATTACCCGAAGCGTTAGGCAGAAGTGTATACAGGGTGTCCAAGAACCTGGCGTACAACTGGATTCCCACGATGCCCCAAGTTCTAACAGTACTCAGAAAAATATTTTAAAAAATCCACCCCATGTACTTACAGAATTATACTGATTTCAAAAAAAAAGGGGAAATGAGCACCCTGTGACATACTTTTGAATGCTGTGACTGCTAATGCTGATAATTTCGATATTTCTTGGAGGTTTTGTAATCTAGGGTATTGCTGTGTCTAAATAGAATGTAAAAATAATGTACTTATTGTACCATTTTAAAATAAAATATTATTTTAACTAAAGGTGATATGGAAAACTATTGAATTTCGCAACTTTGACCGACTGTAGTGTAAAAAAAATGTACCAAAATAGTATGGCAAGTGACGTCAAATTTTGACGCGTTTATTCCTCTTTTTAAAAAGGTATAATACTTACACATTAATTTGAAAAAAAAAAATTTTGATAATATTTTTACTCAACAACCCAATTTTTACGATGTCTTACAGAATTCTTAGAAAGAAAAATTTACGACGAATTGAATCTAACCTCTAAAGAATTACTATTGTATGCTCATAAAAATAACAACAGGCCTCTCAAAAAACAGGTTAGACCGTAAGGGACGGTATGTGCATGCATCTCACCATAGTGATTCGTTATTACAACAGGAGGGAGCAAGACAGAAACTATCTTTGCGATTTGCTGGTTCTTCTTTATGGTACCCCATTATTCAGGTAAGAGTGAGGGAGAAAAAGGTTAGAGGTGCGAGTGAGATAGATAGTGACGCTATCTGGGATCGTGCTATTTAGGATAACAGTACCTCCTGCCGTTACTACGCACCTCTCTCTTATTGTTACCATTGATCACGTACTACGATTTAAAGCTTTGTTTATTGGACTCGATTACTCTTTGTGCTCTGGACTTTGAAACGAACTCTTTACGACGACCTTTGCCTGTGTTTGGACAGTTTGTGTTTTGTGTGTGCTACCATGGCGACCTACACTCCGCAAGAATACGCAAATATGCACTACATTTATGGAGAATGTAGAGGTAATGGACGAGCTGCAGCGAGACTTTACAGAGAAAGGTATCCGAGGGCTACGCGATATCCCGACCATCGAGTTTTCATTAATGTGCACAGATCACTATGTGACGGGCGGTTCCCCAATCAAGTAGCTGGTGAAGGTGACCCGTAAATGACTTCATACGCGATGAAGTTTTAGAGGCGGTGTCGGCAAATCCAAGCATCTCTGTGCGAGGAATAGAAGCTGATACGGGGATACCGAAGAGCACAGCACACAGTATTCTCCAAAAAGAAGAATATCATCCGTACCACGTACAGCGAGTGCAAAGTCTTTTACCTCGAGACTATCCGAGCCGAGTCGCGTTTTGTGAAACAATCCTGCAAAAACATCGAGAAGACGAAAACTTTATCGACAAAATTTTGTGGTCAGATGAATCAACATTTAAGAAGGATGGCTACATGAACCTACACAACTTGCACGAGTGGCATGTGGAAAATCCGCACTTGATGCGAGAAGATAGATCCCAGTACCGGTTCAAAGTGAACATGTGGACCGGTATTCTCTGTGGGAATATTATTGGTCCATTTGAGATGCCCGAGAATTTGACTGGCGAATCATATTTAAATTTTCTTCAAAATGATTTGCCAAACTTACTAGAAGAGACCCCACCAGATATGTGGTTCCAACACGACGGCTGTCCAGCACATTTTCGCGTATCGTTCAATAGTTTTCCATATCACCTTTAGTTAAAATAATATTTTATTTTAAAATGGTACAATAAGTACTTTATTTTTACATTCTATTTAGACACAGCAATACCCTAGATTACAAAACCTCCAAGAAATATCGAAATTATCAGCATTAGCAGTCACAGCATTCAAAAGTATGTCACAGGGTGCTCATTTCCCCTTTTTTTTTTAAATCAGTATAATTCTGTAAGTACATGGGGTGGATTTTTTAAAATATTTTTCTGAGTACTGTTAGAACTTGGGGCATCGTGGGAATCCAGTTGGACGCCAGGTTCTTGGACACCCTGTATATAGTATACACACATTTCGCCAGTTATGTTTTAGTCCCATGTACCTAATAGAGGGCGAGCCCATTGTCAATTTTTTTAAATAAAATTTTGCCACACTAGGGATTTCTCCTGCATTAAACAAAACCCTTAGGTAAAATATAAAAGCATTTAATTCACTACTACTATTTTTGTTCATAAAAAGAAAATATGACAACGTTGCATTTTCTTTGCTTTCAATATGATTGATTAGTTTGGAAAAATATTGAAAAGGGTATGCTGAGATGGTTTGGTCATGTTGAGAGGATGAATAAAAGGCGACTAACAAAATGTATTTACAACGCATTTGTGAATGGAAACGCCGCGCCGAGAGGACATATACTGACCTTATTGGTGATGTTCTTCAGAGAGGACAGGTGCGTAGTACTCGCAACCGGCGTGCGTGTATGACCAGATGTATGAACGTAAACGAGGCTAAAGGAGTATGTAAGGATCGTAGCAGGTGGCATTCTTTAGTTTCGGCCTACCCCCATGGGAACAAGGCGTGAGTTTATGTATGTATGTAGTTTGAGTAAAATATTTACTCGTACTTAAAATAATTTATATGCTATTTGATTCTTTAACATGGTTGAGACCATAAGTTAATACCCTAGACCTAGAGATATGGGATATAAAAAAACACCTTGTAGAATGGATCCCAAGAGAAGGAACAAGGTCTAGAGGACGCCAAAGGAAAAGATGGGCAGAACTGTATATACAAAGACTAGGACCGAACTGGATGACCAATGCCAGAGACAGACAGTACTGTAAAAATGTGGGGTTTAATTACATAACATAACGCCACGACATCACGCCTTGTTTCCCCGAAGGGTTGGGCAGAGGTGTACCTGTAGTAGGTACACCCACATTTCGCCAGTTATGTTTTAAGTCCCATGTAATAGGGGGCGAGCCTATTGCCATCAACCGGGCACAAATCCAGACTCCGGGCTACTACTGAGAAATTCCAGATAGAAAAACCCAATAGCACTAATTAATATTTAATTAATTATTATTTATTACAAATAATATATTATAACATAGAATTAATACAATTACAATTCAATTAAGCACTATCATAATATTAAACTGTACAGAATCAAAAAAAAAAATGCGTGTTAGATATTGTATTAAGATAAAGGTACTTATACTTATTTAATTTAAACGCACGCTGCAAACATTTAATCAAAAAAAGTGTAATTGGGTAGTAGAATAAATGGCTTTTTAGGGTTCCGTAGTAAACATGGAAACCTTATATGTCCGTCTGTCTGGCTGTCCGCGGCTTAGCTCAGAGACTCTTTGTACTAGAAAGCTGTAATTTAGCATGGGTATACACATTAATCACGCCGACAAAGTAGTAAAAAAAAAATTGGGTGTCTCCCATACAAGTAAGGTGGGTTTTTTTTTCATATCTCATGGTGTGGGGCGTCGTAGAAAAACATTGTGAGTTTGTCAAAACTATTTTCCCCGATTCAGGGATCGGTTAGCGAAACAATTGTGCGTGTTCCGAAACGCATTTGGTCGGTTTTTTATTTATTTATTTTATTTAATAGGGGGCGAGCAACAATACAATTGGAATGGAAAAACTACACAGTATGGTGAAAAAATTATTTAAAAAAAGAAACTATTCCAAAGCTAATTGGAAGGAATACCAAAATTACTTTTCACACAATTTTAACCCCCCAAGCGACAATGTTCAAGAAATGTACGACTATTTATTACTTCAAATTAATAATACTGCAGATAAATACATTCCATTTATTAAAAGTAGTTGTCAACCCTCTAGTAATTTTAAACCAAGACAATACTGGAATCCGGAATTATCTAAAATAGTAGCACAGCGTAGATTATGTTTATCCAAATTTCGACGCAACCCGACCCCTGACAATTTGACCAAACTAGAAGAAAAAACTAGAGAATCTCAAATATTGATCCAAAAAGCAAGGTCTGAAGGCTGGCATAGATTATGTGATTCCATCGATGAAGTAACGTCAGTGGCTGAAATGTGGCGACGTATGCGTTGGATAAAGGGCTATAAGCAACTTAGAACTTACCCCCCCATTGAGAAACAAAAAGAATTATTGTACGCATTAACACCTGATTTTGTTCCAAACCAAGCACCTGTGTTTGTTTCTAACAACGAAGTCTTAGAACGCGAATTCAATATTGAAGAACTTGAAAACTGTCTAAAAAAAAAAGATTCAGCACCAGGCGAGGATGGTATATCATATTCTATGATCTTTAATCTACCCATCTTTATTAAATTTTATCTACTTGATATATACAACAATATTTTCAAATTTTGTATAGTACCGCAACAGTGGCGTCATATCCAAGTAATTCCAATCCCTAAAGCTAGTAATTCTAACGCTGATCCTAAATTAAGACCTATATCTTTAATCTCAAAATGTAAAATTTTTCATTTAATGTTAGTAAATCGTTTACAATGGTACGCTGAAAGAAATAAAATATTATCACCATGCACCGTTGGTTTTAGAAGATCTTATTCATGTCTCGATTCATTAGCCCGTTTGGTCACCTATATCCAAATTGGATTTTCTAGAAATATCCCTACATTAGCATGTTTCTTAGATATTCAAAACGCCTATAATAACGTTTCGATTGACGTAGCAGTTAGTATTCTAGATAAGCTTAAAATTGGCTCAAAATTTTGCTCTTATATATGGGCGTTTTTGAGTGAAAGATATTTAAAGATCAAATCTGATAATAGTGATGAGTTAACAGGCAGGTGGACAAACAAAGGATTGGCTCAAGGAGATCCCTTGTCCCCATTACTTTTTAATTTAATAACACACGAATTGTGTCAGCTTCCCCTTGATGTAGTTGTTTCTCAATATGCAGACGATTTTGTTCTCTATATTAAACACAAAGATATTAAAGTATGTGAAATGTATGCACAAAATGCGTTGAATTCTATTGTGGGAGTTTTGGATGAACTTGGTTTGGAATTATCTTCAAGTAAATCGACCTTTTGTGTGTACAGTAGGGGCAGACGTAGAATACTTCCTACCCTAAAGGTAAATGAGCAAACCTTGGTTTTCTCAGAATGCGTAAAATACCTAGGTATGTGGCTAGATAGAGGTCTACGTTGGGGCAAACATATTAATGAAACAGTTAGTAAATGTTTAAAGTTTCTAAATCTATTAAAAGTTCTATCTGGTAGCTCATGGGGAATACACACAAAGCATTTACGTAGATTGTATATTTCACTGATTCGAAGTCGAATTGACTATGGGTGTTTTATGTATGATTGTAGTGCAAAATCTCATGTTTCCAAGCTAGATAAGGTACAAAATCAAGCCCTGAGAATTGTAGGTGGATATATCAGAAGTTCCCCAATCCATGTAATGGAATCTGATTTGAGTATTCCCCCTTTATTTTTGAGAAGACAGTATTTAGCCTACAAATATTGTTTAAAAATAATGTCATGGTTAAACAATATGACAGTTAGCTTAATTGCGGATCTGAGTGCCCTTTGTAATATCAAATATTGGGAAAACAAAAAAGTACCTTTATTAGTTAAAATATATAATGATGTAAAGCACATAGATGTTCTTTCAACAGATATTCATAAAATGTATACTTTGGAAACTTGGACAACTGCTATTGAGACTAAAAATGTAATTAATGTTAATCTAGAATGTGTAAAGGTACCCAAAGCCAATTATAATCCAAATTTATTAGTGTTCGATGTTTTAGCTGAATTAAATTCTATGTACAGTAATTGGCACAAAATTTATACAGATGGTTCAAAGGGTACTTCCGGTCTAGGGTCAGGAATATTTGACCAAAGCTTAGGAACTAATCTTGGTTTTAAAGTAAACTGTAATGTATCAATAATGACACTGGAACTCATTGCAATTTATCAAGCGATCTTTTATAGCCGCAATCAGAATTTAAAAAGAATCGTTATTCTTTCAGACAGTAAAAGCGCACTACAGCATATTGCTCGATGCGCCTCTGGTTTCAGAGGTGCATCGATAGCATATGATATTCTTGAAAATATGATTTTATTATTTAAGAATAATATAGAAATTAAGTTGCAATGGGTTCCAGCTCACATTGGACTACGTGGTAATGAGGAGGCTGACCGATTGTCTAAATTAGCAGCAGTAGAGGGTACAGCAATTGACTACTTACCTGATTATTGGGAATACATATCTAAATATAAAGTAATTTGTTATAAATCCTGGAAACAACACTTTGATAGTATCAGTCAGCAAAAAGGTATATGGTATAGAAGCATCCAAGGCGAGCCTCCTCGTGTGCCGTGGTTCGATGTCGATAAACTTAGCAGGAATTATGTTAAATTAATTTTAAGACTTCGCTCTGGACACTATCCATCAGCGAAGTTTGCATTCCTTATGAAAAAAACTGATTCACCAAATTGCAGAGAATGTAATCAGATTGAGGACGTGCAGCATTTGCTGATGGATTGTGTCCGCAACAGGCGCGAGAGGGAGTTACTTTTGAGAGAATTGGAATTAAATAGGCTTAACGTGGGATTAATACAATCAATCTTATCCCAACCAACTTCAGAAGGTGCCAAAAAGTTATGTCATTTAATAACAGTCCTTCATCGGTAGCGTCTATCTTTTAACAGTTATATAGATTGTTGAACTGTAGTATAGTTGGTGTTAAATTAATACTACTTACAATAATTGTTAATGTTACAGTGGTAACAAAAAGGCACGATGGGGTTGACATATCTGTTTAGACAAAAACCCCAAAACAAATAAAGATTAAAAAAAAAAAAAAAAAAAATGGTGAAAAAAATACTGAGAAACTTATGTTGCAAAGCTTAGCAAAAGAGCTAGAGAATTTCAAGAATTCTACATTACATTTTCCAGCTCAACGTTGAATGTCTTTGTTGAAACGAACATTAGTTTTGCTCTCTTTCTACGGCAAACAATTCTATAACACGATAGTGCAAACATTCCTACTCATGAACTCGTGCATCGTTCGATTATTAAAGCCAAGCAAGTTTCTTGGCTATGGCATACAATAAAATTGAACAAACAAATGGCTTGCATTGTCTAAACACTATTTAGTTAGACGGTGCAACTTTTATTGTTGCCACAGACAATTAAATGTCATCGTGTAAATCAAGCTTAAAGGTCCGGCGGAGCGTGCGTAGTTCATACAAACATAATACCAAAATAATTTGAATTAAATTAAATCAAACATATTCTTAAGGTATAAAGACGAGACACTGATATAAAGACGAGATATGAGGAATTTCAAATTTCTATGTCTCGTCTTTATAACAGTGTCCATTCAAAATATATATTTGGGAGCCTAGATATTCTGTAATCCAATCGGAATAAATACACACTACCTTAAGAATATGTTTGATTTACAAATTATTTTTTATGAACTACGCATGCTCTGCCGGCCCGTTAAATGGTGTAGATGGTTGTCAATGTGGAAATCTGCTGTTGTTTATCAAATTAAACAATCGATAATAATAGGCATTCCACAGTAGTTCCTTCGGCTCATTTCATTCGTCTCTGTCACTTTCTGTTTGGTGGAATGCCCAATTATATCCTATTAGCTATAGTTTGATCGAAACTGCTGTTCTGCGCCTTAGATATGTGCGCGGCGAGACGGGGGGCAGTGTAGGCCGCTCATTTGTCAACGCTCACGGCGTCCCACCGCTCATTCATCAACGCTCCCGGCGTCCCGCCGCTCATTCGTCAACGCTGCTCCCCGCCTCGCCACGCATTCCTAAAGCGCAGAACAGTGATCTCGGTCAAACTATAGTAACTTCTAATTTCCCAACACTTAAAATACCTCGACTACTGTTGACTGCCTCGTTGGTCTCGTGGTCACAAGCGCTACTGCTGAGCATAAGGTCCTGGGTTTGATTCCCAGGTCGGGTAGTGTTATTGGGTTTTCCCATTAGGAATTTCTCAGTAGCAGGCCGGAATGGATTTATGCCCAGTTGGTGGCAATAGGCTCGCCCCCTATTACATGGGACCTAAACATGACTCAGCGGCAGTAACAGTTGCCCAAGCTGTAAAGATGAAATCGTGAACAAACTAAACCGTGATTTTTTAACGATAATAGATGCAAAGTAGCTTCTCTAGTTGGGTTAAGTGAATTATTCCAGAAAAGAACAAATTAAAATTGACTTGTGTAAAAAATGTATTTAAAACGACGACTAGTCTATAACTAACACCATTTGTCCACCGCACCGTGAACGGGACGTCAACGAGAAACAAAATTACGTGGCCATGGTAAATTTACTTTTGCTACTTCGGCGTCGTCATCTCGTTCTCGTTGACGTCCCGTTCACGGTGCGGTGGATAAACGGTCTTAGTGCTGTCGACACGCGTTGACGGCAGCTGTCGACGAGGACGCGTTCCGCTCGTGTGTATGAACACTACATATTTCTGATTTCGCCAATGGCTACTAAATACTGCAACTACAGGGTCGACGTTACATCTACACCAAACTATTTTGTTTCAGACTCTGGATGAATGGTCTTTCGACGTGTTTGCCCTGCACGAGGCATCAGGCGGAGCGCCGGTCAAGTACCTTGGTTACGAGCTCCTGAACAGATACGGCATGATACACAAGTTTAAGGTAAGGCCGTTATGATCTGAATGCCCATGCGCTTTTTCATTAGTACCTTTCTAGTTGATAAACTTAATAATTGTTTTATTTTATTGTTCCTAGTGCGCTTGTGTAACCTGCTCGCGCCACTGGTTAAATAAGCACAACTCCAGTAAGAAAAAAAATATGAAATAGTGTCTCTAACTGAATTTCTGTTTTGCTATTACCTATAGTTTTCAAAAGCTAGCAATTAGTAATGTAAAATACTAGTTTTGAAATAATAATCAATATTTTTTTAAATCTCGATTATGAATGTAAATGTACCTAATCCTTTGTCAATATCCCCAGCATTAAATGGCATAACAGTGACAGTCTCTGCCCGCTCACTTCACCCAAGTTTTCACGGGGAGATTTTCACAACATAGCTCTGTTGTTTCCGAATTACAACTCGTCACTTATTACAACAAAACTCTGTGTTTCCCGATTAACCCAGGAAGTCTTTACGTTTTGTGCGAATAGGTTACCTACTTCTTGGCAATTAGTGCGCGCTTGCTCAGAAGTAGTGTAATCGTTCACCGCATATTTGCTTACCTAACATCAGAAGAGTTAATGGTGATGTAAACCAAACCTGTCAAAAGTTTAAAATAGTTATTTGTTATACAAGAGTGCAAAGTTGCTTTTTAACCGCGTGTTCAATTTTGATGACCGAGCAAGCGAAGGATTCTAAAATTGAATCACGAGCGCAGCGAGTGATTCAAAATTAGAATCCTGAGCGTTAGCGAGGGAATCAAAAGAGCACGAGGTGAAAAATCTTTGCACTCGAGTGCAACACGTAACTTTTCATTCCACCTCAGCGAGGAAATGACTAAATGCAAAAAAAAAAACGTTTGCGCATTATTAACAGTTTCAGTCAATTCTGTTGGCGTCAAGCAAACTTCCTCGTCGCTAGAATCACTCATTTTAGTTTTTTCACTTGTTTTCAAGTTTCTTGTTTTTAATATACCTAAGGTTTAACAATGACGTGAAAAAATGCCGCGTAAAGAACCGCGTACAAAGCAAATTGAAAAAAGAACACCAAGAAGGTTCCGAGTCTGAGTTTTTAACAAATTAAAAAAAAGTTGTATGATATATTCGGCACCATAGAGGTAGCAGTAAATAGGTTTAATGTTTTTTTTTAATTCACAAACTTAGTGCACACGATGTTCTAAATTCAATTTACTTTATCCTCTAGAGAATAAAAACGGCTTTTCCACTCAGATACTGAAGATTAAAAATACTCTTTCCGAGATGGTGGGATGAAAAAATATTTATATACCTACAACAAATTCTCTCCTAAAATATTTTTATGTAAATCTAATTTGGAAACGAAGCTTCAGCAATGATTGATAGTGTTGTTGAGTTTCGAGATGGATGGATACACTACCATTAATCAAAATCTATTTTAACATTTTATTTAAATCTTTGTGTAAATACGCCCATGTCAATTTTGAATTCTTAATTTATTCGTTAATAGCACATGAGCAATCCAGCATTTTGTCTTGTAACCTTTTCATCTAAATTTGTCGGCTTCAGATAATAAGGTTTCCCCTTCCGGTTCTCGGAATAAAATAAGGATGGTAAATATGGAGAATATAAAGGAGTCCTTGTGTACTTTACGAGAATTCAGTTGCTTTTACTATTTACGTTAAGCCTTCTTTGAGTACCTTCCTAAGTAACAACCAAAATGTAAGTAGTATGCAATAGTTACCGACATTGAAAAAAATGTATAACTAGCTGCGCCCCACGGTCTCACCCGCAGAAGTCTCAATCCCGTGGGAATATCGGGATGAAAAGTATTCTATATCCTAACCTAGGTCACGGACTATCCATCTGCTGAATTTCATCCAAATCCGTTCAGCCATTTTAGCGTGAAAGCGTAACAAACAAACTCACTTTCGCATTTATATTTTTATTTAGGATTATACTCGTACTACTAGGTACGTACTAAAAAAAATCATTTAAGGGAATGGAACATTTTGAATTAAATGTCACTGTAGAACGATAATGAATTCTAAGCCTGATGAACTCAAGCAAAAGCATTTGGAAAATCAATTGCCCCGAGTCGTTTTGTGTTTTGGAAGACATTAATCCAATTTGTCGGTTTGTTACTCCCCGCGGGAAGTTTGCCTTCCTTTCATTTATCTTTTAAATAATTTCAAGAAAGAAGCTCAAGAGACTCAACTAACTGAATTCTTTTAATGTAATTTTGTCTTTTTTTGTGGTCATTGTCCAGTTCTTTCATGATAGTGTATGAAAGTAAAACCTATGTCAGGTTTAATGGTTTAATTGTTTAATACATGGTTAATTTGAACCTGACCTGAAACTGTGAGGCGAGGTCGCGGCAGACCACGTAGGATATGGCGGGACGAGCTGGGATAGGTTACGTCAAAATTGGAAGGGGGACGCGTGGGCTCGCGAGCGATGGAAGGAGTGGAGGGAGGCCTTTGTCCAGGACTGGGACAGCGTAGGCCAGTAAAAAAAAAACTTATATACACTTCTCATCATAAAAATCGAAACACTTCCGTTTTTAATGGTTCTGTGATTCTGTCCTAATTTAACACAAAAGAGTTTCCATTCCACGAAAAAAATCACATGATTTTATAGCTGGCAGTTTGGCCATTACAGTGATAAGCGAAAATTCAAAATTTGAATTTCATTTGTTTATCCTATACTTAAATTAAATGATTCACTGTTTTGAGACAAATGTGTTTAAGTGGGAGTACATTACACCTTTGAAAACTAAAAATTAGCGCTTATCTTAAAACTTTTTGTTCTTTATTTGTTTACTGTGACTTTGGGACGTCTGAAAAAGTATTTTTTTCTAAAACATATGGATACTTCGCCCGCAGAAGCCGCCCAAGTGTTGGCATTGCTGGATTCTGGACTTAGCGTGTTGTGGCTGAAAGATTGCATCTAAGCCTGTCATCTGTTCATAGAGTCTACAAACGCTATCGGGACACTGGTTTGTTCACACGGCGTTCAGGATCTGGCAGGAATCGGGTCACTTCTGAGCAAGATGATCGATTTATTGTACCAACTTCTGTACTTAATGCTTTTCAACTGCAGCAGCAGCTTCATGTTGTACTATCAAAGAACTTCATATCCAAGCAGTTTGAAAACAAAATCCTGTGAACACGATGACCACATCTGTTACCGCCCCGGTTCTATAGCGGCCGAGCGCTGCAAGCAGAAATAGTCTTTACGGTGTATAGATATGAACTTCTTCGATGGTACGTAGGGTGGCTGTAAGTGACTCTACAAATAGAAGAAGGTTGAAGGAACGTGGACTGGTACAGCACAAGCCAGCGAATGGGCCGAAATTAACTGCAAACCATCGAAGAGCGCGCCTTAACTTGTCACTGAGCACCTAAATTTGTCATACCTCCAGTGGAACAAAGTCCTCTTTTCTGATGACTGTAAAATTATGCTGTATAGTAACGACGGAAGGAGGAGCTCGTGGCTAAGTAGTAACTGCCGCACGGGTCGATCCGTCAGGTTAAGCTACGCTTGCCGGGGTTGGTCTGTGGATGGGTGACCATCTTTACATACCGAGACTCTTCCGTGCCTCGGAAAGCACGTTAAGCCGTTGGTCCCGGTTGTCATTCGTGGATCTTTGACAGTCGTTACGGGTTGTCAGAAGCCCGAAAGTCTGACAACCAGCCTTACCAAGGGGTATCGTATTACCCAGTTACTGGGTTGTGAAGGTCAGATAGGCAGTCGCTCCATGTAAAATACTGGTATTCAGCTGCATCCGGTTAGACTGGAAGCCGACCCCAATTTATAGTTGGAAAAAAGCTAGGCAGATTGGTAACGACGGAAGGAACAAGGTCTAAAGAAGAGATGCATTGAAGAAAAGGTCAGCTATGGTGGCGGTTCGTGGACGGTTTGGGGAGGAATCAGCGCCGATGGTAAGACAGAGCTTGTCTTTGTGTCTAGGCCACGTCTGCCTGCACTAAACAGTCATAGGTACATCGAACAGTGTCTTGAGCCTCACGTGATGCCCTATGCACATTTTATTGGCAACGGTTTCATATTCATGCACGACAATGCTAGGGCTCACACCGCGGGCGTCGTACGAGATTATGTTACCGAAGTCGGTAGCTACATTAAGGAATGGCCAGCAAGAAGCCCGGACATGAATCCGATTGATCATCTATGGGATGAATTAAAGAGACGAATTCGTGCAAGAGATCCTGCCCCAGAAACATTTAGCCAGCTGCAAAATGCAATCCAAGAGGAATGGAAAGTCCGCCTTTGTACTTTTATAAGTGTGAAAAGTTTAAATAAATAAATAAATAAATGGAATGGAATGTCACGACATTTGATCGTGACTCTCATCCGATCAATGAAAAACTGTATGGAAGCAGTAATAAGAGGTCGGGGAGGGAATACAAGTTATTAAATTAACTTTTCTAAGCTTTTTTTTCATTTACGTGTGTTGTTTTATCAATTTTCTTCATACTCCATACAGGGTAAAAATGACTTGATAAAAAAAAAAAGAAACCTATGAAAATTTAATTTGAATTTAGAACATAACATTAGGATTTGAAAACCTCATATTATTCACTATTAAACGAAATTTGACATATTATATTCCTAAATATACTCATTTTTCTGATAATCCTTACAAAACATAAACTTGCAAGGTTTTTCGAATTTTCTTATGAGAACTGTATATGTCGTGGCCATATCTTAGAATTGATCATTTCATGAAATGGCCAGCGAGCATTGCCCATATCGTTAAAACGTCAACGTTTAATGATATGTCAGTCGACGTTTGGCCATATCATTATTGTAGGGTATTCATCTATGGTGTAAGGTGTAGTAAAAATAGCCAAGCAACTGCAACCAACAACCAACTTGGAAGTAGCGTTCGCCGGCCGCTCCCGCGGCACCGTTCGCTGCGGTCGCTCGGCTCGCGCGTTTGGTTACAGTTCTAACCTAACCTAACCCATTTGGTCGGGGTGCCACTTAAGCGGCGTAATATTTTTTATTTTTTAAAAACTAAATTTAAGTGCTAGGTTGCATTTCACGCCGCAGCAGCGGCCGGTGAGCGCTACTTCCAAGTGGATCGCTTTCCATAATATCATATTAGGAAACCCAATAAAAGTCCATCGACTTTTTTTGCGTGGTCACCCTATTTGATTTGCTGTATGCCGCCGCTATGGTGCACGACAAAAACAGAGCGTCATCAACGCCTCTACAGGTGGATAATCTAACTATATTGGCCACATCATGAAGTAGTCGTGCGTTAAATTGGTCATATAGTTAAACGTTGAGTATTCAATAATCTGGCCAGGCCACTTCATGATGTGATCAGTGGTCGATGTTCATTTCATGAAATGATCAATTTTAAGATCTGGCCGCGACATATCATCATTCACATCATCATCATCATTTCAGCCATAGGACGTCCACTGCTGAACATAGGCCTCCTCCAATGATTTCCAAATCGGCCGGTTGGAAGCGACCTGAATCCAGCGGCTTCCTGCTATCTTTATTAGGTCGTCTGTCCACCTTGTGGGTGGACGTCCTACGCTGCGCTTGCGTGGCCTCCATTCCAGAACCTTTCTGCCCCATCGCTGACATAGCCCAACGGATTAGCAAGCTGAAGTGGCAGTGGGCGGGGCACATAGCGCGCAGAACTGACGACATATAATATACTTTTCTAAAAATAACTTAAATATTCAAAAAGTTTAATTTTGCTACATTATTTTAATATTAAAGATGTTATTTCGGGGAAGTCTTGATAGAAGTTTTATAAACTCCCAATGTTAATTTAAAAAGTTTCAGAACACGCGTTGGAGGTACCTAATTTTTGACGAGGGCTATATACTCTGTTGTGAGACGAAATTTAATAAAATAATAACGTGGGAAGACCTTCTTATAACGGCTTATAAACAGTTATTGATGTACACAATGTTTACAAAGAATCCCAAGGATTTTTATTACAGTATCATTGTTGTCAACTGCTTTTGTTATTCAAATATCTTTAATTTTGAGGCTACGGCGGGCGTGCTGCGATCATAAAGGTTTAAATAATTTGGGGATTACCTCAAGGGAGATTATTAGGTCCAAAATTAATTGTTTTAAATTTTGAGCACAAATACCGTTCATGTGTTCTCTGTGTCTGTAAATTCCTTCCTGGTAATTCCGCATGGAGATCAAAGAAAAAAAACTAAGAAGAATTTATAGTAACACATCCGAAGCATTTAAATTTTTAGATCAGACCAAGGCAAGTGGAGAACGTCCTGCGTTCGCGGCAGTTCTGCATGATTGAATTGAAATGGGATTTCCGAGTGTCTAAGTTTAGAGGATGGCATTGCATTGCATGCTGGAAAATTACTTACAAGTGGGTCTTTTATTTGAATAGGCAGATCTTTTACGTGTTTAGGTGGGTGTTACGATAAAATTGCTTTTAGTATTTAAATTAAATGACCTAATCGTATTAATATATTTTTTATTTCAATATCAAGTTGTACATATCTTTTATTACAATTTAGGTACTGTATTGAAAAAGTTGAAGAAATTTTCCTAGAATTTTACTACCCAAAATAATTATGTTAGGTACCGGCCTAACCTCCTGTACGGGGCACCGGTGTGGGCGCATTCGTTGAGGCGGCGGCCTGCCCGCCGGTTGAACGCGTCCCAGAGGGTCATGGCCACCCGGCTGGTCCGGGGATACCGCACGGTCTCCGGTGAGGCGGTGAGCCTCCTTGCCGGATTGCCGCCATGGGATCTGGAGGCAAAAGTCCTCGCGCATATTTGGGAGTGGCGCGGGGAGGCGAAACGCCGGGGCTTGACTCCGATGCCGCGAGAAATCGCGGCACAGCGGACAGAGCTCCGACGGGATCTCATGGCGGCATGGAGAGTGCGATTGTCGCAACCCAGTGCTGGGCACGCCACTATTGCGGCGATAAGTCCCCTCTTTGAGGAGTGGCTGGAGAGGCGCCACGGCGTCCTCACCTTCCGCCTGACGCAGGTCCTCACCGGACACGGCTGTTTCGGGAGGTACCTGTTTCGGATAAGGCGGCAGGAAACGCCCGGGTGTCATCACTGCGTGGATCGCCCGGAGGACACGGTGGAGCATACGGTGGAGGTATGCCCGGCTTGGGCAGAGCACCGCCGTGTCCTCGTGGAGGCGATCGGTGGCGGGGATCTCTCGCGTCCGGCCCTGGTCCAGGCCATGGTACGGAGCGAGAGGGCATGGGAGGCCGTCACCTCCTTCTGCGAAGCAGTAATGCTCGCAAAGGAGGAGGCGGAACGCGTGAGGGAGAGGCAAATTTCGCGCCCTCACGCCCCTAGCCGCCGCAGGAGGAGACGCCCTGGGCGTCGGGAATCGATTGCCGATTCCCGGCCACCGTAGGCGCGGGCTTGCGGACGGTGAGCAATGGGTAGCTCGCCGTCCGGTAAGGACCAGGCCCGGGTCGACGGCGCGTTGTGTTCCACGCGCGCCTCAAAGAGATGTCAGCAAGTGAAGGGGTCCGATGAGACCATTGCCTGCCGGGGTTGCGGGATTAGTCCGAAAGGGATACCGTGGCCCCCTGGCATTGCACAGGCAACAGAAGGAACACGGGTGGGTTTTAGTCAGTAAGAGTCTGACACGCCCTCCCGCTCCACCCAGAGCGGGAGACGTCATTTGATGATTTCCCACCCAAAAAAAAAAAAAAAAAAAAAAAAAAAAAAAAAAAAGGTACCGGCCTATCCTGATTTTCAGATGATGACTTTTTCTTCTATCAATTTCGTGAGTCATTATAGCAAAGCAATTTTAGATTTTTTTTAAACTGAGCTCTAATTACAAACAAATTTCTTAAGAACTTAGCAGTACTTACCTTTGTACTCAATCTTTCTTTTACTCCTGTTTTCTTTTTTTTTGTTATTTGTATAATATCTACATATACCTATAGTTAACAAATAAACAGTCGGATCTAGCAGGACGTGGGTTTCCCTCGCGGGCCTTAACAAAACACTTAGTTTATAAGTTGTCTGCGGCTAATATTTCAGCATAAAACTATCTTCCTTTCCGAAAGCTAGTGTGTCAAGTAGTGTCAAGTATTTCATTCATAACGAACTGGTTTCTCTTCACCAGGTCCCGCCCACGACGCTGGAGAACTTCCTCAACAGGATAGAGGAAGGCTACTGCAAGTTCCACAACCCTTATCACAATAACCTCCACGCTGCTGACGTCGCACAAACAGTTCACTATATGCTGTGTCAGACTGGACTGATGGTAAGCAAGCTTATAAGATAGACACGCTGAGATTTAATTGCCTGAGGCATACCATATGTTGAAGCAAAAATCAAAATGGCACCATCTAAACAGTGTTTTTGCAATGCAAGTCACTTGTTGCTTCAATTTTATTGTATGTCACTGGTAAGAATCTTGCATCGTGTATAGAGGCGTAAGGAAATTTGTTTTTTTTTTCATGTGCTAGAAATTGGATAGTGCCCCAAACACAGCAGTTAAATTCTTCATCTTTACGCCGGTAGCACACTTCGCGAAACCATAGCAGCGAAACCGCCAGTAGCCAGAAAGCAATTGACGAAAACCACAGTAGTTCAATTCAACTGGCTGCAGCCAGCCTGGCTCGCCAGTTGAATTGAACTACTGTGGTTTTCGTCAATTCTACAAAAAAAAACTAGCATTTTAAACACGATCCTTCCAAGTATGACTGATGAACTTATGAGGTCGTGCGTAACTATTAACAATATTCAATTTTGTATTGTCTACTATGTGTTTGACCAGTGATTAATGTAAATCCATCTGAGCTCAACGCTAACAAAGAGTGGTTTGACAATAACTGTGGTTAATACAAATTAGACAAACCATTAAAGTGCTGAAGACAAGCTCACTAATGAGCACACTTAACTTGGTTTAAACAGCCAAACTTATAGTTGAAGTTAGGAAGCTAAATTAACAAGACAATATAAACTCTAGGACAAACCAAAGGAACTAAAACTAATTTAACTAGTTTAATCAGAATGGAGTTGATGGCAACTTTAACCGATGCTATTACGGCGCATAAGATGTAACTTGTAAACAAAGTTTACAAAATTATCTCAGACACTTTCCCGAAGAACACTCAGGTTCCGTCTGATATTTGACCCAACTTCACATTCTTTAACCGAATTAAATATTCTCAACCACATTTTCTTATTATGATATTACTTACTTAGATATTAATAAACTGTCATTTTTATTATTTTGAATGATGTGTACCTAATTTATAAAACAAATATTACAATGATTGTCCTACAATGGACAATCTTGGAGTCACTATCTCAAATAACTCATTTGCTATTTTTACCCGACTGCGGCGAAGCCCAAAAGGAGGGTTATATAATATATCCGTGGCTGGCGTGAACACATTGACATGTCGACTTCTATGAGTTTTTTTTTATTGGCTTATTACATTCTACGCATTAGGAATATATATGAAAAAAAATGACAGTTATAAATATACATAACTTTTGAAGCAATCGACTTTGGTAATATGTTGACATCTCGCATTTTGACACGTCTAACTTAACAAAACCTCATGTCAAATTAACGATTCACATGTTTTTGTGACCGAACATTGATATTTTGTTATATCAACCTATACTCAGTACCCAAAATAATATTCGTTTTTTGAAATCTCAACTTATACACTTAAAAGTTTTCTTTAGGTACTAATTTTAAATTGACAAATTGAAGTGTCAAGCTATTACCAGCTGAAGTCTTTTTGATTAAATTGTGACAAATTGAGATATCAAGTTATGGCCAACCGAAGTATTTTTGTTTAAATTGCCATATATTGAGATGTCCGGTTACGGCCAACGAAGTTCTAAACCCTAAATGTAATAAGTTTATGTATCACTACATGTCCGATACAAAAAACTTTAACGTTAAATGAATATGTTTAGTTGACAACTTATGTACCCAAGTTGTTTTAAAAGAATAATCGACTTATCAACAAATTTTCGTAAAAAGTAATACATTTTAAAATATCGTGGCCATAGATATAATACTTCTATGATATGTAGATGATTCGGAAACTGATTGCGAATCATGTGATGATGCAAAAATTTAAAATAAAGAAACGTTGATACCAATCTCCGGCAAAAATGCGAAAAAAAAGAAAGACACCAAAAAAGAATATTAGAGACGGAATACAAAAATTGATTCCTGAAAAATATATCGAAGACAAATGGGAAAATATAGCATCTACTTTAAATACAAAAGAAACACCACAAAATTCATCTATGGATAATACATAGAACAAGGAAACTGGGAGCTCAACGAGTGTGACAAACGAAAAAACGGCCAACGGAAGTGTTTC
The DNA here is from genome assembly GCA_963853775.1 of Xanthia togata. Taxonomy (NCBI): domain Eukaryota; kingdom Metazoa; phylum Arthropoda; class Insecta; order Lepidoptera; family Noctuidae; genus Xanthia; species Xanthia togata. The sequence goes on along the minus strand of OY970798.1, from coordinate 21,924,263 downwards.
ACCTGAAATGAATATTATCATAGAAGAGGACAATGATATAGAAACACAAACAATGATCCTAGACGATTGAAAGAAATGAGATTTTAACTTTAATTATGGAAACCGCAAGTACTAATGAAGAAAGGACTAATGATAATACAAAAATGGAAGATCAAGAGTGGAGAGAAATGCAAGCAAAACACGAAGGAATACAGGAAAGAGTTTTACAACGGAAAAAGGTAAAGTAGTTCCTGATAGAAAACCGAAAGAGTTGAGTTCATGTAGACTTAAATGTGCTGAAAGAATTACAACGGCTGAACAGACGCATTGTTTTGAAAATTATTGGCAACTCGGAGTTATAGATAGAAAGGCATTTGTGTCTAGGTCAGTAATGATTTTACCGAAAAAAACTCAAAAAACGGGCAGGAGGACATTAAATAGAGATTGCTACTGTAAATACATGCTAGAGATTTATAATGAGGAGAAACCGGTTTGTAAAGAGAGTTTTTGTAAAATACTAGGAGAGACCAAGGGATTTGTTAATTTTATTATAGAAAAAAAGAAATTATCTCCTAACGGAATCATTGATGAGGATCAGAGAGGTCGTCAACCTCCCAAAAATAAGAAGACTATCGAAGACATTTCGCTTGTCAACCAGCACATTTTGAGCTTTCCAAGTTATGAGAGTCACTACTGTAGAAACTCGACTGGTAAGAAATATCTGGCTGCTGACCTTTCAATTGCTAAAATGTACAGAGAGTATAAAAACACTTCTTCAAATCCTGTCTCGTTAAAATTATATGCTTTCACGACCTCAATCTGTCGTTTAAGCAACCATCGAAAGACACATGCAACACGTGCGATGTTTTGAACGCTAAAATTAAAGTTACAGACGAAGACCGCAAAATTAATTTAACTGCTGAATTAGTTGAACACCAACATCAAGCTGATAAAGCTTATGCTGAAAACGTGTGGGTAAAGAGAATGACAAAGCAGATTCGTCTGTTAGGGCATTTGCATTTGACCTCCAGCAGTGCTTGCTGACACCGTATTTAAAAACATCTGTTTCGTTTTACAAACGACAGCTTTGGTCTTTTAATTTAACAGTGCATGATTTAGCAACTAATGAGGCTACCTGCTACATGTGGGACGAGACAATAGGAGCTCGAGGAGCAAACCAAATTGCCTCATGTTTGTGGCACTTCTGCAACAGTTTGCCATCGGAAGTCAGAGAACTGATTTTTGATTCAGATACTTGTGGTGGCCAAAACAAAATCAAAGTCGTGGCAATGATGTTCATGTTTTTGCTACATAATCATCCGAAGCTGCAAAAGATAAACCACAAATTCCTCCTCAGTGGGCACACACATATGGAGTGTGACTCTGACCACGCGATTATTGAAAAAACAAAAAAGAGAACACAAATGAGAATCAATCATTTATATGATTGGGTGCAGCTGGTGAGGACTTGCAAAGTTCAGAAACCGTTCAAGGTCGTGATTATGACGGTAAATGATTTCTTGGATTTTGCCGAGCTAAAATCAAAGAAAGGACCCTTTACTGCAAAAAAATGGACAATTCTGGGGACAAATTTCTGTGGCAACCTATTAAATGGCTGCAATATAATAAAAACAGCGTAGGAAAAATTAATTTCAAGAAATGCCTGGATCGCGAACCCCCTTTCAAGTCAGTAAATTTTCGGAAAAGAGGAAAAACCACCATAGATGTCTTTAGGTTGAGCCAAATTTCCAAGGAAGCTTAGCCAATCAGTGCAGAGAAAAAAAAAGGACTTGATGGACATGATTGACCTGATTGACGATTCGTTCAAAGAGTTTTATATTAATATAAAAATTGCCGGTGATATCTCTGCATCTACTGATCCAGATTTGGATGAGAACAACCCCGATGAAGAGGATTCTGAGGTCCAATAAAATATAAATGGTAATGTGGTTATACATGGGAGTGATTAATGGGTTTTCGACGGGGTTGAGGAGTCAATGTTTTAATTATTTGTGTTAGTAAAATACTTGTATCTGTATGATGACATTGTTTGTCGTCCAATAAAACATTTTTTTTTTATTGCATAAGCACTAGGAAACTGATAGGTTCGTGGTGTTTCACTTAAATATTTGTTCAGTTAGAACAACATTGCTTGATTTGAGTGATTGGTAGGTATTTCAGCAAATCAAATATTTTTTTATTTGTCATCTGTTTGCTATCCAATAATATGTACATATATTATGTGTTTGTCATTAGAATAACATTGTTTATCTAATAATACAGAAGGTGAATAAATTGATAACTGTTGGTGAACAAGTTGAGAACTCGGTGAATAAGTTGATAACTCGTTGGTGAACGACTTGATAAGTCCATTATTATCCAATCTATGGGGAATTTCGTTTATTTATTGTCATCATTTAAAAGATGGCATAAAAATAACCTTTAATAGAACTAAAACACTTATGTTAAACTAATTTACCGATTTACCAGAAGACGTCAAAACTTTAAAATGGCCGCCCTGACAAATTACAATTTGAGACATGTCAACATATTCACGCCAGCCACGGATATAACCCTAAATAAATATATTATATTTAACTAGCTTTTACCCCGGTTTCGCAAAATATACCACGGGAACGTACTACCGGGATTACATACCTAATAGCCGAAGAAAAGGTCATTGACTCCTACCGCTGCGCCCGTGTTGCCGTCAACCATAATTATTTTGTTACGCGTAATTTTGAATCTGTGATATCTTTTAAACTATTCAAAAACGATATGTTGTCAAGGCATATTATGTTAATCTAAATTCTATTCTTCTCCATACGAAAACTACCCTTTGGAAGGGGCGACTAGAATCAATTCTATTTGTTTGTAAATTTTACGTTTATAAGGACCTATTTGAAATAAATTATTTGACTTAGACTTTTTAACTTTGCCCAATTTAAATAACATATTTGATGGGATAAGGATTAATAGCGGTCAAAATTGCTTCGGAAATAACAATGAAATTTTTATCAAATTCTGAAAGATAATAATGGTTACTGTGGGTTATCCTTACAAGATAGACACATGTAATCGTGGACTCTTTGTTGAACTTTTTAAGATGAAAGAATAAATGTTATTTACTCAATACTCAATACTTTATTGCATGCCATAATGTGTACATAAAAACAGTTGGTATGTTAAACATAGAATCAATTATGGACCCTGTCGGGCACAGCAAAGTGGATTTTTACAACTATTATTTACAAACATTTCATTAGGAGAGAGGATGAAGGCGCTTCTTGTTTAAATGAAATAGTACCTACAATCGTTTTTTTGTGCTATTAATATGGGTCGTTGGTTTTATGATAATGCATTATTAAATTTAAGTATTAAATTAAAATTATAAATATAATTATATAGGTATAAGCTAAAATATAATACATACAATACAACAGTGCACCTAATCATTTTAATGGTATTTTTGCGATTTAAAAATAAGTAATTGATTAAAAATTAAATAAAAAATTAAATGTAAAAAAATTAAATGTCACCTCAATTTTTATGTCAAAATGGTTTTACTGTTATTGAAATTTATCGTTTAAGTACTCGTCAATAATGTAATAGCTTTTAGTTATTAGAAATTGTTTCAATTTATTAGTAAATATATTATTTTTGTCAATATTTTTTATGTTTTCCGGAAGCTTGTTATATATTTTAATGGACATAACATATGTACCAGAAGAGTGCATTTTTAATCGTGAAGTGGGTATGTTTAGTCTGTTTTCATGTCTGAGTGTAATTTTATTTTGAATATCTCCTCGTTTGGAATAGAATTGGGGATAATTTCGTACAAATTTACAAATTTCGAGTATGTAGAGGCAGGGCAGGGTTAATATTTTGAGGTCTTTAAAATGGGGTTTACATGAGTCTGTTTCCTTGATATTCATTAATATTCTGATCATTTTTTTCTGTAGAGTGAATAGTGTAGGTGCGTCGGTACTATTTCCCCATAAAATGACTCCATATTTGAGCCACGCAAATGCGTATGTGCAAATGTGTATTTATAGGCGCATGCCAGTAAAACTCCTAGTCGGCATGATTTTTTCCGACATCTTCAACAATAATCGTCATATTTCAGCCAATTTACACTAAACCTTAATAAATTATACACAAAAACCTTCCTCATGAATCACTTCGTACATTGGTGAAAACCGTTTGAAAATCCGTTCGGTAGTTTTTGAGTTTATCGCGTTCAGACAGACAGACGCGGCGGGGAACTTTGTTTTATAAGATGTAAGGATTCAGATTGATAATACGAGGTCAAATTAACAAGCCATTCGATATATAGTCTTCAAAACACAAAGACCTATAAAGTCGACACAGTAATATTCCTAGCAGACAATTTCCCAAAGATCTAAAAACTAAACCGTTTAAATTTTTCCACAGAACTGGCTATCAGACCTGGAGATCTTCGCGACGCTGGTAGCAGCTGTGGTACATGACTACGAACACACGGGAACTACCAACAACTTCCACGTGATGTCGGGATCCGACACCGCCCTTCTGTACAACGATAGGGCTGTTCTCGAGAACCATCATATAAGTGCTGCATTCAGGTGAGGATTTCACCTTTTAGATGTAGATGAAGAAGAAGTAAATTTGTATGTTATTGAATATGGTGATGGAATAATTTGCTAAAGGAACAAAGATGATTGAGTAGACGACATATCTACTCTTAGCTTCATTCCCGTCTTAAGATCGGTCAACAATAAATGAAATCAATTGGATGCTAAAAAGTCGTCACAAAAGTAAAACTAGCTGATGATCAATAAAACTATTCAATACAATACACAGAAACATAAATACATGTGATTGATCTTTCCCTAATAGGCACTAAGCAAAGACTAAGCTTGGGCACAGCACAGCTTAGATATGGAACTACAAGTACGCGGCGGGCCCGTCTTGCTGGGCCAATTCAGTGCAGTGGCGTTGACTCCATACATGCAAATAAGCTTTGCATACCCTGTAGTCCCATACATACATGTCCCTGTAAATGATAAATAACTATAACTAAAAAAAACATTTTATCAAATTAATTCGCCATCTCACCGCATAGCGTGTTGGCTTTCCGTGTTTATTACGCGCCATCTATTGCTTTTATTTTAAACACACTTGTTGGAGCGCCGAACACCCGCCGCCGCTGCAGGCAATCCTCCCGTGAGCAAAAGCAGTACTACGCGTTGCTCATTCTTCATACAACGCATCTCGTAAATTATCGTGTAGTACATAGCACAACTGTGTCTGTGAAAATGTCTGCACGTGTTTGTGTTTTGGAAGCACAGCTTACATTGCAACCCGTCAAAATTAAAAAGCCATAAAAAGCACCGCTTAATGGTGGACATCGGATTAACCAAATTTATTCGTTCGTATATTTAGATTTTTTTGCGCAAAATATTGATTGTCTGAGCAATTATTTATTAAGTTTATTGTAAAAAATGGAATATTATACCTGTGAGACCTGTGCTGGCGGCAGGTTTTAATTCATTGAAACACACATGTGTTTCAATAAATTGAAATCTGCCGCTTTTTCGACGTTATCTTTTGAGTTAAAAGTTAAATTGATTGCAAAGGGAAGGTGTGTACCCGGACGGATTAATTTAATTAAAAAAAATAGGTGATTCTACTTGTTATTTTCATAAAAAGTTTTCTGATAATAATTGGCTAACAGGTTGTGTACACACAAACACATTGTATTGTTTTGGACCTATAACGGATATTCAGATTTAACATCATGTGAATGTAATGGCGAAGTGCGGTAAGAGTCGGGTAAGGTAAGGTAGGTAGTCGGTGCGCCACCGACCGAAACAAGCTGAAACAGGGAAGATGACTAAAAAATGATTTTTTTCCGTAATGTAGATTATGAAAAAATAACGTACACGTATTTTTTCTTTTTTTACTTTATCAAAAGATTACGGCGATACATTGAGTTATAATGTGCCATGACGTCACTTGTATGTAGATTTTATACATACTTGTGACGTATCAACCCCCACTCCTCAACTTTAATGCGTTGTATCTGAGTCATTTTTTTTAAATATAATAAAGCATAAAATACGTGTCTAATATTTTTTTATTATCTGACTGACGGACTAAATAGAATTTCTTTTTTTTTGACCCAGGCATCATCCCTAATAGGGATGATGCCTGGGCCCACTGATTCAGTGAGTGTAACGTAGTCAGGAGATCTAAGAGTACGCGATAGAAAGAGTGGCAACTTCTAGGTGAATTTCACTGTAGGTAATTAGCGCTTTGCGACCTGAATTGCACTTTATTGTGTCGTAGCAAGATTCACTATTTATTTAAATGATTTTGGAGTGTCCCGTCTGTTTTAATCTGTGGCTTAGGTATATATAAGGTTTCAACTAATCTCATACAGATACAGACGGAACAATGAAAAAGATAAGCAAAATGTATTCCATAACTCGCGGTACTAAAATTACATTTAGGCGGACTTCACCTAAGGCCAGCTCTGTATATTCAAACAGAAAACTAAAACCTTTTTGGTACCCCTCGGTCGTCAGTATTGTGCGACGGATCCCGTCGACGATTTACATTTTAATCAAATACGAGCGCGTTCGTATCCTCGATATATTTCTAGACGTTTATTTCAAAAGGAAATATTGTATTTTTTTTGTTAGGCCTGTGCAGTTGACAATCCTTTGAGGGATTTTTTCGAAAGATAATTGAGTAATGCACGTTTTTTGCTGAATATTTTGCTGAAGGTATTAGGTACCTACCTGCCAAAATGTTGTTTTCTACATCATATTTCGTTTTTACAATGTACTAAGTTATTTCAACATTTTAACACACAACGATTAGGTATTTTTATAATATAAAAATGATTTTCATCCAAAAAAAAAACATACCTACCTTTGCCTAATGATGACAAACGAACTGTGAAACGAACAATCAGATAACAACCAATTCATTGATTTATACTAACGTCGACTTTCAATACGACACATGCTGAACAATATCCAGAAAAAGAATAGAAAAGCAAAGGTACGTAGATAATAATGATTGAAATTCTGACAAAAGAATCTCGCTTTTAGGCTGTAAAGGCGTTATATCACGATATAATTTCCCTCGAGACATGAATGTACTTAGCTATTTTTATTCGAAGTGTGCCCAAAATGAGTATATCCGACACAAGATGAACAGTGCCATAAAATATACCTATTATTATTACACGTAAAGACCATCCTAAATAATAGGTAATTGGAGATTCTATAACCAGCATTTTCAGATTTAATTATCTGTGGATTGGCGCGCAATTCGAAATTCAAATGAATTTTATTCGAAAGACGTGTTAATTTAATGTCAAATTCAGTCATTTTTTTTACATGTGGTAGATTTTGGCGCCATGGATAAACTGAAAATTCGTATAATTTTCGCATATGAGTTCCTACGTGGAAATACCGCTGCGCAAACAACACGAAACATTAACGACGTGTTCGGGCCTAACACTGCTTGCATAAACACGGTTCATTATTGGTTCAATCGTTTTAAATCTGGAAATTTTGAGTTGAAGAACGAGCCTCGCGGTCGGCCGATAGCCATTGTCGACAACGACGAATTGGAGGCGATAGTGGGAGCGGATCCAACTCAATCTACGGCTGAGCTTGCTGCGGGCCTTGGAGTTAGTGTCAAAACAACATTAAAGCACTTGCGTCAAATCAGAAAGATAAAAAAGCTAGTTATGTGGGTGCCACACGAACGAAGCGACCAACAGCGAGATTTACACGTCGAAGCATGCATAGCACTACTAAATCGGCATAGAAACGAGGGAATTTTTAATCGAATTGTTACCTGCGATAAAAAGTGGATCCTGTACGACAACCGTAAGCGTTCGTCTCAGTGGGTGGACCCGGGTACAGCACCTAATCAGTGCGCTAAAAAAAAGATTACTCATAGGAAGACGATGGTGACTGTCTGGTGGACCAGTGCCGCCGGACTTGTACATCACAGCTTTTTACCAAATGGCACAACAGTGACGGCAGATGTCTATTGCCAAGAATTGCAAACAATGATGGAGAAGCTCGTAATTCAACAACCAAGACTAGTCAATCGCTCTTCCCCATTGCTTCTCCACGACAACGCGTGAGCTCTCACTTCACAACAGACCATCGCAAAGCTACAAGAGTTACAGCTGGAAGCTCTCCGGCACCCACCGTACTCACCGGACCTTGCCCCAACAGATTTCTACTTTTTTCAAAATTTAAACAATTTTTTAAGTGGGAAAAAATTCAACACCCGAGAGGCAGTACAAAACGCTTTCGCTGACTTCATCGCCTCCCGTCCGACAGACTTCTACAGTAAAGGGATAAACAAACTGCCATCAAAATGGCAAAATTGTGTAGATAATTTGGGCCAGTACCTTGATTAGCTGAAATAAAAAATTACCAAAATTTTTAAATTTTAAAATTATAATAGAAATCTCCAATTTCATAGGTAAAGAGTTAAAGACCTAATATAATATTATAAATGCGAAAGTCAGTTTGTTTGTTTATTTGTTTGTTTGTTACGCTTTCACGCTGAAACGGCTGAACGGATTTATATGAAATTGGGCACACCATGGGTAGACCATGACCTGGGTTAGGACATAGGATACTTCTATCCCGATATTCCCACGGGATCAAGACATATGCGGGTGAAACAGCGGGGCGAAATATTTAGTTCCTTTTTTACGCGGATTGCCATAAATATGGAAACGTTTATTAATACTACTGCATAGCACAGAAATACATAAAGTGGCGGGAATCACCTACTTAGATTTTAGAACTTGCGTTGAAAGAACCTCTCGTGTCATCCTACGCGCCGATAATAATAATAATATTCGTACAACGCGATATCGCGATTCAGAATATCAGTAAAACGAAAAATCTAATAATTCGAGATTGTCGCCGCAAGTGGACGATATTCCATTGGCCAAATAATATGCTGGGATCATTACTTGACGTTCGAAAAGTGCTGATACTCAGCCTAGTTTGAATAAATGACTTTGAATTTGACTAATATTTATGTTTTAATCTACATTTTGACACTTAATATACAGTCTGTTACGTTATTACTTTCAACGTGGTGATAAGTGATAACGGTAATATTCCAAGTGTTCATACTGGTCTAGGATTTCCATCAGTCAATAGTCAACAGTGAGTCAATAAAAGTAGAGTCAGGCTATGACACCCGGTTTTTTATTTAAGACGCGACTAAATGCCAATGGCCTTGAGTGGTTAGCTTGCGTTTTCTGTGCTGAGCTCACTCAACGTGTCGTACGTCCAGCCAGTAAAAGGACTCGCCCATCGAGGTGCCAAATTAGACGCATTATTAATTTATTATACGTAAAACTAAAGATATTTTAATAAAACACGTATACTAAAAGATAAATAATTAAATAATTATCTTCAAAATATACAATACGCTTAGTAGTTATTATGTGATTCTCGCAGTTTCTTATCCGCCCTAGACATAACTTTACAAATTAATTACACTGTATAATAATATAATCATAATCTAAAATATTCACAGACTAAGTTATTAAAAAAATACTCTAATTTAACATATATTTTTTTCCAAATTATAAACACTACTCGTTTAGGCGTGATCTTCAGAATAAAATCATTGAAAGTCGCTTATTGTCATCTTATGAATTTGAAGTTGAGAATTTGTCAAACTCAAATTCTCTTGAGAATTTAGTTACTTTAGGTTTAAGAGGTTTTGAATTTCGTGGGCTGCCTTGAGTACTTGGCGTACTCATAAGATCAATCAATCTGCCTAGCCTTTTCCCAACTATATTGGGGTCGGCTTCCAGTCTAACCGGATGCAGCTGAATACCAGTGAATACATGAAGCGAATGCCTATCTGACCTCCACAACCCAGTAACTGGGTAATACGATACCCATTGGCTAGTCTGGTTGTCAGACTTTCGGGCTTCTGACGACCCGTAACAACTGTCAAAGATCCACGAATGACAGCCGGGACCAACGGCTTAACGTGCTTTCCGAGGCACGGAGGAGTCTCGGTATGTAAAGATGGTCACCCGTCCACAGACCAACCCCAGCAAGCGTAGCTTAACCTGATGGATCGACCCGTGCGGCAGTTATTACTTAGCCACGAGCTCCTCCACTTTATCAAACTCTTATGAGTACTTGGCGTACTCATAAGAGTTTGATAAATTCTCAATACAGAAAGTGTGTATGACTCTAATTGCTCTGACTCTGAGTACCTAATTATGAAGGCTCAAAATCCGAAACCCCTAATAAATTATAACAAAACCTTTTCCTCATATTCTCGTAAAGGAAACAGCTTCTAATTGAGTTGAATTTTTGATATTTGATGTAGACATGCTACCGGCAGTGAATGTCCAGCGATCCGTTCTACAGATACCTGTCCGATGCTGACACACGTTCCGCTTTAATATAAACGTGAGGATTGGCTTGCAATACGTATGTTTTTAGGGTTCCGTAACTCAAAAGGAAAAACGGAACCCTTATAGGATCACTTCGTTGTCCGTCCGTCAGCCTGTCAAGACCCATTTTCTCAGGAACGCGTGAAGGTATCAAGTTAAAACTAATATCAAATACGTAGATCTATGTAATTTCCTTGGAGCTCTAACAAAATCAAGCTTCTAAGTCAAGGCAATAAAAAATACGGCTATCTATGTGACATATTTGTATACTCGCAAATAAATCAAAACCGGTAGGTACTTCCCGTTGACCTAGAATCATGAAATTTGGCAGGAAGCAAGATCTCACAGCAAAAGTAAAGGAAAATTGTTTTAATGTGTACCTATTTTATCACATACAAAAAAAGCAATTACAAACTTACATTTGCAGTTGGGGAATTGACCGTGACGTAAATCGATGTATGGGAGAACATGTTTCTTAACTACAAAATAAAGTTTGTTTTTGGGATAAATTCATCCCAACTCCCGTAGTTGGGATGAATTTATCCCAAAAACAAACTTTAAACCCTTCTTTGTGAGTGGTCCGATACGCACTTGGCTGTTTTTTTTCTTTGCTGATTGGGACAGTGCTGACCGAGTGGGTGCTATTTAGGACATAGTTATTGACAGTTCCAGGGAATTCATTCACCAAGGTACAGAGGAAAAGGGAACCAAACGACTATGACTTTCCTAAACTTTTGCTGCATTAGTAAAAGACGTAAGTAGACAAGTTGACTTGTTACCTCTTTGTACGATTACCTACCCATTGACCATTGTTAAGTATCAGAATCCCTATTGTATAATAAAAATGCTCCCTTATGATAGATTCCTGGTTGAGAACACACTTCTGACTCGTAAATATGGAAGAAAAAAAAAAGAAATATAAAACTGGAAAATATACAGGGGTTGTAGATATTGACAAACTTCAACCCTGTAAGATTTTTTTTTCTCACATTTTAAATAAAATATATGCTACCCTTATGATTATTTTCTACATATTATAATATTGTAGTAACAGTAGAGAAACACTAGTAAGTGAACTAAAATTAATAAGTTAATACTGTTGTACAAAAAAAATTCCTCGTTGTCTTGTAGTTAATGGTTCTATGTAAATAAGATATCATTGACTACCTAAAATACGTTTTATAACCCACACTACCATGCGGTTCTATACAATTATTTAATTAAACCTTGTATAAATTGCCCTATTCCCGCAAGACTTCCAATACTTTTAATGTTCTAAATGCCAAGTAAAATCAGCGGGACGATACACTCAAGGAACCTTCAGTTTGCTTACAGAGTACTTATCGCAGGCTATTTTCATAGAAATAGGATACTTTATCTTCCGAGGACGACGCGTGATTGATGAACGATGACATCAGCTCGATTTTATGCAAATTTTTTACTGCTTCTACGGGGCGACGTAAACAGCGGGCGGAATAGATTTCTTAGAGATTTTGATAAGATAATGCTAAATAAGTTACCTACTAAGTATGCATTATTTGAACAAACCTATGTGCAATTACTAGTAATCGGAAGAAATGAGAAGTTTCCCTAATTGAACAACATGAATGATGTAACAAATTATTTTGTATCGTTTGCTTTATATTTAAAAGAGTGCCCGTGGAGTTTCTTGCCTGTTCTTCTCCATAGGTACCTACTACGCTTTGGAATGGGCAACTAGCTTCATATGTCTGGCTGGCCGACTCCACAATTCAAAAGTGCCTGTAAATGGTCAGCGTTTGAGTTTGGGATTGCTGATGCTAATTAAATTTGAATCACTAAAACTGAGCTAGACCAAATATTCACAGGCAACCTGAACCACAGATCCCCACTAAAATTGACAGCACTGTAAAAATATTATTTAACAATGCTGTCTATAGTGGGGTCGGGGGGTGGGATCGATCAATGAGGTTTAGCTACGGTTATTGGGGTTGGTCAGTGGATGGGTGACCATCTTTACGAAAGTACGTTTAGCCGTTACGTTGGTCCCTGTTGTCATTCGTGGATCTTTGATAGATAGTCTTTACGGGTCGTCTGAAGCCCGAAAGTCTGACCACTAGTCTTACCCAAGGAGTATCGTGTTACCCAGTAACTGGGTTGTGGAGGTCAGACAGGCAGCTGCTGCATGTAAAATACTGGTATTCAGCTGCATCCGGTTAGACTGGAAACTGACCCCAACATAGTTGGGAAAAGGCTAGGCAGATTGTTTTTTTTTTGTCTCAAACTCAAAGCATTTATTTCAATTAAACCCTTTACAGACACTTTTGAATTGTCAAAGAGTCAGTTAGTCAGAAAGTTGAAGCTATTTGCCCATTCCAAAACGTAGATTTCTATGGAGAACGGGCAAGAAACTCCAAGAACACTCTTTTAAATATAGAAATTACAAAATCCTGGGTACATTACTCTTGTTGATTCTATATGTGAGAACAATGTAAAAAAAATATAAAAATCAAAAACGATCATTCATTCTTCTTTCTTTTCTTTCTTTCTTTCTTTTCTCAACTGACGGCGCCCGTTCACGAACATGACGCGTGGATCAGCACCATCCAGCTCAACCATTTAATAGGGAACCAAATGATCCAACACACTCGCCACCATCAGCGAGACATTAAGTGAGCATGACATACTCTCAACTACCCTGCTTTTTCAAGTCAAAATACAACACAGTAAACGACTCCATGGTACTCAAAAAATTGAAAATAAAAATGCGTCTAAGTTATACAAAACTATAGTTTGCAATGTATTTGTAACCTTTACAGAATTTTACCACCAAAAGAAAGAAAATCAATATTATCTATTGGAGTATTCAATAATTAAAATATGGTTAAATAAAAAATAAACATGTTCGTAGTCAGAAAAAATAAAAAAGGGGAAGCAACTCTACCATTTTTTTTTTAACTAGTGAGCCCAAGTGGCTGTTGAGCAGGACCAGCATTTAGCCAAGCATTTTTATCTACGATATAATCATCCAACTTATAGTATGCTTGTCTACATAGTGTGCGTTTAATGCAAGTTTTAAATTTCTTCTCATTTAGTTGAAGAAGATATAGTGGTATGTCTATAGTGGTTTGGGCATGTGGTAAGACCCTTAACCGAAAGAGAAGAAGCAACGAGTGCTATGCCATGGCGGAGTGACCAGCTGGAAAAAAGAAAGAAGAAAAAAACATATTCACCATTGTGCACGAGATCTTAAGCCAGGAAAGAAAAACCTCAGTAAAAAAGAAAGCAGTCAAAACTCAACTGAGGTCTTCAAAACATTTTGCTCAAGGCAAGGAATAGGGTAATACGAACAGGTTTCTCAAAAACACGCCAAAATCTGAACCACCTTACACATTATCAACGGCAACTGCATCAGCAAAAGCAAAGAATTGGCTGCAGCTGTCATGAAGAACATTTTCGCTGAGGATGCCAACGAAAACGCCTGGAAAAAGACAATCGACCCAAAACGACACAGGGAGGAAATGAAGCCTAACAATTTAATATGCAATCAATTCTATTCTACTAATAAAGATTGAAGCAGTATTTGGTGTTGATATGAATGAATATACTGCTACAGTGTCAACAGATAGCAAAAATAATCATAAGATCAGATAAAACTCAACAAACTTACGATAAAAATAAGTTTTTTTTTTGCGTTACCTCTTTGAAAAGGATTATTGGCGAGGATTTAAGATCGATAAAAGTTCATAAATAAAATAAAAGGACTATAACATAACTGGCAAAATGTGAGTTTACTATAGGTACAGCTCTGCCCAACCCTTCGGGAAAACAAGCGGTGATGTTATTTTAAAAGAAGATAATCCAGATTGCGTGAATCGTCAAAAGATACGTTGGGAACACACACTATAAATAATATACCTGTCTCACTTCATATCCGCCCTAAAGGAAATAACGAAAGGAACCTGAACTAACCCCGAAGACCAATGAAAACAACCGGTACCTATAATAGAGTTGATGTGGGTGAAAGCGTACATTTTTCTCTTAATCAGCCAGCTTCACTAAAGATACGTAGGTACTCATGCATAGGTCCCGTATTGACTAGTAACATGTAATATCGATACTTTGAATCTCGATTAGTTTCAACATCGTCCTCCACGTCTAACCACTTCTCCTTCTTACCGGACTTCCCATGTTCAATACCTACCTACGCTCTGCCCATAGCAAAAATCTTCGTTCTACAAACAATCGTCTTTTACTATGTCCTTCTCACTGCTCTGGTTTTGTTCACTCTTCTTTCTTTGACCAGGCGGTATTTCTTTGGAATGCGCTTCCTCTGAACATCAGGAGGGCACCCTTCGGTTATCCTTCAAGTTGAACACGGCGGCCTTCAAGTTGGCACGTGAACATATTCGTGAAAAGTTGGCAGAATCTTTGCAGCGCTGATTTGCTGGATTTGTTTTCTCCTCTACAAATCGTTATTTCTCCTGACAAAGTTTATTCGGTTTATATTTATGTATCTATGTATTAGTAGGTATTAATTTTCAAGTTATCTCACACTTATGTTGCACCTGCCATGTTTTGTCTCTGCACCACCCTAAGGTTGACTGGTAGAAAATGCCTCAGGCATTAAGTCCGCCTTTGTACAGTATTTTTTTACCTGTGCATAAAGTTTTAATAAATAATAAATAAATAAACATCGCTTCTTCCATACGATATTAATTTATGATCATCCAATATACCTATTGGTAACTGACAACATAGCTGGCACAATATCATTGACCCTTCCTTTAGAGTAATGAGTTATTACTCTGCTTTCGATCTTTGAATCGATCTTCAACCGCTCTCATCTATCGACGTAACTTTCACAAGTAATATTTGCTATGTTTTTGAAGGGCAAGATGATAAAAACGCTAAACCATAACTAAGAATTTTGAGTTAGGTACATCGCTTTGTTAGTTTGATACTTTTTTACTTTGCTTTGGTCTGCAATAAAGGTTTATTTAAAAGGCAGTCTCAAAGTAAAAACAAAAACCAAACCAACCAACGAACCTAAACTTGCCCAATACTCTAGAACCTCAGAGAACAAGACAAGTGACAAGACAAAGAAAAGATAACCTTTTAGAGGTCAAAGGATGTTGGTTAGGCATGAAAATATATCTAGAAAGTACCCCGAAAATAGAGGTAAACTGTGTACGTAAACTAGTCTGCATTCCTTTGAGGATTACATGCTTAGTCGTTTTATTACGACTCTGGCACTACCTGCGGGACCATGCTAGATAATTAATTGGGTAGGTTTTAATTAGGCAAATGCACTCCTCGAGGACATTGTTAATAAATTATAGTGTGTGCTTACTGTTGTTTGTTTACTTAATCTATGTGCCAAAAATATATAACTTGCGTAGGAAGGTTTTACTGCAGAGAACCGCACAGTGAAAGTGTTTGCCATACCTATATTATGCAAATATGCACCTTGGTGCAAATATTGGAAATATTGGTACGTTGTTCTAACGAAACTAAGTAAGTAAGTTGAAACTAAGCCACTTCAACTTTAATGGCACATATAATATTTAAACTGTATGCAAACCTGCCTTCTGCAGTGTTAGATTTAATAATAGCCCCCTACTTTAAATCCTATTTAAATTCCTAGACCCAATGTTAACATGCAGCTGCAGGACTATACTGCTGATGATACATCAGAAGACGAAGAAATAAGCGATTACGATTTTGATGAGAGTCACATCTAAACCTGTAATATTAGCACTAAGCTCAGAATACCCAAAGAATCTACGAGCGGTATTTCCATCATTTGTATTTCCAAACCCTGGTTTCGGTTTATCTACAATTAAACCCATTTCAGTTTTGAATCGGATCTGAATGTTGCTTGAACTTTGCCTCATATTTGCATTATCAGCTGGATCTCGTAGCTGCCACTTTTTAACATCTAGACGATAGCTTATATAAAGCAAACATTCAAAACAACGAATCCATGCATGCAGTATAGATAAACCAAAACCAAGGTTGTCCCTGTTCACTACTAATCCCTAGAGATATCATTCATAACTTTTGGGGTAGCTCCACAAATATAGCACTTTTGTGATGAAGAAGTTTCAGTCACAGCATTGCACACTTTACAGTCTATCATCGTGTAAAGTGGTTTGTGTATGACAGATACATCTTTATCATCAACGTCACATATTGACGGCAACAATTGGTCTATTTCCTCCCTGACATTATTCGTTTCTTTAGTAGTTTCCTTGGAGAAAATAAACTTAATTGGTCGACAATACATAGTGGAAGACGGCCGAGGATTCTGCCATTTTCATCGTGCAATGAAGTCGCACAAAAGAAAACACAAACAAATATTCATCATTGGCTTCATTACTGTAGAATTTTTGATTATACTCGTAAGTGCTGTGACCGGAACTGCCATCAGAACCCCACTTGCTAATAAGAGTGAATGATGTCCCAAGAGATGAAGATTTGAGAATATCATGCTGCGCAATAATTAAACGTTCAACTGTTTTATTTTAAATAGCTTGAAATTTAATTTCTGCGCGAGTCTCATCCACAAATAAATCTTCCTCCGGAGAGAAACATTCTATCTTAGCTTTCCTAAGACTATAAATTGATGGAAATACCTTATGCTCGGCTTTCATACTCCATTTACCCGTCTGCTTGTAGGAGTGGCTTGTTGATTTTGAGTCCACATAATATGCCGAAGCCTCTTCCTTCGTTAAACATCTTTGACTGCTGCTTTCACTGTCACTGACACTATTATTCTTTGTTTTGCACTTTTTGGGACTTTCTTTTACGTCCCTTATGACAGACACTAACTGATTTGTGTCGCGTGTACTTAGCAAATCGTCAACTCTTCTCCTTTTCATTTTATCACTGGACTGTTCAAACTCTTTGCTTTGACGTCCAGCAGTTGGCAGTTAAGAAATAGATGGCTGTGCGTGGCAAACAGACACGTTAAACACGAAGTCTTAAAGTCGTCGTCGTCGTCCATTCTTCTTTTATTGACAAAAAAACGTTGCGGCCTTTTTTTGTGAGCGTAGGTACCATTTTTTTTTCTAAATTCGCGCAAAATGTACTGATTGACTTCTTCAGAGCCCTCAAAGAATCTTCGGTAATACCAGATGGGTCGTATTTTGAACATAGTAAACCAAACAGTCCGCTATTCCGGTAAACGTTGCTGTGTTTAAGCCACTCCTCAAAAAGTTTCAATATTGAGATTGAGAAGAGGTGGTCTAGAAGAAAAAAAATAGTTCCACAGTAGTCCACAGGATAGATTAATTATTATTTGAAAGAAGAGGGGTCCTAACTACCATATATATAAGTTTTAGGTCTAAGATACCAAAATGGATAAGGGTCCAAAATGGATAAGAAAATAGGGAAAAAATTGCAAAATTATAATTTGATGTCAAACAAAAAAAAAATGTAGTTGTAACTTGCCAATTTTTTTGTAAAATAAGATAGTACATACCTTTAACCTCAATATCCATCACAAAATAAACCAAAATCACTTTCGTAAGTATTCGCGTGGAATGCAAAATTGCTAATGATAATCAGTTTACTTACCCCTTTTCTTATGTACTTACCTTTGATCCTTAATAAGCGCAACTCCAGGAGCATTAAAATTCTTGGGATTAGAGGTTCGTGGGTTTTGTCTATAATAATATGAAAGAATTTTCGGCATTTTCAATAATGCATTTTGTCTACCTAACCAAAGTACGGCGGTGAGTGTTATGGTATGGGGGTGCTTTTTTTGGCATGGTGTAGGCCGCTTGCAAAATTATAGTTCAGGTCTATTAGGACATTCTGCGGGACAATCTAACAAAATCTGCCCAATCCATGGGGCTCAGTAGAGTTTTCAAATACCAACAGGACAACGATCTAAGCATACGACGAATGGCCTTCAATGTCGCTCGATCTTAACCCATCGAGCATTTGTGGGATGAATTAAACCGCGGAATTCCTGCTTCAGCAAAGGGGCAACAGAAATGTGTTTAAATGTAAA
Source organism: Xanthia togata (assembly GCA_963853775.1). Classification (NCBI taxonomy): domain Eukaryota; kingdom Metazoa; phylum Arthropoda; class Insecta; order Lepidoptera; family Noctuidae; genus Xanthia; species Xanthia togata. The sequence continues at coordinate 21,905,829 of OY970798.1, read as the reverse complement.
ATGATTGAAACGGCAATACCGTATATCTAGATTTTTTTAAAGTATAATACTTTATACTCTAAAAAAATCTTAAGTATAGAATTCATGCATGACAAAGGCTCACTAGTTTTGCAAAATAAAAGCGGTCACACAAAATATTGTTAATTTTACATGGAAAATTGATTTTTTAATTATTAATTTTTAATATTTATTAGGTATAGCTTTTTTCTGAAAAAAAATATTGTGTATTTATTTTTATTGAACAATCAATACATTTGTAAATATTCACTCTCAATACATTTGTAAATAACAATTTCAACCTTTTGGTGACGTACCTTTTTGTTTTTTTTTAATTATTATTTGAAGGCTAGATATAAGAAATAGTTTTTTTTTCGTAATAAACAATAGTTGGCACCAAGATACCTTACTGATACTTTATTGAAATTTTCCCATGATTTTATCATTTTGATTTCGTACGGGACGAGACATTGATCAACTCTCAACAGTGTCAGCAGCTTGACATTAAGGGTCTAATCTCCCGAGAATCACGGAAGGGTTAATCCGTATAGACTATATACTATAGACTGTTTACGATACGATCATAGTGGTCATCCATCAATCTGGCAAGCGTGACGTCACTCCTGACCTTACGCTAAATTACAAAGGGAAGGCACTATTATAATGTTGTATCTAGGCACTTATTATACCTAAGTGGTTTAACGACTTAGTGACTCACGGATAATGCACAGTGTAATCTTGATATAAATATTTTTGGTAGGTTTTAAAGGAAGTAAGTAATATAGGAATCCTTTACTAGAAAAAATAATGTTACTACCTAGAATTTAATTTTATTACTATCCGTCATAGTCTTCGATGGTCGTTTTAATTTTTATGAACGGCATCTCGCAGGTCAACCTAGGAGGTTGTCGGTTGCTTAGCCGGACTTGCCTGTGGCTGCCTCAATAAATGAAGGCCTCCAGCCTGGGCATAAAACTAAGAAACTAAGCGACTACACGCTAAGGGCACCCCTTGTGTGGACCTTAAGCTTAGGGCGTCGTTGGGGGAGGACAGCAAGGGGCAGGCTGGATCGGATTAATGCGAAGGTCGTTCTCGTTTGATTTCTTAATTTTTATACTTGGAGTCATTCATGTCCGACAATTCGGAATTTTATTCCAATAAAACGAAAGAGATATGCTCAAAATTACAAAAAAAATAATGGGAGCTACGGCCCGAAAATTTAGGATGGTTGAAGCAAAAAGTTTTGTTTTGTTTGTGTTTTGATCAAACTTTTTTAAAAAATCTCATGATTTTTCCTGACTTTCAACTGGCAAGTCTCACGTACCTATTTAACTGACGAAAAAAAGGAGAAGGTTCTCAAGTCAACACGTATTTTTTTTTTTTGCAAATTTCAGTTTTGCATCACTCGGAAAAACAAACATGACCTTTGTAAGTTAAGTTCCTTAGGCCAAGATCTATTAACCTTACTTACCAGGTGCTTTGGCTTGGACATGTTCCCGTCTCTATCTGCACTTGTAATTTGACAGTTGGCCGACAGTGAGAGGAAAAACGCTTAGCCAAAATACGTGCTGAATGAAGTTTATAAATCTTGGCATTAGAGATTGAGGATTTTCCCAAACGGCTACCTATAACGCGGTTCATTCTAAAAGTTGGCTACGTCGCAAAAAGATGTCAAATATTTACCTGTTTTGATTAATTTGACAATTTACTTATTGAAATATGAAATATTGATAACTAGTAACCTAAAATATTAATTAATAATGAATTGCAATAAAACACTAAATTTGATGTATTAGGTGTAAAAATTAGTTAAATAATTTGGGACAAATACTTTTTTTACATCTAAAACTAAATATTCGGTTGCAATATGAATGATTATTGCATTTCATAATCAATATTTTAGTTCAGTAGTTAGCGATATTTCCATACAGTAGGTATCTAGGTAATACTGCGAAATGTTTGACAGCTATTTGCGACGTTGCCGTTGCCCACTTAAATTGTATGCGAACAAAGACAAGTAGCAAAGGCTAGTGATTTTATATTGCTAGTCTATTTTCCACGGTTCACAAGCCACTGTGGTTACGTGAGTCGAGTACTAGGTACCTACGATGGTGTTTTTCACAATGATTGGCAGTAATTGACAGTAGCAATGCGCTATGAATTTTGAGCGAGTTGAAGAAATGTCACGACTATATTTCACCGTCAGTCTAACTAACTGACGAGTTAATCTATGAGGGTACCTATGTGTTATTTATCTGTCGGTTATTTTCGTGATATTTTCTTAGTCGGCGATGTGAGGAGTGGAAGTTTTGAAAGCGACAGGAAACAGTCAATTCATAACGTTGATTTGAGATAAAGTTAAAACTTGCCTTGAAAATAAATTATGATTTTATTTTACTGAGTACGTAGGTTCTAAGCTAGCTGGGTAAATGATTGAGGATAAACAAAATTATGATAAAATAAAAGACCAGTTCTATGACCATGACTATAAATAAGCTTCTTGGAAAAGAATTGACTTTGACTTTGACTAAATTTTCTCTGTGCTGGGACTTAAGCCTCATCTCTGTAAAAGGCAGGAAGAGGGCCGTAATCCACCATGCAGGCCCATTACAGGGGGTCCAGACCATAAGCACGATATCCATAAGATTCTGCCGAAGTTACGGACGTTTCCTATTCCGTATCAACTACTGACATACGATTAGTTCGGTGCCAGAAATAAGACCGAATGACAACACGATTTGACAGCTGTTCCAACTCCCGATGTGTTTTGCCCATTCTAAAACTTTCATTTGTTAGTAGAGATGGGCTTAAACGTTAAAAAATAATAACACTGCTAAATGGTAATGCTAACAATAATTAACAGTTAAAATTAGCAGTTATTTTTAGCAACTGTTAAATTTAATCACAAACAGATTGTTAAAAATATAATCAATACCTTAGTAGTGAAATGGAAAACTAACAACTTATTTTATTATTTACCTGAAAAACACCGTACCAAATCCAATATAATACCCATACGATTTAAACGTAATTAATTCTCATTTCCTTCATACTTTTCACAGTCTTAGGACTGTCAACTTTTCCTGTTGGCGTATATACATTAAACAAACAGTCAAACAAATGGAATTTTCACTCACAACACTATCTACCACAAACAAACCCGCGTAAACCTTCGCAACGAATTATTTAACACTACTTAAATGTAACATTTCCGAATTCAGCAGTTAGCACTTAATTAAATTAACTCGCTCAAACTTAACAATCTAACTGTGACTGAATCTGCAGGACCATTATTGCTTTGTTGTGAGTTGTGACTGCTATATTTAACAGCTATCCCAGAATTTATTTAACAGGTGTTGACACTAAAAAAAAATAGCAGTGTTAATTTAGCAGCTTATTAATTTTAGACCCATCCCTATTTGTTAGTGTGTTTTGACGGATCAACTCCTTTCGCACGGGCCCGTATCTTCATTGACGGACTTAAGAGAGTACCTAGACCCCTTGGGTCAAAGAATCAGATCGCCATTTTGTCTAAATAGCATTTTTAATCAAGTAAACCTTACCTTTAATTATTTCAAAAACAGTTTACGTTCCTGTTAAAACTATTGGGGCAAAAAAAACGTTTTATGTTGTTTACTGATTTTCTTTGCAAATTCTATATTCTGATGAAAATATTTTTATATTCAACGTAGCCATTTTATTTTACGGTCCATTTAGGGGTAGGTACGTGATCATCCATGAGGATGGGGCATCGACACCAATAACTGAAAAAGAAAATAATGAGACAAGATGAAGTAGGTAATTACCTACCTAAATAAATTATATATTTTGCAATGGTTTTAAGGAAATCCCCACTAGAAATACATAAATTACAGATGCCAAGAAGAAGAACGATATGTATCTTACATATTTAACTAACCATATCTTATTACTGGCTTTAAAACGACGATTGTGTTTCGTCATAAGTTACAATTTTATCTCCAATATGATCGGCAAATCAATTTGAAACCAGTCGTAACTTTAATGTGCCATAACGTTTATAACCTATAACGACTAGTACCGTCAGTACAACGCAACTGGCAATTTCATGTAATTAGGACACCGGTGTCTACAAATTTACATTTTTATGGCGCAATTATAACATTGACATAGTTTGAGACGATCGAATTTGCTGTCCTAAGTAATGTTTAGAGGGAGGTGGTTTAAATCGCCTGAATAATTATCCAACTCCTTATAACTTTAGTTTAATTTACGCACGATGGACCGACCGACAGTTCCTGCACTCGTAGCTAGTAATAACTTTGTGAAGTCAATTAACGGATACCAAACACTACTTCCATTAACCTGGAGCTACGTCACGAGGCAGATTCGTAACCTTGAACATAAAATCAATTAACAATCAAACAAACAACTAACAATGCAACAAACAACTAACAATCCTACAAACAACTAACAATCCAACAAACAACTAACAATCCAACAAACCACTTATAATCCAAAAAACAACTATCAATCCTTACCAATTTATCTCACTTAACTAGTCACACGTATGGTGACAACCTAATAACAACTTCCTTTCTCCCAATTTCAGGCTGATGCGCGACGAAGAGTGCAACCTACTCCAGAACTTATCCAGAGAGGAGTTCCGGGAGTTCCGGACCCTGGTTATCGACATGGTACTGGCCACAGACATGTCCTTCCACTTCCAGCAGCTGAAGAACATGAGGTCATTGCTGACACTCGCAGAGCCTACCGTGGATAAGTCGAAGGCAGCCTCCCTCATTCTACACTGCTGTGATATTTCGCATCCTGCCAAGGTGAGCCCATTTGATTGTAGGTATATAGTTGACCAAGGAGCAAATATAGGATTTTGTGTCAGGAAGACGGGCAAAACCTCCAATACCTGTCGCGTAAGAACTTTTTAGAAAGATATAGATGAAGCTGATTTAACAAATATGGGAAGCAGAATTATCTTCTTTTTTTTAAACATTCATCACTAACTATTGTCTGTTTTTAATAAAAAATACACATATACATAATACCAATGAGCATGTTATAAAAATCATATGTAAATCATTTGTATGAGACACTAATTAATTCCTCAATGAAACTGTTTCAGAGATGGGACCTGCACCACAGATGGACAATGAGCCTCTTGGAAGAGTTCTTCCTCCAGGGCGACAAGGAGAGGGATCTTGGGATCCCGTTCAGTCCACTGTGTGACAGAAACAACACCCTAGTAGCAGAGTCGCAGATCGGTTTTATCGAGTTTATTGTGGAACCCAGCATGGGCGTGTGTGCCGATATGCTTGAATGCGTATTGGGGCCTCTACATTCCAGTAGCAAGAACTCCACTAGTTCAGCTGAGCCAATCAATGAAGAGAGCACAGGTTCGAAGGACAGTATGTATAACCAATCATGCAAATTATAGGCGTGTACCTACTCACGAACGAACAAGAACGTGGTGAACACGACCGCCAAACACTATGTTCGTCAAAAATGTTCGTGGCGATTCAAGTTCGAATCCATGGCTACTAAAGAGAGCGGGTGGTTGAGCGCGAACTGTGTTCGTATGATGTTCGTGTTCGTTTTACTAATTTACTTACACACGTATGTACGAACCAAATGTTCCGTGTTCGATGTTTGTGTTCACCATGTTATGTTCGTTTGTGCGTAAACGCCTTTCGACTATACCTACGATATTTTTTTCAAAGTTTATACAACACAGATACCATTCTTTGTTCTGACAAACTTCTGTGGAAATTTTTGGTGTCATTTAACTAAACTGTGTAAAACTATTTTGAGTAGTAAGTTTATCTAAGCCTGCAATCAGACAAAACAATATTTTCTTAAGTTTTTACAACTCAGACTACCTTGTGACATCTTTGTTCTGTCAATCTTGTGTGGTGAAAAGATTTTTTCACCACTCCCGCACGAAAGAAGTGTCTTTCCTCTACGAAAACAGTGAGGAAAGTTGGTTTTTCCTCACTGCTTGAACAGTGAGGAAAGTTGGTTTTTCCTCACTGTTTGAACAGTGAGGAAAGTTGGTTTTTCCTCACTGCTTGAACAGTGAGGAGAGTTGGTTTTTCCTCACTGTTTGAACAGTGAGGAAAGTAATGCTCCCGTTCAGGAACTAACCTTGCCTGATTTTTTTAAGTTAAGTTTTAAAGATATTTTAAAATATAAAGAATTATTTTGATTTGCTTTGTGTCTATTTTATTTATTTACCTATGATGACTGAATACTTTCTTGCTGGGAGTGGTGAAAAGTTTTGTATGCAACTTGTGAGCAAGTTCATTTGCTATTCGTTTTATTGAGTCTTTCGCTTACTCAGGATTGAAATTTATAATCACTCGCTGCGCTCGTGATTCTATTTTTCAATCCTTCGTTCGCTCAAGACTCAAAATCAAAACTCATAGGAAAAACGAACTTTCCTCACATGTTGGATAAATAACTATTGTTGTGTCATTGATCTAATGGTCCGTGAGCCAGATAGTACCTATATTTTGTCAGTAATTTCCTCTCAAGCGATAGGTAACTCGGGAAATGCTTCAGAGAGTTGTATTAAACAGCATGGTGAATGTCAGCTGCCGCTCCGTGGGTGGGTGGGGCAGCGGCATCCACTCAATCACGTAAAAAAAAAATTGTTTTCAATCATTTCCTCCCGACTGAAACTTACTGACTGACGAACTTTCCATCAATATAGAGCCAGCTGACGTTTTTATTTCTTCAAAATAGCATGTAAACTATCATCTCACACATTTTCAAGTGAGAGGACATCACCGAACGATTTTTTTTTTTATATTCGTGTGACCAGCTTACGTATAATACACCACGGTACGGCCAGCTGACTTTTTTTATCTTCGAATAATTGCGTTATCTATCATTTACCAATTTTTCAGTCGTAAGGAAATGATTGAAAACAATTATTTTTTTTACTTGATTGAGATGCTGCCGCTACCCCACCAGCCCACGGAGCGGCAGCCGACGTTCACCATGCTGTTTAATACAACTCTCTGAAGCATTTCACGAGTTATCGCTTGAGAGGAAATTGGTCCGAAAAAACTGTTGCTGGCTCACGGACTATATCTTGAGTCAATAATATTTTTAATAACATAATATCTTATGTTGTTAAAAATATTTTGAGTAAAGAAAAAGAAAGAAAATACATTTATTTGGCACAGACTAAAAGACCACATCCCACAACCAAGACCCATCCTACAAGTAGACTAAACGATATGTTTAAAATTTTACAACACAGACTAGGTACCATACTATTCTTTGTTCTAAAAGTCTTATTAGGAGGAAAGAAAATAATTGTATTGTTATCATGGAACTAACCTACTCAAACATAATTATATTTAAGGATCCTACATAGTAGGTAGGTACTTTACCAACAAATGTGGTCAGAGAACTCACGAATATCTACTTTCTATTACAGGAAATGAAAACAGCAACAAGTTCAAGATCAGGAAGCCGTGGGTCACGTGCCTCAGTGACAACAAAAAGATATGGAAAGAGCAAGCTGCTAAGGGTTAGTATATTTTTATTTCCTAAATGTTCCAAATGATGCAATAGAATAAAAATCCTCGGTAAATCAACCCCACTGAACAAGATCCATAACCTCCAAACATGTTTTCTTCATAGGCGTCCTGCCTGTATTTTCGATCGTAGGTAGGTACGATGAAAATACACTTATGTTTAGCGTAGGTACAGGTACCCATGGGTCCCCTGCTTGAAATCGAATGACGCGAGATCGAATAACACTTGCTCGAAAACGTTTACTCGATAGTACTTGAAATCGATAAATTATGAGCTCGACAGTTCACTCCCTTGATGCATCAAAATCTCGAATAACTATAAGCTCGAATCATCGGCAACGCGAAGGCTCATTATCTTGAAACATCATTTCTCGACCGACCATCTAATCGATTTATAGAATATTTATTTTTGCCTAAATCTCGAAAACAGTGCGTCCTATCGCAAAAATAATGAAAAATCCCTGCCACGTAGTTCTCAACATTTATGTAAAATAAAAGAAAAATTTCAATCAATACAAAAAAAAAACATTTCTTCGGTTATATGAAATTCGGACTTAAGATAATCGGAATATCGAAATTCGGAATAAAATATTACGGAGTTTTTGGGTGTTCCCATATCGATACAAATACTACGTGTTTATAATGTTGACATTGTGGTTAAAACTACCCTCTTTTTTTCTGGCTAAATAAAAATATGTACGAAGGTAGTACAACAGTTATATTGTTTAACGTAGGTAATTTATTGACAGTATGTGATAGTTTGAGTTTGTTATCAGTATTGTTTATTGACTATTTTCATAAAAATGTCCAAAACAAGTGTTCAAGCTTTAAAATCGAAAAAGGCAAAGACATTTTGATTCTCAATGGTTACGTGATGGCAATCAATAAAAAATATAAATAATCTGTGAAAAATATCATTGGTACTGTGTGCATAAAAAACAAAAGCAGTGCAATAGTACGACCATTAGTGAATCACCAGAAGGAAACGGTGTACCTACATTACTTGATAAAAGAAATGAGTGCTCATGGCCATGCGCCTGATCCGGATATAAAAACAATTGTTCAATTAAAAAATTATATAAAACAAGATGCAATAATCAAATTTAAGTCGCTTCCAGCGCAGATAATTAACAAAAATTTGGCTAATATGCCGAGCACAAGTGCGTACTCAGTCCCGAATAAAAACGCCTTACGACAAATTATAAGGCGCGCCAAGAAGAAAGGAAAGCCAGTAGAACCTAGAAAATTAGAAGACATTGAAATACCAGAAGAATTGCACAAGGTAGACGGACACAGAGTTGCCCACAATTATTTAAACAGTTGTATTCTATCCATGACATTGTCGGCGAGGGTGAATGTCAAAGAATCGTACCACTGCTATACCTATGCGTTTTTGACGAAAACTGAAGAATGTTACCTATATTTATCTTTTTCGTCAGTTCCGAGATTACGCCACCGAATGCAATATAGTTTTGGAGCCTCAACACATCATATCTGACTTTGAAAAGGCAGCGTTGAACGCCATCAAATTTGAATTTCCGAACGCAATTAGCAAGTGTTGCTTTTTTCACTTTGGTCAGTCTGTGTGGAGAAAAATTCAAGAAGGCGGTCTCTCTTCTAGTTATAGCGAAGACAGTAAATTTTTGCTAAAATTACGCCATCTTCTTGCCTTGGCGTTCTTGACTCCAGAAGAAATTCCAGAAGCGTATCATGTTCTCAAAGAAGAAGTGTTACCGCAGGAAGCAGAAATTATTATGACTTGGTTTGAGATATATTATATTTACGGCACACTAAGCTCTCATTGCTCACAAACTCAACCACAGTTACAATTTCAAGAACACAATAGTCTCTTTTCTCACCTGCACTGTAGTAGGTAGTAATTCAACTCAATAATGATAGGAAAATTCCAAGAACCCAAAATAACGTTGAGGCATAGCATCGTCGTTGGAATACGTTGTTAGACAGTAATAAACTTGGATTATATTAAACGATTACAAAACTTAATGAAGAACAAGTAAAACACTAAACACGTAATAGAAAAAGCCAATGCTGCAGTAGACAAGACACCACGTAAAAAGAAAATAAGACAACGTAAGGCCTCTATTATGAGGTTATGTGAAAGTAAAAGAGATAATTCGTACTTAAATAACTTTACTTCTTACCTATTTGGTAAAATTACTAAGTATTTGTAATTTTATTTTGTTACTATCAATATTTTCATGAATATAGTTGATTTATATTTCTGCGCATAAATTGTTTCATTATATTGTAGGCACTCAAATAAAAATCCTTATAACTTTTCCGTAAATCGATTAGATGGTCGGTCGAGAAATGATGTTTCGAGATTTTGATACATCGAATAATGAGCCTCGTTGCTGATGATTCGAGCTTTTTATGCATCGAGGGAGTGAACTGTTGAGCTCATAATTTATCGATTTCAAGTACTATCGAGTAAACGTTTTCGTGCAAGTGTTATTCGATCTCGCGTCATTCGATTTCAAGTAGGGAACCCGGTACCTACTCATGGTTCGATCGACAACGGAATAACTCGAATCTCATAAAATCGAGGACTTGTAAACTGTGGCCACGTTTCGGATATTAATTTTACCCTAGACTAGATTGCTACTCACAATTTGATAACTTTACAGGCCAAGAGCTCCATGCTAAGCTCCAGCTACCTCACATTCGAACCCACAAGATGTAACGACTAACAAAATTCAATAACATTTTCCAGATGCTGAGGCTCGAGCTAAGCAGGAGGAGGAGAACAACAGCGTCCCACCGACAACAGAGGAATAATATTTAGCCTCATTTGTAAATAGCGTTAGATCTAGGTGTTGCAACATGTTCTATTCATTGTTGAAGAAAAGCTAAAGCATACTACATAATAGGTAAACATACGTGTGCAAGCTATATTATACGTTGCTAATTTACTAAAATATAAAATTGATGTGTGTAACGCACAAATATACGACTTGGAAGCACAATGCGAAAAGCCTGGATGTATAAAGATTCTCTATGTGGAAGACAACATAGTGAGCTAATTCGAACAGGCGACATACCGCTCAGCGGTACCGCCAGTAGTGTAAATGATTCATTATTATTCGCTGCTAAGATTTTAGCCTAGCCTAAATATTAAGTCTAAAAGCTTTGAAGATATCTCGTTACCAAGATTCCATTGCGAGGACAAAGAACGATATTTAATAAGTTTAGGGTATATGTGGTCCCAGAACTGTTCTCCGAAGAACTCTTGTAGTAAATTACTCGCAATTGCGTCTTGGCTGTATATTTGAGGATGTATCGATAGATAAAACTATTTTCTACTCATAATTGAAATAATTAATGTGTAAAACTGTACTGAACTCATTTCAAATATAGTTGTTAAGAGCTAAATGTATCTGTAAGTAACTATCAAATGCTGGTGACGGAGCAACAACATTAATTTATATATTCATAAACACATGTGCACTTCTCTTCAATCAAACACTTAACTTTAACTTAAATGTAGCTTAATATTAGTGTTAAATTTAACCCATAATATGATGAATACGCTTATTAATTTTAATGTTTCCGATTAAATTGGAGTCTTGATATTCTTGACCAAATGTTATTTAATATGAAATTATTTTCTAAATGATAACGCCATTTCAAATTCTAGTAAATAGGTAGATAGTACATTAGTAAATCTTCATGATACAAATTAAGATTTTTGTCTTTGTTATATACAACATAGCTAAGGATAATGTAGAAAATCTCAAATATTTATTGAATTTCAAAGCTCGTGCTCAAATCATATGGAGTCGAACAGCTTTCTATAAACATCAAATACCTATTAGATCTACTAGACTAAGAGGCAAAGGTGTCACAGCCAGAGGACGAACAGGAATTCTTAGCTAGGCTTAGACTTGAACATAACAAGCTTTTGTGGAGGACCCAAAGTAAATGTACCGTCCTTCAACTAGAGTACTATTGACGAACGGAATTAAACATTGAATTTATAATTACAAAGATATTACTTAAAGGATTTTAGGCCAAGTGTTTACTCACAGATGCCAAATTTTCATCTAAAATCTGAACTGAATCTGCTTAACATAGGAATTTTTGTAACCATACAAAAATGAATGTAAATTCAGAAACTTTTCGAACGTATATCAGAGGCCTAGTTTTCCAGGTAGGTACGTGGGACCATTCTCATTGAATATCAAATCAAAAGAATCCATAATCATGATAAATTAGGTCCCTATTTGATTTCAGGGATGGTAAGGATATATTTATAATCCAACTGGTGACGCTTATCGTAGACAAATTTAACAGTAGATTTTTTTATATATATAAATTTATCATCTATTTTAATTATTAGAGATTTATTAAATTCTGTATATTGTGCATTTAGTGTACCTACTAATAGTTCATAGGTACTAAATATTAAGGATATTCAATATAGGTACATACCTACTTAATTTGAAATGTAGTCTAGTAATGCCATTCATATTGGGGATATAGCTTTATAAAATTGTAGAGATTAGCATACTGAGCCTTATGTACATGAATATTAATTGTTGTTTCTGTATCATAGCTTGGAGCAGTACCTACATAGGCACCCTTGATAATGTAATCTCTGTCTTATAGAAACCACTTTTGTACAAGATATTGCTTTTAAATGTGACATTACAACATTCCGAATGTGTTTAGTATTCAATTGTCAATGTAATTAAGCTATTTAAAGACCTGTAAACTGCTACGTTTTAAGATAGAAAAAATATTAATAAAATAGTACTTACCTACCCACAAAATCGTCAAATATTTTTCACACTATGTCCTGCTTACATAAAATATTACTGATAATATTTCACACCATTAAAAAAAACATACAAATCTAATTCATAATAATATTAAATGTATAAAGAAATGCTATTTATAAAAATCGAAGTAAAATTCCTAAACTTATCTATTACTTATATTATATCCCAAATGATAAAGAAAATATGAAATTAAAATGCAATTGCTAAAGATAATTTTCTATATATGTATTGTAAGTATGCGAATGTGTATTATTAAATGTTTTATCTTAAAAAATCACAATAATTTTATGTAAACAACACAAAAAGATCTTTGTATGAAACTGCATTTTCTCTCTAATAAAAGGAAATCTCAAAATCAAATGGGTTTTTTATCAACTTGACAGTCTTTTCCTACATGTGTAAATAGATTTAAACACCTGTTAGTTGTGTAAATTATGTGTAAAATAAAATAAAGATTTTCGTAGAAGAAATGTTTACTTTAATACCCTTAGATAATTAATTTACAACTATTATACATGAGGCATGAAAGTCATGATGCATTACGTTCTTATATATCTAAGAAATAGAAAAAAAAAAAAGGTCTCTATGCAATGAAGATCTTCGCCTAATCATAATTTTATTAGCCTATGTTTACATAAAATGGTTTAGATTTTATTGATAGGAGATTAAACAGTAGGCTTTTATAATGTACCTTCAGCAACTATCACAAATTTGGCACTTGCTTCATTCAAGATGTATGTTTTTAAAAACAGAATGTTTCATCAAATACACATTTCAAGTTAAAATATCTTTGAGAAAACAGTCAAACCCTAATCAGCTTATTTCATTATAGATTTAAACAAGCTTCCTAGTGAATGTTCTATGTGATGAAAAATAAAAAACCCTTTTTGTTAATTAAGGTTCCAATACATAACATAATTTGTGTGAGATGTTTGACATAATCTATGTGTATGATATAAATGATGAACACAGTGACTCGCTGGTGAGTATCTCATTTTCCTAAAAATACATGATAAAAAAAGAATTCTAATGACACTTTATAAACTATCCTGCCACATTTTAAGCTATCTCTTAGTTATATATGAACATATGAACTATTGATACTTATTACTTAGTAGTACAGCAGAATTACAATGCAAATCATATTTGCAATTTAACAATTATCAAAGGCACATCAAGCAAATAATAATAGTTTACATTGACACTTACAAAATGCAATAGGCTTTATAAAAAGTATCAAAAGTAGTTTAACTTAATATATATTTATGACTCCTACCAAATATATTGATCTGTATAGACAAACCACGGACATCAGTTTTCTGTCTACTACAAATGATTGTACCTTCAATAACATCACCTTTCTTCACTGCCTTACAATCTCTGAAATAGAAAACTGTTTGCTTCCAATGTGTTGGTGTTTTGTGAGGACCAGTTGAAAACTCTATAGCGTTTGGCAGATCGAAAAAGGTATCAAAATAACCAACAATTGAGGTCAAAGCACCATCTTTTACAATAGTAAGTTTAAACTCCGATGTAAAGTCCATGACATCTATTTTACATGTGTTAATATCAATGTCCTTAACAACACAAGGTTCTGAAATTATAGTTTTAGATCCAACTATGTCAATACTTGCTTCCCGTACAACTTCCGATTTCATGCAATTCATTTTATACCCATAGACATCTGACCAATATTCAATTAGTTTTTTGTGCGTATCTACATCACCGTTAGCAACAAGGCTTATATTACATCTATTAGGTAACAACAGTCCACCAGGTTTTAGGCAGTGATCTCTTGCGTAAATAACACTGTCTAACATGCCTTCAAACAGCAAGAAGTATCCCATCCATTCAGAGACAATAATGTCAACTTTTTCATTTAACTTGGTATCTTCAAGTCTCCCTTTGACTAATTTAATAACATCCTGTAAGTTATTTTCTCTAACAATATCTATTGCATGGTATATAATTTCTGACTGATCTAACGCATAAATCTGTTTTGCTCCGGCTGTTGCACAAAACATTGATAAGATACCGGTACCACAACCAAGATCTAAGACAGTTTTAGCTTTCAATGTTTCCTTGTTTTTCAGTATTGCATCTCTATAAGATTCTGTGCGGATTTTGTCTGAAAGCATATCATAATGGATACCAAAATGAGCGTAGGTACTAAAGTAGCCATCATCCATCTCTAAGGGAACACTTGCTACACAATTTAGTTTAGTTGAGAGTTCATCATTACTTTTGCTTAATTGACCCCCTTCTACCAACATTTGCATTGAATCCTGCATCGTCTTGATGTCTTCCTTTGCATTCTTGAGAAGTGTGGCACTCTCACTTAGCTGTTGCGTTAAAAACTGTATTGTTCGTTGAAGTTCAGTGAAGTGTGCCTCTGACAGGGTTACCAAGCCATTCTCCACATTGGCATGGTATGTTTTAGGTGAACTTGGCTTGTCGGTAAGACCGTCAAAGTCGTACATAAGCCACTGATCCTGCACCACAGGCTGAAAGTATTTCTCGTCGTCCCACAAGGCCTTGTTGATGTTAGTTATAACCTCCGGTGTGGGTTTGTGGGTTCTGATATAATTTATTAACTTGATGAATGAATAGCAGTCCATATTGAACTTTAATTTGAGTTCGTTCAAATCAAACTTATGCACGGACTTGCAATGCGCGATTCCTTCTTCAATATTCGATAAAACGTTAGGACAAAATAAGCATGTTACCGTTGTATCGTTAGTTTCCATTTCTTGCCAGTCGTCGTCCTCGAAATTATCCTCGTCACTACTGAGGTCGGGCACGTCCGACATTATTACGCTCTGTCAATCTAACACTGGTAAATCTTTAGTAGTTTTAGAGTTAATTCACAAATTTCGCAAAATATGAACATGTGAGGCTGAACTGTCATTCAGATTAGAATCAGACACAGACTACTTGCTACTTATGGAATGGAATCAAACCACAGACCATTGACTATTGATTTTAGATGACATTTCTCTTTCGTCTCGCTGTCAAAATATTTACGTTCAAAAAGTTAACGTGGAACAACGTAACTTTTAGGTTTCTTCAAATTAATGTTTTTAAAACATTCTAATTTCTAATAACTACAATGTTTTTAGTAAAATTGAGAGATAAATTTAAAAGATTATCTTTCTTGAGGTTTTTAGAATAACTCACACACAGACAGACAGTTTCATTGAGTGATTTTCAAATAAATTGATAAAAAATATTTGATCGGGAATTTTGTTCTTCTTTCCGATCAAATTATTATAATTTTATTTTATTATTTGAAAGTTGAGTTTTGTAGACCAGAAATAAGTTTTCTTTCACAAAAAAAAATACCAACAACTTTTCACATTTGCAACCCCAACAAATCTGTCTTGCGCACAATGATCGGCGCGAAAGTTTGTTTTGGTTTCGTTGCCATGGCACCAGTTTAGAAAATAATTTTACAGCAAAACCGTAAAGTAAACAATTGAAATCGAACAATCATGAAACTGAAAATATCAACTTTTAAAGAACCCAAGCATACTGGTGTTGTTGTTTGCGTTAATTGGAATAATACCGAAGACGTATTTTCTTGTGGGTAAGTAAAAGTTCAGTGACCGAAATAAGGATGTGACTGGGACGGACTGAATGATTAATTTTCATTTGGTTGATTTACATCCGTGCCCGTGTTTGGCACCTACATTTTTTCAATCATTATTATCATAATAAATCGATCGTACTACATATTTATACAGGTAATAACGGTCGCTGCGTATAATAATTATGAGAGAGGTGTTTTATCGAGTTGTAAAGATATAATCTGAACTAGGTACCTACATCAAGTTAGTGTTTGTCTACCTAGTATGTCGATAAGTAGGTTTCTAATCACAGCATTTATAAAAATTTGCAGAGATGATCACAAACTCTTGAAATGGAACCTAGTAAACAGCGAATGTATAGTAGTCACCACATTTCCTGATGATTTTTATCCGAATGACATGCATTTGTTTCCAAAAATTAATGTTGGCGGCAATAAACATCAACACGATGTGATTCTGATTTCGACAGCAGATGGCAAGTGAGTGTGATATCTTATAAATACAAACTTTTGCTCTTCGAAAAAAAAATATTCTAGTTTCATTAGTGAACGAACATTTTCGTTCACTGAGTTTAATAGAGCGAAATAGGTACTACACTGATTGAATCGTACGGTACGGTTGAATGGAAAGGTATGGTTTCTTCTACTCAGTTATTTATTTGATTATTTTTGTAGGTTCCACATTGTTAATCACAACGGTCGTATCGAGAAATCAGTTAATGCTCATCAAGGAGCTTGTCTCATAGCGCAGTGGAGTCCTGATGGAGCTGGACTCCTGACTGGTAAAAACCTAATAAGTAACTTAACGTTGAAACAAAATCTTCGCCCTTATAAGGGGGTTTTTCAAGTATTTTTTCATTGTTCAGCTGGTGAAGACGGTTTCGTCAAAGTGTGGTCTCGCAATGGTCTGCTACGGTCGACCATAGTGCAATCCGACGTGCCTTGTTTTAGCGCCGTATGGAGTCCAGATAGCAGTGCTATCTTACACACGAAAGGGAATTCACTCGTCATAAAACAACTGAATTCCAGTAATAAGATTACGAAAGTAGGTACCTATTCATCGTATTTTGGTAAAAAATACTGTCGAAGTTATTTCTGGTGGGAATTTCCCAAAAGCTGTTGTTTACAAACTCACAGTAGTTGATAAGACGCAATCAGACTAGTGGAATATTTATAATACAGTAGGCGCTCAGTAATCCGGCACCCATTTTTTTTCGCCCATGCCGAATTATTGGACACGCGGATCATTGGATTTCTTTAAGAAATGACAGCATGTTAGTAAATAGTTATTTATCCAACATGTGAGGAAAGTTCGTTTTTCCAAATGAACTTGCTCACATGTTGCATACAAAACTTTTCACCACGCCCAGCAAGAAAGTATTCATTCATCATAGGTAAATAAATTAAATAGTCACAAAGCAAATCAAAATAATTATTTATTATATATATATTTTTTTTTTTAAATATCTTTTAAACTTAACATAAAAAAATCAGGCAAGGTTAGTTTCTGAACGGGATCATTACTTTCCTCACTGTTCAACCAGTGAGGAAAAACCAACTTTCCTCACTGTTTTCGTAGAGGAAAGACACTTCTTTCGTTTCAAAATCTTTATTAGTTTACGCAATAATACCAACCTACTCGTAAAATCGGACTGGACCGCAGAACGATAAAGATCAAAGAGCACGCTTTGTAATCCACTTTTGTATGAAACGGATTGTAGTAGTAGGAGACGGATATCTAATGGTAGGAGAGCTAAGTTAGAAATCGCCGGATTATTGGACGTGTCGGATTTGGTGAGCGCCGGATTACCGAGCGCCTAATGTATTGTAGAAATTGCCTGTGGCTAAGATTAAATTAAGGTAAATTATTGTGAATTCTTGCTCGATTTAATTTTATGATTGCTTACTTAATAATTTTCTTTTTCAGTGGAAAGCACACGAAGGCCTTATCTTATGTATCGCATGGAATGCCAATAACAATTTAGTACTGTCTGGTTCTGAAGATGGATATTCTAAGGTACCACCTTACCAAAATCTACATCGTAAATCTCTATTATGTACATGGTTTTATTTGAGTACCTATGTACTTAATGTAAATGAGAGTGTACTTTTCCTCAGATTTGGGACACGTTCGGTCAACAAATTTCGGTGAGCGTCAAACATGACCAGCCTATCACAAGCGTTAGCTGGTCTCCTGCTGGCGACATGTTCGTCGTGGGCAGCTACAATCTCATACGCCTGTGCAACTCTAATGGGGTAAGAATTGCGAAAACTTTATCACCAAGGGTTCCTTGGACTAAGGGACCAAGGCATGACATACTGAGAAACTAATTAACCAAAGGGTTAATTAGTTTCTCAGTATGTCATACCGCACCCTATTTTATTCTCAGTTATCCTACATAATTATCCGGTTCTGATAGTAATTACTAATTTATTCCAGTGGTCTCACTGCCTCGAAAGACCGTCAACGGGCAGCATTTACAACGTAGCTTGGTCTTCCGATGGTACACAGTTAGCAGCAGCGTGTGCAAACGGACATGTTTTGTTCGCTCATATCATTGATCGGTAAATAGATTAACGATTTGATAACTTCATTCGAAATGAAAAGCTTTTTGCAAAACTAAGGTTTTGATATCACCTTTCAGAGAATATACATGGAAGAATTACGCCTGCAACCAAGTAGGTCGGAAAGTGATCGCTATTAGAGACATTATAAGTGATCAGAGTGACCAATTGGACTACCCAGATAGAGTCATACAAATTGCTCTGGGTTTCAATCATATGGTAATCGCAACGGTGAAGCAGTGTTTTATACACAAGCTGTCATCATGGAATACACCAGTGACGTTCGATCTCAAAGAAGGAACTATAAGCATGATATTGCTTGCCGAAAGGTAAATTGTTGAACTTCAGCTCTCTACTATTACTTTAAATTATTAACGTTCACAAGAGATTTTATTACTAAACTTTATGAAAGAAGGCTATTGCTGGCTGTCAGGTTTTTAAGGACAAAACATTACTTAATTATTTTCCAGTTGGTCAAGAATTATTAAGAAAAGCAAAGAATATTTTTTCAGATGCATATGCATAGTAGAAAGAGCTGGGCTATCGGTATACAGTTATATGGGCCGACTACTGGCCAGTCCCCGTTGGGGTGCCCGACCAGAATCTCTAGGACGTGCTGCTGTTTCGCTGGGACCTGATGCACTAGCTGCTATCGACCAGGGTGATAGAAAATGTACGTTATTTATTTTATCTTGTAAACAAGAGTTAGCGAACAACGTTCATTTGTTGATATTTATTCATTAGTAATTATCTTCATCAGTGATCCACGTGTTTGATCTACCCACTGGCCTCATAGTTCGAAGCTCAGCAGACAATACTGTGACGAAACTGACGCACAAGATGACAGTATCTAGTATCGCGCTCAGTCAAACAGGGCCCATTAATGAAAGACAACTAGCTTTGTTGGACTATAACAGGGATCTGTATGTCGTTACTGTTAAGGATAGCAAGCCCAAGTTCGTTAAATTAGGTGAGTAAATGGATTCATATGTATTCCGACAATAACACCCCTAGTGAGTGAGTGCAATCAAGAAAAGACACGAATTCTCGGTTTTAAGTCAACTCATCTTACATGTTCCTAGTATCAAGTAGGTATATCGATAAAAATATAAATAAGTACGTACCTAAACATAATCTCATCGACGTCGTTATAATATCGACTTAGTACCTCTTAACAGAGATAAGTAAAGGAAAGGTCAACTTCTTATTATCTAGAGTTGTTATAAATATCACCAATTTTAGCTGATGACTTAACTAAGGAGTTTCGGAGAAATACAATTTTAGAATCGGTTATTGTTAAAATACCGGAATGACGTGTTTTTTGCTCTAGTAACAGGTTCACTGAAATCCCTAAAGTAATAACAGATTCACTATTGTTTACTGATCGAACTGTTTACCTATTAAGTTTAAGGCTTATATTTTTATTTGTTTATCTAAATACAGAATAAGGTCGGCCATCTGTATCTATCTTGCTGGTATACTGACAGTTGATGTTGTCTTTCCAGCAGACCATTATTCATTAGTCTTAGCTTCAACGGCCTCTTAACACATTTTTTTTATCCTGAATAAACATTTGCTTTTTTTGCCAGGTTCTCAAATCCTAAGTATATGCTGGAGCTGCGAGACGGAGCTCCTAGTAGGCTTGCGTGCTAGCTCTGTAGTAGCCTGGTGCTGTCCACGGGCAGCTATGCAACCTGACTGGCTTGCTCTCACCACCGTCAGCAAGGATGTCGTGTTAGTATCGAAGTTTCAACGTTATAAAATAACTTAATAAACGACAAATATGTCTTAAAATTGTGTTGTTATAAACAATTTGCTTTTTAGGGACCTAGGGAGGAACCCCACAATTCTTAGTATTGAGGATGGCGTAGCGCATATATGCCGTGGCAATGGCTCAATATTACACCTGTCGATTGCTGCATTCCCTGAAAAATTACTCAAACATGTAGTTGCGAACATGTGGCAGCCAGCCCTCCAGGTAAATAAATCTATAAAATAACAGGAATTGTTCGGATTTTCTCTTAACATTGTACTAAGTGCACCTAATAAAATATTTTAGCTCTGTCGCACCGTTGAAGATGAGACACTTTGGGCGTGCTTGGCGGTTCTTGCTTGGCAGCATCATCAACTGCCCGTGGCTGAAGAGGCGTTCGCTTTGATAAGGCAATATCATCAAGTCTGCTATATTCAACATCTTAGAGTAAGTATGGTTAACATCAAAATAGCTAAGCTATGCATATTATTAATATAAAGACGAAATAATCATTTGCCCTGCAACGGAACATTTTATAGGTATCTGCGTCAAAACCTTGTGTGTAATGGATTTTTGTTTCCTTTTCAGAGTAACATACCGGAAAAACTGACGACCAATTAGTAGACATTTTTCTTTATTTAGTGATCTATCTCATTAAACTTAAGATAAATAGAATTTGTTGATTAAAGTTGGAGCGGTAGTAGGTGCCTACTTTTCCCAGTGAGGTATTAAAAGTCAATCATGTCTATTTCTAAAACAACCTTGAATACCTACCTAACCAAGACGTAGGTATGATACCTAAGTCTATCATACCTAGGTAGGTATGAAGGACAACAAGACAAAATGTTAGTCGCGTTATGCGATTAGGTAGGTACCTTTCATACACTTCCATTAGTTAATTGACTTTATTTGATTAACAAAATCAATTTTATCAGTCTTCAATATTACATTGTTCCCATAATTAATGATTATGGTGTTAACTACCCGTTTGGTTTTGTATATTTAAATAAAATAATTATGTTATTATCTATTGAGTGGGTAAATAAAATAATTAGATAATGAGTCGTTAGTAAATTTTTCTGTTTGGAATTGTTATTATTTGAAGAAATAATTATTATGTGATTTTGTAATAAAATTCATTAAACAGCGAGAATTATTTTATTTAAGTTACCGAGGTACAGGTGCTACGTAAAAAAAGCGACAACAATTTGACGAGCTTCATAGTCACAGTCAAATCATTCATTTCAATTAGATCATTATAAGGTACTTTGGAACGTCAAAATGTACAAAAAAAAAAACTATAAAGTTGTCGTTAAAAACTATAAAAGATAGTTTCGTATCGAGACGAATGAGGAAAACATTCAATAGTTACCAGATACATCCTCTTTAAAAAACATCGTCTAACAGTATTTTGTATTTATTAGATACCTTATTATTAAAGACGGTGTAGGACACGTACAGTACTATAGTAGGTACTACTTAGTCTGTGAGTACCTTCTGAGTACCATCATCTTCTGTGAAGACTATGAACTGTCACCCTCAAAAAGATGTACGACACGTCAACGAGAATTCATTTGATTGTCTACCTACAATTTATTAGCATTCCATAATAAGTACCCAATGTGTAATAGGTTTTCTAACTATAAATTGATACAAAATTATGGAACAAAGACTGTAGATAATTACCTAAATAAATTCTTGATGATGAATACATCTTTAAAGTAATTATATCTAGATACAAAATAATTACAAATAAGCAATGACAGATACGTTAACTATGTGAATAGCTACAATAAAAACGGTACCTAATGATTTATTTGGTTAACCTTTAACTTAACTACACAATAATAAAATTTAAGTAATGAGGGTACAGACGCACATCAACCTACCCGAAACTGACAAATTTTCCCAATCAACTTTGACCCTTATACTTCACTGCTTATAGTAATAAAGTTGAAAATCTAGTAATAAAGTAGAAATTTGACATGTTGTAGTAGTGAGTTGATGTGCTGGCGTCTGTATCATTACTTTTACAAAAAACCCTAAAAGGTCAAATTCAGTTTCCCAACACTAGTATTTTCATTCAAGTTCAAGTTGAAAATCCAATCAAATTTACGTTCGTTTCGTTGTTCGTTCAAGTTCATTTTATTCATTCATTCACTCAGTGTTTCTGTCAACGCGAGTTAAGCTAAACGTGTTTCATGTACGCTCTCTAACGTAATTTACTTCGATACAAAACTATTTTTCACTAATAAATTTAATCATTTGTGTTATTATCACTAAAAGTTAATGAAATTCGCTGTGACAATTCATTGTGTAGTGTCTTTCTAAGACAGCAATGCGTACAGCGACGTGCCCTACTTTAAAAACATAGGTTACCGAAAGAAAGTTTTAAAAGTTTTGTTTTGTTGTGTGATGTGAAAATGTGGAAGATGGGTGTTTTGAAGGTGGAAATACTGTTGTTACTGAACTTGTTTTTAGTTAGTGGGGACGTGTATAATAATGATGTGAGTGAGCATTCTTTGGAATTGACCCAGTCCTTGAACTTGGCGCGGCAGGAGTTGATTCAGGAGACTTGTAGACGTTTCCCTCCGAAGTACGGGTTGGATGAACTTCCTCAGAGCCAACTGGAGCATATCTTGATAGATGAGGAACACAAACTTCTCTACTGCTATGTGCCAAAGGTAAGTTTTCAAGGTTAACAAGATTTTCGTACATATCGTAGATACCTTAGGTACACAAATCGTTTTTGAAAGATGTCCATGACATAATTCTTGTAATATTTACAGCTTGTCATTGATTAAGTTAGTTTCTTGACATTATAATTTATTACTTCCTCAAGATGATCCTGTAACATTTTTGAGTAGAGCATTGGTTACTGTCAAATTACAGTAAAATTATTAAAACACATAAGTACAAATACTTTATTATTTTTGGTAATCCTTTGCATCAGGTTTACTTAATATTTCTATACACAAACAAAATGATATCTTTATTACTTACTTAATTATATTCAAGGCTGAGAGATTCAAAATGTATGTAGGTACATTTATTCCACTTATGTAATACCTACTGATAATGATTATTTACTTAACTTTTTACTGATTTACCTACTTCTAATCTATTTTCAGTAGATCACAAACAAGTATAATTGGTAGGTAGTGGTACCTACTAATTACTAAAATATTCCAAAAAATACTCATTCATAGACAAGCCAAGTCCATAGAGTATTTTTAATTTTGCAAACAAAACAGTTCTTGAAAAAAAAAAGACTTCTATTTTCAAAACTAAACAATCTTTTTTACTAAGGTGGCCTGTACAAACTGGAAGCGGATCCTCATGATACTAGCTGGAAAATGGAACAACACAGATGTGTTGTCCATTACCGCCAGTATTGCCCATACTCCTGGAATGTTTCGGAACATGAGCACAGTGAGCCGGCCAGAAAGAGATTACATGTTGGAGAACTATCACAAGATGATCATAGTCAGGAATCCATTTGAAAGGCTACTGTCAGCTTTTAGAAATAAATTGGAAGGTGATGCTCCAAGTGCTAAGTATTTTCAGGTGAGTTTGAAATAATAATGATTATAAACATTTGTAGTATTATGAAGGTTGTGTAATAATTGATTAGGTACATAGGTAAGTGTAGACTAAACAGTTCATATTACATGTAGGTACCTATTTGTTTACGAAAATCTAGTACCACCTACTTACATTAAGTACCTACTAGCTAGTTGTCTACAGCTTTATAAATTAGTTATAATTGATGCTTTTTTTAAAGTATAATGGCAACATTTTTGTTTAATGTGGGAAATGGAAACTGGAAACTATTGTGTTTGTAATTAAGTTAGATTTATTATTATCATTTGTAATGCAAGATGCACAAAATGGATGCAGATAATATTATGATACTTCCTACCACCTGTTAAACTATAACTAACGACACTTTCGCTCCTTCACAAGTCATGCACACTGATATTATAGATTATAATAAGTACTTAGCTAATAAAAAAAAAAACTCATATCAATTAGGTATCGCTTGTCACGCAATTCAGTGATATCACATTACTAAAATATATCAAAATAAGTCTACTGGCACATATATTTTGATAAATGAGAAAGTCTATAGATAAGCAGGAATTTCGAATTCGTAACTTGATATTTTTGACTGCTGGTTATTCCTATCTGCCTTAATTTAATGGTGCCCAAAATACAGATGTAAGTAGGTACTTGCGTGATTTTGTCAAATGTGTTAGTTAATTAATGCAACCAGTAAAACCACAGAGTAAGGGTCAGTTCACACCGAGACGTGACGTGTCGTTGTTTGATGCTCGACGTCGCGCTGCGTCTCGCGGCGCATCATGAAGTCGCTGACAGCCCCACGCCTCGCTGCTTCGTGTTGCGTGATACTGACCCCATAGAATTTACTCATGTGGCAAATCTGTGGAGAAAAATAGATACCTATTGAAATTGTGACCCAATTTAACCTACCTACCGTATCTCATAAAATCACAGTAGGTAGTAAGCCGCTTAACTAATGACAATGCTTACTAAAATGACAAAATCGCATTAAATGAAAGTACCTACCTACCTACTATGTACTGGTAAAAACAGAAAACTGAGCAGTACATGTAACATAGGTATATTAGGAAATGTAGGAAAAAAATCGCAGCATCAGGTATTCATAGCTCCAATATTTCTTGATTAATCAAGAATGAACGCTCAGAATTATAACGACCAATAGATGATGATCAATTCAGTACTTGCGACCTTCGTACGTAATTTACGTTGTCATTATATCCCTTGATCTATTAATTTTTTTATTGAATGGCAAGCAAAGCCGATGTCGACTATTCTGCCAATGTCTAAGGTGCATTGGAAAAACAAGTGTTTATGGAGAGAAAACCCTTGATCTATTGATCTAGGGACATAATGACAACGTAAATTATGACCGCATCCGCAGCCGAATGCATTTGACAACTTTAACTGCCGCTAATTAAAACTTACACCAGACGTTTTTCGTTTTTTGTATGATCATAAAACGTGTTTTGAATTCAGTTTTTGCTTAGACAGGGTTTCATAAAATTACGACATACATTTTGAGCACAGGTGAGCTAGAATTATTAGAAAACTTGAAACAACAACACCACAGATTCTCTTTCAAGTTATAAAACTTTGGTCCTTATTCCATGGGATTTATCATTAGTATGGGACAGAAAAAATAAACATAAGTAAATCATTGCATGTACAAAAAATACTAGGTACCTATATCATACAAGTTAAGACAACATCTGAAATTAATAATGATTTACAAAAAGATAATGATTTATATTAATTGCAATTTAGGAAACATTAATTCTAGATGTAAAGTAGACTTGCCTGATCTATTATGAAAACCTGTGTTTCAGGCCAGCATTTCACAAATTAACATTTCAAAAGAAGCTAGGTACAATATTTTCAATGATTGTAAGAGTAATTAATTGGGTAAGAATATGAGATTAAGTTTAAATAAATTAACGAATGATAAATAAGGTAATATAAAGTTTATAATAAATAATAATATAATAATAGTAGAATAATATTAAGTTTATTTTAATATTTTTAGTAGTTTTTCCGTGTCCGTATAATTGAGTAATTTAAAATGTGTCGCCTAAAACTGTGGTCTAACATTTTTGGTGCTTAACCGAAATTCTCTGAAAATATCAAGGTAATACGAACTGTTGACCAGCTTTCTAATTACGCAACATATTTTCGTAAACGATAAAGACAAATCTGTTTCATTTTGACAGTTCAACAACATTCATTGCGTCATTTACGTTGCTCTGCAGTTTTTTTTTTCGAACTTACGGTGCAATGGATTAGCAAACTGTTTCAAAACGATTCAGATTCGGATTGATTTTGCATTACGTAATTAGGGTACAGGTCCAACCCTAGACAATTCTCTAATACCTAACTTTAAACATCTCAAGTTGGTTTTGCCTGCCCAAATGAGTCTCGCGTTCGACCGACATTACCACGTTTTAAGCCGTTGGCTCCGACTGTCATTTGTGGATCTTTGACAGTTGTTACGCGTCGTCAGAAGCCCGAAAGTTTGACAACCAGTCTTACCAGTTACTGGGTAACACGATAATTACCCAGTAACTGGTTTGTGGACGTATTCAACTGCATCAGGTTAACATAGTTGGGAAAAGGCTAGGCAAAGATGGTCGTGAAAAGTCTTAAGTAGTTGTCTACGTCAACCAACCTTTTAACATATTTGTCGATACTTGTCGGGATTACTAAGACCATAGATCAAAGTACTTACCATGTACAAAATAACGCATTGAATCCACATCGAACAAGCAACAAACATCAAGCGATAAGGACTTCCGTTTAACTGCAGCTGTAAAGTTTATTTTTACATTAAAATGAAATGATAATAGGATATCGTTTATTTCTCTTCTCTACTTAGCATAAACTCATCAGTTTATATTTCGTGGGTGTAACCCTTGCTCTGTTTCGAAATATCATAAAGACTACTCGAGTGCCCAGCAAATAGGTACCTACTTTTAGTTATGATCGGTAAAAAGATCTTGCGAGTTTTCTCCTCGGTAATCTTTTTGTTTACTGATCTATATGTCTGTCTATTTATTTGGCAGGAAAAGACCATTTTCTAGACCACAGCAGACAGCTGTACAAAAGGCTATTAAGTAGGGACGATTATGTTAGACCGTCAGAGAAATGCCCCACCAGGATTATTCCTCCATACTGCGTTCAACAGTCCATTTATACTGAACCTGATTTTTAGGGTTCCGTAGTCAACTAGGAACCCTTATAGTTTCGCCATGTCTGTCTGTCCGTCCGTCCGTCCTCGCTTAATCTCTGTGACCGTTAGCACTAGAAAGCTGAAATTTGGTACCAATATGTAGGGTGATTGCGTCGGTTGGCAACCAGTTAGTTGAGTTGCTAACTTTGAACGAATCAAAATATACGCCATTTACACGCAAAATAGTTGCCGACAATGTAAATTGATTTTAAATATAGTCTAGTTGTGAAATAAAATATAAAATATCACGCTTCCAATCATAAATTATGAAAAATTATGGAAAATGTGCAAAAATAGCCGAAATGCTAGATAACGACCACTTGTTTCGGTTGACGACCACTAGTACGCTAGATTGCGACCACTGTTAAAAAACATATAAATAAAGTAATAAAACCACTTTTATGGATAAAAAATATTATTTATTTATCACTTTAACAAACATAATTAAATATCTAATACTCATCAACACAAATAGTATTTAATCATCTGATTTAACGTTTTTTTTAATTAAAATAATCAAATAAAATAAATCTTTTTCGTTGCGCGATTTAACCTGGTACAAATTTCGATATCCCTTTGGAGCTAAAAACTTGTCCAGTTTTAGGACATAGAGAAGCCACTTTGTCCTGTTCCACACCAATTTGTCCGGGACGATCTTCTTTGAATGGATTCTTTGATACCTAGGTGGTTTTTGAAAAAAAAACAAAAAATGACAGTATTCAGAAGCTACTGCTTCTTAATTGGGAATCCGCACTTGGCAACGGGCAAGCGGGCGGAATTCTAGTCATGAAACCTAGTGAGTCTCTTTAACTCCGTCATCCATGAGGTATAACGCCCGAGGCGTGGAGTAGAGGTGCGATGGTTCTGTTCTTCAAAAAAGGTAACAAAACCTTGCTAAAGAACTATAGACCCATCTCACTTCTGAGCCACGAATACAAGCTGTTCTCGAGAATCTTCACGAACCATTTCGTCAGGAGACTTGACGATTCCCAGCCACCAGAACAAGCCGGATTTTGAAAAGGCTTTAGCTCTTTAGACCACATCCATACAGTCCATACTGTTCCGCACAACCAGCCGCTGTGTTTGGCATTTTTGGACTACGATAAAGCATTCGACTCCATCGAAATATGGGCAGTTCTGGCCTCTGCAACGATGTCAAATTGACAGGCGCCATATCGAAGTGTTGAGATTCTCGTATGACGCTGCCACGATGACTGTCCAGAACCAGGATGAGAAAACGAGCCCCATCCAACTCCTCAGAGGAGCGAGATAGGGGGATGTGATATCACCGAAACTGTTTACCAATGCTCCAAGTCTTTTTCTTCCTCTTAGGGACTTGCTTCCGAGGGCGTCATTTTGAAAAAAACTACTTATACTAAATCAAATAATCACATGTGCTCGAATACTGAACATACTTAAGCTAAACTTTAGTTTGTTGCCATCGTTCTTTTCGTACTAAATCTTGGTGGTCGCAAACTAGCATCGTAATTTTCTAACTGTATCACTTAGCGACCACCTTTTAGGACCAATACTTGTGGGTGAATTAAATAAGTTTTATCAAAAAAACATGGTCGTTTACTGAAGAATAGCATGTTTAGGCTTTTACAACACCAAAACCCTAAATTGTGTAACCATAAATAAAACATTGAGAACATAATAAGGAAAACAAAATAAAACTGTGCGAGTCAGAATACGACCACCCACCCGGTCGCTTTCTAACGTATTATTAAAATATGCATTTCAGTAACCGACCACTGAGTTTTAGTTTAATATATGGTATAAATTGACTTAAATGCAATTAAACAATTGAAATCACTACATAACTGAAGTACCCACGTTTCCAATTTGAGTAAAAAACTTAAAATAAGTAGCAAAACTTACCTTCGAACGCCGCGCGCCTTGCTAATTTTTTGCTCTTGCGCAGCACGTTCACACACCACTGAGTCAACACGTGAATTTAGCGTCATTTTTCTATGTTTTGGGTCAAGCGGTTCGTATAAGATTGAGTAAATTCTTATTATGTAACTATTCAAATAATATTTAAGACATACTATTTTAATTTATGTCATATTTGAAGGTTATTATCTTTAATTAAAGAAACCTAGTCAGACAAGTGGTCGGTTACCGGAGGTGGTCGCGAAACCGGCGCAATGACCCTATATCAATCACGCCGACAGTGGTAAAATAAAAATTGGAAAAAAATGTTTTATAAGGGTAGCCAGCCCCCCTATATGTAAAGTGGGAAGTGATTTTTTTTTAAATTTCAACCCTTACGTGTGATATATTCTTGGAAAGGTATTTAAAAATGAATACGGGTTTACTGAAATCATTTTTTGATAATGACAATAATTTCGGAAATAATCGCTCCAAAAGTAAAAAAACAATGTGACCCCCCCCCCCTCTAACTTTTGAACCAAGTTTAGAAAATATGAAAAAAATCTGAAAAGTAGAACTTTATAAGGACTTTCTAGGAAAATTATTTTGAACTTGATGGAAACAACAGTTTTTGTACAAAAATGACAGAAAGTTGTACAAAATAATTTCTGGACTAAGTTTGTAGTATAATCGTATATGCAAGCAGGAACACTTATTGTGACGAACGGGAAACTACGGAACCCTACACTGAGCGTGGCCCGACACGCTCTTGGCCGGTTTTTTCATTTTCCCTTCGGCTCGGAAACATGCATTGTAGCGGTTTCTGGGGAGACTCAAGTTTAGCACTGGCCGGTGGCCGGTGTCATGAAACTCCACTAAAACTTGTTAAAAATAGATAATAATATGAATTATGCAATGTTCACGCGTCAAGTGTTTCGATTACCTACCTACCTTCTCAAATATTCCACCCGGCCTTGCAGTTGTTTTCGTACGAATTGATAATAATTTGGTCGTCATTAAAGCTCGTTGACTTTTGACATTGGTCATTGATAGTGGTAGCTAAAGTATCCATGAACTTAGTTGGCGGGATCATTATTTGTAATGTCTATATCTAGACGGCCTTTTTCATCTAAGGAACGGTTAGGTACGTATTGGCCGTCGTAAAAAACGAATAGGTACCTACCTAGTAATAACTCTTAATTTGTATTTTTCCTTGTTGTGTCGTATTTAATTGTCTTAAAATTATAATTAGTTTTTTACACCAGGCAATCATTTCGCATACGCTTTATTTTTGATTACTCAGAAAGTATTTACCTGTTTAATACTTGGTCAATTAGGCTCATATTATATGTTGTGTATTGTAAAGTCCCAACAAAACAATACTTACAATATTTCAAACACTACCATTATTTGTAAGGTAACCCCTGCTTAACAAAATGTATATTTACAGGATCGTGTAGGAAGACGCATCATCAAAGCATACCGCGAGAATCCGTCGAATGAATCCCTGGAGTTTGGCCATGACGTCACTTTCAAGGAGTTCGCGCTCTTCCTCACCAACCGTTCAGAGGAGATGGCCGATGTTGTGAACAACGAACATTGGCAGCCCATCACTAACCTGTGCCATCCCTGCCTTATCAAGTACACTTTAGTTGGTAAGTCGAAATTAAATATTTCTACTGAAATAAGACGTTTTAGACGAAAAAACTACAAAAGCTGGGCACTTAATTAATATAGTTTGTGTTTGTTTTGAGGTCTTAATATATCGCGTGTCATTATAAAAATATTTTATTTCACATAAACCTACATGGGCAATTGAGCACGTATGAAACGTCAGAAAATAGGTGCACGGTTCGGATTGGTAGTTTCCTATGGAGAAGAGCCGGAAAGAAACTCCACGGTTACTCTATAATATTTTTAAATAAGTAACAGTGTTAATAGATATTGGCGGACAGTGTAGGCCGTTCAACTAGTACTAGGTACTTAACAAAATGCAAAATGGTCAACAAATCTACAGTCCACTAGGCCTATAACAACGTTCTCACATTCACAAAATAGAAAAGAATCTACGTGTATAAAAAAAATCTATTTAAACCAAATCAGAAAATTTTCAAGTCCACATACAAATAAAAAGTCAAGCAGAAATGGCTACATTTTTTCATCTTTCATACCTACTGAGTAAGGTAACTCAACCAAACGAGCGGATCCAGCCCTCAAAAAAGGTTGTGGTCACGAGTCACGATTAGGAGTCACTCGCGATCGATACAATAAATTGCTATAAGTCCATAGACCACTTTTGCCCAGTCTCCTTTGGTAAGGTTATTTGTTGTGTATTATTTGTTGTGAACATCAGCCTATCGACCTCAATTAGGGTTGTGTGGGCATGCCCAACGTGCCCACTACGGTGGATCCGCGCATGCAACCAAAAGACACCTTTCATATGTCTCGTTGAAAGATTTTCCATCGAGTTTGTCAAAAGTTGCACCAAGCTTTGTCGGTAATAGAATCATGTTAAAAAAACCGACCAAGTGCGTGTCTAACCACGCACAACAAAGGGTTCCGTAGCTGGGATGAATTTATCGCAAGAACAAACTTAACTTTGTAGTTCTCCCTTATGGGATGTATGGGAGAACATGTTTTTGCAACCGCAAATGTATGTTGGTCGATTATTACTCGTTAACTTTTAAAGCCTACTTAGCTGTGATAGTTTTTCACATAACCAAAACTTACCATTTAGCTGGTAGGGGGAGGGGGAGGGGGGAACTAGACTACCAAAAAATTGCACTTTAAAGCTTAATATTTCGCTAACCGATCCCTGAATCCTAAAATGGTTTCAACAAACTCAAATATCATTTTTGAACGACCTTTCCAACGACACCCCACACCAAGGGATGGACGAGAAAAAAAAAACATCCCCACTTTTTGTGTAGGGGAGGTACCTACCTTATTTTTTTTTTATTATTCTATTTTACCACTTTGTCGGCGTGATTAATATGTATGGATGCTAAATTACAGCTATCTAGTAGGTACAAATAGTCTGAGCTAAGCCATACGGACAGACAGAGAGACAGACGGACATGTCGAACTGAACGGAAAACTGTAAGGGATCATTGTTTTCTATGGAACCCTAAAAAGGACGAGTACCATATGCATAAATTATAATGTGCTCATAAAAACCATACAGTGAACATCAATAGTTCGCCTGGCATAGTGATTATGGCATTAACCTCTCAGGGTTCACGCCATTGTGCATTGCATTGTATATAAGTATAGTACCTAGACTGAGAGCTCAGAGAGGCCAACGTCCTATAACGATGTTCTATAACCAATAAATATAGATTTTAGTTTTTTCAAGTGCAAAGTAAAGAACTTCTTTTATTGAGTGGAATTGGCAAAAAATGTGTCAATCAAAACTTAAAGGTTACTTGAGTTTGCCATAGCCTAAAGTATCTTGTATTTTCGATTATGGCAGTGCTTGTTGGAAGTACTGTCAACCGCTCATCATTGATAACAATTGGATATTGACTAGCACTAAAACGATCTGCGCCTTTATGTCGTAGCACTACGAATATATTCGTAGTGCAAGTGTTCAGATGTAACAAATTGTTCAGGTTTGAGGAAAAGTGGCCATAAAATAAAAACCAAGTGGCAGAGGCTGGCAAGTATAATTATGTAGTGCCATCCACGAAGATGCGCCCCACTCCGCTCTGCTCCGTACTAAAGTACAGCTTATAGTACAGTAATCGCGGAGTGGGGTGCATTTTCGTGGATGGCACTATCTGTAACAAGTGGAATCTGTTGTAATCTGTCAAAGCAATTTAAAACCTCACGAAGACAGCGCAGATATCTTGTAACCTTTGCTTGTTACGCTTTTTTACCAGCCTCCCTTATTTGAGTTACCTATATTTTCTGTCCTGTGGTGCGTGCAACATTATGTAGGTATACTTACGTTGTCAAATAATGGCATCTCAGTTTTTTTTGTATTTAACCGATGTCACTCAACTTGAAACCTGAGCACATACCTATCAAATATTATTATCTATACATCGTAAGGACTATTTCTGGTTGCAGCGCTCGGCGGCTATAGCACCGAGGCGGTAACAGATGGGGTCATCGTGTTCACGGGATTTTGTTTCCAAACTGCTTACATATGAAGTTCTTCGATAGTACCTACTCGGCTTCTGTATCAGTAGCGATTTAAACAAGTTCGTGTAGGACGAGGCAGCAGGTCATGCGCTTCTAAACTGCCCGGGTGTTGCCACAAACAGGGCAAAGTACTTCGGTCACTATATCTCGGAGGTAGGGTTACCATTTTTTTTTTAATATCAAAGGATGTTGAAAAGAAACGTCCCCACCTTCCAACAGATTTGAAATAAGTGTCATTATCATTTTTTTTTAAATAGAATCGTCATTTGTTTTAGTACGTGAAATAGGTATGCTTTTCTGTTTGTGAAAAAACATGATTTTTGTTTAAAAATAAATACTTATTTGCCGAAAAGTTTTTTTTAAATTATAAATAAACCCAATAGTTTTTTTAAATTATAAATAAACCGAATACAGGTACTTTAGGCTTTTTTGGGTCCCAATGAACAAATTGACACGTATCCCAAGACTGTTGTAGGGTGTGGTCG
The DNA here is from genome assembly GCA_963853775.1 of Xanthia togata. NCBI lineage: Eukaryota > Metazoa > Arthropoda > Insecta > Lepidoptera > Noctuidae > Xanthia > Xanthia togata. The sequence continues at coordinate 21,872,271 of OY970798.1, read as the reverse complement.
GGGTTTTTACAAAATCCCCCATGGTCCTTTAGTATTTTTGAAGCCATAGCCTGTAAAAATATAGTAGACAGCGAAAAAATAAAAATTAAACGGGGTGTGGCGTAAATAATGGATAACCCTGAAACTGTCGATTGGCCAGATTATCATCTATCATTTACCCCACATTATATCGCCATATGCCCATGGTTTTTTGGCCCAAAATTGCATAATGCCTTAGAAAAAATGTTATAATTTGAAAATATGTATTTTTTGCAATGTTATCTTAGAATGTAATAAAAATCAAGAAACTGATCTGATAATAGAAATATTCAGGAGAGACATAACAAAAAAAAACGAGAAAAAATTAACAATTGTAGAAATGGCAGCTGATTTTGTAAGAATACCAAGTACGATTTTTATTTAAAATATCAAAAATAACAATAATTTGGTCATTCATGGGCATATGGCGATATAAGTCATAGGAGTAGGGTAAATGGTCGATGATAATCTGGCCAATCGACAGTTTCAGGGTTATCCATTATTTACGCCACACCCTGTAGGTATAGTACCCATGCTTCAAAAACATTTTAATATTTTAAATGCATATTTTTTGCTACTATGGACCTATAATAACATTTTTATGTCTCTTTACTATTTTTACACTCTAAATTAAGTTTACAAAATACCATTAATTCAGCTTTTAAGAGATAAATATTGGACCTATTGCGATCATCTCGACATTTTGTATTGAAATAAGAACATACCTAGTAGTTTCGCCTACTATATTTTTTCTTTAGAAATATATAGTATTTTGGCCACTAATATAGCGGGATACTATATTAATAAGGCTAGACGAGTCCACACCAAAGCCAGTGTCTACTTACATCATGTAATTCGATAGTGTTAAAAGTTTCTATGAATCACTGTCAATAATTATTAGGTAGTCCTACCACCAAGACTTGCGCAGACCTCAATTTATTGTAGTGGCGCTTTTCAAATATACGAATGAGATAAAATGTAAAAAAAAGTTGTGATTTGACTCCAAAAGCCAATAAGCTGCATTTTAATCAAATAAAAAAACAAAAAAAAAAAATACTAAGTGAAAAATAACTTTAATTTGGGAAGATGGTGGCAAAAACCGAAAATTCGAAACCAAAGACACCGACTTCCGAAATTAAAACACACTGTTCCACTTAGTAAGTAGTGTTTTTTTTAAAGTTTTTTATTTTAATTTTAGTTGTGGTACCACCTACACTAGGTACCTACCCCACACAAATTCGAATACTACCCTAGCAAAGTTAATACCACCTCTGAAGCATGACCTACCAAACAAAAAACAATCATCAAAATAAATTCATAATTGGCAAAAAAAACGCGAAACAATCATACAAAAAAAAAAAAAAACATACTGTCGAATTGAGAATCTCCTTCTTTTTGGCGACTGTTAAAAAAGGGATTTCCTCAATAAAACATTGAATAATTTCGTTGGCAGATAATCTTGCATATAATATAACCTACTAAAGAAATATTCGTACTGTTCTTTTTGCACAGACACCTAAAATCGTACATGGTTATGTAATTTGAGTACATAGGTAACATATAAAATGCACTAACATTGAATTAATTGCAATACTGGCCGCAGCACGTGTTCATTGGCCTTAATTAACTATTTGACACAATCATGCGTCACTGTTCTTTTACAGTTATTAATTTATATATTTAGTGATGGCAGAATTTGCTATTTAATGGCCTTGTTAGAACAAATAATTGTATAGAAATAATATATTATTGACTGCAATGGTTCCCAAACCGTCAAATATGAACCAAACCAAACCATTGAACATCTTCAACATTTTCACTGCATGCTTATTTACAAAGCAGCATCCTAATTGTCAACCAACACGATCAATCACAATCTATTTCATTTTGACAGTTCAACAACATTCATTGCGTTATTTACGTTGTTGAGCAGATCAATTTTTCGAACATATAAAGCAATGGATTAGCAATCTCCTCAAATCCACTCGCTCAGTGATGGACTCAGAGAATTGGCCTCACTAGTTGAAGTGAAAACTTCTTTAGGTGGACTTTGCGGTCTTACTGAACATTGAACAAAACTGAGCCATCCCGCTCGGGTTGGTGACGCTGAATCGCGTATACTCGGCTCCAGTCGGTTGGAGACGCTGAATCGGGAATACTCGGCTCCAGTCGGTCGGAGACGCTGAATCGGGAATACTCGGCTCCAGTCGGTCGGAGACGCTGAATCGGGTATACTCGGCTCCAGTCGGTCGGAGACGCTGAATCGCGTATACCTACTCGGCTCCAGTCGTAAGTTTTCACTTCTATAGTGTGATCATCTTCACACCCTCTTTTTTGACAGAAGTGTCTGTCCCTGAATAATCAATCAAGTAGACAAACAATCTCTGTTAACAATCGGGAAGTAAGACTAGCTTGGACAAAAAAGTTAGACCCTCATACGAAATAAATTGCATGAATCCCAGAACATCATTTTGCAATGATCATCTAGCTAGGATAATCTAAAAACAAACAATAATCAATCAATCTCTTGGGTCTACTCCACACTTTAAGGGAATTCAATGCCACAAACTAACAATGCTTCGTAATGAATTATGATGGACACCATTCATAACATAACATCACGCCTGTATTCCCCGAAAGGATAGGCAGAGGTCTACCTATAATACACCCACATTTCGCCAGTTATGTTTAAGTCCCATGTAATAGGGGGCGAGCCTATTGCCATCAACCGGGCACAAATCCAGACTCCGGGCTGCTACTGAAAAATTCCAGATGGAAAAACCCAATAACACCCAGGACCCTCAGCTCCAGGTGGTAAATGGGAAAAAAACTAAATGCATAAGATTTGCTTTACCGAATGATAAAAGTAGTGATTGTGATATAGTATTGAATAAGGAGAAACTAGAATTCGTAGATAAAAATGTTTTCCTGGGGATCACGCTTGACTCAAGGCTGCAATGGGGTCCTCATTTAACATCTCTCGCAGGACGGCTAAGTTCAGCAGCATAATTATGCTCTAAGAAAAATCCGTCAATTTACTGATATAGATGCCGCAAGGCTAGTCTATTTCAGTTACTTTCATAGTATCATACAATATTTTACTATGGGGACGGGCTGCAGATACCGACTCTATTTTTATTCTGCAGAAAAGAGCCAGTAGAGCAATATATTGCCTCCGCAGGCGCGATTCTGTAACTGTTTAAAAATATTAACATCATGACGGTACCTTGTCAATATATCTATGAAAACATCATGTTCTGTCAGGAAAAATCTTAATCTTTTCAGTAAAAGAGGTGAAAGACACAATTATAGTACGACAAACAGGGACCAATTAGTTCAACCGGGTTTCAGACTGGCTAAAGTAGACTCATCCTTCATGGGGTACTGTTTAAAATGTTACAATAAAATACCTTTCCACATACTACAACTAAATGAAACGAAATTTAAATTTATTATATCGCTGACAAAAATGCTTGGCTCAACGCTGGTCCAGCTCCACAAGGGCGCATAAACTATCTTTGAATTGTATAACTTCAATCTCTTAAAATTGTATAATTGCATAGCACATGTGTAAGCAAGGACTGTGACCATGTACCTTCTATAAAGCTACCATTTGCTGGGTACGTATTTCATTGACTTGAATGTGCCCTGGCGGCTGAGAGTATGTCATTCTCACTCAAATGTCTCGCTGGTGGTGGCGTGTGTGTTGGATCGTTAAGTTCCCTTCAAAATGGTTGAGCTAAACGGTGCTGATCCATGCGTCATGTTCATGAACGGGCGCCGTCAGTAGGGACTGGTAATCTCTTGTCTGCCACGGCTTATTTTAATTGTTGAATTGGTTTTATATTTTTATTACGGACGCTTTTTACGTGCACGTCTTTCTACATTGGTCTCACATGTATAATTTCAACATGAATTATGTACTTAACCAATATTTTGTAACAATATTATGATTTAAAAGAGTGTCCGTGGAGTTTCTTGCCCGTTCTCCTCCATAGGGACCTACGCTTTGGAATGGGCAGCTAGCTTCATATTTCTGACTGACTGACTGACCCCTTTGCCTGTAAATGGTTTAATTGAAAATGCTTTGAGGTGCTCAGCAGTAGCGCTTGCGACCACTACACCAACAAGGCAGTCCACAATGGACTCCATTCATATCATCAACCGGCTTTCTCACAGAGATTTTGCTTACTAATCAAATATTTTATTCGAATGTAAGCGGAAAATGTATGATTGGAAATAGAATTTGACTAATCAGAATCGCTTTATATACTGACGCTCATCTCCTTGATGAATAAGATTAGTCAGTCTTCAGGTCTCCAGGAAAATTGGGCTTATTAGAGCTTACGTCATTCGTTTCAAAGGACACATACATAAAATTCGATTTTTCTTTTTCAAAATTTCTCATTTAGGTCTTGTATGTTAGAAGATAGTACCTACTAGCGTTTTTTTATTGCTGAATGGGCTTGCTCTTGACTTCGATCTGGCTTGGTGGAAAGCGATGGATGAAGTCTATGATGGCACGAGCGTGCCCAGAAGATGCCTGTTCACTCTTGCTTTGAACGCTGACGGGTTATACGGTAACACAGACGACTGTGACAGTTCAAAAGATTGAAGACACAACAGAGGGCCCTAGTCTGAGTTTCTTATAACCATCTTGACCGCGTTCGGCGCTCCGATTGGCCCTTCACTGGTGAAGGCCGACCGGCTGCCAATCGGAGCGCCGAACGCGGTCGATGCGTAAAATCGAAATGGTTAAATGAAACTCACACTAAGGCCTCTGTCTGCGGCCTCCAGACTTTGGCCGTGCGCGTTTAGGACAACAGGAAAACATTTAAAATATACATAAGCATCGTGTAAAAATAAATACGTCATTGGCCATGTGACAAAACTTGACAGTCTATAGATTCAAGGATCTACGTCCACGTCCACTGGAGATACACCGATAAGGCTAATCTTAAAATATTTATCTAAAGCTATTGCTCAACTGTTGATTAAGACATCGTAAAGAGTATTCTATCTATCTATCGTACGCTAAGCTCTCAATGTATTACTTGATTTTTCTTTTGAAACTAAAAGGGGATCGTGCTACCCAGTAACTTTGCAGTCGCTCCTTGAAAATACTGGTATTCATCTGCATCCTGTTAGACTGGAAGCCGACTGCACATAGTTAGGAAAAGGTTAAACTAACAATAATATTTTTGTAAAGTTCCTACACCTTAATTGACACACTTTCAATCACAATCTGGGGCCTTATTATGAAGTATTAATGCCATCATTATTCCACTGCGATAAAAGGATCGTGCTAGCGGCCTATAGCTCCGTCTCTCACTCACACTGGAATAATGGTGGCATTAATACGGCCCCTGAATGATTCTGAAGGATATTGCTGATCCATTACTTCAAATGATCGAAAAATTTGTCTGCTCAACAACATAAATAACGCAATGAATGTACACAATTACCCCGCTGTTCTGGTGTTCCCGATTCAGATTTATTTTTGTATTGTTCCCGTCAAAGTATCAAAGTCCAGGTAACTAACTAATTCTAGGAGTCTCATAATATATATAATTGTTGTTATCTACCAGGATTATTTTGTTTGATTAACTAATCTGGTAATTAATACAATCATTAGCTTCAACTAATAGTTACTGAGATAAGCTAAATCAGTGGACCTGGGGTCACTGAGTTAAGGGGTTTTATCATTTCCCGTACCATTTAGCCTTAATGATCCGCTTCAAAAATATATGTTATTTTAACGAGTTCCGCCTTCCTATTTCTACATTCGTTGTGCAGGATTAGGGAAACCCAGAAAAACCTAATCAGTCCATCATCAATTAATTCATCCATTACAATTGGATACCTACTATTAATAGTACGACTACGTAATACATTAAAAAATTTAATCCTATACCTACAACATGTAAAAAAACCCTGTCCGATCCGTGAGGGTGTTGTTAGGTATCGTACTAGAGTCACCTACGTGGAAATTTTCAGGAGAAAAGAAACTAAAAATTGTCACGTTGATTTTTTTCAGTGGGGAATTTTACCGGTCTGTTACATGGGGCGCGGGGGGCCGACGTTTAGCGGATGTCTACAAGTCATAAACTAGACCCCTTTTGAAAATTTGCTAATGTGAATAACTTTTTTATCTTCAATCATCATTTCTGCCGAATGACGTCCACTGCTGGACATAAGCCTTGGGGTGGTTTGCCATAATTTCGCAGTATGGCGTTAAAATACATAGAGAATGCTGCTGTTCATTCTCCAGAAAGTACCTTAGTTGCCTTTTACGACACCCACGGGAATGGAATGGTGCTATTCTTTATTCCACCACCACACGGCACCAGAATTTTCAATACTTAATCATTAAAAAAAATATTACTTTTTGGTAATGTTGCAGTACCACATAATGTGCCCCTTTCGGTTCGGAAACAGCTTTTTTATATTATATAGCCAAATCTAGTAGTCTGTTGTAGTGAATTCACGGGCAGCAAAAGCATTAATTGACCGTGCCCTACTCAATCGTCGATTTAACCTATTGATAAAATGCTCATTATGCATAGCTACTAACTAAATTAGAATCAATTGAAATTGAAAACGTACGATTTTGAATGAATGAAGAACACGCTATAAATTTACACAATTTATTTACAGCTATTACCGTTCAAAGTGAATGAGGTAATAGTATAGTATATAATCAGTTGACTTACTTGTTGTCGGTGGAATAGTAATTAAAGTAGATTGGCAAATAAATCTCAATCAAGGAGTCAAGGAGACAAGTCCTACGTAACTTGGAATTGCGTGCTGGAAAGATATTAGAACGCTTTAGCCAGTTCATCAATGTCCGTACAACTGTATGTGATGCTTGTGAAAATTCCATAGCTAGCCAATCATTGGCTAGCTTGCAAACTAATTAATGGTTTGTGTTGGATGGAAAAACCTTAATAAATAGGGTGATTGCGCCGGTTGGCGACCAGTTAGTTGAGTTGCTAACTTTAGACGAATCAAAATATACACCATTTACACGCAAAATAGTTGCCGACAATGTAAATTGGTTCTAAATATAGTCTAGTTGTGAAATAAAATATAAAATATCACGCTTCCATTCATAAATTATGAAAAATGTGCAAAAATAGCCGAAATGCTAGATAACGACCACTTTCTTCGGTTGACGACCACTAGTACGCTAGATTACGACCACTGTTAAAAAACATAAAAATACAGTAATAAAACCACTTTTATGGATAAAAAATATTATTTATTTTTCACTTTAAATCAAATATAATTAAGTATCTAATAATCATCAACACAAATAGTATTTAATTATCTGATTTAACGTTTTTTTATTAAATTAATCAATTAAAATAAATCTTTTTCGTTGCGCGATTTAACCTGGTACAAATTTCGATATCCCTTTGCAGCTAAAAAATAATCCAGTTTTAGGGCATAGAGCCCACCAATTTATCCTGGACGATCTTCTTTGAAGGGATTCTTTGATACATGGTTTTTGACAAAAAAAAATTGACAGTATCCAGAAGCTCCTGCTTCTAAAATATGCATGGTTTTAGTTTAATATATGGTAAAAATTTACTTAAATGTAATAAATAAATTTAAATCACTACATAATTGAAGTACCCGCGTTTCTAATTTGAGTAGAAAACTTAAAATAAGTAACAAACCTTACTTTCGAACGCCGCGCGCCTTGCAAATTTTTTGCTCTTGCGGAGCACGTTTACACACCAATGAGTCAACACGTGAATTTTGCGTAATTTTTCTTTGTTTTGGGTCAAGCGGTTCGTATAAAATTTTGTATATTCTTATTATGTAACTATTCAAATAATATTTGAGACATACTATTTATTTTTATGTCCTAAAGAAAGGTTATTATCTTTAATTAAAGAAACCTAGTCAGACAAGTGGTCGGTTACCGGAGGTGGTCGCGAAACCGGCGCAACGACCCTATACAACCATTATTTTCGTAAGAATATTTTTATTAAAAGGGTGTTTGTTGCCCGTTGATCTCCATGGGAACCTACTACGCTTTGGAATGTAATGGACAACTAGCATCTCTGTGACTGACCACACATACACTAAAGTGATTACAGGCACTTTTGAATTGTCAAGGGTAGGGGGGGGATTTATTTTAATTAATAATATAATAATAATAAATATATTCCTTATTGCCATAAACAGGTTATAAAACATTTGAGACCCTGGCTCCAGATATCCTCTAGGTTAGAGTACCTGTATTTCAGGACTTCTTCCATTTAGGTTACAAATGAGCAAATATGCAGCAAAAGGTGATGAAATTATCTTACATAAAATAAAGTTTAAAAAATAGAATGAATGAATGAATTGCACCGATCCCAGCGTTGTTTAACCAGACTCGATAAATCGAATAAACCCGAAGATTTGCACTAGCCCCTGGAGCCTCATGTTTCATGGTGCTACAGAGGCCATTGCATATCAGGGGGTAGACCGGGTGGCGCGGAAATGGTAGGGAAGACGTGCCCTCAGGATATTGAAGGATTTACGAGCCGTACCGGATATGCATCCTTGAGTAGGCAATGGACTAGTGAAGAGACGGGTGATATTTATCAATGGATGGGCATCTTTTTACGACATCGCCGCCAGTTGGCTCAGTCAGTAAGTTTAAAAAATTGAATAAGAAAAATTAAATTAGAATTAAAGCAAATAAAATACTCTCATTAATTAGATTTAGAGATTAACTATTTTAATTAAAGCAAATCAAACTGCCTAGCCTTTTCCAAACTATATTGGGGTCGGCTTCCAGTCTAACCGGATGCAGCTGAATACCAGTATTGAAATGGAGCGACTGCCTATCTGACCTCCACAACCCAGATACTGGGTAATACAATATCCCTTGTTGGGACTGGTTGTCAGACTTTCGGGCTTCTGACGACCCGTAAGACTGTCAACCCTCACCCATCCACAGACCAACCCCGGCAAGCGTAGCATAACCTGACGGATCGATCCGTGCGGCAGTTATTATTTAGCCACGAGCTCTCTATTTTAATTAAAGCAATTATGCTTTAAATAAAATAAATGCTTTGAGTTTGAGTTTGATGTTATCTATATATAATCTTAACATATTATTAAACAAAGTCGCTTTTCGTGTCCGTCTGTGTGACCGCTTAGATCTACTAAACTGCTCAATGCATTAAGATGCGTATTTCACCACAATTTAGAGCGTTTATTCCGGAAGGTTTATGCGTAAACTACATTAATAATCGTTTTAGATACAGCACAGAAAGCTTATGTTTTGATGCGTCGCCATTGCACCCGTGTCGGGTCGCTAGAGAAGTATATTTAATAAGGTTCTCCCACCCAACTCAGCAGCAAGCAGTCCTCGCATACGAGCATTGAAATAGTAGAACATTCAACCGCTGCTGAAATTTTCGTAACCGAATAATCAATTTGCTCATTAAGATGTTACAAAAAATACTGATATTTAAAATCCGGCATGTACTTAACCGAACCTCTAATAGTTCCCTTTCGCGCTCCTAAAAATATTATTTAACACTAATAAGTACCTATAATTATTGCGCAATTCGGCTCGCGTTAGTTTGGTCACAGTTCCAACCTAACCTAACCCGTTTGATCGGGGTACCCTAGCTCTAGTTACTGCGACCGACTGTGAGAAAAGGCCAGAAAGTGAAAAGAGGCTCAATTATTAAAAAAACTGTGAAACATAAGAAGCGGCAAAAGTTTTAGAGGTTCATTTATTTAAAAGTGTCCATCATTAGGTCAATAAGTTTTTAGGGGATCAGTTAAATATTTTCCTTGTAAATTGAATCCGGAAACACTCAAAAGCGTCTTCAAATCTTAAGCCTTGACTGAGCAAAAACACAATGTTTGCGGTTTGTGGTATACAAGTATATACAAGAAACATAATCTTATTGGACGGTAGAGGATACTGATTAACTTGCTTGCAAAGCGGATGTCGGCGACCCCATAGGAGTGGCAAGAGGCTCCACGTGGGACGATTGCTTAAGACGTTATCTGTATTTAATTCCTCCCATATGTTGAAGTTTGCGGGGAGCTCGTGGCTAAGTAATTACTGCCGCACGGGTCGATCCGTCAGGTTAAGCTACGCTTGCCGGGGTTGGTCTGTGGATGGGTGACCATCTTTACGTACCGAGACTCCTCCGTGCCTCGGAAAGCACGTTAAGCCGTTGGTCCCGGCTGTCATTCGTGGATCTTTGACAGTCGTTACGGGTCGTCAGAAGCCCGAAAGTCTGACAACCAGTCTTACCAAGGGGTATCGTATCACCCAATTACTGGGTTGTGGAGGTCAGATAGGCAGTCGCTCCATATAAAATACTGGTATTTAGCTGCATCCGGTTAGACTGGAAGCTGACCCCAACGTAGTTGGGAAAAGGCTAGGCAGATGATGATGTTGAAGTTTGCGAGATTCTGGGCAAGAATATTGTTAAGGACAACCCTCTTCACTAATACAAACACGGAAAAGATAAATAAGGTCCGTGAGTATAAAACATCATGTTGGTTATTATGAAAAACATACCATAACCCCTGTAATCCCCGAAGGGCTAAGCAGTGGTGTAGGTACCTATGGTACACTCACATTTCGCCAGTTATGTTTTAGTCCCATGTAATAGGGGGCGTTCCTATTGTCATCAACCGGGCACAAATCTAGACTGCTACTGATAAATTCCTTGTGAAAAAACCCGACAACTCGTTGCCCGAACTGGGAGTCGAACCCCAGGGACTCATGCTCAGCAGTAGCACTTGCGATCAAACCAACGAGGCCAACGACGCATTTGGTTATATCTTGCACTCTACGTGCGTTTGAAAATGACGAAATATGGCGGCCATTTTGGGGGAAGTTCGGTTAGGTCAAGGTCCTCAATATCTGAGAATGTTATCATTCAATTTATTTATATATCCCCTGAAAGTTAGTACATTTGTTAATCATTCATGCTGTATAAATTAAGTATACCTAAGTAATCGTCGCTCTTATCGCAATTTAGCGATTTCTTCGAGCCAATCATATAGAAGAGACCTTTGATTCCGAAAACGAATACTGCATTATTATTTGGCATGTAATATGTTGTAAATAGCAATTCATCAATTCAGTGAACCGAAGTTTGCTGCTGGGCTACACATGTAATTTCAATTGGTTTAATGATACATAATTATTGTGTCTACAGATTTGCGTCATTAGTAAATATGGCAATTTTATAGACCGGTTTTTAAGCAATAGATAAATAACGATAGATTGTTGAAACTGATAAAAAGCTTTGTATATAATATCTTGCACAGGTGCCTGACAATATGTGTCAAAGCCAGTTTAGCTTACTTCTGCTTCCTAGTTAGAAACTAGATTCTTATAAAGTCAGTAGAATTTTACTAGTTTATCAGACCGGTATATAAGAGCGTTATGGACGACTGTATAGATAGTGCAATCCACGACGACGCGCCCCACTCCGCTCCGCTCCGTACTAAAGTACAGCTTACAGTACAGTCATCGCGGAGTGGGGCGCGTCGTCGTGGATTGCACTATCTATAGTCTTACAAACATTATTACATTACTATGCCAGTATGCCTATATTGTGTAGTTTAGAGGAAACGCGGTGACGCACAGTGGTTCGAAATCGACGCTCCGTGGACATTGAAATCAAAATTTCTGTAGGCGAGAAATACAAATCGGAACGGGTTTTTTTTGAGTATTATTTATAATATTTGGTAATATGACAGCTACAGACAGCATCATGTCCGAAAAAAAAAATTTTTGTACGAAGAATAACACAAAAGTAGTTTTTTTCTCACATGGGGTGTTGTCCCACATGAGGCGATACCGAAATGCTATAACACGCACACCCATGCGCGCCGCTTCACTCACAGCAGAGTGTTGAATTTCGAGAAATTCAGTTAGAGATTTTTACGTTGATTTAGATGTGATATTGAAAATATACAAAGTACCTAATGTGTGACGTAGTCGTTGGCATTCATTCCATGCTAACTAACATTTATTCCTGTTTTATCCCTGATTAATGATACTAGTCCACTTTTTTTTCACGGTATCTTGTATGTCTACGACTGCCATGTTTGTGTTTTGTTTTTGGCGTAACCTATCTTCTCTCTTCTACGAGTATCTAGGTAGGTATAGTATAATAAATTAAATTCAATGTTTGTTTGTCCTCAAAGGATCCCATTTTTGATGAAACTTTGGTAAGGGGTTCTGAAGACGCCAGCGGGGGTTCCTGGACCAAAAAAAAACATAAAAAGTGTCATTGTATTGCAACGCATCACCACGTGACCGCGTTTCAAGTGGACATTTCCCATTTACTTCCATTTCGGTATTACCCAGGTTTTCCTGAAGCCTTCACGTGTTTCGTCACAAATACGACTTATCGTTGACACATATTAGATTATTTATCTTTATGGGTAAAAAAAGTTGAATCATAGATATTGTAAGATTATGTTTTAATTTATGTTTTTACCGCCCTCGCCACCGGTTAGGCAACTAGCGATACAAAATATGCATCATTCTTTTTATCAGATATGGCTTCGTACACGTACGTTGTACGTTTACACTTGTAAAAACATAATAACATACTTACCAACTGACGTCAATACTAGAAACCGGTTTTCTGCATATTCAGAGTCTATAGAAGAATAACTCTCGAATAATTTACTATGCGTCCAACAGATAATTGATCCCACCGATTCCAACGAAAATAAAAAAAAATCCTTAGCCTTTTCCAAACTTTTTCTATAGAGGACCCTCTAGGGATTTAAAATAGTCGGTCACGGACTCCATGGAAAATAAAACAATAAAAGCAGATATCTTTTTTAGTGAAGTAGGTTCAAACTCAAAAAACTCAAACTCAAATCATTTATTCCAAATAAACCGATTACAGGTACTTTTGAATTGTCAAGGGGTCGGTCAGTCAGAAAGATGAAGCTAGTTGCCCATTCCAAAGCGTAGTAGGTTCCTATGGAGAAGAACGGGCAAGAAACTCCATGGACACTCTTTTAAATTAGAATATTGTTACAAAACATTGGTTACATCATTCATGTTGAAATTATACATGTGAGAACAATGTAGTAAATCGTGCACGTTAAAAGCGACCATAATAAAAATATAAAAACAAAAATAATTAAAATAAGCCATGGCAGCTAAGAGATAACCAGTCCCCACTGACGGCGCCCGTTCACGAACATGACGCATGGATCAGCATCATTTAGCTCAACCATTTTGAAGGGAACTTAATGATCCAACACACACGCCACCACCAGCGAGACATTTGAGTGAGCATGACATACTCTCAGCCGCCAGGGTACATTCAAGTCAATGAAAGACGTACTCAGTAAATGTTAAAGTAGGTAAACAGTGCTCACATATGTGCAATGCAATTATATAATACTAAGAGATTGAATTTATACAATGTAAATATAGTTTTTCAATCTTCAGCAGCTCCAACAATATTTTCCAATGCTAATCAATTAGTTTATGCGCCCTTGTGGAGCTGGACCAGCGTTGAGCCAAGCATTTTTGTCAGCGATGTAATCCCCCAACTTATTATATGCTTGGCAGCATAGTGTGCGTTTTATGCAAGATTTAAATTTCGTTTCATTCAATTGGAGTATGTGGGGAGGTATTTTATTGTAACATTTTACACAGTACCCCATGAAAGATGAGTCTACTTTAGCCAGTCTGAAACCCGGTTGAACTAATTGGTCCCTATTTCTAGTCCCATAATTGTGTCTATCACCTATTTTACTGAAAATACTTAAATTTTTCCTTACGTACATGATGTTCTCGTATATATATTGACAAGGTACCGTCATAATGTTAATATCTTTAAATAGTTCCCTTAGGGAATCGCGTCTGCGGAGGCCATATATTGCTCTGATGGCTCTTTTCTGCAGAATAAAAATCGATTCGATATCTGCAGCCCGTCCCCATAGTAAAATACCGTAAGACATGATACTATGAAAGTAACTGAAATAGACTAGCCTCGCGGTATCTACATCAGTAAATTGACGGATTTTTCTCACAGCATATGCTGCTGAACTTAGCCGTCCTGCAAGAGATGTTAAATGAGGACCCCATTGCAGCCTTGAGTCGAGCGTGATCCCCAAGAAAACAGTTTTATCGACGAATTCTAGTTTCTCCTTATTCAATACTATTTCACAAACACTACTTTTAACATTCGGCAAAGCAAATCTTATGCATTTAGTTTTTTTCCCATTTAATACTAAATTGTTAGCAGTGAACCAATTTTGGACCTGCAGTAGGGCGTTATTTACGTCGTCAAGATTTGATTCACGTCTATTTATCTTAAAAATTAGAGAAGTATCGTCAGCAAATAACACCATTTGTGGTTTGTTTTTTAATAAATGGGGTAGATCATTAATATATACTAAAAAGAGGAAAGGACCCAATATTGAGCCTTGTGGAACACTCATTTTTACTTTTAGACCGAGTGAATTGACACCGTTAATTTGAACTTGCTGCTGTCTATCATTTAAATAAGAGTTTACCAAACTGAGCGCAAGCTTACCTAGTCCGTAATGCTCAAGTTTCAAGAGCAAGGTTTCGTGATGTACGCAATCAAATGCCTTGGAAAGGTCACAAAAGATTCCTATGGCATCTTGGGCCGCCTCCCATGCTGTAAATATGTGTTTTAAATACGCGACACCGGCGTCAGTCGTACAACGTCCCTTGGTGAACCCATATTGTTGTTCGTGTAAGATTTGGTTGGTGTTAAAATGATTAAGCATTTGATTGAGCATTACCTTTTCGAACACCTTGCTGAATACCGGCAGCACGGATACTGGTCTAAAATTGTTGGTGTCTTTACTGTCCCCAGATTTAAAAAGTGGTATAACCTTACTGTATTTCATTAAATCCGGGAAAACTCCTTGATCCACGCACAAATTAAATATTAAAGCTAAATATGGTGCTATAGTCTCGATTATGGATGTACAAACTTTGATAGATAATCCCCATAGATCTTCAGTCAATTGGATTTTGATTTGCCGAAAAGCTTTTACAACTATCATAGGTTTATATGTTTAAATTGAAATTCAACCGGGCAGCCTGTAACGTTCGCTTTTAATAAATCAATTGAGACATCGGGTGAGGAATTTAAAGCTTCCGTCGTTTTTGATGGTATATTAGTAAAGAAATTTACAAATTCTTGAGCTACTTCTAAGTTAGTGCTTATGGGACCACGTTCAGTCTCCAATGTGTACTCAGTGTTTCGTATTTTTTCCCTGTTAGTTTCATTATTTATTACTTTCCAAACCGTTTTTATTTTATTTTCTGCTGATTTGATCTTGTTGCTAATATACAGAGCTTTAGCTGTCTTGCAGGTATTTCTAAATATTTTCGAATATGTAGTAACATACTTGTTGAAAGTTTCTGTGTTAATGTAAGGCTTAAGGCCATACAGCTCGAACAGTCTTTCCCTACTTATCCTAATACCTCTAGTTGCCCAGTCACTAAAAATAAAATTAGGGCAAATATTTTTTGTTTTCTTTTCAAAAGTTTGATTGAATTCAGTGTGCACTATTGAAAAGAAATCCTCATACAATTTATTTGCATCGTCCATATTATGGCCCAGAGCATTTAACTTATTATGTAGGGTACTATTGAATCTATTTAATTTGCCAGTTGTTATTGGTCTAAATTGTATTTGCACTTTTTGCTTAACTGTTTTAAACTTAAAAGTTACCGTTTGTCCACTATGATCAGACGGCAAATAATTTACGATGGATTTATCTAAATAATCGCAATCGCAGAAGACATTATCGATACAAGTAGCAGAAGTTGGGGTTACTCTAGTTGGTTCTGTAAAAACATTAGACAAATTGAACGATTTAAAAAGGCTTAATATTCTACTGCTATTTGAATTATTTTATAGAATATTTATATTAAAATCACCACAAATAATTGTGGCTTTGTTACTTGATGCAAGTTTCGCTAGGACATCTTCCATTACTGACTCAAATAAAGAAAAGTTCAGATAATTAGGGGGTCTGTACACGCACACTACAACATGCTTATCCAGCTCAACACAGGACAGTTCGATGCAACGTTCAACTGATAAACCAACTATGTCATTACGTTGCTTAGATTTTAAACATTTTTTTATCAAGATTAGAGAACCTCCACGCAGCATAGATTTCCGGTTAAAACAACTGCCCACACTATAGTTCTCATAATTAATCAGCATTTGGTAATCCTTTAACCAATGTTCAGTAAAACAACAAATGTCAAACTTTGTTTTTTCTAAAAACATTTCTATTTCTAATAATTTTGATGAAATACCTTGAATATTTTGATGAAATAATTTCAAGGCATTCTGCTGATTTCCTTTTTGATAATTATTTATTTTAGAGCAAGAAGACACCTTGTTGTTGTTAGCCATAAGAATATTCTTACTGGTACCTTCTGTTGTCTTACACACTAGTTTAAATGACTATCCGGAGTTGACCCCAAGACTTCAATGGCATCACTAGGCAGTGAGCTCATAGTGAGCGAGGGACATGGAACCTCCTTCGTACAATTTGTATAAATAATTTTAAGTTCATATTCTTAATTAGGACCTCCTGGGGGATGCTGTCAGAACTCAAATTGGGAAACTCAAACCAGTTCGTCCGAAGTGTGTAGAAACTGTAGAGTCTATAAAGGCTAAATTTTTAGTCACCGTCCAAAATTTTTCTAGGCATTAGATGTATGATTGGCTAACTCCATTTAAAAAAAAAAAAACGATACGTAAAAATATGTTCATATTAAATCATTTTCTCCAAAGAATTATCCGCTCTGCGTGGTATAGGTATAATAACTTTGTGATGTGATATCTTAATATTTTTTAATTGAGTGATAGATACTAAAAGAAAAAACACGTATTTTCGCCAAAGATTAATATATCAAAATTTGGACGGTGACTAAAAATTCAGCCCGTATATGCTGTAAATCTCCGTACCTTGGGTACCTACTTACTGAGTCTATTTTTAGGAAATAACATCAACACTATGAGTAAAAATAAGATTGGACCGTAACCGTACTAACAGTTCTCCTAATTCTTAGTGTAAACAGGATATCGGTATAAATCATGGTATTACGAGATTTAACCATTTAGCAATTGTTTGAAAAGATTGGAGTGTTTACTGATTTACAAATATAAAATGCACCGTTTGATCTTTTTTGTTTGATTTTGAGATTTCTAGTTTTTTTTTGTGCACCTGTTTAAGCATTGCAAAAGAATGAATCTGTGTCTTTTTGATAACAATAAAAGTTTTGGGACTGGCAAACTTCTTTGTACCAGAAATCTGATGAATTTGCTCATTAATGGTAGAAATTAGTATAGATATGGCGAAATCGGATATTTCATTTGAAATGTTATTCACGGACATACTACAGCAGATCAACATACGATTCCCACGTGGAAGACATGTTGCTTGAACGATAATAAAATTTCGGGAGTATTTATCTATTACACTCGGAATATTTCAACAGTTGTAGGTAATTTTGGGAAACGGTGTTCTGGCTTAGTATCTTTGACCTAGTTATTCATATAAAATAACAGACAGCTCAGTAGGTTTTGGATAAGCGAAGTGAAGAAATCGGCTGAAGATTGTATTCCGCTTAGCATTAAATGGCAGGCATGGCATGGCAGGGCGGAAATGCCAGCAAATATGTTTCTTGAAAATGTTATTCAACTGATTTATGTAACATGTTCTCCACTTTTTTCACCTCTGTTTATGAACCTACGAATTTTAACCCCGCGAAGTGGCTGCCACTGCCACCTAATACGAGTACCTACATATTATGCAGATAATTCGCCCTGTATCTCTTATACCTTTTAGCCGTTGGACGTTATGTTGTTAAATAAAGGTCCTGGGGCCTTATTATGAAGTATTAATGCCCTCCCGCTCTGGGTGGAGCGGGAGGGCGTGTCAGACTCTTACTGACTAAAACCCACCCGTGTTCCTTCTATTGCCTGTGCAATGCCAGGGGGCCACGGTATCCCTTTCGGACTTTCCCACAACCCTGGCAGGCAATGGTCTCATCGGACCCCTTCACTCGCTGACACTCTTTGAGGCGCGCGTGGAACACAACGCGCCGTCGACCCAGGCTTGGTCCTTACCATTGCTCACCGTCCGCAAGCCCGCGCCTACGGTGGCCGGGAATCGGCAATCGATTCCCGACGCCCAGGGCGTCTCCTCCTGCGGTGGCTAGGGGCGTGAGGGCGCGAAATTTGCCTCTCCATCACTCTCTCCGCCTCCTCCTTCGCGAGCATTACTGCTTCGCAGAAGGAGGTGACGGCGTCCCATGCCCTCTCGCTCCGTACCATGGCCTGGACCAGGGCCGGACGCGAGAGATCCCCGCCACCGATCGCCTCCACGAGGACACGGCGGTGCTCTGCCCAAGCCGGGCATACCTCCACCGTATGCTCCACCGTGTCCTCCGGGCGATCCACGCAGATGATGATGAGCATCACACCCTGGCGTTTCCTCCCGCCTTATCCTAAACAGGTACCTCCCGAAACAGCCGTGTCCGGTGAGGACCTGCGTCAGGCGGAAGGTGAGGACGCCGTGGCGCCTCTCCAGCCACTCCTCAAAGAGGGAACTTATCGCCGCAATAGTGGCTTGCCCAGCACTGGTTTGCGACAATCGCACTCTCCATGACGCCTTGAGATCCCGTCGGAGCTCTGTCCGCTGTGCCACGATTTCTCGCGGCATAGGAGTCAATAATACGGCCCCTGGTCTTGATAGTTTGCCACCAGTATTCATAAAGAAGACCGCAGAAACTTATATTTCCACTTCATATTATATTTAATATCTAAATGTTTACGCGAAGACACCTTTTCCGATATTTGGAAACGGGCACATAATATCACACCGGTGTTCAAGAGTGGTGATAAAAACAACTTAAAAATTATCGTCCTATCTCTATTAGGGCTTTCAAATATCGGATTTTTTCAATACCGGTATTATTACGGGATCCCGGAATACCGGTATTGAAAGCCCTAATCTCTATATTGTCCACCTTGTCGAAGCTTTTAGAGAGTCTTGTACATAGTGAAGTAGGTATATTCTCACATTCACAACATCATTATTGCTGAACAGCATGGGTTTGTTAAACGACGTTCGACGAATACCAATCTCATGTTGTTAGAAGACTTTTTTTTTAAAGCATGGATATTTTGATATGATATGATGTGATTCAGTCATGATGATTGATAGCATATGAATACATAAGATACAGACTAACAGTCTAGTTTAGTGCTCACTGGCAACTAATACCTACATTGCAACCTAGTTGTAGGTAATATTTTATTTTTTAAGCTACTCATATCGTCTCAACTGGCTGTTAACCCTTTAAACCTGCTTACTGTAGGTACCTTACTTGGACAATAAATATTTTAACATTTCTAAAAATAAAAAACGCACGGCTACACATCAATCTATACCTACATTTCTATTTTATGTTGATCTCGCATTAAAGAGGATTTCCGTACAATGCGAGGTCAACTTATACTAGAAATGTATAGATTGATGTGTAGCCGTGTGTACCTTTCCACAATAATATTATTAATCGGTGTTATGTTGGCGAATATAAACTTTGTCTATCTAACTCATATAACAATTTATTTGGAGTCGAAGCTCCTACTTTTATATTAGTAATCATCTCAATAGTCAGCCCTTCCTAGCTGTATCATCTGTCCCACAGTCCATCCATCGTTTCCTTGGCCACCCCCTACTTTTATAACCACTAACATTCAGACTTAAATCCTTGCTCAAAACCCTTTCCTCATTCCTCCGCATCACATGCCCATACCATGACAACCAATTTCCACGCAACTTTTCAGTCACCGGTGCCACTTCCAGACGTACTTGCATACCAACAGTGCGGCGGTCATAGCTAATTCAGTCTCCAAAAGTAACATTACCTCACGACCATTCGTTTTTGTCCCCGCCGTGTTGCGTTCGGTTACACGAGCAACCAGTTTTACAATCAATATTTATAAGCATAACCTTGTGATCATAAAAGTCTCACTAATGGTGGCCGAATATTTCAAAGATGCCGTCCGCGTTGATTGACAAAAAAACTGGATTTTTTTATGAAGTTGTCTGGCAAGAAGAAGCTGTTATTGCGATCAAAAGACAAGTCTAGAAAATTTAATGATATTCATAATCCATTGCTGCATAGATTTGAAAAAATCGTCTGCTAAATAACGTACCATCGAAGAAGTTCATATCTATACATCGTAAGGTCTATTTCTGCTTGCAGCGCTCGGCCGCTATAGAACCGGGGCGGTAACAGATGTGGTCATCGTGTTCACGGGATTTTGTTTTCAAACTGCTTCGATATGAAGTTCTTCGATAGTACATAATGCAATGAACGTGGCTGAATTGTCAAAATATGCCCTTAGGTGCCCTTTTTCACTTACACTGGGTGGTAGGTGGTCACCTAAACGAATGCCTAAAAAGGCTCGGGACTTTTCGGTTTGTAAAAGAAAGATGCCAATATAATAACTTCTGAACACAAACCAAATTATTCGCGGGAAAACTGCAATAAAATTATTTGATCATTATTACATTTTTAACTTGCACGAACTTGAAATGATTAAGAAAGGATTTCCTGGTGTCTTCCTCCATTGTTTTATATTCAAGGTATTAGTTATTATAAACCGGAATGAATATTAACCGATGTGTAGCATGTAGATTAATCATGATTATTATGCAAGGCTAGCTTCTCGTCGCGGTTTCTCCTACATGGAGAGTCCCACAGGATGACAGGAAAAGCGCGTTTTTCTGGCCTAAAAAGTATGGTATGCCAATCGGAAATAGCGCAGCTTTCTATCAATAAAAGTGTTTTAGCAATCTATACCCTAATTGCATAATACACGATCAATCGGAATTTGAATCGTTTTGAAACAAATTGCTAATCCATTGCTTCATAAGTTCGAAAAAAAATCTGATCGACAATGTAAATAAAACGCAATGAATGTTGTTGAACTATCAAAATGAAACAAATTTGACGTAATCGTTTACGAAAATGTTTTGCGTAATTAGATAGCTGTAGTTTCTGCCTAACGGAAGGTGTGAGTTTATGTATGTAGGTATAAGTTTGGTATAAGTTAGTTGTTCTACCTAAACATACAAGAATAGAATTGTTTATGTTCCGTTATTATTACGTTGCGTATCGAATAGTCACGGTTCCCGATTGGACGGTAATGTGATGTTTTGAATCGAGAAGCTTTATATGTTTCGTAGGCTTTTTCGGTTATCAATGTTATTTTTTTTACGCTATACCTAGATACTGGTAAAACAATTCCTATTTACAGACTTAGATTTATAGATTTCATTACCTCTACCTCTTAATATTCGACGAAAAATATTTGCTTAAACTGTTTACTTAAGTTAAACAACCAATGAGCCTATCGAATCGATTTCGAGTCCAAGTATCTTGATTCAAACAAGCACGTGGAAATTATGATTTAGAACCATCAATTTTGAATGGCATCGAATAAAATGTAGACCAAGAGAATGGAATAATCACTAGTACAAACGTTAAAAACAAATAATTTCACAGAAATGTTTATAATAATGTCACGCTTTTTTCAACAACAACGATTCTTTATCATTGGTCAAAGATCGTAATTGTTCCTACATGACTCATTAATATCCCAATACCTACTTGATTGATTGGAGAAGCTTGTGGCTAAACAGCCGCACGGGTCGATTCATCAGGATAATCTACGCTTGCCAGGATTGGTCAGTCCACGGACCAATCCCGACAAGCGTAGGTACATACCGAGACTCCTAGTGCCTCGGAAAGCACTTTAAGCCGTTGATCCCAGCTATCATTCCTGGATCTTTGTCAGTCGTTAGGTATGAGTCGAAGAAGAAGAAAGAAGCCCGAAAGTCTGACAACCAGTTTTACCAAGGGGTATCGTATTATTCGATTACTACGAGGACAGATAGGGAGTCGCTCCATGTAAAATACTTGTATTACGCCGACCCCAAAATAAAAAGCTGGGTATATTGATTGACTTGCTTGATTAATTGAAGCACTCGCTAAGGAAATTACTACCATTAACACTTGGGCCATATATCTATGGCAGCCATCCGGTTAAATTAGCCAGCTAATTGGACGTCTAGGCCGGTCATTAAATTTCGGCATCCAATTAAACAGCTGAAAGGACTAGCCAAGTCATTGAGCGTAACGTTTAACCATAGGTATGGCTGAATGTCGTGTAGTCATTTAGTTAAACTGGGTGAAATGTTATAGAGTAGGTTATAACTTTTGACCAACCGCGGCAGCGGCCGGCGAGCGCTATTTCCAAGTTGCTCCCAGACATTTTTTCACCGTTTGAATCACTTGGCTGAGTCTTGATCAGTCATTTTCATAGGGCTGAGTTTCAATACGCCAAGTTGTTAAACGTTGAATGATTCTAGTTCAATTACGTTTAATGAACGGCCTAGGCGTCCAATTAGCTGGCTAATTTAACCAGATGGCTGCGACATAATATTCATTTTCACTGTCCTCCAATATGACATGAATACTATGCAAATAAAATGAGTGTAGTGTAATAGTCCTAACCTTGGATGTTGGGTCTTACTTAACATTGATGTGTCAGCGCGTACAAATATTGTCTAAACTGACGCAACTGACAGTGACGTCTCTCTGACAGCGGAAACGTCACAAGTTGCGAAAAAGTTAGTCGTCGGCTTCTTATTTTGATTGAAAAGTATGTCGTCTTGTTTATTTACCTAGATACATATGTGTATGTGTATCTTCTTCCTCCTAAACTCAATGTTGGCCAAACAAACCGTTTTATTCCAATCAACTTAGAATCGTGTCGGAGACGGAAATAGAAACAGGTTTCAATTCACGACCCCAGATTGTACGATGTTGCGGTCAAAACCTGACTTCGTTTTATCCCGTAGTTTCTTTAAAACGTTACATTGAAGATACTGTTGCTAACCCGCAATAATATGAAGCCTATAACAGTAAACTTTAAACTGTAACCAGTAGATCATGTTTCTCTTGGTAGTTTAAAAAGGCCCCCGCAGATAGGCGCGACGCAACTCTAGTAGAACAATTTCTAAGAAAGGTGACAGTTAATTAAAATAAAACTTTATTTCAGACTATAAGGTACACGCACCGGTTCGGACTACAAACAAAACTCCTCCAGTTAGGTATTTAAGAATAGCTTATTTTCAACTATGCTAATGTAATTTGGGGATTGCTCTATAATTATGAACAAAAAATCTAATTGTAGTCTTCCCAAACCAATAATTTGCAGTAATAAATAACTCTACACCTTATCAAATTCAAATTACATTTATTTCTGTCTTATTTTGCATAATACTTGGGCACTGGTAATATGTAGTTGCAAACTTGCAAGATTATTTTTAGGCAGTTTATTTATACATAAACTTTATTTTTAATTAAAATATTTTGATTTCTAACTGGAACAAAAATGTATAGTTAGTTATAGTTACCTAATTAGTTTTACAAATTTATTCTAATTATTAGATTCGATCGTTCCGCTTCCTGTTACCAGATATTTTAATTAATCGGATAACAGTTACAAAACAATTTTAATTATTATAATAAATCATTTACTTACCTTTTTCCTAAATAATCGTGTCCAATTATTAAGTTCTTCTTTAACTAGATACAAGTACGTAAGTATTTTATACCCCGAAACTAGATTTATATAAATGTCACATGCACTATAATGTCTATGACTAGAAGCATGTGAGATGCATATTTATCTATCAAGGTGGAAGTTTTAACAGGCGTTCTGTAGTGCAGTGTGTTCTTACATATCCTCGAAATGTGAAACTATGGCTCAAAATCTCACGATAGCGCACTAAAATGACATCACAATGACGATTTTGTCATTGTGACTAAATTCACGCATTATACGAGTTATTAAAGGTTACAGAAATAACAAAAATACTAAATGTGGACTGAAATGCTATTAACAATATTTTTTTACAGCGCTCAAATTCATGCTCAGTGGAAATAAGAAATAGGGAGGCCGACCCCAAGTAAAAAGGACACGGGTCTAGGATCAAGAAAATTTAGCATAATGTAACAATTAACATCGAAATTTCGATGTAAGTAAATGAGAATAGCTTGATTGAATTTCAAATATTGCTCTTCAAAATGGAGTCCGTTCTCCTAAATTTGCCGAGGCCACTTTGGCAGAAGCAAAGTAAAGATTAGAAAGAACAGGTTACCCACTTGTTGATATTTGATATCACGCGATTGAATATATTAAAAACAAATTGGGGACAGCTAATTACGAACCTCGGATCGACTGTCAAGGCTGGCACGACTGGTTCGTTCACATCAGTCTTTTGTACGATTTCAAGTTATATATAATAACAATAGACTTGATTCTTTTTCGTTGACAGGATGGCCGTCGCGGCGTCGCTTTTTAGTTATCAAAAATCATTTTTAGTTCTTCTCAAATAATGTATTGGTTAGTGTTTTTTATTAAGTCACTATTTGTAGGTATTTTAGTATTGCTTAAAGATATTGTTTGCTTTAGAACATCGGCCAAATATTTCTGGGGAAAAAATCACAGCCTCTGTATACATCATTGAGTGGAATGCTAGCCTTTTCCCAACTACATGTTGGGGTCGGCTTCCAGTCAAACCGGATGCAGCGGAATACCAGTATTTTACATGGAGCGACTGCCTTTCTGACCTCCACAACCTAGTTACTAGGTAATGCGATGCCCCTTAGTAAGACTGGCTGTGGGACTTTCGGGTTTCTGACGATCTGTAACGACTGTCAAAGATCCACGAATGGCAACCGGGACCACGTAAAGCCGTTACTTTACGTGCTTTCCGAGGCACGGAGGGGTCTCGGTATGTAAAGATGGTCACTTATCTACAGACGAACCGTGGCAAGCGTAGCTTAACCTGATCGATCGATTCATGCGGCTAATATGACCCAGCCACGAGCTCCTCACTGTGTGGAATGCCATAATTATTAATAAACTGTATATGGGTCTGTGTAGTGTATGTGGGCTTCTAAGAGCGTTTGAGGAGCTTTGTATGTTGTAGACTCGACAGCCACTGCTAGGAATATGCCTCTCTTTGCTTGTGCTGATCCCCCGGATCCAGTGCCAACCTTCAATCTACAAAGCGCTTGCGAATTGCCAACCCAGCACATGCCTATTTTTCAAATAGCAACATACTATTAATTACCCTTTGGACATCGGGTAAATTGCAAATTGTTCATATACCATTATGATTTCAAGACACTTACTTTACATAATTTATCACTCCATTCAACTGTTAAACGTAAACATTGTGAGGAAATTGACATGCCCATTATGTACCTACACAATTTACTTTACTGAACACAATATTAAAAAAATGGAGACTTCGACCCTGAACCGTAACTGCGTCTCAAATATATTGTCAATCGTTAAGTAATTACAGTATAAGGAGTAATAGAGCATACAGATTTCCTACATTTGTTTTTCATTTCCGAAGACAATAAAGATAAAGAATAATTTAGAGATGACGCAGGAACTATTACATACCAAGCAGCGAGCAGTTTGACTTGTTCATTTAAACACAAAAAATCCAGACACTATCATAATAACAAGATACATGATGTGTTTTTCACATTGGCAAACTTAGAACAAAATCGTCGTCAGTAGTGCTGCAGTGTTGAGATTTCTAAAACTGCGGTTGACTATCCACACCTCTCGACATGACGAAAATTTATGATTGCCAAGCCAAAGAGTAGACACGTTAGAGTAGAGTAGAAACGGGATTGACACTATCAACTTTCGAATAAATTTTTACCTCAAATGTACCTGTAGCAGCATCTACAACGCCACATACGTACTACGCATCCTGATGTCACAAAATCCTGCATCGCGCAAACATAGTTTACCGCGCAAATAATAGGTATATGTATAACTTCCCCGACATAAATCGTTGGGCAGTTGACCGCCAGACACGACACCTGTCTGGTCGGAGGATTCTCCCTTTTCTATAGAGGATGAGTGATCACCTCCATTATATTTACACCCTGTTCCTCATGCCTCTAAATACCTATATCTTATCTCGAATATCATCTCGCCTAATCGAGCAACTTTGCAACACATACTACGGAATTCTTAAAGTGCCATAGCTATCTTTGTATTGCGATAGTTCTGAATTTGGCGAGTGACACTACTTATTAAAATGCTCCTAATTCTTTTTTAGATGACTCAGTTTGACCTTCTACGGACACATGCTAACAGATTTAGATCTAGACCATCTTGTCGAAATTCAGTCCTTCACACGTTCAGGCCTTGCCCACCCTTCAGTAATTAGTCACTTTTATCTTTACGGCAAGAGATAGGCTTATATCCAAAGATAGACCAAGAAATTAGGTCCCTCTATTATTTTAAAATATTGCTAAACTATTATCTTTCATGAAATTTTTCTGCTATGCTCATTATTTTTTTCGTATATTTGTTTCGCTACGTTAGCATAGTTGACGCGCCATTAATTCGTCGGGTTTATTGTAACTGTACATATTTTGTATTGGGCATGCTATCATTTAACTTTAAATCAAGTCAAAATATTTTCTACGCAAGAATTCTCAGTTTGCTCAATAAATTCATTTAATAAAAAAGGTTCGTTCTAAATAAATATCATACTCGTATTATACCAATCTTTAATCTTATACAGCTGATCAAATCTCCATCCAAAGCTAGCACTTATCGAACATAAGGTTTTTATTCGGAGACTATTATTTGTGCCTTCATCGGAACCTGCTTTTCGGTTGCGTCATCGTCATAGCTTCTACATAATATATTATTGCCTCCCTTTCGGGTTCCGTGGTTCAATGATCCTGAATATCATAAATTATGTAGTCTGTGAAACTGCGTCATTATTTATTGATGTTCTTAAACACACATTCGTATTTCGAAACTGGAAAGTCCAGTTTAGGTTATCAAAATATTATTAAATTGTTTCTTCTTCTTGGTCTTTAGAGGGACCCCGAGACATAAATGTTGTAACATTTATGTTTGTTTATTTTTATTATGGCATACAGATGGAATCCTAGCCATGCCATCATTTAGTTTTGCTTTCAAATCCATTCGTTAATTCTCGGAATAAATATTAACTTCTTCAAAAGAAACGTGCAAAAGTAAAGGCTCGTGCAGACCAGCGCGACGCGACTCAAACAATACAATTTCTAAGAAAATTTCACGGTATAACAATAGCCGGTGTCGCGTCGCGCTGTCGCGTCGCGCTAAGCTTTAAACGATAAGCTCAATATTTTTATTAAAGATTTCAAGGTTTCTGTATACACTGATGGATGTAGGCATTCTTTACTCGTTGATTTGTCTTCTGTCGTATACTTTTTGTTTAGCCTTTTTTGTTGCTTTTGGTGCTGATGTTTCCTTCATTTGTAGTTTATTTCTAAATTCTTGGATTGTCATTCGAAAGCTACGATAACTTTGTATAATATCTAAACTGTTCCATGGATCTCTAATGATATCAAATAAATCTGCACGGTCACACGACTATACATACATATTATCAAGCTATACATTTCCAGTATAAGCTGATCTAGTATTGTATAGGATTTCCGTACAATGCGAGGTCAGCTTATACTGGAAATTGTATAGCTTGGTGTGTAGCCAGCCGGGTGTACTTCAGATTATAAAACATAATCTGAGGCAGGTACCCTGGCAACATACTGGCAGCTGAAGGAACACGGGTGGGTTTTAGTCAGTAAGAGTCACCCAAACAAAAAAAAAAAAAAGGCTTGTACGATATGTTTGCTTTTCGTACTCGTATCAAATTAACGTAAAGGTGCGTTCATATATAATTATACCTACAAGAAATTATTATTTTATAATTTTTATCTATGCAATAAAGAAAACCAGTATTTTGTTGCGTATAAAAGCAACTGCTACTAATCATCAAGTTTATCTATCACTTCTTTTAAAACCGACGAAAAAAAAAGGTTCTCAAGTCGACGCGTATTACGTGTGACGACGCATAACTTTTTATTTTTACACTGTCTTATTGGTTCAACTTCAAACTTTCATCAATGTTTTGTAATCTGGATATTTATTCTTCTTTTTACCAGTCTTTGTGTCGTTTCGATTATATTTCCAGAAGGATCTGCCAGTCATTAGTACTTATTTTTTTATTTGAAAGTTATAAAACTTGCTAAATTTATTTTGCAATTTAAAAGGTGTGGCGGCATCTACGAGTATAATGCCACTTGCGAACTACGCATCAAAGACCTGCCGTCGCACAAAAATACTGACGTCACACAAAGTCCTGCATCGCGCAATTAGAGTTCACCGCGCGATCGACATAAATACGACTTCAACCGTTGGGCAGTTGCCCGCCAGACACAACACCCGTCTGGTCGGAGGATCCTCTCTTTTCTAAAGAGGATGAGTTAACTTTACACCCCGTTCAAAGGAATCGAAATCGTTCACCAAAATGTGATTGTCTTCAGTTCCTGTCACGAACACGCCTGTTTTAATGCCTAACAATGTTTTGTTAGAAACGGAATTCTGAGTATGTGCATATTGTAATAACGGGGAACTCTTGACGCTACGTCCGGCCATATTCGTGCCTTTATCTAGCATCATTTTCGTGCATATCAATTTTGAAGTATTTTTAGAGTTTTTGAACTCAAACAGATGTAGTTAAGTTCTGGAGTCAATTGGCGTTTGATACATTAAATAATTTCAATTCCAAGTTTCGACACAATAGATAATCTTTGTGAGTTTACTTGATGTCCATTTACTGCTCATCAAGGTTGATGCGTCGTTTTGTAGAAAGTGCCAAAAAGTTACGAATCATCAACATAATAATTCATGGGACCAGTAACCACTATCCAGAGCATCTTGTGTATCAATTAAAGTGGACCAGGCCCAATAGCTGTGTGTAACTGCTCTCGCTTTTTCCAACTGCACCAGCTACAAGAAACCTTGAAATCAATGTCATCAAGAGTTCATCACAATGTATATATAGACTTTATCGTTAGGCTGTGGCTATGTCCGTAGTTGACATAGTCGTGTGTTAGTCACGGGTTATTACCAAACACTTAATTAACGAGACCTTGTAATATGATAGCTCTAGCAAATGATACATTTATGCTAGTGATGTTGGTATCTGTTTTGATGATTAAGCGTTCAGGTCTCATCCAAAAAATTCAAATCAGCATCTTCCCCCTGGAGATCAACCCTATTCGTACGCTAAAGTTTTAATAAACATTCACAATTAAGTTTTCCTTTTCCTCATGATTTATCTGGTGAAAAATCTGGCGATGCAAAGTCGCCAGCTGTATGTCTAAATACTAATTGGCTATCTGATAGACAATTCCAGAGAACTTGGCGTTACAAATTCTCATAAAAACCTTCGTTTATTTCCAGGTAAATACGAGACTCTGGTAGACGATTCGTTGCTAGCCTTGGACACGATCAACGCCTCAAACATCCAGTTTCCACGCCTGGACCACACTTCAGGAACTGCCGAGAAGCTTTATAGGTACTTCTCTCAACTGGAGCTGCCTCTCATCAGGCGGCTGTACAAGTTGTACAAACACGACTACAGGATATTCAACTACGATCTAGACAACATTGTGGGTTTTGATCTAGGTTAAGACTAGAATTTGAGATGTATGCAGAATGTGCCTAAGCTTTTAGAGCAAAATGCCGATACGGGGTGACAGCGTCGGATTGACCTGACCTGCAACTATCAGTACTTAGTTTTATTTGTCAGGTTAGACTTCATATTAGTTTGGTTTAATTAGAGTTAGTTTTTGATAGGTAGTTCAGGTTTTAGACTATAGTCTCGTCCGGTCAAATCAGTGGTAGTGTTTTGGCAGGTCCGGTCAGACTTAATATTGTTTGACTCGAAACATAAACTGCAATTTCTGATTTAGGTTAGGTAATCAAGTGCCGAAACGGTGGGCTTTTTATTTTGAAACAATATTGTGTTCATTTCGTTATTAAGTTTCTTGATTTACTAAGTTAACTTCCTGCTTAGTTCTCCGAAAACGGAAACTTTAACTTGAATTATATTGTAGTAGACTCATTAACCTAGTGTTGGAATTAGAGAAAGTACATTACATTAACTTCTTAGTTCTTAGTATAAAGTTTTGCGTGTTCTAGTAAAAAGTGGCGAGCCGTGGAAAGGTGTACCTACCTTGTTTTTTTCTACTTTGGCTCAGTTAAATGTATGCCACTCAGTTATTAGATTGTCCGGTTAATCCGTCACGCTCTTGCCCCGGTCGATTAAATAAGCCCGTGTAAAAAAATAATTAGATATATAAGTAGGAATGTATTGAAACCATATCAACTATTTATGTTCTACATGAGATCTGATTCACTGCAGTTGACCTAGTAAGTAACGGTTCAATAAAACCATACGTTGTCACCATAGTCGTATAAAAAACCTTTTTGATACGTCTATGGTTGTCATCTTCAAGAAATAACGTTTTACGACAGATAATATTTTAAATAACTCACGTACATCGTCAGTCGGTAGATTCTGACAGTCTGATATGATATCTTCAATAATTATCTAAAGCAATAAATACATTCAGTGACTTTGATTTGAATGTTTCTGGGTGTGAACTTTGATGGAGTCATGATTACCCAGAAATTGTCGGCATTGTTAGTAGTCAATGTTGACACAGCCCGGTTAATACGCAGAATGCACATCATACATATAAATGCTTTTAATAAAATTACCAAGGCACCCGGTCATTTTAACCGGATTTGTCTGCATTTAGGTTTAAAATATTTGTTAGAGTATTGCATATTTTCAAAACATAAAGTACAAGCAAAGTATCAATATATTAACGAATTGTTGGTTGGAGGTAACGAATCGAGCATAATTAATCTAGTCCCTATTTTAGGACTAAAGTAGACTAAACAACTGTTCTCACTAATTAGTCCCTACACTACAGGACAAGCACATTGTTAGTCAGAATATATATTAGTTCTGGTACTTAATTAAAGAACCTCTTTTGCCACGGACTTGTTAGTGAGTATAATGCGTAATATTTAGAAATTTATAATTAGTTGTGTTTTATACTTGTATGTTTCTTAGTATGCAGTCTTTAGAATAACAAATAATTATACGAAATATTAGTTGTTATTCCAATGACGATGCTTTGTTTTAAATGGATTGGGGCGTGTAGTGAAACTATGTCAGGAATTCGCGGTACAAGGGCTAACCTCAGCTTACAAAATGTTTCAATTCCGAGGGACTAAGTACCATCGAAGAAGTTCATATCAATACACCGCAAGGACTATTTCTGCTTGCAGCGCTCGGCCGCTATAGAACCGGGGCGGTAACAGATGTGGTCACCGTGTTCACGGGATTTTGTTTTCAAACTGTTTAGATATGAATCTTCGATAGTACTTATCTAAGGTTCTGGAGTGGCGACAGCGTAACGGAAGACGTAGCATTGGAAGGCCTAGGGGTCTACAAGGTAGACTAGAATCCGCTAGATGCGGGCAGCACAGAACTAACTGGTCGAAGTGGCGGTGCTTGGGGGAGGCCTATTTCCAGCAGTGGACGTCTTTCGGCTGAAATGATGATGATGAAATACATACCATCTACAATACTCCTGCATTTCATTCAAAGGTTGTGTTTTAATATTTATCTAAAAAATAATTCTTTAATTATTGGCATTGTATATTTCATAGTCTCTAAAACAGAATTCATGAGGATGCATTTCAACATAATTTTAGTTTATATATTGCAACTGGTGTAGTGTTTTTAATGTTTGGATAGACAACATTGTATTTTCACCAAGTTAACCCTATGAACGCTGGCGTCACATTTTATTTAAAATGAAAATATATTTTTTTATAGACCAAATT
This sequence comes from Xanthia togata, assembly GCA_963853775.1. NCBI lineage: Eukaryota > Metazoa > Arthropoda > Insecta > Lepidoptera > Noctuidae > Xanthia > Xanthia togata. The sequence continues at coordinate 21,840,346 of OY970798.1, read as the reverse complement.
ATTTATTTATTTTTAATTTCGAAGAATCAAATCATGTTATTTTAATAATGTTGCTGATAACGTATCAATGGTATGATGGTTTTAATTAATAGTTTTGGCGTTCATTAGGTTATAGGGAGATATTATTAACTAAAATGTAGTTAATTAACATTCCACAATGATATTCCAAAGCTCCCTGTGATAAGCTTCTGATGCAGTAGGCTTTATTAAATGTTTGATAACAATTGTTTTAATGATGTAGGTATATTTGATAAGGATTTTTATCACATTTGTCACTTTGCTTTCGACTTTCAATAATTAATTAATTATGATGATGAGGACAGCTATCGATATTGTAACGATGTCTGTGCGTGCAATTTTTATGTAAAAATATTATTTTCAATCATTGTATTATTATCATGTATACTTCTATTTTTAAGTTAATAATCTTTCCATATTTTTTTATTCAGATTCATATTATATTTACTTAAGTGTGTTACCTATATTTTATAGTAACTTTTTATTTATTTAGGTATAAAAATCTGTTAGTCAAACATTTTATACTTGAAAAGTAGTCCTTTAATATTATTTCTATATTTTTCTTAGATAACTTTATATACAGCTGCAGTCATAGGGTTACGTATATTTTCACCTATCAAATATTATATCAGCTGTGCCGAATAAAATCAAGACTCATCATTCTCATAATAACTAACATTATTCATTTTGCAATATTCTTACTCTGCAGTTTTAATGAGGTACCTAAGACCTATTTTATATGTCAGTACCATGATTTACTGTTAAGTACATTTGATGTAATATTGTAATACGCGTTTTTTATCTTTAAGAGGTCGCGGTCGAGATAATAGTTTTTATTTTTTATTCATAATCTTATCATTCAAGAGGAGTTTGTTCTGTTTTATTATATTTTTTTCGGGTCAAAGATACTTGCATTTTAGTGATAACAGTTGATACTATAAAAAGTCATTGCTACAACAGCAATATAAAGTATCTAAGTACAATTTATAAGACCCCGTATACTTATTTAAAAACTATCGTCGCGTTGTGCGATTGCACGATCGATCGAACTTTGTGTTCGGTGAAATAACGCTTGGTCGCGTCGTCAGAGGGCGCTTTTCGGTTTTCCGAACAAAAAGTGACATAAGCACGCTTTTTCGTTTTTTTTTATATAGGTGCACGCGACGCGCTCGCTTTTTAAATTAGAACGCGGCCTCAGTCAATTTTTTTTTCCATATCATATAAAATAACCTGCATATTAGTCATATTTTTATTTATATTAAGTCAGGGAAATTCGTTGTTAAGCATATTGAGGACCAACTTAACTTGTCCTTAAATTCAAATCACAATGGTATGACATGGCTTAGAACACGGCAAATTTACGTAGGGTGTCAATTTGCTTAAGCAATTAATTTCTCTTACCGTATTTGGGTACCTACCTACTGATTATTATTAATAAAATTATTCTCTTTTCTTCCATCATGCTGATACTCAATAATGGTGCTAATAAAATGCCATGATAACCTTTGTTTAATTTTAATAAAGTCTAAAATGGCATTAATTAAATACATTAATTATAATAAAAAAAATGTGTATAATAATTAAGTAGTTATTTGAACAAGTGTGAAAAGTGTTATTTTTCGTTTTATTGATTTTAATAAAATGAGGTCATCATTAAAAGTGACGATTATTTTAGTAACCTATTTTAAAGAATATTTTTAAATGAATGAATTAATTTGAAAATACATTTTTGCGTTTGAAGTCTACTCATTGTTTCATTTCTAACTGGTTTTCATAACCTAAGTTTATTTTTAACTTTTGCCACTGCTGAACACGAGCCTCATCTCTGTGAGAGATGTCACATGTCTATGAATTTTTAGTTCTAGGACATGCCAGTTTCCTCACGATGTTTTCCTACACCGTTTTGAAAGCAGTGGTGATGAAATAAATTAAGTACATAAAATAAAATGCCTGCCAGGTTTCGAACCTACGTCCTGCAACTCGTAACTTAATGGTGGCCGTGACAATTGATCGTGTTATTGCCAGGAATAGGTACACATGCCAGTAACTTGCACAAAAGTATGCAAGTAGCTTGCATGCCGTTCCCACATACGAGTAGGTACACCAATCAGAAGTGGTTATGGCACAATGGCATGCAAGCTTCTGGCATGTGTATTCCTGGCTTTACTCTCATCATTATTAAATTTTCATCATTCCCAAAAGGTTTATTTTATTTCAAAATAAAGGTCGAATTAATATTATTCTTTAATTCAAATTATGTTATGATCAATTCGAATTGTTAATATTTACATATGAATTTGTACTTAACTATTACATTCGCGTAAGTAATGATAACTGATTGGCAAAATGTTATAAAGCATGATAACAATACTTTCATGTAAAAATGCAGCTTACAGTTGGTTTCTAAAAAGCTAATCAACACGAAACTTTGCTAGCTAACGAACAGTCAAACTGTAATAAGTAACATTTTTATTATCTGCCTTTTCCCAACTAGGTATCTTGGGGTCGGCTACCAGTCTAACCGAATGCAAAATCGAATACCAGTATTTTACATGGAGCGACTGCATATCTGACATCCACAATCCATTTACTGGGTAATATACTATACCCCTTCTTATCAAAGTCTAACATAGACGAATTTCGATTTTCTGGCTACCCGTAACTAATGTCAAACATCTACATATGACAGCCGGGATCGACGGCTTTCCGAGGCACGGAGGGGTGTCAATATCTTGATCTCGAAGTCTTACAGTTAAATCATAAAAACAAATTAAATCATTTGACAGCCTGTGAGGAAATTTTGTGTTGTTTAGTTTTTCAGAAACTGGGTGTGAATGTCGTCAGTGTGGTGAAAATTTGAATTTCCTTCGTATACAATAAGAGATCCTAAGAAATTACGATTGTTACAATACTATGTGCCAACTGGCCTGAGATAGTTCTGTCCGATGATGTCGGTTGGCAGCTTGCATTCCTTCCACGGCTCCGAATACACTGTGAATGGACCGGATCCGGACAGTATCACTGAAATGAGGTATAGTATTGTTATGAGCAGGCCCCTAAATTGTATGTTAATTTGCATTAATATTCTGAAACAGTCACGCATACAATTAAAATGGAACTTTAGTATATGATCTATTGGATCCCTTTCTTTCCATGTACCATCGAAGAAGTTCATATCTATACACCGTAAGGACTATTTCTGCTTGCAGCGCTCGGCCGCTATAGAACCGTGGAGGTAGCAGTTGTGGTCATCGTGTTCACGGGATTTTGTTTTCAAACTGCTTAGAAATGAAGTTCTTCGATAGTACAAGATAGTTACGTAATTGTAACATTTTCGCTCGATTAATTTTTTATTCGAAAATCAAGTCTTTTTTTAATAATCTTTTAAAAAGACATGATTTTCGATTAGAGATTATTAGAAAAAAGATCAAGATTGCTCGGCTTTTATGTCTAAAATAAGTATTCACAGTAAAAAAATGTAGTTTATTAACCAGCCACGAGATATTTTTTCTCTGGATCAATTATTACTTTAGTTAGGTAAGTATATAAACGAAATAAGAATTGAGACTTCGAGCACGAAACTAAATGGCGTACATTTAGTTTCGTGCTCGAACACGATCAAAGAGCGCACGCGATATTCAACTTTATTACTGATGTGTTAGCGTTTAGCACATATCGGAGTGGTGGGTTGCATAGCTTGCGTGGAGTGCCTGGTCTTAAATTCAGGCTTACCATCCATCGGCTTTACGTGCTTTCCGAGGCTTGGGGGTGTCAGACCACTATGTAACTTCTAAACCTCGGACTGCTTCTAATGGGAAAAACCCAATAACACTTTGCTTTGTCGTATTCGTCCCATCACACTGAGAGTGAAGGAAGAGGGCGTGCACCTACGTTTTCCCACATACTTGTGTAGTATAATATCTCCTGCGCACTTTGTTAACTCCGTTGAGATTGGCCGTCGTGACTAAAATTTGGTCGGGAGGATATTAAGTACAATTGTAAAATTAGCAGCATGCCACTCTAGTCTTCTTCAGTTTGATGCTGTACCTACATACAGGGGGATAGACAGTGGCGGACTTTCGATAAGGCCAAAGAGGCCCGGGCTTAGGGCGGCTAGGCTAAACAAATCGTGTTTAAAACAAGTATCATACATGTATTGACGATGTTTCAGTCACATATTGTTAACACTGCGGGACACTAGACCCCCAGACGTAATAACAATAAAACTTCTATTGTGTCTCGTTGTGTTCTTCAACCGATTATTTATTTTGTTCACCTTTTTAACATGTTTGACAAGTTTTCTACAAGTGATTTAATAAGTACAACTAGTCTTGACAACCGGTGTAATCCATATTGTATGAAAACAGTAACATACTGTGTGATGTTTTATACCTTGTTGTAAACCCAGGTTAAAAATTTAAAGTAAAAACATTGTGTTCGATTTAACTTATTTCAAACTTAGCTCCATTATTTACTGCGTTGAGATATTACCAACCGGCGCAAGTCCGTGACTGGGGATAGATCTACAAGTAAACACTTTAAGTGTGTTTGTACTTATTATTCCGCTCCAAGCCCTCTCCACTCAACCCATCCCCACAACCTATTCCATTGAAACAAATTCACCCCCACAATTTTCACCTCGTAACCCCCTAGCACCCTTTAACTCCCTTCCTTAACTTCTAGACAAACTTACTTCTAAAAAGATGTACAGGAACAATCTGAAGGAGGGATAGGGGATTTACATCTTATCCAAAATTAGCGACTGTATTAATAGTTTTCGCTTCAAAAACTGACCTCAATACGCAGGAAATGTTACATCAGTATGTCAGAAGACCTTTGAGCACTTGAGCATCAATCTCATAACGATTACAACCTCACCTGTAATACCGGGTGCTAATGTGATGTTGTATTTGCCGTCATTCAGTACTAATCGCCAGTTATCGTCCAGGGAGGTCACACTCAGTTTCGTGTTGTTTGCTGATATCTCTAGCGTTAGGTTTGCTCCAAGGTACTTGATACCTGAAAGTATTTAAGAATAATTTAACATACAAACATACATAAACTCACGCCTTCTTTCCATGGGGGTAGGCAGAAACTACAGAACGCCACCTGCTACGATCCTTACATACTCCTTTTGCCTCGTTTACGTTCATAAATCTGGTCATACACGCAGGGAGATTGCGAGAACTACGCACCTGTCCTTTCTGAAGAACATCACCAATAAGGTCAGTATATGTCCTCCTAGGGCGTCCCCTCCGGGCATTTCCAGTCAAATCTGCCTTGTAAATACATTTTGTTAGTCGCCTTTCATTCATCCTCTCAGCATGACCAAACCATCTCAGCATACCCTTTTCAATCTTTGTCACTACATCTTCTTTCAACTCACACTGTTGTCTTATCACATCATTCAAAAATTAACAATAATTTAACTAATATGAAAATTGTTGTTACTTTCATTTCTGAAAGTGCTGTACCGCAATTTGATTTTGGTAGGTAATAGTTTTTTGGCTTGACCTTTGCCAGGATTTAACCATGAAATGCACGGAAACATAACATAACATCACGTTTGTTTTTCCCCGAAGGGTTAGGCAGAGGTGTACTTATAGTTCACACACATTTCGCCAGTTATGTTTAAGTCCCATGTAATAGGAGCGAAAGAATGCACGGAAAGGTTTCCGAAAATGCCCAGGTCTTGCAAAAGTGACGCATTAGAGACAAGCACATAGCAGGCCGTTACATGTAGGATTATACGAAGTGGTGATCTTTAAAAATGGGGTATTAAACTCTTGCGAACCTTTTCACCTTGAGTCAGGAATTCAGACAAAGGGTTCTGTAGCTTCCTACAAATACAAAAGCTATGTCATTGCCTACCTCTAATCGTAAACTTTGTAGCTTTAGGCGGCAGACGAGGTTTGTTGATCTCCAGCCGGTCCATGTGAATGCTGATGCCTGCATAGCCGAACATCAGTGTCTGCAAGAACCCTCCCATACCAGTGAAGAAGTTGACAGCCCCTGAGTATGGACGACGGAGCTCACTCCACACCTGAAAGCATTCAGTGTTTTGGATTATTCGAAGATCTTTCGTTATTTTTATTAGTCTTCTATTGTGACTAGTTCTTCTTGGCTGGTTTGTTGGGTTGGAACACCAGTTTAAGGAAAACAAAGGGTTTATATAGGTAAGCCAGAGTAACACAGTCAAAATAATAGTTAGGTACTAAGAGGCATTCCATTTACCTTGAAAGGTTCTCTAACAAATCCTTCATAGCTCATGTTAAATATGGCATCAGCCTTGAGTCCGTCATCCACCTGCAGATGGCCAATAGTGTGCATGCTCCACGTCATAGCTGGACCATTCTCCCGAGTCATTGATTCGTAGTACGTCAAGTCGTTGAGTCGTGTGGAACTAGAAATGAAAATTGGATTACAATTTGGAATCAAAGATTAATAGAGCCTTTGTAAATTTTGCAACCACAAACAGTCAAGGGAAATAAAATGATTCTAGTACAAAAAAAAAATTAAGAACAGCCAGGGCAGGTGCTCTTGTTCGGGTCTTATTCTCGGGTTTGGTCTTGGTCTCTTTCCAATAAAAGCTATTCCCCAAGTACTTGAGATTCAGTCTGTTGAAGGGCAGGTCATTTTTGCTACTAATTAGTCTCCCATAAGGGCAGGAAGCAAACTCTCCGAAAGACCTGCGACTTTCTCCAACCTTCTTACAGTTCGAAATTAAAGCTCAAAATCAGGTATACCAGACACTTACATATTCATAGCATACTGTAGAGGGAATCCTAGTAGCACAGCATCAGCTTGTTTGATCTCGTCCCCTCGTTCGTAGCCAGAAAACTGCGGATGATAGTCAAACTCCTGGTCATACGGTAGAGCTAGGCTCCAGGCGATGTCAGCCCAGTGGTCTGGGTCTTTAGCCATGTAATAGGACTTGCAGAGGCAGGAAACGTACCTAGAATTGATAAAAATGTGAATTGTAGGTAGTGTGTGTGTTGTGATGGCCTGATTGTTAAGGTCTCACCTCATGATGTTTTGGGTTTAAATCTAGGTAGGTAAGTACTAATGTGACTTTCAATTCATATGTACTTTCTAAGTTTATCTTAGACATTACAGGCATCGGTGAAGGAAAATGGTGAGGAAATCTGGACTTATAATTAATATAAGTTGGAAATCGCCAACATGCCTTGAGCAAGCATGCTGATTAATGCTCGTATCTTCTTTTTATGAAGAGAGGTCTTTGCCCTGTAGTGGGACAGTTATAGGCTGGTATTATTTAGTGTAGTAAATTAATCTAATACCATGAGGGTGATTTGTTCGATAGCGTAGCCTTATAGGTAATTATTGATACACCGAAGCCTGATCTTGATATGCTGTGGATTGCCACTTTATTGTTAAGCCATTCGATATACGTATTAAGGGATAGTGATAAGAATAAATAGCAAAAATATAGGTTATGATCTAGCTAAGTTGTAAGTTTAAGGCCGTATTCTCGGCGGCAGCGGGCAGCGGGGCGGCGGCGACAGCGGTGCGTTAGCGACGCGTTCAAATGCATAGTTTTATATGGTACTCGCTCCCCGCGCCGCTGCCATTGAGAACAGTTCCTCAAATTATATAAAGAAGATTTAGAATAGAAAGCGTTCAAGAGATTATCAAGAACTCACTGTGCTAAATAAAGCGAGTACCCAGCGACAACGTTGGTGAATATTGAGTTGTTGACATTCCTGTGATCTTCGTCAGGGCCCATCACGTCTGAAAACGAAATATTTTGTAGTTTTCTTCAGTCTGATTATGAAGAAGATACTGCCCATATCGGACAGTTCGTTCTAACTGTGTGCTAATTTGGAAGATTTCTATATGATCTTACTTGAAATATCATACAGGCCAGTGTTGTAGTTGATCACTGCGCGGGACGCCCAAAAGTCTGCAATGTTTGTCACAATATCACACCCACCGTGCTGGAAATGAAAATAATAAATGTAGTTATAATAAATGTAGTATATAATAATGGAAGTTATTTGTGGAAAGAGATTTGAGGCCAATTAATTTCTTATAACTCTTATTGAATATGTTCATAAAAAGCATTACCATCTATCTTCATCATCATAATATTTAGCCCTCTCTTCACCATGCTTATCTACCTACTGTTTATTGTGTACCTTATAGGTAATTAACAGGATGATAAGATGGGTTGGAATTAACAGAATAGATCTTGCTGTGTTGGACCAAAAATAAAAGAAGCTCCATTTCTAATAAATAAATGTTAAATTATTGACAACTAGCTTTTCTCCAGCCTCTGTCTCCAGTTCACGATGACTTCGTTCTAGCCACTTCTCCACTTCAACTTTAGTATGATCTCCTTCTTCTCTGCCTTCTGATTGTGAACTGTATTCTTCGTTTTCTAGCTCAGCCAATCTTTTATCGATTATTTCCATTTGTATTTTTGCTTTAGCTTCTGCTGCTTCTAATTCCAGTCTTTTATTTCTAGCTAACACTGACGACGTTGCGGACTTTGACCGAGATTTCGATTTTGATATTTTTTCTGACTTTGAGGGTAGACCTATGTTGGAACTCGGTTTAACTTTTTCACTTTGTTCGGGCAGAAATATAGGTTTTCCGACTTGTTTAGTGTCCTTTTTTTTCTCGTCAAGGTTACTTTTAGTGCTTGGTTGCCTGGAATCATCCTGAACAGCAGTTTCCAAGCCTTCAGCGCCCTTAGACATTTCGCCATAAAGTTCTTTATTTTTCTTCGCTGTGCTCCGTGTATTCACCATAGCTCGCGTTTTCGGTGGTGTATGAAACATCCAGCAGATTCGGCTCGAAGACCAGATTGTAAGGGAGGTAATGAAGAAACCAAGAGTAAAGATGTTTTGAAAATGTCGCGGACGAGGAGGTTGTACGTGCGTGCTGCCTTGCTCACGTTGACGGCTACTATCGGATCGGCTCGCGAAGCGCGCCCGCGCTCCCCTGCCCCGCGCCCGCATTCTCCCGCCCCTAACAAGCTCCTCGAACGTACATCAAGTTAAGTTTATTAGAAAAAAGGGTACAAATATAATATATTAAAATAGGTAGCCATAATTATAGGTTTGCACGGTTAACACCGCCCGCGTTTATGTCGGAAATTATCCCACGGGAATTTACTACCGAGATAAAACGTATCCTATGTGTTAATCCAGGTTGTAAACTATCTGTGTGCCAAATTTCCTTCCAATCAATTCACCCGTTTTTGCGTGATTGAGTAACAAACATCTAAATATACAAACTGTCTCATTTATAATATAATATTATTATTATATTATAGTAGGAAGTAGGATAGGATACCTTCAACCACTCCTCATCTCTGGTGGTGGCAAGGTACTGCCTGATGGCAAAGGAGATACACCCGCTGATGTGCTGCTCAAAGATAGCCACGTCGGGACAGCACGGTTGCGTGACCTCCACTCCTGTGTATGCACTCTCCCATGGAAACCTGGAAAGTCACCAGACAAAAGGAGTATCAGTATCCTCCCTGATATCAGTTTTCGTTTGTCTTGCCTTTTCATCAGCGATTCGCAAATTAGCCAGTAAATTTTTTCAACAAATTTAAGGAGAACTAATATCTTATAAGTTTGCATAATGAGAACTGAAGGTCAGCCATAGCAGAATCTAAGAAAAGTATGTGATGCCTTCTGTGTCCGATGGGACCGATGCCTGCCGGGGTTGCGAGAAAGTCCGAAAGGTACATGGTACCTGGCAACGTAAAGGCAACCGAAGGAAAACGGGTGGGTTTTAGTCAGTAAGAGTCTGACACGCCCTCCCACTCCGCCCAGAGCAAAAGAAGTCAATTAAAGATTTCCAAAAAAAATCCTTCTGTAGCAATACTAAGACGAGAATCTTCATTGATTAGCTTACCTGTATCCTTTATTACCGGTTGTTTTTGCCAATTCAGCAGCTACATATGCCGTGTCCAGCCGGTATTGCAGCAACTTGTTCGCATATTGTGGATACAGCAGCAAGATTGAAGGAAACATCCAGGTTTCCGTATCCCAAAAGTTGTGTCCTAAAATTATGAAATGTTCTATTAAAGAAATCCGTGGGTCAGAACTGTAGAACTATAGTATTGGATTCAGCAGAACTAGCAGGTTCTCTGAATTAATCTCTTTGCATTCTGGTGGGCAAAACTTCAAAGTGTTCTTACCTTCATAATCTTCAAAGGTGCCTCCTCTCGCTAGACCCGTGGGACTGAGTCCGTAGTACCGGTCCAGGGGATGGAACGATTCCTCCGAAGGTAGGGAGCTCAGGAAGTAGTACCAAATGCCGCTCACTATCTTACCCTGAAACACGTTACTCAAATGTGTTAAAACTATAATTCAGGAAGTTTGGTGAAGTGATGCTGCGTCAAATTGCATTTTTTCAATTATAGGTAACCCCAGTTAGATAGGCTAACGATCCGAACAACATCCCGTAAAGATTTACTAATGTGTAGCAGCCAGGTGAAGGAGGGGTGATGCTGAGAGAAACACCTGGATTGGTAGATTAGATGGATTTTTTTCATTTACAATTAGTCCTACCCATTTAAACACAATTGAATACCACAAGTATTTATTGGCACATACCTACATAATATAATATGTAAACATTATTCAATTATGGATGATGTAGGTGTCAGGAACACCTACATCATCTGATGTTCCTATTATCATATACTCATACTTAATTAATGCAAACAAGAGAGTCAAACACAGGGTTTGCAAAATACTTAATAATCGTAGCACCGCCTTCTCACGCAAATTCTTTGAATTTCTAAGACTATATAATAAGATAAATAAGAAGTTAACAGTTTACCCTCTTACAAGAGCTAATTGTAAGAGGGTTATTACTGCCTGGTCCCTCAACTACGATGACACTGAAAATCTGCTTATTGTACCATCCTAACCAACTGCGTATGCTGTCACCTCCTTCACCCCGCACACACTCACTCACACACACACTCACTCTCTCCCGCACACACCCACACAGTCACATACACGCTCCCACATACTCGCACTCACACTCACGCACACATACTCTCGCACACATACTCAATTACTCACTCATGCTATTTAGTTCCTCTCACCCACTTTGTACCCCCATAACAGCAACAATCTCACTGCACCACTTTGTACCCCCATAATTTCAACAATCTCACTGCACATAGCTTATTCCCTCTTAATTATTACTTCTCACTGATGTTGTATACAGCTGTCACCTATTGTCCGGAGTCTGGAGAGGCTGGTAATCTGTCATACAGGTCTCCTAGTACAGAAACCAGTCTCTCGCATAGATCACAACAATTATCGCTAATGTTTTGTTTGTTTGTTTTTTATATTGTTTGTAAAATTCTATGTGAGAGAAGAACAATAATCATAATCATAAATCTTTATTTATCTCAACATCATATCACAGGCACGGGTTAGTAAAAAGCACAGTCTTAAATAGAGAAAGGTGTCTGAGGTAGGAGGATCCTGAGTTACAGATCACCCGGCTCTCTTAGGCCCGTATTACAGAACGTCACTCAAAACTCAAGCATTACTTAAAACTCGTTTAAAGCCTTTTGATTGGTTGAAACTAGTTTTAAGTAATGCTTGAGTGTTGAGTGAGGTTCTGTAATACGGGCCTTAGATATGACATGTTAATTAACAAAACAGTAGTCGAGATATTAATGATATTACAAAAGTTTGAAAGACCTAACAAAATTAAAACAAAATCAAAGAAAAGCAAGTGAACATAAAATTAAGACAAATATAAATACTTACCTATTATGTAGGTACATTACGTAACTACACTCGAGAGCAATGAATCCGGGTCACTTAAAGAATGTTAAAAATCTCGGAAACTAAAAATGATAGGTTAATGCAATAAATTGTATTTAATAGACAATGTAATACTCCTTAAATGAAAGTAAAAAAAATATGAGTCACCATACATTTTATTAACACAAAATTACATAAAGAAAAAAACTGCTGATCTCTCCTTAAAACAAAAATAGGAAACATGAAATTTTTGAACTTTATTACGATTTTCTTGAATTTTAATACTTCGTATTGCCTTCTCGTGCTTCCATTACTGCGTTTACGCGGTTTGGCATGCTGTACACCAAGTTCCTTATACGATTTTGGGGAATATTCTCCCATTCCTCTGTGAGAGCAATTTTGAGCTCACGAAGCGTGATTGGGGGAGGGTTTCGTTATTTTACGCATCTGCCTAGCTCGTCCCAAGCATGCTCGATCGGGTTGATATCCGGGCTGCGCGCTGGCCACTCCATACGAGTAATGTTCATCTCTTGAAGGTAGTCATTCACAATCCTACCTGTATGAGGTCGGGCATTGTCATGCATAAATATAGCATCCTCACCTAAATTGACCATAAATGGACCAACGTGATCATTGAGGATTTCTTCCACATATCTTTCGCTAGTTAAAGAGCCGTTTTCTATGATCACCAGCTCTGTGCGACTTTCAGAAGAAATTCCGGCCCACACAAGTACAGACCCACCACCGTAGGCTACTTTTTCTTCGATGCATGCTTGCTTGAATCTTTCCCCTGGTCTTCGATACACTCTGTGTCTTCCATCGTGCTTGTAGAGCATAAATTTTGATTCGTCGGAGAACATAACTTTTGACCAATCTTCAATACTCCAATTTACGTGGCTCTGGGCATATCTTAGTCTTGAAATACGATGCCCACGCTCCAGTTTAGGGCCGTTTGCAGGTCTAAGGGGTTTTAAGTTAGATTCAGCAAGCCGACGTCTTACTGTCCATGCACTTGGGTTACTTCCTCCGAGGCGTCGAAACTGATTTGTGAGTTCAGTTCCTGTAAGAAAGCGATTTCGAAGCATGGTGTTCACCAAGTATCGGTCTTCTCGTGCTGTGGTACACCTGGTTCTGCCCGTTCCTGGTCTGCGTAGGTTAGAACCAGTTTCTTCGTAACGTCGGAGAACTCTTTGTACTGTTGACAGCGACACACCGACAGTCCTGGCTGTATCGCGCTGACTCCGGCCGGTTTCCAGCATTGTAAGTATTCTGGTGCATTCTTCAGGCGTAAGCGACATAATTTCAGCTTGAATAATGAATATAGAGCACTATCAACATGGTTTATGTACCCACATAAATGACAGATTACAAACAAAAGCAAAACCAAATGCTGTAATTTCGTAGTTCCATCTTCGAAAGTGGCCCTTTTTCAAATTTGATTTTTTTATGATATAACTTTACAATAACTAAGAAGTTTTAATACCTTCATTTAAGGAGTATTACATTGTCTATTAAATACAATTTATTGCATTAACCTAGCATTTTTAGTTTCCGAGATTTTTAGGATTCTTTAAGTGACCCGGATTCATTGCTCTCGAGTTTATATTATTATTCAGTAATACATACCTACTTAGGTATCTGAATAAGAAAATAAAATAATAATGAGCTTATCACAAAATGAAGAATGAAAATGGGGAAATGTTGTGTGTATTGAATGTTTGTAAGTGAAGGTGTGTGTGTAAATGTGTGGGTGTTAAGACATTGGTTTTAATAAGTTTTCCGTGGAATTGTAGTCCAGATTTAATAGCCAAGAGCGTAATTTTCTTTTACAAATAGCTTTTGTATGAGTATAGATAGATATTTTTTTATTAATTGAATTATAAACTTTATTTATTATTTATTTATTATTTATATCAAAACCTTAATCATAAAATAGAACAACGACCCAAGACTCACTCACCAGCTCCAAATTCCCTTCAATATCGATGCCGCCCTGCTGATACAGCTGTTGCCATTCTTCCACGTGCTTCTGGAACAACTCCTCGCCTTCCTCCTGCAATACTATGGAAGCGTGTAACTTTACCATTCGGAATTGAAACTGCGCAAAGTGTATGAAGCCAATGAAGGTGACGCTTATGTTGTCAGTGAGTGTAACAGTGACTATCATAGATATAATCAATTGTGTCATTACGAATTGCAGCCGCAATTTCGTGGGTGTCGAATAATAATTTAGTGTCACCTCTACTACGCCCCACTGATTACGAATACCTACATGACAATCATCTAAGAATTTTGACGTTAAAATCTAAACGGCATCATCGATATCACAAAAAGAATTAAATCACAAATAACCTTTGACCAGCTCCTGTCTCGCGATCGTTTTATTCTTATCAGCTGTCATTGCGAACGTGAAGACCCTGGATCCATGTTGAGGGACCACCAGATGGTCAGGAACCGATGTCCAGTAAGCACACACATCGACCGGTAATGGCTGGTAAGTCAGGTCTTCGGATTCTTTCGTCTGCCCACAGGCACTCCAAACAGTTCTGCCGTCAATAATTTCTGGTACAGGTTCCTGAAAGGCAATGTCCTTGCTGACTTCTCCAGGCATCAGTTTGATTGCTATCCAGATTTCTTGATTGATGAAGTTGGGATCTGAAATAATTTACAAAATGAATTTGTAGCTTGTTGTTGATGCCTGATCAAATATAAGAGGTGAGAAAACCTTTACAAATTTCGTCAATCAGTTCGTGAAATCCTTAAAGGATTAACATTAAGACAAAAAAAGAGATGCGTAATGGCCAAGACTTGGATATTATGATATTTTATGCTACAAATAAAGAGTTTATTTGAGCTAAAATAAAATACATACCGTAATGAGTCTTTGAATCCACTTTAATCTGGTTCACAATAGCTCTCGTGTAGAATCTATGCGCGTAAATCCGTTGTGTCACCACGGACCTCTCTCTATCTACCCTCACTTTAAAGACTCCTTCTTTTGTATCCAGGCTGTATATCGGGCTATACGGGTGGTGGGTCAGGGTCGAGTTGAGCCTGATGTTGGCCCAGGCTGGGATCCTGGCGCGGTGGCTGTAGCCAGCCTGGCCGTTGTACAGGCCATTCATATAGACTGTGTCACTAAAGATGTTGGTGGCTATGTGGCCGTTTCCGACTGATGGCATGAATTTGTCGTTTGATGGAAGGCTGGAATATTTAAAGAAGGTGGTTCAGAAAAATCTAACTAGCGATTTAGATAGTTTTATTTAGGAAAGTATAACGTTTAGGTTATCCTACCTACCTACATCTATTTTGCGCAAGGTATTTTAAGAAATTAGCTATAAAGTTGGAAAGATACAAACAAAATAAGGGTACCTTCTTCTTGCTCTGGCGGATATTATCGGAAAAATAATACTTGATCAAATCAGGTCCACTTTTTTAACACATACAAAGCCTGTACAATTATAATCCATTGGTTACTGTTAGTGTATTCAAAAAACTCCTACAGGCGCTAAAAAAGTAGATAGCGGTTACAGATTATTGCTTACAAAATGATAACAGGCGTTCTTAAAAATAATGCCGCGTTCATGAAAAACTCCTGCGACGATTCCTGTAAAACCGGTATTTTTCATAAAAAGTTATAATGATCATACGATCATAATTACTTAAGATAATATGGTCATGGAATTTTATAGGCACATTAATATTCCGTGTACTTCACCTACGTTAACTCATTAGGTAATGATCTAGAATTTCATTAATTAACCAAAGGATGACTTAACAGAAGTACCTAGGCATAAATAATTATTAATTATCACGTGATATCTTTATAAAATATTAAAGCCTATGTTAAGCTTCGTGCAGACTAGCGCGAAGCGACACCGGTTATTGTTATACCGTGAAGTTTTCTTGGAAATTGTATTGTTCGAGTCGTGTCGCGCCGTCGCGTCGCGCTGGTCTGAACGAGACTTTACTCAGTGTTAATATATCATTCCACACTGGTGAAATATTTTTTTAAATCGGTCCAGTAGTTTATGAGTTTATTCATTACAAACAAAAATCAAGATGTAAATCTTTTCTCTATATAATACCTATTAGTGTAGATATAGGTATACGCTTATACCCACTACTATTTACTGACCTTGGGAAAAACTAGTTAGTGAAATTCATTAAGAGCGGTTATCCTAAAAGTAGTCAAAGACACAAATAGCTGTCAAAAATTTAACTGTTTTGATTAATTTGGCAATATTACTGTAGGGAAATAAATGCAATTATCAATATCGTTACACCGAATATTTAGTTTTAGATGTAAAAAAAGTACTTGAAAACTTTTCAAATGCCTTTTTTACACCTAAAACGGTGACAACATCAAATTCAGTGTTATAATTGCAATTCATTATTAATATTCTAGTTCGCTAGTTAGCCACATTTCTTATTTTCATTCAGTAATATTGCTTGTTTATATTAAATATTCGACATCTATTTGTGACGTTGCCCACTTTCAGAATATTAATCACGCTCATAACGGGACTGACTCACAGTATAACTATTAAAAAATACCGACTCACTTATGTGTCGAGAAGACGTGACTCGCCGGACTGATGTCCTCAGTCTCCTCCATCCCGATGTCTTCGGCCTTACTGCCGCCCTTGGTGGTCAAGACGATCGCCACCACCGCCGCCACCGACAGCAACCCCAACATCGCGGCCACCTGCTTGTTGCGCAACAAAAAGTTCCACATCCACACAAAAGTTAAAAACCTCTTTGTAAAGAACTAACAAGGCTGAATAGCTTAAACACTTTTCCAGAAAAAAATATTAAAACGTCAAATTCAAAAAGGGATTGTTGGATCGAACAATTTAAATAACTGTCAAGTTTTCGTAATGAGATTATGAAATGGTTCAGATTATGCGCAGACCAGCAGACGTTGGTCTGTGCGGGAGACTCCCGTGCGCTCCGGTCAACGACAATGTGTAGATTACGCGACCTACGACCTAACATGACACACATTATAGTTCTATTAACAGAGATAATAATAATTAGGGCCATCTCTTTGTTTGAAATCGTTGTAACTACTATTTTATCTGGCATCACATTCATCATGCAAAATTGAAATATTTTTGCTCAATTGTTTTCCTGTTCACCACGAACACAAATTATATTGTAACAGATTTACGTAGCATTTGAATAATTATTCATATCTTTAACACTTGCATGGTCATGTATTTAATTTTTGATTGGGTTTGGTATTTGAGTTGGTTTGGAAACATAAAAAAGAAGCTTCCATATCATTGTGGTTTGGTTTCTGACAGCCCTGTACATAGACCAGTCACTTTGTCTCTAATTCAATTGTCACTTCCTTATTACTGAACTAGATACTCTGCTTAGCATAAGTCATCTTAAGATTGGATTAATTGTCCCAATGCCGATTAAATAATGAAAATTAGGTCCTGTGTACTTTAGCTATTATGCATTTATAACACACCATTCATTTAATAACGCGTCTCAAACAAAAGGTGAAGATGATGATGGCAATTAACAGTACGACTTTTCGATGCTTAGATTCAGCACAACCCTATTTAATTTTTCGCCCATATTATACATAGGTGTAATATGAGTAAATATTTTTATCTTTAATTCCGTCACTAGGTACTCCCATCAGGGAAATTAGCAGATGACACCAGACATATGCTAATAATTAACCATTCCATTTAATATCTATTAAAATATTATAACCTCACTTAACGATCTCAGTAAAATATCCGGGCAAGCGTTATTTTTAATTACATTATCATAAATGTCATTCATAGAGCGATGTTTGATCGTCCGATTGCCGTAGCTTGCGCGCGCGCAGCAGACCGTGTACCCTCTAGTTACGCTCTGGTACTTCGGATGAACTGGTGAACACTTTTGCTACCGATTCGCTTGTTACTACCAGGCACAGGTGTCATAGATCAATTGACTTAGTATCGAGGTTCGTTCACAGCGGTTGAGTAATTTTTGTAATGGCTTTGTAATTTGACAGGTGATTGATTTATCGAAAGGTGTAATATAATAAAATTGGGGCTAGTTGTCAACAAGTAGGGTATGATTTAGCTTGTTAGAAGAGATTATGAGGTTATTGGATAACAGTAAGGTAATCTTGCTTCTGTGATCAAAGAGATGAACAGCAAAATTGCTTCCGGAGATAATTTACGATGTACTCAGGACCATCGTCTAACACAATGCCACTAAAGACTGCTTAGCCTATCATAGCCGCTTACAAGGACACAATCAGAAGGCATCTACAGACTAATAACACATGAGTAAGATTACCTCAATATATTCCACGTCCTTCACGAACAGTGTTCACTTGCGCGATTCGTCCAGACTTGCGTCTATCTTCACAGATATCCGGTCAATGAGACTCAGATGCAATGATCGTTGGCCTGTAATTATCGGAATTCATAACTATACTAGGCTACGTCGTGACAAACATAATGTTATAAGCACGTTTAACGACGCGTTGTGACTTGATGGGATTGTTACCTACATAATCAACTCTATATTATTCTTCATTCAAAAATGTCGCCATCTTTCACCTTTATACACAAAAATTAAAGGATAGATTTTATAAGTTTAAAGCATTTGTCTGTCTGAATGTTTTATCGTAGTTTCCAAACAAATTGAATTCGATCATGTGAAAATCTCGGTCAGTGATTGCCTTCATTCAACCCTTTGACAATTACTACACTACTCAGTTACTAAAATGATTTAATCTAGTTTTAGATACTAAACCACTACCATCTCACGATTCACGAATCAACCATCACGCATTCGTGACAAAAATATTACCTACTTATAAATCGAGAATGTTATGGTGCCGAAACGTGGACACTGACAGTCGGTCTGGTCCACAAATTCAAGGTCGTTCAGCGCGTTATGGTTCGGGCTGTGCTCGGAGTCTCTTTGAAGGCTTAAATTAAAAATGAAATTATCCGAAAAAGAATCGGAGTTACCGACATAGCTTGCGGAGTAAGCAAGCTGAAGTGCCAGTGGGCTGGCCATGTTTGTCGAAGGACCGATGGCCGGTGGAGCAGACGAGTCCTGGAGTGCAGACCGCGTATCGGCAAGCGTAGTGTGGGACACCCCTCAGCTAGATGGACCGGCGGCCTTAAAAAGGTGACTGGGATCGACTGGATGCAGAAGGCCGAGGACAGGGTATTGTGGCGCAGCCTGGGAGGCATATGTCCAGCAGTGGACTGCAATAGCCTGAGTTGGTAAATCGAGAACAAATCATAGTTTTAGTTTGAATGCCCTTGTAAATGTATCAGACTCATCATGACAAACTTGTTATCATGGGGGCACGTAGTTGGACACGGCACTATTGCGGCGATAAGTCCCCTCTTTGAGAAGTGGCTAGAGAGGCGCCACGGCGTCCTCACCTTCCGCCTGACGCATTTCCTCACCGGACACGGTTGTTTCGGGAGGTTCCTGTTTCGGATAAGGTGGGAGGAAACGCCCGGGTGTCATCACTGCGTGTGATCCACGCATTGATGACACCCGGGCGTTTCCTCCGGAGGACACCGTGGAGAATACGGTGGAGGTCTGCTCGGCTTGGGCAGAGCACCGCCGTGTCCTCGTGGAGTCGATCAGTGGAGGGGATCTCTCGCATTAGGCCCTGGTTCAGGCCATGGTACGGAGCAAGAGGGCATGGGAGGCTGTCACCTCCTTCTGCGAAGCAGTAATGCTCGCGAAGCAGGAGGTGGAACGCGTGAGGGACTGGCAAAATTCCCGCCCTCACGCCCCTAGCCACTGCAGGAGGAGACGCCCTGGGCGACGGGAATCGATAGCCGATTCCCGGCCACCGTAGGCGCGGGCTTGCGGACGGTGAGCAATGGGTAGCTCGCCGTCCGGTAAGGACCAGGCCCGGGTCGACGGCGCATTGTGTTCCACGCGCGCCTGTAACAGATGTCAGCAATTGAAGGGATCTGATGAGACCGATGCCTGCCGGGGTTGCGGGAAAGTCCGAAAGGGATACCGTGGCCCCTGGCAATGTACCGGCAACTGAAGGAACACGGGTGGGTTTTAGTCAGTAAGAGTCTGACACTCCCTCAGCTCCACCCAGAGCGGGAGAAGTCATTTGAAGATATCCAACCCAAAAAAAAAAAATGGGGGCACGTAGTCATTTTACGTAGAATTCGACATGTTCGAATTCTACGTTATTTTGTTACTGACTGGTCGTGTCGACGTATTTAGAAATTATTTTTAAATTGTTCTTGGAATTGAAGAGTGGCAATGTGTTGTCAAGTATATCGAAGGTAGGTGTTCAAAAGGAACCTCTTAAGGAAAACTTCTACTTCGTTTAGTGTTACTGCCAATAGTTACTGCTATATTCTGTTTACTACCGTTTACCTAAAGATCTTCTTGCTAATGAATAAATAATACTACCAAACAGACATTAAAGTACTGTAACGCAAGCCAGGAGATTCAATTTATCAAATACATAATCACTACAAATGACTAAATACATTTAAGTTCTATTTCAGTTAATCTTTTGAAGATGACAGAGACAGAATGATATTCGTTTAGTGCTGAATGTATTAAGTGATTTGTGGTGCAAGTGGGCCTAAGACTGATCCTGGCACCTATATTTACTGGCTTGATTTCCGTACGTATTTTTCGGATGACCACTGAAAATCAGCGCTGTGCTATGGGGGAACCACAGCACATTTTTCTTTCTTTCATTTACAGGTGTAGCACAAAACTTACACAAAACTTTCCGTCCAACCTGCTTGAATTAATAACCTGAGTCGTGAGATATGATTGGCCCAAGATCCAGTGTCATTACCGCGGCGCAGGCGGCGGAGCGTAGCGCCCTCCGCTCCGCTCCGGTTGTCAGGCCATCCACCTCGGAGCCAAGACACCATTCAGTGATTCTTATGAGATACCATGCTATGAAGCAGGTAGCTTTATGGTGGTCTGGTTATCTCATAACCTTAAAGAGGTATGAGGATAATCAAGAAAACTCAAATCGTGGAGCAAACAAAGATTTTTTTTGTGTTTTCTTGATTTGGAATGAGTAAAGTTTTCAAAATAGAGGTTAGCTTGCCACTGGCTGGTTGAAATCCATGTGGTTATTTGCCAGGTGTCTTTAGAAATCAGTCGGGGGTGCGGCGAATTTATAAATTCTCCGGGCCCCCAATCCATGGCAGTGGATGGTACGTGGGTTTGTGATTCGGTAGCAGTCCGATATAACACTCCGTTCTCCCCAGACGGTCATGTCGGATCCCCGTCCCATCGTACGGCAATCCGACATGAAAGATCAGGAGCAGGACCAACGGATTTTCGTACTTTCCGAGGCACCACCAACTTCCCAACTCCGGGCTGCTAGTGAGAAATTTCTAATGGAAAAGCCATTACTAACACCACCAACAAACAGCCAGTACCAACGGGGCCGTTTTTCTTTGATAAACAATATGTAAAATAAACCCTGTCCGATCCAAAAGGGGCTCACAGGTAGTATAGGTACTGCAATAAAATTACTAAAAAACAGTAAAAAATCTTAATAATATTGAAAATAAAAAGGTTTTGCTAAGTTTAAAATTGTCATGTTTAGTACCAAAATTAACCCACATCCATTCAAGATTAGCAAATTTTCAACAGGGGTCATAAGTTATGACTTGTAGACACCCGGAAAGCGACGGCCGCCCGCACCTCATGTACTAGCCAGGTAAGCCGTCGAAATAAATGTGGCGACATTTTTATTTTTTTCTTCATTTTACCACATTAATAGACTCTCATTACGATACCTAACAACACCGTCACGGATCGGATAGGTTTTTTTTTTACATGTACCTACTATACTTAGAGTCGATAAAAAACTTTTTACAAAAAAATAAAAAAAAAAAACACTAAAAAGTGCAAAATTACTTTAATTTCGATATCTTTGGTTATCTATGTATTTTTGTTTTTTGCCACCGACTTCCGAAATGAAAGTTATTTTGCACTTTTTAGTGGTTTTTTTTCAGTCGGTTCAATTTTTTATTTTTCACTTTTTAGGTGTGGTACCTACCCCATACATATTCGAATACCACTATCTGCTATGTAAATAACAGTGACAGGAATTTATAACGTCATCCATATAGAATAAGTGGGAAAATACTTATTATTGAAGTTAACTCAAAACCTACCGAAGCAAAGTTAATCAAATTTATATGGGACAACCTACCTCTGAAGTATGACCTATGAAACAAAATAAGAATCATCAAAATCATTTCATAATTTTCGAAGTAATCGCGTAAAAAAAAGAACAAAAAAAAAAACAGGTTGCACTCGTGTCTCGGGAGTGCGGCAGAAGTGAAAACTTGAATATTAAAAATAAAAAACAAAATGCTCAAGCATTTTTGATATTCTGGAATGGTTAGGGAATAATTTTGCACTGGTCTATCTCCCTCCGTCTTACGAATTTACGATCAGGTCACGTGTCCAGGGCCTCAAGTCTGCTATTACAATAGTGTCAGAATGGTCTATCATTGATTTCATAATTGTTGATTTTGACAAGTTTGGTAATCTACTAACATATTGGCGTCATTATGACTTTCCAGTGGTCAGCCACTGACACTCCATTGAAAGAAATGGCATCTATTGGTAATCTCGTACATAATGACAAATGAATGACTGACTTAGGCGGTAATCTGCTAAAATTTTGACAGTTCCTTTGATCAGTGACCTACCATGAGAACGTCATTGTGCAGTCATTTCTTTTAATTCGTTACGAGTATCGTGTTTTTGGAATACAATGATCAACCAATGATCGACCATTATGAATTTAGCAGATTACGAACTTTTAGCAAAATGACAATGGGATCGTGTTGGAATGACGAATTTATAAAAATAGCAGACTTGGGCCCCTGATTTTTTACCCATCACAAAAGAAGTGCACAACGCCGCTAAAGAAGTTTTCACTTCAAAAAACATGCGGGGCAGTCTGGGGACTGCCGATAGAAGTGAGAACTAACGGAGGTATATCTATGTACATATATACACAGTATACATATAGCTCATGGGAAGCGTGCGGTGACGATGACGCGAGTTTCACGCTTTTTGTTCACCCAAAAAGTATACAGTTAAACACAGTATACATATAGCTCATGGAAAGCGTTCGGTGACGATGACGTGAGTTCCATGATTCTTGTTCACCCAAAAAGTGCTCAACGCACCTAAAAAAGTTTTATACATATATATTTTATTATTCAAAAACATACAGTCGAATTGAGAACCTCCTCCTTTTTGAAGTCGTTTAAAATACCTAGTTTCAGGTACAGAATTCCACTTTTCCACAATGCAATTACGAAAAAAAATGTTATACTCACGAACTAATTGATTGATACAAAGTACAGCAGTAGTTAATTGTCAGCATAATATTCTCCTATCTTTACAATGTTAATAAGTACAATGACCGCTTTATAATTGCAATCACGTATAATTGACGAGCTGAATAAACATATGCGTATGACTATCATACGAGTTTTTGTTCACCAGTTATGCATACTGGAGTTAATTAACAGATTTCTGGGATTTCCGGTAATAAACCTTGCAAATGAATCTATTGTATTATTTTATCTCGTTAAATGAATGATTCTTTATCAAGATTTACAACTATTCCAAGTCCAATACGAATAACTTGGACAGATTTTTTTCAAAACAGAGAAGAATGGCGTAAAACGCAAGAGGTTATGCCCTGGATCAGATTAGAAATTTTAAAAAGCTCCTTGTCCACTTCTGTGGAACTAGGAAACATAGAATTAATTCTACTACTCCTTTGGCAAGAGTTTTTCTAGCTATCTCGAGATCTCAAGACAGATTGCTTTAAAAAAACCGTCTCACAAGGAAATCGTCTTTTGCAAATCGACTACTTGTGTTTAACTCTAAAATAGCCTAAAATGTCCAACTGCTGGGCATTGGGTCTTCCCCAAATCTTTCCAGGTACTCTTTGCTTAATTTTTCTAAAGGGACCTTTATCGAGACGAAACGGCGGCGCCAGCGCACCAATGGCTCGTTCGAGGTGACCCAAGAAAAGAGGTAAGGTACCTAACCTTATATGAGTTAACAAAATTATTTAAGTTACGATATTATCGGTTATCCGATATCAAAAGACACGACAGAAGGTTCTAAAATAAATGCACTTTTAATGATACCATCAAATTATCTGAGCCATCAGTTACTTAAGTGTTAGTAAACGAGAATCATTTCCTGTTGTTTTATGTTTTGATTTATTTGTTTTTTTAGCGATCGAACCAATTAATAATTTTAATCAGGTCTTTATGAAGGATTGATCGATATATTTTATTTCTTTGTCTTTTAATGACCGATGCTTTCAGTAGCTTTAATGTAACTGAATGGTAACCCAGAGAAGAAAAGATGACAAAAAGAAGACCATGTCAAAGATGGGAAGACTATTTGGAAACTACAGCGGGAGGGATGGAAAAGCCTGAGGGAGGGCCATGCTAAAGAGCAAAGTAATATGGAGATAAAAAAAAAATAGTATTTATGATCTGACAACATCTGCAAGGTACAAAAGTGGAAAATACAGATAGTTTTATTCACAATTTTAAAATAAATGTCTAAGTTACTAAATTGAGGGAGATGGATATATTCTCAGTCATCTACGTGAAGCCTACAAGCTTTATTACTGTATCATTATGTAACATTTCAAACAAGTGCCTTTATAAATCGCTCGACTGAGTACAATTATTTTATATACAGTAACCTAACGGTCACACTTATTGTCGCCAACATCAAATCATCGTCGACTACGGTGCAAGCATTCTTCTATGTAAGTATAATTTTACAGAAATAATCACGCAAACAATATACAAGTATAAACTAAAGAACAAAACACATAATTTCACTAAACTTTCTAAGAAATCAGCGATGCAACATAACAAAATAACATCAGAATCAAAACAGCAATTTGTTATCTATCTAATGTGAGCTCCTCAGTTGGTCTCGGGTGGGTGATCGTCACGCTCCGTGGACCGTCCCGCCTCGTGGAAACAGGTGCAATATTCCTTCTTTATAATTGACTATTTAAGTTTATATCATGCTTACGTGCCCTTTAATCCCTCGTTTCTGATGGCTTCAATTGTTTTATGACACTTTTATGAGGCAGTCAAGTGGGGATGTGCTTGTAGCTAGTGCATGTGTGGTATTTTTGTTCTGCTGTGCTATATGAATCAACGGTAGACTTTCGTGTAGGATGTGTTGCATGTTGTGTGCATGCTGTCCGTTGTAGGTATACTGGAGTTGTTAGAACAAGACCAATACTAGTTTGTTAGATACATAATTTTGTATTAACGTTACCGAAAAAATATGTAGCTATCTAAATGTAATAGAAACAGATATTCGGAACATGCACCTAAAACTTAAGCAATTTCAGTTGACCAGGTAAATGCCGAGGTGGTTTTGCTATACATGAAGAACTACTCAGTGAGGTTTTCGATAAGGACTTAATGATTCAGTTCACTTCTTCCTTCCTCAAAGATTACCAAAAGGATCTAGCTCATTAAAGGTAACGTAACACTCCATAAAATCCATCGCAGTGACGCACACAAGATTGGACTAAATGGTCGCCAGTGGGTGGGCTACTGAGTAATTGCTAATAGTGGCTAGTGAGTGGCTAATAGTGGCTACCCACTGCACTGATAATGTTTGTACTGTCATACACTCGTTATAAAGCGAGTAGGTGGTCATTTCCCTAATGACGGCATTGGATGATCATTCGCACTTTGTTTAATCAGTAGGGCAGTGTCCAAATTGGAGATTTTTTTAAGGAGTTTGTTAGTTGACTTAGATGATTAGAAATTCGGTCTTTTTGGTTTTGGTTTACAATTAAATAACTAAGTCAATACTAAAAAGTGTATTAGGTTGCATTATTATTACGTCCTTGACATTTCTCGGGACCCTAGGGTCCCCGGACCTTTGGAAGGCGTACGAGGGGCCGAAACCAACTCGAAGAGGCCTGTTAGACGTGTCTAATGAAACGAGGCATTAACCGACGATTATCCCTGTACGTACTAATCTAGTGCACCCAAGGACAACCCTCGGTTAGTGCAGGACTATTGCAAGATATGGAAACAATGATATTGGATTATGGGTTGGGGTGGCTAAGTGAACTGGTTATCTAGAACTATGGAAATATTATGGCCCCTGCCTGACCAATATCTTATATAAAATACACAGGTAAAATGGCAGGGGGTGACTTGCACACTCAATAATGGGCCCCCAAAAACGGTCGCTAGCACAAAGTGTCCAAGCGACAAGGGGGCAACATGTCCTGAGGTGCTTATAAGGAGTGGAGCGGTATTCCACGGCTATCAGGACAATCCCGGAAGTACGGTCAAGATCCCTACCAGCATCTTACTGGAATACTTCCTTCCTCCGAGCACATTTGCTCTTGCGAATCTCCACTCAAGCCGGCCAATAAAAGCAAGAAAGAGGTGGGAGCTCTATTCCTCGTCAGTGTTCACTCCAGCCGGCCAATAAAGGCAAGCCAGAGATGAGGAACAAGATTTCACCCAGGAGATAGGGTCCATGGGGTCGCTACTGCCCAACAGCTCGCCACATGCTGCCCTGCGGGTTTCTGTTTCTCTCTTGGTCTGGCTCCTCATCCCAGACCTGTTCCGGCAAAAAAACTCTACCGGCATAGATCTGGAGTTCGGAGCGCGCAAGCCCCACCACGACGTCAACGTAGAGATACGGCGGTGGGGATTGGGTTACTAGTTCGAACACAAACAGTCGCTTTACTTTGTGTAAATTATTTCATCAGCACTGCTCTCAAAACGGTCAAGGAAAACATCGAGGGGAAACCGGCATGTCCTAGCTAGAACCAAAAATCCGAAGACGTGACATGGCAGGGCAGAAAAGATCACGGCGAAGAAAATTCTAACTAATATTATAAATGCAAAAATGAGTTTTGCTACGCTTTCACACTAAAACTGCTGAACTTTGGCGCATGGGTAGACCATGACCCGGAGAAGGCTACCTTTCATCCTGGTTTAGAGACGAAGTCGTGGGCAACAGCTAGTAAAGAATATTTATCATTTATCCACTAGAATAATAGGAAAACGTATCTACTGTATAGGTACTCTGGGATCAGGATAGTCACTCAAGGAACTAGATAAACATGAATGATGTAGGTCTACAAGGCATTACTTCTTTAGCCACGATGACCAGGTCACTCGATTAGGCAAGTATATTTAGTAACATGTACTGTAATAAGGTGATTACGTTCTTTGAATAAATAGACACGCACACTAGAAGCCTAAAAACTTTTAACCGGCTGCGGCGAAGCCAAAAAAGGAGGGTTACGTGTTTGACCTGTATGTATGTGTGTTTGTCTGTCCCTATGTTCCCTCGTTACTACTAAACGGCTGAATCGATTTTGATGAATGATATGTCGTTAGATTCATCTTTATTGCGCGAGTGTCACTGGGTAACAATTAAAAAAAATCGAAATCAAAACAAACTCATGCAGTCGGAGGCAATAGATCTATATTCTTAAATTTAAGAAGATGCCTCCGACTGCATTAAATTGTTTATAGTATTAAGTGGGATTGGAGACAGAAATAGGTCATCTTGTTTACATCTTTTTTAAAGTTAATTTTTTACGCAGTAGGGTTTTTAATTATTTAAATTTACTTTTTCAGGATGATGATAAGTATTGAGTGTCTAGTTTTGTAAGGAAATCATCGTTCTTGCTCGACGAAAATAGATCCTAAGGTAGTCATCATTAGGCCCGATTTCACCAAAAATCACTTTAATCGCTTAGCGCTTAATGTATTTAAAAATCGTTCTCTTTCTGTGAATCGTTTGAAAATGACAGAGATTAAACCAATTTTTTTATTGGTTACTTCGTTTAGCGTTAAGCGTGAGGGGGTCGTGTATTAATAACAACAGCCGCACGGGTCGATCTTCAATGTTAAGTTATGCTTGCCGAAGGCGATCCGTGAATGGGTGATCATCCATTACATACGGACCCTGTACCTCGGAAAGCACGTTAAGCCACATTGACATATATATCTTTGACAGTCGTTACGGGTAGTTAGAAGCCCGAAAGTCTGACAACCAGTCTTACCAGGGGGTATAGTGTTACCCAGTAACTGAGTGGTGGAGGTCAGATGGGCAGTCACTCCATGTAAAATACTTTATTCGGCTGCATCCGATTAGACTGGAAGCTGACCCCAACATAGTTGGGAAAAGGTTAGACAGAGATGATGTGTAGCGGTAAGCGTATTGAGTGATGCGTGGTGAAAGTGTGCCTTAATCCATCCTTTAGTCGTGTAGTCTTTAGTTCTAGAATCCAGGGCTAGGATTTAGTCACCTATTCGTCTTCCAAATGAATGACCTAACTGTATCTAAACTACAAGTACTTGCTGTACCTACTTGCAACAAAATGTCACATCATAAACAACGATTAAACTATTTAATGAAACCAACTACATCGGAATAGGCTGGCAACACTGGTCTATCCGACATTTCCCTTATTACTATGAGAATGTTGCCCAGAAGAAAATCAATAATTACCGGTGCTAACCACAATTGCGTGTGTACTCATTCAATACAGTGTGCGCTTAAATAGGCCGTGTGTTACACCGTAGCGTCCGTAGCGTAAGGAATAAAGAGCACGAACTCTAAACATATCGATGTTTAAACTTGGACAATAGACATGGCATGATGCTGTTACATCGCGTTTACACCCTAAAACAAGTTGTGATACTTGTTTTCAAAAAGATAGGGATCGAGTGCCGCTAGCTGCACTCTATCCTTATCGGATAAAGTGCTGCTGGCGGCATAATAGTGGCGCTGCCTCGGCTTGGCTAAAGTGCCGTAAGCATTGCATTGTCATTGTCACTGTCCCTGAGTCACTGTCATTTGTTATTTTGTTTGATTTTTGAGGTTAGTTCGCTGTAAAACACATTCCCAAAACATTAAATTCTCATGTACCTGAACGGACCCACGGTGGTCACAGTTCTATCCTAAGTTAGGTTAGAACTGTGACCACCGTAGGTCCGTAGTACCTAACCTAACCTACCTTTCCGCCATTTTCGTTTGCTCCTTCATTTTTGGTAAATTCAGTCCTTATAATGACTTTTGATATAATTATCTGAAGCAAATACGATCAGTCATTACAAAGGGCGGCGAACTAACCTCAACAATCAAACAAAATAACAAGTTACAGTGACAATGACAATGCAATGCTTACGGCACTACTAATACTACGATAGGGATAAAGTGCCACTAACGGTATACACTCTATACACTTCCTATACCGAATTTATCTTACTCACATATTTTTTATTTGCGCCATGTGTCAACCATTTGTTCGGAAAACTTGAAGGCGAGAGTCGTATACTCGCACTACCTTTGGGTTGGCTAGGACGCGGCCTAAGTCTTTACAATTTGTTTTAGGTGTATGTTATACGGAAACGACAACATTAGACACAACGTGAAGAATACATATTTTATACCTTGGCGTAAATGCGGGGCTTGTATAGCATAACTTCTTTTTATTAAAAGTTGCATCCTTGTGACAGACATATATAGACGACGTGGTTCGGGTGTAGGCTTAGTAATAGTTCAATTTTAAATATTTACTCTTTGAGTAAGAAAACATAACCCTAAATGTTGTGTGTTTGTAAATGTACTTCCCTACACTTTTAAGAGAGGTCTAAATCTTTATATTTTTGTAATCTCACTGCTTCTAGCAAGACTTGGACTTAGATTAGACTAGATTTAGGTTTATAACAAATGTGAGGCACATCAGTTGAAAATCTTCATTTCATCACCCCGACATTATAACACTCAACAAAACTCGTTAATTGATAATTCATATTACGCTACGGTGTGAGCATCATCCATGTTAATATATTGAAGCACGTGCGGTCTGGCTGCTCGTTAAGGCCACGTAATGAGCCGGCCGTATTTACGAGGGCACCTAATACCACGCGTCTTATCCTACATTGCTTACGCAGCTATCGATGCGATACATTCGCGGGATATCGATTATTTTGCGAATCGATTATGGAGGCTGAAGATAGTCTTACCTTTGCATATTGCTTTGTGATTTTTGGCGGGTGTAATTATAGGTCTATCCTATTAAAAATATGTGCAACCCTATTCGTGGATTTCTATAATTTTGTTTGATTGTTTCTACCTCAACCTGAAAGCAGTGATGATCCTAGCCGACAGTAACAGGAACCAAGCATTTTTATTGGAAAAGAGGTTCTTGAGAGATAAAAACCTCTTTTCATGTTTTCGAGTCAGAATGGTCAGAATTAAGATACTGGTCCAGTGGTCAGAATAAATTTGTGTTTCATGAATTATGATGTGTTATATCAGCACATCTCTGAAGCTTGAGAAAATATAGGCTAACCATTTCCAATTCTAATGCTCTATATCCTCATTCAGTTTTTACCGTTCATCGATTACTTTGCTCAATCGATGTTGATTTGAATCGATATTAATTTAGACGAGTAGTGGAAGAAATGATAGTGTCGCGGCACCCAGTGTAATAGTGGCATTTATCTTAACTGGAGCTGCAGAATGTTGGCGCACCTGCGTGCGATAGTTCCAGTCTAATGTACTTGTGGTTAAATGCCATTTCTTTGGTGTAGAATGTATGTTGTATGACGGATCTTGTATACTAGTAGGATACCTACAACTCAGCAGATTAAATAACTTGTGTTTCTTGGAAAAACTGGTGTAAAAAAAAAACTAATTTGTTTTGTCAATAAGTTAGCCATTAGTTATTCTGTGTGCTTTTAGAGGCATGAGGAACAGGGTGTAAAAGGAGGATCCTCCGACCAGACGGGTGTCGACTAGGCGTGTCTGTCGGGCCCAACGATTGATATCGGAAAGTTATATAATTATATATCTTGATCACGAATTTTGCATGTCGTCAATGAGATGCGTAGTTCGTATGTGGCAATGTAGATGCCGCTACATCACTCCCTGAGGCTGAGTCTTGTATCTGGCGATACATGCCAGTGCCAGTTTAGGTTCCAGCGAGTCGGAACCGGGTGCCGCATAGTTAGCGATGAGTCGGAACTGTCTGCGGTAATTCCCCAGTGAGTCAGGGTGGCGCTGCGTTATGATCCAGTGCGTCGGATGTGCCGATCCAGCGCCAACCCGACTAAATAAAACAAGTATAATAAGTACTATACACACCGTACAATTTGTCGACGAGTAGTAATAAAAGAAAACAATAGACTTTAGACTAGATTCCTATTAATTAGGTAATCGCACATTTTACACTAAATTCAAAGTCCATGTTTTATATATTTTAGGTACAAAACGTATATAAAAATAATTGGTGTATCATCAATAAAAGGTAGGTCGAAAATGTGCCAACGTTACAGCGTATATTTGTCAAACTTGATTTTAATTAATTTCGCTTGCACTGAATAACAAGATACCCAAAACAACAAAATAAACAAAACAAAATTTTGTAAAATTTGTTACAAATATTTTTACCGATTCAGCTATGGTTTGTAGAATTAAAATTGTGATAATCGCGACATTTTTCCAGTTTCAACTACAATTCCAAAGCTTTCGACAAAATCTAAATCTATATTTGTACAGATAAAATGGAGCTACACTCTCTTCTTTAGAAAACTGCTAATCCTATACTATTAAATGAGCATTATTTGTAATATTTGTATAATTATGTATTGTTGTATATATTTGTAATCACGTTCTCGAAAACTGCTCAACGATTTCGACGATGAAAGTTGTAATATAGGGGTTTACGGGGGCGAAAAATCGATCTAGCTAGGTCTCATATCTGGGAAAATTCGTTTTCTCTCTATTTTCAGCCAGGCAGATCTCGGTCGCCCAAAGTTTAGAACAAGATGGCTACCTTAGAATAATGACATGGCAGCATGGAATTAGTAAGTACCTACTATCATGGCAACATGGAATTAGTATGAACTATCCTATAAAATTAAATGAGCATTCTCTATTTTCATGGTTACAGCTCGGTCGACCAGGTACCCCCTTTTCAATATCTGGTACATTTTCAATAAGTAAGTTGGCATATGACTCATGCAACTTGAAAGGTAGGTAATAGGCATCGGTTTCATTTGGCATTTGAAACCATTGGAGAAAACATCAATTTAAATCCACTGAGATTGACTTTGATTTTATATTATTAAGCCGCAATCGTGTTGGACGAAGGAATCAAAGTGTTTTTAATCAAATATTCTGTTAATAAATATTTTAAAGCTATTTCATGGAGAAACCAATAGTTTCTAAAACAGAATGTAATTGGACAATTGATAAAACAGCGTTTTGTTCGGGCTATTCGGTACCTACAGTTGATTTTGCTATAAGGCAATAATTTTGTAACTCGGAAATAATTGCGAAAAGGAGATAATGTTACATTGTTTTGTCAAAAATACCTACTGACCTTTGGAACATACGATACAACGGAATACCTATAATATTTTTAATTTAGGGCTGTGAGGGCGCGAATTTTGCCTCTCCCCCATGCGTTCCGCCTCCTCCTTCGCGAGCATTACAGCTTCACAGAAGGAGGTGATGGCCTCCCATACCCTCTCGCTCCGTACAATGGCCCGGATCAGGGCCGGACGCGAGAGATCCCCGCCACCGATCACCTCCACGAGGACACGGCGGTGCTCTACCCAAGCCGGGCAGACCTCCACCGTATGCTCCACCGTGTCCTCCGGGCGATCCACGCACTGATGACACCCGGGCGTTTCCTCCCGCCTTATCCTAAACAGGTACCTCCCGAAACAGCCGTGTCCAGTGAGGACCTGCGTCGGGTGGAAGGTGAGGACGCCGTGGCGCCTCTCTAGCAATTCCTCAAAGATGGGACTTATCGCCGCAATAGTGGCGTACCCAGCACTGGGTTGCGACAATCGCACTCTCCATGACGCCATGAGATCCCGTCGGAGCTCTGTCCGCTGTGCCGTGATTTCTCGCGGCATTGAAGTGAAGCCCCGGCGTTTCGCCTCCTCGCGCCACTCCCAAATATGCGCGAGGACTTTTGCCTCCAGATCCTATGGCGGCAATCTGGCAAGGAGGCTCGCCGCCTCACCGGAGACCTTGCGGTATCCCCGGACCAGCCGGGTGGCCATGACCCTCTGTGACGCGTTCAACCGGCGGGCTGGCCGCCGCCTCTACGAACGCGCCCACACCGGTGCCTCGTAAATGGCCATGGACCGCACGACCCCCACGTATAACCTCCGGCAGGAGGCGTTTGGACCCCCTAGATTGGGCAGGAGCCGCTTCTAGGCAGCCCATCGGAAGTGCTCCACGAAGTTCCACCGACTGTCGAGGACGAGTTCTAGGTACTTCATCGTCGACTCAACGCTGATGTGAACCCCTCCTACCGTTATTTGGGAACCCGATGGTGGCGCGTTCCGAGGACCATAAAAACACATGGCCTCGGACTTGTGCGTCCACCGTGAGGCTAGAGTTTATGTTTTTTTTTAAATACTGTAGAATCCAATAGATTCAGTCAATTTATTAAAAATGCTAAATATAAGTAATTTTGTAAACTGCTAACCACACAACTTGAAAGGCTAAGCAATTTACGAAAACGAACAATAGGTACACACCATCTCTATTTAACGCCCACAACCCATAACATTGTCTATTAAAGAGGCCATGTTTCGTTCTAGCTATGAGGTAGACCACCGTGATTATAACCCTATCCCATAAGAACATATTAGTAGTTAACTACAATATGTACTCTGTTAATGTAATATGATCTTGGGGGATTAAGACGGCGATTACAATGAGTGGTTTAATGAATTATTAGATATACCTTTTGTGGTTATAGTAGATAGGTACGTACCTACATGGCGTGTTGATTTGACTGATACATAAATACAATTTGAATTGAGAATGTCTTTTTACATAAAAGCAAGGCGGAACGTTGGTACGGCCGGCAGCCACCCGGCAGCAAACATCTAATGACTGTCACTTTTCCATATCATCTCATTTTTTTTCGATAAACGGCTACCGGAAAACCATTAAAAATCAAATAAAAAGACCATAATTCACAAAAATGAAATGAAACCTTAATAAAAACTGCCGAATCGGAGGTAAAACAACAAGAAAATAGGAAAACGATGAAACGATAAAACTATGTTGACAAGATCGGCCACACGTAAAGCACGCCCACCACCTCCGGACTCTTCGCTCAGCTCCGCCTCGCCACCGCCGGTACCCAGCCCCACTGTGAGCGCTGTGACGACACCGGCCGCGGCAGTTGCGTCGAGCTCGAGCGACGAGTATTTCTTCCTGCCCACGACGCCACCACCTGCTCGTCGACGGGGAGGACGCCGGCCGCCGGACGGCTTAGGACTTCGAGGCCCACCGGCCTCTGATAGGGTCCCAGCTCCCGGCGAAAGTGTGCAGCGCATGAGATGGACACAATCCATCAACGAGAACGTCATGCGCTCATACTATGGGGCTACAGAGGGGGGAAACAACCTGACCGCGTATACCGTGTCCGGATGCTCTCTTTTTCAGGTGCTTGAGCCAGCTGTCAACGTTTCGGCACAACGACTGTCGGATCTACGGTTTTGTGGCTTTTCATATAATATTTTATAGTCAATATTTTGTTTTTTTTAGTTCTGTTACGATTTTAATGAAATATTTAATAATTAAGATTTTTAAATCGTCTTGTTGCTGACTGTACCTGCCTACCGATTTCTTGCTCAATCAATAAGGAATATATATCGTCTGCTAATTATTTATCTCTCACTGGAAAAAACTCATTGTAAAAGGGAATGCGTGTTTGAAATAAGTATGTATCGATTTTCTGAACTCACGTCTTTGATAATCAAGGTACATAAGTATTATGTACCTTGATTATCAAAGACGGGCACAGAATGCATTGAATCCTTAGACAGGCGCGGGCGAACATCCAGTTTGAGAGTATAAGGATTGAAAACAAAATATGCAGCAGCCAAAACAAGCAAATCTGTACATTGACACATTGATAAATATAACACGTACAAATTCCCACCATGAGGTGTGAATGTCTCTCGTATAATTGGCGGCTCGCAAAAGCAAATGTTTTGGAATTCTCGGCATTTTGCCCAAATGTATGCGGGAGCTTTGACGAGGAAATCGCGATCAATGGTATTTATTATTAATTTATTATGTTCTGTTATAAATCGGTGTTTCGTTTTATACTTCTGTTTTGGATTCCAGTATAAGTAAGTAATAATAAGTTTATTAGTACATAAAAACAACAACACATTGCATAGCGTATGAAAGCAGTGGGTTGTACTACCAAGTTCAAATTATTGACAGCTTTCCGGGTTCCTAAACTAGGTACGCAGACCTGTATCTTAGGAGCTTTTTGCGGCTTCGATTTATATAATACAACCGTGACTTTTTTTTTGCTTACAGTGGTTGTTAACACAGCAAAAGGAGCAGTATAAAATGTTATGGTTTCCATACAAAAAAGCTTGTTGTTTGTTCTTTGTTCAAAATATAGGTACGTTTGCAGATGTAGTATTTTCTCCGTAAAGGCAGCACACACATTTTGTAACCATATTTTGAAAAGAGTGTCCGTGGAGTTTCTTGCCTGTTCTTCTTCATAATTTAATTACTACTACGCTTTGGAATGGGCAACTAGATTCATCTTTCTAACTGACCGACCCCTTGACAATTCAAAAGTATCTGTAATTGGTTTATTTGTCATTTTTTGTAATTGGTTTGAGTTTGAGTTGGAGCACAACAAAGCCGCCCGAAGCAAGTATTGCACATGTTCGGCTTTCGATCGGCAAATTTCGTTCGGTATCTACCCTCGCTTATATTTGAGTCGGCTTGGTACAATTCGAGCTAAGTTGACCCCAACATGTTTGTAACCTTAAAGGAAGATCAAAAGCCATTCCCACCGTAGTTTACCTGCAGTAAGTAGATATTGTATAAATAAATAAAAATATCATCATCATGTTGGTCATAGAAACATCAACGTTGAATTTCGCTCTACATTTTGCCTAGCCATAAGCTAGGCACTACTACTGTCCTAACTAATATTGTACTAGGTTGTTCAAAAAGTAATGATAATCGGTTATTTATTTTTTTGCTTGGCTCCTATGGGTTGTTGCTATGAGCCGTCCTCAAGAATTGGGCTATCAAATGCAAAATAGTTATTTATCCAACATGTGAGGAAAGTTCGTTTTTCCTATGAGTTTTGATTTTGAGTCTTGAGCGAACGAAGGATTGAAAAATAGAATCACGAGCGCAGCGAGTGATTATAAATTTCAATCCTGAGTAAGCGAAAGACTCAACAAAACGAATAGCAAATGAACTTGCTCACAAGTTGCATACAAAACTTTTCACCACTCCCAGCAAGAAAGTATTCAGCCATCATAGGTAAATAAATTAAATAGACCCAAAGCAAATCAAAATAATTCTTTATATATTAAAATATTTTAAAAACATAACATAAAAAAATCAGGCAAGGTTAGTTTCTGAACGGGATCATTACTTTCCTCACTGTTCAAACAGTGAGGAAAAAACAACTTTCCTCACTGTTCAAGCAGTGAGGAAAAACCAACTTTCCTCACTGTTTTCGTAGAGGAAAGACACTTCTTTCGTGCGGGAGTGGTGAAAAGATGTTTTCACCACTCCCGCACGAAAGAAGTGTCTTTCCTCTACGAAAACAGTGAGAAAAGTTGGTTTTTCCTCACTGCTTGAACAGTGAGGAAAGGAAATTTGCCTAATGAGTAGCAGTAGACCATGACCGGTTATGACATAGGATATTTTTTATTTTGGTACTACGTTGCATGCATAGAAGACAGTATTGTGTTAACGAAAAAAAAGTACTAGGCTTGCATGAATTCACGATAGTATTTCAATCTTTAGTATTGTGCTAATAATAGGATTTGGACGAAAGGCACAAGATAGTTTATAACCTTTATCCTTATCCTTTTTTTCCCGATTCTACGTTTCCGTGGGATAATTTCCGACTTCTATGATCTTCTACTATCTCTTTATTCCCAAAATCATATTGGTGATACAAAACTGGACTGTTACATTACCGTTTCACAAAGCTTATCGCATCTGTAGGCAATATGAAAAGTGGGCACAGATCGGCGCTGGCGCAACTGCGCACTTATCACTTATCTGCAAATCCATACATAATGCTGGCTCGGCCGGGCTCAGATACTGCAACAATGCTACGCTATTAAATTAGCAAATTGGAAAAAAACTTCTAAGCTTTCTAATTAATTATTGTTATTTACTAATTGATATTTTAAAAACTTTATGATTTATGATTTTAAATGATCATAAAGTCACTCTTTCTTGAAGTTTTTCAGTCCCAATAAGTTTAGGGGTTTATTTATAAACTTGGCTTTAAGTTAAGGAATGATTTGCGACATTTAACTTTTATTTAATAAATTGGGACTAATTGGGACTTATATGTTCAACCCCAAACGGCTCGAACATCGGGCTCGGACGGACGAATTATTGTTGATTATTTTCCCTCCTTTTTATATACATGTACAATTATTATTATTTTAAGTCAGTAAGTTTTTAAATTATGTAAATAATAGCCCCGCCCCACATTTTCACTCGCATAAGTCGATCCCATGGGAATATCGGGATAAATTTAAATATTTTAGTGTTAGATGTATATTATATTACTTATATTTTAAATGAAATAAATAAATTCGCACGTCGGGATAAAGAGTATCCTATGTCCTAACCCAGGTCATGGTCTACCTATGTGCCAAATTTCATCCAAATCCCTTCAGCCGATTTAGCGTGATAGCTTAACAAACAAACAAAGAAAGAAACTCACTTTCGCATTTTTAAATTAGTAAGGATTTTCTTGAAAAAAGTAAAAAAAAACTTGAATAAATAAAGGGCTACGAGTCTTAGGACTAGTAGGACACTCTCCAGACAGCCGTAGGAATTGTCATACTGCTTTCTTTGTATACAAATAAGGAAGTGTATAGAGTGCCGCTATTTGCGGCATAATATTGCATTATCATTGTCACTCTCACTTGATATTTTGATTGATTGTTGAGGTTAGTTCGCTGCCTTTGTATTGTTTGATCCTATTTGGTTTAGATAATTATATCAAAAGTCGCTACAATGACTGAATTTACGAAAAATGAAGTAGTAAATTAAAATGCTAAATGGTAGTTTAGGTAAGGTTAGAACTGTGACCATACCTTGGTCCGTTTAGACACAAGATAATGTAATGTTTTCGGAATGTGATGTTTTACAGCGATCTAACCTCAACAATCAAACAAACAAGTGACAGTGACTTTGACATTGTAATTCTTACGACACTAGCCGGGCCGAGGCAGCGCCACTATTATGCCGCTAGCGGCACTTTAGCCCATAGGAATAGAGTACCTCTAGTGACATATACACTGCCTACAAATAATGCTAATTCCTTTAACTGTTCACAAGAGCCTGTACATTAGATTTTTCTTCTAGTTGCTCTAAATACGTATTTTCTCTTCGGTCTTCCTCTTTATCATTTCACACAGACCGAGGGAGTCGATGTTTCATTGCCTCTATTTTTCCTACCAAAGCTTCTAGTATCAATTATTGTGACGGTTACATTTTATTTTTATGTACCTATGTAGGTTGTATATTCTACTAAACCTGTCGTAAAATTAAACATCTAAGAGAGATAAATCTTGTAATACCTACAGCAAATTATTACATAACGCTCTATGACTCGAGCTTGTCGAGTCGCGCTAGGCGTCCAACTGTCTTGAACTGAGCATATAATACAAATGATTTAATATGTTCACTGAAGGAAATGTTAGGGGTTTTGCCAAATTATCTACTCTTGTCTGGCTGATTCTAACACAGAGAGAAATAACGAGATATTTTGAGCCCTATTCACCTAACCATTTACCCATATTATTCCATGACAATAATTGTTTGAGCTTACTACAAATTTACAGCCATTTAATCATGTCCTTGCTAATCCAGACACATTTAAATGGAACAGGAATGATTTTCTACGTTCAAACTTTTAAATATTTTCAGAACTTATTCGATGAAATCTTTAAAACACTAACAAGCACTAAGTCTACTATGATATAGTGCTAAATAAGGGGCATTGCGCTAGATATAAATCTGTCGCAACACGGCGCGCGGCGCCCAGCGGTCTTGCTGCGTCTGCGCACACCTTGTTACGTCACGTGGTACATATCAAGAAAATTCCCCTTGTTTACGCACAGGACTGGAATTATAAACTAACGATTTATACGATGGTGTAAACACTGAATATTCTCGGTGGATTTGGGCAGCTGTTGTACAAAAACAAGGTTTGTAGAATACAGGAAACATAGGTATGGTCATGTTGATATCTCGATCTGTGAGTGGAAAATGAATGATTATGTACATTGTATGCTTTTCTTAGGTTTGAATTGCACGTAGTTCCCGATGATACTTCCTGTATTTGAAGATAGTGTCAATCTCGCTTTAGTTGCCTCTTGCAGCTTTTTTAAGGCATGTACAAGGCTGCATTATTCCTATCATAGTTGAAAAACTGTCAAAATACAGGTGTAAAGACAGAAACTGATGCCTAAGTATAAACACGAGCTAAGAAATTTACAGAACTTGACTTTAATGTTCATCTGAATATTCCAAACATATACCTAGAGCAACAGGCTCATTTTACTCACCTCATCTTTTGTCTTTCAAACGGTGCTTCATTTCAAATCTCGACTGTATTGCTCTAATTACTAACTACTAAAACAGAAAATTGAGTTAATCTCGACAGTGATATAAATTACGGTCGGAATAACAAAAGATACGTTTTGATCTACCTTTCTAACATCATTATCGACCCTACATAGATATTAGAAAACCACTTTATTATCACAACAAACAAGTTTCTAGGCAATAATCTAATAATTCTAATAAACACCGCGGCTTGTTCTTGAGCTCGTAAGTCCCGGAGACAAGATCGGCGTGTGTTCTCGAAAGCGGGATCGGCCGCGGGACACAAATCATGGCGGTCCCGCCCCGTTCTTACACAACGGAGTCAGGAAACTGGTCTGTTGTGGACTAAAAAAATAGTTTAGTAGTTTGCTCAAGTTTTTGTTGGACACAAGTGGAGTACTGGAGAGAGGTAATCAATCTATCATCTGTGTCGGAGTGCTTTCTTTTGTCGTTTCGGCGCTTTGGTAGCGGTGTTGTTGCTTCACTGTCGCGCTGCTGTCGTGCCGCACCTCAACTTTTGTTTCGTAGATAGGTAGATGTAGATACTCATTTATTGCTTCAGCAGAAATAGATTCCTTGGGTTACAGTTAACTCCTAACAGACTTCGTATCAAAATCAATGGCGCCGTCTGTGATTTTATTTATTTATTTATTTAAGCATGGAAGACTTACAGCTTAAAAACTTAATATAAAGGAAGACATAGTCAACAGGAAGCCAATTACAAGTCTTCGCTTGTAGAATTAGACTGGTCAATATGTGAGCATACAACAGCAATACGTAATACATTGTTTTTTAAGAGGTTATATACTTTGTTTATAGCTATTTGGTTTACAATAGGGAGAAAATATTATAAAGTTAAGAATATATTATTGGAAACAATTTTATAGTGGCTGTTTGAAAAAATTGAGGTATTTATGAGCATTAAGCACCTTCTAGCTGACGTCACACTAGTCGTCCAAGTCATGCTGCTTACATATTTCATTGAACTACTTGCTTGCACGCACAATAAAACTATTCTGCCTATAATTCGTAGAGGTATATGGTACACGTAATAAATTTTAATTTGATAAATATCTAACGTTTTATTTATCATTTTGTTATGTGATTGTTTTTTTTTTTAGGTAGTAGGCATGGAGACTTAACAAAATACCTAATGATGTCTTCGAGAGATAATTGATTACCAAATGATATTTATATCCACATTTCGCAAGCTGGATATGCATTTATCCAGCTTGCAGGAGAACTCATTAGGTATATTCAAACTAAACATCCTCGTTTCTTCACAGCCATATTCTGCTTCTTCCTACATCGTAGCTTTCATCCCAATATGGACGACGATGGATCCTCTACACAATTTGTATGAAGCAACAGCTTGCTTCGAAAGTGAGTGGCGTCAATAACTTACTCGTTGAAACTTAGAGGGATTTACGAGAACAACACATTATTATTATTGTGAACTAATTTTGAGGAGTTATTGTAGTTCGGATTGTAAGTGAAAGATGCGCACGCGATGATGTAGGACTTTCCAAGTGTGAGGATGTTATGAAACGTGAAAACAGGGACATGTATGATATAAATATCTCCCATACCATTGCTCCGATCGAAAAGTAATTTATGGTTATAAATAGATTACCAAAACTGTCAGATCCTCGTAATATCTGGCGATTATGCCCCTCATTTTATTGAAGGGTTCTATCTAGTGTAGGTAATGTTATTAAATCCAGAGAGAGATAATTATACAAATGTCTTAACTTTAGATAAGCCAACACTGTGGTGGAAACCCGAAAGTTAACGCAATTCACGAGTTGCATATTGCATTATAAATGTCTAAGAATCATTGCCATAACTTAATATGACACTAAAAATGGACCATAAAATAAAATGATCTCAGCACACGACACAAAAGTTTAAACTACTTGCACTCGGACCGACGACGAAGCTCGCAACAATGGACAATCGGAGCTCATCCTCAAAATATCTAATTAAGAGGGAGACGACCAACGCTCTCAACTGCAAAACGAGACGCGTGCGAAATATTGCTATCTCTATTTGACAAAAGACGACGAGCGGGGGCCGCGTGTGTGTATGAGTGGGTAGATATCATAGATATGAATGAACGGCAAGTAGGTACAACTAACAATAGTCTAGCTGTACCTACTTGCCGTTCATTCATAACGACTCGACGGCATTTATGTCTATTATTAATTAGGTATGTTCAATATTTGCTTTATTATTGTTGACTGTTTTGGCACAGTAATATTATCATACAGTATTCCAACTTCATACAAACGGACGAAGCGCGAGCTATGCCTACGCGCCTCGATATTGGCATCCGTTCGGCATGCAGACAGTCGCGACTGTGCCGCAGTGAAGAACGGACGGTGTGTTGTTTTTTTAACAACAACCGTACGATTTTTTCACCAAAAATAAGTTCAAGTACATATTTAATATGACGAGTAGGATATATTGTGCTGTTTTTGGTTGCATGAATTCGTCAATAACGCATCCAGAGATATATTTTTTTAGATTACCTGGAAAATGAAAGGTAAGACTATAAAATAATGCTACTTACTAGTAGTAGTAGGTAGGTACATAATGTGTGTCTTTTTAATGGATAAGTATTTCCTTTTATCTCCCGAAAAAAAGATGTCTGGATTAATAAATAAAGTGAATAGAGAAAAGGAAAGTGATTGACACGAGTGAAATAGAATAAATAGTTAATAATAGCTAATAGGTAGTTATAGGCGGATCATGAATCATGATACGGTAGGGACGCTTGTGTTAAATCCTCGGGGCATGTGTGTTTTGTTTTGTTAGTTTGTATAATTCAAAGTAAAGACGTGGTATTTTATTATTAATAATAGTTCTAATATTGTACTGTGTGTATGAATAATACTAGAAAAAATAAATTTGACCTCTGTCAGTCACTAGATAGTTGAAATTTTCTCAGATTAAGTATTTCAGATTAATATCTTTAATAATAAAGCATTTCGTATGTCTCAGTCGAGGCACAAATATTTTTCTGTCGCAAATTTATAAGACCGATTTCAAACATAAACATGTTTTTTTAATTAAATCTACCAATCAAAAAACAACACGCATTTTTATTGAACACTTCCTATTCAATTCACAAAGTATTTTATTTGTTTATATAAAAAAAGTATATTTAGAATCACAAAACTAAACACAAAGTAGGCAAATTTAAAATGCTAGAGGCGGGCAGCCCTATCGCATGTTTACGTACCGCGCGGCTGTAGGCATTTATTTCCAAGATACGGCCGAGTTACCATACTGTATGATAATATTACCGTGACTTTGGGGATCGTTAGTGAATTAGTAATGCTTTTTTTGGAAATATCTTTACCATGCCGATATTTCAACATATTCGGTTATAAAGAACTAGGCCTTGTAGAGAAAATCTAGTAGATAGGTACGTCTAACAAATAAAGTAGGTACCTACCTTACTATTTTTTATTTATTACCTACGGCCGCTCGGTAGATAACCTTCCGTGTTCAATTGTTCATACGTAACTATACAGTATAAGTACACTGAGATTTTGAAACGCGTCGTTTCGCTCGTTTTCTATGAAGACATAATACTGTTACTTATTTATACTGTGCTGGAGTTGACGCACGCACGTCGCGTAAATATAAATCATTGGGATAGTTATTATTATTGTCTTTATTTATGCCTGTTTATGTTTATTTATTTCCTTTAGAGTGGTCTCAACTCTCAACTTTAATAACTCTAGTTTTTGCTTCGCCTAAGTCGGGTAAGAAACAGAGGCTTCTTCTATCTTATTTCAGTATTCCTTTTACTAACCTTTAAATATTGTTATTACTAAAAAAGAGTCAAGTGTTATGCAATGTATCTATTAGTTGTGGTATTACTAAAAGGCGAATATTCTAATTTATCATTATTTATTATTTGCAAGATGTCCGTAAATTCTGATAAATAACAGCGTTCCGAGCTAAGAATATTAAAAATAATAAACAAAGATTTCGAAACCCAGTCATTTTTGTTATGTTCTTACTTCAGAGTTATTGATATATTCATCATTTAAAAAACTATGAGTCGAAACGTGATAAAGTCGTGTACGGTGTTTAATATTATCGACCGCCATAAACTAAAAAAAAATACAATTATGGTAATCTGAATCACGCCTCTATTCCCCGAAGGGTTAGGCACAGGTCTCCCTATAGTACACCCACATTTCGTCAGTTATGTTTAAGTCCCATGTAATAGGGGACGCCATTGCCATCAACCGGGCACAAATCCAGGCTCCAGGCTGCTACTGAGAAATTCCAGATGGAAAATCCCAATAACACTTTGCCCAACCCGGGAATCGAACCCAGGACCTCGCGCTCAGCAGTAGTGCTTGCGACCACTAGACCAACGAGGCAGCCAAATCAAATCGTAAATAAATATACTTATTCAAGTCCGT
This sequence comes from Xanthia togata, assembly GCA_963853775.1. Taxonomy (NCBI): domain Eukaryota; kingdom Metazoa; phylum Arthropoda; class Insecta; order Lepidoptera; family Noctuidae; genus Xanthia; species Xanthia togata. The sequence continues at coordinate 21,796,389 of OY970798.1, read as the reverse complement.
AAACAAAACAAGACCTTTGTTTTGTTTACGGACTTAAGACTCTAGGTTACTGTAAGAATGTAGGTCACTCGATACCAAATCACAAGACAAACCTAAATCCAAGTTTATAGCATAGGTTGAGATTCCTGAACAGTGCAGCTACCCGATATCTGGAGCCCATTGCCATTCCCAGTACGTTTATTAATAATTTTATTCCAATTCAATTTTGTCTAATTTTGTATTATACTACGAAAAAACCATGACGAAAAAATTTAAAATGTTCGCAGATGAGTGACAATATAATTTAAATCCCATTTAAGATTTAAATTTTAACGTCACTCATCGGCACTATCGGCTTTAGCATACCCAAATAAAAAGATATCCATGATAAAAACTTGAAAATTTTCGCAGCCGCCATCTTGGATTTTCATTTTGACCAAATTCACACTTTCTCAGAGAAAAGCCGCATGCACCAAAACGCTTTTTTCGTTACGCGACGATTTCTACCAATTTACTCAAGTTCCAATAAAAATAAAATGGGTCAGAAATATTACAATACAATTTAAGAAACAAATAAGTACGCACGAGTAAAGTACCTAATCATCTAATACTGACTTTTGTCAGTATTAGATGATTTGGTACTTTATTTATTTTATTTTTTACTTTATTTTTATACCCCGAACGAATTCCAACCAAGCACGTTGCGTTAGTGTGAGTGCCTGTCGGAGCAATTTACACCTACAGTGAGCAGTATGACCACGCACACATTGACAATGATTGCTTGACGCTATAGTACTACTAGCTATCGAAAATTTATGTTAAATTTGGAAGTGTTCCATAATACCAAAAATGTTGAATGAAAACCTAATGCTTTTCCTTTTTTTTCGATAGTTTGTATCTTGATAATATAAGCTATACTTCTGCTGAAGCAATATGAAAACATGAATTTACACTGTAAAAATGTGCGAAATTTAATTAGATTAAACTTTGTTTTAGGTAAGTTTTTTGGGAAAAAAACAGGATGTACAAGCCTAGATAAATACTGTCTAAATCCGAATATAAACATAATACGTTGGAAATATGCTCAAATTGCAAATGAATTAGGTATTACGTTTGTATGGACAATTCAACGGTCGCCGTTGTTATACTGTACCTAATATGATTTTTAATTGCGGGAAAGTCCGAAAGGGATACCGTGGCCCCCTGGCATTGCACAGGCAACAGAAGGAACACGGGTGGGTTTTAGTCAGTAAGAGTCTGACACGCCCTCCCAATCCACCCAGAGCGGGAGACGTCATTTGATGAATTCCCACCCAAAAAAAAAAAAAAAAGGTTGTCCATTTGAAACTACTTATGATGCAAATAATAACATTTCTCGTAACTAATCCTTTAGTTAATCAAGTCTTTGGTTCTAGTATTTCTGGGATCATTGTATTATAAAGGATTGAATACTGCTAAGCAATGCAGATTTTTCCTTCCATACTTTTCTATTTCGTGCCGCTTCTGAACATGGTGCAAGCAGAGTCAGAAGTAGTTATTCTTGGGATGTTTATAAAATTAAAGGTACTCTTTCCAAAAAGTTTATCTGTATCTTTTTATTGCGAAATCGATCCCCAGAGTCGAGCGTTTCCGTCAGACCCATAAAAACATAGCTAGCTACTAAACTACAAACTAAATGAAAGTCTACGTAAACACCACAGAACAGACTGTTAATCCAAACATTCGTGACTAAAACAGTTCCATTCAGGTCAAAGATCAAGCTGTAAAAGAATAAAAAAACAAACTGTTCCGATATTCTGCATTAAATATTCAAAAGGCAATAATACGACCGTTTAGACTAGAGAGATATCGTTTTGAAGCGTGTGAGCGTTATCTGAACGTTTTGTGAACTTTTGTGGTTGAAAACAATGGCTTCTAAGTCGAGGCCTCAGCTCCGGAGCAAGGCGAGGCAATCAAAGCTTGCAATATAACGCTAGGAACCGGAACGCGACAGTTATTCCGCTCTTCTCCAACTAACGGTCCCACCAATTGCAGTACTTTTTCTTTGTGCTCGACTACTAACAGTGCAACTACGTGGTATCTCGATTTATTATCGTTTGAAATTGTAGTATCGAATTCCGTCAATTTTTGAAATTGCAGCCTGCTGATCGCGGAAGATGATTAATGATTTTGAAGCTGGTATAGCTGTATCTCCATCTAAGTATTTTGGTTTGTAGGTAAGTACAATTTAAAATTGAAAAGCCAATTTGGAATGGTAGGTACTGAAAAACTAACACGTAACCTAACCTAATAACCAAAAATATTTTGATGGTGTGTCCTATTTCTTGATGAATCTAAAAATAGCTAAATGGAATAATGTATGAAGTAGATTTGTATGTATTATCTCACCATTTTGAATAATTATGCTATTTCTGTCTTCATAGGCAATAAAACAGGATAGAAGCATCAAGAAACAGTTTAACAAAAACCGAAGAATGTGCCTGTATACTTTAGCTGTTTGCTTTTTTTTTTGGCATTGAGACATTTTAAATTAAATCTTTTGATCTGTTTTTGCATCTAAATGGCAGGATTTTCTAGAATTCTGTACCTTTTAGTGATTTAACCAGGAAAACCATAAGCAAAAAAATTAGATTTGAACTATATGTTGTATTTTAGAGGTGTGTGATGTTCACGTCGGAGTCACCAATTTAGAGGTATGAAGAACAGGGTGTAAAGTTCACTCATCCACCATAGAAAAGGGAGGATCCTCGGACCAGACGGGTGTTGTGGCTGGCGGGCAACTGCCCAAAGATTGATGTCGGGAAGTTATATATATGGTGTTCGTGCGGTAAGCTAGGATTTGTGTGACGTCTGGCTTTTGTGTGACGTCAGGTCTTTGATGCGTAGTTCGCATGTGGCAATGTAGATCCGCCCCATCTCGTCTATCTTCGAGTTTTGCGAGTGAACGTTGGTAGCGCAGTAGCGGGTGGAGTACATTCACCACGCTTCGTCGTCCGCTAGCAGTTTTGTTATTTTGGATTATTTTCTACTAAATCGTGTTTAGATGCTTTCTGATGACAGTGTTGTAATTTTTGCTCGTTTTTGAACGAAATGTTTTAGAAAGATTGTATAGAAGATGCTGATCTCTTCCCTGTGAACGAGGAAATGGTTGCAATGACGCTTCGGGATTTGTTGATGAATTATGAAGCAGAATGTGTTATTAAATATGGAATAAATTATCTGTAATTATTAAGTTATTTTAGCTTTATAATTATATTACTACATTACGCATCTTGGTATACTTCCAACTGTTTTAAAGAGTTCCCATTGCACTGAGAAAAAAGGAAATTGTCGCTAATTAACAATTGTCGATTGTCATTAAATTTTCATCAAAAATCCGACTAAATCATGTTAATTTTTAACAGTTAATAATATTAAAACACTTCCGTATTTATTTGCTACAAAGAAAAGAAGCAATTTGCCATCAATGATCCGGATTTATTCTAGAGTATAAAGAGAACCCGCATGCTCTGAGTAAACCATGGTATTAAGTTATTAGAAGAGTGTTTACTTTAAGTATCGTACTTATAGGTTCGCCCTGGGGCCACTCGATACCCCGTGTTATAAATCTAAGCTATATCATAAAATCTCCAATAACCACCGACTACCGACCACCGTTAGCTGCTGCCTAGATCGAAGATAATACTAAAAATAATTGTGGATTCTAAATTATGATGTTTTTAGTTTTGAGCCACTTTGTTGACTTGGTACTTAGCTGAGCAAAATCTAGAGATCAATGCCTTGTAAAGAAAGCACTTTATGTATTGATGTATTTGTAGGAAAACCACATTTGGATTCGCTGATCTGTGAGCTGAAGTCTGCGGGTGACGATGAGTCTACGACCGACGTCATACTATTACAAGCCTTAAGCTCCTACAATCCAGCTCACAGCTATACCAAGATACTCCGAAAAGTTTAATAGCCCGGAAAACTGTAATTGGAGTAACGGTCGAACATAACGTTTAATTAATTGATAAGAGAGTATAGAGCCAGACAAACCAAGCCTCACAAAACCGGCCAGAATGAAAGAAGCAAGATTTATTTGCATTTTATGCTTAATTAGTTTCGTTAAGTCTAAAATGGAGCCTTTTGTAGCCGGCGGGAATTTCGCTCATATATCTCACTTTCCTCATTCTGCTTTTATGAGTGTTCACTGCATTGAAGAGGACGGGTTAGCCCTGTCTTGGATCTGCGGGGCTTCCATTGTGAATCAAGTGTTAACGCTGACGGCAGCGCACTGTTTGTTCGGATGTGGGCACAACAGCTCCATCAGCGTGGCGGTGGGGCACTCCCACAGGGATCAGGGAGTGGAGTCCACAGTCCACAGTTACCTGATACATGAGGACTATGACGCGCAACTAACGAGCTGTGACATCGCGCTAATGAGGCTCAACACTAAGATTACATTCAGAGAGAATGTGAAGAGGGTGATGCTGTTGAAGAACCCACCGTATTTTGAGAAGGCGCAGATAGCCGGCTGGGGACTTACCGATGTAAGAATATTTTAGATTGACGCGTCATTAACACCAGACGTTTGATCTGTTAAACATAATTATACCAGCGAGAGACATCGCAGATGCATTGTCCCAGAAACAAAGCTGAATAGGTATACGGTAATCATGGCAGCAGTAATGCTAGCATGTAAAAGTTCACTTTATTTGTTTTAAAAGTAAATTATAGTTTTTTTTTTTTAAACGTGCAATTTTCAACTAATCTCCAAGGGCCAAAAAGGGCTTATGCAAGGTAAATATTTACAGGAAATAAAGAAGACAGCGACAGATCTGCTGAAGTTCATCGATCAATTCGTGTGGACCGGCAATGATTGCCAGAAGTACGCACAGACAACGCCCAAAGGCACCATCTGCGCCAGTAGCAGGTTGCATCACGATTATTCCACTCGGTAAGTTTCAAAACATAAAAAATATTTTACTCTGTGGCGGCATCTACATCGCCATATGCGAACAACGCATCAAAGACCTGACGTCACTGCACAACGACCTGTATCAGGCAATAATAGTTTACCGCGCGAACAGCATATATATAACTTCCCCGACATCAACCTAAACTGTAAGCAGCGGAACCTCCAACACTGCGGGAAGACGGCTCTACGCCGACGCAGAGGCCCGAGGATACGACGTGTCCGGGCCAGAGGCGCCCACGCATTACCCGGACAACCCCGCTCACATACCCGATGTACTGGACATAGTCGTCCACAGAGGCCTAAACTGCCAGATCGCGCAGGACGTACTAGACGACGAGCTACTGTCTGACCATCAGCCCGTGCTCGTTCGCCTATCTGACCAAATGACGCGAGTTGCCCATCTAGCGCCACGCCGACGCATGGACTGGGACATTTTCAAGGAAAGGATGGAAACCACCACACCTACCCGGCCTGTCACCAACATCACAGAAGTGAACTAGCTGGTTGAGGGGCTCACTGCTTGCATGCAAAACGCCTTGGAGACGGCGACATGCACCTCAACCGTGCCTCAGGGCCGCTATAATAATCTCCCCGCACACATCGCAAACATGATCGCCGACAAGCAGTGGCAACAAACAAGATGCCTGACCATGAAAAACCAGCTCAACCGGCTCAAGGACAAGGTGAAGGCCGAACTACAGGCACACACCAACGAGGGCTGGGAGAACTACATCTAGTCCGCTGACAGCGAATGGACGTCGGTACAAAGGATCTGCTGACGTCTAAAGAACACCCCAGCCCCGGTGCGCTCGCTTCTAAACAGCGACGGGGCGCTTCGATACACGGTGGCCAACCGGGCCGAAATATTCGCTGCCCACCTGGAGCGTCACTTTACGCCAAACCCAATCGAAGTTCACGACCATGTCGCAACAGTCGAGCAACATCTTGGAGAGTACTTCAAGACGCCGGTAGCTCCTGATGAAGACCCAATCTTCGTCTTCCGGGCCAAGTACTGAGGGCAATCAGACGGACCAAGCCTAAAAAGGCACCCGGTGCGGACATTATAACAAACGCCTCCGCCACCTACCACCGAAAACGGTGGCGGCACTAGCTCGCCGTTATAACTGAAGGAATCGTGGACTGTAAGTTTTTTCTTCGGTGCTGAAAATAGTAGGCGGAGGCTTGGTAGCAGAATTTAAACTAATTTTCTCCACTAGTAGAAGTTTATTTGCACAAAGACACAAGAAAACCACGTCTGTATCACAGGCAACCAAATTCAAGAGAGAGTCAGTTACAATTTAGCGAACAGAACGAATGAACTTATTCTAATTAAAAAAATAATAATGGCAAAATGTTACCAAGCTTAACATTAAAATATCTACAACTTTAATTGCATGTTATGCTTTGTTGGTGTTGCCAACAATAATGGCATACTCCGCACCAGCCGGCGCCTTCCCCTGCTGCTGGAAGCTAGGGAAGGTCATCATGCTGCCCAAGCTCGGGAACAACATTTTGAAGCCAGAAAGCTACCGGCCAATCACGCTCCTGCCCACCACCTCCAAGGTGTTTGAATCGCTCCTGTTGCGCCACCTAAAACCGCACATGACGCCTCGCCCAGAACAGTTTGGGTTCCGGGCCGAGCACAGCACGACGCTCCAGCTGTCGAGGGTACTGCACATCCTCATGGCGGCCGTGAACAAGAGAAAGTACGCCGCAGCGGTATCCCTCAACATAGAAAAGGCATTCAACCGGGTCTGGCACGCCCGCCGGCCTAATATATATGCTCACCCTCACCACAGCGCTCCGTCACCTGATACAGGTGGTTTCCTCCTCCCTACAGGATAGGCATCAAGGTCTCAGTGGAGAACGAGCTCTCCAATCCACGCACCGTCACCGCGGGTGTGCCGCAGGGGAGCTGTGTCTCGCCTACGCTGTACTCTGTGTACACCGACGACATACCTGCCACGCACACAGCGAAACTCGCGCTGTACGTCGATGACGCCGCGTACGTCACCACTTCATTGTCGGCTGAGCACGTGGTCATCAAGATGCAGCACACCCTGGATGACCTCCCTGACTGACTCAGTAAATGGAGACTATCGGTGAACGCAGGTACGGCACGCAGCCGTATGCACCCACCGAGCCTTGAGGTCCGATGTTCCGGTGGGAGCTTTGATGGGGACCGAGGTCAAGTGGACCAAGACCGCCAAGTACCTGGGGGTCGCACTCGACAGCCGGCTCTCCATGGGCCCACATGCCTGCAACACCGTCGCGCGGGTAAAGGTACGCAACACCGCTTCCACCCGGTGCTTTCGGCACGCCCCCCATTGTGAGTCAAGCAGGGGATCTACAAGACCTACGTGCGACCGCAACTCACCTACGCTGCTCCAGCTTTTCTCGCCCTCACGGCCGAGATGCACAAGACGAAGCTCGCGGACGACGGCTCGAAAACGCAGCAAAACACCGTGCTGCGTCAAATAACCAAAGCTCCTCGGTTCGTGAGGAATTCTGTAATCCACAGGGACCTGCGTGTCGAGAGCAGCGAAGACTTCTGCACCAATCTAAGGCGGAGGATGTTCTCTGAACTGCACCACAAAAGCGACATAGCACTATGGCACGCGCGCCCTCCTGACTACAAGCGCTTCCCGAGCGACACCATCGCAGACGTAGCGCAACAACCAGATTGACCCTTCTGAGTAAGTCACTGTCAGTCTACACGCGGCTTACCCATGACAAATAGAACTTCACAATCGCTACACAATGCCCGCCACGCGCAAATCGACCTAGGCTAATATAGGCGCCGCGCGCGCGGCCCACACACACATGGCTCTAAATTCGCAGAAAAACCCAGTACCACACGCGCGACGCACACACAATTCAAGTCGCCCGACACACACTACGACGCTCCGCGCCCCGCAGCGCCACTGCTTAGACCTGGTTCACGCTGTGGGGGGCGGGGAAGACACCCACTGTGGGGAGCACCAAACAAAACCGACGCCCTCGTTGCTAGACCGGCCTTTGCTGGGCCTTCCCTAGGGTTCCCTAGGGAAGGCCCAGCAAAGGCCGGGATCTCACTCGGCAGGGGCCAGGTTGCACAGGGGCCAGGGTCAAAAAAAGCTCGAAAACCGATCCCTCGCGCCTCCTTTGGGGGCTAAGAGACAACATAGACGATGGTGATGGCGTTGGGCAGTTGCCCGCCACACACGACACCCGGCTGGTCGGAAGATCCTCCCTTTTCTAACGAGGATGAACTTTAAACCCTGTTCTTCATACCTCTAAAACTTTATTGAGTGTCAAACCAGAAGGTGATGGTAAGTGGTGACATCTACAATACTGGAGGTGTCGCAGGTGCGTTACCATCCCAGAATCAATAAGGCTGAGATGTATCATGTACTTCTAACTACACCATTTCGTTCGAACCGGGACAAAGAAACGTTGCTAGGCGGCCCAAATAGTTAATACATAGGATAAAAACTTTTTCACAAAAAATAAAACCGACTTCCAAAAAAAACTTAGTGAAAAATAACTTTGATTTCGGAAGTCGGTGTCTGGTTTTTTATTTTTGTTTTTCGGAGGAGCTCGTGGCTAAATAATAACTGCCGCACGGGTCGATCCGTCAGGTTAAGCTACGCTTGCCGGGGTTGGTCTGTGGATGGGTGACCATCTTTACGTACCGAGACTCCTCCGTGCCTCGGAAAGCACGTTAAGCCGTTGGTCCCGGCTGTCATTCGTGGATCTTTGACAGTCGTTACGGGTCGTCGGAAGCCCGAAAGTCTGACAACCAGTCTTACCAAGGGGTATCGTATCACCCAATTACTGGGTTGTGGAGGTCAGATAGGCAGTCGCTCCATATAAAATACTGGTATTCAGCTGCATCCGGTTAGACTGGAAGCTGACCCCAACGTAGTTGGGAAAAGGCTAGGCAGATGATGAACCAACGTTTCGTATACCTACTATTTATTTTACAAAAAACTTATTCCGCAAATGTTTTATTTTATAAACACTCGCTTTAGAAACTTTGTTAGCAAATGATTCTCTTTACAAATATTTCCCATGATATTTAATCATTCATACATATTTCATTAAATATTTAGATTCTTTTAGAAAAATCACGTTTATACTAAACAAGCTTTTGCCCGCGGCTTCAGCCGCGTGGATGTCGGAAAATATCCCACGGGTACATAGGTACTACTGGGATTAGATACCTAATAGCCGCGGAAAAGGTCATTGACTCCTACCGCTGCGCCCGCGTTGTCGTCTACCATATTTATTTTGTTACGCGTAATTTTGAATCTGTGATATCTTTTAAAGTATTCATCATAATGATATGATGTCAGGCATATTTTACTCTAAATTAAATGCCCAATTGAATAAGCATATTTCATTGGATAAGGATAAATATAATACTGGTCAAAATAGCTTCGAAAATAACAATTAAATTTTTATCAAATTCTGAAAGATACACTGTGGTTACTGTGGGTCGTCGTTAGAAGATAGACATATGCTATCTCGGACTTTTTTGTTGAACTTTTTAAGGTCTTCAATCCTGATTGGATGTATCTCTTACGGCTAGCGGCTTACGCGGTGCACGCCAGTAAAGCTCCCCAGTTGGCATGATTTTTTCCAACATCTTCAACAATAATCGTCATATTTCAGTCAATATACACAAAACCTTAATGAATTATACACCAAAACTTTCCGCATTAATCAGTCCGTCCATTGTTGAAAACTGTTTGAAAATCCGTTCAGTATTTTATGAGTTTATCGCGTTCAGACAGACGGACAAACGCGGCGGCGGACTTTGTTTTAAAATATGTAAGGATAAGGATATGGATATTTCATTTTATTATAGATACATTTTCTACACCAGTCACAAAGTGATCACGGTTGCGATTTCATTTGGGTCAAATAATTTACAGGCAAGTACTGTAGTTCTTTAAACCTACTAAAGTGGTTTTTCTATATATTCTAGTCGTTTTTGGCGTCGTAGTCATAGGGGGTCGCAGTTCACTAACATGCGGGGTCAACATAATCCCGCAATTGGGACTCGAGGTGGCCCAGCACAAGTCCGAGGTCATGTGTTTTCGCGGTCCTCGGAACGCGCCGCCATCTGGTTCCTAAATAACGGTAGGAGGGGTTCATATTGGCGTTGAGTCGACGATGAAGTACTTAGGACTCGTCCTCGACAGCCGGTGGAACTTCGTGGAGCATTTCCGACGTTTGGCTCCCAGACTGCCGGGCCAGGGCTCCTTCTGCGAAGCAGTAATGCTCGCGAAGGAGGAGGCGGAACGCGTGAGGAAGAGGCAAACTTCGCGCCCTCACACCCCTAGCCGACCCAGGAGAATTAAAATAAAATAAAATTAACCGAATTCATCAAAGTCGTATTCGTTGCCTGAATCTATATTTTTTTTTTAAGTATGTACTGTTTCTATGTATTAGCAGGTATTAATTTTCAAGTCATCTATCACTTATGTTGCACCTGCCATGTTTTGTCTCTGCACCACCCTAAGTTGACTAGGTTGAAAATGCCTCAGGCATTAAGTCTGCCTTTATACAGTATTTTATTACCTGTGCATAAAGTTTTAATAAATAAATTAAAACCGTTGAAAATTACCATTTTATTACCTTACATGGTGTTTTTCTTGCTTTAAAATTTAATACATAAAGATCAATGCACACAAAATAACACTCCTCCAGAAGCTGCCCACACTGTCACATTGTTTAAACAAGCCTCGGTCGGAGGTAGTCTGATGGTTCAGAATCAATCGCTTGTTAGTGCTATGAGTGTGTAAAAGATACCTGGATACTGGAGTCTTCAGAAAGCGTACAGAAACAGGTCATCATCAGCTGATGTTCAGTTGTTACATTTTGCAAATGCAACAAGAGGAGGGTGAAGATCGAAGAGTGATTGTAAGTCCGCGATCACAACCCTACGTAAAAAACTAGTAATCTTCTTGAAACCTATTAGTGGCTCTATTTTATTGTATTTATAGTTCAAGTATGCCATAACGACGGATGAGCGAATATTTTGATCCACGAACCTCATGTAGGATCATGAAGTTCGTGTTTATCCTGTCACATGACGCGCGGATACCGCGCGTTTGTTACCTAAATGAGCATCTTCATAATCGTTTAGACGTGGTTAAGTACGTCTAAAGCCAGCAGCACATCTCCGTACCGGAACATGACGCGAGCCAGTTGAACTACTGCGGTTTCGCTGCTACGGTTCCGCGGCGGAGGTGTGCTACTGGCCTAAGAAAGAGGTGTGCTTCTCCCTTTGCGTACCGCTTCAGTATTTGTTTCGATTTTACCACCCTATTATTTTTTAAATTATCAGTTAAAAAATTACCAGTGCGTCTCTTATAGGCTGCAAGACCTAAGTTATCTTTTAAAATACGCGACATGGTTCTGGGTGCTATCTTCATCTCCCGAGATAAAATCTTTTGCTTTCGGACAGGATTTCTTCAAATTCTTTCCCTTACTGCTTTGACCACCGTTTTCGTACGAACACTACGTGGACGGCCAGATCTTTTTCTGTCACAAACAGAGGAGGTCTCATTGTACCTATTAATAGCCCGGTACACAAACATTTGACTAATACCAAGCGTATGGAGAGTTTTAAAAATTGCATTTGGCTCCATACCAACTTTGTGTAATGCAATCACAGCGATTCGGTTCTCTTTATCACCCCACTCCATTTTAATATCGCAATGTATTGGCGCCAAAATTTGAAAACTCAATGAACAATCGTATAAAAATGACAGATTCCAAATTCAAATGTAAAATCTTTCTTATTTTTTATTGTAACAGTATTTATGGCCAGACTAAGTATTTATTCGAAGAAAAAATTATTAATTCATAAAACATTAACGACCAAATGCACTGGCTAATTAAGTGATAAGGATACACCACGCAGTCGCACACGCAGTCAACATTTTTTTAAACAGAAACTGGCAGTACAATATGCTTGTAATAAGATCTATTCTAGTTTTCATGAGTTGGGTCACCTTCGCAGAATGCGAGATGGAACCGTTTATAGTCGGTGGACAAACAGCAAATATTACAATGTTCCCTCATTCCGTGTTCATGTTTGTTAAATGTTTCGAAGGCAACAATCCTGAAAGTGTCTCCTGGATGTGTGGCGGGTCCATTATGAATGAAAAACTCATACTGACGGCAGCACATTGCATATATGGATGCTCTTACAAAAGCACGTTCACCGTATCCGTAGGGCACAAGCATTTCAAGAAAGGTGTTATATCTAGTGTCCACAATTACCTAGTACATGAGAAATATAGTAGTGATACAACAACTTACGATATAGCTATAGTGATGCTTAAAACTGTTATACAATTTGGCAACAACGTAAAAAGAATAGCTTTAATGCACAGTCCACCTTACTATGAAAAAGCGCAGATAGCTGGTTGGGGAATGACTGATGTGAGTAAATTTTGCCTACATTCTTTAAATAGAATCAGTATTATAATTGTAATTAAAGTACGCTCAATCTAAACATGATGAGATTCCACTATTGTTTTCGCTTCATATCTTTAAAATCCGTACTGTGTGGATATCAAGGCCACAAACCTTCCAAATGTAGACTGTGGCCAAAGCACTTGTTAAAATTGAGGAGACTGTTCCGTGTATGTGGACGCATACGCATCGCAAAAAAAATTTGATCATCAATTAAATGATAAAACAACGTTGAACATCGATTCCTAAAATAATAAATTTTTCATACTTGCAGGAAGTTAAGCAATCAGTGGAAATGTACCTTAAGTACGTCGATCAATGGGTTTGGAAGTTTGAATCTTGCAAACAAGTGATCAATCAGGTGCACGAAGGCACTATCTGCGCCAGCAGTGGAAATACAAGCTCTTATTCTAGTCGGTAAGACCATTGAGAAGTATAAAAGCCGCGTTCACAACAAACGTATACATAGCTAGACGCTGTGAGTATCAATTTATTATTATTTATTTATTATTGTTTAAAAAACGGTTGAGCCTGCGAGTATAGGCGTTAGCCTAAAAAGAGATCCTTCTTTTGTGAGACAAAAATGTGTGCATGTGGGATAATTCGGACGTACTCCTCTTCCTTATAATGACTATGTGTGTAAAATTTGTCATTTGAGCTCACAAATTCGAGTCGTCTCGAGGTCTGTTCGCCGTTCTATGATTCACTTTAGGACCATGACAGATATGGATGGCGACAATTATTAAAGACGTAATTTGAAAGATAGAAAGAAAGCAAGAAAATACATGTATTTAGCACAGACTAAAAGGCACACAAGTAAAAAGAAATAAAAGCGAAAAAATGCAATTTGCGATTTGCAAATTGTAACATGCTGCATGAAATTATAATACCTACTAAGTGTGAATTGAAGTCCCGAATCGCTTAAAATTTTTCCGAGTAATGCAATAGTGTCTACTTATAATGTTCGTTATCTGGCGTTCAAGATTCAAGATTATTAATTTGTGGAAGCATGGAGCACGCAAGTTATTAAATTACATTGTTTTTTTAAGATCAGTCATGTTTGGTTAATAAGCTGCTCAAGGTCTTTCGACAAGACTGCGTTTCAATTGCATTTGATCCGGGTGCATGCAAGATTGATAGCGTCAGGTCTTCTCGAGAATTGCTCTTCTTTAATTTTTTTTCTTATTTTTTAACATTTAACAATAAGAACACAGAAGATATACAGAAATTAGGAGTTGATAAAAAACAACTCCGAATTTCTGTATATACCTACCAATAATTGAAGATTTCATGAATTATAAATTCACTACAAAAAAGAAAATGGAACGCCTATCCTAAAATATTTGCACGGTAAGTTTGCCTCTCCGAAAGATATTTTACAATTTCTTGTTTTGAAGTGTTTCTTTAGACATTTTCAGAATACCTAGTTTGCAGCTTCATGCAGCGCATTGGCGATGGCAGCCTTGAGTTGTCTCTCTTGCAGGTTTTCAGAAAAAAAGTCATCAGCGAATACCAGCTATTAAAAGCGAATACTAATTTGATTCATTTTGACAGTTCAACAACATTCATTGCGTTTTTTACGTTAATTCAAATTCCGATGGATCGTATGTTATGTAATTAGGTAGGTACTGAGTATTAGATTAATCTGGAACAAATAGTAAATTCAAAAGTCATTTATTCAAACTAGGCTGAGAATCAGCACTTTTTGAACGTCAAAATTACTTAAGACAGTCCCCCAAAACACCCACCCTTCACCACTTCCTAGTGCTTTTGCTGGGAAGAAGAAGTAAGCTCCGCAACAAGCTCCCCAGCAGCACAGCTGTCTGTTCAGTTAGAAAAAAAAAAGATTTTATAGTACTTAGTAGAAAGAAGACGTCAAAAATTCGATTCCCACAGTCGGCGATGTATGGTTTTCGTTATAAATATAATAGATTAAAACCCTCCAGAATAGCCAATAATTTGAACCAGTATAATGAAAAAAGACACCACTTTGTTGTCAGTTGGCGTTGATTTTAACAGAACTCTCATACTACCTGATGTCTTTTGAAGCTTAATTAATTAATTAATTTCTAAATGTATGTCTGTAATTTGTATGGTGTACAATAAAGAGTATTCTATCTATCTATCTTCTATCCATTAGAACGAAAACTGGCAAAGTACGAGTCGAACTCGCACACAGATGGTTCCGGGTACTTCGAAAGGAAAATTTATTTTCGATTTTCAAAAAATACCTAAAGTCAGGAGCGGAAGCTAAACAAACCAACAACAGCATGAAAACAATGACCAGCTGGACAAATAGTATGGCGCAGTTCACCACACTTTATGACTTAACATTTAAGGTTGTTTTTATGGATTAACAGATTATGGATTACAGAGTCAAATAACAAATATTACCAAAACACAAAGAACTTTTATGCAATCGTAACCGCAGGTCCATCTAGTAGCCGATTCCCGGCCACCGTAGGCGCGGGCTTGCGGACGGTGAGCAATGGATAGCTTGCCGTCCGGTAAGGACCAGGCCCGGGTCGACGGTGCGTTGTGTTCCACACGCGCCTCTAAGAGTGTCAGCGAGTGAAGGGGTCCGATGAGACCATTGCCACCGAAAGGGATACCGTGGCCCCCTGGCATTGCACAGGCAAGAGAAGGAACACGGGTGGGTTTTAGTCAGTAAGAGTCTGACACGCCCTCCCGCTCCACCCAGAGCGGGAGACGTCATTTGATGATTTCCCACCCAAAAAAAAAAAAAAAGGTCCATCTGGTATATCTTACATACATAATTATGTTCACCAATTTTTTTTTATAATTCATTAAACTGTAACGACCCAATGGAATGGCTAATTAAGTGATAAGGAATTAGTACATACACCTTCAACATTCTTTAAGGCAGAAAGTAATGGTAAAAATAATGGTCGAAATAAGCCGTATTCTAGTTTTCATGAGTTGGATAGCCTTCATCAAATGCCAGATGGTGCCGTTCGTAGTTGGTGGTGAAGATGCAAACATTAAAAGTTTTCCTCATTCCGTGTTTATGTTAGTTAGTTGTATTCAGACCGAAACCAAAGTAGCCTGGGTCTGTGGCGGGTCCATTGTGAATGAAAAGATAGTACTGACGGCGGCTCATTGCGCTTTCGGATGTAAACCTAAAAGCGTATTTACCTTGTCTGTGGGGCACGTTCATAAAAAAAAAGGTTTTGGTACTACCGTTCGTACTTACTTAATTCACGAGAATTATAGCGGTGATTCAACAATCAACGACATAGCGCTAATGGAACTTAAAACTATTTTAAAATTTGGCAATAATGTAAAAAGGGTAGCTTTAATGAAGAATCCACCCTACAAAGAAAAAGCACAGGTAGCTGGCTGGGGAATGATTGATGTGAGTACATTTTGACAACATTTTTTAAATAATTTATTATTATTTACTTATTTGCACAAAAAGCCATGTTCAATATCGTTATTCGTTTTTTGAAAATTCGTACCGTGTTAGGAAGTGAAGGGCTCAAGACCTTTCCACGCACTCTGCGGCCATAGCTACCACTATAACCCTTGAAGCAAATTGCTCTCGAGTGTGATCATCAATAATTACGATGAAATAAACTAGGAACATCGGTTTCAAAAATACTATCCTTATTTCTCTTGCAGGAATATGAGAGCAAGTTGGCAGTTAACCTTATGTACGTAGATCAATACGTGTGGGATACTCGTGCATGCAAACAAGTGATCTATTCAGTTCCCAAAGGCGCTATCTGCGCCAGCAGCGGAGATACAAGCTCCTATTCTAGCCGGTAAGGCGACTGAGAAGTATAATAATCTAGCCATTTAGCCTACATTTACGAACGCTGAGTTGAGTTGAAAGTTGAGGGATTTGCAAAAAAGGTATTTTTATGGCGCGGGAGTCCCCAGCAGCAAGTGACAACTCACTCCGAGCTCACTTCACCTAAGTTTTCAAGGAGAGATGGTTACATAATAGCACTGCTGCTCACAGTACAGTAATCGCGGAGTGGGGCTCGTCGTCGTGGATTGCACTATGTGTATTGGTATAAATGTAGGTAACAAACCTATGAAAAAAGAAGTACCTATTCATATTTTATGAAGAACACCAAGAAACCTCAAATATTCGGCGAATATTTTTCTAGGCTTTTTTTACCTAAGTGGATGATATGGATGGATAGTGGATCATTAGGTACGTTGTGGCTTTCGATGTAATGACCTAAGGTTACAAAATTTTCGTTAAAGTTTTTCAATGCGACCTACGTAATTCAATTAAAAATAATGGCGGTCATTAAATCGGTTTTAAATTGAGAAATTTGATCTGTGTATGAATAGTGTTTTATGGACATATTAGCCTACGTCAGCGACGTATCCGAGTTTACTTTGTCAAAGCCAATTGGTGCGGGTGTTAGTTTAAATTTGCAAATGATGCATATATTTTTTTTATTGGGTTTGATATGCCTCGTCAAATGTGACAAAGAACACCCAGTAGTGGAAGTTGAAATTGGGCAAATATGGCAGTTCCCACAATCTGCATTCTTGAATGTTCATTGCGAAAACAAAAACCGTCCTGATTGGATCTGAGGGTCAACTGTCGTCAACCAGAGGATAATTCTGACAGCGGCGCATTGTGTGGACAGTTGCATCAACGAAGCCACCATGACAATCTCAGTGGGCCACAAGCACAGAGAAAAATGGTTCGTGTCTAGTGTCCAGAGCGTCTTCTCTCACGATATGTATGACAAAGCAATATTAGCTTATGACAGCACTAATGAGACTCACAACAGATTTGAAATTCAGTTATGATGTTCGGCGAGTGGCATTAATGGAAAAACCACCTTACTTTGAGAAGGTACAAGTAGGTTCAAGTAAGTTATGTTGTTTAAGAGGTTATGCAAATGATAATATATTTTTTCTACATTCGGGTACGTTCAAATACGTATTTCGAAAATTAAAACATCTATAATAAATACCTATAATTAAAATATCTAGAATCATCATAAGATCTATTATTATCTCCGATTAAAATACCTACAGATTAGTATTAGGTCTTTACCTATGAAGTTGGAGATTTGTATGTTTTTTTTTTTTTTTTTTTTTTTTTCAGCTAATCAAAGTACTGGCCCAAATTATACAATTTTGCCATTTTGATGGCAGTTTGTTTAACCCTTTACTGTAGAAGTCTGCCGGACGGGAGGCGATGAAGTCAGCGGAAGAGTTTTGTACTGCCTCTCGGGTGTTGAGTTTTTCCCACTTATTTTTTTTTCAAAATTTTGAAATATTGAGAAATCTGTTGGGGCAAGGTCCGGTGAGTACGGTGGGTGACGGAGAGCTTCCAGTTGTAACTCTTGTAGCTTTGCGATGGTCTATCGTGAAGTGTGAGCTCGCGCGTTGTCGTGGAGAAGCAATGGGGAAGAGCGATTGACTAGTCTTGGTTGTTGAATTACGAGCTTCTCCATCATTGTCTGCAATTCTTGGCAATAGACATCTGCCGTCACTGTTGTGCCATTCGGTAAGAAGCTGTAATGTACTGGTCCACCAGACAGTCACCATCATCTTCCTATGAGTAACCTTTTTTTTAGCGCACTGATTATGTGCTGTACCCGGGTCCATCCACTGAGACGAACGTTTACGGTTGTCGTACAGGACTTTTCATCGCAGGTTCCTCGTTTCTATGCCGATTCAGTAGTGCATACTTCGACGCGTATCTCACTGTAATCTCGCTGTTGGTCGCTTAGTTCGTGTGGCACCTGCTAACCTATTTTTCATCTTTCCGATTTGACGCAAGTGCTTTAATGTTGTTTTGACACTAACTCCAAGGCCCGCAGCAAGCTCAGCCGTAGATTGAGTTGGATCTGCTTCCACTATCGCCTTCAATTCGTCGTTGTCGACAATGGTTACCGGCCGACCGCGAGGCTCGTTCTTCAACTCAACATTTCCAGATTTAAAACGATTGAACCAATAATGGACCGTGTTTATGCAAGCAGTGTTAGGCCCGTACACCTCGTTAATGTTTCGTGTTATTTGCGCAGCGGTATTTCCACGTAGGAACTCATATTCGACAATTGTACGAATTTTCAGTTTATCCATGGCGTCAAAAACTATCACAAAAACAAAAAAACCTATCTAAAAATAAATGACTGAAATTAGCACGTCTTTCGAATAAAATTCATTTGAATTTAGAATTGCACGCCAATCGACAGATAATTAAATCTGAAAATGCTGGTTATAGAATCTCCAATTACATAGGTAAAGACCTATTGTATCGAATGATTCAAAATATCTACATTTCTTCCTTACCTTTCTTATAGTTTCGTCCATATTATGTTATTTTCCCGTACCTTACCTCCGTTACATATCAGAGTCGCGATCCAAGAACACTAGTTTGGACGCTCGTTCAGTACGGTACGGTAGTACGGCGTCTCGATACAGATACAGCCCAACTAGCACAAACTGTTGCTTAAGAGCTTTGGAGCTAATCCGATTATTCCCAAAGGCGCCAAGCTCAAGCGACAGAGCGTGCACTGCAGACCTTATGCAGCCGCTTTGGAGCCAAAGGGGCACAACTTTTTGCAGTCTATAGTTCCATTAGAACTTCATAATAGTGGCATAAAAGCGCTACAGGAGCTGCAACTAATAATAAATACCACACTAAAGCGCTTATTGAATGAATGACAGGTTTAACTGAACGAATAAAGGATCACTGATCATTCACCTTGTCTCTCATTTATTAAATAAATCTGTTGTTCCTGAGTCAGACATTACTGAATACAAATAAATAATAAGTGAAGTGAAGGTAAGTGTTTTTGAGCTATATTTTGTATTATATGCAGGTGGCTACAAACGCAGATCAGTATCGTGCATATAGTTGATATTATTGGAGTATTTTAAACGCGCCTCAATAATTACCTCAGAATATCGTAAACTGTGTAAAATATTATTATATAAATATTTATTATATCACATACCTACACGATATTGAAATTACATACTTGACTACATTTGTATTTAGTAAGTTGCTGGTTCTATATTTAGTTATATTTTACTACAAATTGCGATAAAAACCTATCAATTTTTCAAATAATGATAAATAATTGTCTTGTAAACATGTCGTCCATGAGAAGCAGCTTAAACTTGCAACTTCAATCTTAATACTTCCACTCTACGCGTCGAAGCGCTAAGTTTCACTCTTCTGAAGGTCCAAGTAATACCTGTACCACTAATGCAGTTCAAGTCTTTATAATCACTTTTATTTCGTACTTACTGCAGATATTGAACCACACTAATGGTTATTTGTTTAGAGATCCGTAGAACTCGTTGAAAACCCTAAAATACGATCATCATTTGTAGCTGCTTCTATATTTTTCGTTCTTTCAATTGTTTAACACTTACCATGTTTTCAGAATGCCTTTCAAAATAATTCAAACTTTTAATGAACAACAAAATAAACAAGAACTTTGAATCTGTCCATCTAAGTGGGAAAAACATGGAGTGTTACACTGGCCGTACAAAAAAAGTAAAAAATTATGTAAAATAGAAGATTCAGAGAAATGTATTGGAAAACCAGCAAAGCATATTGATGGCCATTGCTCATATTTCGGTGAAATTGGATAACTAACGATAACTGGAAAATATGAACCACAAGTTACTAAATTAAATGATGCTATGAAAAAAACACCTGATAATAACCGATTTTGTTTAAAACCTATACGAAATATCGAAGAACTATCCAATTTAGAGGCAATATTAAACGACGGCAAGATGAAAGAGGACTATAAAATTAAATATAGTATCGTGTGCCAACCAGAAAAAGCTGAAAACTGCGCATATCAACTAGTTGATGTGTTTTTTACCAGAGAATTGGAAGATTTAAAGTAAACATTGGAAGGTCAAAAGCATTTACTAAATTATCAAATTTCTTACTTATAATAAATAAATTCTTTCTACATGACTACATTTGTGTTTCAGCGCCCATATTCGTATTTGCTCGCGATAGCTCGATTTTCTTTCACATTCGACATACTCTAGTTTATATTCAGTATCGCTGTCCGAGTCCAGTCTAGAAAACAGAAATAATAAATTACGCAAAGAAGGTTATTTTACTTTATTTTTATAATATGCCACACCAAGCTATAACTTACTTTTCCTCTGTAACTGGTCCGTTATCAGTAATTGAGAAAACAAAATCTACGGGACCCTCGCTTGTGTTTGTTGAACTCGAACTTGGCGCATTATTTTTGTTTGTTTCCAATGACACCCTTAAAGAATAAATTAAATGAATAGTTATATAAATAAAAGCTAAATTACTCTCACGTAATTGAGTAAAAAAAAAACTTACGTGTTTATTTAATATTTCAATTACAGAATTATCACACACAGTTGCCTTTTTAAATTTCTGCATATTCTGATAAACTCTCCGTACTTTCTTGCAATATCCACCAGTTCTTTGTTTGAACTTCCATGCTTTCAGATCCATATTTCTTTTAAACTGGCTTAAATATTTTATAAAAACTAATTTCTCCAATAAAAATAGAAGAATGTATCCAAATGAGTAGACAATGTCCATTACTCTCCTGCTTCTATTGTGAAGCCTTAATGTCACTATTAGTAAAACAGTCGATCAAATTCCTACTTAAGTCTGCGCAAAAGAACAAATCACTTCTGCTATGAAACTTTCAGTGGCAGAACAGTGATAAATGTATCTTTTATACAGTTCCGTTAAAAAGTCTGCAATTAAAGTCTTCATGCAGTTCTGAAGCGTACAGCCGCGACAATAGAAGCTTTTTAGCAGCTTTAAGTTTTAACATACATGTTTTAACTCTCTATTAAAGCTATAGACCGCAAATGGGTCATAAAATGAACCCCTAAAGCGCTACTGTACAGCTAAAAGTTGCAAAATAGGCTGCTATTTCCACTAGTGTGCTAGTTGGGAGGTATGCTCTGATCCATCGCGAATCCATCTTTCAAAGGCGATACGATACGGCGTCCAGAGTTTTTGGATCGCGAAGCTGATACGAACGCTAGTTTAGACGCCCGATCGGTACGGTACGGTGAGACGTCGTACCACCGTACCATACCGAACGGCAGCTTTAGTTTATCTTATCTTAAAAATACCGACAAGTTAAAATACCGAAAATAATCGAAAACGTGAGTCGAGATATGAATTGTCACGCTCTTGTGACAATTTCCCATCAACTTTTATATCTCAACCACCACATCCTACCACCACACCGTACCTGTACATACTTCCATAATAATGCGTTGGCGGAGGCAAACAAATTGTTACGAGTATATTGGAATGTACTGTACAAGTCTGTCGTTTGAAAGAAAAAAGATTGTGTCGGTGTGTGACGTGATAAAGTTTGTTTAATAGGGGAGTCTGTTTACAAGAGATGGAAAGATTGATGAAGATGTGGTAAGGAGAGTGAATGTGGGATATAAAGTGAATGGTGCTTTGATTGTGACCAACCAGTCGATGTCCAAAATCTAGTGTGATATCACAATGGTGTGCTGATGCAAATTCAAATTCAAATGTTTATTGCTCAACACGGTACATAATCATACATTTCTAGATGTCAAGTGAATGCGCAGTTCACTGTGTTGCACCAATTCAGGCATGCAAAATAATTATTAAAATTCTAAGCACCATTAAAATTATACCATTTCATAAATTCACATTAATAAGTTATACAATTTCAAAATAGTACCATACACAATGTCATAAATTCAAATCAATAAGCATGTAATGTCAGAATATATAATGTCATAATAAAGTCTAAGTAATGTCTAAGTGCCTACGCTTATGTATGACAGTAAATTTCGGGTGTGGCAAAAGAGGCATAAAAGTAGAATAAATGCTGTGGAAATGCGTTCCTTGCGAAGCATATGTGGTATGAATGATATTATGTTTTAAAGCAACGTTGATTTAACAGAAGATGTAGTGACAATCATTTAAAAGACTTTGCTTAGATGATTTGGTCTTGTTTAGACGACGAATGAAAGGCGACTGAAAAAAAATATTTACAAGGCACATGCGCGCGGAAATGCCGGGACCCCGCGTACTAGAAGGACATAGTATAGTGATCTTATCGGTGATGTTCTTCAGAAACGTCAAGTGCGTAGTACTCGCAACTGCGGTGTGTGTATGACCAGATTTTTGAACGTAAAAAAAACAAAAGGAGTATGTAAGGATTCTGTAGGCGTTCTGTAGTTTCTGCCAATCCCCATTGGAAGATGGGGTGAGTTTATGTGTGTACAAAATATTTTAACATTTTTCATCAACCGAAATAAATCTACTCTCGCTTTGCTTGCTTACCCTAGCCCCCTTATCACCTTCAAACCTAACCTGTCTGTGTTGGGGTGTACCAAGTTCCAGAGCTCGCTTCACTCTCTCTTGGACTGATTAAAATGTGTTTTCTTGTTCGTTATTTTGTACGTAGAAAAACACCATTGACAATTTTTTATTTTACAAACAACTTATTCCGTAAATGTTTGTAAAGCGAGTGTTCGCTTTACAAACATTTATTTACAGGCAAATACTGTAGTTCTTTAAACGTACTTAATTATTTTTTCTATTAATTCTAGTTTCTAGTCGTTTTTGGCATTCGCCGGCCGCTGCTGCGGCACCGCTCGCTGCGCTCGCTCGGCTCGCGCGTAGGGGGTCACAGTTATAATCTAACCTTACCTTTTTTTGCCTACATTTTTTTTTTCTGTTAACGGAAGTCATTTCTGGCATAATTTGTTTTTAAATAAAATAATTTTTGTTGATTCATAAATTAAAATTACCCTTTTGCCTATTTAATGAGTTAAATTTTTATGAAATTTCGTAATGCAATATGTAAAACATTTGTATTCCAAACGTTGTTTTATGAGATAGCATGAATAAAAAATGAACTGTTTGGCAAATAATACGTTATTTAAAAAAGTTTAACGGATAATTACTTTCATAATTTAATTATTTGGCAAACTTGTTGTTGTATAATGATGAAATAACAAATCATGTTTTTGCCAATCGTTACTTGTCAAGTAAAAATTTGTAAATTAGTTTTTGCGGAAATGACTGGACACCCGGCAGACTTTCGATATGTTAAATTTCGGTTCGGAAGTCTGAAAGTGGCACAGGTGATTGAAAAGTGGTGCGGAAATCGGTTGTCATGGCATGGGTGTGTGATGCGGAAGAATAAGGAAAATGTCGCGAGGAAAGTTTAGAGTATAAATATATGAGTATGGATGGCTATAACAGAAGGGGAAGGACAAAGAAATGATGGATGGACTGTGTGATAGATGATATGGCTAGAAAGGGGGTGACTACCGAGATGACGACTGTAGAGAACTATGTAAGAAAAAAGATATGTTGCGCCGACCACAAATAAATAGATCAGGAGAATCATGATGTTGGTGATGATAAGTATCGGTATTTTAAACTTTAAACATCGGTATTTTTAACCGACTTCAAAAAAAGGAGGAGGTTCTCAATTCGACGGTATGTTTTTTTTTTTTTTTTTTTTTTTTTTGTATGTTTGTTACGCGATTACTCCGCCAATTATGAATTGATTTTCATGATTCTATTTTTGTTTGGTAGGGCATACTTCAGAAGTGGTTCCATATAAATTTGGTCAAGATCTGATGAAGGGTTTTTGAGTTAGCTTCAATAATACATATTTTTCCCACCTAGCATAATTATGTGGATGATATTCTAATAGTTCCTGTCACTGTAATTTACTTGGTATTCAAATTTTTGTGGGGGTTTTGTGTAGGTACCACAACTAAAAAGTGAAAAATAAAAACATTTTTACAAAAAATAAAACCGACTTCCAAAAAAAAACACTACAAAGTGAAAAATAACTTTGATTTCAGAAGTCGGTGGCAAAAAAAACTAAAATAAAAAACCCAAGACACCGACTTCCGAAATCAAAGTTATTTTTCACTTTGTAGTGTTTTTTTTTGGAAGTCGGTTTTATTTTTTGTAAAAATGTTTTTATTTTTCACTTTTTTACTTTAGATGTTTTAATCTTCTTCATTCAATTTCGAATCCCTCCATTCACTATCAACAAATGAATACAATTCTCAAGTAAAAGAGAAAGATGTAAAGAACATTTCCAGGAAATCAAACCAGATATAGAAATGAAAATCCTTTATTACGTCGATCAATACGTATGGAGCCCAAACAGATGTAGTAAAGCGATTGGAGATATACCCAAGGGCATGATTTGCGCGAGCAGCAAAAACAGGAAGACCTACCCTAGTCGGTAAGGAGAAAAGTAGCATTGTTTTTTTTTTAATAAGATCAAGAGAGAAATCCCTTGACTATATGAGGTTAGAGCGAGAACGTTTCACAGGTTGATTATAAAATTATTACAATTAAAATAGTTATACCTACTAGGTTCTTCTGCCTGCCCATGCTATGTCACTCTTGTTTGCTAGAACCTGTGGGTTCCATTTGCTGACTGGCAGGGTGTACAAAATAATCAACGATAACGCGTCTAAAAAGGTGATTAAGGAGGTCGAGTCTCATTCTTCCCATCATTATGAAATACTTTTTTTTACCAGACCATACCAGGCAACCTTCGTGTTCCAGAGATATTGAAGGTCAAAGTTCCAACTTTTTAAAATTATTTTGATGACAACTAGTTTTAAAAGTTATAACTTTACTTTAAATACCCTCACAACTCCTGTACCGTACATATACCCATAAGCATAAAGTTTTGCGAGCGCACTGCAAACAACAATTTTTCACACCAAACATAAAAGTCGTTGCCCACCAAAAGAACAAAGGCAGTTTTGGTGTCGCTTAATTTCAGAAGCATGAATGAAAGTATGTACATTATATGAAACAGTTACAGGGCTTTTCTTTTAATGCATCAGCTTTTTTTTTTACTGCACAAAGAAAAAAAAAGAATAAATAAATATTTTATTAAATCTGACTATCAAAACGCAAGTATTTGCAATATCTAAACGCAGAACCTGGGACGGTAGCTATGGAGTTACCATACTCACCAGAACATGGTATTTCTATAATTGCTAAATAACAGGATTTTGGTGGTAGTGGTTGCATCATGCCTTCTTTTTTTAGAGGAGTATTACAGGACAAGACAGAGTAATTATTATTGACCATTCAGTTCTGTTCCATCAAAATCTAAAACATTTTGGAGAAGCAGACTTCTGTCTCTTTCAGACACAAGAGTATTATTCCAAGCTTTGGATCCAGTGCCCATTTGTATTTTCAAAATGTTTTATATTATTAAAAATGTATTAGCTTATTGTGTATGACAGTTAAATTAAAGTTTTTAGAAAATTTAGCTTTCATGGCAACATTAAAATCTATTGATGTCAAATTCAAATCAGAAATGTCTTAATTGTCATATTTTAATGTCATTACTTTGATTTTTCTCATATGTAGTACCTATCTATCCCTGTAGTCTGTGTTTTGTCTTGTTGTGTCGGTCGTTGTAAATATTTGTGGATTAGTTTGATTACCTATTAGTTTTAAATGTTTTGTGGTGAAGTATAGAATACGAGTTTTGTACGTAATCCAGGTGTGTAGAGATGATGATGAAGAGTCTCAATGCAATGCCATAGGTTATAGTATTGATGCTAGTAGGTGTGATGAGCATCGTATGGTGATGCTAACGACAAGCATGACGACCGCGCCGGCTACTCAGTTATTCCAAGAAGTTCTTCTAAGATTAGAATTTAATACTTGTAATAAAAATACTTTATTCAATTACCAAATAAATGTTTTATTTTTTTATTCTACATTCGCCTTTGAACCTTTGCATAAATATAATAAGATTTTAGATTAAAATTAGGTATTAGTAAAGACATTTTTAAATACCTATCCTAGTACATATATTGAAAATATTTGTAAATGGTAGGCATTTATTATATAAGTATAGATATAAAATTAGCAAAATTATATACTAACTTAACTAAAACTATTGAAAAATTAAAATATAGCATCGAAAAATTCATCCGCATCGCTGTCGACTCGTAATGTACCCAAGAGACTAGCCGCATTGCCACGTTATATGGCTTAGCCTCTGCCCAAGGTAAAAACCAGCCCTTGGGTCACGGGAAGTGGGTCAAATAGCCGTTTTGAGATATCATTAAAGAGGCGGTGAGCACTCGGACCCCACGGCCCGAGGGTTTCAACCCCAAACGGCTCGAAAATATAATTACCTGTAAAGTCAAAGTCAAAGTCAAAGTCAAATAATTTATTTCATTTAGGCACAAAAAAGGCACTTATGAACGTCAACATTTACAGAAAAAAAAATATATAATAATTGATTCTAGTCGCCCATTCCAAAAGGTCGTTTTCGTATGGAGAAGAATGGGCAAGAAACTCCACCGTTACTCTTTTAAAATAATTTCACAATATTCTGTATACATTAATTATTTAATTATATGTGAAGACGATGCACCTAGAATAAGATTACTATACCACGATAGGTAAAAAGAATGAAAAATGAAGGAATGACATAAATTAATTATGTGATAGATGCATGGTGCTCACATATTTACAAACATTGTAAAATTATACGATATTCTTAACATTTTAACACGTACTACTAATAATAAGTCAGTGTGTGAGTTCAAGTAATCACAGAATATAAAATTAATGTTTAAAAAAAATAATATTATACAATTAAATTGAAAACCAGTTTGATTTTGTCTAGATTCTAAATTGTCCTATGGAGCAGGACCAGCATGTTTCCAAGCATTTTTATCTTGGATATAATCCTCTAATTTGTAATATGCTTGTTTACAAAGTGTACTTTTTATATGAGTTTTAAATTTTCTTTCATTTAATTCTAATATATCACAAGGTATTCTGTTGTAACATTTAACACAGTACCCCATAAAAGATGTATTTACTTTAGATAGTCTGAAAAATGGTTGATCTATTTTATCTTTATTTCTAGTATTAAAATTATGTCTATCACTTATTTTATTAAAAAGATGTAGATTTTTTCTCACATACATAATATTTTCATAAATGAATTGGCAAGGTACCGTCATAATATTAATCTTTTTAAATAGTTCCCTGAGAGATTCGCGACGACTTAGATTATAAATGGCTCTGACAGCTCTCTTTTGTAAAATAAAAATGGATTCAATGTCAGCAGCCCGACCCCATAGTAAAATGCCATACGACATAATACTGTGGAAGTAACTAAAATAGACCAAACGCGCGGTTTCTACATCTGTTAACTGTCTTATCTTTCTAACAGCATAAGCGGCCGAGCTTAGCCGCCCCGCGAGAGATGTTATATGGGGTCCCCATTGTAATTTCTCGTCTAGCGTGATTCCTAGGAAAACTGTTTGATTAATAAATTCCAGTTTTTCTCCATTCAATATGATGTCACATTCGCTGCTTCTAACATTTGGTAATTTAAATCTAATGCATTTTGTTTTTTTATTATTTAGTACCAAATTATTTACCGTAAACCAATCTTGGACCTGAACAATACAGCTATTCACGTCGTCGAGATTTTGTGACCGTCGGTTTATTTTAAATATCAATGATGTGTCATCTGCAAATAACACCATCTTTGGTTGATTTTGAAATAATTGGGGTAAATCATTTATATAAGCTAAAAAGAGGAATGGACCCAATATCGAACCTTGAGGAACGCCCATTACCATTTCAGACCCTAAGTTTATTATACTTACGCCGCTTGAGGTTTTCTGCAGCCACAGCAGCAGCACCAGCACAACACGCCGAGCCAGAAAGATGGGATGGTCGCAAGAGTGTCGACACAGGTTTCATCCCACACTAAAGGCCTACCCACCTTCCATGGAGATAAAGACATGCTGTCCGGTCTCTTGCCATAGTCGCGTGCCAAGCCATTGGGTTCTAATAAAACTGGAACGCCGGCGGTGACAAGAGCTTGTCGGATGATGTCGTTAATGTTCGCGTGCCGCGCTAAGCGACCCGCACTTCGGCTGCAAGACAGGCCATGACGTCCGAGGCTGTTGACAACTTCGCCACAGTGACAGCGATGAGGAGAACAACAAGGAGCTCCTAGTCGTAGGGAAGCAGCGAGGCGGAAGGTAGTATCGTCGAGCAAAGTGCCTATGTTCGACGACGGTAGTGCATGAAGCCACAGACCCGATTCCCACTTATCCACAGCCAGCAGGCGCGCACGCTCCACAGTGGTAGCAGACATGTTAAGTAAATTGTTCTGTACTAGGTACTCTGCAGAGCGGCTCATACCACCGGCTTTGGGAAGATGGATAATCAGGTAGATCTGAGTTCGGGCAAGCGATTCTCCAGGCATCCATAGCCTCAGTGAAGCACGACACATCAAAATCAATCAGTGTGGAGGTTAGAATTTTCCTGATTAATTTCTCAGTGCCGTGGACCGAGGATATGGAAGCCGCTAAACTAATACGAGAAATTTTACGGACGCCGAGGCCTCCCATACGAATGGGAAGAGTATCTTGCGCCCAAACTCGGTCGTCCATGGCCACATTTAAAATTGAAGTTAATGTGCTGAGAGAGCTGTCAGAGCCATTTATAATCTACGTCGTCGCGAATCTCTCAGGGAACTATTTAAAAAGATTAATATTATGACGGTACCTTGCCAATTCATTTATTCAAATATTATGTATGTGAGAAAAAATCTACATCTTTTTAATAAAATAAGTGATAGACATAAGTTTAATACTAGAAATAAAGATAAAATAGATCAACCATTTTTCAGACTATCTAAAGTAAATACATCTTTTATGGGGTACTGTGTTAAATGTTACAACAGAATACTTTGTGATATATTAGAATTAAATGAAAGAAAATTTAAAAATCATATAAAAAGTACACTTTGTAAACAAGCATATTACAAATTAGAGGATTATATCCAAGATAAAAATGCTTGGAAACATGCTGGTCCTGCTCCATAGGACAATTCAGAATCTAGACAAAATCGAACTGGTTGCTAATTTAATTGTATAATTATTATTTTTTTATTTTTTTAAACATTTATTTTTTTTATTTTTTGTGATTACTTGAACTCACACACTGACTTATTATTATTAGTATTACTTATTATAATGTTAGAAATATAGTATAATTTTACAATGTTTGTAAGTATGTGAGCACCATGCATCTATCACATAATTATGTCATTCCTTCATTTTTCATTCTTTTTACCTATCGTGGTATAGTAATCTTATTCTAGGTGCATTGTCTTCACATATAATTATATAATAAGTGTATACAAGATATAATGATTTTTTTTTAAAAGAGTAACGGTGGAGTTTCTTGCCCATTCTTCTCCATACGAAAACTACCTTTTGGAATGGGCGACTAGAATCAGTTTTATTATTTTTTGCAAAGTTTGACGTTCAAAAGTGCCTTTTTTTGTGCCTAATTGAAATAAATTATTTGACTTTGACTTTGACTTTGTGTGTCTGATAATTTGGTCCATTTTTTATAAAAGGTGAGTGTGCTTCCATAAATGGGAAGCGCGAAGAAAATATGTTTATTTAGGGCCGAAACAGCAGTAACGAATTAATTAAATGCGTATTAATTTGTAACAATCTTTCCGAAACGTCTTTAGATTTTGTATTTGTTCCTCAATAAAAACGGGAAAGGAATTCTCGAAGATTGGAGACCCAAGGAGATGAAGAGAGATTTTTTCAATAATTTTAATTTCTGGAGCTATGGCGTTAAATTTGGGAAGCGTCAGTTGTCTGTCAGTACTGTCCGCTAAGTAAAGTTCACATTTCGAAAGGTTGAGATCAAGGCCAATGGAATGAAGTTCGTTTTTTAAGAAATTTAGGTCATGTAAAACAGTATCTACATCGCCTCCCAAGGTTCCATCATCAAGATACCAAGCGTTGAATTTGGAATTTAGCCGTCGAATAATTGGGTGAATGGCTAAACTAAAAATCACGGGCCCGAGAGGGTCACCTTGTTGGCAGCCAACAGCAGATTACATTCATATTCATATTCATTTATTGCATTTCATGTTGTTTACAGGTTGTTACATTATGATAGTTCCAAACAATGAACCCTGCTAGGGCACAGCAATGTATAAGCGACAGGTTTTAATTAATTTAACATGCTATCATTATTAATTATTAATACAATTTGTTGTTATAGATTAATTTAAAAATTATTAATTATTATCATACATTATGTCATTCTTACAAACTAAATAAATAAATTATCATTTTCTGACTGATGTCTTGTAGAGTACCTAGCTATGTATGTGTAATGTGTTCGAGTCGATAGTAATTTATTTATTTCTCAGTTAAAAATTATTTTAGGCTATAATATGATTTATTTATTTATTTATTTATTAAAGGCAAACCAACAGCTTCTGTATACAGCATTACATAAGAATAATAGTAATAAAAAAGCATGAGACTTATACAGTCGCCAATAATAGGTCGACCAACATTCTTAGTAACTAAAATAACACTTAATTGTTATTAGCTGTTAAAATCTTGATAAGGGAAAACTTAATTACGACATAAAATTACAAATAATCAAATTAAAGTTAAAAAGAAAACACAACTAAGAAAACTATTAAAGGCACGAATATTGGGTACAGTAGGAGCTAACGAGATCAAAATGACTACAAACTTAAGATAAAATAAAATCAAATTCAAAACAAAATTTAAATAGAAACTAAACAAGACAAAATAATCACAGTTATCAGAAAATTATGACATAATTTTTTTTAAGAATCTATACTTAATTATAATTATGTAATCAAATCACAATTATAAACACTATGAATTAACAATGAACAATTAATTATTCAGTTGCGTTCTTAGGTACTGTTGTATTTTGGCCTTAAAGACTTTCAAGGAATCATGGTGAATGTCAACTTCTGGTACAGATTGATTTTAAGTTTAAGTAATTTTGTAGGTCATTTTTGAATTTGTTGTCGTACTCTGTATCCTTAACTGAATTCGGGAGTTTATTATAGATTTTAACGCACATGGCCAGAGGCCCAGAACGAAACATAGCTAGTCAGATTCCAAAAGGTTGTCCCGATACAGTAATTTAGAAGGGTGTATGTAACATTGCCAAAGGAAACTATAGATTTGGGATATTTCTTTTTTAGTTTCTGCCAGCAAGGTGTCCCTATTAACAGAATTGAAGGCATTCTTTATGTCAACCTTCAGGATGACTTCTCCTTTACCAGAATTTAGGTAGGTCGACAACGCGTGTACGGCAGCCTCACAGCCCCCTTTTGAGCTATAACTTAGCTGCAAGGGCTGAAATTTTTCCGAAACAGCCTCAGCATAAAATTTACAACACATCTTGACTACCATACGACGGTAAGTTGTGTCCACGGCAATGGGACGAATGCCACCATCCTTCTTACGCAGGGAGTATAGATTGACCCCGTATAAAACGTCTATGACGGACTCGTTCACCTTGCCAGAGAGCATGAGGTTAATCAGAGCCGTAAGCTCCTTCAAGAGCAACTCACCAGCTGTCTCGGTGCCAGAACAAATAAGGTCCTTAAGGTGCTGAGGACTCAGGCCATTGAGGCCGCCAGCAGAGCCACTCCGGAAGGAGCAAACGGCTGTGACCAACTCTCGACCTGTAATGGTGAGGGAGTGATTATAAAGTTCAGGGAGGTCGGGAAAAGAAAGACTATACACTGGGGCAGGGTGTTTGCTCTCCAGAGCTGCAAGTGTGTCTGGAGAACATGGTGCCACCACATCACTACTAAAAAGAATCCTGGCTGGTCCGCTTATGTCACCTTCTCCTAACTTAGATTGTACTAGATGGGATAAACCTCTTGAGGAGGTATATCATTGTGTCGGTAATTTGGAATCTAAATGAAGAGCCGAAATATTACAGTTTTCTTTAATTTGTGCAGTCTTTTTCAATGTAAATGACATCACGACTGACAGTTGTCAGTTGTTCAATTAAGCGCACTGACAAATATTGTGAGAGATAAAGCCACGCATTCACGCTGTCCCGTAGCACCAGCAGTCGCTAGAAATGTCGGGCGATGTTAACCAACCAACCAACGTCTCTAGATATCTTGCCTCACGACCTTTTTCATCGTTTTTGATATTGCCAGACATAATATCTAGGGACATGTGTCGTGGGAAGCTTTATGCGTCGCAGCCTGTCCGGCCGTGTACGGTGTACGATGCACGACGCAAAGCGATAGCGCGTTGGTTTGCAGTTGCAGGACAACCATCATCCATATTATTTTTTGGACGTATCCCGTGGTCGCATTTTTGGTTTTCTTCATCCAAAAGCGTTGTTTTCATTTATACGACCACTAAAAGACCACTTTTGAAGGTGGTGGGAGGTGAAAGTGGGGACATAAGGCAGTTCCCACATTCTGGGTTCTTGAGCGTAAGTTGCCGCAACAGAAAGGACGTTGCATGGATCTGCGGGTCATCTATCGTCAACCAGAGGATACTGCTGACGGCGGGGCATTGCGTGGCGACTTGCAGGGCTCAAGACACCCTGTCTGTGTCGACGGGCCACAGGCACAACGGACAGGGAGTCGCCTCTAGTGTCCACAGCTTCTTCTTACACAAAAAATATGTTAGAGACGGAATAATTAATGACATAGCACTACTGAGACTCAAAACGGATTTAAAATTCAGTTCTGAGGTTCAACGAGTGGCATTAATGGAAAACCCACCTTACTATGAGAAGGCACAGGTAGCAGGCTGGGGGATTATTACAGTAAGTCCTTTTTTTGGTAAAGTTTATGTACGTATAAGTATGCCACCCTCGTGCGCTATTTTTTAAATGCGATAAGAGGTCAAATACCTTAATTTATATTTTATTTTAACGAATAGAATTTAACCAAAGTAAAAGAGTGATTCAAACAATGTTTCCAGGAAATCAATCCAGTTATGGGAACGGAGCACCTTCAAAACGTCGATCAGTACGTATGGGACAGTAGAAAATGTAAAGAATCGATTAATATAAGAAAAGGCACGTTTTGCGCGAGCAGCAAAGTCGGAACATCTTACGTTAGTCGGTAAGATTTCTATTTTATGTGGAATTTTATGAAGATACAAGTTAACAATCCCTTGCCTTTTAGTCTTTTAAGGGCTGATTTAAATACCTTTTTTTTACCAAAGGCAAACATGTATCATCCGTGGAATAAAATGGACGACTGACAGTATTTGTATAGAAAAACTGTCTCAAATTCACAATAATTATATTCAATTTATTATATAATATATTTTAAATGCAATATAATATACAATTAAAATATATTTTGAATATTTTTTTAAATTAATGATTAATGATAATATTATACAATTAAATTAGCAAGATTTTGTCTAGATTATAAATTGTCCTATGGAGCAGGATCAGCATTTTTCCAAGCATTTTTATCTGAGATATAATCCTCTAATTTGTATTATGTTTGTTTACAAAGTGTATTTTTTAAACGAGTTTTAAATGTTGTAACATTTAAAACAGTACCCCTTATAAGATCTATATATAACGCGCGGTTTCTACATAAGTTAACTGTCTTATCTTTCTAACAGCATAAGCGGCCTAGCTTAGCCGCCCCGCGAGATATGTTATATGGGGTCCCCATTGTAATTTCTCATCTAGTGTGATTCCTAGGAAAACCGTTTGATAAATAAACTGGCCCGTGAGCGCTCTGTTCCCTTCAAGAGGGGAACATACCTCCACGCCCATGGCTCCACCTACTGCGGTGCTCGATTCAGACCACACCACGTGACCGAGGTAGAAATGAGAATGGCGGTACGTAGGCTGTATGCCAAAAATACCGCCCCAGGACCCGACGACTTACCAGGGAAAGCCTGGGTCCTGGCCTTGAAGGCTCTCGGGCCTGGACTAAGTTGACTCCTAAGCGAATACTTGAAGAGGGGCACTTCCCCCATTCCAGAGCCAGTTTGATTTCCGTATGTGGCGCTCTACGGTGGACGCCATCATGCATGTGTGGGCCCTCACGACGATGAATGCTGTGGCCCAGGGTGGGGTCGTAAACATCGCCAATACCTTCAATACCGTGCCCTGGAGTTGCATCAGAGAGGCACTTCGGTACCACCGAATGCCGACCTACCTGTCGTGTGGTCGAGGCCTATTTAACGGACAGGACCGTCATCTACCCCAGTCACCAGGGAGAATCGAACCGGCGAGAGATGCCGTGCGATGTCCCACAGGGATCGGTCTTGGGGCCGCATCTGTGGGATATCGGATACGACTGGGTGCTGCGCGCCGACTTCCCTAGCGGCGTCAGCGTGGTTTGCTACGCTGACGACACGTTGGTCCTGGTGCAGGGGAGGTCGCACCAGGTGGTAGCCGAACTAATGACACGCGGGGTTGCGACAATCGTCAACAGGATCCGGCAATTGGGAGTCGAGGCACCACCGTCGGGTTCCCAAATAAAGGTAGGAGGGGTTCACATCGATGTCGAGTCGACGATGAAGTTCTTGGGACTCGTCCTCGACAGCCGGTGGAACTTTGTGGAGCATTTCCGACGTTTGGCTCCCAGACTTGAGCGGGCTGGGGCTGCCTTGAACCGGCTCCTGCCCAATCTACGCGGTGGTCGTGCGGTCCATGTCCAGGTCCTCACGGTCACCGGTGAGGCGGCGAGCCTCCTTGTCGGATGGCGCCATGTGATCTGGAGGAGGCAAGAGTCCTCGCGTACATATGGGAGTGAGTGGTGCGACGTGGCGAAATATTTTGTTTGATTCTATGCGTTCTTCGACAGTCTAAACGTCTAACTAAGATATATTTTTATAATGTGTTTTTAATTTAATTTTTATTTTTGGTATTGTTTTGTTTAGTATATTAGTTAATAATTAATTAAAAACATTATAATTTTAATTTGCGTCGTGACTTTCTATAATGATATCTCTCCAATTAACTGACTTTAATTCAGATTTGAAAATGTTCAATGTTAATTTTGTTGTACAGTCTTTTTTCCGTGGTTTGCTTCGGCCGTTGCGGTAGGTATTTAAAATTTTATAAGTACCACAATGATCTGAAAAACCCAGTTCTTCTACAGATGTATGTATATAAATATATATTTTTAAAGATGGTAAATACTAGGTCAAGGCACGTTCACGCTGTTTGTATGTGTGTGGGATGTTTTATGTGCTGTGTGTATTTGTATTCTGACTTATGGTCTAAGAAGGCGTT
Source organism: Xanthia togata (assembly GCA_963853775.1). Lineage (NCBI taxonomy): Eukaryota > Metazoa > Arthropoda > Insecta > Lepidoptera > Noctuidae > Xanthia > Xanthia togata. The sequence goes on along the minus strand of OY970798.1, from coordinate 21,760,864 downwards.
AGCTTTGCAGTTATTTTTCAAAATATAAATATTAAAGTCACCACCGATGACTGTGTTTAGTTTCGTGTATTTATTTTTTATGTACGCTAGAACTCGTATTAGATTGAGTTTGTTATAGAATATATTTTTTTCTCTTCTGTTCCAGTGCATTGTTACTAATAGCAAATTTTCGTTAGGTATCTCAATGGTAAAAGCTTCCAAAATATATTCAAGTGACATCTCGGTTATATCGCATCTCTCTATGTAGTCTATGTGTTCTTTTAGCAAGATGCAAACTCCGCCACCTCTACGGTTTTCTCGACAGTAGGATGCTGCGACTCTGTAGCCGCTAAAGTCAATCACGTTTAATTTATCTCTTGAGAGCCATGTTTCAGCAATACATATAGCCTGATATGCATGGTTTATCTTGGTAAATGCTGACTTTGGATGTTTTGAGATAAAATACTAAAAATATGTTGCTTTTTGTTTTCAAAATGTATGTATTGCCTTTCTTCGTTGTCTCGAAATGTCCGGTCGTTATATGGTGCGCTTCGTCTATTTATATTGTTTCGTTCGTTTTCAATTTTGGGTGGAGGGTATGATATTGTTTCGTCTTTGTAACGGATGAGTTTCCCTTCAATATACAGTTGATTATTTCTGATTACAGCTTGCTGTCTTTTATTTCGTGCTACGAGAATTTTATCCCGCAAGATTTTCCTCTCATTCCTTGCATCTTCATTTAAGAATTCCGAAGTGTAAGGTCTGGTTCCTTGGAAATGTCGGTTATTTTCTATTATATATTTGGAAATTCTAATGCTCATAAGTTCAATTACCATTGGTCGATTTAGATTTTTATAATATCTTCCGATTCTATAGGTATCCTCAAAGTAGCCTAATAGGTCTACTCCTAAATTACCACAAAAAATAGCTCTGATTCTTTAATGTATGTCTTGTTCAGGCTCTTTGTAGATTTTGGTAAGTCCATACAACACAATTTTCTTAACTGTATTCTCAGATATATGTTTATTAAAGGGGAGGTCTCAGAGTTTAGTATTTTTATTTCGTTTCGGAGTGCCTCAGTTTGCTTATTCAGTTTTTATACTTGAATTATTAGTTAATTAACTCTATATCAGTCTTTCGTTGCTCGTTTTGTAAGAACAATTAGCGCCTGTGTCTTGTATAGAACAACAGGGTCTGCCTTTCAAATTTTAATATGGCTTTATACATATCTGTTTGAATTGTAGCTTTTATGTCTAGTTTATAATTATTGATGTATTATTTTCTTTTAATTTTAAGGATAACATTTCACTCAGATTGTGTAATTTCAGTTCAGATTGATTGTCATTCTCTTAACTTGTTTTATTATTTAATGTATCGCCGATTATACTTATGTCTTCAGAGCATACAGTGTCATTGAAGTTGTTTTGATTCTGTTTCTGACTCTGAGTAACGTTAGGCTCTGGGGACGTTTTGAAATTGGCGTCTATTTGGTGCGGTCTTGCGGGTGTGTTCATGTTATCATTTTTGGGTTTTCTTTTCAGGTCTACCAATATCCGCCGTTCATGCGTGCATATTGTTCCTTTGAGACATTTGAATATTCGTGGTCATAGTGTTTCTTACAGATCGAGCAAGTTAGGTATTGCCTATTTGGGATTTTTAGCTCACAGCCCGCACGTTGCGTCATCTTTTAAAAGATGAAGAAGATAAAAGCAGATTTAAATTCAGTAATGTATAAATATTATGACCAAAATAGATATTTCTAGTAATGCTTAAGGTCTATGATAAAGAACCAACCTATGTATAAAAAAAAAATAGGCTCAATAGTTTCGGAGATGAGGCGTCCGCCTCAATGGTAAACTTTCATATATTTTCTTAAATATCTTTAAAAATTAAATTCTAAAATTATTTAAAAAATATGTTTGACCGCAATAATTTTAGAATTTAATTTTCAATTGATATTTCACACAGTATGCAAAACTTTATTTTTTATTTCCAATTTGCCCCCGCAAAGTGACCCCATGTTCAAAATTCATTTAATTACGTTACCCGTCCGTTTTTGGGTGACAGAAACTCATCTGTACCAAATGTCAACTAAATTGGTGCAGTTGATTCGGAGCATTTTGGCTGTGATAGATGGATAGCCAGACAGACAACAACACAAGTGATCCTATAAAGATTCCGTTTTTTCCTTTTGAGGTACGGAACCCTACATTACGAAACCTGAATACCTACTTAGGTTGTCTGCCTGCCCATGCTATGTCACTTTTGTTTGCTGGAACCGGTGGAACCAAGCCGCTGACTCACAGGCTGTATGTATAAAGTAAGCAAAGATAACGCTTGTAAAAAGATGATTAAGGAGGTCGAAGGTCACATTCTCGCCATCATTGTGATATACTTTTTTGTACTAGACCACCAAGCAAATTGAAGATCCAGAGAAATTGAAGGTCAAGGTTCAATTCTTTTTAAAACTTATTTTGACGGAAACAAGTTTTTAACTTAACTTTAAATACCTATCCCCACAACTCCTGTACCGTTGCATATACCAATAAGCACAATGTTTTGCGTGCGTTACATTTCGCACTGCAAACAATAATTTTTCACACCAAAAATAAAAGTTGTTTCCCAGCAATCATTTTCGCTGTGTTGCTTAGCAGGTGGTGATTTTTAGTTTCTGCCTACCCCCATGGGAAGAAAGCGTGAGTTTATGTACAAGGGTAACTCTGAAAGTTTTTAGAACTGACTGGTTGGAAACAAATCCAATGAAAAATTTATTTAAATTTCGAATTTAGGACTCTTTGGTAACCTGATGATGTATATTGAATTCATCTGTCATTTATTCCTATATTTTGGCGGCAATTTGAAGAGTGCGGGTAGCGCGTCAAAATTAATTTAACGCGAGAAAATTTACGCTCTATGATTTATGACTTTCGTTGTAGTCTTAGTCAACAAAAAAGTTATGATAGACTTCGATTAGCCTTTTATGATGAAGCCCCATCACGTGCCACTATTTGCAACTGGTTCTATGAGTTTAAGAGTGGTCGCAGGAATCTTACTGATGACCTGCGTGAGGGACGTTGCGCAATGGCGACAACTGACGATAACATTATTACCGTGCGGCGCATGATTAGAGGCTGATAAGAAAGTGACCTATCAACAAATTCGGGCAAGCTTAGGCATTGGTATGAGTCAGGTGCAAACAATCTTACATGAGCATTTTTAAGCGTCAGGAAGCTATGTGCAAAATGGATACCCCATAATTTGATCAGAAACGCCGTAACACGGCGTGAACGTTTGGTCCGTAACTCAGTAGTTCTACCGAATGTGACTTTGCTTAGAAAGGAATGGAGAATATTTCGAAAACAGTAAAGGTATTAGCAACTTAATGCTTCATTCAGTTTTTTATTTTCTCAGAACTTTCAGTGTGTCCCACGTATGTATATTGTATTTTAGTTTGATGTACAGAATGCCTAGCAGCCATGTGATGGGTCTTATTAAATCCCTGTTTAATGTTTAAATTTCGATAAAATATCTTATTATTATATGCGTTCATTCTTATAATTTGCCTTTTTTTGTCCTTAAATAACAAAAGTTTTTTTTTTCAATGTTAAGTGTTTAAGTAAAGACGGTAATTAAATCCGTTGAAGTAATTAAGAATTTTGATTTGTCCATAAAATAATTCCGTTTAAGAGAACTTATAACCAAATTTATTGGCCATATTTAACGATAGACACGCGTTTATTTCGTCAAAGCCAATCGGTACGTGTTTTAGTTTGATATTACAAATGAAGTATCATTTTTTATTGAGTTTGATATGCCTTACCAAATGTGAAATACAAAAACTAATAGTTGGAGGTGAAATTGGGAAGATAAAGCAGTTTCCACATTCTGGATTCCTGAGAGCTATGTGCAGCAAAGAAGAGGACGTTGGATGGATGTGCGGGTTATTTATCATCAAGCAGAGGATGCTGCTAACGGCGGCACATTGAGTGGAGACTTGCAGGACTCGGCACACCGTATGTCGACAGGCCACAGGGACATGTATGAAGGGGTCGCGTCTAGTGTCCACAACATCTTCGTACACACAAACTATACTAGAGTCGAAATAACTAATAATATAGCATTACTAAAACTCAAAACGGATTTAAACTTCAGTTCTAACGTTCAACGAGTGGCATTAATGGAAAACCCACCTTACTATGAGAAGGCACAAGTAGCAGGCTGGGTGATTATTAGAATAAGTCCTTTTTTACGTATGCCACCATCGTGCCGTATTTTTAAAAACGAATAAAGTTAACCAAACTAAAAGAGAGTGATTCAAACAATGTTTCCAGGAAATCGATCCAGTTAAGGGAACGGAGCTCCTTCATTACGTCGATCAGTACGTATAGAAGAATAGGAACTGTAAAAAAGTGATGAATATAACATATGGTGAGTTTTGCGCGAGCAGTAAACTCAAAACATCTTACGTTAGTGGGTAAGAAATTTTAAAAAAGTAGAATGTTTTCTTCCTACCCTTTGCCTTTAAATCTTTTAAATGCTGATTTTATCAAAGTCAAATATCTTTTATGTTTTTTTTTTGTGGAATAAAAAGTACGACTGGCAGTTTTTGTATAGAAAAACTGTCACAAATTCAAAATAATTATATTCGCAGGATAACACATAAACTGTATTATAATAAGGTAGGTTTAAAAATTTGTTTTAACCCTTAGCCGTGTATGATACCTGAAAATATTTAAGTATAATTTAACTGATATGAAAATTGTTGTAATTTTCATTTCTGAAAGGTGCTGTATCGCAATCTGATTTTGGTAATAGTTATTTGTCTTGACCTTTTCCAGGATTTAAACATAACATCAGTCCTGTAATCTCCGAAGGGTTAGGCAGAGGTGTACCTATAGTACACTCACATTTCGCCAGTTAGGTTAAAGCCCCATGTAATAGGAAGCGAGCCCATTGCCATCAACCGGGCACAAATCCAGAATTTTTATGTATTTATTTGAATAAAATAGGTACCGCTTGTACCTATTTACCTAAGTCGTCTTTTCGCTAACCATAATCTAATGTCACTTCGGATGGTCGCAAAATAATGTCCTGTTCCCTTACTCCCTGTCAGATTTTTATTTTAAACTGCAGCCATTTAAGAGCGGCCAACCCGTCATACTTTTCATACAAACGCTCGTACGTGATTATGGCGTTGTAATACCTGTTTTATTGATTTTTTTAAAACTAATATGTATCTTGTGCACTATATCTAGGTTTCTATGAAAGCAAAAAATATAAAATTTTGAGAAACAAATTCAGTACTTATATGCCTCCGAAAATCTGCTTTTGTGCACAAATTTTACCTGAACTTTGGCCGGTCATAATGAACTCATAAATTGTAAAACTAATGAAAACGTCTTCATAGAAACTTCGCACATGTAGGTAATGGAGATTCTAAATGACAAACATTTATTTCACAAACTTGTAAGGCTCACTCAAAAACACATATTTCCTGAAACAAATTTGTACACACTATTTTTCGTACAATGTTATCGCAATCTCACTTGCTTGTTAGCAATTCTCACTTGCGCTCGATGAAACAACAAGCTTTTCGATCATGCTCGCGTTGACGATAGACGAACCGGGAAGGGCCGTCTTAACGGGCCGGCGGAGCATGCGTAGTTCATACAAACGTAATACCAAAATAATTTGTAAATCAAACATATTCTTAAGGTAGTGTGTATTTATTCCGATTGGATTACAGAATATCTATGCTTCCAAATATATATTTTTAATGGACACTGATTTAAATTCGAGATAAGAGAAAAATAAGTTTTCTATAGAAATTTTAAATTCCTCATATCTCGTCTTTAGATCAGTGTTCATTCAAAATATATATTTGGAAGCCTAGATATTCTGTAATCCAATCGGAATAAATACACACTACCTTAAGAATATGTTTGATTTACAAATTATTTTGGTATTACGTTTGTATGAACAACGCATGCTTCGCAGGCCCCTTAACCGTTCGTTAGTACCTATGTTAAGTTTCAGTTCCAAAAGTCTGAAAGTGGCACCGGTAACTGAAAAGTTCAGGGTCAGGGTTTCAGTCATTAAGCAAGATATCAAGTTTTATTCAAAATTCAAACTATATTTCAGTTTTTTTTTCGGAAGTATTTTCTCCAAAAATTAACAAGACATCGAAAATGTATAATATAATGTATCTTTCAAAGTTTTCCAAGTTTAGTAAGATGCCTTCATCGTATTTTTATCAGCCGATATGATGATGATGATGATGAAGGGGTCCTATTTCATAGCAAGTAATATACAAGCATAGGTTCCAGAGAAATTGAAGGGTGTCCAACTTTTTTTAAAACTTATTTTGAAGGAAACAAGTTTTAATAGTTATATCTTAACTTTAAATACCCCCACAACTCCTGCACCGCTGCAAGTATAATGTTTTGTTACATAGCGTGCTACTAACAACAATTTTTCACACCAAATAATTAATATCAAAGTCGTTTCCCGGCAATATTTTTTGCTCAGTAACACTGAGCTCAACGTCACTTAGTTTGATGTACAAAATGGCATGGGTCTCATTATACCCCTGTTTAATGTTTAAGATAAAATACGTAAATAATGTACTAAGCCTTCAATTTCTTTTAATTCCAAATTTTTCAATGTTATGTGTTTAAGTAATGACTGTCCTTAAATCCGTTTCATTAATTAAGAAATTTGATTTGTCCATAAAAGATATCCGTTTAATGGCCTTATTTAGCGACAGACATGAGTTTATTTCGTCAAAGCCAGTCGGTTCGTGTATTAGTTTGATATTATAAATGAAGTATTATTTTTTATTGAGTTTGATATGCCTTACCAAATGCGAAATAGAAAAATTAATAGTGGGGGGTAAAATTGGCAAGATACGGCAGTTCCCACATTCTGGGTTCTTGATCGTTCGTTGCCGCAAAAAAATGCTCAATGGATGGATCTGCGGGTCATCTATCGTCAATCAGAAGATACTGCTGACAGCGGGGCATTGCGTGGACACTTGCAGGGCTGGAGACACCCTGTCTGTGTCGACGGGCCACATGAACATATTTGAAGGGGTCACGTCTAGTGTCCACAGCTTCTTCTTACACGAAAAATATGTTAGAGACGGAATAATTAATGACATAGCACTACTGAGACTCAAAACGGATTTAAAATTCAGTTCTGAGGTTCGACGAGTGGCATTAATGGAAAACCCACCTTACTATGAGAAGGCACAGGTAGCAGGCTGGGGGTATGTTAGAGTAAGTCCTTTTTTTGGTAAAGTTTATGTAACGTATACCTAAGTATGCCACCCTCGTGCGCTATTTCTTAAATGCGTTATGAGGTAAGGTACTTTAATTTATATTAACGAAACGAATTTAACCAAAGTTTAAGAGAGTAATTCAAACAATGTTTCCAGGAAATCGATCCGGTTAAGGGTACGGAGATCCTTCATTACGTCGATCAGTACGTATGGAAGAACAGCAAATGTAAAAAAGTGGCTAATGTAAGAAAAGGCGCGTTTTGCGCGAGCAGCAAAGTCGAAACATCTTACAGTAGTCGGTAAGAAATTCAAAAAAGTGGAATGTTTTCATTTTACCATTTGCCTTTTAATCTTTTAAATGCTGATTTTACCAAAGTCAAATATCTTACCGTGGAATAAAATGGACTACTGACAGTTTTTCTATAGGAAAACTGTCACAAATTTACAATGTCACAAATTATATTCGCAGGATAACACTTATACTGAGCTAAAAGGTAGGTTTAAAAATTTGGTCGAATTCGCCCTTAGCCGTGTATGTTTTATGTATTTATCATAGAACATACACGGATTATTATAAGAATATTATTATATGGAGATCACATCACGCCTGTAATCTCCAAAGGGTTAGGCAGAGGTGTACCTTTAGTTCATCCATATTTCGCCAGTAGTGTTAAAGCCCCATGTAATAGGGGCGAACCTATTACCATCAACCGGGCCCACACCCATACTCTTTATGGATTTATATATGAATAAAATTATCAGAGCTGTAGCTATGTGCTTTAGTCTTCTTTTCGCTAACCATTATCCAATGTTACTTCGGATCTTCGCAAAATAGTGTCCTGTTCTATTATTTCTTGCCATATTTATACCTATTTTAATATTCTATCCAGTATCCTATGTCCTTACCCAGGTAATGGTCTACGCATATGCCAGATCCGTTCAGCTGTTTTAGCGTGAAAGAATTACAAACAAAATCACTTTCGTATTTATAATATCCACAGCCCGACTTCGCCCACTTCTCTACACCTCTCTTATCTTGTCCTATGCCTGTCTCATCCAGCTATCTAATTACGTAACACATTTTCGTAAACGATTGCGACGAATCTGTTTCATTTTGACAGTTCAATTACATTCTTTGCGTTATTTACGTTGTTGAGCAGATCTTTTTATTTGAACTTATTAAGCAATGGATTAGCAAACTGTTTCAAAACGATTCTGATTCTGTTGATCGTGTATAACGCAATTAAGGTATTGGTTATTCCCGCGATGCGAACAAAGTAGCAACACTAAATTATATTCTATGTAATGACCGTTCTAAGTCCTTTCTTGTGTCTATATTCAGAGTTAAAAGTTATTTCACAACTCCTGCACCGCTGCATGTATAATGCTTTGTTACATTGCGTGCTACAAACAACAATTTTTCACACCAAATAATTAATATAAAAGTCGTTTCCCAGCAATATTTTTTGCTCAGTAACACTGAGCTCAGTGTCACTTAGTTTGATGTACAAAATGCCATGGGTCTCATTATACCCCTGTTTAATGTTTAAGTTTCGATAAAATACTTAAATAAAGTACTAAGCGTTCAATTTCTTTTAATTCCAAATTTTTCAATGTTATGTGTTTAAGTAACGACTGTCCTTAAATCCGTTTCATTAATTAAGAAATTTGATTTGTCCATAAAAGATATCCGTTTAATGGCCCTATTTAGTGACAGACATGAGTTTATTTCGTCAAAGCCAATCGGTTCGTGTACCTAATTTGATATTACAAATGAAGTATTATTTTTTATTGAGTTTGATACGCCTTATCAAATGTGACTTAAAACCTCTTATAATAGGAGTTTTAATTGGGAATATAAGGCAATTCCCACATGTCGCGTTCTTGACTGTTAAATGCAAGAGTAAAGACCGATCTAGATGGATCTGTGGGTCATCGGTCGTCAACTTGAGGATAATGTTGACGGCGGCACATAGTGTGGTGGGTTGCACCTCTCACGCAAAACCCATGACTGTCTCGGTAGGCCACAGGTACAGAGCAAAAGGGTTTGTGTCTAGTGTTCGCAGCGCCTTCACACATGAAGACTACCGTACGAATTTTTTCGCTTATGACTATAGCACTAAAGAGTCTCAAAACGGATTTAAAATTCAGTTCTCACGTTCGACGAGTGGCACTAATGAAAACGCCACCTCACTTTAATAAAGCACAGGTAGCAGGGTGGGGGATGTCAAAGTAAGTATTTTTTTAAAGAATTATCTTTATTCGTATTATCTTCGCTTTCATCTACAGCTTACCACTTTTGTGAGGAATGCGCTTCATGCAAGATGAATTGAAGACAAAAGAAGATGAAAGCGCCCAAGTGATGACCCACCTAATGAATCTAATGCGACTCCATTCGCTACCGAGAAGTGAAAGGGATTTTATTAAAATAAAAGCAGTTAATTCGGAACAATGTTTTCAGGAAAAGCCGAATAAAAAATCAGAGATATTTCATTACATGGATCATTACATATGGACACTGAAGAAATGTAAAAATTGAATCGGCAGGCACGTTTTTCGGGAACAACAAAAAGAGCAAAGCATCCGCTGCTCGGTAACGAGAAATGTGGGAAAAATAAGAAATTACAATTTAAATAATTAAGGGCATAAAATTAACAGTAGCTGAACCTATTTGATGTCATGATGACCCAGTGATTATGGCCTCCCCTCTCGTGCAAGAGGTTGCGTGAAGTGAAGAATGTGACATTTCAATTCATATGTACTTTCTAAGTAGGTATATCTTAGATATTACTGACATTGATGAAGAAAAACATCGTGAGGAATCGTTCATATTGTCACTCTATAGTCGCCAACCCGTCTTAGCAACCGAGGTGTTCAATGCTCGTGCCTTCTTAGTATGAGAAGAGGCTTTTGCCTTGCAGAGGGGCAATAATAGGGCGGTATTATTAACCTGTCAAATCAACTCTAATATTTTTCTTCTGCCAGCCCATATTGCAAGTTACTTGGGGTTGGTGCAGAATGTTTTAGCTTTCAAGTTATTATCCACACCTTTTTCAGTCTAATATCCCACACACAGTCCATGTATATTTCCTTTGGTTTGAACCTAAGTATTTTTAGGCTTCCGTACCTCAAAAGGAACAAACGCAAGCCTTATAGGATCACTTCCTTGTCCGTCCGTCAGTCTGCCAAGACCCATTTTTTCAGGAACGCGTGGACTGATACCTCAAGTTGAAATTAATATTAAATACATAGATCTATGTTCCCTTGCAGCTCTAAAAATCAAGCTTTTAAGTCAAACAATAATAAATACGGCCATTAATGTGACACATTTTGATACTCGCAAATAAATCAAAACCTACAGGGTACTTTCCTTGACCTGGCAGGAAGCAAGGTCTCGCAGCACAATTAAAGAAAAAAGTCCGAAAATTGATAATTTGTAGTTTTATCACTTTTACCTACTTACATTTGCATTTGGAAATATGACCGACGTATATCGATGTATGGGTGAACAGGTTTTTCAGTTATAATCTTAAGTTTGTTCTTGGGATAAAATCATCCTAAGTCCCAACTACGGAACCCTTCATTGTGCGTGGTCCGACACGCACATTGTTTACTTTTTGGGCCCTATTTTTTTTTCGTTTTCAGGGAATTATGTTTTAGTTAATTCTTTGAGTTATTTTAATTGTACCTTGTTTAGATTTTTTTCAGCGGAAATGTAGATGTTGCTACTAAGTATAGAGTTCGGCTTGATGTGGCTCCAGGTTTTGGGAAAAGCTAATTTAGTGGAAGACGAAGATACCTGGGATTGAAATGCCCTGATGCCAGAAACCAATAGAGCTGTTTGAACTACTGTTACCATGTCCGTTTTCATTGCCGCAGCTACTAGTTTGAACTATCTGACTGATCGACTCCTTGATAATTCAAAAGTGTAAAAGGTTTATTTGAAAGTTTTGAGTTCATAGTATGTGTGATCGAGCTGGAAATGCATTTTGTTTCTAAGCGCTGTGCAAGAATTATGTAATAGGCTATCAGGTCTTTACGTCTCGTAATTTATGTATGTTATAAAATAAAAATGACCATAAAATTTTAAATTAATAAACCGTCCATTTAATGTCTAACTTTGTCGCCATGTTATTTGTTAACATCAAAGTTGAGAGGGCGGGCGCCAGCAAAGAAAAGAATCAGAGGAATCTTCTTCATGTCACCTTTGAAGTTCATGGTCTTCATGGTGATGAATCTATATAAGAATTCTGTTTGTCAATATTATACTTTTTATTGCGTACAAATAATGTATGTCTTTTGTATGCAATAAAAAGTGGTAAAATGTATTTCAAATTCTAACCATAAATTAACCTAACCCTTTCGGTCTCCGCCGCAGTCGGGTAGGTAATCGAGATCGAACACAAAGTGCATTAACCAATTCTTAATGTATTTTTTCTCTTCTGTTTCCTAGGGGTGACTCTGGCAGCGCCCTGGTGGTGCGAGGCTACATCCAGATTGGCATCGTCTCCTACAAGATGCCCTCGGTCAGCAGGAGTCTGGTGGTCTACACAGATACCGGCTACTTCTACGACTGGATTAAAAAGAACTCGAAAAAACTTTATTGTGTCGTTGAACAGAACTAAGCGAATGTGAGTGACAGGCTAGATATCCCGACGTCAAGTGGGCCCAAAGTGGGTCAAGAAATCTGTCGAAAAATGTATAATTTAAGCGAAGGTTTTGTTGTTGATGTGATAAAGTTCTCTAACTATAACTTTATAAAAAACCATTTAACTATCTTTTATTTTTTCTCGTGTCTTTTGCCTGATTGATGGCAATAGGTTAGCCCCCTATTACATGGCTTAACTTACAATTACGATAACTTAAACATAACTGGCGAAATGTGGGTGTACTATAGGTACTTACATCAAACATTTAAAAAACAAACATGTTTTCTGTCGCCAGTCGGCATCCCATTGCTCGATGTACTGACCCATCTCAACGGATCACCATAGAGCGAAAAACAAAGAAACATTTGCTGGAAACGTGAATGCCAAGTGCCCAAGCCGTGTGGTAGCTCATTTCACCCGTGACTAATTGTATTCCTAATCTGTTAGATCATATGAGTTCAAGAAAAATGTTGACCCCTTACTTAAAACCCAAACCAAATTCTACTACTCGACAAAAGATGGCGTTACTTTTTCTCACATGAATAGCTTAACACTACGCACTAATTAAATATTGACACATTTTATGACCCACTGATTTCGTCAGGACACCAACAAAATAGGTAGGTAGGTTACTTTAGAGAAAACATAATTACTGTCGAAAATATGTTGTTTTATTTTTGATGAAATCTTATTTTTACCGTCCGCAGTTACGCAGTTCCGAATGAAAAAAAAACAGGGTTGCCATTTGGTTTTAATTTTTCCTTAAGATTTTTTAAATTCATCCCTAGACAAACCAGAAAATCCCAAAGGAGACTGAAACGATTACATACAATCTTGGGCCTGGTTGTAAAAAGATGAAAATGGTGTCAATTAATAGCTTATATATTATCAGCCTTTCACTGAAAATTCTGCGGATTTTGTCAATCTGAGAACAGATATAAAAGAGATTATGTAAAAGTGAGGTTTTGTTACAATCTATAACTAACAGCTGATTCCTGAAGTGCAAAATATGTGCTTTTGCACTAATAGTTATTATATTTAGTAGGACATATTTGATAAATCATATGAATGAACGTCAATGACTTCAGTCCTACCTACCTATGTAGGTAACAGGTATGGAGTTACGGAAAGGATGTCTAAAATAAAATAAAAAATCATTTAAGTATTATAGTGTTATACTCGTCTTCAATTATAATTGAAATGTCGTCTAGGAATTGTGCAGGTGGTGCTATATGATCGTGCTACCTAGCCCAGCTAAGATACCATTTAATGCAGATTATATGAGCGCAGTAGCCTACAGTTCGTATCCCTACAATACAATTTACAGTAATGCATTACTATAGCCTCCCTTCCTGTACGAGAGCCATTGCCGAATCACTGACAGAATTGTTTCATCGGGTAAGGGTCGTCGACCCAGTGTATTGCAGTGATCAGTTGTTGTCCCACAATTCACACAGCGATCCATAGTTTCACTGTTTTTTCTATTCCGTGGTTTCAACAATACCCAATAATCCGGCGGTAAAATCCAAAATAACAATTCCAAGTCAAACGTGTGAGCCATCTTCGGTGTCCAGTGTGAACGCAAAGGTCGACCCTGTCGGTCGGAATCCGTAAAATACAAAGCAAAGGTCGTGAAAAATGAAGAACAATTGGGAAATCACTCAAAACGCATCGGAAAACACGAAACGAGTAAGCAAACGAGATTATTAGAGCAGTTGGCAACCACAGACTACATAGGGATACTACCACAGACTACTTAGAGATACTACGTGATAATACGTTGGCAACTGTCTAGTGTCCGTGTCAGTCAGCTGTAATGCCAGTGACATAGACTAAAAATAGAAAACTAATTTCAATCGATATGAAATCGATAATCATTAATATTGTTTTTTCAGTAATTAATTGATATTTTATTTATTAATATGACTGTAATTATATGCACTATATTGCACATAAGTGTATAAAGTGCATTTAATTACTTTGAGTTAATTATTTAGTGCAAAGGTTTTATTTTCGTAACTGTGTAATCGATTACTCAATCGGTAATCTCACGAAAACTATCTTTTCCATATTTCTCCGCTTCCAGATTGAGAATTGAGGTGTTTTTTCATATTCTAAGATAGAAAAATATGACTAATTTTTTAGATCATATCTTAACTTATTACATTTAGGCCCACCGTTTTCCATCTCCTTTAAACATCGTGGACAGACCGGAGCATCTCTTATATCGACCCACTAAATAATGTATCAATCAAATATCAGAAAAGGTGTATAGTTTTACCTATAAAGAGGTAGTTACCACAAGGTTAATCTTAACCATTTGTATTATCTTCACGCTTCACGCACGTGGGCATAAACAAAGGAACAGCTGTATGTCAGCCGTAATGTCATGCTTGGCATTTGAAATATACTCTTGGCAAAAGTGTCGCATACGTACCCGCATTTAGGGTTATGTACCTATTAATAGGTACCTAAAGTTTTGGTGGTACAACCACCAAAACTTATAGTATCTATATCTTGGCCCGCGCTGTGTTTTTTGTCTTTTTCTCGGCTTCCAAGGGTCGCGGTCTTAGCCTCATGAATCAACCCCTCCATTGGTGAAAACCGTATCAAAAAGTTCGGCAGTTTTTGAGTTTATTGCGTTCAGAGAGACTTTGTTTCATTTAAAATATGTAGTGATTGCCACATTGCGGCATTCTGTGAAAATTTCTGCTCGCTCGCTATACAGTTAAAAAGGTATACAGACGGGGAAGAAAGACCGCTCTAAGGATTTCAATAACAAGTTTATCATCCTTTGTGTTAGAAGGCGTGTTTTACTAATATTACGTGAGGTGTGTAAGGCTAAAATAGTACAATCACTATGAGAAAGAAATTACCTCAGTCAATTGGTAAAGGCGGGCCGAATTAGAAAAAAAAATAAAAATAGAATACCTATGTTGAAGTCTGCTGAAAAGAGAGCAGGCTTGTGTTCCACCTTGTTGAAATACGATCGATTTGTTTTTCCTATACTCCAACAGTAACTTATATTTACAGTGGTTCAACAGGAGCGTATGCACAGTGCAACATTTCTCAGATCCTGTCGATGAACCACTGTGAGTATATTTACACTGTGGCAATACAGTAGGACAGCCTGCAGTCATTCAGTATATCGAGCATTCGAGCAGGAAGGCCGGCGGGAAATGCTAATTGTGCAGATAAGAGCCCGCGGGTGCCTGCGGAAGTGACGTCACGCACAGGTGTCTACCGCCGTGCTGCTGATAGTGTAATTAGTGCGTGTTACTTTGCAGGAGGTAAGGTTTATCTATTTGTTTTAGGTAGATGTACTATGTTGGCAGAGTAATGTTGAGGATGTTATGGCTGGGTATAATTTTTTTTAATGAAAAAGCGGTATGTTCTGATTATCTCCAAAGTCTAGGATTTTTAGGTTGAATTACTTATTAGCTTTCTAGCTTTTGCCTGCGGCTTAGCCCACGTGGCTGTCGGAAATTATCCCACGGGAACGTATTACCAGGATAAAAAGTCTCCTATGTCCTAACCCAGGGGCCCAAGTCAGCTATTTTTATAAATTCGTCATTCCAACACGATCCCATTGTCATTTTGCTTCGTGTCATGGTCTGCCCATGTGCCAAACTACCAAATCCGTTCAGCCGTTTTACCGTGAAAGCGTAACAAGTACTCACTTTCGCATTTATAATATTAGTTTGTAGTTAGGATTATTGATTTCCTGAAAGTCTTTTGTGGGATTAGTATATTATTCCTTATTTTACATCCTATTTATATATCAATAAGTAAAAAAAATATAACCATATACCTAAGTAGGCTGATTTTCTTCTAAACGCTTTGGACGGATACCTAAACGCAATATTTTATCCACCCGATAAGAACAACTACAAGTATGAACCTACTCCTGTAGGTAACTAAAAAAAACCTACAGCGAAATGCAGCCGAACTAGGCGTATAGTATACTCAAATCACTGTACTAGCCAAAAACAAAAGGCGATATGCAGTATTATCATGATATTTGCGAACTCAGATCATCTTCTAGTCTATATCCCCCTATCACCAATAGGTTGGTTCGTATTCAAGACCACACGCCATCAAATGGACCACCCACTCAATAGGTAGCCACAGTCTACCTAAGTATATAATGTTCAAGATTGTCAGACTGGAATTCTGACTAACGGTTTTGCGGTTCAGTAGTAACCCGGTTATGAATCAACAGTTTTATACAATACAACTTAATAATCAGCTGCAATAAAAGCGATCTTAACTAATTTAAAAATGGAGGTGGGTTTTTTTAATATGACAAGTCACTTTTGATAAAATGGGAAAAAATTGTTGCAGCTATCTAAAAAAATGGTTTCATTTATGACCTAACTTGAAACCATCTTTAATTATTTTCTACAAACCAGAATACCCGCGAAATTTAAAGGTGTTGCCTAACTTTTTAATTATTCTGGCACCTCTTTAGGTGATGACCTATCCGGATACTAAAAAATATTTGGTCTAGGTCTTAAGGGAGAGGCGATTTCGTTTTATATGTAAAAAAAGTATTTCGAAACTTACCAAATGCCTTATGCCTTTTTTACACCTAAAACGGTTAAGTACATCAAATTCAGTGTATACAATTCTTATTTCCATTCAGTAATATTGCCAAATTAATCAAAACAGGTAGATACTTATTTGACAGCTATTTGCGAAGTTGCCAACTTTTAGAATGACCGCTCTTAAGAATCATTATTCACTCTACTCTTACATTGGCCACAAAAGTGGGCTCTATATATGCACAAAAGAAAATATTGAACCAAACATGGGAGGAAAAATAAGTTAAAGAAAGAACGGTCAACCATACCCTAGAACTAACTATTGTACAGTAGGCCCTCCTCCCTCATCCTTATGGCCTGCGCTGAGTGGCGGGCCGGACGGCAGAGGATTTTAAATTTATCATTTGAATTTAATACTTATCCAATCGAAATAAAGTATATATTTCAATGCTCGATGATAGATCTTGGAGCATCGCAGCGCAGTTTTCTTTGGAGCATCGAAGTGCATGCTGGAGGATACCGCGAAGGGAGACGGCGGTATGCGCCGGTATGCGCCTGAGTCGGCCACACTCTTTCAAAAGCAACTTTTCGACTGCGTAGTCGCTAGTGGAATAATCAAATCCCGGCGAGCGGTGGCTTCTCGGCGGATGCCGCGGAAAACCGGCTGATGCTCCGGTAAGCTGGCGGACGCTCGCGGTATCACAGAGGATTTTTATTGTTAGTGTGCGCTAGCGGATAGAGGAATCCTCCTCGATGCTCTCCCCTGCCAGTCTCGTCCGCCAGTGTGCTCAGGCCCTTATAGTACAGTTGCGCGTAAAAAAGTAAAAGAAGCATCGAACGTGGTTCCGGTACCAATTGCCTTTGGTCCTTACATCCGATCACAAACCACATTTCATTGTGTTCTATATTAGTAACTCCCACGAGAAGGCCCTCTGTGGACCTCAGGGATTACTCAATAGAAAGGAAACTGCGCTTATTTTGGAGAGAAAATTGCACTGCTCGATTGATATGGTAGGTAATGTTCTTGTACCTTACAGGGTGAGGCCCCAGGCGGATGGATACCACCTTCGCGTTACATGATCATATTGGGAACTAGGAATATGATGGTAGACGATGTTGTAATAGGTTATTAGCACGCCCTGTACCACACAAGTCAGTACAGTACGACACAAGTTACGATGTAGCATCGGCAAAATTCGTAAAACCGATCACCATCCGAACTGCGTGCGCCTTCAAAATCACCAATCTATATTACTGTTTTTTGTAAAAATGATCATTACGAAAACGCAATAACTTGGTAAGATAAGTTGTGTTAACCAATTTGCATGCTTTAGTCTTAAGCAAAACATGTATGATCTTATTCTTAACTTATGTAACGCCTTTGTTTTACGCAAATAAATAAATATGAATATGAGTCATATAACCAAATACACTCGAGAGCAATGAATCCGGGTCACTTAAAGAATGTTAAAAATCTCGGAAACTAAAAATGATAGGTTAATGCAATAAATTGTATTTAATAGACAATGTAATACTCCTTAAATGAAAGTAAAAAAAATATGAGTCACCATACATTTTATTAACACAAAATTACATAAAGAAAAAAACTGCTGATCTCTCCTTAAAACAAAAATAGGAAACATGAAATTTTTGAACTTTATTACGATTTTCTTGAATTTTTATACTTCGTATTGCCTCCTCGTGCTTCCATTACTGCGTTTACGCGGTTTGGCATGCTGTACACCAAGTTCCTTATACAATTTTGGGGAATATTCTCCCATTCCTCTGTGAGAGCAATTTTGAGCTCACGAAGCGTGATTGGGGGAGGGTTTCGTTGTTTTACGCATCTGCCTAGCTCGTCCCAAGCATGCTCGATCGGGTTGATATCCGGGCTGCGCGCTGGCCACTCCATACGAGTAATATTCATCTCTTGAAGGTAGTCATTCACAATCCTACCTGTATGAGGTCGGGCATTGTCATGCATAAATATAGCATCCTCACCTAAATTGACCATAAATGGACCAACGTGATCATTGAGGATTTCTTCCACATATCTTTCGCTAGTTAAAGAGCCGTTTTCTATGATCACCAGCTCTGTGCGACTTTCAGAAGAAATTCCGGCCCACACAAGTACAGACCCACCACCGTAGGCTACTTTTTCTTCGATGCATGCTTGCTTGAATCTTTCCCCTGGTCTTCGATACACTCTGTGTCTTCCATCGTGCTTATAGAGCATAAATTTTGATTCGTCGGAGAACATAACTTTTGACCAATATTCAATACTCCAATTTACGTGGCTCTGGGCATATCTTAGTCTTGAAATACGATGCCCACGCTCCAGTTTAGGGCCGTTTGCAGGGGGGTGGGGGGGGGGGGGGTTTGTCTAAGGGGTTTTAAGTTAGATTCAACAAGCCGACGTCTTACTGTCCATGCACTTGGGTTACTTCCTCCGAGGCGTCGAAACTGATTTGTGAGTTCAGTTCCTGTAAGAAAGCGATTTCGAAGCATGGTGTTCGCCAAATATCGGTCTTCTCGTGCTGTGGTACACCTGGTTCTGCCCGTTCCTGGTCTGCGTAGGTTAGAACCAGTTTCTTCGTAACGTCGGAGAACTCTTTGTACTGTTGACAGCGACACACCGACAGTCCTGGCTGTATCGCGCTGACTCCGGCCGGTTTCCAGCATTGTAAGTATTCTGGTGCATTCTTCAGGCGTAAGCGACATAATTTCAGCTTGAATAATGAATATAGAGCACTATCAACATGGTTTATGTACCCACATAAATGACAGATTACAAACAACAGCAAAACCAAATGCTGTAATTTCGTAGTTCCATCTTCGAAAGTGGCCCTTTTTCAAATTTGATTTTTTTATGATATAACTTTACAATAACTAAGAAGTTTTAATACCTTCATTTAAGGAGTATTACATTGTCTATTAAATACAATTTATTGCATTAACCTAGCATTTTTAGTTTCCGAGATTTTTAGGATTCTTTAAGTGACCCGGATTCATTGCTCTCGAGTGTACATTCGTAAAATTTAAAAGAATGAATGAACATTCTCAAATTGATGCTACGAGTACATCTAAGTTGTGTCGTACTTGTACTAAAAGAGAACTTAGCTTAACAAGAAAATTGATAAAACTAGTAGTTTTGCGAACAGTAGACCAAAAAGGACAAACTTTTTTGCAATAATTAATATACCACTAAAGTAATTCAAAACGGGATATTTACCACGTTTCTTGCGGTGCGCAATAGAGCCATATAGTGACCTTATTGTAAAACTAACATTAAAATTTATTATTTTTTAAAGCTTCGTCTTGTGATGAGACGGTGGTCCCAGGTGCTCTATCAATCCTCATCTAGTACTTAAAGGGCCGAATCCACTGGTAGAAATGATACTGAGCAATTTACTGCATTTTGAGGAGCTATTCTGCTCATCACGCCGAAGATCCTCATCAGATCTTCAACAATTTTTTATGAAACCAACTTAACATTACTAACATTCAAATAAAAAAAAGAACCATCGAAATCGGTTATTTTAAAAGCGGAGATATCCGGTAGCCCCCTTTTTGGAGTAAGTACTATATAAAAATCTATAAAGCAGTAAAAACTGTATACCAAGTTTCGTCCTGATCGGTTGTCAAATACGACCTTTAGAGGAGTATAACCAACAAACTGACACGCGAAAGCAAATTTGGCCAGACTTGAAGCAGAGACGCTTCGCTCGCTCGGTCAAATATCGGGTACTAATATCCAGGACAAACTTTACCATCTTTGTTATGAATCTTGAAATCATGAAGGTTAAAAAAGATGGTTAACAATCTTTTTCAGGAATGGTCAAAACTCTAGAGAGACTAGAATCTAAAGAGCGTACAATGACAAGTTAGTTCCAGGTGGTCTAATGTCAGTGTGAAGTATCAAGATTTTCATAGGGAAACTGTACCTAGGTTACATATCAGCGACAAAAAAAAAACAATGTCTCGCCCTAATAAAACTGGAGAAAATAAACAGTCGTACACGATCTTTGACTGAACCAAACTTAGCTATCTTTTAACAAACAACATTGTCTAGGTGTACGACGACGACAATAAATAACATCTTATCAAAAGTCCCAAGTGCAGGCCTACTTGTTAACACGTGTCTCGACGATCGATAAAACGCTGATCGATAGGGGCGTTCGCGAAAGTCGATAGTCCGGCCCACCTCTAGTTAGTACCTACGTACTACCGCTTACTAGTAATGACAATTATTGCGATTTCACAATAATTTCATTAGCATGTGAATTCTTGAGTCTTAGCATGCTAATTGCTATTGCTATGCTATTTGCTAATATGACGATAATTGATATTAAAATGAAGTATGCGAATTTTGTTAATACTTCTACTATTACCTCCTATTGTTTATAGGTAGATATTAAGTTCACACTATTATCAATTTAAGTACAATAATAAGCACAAGACGAAAGAATTTAATTACTGTATAACGAAATTAACGAATACGTAAACTAAACTCTCACTATCACTTGCCAAAACGTACTGAACTTTGGCACAAAACGACGCGCGCCAAGCGCGTGTCACACCAAATATTATTAAATAATCACGAATTCATTCAATCAATACACGACCTTAAGTACGAACAAATCAAACACAATAAGGTAATAATTGCTAAACAGCAATCTTCGCACCACCCTGCTAAATCTGCTAATGCTAATAATTTAAATATAATAATACAATCACAAGCATTCATTCAATATACAACCCTAAGTACGCGCAAATCAAAGTTATTAAGATAACAATTGCTTAACCCATTCTTCGAAAATTCGCAGAACCTGCTAATAAATTTCACTTGCGAATTCACGAGAAACGGTCAAGTGAAACCGATAGATTTAGTATTCCCGACTTCCCGTGGGTGCGACGGAGAGCGCACGCTACCGCTGCGTGCGTCGACGCTCTGACGTATGATAGTATCAAAAAATACGAAGCGATTAATTCATTTAGCATTTCACAGAATTTCGCAACTACATTTCATTTGCTATATGCTAAATGAGCAATCGCATGCTAACAATGAATGCGAATGCTAATTAATCCATCACTACCGCTTACGACTTTCTACGTATCGGGCGATACGTCAATTGTCCTTACTGTTGTCGGTGTTTGTACTTAATAAGGGTTAACTAATAGCTTTTGTGTTTTGTTTTATCGATACTCGAGGCAAAGGTAAGGCTGTGTAGGTTTTAGAAATACATGGAATAGGGAAATAATTTAAGCGATTCTTCAAGCTGTCTAAAGATAGGGTTTATTCTGCTCTCTTGATCTTTTCTATTTTGACTGCTCTTTTTTTTTAAACTTTACCCCTCTAGGAATTTCTCCTGTATCGTGGGTGCGTTTACATACATTTAAACTCACATACACAAACAGCCAGACCCGGAACAACTAATTGTAGGTCATACAAATATTTGTTCCGTGCGGGGATCGAACCCGCGACATGCAGCGCAGCAGTCAATTACTTAACCACTGCGCCAACCGTGCCGTCAGCTGATGATGGTCGTAAATAAAATGTAATTTCAGTCGATTAGACTGGGTTGTCGGCTTCTAGTCGTCTATATCTGCAACGGTTCGGTCCGACAGACATTGACCAGATTGAGCAGTTTGGATTTCGACAAAAAGAGCTCGAAGAAAGTAATAACCTAGTACTAGTAGGTATAATTCTAACATTGGTATGTTCTAGAGCCAAATCAATGGATCGATCAACTTTTAGAACACTGGAGCGCCAATCAAACACAAGATCCTTTTATCACAAACAATACTCATCATCACTGAGTTCTATCACTTTAAACACGAGAATAAAATAATAGAAGCCGCCTTAAACTTCCTTACTCTCGTGGGAAACCTCACCAATGGCAAAGTCTTGTAAGTTGCATAAACAACCACCCTGAGCAATTGGTTGCCTCATCGCAGGCTGTCGCCTAACCCCTGTGCCTGCTTATCTCTTTCCTTATAAAGTACATGGGTGTGTTAGTGTCACGCGGACATAGCACACGATTTATGCGCACCTTACCACGTCAGGATGTTGTTTCGTACTGTACACTTGTACATGGTGTATGTGCGATAGTACAGTTGGAAAGCGTGGTAGGTATGTATGCATGTATGGGAGGCAACCAATACACATCTAGGTCTTGTTTTTCGACGTTGCAATTTGGCAGTGGCCATGAACTTCACTTTCGGGCAATCAGTCATCATTCCTCACTCATGCCTTTTTGGTTAACTTTTAGAGGCATGAGGAACAGGGTGTAAAGTTCAGAAATCCTCTTTAGAAAAGAGAGGATCCTCCGACCAGGCGGGTGTCGTGTCTGGCGGGCCACTGTCCAGCGATTGTTGTCGGATAGTCTTATAAATGCCGTTTGCACGGTAAACTCTAATTGCGCGATACAGGATTTGTGTGACTTCAGGATTTTTATGTGAGGTCAGGGTCTTGGATGCGTAGTTCGCATGTGGCGATTGAGATGCTGCCACAAACTCATAAAAGGGAGAAATTCATGGTGGTAATCATTACAGTCTTAATTTGGCCAATGTGCCTTGAGGGGTTGTCTTTCTTTACGATAATGGTTACATCAACGACATAAATATGTCTAGTTAGACAGTCAAAGCTGTAAACTCGAAAAAATGCTAGCCGCTAAATGCTCGCACACTCGAAAAGCACAATGACGAGGCGCGAGTGTTAGACGCTGGCACGCACACTAGCATAAAAAAGTTGGCTGGTTCGCTTTAGTTCTTTTGCAGCGCGACACTATCTAGACATCCAAGAGTTACATGCAGGTAATACAAATATTCTTATCATGTGCGCTTTTTAAACATTACACACATTCCGACGATCATTGTTGAAGATTAGATCACTCAGCATCATAAGCACAACACGAAGTAAGAAGGAGTTGTAGTTAGCTGCCTACATGCTGTCGGTTTTCTTGACTGTACTGTACGACAGGTGTGCAACTAAATTAGAAAAATGTGTGAGAAATTTTTTGTATTTTATAAATTATGTTAAAGATAATGGTTGGTGTATGGTGACTTCTGACGTCATGATCTGATAAAATCGAGTGAGAAAAGATAAACATCAAAATGATCTTATAATCGAAAACAGACGACGCTTACATACCCATTAACTCTCTGATGGAGTATTAAACTGTAGCTACTAACAATTTTGGCACACAAAAGAAATCGGGTGCACACAATAGAAAAAAAATAAAAACAGAATGTTCTAGTTAACCGCAGTTAACAAAGCAAGGTGTAACGGCGCACAAAAATTCAACCGTATCATTGAATCGTGTTAATCTTAAGAAATATCTTTTTAGGTATCGATTTCTCTGACACAAAAAAATCGAATCGGCGAAAAAATCGAGTGACTTTTTAGTGTCGTGTCGTTAAGCTTTTGGTAAATGTCAAAAAAAGTATGAAGTGAAATCGTTACGGTACCGACCAACTCAAAATCTTAGTTTTCACTTTTTTTTTTTTAAAGACACATAGATTCACACCATAGCCAATTTTCTCAAGCACGAATAGAACCCATGTAATGGTATCTTATATCCCAAATCACTGACCAGTAGTTATTGATTTGGGAAACAAGGCAAGATGGCTGTTTCAGTGTGTGTTAAAGTAGTCGAGATTTTACATTTTACCACTATCAACTTAGTTGTAAATAAAACATAGGGTAATCAACTTCTTAAATAAAAATATGAAGTTACAACAAATAATTAAACCACAAAGAATTTAACAACTAAACTGGAAAGTATAAAAACGTGCTCTAGTTTTACAGCAAAAACGGCACAATAGCTATACTTAAGTATAGCGAAAAAGTGGCTTCATTACGCTTTCTACATTCAGACGTGATCCAAGCTATAGCTCTGTGGGTAAGATAAATTGAAGAAATCTGAACGAACCGCAATGACTGGGTGTAAGGTGGAGGCAACAGCGGAGATAGAGATCAACGTTTTGTTGGTAGTAGGGATATTAAAAAATTAACTGAGTGTATTAATATACCTTCAACGAGTGATAATACTTAGGCCATTCTTATTATAGAGCCCTGTACTTAAGTAACTAATACCAATAACTAGATAATAATATATCAATACATGTGTTATTCAAATGGTAGTACAATAAAGATTATTCAATATAACGATCGATATAAATAAAAAATTGTAACACAGTTTCGCTATAAACACTTATCGGGGCTTTAATACAGCCAAAATTAATTAAGTCTAAATCAATCCTAAAATTGAACAATAAATATCAAGTAACAATATTTATTTACTAGGTGAAGTAGTAGTATCATAGAAC
Organism: Xanthia togata; assembly: GCA_963853775.1. Lineage (NCBI taxonomy): Eukaryota > Metazoa > Arthropoda > Insecta > Lepidoptera > Noctuidae > Xanthia > Xanthia togata. The sequence goes on along the minus strand of OY970798.1, from coordinate 21,736,082 downwards.
TAAATTGATTATTATCTCTAAATTACGAGAGGGTTAACAAAACTTACGATTCTGCCCAGCTGCTGGTGTTCGTGGGCGAGGGATATCAAACTGTTAAGTGTGTAATATTTCAAGCTTTTATAACTGTGTAACGTACCTACATTCTCGATAAAACATATAATGTAATGACTGATTTCAAAACAGCTGAGAATTTCACAAAAGATATCATTAATGAAAATGACGAAAACAATACCACATATGAGCAACAAGAAAGAACACCGAAGGTACTAAAGCAGTTACAAGTTAACAATAAATCGCCTTGCTAAAGACTAGAGACCAGACAAATTCTATAGAACGATATTAACCAGATATTACGGAAACAGGATATAAAGTTCGCGTGTTAGTTCATGAAGTAATGGAAGAAAATTCAATCGGGTTCAGAGAAATGATGAAAACAAAAAGCAGACTTAGAGTATCTCAACGGGGAATAAGAACAAAATCCAGATTCATCACACAAAAGAACAGTACAAAATCTTCCATATTATTTTTCCCAATATTCCATCTTCTGAATTACTTCTTTTTTCTTTTAAAAAGGTACCGATACAGTAGTATCGCCCAGCACCAGTGATGCCACTAAGAGACCACGGGACTATTACAATGTAACCCGTGAATTCTTCCAGTGCCATTGCCTGTGCATGGTGCGAGTTCTTCTCTTCTGTCTTCTTTCTTCGATTCTTCTTGATTTTCTGTTTCTCTCTTCTGCGAAGAGCTATTATTACATGCCTATTTATTGTGACTGAAAACATAATCATTCCATCTAAACCTAAAATACAGTTTAACTAAACGTTAAACTGTATTTTAGGTTTAGATGGAATGATAATAAACTATTATTATTTATTTCCAAAACACTTATACTATTGTTTACATTGGTTTTGACCACACAACGAAAACCTCTAAAAATAGCGAGCCACTTATATATATCTTACATTTCACACACTTTGAAAATAACAAATCTTTCACCATAATAAAACGGGTTCACATATTAAGATAGTAAACTTAATAACTCATAATCTGAAATCAAAACATCTTCAAAAACCTCTTAGTTTATATCTCATGGTTAATCTCAAAGGCTCCTTCATTTGTTTTGATTAAACCTTTCAATTCAGACGTGTGTAAAGAAAAAGTGTGTTCGGTTTTAAAATCTAATTCAATATAACATGTGTTAGGACTGTTAATATTATCAGTGTCGCTTTTTATCTTAACAATCTTGTTCTGGAGATCACATATCTGTATAAAATACAGCAAATCATTTAGTATAACACCTTCAGTGTTTTGTCTGGTCACAATTTGGCATCCAATATAGGTACATGGTTGATGCTGCGATAAGCCCGCGAATACTCTTTAGATCATATATTGATTAGAATTTGAATCCTTAAAAGTCTTGCATACACTGATATTTGTGCCTTAGCTGCTCAATCACATTTGTATTTAAACCGTTTCATTTTGCCGGTGTCATAAGACTTATTCCTGAGCCTGAAACATTACTTAAAACCTTTTTGTCAAAGTTAAGTAAGCTGGAAGCTGTGAAAACCAATACCATAATACTGAAACAATCAGAGCTGGCTACCAGTTGGTAGGTAAGGACAGTTCTCAATAAAATCAAGTTAACAGTTTTATTTACGATCACTGAGTGCATTGTGCGCGGTAGCGTGCGCTTTGGCGGCTGTGCTTAGTATGCAGACATATGTAATCCGGCAAGAAATGTAAGATTTCATAGTTCCATACTGGGAATTGATTAATAAAGATGAATAGCCCATCCATTCATAATAGAATCATTTTTTATAGAAGATGAAATGACAAAAAAGGAAATAAATGTTTCAATTATGGAAAAAAATTAAAGTGGTTGATAGAGATGACTCATAAATATAGAAGAAAACGCGATACTGGCGATCCCAAATTAACTGGGCAGAAAAACCATGATGAATAGATTAATAATTAAAGCGAAAAATTCTATAGCCAAAACAATATATGGCATTCAGGAGCACAAACAAACCATCTTAAAACTTTTGGTCACCAATTTAATTCGATACAAAATCTTACAAAAATGACGTTAACCAAACCAGGTCATCCATATTTGCATAACATCTAAGCATCCAATCCCATAACAGTAAAAGCACATTACTAAGTTGTACCGCGTCCTTCCTACGTTTACATGCCCTAAGAGATGTTTATCCGGCGCGCGCGCAGGTTGCAATTAAAATTAATGAATGGTACAAGTGTCGCTGCAGGTTACATACAGTAAGCTAGTACACATCTGTTTTACCTGTGTGATTCAGTATAGCAATTAGAAGGAAACGAATGATGGATTCATCGATTAGAAAATAGTAGTGCTAAGTTTTATTTACTTTTGATTAGCTTTGGACAGGTTTTCTATAAAGCAAAATTGTTTTATTAAACAAGTTTATGGAAATCTTTGCTTTCATTTTGAAGTCTCTGAAGTGAATCCCATTCCATATATGTATAGTCCTCCAGGCCGTATTTCGGCCACGGCGCCAATTTCAACGGAGACTAGCCTTCGGCGCGGGAGATATTATAGTGCACGAGTGCGTGCGCAGACAGGTGCACTCACACAAAATTATATTAAAATGAAAAAAACCGACTGTGTTTTGTGATTTCCTCATTTCTCTTTCCTACTCCATCACCAGACCCTGTTCATCAACCATCTATAACCTATTCATTGAGACCATTCCAATGAGCCCGAACACGATACCTGAAGTGCTATTCTGTAACCATCTCACCGTGAAAACTTAGGTGAAGTGAACGTGAAGTGAGCTGTCATTCCACAGCTCACTCCGAGCTCACTTCACCTTAGTTTTCACGGTGAGATGGTTACAGAATAGCACTGCTGTGCTATAAGTTGGTAAGGGAGTTGGATATCCAACCTTCTGAACAGATTTTGATAAAACATGTCTAAGGAAAAACATGCCAAAAAAATTTGCTTTCAAATAAAAAAAAACACATTCAAATCGGTTCACCCATTTAAGAGCTACAGACAGACACACACACATAGCGGTAAAACTTATAACACCCCTCTTTTTGAGTCGGAGGTTAAAAAATAAGTAGAAAGATTATTATGTATGAGAAGCATTATCTGGAAAATGATGATAAGTGAACTATGAAATTAAGAGTCTGTAAAGAAAGATCCTATCCATTACATATATCATAAAAGTTATAAAGAACATCAAGAAAAATTATTACATTGGCAATTCTTTTGAATAACACAAGTTATAACTCGCATACCACATATGAGCCCGACAAAATCGTTTAATACTATTTATAACCGATATACATTAGAGGAACGATGCACATAAAAATATTGCCAGGTGTTTCTTAGAAAACCGATGCAAAAGACGATAGATGAAATCGTCGATACTTAAAATACCGACACGCGAACAGAAAGTTTTATATCTCCTGACTCATGTTGGATATAAATTGAATCAAGATCTAAACACTGGGATGACTATTATTCATACAGATTTATGTTCTTGTTCTCACTTGTGGGCACAAATTCTGATATTGATTAGCTGATATTAACTTCAGTTAATGATGCGTTCGATCTTAGTCGTTAATGATTAAATTACAATTACTAAGTTAATAATTGTAGGTGGGTACTTCAGAAATACTTAAGCTAAATCAATGGGAGCGGTACTACCTACCGATAGACGTAAGAATGTCATTAGACTTAATACAGTAAGTAAGAAATTGTATTTATGGATTTCAAGTTACCAAATGAAATCCAATGTCCTTATCGGTGTTGAACAATCAAATCTTTAGTTTCAAATCTATTGCTGTGAGTTATTGGATTAATTAATGGAGAGATAAGAACAATGCAATGCAACAGATTATGTTACCTTGTCTGGATTTTGTTCGACTACTGACTATTGGCCACGTCAGTACACTTACCTCCGTAACTTATCAATAAAATCTGTTCGGAATTAAATAAATCAGTGCAAGCACTGCCAGTATCTGACGACGCATCTCTGTGGCCTGTAATTGGGCTTCTCTCCTCACTATATTTATTTAATAATACGCCTCTATTTCCGCTGAGAACATCGGACGAGATCTATCTAACGAAGAAATGCAAATAAACCATGTTCCTCTCGCGAGCCTGCAGACACAAATTAAAACTTAATAAGTTAAGAAATGGCGACGTAACACGAAGGAGAGTTTATTAAACAAATATGGCAAGCGCTAAACACAATTTCAATCCAGATTCTAAATAAGCCTACGATTAGATTAAATTTCCAATTACTAAAGATGGCTCGCTTAACGACATACGTTGATTTTATCGAGGAATCCTCGATAACCTCTAAGCAAACATAGCATAGTAAGTAAATTGATTACAGAACTATATTAGCGAAGCTCGCCTACTAGTGAGATCAAGTATTTCCTTTTAGAACACTAATTTGATTTAACCATCATTAATTTATTCTAAGCTCAAATCGATCATCAACAATTATATATCTCTCCAATTAAAACAAACGATATCGATTAAAGCAATTTAAATCGATTCCATGGGAATCGTGGTTGCATTTCCCAGTGGATTAGCTCCTCGCTCCACAGAGTACACTCGATATACTGTGCGAGTAACAGTCATGCTGAGATTTAATGCTCTGCTTACGAGGATAGACTCACGAACCGCAACCCCGAGTCCCTAACACACCAACACGTTTGCGTTACAGTACAACCTAGAGTAACACGAAATGCAAACGCAAACGATTCAAACGAGATGCAAAATTGTTGCGGGACTAACAAGCGCTGGGAAAAGAAAATTGGCAGTGAATTGAATAGCAATAACTAAGTGCGAATTTGCATTGTCCGTAGCGGGTTGTCTCCGATCGTTATAAATAGATCTATGGCAATAAATAAACGTTTTATCTTATCGTTAAGCGGACGACGATAAATCTCGATGTATCAGATAAAAGTCTTATTTATCTATGTATATCATTCATTGTGCGAATCAGTCAAAATACTGGCGATTAAAAGTAAGTCACAACTTTAAGAGATCTTTGGAGCTAAAACATCAAGAAACAGTACCTACTATTTTATTAAGAATTTATATTATTTCATAAGTGCAGAGGATACTAAGTTATTCGTTGAAGAAGGAAATACTGAAATTCATCACAATAAAGCAAGTGCTATAAATCTTCAATTCAACAGTAATTTCAACAACCTATCCAAATATATGCATACAAGCACGACAATCATCAACAACAACAACATAAATTGCATGGTGTCTCCTAATACCGGCAAATGTAACCCAACAAAAGATTTATCTCATTACGGATTTAACCGCTCGCGACAGCGGTTGTCACGACGCTAAAATATTTGCATTGTAAACCACCCCGTTTCCTGATATGTCTGTTAAATTATTCGTAGTGTTTGGTAATAAACTTGAGGCGAAATTGTGCGCACGCGCTGCGGGAGGGAGCCTCGCACACATGCATACGACATATCATAAATAGATGCAGAAGGTCTAAGGTAAATGCACGAAATGCAGTCACCTAGTATTTGAAGAAAACAAAAAAAATAAAAAAATGTATGCAAAATTTCACTTGAACTCTTTGGAAGGGGGGCCTGATTTAAGTAGAAAGACTACAATGGGTTTTTTAAATCTATCACTTGTAAAATCAATGCTTATTTTTCTATGGACTAAATGTTTCTCTCATACTATCTATCTAAATTCATGAAACCATCACTTTCATTTACTTTATACGCCTTTTTTAGGGTTCCGTACCTCAAAAGGGAAAAACGGAACTCTTATAGGATCACTCGTGTGTCTGTCTGTTCGTCAGTCACAGCCAATTTTCTCCGAATCGAATAGACCGATTTAATTGAAATTTGGTACACATATCAATTTTTGTGACCCAAACATGGGCGTGTAACTAAAATAAATGAATTTTGAATATAGGGGTCACTTTACGGGGTCAAATTAATAAAATTAAAAATATAAGTTTTGCTAACTGTACCGTGTGACATATCAAATGAAAGGGCTTGTTTTGAGTTCTCATTTTTAATAATTTTAAAATAAATACTGATTAAGATATAAGAAAATAGACGAAAATTCACCATCCCACAGCCTTATCTCCGAAACTATCTACTGATCCTAAAATGTTGAAAAAATACAGATAATAGTTTTATACTTATAGATTACAGGAAAACATATAAGAAGTCTATGGTCTTAAAATAACATGATAAATCTCCCAATAGTGTGCGTACTTAGTAACATTTGCAGTTCGTATGTATGGGAGAACATGTTCTTCAACTATAACGCTAAGTTAGTCCTTGGGATGAATTCATCCCAACTACGGAACCCTTCATTGTGCGTGGTCCGACACGCTCTCGGCCCGTTTTATTTAAAGTAAGTAAGTATCGGTTGTTTTGTGCGTTATGGAAAGTTAGCCTTTCATATATTTCTGTCATGTATTTTGTATGTGTCTTATCGTATCAGTTAGGTGCGTTTCGAATTAGACACGTATGAAATAGGTATGATGAAATTCATAATACAAATCTACATGTAAATTATTCTAATGCGGTAAAGTTTTGCAAACCGTTAGGATGTGCATCGCCAGGATTGGAGAGATTCTTGGCTGTGAGATAACTTATTCATTTAATTTTTTATAATCGGATGTCAACAATAAACTAATATTTAAAATATTATTTCATCTCTTTTAATAGTCTGGGAGCTCGGATCATTTTTTAAGCCACATACTCATTTTTAAAGGCTATACTTTCACATTGCCAAGTCTTCAAAAATACTAAGATTATTATCTCATACCTAAAACCAATTAGGAACAATTACCGTTCCTCTTTCCTCCTTTGTGTTTTGTTTATTTCCTTTTGTTCGTGACCTCTCGTTTGAATACAGTTTCCTCCACAATTATGCAGTTTCGCCCTGTCCTCGATGATGCGGTATTTGATACCGTTACTTCGTTAATTTCCGGCTGTTTTCAAATCATTTTGCTTCATAACGTCAGTGAATGCATAACTGAGAATACATTTTTAGACACACCTTTTTTGAGAAGTTTTCATAAAATATGGACAAAATACTGATTCTATAATTCAACATTTTTGCCAATCTTTTTAAGAGAGCGTGTCTGGTCTTCTTATTTCTAATATCTGTGTAATCTTGTATCAATGCTATCTCCCACGCTACATTTTAACTTACTGTCCACCCTTCAACAACAAAACACCGTTCTCAAAAATAAGAGAACCAACATTTTCCCACAGGCCGTGGGTTGGCGTCTTCCCATCAGAGGGCGCGATAGAATGGGTGGGCGTCCCAAACGCTACCGTGTGCCGTTGGAACTAATTAATTCGAGCGGACCGACCCCGCGGGCGTCCAGCTCCCGGCCTACGCTGCGCCAGCGCAACCGATTGTGACAAAAAATGGAATGGAACTGTTGTGGCTGGATTGTTTATTGACTTTTTTAAGGAAGGTCTCTAAACATTTTTTGACATTTTAAAATCTTATTATTCATGAAACAAACAAGGAATCTAAATACATGCCACCCAAAAGTACATTTCAAGACGTACCTATACGACGACGACGACGACGTATACGTATAATAAACAGAAAATTATTTCCGGTGCCTTCTTTTCCTAATAGCCAACAATATTTACATTTCTTTACAAAACAAACCAGCTAGAAAATCAAACGTAACAAACTACAGTAGAAGTATAAATTATGAACTAAACAAATCATCGTTAAACGCTAATGAGACCTAGTCTGTGCTCTGCCCTTAAGGGGATACTAGGGCTACAGAGCGCCCAGGAGCAAATCGTTAAATACCAGGAACTAAGGAGCTGGCCATTCATAATTCAGCTTTATGTTGGTACATGTCCCGCGGCTAATAGTTATGAGCATTGATTGAAAAATATTACTTGGAGCATCCATTTATTTATATTGGAGGCGGAGAATGTTTAGTTCCTAGATATCTGTGGGAGAACATGAAATAGTTAAAAACTATACACAACTTTAAAGTCCTTTCTACCTATAAAAATTCCAATTTCTCATTGCATTAATAGTAACCACACGTTGAAGGTACCAGGCTCCGATAAATCATCTGGAGTAGAAATAAGACAGCTTTAATTAAAGCAGGCGAGTCATAAAGTGTCCATATCTAGTTGAAATTAATCGAAGCTTTTCATTAAATCGATTTTCTTCTTCGTGTTGTGATTGAGTGTTATTGAATCAACAGTCTATTAAAAGCCTAGAATTCATGATCATGATGAGAATCCAGCCTTTGCCAAAAAGAGCAGCAAGAAGAAGACCAAAGAAAGTATGGATGGATCGTGTGATCGTGCGAGGCAGACATTAATGAAATTTGACGGCTGACGGTGGAAACGAAAAACCCTTACTTTGACTAACGAAACATACACATACATGTATTACAAAATCGTGCAAAGTTATAGTTAAAGGAATTTTCAGTATTATAAGTAAAACAACTTTGGTACCAGGAGACTAGGAGCATTAAGGAGATTATAATGTATTCAATTTGCCGTACATGGTGTGGCTACGGAGTGAGCTTTCTTAACACATGGCTTCATGGCCGTGTGTGGTTGGGCTTAGGTTACATTAACGGAATTAGGGCCAGGAGTATTTTGTTAAATATTGATGACATAGTTTGGTTAATTATAATAACGTCAAAAGATAATGTTTAATGGAGAAGGTATGTGTCTCTTTCGTTATTACCAGGTATATTTTAACTACTGTGGGCGTACTTAAGGTAGTGTTTTTTATTGCGCATTAGAAAAACCGTTTGCAGTTCAAATCAAATCATAATTTTTACCTTAAAATTAATCACACTAGCAATTCACACACTGTAGGTACCTACATCACACAATTATTCGGAATGCGCGACAGTTTCTGAACGTCTTCATTGCTTGACCGCCATCCATGAACTCTGCTTAGCTCTAGCTGGTCCGAGCGTTACTTTGTAGACTGTTGAGCGCTGCTAGGCGGCGCTGAAGTCCCGATTAGTCAACTCAGTAACCTATTTCCCAACAGTAAGCATAGGGCAACATAAAACAAAAGCAATGTCAAGTCCTTTTCTGATTCGATACTCAAAAACTCAAGAACTTGCCAAGAAACGCCACCTATCGCTAAGAAAAATAATTGGATTAATAATAAAAACCCTCAAAATTAAATTATGTAGAAGCTGAAACTAATTTCCTCTTATTGCATCCTCATAGTGTATTCCGTCCCTAATTGAAAACTAGGCCTTAAGGTCTATTTAGACGCGTTCGTGACTCCCCAGCAATTCCATGTCTATGCCGTGGGAGTCGCCTCGCCATCGACAATATTCCGTGCTATTCCGAATATTGAACTAAATTCAACATTTCGGTAAAGCGAATGTGAATATCAACCTAGTAATGGTTTTGAAACGACTGTCTGAAAAGGTCTCCGCTCCTCTGCCTATTTAAAAGTTAATATTGGTTGTTTAGAAGCATAGGCATAATACATAATATTTGCATTTTGCCTCTAGTCTTTGGAAACCTTTCAAATTCAAAATCATAATTTGAAACAGTTTTGAACGTTGATAATTATGATAACGCTACAACGCTTGTGATTTGTTTTTGTTCTGCCAACAAATGAGAAAAACAAAACTATTTAAAAACAGAACAATGTTCTCTTTTGTAACTACTATTGCTTTTGTTTTAATAGGTATCTTTGATTTCTGAGTTCTGATACTATGTGGAAATGATGCATTGGTTTACTACAATATTATCCAAATAAACTTTTAACATGCATTTATCAAGACGTTGGTCTTGACCGATAATCAAGGTATAACTGTCAAAGTTTATTGCTAAAGGAAGCTTTTTCACATTATCGTTAAAAGTTAAAACTGAAGTATACATTTCATTATCTTTTTAAATAAACGTTCGTTATAATTAAGTTGGATAAACGATAAATCGTTTCGTTCATCCGCCTTTAGATATACGACACTAATGAAAGTTTTGAAGTCTTACCGATCGATATTCTAATAAATTACTTTGCTGTAATAATACCGTATTTGATTCAAGAATCAAGTCTTCTGTTAATGTTATCTTTACTTTAACTTAGATTTAAAGGAAAAGGGTAACGTGTGTTTTTAGGATATACATCCTGTAAGTATATCCTTTTACAATGTCTTAAATAAAATATGTATAAATTAAAATAACGACTCATCGATCATGACTAAAGATCTGTTGCCAAACATAATGTCAATTAATACTACTAATATTATTTATTGTTGTTATTTTTTATTGATTAGCCAATCACAATCGCTTAAATGATAATTGAGAGTAGATTAAGTTACTGTTCGGAGACTTGGTGGACCCTGTTATGTTTGAAAAAGCTTCTTAAATTCAGCCAAATACTTGAAGCCCCAAACCGTATTGTCGTAAAAAAGTTTTAAATTAAAATATCAAAACCTGTATTGTCTGTTTACACACTGTTTATACTGTCGCAGAACTGCTGGAAGAAATTACTAATGAAATAAGCAGTTTTATGCTCTTCTATATATAGTAATGTATTTTTCTCTATTATTGTTATTATTTGTTATGTGTTCCGTGTGTACATAAATAAATAAACCATCACTAAAAGTCGTTTACCTACTAATTCACAATAACAGTAAATATTTAGGAACCACTTGTCCTAACAAATCGCATCTGTTTTCTCGCGTCGCATCCACGGAACCCCTCCGTCCGGCGCGCGCGCAGGCTGCGGGACAAGTTCCACAGGTTGTATGAAACTGGTTTGAATATTCATAGAGTACGAGTGCCAACGGCCGCCACACTATGCCGATGACATAATGAATCCGAATAGATTTATTGGATCCATTCGATATTGGCTTTGTTGTGAACTGGTGATTTAAGTGGCAGGAATGTTTTAGTGTTGTAAGTCTATTAATTTTATCGATTTTTCGGAGTTAAGAGGTTGTTTTGTGGTGTTTTAATTTGTATGGCAAAATAACCTTGTTTTATTCTTTTTTTTTTTACTACATAAAACAATGTTTTAGTATCCAAATTAAGAAAAGATAAAGGAGAACAGTAATCTAAAAGAAAAAATTATAAAATTGAAATGTTATACATATTTCTTTTGTCAAAATAAAACGAACCAATCTTAAAATATGGACAAAATATTTGAAAATTCGTTGGTTAATAAAACCTATCAAGATAATCAAGCAAGCAGGTAGGTACACCCACAGTAGGTATATGACATTGTCCTGACATAATTGTCATCAGTCAGAATTAACTCGTAATGATACGAAATCATACATACCAGAATACATCGAGTCAATAAAAAACTTAAGAAAAAATGAGACGAAATATTAATAAGTTATTGACATAGCGATGTTTCATAAACGGTTGCACATTTTTTATCAATATAGAAGCAAGAAAAGTTAATCAAGTGTATTATTAACTCTTTAAATTCTGCGGTCATGTTGACAAACTCGCTCTGTCGATGTCACCTACTTACATTTTAATGAACGTCACTTAAGAAATTACGATCACTGTCAATACGAATCGAACGCTACCGATACAGTCGAATTAACTATTTAATCTGTTAAAAAATTAACTTTTGCACAAATCAAACAAGGCAATCCGATGTTTTATTGCGTCTTTACATCAAATTAGTTAAAAAAGAACTAATCGCCCAATTGCCGCATCGGGTGTGTTCGTTTTTCATCGCTCTGCTGTAGACGACCGGTTTCGCGAAAATACATGAGCGTCGATGCGCGAGGGCATGACTCACTAACACATGGGCTGGTACTACGAACGAGCGAATTTCGGACAGATAAATTATTCACTTTATCAAGAATTCAAGATCAAGGACTGCAGTCAACTTCGTCAACGCAACGTTTTAATTACAAGCAATTTGCGGAACGTGGCGTCATTTTAATAATAATTACCCTCATGAGGAATAATTATTTTTTTACATGGCAAAGAAAGGGCTGACGAACGGTTCATGGTCAGTTACATATGCTCGGAAATGTTTGACTAGCATGTTAACGATGAAAAATTATTTATTTTAATATTAATTAGGTGAACTGATTAACTTCAGTAGATACTACCTAATGAATATAGGAAATCTAGTCATGAGTTCATAATACTAAATTATACCTAACTAACTACTAACTTAAACAAAGAAGTTAGTCACCAACTTCCTAGTTTATCTGCGACTTTGACTGCCTACACAACTGTTTTCATTGATGGATAAGGGCGCCTGCGCAGCAAGTAACCGATGAACAACATTTTTAAGCGTATAATAAATTGTTGGTTGAAATACGAGGCTTTTGTCTACTTTTGTATTTGTATATTTTGTGGTTTTTTTTCTGTAAAAATGCGTTTTGTCTGTGCAGAATAAACATATTTTTCTTTTTCATTCTTTCTTTAAGTAGGTGTAGGTAAAGGAGGCAATAATAATAAATAAATTAGTTGACACCGTAGCAACTGCAAAAATACTTACTGTAATTGCACGTAGTCAGGTCTTCAATCATATGCAAACATTGCTCTATTATGCACTCCATCCGGTTACAGTTACTGAGTGAAAACTGTGGAAAAACTAGCCAAACATACAAATTATGTGATGACACTGAAGATAGCTTCGAATATTTTAAAATCATGTGCACTTTCAAAGTCTTGGACATCACTGTTTTTGAGACGGGGCAACCATTCATTCATTTGAACTCATTCGGGAGCGAGGCTGACTCTGGGTTCGCCGGACGTACGTCAGAGGTACTCGTAACACTTTGACCTTGAGCTGGCCCAGCGTAGTACGGAGATTAAATGGAATAAGTAGCCAGCTTTTGTTACCACAGACGTGCGGCCTAACGTACTTTTAAGAATCGCCACTAGTAGAGGCACCCCAATGCACCCCAGTGCGACAATTACAGGCCAGTATTGTTATTATTATAGGTACCAATGATATTATCGAGTGGCGTCCGCGGGTTATTACTCAGTGAGTTGACGCGACTCGACAGGTTAAACGAGTTCGTTTCCCTCCCGGACGCGAAACGAGTCGGATTGGGGTTCCTTGCGTTTTATTCGGATACGAGAGCCAACAGCCAACCGTTTTGAGACAAGAAATGGGAATGAAAATTAAATATTAGGATGCTGTAATGACCTAATTATTCTTGAGCGATGAAATGGTAGCAGCTTTTTTTTTAAATTTAAATGGTCTTAAAAGAGCCTTGTGTTGAAAATAGGTAGTTATTTTTGCCTGTCTTCAACCTAACGGTTTTTTATTATCATTTGGTAGATATTGATGATAAATAACATTTAATTCGCCAATTTATGTTTAGAAATGAGCTACCAGCTTTCAAAAATACACTTAATTAAGTATCACTTGTGTCGGTTAATTTGACGACATTCCAAAATATTTATACATAGTAAAAAACCGGTAATAAATATAGAGTTTTTACGATACACATATTAACGTAATACTATTTTATTGATATCGGAACAAATAAATAGACGAGGTTCATAAACGGAGGTCGCTTTTCATCGTATATCTACACACGACTTCTACAAGTTTGTAAAATATTACTGCTTGTATAAAATATTAATGACTATTGATGTTTTAAACATATGCCAATGTCTTCTTTGAGAGGTGAAAGTTTTCACTGTTAGATTGATGTTTCTTTATTTGTATCCGTTTATGTTTTTACTAGCCATTAGCATAAAGTGTCTACGCCTGATAATGGACGGACTGTCAAAATTAACGTTGTGTATCGATAAAACAAGCTACCTTACAAGGGTGTATGATACAATAATGCTAATGAACTCGGGGAAATATTACTAACTAACGTAATGTCTGTTATATTCTGAACATCATTTGTCCACTAACGCATACATTTTAACTTATTGACTGACAACAAAAGTGGTGGACCAATGGTAACAGCCAGGTAGCCGCTTTGTGTAAATATCATTTCGTCATCACTGCTCTCAAAACGGTGAAGGAAAATATCGTGAGGAAATCGGCATGTCCTAGAACCAAAAATTCGAAGACGTGTGACATCTACCAACCCGCACTGGGCCGCGTGGTAGATTACTGCCCACTCCCTCTCGAAGAGGTCTGTTTTTCAGCGTTGGGAACATTATATGCTGATTATGCATATACTTACGCATACATTTTATTTCTGTCTAAAATTAATTAATAATGTCGCTAATTAACTCTGGCCTGACTTTGCGGAAATCCATTATAAAATAAATCAGCAGTAATCCTATGTAAGTGGGGATACAAAACGCCACCTGCTACTCTCACATACTCCTTTTGCTTCGTTTACGTTCATATATTTGTACCTAATTGCGTATTACGCTTTCAATCACAATGTGAATGATTTTGTAGAATATTGCTAATCCATTGCTTCATATGTTCGAAAAATGGGTCTTCTCAACAACGTAAATAACGCAATGAATTATGTTCAACTGTTAAATGAAATCCTACTGAAAGTGTGTTACGCAATTATTCCGCAGGTCACACACGCCGGTTGCGGGTCCTGCGCAACTAAGTTTTTTTTTTTGTATCAAAAATTATCAAATAACTTCTCCCGCTCTGGGCGGGGCGAGAGGGCGTGTCAGACTCTTGCTGAATAAAACCCACCCGTTTTCCTTCAGTTGCCTGTACGTTTCCAGGAGCCACGGTATCGGCTTTCCCGCGACCCCGGCAGGCATCGGTCCTAGCGGACCCCGTTGCGCACCTGACCTCACTTGGCTGCGTTATTTCATGCAGCCTCATAAACTATTTAACCTAACTTATTAAACAGGCAAATTCTTGAAAACTATCATTCAATCTCTCTTAAAAACTAATCATTTTTACTTATCAACGGAACCCTTTTCACAAGTTGGCAGTTCCACCGACCGACCGGTTCAGGTCGCCCTCGTAACTTTTCCGATCAGTTTTCATAAATCGTCCATGTAAATGGCTATATGTAATTAGTAATAAATGTAATTGAATAGATAACAGTCTGCTCTTGAGTTATAGTGTTACTCGTTTTAGATGCTGTACCGCATTAATAAAACATTTTATTTTAATACTTTCCTTGAGAATGCTTTGTCTTTTATATATATTATATATATTTTTAGAGCTTATAAAATTAGAGTAAATTCAATTTTGATTGGTGTCCCTTTTATTTCGACTGCAAAAGTAGTATTGGTTGGACTTTATAAAGCTTTGTGACTTAGGTACAGAACAACAGTGCCAAAGCCTCCAAATCTTCAATTAACAGTGAAGAAAAAACAAGTTTTTTTTTTCTGCAGATGTTTTCAATAACTACTACTTATTTGTAAGTAATAAATCTAAAAATAACATTTAAAAAACAATAAAAATCATATTAGAAAATTCTTATATTCTGTGGAAAACGTCGAAACACTTCAATTTAAAGCTCCATACATCTCAATTTTACCACTTCTCTTAAATCTATCCGTCCATATAAAGACATGCATTGTTTATATATATATTTGACATACCAACTACTTGTTGACCCGGAAACCATAGAGTTTATCATAGAAATAGTTTTCTCTTCCCCTGTAGTGCCCGAGGTAAGGAAGTGGCCACTTCTGCCTGATTAACATACCGGTACCATCGCCAGTTAATGGGCCATCAATCATTGGCTTATGAATGTATTAACGATCTGTTGAAGTTAGTGTTCATGTCAAATGTTTAAGAAAATATCTAAAATTTAAGCCACAAGAAAAAAATATTTGGCGCTAGAATTTCTAAAGATCCGTGAATGTTCTTTGCAAATAAAGATTCACCAAATATCCAGCCGGTCTATTCTGTAAGAGCAGTTATAGCCCAGTGCCCCGACAGCCCCAACTTACGAGTTGTAGGTCGTAGGTTCGTACCCAAGCAGGCGCTTGACTTTGTGTAAACAATTTCATCCCCACTGCTCTTAAAACGGTGAAGGAAAACATCGTGAGGAAACCGGCATGTCCTAGAACCAACAATTCGAAGACGAGTGATATCTACAAATCCGCACTGGGCCCGCGTGGTAGATTATAGCCCACTCCCTCTCGAAGAGGGGAGGCCTGCGTCCTAGTATTGGGAAAATTATTGGCTGATGAATCTTAGATGAAGTGGACTGTTAATAGTGTCAATCCCGAGCATCAAGTGAATTAACAGCCGGTCTATTCTGTAATAATCTCACGGTGAAAATTTAGGTGAAGTGAGCGTGAAGTGAGCTGTCATTCCATCTGCTGCTAGGGACTGACAGCTCACTCCAAGCTCACTTCAGCTAAGTTTTCACGGTGAGATGGTTACAGAATAGCACTGCTGCTCACTTCATGCTCACTTCACCCATTTTTGAGATGCTTACAGAATAGATCGGCTAATCTGGCACAACGATTGGTAATTGACACAGACAAGCCTACAAGCGTCGCTACACAGTTTTGTTTCTAATGTAACTTACCTACAAGTCGTAGTTCAAAAGACAATCACCGAGTCTCCGCGGTAGCATTAGCTAGCTAACCAATAAAGGGAAACCCAAGGTTTTTCTAATATTTCAATAAGTAATTTAAGTCGTAAATCAAGCAGTCTAAATAAATGATTAGTTGGTGATATCTTCACTTGACACCTACATATTCAGTTTGATGACATCAACTCCACGAAATGAATCATTGGTTGCATGTCATACGATAATAATTAGGGAGGTACTTTTGACAGATGACACTATAATGATTTGATTCGTGTTTTGATACTCTTGTCGCCTTAAAGACTGGCGTATTTAAGACAAGAGTCAATTAAGAGCTACGTTTTGCCTAAATAGGACTAAATTTGCTAACGCTCTTTTTTCCCCCCTTAAATATCATTTCATCATTCATCATCAGTTTTCGCATTTTTATTGAAAAATCAACAAAAACTACGTGTTCTCTCAATTTTCAACCGCCTCTGCAGTGACTTGAAGAAAAATAGCGTCTGACATAAGTCGCTAGCTACGTCACTAATCGACACGAGGTCAAAGGTGAACGCTGCGTCGATATTTTTCTGACGCAACCTGATAATTGTCCGTAGACAGTTTGACAGCCCAACCGTGCGGTATGTGGGCGTGTCGCCTACGACATGTTAAAAAACCCACCCAGATAGTATTCTAAGATTTGTTTTCCTTTATGTGATTTTTGAACTGTCAGATTTGCATTCTGTTGCATTAGAATTTTCGAAAAAGCTATTTTTAAAGTTGGAATATGGGCACTGAACGTACAAAATCGGTATGTTTATCAAAAAACAAATAACAATCTCAGCAAATTTTGAAAAAAGAACTTGCTAAAATATTCGAGCGCGTTCCTGTCACTTACAAAGATACCAAGCCTGCCACATAAACCGCAATAAAACAATAAAACTAACACACTTCACGCGTAGTGTGGGGCACTAATGAACTGAAACATTAGTGTTTTGGGGAACACATTGGCCGAATGCACGTAATGGTAATGGCCCCTCGACAGCGAGGCGTGAGAATAACCGCTAACACACACATTACTGATTATCTACAGAGCATTAATGTGCCTCGTTCACATTTTATTTTACCAACAATTAATTTTAAATAAACTTTAAGTGATATCGGTTGCTTTCATCTTTTAAAAATAGCATCAGTCACTCATAAAAGTGATGTGCAAAATTAACGGTTAGGTTGAAGTAGTAACGTTAGATTTTAATGAGTTTCACGTGAGTTACAATAGTCGTCAAACAAACGAATAAGTAAACAGGAAACTTCCTTTACCTACTTTCTCGTACAATAGAAAATTGATAGGTAACCTTATAGGCAATTTCAACGATTTACGACATGCACAGCGACATGCGACAGCTTTGCTGTTTGTTCGGACCTTATTTAGTTTCTATAGAACAATAAATGATTAATTGACTATAAAATATTAATTACCTACCTATATTTTATTAGTTTCCCATGCTTTCAATATCAGTCATCAAATGCCATTCCTGACTCCCATTTATTGAATGTTTTTTAACGTGCTCTGCACTACAACTTTATTTACCATGTGCGATACTCATTAACCTACATAAGATGCAATATTCACTTATAGGTGGCCAAGGCGTGCCTGAACGAAAGCCAGCTCCGGAAGCCATGAACTTGGAGACAAGCCGACAAGCCGACCGGTACTGGTATACCGGTGCGACAGGACGACTCGTTTCCAAACGGAACAACCAATTTCGATCGCCTGACAGTCCGGTACCGACTATCGATATCTAGATTTACCTGTTGAGTCACATCACTATCGATAAAAATAAAGCATGGTGCAGAATGTAAAAAATACGAATATAAAATAAAAATTTATATAAGATAACTGGCCATGCAGAATACGACGAGTTTTTTTTTTTGGAAGACAAGTAGTTATATCCATAGATTATAAAATTGAATTTGGAACTAGAATTGAAATCTGTCGATCACACCATTCTCTTTTGTGCAACCTATGGTTCCCAGGTAAAATGTCATACTGATTTGCTTGACGTAACTACGACTGTCTATCAAACTGTTACCATTTTCTGCACTAAATCAAATTATAACTGCCTTGTTGAGAACGACGTATATTAAATAAGCAGAAAGCTTTGTAAACAAATACCATAAGAAGCTGGAGTATAGCCTGATTTATTATCATGTTGTTTCAACTAAGATGTTAGTATTGTTAGTAGTAAGCTGGTTAAGCCGGAAGAAATGTAAAGTTTAAGTTACTGGCAGATTCGGGCAGGGTAAACTAAGTAAGTGGTTGATAAATCCAAATATTATTCAATAACTTAGTGTTCATTTGTAAGTGCATTGACACCGAATTACTGTTAGTTGGAAACACGGATTATTTATTTGTAGTGTTAGTTTAAGTTGGTAAATATTTTATGATAATATTAAACGTCATGATATAAAACCATAAAACTATTTTATTTGGTATTAGTATTGAGATTGTTAGTAACAGGATTTTACGAATACGGATATTTATCATCTAAAGATATGAGCTGTTTAGGGTTGAAACACTCGGGCCGTGGGGTCCGAGTGCTTTGTTCAACGAAATCTCCAAACGGCTGGTTGACACTTCCCGTGACCCAAGGGCTGACTTTTACCTTGGCCAGAGGCTAATAAGCATTGCCATACAACGTGGCAATACCGCCAGTCTGTTGGGTACATTACCAGGCGGCAGTGATGCAGTGAAATTTTTCGACGCCATATTTTAGTTTATTATTAGCTTTAGTTAGGTTAGGTTATATTATATCTTAAACGGTGAAGAACGGTGAACGGTGGTGGTTAAACGGTGAAGGAAAACATCGTGAGGAAACCGGCATGTCCTAGAACCAAAAAATCGAAGACATGTGTGACCAGTGTGACATCTACCAATCCGCACTGGGCACGCGTGGTGGATTATAGCCCACTCCCTCTCATTGAGAGGAGGCCGTGTCCCTGCAGTGGGAACGTTATAGGCTGATGATGATGATGATGATATTATATCTTTATTTTATTAATGTATGTATATCTACTACTAGGTAAACACAAGATATGAGCTGATTCCAAAATCAGAGTAACGTGCCAAAAGATATAATATTCGGCGCTACGTTGTGAAATTTTCCAAAAGGATATTGTGCTTTAGAACAAACAAATTCTTCTCTCATCATTACAGAATATTCACACGGCTGCATGATTATCATCGAAATTACAAAATTTATGCGTGGGCGAGTAATTGGTGTGCCCACGACTTTTTATTTGATTGACCTGACCTTTATTGCAAACGGTTAAAATTGAATACGTCTTGTTTGGTAGTACGCGCTTATGGCACATCGGAATAACTGTCATTATGAATTGAAATTGGAATTGACGGATGGTAATGATGTCCCATGAACTTGTTTAAGATGATGGCTTTCTTACTGCCCACGGAATATTTTTTAATAAGTTTGGCCTATTCAATACTAAGGGTCGGACGGATTATACCTAATTAATATAATACATAACATCATGCCTGTATTCCGCGACTTATGAACGAAAATATCCTGAATGGCTTCTAGTAAAGGATGGTACGGCTGTGTCTTTGTTTGTTTTTGGTCGACTTGGCGGGGGCACTACCGTGCCCACAGATATAATATTCAATTTTATTTTTTAAATTCTGATCATCCTATTTCTGGCAATATCTTCAGCAACAGAATCATTAGGTCTGAATTAATAGATTAATTGAGAAATAACGAGTTAATATCCCATAATGATAATAATAATTGTTTATTAATATCAGTTACTTGGTGAACACATAATTCTTACAACGCTTAATTAGTTATACATAAATCGAACTCATATGGTCACGCACGCATAATGTGGCTAACGGTAACTAATGAGAAAACATAGTTGGTTACAATCACAACTACATACATGTTACGGTCTTGTGATAAAACAAAAGTTAACAATACAAATAAATACGGATTTTGTAGGAGTCATGAAAATTTATCAATTTTACGCGCTTTATTTCGCGTAGTTTTCCATTTTCAGCTGTCTGTGTCTGTTTTTATACATAGATATAACGTCATACCTTATTTCCCCGAAGGGTTGAGCAGAGGTGTACCTATAGTACACCTCGGGGCGAGCCTATTGTCATCAACCACGCACAAACACATACTCCGGGGCGCTACTGAGAAATTCCATAAAAAAAACCCAATAACACTGCCCAACCTGGGAATCGAACCCAGGACCTTATGTTCAGCAGTAGCGCTTGCGATCACTAGATCAACGCAACGAGGCAGTCATCTTATTAAATATAAGTTAATACATTTTTAAGTAAAGGTAATGTCAATAAAATGCTGGGAAATCCTGAACCACTCAATAGATGTCATCGCCATTTAGTTTTATACAAAAAAATGACGAATTCTGCAAAAAAGTGCAGTGTTAACATAAAAATATGAAACAACAATGTCACCCTTATAGCAACATGTATAACAATAGCATGTCGGTGACGCGTACCCATATAATTTTCCCCTATAAAAAATCACCTCGATCTCAAATATAGCTCAGTTTCATATCTACAAAATTTTGTTGATATTGATTATTATTATCCTGCTAGAGTTACAGAAACCACAGCAAAATAAAAACTACGGAAGAAACCGCCTCTATGTGAAATAATACCGCAGTTGCTTGATTACAAAACACACAATAGTTTCCAGGAATATGGTAACATAAGTGTAATGCTCATTCCCACGTGTGCACGTTTAGGAGCGCGGGCGCATAAAAATGAGCGGGTCGTGAACTCGCCCGAATGACGACACTCTTACAGGCGACAATACAGTTATATTTGAGTAGTTTTAGTGTTAAAAATGCATTAGGTACTTACCTATTCTTGTTCTAGGAAAGAATGAAATAGTCACTTTTCTCCGTATTCGGTAAGTAGTTTCCAAAAGATGAACTTACCAAAACATTGGTGGTAAACACATTTACGAGTTCTGAAACAAAAGAAATTAGATGGTTAGAACTTTAGGGGCATGAGGAACAGGGTGTAAAGTTCACTCATCCATCATAGAAAAGGGAGGATCCTCCGACCAGACGGGTGTTGTGTCTGGCGGGCAACTGCCCAGGTGTTGATGTCGAATACATCTTAAATATGTTGCTTGCGCTGTAAACTCTTATTGTGCGATGCAGGATTTGTGTGACGTCATGTATTTGATGCGTAGTTCGTATGTGGCAGTGTAACTGCTACAGAACAATTTTATTTTGTCAGTTTATTCACAATTTTTAAAGTTAGTTACATTAAAATACTCTAATTTATGTTAAGAATATATATTAAGACTCGTGCAGACTGGCGCGACTTGTCGCGCGACGCTGCACCGGTAATTGTTCTACCATGAAGTTTTATTAGTCGCGTCGTGCCTGTTTGCGGGGAGCCTTTAAGTATAAAAGGCGTTCATGTGGATAGATTTATTTGTTTGTGTGTGTTTAGTTCTTTCAACAAACGAAATGAGAGTTTGAGACCCTTTCAAACAAGCACTTCATTTTCCGTTTGAATAGGATAAAAGTATTGTTAATGATTATTACTCTTGCACAGGTGCAGTAGGCATCATACCATTTAGTTTATGTTAACACTTTCTTATTTTATGTTTTGTTTTGAGAATGACTCTAAATAGCTACCGTTTAACAATTAGTATGGGGCATTTAGCAAAAAAGTTAGAGATCTCGGCAAGGGGCCAACCACCACCTCATAGGGCAGTATTATTTTAATATTACTTTAGTGTGAGAAAGAGATGGAGTATATGGAATAATACTACTACCTATTATGAGGTGGTGTTACAGTCACAGATGAGTTTGTATTGCAACTTAATACTGAAAGTCTTTTACTAAATATTCGTTGTATAGGTATAGTTAAAGTTATTTTATGTGAATTTTCCCTACAATTTAAACATGCACAGTGAATGATTAATGTTCTCATTTGAATTAGCAATACGATTATTCATCAACACAACCACTACTCAGTGTCAAGCGAATGTCAAATTGCTGTCATCTAATTTGCATGGCGCGGCCTGACTTGACACTTCAACAAGTTTTATCGATAACACGATAACACAACAACACTTTGTATTCCCATCTCTAACAACTTTCGATTCTGCATCGATCATTTAGAATCGGTGTTTGAGCAAAATCACGTGCACAATTCGAAATTCGAAATTTTCCGATTACGAAACTGTTGGATCCGATTAGACTTTCACTGCACGAAATTAGTTGAAAATTTTCTCCGATATCCCATCAACGTTTGCGTTGCAATGATTGCCGGTAGACGGAAAAAGAAAGTTGACGTCATAAATGCAATATCTGCTTTATTGCACACGAATAAATGCAGCGGGTAATGTAGCGCCCCACTTTTTTCTTAGAAAATAATAATTATGATCTCATTTTGTGGAAACAACTCTATTATAATCAATATCTATGAAACAAACATTAAGTATATTAAGTAGAGCATTATTACGATGAAGGCAAGGTTGTAAATATGCTGCTAAGCCCTATATATTAAGCTTGTTTTCATAAATCAATTTAAAAAAAAAAGCTTGCCAACGGATTAAGTTCTCAAATAAATTCCAACGCCAGTCCTACACATCGGCTCATTACTCCACTCCACGATTGGTGCTATCACAACACCTGTCATTAGCAGCGTGACTGGTCGTAGTCACGCAGCGTACTGCCTACCTCTAATGCAAATCAAGGTCGTGAACCCATCCGATGTATGGACCAGCCATGTTTAATGCACGGATTTTTTAGTGATGGATAAGAAGCGGCTAATAGAACGACGTTGTTGAGTTGATGTATTAGGTGCTAGGATTAATTTGTCAACGTTCTCTTTATGTTGTTTTAATTATGGAATCGAATGTTTCTTGATATAATCAATCGTTTAAATTTAATGTTGTGACATGGTTAGATGTTTTGAACGTTACAATCGTGTAATTTATTGCTTGGTTTTGTAGGAAAACAAGATACTATTAAAATATACGCACACAGTTTTTCACTTATTGATCTTAACTTCCAATGATGCAAGATTAATCTTAGTGGCATAAATGATTAATTCTGATGATATGACTAGGAAGAAGAAGCGATCACGCAACAGGACGCGCAACGAAACTGACAAACATCGACACGACTATCTTGTTTTTACAATCTAAGATCAACACTCCTCTTAAATAGCTTACGGTACATCCATACGCCAATTATTTTATTAATTAAACATCTACCGAAGGCGATAAAACATTGAATCAGGCTTAATGTCACAAATTGTGAGTATTATCTTGATCGGCATTTTCTCGATAACCGACTTCGAAGAAATGTATGCAATTTTGCTGCAATCAATCACTTGACGATTGATATTGGACGTGAACATTTTTTTGGCAAATTACGGCTGCCTGCCAATCTTGAGTAAAGCCCTGATAGTAAATTAATAACGTATTTAGCCAAGTAACTTTTTATAAATGTATTTTAAAATATAAGTACCTAAGTGTAAGCTTTCGTGCCAAAGAAAATACGTATTCTATTCATCGTAATATAGTCAGAGTAGAGATATAACGGAGGCTGTTTAACCGCAACCAGAGCCGGAGTCGGAAGTTTTAAATTTGATTGATCGGAGTCGGAACCGGAGTCGGAGTAGGAACCGGAGCCAGAATCGGAAGCGGAGTAAAAAAAAGATGTACCATATAACAGGCTTTTTTTGGTTTTGTATCGACCCTAGCGACGCGATCGCTGAATTGCATTTGTGATATTCCGTCCGGCCGGAACCCACCGGGCTCGCCAGTCGCTTACATACCATCGCCCTGCCATGTCCTATTTTACCGTGTAAATTATAACCAACTTATATTGTGAACCTTTATTAAATATCTAATAATTCAGTACAACCTAAATCGTTTATCATTTATCTGGATCCTATACACAACACGCACAACAGTTTCATATTGAAATTAACTTATCACAACAATTAAACTACTTAATACACCTCTTAACGTAATTTAACAAATTAACGTGACGCATCTGACATACACAAAACAATTAACTGAGACTTCATGCGCGAGTGTGTTAGGTACATATACAAATTATTTGGACGACAAGTTAAAAGTTGTTTGTACGCGCTCTATTCACGTGCACCGTTGCGTTTCGAGTTTCGGTATAACTCCGAATCAAAATTATCGGAGTCGAAGTCGGAGTTGGAGGTGTAAAATTATTCGGATATCGGACCTTTCAGGGTCCAAAGCCCCGTAAAATCTCTGAGTGCTAGGCATTCTTTGTGTACCTAATATCCTCAGACTTCCAGTCAATGAAGTTCGTTGATCTATCCTTTTATTTCAAGAAAACCCAACGCCCATACATGACAAACAAACAAAAAACATAATCCCTCGTATGTAGGTGTTGAATAAGAACGTATATACATACACAAAACCTCAATTATACTGTAGGTATACAGCACAGATTATAAATACCGATTAGCAATGTAATGTTGAGAAAATTTGAAACAATACAATTATTACAGTAATATACGGAGTTGCGCATCTCGTTTTAAAATGATTTATGCGAGGTGTCAGCCCTCCTGCTGGGTTACTGCAAAATTATACCTGATGGCTTAATCGAAGCAGACAGTCTAGTGTTTACTACATATTAAAAAGCTTTAATTGCTTTCATATGTGGAACAAGGGAGGAGTTTAGAAGACCAGCACAACCCAGAATAGGACTTAATCATTTACTCTCATAGACAAGATTTACGTCTACCTATCCGGCCGATCGTAGCAAAATAAAATATTGCCACACCCGTAAATTACTGCATGAATCCAACCTACTTTGCACTTGAAGTAGGGGAGAATTCCACAATCAAAATTAAAAATTGTAATGAAAGGTCATCGTGACAGCACTGTCATCCCAGACAAAGCACATACGGCAAAACAAAAGTATAATCCGTTCATTTGTAGTTCCGCGCGTATTCTGACAATCAATCACTTGGCTCGAAAGTCTTGAAACCACTTGGAGGTAATCTTCCCGAAGCGTGTGAATGCGGTCACGATGTTGCTCGGAGGCGGTCTATATATTATGGTCGGTGTTGCAACTCTATGGGAAACGTACCAAAACGATGAATGATTAGAACGTTCGCTGTTTCCAATTTCGAATGAAACCGTTTTAGATATGCCCTAAGGACTTGTCCGGTAAATTACGGTGATGTAAAATTGGTACACCGACGAAATATAGGGACAGTTATAATTTAATATACCGAGATCACCAAGTCTCCAAAAGAAACGAAAGAACAAGACATATAATTGGGAAAATGTAAAACAATCAACGACAAAGGCAAAATAATAAATTCATAATCACAGGCTTGTAATAACCAGAGTTGCCATTTTACAACCAATCCAAGATTTAACCAGTAAAACTTTTTATTGGCAGTCTAATTATTTATTTATCTCAATAACATCAATTACGGCATGTTATTATTGTTACTGAATCGTACATCCTGAGATCAATATAACGGGCAGGATGTTACTAGACCACATCCGCGCTGGCGACCAAAATTAAGTTTACAATTACAAAACATTTATAGCACTCATTTAAATTGGAAATGTGAAATTATTAACGCCTTACTTATTCGGATGAGGCGTTAAATAGTTCTTGAATAATGAATGTTGACAGCGGCAGCGTCGCTGTCAATTTATAGTGAATTAATCGGAGCCTCTTTTATAAAGTCTTCACAAAAGTTGATAAATGGTTTGATCATTTGTCAAAAGAGTGCAGCACTACACTACTAATGGTTTATAGGACAGGAGGCTGGTTCACGGCCTCGCAGGGTCAGGCCATGGACTGTGCGTGCCAAGTCTCGTCCGTGGCAAGTCCGTGAGGCCAGGCCGAAGATGCACGATCACTGTCCGACGCGGATATACGATGCGAGGCGAGAAAATACTACGCTAGCACGCAAGGACTGCATGCACAGGGCCGGATTTGAATTGGTAAGAGGTGCATTACTTACATCAATCGTCAATACGGTTTTAAATTGATGTGTTGACAGAAAGTGCACAACCTGGGAACCGGAAAGGTTTTACTATTTATTGAATCTGATTTTATAAAGAAGGAATCAACTATGGTTAATTTCAGATCTGCCTGCGTACAACACTGCTTGCTTGACTAGCTCTATGCTCTGTTATTAGATTTCCTTATTTATTTGAAGTAAAATACTTACTTGGTTTCCAGTGATAGCCATATAAGGGCAAAACGTTAATTTTGAAATTTCTTTATTTCATTTCGTGACATCTAGCATCAGGGCTCTATCCGTCTAACTTGCATATTGATTTTCGTATCAGCTCTGGAGTTAAAATATTAATTCCTACTAGTACCGCCTCTTCGATTTCGCAGCCTTATATTTCAAACTTGCATATTCAATGTACCCCGTTTAATATGGGCTGTCCTTTTTCCCGTCGGGGGACATTAAGTACGGCAGCAACGTCATCATTTAGCGTGCATCCGGCATGCACATCGCACGTCCAAGTGCGGCCCTGGTAGTCACGTCCATAGACGAACGAGCGCGCGAACGCGATTGAGAGAGGATTTTGACTCCTAAATGAGTTCGTTCACACGGCTTAGGTTCATGGTCGACTGTCTCTGTTTAGGATTCTGATGTAGGATGTACTGCTGTTAAGTGTGACTTATAATGGTCATTAGTATTTTATATTTATGATTGTAATTAGTGTTCCTATTGTTTATTTCCTTGCCGATGTGGCTATAGACACTGACTATGGATTGTTATTCTCGTGTAACTAACACAAGACTACTAAAACTCAATAAAAAAGGTGCATAGCTAAGTAAATGCTTAATGATTTATCTAGTCTTGCACCAAATGTTATTTCTACAGTGCCTGCATAAATATCTTAAATAGAAAGGTACATAAATGCAGGATTATCAACAGTGAGTAGACTTAATACGCCACAACCTCAAGTAGATGATAAATTAATTATGAACTATTTCAAAATTGAAGATCTCAGCCATTCTGATTAAGCCTGCAAGATGCTGCTGCAGTATCATGAAACATCAACTCTCCAATTATCAGTAAGTGTTAATTGGTATGGAAAAATAAATGTCTTGCCGATTACAAGGGAACTGAGGTTGGAGGATTGATTTCATAAAATAAGTTAGCAACGGTGTAACCATGAAGATAAGCGTGGTTACATTGATACCAAACTTAGAAGATTTGAGAAAAATTATAAAGAATAACAGTTGGTAGTATTATTTATGTTTAAGAGGGAACAGGGGCTGCGAGGAATTTGAAAAATAGGTATTTGAAGAAACTATTGCCGTCGCGCTGCGCCCGAAAAACCGAGTTAAACCCCGTAAAGTGCGATAGGGACAACTGCAGCTCAGACCGATTATATCACAAAATTTTTGACAAAAACGACGTTTGGCATTCTCCTTTTTTCTCCTCGAAAACTAAGCCGATTTAATAATATTTTACATTAAAATTTTAAGAAAGAGAATGTCTAGGTTCCTATTATTTTCTTTTATGCTAAAAACTTTTCTGAATTAGTCTGGTAGTCCTCTAATCACGGCGGTAAAAATGGGGCATTTTTGTAATTTTTGGAGGGTCATAGTTTCCTTACTTATTAATTGCTGAAAAAAAGGAAATGACAGGGACATGCCTATAGAGACGAAGTTTTTTTTTTTTTTTTAAATGACAGCTATAGAGGCATTATTCAGGAAGGAAAACGGGGAATACGTTTGTATGGAGAATCGCGGGCCCTGTTCCCTCTTAATGCAAGATGAGATTACTTTCATGACCCGCATAATCTCTTAGATAGGCTGTGTAAGATTTCTTTTACTTCCCAGATTAATTCTCAAGCATTGTTAGTAGAAGAATGACGAACATCTAATTTAATTAGTTAAATATTACTTCGGATGACTTAGCAGTAACTCCATCATTCTTCATCTGGCATCTTTGCTATCATCAACAAATTCCATCGGAAGTTCATTCACTATGATGATTCTATTTAAAAATATAATTACAAATGATAATTAATTTTGGAGTAGCTAACTGTGTGAACCTTTTAGTTATAAATATTTATCAGGTTTTGTTTTGGACAGTAAACTTTAAAGTTCATTGGCCACTCTATGACTTACCATGCCATTGTCTTTCTTGCTGTGAATCTTTATAAAAATATCAAATACCTAGGTGTTATTGATTGCAGTTTTGATTTAGCTTCAAAAATCAACATCAAAATATTTTACACATTTTTTTTAAATAAAATATTTACTCATTTCGAAGCTAGGTGCACGGTTCCAATTGGTCGTTTCCTAAGGAGAAGAGTCGGCAAGAATCTCCATGGTTACTGTTTAAAAAATAATTGGCTTTTTTTACAATGTTTTCAAATTACAGTATTTATAGGTTTGTGAGTGTAGGCCTGTTGACAAGTACCAAGTACTGAACAAAATAGAAAATGGTCAACAAATATACAGTCCACAAGGCCTACAACGTTCTTATTTTCACAAATTATAAAATAATCTTTAAACAAGATACATAAAATAATAAAAATAAAAGCCTATTAAAATACAAATTACTTCAAGATTATTGTTATTAACGAATATACTCGTAAGTATTGTAATATTTATGTAACATTTTTTTACTTTTCCCAATAGTCCAACCTTCTACATGGATGACAAGTGACAAGTCATCCATGTATATTTATGGGCTAAAATATACCTGACACAAAAGAAGATGGTTATAGTATAATAATTATTGTACGAACCTATGAAAAAAACATATATCCAGCTCAGCATTGAAACTATACCGGTTGTACAACACCGAACATACCAATTACATAAAATTATTTTTTGTTCAACAAGTTCGAGACAACAACCAGCCAATTACGCGTTTCATGTCACCTACAAATGCAAATCGTTGTGGCAGCCAGTAGCGACCGCGCGACTGATATTGATTTACATAATAACTCACTATTACCGAATATCATCACGCGTACCGATTGATCGTGTTTAAACAATCGATGCCTCGAGGGAGGGAATAAGAATTCCGACTTTTCGAATACGTGTTTCAAAACAATGCATGCACACTCATGCCATTGACAACAAAGCTAAGACAAATTGAGATTGCTGTCTTCGAGGCAGACCAAAATAACATAGAGGGCCCAGAATTGCTTTTATTAAATATAAAAATCAATCGAACGAGTTTTTCCACTTAGTATGCCTGAAAAACATAATAGATAGATAATTATTATTAATAAAAACTAAAAAGGGTATGGTTTGGTCATGTTGAGAGGATGAATGAAAGGCAACTAATAAAATGTATTTACAAGGCAGATGTGAATGGAAACGCCGGGAGACGCCCTAGGAGGACATATACTGACCTTATTGGTGATGTTCTTCAGAAAGGACAGGTGCGTAGTACTCGCAACCGGCGTGCGTGTATGACCAGATGTATGAACGTAAACGAGGCAAAAGGAGTATGTAAGGATCGTAGCAGGTGGCATTCTGTAGTTTCTGCCTACCCCATGGGAAGAAGGCGTTAGTTTATGTATGTGTATGTATAATTATTAATATTCTTACTAACTTGACTAGTCCGAAATTGACTTACTTAACTCCTAAAACTTAAAAAAGTAAGTAAAGTGAGTGATAAAGAGTTCTTTATCACTTTAAGCATAATCAACCTATAATGTTCCCTAGCTGGTACACAGCCTTCCTCTCTTTGAGAGGTAGTAGGCTGTAATCTACCACGCGGGCCCAGTGCGGGTTGGTAGATGTCACATAGATATTCTTTCACCATTTTGAGAGCAGTGGTGATGAAATAATTTACACAAACGAAAGCGCCTGCTTGGGTTCGAACCAACCGAACAACTCGTAACTCGGGGCCATTACCATTGGGCCACACCGCTGCTCTCTACCACTCCGAACATCGTTTATTTACGTTTTAGGAGTTCTCTTTACTTGGTTAATAACAATGAAAATCCTTATTTTATTGACATATGTTCTTTTATGACATGATATCCCACGGTTTCTCGCTCGTACCAGGGTATAAGCTCTCCCCATTGTATGTGTTTCCCACAACGTCTCATGAAATGTGAAACCAATACTCGTTGGAATTTATTAGTTTTACAAGCAATTTTCAAATAATAAAAGAAAAATGTATTGATATTCTACTGTATCATTTGACACATGAATTATTTGAAATTAGTTCTCACACAAAACACAAAAGCTTGGCTAACGGGTAAGTAGTAATAGGTAGGTATATGACTTGTAGATAAAGTTTAGGGAGACTAAATAAGTAAAGTGGGGTAGTGGCGGCCATCATCACTGGGCTCAGAACAAAGAAGAGAACCAAAAATTCGAAGACATGTGACATCTACCAACCCGCACTGGGCCCGCGTGGTGGATTACGACCCACTCCCTCACACAGAGGAGGCCTGTGTCCCGGTAGTCCACGTTATAGGCTGATAATTATGCTAAATAAATAAAAACAGATAAAAAGTTTCATCTCTAACACCTAATTAGTGTCTTCAAAAGTCTACATCTATTTCGTGTCATCGATATAAATCGTAACCAATAAATAAAATATGATATGTAAAAAAATTATCTAGTCAAAATTCAAGCAGTCCAATTTCTCAGAATGATTTATATACCAACAGAGGAAGTAAATATGTTCTATAAATAAGTTATTAGTCATGCCTCAGTCTATTATTTCCTCGTTTATCGAGATCGAATATCAGTTTCTCCACTGTGTTAGTATTGTAATCGATATTTTGAATAACAGCGTTAAATAGTCTTTGGTTGGTAACTAAATCTAAGATTGCTTGTTCCCACTATGCTAATATGGTTTATAGTTGCAAGGATTCCAATGAGTTTCAGGGTAATACTAAATTAATATAAAGTCATCAAGAATTCCGTAACTATTTCAACAATCAAAATTCCAATTCAAACATCGGCCACTAAAAAGATCCAACGAATGAGTGCTAACTATTCTGTAAAGTTTAGTCAAGCCACAACAAAATCATAAAATTTACATATCGCTGAAACTAAAACCTTATTTCTTGCACATAAGAATGATATTTGATGTATTGGAAGCAAACACACATTTTGTATTACGAGGAGTACAAATCGTGGACGGCAAACAGAATTGGAAAGCAAATACGGCTTTGTGGTCGATTCACTGAACAAACATTTCCATTTATGGACGAGCAGAATGCTTGGTATTTAGCCCAAATATCCTAGCGGCGCATAATTGCATAACAATAAAACTATTGTATCTGAGTTGTGGGATGTGGGAGATTCTCTCAGCATTCCTAAAATTCCCAACTCTGTTCCCACATTAACGAATTCGTTTCAATAACTTGGAAACTTGGAATTATTTTCGGGGTGCATTCTTGATTATAAGGAGTTGCTTTTGTTTTAACTACCATAGGTACAGTCTTGTTACTTTCTATTGGCCTGAAAATCTTTTCTTGGCCATAATTTACTTTTGTTTGAGTTATGTGAATATAAATTTTTAGTGTCCATAGTCTATTTCCACTTTATATATGTAATTGAAACTTAAGCACACACTTACATCCCATGAGTCAAAAACGAATGCAACAATAATATAAAATCGATCACAATTTCACACTTCTAGATTTGACGACACTGAGGTGCTAATATTAACGTCTTTTATAATCACACAAATGGACAATAGAGGTAATTGTGCTAAGCTTGCCGATTGGACTATGACTATGATTGTTGGCTGGCATTTCTAAGGCGATTAATATTACTAATTGTCCACGCGACTCTCAAAGGTGGTCTAAGCGCAGTCTTATTGCCAATCTTGTCACGTCCTCCGGCGACTTACTAAGTGTAGTTACTGAACAAGTGAGTAGTATTTTTTATGATTTTCCTTCATTACAATATCAAATATATTATTGTTTGTTGTATTTACTTCGTGCAGTTTTCCTTGATCACCTAAATTGTGCTAGAGTGTGTCAAGTATTGATTTTTTTACTTGAACTGGAATATTATAGATGGATCCTTTTCTATTCAAACCAATGGTTCTATGTCTTTCGTATTTTCTTTATGTTTGTCAAAATTATGCGCTCTATTATTTCTCTCATCGTCAAATGTTTAGATAATTACCCGATTACGTATTCTTTTGACTTTGCACTCAACACAATATTCATGAATGTGATGTTCATATACAAGTACTTTGTAGTGGAAAAATCTTTTACCCTTTTAGATCACTTCTATTAACAAGATGCCGATTACATCACATTGACCGTCAGCTCTGACGTCACAATCTCACACGTTCAATATTGACAGTCAACATCACAAACCGTTTGCCGCACTGCACTGTTCACTTGATTTTGTAAAGCAAATGTTTAGAATGCGTCCAACGCATATCAATGACTGCAAAATAAATAGTTCTCATTCAACTTTATCGTATTATTAATATACTTTCTAAGCAAATAGCTGTGTTAACTGTCAGTTCCTATTACGAACTATGTTAGCCTTCGGGTAGTAGTAAACTTTGTACTTATGCAGTTGTAAAGTATTAGTATACTCTATTTGAAATAAGATTAGATATTTAACCAAACCTTTTTTACAGTCCGTTCAACAGATTTTGACTTCTATTGCGTTAGTGGCATGACAAATTTCAGCTGCATTAAACAGTTGGTATTGTAACCACTTTTTTGCTTTTAATGCCATCCTTATGCCTACGGTGTGGAAGCTATGCCATCCTTGGATAGCAGGCTGACCAGGCGTCTATTACGCCTGGACAGGAACGGCCTGCGCCTGGTGACAGGGACCATCACGGGACAGTGCTCGCTAAACAAACACTTCCAAACAATAGGCATAACGGACAGTCCTCTGTGCAGGGCGTGAATGGAGGCTGAGAAGACCGTTGCGCACGTGCTCTTTGAATGCACGGGCGTCACCCAGATCAGAACAGACACCCTCGGGTCACCCAGATCATACAAAGACGTTCTAAACAAACCAGGAGACCTAATTACCTTCCGCAGGGAGGTGGGCTGGTTGGAATAACCACCAAACGGCCACTATGGCCCACGCACAATGGTCCACCTGACGGACTGAGTGCGGAAACCGAACCCAGAACATGTCTACGGCGTAGAAGCCAGAATCGGTTGAGCGGACTGTAATAAAAGGTTTGTTTATAAATATATAATCTTATTTCAAATGGAGTATAGATACTTTACAAGTGCAACTTTCTCTCGTAAATGTATATAGAACGAAGATAGATAATAAAACTAGACACGAGAAAGGTGCCTTATTACCCTTGTGGGCCAAGTACGAACAAATATTATGCAACGACGAGTTCTTCCTAGCTTGGTGTTATAGTACATGGTATTACCTGCGACCTTTAAAGTAAAGGGCGGTAGTCAGAAACAGTTGGCGGACGGGTGCGCGCGCACCTGCGCAGGCACATGTCGCCCCCCACCCGTCGCACACGTGCCTACAATGAACGTGTCTTTTTACTTTTTTTATTTTTTAACGGATCTGCCCATCCTGTAGGTTAGATGCTGCAGCTGATCTTTAGCGAACACCTTTTTATTACTGTATGCTAACCTCCTTGGATCTTAAACATGAAAGAAGTCTCCAAGCACGTGTGAATGTTACTCCATACTCCATAGAGCTGGTTGCTAAGGTCATAAAAGGGTCTTTCAAGGTTGGCCATTGAATATTTTAACATTATAATACGCAGTCGGCATTGAAATAAGTGTAGTTTTTTGTGTTTATTATGTAACCGGTTCTTTTTGTACTTTAACAATTATTTTAATACGCGTATGAGTAATGGTTCAGCTTCCGAAAACTAGATTTTTTTAAGGGGTATAAGAATTTTTATAAGATAACATGTACCTATTATGCTGTTGCGAAGACCACTCAGTTTCAAGACAAAAAATCGGATATTATTTTCGCCTTACCTGCCACGATTCATTCAAATATCCCAAGTTAACAAAAAATAGTTCAAGGTCTTCAAAAACTTTCTACGTTACATTGATAAACTCAATTAACGCTGAGCCGATAACTAGAAAACACACGAGAACTCGTTGAGCTAACTGTGAGCCACACCATAGTGACATACATAGATACAAAACGAGCTGCCATTTCACACAGTGCGGTAAAACTAGGAAAACCGTACAAAAAGTCGTTATTAGCTGAATATTAAAGTTTTACTACAAGTGTAACATAACATAACATCACTCCTTGTTTCCCCAAAGGGTTGGACAGAGGTGTACCTATAGTACACCCACATTTCGCCAGCTATATTTTAAGTCCCATGTAATAGGGTGCGAGCCTATTGCCATCATCCGGGCACAATTCCAGACTCCGGGCTGCTACTGAGAAATACTACAAGTGTAATACGACTGATTAATGGAAGCACCCTATTTGTGTGATGGGTGTGACCCGTTACGATCCAATCATTGGTTTTAGGGCACAAGTGGTAATAGCCATCAATTATTTTGGCCGTGTTCGGAATCGGCTTTTAATTAAATGTGACTGAAAAAATGTTAGTATCGTGTTATTTGAATCATAAATGATAAAGAATGTGTTTTAATCGAATGTTTTTGTGTCTTTATATAAGTCAATAAGGTAAGAAAATTACGTAATTTTTTTAACACTTACGTTTTAAATTTCATGAGGTCAATAAGCTGTTCTTTCAGAAATGTTTCGCACTAAAGTTTAATTTAATAATCCGTACATCGTAACAGATTCAGTAAGGTGCGAAATTAGCGGTACTATCAATATCATAATTGTCGAAATCAATGCTTTTTTTAAATTTTTATGTAATATTTCCACACCACTGGAACTGTAGGTAATGCTGGCACAGCAGGTAATCGTTAAAATCAATATTAATTGGTAATGAATGTAAAAAAAAAAAACTGCTCCCAGCGTAATCACCAGAACTTTTACTGTCAACATTAAGTTTTTATTTTTTTATAATATTCTCGACAACATTCTTACAGGGCAATAGAGTAAAACAATACAATTATGATTTGATTTGATACATAAAGGAGTTCCTTTCTAAAATAATACAGATAAAAGGCATTTATAGATGAGCCATCGACCTCACGCGCGCCAATCCGAGAACGGGATTCAAATATCGAATGTCGATGGCGGCCGGGTTCGAGCGCAGGCGATGATATTAATTTACTTTTAAGCTTTCCCTATTAACTTAAGGTTTGCTGTTGTGACCTCTTTGGTTTTTTATTTTAAATCAATGCTTTATTTTTAATTTTTATGTCGGTCGCTTGTCTTTTGATGTTTATATTTTTGTCCATGGAGTTATTGTTAGTCGTGAAAATTATGCGATAATGTTAACATAAATGTGAGTAAGATTGTTTTATTTCACTTTTTTCTCATCTGGAATGTGGTAAGAATGGTCTCCCATGTAGGTATGTAACCAAATGCTCAGTTTGTTAATAATTTTTAATTACGAAACATTTTTGTTTAACCCTAAAAAATATGCCTGCCTACTGACATTTCGCAACTATTGCAAAGTAAACTAAAACTAAAGTAATCGAACTTTGACCAACGAGTGAGTGCTAAAAATATGCACCCACTGTGCATTTTAATTGCTAACTAGACGTCAAATTGTGAATATTAATTTATGTTTATAATGTAAATCATTAGCTCTTCGTTTAATTATTATTTCACATATTCAAATAAGTAGGTAGGTACCTATACGATATGTCTAATAAATAATAAGAAAATAGAAACAAGAATATGTACGTACTAAAATGTACTTAAACAAGCAGTATTGTTTTTTACACTACGTTATATGTTTATTCTTAGGTATAACTGAGCTGATAAGTGTTATTGCAAACGACCTGCCCACGTGCCCACCTCGCAAGTAAAGGCATCAAAATTAATAAAAGACTTCGTTTAGAGCTCTCTTACAATCACCGTTGAAAATTACGATTCTTCCATAGCACTACTCTTCAAATACATTCGTCGCAAATAAGTGACGCGAAGATTCGAAATATAAAATACTCGGAGCCGCTGAGGCTCCGAGTATCGGCTTCGCGTCACGTATTTTATTTACTTTAATATTGAAGTTACAGAGTATAATAAAATTACCGCGATTCATAAAATATAGGTACTAAACTCCAAAATTACTTACATGCACCGAAATAAACAGCACACCTGAGACCTTGGACTTCGAATAGACTACCTTAGCTCGCACTTAGTTCACAAGAACTCAGTAGAAACCAGTTCTCAATCCATTGCGGCACAAGTTAACACTAAGCACTTGAACACACGACTGACCTCTTCAATGTACAGCGCAGAAGGGAACGGAATCGCTTCGGAATGTAACTTGAAAGTGTCGTGGTAGGGGCAGTCATCGTTGCGTGACGACTAGGTACGTTCGGAACACGTCATGGCAATTACCATGTCCCTCGATTATCATTCTTGGCGAAGCATTATTCGTCTATTGAGCATTTTTGGTTAAAAACTTGAATCGGTACTTTGGTTGCCAGAATTATTTCTGGAACCTCAGTTTCAGGTGGTTCAGGGGGCTTTCCTTGACATGATGGTTTTATTCAACCAGACTTTTTCACAGACACAACATAAACTAAAAGATGTACTCATTTAATTACTTGAAGCATCTGGTTTAATAATATTGAGCTCATTTTCTTCATTATTTAGTAATATTTTCAGTTTCCATGCGTTAACTTTTGATGACACGTCAAAAACATAGAGCAGACATCGACAATTCAAATAGGTATATTTTTTAATCTAAATGGCCAGCAATTCTGTGTTCTCATTTCAAATTGTATGTATGACAACTATTTTTATTGTTGCTGGCCAGCGCGATGACAAAAAGTTAAATGTTTTGGGGCCCGCATCCATGTAATGAGTTTGGATGACGTGTTTCTATTTCGAATGCACTACAATCTACACTAAGCAACACAGACTTGAAAAAGTTGTTAGAAACTTACCAAAGTAATCCGGAATTTTAAATTCATTTTGCCATGATGTTGGAAATCCCAAGTAATTCTGAAACAAAAGAAAACAATGTCTTCGTTACTGCGAAAAAATACTGAAATATACATGCATTTTTCTCAAATTTTCGGGGCATTTATCACGAAAAAAACTATCGGATTATTATTTACTAATGAACTGTCAAATTCGCGTGTTAAACAGTTTTAATCAATATTCTCTTATACTACGAACTAATGTCTATATACTATGCAATATGTAAGTATTAATGCCACGCGTCTTTAAGTAAATATTTAAGTAAAACGTTCATTGTTTTATAAATCCACTCAAATGGTTATGTAAATTTCAACAGCAATAGAAAAACTTTTAACATTGTAAGAGAGATCGAAGTTTTTTATTAGATATTTATTGAAGTAGCAATCATATAGAATGTTAATTTGAGAGTTATGTCGTAAATAACTTAAAATTGATGGTCATGGGCGATGTTTACCTAACAGTTACTGCTGTTGTAATGTTTCTATTAATAGATTGTATTAATTAGAAAAACAACGAATGACCATTGAAGCAAAATAAATTCTATATCGTGAATCGTAAAGTCCGAGGAGATTGTGCAAGAGAGATTTCATATAGAAATATGGTATGGTGACTATTTGGTAGAGTTCATTATGGTATTGGTGTCGTAAAAGACACAGTCTAACAGCCGGAACCGGACTGTAGCTCAGTCCGGTTCCTGACACCACTGTTGTTAGTTGGACAATTTCTAGTAGTAATAAGGATCAAATTAGCTAAACACTTATACGATACTATGAAGCTGAGGAGGTGTCAAGAACGCATTCTCGACGGCCGAACTGTAACTGACGGCTGAAACGTTTTACCAGCCTATAGTCCTATAAAGAAACGATAAAGACATTTGAGGATTTGGAACAGTGGTTCATATCTCAAAAATAGCAACTAACTTTATCACTATGACACCTTTTTTTTTTTTTTTTTGGTGGGAAATCATCAAATGACGTCTCCCGCTCTGGGTGGAGCGGGAGGGCGTGACAGACTCTTACTGACTAAAACCCACCCGTGTTCCTTCTCTTGCCTGTGCAATGCCAGGGGGCCACGGTATCCCTTTCGGACTTTCCCGCAACCCCGGCAGGCAATGGTCTCATCGGACCCCTTCATTCGCTGACATCTCTTTGAGGCGCGCGTGGAACACAACGCGCCGTCGACCCGGGCTTGGTCCTTACCGGACGGCGAGCTACCCATTGCTCACCGTCCGCAAGCCCGCGCCTACGGTGGCCGGGAATCCGCGATCGATTCCCGACGCCCGGGGCGTCTCCTCCTGCGGCGGCTAGGGGCGTGAGGGCGCGAAATTTGCCTCTCCCTCACGCGCTCCGCCTCCTCCTTCGCGAGCATTACTGCTTCGCAGAAGGAGGTGACGGCCTCCCATGCCCTCTCGCTCCGTACCATGGCCTGGACCAGGGCCGGACGCGAGAGATCCCCGCCACCGATCGCCTCCACGAGGACACGGCGGTGCTCTGCCCAAGCCGGGCATACCTCCACCGTATCACTATGACACCTGGTTTCTAAATTAAGAATTTAAAGTTCACAGCATCTCAAATTCTGCTTTAGAGTTACCTACGTAAGTCGATTCCATCAACGGCAACGTAGCCCGCGAAATTCAAAAGGAATCACCTACCCCGGTAGCACACCTCCGCTGCGAACCCATAGCAGCGAAACCGCAGTAGTTAAATTGAATAGAGTCGCGTCATGTTCCGCTACTCGAATCGAAAGTGTCGAGATAGCCCACGAAATACAAATTTTCAAATTGCTTTTTGCAATTTGCAGGTCAGTACCTACTCAATTTCAAATTCTTAATTCAAAAACCGGGTGTATACCTCTCCATAGGAACAAAGCACTATCATACAAAACATTTTCTAAGATTTCCCAACTAGACAAAGGCGCAAAACTGCTAGTTAAACGTCATTAATTCAAAATAGTTATTTATCGGTCCATTATCGGCGCGCGCGCTGACGGTAGGCTCGCTATTGTGATGCACTCGCCACCTCACTCCTATTGTGCTCGTCTGATATCTGCCAGCTTTATTATCAACTGTCTTGGTGTTGCATTGTGGGCTTTTCTAATTTTTATTTGAACACCATTTCGTTTTGTTTTTGCTGAGATTCCTGTGGTGGAAAAAAACTCTTTTTTTTAATGTTCAGTGGGTTCTTGCAAGATTCGGTCGCATTTATCTTGTAACCTTTAGTAGCGTTTTCGGCGTAGCGAGCGTAGTGCAGCCGCTACGCTCGCTATGCAAACGCTACGAAAAACGGTATGCTACGAAACTAAAGTAATTTTCATTTTTCATTTGTAAAATAAAATGGCTGCCGTTTGTAGAATCATCATTAATCAATCGATTATTTTATTAATCATATTAGGTAATAATTCTAAAAAGTAGTAAATATAGTAACAGTAGTCAATAAATAGAACCAAATAGGCACATTAAAGCTTAATACATATTTTACCTAACAAATCAGCAGTCTGTTACGATCGCTTCCATTCAATAAATCTATAGCTGCGCAGGCGCCGCGGTGGAGCTTTCAAAGCTTTGTCCCGAGGCATACGCTGAGATGCTTTTAACTGATAACGTATTGTATTATATCCTAACTGTTTTCTAACTACGAATTTGGACCATAAATTCTATACTTGATCCAATACAATATATTTTGAATTACGAATATGATTTTCTCTTGAAGATTTACGATGTAATTGAAGAAAATTTACTGAGGTAAGTTATTGATTTTGATGGTGTAGTAAATATTAAAAAATTACCGATGTACTTAACTTATTTATGCTCAATAAACATAAATAGTAGACAATATTTTATAGTATGATCTAACTAAAATATTATATCTTATAGAGAAAAGTGAAAGTTTTAAGCTAATACAAGCTCTATTTCATCTGTTTTCTATTTATTTATTTTTTGAGAAATGTCGATCTCTTTTTTTGGAAAAATTGTAGGTATATTCAGCAAGAAAATGGGTTATTTCACAAAAACTTTTTTGATGCCAATCAATCCAGTTTCTTTTAAGTATCAAAAACTCTATTGAACCAACTGAGGTATTAGATTAGACAGAAATCACAAAAAGCCTTTCCTATACATTTCGTAGGAAATGAGACTCCATCTTACTCTTTATCATGGATAGCAGTCTATCCAGCCTTCTCATGCTGATCCATGTAACTGGAGAAACCTCGACCCCTGTCATACAGGATGTCCTAGTTCAGGGGTCGAGACCTCATTGATGTAATGTGTTCTGATGTTTGCAAATAAATTACTATTACTATCCATCATAAAAAGTAAGTTGGAGTCCGCCCCGTCTGTAAACTCCACCTGTATATTAATAACATTACATTAACTAGATCTCCACAAAAAACAACACAAATGAAATACCTCTAACTGCATTTCCGAGTCCCGAGGAGCGAAATAAAAAAAAAACACTGCCAACCGGGAAACGCCAGAGAGTTTCGCGCCATGTCTTTTTTTTTATTTAAAAAGGCGCGAGTTCTCGTGTGACCTTTCCGCGGCTTCCGAACACGACCAGGTTTTTGCACAAAAATGAATGGCGACGGAGGATAGAAATCTTTCTCACGCCACATGCCATGGGAAATGAGTTGAAGTGACGCGCATCGTTGTATCTTTTAAACTGCACTGACTTTTATGTTCGTGTATTTTGACTGTGATAAGTATTTTTTGTTATATTTTACCTTTATTTTCCAGTTTTAAAATGTTAGTGTGATGCCTCGTGCTCACCAAATTAATCGGCCACTACCATTTTTTATTCAAAATGCAATCGATATCAAATTGCATAAGAATCATTAAAACCTCAACAAAGTCCAGTTTCGAACACTAATCCCTGTTTGTACTTATCATAAACGTGATTAAAAAAATACTAAGCTAAAAAAGTTAAAATGATTTGCTAATCTTGCTGTTCGTAGGTATATTCTTTCATGAAAATCTACTAAAACCGCAGCAAGGCTAGATGCGGTAGTGGGGGATAGGATAATTAGGGGAAGTGGTGGGGCCGGGTCATTGACCGGAAGCCTCCGTTGATCCGTCAGCAGATGGCGTCACCGGCAGAGTAGCTCATTTTTTACCGAGCCTCACTTTGTCTCCCACGTTCAGTTCTCAGGTAGGTATAATTATGATGAATTTGAATTTTATTGACGTTTCAGACTATTTGTATTTAACCATGACTGACGTTTTTGATAATAATTCTAAGCTTATTAGTTAGTAGTCAATCATATTCGTGATGGATGGGACAGGGTTTATCGAAAGATATAATAATGATCGTGGATTAATCACACATTTCTATACCGCTGAAAAAAAAAATACTCCAAAGATAATAAGATCAAATAGAGAACTTAAATACTCAATTTATATTTCAAATTCACTATCAGAACATCACTGAACATGACGCATCCCACCACTAATCAGAACACGTAACCGTACGCTTCATTTCGGTAACAGCCGATTGTTTCATACAAAACAAAATTCACACGACTCATTTAAAAACAATTACAAATCTATTGTACACCACTCAATAACACTAACGTCATCGGATATACAAAAGTTGATTGGCAACCATAGTAGCCGGAACGCCGTACAGTACCACAATAATAACAACACTTTTCAATACTCCTATAATTCTCTTTGATTATAATTATA
Source organism: Xanthia togata (assembly GCA_963853775.1). Lineage (NCBI taxonomy): Eukaryota > Metazoa > Arthropoda > Insecta > Lepidoptera > Noctuidae > Xanthia > Xanthia togata. The sequence goes on along the minus strand of OY970798.1, from coordinate 21,693,944 downwards.
CGGCGCTTATTAAGGCAATTATTGAAGATACGGATAATTTCTATTGTGAGGCTAGGTTAGTATAAGGTTACATCATATGGACGTGGGAAAGTGGCCAGTTAATATATGTAGTGGAGGATGGTAGCGGGGCCTCCAATTGACAGGAGATCGAAAGGCTATAGAAGCGTTATCCGATTATTCTCGAGAACATCACTGGAGGTATTCCTGATAAATTTTGTAGAGAGTACAAAGAACCGCGACGATGATCAAAGTACTTAAATTCAGCACACAATGCGAAGTCAATGCCACCAAAATAGCTGACTGGCACGAAGTCAAAGATAAATTGGCGCTTATAAGGCACTTTTGAACGTTAAAATTTACAAAAAAGATAGAATTGATTCAAGTTGCCCCTTCAAAAGGTAGAGAAGAACGGGCAAGAAACTCCTGCTGAAAGTAAGGCTAATCTTTTAATCTCTGTAAGAGCTTGCACTAACGTGGTAGAATTATTAATTTTAATTACCTGTGTAGCTGTCTTAATTTCGCTCTCTTAAACAATATGAATAATATAGAAGAGTGGAAACTTTTCTATATTTTTATTTCATACCTAGATTCACCCGGAAATTATTCATAAAAACCAGAGAACTGAGAACTTCTTGTTGCTCTCATTTTAACGCCTGAAGGTCTTTAAAGATGACTTTATAACGTCCAAAAAGCCGATTCAGTGCGTCCTTAATGACATGAAATGTGGCCACCGCGGGCAGTTCACATAATGAATAAATAATTGTACGGAAATATTTTGTGACCGGCCAAAGTGGATCTAGCTTTGTTAACCAAATTGCAGTGATTATGTACAGTGTTTGTGTTCATGCAAACGGCGACATGTTATGTATTTATGGGGGCATTGTACCAAATACTAGTTTTATTTCAACTTTATTATGATCACGATCACGTTCGCAATTCGCATAGAAAGTCTAAACTCCCGTTAGAACCTTACCCTAGAGTATTGTTAAAGCAAAAATACAACATACATACATAAACTCACGCCTTCTTCCCATGGGGGTAGGCAGAAACTACAGAATGCCACCTGCTACGATCCTTACATACCTACTCCTTTTGCCTCGTTTACGTTCATACATCTGGTCATACACGCACGCCGGTTGCGAGTACTACGCACCTGTCCTTTCTGAAGAACATCACCAATAAGATCAGTATTTATGTCCTCTTAAATACATTTTGTTAGTCGCCTTTCATTCATCCTCTCAACATGACCAAACCATCTCAGCATACCCTTTTCAATTTTTGTCACTACATCTTCTTTTAACTCACACCGTTGTCTTATCACATCATTTCTCAGCCTATCATTCATAGTTAGATTCATAGGTACAAATAGGTACCTATTTAAAAGTTTCTGTTCAGAAAAATTGTAACAACAGGATTATCATCAGCCTAGTCTTTTCCCAACTATGTCGGGGTCAGCTTCCAGTCTAACCGGATGCAGAATACCAGTATTTTAAATGAAGCGACTGCCTGTCTGACCTCCATAACCCAGTTACTGGGTAACACGATACCTCTTGGTAAGACTGGTTGTCAGACTTTTGGGTTTCCAACTACCCGTAACGACTGTCAAAGATCTATAAATGACTTGACGTGCTTTCCGAGGCACGGAGGAGTCTCGATATGTTATGAATGGTCACTCATCCACGGCCCGACCCCGGCAAGTATAGCTTAACCTTCGATCGACCCAAGCGGCTGTTATTATTTAGCCACGAGCCCTCTGCGGAATTTCTTTGTACACAATATGATAGATTATTCAAATACTAAACAAATTATTTTTATATCCACTCTACTATAGGTACTGTTTATACAACTAATTTATGATTGTTCTCCCTTTGTCACTTAATTTTTTATGAATTATTATCTCTTTAATCAAATGTGATATAAAGGTCAAACTAAGTTTATTTTTAAGTGCCTACAACATGGGAAGAGCGCTGATGTCTGAAATACAAATATTTTATATCTAGTTCTGACACAGACGTTCCATATGTGATCATAGAATTAAGTATATTATAGTGTATCACCACACCATATTAGTTAAATGTCTGTATATTTTTAAACAAATAATTTATTCTTATTAAACATTTCAGTAATATTTTAGTCATGTCAGTAGTCAGTGACCAGTGAAGGACTAGAATTATTGTGACAGCAACATTAATAATTTAAGAAACGTCAAATAAATAATATAGTTTATTTAACATCGAAGTACTAGGTGAGTACTGTTACACTTTCTCTATAATTTTGAATATCCAAGATTTTTTTTATTAGCCATATGAGCCAGAGGAGCCAGGTATAGCTTATATGGAGAAAACAATTAAAGTAGCTAACGTACAACTAGTTTAACAGGCATTGAACTCTTGCCCTACGGAAGTGCAACAGACGGTATGAAAATCACCCTTGTGTTAGGTATCAATTGACCTACGGGTACCCTAATTGCGAAATGCGATACTCTTGCAGAAATTAATAGAACATGATGAATATTCCCTTTTTGAAACGTATGGTACGTTTCAAAAAGGGAATAAAAAAACAAGAGACTACATCCAACTCATTACAAAGTTCTTAAAACCATACATTCCGTATTCAGTAACAATGAATACACATCGAAAAGTATGAGAGAGACAAAACGAATGAATAAAAATTGTTGAATGTGCGGCCAGTAGTCGTCTCTAGAATTCTGATTTAAATTTTCTTTTACAGGCTTTCAGAAAAGAGACAGGAGTAGGACACTTTTGTGATGCTAACGCTCAGTCCATTCTCTATGTCTATGCTTAAAACTAATTGACACTGGCCATTTACACAGCCAGTAAATCCTCAATCCAAATTTAAAAGCAATGGCACTAAACAAACAACCATTTTTTTTTTCTTCTAAATTCAAAGGCAGGCTACACACGGTCAGTCTCGCCCTGTCATTGGCATAACGGTACAACCAATGGATACTATGACTGCGCATGATTCCTTTATAATTGAGATTCACTCCGTGTGCCTGTACAATTTAGTTTTGGTCGTCACGAGTTATCTACTTAGGCATGTGTGGGTTCAATTTTGGGTATTTTATTTTGATGCTTGGACGAAACCAGAATGAGTCGCAAAACCTTTGAGATTGAACCCTAAAATCAATCATTTGGAAAAGTTCAAGATCCAGATTTCTTTTAAATGTAGATCTTTCGGATCAAAAACATTCAACATATTAAAAAAAAAGAAAAAAAGTATTTAATATGTAAAGCTAACTACTAAACATGCATGTAAACTGAAGCTAAACTATAGCTAATAAAACAGCCCCGGACACGCTAAAAGCTATAAAAGTCCTCTGATAATGTACTACCGTCATTTTTGACGAGTCCATATAACATGCAGACTTTAGTAGGAGAACGTTATGTATTAATCAGCAACACGGCCCAGGGACTTGACTACATGTTGATATTTAAACAATAAACTTATAACAATAAGATGTAGAGTTTAAATGGCTTTTTAATTTAATCAAATCTTCGAAGACATAATTATGACATCTATCAAACAACACTGGGTCCGCGAGGTGGATTACAGCCGTCTCCTTCTCGCAGAAAAGGGGCCTCTGTCCCAGTAGTGGGAACGTTAGGTAAATCACTGATTATGCCATATACATTTTCGGCAGACCTGAGAACGCCCACAATAATGCTCTTGGACTTGTGTAGAAAACGCATTTTCCACCTGACCCTTTGACATTTCAAAATATGAACCAACAAATAATTAATTAAAAAATAAATTAGGACTAAATACACACATAACATAACATCACGCCTGTAACTCCCGAAGGGTTAGGCAGAGGTGCACCCAAAGGTAAAGAAGCAGCAAAAACCAGAAACAATAGCTCGGCTGTTGCACAAGCGCCTAAAGGCTACCTTTCTCCATACTGCATCTATAGACAAAGAGATCTACAACCTATTCTACGGATTAATTATGACCACACAACAAAAAGTTACAAACGTTGAATGTGTGGTGAAAAGAATTAGCCTAATTCTTTTTCTAAAATACGCCTCGTTACTCCTTATAACATCAGCTATCTGCCAGTGAAAGTCCTGTCAAAATAGGTGCAGCCGTTTTTTTTTGTTGCTAGCATTACAGTACCTATATACTTTCATATACATTTAGTAATAAGCTGTTATTTTGAAATAACAAACAGACACTTCAATTTTATTTATTTGTATAGTTAACCATACTCCACTCTGCCACAAATTAATTGACATGCACCATAATTTCAGTCAATAAATGACTTCGTTAACGCTATAATTTAAAGATGTAGGTTCATAAACCATTATCTTTATTCATGGGACATGAACATAACCTATAGTGCGACATTGAGGATCGGTAAGACTATAAATGGGACACATTTTACTGGCTGAAGCTAAAACGCAAATGGCGGACTGCCCACTTGTCTAGAGCCGTGTCTGGACAGCTGCAGTACCGAGGAGTTCGCCTATGTTATATCACTATATCGACCTTTAAGTCTTTAAACGGATTATGTGCCTGTAATTGTACAAGTGTCCATACCCTTGAAACAGGAATAGTAACACTTCTTTCTTTCTTTTTCCTGTGGTTAGTGACTAACCTGGTGTCAGAGTTTTTAAGCCGCCCATGGGCCTCTGACTTGGCTTCACATGCCGTCGAGAAATATCTCGCAGGCATGCCGGTTTCCTCTGAGTAGGGCTTACGTTACGTACGAGATCTATCAAGGTTTTTTCAAGAAAATATATGAACTACGCAATAAGTGATGTTTTTTTTGGGAATACATATAGATTTTGATTGCAGTTTTTTTTTTTTCTGGTTGCCGTAATGTATCAGTAATGTACTGGCTTGCCTGACTTATTGGCTTAATGTCTCAAGTTTTATACTTTTTATGTTATGTCAAGTCAAGATGTTATCCTATACGTTTATTTTCACCACACACATTCACTTACATCACTCACCCGTCGAGTTTTAGACTTAAGTACCTCCTCCCATAGTCCAAGTCTAACTCATTTAATTTTGGAATTGTTGTGTATGTGATTTACTCGTATATACGTTTTTACACCTAATTTACCACGGAAGAGCAGTGATTCAAGATACAAGTTTTTACCTAGTTTGAAATTCAGGAGTTCATATAGTTTTAGCAATTTTGCACTTACATTATTTGTAACTATACTCCATTTGAAATAAGATTAGATATTTAACTAAACCTTTTTACAGTTCGTTCAAACGATTTTGACTTCTATTGCGTTGGTAGCATGACAAATAGCAGCTGCAGTAAACAGTTGGTATTGTGAGCACTTTTTGCTTTTAATGACATCCTTATTCCTATGGTATAGAAGTCAGAATCGGTTGAACGGACTGTAAAAAAGGTTTGTTTAAATATCTAATCTTATTTCAAATGGAGTACAGGTTCTTAGGAATATAGTTTAACTGTATTAGGCTATATCTTATTGATTCCAAATAGACGTTGTTACTATTATTTGTTGGTTAAAGGCCCTTAATCGTCTATAGGACGTGGCCTTAAATTACAAGGATTTTAGTGGAATATAGATATCGAAATCATCGAAACGATACAAACGATTTCTTAGAAAAAACTTTGCAACAGGTTTTTTACTACAACACCTTGGAATCGTACTTTGAATGGATTTGGAGTGGCCAATTCCCGAAAGTATGTGCATCAATCAAGATAAAAATGGATAACAATGCTGCCCTTTTTTTTTGTTAAAAGTTTTTTTTTACATTTTTACACAACGATAAAAAGTTATTATTCAAATACAAGAGAAACCTTGATACAGTAGAAACTGTAAACGGATAGAATATAAAACGATTTATCCTTCCAACGCGGCAAGCGGCCGATAAGATAACATTCATATTAATTACCTTAATCAAACAACCAATAGCAATAAATACATAGTTGCGTTAGATTTATAGCATCCGTTTGAACAATATCTTAGGTACAATCTATCATTAGACATGCAGAAGAATGTATTATTAATTCATTTGTCTGTTTAATCAAACAAAGCTTAGTTTATATTTGCATGATTTTTCATTAACCTGTTCAAAAAATAAAAATATGTTTCCAATTTTAAATTTACTTTGTCTCTGGTGGCGCGAAAATGTATTTAATTTATAGACTCATTTCGATAATGGCAGGAAGTATCAATAATTCGAAGTTTCTCCTATTAAAAGTGTCACTCGTATAATACTGAAAAATAACTGTAATAATAGTCTTGATTGAGTTATTTTTAATAACCGTCCAATTTACCGTGCGTCATGCAATAAATGAAGAGCGTTTTATAAAGAAATAACAGTGGATTGGATGATTTCTAATTAATTTCATTGCTAACGTTTACGACTACAGGCGTTCCACTTTGTTACGTTACAAATAAAATATGGCGGCAAAGCGGCCATTTCATTGTTAGCGTGATTACAAAGTGCAAAACGGCCAAACTGAGATTGTTTATCGAAATTAATTCATTGATTTTATTATTTTTAATGAACATTTTTACTACATCAATTTTTACTCGAGTTTTAGTTGTAATTATTTTTGTCTAGTGGAAAATTATACGTTTATGCCTTACTCGCACAATGCCAGAAACCATGCTTTTCTATAAAATAAAATTGCATTAATTTAACATGTACATAAGTAAGTAAGTAGATGGGTATTATTATTATATTGTTATTATATTTTTCCACGTCCAATGGCAGATAAATGTTTTACACTGGATAATAAATATTGACATTGTGTCTGGGTCGCTCTTGGTCGTGGCTGGGCAGTTTTCCTCCTCATCATAAATATTGTGTGATAAAATCGGTGGTAATTCAACTGAACGAGAAACTGCTCAAGATATTCTCACTAAACCAAATAAGATAAAGTTACAAGTACTTACCTATATTTTACACTTCCGTTAACTGTATATTTTTAATTATAGGCCATTTATCCATAAACCAGCTACAGGTACCTATTCTCTTGTATTAAGTGCAAACTGCTTTTGCATTAACAAAATAAACCGTTACACCAATGACCATTTCCACAAAGTACTTTCATAACTGAGAGCCACAATTGTCGTCATTATAGATGATGAGATATAGCACTGACCGAATTTCAAACACATATGCCCAATCCAACAATACTCTCAGCTGATTAGGCCTCTATCAAAAATATAATTGTTACCCGAGAAAGTGGCATACGCAATATCCGCCAAGGAAATATCGTCTATCGCTCAAACAATCATCGGCAGACAAAAGGGCCGAAACAGTTAGACTATGTGTTGCAACAGACCGATCAACAAGCATGTCATTATGGAGCAACCATCTACATCTGAACTTCCACGCCTCTTCAAGATGCTCGAATTAAGTCGGCTCGACGCATTCGGATGATTTTTCAGAGGTCTCCGTCAACTGGCCGAGAACGAATCTCAAGCATTTGTGGTGGCCGAGTAGTTTCTCCCAATTACATCGTCTCTAGCCGGCGATTGGCCGCTCCACGAGGAATCCGGCCTGTCGTGACTGTGATAAAAAAAACTGACGCAAATTGCCGATACGCCTCGTGCACACAATTTCATGCTCCGGCTTCTCGACGAACAGTCTAGATTCGTCATATTTCCAGCAACAATACGAACACATGAATCTCGATTCTGGCGCGAATCTGCTACAGATTGAATTAATTAATAGTTCCAAATCTGAAGCTAATGACTATTTAATGCGTGTCGGTAAAAAAAGAGTCGATAGATCACTTTACGAATGGAGTTTTATTCAATTGTATTGTTCTAATTGGTGTTTTTTTGTCGACATTTATCATTGATGCGGCTGAAGGCATTATGGCACTGACAGTGATCTTGGGAGGCACATTAGTCTCGAGTCTCGACGAAAGGTTATGAGAACGGAACGCGACGCTTGCGAGCAGCGAGGACTGCCACGTCTCTTATTATTTCATTTCCCGTCTCATTACTATGTTTGCTTACTTTGTGTTTAATGTTGTCGTATTCTGCTGATTATTATTTATGACTATCTTCATTACATTCCTCCGCAATCAAATTATTCTTAGTATTAAGCCTCTCAAGCTCTTCATCTATTTTGTTGTCAGTAGGTACTTTATAAATAGGCATGCAAGTTGACTGGAGGCTCTCGATCATGGCCACAACAGTGAGATCGACAAGTCATCGCTTCGTCACGGCACGGTTCGATTTGTCGCAAACTACTAAACGTTTTTATGTTCAACTGGGTTGTCATAGCGTTTAAAATAAACTATCAAACTTGTTGTGATCATGATATGACAAGGTGTTAATGATTCTAAACTTCGATCACTTTGTAGCTCGGCAACTTTTGGGTCTACTAGTCGATTTAGTATTCCGTCATGAATTGAAAATTTCAAAGGTTCTAAAAAACCTTTTATATCGAATATTTAATCACTAGGTTAAACGATATTATCTGTTACTTTGTCGTTCACTTCTGTGATTGTTATTTTATCCTTAACGAATCTCACTGCCCATCGTGGCTATTATTATCAAGGGCTGATTATCGTCTTTTTGTCTTCCCAAACTGGCTAATCACTTCACTTCAAGTACTTAATTTCTGATCTGATTTCGGCGATGTTTTCTTCCAATTAGATGTGGCAACACAGCTCGATGGTTATCTCCGGACAATTCGTTCCGGGCGGGAGACGCAGCGCGTGACGCCGCCGATTAGAAATCTCGGCTCGGATGCCGCAACGCAACGTGCTGTCGATTGGCTAGCTCTATTAAACTGTTCATGTATCTATTGGCTAGTTTTTTTTTAATACGAGATGTTCGTTTAAGTAGTTTACCTATTTACTTGGCTTTAGAGTTGTGGGTTCAATTTTATTTTAAGGCCTGTTACGTTGAATAAACAAGAGTATATCAGTAAAACTAAAGTGACATTCAATAACAGTAACATTTCTAACGTTAATAAACTAAGTGTTTAAAATATTGATCCAAAATATATAAATAAAATTAGAGACAGAACATAAAAAATAATCTGACATTTACATACGACACATTCAAATTGTGGGCGATAGTTATCATTCATAATCATATTTAAGTAATACCTAATTAATGGTGTTTGGTATACAGAATGTATATTCAGGAGGTGGAATGAAGCTATTGACCTTGGCAATGGAAATTCTCAGGTTCAAAGTTTCCAAATCTGCAAGGCCGTATGATTTAGGAATAGCAAGTAACGGAGCGGAAAGTTTGACAAACGTGGTGGAAACAATAATTTGGTCATTAGCAGGTTTCTATGAATTCTTAGTCTAGTCATTAATATTAAATAAACTGTTTGTAAATTTAAAGTTTTTATTAAACTCTGTACTAATCTATCTTGGTTTTCGTGAGGCCACACAATTCTTTATAGACTCTTCATTATTAATTATGGTCCTGGAAACATCTTAATTGTAGGTACCTATGTACTTCACAAAAGCAACAGTTTTTAACTCAATCAATTCTTTATAAACATAATACTAAATAACATTCCACAAGGAAAATTTTAAAATAGACTTTATTTTTAGAAATGTAGTACCTAGACAGTCAAAAGCACCAGACCAAAACGACAGGAGAAGAAACTAGTTTGCTTCATAATGGATTCGTTGCAATTTAAGCCAGTTAATATATTGTTAGTTTTGTTGAAGTTGTAGGCATAGATGGTGTCAGTGAGGAAATAACTTACCTAAGAAGACCTGACTTTGCTGTATAAGAGGATTATGATTCGAACGGTGGTGAAGTAGAAAAGATTTTAGATGATGAAACAGCATATTTAGACAATTTGGTAGAGGTCATTATTATATACGCAGAATATGGAAATTCACGATAGAAAATGTTTACGATATGGAATAAGAATCAAAATTGACACTACCAGTGCAGTGCTGTAAGCATCAGCCATAAAAATAATATTTAGTTTTTATCTTTTCTCTCTCTTAAAGTAAAGTAAACCTCACAAGTCGTTTCCTTAATCGAATTTGAGCCTTCGATTAATTTCCATAAGGCTTTATTAAAATCTACAAATCGATAAGAGCCTATATCGCCGCCCACTCTACCGTTCTCCGTTGCCATAGTTACCTCCCATTCACTTCGGGTTATTTTGGTGATTCGTTCCCGTACATGATATAATCGATTTGCTACGATTCAAAACCGAATTTTAACACCTGTATCGATTCTAAATATTTTTCTAAATGCTCTCCAACACTTTGTGACTATCTATATTTCTTAAACTTTTATGAGTTTCAACAAGAATAAATTTCATTGTGTAAGCATTGTTTAGTTAGCAGTTCTGTATAAATAAATATTTTACTTAATTGTATTTCTTACCGGTTTTGTTGCGACATTTGACAAATAGGTTTTTGCTCGCACATTCAAGTAACTGAGTTTTTGTTATTTCTTGCTACGTGGTAATGGCAATGATGAAACAATTCAAAACTTAAAATAAATACACAAAGATAAGTTTTCTGTAGACCGTAGACTCACATGGCAACTGGGTACGGTCGGAAAAAAACTTTAGTTTTAACGATTCTATAGCGTTACAGATGAAAGAAATGGCGTTCAGTGCAACATTATGAAACAACAGTGCACGAAATACAAAAGAACAATGACCCAGATCCGCCAAAGATAACCATCGAAGTGACGCATGTGTGGAATCGATAACAGTAGTGTACACGCACGCACTCGCGGACGTTATCGAACCAATATTTACTCAGGTAACAGAAACACGCGAAACGCCGCGACCGTGTGAACGCGCCCGACTTCTACACTCCTCTAATTGTATTAAAGAGAGCCCTTAGTCGTTGCTGTAAGGGCAAGCTCATTTAACAAAACGTCACGATATTGTCGCCGAATAAAAAAGATCATACCTACCTATTCACCGGCCAACAGCTGCACCGAAACGGAACGGCAGATGCGCGTGAGCAGCCGACGCTGTTATTATAGAAACTACAAAAAGCGGCAGCCAGTTTCAAAGTACGCGTGGATTTTTCACGGAGATAGTGTGGAAAACTTACCGTGGCTCATGAGGCAGTGCTGCAGTGCTGCGGTGGTGCGGTGGCAGCGCCGGCGCACTCACTAACAGCACACGTGCACGAATGCCGCGGGCGCGCACCTGTCGCGGAATGACTGGCCATTTCCATATTAGATAGTATTTATGAACGGGCAAGGCGCTCGCGCAGCCCGACGCGCCGAGGTGGACTGACTGCCGCCGCGCGCGCTACCTGCGCCCACCTGTCCCCCCCGCCCCACCACAAGGAACCGGATGGTACTCCAAAACAAAACGGCCAACAAAGGACGTGCCGCGAATGTTCGCGCCACTGGTCCGCTCCATATATCGACGAGGGTCGGCGAGCCCCCGGCCGACCAGCCCTTGCGACTGTTTACTCGTACCACCTGACTCACGAGCCGAAAACCCAGCCCCCGTCGATCAAAACGATGATTTACGATAGATCGATGCTACGATCGAGTCTCACTCGACCGTTGTATTCTTCACTGAAGTGACTTAATTTAAGTACGATGTTAAAAATGCGAATATAGAAAACGGTGAACACAAAGAAATTGTTGACACATAAGGCGACGCTCGAACACCTGCTGAATTTGCACAATCAGAAAGAATGATTGCTCAACTAATTGTGGAAGTACTTGTAAATACAAACAATGCTTTAACACCGGGTGGACATCCGAGGCCGGTTTCGTCGTCCATTTTGTTCATAACAGTGATTTGGTTACGTTAAATTTATTTACAAATCGGTTCCTGTGTTATTTGTAAACGGCCGCCGGTGGACGCCGCCCGTTATTCATTCTTATCGGTTCTATCTGTACCTGATATGATAACGGGCTATCCAATGGTGCTATAATCAAATCTTTTCGTGATTTTGTTTTTCCGCATTTAACGTTCAACAAGTCATCCGACAATAGCTAAAATATATCCTGTTCGTTTTCTTCAACCGTGACACTGCTTCAAGCAGTTACTGTAAATCAAATTTCCATGTGGTCCAAATGTTAGTATGCAGCCATTAAATTCTCATCATCTTTCGTTTTTTTTGCGTTGACACTGCGTGTGTATAGGTATGTGACCTCAACGATTTTGTCCCATAATTACGACACATGTCCTACTTACCGCTAACTGACTTGAGCTTTTTATTATTTTTATTTAAACTCGACACCTTATACAAAGTAGGCTAAACTTTTCTTTACAGAAATAAAAGCCAAAAAGTGTCATTTTTGTAATCATCTTCGTCTTTCGGTTACTTAAAGTAGTTATGCATTTGGAGGTTATAATGATTTTAAATAAAGATAATTCTACAATTGTCGGTGATACCGGAACATGTAGTTTCAGCCCACGTTGACTATGTTTAAACAACGACGAACAGCTGTAACTCCGAATCCACTGCAATACGTATTACGAAGAACAAGACTATGGGAATATTTCCAAATCATCATCTGCTCTGTATTGGTAGGCCAATATCCTAACTAATAATTATTATAAATGCAAAAGTGAGTTTGTTTGTTTGTAACGCTTTCACGCTAAAACGGCTGAACTGATTTGGATAAAATTTGGCACAAGGGTAGAACATGACTTGGATTAGGCCATGGGATACTTTTTTATCCCGATATTTCCAGGAAATCGAGAACTACGCGGGTGAAACCGCGGCTAGTCAATTATAAAAATAACACAAGTATTCTACTGGTGCTTGATTCATAACAAGAAATAGGTTTATTTTATACGCAGCTGAGATATCATGAAAGGTGCTATTATCTCACCAAAAGCATCTTGCTTGTCTTAGCACAAAATTCGAAGCAAGCTAGCTTCAATTGTTTCTAACTATCAAAGAATGTTCCATGCAATGCATCAACGCTGTGCCTGTGCGTGGTTCACACCTCGTAAAGTCCCACTATTTACTGCACATTTCACGCCACAGAGAGCAAAACATACAAACAACACGAAGAATAAACAAAATGTTCGTAAGTAAAAATATTTGGTCACAGCTGGAGGTTATCAGGCAGAACGTAGCTCTTAGGTTCAGGTAGTGGAAGGACTTATATCAAATTCACTTAGTCGTGTTCAGGGAAGCGATAAACGCCACATGAGGTGCGCAGGCGACGATAGCGCATCACGTCACGGCACCTGCTGATAACGCCGACTGAACGCTGAATTTTACGCACTTTTATTTAAGTGCGAAGGTTTTAATAAAACAAAATAGGCTAGGCTAATACAAATAGGATTTCATTTAACTATTCAAAAACATATTCATTGAGCAATTCTCAAAATCTACCAAACCTTGCTATTTATTGGATATAGCCATTCGTTCACTTACAGCTCTTCTTCATTTGATGTAATACTTTATCTTCATTCCTTCTTTGCCTTCATTTCCTTATCGGTCAATGTAACTAAAATTAGATACACTGTTAGTTCTTCTACCACACAAAATTCTTCAGTCACCTTCATGTCATTAAAGCTTAGTATTCATTTCATTGCCAACTGTACTCCGTAAATCTCATTCAGAACCAATTTCCTCCTGCTCACATATCCGCATATCCGAGTCGGCTAGTTTTTCACCCGGCACTACAATACCGTGGCTGCCCATCGGCACGATATCAATGAACCGGGATCACAGGATGTTGCCCGTCCGGAAAAGCACAAAAACTACGCACAGCCTCCGGGACGATGGATAGAGATGAGGTTGTGAGGGGAAATAAAACTTGCGTAGAAGCTTCCATTACTGATTCTCAATGAGAGTGTACAAATTATATTTTTTGTTTTTGTAATTGCTTGCAAATTACACTTTCAATCAGCATCGTCATTTTACTAACCCGTGGGTGGCGGTTCATACTCGAAGTTATTTTTATACCACCTTCTCAGGCGGTAACTTCAACATATTCCTTCATTTTTAACAGTTTAAAAAACGAGGTTATAAATATAATGTTCTTCTGTATTTTTTTAATTATGTAGATGGTGACAAGTTTTGTTTTCACTTTTGTCGGCAATCCCCATGTTTTTTATGTATGTTCATTGATATATTCGTCAACTGTGGACCGATTTTGACAATATTTTTTTCCACAATTATTATCTAGTTATTCGATGGTAGGACAACCTCAGCAGTTTTCAGTATCTCTGACGGACAGTTAGACACCACATTGGTAAACATTTATGAAAGATGAAAAGTAATTACACTCATACATATCTAATGATATAACTTTAGAACCAGCCAATCTAGTTAAACGCGCTGTTCTCATTAGTTATAACGCCTTTTATGGAGCTTCAGATTTGTTAATAAATAATTTTTAATATCATATAAAATATAAAGCTACATTTATTGCTACAGTTGTTGGAAATTACATTAGACCATACGCGGAACTTTCTGTCGACACATAGCGATCGCAATCCGCTGTGTAAGCTTTGATTGCCTATCGATTCACTACGGAACTGGCTGGAATATTTGGAGAAAATAGAACACTTAAAAAAAACCCGACTACTGGAAAGTCACACTCTAAAAAGTATGAAACAAGAAAATATTTCAGGCCTAAATCAAGACACAGGTACAAAAATGGTCAAGGTAAAGCCGTAGTCGCATGTCTATATTCCTATAAAATTATAATTTAATGTGACGTCACATAGCCTATAGCACCAGCGGACGGTCAAGACGCTTCCAACGATACCTCAATCAGTAGTTTAGAAGTTATGAGGTAATAGATGAACATACATACATACTGGTCAAAACCATAACCCTCCTTTTTGCTTCGCCGTAGTCGGGTAAATTTAGTAAAAAAACCTACGAGTCCGACTCGCACGCGAAAGAAAAAAAAGATAGAAAATACGTTTATTTACGATAAACATGACGCAAAGAAAGAACAAAACACGAGAATAACAAATTGGGGGAAAATATGCGTCACATCCACGCAAAACGGCCATCGCTCAGTATAATGCTGCGACCCTATGCGAGACACAGCCCCAGCGCTGGTTTCCAACCACAGCCGGCGTTCCAGACTATCATATCATGTGTGTACAACTATTGTAAAGGTCAAGCAAAAATCGCCGACAAAATCACGTTTCTTGTTTAGGGCCCTCTTAATTATTAATATATTTTTTTGTTAAAGCGGCAATAGAAATACACACTGAGAATTTTCACTGTCTACCTATTACAGTTCATGAGATACAGCCCGCTGCCAGACAAATAAATTACGCGGTTTAGTAATAGGGTCCCGTTGGCACCCTTTAGGTACGGAACCATAAAAAAGAACGAATAAGTAGCTAGAGACAAGAATAGGTCACACTATTTAGCAGAATAACGTTTAGCGGGCGTAACACCAACTGCTTCATAAAGGCAGTTAGCGTGGAAGGATGGCGTGTCCATAATTTATACAGCTAAAAAAGAAGCCATGTAGTTTACTGCTTACAATATGTATTAATAATTTTTCGATATATTCCAAGTTCTTTGAATGCCTTGTTGTTCTAGTGGGTTCTCGTTGTAGGTTGGGAGAGGCTCGCTTGACGTCACGAGCGCCTCTGTATGATGTAAGGGGGGAGTTTAACACCTCACTCCCCCCTAACTCGAGGTGGCCCGCAGAGGCGGGCTGGCACTAGCCGGGGATCGCGGAAGTCGCATTAGATCCCGTGATCGCCGGTGCAAGTGTGAGACGGAACGCCGGGGTGGTTTTAGTCAGTAAGAGTCTGACAGACCCCCGGGCATACATGAGGATTTCCCCTCGAAAAAAAAAAGGGCTCGCTTGACGTAGGTTGTCTTGGCGTCTGTCTACAAAAATTTAAAAACTTTCGAAAAAACAGACTCTGACTGAAAATTGCCAAACACATAAAGAGAGACCTAAGACCTAAAACCTTTAACTCTGCCGATCAACTCTCTCTTGCATTAGTTACATATTACGAGTACACACGCTAGGAAATACTGATTACAAAGGGTCGCCGTTATCAAAATCGATAAGGAGGACTATACTCGTATATTTGTTCTAGTGGTCGCAAGCGCTACTATTA
Organism: Xanthia togata; assembly: GCA_963853775.1. Lineage (NCBI taxonomy): Eukaryota > Metazoa > Arthropoda > Insecta > Lepidoptera > Noctuidae > Xanthia > Xanthia togata. Next base: position 21,677,942 of record OY970798.1, on the reverse strand, counting down.
AGCTTGTTTCCCCGAAGGGTTGGGCAGTGGTGTTCCTGTAGTACACCCACATTTCGCCAGTTATGTTTTCAAGTGCCATGTAATAGGGGGCGAGCCTATTGCCATCAACCGGGCACAATTCCAGACTCCGGGCTGCTACTGAGAAATTCCTGTTGGAAAAACCCAATAATACTTTGCCTGACTTGGGAATTGAACCCAGGACCTCATGCTCAGCAGTGGCGCTTACAACAACTAGACCAACGAGGCAGTCAAACAACAAACAACAAAAATACAAATAAAACAATATCAAACGATTCCTGTACATACAAATGTACCAACTTTGCACAAACATTGACGAATGTAGTGATAATGAGACAGTGTCGTCGCCGAGCCGCGTGTCTTCCGTGGGAAATAGTTCCACAGCCCACAATCAAATGTCGCACGTCGAGAAATCGTACCGTGCGCATGCGTCATATTATCACTTGTTAGAAAATAGTGTGCGAAACTGTTCGTTTGATTCTTTGTAGTAAGTGAACATAGGATTTACGAGTATTGTGGCTTTTCACAGGCCATAGATATGTTCTTGAGTGATTTTTTTTTGGGCACAAGTGTGATTGCTGATCGAGGGGTCCTGGGCTGTGTTTTCAGGAATCTTTAGGTAGCAAGCTTGGAGTTTGGAATTGTGTTCGGTTGTGCTTACGTAGGAATTTATATGACATTCAAACTGTTGGTATACCGCCTTGCCTTTTCGGTTTTCCAGGAATACAGATTTAATAAAAACCACTTTTTATACTAATAAATTGTATTTTACTAATATCAAAATGGACACATTCATACTGTCAATATTACAATCAGCATAACTATAATAACCAATACAACTATAAATATTATTTTACAATTTTAACCCGTTATTTATAACGTCTTACTAGGTCGACCGCTCTCTGCGAACTGACCGAGCGACCGCAAGCGTGAGGCTAGTCCCCATTTCACCCCACCATGACACTATGCCAACGGCATGGCTGTTGGCAGTGTTGCCAATTGAAATAAATAAAATTCCAGAACATAGTATTATAAACAAAAAATCATGACACAAAAGTGATTTTATTTTATTTTGTAAGTGAAAACAAACTAGTATATTAAAAATAAAGAGAATTAACGTAATAATGAACTTAATAAATATACTACCCACTACATTTTCCACAGATTACAATTTAGATTTTTACAAACTAATGGCAGACAACTATAGCCAGAGCGAAATTAATTAAATGAACAAAAGAGACTAAAAATAACAAAACCAAACTCTTGTCTGTGTATTCTATACTACGAGTCTTATAAAAAATAATAATAATTTGCTTAAGCATACCGAATCCACTGCTGATCCTTCAGAATTTTAGCTATATTACTTTTAAAAGTATTTCGTTTAAGAAATATGTAGTAAGGCGATATCACTAAATCGGTTATTGTATGTGTCGACTAAGCGGTGTAGCGGTAATCGCACCACCAGAAGCTGGTAGCGAACAGTCTCCTGGTGGGCACCTCTCACCCACCCACAGTTCGGGGAACCAGGTAACACAAACTATTCACCAAGTGATGATAAGTTATGTTCTTAGATAGTGTGTTATGTCCTCCTTTAGCATATTCAAAGCATCTGCTAGTATTTTTATTAATTTTGCATTTCTAACGAAGCCCACATATACCTTTCTTTTTTTACTAGCCTTTGCTGCCCCACTCCTTGGCAAAGGACAACATTTTATTATAAGGAAAACAATAAAAAAAAATAGTTGCAGAGACATAGGATATAGTAACAAAACATTTATTGCAAGTTTTAATCCAACTTGAGCGCTGATCAGCTGTTCAGCATTAATTAAGGCTGCACCACAGACTAATACAGATGGGTCACACCGCAAAATCATTTAAATAAAAATCGACTCTTTCTACGACACATTAAAGTGCAATTCAGGTCGCACAACGCTAATCACCTGCAGTTATATTCACCTAAAAGTTGTCTCCCTTTCTATCGCGTGACTCTTCTTTCGATCTTCAGCTACGTTACACTCACTGGATGGCCCAGCAAGTCGGGCCCGCCGCGAACTTGTAGCTTCATGCCTAAACTGCACTACCAAGTGTGGTTACACTCGGTATGATAGTGTTTTGAGATAACAACACTGTAGCGGTTACACCTCCACATACGAATTACGCATCAAAGACATGACGTCACACAAATCCTGCATCGCGCAATTAGAGTTTACCGCGCGAACGACATATATATAAGACAATCCGACATCAACAGTCGGGCAGTCGGCCCGCCAGACACAACACCCGTCTGGTCGGAGGATCCTCCCTTTTCTATGGTGGATGAGTGAACTTTACACCCTGTTCCTCATGCCCCTAAAACACTAACATACAGTGTGTTGAACTTTTGTAATATCTATGAATAGTAGCTATGCGTATCGACAGCCATTGATTACAAGTTTTCTAACTGCCGAACCCAATAACCTATTGTCAGTAAAAGACAGATCGCTATTGATGGTAGATAGTATAATTCTATCGGTCATTGTAACACATTCCATAGGATTCCTAGTCTCTGACAGATTATTAGGACGTTAAAACCATTGATAGATAGGTTTTTCTATCTCCAGTATGGCAAAACTGGTGATAGATAGGTTATTGACAGTTAATTGGTGCTCGGCCGTAAGTAGGTATATTGAGAGTTCCGGAATTATTCAATGCCTGATAAATATTTCTAGACGGCATATGAAGTCAAGTCATAGGCCCACAAACGGCATAAAAACTCTGACACCGGTCACTAACCACATGAAAAAGAAGATAATAATTCGATATTAAAATGAAAAAATCTTCTGTGTGGAGAAATATTTGCCAGTTACACAGATGAGGTGAACTTTTGTTTTAGCTGCTTTGGCTGACTACATTAGGGTGCACCACACATGCTAAAGTATCGTCATTCGTCAATAAGTAGTCATTTTTACTACATCCCTGGGGCCTTATTATGAACACTGCGAAAAAAGGATGGTGCTAGCGGCCTTGTATAGCTTGTGTGCCGCTAGCACCATCCTTTTTTCGCAGTGGAATAATGATGGCATTAATACTTCATAATAATGCCCCTGATCTCTGAAAATCATCGTTTAGTAGGACAACAAAATATATATTTTTTCTCTAATAATCTTTTTTTTTATTATTCACTAGCTGCGCCCCGTGGTTTTACCCGCGTAAGTCTCGACCTCGTGGGAATATCGGGATAAAAATTATCCTATGTTCTATTCCAGGTCATGTTTTACCCATGTGCCAAATTTCCTTCAAATCTATTCAGCAGTTTTAGCGTGAAAGTGTAACAAACCCAACAAAAAACTCACTTTCGCATTTATAATATTATTAGTTAAGATTACTACTAATGGATTAGTATGTACTGCAGCTGTTGGTATACGAAAAAAATAAAATAATAATCCACATACTTTTCCCCGATGTCGTGCATCTTGAAGTAGACATACTTCTCACAATTTTATTTATCTAAGTAAGTTTCCATGACACGCCTTACTTCCATCAGTAATTCTTATAATAAAAACCCACCTAACCCTGGTAGGTACCTCCACAATGTTGGTAACACCTTGCGCGTAATAAGCAGGAGGCGCACCAAGCGAGTGTTCCAGCGAGTGTTCCAGCGATCGACTCCAGGAATCACACATCTGCCTCCCGGGCTGCGCATGCGACTGAATACCGACGTTCAATTAGTACGACAATAAAACAAGGTATTGCTTACAGCAGATGTCAAGTATTCAGAACAGAATTTGTATGTTGGTTTATTGAAACTACAAAGAAGTGCTAGCGGCGAGGATCGAAATTATATTTCAATTTTCTCGTTTTTTTTTTCTAATTATGGAGCTAAGGATTTTGTGTTACACAAAAGTTTCGGTGTTGTTTGCTTTCTCGAATGATGAAAATACTTTTTTTAATACCTCAAGCATACTGCGGCGGACTTAATTCCGTAGTCATTTTCTACCAGTCAACCTTTGGGTGATGCAGAGACAAACAGTGGTAGGTGCAATATTGAAAATTGTAGAATAATTGATTATTTAAATATAAGGATATACATATATCCATATATAATATAAGAACAAATAAATACACATATTTACGAATATACAAGTAAGACAATCAATGGGAAAACATTACCGTTGTGATGATACTGCCAGCTTCTTACGAATGTGCTCGCGAACTTTAAAGGATAATCGGTTGGTTGCCATCCTGATTTCTTGGGGGAGCGCATTTCACAGAGAGATAGACTGAACGAAGAAGGAAGAGTGAATGAAGTCAGTGCGGTGAGTGGGATATTGAAGAAGACGATTGTTTGATGAGCGTAGATTAATTAAATACCTTAAAGTATTATTAAGATACTTGGGCGCAAGTTTTCTGCAAAACATAAAAATCACACATAACATCACGCCTTGTTTACCCGAAGGGTTGGGCAGAGGTGTACCTATATTTAACTATAGTTCACTCACATTTCGCCAGTTATGTTTAAGTCCCATGTAATAGGGGGCGAGCCTATTGCCATCAACCGGGCACAAATCCAGACTTCGGGCTGCTACTGAGAAGTTCCAGATAGAAAAACCCAATAACACTTTGCCCGACCCGGGATTCGAACCCAAGACCTCATGCTCAGCAGTAGCGCTTGCAACCACTAGACCAACGAGGCAACATAAAAATAATTCTTAATAATTACAATATAATTAGTGTTGTTAGGTACACAAAGAGAAATGCAATAAAATAATTGTTACCAGTTCAACCTTGTAACAATAATTAATTTGTTACCATTTCAACCTAAATAACAATAAATATTCAACCAGTGAAGTTAAATGACATCTCGTATCCTTACAAGAGAGCTTTCTATCACCATTGCAACATACAAAGTTCAATAGCTTACAACTGAACTATGTAAATAACTATTTCATTCAAAACTTACACAAATTACATTATTCGAGAGCCTCAGAAATCAACGAACTGAGTACACAATCGTGATATATTGACAGAATTAACAAAGAAGGTCCTATAAATTACTCTTAACTCTGTTAAGCATTCTATGAATAGGAGTACGGCTTTGTGATATCAATAATCCGGATGCCTATTGGTACAAATAATAGTTAAGTTACAGAAGAACCAGCCCAAGCAACATAGTTCACTATATTCATTCCCTGTATAGAGTGTATAACACAAGGTGGATCAATAGAATCAGGGCGATAGAGGACCTCAGCCCTCATCGATGTATGTCTTCAATTTTGAAGATTCCAATATTCTAATACTCCAACATCAGTTGGTCCGTTAAAGTCAATGATCCGAATATAGAAGCAGTCGGGTTGAAATAACGAGAAATGAGCTTTGTCCCAAAATCTGTTGTTGCCATTTACAATGAATTCAAAGGTACGACGGCTCGAACTCGATGGTGGGCATGTTAATTAATCTAATTATTTATTTAGTTTTATTTATTTATCTAGTTTTTTATTTATTTATTTATATGTTTATTACTTTTTTTCAGTGAAATAGACGATAATTTATATCGTAAACGAGCGCGTAAAATTTCATGAACAGACCTTTAGGCATATAGATATTATGCAAAAACTACTGTATGTAACTGTACTCAAATTAAAATTATTTGAACTTTTGAATAAATTATATATCCCTGTACGGTTTCTATTTTGTCATTTTTTTTACTACATAAGTTATTTATTTACGCCCGCAGACGAGATAAAATGAGCGTTGAAATATGAAAGTTTCAACGTTCATAACTTCCAAACCAATTTTTTTTCCAATTCTGCTTCCTTATGGGACTAGGTAATGACAAGGCAAATTGATATAATTTTTAGTTTTGAACTTACACCATCGTACAGACGAGTAATCACCATTCTACGTTTGTATGGAAGAATGACCGGCTAGCGTACCCTTAAGAAAGCCTTCTAAGATCGTTATTCTGTAGCAACGTGGTTAGAGTTATCTATGTACCTAAGATTCTTATCTCCCTAAAGATTTCTTTAGCCTTTTTTTAAAGTAGATTTTCTGAGTCTACTAATTTCTATGTCATAATACTTTATTATATCAATAATCCGTGTGGCTATTGCTGACGGCCCTACGGGTGGGATGCGCGGGCGGCGCGCATGCGTGGGCGCATCTGCGCGCGCAGCTGTCCCGAGCACGCGCCGAACGCAACGCGGAGCCTCCGCGCAAAAAGGCTAAAAGGACAATAAGGTTTTTTTTTTATCGAAGTAAATAGGCCAATAAAAACAGCTATTTTTGATCAATACAAGCATGTAAGGGATGGAATGCAAAGACGGAATGTCTTTTAACGCATATATAGAAGCATGTTCAAAATCCTCATGATAAAGTTTTTTTTTTTTTTTTTTTAAATTGTGTAATTACTTGATTATGTTTTATTTAACCATTGAATTGTCCACGTCAGTAAAAAAAATTAAAAGTAATATATTATTATACAAACTAAAATATAGCGTCGAAAAATTCCTCCGCATCGCTGTCGACTGGTAGTGTGCCCAAGAGACTGGCCGCATTGCCACGTTGTATGGCAATGCTTAGCCTCTGTCAAGGTAAAAACCAGCCCTTGGCTCACGGGAATTGTCAACCAGTCGTTTAGAGATTTCAGTGAATAGACCATGAACACTCGGAGGTTTTTCCCTAAGGGTTTCAACCCCAAACGGCTCGAAAATATAGTTACCTATAAGGTTATTACGAGTATACTTTCGCCGCTTGAGGTTTTCTGCAGCCGCAGCGGCAGCGCCAGCACAGCACGCTGAGCCAGGAAGATGGGAAGAGTATCTACACACGTTGCGTCCCACACTAAAGGCCTACCCACCTTCCATAGAAATAAAGACATGCCGTCCGGTCTCTTGCCATCATCGCGTGCCAAGCCATTAGGTTCTAAGCTGGAACACCGACGGTGACAAGAGCTCGTCGGATGATGTCATTAATGTTTTTTTTAATTATTTTCGTTAGAAACTTTTAACAAATCAAATCTTCAATCAAGTACAGCAACATTAATCAGGGCAAGACCGGAATTCTACAAAACAAAAGAAAATCGCTAGATATAATCAACTTTCTAGTTGTACCTAAGTAGGTTGTTTTATTATTATTGGTTCTAACCTAACATTAAGGCCGAGGACAGTTATTGCAATTGTAAAGCCAAGTTACAGAACCATATTTCTCGCATCCGCTGGATGCACTAATAGCCTTATTAAAATTGCCTTATTAGTGTAATTATGAATGTGGTGCTTTTATAACTTGAAAGCAGTCGCTGCGACTTAGATTATGACTTGACTTCATGGCCTTTTTCCTTATTTTGTAAGGGCAGGCTTCCAATCTCACAGCTAAACATTACCTAAGATTTTGCAGTTAATTACTGACACTTGACATCCTGAACTACATACATCCAAGCAAGCGTAATGCTACTTAAACCTAGGAAGGTACCGTGTTGCTGGCAAATAAATTACATTGTCTTTTGACTTTGACTTTTTTCACAGATTAATTCAGATGGTTCACTCCGCAAAATCATTTAAATAAAAAAACTTTTTCACAAAAAATATAACCGACTTCCAAAAAAAAACACTACAACGTGAAAAATAACTTTGATTTCGGAAGTCGGTGGCAAAAAAACGAAAATAAAACCCCAGACACCGTCGGTTATATTTTTTGTGAAAAAGTTTTTATTTTTCACTTTTTAGTTGTGGTACCTACACAAAACCCCCACAAAAATTTGAATACCCATCACCTGCTATGTAAATAACAGTGACAGGAACTATTAGAATATCGTCCACATATCCTACTAGATGGGAAAAATACGTATTATTGAAGCTAACTCAAAAACTCCTCATCAGATCTTGACCAAATTTATATGGGAACACTTCTGAAGTATGCCCTACCAAAAAAAAAAGAATCATCAAAATCAATTCATAATTGGCGGAGTAATCGCGTAACAAACATACAAAAAAAAAAAAAAAAAAAAACGAATTGAGAACCTCCTCCTTTTTGAAGTCGGTTGAAAAGTGATTCTTGCAACGACATAATAAAGTGCTATTCAGGTCGCACAGAGCTAATTACCTACAGGTATATTCACCTAGTTGCCTTTCATTCTCCTGCGTTAAACTCACTGAATTGGCCCAACAAGTCGAGCCCGCCGTATTTGTAGCTACATTCCTAAAATGCGGAGTGAACCTTCTGAATTAATCTGTGCTTTTTTTTATGTAAAAACGGTGAATGAAGAACAATCATTCTAGAACCCGAAAGGGGCACACGAGCAAGCCACCCAACTGGACACGCGTGGTGGATGACAGGCTACTCTCTGTCACAAAGAACCCAGCCCAGCTGTGTCCCAGCTCACTTTTCAACTTTCAAGTGTATTTCTAAAAGACTGGGACCAGCATTTTAACAAGAAGGCTACGTGATTAATTCACTCAGTCTATTATTGTAATCCATCAAACTACCTCTTTCATAAAACCTCTAAGATCAGCAATTTTTCACAGCCTGCATAGGCCGTGAGATCTTCCATATTAACCTGATACCATAAAACACCGCTTATGGTCTTTAATAGCCCAATGAAGGATATTAATATCTGAGCTGTTATTTACTATTTATGAGCTTCAAAGCCATTAACACCAAACTATGTGCTACAAAACTACTAGTTTTATCAGATCTTAGAGGACTTTGTTAGAAGCTATCAGCTGACACGATGAAAACAACTTAAATATTATTTTTAATATGTCTGGATAGTTTGGCGCAGTAAAAGAACTAAAACAAACAGGAAAACTACGAGTAGTATACTAGTGTGCGTGACCGCTAAGTCTTACACTCCAGTCACGTCATTGTGCTTTTCTAGTGAGCGTGCAGTTGGACGCTATTTTTTTCGACTAAAGTAAGGCCATTTTAATAGGTAACATTTGACGTCTGTCAGTTTAGTGAAAGCAAATCGTAAAATTACTCGTATCGGTCATTATTACAATAAATATGTAATCGTAATTGAAAAAAGTTAAGCAATTAAATTGTGCAGTTCTAAAAAAATGCAAAAATATATTATTTTATGCCCGCCGTTACAAGGTTACGTTGTTGAATTTTGATGAATTGTCAAATGTTACCTATTAAAATGGCCTTAATATAGTTCACAGCTTTAACTGTCTATCTAGATATATGTATATCTTTGTAATCAGCCTATAATGTTACTGCTACTGGGACACTGACCTCCTTTCTGAGCGAGGGAGTGGGCCGTTATCCCCGGGCCCAGTTCGGGTTGGTGGATGTCACGTCTTCGATTTTTTGGCGCATGACATGCCGTTTTCCTCACGATGTTTTCCTTCAGCGTTTTGATTTAAACGGGTCTACCCTTTATAGCAGAACTTTTTATGTCATAATATTATTTTGCATAACAGCGGATAACATAAACTTCATTTCGCAGAAAACGGTTTGTCATACACCCATTTATCATACATTCAAAACTCATAATTTTGTAAGTCAGAATCGTCTTTAGGCACATTTCATATTAATAATAATTAAAAAGCAGAACCAGCATATCGCAGAAAGTTCACACAAACATGCAAACAAGCATACACCATGCAATCAGCAAGCATGCAAGGCTTGGTATAGCTTCGGTTTGCTGGCCGGCGAATCCACCGGACATAATTATAAACATTTGGCAAACGGCGTTTAAAGAAGATTAAGCCGGATAAATTTCGGAGCATCAAGATTCTTCCAGATGGAGGGCACCCGATTTAAACAACATGCTCCATTGAAAAGGTAAGCCAGTCAACGTCGTAGTGGACTACTATTCATGATGCGAGCTACGTAAGGTATCGTCACCCATGAAGTCTCTTGTGTCTTAACAGCACTAATCCTTTTGCTTTGCTAAACGTGCTGATTTGGAACATTAACCTTCATAGTGGCACTCGGTGCATTTGTTTTATAATTTTCTTTCTAATCATTAATTATATTTTTCGAGCTAGTACAACGCCTTGTGTGAGTGACACTGTACAAGTGTTCATCATATTTTTATTCCCCACTTTGAGGGTTGGTTATCAAAAAGCACGCTGATTTTCTAAATATAGTGAACTAAGCAGCTGAACTCGAATTGAAAGCAAACTGACTGCAGACATTTTCTCTCTAATTTTCTTGACGCGATTCATCGACAAATCGAAAAGTATGTACCTACGTAATAATTAAACAAAACACATTACAAACCTATATAACTTAAACGAAATACAATAGATTTTATTACAAACGTTTTCCTTCAAGCATGCAACCTCCTTTAAGCGTTATGCGCACGCGGACGCATTAACAGTCGGACGCATAAACTATTAATAATGATTCAATCGTACGCAGGAAAATGTGCTCCATTTTATGTTTACTCACTATTATTTATACTTACAGGCTGTGTTACAATCAAATTTTAATAGTGATTTCAATAGTTTGTGATTTTAAAATTCCTTCGAAATAGTTTAGTTGGGAACTATTTTTTCTTTTTCTCTCTGTTAGTGGTTGCAATTTCCGTGGTAGAACTTGCTATGACTATAATCTATCTCATCTTTAGCTGAATTATTTTGTTCCGGCAGTTTTAGAATGAAACTTCATCAGTTAAGTTACAGGCACACCGCACAGTATGGAAATGCAACACAGACAGATCTTTAACCCGACGGGATCTCATGGCGTCATGGAGAGTGCGATTGTCGCAACCCAGTGCTGGGCACGCCACTATTGCGGCGATAAGTCCCCTCTTTGAGGAGTGGCTGGAGGTGGTCATCACTGCGTGGATCGCCCGGAGGACACGGTGGAGCATACGGTGGAGGTATGCCCGGCTTGGGCAGAGCACCGCCGTGTCCTCGTGGAGGCGATCGGTGGCGGGGATCTCTCGCGTCCGGCCCTGGTCCAGGCCATGGTACGGAGCGAGAGGGCATGGGAGGCCGTCACCTCCTTCTGCGAAGCAGTAATGCTCGCGAAGGAGGAGGCGGAGCGCGTGAGGGAGAGGCAAATTTCGCGCCCTCACGCCCCTAGCCGCCGCAGGAGGAGACGCCCCGGGCGTCGGGAATCGATCGCGGATTCCCGGCCACCGTAGGCGCGGGCTTGCGGACGGTGAGCAATGGGTAGCTCGCCGTCCGGTAAGGACCAAGCCCGGGTCGACGGCGCGTTGTGTTCTACGCGCGCCTCAAAGAGATGTCAGCGAATGAAGGGGTCCGATGAAACCATTGCCTGCCGGGGTTGCGGGAAAGTCCGAAAGGGATACCGTGGCCCCCTGGCATTGCACAGGCAAGAGAAGGAACACGGGTGGGTTTTAGTCAGTAAGAGTCTGACACGCCCTCCCGCTCCACCCAGAGCGGGAGACGTCATTTGATGATTTCCCACCCAAAAAAAAAAAAGAAAAAAAAAAAGAGATCTTTAACATTAAGTCTCATTTTTATATTTTTTCTATAAAGTGGGCAATTTCGCAGGTCAGTGACAATAGGTACAATACTGCTTCTTACACACTGACTGGTACGTAATAGAGTGACTGGCAGCCGTAGCCTGAGAGGGCCAAAATGTTTAAGGTTTGAATGCAAACCAAGTCACGGACAAAAGCAAGCATGTACTCTATAATTTTTTTATTGTAATCGTTGCTCCGGTGAATGATCTGAGCTTCACGGCGCCTGCACATGTTTAATTACATAAATAAAATGGCCGCAGCTCTATGGTCGGTGATCTATGGCAGCCATTGTCCAGTCCGTAACTAGGAATTAGCATTTTTTGTCGTCACTTATATGGTATTTTAATAAACGAACCGGTCAGTGGATACGAAACGGGGCACTATGAAAAAAAGACAAACCAACCAAAGACAAGACGAGAACCAAAATCCATCGCCTAATCAAACCACAAAGGGTTCTAGCCTAACCTATCCGAGTTGGGATGCCCAAAGTTCCGAGCTCGCTTCGCTCGCTCTTGTATCTGCGTTTCCGTTTGCTTGTTTTTGCGACAAACGGTTGGTCGGAGACAAAAATCACCCAGATGCTTTTCCCCTTACTTTTAAGTGTTCTATACGATAGAATCGAGAAAATAAACAATTTACAAAAAAAAAAAAAAAAATCTGACCAACGAACCTTCTAGATTTTTGTAACTTGAAGTGTTGATATCTTAATTGTTTATTTTAATTTTATGTTGATTAATCTGGGACAGTAACGTTGAGCCTTATTAAAAACCTACTATGTGTAAAAAAACTAAACTCACCCAGTCAACTTATATTGATAAAACTACACTTAAGCACTTATTACTTGGACCAGTTGAAAACAAGCGTCAGACACTAGTTGTCTGGCATTTGTGCTGATCTGGGCCTATTTGGCACAGCCGTGAGGCACACAATACTATTTTAAGTTATTTTTATTTTTTTCTGTGATATTTTGGATTTTTGTGTGAATATTGTGTGCCTTAACCCGAGTCAAATAAATTTATTTTCTTTCTTTCTTTCTATGTAACAGCAATAGTACTTGAAAGCACCGATTTTCTATGACTCCTTATGTATTAAATGATACGCGGCTACGCTCCACTTTGACTGCAAAGCGGGGGCGAACATGGGACGGTATTTCCCATGTACATTCTATTTCATAAAACACGACTGTCAGTGGTCCTAGCACTCCCCTTAAAATAATGGACAAGGACTGAAATGCTTCGACAGACAGAAGCCACCGCACCGCCAAGCCGCCATATTGCGCAGTTTTCTATTTGACTTATACTCCATTTGAAATAAGATTAGACATTTACACAAACCTTTTTACAGTCTGTTCAACCGATTCTGACTTCTATACCATAGGCATAAGGATGACTATTAAAGCAAAAAATTAGTTACAAAACCAACAGTTTACTGCAGCTGCCATTTGTCATGTGACCAACGCAATAGAAGTCAAAATAAGTTGAACGGACTGTAAAAAAGGTTTAGTTAAATGTCTAATGTTATTTCAAATGGAGTATAGATGTTTGTGTATTTGCTAACGTTTACCTTTGAAAATAGTTTTTATTTCTCTTATTTAGTAGGAGCTAACAACTACAGGAAAAAAAACCTCCAATGTTCTATACTACTCTTTTCTCTTTACTAAGGAAGAAAAGATCACCACTCTTGCTCACTACGAGTTCTTAGATTAAGGAGTTTTTAGTTCTCAGATTTAATAAGAGCTAATAACTCTCCTATTACAGAAAAATGCCTCTAATCTTATATTAGATTATTTTCTCTTCTTATTTTAGAAATGAATTTTTAATTAAGAATTATTTTAGAAACGACCAAGGTATGGTAATCATCTCTTGGTCGTTATGAGTTCTTCATTTTAGGCTTGACGTTTTCCTTCATTGTTACTGATCAGTTTAGCCACCCAAACCCATATTCCAATATCATTGTTTCCATATCCTGCAATAGTCCTTCACCAACCGGGGATTGTCCTTGGGTGCACTAGCATAGTGCGAACAGGGATAATCTTCGTTAGTGTCTCATTTCATTTAAAATGTTTAACGGGCCTCTACGTGTCGGCTTTGGCCTCTCGAGTTCTGCCCCTGAATGAGTTCTTTATTCTAGGCTAGATGGTTTCCTTCATCTTAACTTATATTAACACAGCTTTAAGTTTCAGTATGTAGCTAATTATGCTTTGGTAGTTTCACTTACGATAACGGTGCTAGCACATAACATTAACTGAGGTATTTACGGGAATGTTACCTCAAGGCGCATTTTTGTTTACAAAGACTTACTTGAGACTCGTTGTATATGCTCTGGTTCCTCTTGCCATGAACAATAAATTTGATTTATAATATATTTTTGTTTTCTACTTACATACTGCGGCTTTCTTGGTGAAAGGAAATTGCTGTAAAAGGCAACTAATGAAAGCTCCAGACACGACGCAAGAGCCGTGATTCCAGTAATGAAATGTTTCAGCGATGTCTCGTTTGTGTGTTTTTGACACATTTTGTATGTATGACAAATCTGTTTTAGAGCCCAGTTAGTGAGTTAGTTCAGTTTACAGTCCACTGCCTTTCACCGGCCTCAAGTACGAATGCATTTGAAGACAGTTCAGTACTGACACGCAGTGGTACAAGCCGCTGAACTGACTTGCAAACTGCAGCTTGCAACTTGCCTGCTTTGCTGTCTTTTCCGAAAAAATCAATAACGTGAAGATTCAGTTTTTTGTTTTTATTTTATTTTGTAAGGATAAACAAACAGCGTGGTATATTAAAAACTAGCGACCCGCTCCTGCTTCGCACGGTTTTTACTACTAACTTTAATACTAACGTATTTTATACACATAAACCTTCCGGAATAAATTCTCTAAACTATAGTGAAAAAAAACCTCATCAAAATCTGTTGCGTGGTTTAGAAGAACAACGCGGACATACAAACAAACATGAAAAGCTACTTTAATTTATAATACGTTTAGATAAACAGTAATTACTCTAAACAATAAAGTTAACAAATATAGTACCCACTAGATCACACAGATTACAGCTCAGCTATGTGTTTACAAACTGATGGGTTAAGTGAGCTTGAAGTGAACTCTCATTCCAATAGGGATGATGACGACTATTTTTTTTTTTGTCCGTCAGTTTTATTATTTAAAAATGTTGGACACGTATTTTTGCTTTTTTACGTAATCAAGAGATTACGGCGTAACATTGAGTTATTAATGTGCTATGACGTCACGAGTATGTAGATTTTTACTTACTTGTGACGTAGCGACCCCCACTCCCCAACTTAATTTTATCAATATGATGGCAGAACTGTATTCTTCTTTGGGTATCTTGCTCTTCCAGACCTTGCACACCCCTGCCATATTTGTCATTTTGGTGCATTGTATGGCACACCTTCCATTGTGAAATGTTTAGAAAAAAAAAAAAACTATCTAATATTTTTTTTATTATCTGCAGGAAGAGGTGCACTATTTATCAATTATTTGCTCGAGACACGAGGCCAATGAAAAGTTTTACTCAGGAAACGGACAGATTGGCTTGCCACGTACTGGACATCCTGATTGTTATAATTACAGTTTTTGTATTCCACTTTCTAAGATAATTTCCTTTCATTTGGAATTGTTTTAATGTTCCGAGCTTTGTCTAGAGTAAATAAAACTTTGTACAAATTATTTCTACGCCATACGTATACCTACTGTGTTTAAAACTTCATTTGCTTCGGACTAACCGCCAGAAGGAATGACTTTAGTTAGTAGTTTGTGATCCTACGGTTTATATCCCTACACCTTTGTTTCAGTTTCACAACTTTACTTTGGCAGTGTTGTTGTTGTTAAAACAACACGGTTCACGTCATCACGTCAACGCCGGCTCTGTCTCGACTCTGAGCGGTGGCCGTTTCGCGACGCATATTTTCCCGTTTCCCTCAACTTGTTCTTTTCGTGTTTGTGTTGTTTATGTGCGTCATGTTCACCGCAAATTAACGTATTTCCTTTATTGCTTTCTTTTTCTTTTATCATTAGCTTGGTAGAGCAATGCAGATTCAACCATTCACCATAATAACACTATATATAGAACCAAATGCCATTCGATTTTAATCGATCTGATTTTCGCTATAATGATTTTCGCTGAAGATTTAAGAGATGACTTGGATATGGAAAGGGAGCGCAGGGCACTGGCTGTGAGGGGAAATACGATATGCAGAAGGTTTCATGGCTGTTCAGTTCCCGTGAGAGTAACTCTCTTTAAGGCCTACTGCCAAACATTATACACCAGCAGCCTTTGGGATAACCATACCCTAAAAGCAGACAATGCCCTGCGCATTCAATACAACAATCCCTTCAGGGCGCAGGTGCTTGTAGGCCCATCCAGCCTCTCTGCAAATACCCTCAGAATGCTGTTGCTGCTTCCCCTCACTCGGGATACTACTGAGGCAACTTTCTTCCGCATTATTTATTTATAATTTGAAATACCTACATGGTTTTTAGGGATCCGTACATGAAGGATGCCAAATGAACACCCTATTACTAAGCCTCCGCTGTTCGTCCGTCCGTCTGTCTATCAGCGGGCTATATCTCATGATCATACTATAGGTAGAGAGTTGACAGTTTCACAGATTGTGTATTTATATTGCCCCTACAACAACAAATAACAAAAAAATAAAAAATAATTAAAGGGATCTTAATAACACATAACATAACATCACGCCTTGTTTTCCCGAAGGGTTGGGCAAAGGTGAACCTGTAGTAGGTACACCCACATTTCGCCAGTGATCTTAATATGGTACGGAACCCTTCGCGAGTCCAACTCGCACTTGGCTAGTTTTTTGTGGTTTTACGATTCCATACTGATACATAACTGCCGGACGATTTACGTCTACTTTTTACTCCATATTCAATGCACATAATACCTAATTAATATCACTTTTTCAACGCTTTTTATGATCGCCGTAAACCACCAAGAGAGCGCCACACACTTAGTTTACATCGTACGCCATAGTTGGATGATCCCTTCTAATTAACGGAACCAGTCATTAATATTATTCGGCGCTAATTAAGGGAAGTATGAAGCGGTAAATTTATTCGTTTTTAAAAAGCCCTTGATGTATGTTTTTGTAATGGGTCTTAGAATTTTAAATTTTTGGTTGCTGTCTATTAATTAGATAACTATGCCCATCATATCTAGAGTGAAAAATAGAACATCACGCCTGTATTTCTCTATTCATAGAATTAGGCAGAGATGTTTTACATCTACATCCATATTTCGCCAGTTAAGTTTTAAGTCCGATGTACAGATAGTGCAATCCACGACGACGCGCCCCACTCCGCGATACTGTACAGCAGTGCTATTCCATCTCACCGTGAAAACTTTAGGTGAAGTGAGCTCGGAGTGAGCTGTCAGTCCCTAGCAGCAGGTGGAATGACAGCTCACTTCACGTACACTTCACCTGAGTTTTCACCGTGAGATTATTACAGAGTAGACCGGCTGTAAGCTGTACTGGATCGTATCTACGTCGTGGATTGCACTATCTATAATAGGGATTCTGTCGCAATTTGCACTAAAGTCATGGAAAATATCCTCATGTCAATAAAAAACACTTACAAAGACTTCAAAATCTTGGCAACATAACACATGGCATTATAGTATACCATTTTTTTAGCACCTACGTCATAAAAATAAGGAAGCTTGGAAGGATCCCTAAACTCAGACCCCATAAAGCCACCAATACAATAGAATCTTAGATAACCATTTCAGACAACCGTGAAATTTTGTTCAAAGTTCAATAACAACATGGTTGTATAAGTAAAGCCGTAGACAAACTAACGCCCACAAACATTTGAACCCAGCTTGCTCTAAATCAGACAGCGTGGGATGAGCTGTCTCTAAATTTCCAATTTAGCGTGGAAAATTAACGTGTAGTTTATTATGGAAACCTAGCTTTCCCTCAAGCCCTAAAATGAGAGAGTTTATGATTATAAGGCTCTAGGTACACCATATTCCTTCCATAACCAAGGATTTGTAAAACGCCTCTTAATAAGTCTTCTAAGTTCCAACCATGTCTCATATGTGAAGGTGAATACAAAATTGAGGTCATTATATTTTCTGAAAGTATGATTTCCATTTTTCATTTTTCCATTTAAAAATTTCCCTTAGTAGGTACTAAGGGAAATTTTAAAATGGCAATTTCTAAAATGGTAACTAATATCGTGCTATCAAGACAGTTAGGTACTCGTCTGCTACCATGACTTAGAAATTGTCTCTAAAGCTAAACCCCAAATTAAAAATCTCTAATCCCAAAAAACAGTTTTAAAATTGACTGCAAGCGCTGTCAATCACAATGAGAGCACATATCGTGACACATCGCACTTCGTGAAACAATCGGGCGCAATGTGCCGAATCGGCGCGAATCGGACGGTTTCTAACAAGTGCGCCCGCGCCGCCGCCGCCGCCGCCGTGTGAATGAACTCGCAATGATGCAACATGGACAATTAGGTAGGTTTGGTAACCACCTTCATTATTGTTATTAGTAATTGTATTGTTGGAGGGTTTCATAACAGAAAAAGTTGCAGTTGCTTCCGTAGCAGAAAAAATTGGACTAAAATAAATATAAGTTGGATTGTCAAATTACTTGAAAAGGGATGAGGTTAATCTGGACGTGGAGAAGAAACAATATTTTCTATAACGAGTTGAGTAGCCGAGGCCCTTTACCAGAGAGGGTTAGAAAATATGTGACATGAGGAATGGAGCTCCACATTTAACATTTACGTACTTACATAAACTCTTTGAATCAAATGGTAGTGTATTTTACTTTCCACAAAAATTTTAGCGTTTTGAAACCGATCTGATTACTTAGTAGGTAGCAACTAAGAAGATTCATATGTAGCACTGCTATAAGCGGTGTAATAGTTACCCATTTAAACTGAATGGACCTTTTTCTGCAAGCACAGAAAATGACACTGACGAATCCGAGAAAATAGACAATGTTAGTAACGAAAATGGAATTAAATTGCGTCTTTGCTTCAAAACAGAACCTCCAAAAAATCTCCATACATTTCAACCAGTTCCCATCCTCATTACGGAATAAACATGAAATTTAAAACGTGAACCTCAAATTTCTAAGTAAATTGACGACGTTGCGAACGGGGGGCTTTTGACCCGGCGACCCGGTTGCGTATTCGTCCTCGGCTTGTCGTCATAAAGAACTCACGGGTCCAAAACAAACTGAATTGGAGATAAAAGTGAATCACTTTCCTTGTGAAATAAGCTGCTATGTATGTTATTTTTTATTTTTTTTATTTATCATGAACAGTTTATAAAAAAATCTTAACTTAAGAACTATGCCCCACAAAACCGTTTTCATGGTTTGTCTGTGGGAACAGAACAGAAAATTACAAATACACTATAACATACATGTATGATGTATACATACACTACAACTTATAAAACTACTTATTTGCTCTCCATCAACAATCTGCAAACTACTTTGTTTATTTTCGTTATCTCCTTACAAACTACTGAAAAAGAACTGCTAAGTAATTTGGCAAATTTACCTTTTATTTCCTGACTTCTTATATCAGTAGGCAATTGGTTGAGAATATATGGCACTCTTTTATCAAACGATCGATCGCCAAAATAATTCCATAATCATAATATCTTTATTGTGATGTTTGTTACAGGTCTTAACAAAAAAAAATATGTTCCATTAAGTCCTGCCTAATAGGCATACAATAATTATGTATTGGCATTAAATTTAAAATTATTTTACATGTCAAATTTAGTTAATATATGTCAAAATACAGGTAAATTAAATGTTTAAACAAATCAATCAATAATTCAAGAAATCTTGGATCGTATTCTAGGTACACATCAAATTTGTATATGCGAGTACCTACATACTTTAACATTAACGTTGGGTAGGTTCAACTCTTGCTAGGGAGTTTGTTGTGCGCCACTTAGCTTAGATAGGTACTAGTTAGGAAGTGTTTAAGGGTTGTGCGACTTGTGCGTTAGGGGGCTATAATTTTTTTTTTTTTTTTTTCAGGGCATCTCGTAGCTCACCTCTGAGGTGATGACTACTTAACCGGACAATCCTGTTTATAATGTAAGTTATTATACTTTACCTCAGATGTTGGGTAAAGATTTTCTCTTGCTCGGGAGATGTTTGCGCAACGTTCCTTCCTAATTCAAAACTAGGAAGCAGTTAGGGGTCTTTTTAGGTGAACCAGTTACAATTTTAGATTAGGTGTCTGATTGCATTGTAAAATCTTGTTCGGAAGACATTACTTCTTCCTTTCAAATACTAGGAAGTGGTGGATGAAGGGTGGGGTGGTAAAGACCAGGTATTTTGTGACCTCTGACTTTCGAAAACGCTGATTCCCAGTGTAATTTTAATAAATGATTTTTAATTTGTAAAGTGATTATCGTTTTGTGTCAAGTTATGTTTAGATCGACACAGAAAGAGCTATTTATATCTTTTCCGAGAAAACTATACGTTTCCACATTCTACGTTTTCAGAGAAGACTAATATTTTTACCTTATTATTTTCTAGCATAACATAATCAGCTTATAAATGCGTCCACTACTGGGACTCAGGCCTCCTCTGTGAGAGGGAGTGGGCAGTAATCCACCACGCGGGCCCAGTGCGGGTTGGTGGATGTCACATGTCTTCGTATTTTTAGTTCTAGGACATACCGGCTTCCTCACGATGTTTTCCTTCACTGTTTGGAGAGCAGTGGTGATGAAATAATGTATACAAAGTAAAGCGCCTGGGGTTCGAACCTACAACTCCGCGGCCATTACCACTAGGCCACTACTGCTCCTTTTATTTTATAAAGCAAGTTTTTTTTTTGTGTTTGTAACTGTAAACCCATCACGGAAATATACGTTTGGAAGCTTGAATGTAAAACCACACAAGTGACAATTTGCTTAGAGCCAAGTAATCAAGCAAAATTGTATTGTCAATTCAGCCAATACCTAGTACAGTAATTTTGTTATTTCTCACGATACCTTGAGGAATGCGGTTGTTGGGACCCCCCTGGACTCCAGAAAATTCCTAAGTCTCGTAATTCTATCCAATCACTACGATTATTTTATCTAGCAGATTGCAGTATCTGTCGTTGAATTAGTATTGTTGAGAATTACCATTAATCAAGAAAGTAGGTTCCCTTTTCGATAATAAAGACCAGGAAACTTAATGTGTAATTAATGTAACCGATAACTACCGAATATACCTATCCATTATTTAAATACTTTAATTACTCAAGATTGATCCAAATTGTGGTACTTTCTTCAATTAGTACCAAATAAAAAGTTCACAAGTAAAGTAACCATACAAAAACGGCTCGGCATCACGAGTTCAAAAACTGATTAAAATTTCAATCCGTGCCGAAAATCTATGTAGCGTAAAAGATAAAGTCGTGCGGTCGATGCACTTACCGTGGACTGAAAACTTTGATGTTGGATCAGTAACAGCCACTGGGTACTGTAAATGTTCTAGTTATTTGAATCGTGTTAGAATAAGAAGATTTGTTAAGTTAAGGCATTAACCTTTTTATCACAAAACTAGCAGCTTTCCGCGGCACCGCCCGCGCGGATCCTAATTCTTTTTCTAAAATACGCTTAAGTTACTCCTTATAATAGCAGCTATCTGCCAGTGAAAATCCCGTCGAAATTTGTGCAGCCGTTTCGGAGACTAGTCAAAACAGACAAACAAAATTTGAAAAAATATTATGAGTACCGTACCGAGTAATATACACACTTTCATATGCATTTACTAAAAGGCTGTTATTTTGACATTACAAATAGACACTTATTTATTTGTATAAACGAAAATTGACATTTACCTACACCCGGTTTCTGAATTGAGATTGTGAAAGAAAGAAAAATACGTTAATTGTCATCAGAACAGAAAAATACACCATAAAACTATAAAAACAGAAATCAATGATTTTTTTCAAGGGGAGAAGTTGTCAAACTCTACATAAGCATTACTTAAGATAATTCCATCAATACTCGTATAGTCCACGAAATTCACAAAAAAACCAAGGCTATCGATAAGCCACGATTTGTAATAACAATAAGGGATAAACATTTTTTTCTCGTGGGGAGGCATGATGAATGGAAAGCTGTCGTCTGGGGAGAATGGAGGGTTATGACGAACCCCAAGCGACTAAACTGTGTCTCCTGCTACCATGTGTCGGGAATGCGGGATTAACTCGCATAATGACCTAACTTTATTAATTAAAAACTTTAAAAATAAATGACTCGTTTCTGAAAATAATTCAAGCTACTGGAGAAGGATATGTAATTATTTATTTATTTATTCAGTTCAGACAACATTATGGTCCAATTTAACAAATTGGACCATAATGTTGTATGAATGAATGCATGAATGATATATTTATTTGCAAAAATATAGGTCGGTAACATACGTTCTTAATATCTATGGGTTTCACTATATTCGGCATTTCAGCCGTGCAGATATTTAGATTTTAGAAGATATAGCATGCGGTACACATTTAGTAGTTAGCAATAATATGTATAAAAATGCTAAAAATAGTTTCATAATTTAAATTTAGATTAAATTGCAATTAATAAAATTAAAATTAAATACAATTCTATTCATTAATAATAATTTGTATTAAAAATAGCAATCAATACTACATATGTCATGTAAGAAAAAATAGCCAGAATAATGAAAATGTTTCAAAATTATTTGAGTAATGGTAATATATAGATGTCATTCATATATAGATAGATAGACATAGATAGACATAGACATTTACATCAAATAAATGAAATAATAACCAATTTTACATTTTACACTCAAAATATTCATTGATGAAATAAAAACATCTCTCACACAACCAGTTATATAGCTTTCTATTAAATTGTAAATCTGGAGCACTTTTAAATTATTTGGCTAAGTGGTTATATATTTTCAGTTAAATAGCTACCTAAATAACACGTGTGTTAGTAGTACACAAAACAAGGATAAGAATAGCTGGTGACTGCGACAGGAACGATAAAGCAAGGAATATGCTACCTGACCAAGTGACCATTCTCCCCACATAGCGCCTCAGAAAAGAGGAGTAAGGGATGTTATTGTCACTGACCCGTATTCTACGCATCGAGCTTTTGCCCACTGCAAAAGTATTGACCAAAAGTATCACACACAGACAAGAAAAAGAAAGGCTTGATTATCAGTTCTTCACGCTTGCTGCCTGCGTATCGAAGACTGACTCGTTGGTCTAGTAGTCGCAAGCGCTACTGCTGAACATGAGGTCCTGGGTTCGATTCCCAGGTCGGGCAATGTGTCATTGGGTATTTCAATCTGGAATTTCTCAGTAGCAGCCCGGAGTCTGGATTTGTGCCCGGTTGATGGCAATAGGCTCGCCCCCCTATTACATGGGACTTAAACATAACTGGCGAAATGTGAGTGTACTATAAGCACACCTCTGCCCAACCCTTCGCGGAAACAAGGCGTGATTTTATGTGATGTGATGATGTTTAAGTCCTACTACATTTTTTTTACGGAAATTCATGTTTTTTGAAGCTGCCATTTTCAGTAGCGCTAAGATATTTTAATTATTTGATTATGAATAATGAAAGTGCCATTCTCTTTCTTGTAAGTTTGTGTTACACATTTAAATTTTTCTTTTCATATAATTTACTATAAATATTTTATGAAATCAGTTTACAAGAAAAACCGTCGGAGTAAAAAATCTGAGTAATAGTTAGTAATAAATGTTAGTATTCAATCTATTGTCATGGGAGATCGAGCTATCGCTTCAAACCTCAATCTATAATTGTATCCCACAGAAAAAACACTCGACTACTGTTGGAACAAAACACTTTGTAAAGAGTTTGGTGAATCAAAAATGACGTTGTTACTGAGCCAGATATACTATAGTTACTGCGTCAGAAATACTATTGTTACTAAGCCAGATATACTATTGTTACTAAGCCAGATATACTATTGTTAATGAGCCAGACATACTATTGTTACTAAGCCAGATATACTATTGTTACTAAGCCAGATATACTATTGTTACTAAGCCAGATATACTATTGTTACTAAGCCAGATATACTATTGTTGATGAGCCAGATATACTATTGTTAATGAGCCAGATATACTATTGTTAATGAGCCAGATATACTATTGTTAATGAGTCAGATATACTAATGTTGATGAGCCAGATATACTATTGTTAATGAGCCAGATATACTATTGTTAATGAGCCAGATATGTCATTGTTAATGATTCAGATATACTATTGTTAATGAGCCAGATATCCTATTGTTACTAAGCCAGATATACTATTGTTAATGAGCCAGATATACTATTGTTACTAAGCCAGATATACTATTGCTACTAAGCCAGATATACTATTGTTACTGAGCCAGATATACTATTGTTACTGAGCCAGATATACTATTGTTAATGATTCAGATATACTATTGTTAATGATTCAGATATACTATTGTTAATGAGCCAGATATGCAATTCTTTGATAGCGAACAGTTGTTTCAGTACAATGCTTACCTAACACACACATGTGATGACAGTTTTCTCATCATCAACTGCCTAGTCTGTTCCCAACAATGCTGGGGTCGGCGATCTGACCTCCTGGTGCCTAATTTTTTCATGACTCAGAATTTTATTTTACCAGTAACGGTTGCAACATGTTCGAAGTTCGATTTCAAAATTATGTGTCACTTGGAAATGCGTTCGCATGCATATGTTACAGAAACAATTAAATGACAACATCGCACTTTTCTCTTTCAATCAATTGCGATCACATGTTACAAGTCGTAAACTTTCACGTAAGCATTTCAGCTAATACTGAGCAAAGCGCGATACCAACCAACGCCACCACACGCCACGCCACGTTACCAACGCTAAAAGGTCAAACACAATTCGCTAAAATAATGCAAATAAAAAAAAAACAAACAAGCCCAATATTACAAAAATACAACATTTTAAGTCATTATCCATATCATTACATGCATACGGGGTTTTTGCAAGACGTCAAAGGGCTGCACTAGCCGCCATGAGACCTTGATCCCATCCGGCCGAACAGATGTAATATCGCACGATAATTATTATACTTTTTCCGAGTAATGAGCTATGTGTCGCACGTCGTTATGCCAACGAAGGTGTTTTTAGCGCAAAAGTCACACCGTTTGGCGGTAGGGCTGCACGGAAGAAAAAATCTGGAGGTAGGGAATATCGACTCAGTAGCCAGGAGAAAAAAAAAAGTTTTTTTTTTAAATAAAACTAAACAATGTAACTGGACTGGAAAAAAATAAAAAAATATTGCACACAAAAAAAAGCGTGTGTGTGTGTGTTAGCTCCGACGCACGGTTGGAGTTTACTCCTTAATACGATTGTCTGTCTTTGAATATGTAATAGGCAAAGAGAGTAAATATACGCATCTCTAAAAAAATAAGTGTTAAATATATTTTTAATTTAAAAAAAAAATGTGTTTGTTTTTTTGTTACGCTTCCATGCTAAAACGGCTGAAATTGGATGAAATTGGGCACTTGGATAGACCATGACCTGGATTGGGTTATAGGATAGGGTCTTTTTATCTCGATATTACCATAGGATCGAACTTATGCGGGTGACACCGCGGGGCGCAGCTAGTTTATGAATAAACACAAAGCTTGTATAAATTCTCACTTCTCATAAAATGTCCATATGAAATCCTCATATGAAAATCGATTCATAAGGAAAAACTTTAAAAAATTCGCTTATACCTTTTAAAGATTCAATCGCGTTTCCAATGCAAAAATTACGAACTTTTGAAAACATCAAGGTTTCCAAATTCCTGTAAGCCCTATGGTCCAAAGCGTCAGCCATCGAAATAAAACTAAACTGGTCTCAGTTCGGGATTAATTGCCAGAAAGCCGACATCGGGACGTTCCCACGGCTGCACCGATCCGCTGAGGAACGGGAGACATTTACTTAGATCTCGCCGGAGCGATGTTTAGAGGTCTGTTAGGTTAGTTCCAAATTATGTTAGAGAAATTCTTCGTCGATCTAACTTTAAAATCTTGAAAACGTGCATTTTGATTGAGACCAACAGCATAGAACTAATTTTTATTAAAGAACGTTGACTGTAATAAGTTTTTCCAGGCTTGACGCTAAGATAAGATTTGAAATAAACTAAAACGAAAAAAAAACAGGCCAGTATGTCGTAGAGTGACCAACTGTCAAGACCAATCCTGTGCCTAGATTTACATCTAAACTAATTTACCTACCAACATTTAAAAATCTTCACAAAATATAAAATCATTTAAAACTACATGCACTCTGCTTATTTTAAAAACGGAACACATTTGCAAAAGCCCACATACTAGAAACATTACTTAATTCAAAACAAAACGTGATCAACATTTACACCGGAAGAACGCAGCTCCAGATTCCAGCAGAGAATAGTTCATTAGTTTCTTTATCACGTCGACTCTGCTCCAGATGGGAATACCAGTGATCCGTTCCGCTCAGCGTCCGTGCCCACCAAAAAACACCTTCACAGGAATGTCACTACGCAACGTTGGACATCTTGTAGGGCTGACCGAGGCAGGATTTAGAAAAAGACATGGAAATTAGTGGATTTAGTCAGTCGGGATCAATTAATGTATTTTTTGTCAACAAATTCACTGATCCAGTCACGGCGTAAATTAAATAGCAATTTAGCATAGCATATAAATATCATACTGCATTTACCATCCCAACTCTAAGCATAAAGTTTCAACTACAAACCGTCCACCCTCCAGGGTGACGACCAAAAACACCAAAAACCAAACGACCAAAAACGACCAGCACAGCTCCAGCTGTGCTGGTCGTTTACCAGCGGAACACACTTATTTAAAAATCGCCCAATTCTTAGATGGCATAATTTTAACAAACGTGCTACTAGTGAACACGAAGTCCTGGGTTCGATTCCTGGGTCGAGCAACGTGTTATTGGGTTTTCCATCTGAAATTTCTCAGTAGCAGCCCATGGGCGGCTTTAAAACTCCGACTCCAGGTTAGTCACTAACCACAGGAAAAGAAGAAGAGGGCAATAGGCTCACCCTTATTATATGTGACTGAAACATAACTTGCGAAATGTGGGTGAACTATAGGTATCCCCCTGGCTCACCTTTCAGGGAAATACAGGCGTGATGTTGTTATGTTATGTGATCATCAAAAATTGAAAGATGCTTTCAGTAGGAAATACTGATATACTTGTACGCTTCACTATTGTGGGAACTGTAGTAAACCAAAGAGGATATAGTTTCTTTAGACAGCCCTGTAGCACCTTGGCCAATTGCTGATGGAATGCGAAGTCTAATCCACGCCATCTTCTATTGCTCACGCTAGTAAACAATATAATGAGATAGAAGCGTCTCATAGCTCTACACTTGTTAAATACTTATTAAATTACTCACTTCCTCTTATTACCACTGTATTCTAATACATATAATTATGAAGAGTGTAAAAAATCTCATATTATTATCGTGCAATGACAGAAAAATACTGCATAGATTATGTTTGGACTTACACCTCCCGAATTAGTAGCAAAATCACGATCAATGATGGATTCCGGAAAAAAATCAAGCAATATAGTGGGTACGTTGACAATAAGTTACAATACAGTAGGTACACTTGGTCGCCATCTCCATGTAATGGCTGTCGAAGTGTCGAAATCTAAATAAGAAAACACTCTATGAAACACTGTTGTTAATAAACTGCCGAACAGGCGAGTAGTAAAGCCTGAAGAGCTACTTATTGGACAAATGGCTTTACTTTAGCATAAAATATACACTCCGTACTGTACTGTATATTTCGGAACTAAAGCAGTAGCCGTAGTTTCGCATCTATTCTATTTAACTGTTCATCAAAAGATACTAAACTATTCCTTAGCCAAACTACCAACAAATTAATAATTAATGACTTATGATGTCAACAGTAGATGAAAAAACTTTTTCACTAAAAATAAAACCGGCTTCCAAAAAAAACACTACAAAGTGAAAAATAACTTTGATTTCGGAAGTCGGTGTCTTTGGGGTTTTATTTTCGTTTTTTTGCCACCGACTTTCGAAATCATTATTTTTCACTTTTTAGTTGTGGTACCTACACAAAACCCCCACAAAAATTTGAATACCCATTACCTGCTATGTAAATTACAGTGACAGGAACTATTAGAATATCGTCCACATATACTAGATGGGAAAAATACGTATTATTGAAGCTAACTCAAAAACCCCTCATCAGATCTTGACCAAATTTATATGGGTGGTCCCATATTAATTTTATTTCTTCTGAAGTATGCCCTACCAAACAAAAAAAGAATCATCAAAATCAATTCAGAATTGGCGGAGTAATCGCGTAACATACATACAAAAAAAAAAAAAAAACATACAACCGAATTGAGAACCTCCTCCTTTTTGAAGTCGGTTGAAAATATCTACGCCACGACTACGAATCTTAAATAGGTGTTTTATAAAACTTTACATAGTGAACTTACATGACGTAAAGGCTCGTGTCTGACATGATATTATACTGAATACAACCTTCGGTAAACTTCGACAGAACACTTTCTCAAGCCAAATCCATTACAGGACACAGATCTATTTAGAAGTTCTCACAAACTTTCAAACGTGTGGCAGCAAATTACGCGGAATGTCCCACGGCTGACTGCGCGTGAGTCGATCTCGAGCCCAATCGCAGCCGATGATATCAAAACGATATTACAGCGATATTGAAACGTTTCTTATTATGCGACAGAGGATGTTCACACGCGTTTTCTATCAATTTATTTTTATAGTTATTTTATTTGGTTTTGGAGAAAAAACTGACATACAAATTGAGGATTCTTAGCAATATCATATGGTCCAATGGAGGACTACAACGTTGAGGAGACAAAAAACAAGTGACTCTGAACCGGATGAAATAATTATTTACACTAAAAATAATAATGCGGCAGTAAATTTAAATAAATCACATTTTCTTGTTTGCTTTCGTAATATCAAAAGGCAAAAAACATCGAATCGTAGCTCTTTACAGTTTTGTAGTCAGTGAAAATATCTGTACTTAGCATGCATACGCGGATCTTAAAATCCATCTTCAAAAGTAACATCAACATGAAACTTCACATAACTAATTATAATTAATAAAAACCAAGAATATACGCAATTCCGAAAAATGTTCACCATTTAAATTTCCCGAAAAATGTAAAACAAAATGGTGACCGCTGCGCTTGCGCATACAGTTACGCGACGATGATGGATTCCGTTAAAACCGCCAAACGATCTACATTCAAAAAAGTATTCGATCAATTTTATTTGTATGATTTTATAAAATTTACAACTACCGCAAATCTGAATTAAAATAACTGCGATTTCACGAGATAAAGAGACGGTTCTTACTTTATCGACGATAAAGATAAGGCGTTTTAGTTGTTTATGGTCATTCAATGGTGATTCATTGCCTTTCTTGAAAATGTTATAAAGTAGCATCATACAAACCTAAGTAATGTAGATGTTAAGTATTCGCTTCATTAACCACGTGGAAGCAGCCATACAATCCAATTTTATTAACATATCATGTAGGTAATGGTCATCGTAAGCGGTAACTTTGCGTCGTAACGTGTCGTCAATGTTCGTAGACCGACCGTAGCTACGAATATATCCCACGCGTAGCGCTCTCAGCGTAGACGCCCGAAATAGCGAGGAAAATGTCGAGAAAAAAGACAAATTTTAAATTAGAGTTTTTATATTAATTTATTATTTTTAAATATATTATGGAAAATGTGTTCATTTTTATTTTATTTAAATACCAACTAGGCTATAAGTTTTTTGCTCATAAAAGCGATAGTTTTAGAAATATTTCAAACGATTGTGAAATGTAGGATTATAAAACTAAACTTTTAAGAAGTAGACTTATAGATAAGCCAACTTGCTAATAAGACTGGTGAGTCTACAAAAAAACATCTCATTCGTTACACTCATCGTACGCGATGAAAGGCAAACAGATTCTCTTTTTTTTCCGAAGCACATCAAAAAAACATTACGTACTTACAACGTGATTACACCTATTGACCCTATAATATACAATAAAAATATTGACTTAATCGAAACTTTCGTGTTACCACAAAATGTTAACAGCAAAAAGTTAGAGGCTAGGTATTCACAAAGTTCATTGAACTAAGATGGCTTGGCCGACTCGACTCCTCAACGAATCGATTGAGAATCGAATAGTCGGACACAGATCGATTCGACGCGAATCGAGATGATACGATGTTAATTTAGAAATATTTGGAATAACTTTTTATATAATTTTGTTGCGATACCTATTAAATTTTACTGGATTCAGGCACGTTTTGGTTTGACATAAAATAGGATTAGTGGTGGCAGTAGATCCATGCTATTTAAATGAAAGGATACCTAGAAAAGACACGAAACCGGTACCATCGGTAGTCACTCATTAACAAAACTTAAATACAGTAAAATTAAAATGGGTTACTTTATGTTCCAAATTATAACCTAATGACTTATGCACCAGTTAATGATATGAAGTCAGACCATATTATCTTAAGTCAGAAGCTCTGAAGGCATTCAGAGCTTGTGACTCAAACTTCTCCAACTATCGAACTTTACATCCGATTTTTTTCGGTTCAAAACTTTATTTTAAGACATCTTTTCAGTTGCCCCTCATATTTGACTAAAATTATTCTATAACCTTTTGAAGCAAGCGCCAAACCAGACAAAAATGCGGAACATAACACCCAACATAACATAGTAACAAGCCAACGAAGGCACTTTATTAGTGAGCCCCACAACAATGTGGCTATGATCGATCCATATCGAGCGTGATGACAGATTGACCGCTTCCCGCGTAAATGTGGCGCGCGGAATGCGCCGGCGCAGTGATCTAGCGGCGGTCGCCATCGCCATTACATATGGTATGCGCGGGAAATGCGATCGGTAATGTGTTGAAAGCTTAAAATGTGATGATGGATGATAGATGCGTGATATTGGAAGGAACGTTGAAGTGCCAAGACACAAGATTGAAGGAATTATAAAGATGTCTGCATGATAGTCGAGAATGTTTCAATTGGTGGCAATAATGAGCATGTCGTACAAAACGCAGCGTTTCTTTTGCCGCTTCATAAAAATATGTAAACCTACTTTATTGCATTGCTTTTTATTTTGTAGATTCCTCAGTAGCAATCCGTAGTCTGGATTTGTGCCCAGTTGATGGTAATAGGCTCGCCCCCTATTACATGGGACTTAACATAACTGGCGAAATGTGGGTGTACTATAGGTTTACCTTTGGCCAACTATTCCGGGAAAACAATCATCAGGCATGCAATATTTTTGATAGAAAAACTATGGTAACTGGGAGTTGATGTGATGCAAATATAAAAGGTTCGTTTTGTATCCTTTGCATATTTCCTATCAGTTGCTCCAAGTGTCCTCGGAAAGTATTGGGTAAGCAGGATGCAGACTTTTCTCTTTCCCATTTACTTAAAGCACCTGTAACAGGTAAAATACTGTATTTAAAAATATTAGATGACGTTCTCCGGTAATGTAACAGTGTACTATATAGAGCGTAAATCTTCATTAACAGTAATTTCTCCACAACGGACACTGACTGATGTTATCTTGACTTAAGTGTAACAAGACCAATATACTCTTGACTACCATGTTATTACTTACATTTCTAAATTATTATGTTCTATATTTGCAAGTGCTTCTTCATCTAAGCTCGATGCTGAGATCTGGAGATAATATACTGGGTGAACCAACAAACAAAAAGCTTTCTTATCAAAAATAGCACAAAATAAATTGAGTTTGTTTCTACTGAAGAAAGCTTCTTCGTTCTCTATAATCCTCTGGAGTCAGGCCATAGAAATATTTGAAGGGACATAGCTGTTTCATGAACTTAGCAGAGACATATTGGCATTAACGAAGGCTTAAATAGTTTTTGAAGAGTCTACTACTTACGTAGGAAAATTATATTCCTAGGCATTGCTTCATAAAATGGACGGTATACAATGTGTGTTCCGGCTATGCTCGTATCAGTGTTTCTCAAACGTTAAGCTAATCTTAAAAATAAAAGTAGGTACCTACAAATAAATATTTCTGGAGAAAATATTAAAATCTAGATGGAAAAACGAATTAAAAACCGGTCAAGACCGAGTCCGACTCGTGCACCGAGGGTTCGATTAAGGGGGGACGGTATTTTTTTTTACATTTTTCTTCAAGTCGAAAACTCTGCGGCCTAAATAAAACAAAAATGTTTGAGAATGTGCAAATAGCGTTCCTTCATATGATACCCCCATGCCCTAGTCTTAATAATGAAATTCGAAGTGGGGCACTTCTTTCTTATTTGAAAAATAGTTTGGCAAACTTCATGTAAAACTATTCGAAATTTCAAGTTGATAACATTAGTAGTTCTCGAGATATCCAGCTGTGACAGACTGAGTCGCACCTGGTCGCACTATAAGGGTTTATTTTTACCATTTCGGTACGGAACTCTAAAAAGGCTATTGGGACAGACTATACACATGGCATGGCGCATGGTGGAGGACCGGGCTTTGTGGCAGAACTTGTGAGGGGCCTTTGTTCAGTAGTGGATTGCGATAGGCTAAGTTGATTGATTCCGACTAAATCCTGAGAAATACGAAAAGAAGAGACTTTTTTTGTTACTAGCTGCGCCCCGCGCTTTCACCCACATAAGTATCGATGCCGCTGGAACATCGGGATAAAAAGTATCATATGTCCTATACCCAGGTCATGGTCTATCCATATGCTAAATGTCATCCAAATCCGTATAGCCGTTTTAGCGTAAAAGCGTAACCAACTAACAAACTCACTTTGGCATATATAATAGTATATTATATAGTTAGGATAGTTAGAATGCAAAATATAAAAAAAACCAGCAAACGCACGTCAGAGTAAAAACTAGCAAGCAGTTTTGTCAGTAAGTAAAACAAAAAGTTAAAGTTTGTGTTAAAGGAACTTTCAAATCTTATCACAAACAGTTCATACAAGCAGCAGCTTCTACATTCTAATCATAACAGGTAAAAATTCCTTGAGAATCTCTGTGTTATAATAATGAACGCGTGCGCATACGGAGCCGAATGCAGCCGAACGAAGCCGACGGCCCGAGCGTGACGGGCGCCCATCCACTCATCTAGCGAGATAATACGCTGATTACATCTAAATTACGAAAACGCACTTACAGCGACCGACTTCGTTTCGACTATCAAATGAAAAAATGGAAGGGCAACTCAACGCAAGTAATACTCTAACAATCGATCGTGGAAAAGCCAAGTAACACGGATGCAATGAAAAATGGAATTTGTGGTAGATTCAAGATAGGTTGGTATATTAAGCCTACTTTTGTAGTACAGAAAATAATCCCAAGTTTCTGGTAGCTTATTTACATACTTTAATGTGTCAAGTAGTTTGATTGTCTGCTGGTTGCTACAAATAAAGTGTTGTGGTAGAATGAATATTTGTATAATTACCCTTTATTTGATTAATGTACTTATTAATTATTATTTGAATGTGTTTGATATTTCTCGGGACCCTGGGGTCCCGGACCTTTAGAAGGCTTACCAAGGCATTATTATTATGAGATTACTAAAAGTAGATTTACCTTCTGAACGGGTTTTTGCTGAAACCGATTTGTTCAGAGGGCATGATTAGTAAAAACTTTTCAAATCCATCCAATGATTTACGAGAATAGCTTGAACACTATACGGCTTACGGCTTCGCCCGCATGGATGTCGGAAAATATCCGGGAATAAAAGTAGGTGTTAATTCAGGTTATAAAAGTCTGTGTGTCAAATTTTATCCAAATCTGTTCAGCTGTTTTTGCGCCAACCCGGAACATAGATAGATAGATAGAATACTCTTTATTGTACACCATCAAAATTACAGACATAAAGGACAATGACAAGAATCGGCTCGAATCATGTAGCGTCCGACAGACTTTTAATATTTATGATAATTTATAGTATAAAACAGTAAGAATTATAGAGTATAAATAAAATCTGTAGAAGTACACCGTTTAAAAGTAATTTTAAATAGTTATTCAATTTTTCAACACGTTTCCTATCTGCAATTTCAATTAGAAATGTTGCCAATACCAAAATAAAATAATATCGATACGAAATTGCACTTGCAAATCGATCGCATTATCATTATGAAACTACGTAAGTGAATTTGTTAAGGAAGCACACTAAATACCTACCTAATAAACTGATTATTGTTAGTAAGTACATCTGCACATGTTAAAATAGTATCAAGTCGAATCATGTGTGGATATTAATCAAGTCGGGACATGAAGTCCAGTAGGTAGCATCAAATCTGGAAAGTTTTGGTCCAGTTCTAACATGTCAACTAATATAGAATGTTTCAAATAAATAATCCAACAAGTTAGAACAAGAAAGTCTAGTAAAATCAAAGATTCCTGACACAAAATCAGGTCTCTAGCAATAACCAATGTACCTATAGACACCGACTTAACTAAAAGATGTGTTAGACATTCGTCCGTGTCTATAGGTAACTAAAAATACCTTATTTTCTCGTGTTAACCTGTCCTTATGTAATAAAAGGTATATAACTCCGTTGTCAGTCATAATACAATGTTTTGATTATGACTACAACACTGACTAGACTATTTCCCACCTGAATACCTATTTAAAACAATGAGAATACCTATCTGTGTTTATAATTACGTAATTCATTGTTCTAGAAGTAATTATCATGTCATAACTTGCACCTGCGCAACCCTGCCTCCCTCATTCGTGTAAACACCCTCGTCATAGCAAAATGGGAAATACCCAGCTATACCCCGACCCTCTGTCGCGTCCCTGAATAGCGAACTGCCCTGATGTATAGGAGCAAATTATTGTGTTTGCACAAATGGTACCCGCTACTTGCCCTATAGTAAAAATCTACTTAAGGTATCGGGTCTGATTTTACAATTGTAGTTGCCTAGTACTAGTTGCCTAGTACTCTCTTAGAAAGTCTCAGATTCTTAGTCAGTTGAGCTTTAACTTCGTTCCTACAAACATCTCGCTACTTGAGGTATAAATTCGTGCTGAATATAGTATTAAATTCGGATTACATCTAGCTCTAACCTTTGTCTGTATTACTGTTGTGTATTTTAAATATATTGTGTGTGTGTTTTATGTGCAATATACGTGGATCTATTACATTAGCTGCTTGTGGTTTTTCTACTGTGCCAAACCTTACAACAAACCGCCCCCTTCAAACGACATAAGCTGGTCGTCTACATTTTGGTCATTCGACAGCCGGATATCGTTTACATTTTGGTCCTTCGAACGCCGGATAAGGTTCCAAGTAACCATGAGTCAGCAGGGCTCCATCACAACACGCAGCAAGCTAAGGAAGCTAGCCGAACAGAAAGAAGCACGTAAGGATGACATCACAACGGACACCGGGTTGCAGTCCGATAGGGGACCAGGTTCGCCGTCTGTGACGCCGACCATGGCATCAATGGATCGCCGGAAATCGCCGCGAAGCAGAGCTTCATCCACACATAGCCGCAAGAGTGTCGATTTCTTAAGAAAGAGAATCGAATACGAGGCCGAAAAGGAACTAGTCCAGCTAAAGGAAAACCTCCTCAAGAAAAGAGTGGAGGCCGACATTGCTGAGATAGAGGCAACTACCGAGAGCGACGACGACGCCTCCAATTCAGACGCGAGTACAGCACAGTGGGTCGACCAGTGGATAGATACGACGCCGCAAGTTGGCCAACAGGAAACAGTGTTGCGTAATCCAGTTAGTGTTTTACGGCAATCGAGTACAGTGTTGTGTCAACCGGATGCAGTGTTATGTACCCCGTCTGCGGAGCGCAGGCCCATGGATGTGGCCGCGCCCCGGATCCCTACCGTGAGTTATTCACAAACCGTAAGTACGCTTGATCCGACTACATACCGTAATAATGTGTCGCACATACTAGGTACACCCGTGCCGGTACCGTATTCGAGTACGATACCTAAAGCACGGACGCATACACCGATGCCTACCGAGAGAGTTACGTCCCGATTACCGACCAATAACCCCGTCTTTACCACTCCGGCCGCAAGTGGACCTCGCGTTTCGATACCCGAGTCGGATTCACAGCGGCAGTTGAAGTACGGAGATGATGTTAAAGAAAGACGGCGGGAGTCTTCGGTTGAAAGGGACTCTGTGTTAGATAGGCTGGCAGAGGCAATAACCAGTATGGGGAGACCGCGACCGGTACCGCGACAGGCGTACGAATTACCACATTTTAGTGGTAATCCATCCGAGTGGATATGTTACAAAAATATGTACTGGGATACCACTCAAGAGTATAGTTATAAAGTTCACGAGAACTTAGCCCGGCTTAGAACGTCTTTACACGGCGAAGCTAGAACCTCAGTGGAGGATTTATTAAGTTCAGGTACGGATCCCAACGACATCATGCACGCGCTCGATCAAGAATATGGTCACCCGACTTTAATATTACAAAGCGCGTTACAAAAGATTAGGGACCTACCTAGAATATCGGAAAGCTGCC
Organism: Xanthia togata; assembly: GCA_963853775.1. Taxonomy (NCBI): domain Eukaryota; kingdom Metazoa; phylum Arthropoda; class Insecta; order Lepidoptera; family Noctuidae; genus Xanthia; species Xanthia togata. The sequence goes on along the minus strand of OY970798.1, from coordinate 21,641,920 downwards.
GCGAGCTTAGAAAGTTCTCGTCAACCGTGCGAAATGTAGTAGCCCTACTTAAAAATATTAAAGCTGACGGCTATCTTAACAATCCACAACTAGTTAGCGAGCTATTAAACAAGCTAACTCCTATACAACGCGCGCGGTACGGGGACTTTGCCATGGGGTTAGATAACGTGCAGGGGGTGGACCTAAGAGTCTCACCTAACCTAGAATACTTATCTCACTTTTTAATACAATTAACGCATACAACGTCGTATTATTTACAGCCATCTATAATAGAACCTAGTGCTTCTACGCCCCCAATTAGGCAACAGGAACAAGTCTTCGGTCAACGACCCATGAATACCGCGCGTCAACTATTCAGTAGGCCACAGCTGACTCATAAGATAAATACACAGAGTGATGAGTCTAGCTCCGTACCTAAGAAATGTATCGTATGTCAAAGCGAACATACTATAGAAAAATGCGATACTTTTAACAAAATGCCAGTTCAACAGCGATGGAACATCGTAAAAGAATTAAACACGTGTTTCAAATGTATAGTAAACAAACACAACAAAAGGTTTTGCCGCGCCAATAAATGCAAAAAATGCGGTTATTCCCACCACCTATTATTGCACGCCGATAAGCAAAACAATGCGAGCGATAAGCAGGTAGATAATCCCGAAACCGTAACGAACATCGGTGAATGGCATGCTTCTGCATTGTTAAAAATAATCCCAATAGAATTGTGTCATGACAAAGACAACAATAGTCATTGTTACGCATTACTGGACGGCGGTGCAACCGTCTCCTTGATAGATAAGACCATTGCTACTGGTTTGAAGGGCCCAAGTATACCCCTTTCATTGAAGACAGCGGGCGGTCACGAGATCACTGACCCAACGTCGCGAGCGGTTGAAGTAAAGGTCAAAGGGCCAAACGGACAGTGCCACAACATTAAATGTCGCACTATACGTGATTTAAATTTGCCTTCTCAAACCGTGTCTACCGCAATGCTTAACGACAATGCCCACCTCCGCGACCTGGGATGCGTGGAAATGAGGGGCGCCAAACCGCTGGTATTGATCGGGCAGGACAATTGGCAGCTAGTTGTAGGCCGGGACGTCCGTCAAGGAAAACCCGGTAAACCAGTTGCCTCCCTTACCGAGTTAGGCTGGGTCATACATGGTCCGTTCGACCATAAAGATTTAAAAAGCGAACAAATTAACTGTACGGCAGTTTCCCTGCCTGACCTGCATGACCCAGTTAAATCTAGCGAAGCGATAGGTATTTCTGAGAACGTACGTAAAAACCAATCAGATGAAAGGGCCTCAGAAATACGAGATAAAACCAACCACCGTGTACCAGATGAATCACAGTGGGCAGTAGGTTTGTTACGGAAACATAACAACATAATACCTACCAATTATAACGGTAACCTTTTGACCGGACCCGACCCATTATTATTATTACCTTTTCAAGAAAAGGAAGCCGAGACTTGTTTCGCTCGGCTTAATAACCTGCATCGCCTGGAACATACAAAAATACCAGGGTTGTATGGGCTAGATCTAGACAAGGATCTAGATCTAGATTTACAAATGTTTAGCGACGCAAGCGAACAAACATGCGCAGCGGTCGCGTACCCAGTGGGCTACCGGGATAGTAACCTAGCATCAGTGACGATGTTAGATAGGGCTCGCGTAGCCCCACAAAAGATAGTCTCAATTACAAGGCATGACTTACAACCAGCCTTATTAGCTAGACTATCGGACCGAGGCAACTGGCACTGGGTTCCTTCCGCGGACGACCCCGCGGGCAAAGCAACCAGGTCGTCTTGGCCCGAGAACCATACGGCGTGGCTGTGCGGCCCCCCGTTTTTATGTAATCCACAGGAGCGGAGGCCGGTGTGTCGAGAGGCTGAGTCAGCAGAAGTGGACTTGGAGCGCATTCAGTGGGTCCACTCTACGGCAGCGACGCCGGCGCACGCTTACCGTGCGGCGCCACTCAGCTACGAGCGCTACACGTCGTGGGCGCGTAGGAAACGCGTCACGGCTCATGTACTCATCGTCGTCGGCCGATGTCGTAAGCGTCGGCCAATACAATAACTACAGCAGCGCGATCAAGAAGAAGCTCACAACCATCTCACAAGGTTGTGCCAGGATGATAGCTTCAGTGAAGAAACGCACTACGAAGTACGCTCAGGGAGCGTGCCCCACGTGAGGAGGTCCTTTACACCCTCCTCACAGAGGCCGAGCTCATCATAAATAGCCGGCCTCTCAGCTACGTCTACGATGACCACAACCAGCCCGTGGTCCTGACGCCGAACCACCTACTCCTTGGCACTGCGTCCGGGAGCACTCCGTTCGCGCCAGGAGACATCGAGGACGTCGACTCCCGCTGTCAGTGGCGACGTGTGAACGCGCTCGCCGACATGATCTGGCGTCGGTGGCTACGGGAGTACCTACCTACTCTACAACGTCGAGAAAAGTGGACAAATAACGTACCAAATGTGAGTGTCAACGACGTAGTGGTTATCGTAGATAACACAAAAAACCGAAGTGAGTGGACTAAAAGAATAGTCAAAAATGTGTATCACGGAAGTGACGATAATCCGTGTAGCTGACGTAAGAACAATGAATGGGGTCCTGCGTCGGCCCATTGTTAAATTAATTGTGCTTCCCACCGTCCAGGTGTAATGCGGCGGAACCCTTTTACAGGGGGTGGAATGTTAAGGAAGCACACTAAATACCTACCTAATAAACTGATTATTGTTAGTAAGTACATCTGCACATGTTAAAATAGTATCAAGTCGAATCATGTGTGGATATTAATCAAGTCGGGACATGAAGTCCAGTAGGTAGCATCAAATCTGGAAAGTTTTGGTCCAGTTCTAACATGTCAACTAATATAGAATGTTTCAAATAAATAATCCAACAAGTTAGAACAAGAAAGTCTAGTAAAATCAAAGATTCCTGACACAAAATCAGGTCTCTAGCAATAACCAATGTACCTATAGACACCGACTTAACTAAAAGATGTGTTAGACATTCGTCCGTGTCTATAGGTAACTAAAAATACCTTATTTTCTCGTGTTAACCTGTCCTTATGTAATAAAAGGTATATAACTCCGTTGTCAGTCATAATACAATGTTTTGATTATGACTACAACACTGACTAGACTATTTCCCACCTGAATACCTATTTAAAACAATGAGAATACCTATCTGTGTTTATAATTACGTAATCCATTGTTCTAGAAGTAATTATCATGTCATAACTTGCACCTGCGCAACCCTGCCTCCCTCATTCGTGTAAACACCCTCGTCATAGCAAAATGGGAAATACCCAGCTATACCCCGACCCTCTGTCGCGTCCCTGAATAGCGAACTGCCCTGATGTATAGGAGCAAATTATTGTGTTTGCACAAATGGTACCCGCTACTTGCCCTATAGTAAAAATCTACTTAAGGTATCGGGTCTGATTTTACAATTGTAGTTGCCTAGTACTAGTTGCCTAGTACTCTCTTAGAAAGTCTCAGATTCTTAGTCAGTTGAGCTTTAACTTCGTTCCTACAAACATCTCGCTACTTGAGGTATAAATTCGTGCTGAATATAGTATTAAATTCGGATTACATCTAGCTCTAACCTTTGTCTGTATTACTGTTGTGTATTTTAAATATATTGTGTGTGTGTTTTATGTGCAATATACGTGGATCTATTACATTAGCTGCTTGTGGTTTTTCTACTGTGCCAAACCTTACAACAAACCGCCCCCTTCAAACGACATAAGCTGGTCGTTTACATTTTGGTCATTCGACAGCCGGATATCGTTTACAGAATTTATTACATATATAAGTCGTAACTCGTAATTCTAGTATTTAGTTATATTTTTGAATATATTTTATAACAATTTAAAATAAGTTAATTCGATTTTCGATACAATTTAGAATATTAATTATTATAGTTCTGGCAACACTTGATCTTGTTTTTGTCGTTGTCATTGATGATTGTCAAAAAGTTTTACTACTTCTCCTGCGCGTTTTATCACGAGTGTCGAAGTGATTACGTGTTTCTGAGATTTATGTTGTATATTGCTGTTTCTGGACTCCGATTTTTCTACCACTTACGACTTGGCTGTTGAAACTGAACCTGAACCTGTATTACTCGCTGACCCGGCTCGCCCAACCGAACATCTGAACCTGCCTACTTGTTGACCTGGCTTTTCTCACACGGACGGACCTTTAGTCTACTAACCATGATTCGCTGCATTAATTGTGGTGTAAATGCCTTTCGAATGCGACGATACTCGTTAGAAACTGAGACTGAAGAGATTCTGATGAATAATAAATTGTTACAAAGTATCCATGTGTTTTTTTTCCATACCTACATTCTAAAATAATGTAAGTATGGTATAATTATGTATATTTACTATGAAAAAATATATTATGCGAGGATAATATGTGCCAAAAATCATTATTTAATTAATAATTTAATAGTTTTTTTGTGGTTATCGTTAAAATTAGAACTAGTAAGTGGACAACTTTAAAGAACTATAACTTTTTTTGGTGTACTTCTTATATAAAACTAAATATACTATCAAATTCTATAATTATTTTCCTTTTTAATGATATATAGTTCATCTTTGTCGGTTCTGGCCGAGTCTTGAAGGACAACTTGGCATTCTCCTTTAGAAATTTTACATAGGGTGACACAATGGGCGGTTTTATTGATTTAAGCGATCTTTTACAGACAACCTTTGGATGGATTAAAGGTAACAGGAGAGACAATACTGCAGGTAGTGAGCGGTGTACCATCTACATATACAATAAATATGTACATACAAACATAAAGCATAAACTTATTCATATAAATATATATACATAGATATACTTATAATATAAATCTATAAACATGAAACAAGAGCAAGGAACTAAATGTAATGATGATGTTTAAGGAGAGAGGAAGTGTTTTTTTACCAGAGTTTTAAAAGTGGACAAAGATTGAGCTCGCCTTATCGACACGGGCAAGGCATTCCATTGCCGTACTGCTTGAACTGTAAAAGATTTGTCATAAAAGCTGGTTGAATGCATCTCCAGTCTCAAGTTTTCCACACATCACACAACAACAACATACATCTAGACAAACGGACAAAAAATCTAACAACTATATTTTCAGCGTCAGGCTCGTTCCTACACCTCGTAGCAATTACTTTATTTTTTAAATAATACAATTTTATATAAAATAACTACACTTGACTTGCTACGTCATAGCATTCTGTACTGTAAACTTTACAGTAAGTAATCGTTCTTCGCTCTTACCGTTTCACATTTTTCAGAAACACTATGCTACTTTTACAATTTCTTTACTTTTCCTTATTTAGTAAAACTTAATCTGAAGTTACTTAGAAAACAATAATAGAACCTAAAGCCAACGTCCTGTTTTTACTCTTCTTTTGAAGAGTGTAAGGATTGAAGACCTTTGAGGAATCATGTTCATTCATCATTCAGAATGATTCTGAGTGGAATCATTCAGTCATGACATGCCAGCAGCTGCCGACTATTTCTGTTTTGTGATCATGATTATATTTAAATGTATTGTGTTTATTGTGTTTTATTGTTCTAATCGAGTTAATTTCTTTTTTTGCACGCCTTTCTGTGACAAATAAACATATTTTTCTTTCTTTTTTCTTTATTAGTACACAACCTAAACAGCAATATAAACCAAAATAGGCTACTATTTTTATTTCTAGAAGACATTCCTAACTACTAGTTGTAACGTTAATGCAAATAATCCAGTTTTAAATGGTCTACAAAATTATTAAGACTCCCCATTTATTCTAAGAAAATTCTTCACTACATGCAATACATAGTCTAAAACTGGTTGTTTTACGTAATAAATAGAATCGTTAGAAATAAACTCGCGCGTCTAGGTACATATTTTCCCTCAGAATAGAAACTACTTGGTGTTATCAACCATTTTTTTACTGGAGATTTTGTTTGAAAATATTTCTACTGAGAAGGTCACCTGCTTCCTTAGAATAACTCCATTTCTTTAAGTTTTTTGTTTCTAGACATACAAATTTTGAATTGCCACAAGGTGCCTTAGTAAGAACGGTGAACTTTTATGGTGAAATAGCCACCTTGTCCGTTATTCATACAATGAGACCAGGAGCTATTGAAAAATGAGGAGTTTGCTTACATGTTCAATTTAAAACAATCACCATGAACAAATAGCAAAAGGACCAAATCATTAAGAGTTTCTAAATTCTAATCAAATTTATATATTTACATGCCCTCGACATTCATTGTTTGTTTGATTGTATCAATTCCCACGTAATAGACGGCGAGCATATTACTATCAACCGAACACAGAGCTACCTACAGATTGCTACCTACAGATTCCTGAAAAATACAACCCAGGATCCCTTTTTTTGTTTTTTATTGGGTTTGATCATCAAATAACTTCTTCCGCTCTGAGCGGAGCAGGAGAGCGTGTCAGACTCTTACTGACTAAAACCCACCCGAGTTCCTTCACTTGCCTGTACGTTGCCAGGGGCCACGGTATCCCTTTCGGACGTTCCCGAGACCCCGGCAGGCATCGGTCCTAGCGTACCCTGCCAGTTGTGCTGACATCTCTTTGAGCCTGCAGCGCGATCTGTGCTGGGTCCAAAATATATTGTGAATGGTGTTGCCATTCCTGATTGATCCATGCTATCGAGACCAATTTTCCAATGCATAGAATGTACCCTATGTGAACAGCGATACACAAACACTAGCAACCGCAACGTAATACAATTTTTGACGAATTTTCAACAAAAAGAAATCTCCCTTAGATCTTGCGAACTATGACTAAAAACTGAAACAATCATTAGAAAACCAATGATATAACGCAAAAATTGAAGAAAATAATAGACTAAAATGTATTTTAATCTGGCAACCCTGCTTATGATTCGCGATACAGTGCTTCACGCCCCGCGGATTGCTTAAATGCTACTCGGGTACTAATGGGCTTGGCATACACGCTGCTATTCGGCCTTAATTTATGAGCAGTGGGTACACGAGGGAATTTATACGGAGCAGGATGTATTTTTGAATAATTAATGGAATTAAAATCGTTAGTACGTTCTTGGGTGGTTTTAAGGACCTCTATTATAAAGAGATATTTACTTGTTAGCCGACTTACCTACATATCGACTTGGTTGGATTGTAGGATTGGTCCCCTACGACCACAACCTACTTTTAACATCTGCAATACATTATAAAATCCTCAAGGTTGAACTGGTCAGCTTTTTCTTGGGGTTTTACTACTAAAGTAGGATATATGCTTGTTATTATAAGAGAACAGCACTTGTAAACTCCCAAACAGTACGACTGGATACTGTGGCCGAAATCAGGCAAGAATCAAGATGGCATCATCATCACATATACCAAACAACATGATGGATGAACTCAGGACATTAGTACACATAAATATTGACAAGAGTATGCTGAGATGGTTTGGTCATGTTTAGAGGATGAATGAAAGGCGACTAACAAAGGCAGATGTGAGTGGAAACGTTGGAAGAGGACTCCCTAGGAGGATATGTAGTGACCTTATTTGTGAATTTCTTCAGAAAGGTCAGGTGCGTAGTATTCGCAACCGGCGTGCGCGTATGAACGTAAACGAGGCAAAAGGAGTATGTCAGGATCGTAGCAGGTGGCATTCTGTAGTTTCTGCCTACCCCCATGGGAAGAAGGCGTGAGTTTATGTTATTAGTACGTTACGTAATAGTACATTTTTAGTATTCATGGCTTTTTAACACTAGAATCGGTATTGTAATAAATGCAATAGGCCCTGTATCAAATTCGGTTCAAAGATCATAAACTTAACATTTTGTGTAAGATCAAAGTGCAAGCATATTTATCGGAGGGCACGGTAGTGTCTCCGCCAAGTCGAGCAAAATTATATCTATTTTCTGCAGTTGGATTAGTATTCAAGTATTATGATATGGCAGTTCATTAGGAATTAGATAAATTTATTGTAAAAAAAAACAGCAAATAAAGTAGATAATGCTAAACAAAGTTAAAGTAACAGAAGAACCTATTCCATTTAATTTTCAATTATTTGCTGTTTTCTCCTACATTTTCCTTATATAAGAACTATGATCGTTCAATATTGCTTATCTACTAAGTGATTCGATGACCCATGATTCAGATTTACCGAGAATAACAAAAGATACAGGTCATGAGATCAATCGATTCCAGCAATTCGATTTGTGACGACTATTTACGAGAAAAAACAATTAGGTAAATGATGAGCAACCAGTATAATTTATATAATAAATAAAAAATATCTAAATAAATAAATACATAATATATAAAAATCAATTGCCGTGTCGCAAAAACACGAAAATGGCTCGACCGATTTGAATCAGTATTTTTTGGTTTTGTTCAACTCAAGACCCCCCTGTATTGAGGCGAACATTTTTTCTAGGAAAATCCCAAAAGCAAGAACGAAACAGCCGAAAAATTGACTGCCTCGTTGGTCTAGTGGTTGCAAGCGCTACTGCTGAGCATGAGGTCCTGGGTTCGATTCCCGGGTCGGGCAAAGTGTTATTGGGTTTTTCTATCTGGAATTTCTCAGTAGTAGCCCGGAGTCTGGATATGTGCCCGGTTGATGGCAATAGGCTCGCCCCCTATTACATGGGACTTAAAACATAACTGGCGAAATGTGGGTGTACCTACTACAGGTACACCTCTGCCCAACCCTTCGGGGAAACAAGGCGTGATGTTATGTTATGTTATGTTAATCCATATTTCACTTGGTCACGCCATAACTTGCGAACGGCTGCACCAAATTGAATAATTTAGATAATTCTGTAGGTAGGGTAGGTAGGTAGATAGGTAGGTATGGTAGGTAGGTAGATATGTAGGTAGTTAGTTGTGCAGGGTAGGTAGGTATGTATGTACTCCTAGGTAGATAGGTAGCAGGTGTAGGTAAGTATTTAAGTAGGTATGGTAGGAAGATTCCTACCATACCTACTTAAATAGGTACTTACCCTACCAACCCTACCTATCTAGGCAGGGTAGGTAGGTAGGGTAGGTAGGGTTGGTTGGTAGGTACTAGGTAGGGTAGGTAGGTAGGGTAGGTACCTGTCGGGGGGTACCTGTTTCGGATAAGGCGGGAGGAAACGCCCGAGTGTCATCACTGCGTGGATCGCCCGGGGGACACGGTGGAGCATACGGTGGAGGTATGCCCCGCTTGGGCAGAGCACCGCCGTGTCCTGGTGGAGGCGATCGGTGGCGGGGATCGATTGCCGATTCCCGGCCACCGTAGGCGCGGGCTTGCGGACGGTGAGCAATAGGTAGCTCGCTGTCCGGTAAGGACCAGGCCCGGGTCGACGGCGCGTTGTGTTCCACGCGAGCCTCAAAGAGATGTCAGCAAGTGAAGGGGTCCGATGAGACCATTGCAAAGTTTTAGACCATTTGAAAGTCCGAAAGGGATACCGTGACCACCTGGCATTGCACAGGCAACAGAAGGAACACGGGTGGGTTTTAGTCAGTAAGAGTCTGACACGCCCTCCCGCTCCACCTAGAGCGGGAGAAGTCAATTGATGATATCCCACCCAAAAAAAAAAAGGTAGGGTAGGTAGATAGGGTAAATACCCGTAGATAAGTACCGTAGAGCAGCTATAGTTTTATAATAATATAGACAGTAGTCTGACAATACAGGGTTATAAACCTTATTATAACCGTTTTAACATACCTAATTGTTATTGCCATTCCTTTACACATTCACCATGGAACACTTAATAGTTTGGGCAGCCTGGTGCATCGGAAAATCTACTTTTGTTCAATGTACTTTCTAGTAGATAATTGGACGGTGTGAAAAGAGCTCGTCGCCACGCTACTGTGATTATAGTTCGGCAATTGTCTCTGACGTTTCACACCGCTGCCCACCCACAATCGGTTGACACCTGCGTAGTTAATCGGTCCTCGAACTTTTACCTCCGATTACAATTGGTTTTATAAAGTCGGTTGCTAACCGAAATGTCATCACCAGAAACTCTACCGCGTTTTATCACAATCTCTTTTCTAATCAATTTAGTTCCCAAAACCCCATCGTTATATTTAGGTACCTACAGTCAAAGAACTTGGAAATACAGATCACGGTTAATCGCTATACTTGTTGTTGAAGTTGACGGAAAATCACTCAAACACAATCGCGGAAAATCAACAGTAGCTACCTTACATTTTGTCGAATACGAACATCCGAAATGTATTTAAGTAATTTATTTTTCATCCCACCATCTCGGAAAGAGTATTTTTAATCTTCAGTATCTGAGTGGAAAAGCCGTTTTTATTCTCTAGAGGATAAAGTAAATTGAATTTAGAACATCGTGTGCACTAAGTTTGTGAATTAAAAAAAACATTAAACCTATTTACTGCTACCTCTATGGTGCCGAATATATCATACAACTTTTTTTTAATTTGTTAAAAACTCAGACTCGGAACCTTCTTGGTGTTCTTTTTTCAATTTGCTTTGTACGCGGTTCTTTACGCGGCATTTTTTCACGTCATTGTTAAACCTTAGGTATATTAAAAACAAGAAACTTGAAAACAAGTGAAAAAACTAAAATGAGTGATTCTAGCGACGAGGAAGTTTGCTTGACGCCAACAGAATTGACTGAAACTGTTAATAATGCGCAAATGAGCTTTCTCCCTCAACAATCACGCGAGAAGTATTTAAAACAGTACGATATGTTCAACACGTGGCGACTAGCAAAAGGAGCCAAAACTTTCTCAGAAAACGTTTTGCTGGCATATTTTATAGAATTATCCGAGAACAAGAAAGCAAGCACTCTATGGAGTACGTATTCGATGCTAAAAGCAACAATAAAGATGAAAAAAGACAAACATATCGATACCTATCCTAAATTAGTGGCATTTTTAAAAAGAGCCTCATCTGGTCATCAACCAAAAAAATCGAAGGTTTTCACAGTATCTGATATTGAAAAGTTTCTTAACGAAGCACCCGATTCCGTATATTTGGCGGCAAAAGTAAGTCAGTTGCACATTCAGTATCTACTTAAGTATATTAATCTCAATTAAATAGTATACTTAGTAGATGTTGATAGGCATAATTATGCGTTCATATCAATTTTATTCATTTATCTACTACAATACTCTTTACGTTACAGGTTGTTCTTATTATTGGAATAAACGGAGCATGTCGAACTAATGAACTAACACAACTTAATGTCAAAAACATTGAGAAACATTCAGATGACTTACTATTAATTAATTTACCTAATACAAAGACAAAAAGAGACCGCAACTTCGTCATTCGCAAGGAATACGTAACGATTGTTGAGAAATATCAAGCCTTACGCCCGCCTAACACTCCAATCAATCGATTTTTTCTACAGTATCGCAATGGAAAGTGTGTTAGACAGCCTATGGGTACTAATAAAATTGGCAGTATCCCACGAGAAATAGCAACATTTCTTGAACTTCCAGAACCCCTGTTGTACACGGGTCATTGTTTCCGACGAACTTCAGCCACACTTTTGGCTGATTCCGGAGCTGATCTGCTGTCCCTTAAGCGCCACGGAGGCTGGAAGTCCAATGCAGTTGTAGAGGGATACATAGAGGATTCCATCCAAAATAAGTCTAAAATATGTGAAGGCATCGTAGGAGCCATTACACTGAAAGAGCCTCAATCGGATCCTTGTACTGGCCCTTCTACATCAAAAATAAGCCGTTATGAAACACCTAACCATCTCCCTCTCTCTCCAACATTCACGCCAAGGGAATCCGATGAATCGGTACAACTATTAAGTATGACAGATAGTTTACCGAAAAACAGTACACAAGTGACTAACACCAATATTACAGTACCAAACAAAAATATTACACTCAATTTAAATAACTGTAGCAACGTTACTTTAAAATTTTCTTAATTATACCTTAGTATTATTTTGTTATAATTTAAAGATTATTCTGTAATACTTACCTGTCATAATGTAGTAATTAATACCTAAACTGAAATAAAAGTGTACCTATCTTGTGATTGTAAACGTTTTTTTTTTTGCATTTAGTCATTTCCTCGCTGAGGTGGAATGAAAAGTTACGTGTTGCACTCGAGTGCAAAGATTTTTCACCTCGTGCTCTTTTGATTCCCTCGCTAACGCTCAGGATTCTAATTTTGAATCACTCGCTGCGCTCGTGATTCAATTTTAGAATCCTTCGCTTGCTCGGTCATCAAAATTGAACACGCGGTTAAAAAGCAACTTTGCACTCTTGTATAACAAATAACTATTGTATTCGCAATTTCAGGGACATAAACGATATTACAACACTTTAACACGTCAATCATATTATTTTAAAAACTAGATGAGTTCGGCGTTTCCTATCTGACTACTCTGAGAAGAAATGCCGAAACAAACTCAGAGGTCACAGTCTCTTTTAAAGTCCAACATAATCTTAGTCCGATAATTGATTGGTCCCACAGAAAAAGTTGTTCATAATGATACGTACATTGACACCTTTTTAAGTTTTAGTTATTTCAATAGTGTAAAAGTGTTAGAAGATAACTGTCGAATTTTCTTAATTGCTATACCCAAGGCTAAGCTCTACCGGTATAGCCAGTGCATAGAAAAGAAGAAACACTGCTGGGACACAGGGGCCGTGGGCCTCATCTCAGTGAGAGGGAGACGGCCTTAATCCACCACGCAAACCCAATGCGGGTTAGTAGATGTCACATGTCTTCGAATGTTTGGTTCTAGGACATGCCGATTTCCTCACGATCTTTTTTTTCACCGTTTTGAGAGCAGTGGTGATGAAATAATTTACACAAAGTAAAGCACCTGTATGGGTACGAACCTACGACATACAACTCGGAAGCCGTGATCTATACCTGCCAAAATAAAAATAGAATAGAATATAATAGAAAACATTTATTTGACACAGGCACAACATAACAGCAACAAACACATAAAAAAGAACAAAAAAACAACAATAAAATGGCAGACAAATTTTTGCTGAGCGTGCCCATACCGAAAGGGTTACCATCTCAGCATTTGCTATGCGTCAGACACCCAGCGCTGGTTTTCAGTTGGCACCCCGCAGTGACACACGGACGTAGGTAAATAAAATAGATATTAATAATAATAAATGTTTAAGATTACGTAAATAACTAATTTAAAAGTTTTTTTTTGTGTGCTACTTAGTTCAAGATTTTTTTAAAGTACTACTGGGCCACCACTGCTCCAATCTGGGTAATCTGCCTTGGTACTTCTAAATTAGTGGTTATCATGATAAACTTACGCTTCACCATAAAACTATGGGAAAAGCGTGACGATACCTACATGTTTAAAACAACATGTTTTGTTTTACGACGGCTGCTGTAAACTACTTTCTCAAACTCAACAAATTGATCTCGTAAAACTGTAGTTTACAATGGAGGCTTACCTACTCTGTTAATTACAAAGACTGTTAATTACTAACAATGCATAATCTAATGGAAACTTGTATGGCAAACTTGAGGCTCTAAAAGATTTATCAATCCTACTCTGGTGGTCGATGTAACCCATATAATAAGCAAGCTGAAGTGGCAATGAGAACATGGTTACCAAATCAGCCAGTCGGAGAGCCGATGACTGCAGAAGCTGACATGTTCTTGAGTGGAGGCCATGATTCGGTAAAGATACCCTCAGGCTAGGTGGAGCGATAATGTTCACAGAATGATTGGTAGGAACTGAAAGAGATTAACTGACAAAGTAGGTACTAATTAGCTGATAATAAATATGATTAAATACGACTGCGACCAAGCATTGCTAGAAAAGATAGAAAGAAAATATCGTTTATATCAACCCAAATACATTATAACAGGCTATGTGGTCGGGCCAACCTGAGTTACATCATGATTTTGCTAAGTCAACTTTTCCAGCAAAAGGAAGTCTTCCAACAGCTGTGACAATCACCGTGATACCGTCCGCCACGCTCTTTAATTAACAACAAATAATTAAAGGAAAAGAAATCGTCAGTCATCAGTGCATGTCAACCAATAGCTTTCGACTCCATTCACAGGCGGCTAAAGACTATACAAACCAGCTTGTGACCAAATGCCAATGGCCAATCATATCTGCCCACAAAATTGTACATTTGGAACCGATCTAATAGTAATGGGTATTCAATTCCAATTTATTTTCGGAATTGCTTATTCAAAGCTAAATTGGAACTTTTGAAGGCCTCTATTATAGTCGTGTATATTTTGACTTTCTATTTAGTATTGCAGGAGTAACAATTAGGAATACTTACGAATTAGAACACGTGTGCAATCCACTTAATGAGTCGTAAGGAAAGAAAGAAAGAAAGAATTGAAAAGTATTCATTGAGACTCGCACAGGAAATCACAAATTAAACTAAACATAAGTAAAAAAAAAACAATCATGGACAGTCCATTCCAAGTTGGCCTGGAAGAGATCGCGGAAAGCGATAAGGCCGCCCATTGTATATTTTCTAGTGTTTAATTATTTTTTGCTATGTATTTTTGTGGTGTACAACAAAGGATATTTAAATAAATAAATAAATACGAGTAAAAGCAAAAAAAATACGAGTTATGTAGATTGCGCACGTCTTCGAATTGATCTTGGTAGACAAGTTTTCAAAATACATCACACGAAAGAATTTTCTGAATCCATCCTAAGAATTATCCAAAATAAAATTATTTCAAAGTAAAGAATGTGCCAGAACGTAGCACGCATCAACCATCTCGTTAACATGCTTCATAATTTTAATTTTCCAAAGATAATCTCGTCGAACAGCCTTGTACGAGGCTCTGTAGAGGCCCGTTACGCTCCACGGATCGGGCGAAGACCTCGACGACAGTTTTTTCGACAATCTGAAGAAAAAGTCCAAACGAATAAAAGCCAGCGCTTACGAAATCACGAAAACTCGTGTCGGCAAAATTGCTTCTGAAACATTTTTTATTTGCGTTTTCGAATGGTAGATATTACTGGATTATGAGCCCTATAAATATAAGTATTAAGAGTGAAGGTTTTATGGCAGTATGGGTAGCTGATGTTGGTTCATGCGTACTCCGACAGCCACAAATAAATTGCCTCCATCAAGCGACAGTTAAACGCATAGAAATTTGTCGGTAATCCCAATGGTTAGTAACACTTCTTTCTACAAAGGGTTCAGATGTTAGAGGCTCAATTTGGACAATAATTGCACCGTAATGTGCTCCCGTTTCGACAACATTTCACCTTTTATTCTTTTGAAGTTACTTTAATAGTTTTCTAAGCAACCATTTTGGTTTGCATCTGTAATAGCTTACAGCGATCAAAGAAGCTATTAAGTGTGAACAAACGCAATTGGCTGTAAGATAAACTGCAAGCGATATCCTACATGAAGTCGACTTTTTCTGCGCTATCATTATCTTACAACAATGCCTAAACGTTTCACAATTTATACGATTCGTTTAATGCCATTATTTCAACGGCTTTTTAATCTAAAGCTAGTCCATGTTATGTCTGTCTGAAATTGAAAAGCGGGTTTTGCGTTCTTAGATATTTTTTTTAAGCTTAAAGAAGTTACACAATTATCTGAGCTTTTCGCAAAGCCCAAGCTTCGATTCACCTGACTGTGTCCGTGCAACGCCAATTATTCTCCTAAATTATTCGCAAACGTTCCCCAAATGTCGTGTTTTTCAGTAACTATGAGCAACGACTTTTTCCTAGTTTTTAGACAAGACAAATACCAACAGAAGCTATTCTTTATAATAATTTCGTTCGTGGAGTGTCTGCGCGGTTGATGACCGCGCTCGTCATGGGCGAGCGACCAGCGACTCCTGCGCAAGCCACGCTATGCCATCACACGCCGACTTTATGATACATTATTATTCATTTTAGTGGATTAAGGATACGTTAAAACCGGATTGTAATTATAACATGAATGTGTAGCTGTTTGAAGAATGTTTCCTTGCGATTGTTCAAAGTACTTGAAGCAGGGTGATGAAACACGCCAACGGTTCAATGTTACTTGAGGAATACCTAGGTATTTGAAATATAAAATGGCCGTTTTGTCTCTCCGTGACTTCTTTGTTAAAAACGTCGTTCGTTTTACTGTAAGATACTTTCGTGCAACAAATTAATGCTTATTTACTGACGCTACTGTTATACGTTTGCCTGCTGATCTGCGGCAAGATGCAACTTTGAGAAGAGGCTTTGCCATTTCGCTTTATGTTTAGTACTAGTAAAGTATGGCAATACTTAGTTCATGCAGGAAGTTACCACTACCATAGTGATATCTTTTGATTTGCGGGTTTCTTTTTCGGTAAGATGGCGAAAAAGGTATGTAGATATGAATGCAGGTGCCATGTGGTTCTTCATTCTCTACATTCATAATTTGTCGACATAGTTAGCGCAGTGGTTAAGCGATTGACTGCTGCGCTGCGTGTCGCGGGTTCGATTCCCGCACGGAACAAATATTTGTATGACCTACATGTAGTTGTTCCGGGTCTGGCTGTTTGTGTATGTGAGTTTAAATGTTTGTAAACGCACCCACGATACAGGAGAAATTCCTAGTGTGGGGCAACGTTTAAAAAAAAAAAAAAAAAAAAACTGTCAGCACCTGGTCGACCGACCTCTGCTCGGGTGAAAGTAGATAAACATATCGTCCAGGTGTACCAACGTTGTAACACATTCCCGAGGCTGTGAAAATAGAGAAACCAGATGTGAAACCTAGCTAGATCAATTTTTCGTCCCCCGTAAACCCCTATATTGCAACTTTCATAGAAACCGTTAGAGCTGTTTTTGAGATCGTGATTACGAATATATATATATAGATATACAGTGTTTTTGGCAGACGGTTGAACATACGAAAATGGCGGATCCGTGGGGCTGTCTGCTACGTCAATAATTTCATTTAATATAACAAAACTGGCAACATTTTCGTTTTATTTTTAAAATCGAATTTTACGCAGATGATTGCAAGAAAATTTATTACGGGACCTTAAACTACAAACAAATTAAAATTAAATACCGAAGCCCGACTTTGAACTGCGTAAAAAAAAATAACAGTGATAGAGTAGTTCTAATTTTAGTATAACTTTGGTTCATGCCTTTTCTAAAGGTATGCAATATGCATAGTTTATTTTAAAACAACTAGAACAATTCGCAAATTTTAACTGCCTGAGCCTTTTTTCACATTTGCGAAAAGTGAAAATAATTACATGCAAGCAATAACTTTTTTTACGTGTTATTTCTTAGTTTCTAAAATTGTTCTAGATCAAAAAATAAATATGGAATCGGTTTTGTAATTTTTAAATAAAATTATTAACGTTTGTAGTTTGAGCAACGACAAAATTATTTTTTAAAGGAACTGTTTGGCCTGGGCCTTGTTATTGAGCCTTAACACGTAGCAGACGGCCCCACGGATCCGCCATTTTCGTATGTTCAACAGTTTGCCTTAACACCTTTACTAGTACCTAAAGGATAAATTTATCTTTGTAAAAGCACATTGCGACAATAAATTAAGATCGCTTATATCTGCAAAATATTACCTGTCACTTGACAGGTTGCCAGTGCATCCTTTATTTATTAACACATCAAGCCTTTATTTTCGAAGTTCCGACATATAAGACTCGCAGCTGAACATACCTCCATCCATCAGTGACGTCATTAACATAACTGTCAGTTCACTTAATACGAGGGTCGATGTTCCAAGAACTATTTGATCAACTAGAACATTCAAGATTGGCAATAAGTAGGATGTAGAAAAAGTTATGCCATTTGAGTTGTCAGTAAATGCCAACAACCTGGAGGGGGGCACTGGTGTTGCCTCAAGCGTCACGACCAAGCATGCGCATGGGCATATTATGGGTATTTCTTCGAAATTTGATTCTTCGACTGATTCATATGGCCAAAATTTAATTTCACTTTCAGCTTTCTAACATATGTTCATATGAAAATAGGTATACCAAATAACATATATTTGAATGTGGGACTCGTTTTTATAAAGTACTTTTCAAGATATCGACGTTCAAATATTTTGTGCCCAGATGAATCAAAATTTGTTACAGATGAATCAGAAACAGAAATAAAAATGAAAAAATATATTTAGATGGGCTCTGTATTAAGGAAATAATTATATTTTAACAACAATAATAACCTTTTTTTATGAAAACAATTATCAGTGATCATATCACGGATAAAAATGTGATGAATTCAACAATAATTCTTGTAAAAAATATTTTTGAAACTCCAGTATATAATAATTCTTGTATTTTATGGGAAAGCGAGAATATTGTTATATAACAGAAATTTTAACTATTGCTAATATTTGTACTTAATACACTAAATTCTGTTAGGTACTAGAATGTTATAATAAATTATTCTCAGTGTTTAATTTTTTTCGTGTACAACTCACTAGTCCTATTTATTATACTTATTACCTTTCATAATTAAAAAATCACAGGAGTACAAACTTATTCTAATAATGGCACTCTTGAAAACAGTCTTAAGCAGTCTTAATTATTCATTGAAATTACCAATCACATCAATCTTCCTTATTAACTTTCAAAGAAATATACTTATTCTAGGTATGGTTAACTAATAAATAAGTAATAAAGTCAATGAGTAGGTACTAAAATAAATATTTGCTTAAAGCCTTTTCCTTGTTGATGAGATCTTGAATTTTTGGAGGAAGATGGAATGGAATAATCATATCTTCACCAATGGCGTGAGACTCTTTTGTCCGTTTATCATATTGAGGCCTTTTAAACACAAAAATATCCTCATCGTCAGAATCTGAGCGATCATCCACGCTTCTGATGAAGGGTCGATAGTACATCTCTGGTGAATTTTGAAGTTATAAGTTTTTCATCGATTGACGAAGTCTCCATCCAAAAGCTGTCGTCATCAGGAAGTTCGAGTTCTTGTTGGGCTGTATCCGTATCATTTCCAGTCTGAATTTCGGTAGCAGATGTTTGGCTACGTTTGATCAAAGAGCTGCATGTAGCTTTCTTCGATGTCACCTTTCTTTTATTCGTGGATTTGACGTTTACACAACTCTGTTGTTTATTAATGTCTTTTATGGTATAAAAACGAATGTCTTGACCATGAGAACATTGAATGGCTTCTTGTGAACAGTTGTCCAAGCTACAACTAAATTCTCTTATATCTAAAGTCTGAAGTTGATTGGCACTCCACACAACCTGATGTGTTCTCATGGTCCCACGGAATTCCTTTAAATTTCCGGGAATCAGCATATCTTTCTCTAATATGCCCGACTCATGAACCACTTCTATATTAACTCCTAGACAACGTTCTCTTAGGTGTCTGACATGAATTTCAATGCTTGGAATGTCATTCTATAATAATAAATAAAATATAATAAATAAGACTAGAACTACTGACTTGTACATAGTAGAAAGTTGGACAAGGAGAATTACGCAACAAAAGCGCTCCTTTCGTGCTGGAAAAGTGAAAAATTAATTTATTTTATGATTCATATGGGGTTTTGACCATATGACTCAGGCACAGATGAATCAGGATTTTGACTACAATCATGCATAACTCATCATACATACAGACTTCAGTATTCTCATGTTTCTATACGAATCTATAACCCAAGAGCATCACACGAAACTCAGATTGAAGTTTTTAAACAATAAAATAAATTTTATTAAGTAGGCAGTGTAATCAGAATGCCACCTGAACCAAGCACAGATGAATCAGGTATTTAACTTCGTAACACCGGGATCTAAGCCAACCAGCCGCATGTCCGCCTTCTAGGTCGTCTGTTGCACGACTGGCGTCACCCCACGCGGGATGCCAGACTCTAATTATTATTTCCCGACCAAGTACGGTCAAGCGCAGCTTACGCCACATTAATCAGTATTATACGCTGGACACTTCTTATTTACTTATTTATATACACACTAACGTATTTATCACTAATACTCATTTTTTTTGTAAGAGGAAAATTCATTTCCTTTCGATTTAATTATAATTTATATTGATTTATCAAAGGGAAAATGCCACATCGACCATTTTCTTCCGGAAAATGGCAAACGGACGCGTTATATGAATCAGAAGAACAAACTTCAAATATTTTTATTCTGTACCTAGACAGCAATTATTTGAAAAATATAAGTTACCCCAGTTAGGGATATAGATAAACTGTACGAAAAAAAATTGACATGCTGTTTTGTTAGTTAGTTACAGAAAATAAACCCATAGAAATCGAAAATTTTGTCTCTGAAGAACTACCCTTATGCACCCTCGCGTAACAGTAATTAGTAGTAACCTTTATGATGCTGCTGTTTAACTGATCGAAACTGGTTTATACCTTCTTTGGTTATGGTCAAGAGTGACTTAAATAGGTAGTTTCTTACATGAACGTACTTACCTAATTGAGTTGGAGGAAGAACTTGTTTTCTTCCCGTACTTTCATAAGTATTTTCCTTGCCCTTTGCTAAGAACTAGGGTTCCAGGAAGCTCTAATATTATAATTACAAGCTTTATATTAGCCTGCTTCGTTCGTATGTGTTTCCAGTTAGTCGCATTGTCATATATTTTTCAAGCACTTCCTGCCATTATTGATCTGAAACTTGGCATATTTATAACGGTGACAACGCAGAAACATGATACCATGGAGCTGGTCTCATTATGAAGCCCGAAGATGGCCAAAGGAACTGTTTAACTTAAAAAGATTTTATAAAAGTTTGGTCTTGACAAGAAGTTATAGCCCAAGATGGTGTCTAGCCAAAAACTACCGAACGGATTTTGATACGGCTTTCACCAATGGACGACGACAGTTGTGACTTAATGATTCCAGGTGTAGGTGTATAATTAATTATTAGAGCTATTCTCAGGAAGCATCAAAGCGTACCATTACCCGAACCCAATAGACGCAGCAAAATGCCTGTCTGCCCTAATGTTCAAAGCAAAACCAACCTCCTTCGCAAGGAGACAGTACAAGGTCATAAGTTGTAAACTAAAAAAAATCTCAACATTATTTCGACTATCAGAAGACGGAAGACCTACTGGCATATATTGCGTAACATATATCACACAATGCTTCTAAATAAACTCTCACATACACACACTCACACCATACACATGCATATACACAGTGATCACACACATTTATTAAACTTAAATAAAATTAAAAATTAGAATAAGAATTACCGAAAACTATCATAAGAATATTGTAAGTCTACTGCAGCGATATTCACACCAATGTACCTATTCGGATATTATTATGTGATACTTCCTGCGACTGAACACTGTTTCCCATAATACAAGCTCAAGCTTAACTTGGGAAACAGTAGCAGTATCTTTTGTGGAATACAATAATAGGATGCATAAATGTTAGATTACTGGATGAGTGTTGGTATTAACTGGCGACAATATATTTTTTTAATTTTATTTATTTTTAATTACAGTTTTGTGTAAATTGGTTGAAATATGACGATGTAAAATACTCCAAATATGATGAACATCAGTTACATTTTAATCCAACCCACATGCTCGACGCAATAGGCTCATACGACAATATGACTCTGCTACCCGTGCAAAGCCGCGGCTGGTTGCTTGTAGGTAGGTATATTATAAAGTTGAAACATAAACAACACCCACAAACTTAGTCTATCAGCTATTCATATACAAATCTCAGTCACATTAGACGAGAAGCACTAGCTAGCTATATAGGTAAGTAAGTATAAGTATTTTATTCATAAATCAGTCGGCGGAAATATCCCGCAGTGTGATGTACAACTTCTTGAAGGCAGCAAACCATCAACTAGGATATAATTCGCCAAGTTTTCTTATAGGTATACTTATTTTCCTATGTTCACATTATCATGAACGTGCAAAACTTACAACTTTTAAGCTTCATTACAAATAAGCTCCAAAAATAAGCTGGCGAAAAGACATGACGTGCTGCCCAAATTAAAATTAGTTAAGTGCTTTCATCATCACTCTCAGTATAGGGAAATGAATGATGTAACCAATATTTTGTATCAAACATTTTTTTTATTTAAAAGAGTGTCCGTGGAGTTTCTTGCCCGTTCATCTCCATTGGTACCTACTACGCTTTGAAATGGACAACTAGCTTCATATTTTTGACTGACCGACCCCTTGACAATTCAAAAGTGCCTGTAAATAGTTTAATTGAAATAAATGCTTTGAGTTTGAGTTTGAGGTACTGTGCAAAGCATTGTTTCTTATAAGCTTATAGGTTGGAGACAAGCTTGGCTGACGATATGTTAGGGTGGGCAGTAGCTAACTAAACTATATAATAATAATGATACTTTATGCCGCATTCATCAATATTGGAGCACGTGGTACTTTTTCAGGACACAGTTGAAAGCATTCGTTGCATGAATGGATATTAACTACACTCAATGTAAGCAAAATTAATCAGTCCTAAGTAGCCGGGCATCCACGAAAATGGCTCTAATGCCAAAAAATGATGACCAGCATAATCGTTTTTTTACCTGCAAACCTTATAAATATCTCTCAATTCAGATGGTACTAAACCAAACACCCACTGAGAACCACCCAAAAATACCCATCGTCAAAACAAACATCTTTCATTAACAAAAAGACAATAAAACCAGGATCTTCGTAATTAAAATTAATAACAATAGGCTGCAAGGACCGTCGTCGTCGTAGGAGCGTCGACCTGCCACGCGCGAGCGCGCGCGCGCAGCCACCGTGCGGGGTGCATGACACTGCGCAGGTGGACCGCCCCGCACCTGCCTGGGAAGTGCCTCTAGACGCTCTGCTGACCTTTATGACGAGAAGGGCTTACGTAAGGGTAAATAGTTGGGGTCGTCAGTACTCGTCAGCTGTACTTGTAGTCAAGACCGTTGGGAAGCGTGGCTGTTTCAAAGATCAAGGGCCGTTGTGGCTATTTATGAGCTAGTTTTATTTTATGGAACTGAAGTCTTTTCAAAAATAAATCGGTATTATTTATAGTACTTAGTATTTTTTCTTATCTTTTAATATGACAGACAGTATAGTCAAGTAATATCGTGATTGATAAGCTCGATGAAATTTGAGCCATAAATTCCAATATAGTACAATCAGCGACGCAATGAATGATGAATTTACATGATGAATGAATGTTTGTGCCGCCAAGTGATCACACTTGGCGGCACAAACATTTTATGTACTTGTAACTAACTAACTAGATAAGTTTCCATAACGATCATGCAGGCAATCTGCATCAGGTAAACGAGATACAGAAAACACTTTTTTTTTTAAATTTTGTACATCACATCAATCAATAGTTATAAAGCCATGACCCGGCAGAGCTATTCAGAGCACCTCCGTTTTGCTCTCGTCTTTATTTGAACTGAACTAAGCTTACACCATTAATATATCTACAAGCATAGGGCTGCGATTAGAATCCCAGTTTTAATGCAAAGAACTCGGCTGATCCACACTGCTTAGCATAATGATCCGAGTTGAGGTCAGCCATTCGCTGTATATGCTAAGCAGTATAGTTCAATGGGAAATATTTGATAGGTAGATGCTGAAGGTTTTTCTCGATTTTTGTTAGGATATTGAGATCCTCGGGAAACATGTAGGTCTACCTATGAATGAACAATTCGAAATGCATCAATGCGTCAGTCATATATCCGTTACGTATGACACTTTTGCTCCTACGTGAGGCGTGTCTTCGACGTAATCGTCGTCTTCTGAATTGATGACATTTCCCAAAGTTTCAGATAAGTTTGTGACTTTTGACACGCGCCTTCCGGTAATAGCAGAAGCCTTGCATTGGCGAACATTTGGTAAATGGTGCAAAGAATGTTGGCAAAGTAGCAGCATTTCTCGTATTCAATGAAACTAATGAATATTATATTTTCTGTTATTCTATGAAGTTTTCATATAGACATGGCGTGCTAACCGGGAGTGCTCGCCCGAGTCGCCCATTACCGCGAATGACATCATAATAAAATTACCAAGTTGAACGATCCCCGACTGAGTAAAGTGCGCCTTAGGAAGTAATCTCACTGCCAACTGCCAAGTGGTGGTCGGAATAACGGATTCTTTGCTAGACTTTAGAGTAAATCACCGTATTTGGGACGCCAACCATCAAATTATAATTTGCACGCTGTTTTGTGATTGCAATTAACTTCTTAGAATGTTGCTACCAAATACCAAATGAAGATTCAGGATTAGGACCCGTAATTGACAACCTTCCCTGATTGAGACTTTCATTAATCCACCGCGAACTTGATTCCAAACACGTAAAGATGATTAAAGACTACACGAATTAGCATACAATTACGAATAATTCAATGTTTCGCCAGTATCAGCGAAGCAGCTAACAAGCGGCCGGTAACCAGTATGTCCGGCGACCATGAAACGATGGCTGCTATGCATAATATCCGATGAAATTGTGCATAACTAGTCAATGACTTATGACGAATTGTGCATAATA
This sequence comes from Xanthia togata, assembly GCA_963853775.1. Classification (NCBI taxonomy): domain Eukaryota; kingdom Metazoa; phylum Arthropoda; class Insecta; order Lepidoptera; family Noctuidae; genus Xanthia; species Xanthia togata. The sequence continues at coordinate 21,617,499 of OY970798.1, read as the reverse complement.
AGTTAGTAACATTTTTACCACAAGTCCACAACGCATCGTGTAGCAGCCTCAGTAATTAGTCAGCTAGATATAATTAAAATTTATCGCGTCTTTCATTAGAAGCTTGGCCAGTCGGCGTGGCGAGCCAGCGGACCGCGTAGCTTTGTCTTGCTTTCTTGCACCGCGGCTTTTACATTCACTATCAACGGTAAATCTTGGCACCATACCGTTCAATTTATCAAATAAGCATCTTTCCACGCGACTGTAAGGAGATAAAGGTAGAAGGAGCGGAATTACCGAGTTGCAAGGAGAGAATTTACAATCAATAATTTTTACATTAGGGTCTTTCAGGTTTTACCATAAGATGCCTAGGTTAAAGATATCCTAAGGCTAAGTATATCTTTTTTTGTAAATGAGAAATATCTTACTGGTTATTGTTGTACCTACTGTATATTCGGACTAGATATGAGCGCCGCGGCATTCAGTTTAACCTAACACGCGAACAGAACCGAACGTATGTCTGCGTGAATGCTGACAAAAAGGCGGCACTAGACGTAGACGTTGCGGTCCATGGTTGGTTTTGCGGTTGCAATCCCTTTACGGGGCACCGGTGTGGACGCGTTCGTTGAGGCGATGGCCAGCCCGCCGGCTGAAGGCGTCCCAGAGGGTCATGGCCATCCAGCGGGTCCGGGGATACCGCACAGTCTCCGGTGAGGCGGCGAGCCTCCTTGCCGGATTGCCACCATGGGATCTGGAGGCAAAAGTCCTCGCACACATTTGGGAGTGGTGCGAGAAGGCGAAGCGCCGGGGCGTTATTCCGCTGCCGCGAGAAATCACGGTACAACGGACAGAGTTCCGGCGGGATCTCATGGCGTCATGGAGAGTGTGATTGTCGCAACCCAGTGCTGGGCACGCCACTATTGCGGCGATAAGTCCCCTCTTTGAGGAGTGGCTAGAGAGGCGCCACGGTGTCCTCACCTTCCGCCTGACGCAGGTCCTCACCGGACACGGTTGTCCCGCCTTATCTGAAACAGAAACCTCCCGAAAGGAGGTTCCTGTTTCGGATAAGGCGGGAGGAAACGCCTGGGTGTCATCACTATGCAGTGATGACACCCAGGCGTTTCCTCCCGCCGTGACCATACCGTGTCCTCCGGGCGATCCACAGGGATCGCCCGGAAGACACGGTGGAATATACGGTGGAGGCCTGCCCGGCTTGGGCAGAGCATAGCCGTGTCCTCGTGGAGGCGATCGGTGGCGGGGATCTCTCGCATCCGGCCCTGGTCCAGGCCATGGTACGGAGCGAGAGGGCATGGGAGGCCGTCACCTCCTTCTGCGAAGCAGTAATGCTCGTGAAGGAGAAGGCGGAACGCGTAAGGGACAGGCAACTTTCGCGCCCTGATGCCCCTAGCCGCTGCAGGAGACGCCCTGGGCGTCGGGAATCACAAGCTGATTGCCGGCCACCGTAGGCGCGGGCTCGCGTCCGATAAGGACCCGGGTCGACGGCGCGTTGTATTCCACGCGCGCCTCAAAGAGATGTCAGCACAACGAAGGGGTCCGATAGAACCGATGCCTGCCGGGGTTGCGAGAAAGTCCGAAAGGGATAACGTGGCCCCTGGCAACGTTCAGGCAAGTAAGAAACACTGGTGGGTTGTAGTCAGCAAGAGTCTGACATGCCCTCCCGCTCTGCGCAGAGCGGGAGAAGTTATTTGATAATTTCCTACCCAAAAAAAAAAGACACGCTTATACCACGAAACTCTTTGACATTACAATTTGATTAGAGACGAAATTCAAGGTATTTTGCGGACATTTCAGATTCCACAAAAAATTACTTAAATTATTGTTTTATTTATTTTCTTAAATGAAAGTAGTTATATAACTGGTCACGCCGCCGACAATTTAACCATCGGCGCTCATATCTAATTCGGACTTATAATTTTGTTCTGTTTATGACGAACCAGAATTGACGCATAATTTGGGCGCATTTTGCATTAAATGCCTGCCTACTTTTCTCAGTAACTACTTCTGGCGATAGATTCGCCACTTCTACGATGTTCTCTTCTTGTAGAGTAGGTATAGAGCACCATGATTCTACGATGTGTATTTAAGACAAATGTCAAGGTCTCAATTACTAAACATTCCATTTTTTTAAATGAGAGTATCTTCCCAAGACGTGATAACTTATGCGCCACCTAGTATATGCAAGAATTCAAAAAGATAGTAGGTACGGCAATGGATAGCAAAGGATTCCCGCACTTTTCAGTACGACCTCGTTTTGAATCACTGCATTATGTTCAACGGTGATAATTGCGTTGAACTGCAATAAATTCAGGCTGTTTCAACGCCTTCAACATCGTTGTTACAACACAGATTGCTCAGCAGTCAGTATCGTGTAACCGGATACATACCAACGGATATGCTGGTGTCTAAACAAAACTGTCCAACGAAAAAGAGAAAAATGGAGCATTAAGTTTTGTGGGCAGCGGTCGACATCACGATTTCACGGACGAGGTAATGGTGGCTATTAGACGCGTAGCGACATGGAAAATGGCGGCCGACGACCCGACCGATGCGATTTATAGTAGCCAAGACGCTTTAATTTGAACAGGTTAGTTTTTCAACGGATGTTCGGGACAAGCGATGGACGGCAACCGCGATGTTTTGTGACATCCTGAGCCGACGCCGCCGCCGCAGCGCATCAAACTGTCTAATGCCTACGATTGTGGGGTTAGCTGGATTCTTACATTTCTTATAAATCGCATCTATAAGTTCCGTGAACTGACTCAGGTCTCGTATAGTAATATGTTTTAGTGTTTTCATTGCAAAAACGAAGCCTGCTATTTAATTATAGTACACTTTACCGTCAAACAGAGTAAAGACTTGTAGCTGTTTTGATTTCACCACAAAGGCTGTCCTGCTAATTCGTTGATTATAAATGCCCAATCAGATGGTATTAGCAAGTTTAACACTTGGTGATTAAATATGAGTTTATATAATTGTTTATAATTTTACTTTATAAGTCAATTTATTTTAATTTTATTCTAATTTATTGTTGACATAATCTACTCATTACATTTTTTTTTTATGAGTTGTCTCACAGCTCTTCTCGTGTCCGCTGCGTGCCGTCACCAGCTTGCGAGGCACAGCTCAATTTTCCGCTTCGATCGCGCCATACAAATATGATACATCTCCCTTCTCAACTCTCCCACTCCTCCTTCATAACTTATGTCTCACTTCCAATATCTATGTTCTTCACACACTAAGAATCTGCGTTCTTCTAACAATCTTCTCCTTCTTTGTCCTTCTCATACTTCCGACTTTGTTCATTCTTCCTTTCATATTCAGTCCATTCTTCTATGGAATGCGCTTCCTCTTGATATGAGGACGGCCACCAGTCGGTATGCATTTAAACGGAAATTGCAGTTTTTTGTCAAAATAAATAGAGTAGTCATCTCAACACCTCTCTCCCTTGAATTTGTATTTATATATAATAGGGGAAGGTGGTCTGAGATGGCATAGATTTTGAAAAGTTAGATTTTTGAGAAACTAGTAACCAAATAGAAATAAATAGCAATTTTGTATTAAAAAGTGGTTTATTATCATCATAAAAACAATCAACAAAACGAAATAAAACAATTTTTTCTTTGGATAATAATTAAATATAAAAATATTTTGAAAATCCGTCTCACCCAACCCCTGTAGGTAAGATGGCATACACCAAACTGGAGGCACTAATTTATTTGCAAACATCGCAGATAACATTTTTAGCTGTTTTTGGTAACCCAATGCATTCTGCGTGGCACCACTGGCGACAGACTTGACATTGAAGCCACCATTCCCTGGAGCGAGAATGACTCCAGGGCTCATTGCAATATATGCTGGATGGGTCTTCATCGTCTGAGGCGACCGGTTCTTCCTCATCACTGGAAACTGCCAACACGATTCTTTTCTTTATTTGTCGGGTAGATTTTCTCTTATTGGCTGCTTCTTTTTCAGCAACGACAGCTTTCAGTAATGCTATATCTGGTGATGCATTCAGCATCCCGAATTTACCTTTCATATGAACGGTAGTGCTATTCTGTAACCGTCTCACCGTGAAAACTTGGTGAAGTGAGCTCGGAGTTAGCTGTCAGTCCCTAGCAGCAGGTGGAATGACAGATCACTTCAAGCTCAGGTTACAGAATAGACCCGCTGATCGTTTTATTTGTGAAGATTTAGGCAAAGGTGAAATATCTGCTATTGTTAGACTTGACTTGAATTGTGATCGTGGGAGCTCGGGATGTTTCTTAGAAACAGCTTCTTGCTAAGCAAGTTTTCTCAAATCAGTCCTTGTTATTCAAAAAAAACGTACCTCCAGCTCTTGTAAATGCTAAATAATTTGCCTTTCGAGTTCTGTATTAAATGTAGTTTTATGACCACCTAATTGGGTGAGATGGCATACACCCACCCTATGCCGTCTCACCCGGTAGGTACATAATCTAGAAAATAAATAGAACTTATTTTGTTTGACAAGCTACGTAAGTTTGCTTATTACAATATAATATTCAAACCCTACTCTAAAAGAAAACATTAATAGTTACCTGTTAGCTAATGTGGAAAACCCGTAATCACGATATGTCTTCAGCAAATAATTTTTTTTTCGAGGCTAATTTTTACTAAAACTGACGTAGTGACCGCCTCGATTGATGTCGCGCACTGGCCCCGGGCTTATCGCGATGAGTTTACGTTAGGGACGCACGGTTGCATGTATGGGCGCCACTGGACTACAAATGGCAAAAATATTGAGACTGTGCCATCTCAGCCGCTATGCCGTCTCAGACCACCTTCCCCTACAGGTATATATTTTTATTAAATATGTATGTATGTGTATTATAATTATTTCTAATGCTATATTTTAATAAAAAAATGTTTTTTCTTTGTTCCTGTCAAACAGAGCACCTTTTTTTTTTTTTTTTTTTTGGGTGGGAAATCATCAAATGACGTCTCCCGCTCTGGGTGGAGCGGGAGGGCGTGTCAGACTCTTACTGACTAAAACCCACCCGTGTTCCTTCTCTTGCCTGTGCAATGCCAGGGGGCCACGGTATCCCTTTCGGACTTTCCCGCAACCCCGGCAGGCAATGGTCTCATCGGACCCCTTCATTCGCTGACATCTGAAACATGAAACAGAGCACCTGCCATCTAATCTCTTCACCACCCTTGGTTGACTGGTAGAGAATGCCTAAGGCATAAGGTCCGCCTTTGTACTTTTTTGAGTGTGAAAAGTTTAAATAAATAAATACATCTCCACTCAGCGGTATTCACTGAAGCTGAGTGTAGACGAGATGTGTACCTAAATAACGAAATTCTATTGGTTGTTAAAAACAGATTTCCTCTCCTCTCTTCTCGTCTCCGCTTTGGAGGAGTGCGGGCCTTATATTGGTTGCAGTATATTATGTACTGTATCCGCAACAATGAAATAAAAAACTAGTGACACTTACAAGTGATACTAGAAAGAAAAAAAGAAAGAAAATATGTTTATTGGCGGTACATTATGACGCAAGCAAAGGAAAACACAAAAAAACAATTTGGGGGAAAATATACGTTACATCCATGCAAATTAGAATTTTAATTCTTTTGAACTTATTTTCTACATTCTAAATCAATGTTTGGATACGGAAATCCGTGAACGACAAGTTTACAACCACAAGAAAAACATCTCAAATAATGTAAAAAATATTTTATTTAACCAGTTCAACAATAAAATTATTTACACCTTACAAATTACAAAGGGAGACTAATTTAGGCAATATTTACAAAAAGTGATAAGCAATGACATTGGACCCAGCATCTGCCTCTATTTAAAACGCCTCAGTTTTTGTACAAACACTTTTCCACCTTATAAATTAAAGAACATAAGGGCGAACAGTGGTTAACCCCGACGTCCGAGATTTTACGTGAGATCAACCTGTACCCTAATTACGTAATGCAAAATCAATCCGAATCTGAATCGTTTTGAAACAGATTGCTAATCCATTGCTCCGTAAGTTCGGTGTAAACCTGCAGAGCAACGTAAATAACGCAATGAATGTTGTTGTACTGTCAAAATGAAACACATTTGTCTTTATCGTTTACGAAAATATGTTGCGTAATTAGAAAGCTGATTTACCTAGGTTTATGAATTTATAGAGTGCACATGCGCTTTTCATCAAGATTTCATTTATATTTTAAAACTCCTCTATATCTTCCGGTTAGGGAGCTTCGAAAATCCGGCGTGATCTTTTGTTAACCCATAATTTCATAGATATTTATAAATCAACGTGACCTATGAGCCTTCATCACAAATTAGTACAGGTGGGTCACTATGCAAAATCATTTAAATAAAAAGCGACTCTTGCAAAGACACATTAAAGTGCAATTCATTCGTCGCTTGATAAAATATCGCAAGTGCGCTCTTAGAACTAATATTAGGTTACTGGAACGGCCCGATTCAAACTTAATGGCGGCTCGGAACATGGAGCGAGTCGCTGCGCAGTAGCGAATTCATGGGTCAGCGGGGGTGAGGGGTGGGGTACTGCGCAGCGAGTGGCTAACTTCCGAGTCGCCATTAATTTTGATGCATTGCATGTAGGTAAAAAACTGAGACACGAATTACTGAGCAACTAATTTTTGTAATATTTGATTATGGTAGCAGTGTAAATGGTTACAAATGACAAAGGCTATGATACAGCGCTTAATTTAAAATGCATTTCTAACATCCAGTTTTAAAAGGCTATCCGAATTCTGTTGTGATAATTATCAGCTCATGTCCTGATTGGCTGTTTTCACTACCGCTAACCAATTACAATAGCTATAAAATGTGATTTGAATTTGGAAAACCTATTCGGAGACTTGATCGGCCTTTCTGGCACCGAGAGTAAGGAAATATAGTAGCAGATTCCATTCATAAAATTATCTTGATAACGTGAATGGTTAATCGACTATTCTGAATAGCAAATCCCTGGCAGATAATCTAATAAATCTTTAGATTGATGTTTATATTAAAACATTAGATTATCTGCCAGGGATTTGATCCAGTTTGCAAAGTAACGGATTGTGCGATGACGTATACGTTGATCATTGACGACTGCAGATAGGCTAACATACCAATCGTATTTACCTACAATAAGATACTTCACCTCAGATACCGATTTGTGTGCTATATTTTTGACAGTATTAAGCAAAATTATACATATTACACAATGCCTTCTTTTTCGATAATACCTCTGGAATGACTTTTAAAAAGCTATGTTATGGCATTAATACTTTGTAGAGTATATACAAAAATATATATTATACCTAGCAAAACATATCGACACTAACTGTTAGATGTTTTTAGGTTGCTCTCTTATATAATATTTACAATTTACAAGTAAGTACATTGCGTTCAACGAAACAGCAAAATTAACACCAACTTTACAAATTTTGATCACAGACCAATTGCTATAATTTTATCTCAAAATATGACACAATTTTACTACAAATATTTTTTGATTTCTCTCAACAATTTATCAAGGCAAATAATATCAACTTAAAGAAAACAATAATTGCCCAAATTTTCATCTTTTTGGCATAAAATTTGCCTAAAATGTTGCTGTTTCATATTTTGATACTAAAAAAATATAAGCACAATTTACAGTTTCATTTATATAACTATTAATCTTATAAGTACTATAGTTTGGCCGGCACGGCAGCTTAGGAATGCGCGGCGAGGCGGAGGCAGCGTTGACGAATGAGCGGCGGGCCGGACGCCGCGCGGCCTGAGCGCTGACGAATGAGCGGCCGACACTGTCCCTTTGAGCCGTGCACCAACCTAAGACGCGGTACAGCGCTCTCGGTCAAACTTTAATATCCATCTACGTAAGTATACAAAGTTGCTCTTAGACTAAGACCGCATCTAACTGACCAAAGAAAATATCTACTGGTGTGTACAATTACAGGAAAACATTCGATTCAATCAATTATTATTGGACAATTTTATTGATATAACTTACGCACTTTCACAATCCACACATAAATATTTTACAACAAATAACTAGCCGAAACACAATAAAAATATTTGATGAAACTGTCCGATTCACACTTGAGGAGCTCGTGGCTAATTAATAACAGCCCCACGGGTCGATCCATCACGGATGACCATCTTTACATACCGACACTCCTCCGTGCCTCGGGAAGCACGTTAAGTAGTTGGTCCCGGCTGTCATTCATGGATCTTTGACAGTCGTTACGGGTTGTCAGAAGCAAGAGGCATCGTATTACCCAGCAACACGGTTGTGGAGGTCAGATAGGCAGTTGCTCCATGTAAAATACTGATTTTCAGCTGCATCCGGTTAGACTGGAAGTCGACCTCAACATATTTGGGAAAAGGCTAGGCAGATTGAAGAACCTTTGGGCACCTGGCCAAAATTCGAACTAACGCCGCCATCTTTTCTTTTCAATACTATTTCACAAAACCTATCACAAATGTTTACTAGTACTGTTGAAAAAGTCATAATAAATATGAAGTTGTAGCGCAAACTGAACCTTACATGGAGGCATTACAGTTATTTTTCCTAAAACGTGTGTGTTTACATGTTTGGCAAATAAATTGTGAACGCAGAGTAGCTCGGTAGTTTGATTGCCACTTCACTTTCAAGATACGAATCGGAACATTTTTCTGAAATGTTTTCAGTGTGCCTTCAGGCTTAGGCCCTTTCATCATTGGTAGGTATGCAGCGGTATAGAATGCTCCGTGTACCGAAACGATACTGCACTGCTTTCATTTACGGACCTGACGTCATGTTTGCGGTCTAATTTGTGCAGTACCGCTTACATACCAAGTGATAAAGATGTTGTGGCGTGTATTTCTACCGAGAAGCGGTTAACCGAAACGATCCCGCCCCGCTCCCGCGCATACTGAGCCAATCAGGAAATGCTCATTGAAATATAAGCGCTCGGTGAGCTTTCCGTACCGGGTTTACCGAGCATGCAGATCCCGCACCGCTGACGCACCGATCAATAAGGAAAGGGCCTTATTCACACAGTATTTCGTACAGGCGGTTCCAAATAATAATGTTCAATAAATATCCTCATCATTACTAAAAACATAACACCAAACATTTAAATAATGTTTATATTGCATTTTTTTTAAATACATGATCTCGTTTGCACCCTATTTTAATACAACCTAGACAGTATTAGGAGTTCACAGTTTATTATAAAAAATCATTTACAATTACAACCATATTTTTTTAGCATTTGACTATTCAAAATAATAAGTAAAATGATTTTTAAAAGCGTCTACGTTTGTCTTTTACTGCAGCATTCAAGTACCAACATTAAGCGACAATCAATCGCGGATAAAGCATCAATAGAACAACGGTAAGTAAGTCTATAATAGTTACCTTTTTTCTCAATCAGACTAATAATCATAATCGATAAAATAATAATCGATTCTAAATCATATTACGCACCGTAAAACTATCGACGTCTCTATACCGGTTAAGCCCAATTCTAGTATAGTCGCGGGCACGTAACTTGGCAAGGTTTTGGCGTATTGGGAGTAAGTCATTCGCGCATGTACACTAAGTGCAACAAAAAAAAAACACTTAATTCGTGTCATTATTCTATGGTTAAAGCCATAATTAATTTTGAACATGTCCGTTAAGAAAAACAAGCGAATTCGACTTCTGCGCATCTACGACTTGCCAAGTTATGTGCCGGCGACTGTACTAGGCTTTAAAAAAACTTTTGTTTCGCCAATCGTATAAAATAAAACACTACCGATACACCCTTACCTAAAAACCCGCACTCCCATAGGGATGAGGCACAAAAGGCTAAATTTACATACACGCGCACTGGAAAACTACCCTTCAACTTAAGTAAATAAGGTGCACTTTCCCTTATAGTTTGTGTCACTAAAGTCTATATCATCCAATAAGGACTGGTGACGTATATGATTGTACAGCGACGGTTCTATTCGTCGCTGCTCGTGTCCTAGCTATCGATATGGTCGGGCTCCATCTTGGGACTGGGGCGGAGGACCATTTTGTCCTCGCCGTCACCTTCGTTGTGGACGGTTTCTATTGTGAGCATCATCTTCTCGTCGCAACTGTCGTCTCCGGAGTCTGAGTACATTGATTGGGTTGATGTTGCTACTTCCTGAAATAGAGAAAGGGAATTTGTAAGTAAAACTTAATTCAAAGAGTACCAAAAAGTTCAATGGTCTGGTCAACTTGGTAAAATTCATGATAGAACTGAGTATTTTTCACCTGAACATGGATATCTGGGATCGATAATTTAGGGGCATGAGGAACAGGGTGTAAAGTTCACTCATCCACCATAGAAAAGGGAGGATCCTCCAACCAGACGGGTGTTGTGTCTGGCGGGCCGACTGCCCGACTGTTGATTTCGGATAGTCTTATCTATGTCGTTCGCGCGGTAAACTCTAATTGCGCGATGCAGGATTTGTGTGACGTCATGTCTTTGATGCGTAGTTCGTATGTGGCGGTGTAACCGCTACAATAACATCAGGCAGAAAATGGAGGCCTTGTGATTGTGTAGCTATAAGTAAAATAATTCGTCCAGAAAAATTATCGTAAAAACCATTGTTGCCACAATTTCGGGTCTGGCCATCCAGACACCGGGCCCTGATATGTACGTATGTAAAATTAGAACCCCAATTATTTCATCGGTACTCAAAGAAAGAAAATACCTTTTATAAACACAGACCAAAAAGCACATAATTAAAAAAAAAAACAAAGACAAAGACGGACTCACCGTAATTCTATTCTTAGTATGTATCCGCACGTGCTTGGCAAGGTGATCTGATCTCATAAACCGTTTCCGACACTCAGGACACTCGAACCTCTTCTCACCCGTGTGCGTTCGCCGGTGACGCTGTAGTTCGTCCGATCGCGTGAACCTGGACAAACAGTTAGTGGTTAAGATATTTGGCAATGGAAAGTACAATGAGGAGGTTAATTTTCATTTCTTCTACGTATGGAAACAGATCTGTGTGAGCAGCAAAGATTTTTAATTATGCCAATATTATTACGTAAAAGGAAGATGGATAGCTTCCAGATTTATAACCCGATTTTTCAAACTGAACCCCTGTCGACGTCAATATATAACAGTGAATGAAATTGTTTATTCTGTAAATAGGATATTGCAATCATTTATCACGTCTCACGTTAAAAAAATATTAAAAAACAATTGGCTAGATGAGTTCGGCGTTTCCTATCTGACTACACTGAGAGAAAGGCCGAATCATACTCAGAGGTCACAGTCCCTTTTAAAGTCCAGACATAATCTTGGTCAGGCCATTTGAGGACCATGTAGATAAGTGTCTGAAATGGTCTTTTGAGGAAAGAACCACACAGATTTGAGTGGACCTGTTCAGTCAGTGTAAGCCTTTGGCAGTAATCGTGGGGCTCAACTCAGAACTTAAGGAGCTCAACTCGACGAACAATACCAAAGAAAGAACATTTGGGTAGGCCGCAAAAACTACTCAAACTGCCAGACCATCATTAAAACTAACTGAGAAAGAAAAAAATAATTTAAAAAATCTCCACATAGTCCTCACATTTACATTAATAAAAATAATAATAATACTTTACAAAGTATCATGTCATTCTGTATATAATTTTCAACAATGTCAAATGTGTATTATTAAACGGGTATTTTAATGATTTTACATAATAATAATAATAATAAATGTAGGTTTAAATAACAATAACAACTTCACGAATAATGTGACAGAACTGTGGAGATTCCACGAGTTGTGTAGATCGTATTAAGAGGAGTCGGGGCACGGTTACCCCGTGCGGGTGAATTCAATACTACGACTCGGCTTCAAGCACACAGTTATAAAAATCGAGATATACAAGTACATTTGAGTCCACTTCCTACTAAAGCTCTGACGGCCAACAGAGGGCGAAATAATCGTCAATCCAATTTGCTAAAGCTACAGCTAACTGAAACCGAACGTTTAACGCGCGCGTTAACTGCAGCCAAAACCAGACTTTGTCATCTTATACTGAAGCTGACAGAGCTTTAGGCACAGAACCTTAGACTTTGAAGCTTACCAAACCACTTACAAAGCATAACTACGGGCAATACATGATCTTAAAAGACACCTAAAAGGAACTAGTACTACGAACTGTACCCCAAGTTTCTAAAACATCAACTGACAGAAAAAAATATTCAGTCATGGGACTATCGACAGAATTGAAAACTTAAAACTGGTATAAGCGCCATCTATGTTCTATAGTAAAGCACTACGGCGCGTCGGTGACACGAAGCCATAAGTTTACCCCCTACCAGAAATCGCTCAACCCGCCTAAAGAAGTTTTCACAACAAAAACCAGAAACCAGGGGTTAAAAGAAAGTGTAAGAAGACATAAGAAGATGAGAAGATTTACCTCTTGCCACAGAACAACCAGTTGCAAAGGAAGGGCCTTTCGCCCGAGTGCCACCTGAGATGCGCTCGGAGATGCGAAGTCTTCCCATACACTTTGTTGCAGCCCGCTATGTGGCATACATGCTGTTTCTTGCGATCGACCAGGCGGCTGCAATGGAAATGTTCTTGTTAGTGTCATGCGATTGTAATTTATTTTTGTGAAATTTAGTTTTTTGAGTAGGTATAGTATAGGTATGTTTATTTACGGCTTTAGTTATGTCTACGCTTCAGGGTAACTAGACTTGTTTCTGTCTAGAACAGACCCCTTAATCCTGAACTTTATACGACTTTACTGCGTATAAAGTTCACAATTAAGGGGTCTGTTCTGTCTGTGAGGTGAATATAAGTAAAATCGTAAACAATAATGTGTCTCATGAAATTTTAAGGGCCCGCTTGCATCACATACTACTAAATGCGGTTGCTAAACGTATTTCAAATATAATTCTGTCTCTGGGATCTCCAAATGAGACAGAACGACTTATTTAGTGACTTGTGGTGCAATCGGGCCTCAGTATAAAAGATAATGTTTATTGTACCTCCGTACAAAAAACGGTAACTTGAGAGGTTACGTGAAATAGGTGAGTAGGAAAGAAGTTTAAATTTACATGTTATCAAATCTATGATATTTATTTCAGAATTCAGTGACTTACTCTAAATTTTCTTTGAAACTACCAGATTGAACACAAATTAAAAGTCTTTTCTAGAAAGAAATGTATTGCCCGTAGCCTACTCTGCAAACAGGTTGGTAGCGAAGTCGGCCCTTCCGCATCGCTATCGCTGTCGCTATGCCGAGCATAAAGTTAAAATATCAGTTGATTGTTGCATAAACAGTTTCGATCCATCATTGGAGATGTCGTTAGTAGCTATAAGTTTTTCCACACAGCCGTTCCAGATTGACTGCCATTCAACCAAATGAAAAGAGCTTTCTAGTGATATGTCTGTAAACTAATTGCGTAATACACGATCAATCGGAATCTGAATAGTTTTGAAACAAATTGCTAATCCATTGCTTCATAAGTTCGAAAACAAATCTGCTCCACAACGACAAATAAAGCAATGAATGTTGTTGAACTGTCATAATGAAACACATTTGTCGTAATCGTTTACGAAAATGTGTTGCGTAATTAGATAGCTGGTCAGTCTTATAATATTTTTGGCCACCCCTTTCATGTCAATTTCAGATAAGTGAGTGTTTTGCGAACCTCAAACCATTTCTGGCCTAAACTTATTCAACACATTGTCGATTGTCTTCTCAGCTTGCGGACAATGACAAATCAACTGATGGTTGTAAGACATCAACCAACCCGCACGAAGTCCGCGAGGTAGATTAAGGGCATATGTTTGCCTTCCATCGTCACAGGCGGAGACAGCGCTGAATTTACCACTGCCGGCGACCTGGGCGAGATGTCTGCGGCACCCGAGAAGAGTATTGCTCTTGGAGAGTAGATGGACTTAAGAGGCTTACAACAGCTAAAACGCGGTCACTGTCAGACTTCACAGAAAAGAAAGAGAAGCGCGATGACACAACGCTGGTAATTTATTGCAAAATACGAAGCAATTATCTATTTACAAAAATACTACTGAATAGATAAAAAAAAAAAAAACACTATTATGGTAATATGTTGCTTATAGAAAAATCAGAATGATTGCATGTATATTTTAATATGATTTTTAATTGTTAAAAGAAATTTTTAGATGAATATCCGTGTTTTTTTACCTATTAGAGCAAGCGTAGTGAGCTCGAATTTTTTTGTCCCTACCTATGTTTAAATATTTTTTGCGTTACGTACGGGGGTCCGACTCCCAAACTACCACTCACGCTTCGTCCTGGGCCGGTACTGGCCGGAGGGCCTCAGTCCACAAAGCTGTACTCACTTCTCGCCCTGGTCGCAGTTGGGGCAGGTGCAAGCGACTCGCTTCATGAGCCGCTTGCCCGCCGGGCCGGGGCTGCCGGGCCGCAGCTTGGCGGCCTCGCACTCGGCCGGCTGCGGCGTGCTGGCCGCGCTGCCGTTGCCGCTCGAGGTACTCACGCTGACGACTTGCCACTTGCCTGGTTCGTTAGGGTCTTGCTGGATCTGTTGGCCTGGAGAAACAATGAAAACGCCTTAGATCCCTCCTTAAATCTCATCCTCATAAAACAAGCTACTATTCCTATTCCTTCTCTGTCCATGCAGTAAGGTTGTGGAACTCACTTCCGCCTAGCATTCGTGATTTAAAAACTGTGACACAATTTAAATATCGAGTAAAAGAGCATTACCTTTCCTCTCACCTATGAGTATTTATATACCTATAGTATGTATGTTTATATATTTTAGCTCTATGTATTTATTTAAGTATATGTTAATTTATTACGTTATGCGCGAAGACTTCGCATATTTATAAATTTTATCTCTTCTTGTTCTCACACACTATTGTCTACATTTCTTTCTCATTTCTCCTGTCGCAGGTCTGCTGGAAGAAATTTCTTAAGAAATAAGCAGTACCTTTGTACTCATAATTATGATTATGTTATCTGTATCTATTTTTCTGTGTACTCAAGTATCAAACAGCGAGAACGCGGCTTCCTATAGCTTTCTAAAGGACGGCTCGCGCCATGTAACCTATTTCAGATAGACCCTGGCGCAGGCCGTTTCTCGCGGACGTCCTAAGACGTTATGTTACGTTAAGTTATCGTGTGGATGATGCGACCTTGCTTAGCCCTCACTTGACCCTACATAATGGTTCACGGAGAATGTGTCTGCTTTGCGGGCTGAGAACGTGTTATTAAAGCATTTATCGACATAAGGTTGCATTTTTTTTTTCCCCTTTTTGTTTGTAGTGTACATTTATTGGGCCATCTAGGTAGCTAATATGACTGCTCTTAATGATAAGCAAATAAACCAAAACATAACAACTCATAAGAACGCGCCATGTATGTATGCCACATCTATTAATACATCAACTTTTACTTTAGATCCGTGTTTACTCGGTTGGTGATTAGTTGGTATTTACTTTTTTTATCACTACCTTCCTATTTATTATTATAAATACACTTTGAACGTTGTTTTTGTACGCTCATAAACATGTTATGTTAATTTAGAATAATAATAGAATTCTGAGTAAATGAATTATTGATCATTCTTAATGAGGAATAATAAAGTTCTTAAACCATAAGAATGCAGTCTAAGAAAATATGGTAAGGATTTAAACTTATTAGTTTGAAAACAGGCTTCTTCATCATTATGTAAACATCAGTCATTAGTTGTAAGCTAAGCTTAATTTTAAATTATTGCATAAAGTCATAAAAGGACCAAACAAAATTTTGATGTTTCTAAAGAAATAAAGAAAGAATAATAGTGAAAATAATCTTATACTTAATAATAAAAAAAAGCGTAAAGCGTTTTGAAGTAGTCACACCAAACTCATATTTATATTTAAGTTAAATTGTATAAGTCTATTAACTGCTCCCAAATTACCATGTTTATATATATATATATATATTTTTACATTTTTATTTTTACATTCTTCCTTGACATTTAAATCACGCTATTATTTGACATTATAATATACCTACAATTTAACTTTCAATCTTTATTAGTGGCTTTTGTGATCATGATAATTATTCAGAATTGTAATATCAATCACGTCGTTTCGTTTATAATACTTTTTTATTTTTAATAATTTATTTATTTTTATATAGATTATTTTCTATTTTGTGAATGTGAGAACGCTGTAGGCTTAGTGGATTTGCTGACCATAATTATTTTGTTAAGTACCTGGTACCTGTTGAAAGACCTACACTGTACTCCCATACCTAATAACACTGTTATTTGAAAATATTGTAAAAACCAATTATTTTTAAAAGAGTAACCGTGGAGTTTCTTGCCGGCTCTTCTCCATAGGAAACGACCAATTGGAACCGTGCACCTAGCTTCTGACGTTTCATAAGTGCCCATGTAGGTTTATGTGAAATAAAATATTTTGAATTTTGAATTTTTTTGAATTTTAAGTAATTTTCGACACAAAATTATCTCCTGATAGCATATGTTTTCACGTATTGTTGCTTATTCAGACTTCCATAATTAGTCTGCAGGGCAAGAATTTTGACTTATACTTTAACAGAATATATTATTATCAAAATACACCTCAAATAATACACCATGCAATAGGTGAACCAACAGTAGAAGGAGTAGAGGCAGAGAAGAGGCGTTTATATGTCAATTATTTATAAATAAACAAACCAAACTGCTAAAGGAATCCCAGCTGGGGATATATCTACTTGGGGACTTTTACTCTTTATGAATAAATAAATACTTGTTACGTGTAGACATCTTACCTATAAGTGGCTGTGCCGATTGAGGTTGTGTCTGCTGCAATTGAGCAAGTTGCACACCTGGTAAACCCAGAGCTGGTACCAGCTGCACCGCACCACCCAAACCACCAACGCCCAACGTTGGCACCTGCAAATAACACACATTAAAGCCACATAGCCAACTAACCAACCACACACCAATAGATTGAACGAGTTTTAAGCCACCGAGAAACAAAGAGGTTATGTTTTCATCATAAAAAATTCATAGATGCTAACATAACCTTAAACGCTGTTTACAATATAAAAATATTATGAAATACGTCATCTATTGAGGTAATCCATCATCGGGCAAGCCTTATTATGAAATGAAGGAAATGACATTGTTAAATCGGTCAATTAGTTCGGTGGATCCGCCCCGATAGATAGAATACACATAGATTTTCAGTGTATACAAGCATAATACTTAATAAAATCACTAAATAAATAACCCTATATATACGTACAAACCTGTATTATTTAATATTTAACCTCACAAAAAACAATCGAGAGTACATCTAACCCACAAAAGCCGCGCAGACTCACAGCACACAGAAACGACGGCAATAAACTCGTTCGGAATCTAAACTCATGACGAACAACAATAACGGTTACGCTTCGGGAATATTCGTGCGAGAGGCCGAAGATTGCCGAACGCAATACCTGTACAAGGTTCGTGGCGCGTACATTGCCTGATGCAGGAATGACGGTGACTTGTTGGCCGTTTGGAGTACTTGTTATGATCGTCTGGGATGGTTGCTGCTGCTGTATGTTTCCCTGATCCGATACCGCCTTTATCCGTAGCCAAGCAGCATGATAGATATAAATATTGGGTTTTTAGTTAGATGGGTAAACTACACGTCTTACATTTTTAATACATGGGATAAGTTTAATTTGTATATTCAGCATCAATAATTAATAAATATTTGCTACTAGAGAAGTCTAGGAATTGTCGGTTTTAAAACAAAGACAACCTATACAGCACTTTTATGTCTTTTAATGAACCACTAACCTGGCCCTCTTACTTAATGTCAGTAAATTACACTACTGTTATTGGTTTTTAATTCAACAATCACCACAAAACAAACTTTAGTAAATAGTAAATTAAACACATAATCTAACCGACAACGGGAACAGCCAGGATTGTAACTAATTGTACTGACATAGTGGTGAACTAAAACTAACCCCGTGACAAAAACGCGGGAAAAAATATTCATTGACAAAAAGTGTGCCCTCTTTTCAGGTAGGTACCGTGTTTATGCCATCTCGCTCCCACTAGGCTAGCAAGGGGGGACAAATGTAACTGGTACGTGAAAGAACCCTACATCTTTTTTGGTGCATTTTTAAAGTTCGGGTTTTTATAATAAAGCTTTGGAAAACTTAGTTTTGTTATTTATCCAGTTGCCAATTTTTTCAACTTAATATATCCAAATTAGTAATCAGTATTCAGCTTTAATATTATTGTTCATATTTTTAGTAATACAAATCAGTTTGAGATACATTTCACATTATTTTATGAGTTTTGATACTGAATATACCACATTATAAAGGAATATAAATATAAAGAAGAAGACTCTTCTAAAAGATACACAAGATACAACAAAACCAAAACGAAACTATTCTAGAAGATTAAAAATAAGAAAAAAATAGTTTTTGGCTTAAATTTATTTTTATGAATATTTAAATATGTAAATGATATGTATATAAGTACATGAAATAAAAGAGATAGCGAAATAAAAATAAATAAACGATCACTACATAAATTAATACCAAAAAAAACCGGCTATCCCTTATGACATTTACTTATTAACGATCCCCAACAAAGGATACACAACAAGGTATAATCAGTTTAGTGTAAGAAAGACGATGTAAAATACATTAATTGGTAGCGATACCGATATTAACTGGACAGCTTTTCTATTATTATTTTACACTAGCTTCCATCAGCGGTTTCGCCCGCGTGAGATCACTATAAATTATAGCCTTTGTTACTCATGATACGATGATAATATAGCATTATACTGGTGAAAGATTTTTTTTAAATCGGTCCAGTAGTTTTTGAGTTTATTCATTACAAACAAAAATACAAATATTTTTTATTAAGTGTCTACACTTAATATTAGGGGTTAAAGTATGAAATTACCGATTTGTACTGTTTTTTTTTATATAACACGTTTATTTAATCAAAATAATTACCATTGTTATCTATACATTGCTGCCATTTAATAGGAAGGTCATTTTATGCCTTTGCGATAGAACTCTTGTGATCTACTCGTACGTCTCGTTTTCTCGTACTCGTAAAATCTCAAACCATGAAGGTTCTATGTCAATTCGAAGTACCTATTACAATAAAACGGCAATTTCATACTTTAACCCCTATTATTATAAAGAGAAAATATTGGTATTTTTAATGTAGACAATCAACACAGTTCATACTTTTTTTTATTTTTTTTTATTACTGGGGGAAATCCTCATGGATGTCCTCCGCCCTGGGGAGGGCGGAGGGGTATGTCAGACTATTACTGACTAAAACCACCCCGGTGTTCCGTCTCACACTTGCAGCGGAGATCACGGGATCTAATGCGACTTCCGCGATCCCCGGCTAAACACAGTTCCATACTACGCGATCCCTTTCGGAGTAATACCGTCAAGTCATGTAGATACAGAAGTAGATCTCACCTGCAGCGTGATGGTGGCGGGAGACTGCCCCGCGCCGCCGCCCTGCCCGCCGCCGCCCTGCTACCAAACCAACACCCAGCTCATATTTACAGCACTTAACAGCTTATAATTAATAATATTAACATGAAATATGTGTGAAGAATAGTGATAATATTATTTAAAAAGTAGTTTGGCATATTTTAAGGCAGGTAACTCGTGCCGCTGCTTGAACCTTGCATTATACAGGGTGTTTGGCGCATGGACCGACACAATTTTTTGGGGAATTGAGAGGGGAAAGATTTTCGTATTGAAGGCCGCGACAGCGCAACGCGACTCTAGCAGAACAATTTCTATGAAAACTTCATGGAAATTGTTCTACCAGAATCCGCTCGAACCGTCGCGTTGCGCCTGTCTGTGGAACCCTTAATACGAACTAACATGAGGATTTTTGCAAAACAAAACAGTCTGTTTAGGACGAATGATTGTGTTATGTATGAATTAGGTAGCCTTAAAAATGCAGGAGTCCCACGTATCTAATGCACAAATTACTTGCACCGTGTAAAAGGACTTGCTTTTTCCAACAATTATAGCACAAGAAAACACGAAAATTATTAGAGTTCACCACGCAGAGCGGAAACGAACCGAAATCGGCGATAACATGCTAAATAGAGTTTTGCTATCAATTTGCAGTAGTGTGCTTAAGGCGTAACCGTATAATTCATTTTGATATTTTAATAAATAGGCGAAATTGTGGTAGAAAAGATAATCTATACTAATATTATAAAGAGAGAGAGCGAAATTTATGAGTTAGTGTATATGTGGAGGGTCATCTCCAGAACCATAGCTCCTATTTAAAAGATTATTTCACCATTTGAAAAATACATTTTTCCAGATGGACATAGATTATTTTTGTATATATAATATTTACTAACAAATATACAAAAGAAGTACTGAATAATATAACCCGAATTATTAATTATTTTACAACTGTGCGCCAAATAACCAGATACACTGTAAAATTTTGACGTTGACAATAATTTTTTTACAGTGTATGTGGTTTAAATAATAACAATAACAAATTAAAGAACAATAACACAGAAATGTGGCGACGACACGAGTTGTGTAGACCGTATTAAGAGGGAACAGGGTCTGCGATTCTCCATACAAATGTATTCCCCTTTTTTCTTTCTTGATTATTGCCTCTAGAGCATGTTTTTTTTTTTCATAAAAATCAAGGTCTGCTGTAGACGTCCATATTATTTCTATTTTTTTTCAGCAACTTATAGGTAAAGAAAATATGACCCTCCAAAAATTACAAAAATGGCCCTTTTTACCGCCGTGTTTAGAGGACTACCTGACAAATTCGATCTGCAGCTGTCCCTATCGCACTCTACGGAGGCAGACTTGAGGCAAGACGACGGCAATAGTTTCTTCAAATACCTATTTTTCAAATTTCTCGCAGGCCCTGTTCCCTCTTAAGAGGCGTCGGGGCACTGAGGTTTCCGGGCGGAGTGCATTCATTCCTAACAAAGTACGATTTTGACAGCCATAAGCGCAGTTATAAAAATTTACTTATACTAATGAAATCTTGATTCATGCGAGCGTAGTACTATTTGTTAGGTTACTGCTCAGAATTTGTGAACAACGTGTCGTGAACAGAAAACCGTCGTCAAAGGTAAATTGCACCCGTGCGAAACCGGGCGGGTCGCGTGTTTACTGATTATAATTATAGGAGCAAGCAATAAGATGTTTTGCATAGTTTAGACCGTTTGTAGGTATTTTAATTCGTCTTTTTTCTGAGTTTAACATTTCATACATCAGTTTGTATAATCCTGACGATCCTTGCAAGTAGGTACACTAGTTATTATGAAAATGTCTAAAAAAATATTAGCAAGTATAAATAATATAAAATATATTTTGATGATTTGTTTTATTTTATTTTAGTTCATATTTACGTGTTATGCAATAATCACTATGGAACCCTAACCTAACTCCTGTCCTAACTTAATGTCCTTAACTCTGAAAATGTCGCAATTCTGACCCCCAAATGCCTAATTTGGGTCACCGTCCAATATTTTCTTGTACAATCTAATTATTAGAAAATAAATTAGTAATTTACCTGTACGTTAGCCAGTGATGCTATCTGTATCTGTTGAATCTGTCCCGAGGGTGTAAGTACACTCGCCATTTGTGGTTGCGCTTGCATCTGTACAAAAAAATAAGTGTTAAACAATCTTTCATAAAAAATATCGAGTCATTATTAATAGGGAAGATGCCTGGGTCAAAAAAAAGAAATTCTATTTAGTCCGTCAGTCAGATAATAATAAAATATTAGCCAAGTATTTTTTGATATATCATAGTAATGAAAAATGACTCAGATACAACGCATTAAAGTTGGGGAGTGGAGGTTGATACGTCACAAGTATGGATAAAATCTACATACAAGTGACGTCATGGCACATTTTAACTCAATGTATCGCCGTAATCTTTTGATAACGTAAAAAAAGAAAAAATACGTGTACGTTATTTTTTCATAATCTACATTACGGACAATTTGTTTTTTTTTTTTTGTCATCTTCCCTATTCTACGTTGCGACGTATAACAGCCGTCGGAAATATATCATCTATAGATATTCAGCTGTTGTCTGAGCATCTCTTAAGCCCCCAATTAAAACAAATCTCTTGCCTGTGGCAAAGCATACGATGCCATTTAAAAGAACAAAACACATTGCAAGTCCTTTTTTTACCCGACGCGACGGTGTAAAACCAAAGACAGCGTAATGTTTTTACACGTCTTAACACTGTTTAGGCGGAGCGATTTTTGTTGTTGCTTAAACTTATGATATGGCACAAAAAAATCCGTTTAGATCAGTATTTATTCGCCTTTTATGAAGTCTGTCGGGAAGAACGTAATTAATGGCGTTCCATTTTGTCCGGAACTGACATGGTCATGGTTCATTTACGTCGAACCTATTACAAAGGGTGAGTGTTTTTGAGTGTGAGAAGTGATTCGATGGGTACCTACATTTCGGTAGAAGGTCCTGATCAATACATTCGACACGTCAATATACAATCATTTTCTCGATGTATACTATTTTTAGACCATGTCTCAGTCGTGCTACACACTTGGTAGGGTCGCCATATCTCGGCTCAGCCTCGCGGTAGAATCAAATATACTTATGAAGATATAGTATGTTAATTAACAAAAGGCGTTCCCGTTAACCCGCAGTATGGTAAAAAAAATATTACCTTGTTTTATTTTTTATTTTTAATAATATAATATTCACAAGAAATATTGAATAGGGATGATGACTAAAAAATGTTTTTTGTTCGTCACGTAAATTGTGAAAAAATAACGTAAACGTATTTTTTTACGTTATCATAAGATTACGGCGATACATTGAGTTAAAATGTGCCATGACGTCACGAGTATGTAGATTTTATACTTACTTGTGATGTAGCGACCTCCACTCCCCTTTTTTTTTCTTTCAGTATTTTTTTATAAATACGATAAAGCAAAAAATACGTGTCTATCATCCCTATTGATACGTAAAAGAAACACTGTACACTAGCACTTGTCGCACTTTACACGTTGAAAGACAAGTGGGTGTGTAAGTAAATAGTTTTTTTTTTGTGGTAATATTTTTTTGCATGTATGGACGCTACAGTATTTCGGGTTAAAGGAAACGCCCATTCGTTAATTAATATACTGTTTGTTCGGGAAACAGCCGAACATGATTCACCGAGGGTAGATGCCGGACGGATTTTGTCGATCAGCACGAGCCGAACGAAAGCCAAATATGAGTAGTAATTGCATCGGGACAGCTTTGCTGTTCAACAAATACTGCCGAATCGAATGTGTCAACCCGAACCAGTATGTAGCACTCCTCAGACTTTACTAACTACTAGCTTCCGTCAGTGGCTTCATCCGCGTGATATCTTAATAAATTATATCGTATGTTACTCAGTGATAATATAGGATACTACAGACAGTGCAATCCACGACGACGCGCCCCACTCCGCGACGACTGTACTGTAAGCTGTACTTTAGTACGGAGCGGAGCGGAGTGGGGCGCGTCTCAGTGGATTGCACTATCTATACTGGTGAAAGTATTTTTAAAATCGGTCCTGTAGTTCCTGAGTGAGTGAGAGTGAGTGTCCTCTTTTTTACACAACAAAAATATAAATATTTTCTCTTTATAATATTCACACAAAAACAAAAAAAAAAAAAACAGAAAAAAAAAACTTAGAATAGTAGGTACTGTGTGCCTCACGGCTATGCCAAATAGTGTAGACAAAAGAGGCAATGGCAGTATTGACATTCAACGTGGCAACGCTGCTAGCCTTTTGGGCACTTTTCCTTTTTTATGCCCTATAATTACCCCCCACCCCCCCCCCCACTTTTTATATACTTGTGCATATTATTATTATTATTTTAAGTCGGTTAGTTTTTAAATCAAATAAATATTAAATAAAATACCAAAAAAAAAAGTTGACACATCAGTTCTCAAGTACCTGCTGCAACTGCGGTATGATTTGCAGATGTTGCGGCGCATGCACCGGCAGATGTACCGTCTGGTACACCGTGTGGCCGTTGGCCACGCTGACCGGCACCTGCACGGGCACCATGCCCATGCCGCCGCCGCCGCGGACTGCGATGCCGCCGCCGCCGCCTAATCAGATAAATTTACTCATTTATGATCGGTGTAGAGATCGTTCTCGATTCTATTATACATTGTAACAGCGAATCAATTTTCCCGACCCTTAAGACCTAGTCCAAATATTTTTTGATCTTCGGATAGCTCATGACCTAGAGAGGTCCCATAAAGAATGTGAATTACAAATTTTCAAAAATATATAATTATAAATCCGAGAAATTTCGCGGATATTCTGGTGAGATACAAAAGCGAAATAACCTATCGGGAATTTGACACGTTTATTGACAGTTAAATAGAATAAAAATCTGTGGCAGCTTTTTCTGCACTGATTTATTTCATTTCAATATAACCTACCCCACAAGGTATTGTACGTTTTTTTGAGAATCCCTTTTTGAGAATGTCTCTTTTGTAAGGAGGTGTAATTAGTACACCGATTTAAAAGTCATAGGGCATTTAAATACAAGTTTTGCACTACTTTAATATTTTTGCATGACCTGGTATCGCGTTGCGTCGCTTTTCGCAATCACCTAGGACGATATAGTATAAAAAATTATGGATGTACAGAAGAACCAATACATAAGCTCGTGACGCAATATAATTATTTTTCCAAAGAATTCGCTATCGGAGGCACTGGTTTGAACGGCGATAATTTTTGTTTACCAAAATTATAGCAAATCTTTCTGAATGTCGTCGATTTGTTGTGAAAAGGTTAAAATAATTATCAATACAATCTAGTTTCATAAAAAAATGATCGAATTTCTAGTAATAATTAATATTTAGTCTTATTTTTGAACTGATATAAATTGAAGATTCTATTGGTTGTTGCAGAAATCAACCTTCAATTGTATGCTGGCTTCTCACTATTTTATTCGTTCCAAAATCGAATTTTATACGTTTATTGTTTCCGTAGTCTCATAATTCAATATCAGAAACCACTTTAAGAACTAAATTAAATAATTAATGGTTTAGTATAGTCGCCGCGTTAAGAACTGAGTCGTCGAGCCATAAATCATTGGTATTAGTCTGTCTCGCTCGCACTTATGGAGCAGGTAGCAAACTATCGATAAGACGCAAAGCGTTGCACATTCACACTTACATTTTTGGCCCGAAAACTTAGTTCATAACGCGAGTACTGTAGCAGTAGTGTGTACTGAAATAAACAGAAAGTGCCCAAGTTCTGATAAAACAAAGCTTTCTAATTGTATGTGCAAATAATATTGTGCCATGGGCTTTGTGCTATAGTGCTTGATTTCCTGTAAAAGAATGTCTAGCTACCAAGGAACCTTGTCACCGAAGCCAACTATTCGCTACGATCGCGTTTACATATTTATCTTCGAAATATTTCGCTGCGAAAATTGTAGCAAATGATTCACCTCAGTTTGGCGGATCCTTTATAATGTTATTTTGTAGAATTATGTCAATCGGTAAAGGAATGATGCAGGTAAGACATTTAAAACTCAAACGCAAAACGAGGGGTTTCGTAAGAAATTAAAATTGCCAAAATAGTGGTATTATCTTGTCCCCTGCATCTCCCTTCTAAATGTTAACATCGCCCTACGAAACATTCTTTTATTGTTCTACGTTTGCTGATAATCTAAATATACACAATGCATGAGAAATTATACACAAAAAGCAAATGAAATGTAATTGCGAGATTAAAATGTAAGCTTGGGAGTTGAAATATTAGGATGATAATGTATGGAGAGAATTTTATAGTTACGGTATAAGATAAGACCGTATTTCATAATATTTTCCAGAGATCGTTGATTCAAGAGGAGACTTACCTAGCTCCAACAATGTATATGTTATGGATAAAAGCTGCGTGGCTACACCTAAGAATCCGGCTCGAAGGTAGAGGCAAACGAGGGCCTTTCCTTGGGTCCATTGGTCACTTTTTTGAGGATTATTAATGTCCCGGAGCTATATCAAAGATTTTATTTGTTTAAAAAGGAAGTTCTCAAGTTTACGCGAACATTTTTTTAATGTTAACTAACCATTTAGAATCAGACGTAACGTTAAAGCTAACTCCAGATTTAGGTAACCACGTAACTTTTACCCTTAACAAACCCAAACATCGCGATCCAAAAAACGCAGTTCAAAATAGTCTCCACAGTGACCGAGGCACCAACCTTGTCCGTTGGGGCTTCCTGGCGCCTTCGTGTCTTTCCCGTTGCCTTGCTTGTCCACAGAAGTGACGCCCGCTGAACTACACGGGATGGATATCGCCTGACTTGTCGGGATGGTAATCGCTTGATTTGCCTGAAGTCCCGGCAACGATATGTTCGTGCCGGGAATCGTGATCATCGGTTGGTTCCCGGTCAAAGCGCTTATAGGAATGGTAAGGTTAGTGCCCGGGATTGTGACGGTCGCCTGCTGCTCTGTTAGCGGTGGGGGGAGGGGGGGCGGAAAAACACAGATTAGTATGACAGTAGTACGTTAGAAGCCAAGAACATGCGATGGTTGTGACTAGTTGTGATGTCTTGCACAAAGTCAGTACCCGACATTGTTTGTCAATGTTTTATAGAGCCTGAGTGACGTCATCTAAACATCGTCTGATGCTAAAATGTATAAATAATAAGACAGCCAAAATCATAGTAAGTAATTCAATATTAATTAAGTTTTTTTTTTCTAGTTTTAACATCAACTAATACCAAAATAGTTTCATTGATACACATGCAGTTTTTTTTTTCTTTTTTTTTATGTAGTTTTTATTTCGATCAATTATGGGTCTACAGAAGTGACTACCTAACCTCATGAAAGAAATGACGGAAAATAGAGATTTTAAATATTTAGTTTGAAAGCAAAGCCGTTGAATGGAAAGTTAATCCCGAAGCAATCCCGAAGCTGACTGTGAGGTTATGAAGTGAGACGAAGGCCCTATACCACAAAACTTTACAAGTCTACAATACTACGAAATATTGCGTAACACTGAAATTAAAAATTTATGTAAATTGTAGTCTTGTCACTAGAATCAACATATTTGTAAGGTTTTTCCATTAGGCTTGAGAGTTTTGTGGTACTTAAGATTTACAAATTTGTAAGTTGTAAATGTAAAGTTTTGTGGTATGAGCCCCCAAAAGCTTATGAAAAACCTATTGTACAGCACACGCCCTTAAATACGGCATACAGAGTTTAAGAGATATTTCGGCTTTGTAGAGCGTTCTCTCTGTGACATTTAGACCAAAGTTTTAGAAAAGAGCTTTGGATATCTAAGAAAGCAAGCTTTAAGCTCTGGTTTCCTAGAAGACCGGTAGCCGCCACTAACGGCCGCAATGACGGCTGTCATGAAAATGATGGCAGTGGCAAAGATTTAAATTGTTAGATTCGCCCTACCGCGTCAATAGGTAGACGCATTTCTGATTTGTTTTGACACCTCTGACAGACAATGACGCAGTGACTACACTTGATTGTCATGTAAACGCTCTATTGAATCAGGTGTGAGCCGAGTCTTCTCAGTATGGATTTTTTTTCTTATAACTAAGTACGGTGAGGGCGAATCTAGCGGTTTAAATCTTTGGGCAGCGAAGTTTGACTTAATGTCAAATACTGATGAAATTGACAAGATTTTCATAACTGCCGTTGTTATACATATGAAGGTATCGCTCTTCTAGGAAACCATAGCTCACAGCTCGATGTGTTATATTAACGGACGGCTACTGTACTTGTACCTACAATCCTACCTAACTAAGCGATTATTGCACTCTCTTTATACTTAGTTTTCTTGCAGGAGATGAGTATTTAAAAGCCCATTTTTTTTAATCACTGTTTCTTTCAATTTACCCAGCATTTTGAACAAAATTTTATTTGCGACGAATTTTCATAATTACTCGAAATCTCAGAAATTACAATAAATGTAATCAAAAGAATTTTACTATCATGATTATGAAGCCTTGGCCCAAAAATATTATCTCCCGCAATACTACAGATAGTGCAATCCACGACTACGCGCCCCACTCCGCGATGACTGTACTGTAAGCTGTACTTTAGTACGGAGCGGAGCGGAGTGGGGCGCGTCGTCGGGGATTGCACTATCTAGAGATAAGTTATTATTTATCTTTATTTTATTCTCAGTACATACCGGTAGGTAAATGCATGACGTTCTGTAGGAAGCCAGCGGGCAGGACGGGCGTCCTTACTAGCTGGCCGTTGACAAGACTCACTTGACCCATGCCTGAGAAATTCTGGAAAAACGAATTCCACTTTTAACACAAATCACCTCTCATTTTGGTGGGACCTATTATACGGCCTGATTTTTTAGTCACCGTCCAAATTTTGAATCTTTGGCGAAAATCATTGAATACGTGTTTTTTTTTTAGTATCCCCCCATACAAAAATATTGAGATTATACATCACAAAGTTACAACCACCACATACACGACGTCACACCACGCAGAGCGGATAATTCTTTCGAGAAAATGATTTAATATGAAAAATTAACGTATCGATTTTTTTTTCAAAAATGGAGTTAGTTAATCAAACCATAATGCCTATGGACCATAAATTTGGAAGGTGACTAAAAATTCAGCCTGTATAATAAGGCGAGCTTGAGACTTGTTCGGGTCCGGCACACTCGATTCGGCAATAGTCGTTGAACAACAAAGCCGACCCGAAGTATTTACGTCATTATATTCGGCTCGTGTTGTTCGGCATCTGCCCTCGCTTAATCATATAGGGATAGGCTCGGCACAATTCCGAGCAAAGACGAATGGTTTTTTGAAGAACACACCTACATTATTCGATTTTGCCGCCCGAATTCGCCGAATCTTGCCGACCGAAACAAGTTGCACGCCTGAGAGAATATCTGACGTACTGAAACGACTAGCTAGCTAGCAAAGTCGTTATCAAGACTGGCTGCAAGTCTCGCCAAACCTCGGCTGCGCCAGACATAGGGTAGGCAAGCCATCAGTAGTAACAAAACCAGTATAAGCTGATCTCTTATTCTATTGAAACTCCGTACTACGCTAGCCCAGCTCAAGGTCAAATTGTAGTATTTAAGTGACGACGCAAATAGAAGTATACAAGCACGCCGATCGATTGCACTTTAAGGTTACGAGAGTTTAGCACTTCATATGCGATAGTTGTTACCAGTTACAGCATATCAAAACTTAGGAAAACAAAATGTCTGTTTCAATTTTATATCAGACTAGCTGCGCCCCGGGGGCTTCACCCGCATTAGTCTCGATCCCGTGGGAACATCGGGATAAAAATGGGTATCCTAAGTCCTTTTCCAGCTCATGGTCTACCCAAGTGCCAAATTTCATCCATATCCGTTGAGCCGATTTATCGTGCAAGCGTAACTAACAAACAAACTCACTTTCTCATTTATAATATTAAGTTAGAATAACGGTCGTGGGTTCGAACCCAAGCAGACGCTTTACTTTGTATATGCATAATTTATTTCATCACCACTGCTCTCAAAACATCGTGAGGAATCGGACATGTCCTAAAGCCAAAATATCGAAGACATTGCCAAGACATTGACAAGCCTTCGTAGTGGATTACGGCCCACTCCTTCTCACGGACGCCTGAGTCCCTGCAGTGAGAATGTTACAAGCTGATAATGCTTATGTGAACGGCTCTCAAACTCAAGGCACTTTTGAATTGTCAAAGAGTCAGTTAGTCAGAAAGTTGAAGCTAGTTGCCCATTCCAAAACGTAGATCTCTATGGAGAAGAACGGGCAAGAAACTCCAAGGACACTCTTTTAAATATAGAAATTACAAAATCCTGGGTACATTACTCTTGTTGATTCTATATGTGAGAACAATGTAAAAAAAAAAAAAACAAAAAAAAAAAAAAACCCTGGCAGATAAGAGATGACCAGTCTCAACTGACGGCGCCCATTCACGAACATGACGCGTGGATCAGCACCATCCAGCTCAACCATTTTGTCGGGAACCGAATGATCCAACACACTCGCCACCATCAGCGAGACATTAAGTGAGCATGACATTCTCTCAACTACCCTGCTCTTTCAAGTCAAAATACAACACAGTAAACGACTCCATGGTACTCACATTTACAAAAATTAAAAATCTAAATGCGTCTAAGTTATACAAAACTATATTTTGCAATGTCTCTATGTTTTAACAAATCCTGTGAATGTTACCTGTGCGTGCTGCGCGGGTATGAACAGCGCGTCCTGCCCGTCCACGGTGACGGCCTGCATGGGCGCCACGCCGCCCACGCCGCCCACCAGGCAGCCGCCGTACACGCCTTGCTGTTGCTGCAGCGAAGTGTACACATTATGTTTATTTATTTTTTGACTAGGGCATCTCGTAGCTCACCTCTGAGGTCATGACTACTTAACCGGACATTCCTGTGGCAGCCTTAAGCTACTACACTCAAAGCCTCCAGCCAGGGGCAAAAACTATTCTAATTAAAACTAGGCGAGCGCTCGCTAAGGGCACCCCCTGTGGGGTACGGACCTCGGATTAGGGCGTCGCTGGCGCGAGGACAGCAAGTTGGGACAGGCTGGAGCAAGGATAATTCATTATTATTAATAGGGGAATTTAAAGCTACTGGCTCAGCATCGACGCGGGCTGGCGCATCAACGAGCAAGGGTCGGGGGATTTCACTTTACTACTGGGTTTATGCTTTATGTACCATCGAAGAAGTTCATATCTATACACCGTAAGGAGAATTTCTGCTTGCAGTGTTCGGCCGCTGTTGATTCGGGGCGGTAACAGATGTGGTCATCGTGTTCACGGGATTTTGTTGAAAGATGGCGCTAATACCAGTTTTGACTTCTATCGGCAGTCCCCATGACTGCCTATTTCTTTGACTATACCACAAACAATGTTAGGTAAAAAACTTCTGCAAGACAAAGAATACGTACTTGTAACAACTGTGGGTGAATTTGTAACAGTTGCTGCGGCGTGTTTTGATACGTGGCGCCCTCTCCCGATACTACGCCGCCTCCTAGCAACGACTGAAGTTGTTGCATTGATATCACCTGAAAAGAAATTACATTAACATTTATTTTTAATTTTCGTTGGCTCAACAAAGAAACTAAATTAAATGCATATACAGGCTGAATTTTTAGTCACCGCCAAATTTTTTCTAGGCATTAGGTATGATTCGCTAACTCCATTTTCGAAAAAAAATCGGTACGTAAAATGTTCATATTAAATCATTTTCTCGAAAGAATTATCCGCTCTGCGTGGTATATAATAACTTTGTAATGAGATATCTCAATATTTTTGTATTGAGTGATACTAAAAGAAAAAACACGTATTCAATGATTTTCGCCAAAGATTGTGATTGGTGACTAAAAATTCAGCCTGTATAAAGTATATACGGTACTTATAACAGAAAAACTATTATTTAAATATTTGTCTATCTGTTTGTTTGTTCCGGCTAATCTCCAAAACGGCTCGACCGATTTTGATAGAACTTTCACTGGCAGATAGCTGATATTTTAAGGAGTAACTACTTTTATTTTATATAATGAACAAGGGTCCACGCGGGCGAAGCCCGGACAGCAGCTATTTTTTAAATAATATGAGCTGGAATGGTTGAACAAAATGGTTGTAAAATATTATTATAATTACCTGTGGTTGTTGTACTTGAATTCCATTTGGAACAGAGTTTGCTGCATTCACGATTGCTGCCGATAACTCATTGCCCTGAAAATAAATTAAATTACCTTTGTAAAGAGAAAATACTCACTTATGAATAGTCTTCTCTTTTACCTGTTGTTTTGTAGAGTAGTCTACAAAACAACAGGTAAAAGCCTGTTCACACGATGCGTTGCGGCGCCGCACCGCTAAGATTTCACAGCATTGGCGGTCACACGGTGAGACTGAGCGGTGCCACTCCGGCGCACTGTGGATCGAAAAAAGGCTCTCGAAGACTGGAGCTTAAATTTTAAAGTGTCTGTTTTTTGTTTGAAATTGCTTCTAATAGCCAATATTATGCATGAATATATCATAGGGTACAAATTGGCAAATAGAAATCCTATATTTTTTGTCAAAAAAATAATTATGGAGCTAATGCTTATAATATCTCCGGAACGGAGAGTATAACCGTTATATCCTTGCACACGGTGAATGTAACAAGTTTTTTAGAATTTCAAGCAAAAAACCGACACCTTAAAATTCAAGTTCCAATGTCTTCGAGAGCCTTTGTTCTATCCACAGTGCGACGTCGCAACGCGTACACCCCTCCCCGCCTCATGTCACGGGCTGCAATACCGGAGTACGTGCGGTGCGACGCCGGAACGCACCATGGATATTTGTATGTAGGACAAACGCAACGCATCGTGTGGATCGGCCCTACTTTGTCTAACAATGCAAATCCGAGAGATATTAAAATGTAGCGGTTACACCGCCACATACGAACTACGCATCAAAGACATGATGTCACACAAATCCAGCATCGCGCAATAGGAATGATGCCTGGGTCAAAAAAATATTAGCCCGTCAGTTAGATTATAAAAAAATACTTAGATAAAACGCATTAAAGTTGGGGAGTGGGGGTCGCTACGTCACAAGTATGTATAAAATGTACATACTCGTGACGTCATGGCACATTTTAACTCAATGTATCGCCGTAATCTTTTGATAACGTAAAAAAAGAAAAAATAAGGGTACGTTATTTTTTCATAATCTACATGACGGACAAAAAATATTTTTTAGTCATTATCCCTACTAAGAGTTTACCGCGCTAACGACATATACAGGGTGGAAGGGACATCGACGCGAAAACTGATATAGATAGTACAACTCATCTGTGCGCGCGGCGCCATGTATGTGTGCGCTGTAATTATACAGCTTTAATTGGTACGGCAGCTTTAATTGGCACGCACACATGTAGCCGCGCGCACAGATGAGTTGAACTATCTGTACCATGGATTCAGTATACCCTGTATAAGAGTATCCGACATCAACAGTAGGGCAGTTGCCCGCCAGACACAACACCCGTCTGGTCGGAGGATCCTCCCTTTTCTATGATGGATGAGTGAACTTTACACCCTGCCTCATGCCCCCAAAAAATACTCATAATTATTTAATCAAAATCAAAAGGACTGACTTTAATTATTTATTGATTAATTTTAATAAAAAAGAAATCATCAATACGTTAATTAAAAAAAAAAACTCACCGATAACCCTTGTGCTCTCAACTGTTGCACCACAGCAGAACTAATAACCCTAAGCTGCGGTTGTTGCTGCTGCTGTTGCATGTATTGTTGCTGTATCGCGGCTATCGTTGCCGCGTCGCCTTGCACTTGTTGCTGTATCAGTTGCGCTTGTTGTTGCGCCTGTTGTTGCGCTTGTTGTTGTTGTGCCTGTTGCTGTTGAGCTTGTTGCTGTTGCGCTTGTTGCTGTTGCGCCTGTTGTTGTTGCTGTGGACCTGTAATGAGAAATTTTGCGTATTGTTTAATGTATCAGTGAAATCAAAATATTAATTTTATATGGGTTTTAAAAAAAGCTGAAAAAAAACTGATTTGAATTCCGCGAAAACCACATTACCTTTTTTAGATGCAATAATTGTAATTACATATTGACATAAATTTAATTAATTTTATAACATAGAGCACATGGCTTGATTGATGATCCAATCGAAAAAAAAGTCGGTCGCAAAGTCCTAATAGCGTCCTAATAGCTTGACAAGCACGAAAAAGTCCCGTACTTGTGAAGCACGGCCCGCGCGTCTAGGGACACCATTACGACTTTGCGACTGAATTCGGTCGTATAGCGATCGCTACCTATGTCGAGTCAGCCGTCCCAGGCCTTGTATCTATCTAGCTTCCAATCACCCTGTATACCTAATTTAGTACTGCATCATATGGTATGGTATGTTTTGCAGAAGACTCGCCGCGTCGATCCCAAATAAATTGAGATAAGATGGCAGCGAGATGACAATCACTTGGTAATTTGAAATGTTAAATACTAACTGAAATGTTGCTGTTGGTCCTTGTTCTCCTGCTGTTCGGGACCCATGGTGGCGGCGCCGAGCCGGCTGCACGTCGCCGCCAGGAGCGCTAACGGCGACTGCGTCCCGCCTTCCTGATAACATACAATACAGTGTTTTGAATATGTACAGCTCGCATTAAAAAAGTGGCCATACGGTGCTTTACCAAAATGTACGAATTCTTCAATCTCAATTGCCCAGGATCAGGCATTGCAACTATTATTTTTTATATGTATAGTAGTTATATAGCTGTGAGCCAGAATATTCATGATTCAGAAAGGATTTCTACTCCTTCTCAATGAAAAGTAAAATTATCTTGATTTTTTTTTTTCAATTAAGTCTTATTTTATGTTTTTTCCAATGAAAAGCCTAATTATTTTGTGTTTTTCCCAATGAAAAGCCAAATTATTGTGTTTCAAATGAGAGATTAACAAGAAATAATTCGTTGAAAAATTAAACATTGTTACTCTGGTACTGAAATTGGAAGAAATTGTTCCTACATCAGCTCGTCCAAAGAGTAGGTACACCGCTGTACACATTGTTTTTTTTATTTTTTGATTAATATATTTATGTTGTTTTATGGAATACAACTTTTGTGTTTTTTTTATTATAAGGATAATAGAAAAAGATTAAGAGCGTTTATTCTGAAAGGTGATGTCGCAAATAGATGTCTAAAATTTTGCTGTTTTGATTGATTTGGCAATATATGGACAGCTATTTGCGACATTGCCAACTTTTATGATAAATGCTCTTAACAGTGTAAATCTTATTTCTTTATATATTTTATTCCCGGTTGCATACGGTTGTTTGTGCCCGGTTGATGGCAATAGGCTCGCCCCCTATTACATGGGACTTAAATATAACTGGCGAAATGTGGGTGTACTAAGGTACACCTTTTCTACTTTAAATTAAAATCATTATCATAGATTACTGTTCTCGGCTAAGGATTGACTTTTGACAGCACGGTTGGCGCAGTGGTTAGGCGATTGACTGCTGCACGGCGTGTCGCGGGTTCGATTCCCGCACCGAACAAATATTTGTATGACCTACAATTAGTTGTTCCAGGTCTGGCTGTTTGTGTATGTGAGTTTAAATGTATGTAAATGCACCCACAATACAGGAGAAATTCCTAATGAGGAAAAAAGTAAAAAATTAAATTAAAAAAATTGTTTTGAAATATGAAGTATGTTTTACATATGAAATTGCCTTGCCATAAACATTTATTTACTGGCAAACGGTACAGCGTACAACTGGCTATAAATAAATTCAATGCCTTTAGAAACCATTAAATGTGAAAACTAGACTTTTTAAAATCTAATTTGAATATTAACTTTAGGGAAAATCAGTACAACAATAGCAGATTTTTTGGAGTTTCAGGAAAACCATTTAGTTTGTATGAATTTAAATGATGAGATTGAGTTGAAATTTTATTACTAGAAAGCTGTAAATTGGCATAGGTTTACATAATAATTATGTAACTTTATCGGCGTGATTAATAATATTAATCACCCCTGAGATGATCTACTGAACATAGTCATATATTATTACCTATATCTTTAGTCATTATTTAACAAATTCAGTAGCAGTCGTTTTTATTAAATTTATCAGTAGTAGCCCTGAGTCTGGATTTGTGCCTGGTTGTTAGCAATAGGCTTACCCCCTATTATGTAATAGGGACTTAAACATAACTGGCAAAATATGGGTGAACTATAGGTACAACTCTGGCTAGCCCTGTGGGGATTACAGGCATCATGTTATGTTTATTACAATTTTATTATATCTACATTCCTGATGATACGGTAAAGTAGGCATAGGATTTAATGACAAGCTTTTGCCTTGTGTTGTATCTCTGGTATTATAACTTTATCCTCACAATCAATTATATGTTTTATGGTTTATGTAAAGCAAGGGAACTGAAGTTTAACCAAAACCGATATAAAAATATTGGCACACAACAAAATATAAGTAGCAAAAACCTGTGAGAAGTTTTTTTTTTTTTTTGTTTGATCATAATGGGTGTAACTATAGCAGTTTCTACACGTGTATTACTATCGAAGGTCGGCCGCGATGCGCACAAAGCATTCCGTAGACGGAATAAAAAGGGGGAAAATGTCAGAGGCGTCGCCCCGGGCCCTTTTATCACGCTCAAAAGGAGCACCGACAACGAGAGAACCCTTTTGAAATATTAAATCTAAGCAGGTATCTAGCCATAAATATAACACTTACGAACTACGTACGATTTCTATGCTCACCTCATATAAATGTGATGTTAGCATTACAAAATTTATGAAATAATGAAAAAAATATTAAGAAATCAGATCGGTTTGTTTTTCTTTCATTTTGTATTTCTGACAATAATTCTGTCATTAGTCATCTGTCAAAATTTCGTTGCAAGAAAAAAGAAAGCAAAAAAAGTTATCCGCATAGACAAAATGTTCAATATTGCTCATTCGTTATTCATTCACTTTTCGTATTTTTATGTTTATGTTTCTGAAAGTTTTTTGCACGGACTTGTTTTTCTTCTATTTATCTATGTGCTCGGAAAAGTTAGTTTCACGAGTGTAGCATGTAAAGTTTAACAGTTCGCAAAGTTTGTATATCGTAATAGTTGTGAGTCGACACGCCTTTTCCTAACAAGTGCCGGGAGTCGTCGCAGGCAAGGCCGCTGCCGCCCTTTGATCCACCCACCTCAAATCGCGTGACTGATTTTTATGCAGCTGCTAAATAGGCTATCAGAACAACATATCAAATACGTTAATTTTAGGTAAGTACGCAAGTTTCCTTTTACTTTACGACTTTTAATTTGCATGAAACAACTTTTAATTCGTGTAATTTAAAATGGCTACCTGTAGAAACTTCCATATTTCAGTGTAATATTGGCTTCTTGTGATTATTGCTTTTTATAGAGAATTATTGTAGTAGTATCTGACAATTTTTTTATAGTTGCATTTGAAATGGGTGGGAATTGATTGTTTGAGGAACAACCGGAGGAGGACACTGATGCTATTTCGGCAAGGGAGTTGCTAGCAACACGGTCACAACCTCCTGCGTGTGGCCTGGCGGGCCCCACACGGCCGGGGCCGCACTCGC
This sequence comes from Xanthia togata, assembly GCA_963853775.1. Classification (NCBI taxonomy): domain Eukaryota; kingdom Metazoa; phylum Arthropoda; class Insecta; order Lepidoptera; family Noctuidae; genus Xanthia; species Xanthia togata. The sequence continues at coordinate 21,580,420 of OY970798.1, read as the reverse complement.
CCCGCCCTCCCCCTGCACCGACCGACACGAGACCGCTGCCCGCTGGCGTCCGATCTGTTACACAATAACACTGCATCCTTTCACTTTACACTCTTTACCTTGCTGGTTTTGTCCTCGTTTATGTATTCCACCTTCACTTTTGTGGGCTCAGACGACATCATCTACTTTACACTTGCAAACAATTATTTCCCTTTGTTCACGCACAGAAAGCACCATCCTCACGACCGGCCGCCAAACTGCGGCGAGCGAACTGGCAAGTCGTGCCGAACGCGCTCGGCAATTTTCGGAGATCCGCCTCCTATCGCGTTCGGATTTATGTCGTTTAGACACATTTTTATCAAATATCTCAGACTCTCAAGGATTTCGAAGTTGCTCCAGGGATCATATAATTCATCTAGTAGTCTTTTTTCAGTCTCAATCAACAGATGAGTGTATAAAACTTAACACAAGTTGTTTTTTCAACTTACCCGAGGTTATCTCCGTCTCACTCTAACCGAGACAGGTCTTGATTATTGGTAGGCAGCAGCTGCGCCTCTCTCCTCCTCCCCGTCGCGAGTGCGGCGCCGCCGCCCGATAATAATAATTGAAAGTAGGAAGGACGTAATAATGGGTGTATAACCTCGCGCCCGCGGCCTCCTTGGGCGGGCAAAAAATGCACACATGTCGTGCCGTTCGGCGCGCCAGCCGCGTCGTCTAACAAGACGTGGCCTGTAAACAAACGATAAGCATACGCCGTTGCACTTACGATTCTTTGTTCACTTGACTCCCTACCGTATACTACATTACAACACACTCGTGTCTGAGAAACTCTTATCAGTGTTGGATCGAGTTCACCCATTGTACGGTTATTGGAGGAATTTAATATCTTACGATATAATGTGGAAAGGCACTTGGCAACAAGTACGCATGATCCAAATCAGATCTACCTGCCTGCGAACATTTTTTAGCATGATCAACTAGATCGATATCAATTCTTTATAACAACGCAAAAAAACGAATAGGAACTTTTTCTCAGACATATTTTCCTATTTCAATTCCCAATTCTTTATTGCATTCCAAAATGTTGGTAAAAACAGTTGGTAGGCTGAAAATTATTGAAATAACTATGGACCCTATCGGGCACATCATACCTAGTAGATAGGCATGTATTCCTTTAAACATCGTATTTAATACGAACCCACGTAGTTACGTATTCAGCCAAGTCAGATGGAGGAAAAACAGCAGAAAAAACTTTTTCTGAACTTTCGATCTTTTATTTTTATACTTTTAACAAAATGTTTGTATGTTATCTGTCAATAGTCCTAACACCATTTATAAATTAGCATTAGCAAAGTAGTACTCGATTAGAAGATGACTAATTACCTTTCCAAATTTCTACGCGTGCAGATATAGCGACCCCATTATTTATAGGTTTAGACTGGTTTGGAGTGAGAGTGAAAGTCGGACCACGTTTTGTCAAGCGTCAGTCGCGTCGCTTTGCCCGAGTCCATTATGCACGAATGAGCAAGCCGCCCCGAGAGAGCGCGTGTCCTCGGCTTAATTACTTCGCATATTTAACGGACCATTTCAGACCTAAAACTATATTACATAAAGCTTAATCTTCTATACAACTAGATGTCGGGCATGCATACGCAAGTACGCAGTTTTCTATTCGGCTGGCGTTGTATTTTGCGCCTTTGACCAACGCAATAAGGATCAAAATACGTTTGGCGTGTTTGTACATATATGCTGTTCCTAAATGTACTAAAATCTATTATGGGTGTACCTCGTCGGCGTGGCGCGGCATGCGGTAGCGGAGTGACGTGATGCTGTTTGCGTATAACGATTTTAATTAGTCGATGAATTGTGTTGATGAAATCATCGGCGTTCATTGTTTTCGGTTCATTGTTTGGTTCGGGGAAATGTGCTACAAAACAGATAATTAGTAATGCGATTACTTAAAGCCTGAGTCGAAGCTGAGACATTTTTTGAGTAACATGATTATAAGATAATAAAAGTCAATGAAACGTAAATAGACTTCCGTACTTCCTAGAAAAATCAATTAATCTCGAAAGTTAGCCCAGTGTTCCTCATGGTCAATTTTCTAGATAACTTAAAAAATCATAACCAGATACAAATGCGCTGACGCCTATATCTGTACTACGTATTCGACATGATAAAAAGCAGATTTAAAACAAGTTCAAGCTCGTGTAAGTTTATCCGAAAGATAGCGAACATGATTAATCGCTTCCTCTCCGGTTGCGAGCTCGTATGGTTCGTTTTGAAGTTGAACTTGATAAGCTTACCTTGCTTATCTATAGGATTTGCAGACATGCTTAATCTTTATTTAGAAAATAGTTCTAACCAGTAACCAAGTTTACAAATCCCTTAGACGAGACATCATCCTCATTGTCATCGAGATCGAAACACTGAGACAGACAGACGAGATCCATACGATCTTTTGTGTCACCCAACTCAACGGCTTTGTTGGTTAATATGTTTTTTAAGCCCGTATTCCATCCAAGCCACAGTCTTTATCAAAGAGGGCTAACAAAGAAAGCAATTTATTTCGGAGTTAATACGTTAGATTTCGTTTCTGGTCCATCCGAAAGCTAGTGCCCCTTCAACCCTCCATGGCAACGGCTATGCCCCGCAGTCTTTCCTTTGTCGGACAGTTCTACTATTATTATTTAATTTTAGGGATACTTGTGACCAATCTAATACATTTATTTGCTATTGAATGTAAATAAGTACCCTAGCTACTATTTGAACGTCAAATTGTTTTGAATTCCGAGTGTATGGTCCATAACACTACTACTACTACACTAAACTCATCCAGGTAAAACTATCTCAATGAGTTGGCGCACGACTCACGAGTAGCCACGATGGACCTAAATGACTCCTGGGTCTTCAACGACCATAATCTGGACGCTCGTAATGTAGCACATTATTACCAAATTGGTTTATCTTGTTAGTTTTACAAGATATTTATGTGTTTCGTATTCAGGATGAATATATATTTTGCTCCTCCCCCCTCCTCCCAAATCCTGACTACGCCCATGTCTATGGGTAAATGCATATAATATGGAGGTGGAGTGTTAACAGCATAAGCATATAATGCAAATGCAGGTGTGAGAAACACAAATTTTATGGAACTAATTGAAGACTGTTCAGAAATTTACTGTCAGATAAGTCCATGAACGAAATAGTGACGCAAAAGTTGTGGAGTTCAACCATAGCTTAGGTCCTTATACTTCTTCAGGTGATTTATCCAATATGTAATGTAAACTTTATAGCACGTACCATGAAATGTCCCAAAAAACACGTTCTAGTGTGCAGTAGAAAATTACCTACCTACAACAGCTCACTAATTAAACCACGTAAATGCTTTCTCTGTTACCAATTTGCACAATTGCTGAAGCTTCTTTCAACAAGAAAAGACATTGTAAAAAAAAAACAGGAATAAACATCGTATAAAAAAACGATGTTCTTAGATAGATGTTCTAAAATAATAAATGTAATAATGTATAAATATCTCCATATTTTATCAGTTCATACAAGTTAACTGCTGAGGTGATCCTCCCAATGACCGCTTCGCTATAGTGAAGTCTTTGTACAATTAGGTGCGAAAATCACCACGTTTGTCAAGCAAATTGGTGCTAATGTTCCGTTGTTTTTCGTCGTAACAGCTAAAGAGGATGCTGTCACCCGTAACACCTCCTTTTCACTGAATTCTCTAGACAGCTTTTACGACACCCACGTTCCACAGGCGAGCAATTTGTTCACCGAATCGCTTTCCGGGACCACATGTTAAGAAGTATGCTCGGTGTCTAGCTCAGGGATTTAGTTGTTGTAGTTATATTTAGCATCATCATCGATCATTCAGACCTTGACTCCTACCGAAAGGACTGGCCGGTACCAGAAAAAGGGAGAGCCATTTGCCTTGCAGTGGTAGTTAAATAGATTAGATAGAACTGCCACTACAATATTCCCTAAACAGTAATAAATCGTCTATTAGGCTTGCTTGTAAACCACCATTATTTATGAGCGCATCTTCCGTTAGATAACTGTGGTTGTCTGCGGAAACTAATAAACGAAAGCACCTTATTTTCATTCTACATTGTAGTGTATTGTACCTATTCTATACTGTGGTTTTTGAATATTTTAACGTGTCGTCATGATGACTTACGTAATATAGGTACTTAAGCACCCTATTACGTAGTTAGCTGAATCACAGCCTCCAAAAATATTACCTGCCCATCGAATTTTGAAGAAATTAATATTTCGTGCATAAATAAAGAGCTATAAATAATACTTTTAATAAAGATCAGTGTAGACTACAAAACTCGCTTTAGATACTGATATCGAACAAGGATCGAAGTACACCACATCCGCTATTGCGTAAGATGCAAATACAGTTACTGCCTCGTTGGTCTAGTGGTTGCAAGCACTACTGCTGAGCATGAGGTCCTGAGTTCGATTCACAGGTCGGGCAAAGTGTTATTCGGCTTTAGCTATCAGGATTTTCTCAGTAGCAGCCCTTAGTTTGGATTTGTGCCCGGTTGATGGCAATAGGCTCGCCCCCTATTACATGGGCCTAAAACATAACTGGCTAAATGTGGATGTATACTCGAGTACACCTCTGCCTAGCCCTATGGGGATTACAGGCGTGATGTGATGTTATGCAAATACAGTTACCTGCCTCAGATCGTCGGTTCTATAATATTAGCAAGGGCTTCATACGCTTTTTGGGTGGTCCCTTTAACTCCAGTCAAGGAACAGTAGGGTTTATGGGCATACGGAAGCGGAAGTGACGGTGGGCGGACCGGACCGCCCGCGCCACCCGCCCCGCGACCAGACACGCCCTAGCTCTCACGAGGTATGCTGCATCTCAGTAATTAGCACATCAACATCACATATATTTGAGTGATTTCCTCAACGTACCTATAGCCGTAAGTAATGTTAGGAGAGTAAGCGCAAAAACACGAGTGGGCGACGCTCCCCACCCACTCGACGCTGGTTCATTGTACGGGCCCATTAATCACGGTGCGTGTGTTTTTGAACGTCGATGAGCACCTATTTGCTTTGAATTGAGGAAAATTTTGATGATTCCAATTATATTTCCGTATGAATAACGTAAATTGAGAGTAGGTAAAGTATAGATAAATGTGATGGTATGATATTCCTTGTTGTTTAATAATAAGTAGAAAGTTTTTTCCTAGAGGCACCTACATACAAGACAGAGTAGGTACGTGTATTAAGTACAAAAAAAAAGTACTCACATGACCAAATGAAAAACGAATCGTAGGAACCTATATTTTTTCTCAACTACTCATTTATGCAATCAATTTGGAAAAATAACGAAAATACTTCTATTTCACTCCAGCAGACTATTTATCTCACTGAACATTAACCACAATTTGAAACTCGATCTAAGAATATTATCATAAAATTAAAGACACGTGTTGAGTTGCGAAAACATTGCGATTAGGTACCAAGAAAACCACTAAAGCCAACGAAGCTTAAGTTATAAAAGTAAAACAAAGAGCTCTTACGATTTCAGAGGTAGTTTTCCTTAATTATACCTACCTACCTAATCATTTGACATTTCACGGAATTTAACATTAAAAAAACCATTCAGAACTAAGTTCGAATACCGAAAAAAAAGTTAAGTACTTATAAAAAAAGTACTTACCTAATTAAAAAAGTCTTCGAACCCTTCTCAAGTTAATCATAGCTTACCAAGGGACCCCTTGTAATGTTTCCTTTAGTTCCCGAGTAAAAAATTCATAAGAACGCGGAAGAGACGCGCCCACCCACCGCCCGCCCGCGACATCGGCCGCGGGGGCGTAACCGCCGCCCTACGCCGCGCCCGAGGCCGAGAAAGTTTTTCCCACTAACTTTCCAACAACTGTTTTCCCACAAATTTACTTGGTTCCTGATGTATTTACTTTACGAAAATCAACAAGTTCCATAAACAAATTCTCAAAACACAACTGAAGCTTTAAACTTTTTCTACGGAATGAATAAGTAGTATTATATTATTAGACGTTCTATAAAAAGTACTCACGTATTGATTTTCGGATCGATATAGTATCGTGACGTCATTAGATATTCATGTCAATGAAAAACAAGTTCACACGATGATTGTGTTGATTGAACGATTTATTGACTTGTTATGAAGAAACGATTGAATGAACGAATGACAAGCAACTAGGCTTATCATTCGTTCATTCAATCGTTTCCTCTAGGTTATTGTCTATGATACGGGTTTGTTTTCTGAACATCACGCTTTTGAACGGAAAGAGGATCAGCAAGTTATCTTTTTGTTGGTAATACTGTTTTTAGGTTAAAGTATTTTTGTAAATTGTAAATGAGGTTAGCTCATCCGTAATCCCGGAAGGGTTTTCCAGCGACCGATTATGACGTATTAGGCCGGAATTCTGCTTCGAAATATCGATTCGGAATTTCGAAGGCAGCAAATCCATACAAAAGGCTGACCACATACAGACGGAATTCCATTTTGGAATTTAGAATTGGAGAAATACTGTACGTGTATGAGAGAAACTTGATTTTGTATGGATTTGTCGACGACGACGTTTGTTACGTATGTGGCCGGCCTTATATCCCCTTCTGAATGTAATAAGCCGGTTTCACAGCCAGTAGATGAGTAGATACAAAAAAGCGAATTTCAAGAGAAAGAACTTATTCGCTTTTGTTCAACACGAGAATTGAACTGGGGAGTTTGCGCCACTGAGGCGTTTTGTAACGCTAGTGATCATTGAGCAGTGATTACGATTTGTCATTGACCACCACTACCACCTTTATGTCGTAGCAGTAAGGGCAATTTTTGCAGAGTACGTGTTTTGATTCTATACCCCAGTGCTATCGACTAGATTGATTCATAACGAGGTAAGTATAGAAATATTATTTATATGTATCAACTGATGTAGCGTTGGAAGGCCTCCCACAAGGTGGACCGATGACCTTGGGAAGGCCACAGGAATCTGCTGGAAACGTGAAGCACAGAACCGTTCGAAGTGGTGATGCTTGGGTAAATCCAAGATATGCCTAAGGTTGCAAATCTTCTGTGATAAGTCTAGAGTTTTTATAAGTGCTAATAAGTATATTACTTGGTGTTGAATAGCGGGGTTATAAGTTGTCTTTACTAATATTATAAATCTACATACATACATAAACTCACGCCTTCTTCCCATGGGGGTAGGCAGAAACTACAGAATGCCACCTGCTACGATCCTTACATACTACTTTTGCCTCGTTTACGTTCATACATCTGGTCATACACGCACGCCGGTTGAGAGTACTACGCACCTGTCCTTTCTCAAGAACATCACCAATAAAGTCAGTATATGTCGTCCTAGGGCGTCACCTCCCGGCGTTTCCAGTCACAACTGCCTGGTAAATACATTTTGTTAGTCGCCTAACAAAAGCACTCTAAATAAAAAAAATAAAAAAGCTACACTAATCTTATAAAAAGATTTGTATTTTTGTTTGTAATTAATAAACTCAAAAACTACAGGACCGATTTTAAAAATTCTTTCACCAATAGAATGCTATATTATCACTGAGTAACATACGCTATAATTTATAAAGATATCATTGGCGAAGCCGCTGACGGAAGCTCGTGGTAATAAAAAACAATTTGTGATTAAAAATCAATTTATTTGCACAATAAACACATCAAGAACTTTAAAATACATTGTAAATTGTACCTATCGTTCGATAGAGAACCGTGTTATGCATTATAAGTGTAGTGTAATTTCTAATGTCTGGCCCACACTCCGGAGATTCCGTATCTGAGGGTTTATCCCGCAAATATTGTTTGCGTAAATGAAGGCCAGGCATAACTAACAAGTGTAGCGCGTCTTGTAAAGTTCAAGCTCCAGCGAAATTTAAAAAAAAACATAAATCACCATACAATTAACCTCCTTATATTATTTTATTTTCGTTGATTGCACCAATTTAAACCTAATTTTTAATTGACTTTGTCTGATTTTCCTTTGCAATACTACGCTAGAGCTCAACACATACAAAACAGCACTAAATAAAATTGTAACAAATTATATAAAAATCGCATTCCGACAACATAATTGAAATATTTAAATACGTTTCATAACAAAAAATCGAATATATAAATCGTTTTAAAATTAAAACAATCACTTAACAAATCCATTTGTCTTAAAACTAGGGAACAATAATCGAAATGTCGTAACATGCTTTTTGTCAAACTAAATAAATATAAAATTATTCAAAAAAAAAATCATCTTCCATTAAACTTTCTTTACTTACATTATCTACAAGAATAAATAAAGACGGACGGGAAATTGCCGTTCTACACCCATATCGTACAACTGTCACATAATGACAGTTGTGATAGAATATACGAAGACAGACAAATACAGTTGTTAATCAAATTGATAAACCAGTCATTTCCCCGCCTTTATATAATATGGACGTACCTACTTATATTTTATATAAATTGATTGATTGGTGTCAAAATTTGTAACATTGAGGGTAGGTTTGTATAGAAATCGCAATAAATTGTACTCGAGATTTGAGAAATAATACTTGTCTTGCTTGGCGCCTACTTTGTTGCGATGATTTCGGTATCTGTAATGAGAAATTTATATTAGTACTTAAGCAATACATAAATATTTAAATTATCATTTTAAACACACATATTATATTCATTACGGGCTTTCAAACTCGTATTTGCAAAAGAGATTGTTCAATTAAAAATAAAAAAAACTGCAATTACGCAAATTGCTATTACATTCTTATGGGTTTCTCAGCTCTAATAACGTTTTTTTTTTCATTAAATAGAGCATTAATAATCATAGTTTCTCTTTATTATACAAGGTTATTGGTAAAACACTAACGGGGTCATTGTACTCATCATTATGAACATTTTTTTACTATGGGACCAAACTCAAAGCATGTATTTCAAATAATCCAATTACAGGCACTTTTGAACTGTCAAGGGGTCGGTCATTCAGAAATATGAAGCTAGTCTCCCATTCCAAAGCGTAGTAGGTACCTATGGAGAAGAACGGGCAAGAAACTCCACGGACACTCTTTTAAATCAAATTATTGGTTACATAATTCATGTTGAAGTTATAGAACGATGCAAAACATAAAAAGCGTCCGTTAGAATAAAAAAAAAACGAGCCAACATTAAATTAAATTAAAATCGCCGTGGCAGCTAAGAGATGACCAGTCCCTACTGACGGCGCCCGTTCACGAACATGACGCATGGATTAGCACCATTCAGCTCAACCATTTTGAAGGGAGCATGTTCGTATAAAGGCTCGTGCAGACCAGCGCGACGCGCCGGCGTGACGCGACTCGAACAATACAATTTCTCAGAAAACTTCACGGTATAACAATAGGCGGTGTCGCGTCGCGCTAGTCTGAACGAAGCTTAACTCGTCGAAATGTAGGGAACACCTGATTTTGTTTTCGCACTTTCTGGTTTGGGCCCATTAGTAAAAGTTGTTCATAATGATAAGTACAATGACCCCATAGGAGGTTGCTAGTGTTTTACTAATAACCCTGTATACCACCAGTCATGAGGAGGGATCGGGCATATTTGCACTCTAACAGACATAGCATAAGGGTGGTTCTCCAGAATCCTCCTTACGGGCTTAAATACAAGTATTCGTTGCAACTCACTGTTGCCACCCAATCTAATCTACGCTCTTTTTACACTATACAGGGTGAATCAGAATGGTGTGGGTGTTCAGTTTGATGGTCAGTACGTTTCAGATACAGCCTGTATAAGAAATACATAAAGTCCTATCCTCACCATGTATATCACGTCTACAAGCCACCACCGCTCCTCTCAACAGAGATCTTTTTCTTCAGCAGCTCCTGTTCGTGGTGCTCCTCCTCCATCTCAGCCATGCGTGCGAACCGGGAGTACGCTACGTGGCCCGATTTGATGGCTGACATCATCTGTGCGTTACGATAACAGTGAGAATTGTTTGGAAATATTAAGCGATTTTACCAAGGTCGGGTATCTTTAATGTATCGATAAAAGACATCTGACGCTCAAAATTGACATCTGACAGTTTTTGTATAGAATAATAAGAAAAATCTAAATTATTCCTTGGATATCAAATATCTGACGTTGGTAAAATCAGCCTTATAAGACATAGGTTGATAATCTGCATGTGTATAGTTTGACCGGCACCGCTGTACCGCGTCTAGGGTAGGCAATGCAGGCCGCTCATTCGTCAACGCTCACGGCGTCCGGTTCCCCGCCTCGCAGCGCATTCCTAAGATGCGGTATAGCGGTGAGGCCAAACAATATAAAAGTGTTAATTAGTAGAAAGACACATTGCAAATGTTAGTGGGTCTTTTGAATTTACATAAGTAAACAAATATTTATTAGGATAGATTACTTATTTTATCAGTAATTATAGGGAGTACAGACGCCAGCACATCAACCTACTAGAATCTGTCAATTTCTTTAATAGATTTTCAACTTTATTACTAAAGGATTAGATTCAAAGTCGATTGGGAAAATTTGACAGTTTCGGGTAGGTGGGTGTGCTGGCGTCTGTACCTGATAACAAATAAAATAAAATAAAAAAACTGTTTATTACGGACTTACCTTTACCCATTCTAATTCTTAAAAATATGGATTAGTAAATCAAAATTAAATCATAAAAGCAACCATAACCCACGAGGAATGTTAATGAAAACATAAAATTAATATGGCAGTGTGTAAATGCAAGCAAAACTGATAAAATACTTATATTTAAAATATAATTTATTAACATCTACTCTAAATAATAAATACACTTTGAGATTATTTTTATATTGAATTTATGACTTTCGTGAGACCATGTTTTCAAAGCTTGAGAAAAACGAACTGGGCGCCTGTTCGAAAGTTGGCGGCAATGTTTTTGATATGCTGCCAACAAAACGTTACTATTCTTCTGACCTACTTGTCTCTAGAATGGGAACATAAATTATCTGAAGACTATTGAGTTTATAGATAACTTACGTACATTTTATGTACTACGAGTAGAAGTACCTACATTTGTGGACTCTCTATTCTCACGAACATTTAACTAACATATTATTATAATAATACTGCAGTATTATTTTCTCTAGTTAACACATCTAATAGAACTATGGACAATTCTGAAAAAAATAAAATAAAAACACAATATACACAAATAAAACTGACCATTCACATTCCAAGCCAAGCAGAAAAACTCTGACAGAAAACAGTAGAAAAACATACATAAAGGCAACACTGCACTTGGCTATTATGTCTCGCGTTATTTTGCCAATACAAAATACACCTCATATATTATAATAATAATCTAGATAAATAAAATCAATTGCCGCATGTATGAAAGATCATCATTTGAGAACCACTCAGCCGATTTGTTTTATTTTTTTGTTTTCACAATATGGAAGACGCCTGGTTCAAAAAAAAGAAATACTATTTAATCCGTCATCGTCAGTCAGATAATAAAAAAAATATTACTATCGTATTTTTTGCTTTATCATATTAATAAATGACTTAAGTACATTAAAGTTGGGAAATATTATAAAATCTACATACTCGTGACTTCATCTCAATGTATCGCCGTAATCTTTTGATAGCGTAAAAAAAGAACAAAATACGTGTAGGTACGTTATTTTTTCATAATCTACATTTTTTTAGTCATCACATATTATCTGCAAAAAGTTTGTATGTAAGATTTCTTTTGGAAAATCCACCGGAAAAGTCGGAAATTTGGTTAGTACCACTGGAGATGAAAGACATGAAATTCACCCGGGTGACGCCGGGAACGAACAGCTAGTATAATATTAATACCAGCCTATTACTGTCCCATTGCAGGGGGCAAAGGCCTCTTCTCATACACAGAAGGCACGAGCACTGATCACCACGCTTGCTCAAGACGGGTACGGGTAGGTGATTTCAGACTTATATTAACTATAAGTCTAGGTTTCCTCACGATGTTTTCCTTCACCGATGTCAGTAATCAAAAATCAATTACCATCCATTAGTCATTAGTCATTTTGACCGGACAACGTCTGACGGGTCAGCTAGTGTCCCCTTGTCTTATTGTGACCTTAGTTCATGAGTGGCGAGGCCGTCACGACCACAACACCTTATATCAATTAAAATAAAGTTCATTCTGCAATGACTAATTAACGCGAATATTCGTAATAATGTAGTGTCGCCTTTACATACATAAGATCAAAAGGCCAAAGAACATTTAAAAAAAACAGAAGGTACAGTCACAATAACGCGATATAGACCTGCAAGTACTCGTCGAGTTCGACTTGGCCGTTCATGTTAGTGTCGATCTCTTTCAGAATTTCGTGCAATTGTTCCCCGTTCACCTCCTCGCCGTAGTTCTGTGGACCATGTGGACATCAACAAGCGTGGACATGACACATGAATTCTTTGCACGGAATCTTTGGAATAGGTTAGCTTTGTGGTTCCGGGATAACCCGATTATTTTCGAATTTGGGCCGAGCTAATCAAGAAGTTGTGTCTCGAGCCCGACTAGTTGGAAAATAAACTGTAACTAAAACCACAAACAAAATAATATATTTGGCGCTGATTTTTATCTATGGTGTAATCAGAATCACTCAAACCTGTGAATGAAAATAAATGGAATTATTATTAGAGCAAGCGCCTATAACAAGGATTCTGTGCAACTTAGTGGCATACCCCCTTATTCATTAACGTTGCTTAAAGTTAAGTAATGATTAGTGACTGAGCCATACATTTCTGACGTTTAAACGTCTTATAACTTTAAGCAACTTAAGTTTATAATAATAATAAGAGGGATAATTGTATCAAAATTATGCACATATTAAGTACAGGTCAACAAAATATCTATCTTTAGAGTTGACTTCTGAAAGCGTCATCAGTGAATCAGTGGTCAAATGACATGTTTGAGACACGAAAAGAGTACCAACCAATCGATTTGATAGCAGCTAAAACTGAATGATTAATCGACTCCAAGCAATTACAACTTATACAAAGTATCTGCATAATTTCAAAACCGCACCCCATTGTTATATCCCATGAGACGTGGACGCAGCATAATGACTTCTACCCAGTTAGCCTGTATATACTGTCTACCTGTAGGTAGTCTTGTAATTCCAACTGCCCGTTATATGTGACGTCAATCTCGGACAAAATGGCGCTTATTTCTGCGTCGTTAAGTTTCACCCCCATACTCTAGAATTGGCATTAAGTTATAGGGTTTTAATTATTATCTTCAGGTTTTGTTCCTCCTTGGATTAAATGAGGGTCATATGGGCCATTTGCCCAAAGTTTGCTTGTCTCTTCTACGGATGCTTTGGGCGACCTTCACCCAATCCATCGGTCTTTATAGCACTTTGAAAGATCAGGGAATTGAACCCAAAATCGAAGTCTGCAGCAATTTTGTTAATAAATTATTTTATGACCTGAATCAGCTTTTAAATCATTAATCTCATAATATTTAAACTGGGTCAATAAAAATACATTGAAGTTATAGAACTCCAAAACCCCATAGACAAAATAAATAAGAATCCTTTTTCGAATCTCCATTTTTAATTGTCTATGCTCTCACAAAACTTTCATAACACTTCCAAATCTGACAAACAGGGTTCTTTCATTTATGAATCTCCTTTTTGATCTGCTAATCAAAAATTCAAACTCTAACTGATCCCTTCCCCTCTCCTCCCTTCCTTACCTCACTTTAACTCTTACTCTTCCTTTTTAAATTCTTACCCACATTCCACCATCCATACCTTAAGACTCCTCCTGATATCGTTGATGGACACGAATCCCTTCCTGTCCTTGTCAATGATCTGGAACCGTTTGATGTAGGTCTGGATCTCGTCCTTGCTCAGGTTGATGGGGATCTTGTCGCGACTGGCGCGGTTCACCATCTGGCCCATCTCGCTGGCTAAGAACTCGCCGGCTTCTTTGATTTGTTTCTGGAATTTTAAGAAGAGGTGTTGGCAAGCCTCCTAATTATATTTTGGTTCGTTGTAGGGGTCATTGAAAGATCCATGTTATGTGTTACCGTACAGACGGCGCACTCCGCATTTTAGGTATGATAATAGAGCCACTTCAGTGAGTGTAAAGTAGTAGGAAGAAGAGTTACGCGATAGAAAAAGAGGCAACTTCTATGTGAATATAACTATAGGTAATGAGTGTGCGACCAGAATTGTAAAGAAAGAACGAAAGAAAATAAATTTATTTGACTCAGGTTAAGGCACACAATATTCACACAAAAAACAGAAAAAAAAAATCTTAAAATAGTATTGTGTGCCTCACGGCTGCGCCAAATAGTGCCAGTTCAGCATAAAAGACAACTAGTGTCTGACGCTGGTTTTCAACTGGACCTTATGTTAAGAGGACGTCTTACGGATGTAAATCAGTTTGTAATTGTACTTTATTGTGTTCGTAGCAAGAGTCGCTTTTTATTTAAAAGATTTAGCTGTTTTTTTTTTTAATTCTGATGATAAATATTGTTACGAAGCTGATTTTTTACGAGTTATAAACGACGCTGTGCAGTCAGCAGCAGGCATAATAATTAGTTTATAAATAGATCGATACCTAGTCTTTTGAGATACCATAATCTTTTGCAAAATATTGACATACATATTATGTAATTGACCTAAACACAGAAATAGTTTTTAAAAGATCAGACAAAGTATGAGTTAAGCCGAGGTCTCATCTCATGTAGCAAGACCACTCGAATCTGATAAGCCAACCGAAGTTCGCGAGTACATTCGTAAGAAGCTGGCAGTATCATCACAACGTTATTATTTTCCCATTGTTTGTCTTATTTATTTTAGTATATTCGTGTATTTATGTATATTTATTTGTACTTATATTTATATATAATTAGGCATAAAGATTATATTTATAGTTTGTCATAGGTATGTGTGTATCTTTATATTTACTTTAAAAAAATATTTCCTCAATTTCTCGTAATTGCACCTACCACTGTTTGTCTCAGCATCACCCAAAGGTTGACTGGTAGAAAATGCTTATGGATTAAGTCCGCCTTTGTACATTGTTGTGCTTGAAATATTAAATAAATAAGTAAGCCCTTTAATTCTAATTTGGTGGTATATTCACCTTCTTCTCCGCCTCGCTCCAGTTGAGCTCCTCAGCCATGATGTCCACGATGGCGGGCAGAGCTTCAGACGCGGCCTGCACGTTGAGGAAGGCCAGGCGCAGGCGGCGCGCGATCATATCGACTGCTGTGCGCGCGTACTCGCGGCAACCGTACCTTTGTGAACAGAAAATATCCTATATTTTGGATCGATTTTTTTAAGGATAAAGTTTAATTCTCAAAGTGGCTCCCGGGTATCTCAATCAATCAATCAATCAGTTTATTTGTGAAACATAGGTATTTACATAGGTGTTTACATAAATAGGGGGTGCGCTATGTTTTGTCATAATTAACCTTTATAATACTGGTGTCTCATATTGGAGACAGATAACAATAAAATTCTATTGTGTCTGCTAATTGCGCGCGCGACAGATTAAGACATACAAATTTATAAGTGACCCATTAGGTCTCATTACATTAAACATACATTTTAAATTAATTAATACATGAAAAGAAAAGTTTTAAAAAGAAACGCGACGGTTTCTTTTTTAAACTTTTCTCACAATCTGTTGAGATTGTGAGAAAAGTTCGATAAATAATTGAGTCTCATTAGTCGACGCTTGATGAATTAAATGATTTATTTGACTCCAACTACTACAGGCTAAATTATGTCTACAAATTTATTAATTTCAGAAACGATTAAACGAATTGGTAGAGTTTATGTCACACAAATCATTGCAAGGATAAATATGTCTGAATTTTGGACATGTTGGATGTCGTGACTAATGAAACGAAACTAATGGAAGAAATTAATAGTAATAAAGGTAAAGTGGTAGGTGGTAAGGACTGCCTCGTTGGTCTAGTGGTCGCAAGCGGTGCTGCGGAGCATGAGGTTATGGGTTTGGTTCCCGGGTCGGGCCAAGTGTTATTGGGTTTTTCCGTCCACAATTTCTTAGTAGCAGCCCGGACTCTAGATTTGCGCCCGGTCGATGACAATAGGCTCGCCCCCTATTACATGGGACTTAAACATAACTGGTGAAATGTGGGTGTACCTCTACTTATTACCAGACACAAAATAAAATGGGTTAGTTATTAGGTCATCAGTAATATTAGAAGAGACGAGAATCAACAGTTGCTAACCTAATTTCGGCATCAATGTAGGGGAACTCAGGGTGCACCTTCTTGCCGATGATGGGCCATCTCTTTCCGGTCATGGCCGCCATCTTGGCTACAGCGAACGCTCGGTCACCGTACGACTTCGCTAAGTGTTGTGCTACCTGAAATCATTAGTTTCAAGTTATTGTTGTGGCTTTCTATGGACCTTCGAGAAGAGTCGGCAAGGCATAATAAAAATCAAGAAACATCTCAACGGTTAAAGTCAAGTCGTACAAATATAAATAGGAGGAATATTATATAACAACAAATAATTATAAATTTATCTATGAATTGTGAAGTAATACTTACTTCCATCTCCAGTCCGAAGTCCTGCACTAATCGAATGTACATAGTAGGGGTCCAGCCGTGCGCCCCCTCTATTAGGAACCCGTCCGTCTGGCACTCCTTGTATAGTGGCTTCAGGTTCGCGCCTGAAACGTGTGGGATATAGAATATTAATCACCTGCTTAAAAAACGGTGAAGGAAAACATCCTGAGGAAACCGGCATGCCCGAGAGATATTTCTCCGCGGCATGTGAAGCCAAGTCAGAGACCCATGAACGGCTTCAAGACTCTGACACCAGGTTAGTCACTAACCACACGAAAAGAAGAAGAATGTGATCTGGAAATCTGGGATCAATAAATCTGGGAACGTCGATCTCTACCAGATTGATATTCCCAGATTTATTGAGTGTAAGTTAGGATCAAACCTTATATAAGAAACAGTATTGATTGGCATCAAAAAGGATTTTGTGAAAATCGTACATTTTTTGCTGTCTGTAGGTACCTACCTACTACTTTTTTCAAAATCTGTGAATGCAGATCAAAATGTCTCAAAATTTTAAGGACACTTTTAGGACCGTTTTCACGTAGCGACAACGATTGAGGTACTTGCCAGAACTGCCCTTACTGCCCTATCTCAAAAATCCACCCTGTATAAAATTCAATCAAAATGCAACAATAGTAATAACTTCACTTTCTTGAGTTTCTTGTAACCTTTTGAGAAGTCTGACAGATAGTCAAAAGTTAATTTACTGTTTTAAAACGTAGATTCCTATGAAAGAGTATGGTTAAGAAGGAACAGGGCCTGTGAAGAATTTGAAAAATATGTATTTGAATAAACTATTGCTGTCGTGTTACCTCAAGTCTGCCCCCGCAGAGTGCGATAGGAACAGCTGAGGCTCAGAATAAATAAATCAAAAAAAAAAAACGAGTTCGGCGTTTCGTATTCCCCTTTTTTCTCATCGAAAACAGATCCGATTCAACTATTTCTTACATTATAATTTTAAGAAAGAGTATGTCTAGGTTCCTATTATTTTCTTTTATGTTAAAAACTCTTCGGATTTGTCTGGTAGTCCTCTAATCACAGCGGTAAAAATGAGGCATTTTTTGTAATTTTTGAAGGGTCATATTTTCATTACCAATGAAAAAAAGGAAATAACAAGGCCGTGTCTTCAGCAGACCTTGATTTTATGAAAAAAAAAAAGATTGCTCTAGAAGAAAAAAAGGGAATACATTTATATGAAGAATCGCAGGCCCTGTTCCCTCTTAATATGAATGAATTTTACAATGTTTGTAAATATGTGAGCACCATGCATCTATCACATAATTAATTTATCTGTCATTCCTTCTTTTTTCATTATTTTTACCTATCGTGGTATACCTATTTTTATAGTAATCTTATTCTAGGTGCATCGTCTTCACATAATATAATTAATGTATCCAAGATGTAACGGTGGAATTTCTTGCCCATTCTTCTCCATACGAAAACTACCTTTTGAAAGGGGAGACTATAATCACTTTTTTTTTGTAATTTTTTACGTTCAAAGGTGCCTAATTGAAAAAAATTATTTGACTTTAGATGCTGAATAGTAAACATTATAGCAAGAAATTCAATAGAGTATCCCCCTAACTTAAAGTACAGCAAAAAGAAATGAAAGAGTACTTATTCTATTATTTAGCGGCTCTAGGTCGTTCTGTTGTGTGGTTCTACTCACTCTCAATACAAGCGTCGATGGTCTCGGCAGCCATGGAGCGGTACGTGGTCCACTTGCCGCCCGCGATGGTGACGAGGCCGGCGGGCGACACGTGCACGATGTGGTTCCGCGCGAGCGACTGCGTGTCCGGCTTGTTGGGGTCCGACACCAGCGGCCGGATGCCGGACCAGGCCGACAGCACGTCGCCGCGACGTACTGGAAGGTCGTAAGCGGATATTGGTGCCGATTCTCTTGTCACAAATGCCTCTAAACTAGACTAAAACTCACCAACATTTAGTTTATTACTGGTGACGATTCTCTTGTACACCGAACTAAACTATCACTAAAATTCCTTAATTTTTGGCTATGAGAATCTTAAAGCTATTCTGCAAAAAAGAAATCTCAAAATTTTGACCAAACTAGTTTAGTTCGGTGTACAAGAGAATTGGCACCATTATATAGGCTGTTGGGAATATCTGTCTTCCTACCAAATAGGGTTAAAGAAAAAAGTGTTTTTAACTTATGCATCGAAATGAACGTTAGATAAATTGTCTTGATCTGTAATAATCAGATTTTTGAATTGTCGTCTTTTTTACTGTAGTAATTATTGCCTTTAACATTCAAAAGTTCCCTAGAGGAAACTTTTGGCATGTTATCGATATCGATAATTCGATATTACAGCAACCCTACTTTTCGAACAAAGACAGCATTAAAATCTGAAATTTCAACTAAATAAAATAAGAATTTAAAAAAAAAAATCTAACGCCCTAATTAGAGAACACATATTCCTAAAAATACTCAAAATAGGTCAGTCATATTCTATACAAACCTTCAACATCCGGATTCAAATAGTTCTTAACCTCAGTAAGAATGAAGAGGATCTCCTCTTCTGTCGGCTTGGGATTGTGCGTGAGCTGGCATGGAAGGTCGGTGGTGCCGGCAATGGTTCCCTTCAGCCACGGCAGGAAGAAGATGACACGGCCGTCTGATGTGGCAGGGTCCAGGAGACCCATATGTTCCGGACTGGAAACAGACAATTACAAGGTTAATTTTCACTATTTAAGTACCTACGTTATTGAATTGAAAGTATGAATGATGGACAGTTATCATTGCCGCCGTTTGCCAAAATGAAGACACAAATAGAAACAGCAATTTTGTTTGACTATAGAAATAATTTAAGTGGCTGTAGTTACTTTCCCGAACTTATCCATCGTCACATGGAAAATTTTCTAAGCCAGATAAACTCTCCGGGCAATATAAATTAAATTACGACTACTAGCTAGCTAAAATCTAGCAACCCTAACGTTCGGATTTCTGATATCGACAATATATTTTTTTTTGAAAATTGTATTGATGTACAACGCCCATGACGGCAAAATCCAACATTAGGGACAGGGATATGCCAAGATTTAGCGATAAAAAAATAAACATAAATCAAAATATTTCTCATTATACTGACTAATTAACTATAAAACAAATACAGCAATTGTTAATAAAACATTTTTCTACAAAATTTGTGTTTCCTTTTAAATTAAGTAAATTTACTTGTGAAATGTTAGCGACTGAATTTATAGTTCCCATCCCTAGTCTACAAACTCAAACTCAAACTCAAAGCATTTATTTCAATTAAACCATTTACAGGCACTTTTGAATTGTCAAGGAGTCAGTCAGTCAGAAATATGAAGCTAGTTGCCCATTCCAAAGCGTAGGTTCCTATGGAGAAGAACGGGCAAGAAACTCCACGGACACTCTTTAAAAAAAATTATATTCTTACAAAATATTGTTTACATCATTCATGTTGAAATTAAACATGTGAGAACAATGTAGAAAGACGTGTACGTAAAAACATCATGTACATGTTTCGTAACTTATGTTGTTAGTACGTCCTGTGAAAAACGATCACTTTATACGTCTTAAACAAGTGCAGACTTCCGGAATTTTCCATAAGTGTTGTGCTTATGCGTGTAGTGTTACGTTAGTGTATCGATAGATAGGTAAACTGTTATTGACATTGTCCAAGTTAATTTTTAATTTTTATGTTTGATGTTAACTGTTTTAAGTAGTGGGATATAAATGAATACACATAAGAATTTATTACCTGTACTGTACCTACTTACTATTGAGAAATAAGGTTTATCTCTGGACTGATTTTATTGTGAGCAAAGTAATTGTGAATAGTTTTAAGTACTAATTAATAAATCGTTATTTTTTTTTAAGGACTTTTTGTTTTACTGGCTTGCCAAAAATGCCTGATAATTTCGTAGGGTGAGTGGTATTTAAGAAAGTAGTTGTTAGTTAACCACGCTCGCAAATGCAATATCATTATTATAACGAAATATCGACATCGAAAAAGTTAAGTATTGCACATCCCTCTTTGTTGTAGGTATTTATTTTTCGATTCACTGTGCCGGGGGCGTGACTACTGATATAAAGTCGGGCGGTTAAAAGTTCAATAGTTCACCTCATTACCGCTTCAGTGTTGTCAGACACACGACGGCACTAAACACACTTCTTGTTATCGCAGTATACCTACATTATAACTATAGGACTTTAATATTATTGTATCATATCATATGAATTAGTTTTATTTCCGAAAGTGATGAATACAAAACACAATAACAAACTAAAATTTTAATGTAAAAAAAAAATAATGACTGAACCAACGAAGATTCGTTATTTTTTTCTCATAAATGTCTAATGGTTAATTCCAACGAATCGTTTAGCTAGGTATGATAAAATAACCGGGCTTAAAAAACTGTGCTAAGTATATTGAAGATATCACACAACATCCATACAAGAAATGGTTAATTTTCGATTAGTTTATATGATAATACCAGCAGCACCCCGCGGTTTTACCCGCATAAATGTTATCCACGTTATAAACTACGAGTATCTGTCGTTTTTGCTTGATTGAGTAACTAACATCCAAACATACAAACTTTCACATTTATAATATTAGTAGGATAAAGTATATTACCTGTAATAGCCAGGCAACACGATATGTACTCCGGAGGAGGGACAGCAAATATCCTTGACGGTGGAGTCGTCCATCTTGCGGATGGTGTCCGTGAAGGGCCCTGTCGCGTTGATGATGCACTTGGCTTTGACGTCCCATTCCTTACCAGTGAGCTCGTCCTGAGGACATTTTCAAAGTTAGAATTCTGTCTCAATTTCTTCTAGGTGTCTGTGTTTGAAGAAAATGTCGTGAGGAAACTTTTGAGTATACATGTCGATGGCTATAAGAGTAGGGGCAGACCAAAGAAACGAAGGATGGGCTGTGGGAAAGATGATATGGCTAGAAAGGGGGCGACTACCGAGATAACGACTAATGGAGAAGTATCGAAGAAAAAGAGATGTTGCGCCGACCGCAAATAAATTGGGATAAGGAGAGGAGAATTTTGATGATGATGTAAGTACTAGGTGTCTGTATTGCTAAAACTACGGGTTTGTGTTGATGAGTAGCTGTGTGCTTGACTGTTTCCGCTTGCAAACACTACGCAGCTTGCTTACGCAGGTCCAGCGCATTAGTGAACATCTTGTTGAAACTATAGTTTGACCGAAAACACTGTACCGCGTCTTAGGTATGCGCGCGGCGAGACGGGGAGCAGTGCAGGCCGCACATTCGTCAACGCTCACGGCGTCCCGTCGCTCATTCCTAATGCGTGGAACAGCGGTGCCGGTCAAACTATAGTGCTAGCTATTTTCTTTTAGTGCAGCAAACTGCTACTCAGGATAATGAATGGGCTGATTGAATGACAAACACATGGAGCTTGTCAAATAGGTAGTTCCATATCTGCTTATTATAGCTCAGTGTGGTTTTACCGTCAGTTATTTAAGCTTGAAAGAAATTTCATGATTAAAGCTAAACCGCCTTTGTAACTTTTTTGTACACCGAGATGAATAAATAAATAAACGATATGATAAATCATAAGGCTCCCTGTTTTTTTCCTTTCCTACTCAGTATGCTTCATATGTCTAAATCAACCATAGTGAAATGGTTACTCAAGTCGTCGGATCTTCAGAAGCCCGAAGGTCTGACAACCAGTCTTACGAAGTCTTAAGCTTATCATATTACCCAAGTACTGGGTTCTAGAGGTTAGATCAGTCGCTCCATGTAAAATACTGGTATTCAGCTGCATCCATGCAAGCCGACCCCAACATAGTTGGGAAAAAGCTAGGCAGATTGATTGATTGAAGTGGTTACCTTTAGCCTAGCCCCGCTGAGCTTGCCAGCGTTCTTGTACAGCTTGCTGACGCTCACGTGGTTGGCGATGGTGGCGCCGTGGCGGGCCGCTGTCAACGCTATCGCTAAGTTCATACGTGCATCGTCTTGTTGGCCTGTGGATAGACAAATATTTGATTTAAACACTGTATCGAGCACAGGGTATTGAGCCTAAAAGCGTTGAGAATAGTCATAACGATACTTTTTTACTATTAATAATAAAATAAAAATATTAAAAATCTTTATTGCAGACCGTAGGATCCATAAAACTTTATAATTTGATTTTCTTACTGCCGAGCCCAGGCTTTTAGTATTACAGATATTAATAATTGTATAGCTGGAAAATTAATAAATCTACAATTTAATCTTTATCATCTACTTTATGCCTACTTGCCTAGCACTTGATGCAATATTCTAATTGACTTCGTAAGACTATTTACATTTGAAGCCAATTTATTGTCGTTTTAATCTTCAACGTGATATATTATGTCAAGCCGCAAAGTACTTATAATAAATACTTCCTTGTTTATTTAGTGGGTAACTTGTTGATTATTATAAGAGTACCTAACTACTGCTAAGATTAATTAATATGCCTACTAGCTGCGCCCCCGGTTTCACCCGCATAAGTCTCGACCCCGAGACAATATCGGGATAAAAAGTATCCTATGTCATAACACAGGTCATGGTCTACCAATGTGCCAAATTACATCCTACTCCGTTCAGCCGTTTTAGAGTGAAAGCGTAACAAATAAACAAATTAAAAAACGAGACGCCTATTCTGCACGCAGCGCATTGGTGAACATCTTGTTGAAACTATAGTTTGACCGAAAACACTGTACCGCGTCTTAGGTATGTGCGTGGCGAGACGGGGGGCAGTGCAAGCCGCTCATTCATCAACGCTCACGGCGTCCCGCCGCACACAGGGATTCTTTTATTTTTCAGTTAAAAATAACCTCCAGCCGTTGTATCTATTACACACAACAACCCATCAAACGACAAGCTATAATATATGTATATGTAGTTCCATTATAAGCTGCTGGTGTTTGTTGTGTCTATCATTGTAACTTCAAATACATGTTTGGCCCAAAATACAGCTGCGTGAATTCCGCTCACTGACGCAGGAATAAGATCATCAAGTACCGAAATCGGAACTTGATGATCTATAAGAATACAGGGTGGCACATTTAGATTGATCAGTATGGGAAAGTCTGAAACTATAAGACATACAAAGATCTCTTCTTAGGAACCATGTCATCGATTTTAGTAACAAGAAAAACTGCACTCATACATTAGGTTTAAAAAAACTTGTAGTCAGCTCGGGAATCGAACCCGGACATTTTGATAAAATAAACTAACACTATTTCTATTTAGATATCGATTGTGTAGGTCTTAAGCAGTAAATTTTACTATGAAACATGATGTTTAAAATGAATAAAATGCATTGTTTTCATATCCTTTAAGTTTTCGTAGTGACCACCATTTTTTCAATACAACATTCAACTCATTTAGCTGCGTAAAATTGTCTCTATGGTTGTTTGTAGCTCTTTGCTGGTGTCGCAACTTGTTACATGCACTGCTTTACATATGGCATTGGCATGGCATTAAGCCATTCCGGAAGTTTTGTTATCTGCGATAATATTATCTATCTATGATTGTAATTGCTTACTTCTATCAATCATACATACAAGATAGCTTGATCTCTGCGACAGCTGTCAGTAAAATCACCGCCTATGAAGTCCTGAATTTCATAATAATACAGATAGTAACTATCAATGTCATACTTTATGGGCATGCCGACCTAATGAATGAATTCCTGCCCTAGGAATGTCAGTTTGACATATGTCGCAGAGATCAAGCTATCTTTTATGTAGTATAACAATCAATTGAAAACAATGCATTGCAAAAAAATTGTGGTCATTTCGAAAACTTGAAATGCCAAGCTGTATAATGCGAGGTCAGCCTATACTGTCAATCATGACGAGGTATCTCTGGAGTTCGATTACAATAGTTATTTGTGCAACAAGATAGCAAAGTTGTTTTTTGCTGCGAGTGTTGATTTTGAATCCCGAGTAAGCGAAGGATTCTATCATTGAATCACGAGCGTAGCGAGTAATTCTAGGTTAGAATCCTGAGCTTGGCGAGGGATTCAAAGACACGAGATGCAAATAACTTTGCTCTCGTGTAACACATACAACTTTTCACCTCAGCAGCAGCGAGAAAATCCAACATGTAAAAAAAACCCTGGCCGATCCGTGAGGGTGTTGTTAGGTATCGTACTGTGCTCACAGTATGATACGAACGAGACGGCCGCAAGCGCCGAAACCGGTAAAATTCACCATTGAAAAAAAATGTGGGGATTCTTTTTTCTTGAAAGTTTCCACATAAATCCATCTTGGATTTACATTTTAATGTCATTATCGGCTTTAGCACCCTCGAAAACTATGAAAACGATACCCATGATGAAATATTTAATATTTTCTCAGCCGCCGTCTTGGATTTAAATTTTGACTTTTATATCGGCCTTAGCACCCTCGAAAACTATGAAAACCACACCCATGACGAAAAATTGATAAATTTTCGCAGCCGCCATCTTGGATTTTCATTTTGACTTCACTATCGGATTTAGCACCTCGAAAACCATAGAAACGATACCCATGAAGAAAAATTAGAAATTTCTTACAGCCGCCATCTTGGATTACATTTTGACCTCACGATCGGTTGTAGCACCATTTTTTAAATTATGAAAACGACACCCATGACCTAAAATGTGAAAATTTTCGCAGCCGCCATCTTGGATTTTTATTTTGACCAAATTCAAACTTTCTATCTCTCTCTTTCTCTTTGAATTAGAAGAAGACAGTCGCAAGCGCCTTTTCGCGTGACGATTTCTGTCAGTGCACTTTTACCGCAAGCCGCGTTAAAGAACTTCGTTCCAAAAAATATAATTAAACAGCCTTACCATCATAATACACGATGCCTCCACAAAGGTTGTCGGACTTCAACATGGGGAACAATTCGAGGGTGTTCTTCTTGGATAAGTAGTAGGAACTCTTGACGTTCCTGTCGCCCGCTACCACGTCGTACATCTTGATACCGAACCAGTAGTAAGGGACTTGCCACCATCTGGGAATTGGGGAAGGTTATAATAACGAGTAACTTTAGAGGGTTGAGCATAGCAGACATTATAAAGCAGTAGAGAAAGAAAATGGGGTGCTAATCAGTAAAGGATGTCGGGTACTTGGTCGCAACGGCCAAGTTTACCAGGGGGCCAACCACCACGTCTTTAAGCAGTATTATTTTGATGTTACTTCAGTGCGAGAAAGAAGTGGAGCTATATAGGACGCCATCTCTTTCCCACGCTCAAGTAAGATTAAAATAATACTGCTAAAAGAGGTGGTGGTATGGCCCCTGGTCGCTGCGACCATGCTGGTCGTGGTCGTGGCTGTCTAGTGCTCGAGATCCCTTAGTGATGGTCCATTGGCTCGCTATAAGCTAATTGGCGAAAAGTTACTAGGTTACTGAAATAAACAACAATTTGTGAGTACCTACACACGGCTACACACCAAGCTATACATTACAGCTATACATCTGGCATTGTATAGGACTTCCGAAGGTCAGCTTATACTGGAAATGTATAGCTTGATGTGTAGCCGTGTGTACTAGCACAGATTAATACAGATGGTCAAGGCTCGGAACCGGTTTAAAAAATACCGGTTGATACCGGTTTATTTCGGTTTGCCTCCAAATTTTTCTTAAGAACGTGAACGTTTTATGAACCTTATTTTAACCTAAATAAACCGGTTTATTCGACGAGCGGCAAATCGGTAAACGCGTTGCAAATTGTGACTACTTGTAAGGATGCCGCGCATAGCGGTGCCTTACGTAGACGTACCTATTAACCGGTTTTTATTTCTCTAAACCGTTTAATCCAAAAAAACCTTTTTGTAAACGCTCTTTTTTATTTTTTTTAAAGGTTGCCCCACACTTGGAATTTCTCCTGTATCGTGGGTGCGTTTACAAACATTTAAACTCACATACACAAACAGCCAGACCCGGAACAACTACTTGTAGGTCATACAAATATTTGTTCCGTGCGGGAATCGAACCCGCGACACGCAGCGCAGCAGTCAATCGCTTAACCAACCGCACATACCGTACCGGTAAAAAAAACGGTTTATGCGAACCAAACTGAATGTAAAGGTTTTGCGTCAAGTAAGTACATAATAACGGTTTGATTAGAAATTTTACCGGTATCCGAGCCTTGCAGATGGTACACTTAGCAATATCATTTAATTAAAAAGCGACTCTTGCTACGACACAATAAAATGCAATTCAGGTCGCACAGCGCTAATTACCTACAGTTATATTCACCTAGAAGTTGCCTCTCTTCCTATCGCGTAACTCTTATCTGATTACGTTACACTCACTGCATTGGCCCAACAAGTCGAGCCGCCACGTACCTACTTATAACTTCATACCTAAAATTCGGATTGAACAAGTACAAGTGGCAAAGCAAATTTATGAAAGACTAAATGCTTTGCGGATTATACAGGGTTACAGGGAAAGTCGTACTGAATATTAAAGGAGGTTATTATTCAGGTCATTTCTGATGATTTTGATTCTGAAATAAAATGTCCGAAACTTAACCGTTATGGAGATATTAAATTTTAAAGATTATTTTTAAAAATCCTTTATTTTTTTGTGTTTTAGTCGTTTTCTTTGGGATTAGAGCTCCTAGAGTCGGTTTTTTTAATGTATCTAGTTAGAAGACATGTCCATTAATAAAAATGATCAATAGAAACTGAACCTACTACTAACAGCTTAAAAAACTGCTCGACAACGGTTAGCATTATGAATTTTCTAATAGAGTGTTCTTAACTTTGATGGGCTTTAAAAAAAAAAATGTATGGAACTTATTCTGCGAATAACTTTACAAAGTTCTACGTCTCTTTAGCTATTCAAAAAGGTATATCATCTACTAGGTATGTTCATAAAATCTTAAAATAATGTTATTAGAATAGGCCCATCTGGTAGTACAACATAACAGAATTTCGATACAAAAGAATCCGGCTTACTACCTGACACTTTTAAACAATGAAAAAAAGTTTGGGTAGACATTGTTTGTCATTTTAAATGTCTGAATTGTCAAATCGTGGATCGTGGTGTTTGTTTAGTCTGCTCATGCGATTCTTCCATGGTAGATGTGTTATCGGTGCCCTCCAATTTTTTTTTTTTGTAAAAACGCGACTTGGCTTGGATTTTTGACTGTTTCATCTTCTAACTGTGTGACGTGGCTTGTAACTGAACTTTGATTTGTGTTGTGAACATGGCAACATTTACCAACGAGGAATATGCTGACATCCTAATGTGTTATGGATTTTGCGAAGGAGTGTCGTTGCGTGCACGCAATGAATACATGCTAAGGTATCCTACTCGCCGAGTACCTGATATTGGCGTATTTGACATAGTTTATCGAAGACTACGAGAAATTGGTTCTGTGCTAGTACGTCGGACTGACATGGGACGACCTCGTGTTCTTGATGACGACGACGAAGATAATGAAATACGACGTCTCTTTGAAGCCGACCCAACCACGTCAACAAACGTTGTCGCTCGACGGCTTGGTATTTCCCAGTGGAAAGTCTGGTTCGTAATGCACAGTTCTGGGCAATACCCTTACCATTACACGCCAGTGCAAGTAATTGAGGAAGGGGATCCATTAAAACGACTAGACTTCTGCAGATTTATGCTCAATGCCGATAATGAAGATCCGGATTTTTTAAAGAAAATCATGTGGACAGATGAGTCGAAATTTGACAAAGACGGCATCACAAACTATCATAACACCCATTATTGGGCTCCCAAAGCGCAAGGTAACCCCAAGAAAAAAAGACCAAAAGGGTCACAAAGGAGATTTAGTCTTAATGTGTGGATGGGTATAATATCAAATAACTTGATAGGGCCATACTTCCTGCCCGATAACTTGAATGGCGAGACATATGAAAACTTTTTGAGAGAGGAGTTACCCTCTTTAATGCAAGACTTGCCTATTGCATTGAGACGAGACATGTTCTTTCAACATGATGGCTGCCCAGCGCACTACAGAAGAAGTGTTCGAGCATGGTTGGACGAGAATTACCCAAACCAATGGATTGGAAGAGGCGGACCCATAGCATGGCCGGCGAGGAGCCCCGATTTAACGCCGATGGATTTTTATGTGTGGGGTCATATGAAAAGCCTAGTATACGACCAAATGACACCGATCGCAAATGTCGATATTCTAAGAAAAAAAATTATTGATGCGGCTGAGGAAATGAGGCGGAACCTACGAACTTCTGTCGTGAAAAGTAATTTAAGAAAAAGAATGAGACTTTGTGTAAGAAATAGCGGCGGCCATGTAGAACATGAAATATAAAAATATTGCTAATATTTTTGTCTTTTTTTTACGTATTTTAGCTACTTTTACCTCAAACTAAAAATGTACCCTCTCCTAACTTAACTGTTATTTGGGCAATGTTTTGCCTATTTAATAGCAAGTGTAATACCTTTTTAAATAGCTAAAGAGACGTAGAATTTTATAAAATTATTTGCAGAATAAGTTCCATACATTTTTTTTTATTAAAAGCCTGTTAAAGTTAAGAACACTCTATTAGAAAATTCATAATGCTAACCGTTGTCGAGCAGTTTTTTAAGCTGTTAGTAGTAGGTTCAGTTTCTGTTGATCATTTTTATTAATGGACATGTCCTCTAACTAGATACATCAAAAAAACCGACTCTAGGAGCTCTAATCCCAAAGAAAACGACTAAAAGCCAAAAAATAAAGGATTTTTAAAAATAATCTTTAAAATTTAATATCTTCATAACGGTTAAGTTTCGGACATTTTATTTCAGAATGAAATTCATCGGAAATGACCTGAATAATAACATCCTTTAATATTCAGTACGACTTTCCCTGTAACCCTGTATAACTTCAGCTTAACACGACGCTGACTTTTGATCCGCAACAATACAAAAGATGCGCCCGTAAAATGCAAACGGTTCAAAACGGTTTTAAATAATTTATGTTTATGGGAGAGCCCTGTTTATCATTGCACTAGAATTTTGGCTCATATGTAGATAAACAGAATCAGTGCCAAGATTGGTTGTAAACAAAGCAAATCCCAAATACGGCGAGTCAGAGGTGAGGCTAAAGTAATGCACAATACAGTGCCAAGTATTTAACTAATCAACAAATGAATTGCGCTAAATTAATACTTAAGGCGATACCCCGAGCTAAGTGGCGTCCTCATTGAATAAAAAATCGTAGCAAATAAAGATAAAAGAATTGAAACGTGGAGTTTGTTACAAAGAGGATAAATTATTTTTACAGTTTTTTGAGTCCTGTTTTAACAACGTAAAAATACCTACTTTATCCTCTGTACAAAGTTAGAAAGATAAAATCGAGAGCATCAGGAATTTGAACTACACTCAGGGGCACATTTAACCGTCCACTCATTCGAAATTCCATATCGTTTGTTTATGTTAACTTGGGCTTTGACTACTAGGCGTAACTTTTTATGTGGGTATATCTGACATAAAGAAAACACATATACCCGCGTTTTTTTTTACTTTTGTGGTTTTTATTCAACAATAATCAGTTCAGTAGAAATTTGACAGTCTCGCCTCTCGTTTTGTGTGAAGGATAAATTTGTTTTACAACGTTGTCTTACCATTGTTTCGAACAAAACCGAGGTATTGAAGTACTGTGACCTTATTTACACTAAAATAATGCCACTAGACGTAGCTGGAGCAGCTAGGGCTGTGGCACTTGCAGACGCTGGGTTCAGCCAGCGTCGGATTGGACGAATGCTTGGATACCCACGAAGCACTATCCAAGATGCTATCCGGCGTTTCAGAGAGACCGGTTCCTACACAAGGAGACCAGGACAAGGTCGTAGACGGTGTACGTCAGAGAGAGATGACCGTTACATCGTCTCGAACGTTCTTCGAAATCGGTTCACAACGGCTTCTGAGGCTCGTAACCGCTTATTTGAGGTACGAAATGTAAGTGTGAGCCTAAGAACAATAAGAAGAAGGTTAGCAGAGAGGGATCTGGGATCATTTCGACCGGCTCGAGTACCACAGCTAACGACAACTCACAGAAGAGCGAGACTTGTTTTTGCTCGAGAACATTTAAATTGGACGTCAGAGCAATGGAAAGCAGTTCTCTTCTCTGATGAATCAAGAATCGCTTTACGAGGTCCTGATGGACGTCAGCGGGTGTATAGACGCCGTGGTGAAAGGTTTGCTGAATGTGCTGTGGTTGAAACAGTGGGCTACGAAGGAGGCTCGATTATGGTGTGGGGTGGCATTTGTTACGAGGCCAGTACAGAGTTGGTGGTCTTCGATAGAGGCAGCGTAAATGCTCATAGGTACGTGACAGAAGTCCTA
Source organism: Xanthia togata (assembly GCA_963853775.1). NCBI lineage: Eukaryota > Metazoa > Arthropoda > Insecta > Lepidoptera > Noctuidae > Xanthia > Xanthia togata. The sequence goes on along the minus strand of OY970798.1, from coordinate 21,549,543 downwards.
GAACCACATGTGATGCCATTTGCTCCATTCATTGGCGATAATTTTGTTTTAATGCACGACAACGCTCGTGCACACACCGCGAGAATTGTCACAGAGTACTTGGACGCCATCAATATTCAGAGATTACCATGGCCAGCTCGGAGTCCTGACCTGAACCCGATAGAGCATGTATGGGACAACCTAAAAAGACGAATTCGGAGTCGAACACCAGCTCCTAGGACCATCAGTGAGCTGAAAACTGCAGCTGTTGAGGAGTGGAGGAACATTCCACAAAGCGACATCCAAGACATAATGGACGGGCTTACAAATCGATTACAAGAGGTGATTAGGGCCAGAGGAGGAAATACACATTATTAGTGCGATAATTAAGAACATACTTTTTTTAAATTAAAATTTTGCTAAATGTCGTTTTTGGTCAGAAGACTGCATATTCGCATTTTGAAATTTTTTGTCTTGATTAAACCATTTCACAACTTACACATGTTTTATTTGTGTTCTCAAAGATTCACCCAAAGTAATTTTATAACAAAATTAGTTAAAATCCGATACAATTTTGAAATAATCGACAAAATGTAGGTGGCCGGTTAAATGTGCCCCTGAGTGTACAATGTTTTAAGCTCACAGAACCGGACGGGAAAACGGTTGCGTACCTACATACATTTTATATCAGAACTTGTTAATGCATGGCCGGGTTCCGGACCAACCGGGACCTCAGAGTTCCGGAGCATGATCCGACCGAACGTTGGTACATGGATACTAGAGCCCGGAAGGCCGTGCCACTGACCCAGACGGTATGGATAGACATTTACTCAGCCAATAAACGATCATTATGGGCTACGTAATTTAATTTTTAACAATAAAATTAGGGGAAATATAGAAAGGCACCCACTCACTTATAAACAGGCAACAAAATAGGCAGGGGTCGTGTCAAATGCGGGGCCACTTCCAACATGTTCGCTCTCTCGTGCAGAGCCTCCTTCACCATCTTATACTGGTCATAATCCAGTTGCATGATGGCCTTCTGAAGGTACCGCACTCCTCCGTGGATCAGTTTGGTACTGCGACTTGAAGTGCCGCTGGCAAAGTCATCAGCTTCGACCAGGGCTGTGCGGAGACCTGAAATGAAGTGGTTAGATAAGCTGCAGAGGCTGATTGGTTGATGCACAGTTTTGAATACTTAGATGCTGAAGTTCCATAGGTACAGACGGTAGCACGTCAACGTACTACAATCGGTCAAATTTCTTTAATAGATTTTCAACTTTATCACTAAAGTGTAAGGTTCCCAATCAATAGGGTAAAAATATAATACAATACACCCATTTTTGAAAAGTGTCTCAATTAGATTCTATGGTGCTAATGAACCACAAAAAAAAACATAAAATTTTTATTCAATCGTTAAGTGCCATAAAAATGCATTAAAATTTTGCATTTTCAAATTTCGCGCGTAATTCGACGAAAACGCTGGACGCAGTGGACGCCATATTGCTCTGTGGTCATGACTTCAGTTGGCTGTGTAAACAGATGCAGTGATATTTATGTTGTCTCCTTTTACAAAACCGTCCTCCATTGTATTATTTCAATAAAAATTACGTGGGTTACGAAAATAATAAAAAGCCTTTACAGATTAAATTACGCTGATAGTTGACAGATAACACTTTCTAAGTTTACCATGCTAAGTTTACATAGCCGTATGACATGGCGACTACTATCTAATGGTGTTAGAAAACAGATTAAAAAAGCTGAAACCTTTGAATTGTAGGTATTTTAAAATTTAGTTTGCTATTTTATGAACTAAAACTAACGTTTTCCGACTGTTTTTTGCCTAAGCTATCTCAATAATAGATTTATTGTTTTTTTCTGATATACAGTAAAACACCCTATTATGAACCTTTTGACGAAGTTTCGCTAGATTATTAAACACCCTGTATGTCCTTGATACCATCGTGAACGATAAAACAGCTCTAGCACAGTGTAAATAGGTAACAGTATTAAATCTTCATAGAAAACGGCCGAAACGTGTATCAGTACACAACAGTACCTCTCTCTTCCGAGTGGGCGGCAGTTACCCACGACGCGGATGGTTCGTAACTATTTCAAGGTCACTGCCGAGACATAATACTGTTACTTTATTATACTGTGGCTCTAGTTAATGCCGTTAGACGTGCATGGCAGATAATACTCTCATAAACATTGACAAAGATGCTTAACTGCCCATCTACTTTTAAAGATATACCTCGTATAGCATAGTAGGAGTCAATGTTTAGATATGGTATTCATTCGGATTGGACCATTCCGATTGCGGTTCATAAAACTGCCTAATTACCTACATTCAAACGAAATGATGTATTAATGATCCCGCAGTGTCTTTAAACTTCTGATACCCAGATAGAAGCGCACTCACATGCTATATTTACCGCACCCAAATTGGCTGTGTTCCTTGTCATTGGAGGACCCTCCAATCTTTTGATACGGATGTCATAAATGGGTCTGGAATGTAAGGTGGTCTAAACACCCGGGGTCACATTCATCAAGGATCGCCACTCTCATCTACTAGTACCAAGGTGTAACGGATCTTGATGTACACGCATGCAGAGCGCATCCCACGCCAGTGGCGCCTCTACCAACGATGAGGAATTCGAAGATGTGTCCTGCTTGTAAGGAAGCCACCTAATGGTCCTTTATATCGCTCTGATCTAGTATTAGGTTATTAGTTGCTTACCTCTTGTGCACGCATCCAGAGCACATCCCAAGCTAGTGGCGCCTCCACCAACGATGAGGATGTCGAAGTTGTCCTGCTTGTAAGGATGCCACCTATGGTCGCGTGTCGGTAGAGGTCTCTTCTTACGCTCTTATCTAGTAGTAGGTAAGGGTTATAGTTGCTTACCTCTTGTGCACGCATCCAGAGCGCATCCCACGCCAGTGGCGCCTCCACCAATAATAAGGATATCGAAGGTGTGCCCTGCTTGTAAGGATGCCACCTGATGTTCGCGCGCCGGTAGAGGCCGCTTCTTGCGCTCTGTTGACGCTTTTACCGTTGATGGTCTGTACCATTCCTATGGATTGAAAGCCACGATATCATAATTTGCTTTTTCAGCGCTTATGCCCAGAATAAGACCACAAGTCTAAATCTAGATTCCCTCCATTTTTTCTGTATTATCTTTGGGGTTTTAGAATTTCCTGGGATATGTATGACCAAGAGCTTATGAAAAGGAATAGACTCCTTAAAGATAAAGTTATTGGTTAAGTATAATTATGTTCAGGACACATTCGCCGCTAAAAGCGGCATACGAATATTCACATGGTTAAAACCTAACTTATTTATTACTTATATTCTAATATCAATACAAAACGTTTATAGACATAAAGACACACACTTAGAAATTCTGATAACGAAATGTCAATATTTCGTGGTCTATGGCCCAGTTTGTTATCCCAGGTTCCCAAGTTCCCACTTGCCATGCGATTGCGTAAGAGTTGATATTGTTTTAATTAAACTATGAACTTGCTAGTCTACTACAGGGACAAAAACCGTTATCTAAGCTACCAAAAATAGCTCAGCCTCGTATCTTATCACAAAATAATCTGAATCTGTCGGTCGCTACACACGGCTGATATTAAAACCAGCGAAAGGAAAAGCTGCGTTATCTGGGGGACTAGATAATGCCGGGTTTCCTCGGTACGTACTACTGCTGAGTCATCGGCTGCTACGGCCCACGCGGTCAGGGCTGCGCCTGCGACGCCTGCCGCGCCGCCGATCAGCAATCTTCTGCGAGACATTATTCTGCAAGAAAAAAAAAGAACAAATATTATAACGAGTAGGTACGGTGGATGGGATTTTCCGTACTCAGATAAATGTTAACGAGTTATGTGTGTTGTCAATCACGCGAAACAATAGGATAATGTATTCGCAGTTGACAATTGCTATTTTAGTCTTGGTTTCCCTTTAATGTTTAGGTAATCACTAATCAAGTTACCAATTGCCGCAAATTATTTTTTAACCGACTTCAAAATGGAGGACTGTATGTTTTTTTTGTTGTATATTTAGATGGTCAAAGATGGTCCCATATAAACTACAGTATAGTATAGTTAGCTTCAATATTACTATTATTTGTTAATAAAGTATTATATTAAACTTTGATGAATTTTCATAAATATGTACCTAACTGCAAGGAGCTACCATTTCAAAAACAAAGCATAGACTAGGTAAGTACATACTTATATTTCTTTCAACAGAACACTTTACTGAAACACGACACTTGCATGGCTGCATGTGTCTCACTAAATATGACAATACAATAGAGAAGTGTTTATATAACACCATCATTTTGATAGTACGAATAATTAACTTGGCCTTCTATTATAGTTGTTGAAATAACAATCACGTTACGCTATTTTATACTACCGCGGTTTGTTGTGTGCAGAGGGCGTTACAAGGTTGGCCAGTCATTTCGTGCAGTTTTATTATAGCCTAGCCCTGAAAATGTATCTATCTATTGGAGTGAAATGACCTGTATGTAATGCCGTTCCCAATTTAGGGATCAGTTGGGAGATACGTACTTACCGGCGGGGTAATTGGCTAGCAAAAAAAAAAAAAAACGCTATGGTCTTCACAGTTCAGCCACGTTCATTGCGTTATTTACCTTGTTGAGCACACGATCAAACCTATGAAGCAATGGATTAGCAATATCCTTCAAAACTCTCGGATTGTGATTGAGAGTACCTACTATCGAAGAATTTCATATCCTAAGTAGTTTGAAAACAAAATCCTGTGAACGTAATTTTAGTGGGCAAGTTTTTAATCATATCAAAACTTGTATGGATTAGTGTCAGGGGCTGATTAATTTGACAGGACTAAACTTAAATGTATCTTCTGTCCTTTTCTTAATGAAATAGAAAGAAAAAGATGCACTGAACTTAAAAGTTTAGTTTGTGAACAACAGAATCGGCACCACTGTGACTAAATAATATTGGTAAGTAGTGTCTGGATTTTCGTCTCCTTACTTAATCATCGGCTATCATTTATCATAATCAGTCATACGCACGGAAATACTTCGTTATCTTTTACGTCAGACAACTTTGCGAAAGATTTTTACTTATTTCATAATTTTTGCGTTAGGTACTATCGAAGAACTTCATATCTAAGCAGTTTGAAAACAAAATCCAGTGAACACGATGACCACATCTGCCGGTCGATTCTGTAAAAATCTCACCGTGAAAACTTAGGTGAAGTGAGTTTGTTTTTGCTTGGAATTGACACTATTGACAGCTCACTCCACGCTCACTTCACCTAAGTTTTCACGGTGAGATGGTTACAGAATAGCACTGCAGCAGCCCCGGTTCTATAGCGGCCAAGCGCTACAAGCAGAAATAGTCCTTACGGTGTATAGATATGAACTTCTTCAATGGTACGTCTTCTCACTCGGTAAAGGTCTTACCACCACACCCTCGACCGACGACGACGTAGACAATGAGACCAGCCGTAACTCAATCTACGTCGATTGATAATTGGTTTAGTCATCGTGTGGGTTTGGAATGGTAGCACCCGTGCTGGTCAAGCGCATTTCCATGTGATCCTTCGCAGTTTCCTGTAATGCTGTTACGCCTAATATTAAGAACCGTACCTAACCTAATCTAGGTACGTACCTATTACCAAATTCTACTACGTAGGTATTTACAAAACTTTTGTAAGTAAATAAGGTACACACTGCACTGTAAAGTGCACACTTGGGTGTACACATGAGTTAAAATTCACAGCTGTATGTTATAAAGGCGATATTCCATCAGAGCTGTTAATTTTCCGCAGGTAACACCAGATTAAGATACCATATTTATAATTATATTGTATTACGATCAAACATGCGTTAGACGATATTGATAGTAATCTATCACGGAGCGATCACGCGTGGAATGCGCAGCGTCTGTGCATGGCGCTTCGCGCCACACCGTGATAGTACCGATACATGATTCTTATCTGATAGTAAGGTTGTCTATACGTAATGATTCTAATAGAAAGACAAGTTGATTGACGGTGTTATTTTTTTTTGGGAATAGTTTCTCGCAGGTCAAGCACCCCTAAAAAGTTTAAGTAACAGAAAAACGAATAGTCTGGATGGAATGGCCTGAATACATATCTATCAAGACATCATTGCTTCAATGATGAACGCTGAAGAAGTGGAAGGCATGTCTTTATTGAAAAAGAATGAATCCCAAAAACATTACAAGATATGGGAGACATGATGTGATAAGACAACGGTGTGAGTTAAAAGAAGATGTAGTGACAAAAATTGAAAAGGGTATGATGAGATGGTTTGAATGGTCATGTTGAGAGTATGAATGAAGACTAACAAAATGTATTTACAAGGCAGACGCGGTGTTGCCGTCTGCCTTATTATGTAGGTTAGGGCGCCAAGGAGGCGGTGTGCAAACTAGCTCGTTTTCACACAACACTGTTTCAAAAGCCTTGAGGAAAAACAAATGTGTTAAATTAGGTAGGTAGGTACCTACATATATATCCTATAGCTAATGATAAGAAACGTTTCATAAAAATAAGTATACGAGTACCGTACCTAGGTACTAAGGTAGCAGGATTCTGGTGTTAGATTTAATCTTTAGAGGACAAGCATCCGGATTACATGTTAGGTTGTGCATGAGCTGGAGTGACAGGACTTCTTTTCGACGATAGATTTCAGCAGGCTTATAAGATGGAAGGAATCTAATACCGATACTGGCAGATTATCTGAGTTAGTATTACCATTATAACCTAGTAGTCTGCCTTGACTTGACCTCAAGAGATTAGAGGAGCCATGTTTTTTTTTTCTTGCACACGGTCTCTGTTCATAAAAAAGTTCAGTCATCTTGCGTTCTCAATTATTCATGATTCATGTCTTATCAAGTGACTTAACAAAACGTTACCATTATAATTATAAAACCCGTAAAACGACGCCATAGATACCTACATGACGTAATACCTATTCACTTATTATAATTCAGTATAATACGAGGTAGGTAGTTAGGTACTAAGACGTAACTACCTCGTAATATACCTACCTACATATAAGTAGATAGATAGCCATAGATATGTACCATCTTAGTGCGAATAAAGGATCCGTTTCCTGCGCTATTATGATTGCAGTCGTTATCTAGATACCCGTTTGAATGGAATATCCAAGAGAAAAATTTTGCTTGTAGACCCGTATCCTCATTACGTAATACACGATTAATCGGAATTTGAATCGTTTAGAACAAATTGCTAATCCATTGCTTTATAAGTTCGAAAAAAATCTGCTCAACATCGTAAATAACGCAATGAATGATGTCGTTGAACTGTCAAAATAAAAAAAAAATGTCGTAGGTAATCGTTTACGAATATGTGTTGCGTAATTAGATAGCTGCATACAAAATACTATAATTCTATTTAACTACTAGATCTGAACCAAACTTGATTAAGATTATAGTGCTTATCTAAGTAAGTACTATAATAAGCTGTTGTACGATAACTCGTTAAGTTAGCGTTATGCAGACTATCGATCAATTATTCTAATTGATAAAACTATTAACAATTTAAGAAGTGTCTGAGCGGAAAATTTATGTATCATACCTACCTACTTTACATGTCAAAGCTATCAACTAGGTATTAGGTACCTACACTTAAGTTTATTAAGGTACCAGCGTTCGCAAGCGGCTTCGCCCGCGTAGAGTTCGGAAATTAGCCCACAGGAATGTACTAACGGAATAAAAAGTATCCTTTATGTTAATCCGGGCTATAAAATATCTATGTGCCCAATTTCATCCAAATCCGTTCAGCCGTTTTTGCGTGACTGTGTAACAAACATGTAAACGTGTACAATCTTCCACATTTATAAAATTGAAATTTTATGCAACAATAACATAATAATATTCAATTAATTAAATTTTAATTAAATATGTTATTGTTGTTGTATGTTGTTTATGTGTCGTTGTTTTGATTATTTAATGTTTTTTTTTCTTTCTTTTATTTGTTTTAAAGCATTATGTAAGTACTTAAGTATATAAAGACTTTTACCATTATATAATAACGCTTTGTTTTCTCAATAAAAACAATAGTAAGCATAACAGTTTCATACCTTATTTCTACTCGATACCTAGGTAAGTACGAGTATCTATATCGAATCGATGTCACACCGATTCCTGAAACACTTAACTTTATTACTTGAGAAGTCAAGTGATAAAGTTAAAAGTCTTGAAACGCTTGTCGCTTTGTTTTTCTTTTAAAACACTACAGCAGTTTTATTCTGTAACCATCTCACGCTGAAACCTTAGGTGAAGTGAACGTAAAGTGAGCTGACAGCTCACTTGAAGCTCACTTCACCTGAGTTTTCACCGTGAGATGGGTACAGAATAGCACTGGTGATGCTGTTATGTATGACTTGTCTAGTTTATTTATATTGTAAAGGTTCGCTTGTTGCTAACAGTATTGAATGGGGACAGGCGCGATGGCTGAATTTTAATGGAGACCTTCACAAAGACAAATCCAATAGTCTCACGGTTATGAGACTATTAGATTGACGTATGGCGCTCTAGATCGAATGTAAAAGTGGACCATGATTTTCTATGTATTGCCTGGAAAAGATTGGCATAAGACAGGAAATATGGTAATCAGAATCACGCCTGTATTCCCCGAAGGGTTAGGCAGAGATCTCCCAATAGTACATCCACATTTCGCCAGTTATGATTAAGTCCCATGCCATAGGGGGCGAGCCTATTGCCATCAACCGGGCACAAATCCAGGCTCCAGGCTGCTACTGAGAAATTCCATGTATGATGGAAAATCCCAATAACACTTTGACCGACCCGGGAATCGAACTCAGGACCTCATGCTCAGCAGTAGTGCTTGCGATTACTACTCGTAGACCAACGCGACGAGGCAATCAAACCAAATCGTAAATAAATATAATATCAAGTCCGTAAACAAAACACGACCTTTGTTTTGTTTGTAAGAATGTAGGTCACTCGATACCAAATCACAAGACAAACCTAAATCCAAGTTTATAGCATAGGTTGAGATTCCTGAACACTGCAGCTACCCGATATCTGGAGTCCATTGCCACTCCCAGTACTTACTTTTTATTAATAATTTTATTCCAATTCAATATAATTTTGTCTCCTTTTATCTAATTTTGTTTAAATTCATTTTATTCCAACAACTTTGTATAGTTTTATATTATGTAATTTAACCTCATTTTATGATTGTATGTAAGTACTAGTATTGACTTGTGTGGTGCAAACAGTAATGTATAATTTGTTCATTAATAAAAAAAAAACGTGTTTCGTCTGGACCCCGTCAGGAACGAAGTTCATCACGTATAATTTTTGTTTTACATTTTCAATATCGGTTTTAGCACCATCGAAAACTATGAAAACGACACATATGACGATTTTTTTTTATTTGTTCGCATCCGCTATTTTGGATTTAAATTTTGACGTCGCAATCGGCTTTAGCACCCTCAAAAACTTGTTTTTTTTTTTTATCAATTCACACTTTCTTAGAGAAAGGCCACATGAACGCCTTTTTCGTTACGTTACGATTTCTATCAATTTACTCCAATAAAAATAAAATAGGTCAATAGTGTCAGAAATATTACAATACAATTTACAAACAAATAAGTACACACAAGTAAGACAGTAAAATACCTAATCGTCTAATACTGACAAAAAATAGGTACTTACCCCGAACGAACTCCAACCAAGGACGTTGCGCTAGTAGGTATGTGTGCCTTTCGGAGCAATATACACCTACAGTGAGCAGTAGGTACTTACCTACGACCCGCATTGACAATAGGGATGATGACCAAAAAATATATTTTTTGTCCGTCAGTTGTATTATTAAAAAATATTGGACACGTTTTTATTCTTTTTTTACTTTATCAAAAGATTATGTCTGACGATACATTGCGTTAAAATGTTCCATAACGTCACGAGTATGTAGATTTGTGACGTAGCGACATCTACTCTCCAACTTTAATATGTTTTCTTAGTCATTTTTTATTAATATGATAAAGCAAAAAATACGTGTCTATTAGTTCCTATTCATGGAAAATCACTAATATTCGCAACATGTTTTCCGAAAAATTACGCGACACTGACGTTTGATCAACATCTTATTTACAAGAAACTACTTTTAATTGTGAAAATTAAAAAATAAAGTCGACATCATTATACGGTCTACTTGCACATAGTTAGACCACTTTTTTAACTTCGATACAAAATTATTGCTGAAAATAGATATTTTTCGAAAAAAAAACAGTCAATTATATTTTTTTTCAAGAAATTTAAAAATCACAATGATGTGATGATGTGATGTGTGATTTTTATCCTTGAAATAAAATATAAAAAAATATTTTATTGAAACACAATATCTTCAAGGTAAATCAAAGGCGAAATCCTAATTTAGGTAATAATTATTATAATAGCGAAAGTGAGTTTCTTTATTTGTTTGTTACGCTTTCACGCTAAAACGGCTGAACAGTTTTGGATGAAATATGGCACATGCGTAGACCATCACCTAGATTAGGACATAAGATACTTTTTCTCCCGATATTCCGACGGGATCGAGACTTATGCGGGTGAAACTGCGAAGCGCAGCTAGTAAAAGAACTATATTTTAGAGAGAGTAAAGGTGATGAAACTGTTACCAGGTGCTGTGACTGTCACGAAGACTGTACTACAGTCACAAAGACTTAATGTTTCAATTATTTCAAGCTTTCACACAATTAAGAAATTGACAAAAGAGGGTTTTTTCAAGCACGGAGCCATAACGACCTAACCTTTTACTGATAAAAAATTACGATACACTTACTTGCTCCCGAATCTGTAGCTACGTACATTACCAGGAACAAACCGCATAATTCTTACATAACACGAGTTTCAAAGACAGATAACGTTACGGTCACGGTCAGACGGTTATTTACGGTAGGATTTGATCTTAAAAAACATCAAAGCAATCTTGTTTAATCACGAACGAGTTGAAAAACACAACGGTTCACGCCCAGAGGATTGGAGACAACGAGAGGATGTAGTAATTTTCTCTGTAGTACCTACTTATATACTGAAAATAGAACATTAATTTCTATGGCCTAGGACTATATCAAGGGATACTTCTTTTGGTTGGGGAAATCCTAGTCTTTACTGCAGTGGTCTGATGAATTAGGGAATAAACCGCGTTGCTTATAAATCAATATTTCCTTTGAAAAGCTAACATTTATTTTCAGACGAGTGACTAGACAAACAAACTGAACGCACTAAGGATTACCACTACCAATAGATTTTCTGTTTGTTTCCTTCTAATCCGTAAGTACCTATAAAATAAAGTAGATAGAATATAACAGTTGTGGCTCACCGGAAACCAATGTAGGTAAGAAGATTCCTGTGTTCGTACATGGTTGGTAGAAGTGGGCGGTCTTTATAACATGATTAACATGGTTCTTGTGAGCTATGGTTGCACCAGGAGGTTGATCTACAAGATCAACCTGTACCCTAATTACGTAATGCAAAATCAATCCGAATCTGAATCGTTTTGAAACAGATTGCTAATCCATTGCTCCGTAAGTTCGAAAAAAAAAACTGCAGAGCAAGGTAAATAACGCAATGAATGTTGTTGAACTGTCAAAATGAAACAGATTTGTCTTTATCGTTTACGAAAATATGTTGCGTAATTAGAAAGCTGGTATGACACCAGGTTGATCTTGTAGATCAACCTCCTAGGTTGATCTGCAAGATCCTACCATTCCCAAAAAACAAAAAACAAAACATACAGTCTGAGTGTTGATTATCGTACATTCATAATGTTTTTTACAAGTTTTTTACCAAAATTATGTGGTAATGCTCCACTTACAACGGGATAGTGGTTGTGTTGTGTGAAATTGAGATAAGAAATGTATCACGATTTTTATATGAAGATTTAATTTGATGTAGTGGTGATGAACTGTGACACGTTAAGAATGTGGAGCTCTGTATTGAGCAAGGTAATTTGATTAGAAGATGGTCAATGAAGTTTTATTTTAACAATTATTATGATAACGATGTGAATAGCTGTGGAAGTCGGAAGATGTTTCATCGGAAGTATGTGACGAGGAGTGGTATGAGACAAAACAGACTGAATTTACGTTTAAGTAGTGACAGCAACAGATTGTTGTTAAACAAACTGGAAATCACAAGATCTCTCAACCCTCTTTCAAAACGAAGCAGCGATGATGGTAGGTACCTGGTACGTACTACGAACAATAGTTTACATCAAATTTGGACAATCTAATATATTTAATTACGCAATACATTTTCGTAAACGATTACGACAAATTTGTTTCATTTTGACAGTTCAACAACATTCATTGCATTATTTACGTTGTTGAGCAGATTTTTTTTCGAACTTATAAAGCAATGAATTAGTCATTTGTTTCAAAACTATTCAAATACCGATTGATCGTGTATTACCTACGTAATTAGGGTACTGATGTGTTCCGTCAGATACTGATGAAAATGGTTAGGAAATCATAGTGAAAGTGCCTAGGGATAGTCGCTATCATCATCGTAAATCTGAAGATGGAGCAGAGGAGGAAGACTGCTAAAACAACGGAGACGACTGCATCAACAGCGATAACGGTCCATCCCATATTAAGGGGGATGCGCTAGGGTATACCGCGAAATTCAAATTTTATTTAGTTTTTTGCTGTTTGCAGGTCAGGTTGTATGTTGATTAATCACTCAACTCTTAACTCACTTCGGCCTAGCATTCGATCGTGATTTAAAAACTATTTCACAATTCAAATATCTAGTAAAAGAGCTTTACCTTTCCTCTCAACTGTGAGTATATAAATACCTATAGTATGTATGTTTATATATTTAAGCTCTATGTATTTATTTAAGTATATGTTAATTTATTACGTTTTACGTGTAGGTTTATTTCAATATTTTAGTTTAAGACTTCGCATATTTATATTTTTTTTCTCTTCTTGTTCTCACACACTATTGTCTACATTTCTTTCTCATTTCTCCTGTCGCAGGTCTGCTGGAAGAAATTTCTTAAGAAATAAGCAGTACCTTTGTACTCATAATTATGATTATGTCTTATCTGTATCTATTTTTCTGTGTGTACATAAATAATAAAATAAATAAATAAATTAATTAATTAAACTGATTCGCGACCGTAACAAATATGGCTTTAAATCATTATAATCATTGCAATCGACAATACGAGTTGTATTATATGTAAGCATAAGCTAAGCTAAGCTTTGTTTGTGATAAATAATTATATAAGCTAGCATAATCCTCAAATATCATGATTTCATGAAATAGTCATTCAATAGGATTACATGAACTTAGAGAGTCGTATTGATCATTATATGATTATAATTATATGAATAAACATGTGATACGGCCGCGAATCATATTTAGATCAACATACATGATACTGACCTGCAAATTGCAAAACACGTAAGAAAATTTGAATTTCGCGGGCTACTTGACGCTTTCGCCTTAAGTAGAATCTGCGAGCGTTTTAAATTAATCATTGAAAGTATGTAATGTTGGACATCGTGCACGATTGGAAAAAAATTAAAAAGGTGAAATAACCGATGTCGAATGTTTAACTAGCATACCCTTCAAATAATTCCTAAGACCGGATTGAGTAATTTTTTTCTCATGAAACTATGTTGCCTATGAGTTTTATTTATTGGTTAGATATAGGATAGGTGTAGGTACATAATTATAAGAGTTTTGTAGTTGAAAACCTGAACATAGATATAATTTGTTTCGTATGAAACTATGTAACTTATTTATTAGTAGGTATACCTAAATATCAGGACCAGAGTAATACAAAGCACAGTCAGTTACCATACTACCAAACAGTGAACATCATTAGTTTAATATAATTACATCACTAATTTATCTGATAGAATATACAAATGTAACTTTTTTTTATTTTTTATTCTGTTATAATGTCTTCCGAACAACCACTACTCGCAAAACTTAACTCATACGGTAGCTAGAGATGGATCAAGATGAATGCATGGTCTTGAAGTAGACAGGCCCTAAAAAATAGTAGACGCTAGTAGGGTTTCGTCAAAATCCCAAGCAAATACAATGCAAACTACTGTGCTTCAAACCGGTTCTTATATTAAGCAGAATAAGAAAGCGCTTAGGATAGACCCTTGGGAAACTCCTTCTGTGAAATGCTCTGATACGCCTACTTCTGTACAAACCATAGATACCTATTGCATCCCTACTGTTGTTCATGGATTTTATTAACACTTTCAACCTAATATCCTTCTGAAATTAAATGGTAATTTCCAAATTATACCTTTTGGACCCAGTCAAATGCATTAACTAGTCCAAAATTATTTTTCTCTCAAACATAATGTAGATGATAACAAAAACCACAGTCGAAAAGCATGACGCGACCGAGGTTTCTGGTTAGTTTCATTATATTTTTAACACGTCTCTCGTAAAACTAATTATAATTTCGTTCACTCGACGTTGCTTGTTTAATTAAGACTCCTGACGTGACATCGAGATTTCTATCCTTGACCGTTTCAAGTTTCTTTTCGTCTAAAATTAAATAAGCCGTTTTTACTGTATAATCTTTGAAAAGTTTAACGTAATCAATCCTCATTTAAATTTTGCCTAACGCCAACCGTAGGTGCACTTAACATCATTAGTCATAAATAAAGATAAGACAGTTTACAAGGATATAATACGGTATATGATTGATAACACTGATAGATTGATAACTCTTGCTACTAATAAATTGTATGTGAGCATCGTAACGTAACGTATCACGATTAAATTCTCCGAAAAATTTATCTACGCTTGTAAAGGTAATTTCGTGACTTGATTAAATCGGCCTATTGAATGTAGAAAAATTTTACTGCATGGAATCAAACCAATCCAAAGGGATACATAACGAGCGAATTGTAAACCTAACTATTCTTCGACTAGTAATTCCAGCGGTTGTTCCTAGTAATAATATTAATATAAAAATAACCCTGAATAACGCCCATTAAAAATAAATCGTTTCAATAAATATCTTAGCGCTACCGTTACTGCAATCTCTTGCCTTTGCTAACGCATCAACAACGAACAGCTTTTCATAAATTGTCTTCGCTTCGTTGATATCAGTCAGTTTATTGGCTCTTAAATCAGTCAACAAATCCATTATTACAATACTTTTTTTATTAGTCATTATTGGTCCCACTGCTGGGCTAAGGCGACTCTCATTCCACCTCTGTCCAAAGCTGCCAATTCATTAGATCTTTCATGGGCCAATAGCTCATCCAGGCATTTTCAGTGCGTCTTGCGGCTTCTTTATTTTGTCTGGCTTGAAAGGAGACTACATACCTAATACATTTATAATATAATTATGCTCCTGTTATTAGCAGCTCCTGTTATTAGTAGCTCCTAATTAAAATGATTAGATATCTCCCGACGTGTCTATTTGTTGCTGCACCGAGTGATAACGCTTAGCAAGGTCAAAGTCTGGTCAAAGGCTGATAAAGCAAACACGTGTGTTTGCTTTATCAGTTTATCTCGGTAAATTAAAAACAATAGAGTAACGCACGGACACTGAAGATTTGTGCAGAATCTATTATTTGTCTACCTATTTTATTTTACGTAGCATCTGCCATGGGTAGGTACCTAAATAGGTAGCTAGTAGGTAAATTCCTATTCCTAAAGAATGGTTTTTTTTAGATTATTGTTTTCATATTACAAAGGACTATCAATATTTTTAACTTGTTACAATAATTTAACGTAGGTACCTACTCAGTTTATTTTTTAGACTGTAATAAAATATAGAACCAATGAATTTATGTACGTTACTCATAACTTTCTTACCGCAATACTTTTTAAACGCTGCAAAAGCTTGGATCATTAAAAATATTATATATTATATCAGATTTGGGTCTTATAACTGTAAGAAAATAACCTAATGAAAATGTTATATAAGAAAAATCTCATCAGGTCACCGCTAGATACGTATTTGTTATGCAACGATGTACCTAGTTCAGTGAAAAGAAAATACAGTAGTATAGTGGAATATATGCTATATTTCTTGCGGAAAATGTAATTACAGTCTCGCAATTTAATAAAGATCTTTGCGACATGGTAAATACGCGGCTGAATCGAATGTATAAACTACGCAGACTTCCTTTTGGTTCTGAACTACGAGTATGACATGTTTTCCTGTTAGGTATTTCTTTATAGTGATTTAGAACTTTTTTTGGAAGTCTAACTTAACAACTAAGCCGAGACTTTTGCTCTCCTTTATCGGTGATATCTCTTTGAACAATGCCCTATAATCTTTCAAAATTATTTAATTGCTCCACTCGGATTTTTTCTCCCAGTCATTACAGCACACTATCACCGATGAGACTGTGCGGTTAAAATGTTGGCAAGAGTTCGATACTCGCCGAATTCAGTTCCAATTTTATTTGAGTCAACGCGGCGAGTTTTGTTTCACGTTGTACTCATGCTGTCGTTATCACGTAACAGCGTGAAAACGGGAGAAAAGAGACGCTATTATTAAAGGAAATACGTAACACTCCGTAACACCTGCTCGACGCGAATAGATGGGGAGCGAAAATTCCAGCTGACTGGGGTCAATGACCGCTGAACACGGCTTTTGCAACATTCGGCACGTATTTCAAGGTCGGTCACGAACTGTGTTACTGTATTTTGCACTGTGTGCAGATAGTAGTTTAGTGCGGCATGTATGCTACGCGTTGATACTCAAGCCAGAACTAAAATAGCATCTTCTTGTGAAATAATGTTTGTCGTATGGTTTTGTTGGTTACCTATCTAACACGTGCAGTCAGGTGACTTAACACTCACTGAGAACATGCAGTGTTTTAACTACACAGATAGATTGCCTTCACAATGTCCTCGAGTAATTCTTAATTATTACACTTATATATTCAAACGAAATAAGCTATTGTTTATAATATTGAAACATCTACTTTATTAGAACACTATATTTAGCTCCGATCCTTAGCCAGGTTGCATCTAATTAAAAATATGTTTTGTTACGCCTGCGTAACTAAACAAGTACTTAAGTAATTCTACAGAGTTGGCAAAAACCTATAAAATAATTAAGTAATTAGTTTAATTTGTTATTCTCGTGTAGTGTTCTTTCTTTGCATCATGTTTACCGTAAATAAACGTACTTATATTCTTTTTTCTAAGTACCATCCACAAAAAAAACGTTTGTATGCGGAAATAATTACAACAGATGAAACAGTTTCTGTGAACATTAAAAACAACGCTTAGATATAGGTACAGGGGCTTAGAGGTAGGTGGATTAGTAGGATAGGTTCAGGTCGCCACGATGATGTCATCATAACACTGCCGGTTTCAACTAAGCTTTGTGCCACAATCTTCACAAACCAGCTATTGATTTAAAAGACAACTGACGACGCCGAAAATATTGATCCACCACGTCTAGACTTAAGAATGTCTTTAACACAAAGAATAAAAAAGCTAAATGTTAATTTGACACAAAGTTCTGCATTGTTGCGTAAATCGAATAATATTCCTATAATTATTACTAAAACTAATACATGGAAATTGTTGATGTTATTATAGTCCAACTTACCTTTAAATAATTATAAGAAACTACGATGAAAACATGTAATCTATTTTAGGTGAATTTAGTTTGCAGTCCTCGTATTTATTTTTTGTAAAAAATTTGAGCGATAATATCACTTATTGTTACAGTTTCACATCACTATTTAATACAACTTTCTAATTAAAACTATTTGCACTAATGCTTACTTAATTCTAGTACATATTAGCTAATCGCGAGTGAGTGGCACCCACGACGTACCAGCGATTCCGACCGACCTACTGACTGACCGTAGCGCATTCGATCTTGCTCCATGCCGTTAGGCGTGAGTCAGTTCCCCTGACATTGAAACCAACAACACAACTTCATGCCTAAAATGCGGAAAATACGACTAAAATAAGAGTACCCGCTGTGGGGACGCTACTCCTAAAACCGCCTGATAAGCAACTCTATATCGTTGGCATAAATAGTTCACGGAAATTCCGCAGCATTAGGTGCTCTACATATTTTGACACCGTTTAGCGCGCTAGAGCCATCTGGCGTTATATGACGGAACTAACTAACTTCTCGCGGACCTACAGCATGCCCTCTTTTTACAAGATAGTACTGCGATACTGATCTATATTTTATCAGACAAAGCTAGAACGAACAAAGTATTCGATAAACTAGCATCTTGTTTATACACTTTAATTTATTGTCTTCTTTTCAATGTTAGCAAGCATTATCTTATTTCAAGAACAGCGCCATCTAGTATCCACTACAAACACTACAAAACAAGAACTACTCCACAAGACCACTATGCTAGTACTACTTGACACAATATACATACCTGAATGACAATATGGGGTCATCCTGAAATAACAACTCTATAATCAGGCCCACTCTCAAAACAGTCTGGGATGAGACTCAGACCTATTTTCAACATTCAAAACAACCTGGGGAAACCAAACAGATAAAACATAAAAAACAATGCATAGGACATTAGTTTATTAAGAGTAATAGTATTACAATAATGTCAGACCTTATCATATTTGCGCAAGAGAGACAGAGTGATCACTTCTCTTTCTTTTCAGAGGAGAGAGAGTTGTAGAGTTTGGTGATCTCATTGATGACGAGGGTTTGGACAATGGTTCCGTTGGTGTCGATGAAGTTGGCGAAAGACTTCGTGATGGAGGCTTCGCGGGACTTGCCGGCAGCGTCGCGCATCACCACGACTAGGTTGTACTTGTCATCGTGCCTGTTGATTAAGAAGATTGTTTTGATTATTATTTAAAACTCGCTGGTTACGGAAGCGTCCAATGTTATGCACGCAAACATACAGGGGTCGTGGAGGTAAATAAAAGTTAAGTTATACTCGCATATGTAAAGAAAATATCTTTTCTTTATTTCAATTATCGGCTGCGCCACAACCGCCATTACGGTGGCAGACCGCAATATCGTCAGCTTTTAATTAATCTGTGCCCTGTGGGGTCGAACTAGAACCATCGTGAAAACTATTATAGTTAGGTACTTGTTTGATAGGAATTGATATTGTAATTAATACCATTAAATGTCGTTTATTTTATTACAGGTAAAGTTTTAATAGTTAATTGAATGATATAATTTGTTAAACAAACATAAACCTTTTATTAAAGAGAAACTCAATTGTGTTTTGATTGACGGTGTCACCTCATCTAACTACTGCATATAATATTTGAAACTTGTTTTTGTCAAAAAACTGACCTTCAATGTCTCTGTAACCAGAAGGTTCCCAGGTATGGACCAGTACAAAAAAAATATATATCACAATGACGGGAAGAACAAGTGATTCTCAGCTTCGTTAAGCGTGTTTTACGACCGCTATAATCGGCAACTTTATTTTAGAACAGGTGGTGTTGGATGCTGCTAGAACGTAAAAAGGGGTTTAGCAGGTGGTTCATGCTCATCCCGGGAATCTAGGTCTCGAAAATTTCGAGTCTCGATGATTTTTTGTTATTTTCGAGAGTCGAGACTGATATTTTCGGTCTCGGGAACACCGAGACTTGAGACTTAAGTCACTTATAGTAAAAAGAAGAGTAAGAATTCATTTATAAACATGTGATCAATAAAGTCTGAAAAGTAGCGAAGTTGTTCAGAAATATCAATCACAACTAAAATGAATAATTAATTGCAAGACAAGATGGTCAAATTTAGGTGAAATGCTTGAACGATTTCTTAAAAGAAATAGGTACCTATATGCATAGGAAAAATATGCGATGCAGGATTTGTGTGACGTCATGTCTTTGATGTGTAGTTCGTATGTGGCGGTGTAACCGCTACAGTATCATGAAAGTGACCTTAGAAGCACTGTCTATCTATAGATGCAATACGCTACTCTTAATAACAACGGCACTAAATGTCTGTCTTAATAAATTAGACTTACAACAAAGTTCTTTGAACGTAAGTGACTCCAATTTACTGCTTATCCATATTAAGGAAAATAGCCTGATTGACGCAATACTTGCGCAGGCCTTCTCATTTAAGAAAAGAAGTTGGTTGCAAGTCTTTCAAAAGTTAAGCAACAATGAAATTACAATGTCATTAAAAGAACTGTGCGAAAGGTTAAATAAATCCTCAACTGAAAAAACAACTAACAAATATCCCGCAAATACCAGTGATCCAAATTTAATAAAATCAGGTCCTCTGTCTGAAACTACATTAAACGCCCTTTGTTTCTTACGTGACCACTATAAAAATAAAATATCATAACTAACTTTTGATTTCATAATTTGAGTTGGGTGTGAGTCAGAGGCCCATGGGCGGCTTTAAAACTCCACCAGGACCAGGTTAGTCACTAACCACACGATAAGAAGAAGAAGATTTGAGTTTGTGTGTGTTTAATAAAGTACTTGATTTAAATATCTTGTTTTGATTGCGTATATGCCTAGTAACTTGACTGAGCGAAAAAAAATGTAGGTAGTCCGTTTCAATTTTTCCGATTACAAACTTACATTTGCAGTTGCAGAATTGACCGTGACTTATATCGATGTATGGGAGAACATATTTTACAACCACAATGTAAAGTTTTTTTTTTAAATAAGTTTCATCCCAGTTACGGAACCCTTTATTGTGCGTGGTCCGAACCACACCATGTATGGGAGAACATGTTTTTGCAACCGCAAATGTAAGTTGGTCGATTATTACTAGTAAACTTGTAAAGCTTACTTAGCTGTGAGTTTTCCTTTTAATTTCGTTATGTACTACTTGGATATGCTACACCCGTGAATTTTTTCAAATTCACGGGATTAGCATTATCCAAAACCAACCATTTAGCTTAAACTTGACTAACAAAAATTAGCACTTTAAAGCTTAATATTTCGCAAACGGATCCCTGAATCCAAAAACAGATTTTGCAAACAAAAATGTTTAAACGACCTTTCCAACGAGCCAACGACACCCCACACCATGGGATAGATGAGAAAAAAAACATCCCCACTTTACGTGTCCCCTACACGTAAAGTGGGGATGTTTTTTAAGTACCCCAAAAAATTTTTTTTTTCATTTTCTCATATTAAACACTTTGTCAACGTGATTAATATGTATACCCATGCCAAATTACAGCATTCTAGTACAACAAGTCCCTGAGCTAAGCCGCAGACAGACAGACAGACTCATAGTTTCGCCATGTCCGTCTGAAATGGCGAAACTATAAGAATGGACAGCAATCTGCCCAACCTCTTCCCAACTTTGTTTGGATCATGTTCCAGTCTAACCGGATTCAACTGAATACCAGTATTTTATATGGAGCGACTACCTGTATGACCTCCACAACCTAGTTACTGGGTATCACAATACCCCTTGAGTACCTACACGGCTAAGTTAAGCAATAGTATAGTAAGATAGTACTTATATCTTTTAAAAATAAGAAAAAAAACTTACTTCTTAACATAGGAGCTGGCTTCCCACACCCTGTTATTGTTTCCAGTCTTTTCCTTGGCCACCACAAAAACACCCTTCTCTTTGAATGTGGTGTACAGTGTGAGGATACCCATCAGTATAAAGTACGAGGACACGCAGATTATGAGGACCAGTCTGTAATAAATAAAACCAAAGGATTAATTACGCAAAAGATAATTATTATCCCCCTTATTTATAAATGCTGCTTAAAGTTAAGTAATGATTAGCGCTTGTTTAACCATACATTTTTGACATTTAACGGGCCGGCAGAGCATGCGTAGTTCATACAAACGTAATACCAAAATAATTTGTGAATCAAACATATTCTTAAGGTAGTGTGTATTTATTCCGATTGGATTACAGAATATCTAAGCTTCCAAATATATTTTTTTAATGGACACTAATTATATTCGAGTTATGAGAAAAATAAGTTTTCTATAGAAATTTTAAATTCCTCATATCTCGTCTTTATATCAGTGTCCATTCAAAATATATATTTGGAAGCTTAGATATTCTGTAATCCAATCGGAATAAATACAAACCAATCGGAATAAATACAATATGTTTGATTTACAAATTATTTTGGTAGTATGTTTGTATGAACAACGCATGCTTCGCAGGCGCCTTAAACGCTTCATAACTTTAATCAATGTTTAAGAATAAGAGGGTATATACAAATCTACATCTACACTAATATTATAAAGAGAAAAGATTTGTATTTTTGTTTGTAATGAATAAACTCAAAAACGACTGAACCAATTTAAAAAATATTTCACCAGAAGAATGCTATATTATCACTGAGTAACATAGGCTATCATTTATAAAGATATCACTCGGCCAAGCTGCTGGCGGAAGCTAGTAATAAATAATATAGTTGATATTAGATAATTATTGATTTCTGAGTAGCAGCTCTGAGTCTTGATTTATGCCCAGTTGATGGCAATCGGCCCTGTTAAACATAACTGGTGAAATGTGGGTGTACTATAGGTACACCTCAGTGTACTATAGGTAGTCTGGCTGGTGCCAGACTGGCAGTGGCAGTAGGAATAGATGCACAGGAAATACTGTCATGCATTTTGTTGTGCCACTATTGGATGCCATTTCTATTCTTTATTTTCTCTGTCCAAATGATTAACTATGATTCTTTTGTAAGAAGAACACAAAATAAACGGAAACATTCCTGACTCAACACACTTTGTTTTGGCTTATGTTTGTAAGGATATGCATTTCTCTGTGAGAAATTACAAATAAGAAGAATGATCAAATTCCTGGATCCTGTGTAAAATTAAAATAAATGTTTACTATACCTACTGTTGAATTTTCTTTCTTTTGTTTGTCCATTAGGAGGATAAGAGTCAGTTTCACACAAATATAATAGGTTGTACATACCTTGACTGGGGGAATGGGTACAGGTAATCCCAGAGCAGGGCATATAGAGCGACACCAACAGCCAACGCACAGAGGAAGAGCCGTCCATCAATAAGGGCGAAGCTCTCTTTACATTTCAGATCTCCCGTTAGAACCTGCAGTCAAGTATGGTGGAGAAAATATGAAAATAAGGTAGAAAAAAAAAATGTGATAATCTACCGATCAAAATAATATTCACCTCTCTGATAGCATCATCAATAGCATTTTTTGCGGCAGCGCCGTCCCACTTATTGATTTTCACGGTCTGAAATAAACATTGCAAGCTGTTTAGCTGTTGTTACCATTGCGGAATATGCTGACTTATTTGTCCATTTATTGAATACTTGTTCAAGCCTACTAAAAGTATCCAAAGAAATACTGTACGTTACAAATTGAAAAGAACATAAACGTGACGTGTCTCGGTTTTAAAATTTTAAGCGACCGAGAAAGTGTAGATGAAGTAGGACTCAAAATTACCTCAGGAGTTTCGGCCATTTTACAATATTTTTAAATAGAATTATGGAAGTATATTTAAAAATAAATTATAACTATTTCGTTCCGATCCTTCTTTCGGATAGCTTGGTTAAACTTTTGACACTTCCAAAATTTGACAAGCCGTGAAATTTTGAAACGTCACTAAGTTGCGTTCAAAATTAAATCCGAAATATAATGAAACAGCTTGTTTTAACAAGTGAATCGACTAAAAATTATCAGCATTATTCTTTATCCAGTTACATGGATTTGTGAAAAAAAAACACAGCACCCAGTAAAGTCAATAACGTAATATCTCAGCGCAATATCCAATTACATCACATTCGCAACTTTTATTTCTCATAAGAAAATAGTTGAAAATTGACCATCCCCCCCCCCCCCCCCTTAGCTCCGGAACTACTGAGCCAAAAATTACAGAGAATGGTTTGTTGGAACGCAAATGACCCCGTTCCATAGACCAAAATTATTCTCTATTTCATTATAGTATAAAAACTAATAATAGAGAGAGGTAAAATTTATAAGTTTGATCCAATTCCAAAAAAAAATTCACCGGTAGAAAGCTACATTATTCCTGAGTGCTATAAGCTACAAATTATATTTATATCATACATATTAGCCGAGATATCACAAATTTCGTCTAGCAAGTCGGAAAGGAATATCTCCGAAAACAGAATTATGTGCATGCGCTGCCTAAACAGTTGTTTAAAATTGAAAGCAATATTTGGCAACCTGGTTTGCCTTAATTATTTCTACAAAAAAGTCCAGGACACCATATTCCTATCTTTTGTATTATAACTTTTATATTTCGTTTTATGTTTAAAAAAAGTATTTTTTCGACTTACGTCTGTTTGGATGATTATTTAAACAACAAAATATCAATTCTTATCAAATTAAATTATTTTATCATCACAAGGACATCACAGAGATAAGATTTGCCCTTTACAGTATGTCAATTGGTCTTATATTTTCCGAGATAATATAAAATTACTTAAACGCAAAATGCACACATACATACATAGATTCGCTAAGCTCAACTTTCATTCCTACATGCTTTGTGCGGACGCCATTTACCCATAGATGGCGTTGTGCAAATACGTATTTTTTTTTAATCGCGGTGTTTTGATTTTCCGCGGATTGATTACCCTCTCGGTTTATTTTTAGATCATTGTCGATAGTATGGTGATGGAAATTGTTGATATTGTTGGCTGCGGGTTATTTTCGGATTCGGTCATTTCGGTTCTTTCGTTGAAATAGTTGTTTCGTTCGGTTGTACTTTGGTTCGAATGTTCGTGTGTTGTACGATTGTTTAAATGTTTAATGTAAAATGTTCTCATGTTGCATTCAATAAAATTGAGTTGATTTGAGTTTGAAATAATTTAGAATAGATCATAGAACAAAATACTAAAAAAATATTATTTTTAGTCTTTTGTTTCTTTCTATGTTGTTAAAATTATTGGATGTCCATGTCGTTCTAATATTTTTTTTCGGTTGTTTGGTATCACAAATAGTTTGTAATTATGTTGTACGATTGTATAAACATTTTCTGAAGTTGAAATAAAAATTCAGTTGAGTTAAGGTAATTTTAGAATAGAACAAAATACTAAGCGACTAAGTTGAGCAGACAAGATCACTTCGGTAATCTTTGGAACTACTGATCCGATTCCAAAAATTATCTCACTAATGGGAACCAGTAAACAACAGTACAGTAAACAGTATTGCCGAGTGTCTTATGACGTATTTACGTAATGTTAAAACAAGACATTTTCCGCGGACGAAGTCGCGGGCAGAAGCTAGTTACAAACGAAGTACTCTGTGACTTCACCACAGTATCGAATTGATAGACGCTTGGAGTCATTCAGTAGGTTCCACAGAGTACTTTATACTATACGTAGGTTCGAACAAAAAAGAAACATTAATTAATTTCAAATACACTACTTAAAAAGTTTTTCGCTTTTTATTGTAAATAGTAAACTAAATAACTAATTTGGATCTACATTGGTATCATTGGTATATCCATATTGTTTAATTGTCTATGGCAGAGTCCTCAACAAAAAATAAAAAAAGCAAAAACCAATGAACTAAAATGAAAGAAAAATGTAATTTTGCTTGAAAATAATGTTTCATTTAAATTGTGAGAGAGTATAGTAGTTTTGCATAATTTTAAGTATTTCAGTAAATGCAAGAAATACTATTAGATCCAAAAAGTAATGGTATGTAGTCAGATTGTATCATGAAATGTTATTTCTGCACCATACCATCAACACCAACCGGTGGCTTCATTGCTTAAAATCATTCGAGAGTCAAAACAGAGCGTCCCGACTGTCTAAAAAACAATAATTATTGTAACTAAGTTAATTGTTAAGAATTGTGCCTTCTATTTTTTATTATAACCATGTGGCATTGACAGCAATGAGAAACAACAACGATTGAAAGAGGTCACTATGCCCAACCGTGTTCTGAGTATCTGTGATGTAAAAAATATATAATTTTTAGGTTTTACGCTGCTGCTTTAAAACAGTACAATGGCGAAAAGAAAGAAGGCAGCGACAAAAACCGCGGCAACGCGTCGTACAACTCGACGCGCCAAGCAGCAGGCCGAAGCGGCATCGTCCGCCGACGGCGAAGCCTCTGGGTCCGTCGAGGCAACAACCTCCGAAACCAATCAGCAGGACACGGAGTCTGCGCCTACCGATGCCTCTACTGCACCTGACCCACAAACACCACAGGCATCAGAACCACCAGCACTTGCTCAGACTAAACCCTGCCAAGTCCCAATCGTAGCATTGCATAAGAAATTTGGTAAATATCGCTGTCTGTTCAATAGTGATGAGACATTTACTAGAAAATACGATATTGGTAGTGACAGTGAAACAAATAGTAGTGTAGAAATAAGGGTTGTTGATCCATGTGCAAGCTCAGAGTCAGATTCGAATGCTGCGCTAGATACACAGTCTGATACTAACAGTGGAGCTAATTTCAGTCCAATGAACAGTACAACAAGAACACAGAGCAGTTCTAGAGACATATCACCTGTACCTGCCCTGAGTGAACTATCATCCAATATTGAAATCCCATTATCGAATACTGAAGAAGCACATGAGAAGTCCACCGAGCTAAATACTATTGACTCAACAGAAAGTGACTCTGCTAAGCTCAGTGCTATTGCTGAACAAATGCCTGAAAATAAAGATGAGTGTCAAATTATTGATGATTCTTCCAAAGAAGCAAAACCAGAGGAAATACAGATGGAAGACATTCCATTGGAAGAAGAACAATTAGATTTTACTGGA
The DNA here is from genome assembly GCA_963853775.1 of Xanthia togata. Lineage (NCBI taxonomy): Eukaryota > Metazoa > Arthropoda > Insecta > Lepidoptera > Noctuidae > Xanthia > Xanthia togata. The sequence continues at coordinate 21,522,852 of OY970798.1, read as the reverse complement.
GATGATGATGAAGTCATCACAATTGTGCAAATAGTAGAGGATGACCACCCACAGCTTTACTATAACATCAAGATTGGTAGTCCACAGGAGCATGAGTCTGAACCTATTGACAATGTAGAAAGCAAGGACATTTCTCAAAATACTGACTTCCAGGAACATTTTGAAAAGTTGAATCTTACATCTGCAGTGGAACCTGACCCTCCAATGGATTGTTCGGAGGTTATTGAACTCAGAACTCCACCTTGTTTAACTCCTGACATACCATTTAAAGAAAATGTTACTGAAGCTCTAACAAGGCCAGATCCTAGTCTTACACCAAGTTCTACACTATCAGATGACAGCAACTCATCCCGAGTAACTGAACAAACCCAAAATAATTCTAATGATTCAGCTGAATCATCACCCACCGGTGTGAGGCGATCCAGTAGAATTAAAACAATAAGTAACTTGAAACAGAAAACAAAGGGCTATGGGTTGGTCAAGACACCGTTGAAGAAGGCATTGATCACACAGACTAAGCTGAAACTTGAAGAAATTGGATCTGATAGTCAGGAAAAGACTAGTGAGTCTTTGGCAAGTACCACGCCTAATTCTCCATCATTTCCTGTGCCTTCTGAGATGCCTGTGAAGGTAAAGTCTCGCTGGCGCAGGTCTAGTGAGCTGGAAATGGGTGCTGTCTCTCCTGCCAACTCACCTTTAGCTAGTCCAAGCCTGCCCCAGCGTTTGCTCCCAGTAGCAGAAAGTCCTAACCTCCCTGAAGATGACCAACATGTTACTCCTCTGAGCAAAGAGGATTATGACAGGATAATTGAAGAGAGGATGAACCAGTACCAACATTTGGATGAAAATGAGTATTTATGTGACAGAATGATTAGTAAGGAGACTAAGAAGATGACTTGTGACTGTTTTATGACCAAAGAAGAACTGGAAAGAGGAGAGCTGGCTTGTGGAGAGGACTGTCTCAACAGGCTGCTTATGATTGAATGGTAATACTTTCTTTCTCTTCTGTTCCAAGTTCAAATGACTCCAATTCTCATATAGGTAAATTTTTATCCCTCTTGTTTTTCAAATCCAATCTTGTAATATTATGTTTCCAGTAACTCCCGCTGTCCAGTAGGTGATCGCTGTACTAACAGAAGATTCCAATCGAAAGAGATGGCTCCTCTCAAGGTTTTCTATGCTGACAAGAAGGGATGTGGTGTGGAGGCCAGTTTTGATATACCAACGTAAGTAATACAAATAAAAATGCGTATTTTGTAGTCAATGCATTGGCGAAATCATTTGATGGCGTACTATTTAATGCATGAATAAGATCATTATACAAGGTTTTTTTACTCCGATTTTTATTAAGACTTCAGCAATATTAAAAGACAGCAAGTGATAAAAAATAACCTAAGTAGGTATAAGAAGGATCTTTGTGCCATAGATTTAAATTAACAATACAAATGGTGGTGCTCATAACATACATTATACAATGGGAATAATTCATTTATAAAATCACCTTCAGTGTTCAATTTTTTAAAACCTATAATGTATACTGTACAGACAAAACATTGTTCCCTATTTTTAAAATAATGCCTTGCGAATTGAAGATACAGATTAATAGTCATATTTACTTCCTAGCTGAATCATCAAGTTATCATAAATTGAGCACAAGGAAGTTACGAATATTGTAGTGTGCTTATCAAAAGCAGACAATGATTAAAATGTTTTATTAATTATTGAAATTAACTACAATGTTTTGTTAGATTATAGCAATCATTGTTAGCAATGCTTTAGCTCTGTCTCAAAAGTACGACAAAACTATATGTATTTATCTTTATTTAACAACAAAACTAAACCATCGCCATCGAAAAATCTATTCTAATCAACCAACCAATCACATTGCAGGGGCGAATTCCTTCTAGAATACGTTGGCGAAGTTCTTGACTATGAACAATTCTACAAGCGTGCTCAAGCATACTCCGACGAGAACAACTTACATCACTACTTCATGTCTCTGAAAGGCGATACAGTCATTGATGCAACACTCAAGGGAAACATATCACGCTTCATTAACCATTCCTGTGATCCTAATGCTGAAACTCAGAAGTGGACTGTGAATGGTGAGCTGAGGATAGGCTTCTTCAGTAAGAGGGATATTGTGGCAGGCGAGGAATTGACGTTTGATTATCAGTTCCAGCGGTTTGGGTAAGTTACGTTTATGCAGCTCCTATGCATGATTGTTATAAAGCTTGAGCACCCGACATTCAAGTTGAGGACGAGAATTTTATGCGACTAAAACGCAATATATACTATCTAAGAACTTCATATCTAAGCAGTTTGAAAACAAAATCCCGTGAACACGATGACCACATTTGTTACCGCCCCGGTTTTATAGCGGCAGGGCGCTGCAAGCAGAAATAGTCCTTACGGTGTATAGATATGAACTTCTTCGATGGTACATATAAGCGATGCATTCGCTTTTTATTTAAGTACAAATCCCGCCATTTTCCATTTAAAAGAAATTAACACGCGCTACACAACCGTTCACAAGTAACGCGGAATAGATCGCATTGACGCCTATTTTTTTACCTAGATGATGTTGTCTACAGCTTTTCATCATTGAAAGTCTGTCTGTCCTTAGAATTTAACCGAATTTGTTCAGCATTACAGTAAGCTCGACAAACAGGCCTACAGTAACCTTCGAATTATGTAAATAGTCTGTCTTAAGGCGCTCACCGTGAATGACATCTACTTTGTTTCTACACTCAATGAAGTTGAATCATAAATGTAACAAGAAGACATCTGATTCACTTATTACGATTTAGGTCTTTAATGTGATCACAGATGTTGTGCGCTATTAATAATTGGTATGAAGAAGCGTATCTTAGTCTGGTTTTGCAAGAGTTAAGATACAGGTTGGAAAAAAGGACAACAATAGACAATTTATACAAATTCTAGACTTTTTTTCGTATTTACGATTATTTGTAGTTGTTCCAAAAATGTAGGTCATCTATGTTACATGTAAAGCAAACTTAGAGCTATCTTATCAACTCAGCCTTAATCAATCCGCATCTGTCCTCCATCCTCGCCCCTCCTCCTTTTTTACCCGTCCCCCTCCATCCTCGTCCTCCTTCAATTTCAACCTACCCTAGTCATAACTGTGATTGTCCACAACTCAACAACAATATAAATATTCCTATCTGACAATCCGGACTTATCGGTTCCAGCGGGTGTAAGGCCGTAATGCTGTAATGGCGATTGGTGATTGGTGGGTAACAGAGATGTGTTGTTTCGTGCAGAAAGGTGGCGCAACGCTGCTACTGCGGCGCCGACAACTGTCGCGGTTGGATCGGTGGCGAGCCCGACTCTGACGATGAAGATGACGAGGTACGCGCTTCTCGGGTATATATGTTTAATTCTTCATTTAATTGGAACTGCTTTCTCGCATGCGGAGATGAAGGAGTGATTATACATGCTGTTTTGAAGGTATACTTTCTGTATCTTGAAACATTCATTGTGATTTCTGAAATTCTGTGAAAACATTATGTTTCCTAAAAGCTTAAACTTACTTCTTTAATTACTGTACTAGTCATTCTTGGATACTATCCTGTAATCAGTAATGCATGCTATCTATGACTATAATAAAAATATTTATTATATTGTATATAAAGATTTTCAGCACTTTCCGACATGTTATGGCGAGACTAACATATACTTTGCTACTTTTTTTTAACTCTCAGGAGGAGGAAGAAATCTCGACCTCAAAGTCTGGCACTACAGAGTCTTCAGAGGAATCCCACGCCACACCCACGGAACAGCCGCGACCGCGCGTCCGTCGACCCAAGAAGGAACGCACTTACAAGCCGAAAGCACCCGACTTGGTGCAAGATGCTGATGTGAGTTCGCTTTTATTAAATCTAAGTGTAATATTCGAGTTAGACACACTGTTAATACCCGCAAGTTTTTATAAGACAAGGCATGATGAAATCTTAATTACAGTAATGCATCTCACTTGTTAGCTATTGTTTGGAAAATTTATTTGCTTCCTAATTTATTTGGGATATTGTATTAGACAATAGACTATATGATTTTATGCTATCCTCATTGAGATGAGTGCAAAACTTTTAGAATTAGTGTAAATCCGTTTATTAATGGCTTATGAGATGTTTCAAATTGTTATTTTGTTTTATTTCATTCAGATCGAGGAAGACCTGGAAGCTCTGGGCCGTACTGGCGTGAAGAACCAGAGCCACACTCTCCGCCTCTCCCGAACCGTAGTACGGGCTAAGACACGTCGCGCTCAGACGGCGTTACTGCGACTACTGCGGGATGCCGACCTGCCTTGTAGGAGACTATTCCTAGACTACCGGGGCCTCAGGCTGCTGGCGCCTTGGTGTAGCGACGCACCGCTTGACTTCAAGTAAGTGGACATACGTCGTAGAGTGTATTGATGGAGATTTGAACAAAATAGAAGCGTGACTTTTGCAAGGTCACAAGGCGTGACGGTTATCTTGAAACTAGTAATAATTCAAATACAGAAATCAATAGCAACTGTTTAAGTTTCTTCAGATCAAGAGAACAGTCATTTCATATACAAAATTACCTTCCTCCCTTCTGGGGCAGTTGGGTATTTTTTTTTAACAATACTCAATGTTCAAATACGTTTGCAGATAGACGACTAAACAAAAAATTTATAGTAAAAAACATTTTACCTCCACAGGCTAGAAATGCTTCAAACAGTAGACCGCCTGCCGATCCCCAACAAGACAATGATTCAAGAGAGTCGCTTCTTCACCATCGTGGAGCGCTGGCTCAGCGCGGCCGACGTGCCGCAGCCGACACCTGACACAGTATTTATTGATGAGGCTACTGGTAAGATTTAACTGACTATTCAGCTAATCCCTGTAAAGGCTATAGCAGATTGGGGTGGGCCACGCTGCAACGCAATGCATTTTTAAAATCATCCTTCATCACTTCCATACATTTTCTATGAATCAACACATACTACAGCGGACCGTACCGGACTTTTTTTTTATGAAAATGCGTTGTGTTGCGGCTGTAATATGCGATAGGATTTAGTATGTGTTTATACGACTGGTTCGGGACTAGCTTATTCGGTATAGCCGAACAGATTCGAGAATCGATATATCTGTTATATCGTATTGCATGTTACTTGTGGCAGGCCATTGTTAGACATTATTCTTCTCTCGGACAATATATTACAGACACCGGACATGTTTCGGACACCAAAAATATAATATGCTTGTCAGGAATGTATAGATAGTGCAATCCACTGAGACGCGCCCCTCTCCGCTCCGCTCCGTACTAAAGTACAGCTTACAGAACAGTCATCGCGGAGTGGGGCGCGTCGTCGTGGATTGCACTATCTATAGTAGCGGGGTTACCTGCCAAGGTCAGCCTAGGGAAGATCTAGGGAAGTCCATTATGGCAAAGCTTGCTATATTCGTGTTTGTTTCTAAATTTACGCAGACTTATAAAACATGTAAATTGTATTCCACAGGTTTGCCTGTAGAGCTACCTAACAGCCAAGAGAATCTCTCAAGTCCAGAGAAGGCAAAAGAGAGTGCTAGCATACTAGAGAAAACCAAGGATCTGTGTAACCAACTGCTGGAGAGATGGTCCAGTTTGAAGGTAAGGTTTTACGTCCTTTTTGTTGGTGGGTCCTTCTTTATCAGTGATTTCATAGGATTTGCCCATGCCATGGTGAAAAGAGTAGCCATGCAGAATGGTAAGTAGCCAGCCTGACTGCTCTGAGTGACCGGATTGACTCAAGTATCTCGTCATTCAAGGAATATCTTTTGATGCACCTCGATAATGTATAGATAGTGCAATCCACTGAGACGCACCCCACTCCGCTCCGCTCCGTACTAAAGTACAGTCATCGCGGAGTGGGGCGCGTCGTCGTGGATTGCACTATCCGTAGATCGGTAGTCAGAAGTCCGAAAGTCTGATCAGATTATGGTGTTATGATTGCACGAGATCTGTAATCATGGACGAATAAATAAAGTCGGACGGATTCTCGCTAACAAGAAACTGTCACTCAAGTTTGCCAGCTCGCTGTACGTATGGGTAAATATTATGAGTGAGTGTTGATGTTTGCGTGACTATTGGCTGACCAAGTAATGTGTGCGTGGATGCGTGCGTACAGCGAGCTGGCCGACTTGAGTGACACAGTTTCTTGTTATCGAGAATCTGTCTGACTTTGTTTGTTCGTTCATGTCTGTAATCAAATATTTTTTTTGTCATTGCAGGAAGTATTCAAAATACCGAAGAAAGAAAGAATACAACAAATGAAAGAGCACGAAAGACAAGCGAACGTCGAGAGGCGCGCGGCTGACTCCAGTGGATCGCGTGAACGTGACCGCGAACGCAGAGAAGAACGTGACCGCGACCGTCGAGAAGAACGGGATCGCGAGCGGGAGAAAGAGAGAGACCGAGAGAGGGAACGAGACAGAGAGAGAGACCGAAGTGATCGTGATCGAGGGGACAGGGACCGAGGGGAAAGAGACCGCGATAGGTACAGAGATCGAGATAGAGATCGTGACAGGGATAGAGATAGAGATGATCGGGATAGGAGGAAAAGAAGGAGCAGTCCGGAGGGAGGCAGGAGGAGTATTAGGTAAGAGAATGATTGGATATTTGTTGCGATTAAGCGTCAGTTTTTTTTAAAAGATTAAGTGTTATTGAATTATTAGGTTTTCAAATTGATTATCTTTCTCATAAAGACTGTAATACTTCGGAATTATTAACCTTTTAAATGTCTTAAGTTACACAGTTTCTCGATCGTCAATAGGCGAAATTGTCTAATGTCATTGTAAATTGTCAATTGATTGAGAAACTCTTCTCGTGTAAATTCGCTTATACAGGTTGACTGGATCTGGACCCGCCATAGCAAATTCGTATATAGAGGAAGTCATTTGCTAATTATTAGACCTTACTTTCCCTAGCTAAAGTTTTATAGTTTAGGAGAAATGTCAATATGGGTTAAAAAATAAGATATTACGCTCAAAAAAAAAAAAAAAAACTACGATCAAATTCAACCTGAAATAATAAAAAAACTTCGGTGTTTCAATAATTAATTTTAATTTAAGTTACTTTTCTAGTTCGTAACCTTTCCAACTGTACTAAATTTGTATTGAAAAAATTGCTAGTTTAAAAAAAAACATTATTATTTGTAATTATCGTACCAGCCAATTCAGCAAAGGTCTGCTGCTACGTGAGGCTGCTAACGGCGGCAACGGTCCCTTTTGCATGTTGTCAGGATTAAGGAAGGCGTGGAATGCGTCATGTTTTGTCTTTTTCTTACACTAAGGGAAGGGCCATGCTACTCTTCGTTATTTTTATTTAAGAGCGCTTATTCTGAAAGTAGGCAACGTCGCAAATAGATGTCAAATATTTCGCTGTTTTGATTAATGTGGCAATATTACTGTATGGAAATACGAAATGTGGCTAACTAGCAAACTAGAATATTAATAATGAATTGCAATTATAACAATGAATTTGATGTTTTAACCGTGTTAGGTGTAAAAACGGCATTTGAAAACTTTCCAAATACTTTTTTTTCATCTAAAACTAAATACTCGGTGTTACGATATTAATTTTTGCATTTCATAATCAATATTTTAGTTCGCTAGTTAACCACATTTCTTAATTCCATACAGTAATATTGCCAATTTAATCAAAACAGGTAAATATTTGACTGCTATTTGCCAACTTTTAGGATACGCCCTCTTAAGCCTTTGATTTTGGCGGGGACTGACTGCACCGAAGTTGTTTGTTTAGTTTGTGCAGGATTGTTTGGTCGCTCACTCGTGCTACCGACCGTGCTGTTTTCCTTCACTATTTTTGCATTTTCGTTTTAAAATGTCGGGATACGTATGGGAAGAATACGCCGACATGCTGCTGGCGTCAAAAGAGTTAGCCTACAATGAAGATTTTTTTTCGAATTCGAGCAGTATCTATTTCAACTAAATTTTAATTTTTGCTTTTGATGCCCGATATCTTTTCCTACTATCCTGTTTTACATTATAAAAGTATTTTTTTTGAATAATAAATAATGTAAGTACACTAAGCACTTAATTTCTACCTACCTAGTCATTTTGCAAGAAATACTTTGTACAATTCCCTTCAACAAACCTTTACTGTTTTTTTTTTTTTTTAAGTTAGCAACTTCTTAAATACAAATTTAGTACCGTTGGAAAGGTGACGAACTAGAGAATTAATTTTGATTAAAATTAATTATTGAAACACCACAGTTATTTTTGTATTTCAGGTTGAATATTGATCATAAAGTTTTTTTTTGTATTTTTTCTTTTAAAGCGTATTAACCCTTACTTTAACCCCAATATTAAACCTTATTTTTTAACTCTAGTTTGAGGGAAGTTCCGAGGTATTTTAATCACCAATGTTTATGATTACCAACAAATAATAAAAAAAAACTACTAAAATAATGCAAAAAAAAAGGAGGTTGAAGGTCTAATTTTGGAAAAACTCAATAAAGTATAAACATTAATAGTTTTATAGTTTGGGAGATATTTAAATTTTACATATCTCCCAAACTATAAAACTTTAGTTAGGGAAATTAAGGTTCAATAATTAGTAAATGAGCTCTAAATGAGAATTTGCTATGGCGGGTCCAGGTCCAGTCACCCTGTATAATGATAATATGTATGGGTAAAGGGCAGTTTGCCTGCATTTCGTCCACTATAAGACACGACAGAGATTATTTCCAATGCCTCAGGCTAAGCGAGCGAGTGCTGGCGGCCGTGCCGCCCATGAGCAAAGAGGAGCGGCGCCGCGCCTTCGCCGAGGCGGCGGCCGCGGCCGACGAGTCGCGCCGCACGCGCGCCGCCGCGCCGCCCGCCTGGCGCTACTGGCCGCCGCACGACGCCTTCCCGCAGGTGCGCACAGATGCTAACACATATGCCTAAGCTTTTGTAATGCATGAAGGTACTGACAGCTGCGTACGCTGCGGCGCAGACGAGTCTCTGTCCTGCTCTGCGCCTGGTTCAAATTCAAATGTTTAATGCTCAACACAGTACATAATCATACATTTCTAGATGTCAAGTGAATGCGCAGTCCACTGTTTTGCACCAATTCAGGCATGCAAAATAATTATTTAAATTAGAAGCACCATTAATATTATACCATTTCATAAATTCACATAAATCGTAATCGTAATCGTCACCACATTCATACTTCTGTCCAAAATGGGGACGCATCCAAAGTTTGGAAATTTCTTAGATCATTGGGGGTCGGTAAAACACGTCAAGACACAATTCCAAAAGACATAGACATTGATGCAATGAATACTCATTTTACTGCCTCGTCCAATTTTAATAGGACAATAAAATTAAATACACTGAATTATCTTTCTTCACTTCCGACTCCCAGTTATTCTCCATTTGTTTTTAGTCAGTTCTCCGCATGTGATGTTAAGAAGAGCATACTATCGATTACTTCCAATGCAGTAGGAAGTGACTGTATCAGCCGTAATATGTTAGTACCTGTGCTGGACTTTATCCTTCCCGTCATTTGTCATATCCTCAATTTTTCTGCATCTAGTGGTGTCTTTCCATCCTCATGGAAAGATGCTCAAATAATTCCTTTACCTAAAAAGTCTAATCCCTCATCCTTTTCTGAATACCGTCCAATATCCGTCCTACCATTCCTATCCAAAGTCCTTGAACGGTTAATTCACAACCAAATAAGTACTTTCCTTTCTAAAAATAATCTCCTCAACCCATTCCAGTCTGGCTTCCGTCCTGGTCATAGCACCACCACAGCGCTTCTGAACATTACGGATGATATAAGGTCAGCCATGGAAAACGGAAATCTAACGGTCTTAGCTTTGCTAGATTTCAGTAATGCTTTTAATACCGTTGATTTTGATATTTTGCTCGGCATTTTATGCTCTCATAACATATCTCCATCGGTAATTGACTGGTTTCGTACTTACCTGTTCGGCCGCCGGCAACGTATTTGCATTGGAGAGACCTTGTCTTCCTGGAGTAATACTTCTGCCGGTGTACCTCAGGGTGGCGTTCTATCTCCATTACTTTTCGCAGTTTTTATTAACTCAATCTCCGACGAACTAACTTCTTTCTGCCATCTATATGCAGATGATTTACAAATTTACTCGCGAGCTCCTCTTGGAAGTCTATCCGAGGCTATCACAACGATTAATCGTGATCTGGCCCGTATATGCGATTGGAGTAAGCGATATGGACTTATGGTCAACCCCATAAAGACGCAGGTTTTGGTAGTAGGCAGTTGTAGGACGGTCTCAAGGATCGACTGGACGACTCTTCCCCAAGTTTCTTTTGACGATTCAGTTGTTCCCTTCAGTGAGAAAGTTAAAAACTTGGGGATCTTCATCGATAAAAACTTTTCTTGGACTACCCAGCTACAGGAAGTTAGCCGCAAACTATTTGCATCCGCTGCATCTTTGAGGAGATTACGTAATTTTCTACCGACTGCCACCAAGATTGCGCTTGCACAATCGCTACTTCTTCCCATTCTTGACTATGCTGATGTCAGCTATCTCTTGACCTTACCCAAGACCAACTCGATAAACTTGAGCGGCTTCAAAATGTTTGTATAAGGTTCATATTCGGTTTGCGCAAATTCATATTTGAGCTTCACACGAAATTCGGAAACATGGTCATCCATGTTTCCGAATTTCGTGTGAAGCTCAAGTGGTTACCAATTCGCCTTCGCCGGAATGTTCATATTCTTTCCCTTTTGTATAATGTGCTTTTTTCCCCTTCCACCCCTCTCTATCTCAAGAAACTTTTCCAGTTTCTTTGCAACTCCCACACGAAATTTTTAAGGTCATCGGATAATTTGAAGCTTAAAATGCCTATGCATTCCACAACTTTCCTCGACAAGTCTTTTACTGTCCAGGCCGCTCGTTTGTGGAATGCATTGCCAGTTCAAATTAAACGCGCGCAATCGCTACCAATATTTAAGAGACTCGTGAAGGAACATTACTTGTCGTTGTGATCTTGTTCTCGTAACTGTAATTATCTATAGTCTTCATTTATTTTCGTTGTTTATATATTTAGTAAGTATGTATGTATTTATGTATCTATTATTTAGGATATGTATTTATCTGTGTATCTATTCTAGTATATTGTATACTTTTTATTTGCACCAACGACAGCCCCATTTTATGTCCAGGAAAATCACTGTCCATTCCAAGGTTGCCTGGAAGAGATCGCGGAAAGCGATAAGGCCGCCCATTGTATATTTTGTAGTGTTAATTTTTTTCTTTTTGTTATGTGTTTTTGTGGTGTACAATAAAGTATATATAAATAAATAAATAAGTTATACAATTTCAAAATAGTACCATACAAAATGTCTTAAATTCAAATCAATAAGCATGTAATGTCAGGGTATATAATGTCATAATAACTAAGTACTGTCTAATACAGTCAACACATAATTAGCAATATAAATAAGATAATTTTAATAAAAATAAATCGGTCTCCAGTACTCACCCAAATTTCTATCAGACAGGTAAGTATTCATTAATTGTGTAGTATGTCTTACTTACTTATCAGTAGATTCTTGAGTTGCTTCTTAAATAAATGGATATCTTTAATACTTAACAAAGCATTAGGTGATTTATTATAAATATGTGGTACCATTCCTAGGAAGTTTTTACAGAATACTGTTTTTTTGTGTTGCAACTGCTTATTTTATTTCTATGTCACGAACTGTGTAGTTTTTAAAATACGTGGAAGTTTGTTTTGACAAATACGGCTATCTCTTATGTATACTTAGCATGGTACTGTTAATATACGTAAATTCAAAAATAACGGTTTGCAGCCTTCCGTGCTTTGAATACCGCATATCCTCAGCCCTCACACACCTCTTTTGCGCTCTAAATACTGTCGTATTTAGAGCGCAAAAGAGGTCCATGATGTGGTGGATGGTCCATGTTCGTGGTCGAAGTGCCGGCACCGACGTATGCGCGACGCGTGCAGGTCGTCACTTGTTTTTTCGCTGAGACGCCGGTAACGCAGCACAGCCGTCTGTTGTTTGTACTACAGACAGTGCAATCCACGACGACGCGCCCCACTCCGCGATGACTGTACTGTAAGCTGTACTTTAGTACGGAGCGGAGCGGAGTGGGCGCGTCGTCGTGGATTGCACTATCTATAGCTAGGACGCGAATGTGTCTGTGTAGCTGCGTTCGCGACCTATGTGTGCCTCGCCTGCCCTACGCTGCAAAATCTGTACTGTGCTACGTCACCTGTGTCTCAGTATACGCTTTAAACTTAAGATAACATACTTGAGAATGAATCAAAGACACACCACACTCCTAAACACTCCTTGCTATTCCTATAGACGTTTGACAATGATCAACGCCCTTTTTTTTCTCTTGTGATCATGACGCGCTCATGTTCCCGATCGGTAATGTAGCTAATCGTTCTACACCATTGAACGTTTTCTCCAGAAATGGATGTAATGCCCGTGGGCAGTCGAATAACTGCAGACTCTACAGTAATCTACTTTTATCCGCCGATAGTTAACGTTGAAATTGCCTGCATTCTAGCTATCACAAATATAATGAACTAATCTGGATTTCGTCGCGACTGGCCAAAAGCAATAACATTGAACTTGCCTGGGAATTGAACGCGATATCTGCGTGTCACTGATTAAATACGCACTAAATACCCACTTTTACATCTTGTGCGTGTTTCCATACTTTTAAATATACTATTATATTTAACAATAGAAGCGAAAATTGGGATGGATTTTGAATTTTTACAAATGTCAAACGCCCTTTTTTACCTGAGAAAAAATACTGATGAAACATTACAAAAAAAAATCGTAACATCTATAGCACCAAATCTTAAAGATCATATAAAGTAACAATTTTTAATTATACAATGTTTTAAAATTATGGTTTTTCCCAACAGCAAATGTTCCCCGGCGGTATGGTTCCCGGCGGGCCCAACATGCTGGGCAACATGCCCAACATGGGCGGCCTGCCCAACATGGGCGGCATGGTGATGGGCGTGCCAGGCTTGGTGCCCGACATGCCCGCAGACTGGTTGCCGCACGACTTCCCGCCCGCGCCCTTCTGTCCGCCCTTCTGTATGCCGCAGCCTAAGTGAGTAGCTAAAGGATTGCTGTAATATTCTCCAATAATAACATAAATTATATTACTTAAGTAACGCACGTCAGTAGTAACTAAATCAGTATAAGCTGGCCTTTTAGCCCACGTACGCACGAGCGCTTTTTGATTTTTTTACCGCGCACTGCATTTTCAACAATCGGCTTAGCGCCGAGAGTTGAAAATCCAAATCCGCTTTTCTAACGCGCAAGTGATGCACTCTGTTGGATTCTCAACGTTTGGCTCAACGGCAAGAGTTGAAAATCTATTGTACTTTATAAAAAACGTTGCGTTAAAAAAGTGCTCGTACGTACGTGGGTGGGGTTATTCTATTAAAACTCCATACTCAACGTAAAAACGTAACATCAATCTAGTATTTAACAAAAAAAGTATAATTCAACGATAGAAACAGGCGCTTACGGACTCTTATTTCCTTCTTCACCAATCTGGAATTGTACAAATTTCGTATTTATTTTCGCTATTGTATATCGATGTGATACTGATATGCAATGACGTTGTATAACTAGACAACTAACTGACATAAATTCCATCTAAAAAGTTCTTGTGACTACCTAACTACCTAGCACGGATTATAACACTATAATAAATCTGTCCGCAGTATGATGGGCATGCCCGGGTTCCCGATGGGCGGCTTCATGTTCGGGCAGCAGGTGGGCCCGCCCGGCCAGCCGCCCTTCCCGCAACTGCCCACGCAACCCGACCAGCCAGTGAGTACCACATAGGTTTTTTTTCTAGCCGTGTTCCAAGCTCTGCTCGTGTGGGCTAGTGGGGAAAGTCGGGCAAAGCTAATTGTAGATGGCGTGGTCATAGCAAGGTCTCTACGATTTACAATAAATTTGACATTTCATTAATTCATTCCATTTCGTGTTTATTCATGAATTTGGTATTATTTTACTATTTTGTTATTTTCGGTGGTTTCAATATTTTAAGTCAAGTATTTGTCATGTCGTAATTACTCTCTTAACCTCGAACTCTGTTATTTTCTTTTTCTCTACGCTACTTCCCATCTTCTAATTTTAGATTCTTTCGGAAAATGGTGGACTCTTTTTTCAGAGTATTTAGAAAAACAACAACGCGTCATATTCGCATAAATTAAATGTTACACCTTACGCAGTCACGCCTTGTATTATTAGTTAAACTTCGGAACTAGCTACGACGGCGCCATTTTGACAGCAGTAAACAATAACGAACCACGGGTTATAAGCGCACATCGGTCAGACGTATAGAGACGTTTTATAGTGTGCGGGCACAGTTTAGTACAGATGGTTAACTCCGCATAATCATTAAATTAAAAAAAACGATTCTTGCTATGACACAATAAAGTGCAATTCAGTTCGCACAGCGCTAATTATCTAAAGTTATATTACACCTAGAACTTGCCTCTCTTTCTATCGCGTAACTCTTATATCTTACTATCTTCTGACTACGTTACGCTCATTGAATGGGCCTGACAAGACAAGCCCGCCGCGTACTTGTAGCTTTATACGAAAAAATGTGGAGTGCACCTTCTGTACTATTCTGCGGTTCGGGCTCTTTAGGGTTTATGATCGGTTATTTCTTGTAACCAATGATACCTTGTTACTATAACATATTGTGCGACCTGCCAGGGCGCAGCGCCGCCGGCCGGGCAGCACGAAGTAGCGCTCCCGTCCCAGTGGCGCAGCGCCCGCGACGCGCGCGGCCGGCCCTACTACTACCACGTCAAGCTGCGCCGGCCGCAGTGGCTGCCGCCGCCGGGGCCCGCTGAACCTGGTACGTTACCTGCATGAAAACCTACAGCCATGTTTATAAAATGGTTTCTTTCAGAGTAAACTAAAACACCAACACAGAACATTAAAGTAACAATTGTATTTTCTTATTGTTTAAAATGTCAAATTAAATAAATAATATGGCCAGTGCCAAAAAAACACTTTGAAAATGCGAGACGCCAATGACCATACACACATATTGAATTTTATAGAAACACATATTTAACGCATGGGAGAACTCGCAAAATGGGGTATTGGGGTTTTCTGTGATCTCTCCAAAGCCTTTGATTGCGTGCACCATGAGACACTTTTGCGTAAACTGTGTCATTACGGTGTGCAAAACGAAGCTCTCAACGTTATAAATTCTTATTTATATAATAGGTCCCAATGTGTAGATATTGATGGTGTGAAATCTTCCGGGCTACCAGTTTAGTCAGGTGTACCTCAAGGCTCAATGCTGGGTCCATTCTTGTTCTTAGTGTACATCCATGACTTACATTGACATTCTATTTAAAGGGTATCTGTGAAGTTGTACTGTTTGCAGCTGATACTTCTCTTATTTTTAGAGTAGACAGGAATAGACAAGACTATGTAAACAGTGCACTCTCAATGGTTACGGATTGGTTTACGACAAATAACCTAGTTCTCAATGCCAAGAAAACGAAATGTGTAAAGTTTGCCCTCCCAAATGTTAGAAATCTAGGACCCAACATCGTCTTAGATAAAGAGGTGCTTGAAACTGTAAACTCGGCAGTTTTTCTGGGCATAACAGTAGATGCTAAACTTCAGTGGGGCCAACATATATAGAGCCTAGCGGGAAGGCTCAGTTCGGCCGCCTACGCCGTCAGAAAAGTAAGACAATACACTGACGTTGATACAGCTCGGTTAGTCTATTTTAGTTATTTTCATAGCGTTATGTCCTACGGTATTTTGCTGTGGGGCAAAGCTGCAGATATTCAAAATATATTTGTCCTCCAAAAACGAGCTATTCGAGCAATTTACCAGCTAGGTGCCAGAGTTATTCTGAGAGATTTTTTCAAAGAAATCGGTAGTCTCACAGTGGCATCACAATTCATCTTCGCCAACATCTTAGGCATTAGGCAAAATAATTATTCACTTATATACTAAAAACAGTAATATTCACAATGTTAACACTAGAAATAAGGATAAACTACGTGCTCCCTTTCACCGGCTTCATAAGGTTCATAACTCATTTGTTGGGCTTGGTATAACCTTTTATAACTAGCTATCCTCATAATTGCTAAATTTGCCTTTTAATGCGTTTAAAATTAAAGTAAAATCCAACCTTTGTTCAAAGGCATCCTATTCTATCAAGAACTACTTATATGATAAAAATAGTTGGTCGCTGTGATTAACTCAAGACAATGCTTAAATGTTCTTTCTCTAGAATTATCTTACCTACTGACAGATTATATGAGTTTATAATTTTACTTTTTATCGGATTCCCCGCGTAGACGGAGGCGCGCCGAGTAAGAAATTTGCCTGTCGAGCAATGCGTGCGGGTCGATTCGGCGCGCCTCGGCTCGTCGCTAATGGACGCAGTATCATTATAAATATATAGGTGGCGAATTTCTGCGATTCCATTCGCATCGACTCGGTGAGGCTAGTGGACGCGAGCCTTTAGTCGTCATCTCGGTAGTCACCCCCTTTCTAGCCATATCATCTTCCACACAGTCCATCCATCGTTTCTGTGGTCTTCCCCTACTCTTATAGCCATCGACATTCGTACTCAAAAATTTCCTCACGACATTTTCCTTATTCTTCCGCATCACATAGCCATACCATGACAACCGATTTACGCATAACTTTTCAGTCATCGGTGCCACTTTCAGATTTCTACTTATGTAACTCATTTCATATTCTATCCATTCGTGTAACACCACACATGCCTCTTAGTATTCTCATTTCAGCTGCATGCAATTTCCTTTCATTCATCCCTATTGTGGTCCAACAATCTGATCCATACAAGACAGCAGGTCTAACCTGGGAACCATATTATGATACAAAAATTAATTTTAAATCTATTCTGTAGAAGAGAGTTCATCAGAGGAGGAAGAGGAACCACCATCATCTGGACTGGACAGTCCGCTCGTTCGACGACAAACTAAAGGCAAAGTGGTGGAAGGAGTCAATGGCATATACGAAGGTGGGAACACTGATTGTATGTATTTGTAGAATATTATAAATATGTTTATAACGACAATAGCAAGTGGACGCCTTTCTATAATCTTTTTGTTTTTGTTAAGTTAATAAAGTTCAGATTCTGGATTTACCCCATATTTTAACAGCTGTTTTGATATCCAGGATAAGTATTTACATAGGACTACCAATACGAAATCAGCAAATATGTAGAGAACAAAATTGTTAGAAAAGTTATGAGCTCGATATTGATAAAACGATTAAAGCGGTTTTAGTTTTCTCTAAAAACAATATCATAACAATTAAGATTTCGTCCTACTACTATAGTTTGACCGAGACCCCTGTTCCGCGCCTTGGGTATATAATGTGCGTAGCTCACGGGGGGCAGGGCAGGCCGCTCATTCGTCAACGCTCACGGTGGGCAGGGCAGGCCGCTCATTCGTCAACGCTTACGGCGCGCGCGTCCCGCCCGCCGCTCATTCGTCAACACTGCCCCCCGCCTCGCCGCGCAATCCTAATGCGTGGAACAGCGGTGCCGGTCAAACTATAAATTGACGAGGCTTGACGTAATAATAACAAATTGTAAAAATAACATCAAATAGACATTATTTGTATCCCATTATGCTGTCGTTTTCGATATGAATATTTTGTCCTATAATGTTTGTATGTGTATGGTTACAGTGATAAAGGAAGATAGTCACAACGGGTTGATTCCTGATCACGCACTAGTCAGCATAAAGCCAAGGAAACGAAGACCTGGCCTCGTCTCCGAAAGACCTATTAGCGTAAGTCTTACATATTTATCATACCTTGTAACGCAATGAACACTGTAGGCCTACCGCTTAACTGAGACGTTTCCTGAGATGCTACGCGGCGCGGGAGGGGTGACAGTTGTCTCAAGTTGACGGATCACTGAGCTCCCGCACCACGTCCGCACAAAGTCAAAGTCAAATAATTTATTTCAATTAGGCACAAAAAAGGCACCTTTGAACGTCAAAATTTACAAAAAAAATAAAAATAATTGATTTTAGTCGCCCCTTCCAAAAGGTGAGCACGGCGCTCACCGGCATGGCACGGCAAAGGATATTTATGCCACGAATAGAAATATAACTTAATAGTATGACAATAAAATTTAAATCAGCGATGCCGCAGTAACCTTAGGCTTGACGCGACATGCCGCGACGTCTTTAGGCATCATCATTGACATATACATTTTATTGTCATACTAAGTTATACTTCTATTCGTCGCATACATATCCTTTGGCGTGCCGTGCCGCCGGTGAGCGCTGGCCTTTAAGCGGTTTAGCTATAGTTTCTGACTTGCTTGAGTATTCCAAGTTCCCATTCAGTGCAAAATTTGCACTTTGGCGATTTATTAGCGGCGCCTATTTGGGCTGATTTAGCCATAGTCAGAGATAGTTTATCTGTGAAATAAAATCGACGCCTGACAGTTTTTAACCGACTTCCAAAAAGGGGCAGGTTCTATGTTCATAGCGTATGTTTTTTTTGTTATGTATGTCCACCGATTTCTCCGTCAATTGTGGACCAATTTTGAAAATTCTTTTTTTGTTTGAAAGGGTACTCTCGAGGTGGTCCCGTATAAATTTTATTAACTTTGCTTGGATAGTTTTTGAGTTAGCTTCAATAATAATACGTATTTTTCCCACTTAGTATTTATGGATGATATGATAAGTTCCTGTCACTGTTATTTACATAGCAGGTAGTGGTATTCGAATTTGTGTGGGGTAGATACCACAACTAAAAAGTGAAAAAAAAAAAAAAAAAAAACTACAATGTTGAGAATAACTAATTTCAGAAGACGATGGCAAAAAATGAAAATTCAAAACCAAAGTCACCGACTTCCGAAATGAAAGAAAATGACAAAAATCGAAATGTATTCGCAGTTTAAGTAAGACTTGGTTTAAAACTTTGATCGAATTCGCCCATAGGCTCAATTTACATTACCGCAGAACGGAATACAACCGAATTTTTGTAACAATATTGTACATAGCAAAATAAACTTTACATCAATTGTCTAACGTACAAACTAGATACGAGTGAATTCCCGAGAATGTGTGAGAATTCTCCAGAAGACGCGCGACCTGTTATTTGCCTCGTATCTAGTTTGTGCGTTACACTATTGACATAAAGTTCATGACGCTTTGTAGGGTATGTAAATTGAGCCTTAGTAGAAGAATAACTTAACCACCTGTCTCAGACCCAGACGTACCGGGTTCGATTTTGCGGGGCTAAATTCTCTAATCGGTATGGTCCGGTGGTAGGGCTTGTTCTAAATCTGCCTGGCTAGCTACCACCATCTTATCTAAGTCTGTCGCCATAACAACAATGTTAACAGCATTGTTGTGTTTCGGCAGTTAGAGGTAGGATAGCCCATTCCTCTATGGTGAGGATTCCGGGTGAAGCTCGCTTCCACCTTCGGCTTGATCATCTCTTAACTAGTGGACAAAAAAAAATACGTTACCTTTTCGTTGCGATAACTTCAGTCTAATGTTATCCTTTTTTTTTTTTGTGGTTGGGAAATCATCAAATGACGTCTCCCGCTCTGGGTGGAGCGGGAGGGCGTGTCAGACTCTTACTGACTAAAACCCACCCGTGTTCCTTCTGTTGCCTGTGCAATGCCAGGGGGCCACGGTATTCCTTTCGGACTTTCCCGCAACCCCGGCAGGCAATGGTCTTATCGAACCCCTTCACTTGCTGACATCTCATTGAGGTTATCCTATAGATATAAATATGGTTATCCTCTATTTTACAGATAGTACCCTCTTCTCTTAAAGCATCTGATTCAGTATATGCATTCGTTTGAACTCAACATGTTGCACACTGTACCCAATTTCTACTCACTAAAAATACCCTTTCACACCCTCATGCAGTGGTGGCCCAGTGGCAACGAGTCGTAGGTTCGAACCCTGAAAAGCGCTCTACTTTGTGTAACTTATTTCATCACCACTGCTCTCAAAACGGCGAAAGAAAATGTTGTGAGGAAACCGGCATGTCCTAGAACCAAAAATTCAAAGACATGTGACATCTACCAACCCGCTCTGAGCCCGTGTGGCTAACTCCCTCTCACAGAGAAGAGGCCATGTAGTCCTAGTATGTAGTGGGAACATTAAAGTCTGATTATGCTTATGCTATACCCTCAGCCAAGAACTGAAGAAGACAAGTTAGCCGGCAGACTAGAAGTAAAACGGTACAAGCAAACTAAGGAGAAGCTTCGTCGTCGCCGCGAGAAATTACTGCAGAAAGTTCGACTGCTCGCTGCAAACAAATCGCAGCGTCGGCTCAAAGGCAGCATGCTGGATCTAAAGGTTAGTTTCGTTATATTTAAGGATTGTTTCCGTGTTTCATATTATGCAGCTGTTTAAAGTGTCTGCTAACCATAGCAAAAGTTATTACAAAGGTCTGTTTTTTTCTTTTTTGTATGCGTGGGTATGGTTCGGCAATTTTGTGTGACTTATTACTCACTTACGATTTTTTTCTGACCTATATAAGCCGGGTAAAGGGTTCCTTTTAGCACCTTTGGAGTGAACTAACACTATGACAAGCTCCAAAGATGTATGGTTAAAATGAAATCATTTAGTTGCATTTTCAATATGGGCACAAGATTGATATAATGAGGTGATAAAGTGCGTTTCATCAAATAGGAGCCAACATTACAGCATTGAAACTATTTGATGAAACGAACTCTATACACGGTGACATTTGAATCACAGTTTTGTTAGAACAAAGGTTGTTCAGACCATGGTCTACTACCATTCTATTGCATCAAATATGTAATTAAAACAAACTAAACTAGGCGTTCTCAAATAAGTCTTATGTTGCTCAAACGTGTTCAAACATTAACCGTAACATCAAAGTACTCATCGCGGTAGCAATATGGCATTCAAAAGAGTTATGAGGAGTCCACGTGGCTACAAGGATCGCGCATTTATTGTGAAAATGTGTTCTAACTATTGGAATGTGGAAAATTGAAATCAATGTTGTCTTGGTGCACACAGAGCTGACTCGGATTTGTGGTTTAAGTTTTGTTTTTGTCTTGTTCCTGTAATATCCCAATAAATAAATAATACCTAATAATGTCACGTTAGATACAATAGGTACCCATACCTAGTACCTACAGGAAAGAATGAAAGCCACGTCTCATAGTACCTACCGTAAGTTCGCACCTACGAAATGATAAAATTATTAGAGGTCAACCACCTCGCCGCGCCGTGCATAGCCAGAAAATACCCATAGCCAAAGCCATAGCAAGCCATAAAAATGTGTTTTAAAGTAGCCAATTATCAGTGATAAAATACCCACCGAAGTTAATTTTTAACTTTGGTATTTTCTAGTCAGACGTACAAAAATAAGTGCTTACTAAATTTCGTTTATGAAGGTACATTTACCTGTAGACAATACTGTCCCGTGCGGGAGCGAGCCGCACGGGATAATGTTCTCTGATCGCGATGCATTATTAGGCAGCAGCTTCTATGAGCACACACACACTAAGAAGTTCCGAAAATAACTAAAATAATGACAGAAAATCACGAAGCACACTAGCACCCATAAGACAGTAAGTTAAAAACTCTTCGGCGCTTAAATTAATGAAATAGGAGAAAGCTCAACTCAAGTAATAATAAGTAGTGCTGTGCTTCCTAATAATTATTGTCCGTACCGATGCCGATGGCGCAGTTTCTGAGCGATAGGCTGCTGCGTTACGTGTCGCGAATTCGATTCCCCCACAGAAAGATGCTGGTGAGATTTGAATTTGTAAACGCACCCACATTAGCTACAAAAGTAATTAAGTACTAGTGTGGGGAACGTTTTAAAAAAGAATGACGAAGAAAGTGGATAATCTTTGGTGATATGTTCGAAACAAAAGTTCATAAAAAAAGAAGTTAAAAAAGTTTCAAATTAGGTACATGTGATGATTGTAATATCATTAAAAATTACTTATTTTTTCAGTAGACACATTTTATTTTGTCAGTTATGTGCACTAAAGTCGGTTAAAGTGTGGAAAAAATTATTATCGGTAATAATAATCTCAATTGTAATTGCTAGCAAAACGGACTTTTAAAATGCCTAATGAATGACGCGAGTGCTGTATCCTTGTATCATGCCTGACTGCTGATACGCTTTCTGTCGTAGTAACCGCACGATGTGATTATGTCGCCCCGTGCTCCGCCATCGGTTATTCGGTTCCTTTGAGTTTGCCGCCGCGGCCGGCCGGCACGTGCGTTTAGATGTTTAGTAAAGTACCTACTTATACTGCGATGGCCGCGCGTGAACTTGGGCGAAACAGCTGATTGGGAGTACTTAATTGAATTCACATAGCAGTTTCATGTTAAAATAAATGACTTACTAGTTTTAAATTTTATTCACATTCATTTTAAATCGTAACTGGCACAATAAAATATTTTATTGAATAAATAGTAATATCAAGTAGTTAGTGTATCTCTTTTATCGTACTTATTAAATGTTGTTTAATAACATTCGGATAAATAATTGTTGTGGGTCTGCTGTTTGTGTGTGAGTGATTTGAGTTTAAAACCTAGCTTAGAGCAACGTTTAAAATAAACATGTAGGTACCTACTTACCTACGTACTTTTACGAAGTATTCACCTCCTCTCTGTACACAAACATCACACGCATCTACTTTGAGACGCGAGCACCGCGCCACGCCTCAGTGTCTATGTTGTAGGTAGTAACGATAATCCCGTAATTTTTAACTTTGTCTTTTTTTGTGTTTTTTCAAAAACCAATGAGGTTTTTTTATTATTGGATGCTATGGAATGGTAGTAGACCATGGTCTGAACAACGTTTGTTCTAGCAAAACTGTGATTCAAATGTCACCGTGTATAACAAAAGTTCTTAAAACCGACTTTACTCTTGGCGTAATTTGATTACGCGTTGTTTTACCAAATGGGTTTGTTTTTTAAGTTCTGTAGAACGTATCACGTATAGTAACCAGAGTAAGCTGATTAATAACTTCGCCATTATGCTTAAAGAATCGAAAGTAGTGTGTGTTTTCTTTTATAAATGTCGAGCTTGATTTATCTACCGTCATATTTTATTGTTAATGCTTACAAAAAGGACACGGAAAAAGAAAGGGAGAAAGAGAAAGATAAAGAGTTAGAAAATGAGAAAGAGAAAATGTTAGAAAGGGAAAAAGAATTAATAAGAAAAATAGAATTAGAGAAGAATATAGAGTTAGAGAAGAAAATAGAGTTGGAAAAGAAACTAGAGATGGAAAAGAAAGAGATGGCGAAGAACTTACTGATGGAGAAGAAAAAAGAATTAGAGAAGAAACAAGAAGCTGAAAGGAAAAAGGTATCTGTCGCGGGCGTTTAGAATAAAAGTGTCCTACATAGTGCCGGTTACCCGTACAGTCCATCGTCGGGTCCCTTAGCTCCCTCTTCACAGATTCAAACTACCGGCGTTTGAATTTATGGAAAGGGTGCTAGAGTTCATTAACAAGTTTTTTCCATTTGCCCTCTTTTTCAGGAAAGTCATGTCTTTTATCTCGAAGGCTATAAATTATAAACGCCTTCGACAATTCTCACAAACGTATTTTTTTTTAAACATGTTACATAAACAGACAAACTGTTTCCAGAATTATTATCAATCGTCTATAATGATGACTTTTTTGTTATATATTTTGATCAGAAAGTAGATAAAAAGACAAATTAAATTACTGATTGAGAAAATGTAGAGTAGTTTAGAAAAGCTTCCAAAACACCTACCCTTTATCGCTTCGTAGAGATTTTATCCACCCTATATAAAAATGTAGTATAACCATTTCTAATTCACACAATCTTTACAACAGCAAATGGTGGAGCTAGTCGACTCAGAAACTGACTCAGAAGACTCTTCAATCGAGGAACCAGCTCCTGCTCCAGCACCCATGCCAGTTCCAGTCGAAAAGCCCATTGAAGTAGAAGAGTCTCCATCCCCTGTGGTGGTGATACCACCATCCCCACCTGTTGTAGATAATACGGACGTTATGAGTACTGAGGAGACGGCAAGGAAGATTAAGGAGCAGTTCCGGTGTAGCATGGCGAGGGTGATGGTCCAGCATCTGAACCCTTATAGGCATCCTGATGCACCGGCTGCTAGGATTACGTGCACGGCTGACTTTAAGCATCTGGCTAGGAAGGTTAGTTATTGTTTTTTTTTTACAGTAATTCTATTGTTCAAGTCTTTGTAAGCTGTTGGTAGTTTCTTTATGACAATAGATTACCTTCGGCACCTATCTGCTTTCAAAGATTTAATGGCTCCCCAATTTGAAACTAACTTTTGTCATAAATACTCTAGTTTTTGACAGTCACTGCCAAAGAAACGCGACACTCCGTTCCGTCCCACCACATTCAGTAAACGAATCATCAGTTGCAGTATGTTCTTTTTATCAACAACACTATCCGTTTGACGTATTTCCTGTATGGAAACAAGTCCTATTACTATGCCTCCGCTGTCCGTCCGTCTGTCTGTCAGCGTGCTGTATCTCATGAACCGTAATAGGTACACAGTCATATGATAGATTGTGTATTTCTATTGCCGCTATAACAACAAATAATAAAAATAAAAAGAACGTGTTCTTTTTACTAAAGTATTAAACAATTCAATAATATTCTTTATGCTGAATTGTTATTTATGTGTATATTTTTCCTCCCCAGCTAACACACTTCGTGATGCTAAAAGAGCTGAAACACTGTCGCTCAGTAGACGAGCTAGTAGTAACTGACTCAGTCCGATCAAAAGCGAAGATGTTCGTCAAGAAATACATGGCCAAGTTCGGGCCAGTATACAATCGACCAGCTGAAGAAGTTGACTAGCGCAGACAGGCCGCTAGTCGGCCGAAAACATAGCACTGGACACGCTTCTGGCAAAAACTCAAGCACTCACTCCGGGTGTATCACTTGCATGAACTGATAGTTGCTCTATCAGTTTCTACAAGGCAACGGACACAACATGCTTGTTTAAACTAAGTGACTATGTCCTTACCCGGTGATACATTGACTGCTTTAAATTGATCAATGCGTTCTAAGAGCACCATATTAATAATTTGTGCACTGACAGTGAATGTACTTTTATAGATCCACGTCCAATGGACTGTTGATACTAATAGTTAAATTAAAACCACTATTTGATTTAGTAAGGATTTAATTCACACTCATTTAATCAATAATGACACTTGCATGTGAGTTATATTTTGTATGACGATCGTTAAGTTTTCCAGTGATTGTAAATGAAAAAATTGCGGGACAAAGGAATTAAGGACACAGAATGAAAAGAAAATATGTATACTGTTTGATGAAGTAGACTTCGAGTTTCGAAAGTATGTACTGCATAGAAAATTACAACTGAACTAAATTGTAAATATAGTGTTATAAGTCCATAGCTCTATCATATATGTTTTAAGAAACTCCTCTTTAGCGTTAAACTGTATTATAATTAGATGATTCTATGTTCTTAGACATGATTTTAATATATGTTCACGGGATTCATGCAAGAGAAAGTATTTATGATTATATTATACTATGATCTCTGGAGTTTTGCCAATACACGATCGCAACTCGAATATGAACTGCAACGGTTTAAGTACACAGTATTATAAATAGATTATATTAAATATTATGAACAGTTGTATGTTACTGTGTTTTATCAGTCTAATTGTTGAGATAAACCTGATTTTATAGAGATGTCGAAAATTGACTAGATATCACGAAATATGTAATTCTTGGCGTTCTTGTTTCAGTACACTGATAAACTGAATTCTATAGAATATTTCATTGCGTGTGCTAGATAAATATACTAATAGGTAATCTTATTTTGAATTATAGATCAATTCAAAATTATTTTCCTGTTAAAGTAGCTGATCATTTTGAATATTCATTTTAGCCCAATTTACAGATAGTGCAATCCACGACGACGCGTCCCACTCTGCGATGACTGTACTGTAAGCTGTACTTTAGTACGGAGCGGAGCGGAGTGGGGCGCATCTCAGTGGATTGCACTATCTATATGGCGATATTTGAATGGTAGTAAAGCATTATGTATTCAAATAAGTAATATAGACTCAGTTTGCAGATTCTGAAAAAGTACTTGTTCTCACACAAAAATGGTAAGTATATGTATTTTGATTACTAACGCCCGAAATAAATAATGTCTCAATCCCAATCTTGATCCGCAGTCTTTGACGGCTGCTTGTGCTTCGCCCTCAAATTAGACTCAGATTGACAACCTCGGCCGTTGATTGCTTACAGACATGGATCAGGTTCAAGATTGGGATTGAGATGTATTATTTATTAATTTTGGGCCTACATTGATTAACTAGCCAATCACAATACGAAGTATTTTAGATGGAGACAGACCACAGTATAAAGACGATGAGATTTTCCTACTATTTTACACCAATTAACTTTTTGCTACCTGTAGCGAACAGAATATAGGGCCGCCATTACACTAAACTTGTAAGGTTTCCTCACGTAAGTTGATTACGTAATTAACTTACGGTTCATTTGCAAATTTAAGCTCTCTTGTAAGTAACTTATCGTAATTTCTTATCACATCTTACGCAGTCATAAATTTTACAGAAGCAACCAAGTGTAATGGCGGCTTAAAGCTTGAACTGCTTCCGCTTCCTGTAAGTGCTTTCGCAGTGCAGAATTATATTTTCAAGAATAATGACTATTAGATTATGTAATTAGTGATAGTTGCTCGCAACCGTAGTTGCGGAACAAAACCAAACATGAGTTTGTCGTGAAATTATATAGTAAGCTGATATGAAATTATGTAAGCAAAAATCTCCGATATTGAGATAGTTTTTATGTGATTCACCATGTTGTGTAAATAGTTGTAAATACGAGTGACATAGAACTATTGTCTGTTCGGGATATAGAGTGAACGGTTTTATTTTTATGTGGTAGATGTGCGGTCGCGGCTGTCGCGACTCGCTGACGAACGATTTCATACTTAGTTTGGCGATCAGATCGAAGCCGTCGGAACAAATAAAATGTTATTTCTTTTAATATGATCTTGTTTTATTTATTTTATAAGCTAGGGCCTTCACCACGATAATTATCGATTCAATAAATCTGGTATTGCACACTTTTACTTTACATTTTACTACAGTAAAAAAGGTAAAGGCTCGTGCAGACCAGCACGACGCGACTCGAACAATACAATTTCTAAGAAAACTTCACGGTATAACAATAACCGGTGTCGCGTCGCGCTAGTCTGCACGAAGCTTAAAAGGATACACTTGAATATTTATTTAGTACTTCAAGCACATGGCGGCGGACTTAATGCTATAGGCATTTTCTACCAGTCAACCTTTGGGTGATGCAGAGACAAACAGTTAATACAGTTGCATACATTTATACAAACACATACAGTTATCTTAGACAATAGACATTTATTTCCAATCCTCATGAAGTTTTTCATTAAATTTATTGTTTTTCACTTGTGGAGAATGCTGTTCTCGCCGTCGGCTGCAGCTGAAGACGCTGCTGTAAGGAAGAGGGTGAAGTACGCTCCGTTGGCGGAACGTTACCTTTTTGTGCCCGTTGCCGTTGAGTCCATGGGGTGTTGGGGCACTGAGGCCAAGAAGCTCATTAACGATATAGGGCACAGGCTCCGTGATAAAACGGGTGACTCCCGCTCCGGATCGTTCTTGGTGCAAAGGTTAGCCATTGCCATCCAACGTGGTAATGCTGCAAGCGTTATGGGCACCTTTGCGCCGGGAACAGTTAGGGGCGGGTTATTCGACTAATTTTTTGACTTGTTGTTTTATAGTTAAGTAATTAAATAAATATATTTACAAATATAGAATTCATATTGTTGTTGAGGTAATGTTTATATTTGTGTTAATAATAATGTTATTAAATGTATAGTCTTTTTACATTAAAAAATTAAACCATTAAATACTATTCGGTTCCCTAGAAAATGGTTGAACTGGATGGTGCTGATCCACGCGTCATGTTCTTGAACGGGCGCCGTCAGTTGAGACTGGTCATCTGTTATCTGCCAAGGCTTATTTTTAATCGTTTTTGCTTTTTTTTTACATTGTTCTCACAAAGCAACAAGAATAATGTGCCCAGGATTTTGTAATATCTATATTTAAAAGAGTGTTGTTCTTGGATTTTCTTGCCCGTTCTTCTCCATAGAGATCTACGTTTTGGAATGGGCAACTAACTTGAACTTTCTGACTAACTGACCGACTCTATGACAGTTCAAAAGTGCCTGTAAATGGTTTAATTAAAATTAATGCTTTGAGCTACCACATACCTAGTAGTCATGCTGGATAATGGTAGCTTGCCGTGAATTCGGCAGAACTGCTCTTTTTCTGGCATTTTGCTTGTACATTATAATACTTGGCTGTTATGATATAATATCCACCATCTATATTCTGTAACTGCCTCGTTGGTCTAGTGGTCGAAAACGCTACTGCTGACTGCTGAGTATGAGGTGCTGGGTTCGATTCCCAGGTCGGGCAAAGTGATATTGGGTTTTTCCATTAGGAATTTCTCAATACCAGCCCGGAGTCTAGATTTGTGCCCGGTTGATGGCAATAGACTCGCCCCCGATTCAGTAGCAGATTGGCATTACTGACTTACTATTAATATTCTAGTTCGCTAGCTAGCCACATTTCATATTACCAGTAATATTGCCAAATCAATCAAAACAGCGAAATATTTGACATCTATTGGCGATGTTGCCCACTTTCAGGGTAAACGCTCTTAATTTCATCAATTTTACACCAATATATTCTTCACAAAATCCGGGTCAGAGACACATCGCTCTGCGAATGTGGGTTGGATGAAGGTACTTTGGAGCACATTTTTTTTTTCATTAAGACTGATCCACCTACATGTTTTGGTTTATTTGAGCCTAAATATGAATAAAACTGTAATTGATTCATATGTAGGGTTACCATATAAAATAAACAAATATTAGACCACCTAGGTCACTCAATTATATTTTTTTTTTTGGAAAACAGCTAAAAACCATTTTGAATCGTAGTACAGGACCAAATTTTTGACGGATACAGATACGTTGTGGTGTCCGACTCATAAGTGACAAAATTTTGCGTACTTTACACGCCTTCAAATAATTTGGGATATTTGCTAATAATATCTTAATATGTTATAAACAGTCTCATTCATCAAATAACTAAACTAGAAGCTTAATTTCTTCAAAATAAAATATTTTACTAAGCTCGGTGTCTTTTACGCTATGTAAAATACGCACGTCCTTGCTTGACTACCTAAGAATATTTTGCCGCTGTTTTTTTTTAACGTAAGCTAGCATTTATAGTTTAGTATTAATAAAGCCTTAAAAACACCAGTAATCGTTTTTATAAATAATACCACTGTTGTTTTATTTTTTACAATTAATTTTACATACGTCCCTTATTTGTTTCCGTTGTAATACTCCTGTTGTGCGACACCATAATTTCGAAACCAATAAACGTGTGTGGATGTTCCTGGATTATTTAGTACGGCTACATTGGCATCAAGCTGACAACAACATTTCGGATACAAACCGCTATGTTTTTTTACTGTCATTTGAGATTTTGTTTGTGTCGTCAGCGCGTGTCGTTAAGATTTCCTGACTTTAGGTGAGTAAATTTGTAATATTTTTACGATTTTCTAGAAATTGATATTATATTTATAAATCCTCTTTAACTTTATTGTTAAAAGGGATGCAGAAGTGTTCGATTAATGGTTAAATTTGTGAATTGTTGCATCTTTAAGGTTAGGTCGTGAATAATTTTCATTCCGTTGTGCGATTTGTGACACGAAATTGTGCGACAAGGAAAATTTATAAAGCTGTGTTTACAATCTAATCTCATTAGCTACCTATTTATTATATGATTCTTAAATATTTAGATTATTGTTTAAATATTTATAAAATAGTTTTAACTTTCTACGCCAAAGCCTAAGAGGGTAATGTTTTAGTAGGTTTGTTTTATATGCCTGTCTCTATATTAGGTATCTTCTTTTATTCCTTTTTTTCTGCGTGACCTTTTGTGATGTTAGCTTGTCAAAGTTAGCAGTTAGTGTTTTTTTTTTTTTTTTTTTGTAGACCGTGTACCTTTTTCTTTTCAGATGCCTTTATCATCCGCAGAAAGATGTCGCAAGTACCGCGAAAAACTAAAAAAAAAAAACCACGAAACTTTGAAGAAATTAAAAAGAAAAACTTGGAAAGAACGAAATCCATCCAGAATGTTATTTATCAGCTGTTTTTTGTTGTTGAATTCTTATAAGTCAAAGAATAAAAGATTTTAGTAAGTAATACAGGCCTTTTTTTTTTTTTTTTGGGTGGGAAATCATCAAATGACTCCTCCCGCTCAGGGTGGAGCGGGAGGGCGTGTCAGATTCTTACTGACTAAAACCCACCCGTGTTCCTTCTGTTGCCTGTGCAATGCCAGGGGGCCACGGTATCCCTTTCGGACTTTCCCGCAACCCCGGCAGGCAATGGTCTCATCGGACCCCTTCACTCGCTGACACTCTTTGAGGCGCGCGTGGAACACAACGCGCCGTCGACCCGGGCCTGGTCCTTACCGGACGGCGAGCTACCCATTGCTCACCGTCCGCAAGCCCACGCCTACGGTGGCCGGGAATCCGCGATCGATTCCCGACGCCCGGGGCGTCTCCTCCTGAAGTAATACAGGCCTGCAAGGTTGTTACTGTTTTACCAAACTGTTTTGGATTCTGTTCAGTTTTGGTTTTGTAATTTAATTTATTTGGATTGTACTACTTAGATATTAAATATTTCTCGAAATATAATGTTTTTTTTTAATTTAGTCCACTTACCTACCTAAAATCTTACGACTATATACACACACCCTAATAATTCTATTGTGCTACATTTATATTCCAGTGTGACACATTCCGTTGTGATTTCCGTTGTGCGATTACGTCAAAAATTTGGTCCTGACCCAGTAATACGATTCAAAATGATTTTTAAATTTTGCGTTTTTTTTGGGACACCATGAGTACCTAAGTTTAACACCAAATTTTCTTTACGCAATAACTTGAAGTAGGTTTTTATTTTGTTACAGTCGAAAAATAAATATTATTTCTATAAAAGTCGTAGTATAAAAGTTGAGGGAGCAGTGGTGGCTCAGTGGTAACTAACGGCTGCGACTTACGATTTGTTGTAGGTCGTAGGTTCGAAACCTGACAAGTGCTTTACTTTGTGTAAATTATTTCATCACCACTGCTCTCAAAATGGTGAAGGAAAACATCGTGAGGAAACCGGCATGTTCTAGAACCAAAAATTCGAAGACTTTTACCCGCACTGGACCCGCGTGGTGCATTACGGCCCAATACCTTACACAGAGAGGAGGACTTTGTCACACCATTGCAGTGGGAACATTAAAGGCAGGTTATACTATGCTTATGCTTGTTTTACCTACAGAAACTACGTGTATCGTGTTTCTAGGTAAAAAGTAGTTTAGATATTTGTGGATACCTGCGAATTAGGGAAAATAGAAGGTACTTAGTTCACCTTCAAATGTGTACCTTGATGCGCAAGTGGGTGGGGCACGCAATTTTAGCATAGATGGTCTTGGGCTTTAAAAAAACCTCATTGTTTAATCTTACCTACTTTTTTATTTCAGCTAGTTATAACTACTTCGAAAACCAACCGTTTTCCCGGATTTTCTTGATGCTAATTTAAACTACAACTATTTTAACAGAATAAAAATAATAGACAAATTCATCTCTTGATGGCCAGATTATGTAGTAGTTTGTTGCTGCCTCCAAAACTCTTCGCGGTTTTCCAAAAACCGTATAGCCTCTTCAGCTTGTCTCAGGACAACATCGTTCTTCTTATCTGCTATGGCCAAGTCTGGATTCTTCAGTAAGTTTTCAAGGTAGGTTTTGTCGGAATTCAACTGTCCTAGGACTGGTCTAGCAGATTTTGACCTCTTTTTCGATGTTTTTTTTACCACTTTTACAGACCCGATCGTGTTTTCTATGGCCTCCTGAAAATAAAAACCTTAGAATTAGTGGGTAGATACTCACCTGTTATAGGCACTTCATTTCTTTTGCCAAGATTCTTCCGTTTTCCTTGGCTTGTATTGCCTTTGCGTACTTTAAATTCAGTTGCATCACTTGCACATTTTACTGCCAGTTAGGACATACTTGGTCCTAGAAAATTTCAGTTCATACTTACAAACTATCTACTCAATAAAATCTTGAATTCATTCAAATAATCACTGACAGACAGCGTACAGCCTTGACCGATCGGACTAGAAGCATGAAATATTGAACAATAGTTCCTCATAATTACAGAAGCAGGAAAGGATATAGGAAAGGATTTGAAAATTCATTCTTTTGAGGGGTTACATAGGGGATAAAATTTTGTACGGTTAAGTTCGTAATTTTTGCTGATGGGTAATCCTATCGGTTACACACACGCTTGTAAATAATATCATATCGATTAACCTGCGCTTTCTGCACTCCAAGTCTGAAGTCATTCAGGTCAGGTCTGGCCCGTAGTCCTCGATGGTAATGCACGAGGCTCATCTCGAATTCTCCGCAGTAGTACAGTGCCTCAGCCTTCCGTAGTAGCGATTTCGCGTCCTTAGGGTCAAGTCTCAGGGCTGCTTCGGCGTCGATCAGTGCTGAGCGAGGCTCTCCTAGCAGGAGGTAGCATTTACTGCGAGAGATATATGCTGCTTTCTCGTCAGGGGCTAGCTCGATGGCCTGGAAAGATAGGAATTAATAAAGATTTTTTTTTGGCAAATCTTATAAACCGCGGGTTTACCCACGGATTCGTACCCGTGCCGTGGTCTTTACTAAAAATAAAAATATATGAATGTAGTTTTTCTCGACTTTTGGTTCCTAAGAACATAATTTTCTATCTGTAATAGCAGTCTTTTCTACACTAACCTAGGTATCTCAATGAATCAATCACCTTGTACCTATACTAAAATGTCAACACTGAAAAAAATATGAACACCTTATTTAGATTAACGATACGAAAACATGCAAACCAAAAACCCGAAGTATACCTTACTGACGAACAAGACAGCGGTACGATATCGCTCCCTCATCATTTCAGCCCGAGCCAGCGCCAGCAATGTTCCGGCATCCGCTTCAACAGGTAGCTGCAACGCGCTACTTCTCTCCGCTTTATCCTTCAAGTTTAATGAGTGCTTGATATCCTTCGAGCCCATGACCACAGCTGCTGCACGGTCTTTATCAGTATACAACTCCTCTTCCCTCCTCCTTCTCTCACGCTTTGGCTTCTTCTTCCATTTTTTCCTTGGCTTAACCGATTCCTTCCTCTCTTTAGCAGTAAGCTTCTCATCTTCGATCTCTTGCTCGCGTCCTTTGTCAGCGGACTGCGGGGCTCTCTTGCTGATCGATGCCTTTTGTACTGGCGTTTCTTCCTCCTCATCGCCTATACCAACTCGGACGTAGCTTTGTAGGAATTCTGCGTCCTTTGTCGTTCCAAAGATGGAGCGAGCTTGCGCTTTGGCGTTGTCGAAGTCCATCGGGAATTCGAGATGCTACGTTATGTCCTCCACTGGTTACGTAATGTGTAGGTGTGTGGACAGGCGTAAGTATCGACGCCTCGGCTGTCGTTGTCATGGCTACTGAATGTGTTTTCGCACCCACTTCTGACACACTAGTGGTGTATGGGCCGTCCTCAGGGGCGGCTGTGTCGCAGAGCGATGATATTGGTTTCAGTTTGGGTAAACATTTGTTGTGTTTGCATATGCACATATCTACTAAGATAGGAAAGCGATTTAAAAATAGTCAACACACCTATTAATTTACTGTAGATCTACCTTTTCTTTTTATACAGCGAGGAAGTTGGGTTAGCAAACGTTTTAATAGCTTAAATTGTAGTAGCATAGTATGCTGCATAAAACATCCTACTTCAAATGAAATATCTCAAATTGTTAATCTGTTTTTCTATTATGTTAATGCAATAAGTCTAAGGTAAGAAGGTACAAAACAAAACAACGTGAGGAAACCGGCATGTCGATGATTCGAAGACATGTGACATCCACCAACCCCAACTTCCTCACAGAGGAGGCCCATGTCTCAGCAGTGCAGCAGTGGGAACATTATGGCTTACTAGCTTTTTCCCGCATCTGCGCTCGCGTGGAAGTCGGAAATTATCCCATGGAAACGAAACGAAATCCAGTTTATAAACTATCTGTCTGCCTCATCCAAATCCTATTAGTAGCATCACATTATAGTAATAGTAATTTATTTCCAAACTTCAGAAAACGTTACATCAATGAGTCATCGTTGTTCAATACTATCGTGAAATCATGCAAGCCTAGTACTTTTTGTTAGGTTAGGTTAACTCAGAAATTGTGCACATAGTCTAATGATTGTAATACTATCTTGAATTCATGCAAGCCTAGTACTTTTTGTGCCAAGTTTCAAGTGTATTAACTCAAGGAATAAGATTTTTCATACAAACGAAATCCCCCCTTTTAGGTCAAATTTTCAAAAACCGCTTCTTATTGCTGCCCTACATTATAAAGGAAACTGTGTCCAAAGTTTCACGTTCCTAGTACCAGTAGTTACTGGTACTAGGAACGTGGCAGGCTGTATGTTGATATGTCAATCAGTCAGTCAGTCAGTTTATCCGTTTAAATATGTATGTATATAGTTTATGCTATGCTAAGAAGGTACACAACGAAGCGTGAACGTGCAATCAATTTAAACGTTAAAGACTAATTTACATATAAATAAATAATCTACTATACTTCCGTGACAAACTTAATTGAGCTACACTTTAAAATTCAAATTATACCTAGCCATTTTAATTGAACCAATAGTTGTGGTCCGTAAAATTAACAAAACTCGTCTTAATACCATAAAAATAATGGAATACTGATACTTTTAACCCATAAAATATTTATCTAATGCCTAATAGTAGTCGCAAGCGCGGCTACCAAGCTTCAGATCTTCAGTGCGATTTCAATTTAAACATGAACACAAACGCTACATTGATTTGCGCGCATTTATTTGTTTAGGCATAACGAGAACAACCAAATCTTTTTTAAAGTGAATTCAATACACTGCAGATATGATCATTTAAACCAATAATAAAAACACTGTCTGCCGTCGCGCAGTCTGATCAATACAACAAAGATTTTGAAGCGTGTGCATTGGGCGGATAAAATCTGCTACGAGCGCTACGAATCCTATGATACACGTTGCAATGCTACGTGCTACAGTATCTAGCGTAGCGGTTACATCATATCCGCTACGACGTAGCTCGCGTAGCAGTCGGCGTAGCGTAGGAACAAAATCGGGAAATCCTGCATTCGTGAAAGTAATTCCGTGAATTTACAAGTGCTCTTATATTATTTGTAAATATTCTCTCTAGTTCTTCAAAATAACTGTACCTTGGCTAGTGAGTTGAGTCCTCGATCGTAGTTGCCGTTCTTTATATGACCAGTGGCTTCATCACGATGTTTCTTTGCCTCCACAGGGTTTGTGTAAGGTAGCTCTGGTTCCTTGCCTCGACCCATTGTGTATTATTGGGAATACAGGAATTCTCGTCAGGACGACCTGTAGAAAATACTAATGTTTAGATTTCTGCGGAATTGCCTGCCACGTGTATAATTATTTACTACATAACTGAGAGGCAACTCCCGTAAAGGTGAGTATACACTAAGGTGAGCATTTTGTTGAGCGACCAATTGGAACCCTGCACCTAGCTTCTGACGCTTCATAAGTGCCTTTGTAGATTTATGTGAAATAAAATATTTTGAATTTGAATTTGAGCATTTCCATGTAATGTAACGTTCCTGCAAATGCTGCGTTTGACGTAATGCTCAGGGCGAGTGAGCATTTACCTGTAACATTTATTTGTCACGATCTGGCCCGCCAGTCTCGACATAGATAGCGATCGCTATACGACCGAATTCGGTCACAAAGTCCTAATAGCGGCGTGCTTGACAAGCACGAAAAAGTCCCGTACTTGTGAAGCATTACGTTCGTTGGTTTGATTAGTTTAGGTTGTAACAAAACATCGGGCGTCGTGTTCGAAGTACGGTTCGATAAAATTAAAAAATGGCGAATGCTCGATGTTCTATTAAGTAAATGCTCCAGTTTATACTCACCTTTATGCTTCGGCCGTATTTGCGTCTATCATGTCGAAGCTTCGCACAGTGATACGATACATGCAGATAAGTTTTAAATCATTTATTCTCATAAAAGACAAAAAAGCCAACATCACAAACACAAAGATCTGGCCAACCATTATCAGTTATCATCGTGATAGTTCGGGCTGCGTATAGCACTTATCGCCCGGGTACACGTGCACATAATTAACGTGGCGATGGCGCTAATGTGACCACCGCATTAGCGCGATAACTTTTTAGCGAGAATATCATAGGAAGCTTCGGCACGCATAGCTTTGTCACGATAGACGCAGATGCGGCCGCAGCATAAGAATGTTCGCATTCTATTTAATCTCTTCTTTATCTTCTCTTCTTTATCTCTTCTATATCTTTTAGATTTTGTGAATGTGAGAACGTTGTCTTGTAGATCTGTCGACCATTTTCTATCTTGCCAAGTACCTGGTACTTGTTGATAGGCCTACACTGTCCTCTCATACCTATTAACACTGTAATTTGAAAACATTGTAAATACTTTAGGGGCATGAGGAACAGGGTGTAAAGTTCACTCATCCACCATAGAAAAGGGAGGATCCTCCAACCAGACGGGTGTTGTGTCGGGCGGGCCGACTGCCCGACTGTTGATTTTGGATAGTCTTATCTATGTCGTTCGCGCGGTAAACTCTAATTGCGCGATGCAGGATTTGTGTGACGTCATATCTTAGATGCGTAGTTAGTATGTGGCGGTGAAACCGCTACAATACCATTTACTTTTAAAAGAGTAACCGTGGAGTTTCTTGTCGGCTCTTCTCCATAGGAAACGACCAATTGGAACCGTGCACCTAGCTTCTGACGTTTCATAAGTGCCCTTGTAGGTTTATGTGAATTAAAATATTTTGAATTTGAATCTCAGTCTCAATCTATCAAAAATGCAATCAATTTACCTACCTACATTATTGACACGCCATTGGACTTCAGTTAAGCAGCCAAAAAAGATAGCTAGTTATTTTTGAATTAACTTAACGTTGGCAGTGACACTAGTGGGTTTCGAACACGATCAGGGGCCCAAGTCTGTTATTTTTATAAATTCGTCATTCCAACACGATCCCATTGTCATTTTGCTAAAAGTTCGTAATCTGCTAAATTCATAATGGTCGATCATTGGTTGATCATTGTATTCCACAAACACGATACTCGTAACGAATTAAAAGCAATGACTACACAATGACGTTCTCATGGTAGGTCACTGATCAAAGGAACTGTCAAAATTTTAGCAAATTACCGCTTAAGGCAGTCATTCATTTTTCGTTATATACGAAATTACCAATAAATGCCATTTCTTTCAATGGAATTTCAATGGCTGACCTTTGGAAAGTCATAATGATGCCAATATGTTAGTAGATTACGAAACTTGTCAAAATCAACAATTATGAAATCAATGATAGACCATTCTGACACTATTGTAGTAGCAGACTTGAGGCCCTGCTCGGTTGCCAGTCTGCCGCCTTACCAGTCAGTACTAAAATTATTCATCAAACAGCTTTTACGCCCCCCACAGACGAGAAATTAACAAATATGTATACGAGCAAAAGTAAGCCGATCCAGTTACCAAAAAAATATTAAACTGTTACCTAAACTACTCGGTAAATATTTAGGCAAAGCAACCTGCCTGTAATGTATTAGGCAAATGTTTGCTCAGTTACCGACCCCGCACTATGACGGATGAAGCGCTGCCACAACAGACCGTGTTGTCATAAATCTTACAATTTCTGCCCTTTATTCGATCCGTTCTAATGTGACAATTTTTAGCGTTAGGCTCTAAAGGGAGCGAGCGCAGTAAGTGGCGTACATAAGGGTGCAGCGCAATGGTTTACTTTAAATTCATCGATAGTCGTCTACAGTAGTGTTGCATAGAAAATGTTGTGATGTGACTTACAATTAAATAAGTAACTTTGTTGTACCTGAAGTTGTGAGCAGTTTGAATAATGATTTACACTGATGCTGCGGGACAATATTGCTACGGGAGATTATTGTCATTTTCATCAGATGACGTACAATTAAGTACTAAGCATAGTTCTTAATTTTACGTAATCTCTAAAAGACAAAACCATGCAGAAAATCTCATAATCTTAACTTTTTCAAAGTTTTTAAAATTTACTTATTTGTTTTTTTTTTTATTGATAAATATTTTATAATAATATATTTTACACATAAATCTTATATACAATACACAATCTAAACTATGTGTATACAACAAACTAAGTATTATATACACTGGATCGCAAAAATTCCGGGTCACTAATAAAAACCGTGATATCTCCATAAATTACA
The DNA here is from genome assembly GCA_963853775.1 of Xanthia togata. NCBI lineage: Eukaryota > Metazoa > Arthropoda > Insecta > Lepidoptera > Noctuidae > Xanthia > Xanthia togata. The sequence continues at coordinate 21,484,355 of OY970798.1, read as the reverse complement.
TACCTAGATCGCTAGAATAAATAATATGTAGTAAGCAGGTTACTAATGCTTGTTCTAAATTTCTAAAGAGGTTTCATTTGTACAAGTAACAGATAAAAAAAAAACTGCTCTTTGAAAAATTTTAAAATTAGAAAAATAATATTTTTTCTTTTGTTTCAAAGCGAGCTGTCATTATAAATGATTCCTTGGATTTATCAGAATATTCAGTGCAATATCATGTCGTTAACACCTGAAGAATGTACACGGATTATTACCATGGTACAAGAAGGAAGCAGTCAGCGTAGCACTGCTAGAACAGTAGGAGTATCTTTATCAACGGTCCAAAGAGTACTCCAGCGATTTCAAGAGACCGGCATGAATATCAGAAGACCAGGAAATGGCAGGCCAAGGTGCACAACTACACGAGAAGGCCGATTTATCGTGAGCACTATGTTAAGAAATCGACATCTCACGGTTCAGGTCTGAAACAGTCTTCAAGAAATTCACCACAACAATGTGAGCTCTGATACGATTCTGCGACGTCTTCGTGATATAAAGCCTTATAGACCAACAAACGCCCCCAAACTGCTCAGAGAACATCGAGTTGCCAGGTTACGGTTTGCTCGAGAACACATTCGATGGACAGATGAAGATTGGTCCAAGGTTATGTTTTCCGATGAGTGCAGATTTTGTTTTTTTTACGCACGACGGGAGACGAAGAGTTTTTAGACGACAAGGAGAACGGTATCATCAAGCGTGTTTTGAAGAAAAGGTGCCATTCGGTGGAGGATCAATAATGGTTTGGGCTGGGATATCTTCAGAGGATCGCACGGAGTTAGTGATCATAGAAAACGGTTCTCTGACTGCTGTCAGATACGTAGAAGAGGTTTTAAATGAGCATGCTGGTCCTTTCTTAGTGAATATGCGTGCAAATTCCATTTTTATGCACGATAATGCGCGACCACATACTGCTCGTTTGGTCAATATGTATATTCAAGACGTCGGTATTACCTGCATGGAGTGGCCAGCTCGCAGCCCAGACTTAAATCCCATAGAACATGCATGGGACGAGCTCGGGAGATGCGTGAGACAACGTTCTCCTGCTCCCGTTACCTTACACGAGTTAAGGAATGCGCTAGTGGAAGAATGGGCAAACATAGACCAAAATCGTATTAAACATTTGGTTTACAGCATGCCACATCGTCTTAAGTGATACGGGCTCGTGGAGGAATTACAAAATATGAAATTGACAAAAAATCTTTTATTTTTTAAGATTTACTGCGAAGTGTATTTTTGTTGTCATAAGTTAAAAGCGAAATTTTCTTATTTTTTAGTATTTAATTAAAGTTATATAGTGTACAAAACGTGTTACACATTTTTTATATATTAATCAGTCATCTACGAGTACTATGTATACTATAGTTTCGCAAATTAGTCTTATGTATTTAAGAAACTATCACGCCATTTATTAGCGACCAGACCGGAATTTTTGCGATCCAGTGTATATATGTACAAGTATGGAAAGGAAAAAATAAACGGAATAGCTCATTAGGCATCAAAAAATTCATCCGCATCGCTGTCAGTGGAAAAGTGCCCAAAAGGCTGGCAGCGTTGCCACGTTGGATGGCAATGCTGATTCTTTGGCCTAAGAATTGGCCAGCCCTCTAGTCACGTGAAGAGTCGACCAGCCGCTTTGCGATGTTCCAAAATCTCAGTGAGCACTCGGAACCCACGGCCCTAGTGTTTCAACCCCAAACGGCTCAATAATTGTTGTTATTACCGTACGATTGGAAAATCATTGGAACTTTGCAGCTTGCAGCCTACTGGCGTTTTCTTGACAGTGAGTTTACTGTTCTTACTGAAAGCGCCAGAGGGTATACTGTCCTCATGGCCCCATTCGAACTTACCGTTGAATCGTAATCGTTTCCGTGATGGTCGCCTATTACTCTCCTTGGTTATCGGGACATCTCCCGTTCAATGTCATCATTGCCATTTACCGACCTCATTGGTTACGGGGGTGCATTAATTTAACTTTTTATAAGTAGGTCGGTATATAACGAATCGGTAAATTTTGTTTTCTATTTGAGTTGATATATAATGTACTACGGTTTTTGTCGTGAGACAGTACAGAAGATGGAAAAAATGTGTTTAGGTATTTTCTAGAAACATCCATTCCATTTTAGAAGCCTAGGTAAAATGTCCAAAATAAGCGTTCGTTGAAGTCAAAATGTGGGCTAGGTTTTTATCACCGTCAATTTCCCTAAGCTTTTTAGAAAAGAAACGAAGAAATGGCTAACATCAAGCTTAAAGCATTTATAGCCATGCACATTCCTCCACTTCAAAATCTAGTGTAGTTTTCGGTCGGTCGGGATTCCGTTGAACCGATTAGCTTTTTTAAGCTGGTTCCGAAGTGGTAGTTCGCGAAATTCAAATTTTCTTACGTTTTTTACAATTTCCAGGTCAGTGCCAGATTGTATCTTGATCAAAATATGATCCGCGACCATAACAAATATGTAGTTACATTTCTCTAAGTAATATTTGTTCCATTGATTGATTTTCTTGAAATCATGCAATTTGAGAGTGTAAGAAAATTTGAATTTCGCGTGCTAGCACTGCGGATCCACCTTAAAAGCAAATTGGCGTGACATCTCCCACTTTGCTCGTCAAGAAAAAATTACTCCGATTCCAAAGGTAGAATTATTAACGTTTTTTTCAAAACTAAATTTCTAATCTATTGCTTCATTCAACTTGCATTCCGTTGGCTACGTGATTAAACTTTGCTGGTAGCTTTGTTTGCGTGGCTTAGCTGACATTTATTATACTTAGCTATCAGATTAAGTTTTGAACTTTAATTTTTGTTTACAAACAAAATACCTACCTAATACGTAATTATCTCCCTTGAATTATCCGCATCATTGGGATTGCTGCGATTGAACTGATGGTTTCAGACCGTATTTACCTACTTAAGAAATGCCAAACTCTTATTATGCTGCATTTTATGAATTCCTAGCCCGCAGTTTCGCCTTTGCAGACGTCGGAAAATATCCCTCGGACACGTGCTATCGGGATTAAAATTAGGTACCTACCCTTTGTTTTAATCCTATAAACTATTTACCTATTTGCCTTTCATCCAAATCCGTTAAGCTGTTTTTGCACCAATCCTGAACATACATACATCCAGACAAATAGACAAAAATTCTTTGTTACTATTTTTATCCGACTTCAAAAGGTGGAGGTTCTCAATTCGACTGTAAGTTTATTTTTTGTATGTTTATTACTGCGCCAATTATGAATGTATTTTGATGTTTCTTTTTTTATTCGGTAGGTCATACTTCAGAGGTGGTCCCATATAAATTTAATTAACTTTGCTTGGGTAGTTTTTGAGTTAGCTTCAATAATACGTATTTTTTCCACTTAGTCTATATGGATGATGTTATAATAAGTACCTGTCACTGTTATTTACTTACATATAGCAGGTAGTGGTGTTCGAATAGGGATGATGACTAAAAAAATGTTTTTTTCATCCCACCATCTCGGAAAGAGTATTTTTAATCTTCAGTATCTGAGTGGAAAAGCCGTTTTTATTCTCTAGAGGATAAAGTAAATTGAATTTAGAACATCGTGTGCACTAAGTTTGTGAATTAAAAAAAACATTAAACCTATTTACTGCTACCTCTATGGTGCCGAATATATCATACAACTTTTTTTTAATTTGTTAAAAACTCAGACTCGGAACCTTCTTGGTGTTCTTTTTTCAATTTGCTTTGTACGCGGTTCTTTACGCGGCATTTTTTCACGTCATTGTTAAACCTTAGGTATATTAAAAACAAGAAACTTGAAAACAAGTGAAAAAACTAAAATGAGTGATTCTAGCGACGAGGAAGTTTGCTTGACGCCAACAGAATTGACTGAAACTGTTAATAATGCGCAAACGTTTTTTTTTTTGCATTTAGTCATTTCCTCGCTGAGGTGGAATGAAAAGTTACGTGTTGCACTCGAGTGCAAAGATTTTTCACCTCGTGCTCTTTTGATTCCCTCGCTAACGCTCAGGATTCTAATTTTGAATCACTCGCTGCGCTCGTGATTCAATTTTAGAATCCTTCGCTTGCTCGGTCATCAAAATTGAACACGCGGTTAAAAAGCAACTTTGCACTCTTGTATAACAAATAACTATTGTCCGTCATGAAGACTATGAAAAAATAACGCACACGTTTTTTTTTTTTTACGTTATCAAAAGATTACGGCGATACATTCAGTTATTTATAATGTGCCACTGCGTACGTCACTAGTATGTAGATTTTATACATACTTGTGACGTATCAACCCCCACTCCCCAACTTTAATGCGTTGTATCTAAGTCATTTTTAATTAATATGATAAAGCAAAAAATACGAGTCTAATATTTTTTTATTATCTGACTGACGGACTAAATAGAATTTCTTTTTTTTGACCCAGGTTTCATCCCTATTTGTGTGGGGTAGGTATCACAACTAAAAAGTATAAAATAAAAACTTTTTACAACAAAAATAAAATACCGAAATTAAAGTAATTTTTCACTTTTGAGTGTTTTGTTTTTGAAGTCGTTTGTTTTTTTATGTAAAAGGTTTTTTATTATATGTATAGATACCATGTTTTTAGGTACCTATTGCCTTATTGGTGAATTTTAAAAGATATAATATAATGGGGTATTGCAGTTTCTTAACAAGCAATGCATTATCTCTCATCTAATGAATCTCGTTGCTTGAGCAGTTTCTGTTTACAAAATCATTTTTAATTTCACCAATAATATGATTGACTTATAATGACTTACTGTTATGCAACGGGCTCATAAATAATTGTGTACTAGCAGGCAGGCCATACCTCATAAATTTGGCATCGGTTGTTGCTCATTATCGTGGATATTATTCATGCAAGCTTGGCAGCTAGTCGGTACACGACATGCTATATCATAATGCAGGGGAAGCCGATGCAATCGTACGCTTTATGATTGTTGATAGCTCATTAATTAGGTTTAGATTTAGTAGGTATTTAGTCTTAGGCAGATGAATTAATAATGCTTGCTGTCGTATCCGCTTCTCGTGGTTTTGTCTAAATCATATAAATAAAAAGCGACTCTTGCAATGATACAGTAATGTGCAATTCAGGTCGCACAACGCTAATGACCTTTTTTTTTTTGGTTGTGAAATCATCAAATGACTTCTCCCGCTCTGGGTGGAGCGGGAGGGCGTGTCAGACTCTTACTGACCCACCCGTGTTCCCTCTGTTGCCTGTGCAATGCCAGGGAGCCATGGTATCCCTTTCGGCCTTTCCCGCAACCCCGGCAGGCAATGGTCTCATCGGACCCCTTCACTTGCTGACATCTCTTTGAGGCGCGCGTGGAACACAACGTGCCGTCGACCCGGGCTTGGTCCTTACCGGACGGCGAGCTACCCATTGAATCCGCAATCGATTCTCGACGCCCAGGGCGTCTCGTCCTGCGGCGGCTAGGGGCGTGAGGGCGCGAAATTTGCCTCTCCATCACGCGCTCCGCCTACTCCTTCGCGAGCATTACTGCTTCGCAGAAGGAGGTGACGGCATCCCATGCCCTCTCGCTCCGTACCATGGCCTGGACCAGGGCCGGACGCGAGAGATCCCCGCCACCGATCGCCTCCACGAGGACACGGCGGTGCTCTGCCCAAACCGGGCATACCTCCACCGTATGCTCCACCGTGTCCTCCGGGCGATCCACGCAGTGATGACACCCGGGCGTTTCCTCCCGCCTTATCTGAAACAGGTACCTCCCGAAACAGCCGTGTCCGGTGAGGACCTGCGTCAGGCGGAAGGTGAGGACGCCGTGGCACCTCTCCAGCCACTCCTCAAAGAGGGGACTTATCGCCGCAATAGTGGCATTCCGAGGACGATGAAAACACATGGCCTCGGACTTGTGCAAGGCCACCTCGAGTCCAAACTGCCGGATTCTGGCCACGCCGCGTATTTGTTACGACACTCCAGTGAGTGTAACGTAACAAATACGCGGCGTGCCCGTCTTGCTGGGCCAATTCAATAATTGGCCCAGCAAGACGGGCATGCCGCGTATTTGTAACCTAAACTGTGGATTGTCCCATCTGAATTAATCTGTGGTTATACAGGTCTTTTGAAAAGCCATAATCTAATCTCGGCTGTAATGTTCTAACACAATGCATTTTGATGTCGAATATGGAATTTAACGCTATTTTATTTGTGGAACTAATATCATGTTTATCCTTTCCGAAAGTATCTCATCAGCTCAAATATTAACATTAGCAGCGTTTACGAGGTATTTCACAATGCGTTATCATGGCTATATGATATCTAGGATCGTGAAACACGCGAGCCCACGATACGGCTCTTTTACGACCACAAAAATAATGAAATTAACCATTATTTGCCCTGTAAACTGGCTCACGACGTCCGTGGGCAAACCCAACCGCATCGAACTAGATATCTTTTGAAGATAGCGCATAATTTACTACTGAAATATAGGCAGAATGTCGTTTTGATTTAAATTGATAGCGCTGTGATGAGCACTGTCATTTGTTTTGGTATTTATTGTGTAGTAGAAGGATTTGGAAGGTTATCTCGACCATCAATCAGGCTGTTTTGGTTCGGCCTAGACTAAAAGGAATTACAGATATTTATTTAGTGACCTAAAATGATATTAGAAACAGAAATCATTGATGGTTTATACCTTTACCTTTATAAATGAATTTAATTAGGAAATCGTGAAAATCGTGATATGGGTTTTGGATAAGTTTGTACAGAAAGAGTCGGATTGAGGATAATCCTTGCAGATAATTGTTGAAAAAAATTGAATATCACTAAAAACGTGCAAAAAGCACTGCCGTATTTTGATAACTTTAGGAAGTCATCAAGAAGTTCGGATATTTTCTGAATTTTCACGGTCACAAAAATGTTTTGACTTGACGGTCTTCTTCTTTTCGTGTGGTTAGTAAACTAACCTGGTGTCAGAGTTTTAAAGCCGCCCACAGGCCTCTGACTTGGCTTCACATGCCGTCGAGAAATATCTCTCAGACATGCCGGTTTCCTCACGATGTTTTCCTTCACCGTTTTTTTACTTGATGGTGAAAACGCAAGAAGTTTTTAATGTTATGGAAAACAGAAAAAATCTGTGGGTTCACTGTTCTTTGTTGTCTTCTTATTTACGTCAAAGTTATCAACATACGGCAGTAGTTTTTGCACGTTTTTAGTGATATTCAATTATTTTTTAAGCAATCATTTACAAGGTTTATCCTCAATCCGACTTTTTTTCGCATGACCTATCTAGCTCCTCTTTGCACCATAAATTTTGATTATTTGAAGACTTTTTTTAAGTAGGTATTGCAGATTCTACTTTACCTTTGATTCTTCCTTAACTGGTCACTCACAAATTATTCACACACTTTCATTAATTAACTTTTTTAACGAATTAAACTTCTAGGTATTTTAGTAGACACCGTGTAGGATGAACCACAGTGAGCCACAGTAGCTTACAGACTGAGCAACTAGTTGATCGGGTGCGACTTACCCCTAATGAAAGGGTTGCTTACACTGCACGATACTGCAGGGCTCACGACATTACGATTTAGCATTTGGTTTTTTTATTTAAATTTTTCTCTGATGAGGCTTTTGATCTGCAGTGCAGTGGAACAGTTAAATTTGGTATTATAAGAATTATTACTTAAGGTTTCAGTTTGAAGTATGTCCATGTTCGTTAAGTTATTTGACTGCAAAATAGATTGATAGATCAACGGGTGCTGCTTGTGGTGACTGGTCGTCTTGCTGATCATGGTTTTGTTATTGTTATTAGTAATTAACTGTTTATTTATTTTACCTCGATGGTCCTAGTTTATCATTTATAAATTCCAGTTACAGCTATATATTTACATAAATCTAGCTATATGTAAGCGGGCACGCCCTTTATGACTGACTGGAGGCTTTTATTTAGATATTGTTTACGTTTGTCTTTATTTTTTAAATTTCTGCTTGAGTACAGTTCTCGATATTTTTGTTTGGTATATTGGCGTGTGCTAGCTGACATATGGCTATTCATTTATAATTTAAATTATGTTTAGTGTTGCGTACTGTAAATAATTTTGCATATGTAGAATCATTTTTTTTTTCCTAATAGAACAGACAGCTGTGCTGCTGGGGAGTTTGTTGCGCCACTTCTTCTTCCCAGCGAAAGCACTAGGAAGTGGAGAAGGGTGGGCGTTTTGTGGGACTGTCTAATGTAACTTTGACGTTTGAAAAGTGCTGATTCTCAGCCTAGTTTGAATAAATGACTTTTTTTTTTTTTTTGAATTTTGATTAGATACCTACCTACTACAACTAAATCTAAATAAAGTAATTACCTACCAACCTTGTTTCCTTTCCTTTAAAGGGACGGTTCGTGTTGGTGTTATCATTAACGAAAATCTAGATTAGTTCACATTTTCAATACGCTACCATTCAGAGTTACAATCTACAGTATTTCGGCATGGCAAATATATTTTCCCTTTAGTGCAGAGTGTTAGGTAATTCTAAAAGTGGCCAAATATTTACCTATTTTGCTTAATTTGGCAAAATTACTGTCTATGAAAATATATAATATCGCTAACTAGTGACATTAAAATATGATAGTGAATTGCAATTATGACACTGAATTTGATATTGTAACCGTTTTAGGTGTAAAAAGTGCACTTTGAAAGTTTCCAAATACTTTTTAGACATCTAAAACTAATTATTCGGTGTTACGATTTTAATTATTGCATTTCTTCTAAATTAATATTATAGATTTTTTTTTAAATGTTTGTTTGTAATGAATAAACTCAAAAACTAATGGACCGATTTAAAAAAAAGTTTTCACTAGTAGAGTATAATATTATCACTGAGTAACATAGGCTATAATTTATAAAGATATCACGCGGACGAAGCCGCTGACGGAAGCTATACTGTTTGCGGTGTAACATGGTGCGGGTGACAGGTGACAGAAAGGGTAAATTTATTTAATTTACCACGGTTATTACCGAGTCCGTATTATGTACACAATCTGTATGTAGGATCATAGTAATAGATAATAGTTCAGAGTAATAGTTCTGTACGGATCATACAGAATCAGTAAAAACAAGTAAACAATAATATATTTTATTATTAGTTATTGGCGTCTTTGCCCACTTTCAGAATGCAGATTCTTCACCTGTATAAATTCTCTCAAAGCGTAATATTAGAAGGTAGGTAGTAGGTAGTACCAAATTCTAAAACGCCCCAAATTATTAAATAATAAGCCGATAACTTTTTCCAAACCTTTTAAATATCCGCCGTTTGAGCTAAACAATGAAAACGTAATTTGTAAAGTTTTCCCAAAATGAGGTCTTTATTTATTTTTTGCTACATTACGAGGTACCTGCCCGTGTTTATTTCAATAAAGAAATGAGTGAGGGCACGCAACGTCAATAATGAAGTCTGTAATCTGTTCGCTACGGAATTTACTTATGAAAAGTTTCGATTTGAGTAAATAAAATTATGCGGTGAACAGAAAATATAAACATTACGACTACAAGCTTTATCGATTGAATATTATGAGCTAATGATAGAATCAAAAGTACCCAAAGAAATGATTATAAATCTATGTATTTACTTACTGTGAAAAACGGATGTTTTAATAGCATTTTCTACCTACTTTAGGTGTGGCTCATGGAATAGAAGAGACATCAAGGCAGCGATGTGGGAAAACTCAATATTTGTAAATACTGAATCCAAGGCACTCACCTCTGACTTTTCGGATTCATGTGCGTATTGTATAATTATGTGCTTAAAAAACGGTGAAGGAAAACATCTCGAGGAAACCGGCATGCCTGAGAGATATTTCTCGACGGCATGTGAAGCCAAGTCAGAGGCCCATGGGCGGCTTCAAAACTCTGAGACCAGGTTAGTCACTAACCACAGGAAAAGAATAAGAAGAACACTGAATTGCGTGCAATTAATGAATTGCTTGACGTGGTACATGGTTAAACCATATAAGGTTCAAATACTGGTCAGCGTTGCCAACTGTATCGAATTTATCGTCAGCTGTAAAAGATGAAACAGGGAATGTGTTTAGAACCAATCAACATCCAATCAATTTTGAATTACTGCATTGACACTCAATTTCAACGCTGCTCCCTCTTTTGTACGTGAGTACCTATACGTACGTGATACAAAAGGGTTCCAAATTGTGGTTTAAATGAATAATTGATAGGTAGTCCGACTGTATTTAATTTTCGCATCTTTTCTGCAGTTATCCAAAAACTGAGTAGGTTTGTAGCTATAGATGTAGGTAGGTACTTATTTAGTACTTACATAACTGTTTTCCACCTTTTCATAGAAATTTAAGAAAGGTACGTAGTACGTACTTATTTAGTAGAGACCAAACAAGTTCCATTCCCTATTTATAATGACAGATCGTAAAAAGAGTACCTAAGCATCGATCCGACCCAAACTACGTCTAGGTTGATTTATATCCTTGCTAACCAAGGTAAAATAAAAAACGAAGAGCAATACTTAAAAACTGCATCGGCTGTCGTAACTTTCTATTAACTTTCCACCAAATTTTCTTGTTCCTTTAAACTAGTCGTATGACTACAGCATAGGGTTCATAATCCGTTACACCAGGTGAGTATATAGGTTGGTGAACAGTTTTCTTGTCACTACGTTTGATGCACGCAAGGCCAACATAATAGAGTTAATCAGTGTCACGAAGATTAGCGTTTTAACTTAATGATTGGTTCAAAGGAAACTGAAAAATACGGGGTAAGCTACGGTGACTTCCTGGTTTGCTCGTGAGTAATTATAGTGGTGACGTTTCTGGACTTACGTAGGTACACCATAAATGTTGAGGGAAATTTTTAGGGGTGTCTGATAATGACAGCACAGTGGTTGACAAATACACGGTGCAAATTTTTTTGGTAAATGATGATAATCTTAAAGAGTCTTAGGAATTGTCTTAGGCTGGGAATACACGTCAGATTTTTTCATCAGATAGTTTCATCCGGCTACCGGAAGGCGTTGGAGCCATTATTTTGCTTGAACATTCAACACACGTCCAACCCGCTTGTCGGATAGTTTGCATTGTTCTGATAGCCGGATCAGACTATCGGATCTGAATATCTGATGAAAAAATTTGAAGTGTATCCCCAGCTTTAAAAGCAAGAAAACAAGTGTCAGGGCCCAAGGCGAAAATCTTCTTTTTTTTTAAAACGTTGCCCCAGTCTAGGAATTTCTCCTGTATCGTGGGTGCGTTTACAAACATTACAACAACAACTAGGTATACAATAACTACAACTATATTACAATTTAAAATTTTGGGGATCGTTGATGGTTATAACTAAGTACCTAGAGATTTGATAGATTAATTCATGCACCCTTGACGCTCCCAGTATCAGTGTGGAATCATCAGTGTGGAGTTATGGAAGTATTAAAATAACTGTTAAATAATAAAAATAACGTCTTGTAGTATGATATTTATTTGACACATCAATACATAAAGGTAGTAGATATGGACATCAAATAATATTTATTTCGAAAATAAATCTACAAAAATAACACTTAAGAGTTCTACAAAGGTACAGATTGAGCTTATCAAATATTAAGCATCAATATTTTGGTAAGTAGGTATAAACAATGTGTAAAAAAAAAACCTTTTTGATCCGAAAGGGGCTCATAGGTACTGCAATAACATTGCCCAAAAGTAATAAAAATCTTATTATCATTGAAAATAAAAAAGTTAATGCTATTTAAAATTCACATTTTGCGTACCAAAATTACTCCAAATTCATTAAAAAATTGCAAATAATAATCAGAGGTCACCCTGACTTGCAAAACCATGGTCGCCCGTGCCTCTTGAAACAGTAAAATTGCCCCTTGAAAAAAAAATGGCGTATTATTTTTTCCTTTTTCTTGAAAATTACCTCATAAATAGACTCTCAGAACGATACCTAACAACACCCTCACAGATCGGACAGGGTTTTTTTACATGTTGTATAGGTATTAAAAGTATTAAATATAAATATGTAATCGTTTTTTATGAGTTATGAGGTTCTCAATAAATGTTTATAATACTTTAGAGTTCCATCAAGAGAATGTCGGAACAGATACAATAGGCTACACGCGGCGCCGTGAATTTTGTGATTCAGAACAAAAATGTAGGTCGTACCACAAAAAGTTCATGATGATACTCTCCAGTATATTCTTCAAGAGAACGTGTACTAATGCATGAATATAAAAACATTTGGATAATGTACTTTATAATCTACATGAGTTTTTATAGAAACAATAATGTTCGTATGTAATTTGTTATTAATATATTTGTAATTTATTTGCCGTGTATTACTCTAAGCATATCCGTTATGGGTAGATTTTTTTTTACGTTTAAAATAAGAGCTAATCTACACAGTTATGCAATAAATATATTTTTATCTTTACAGAATTATGTCGTATACCATATAATTTATAATAATCGAACCTGTAGACAACTCACTTTTCTACTCTTTCAAAATTGACGTACTTACAAAAATGTTTTTCATCCAAGTTTCTTCCATAATGCACACACACAATGTCGTAATGTGCACCACAATGCACACTTCTAAGTCTTTCATCATTACCGCCTGTAATTTAAAGACTCCAAATAAATTCGTTCAGTTGTCGTTATTCAAAGGTCGTTAGTTCAATCCCCAGACAGTACAATCGTTGGTAGCGGAGTTCGAGCCCTATCGCAGGTCACCGCCAAAGTAGCTGCCTGCAAACATAAAGATTTTTTAATGAAAACTTGTAGTTTGCCTTCGCCATCGCTTGAGATAAAAATCCACAGAACTAGAGGTGTAACTAAAGTATAAATGTTATCTACAGTCTCAAAAACTACTCGACTGATTTAAAAAAAAAATCTTTCATCGAATGCTATATTATAACTCAAAATTCAAAATTCAAAGTCATTTATTCAAACTAGGCTCAAAATCAGCACTTTTCGAACGTCAAAATTACATAAGACATTCCCCCAAAACGCCTACCCTTCACCACTTCCTAGTGCTTAAGCTGGGAAGAAGAAGTGGCGCAACAAACTCCCCAGCAGCACAGCTGTCCGTTCAGTTAGAAAAACATGATTCTATACAATAGTATACAAGATAAATTATATTCATCATCATCATCATCATCATCATCATCATCATCATTTCAGCCATAGGACGTCCACTGCTGAACATAGCCCAATTATATTACGCAACACAAAACAATAAATTAATTAATAGCCATATGACAGCTAGCACACGCCAATATACCAACCAAAAACATCGAGAACTATACTCAGGCAGAAATAAAAATAACTAAACGTAAACAATATTTAAAAAAAAAAACTGAGTAACGTAGGGTATCATTTTTAACATAACACGCGGACGAGCTAGCGAAGCTAGTCTTAGAATTTTAGTCAATTAACAAAAGCCAATCATCATACGTTTTGACAGCAGATTAATTTAAATGAGCTTTACGTACTTCTAGTCTTATAAGTGTAATTATAGTGTTTTTCAAATTATATTTTGTTTTATTATATTTTACATAAAAACTAGGATATTTTTCTAAGAACTCAGTATGACGAAAACTGTACAAACCTCCTCTCTTTTCTTTGTGCCTTCCTGATCGCCAGTCTCAGACACAGCAGACAGTCTCCTCCTAGACATCGCACTAACCGACCTCTGTCGCCTCCCTTCAAGCGTCAAATTTGAAGCGCTGGAAGTATTAGACATCCTCCTCTTCACAGTAGTCTCGTCATCATGAATACTGACGCTTTTCTTCGCTTCTAGTCTTATCAAGCGCTGTTTCGCTTGACGTGCTGCGTTCTCTCGGATGATTTGGTCCGCTCTAATGCGTAGTACTTGAGCGGCTTGTTTGTGATGTTTTAGTGCAGCTTCAAGGTCATTTCGGGATAGAGCGAAAAGACTAGCATAACCACGGGATCTGTAGGATATAGAAAATAAATTGGATTAATTACGTGATACTTTATTACAAAGTTACAATTATTGTCATAAATTAGTCGAACATAATCTGAACTTAGCGTAGTTACGACCGAAATCACTTATTGAATATGTATTTTGACGCCCAACATGGGACACTTTTCAAACAAAGATAAAGATTATTGAATCACGTAAATCATAATAATAAACGTTGCTATTTTAATCACCTATTAAAAATATACCGTAGTTTTTCAGTCAAAAAAATGTGTAAAGTTGGTCCCATGCTGGGCGCCAATACTTTAATAAATTATTCTAAAAATAAGCATAAAAAATCCTGAAATATCTATTGCATGCTACTTTACCTAACGGTAGCAGTTCGTCGTCGTAGCCCTTCAATACCCAGTAGACTGATCTCACCGAAGACAGATCCCTCTTGTAGCGTCGCCAAAACTTCTTTCTCGTCTTGTGACATTACCTGAAAACATAAAATATTAAATATTTATAGTTTTATATGAAACTAACTGCACCCCACGGTTTCACCCGCGTAAGTCTCGATACAGTAAGAATATCGGGATAAAAAGTATTCTATGTCTTAATCCAGGTCATGGTCTACCCATGTGCCAAATTTAATCCAAATCCATTCAGCCGTTTTAGCGTGAAAGCGTAAAAAACACACAAACTCATTTTCGCATTTATAATATTAGTTAGGATGTGCATTAAACTATATTTCTTGTATTCAAATAAATTTCAGAACAATTTGCTAACAAAATTCTCTTCATCAGGATTGTCCCAAAATGGTGATTTTAATTGTTGAAAGTGACTAGTGCTAATTAGTTACATACACAACACTCGCCGGAAGAAATGATATACATCTGATGGCCGACATCACCGCGCCGTACGACCACGTCACCGGGGAGGAAGCAGACTGGACGTAGTTGGAGAACCAAATCGCGTAGCAAAGAGGCTGAACAATCACGGAATAGTTGTACCTGAAACCATAAATATTTCATGAAGTGCACTTCTATCATTTGTCTTGCTTTGCACAACATTTTGTTTTGCGGCAATCTACTTTGACTTACACACATTTTATATGCAATTGGATTCATTAGCGTACATTCGTTTGGTCGAAATCCGATTTTAAAATGGACAGCTTAAATTAACGCATATAAAAAAATCGTAGCAGCTACACTCACTTTGCTAAGTGTTGTCATATGGACTTCAAGCGCTACATCCCGCTTCATGTTAAATGGCAATGAGTTCAAAATTCTGGGTTCATCTGAAAACAAAAAGTAATCTTTAAAATTTTGCTCCAACATTTTGGCGCCCAACCTGGGTCAGATTAAAAATCATTTGGCGCTCAAAGTGGGTTAATGATTATCATTTGGCGCCCAAACTGGGTTAATGATTAATCATTTGACGCTCAACGAGGGTTAGTGATTTATCATTTGGCGTCCAATGTGGGTCAATGATTACCATTTGGCGCCCAACCTGGGACTTAATATAAAATAACACACGATGAACAGTTTCTCGGAAAAAAAATTTGATTCACCAAAACATCGTTGTCTACTCCAAGTGTAGTCAAACCACGATGCGACACGTCTTTGTAGTGAGACTGGCATATTTAGGCGACGGAGGTAGCGACTACTGCCATCCAGCGTTTTACGATAATCCGTCTGTAACAACAAAAGCATCCAAATTAATTTTTCACAAATTCTTTAATATAACTTAGATAATATTATAGTGCCGTGGATTACACTGGGTTTTTACAAGTTCAAGAACGTGCTTTAAAGTTTTTTCTTATATTAAATACTATTTAAAACACATAAAATATCACGCACAGTTAAACTGAAAAGAAATTCAAATGAAAAATAAAATAAAACACGTGCTTACCCTGGCCCTAGTAGCAGTCGCAATGATATCCCTAATCTGTCCAATCAACAAAGCGAATACGAACACTCCCATCAGCCAGGCAGCTGTCATAAACAAATACTCAATAGTATTCTCAGGTTTCGGATTCTTGCCGATAGATGTTGCAGTCTTGGTCGCGAAGTAGAAGCAGCGAATGTAGGCACAGCCTTGGTTGTCGTAGACCCAGCCGTTTGTGCCTAGGCCTATGTAGTCGCTCATCGCATAGTAGGCACAAGCATTTAGGTGTATCAAGTAAAAGATGTAGAAAAGGGTTTTGCCGATTCGCACCTGTGGAAGAGTCGTTTTTTTATGTCCAAAAAATGTATCACTGATTATCATTTTCAACATAAATATTATACTTACAACATACGGTGAAGCAAGCACTCTATCCATAGCCTGGTGGAACTCCCAGAAGGTTTGCAGTTTCAACAGTCTCGGGATGCGGAGGATCACTTTTTGCGTGCCGAAGTAGATGTACAACAAGTCCAGTGGGAGCAAGGATATCATGTCAAACTGAAATAACACTTATGTCATAACTAGTAGGTACTTTAATTTTTATTGACTTTAAAAATACTGAAATGATTTTTCATAACTCACTATTAAATATGAGTGACAAAAATATCGTACGTTATTATTGACAAATTAAAGTGATACTTAGCTAAATTGTGTATTTTTTTATTAACATAAGTTGAGTATTATTTAAAGTAACAGTCATAGTCATAACCTACATTATGATTATTTTTTAGGGTTCCGTACCTCAAAAGGAAAATACGGAACCCCTACAGGATTACTCGTGTGTTTGGCTGACTGGCCGTCTGTCACAGTCAATTAGCTCCGAATCTACTCGACCAATTTAAAATTTGGTACACATATGATTTCTGTGACCCAAACACGAGTGTGTAACGTAAATAAATGAATTTTGAATATGAGGGTCACTTATCGTGAGAAATGAAAAAAAAAAACAAAAAGTGTGACATATCAAATGAAAGGGCTTATTATGAAAGATCTCAATTTTTTTTTTCCATTTTAAAATTAATACTTTTAAAGATATTTTAAAAACTAAATATAAATTGACCATTGACAATAGGGATGATACCTGGGTCAAAAAAAAAAGAAGTTCTTTTTAGTCCGTCAGTCAGATAATAAAAAAATATTAGACACGTATTTTTTGCTTTATCATATTAATAAAAATTACTTAGATACAACGCATTAATGTTGGGGAGTGGGGATTACGTCACAAGTATGTATAAAATCTACATACAAGTGACGTCATGGCACATTATAACCCAATGTATCGCCGTAATCTTTTGATAACGTAAAAAAAGAAAAAATACGTGTACATTATTTTTTCATAGTCTACATTACGGACAAAAACATTTTTTTAGTCATCATCCCTATTGACCCCCCTTATCTCTGAAATTAAGCAGCCGAATTTAAAAACAAAATACAGAGAATGGTTCTTTATTCATAGATTACAAGTAAACCTATAAGAAGTCTTAAAATAAAATAACGTAAACCTCTCAATATTGTGCGTTACATTTGCAGTTGGAATGTATGGGAGAACATGTATTTCAACTACAATGTTAAGTTTGTTCTTGGGATAAATTCATCCCAACTACGGAACCCTTCATTGTGCGTGGTCCGACACGCACCTGGCCGGTTTTTTCTTACCTTATATTGCGACTTCCTTCTATAATATTTCCTTGTCTCGCTACTATCATCGACCCAGAATCCTTCATTCAAGAACATAAGTCTGGGTTTCACAAACGCTGCGTCTAGGACGTATACAATATCGCAGAGGTAGTCGGCCACCATCCAATATGGCGTGTTCTCAGGAGTCTGGTAGGGGAAAGTAGCGCGAAGAGCGACGCACCAAGCGTTGTAACTGTAGCAAAACGTTACAAGGAGAAGCCAGCTGATGTACCGACGACCTGAAAGTAAAATTGTAGGGAACTAACCATAAAATACCGTTTGACTCTAGTTCTACTGCTAGATGTCTGGTTTACAAATAATAAAAGCTTGCTCCCTAATTGCGTTATACAAGATCAATCACAATCTGAATGTTATCCAATGCTTCATAAGTTTGAAAATAAAATCTGCTCAACAACGTAAATAACGCAAGGAATGTTCTTGAACTGTCAAAATGAAACAGATTAGTCATTCACAAAAATGTGTTACGCAATAGCTGATCAAGATGATTAAACTAGTCACTATTCTGATGCCAGTTGTTGAGTCAATCCATCAAAATGCACTTCTGATGGGTTGGTTGACATAAGAACAAAAAATCTGCCTGCCTTGCCTTTTCTAAACTAAGTTGGGTTCGGTATCCTGACATAAGAACAACAGATCACAAATTAATTATACCACCTGGAGGCGAGTTTAAAACAAGAAACCTACAGCTTATTTTTTGTTTTTGTATCTCTTTATTTATTTAACTCAATTACTTAAACACGCCCAGCAATTTTCTTTGGTCGATTACTTGAGAATAAACTCATCTAATAGTTCTTTAACAATCGTTGTGGCACTTAATTGGCGCCCAACTGGGACCGTCTATTACAGCAATTTAAAAAGAATTTACTACAATTGCACTACAATCACTTACCTTGGGGATCTATGGGCATGAAAGGATCGCAGAACGATGACAATCGTAATAAACCTTTACGCGAAGGAGAAATTGGCACAGGGCTTTGCGGAGTTTCGATTATTGCATCGAGTTTGTCTTCCGAAACTGGTGGCCTGGAAAACAAAAACAAAAACCGTCTAAAGTATCTGCAGGTCTTACTTATTGGTTTATTTCCAACTGATTGCCATATCAACTTACTCTTTTGGTGAATTAACTTCTGATTTTGACTGTTTGAACTCTTTCAATTCTGTGTCTGCTTCTGTTATCTCATTATCAGATTTATATGCAGGAGGAGGACTAGGTGAGAAGAGTCTAACTTTTTGCAGCTGACTTATGATGCTGAAAGATTTACAAAATTATTAAGTAACCTCGAACTGCATCATTAAGTGATTGCCCAGCGGTGATTTATTGATTTACGGGTAGTATGAAATAATCGAAAGTTTTATAGCATATTGTAGTGAGGATGGCCACATAATTATTTGGAAATTTTCTATATTGACCTTTACATAAGTGCCCATCGAATTATTAACGACTCATAACTAAAAAAGTGTTGCTGCCTTCTCTCATGTAGATTTTATAAAAAGTGCTAAGTGTGCTAGTGTTGTGCTAATTTCTTTGGTGTATCTTCATACCTTTCTTGATTGTGTGCATCTTCATGGAGCTTGGTTTTAGTTTCGATATTCGAAATTGTTTGTGTCAATCTGAAACAAATCGTTGTGCATATTATTATCATACGATCACCTTCCTCTTATTCTACATCGATGGTGTGTATAATAGGTACTTTTGCAATATACTCACGTATTATGGGCCGGTGTCGAATCGGGTGTGCACCAAGAGCCACATGTTGCTTTGGGTATTGGGGGCTTTTCCACCTGTTTCACTGACGATGGGTGAACCGTGTGCTGTAAGGAAAGAAATTCAATCTATGAGTAATATTTTTCTGCGAAAAGAGCGCTGCTAATTAAGCAGTCCGAAAAACGTAAAGAGGACTTCGAATTCTAACCAATTATAGAAGCTCATTCGCATGTAAATTTCAATGAGATATAATATCTTTCTGATTTGAGAAAGAATAAAGTGTATTGGAATGGAATAAGCCAGTGTTTTCAGCCATGAGCTAGTTATGTGAACTAGTATGTTTTGTTTTCTGAAAGGTCACTCTTATGAGTCAAAATGTACCTAGCTAACACATAGGGTTAACGACGCCTACGTAGGTACGTAATAGCTTGCAACTGCACCGTAGTCGAAGAAACACATAAGTGTTCCCTCATATGTCAACAATCGACGTGGGTATAAATATTACCTACCGGTTGACACCATTTATACTTCAATTCAATAGTAATGCTCTGTTATACTTGACTTCTTGACGTCATAGAAAATTTGCTGCCACTGGCCAAGATCCAGGTCAAACACTGTTATGTGTTATCGGTTCAGTAGAACAATTAATTTCTCCTAATTTTCTGATTGATATACAACGGACTATGGCAGCATTTAACGTCCATTTTACTGTAGTCGT
The DNA here is from genome assembly GCA_963853775.1 of Xanthia togata. Classification (NCBI taxonomy): domain Eukaryota; kingdom Metazoa; phylum Arthropoda; class Insecta; order Lepidoptera; family Noctuidae; genus Xanthia; species Xanthia togata. The sequence continues at coordinate 21,464,359 of OY970798.1, read as the reverse complement.
AAAAGTAACCCATAAACGTCGTCCACTCCTTATGCCGTATTCTTGGCAATAAGTGTTATCTATAAGTTTGGTGAGGGGTAATTTTAATGTCGTTACCCATTGTGGGATGAGACGACTATCTTGATAGTGGATTAATAAAAACTACAGCTGTATTTTCTAGTGCATTGTTGAATCGGCGGAAATCCGCAAATAGACACGTACTTACCTATCACGGATACATTGGTACCGAAGGACAAAGTTCTTGTTGCATTTGTCAGAATCCTTCACTATTTCATAGTCGGTCAGTTCATCATTATTTATGATCGGCTATACTTATAACTTATGATTAGGTACGTAACTGCAAAGGCCAGACTATTACAGATAAATTCGCGCCGTTAAGATGTCTGGATTCAGTTCCAATACAATAAGCTATCAATATATTCATCAATTCATTACGAAGTGTCGGTCGGATGGCCGTAATATTTCATTGTTTACTGGCGCAGTAAGAAAGCACTTAACGGCTTTTTTGTATTCAAATCACAGTGAGGTGTTCGGAGGATAATGGCTGCGGCTCGATGGCCTCGCCTCATTGACACCCGTATCGGGCCCAGATCTACATAATGCGGGTCTTTGATTTTGTTATTTTTTCCATTCTAGCAGATGCAAGTTAGGTGGAATTTTGGATGGATTCTATAATAAATTTGGTACAGCATAATCGACCTTAATGTTTTCCACTGCTGGGACACAGCATCTTCGCTGTGAGAGGAATTTGATATAGGCAACATAGTAATTATATGCCGAATGAACGTTGCTTTCTTATCTAATAGCTACTAAGCTACCTACTGGTAAAGTTTTCATACCTTAACTTCATTAACTAGTACCTTGATCGTATCGTGAGTAGCTGCTGTCTATAAATGTAGCTACCAACCAAGTGTAAAGTGCCAGGGATATCTAGGAAGAGTTTAAAAGCAGGCCATCAGTCCTGAATGGTCTATATATTCATTTATAGCATAACCCAATACCTGCAGTGTGAAATTATCTTCGTAAGGCGTTACAAGGACTAAAACGAGAATAATTATTCCTACAAGCTAAAAGGTTCTTGTAGGTACAGATAGTGCTATCCACGACGACGCGCCCCACTCCGCGATGACTGTACTGTAAGCTGTACTTTAGTAAGCGGAGTGGGGCGCGTCTCAGTCGATTGCACTATCTATATCAATTAATATGATAAATTATTAAAAAAACCTATGAGACAATCATGGTAGGAAGTCCTAGGTACACCTAGGGCTCCTCATCTATACTAATAATATTATAAAGAGGAAAGATTTGATTGTTTGTTTGTTTGTATTGAATAGGCTCCGAAACTACTGGACCGATTTGAAAAATTCTTTTACCATTAGAAAGCTTAGTTTTCAGGGAGTGACATAGGCTACTTTTTATCCCGGGAAAAATAACGGGTCCCGCGGGAAAGACCACGGGAGCGAAGCCGCGGGCAAAGTGCTAGTTATATTATAAATTAAACTCGCTTCTCGTGTCTTTCTGTGTCCGCGTTGTTCTTCTAAACTTACGCAACGGATTTTGATGCGGTTTTTACTAGCATTTAGACTAGAATGGAAGGTTTATGTGTATAACATTTAACCTTAATATGATAAAGAAATCTAGATAAGTATTTGGTCAAGTCGTTAAAATCGTACGGATCAGAGACGGGTAATAAGAACCTCACTGTTGATTAACCCTAGGCCCTTGGCCTGCTAAAACTTAGCCCAGGCTCGCACGGACGTGTTTTTATCGCGGCGATTTTTTTCGTCCACTGCATTTTCAACTCTCGGTGTTGAGCCGAGCGTGGAGAATCCAACGCGTTGGGACGCACTTTCGTCCCAGCGCGTTGAAAAATCACACTGTTGGATTTTAAAGCGTTGAAAATCCAGTACACGAAATAAAAATCGCCGCGATTTTATTTAGGCTTCGACAGTGTTTCTCAAATTAAGTAATTAACCATACTACGAGTTTATAATATTACTTCAGCAAATTCGTACGAAATTACTACCTAAGTATCGGATTAAAAATTAGGTACCTATTAGAACATCACTAATATTAAAATTAATGATAGACAGGCATATTACTTACTTTGAATAACAAGGAGTGGTTTTAGGCACTTTCGGAAATACTGATCTAAAATACAGCAAGTAGCTATATAAAGTAATTGAAGACTGGGTGCGGTGTATTAGCAAAGTCATCTGTAATACCGGAATTAGTAGATTCACATGTAGATAGGTATGTTACTTTGAATAGGTGTTTATATGTCGCTAGTTGATAGTAAAACAAATGATTCGTTAAGAGGGCGCCCAACGGTACACTGGCGCCACTCCTTAAAAAAAATATTATCTTGTGACTGAGAGAGCAGGAATTACGAACGGCTAATAAGTACCCTTTGACCTCTGAGTTTGTTTCGGCCTTTCTTCTCAGAGTAGTCAGATACCGAACGCCGAACTCATGTAGCTAATTTTCAATTACATTTTTAAGGTGACGTGTAAAAGTGCAATTTCATTTCATTCCCTCAGTGTGTCTAGAATTTTCTAATACCTTTTATAAAGTTTCATATTGAGACACGAAGCAACAAAATACAATCTAGAGGAATGTGGCCGCTTTTCTCTATTGGGGCTCTCTTTTTCTTTAAATCGAATTTTGTTGCTTCATAATATGGCTCAATATGAAACTTTATAAAAGTTATTAGGAAATTCTAGACTCAATTACTAAGGGTCCTTATTAGTCGTTAATCATAATTACTTCTCAATCACGAGTTAATATTATTTTAAAGGAGTGGCGCTAGTGTGCCGTTGGGCGCCCTCTTAAGTAATTGGAATTGCAAGTGCGCAATGCTGTTAGAGGGACTAAGGTTAGGCAACATACATTTTGACCGCGTAGGTATTGAACTTTTCTATGAAACAGCTGTTTTTATTTTAAATTAAAAAAAAATCAACGCAGGGGGGTTCAGAATCATGTACTGAATCCATGGTATCAGTTTTCGCGTCGATGTCCCTTCCACCCTGTATACAAGTTTACTCTCGAGGTAATAGTGAAACGATCTGTCGTTGTTAGTGCCATTTGCACATAATTATCTTGTGAGTATTCTCAACATTAGTACCTATTGTAACAAAAACAAAATCTGAACCTTGTAGACGTGAAAACATGATAAGCGTCTTGCATTGTCTAAGACGAAGAGTCTCGTTTTATTTCCCTACATTTATAAAAAATAAGTTTGTAAGGGGTCAGTCAGATTGTTTAAATATTTCAAGTGGTCCTGATAGTGAAAAGCTTTCTTAGAAACCCCTGGTTTAGAAGTTTACATTAGACTTAGTAGAACGTTATTCGACTATAGGTACGTTATATTAAATAATTAGGTACTTTGGGTATGATATTGATAAATTAGTTACCAATTCAAGTAGAAAATTCTTACAAATATTTCATCGTTTATCAGTAATAGGAATTTTAATAAATCTGTATTTTTTTCAGAGCGTTTCTTTATTTAGCAAGTGTTTAATAAGTTACTACTTACTACCTACTTCCTCATTAGGAATGGTTTTTCCGGAAGGTACGTTAGGTACCTACATAAATTCACTACCGAGAAAAAGTATGTATTACTATAGCGTGTTAATGGTCAAGTACCTGGATACCTACGACAAGTAGATATCCCGTATTTGGAAGTAAATTGTAAGGTACGGAAACTAAATTACCAATATAATATCCTCCGAAATCAATTCAGTCATCTAGGATTCTTCAGTAATCAAGGATATTCATAGGGAAATAGACTGTTACCTAAAAGAAGTACCTATGTTTTAGAAATAATGTTCTTATTTACAAGGTACAGCTGACTGATATAAAATATTTTAGAAGTTTTATTTTACTGATTTATCTTCGTTATTTGAACTTTTTCGTTGCAAAAATATGGATGAACCCATATGCTGACAATTTCCTCTAGGTCTTAGTAATCTACTGAAACTGAAATAACAAGGACACCGAATAACAACAAAAAAAAACTTACCACGTCAACTTTAATTTCCATATTTAAAAATTCACCAATAAAACGATCACATTTTAAAAACCGTTCGTTCTAAAATTGAATTTATGGCGGCAACGCAAATAAGAAAAATATCGGAAGGAATTTTCCGGTCAACGACACACGCGACCACAGTGGAGGCGTTTAAGCGACTGTTCAAATAAACTTGGCCTGCTTGTAGTTCGGAACAATAACGATGGTTGTATTGGAGCCAATGTTGGGTCAAGGGGGATCGGAATGGACTGGACTTGCAATCTGCGCCACCTATTTTGCCAACTATTGGTTTGAACCTGACGTAGGTAAGTACCTAGGAATATGTAGGTACGCCCAGTGCGTCCTGGCCTGGGCAGTCAATCACGTTACAACTTAGGTACCTACCTACAGACGCCAGCACGTTAACCTACCCGAAGCTGTCAATTTTTCTCAATCAACTTTGAACCTCATGTTTTAGTGATAAAGTTGAAAATCTATTAAAGTAATTTGACAGATTGTTGTAGGTTGATGTGCTGTGCTGTCTGTACTGACTGTCCAATATTTTTTCACGGAATAATCGATTCTTATTCAGTCCTTCTTTTTATTCTTAAGAAGAATAATACTACTATAAGTATTATCTAATACTTCTTGACAAAATGGGGCATTTCCGATGCGTCCGACACACAACGTGAGTGAGGAGGCTAGACTATCTAGCTCCTGCGTAACACACTTTCAACCACAATCTGAATTATTTTGAAGGATATTGCTAGTACAGAGGCCAGCACTTCAACCTACCCGAAACTGTAAAATTTTCCCGATCAACTTTGAACCTTATACTTTGGTGATAAAGTTGAAAATCTATTAAAGAAATTTGACAGGTTGTAGTAGGTTGACGTGCTGGCGTCTGTACATTGCTTCATATGTAATTGTTCGAAAAATTTGTCAGCTCAACAACGTAAATAACGCAATGACTGTTGTTGAATTGTCAAAATTAAACTGTTAGTGTGTTACGCAATTATCCCGCTGCACGTTTTAAAAATTATAAACGCCACTGATACAGGATTTCAATTTTAGAAAATATTGGTAGGTACGAATCTGGGTACCTATTAGGAAACAATAAAAAGAAGTGTTTTTGCCTTTTCCAGAGATTTTAATGTCTTTAGAAAACAAACCATTTACCTATCCAATAGTAGGTACGACAACAATTTTGTGCAAATCTCAATCCCAGACTATTGGAAAATTAAGTATTTCCTCTGAATGGCGGGAAGTGCGGGTCCCGATGAGAATAAATATGTTTATTTCTAGGGATGGCCCGAAACTTGTTACACATTCGGTTTAACTGAACTTGGTTTGATCTGAACTTCAGTATTCGGCCGAAATACGGTTCAAAGAAAATATTAATATAGCTCAACTGTTTTAACTAAAATTATAAAACTAATCCAGTAAAATAAAATCTTAAGCATTTATACTGGTTTAGATTTATAATTTTAGTTAAAACAGTTGAGCTATATTAATATTTTCTTTGAACCCAATACCTCCTCCTTTTTGAAGTCGGTTAAAAATAAAATCATAAGCATTTATTTATTGTTTGTTAGTGATTACCTACATAATTAACAAATAAATGTATCCTAAACCTTATCTTACCTTATCAGAATATTGACATGTAAACCCCTTCTTGGTGCTTCTCTACGTTATCTTAAAAGGAAGCCGTGAGCAAAATTTCACGTTCCTAGTACACACGGCTAGATAATCAAGCTATACATTTCCAGTATTTTAAAGCTGATATCTCACTGTACGGAAATCCTACAAAATGCGAGATCAGCTTATACCTATTGGAAATGTATAGCTTGATTATGTAGCCGCGTGTACCATGCAGTAGTTTCGACTGTGTGTTGATAGATCTCAATCAGTCACGGTTTTACTTAGAAAAATAGATTGAAGATACATAGATTTGGTATAAATTATATAAATAAATAAGTGTTTTTTACCATTGAACAACCAGACCCAAATAATTTAGTGGGATCAATGGGAATTAAAAATAAAATGACTAAATTATTCTCGTTCGTCCCACCTTATGCAGATGTCTGTGCATCAAGTGCATGATGCGGCTGGATTTCGGATACATTTACCTAATCTTCTTTGAGTTTAATTACCAGTTATCTATCCAGAAGATCAGAATCCAACCGCATTGATAAAAAAGAGGGTCTTTGATTATTTAAATGTTTAGATAGTGTCGCGCTGAAAAAGAACTAAAACAAACAGGCAGCACTGAAGAAATCACTAATTAGCGTAGGCATAGGTCGTCAGTCGAACGGTTTGCGCGGATTGCGAGCGAGTGCAGTTGAGTTCTGGAACTCAACGATAAAAAAATAAATCTCTGTGGTAACAAAATTAGGTAAATTATCCTTTAATTTTGAAGTTACTTCGCACTTCTGCAGGCGTGCAGCCCTTTCTGAAACCTGTACGTGCAAATGAGACACGATTCCCTTTATTTTATAGCATAGTTTTGGCGCCCCTGTTGTATTGGCGCTTTATCTAATCGATAAAAAATGAGAAAGAATTTGAGCTCGACGCTCGCGAATACAGCTTTGTAACTCCTAATTCTTAAATCGCTAAAGAAAATCGAACTTATCTGCGGCAAAATTTTTCAAGCTCGCTCCGCTCGCTCTTGCATTCTAGATTGTTTTAGTTGGTGTTAAACTTTCTGCTTAAGACAATCGAAAAGCGAACCGCATAACAAATTAGATAAGGTTATAAGAGTAAAATTGTAATTCTAATATGCTATAATATCACGGCTTATTTCAACCCCTATCCTTTCCTAGCCTAATTATATTTTATTATCTGTCCGACATGTCGATGTACAGACGCCAACACATCAACCTACTTCCATCTGTCAAATTTCTTTAATAGATTTTCAACTTTATAATTAAAGCATAAGGTTCACAGTTTCGGGTAGGTTGACGTGCTGGCTGGCGTCTACATAAAAAATTAAGGCTTCTTAAATAAACATAAAGGTTAAAGGATTGGCGAGGGGCGACAGAGTACGGCGGTCTTGCCTCGTTTCGATAAAAATCTAGATCCGAGGCTGCAAGCAGGTCAACTTTGTTATGCTGATGTTCGTGACAGCTAAGTCTAAAGCCCCATAAAGATTGTACTTTTTTAATTAGGTGCCTTGTCATATAACTAATTTATTAAACTTACCTATGTAAGTAATCACTGTAATGAGATATTACGTGAGTAGCTAGCGTAGCAAAAAAAACATCAAATCGTTTTCCTTAATTGAACTGCTTAAGTACAAGTAGGTACCTAATTCCGGGCCCAGCCGGTGTAGGAATAACTTCGTTATCATGAAATCAATAAAAATGTCGAATGAGAGCAACAACAGCAATAAAGGGCAACAGATTTTGGATATTCACGATTTCTGTTCACTAAAATACTTTATTCACAATAAATTATCAATGAAAACCCGTCAGAAATGAGTTTGATATCAAAATAAACAAAAAAACAACCACCTGCAGTCAACATAGCTACATATAAAACAAACTAAAATTATGGAAATTACATTGGAAACTTACCCTCCGCAGGAATTTAAAACTCGTAAATACCATTTTGAATAGTATTCTATTAAAACAATGAAAATTGTACCATAATTTTATTATTTATTGAGCTTTCTAGAGATTGACGAAATCGGAAACCTACGTCGATATGTTGTATCACTTGCAATTTTACGAGCTGAAAGATTTTCGTGCGGCCTAGTGAAAAATGCCTGGCGAGGTGCTAATATTGGTATTGCAAGAGGCATTTTTAATTTGTTCGGATAGCCAAGAATTTGGGCGGGAAGTAAATATTTGCTTTGATGTCATTCCAATAAAGCGCCTGAAAGCTTAGTAGTACAGCGCTTTCTTCAGTATTTTGTGTTTAGTTTGAGTTCGAAGTAAATTAGACTTTTAGGCGTACACAAAACGAAAACGAAATGTTTTTTTATTTTTATGATATTCTGTGCGTTTTTGCGTCCAATTTGGAGATGAAATGCGACCATGAAATGGTCACCATTTTTATTTTCTGTCATTGTTTTTTTTATTGTGGCAATACATCAAACAAACGGCTGATCGGTTGTCATTTTTTGCATTGTTTACAAAAATATTAGAAATAGAAACACCAACATTTTCTCAAATAATTTGCTCAGAATTTCATGATTGAAGCGCTGAAGAATACAAAATATATCAAACACTGCGCGCGCATTTGTTCGTTCTATAATTTGTCGGTAAAACAGTGTGGGGTGAGTGTGAAAAGTGTCGATTATCTTGCAGCCCGATAAGTTGAACGAGATGATTCTAAACCGATACTTAAATTAGTAAAAATACGATAAAAATCTGCGCAAGAACTTGCTACTTATAATAGGCGTGTGAAAGTTTGTTAGTCGTTAGAAAAACTTCAATGATAACTAAAACAAAGACGAAATAACTACTGTTCAAAATGGAAGCAGGCAAGTGTTTTTATTTTTCTTTTGATCGTTTGCTTGGATAGATACCTGATAAAATCACGAAAATTACTCTCGACCAGAGAAAAAACCCTTCACAAAATAGTGAGAGAAGTAAAGGTGCCTATCATTAGATTATGTAAATATAAATGAAAAAATTGTTAATTTATAAATGAAAATAAATCAAGCTAAATCGCAAAATCTTCACTTTAACCAATCATCTTTTTTTCTTTTTGTTTCTGCAATTTTATTTTATAAATAGTCAAATGTTTAAATAATCACTCACCTTAATTTGAATCAATTATTTGAATAGTTTGAATTACGAACATAATATTGTTTTTTTTAGAAGGCAAGAGAAAACAAGTGAGCTATGACCAGTTGACAGCTCTTCTAGAGTTTCTCAAAGAACATGAAGACTTGGCAAAGGGCCTCACTAGGGGCAGGCATCGACGTGGCAAGTTTCACACTGTAAAAGTCTGGAACTTGTGCGCTAAGAAGCTGAATGACATTAAAGACGGTGCTGTAAAAGATGGGAAGGGTTGGTCTAAGGTTAGGATACTATTTCTATGTAAAGACTAAGTTATGTTTAAAAGTGTGTAAGTGCTCTTTATGAAGAAGCTTGTCTTCCAGCCACCAAGCAACATTGCTGTTCCAGTTGGCAGGGTATGTGTAGCGGTACAATTTCAGGGACACAAGACATTTCCAGAGAAATAGGCTACCTACTTTTTGACCACAAAATAACATTATTAAAAAAAAAGACTTTTCAATATGTAACAAATAAAACCTTTTTTAATTTTTAGTATTGGTGTGACTGGAAGTACCGAGTCAGGAGACGGGCACTAGAACTGAAAGCCTCTAAAGATAGTGACAGACCATTACCTGAAGGCATGTTGCCGTTGTCAGCGATGGAAGAAAATATTATGACTCTTATAGGAGAGAGCGCTGTTGAGGATGTGGTCATCATGAATGATCCATTGTCTGAAGAAGTAAGTAATGATGACAATTTATTATTGTGGATTCCAGTTGGTCAAGAGTAAGCTACTATATTTCACACCATAGCAGTTCTAAGGCAACTCATAGAATATGCCTATGTGCTAATGCAAGCAAACCATTGCGATACAATTTACACAATTATGCAATACATGTAGTAGCTGAATATAAGGAAACCCATAGTCTTTAAAATTATAGTAAAGAATAGTTTGGTCGTTTCTTTTTATCCAACTCCAAAGAAGGTAATTTCAAAGAAATAACACCTTTATAAGTATTTCAACTACTTACTATTTACCTAGGTACTACATTTTCATAATTTCAGGGGTTGGATGAAGCAATACAAAATTATACAGATAACAATGAAGACAGTCCAATTAATCAGTATTTCGGTGAGTTTTCAATTAATCTAGGATGGCCTTATTACAAAAAAAGGTTTATCTTTAGACCGCGCTATTTTTTAATTTCGAACTCTATTACAACTACGTTAAAGTTTTTAATCACAATAAATTACGTCAAACCTGAATAAGTTTTGTATTTTAGCGAACTTTAACGTGCTCTAAATAAGGTTCAAAATACAATAACTGGCTTGAAGGTTAAGGCTTGGATTTAAAGTTAGAACTGCTTTAGTAGGGGGGTGTAGGCAGTTGGTTCAGTACAGTTTAAACAATATGACTATTTTATTGTATTGTTTTTTAGAAACAGAAGATACAGTGCCTCCTACTAAAAGTCGTAAGAGACGTCAGCCGTGTCATGGAGATGGTGCTGGACCAAGCAGCCCGCCTGAAAGAAAACCGACGGTAGACACAATTAGAAGTGGAAATATGAAAAGCTCAAGTAAGCACCATATTATATTTCAGAAACATAAACTGTCGTAGTTTAGGGATTGACATCTTCGACTTAAAAAAAATCTTACATTCATTCATTCAATGACACAACGCACAGCGTAAACCACTACTAATGGAGCGCCTGGGGGTTTTGACCTCGGGACTTTTGTAATATTGAATGAGATGGGATTTTGTTTTTTATACCAGTGGCTCTCAAACTTTTTTGGTGACAGAACCCCTTTTGGGAAGCAAAATACTTGATGGAACCCTACAATAAAACAATAGTTTTTAAAAGTGTATTCTTTATTAATAAGCATAATAAAAGTACAATGTAACAGTTACTAACTTTACCACATGGCAAGTACAATAATAGAAGATATTAAAAAAGAAAAAATCTAAGTTTTTTATTTTTCATCAATTGGTTGATATCAGGTTTGATAGAAGACAGTTGAAGTCTCATATCAGGTTCGGCGTCCAGTCTATTGCGATATTTTGTTTTCGTGGCTCCATAGGTTGAGAATCCTGTTTCGCACAAATATGTTGTTGGGAACGGGAGAAGAATATTCAGAGCCATTTTGCCAAGCATTGGATATTCATCACTGATTCTGCACCAAAAATCGTTAAGAGGCGTCGTTTTCAACAGTGACTCCATACTTGTGTCTGATGACATTTCTAAAAGAGATTCATATATCTCGTTTGACATACTTTCGGGCTTTTCCAAGTTGGGTAGAAAAGGATTATGAATCCATGAATTCAGTCTCATTTTTGTATTCTGTTCTTCGGGAAAATACTTTTCAAAAGATGCGCGTGTGAGAAAAAGATTATTAGATATACTACATTTAGAGGCATTGATATCCACTTAACTATCAACTTTTGAGCGTCAGGATTTTCAGGTTACCTATTAGTTAATTGTTTAATCATGTAGGCATTTTAATATGTGGGTGTACCTACTACAGGTGCACCTCTGCCCAACCCCTCGGGGAAACAAGGCGTGATGTTATGTTATGTATTTTAATATCTATGAATATGGTGTGTAGGGAAAAGGATTATAAGAAAGCACATGGAGACAAGACTAGGCATTTATTTCAATTAGACTTGTCAATAAATAGGTATTGTTAATGAGAAAGCTAGTTATCCGTTCCAAATCTAGGTCTTCGTGGAGAAGAAGGATAAGAAACTCCACGGAAGCTTGTTTTGAAGTATTTTATCAACATATTTTTACATTAGCATAAAATTTAGTTTTGTTATTACATTAATCTCTTGGACCATTTCTTAAAGCTAACAACTTTATCAATGACAAATAGAATATGAATATTCCTTAATTCGATTTAACACTTATGTAGCAATATTATCAATATTTTAATACATACAGAACATCATAGTTATCAGCAATAATCAAGATATAATGACAATTTAACTTACATGAACATTGTAGTTAGTCGATCTTTCATCAGAAGTGATCTGATGATCCTTATTTCAATCCATTTTACAATAAAAGCAGAACTTCTGATAAGCAACATTATTTCCTTATATTAGCTTTTAGCAACTCAATATTACGGACATGGACATCACTCAGGGTCTGTTCTTAGATGTTAACATAAGCTTTTATATTGTTACCAGTCCAGTGACACGTACAGAAAAGAGAACAAGAATTAAGTTACACTACCTTTTAAAACATTTCAAATAACAGTTGTCTACCTTACCCTATCTAACATGAATATTGCCACAGATAAAATGAACTGAACTATTAGTACAAAACAAATACTTTTAAACTATAAACTGTAATAATACCTTTACAAAAATATAATTTATACGTAAACTAATCTCTTAGATATTCTTAAAAAAATAATTTAAATAAACTTGTATCCTCAATCATTTAGTATTTAAATATAGGAACAACAAATAAATCAGTGTGACCCTACTACATAATTCAACCAAGATATTGGAGACAATAACAACAGTTGAGTCAAATCAGTGTTTGACTTATAAAAAATAAGTTTGTTATTAAATTCATTTAGTAAATTAATCATAGATAATAATTACATTTATAGGTATAACAAGTATAATTACATTTATATATCATATTATTTATTTTTAGACACAATAATTACATTTATATAACACGCGCATCGAACTGAGATACGAGTATTGGACCAATTCTTCAAACACATCATCTTGAAACATTTCTGAGTCGTTATCGCTAACAAACTCACTGAGTGACGTAAAGCTTTCTATTTCTTACCAACGAAAATAATCCAAAAATCTAATTTTCTTTTGAAGGCAGTTATTTTGTTATAGGTCTGAAACACTGTTGTCTGTTTACCTTGCAATGATAAATTCAATTCGTTCAGTTTTTGAAAGATATCCGCCGACAAAGACAATCGGAACAACCAAGTTTTATCATACAAACGGTCCTTCAAGTTAAGTATCTGCTGAAAGAAACATTTGTAACTCGGCTCTAAGTTCAAATAGCCTTGTTAAAGTTTTACCCCGTGAAAGCCATCGCACTTCTGTATGTAGCAGCAGTGTTTTATGTTTGTTATCTTCACACAATAATGAGAACAATCGGAATTGTAGTGGTCGTGATTTGATAAAATTAATTATTCTTATCGCTTCATCCATAACTAATTTTAGATTTGACGGCATTTGCTTCATCGCAAGTGCTTGTCTATGCAGAATACAATGGCTGGAACTACAATTAGGCGCTTTATTTTTTATTCCTGACACTGCTCCTGCTGTTTTACCTGTCATCGCCTTGGCTCCATCTGTACAAATGTCAATGCAATTGTTCCAGCTGAGATTATTTTCTTCAAAAAATATATTTATTTTATTAAAAATTTCTTCCCCGGTAGTGTTTGTGAGCAGCGGTGAACACATAACATGTCTTCTTCAAAAGAACTTTCAAATGGATATCTCACGATAACCAGCAAGATAGCCAAACCAGCGACATCAGTTGACTCGTCCATTTGCAAGGCGAATCGTGTTTTTTGTAGACGTGTAACTAGTTCTTGTTTGATGTAGCTTGCCAGATCATGGATTCGCCGTGAAACAGTATCGTTTGATAGCGGCACAGTAGAAAGATGCTTTGCAGTTTTTTCATCGAGCATACATTTTGTTATGTCTAATACACATGGCTTTATTACATTCTCAGCGATAGTGTGCGCTTCACCTGCTTGTGCAATGCGATAGCTAACTAAATATGATGCCTCCGTGGCCTTTTCGTTGATAGTTTGTGTTACATGCATCATATTTTTTGACTTTCCAATAACTGATCTTTTTTACGAACAAAAAATTCTTCATTCTTGTCTTTAGACTCGGGGTGTATAGTTTCTAAAAGTCGGCGCAATTTGGCAGGTGCCATGGAACTATTAGGAAGCAGTTTACTACATAGCATGCAGAGAGGTGAGCCGTTGGAATCAACAAATCCGAAACTGATATATGATTTGATGAATCATATATCAGTTTCAGTCAGTCAGTACTTCTTTTTTTTCGTCTTTGAAACCGTCGAACTTGACGTCGTGGCATCATCGTCTGGATCGGTGATTGCTATATTCTCCGCGCGTACTGCTTTTGAACATTCAGCGTCATTAGAAGATGTTGTTGCAACACGTTTAACACCTTTAAGCCAACGTTCCATTCTTCTTTATTTATAATGTTACACGTCAGGATGGTGGGGTCTAAGTAATGCACAATCGTTACTGCGTATAAGAGACGAAGTTTAGTACAATGAAGAAATGTATAAAACTGAGACTACAGAATACAGCAGGCAGTAGAACAATGAACACTAGTTTCTCGCTAGCGAGCTTATAAGTAGGTAGGTAGGAACTTATCGCTCCGAACGCTAATCGTCAACTGACTGACGAGGCGCGACGCGCCAACGCCGCTTTTATACTTAGTCCTAGACTCGATCTCGAATATATCTCGAAAATACTCGAGTCGGCGCCTTTGATGAACAAAAAGCAAAAATAAAAAGAGAAATATAAAAATTGCGTTGTAAACAATCTCGACTTTATTTTTTGAAGTTAGAGTCGAAAGTCGCTTGTTGACAACTATAGCGTCTAATTCAGAGGCGGCTTTTATCAAAGGGACTGCGCGCTCAAAAGTATACAAGTATACATGTTGATACCAAACTTATGAGATATCGTACCAGCTATTGTAACACAATGTTTATATAAATAAATAAATAAATATACCTACGCGCGGCCGCGGAGTCAAAACGTTCGACCAGAGAGAGGTGTTTTGTTTTTTTTTTCTAACTTCTCGAGGGTCCCCTACAGAGGTATCGCGGAACCCTAGGGTTCCGCGGAACACACTTCGAGTATGGCTGTTTTATACTATTTGAAATATTTACCAAACATTTTTTTGTGCTTTTCATTTTTTGCATTGAAAATGCTTTTTCGATCGCTTTAGTAGGGTAGGTACCCGTTTAAAAGAAAAGTGCGACCAGGGGGCAATGATTATACGCGGGGATCCTGCGGTCCATGGCCCTGTACGGGGCACCGGTGTGGGCGCGTTCGTTGAGGCGGCGGCCTGCCCGCCGGTTGAACGCGTCCCAGAGGGTCATGGCCACCCGGCTGGTCTGGGGATACCGCACGGTCTCCGGTGAGGCGGCGAGCCTCCTTGCCGGATTGCCGCCATGGGATCTGGAGGCAAAATTCCTCGCGCATATTTGGGAGTGGCGCGAGGAGGCGAAACGCCGGGGCTTGACTCCGATGCCGCGAGAAATCGCGGCACAGCGGACAGAGCTCCGACGGGATCTCATGGCGGCATGGAGAGTGCGATTGTCGCAACCCAGTGCTGGGCACGCCACTATTGCGGCGATAAGTCCCCTCTTTGAGGAGTGGCTGGAGAGGCGCCACGGCGTCCTCACCTTCCGCCTGACGCAGGTCCTCACCGGACACGGCTGTTTCGGGAGGTACCTGTTTCGGATGAGGAAACGCCCGGGTGTCATCACTGCGTGGATCGCCCGGAGGACACGGTGGAGCATACGGTGGAGGTATGCCCGGCTTGGGCAGAGCACCGCCGTGTCCTCGTGGAGGCGATCAGTGGCGGGGATCTCTCGCGTCCGGCCCTGGTCCAGGAGGCCATGGTACGGAGCGAGAGGGCATGGGAGGCCGTCACCTCCTTCTGCGAAGCAGTAATGCTCGCGAAAAAAGGGCCACAATACTGCAAAAGAAATGTTTGTAAAATGCTTTCCTTTTTTTCGCCCACCGTGGAATTTTTTTGCTGAAGCGATCGAAATAGTAGATTTTTTGCCTATGGAGCAAACAACTATTTTAGCGAGGGATTCTAAAGTAGAGTCCTGAGCGCAGCGAGGTATTCAAAGTACGTCACTCGAGCTTATAATAGTGTTGCTCCCGAGGTGAACACTACTTTATATCACGCTCTATGAGAAACAAAAACGTGTGCGGTCCGACCCCCATCTCTCACGTATGATTTGAAAGTAAAAATTCTCGCAGCCGCCATCTTGGATTTAGGTTTTGACCTCCTTACTGACTTAAGCACCTTTAAAAACTATGAAAACGATACCCATGATGAAAAAATTGAAAATCTTCGCAGCCGCCATCATAGATTTACATTTTGACTACTGGAATCGAAGATGGCGGCTGCAATTTTTTTTTGTTTTAAATCTTACGTGAGAAGAAACTTCGTTCCAGATGGGGGTCGGTCAGCACACTTTTTTTTTCTCATAGAGGGTGATAACGGATTTGGGTGAAATTTGGCATATAGGTAGACCTAGACTTGGGTTAGGACATAGAATACTTTTTATCCCGATATTCCCACGGGATTGAGACTTATGCAGACGAAGCCAGGGGGCGCAGCTAGTATAAAATAAAATATTAGTACGGTATTTTGCCGATGGGGAATCTCATCGGGCACACGGTTCGCCTACACTAATATTTTATAAAGATTTGTATTTTTGTTGGTAATGAATAAACTCAACAACTACGGCACCGATATTAAAATTCTTTCGCCAGTAGAATGGTATTATATTATCACTGAGTACATAGGCTATAATGTATAAAGATATCACGCGGTCGAAGCCTCTGGCGGATCTTAGTTTGTAATAAAGCTAAGTATTGTATCACCTGTGTCTTGTCTAATTTCTGCAGAAGTTGGGACAAGATCCTCCAAAAGGCGTCGGAAGCAGCGATCACCAATCAACTCCGACATGGAACTAGGTGGATCATGCAGTCCATTGGAAAGCAAAACCGAAGTAGTTGTCACGAAGAAAGAAAATTGTATTGATTCAGGTAATTTTAAAGTTTTACTCCTTTTAGGATGCTTGCAAAAGGACTGTCGCGGAAAGACCAAATATCCAAGAAATTTAAATTTTGCGGGTTTCCTTAGCGCGAGGCATAAGAGCGTTTTAATTGCTGTCAATCATTCACTCAACATTAGTTTGTCTAACGACATACGATGCGGCTGCGTCTGATGGAAAGTCAGCGTGTTGTTGACAGCTAACAGCATCAGTTAAAGTGACGGTGCCCCCGATCGGCCTATTGGGATTATTCTTTATACTTGATATCAAACCGTTTCCCAGTCCTAGATCCTTGTCAACGTCTCCATAGGTTAAATGTTGAGGAGGCTCTTTACATTATTGGTCCTTTGAGATGAGAAGAGTTCCTATTTATAATAGTCATAATTCCTGTTCTTATTTTGCTTATATTTTCCATAGATGGCGAGGACAAAGCATCAGCTTTTCTGTCCATAGAGCGAGAAAAAGTATTCAGCACTGGTAAAATTATAAACACATTAGAGATGATACATTCAGAGATAGCTCGACTCACAACTGTCATGGCCGACATTAAAGATTATTTAGTAACTAATTATCGACAAATAAGTGTAACTTAAATAAACATTTTTATATAGTTTTAAAATTGCAATTTTTTGGAAAATTTATGTGATATTTTGTATTATTTTTATTAATATGTAAATCGCGATTACATTTTTTGTTGCTGTATTGTAGCACCTGGTTTTAAACGTAGTCTGCGGGCACGAAATTAGCGGCGGCCGAGCGATGGCGACAGCGGAGCGGACAAGGGCAGCTACCTTAACCGTTTTAGCTACAGGAAAACGGGCTTAGGAGACTGTCTTTAACTATTTGAGACATTTTGATCTGCTTTCACAGATTATGAAAAAAAAAACGAACAGTCACCAAGAAATAGGCAGTTTTCACATAAACCATTTTTTATGCCAGTTAATCCTGTTTCTTATACGAATCAAAAAACTAGAAAAGTCAGAAATCGCAAAAAACTTTTTCCATACATTTCGTAGGAAATGACACTCCGTTGGTCCGATGGAGTTATTTGATCCTTCTAAGAAACAGGATCGATTGGCATCAAAAAAGTTTTTGTGAAAACTGCTGATTTTCTTATTGACTGTATTTTTAAAATCTGTGAATGCAGATCAAAATTTCTCAACAACTTAAGGACAGTCTCTTAAGACCGTTTTCCTGTAGCTACGACGGTTAAGGTGATTTGCCCCGCATTCCGAGTTACGGTGTAATCGATTTGAGTGTGCTAACAGTCGTACTGAATTAACGTGGACGCGATAACTTTGCGTCTTGAATCGTCATAGATGACGTCATGACGTTACAATGACAATATCACAGTGAGCACTGTCAAAAATGACAGTTGTGCTGTTTTGTTTTGACTCGCATCATATCTTTAAACTAACGTGGCATTTTCGAAATTGTGCTTCGGACCGTTCGCTACCTAAATAAAGAAGAAGAAGAAATTTGTGGTATAAACACAAAGAAATAATATGTTATGCAAGTTTTGACGTTGAGCGAGTACTGTGAACGCATTTACGAGCGTTCCGAATTGTTGACAGCCCTCAGCTGTCATTATCGTGATATCTTACTCGGAACGCCAATTATCGATGTCAGCGCTGTGAGCGATTATGTTATAATTCGGAAAGCGGCCTTGATTTTACTCTGAGTGAATTCACACAGGCCGCATTTTGTAAAATTATTCTTGGTTGTTTATAATAATCTAATTGTAAGTCTAATCTTTGTAAGCTATTATAACTATAAATACACTATTGTATTAGGTAAGCCTGTGATGATAGTTGAATTTGTTTTTAAATAAATAAAAAGGTAGCTGCTCTTACTGCCACATCTCAAAAATCCACCCTGTATAAAAAAAAAATATTATTGTATAAACTTATATGATAATTTCATAATTTTATTATTTTTAATGAATGTCTGTCACAAATAAATAAATGATTAGTTGATTTTGATACCTACTTCAGTATACTTAGACCTACTTGCACAACAATTCGCAAATAGCTGTCAAATATTTACCTGTTTTGATTACTGTATGGCAATATGAAATGTGGCTAACTATATTGTTTGCGGTGTAGCATGGTGCGGGTGACAGGTGACAGAAATGGTAAATTTATTTAATTTACTACAGTTATTACTGAGTCCGTACAGACGCCAGCCCGTCAACCTACTACAACCTGTCTAATTTCTTTAATAGATTTTCAACTTTATCACTAAAGTATAAGCTTCAAAGTTGATTGGGAAAATTTGACAGTTTCGGGTAGGTTGATGTGCTGGCGTCTGTACACCATCTGTATGTATGTACAGATCATAGTAAAATACAGAATCAGTAAAAACAAGTAAATTATAATATATTTTACCCTTTCTGTCACCTGTCACCCGTACCATGCTACACCGCAAACAGTATATTGATTTTGAAATGCAATATATTATCGTAACACTGAATATTTAGTTTTAGATGTAAAAAAAAGTATTTGGAAACTTTCCAAATGCCATTTTTACACCTTTTTTTTTTTTTTTTTTTTTTTGGGTGGGAAATCATCAAATGACGTCTCCCGCTCTGGGTGGAGCGGGAGGGCGTGTCAGACTCTTACTGACTAAAACCCACCCGTGTTCCTTCTGTTGCCTGTGCAATGCCAGGGGGCCACGGTATCCCTTTCGGACTTTCCCGCAACCCCGGCAGGCAATGGTCTCATCGGACCCCTTCACTAGCTGACACTCTTTGAGGCGCGCGTGGAACACAACGCGCCGTCGACCCGGGCTTGGTCCTTACCGGACGGCGAGCTACCCATTGCTCACCGTCCGCAAGCCCGCGCCTACGGTGGCCGGGAATCCGCGATCGATTCCCGACGCCCGGGGCGTCTCCTCCTGCGGCGGCTAGGGGCGTGAGGGCGCGAAATTTGCCTCTCCCTCACGCGTTCCGCCTCCTCCTTTGCGAGCATTACTGCTTCGCAGAAGGAGGTGACGGCCTCCCATGCCCTCTCGCTCCGTACCATGGCCTGGACCAGGGCCGGACGCGAGAGATCCCCGCCACCGATCGCCTCCACGAGGACACGGCGGTGCTCTGCCCAAGCCGGGCATACCTCCACCGTATGCTCCACCGTGTCCTCCGGGCGATCCACGCAGTGATGACACCCGGGCGTTTCCTCCCGCCTTATCCGAAACAGGTACCTCCCGAAACAGCCGTGTCCGGTGAGGACCTGCGTCAGGCGGAAGGTGAGGACGCCGTGGCGCCTCTCCAGCCACTCCTCAAAGAGGGGACTTATCGCCGCAATAGTGGCGTGCCCAGCACTGGGTTGCGACAATCGTACTCTCCATGCCGCCATGAGATCCCGTCGGAGCTCTGTCCGCTGTGCCGCGATTTCTCGCGGCATCGGAGTCAAGCCCCGGCGTTTCGCCTCCCCGCGCCACTCCCAAATATGCGCGAGGACTTTTGCCTCCAGATCCCATGGCGGCAATCCGGCAAGGAGGCTCGCCGCCTCACCGGAGACCGTGCGGTATCCCCGGACCAGCCGGGTGGCCATGACCCTCTGGGACGCGTTCAACCGGCGGGCAGGCCGCCGCCTCAACGAATGCGCCCACACCGGTGCCCCGTACAGGGCCATGGACCGCACGATCCCCGCGTATAGCCTCCGGCAGGAGGCGTTTGGACCCCCTAGATTGGGCAGGAGCCGCTTCAAGGCAGCCCCGGCCCGGTCCAGTCTGGGAGCCAAACGTCGGAAATGCTCCACGAAGTTCCACCGACTGTCGAGGACGAGTCCCAAGTACTTCATCGTCGACTCGACGCCGATGTGAACCCCTCCTACCGTTATTTGGGAAGCCGACGGTGGCGCATTCCGAGGACCATGAAAACACATGGCCTCGGACTTGTGCAAGGCCACCTCGAGTCCCAACTGCCGGATTCTGGCTACGATTGTCGCAACCCCGTGTGTCGCTAGTTCGACCGCCGCCTGGTGCGACCTCCCCTGCGCCAGGACCAACGTGTCGTCAGCGTAACAAACGACGCTGACGCCATTGGGGAGGTCGGCGCGCAGCACCCAGTCGTATCCGATGTCCCACAGATGCGGCCCCAGGACCGATCCCTGTGGGACACCGCACGACATCTCTCGCCGGTTCCACTCTCCCTGGTGACCGGGGTAGATGATGGCCCTGTCCGTCAAATAGGCCTCGACCACACGACAGAGGTAGGTCGGCATCCGGTGATACCGGAGTGCCTCCCTGATGCAACTCCAGGGCAGGGTATTGAAGGCGTTGGCGATGTCTAGAGACACCGCCAAGACGACCCCACCCCGAGCCACCGCATCCCCCGTCGTGAGGGCTCGCACGCGCATGATGGCGTCCACCGTGGAGCGCCCCCTGCGGAAACCAAACTGGCTCTCCGCCAAATCCGGCCCCACCCGCACCAGCCGCCCGACGAGGCGGTCTGCAATGACTCTTTCAAAGAGCTTGCCCACCTCGTCGAGCAGCACGATGGGCCGGTAAGCGGACGGAGAGTCCGCAGGGCGCCCCGGCTTCTTGATGAGGACCAGTTTCCCCGTCTTCCAACGAAGCGGGAACTGGCCCCTCCATGCATGCGCTTAGGAGCCCCCTTAGTCGAGGCCCGAGAGCCTCTGAGGCCAGGACCCAGGCTTTCCCAGGTAAGCCGTCGGGTCCTGGGGCGGTATTTCTGGCATTCAGCCTACGTACCGCCACCCTCATCTCTACCTCGGTCACCTCCAGAGCATCGTCGTCGTCGTCGGCGGTGTGGTCCGCATCGGGCACCGCAGTAGGCGGAGCCATGGGCGGGGAGGCGTGTTCCCCTCTCGAAGGGAACAGAGCGCTCACCACGTCCCCCACAAGCTGTGGCCGGAGACTCTGCGTAAGCGGGGGAGCCCATGGGCGGAGTTTCTCCCGCACCATCTTGTATGGGCGTCCCCATGGGTCTCTGTTCAGAGTCTCCAGCGACTCCTCGCGGGCCAGTGCCCTGGCCAGCAGGATCTCCGCTTGGAGGGCGGTCTTCGCCGCTCTGTACCCCTCGTATAGCTCCGCCTGAATGGCTTCCGTATCCGGAGGTCGGATACGGAGCCTGCGGTGCCTGGTGTACCGGCGTCGCGCAGCAACGCACGCATTGCGCAGTGTCGTTAGCTGTCGCGACCACCAGTACACCTGGCGCGAAGCACGTCCGGGCTGGACCCGGGGCATTGCCACGTCACATATCTCGGACATGGCCTCCCGGAACCACTCCGCCTCGTCATCGATGTCGGCAGGCCTGTCCGGTGATGACACCCAGGCCTGCACGATCGAGGCTTCCAGGAGGAGCTCCCGGTCCAGCTGCTTCAGCGCCCACCGCGGACCACTCGGGGCCTGTCGGACCGACGCGCTCGAGGTCTGGGCGGAGACGTCAAACCGGATGTACCGGTGATCGGAATACGTCTCCACCCCCTCCATGACGCGCCAGTCAATGACACGTGGCAACAGAGCGGGGCTGGCGAACGAGATGTCCACCACCGATTCACCCCGCATCCGTACACACGTGGGGACAGAACCCCGGTTAAGGACGACCAGGCCTGTCTCCAGCGCCCAGTCCTCCACCATCCTGCCCCGTGTGTCCGTATACCGGGAACCCCAAGCCACATTCTTGGCATTGAAGTCCCCGAGGACGAGCACGTGGAGGGAACAGAACCCGACGACGACGACTCTCAACTCCGCAAGGGAGTTGTGGAACTCGGCGAGAGTTCGGTTCGGGGAGAAGTATGCCCCTACCACGACAATCTCCCCGAACCGTGCTGCAACGCAACCCCGTCCTCTCTTAACAGCCTCGAGGGACGGGGTACCGGCGGCGGCCGACGAAATTAGGGCCACTGAGCCGCTCAGGTCCTCCACCCAGTCATCCCTGGGCGGGACAAAGTACGGCTCAGCGACCACGGCGATGTTGATCGACCACTGCGCCATGCTCTGGAGCAACAGATGCTGAGCTGCGGCGCAGTGGTTGATGTTCGCCTGGAGGAGGCGAAATGGGGCCATTATTGGCACTCCATTGCAGCTCCCTCCTGGGCCCTCTGTGAGGGCCCTGCCGCGGCGGCGGCGGCGGCGATGACGGCTGTGGAGGCGGCAACGGCGGCGGTGGCGGAGGTTGCGGCTATGACGGCGGTGGCAGAGGGCTTGCCTCTGGCCTTGGTGGGTGGGGCGCAGGCCTTGCTCCCAATCCGGTGGCCGGCTGGCTTGCCAGCCGCCGCACACACGACGCAGTGCGGCGTGGCTTCGCACGAGCCGGCCTTGTGACCGGGCTGACCACAGCGGTAACAATGACCGCTGCGGTCCACCTCCGAGGTGCATTTAGCTCCCACGTGGTTGCCCACATGGCAGCGGAAGCACCTCAGAGGTCTGGGTTCCAGCAGTTTGACCTGCGCCGAAACCCAGCCCACCAAAAGCCTTTGGCCCTCCCCGGCTATTTTCTTGGCCGCTGACACGGGGCAGCTCACCGTAATGGCTCGCATCCCCGTGAAGTCAGGACGGAGGGCGCCCGCCCTAACCTGCTCGGCAGAGCACCCTCCAGCCCTAACAACAGCGGCCACCACCTGTCCCTCCGTCACTGAGTCATCCAGGCCCAGAATACGCATGTCTGCGCATTTGGTGGGCCTGGACACTCGGGCCTCGTCCGCATCTAGGGACGCCCTAAGCCTTTCGGCCAGAGCGTCAGCGGCCGGGCCGCTTGCCGCACCGGGGACCTCCAGCATCCGGGCCCCAGTCGCAGTGACCCTCACCCGGATGCCATCAGCGGCGCCGATCTCTTTGAGGTCCACCGCCGCCCCCACCTTGGCGAGCACGTCGCGGTAGGACACGCCCTTCTTCTCCGCCTCTGGCTGTAGTGTAATCACTACAGCTGCGGACTTCGGGGCGCGGAGCCTAGCCGCGACGCTTCGCTCCTTGCGCCGCTGCCTCCTCTCCTTCTTCTTGGCCGCCCTTTTAGCCTTTGCCGCCTTCCTCTTCTCCCCGGCTACCTGCCATTCGGCGTCAGCCGGGGTAGAATTAGGAAGAGACGGGGGCAGCTGTTTCGCCGCTAGGGCTGGGGCCTTCGCCGCCTGGGCCGGGACCTTCGCCACCTGGGCCGGGGCCCTCGCCGCCTTTGTAGCCACCCCACCCCTGGTCTGCCCCGACGAGCCTGGTTTGGCCGAGGCAGCTGCGGTGGTGGCATACGAAGCCGTCTTCTGCTGGCCAGAGGCCGGCGGCATGCTCGCCGCTAGAGGAGGGCGCAGGACGATGGCTTCTATCGCGGAAAAACGGGACCGCAGAGAAGCCATCTCCTGCCTCACCAGGGTCAGAACCCGGTCCTCCGCAGGCACGGGCCGTCCTTGCCCATGCTGCTCCCTCCCCTGCGGCACCTCACGAGGGCCGGCTCCTCGGAGCCCAGCTAGGTCTGCTCGGAGCTCCTCGTTCTCCTTTCGGAGAAGCTCCATGGCGGCTGTCAAGCGGGCGACCTCCGCTCGCATCTCAGACATGCCATCCGACGGAGGCCTGAGATGATAGGCCTCCGCAGCCGCCACAATAGAGGCTATGGCCGCAGGCATGGCCTTGTCTTTAGAGGACTGAGTCCTCTTCAAGACCAATACCTTCATTGCGGCTGCCACAGCCTCCGCAAACCTGGCTGCTCGCTCCGAATTGGAGCCGCCAGCGACGCCCGGCTCACCACCTGCCGACTCTGTAGGGGCCGCCACGGTGCTGGTCCCTACAGGGTGGTGTTCCTCCTCTGTAGAGGGCCTCTCCACCTCAGCTGGGCTGGCCGGACTCGGCTCGCCTGCCTCCTTGGTGGTGAGCCCTCTACCCACACCTTTTCCTCTGGCCGAACCCCGCCGACTGGAGTGGATCTTCCTCCGGCCTTGGCCCGAGACCCCCTCGTCGGCGGACGACCCCTGGCCATCCCCCGGTTTGGGGCGCTTCCGGAGGAACTTTCGGTTCCTCACGGTCGCTCCCCCCACCACTTCGCGCTCCGAGCTCTGACCAAAGCTCATTGCGCCAGACGCAGCGTCGGACTCCGACTCCGCATCACTCCTCTCTTTTTGGTTGGGCCATTTTTACACCTAAAACGGTTACAATATCAAATTCAGTGTTATAATTGCAATTCATTAAGTATTATTCTAGTTAGCTAGTTAGACAAATTTCATATTTCCATACAGTAATATTGGCAAAATAATCAAAACAGCGAAATATTTGACATCTATTTGCGACGTTGCCCACAACGCTCTTAACTTTAACAACTGAAATCTAATGTGCATACTTATCATGTTGTTAGAACTAATGTGTCATCTTATTGTCATAATGTATGTAGTCATAGACTGAATAATATTAATTATGTATAGTATGTATGCTGTTAGAACAACTTCCAATAAATATACAGATTTGATTCGGTTCCGATACTAAAAACTTGTTTTGAATTATAAATCCCTGTATTGTATTCAGTACCTACCTAGCTACGACACCTGAAAGGCTCCATCGATATACCAAAATTTACCGGGTTCTCCTGAAAATTCACGCCACCAGTTGGCGCCACTTTGACACGAGGTCTTCCATTTCGACAATGAATATAACACCGCATTCCGAGTTACGATGTAATCGATTTGAGCGAGCTAACAGCCGTACCGAATTAACGTGGATGCGATAACGTTGCGTCTTGAATCGTCATTGATGACGTCATGACGTGCGCCATCTTGCGATAACGCCGACCATGCCTTTTACTAATATCACCGTGAGTGCTGTCAAAAATGACAGTTGTGCTGTTTTGTTTTGACTCGCATCGCATCATATCTTTAAACTAACGTGGCATTTTCGAAATTGTGCTTCTAGCTACCGTTCGCTACCTAAACAAAGAAGAAAAAGAAATTTGTGGTATAAACACAAAGAAAGATGATATGCAAGTTTTGAAGTTGAGCGAGTACTATGAGCCCATTTACGAGCATTCCGAATTATTGACAGCCCTCAGCTGTCATTATCGTGATATCTTACTCGGAACGCCAATTATCGATGTCAGCGCTGTGAGCGATTATGTTCTAATTCGGAAAGCGGCCTAAAATGATGACGTTCATCATTCGAGTCTTTCATTCGTTCATCATTCAGTCAAGACTAAAGAAAGTATAGGCGCTTTGACACTTTTGACAGGTGTGCCCGGACCTACCGTCCATGCCGTCTCAGTGCTGCTAACTATAGCATAGGGTATATAATATTTAATTATTAGGATAAAGTCATTACTAATACATACAAGCAGTAAAAAAAAAAATCGGTACCTAGTTAAATAGAGAAGTTACACGCGTTTGAAGTTATTCTTCTATCCTTGTCCCGCAAAACAATCATTGTACAGTTCGCGTCAAATAACTTTGCCGCTCTGAAGTAGGCTATACAAATGACTGCGCAGTAGTCAATTTTACTTATAAAACAGTAGCGCGCCTCCTTACTAAAGAGCGGCAAAGTTATTTGACGGGAACTGTACTGAATGGCGCGAATTAAGTTACTCTGTCTTGTGATGCCGGAAGGCAGCACTCGGTGTTGTCTATGTCTAGCTTACATAGACTTTAAGGCGCTTTGCACATGGAGCAACATAAGTTGAGGCAACTATCTACATATTATTTTTAAAAGTTTCCTGTAAAAAGTTGATAGTTGCTTTAACGTTTACGGTTGCCGCAATTGAGCGACACTGGCATTGCCGGGCACAGGGAGATGGAGGGAGGGTGTGAAATCGCCCGACGCGTTGCGATTGACGGTTGAGGAAACCGGCTACTTTAAAAACCGGTATAATATTTTAACAGTTGCTAGTTGGCTGTATTAAGAACTAACTTAGTCATCGATTACAGTAATTGAAAACTGTTGACGATCACCGGAACTCGAAATTCGAGTTGCTATTATGGGCTATGCTACACGGGCGGTTCTCCCGCCGCGGGAATCCGCTTCTGAACCGCACTAGACTCAATTCTTATGGACATTGTATGCTACAAACTACACGGCGCGGTTTCCCGCCGCGGTTTGCAGGCGGGAGAAATTCGACCGCCGCATGCAGCGTCAAACCGCCGCTGTTTACCGCCGTTCTAAACTACACGGGCGGTTATCCGCTATTGCGTTATTGTGCGCGGGACCTTCTCGCTCGCTCGTCGTGTGTGCGCTTGCGTGGCTGGCTAGTGACGCGTCAAAATGTTCGACACTGAGCGTTTTATTATTGAAGTCCAAGAAAGACCTGCTTTATATGAAGTGAAGTCGAAAGAATACGCCAATCGAGAGTTAAAAGCGAAGTTATGGGTGGAGATAGGACAGGAAGTGGTTGCTCATTGGGCTGATTTAGGCCCAGAAGAAAAAAACAAAGCTGGTAAGTTTACTTATTATTTTATTTCTTATTTTAATGTATCATCCTGTTTTGCCAAGGAACCGCTCCAGGACCATTGAAATATTGAACAAACGAATCTCTTACTGAAATGCCACTAGATCGGCCTCCTACTGCCTGGACTTCGTCGAATTCTTCCATATCACATCGAATCGTATCTTCAAATTGATAACCATCTCTGCGTCTTACGAAATTGTGTAATACACAAGCAGCTTTTATAATGTGTTTTGCACTCTGTGGATTGATTAAGATGCTTGAATGAAAAATTCGCCACTTGTTACTGAGGATACCAAATGCACATTCCACAAAGCGGCGGGCTCTAGACAGTCGATAGTTAAAATTTTTCTTAGGCGTGTCTATGTTTTGTAAAGAAAATGGTCATTTAAACCGAATGCAGCATCAGCTACAAATACAATTGGCACAGGAGGATTTCCTATATTGTTAGGAAGATGAATTGGCTCCGGTAAATCCAATTGAGAACGAGTTAACCTTTGCCCGAAATTTGAACTTTAAAAAATTGAAGAGTCACTTTCTCGACCTGGAGCACCAATGTCAATGAATGTAAAACAGTAATCTGCGTCAACCACTGCCAATAAAATAATCGAATGGTATTTTTTATAATTATAATATTGAGATCCAGCATTCGGAGGGCAAACAATTCTCATATGTTTGCCGTCAATGGCGCCAACGCAATTACGAAAGTTCGCTTCTTTGTAAAATTTCTCAGCAATGTTTATCCATTTTTCCTTATTTGGTTTTGGCATCTATCTATGTTCTATGTTATGGGGTTTGGTTTCCGCACTCAGTCCGTCAGGTGGACCATTGTGCGTGGGCCATAGCGGCCGTTTGGGGGGTTATTCCAACCAGCCCACCTCCCTCCAGAAGTTGATTAGGTCTCCTGGTTTGCTTAGAACATCTGTGTATGATCTGGGTGACCCGAGGGTGTTTATTCTGATCTGGGTGACGCCCGTGCATTCAAAGAGCACGTGCGCAACGGTCTCCTCAGCCTCCATGCACGCCCTGCACAGAGGACTGTCCGTTATGCCTATTGTGTGGAAGTTTTTGTTTAGCGAGCAGTGTTTTTGGCATCTCTAAAGGTGCTAATTCTTGACAAATAGCTTGACAGGTTTCTTTTACAATTAATGGTATAGTTTTTCGAGAAATTTGAAAATCGTACTCCAAATCAGTGAATGTTGCTCCCGAAGCCAAATATCTAAAAAATAAATAAATGCCACATTAATAATACATTTCTTTTTTGCAGTAAAGAAACTAATGAACAAGTGGAAGAATATCAGAGATAGCTATAAAAAAGAAGTAAATTTAGAAACTACCACAGTGTCGGGACAATCGGCTCCAAAAAAAAAAAAAAACATTTATTATTATTTGTTGTCCTTTTTACGCCCTAGCGTCAGTATTGCAGAAGAACGTGAGTCCAACGTATCTCCAATACCTTCGAATTCATCACAAAATCAGGATTTTGAAGAAGATAATTTGATGACACCACCGCGACAAAACCGAATTCCTATGAAAAGAAAGAAACAAATGGAAAGTATCCAAATTCCTCAAATAACAAAAATTTTGAACGAAAGTTTACAATTACAAAAGTTAAATAACGATAGTGACGCAAAAGGAAATCGAGCATTTCTTATGTCCTTTGTACCCATTATGGATTCCATGACTCCTGATTTGGCTATGAAAACTAGATATGAAATTAAGAATTTATTCAGAAATATACAAAGAAACGAAAGAAACCGCAGTATTCCTAGCAACTTGTCCGAGTTTATTTACCATAGGAACCAGGAGCCATCTGGGAGCTCTGGGTCTAGAGCATATCACGAGGGCACATTAACTCCAATGACTAGTGTCGCATCGCCACAAAACGATAGTACTGCTTCGGACACATCAACGGAAAATGATGAATATTTTAATGTTCTGAACTACTTAACCCAATAAAAAAGATTACATAATAAAATAATGTTTTTATTTACCTGAGAGTTACAGCCAAACGTTCCGCAGGTGTGATGGATCTTCGCATATTTGTATCCTGTTTCTTAATACGTTGGCTTATAATTGATAGAAGTTCGTCAAATGAGTTAACAGACATTCTATAGTAAGAGAAAAACTTATGAGGGTTATCACGGTGTGCACTAAACATTGAATGAAATATTCCCGAAGTTAAACGGTTACTAAACACTGGTTCCACCCAAACATTGCGGTTTACTTTATTTTTTAACAATTCTAATAATATAAGAGCTGCAAGCGCAGTTATCATTGGCGGATCCATGTTGAAATGAACACAAAACACAGCGGTAAACCGCGTCCTGTGTAGGTTGCTGGTTTGCGGGAGCTTTGTCGAGCGGATTCCCGCGGCGGGAGAACCGCCCGTGTAGCATAGCCCTATGTGTGCGCAGTCCAATTGAAATAAGCAGTGATAGCCTAGTGGTGTGACCGTCAGACTGACAAGTCGTAGGTCTCGAGTTCGAACCCAAGGCACGCACCTCTGACTTTTCGGATTCATGTGCGTATTATAAAATTATCACTTGCTCAAAAAACGGTGAAGGAAAACATCGTGAGGAAACCGGCATGCCTGAGAGATATTTCTCGACGGCATGTGAAGCCAAGTCAGAGGCCCGTGGGCGGCTTTAAAAACTCTGACACCAGGTTAGTTTACTAACCACACGAAAAGAAGATTGAAATATATGTAAACAGCTAGTTGCCAGTTGCTGCAATAGTTGCTCCATGTGTAAAGCGCCTAAAACGCTTACTATATTTTTTATTTATTTTTTTCTGTTTCGAGAAATGTAATGAATAAAATACAGTCATACACGCTATTATCTACTTTTTTTCGCTCTCCTCGCGAGTTCGTTCTTGGTGTTGTCAATACTCGCAAATTAAGTTGCACTAGTTCTAAAGTGATCATGTTTGATATTATGGACTGCCGGTGGAATGGTGTCGGATTATACCATGGCCGTCCGTGGCCAGCGTCATTAAAATGAGCCACATTTCAATTTTATCGCACAAAATTTTAATCAGTAGGTATCTATATATTTCTTCAAAAAACATTATAATTAATTTACGTCATGCTCCCCAGTACAAACTTTCACCTTTAGGATATTAGTAGTATTCTTTGTATTGTGATAATAGATATTTTACATTATATTTTAAATTAATAATCTAAATCAAAAACCGCCCGGAGTAAATACTCCGGGCGGTTTTTATGACTTACAAAGCTTATTATACACTTTGCTAAGTATTTTTGCTCAGGCGCTTTATCAATAGCCCGAGAAATTTAAATTTGACAACTACTCACAGCTTGCATGTTTATGGTAAAAACTATAGTACAAATTATTTTCAGTCACTTCTTTACGTAAAATTCTGCACATTTTAACTTTAGGTTGCTGGAAAGATGCTCTACAGGCATAATAAAATTGAGGTGTCTGTACGCTTATCTTAAAGTTTTCACGCTAAACGGCTGGACGGATTTGAATGAAATTTGGCACATGGGTAGACCATGACCTGGATTAGAACATAGGATACTTTTTATGCCGATATTCCCACGGGATCGAGACTTACGCGGTAGAAACCGCGGGGCGGAGCTAGTAAAAAATAAGTGATAGAGTTGCTGGGTAGCATGATGTAATAATTTGCTATAGGTATCTACAGTCAGTATGAGTATGTACACCACAAACTATGTACAGGTAAACCAGAAAAAGTATGCGCTTCGAGTTGCGCCACAGAGTAACACAGGCAAAGCGTTTTTAACTGCAGCACATTGACGTAGTGCACCTAATATTGCGCGTTTGTATGTTTTTTTATTATCTGTAGGGTTACCTACTTCGGTCACAGATCATCATCTGTCACTCCAAAAGTACAGATGTTTTTACTCTATAATTTTGTAATCATGTTAATACAAAATAGGCAAGTACTTCCATGGATGTACATAACAGCTCTATATTAGTTCTTAACATCGCGTGTTTTTGTTTCCGAAGATTAACTAATTAAGATAAGTTAATTCCCGAAGCGCATTCTTTTCTTGGGAAATCTGTACCTATGCTCGAGTATGTAGGTACTTAGGTATCTACTTTGCACACGCGAGACTGACCCAAGGTCACACCTAATTCTACAAATAAATTCTCAATGGGCGTTTTCATTAATAAGTTTAAAGCTCCGTGCACAAAAAGTCCCCTTTTTCATGAATAAACTTTACTTGAAATAATTGAAATATTTAGTTTGTGTTAGTATAACAGTACCTAGATACCTACAGTTTTCGTGGTGCTAAACCATTCGTGTCAGTCACAGCACCTGTTAATAGTTAAAATACCTAGGTATGTTTTTTTTGCGTTTGATTAACTTAATGAAGATATTGTATAATGATAGAATTAAATTTTAATTTTATTTGAAGACTAATGTGTTATTTTTAAATGTTTTGATATGGTTTGCTAAATAATAGGAAAAAATACATTACTGACAGGGTTTAAAAAAAAAGGTGTTTTCAACATTATTTTTCTGCTATAATTTGTATGGAAATGGAAAAAAGTGGTTCAGCCACATGCAAGTAGACCAACGATATTGAATGATATTTTTAAATGTTCAATCAAAAGTATTAGGTACTTATTATTTTCTTGTAAAAAAGTGATCAAACGTCAGTCTCGCGTAATTTTTCGGAAAACTTGTTGCGAATATTTGTGATTTTCCATGAATACCTAGTTAACTTATTTGAGAAATTCCTTTCAGCCACATGCAAAACAAAGAACTCGACTTTTCAAATCACAAATAGTTTTGTTTAAATTATTTTTCATCCCACCATCTCGGAAAGAGTATTTTTAATCTTCAGTATCTGAGTGGAAAAGCCGTTTTTATTCTCTAGAGGATAAAGTAAATTGAATTTAGAACATCGTGTGCACTAAGTTTGTGAATTAAAAAAAACATTAAACCTATTTACTGCTACCTCTATGGTGCCGAATATATCATACAACTTTTTTTTTAATTTGTTAAAAACTCAGACTCGGAACCTTCTTGGTGTTCTTTTTTCAATTTGCTTTGTACGCGGTTCTTTACGCGGCATTTTTTCACGTCATTGTTAAACCTTAGGTATATTAAAAACAAGAAACTTGAAAACAAGTGAAAAAACTAAAATGAGTGATTCTAGCGACGAGGAAGTTTGCTTGACGCCAACAGAATTGACTGAAACTGTTAATAATGCGCAAATGAGCTTTCTCCCTCAACAATCACGCGAGAAGTATTTAAAACAGTACGATATGTTCAACACGTGGCGACTAGCAAAAGGAGCCAAAACTTTCTCAGAAAACGTTTTGCTGGCATATTTTATAGAATTATCCGAGAACAAGAAAGCAAGCACTCTATGGAGTACGTATTCGATGCTAAAAGCAACAATAAAGATGAAAAAAGACAAACATATCGATACCTATCCTAAATTAGTGGCATTTTTAAAAAGAGCCTCATCTGGTCATCAACCAAAAAAATCGAAGGTTTTCACAGTATCTGATATTGAAAAGTTTCTTAACGAAGCACCCGATTCCGTATATTTGGCGGCAAAAGTAAGTCAGTTGCACATTCAGTATCTACTTAAGTATATTAATCTCAATTAAATAGTATACTTAGTAGATGTTGATAGGCATAATTATGCGTTCATATCAATTTTATTTATTTATCTACTACAATACTCTTTACGTTACAGGTTGTTCTTATTATTGGAATAAACGGAGCATGTCGAACTAATGAACTAACACAACTTAATGTCAAAAACATTGAGAAACATTCAGATGACTTACTATTAATTAATTTACCTAATACAAAGACAAAAAGAGACCGCAACTTCGTCATTCGCAAGGAATACGTAACGATTGTTGAGAAATATCAAGCCTTACGCCCGCCTAACACTCCAATCAATCGATTTTTTCTACAGTATCGCAATGGAAAGTGTGTTAGACAGCCTATGGGTACTAATAAAATTGGCAGTATCCCACGAGAAATAGCAACATTTCTTGAACTTCCAGAACCCCTGTTGTACACGGGTCATTGTTTCCGACGAACTTCAGCCACACTTTTGGCTGATTCCGGAGCTGATCTGCTGTCCCTTAAGCGCCACGGAGGCTGGAAGTCCAATGCAGTTGTAGAGGGATACATAGAGGATTCCATCCAAAATAAGTCTAAAATATGTGAAGGCATCGTAGGAGCCATTACACTGAAAGAGCCTCAATCGGATCCTTGTACTGGCCCTTCTACATCAAAAATAAGCCGTTATGAAACACCTAACCATCTCCCTCTCTCTCCAACATTCACGCCAAGGGAATCCGATGAATCGGTACAACTATTAAGTATGACAGATAGTTTACCGAAAAACAGTACACAAGTGACTAACACCAATATTACAGTACCAAACAAAAATATTACACTCAATTTAAATAACTGTAGCAACGTTACTTTAAAATTTTCTTAATTATACCTTAGTATTATTTTGTTATAATTTAAAGATTATTCTGTAATACTTACCTGTCATAATGTAGTAATTAATACCTAAACTGAAATAAAAGTGTACCTATCTTGTGATTGTAAACGTTTTTTTTTTTGCATTTAGTCATTTCCTCGCTGAGGTGGAATGAAAAGTTACGTGTTGCACTCGAGTGCAAAGATTTTTCACCTCGTGCTCTTTTGATTCCCTCGCTAACGCTCAGGATTCTAATTTTGAATCACTCGCTGCGCTCGTGATTCAATTTTAGAATCCTTCGCTTGCTCGGTCATCAAAATTGAACACGCGGTTAAAAAGCAACTTTGCACTCTTGTATAACAAATAACTATTTCCTTTCTCACAACTAATGAACAAAATTGATCAAAATCTATCGGACAGAACAACACTACCCGTTGAATTAATTTGTAAAGTTGAGCAATGTATACCTAGCGCATGCAATTTTGCGAGATACCTTCACACCACCCTTACTTTTTCCAGTATCTAACAACCATGCTAGTGGTACATTACACATGGCACCGCGGGCGGTATTAGTCACCCTTGGATTTGTATGAACCCTTAAACAGGGCGCCGCGAGTCTTGATACTGCGTTGATACTGCGGCGGCGAAAAACGCTGCCGTAGCGGCGTCATGTGTAAGCGATCTTACATCGTACCTTGTAGAAACTAGGACAAAACGAGTGTTCAAACATTTTTGTCCATCCAACAACTTATTACTGGAGTCTATGTTACAGCTCACATGGCTTATCCTAGTTGTAAAAGTATAATTTTAACATTTGGTTAAAACCTCTTTTCAATGGCCATTTTCTACTCCGAGAGTGTTGCTGAAACTCAAACTCAAACTCAAAGCATTTATTTCAATTAAACCATTTACAGGCACTTTTGAATTGTCAAAGAGTCAGTCAGTCAGAAATATGAAGCTAGTTGCCCATTCCAAAGCGTAGGTTCCTATGGAGAAGAACGGGCAAGAAACTCCACGGACACTCTTTTAAAAAAAAAAATATTCTTACAAAATATTGTTTACATCATTCATGTTGAAATTATACATGTGAGAACAATGTAGAAAGACGTGTACGTAAAAAGCGTCCGTAATAAAAAATAAAACAATTCAAAAATTAAAATAAGCCGTGGCAGATAAGAGATGACCAGTCCCCACTGACGGCGCCCGTTCACGAACATGACGCATGGATCAGCACCGTTTAGCTCAACCATTTTGAAGGGAACTCAACGATCCAACACACACGCCACCACCAGCGAGACATTTGAGTGAGCATGACATACTCTTAGCCGCCAGGGCATATCAAGTCAATGAAAGACGTACGTGCTGATTAATTTCGTTGTAGTTTCCAAGACAGTTGAATTATTTACCTGGGAAGTGGGACTCACCGGTCTTCATTGTTTCAACAAGTCCCAGGTGCTCACCACTGGTAGATTCTGGTTTACAGTAGTTGTTATAATTGAGACCAGTATGTCGGACGCCCAAAAAAATAATTGTGAGTTTGTTTGTAAGATACAGAAGTTAAATTATCCCCCTTATGACATACATCGTACACAAAGACAAGCGAATTTCAGCCGTATCAGTGTATCAACGTCGTGGGATCAAATAGTTCAAGTAACGATAATGTATGCCCAGGGATGTCGCAATGGGTAACTACGCTTAGTAGTTCGCAAGCCATGTATCAATACAACGCTCCACATTACTAGTTATTAGGGTTAATCAAGTAACTTATAATGAAGAATGTGATTTGTATTCTAGTTTTGTGCTTAATACGGTAAGTTTTTGTTAAAAGTTTTATTTTTATTTGTCAGTTTTTTTTAAGTTAGGGATTAAACAGTGAATCCATTGTGTGATACAATTTAAAGGAAAGTTGAATCAAATGACTAAACTAAATAACTATTAGACACTCATATAAAAAACCACTCTATACAATACTAAAACTATACTCTACTACGACTAAGCATAGCCCATTAACTAACAAAATGTTCTATATTTCATTGCACGTTTGCTGACGCTACAAGCGCGCGTATTTCTTAATGCGCCATTAATATCTTTCTGATTTAGCACAAATTCATTGACTACTGAGTATGATAATGGTCAATGAGGTTATACAATGTTATGGTCCTCTCCCTTTGTGACAATACGTTCTGTCAGTCACATAGCCATCCGCTCCACAATATTAATCATGTATTCAGACCAACTGCTTGTTGGTCTACCTAATCGTTTCTCTCGTGAAGGAACCATCACCATTTCATGAAAAAAACATGGGTTCATCTTCCATCGATCCTTCTTGCCAAACTTCTGCCCGATTTTTTTTAAAACGGTACCTAGTTCCTAAAATATTTTGGTCCTTCGAATCTGAACCAAGGCCGGATTGATGTACAGTCACGAGCACCAATATGTATACACTTAGCAACTTTTAAAAGTGGTTTTCTCCTCCTGTGTTGATTGTAATTTTGAGTTATTATGAACATAGTATATTGGAACCCATACTATTATGGAATAGGTCGTATTTCAAAGTTGCAATAGTAATTCCCCGAGTAAATCGCTTTTGCGTTTTGCCAAGTATTTACATATTATTGCTCGTGACTGTACCAACCTACAAGCCTTAAATAATTCTCACTCGGACTAGACACAATAACGTTATTGTTTCTGAACCATCTGTTATTTTATTTTTCCATCAAAAAATACTCCGGTTCTTGTTGTCATTAGGTACCTACCTACCGTTTTAATTTTATTATCAGCGTCACATTAATTAACTCATTAGTAATACAATGACACCATTGTTTTCCAGTGTATTTGGCAGAGTCGCTGAAATTGAGCAGCACCATGATGATATTAGTAATTTAATAGCAGAGGTTAAACCAGTTAAAACCCAACCAAGTATTATAAATAATACGACTGTAGTAAAAAATTATACCGATAACACAGTTCACGAGAACTTGATTCATGAAAACATCAATAATATTACTGAGAAAACGTGCGGCACACGCAAAGATGTATCAGATAACTTGTTAGATGCAAATCATACTGAAACAAGCAGTAATGAAACTTGCGAACCAGAAGGTAAAGTTGACAATGGAACAGCGTTGATATTGACTCCTTACCTGAACGAAGGGCGGATAAAAGAGGCTAAAAAGGCTGCTAGAGTGGATTCAAAGCATTTCCTGGGATTCAAGAGCTACTCTGGTTTCTTGACTGTGAACGAGACGTACAATTCAAACCTTTTTTTCTGGTACTTCCCGGTGTTGAACAAGCCTGTGAACGCAAGCCCATGGATCATTTGGCTTCAGGGAGGGCCAGGAGCCTCCAGTATGACTGGACTTTTTGACGAACTTGGACCTTTCACTGTTATAAACGAAACTTTAAAACGTAAGTATTATGTGTTTATCATCATCATACCACTGTCACCTACATGGTCTTCACATGATCTGACATGATCTGAGATTATGTCTGGACTTTAAAAGAGACTGAATTCTGAGTTGTTCTGGTTTTTCTTCTTTCATTCAGAGTAATAATATCCTCCAGACCGTATTTCGGCCATGGCGGCAAATCTAAACGGAGACTAGCCTTCGGCGCGGGAGATATACAGTGCACAAGTATTCTTTCCTTTTATATTTTCTTTTTACTTGTGTGCCTTTTAGGCTGTGCCAAATAAATGTAGATATTTTCTTTCTTTAAGAGTGTGCGCCAACACAGGTGCACTTTCTTTTCCTTTACCTTCATAGTCCGATGGGACGGCTTATAATCCGACACGACCGGAGATAAAAAGATCATCTCATCTAGTTTTTAAAATATTATTGACGTGTAAGTGTTTGTAGAAACCTACTTACAGAAATTAAATCATTTATCATTTAACGTTAACTACCTAATGCGCATCTCACGTAGGTACATATTCATGACATGGCACTAATGTCTTTAGATATGCGTCATATTTATCAGCCTTCTAGGAGAAATTGTTAATCAGTAACCGCAGTCACGTCTTGGGAATCATGTTTTTCAGTGATATTATCCTTGTTATTTATCATTACAACATTTATAGTTACTATGTTTGCTTCATTGTCTCAGTATTCCTGTTTAACTTCATGTACTCTATCACTGACTGAGCAACTAAAATTTACTCAATGTTCCTTTTCTAGAGTAATTTAGCTCACATTTCGTGATCACAGTTCGTGGGGTCATGTTAGAACGTTTGTGTACATTATTGGACTATCGGTTACATTAAACTCCTCTTGAGACCTCTCTGTGTACGTTATTTATTTGAACTTTTAGACTGGGTTTTGGTTTTATTGTTAGTCATCGTTGTTCTAACTTCAAGTGTCCTTTTTCTAACAATTGAGTTAGCTTGCAATAAAGTAATTCCACCAGGGGCCCTACCACCACCTCTTTTAGCAGTATTACTTTAATCTTACTTGTGCGTGGGAAAGAGATGGAGCTAGACGATCTGTATAGCTCCACTTCTTTCTCGCACTGAAGTAACATCAAAATATTTAATAATACTGCTTAAAGAGGTCGTGGTTGGCCCCTTGATATGTGCTCTCTAACATCTTGAAACATACCAGTCTTTACCGTCTTTAGTTGGAAAGAATAGAAGTCAGACAAAGTATTTGTATCGTTTTATTACTAAAGCGAATACCTACCTACTAATTGCAAAAAAAAAAAACCGTATCTTTTCTTACTCAATGACCACCGGGCCTTAATCACAAAGAATATATTGAGCTTATCTTATTATTTACGAGGTAATTACAAAACAGGAAAATATAAAGCAATTTGCTGTATGAATTCTTTGGCTATAACGTCTGCATTTTATCAAGTAAAAAAACCGTATCATTAGTATTCTGCGTTAGCGATGATAGAATATTTAATTGTTTCTATTGTTGCTAAAGGTCATTGGTTGTGACGAGTTGGTACAAATAAAAAAATCTCAAGTTAGTTGTGGGTTTGTTATTGTATGTAGATGGTATATGGATGGAAATATTCCCGCGCGTTAAAAGCTATTGCCCGTTGGCTTATGTGAAATAGGAAGTATTTGTAGCTGCCGTCTGATTTCTGCCAGATGATTCCTTTCGTTACGTTTGCGATCGCTGACCATTCCGTCGGTCGTCAGTCAAACCAAAAACCGCGGATTTTGATAAAACACCCAACGGAGATGTTTCTTTTTACCACAACGGGCATCTCTTGGCCCTCTCACCTAATGGTAAGTGATGACCAGAACGAAGGTGGAAGCGAGCTTCATCCGGAATCCTCAACCACAGAGGCACTGGTTATCTTAGCTCTAACTGCTGAAACACAAAAATGCTGTTATCATTATTGTTATGGTGACAGACTTAGATAAGATGCCCCAGCCCCAGCCCCATTTTATGTCCACTCAAATCACTGTTCATTCCAAGGTTGCCTGGAAGAGATCGCGGAAAGCGATAAGGCCGCCCATTGTATATTTTGTAGTGTTATTTTTTTTTTAATGTGTTTTTGTGGTGTACAGTAAAGTATATATAAATAAATAAATAAGATGGTTGTAGCTCTATTGCCAGCGGCCTAAGAACAAGCGCTACCACTAACCAAACCACTGGGAATCGAACCCGGGACCTCTGGGTCTGAGACAGGTAGGTTAACCGCACTAGATCACAGAGGCGGTTAGAATTTGATTTTTCCAATACAATCATATTGCGATCGGCGATCATCGCTTGGGTAGTTATTTCACTTACAATGACTGGACCGGTCCACTCAAATCTGTGTGGTTCTTTTCTCAAAAGAACATTTCAGACACTAATCTACATGGTGAGGACCATGTAGATTAGTGTCTGAAATGTTCTTTTCAAATTCTATATGGCCTGACCAAGATTATTTCAAAACATTAAAAGAAACTGTGACCTCTGAGTTTGTTTCGTCCTTTCTTCTCAGAGTAGTCAGATAGGAAACGCTGAACTCATGTAGCTATTTTTTATGACGTGTAAAAGTTATTCCAATATCCTATTTACAGAATAAACAATTTCATTTGATTTCATTTAATGTCTCTCCTACCACTACAAGTAAATTTCACCGATGCCTTGTGCCCTTACGCGCCTGCGATTACGTCTGTTGCTATAAAAAAACTAAATTATCCATTATAGTCGTTCAACCAATATAATACCGATAATGACATAGTAAATTCCAGGAAACCCGTACACTTGGCTGCACAATCATTCCCTGCTGTTCATCGACAACCCTGTAGGAACAGGATTCAGCTTCACCGAACATGTAGACGGATACACCACCGATATGGCTACGGTAAGACGTGATGCATTTATTTAGGTATATTTTCCTGTTAACCTCTTTAGCTAAGCACATCTTTCATCATATGATCGAGGTTCTTCTTACACATAGTTGTCCGGTTGTAACTGTTTGTGTATAGGTATCTGAGATTTATGCCTGTCAACCACGCTACTGGAGTAATCCCATTATACATGATATCCCATTTGAGGGACAACGCTAATATAAAAGAAAAAGTTCGACTATAGTATCTACCTTATGTTAACCTTATGTTTTAATTTTTCGCCCTAAAAAACCAAAAGGCCTTTCGAAAATTACGTGTTTAATTTTACGAACACTTTGCTTCTAGTACGCCAGCCACCTCTACATAGCACTGAAGCAGTTCCTGCAAATATTTCCTGAGCTGAGAACAGCCCCGCTGTACTTGGCAGGCGAGTCGTACGCCGGCAAGTATGTACCGGCAATGGCTATGGAGATACACAAGAGAAGGGAGAAACCTGGTTTTGATATTAATCTGGAGGTAAATTAGAATCTTGATTTAATTAATTGGGAGGTGTTCCTAAAAGTCCGTATGAGTAAGGGATAACTCACAATCTTTGCGGCCTTGTCCAACAATGGACAGGCTCTTCCTGTGCATCTTTGTTAGTGAACACAGGCCCACTCTTGTTCTTTGTAAGTACATCTAAATAATTTTTTGAAGGTAGTTCAGATACTCAAAATTCCATCGCTATCATGTACTTATCTTTTTCTATCATGTATATATTCCACTGCATTCAAAGACATCTCCCCTTTTTGAGGCGCGCGTGGAACACAACGCGCCGTCGACCCAAAGACATCTCCCCTTGATTTCCAAACTGCACTTTTGTGCTACAGGTTATAAGATAAGACAGATTAGAAGTTTGAAATCAGCTATCTACAACACATTTTCGTAAACGATTACGACTAATCTGTTTCATTTTGACAGTTCAACAACATTCATTGCGCTATTTACGTTGTTGAGCATATTTTTTTTGAACTTGTGAAGCAATGCATTAGCATTCGGTTTCAAAACGATTCAGATTCTGATTAATCGTTTCTTACGTAATTAGAATAATTAGGGACTGAACTGTACCCTAATTATCGCCCCGATATCAATTAACTATAATTTATCTAGGGTCTGATAATCGGCAACGCATACGTGGACCCAGATATGATATCGCACATCGCCTGGCCGTTCTACTACTTCGGTCTATTGGACAAAGAGCAGATTTTGACCGTGAAGCCGCTGATCGACTCGTTCCAGCAGGAAATCAAGGCTAACAGGAGCATTGAGGCTAAGAACGTAAGTCCTTCGTCAAAAGTTCTTCCGCAGTCCTTTTTTCAAAATTTACGATGGACTTGTTTCTAACTTGATATAGATATTATATCCGGTTATATACTTGTACCAGGGTTTTTTTCTTATTTTTTTTGGTGGTAATTTATAATAACTTCTCGTGACATTGAGTGGTTAGCTTGCGTGTTCTGTACTGAGCTCACGCAATGCGTCGTACGTCCAGCCAGTAATAGGACTCGCTCATCAAGGAGCGCATATTAGACGGCTGTCCCATTTTAGACGCATCATTAATTTATTATACATAAAACAAAAGGCATTTCAACAAAACACGTACTTATACTAAAAGATTATCTTTAAAATGGTGAATATTTTAGAAAAATACTTTGATAGATTTTGCGTGATTCTTAGTTTTTTATCCGCTTTAGACATAACTTTACCAATTAATTTCACTGTGTAATATACATATAATCTAAAGTATTCATATATTAAACTATTAATAAAATGCTCCAATTGACCTTTTTTTTCTTCTAAATCATTAACACTAGGTACTCATTTAGATGTGACGTGTGTTATCGTCGCCATAAGGCCTCTTTTTGAAAGCCTTAAGGCCTCTCTCAGAGAAAGATAGAGCATTGGAGCCGGAGCTTCGATCATTGATCATAAATTCATAACGCTAGCTTCGTGTTGGCGATTTCAGATTATAATTTCCTGGGTTTTGTGCAAAAGCTTTTTCGTGGTTCTAAAACGCATTGAATCATAATTTAAATCAGAAGCAAATGGCTGGTTAATTTTAACTCCACCTGATTGCTTGATCTGTCAATGTTGGTCTATGCCTCTGACCACGACTGCCTGCGTATGACGTCTTGACGATGGCACAATATGTCAGAATCAAAGTTTACATCTTGACCTTTAAATCCACAGAAATGGAACAGCCTAATCACAGTCCTTCTCTTCATCACCCACCAAAAGCATGCCTACAACTTCCTCAAAGACGAGCTCCCGGTGGGCAAGTACATAAACTTCCTGAAGACTTCGGAAATCAAGAGGGCCATCCACGTCGGAGACATCAACTTCGGATGGGTCAATATGACCGTTAATGTGAAGCTGGCTCCTGATTTCTTGAGCACTACGAAGCCAATGTTTGAAAGGCTGTTGGAGCATTATAAGGTTTTGGCGTATTGGTAAGTGTTTTTATGTTTATCTCAGTAATTTAGTATTTAAATGTGAAAGTTTGTTCGAATGTTCGTTACACTTAAACGGCTGGACGGATTTGGACGACATTTTACCCTTGAACTTAATTTTTTGTGTGTTGAAAGCATCCACTGTGGAAGATGTTTAATGTTGCCGTGGATAATAGGATATTGTATACTTATATAATAAAGCTCGTTGTAAATTATCAAAACACAATATTATCTCGTATTTTTGTGTTATCCATTACCTACGTTAAAATTCCAAGTAGGTATTCGATCAATAGGTGAATGAAAAGCAATGAAATGCAATAATACTTAATTAAAACCACTCATTGTTCTGAAATGATACAGAGTAAGATATGAAGTATCAAGAAACTTGTAACTGTATAATCAAAATTCAATATACTATAATAATAAGTAGGCACAACCATCCATGCATACAAATTGTTTATAATGTTGAATAGAATCTTGATATCTTCTCAAAAAGTCGCCAGTCTCTAAACTTAATCCTAAAAAATCTGAAAATTCTACCAACTCTGAAATCATTTGAGAATGTCAATGAATAATTCAAAATAAATACCTATCGACATTTTTTTTCTGGGAAATATAAGCCAAAGTAGCCCCGTTCAAAACGGTCCATCCGTTTCGGAGATTAACCGGAACAAACAGACAGACAGACAAAAAAAAAACAAAAAAAAATATAAGTAGGTAGATACTGTTTAAACTTTTAAATGCATTTAGCATAGTTTGACATTACAAACAGAAACTTATTTTTTTTTTATTTGTTTAGATTGTTTTTTTGTTATAGTTATACGAGTAGGTATACATAAAGTGTATACTCGTATAACTATACGTAAGTGAAGTGCGTAAGTGATTAAATAAATATGCATTTAATTATTATGATAAATAAATAAATATGTGCGATACAAATCGACACAAAATGACGTTTGATAAAAGAATCACCTAGATAGATGACTATGTGATTTATTCCAGACTGAAAATAGAGCATTTAAATGTTTCACAAAAACTGGTTTTTTGTTATCTGTCACCTTGACCTAGAGTCCGGGAAGTGATATATGATATGTATCACATACCAGAGGTATTGTTCCTACGTTTTTGTTTGGCGCACTGCATTGCAAGGCTAACGGTAGCCTTTCAGATTTATTTTACCTACAGTTGAATTGAACAGTAGTACCTACCTAACTATTAACTTTTAACCAGTAGCGACTGCAACCTTGTATAGGTAAAAAATCCGGAAGGAGCACATAGACACTGCAATAACATTACCTCAGATAAAAAATAAAAAAAAATGAAAAAAAAAGTTAAGTATTGCTATTTAAAAATCACAGTTTTAGTACCAAAATTACCCCAAATCCATAAAAAATTGGCAAATTCAGTTGGTGTCATTCATAACTTATGAGTTATGACTTAGACACCCGCTAAACGACGACGCACCGCCCCCCATGTAATAAACCCGGAAAAATCCCATTGAAAAAAAATTTGTCGATTTATTTTCTTTTTTCTTGAAAATTTCCACATACATGGACCAAATAGACCATAGTAACCGTCCACCTAAAAACACCCTCTCGGATCGGACTGGGTTTTTTAAATGTTGTATAAAAAAAAGGATCGGATACTTAAGAAAATTGGAAATTGCTTTAGCAAATTGCACCGTTAAATCAAAGGAGGAAACAACTTTGTGTTTTAGTCGGTAGGAGTCAGAAATAGGTTACCTGAATAACATAACTGCTCGTGTACTTACACATAAACACGAATTCAGCATGTGGACGCACTATGAGCATTATTGTAGCGTTCGGACTGGCGCTCGCGCTGATCCATCGGCTTTCGGTTTCGTTTCGGCGTCCACACTATT
Source organism: Xanthia togata (assembly GCA_963853775.1). Classification (NCBI taxonomy): domain Eukaryota; kingdom Metazoa; phylum Arthropoda; class Insecta; order Lepidoptera; family Noctuidae; genus Xanthia; species Xanthia togata. The sequence goes on along the minus strand of OY970798.1, from coordinate 21,420,317 downwards.
CGCGTTACATTATGATAATTTACGTCACACAAGTCTGTAAACGCCTTTATCCGTCATAGGAAGAAGTATGCTCGGATCGATCAGCCGACGAGGCGACGTACACTTACACCGATGATGGATAAGGTGTACGAGAATGTTACCCCTACGTCTTCTCGAGGCGGAGTAATAGGACGAATATTATTTGTCATTTTTGTGTACTCATAAAACTCTTCTGTTAACCTTTCCTTCTAGCGGCCAGCTAGACCAGATGCTGCCGTGCGTGTTCACATCGGAGAATTATCGTACATGGAACTGGAACGGCTCCCAGGAGTTCCTCAACGCCACCCGGTTCCCATACATCTTCAACAACAAGCTAGCTGGGTAAGCAATCTTTGTCTTTCGTGACGATTATAGCAGTTTATGTTGTCGTGGTCCTGCTGAAATTATTCAGCAACACACTACAACTATGTAATTCTCGATGAAAGTTGAAAATGGGTAAATAAGATGCTTGGCAGATTATCCGTACACTGCCTGCATGGTTTCTGAAGTCTTGAGAGTGTGTCTTTTGCTTACAAATCGAGACTTAAAAAAAAAACCGAGCTTTTTCTCAGGTAATTGTAAGAGTCAATAAATACCTAATACATTTGGTACAATGTATGTTATTAATTTTTGAATTGGTCAATTCAAAGTGTTAAAAGTGGCGACTGGTTTGCACGACCTTTTTGCACTCGAGTCGACCTGAGTCACGAGTCTTGACTCAGACCGGACTCCTTATAGACAATTCAATACAACAATTCCAATGACATTCTATTCATAAATACTATGCAAAAAGCAAAAATAGCAAAGGTTTCCACAAAATCTTTTAATATTCAACTTTAAATATAAAAAAACCACGTGTCTCCTTGCGACTTTGTGATTAAATCATTTTGCATCTGCGTTTTTTATGACGCCACGTCTTAACGATATAAGTAATAATTTATCTAGTTATATTAGTCTCATGAAAACGAATTATGGACTATTATAAGCTTCAACGAACCGTCTTTGACTGGTGGATTCTACATTGTTCTAAGTAGTCGAATTCTACATCTGTTCAGTCACAGAACTCACAGACTGAACCGCAAAAAAAATGTGTCCCTTGGATGTCAAGTGTGGCAACTGCGCGGTGCGTACTGTGCTCCATAAACGTCAGGAGTGACTGAGGCGCATGGAACTAGTAGGAATGTACTACGTACAACTAGTACCTACATACTAGTTCCATGCTGAGACGTTTGTGGTCCATGGACCACAACATGTGCCGCAAATATTTTGTTCGTGGTGTCTGCTCTAGTTTAAATTGAACCGCCATGGTCACAAAAACACTTTTGTTTTTTTGAGAGGCTTGTGGCTAAGTAATAACAGCCGCACGGGTCGATCGATCAGGTTAAGCTACGCTTGCCGCGGTTGATCCGTGGATGGGTGACCAAGACCATCCTTACAAAGGTACCTAGACTCCTCAGTGCCTCGGAAAGCACGTAAAGTCATTGGTCCCGGCTGTCATTCGTGGATCTTAGACAGTTGTTACGGGTTGTCAGAAGACCGAAAGTCTGACAACAAGTCTTACCAAGGGGTATCGTGTTACCCAGTTACTGGGTTGTGGAGGTCAGATAAGCAGTCAGTTGCTCCATGTCAAAAATTCAAAAGTCATTTATTCAAACTAGACTGAGAATCAGCACTTTTCGAACGTCAAAATTACATAAGACAGTCCCCCATCACATCCTAGAATGTAAAAATGGTAACCAACCCCAACATAATTGGGAAATGGCAGGGCAAATGATGATGAGCACTTTTCATGAGTTTTTCATGAGTTGTTAAGGGGACTAATTTAAAAAACAGTTTTCCTCTTTGTATGGCTGTTACCATCTTTCATCATAACCTTTATCGCTTATGAGCCAACTAACTAAAATTGGTTGTGCCATGAAACATGCCGTGAAGCGAAAACAGCTGATGGGTTTTGCAAAGCCAGGAAAGGCCGTGGTTTGCAACGGGACATGGTCTGAGAAAGCAGTGGTACCGGCCCTGACTTAGAAGTTGAAGATCGTGGGTTCGAACCCAGGCAGGCGCGTTACTTTGTGTAAATAATTTCATCACCACGGTGAAAAAGGTGAAGAAAACATCGTGAGGAAACCGGCATGTCCTAGAACCAAAAATTCGAAGATATGCGACATCTACCAACCCGCACTGGGCCCGCGTGGTGGATTACAGCTAACTCCCTCCAGTGGGCAGCAGTGGGAACATTATACGCTGATTATGCTATGGTACAGACGTCAGCACATCAACCTACCCGAAACTGTCAAATTTCCCCAATCAACTTTGAACCTTATGCTTTAGTAATAAAGTTGAAAATATATTAAAGAAATTTGATAGATTGTAGTAGGTTGACGTGCTGGTGTCTGTACCTACGAGAATAAATTTTAATATTTAATGTAGAGTAGACTAAAAGGCATTAAATTTGCCCAAGACTGTGCACTCGTATCTATTTTGTTAAGATTGGCCACCGTGAATTCGAAATTCCGGCAGCTTATTTTTTTATAAACTAGTAACAGACTTCCTATTCAAATAAATAGTAATATATACTACCTCGTTGGTCTAGTGGTGGCAAACGCTACTGCTGAACATGAGGTCCTGGTTTCGATTCCCAGGTCGCGCAAAGTGTCATTTGTCCTTCTGGAATTTCTCAGTAGCAGCCCGGAGTCTGGATTTGTGCAATACGCTCGCCCCCTGTTTCATGGGACTTAAACATAACTTGCGAAATGTGGGTGTATTACAGGTACACCTCTGCCCAACCCTTCGGGGAAACAAGGCGTGTTGTTATGTAATATATAACTATTAAGCGACCCGCCCCTGCTTTGGATGGTTTTAAAGATTTGACAAAACATCAAGATTATCTCTTTATTTGTATTAGGGTGCGTTTCCACTGAATTAGAGACGAACGAAACTGAACTTAGACGTGCAGGAATCGTCCAATCAAAGACGAGACGAACGAAACTGAACTTAGACGTGCAGGAATCGTCCAATCAAAGACGAGACGAGAGACTTCACTTGATGAGGATTTCAACTATACCAGTATAAATTCTCTAAATGCAAGCTAGCAAGCTGAAGTGGCAATGGGCGGGCACATAGCGCGCAGAACTGACGGCCGATGGGGCACAAAGGTTCTGGAATGGAGGCCACGTACCGACAAGCGCAGCGTAGGACGTCCACCCACAAGGTGGACAGACGACCTAATAAAGGTCGCAGGAAGCCGCTGGATGCAGGTCGCTTCCAACCGGCCGATTTGGAAATCATTGGGGCAGGCCTATGTTCAGCAGTGGACGTCCTATGGCTGAAATGATGATGATGAGTATAAATTCTCTAAATAATGGTGTAAACCGCAATAAAATCCGTTGCGGAGTTTAGAAAAACAACGCGGTCACACAGCAGACAGACACCAAAAGCGACTTTAGTTTATAACATGTACTTATAGATGTATAGAACCCTATAATATATCTTGTAAACTTCCACCCAGGTACCACAAGACCGGTGGCCGTTTTACAGAAGTGGTGATCCGTGGCGCTGGTCACATGGTGCCCATGGACAAGCCGGCCCCCACACAGAACCTGGTCGCTCGCTGGACCCATGACCAGACACTCAGCCGAAGATTCGGCCTGCTCCAAGGATCCTTCATTCAGGACTTTATTCGTAATAACTCTATGATCTACCTCTGATTATGTTTAATAAATATGTTTAACTGTTATGTTGCTTGTTTTCGTGATACCCAATTATGGTTTACTTCGCTAGATGTTGGAGTACGACGTAATATCCCAATGATATTACGTCGTACTTCAACCTGCTCTTGCGCCATCCCATCTTCCAGGCTCAGCGTGCTGTGCTGTCGCTGCGGCTATAAAAACCCTCAAGCGGCGAAAGTATAATAACCTTATAGGTAACTATATTTTCATGTGTTGCTCATAGTTTGTTTAATGAAATCTCCAAACGACTGGTTGACACGGTTCCCGGCTTACTTGGCCAGATGCTAAGCATTGCCATACAACGTGGCAATGCGGCCAGTCTTTTGGGTACACTACCTACCAGTCGACAGTGATGCGGATGAATTTTTTGGTGCTATATTATAGTTTTAGCTATGTGATGATGTTATATTTTTAGTTTTGGAAGTGACGTAGTATTTTCCTTCTTATTTATTTCTATCAAATCAAGATTGAACAAACGCGCTTGCGTCACTTTGACAATGAAGTTCTCACGGTTACGTTCTACCTGCGTCTTGTATTTACTACAAGATCTGGTCAGCATAGTCAACATGCGATTCAGTGAGTAATCGGAAACGTCGCTTGCACGTAACTTGTCAGATATTCTAGACACGTACCTATTTAATGGCTCTAGTAGATGTTTTGCAGCGGCTATCAGCGATAAAGCGGCTTTTCGGAAGATCGATTCAGCGACAGAACGTTGCACATGGCACACCATAGATATATTAATAGATTGACGGCACACATTCGGATTTGACATCGCAGCACAAATTTGGTCGTGATTTTGTGTGACTTCGGCATCTGCCAAAAGATGCGGAAAACCTGCAGTTTTTAATAATACACTAAAACGCAACAAGTTGCTGTTAGTCACCAAAAAGAAACGCAGCATTGGTGAAGTCGCTAAATCGCCAATCGCTGATGCTAAGGGTGTGTGTATTCGACCACGAATTTCACGCTCACTCGCAAAACGCAGATTAAAAGTAGCATGTCTGCTGCGGCCTTTAAGTTAGGTATATTTACGTACATAAAGTATAGGTTATTTTAATCTGTGCCTAAGGCATGCTAGCAAGGCAAGCAATGAAAACACGTGACGATATATTTAGTTCTCACGTGCAGCTAGACCACAGACCACAGTGTCATAAATATTGCAGTTGTGTATAACTGACAAGTCAACATTGTTTACAAAACATTTAGATATTACACTGATATAAATTCTATAGGAAATTTGTTGAAAAAACGTAAAATATTCAATTCTAAGCCTAGTGACCGGGATCGGTAAAAGTAGGTTTACTAGGGCAGTGTGGCAGTGGTGTGACCGTCAAACTGCCAAGTCATTGGTCTCGGGTTCGAACCCAAGGCACTCACCTCTGACTTTTCGGATTCATGTGCGTATTGTATAATTATCACTTGCTTCAAAAACGGTGAAGGAAAACATGCTGAGACATATTTCTCGACGGCATGTGAAGCCAAGCCGGAGGCCCATGGGCGGCTTTAAAACTCTCACATAGGTTAGTCACTAACTCCAATACCACTAGATTTCTAAATTTGTTCAAATCGTTCAATTTGTCAAATGTGTTTGTAGAACCAACCCGAATAACTACGACTACTGCTACATGTATTGATAATGTGTTTTGTTGCTGCGAATATTTAGATAAAGCTATAGTTAATTATCTACCTTCTGATCATAGTGGTCAAACCATAACTTTTGAGTCCAACATTCCAATGCAAAGAGTGCAGATACAATACAGACCAATAACATCGGTTAATTTAAGAACAATGCCCACTTCCCATACATTTAAAAACCTGATAATGAACGTTTATGTATAGCTATGAGCTATAGTAGAAAGACTACCTGTAAGTTTAGAAAATAATGTCTTATAGTCATTTTTACGGTTTAAACGCTACGAAGTCCAAAAAATATGAATGTTACTTTTTAGGTATACTGTTTGCGGTGTAGCATGGTACTATAGTTATTACTCAATCTGTATGTAGGTAGGTACTGATCATACGTAAAATACAGAATCAGTAAAAACAAGTAAATTATAATATATTTTACCCTTTCTGTCACCTGTCACCCGCACCATGCTACACCGCAAACAGTATAAATATAGAGAAATAAATTTGCTAGACCTAATTATTAACACTCGAAGTATAGTCTCAAATAGGAATTTCACTCTTGCGAACTCAATAACATACTGCGTGATTAATTAATTTAATTATTATGTTATTTTTTTATTAATCTGTATTAGGAAAATACTAATATAGAAATACTTACTGATTAAATAAAACGTAAAGAAATATATAAAATTCAGAAACAGAGTTGAATAAAGTCAAGTAGCGGTATGTAAAATGGAACGTTGTAAAAACAGGGAAGTTGAGATGCATTCAAAACATATTATACGTTTACTCTTACGTAGAATAAGCATAAAGAAATATTTTATTAAAAAATCAACCACTAATGGTGTTTTGCTGACGATACTTCCTTAATTTTTAAGGTAGACAGACGTGCTACAAATTTTGACGACATAAATAACGCCCTACTGCAGGTCCAAAATTGGTTCACTGCTAATAATTTAGTATTAAATGGAAAAAAAAGCAAAGTGCATAAAATTTTCATTACCAAATGTCAAAAGTAATAATTGTGAGATAGTATTGAATCAAGAGAAACTAGAATTTGTCGATAAAAATGTTTTCCTGGGCATCACGCTCGACTCAAGGCTACAATGGGGTCCTCATTTAACATCTCTTGCAGGACGCCTAAGTTTCGTCAGCATATGCTGTCAGAAAAATCCGTCAATTTACTGATGTAGATACCGCGAGGTTAGTGTTTCAGTTATTTTCATAGTATCATGTCTTACGGTATTTAACTGTGGGGGCGGGCTGCAGACATCGAGTCTATTTTTATTCTGCAGAAAAGAGCAATCAGAGCCATATATTATTATCTCCGCAGGCGCGACTCTCTAAGGGAACTGTTTAAGGCGCTACCCCGAGCTAAGTGGCGCCCTCATTGAATAAAAAATCGTAGCATAGCATAGGAAATAAAAAAAAAATGGAATCTAGGAGTTTGTTACAAAGAGGATAAAGTATTTTTACGTTGTTAAAACAGGACTCAAGGTGTTTCGTATCCAAAGTAGATAGCAAAAGTGTCAAAAGTGGCCGTTTTTAACACTTTTGCTATCTACTTTGGATACGAAACACCTTGAGTCCTGTTTTAACAACGTAAAAATACTTTATCCTCTTTGTAACAAACTCCTAGATTCCATTTTTTTTTTATTTCCTATGCTATGCTACGGTTTTTTATTCAATGAGGGCGCCACTTAGCTCGGGGTAGCGCCTTAAGGATATTAACATCATGACGGTACCTTGTCAATATATCTATGAAAACATCATGTACGTAAGAAAAAATTACATATTTTTAGTAAAAGAGGTGATAGACATAATTACAACTCTAGTACAAGAAATAGGGTCCTATTAGTTCAACCAGGTTTCAGACTGGCTAAAGTAGATTCATCCTTCATGGGGTACTGTTTAAAATGTTACAATATAATTCCTCCCCACATACTTCAACTGAATGAGACGAAATTCAAATCTTGTATAAAACGCACACTATGTAGGCAGGCATATTATAAGTTGGGGGATTACATCACTGATAAAAATACTTGGCTCATTGCTGGTCCTGCTCCACCACCACAACTAATTGATTAACATTTTGAAGATACTGTTGGAGCTGCTGAAGATTGTAGGACCATCTTTGTATTGTATAAACTCAATCTCCTTTGTATTAAATAGTATAGTACAGTTGTGAGTACTACGATTACATATGTACTAAATAACTACCATTTACCGGGTAATATGTATTTAATTGACTTGAATGTGCCCTGTCGGCTGTGAGTATGTCATGCTCACTCAGATGCATCACTGATGGTGGCACGTGTGTTGGATCATTTAGCTCCCTTCAAAATGGTTGAGCTAAATGGTGCTGATCCATGCGTCATGTTCGTGAACGGGCGCCGTCAGTTGGGACTGGTCATCTCTTAGCTGCCATGGCTTATTTTAATTTATTAAGTAATAAAAAGAAAAAAATAAAGAATCATTCAAAAACTTAATTTTTTGAATGATTCTTTTTTTTTTTCTTTTTATTGCGGACGCTTTTACGAACGTGCACGTCTTTCTACATTGTTCTCAAATGCATAATTTCAAAATGAATGATGTAACCAATGTTTTGTAACTTTTTTTTTATTTAAAAGATTGTCCGTGGAGTTTCTTGCCCGTTCTTCTCCATAGGTACCTACTACGCTTTGGAATGGGCAACTAGCTTCATATTTTTGACTGACCGACCCCTTGACAATTCAAAAGTGCCTGTAAATGGTTTGAGTTTGAGTTTTGAGTCTCTAACCCCAAGAAAAGAAGAAGAAGACTGAAGCCAGAGCCACAGAGTTTTGTAAAACTTTTTCTACATTCCATATTTTGTACCGCTGTCCAAAGGCGTCTATGTCCAATTGTCCATCTACCGGTCTACGATCTAGTCCCTGTCTAGCCTTTTCCCAACTTACGAGTAAATGGGGTCGGCTTCCAGTCTAACCGGATGCAGCTGAATACCGTATTTAACATGGAGCGACTGCCTATCTGACCTCCACAACCCAGTAACTGGGTAATACGATACCGGTCTACAGTATATACCTATAGTGTAGGTATATAAACCAAATGGCATTATCATCATTTCTGCTACGTACTATCTTCTCGTCTTAGTAGTCGAGTCGGATTCGACGATTGACCTCTTTCTCGAAGTTGGATCTACCTGGACAGTTTTTCCTAGGTAAACATAATAGTCCACAACTTTGAGTGTAGTCTCCGATCTTTATGAAGAGGCTTTTACATGGGCATTTGACATGACCTTCGTTTTGTCCATGTTCATATCCCACTCTTTCGGAAGAGTAGAGGTCATCGAGTATTAATACCCAGAGTCCTCCATTGTACCAAAAGTACCTAGTAGTTTTAGTAATACAGTATAGTTTCCACAAAATCTTTTAATATTCAACTTTAAATATAAAAAAACCACGTGTCTCCTTGCGACTTTGTGATTAAATCATTTTGCATCTGCGTTTTTTATGACGCCACGTCTTAACGATATAAGTAATAATTTATCTAGTTATATTAGTCTCATGAAAACGAATTATGGACTATTATAAGCTTCAACGAACCGTCTTTGACTGGTGGATTCTACATTGTTCTAAGTAGTCGAATTCTACATCTGTTCAGTCACAGAACTCACAGACTGAACCGCAAAAAAAATGTGTCCCTTGGATGTCAAGTGTGGCAACTGCGCGGTGCGTACTGTGCTCCATAAACGTCAGGAGTGACTGAGGCGCATGGAACTAGTAGGAATGTACTACGTACAACTAGTACCTACATACTAGTTCCATGCTGAGGACGTTTGTGGTCCATGGACCACAACATGTGCCGCAAATATTTTGTTCGTGGTGTCTGCTCTAGTTTAAATTGAACCGCCATGGTCACAAAAACACTTTTGTTTTTTTGAGAGGCTTGTGGCTAAGTAATAACAGCCGCACGGGTCGATCGATCAGGTTAAGCTACGCTTGCCGCGGTTGATCCGTGGATGGGTGACCAAGACCATCCTTACAAAGGTACCTAGACTCCTCAGTGCCTCGGAAAGCACGTAAAGTCATTGGTCCCGGCTGTCATTCGTGGATCTTAGACAGTTGTTACGGGTTGTCAGAAGACCGAAAGTCTGACAACAAGTCTTACCAAGGGGTATCGTGTTACCCAGTTACTGGGTTGTGGAGGTCAGATAAGCAGTCAGTTGCTCCATGTCAAAAATTCAAAAGTCATTTATTCAAACTAGACTGAGAATCAGCACTTTTCGAACGTCAAAATTACATAAGACAGTCCCCCATCACATCCTAGAATGTAAAAATGGTAACCAACCCCAACATAATTGGGAAATGGCAGGGCAAATGATGATGAGCACTTTTCATGAGTTTTTCATGAGTTGTTAAGGGGACTAATTTAAAAAACAGTTTTCCTCTTTGTATGGCTGTTACCATCTTTCATCATAACCTTTATCGCTTATGAGCCAACTAACTAAAATTGGTTGTGCCATGAAACATGCCGTGAAGCGAAAACAGCTGATGGGTTTTGCAAAGCCAGGAAAGGCCGTGGTTTGCAACGGGACATGGTCTGAGAAAGCAGTGGTACCGGCCCTGACTTAGAAGTTGAAGATCGTGGGTTCGAACCCAGGCAGGCGCGTTACTTTGTGTAAATAATTTCATCACCACGGTGAAAAAGGTGAAGAAAACATCGTGAGGAAACCGGCATGTCCTAGAACCAAAAATTCGAAGATATGCGACATCTACCAACCCGCACTGGGCCCGCGTGGTGGATTACAGCTAACTCCCTCCAGTGGGCAGCAGTGGGAACATTATACGCTGATTATGCTATGGTACAGACGTCAGCACATCAACCTACCCGAAACTGTCAAATTTCCCCAATCAACTTTGAACCTTATGCTTTAGTAATAAAGTTGAAAATATATTAAAGAAATTTGATAGATTGTAGTAGGTTGACGTGCTGGTGTCTGTACCTACGAGAATAAATTTTAATATTTAATGTAGAGTAGACTAAAAGGCATTAAATTTGCCCAAGACTGTGCACTCGTATCTATTTTGTTAAGATTGGCCACCGTGAATTCGAAATTCCGGCAGCTTATTTTTTTATAAACTAGTAACAGACTTCCTATTCAAATAAATAGTAATATATACTACCTCGTTGGTCTAGTGGTGGCAAACGCTACTGCTGAACATGAGGTCCTGGTTTCGATTCCCAGGTCGCGCAAAGTGTCATTTGTCCTTCTGGAATTTCTCAGTAGCAGCCCGGAGTCTGGATTTGTGCAATACGCTCGCCCCCTGTTTCATGGGACTTAAACATAACTTGCGAAATGTGGGTGTATTACAGGTACACCTCTGCCCAACCCTTCGGGGAAACAAGGCGTGTTGTTATGTAATATATAACTATTAAGCGACCCGCCCCTGCTTTGGATGGTTTTAAAGATTTGACAAAACATCAAGATTATCTCTTTATTTGTATTAGGGTGCGTTTCCACTGAATTAGAGACGAACGAAACTGAACTTAGACGTGCAGGAATCGTCCAATCAAAGACGAGACGAACGAAACTGAACTTAGACGTGCAGGAATCGTCCAATCAAAGACGAGACGAGAGACTTCACTTGATGAGGATTTCAACTATACCAGTATAAATTCTCTAAATGCAAGCTAGCAAGCTGAAGTGGCAATGGGCGGGCACATAGCGCGCAGAACTGACGGCCGATGGGGCACAAAGGTTCTGGAATGGAGGCCACGTACCGACAAGCGCAGCGTAGGACGTCCACCCACAAGGTGGACAGACGACCTAATAAAGGTCGCAGGAAGCCGCTGGATGCAGGTCGCTTCCAACCGGCCGATTTGGAAATCATTGGGGCAGGCCTATGTTCAGCAGTGGACGTCCTATGGCTGAAATGATGATGATGAGTATAAATTCTCTAAATAATGGTGTAAACCGCAATAAAATCCGTTGCGGAGTTTAGAAAAACAACGCGGTCACACAGCAGACAGACACCAAAAGCGACTTTAGTTTATAACATGTACTTATAGATGTATAGAACCCTATAATATATCTTGTAAACTTCCACCCAGGTACCACAAGACCGGTGGCCGTTTTACAGAAGTGGTGATCCGTGGCGCTGGTCACATGGTGCCCATGGACAAGCCGGCCCCCACACAGAACCTGGTCGCTCGCTGGACCCATGACCAGACACTCAGCCGAAGATTCGGCCTGCTCCAAGGATCCTTCATTCAGGACTTTATTCGTAATAACTCTATGATCTACCTCTGATTATGTTTAATAAATATGTTTAACTGTTATGTTGCTTGTTTTCGTGATACCCAATTATGGTTTACTTCGCTAGATGTTGGAGTACGACGTAATATCCCAATGATATTACGTCGTACTTCAACCTGCTCTTGCGCCATCCCATCTTCCAGGCTCAGCGTGCTGTGCTGTCGCTGCGGCTATAAAAACCCTCAAGCGGCGAAAGTATAATAACCTTATAGGTAACTATATTTTCATGTGTTGCTCATAGTTTGTTTAATGAAATCTCCAAACGACTGGTTGACACGGTTCCCGGCTTACTTGGCCAGATGCTAAGCATTGCCATACAACGTGGCAATGCGGCCAGTCTTTTGGGTACACTACCTACCAGTCGACAGTGATGCGGATGAATTTTTTGGTGCTATATTATAGTTTTAGCTATGTGATGATGTTATATTTTTAGTTTTGGAAGTGACGTAGTATTTTCCTTCTTATTTATTTCTATCAAATCAAGATTGAACAAACGCGCTTGCGTCACTTTGACAATGAAGTTCTCACGGTTACGTTCTACCTGCGTCTTGTATTTACTACAAGATCTGGTCAGCATAGTCAACATGCGATTCAGTGAGTAATCGGAAACGTCGCTTGCACGTAACTTGTCAGATATTCTAGACACGTACCTATTTAATGGCTCTAGTAGATGTTTTGCAGCGGCTATCAGCGATAAAGCGGCTTTTCGGAAGATCGATTCAGCGACAGAACGTTGCACATGGCACACCATAGATATATTAATAGATTGACGGCACACATTCGGATTTGACATCGCAGCACAAATTTGGTCGTGATTTTGTGTGACTTCGGCATCTGCCAAAAGATGCGGAAAACCTGCAGTTTTTAATAATACACTAAAACGCAACAAGTTGCTGTTAGTCACCAAAAAGAAACGCAGCATTGGTGAAGTCGCTAAATCGCCAATCGCTGATGCTAAGGGTGTGTGTATTCGACCACGAATTTCACGCTCACTCGCAAAACGCAGATTAAAAGTAGCATGTCTGCTGCGGCCTTTAAGTTAGGTATATTTACGTACATAAAGTATAGGTTATTTTAATCTGTGCCTAAGGCATGCTAGCAAGGCAAGCAATGAAAACACGTGACGATATATTTAGTTCTCACGTGCAGCTAGACCACAGACCACAGTGTCATAAATATTGCAGTTGTGTATAACTGACAAGTCAACATTGTTTACAAAACATTTAGATATTACACTGATATAAATTCTATAGGAAATTTGTTGAAAAAACGTAAAATATTCAATTCTAAGCCTAGTGACCGGGATCGGTAAAAGTAGGTTTACTAGGGCAGTGTGGCAGTGGTGTGACCGTCAAACTGCCAAGTCATTGGTCTCGGGTTCGAACCCAAGGCACTCACCTCTGACTTTTCGGATTCATGTGCGTATTGTATAATTATCACTTGCTTCAAAAACGGTGAAGGAAAACATGCTGAGACATATTTCTCGACGGCATGTGAAGCCAAGCCGGAGGCCCATGGGCGGCTTTAAAACTCTCACATAGGTTAGTCACTAACTCCAATACCACTAGATTTCTAAATTTGTTCAAATCGTTCAATTTGTCAAATGTGTTTGTAGAACCAACCCGAATAACTACGACTACTGCTACATGTATTGATAATGTGTTTTGTTGCTGCGAATATTTAGATAAAGCTATAGTTAATTATCTACCTTCTGATCATAGTGGTCAAACCATAACTTTTGAGTCCAACATTCCAATGCAAAGAGTGCAGATACAATACAGACCAATAACATCGGTTAATTTAAGAACAATGCCCACTTCCCATACATTTAAAAACCTGATAATGAACGTTTATGTATAGCTATGAGCTATAGTAGAAAGACTACCTGTAAGTTTAGAAAATAATGTCTTATAGTCATTTTTACGGTTTAAACGCTACGAAGTCCAAAAAATATGAATGTTACTTTTTAGGTATACTGTTTGCGGTGTAGCATGGTACTATAGTTATTACTCAATCTGTATGTAGGTAGGTACTGATCATACGTAAAATACAGAATCAGTAAAAACAAGTAAATTATAATATATTTTACCCTTTCTGTCACCTGTCACCCGCACCATGCTACACCGCAAACAGTATAAATATAGAGAAATAAATTTGCTAGACCTAATTATTAACACTCGAAGTATAGTCTCAAATAGGAATTTCACTCTTGCGAACTCAATAACATACTGCGTGATTAATTAATTTAATTATTATGTTATTTTTTTATTAATCTGTATTAGGAAAATACTAATATAGAAATACTTACTGATTAAATAAAACGTAAAGAAATATATAAAATTCAGAAACAGAGTTGAATAAAGTCAAGTAGCGGTATGTAAAATGGAACGTTGTAAAAACAGGGAAGTTGAGATGCATTCAAAACATATTATACGTTTACTCTTACGTAGAATAAGCATAAAGAAATATTTTATTAAAAAATCAACCACTAATGGTGTTTTGCTGACGATACTTCCTTAATTTTTAAGGTAGACAGACGTGCTACAAATTTTGACGACATAAATAACGCCCTACTGCAGGTCCAAAATTGGTTCACTGCTAATAATTTAGTATTAAATGGAAAAAAAAGCAAAGTGCATAAAATTTTCATTACCAAATGTCAAAAGTAATAATTGTGAGATAGTATTGAATCAAGAGAAACTAGAATTTGTCGATAAAAATGTTTTCCTGGGCATCACGCTCGACTCAAGGCTACAATGGGGTCCTCATTTAACATCTCTTGCAGGACGCCTAAGTTTCGTCAGCATATGCTGTCAGAAAAATCCGTCAATTTACTGATGTAGATACCGCGAGGTTAGTGTTTCAGTTATTTTCATAGTATCATGTCTTACGGTATTTAACTGTGGGGGCGGGCTGCAGACATCGAGTCTATTTTTATTCTGCAGAAAAGAGCAATCAGAGCCATATATTATTATCTCCGCAGGCGCGACTCTCTAAGGGAACTGTTTAAGGCGCTACCCCGAGCTAAGTGGCGCCCTCATTGAATAAAAAATCGTAGCATAGCATAGGAAATAAAAAAAAAATGGAATCTAGGAGTTTGTTACAAAGAGGATAAAGTATTTTTACGTTGTTAAAACAGGACTCAAGGTGTTTCGTATCCAAAGTAGATAGCAAAAGTGTCAAAAGTGGCCGTTTTTAACACTTTTGCTATCTACTTTGGATACGAAACACCTTGAGTCCTGTTTTAACAACGTAAAAATACTTTATCCTCTTTGTAACAAACTCCTAGATTCCATTTTTTTTTTATTTCCTATGCTATGCTACGGTTTTTTATTCAATGAGGGCGCCACTTAGCTCGGGGTAGCGCCTTAAGGATATTAACATCATGACGGTACCTTGTCAATATATCTATGAAAACATCATGTACGTAAGAAAAAATTACATATTTTTAGTAAAAGAGGTGATAGACATAATTACAACTCTAGTACAAGAAATAGGGTCCTATTAGTTCAACCAGGTTTCAGACTGGCTAAAGTAGATTCATCCTTCATGGGGTACTGTTTAAAATGTTACAATATAATTCCTCCCCACATACTTCAACTGAATGAGACGAAATTCAAATCTTGTATAAAACGCACACTATGTAGGCAGGCATATTATAAGTTGGGGGATTACATCACTGATAAAAATACTTGGCTCATTGCTGGTCCTGCTCCACCACCACAACTAATTGATTAACATTTTGAAGATACTGTTGGAGCTGCTGAAGATTGTAGGACCATCTTTGTATTGTATAAACTCAATCTCCTTTGTATTAAATAGTATAGTACAGTTGTGAGTACTACGATTACATATGTACTAAATAACTACCATTTACCGGGTAATATGTATTTAATTGACTTGAATGTGCCCTGTCGGCTGTGAGTATGTCATGCTCACTCAGATGCATCACTGATGGTGGCACGTGTGTTGGATCATTTAGCTCCCTTCAAAATGGTTGAGCTAAATGGTGCTGATCCATGCGTCATGTTCGTGAACGGGCGCCGTCAGTTGGGACTGGTCATCTCTTAGCTGCCATGGCTTATTTTAATTTATTAAGTAATAAAAAGAAAAAAATAAAGAATCATTCAAAAACTTAATTTTTTGAATGATTCTTTTTTTTTTTCTTTTTATTGCGGACGCTTTTACGAACGTGCACGTCTTTCTACATTGTTCTCAAATGCATAATTTCAAAATGAATGATGTAACCAATGTTTTGTAACTTTTTTTTTATTTAAAAGATTGTCCGTGGAGTTTCTTGCCCGTTCTTCTCCATAGGTACCTACTACGCTTTGGAATGGGCAACTAGCTTCATATTTTTGACTGACCGACCCCTTGACAATTCAAAAGTGCCTGTAAATGGTTTGAGTTTGAGTTTTGAGTCTCTAACCCCAAGAAAAGAAGAAGAAGACTGAAGCCAGAGCCACAGAGTTTTGTAAAACTTTTTCTACATTCCATATTTTGTACCGCTGTCCAAAGGCGTCTATGTCCAATTGTCCATCTACCGGTCTACGATCTAGTCCCTGTCTAGCCTTTTCCCAACTTACGAGTAAATGGGGTCGGCTTCCAGTCTAACCGGATGCAGCTGAATACCGTATTTAACATGGAGCGACTGCCTATCTGACCTCCACAACCCAGTAACTGGGTAATACGATACCGGTCTACAGTATATACCTATAGTGTAGGTATATAAACCAAATGGCATTATCATCATTTCTGCTACGTACTATCTTCTCGTCTTAGTAGTCGAGTCGGATTCGACGATTGACCTCTTTCTCGAAGTTGGATCTACCTGGACAGTTTTTCCTAGGTAAACATAATAGTCCACAACTTTGAGTGTAGTCTCCGATCTTTATGAAGAGGCTTTTACATGGGCATTTGACATGACCTTCGTTTTGTCCATGTTCATATCCCACTCTTTCGGAAGAGTAGAGGTCATCGAGTATTAATACCCAGAGTCCTCCATTGTACCAAAAGTACCTAGTAGTTTTAGTAATACCTAATATCGATTAAACGATTAGATTTCACGGTAAGTACATAGAGATATGGAGAACAGTAGATAGGTAGTACCTACTATTGTCAAACAGTACGTTATAAATAGGTTAAAAAGTAGACTCCTCTGTGTATGAGTACGTGTAACAGAAGGTCAATTGGTAAGGTACCAAATACCTATAATAAAATATTAAAATCCGGCCAAGCGCGTGTCGGACCACGCACATTGAAGGGTTCCGTAGTTAGGATGAATTCGATATCGCAATAACAAACTTAACTTTGTAGTTGAAAAACATGTCCTCCCTGGAATGTATGGCAGAACATGTTTCTGCAACCGCAAACGTAAGTTGGTTGATAATTACTCGTTAACTTGTAAAGCCTACATACTTAGCTGTGATAGTTTTCCTTTTAATTTCGTTATATATACTACTGCCGTGAATTTTGTCACGTATCTACCATGCATAAAACCAACCATTCAGCTGGCAGAGAGAGGGCGAGACACTCGACTCTAACAAAAATTTGCACTTTAAAGCTTAATATTTCGCAAACGGCTCCCTGTATCCAAAAACAGTTTTGACATACTCACCCCACTTTACGTGTAGGGGAGGCGACATAAAAAAGAACATGATTTTATTTTACCATTTTGTCGGCGTGATTAATATTATGTGTAGGTACCCATGCCAAATTACAGCTTTCTAGTACAGTCTCTGAGCTAAACCGCGGACAGATGCACAGACAGACAGATGGACTTGGCGAAACTATAAGGGTTCCTTTTTACTACGGAACCCTAGAAAACATAGGCAGGTAATAGCGTGTAAATTATCTATGTTACGAGTTGTTTAATTACGGATGAGGATTTTTTATTTATCTCGGTTATTACTGAGTTAGTTTTCTGCAGCATTACAGGGTCAGATTAAATTACTTAGCGAAACTCGCGATGGGTATCGATATCTAAGGTTGTCAGAATTTTGACTTTCTGACTACCAGTAACGACTGTCAAAGATCTACGAAAGACAGCCGGGACCAACGGCCTAGTGCTTTCTGAGGCACGGAGGAGTCGCAATATGTAATGGATGGTCACCTATCCACCAACCGACCGCGATATGTGTAGCTTTACCCTTAGATCGACCACGGAACAATTTGCGCAAGTAGGTATCTACAACTTCCATTTGTTCGATTGTTTAATTAAAACAAAGACCTCACTCAAAATTAAGAAATACTTTAATCAAATCTCAAAATTACATTGTATTGTTCATTATCTTACATTGTGTAAATAAGTAGAGATCCCACGAATATTCGGCTGCTATTCGGTATTCGGCCTATTCGGCAACTTTTTTAATATTTGGTATGCGGCCTAATGTTGTGTACTATTCGACCGAATATTGAATACCAAATCATGAAAAAATTACAATTTGTTACATTAAATTTAATTCTTAAACACCCAGTTGCACAGACAATCATTAATGCCCCATTATGTAATGGATCATTAACGCTCATTATTTCATTACTTTTATATAAAAAAATACATTAAAATCGAGTCACATGTTGCTTTCTGCAACTAGTTGTAACAAGTTAATGGAAGATTAGTATTTAATCACCGCTTTAAAAGTTAAAGTTCTTTTCTGCAACTGGTTTTTAAATCTATCAGTGGTAAGTTGCGATTAACGAAAACAATATTTTTCTGCATTTGTTGATAGCAGACGATTGCGCTTTTCTTCATAAACTGTACCTGCTTCTGAAAATAGCCTCTGACTATAGTATAAACTACTTCCGGAAGACGATGGATAAATCTTATCGAATTCTGTCAAGCTTGGATACTGTTTTGCGTTTGCTGACCACCATTTGTAAGGGATCTGCCGTCCGATCTAGGCGAACAGTTTTCAAATAATACATGTCGTTGACTCGCAAATGAAACAAATAGACAGATCGTACCACCTGCGTAATGTGCGCATTATTTTTCCGAAAGCTTGGCTGCCGAATACTCGGCGCTTTGGCTGAGAGCGTGACCAAATATTCGGTATTCGGCAAAATCATTATATGATATCTATGTTAATGAGTATAACTGCAATAATTTAACTTTCTATAGCTTGTCAGAAACCTACACACTTGCACAGTCGTCATGGGTATCACATTGTCCATTTCTCTGAAGTTATACATCAAATTAATTACTGCAATTCATGAGAATTTGCCAAGTTTAACAATCTGTTTGAATTTTTGTAAACTAAAATATCAACTTCGGAAAAGTCCAACTTAAATCCTACTGTCTGTCTGTCAGTCTGTTTAAAAACTTGTGGGTTTAAAACTACTATTTGAATTTGAACTTTGATTGTTAACATATTTAATACCAATAGTTTCGCCACCTCTATAGGTTATACTCTACATATGTATTATAATTTACTAGCTGCCCGCCCCGGCTTCACACGGGTAGTACTAAGTACTTATACTACGGCGCACCTATTAACTACCCTACCTTCCTACCCTACCTACCCTACCTTCCTACCCTACCTACCCTACCTTCCTACCCTACCTACCCTACCTAACTACCTACCCTACCTACCTACTTACCTACCCTACCTGGATAAAATTAGTATCCTATGTCCGTCTCCTGGTTCTAAGCTACCTCCCCACCAATTTTCAGCCAAATTGGTTCAGCCGTTCTTGAGTTACAAATAGTGTAACTAACACGACTTTCTTTTATATATACATAGATAACATATTATTATGTAACTGTAGCCTTACAGTATGCACCACTGACTACGCCTTCTTCAGGCGATACAGACGTTAATTAAGAAACTTGGGTTTTGAAAGTGATTCCCAAACGTATATTTTTTTTGCGTTTTTTCAGCACTATACCTCGTTGGTCAAGTTGTGTCAAGCGCTACCGCTGAGGCTGGTTTGGTTCCTAGACCAGGCAAAGGAATTTTTCATTAGCAGCCCGAATTTGAGTCCGGTTAATGGCAATAGGCTCGCCGGAGCCCCCGGTTACATGGGAATTACACATACCTATGGACGAAACACTGCGCGGCTGCTGCTTAGGTGCCTGAAATACAAGAAGCTCATTCTTCTTCGATTTGTATCTTAAGTCATGCTCCTCCGCATAGGCCTCGCAGGTGGATGACAACTTCTTCAACCCACCCACCGACCAAGGGGTGCTTATCGTGTTACCCAGTAACTGCGGTTGTGGCGGTCAGATAGAAAGCAGTCGCTCCATGAAAAATACCAGTATACAACTGCTTAAGGTTAGGCTGGGAGCCGACCCAACATAGGTAGGACAAGTCCTGGCAGTTAATTGATTTAAGTCTGATGGAATCTGAAACTTCTTCCAATATTCAACTTTCGTGGGAGAACAAGCTTCTTAAATAAGACTGATAACTCCGTAGTAAAAAACGAGGCAGGCAGCAGACTGGTTCACGCGGCTGATTGCAGAGTACCTAGTTGCCTAAACACACCGGACAAACGCTTAAGCGTAACTTCTAGAGGCTCTTTTATGTCACCCCATCTTTCTTCTTCGTACTTACTCGTATTTAGTTTTAATAAAAAAAAATGCAGGTCGGCAAGCAAATGCTGGAGTTCCTCGAACAGTTCTTGGAGATGTTCCCAGAATTGCGATCAGCACCTCTGTTCGTTGCCGGGGATTCTTACGCGGGCAAGTATGTGCCTGCGCTCGCCATTCAGATCCACAGGCACAATCAGGATAACAAAAATGAACATATCAAAATGAAGATAATACTCGTACCTACCTTATTTCTTTTGTGTAACAAGCCATTTGTTTTCTAAATCGAAAGCCGAAGTACTCGGGATACTATCCAAAGTAGAAGAGATGAATATAACAGGATCTGCGATTCTCCATACAAATGTATTCCCCTTTTTTCTTCCTGAATAATGCCTCTAGAGCAATCTTTTTTTTTTCATAAAATCGAGGTCTGCTGTAGACAGGTATTATTTCCTTTTTTTCAGCAAAAATTACATAAATGCTACATTTTTACTGCCGTGATTAGAGGACTACCAGACAAATTCGAAAAGTTTTTAGCATAAAAAAAAATGATAGGAACCTAGACATACTCTTCCTTAAAATTTTAATGTAAAAGTTAGGTAAATCGGCTCAGTTTTCGAGGAGAAAAAAGGGGAATACGAAACATCGATCTCATCAATTTTTTTTTGTGATAGTATCGGTCTGCAGCTGCAGCTGTCACTATCGCTCTCTAAATTCAAATTCATAAGTCATTTATTCAAAATAGGCTGAGAAATCAGCACTTTTCGAACGTCAAAATTATATAAGACAGTCCCCCAAAAACGCCCGCCCTTCACCACTTTCTAGTGCTTTCTTTAGCTGGGAAGAAGAAGTGGCGCAACAAACTCCCCAGGCCCCCTCTACGGCGGCAGACTAGAAATTGTTCTACTACAGTTGCGTCGCGTCTGTGGGAGTCTTTAGCAGGAAGTATTAATAAGTGGTACGCATGCCGTGGCAGCCTTTAATTAATGCTACACTATAAAATGTACATGTAACATGGATTTTTGGTGTATGCTTTGTTGGTTGTCCTTAAATAAATAAATTAATAATTATAAGGCCTTAGTTATGTCGTTAACCCGATGCTACATAAAGTTTATTAAGTAGGTAGGTATGTTGTTTTTGTTCTTATAATAGCTTGAATTTCAAGTAATTGTATAAGTATGTAGTTTACTATGTATTTAAATAATTATATGCTGTGTAGGTATTCTTATAATTAATTTGACTAAGTACCTAAGTAGGTACGTACTTACTCAGAATTTTGGTCTGAACAAAATATGAAAGAATGTTGATATTGGAAATCGAGTCACAGGGCTGTAATTTTTGATACGGTGCTTTCATATAGCAAATATGTAATAAAAAGAAGATTTGGCTGTAACGGAACTAGTGCGAGTGTTTGCATGGTCACTTACACTCGCACTCTTTCTGTGTGAGGGAGTGGGCCGTAATCCACCACGCGGGCCCAGTGCGGGTTGGTGCATGGCATATGTCTTCGAATTTTTGGTAAATATGCCGTTTCATCACGATGTTTTCCTTCATCGTTTTGTAAAAGTAAAGTACGACCTACAACTCGTAAACCGCGGCCGTTACCACTTGGGCCACCACCACTAGAGATGTAAATTGAAAAAAAACAAAATGTTTTTTTTCACAATCTTGAAAAAAAACATGAAAAAAATCTTGACATCGTTGTTTTTTTTCTAAATTTTGTTTTTTTTCAGAAAAAGTGAAACACTATAACTAAAGTGGAATAAAACACTAAATTTGATTGTTTTGTTTTTATTCAAGCCAAATTATGTTTAAATCAATGGGTAACTATTATAATGAACTTAAAAAATACTTAATGTGTTACAATCATCTGTATCAGTATCAGTAGCTACGGCTACGCTTGTTTTATCAGCATCGGAATAATGTTCTGTGTCTGTATTTGTTTCATCTGATTCTGAATCAACGACTATACTATCAGGGACTCTATTACCTTCTGCTTGTGTTGATATTGTTGATGATTGTACTGATTGCAATCTTAAATTATGCGCAATGTACACTATTTTCCTAGCCCTGTCATTTGTCAGTCTATTACGTTTCTTGGTATGAATGTCGCTGTACGTACTAAATGTTCTTTCGCACGCTGCCGATGTAGTAGGAAGAGAGAGAAACTTGACGGCTACTTTAGACAACGCAGTTGATTTGCAAAGTCCTGCCCACCAAGCAATGGGATTCAATTTGTTCACCGATGACCACAAAAAAGTCTTAGAAAAAGACTCTTGTTTTGCTATGTAATTCGCAAGCTCTGGCAGTACTTTATCCTCTTCGATATCTGGTATCTTTATAGCAGCATTATAAATTTGTTCTACAACAGCCGTTTCTTCTTCTGGAGTCAGATCGCATCCTTTAAAATGAGGATCCAATAGGTTCGCGATTTTATGAACATCATATATAGCGAATGCCTTTCTATTTTTGAGTATTTCTCTGACATTTTTTTCCTCAGTTTTTAACAGGGGACTCTTGTCCAACATGTCTACCACATTGACTTCAATTTTTTTATATAAACTTAAAACATGTGACATCTGTGGAGTGTCACTTTCAACAATTGTAATAGTGTCTAATATTGGTTTCAATAAATTGTAGAATCCAGTAATATTATCCCAAAAGTCATCGCTCAACATATTTACTTTTAATGTTTCCACTTTATTTATAACATCTGAAAGACTCTCATCAATCGCCATGGTTTTAATAGTTTGTTTATTTTCTTTTAAACTCTCTAAGCAGGAGACTAGAGATCCCCAGCGCGTTTTAACTGGAAGCTTAAGACTTAATTTGACGCCGGTGGTCAACTGCTTTTCTATGAAAGCTGTGTTAAGCTTGTGAGAGTTCTTTATAGCCTTGATACAAGCTGTTGCATCGGCTATGAGGGTCTTTAAAGTTGGCAAAGTATTCATATCAGTAAATATTAATTGGAGGGAGTGTGCTAGGCACCCGTAGGTAAATAAGTTTGTTCGTGCGTACTTCGTTTCGAGTAGTCTCCAAGCTGCCTTCATATTAGCAGCATTGTCAGTTACAACGCCAAATACCTTTTGAGGTCCTATTTCATCAATGACGCAACTCATTTCTTGAGCCATGAATTCTGCAGTGTGACATGATCTTCCTGTCGGTAAAACCTTGTAAAGAAAAGTTTTCGGCGTCGTGACAACAAAATTTACGATAGGTTCATTTCTAATGTTGCTCCAGCCATCCACAGCCAATGCCACAGAATCAGCAGCGGCAATTGCCTCTGCTACCAACGCAGACACATTCTTGTACTCATTTTCCAAAAACTGGCCTGACAACATGTATCTAGAAGGTAGTTTATATGCTGGCCGAAGAAACGAAAACAATGTCCTCCAATAAGGATTTTCCACCACACTGAGAGGTGATCTGCTCGCAAAAATTGCCCTGCTGAGAAGCTCATCTGCCTTGTCTTGATCTTCAGGATTCATGTTGTCTATAAAAGCTGCAATACCTTGTGTCTTTAACTTTTTTTCTGTAGTGGCAAGCATAGATGTTCTGGCAATGGATACTTCTAAAAAGAAAAGACAGTGCCGTAAGGTAAGGAACACTATAAATCACTACAACATAATTATTTGATAATAAATACATATATATGGACTACGAAGCGGCAGTTTTTTTAATAATATAATTTTCAAGTTTCAACAAATGCTTTGTCATATAGACCGAAGAAGCACTAGGAAGTGGTGAAGGGCGGGCGTTTTGGGGGACTGTCTTATGTAATTTTGACGTTCGAAAAGTGCTGATTCTCAGCCCAGTTTGAATAAATGACTTTTGATTTTGATTTTGATTTTAGACCTTTTTTTTTTTTTGAGGGTGGGAAGTCATCAAATGACTTCTCCCGCTCTGGCCAGAGCGGGAGGGTGTGTCAGACTCTTACTGAATAAAACCCACCCGTATTCCTTCAGTTGCCTGTGTTGCCAGGGGCACGGTTATCTTTAGACTTCCTCGCAACCCCGGCAGGGTCATATAGAGCTTGAACTTTTAACACGGAGTTCCGTAGTTCGAGTCAAGCCAGTACAATTAAAAGAGTTTATCATGTGCGGATTCATTTGAATTTAATCATCACAAAAAAACGCGAGAAAACAGGGAAATACAAAAAAAAAATGTACGAGTACTTACGCTGTGGAACTTGTGTGGTTGTCTTCATATATTTTTCTTTTACAGAGTCTGGGCATTTTTTACAGACTTCTAGATGCTTTGACATTCTTGTGCCGTTTTTCGTAAGACGTTTTGAGCAGAATGTACATTCTACTTTAGGTACTTTGGAAGTGGAAACAACATTGTTAAAAAGATTTGCCACGACTGATGTCTTTCGACCTGAACCAACTCGTTTCGGCATATTTACAAATATAATAAAAAAAATACTACAATAAAATTACTCAATACGATTTTAATATTACTTAGCACACACAGAACACTCAACAAAAACGAACTCTCACTGTCTCAAGCTTTCTGCAGTCTGCACGCAAATCAACCAAAACATAAACCAAAAGAGGATTAAGGAAATCCCCGTCCATAAATGTAGTTTACATTTGGTGTTGCCAAATAAGTTAAGACATGTATGTACTATTTAACAAAAAACAAATGGTATTTTCTTATTGAACAAAATAAAATAATAATATCAACTCATATACGATAACCGCCTTACCATATTTTTATTTTCCTACTCATGAAAAAAAACCTGCTCCAGAAAAAAAACTGTTTTTTTTCATGTTTTTTTTAAACGTTTTTTTTCACCTCAGAAAAAAAACCGTTTTTTTACAACTCTAACCACCACTGCTGTCTGCGCGTGCGAGTGTCTGCTCTAGTTTAAAAGTGGAAAAGTGCTAATCAGACTCGCTCACTAAGCGTCCCGTACCACAAAACTACCGTATGTTAGTTGACCAATTACTTCCGCTACCAATTAATTACCTGCGTTAAAAACTAAAAAAAAAAAATGTGTTTGAGACGTTTATTTCAAGTTAATGCAGTTAGCAAGTTAAACGACAATGAACACTTTACTTAGAACAGATTACATCAACGATCCCATTATGTAGATTATTTAATAGCGTCAAATACACCGGGGGCAATCTTGTGCAATTTCTCTGGTTGCCGCTTGTCGGTCGAGATGGAGTTGGAGTGAGTCAGTCCGGTTAGGGAACTCGGAGTAGGCGCGCGCGGACGCTGTGCCTTTCAAAAACATAATAAATAATTAATTACCTATGACATAGGTGTAAAATAAAAATAAAATAGATATATAAAAGTTTTTGACATAAACTTGAAGTTTTTTGTGCAAAATGAAAGTGCTATTTGGATTATTTTTATTAGCGAGGTAAGAGGACTTGATTGTTTCTTTTTTTCCTGTGATTTTATGAAGCTGATTATTATAAATGCGGATTGCAATATTATCTGTTAGTTTGTACAATTTGATTCAGATACAATAGTGGCCCACATCTCAGGGCACATCGTACGGTGTCGTTGCACTTGCAAATAATTTAAATTGATTGAAACATTGACTACATTGTTGTTACGATTCATGTTATAAAGGATAGTTTATGTTCTCACACTGAACAAAACTAGATCTACTATTGATTTATTCTAGATATTTAGGTACTATAGTTTCCCGCGCAATTTGTAACATAATATATTTATTGTTTATGGGTAACTCTATATATGTAATCAGTTATTAGCTACACATTACGATTTATCTAATCTTTCACAACCATTTCATCAATTAGCAGTCCGTGAAATTATAGCGTTAATTGGCGCACAATCATAATTACCTCCTCGTGCATTCTGAAGTGGGCAATGTGTCAGATAGCTGTCAAGTATTTCAATGTTTTGGTTCATTTGGCAATATATACTACTAAACGGAAATATGAATATAAAAACAAAATAATAAATGAACAAAAATAGTAATAAAAAATATATAGTAAGTAATAATAATTAATGAACTAAAATATTGATAATGAAATGCAATAATTAATATCGTAGCACCCAATAGCTCGTTTTAGATGTAAAAAAAGTATTAAGAAACTTTCCAAATTCCAAATGCTCTTTTTACATCTAAAATGGTTACAACATCAAATTCGGTGTTATAATTGCAATTAATTATTAATATTTTGACACTAGTTAGCGATATTTTATATTTCCAAACTCAAACTCAAAGCATTTGTTTCAATTTAACAACAGGCACTTTTGAATTGTTGCCCATTCCAAAGCGTGGTAGGTACCTATGGAGAAGAACGGGTAAGAAGAACGGCTCTTTTTAAATAATAATTAGTATAGGTACATACATATTGTTACAAAAATATTCCATACAGTAATATTGCCAAACTAATCAAAACAGGTAAATATTTGACAGCTATTTGCGGCGTTGCTAACTTTTACATTGAACTTTTGAACTTTTGTATTGCTAATGAAAGGTAATTTTTCAAATTATCTGTTTTCATGTTAGTAGGAACTGAACTATCAAAGCTCGGCGGAGTCGCTGATGGTACCAGGATAAATGAAACACTTGTTTGTGATATAACTCGACTACTTATTTAGAATCTTTTTGTTTTGTCAAAAGTCTCATTAAAAATTAAGTACGGTATTTGTTTCGTATTTATAGGAAATAGATTCGCGGAGGTTACATGCAAATACCATAGCAGGTCCAAAGCCCTTAGAATCTACACGCAAAGTACCTAGAACTGGCGTACTTAGATGGAATATTTCGTTTGTTTGAAATCATTTGCACTTTTTATTTAGTGAATGCCGTTAATCTAATGATTATTAATTAAAGTCTTTATTATGTTCTCAATCTTGGTGAGATTTAGCGAACACTTTTTTGTCTCAACACGTTTCTACTTTTGATGTCTACTGTACCTAAGTAGGTACTATAAGTACATTTTACCTATTCATTAGTATTCAGGGCACGCTTTACTTATGTTTTCACCATGCGTGCTAAGGAAGTAGGTACATTTGTACTTAAACGATAACTATCAAACAATGGTGTTGACCCTACGCTCAGGGGCATCAAAAACCGGTTTAATGTCAGGACCATGGATACTAAATTAAATATTCAAATAACGTTTTTTATAAATAAATAATTGTGCCAATAAAAATATGATTGGATATACCTAGGAAGAGACGTGTTAATTAATGTTGATTTCAATGTCATTCGTTTCTTTACATTCCATTAAATCTGGTTGCCCTTAAAGCTTGCGTGAAATCGGTAATTTACGTAACATTATAGTATTTTTTTTCCAGCGTATCATCAGCTTTGGCAAGGACACCAGCTTTAATCCTCACTCGGTTAATAAAGAAGAATTTTGTAGAACAAGCAAGGAATCTTTCGCTAGTAGACCCTAAACTATTTTTCAACAGAACAAGTTACTCTGGCTTCTTCACAGTCGATGAGAAGCTCAACTCAAACCTTTTCTTCTGGTATTTTCCCGCGGAAAACTATAGACCTGATACTCCATGGATACTGTGGCTGCAAGGAGGCCCGGGAGCTACGAGCCTCGCTGGTCTTTTCGATGAGATAGGACCTTTCGAATACACTAATAACGAGCTGAAATGTAAGTATAACTTGTGTCTTTAATTAATTCAATAAGCGATGATACATCTTTCGTATTTATTTATGTTATTCACGGAAAAAGACGTTACTGAGGAATTAAGGAATTCCTGACCGGAATTTTGAACGAATAGAATAAATACATAGAGAATAGACACGTTAATAAAATCGAAGATCATCACTTACGTAGGTAAATCTAAATAACAGCAAATCTTCTTGACATTTGATTTTAATCGGATTGGACGGCATGGTTGGCGCAGTGGTTAAGCGATTAACTGCTGCACTGCGTGTCGCGGGTTCGATCCCCACACTAAACAAATATTTGTATGACCTACAAGTAGTTATTCCGGGTCTTGCTGTTTGTGTATGTGAGTTTAAATGTTTGTAAACGCACTCACAATACAGGAGAAATTCTTAGTGGGGCAACTTTAAAAAAAAAAACCCATGAGGAACTGAATTTCGTTTTCGTTTAATTAACTGGTACTTATGATGGTAATAGATACTTAAAGGTGTGCGATATTCTTTACTTTTTCTAGTGCTGGGTAGCCCTGTATCTACTTAAATAATGCGTGACACAGTCTAGAAGCAGTAAATCAATAATGCAGTAGGTAGGTACTTCCTTCCGTTGCACGTTGGTACTATAGAATTGTGTAATAACTTCTGATTTGCTTCAGTAAGTATCCACTATCTTAAAATTCACAGATTCAAGCAAAGAGTCACAATCTCCGTACAGTGTGATAAGCCCAATATTAGATACAAAATGAGGAAAACTCAGAAATGTCACAATCGTGTGGTCTCACAATTAGCATATTCAGCCTGTAACATTCCTACTACTGGGACACAGAGCTCCTTCAGACTTCGCAAAAAACTTTACTGTGCCCACAAATTGCCAATAACGACAGCAGGCCACACAGGATAGGGTGGGAATCTTAAACTAGCATGGCAACCGTGACTTCCTAAAACAATAACCCAATCACCCGGCCGTTATAACTCGCCTGGGAAGTTGACCCCTCGACCGGCAGATGCGCTTGCGATCCTTGGAACAAACGAGTTCACAATTTATTTTTATGATGTAACTTTTGTTGTGATTGTTGAGAAAAATCGTATTCATTTTGTTTGGCAAACTCCATGCACACATGTCATTTTTAAGGTTGTTCCAGTTCTAAGAGAATCTACTCAATCGGAATTTGAGGAAACCCCGATACCATAACCTTGCTCGTAATCATTCAAATTCCGAATCTTTCAATTTATAAGTAGGTACTCAAAATTCAAATATTTATTGGAACAGGTTCACAAATTTTTAGTGTTTGTTAACAGCTACATTAGTTTTAAAAAACTGTGTTGCAACCATTAGCGCAATCCTCTGAGAGAGGAGACGTCAGCGTTGTAACATGTTTAACATTTATAAAACAAAAAAAAAGCAAACATTTTTTTTTTTGTTTTTTAAAAGAACATTTAATCACTATTATTTTTAAACATTATATTAATAAATTATTAAAATATTCAAAGTATTTTAGGTTAAAATGTTCCAGTTCTCTAAAATGTGTGTATGAATGTATGTGTGCATGTATGCAGGGTGTATCTTTATATGTCTGTATTGTATTGTATACTTAGGTAGTAGTCATAAGTAAGTATGCGTCACCAGATTTTCTAACTCCTCATACGTCAGGCTTTGGAGCAATTTGTTAGCTCTACACTCCCGTGAGGTAAGTGGATAGATATTTAAAATCTGCGTACTTTCAGAGTTTATCTTGGAAAACATCGTGAGGAAACCTGGACTTATAGTTAAGACTAGCTGTGCCCCACGCCTTCGTCCGTGTGGACTTAGATCTATCTCAGCCTGGTATTATAAAACGCAACTTGACTTTGTTCGTTAGTATGATAATCTACACCATTGTTTTGGTGTTTGTTGATTGGGCAAGTTATAAACTTGATTCGATAATGATCTACGTAAGAAAATCTGCAACCACAATGCTAATGTTCCTCTGTAATATACTATAACGCTTCTCTGTATACCCACTTGAAGTAACTTAAATTAAATTGTTTGAATGATTGGGCCACGTGTATGTAACTGACCGTGCGAAAAGCAACTCTCACTCAAATCTACGCCCGCTACGGCGGCGGCGCGGCGGCGCTACCGAAAGAGTTTGCCCATGTGTTCTTTTATGGTCTTTTCGTAACATAAGCTCACCGGAGACTACGCGTTTAAAAATAACTGGGAAATTATTACGAATTCGAGGTATGAAAATACGCTATCGCCTGTGCCGCGACCTGTCAAAATCTCTGCTTCAATAACATTTGGTTGTAAACTCTTGACTATATATCTGGTGCCGTTACATAATTATGGAGGTCTTAAATTTCTTAAAAGGATAATGGGTAGGTACTCCTTTTAATGTGCTATTGTGTGCAAACTCGGCACTCAGATAATACAAATTCTACAGGATAGTTGGTACAATACTCTGTTAGAGCGATTTTCAGTGCTTTCCCCCCGGGACACTCGTCAATATTCGATCTTTACTTACTGTGGCCTAATCGTTGCGTGGTATCAGAATTGCCCTTTCGCATAGCCATGAATTTGGTTGATTTGTCAATGATGTTATTCAGTCACCATACACATATGATATAAGCCCCTGCAGTTATGAAACAGTATAACATACATTTTCCGTTAACATAAGTTTTCCTTCTTCTTGTGGATATGTTCCATCACTAATTTTTTTTTAAAAACGAAAACTTTTGTGCATTTTGGTTACCACCAGTGTGTCCCCGCATATTTAGTGTTAAATGCATTGGTAACAAAGAAATACGCCATAGACTCGAGCACTCAAAACATGCTTTATTTTCATCAGTCCTCGTTCCTCGAGGTATACCTGTTCAAATCACCACAGAGCATTGTGACGCCACCCATGGACCGATCGTCTTGTCTAATATCTCGCAAAGTTCTGTCCACCGCTTCAACTGATAGGCAGCAGCCACGTACAATCTTTGCTTTGTCGCTGTTTCTCGAAATTTTGCAAACTGGGCTTTCCGTTGTCCAAGTTAATTGGTATTTTAAACATTCTCCCTCCGGGTAACAATGTGGATGCTATGCCCGATGAGGTAAAAGCGAGAGCAATTTTGGCATTGATTTCGTATTGGGCCAAGACGACTTTGGTGAGAAATGGTTTTCCCGTACCACCGAGTGCATCTAAAAACAGGATTTCCCCCAAAACGACAGCTACGCTTTGACGTACTCGCTCAAATATTTTACGTTATTCCGCCTTTTTGTGAGTTCATTCTGCAATATTTCAGCAGTTCCGATGCATTATAATTTATTTCCGTACTCTCTATTATTTCGTTCACAATTTAAACTTGCTTCCCCCCATAGAAGTAACTAATTATGTCTTGGATATCCAGCAATCATCGATTCAAGTTACTCTCACGAAATTCATCGTTGAACTCGCTATCATTGTTTATCTGCATATTGCTAAAAAAAGTCTTCCAACAATTTTTCTTAATAACTGTGCAGCATCCGAAAGTCCTCAATAAACCAACAAAATTTCAAACAAATGCCGTGTTGCGTTATCTTAGTGGTGATCTCCATCAAACAAATGACCTAAGTAAGTAAGTAAGTGGGACACCTACAGGATACCATCAACCATTCGCAGTGGGGCAAAAGAAGTAGACCCTCGAACTGTATGTAGAAGTACCTAAGCGTAAATAATAGCATTCGAAGTTGTTTGGATGCACTGCATACACTCTTCCGACGACATGTTCTTTGAAAATGCCAGACTCACCATACAGTTGTCCCACGTCTTCTACGGTTGATCGTACCTTGTTGCTGCTTGTTATAAGTGTAATATGACGGTACTTCGTCTTATACCAGCGTCTTTGCGAAATTATCTGTTTGAAGTCGGAAAAATGCCAGCACAGTTGATTGTCTTGGGTTTTCTAACCGCTCTACTACATTTTGAGGATTAAAGTAAACTCTCTAAACCACTGGATGTACATACGACTGGCGGATATCTCTCGTGGATAATGGAAAACTTTAATAGCTATTCCCTAAAACTATTAAAAATCTCGCTCGTTGAGTGGAAACAAAAAAAAACTACGACGAAAACCTATATTTACAACTACAACTAATAAAAATAAGTCTACCAAATAAATGAAAAAAAAAACAATGTTTCATGAATTATATGTTCGCTATTAAGTGATTTACTAACACTTTACTACTATAAATAAAAACTGTCAATTAGGTTAGTCACAAAGAGTAAAGCCAAAAGGAAAAAAAAAACACAATTAATTTTCAGCTATTTTGGAAAACTATTGAAAATCTCGCTCGCCGGAAATAATACGAAAAAAAAAACTATTACTAAAACCCTATTTACCTACAGCACATATTTAAGGACTTGTCACACTGGATGCGTTCTGCGTCTTGCGATCCGGTCAACTCGACGCTGCCCGCACCCTATGTGAACTTCATGGTCAGGGCAACCGGTCAGCGAACCGGGCATGGCAACCGGTCAGCGATCTGACGGGTAGGGCAAACAGCGGCCTGCTGCCCGCCAGCTCGCAACCGGGCAGCCCTTCCACGTCCCCTACGTTCTTTGTTTGTGCTCGCGTAGGCAGAAGGTAATTACATAAAATATATATAAAATGTAAATCATGTTCACACACGATGCGGGCTGTGTTCGATTTGACTGGCCCGAGGACGCAGAACGCATCCAGTGTGACTAGTCCGTTAATTGAAAAAAAAAGACATTAAATAAACTAATCATAGAAATCGCTATACTTTCACGGAAAATTATGCGAAAAAATGTTTTGCAGCGGTACGACTGAAAACGACGTCGTACTCGGGCTGCTTGCTTACTTATCCGTGAAATGAAATTATTTTATTTTCTGTAAATAGGTTTGTACAAACACGGAAATAATATTTAAAAAAAAAACTAAAGGAGGTCGGCGTTTCATAACTGACTGACTTCTAATCCGTTATGATGAAGTCTACCTCATCTTTCGTCATAGTATCGGGGCTTCGCCACGTCCACTTCCTTTGGGAATGTTTCTTAAAGAAGGAGTTCATCAAGAAAAGCCCCTCCTTTTCAAGGAAGTTGACAAGCATATGCCCCCTATGATTTCTGCTGCCAAACCCGATCCTAATTCGTTGCAATTCTGTACTCCCACTTTATTGTACTTATAATCCCCCATGGGAACCTTGTAGTGGGCCTTAGGAGTGCAATGCAAGGCCTTGGAGATGTCCTCGAACATTTCCTTCATTTCGTCATCTGAGCGTGCCGAGGTTGGTGCGTAACCCTGAACAACCTTGAGGCTATACCACTCGGTTACCGGGTTCGAGACACCTGGAGACTTTCACAACATTGTCTCAAAGGAATTTGTTTACCAGGAACCCGACTCTGCCTTGGTATAGCTGGTCTCCCTCTCGAAAATATATAAGGTGGCTCGATTCAAGGGTTATTGTGTCCTCCCTCTCTCTTCGGACTTCACTCAACCCAAGAATGAGCCACCTCATTTTTCGGAGCTCTTCTTCTAGCTGCACTAGGCGTTCGTCGAGCCGTAACGTGTGTACGTTATATATACGTCGCCAAGGTCAGTTTGTTTTTGGTACCTACAGATAATGAGGCTCATTATCGAGTTCTATTTTATGCAAAATTGATTAGTTTGTATGACAACTGTCGATGAGTTTTCCCACTTCCGGAATCTAGCAAGGGATTTCCCTTGTTTTTCATTCACTGGTTTTTTGCAAGAATAATATTTGACCGCTTTTTGACCCGTGTGACTTTCAGAGGAGTGATTGGATTGAAATAAGACAAAGTGTTAGCTTAAGACCAGGCACTCTAAAGACAATTTCCACGCAAGCTCCGCCTCCATGCACCCCGCCACTCCACTATGTGCTAAACGCTATGTTGAAAGTTGAATATCGCGTGCGCTCTTCGATAGTGTTTGAGCACGGAACTAAATTGCGTAAGTCTCAAGAGTAATAATTGATCTAGAGAAAAAATACCTTGTGGCTGGATAATAAACTATATTTTATTACTAGGTATGTATACTTATTTTCGACTTAAAAGCCGAGTAATATTCATGTTTATATTTGTTTTTTGTATATATTTGTGTTTTTTGTGCCCGGTAGATGGCAATAGTCTCGCGCCCTATTACATGGGACTTAAACATAATTGGCGAAATGTGGGTGTACCTACTACAGGTACACCTCTGCCCAACCCTTCGGGGAAGCAAGGCGTGATGTTATGTTAATATTCATGTTATTTAAATAATCTTAAAAAAAGGACATGATTTTTGAATAAAAAATGAATCGAGCTGTTACAATTACGGAACTGTCTTGTACATGGAAGGAAAAAGACGCAATAAATCATACCTATACTAAAGTTCCATTTTGATTGAATGCGTGACTGTTTGCGAATTAAGATACAATTTAGAGAGCCTCCTCTTAACAATAATTGATCATTGATGCTACTCTCAGTCCTCACACTTCTTACAAACCATTAACTAACTTTATAGGTACATTTGGTATATTTGGTGGTCTTTAGATTTTTTGGTAAAATGCACTTACAGTACGCGATGTACACTTACAGTACAAAATGCGTATTTTATTCTAGCTTCTGCCCGCAATTTCATCCGCTTGAAATTTCTTGTCCCCCGACCCACCCCGTCGCATCGCATCGCCTGCCCGCGCTACTATTAGGTACTTCGTTTTCGGTTAGCGATCATTCAGACTTTTTGTTCAGCTCCTAAGGGTCCTAGCGTAATGTTAAATAGCCCTTCCTCAATAATTGGGCTATCAAATGCAAAAATAATTGTTAATTTCTCATACTCGGAAAGCAGCGTTTTTTTGATCCGAGTAGCGGATGGAAGACGCTGCTCCCCACCTTTACGCGTGAAATACTCATTACTTCCCTCTCTAGGGCGGGAATACATTTAAAAAATATAACTAAATTTGGCTAGGTTGACTATGAACATTTTTAAATGCTGCGGTCTTGTGAGTCTTCTCTTAAACAGCCAGTGGTTCCGATTCTCTTGTCACAAATGCGTCTAAACTAGACTAAAAATCACCAAAATTTAGTTTACTCCTGTAAAACGATGATTTCCCATTCTGAAATAGACTAAATTGGCACAACTTAACTATATTTTAGTTTGCCAGCAGTAAGATTGTACTGATATTTTAATTTAGTGAAAATGTCAATTTTGCTATTCTGAATTTGACGTTTTTCACCTAAAAATTTTATTGTCTAACTAATTCTGACCATTTTTAATCGCCACTGAAAATGGTGTGGAATATTAGTTGTCATGAACTAAAATTCACACGAACATCTCGACTACGGGTGCAAAAACAGGTACTGTACTGGATTTTGTTCTTTACTTTTGCTTATATCTCGAAAATGGTGTATCCTATCGCAAAAATAATGAAAATTTCGACCCTCTTTAAAAAAACCCTCATACCCCCAATACTCAACACGTAGGTATTTTTTTTTCCATACAAAAAGTGAAAAATTCCATATAAAATATGACTGTTTTGCATTAAGACAAAACAGGTATTATATGTTGGAGAAAACACAGCAATGATATGAAGAAGCAGTCCTTATGATTCTGTGAAAATACGAGAATATCCCTCTAAATCAGTAGGAGTATCGAGCATACCTTCTTTTTTCTGGCACCTGAGGGCGCCGTAAACACTTTACCGCCAATTTAGCTGTCAAGCGTCATTGCAGTCTTCATCAACAGCAAGCCCCTTGTCTCATTGCTGTGTTTTCTCCAACATATAATACCTGTTTTGTCTTAATGCAAAACAGTCATATTATATGTCTTCGAAAACACAGCAATGATATGAAGACCTGTTTGATATCTGCTGGTGACCAGAAAAATAAAACACAAGAATGCAATGTGAATGCAAATTGTTAGATTAACCCAAAAAATAATAATAATTAAAACCATTTTTTCTTTTTTGAACTCTCATGTATTAAACCAAAGCTCTAATATTGGGAAAAACTTAATAAATCAAATTTAACAATTATTCAGTCATCTAAAGTCATTAAATCAACTGACGTTTTGTAAGCAAAATAAAACAAAAATAAAAACTTATTCTCTTCAATAAACTCAAGAAATTATGCAGTCTCATCTACTGCCAAAATATGCATAAATCAACAACTAAGCATGACATTTCCAAGTTAGTTAAGGTAATTAACCAACAATAACAGAACAAACAAGCCTCTGTCTTTAAATTATAAAATAATAAAAATAATTCTTACTTTCAACATAGAGATCACACCATGAAATAGGTATATTGTGATAAGTTTAATTAATTAAACAGTTTTAAAATTATTATAAAGTAAACCCACTGTAGTATCATCACTGACAGATCTATTTACTTCCTTGCAGTAATATCTTGAAAATGTTTCTACACACTTCCAATTTCCTCTCTCTAATATTTCCTGTATTGGTCTGTTGTCCAGCCATCCCCGAGAAGCTACAGCAGATCTTATACTACCTGGGGAGGCATCAATCTTAGCAAGCTTAAAAGCAGACCGCACCCAACCTGCAATCATTGTTTTGGATGCAGGCCTGACCACTCCTGCGATGGAGATAAAAAGAGATTTTATTTTACTATCCTGGCAGCGTCTGGCTTCGGAGTTCTTAATCAACTCCTTAACATTAGTTACCGGGCAAATTTTAGGATCTTGATGCCGTATAAGAAGCCAGCCTGATTGCCTGTGCGAATTTTTGAGCCGAACCTTGGCCAAAATGTCAAGGTGTCTTCAGACTCTGTAAACGCCTGCTCACTGAGTTCCAAGAGGGTAAGGTCATGTAACCTTCGACCAGAAGCTAGTAAAAGGATCAATGCAGTCCTTCTGCTTTGGTCAAAAAGAGAATTTGAACAAGCAGATGACTTTAACCAGTTAAACAAAATATTTACATCCCATATAGGGAGTTTAGCTGGGTGTGGTTTAGAAAAAGAGATGGCTTTTAAAACTTGTTGAATAAAAAAGTTCTTTGATAGGTTCTCTACCGTTGCCGCGCAATATGTCGAAATAGCGGATTTATGTAAAAGAATGGTACTATATGCAAACTTATTTTGTAAATATAGATTGGCCAAAAACCTAGCTACGTCCTTACCCTCTGGACACTTACTGTTTATATTATGTGACTTACTCCAGTGCAACCATCTTTTCAATGGGGCATTATAGGTGCTCAAGGTAGAGGAACGCCAGCTCTTTTTCAGTAACAGCTGCTCATCCCGACTCCAATCAGTTACTTGGTCTTCCCTCCCCCAACTTTCCAAGCCTGAAGCCTTAGCTTGTCTACTTGAGGAGGGCTCAACCTCGTCGTCCAGTCTAACAGAACCTCTCTCAGGTTCTCTATCAGCAGAGGTGGGGCTAGCGCGCGTGCCTGCAGATCCGGGAACCAGAAGCACTGGGTCCACCGTGGCGCTATCACATAGTATGTCCCTACTGCCTTGTTTAGGTGTGCCAGGACCCTGGGTATCATGCTCGGAGGTGGAAATACCCATGCTGTTTGAAACACCCATTTTTGGCTGAAAGCGTCGCAGAAAAGTGCGGAGCCATCTTTTGAGTCTAACGTCACATATCTTGGGACGACAGCGGTTTCTCTTGTTGCGAAGAGATCGACTTCGGGAACGCCCCAACATCTGAATATTGCCTCCGTGGCTGGTGGTAGCAGATGCCACTCGGGTACTGATCTTCCCCTTGATAGGCAATCTGCAATGCCGTTCAGGTTCCCTGGTAAGTGGAATGCTGTCATTGTTATGTTGAACCGAAAGGTCAATTCCAATAACCTGGTTGTTAGCCCTAGTAAGTTTAATGAACGAGTTCCGCCCTGATTCCGGATGTATGCCACCAGAGTTCTGTTGTCTGACTGTATTAGAATGTGGGCATTTCGTAACAGTGCACCCTGGCACTTGATGACGGCAAAAACGGCATACATCTCCTTCATATTGGAGTGCCAGGCTTTTTGGTTTGTAGCCCATTTGCCTGAGAGGTATTGACTGTTTAAGTTCGCTCCCCAGCCCGCATCCGCTGCGTCTGTAGTTAAGAAATGTGTTATTTCTCTCTTGTGTAGTGGGGTTGGACTGCCCTCTACCGCATCCAACCACCACCGCAAGTCCTCTCGCACTCTGGAGCTCAGTGCTCTTTTCTGGCCTCTCCGAGTAAATGTTCTCAGAAAGAGCTGTGCCCTGCGACAGTAAAGCCGGCCCCGAGGGACCGCATGATTGGCGAAATTTAACATGCCCAACAAACTTTGAAGCTCTCTTAATGAGCAGCTGTCTCGGCTCAACATGTTTGTGAGAGACCTTTTTATACCCAGAACTTTCCGGGTGGGCAAGGCTACTGTCCCGTTCTGAGTGTCCCAGACTAGCCCTAAGTATTCCAACTTGCGTGTGGGCTCGGTTATGGACTTCTGGTGATTTAAATGCCAACCCAAAGATTCCAAGATGGCCAGCGTTTCCGCAACCTGTGCCGTAAGCTTGGATTTGTCCTGAGAAGCCAGGAGATAGTCGTCTAGGTATACTAGGAGGCGTATACCCCGATCCCGGAGGATTTCGGCCACCCAGTTTGAAACTGCTGCAAACGCACGGGGTGCCGAGGACAGGCCGAACGGAAGAGATGTTAGCTGAAGGATTTCTCCATCGTAAACAACTCGTAAAAACCTTCTGTGAGTCTCCGCGACACTCAGATGGAAATAAGCCTGGTGAAGATCGATCTTCACTAACCAGTCGTTGGTCTGAAGAAAGTCTACTACATCTATCTGTGATATAAGATGAAAATGCTTTGTTGTTACATACAAATTTAAAGCCTTGAGGTTGAAAATTGGGCGTAATCCCCCATCTGATTTCTTTATCAGGAACATTTTTGAGAAGAAGCCCGGGTCTAGAGTCTTTGGTTTTTCTAAAATACCCTTGCTTTTCAACTCTTTGACAATTTGTGTCATTTCCGGGGAAACTTTGGTGGCTAGGCATTCTAAAAAATTTTTGGTTGGGTATTTCAGAGGAGGTTTTTTCTTGAAGGGCAAACGGTAACTTGCTATTGAATTTATAATAAACTGATTTGCCCCTAATTGAGCCCACTTTTCTGTGGCATATTTCAGGCATCCTCCCCTGAAATTCCGTTGTGAGTCAATTATCTTTGGACTTAGAGTTTGACCTCTCCACATTGGAACGACGCTGACGAAAGGGCCGAGTCTTTCGAACCATATTATGTTTGAACTTTTTATCTGACTTCCTAGCCTTATTTTTATGGAAGCCCTTCCTATTATGGAATGTATGATCCCCACGCTCTGAAACCTTCTTCTCTTTTAAATAGGTTGGAGTATTCAACCAGACCTGAGACCCTCCGAGGGACTGTATTATAGGCTGCAGAGCCTCTCTACTGAATAAGTACTCAGAGCTTGGTGGGACATTTCTTAATGTGTTTCTAAGATTTTCATTAGAAATTTCCTTTAAAATACGCTCACGCCTAACCTCAATACACTCCGAACGTTTACCGCATATAATTTGCATGGTAGTCTCAGAGTTTTTATGACATAATGATCCCGGTCCAAAAATAACAGAAATTTTCTCAAATAAATTATTTGGATTTAAGCCCTGTGGATTAGTACTAGCCCAGTCAACAATAGACTGTAAACCTGTTCTTAATATCTGCCTCTGTTCCAAAACCTTATTGGATAAGCCAGCTAACATCAACTCAGTTGAAGCTAGATAGTCCTTGCTTTTATTGAAGTGACACAATTCATCATTAATATGAAGGCCTGTAAATCCTGGAGTCGCCAAGCAGCCCTGTAAGACCTGCTTGTACCTAATTCCTTTCCATGCCTGGGAGTCAAACTGTTGTAACTTATTTAACTCTAAAAATCGATCCCTATCACTAGCTGGGATAATTTTCTTATCGTCAATATCGGTGTTTAAAGAACCCCAATTGAGAGACAGCGACTCGGGCTGAGAAGGCAATGTAATGAACGGTTCCGAAATACTTTCATTGTTAGCAAGTTGTGCTGAATCAATATTTGTAGTAGTACTAGGTATTGCCTTACCACTATTTCGTGGGTCAGACCTATCATAACAAACTGGAAAATAACTTAAATAATTTGAAATATACGACACTTGCGACATCAAAGTGTCAATACGAGGATCGGTTCGAATCGGTTTCGATTTGTACTTACGGTTTCGCGCCGAGGTACGAGAACGCTTGTTGGGCAGGGGTGACGCCGTGCCCTCCTCAAACTCCGAGGATGAGGAGGAGCTGCTTTCCGATGCCCCGGAGCTTGTTGACGGTAAATGTTCTCCCTCCGGAGCAACAATACCGGCTCGCTCGTGGTTCTCATTAGCACTACTTACCGGCTCCATTTATCGGTGAAATACACTGCTGTGTTTTCAAAAAGCACTTAAAACACACTTTTTAACACTTATATAACACGGTTACAATGGTTAAAATGCTCTTTAAAATACTTTTTTCTTATTAGATAAAAGTTTCGTTCTAAATATAAAGAATCACAAGAATGCAATGACGCTTGACAGCTAAATTGGCGGTAAAGTGTTTACGGCGCCCTCAGGTGCCAGAAAAAAGAAGGTATGCTCGATACTCCTACTGATTTAGAGGGATATTCTCGTATTTTCACAGAATCATAAGGACTGCTTCTTCATATCATTGCTGTGTTTTCGAAGACATATAATACGTCGAGGCTGCCCCCACTGCGCGCCTCCGGCTCTAAAAAAATTCACGGGGTAGGGCAAACAAGTATGTACCACGTGGAGTCGCAATTGTCAAATTCGATTAAGTTGTGTCAAAATAATTTTTAAATTTAGAGACTTTTTACTACAGAATAGCTTTAAGATTCTCATAGCCAAAAGTAAGGAATTTTAGTGATAGTTTAGTTCGGTGTACAACAGAATCGGCACCAGTGTGAATTAAAAAAAAATACCTATCCCGCAGCGGTGACGCGGTGTGTTCCATATTTAATTAGTTTTAAATAAGTATTATTATAATGTTATTATTATCAATAAATATTTTAGAAAAACTACAATTTTTACTTTCCTAAAATTGAAATGAAAAGTGAGTGATCAATTCCTAGTCGGACTAAATACCTCGTATGGGAATTGATTCCTTTCGACCCTTGTATAACAATATACTTTTTCAAATCCAACGTCTTCTTCTTCGTGTGGTTAGTAACTAACGAGTTTGTATGCCGCCCATGGGCCTCTGACTTGGCTTTATATGCCGTCGAGAAATATCTCTCAGGCATACCGGTTTCCTCACTACGTTTTCCGACGTAGTTCCAGAAATTAACGCGATCAAACCCAAAACAAAAAACTTTTCAGCTTTATTATTAGTTTAGTTAGAACTCATAATTATTCCTATAATGTGAGACAATTGTAGGCTAAAAGTAAAAAAAAAATAACTATCAATCGAGACTACGTAATTTTACACCATAACGCGCACTGGCCAGCTTCCCTGGCTGATCCTCTATTTTTTTCTAATTTCTTAATATTAAAAAGTGTTTATGGCATCAACTTATAGCGGGCCAAATTATCCCACGGAAATGTACTACCGGACAAAAAGTCACGCACTTGGTCGCAACGGCCAACTAGCCGGTCCAGAGCGCGATTCGTATCCGTTTCTATAGTTTACCTGGTCGCTGCGACTGCACTGGTCGTGCTCGGCTGTCTAGTGCGCGAGATCTCTAAAAGTTGAGGCTTATCGAGCTGTAGCGGTTACACCACCACATACGAACTACGCATCTAAAACATGACGTCACACAAATCCTGCATAATGCAGAGTTTACCGCGTGAACGACCTATATAAGACTATCCGACATCAACAGTCGGGCAGTTGCCCGCCAGACACAACACCCGTCTGGTCGGAGGATCCTCCCTTTTCTATGGTGGATGAGTGAACTTTACACCCTGTTCATCATGCACCTAAAGAGCAAAGCACAATGAAACGTTTACTACCCATAGGTACACAACTACACACACTTATTACTGATATTTACCTATAAGTAACTGGTATTAGCCCACGGGCGCACGGACGTAATAAAATAGCGGCGTTTTTTTCGTGCACTCGAATTTCAACGCTCTGCTTAGCGCCGAGAGTTGAAAATCCAACAGTGTGTTTTTTCAACGCGCCTGGGACGAGAGTGCGTCCCAACGCGTTGGATACTCAACGCTCGGCTCAACACCGAGAGTTGAAAATCCAGTGTGCAATAAAATCCCGCCGCGATATTTTTACGTCCGTGCGCACGTGGGCTTACCTCAACATAGTTGAGAATAGGCTGGGCCTCAAGTCTGCTATTACAATAGTATCAGAATGGTATAATGGTATGGTATATCATTGATTTCATGATTGTTTATTAGACAAGTTTGGTAATCTACTAATTTATTGGCGTCATTATGACTTTCCAATGGTCAGCCACTGACACTCCATTGAAAGAAATGGCATCTATTGATAATCTCGTACATAATGACAAATTAATGACTGACATAGGCGGTAATCTGCTCAAAGTTTGACAGTTCCTTTGATCAGTGACCTACCATTAGAACGTCATTGTGCAGTCATTGCTTTTAATTCGTTACCGAGTATCGTGTTTATGGAATACAATGATCGACCATTATGAATTTAGCAGATTACGAACTTTTAGCAAAATGACAATGGGATCGTGTTGGAATGACGAATTTATAAAAATAGCAGACTTGGGCCCCTGGGCGGATGATGTAGGTACCGA
Organism: Xanthia togata; assembly: GCA_963853775.1. Classification (NCBI taxonomy): domain Eukaryota; kingdom Metazoa; phylum Arthropoda; class Insecta; order Lepidoptera; family Noctuidae; genus Xanthia; species Xanthia togata. Next base: position 21,377,784 of record OY970798.1, on the reverse strand, counting down.
CTGCACAACAAACATACTTTTGTTTAAAAAGTAACGATGGAATTTCCACATGGAAAAATAAAGGTTTTCCGTGAATTTTGTGAACTGCAACCAGGGAATCCCTGAATTCAAAATATATAACAACGGTATAAACATGAGTTATTTTGTAACAATACTGAAGTGAATACAATATCATGTGAGTGGTTGTTATACATATATTACAATTATTATAGAGCACTTAGATATGTGTAGCAAACTGCTATATTAAATAACGTTTAGTGACAGGAAGTACGCATTATAAATGTTTAGTGATAATGATAACCTATCTTCCATAGTTTAACCGAAATATCACTCATATTTGCTCATCTCACTGCATCTGCAATTTTTTTATAGGGTTTATTGAACCTTTTCAATTTTCCTGCGAGATGACTGGAGATCGGATATTCGGATGAATATTTACTTAAAGTTGAGGTGTTGGCTAATATGGAATGCGCTTTTGTATCGATCGCAAAAATCTCACGATTCCGGAACTGATATTAGAATAGAATTTAGTACTTTTTGACTTAATAGAAATGCTAGCTAATGTTATAAAGTAGGTGGCCAAATTGGCATAGCACACAGTGACAAACAACTCGGTGCCTTGAGTTAGGTACATTAAAAAATGTTTACAGTACGTATATACATTTTTATGTTAACACCGGAAAAGTAATCTTTAAGAGGGCTGATAAGTCCATAATTGTCAATTACATATAGTTCCTTGCTCTTGTTTCATGTTTATAGATTTATCTTATAAGATATATCTATGTATATATATTTATATGAATAAGTTTATGCTTTAAGTATGTATGTACATATTTATTGTATATGTAGATGGTACACCGATGACTACCTGCAGTATTATCTCTCCTGTTACCTTTAATCCATCCAAAGGCTGTCTGTAAAAGATCGCTTTAAGCGATAAGACCGCCCATTGTGTCACCCTATGTAAAATATCTAAATTTATGTCTGTAATTTGTATGGTGTACAATAAAGAGTATTCTATCTTCTATCTATCTTTAAGTCGTTTCCATACTATGTATCCGATTAGCTGTTGTGCATTTCCGGATGTCATATTAAGAAGCCATCTTCCATAATTTCTTAGCTAAAAAGTAAATATGCCTCCGAATCTCTACAAACATGACTCATAATAAAATAAAAAAAAATCTAAATTTTAAAGTCATTTTTCAAACTAGGCTGATTCAATCAGCACTTTTCGAACGTTAAAGTTACATAAGACAGTCCCCCAAAACGCCCACCCTTCACCACTTCCTAGTTCTTTAGCTGGGAAGAAGAAGTGCCGCAAAAAACTCCCCAGAAGCATAGCCATAATTCTTGCATTCTTGCAAAATAATTTACATTACGCAACACGAAACCTAATTTAAATTATAAATTAATAGCCATATTATGTCAGCTAGCACACGCCAATATAAGTTTAGTCATCTCGCAGAAAAATTGATAAATTTAACAAGGAAAACACTAGCATTAACTAACTTAAAAGGTTCAATCAACCCTATAACAGAAATAGCAGCTACAGTGACACTGAGATGACCAAATATGTGTGATATTTCTGCTCTTATGAGACTCCGTTCATTGTCCATAAGTTTTAAAAAGTGTTTTCAGTACCCCCGATTGTTTTATTGGTGATCAAGCTCTCATCTGTTTGTGAGGGCTCGTGGATAAAAATGATAACAGCTACGCAGGTTAAGCTACGCTTGCTGCGGTTTGTTTGTGGATGGGTGACCATTTATCATGTCGAGACCCCTCCGTGCCTCGGTGGTGTATCGAGTTAAACCATTGGTCCCGGCTGTCATTTGTAGATCTTTGACATTCGAAGCCCGAAAGTCTGACAACCAGTCTTACCAAGGGCTATCATATTACTCATATTAGTAACTGGGTTGTGGAGGTCAGATAGGCAGTCGCTCCATATAAAATACTGGTATACAGCTGAATCCGGTCAGACTGGAAGCCAACCCCAATATACTTAGTTGGGAAAAGGTTAGGCAGATGACGATGACATGAGGTCAGTAGTCAATATTGACCTTTGTATCTAAGTATAAAATAATTTGTTGGCTCAGTTTCCTTCCACGGTTACTTTCGATGAATTCCAACCAACACAACTTCCTGTCACCAATTCTTACCAGGTAGAGGTACACACGGCAACTATTCAAGGTAAATTTCGGATTTATTACCGGTTTCCGAGGGCCAGATAACAGAAACTTAAGAATAAAATTAATGTTTCGGTTGTGAACCGGTTTTGATGAAATATCACGGGCTATTGTTAAAAAATTATTATATTATATGAAATGCTGCAGACAGCGGCTTGCCACTGAGATGGGCTCAGTTGATCGACCGATTTAAGACGCAGATATATGCCAGTGACCTTGACTGGTTAGCTTGCGTGTACTGTATAACTGGGCTCACGCCAGCCAGTAATAGGACTCACCCATCAAGGAGCGCTGTCCCAAATTAGACGCATTATTAATTTATTGTGCACAAAACAAAAGGTATTTTAATAAAACACGTATACTAAAATATCAATAATTAAATTATCTATATAATGGTGGAGGTTTCAGAAAAAAACGCTTGATAGATTTTGCGTGATTCTCAGTTTTTTATCCGCGTTAGACATAACTTTACAAATTCATTTCACTATGTGATATAAACTATATTAAGAAAATGCTTTAATTGAACATATTTTTTTTCCAAATCAAACATTAACGATACTCGTTTAGACGTGAACTTCATTATAGGATCATTAAAAGTCGGTTATCGTTGCCTTAAAAAGAGGTCATTGGTTGTCTGGCCAGTATGGCCGGCCAGACAACAGGCCACTAATTTAGGCATGCGAGGTATGAACGAACGAAAAAATGAAGAATTGTTTATTTTACACAAACAAAATGCACATTACTTACAAAAAAAATAACATAACATATGCAAATTACTGTTTGGTAAAAGTAATCGATATGAGAATAGCTTGCTTAAACAAGCACTCGATAACTTTTAGACTATCTACTTGAAATCTAATAAAAAAAATGCTTTAAACCAGTAGCAACTGTTATACTTTATTTGAGAGAGAGGAAATAGTATATAAGAAGTTTATTTGAAGTGCGTGTAGCGGTTACACCGCCACATACGAACTACGCATCAAAGACATGACGTCACACAAATCCTGCATCGCGCAATTAGAGTTTACCACGCGAACGACATATATAAGACTATCCGACATCAACAGTCAGGCAGTTGCCCGCCAGACACAACACCCGTCTGGTCGGAGGATCCTCCCTTTTCTATGGTGGATGAGGGAATTTTACGCCCTGTTCCTCATACCCCTAAATGTGTTTCGAAATGTATATTCGCCTTACAGTCTCTTAAAAATAAAAACCCAATCAAGTGTGTCATCATTGAGAACTATACAACACATGTTCCAACCTAATATAAAAATCTACCTACTGTCTATCGATTGGTTCTGAATAATCACGATAGAACCGTAGCTGTGCCTTCTGGCAAGTGGATAAGTATAGCCAGGTATCTATGGGACACCACCAACAAAAAAAGTAAATTCAAAAATTCAAGTCATTTATTCAAAATAGGCTGAGAAATCAGCACTTTTCGAACGTCAAAATTACATAAGACAGTCCTCAAAAAAGCCCGCCCTTCACCACTTCCTAGTGCTTTAGCTGGGAAGAAGAAGTGGCGCAACAAACTCCCCAGCTGCACAGCTGTCTGAATAGTTAGAAAAACTTGATTCTATACAAAAGTACTTATGCAAAATAATTTACATTACGCAACATAAAACATTAAATTAAATTAAATTATTTTCTATATGTCACCTAGCAGCCTAGCACACGCCAATATACCAACAAAAAAAGTAAAAAGTAAGTTCAAAAACTAAAACCCAACTACTGAAAAATCACGCTCTAAAAAGTATGAAACAGTTTAAGACAGAAATCAAGACATTAAAGTAGGTACAAAAATTGACGTCACATAGCCCACCAGCGGACGATCAAGACGCTTCCAACGATGCATTCATTTGTCAAATTATCAGTAGTTTAGAAGTTATGAGGTAACAGATGAACATACATACATACCGGTCAAAATCATAACCCTCCTTTTTGCTTCGCCGTAGTCGGGTAAAAAACAAACACATCAGGCTGAGGACCTTCTTAATTTTTTCAACAGTAAACAAAAATATATTTGGCAACCGTATATCTAAATGTCACATTTATGACACACTAGTGCTTGTAATAAGAGCTTGTTTCATTGACTCAAAAGTCAAGGGTCTTCAAGTTCCTCATTCAGTCGAACTGAGATAGCAAACATAAAAAAAAACAAAATGTAGGTGTATGTTGGTCCATTTGAGTCGTGCTCACAATTGATTTGCAAACAAAACACCTTGTCTAACAAAGTAAAGATTTATTAGGTACTGATGTAAATATTTGACATCAATAATATCATGAAAAAATTCTTCGAGCATCGACATCAAAACTTTAAAATTTTAAAAGACAGGATTGAGGAGAAAAATGTCGTGAGGATAGTTTTGAATATGAATGTATAAGGCTATAAGGTTAAGGTATAAGAGTAGGGAGATACCAAATAAACGATGGATGGATTGTGTGAAAGATAATGGCTAAATACGAGGTGATTACTGAGAGGAAGACTTTTAGAGAAGTATGGAAGACATGGACCAGGAACAAATTGGGATAAGGACAGGACAATGATGATAGAAACCAGGGAATGGATGGAATTATGGATGATGTAGGGGATTATGCTACAGCATCCATCATACACATTCTATATTACAACCCGGTACTTGTTGATAGGCCTACCTGTCCTCTCATACCTATTAACACTGTAATTTGAAAACATTGTAAATACCATTCACTTTCAAATTCAAATTCAAAATATTTTATTTCACTTAAACCCAAGCGAAAAAACACATAAGGCAAATAAATTAAAGTAAATATTAAAAAATAACAAATTCTATCTATGAACTTCTTGTTGTGTTTGGCTGTATGGCTCATTTTCTTTGCCTTAATATAGATATATTTATGAGTAGATACGTTAATGCACTAGTGCTCATAATTCGATTTTGTGCAGCCTATGTCCTGCACAAATAAGCACTTTCAGAGCATGAGAAGTGAAAAATATATTAAAATTTTAATTCAAGTACGGTAGGTTATTTAATTAATTTAAGAAAATTATTATTACAAAATTAATTTAATAGTAGGTAGGCTGTATAGGTCTGCAGCCCAAGTCTAATATCAATGCCGGGAAAAACAATTTCCTTCAGTATTCTAAACTGTACTAATTTTACGAGTACTTTGAATTTTAATTAAAGAAATGTTATGTACCTACTGTTTTATTTCCTCGCAATCGAAGTAAAATTAGAGTTTATAACTCGTCCACAAAACCATTTGTGGACGAGTTATAAACTCGACTAGTTACAAAAATGGTTCGTTTTGTGCACTTGTTGTAAAATCTACTATTGATTTTGAATTCACATGCCCGCGTATTTTTGTTTTTTTTTTCGAACATATCGTGCAATGGATTATTCAAAATGATTCAGATTGTCATTGATCGTGTGTTATGCAATTATGGTGCTGATTCTTGATAAAAAGTAATCATCATTATGTCCGCTGGAAGGTGTACTGCTTGACATTAGGCTTTCCCCAAATTTTTACAGTACGACTATCCTTTGGTACCATTACAGGGACGTCGTCGGCGTCGTCGCAGTCCTCTAAAAACAAAGTAATAAAATCAAATTAAGCTAACCCTTAGTCTCCAATTTATTAATCGTAATTTTAATCAAACGAATCAATTCTAATTTCAGTGCGCAAATCATCATGGGCGAAGGACCATTCGCTGCTTTTCATTGACAACCCTGTGGGCGCTGGTTACAGCTTCACAGACAGCCCTAAAGGGTTCATACAAGACATGGCCACGGTAAGGACCTTATACACTACCTTGGGCAACAGAGGTAATTTTTCTGTCAATCGGTCATAAAACTATGAAGCTTACGTTATAATTATTTGCATAATTTTTATGGTATAAATTAACTCATAAAAGTTAAGTTTAACGGTTAACTCAGAACATAAAAGAGGTACAGCCCGATTCAAACTTAATGGCGGCTCGGAACATGAGGCGAGTCGCTGCGCAGTAACGAATTCATGAGTCAGCGGGAGTGAGGGGTGGAGTACTGCGCAGCGAGTAGCTAACTTCCGACCCGCCATAAAGTTTGAATCGAACTATATCTAGGTACAGTCTGTTGTCAACATCATCTGACCCACCCTAAAAACAAACGAATTTGGACCCTCTGACATAAACAATAAGGTTTGTCTTATGTAATTTTGACGTTCGAAAAGTGCTGATTCTCAGCCTAGTTTGAATTTTGAAAAATTTTGAATTTTGTTTATTCAATTTAAATGAGCTTATCAGACAAGCTCGACGGCTTGATGAACAAATACAATAATAATACAGACACGCAAATTTGATCTTTAAAACGTTAGCGTTAGGTTATAAATGTTATAACTACTTGTTATAATATAATTAGTGTAATAACTTATTTTAATAACTATCTTCAAGTTATTCTGGTCTCGTGGTCTGAATATAAGACTGAGAAAAACAAGTTGCGAGATCAAATCCTGCGACAAAATAGTTGTTTTGCTTTCAATTTAGAATTTATTCCAAAACCATTTCTTGTATATTGTAAAGAACTTTATGCGGATAACCTTCAAATATAAACTTTTCAAAATGGTAATACTTTTTGCATAATTTGTAATAAGTGGGTAGTTGAAAAATAAATATTCGTATTCATTGTAAGACCCAAGGGTATGCAGTGACTACGCGCAAACATATTTTACCTTGCCTTACTAAATTGCAAAAAACAACGTCTCTTTACAATTATTAATTTTCTGTTTTAGGTAGTTTTTTATTATCATGTGTGTTTTTATTTATTAAAAAAGGAGCTGATAATAGGTGAACTGTGTTTCCGAACCCACATGTTGTTCGTCGCCAATCCAGCATCAAACCGCTAAGCCACAAGAACTTATTAGAAATGCGCGAAATTAAAGATTGGGTTGTAATTATGTAGTGTGACTTAAAAGCTTTTCAACTTTAATGTCCAACGAGATAATGATTAAAATAGCATTACAAAATGATATATAATGCCGGTGGCTCCGACAATGTTGGGTGGGTTTACCTTAAAGTTACGTGTTTAAGATCAAATTTACGTGTCTGTATTATTATTGTATTTGTTAATCGAGTCCTCAAGCACTAACTAGTCTGTTACGCTCATATAAATTGAATAAACCTTAATGTTACAAACACAGGGCCCAAATTAGTTTGTTTTTAGGGTGGGTCAGATAATGTTGACAACAGACTGTACTTATTCAAATCACAATGCTAGTACTAACAAGAAAATCCGTATTAAGCTTCGTGCAGACTAGCGCGACGCGACAGCGCGACACGACACCAGCTATTGTTTACCGTGAAGTTTTCTTGGAATTTGTATTGTTCGAGTCGCGTCGTGCCGTCGCGTCGCGCTGGTCTGCGAGGCTTTATACTGAGTTTTTGTTTTAGCTCTATGCAATTTAATTTGTAATTCACAAATTCTGGTGGTCAGAATTTAAGTAATGTTAATTAATTGGTAGTTGCAATCTAACAAGTTCTATCGCGTGTCGATCAATCTATCAATAAATATCATTTAGAGCTCTTATGTAATTCATTTATTAGTACCTATGATAATTAGTAATATACCTATTGTTATAATTTAAATGTCTGTAATATTTATAATAAGTTTATTGTTTTATAATCTGTCGTGCACTGCACACACGATCGCATAAAACAATTAGGTATCCTTTATAACTGGTTTAGTACAGTCTGCAACGGAAGTCAGTTAATTTCAGTTTAATCAATCATACAAAAAGTGTCTGAAACTAAAACTATAAAAAAAAAGTTAATAATATCAGAACTTCACATAAAAAAATATTATACAGGGTGGCAGGGATATCGATGTGAAAACTATGATTCTGAACCTCTGCATTGAAATTTCCCATAAAAAAAAACAGCTGTTTCATAGAAAAGTGCAACACCTACGCGGTCAAAACAGCTCTTTTTTAAAAAAATAACCGACGTAAAATTTCCACGCGGGGGTTTAGAATCATGTACTGAATCCATGGTTACCGTTTTCGCGTCGATGTGCCACTCTGTATAGGTAAGGTTTTGAGTATTAAATCTTCTTTTTGCTGTCCTACCTATGATACGTGGGGTTGCCTTAACACGTTTTTATCTTCTATTCTCCCCTGCCAACGGTCACTTTATCATTCACTCCTTTTTTTAATCTTATCATCCCTCACACAATTCATCCATCTTTTCTTTGATCTTCCTCTCCCTATCCATCCAACAACATTTATTTATATTCATCACTCTTTTAGTCGCACGTGTTACACCCCTCTTCATTACCATATCCATACCAAGACAAACGATTCCTTTTCAACTTTTCTTTTTCTGTAACTAGCGCCACTTTTAAACTTCCTCTAATATCCTCATTTCTTACTTAATCCAGTCTTGTCCCACGACACATCCATCTCAACATTCTCATCTTCGCTATAAGCAATCTTTTTTCAGCTTGACATAAAATTCTGAAAAGCTGAAGACCTATATCGTTCTTCTTCCTGCCCATGTTCCTTGGCGAGAAGAGCTTCTGATTTTCTCTTATATTCCCCCCGTCACTGCCCACCGACCGTCTATCACCAGTAATGATAGGTCATGTAATTGTAATAGTTATTTATGCAACTGTTGTATAATAAGGGGTAATAATGGGGTATGACAACCCACTGTCATAGTATCGCATGAGTGTTTCAATACCTAATTATGTACAGTTGCATACAAGACTTTATGTACACCCATGATACGAATCCATCGTACAGTATTGTAAGAACTCTATGAAAATTCATGAAAGTTTAATTGCTGATTATCTAATACAAACAAACTATGTATAGGTGGTTATGCGTAGCCAACCCTTACCCCGAACTGTATTGGTAAATTAAGATCACGTCATACCACCCATAAGTACCAGGTAACCATTATATCATGTGACTAGTTATCAATTTCAATAAAATTAATGATGATCAAAACAATTAGACATATGATCGACAGCCTGTGGCTGGCCATCTGTGAGATCCAGCCACAGACACACACATGTAAACCATCAGACATACAAATGTAAATCTTCCAGTAGTATATAAGTCAACGTAATCTAGATTCAAGTGTTCCTTACTGACCCAGACGACCCCATAACCCTCCTCCAGGAGAGCAATAGGGCCACAAGTACAGTGCACAAACACAGACACCGACCCGCATTCCGACCTCGCCGCCGAGGTCCTCCGCGATCGCGACCAGCCCGAGTAGGTAAATAATACTCCCCCCCGACCCTTGCTCGTTGATGCGCCAGCCCGCATCGATGCTGAGCCAGTAGCATTAAATTCCCCGATTAATAATAATGAATTATCCTTGAACCAGCCTGTCCCATCTTGCTGTCCTCCCCTCAGCGACGCCCTAAGCCGAGGTCCGTACCCCACAGGGGGTGCCCTTAGCGAGCGCTCGCCTAGTTTTAATTAGAATATTTTTTGCCCCTGGCTGGAGGCTTTGAGTGTTAAAGGCAGTTACAGGAAAGTCCGGTTAAGTAGTCATCACCTCAGAGGTGAGCAACGAGATGACCTAGTCATAAAAAACAAAAAGATTTAAGTGTTCTATTGTATTTTAAAGCTCATGCTGAGCACACGTGTATTAATTTACATATTTTTTAAATATTTTTTTTCCAAGTCTTGTGCGTTCTTCTTCTTTTCGTGTGGTTAGTAAACCAACCTGGTGTCAGAGTTTTAAAGCCGCCCACGGGCCTCTGACTTGGCTTCACATGCCGTCGAGAAATATCTCTCAGGCATGCCGGTTTCCTCACGATGTGCGTTCATATTTGACTAGGTAATAATATAGTTATTGATTGTAATCATTATTTACATTTTTTTTTAATTACGCCGCTGTGGTAGTGAAACGTGCGTGCATGACAATGTTCTTTTTTTGAAATTCATAAAGATACCACGAATTGAGTAATGAGAATGTTGCTGTTTTATGAGTAAGGAAGGGACCAAAAAGCAAAGAAGTTGCATAATGAAATTTAGTACAATATTATAACACTCGTTTGGATGATATTATGTTTACTATGACACTGGTTGTTTTAATGTTGGCAATAAGCTAACTGTTTCAGAAACTTTTATAGAGGATTTATTGCATGGGTGTAGATAAAAGCAATAATGCAAATCAATTGTCGTTGCTGACCGTATACACTCTCGTTATTGCCAGGAGTTCAATGAAGCGTGTCGCAAAACTTCCGCGTACCTATGTAGTAAAGTTTATGTTGTTGTTCAACAAAACTTCTGTTTTGATACTACTTGAACATTTATGGTTCTTGACACTCAAGTAATGTTGATATTTATTTAACTTGTATAAATTATTATACTATGACGTCTAGATATATATCAGAGGTTAGACTTGAAGGACATTCGATTCTTATAAAATGTAAGTGTGTGTAGCAATCACTTGCGTCAAATACGAATTTTATAAGATTCTACATTTACACTAGGTGAAAATAAAAATAAAGTGTTGCCAGTTTTGTCGTTTTTAAATTAAATTATTGAAGTTTGAGCAACGACGAATTTCAAATAAAAAAAATCGTGTGTCCTGGGCCTTGTTTTATTGGGCCTAAACATGTAGCAGACGGCTCCACGGGTCCATAATTTTCGTATGTTCAACCATCTGCCTAACATCTATTGGTAGTCGTCACAAATAATGCCTAGAGCACAAAACAAAAACAAAAACACCAGCTGGTCTATTCTGTAATAATCTCACGGTGAAAACTTAGATGAAGTGACCGTGAAGTGAGCTGTCATTCCACCTGCTTCTAGGGACTGACAGCTCACTCCGAGCTCACTTCACCTAAGTTTACCGTGAGATGGTTACAGAATATCACTGCTGGTCTAAAAATTAATACAAATACAATTTTTGTTTATAGGTTTTTCGCTGATACGACCTACGACCTGTTGAATGAACAGTGTTCGTAACTCATTAAATTATATTTACTATCAGAATGAAAAAGTAAGGTACAGACAACAATCCTACTACAATCTGTCAAATTTATTTAATCGATTTTCAACTCTATAACTAAAGTTTAAGGTTCAAAGTTGATTGGGAAAATTTGACAGTTTCGGGTAAGTTGACCTGCTGGCGTCTGTTCATAGCTATTACAAAACTGCACAGTAGCAACAGTTGGTATATTAATGATTATCACGAACTTGAGATTTATGCAAAAACAGCTAGATTTCCCTGCACCAACATCACGAGTTCTCAACAGAAATATATTTAAGTATACCTAATCTGTCTGTCTACCTTGAAATATTTTGTAGAAACGTGTGCGGTGTTTTATAAAAATAGGCAAAATCAATTTTATGTTCATTTGTAACATCATGACTTCATTTCTGCAAACTCAAAACTCAAACTCAAACCATTTATTTCAATTAAACCCTTTACAGGCACTTTTGAATTGTCAAAGAGTCAGTTAGTCAGAAAGTTGAAGCTAGTTGCCCATTCCAAAACGTAGATCTCTATGGAGAAGAACGGGCAAGAAACTCCAAGGACACTCTTTTAAATATAGAAATTACAAAATCCTGGGTACATTACTCTTGTTGATTCTATATGTGAGAACAATGTAAAAAAAAAATATATATATATAAATCAAAAACGATTAAAAACAAGCCCTGGCAGATAAGAGATGACCAGTCTCAACTGACGGCGCCCGTTCACGAACATGACGCGTGGATCAGCACCATCCAGCTCAACCATTTTGTAGGGAACCGAATGATCCAACACACTCGCCACCATCAGCGAGACATTTAAGTGAGCATGACATACTCTCAACTACCCTGCTCTTTCAAGTCAAAATCAACATAATAACATAGTAAAACGACTCCATGGTACTCACATTTACAAAAATTGAAAATAAAAATGCGTCTAAGTTATACAAAACTATAGTTTGCAAGAATTTTACCACCAAAAGAAAGAAAATCAATAGTATCTATTGGAGTATTCAATAATTAAAACTTAGTTAATAAAATAAAAAAACAAAATAAACAAAAAGTTCGTAGTCAGAAAAAATAAAAAAGGGGAAGCAACTCTACCAATTTTTTTCATTTTTACTAGTGAGCCCAAGTGGCTGTGGAGCAGGACCAGCATTTAGCCAAGCATTTTTATCTACGATATAATCATCCAGCTTATAGTATGCTTGTCTACATAGTGTGCGTTTAATGCAAGTTTTAAATTTCTTCTCATTTAGTTGAAGAATATCGAGTGGTATTTTATTATAACATTTTACACAGTACCCCATAAAAGAAGTGTGTACTTTAGACAATCTGAAACGTGGTTGATCTAATTTGTTCCTATTTCTTGTGTTAAAATTATGCCTGTCACTTATCTTACTATAGAGATGTAGATTTTTTCGAACATACATAATGTTTTCATATATATACTGACAAGGTACCGTCATGATATTAATTTTCTTAAACAGTTCCCTAAGAGATTCGCGTCTGCGGAGGTTGTAGATGGCTCTAACAGCCCTCTTTTGCAGAATAAATATAGAGTCAATATCTGCGGCCCGTCCCCATAGCAAAATACCGTAAGACATGATGCTATGAAAGTAACTAAAATAGACCAGTCTCGCGGTATCCACGTCTGTTAGTTGGCGGATTTTCCAAACAGCGTAAGCGGCTGAACTTAGCCGCCCTGCAAGTGATGTTAAGTGAGGACCCCACTGTAGTTTTGAGTCAAGCGTGATTCCCAGGAAAACCGTTTTTTCGACGAATTCTAGTGTCTCCTTATTCAGTACAACGTGACATTCACTACTTCTAACATTCGGTAACGCGAATCTTATACATTTAGTTTTCTTCTCATTTAATACTAAATTATTTACAGTAAACCAATTATGGACCTTTAGCATAGCGTTATTTACGTCGTCAAGCTCCTGTGCGTGTCTGTTTACCTTAAAAATAAGTGATGTGTCATCAGCAAATAACACCATTTGTGGTCGGTTTTTCAGTAAATGAGGTAAATCATTTATGTATACTAAAAATAGGAATGGGCCCAATATCGAGCCCTGTGGTACACCCATTTTGACTTTTAAACCCAATGAATTTACACCGTTTATTTGAACTTGCTGCAGTCTATCATTCAAATATGATTTTACTAAGTTAAGCGCAAGTTTTGCCAGCCCGTAATGCTGAAGTTTCAAGAGCAGTGTTTCGTGATTAACGCAATCAAATGCTTTGGATAGGTCGCAGAAGATACCTATTGCATCCTGTGCCTCTTCCCACGCGTTAAATATGTGTTTTAATAAAGTGACACCGGCGTCAGTTGTGCAACGTCCCTTGGTAAAACCATACTGTTGATCGTGTAAGATGTTATTACGATTAAAATGATTGAGCATTTGATTTAACATTACTTTTTCAAACACCTTGCTGAAAACCGGCAAAACCGATACGGGTCTATAATTATTAGTATCCTTGCTGTCCCCGGATTTGAAAAGTGGAATAACTTTACTGTACTTCATTAAATCCGGGAAGACCCCTTGATCTACACACAAATTAAATATTAAAGCTAAATAGGGTGCAATTGTCTCGATAATAGATTGACAAACTTTAGTAGACATGCCCCACAGATCTTCGGTAATTTTGATCTTAAGTTGCTTAAAAGCCTTAACAACGACCACAGGGTTTATATGATTAAATTTAAATTCTAAAGGACAGGCTGAAACATTCGCTCTTAATAAATCAATAGCAAGTAAGGGGGAGGAATTTAAAGTTTCTGTAGTTTTAATAGGAATATTGGTAAAGAAAGTTGCAAATTCCTGAGCAACTTCGATCTTATCGCTAATGAGACCGCGGGATGTGTCCAATGTGTAATCAGTATTATGACTTTTGTTCTTGTTCATTTCATTGTTAATAATTTTCCAAACTGTCTTTATTTTATTTTCTGCTGATTTAACCTTGTTGCTAATGAAAGACGCTTTAGCTGCTTTGCAGATAGTTTTAAAAGTTTTAGAGTAAGTAGCAACATACTTATTAAAAGTTTCCGTGTTAATATACGGCTTAAGGCCATACAGTTCAAATAATCTATCCCTACTTTTCCTGATGCCTTTAGTTGCCCAGTCACTGAATAAAAACTTAGGGCAAATAGTTTTAGTTTTTTTCTTAAAAGAGTTATTGAACTCTGTTTGCACTAGTGAAAAAAATTGTTCATACAAAAAATTGACATTGGACATATTTAGGCCCAGACCACATAACTTGCTAATTAAGAAGCTATTAAACTTATTTAAATTACCCGATGTTATTGGCCTAATTTGAATCTGCACTTTTTGTATTGGTGTGTTGGACTCAAAAATAACGGTTTGACCGCTGTGATCGGAAGGGAGATAATTTACAATGGCTTTATCTAAATAGTCGCAGCAACAAAAGACATTATCAATACATGTGGCAGTAGTCGACGTTATTCGCGTTGGTTCTAAAAACACATTTGACAGATTAAATGATTTAAAGAGGCTTAATAATCTACTGCTATTTGAATTATTTTCTAAAATATTAATATTAAAGTCACCACAAATAATTACTGATTTATTACCAGTTGCAAGTTTTGCTAAAACATCTTCCATTACTGACTCGAATATAGAGTAGTTTTGATAATTTGGAGGTCTGTAAACGCACACTATAAAATGCTTATCTAGCTCAACACAGGACAGTTCAATGCTATGTTCCACCGATAGTTCAACTATGTCATTACGAGTCTTAGATTTTATACAATTTTTAATTAAAATTAGTGAACCTCCACGTAGCATGGATTTTCGGTTAAAACAACTGCCCACACTATAATTCTCAAAATTAATTAGCATTTCATAATCTTTCAACCAGTGTTCAGTTATACAAATAATATCAAACATTGTTTTTTCTAAAAACAATTCAATTTCTAATTGTTTGGAAGAAAAACCTTGAATATTTTGATGAAACAACTTCAAGGAATTCTGCTTAGCCCCTTTTTTACACTTAACTAATTGCGTGCCAGAAGATAGCTTGGTGATGGTGAGATTAACAACATTGTTACAGGTACCTTCTGTTGTCTTACTGCCTAGTTTAAATTATGATTGCAAACCACCTTAATATTAGTATTATTACTAATTTTTGTGGTGCTAAATACATAAGACTTCGACATACTACTTATGTCTGAGTTTATAGTAAAAGCTAATAGCCATGCTATTTGACGTCTAAAACTAATAGGCAGATACGCAGTATCCCTAGTCGATTTTAATTTCTCAACAAAAGTGTTGGTGTCAAAAAATATAAGTTTGTCACTATAGTGATTAACTAATAAATGCATATGGCTGCAAACTTTTACATAGTTTTATTTGGGTTTTCCATCAGAGATTTATCGATAACGGCATACATCTAGAATTCAAATTCTGGATTTGTGCCCAGTTGACGACAATAGGCTTGTAAACATAACTGTCGTAATGTATACGAGACACTGCTGTCTAGCCCCTTGGGAAAAACATGCGTGATTTAGTTATACAGGGTGATTGGAAGATGGGTGCAAAGCTTTAAGGCGAAGATAGTACAGACCATTTGGAACCATTTAAGCCATGGTTGTCTCAGACGAAGTCTTACCAATTTTTTTAACCTAATATTTGTTTTTTTTTTTCGGAAATTCCCAAAATTTTATGTAATCTGCATAATTATGGCCAAATTGGATGATATATGAGTTCATTTTTTATTTATTTAATCAAAGTAATGTGTAAGCAATCAAGCAAAACATTTTTTAGGCTTCTGTGAACATTAGACATTTTTTACAGACATTTAAAGTTCAGAAAATTTGTATCAATACGTTTTTTTAAACTTATTAAAAAAAAAATGGTAAGACTTCGTCTAGGACAACCATGGCTTAAATGGTTCTAAATTGTCTGTACTATCTTCGCCTTAAAGCTTTGCACCCATCTTCCAATCATTCTGTATATTATTATTTTATTTTATTGAATTTGAGCCTTATGGTTGGTAATCTCTGAAGCTGTTTTCTAATAAACCAAAACATTTAATGTTTCAGTGTTCAAGCCACCTATACAATGCTCTGAGGCAGTTCCGGCTAGTCTTCCCGGAGGTCAGCAAGGCTCCTCTCTACATAGCTGGAGAGTCCTACGCAGGCCGCTACCTTCCCGCTCTCGGCGTGAAGATACTGGAACAAGACCGTAGTATCGGTCTACTGGATGTTAATTTACAGGTATAAAGATATTGGTAATTTACGAACTTACATTAATAGGTACTGTCAACGCTCGGGGGAAGCGCCGATGGTACCAGGATAAATGAAACACTTGTTTGCGATACAAAGGCCAAGGTTTCCCATAGTGCGTGATATTGCCAACGGATGCGGACCAGCCCGCACGGCCGACGACCGCGGATAGCCACGCACCGCACACCAAGGCTCTTCCCGCGGATATTGCAGACGGACGCAGACCAGCTCGTTGAGATTGAATCCATTTTGTCATTCCGAAATGTAAAGTGAAAGAGAAGCTCGCTTCGCGTCTTTAAGTTACTCGCCGCAGATCGGACACACCGCGACGGTTTTGTCTGCGCTACCACGGACAATACTCTTCCCATGGTGCGTCTGTGCGTGCTGGTCCGCGCGTCCGTCCGCAATATCACGCACCGCGGGAATACGCCTTTACTCGAATACATATTTAGAATCTTAACGTTTTTACATTACATTAAACTTAATTTTTTATTATCATCAGCTGGTCAGTCGAGGGGCCGACTGTCTAAACTTTCCTTCTATTATTTTTTGTATCAAAGTTTGTCTTATAATTGTATGCCATAGTTATAACAATAACTAAAAAAGGTTGCATATTATGAGCGTACCGAGCATTTGCATTTGTCTCTGGCTTTTTCTTTACGTGTAAAGAGTAAAGAAATTAACCACAGTTTTGTACTTTTTCAATGCTTTTCGTTGTTTTTTTCATCATATTACTCATCATAATCCATCACTGAATGCAGCTTGGCATTAGACATTTTATGGTAGATATATATTTAACTATAATTTATAATTGTTAGTGAAGGTATAAACTGCTTTTAAAGACAATTAAGAGGTGTGTTCGAAGATTTTTTGAAGCATTAATGTATGTTTAATTATGATTTGAGTTCCATCACTGTTTTAAAATAAGACTTGACAGTATAATTTTTTTTTGGGTCAAAATTATTTACGGTTTAAGAGATACACTGCTTTAAAAAAACAACTTTTTAATCGTTTTCAAGAAATCTTCTATAGGCAATAGGATCTCTTACCTACCTACGACCCACAGTCGACCGCACGTTCATCGAAGTTTCAATAGGATAAGCGACCAGCTTCTGGTTTTATTATCAACTTGTTAGACTGCTTAGAACTTGTAAAGCGTGTCTGCAATGGTGATCGTGAGGTAAGGTTTCGATCCCCATGTCAGTGTCAAATTGAGTTTTCCAAAAGGAATTTCTCAATAGCTCCTAGGATGATTTGTGCCTGATAAAAGCCAATACTAACGAACTGTTCTATATATACCTACCTGCCGGTCGATTCTGTAAAAATCTCACCGTGAAAACTTAGGTGAAGTGAGTTTGTTTTTGCTTGGAATTGACACTATTGACAGCACACTCCACGCTCACTTCACCGAAGTTTGCACGGTGAGATTTTTACAGAATAGCACCGCTGTACCTTAACTACGTAATACACTATCAATCTGAATTTGAATCGTTTCGAAACAAATTGCTAATCTTTTGTCTGCTCAATAACGCAAATTACAAACGCAGAATGTTTTTGAACTGTCAGAATGAAACAAATTTGTCGTAATCATACATACATAAACTAGGCGTGAGTTTTTTTTTCCCATGGGGGTAGGCAGAAACTACAGAACGCCACCTGCTACGATCCTTACATACTCCTTTTGCCTCGTCATAACGTACGTTCATAGATCAGCTTTCTAATTACGCAACATTATTTTCGTAAACGATAACGACAAATCTGTTTCATTTTGACAGTTCAACAACATTCATCGCGTTATTTACGTTGCTCTGCAAATTTTTTTTCGAACTTACGGAGCAATGGATTAGCAATCTGTTTAAAAACGATTCAGAGTAATTTTGCATTTCGTAATTAGGGTACTGGTTATACACGCACGCCGGTAGCGAGTACTACGCACCTGTCCTTTCTGAAGAACATCACCAATAAGGACACATAACATCACGGCATCATCATCATCATTTGTCGTAATCGTTTACGAAAATGTGTTGCGTAATTAGATAGCTGGTCTTACGCCTCTGCCTATCCTTTCAGTAAAATCATCAATATCGCTGTCTATGATATTTCATGAGAGTTATGACTATTACCTACATTCAATGAAACATGGCGTGGGATACATCTTAAAAGCATATTTATAAAACCAAATCAAAATCCAGTTCCAATAGGGTTGTGAACGCACATAGCAAAGTTCCTATATAATATCGGAAAATAGGTAGAGTACCCAGGTAAACCCAAAACACCCTATATACAAAAAAAAAATATCACGAAGGGGCAAGAATCACAAACTCAAACTCAAAGTATTTATTTCAAATACAGGCACTTTTCAATTTTCAAGAGGTCGCTCAGCCAAAACGATCAAGCTACTCGTAGTTGCCGATTCCAAAGCTTATTAGGTACCTACCTATAGTACCTAATGGAGAAAAATGGATCACGCCGCACGGACTTTTCATCTATGTGGTTCGTTTGGTCGTTCGGCCGGGAGGTACCGCGGGCTAAGCAGAGATGAAGAATAGTTGGCGAAGTTTTGATGAGTTGTTAACTTACAAATGTGTACAGACGCCAGTACGTCAACCTACTACAATCTGTCAAATTTCTTTAATAGATTTTCAACTTTATTACTGAAGCATTAGGTTCAAAGTTGATTGGGGAAATTTGACAGTTTCGGGTAGGTTGATGTGCTGGCGTCTGTACAACTGACAAAACCATGTGCATATTGCGTTCATAAACCTATAGGGGTACATTTAAAGGCCTCTACGAAATAAGCTACGATATTTATTTTGATATCCTCCCACCCGACTGGCTATTCTTTTTATAACGTAAGTTTTGGAGTTTAGAAGATCGAAAGGCTCATTATTAAGTCTTATTGCCCTTATCTTTCCATTTAATAAATATGTAGCAGGGTCGGGTCGCTCATATTATCCATTAATTAAACAGATATTATTAGCGACCCGACCCAGCTAGCTAGTTTTATATAAAAAAACACGGTCTATTTGTAAGTCTCGCACATCCCAAACAGCTAAAGATACAAACTTCCATTTTGGACAGTTTAAAACAAAGCTGTGTACTGAGAAAGGATTATGCTAAAATTAATCTTTAAGGGGGTGAAAAGGAGGAAATTCGTTTATATGAAATATCTTATTCCTTGGGTTTATAAACTTGTACCTGTATATACTCGGCTCGATATATTTGAATTTTGGTTCTAAACCAGGACCCCAAGAACACCTATTCTTGGGGTCCTGGTTTAGAACCTCATGTCCAGCAGTGTTTTTCTTATTAGGACTTTCGCCGATCTGTGCCCGGTTATTGGAACGAGGGGACCCCCTCTATTACAGGGGTCCTTAATTTTCGGACCAGGCGGAATGAGGTATACATCTTTGCCTACCCCTTCGAGAAACACAGCCGTGTGTTATGT
The DNA here is from genome assembly GCA_963853775.1 of Xanthia togata. Lineage (NCBI taxonomy): Eukaryota > Metazoa > Arthropoda > Insecta > Lepidoptera > Noctuidae > Xanthia > Xanthia togata. The sequence goes on along the minus strand of OY970798.1, from coordinate 21,357,947 downwards.
GTCAGTCAATATATATATCGTGGCAAGATCTTAGAATTGACCATTTCATGAAATGGCCAGCTAACATTGGCCATATCGTTTAAAAGTCAACGTTTAATGACATGTCAGTCGACGTTTGGCCATATCATTAATGTAGGGTTCCATGGTTTAAGGTGTAGTAAAATAGCCAAGTAACTACGACCAACTTGGAGGTAGCGCTCGCTTGGCTCACGCGCGGATGTTCACAGTTCTAGCTTGGGTGCACTTTCGGCGTCAACTTTTTTTTTAAACAAATTTTATGTGCCATGTTGCATTTAACCCCGCGGCAGTGGCCGGCGAGCGCTACTTCCAAGTTGATCGCTTTCCATATCATATTTGGAAACCCAATAAAAGTCCATCGACTTTTTTTGCATGGTCATCCTACTTTGTTTGATTTGTTGTATGCCGCCGCCATGATGCACACACAACAAAAACAAAGCAACATCAACGCCTTTACCGGTGAATAATCTAACTATTTTACGATATGATCACTAGGTAATGTTTGGCCACATCATGAAGTAGTCATGCGTTTAACTGTTCATATCATTAAACGTTGAGTATTCAATGATCTGGCCAGGCCACTTCATGATGTGACCAGTGGCCGATGTTCATTTCATTAAATGATCAATTCTAAGATCAGAGGTACCCTAAATACGTAATACACGATCAATCGGAATTTGAATCGTTTTTAAACAAATTCCTAATCCATTGCTTCACAAGTTCGAAAAAAAAATCTGCACACCAACGTAAATAACGCAATGAATGTTGCTGAACTGTCAAAATGGAACAAATTTGTCATAATCGTTTACGAAAACGTGTTGCGTAATTAGGTAGCTGGCCACGACAAATATACTCAGATACTCTATTATTAAATGTACGTCCAATATAATACTATCATGGTACTAAATTAGTCCGCATAAACATTTTAACTTGCCATTAAATGGAGGTTAAATACACTGACACGTCACTTTAAATAACGGAAACGAAATAGCAAGGCAATCTCATCATAAGTCAATTGATGCAAATGATACGAAATGATTAATACAACAAGTAATTGACAAGGTCATGTTAACAATCATTTTGAGGTTGGCATCCGTGAAATCGTCCTTGATTCAGTGCAAAAAATATTTGCGATATGATCAGCGGTCATGGCAGTATTAAAATTCTATGAATTCAATAATATCGTGGGATTTTGGAATGATTAAATTAGGCAGTTTTGGTTTTATAAATCCAGGAAAACAAAAAATGTACCATTTTTTGTTTTCCTTTCGAATTGGGGGTATTTAATCCCCCTTCAAAATATGAGAAACCAGAATTTCAATTCACAGATTGACCGGCCTTGGGTACCTCTGTACTCTAATATAAATAATTGTAATCTATTTCGCATAGGCATAGTTTATAATCTACAAAAGCAGTAAGAGTATACTGGTTAATGTCAACATTTGTATAATAACTCGCTTTTATTTTTAAATTTTCCGTAGTTACGTAGTACTTCTTGATAACCGTTAGGATAAAAAATTGGTTAAAATGCAATTAACATAATAAATAACCTTTGACTGGCTAGTTGATGTAATGGTCGCAAGCGCCACTGCTGAGCATGAGGTTAAGGGTTTGATTCCCGTGTCGGCCAGTGTTATTGGGTTATTCCATCTGGAATTTCTCAGTAGCAACCCGGAGTCTGGACCTGGTTGATGGCAATAGGCTCGCCTCATAATACTTGGAACTTAAACAAACTGGCGAAATGTGGTTTGGTAGTGTGGTATAGGTGTACCTCTGCCTTACCCTTCAGGGAATACAGGCGTGAAGTTATGATTGTCTGGAGAGATCCTCACATACTAGTCCTTACAAGGGCAGCCTAAAGAGTGTGCTACGCCACGTAGCACGTAGCCCGTAGCCGTAGCGGGCTACGACGGGTCATTCTCATTACTTGTGCTACGTATTAATTTACACCCCATATTGAAATGAAAAGAAAGAGTTTGTGTGTGTGTGTGTTTGTGTGTGTGTGTGTGTGCGTGTTTGAAAAACTAAACTTAGGGGACGCCGGACCCGGACGGCTAGCAGAACCACGGGCAATAAACGATATGGTCACGTCAGTGGTAACTTTCTTCAGAAAGGTCAGGTGCGTAGTACTCACAACTGGCGTGCGTGTATGACCTGTACCCTAATTACGTAAGTTTGAAAAAAAAAACTGCAGAGCAACGTAAATAACGCAATGAATGTTGTTGAACTGTCAAAATGAAACGGATTTGTCTTTATCGTTTACGAAAATATGTTGTGCAATTAGAAAGCAGATGTATTAAACGAAACAAGAGGAATATGTTAGCAGAGGCGAGGAGTGTTTGTATTTGTCGTTCTGTAGTTTCTGCCTGCCCCATTGGAAGAAGGCTTGAGTTTATGTAGGTATGTGTATGTGTGTATTTATTTTCTTATACCCCTTGAAACCCGTCCTATATTTTGTTTAGTAAAGCTCCTACTGAAGACTTGTTCCAACACGTGTAGCAACGGGTTTTTTACTGGTTTTGTCGACGGAAGAATAGACAAAATGATAGATTGTGAATGTTTATCTGTCATTTTGTCTATTCTTCCGTTGACAAAACCCGGTCCCGTTTCTATTGTAGTCATGCTATGCTAGCTGGGAGCAAGTCTCCAGATAAAACTCGTTTTGTTTCGGCGATATCGGCAGGTATTTGGCGAAATGATATGTGCTTTTATATTTTGTAAAAAGGTATCAGTGTATCATTACGTGGATGTTTGGCAAGACCTTGACCTCGAAATAATTATTTAAAAAAAACCTATATAAGGCTATTCAGTAAACAGGAAATGCACTTTCCCATATTTGTTATATGACATAGCCTTCATAAGTCGGAACACCGGATATACGCGACGTATTTATGTGTGTTATAGTTAAAATTAATACTGTTATAAGTTGTTCCATATATTTGCTCACTCAAATAGAATATGTTGTAATGACAGCTGTTGTACTCGTGTGGTGATTGCCTTCATTACATTGCTGACATATTTTTAAAATTCTTTTATTTATTACTTCTACCCGTGACACGTAAACCTACATGCCTAAATTACTTACTCAATACTTATACTGCTAGGGAACTGTCCGCCCAAATCGTGAAAACGGACTAATTTAATTTTCCTTTGTTATGAGACCAAAATTCAAACATAGGCACTTTCGAATGATGTACCTATATTATATCAGGGTATTGTTCCGAGTGTCTCGGCAATGTTTGCAGACGCACGCACTGACGGCTTCGTGGCAGTCCCAACACTATCCTGCCATCAATAGCCGCCCGGGCAGACAGCCCGCTAGTGTGGGCGCTTGCAAACCGGACCCGTTCTCTTTTAGTTATTAAGTATTAACATCGGCTAAGCTTTTTGTTACTAACACTATAGACCAATTTAGTCTGATTTAATAAATATTAATAATAATAACATACGAATTTACTAAATAACCAATGCCACTGACGCTTTTATTTCTCATTTCCAGGGCATAATAATGGGCAATCCAGTGCTTAGTCGCGAAAGCATAGCGGACTACAGCTCGATCTACTACCAGTGGGGTCTGATCGACAGCCAGGGCCTGCAGGCTGTCAAACCGCTGCAGGAAGCTTTCAACAAGGCAATTCATAGCGAGGACTCGGAATCTGCGACATTAGTAAGTACATAATTCAATCATCTATATTTCGTATTATAAAACTTGCTATTCGTGTCTGTCTGTATGACCGCGATGTTCTTCTAAACAACGGAACGGGTTTTGAAGCTCTTTTCATCATCATTTAGATAATGAATTCCAGAATGTTTATGTGCATAATACATCACGAAGCCGGGGCGCATCGTTTGTTGAATTATAAAACTACGTAGTCTTACTTGCTTTGTGGTTTACATGCAGATTTACTTAAACATGGGGATCAAATTTAGTGGCATGAGGAACAGTTTGTAAAGTTCACTCATCCACCATATAAAAGGGAGGATCCTCCGACCAGACGGGTGTTGTGTCTGGCGGGCCGACTGCCCCAGGTGTTGATGTCGGATAGTCTTATATATGTCGTTCGCGCGGTAAACTCTAATTGCGCGATGCAGGATTTGTGTGACGTCATGTCTTTGATGCGTAGTTCGTATGTGGCGGTGACAAAAAAGCATTTTGAATAAAAATAAATATTTGCAACGATGATGGTTTTATGTTAACGACGACATTAGGCTTAGATTTACCATTTGCAAATTGAGAGTGTCAGTGGATAGTTCAGCATAATCAGCCTATAATGTGCCCATTGCTAGTACACAGACCTCTCCTCTCTGTGAGAAGGACTGGGCCGTAAATAACGGACCAGTCCCTCTCCCCACCATGCGGGTCCAGTGCGGGTTGGTAGATGTCACATGTCTTCGAATTTTAGTTTCTAGGACATACCGGTTTCCTCACGATGTTTTTCTTCACAGTTTTCAGAGTAGTGGTGGTGAAATAATTGACACAAAGTAGGCCTGTCAGGGTTCAAGTCACTGCCATTACCACTGCGCCACCACTGCTCTTGTCGGTATTTTATCATGCCGCAAGACAGGTGCTAACTATCATGAACTGTGATAATCAGAATCTAACTACACTAATTATCGCAGCTCCATCAAACTCTTATGAAACAGGTTTTCTTATATTTTCCAGCTACGCGAAGAACTGCTCAATAGGCTAGATGACATCTCGATGCAGCAGCAGACGTTCAACATCCTCGTTGACACCATATCCCACCTGGATGACTTCGTTAGCTACATTCAAAGACCTGAAGTTTCCGACGCATTGCATGTCGGCAGTATACAATTCACCTTCCACAATGGAACTGCTCATAAGAGGCTTACTCCTGACTTCCTGAGTGAAGTCCGATCGAAAGTGGAGATGCTGCTCAATCATTACAGGATTCTTATTTATTGGTAAGAGCTTTGGTCTTTTATGGTCTTCTATGCAGACAGTTTGGTTAGTAATGGTAACTACATACATATTTAAACGTATTTCTCTGTTTCTTTTTATTGACTGTTTACTGTGTGCCTGTGGACATTAACTTTAACTGTTTACAAAAATAAAACCGACTTCCAAAAAAAAACACTACAAAGTGAAAAATAACTTTGATTTCGGAAGTCGGTGTCTTTGGTTTTGTATTTTTGTTTGTCTTTGACTTCCGAAATCAATGTTATTTTTCACTTAATAGTGTTTTTTTTTTGGAAGTCGGTTTTATTTTTGTAAAAAAAGTTTTTATTTTTCACTTTTTAGTTGTAGTACCTACACAAACCCCCCACAAAAATTTGAATACCACTACCTGCTATGTAAATTACAGTGACAGGAACTATTAGAACATCATCCACATATACTAGGTGGGAGAAATACGTATTATTGAAGCTAACTCAAAAACCCCTCATCAGATCTTGACCGAACTTATAAGGGACCACTTCTGAACTATGCCCTACCAAAAACAAAAATAATCATCAAAATCAATTCACAATTGGTGGAGTAATCGCGTAACAACATACAAAAAAAAAAAACGAATTGAGAACCTCCTCCTTTTTGAAGTCGGTTGCAAATACATTTAAATGTGATAAGATCATACAATGGGCGTAGCTAACAGCGGGTAAACTTTTTTTTTTAATAAATATATATTATATACAAAATCGGAGTGCACACTATCCAGTTATCATCATTCCTCCCTATCCATCCCACTTGACTTAAATTTTTCCATAAACCTCCTCAAACTGATGATCTTCTCATGTTAGGATAATTATTATCAGTAGTTCACTCTTCTGTGATAAATTGTTGCTAACTGATTCCAGTCTTTGTCAAACATTGCCCACTTGTACCACAAATCCGGGCATCATTCTGTATCTTCCATCTTCAAACGATTGACAGGAATAGAACTATATTTTAAATTTGTTTAACGCTAAATTTATAGTGTTTCTTTCCAGTGGGCAGATGGACCTGACAGCTCCGTGCGTGCCCAACGCTAAGGCTCGCAGGAAGCACTGGCACTGGAACAAACGTGATCAGTTCCTGAACGCGTCGCGCACACCGTGGTGGTTCGACAATAGGGTCGCTGGGTAAGTTATCACAATCAAACAATCAATCTGCCTAGCCTTTTCCCAACTATCTGGGTAATAAGATACCCCTTGGTAAGACTGGTTGTCAGACTTTCGGGCTTCTGACGACCCGTAACGACTGTCAAAGATCCACGAATGACAGCCGGGGCCAACAGTTTAACGTGCTTTCCGAGGCACTGAGGAGTCTTGGTATGTTAAGATGGTCACCCATACTCAGAGGAACCTCGGCAAGCGTAGCTAAACCTGATGGATCGAACCGTGCGGCTGTTATTTTTTAGCCACGAGCTCCTCAAGTTATCACAAGTCAAGACAAGTTATCACAATCAAACATTATTCTTTTGATAGAAATAGGGCCTAAGCGGTATTAGATATGACAAGATAACTAGTTATTGTCTACCCGTTAGGATAAAGATGCTACAATTATTTGTCCAAAACAGCAACTCAATTTTGACAAGCATTTACCAATTTCAAGAAATTATTGGGGCAGTGGTGACCTGTGGTAACAGCCGTGACTTACAAATTGTGTAGGTCGTAGGTTCAAGTCCAGACAGGCGTTTACTTTGTGTAAATTATTTCATCAGCACTGCTCTCAACACGGTGAAGGAAACCATCGTGAGGAAACTGGCATGTGTTAGAACCAAAAACTCGAAGACTTGTGACAATCTACGAACCCGCACTGGGTGAGGGACGCGTGTTGAATTCCAGGCCACTCCCTCAAACTGAGTGGAGGCCTGTGACCCAGCGGTAGGAGGCTGATCATTCCGTACCATAGACTGGAAAATTAGACACTGATACACACAAGTGATATTTAAAGCCCCAACAAAAAACAGAGCCAAGTTCTCCAAACTCATGACTATTTTAAAATTACATGACTCTTGAACTCTTGAAAACGCTTCTACGAGTAATAAGCTCTCTTTATATTTTCAGATACGTCAAAAGCGGCGGTAGCCTCACCGAAGTCTTAGTCCGAGGTGCAGGCCATCTAGTCCCGATGGACAAGCCAGCAGAAACCGTAGAACTGATCTCCTACTTCATCAGGGGTTTAGACATGCCGTTACCACCTGACTACCACATCATGGCCCAAGATACAGCCCAGTACTTTGATGACGATACCGAGGGCATTCCAAAGACTATACTCCAAGTTCCTGGGGAACCATCTTCCGGAACTCGAACAGTGATGGTTGTTAGCATTGTCCTGAACGTACTGCTTGTTCTCGCTTTAGTCTGTGGCGTGGTCTATGGTCTGAGGTGGAAGAGACGAACTGATGCCTATTTATACAATAACGTTGACGAGACCAGTATTACTTCAACTATGTTCTAAATAGTGTTCAGAACTGTTGTTACCTTAGGTTGTGCTAGAAATCGTTGAGCGGTTGTGCATAACATTTTTGTACTGGTTCCTATAATTCATGGACTGGTAAATAGGCTTGGGAGACGACTCTTGCTAGTGTTGCCATACTGGTGCGTAGCAACCACATTGCAGCTGACTCTCAGATCAGTTTGTCGACTTAAAACTATAGGGCAATTTTGTGCAAATGTCGAATTGAAATGAAATCCATTACAGTTCGCGTCTAATAACTTTGCCGCTCTGAAGTTAGGTTCCGCATGCGTGCTGGCATGCGTGCTACTGTTTTCTAGGTAATACTGACTACTGCGCAGTCATTTGTTGTCTACTTCAGAGCGGCAAAGTTATTTCACGGGAACTGTATGCTTGAATAGGGATGACACTTGGGTAAAAAAAAAAAAAAATTTAGTCCGTCAGTCAAATTAACAAAAAATATTAGACTCATTAGAGATAAAACGCATTAGAGTTGGGGAGCGTGGGTCGCTACGTCACAAAGTATAAAATCTACATACTCGTGACGTCATGGTAAGTACATTTAAACTCAATGTATCGCCATAATCTCTTGATTATTCATAATATAAACGACGGACAAAAAAAAATTTTTTAGTCATCATCCCTATTAATTGGTTTTTTTTTAAATATTTAAACTGGGCTGTATGTTCGTCTGTAGATCTCAGCATGTATTGAACTGTATACTACTTCTTTTTATATACGAAGTAATACTGTTTAAATACGAAATCAAAGTACAGAATACACACGTTAATTTAGAACGTAATAAATTATTATATGACAAGTGATGCCAAGTTAATATTATGTATATATGAACCTAGTCTATATTTCTGACAAGGCATACCATATCCCTCAGTGCCTTTTAGTTTTAATAACGTACTGTTGTTGTAAATATCGTATAATTATTGTAAGGAATAGAAAATAAAACATATTTTGAATATAAATTAAAGTTTATTTGAATTCCTGTATGAAACTATCTATCATGAACTTGGCTACCTCTGGCTGGTCCACTGGCACCATATGTCCGGCTCCTCGTATTAGTATCTCGACGAAATTTCCACCTGCCTTTTTGTACCTGTAATAAAATTGTAATGTAATGAAATAAAAGAATGCCTTTTGTTATAAAGAGAAAATAAAAATTACAGAGTAAAGTTTGACTCTCCAAGAATTAAAATTTAAGATCTTTAATCTGTATACAGTGCAATGTACTTGAAACTTGTGGTAATAAACAATTTTTATTTTTATTTATTTATTTAATTATTGGATCATTTTGGATCAACTGGATTTAAGAATCGATTTAAAAAAAAAAAGACTGGTTAATAGCTACACCAATTGCGAAAATAATGCAATTATGCGCTATGTACCAACTATAATATAACCCTAGTAGCACAGCTCCGCTGCGAAACCTTAGCAGCGAAACCGCTGTAGTAAAATTCAATAGACTCGCGTGATGCTCCGGTACTCGAATCGCCTGAGAGTAGCGGAAAATGACGCGAGCCTATGGAATTTAACTAAGGCGGTTTCGCTGCTAAGGTTTCGCAGCGGAGGTGTGCTACTGGGGAAAATGTTTCTTACCCAACAACGGATCCGTTGGCGAATCTGCGCAGGCGCCTCCTAGGAGCTTGTATGTAAGACTCCCGGCGCGACCACTTCATTGTTCCGTACATGTGCTTCGATAAACTGTAAGCCAGAATCACGTCCAACTGGCCACTGTAAATAAGCAAAATAGAAAATATGTACGTACTGGGTAAAGTAGCCCTGGCCGAGATCTGTACTTAGCTCGTGTTTGTGTTTACGTCTTTATCTTGCACAGTGACAGGAATAACAAATAGCCAGTAAGTAACGTTTATTGATCACGACCGTGTCCTGAAGAGTTGTAGAGGGTCTATGGTAACTGGTAACCTATTCTCGTAATTAGCCAGCGAATGATTTCAGAGATTTTCACATACCTACCTTTCCAGAATAAACTTTCTAGAAAATAAATTGTGTTCAACTACAATGAATTGTTATTTTATTTAAATTATTTTAATTTAGGTTTAATTTACTTTTGAGAATTTACCCTCTTAGCCCAAGTTCGCACGGTTGTATTTTTATTGCGGCGATTTTTTTTCGTACATTGGATTTTCAATGCTCTGCTTAGCGCTTAAAGTTGAATATCCAACAGTGTGTTTTTTTGACGCGCTGGATGCGCTCTGTTGGATTTTCAACTCTCGATATTGAGCCGAGCATTGAGAATCCAACAGAGCGCATCCAGCGCGTCAAAAAAACACACTGTTGGATATTCAACTCTCGGCGCTAAGCAGAGCATTGAAAATCCTATACGCGCAAAAAAATCGCCGCGATAAAAATACGCCCGTGCGTACCCCGGATTATTCATAAACGTTGCTTAAAGTTAATTAATGATTAGCATCTCTTTAACCATACATTTTGACATTTAAACATCTTTTTACTTTAAGCAATGTTTATGAGTAAGAGGGATTACCATCTCGATTTTTTTTTAAAACACCCCCGTAAACTTCAGGTAGACCTAAGCCTGTTTGCGGTATGGCAGATATGTTTACTCTCAAGTCTTACCTGTAGCTCAAAACTCCATAATGCTCCAACAACTCTTCAATTAAAGGCTTCGTAGTGTTAGCGAAGTCTGGCAACATTTTCTCATAGACCAGCTGGTTGTTATAGTTAAAAGTGATATTTCCCACGTGGATCTGTGCTCTGACGTCACTCCTGTTGATGTACTCTTCGAACTCCGGCGCACCTGCTGAAGAGTCCTCCACGAAGTTGTAGATGCTGACGCCGCTTTGTTTCTTTATGTATTCTATTGTTTCGTTGAATTTCTGAAACGTTGATATTTAAGCAGGTGGGTACCGAATAGTAAGTGGTCATCCAACGCTTATGGACATCCCAGAAATAATGCTGAAAGGTTCAGGTCGAGTGTCTGCACAAAGAACTCTACTAGCTACTACTTAAAGTTTATTTACATACACACACCAAAAAAATAATTAGGGAGCTCGAAACAGGATTTCCCTAAGAATATAAAAAATAAACTTTAATTGGCAGTCTTGTGAACTTACATTAGCGGCATCGACCATTCTCTTGTTATCAATAAGCTTGACGACCTGTTCCTCAAGCATCGCCACGTGGTCCACCTGGTTTCCTTCGAGGATTCCCAGCACCTCACACAGGGTGCTGTAGTGCATCATGTCTCGGAGCTCCACCAGACCGTTACCGATTGCGATACCCTGAAAAGTTGAGAAACAAAAGATTAGTACCTAATGAGGGATCGGTATCTGGACACATCTTTGTCTTAATCCCGACACAGAAGCGAATAAGCTATACGACACGACACCGCAACGCAAAAATATCAAACTCTTCGGGTGACGTCTCCAATTTTTGCGCGATGCTCATAAGAAAGAGCAAAGGTCTTCTTCATAATTATGTGCATAGAAGGCACGAGCATTGATCAATATCACACTTGCTCATTGTGACTAGGCGATTTTAGACTTGTCTATGTAAAACAAAGGCTACTCTACCCCCACTGTATAGAAGATAACAAGAATAAAATAAAAATCATTATCACGATGAACGAAGTTCTTTGGATAGTATTCCGAGTACTTCGGCTTTCGCTTTAGAAAACAAATGGCTTGTTACACAAAATAAATAAGGTAAGTACATACCTTCATGTTGATATGTCTATTTTTGTTATCCTGATTGTGCCTGTGGATCTGAATGGCGAGCGCAGGCACATACTTGCCCGCGTAAGACTCCCCGGCAACGAACAGAGGTGCTGATCGCAATTCTGGGAACATCTCCAAGAACTGTTCGAGGAACTCCAGCATTTGCTTGCCGACCTGCAATTGTTATAAATAAGTACTTCAATCAGAAGAGAGATGGGGTGACATAAAAGAGCCTCTAGAAGTTACGCTCAAGCGTTTGTCCGGTGTGTGAGGTAACTAGGTACTCTGCAGTCAGCCGCGGGAACCAGTCTGCTGCCTTCCTGGTTTTTTACTACGGAGTTATCAGTCTTATTTAAGAAGCTTGTTCTCCCACGAAAGTTGAATATTAGAAGAAGTTTCAGATTCCATCAGACTTAAATCAATTAACTGCCTAGCCTTTTCCTTCCTATGTTGGGTCGGCTCCCAGCCTAACCTTAAGCAGTTGTATACTGGTATTTTTCATGGAGCGACTGCTTTCTATCTGACCGCCACAACCGCAGTTACTGGGTAGCAGGATAGGCACCCCTTGGTCGGTGGGAGTATTGAAGAAGTTGTTATCCACCTGCAAGGCCTATGCGGAGTAACATGGCTTAATATACAACTCGAAGAAGAGTGAGCTTCTTGTATTTAAGACACCTAAGCAGCAGCCGCGTAGTGTTTCGAAACCGCAGTAGTTCAATTCAACTGACTCGCGTCATGTTCCGCTTCTCGAGTTCCGCTACTCGAGTTCCACTATCGAACTTCGAATAGCGGAACATGATGCGAGTCAGTTGAATTGAACTACTGCGGTTTCGCTGCTATGGTTTCACGTCGGAGATGTGCTACCAGCGACAACGGCGTAGCTTTGCCCCAGTAGCACACCTCTGCTGCGAAACCGTAGCAGCGAAACCGCTGTAATTACTTTGACGTCTGTAGCATAATTCAATAGACTCGCGTCACGTTCCGCTACTCGAATCGGATGAGAGTAGCGGAAAATGACGCGAGTCTATTGAATTACGCTACAGACGTCAAAGTAATCATGTTTAAGGCGTCAATCCTTTTACACGAGTGGCCTACGGGTGTCATACACGCGCCGAGCCTACAACGTCCTGCGTGTTCAATTTAATAATGCCTTTAGGATGCTGTTGGCACTGCCATGGCGTTACAGCGCTTCAGGAATGTTCGCGGATACTCGCACAGATGGTTTCCATGCCATCATGCAAAAGAAAGCGGCCTCCTTACTACAGCGCCTGCATGGTAATGACAACAGCATTCTAAGAATAATCGCTGTCAAACCGGACTGTCCCTTTCAGGGACACTGGGTGGTCATTAGTCTGCATAAATAAATATGATTCTTGAAAACTAACAATACTAACCTACTTTAAGCACCATCTAACACCAAAGTGCTAAGAAAAATATGGACCTTATAGTCTTAAATAAAGTTTTATTGAATTTTGTTTTCGACACCAAGTGCAATATAAATCCAGCAATATAATCCCTCGAGTTTGAGCTCATATGATTCGGTCCAACCGAATCATATGAGCTCAAACTCGAGGGATTTACTAGAAGCCGCTGAAGAGTTCCACTATCCACCTCATAGCTCCATTATCAGATCAGCTCCAAGATACTAAATTATTATATTGTCATCGGTCTTTGATACGTGTGCAAATTTTCAAGTTAATCGAACGTCTTGAAGTTGGTGAAAATTACGTTGAGAGATTCCGTTAAGTACATATACCTATACGAGGTCAAGCTAATAAAAGCGTATTAAAAATCAGAACTTGCAAACAGCAAAAGCTGATTCTTTCTTCAGTAAGCAGGACATTCACCCTGACCTTTTCCGCGAATCAGAACGCATTCAACCAGTAACATGATATTTTTACTCGATACGACGCTTCTTCAACTGGTTTATTAGCATTTTCATTGGTCCATAAAGATTTTGATGGCCTTAGAGAATATGAAGTATTTGCATAGATAGAATCCTAACGCCACATTTCACGTTAGGTACAGCTATTCTAAAATGGCTACTACTTATATACTTATTAAAACAAATTGCTAAAACTAATGGTTGAATATATTTTCATTATCTTTAGTCACGTTGAGCTAGTGTTAAAGGAATCTAGTCAACTCTAATGAAATGGGTACGTAATGAGGCAAAGATGGTAATTTTAATTGCAATGAGCACTAGCTTAAGTACCTAGCTGAATCTAGCTGGTTAGTCTTCTTAAGATGGGCCTGATGACTATATCAATTCAATTTAAATATTTTTGTTAGTCTGTGCTGCCGACGAATTCGATTCTTTATTGCGACATTCAAATGAGGAGCTCATGGCTAAGTAATAACAGCCACACAATTCGATCCATGAGGTTAAGCTACGCTTGCCGGGGTTGGTCTGTGGATGGGTGACCATCTTAACATACCGAGATTCCTCCGTGCCTCGGAAAGCACGTTAAGCTGTTGGTCCTGGCTGTCATTCGTGGATTTTTGACAGTCGTTACGAGTCATCAGAAGCCTGAAAGTCTGACAACCAGACTTACCAAGGGGTATCGTATTACCCAGTTACTGGGTTGTGGAGGTCAGATAGGCAGTCGCTCCATGTAAAATACGGTATTCAGCTGCATCCGGTTGGACTGGAAGCCGACGACCACAAGATAGTTGGAAAAAGGCTAGACAGATTGATTGATTGTTTGATTGTGATAACTTACCCAGCGGCCCTAATGCTGCGTACGGCAGCGACATTCAAACAGGCTTCCAAAAATGACTGCGTCACAAAATAACCATATTACTATACATACATCATCCTCATTGTCAGGGTATCCTCGCTCGTCATCGGTGAAGCTGAAGCCAGCTCCGACAGGGTTGTCCAGGAACAGCATGGAGTGATCAGCCCAAGACACGTTTCTTGGCACCACTGAAAAATTTAGCCCTTGGTGGTTATTTGTCAGAAGATTCAATGAAAACAATACGTTCACGATGTGGGATCACATTTTGTCAGTATGGACCTATATTACATTCTGTCCTCCCTATTATACGTAATGCTTGTTTTAAGATGGGAATTCCCGACTAAGCCTTCACGATTTTTAGCTAGCCCTCGAGATTAGCCCCCACATTACCACTTCTCCCAGAGAATTAGAATACTCAGCACGATGTTAAATCTATCCATAGTTCAGACGGCAGACAGTCCGTAAAAACTCAATGCATAAATTGTTATAGAAAAAACAGTAAAATAAATCATTGCGCTTGCTCAGGTCGCGATTTCGCGCGTTGCTTGGGAGCAACGGAAATCCCCATTGCAAATCGGACAGCACTTCGATGTTTAGAGTTCCGTAGGTAGTCAAAGGGTGCTAATAAATACTTCCATAACTAATATTATAAATGCGAAAGTGAGTTTGTTTGTTTGTTTCGCTTTCACGCTAAAACGGATTTGGCACATGGCTTAGGTATGACTTGGGTAGGACATAAGATACTTTTTCCCGGTAGTACATTTCCGTGGGATAATCTCCGACCTCCACGAGCGTGATGCCGCGGACAAAAGCTAGTAATATTATAAATGCGAAAGTTAGTATAACATATAAATCCCCCTGCGTCGAAATTTTTCGTCGGTTATAAAAAAAAACAGCTGTTTCATAGAAAAGTGCAATACCTACGCGGTCAAAATATATGGAACAACAGATTTTTTTTTTTACCCGACGAAATATTCCAATGAGTTTCGGAATCATGTACTGAATCTATGGTATCAGTTTTCACGCCAATGTCCCTGCCATCCTGTATAGGTCAGTCTGTCCGTCTTCTAACGTCAGAACGGATCTCAATTAAATTTGGCATACAGGCCATGACTAGACCATGACCTGGGTTGGGACATGTGGGGTACCTTCCGACCATCACTTGGGGAAGCCGCGAAAACAAGGGAGCGGTAAATATTTTCTTCTTGTTAATTTACATAACATAACATAACATCACGCCTTGTTTCCCCGAAGGGTTGGGCAGAGGTGTACCTGTAGGTAGGTACACCCACATTTCGCCAGTTATGTTTAAGTCCCATGTAATAGGGGACTAGCCTATTGCTATCAACCGGGCACAAATCTAGACTCCGTGCTGCTACTGAGAAATTCCAGATAGAAAAACCCACTAACACTTTGCCCGACCCGGGAATCGAGCCCAAGGCCTCATTCTCAGAAGTAGCGCTAGCGACCACTAGACCACCGAGACAGTAGCCGTAGCAGTGTAGCCCTTGTTAATTTACTTCTTATAAATGTTACTAAATCGTTGGTTTATGGTGAAGTAATAAAATAGTTGGCCGAGTCACAGTGCGAATTTTAGTGCGCATTTACAACGATAATAAACGTTACAGTGAATCAATTAGCGACGAACATTATCTACGCCTGACATTTATACATTAATATTATTATGATCAAAAATATGATCTTGTAATAAGAAATATAGGTAACGGGTGTCACTTAACTCACTTATGTTAATAAAGGGTTTATTTAAAAATGTTGCATTACAGTTAATAGGTGACGTTCAAACGTCAAAAATGTATGGTTAAACAGTCGGTAATAATTACTTAACTATAAGCAACGTTTATAAATAAGCCCCTATTTGATTTAAGTATTGAAATTAATTGAGAAGTTTAAAGAGCCTAGCGTATAAATTCAGCGAGGTAATTTCGTAACACACATAAAATGACAACTGATCGCAATTGCTTTCATTTTGACAGTTCAGCCACGTTCATTGCGTTATTTACGTTGCTGAGACGACTTTTTTTTTTTTTTTTTTAAACCTTTGAAGCAATGGATTAGAAATATCCTTCAAAACCTCGGATTGTGATTGAAACTGGGTTACGCCAATAGGGTGTTGGTAACAGACGATGCATGTAAGTTTTTTAAATATTATGAGGTAAGGTACTTTTTCCAAAATCACAATTAACACGAAACACGTAGTTATCGGATTTGAAGTCAAAACATAGATGAAGAGAATAAAAAACGAATCAGTGGGTTTCAGCGGTGCACTCATTACTGAAAACTCAACTTCAGTCGAGGTGTTGAAATTTATATGCGAGCGAAATCGCAGGCGACAACTAGTTCAATCGATTTATTATTACGAGTCAACCTTGTTGTGCTACGCTCGCTTAGGCGGAAAGTAGCACCATAAATGAGTTACACACTTTTAAACACAATCTGAGACTAAGGGTATTGTGAACCCATTGCTACATATGTTCTAAAAATTAGGCCGCTCAACAACGTAAATAACGCAATTAATGTTGTTGAACTGTCAAAATGAAAGCCACTGATACTGCTAGTGTGTTACGCAATTACTCGGGCCTCAAGTATGCTATTACAATAGTGTCAGAATGGTCTATCATTGATTTCAATAAATGGTCTATAATTGTTGATTTTGACTAGTTTGGTAATCTACTAATATATTGGCGTCATTATAACTTTCCAATGGTCAGTGGCTGACACTCCATTGAAAGAAATGGCATCTATTGGTAATGTCGTACCTATTGACAAATGAATGACTGACTTAGCCGGTAATGTGCTAAAGTTTTGACAGTTCCTTTGATCAGTGACCTACGAATAGAACGTCATTGTGCAGTCATTGTTTTTAATTCGTTCCGAGTATCGTGTTTGTGGAATACAATGATCAACCAATGATCGACCATTATTAATTTAGCAGATTACGAACTTTTAGCAAAATTACAATGGCGATCCCATTGTAATTTTTGTTGGAATGACGAATTTATAAAAATTGCAGATTTGGGACCCAGTTCGATTGTATAGCGCTACCTACATGATGAACATCATCATATTCAAGCAATTTGAAGCGCACACTTGTACAACCCCTGACTACTCTCTTAGCTATTAAAAATCAATCATGAAATTCATCTGTACCTTTTCCATCCTCCACTTTGATTGGTCCTACGATATCAAACAGTCCTTTCATAGATGAGAACCCAGGACCTCCTTGCAGCCATATTATCAGCGGTGTTTCCGTTAAGTTGGTAGCAGCGGGGAAGAACCAGAAGAACAGATTAGAATTATATTCTTCATTCACTGTTATGAACCCGGAATAGCTCTTAAGTCCAAGGAAATTTGATGAATTTACTTCCGATAATTCTCTTGCTAGATTTGCATTCTCATTTTTGATGTGAGGCGTTAAAATTAGGCAGTCACCGCAGACATTATATTCTGACAATGTGGTATTTCCGAAGACACAGCTGAAAATAAATAAGATAAAGTTATACTAAGTAGTAAATAGCAGTAGACAGGGCAAATTGCTCGCAGAAGAAATGGCCGATGGGGCGAAAAGAAATGAAATAATCAATTCTAAGATCAAAGCAATGCAGATATTTTAAATAATTCTGCCAATAATTTGGCAACAACTAAAGACATTGATTATCATTTAAATTAGAAATTAGGACAATAGAGGAAACCTCTTGCTTAATAAATGAAGAAAATTTAAATACTGGTTTAATATCACACCCATCAAATTGTAGTAACCTAATAAAATTTAATAATAATACTCTAAAAATAGTTCATCAAAATATACAGGCTCACACTGCATATTTTGATGAACTATTTTATAACAATATATACAATATTATAGGAGTTTCTTGCCCGTTCTTCTCCATAGAGATCTACGTTTTAGAATGGGCAACTAGCTTCAACTTTCTGACTAACTGACTCTTTGACAATTCAAAAGTGCCTGTAAAGGGTTTAATTGAAATAAATGCTTTGAGTTTGAGTATATAAACATTGACATTGTTGAATATAACAAACAAAATAACATTTGTATATTATTTTAATTTTTGTGAATGTGAGGACAGTGTGAATATTTTTATTAGTATATTTTTCTTTTTTTTTCTTTTCTTTCATTGTTTTTTTCTTTGTCAGTTAGTTTTAATGACGGTCTGGCTGTTTGAGTAGTTTATGCGGCCTACCCAAATGACCTTTCTTTGGTATTGTTCGTCGAGTTGAACTCCTTAAGTTCTGAGTTGAGCTCTATGATTGCTAAATGCTTACACTGACTGGACAGGTTCACTCAAATCTGTGTCTGTGTCTTTTCTCTAAAGACCATTTCAGACACTAATCTACCTACATGGTCCTCATATGGCCTGACCAAGATTATGTCTGGACTTAAAAGAGACTGTGACCTCTGAGTTTGTTTCGGCCTTTCTTCTCAGAGTAGTCAGATAGGAAACGCCGAACTCAGCTAGCTATTTTTTTAATATTTTATTAATATGGCGTGTAAAAGTGATTCCAATATCCTATTTACAGAATAAACATTTTTAAACAGTTATCTCTTTTAATTCAGGGAAGTGCCTTCGGACTGTTCGGAAATATACAGATAATGTAGTAAATACATCTTATCACTTAGCAGTATAAACATGGGATAGCTAATTACGATCATAAAATTCTGAACCAAATATTGGACATTCCAGTTTAGGAGCGTGGCGTGGGTCAGAGTTAATTATTTGTTGGTAGGTATGGCGTATGCTAGGTGACATACAGGGTGGAAGGGACTTCGACGCGAAAACTGATACCATGGATTCAGTACATGATTCTAAAACCCCCTCCATTGAAATTTTTCGTCGGTTTAAAAAAAAAAACTGCTGTTCCATACATTTTTACCGCGCATACATTTTGAACTTTTCTAAGAAACAGCTTTTTTTTTTTTAATTACCGACGAGAAATTTCAATTGAGGGGGGTTCAGAATCATGTACTGAATCCATGGTATCAGTTTTCGCGTCGATGTCCCTTCCACCCTGTATAGAAAATAATTTATATGTTTTTCTAACTGAACAAACAGCTGTGCTGCTGGGGAGTTTGTTGCGCCACTTCTTCTTCCCAGCTAAAGTACTAGGCAGTGGTGAAGGGCGGGTGTTTTTGGGGGACTGTCTTTAGTAATTTTGTCGTTCGATAAGTTCTGATTCTCAGCCTAGTTTGAATAAATGACTTTTGAATTTTGAATCTGGCCACGACATATGCACTTATGATATGTGACTTGACTAAGTAGGGTAGACTGGGTACGTTTGTGACAGGGTACGGTTGTGACAAGCGCAATATTAGCGAAACTATAAGGAATACCGGGGAGGATGTAAGGGGAGAGAGGAGCGCCATGCGGGTCTGAACGTGTTTCACAGTATTGCGTCAGCCAACGCGCGACGTTGACGTTAGCAGAGGCCCTCATTACTTTTTATCGGTTAAAAGTAAGTATTTTTATTCGATTTCTTTTAATGATTGTTGTTATATGTGTACAGCTACAGTAATGAATGTTCTTTTTCATTTATAGTTAAACATTAGTGGTTTAATAGCAGTGCTTACTTTGTACGTACGTTATTTTATATTGCCATAGTGATTGTTTTTAGGCGAAGGAATGCTTTGGGTACGGTTGTGACCAAATTTTTGGGTACGGTTGTGACAATTTTTTTTTCGCTTTTAGATACCAAGAAAATGCATAAGAAAAACGGAAAGAGTTAAATGTGAAATAGAAAAATATGAAGAAGCTTAGACAGAAGTGAAACGAGGAACATTATTACGGAGAGCTGCAGAAATGCACGAAGTTAATCGCATGTCTTCGTTGTGAAACATTCGAAAACGCGATGAAGCTGGCGCGGACCACAATAAAGACAGCAATAATATGTATAATAATTATTATAATTATCATATGTCGTAATTGTGATGACTCTGACTAGATCTTCAATTTATTATTTTTCTGAATTAAAAATTAAATATGGACATTTCTTCTATTTTTTTTATGCTTATGTTGATACAATACACAAATGTTTGATTTTTTCAAAGAAGTTGATTGTGATATAACTTTTATTAGTGATTTAGTTTGTATTTTGTCATTGTTACCGTATTGTATGATTAGAATTTTTTAGTTAGCTTTTTGGACTGATTTTAATTTATGACTGATTAAATTAATAGTTATAAGCAATCAGACTGCTATATGAGGATTTATTATAATAGCTACCTGTAGATGCTAAAGTGCCTTATACTTACTTATAAACATTTAATTGTTCTTTTGTTACGTAAACGTTAATTATTTCGAAAAGAATGGATATTTTGTGCAATAAAGTGATTGATGACCATTTTGGTGTATTTTTGAACCTGTCACTACCGACCCCAAGTACTGTCACAACCGCCCCTGGGGTGTGGTCGGTTGTGACATTTTCTCTTTTTTTTCTAACTTGCTCCTGAGAGTTAACCATAGCACTTAGAAACACAATTTTAGTATTTATACGTAGGCAAATGTACTCTTCACAAAAGAAAACTTATTTTGTACAGCTAATTGCCACACTGACAGAATTATTGGTCGTCAAATGAAAATTGTCACATCCGTACCCAGTCTACCCTACTTCGCTGCGTTCCGAATCACGCAGGATTCATTGCTTTAGTTTATTTTATTAAGGCAGTAGATATAATATCATCAGCCTGTCGACCTCAATAGACCGTGAAAGGGTGATGTCACAAGTCTATTAGGGTTGTGGGCATGCCCATCGTGCCCACAACGGTCGATCGGCGCTTGAGTCTATTCGTGAACTTGACGTGTATTCAAAGAAATTTGCGCAAATTTCCTCCAACACATTACACACGTAACAATTTACTTACTGTCGCGGCCTGCAACGATCGTGAAAATGTGGGTCGAAGCGAAGCCGAGGCACACATACACGAGTCCATCAATGCCTGGTTGCGGCCAAGGCTTGTTTATAGTAATTTTCTCGAATAATGCGCGGTAATTCAAACTGAGCTAATTAATTATAAATTCCAGAATCAACGACAAACAATGATAATTTTTCACGCGCCAATATTATGTTCATTTGTTTCTTCTTTACTTAAAAAATAAATAAAAAAACAAACTTAAACTATTTGCATAAAATCTTTGATAAGTTACCTCCTTGGTTGCCATGTGTTGAAGTAAAAAGTTCTTTCCATTTTTAAATAACACGACAGATACGAGTTGTCATAGTAATTTATTGGGCCGCTAAACACGACCGTTATGGATTTTCATACAAACATTGCCGGCCGGGCGCTCGCATGCATATTCGACCAGTACCGCAATTTCGATTTATCTCGAAAAAGGTTGTCAAAATAATGGTATAATAACTTGCTGTCAATGTTATTTACATAGCAGGTAGTGGTATTCGAATTTGTGTGAGGTAGGTACCACAAATACAAAATTGAAATGTAAAAACATTTAAAAAAAAACAAGGCTCCAAAAAAAAATCACTTTAAAGTAAAAATAACTTTAATTTCGGAAGCCGGTATCAAAACGAACATTCTAAATCAAAGACACCGACGAAATTACTACCAGACGTAAATTGTTTTATATTTTAATTTTTATTTCCCAAAATTACTAATCGATGCTATGTTACGGAAGAACAACGAATTTAAATGAATGAAAACAAAATAATTCACAGATATGGCTTGTGTAAACACGACCGAGGCGTAGATTAATACTTAGAACTATTTTCCAATTAAATTGAAGTACCTAAGTACTAATAACTCTACAAGTAGGTACTTACCTCAGCCCTGCAAGTAACACCACAAGAATTGCTCGCTCCATGACCGGCTCCGATGCAAACCAGTCTAGTTATGCGCTTGTACTACATCATTAAGGCTGTGCCATACTTACTTATAACAAAAGTACGTAGAAAATTGATGACGAATATGAGGAATATTCGTGATTTTAATTCATTCATAGGTACTTATTTTCCTTTCCATCAATTTCCTTCTAGGATAACCGCATTCCCTCTAGGACACTGGATCGCAATAATTCCGGGTCGCTAATAAATTTCGTGATAGTTTATTAAATAGATACATATTATGACTAATTTGCGAAACTATAGTATATTGTAGATGACTGATTAATATTGTATATAATAAAAATGTGTAACACGTTTTGTACACTATATAACTTTAATTAAATACTAAAAAATAAGAAAATTTCGCTTCTAACTTATGACAACAGATTACTTAGCAGTAAGTAAATCTTTTTTTTTTTTTTTTGTCAATTTAATATTTTGTATTGCCTCCACGAGCCCGTATCACTTCATTAAGACGATGGGGCATGCAGTAAACCAAATTTTTAATACGATTTTGGTCTATGTTTGCCATACTTGCACTAGCGCATTCCTTAAATTCAAAACACGCTTGATGATACCGTTCTCCTGGTCGTCTAATTACTCTTTGTCTCCCGTCGTGTGTAAATAGACAAAATCTGGACTCATCAGAAAACATAACCTTGGACCAATTTGCATCTGTCCATCGAATGTGTTCTCGAGCAAACCATAACCTGGCAACTCGATGTTCTCTGAGCAGTTTGGGGCCGTATGCCTAAGGCTTTATATCAGCTTCACGAAGACGTCGCTGAATCGTATCAGAGCTCACATTGTTGTGGTGAATTTCTTGAAGACTGTTTTGGACCTGAACAGCCGTGAGATGTCGATTTCTTAACATAGTGCTCACGATGAATCGGTCTTCTCGTGTAGTTGTGCACCTTGGCCTGCCATTTCCTGGTCTCCTGATGTTCATGCCGGTCTCTTGAAATCGGTGGAGTACTCTTTGGACCGTTGATTAAGATACTCCTACTGTTCTAGCAGTGCTACGCTGACTTCTTCCTTCTTGTACCATGGTAATAATCCGTGTACATTCTTCAAGTGTTAACGACATGATATTGCACTGCATACTCTGATCAATCCAAGGAATCATTTATAATGACAGCTCGCTTTGAAACAAAAGCAGTTAAAATATTATTTTCCTATTTTATTTTTTTTTAATTTTCAAAGAGCAGTTTTTCTTTTTTAATCTGTTACTTGTACTAATGAAACCTCTTTAGAGATTTAGAACAAGCATTAGTAACCTGCTTACTACATAATATATTTTATTCTAGCGATCTAGGTATGTAATTTATGGAGATATTACAGTTTTTATTAGCGACCCTGAATTTTTGCGATCCAGTACAATCACGTAGGTAGAGCTCACTTGGAAAAACTTTAGAAATAAAATATTCTATACAAATGACCGTAGGTATGTCAATTATACTTAAGTAAAGATAATATTTGAGCAAAATGACTATAGTTCTGTATGGGTACTTTGTTTTGTCACCTTTTCTGACTGCTAAATACTTAGGTACACAAGGCTACACATCAAGCTATACATTGTATTTCCAGTATAAGCTGATCTCGCATTGTATAGAATTAGAATTATAATTTCTTTATTTTGTATAAAATATGGTACATATCGTCGCTTATCTTTCTAACAGATGTATCTGTATTTTCGTCAAAAATGAGTTATTCATACTAGTTAAAACAATTTTGAAGACGAAACGATTGGTCTAATAAACGTATCTGTATCTTCAAGCGTTACCGAGAAAACACATTTTGGCAGGTAGACGTAACTAGCATTTTATACAAATATGATTTCTGCTAACCGACGTAAGTACATACGTTATTTAGTTTGAATTTTTCAGAATCAATATTGTAAGCAAAAAGAGTCCTATCTAAATACGTATTTTAGTGTGAACTAGAATATCGAATAAATGACTATATTTTTTCACTTAGGTACGCCTAAATTTAACCGAACACTGAGGATGAAACAGGAGTGCGGTCTGCAGGGTTTACAGATCACGCCACCCCGTTTGATTCAGAAATCAGTCATAGATTAATATACTCTCTTAAAATCAGTAGCCGACTAATTTGTGTGGTGAAAGGACGCGTTTGCTAGCCGCAGGGAGTGCACGTAAATACGGATCGTGTTATTGTAAGTAGGTTCCTATTTGTATTTCTATGGTGGCGTTGTTTTAATCGAAGGCGATCCTAAGAGATTTAGAATTTACATAGGGGAAGACAATAAATCAGAAAAAACAAAATAAACTTCAGAAAGACCAAGGCAAAGAATATTCTACTCAAGTAAAAAAAACTGAAATGCCAGCAAAAAAACTAGGACCTCTATGCAATCTCAGTTATTGCCAACATCTAAAGCGAGACTGTTACAAATTTGATGAGGAAAGTCGTCAAATTATATTTGAAGACTGTTGGTCACAAGGCGATATACCTACAACGACAGCGTGAATTTGTAGCCAGACATGTCGAAAAAACTGAAACTCCGAAAAACAGCTGGAGTAAATTCGAGAAGAAAATTAACGTTTAAATATTATTTGACACTTAATGGAGTAAGACTCAATGTTTGTCGCTATTTATTTTTGAATACTTATAACTGAACGCGTTCTTAGAACTGCAGTCCAAAAAGTGTCAGAGTCTGGAGTTGTCATGAAAGATAAACGTGGAGGCCGTCCTCAGAGCAAGCAAGAACTCGACGCACGATCTCGAGATCTATGTGTTAAACATATAGATCGCTATCCTAGAGTTGAGTCTCATTATGGTTGTGAAGAGAGAGTCATAGTACTAGAGATTACCTTCAATCAGATTTGACCGTAAAAAAAAATGTTTATCAGGTCTCTGGAAGGAAATCCATTGAAACCCAGCTTTTCCACATACAAAAGAGTTATTAATGGGAAAAATTTGTCTTTCCACCGCCCGAAAAAAGACCAGTGCAGCCTATGTCTGACATATTATAATGGTACCGAAGAGGTGAAAGCTAAACTGCAAGAAAAATTTCAGAAGCACCAATTTGATAAGCTTACTTTTCGCCATACGAGAAAAATGTGTTTAATAAACGAGGCGAAAGAAAATCCTGGCGTGGTACAATGCGTTACTTTTACAGGTAATTCAAATGAAAACGCAGTATTTTACAAGAGGCGTTTATCGAAGTTTAATTTAACGGTTTATGACTTAGGTAATCGTGATTGTTGCTATTTTACATGGTATGAAGCTAGTAAAAGAGGAGCATCAGAAATATCGACTGCCATAAACATTTTTCTCAGAGAAAGCGACAGAAAAGGCTTCAAGCGAATTTATTTCTTTGCAGATGGTTGCGGAGGCCAAAATCGCAATTCGATTGTGGCTGCTACATTGATTTAAATCCTGATAATTCTTTAAACATTCAAGAAATCACTTTGCGATTGCGATTTTCAATTCCAAACCATGGTCAAAGTGCCGGAGATTTTGCTCACAGTGCAATCAGCTATGCTGTCAAAAAAGCTGGAGATGTTTTTATACCAGCTCAGCTTGTCCCGATTATGAGATTAGCTCGAATAGAACAGCCTCACTGAGTGTTTTCCTTATTACTTACTGACGTTCTCGATTTTAAAAAACTGTCTACAGACATTCAATTACTCTCACTGATTGGACCGAAATGACTGAATTTCGCGTTCAAAAGTCTGATCAAATAAATATTTTCTTCAAAACTTCTCACGATCAGGAATCGTACTGCAGTTTGACTTTAAAAAGACTAAAGATGTTTCTTCTTTACGCTGAAATCTGCCCACTTAATGAATATCCACCCAAAATAGCGACTGAAAAATATGAAGACTATGTCTTTGTTATCCGACATCCCGATTATGTTGAATTCTACAAATCGCTTCCTCATTGATTTATTTATATTTCTCCTACCAAAGACTGAATATTATGGTACAGTTTTAATGATTAGATAAGAAATACGTTGAGTTCCTATGTTTGTTTTTGATATGTATAAAATATTAAGTTCCTATTTAGTATAAGTAAGAGCCCAAGGCCATTTTTATCATAATTAGCTTAATAACGTTGACTGTGATTTGATTAAGCTATTAAGAATTGCTTTATTTGTGTGACTGATTAGTAGTATACGTTGGGGTTAACATTAAACCTAAATAATTATGAGAATTTAAATTAGAAGAGACTGTTTTTACGAAACTTTAGGATCTCATTTCACATTTTGTAAGATATTAGAAACAGTTTTTTTTTTTAAAGTACATTTAATGCTCTTTTAGTAAATAATAGTTGATTCTGAGGTTTGTGTGTTATTTTGCTATCCTTTTTTATACAGACGTATCTGAAAATTATATGAAAACATTTTTTTACAAAGATCTAACAAAAGTGACGTATCTGTTTTAAATGCTTATATTTTTTTATCTAACAGTAATATTTACAATTCATATTTATGTATAGGAAGAATAACCAAATAATATATAATTCATGCAATTTTATTTTGATCAGTCGCTTATTATGAGCGTTACAATTCAACAAACAGTGCGAAACCGCAAAAAGCTTGTCCTGAAAAGTCACCTCAACGTTAGTTCCGTCAGTTAGTAAGATAAGCGACGATATAAGGTCTTAGAAGTTCCACATATTTTGCTTACTTACATAAATAATAGTAGCATAATAGAATTTCCGTACAATGCGAGGTCAGCTTATATTGAAAATGTATCTATAGCTTCATGTGTAACCGTGTGTACTCAGGTCAGCTCTGGCTATAAATCCGAGACGTAAATACAGCCTTATTGCGATGAAGGGTAGATTGTAATTCCCTAAAATAATTTGGGTGTGTAGAATTTTTGTAGACAAGCCGCGTAGCCGGTAGGATTTCCCATCGGTAACCTCCCTGAAACCTTAAACAGAAACTCATCCCGTTTCCAAAAACCGATTATACAACTAACTTCTATTTATAAACAGAAGTCTAAGTACCAATTCCACGTTTCTAACTTCAGAAATGTCGAAGTTCCATACAAACTCATCCCCTATTTTAACCTCTTATGAATTTTCAAAAAAACTTGCTTAGTACTCACCTTTGTATACTAAAGGAACTCTTCTGCAAAATGTTATGCTTCTAGACTCAGCAGAGTAGTCTCGGGTGCGTTGTCGGTCAGTAGATTAATTAGTAGAGTGCGTTTCATGAAATAGTTTATATGCCGTAATGCTCCACTGTTAAGGTACCATTCCGTACCCGACCGCAGGTAGCAACTGCACGCGACGTGTCGCGGCGTCATGTCGCTGCAGTCATGATTCCGAACCCGACCCACAGGCGGCAGCAGCCCGTATTCCAATCGGTAGATATAGAAGATAGAAAAACGCCGGCGACACTACTGGTCTGCGGTCGGGCTGCGCGTGTCGCCTGTCACTCGCCCGTAGCTGCCAACGACGTGTCGCTAGCTACGGAAGGTATTTCATAGAAATTCATAGAAACCAGTCGTGTCGCGGCGACACGTCATCTGCAGTTGTCTCCTGCGGTCGGGTACGGAATCGTACCTTATCACTGTTGTAGGATGAACAGCTATCTATTTACGCAACACATTTTTGTAAGCGATTACGACAAATTTGTCTCATTTTGACAGTTCAACAACATTCATTGCGGTATTTACGTTGCTGAGCAGTTTCTTTTTTCGAACTTATGAAGCAATGGATATGATCGTGTATTACGTAATTAGGGTACAAGAATACTCTACGGCGATACCTAATTGGTATGTTGTTAAAGTTCAACAGTGGAGCCAACATTACGGCATAGGAACTATATGATAAAACGCGCTCTCAAAGGTCGACAGTTGCAACTCTTGTTCAACGAAGCTGGAACCACAATCAATATTTTCTACCTACACACGGTAGATCTACATCAAATATGGTTGATGACGAATGAAATTTCAAACTAAATACTCACCGTGTAGGTTTCTAACAGCGATTTCCCTTCATTGTGCATCGTTTTTCAACTTGTGTGGAAAGATGAGGCTCTGGATATAAGTTTTTTAAATGATTTTCCTTTTTTGCCTTTAAATTTGTTTTACCAATAATGGGCCGATCGCTGGTTTGATGATGAAAGCACGAGTCTCACTCACGGCTTTGAGTTTTTATTGGTCAGAGTTTCAGAAATAGACAACCGATTCCAGACACTGGATAGTGACTTTGATCAAAATTCAAAAATTCAAAATTCAAAAGTCATTTATTCAAATAAGGCTGAGAATCAGCACTTTTCGAACGTCAAAATTACATAAGACAGTCCCCCAAAACGCCCACCCTTCACCACTTCCTAGTGCTTTTGCTGGGAAGAAGAAGTGGCGCAACAAACTCCCCAGCAGCACAGCTGTCTGTTCAGTTAGGAAAAAAGAAATTATTCTATACAATAATTTATAAGATAATTATATTACGCAAAACACAATTTAAATTATAAATTAATAGCCATATGACAGCTAGCACACGCCAATATACCAACCAAAAACATCGAGAACTATACTCAAGCAGAAATAAAAATAACTAAACGTAAACAATATTTAAAAAAAGAAAATAACGCCTCCAGGCATAAAGGGCGTGCCCGCTTACATAGAGCTGTAACTAGAAATTATAATTGATAAACTAGGACCATCGAGGTAAAATAAATAATTGTCGAGGTCGCTAGCTAACCACATATTGCAATACAACTCATAAAAAAACATTGTAATGAGTAGATTATGTCAACAATAAATAAAAATTAAAATAAATTGAAGTAAAAAGTAAAATTATAATTATATCGATCGATCCACTGGCGGACTAAAGGGAGTGCGGGACGGCAGGTGCGGTCCGCCCCGGGCAGGTCCTGGGGGCCCCAAATATCGACAAATATTTTTTAATGAAATTCCAAACATGACCAAGCTATGTTCAGATAGTAAAAGGCAGTTCTTGTAGTTACCCCCTACGCGTGCTAAATAAAACGTAAGGCGCTAAAATTTAAGAGCTCGCTCCGTTCGCTCTTGCAACCTACACTCTTTTTTTTCTCAGACTTGTTTGTGAAAGTCGATAAAGTAACTACTATTTATGTAGGAGTAGTGTAAAGAAAACCTTACCTATCCGGGGTGGGGTGGAAATATTTCCCGAGCTCCCTTCCCTTGTTCTCGCATTTTAAAACTTTTCTGTTCTGTTGACAAAGTAATTCCTATTTCTGTATGAATATGTTCAAAACAAAATTTAAACTATGCGGAGTGCAAACATTTTCGAGCTCCCTTCGCTCGCTCTACCATCCTGTAATCGTCTGATGCTTTAGGTTTTCTGCTGTCGACAAAGTAGATCATTTTTCTGTATCAATAGTCAAAAGAAAATCTAACCTTTTCGAGGCAGCATGCTAAATATTTCGACGATTATTCCACGGCGGGAGGGCCCCCATTTAGTTTTGCCGCCCCGGTCCCCCGACAGGGTTAGTCCACCACTGGATCGATCGCTCTAGACTAGCCAAATAAGACTTTATTTTTTTCTTCTGCAATCTCGATGATCGGAAAATAAAACTCCTACTACTTAGCAACAAGAGGTAACAGCGCAATTAGTGCAATTTTCCGGTTTTCAAACCACAATGATCTAATATGGAATTCCTACTTCATTGTTTATTGCACCACATAAAGTAAAGCCTAGTCGATAATTCTCTATACTTTTGGCTATGAGAATCTTAACGCTATTCTGTAGTAAAGTCTCTAAATTTAAAAAATATTTTGACACTACTAAATCGAATTTGACAATTGCGACTCCACGTGGTACATACTTGTTTGCCCTACCCCGTGATTTTTTTTAGAGCCGGAGGCGCGCAGTGGAGGCAGCCTCGACGTGTTTTTATGGAATTTTTCACTTTTTGTATGGAAAAAAAAAAAATACCTACGTGTTGAGTATTAGGGGTATAAGGATTTTATAAAGGGGGTCGAAATTTACATTATTTTTGCGATAGGACTCACCATTTTCGAGATATAAGCAAAAGAAAAGAAAAAAATCCAGTACAGTACTGTTTTTGCACCCGAAGTCGAGATGTTCGTTCATGACAACTAATAATAATCCACACCATTTTCACTGGCGATTAAAAATGGTCAGAATTAGTTAGAAAATTAAAATTTTAGGTAAAAAACGTCAATTCAGAATAGCAAAATTGTTTTTTTCCCCAAAATAAAATCTCAGTACAATCTTAGTGCTGTCAAACTAAATTATAGTTAAGTTGTGCCACTTTAGTCTACCTATTTCAGAATGGGAAATCATCGTTTGACAGGAGTAAACTAAATTTTGGTGATTTTTAGTCTAGTTTAGACGCATTTGTGACAAGAGAATCGGCACCAATGTCCCTGTTTCATTAAGTGGTAGCTAAGTAGTTTTTAGGCATCCTTACTTATTTCTGTAGTCATAACAACCATGACCACGAAGGCTATCATTTTAATATTTAGGTACTTAGTAATAATTAGTCGCATCATAATTGGGTGAATGTAGCCACAGATTGGGGTCCGAACATCAGGAAAAGACGCGGTAGGCCCAGAAGGAGATGGACGACGAGCTAAATTCGGGCTGGGGGTCAAATTACAAAACAGAGAGAAAAATGGAAACATGGAGGGAGGCCTTTGCCCTACGTTGGGACACATTAGGAACACAACAGGCTCATAATAATAGCATTAATTAGATAATGCATATGCCCTTAATACCCTAATCACGTAATACACGATCATTCGGAATTTGAATCGTTTTGGAAGAAATTGCTAATCCATTGCTTCGAAAGATGGAAAAAAAAACTGCTCAACAACGTAAATAACGCAATGAATGTTGTTGAACTGTCAAAATGAAACAAATTTCTCGTAATCGTTTACGAAAATGTGTTACGTAATTAGATAGCTGATCTAAGCATTCATCAGTGCAAGTTGCAACATTGATAGTGTTAATGACAAGGCCACCATTTGATATTGACCGGAGCCTCAGTTCGTCTCCTTACAAGCTCGAACCGAAATGTCGATGACTCAACCAAAATCTCACGGAGAAGCCTGCCCCATAAAGTTTCAACCACATTAACATAGGCTTAATAAACTTAATGTGTTTTTTACAAAGAAATCGCGTTCAAAATTAATAGTTTGGAAAAAAACCCCGCAAAACCGAACTACTGTCCGGTTTTACGAGCGTGGGAAAATCAGTTATCAGTTAAGTCGAATCACGCACATCGTAATACGCCATTACATATTACATTCACGTATTTAAATGTATCGCATCGATGTTTGTTTTACTACGAACATCCTAAATATAGAGCAAATCACATTTAAGAGCGTGCAAGAATCTATCGCGAATATCTGAGCGTGGGAGCGCGTTTATGCTAAGCAGGTCATTGGTACCCCGCACCTTACCTCGCAGTATACAGGGGGTTCTGAAAATCACGCGGAACAATAATATGTTTTTATTTTTATTTTATTTTTTTGTTTTAAGTATGTCTTATGGGGCTGAAATGATGATGAAAGCTAATGATGATGATGTCTTAAGTAAAGCCTTCACAAGGTCATCGGTCCACATCGGTATATTTTCAGTGTAATTTCCATGGATAGTATAGTTAGTAGGTAACTATAATCTGAAAAATATATACTTAATACCATAAAAGGTATTTTATCCGGATATACAAAATTTGTTCTAAATATACTTTATCTTATCTATTCATTTACATAACTAGGTACGAGAGTGGCGAGTTGTTAATTATAAATAATGAGTTTTCGTTAATTAACTCCGGTATTAATAAGTTTAAGGGACAAAAATGTATTTCTGAAATTAAGTGATTACAAACATTAATATAATTAAATCAAGTAGGTAGGTAGATAATGAATTCAAAATTTCCGTACAACTTTTAAAATATGCCAAATGCCTACATTTTAAACTAAAACTCAAAGCATTTATTTCAATTAAACCATTTAGAGGTACTTTTGAATTGTCCTAGAGTCAGTCAGTTAGTCAGAAAGTTGAAGCTAGTTGCCCATTCCAAAACGTAGATCTCTATGGAGAAGAACGGGCAAGAAACTCCAAGGACACTCTTTTAAATATTGAAATTACAAAATCCTGGGTACATTATTCTTGTTGCTTTTATATCTGAGAAAAATAAGCCCTGGCAGATGAGAGAAGACCAGTCTCATCTGACGGCACCCGTTCATGAACATGACGCGTGGATCAGCACCATCCAGCTCAACCATTTTGTAGGGAACCGAATGATTCAACACACTCGCCAACATCAGCGAGACGTTTCAAGTGAGCATGACATACTCTCCACTGCCATGCTCTTTCAAGTCAACATACAACATAGTAAACGGCTCCATGGTACTCACTCACATTTACAAAAATTTCAATATTGAAAAAATTGATTTATCAGGAATCATTAACTAATGAGACTGATTAGGTATGGATGTTCGTGATAAAATTCAGTTGTAATTGGAATCGGTTGTTTGTTGATTTCAGTTGTATTTTACCAGATATTGATTCTTCTTAAAAAAAAAACTCAATCATCCGTAAACAAATAAAACAGAGCAGCCTGTATACAAGATCGAGATAAATCCAAGTTCAAGACGCAAGTGCACGTTGAAAACTGGCTGACTATACAAAGTTCTCGAGGCTAGGACGCGGGCCCATTCCGTTGTGGAAGACGACACGCGAAGCACCCACCCTCGCCTGATAGTGATCGAACAAAATGGACGTGCTTTTGACGTTTGTGTTGTTGACGTAAGTTTTTTTTTTATAATTCGGGGTTTTTGGCGGGAAAGGTCGTCTATGGTGTAGATTTTTTTCTTTTCTTTTTTTAAATAGGAATTCCATCCCTTCATTTAAAACTGTAAGTAGGTAAAATGTTGTCTTCTTTTATGAATTTAGTTGGTGTATAGAGTTCCATACTAAACCAAATTCATTCTTTGCTTGATGACGAAACTATAGGACCTACCTATAATTTCCTTCATAGTATTAATGTCGTCAATACAGAAAAGATTGTCACCAACCTCAACAAAGGGCAAATGGGGAAAATCAAGTCTCAATAATAACATATTGACTTTGCCTACTTTTCCTTGTGGTTTCTACATTATAATGACTATGCTTTCACAACATAATATACACTATTGACGTGTCATAGTGCAGAGTTTACTTAGTGCAGCGTCAGCAGCGTGTCATAAATAGGTATGAAAAAGACGAACACAACTCTTTTAACAAAATCCGTTATTCTATACCTACATAGGTAATAACGGATTTTGGTAAAAGAGTCGTGTTCATCTTCTTCATATTTATGACACGCTGCACTAACTACACTGCACTGTGACACACCTTTATCTATAAGTTAGGTACTGACATAACTAATTTAAAACAGCGCTAACTAGGTAGGTACTTTTTAAAAGCTGTATATTATGAGGGTAAAGGCATCTCGCGAGACGCGATTCTAGTAGAAGATTTTCTATGAAAACTTCATGAAAATTGTTATACCAGAATCACGTTGTCGCACTGTCGCGTCGCGCCCGTTTGCGGGAGCCTTAAAGCCTAACTACTTACCTACTTCTTTTGCAAGTTTAGGTATTTTTTTCCGAATGTCTTCCAGAATTTCTAAGCATTACTAGTTTCTTAATTAACCTCATTCCATTAAAATACACTTTTTTTAAATATCTACATAAAAATATTAAAGCTACATCAATTTATAGTATCTTAGATCTAAGTCAGATCTATTTACTACATACTAGTAGGACGTAGGTACGTCGTAAATTTTCCCATTCTACAATTCCCACGCTCACGGCATCCTTAGAAAGGATACCTCTGCATTCTTAACAGCCAACTAATCATTGCGTAAAACAGCACACACAAACAACAAAATAACAAAACACTCTATACAGATGCGCACATCAAGCAGTAATAGGAGCAACCAGTGTAGACCGGTCACCCTTACCGGAACTACCACCAGGCGAGGCTCCAGAACCTATCCTGACCTTCATGGAGAAAACCTACAAAACTGGCAGGGCGAGAGCCACCTTTGACGCGGGATCACCACTCCTGCTGACGCCGTATATTGAGGAGAAGAAGCTTGAGGAGGCTCGGAAAGCGGCCTATGTTGACCCAGAGTACTTGCTACCTGACATGGACAGTTATGCTGGATATTTGACGGTAAGTGCTTAAATTGGCTTTTTACATTGATGAACATTTCATAAAATTGGTGAAATATGAAGAGTGCTGCTGTAAAAGCGAATACATAGTACCTAACGTACAGACGACGCGAGCAGCAGGGCTAACATGACAAGCACGAGAAAGCTCTTTATCTCGTTTTGTCGAAATTTGTCTTCAATTCTGACGTCATTCTAATCCCTAACATGACCGTAAACGACGAGATATCTCGAAAAAGGCACTTTGACAGTTCTATATCTCTCTTTTAGTTTTCTTTTCACAAATGCCTCTAAACTAGACTAAAAATCACCAAAATTTTGATTATTCCTGTCAACCGACGATTTTCCATTCTGAAATAGACTAAAGTGACACAACTTAACTATATTTTAGTTTGAGGCACTGAGCTATTAATTTAATGAAAATTATAATTTTGCTATTCAGAATTTTACGTTCTTCACCTAAAATGTTGATTGTCTAAGTATTTAATCGCGATTAAAAAATTAACTAAAATTCACACCTCGAAGGTGCAAAAACAATACTGTCTTTTTTTCTTTTCTCTTGCTTATATCTCGAAAACGGTGTGTCCTATCGACGAGTAAATGATAGAAAAATCGGAGATTATCTCGTGTTGAATTGTCAAAAATCGAGATAACTAAGGTGCCATGTTAAGGTTTGTCGAGAAAACATCAATTTTGACAGGAAGAGTCGACTATTTTGTATGGAAGTGCTGTCAGAAAACGAGAAAGTGACCGAAATAGACAAAAATTACTCACGCGAGAGCGAGTAATTGTCGCGTGTGTCATGTTAGGCCTGCAGGTCAACGTAACCAAAACTGACAAATTTACCCAATCAACTTTGAACCTTATACTTTAGTTAATAAGCTGAAAATCAATTAAAGAAATTTGACAGGTTGTAATAGGTTGAAGTGCTGGCGTCTGTACCAAGTAGGTACCTAGGTTATAATTTTTTTCCAATAACTAATGAGATAAATTATACTTAAGTAGGTACCTACCTACACTTGTTCAGCTAAAATTGACAACAGAAGTGTGTATAAATATTTTAAATAGTATGGAATAAAACTGTCCAAGTGCGAGTCGGACTCGCACACGAAGGGTTCCGTACTACCGTACAATATTTAACACTACGTTTTTTCCTTAGTAAAAAAACACGTTTCTTGTATGGGAACCCCTTGTATGGGGATACATTATTAACTTTATTTATATCCATAATATATTTGTTGTTATAGCGACAATATTAATTCACAATCTGTGTAAATTCAACTGTCTAACCATTACGGTTCATGAGATACAGCCCGCTGATAGGCGGTCAAACAGCTTTAGTAATAGGCTTCCGTGGGGTACGGAACTCTAAAAAGAGAAGATCGGTCAACCAACCGGGGTCCGAGATTGATAAATAATTAGATAGAGCAGACTTAAATCTTTAGTTACTTAATAGAACAGGCGAAAAGTGCCTAGAGTCAGTTTGATAATTACACTGAATCGAAGAAATTGTCCGCCAGATAAGTAAACCGACACTTATCCGATGGTGGAAGTAATGGTACAATATGTAGGTACTTACTTATTTTTAATTTAATTCAAAGTTGTAGTAGTAGCAGACAAAAATATAGGTACTTATATGGTTATATATGTATCTAACTCCTAGTCATTCTAATTTACAATTCCTTCTATTTATTTGTATTTTTAGCACCGTGTTTACCGTTTCATTAGTAAAATACGACTATTAGGAATGCTGATGTCAAAACATGTTTATAGATTGGCGGTTGTAAACTGGAATTCTCATTAATTTTATCGAACCTACACAAAATGCTGCTCTCAAAACGATGAAGGAAAACATCGTGAGGAACCAAAAACCAAAAATCCGAAGACATGTGACATCTACCAACCCGCGGTGGGCTTGCGTGGTAGATTAGTTCTTTAACCCGATGCCCAAAATGTTATAGCTGTATCATTGTCTGACAGGTGATGACATAACAACAAGAGAAATCGGAAGAGAGAGAAAAAACCGAACAAGTTAGGGTTTACTCACGCCCAGAAGGTTTAGTCTCAAAGTTGTGCTCGGCTGCCTGAATTTTCGATTCCGGATTGAAGGACAAACTTAACTTATCAGTTGAAAAAAAAAACAACTGCAAATGTAAGTTTGTACGCATAATATTGAGACATTTACCATGTTATTTTAAGACCATATTCTATGGTCTTGGTTACAGGCATAATTAAATAACTATTTTTATTGATTGATGAATTCATGATTCGCAGTGACAGACCGTTCCCTTTTTTTCCATTCGGACGTACAGAACCCTAAAAAAACGTTTTTTACAATAAATAAAACCGACAATCTTTATTATTTTTCACTTTTTAGTTGTGGTACCTGCACAAACCCCCCACAATTTTTTTAATACCACTACCTGCTATGTAAATTACAGTGACAGGAACTATTAGAACATCGTCCACATATACCAGGTGGGAAAAATACGTATTATTGAAGCTAACTAAAAAACCCCTTGACCAAACTTATATGGGACTACTTCTGAACTATGCCCTACCAAAAACAAAAATAATCATCAAAATCAATTCATAATTGGCGGAGTAATCGCGTAACAAACACAAAAAAAACACAACGGAATTGAGAAATATAATAATCGTTTTCTACCGACTTCAAAAAGGAGGAGGCCTTTTTGAAGTCGGTAGAAAACGATTGAGGCAACGCAATTAATTTATGAGTAATTTCTTCCACAGGTCAACAAAGAGTACAATGCCAACCTATGGTTCTGGTACTTCCCGGTATCAGGTAAATCAGTGGAGGACACTCCCTGGATCATCTGGCTTCAAGGAGGACCTGGTGCCTCTTCGCTGTACGGACTCTTTACTGAGATTGGACCTTTCTTCGTCAGTACGGATAATAATTTAGAAGGTAAGCATCACGTAGGAACTTCCTGAATGTTACGCCTTTTTAAATTTAATGCGGAATAAGTGAAGATCGCAGGACCCGGACAGCGCAGGAACGGTCGTAGTACCTAGCTTATGGGACTAGGGTAGGCAGAGACTATGGATGTATGCCTTTCGGCTGAGAGGATGATACGGAAATAGTAGTGTAACGGCAACCCTAGATTCTCTGCAGAAAGACACGAGAAATACATTAGGGCTACAAATTATATCGGAAGAAATATATAGACCTTACCCAGGAACTGGGTTCTGGAGATCAGGTAGGCAGTCGCTCCATGTAAAATACCTACTGGTTGTCAGCTGTATCTGGTTAGACTGGAAGCGGACCCCAATATAGTTGGGAAATGGCTAGAAAGATGATGATAGCCGCTAAGTAGGAAATTGAAGTTCATAATGGTCTTCTCTCCTTACCGAAATTAAGATTTCAAACGATATAATGAACTGCGAAATGATTAAAGGCGCGACGCGACTCTGGTTGAACAATTTCTATGAAAGATTCAAGGAAATTATTCTACCGGTGTCGCTCAATGAACACCTTATAAAAACAGAGCTTGCTACCTTATAAATTTACCTACCTAAATACTCATTTTTTTCTTCAGAAATCCAGCATTCTTGGGGTAAGAATCATTCGCTGCTGTTCATCGACAACCCTGTAGGAACTGGGTTTAGTTTCACTGATGACGACAGAGGATATGCCACTAATCAAACAACGGTAAATATGCTTACGTCATTTATTTTCAATGTTTGTCGTTCGTCGTCGTAATAGTTTTCCTGATTTTGCGTCTTTGCGTTGACGCATAAATACCTAGAGTCCACGCCACCATTGAACTCTGACGGAAAATTTGTGGAAATACATTTTTTTTTTAAATGCAATGACATCTATAGACAACAGCGCCGCGCCTATTGGACTTGAGTGGTGGCGATGGCGCGGACTCCATCTAAGTAGACATGAGACATTTCAGCTTTGTCTTTGAACCGCATCTGCTTTGCTCTTTATTCTCATACTCAATAAATCTGCCTACCCTTTTCACAACTATGTTGTGGTCAGCTTCCAATCTAACCGTATGCAGCCGAATTTTACATGGAGTGACTGCGTATCTGACCTCCACAACCCAGTAACTGGATAATACA
The DNA here is from genome assembly GCA_963853775.1 of Xanthia togata. NCBI lineage: Eukaryota > Metazoa > Arthropoda > Insecta > Lepidoptera > Noctuidae > Xanthia > Xanthia togata. The sequence goes on along the minus strand of OY970798.1, from coordinate 21,319,972 downwards.
ATACCCCTTGGTAAGACTGTTTGTCAGACTTTCGGGCTTCTGACGACCCGTAACGACTGTCATAGATCCACGAATGACAGCCGGGGCCAACGGCTTAACGTGCTTTCCGAGGCACAGAGGAGTCTCGGTATTTAAGATGGTCACCCATCCACAGACAACCTCGGCAAGCGTAGCTTAATCTGATGGATCGAACCGTGCGGCTGTTATTACTAAGCCACGTGCTTCTCTTATTCTCATACCCAATTCTTCCATATTTATAGATCGGAGAGAACCTGTACGAAGCATTACAGCAGTTCCTTACAATCTTCCCTGAACTCCGAAAAGCGCCCCTGACTATCGCCGGGGAGTCTTACGCCGGGAAGCACATTCCCTCGCTCGGAGTACAAATCCTTTGGAACAAGCATGAAAAAGACCCTATCAACCTGCAGGTGAGACCACGGAAAATAAAACCGGTTTTTGATAAAGGATATCTGTTCTGTGGGTAACTTAGTGACGTCAGCGCTCCCAACTTGTAAGTAATAAAAATATTATTGTTAAGAACGTTTATAACGTTTACCTATTACTTACACAAAGGTCGGAATTTTGAGCACGCGTTCAATTTCATTGGTAAAACCCGCACTTAATTTATCGTGTATCTACTATTTATTTCCTAATTTATGTAAAATACGTATTTAGTACCGACCTTTTTTTTCGTTTTTATTTTTAGTGTTTATCAGTAGAAACTTGTAAATGGCCTTCAATGTTATAGCTGTAAGTTATAGCGACAATAACAAAACAAGAGGATCTCTAAAGCACGTTTCAATTTTCAGGGTCTAGCCATCGGCAACGGTTTCATCGATCCTCTATCACTGCAAAAGTACAGTTACTTCGTGCGCGAGGTTGGGTTGGTTGACGATAACGTGGCCAACTCCATGAACCATCTGGAGACTGCAGTCACACAGTTCATCAATAATGGAGAGATGGTGAAAGCTTACGCTGTGAGTACACATGACAAAAACCTCTGAGACAACAGACAAAAAGTGATCTGATAAAGCTTCATTTTTTATTCCATGTTGGGTAGTTATCAAATGAAAGGGCTTAAATAATTAGCACATTTGAAAAATATAGCTCCAAAATAATTTTAATACACACGTAATTCATGTGTATGTTAATTCATGTATATTATAATTAACAATATTGTGAAAACATTTTTAAAGAGTAGATAACGGTGGAGTTTCTTGCCCATTCTTCTACATATCGACGGTTAAAAGGTAATAGGGGATAAGCAACAAAAACCGAATTGTTCAGGAGAGCAGTTTAAAGTTTGAAATTGTAGAAAAATTGACATAACTTTTTTATTTATTGTCATATTGTGAAACTGGAAACAGCTCTAGATTAAAAAAAAATTAAGGCATTAATTAGCACTTTTATTTGTTTGATTCGACGTTGTTTTATGTGGTTTTATGTCGCTTAGATCAATTGATCTTATTTTCCTTATGAGGTAATTAGGCATAAGTTACATCTACACAAAAAAAAAACGAAGAGTATAGAAGACTTAGCTACATTTGATATCCTCATGCCAAGAGGTAATAGGGAATATGTCACATGACTGTCGAATAATTTAAATGGGTAAAGAAGGATAAGTGACGATTCACATTATTATGCTATAAGGTAATGGAACATAAGAAACAGTGCTTAGCAAAAACATCTTCAGGGTGTTAGACATTAGCGACACTATAAGTGGATTGGAAAAAAGGTAACATGATACTTCCACACATCATGATTTCAATATCAAGAGGAAAACGAGAACATCCAACATACGGCATTATTTGGCCAAATGGTAACGAGGATTAAATGTCAGTTTTTAAAATAATAGAATCACAACCAACATGATTCTCCTTTAAAATAAGAGTTAACATAGCTGGTCTCCAGATATTAGGCAGGTACTTTTCAGACGAAAAGTACTAGAGTAGGATTTAGGTAGTAAGCTAATGATAATGTAGGCTTTAAAACCTTATTTGTTTAAATGTCCTTATAGTTAACATAGCTCAAAAGATTAGGGATATAGCTGTGGTTTAATTAGGTTAGGCCTACGATATATCAGGTAAAATTTGTTCACACATGCCAAATTACTAGATTACTTACCTACATTACTATTTTACATTATAATCTAACCAAATCGTTGGTGATTAAATGAAAATAAAAATTCGTTTTTTCAATAATTATTTATTAAGCAAATACACAGTTATAAATAAATGCTATTACGTAAATAAGATAAATTTATTTGTCAAAAAAACATTTCCTACACATGTTTTTTTGACAAATAAATTTATCTTATCTTATATAAAAGACCAAGTAGTTGTCACAACGTGTGTGTTAACAAAAATAAAGTAGTAACTTAGCGAAATTATACCTACCTATGTATGAAGTAAGTAAGTAGGTATCATTGTTATAAAAAAATATAAAAGGTAGGTACTTCCAAAAATAAAAGATTTTCCAAAAATAAAAAACTCAGTAGGTACAACATAGCACTGTGTACTTAGAATCTTTGACAAAACAACAGCCTTCAAGGCAACATTAATAAGTTTCTCAAAGTATTTATTTTTACTTACAACTAAAACACGCCACTTGCATCCGCGCGCATTTTAACTAACATAAATGTAGATAGTAATAGTTTTATAAAAGGTAATTAGTAATTGTGAAGGTATTGAGAACACTGCATTAATATTGAGGATAGTTTGATAAAAACAATAAATATAAAATATAGATTTATTTTTAAAAGATAATTAGTTATTGAGAACATTGCATTATTATTGAGGATAGCTTGATAAAAATAAGTAATGGAGTATAAAATACGGATTTATTTTAATAATATCAGAATGTTGACCAATTAATATTTATTAGGTACTAGCTGTCCTCCGCGGTTTCACCCGCATTTTTTATTACTGCTCCGCTCCCGTAGCTCGTAGCATGATGTAATATAGCCTATATTACCCGGGGGTAGTGTAGTACCCCCAGGGATTTTATTTTAACAAACAAAAAAACAAAATCAAAATCGATTCATCCGTTCGGGAGTTACGATGCCAAAGACAGACACACATACACAAACACGTCAAACTTTAACAATTCGTCGTTTTTGCGTCGGGGGTTAAAAACAATCACAAAGTTCTCATTTGACGTGCGGCATGCATGAGTTGACACACTCGAATCCGGAGTTTACCCCGTTTAAGCAAACAAAAAAACAAACTCGTCAGCTTTATAATATTAGTATAGATATCATGTCATATACCGAAATCGGAACGATATCGGCCCGATACCGTGCCGTTACCGTTATCGTCTAATGTGAAAGCGCCCAATGGGTGTTTATATTACGTTTTGTTTAGACCTACTAAACTATACCTACCGTTGAAGTTCACAAACAAAACTATAAAACAATTAAAATTTACCTTATCAAATTCGAAGAGAAGGCTTTTGCGACATTTCTTCTGATTTCGTATACCCGATGTTTTAAAGCCATTTCCAGAATGTCTCTTTTTCGATCTTTTCTTTCCATTTTAACCTAAAACGATCCATTCAAAATAATAAACATCGTTATAATTATGTACATACTCAGTTAGTAATCAATCACAACCATTCACTACCAAACAGCATAGAGAAATAGGTAATAATAACATACCGTTGACAGGAACTTCCGCGCACTTTTTTCAAAAATTAAACGCACATACTCTCGCCGTCACTGCACGCGGTCGACTGATTTTGGAATAAGCGACACGTTAAATAGCTACTTGAGTACAAAAACGGGATACAAATTGGCGTAAGCACCATTTCGTAAACCACCATTGTAAAGTAATACGGCGTAAGCGGCAAAGTTATATTAAAATAGTAAATGGTAATAAGGTATAACAGACATTTCAATATCAAATTTGATTTTAGTAATTGTGTATAAGCGACAAATGTATTGTTAGCTTGTACATGGTAGTAAGGTATAACCGACAATTCAATATCAAATTACATTTAAGTAATTGCGTATAAGCGACAACTGTATTGTAAACTTGTAAATGGTAGTAAGGTATAACCGACGCTTAATGTTTATGGCGACAAAGGTAAAGAGACATAAGTGCCAGCTTTCAAAATAGGTGCTAATTGTAAAGAGGCGTAAGCACCCGCAATCCCTACGCCAGTAAGAAGTAAAAATACATTACCGACTATAAACCAAAAGTGATGCTATTTTTACAGGGGTACAAGCGCCTTAAGGGTAAAAAAGGCCTAAAATTCTGTTGGTTACACCGAAATGACACTTCGAAAACGCAGTTTTTTGCTTGGGCATAAGTGACAAAAAAGTCATTGTAGAGCCGTGGGAGTAAGCGGATTCGATAGAGCGAATTTTTTTAAGTAGGATGGCATTCATAACTCTTTTCCGACCAAAATGTCGCTTATGCCCTATTACCTTTTAACCGTCGATATGAAAACTACCTTTTGGAAGGGGCGACTAGAATCAATTCTGTTTTTTGTAAATCTTGACGTTCAAAAGTGCCTTGAAAAGTGCCTAATTGAAATTATTTTTTGGCTTTGACTTCTATCTTTTTAGTTAATTTTTTTATCGTAAGTAGTCGTAACCTTAAAAATGTTGTGTTTGACCCTTAAAAAAATTGTGTCTGACCCTTAAAAAATTACTGTTAGACTAGAGAAAATTAAATAAGTAAATCAGTTTTTTAATATTTCAGACATGTCTTCACAATAATGCCGTAGTTTCGGTATTTTTAGAGGTGATATAACCACTTTACCTACCATCAAATGGGTTGAGTTGCTAATCAATAACATAAAATGTCTTTAAAGGTACATTACATAGATACACGGCCTATCTAAGTTGCCTTAGCATTTATGGAATGTTATCAAAATCATCATCTTCTGCTTAGCCTTTTCCCAACTATGTAGGGGTCGGCTTCCAGTCTAACCGGTTGCAGCTGAATACCAGTATTTTACATGGAGCGACTGCCTATCTGACCTCCACAACCCAGCTACTGGGTAATACGATACCCCTTGGTAAGACTGGTTGTCAGACTTTCGGGCTTCTGACAACCCGTAACGACTGTCATAGATCTATGAATTACAGCCGGGACCAACGGCTTAACGTGCTTTCCGAGGCACGGAGGGATCTTGTTATGTAAATTGGTCACCCATCCACGGACCAACCGTGGCAAGCCTAGCTTAATCCGATCGAAGCAACAAAAATATTTTGGTAGTTAATTTTAATTAAGATCTAATATCTAATCCTTTGTTTCAGTACTACAACTATCTACTCCAACTATTCTTAACTCGATCTCACCTATCGAATCTCTACAACTACCTGCAAGACGACATTGATCTCGATGGAGCCTACATGGACTACATTCAAAGGACCGAGGTCCGAAAGGCGCTGCATGTTGGCAACACCAACTTTACATCCATAGGAGTCGTGTACAGGAAACTGGTGCCTGACTTCATGGGAAGCGCTAAGATGTGGCTCGAAGAGCTGCTGGAGAACTACAAGGTTATGCTTTACAAGTAAGTGTTTTACCGTCTGTCACTATACGCCTACGTTTATTGTAAACGCGGTTATAAAACGCAGGAGCGGGATCACAATATTCGTCCTACTCGGCCGTGTTATGACCGTGGTCTTCCAGTTCTTGCTCTCATACTCGTACGTACCCCTTTTTTTTTTTTTTTTTTTGGGTGGGAAATCATCAAATGACGTCTCCCGCTCTGGGCGGAGCGGGAGGGCGTGTCAGACTCTTACTGACTAAAACCCACCCGTGTTCCTTCTCTTGCCTGTGCAATGCCAGGGGGCCACGGTATCCCTTTCGGACTTTCCCGCAACCCCGGCAGGCAATGGTCTCATCGGACCCCTTCACTCGCTGACACTCTTTGAGGCGCGCGTGGAACACAACGCGCCGTCGACCCGGGCTTGGTCCTTACCGGACGGCGAGCTACCCATTGCTCACCGTTCGTACGTACCCCTGAACTGCTAACTTAGCGTATCGCAATTCACTGACTGAGTATCAAAAAAATATCGAAATGCATTGATTGCTTCAGTCTAGGGCGGATCCAGGGGGGGGGGGGGCACAGGGCCACATGCCCCCCCCCCCCCCCCCCAACGGTTTAAGTAAAATAAAACAGAATCGTCTGAATGGACTGCCCTGAATGCAAATCTATCAAGAAATTGCTTCAATAATGAACGCCGAAGAAGTAGGCTACTATATCTTCATTAAAAAAGAATTAATCCCAAAAAAGCATACCTAGTGCAAAATACAAGATATGGGAGACACTTCTTATCTGGATCCGCCCTTGACTTCAGTGATAAGATATAGTTCACAAACTATTAATTAATTTAAATGTAGGCCTACGGATTTTTGGAGCGTGTCGTAAATTGATAAAATACTAGTTCCATTCATTTAATTTTACAAAATTATTCAGATTAACCGAAATGTGATAAAACCACGATAGGTTAAAACGAAACCAATTCATTTGGCGAACTGATAAACTACTTATCTGCTGCTGATAAACTACCGTTGGACTACCAACTACTACGAGCTGAACAGCTAGTACCTATGCGCTGCATGGCCATCAGATCGTAAGCCATGTAGAGGCCCATGGCTATCTAATAATTCACTGATAATAATGTTTTGTTTCCAGCGGTCATTTGGACATCATAGTAGCCTACCACCCGTCGGTCAACACCTACGACTCGTTATCATTCTCCGGATCATCAGAATTTGCGAAGGCAAAGCGATCACCCTGGTATCATGACGGAAAGTTAGCTGGGTAAGTGAAATTCAAAGAAATATGACTTTTCTTACCCTTTTTGAAAATGTATGGTACTTCCCAATATTTTAAGAGGAGTAGGCCATTTCTGCAGAGCATATTTTGAAATTCGAATGGAACTTCTCATAGAAGTTATGGTCAAATAATTAAAAAATTATAATAACATTTCTTTTCCAGATATTACCGAGTAGCTGCCAATTTGACAGAAGTGATGATTCGCGGTGCCGGTCACATGGTGCCCGCTGACAAGCCGGCCGCCTCCCTCGGCCTCATTTCAGCCTTTGCCCGAGGAATGGCACTGGACGACGACACAGGCAGCCTAGTGGATTCAGAAAAAAACTTGCCGCGACGACGTCAATTGCCGCTGAAGTAGTCAACTCGAAGCCCATATTATATGCTTATTTTTTAGTTACGATTGGTATTGTATTATACGCTGGAATGGAACTTTAATAAATAATGCCAAAAGTTGTTCATGTTTTTGTTAACCTACCTTCCTTTATGTTTTTGAGGTGAGTCATTTAGTCATAATACCTAGTCCAGTCAAAATAGACATTCAAGGTTAGGTACCTACTAGGTTAGTGAAGGTACACGGCGCACTTTTTTTAATTAACGTGGTTTCCCCGAAAGACCTATTCCACGGTCTAATATGGTCTTGTTAATAAAACACCGTTGATTTCAATAAAAAATTGAACTATTGGAGATGATGGAAGCTGTGTGAAACGTAATTAGGGAAAACTATTCGTCAGAATCATAATCTTCTACCGAAACTTCAAAAGCAGTCTATTCGTCTTCTTCTTGTTCCTGCTGGATAGGTACACGTGAATTGTTCTAACAGCGATGGATCAGATATAGTCCCCTCACTGATATCGTAGGAATCCTCTTTTGATGGCGATTCAACATTGGAGCGCGACTGGCCTTGACAACTGGTATCTACATGCTGATGAACAAAACAATCCTACTTTTTTGCAGCCGCATCTCGCATTAAGTACAGACGCCAGCACACCAACCTACCCGGAACTGTCAAATTTTCCCTATCAACTTTGAACCGTATGCTTCAGCTATAATGTTGAAAATCTATTAAAGAAATTTGACAGATTGTAGTAGGTTGACGTCCTGGCGTCTGTACATCTTTTTTTACAATTGCAAAAAAAATATTCAGAAGCTTTTCCAGCGCAGGTGGAAGTAATTTCAATGTATCATCAATTAACTTCCAACCCTAGTCTTCTAGGTTCAGTTGATTACCAAGCCACACTTGAACTTGATATTACACCCGAAATAGATGTTGCTGAGCAGAAGCAGAGTTTAGGGCAAGACAAGTTAATTGCACTCGTTTATTGTTACGAGTATTTTTTACTAAACAAAAGTATCGAAACTTATCGAAGCAGATTTTGTTTTTGGAGCTTTTTTAACAGACATAAGGAGCATCAACAACATTTTTGAAAATGTTTGAAAATAAGGATTTAGTTAATAAATAATTTAATTTAACTTGGCATCAATTAAATAAACAGTTACTCTTCAAATTAAGTAATATGCAATTATAGTAAACTGATAATCTGAGAATTGATGCCGATTGGCTTGGTAGTCTGCTCACCCCTCAGAGCCGAAATATGAAGAAATGTAGCCACCATCTATCAATATATATATAAACGTTTTGTAATAGCGTTGTTTGATTTCTTATATTATGGTATTCAGTCCATAGAATCGAGAATCCACATGATTGTATTTCTTTTTTCATCCTTTACAATGTTTTTAGTGAGGTAGCGAGAATCTCATCCATTTTAATCGAACTTTGACAACATTGCGTTTCTGTTCAATTTTTGTAACAGTAACACTAGTAGTGGTGACGTTTCCGAGAGTGCGCAGGCAAGGGGAATAATCAAAGAAATCAAATAGGAATATTTAGAAATACGTACCATACTTAAGAAAGTGTTCATATTAGTTATGATTATGTAGTTTTTCAACTCAAGAATATAATAAATAACTGTATTTGCATAGTTCTTTAGCAACGGAAGTCGTGTAATAACATCACGTCATGTCGTTGTATGTGGTTTGCGCATTGCTGCTTTTGACGCCTATTCGTGCGTTTTATTTGCCGGGTTTAGCTCCTGTGAACTATTGTATAGCCAGTGATGACACTAGCAAGTCGTGCAAGGTGAGCAAGCATTATTTCTTCAAGGACTCCTGTTTACAATCAGTAGTATCATGTGCCGACATCTCATGCAATCCGTCGAAACCAAATGCTTACATTCTTACGACCCAATCCAACTATTTGATTGTAAATAGGGTATATATGTTATTATAGTTTTCATAGTAACAGCTCAGTGAAGTACTTCCGTTGATGATATAGCAATTACACATCAAAAACCCTTCAATTGGTATGCGATAACGTGTTCAAATAGGCACATCTAAAAAGCAATTATTATTAACGATTCGTTAATTAATCTATTGTTTTTTCAGACGGAAATTCCGCTGTATGTAAACAGACTGAACACAGAAGAATCTGTGATCCCATTTGAGTATCACCACTTTGACTTTTGTACTACTGATGAAAGTCAGTCACCGGTTGAGAATCTCGGTCAAGTTGTCTTCGGCGAACGAATACGACCGAGTCCCTACAAGCTCGAATTCTATAAAAATGTGGAATGTAAAGTTGTGTGTACGAAAACGTACAGGGGCTCGGACACAGATTCTATCAAACGGTTGAATCTGCTGAAGATGGGCATGGCACTCTCTTACCAGCACCATTGGATCCTGGACAACATGCCCGTGACTTGGTGCTACTTGGTTAATGAGGGAGGGAAGACCTACTGCAGCACTGGGTTCCCCATGGGCTGTCAAGTGCGCAAAGATATGGTAAGTTACATTTATTTATTATTATTATAACAAAATCCACCAACCTGCACTGGGCCCACATGGTGGATTATGGCCAACTTCCTCTCCTGGAGTGCAGGTCTATGTCCCAGGAGTGGGAACTTTAAAGGATACTACTAATAATAAAATCAAGTTTACCCAAAATCTATTGTTCCACAGTTAGAAATTAACTGTTATTTATTTATGTCATGCATTTGTTGAGTTTCACAAACTTTCTCTATTTATTTAATCTTTTAAGATAACTCAATAAAATTAGTCATGTACAAGTAAAGGATTTAAGTGGTCAATTAGTTTGGTCAATAGAACACCACAAAAAATTAAAGTTATTTACTGATTACCTCCATAAACATTCCTATCCGACAAATGACATTTGAACCAGCAATTATCTGAAAAATACGCCCCCCCTTGGAAAAATAAGAAACGCACATGTTTTACATACTTAGTTTGCTGCTGTATTCGTGTATTTTTAACCAACTTCAAAATGGAGGTTCTACGTTCGTCTGTTTTTTTATTATATGTAAGTATGCACATCAATATTTTCGTCACTTGTGGACCAATTTTAATAAATAAATAATTTGTAAAATGGGTTCACTATCGATGAACATTGTAAACCAAAAAAAACAGCCTAATATAGAACCACCTCCTTTTTTTAGGGTTCCGTACCCAAAGGGTGAAATGGGACCCTATTACTAAGACTCCGCTGTCCGTCTGTTTGTCACCAGGCTGTATCTCATGAACCGTGATAGTTAGACAGTTGAAATTTCGCGTGCTACTGCTGAGCATGAGGTCCTGGGTTCGATTCCCAAGTCGGGCAAAATATTATTGGGTTTTTCCAACAGGAATTTTTCAGTAGTAGCCTGGAGTCTGGATTTGTGCCCGGTTGATGGCAATTGGCTCGCCCCATATTGCAGACTTAAACATAACTGGCGAAATGTGGGTGTACTACAGGTACACCTCTGCCCCTCAACCCTTCGGGGAAACAAGGCGTGCTGTTGTTACTTTCAAATAGTTAAGTATGAATTAAACCTTATCACCAATTCTAATTATCATATAAAATGTAGGTATAAAGTGGTATGTAAAGGAAAACTAGTTAATTCATTATCGTGTTTGATAAGGCATTTCGGTTATTTTGGTAATACTTATTAGCATTTTAACAGCAGCAGTATAATGTAATGAATTCATATACAAGTTACAACTCTTTTTTGGCGAAAATAATTGAACAGTTAGGCTATTAGTGAGAGTGACCTTATTGGTGATGTTCTTCAGAAAGGTCAGATGTGGGTGTGTGCACCCTAATGTGTTGAAACACAGTTTCAATCACAATCCGAGAGTTTTGAAGAATATTGCTAATCCATTTCTTTGCTTCATAGATTTGAGAAATTCGTCTGCTCAACAACATAAATAATGCAATGAACGATACAATCATCTTTTTTTTTTTTATGTTGTCCCACACTACGAATTTCTCCTATATCGTACCTCACATACACAAACAGCCAGAACTGAAGATGCTGGCAAAATTACAAACTGTCAATTAAGAGGACCTAGACAAAGTGACACTTTCTATAAAAATGATTCTTTAAAATTACAAACTGTCAATTAAGAGGACCTAGACAAAGTGACACTTTCTATAAAAATGATTCTTTAAAATAGTATGCAAGATAATTTTCATTACGCAAAACATAATTTAAATTATAAATTAATAGCCTTATGACATGAAAAGTCAAACAGTGTATTTTTATTAACCTTTTTTGACATTACTATTGTTGCCAGGTGTGCATCTTTTAACAACAATTTTTTTTTCTTATCCCATTCTGTTCTACTCCAGGGCATGGCTTCTCCTAAGTCCTTCCAGGAACTCTTTTATATAGAAACTAGCGACCTGATCCCTACTTCACACGGTTTTTACAACTTGACAAAAAATCGAGATTTCTTAGTTATACGTAACTGTAATAATATCGTATTAATTATATTCATAAACTTTCCGGAATAAATTCTCTAAGCGATGGTGAAAACCTCATCAAAATCTGTGGCGTGGTTTAGAAGAACAACACGAACATACAGACAATCACGAAAAGCGATTTTAATTTATAATATATAAATACCAGCTGACCCGGCAAACCCTTATCACTAAGGGGTATGAAAAATAGATGTTAGCCGATTCTCAGACCTACTCAATATGCTCACAAAATTTCATGAGAATCGGTCAAGCCGTTTCGGAGGAGTACGGGAACGAACATTGTGACACGAGAATTTTATATATAAGATTTATATATAAACGAGTATGCTGCATGGGTCAATTCCAATTACCAATGTAGATTTATCAATTTAAGCTTCACCAGGTAGCAAGCATATAATCTCCATTGCAATTATTAAACTTACACTTACATAAACTGAAGCCTTCTTCCTATGGAAGAAGGCAGAAACTTCAGAACGCCACTTGCTATGAAACTTTTTTATGGCTGGGCGGAGCGGGAGGGGGGTGTCAGACTCTTACTGACTGAAAACCCACCGGTGTTCCTTCAGTTGCCTGTACGTTGCCAGGGGCCACGGTATCCCTTTCGGACTTTTCCGCGACCCCAGCAGGCATCGGGCCTAGCGGACCCCGCCAGTTGTGCTGACATCTCTTTGAGGCGCGCGTGGAACACAACGCGCCGTTGCCCCGGTCCTGGTCCTTATCGGACGACGAGCTACCCATCGCTCACCGTCCCCAAGGCCGCGCCTAGGGTGGCCGGGAATCGGCGACGCCCAGGCCGTCTCCTGCGGCGGCTAGGGGCGTGAGTGCGCGAAATTTGCCTCTCCCTCACGCGTTCCGCCTCCTCCTTCGCGAGCATTACTGCTTCGCAGAAGGAGGTGACGGCGTCTCATGCCCTCTCGCTCCGTACCATGGCCGGACGCGAGAGATTACCGCCACCGATCGCCTCCACGAGGACATGGCGAAGCTATGCCCAAGCTGGGCAGACCTCCACCGTACTTGCTATGATCCTTACGTACAAAACTATATTGGCTCTTAAAAAGTATTTATGAACTAATTCAGACTGTAGCGTGCAATAATGTAAACAGCTTGAAACATTACATTGATACTGAACAGTTTATTATTTTATAAATATTGATACAATACCTCTTCAAATTATATAAAAAATAATACTTTTGTTCATATTACTCATAGTGCCTATTGGCTCTTTTGACCTGGTTATTGATTTAACTTTCTTAAGGTTAAAAATTAAGTAGGTAAGTACGAGTATGTCAATAAAATGTGTTTACATCATGGTTGCTAAGGATATAAGATGAAGGTAATTTTTTTTGTGAATAAATATGGTTTGGCTTACAAATAGAGCTTCTTTCATTGATTTTAAAATGGCTTGTGCTGCATTTTTAAAGCGAGACGTCCACCGCCCGCTTAACTAAGTTAGTTTAGCTCGCCAGTTTTTCATACATGTGGCTAAACTAAACTTAGTTTAGCTGGCGGTGGACGGCTCGCTATATTGTTGATTACAATTCTGTCCAACTGCCTCGTTGGTCTAGTGGTCGCAAGCGCTACTACTGAGCATGAGGTCCTGGGTTCGATTCCCGGGTCGGGCAAAGTGTGAGTATCTGGAATTTCTCAGTAGCAGCCTGGAGTCTGGATTTGTGCCCGGTTGATGGCAATAGGCTCGCCCCCTATTACGTGGGACTTAAACATATCTGGCGAAATGTGGATGTACTTACGTACTACAGGTACACCTCTGCCCAACCCTTCGGGGAAACGAGGCGTGATATTATGTTTTATGTTAATTCTGTCCATAGCCAAAGAATAATAATAAGTCTCATAGTCATTACTCAAGAGGTAGTGCTCGTGGCTAAGTACAGTCGCACGGGTCGATCCATCAGGTTAAGCTTCGCTTGCCGGTTGCTCTGAGGATTGGTTACATACCGAGACTCCTCTGTGCCTCGGAAAACACGTTAAGCCGTTGGTCCCGGCCGGCTTTCGTGGATCTTTGACAGTCGTTACGGGCCGTCAGAAACCCGAAAGTCTGACAACCAGTCTTACCAAGGAGTATCGTATTACCCAGTTAGTGGGTTGTGGAGGTCAGATAGGCAGTCGCTCCATGTAAAATACTGGTATTCAGCTGGACTGGAAGCCGAAGCCAACATAATTGAGAAAAGGCTGTGCGGATTGATTGAGTCATTACGCCAGTTAAGGTTTGATTATTTATTAAAAGAGTAACCGTGGAGTTTCTTGCCGGCTCTTCTCCATAGGAAACGACCAATTGGAACCGTTCACCTCGCTTCTGACGTTTCATAAGTGCCCTTGTAGGTTTATGCGAAATAAAATATTTTGAATTTGAATTTGATTAGTAATGGTTTATTACCTTTTATTAAAAATAATAATATAAATTACAAAACCATAATTTGTGTGTGTTGCGGTGGTTAACATAACATGCTGACCATCCGTCCCTGGAATACGCACGCGCCTTTATCAAAACGTTTTCTCAATAGTATTTGCTATGTAAACAATCTAGCCCCAAACTTTAGTAGGATGTATATTTTTAGTAACATCTTTAGATCACGTGGTTGCGATCGCGCCCGCTGCATGCAAATGTAGCGTGTCCGTGTCCCTATTGTAAAATTATTACATACACCAGTACTTTATGATAATGAATTAAGTATTCTTGATTCATCAACAGAATATGGTTGTAGAACAATGTCATCCCACTCTGTGAATACAGGTGTAGTATGTAGTATACTAACTAATCCATACTTCCATACTAATATTATAAATTCGAAAGTAACTGTCTGTCTGTATGTTACCTTTTCACGGCTAAACCACTGAATGGATTTCGATTAAATTTGGCAAGAAGATAGATGGTATCCTGGAGAAGGCTATAGGGTACTTTTATCTCAAAATTAATCCTCAAGAGGGTGATATAGGGGATGAAAGTTTGTATGTGAAATCCAGCATTTCTTAAGTTAGGGATGTGAAAATTCTAATTTATGCTTTTAGTTAGAAATTAAGAATTACGCATTTCAGCGTTTTTGTAAAATCATCCCGCTAGGGGGTAAAATAGGTTTGGCTCTATATATCTCTTTCAATTCATTGTTATTCACATGTGTGGGCAGTCTTCCACTTGGTTCGTTCTTCAAATCAAAGTTCATTAGCAGTCCTCTCTCCAAACGCAACATGGATATTGTGCGCTGTTTCTGCCGCGTTAGTTCCGCGTCGGAACTAGTATTAAAAAATAACTCGAATTTTAGAAGTATCCATCTTTCTTGTCTAAGCTGAATGAAAAAAACAACTGAAAGTCGATAATCGAATGTTGCACATTTTTTAAAAGAAGAACTTCATAAGTACCATTTGAAAAAAGTTTCACTCAAAAATCTCAAACCATGAAGGTTCTATTCGAAGTACCTATTAGAATAAAACGGTAATTTCATACTTTAACCCCTATTATTTAAATGAATAATTAGTATTTAAGTAAGGCATTTATAATCATACAACCCGGTTTATTTATTCAAAAAAACCGGACAAGTGTGAGTAGGACTTGCGCCCTGAGGGTTCCGTCTCAAAGCTGTGCTTGCTCGGCTCCCGCCTTTCCAAATCCGGATTGAAGGATAAACTTAACTTTTCAATTAAAAAATTACTTTTAATAGTGTTAAGAAATAGATACAGACTAAATTTTACTTCAAGACACGGCCTATGAATTTTTGATCCCAGATTGAAGAACAAACTTAACTTTGCAATTCATATATAATTTTAAATTACCAATTTTCGGATTTTGCTCTTTACTTGACCTTGCTTCTCGACAAACTTCATGCTGCTGGGCCAACTGGTAGTGCCAAATAGACTGGTTTATTTGCGAGTGTTCTAACTATGCAGCATAAATGGAGGTTTTTTTTTTTATTTCGTTGACTTGGAAGTTTGATTTTCGGTACAGCTCCAAGAGACAGGCGATCTAAGTTTTTGATATCTATTTCAAATTATTACTTATACATACCTACACGCGTTCCTGAGAAAAAGGGTCTTGACAGACAACGAAGTCATCGTTTAAGGGTTTCAATTTTTCATTTTGATCCCTACTAACAGATTTATTATCAGGCCTGTTACCTTTTCATGCCTTAGAGGCTGAACGGATTTAGATGAAAGGTATATGGATAGGCCATGACTTGACCTATGATACTCTGCATATTCCTGTGGGATATTTTCCGACATCAACGCGGGCGATACCGCGGGCAAAGCTATATGTATAAGTACCAAATCGATACTCGACGGTTATGACGTAGTAGTTACTTAATTATACCCAAATTACTTTCAAATATTCTCATTAATGTCTAAATAATATTCTTTGTATTTATTTTTCCATAATAAGTCATTTATTTGATTTTTATGACATTAATTTAGTATTTCATAACATATTAATTAGCTGACAGTTGATTTGAATATGGCGGATAAGTGTATAAAAAGGGAGGCAAATAATTTTTTCTCAATTTTTTTTTTTCAATAATTACTTATATTGTGAACTAATAATAAGGACGTTACTCTGCCCAAAATACAAACTGAGTGTGAATTATAGTTAATTGTGTAAAACCTTCTACTGAGTATCATCAAATATTATAAATGCGAAAGTGAGTTTGTCTGTTTGTTACGCATTCACGCTAAAACGGCTGAAAGGATCTGGATGAAATTTGTGACATGGGTAGACCATGATCTGGAGGACGAAATAGGCTCTTTTAATCCTGGACCGCAGATGATGTCGCGGGCAACAGCTAATATTAAATAAACGTTATGTAACCGTGATTTGGTAAACGAACAAAGTTGATTTTATCAGCAACATTCTTTGTCAATTAGTACCATTTTAATTTTATCGCCGTTCACTGTAATTCTAGTATAGGTTTACTTTGGGTTTTAACAAATGCTCGTCGACGAATAAAGGCTTGTGCAGACCAGCGCGACGCGACTCGAACAATACAATTTCTAAGAAAACTTCACGGTCTAACAAGAGCCGGTGTCGCGTCGCGCTAGTCTGCACGAAGCTTAAAGATGCTCTTCTTGATAATTTAATTTCCTTATTGTTATTTGTAATGTGTTGATAGTATTTAATCAATACAGATAATGGCTCAGTTGAAACCATTAGATAATAATATCTAAATGAGTAATGCTTAAAGGGGTGTGCAGACAGTCATAATTGAATGCAGTGTATAGATCTAGGCAATCGAAGTCATAACAAATCTTCGAATTCAGTCCTAATGAGCTGGCTGGCTATCACGACTAAGATACATACAAGAGCCTTCACACGGAGCGTTCCACCCTATCAGCCTTCTACCACGTCACCTCGTATACGGCCAGGATTTATATTGTATTGTAGCGGTTACACCGCCACATACGAACTACGCATCAAAAAGATGACGTCACACAAGGCCTGCATCGCGCAATTAGAGTTTACCGCGTGAACGACATATTATTATATAAGACTATCTGACACCAACAGTCGGGCAGTCGGCCCGCCAGACACAACACCCGTCTGGTCGGAGGATCCTCCCTTTTCTATGGTGGATGAGTGAACTTTACACCCTGTTCCTCATGCCCCTAAAGTATCACTGAATTACTCAGAGCATCAAATCAAATCATCCGGGATGATCATCATTAATATTCACAATTTTTCATTCTGTTTTACGCTGTGGTTGGAAAATGGAAATTAACTGACTCTTTGTTCAAATGACTCACTGCGCTTACACTCGGTATGAATCATCGGTCCATGAAAAACTTATGGTGATCAATATGTTTTTCAACCGACTTCAAAAACGAGGAGGTTCTCAATTCGGTTGTATGTTTTTTTTCTGTATGTTTGTTACGCGATTAGTCCGCCAATTATTAATTGATTTTGATGATTCCTTTTGTTTTTGGTAGGGCATAGTTCAGAAGTGGTCCCTTATAAGTTTGGTGATCTGATGAGGGGTTTTTGAGTTAGCTTCAATAATACTTATTTTTCCCACCTAGTATATGTGGACGATGTTCTAATAGTTCCGGTCACTGTAATTTACATAGCAGGTAGTGGTATTCAAATTTTGTCGGGGGTTTGTGCAGGTACCACAACTAAAAAGTGAAAAATAAAAACTTTTTTTACAAAAAAATAAAACCGACTTCCAAAAAAGAACACTACCAAGTGAAAAATAACTTGTTTTCGGAAGTCGGTGGGAAAAAAACGGAAATACAAAACCAAAGACACCGACTTCCGAAAAAAAGTTATTTTTCAGTTGGTAGTGTTTTTTTTACAAGTCTGTTTTATTTTTTGTAATATCGTTCATCATTATTGTAGGTAGGTCAAACAAAAATCAAAGACAATCTACACAGACTACATAACACATACACAACCAAAGTGATGTACCATCCAAGAAGTTCATATGTATACACCATAAGGACTTTTTCTGCTTGTCGCATTCGGCCGCTATAGAACCGGGCCGGTAACAGATGTGGCCGTGTTCACTGACAGCATGGCGAACGTAACCAGCGCATGTCTCGCAGTATCTGTATGACACATGGCGAGTCATATCAGCCATCATCAAAGCGAGAATAAAAACACACACGAATTAGTAAAATTATCTAGATACTAGAAGTATCCGCCAGTATGTTTAAATGTAGATATGAATATCCGGCGTGTCACTATTATTTCGTTTTCATAAAGGCCTTTATTAATGAACAACTGATAATGTTCGGTTATGTATTATTATCAGAACTGAACTAAGCCTGTGAGCTAATGTAAAACCCTGAGAATAATAGATAATTATGATGATGATTCATTTGATACATTAGGCCGTTCATGCTTTGAATAACTAGCTTTATTTGCGACTTGACCCGCGTGGTGGTCGGAAATATCCCACCTGGGGGCCAACCACCGCCTCTTTTAGCAGTATTATTTTAATGTTACTTCAGTGCAAGAAAGAAGTGGAGCTATACAGAACGTCTAGCTCCATCTCTTTCTCACGCTCAAGTAAGATTAAAATAGTACTGCAAAAAGAGTTGGTGGTAGGGCCCTGAACCTACTACCGGCATAGAAAGTAACCTATGTTCTAGCTAAGGCCATGGTCTACCTGCCTGCCAAATTTCATTGAAATCCGTTCAGCCGCTTAGGCATGAAAACGTAACACTGTCGAGAGTTACTTCTTTCGCATCTAATATTTTAGTGGGGATTTATACAGGGTGTTAAAGTAATTGCGTGCCATAGCTTAGGGGTTGGTTCAGTATCGATATATGTGTTGGATCATTCGGTTCCCTACAAAATGGTTGAGCTGGATGGTGCTGATCCACGCGTCATGTTCGTGAACGGGCGCCGTCAGTTGAGCAATAGCAAAAAGGAGGCAGCTAAACTTCTTAGTGAATCCATGGCAAATAAAAAATATGTTACTTGGGTATTGGGATAAGCTATGTGATGAATTGATGATACATGTGAACATTCATGAACCCGTAAACGTTTTACCGCGTAACTTGAACATTGACGGTTTCTGCGAAAGAACAACAATACATGCAGTGATCCTATTCCGATTCGATTATCAGTATTATTCTGAAAACTACAGATATTAAGACGCTCCCCACTCTCCTTCCTAAACGCTTACAGTACAAGACTGCAACATTATGCTAGGGTTTTAATATTGTCAATACACACTAAATTACCTATGAGTGGGTGATTAGTAAACACGAAAAAACTAAAACACTAACGGTATGTTACATACTTGTTCTGTAATGTAAGCGATTAGGAAGAAGAACGGGCACGTCTTCGTGGATAAACTATCTGTAAACCTATCGTAATAAAAGTATATTTTATACTTACCATAATCTCTATCGCTTTTCAATTTAGTAATTTAATTAATTACTTATCCAGTTTATAAATTCGTTTCCATTAACACAGTCTTCTTTATTTAAAAACGTTATTAAAGTTATAAGACTTTTAAACGTCCATGATAAACGGAAAAATGCTTATCAAATGGGAAAAATAGTATTGCAAAATTTCCTGTTGGTAACACATGACCATATCATAGCCGAATATAATTTCCTCAATATTTTGTGTCGGATATGAAAACATAAATGGTACTGGTTTGTACCTACTGATAAACCAGCACCCGAACATCTGAATCATTTGGACGATATTGCTAATCCGCAACGGATTAGCAAAATACGGATAGTGCAATCCACGACGACGCGCCCCACTCCGCGATTACTGTACTGTAAGCTGTACTTTAGTACGGAGCGGAGCGGAGTGGGGTGCGTCGTCGTGGATTGCACTATCTATATTCAAGTTCAAATGTTCGAAAAGTTTGTCTGCTCAACATCGTAACGCAATGAATATTGTTGAACTGTCAAAATGAAACAGATTGTGATTGATCGTGTGTTACGCGATTAGGTCGCAGGATTGAATTAAGTATCTCACATTAGGACCCTTAGCGCAAGTCATTAGTCACAAGCCGTGTGACCGATAGGGTTTCTTATCGGCAAAAATGACGATCTTCGATACAAAATTTCATCTCCTACTTAACCCCTTTATGGGTTGAATTTTCAAAAATCTTTCTTTAGTGCTCTTTTTTGTTATATTAGGAGCTCTTGTGCAAAATGTCATGCTTTCAGATCCAGCGTTTAAGGCTGTGGGCCTGTCACTGAATTTAAGATTTTTATTAAGTAGGTTGACTCCTAACGCCTTCCGCGCACTAGGCGACCATGGTCACGTTCGTCGGCGCCCAGTGACCGGGAGGCCTAAGTCTAACATATCAATAGTATCTCTAAACAATACAAAGTTCTCCGTTACTTAAATTTCCACATTTGAATAATTGCTTTTATTTCGCTAAACGTTACCATTTGTCTACGCACACGAACTGCGTCATAAATCTTTAACGACTTATAAACTTTCTAGCAAAATTGTTTATATCCAAATGCACTCGGAAATCTAAACATAAAATAAATTGTTTATTTTATTACTGTAAATAAATCAAATGCATTTAATTTCAGGACACTTGCACGCCGATAGTGAATGGCCATTCGAGTCGTATTGGCGCTTACTACCTCTTCAACCACGTCGATTTGGAGATTACATATCACAGTGGTGGTGCAGAGGATTGGGGGGTAGCCTTCGGTGAGAAAGGCGGCCGGATTATATCTGCTAAGGTAATGTTGACCTTGACCATGCCAAATTTACTTTTCACCACTCCCGCACGAAATAAGTGTCTTTCCTCTACGAAAACAGTGAGGAAAGTTGGTGTTTCCTCACTGCTTGAACAGTGAGGAAAGTTGGTTTTTCCTCACTGTTTGAACAGTGAGGAAAGTAATGATCCCGTTCAGAAACTAACCTTGCCTGATTTTTTTATCTTAAGTTTTAAAGATATTTTAAAATATAAAGAATTATTTTGATTTGCTTTGTGTCTATTTAATTTATTTACCTATGATGACTGAATACTTTCTTGCTGGGAGTGGTATTCATTTGCTATTCGTTTTTTTGTTGGAAAAACGAACTTTCCTCACATGTTGGATAAATAACTATTTCACCACTCCCGCACGAAAGAAGAGTCTTTCCTCTACGAAAACAGTGAGGAAAGTTGGTTTTTCCTCACTGCTTGAACAGTGAGGAAAGTTGGGTTTTCCTCACTGTTTAACAGTGAGGAAAGTAATGATCCCGTTCCGAAACTAACCTTGCCTGAATTTTTTCTGTTAAGTTTTAAAGATATTTTAAAAAATAAAGAATTATTTTGATTTGCTTTGTGTCTATTTAATTTAATTACCTATGATGACTGAATACTTTCTTGCTGGGAGTGGTGAAAAGTTTTGTATGCAACATGTGAGCAAGTTCATTTACTATTCGTTTTGTTGAGTCTTTCGCTTACTCAGGATTGAAATTTATAATCACTCGCTGCGCTCGTGATTCAATTTTTCAATCCTTCGTTCGCTCAAGACTCAAAATCAAAACTCATTGGAAAAACGAACTTTCCTCACATGTTGGATAAATAACTATTCTTACACTACGATTGTGTGTGAAAACGAGTTGAATAGTACGCTTACTATTCAACTCGTTTTCAAAATAATAGTCATACAATATGATTTAATATCTCCACAGTGGTGGCGACCGCGACTTGCCGAGTTGTAGGTCGTAGGTTCGATTAGAAACCTGACGGGCGCTTTACTTTGTGTAAATTATTTATCACCACTGCTCTCAAAACGGTGACGGAAAATATTGTGAGGTAACCGGCATGTCCTAGAACCAAAAATTCGAAGACATATATACGTGAGAACTAGCTTCATATTTCTGACTGGCCCCTTGACAGTTCAAAAGTGCCTGTAAATGGTTTAATTGAAATAAATGCTTTGAGTTTGAGTTTGAACATTATAGGCTGATTATGATAGACTAAGGCCCACTTGTACTACAAATCTCTATACACATTTAACGCTGAACGTATTCTTCTTCTTTTCGTGTGGTTAGTAAACCAACCTGGTGTCAGAGTTTTTTAAAGCCACCCATGGGCCTCTGACTTGGCTTCACATGCCGTCGAGAAATATATCTCAGGCATGCCGGTTTCCTCACGATGTTTTCCTTCACCGTTTTTTGAGCAAGTGATAATTATTTAATACGCACATGAATCCGAAAAGTCAGAGGTGCGTGCCTTGGGTTTGAACTCGAGACCTACGACTTGTCAGTCTGACGGTCACGCCACTAGGCTATCACTGCTTCTCTCTTCTCTTCTGAACGTATTTAAGACATCATTCAGTCTGTCATCTTCAAACAATTGACAGAAAGAGAACGATGTGTTAAAATTATTTTAGCTTAAAATAGTATGTTTATTGATTTATGGTGTAAGCGGGCAAAAATGCTGTCCAAAAATATATACCAATGAGGATAAACAATGAGTATTTTGTTGGCAGATCAAACCAGCCAGCATTCGACATACCGACCCGAAAAACCCCAAATGCAGTGCGCACGGGGAGGAACTACAAATACCGACTGAACTCGAGTCGGGCAAAACCTTCAACGTCACATACTCCTACAGCGTCACCTTTAAAAAGAATAACACTATCAAATGGTCTTCTCGGTGGGACTACATTCTAGAGTCTATGCCACAGACCAACATACAATGGTTCTCTATTCTAAACTCTTTGGTGATTGTGCTGTTCCTCAGTGGAATGGTTGCTATGATCCTGCTGAGGACTTTGTACAAAGATATTGCCAGATACAACCAGATGGAATGCGGAGAAGATGCACAGGTAAGAAACGTCCACCAATATCATAAGCATTAATTTAGCTTTTATGAAAAGTAAACACAACAATCTTATTGATTGGCAAGCCCTGATCCCGACGGTATTTCCTTCGATGGCGATGGTGAAATTCGGTAAAAATGACGCCATACAAACTTTAATTCCTTATTTAACCCCTTAAGGGGATGAATTTATAAAAATCTTTATTTCGTTCTCTCTAAACCAAACGGTTTAACTCTTAAAATGTCGATTGCACCTCATGTGTGCAAATAACAATAAAATTCTATTGTGTCGCTAATTGCGCGCGCGACGGGTTAAGCGGTGGGTTGTCTGTCAGTGAATAAATGAATGAACGAAGTTAAGATTTCTATTGAGTAGAATGATAACTAGCAAAAAGTATTCCTCCGCCGAAGATCTTCACAATCCGAGGATTCTTTCTTACGTTCTCAGATTGTGACTTGACCACTGCATCGTATTTTACGTTCAAAATTCAAGTCATTTATTCAAACTAGTTCTCAAAGTTACATAAGACAGTCCCCCAAAACGCCCACCTTTATCACTTCCTAGTGCTTTAGCTGAGAAGAAGAAGTGGCGCAACAAACCACCAGCAGCACAGCTGTCTGTTCAGTTAGAAAAAATGATTATATTAAAGTATGCAAAATAATTTACACTATGCAACACAAAACATAATTTAAATTGTAAATTAATAGCCATAATTATGTCAGCTAGCACACGCCAATATACCAACCAAAAATATCTAGAACTGTACTCAGGCAGAAATAAGGACTAAGAAACGAGAAAGAGAAACGTAAACAATATCTAAATAAAAGCCTCCAGTCATAAAGGGCGTGCCCGCTTACATATAGCTGTGACTAGAAGTTATAAATGATAAACTAGGGCCATGTAGGTAAAATAAATAAACAGTTAATACCTAATAAAAATAACAAAACCATGATCAGCATGACGATCAGTCACCACAAGCAGCACCCGTTCACGAGCTTAACGCAAAGATCAGCCATTACTCGCCATATTTGAGGGAAGGAGACAACCCGACCCCCGACGCTACCGCAAGCAGTGACATCTAAGGGAGCATGACGCACTTCCTGCCTGTTGTTCAGGCAAAAAAATAATATGATCAGTTGTCGAGGTCGCTAGCTAACCACTTGCAATTTGCAATACAACTCATAAAAAAAACATTGTAATGTGTAGATTATAAATTAAAATATATTGACTTATAAAGTCAAATAAAATAAACAATTATATAAACTCATATAAACCTGTCAGTAGGTAAGCTAATTCTGGAGAAAGAACATAAAAATTGTCTTGAGTTAATCACACGAACAACTATTCTTATCATTTAAGTAGTTGTTGATAGTTCAATTTTGAGCCTACTTGTATACACAATAAGGAATACTTATCTAAACTTACCTGCTTTGGGTACGGTACCCGGCGATACGGGATCCGGCAGATTTTTAGATGGTAATAATGCCGGGTAATTTAGTGATTAAAAATAATGACTAATATTAATTGAAAGAAAAAAAACTTATTCTTTTTTTTGAGTCGATGGTAAATACATGTATTATGTTGACCAACAATCGCGGCATCAGTGGCTAGCACTCGTTAACGCAAAGTCTAGCTGACCAATTCTTTCACCACGATAGTAAACATTTATTAAGCAAGGAAAATACAAATGGTTGTATGATTTTATTGTATATTGTATTTTAAAATTGGCAAATGATAGTGTAAAAGCAACAGTTTTTCAGCACGATTGGCATCAATTTGACTTCTTTTCTTCTCATAAATTAATCTGTTTCGATAAACAAGCGTTCACTGTAAATACAAGTTGCATTTGATCAATATCTAGCCGCAACGTTTCGTAATATCGTATAGTGTCCTTTTTTAGAAGCCCACCATGTGTAGGGATTTGTATGTGACTGAGCTTTTACAAGGATCTAATTCCGATGTGGCAAAATATTTTGAAGCATTTTTTGGTTCATTTGTGGAACATTCATGAGTGCATATAATATGTAAATTGTACTAAATAACATGTTACATTGCAGGAAGAGTTCGGTTGGAAGTTGGTGCACGGTGACGTGTTCCGTCCGCCGCGCCGTGGAATGCTTCTGGCTGTATTCCTTGGATCCGGATCTCAGGTAAGACCACCAAACCCAAGAGTGGTACTTACAGTATCAAGGGGTTAAAAATGATGGCATATTAGTTTTGACAGCAATTACCAGTTAATTAAAACTTCGTTGAAGTTGAAACTATCAGTCACATTGTCATTGGCAAATAGACCTAGTTGTTTTATTATGTGCAAGTGATATTCAACCTTAGGATAGTAAAGCGATTCCATGGTCGGTTGGTTGATACAAACCGAGCTTTTACTTTCAAACTCGACGTGTCGTTTTTTTATTTTGCGGGTGGGAAATTATAAAATAATTGGCGGAATATATGGGCGGAACGGGAGGGCAGGAGTATCAGACTCTTACTGACTAAAACCCACCCGTGTTCCTTCAGTTGCCTGTACGTTGTCAGGGGCCACGGTATCCCTTTCGAACTTTCCCGCGACCCTCTCACAGTACTCCTGACTTGCCAATAAATGCTTCGGCCATTCATCCGCAAATAGATCGTTTGTTGACAGCCGCACCTTACATTCACCGTTCCAGGTCTTCGGCATGACCCTGGTAACCCTAGCATTTGCTTGTCTGGGCTTCCTGTCTCCGGCGAACCGCGGCGCGCTAATGACGTGTGCGCTGGTCGCGTGGGTACTTCTCGGAGCGGCCGCTGGGTTTGTCAGCGCGAGGATCTACAAAAGCTTCGGCGGCAGGAGGTGGAAGAGCAATATACTGTTGACCTCTATGGTGTGCCCCGGGTGAGTGAAGTGTTTGGTAGTTGTGTGAACTGTGACGTCTAGTAGTCATAACGCTTAGTGCTTATTTAATCGAGATCGTAGAGTTGAGCTGCTTAAGTTCTGAGTTGAGCTCCACGATTACCGACAAATGCTTGCACTGACACGACAGGTCTACTCAAATCTGTGTGGTTCTTTTTTCAAAAGACCATTTCAGACTAATCTACATGGTCCTCAAATGGCCTGACCAAGATTATGTCTGGACTTTAAAAGAGACTGTGACCTCTGAGTTTGTTTCGGCCTTTCTTCTCAGAGTAGTCAGATAGGAAGCGCCGAACTCATCTAGCTAATTTTTAATTATTTTTTTAAGATGACGTGTAAACGTGATTCCAATATCCTATTTACAGAATAAACAATTTCATTTCATTTCACAAAAAAAAAAAAACTATGAAATCTCTTCATCGTGCAGCAATAAACGATTATAAAAAAAACGATTTTAGAAAAATAATTAAACGTGTCCACCTGATATTGAACGACTATCCGGTATCCGATCGAGTAAGATGACAACAAATACCGTATCATTGTCGGAAGCGTTTTATCTCTACTAACATAATGCTTTTACAACTTTTGTTAATTTTCCAATAGTGAGCTGACTTGATATCGATTTTGTTGATGTTAGTCCTCAACAAAATTGATATCAAGTCAGCAATATCAATTCACGCTAGCGCTTATATTTAAAGTAACAATTTTCTATTCCAGCGTGGTATTCGGTCTGTTCTTCATAATGAACCTGGTGCTGTGGGGCAAGGGCTCGTCCGCGTCGGTTCCATTCTCGACTCTGGTGGCTCTGCTGGCTCTCTGGTTCGGAGTCTCGGTGCCTCTCACGTTTATCGGCGCTTACTTCGGATTTAGGAAGAGGGTAAGTTGATAGGAATATATGTATCAGAGTTCATTGCAGTCTGCTGTGAAACGAAAGATGACGGGCAAAAAATGGAACTGAGACAAGAGGAAGTTGTTCAAACGAAAATTGTTTCTTCATTAGATAAGATAACTGCTGAATTTCGAGAAAGATTCCAGCAGCTCCGGAATTGGGCAGAAAATATTCTTTCCAATAATAATTATCGGGCGTCGATGAAGACGCAACCTCGACCAAGCTTCACAAGATATTGACAGAGAAAAATTTAAGGTTGGAAGAGTTTTCGTAGACACAACAGTCTGCAAAAGAGAGCTTATTGATTCCGGCCCATGGTATTATTGAAGTTATTTTTTTAATTTAAACTTATAATGACGCCAATAAATTAGTAGATTACCAAACTTGTCAAAATCAACAATTATGAAATCAATGATAGACCATTCTGACACTATTGTAATAGCTGACTTGAGGCCCAGGTTAACGCTACGCTTGCCGTAGTTGTTCCGTGGATGGGTCACAGTATTTTCATACCAAGAACCCTCAGTGTCACAACAAATACAATAAAAAACTCAACACAAGCAAAAAAACAAACACTAAAAATGTAAACAAGTGTAATACCTAAACTAGTCTCCAGGCTTAAAGCACAGGGCGTACCAGCTTACATGTGCAATGCGGGATAATAATTTCACATAAACCTACAAGGGCACTTATGAAACGTCAGGTCTAGGTGCACGGTTCCAATTGGTCGTTTCCTATGGAGAAGAGCAGGCAAGACACTCCACGGTTACTCTTAAAAATAATTGGCTTTTACAACAATTCTAAATAACAGTGTTAATAGGTAGGGCAGTGTTTTAGTTTTTAACGGGTGATTTTTTTGCTGGTATCTTTTTGGCAACACTGTTTTTGACAGATCACGCGTGAATCGTGTCTTGTGTCATTGTCAAACTTGTTCAGTTTGGTCTATAATTTAACCATGAATCGACTTACGAACGAACAACGCTTACAAATTATTGAATTTTACTATAGTAGCAGAAATACACGTTACGCCACTGCGAGCGTGATTTGCATAGATTAGCCTACATGAACATAGATTTGTTGCGACTTCCTGTATGACAGTTTACAGCAAACCCTAAATCATTTCTGCCCAAGCATGACTGTGCCTGACCTAGGTAAGCAAGCACTTTACGTAGTGCAAGTCATCATCACTGCTCTTAAAGCGGCGAAGGAAACTGGCATGACCTAGAAACAAAAATCTAAACACATGACATGTGACATCCACCAACCCACACTGGGCTTCCGTAGTTGATTCGAGAGTTAGGGCTGCATTTGGCACATTAGGGTAATTTTATGTGACCTTGAGTAATCATAATTCCTATATTTTCCAGATCTTAGACCACCCTGTGCGCACGAACCAGATCCCGCGGCAGATTCCCGAGCAGTCGTTGTACACCCAGCCTGTCCCCGGTATCGTGATGGGTGGCGTGTTGCCTTTCGGATGCATCTTCATTCAACTCTTCTTTATTCTCAACTCGCTTTGGTCCAGTCAGGTATGTATTGATTTTGTTGTGGGTTTGGTAGGTTCTTCTCTAGAGAAAACCAATTTGGAACTTTTATAATATAATGTGGAAATAAAAAGATGTTCAAAATCTGGAGCGAAACAGATACATAGTAGAGTTCAACTGATTGCTATTTTTTAACCGACTTCAAAAAAGGAGGAGGTTCATAGATAAAATGTCTGTCCAAAAATGAGAGAATATTATGGTAATTTCTTCCAGATGTACTACATGTTCGGTTTCCTGTTCCTGGTATTCGTGATCCTGGTGATCACATGCTCGGAGACCACGATCCTGCTGTGCTACTTCCACCTGTGCGCGGAGGACTACCACTGGTGGTGGCGCGCCTTCCTCAGCTCGGGCTCCACCGCCGGCTATCTGTTCATCTACTGCTGCCACTACTTCGTCACCAAACTGAACATCGAAGACGCCGCCTCAACCTTCCTCTACTTCGGATACACATTCATCATGGTCTTCTTATTTTTCCTGCTCACGGGCACCATAGGATTCATGGCCTGCTTCTGGTTCGTCAGAAAAATCTACAGTGTCGTCAAAGTAGACTAGACGCGGTGTTAGGTTAAGTATCGGGTGTTGGTACAGCGGTATTGACGAGTCCGTCGGGGGCGCTATTGTTATGTAAAAATAATTGAAAAACTGAAACTCGACTACGGAAAAAAAAACAATAAATATATCAGTTTTTAATCATAGACGTGGTGCTAGTTAGTATTTCGAAATTGGCTGGAACTACTATTTATTAGTCCAATGATCATGATATCAGACTTCCTCTGACGTCATGTACCCATGTACAAACTCTGGGTCAAGACCAATCCAGAGACCCAAAATTTATTTAAATCGGTTCAATAGGCTGTACAAAGTAACGAACATACTAAATTAACATACAAAACCAGTGAACTTACCTCTGCCGTAGTCGAGTAAAAATGAAGTCGAATTGTTACACCAAAGCGTTGTTTTTCTGAAAAATGCGTTAATTTGATGCGTGAGAAAGTTCCGCCTAGTCTATTGAAATGTTTTATGGATTGAACGCGTGGTGGTCTATAGTGAGGACGAATTAGAAGTTGTAACAATTTGAATATCAAAACAGACTTGGCTTGTAATGCAATTGGATGTAAAGATGAGCCACGTGCCAACACATCTGGCGCTTGCGTCGCGCGTTGTCGGTTTATGTTGAGTAGTGTGGCAGTGACAAGTGAGACTGCTGTACACAATGTGATTAATTGTATAAAAGTTTATAACGCTAATAACGTCTCCTGTGCGTCTTTTAATCGTTTGGTTATTATTTAGATATAAATTTGAATGTTAGGTCGTATACATATTGACTGAAATCTCTAGTATGTCACTACAATGCATGTTAATTTTTCTTATTATGAAACACATTAAGTTTCTTCAATGTGTATGCGCCTTTAGTCGCTAGCTGTGTAAGTTTTTTTTTGTGACAGGAAATCGATGCTTAAATATTTTATTTATTGTTTTAAACCAGCTAATATTGATCACCCTGCACAAGAAAATTAGTGTTAGAAAAGCCGTGAATTGTCTCAGATTAAATGGATCGACTACACTACTATGATAGTACTTAAATGTGCCCTATACAATATCAAGGAAAACTAAAATAATGTGATCTACGAATAAATGATTCGATGATATTTAAACCATGTATCATACATTTGCAATTAATATAAGTGAGATTTAGCATTTTTTAAATAAAAATTATTAGGAATAATGAATACTTCTGATCTATTTTTTTTCTCCCGTGGTATCGTGTGGATCCGCTATCTAATTAAGCAAAACATTTTCGATTCGATTACGTCAAATTTGTTTCATTTTGATATTTCAACAACATTCATTGCGTTATTTACGTTGTTGAGCAGATTTTTTTTCTAACTTATGAAGCAATGGATTAGTAATTTGTTTTAAAACGATTCAAATTCCGATCGATCTTGTATTGCGTAATAGATTACTGATATGTTCTTGAAAAACTGATGTTACATATGTTGCATTTTCGTCTCGTGGCCATTAATACTGCACTGAATTAGAATCTTGTGTAAATTAGCGCCAAGCCACAAAGAGACATAAGGTACTCGACGAAATTGTAATCATAAAAGGCCCAATATTCTCAAGTTCCATACGATGACATGGTTATAGTTTAAAAAACCTATTGTTTATAAAATACATACATGTATCGTGTGCAAATTATGCTGTTTAATTAATTGTAACTTTATTTTTAAAACTGTGCTTAGTTAATTGAAACAGTTGAATGTAAATAATAAAAAAATACTATTTTAAAAATGCCTTTCGGTTTTTATTGTACTCGCGTACCTAATTAAAAAATAAATTAATCGCTATCACTTTCTGAAAGATCCGCCTTTTCTTTCGGCTGTAATGCTTTCCGTTTAACGTGTTTCCTTTTTTGATCGAGTTTGGTTTTTCTGAATAATTCTATTGCTTTCATTTTGTTTTCCAATAGACTCTTCTTGTCCTTCTCTCTTTGTGGAATAATTTCTTGGAAACGATCGGATTTCGGTATTTTAATTTCAAGTTCTGATTTACCATCTTTCACTTGTGATACTACTTTTACACCTTGATTTATAAGAACGCTTACTTCATCATTCTTTCGCTTTTTGGCAGCGGATGGGCCTCCTTTATTTGTACTTTTAGAACTATTATTTTTCGAGGCCTTTCTCTTAGTAGCTGCAGACTCGTAAATTTCTTCAGTCTTCTCCGATTCTACTGCGAGAGGGCCTTCGGGACCCATTCTTAGCACTGCTGCTTTGACTCTTTTACTCATTTGTTCCTCCAGCGATTGAAATTCAACCTTTCTTTTGAAAAAGTCTTGCACAGATCTCTGAGTTTTGCGATCTTGCATTCGTTTTAAAACCGGTTTTAAAATTTCATCTAATTTGTTTTGAGACCAACCAAACTTGGCTTTAGTATAATCTCTCAATATTGTGATGTCTAATTCACCCCAAGTGAATTTGTCTTCACTTTTTTCTATGTTCGGTTCCAAGTATGCTTGAACCACCTAAGAAGTGAAAAGTTAATATAATACCACTTAAAATATAATGATCATTTAAGAAATGAAACTCATAACCGCATGACTTACCCTCACACTAGGAAAGTCTTCTGTGAGTGCAACATTCTTTAGCTTTTTCTTAAGAGTAGTGTTATCTGTCCTCTTCCCTGCTCTGACCCATTGCTTGAACTCTTGCAAACCCTTCACTATTTGCGCATATCGAGCTTGCTTTGTACTTTCGCTAAGAAGTTGCCTTCTATTGAAAGGGAATGAGGCTAGAATCTCCAAAGCAGTAACAGGCCCTACACCACTCACTCCAGTTGTGTAATCACTACCAACTAGCAGAGCCAGCAGTACAAGCTGCTCCCTATTTAAATCTGGAAATTGTATTTATTGTTAGAGATTCATACAAAAAAATGCAGCAGTTTAAAAGCAAATCGAGTTGTTACCTGCTTATATGGGAAACTAAAAAATTGACAAACTATACTTACTAAAAGAAGTCTCAATTCTATCAGCTAAAAACTGCAACACATGCTTCTTTTGGTTAAAGAAATTCTTATACACGGTCCTTCCGCCAAATAGCCAGATATCACTATCATCTGTTATTGTACCATCAGTTAAATTCACACTTTCGAGGAACGCGCATTGAGCTTCAGCCTCCATAGGGGCGACAATGTACGGAATACCGAATATTTGTAACAGCTCTTGAGCTTCTTTTGTCATTTGCTCAGTGATGTTACGACCTATACGATCCAATCGCCCTTTTTCTTGTATTAAATCTTGCTCCTCATTTTGCATTTCTTCAACCATTGTATTTAGTTGTTCTGTTGTTAATACTTCTTTGGGTGGATAAGAAGCTTTCACTAGGTCGCGATATTTTTCATCTCGTTGATCTTGTTGGTCTTGCTTGGTATCCTTTACTGTTTCTACTTTTTCAGAAAAAATATTTTCAACTTCCATTTTATCTGAACTTACATTTGTGTTTGTAACTTCTGGGCTTGGTTGCTCCATGGTATCCACTACATTGTCCACATGAGCTTTATCAACTGCCTCCTGGGGCTGGGGTGGTACAGGATCCTGTTTACTTTCACTTTCTGGTTTCTTAATATTATGTACATAAACTCTACTATTTGTCTTAAGTACAGGTACCTCTGGTATTTTAAATGCTTTATCTGGTCTAATATCATCCGAAGCAGCCTTTATGAACGATACTTCTTCTAAATCTTTTATAGCTTCCTCAGTCTCTAAATCTTTTATTGCTTCTTTCTTTTCTGTAACTGCTACCTCTTTTTCATCAAAGATGTCTGCGAATATATCATCGTCAGGTGCATCACCCATATTCAATGTAAGTTCTACAACTGACTTGTTAGGTTTAGTTTCTTCGCTGGGTACTTCTTCAAACTCATTTTCACTAGAGTCAGTTTCATCTTTAGTTGCAGTGTTTGAAACTTCTTCAAATTCGTCACTGGAGTCATTTTCTTGCTTTATTTCAACTCTTGGTATTATATTTTCTGTTACATTTTCTGCTTCTTCCATGCTAGAATCAAGCTCTATCACATCTGGCACTGGATTTTCTAAACAGATTACTGAGGCTTGAGTTAAATCTATATCTTTATCTGTTTCATGATCTTTTGTTGGGTTAGATTCAGCTACAACAGTAACTTGATTATTTTCTTCACTACTATCAGATAATACTTCACCTTGAATACAATCATCATCATCACTAGATGAAAGTTCTAGATTATCTACTATTACTGACTTCTCATTATTAATTTCTTCTATTATCTTATCCACTTTTGGTATTTTATGTTTCTTTTTCATTTTTATTCTGTCTGTTAAAATTTTATCGATTGCCCTGTGAGTGAAATCACTGTACTGCATGATATAAGATTTTGCACAGGTCATATCTGGTGGTTCAAAGCCATCATCTTCTTCTGAATCCGTATTGGAATAATCTGTATCTGTCATGCATGATGTCCAAGAGTCATCAGTTTTGGATGCCACACTTGTGTTTTGTTTTGTTTCATTAAATTCATCAACACACTCCAGTGACATTTGGATGGCTTTTTGTAAATCATCTTCTAATTCATCTACTTTTTTAGGTGTTTCTTCCTTAACTTCTGTTAGGTCTACAATTTTACTTGTTGTTGGTTTGTCTTCCTCTTCAGTAATTTCTTCAACTTTGCTAGTTGTTGGGTTGTTTTGCAACTCATTTCTCTTTTTTGCATCTGCCAAAGCTTTTTTGACATCTTTAATAAGTAAAAATCTTGTGGAAACATTAGAAGCAATGCGCCGGGTGGGTATTGTCTCTATTTTGGTGTCAATGCCTTCTTCATTTAGTAAGGATTCTAAATCATTTAAAGACATTCCTGTATCACCCATTTCCTTTTCTGTCTCCTCAAGGCATTCTTGTACCTTTCTTCTCTTTAGTAGCCTTTGCATCTGTAATTTAAAGTTAAATTTAAGTGTGGTACAAAACTATTTTGAGTCTTAAGTTCAAGTGTGGTACAAAACTATTTTTTGTGTGTTTGATGGATAATTGCCTCAATGCAAAAATTTACTAATAAGCATTGTGTGAAAGTGAGACTCAGCAATGCTACAACAATTGAAGATAGAATTACTTGGAAGTCAGAAAAGGTGTCACTATTTTTAGGTAGCTCTTTAAGTCTTCCCCATGAATTCTGTTTTCTTGTTTCCTTTAATTCTATAAGTACATCATACTTTTCTTTGACTCCTAAACTCTTAAAGCTTTCAGATTGTATATCAACGGAATGTACATCAATGCTGGAGCCGCTTGAGTTCTGTTCATCTTCAGATCTGGAAACAAATTGTTTCAATAATATTTCAGTTTAAATTGTAGTGGTTTAAGTTGATCCCTGTAAAAGGCAGAATGGTCATAATCCATTAGAATAATGTTAAAAAGACTCAAATAATGTTTTCAAGATAATGTTCCTTTCTACTTTAGACTTACTCTGATTCGCTTTCATCTTCCTTTTGAGGCAATGCTGGCAGTTTAAACAGGTCATCAGTATCTGTAGATGTGTAGCCATTTTTCTTTGGTGATATTTCTTTACCCAATAAACTACTCACAGCTGTCTTCTTACTCAGCAGGAGAGCAAGTTCTCTTTTTATTCTCTCAGATTCTGAATTGTACTTCGCTTTACTGTCCTGTCTCTTAGCCTAAAATATTGTGAATTAGTTGAGTCATAACATTGAAATGAGGTTATTTTTGTTTGAACATGTAAACATATACAAAACTTACAATGGTTTCTTTTTTCAACTCTGGAAAAGCTCCATCAAACACAAAGACGGGTTTAATTCTAAAGTACAACAATTTGCAAAGACGTTGGAACAGTCCCATGAGATGTGCATTTGGTAGAGGAGCCCCTTTTGCATCTTGGTAACCTTTTACCATCTGATGCAACCATATTGAAATATCTGATGAGATAAAAACAGTGTTAATTTGTTAAGTAAAAAGTATTGCATTAGACTAATTTTATTATTGAAGTAATGCACAATTTAGCATTTTTACTGAACACTGGATCTTCGTCTTACCGACAGCTAGCACTTTGTTTTCCAGCGTCTCGACAGGTACGGGCTTGCCGGCTGGCTCTATTAGTCTCCACAGTCCAGTGACTCCCATCGCGTGCGATTAAATTCCAGAATAGATTTTTTTGTTTATACTAATGTAGATACATCAGTGTACATAACAAAGGTCGTTTCCCACGAGATCTCCGGTCAATCGTCGGTCTCTTCCTCACACATCGTAACTATTTCGCTCCGTGAGCTCAATGTACCCCGCTGCGGCTACGCACACATCTACAAAACGAAACGATTGCTACTGGCGCACTGCGTTCGTAAATATGTGTTAGGTTCACTACAACATATCAAATGTTTTACTACGCCGCGAACGCCCACTCTTTCCCACACTTTATTTTCTCACGCCCCATGCGTAACCCCACATCCTATGACCGGCCGTCTGTCAGTCGGCGCGTCGCGGGTCGACCGATCCCTCATCGACTCGACTCGATTCTGTCGATTCGCGCGCGTGTAGACGACAACACGCCTGCAAACAGCTCTGTGTCTATGGTCAATCTTTGACAGTTCGCGCATCTGGCGTTGTCGTATTTATACTCGAATAAACAGAAGTTTCGTCAACTTTTCATAAAATAAAATCATACAACAATAGGAAACTGCCGGGCCGAGGACGAGGACGAGCGTCCCCTGGTCGCGAGTGGCAACCAACGTAACGTTGCCCCGTCCCGTCTGAAAATACCATCGTCGAACAGGTGTCTCGAACGAAATGTGTGCCAGTTCCCAGCGTAATTAACTGACGAGGGGCGTGAATAATACAAAAGTGTATCGATCGGCGAGATAATCGGACCCGGGGGCGACGGCGTCTGGGTTGAACCTACCCTGTGGGCGCGCGTCCTCCGATCAAGGACCTGGGAGGACGCTCATTGCACTGCCGGCGATGACCCACAGGAGAAGTGACGCTAGCTAGGGACACGAGAGCATCATCCTGCGCGGCCCGAGGTCGGGTGCGCGCTATGCGGGCGGCAGCAAGGTGAAGGCAGCCGTGGCGAGCATGCCGCACCAGTTCGGCGGGGCGGGCGCGGGCGCGCTGGCGGGCGGCGCGTCGCCGCCGGCGCAGCACGCGGCGCTGTTCCCGCGCTACGCAGGCGCCGCCGGGCCCGGCGCCGGCGCCTACCGCCCGGATGAGCGCCGCCTCACGCGCGAGGCCATGGAGCGCTACCTGCGCGACCGCTCCGACATGGTCGTGGTCATCCTGCATGCGAAGGTCGCACAGAAGTCTTATGGAAACGAGAAAAGGTTCTTCTGCCCGCCACCCTGCATCTATCTGTTCGGAGACGGCTGGCGACTGCGTCGCGAGCGCATGCTGCGGGAGGGGGAGACTGAACAGGCAGCTCAGCTGTGTGCCTTCATAGGCATCGGAAACTCTGACCAGGATATGCAGCAGCTAGACCTCAACAATGGCAAGCAGTACTGTGCTGCCAAGACTCTGTACATATCTGACTCTGATAAGAGGAAGCATTTCATGCTCTCAGTTAAGATGTTCTATGGCAATGGCCATGACATTGGAATTTTCAATAGTAAGAGGATTAAAGTGATATCAAAGCCCTCCAAAAAGAAGCAATCATTGAAGAATGCAGACTTGTGTATTGCAAGTGGAACGAAGGTAGCTCTGTTTAACAGGTTGAGGTCACAAACTGTATCTACGAGATACCTCCATGTAGAGAATGGTAACTTCCATGCCTCCTCAACACAGTGGGGAGCGTTTACTATACACCTGCTGGATGACAATGAGAGTGAATCGGAAGAGTTTGCTGTGAGAGATGGATATGTTCACTACGGGTCCACTGTGAAGCTTGTATGCTCAGTTACAGGGATGGCACTGCCCAGACTAATAATAAGAAAGGTAAGATCACTCTAATCTACTCTCAGTCATGTTTAGAACCCAACTTACTAATAATTATGAACATATTTCCTAGGTTATAACCAAGTAAATTCTCCACTATTTTCTAAATGGTAACCATAGTCATGTTAATTTGATTAGAACCAATTTCACACCATCACTAAACTCAACAAAACTATGTATTTCTTACCACAAAATCCTTCTTATCACTAGATATTTATGTATGTTTACGTTATCACTATATATATCATTGACAGCACAGTTTTTTTACTACATCATTGTATTTAGTTGTATTTGTGACCCTTTTTGAGATTAAAATACTTTTTATGATTCAAATTCTTTATTCTTTTGAAAACAATTGGTAAAAAACTGGTAGTTATTTAATCAAAGTTTGACCATGTTCATTTTTCACTGCCCTAAAAGTCTTGTCAGGCAAAAGAGAAGAGCATGCAGAATCTTTTCAGATACCAATCTTATCTTTTAAACAAATTATAATGGTACCCTGTACTAATTAACATTCATAGCTAAACACGAAGTTCTTGTAGAAAAAGCTCCCCTGGGTCTGGTGACAACACAACCATATTAATTAAGCTTGATATTTGCCACAATACATTGAATAACTCCTGAAATGCAAATTAATAACTCCTGAAATGCAAATGATAGTATCCTACCTCCTACTAATAATAAAATATTATAAATGTGAAAGTTTGTATGTTTGTTACTCAATCACACAAAAACGGCAGACAGGTAGTTTATAACGTGGATTAACGCATAGGATACTTTTTATTCTGCTTAGTTCCCGTGACATAATTTTCCTCCAGGCGGGCGAAGCAGTGTTTAAAAGCTAGTGTTGAGTGTTATAATAATAAAAATACAGAACATTTTTATCCCTTCCCATATATTTCTTAGCTGCCTTTACACCACAAGAAGTAATTTTCATTATTTATGTTCTTTGTGTAGTATATACTAATAAATCCTCTATTCCGACAGGTGGACAAGCAAATGGCCCTCTTAGAAGCTGATGACCCTGTATCCCAACTTCACAAGTGTGCGTTCTACATGAAGGACACAGAACGCATGTATTTATGCCTATCACAAGAAAGAATAATACAATTCCAAGCCACACCGTGCCCCAAGGAGCCCAATAAAGAGATGATCAATGATGGAGCTTGCTGGACCATAATCTCCACCGATAAGGCTGAATATCAGTTTTATGAAGGAATGGGGCCTGTCAGGTATGTAATTTTTTTTAAGTCAGTATGGGAGGAAACTGTTTATCATATTGATATTGTGTGTGAGCTGATAAGCTCCATTTTCCTATTTTGCCAATTCTCTGCTATGATATGCAAAATGCAACGATTGACTGCCCCTGTGATCCTAAGAAGTTGGTCTGTATGGTCCCCAATAAATGTCAAAATGTAACGCCGCATCAAAACTAGTCCATTTTTTTTAAACGTGCCCTAAGTAATCTCATTGATTTCTGATACATGCGCATTACTTTTGCAGCTGAGAAAATAACAAAAATATTCTCCTTAAAAATGAAGTGGATGTAACTCAAGTAATCTTTGAACCTATAAACAAATTATTGCCTTGCTGTAGAAACAGTGATAACTAATAGCACCTGTGCTAATAGCTTTGATACTATTTAACCACAGGGTTGCCTGTGAGTAAATGAGTTAAAATATATGAACAATATACCTAAGTAGGTATTAATTTAAATATAACACTAATTGTAATACAAAATATTTAAGCGAATATTTAAATATGCAATAATAATATATAATTTAATACAAAAAATAAATGAATAGATTGACCTGAATATATCCAGAAAATAAATCGATGAGTAATAAATAATATCTAATACTATTGTAAAAAAACAGACCATATTATTTGCTTAAGCTTGCTCTCTCCTACTTATTTAAAACTAGCTGCGCCCCTCGGTTTTACCCGCATAAGTCTCGATCCCGTGGGAATATCGGGATAAAAGTATCCTATGCCCTAATTCAGGTCATGGTCTACTCATGTGCAAAATTTCATCCAAATCTGTTCAGTTGTTTTAACGTGAAAGCTTAACAAAAAGCTCACTGTCGTATTTATTATATTATATAGTTAGGATTTGGCTGTGCCCCACAGGGTCCATAATTGTTTCTATTTATTTATACTTACCGCCTGTAGGTGTACATTATGGATTGCACTAAAGATTATCCTGTAACTATTATGGTCATGATTGTTTATCTATTCAGCATACCACTTCTTCTCGTGTTATTTCTCAGCATCAAATAAAAATCTGCACGAACAAAAAACGACGTTCCACACTCTGAAAACCGCCGTGCATCTCCCATAATAAACTCGAGCAGTTGCCCTGATAAAGAACGTAGTGTCAATTTAGCACTAAAACAAGGAAAAAATAGAAAACTTACACGGTCATCATAATTCAGATTATGATGAGCGTGCGAATTTCTCTTTTGACACCCTGAGAACCACCGCACCACCTATCACGATGAACATAAACCGAACCGATATTGTCATAAGTGTTGTCAAAACACTCCTAAATTGTCAAGACATAAAACAGTAGCAATATTTATAGCATCATATAAAGGAAAACATAAAATAAATTCGCACGCTCATCATAACACGTAACGTTTGATACCCTGAGAACAAGTACGAACGAGCTGTCTGCGAACGTAAGCGATTGATGGATTGTTGTGACGTAGCTGCCGATAGCCTAGCTGACCATGTTGCAAACAGTCCGAAGCTACTAACATATTATATCATTTTTAGCAAATCCTTTTAAAACTTCCAAACAAGTAAGTGATTCGATCGTAGGTCACCCCTAAAGATTTTTTGCCACCCCTGCAATTTTGTCGCACCCTCATTTTATTTTGTATGCTTTCTAAACATATTGAATGCGTTATGATGATGTTAGGTATATTATTCCCTCGTCGATTCTTGATATAATTCAGTGCCTTCTGTAGATTTTTGCCGATTTCTAGAATAATTTGGGGGCCCTCAAAAACTTGTAAATTTTTAGATATAACATAAATTCAGTACAAACAAGTGTTTTTGATCAATTTCTGATAATTGTCATCAGTTCCCAGAAAGTTATTTACGGACTTCCAATGTTATTACACTTGTTTACAGTGTTACATCCACTTAAAAACGTGAGCTTACGTCGGACTCATATGAACCAAAACCATTTTTAACAATCAATTTCTATCTGGTATGCGGAATTTGATCGGCGCCTTTTTACTACCCCGGGAGCTTGGCTCGCGCCACTTACTTTGAAGTTTGCCAACCTTTGACACTTGGACAAACCCAACTCAAAAAAATACCTTCCTTCACCCAGGTCTCCTGTGACACCAGTGCCGCTAGTCCACTCTCTAAATCTGAACGGTGGCGGTGACGTGGCCATGCTGGAGCTCGCTGGCGACAACTTCACGCCATCTCTGCAGGTGTGGTTCGGCGACGTGGAGGCAGAGACCATGTACCGGTGCGCTGAATCGATGCTGTGCGTCGTGCCTGATATCTCGCAGTTTAGAGGACAGTGGCTTTGGGTGCGGCAACCGACGCAGGTAATTTGAATTTGGAAACGTTTTTCTTTCGTAAGTTAGTCGTAGCCTTTTAAGGCCAGGAATATAATGAAGCTGATTTGAGTCTGATTCTTGAATATATTCGAGTAGTTAGTACCGAAGCTGACCTTTGTATATTCGCCGCCCACTCTTTTCCTTGGTTTGAATATTATAAAGAATTTATGAATGAGGTAGGTAGACAAGTCTTTCCAAAGGGCGTTAAACATTATTTCTAAGAAAATAGGTTAAAAAAGACTTTTAGTAAAAAAACATGCTTAGAACTACGGACATACAGTTAGAGTTTTAGCATATTTTCTGCAGTTGTCGTAATTTGGTGAAGCGGCAATCCGTTCATACAATAGTGTATCTTTTTATTACATACAATTTAACAGCACCCTATTCAAATAATCTCCTTTGTCAGGAAGTGACCATCGCGCGATCACAGAGTTTAATAGTCAAACACTTTAAATAAATTCCGTCGTGAGAACTCGGTCCCAGACAATTACTAAATAAAAATGTTATGATATGTCGCCGAAAAGACGCACCTGTGGCCAACAATGTGCGATTAGAAAACAATTGACATGATATACAAACAATAACAAAGTTATTACACTACTTATTATTGTCCTCGAATACGATTGTTCTAAGTATAGAAGTCTATAAAATCTGCTATTATGTGTATTTATTAATACTTAATCTCAACCAGGAAATTCTAAAATAACGTTATCATTCAAACTGGACTCGTCATATTTATGCGAATTTGCATGCAACATTCGTAAAATATTCACAGAAATTCTAGTTTCATTTCGATCAATGGTATATCTTCGTAGAATTGCACACTTCCATCTGATCGATTTAATAACATATGTGTTTGAAGGAGACTTGAATAATTTATAATCTGCCTGGAAATAGACACTTTAGTAATAATGCAGCAACGTGATCCCCCCTACTTTAATATGCTGTTACTGCGAAACGTCTCTTCATTTACAAGTATGTTATAATCACCCACTATAAGACTTGGATAACTTGTTCAATGTTGGTTTAATTAAAAGGATTAGTCATGGATTTGTGTTTAAAATTAGACCAAGCATCATTTTCTGTGAAACTTGTCGAATAGTTCTGCTTTTGTGAATGAATCTCTGTTCTTCCCCTGCACGCCACCATAGATACGGGTTTTGTCGAAGGAAGAGTAAGTAGACAAAATGACAGATAAACAACCACTATCCACAATCTGTCATTTTGACAAGTTTCACAGAAAATGATGCTTGGTCTGGCAAAACCTTGTGGCAAAACATGGCACCAGCAATCAAACATGCTAGCACTATTCCTCTGCTCTGATTGCCTCGTTGGTCTAGTGGTCGCAAGCGCTACTGCTGAGCATGAGGTCCTGGGTTCGATTACCGGGTCGGGCTAAGTGATATTGGGTTTTAGTATCTGGAATTTCTCAGTAGCAGCCCGGAGTCTGGATTAGTGCGCAGTTGAAGGCAATAGGCTCGCCCTCTATTACATGGTACTTAAAAATAACTGGCGAAATGTGGGTGTACTATAGGTAGGTACACCTCTGCCCAACCCTTCGGGGAAACAGGGCGTGATGTTATGTTAGTCCTCTGCATTAGCTCACACACACAGCACAGCTCCCACCTAACATTTCAATTCAAACCAATTATTTCATTTCAACTGTGTTCTCCTCCACTTCAGGTACCGGTCTCGCTGGTTAGAAACGACGGCATAATATACGCGACGGGCCTCACGTTCACGTACACGCCGGAGCCCGGGCCGCGGCCCGGCTGCGCGCCCGTGGACGACGTCATGCGGCCCGACACCGCCACGGGCTGGCACCACGACGCGCACCCCCACAGACTACCAGACAACACCCTCCAATAGCCAATGGACTGCAGGCTGGAAAACGACAGCCTGCAGTTATAACTTACTCTGTGGCAACTCAAAAACTGTGTTAATGTGACTCCAAAGAACGAAGCCGTCTTGTAAGACTACTCGTGACTTTTGACGAGAAAGACATTTTGGTGAGTGATTCAAAGACAATTTGTAATTGTATTTCAATAGTGCCTAATGTCTATTCATCATAGCATGATCTCTGGCGGAGTTTGTGCTACAGACTAAATGGACGAGTGGGTAATATTTTATAAAATGTATGTTAAGTCGTTCGAATGAGAGGTATGCTGTTACAAATGGCGTAAAAATATTTGATTCGCTCAGACGTGTTGCGTAAGTGACACGACCTGCTTATTAAGGCGGTATCTTCAGGAGGGGGAAATGTACAATAGAAAATGTGTAGCTTGTGCAATATTAAACAATTTACTTTTGTGACTGATTTCTTACTGACGACATCAGACAAATGTATCAAATCTCTCTCGTGGAGATGTGGCCCTAATGTTGGATATCAGAGCTCATAAAATAATTTGAGAGATACGTTTTAAAGATCATGTTAGGGTTTATATTTTATAGAAAGCTTTATTATTTAACAAAGTGCCACTGCACGAGTCGATCGCTTTGCTAGGAAGCTTAGACCGCAGGGCGCAGGATACTGTGAGCACGATCGACGTGTGCCTAAATTATCTTAAAGTACGTTTGTATATCTACGAGATTATGACACCAAAACTATGATTAAGGTTTAAATTCAGCAATAAAAGCAAGTTGTGACAACAGTAACATGGTGGAAGTGGAATTTGT
The DNA here is from genome assembly GCA_963853775.1 of Xanthia togata. Lineage (NCBI taxonomy): Eukaryota > Metazoa > Arthropoda > Insecta > Lepidoptera > Noctuidae > Xanthia > Xanthia togata. Next base: position 21,277,081 of record OY970798.1, on the reverse strand, counting down.
GATAAACGCTAAGATATGGCTCTACTAGTATGTTTGGTGCAGGTGTGGACGATTGCAGCTAGAAAAATGAAATTAATTTTACTTTTAGGTATATAATATGAAACTTTTATTGTTAGAATGAAACGACAAGTAGAGCTGTACCTTTGAAACTACTTCACCCTATTAATTCTCATTTTCGCACGGTTGGCGGGTTGAAAGTGGGCTAATAAGGCGGTTGTTATAAAATCAATAAATGCAAATAGTACTGGACTACTGGCCATAGTTGTATGTACTTTGTGTGTAAGAAGAAATCGCAAGAAAACTTCTTGGAAAACTGAAATACGTATAGTTAACGTATTTTATAGCTCAATTATTTTAAAGTGTACTAAAATGGCCAAAAGTGGCGACCGCGTACCGGAAGACGTAGCGTTGGAAGGCCTCCCACAAGATGGACTGATGACCTTGTGAAGGCCACAGGAAACCGCTGGATGCGAGAAGAACAGAACCGGTCGAAGTGGGGGTGCTTGGTGGAGGCATATGTCCAGCAGTGGACGTCTTTCGGCTGGAAATGATGATGATGATGATGACCAAAAATTCGAAGATGTGACATCTACCAACCCGCACTGGGCCCGCGTGGTGGTTTACGGAGGCCTGTTTCTTAGCAATATAGGTTGATTATCCTATTTACTATACTCGAAAGGGAATCATCTCGAAGTAATAAATGACTCCAGATTTGTGCCCTTCCTTCAACCCGCTGATTAGTGTCTCTACACTACGTTATTTCTATATTTTACTACCAGTAGGTAACTCCTAGTCCGTAATTATGTTTTTACACATTTCTTTGAGCAATTATTCGCCTTTAAAAGCGCTTATAAATGCACGTAATATACGTTTAAAGTTTATGCAGTAATTGCCAACTGAGCTCTTAAAAAATAGTTTTTCAAAGGTTCGTTTGAACACTGATATAGTTATACAGGGGTAGTTCCTAGCTCCGGCATTTACTATACACAAATATTAAAATAGTTCTTTCATTTTCATCGTCATAAAAAGAGATCTCTCTGCTCTTAGATTTGTTTCTTTGGGGCCAAATAGTTGTAATATCCATGACAAGTCATTGCGTTTATACTATAATACGATTCTAATTAACGTTAAGTTTGGGAAAGGAAAATGAACTCTACGCGATTGATTTTAAGAGTGATTTTAATGTAATTGGTTTGTTTAAATTAAGTATTTTTCCTAGAACATTCGTTTATTACAATCGAGTTAGAGAAGAGCCAAATAAGTCGTTTTTATCTCAGAATACTTGATATAGTATTTTTCTCTTATACATTATTTTAGTGTTTATATACCTATTACTTTAATTGCTTCTGTGACTGCAAGTCAATCGGTCTCAATGTGTATGCACAATTTATCTTATCACTACACTTTGTTGACGATTATTATAAAGCCCAATTAACGACACGTAGAGCTGTCACTGTACTCTATGTATATTTACGGAGATTTTAAACGAACAATACATGTAGATTAGTAGCTAGAGTTAGTCCATAGAACAGTATGAGCTCTGCACACCGAACGCGATGCGATACGACGCGGTCGTACGACTTTGTACGCAGACATCAGATTTTATTAATGTTCAAAAAACGCGTCGCACGCGCAATATTTTGCGTACATCGCGCTCGATGTGCAGACCTTCTAATAATTAAATGATAAAAACTGAAATTATAAATCTTAAAATTTTATTTATTTTATGACAATATAATTTCTTTTGAAACTGTATTGTTTTGAAAACGGATTCGATGTGTATTTTTAATAAAAACGTGTGATTTCGAACATTCCATGTGGAAAGTGTAATAAGAAGTACAAAAAATATCAATATTTTTGTAGCAAAACGTTGAATTACGATGTAATCATGTGGAATTGGTAAAGTTACAGTATTACAAGGAAATTAGTATTAAACGCGATGAATAGACAGTAAAAATGTCGTCAATTTTGTAAAACTATAAGTAAAAGATGTTTTGTCATTTAAAAAACTGTTTACTCCTTTTTATCATTTTACATTTGGTATTTCTATATTTGGAAATGGTCATATTTAAGTGGTGACTGCTCGGGAATGGTGTTGTAAACCGAGTGTAAAACGCATGAATGATAATCGGAGCAGTGATTCTGAAATATGAGTAAATATTTTTTAATAAAATCGAATTTAAATAACAACGTTTTTTATTAGAACCCCACCCGACGTGAAAATAAGAACAAGATTCAAACCCAACAAACTTGGATAATTAAAATTCATTTCTCACAGTCGAATTGTTTTGCGCAAAGCGGATCTCTTTGACTTAATTCTCATTGTTTTAATTAAAAAGCGAGGGGTCAAGTGTAATTATCTACTTATGAATCAGTGTTAATCGAGGAATCAGTGCCTCGACCGATGTCTGTGGGAACGTCTTCAAAAAGTATTCACATGATAATAACATGTCTTCCCCTGCATACCGTTCCGCAACGCTGGCTTTGACCTCAGATAATTATCACAAGTTTATACCGATTCCGCCATTGTTCGCTGCCGAGATTCAGTGTAATAAACTCGCTAATATTTATGACATGTGTTCACATTGGGAAGTTCGACTGTGACAGTATAAATTGGAAGGTAATTGAGTCAATTGATCTTCGATCTGTAGGGTCTGTTTGACTCAGTCTCTGAACATCGATCCTATCGTTGAGTGCTATTCTCGTCATAGAAAATAGGCGTCATTGATTGACATGGTGAGAATTCAGCTCAAAGTATTCGCAATTACATTAATGCAATGAATGACGTCGGCGACACGTAACAGAAGATCGTTTACCTGATTGTCATGTCGCAGATCGGCCGTAAACGTGGAGAAACATAAAAAAAAACTGATGATATAAGCCTAATGATAGATACTGTTTCAATAATCGCTGGGTTTACCCTTGTCCTGTTCGTTTCCGCGTGTTTATTGCCACCGTCGTTAGTACAGATGCTAGCTATTATCAACAGCAAATTATTTTAATCATAACTTGAATTATTGCAGGATCTTAGTAATTCTATTAATTATTCTTTTGTTCTATATCAATTTAAAAGTTTGCTTTTAGTTAGTAGGTATACTTACTACTACCAATTAAAGGATCATTCATATTAAGTATCTAAGTACCTATAGATAGGTACTCAATTATTTATTGCATTCCACAATGTATATGCTTAGGTGGTAAGTAAACATTTGTTGTAACAATCGTGGACCCTGTCGGGCACAGCAAGAAAAAAAATTGAAGGAAGAGGACTTATTAGGTATACATGCAACTAACTTATTCTAAGTATAGTCTAAGGTAACATTTTATTAATTTAATCTAAAAAAAAGTTGTATTAATTTATAGTATCATGTCAGTTCTATAGATTTGTCAATTAAATATTAATTTATGCTATAATAACATTTATTTAGTAATATCTTTTTTAATTTATTTGTAAATACAGCAATCTTTTTCTCTTTTCTCAGTACTTCGGGTAGTTTGTTATACATTTTTATCGACATAACCAGTGGACTAGAAGAGTGCATTTTTAAACGGGATACCGGTAGGGGGTATGTATAGTTTTGTTGACGATGTATCAAAGCTTAAAAATGAGTAATCAAGCAAAGCAAAGAAAAAAAAATTCAGCAGCGTTTGACACCCACTGAAATCTAAAAGATAAAACGTAATCAGACGAAAACCAAATCAATTAGACTGTGTTTTTGTAAATCGCTAATTACATTTTTCGTCACACGTGGGAAAGCAAATATCTTCAGTTTACCTTACGCATACAAACTATAAAATTTCTTCGCGCCGCCGCGGTTGGCACAGCCACTGTTTCGCTCGCGTGACTGCAAGCATTATTTCCCAATCGGTGACGAGCATAAGAAATTATGACGTTATACAGCACATGCACGTAACCATTCATTCATGCTTGCAAAAAATGTGATTGTGTTGAAAGAAATCAGGGCTTAGAACATCCTGCTAGGTAATCAGGGGAAACTACACAACAGGTTTTCCCCTTATCAACATCCTTTTTGGCCAAACGGCGAACCGGAACATCGGTTGGTCATTTACCTGCACTAATTAACCCTATGACGATTATATCTATGCGGGACTGTGAGAAATCTGTGTGCACACAATTGAATCATTGTCTGCGTTTTTACATTCTGCTAGGTTGATCTATGGTGCCAAGATATGCAGAGTGTGGGAAATCTTGAACGGCACTGGTGCTCCGATGTTTTCCAACATGTCGTCTCCGTTCGTGGGAACTGTGGCCAGGAAACACACCAATTTTTACAACTTAGCAATTATAATTTTAGTTTTATTTTCAATTGTTTAGATTTTAGAATATTTTAAACATGCTTGTTGTTTTAAAAAGTGCTTCAGAGGACGTCTTCTGGCAATTAACTTAAAATAGGTATGATAAAAACAAGATTGTTATCATTAAAACTCGTATTTTCATGAACGTTGGTGTAAATTTAACTTGCACCTGTGTTCTTGCTGTAATTTTCTATAGGTAATTCGTGGGTTTTTTTCCGCGTTGGCCATTCAGAGATGTGGGTGGAGCATTTAGTTGAACGAAAACGCCCATTGTTTCGCGCACAAAAAGCGTTATGCCGTGACGTCTATACTGAAGCTGTGCCAAATAAGGTGGCCTTCAATCAGATTATTTTACTGAATATTAGTAATAGGTCCTTACCTATGTAATTGGAGATTCTGTAACCAGCATTTTCAGATTTAATTATCTGTAGATTGGCGCGCAATTCGAAATTCAAATGATTTTTATTCGAAAGACGTGATAATTTAATTTCAAATTCTTCATTTATTTTTAGATAGTTTTTTGTTTTTGTGACATTGTGGTAGTTTTTGGCGCCATGGATAAACTGAAACTGCCGCAGCCGTAGATTGAGTTGGCGGATTCAACTCAATCTACAAAATAGGCAGAGAGAGGCAATACAAAACGCTTTCGCTGAACTCATCGCCTCCCGTCCGGCAGACTTCTACAGTAAAGGGATAAACAAACTGCCATCAAAATGGCAAAATTGTATAGATAATTTGGGCCAGTAGGTACTTTGATGAGCTAAAATAAAATAAAACTACCAAAATTTTTATATAAGATTTAAATTATCATACAAATCTCCAATTTCAATAACCTAATAGATATATTTTATCGTAGGTATTTACTGTTATATTACCTATTACTTAACCTTTAGCTCACCTAGCTTATCTTTACAGAGTGGATTTTTGAGATTTTTGCGAACAAGTTCTTCTAAGGATCTAAAAACTCTACTGAGGACCAACTGAAGTTTGACTAGGTACTTACTAGAAATGTCAGAAATCGCAAAAAAAACTTGTTCCATACTTTAGGCAGGATTTTTTTTTTTACTTATCTACCTACTTTTTATGATGGACAGACTAGCCAAAAAAATCGAACGAATACGCGTTATAATTTTATTTGCTGAGAAAACAAAATAGTTTGTTGTTTGTGATTTCCGACGCTCTGAGAAAAAAAATGACCTCAAATAATTTTAAACTTTTAGACTTGTATGGGAAACGTTAAAAATACTGTCCGTTACAAGTCAGAAAACGCAAAAAGCTTTTGTGTGGAAAAAGTTTTTCTAAAGCAACATGTTCTCATTTTAAATAAAATTATAAAACGTACCTATTCGTTTGAAATTTGAAACCCTTTTGACGTGTTTGTTTTTAACAATTTAAACATATTTATTTACTCAGACAATATGATATATACATATTTGTAATGTGCTCGACATTCATTTGATACCCAACATGGCATTATTACATATTTTTTTGGTTCATGACTTCTGGAGGGCGCCATATTGATTATATTTAATGTGGCGTCACATAGCCACCTGGACAATCAAGACGCTTCTAACGATACCTCATTTGTCAAATTATGATCAGTGGTTTAGAAGTGATTAGGTAACAGATGAACATACATACATACATACCGGTCAAAATCATAGCCTTCCTTTTTGCTTCGCCGTAGTCGGGTTCCTGAAGCTTTTTGGATAGGTCGACAAATTAATTTCTATTTCGGAGGAGTGTTTAGGTACATTTACGGGCTAATTTCGCTTGCCGTACCATCCTAGTCTCTTAATTCTGAAGCGTGTATACATCAGTCGAAAAAATAATTTCAATAAGAATCTGTTTATAAATAGTTTAAAAAAAAGCCGACCAAGTGCGTGTCGGACCACGCACAATGAAGGGTTCCGTAGTTGGGATGAATTTATCCCAAATCCAAACTTAACATGTAGTTGAAAAACATGTTCTCCACACATTCCAACTGCAAATGTAAGTTTTTACGCGCCATCTTGAGAGATTTACCACGTTTTCTAACTCGCTTAGCTCGTTTTCGCAAATATTTTTGGCCCGGGATGCCAAATCTTTAAATACGCCACTGTGCCTGCTTGGGTTCGAACCCACGACCTGCAACTTTTAAAGGCTCTTGCAGAGCAGCGCGACGCGACTCGAATAATATCTACTATTTCTAAGAAAACTTCACGGTATAACAATAGCCGGTGTCGTGTCGCGCTGTCGCGTCGCGCTAGTCTGCACGAAGCTTTAGTCGCGGCCGTTACCCCAGGAGCATCACTGGTCTGCTGCTTCGCTCTCCTAGTAGGATAAATCCTACCCACGTTTGTACCTCTAAAAGTTTGAACAGTATCACAGAACATCATATTTGTCAAAAAAATAAAAAATGGTGAAAAATAGGTAAAACAACCCCCTTTTTTTAAGTCGGATAAAAAGCTCATTATTTCAATCACCTGCCGCTTGACGATTTCAGATGTTGGGATTTCCAGAAAACTCCTTACGCGTTTGGCCCTACCATTGACTATCAGTTCAAAAATACCGTACGTCTCTACCTAGGATAGGAGGAAGGATTTTCAATTACTAAGTGACCAGATCGGGGCTTGGGACACTCCACGAAAATCAAAGAATGGGGGTATTTTTTTTTTTTAATTATAATGAATATTGAATAATAATCAGTAACCCAGTTATGAGAGGATTTAAGGATTGCGCGCAAAAAAATATGGCTTGCTGACTTTTCGATTTCTATTATGTTTAAGCAAAGCTGCTTGAAAAACCTGTCCAAAAGAATGACCCGTAAACAATTACTTATCTTCAAGTGTTAATAAAATGATTTTTCGAACTATCGACATATTGACCAAAAATAATTATGGGATGCTGAATCAAAAAAAGTAGGTAGGAGTCTCATTTCCTACGAAATGTATGATAAAGTTTTTTGCGATTTTTGACTTCTCTAGTAGTTACTCAAACTTCAGTTGGTCCAAGAGTTGGATAAACTTTCCATTTATAATTCCATTATATTACGAAAAAAGTAACCAATGGGCCGTCGAGTTAGAAGTTCATTTTTTTTTTAGGTTTTAGTGACACAAACGAATCGCTGTAAATCCGACTCCACGCAGACTTGTCTGCTCTACCCCTAGTGTAATTTAAAATCGCGTAGGTGCGGAGGGGCGAGGCGGCCCGCGAGTTGAGGAGCAGGTGGTTGTAACACTCGCCGCCGCAGCAGCAAGCCGAAGCTGCGTTGGTGAGCGCTAAACCCATCTGCGCCGATAAACTCGCCCCGCATCGCCGGAGCCGTGACAGAAACCATGCCTGCTGCATGTTTCATGCTTGCTTGCATGCTGCATGCTTTGCATGGAAATTAGTGTTTTAAACTAACCTAACCTCAAAACTTTAACCACGGATATCTCCATAACCATGGGGCTGCGAAGGGGTGGGGATGAGACAGGGGTAGCCCCCCCCCCTTCCCCCACCCCTCCCCGACCCATAAATCGATGGCCCATAATGGAAAGTTTCACCCAAGAGTTTTTCGATCCTTGAAACAGGATTGATTGGCATCATAAAAAGTTTTTGTGAAAACTCAAAAACTGTCCCTTTTCTTGCTGACTGTATATTTTTTCAAAATCTGTGGATGCAGATCTAAATGTTTCAAAAGTCAAGGACAGTCTCCTAAGAGCGTTTTCCTGTAGCTACAACGGTTAAGGTAGCTGCCCTTACTGCCCATCTCAAAAATAATCATCAGCATAATTAGCCTATAATTTTCCCACTAAGTGGGACACAGCCCACAGGCCTCTTCCCTGTGAGAGGAAGTAAGCCGTAATCCACCACGTGGACCCAATCTGGGTTGGCGGTTAACGCGACACTAAGCGACTTTTTATGATTTTTTACTGAAGATCACGTCTAAACCAGTAAGTATTAATGATTTGGAAAAACTATTATGTTAATAAGAGCATTTTCTTAATAACTTAGTCTGTGAATATTTTAGATTATGTTTATATTACATTATGTAATTCATTTGTAAAGTTTTGCTAATGCGGGTAAAAAACTGAGAATCACGCAAAAACTAACAAGCGTATTTTTCTGACCACCTTTTTTTTTCTTTTTTCTTTTTTTGGGTGGGAAATCATCAAATGACTTCTCCCGTTCTGGGTGGAGCGGGAGGGCGTGTCAGACTCTTACTGACTAAAACCCACCCGTGTTCCTTCTTTTGCCTGTGCAATGCCAGGGGGCCACGGTATCCCTTTCGGACTTTCCCGCAACCCCGGCAGGCAATGGTCTCATCGGACCCCTTCACTTGCTGACATCTCTTTGAGGCGCGCGTGGAATACAACGCGCCGTCGACCCGGGCCTGGTCCTTACCGGACGGCGAGCTACCCATTGCTCACCGTCCGCAAGCCCGCGCCTACGGTGGCCGGGAATCGGCAATCGATTCCCGACGCCCAGGGCGTCTCCTCCTGCGGCGGCAAGGGGCGTGAGGGCGCGAAATTTGCCTCTCCCTCACGCGCTCCGCCTCCTCTTTCGCGAGCATTACTGCTTCGCAGAAGGAGATGACGGCCTCCCATGCCCTCTCGCTCCGCACCGATCGCCTCCACGAGGACACGGCGGTGCTCTGCCCAAGCCGGGCTTACCTCCACCGTATGCTCCACCGTGTCTTCCGGGCGATCCACGCCGTGATGACACCCGGGCGTTTCCTCCCGCCTTATCCGAAACAGGTACCTCCCGAAACAGCCGTATCCGATGAGGACCTGCGTCAGGCGGAAGGTGTGGATGCCGTGGCGCCTCTCCAGCCACTCATCAAAGAGGGGACTTATCGCCGCAATAGTGGCGTGCCCAGCACTGGGTTGCGACAATCGCACTCTCCATGATGCCATGAGGTTCCGTCGGAGCTCTGTCCGCTGTGCCGCGATTTCTCGCGGCATCGGAGTCAAGCCCTGGCGTTTCGCCTCCCATCCCATGGCGGCAATCCGGCAAGGAGGCTCGCCGCCTCACCGGAGACCGTGCGGTATCCCCGGACCAGCCGGGTGGCCATGACCCTCTGGGACGCGTTCAACCGGCGGGCAGGCCGCCGCCTCAATAAACGCGCCCACACCGGTGCCCCGTACAGGGCCATGGACCGCACTATCCCCGCGTATAGCCTCCGGCAGGAGGCGTTTAGACCCCCTAGCGGGCAGGAGCCGCTTCAAGGCAGCCCCGGCCCGCTCCAGTCTGGGAGCCAAACGTCGGAAATGCTCCACGAAGTTCCACCGACTGTCGAGGACGAGTCCCAGGTACTTCATCGTCGACTCGACGCCGATGTGAACCCCTCCTACCGTTATTTGGGAACCCGACGGTGGCGCGTTCCGAGGACCATGAAAACACATGGCCTTGGACCTGTGCAGTGCCACCTCGAGTCCCAACTGCCGGATTCTGGCCACGATTGTCGCAACCCAGTGTGTCGCTAGTTCAGCCGCCGCCTGGTGCGACCTCCCCTGTGCCAGGACCAACGTTTCGTCAGCGTAACAGACGACGCTGACGCCACTGGGGAGGTCGGCGCGCAGCACCCAGTCGTATCCGATGTCCCACAGATGCGGCCCCAGGACCGATCCCTGTGGGACACCGCACGACATCTCTCGCCGGTTCCACTCTCCCTGGTGACCGGGGTAGATGATGGCCCTGTCCGCCAAATATGCCTCGAGCACACGACAGAGTAAGGTCGGCCGATCCGGTGATACCGGAGTGCCTCCCTGTTGCAACTCCAGGGTATTGAAGGCGTTGGCGATGTCTAGAGACACCACCAAGACGACCCCACCCCGAGCCACCGCATCCCCCGTCGTGAGGGCTCGCACGCGCATGATGGCGCCCACCGTGGAGCGCCCCCTGCGGAAACCAAACTGGCTCTCCGCCAAATCTGGCCCCACCCGCACCAGCCGCCCGACGAGGACGACCAATCCTTCCATTTTAAAGATAATTTAACTATTGGTATTTTAGTATTCGTATTTTATTAAAATACCTTTTGAGCTCAGCACAGAACACGCAAGCGAACCACTCAAGGCCGCTGGCATATAGCGTCTTAAGTTCTAACACCGCGGATGTTAAAATACGCAAATTTTCAGGAGAGAAAAAATATTGTTTAATTTCTGTACAACACTGACAAGGACTTCCGCGGTGTTAGAACCTAAGCGACGATATGTCTTGGAACTTTTGGTTCCAGGACATGCCCGTTTCACCACGACGTTCTTCAACGATTTTGAGAGTAGTGGTTATTAAATAATTTACACTAAGTAAAGAGCCTGCTCAGTAACCTAGGTATTTATTTACCCTACGGCCAAGAGGGCCATAGCCCGGGGCGGCAGGCTGCACCCCTCGCAGCTTGCCTTGTATTCTTGATACAAGCACTAGATACACTATTTTAGCCTGCTGTCCCCTAACATAAATATCTGTACCTACGAATGGTCAAAAAGAAATCTAACCTATTTGAGGGGATGGGATGCAAAAATTCTCGAGTTCGTTTCGCTCGCAAAAGCGAAAAATAGAAATAAAAAGTAAGTTCTAAAACCACAACCCTACGACTACTGAAAAATCACGCTCTAAAAAGGATGAAACAAGAAAATATTACAGAGAGAAATGAAGACTTAGGTACAAAAATGGTCAAGGTAAAGCCTTCGTCGCATGCCTCTATAATTGTTTCATACTTTTTAAGTGCGTGATTTCTCAGTAGTCGGATTATAGTTTTTGAACTTACTTTTTATTTATATTTTCTTGGGGTTATAATTTCGTGATAAAGTATTTGCAGAGCCGCTTTATTTTTTTAGTTTTTATTGTATAATAGGTATTCATTTTAAGGCCGCCGTACATAGCAGTCTCACTGCTTGTTTTTAACAATTTAAACATATTTAACTGTTTACATAGACAATATGATATATATACTCGTACATAGTTGTAATGTGCTCGTCAAACCATTCATTTGATACCCAGCATTATTACATATTTTTTTTTAGTTCAGGCCTTTGTCCTCTGGAGGGCGCCATATTGATTATATTTAATGTGACGTCACATAGCCACCTGGACGATCAAGACGCTTCCAACGATACTCACGATATCATTTGTCAAATTATGATCAGTAGTTTAGAAGTTATGAGGTAACAGATGAACATAAGTACATACATACCGGTCAAAATCGTAGCCCTCCTTTTTGCTTCGCCGTAGTCGGTTTTTTTTGGGTAGGTCGACAAATTAATTTCTATATCTGTATGAATGGTCAAAAGAAAACCTAACCTATTCGAGGCGGGGTGCTTACATTTACGAGCTAGCTTCGCTCGCTCTACTATCCTAGTCTCTTAATTCTGAAGTTTTTATACATCAGTCGAAAAAATAACTTCATTATGAATGTGTTTAAATGGTTTAAAAAAAACCGACCAAGTGCGTGTTGGACCACGCACAATGAAGAGTTCCGTAGTTGGGATGAATTTATCCCAAAAACAAACTTAACATTGTAGTTGAAAAACATGTTCTCCCACACATTCCAACTGCCAATGTAAGTCTTTACGCGCAATATTGAGAGATTTACCATGTTTTCTAACTCGCTTAGCTCGTTTTCGCAAATCTTTTTGGCCCGGGATGCCAAATCTTTAAATACGCCGTGCTGCGCTGTGCCTGCTTGGGTTCGAAGTTCGAACCCACGCACGACCTGCAACTTTTAAGTCGCGGCCTTTACCCCTGGAGCATCACTGCTCTGCTGCTTCGCTGTCCTAGTAGGATAAATCCTACCTACCTTACCCACCTTTGTACCTCTAAAAGTTTGAACAGTATCCCAGAACATCATATTTGTCAAATGTAGGCCTACAAAGGTCGCCTATTATGTTATTACGATGAAAAATAGGTAAAACATAACCTCCTCTTTCATTATTTCAATCACCTGCCGCTTGAAGATTTCAGATGTCGGGATTTTCAGAAAACTACCTACGCGTTTGGCCCTACCATTGGTTGCTATCAGTTCAAAAATACCTAGGTTAGGAGGTAGAATTTTAATTTCTTCGGCATCCACGTATTCCTTCCTATAGCAATGAAGTGATTCTGATCTCATCAGATTAGAATCCTGAACCATGATTAAGCCAGTTTCCTCTGCGTTGAATAAGAGATCATCTCATCTGCGGCTGCAATTATGTTCTTAGTGACGCAAACATGATGCATGACTTACGGAAGTCACTGCTTTATATTTACAACACTGTAAAACCTTTGACGAGGTATCTACCTATGTTTTATTTGCATTAGATATTTTCGTTTTTTTTATAGTTTAACTTAATCGGTGTCTAAGTAAATAAACATTAAGAAAAGTTAGCTTATCTAATCGAAAAAGGAAAGGGGAAGCAACTTTGAAGCTGACACCGTAAACACGGTTTTCTTTTGACTTAGATTAACAATTCTTTTATATATCCACTGGCGACCCTCCCCTCCTTCGCACGGGAGCAATGGTGCTATGCCAAAACATCGAGATTTCTGTGCTAAAGTAGGTACTGTGAGGGGTTGGCCCTCACAGAGAGCTTGTAACTACAAATAATATACTGCGGAGGTACTTTAAGGGGTCCAGAGGACGCTGTATTTGAAACTCTTAAGAAATTGCAACTAATAGAACAACGCTTGCTCCACACGGAGCCCTAAACCGATCTATCTCCTAGAACAAATGCTAGACATGTTTCTATTCAAAAGTAGTTCTATATTTGAATGTTACAATGTACACAATGTATTATATACGTTCCGGAATAAATGCTCTAACTAAATGATCAACAAAATCCATTGTGGAGTTCAGAAAAACTAAGCGTATCTGACCGCTTAGTTTTTCTGAACTCCACAAAAAGACAGACACGAACAGCAACTTTGTTTTATACTATGTAGATTGTAGAGATTCTTCAAAGAGTGTTGGTTAGAGCATGAGCAGTAGCGTCCTCCTGCCTATTCCGTAATACTTAATCAGTTTCCCAAGCGTAGTAATCACGGCAATATGTATATGATTGGTCGTTCTTACATATTTTGGTCTTTATTAGTTAACGAACTGATTGAACGTACTGAAGTCGTACGAATATCTGGGATAGGTTGGTACCTATCCCTGATATTCGTACGACTTCAGTACGTTCAATCAGTTCGTCTCGTGTCGTGGATGTCGTATTTTGATAAAGTCAGTTACTACTCTGGTGAGTAGTAACTGACTTTATCAAAATACGACATCCACGGTTGCTACTACAACAGGAAAGTTATTCCTCATATTTCCAGAAGATTTCTTATGCTAGACCCAGTAAGTGGGGCTTTTGTTTTGCATGTGCTTATTAACAAGGCAATTCCCGATAAAACAGAAGTTTTAACCGCCACTGTGGTCTAGTGGTTAGACCAATTGTATCAGACTCCAGATTCCCAGTGGGGACAAAAAAATTTGCTCGGTTTGATTGGTGGTAGGGCTTGCTCTAAGTCTGCCTGGCTATACACCATCTTATCTAAGTCTGTCGCCATAATAACAATGTTAACAGCATGGTTGTGTTTCAGCAGTTAGAGCTTAGATAGCCAGTTCCTCTGTGGTTGAGGATTCCGAGAGAAGCTTGCTTCCACCTTCGGCCTGATCATCACTTACCATCAGGTTAGATGCAGGTCAGGAGCTACCCCGTCATAGATTAAAAAAATAAACAAAAACAAATAGTCTTGGTTATAATTCGAGCGATTTCATTAACTGCCTTATTAAATTGTATACGGAAAGGTAATTTCTTTGATAGCGCATTGATTGCCGGTACCTAAGTATGCGTCTATTGTTTTGATCATTAAAGATAGGTTATAAACTTGTAACGTTAATGTTGATAGTTGGAAGATTTTTTAACACTAATCGGTACTTTGGTAGGTAGGTACTTGTAGGCACTAGAATGTGAAGTGTTAATTAATTATAGTAGTACCTAGGATACGGTGGCGATTTGTCCAGGGAAATGATTCCTGCATGAAAATGTCGGACAAAAAGTTGGCAACGTCGCAAATAGCTGTCAAATATTTACCTGTTTTGATTAATTTGGCAATATTATTGTATGGCAATAAGAAATTTGGCTAACTAGTCAAAAGATTTTGAAAATTTAACCCCTCTTAAAATAGGGGATGAATTTTTTAAATCTTTCCTTGGTACTCGCCTTCGTACTTCGTACTTCTTCGCCTTGTATCTTTATGGCTTAACTCTTGTCCATAATTTCATGCTTCGGGACCTAGCGGTTTAGGCTGTGCATTTTCTGACAGTTAATTTAAGATTTGTATTACATAAAGTAGATTTTAATGCACTACAGAGCGATTTTTCATAATTTAATTGATCAAAACAGCGAAATATGAGACAGCTATTTGAGGCATTGCCCACTTTCAGAATAAACCCTCTCACTTTTCTCTACAAGGAAATCATACTTGTAATCATTCTTCTAGAATGTATTGGTGTCCTTATCCTGTCTTTGAACTTACCGACTTATCTTCAATGCTGAACAGTGTCAACTGAAAAGACCACTCTATTCCATCGGTTCCCATTAGACCCAGAATCAGCACTGCCACATTATCTTTCTCATCAATTCTAAAACAGTAGAACCTTTCTCTACAGGAATTTACTCTACCAATATTAGGACTACGTCCTGCAAAAGTTGTCTAGAAGTGATGACTCGATCTTACAACTATTTTACTCGTATTGTGAAACTAAACACACCAAATTGTGTATTACATTACAAAACATAGCATTTATAAAGCTCTAGAAACGTACAGAACAAGCAATCAAAGAGTACTTAGTCACCGGTTGAGTTGTTTGACATTTTACGTCGCAGGTAGGTACCTACTGTCGGGTCACCAAAATTGCACACTTTAGGATGAGAAATCAGACTCGAAATTGCTCTAAACACTCATATTCTTGATGTTAGATAAATGACTTCCTGCTGGTGCCACAATAGAGGCATCATTATTCCTCGGGCTTCGTGAATAGACCGCGCTGCCGTGGGAGACTCCCACGACTTTATTGCGGATATATATTTTTTGTTTGTTCTAATTAACAGTTTTTCTAATAGTCTGCTTTTACTTTAATTGTTCTTGTTCATTCAGAACCGTGTTTTTAACTGTTTTTTTGGTAAAATAACTCTTAATGTTAGAATGGACCAACTTTTCTGAATTGCAGTGTATTTGCGTGATTATCAAAATGGCTGAAAACATTTTGTTGAATTTTCCTCAACATTTTAAATGCATAATGAAGAAAAAGATTAAAGACTAGCATACGAGTATTAACTTTTTATAGATGCACTTCGTTAATGGCTCATCGCTCGCTCGTGGAAAATGGCTTTCCGTTCCCCATCTTTATGTAAATTGAATTGATAATTCTCACATTAGCATGGGGAAGTTTAACATTAATAACGTACCTAAAAGGAATAAATATGCAAGGTTTTACCGTATAGTGAACCAATTTGAAGCTCATCATAGTCGTATTTTTATGTGAAATAATATTTCGATCTCTTTTTTTTTGTTCATTAAAATTTAGTTGTTTACTCAGTTTAATTTTCCTTATTTTCCTTGTCGAGTCGTAAGTAGTCTTCAAGTTGTTGACTTTAGGTTGGCAACTACAATAACCTTTTTTTATACGATTATTACGGTATGATGAGGTTTGAAATGACATTAGGTTGTTTTAGGAGACATAATTATGACAAATTGGCCTTCATTGGCCAGTGATGGCCAATTTGTCATATATTTTTCCGACCAAGACGAATGTCTACTGTGAAGGGGACTATGGGAGCTAAACGCAAATTTTATAACGCCTAAAAGTATGCTGGATATTGAATTTCTGGTAAAGAATTTCTCAGAAACAGCAAAATATTGAAAGAAAGCCAGTCGATTCAGTTATCGGTACCTAGGTACAACACTACACTCCAGCATTCTCTTCTGAGTACACCTCCGCGTGACCTACATAAATATAATACGTGCCTAATAATAGGAATCGAACCGAGAATGCATGTTCAGTTGATGAAACTTTTAATCACTAGACTTGAGTACCTACATCTGCTCATTGCCATTGTTTAAGAGGCTGACATGACAACAGCTAAAACGCGGTCACTGTCGGACTGCATAGAAAAGAAAGAGAAGCGCGATGACACAACGCTGGTAATTTATTGCAAATTATGAAGATATTATCTATTCGGGCTTAAATTGCACTCTAGGGGTAGGCCAGACTGCCGCGAGAAATCGCGGCACAGCGGACAGAGCTCCGACGGGATCTCATGGCGTCATGGAGAGTGCGATTGTCGCAACCCAGCAGTGCTGGGCACGCCACTATTGCGGCGATAAGTCCCCTCTTTGAGGAGTGGCTGGAGAGGCGCCACGGCGTCCTCACCTTCCGCATAACGCATGACTCCTCCCGCTCCACCCAGAGCGGGAGGAGTCATTTGATGATTTCCCACCCAAAATAAAAAAAAACAAAAAGGAGTAGGTAGGGCAGACAAGACTACGTGCATTCGGTTTTGTAGCGATTCGTTTCTGTCACTAACTTATGTAGCACAACATACACCATGCATTCAGCAAGCATGACAGCATGCAAGCGAGCATGCAACATGCAGCAGGCATGGTTTCTGTCACGGCTCCGGCGCTGCGGGGCCCCGGCGGCGGCGGTCCCACGCGAGCCTATCGTCGCTGATAGTTTTAACGCTCACCACCCCAGCTTCGGTTTGCTGATCGCCGGTTTTTTAAGTCAATATTTTAATTAAATTTATGATTAAAAATGCTATTGGCAATTAACGGCAATATGCCTAATAAAATTATTCAAAATAAAATTCTGCCATCTTAAAAGTATGCCACTGTAAATTCGGACATATAAACATTCGGCCAAACAATAATTATATTAAATACTAGCTGTTGCCCGCGACTTCGTTCGCGTGGTTATATAGTGGTAATAATAAAGATTTTAAATGGGGGTTTTCGAAAATTTTATCTATAGTTTTACAGAAAACGATGGTGAATGTGTGATAAATAAACATGTACTCGTATATATTATAACATATAGTTTGGAATTTGGTATTTAATAATGGTGATATGTGAATACCAGGTTCACCGTACTATAAGATACTTTTTACCACGGAAAAGCGTGACGGAGGTAAACAGGGAAAAAACAAAAAAAATATCGAGCTATAATTTGATGAAACTACTTACCTACGTTAATGATATTGTAAAAAAAATATATAAAACCTATCTTCGTTTGAATTTAATTTAGTTGTATTTTCAGTTTGTTGTAGTAAAAGTGATCAATAAATGTTTGTTGAACACATAGGGTTGCGAAAGCGCTTATATTCCCTTAATAAAATCCCTGTCGTAAAATCTGTTCCTAACTGACATAAACTCTAGACTTGCTAAATTTCAGGTCGACAGTACAAATAAAAAATCAGAATCATACAAACTTGCGAGAGTGCTTAGACCTCTTTAATCCGGCCCTGTCGCAAAATCCGTTCTTAGCAAACGTCTACTAACCATTAATTACCTCACAGCCAAATGTTAAGTTTGTAGCACAAAAAATTAAGGACTTTCATACAAACTTGCGAGAGCCATTAAACCTCATTTTGCACTGACAGGATAGGTCCACTCAAATCTGTGTGGTTCTTTTCTCAAAATACCATTTCAGAGGTCAGAGGTTCTACATGGTCCTCATAATGGCCTGTCCAAGATTATATCTGGACTTTAAAAGAGACTGACTGACTTTAAAAGAAAGGCCGAAACAAACTCAGAGGGAGTTTGTTTCGGCCTTTCTTCTCAGAGTAGTCAGATAGGAAACGCCGAACTCATCTAGGTTTTTTTTTTTTTTTTTTTTTATGATTACCTACTTGTAAAAGGTGATTCCAATATTCTAAACACAGAATAAACAATTTCATTTCTCCTTAATCTGGCCCTGTCGCAAAATCCGTTCTTAGCGGACGTCCACTAACTACCTTTTTTTTTTTTGGTCTCGGTGTGGAAAATCCTCATGGATGTCCTCCGTCCTGGGGCGGGCGGAGGGGTCTGTCAGACTCGTACTGACTAAAAACCACCCCGGTGTTCCATCTCACACCTACGCCGGCGTTATCCGCCCTCCGCCGACGCCCGGTGCGTCTGCTGCGGATCGGGTTAGCAGAAGCAATCTCCCGCTCCCTTTCCGCAGCCTTTCTGCGAAGTGACTGTTTCGCAGAAGGATACCACCGCGTCCCAGGACTCCTCGCTGCCGACCATCGAGTCGACAAAGGCCGGCAGTGACAGGTCACTGCCGACACCTGAGATGAGGGCACGGCGCCTCCCAAGCAACACACTCTGCCAGCGTGTGCCGAGCCGCGTCCTCCCGACAGTCGACGCAGTGGTGACACCGAGCGTCCGGCTCCCTGTTTATGCGACACAGGTACTTCCCGAAGCAGCCATGCCCCGAGAGCACCTGCATCACCCGAAAAAACAGGGAGCCGTGCCTCCTCCCGAGCCAGCGCTCGAGCACTGGCCGGACCGCCCCGATGGTGACGGGGCCGAACCCTGTGGAACACCGCACGACACGTCCACTAACTACCTGCCTTAACCTACCTTCCTGCCAACCTATATATCATCCTCTTTAGGATTATTTTTGAGGCAAAAAGTAACCTATGTCATACCTTAGGATGCGATTTATCTCCTTTCCAAATTTTATCGAAATCCGTTCAATGGTTTAGGCGTGAAAAGGTAACATACAGACAGACATTTTGGTACTCAAACCTCAGTTGGCCCGATATAGTTTTTTGACCCTATTATTAAGAAATAGGATCGACTGGCCTCAAAAAAGCTTTTGTGAAAATTGGCCATTTTATTGCTGACTGTAATTTTTTTTTTCAAAATATGTGAATGCAGATCAACATGTTTCAAAAAGTTAAGGACAGTCTCGTAAGACTGTTTTCTTGTAGCGACAACGGTTAATGTACGTGCCCTTATTGCCCTATCTCAAAATCAACCTTTTTTTTTTGGTTGGGCAATCATCAAATGACTTCTCCCGCTGCGTGTCAGACTCTTACTGACTAAAACCACCCACCCGTGTTCCTTTAGTTGCCTGTACATTGCCAGGGGCCACGGTATCCCTTTAGGACTTTCCCGCAACCCCGGCAGACATAATTATGTCCCATCGGACCCCTTCACTTGCTGACATCTCTTTGAGGCGCGCGTGGAATACAACGCGCCGTCGACCTTGTTATGATTGACTGCTTAGATCCATAAAGCTATAGCGTGATGATTATCTTTTAAAAGGTTAAATCCGTAACTATCTGCAATATTCTAACCTTTTGGCTAGACTTTTTACAATTTGCGGTAATCTATAGAAGAATACGAACATAATGCAATATTGCTCATCCCCCAAAGCATATAGCGTGATATTTTTTTTTTAAAGTCTATTGTCACGTTACTATTATTTATACAAATTTTCAAGGTAATCAAGCCGCACAGTAAAATCCTCCGCTGTAAAAATGAATACCCCTTTTCACCCCGTCAGGGGTAAATTTTCAAAAAGCCTTGATATAAGTTTTTATTTATTTTCAGTTTTTTGTATAAATACTAAGTTTCGAGTAAAGGCTTGTGCAGACCAGCGCGACGCGTCAGCGCAACGCGACTCGAACAATACAATTTCTTAGAAAACTTCACGGTATAACAATAACCGGTGTCGCGTCGCGCTAGTCTGAACGAAGCTTTAATCAGACCGCGCGTTAAAATTCTTCCATACAAACTTTGATACCCCCAATCCTCCTTTAGGGGGAAAAAACTAGTTCTTAGTTTTTTCTAACTTCTAGTTTAGAAAAAACTAAAAATGGCAAAGTTTATAATTTCCATACATAAAGTATTCGTACCAAGTTTCAAGTTTATTAACTCAAGGAATAAGATTTTTCATACAAATAAAATCACCCCTTTTCTCCCCCTTAAAGGTCGATTTTCCAAAAAATCCGTTCGTAGCGGATGTCTACTAACTATAAACTACCTCCCTGCCAAATTTCATCTTTATACGTCAAGCGGTTTTCGATATTTCGTGATGAATGAGTGAGTGAGTGACCTTTCGCTTTTATATATATAGATTTGTTAAGTATGCCTTTAGAATATTCGTTTAAAGAAGATAATGCAAAGTGTGTTATGCCAAATAAATTTCGGAGAAAAGAAAAGATTCTGCCAGATATAGGGAAACCATTTTAGAGTACGTTCGTGATGTTTTCTATCGTATTAAATTTGTTCTATTGTTTTCAATACAATGTCATATATTCTTCTGATTTTGTTTACTGCAGTTGATCACATACTTTAAGGCGTTAAAAAAATTGCATTTAGCTCTTATCCCTTATCAGCAGACGTTCGTCATAGTTGAATTTTGTGTGCACCACCCCAGCAGAATATTATGACCTTACGAGATTTTGTCTTTAAAGATATGATTTTATTAGCAACTCATCTCGTGAAGCTAAATGGTGCCTCTAGTCTTGACACTATAGAGTTACCTATACTGGAAAATACAGATTTTAAGTAAAGGCTTGAGAAAAGGGATTTACAAATTTCTTAAAGATGAACTCACCATGTTTAAGAGAGAATTTAGTAATTATTCATCATCATCAAAGTCGTATATTGTCATCGTATATTTTTACCCCGGTATAGACTTTTTATCCCGGTAAAGTAGGTATGTAGGTAGGGTTAGTAGGTAGATAGGTAGGGTAAGTAGGTAGGTAGGTAGGTAGGGTAGGTAGGTAGGTAGGGTAGGTAGGTAGGGTAGGTAGGTGGGGTAGGTAGGTGCGCCGTAGATAAGTACTTAGTGCTACCCGTGCGAAGCCGGGGCGGACAGCTAGTGCATTGATAAACGTCAATGGAAAAATTTTCGGGGTTGGTTTTGAATAAAATAAAACACTCAAAATATCATTGTGACTCATGTTTACAACCACTCACAAATGCAACTTTTTACTTTAAAGCGATATTAATAAAACAAACATAATTTAATTGTCACCGGACTCATGGCATGAAACTGACAATAAATTTTACACAATACTTAGAATAAATTCCTTTACCTATTAAATAAATACATTGATGTTACCTATGTATTTTATAAATATATAAACATCTAAATTCAATACGACATCTGTGTCTTGCTCGATTTTTATCGATATTTCATTTTATCGACTTTCAATCTCTTGTTCATCGATGATCAAGATTACTTACATCTCTATTTTAAATCGTTTTTTTATCGTTATAAATCGAACAATACTTCAAGTGTCCAGTGCTTGATTTACATCAAAGCACGTTAATTATTTTATTATATTTCGGTAATATAAACAGTGCTGTGCTAAAACTAATTCACGAGTAAATATATCTAGTTCCTGAACTTTGAATATAAATTCCTTTTTTTCCTGCGAATAGCGCTGAAAGCTAGGCACTTATTAAAAGGCAATAATTAGCAATGCTAGATAATTTCATACCATGTTAAGTTACCGAACACCTAATTATAAATTGTAACAGATCTTTACGACAACCGCTATTTAATGTTAAAAGTTTAAAACCAATAAATATGACATAAAATAAAATTAAAATATTTTCCAATGTAGACTGAAACGAAAATTTTAATAAATATAAATATTTCTTATTTCTAGATTTTTGAAGATACGTATTTCAGTTAGCCATTTCCACTGAAGAGGACATAGAAGAACAAATACCTACACTTAGGTCGTTGTACTTAATAACTATAACAGAATGGATTTGGAATACCAGTAACATAGTTTAGTAGATATTATATTTCGATCTTAGAGTATGGACGGATACATTTAATCTACAGTAGATTTTGTTTGACGCGAATGTTACAAAAATAATGCGACCACAAAAATTGTGCATCAAGTTTATCTAAAATGATACAGCGCACTAGTTATGGAGATACAGTGTGCCTAGTATATCTTGGCAGGTGGCGAAATAACGAACTAAATTCAAATTCGACTCAATTTTTTATTGTTATTTTTTGTCTTGCAAGCAATATAGACCAAGATATTCCAAGCACACTATAGGTATACAAAACATTAATAATAAGCATTCGTTCTGACTACATGTAAATCCTATGTTAAGTTAATATACCGCTGGGAAGCGTGCGAACTTATCGGTAAGCGGATAAAAAATAATTGTGTCTATATTCGGAATGTTTGACTACGGTGACGTCACTGGTCGTCTTACCGTGGGGTTACTTGACGCGTACGGAGCGCTGCTTGTTCATGTTCGTGAGCATGAGGGAAATATATGACGTCAGGAGGTCGTCCATCTTGTACCCCAAGGAGGTCTCACACAGCAACTTGGACCCCCGCACGAGGTTGCCGATCGTCATATGGAAGTAAGTGTTGCCGGACGACCAGTTTGATATTCTCGTGAATGGGTGCGTTACTAGGATGTCCTGGAAAATGAAACAGAAAAAGGTTAATAAGACGATAACTGAGTAGAACACAACTCTATTAAAAAGAGTCCCTACACAGAGCAGGAAACCTAAAATGTAAATTCAAATTCGGCAATTATTTTTTTTGGCTTTTTATAGGTGCAGCTATACCGGGGTAGGCATAAATCGTGTCTTTTTTTTAAAGGAAATAAACCAGTAACGTAAAGAAGGAGGAAGAGGACGTGGGAAGGTTTTTTGAACAAAAATCTTACCTTCGATTGGGGATGTATCAAGCTAACACCATGTTTATTGATAGCAATGAGTAACAGCTCAGGATAATTTGGTTCGGTGGTCTGCTTGACTTCAAAGAAGGCAGATCCAAATGTCGGCCAGCGGTAGATGACCTTCAGGAAGGTGATCTTGGCGTCTTCGGGCGTCATTCCAGCGTCCGTGTTGTATGATGCCACGATCGCTCGCTTCCAGTCAGCAGAACTCTGCAGCTTTATCAGGTCTGCTGGGATCAGCTCGCGAAGCATTTGTCTGAAAACGGCAGGTAACCATGATTTCAAAAATTTGATTTGCAAAATTCTTTATGTTAATCTTGGTGTTATCGAATAAAAAGGCAGGGCATCGATCTAATCGTTGTCACTTTGTTTATAATCGTTATTTATGTAAATAATCGTTATCGCATATGGATTTGATTTTATAAAAGAGATAATGTTGAACGTGACAAATCTAAAAAAATAAATTCATGTGGGCCTAGGCCTGACCCCTGAGGAACGCTGGAAAAATTCTTTACCACGAACTAAAACAATGCAAAGTCAAGGATCTTGTGCACTTTTAACGTAACGTTGACTCCATTTTATTCACTTTATTTTTGCTACACATTCACTTTATTAAAATGGTTACAGAAGTACGCACGGTATCGCCTGCAGCTCCTGCTTGTTGTCGCCGAAGCGCGCGCGGTAGGCCAGCGCGGCCAGGCGCGCCGCCTCGTCGCGGCCGCAGCGGTGGTAGCCGCGCAGCAGCTTGGGCAGCTCCTGGTGGAAGTGGAAGATCACGTCCGCCGCCCGGTCCTTGCCAGGGACTGTGTTCGTCCATAGCTTCTTCATGAAGAACACCTGGGGAATGGAAGTAAGGGATAATTTAATTTCTCATGTCGTTAGTTTTCACTTTTCAGTACTCTGTGAAAATAGATGGTCCTACAAGTTTGTATTTATGTATCGAGGTTGTAGAGCTTGAGATGGAGGTGTCTCGTGTCGCAAATTCAAACGGGTACAAAAATCGGCTGACCGAATATAAAGGATGGAATGATAAGAATCAGGGGTCTAACTTCAAGACTATTAAGTTTGTGGTCTTACCTGGTAGGTGAACTGAGGAGTGATGCCGTCGCGCGTAGGCCGCGCCTTCTTGATCCAGTCCGTTAGGTGCCGCACAAAGTCGAAGAAGAAGTCACCCTCAGGAACCGATATCACCTTATCAGCTATCTTAACGAATAAACTAAAGCCTTCACTAGATCTGAGATTCAGTCTCTGAGCTATATTTTGACAGAAGTCCTTTGCTCTGGTAGATGAGTCTACTTCAAATGCTTCGTCTGTGTCATCAGGGAAGTAGACCTTATGGAATATCTGAGTAGTCTTATGTTGAATAGCTTCGACTTCTACCTGGTGGGGCGGATATTTCCTCTGTCCATTCCTTAAAGTCTTTTGAAGTCTTTGGAGTGAATCTTGGGCTATTGGATATCTCCTAGTTCTCAAGAACAGTGTTAATTCTCTAAGCAACCCTTGACTACATGCAAACAATCCCGTGGCCAGCCACATTAACTCCCAGCCTCTTTCTTCCGACATTCTGTTTCGGTTGTCAGTCAGCTGTCTCATTACTTGGCAATATATCTCGTCACGCAGGATCTCGTGTTTTAGTGGACCGTCGAAGATGTGATCTGTGTACTCATTGCCAATGCGAGGACGCTTTGAAGGCAGGTCGCCCATGTACTTGAGAATGGCTGTGAATGCGAAACAGGCCTCTTCAGCTAATTCTTCTTTCGCTTGAAGTTTCTTCAACAGGGGTTGTTTAACTGGCTCTCTAGAGTGTCGCCACAGCTCCTCAGTTCCTCCCCTCTTAGCGGTGGAAAGTGTAAGTGCCTTGGAGACAGTACGTTTCGGTGGCAACCGAAAATGATCCATTGCGTATTCTAACAAAGTATGAGGCTTGTCTTTAATTTCAGTTCCATTGTAAGTGGCAGTTGGCGCTTTACGACCATGGGATGCGCCTTCTTGACAGAACAGAGTTAATATGTCTGGAGGTGGTTTAGTCAGTGCTGGCAACACATAGACGGTTTCCGAGGGGAAGTCACCTCTTTCCATTGTCCTCTCACAGCGTCCAATGCACCAACCATTATTCAACACAGATTCCCCAGTACTGTCTTCTTCTAAAATTATCAGATCTCCTTTGTTGAATGTTAAGAAACTAGAGCCCTCGCCGGGTGCTTTATAATCTTGCAGTGCTATTACAAATTTGGATCGCTTCTTCAGACCTTCGAGGAAGTATACCACTAGATCTCGAATATCTTCAGCATTCGGACTTTGGAATGTGAACTCTTCACCACGAACAGTCGCGAGGCTGAAGGTTTGCGTGAACACTTTGTTGGTCTTCTGACTGGAAACAGTAGTGATTTCAGGGAACGACAATTCTAATAACACTTGTTCTTGATCATCCACAACATACACACCGGTCCAATTCACTGCTATTATGACATCGTTTTTAGGTAGGTTTGGCCCAGAGTTTCTGTAAGCTTCATAGAATCTAGAGAACAAAAGAGGCCACTTGAACTTTGCATAACTCACTACATCTTCTTTCACTTTGTAAGCAGGAACTTTTTCTTTTACATAATAACTCTTTTTATACGCTTGCACCACTAGAGCACCCCACCGATCAACTGCTTTTTCAACACCAGTTAGACAATAATCTGGTATATAATTTGGCAGTAATGTATACAGTCGTTCGGTGTTCATGTCTTGGCCGTACTCGATGTAATACTGTTGAGCGGCTATCATAGCTAAATCTTCTTCTTTATCACATCTATATTCACCGAATTTAACTCCTCTCACCACTTGCTGGTAAATAAGATTAGTAGCCACTTGATCCTCTGTAGGATCGTGCCATGGAGCGAATATTTCTTTTCTGAAGAACAACCTCCATGGCGCGTTTCGTTCTTGAGCACCTTGTTCTTTAGCATACTGTTCGCACTGTGATATTGCATCCATAACGTGATCTCCACCACTGCCGAGTGAACTGACCTTATCGAACAGAGCAATGTATAGCGAGAAACCGAATTGGTCCCTAAGACCAATTTTATCAGATAACTGATTGCACAGTTCTCTCGCAGTTGTTGCCGAGTCCGCTAACAAGGTCTTCGTGTTTCCATCCATGAACGTTATGGGTAACATTATAGGCTTTTTCGACTTGGTTGCTTGAAGTTCTAACCACGAAGGTGGCTGGTTTCTGGTTCCATTGTTAAATGTGCGTTTCAAGCGATCCTCACAATACGGGGCGTACCCGGGAGGACCCTCTCTGATGAAAGCTCGCAAGTAATTGACGAACTTTTCACTAGGAGCAAAGCATCCAACACATAACGAAAGTAAAATCCATCCTCTGGCATGGGAGGACTTCGAAGGATTGTTTGTCAGTTGTTTACAGATCTGACAATATATTTCGTCTCTCAACTCAGCCCGTAGAATTCCGTGCCCAATAATGAAATGTAATTTTTCTAGATTTGATGTTGGGCGAGACTCTAGCCACGACTGATAGCTGTCTGCTGTGTACTCCTCATCCTGGAAAAGAAAACAAGAGAACGTTATTATTTGAATCATCAAAAATGAATTATACTAATGGGAATATTCCAGAAATTTAACCAACCTGCAACTTTCTCCTCACGTCCTCTCCTAACTTGTTCTTCCTCTTCAGTGTCAGAGAGACAAGCTTGTGCCTGATGGACCTTGGCTTCTGTTTGTTCAAGTAAGCATCAGCATCAACGCCCATCATCTGAGCCTCTTGGAACTCTTTGGACCTGATGAAGTTCCTTCCAAGAGTAGCTGTGACTTTGGACATGACTGACGTATTGTCTCGGTCCATTGTGTGGTACCTGGGCTCCGGCAGGTCCCCAGTGAACCGAAGTATTGTGATCCATAGCGCTTGCGCCGCCTGTAATGCGTTTTAAATTATCAGTTCCGTAACAACATTCCTACTTGAATTGATCAGATTTTTAAACGATTAAATTGATTGCGAAACCATTTAAGTGCTTATATTAAATCATAATCATTTTCAAGCGTTAAATGAAATACATTTCCGTAATTGGCTTACTTATTCATCTATCTATGTTGGTACGTTTAAATATACACACTTCATATGACACGCATTTATATTACTATATATCTATAAATAACAGGTTAACGTTATACCTTTTCCAAACAATGCCGGGGTTAGCTGAAGCTAAATACCAGTATTTTACATAGAGCGCCTGCCTATCTGACCTCTACAACCCAGTTACTGGGTAATACGATACCCCTTGGTAAGTCTGGATGTCAGACTTTCGAGCTTCTGCTTTACCCGTAACGACTGTCAAAGATCTACAAATGACAGCCGGGACCAACAGCTTTCCGAGGATTGGAGGGGTCTTGACATGTAAGGGATGGACCCATCCAAGGACCAACCTCGGCGAGCGTAGCTCAACATTTGATCGACCCGTGCGGCTGTTATTATTAAGCCACGACTCACGAGCCCCTCGAATTAACAGGTCATAATGTAATTAATTCTTACCAGTTGATCTCCTTGCGTATGGAGAGGCAATAATGGATGCTTCAGTGGTTTCCTCGAGTACTGATGAGTGACATTCCCTTGGAAATATGTTGCTGCGAACTTCTGGAACTTGAACTCCGACAAATCTTCCTCGTCTTCTGATGTGGTTTGCATTGGCGTTACCATCTGTATCCGAAAGAAAAGTGGTTTTAGAATGAACGACAAATATACTTAGTGATTAATTGTCAATAAATAGGTACTGATGTAATTATATACTGCCTCGTTGGTCGCATGCGTTACTGTTGACCATAAGATCCTGGGTTAGATTCCCAGGTTGGGCAAAGTGTTATTTGGTTTTCCTTGAGGAATTTCTCAATGGCAGACCGGAGTCTGGATTTGTGCCCGGTTGATGACTATTACAAGGGTTTATATACAGGATGGGATTACATAACTGGCGAAACTTGGGTGTACTATAGGCACACCTCTGCCTAGCCCTTGTGTAATATGATGTATGATGTAATTATCAGTAATAGGCACGTAGTAATGGTAATCCCAAAAGTAAACACGACTTGACTAAGAAGAGGTAAAAGTAAGTCAACACTGAAGATACCATTCATATTGATAAGGACGCATTATATATCTAGGCACTTGTAATATCTAGACTGAAGTGAACTTTGAGAAGATGAATATCTCTTTACGTCAACGATTTGATTAGAAATCAGAGATAAAACAAGAGTGCAGTGACGTGGACCTGAATGTGCTAGGTAATTAACATATTCGTGATGATGAAACAATGACTGATAATTCAGTTTTCTTTGTGTTATTTTTTTAACCGACTTCAAAAAAAGGAGTATATCAATTCTTTGGGTCTTTCTTTTATCAAGCGTGAGAGTGTTATTCCTTTCCAGGGCCTAAATAAGGTCAAACTATTCAGCTTTGTTTTAAAATAGGGAAGTATTACAACTAATTTCTTGACTACGTTCAAGAAAGTTAATTGATTCAGGCGTGACCTTGCGGAAATCCAATCCAACAAGTCACTGGTCATCCTGAGGATCCCCCGTTGAGGGGGAAAAACACGTACCGACACGTGTTTCACCCCTCAATGGGGGTCTTACAGGGGTTCTTACAGGGTTTTTATGAACTCTTTATCGAAGGTTTTTTGAAGTGAAGTTAAACCTATTAAAAACGTTGATAAACAAAATAAATTACCTCCTGCTGATCGGCCCTCTGCTGTGGCAGATCACTGAAGACCGAGGTATCCTTCGGCGCTGGTGCCTCACTGCTGGAGTCAGGCAGGAAGTCAAACATGGCTTCCACCAGCTTGCTGTCATCCACAGGCTCGTCCTGTTTCCTCGCCGCCTCTTGGAGTAACGTTCTCTTTGCTTCCAGCTGCTTTTTCTCTTCCAGGGCCAGTTCTTGTTCACGCCTTTCCAATTCGTACATGCGCTCCTGTGGAAAGAGAGGTAGATTTATAATTTTGTGTTGTTTCCTATTACTTGCGTCGTTTTTGTTTCATTTGCCTATTGTAACGTTTTACAAGTCTTCCTAATGGCTCATGTTAATGGTTGATATTAATGTGACTGTCGCATTTTTTATTAAATTTTTACATAAACCTTTTTTTATTTCAAATTCAGTTTGTAATTACTTTGTTATTTATCTACATAAATGTGCCGACGTTTAAAAGTTACGCCTTACTATCGTAATATTCATTTCTCTAAGTATTTCCGTGAGTTCCGTGACTAGATCTAAATTCAGATGTTATTTTCTAGGAACATGATAATCTAGTCTCTTACAATAACAATTATAAACTATGTGTACAAAGGTGCACCATTATCTACGCGTTCATAACAATGTAGACAAACAATCTGCCTAGCCTTATCCTAAGTATGTTGGGGTCGGCTTCCAGTCTAACCGAAAAGCTACTGAATACCAGTATTTTTTTATATGGAGCGACTGCTTATCTGACCTCTTGGTATGAATGGTTGTCAGACGTAAAGGCTTCAGACGATCCGTAACGACTGTCAAAGATCCACGAATGACAGCAGGGACCAATAGCTTAACGTTCTTGCCGAGACAAGGAGGAGTCTCGTTATGTAAAGATGTTCACCTATCCACGGACCAAACCCGGCAAGCGTAGCTTAACCTGATGGATTGATCCGAACGGCTGTTATTACTTAGCCACGAGCTCCTCTTAACGTAACATAACGTACCTATATAACAATGTAAGCAAACATAGAATGATAATAATATCAACTTACAATAAAACCACCCACATAGGATTTTTCAACATAATTGAAATCAAAAAAGACATTGTTGCAAAATTTCTCGAACCACAAGTTCATCATTATGCACAGAGCACTTGCCGCGACCACACGTCTAGTTAACCTAAAGGATCACTACACAATACTACACACTACTTGTGGTTGTGGGTTACGTTAACCTACAGGTTTATTGTGTAACGCATTCGGATTACAAAGCAGTTTCTTTCCGAAGGCGAGTGTAAAGCAGAAACTTTGAACAAATAATAAAATATACAATTCGAACTGAGAACCTCCTCCTCTTTTTGTCGAATAAAAATTACCTGTATTGACCATCCGAACCTAGCCACTAGCGGCATTGTTATAACATTCCGAATACAACTGTTACAGAATACACCAGCAGACTAACCGAGCACGGCAGAGGTACTGGTTGCGCTTGCGCAAGGAACACGGTTGATTGATTGGACGATATCGTTCAATTACGCAAAACTACTGCCGTCATTAATATAACACTTGTGTTGGCACCTCATTACCCTCGGTAATTAGTTGCGGAATTTCGTGTTTTAATGCTACGGTCGATACAAATGGCATTTCTCTTCTTTTTTTGGTTTTTAAAAAGCGAACAGAGCAGTAAGATCGATGCTTACGAGATGTGGTACTACTTCGTTTACCATGGACTGCCATAAGAACGAATAAATCTATACTGGAGGAACTCAACATCACTAAGTGGCTACAATATGTCGGGAGTGTGCCCTCCTCAGTTTTTTCGGACATATTATGCGTTCACCTAAGCATGGTTTGGAATGGCTTATGTTACTAGGCCTGGTGGAAGGGATACGCGCTCAAGGCAGAGCACCGCCGAGATGGTCAGACGCGATCAAGAGGGCTGTTGGAGGCAGCATTTACCAAGCGGTCCACACTGCAGAACTTGGAGACGTATTGTATGTGGTAGCGATCGTAAGCATTGAGGGAACGACGGAGAAGAAGAAAAAGCGAAGATGAGAATATGCTGAGAGCACATGCAACTTCATAAGTTTTAATAATAAGATGTAATTCCGAAAAGTTTCTCAAACGAATAGTTTTATCAAAATGCAGTCACTAATTCAATTGCCTTGTGTAGTAATACTGGACGCTTCGTTCGTGCATTGCTCTCAATCGTCCTCTGACACGTAACTTCCTACATAACGTAAATTTTACTCAAAACATAATATGTACTGGAAAGTTCACGTAAAGCTTTCTAAAACGTCCCCTGAAGGCGCTTGGCGTAGCGTTCAACGCAGTATGCGACATTCGTGCTACGCTGTAACAAGATCCGTGCTACGCCGTAGCAGGATACGTGCTACGCCGTAGCAGGATACGTGTTACGCTGTAGCAGGATACGTGCTACGCTGTAACAAGATAAGTGCTACGCTGTAGCAGGATACGTGCTACGCTGTAACAAAATCCGTGCTACGTTGTAACAGGATACGTGCTACGCTGTAGAAGGATACGTGCTACGCTGTAGCAGGATACGTGCTACGCTGTAACAAGATCCGTGCTACGCTGTAGCAGGATACGTGCTACGCCGTAGCCAGGGGCGTAGTTTCACACTGTCAATGACACGATTAGGGCATTATTTCCTGGAATTTATCATGAAAACTATATTAACCTACTAAATAAATTATTAACTGTTATATATTTCATTATTTACCGATTTAGGTATCCAACTTACCTGGAAACATAGAAGATACCAGAGGGCCCTATAAGATAGGCTTTCGTCAATTACTGGCAGGTACAGCAATGGACTCAAACATAATTCTTTAACTTTTTTACTATAATATTCACTATTTGTCATTGTCACTGAACTACATCACTAAAAAATAATTAACAGCACAAATAATAAAAAAAAAAATTTTTTTTCACAAATTGCAACAACCTTTCCTTTGCCACTACAGTGTCTAAATGAACTTAAAAATGATAATATGTAATATCAGTCATCGATTATCTATGAAGATAAAACAATAGCGGCATTTTAATTTGATTTATATTTTAGTTAATTTGACTATCTATTGATCTAAACCGATAAGCGTTGATGTAACTCTTATCGTACGGAATAGAAACATATCTAGATTGTTTTTTTTTTTTTTTAATAAAATTATTTATTTACATCCACGTTACTCATATTGTAAAAAATCAAAACTATGTAGACCGCCGTTATTTTTCCCAAAAGACATGTTTTAACTTTTTTATTTGAATAAAAAAAAACTATTCACGTGCTTGAAGTAGGTATTTCGGGAACGACACAAGAGTCTCCTACCTATTTTCAATAATGAAGAGCGCATACCCAGTTAATAATATCACAGAAGGTATCCATGTGTAGTTTTGACAACATACTGTATATAATTTTATGCGAAGTAATCAAAGTAAATTCATTGCATAACACAGCGATTAATACAGGATTAGACAATCTAAAATAGTTTTCAACATACATAATTAATTATACAGACAGGGGATTTATTTTAATGTCCGTTATGTCTGTAAAATGTTACATTTTGCACAACTTAATCGAACGATAGCCTAAACATACATAGTTAATTAACGGTTATTATTTCAAACCCACTCACTGCTGCGCGCGAGTTCGTCCGCATGGACCCTAATTATTTTTCTAAAATAAAAGTAGCCTAAGTTACTCCTGCTGCTGCTAGTGAAAGTCCCGTCAAAGTTGTTCGAGCCGTTTCAAAGATTGAACAAACCGACCGACAGACACCTCACCTCACCTTATATACCTACTTTCATATGCTTTTAGTAAAAAGCTGTTATTTTGACATCACAATCAATTTGCTTGATAAATCAAATAATCTTAGGTGACTAGAACAGTTAATTTTTGGTTCTAATCAGATTTATTAAAATCAGATATTTTTTTTATAATTTACCTATTTTGACAGATCTTGATAGTGTAAAAATAATTATTATCTAAAATCTTTCTGAATAATAATCGTGATTTTGCATAATTTTACTAGACAAACTATATTAAATTAGCTATCTATACAAGCATTGCATTTATTTTTAATTAATATTTGTTTTCGTTCATCACTTTTAAGTTCGCCGACTCGGCCTTTTACATTGTCAATTAAAAATATACAATCAGCAAAGTTTATCAGATAACAATGTTTAAATCTGGCATTGTACTTGAACTGCACAATAACTTATAACAATGTTAATCTGAATTAAAACGGAAATTGATTTGAAATCCATGAATTCACAGGCTGTACGGAACCTACATGTGCCATGGAAGTTTACTGGCCTAATAAACCTCCGTTTCAGGAATATAAAAAAACAGATTATTTATGCAATAGATTGGGTATCTATCTACATTGATATTAAAATAAACAGACATTTACCCTTACCAAACAGAAAACACTCTGTTTAAATATCAGAAAACATTGTACAAATTACTCTTTAATTCATAACTTATGGAAGTCTATAACCTCAAATTTACCTACTTTTTATGTTGTCAAATCATTTTATTGGTAGTTTTTATTTCGTTCGACTAATCATCGGTCCCAGAAAACTCCCAGATGACAATGAAATAATTGATACGATTTTTCCAAATAAATTCTATCTCGCTTACCCGATAGTTATGCTCAGCGATCTCCTTAGCCCTCGTATTGCCCTGCGTGTGCAGCCTCAGCTCCTCCTGCCTGCGCAGGCGCAGCGCCTCGGAGTGCGCGAGCGCCTCCCCGCGCATGCGCCGGTAGCGCCGCATGCACAGCAGGCGCCGCGCGTGCGACTGGATCTTCACGATGGCCCACATCTTGTGCCCGTAGGAGCGACGGACTAGGTAGCCGCGGGCTGCCGCCTATGGGAAAAAAAGGAGGTTATTGGGGTTTATTAGGGATTCATTTGTATTCTTTCAAGGAAGCCAAAGCAGCAGTTTATTTAACTGTTTGTTTGCGAAGCATATCCAACTGCTGATTTGTAACATAGCGTGTTTTTGATAAGGGACTCAAGAGAGAAAACAATTTCTTCAATAGGTATTTTCTACTGACTGTGGTTTTTGCATCAAATCGTTATCGGTTCCAGGATAAACCAAAGTATTTAAAACTACATTTTTTGAGCCCAAGCCTCCTTTGACCGCTTTTTTGTATTTCTAACAGTTAGGGTTTACGCCCAGTCTCCCAAACACCATGTTCCCCCGTTAAAATATAACAAAATTTATGAACTTACTTGTAAAGAGACAATATGTCCACGAAGATGCCTGAACCGATGAGCCAACACTCGTGCACGTATCAAAGCTTGCAGTCTCGCATACCCAACCTTCATCTTGTTATACCGAATCCTCTGCAACTTGCCTCGCCAGTGACGTTGGATCAAAATGGCAGCCGCTCGCATCTTCAAGAACCGTCTGCGGTACACCCACCCTCGAATAGATCTCTGCAGAATCAATATCTTCCTAGTTAGCACTCTATCTCTTTCCTGCTCCAGGAATAAATCATGAGCGTCCTTTAGAAAAACTTTGGTGTGACCCAACTGGTAGTCAGACTTGCCAAGAACTGTTGCACAGATCTTCGCAGTAGCTGAACGACAGTCAGTCTTGTGCGCTGGTGGAACGCCGGATATTAGGAACCGGTATCTCTCAACGAACTCTTTGAAGCTGTGCCTGATAGGGTACCCGGCCCTCCTGATTCTGATTGTCTCCATCATACCAGAGTATCTGAGTTGTCTGCAGCAAAGACCGCGGTCGAACAACATTGGCTTCTTGAATTCATTTGGTTTTATACACCGTATGAAGAACGGTTGACATGTTCCTAAAGTTCGCATCAACAGGTCGAGAGACTTTTTGAACTGCGTTGAAAGTGTCGGAGTTCGTTTCCGTGTTTCAGATCCCATCGCGATGTCATCCTGGAAGATATGCTGCAGGAATTTGTTCGTAGATATATGAATTAATTGCAATAAATCAGCGCTAAACGTATCACGGTTCTTCTCGAGGAAACCTCGTGTATCATAAAATACTATCCCAGCAAAGTGGTTGAGTCCAAAACTGGTATTTATATCTGACTTTGGCTTAAGGTAGTTTCTGTGCAGACCGTGGGTCTTGTGTAGCTTAGCTAACATCGTTTGGTCAGTACCCTTTGGAAACTTCGATTCTTCGTCAATTAAAGCCATAATATTCAGTTGTTTTAGCGCAATCAAATCCAAGGCATCTTGATTGTCAACGAATTCGATATGCTGCCAGTTGATTCCTTCATGGTTATATTCTTCCTGTTCCAATTTGAATATATGTCTAACGAAGAATTGCTGCAAGTTCTCGTTAGCAAAGTTTATACAGAATTGTTCGAAGCTGTTTTGATCGAAATTTTCGAAACCGAATATATCCAGGACGCCAATGGCCGTTCGCATTGTCGACTTTGGTCTGTAGATTGCAGAGTTGATCTTTTTAACGATGGTGACGAATAAACGTCCATAGATGCCTTTGACGAAGGCGTCTCTGATGTCTACTGACTGGGTTTTGCTGAGGGTTGATATGACAGTCTCTCCATGGGCAAACAGTGTCTTTCTAGTAAGAGCGTCAATAAGCGACTGCATTGGTACACCGAGCAAGGTCGCTACCCTCCTCACATTGGCTTGTTCTATAATTTCTGTTGCATCTAAGTTGTCCACGACAGTTGCTTCGTATTTTATGTTACCAGTGTGTAAGACAGCTGCTAAAAGTTTCAATATTTCCCATATTTCTGGTTCAGTGAATAACAAAACCTTCATGGCTGATCTTATGTCTGCGAATTCGGCAGCATCATCTCTGCCTTCACATGTGAGGCTTCCACCCTGGAAAAAAGCTACATTAAGTATGTACTTATCTCAGATTTTACTTAGATCTAATATTGACGGAAGAATATAGTCATATTTATAATAATTTATATACAGTTATTATCCAATAAGAAATTATATTACACTAAAGTGCAGCTGGGGAGTTTGTTGCGCCACTTCTTCCCACCTAAAGCACTAGGAAGTGGTGAAAAGCGGGCGTTTTTGGGGAACTGTCTTATGTAATTTTGACGTTCGAAAAGTGCTGATTTCTCAGCCTTGTTTGAATAAATGACTTTTGAATTTGATCATCAATAAAATCCCTATAGGTATATAATTTCAACTCGCGTTGCGTTGATTATAATATCAATTAGTTTGTCTTTAGAAACAAAATAAATATACACTTTCGAAAAACTACAGAAGAAGAAAGTTGATCATCTACTTTTATTTTAAATATATACTTCTTCCACTAGCTAAAATGTAAAGTAAGTGCTTACCCCGGACAAATATCTATATTCTGACGGATCAGTCAGTTCTAGCTTCTTCTTCTCTTCTTTGGACAGTCCTGCCAGCAGGCAGTAGAACACATGGTAGTTTCTCTCCTCCGCGCCTTGGGAGACTATTCTAGACTTTTCTAGAAGGTACTGCTCGATCTTGGCTCCTTCGATGACCCCGCTGTTGTTGAAGTGAATGTCGATGTACTTGCCGAACCGCGAGGAGTTGTCGTTTCTGACAGTCTTCGCGTTGCCAAAAGCTTCTAAGATGGGATTTGCTTCTAGAATCTGAAGAAGTTTTTTTTTTAAACATTTTTACGTTTGTGCTGTTAAGTAGATAATTAAAAGTGGAGTAAGTATCGCGTGGTTTTCTGTAGTTTCTACCTGCAACTTAAGACAATGGTGTGATCACAGGAAGACAATATTGACATACATCTCAACAAAATATATATTTACGATGAGATTAGAATTCAAATAATTGGGCTCATAGAAGTCCCCGCAGCCATATTTGAGTAGTATCTAATCTTAATTAATTATAACCGAAAGATGTGTTCTGATTGAAGATTTTAATCTCAAATGTAATTCTTGTAGTATTAATTAGTATAGATAGGACCAACTAGGAAAAAAAAAGTTGTTTGTCAAAGAAATTGAAGATAATTTAAATAAAATGTTATAACGATTAGGGTAGGATAAAGATTAGGGTCTTCGTCATCATCAACCTAAATAGCCCCACTGCTAGGACATAGCCTCTCCAACCAGACGTATCTGCCTTTAGGTAAGATGTAGGTAGTATTGCATGTCGCTACTAATTGCTTAGTTGCATACTTTTGAAATTATTGGCTGCCTGTGACTCTCTTATTGTCTTGTGCTATCATAATAACATCACATCACAACTGAGGCCCTAGTGTGAGTTTCTTTTAATCATCTAGACTTTACGCACCGCGTTCGTCGCTCCGATTGCTCCTTCACTGGCCTTCACTGTTGAAAGGCCAATAGGAGCGCCGAACGCGGTCGATGCGTACGGTCGAGACGGTTAAAATAAACTCACACTAGGGCCTCTGTTCTCTGTTCTAAACGCCATTGGATGCGAGCATAAGTGACTCAACCCTAACAACTATTTTCATTCATTTTTCATCCATAACGTTTACTTCAAAATCATTGTGGCGGCATCTACATCGCACATGAGAACAAAATCCTGCATCGAGCAAACAGGTTTACCACATGATCAGCATACATATAACTTCCCCGCCAGACACGACACCCGTCTGGTGTCTGGTCGGAGGATCCTCCCTTGTTTAAAGAGGATGTGTGAACTTAACACCAACAGGGTGTTAAGTTCCTCATACCTCTCTATCATTATAAAAACCAACCTGTTGCTCAATCCACGAGTGCTTCCCACTAATCGCGGCAAGGTACTGGAGAATCAGCTTCGTAGACTCAGTCTTCCCTGCGCCGGATTCACCACTGATGACGATGCATTGATCCTGCTTGTACCGACGCATGTGCGCGTACCCATTGTCTCCTATCGCGAAGATGTGTGGAGGCAGCTCTCCGATTTTCCTTTCCTTGTATAACTTGATCTGGTCTGCCGTGTAGATCGGCAGTATTTGGTACGGGTTTACCGCTACTAATATTGAGCCGGTGTATGTCTGAAAATTGTAACGTTATAATTACTTTAACTCCCAATATTTTTGCTGTGGCAAAGGCAATAGATGTTCTGTTATTGCTGCTGCAAGGCTTTCAAATGCTAAACGGATCTAGGAGTCTTTGAACTAGGTATAATGGACCTCGTAATTACTTTACCACTTTTGACAACAGTTCCCAGTAAATTGAAACTTCGCTATGGTCGAAACTAATGATAATGGAGAGGAAGGCCTAAGAAAAGATGGATGAATTGTGTGACAATTGATATGAAGAGAAAGGGA
Organism: Xanthia togata; assembly: GCA_963853775.1. NCBI lineage: Eukaryota > Metazoa > Arthropoda > Insecta > Lepidoptera > Noctuidae > Xanthia > Xanthia togata. The sequence goes on along the minus strand of OY970798.1, from coordinate 21,239,148 downwards.
GGGAATGATAGCATAACGGTTGACAGGGAGAATGGAAGAAGTAAACGTGTTGCGCCGACCCCAAATAACATGGGACAAGGACAGGAAGATGATGATGATGATGCCCTATGGTCGAATCTAACTAAATGTTACATATGTTATGACCTGCAAATGACTTTCGACCTTAGGGTGGTATTGCAATCACGAGGTCAACAATACCAACAAATGTATATCTGAATATTGAAACAATTTTTAGCGAAAATGAAAGTTGCCCAGTGACATCTGTATATCTAAATGAATATGTTAATTGGTAAAGAAATACAGACATCCAATTTAGAAAGATAGATTGATGTAGTCGCAAACACTCACAGGATAATCCGATTTCTCTTAATCTTGGTTTGTTTGTCTTGCACCATATGTCAAGTTCAGTGACTGTGTGTGTGATTTTTTAACGAAATTAAAACATAGTTTGCCTCTCTATTTTGATAAATTCTTAACCTCTGGCGCTTGTCCTTGCTTAAAACCGGTTTAATATGTTTTCCCCATCAGACCAATAAAATGATTAATGGACATTCTCTAAAAAACATGCAAACTGAAATATATTTATCGAGTCATCGCAACTTATGGCTCTTAAGTTACGACGAGAATTAGATCGGCCAACAACAAAACAATATTTTGGCTGTTCTGATTCTACCAATTTTCTTGGAGTAGGTTACAATGACCGCTTAGAAATCTAGGTAGCTATATACACATTCCAAAGGTAAACAACTCACAGGTGTTACAATATGCTTCATATCCACTCACTTATAACACAATAACCACGTTACTAAATATTGAAAAGATTTATACTGAATGAGTGAATTATTTGTTAGTACCTACAAAAGAAAATGGAAGAGAAAAACATTTTAAGGGCTCCCGCAGACATACAATTGTAAGTTGGCCAACTATCGAACGACTAGTACAAAGTTAGTTGGACAAGATGTGCGGACTACCAAATGTCTCTATAACTACCTACTGTGATATTTAGTCGGCAAACTTATAATTGTAAATCTGACTCCTTAAGATGGGACAAGATCAGGAAGGAGAAAGAGCGTAGCACTTTAAACTTCCGTCCATCTCTAACATCCGTGATCTCAGACTTCACTTTCTTCTTAGCACCATTATCTTTCACAAAATTCATCCATCTTTAGGTCTGCCTCTTTTTTTAAAGCCATCCACATTCATACTTGAAGAAGACGTCCATACTTACATAAATGAGATTCTCATTGTATCTTATAAGTAGATTCCTGAGGATGCCGGCTTCGTGCAGGTCGCCGAGTGATATCATATCCTCGACGCCATGCACGGAGGTGGCGTGCATGGCCTTGATGCGTCGCTCCGGCGGCAGCCATTGCTCGTTCCCGTCGTCGTCGCGGACTCGAATCCGTCGCCCTTCGGCCGCGAGGACGCGTGCGCCGATTGCCACGTCGAACTCCCGACCAGACACCGGCTCGATCCATATGTAATCGCCCTGGAAATTAGAAAAAAAATATTTAGTACCATGCTTTTTAGTTAAGTCTGTTGCCTGTGAAGAGGCTCATAGCAACCTAAACGCAACTACTTCACGAGACCCTGAAGGTCGAAATATGCTGACTGCCTGCCAAGTCCGGTGACCATATGCATTACATAATATGATTTGAAGCTAAAAAAAAAAACGAGACAGAAAATAACTGCTCACTCCAAAATCTTGTATCGGTCAAATAGTCCTAAAGCCACGAGAGATTATTGTGTTTCTAAGTGTATTTTAAAATAATTATTATGTATCGTCCTATTAATCTGTAGCAAGTCGTCGGTCTCTCGACTCAGACGAAGCTGAATTATATTTTTATTCGCGTCTAATCTCGAAAACAAAAATCAGGTTTATGATAGCTCTCCTTTTCGGGCGAAGCAATGGACGACAAATGATCCTAATTTGGCCATAGATGGAACAGAAACCGATCCAACAACTTTTTTTACAATAACTAATCGTTTTTGCTAGGTAAGTTACTTGATACTGAAAAAAAAATCGATTAGAGAGCAGGTTTAGCCATTAGCCGTCTTTAATGTCACCAGACAGCTTTCGTGAGATTGATTCCTGTGTAACATCTGGTTCCTGTTTTTAAGTAGGTACCCACTTGTATACTAGAAGAAGCTGACTTGTAAGTTATGTATGTGAGCTTATGTATAATATAGTAGGTTTTAACTTAACTTTATGTTATGTTCGAATAAGTATTTCAGAGGTATAATATAGTAGGTTTTAACTTAACTTTATGTTATGTTCGAATAAGTATTTCAGAGGTCAAGGATTTGAGACCTTTTTAAACACGAGGGATTTAACAATAATGTTACTTTGGGGAAATAAGAGCGATATACAGGTGAGTATGAAACAGTTGTTTTTTTGTTTTTTATAAAGAAAGTAAACAATACCTACACAAAAAAACTTGCATCTGATAACTTATGTACAACTACAACGCATTTACATCCTATCAGGAGCATCTACGTGCTAGAAAAAAATGTAAACACGATATTTCCAATGATAATCAGACCTTAATTATTTTTTTTAATCTATGATATTGTTTTGCATGTAAACCGAGATTTCCAAGATACAGAAATCAGATCAGACATTCCAACATTTAAAAAAAAGCCGTTCTTATATGGCATACTGAATTTGATATTGATATCAGAATATAATCCTTTGGTATTGAAGCCACTTTGGTATTGAAATCGCATCAAAAGAAAGTCGGCGTTCAATTATCAGTATTTAAGCATAGTAATCCGACATTGATTTATTTATCACTATTTTGGAGTATCAGTATTATTCATCGATATAATTTATTCACTGTCACGGAACAAGCCACTGTATTTCTTTAATGCTCCACCAAAATGTTGTCTAATAGCGACATTCGCAAATTCTATCAAGATATTTATTATTATCTCATGCCTACCTTCTGCCTGCGCCTTGGTCAGCGTGGAATTTTTTGTTCCCCGACCCACCCTGTCGCATCGCATTGCATGCCCGCTACTTTACTTCGCGTACTTTCGAACGTTTCCGAGCCACAAGCTGGACAGCCCCCTTGTGGGGCACTGGGTTCAAGCCCAAATGTGTGTGCCCGGGGCCCCAGAGGGCGGCAAATACTTAAATTAATTATTAAATAATAATAGTTTGTAAGTCGTTCTACTAACAATAACATGTGCGCAAAAATGTGTCTGAAATAAAAAGTAGCCTTCCTCAAAAATTGGGCTATCAAATGCAAAAATATTTTTTCTAATGACTGGAAGTTCCAGAGATTAGCGCGTTCAAACAAACAAACAAAAAACGAACTTTAGATTAATTATTGTTCTAAGCTTAACTTGTTAACTCGTTTCCTATTTGAAAAGCATTTTTTTTTTAAACAGCCGATCTATTGAATATAAATCTTACCGTGAAAACTTAGGTGAAGAGAAGTGAGCTTGAAATCATTCCGCCTGCTGCTAGGAATTTACATTATTGACAACTCATTTCTTCTAAGTTTTCACATTGAGATTTTTTACAGAATAATAATCTATACTATATATTATAAAACAAAGTCGCTTTTCGCTTTTGTCTGTATGTCTGCGTTGTTCTTCTAAACCACGCAACAGATTTTGATTAGGTTTTCACCATCGCTTAGGGAATTTATTCCGGAATTTTTACTTCCTTACTAATAAACGTACCTATTATATCAGGTGAATAGTTACACACCGTTTTCTCTTTTTCAGTCGTCAGTAATTTGACATTCGAAAGAAGAAAACAAAGCGTTGTGTAACACACAAACACACACATGCTAAACACACAGATGCTTTACAACGTTTATTAGTAAGGAGGTTATTGGTGCCGATTCTCTTGTCACAAATGCGTCTAAACTAGACTAAAAATCACCAAAATTTAGTTTACTCCTGTCAAACGATGATTTCCCATTCTGAAATAGACTAAAGTGGCACAACTTAACTATATTTTAGTTTGACAGCACTAAGATTGTACTGAGATTTTAATTTAGTGAAACAGACAATTTCGCTATTCTGAATTTGACGTTTTTCACCTAAAATTTTAATTTTCTAACTAATTCTGACCATTTTTAATCGCCACTGAAAATGGTGTGGAATATTATTAGTTGTCATGAACTAAAATTCACACGAACATCTCGACTTCGGGTGCAAAAACAGTACTGTACTGGATTTGTTTCTTTTCTTTTGCTTATATCTCGAAAATGGTGTGTCCTATCGCAAAAATAATGAAAATTTCGACCCCCTTTATAAAATCCTTATACCCCTAATACTCAACACGTAGGTAATTTTTTTTTTTTTCCATACAAAAAGTGAAAAATTCCATATAAAACACGTCGAGGCTGCTCCACTGCGCACCTCCGGCTCTAAAAAAATTCACGGGGTATGGCAAACAAGTATGTACCACGTGGAGTCGCAATTGTCAAATTCGATTTAGTTGTGTCAAAATCTTTTTTAAATTTAGAGACTTTTTACTACAGAATAGCGTTAATATTCTCATAGCCAAAAGTAAGGAATTTTAGTGATAGTTTAGTTAGTTTAGTCCGGTGTACAAGAGAATCGGCACCAGTGTATAATACGTTAATATTAAAGTTACGATTACCTAAGAAAAGTCAATGTTTTGTCAAGTCATAAAAACCTTGCGAAGCAGGAGCGGGCCGCTAATATACCTACAATAGTTTATTTGCACTTCATAAAAAAAAATGATTTACAATAAAAATAAGGTAAGTAAAGTTATACGAGTATGTTAGAGTTACAGCCTATTACCTAAGCTAACTTAATATCTTGTAATTATAGGTATCAGTCCCACCCTCTATAACATTATAGCCGATGTCATTGGGGTCAGTGGCAGCTCGGCCCGAGTCAACTCAACCCGAATAATAATACCAGAAACTACGTCGTCAAAACGCATAAAAAAGTTCTGTGTACCGTCGGAAGGGCACGGTAATTTTTTCGCAGAAATCGCTCTTGTGTTTTATATTCTAGCTAGAGAATTGTAAATGTGATGTGCAAGAGTGAGACAGAAAACTTTTCTAATGTCATCAGATCCGATGTGTGTCATTTTCTTAGCAAAGGAACGCTTCTCTTTTTTGGTCTAGACAATTTAAATAACTAATGAACTTAGGCTACATAAACAGGTATTATAATTGAAATAGGCGTTGTAGATAATTGTTTTCATGCTTTGTATGTAAATAAAAAACCAAAATCTTCGGAAAACGAAATTATACGTAATGATTTATTTTAAAATATCGATTTTCCGTCTGACCATACAAATCACCGTAATCGGGAGTGTAATATCTGGTATTACTATTGGGGTTGAGTTGACTCGGGCCCAGCAGTTACTGACCCTGTTATTGTGCCTAGGTTATAGAATAATTTAAAAATAATGAGAAATACATCTTGCAGGACCAGAGAATAGATCGGCAGATGTTAGGGATAGACACTATTGAACAGCTTACTTCGCCTCACAGTGACATTTTTAATGAATAGATTAGGGATGCATCCGATACCGATATATCGGCGATACTTCGGGTTAGCCGATATATCGGTATCGACGATATTTTTATGACCGATTCAACGATACTTTTTAATTTAAAAATGTAGTGTAAACGAGCGTGTTGTCTCGTCTATTTCGTTGCAAACGATACCGATACCGATACTCTTATAAAAATATCGGCGATACCGATGCCGATACCGATACGCTTACTGTGAATTGTGAATTATCAATTGTGGAAATTTCAAAATGATTCCATATCTCACTTTTGTGTTTTGAAGTTGACATGACTGCTGATTATTTTATTTCACTCAAACAACACGAATGTATGACAAATTCTAAGCGCGACAACGGTCAACCTAGCGAAATATTACTGATATGCTAGTGCGAGGGCAAAGCGGGAGGGAGGAACAGGACACGGGGTTTCCCCGAGCATAGTTCGTGCCTCGTATGCAACGAAATAGACGCGAGGCCAAAGCGGGCGGGAGAAACAAGACACTCACAAGCGCGGGGTTTCCCCGAGCATAGTTCAAGCGTCGTTTGCAACGAAATAGACGAGACAACACGCTCGTTTACACTACATTTTTAAATTAAAAAGTATCGTTGAATCGGTCATAAAAATATCGCCGATACCGATATATCGGCTAACCCGAAGTATCGCCGATATATCGGTATCGGATGCATCCCTATTTGTAAGCTTTATAGTTGTTTTCCCTAAAACTCGTGTTTGTTTACATGTTTGGCAAATAAATTGCGAACGCAGACTAGATTCGATGATAGATATTACATGTTTAATACCTAGCATCGTGTCAGGGATGATAAACAATGATGACTGTGATCAGCCATTTCATGTTAATAATTTATATCTACTGATAATTGTAAATTAATGCAGTCAGGCAAGCTAGTGTTAATTGTAGTCATAAAATAAAATGATGATGTGGGTACCCCAGTCATTAGGTTTTCCCAATTCATTCCTTTATAGAGTGATTTGACTATTGGACGAGCGCGACTGCTAGTCACGCGCCTGAGGTATGTGAGCGGTGAGACGGGGGAGGGCGCCGTTGACAAAATTGTCAGACTGAGTTAGCTTGGCGTTTGACTACCTCCCCCCTATGTACTATGTTTCTTATTGCCTCCGGATGTGGCAGTTTCCAACCATGTCAGTTTTCTTACTGTAACAACTTCTAGCAATAAACCATACAAAAACTACAACGCAAGCCCCGAGTAAAAGCCAGTACATAACATATAAAACTTGTAATCCACTAGAGCCGGAACTAATATAAAAACAATGGTGTGTCTGGGTGTGTCAGTATAAAGTTATAGAAAGTCGGCCACGTCCCTATTGCGCACGCGTCAATACTTCGTGATGACTATCTTAATTAATTATAATGCTTATTCTTAAATGTACATCATTTTTTTATTACTTAATCGACGATAAGATCGTTACGTGGATCTCTTGATATCTTCATTTTGAGGTAGCGTTCTTTTTATTTTGGAAATAATCATAGTTGATTATGAAGATATTTATTTTAAATTAAAACGACAAACCATTACACAATACGTATTTTAATGTCACTAATAAATAATAATAGTTTCTGTCACTGTGAATTATTTACAGAAGACTTGCTTTGCACAAGTAAAACTTATGCAGTTTTAAACATTATATTTTAATGTGCATTTTGCCACATTCAATCCATTGTAAATGATTTACATATCTCAATGCATGTCAATAGATTCCAGGGACATCAAGAACAAAAAAGATGCGTTAGCACCAACTGTAGAGATAGATGCTCGCTTTTTAACCGACTTTCAAAAAGGAGGAGGTTCTATGTTCGTAACGTATGTTTTTATTTTATTTTTATGTATGTCTATCAATATTTTCGTCAATCGTGGACGGATTTTGAAAATTATTTCATTTGGTAGAGAGAGCTGGCGCGGTGGTCACATATAAATGTCATTAACTTTGCTTGCGTAGTTTTTTGAGTTAGCTTCAATAATACCTACGTATTTTTCCCACTTAGCCTATGTGGATGATGTTACAATAAGTTCCTGTCACTGTTATTTACATAGCAGGTTTCTGAATTTGTGTGTGGTACGACCAATACGTATTACCGAAGCTACGTAAATATACTACTATTATCGACTCTATCAAGAGGCTTCAGGGGCATTTACAAACCTGTACCCTAATTACGTAATACACGATCAATCAAAATCTAATTCGTTTTGAAACAGATTGCTAATCCATTGCTTCATAAGATCGAAAAAAAAATCTGCTCAACAACGTAAATAACGCAATGAATGTTGTTGAACTGTCAAAATGAAACAGATTAGTCGTAATCGTTTACAAAAATGTGTTGCGTAATTGAATAGCTGGTAACTATTACTAGTCGTATGATTCAAGTGAATGGATCATAATGACCGAGTTGACTGAATCAAAATCATAATGTAACAATATTAATCCCCACCTATGAAATTGGCGTTTTTTTCTCACAAATAGAGAATCTCGTCACTTCTATGATTTAAAATATTCATCAATTGCTTGGTATTATATCGAATAATGACCATCATAGGCAACTACCAATAGTAAAAAACCTTATTACTTATAGTTTTCCAAACTTAAAAAAAAAAAACCTTTAAAATAACTCCTCTTTTTGTTAGCAGAAATGACCACTATTTGCTTTAAAACTTATTTTTGTCGCTTAATCTATGTGGCATACGTTATCTTAGTTTGTAAACATTAGTGCATAAAAGTTTTACAACATTCGTGTTCATGGTTGTTAAATAAATTTAAAAAATGTTAGTATGAAAATTGCAACTTCTTTAAAATTATCCATTCAAAACGCCAATTTCATAGGACCCAATATACCTAAGTACCTTATTGGTACCTGCTATTATGGGTTAACTTACTAGCTCTTTACTAATTTACCCTTTAAATAACAATAACACAAATTAACTTTAGTAATAGTCACGGTAGTTACCTCAAAGTAAATGGTTTCCATGGCAACACATCACAGTAACAAATAACACAAAAAATAATGAAAATTCGACATAACCTCTGTTTGCAAGAAGTGTCGATCGATAATTTTATCTGTAACTGACCGCGATTCTCTCGGGCCATTCAGTAGTTATGTTTACTATAGTTATCAATCACCAATTCACCAGTTAACCATTCGTTCATTGAGTTCAACTTGATTCATGTGACGTGTTGTAAGAGTAACTCATTGACTGATGTTGCTTTGAGAAAAGTTTTATGAATTGACGATTAGCTTAGATAATCTATTGGGAAATTTGTTCTCTGAAAACATGTCTCAAATTGTTACTAATTGAAGCATAGAAGAGGGCAATGTGTTATCACAGTCTAAATAAATCTTTATTTGGTGGTGTTATCATTATTTTGACCTCCATATCTTCACAATTATACTGTGTAAACAAGGTACTAAGAACGGCAGTTAGGAAATTTTCGATACTCCAAACAATGGCTAACAAACGGATACAACAGTATTGATTTTAGCTTTAGGCAGTCACTGGACCTATCGCTCTACATTATCTTCTTTCATAACATTAGTTACCAGTGACTTACGTACTGAGAAAATTAAGAAAATCGTGATGACTTAGTTCACGGACTTTTTGCGCTGAAATCGGGCATAATTATGTACATGATTTGCAAGTGCGGTAATACTGATTATAAACGCTTGTTTGTTATCTTTGCGAGAGAAGTGGCCTTTGATCTGACTAATAACGCCAGTTTTCGTCAAAGGGATAGGCAGATGTGTACCTATAGTACCTACACCCATATTTTGCCTGTTATAATAATAATAGGAGAATAGAGAGAAAGATAATAGGAGGCGAATGACCGGGCATAAATTCATACTCCGGGCTGCATCTGAGAAATTCCTGATGGAAAATCCTAATTATCTTTGCCCGACCTAGGAATCGACCTCAAGACCTCATGCTCTGTATAGTAGCGCATGGGGCTACTACACCAAAGAGGCGCGTGATTAATACTCTTTTTTTTTCTCTATAAAAAGAGATGTGGCCTCTGATCTGCAGTGGTCTAGTTACAGCCTAATATTATATCCAAATAGTAATCAATTTACTATTTTAAAACCATCAGCTTATCGAATTATTTACACATCATTAGCTATTCAACTAAACTCACTAGTGTCGAATGTAAATGGTAATACAACGTGTTCTTGTTTAGGATATACTTTCTGTACCGGTTTCTTAAAATAAATTGCTTCCTTAATAATGTATGGTCTTCGCTTGTTAGAAGAAAGCGAAATTTGAATGTTAATCAGAAACAAAAGGAAACTTAACATTTGCAAGCATAAAAATATGAACTCTTGTCTATCTGATTAACATATCTATATAATTATATATACAACCTGTAAACTGTCTGGCTTTTTAAAATGGATTGAGTGGTTGTTGTTGAATTCGACATTTTTAACCCCCCGAGTGACGTTTCAGAAAAATATGATTTATAAAACACTAAAACCCAATTACCTAACTGGTAAGCATTTAGCTGCAAAACTACGTGTATTTTGAACAGGTATTACAAGAAAACATTTAAGTGTCTTTTTCAAAACATTGTACGTTAATAGTTGAGTTCGAAGAATCTGCACCATCATTGTGATGTTATCAATAGAAGAACAGTTAAGTATAAGTATCTATGTGCAAGATTTATCGTTAAACAAAGACATCAAAACGTGTACATTAACTTCTTACTCTACTTAGTAGGACTCTTCAATTATTACAGTTACAACATGGAGGACTTTAGGAAAACATTAAATAAATGCTTTATTAAAATAGTTTTGACTTTAGGGACATGAAAATTACCTAATAGGTATAGGTAAGCCTGAATAGGTACCTACTACTTTTGAACCATAACATCTTTCAAAGTTTGAACACAACTGTCACATTTGGTAAATGCGGAAAACATCATACGTCATAAAATACGGCGATAATGTCAAAATCCGGATCGAAAGTTTCGCTAGAATGACGGAAGGAACATTGACTAAGCTACGTTCAGTAGTTTCGTTTATTTATGCAATTCCTCGACAATTTATACAAACAATAAACAGATTACTCGAATCGATATAAAGCGAGTTTTGAAACCCGTCGGTCCTAGTTTCGCTCCCACTCACGGCACTTTACGAGGCATTGTGTCTACTCTCACTCTTGTTTTGGAAGTTGACCAGCTTGCCTCGCCCATTTCTGTACACTGCCTAACACATAGGCGATTTAGCAACGCTGCTAGTGCTGCTCGTCAGAAGGGCCTTGTATTGTGTTGATCATTGTATTTTGTGTAGATGTATAGGTACTGAGCTAAATACAGTCGTATCACAATACTAAGACTGTTGGTGCATCAAGTAGATACTTAAAGTCTCATATTTTCGATGAGTGGATCTTTTGCCTACGAAAAACATTTTAACTTTCATAATTGATTATTTCCTTTTCTCTTTCGTATGTCTGGGACCAAAGCTAGAAGAAAGAAGAAGCAATCTAGAAGAAAAATCACGGCCAATTCGCCAGAGTGAAACCGGACTAATATTTTTGCAATTCCTTTTTGATGACAATGACATGACAATTTGATGGTTCATCCATTATTTTATAATAAACTTGCCGTGACTTTCGACACCACCCACTTTTCATAGAACTCATACCTACTTATATTTCTTATTTTTATTTCTGCTTGAGTATAAGTAGTTCTCGATGTTTTTGGTTGGTATATTGGCGTGTGCTAGCTGTCATATGGCTATTAATTTATAATTTAAATGATGTTTTGCGTAATGTAAATTATCTTGCATACCTACTAATAAAGACAGAGAAGTGATAACGTATAAATCTTAATACAGGACCAATACGTATGGCGTGCCTCAAGGTAGTATTTTGGGGCCATAACTTTTTCTTCTTTACATAAATGATTTGCCAACAGTGACGAGTTGTTTGCAGACGAAATCTCAATGATAATAAATAAAGATAATGAAAGCGAACAATTTGAGAATAAAATTAATGCTGCAGTAGAAGATGTAATAAAATAAATGACGTGTGAATGTTTCCAAAACAAAATATATTAATTTCTCTAATTACTAAATGACAAATGAAGCAATGAAAATTATTGGAGGTGATAATGAAATTGAAGAAGTTGACCATACGAAATTTTTAGGCATAGTAATTGATAAAAATTGTAATTGGAAAAAACATATTGAACATACATGTAACAGGCTAAACAGCTTTGCAGTTGCACTAAGAAATCTTAGGAAAACTGTTGGACGTAATGCCGCGCTGTTAGCTTATCATGGATATGTTTTAATTATATGGAGTAATTCCACTGACAGCAATAAGGCATTTATTGTGAAAAAAAAATGTTTACGAGCTGTGTTTGGTGCAGACCCATTAGCTTCGTGCAGACCTATTTTTAAAAAAACAGACACTATTAACATTAGCATGCTTTGCTTATACATACTGGAAAGTGTATGTACTGAGGATGTTTTTTTATAACTCCCAGTATTTGTAAAAAAACATCCTCATTAAGGCTGATAGCCTCAATGTTTATAAGGTGGGCAAAATGTCAAGGGATCCAACAAAATTAGCAATGCCAATATGTAGAACAGCGTACTGCCATAAAAACACGAGTCGTATGGTAATACTGATATTTAATAATATACCGAAGGAAATTAGAGAACTGCGAACCAGCCTATTGCAAAAGTATGCCATGCATGGCCTATAGAAAACTGTTTTTATAGTATTAAGGAATTTATGAGTTCAAGACAAATGGGAAAATTGCCAGACATGTAAATTGCATTTGACATTTTTATTTAAGGCTATTGACATAATTTTTTGTAATTTAATTTCTTTTGTTATAATTTGTAGGTTGATTTTTATAAAATTTGTATTTGAATTATTTTTATTTGACATTTGTAATTTAGACAATTTTTGATTTAGTACTTTTTTTTTGACATTGGAATTTAATTATTTAGTTAAATTAGAATATTGATATTGTTACAAAATTTGCATGCCGAATTTAGCTGGCGGAATATGAAGAACTATTGTGTATTTGTTATAAAATCTGTGAAATTATCTATCTACTATTATATAGGTATATAATATTTTTTTCTAACTGAACAGACAGCTGTGCCGCTGGGGAGTTTGTTGCGCTACTTCTTCTTCCCAGCTAAAGCACTAGGAAGTGGTAAAGGGTGGGCGATTTGGGGGACTGTCGTTCGAAAAGTGCTGATTCTCAGCCTAGTTTGACTTTTGAATTTTTAATAGATACCTACGTCATGCCGCCATACATATTTGATTTGAAGTGGACCCTCCGGGAGGATTGCGGCATTACGTTTGCGCTAAAGTTAACCACCGCGGACTGTAAACGTCATTAGGTTTAAAAAAAAGAAAAAAAATTATAATTAAATTAAAGAAAAAAAATTCGAAGTAAAATTGTGTTTTCAGGGGGTGTTGTCGCTATACGTAGTTTCAAACCTTTTCAGTTTTTTGTGAATATTTTCGTAACCGTGAACAAAAAAATTTAAAAAATAATGCTTGGATCTTAAAACCAACGCATATTCTAATAAATGTTGTTAAAATATACCTACATCAGATTTTATTTTCACAGTTCATAAAATATTCGCAAAGAAAAACCTACATTTCAAATAAGCCCTCCGCGAGGGCTCCCGACATCCCATATCCGACTAGGTGAACCCTCCAGGAGGGCTCCCGGCACTGAACGTGTTAAGTTAGGTCTAGTTTAAATAATATTGGATTATGGGGCCATGTTCTATATGTAACTATCATAAAATTTTGATTGATTTGGACGAACAGGAACTGTATAATCTGAAGCACATATTTTAATTTGATGCGAATTAATTATGGATTCAATGTACAGACGCCAGCACGTCAACCTACCACAATCGGTCAAATTTATTTAATAGATTTTCAACTTTATTCGTAAGACATGAGGTTCAAAGTTGATTGGGAAAAATTGACAGTTTCGGGTAGGTTGATGTGCTTGGCGTCTGTACATTGCCGGATGTAGCAATTTGTATTGCATATTGTAGCTCTACAGTGTCAAATGGCTATCATAAATCACATATTTTTGTGATTGGTTACTTTGTTGACCTTATCGAATCATTAGAAATCCTTACCTTGACGTTTTCCAAAATGAGAAGTTATGCTTTAACTTCGCTATGTGAGAGTGTATATGTATAGTGTATATGCATGTATGTATTGGTCAGCGAGGTGAACGCCCTCAGTGCTGGATTCTGTGGCGGGCTGACGGAATGTGTTGCCAAACGCACTGATCGGAACTCGGCGAGAATGTACCGCTTTGGGCACAAGTAGGTAGGTAGCTCACACTGCGTCACCGTCCACGGTGCCGACAATCCATTTTTTTTTTAATTTCATACGCGGATGTTGCAGCTTTTGACAGCTAACCTCTTTTTACAAGCAATCACATTAAAATTGCCAATTATTGAATTTTATTTGCAATTCCGTCTGTTACTAAAAAGTTGAGTTTCATTCATTTTGTCTGCTCCATCAAATCGTTTTCAATTTTAGTTTCACCCAATTTTCTTTATAAAGATAATGCGGCTGAAAGTTATGAAACAATGGAAAAGTTAAAACGTACATTTTATGCACTCATTAAATAAACTAATTACCAAAAATATAAAATGGGCAATTGAAACTTTTTATGGTTTTTACGAAACGTCGATCAGAAGGACCAATCTTAGCACCAACAGAACTATTGATGGTAGAAATGATATACCTAACTGTCAACTGACAATGCAAATCATTATCACTGATTATTCATGTCAAGTATACATAAAGCCTTGAACTCGAACCCGCAGTTAAAATGATGCCGTCTCGACATCTAAGCGGTATCCGGTTTGCTCGTGTATATCCATAATTTTATGTGTGAGCCTCAAAACTGGAAACTATCTTCGACAGGCTTTCTAAGGATTTCGACTTAAACACCATACTTAGCGAACAAGGTGAGTACTTATACTTAAGTCAAGTTTGTTGACATTAAGAAAAACTTCACTTGGTATGTGCCTACATACTCGTAAATTTACGAGAATTTCCATTGATTACATTCAATCTACATCATTTAAAAAAATCGTAGAGAAGTAATCTATGGCCGGGCGCACGAATCTGATGAGACAAATACGAGCGACGAGAGCTCGAAAATGTTTGCACCATCTTGGATAGACTAGACTTTCTTTGACCATTCGTCAACAGCAGAAAAGTATAGTACACTTACGCCTTCACAGCTTTAAATTCGGAGATTGAGCCCCACCCAGTCAGGTAATAACAAACAGCTGGACTTTTTGCTGTTCTTGCAATATTGGGACAGAAAAGTTTTGTCCTTCGAGCCGGATTCACAAAACATGCACTTTTTAGGGTTCCGTAGTCAACAAGGAACCCTTATAGTTTCACCATGTCCGTCTGTCTGTCTGTCTATCTCTCTGTCCGCAGTTTAGCTCAAAAACTATTGGTACTAGAAAGTTGTAATTTGGCATGAGTATACAAGTTAACGACGCCGAAAAAGTGGTAAAATAAATTTTTGAAAAAACAATTATTTAGGGTACCTCCCCTACATGTAAAGTGGGGATGATAATTTTTTTTTCGTCCTTCTCATATTGTGGGGTAAGGTTGGATAGGTCTTTCAAAAATATTAGGGGTTTGCGAAGACCGTTTTTTGATTAAGTAAACCGTTAGTGACTTATCAAGCTTTAAAGTACCAATTTTCGTTAGAGTCAAATGTGTCCCCCCGCCTCTACCAACTAAACGGTTGTAGTTAGAAATTCAAATGTCACCGCATTAGTACTTATATATAACGAAGTTTAAAGGAAAACTATCACACCTAAGTGGGCTTTACAAGTTTACGAGTAATACTCGACCAACTTAAATTTGCGGTTGCAAAAACATGTTCTCCCATATATTCCGTATGGGAGAACATGTTTTTCAATTACAAAGTTAAGTTTTTTCTTACGATAAATTCATTCCAACTACGGAACCCTTAATTGTGCGTGGTCCGACACGCACAATGAAACTCATTAAGTACCTAGCAGTCGATTAATCGAATCTATATTAAAGATACCTACCCTGGTAACGATCACCATGATGACGGCGGCATGTGGTCTCCGGCCCGATCTGAAACAATCAATTAAACATTATTAATCACCTCATAGAAAAAGATTAGGGCTTGTTGCTAAATAATAACAGCTACACGGATCGATCTTCAAGGTTGAGCAACGCTCGTCGGTCCGTGGAACCCATCTACGGACCATCTATTACATGCTGAGATCCCTCCGTGCCTCGGAAGGCACATTGGGCTGTTGGTCCCGGCTGTCATTCGATGATCTTTGACAGTCGTTATGGGTAGTTAGAATCCCGAAAGTCTTATTACCAGCTTGTCAAAGGGTATCGTGTTACCCAGTAACTGGGTTGTGCAGGTCAGATGAGCAGTTGCTTCACAGAAAACTGTATTCAGCTGCATCCGTTTAGACTTACCCAAATATAGTTGGGAAAAGGCGATGATGAGATGAAGATTATGTAACGGTTACCATAAAAATAATATTCTAAACAGTGCCTCTCCTTTGTTTCAAAAATGCCTCTTTCAGCCTTCTTTTACGTTGAGATTAGATATCATTTGATTTTTTTTAATAAATCAGTAACAACATAGTATCATGTTCCCCTAAATAATACGAGTATTATACAATTCTCTTAGTTGCATAAGTACCTACTCTTTATGTCTAAAACGTATAACAATAGTACAGTATTCATAACACTATTGTTTGATGTAGATTAATAGTAACTGGAGTGGCTCTCATTAGTGTCATCAAATCGTAAACATACATTATCAATTGGGTTGCAAGTGACGCCAGATGTCTTAATAAATTCAAATGATAATGCTACCAATGTTACTTGATGCAGTTGATCACGTGAAGTTACGTCATAATATCACTATTGATAGGTGTTTCTTTAACTACAAGGAAGTTTGTTAGTCATAACTGTTTATAGACTCTGTTTTTGTTTCTAAATTATTAAATCATCCTTCACAGCAAATAATATCAAAAGATTAACTATTTATATACATTATTGAAAACGAAAAGATCCTACGATTAATGCGGGCTATCGTTTTTGTGCTCACCAGTTGGCGCCACTGGTGAGTAAGGTCCTGTCAGTACTTTATTTGATATGCTTTGGATATGTTTAAGTACCTATTACTTTATATAATGTTTATTTTAATACATTTTAAAACTTCAAATGAATATTTATCTACATTATTATATTATTCCTAAATTTATTTTATTCCCAAAATTGGCAAGCTTGTATGAAGCAGACAAAGAAGTATTATTATTCTTTCTCCAAGTGCTACCAAATTATATCCTAAGTTGTTACTTAAAAGTTAAAATCTTAAGCCATAAATTAATCAGGAATGGCATAATCTTTACAAAAAGTATGAATAATTTGTAAAAATTCGCGATAGAAAACCCCTTAATGAATGTTCAGTGACATTTGTTATTTCTCGGGACCTCATTCTACACTAACGCCTCTAGCGGTGAATTCAAGCGCGATAGTCCTCTGATTGAGTGATTCTGATCTGGAAACTGGTCAAACGATTTAAAAAAATTAAGTGACTCAAAATACCAACAATTTACCTACAAAAGTAGGACGTTCATTCAGAATGAATTTAAACATGAATGAATAGTTTTCTTCTAGTCTTTAAAATAAAAACAAACCGGTGACTTTTGGTCTTGTAAAACCAAGGTTGTACTGCCACTGACTAAGACGGGCGGCAAGACTTCAATGTAAGTGTAAATAAATGAGTCTTTTTTACATAGCTCCCACTTGATATATTAATACCAGTAATAATAAGATACCAGAATGTAGTTGATAACTAGAAATAGCGTAAAAATAATATATTTTAAGTACGGTACTACAGATGAACTCAACAAAAAAAGAACATTCACATGAAAATAAAATATAGTTCTGTAATAATTACAAATGTCAAGGGAAAGAGTAATTGCAGTAATATCGCAGCCATGTTTACAGTGAGTGGTTTAATAACAGGAGCTGCAGTCTAGTAGAAAAAATAAATGCGGTCGGACATAGCAAAAACGGACCAAACCTGTAATCAAAATCACCTTGTTCTTATTTATAGATTTTTGAAGTGAAAACTTCTTTAGCGGCGTTGTGCACTTTTTTGTGATGGGTAAAAAATGTTAAACTCGCGTCAGGACACGTGACCTGATCGAAAATTCGTAATATGGAGGGAGAGTAGACCGGTGCAAAATTATTCCCTAACCATTCTAAAATATCAAAAATGCACAACGTTAATATTCAAGTTTTCACTTCTGCCGGCACTCCCGGAGTGCAACCCGTTTTTTTTAATGGTCCTTCTTTAAAACTAACTTTTGCGAATTTGCAATTAAATGTATATCTATATATTACAAAACAAAGTCGCTTTTCGCGTTTGTCTGTGTGCCCGCGTTGTTCTTCTAAACTACGCAACTGGTTTTGGTGTGGTTTGCACCATCACTTAGATAATTTATTTCGGCAGGTTTATGTGTATAATTCGTCAATTTTAAACTAACATATTATTATAATCTTGAAATATCGATGTTTTGAAAACTCGTAAGAACCGTGCGAAGCAGGGACGGGTTGCTAGTTGTTTTATATTTAGAACAGCACTTCAACCTTTTTCGAAAAAGTTTTATCAACTAAGTAATATTCATAGAGGCAATGATATTATATGTAAAAAGAGGTAGATAGGTTATAAACGTTCCGCAAGTGGCACGTCAAAAGTTGGCTAACTAGCCACATTTTCTTCGTTTTGTCTCTTTTTCGCTCCCGATAATTACCACATGCCCTCCTACTTCCACGTGCAATATAATAGTGTGACATAATGCCGTTTTTGAAGATAGAATGTTAGGTAGGTAACCTATCTACGTCTTATTACTTCTAATATCATTGCATAGAGGCTATAGATTGTTCTTTACTGCTATTTCAAAAATAGGCGAATAATTCTGAAGCTGGCGATCTTACTACCTGTAGGTATGTTCTTGTCAGTAACACAAATTCATTCAGTCTATTCAGTCACGAGGAGGGGATTGTTTTCCGAAATGATCCTCCATTGTGTGATGTTGATTGTTGTTATAAACTTATTGAGTGCATTGTTCTATGTACTTGTGCTGCAGGCTCATTAAGCTGGAGGCTGCACTCGACCGGTTTAAAGTAGGGTAACGTAGGCAACTTGAAGTGCTCATTCGTTAAAAGGCCTGAATGATTTACCTACTGGGCTCTTCATCTCTAATTACCTAGTTATCAAACAAACTTGTTTTTAATAAAATGAACTACGTACGATTAATATCAATAAGATACCTGTAGGTAGGTATCCACCAACTAACGTAAAATATAATGATTTCCAATTTATTATTTTGTACATAACCATTCTATTATCTTTCCACAGTTTTAAACAAAATTCCAACTTTAAGCAATAAACAAGGATCCTCTAATTAAACCTTTTAAAACAGGATAAAGCCTTCACTTCTAAAAGCTTATTCAACTTGGTTTATAAAAAGTGTTTTTGTTCAACTCCGGAGCATTGTATGTGAAGCCCTGTAAATTAAGTGGTGTGGAACAACGGAGTGAAAAGGGCTCGCAACGATAACCCACCACAGGGTTAGCACCACGAGATTACGCGACCATAGTAAATGTACTGTCGCTACTTCGGCGTCGTCTTCTCGTTCTCGTTGACGCCCGTTCACGGTGCAGTGGACAAACGGCCTCAGATTCGAGCATCTGACTTAATTTCACTGAGACGCGAGGACTGGGGCGGTAATGGTATGCGTAGAAGACCGTTTACCACGAGACATTTTAATTGGAAAAAACGAGATAGAGGTTTAAAAAAGGAAATAAAGAACCAACATAATTTGTTATTGATTATTCTCTACAAAAGTATTGGAACTTCAACTTAACTGTTGAAAGGTTTTTTTTAACTTACACACAGAGACTACAGAACCTGCTACGATCCTTCATACCTACCTACTAATTTTGCTGCGTTAATGTCACAGCTAAAAACAGACTGTAAGTCGATAGTGGTGCCGATTCACTTGTACACCGAACTAAACTATCACCAAAATTCCTTACTTTTGAAAGAGAATCTTAAAGCTATTCTGAAAAAAAAAACTCTAAATTAAAAATTATTTTGACCTCGTAAAATCGAATTTGACAATCGCGACTCCACGTGGTTTGCCCTACCCCTACCCCCTACCGATTTTTTAGAGCCGGAGGCGCGCAGGTGGGCAGACTACGTGTTTTATATGGAACTTTTCATTTTTTGTATGGAAAATATGAAAAATTATTATCTATATGTTGTCTTTTAGGACTTTATGGTTTTTATAAAGCGGGTCGAAACTTTTATTATTTTTGCGATAGGACACCATTTTCGAGATCTCGAGAAAAATCATGACAACAAATTTTTATTCCACACCATTTTAATCGCGATTAAAAATAGTCAGATTTAGATAAACAATTAAAATGGGGAGGCCTATGTTCCGCAGTGGACGTCCTACGGCTGAAATGATGATGATGATGAGATTTAAAACAATCAAAATTTTAGGTGAAGAAAGTCCAATTCAGAATAGCAAAATTGTCATTTTTACTAAATTAAAAACTCAGTGCCATCTTAATGCTGTCAACTAAACTATAACTAGTTAAGTGCTATTCTTTTATTTCAGAATGGAAAATCGTCATTTGACAGGTTCCGCAAAGTTGGTAGTGTATTTTGGTAGCGTAGGTACTGACAAGCGACACTCGCCTAGGGCACGCAGATCTACTTAGGAATCTTCACTCGGAGTGACTCTTTTGTTTTTGACCCAGTCAACATAAAAAAAGTTGTATTTTCAGTTCCATTTTTAAACATTGCTCGATAAAGTTCATGGTGAATGAATACACGATGATGTATTTAATGGAACAACGTTTATAAACGAACAGGTAACCCTAATCGCAGCAGGTGTGAAGTGGTCCATTGTTCAATTATTAGTGTGCTGCATTGTCAACAGTGCCATAAATGCATTCAGTTTTATCGTTCCTTGGTCCTAGACTGGTTATGGATGATTGAAAATTGAGAGTGAGAAATGTTTTTTTTTTTTTTTTTAATAGCCTCTGGCCGAGTCTTGCCTGTACAAGGCGAAGGTTAGGCAAGATTTTTTTTTCTATTTCCGACAGGTTTACTACACCCTAATCAACTGTAAACAGAGATGGAATTAAAACTACCCGGGGATTCCTTATACATATGTCAATTTTCAAGCTGTTGTCAAATCTTATTAATATTGATGCGGTCGGCTGTTTTTTTCGCTCATAAATAATTATAACAGAGACAGAGAGCAAAGATGAGCCTTGCTGTGTCTCATCGGGGTCGTGAGTTCGATTCTTAGATAAATTAACGCAACAGTGGATTTAGATACTAGCGTACCATTTAAAAAGTTTTTCGTCATTCGATATAGCGGTTTTTGATTCAATTTGTTTTCGAACTGGCGTACTATTCGCAAAGTTTCTCGAAACAGCGAGTGTCAAAACAACGCCATTTGAATCGTCATATCACTCCCAAATGACCCATAGGTACTAATCTAGTTTTACTACAATTTTAAAAACCTTTTTCTATCTTTAAAATATCAAATAAAGCAACAATAGTTGGGTAACTCGTACACGGGTGATTTAAGCCCAATTTCCTGATGCAATTCGATTTCTCTATGTTGTAATTGTGCGCTGGTAACGAATTTATTGTAACATATTCACATAAACAGACGTGTGCAACATTACCTACACTAAGTTTTAAATGGATCAATTTCAATGCGTATTGGGTAAATGTTGCATGGACTAGAAAATAATTATTTAACAGAAAGCTGTTTCTATGCATGTAAAGTCAAGTAAATTAACAAATTGCCTGACAAACTTAAATTACCCGTAGTTATAGGTATTCAAATCAAAACTATCATTTTTTGACAATGGGGAAGGCAAAAAAAATTTGTCTGACCTACTAGTAGTTGTTCCGAGTCTGGCTGTGTTTGTGTATGTGAGTTTAAATGTTTGTAAACGCACCCACGATACAGGAGAAACTCCTAGAGTGGGGCAAAGTAAAAAAAAAAAAAGAAAGCGCCATTTTGACAGTTCTTTTCTTTCCGAAAAAAACTGTCAAAATGGCGCAGTCGCAGCTAGTTACATACAAGGATTAGATACAAGGCCTGAGGTGGTTTTGTTTTATTTATATGATGTGTTCCTAATTGTAGGTAGTCTAGCATTTTCCGAAAGACCCTAAAATTAGAAGATTTTTGCTTAAAGTTTTTCGTAGAGATTTAAAAATTTATTATTTAGAGTTCGAGGTCATGTCGGAAATTTTTTGAAGAAAGTGATTATGAGGAATTATTTGAGGTAAAAATACTGACAGTATCCATGTCAAATACTTGATTTAAAATATCCAAATCACCGAAAATAACGAAATAGTGAAATAAAATCTAACTCATGAAATGATAAATTCACGCCATCTAAAATTAGCTTTGACCGACCTTCCCCATTATTGTATGAAATGCTTATAATACGGCAAATTCACTTAGGGTGTCCATTTGATAAATAATTAATTTCCCTAGGGCGACTGAAGGCGCCTTTGAGAAATAACTTTTCTAAGATTTGCAGATCCTCAAAAACCATTTGCTATAAGTAAGGTAAACCCAAGAGATACCATTATAGTAGGTAAAGGAAAATTATGCAGTCAAAGTAAGAACAAGACTGGCCTTGACTTAGATAGTACCCGTACCACAAACTTAACTTTGATGAGTCAGCAATTCAGCCTCAAAGGAAGGCGACACAAAAAGCAAAAGGGACAAACCTATTCTTATTCGACCGGAAAGTCCAGTTAAGTTCATATGTAGAAACCGCCGAGTGCATTTACATATTGGCATAACTAACAATTAAATCGAAAAATCACAGCGTAAATAAGTACCTAAATTCAAATCAAACAACCACGAGAAAACATCTATTTACACAGCGAACACGTCCACGTCTCATATGTCCTAATAACAGCGCCTTAAGAGCTTTAAAATGACTTTATAATACGCGGATCGTGCTCCACTCCGGCGCAGATTATTAAGGTGCGTGCGCTCATGTCCCGGTGTAATAGTACAAGTCAACCACTGAATAGGCACGTGGATGAAATTACCAGTCTATACAAACATTACATAATATAACATCACGCCTTGTTTCCCCGAAGGGTTGGGCAGAGGTACATCCACATTTCGCCAGTTATGTTTAAGTCCAATGTAAAAAAAAAAAAAAACTACACAATTGACATTGCCCGACCTGGGAATGGAACCTAGAACCTCATGTTCAGCAGTAGCGCTTGCGACCACTAGACCAACGAGGCAGTCAGTCTATACAACTAAAGTAAGGCCATTTTAATAGGTAACATTTGACAATTCATCAAAATTCAACAACGTAACCTTGTAACGCCGGGCATAAAAAAATATATTTTTTCGTTTTGTTAGAACTGCACAATTGCTTAACTTTTTTCAATTACGATTACATATTTATTGTAATAATGACCGATACGAGTAATTTTACGATTTGCTTTCACTAAACTGACAGACGTCAAATGTTACCTATTAAAATGGCCTGACTTTAAGTTATGATTCATTTCTATGAGTCGGAGCAGCTATTTGAGTCTTCGTCATTCATGTGAATGGAATGGGTAAATGACATTCAGTCAATAGCTAGGACTGGTGTCGGACTGGTGATTAAATGAAAAGGTTGTGTGTGGTCCACGGTAGCTGTTCCATACATTTTGATCGCGTAGGTATTGCACTTTTCTATGAAACAGCAAATTAAAAAATGCAATGTTTGCAACAGACGAAACGAAAGTTTTGACGCCCTGGGGTTCAGAATCATGTGCCTTGACGTGCATGAGAAAATGGGTCTTGACAGACTGAATACGGACGAACAACGAAGTGATTCTACATAATATATGGGTTCCGTTGTTTCCTTTTGAGGTCGGAGCCCTAAAAATAAACTTTGGTTGGTGCACATCGTGCTTATGACAATAAAAATGATTCTCTCAATCTTTGTTTGGACTTCACCTACTGGCTTCTTGTTTAGAAGCGCAAGCGCACGTGTAAGTGACCGGCGGAACTAAACGGCGGAAGTCCTTTATCTGAGGGGCGTTCATCTCGCGCACAATACGGAGCGACGACGCTAAGCTTTACTATTGATGCCGTGGAATTTTTGGTAAACTAGATCATGGGTTCAAGGAAGTACTTTGTTGGGTAGGTTTTTATAATGTGTTAAATGCGGAAGCTACGGAGTCGACACACCACGAAGCCTCGTGAAGCTGAACATTGTGGAACAACACACTGAACAGGCCGTGTTTGGTGTCCGAAAAACAGTATCAACGAAATGCGCTAAAAATGGAATAGAATTCGAATTAAAGTAGATGCCAGATCAGCTAACCGAAATATAACAGAAGGTACTTATATTGAAACAGGCAATATTGCTACTTAGAAATATTAAAAGGTCTTTGCTTGGCTAAGAAATTATAAAACAACTAGCTTTTGCCCGCGGGTTCGCCCGCCTAGAGGTCGGAAAAAATCCCACGGGAACATACCAACTACCGGGATAAAAAATATCCTTTATGTAAATCCAGGTTATAAACTATCTGTGTGCTAAAAATCCTTTCAGTCGTTTTTGCTTGATTGAGTAACAAACATACAAACTTTCACATTTATAATAATAACATTTATTACCTATATTATATATAACACGTAACACGTACCTACCTAATTATAAATGACCCAGATGTATTGCTATCATCAAGGCTTAGTGGTAAATCTCTATTCTATGAACATGTAGGTAGGTATATTACGCCACCGTTTATCCGACTGTTACATGATAAACAACTTAGGTAGTAGGTACCGACAGACCTAGCTACCTACACGCTGCAATCCAACAATAGCATATCATAATTGTTGATTTTGACAAGTTTGGTAATCTACTAATATATTGGCGTCATTATGATTTTCCAATGGTCAGCCACTGACACTCCATGGAAAGAAATGGCATCTATTGGTAATCTCGTACATAATGACAAATAAATGACTGACTAAGGCGGTAATCTGCTAAAATTTTGACAGTTCCTTTGATCAGTGACCTACCATTAGAACATCATTGTGCAGTCATTGCTTTTAATTCGTTACGAGTAGGTATCGTGTTTGTGGAATACAATGATCAACCAATGATCGACCATTATGAATTTAGCCAGATTACGAACTTTTAGCAAAATGACAATGGGATCGTGTTGGAATGACGAATTTATAAAAATAGAAGACTTAGCCCCAGACCTAGTGGTAAAAACGATTTCTATTCTATGAACATGTATATTACGCCACCGTTTATCCGGCTGTTACATGATAAACAACTTAGGTAGTACCTACCTACACGCTGCAATCCAACAGGAATCACACAAGTTACATAACATCACATCCTAGAACTCCGTACATTTACTTCACACATACTTTAGCAAACTAGAATCCAGTTATCGTAGAGTTTTCTCGGAAACTATAGTACGACATTCGTGCGACATGCGAGTACCATATTTGTCACCTAAGCGAGACAACCCGCTATGTAACGGAAAGGAGACGCAAGTGGCCGATCTGAGATAGCGAGTGCGAACTACTTAGTGCGGTTTAAGTATTTGTGTGTACCTGTACAAGCAGCCTCAATGAAATGGACAAGAATTAATTTAATTGTTTACAATCTTTGTTCTAAGATTGTATGTTTTTTTTGTGTTTTGTGTGTGTTTGTGTTTTTTAGGCACAAAACATTGGTGTAGGTACTTGATTTTAGCTACATTGTTATAGTATTATGGAACACAAGTTGTAGACAATCAATGAACTCTTGTTGATGTATATGTCGCAGATGGATTGTCGTATCCGCTGTTTTACAAAACCGCTAGTTGTTTTACAAAACAGCTCCGTTATGTAAAATAGCTGAACGACGTTTAGCGGGTTTTCATAATAATTGAACTTTAACACGCAGAATTGCATAAACGTTTTGTATTTATCAATGCAGCAGGTCAACTAAGAGGTTATATAAAACAGCGTGAAATTAAGCGTCAGATTGTAGATTTTAGATCTATATTTTGTAGCTCGTGGCTCTGTGTGTCTGTACCCTAATTACGTAATACACGATCAATCAGAATTTTAATCGTTTTGAAACAAATTGCTAATCCATTGCTTCATAAGTTCGAAAAAATCTGCTCAACAACGTAAATAACGCAATGAATGTTGAATTCATTAGAAGCCACACCAAACGCTTATTGTGACTGCAGATAATCCATTCTGCATTACGCCTAAACGTGGGTACCTGTTTTGTTAAACGTAGTGCAATTACAAAAAATGTCTGTTTTGTAAAACAACTAGCGGTTTTGTAAAACAGCTGATTCGACAATTCATCTACGACACATACCTACATCTTTTTAAGGCTGACTGTACTAACGGGAGAAGAGCTTAGTGTGGTGTGGGTAAACTATGAATGTCTATGCAGTTACGAGTACAAGACTTTGAATTCAAGTTTTAACGTTTCGGCCATTTGTGTCGGTGTCAGTTTGGAAATTCGGTGAAAAACGTAGGTACCTGAGGAATATCCAATAAACTCTGGGTTTTTGGATGTTCATATTTTTGTAGTCATTACTTTTTAGCAAAAAATAATGCAAATATTGCAAAATTGTTGCACAGATTCTTTAATTTCGAGAAATCGAGCAAATCTTATTCAAAAATTTAATTTTTGATTATGCTTAGTTACCTACGTGTGTACCTGTTTTGCAAACCGTACTGTGATATCAGTAGATATCGTTTGATTGCCCATTACTTAATTATATGAAAACTCAAGTGGTCCACCAATAGATAGATGAATAGACTTGCATTGAATGTTACCAGGGCCTCAAGTCTGCTACATAATAGTGCCAGAATGGTCTATCATTGATTTCATAATTGTTGATTTTGACAAGTTTGGTAATCTACTAATATAATAGCGTAATTATGATTTTCCAATGGTCAGCCACTGACACTCCATTGAAAGAAATGGCATCTATTGGTAATCTCATACATAAATAATGAATGACAAATGAATGACTGACTTAGGCGGTAATCTGCAAAAATTTTGACAGTTCCTTTGATCAGTGACCTACCATTAGAACGTCATTGTGTATTCGTTACGAGTATTGTGCTTGTGGAATACAATGATCAACCAATGATGCACCATTATGAATTTAGCAGATTACGAACTTTTAGCAAAATGACAATGGGATCGTGTTGGAATGACGACTTGGGCCTCACAGAAATATCAAGTTTAACATATTTATTATGATTAGTTGAGTAGCTCACTATGCGTGTGCGCAACATTATTTACATACGTTCATTGCAATCAAGTAATTGCCATTATTTACCTAGTGATCCATAGCTGTGGTTTGATTCTATTGGTTCTCAAACACATTGTACATTTTATTTACTGATATTAAAAAAAAACTTTTTCAGTGAAGAATATAAAGTATGACCTAAAACATTTAACAACTCAACCAAACGATACATCATTGTTATTTTACGTACTATAAGTAAAATAAGAATACTCAAATATGACTTATGAATATTGATAATTGTTCGATCTGTAAAGGCCATTTAATTTTCTTTTTTTTCTCACTGTGTGGTTTTGCCAAGTCCTCGTAGCCGTGTATCCCGTGTAGCAACTAGTATATTCTATAGATATAACAAATACCTATAGGTAAGTTGTACTATTCATTGTATTGTACGTCATTATGAGTTAACTGCACTATCTAAGTGTGTCAAACACGATGAGGTACGCATTGTCATATTTCTTCAATGAACAACGATGTCTATGCTAAAGGCTCGTTCAGACCAGCGCGACGCGACGTCGCTACGCGACTCGAACAATACAATTTCTAAGAAAATTTCATGGTATAACAATAACCGGTGTCGCGTCGCGCTAGTCTGCACGAAGCTTAAAGGTAACGTAGGTATTCAATGAGTCGTAAAGTTGTAACTGTAAGTCGTAATATTATGGGCATCAGTCATTAAATAGTGAATTCATTTGTCTTTTATTACTTGATTATCGCTACTAAATAATTGTAAAGTAACTGTAGATTCCTCGGACGATTGTAGACTCCGCGTAGCAGCGTACAACCAGCGTAGCCCAATGTTTTTTAATAATATATTAAAAATACTATACGCTGAATAACAAACTGACTGTCCCATATATGTTCTATTTCCTAAATAGTTTTCTAGACAAAGAATATTGTCAAGAAAATAAAAAATATATTATATACCTAGTAGGTATATAATATATTTATCTATAATATATAATCTATAATTTATCTATAATATATTTATTTATCATAATATAAGTATATAAGTAGTAGGTAATACCTACTGATTTATGACTATGATATACCTATACAGGGTTATTGGTTATAGGTCGGCAATCCGTTAAGAGGGTGTAGAAAAGGTCATTTGCAACCAAATAACCCCTTATGACCCCTATGTCAATGTCAAACATTTTCGAGTAATTTGACATTTTATATTTTAAAATGTATAAAATTAAAATATATAAAATGTCAAATGACTCGAAAGTTGTTGAAATTTGACTTTTGTTCACAATGACCTCTCCTACATCCCTTTTTTTTTTTTTTGGCTTCGCACGGTTCTACATCCCTTTAATGGATTGCCGACATATAACCCATAACCCTGTATATCACGTATCTGGCTAGATTCGTCATACAAATAAAATAAGTACCTTTATGACGAAATCATGTCTTGTTAATAGCCTTTTAACTCCTATGCAAATGTCAACAATTTTGCTGCAATACCCGTAGTTAAGACAGCCGCTGTGCCACGCGGCACGCTACGGTTCAGTTCGGGTCGAAAATATGCGTCCGCTATTAAGTACGTTTGCACAATGAAGTGATGCCTGTTTGTTTTGGATTAGATTAGATGCTGGGGTTGATTGTAAAGTTGCAGGCTTAGGTTCCGCAATTGGGTGTTAGTTCACTAAGCGACGTAAGACTCCTGGGAGCCTTCTCCGCATCTTTGTGCATTATATCAAATTATTTTTGCCTAGAAGATAGATAGGTGGGTTTTAACTGCACCTACTAATTTAAACTATCAGAGGATAGGGAAGTTCAAATAAAGATTTAACTTTTTAATCGATTTTGAATTTTCATCTATAGCAAGAAGTTTAAGATTATGGTGGCGGGAGAGCGTGATGAATGCCAGCTCCGCACCACCAATATTTTTGGGTGGATCGATTGATTCAAATAAAATTCGGTTTCCACTTCACACACTTTAATGGAGATATCACTGACTTGAGCACTGACATTAATACTGTTATTTTATTAATTATTTATAAAATTCGTGACCGCCGCGTACAAGGAACAGAAGCCAAGGGAAGAAAAAAAAAATATAGAAATACAATGTTGCCAGTTTAGCTAACACAATCATAGTATAAATGTTGCAAATTAATTTTTATAATAAAAATATTTTATGTTGTATCCAACATACGAGGGGGCGTTTTTAAGTTCGCGGAATGGAGGGTGAGAAGTCAAAATAAAAATACTAAATTATTTTTCTTTTTCAATATATTCCTGCTACCCGCTACCCTTATACATATTTCCGATCTTTCAATTAGCTTATGTATACCTTCATAAAAAAATGTTTTGTCTTTGTCCGAAAAATAAGCTGAAACCGCGTCCTTCACTTCTTCATCAGTTGAAAATTTCTTCCCACGAAGTTCTTTTTTCAGTTTTGGGAAGAGGTAATAATCACTGGGAGTAATAATCCAGTAACAATTCGACTTAATAGTCCATCCTTATCTTCGTTACAGAGGTCCAAAAACGTGCGAGAACACTCCACGCGGTGTTGTTTTTGAGGCGGCGTGAGCATTCTTGGCACCCATCTTGCACTGACCTTTGTCATGCCAAGATGATCGTGTAGAATTTTGAAAATTGTCGTATCCGATACTCCAATCATTTCTGCAAGCTGTTTCTTCTTTAATCTGGCATCTTCCAATATTATTTTTCGACTTTTTTAATGATTTCCGGAGTAGTCACCTCGATCGACCGTCCGGGCCGTGGGTCGTCTTCAAGTGAGGTCCTGCCTTGTTTAAAGAGACTGTGCCACTTGTAAACCATGGTTTTACCCGGGCAAGAGTCCCCGTAAACGGATTCCATCTCTTCCAGTATATTTTGAACTAACTTTCCTTGCTTGGTAAGGAATTTTATTACGGCACGGTACTCGATTTTTTCCATAATTCACACTTTCTTCCCGATTGAGTTGTTTGCTTGACGATAGTTCAACGACTAATGATCCAATTATTTTTTTATTTTTTTTTGTCTAGGGCATCTCGTAGCTCACCTCTGAGGTGATGACTACTTAACCGGTCAATCCTGCGGCTGCCTTAAGCTACTAACTTAAAGCCTCCAGCCAGGGGCAAAACTATTCTAAATTAAAACTAGGCGAACGCTCGCTAAGGGCACCCCCTGTGGGGTACGGACCTCGGCTTAGGGCGTCGCTGGGGGGAGGACAGCAAGTTGGGACAGGCTGGATCAAAGATGATTCATTATTATTAATCGGGGAATTTAAGACTACATTTCTCAGCAAAACGCGGGCTGGCAATGATCCAATTAAGATAAAACCTGGTATTTATACTAATATTGAGTGGCTGAAGTTGTGACCATCCCGATAATGACCTATTGTTATCCCCTCCCTCCCATTCCGCGAACTTAAAAACGCACCCTCGTATGGTACCTATTACCTAAGAGGTTAAAGTAAAGGTAGAAGAATGGTGGATTATTTCCAGTTCATACACACACATACTAAAATCATACACACTAAAATCGAACATACTAAAATCTATCACCCTAAAGGTATTTCCTCAAAAACTAAAGTGACTGGAGTCAATCAAATGCATTATTTTCTAAAGTCTTTATTTTTTTTATCTAGGATCGAGTAGGTAGTACGTGCTACCTATTCAAAATAAAGTCCTACTTGCCATGAAGCTGTCTCACCTATGACCTACGTAGGTATAGTCTACAAGAGCTGTCACTTATTCAAAATTATTTATGCAAAATACGCATAAACCTTGGTACACGCCTGTTCAAGTAAATAATACCTACATTACTTTACAAACGTAGGGCGAACCGCGTATTGTATATAGCTATTAATTATAGTTAGTTGTATGAATGCAAGTGCGTGATGTTTACCTCTGTGCCTCTGTGGGCACTCCTCGCCTAGGCGGGAGGGCCGTGACCCGCCACCTGCTGGTCACGGGTGAGCGCTCCGGCCGTTGTAAAACTACCTTATTAAATACTACGTACTGACTATACGTCGAAATCATGTGTACAACTAGCTTTGTACCGGGCGACGACCTACAGGGGCTAGATAGAGTTACGTTGTCGGATGAATCGAACATCCCAATTTTTTATGCGTGTTGGGGAGTCTGAGAATAGTCTTCTAGATTACCTATTTGGGATTGTAGTATTAAGAACCAACTTAGAAATGATTGGGCTTTTAATGCCTCGGATTTATCAAATAATACAAAGAAGGAGTTGGTGTAAAGTGTGTGTGTGTGTGTGTGTTGATGTGTAAAGGTGTGTATACAATAGATACTCAATAAACACAATGGCAGGAGGTTGGCACATAACATCGGTATGGTTATTTTTACAGAGCGTATAAATGGTAATTTCTTGTATAACAATTCCTATCAGCTCAAGTCAATTCTACTTATTAGTTAATAAAAAAAATAACAGTAATAAGCAGCAAGCAACTGATAATAATAGAGAGTCAAGATCCATACAAATAAGTTAGTTCACCACGAATGAAATCTTTAGTCTTGAATGAAAATGAAACAATGTTAACAACATTCATTGTTTTACGCAACTTATGAAATATGTCCCACAAATCCAAGTAAGTCACAAACAAATCTAAAAACCGAAAGTAAAACCACGTTACGTATCGAAAACAACAGAAGCAATCTACCAATTACGATTACAAGTGCGTTTGTAGTTGCGTAGTTGTCGCAAAAGTGTCGTTATTATGTAAACAGCTAGGTATGTTTGTGCATTCAGTCGTCGGGAGGCGGTCGCATTCACACGCGACTGGCCACTGCTTCCTGTCGCTGCCTGCCTCTAGGAAACGCGCTCATTCATGCGTGCGCTTGCGACCATCGGCGGCAGCAGCCGATCGGAGCCGAACCCCCCCGGTGCGTTATGATGACGTAACGTTCTGTTAATCATGGCCAGATGTCGAATAGGGGAAGGTTGGCTAGTGTTTTGATCGGAAGCAGCGAGTAGTAAAACTAAGTTTGTAGGTAAAAACGTGTCAGTGACAGACAAGTTAATTAGCTTTAGATTTGAGATTTACCAATTAACGACTTATGCCAACCTCCTAACCGTAATACTATACAGAAAGAAACATCATGAAGATCCAACCTATGCTGTGATAAATATACAAAATCGCACCAGAAGGGTTACTTTTCTACCGTTTTGGTACGGGGTACCCTAAAAATTTTAAGTTATGAGAAGATGACAGAAGATATTAAGACAGCTAAATCTATAGAGTGAATTCCAACTTAAAATCCTTAAAGACAAAGAGAAAGTGTTTGTCAAGTCTCGGATTTTTGAACAAACATCTGGCAAATAGTTGAAACCAGAGTTTTATTAAAACTTCGAGTTTTATTAAAGAGTCTCATATGTTTGTGTGCATAAAATCTTCATAAATTCATATGAGTAGGTGCTAATTTTGACTCGGCTTCCTTTCAAAATCGAACAACCGTTAACCAATCGTTTGTTAAACTAACGGTAGAAATAATAATTAATATGAAATTCTACACTTCGAAACTTCGTTCACTACAAAAGTGCTTACATTGGCCATATTTTATCTTCCTGAATATTAGATATTTTTCGTAACACGATACGTTACCAAATCTATCGAGTTCTTTTAAAGCTTGATTAGGCGTAGGCTATAAAAATATATTTCAAAATAACATTTTGTTCTAGTTTCCAAAAGTATGCGAAATGCAGGAAGTTATTAAACAAAATATTGTACCAAAGAAAAATGTTATATTTATGTAAATCTCTTTGAACGATCTCTCTTAGCGAAACAAGAATTTTTTTATTCGAATATATCTCGTTATTTTATCAAATCTATGAACTATAAACTCTTCTTTTCTGCAATGTAGGTATCCCATCAAAAAACAAAACTACTTACAATGTAAATAGGCACAATGATAACCCACATTTTTCGAAATCTTATCACACAAGATAAGAGAATCTCCCACAACGACTACGGGGACTTAATTATGAACATAAATCATCCTAATTTGCATAGACTCATTTATTATCAAGTTATCAGAGTGATGACGACAGAGCCAAAAAAATTATAAGAAAGTAAATTCTACAAAACACTACTTAGAGTAGATATTACCATAATTTACAAACAATTGCTCAATCTGTCGTAGGTTTATGTTATGAAAATGATGAAGAAGAAGTCAATCACAATGCCCATTGTCGTGAATCAACGTTGCACAGTTGAAAAATAGATAATAAAAAACTTAAGAAACAGTGGATAATGAAAGGCGATACTTGTACTATTATGTATTCTGTGGCACAATACATAATAAATGTTGAGTAGGTCATTTAAACTGTACCTAGGTATACTAATTTAAAGTTTTCTGGGATCCTAATTTATCTAGATTCATTATAATTATGTATATGCCACAACAACAATAAATAAGGTTTTAAATATTTGCTTAACGCCGCCAGACGCCTTCATAAATATTAAATATTGATTAGGCAGAGTTTAGCTAGCGAGTCGTGGCACAAGAAAATGGCGGAAAATTTTAAAAATCTTCAGAAAAAAATTATTTAAAATTACCGCCATTTTCTTGTGCCACGAGTGCCACGACTCGCTAGCTAAACTCTGCCTACGACGCCTGCCTCTGACGACTGGGAATACATAATCACATATATAATAATAAAACAAAAAAAAAAAAAAAAACGTCGTTGTCTTTGTGTTGATTAAGTTAACAGTTAGATATCACGTGGATAATTATTGGCTTTTGTTTTGGTTTTATATTATATGTGTTTACAAGTTGATTGACTACTTGAGTTATGTTATTTAAATATTCCTAGTTTAAACGTGTTGCTGTCGTAGGAAAGGGACATTTTGAGAAAGGGTCATTTCGGGAAAGGGACATTTTGAGAAAGGGACATTTGGGGAAAGGGGCATTTTGGGAAATGGACGTTTCGGGAAAGGGACCTTCTGGGAAATGGACATTATGGGAAATGTCCCCTACATTTCAGGAAATGGACTATTTGAAACCGAGGGACATTTTGGGAAAGGGACATTCTGAGCCGGAACGGTTTTTTCCTATCCCGAATTATCGCAGTGCAGCTGCGCTCGTCGTTTTATTTTGGCACATTTTTACCTTGCATGTTGTACAATTATGTAAATCTCCAACTCAACTTTAGTAGCACCCATTGTTGGTTTGCGATTTAAAAGTTACCACATTTAAAAGTTACCACACACTAATGAAGAGTAAATAGTTTCTAACTGTTTTAAATGGTGTTTTCCTACAATAGTTTTACTCAGAACTAGATCAAACAGCTCACTGTACTAATGGTATTCATTACTGTCAGTGAATAATCGCGTGCTGCTTATGTGCATGATTTCCATGTATTGGCGATTTAGTATCATCATCGATCATGCTTTCAGTCATCGAGATACAAGTCTCGATTCATTTTTAGTATCTAGTCTGTCTCGGAATTTACCGGTTGATTCTATCGGATTTAAAAGTAATGCGAGATTATGTGGCCCAGCTAGGGGTTATTCCCGAGAATTCTCGTCCCGGGAATTGCCGGGAAATCCGAATTCAGATCGAGAAACATCGAGAACTCGAGAAATCATTTGTCTAAGGATGCCGCCCTCGGAGTCATTGGCGATACTACCGATAAACGACTTGTTAGGACTGGACAGTGTACGCATTGTGGTTAGGCATTTAGCTCACGTTTACAAAATGATATAAAATCCGAGGATTCCACACGAATTGACACACCAAAAGCGTACGAGTTCGTCCAGTTTAAAAGTGTCAGCGACAAGAAATTAAATTAATTCGAAACTTTAAGTGATAACTGGTCCAAGAACAGCTTAAATTAGCACACAATTACCAAAAATGGTGCTGTGATAATTCACATAGGTAAGTTATAAACAATCGAGTTGAATTCCTTTTCAGTTCTTAAAAAAAACATTTTTTTTGCTAGTTTATTCTTGTATTTAATCAGAGTTTATCAGAGAGAAGAAAGTAGGTAGTTAGTTTATGAAAAAGTATATTTTGACTTTCTATGAAAAGCAGAAAAAATACTGTAATTAGTTGTTTTAGTTTTTGTTGATTGTTGTCCAATTTAAATAACATTATGTGTATTCATGACATTTTTCTTTATTTAAACAACAAAATAAAAACATAAATGAAAATTTCACGGTTTCCCGGGTAGTCCCGAGAAATCGAGTTCGAGACTTCTCGAGACCCGAGAAATGAAAAACCCCGAGGAACCATAAACCCTAAGCCCAGACTGTAGGGATTCATAATAGTAATTACAAAAATCATTAAAAACAGTTAATTAGCCGTTTGCAACATCGACCGATCGCAAAACACAAATTCAAAAAGAGCATCTCCAAAAAGAGAACGCCGCATGTCGATCAGATAAGTGACCGAACTTCACTTTTTTATCGGCGCGGGCGCATAGGAAAGTGCTTGATACGCGACACAATGGCCGCGCGCGCCGCGCCACCGTTTGTATGCGACGCACATCATTTTGACCCACATTCTAACGTGGTCGCGTTAAAAAAATCTCTTGAACATAATTGGATGTTTTTCTCAACAAGTTCAGCGACTTTACGACCGGAACCGCGGGAGACACACTTTGTTTTGTAAGCAAGACTTGTTTACAAATCAGGCATTACTTAATCCTTATTTTTTTCACTTGTTCTCACTTTCATTTGAACGTGGTTGGGTTTGTATACCAAAATGTGGAATAATTTGTCAAAGAACTTTTTTCTTGCACACTTGCAATATATTTCTACATTATTCGCAACTACCTGAATTCAGACCCGATTGCTCAGAATATCGAGGCGTGAAAACATTTCAAAAAAATAACTATGCTCAGCACGTCAGTCACTCAGCCGCACAAACAACGATGGCAATTTACTAACGACAAAGATACATAGTTAGAAGTCAGTGCACTGTATCCTCACGACAGCGTCACTGCGAACATTTCTTATCGCCTCGTAAAATAAAGAGAATGGTTTGTGTCAACAACGGCGCAACGTGATTGTGGAGCGACGCGTCGCTGGCGTGTCACAGCTGACCAGCCAGGTATATCCCCCCTGCCCTCCGCACCAGTCCTCATGACTGGTGTCATCGCTGAGGTACACACTGAAAGTGAAGGTCTTGTTATATTGGCGGATCATATCCAGACAAGGCGAGCTAATTATCGCTTAAGAATGTCACCGGGCCAGCTGCAGAATGTTCGTGATGCCCTCATAAAAGAAGCAATTTGTCACAAATATTGAGCACGACTCGTAATAATTTCATATGAGAGCGTGGAGTAAAACGACGATTGTAGAAACTCGTTTTGAAAATCCGTGAAGCTAAATTATCAGCTCATCCCTCTTAGGGATCAGCACAATGTGTACCTACTATTAACTTATGTGTTGTGGAACATCCTGTTGACTGAGTTATTATGATCCTGTAAACGTATTTCATTCTGTACCTTTAGAACAGATCTGATCCAACCGACGACGGCTATAAATGCAATAAATGGCTTAATAACCATTTATTTTGCCATTTATCTTGGAGAAGGTTTTTATTGCCTCCCGTATAAAACCTTACATGGATGTAGACGATGGTGACTCATTTATGGCTGATGATATCTTCAAAGTTTAAAAAGAAAATAAACGGCCTGTCGACATGGGTCCAATTTGTACCAATTTAAACTCTTAATTTAGAAGAGATGGATAGATGGAATACTCTATATTATGAACACCATATAAATCGAGAGGGTAAGAGTAAAATTTCAGAGAAAGTTTTAAAGATAATATGTATTAATGTCAATGACATTATGTCATTATACATATTCCTGTTTCAGAACCAGTGAGTGAATGTGCAACTTTAGAATCAGCTTATCGATTACTGCATTAGGTGGTTATTGAGCAGCAGTCTTACGGCTTCCTTCTGACTTCGTGTTACACCCGTAATAAAAATTACATAATGTTACTTGGTATAAGATAATACTGCTGTTGAGATTTTAAACGTAGTCGTTGTATTAAGTCGACATCATTCATAACAAGAATCATCTTAACTTACTAAAATAAATTATTATAAGGTATGAAGCTGAATAAAACCACAGGCCAAGCAGTTCTAAAAAATATACAGTCAGACCTAAAAGACCTAAAAAAACATTGGCAAATAAATTAGAGCGAATTTCGCAAGATAATGAAAGTCGAATTAACAGCAAACTCGAGATCCAAGTCACGTCGAGACGAAGCGGTTAACAAACCAAATGTAAGTTCGTCCTGTCGTCCTACCGACTGGCGACGGTATTCCAGTGAAAGTCGACACAATATAAACAAAAACCATCTTATGATGCCAGTCGCGTTCTGTCCTCTGTTTGTAAAATAGGACATTTCCAAATGACATTCCTACAGGTACGAGTGGCGGCTACTGTTTCCTGTAGAGAGTGCCGAGCTATCCAATGCTTTAAGGCTTTCTAAGGATAGGGGGTCAACGTTTGCTAGGTTCGTTGTGTTTCATAAATTCATAATTCATGGCATCTACATGTTATACTAGCTTGTGGAGGTCAAAAATTATCCCGCGGAAACGTACTTACTACCGGGATAAAAATATGTGCCAAATTTCATCAAAATCCGTTCAGCCGTTTTAGCGTGAGAACGTTACAAACAAAACTCAAACTCAAAACATTTATTTCAATTAAACCATTTACAGGCACTTTTGAACTGTCAAAGAGTCGGTCAGTTAGTCAGAAAGTTGAAGCTAGTTGCCTATTCCAAAACGTAGATCTCTATGTTGAAGAACGGCCAAGAAACTCCAAGGACACTCTTTTTAATATATGTAGAAATTACAAAATCCTGGGTACATTACTCTTGTTGATTCTATATGTGAGAAGTTGAGAAAAATGTAAAAAAAAACAAAAACGATTAAAAATATTAGATTAAAAATAAGCCTTGGCAGATAAGAGATGACCACTCTGAACTGACGGCGCCCGTTCACGAACATGACGCGTGGATCAGCACCATCCAGCTCAACCATTTTGTAGGGAACCGAATGATCCAACTCACTTACGCATTTATAATATTAGTTAGGCTGGCTAACACGAAGTTTAGCTCTGTTGGGCGATTGGCTACACTATCAATATGTAGGGCCTATCCCTAGATTACATTTGCGGGAATTTCCTTGGTGAAAACCCATTGGTACTGAGTACGATCTTTAAAAGGATGCCTAAAATCCTTGCTGCTAAGATATGGTTCTAGGTTCTTATTTCCAGGTCTCTCCTGAGGGTCTAGACTAATGGCAACAGCTTTCAAAGGGCTTTATATTAATTCTACAACGACTTTCAAAGTTTTAATAGGATTGACAAGAGCTTTTCTGGAGCTTACAAATACTTCTTTAGGTACAATCAGCTTCAAAATTGAATGGATACCTTAGTGTATATTTTCCAGTGATCATTTATATAGGTATAATTAAATTTTGTTAGTCGATAACTGGTTTTACGATAGATGGCGTCATTTCTCGCTTCATACGATTTTATTTCTGTACTGTCCATTTTTAATTTTCCATAATAATATAGATCCTTTATTTGGTGCACACAAAAGACATATCACAACATACAAAAGCACGATTAAATAATAACTAATTACATGAATATTTTACAAATATCATCTTATTTCTAAATCTATGCATACAAGTCTCTATAATATATTGTAAGTTTACAGTTGCTTGCAATTTATATACTTAATATATATATATTTATTTAATTACTTAACTATACAACAACAAGTAAAAAAATTAGTCAAATAACCCGCCCCTAACTGTTCCCGGCGCAAAGGTGCCCATAACGCTTGCAGCATTACCACGTTGGATGGCAATGGCTAACCTTTGCACCAAGAACGATCCGGAGCGGGAGTCACCCGTTTTATCACGGAGCCTGTGCCCTATATCATTGATGAGTTTCTTGGCCTCAGTGCCCCAACACCCCATGGACTCAACGGCAACGGGCACAAAAAGGTAACGGTCCGCCAACGGAGCGTACTTCACCCTCTTCCTTACAGCAGCGTCTTCAGCTGCAGCCGACGGCGAGAGGACCGTGCGACCAAGGTGGCTGGCGGCAACAGTGCTGACACAAGTTGCGTCCCATATTAGGCACTTGCCGTTCCTCCAAGGCACCAAAGTCAGCCCATCCGCTTGCCGTCAGTCCTGGACAGACCCGGCGGCTCCAGTACGCAGGGGACATCTGCCGACACGAATGCCCTCCTCACAATATCATTGAGCGCATGGTGACGCGGGAACCTCCCCGAGCAACGACGACAACTCAAAGCGTGATGGCCATCGGCCTCCACCATAGAACCGCAGGTGCATCTGTGGGGTTCACACACCTTGCAGCCCAGGCGGAGGGCCACCGCCACACGCAAAGAGTCATCATCAAGCAACGTGCCCAGGTGAGGCGAAGGAAGCGCGTGCAACCATGCTCCCGATTCTGGCTGCGATACAGCCCTGAGTCTGGCTAGATCAGCCCCCGAGGAACCCACCAACATCTGCTCCTGGATCAGCTTAGACGTGACGTCATCCCAAGCTCGCTGAACATGCGTTGCGTCGGGGCTTGCTGCACCCATGTTGAGGACAGACCAAGCTGACCCGGCATCCAGCATAAATGGTATGTTTGCCCCATTGCCATTGGAATGTAAAATAACAGACACGAGGTCAGCCACCCCATGAGTCGACGCCAGGAAAGCCGACAGGCCCACATCATACACACACCGCACCCCAAGACCCCCGAGCCGGATAGGAAGAGCTGCCTGCCTCCACTGCGCATCATTAAAAGACACATTCAGGATCGACTCAACCGAAGATTTTAAAACACAGTCAAAAGAACATACCTCCTCAGGGCAAAGCCAGGTGGGAGCGGTCCGCAAGAGATATGTAATCTTGGGTAAGGCAAAACACATGCGCAACAACAAAATCGCAACGTGCGCGGAGAGATCCTTGAGACGTTCCCGAGCATTGAGTAGAAGCAGTTTACGGGAGGAAATGGCTTCTGGCACTCCGTCAAGAAAAATGGGAGAATTCCTTGAGACCAGGTAAATGAGACCCAAAGCGTGAGAAGTGTGTACGAGCACCAACGCCACAGGGAAAAAATTCGCACTTAGAGGAATTCACCTCCAGACCCAGCTCCTTAAGTTGAGGAACAAGAACCTCAAGGTCCTGGCAAACTTCTTCCAGTGATCCACCAATAATGCCATCATCGAGGTACCACAGGTTCAGAGACGATTTCAACCCAGAGATGACTTTGTGGATTGCTAAACTGAACACAAGTGGCCCCAATGGATCCCCCTGCTGCGCTCCCACTTGAGACAAAATGAGACTATCACTAAAGAATAGATTAGAAGGAGAATAATATACCTGATAGAGAAAGGGGTATAGAGAAGGAATTTTATCCTTGACCTCACTCAAAAGAACGTCTCTTTCTAGGGTGTTAAAAGCATTGCGTATATCAAGTTTCAGCACCACGCAGTCCGAGTTCTCAGGATCCATGACGAACGCACGCGTCGCATGGATAGCGGCCTCGCACCCCCGACGCGTCCCAAACCCTAGTTGATGCGGCTGCAAGTATTCAGACATAGCTACCCTTACGGACCGGCACGCCAGCTTAGCTGTCAACCTTCTGAACACGCTACCGATGGCTATTGGTCTCAGGCATCCGTCTTTTTTTCTTATTGTTATACAAAATGATGATTTTTTTAACCCTTTAAACGTGGTTTAGAGGGTCAGTCCCATATGTTTTTAAAATCTTATATTCATTCAGCGGTATCGCTGATACTGTCACTTTGTCTAAGCCCTCTACAGTATCCGATCTTCACGGCGGCAGCTCAAATAAGTAGCAAATCAGATCACTTCATCTTAATCATACGCACAATGTGAGAATCAATCACCCACCGAGATTGCATGTTGTCCGGTCTCCTTCTATTCATCTGTCAAAACCCTCATACGCTTTGATATTTATCTAAAACCTGCTCCTATTAATAAATTCTAAGAATTAAGGCTCGTGCAGACCAGCGCGACGCGACGTCACGACGCGACTCAAACAATACAATTTCTAAGAAAACTTCACGGTATAACAATAGCCGGTGTCACGCTGCGCTGTCGCGTCGCGCTAGTCTGCACGAAGCTTTACTGGACACTGGCAATAAATAAGAAGCTAATAAATCAGTCGAAGGAGAGAAAGCCTGTTTTATCGGCAATTGTAAAGGGGTTGGGACGGTTGCCATTTACGGGTTTTTTTCCCCCTGTGGGAATAATTTGCCATAAGGAGCCTAGTAAGACTTATACCACGACTTTTTTATGGGTATAAAAAGAGGTCATTGTCCTATTATGATTAAAATGGAGTGGTAAAATAGTAAAGAAATTGCAAAGCAATTAAAACTACGTATCTACAGAAGAGGGATTGAATATTTATTACACAGTCAGGAAGAAAGAGAGGTGCTGTACCAGAAAATAAAATAACGAACTTCAATTAGCTTCGTACATTTTTTAAACTACAGAGAAATTATGTAAAAATTATAAAAAAAACATTTCAACAAAATACGAGCAAGTTCAGTGTCGGTCACGGGCTCGGCGTTCTTAACCGAAATGCGAAGTTCAACGAGTCCATGTAATGCTACGCGCCAGTTATAATTAAATACACCACCCAACAGGTGCAATCTTGAACTTTATTATCTAGACTAAAAGGTACATTATCCTGTCACACAATAAGAATAAGTTTACAAAAGAAAATAATCGCTGTCCGTTGTTGAATGCGATCGTGATAGGTTCCAACATAAATTTTATTTTTGCTACTTTTAATTTAACTTGTCATGCTTTAAGTGTACCCAGGATAAATTTTATAACTGTTATGGAGATTTCAGCTTTATCATTAAGGCATAAAGCTTCTTTTTGTTTGGTTCTATAAAAGGTAACTTTGCCAATGTGTAAATAAAAATAATAGGCGTTTTTTTTTTAAAATGGGTTAGTAATTTGAAAACTCGTTTGCTTGCTCATGCAAACTATTTAAAAAAAACATTAAACATGTAACAGTCAATAATTATCTTATATTTATGGCATGGCCTATCATTATTTCATTCAATCTTAAATAATAAAAATGTATGGATATTAAAATGTTTAGTATTTAATAGTCATCTAAATAATCGTTAGGTGTATAAAAAAATATAAAATGCATGAATTATAAATCCAAAAGAGAAACTTACGAAAATAGACGACATATTTTGTTATATAATTGAACAATTTCGAAGTTATAAGACGGTAAAATAACAATTTAACTCAAAATTGAAAATCGATTTGCATCAGAATGGAAGATTGTTTGGGTAAAACATTCGTAACATATTTACTGCCATTATAAATGATAACTATTATTAATTAGCGAAACATAACACTCGTAGTTACTAAACATAAATAATACATTAGAAACTAAAGGAAACAGAAAGCAAGAAAAATATTACTTACGTCACGAAGTCGTTGATGTCTTTTATAAGGACATTACGTAACAAGGAATGACATCACACTAAAATTAACTTTGAACCCATAAAAACAAAATATACTCATTTCTACTCAAAACAAATTAATACGCTACTTAATTATCTATTCAATTAAAAATGGTAGCATTTAATTTGTCATGTCTAAACCACTTTTTAGGCGTTTTTCTGCAGGTTTGTTGCGACAATTAATGCAATAAATGGTTTTGTACGCAATAATTTTAGAACAATCAGTCATAAATTATTACTAACGGCCTTGCTTTCCTTCCTCAAGGAGTAAATTACTACAAATAATACTTGTTTTGAGTTGTTTATAATCACACAAATGGCACTAATTTAGAATAAGCTAGTTTTACTGCGCTGCTTGTGCTAAAATGGACATAAT
Source organism: Xanthia togata (assembly GCA_963853775.1). Classification (NCBI taxonomy): domain Eukaryota; kingdom Metazoa; phylum Arthropoda; class Insecta; order Lepidoptera; family Noctuidae; genus Xanthia; species Xanthia togata. The sequence goes on along the minus strand of OY970798.1, from coordinate 21,196,316 downwards.
CAATTAAACAGCTGGATGTATTATGGTTACTTGGGGTGGAGCTCGTGGCTAAGTAATAACAGCCGCACTGGTCGATCGATAAGTTAAAGCTACGCTTGCCGAGGTTGGTTCGAGGCTGGGTGACCATCATTACATACCGGGACTCCTCCGTGCATCTGAAAGCTCGTTAAGCCTTTGGTATCGGCTGTCATTCGTGGATGTTTGACAGTCGTTACGGGTCGTCAGAAGCCCGAAAGTCTGACAACCAGTCTTACCAAAGGGTATCGTGTTACCAAGTTACTGGGTTGTGGAGGTCAGATAGGCAGTATGCTGCTGATTACCAGTATTTTACATGGAGCGCCTTAATTTTGTGATTAAGAAACTGCTGAATCCGAAGCTGTAATCAGGCTTTTTGATACTGTAATCGATACCAATTTGAAATATGTGAGGTGTTTGAAAATCCATACCTAGCCAATCGTTTGCTTATAATTATTAACCGTAACTTTTTTAAGTACATTTCCTGCCCTTCAGAAAGATTCTGCTCACAATTATCAACACTTTCTTTATGAAATAGTGTTTGGTATAAACGTCTCTTCAATACGAACGATTCGACGAGGAAATCGTGCAAAAACAAACATGACAGTTATGAAATCTTCACGACAAATTCGTTAACATCAGATAAATATCAGCATCAAACTATTATTAAACTATTTTCAGAAGATCGTGATAGAATATTATACTACATGACGGACGTGTGGAATTTGTATTGACAAACACATCAACAACTGCTTGTAAAGAGTTAACGAGTCTAGCCAAATTATATCAACAAATTCAAACTCCGAATACGTGAGAATGATGATTAATAAAGATGTCATGTTATTATCTGAGTACCTAATAGTACGTGGTCACTGGATATGATTTTGAACAGAAAATAAAGATATTCTCTTTTATGGAGGCACTAAGTTCTGTGTGAACAAAAAACACCCTTCAAGAGTAATTTTAATGGAGTTTATCCGTATCCGGCAGACTATGGGCTATCAGCTGCTATATTAACCGACTCCCAGACAATATTTAGGGTTCCGTACCTCAAAAGGATAAAACGGAACCCTTATAGGATCACTTCGTTGTCCGTCCGTCAGTCTGTCTTGACCCATTTTCTCAGGAATACATGGATGTATTAAGTTGAAATTAATATCAAATACGAAGATCTATGTTCCCCTGGGACTCTCGCGACTCTCTAAGCTTCTAAGTCAACACAAAAATACGGTAATTTAATGTTACATATTTTGTAACATAAATAAAAACCTCCCGTTGACCTAAAATCATGAAATTTGTCAAGAAGCAAGGAACAGCACAAGTTAAGGAAGTAATTTGTAGTTTCATCACATAAAAAAAGATTTTTTTGCGTTTTTAAACTTACATTTGCAGTTGGAGAATTGACAGTGACGCATATCGATGTATGGGACAACACGTTTCTCAAATACTAAGTTAAGTTTGTTTTTGGGATTAATTCATCCTACGGAACCCTTCATTGTGCGTGGTCCGACACGCACTTGGCCGGTTTTTTACAAGACAATAGTTTGCGCCAAAAGAAAAGAAGAAGTAGCCTCATCTATCTGAATTGCGGAGAGATACATAGACAAGATAAATACCTAGTTGTATCACGTATTGCACATACGTGCTAAAATTTAACTATTTATATGTAATTCACAGCTCAGACTTGCAAATGTTAGTCTGCACTTTTGCAGTCACTTACGTAAGATCTTACGTGAAAAGTTGTTATTGGAGAAATCGATGAGAGTATCTTTTTAGTGCTTATAAATTATTTGAGAAGGATAATAAAGCTGTTAATATACTGTGTCATAAGCTTATGACGTCATATTCGTACCTGTTATCTGTTATTGAATGACCTGTTCAAGACGTTTCTATAGCATTTTCCCTCATCTGCATCCTTTTCATTGACGATTATTTCGTCAATAACTAAGGGATCCCGGAAACGATCAATTGCCATCAATTTCTTTTGAAGTAATTGCATTTGGTAGACGATCAATTTACGCATCATTGTGTATCAATCAAGTAAAAATTGACAATTGCAATTGATCGTTTCGGGGACCTTTAACATCCAGACGAACGCGGTATTTATAAAACTAATATTTTTTATTACTAATATATATTATGATTAATTAATTAATTAGTACTTACGTTTCTTTTGTGCACACAAAAACATAAACCCTTTTCATGGATAGGTTGGTTGGGTTGGGTTTGTCATCATTAACGCCCGGTTACTAAGGTACAAAAACGAGTCGCTTTGCATAATATTCGTTACTGAAAACCCAGTTTATTCGGTTTCGTTTGAGTTTTCATAGCTCACTATTAACAATTTGTGATCTATGAAAGCTACGTTTCAATAAGCATAATCAGCGTATATAATCTTCCCACTCCTGGGACACAGGCCTCCTCACGGCCACCACGCGGGCCCAATGCGTGTTGGTAGATAACACTACATGTCTTCGAATTTTTGATTCTAGGACATGCCGGTTTCCTCACGATGTTTTCCTTCACTGTTTTGAGAGCAGTGGTAATGAAATAATTTACACAAAGTAAAGCGACTGTCTGCGTTCGAACTTACGACCTACAACTCGTAAGTCACGGACGATACCGATGGGCCACCTTGGACCACTCAGCTGGTTTCAATATGTATTTCACTAATATAAATAAGATATAAATACAGTCTGTAACCGATGACGAATACGGCTACAATGTTTCCATCAGAACTTTGTTGAAAACCCGATTTGTTTATATAGTTTAGGTACCTGTGCTTATATTGTTGCTATGCCCCCGATTTGTGACAATCAATGCACATTAGAGATCAATATTGTTTACAACTTTCTATGGGAACTTAATGCTCCATTGTTTGCTTTAGAAGAGCGTTTATCGACAGCACGTCATATAAAAAGTAGGTACCTCCCTATACGACTACCATATAATATGCGACGAGTTTCATTTTCATTTCATAGAGGGTAGAACGAAAAACTGTTTATGGTTTGTCGAAACTGGATTTCATTTTCGTCATAAGTGACGAATGCATGTCTCTAAAACAGGTCTTTACGGATTTCACAAGATGCAGCAATGAATTTCATCGTAAGTGTGAAATAACTGATTCTTGTTCCACCTACTTATTTTGGGATACAGGTAACTCGGCCAACGTTTGCATTGGATTTCATGGAATTTGAAGTGTTCTACAAATGCGCTCGGTTCATTAATGAATGATTTGAAGGCATAAAATGGCAATTACCCACGTTTAATTAACGCCACTCATAACTTAAGTGTCCATTTAAAATCCAATAAGATTATCATACCATCCAATCGATTTAACAGTGAAAATAATTTTACCTACATATTTGCGGATCCTACTTTCTTTTGCAACGGTAAACCGAATAAATGGTGAACCAGGTAACATCCTAAACTAACAAAACTTTCTTTAAACAAAACTTATTAAATGTAGTGTAATAGTAGGTATCAGCAACACGAACTCATCCAATACAGGTGTCATAATTCACGTGTAAACACCGCTACGGGCTACGTGGAAGAAATCCAGCGAGTTCTCGCGTCCGAAGTGGAACACTGCGCGTGCGACTGTACTTGATTCAATTAATCATTACTCATCAAATTATTCACATGTTGAATACATATTTATGTCCCATCACCTGACTAGTAAACACTCGGGTCATATTGTCACGTTTGACGAAATTTACCGTTAAGATCCGCTGAGTGGTGCTCGTTCAAACTCCGGAGCTGGTCCTCGTCATATCACAGACACAAGCACTTGTTGTTAACTATCACTAGAATACGATCACTTCACTGATCACCGATGATCCCCGTACATTTCGTCGGTCGCGGTTGGTGTGCTGTATGCGAGGGCCGCGTCGTGCGCATAGGACCAGCAAATGCGACGGACCGTGAATCTTAACCTACCTGTTGCGCTTGCGTGTCGCCGTCGACGGCCCGCAGACCGGCGCCCTGCTGTACCGACGGGCACCGTCGCCATGTTTTATACAACCTCCTTACTACACCTTTACATCATTACTCCCACATACCTTTATTAAAATACCTCTCAATTACTTTTTGAACTCTGAAACTGCCTTGAAATAATATTTTTCTACTGTAAATGCTCGTGGATAGCTATCAAGATAGGCGTAAAAGCCTTAATCTGCTTTACCGACATTATACCGCCATCTGGAGAAAGCAGCCGGCACCACTGACGGTCTTAAGTTGATATTAGTTAAGCGTCCAAGTCACAAGACATTGGTAAGGCTTAGGTTAAGGAAAACTGCAAAGTTTTCAGGTAAATTAAGCTAGATATTTGAAATTGTTGGTTCCATGTTGCATTTTAAACCTTAAAACACAATGTTCTTAGCTCTGAACTCCTAGCTGTACTTGATCAGACTTTGATCTCAGGTCAACTTAGTTCATTGCTATAGCTACAGATGGAGCCACCCTACACTATAAAGCCTTATTTCAACATCTATGAAGGCTTTTATTTTTATGACGGATATAGGTAGATACGTGTTTACAAAGCAACAAAAAGTGAAGATTATCTTGTATCAGCGGTAGTTATAATATAATGCCTAAGTTTTATGATAAAATACGTAGGTATGGTAAAATATGTACGTACCTATTTTTTTATTTCTGGTCTGTTGATGGGATGATTCATTGCCCGAGTCCATTACCTTTATGAAACAAAATATTCCCACGACCAAACTTTTTTTTCGCTTGATGGTGATCAGATTTAGTATTCTCTTAAGATGCTGATGCTACCCAGATACGCCTAAAATTGACTCAGAAGAGCAATGGAAAAATTTGAAACAGATTCTTCAGATTACTGCTATACCTACTTAGTTAATCAACTGAGCCTATTGCAGTCCACTGCTAGACGAACTGCCTCTCGTATTGCGCCACAGCATCCGGTTCTTTGCCTGAACATCCAAACTGCCCAGAGCCAGTTGCCTGTTCAAGGTGGTTGTTCCATTTAGCTAGAACACACGCGTACCGATAGGCGGTCGTGTCGAGGACTCGTCTGGACGTCGTCTAGTCTTTCTTTCGACAACCATGGCTGGCCCACTAGTTATGCTGTGAGTCCATAGCACAGCGTCATTCTGTCCTGACAGTGATAAAAAGGCAGTAAGCCTTCTTCTCACAGCTGACTTCTACTGCCTTCTTGTCACAGTCACGACGTGCAGCTGCCAACTACTTTTCTGTGCTTTTAATTATAGGTAGGTATATTTGTTTTCTTTTATTATGTATATTCGACTTTTTTATACGTGATCGTGTAGGTACCTACTTGCCAACTCTGCAATCTAATATTTGTCGATAGCTCCAGTTCTTTTCCGGATAATTTCAAGCCGGATCTTATGATTCAAAGAATAGGTACCTACATATCTAAATGTTGCTTTATAGTAAAAAATAATGATTAAAAAAACTTTCATCTAGGTTCCCATGGTAAATTTATGTTTATTACAAAATGCCGTTAGATTGACCAGATATTATGTATAATAAAATAATAGCTAGTTTTTCAAATGGATGATTAAACACATTTTAAAATTCAATTATACGCATTTTAAAGAAAACCAAATACCTACCTACGCAAGTTAAAAAACTATGGAGTTCCTATAAATATTTCATCCCTAAAAAGGACGTATCAAATAACAACGATAAACCATTTATTTCATTTACATACATTACTATTTCTATGACAATGTATTCTCTTAACCGTGCGTTTGCACTGGCGAAACATCACAACAAAACATGTGTAAATCTCTAGTTCCTGTCAAATATTGTACGGAACTTTGACAGAAACTAACGATTAAACATGTTTTGTTGCGAATGTTTCGCCAGTGCAAACGCACAGTAATGGTGAACCTACCTACAGTCAGTTTCCCCTATAGATTCTGGATTACAGGAGTTACAGGGATTGGAATTAGAGTGCCGTGCCTGTCTTATAAAAAAGCCAGTCGACAACCATACAGATGTAATAGTCATACGGCATTTATTAATGAAAGCGTTTCTGTGTAAACTATATGGAGAGTGATAATTACTACGCCAAATTACGTAACTCCATGTCTACGCATAATCACATAGGTATTAACCAAAAGTCTTAGTGTTGTATCATGCTAAAAATACCAACTAAATACTATCCAGTTCAACAAAAATGACTGTTGTTTATGAATTTTTTGCTGATTTTTTGAAAAGTTTGTCCGAACGTTTGAAGTATTTTGATCATGGAGATAAAATTATCTTCCGTAAACACAATCTTAAAGGTACCTACTTCCTGATTGAATAACGCTAACATCTCAACACAATTTAATTGAAAAAAAGGACTAAAACTTACAAGGATTTGGCGACCTCAGTATTAGCACAGAACCCCGAAAATATTTCGCGAATCAGGTTACGTCATAAATATAGGTGAGAGGCAGACCGCCCGGCGGCCGTTATGACTCCAAAACAGGTAACACATAAATAAACAGGTATAAGTATATCATTATGTAAAATATAATATTGATACAACACGACACTAAAACTCGAATAAACGACGCAAATATATATAAAAGAAGGACATTACCATCAACGTTTTGAATCATAATGAAACACTTAATACTCTTCATGATTAAAACATTAATGAAAGTTGGCAGTTGACCCCTAAGAAGGCGGATGAAATCTCTCTTTGCCTGCTATTGACCATCGAGATGATTCTGTTATTAAAACGAATGTCTTTCCTCAAGATACTTTAGAATCTAAAGATACCTGATCTAACAATCTATTCAATAAAGTCAAAGTCAAATCTAACAATCTATTCAATAAAGTCAAAGTCAAATAATTTATTTCAATTAGGCACAAAAAAGGCACATAAGAACGTCAACATTTACAAAAAAAAGATATAATAATTGATTCTAGTCAAAAGGTCGTTTTCGTATGGAGAAGAATGGGCAAGAAACTCCACCGTTACTCTTTTAAAATATTTTCACATATTATATTGATTACAAAGATGTCCTCTCTAAAGTATACGCCATCTCGAGGTATCTACGTTGACAATACTTGAACTCTTGAACTCGAATGTTACAATGCCAAAGCTTGGCGGCTCATCATCTTGGAATTTAAGTATTGTCGTGGCATATTTCCCACAGCTGATTTGTGCGCACAAATACGGAATATTGAACTAAGCATACTATCGTAAGTTCGTAACTGTTAAGTTACTACGTAGAGTATTTTATTGTTAACTCGTTCGAGATTTTATCGTTTTGTTTTTTAGGGTTCCGTACGTCATGGCGTCATGTTCGTGAACGGGCGCCTTTAGTGGGGTGGGGACTGGTCATCTCTTAGCTCCCATGGCTTATTTTAATTATTTTTGTTTTTATATTTTTATTATGGTCGCTTTTAACGTGCACGATTTACTACATTGTTCTCACATGTATAATTTCAACATGAATGATGTAACCAATGTTTTGTAACAATATTCTAATTTAAAAGAGTGTCCATGGAGTTTCTTGCCCGTTCTTCTCCATAGGAACCTACTACGCTTTGGAATGGGCAACTAGCTTCATCTTTCTGACTGACCGACCCCTTGACAATTCAAAAGTACCTGTAATTGTTTTTTTTGGAATAAATGATTTGAGTTGAGTTTGAGTTTGAGTCAAAAGGAAAACGGAACCCTTATAGGATCACTTCGTTGTCCGTCTGTCGAGACCCTTTTTCTCAGGAACGCGTGGAGGTATCACTTTGAAATTAATATCAAATCCGTAGGAGCTCAAAAAAATCAAACTTCTAAGTCAAGTTTGCAGTTGGATAATTGACCGTGATGTATATCAATGTACACACGGCTACACATCAAGCTATACATTCCCAGTATAAGCTGACCTCGCATTGTACGGAAGTCCTATACAATGCGAGATCAGCATAAACTGGAAATGTATAGCTTGATGTGTAGCCGTGTGTACCTATGGGAGATCGTGTTTTTCAAACACAGTGTTAAGTTTGGTTTTGGGATAAATTCATCCCAACTACGAAACCCTTCATTGTGCGTGGTCCAACACGCACTTGACCAGTTTTTTTTTTTTTAAATATTGTTTGGGCATATGACAAGTGTCAAATAAACATATTTTATTTCTTTCTTAATATCTCTCTTATTTTGTAAGTGATTCTTTTACATCTTATTTACGCGATTGTATCTAACTAATTCCGCACTATTACTGCACATATTTTTTCATTCATTGCTGCAGTACTGCTACTAACTTAACTCTTGGGGAATACCCCAAGAGTTAAGTTAGTGTGTGTAATTATTCTAAGGTTAGTGTATCTGCCTGCCTAGCCTTTTCCCATCCCTGTTGGGGTCGGCGTCCCGTCTAACCGGATGCAGCTGAATACCGTATTTTACATGGAGCGACTGCCTATCTGACCTCCACAACCCAGTAACTGGATAATACGATACCCCTTGGTAAGACTGGTTGTCAGGTTTTCGGGCTTCTGACTACCCGTGACCGTCAAAGATCCTCGAAAGACAGCCGGGACCAACGGCTTAACGTGCTTTCCGAGGCACGGAGGAGTTTTGGTATGGTATGTTAAGATGGTCACCCATCCACAGACCAACCCCAGCAAGCGTAGCTTAACCGTGTAAGTTAGTGTATGTTTTAACTTAAATTGTACTAAGAAAATTGCATCCAACTGTCTTCAATAACCTAATCACGTGCTACCATCTTCTACCAAGCCCTTTCTTACGAATGCAAAGTCGACTTCGAGTCTAACTGGCCGACTGCCTAACTGTCGTCCAGTCCTCCACAAACCAGTTAATCGATTTTATTTGTATTAGGTTTGGCGAACTCTTGAAAGCAGGGAATATTATTTATTCAGTAATATATCGTCTTAGATCAGTCAACACTGATTGAGCTGAACATTATTTTGACCCAACTGACCTAAGTCTATGTTGGAGTCAATTTTCTTTTTAAATAGAACGCTAACTCTAAGCAGCGTGAGCTTAGTATTGTGCATTCAAAACTTGCTCTATTAACTTAGATACCGTTTATCACTTATTAATGTCCAAGGCATTAAGTTCTTACTTTGTAACAACAACTCTACAAGTAAGACTAAGCTATTAATAAAGTTCAAGTTCACGTGTAACTAATAGATACAGATTCATTCATGACTGCGCCTGCGACTCCGACGAGTTGTTATTGAGTTGCTTCAAATTAATTGTTCCGATAAATATTTATGGGTGCCATTACTCATTGAGCTACGTCAATGTCACAATAATTAATTATAATATGTCACTGATTATTGAATACATGGCTTTGATTAGGTTCATTTTTTCTTGGAAAATTAAAACCTATGTATATTTCTACGTTCATCATTTTCCTGCCCGCAAGGAAACGCGTTGCGCCGACTCCACATACTCGTAACATGGGACAACATGTTACGTGGAGTTGGCGCAGCACGTTTCCTTACTCTATGATTAATACCCTTTTCTTTCATATCATTCCTCACACAATTCATCCATCATTTCTTTGGCCTTCCTATTCCTCTCCATCCATCAACATTTTTATTCATGACTCCTTTAGTCACATGCCTTTCATCCCTCCTCATCACATGCCTATACCAAGAAAAACAATTCTCTTTCAACTTTTCAAAACGTTCCTCTATCAAACTTCCTTGAATATATTCATTTGTTACTTTATCCACCAAACAGCAATATTATATAGTTCCTATAGTTCTAATGTTTGATGGTCATGACGCCCTGTTATGCATCGTATGTAAAGATAAGTAGCCATGGAAGAACTGCTGGCTGAAGCACTTAGCGTTGTCCTAATACGATATTTTTATATGTTGCTCTTATTATAAGGTGTACCCTGCTAAGAAAGTCGTTAATATGTCCTTAGTTTTCTATTTATTTCCTCGAAAACCTATCGCAGTTAATAAATATAGCAAGAGTAGGACACATTTCGTAAGAGACATTTTTGCTATACCTAGTATAAGTCTTCAATTTTTTTTTTTCTAAGTTATTTATAATTTATTAACATTATAGAAAAAACATAATTATAAGAAAGATAAATTATCAAAATATACCTAATAACAATAGTGTTTATATTTTTTCTTCCACAAATAACACTTATTAACTAAACATATATATATTTATTTAATTACATACCTATACAACAACAAGTCAAAAAATTAGTCGAATAACCCGCCCCTAACTGTTCCCGGCGCAAAGGTGTAACGCTTGCAGCATTACCACGTTGGATGGCAATGGCTAACCTTTGCACCAAAAACGATCCGGAGCGGGAGTCACCCGTTTTATCACGGAGCCTGTGCCCTATATCGTTAATGAGCTTCTTGGCCTCAGTGCCCCAACACCCCATGGACTCAACGGCAACGTGCACAAAAAGGTAACGTTCCGCCAACGGAGCGTACTTCACCCTCTTCCTTACAGCAGCGTCTTCAGCTGCAGCCGACGGCGAGAGGACCGTGCGACCAAGGTGGCTGGCCGCAACAGTGCTGACGCAAGTTGCGTCCCATATTAGGCACTTGCCGTTCCTCCAAGGCACCAAAGTCAGCCCATCCGGCCGCTTGCCGTCAGTCCTGGACAGACCCGGCGGCTCCAGTACGCAGGGGACATCTGCCGACACGAATGCCCTCCTCACAATATCATTGAGCGCATGGTGACGCGGGAACCTCCCCGAGCAACGACGACAACTCAAAGCGTGATGGCCATCGGCCTCCACCATAGAACCGCAGGTGCATCTGTGGGGTTCACACACCTTGCAGCTCAGGCGGAGGGCCACCGCCACACGCAAAGAGTCATTATCAAGCAACGTGCCCAGGTGAGGCGAAGGAAGCGCGTGCAACCATGCTCCCGATTCTGGCTGCGATACAGCCCTGAGTCAATTGTAATACATTTTTTTTGTGACATACCTACCTGAAAGTGGACAACGCGGTTGCAAATAGATGTCAAATATTTCGCTGTTTTGATTAATTTGGCAATATTACTGTATGGAAATAAGAAATGTGACTAACTACCGAACTAGATTATTGATTATGAAATGCAATAATTAATATCGTGTCACCGAATAAGTTTAAGATGTAAAAAAGTGTTTGGATACTTTCCAAATGCCTTTCTACACCTAAAACGGGTACAACATCAAATTCAATCTTATAATTGCAATTCATCATTAATATTCTAGTTCTTTTTTAGCCACATTTCTTATTTCCATACAGTAATATTGCCAAATTAATCAAAACAGGTAAATTTTTGACAGCTATTTCCGACGTTCCCAACTTTTAGGATTTAAAACACTTAATCCAAGGTTTTTTTGGCACTATAATGTCATTAACTTATTTTGTTTTTGTTAGTTAAAGCTATCACTAAAACTGGAAATAACTTTGGGTATAAAAATATTTGAAACAACAACTTCAAAAAATATATAAACGTAACATTGAAACAGAAGAAATGATTAAAAAAAAGCAGTGTATAGAGTGCCGTTAGTGGCACTATATCCCTATCGTATAAAGTGCCGTTAGTGGCATAATAGTGGCGCTGCCTTGGCACGGCTAAAGTGCCCTAAGAATTGAATTGTCATTGTCACTGTCACTGAGCCACTGTCACTTATTATTTTGTTTGATTGTTGGGGTTAGTTCGCTGTAAAACACCACATTTCCAAAAATTACATTATCTTGTGCCTAAACTGACCCTGGCACTCGCCGGCCGCTGACGCGGCACCGCTCGCTGCGCTCGCTCGGCTCGTGCGTTGTGTGGTCACAGTTCTAACCTAACTTAATCTACCTTTCAGCCATTTTCATTTGCCACTTCATCTTTCGTAAATTCAGTCAATGTAGTGACTTCTGATATAATTATCTAAAACAAATACGATCCATCAATACAAAGGGCGGTGAACTAACCTCAACAATCAAACAAAATAACAAGTGACAATGACAATGCAATACTTACGGCACTTTAGCCGGACCGAGGCAGTGCCACTTGTATGCCACAAATTGTGGCACTTTATCCGATACGGATAAATCCGATACGGATAAAGTGCCACTAGCGGCACCCTATACACTTCCTTAAAAAAACATAATGAAAGCTACGGAACATGACGTAGGTAGGTATCACTAATTAATTAATTTGTAAAATAACATAAACGTCTTCACAAATGTAAACACAAGTTTCGATCATAAATTATAATTAGATATTAATTGTTTGTGTAGATCTATACTAGTACGAGTATTAAGAAACCGGTACCCCGGTATCTACCCATCATTTTTTATGCATATCGAAGTATAACATAGTTCTTTCTTGATCCGCTATTTGAGGTCATGAGAATTAACTTTGAAATGATTTAATCAAAACGGAACCTTTTAGCATTTAATTTGAATATAATTATACATATGCACATCGTTTGCATTGGTTATTTACCATCAATAGGTAGGTATTGCCGGTACTTATGTGCTACTTAGATATGGTGAGGACTGTGATTTACATATCAACGATAACCTAACGATGAGTGAGGTAAAAACTCACTCAGATCCAAGGTACCTACTAACTAGCTGTTTTAGGTAGAGCGACGTTTTTAGTGGAATCGAATACCTACCTACAATTTTTTTCAGTAATGCTACTGTAATGAACTAACCGCTGGAATAAAACATTCAGCTCGCAGTTAGCTTTATTTTTTATTCCAATTATTTAAAATAAAAAAAATATTGTAGACCAAACACTTGTACATATTTTATAAACCTGCCAAACTGCGTGACAGTCTGTCGGCACGGTTAGCCCTCGTCCTAAAACATTTGGTATAAACAATCTAATTAAATATGTAAGTGAGTAGATACAGATAGGCGTTATCAAAGCTGAAAGAATCCAAAAGTTTTTGGTTGTCTTCTACCATCAACATTATCAATATGTAAGATCTAAGGGAAATTATTTTTATTTTAATACCTATTTCCGCGGTTTTAACACGTTCAGTGCCGGGAGCCCTCCTGGAAGATTCACCTAGTCGTATATGGAATGCTGGGAGCCCTCGTGGAGGGCTCAATTTAAATGTAGGTTTTTCTTAGCGAATACATAAACCGTGAAAATAAAATCTGATATATATTTTAACAAGATTTATTAGTAAGTAGGTATATGCATTGGTTTTAAAATCCAAGCATATTTTTTTATTTTGTTTACTGTTACAAATATTCACAAAAAAAAAAAAAAAGTTGGAAACTACGTATAGTTTCAAGACCCCCCTGAAAACACTATATTACTTCGTTTTACAGTGTTTTATATCACGGTTTTAAACCTATATGTCGTTGACCGTCCGGGTTCCGCGATGGTTAACTTTAGCGCAAACGTAAAATGCCGGCGGCAACCCTCCTGGAGGGTTCACTTCCAATATGTAAGGCGGCATGGCGTATGACTTTAATGAAAATGGTCGAAAATGTGTTGAATAGTGTGAATAAATGAGTCGAATGACTGTGTTAATAGTAAACTATTGAAGAAAACCACTATGGTGGGCTACCCTGAGTCTAAGTACCTAACCAAAAATTATACATCCGCCTAAAGATTTCATACTAGACTAGCTTCTACCCGCTACTTCGTGAAATTTCTCATTTTAACACATAATATTATCTTACGACCTCGGCGATACGGTAGCTTTCTCCTATTAGAGAAATAATTTTCGGTATCGGCTCAGTAGTTCCGAAGATTATTCCTACATACAAACTCACAAATACTCGTTGTACCTACTAATACTATAGTAGGTATAGATTATTATATGTTTTTCAACTGTTCACCTTTGCTACGCACTCAACACTTGTTATGCATGTCGTCAATCGTATCCGGATATTAAGAATTATACCTACTCCAAAACTGAACACGAAAAAAATAATACATAAATGCTTTTTTAGCTTTAAAAATAAATCAAATTATAATATGAATATAAATTTTGCCGAATTAGAAATGAATAAAAAGTATAGTTTATTGGCCTTTTGAAAAACATGTCATTGTTGTATCCCAGGTTGGCCTCACAGCGTCATTTTGTAGATTAGTCACTAAAACTAAAAAAAAAACTTTAGATAAGATTAACTATGCATAATTAAATGCAATAATAATAACCAGAGAGTTTGATTGTATTGTAAGGCTGAGGCCACACAATAGTGTCAAGATCGCATCGTGTATTTATAACATTACTTTGTGTTATAATGTGTACCTAATGCCGACACTTTACTAACATGTCACTGATATTGAACTATTACTTACATAATATTCTCACAAGTACCTAGTCGTACATTGGCCTGCCTTAGCCTTTTTTTTTAAATATTTATTTCAATTAAACCATTTACAGGCACTTTTGAACTGTTAAAGAGTCGGTCAGCCAGAAATATGAAGCTAGTTGCCCATTCTAAAGCGTTGCAGGTACAGACGCCAGCACATCAACCTACTACAATCTGTCAAATTTCTTTAATACATTTTCAACTTTATCACTGAATCATAAGGTTCAAAGTTGATCGGAAAAATTTGACAGTTTCGGGTAGATAGATAGATAAATCATTTATTTAGTGCACACAAAAAACAGCACAGCATACAAAAGCACGATTAAATAATTACTAAACTGCAAGGTGCCAATATACAAACAAATATAAAAGAAAGAAAAAACAAGACATTGTGATGACACTATTGGCTATGACACACTTTTAACGAACATAAAAAAGGTGCGCTGTGTGGGTAGGTTGACGTGCCGTCTGTACCTATGGAGAAGAACGGGCAACGAAGTAGAATGAAGTAGGTATTTCTTGTTCCAACATAGTGTCAAAAAATGCATGGACGTGGACCGGTTGTACCTAACTTGCACATAGGATGACGGTGTGATAAACCACCACAATTAGGTACTAAGGGTGGCGACTGATGTCTATTCAGACGGTCTGCAAGCTTTATAGTTAATCGCTACGAAATAGCAATTTGAATGCGACTTTGGTTTGATGCAGGTGACGTAACGGAATCGAATGACACTTCCTTCATTTCTTTATTCTCAATAACCGGCACAATAAAGCATCTTAAAGGATTAGTTTGGATAACTTAAATATACTTAGGTCTGAAGATTGATTTGTATTCGAAATTAATTGGAATAATTATTTATAATTTTGACCGCATAATAAATTTTTAGAACGGAACTGTCATTGAATGCCTTTTATCTTAATTTATCGAGGTTATACAAACATAATGGGGGATTATCCAATTTGGTTCAGTTTTTGCAGAAACAATTAATCTCCTTATGATTGGACACTCCTACCGCTAACATGCACGATTTACTTTGTAGTGATAGGTATTCAAATTATTATGTTCATAAATAGTTAATTAAGTAACGCACATGTGTACACGCCTTAAAACAGTTGGCAGTCGCGCGTCGATGCCCAAGTTCCGGCTAGCAGTGAGCTCCTAATTATAATAAAACGAGCAATATTTATATATATATATATACCTACTTAATACAACTTAAAGGTACCTACTTAATATTATCCACTATTGCTACAAGAGTTCCCGCCAAAACCGCCATATTTTGGTTGACTTTTTATTGGCAGTGACGTCAACATCCAGCTCCGTTGCACTACGGAAGAACGAAGTGAGTCACTTCAATTAAAACTACGTTTAACTTAAACATAGTAAATAGTAAAACACGTAACCCTAATTAACTGAGAATGATATATATGTCAATAATAAAGATCCCAGAATATATGAATATCTGCAATAGCAATGCGGATCACCTCTAATTGACGACTTTTTTAATATGTATGATGTTTAATTCCATTGGTATTCTTGAGGAAATCTTATTGTAAGTAATTTACCTAAACCCTTGAAGTTAATAACAGAAGCAGCACGTGAGATAAATGAGGGTAATAATTTATTGAATACTATAGCTGTTTTGCAACATTAATATGTTGCAAAACAGCTCTGTTCGATAAACATCGATTGCCATATAGAATAGCAAAGAGCAAACACGAGGATCTTGTACCTAATTAGAACATTTCCTTTTTCATTATTTGCTAATTACCTAATCGACCTTGATATTTCGGCCAATTTGAACAGACGGTTTGCTCAGTTTTCCATTTAAAAATACTTTAATTAAATCATTAGCATTTGTTTGTAGTGATGGTTGGTCATCTCTGCCGTATATACATTTTGGTAGGTACTTAGGGAGAGACAGAGTACAGTTCAGTTCAGTTCTCAATTCAAATCTGGAAAAGACACATTTCCTGCCATAACGTGGCCATTGCTAGTCCATCTATTTCTTCGAGTGATGAGACCGATGACAATTTTGTTGGTCCTAAACATTGCATCTTACACTATACATAAATTTGATTGGTTGAAACTAGTTTTACCTAAATAATGCTAAGTATTGAGGTTCTGTAGGTAGGTAGGTATCTACTTTATTGTAATACGGATCTACCTACTTAAATTATCCCACTTTGGAGTTGGTTCAGTGATTATTAGGATATACCTAAGGTATTCAATCAACTTGGACCAACTAAATCCACTGCTCTGAAGTTGCATCGCAAAACCCGTTAGTCGTTCTGGGTCGCTAATCCGAGGGCTTCCACACTAGTTTCGTGTCGATAGACTGGTGGTGGATAGGTACACAATCAAGGTCTTCATCTCCTACAGCTACTTGAGTGGGTCTTGATCTTGACCACAAATCGTTATAGATCGTTTTTATAAGCACAAGAGGCCGCAGCTTTCTGGAGTAAGGGTAAGGCACCCAGGAACTATAATACTCCGGTATTTTAACATATTATTTACCATCATGATAATTTTCCTATAGCAAAAATTACAAGTAGCAGTTCCTATTATCATATCGGTCGCATTATCTATTATATTCTATTATCGTAGCTAAACATACAACAGACAGACATATTTTATTTATATTAAGTTCTCGACAGATGTAACATTGGTGAGAAAATTAGTTACATATATCACAACTCTTTTTGGTGCGAACTGTACCATTTATGACCTTCAACATGCACCCCCCGCTAGCAAATCTAATTCAAATATAATTATAATGACCAAAATTGTATCTTTAAGTATTCATCTTACGTCTAAATGTGCAAATTATCTCGGTTCGTGTCACTGGAAGCCGGAGTTCCAAATTGGTTTATAAAGTTTACTTATCAAAGTTTTAAAGACCATCAAGATTGTTCAAATAGATCAACTCTTTTTGGTGCGAACTGTACCATATGACCTTCAACATGCACCCCCCGCTAGTAAATCTAATTCAAATATAATTATAATGTCCAAAATTTTATCTTTAAGTATTCATCTTACGTCTAAATGTGCAAATTATCTCGGTTCGTGTCACTGGAAGCCGGAGTTCCAAATTGGTTTATAAAGTTTACTTAACAAAGTTATAAAGACCATCAAGATTGTTCAAATAGTGATAATGTGTGTTTTATATATCTGTAGATTTATTTGGCAATTATCATATTGATTAAATCAATAATTTTTCGTCACGGACGGTCGTTAAGAGACGCAGTTAAAAGTTCTATTTTTGTTGTGCATTGTTACATTACTTGAAGCTTCTTTGTCTATGGTATCCTTTTAAACAGGATCAATAGATAAATGCCATGATATTTGAATGACCTTAAAGCTTTTACTGGCGAATTAAACCCGGATAAGTGTTGTTAGTTTCAGCAGTGAGGTAGCAGCAAAGAGCGCGGTACTCGGCCCACCAAGGGAATAATTGTGCGTTAGGAATGCGCACAAAAACGCGAGTTCCGCCATTATTCGACCATCTCGACGTGCTAATTATAACTTGTAAAACATACGCATTCACGAGCGTGCGATTTAGTACGAGTATAGGATGTTATCTGACGTAATTTCGCTTGTTATTGCATTTTATTTATCTTTCTCTAACGTCGTAGACCTATTTCAGAACGGAACTCCTTTGCTTAGTCACTGGCTTTATAGGTATCAGTCATTTATCACTTTAATTACAGACTTGTCTGCCGTAAGTATCAACTTTACGATAGATTTCTAGATCCGGAACCCGGAACCTAATACCTACCTATTTATAATTTGGCCAGGTTTCAAATATCGATCATAAATTATGGTACTGAATGAGCATGTCGAGGTCTTGTCACCTTCAAGACTATGAAGTAGTAGGTAGGTAACTCAATCAAGTCAGCCTTTCGCAGTTCACTGCTTGGACATAGGCCCCAGGCTGCGCTACAACACCCTGTCCTTCGGCTAATGAAATGAAATGAAATTGATTATTCTGTAAATAGGATATTGGAATCACTTTTACACGTAGATGAGTTCGGCGCTTCTTATCTGCTCTGAGAAGAAGGGACGAAACAAACTCAGAGGTCACAGTCTCTTTTAAAGTCCAGACATAATCTTGGTCAGGCCATATGAGGACCATGTAAATCTACATGGTCCTCATATAGTCTGAAATGGTCTTTT
Organism: Xanthia togata; assembly: GCA_963853775.1. NCBI lineage: Eukaryota > Metazoa > Arthropoda > Insecta > Lepidoptera > Noctuidae > Xanthia > Xanthia togata. The sequence goes on along the minus strand of OY970798.1, from coordinate 21,177,862 downwards.
GACAAAAGATTTGAGTGGACCTTGTCCTGTCAGTGCAAGCATTTGCGCAAATATCCACATAGTCCTCACATTCACAAAAATTAAAATAATAATAATACTTTACAAAGTAATCATGTAATTTTGTATATTATATTCAACAATGTCAAAGTTTATAAAATACTTTGATGATTTTACTGAATAATTATAATGATCTAAAATGATATAAAATCTAAATAGGTATAATGTTATTTTTTATGATTTTATCGCAAGGCTTAGCAGAGCGAGCAGCTCAATCCCAAGCTTTATTATCTTCTAAATAATCAGAAATTTTATAGTACCCTTTTTAACAAAGTTTGGTTTAAATACAGCTTTTAAATCTTTTACTGGGAAAGTTTCGAATGTCGATGGGAAGTTTGTTGTAAAAGCGTACCTATACATTGACCCATGAACGAGTTGCCTACTCTGTGGAGATGAGTGCGATGTACAGCAGGTTTGTGTTTATTCCTGGTATTTAAACTATGGATATCGGAAATCTTCTTAACATTTGATATATATTTGTGCACATACAATAGGTTTTCAAAAATATATTCTGAGGCTACAGTCAGAATATTTATTTCTTTGAATCTTTCTCGAAGGGAATCTCTCGAACCCAGATTGCAAATGGCTCGAACAGCTCTTTTCTGTAGAACAAAGATAGTATAATGTGCGAACAGGTTCCCCAGAGAAGAATTCCATATGACATAAGACTATGAAAATCACTATTTAAACAATTTTGGCTGTGTCTACGTCAGTTATCTGTCAAATTTTTTTAACAGCATAGGCGGCCGATCTTAGCCTTCCTGACAATTTTTCTATGTGTGGGTCCCATTGTTAGTATATAGTTATCTGTGAATTTACCGTCAATAGTGATTCCAAGAAAAACTGTCGACTTAACAGGGTCCAGCTCTAGCTCCAGGTCAGCTATCATTAACTTTAACATTGGTAGTTAGCTGCCTGACATTTGGCGATGACAATTTAATGAATTTAGTATTTTTTTCATTCAAGAGAACATTATTTACATTAAACCAATGCACAACTTTAGTGAGCGCATCGTTCACTTGTTCAAAGTTGACTAACTGACGTTTGATTTTAAAAATAAGGGAAATGTCATCTGCGAATATTATGATCTTGTGATTATCACTTATGTGGTAAGGTAAGTCATTTATATAAATTAAAAACAATGAAGAAAGAAAGGACCTAGAATTGAACCCTGCGGAACGCCCATGATGACCACAGATCCAGCAGATCTCTTGCCGTTAACACCGACCCTCTGAATTCTGTTATTCAGATAAGAAGTCAGAAGGTCGAGAGCCCTATCCCTCATACCATAGTGGTACAGTTTCCTGATGAATGTGTCATGATGTACGCATTTGAAGGCCTTGGACAAGTCGCAGAAAATGCCAAGAGCATCTTGCGACTCCTCCCAGGCCTCGAATATGCTCTTCAGTAATTCCACGCCCGCGTCTGTAGTTGAAAGAACCTTTGTAAAACCTCCGCATTTAGTCTTCCGCCTTTAGTCTGTCCCAGCTACTTTCTTAAGGTCATCGGTTCTTCCAGCTGGGGGGCGTCCCACACTACACTTTCTGATACTCGATTTCCACCCCACTCCACGGGCTCCTCTTGGCCACTTCAGTTTGCTTACCTTGCAAGCTATGTCGGTAACTCCGGTTCTTTTCCGGATAATTTCATTCCTGATTTTATGCTTCAAAGAGACTCCGAGCATAACCATAACGCGCTGAGCAACCTTAAATTGGTGGACTAGCCTGACTGTTAGTGTCCACGTTTCGGCACCGTATGTCATGACGGAAGGACGCACTGGCTGATTGAAAACCTTAGTCTTCAAACACTGCGGGATAGGCGACGAGAAGACTTGATGAAGTTTTCCAAACGGGCAGCGTTTCTAACCCAACTGGATCCTTCTGTTGGCTTCTTTCTCAAATTTGTGTCTACCGAGCTGGATGACTTGTCCCTCCTTCACAACTTCGAGAAGCGACTTGGCAAGACGTGCGAATTATGTTATGACTTTTGTCTTGACCAAATTCATGCCGAGGCCAACTCGCCTTATGGTTCCATTTAGGCTGTGCAGCATCTAGTCTAATTGTTCTAGCGTCTCTGCCATTATGACGATGTCATCGGCAAAGCGAAGGTGTGCGATGTACTCGCCGTTCACCTTTATACCCTGTCCAGTGTCTAGTGCAGTCCAGCGTCTTGAAAACCTCCTCCAACGCATCGGTGAAGATTTTCGGGGATATCAAACCCTTCTGCCTCACCCCTCTGAGAGTTGGATGGGATTGGTTTGGTCTGCTCCTGGATCTAGAAAGTCAACGTGACACGCAGCGTCATACGTAGTAGGTACCAACTTACAATAAATATTTAATTAACTGGAGAATTCAATAACGAATAAATTCCTCATCTCTTCATATTACATTAACGTCTACGCGAACATCCGCATGTCATCTGTTACAGCACTTTTTCAAACCGTTTCGCATACCTTACACAAAAATTTAGGCTCATAAAATTATAAATTAAAATCATCGATTTCGAAATTCCTCTGGTTATTTAAATACCTACATAAAAAATGATATATAGTTACATCGCAGGCATAATTTTTCTTGGTTTTATTTTTATCTTTTAGGTGGTTATATTATGGGCCTTTACTTACTAGCTTGCTTATCTTCCTGCCAGTGATACCTATCCTGTGTAATACCTATCTAGTATCTAGTGAGTACCTACGATAAAAAACATCGATGTCTATGATCGCCCAATATTTCGAGCCGTATTGTTTTTAATTAATATAGGTTTTCCCACACTCGGAATTCCCATCCAAATCTTAAACAAATAATTATTATTTATTCAACACTCAGTTGTTTGCAGTAATTAAAGAGCTATCAATATAATGAAACATGATACCTACCTACTTCACATTTTACGAAATAGTCATATCCGTTTACGAAGACAAGTACCATCGGGGAACTTCATATCTATACATCCTAAGGACTATTTCTGCGTGCAGCGCTCGGCGGCGCGGGCGCACGGGATTTTGTTATCAAACTGCTTAGATATTAAGTACTTCGATAGTACCTAGTTATCTACCTAGCTACTAACCTATTTTTTTTTTTTTTGTAAATGTTTATGATACCCATTTATTTCGCAGAAAAAAGCGGACGAGAAATAACGAAAACGAATGACTAACCTGAAATACCTATTGAATATCGTATGCGCACTGGATTATCCAATATCTAACCTCTTTTCAGCGTCAATTACAATGCCCCATTATCTATAGACAATTACATTTTGCGTGTCTCACGTTTTCCTATACCTATCTCGTGAGTGTAGGTAAACAACTGTAAATGAGTGAGTAGCAAAATAGTATCTATTATTAATTAAGCTTCGTTGTTAACCTTTATTTCATCAGATACGTACAAAAAACGCGTAATACAAACTAGTTAGTGAGATTACCGATTTGATGATGATTCGAATGACAAGACTAAAAGAAATACCTTTTTTTCTGCCTTATAATAAACCTTAGGAATAAATGACTGTCATGAAAACATGATAGGCGCAAGTAATCGGCATTGTGACGATTATGGAAAATTATTATCTATTCACTTAACGATGGGTGGACTGTGTGAATGATGGTATGGCTAGAAAGGGAGATGACAGCTAATAGAGAAACATACATATGTTCCTGTTGCCTGTTAAGTTCTGATAACCTATGTAGGTTAGGCAGAGGTGTACCTACTTACTAGTACACCCACATTTCGCCAGTTATGTAATAGGTGAGCCTACTGCCATCAACCGGGCATAAATCCAGATTCCGGGCTGCTACTGAGAAATTCCAGATGGAACCAATAACACTTTGTGCGATCTCGGAATCGAACCCAAGACCTCTTGATCAGCAGTAGCGCTTACGACCACTAGACCAACGAGGCAGTCCGCAGTAATAGAGAAGTATGGAAGAAAAATACAAAGGTGTTGCGACGATACTAAATAAAGGGAATAATCCAAAAGGATTATTCCACTTAGCCCCTTGGGATTAGGGCAAAAGAATGATGATGATCACTTAACCACACAAAGTTCATGCATTCGGGTTACTGGCTGTTTGGCTTCGGGCAGTCATCAGTCTTTCGAGGCATGCTTGGACGGTTATAGTAGAAGGCCCTGGCCCGGAACTGTGTAAATAGATCTTTAACTGGCTTTACTTATCGTCGCTGAAGTTCTAACACCGCTACCTATAACTCAAAAAAGTTAACTTTTGAGGAGAGCAAGAAGCATAAAAATATTAACTCTTCTATTTATCCCTATTTATTTGTGGTCGGCACAAGATGTATGTTTCGTCAATATCTACTTGTCTATTAGTCGTCATCTCGGTAATCATCTCCTTTCTAGCCATCTCTCACTTTCCTCATTCCTCCGCATCATAGCCAATATCCGCACAACTTTTCAGTCATCGGTGCCACTTTCAGATATCCACATATGTAGGTACTCATTTATTATTCTATCCATTCGTGTAACACCACACATCCCTCTTTCTATCTCAGCCTTCTCATCTCAGCTGCATGGAATAGGGTATTACACCCATTTTTAAAAAGTGTCTCAATTAGATTCTATAGTGCTAATCTGCTAATGAACCGCTAAAAAATTCCCAACATTTTTATTCAATCGATAAGTGCCATAAAAAAGCATTTAAATTTTGCATTTTCAAATTTCGCGCGTAATTTGACGAAAACGCTGGACCCTTTCGGCCGTTATGGCAACTGAGTTTCGCAACTAGTTGTCAACAAAGAAATAACTTTCGTTCAAAAAATAAAGTTCTTCTTTGGCAACCAGTTCATAGGTTGCCAAAGAAGAACTTTATTTTATATTTGGCAAGCAGTAGCTACTATCGCAGAAAATTCACAACCAGTTACCAAAAAAGATTTAATTTTCCCGATTCAAAGAAAAAAGTTGTCGTTTTTTCCGTAGTTGCCAGAGCTGACATCTATCAAATTGATCTGCTCAATGAATCTGCTATAGGTACGTAAGTTGGACGCAGTGGACGCCATATTGTTCTGTGGTCATGACGTCAGTTGGCTGTGTAAACAAATGCAGTGATATTTTTTAAGTTAAGTATAAATTTGTGTTGTCTCCTTTTACAAAACCGTCATGGTATTATTTCAATAAAAATTACGTTGGTTACGAAAATAATAAAAAGCCTTTATAGATTAAAGGTACGCTAATAGTTGACAGTTAACACTTTCTAAGTTTACATAGAGCTTAAGTGACGCTATCGACGCCTTAGAGTGAAAACCTCGTAAGTGTAAAAGAAATAGGCAACTTTTCAGGAGGAAGAAAAACTGCGTGCTGTAAAAATTTTGTACGGCGTCTTTTATGTTTTTTTTATTAATTAATATGGAAATATAACCCGGTTTTTTATTCAGAACTGTTCGATACTATAAGATTGTCCGAAATGCATAAATTTTCAAATAAGAAACGATACGTTCGTTGCAAGTATTCACGCCAAACTGACAGATGCAAGTATTTACGAGATTCTCATTTACTGTCATAGATGGCACTACGAGTATCGAATGAACAAATTAGTCACATCAGGATGTGCGCGTCAAATTTATTTTATTGCGTTTCTAGGAAGAAAACCTTGCAGGTTTTCTTCCTAGAAACGCAATAAAATAAATTTGAGCAAAAACGCATTCCCGAGGTTTTCACTCTAAGGCGACGCTATGTGCCCTGCTGTCTGAAATTCCCTTCCTCCCACGACTAATTTATGCAAATATAAGAAAGACAAGCGATAGGAAATATGAGGAAGGATATTGTCATAAAATGCTGCGTAATCACGATTGCAAATAACATCGTCGATGCGGAACTAAGCCCGAGGCTATGTTTAATGTAATTGAGGCTGTAGCCGAGATAATGATCGAAAGATCGAAAGGTAATCGATTAGGGTATGGATTGCACACGCCGCGATTGATTAGCTACGATTTTATATAGGTAGGTTGTACCTATAATAGGAGAAAAAACTTGACAAATCGACAACTGCCTGAAAGAAAATACATTTAAATATCTTTCCCAAATGGTGCCTGAAATAAAATATTTATCTTCCAAATGTAGGTAGAAAGAAAAAGAAATCATTGGTATATTAGCCTCAAAGAACGAAACAACAACATAAGTACAACTTTATGTTCTTTTAGAGGAGTAAATCTTATTGCGTGTATCAAATGCCACAGCACAAAATTCCCTTTGTGGAAGATTATTTTACCCACCGCTCGATGTGCATTTTCGCTCGTTGAGCTTTACGTAAGTATAGGTAAGTACCTACTTAATTCGCTAACGGAACCGTGCGGTTAAAAATCACAACTCACTCGTCTCTGCCACGTGCCAAATCCACGAGCAGCATGAGTCGTGCGTGTGTAAGGCACCTTAGAGGAATGCCGCCCGCCCCCCACTGCGGCCTGGCGGATTCACACGCGTGGTTCACATTCCACACATTCCTTGGAGTTACGTTACCTTTAATATATGGCTTCAATCTGATGACAGGACTTTGCATAGATACAAGTTTAAAACGGATATATCTAGTGTGGTACAGATGAACAAGTAACCGCCTAGACAGAATTTTTCCACAGAGCTACTTGTGGTTTGACTTTTGAACCTACCCGAGATATACTTACCTACGCGCACACGCACTACATGCATAAAGCATAACTGTTCTAAAACAGTTATGCTTTATGCATGTAGCGCGTGTGGGTGGTGTGTATGTCATTGTTTTCGACCTGACGATGAACAATCTGTACCTATTGTCATAGAGGCTTTGGTTTGCAAAAACTAACCTAACTGTAACCATTCATTTTTTATAAGGAGTAAGTTTTACTAGGGAAATTTTATAAAATATCTCACTCAGCTTTCGGAATTTTTATCTTTTTTTCTTGAGTGATGAGTCCCTTTGAGACATAAGACTCCAGAAATAGAGAACCTACCTATTCACAGCGCTTGTACGTCTGCGTATTCGCAAAGTATTTAGAGAAATTATTATAAAAACACATCACTATAGGTCTGGTCTATACCGAATGCAAATATTTGTACTTACACCATTATCATCCAATCTATGTCAATAGAATTTGATTCGTATGCTTATGCGGATTCTCGGAGATTCCGTCTCACTACAAAGTATTTATTTGTGTGTATGTTTTATTTATATAATACGTTTCGACACGATCTCGGCTTGTTTTTGCTTACCTATGTGTTTTTATAATAATTTCCCACGGGTAGGGGAGACCGAGGACGGTTGTAACAATTTTCACGCCAATGGACATATCTCAGCCGAAACCAGTCTTATCTCTATGCACGTTTTAGATACAAATAGATAGTTCTATACTCTATAGGATTTTAATAGAAAAATTTGTACAAATTATATAGGATCAGATAAAAAACGAGATAGACTGAAATGAGTCGTTATGTCACAACTCTCCTATCGTACCGAGGTAGGTTGAGCCAGAGGCGAATGTTGTGACACAGGTGGTTTTTGAGACGTAAAGGAAATTAATTAAATTTAAATGAACAAATAAATGTAATTAACCAAAAAAACAACTTGAATAAACTCTCAAAATAAGAAAAAAATCTACAAAAAATCACATTATTTCAATACTTGAATCATAATTTGGTACTAAAATGACACAATTTTGTGTTTCCTTCAAAGGCATGCCTCTATCTGTCTTCCGAACATTTATTAGGTATTCTGAAACAATAAAACAACAACCTATGCAACCTAGAAACCTTACAAAGTATTAAAAATAGGAGAGTTGTTACAGCTTGTCACAACTCAGGCCCAAAAAATCATGCTGGTTTGGTTCAGAATAATGTCACAGATAACCTCGAGATGCGCAGTGAAGCTAAGAAGTTAATAGTATGAAATGAAACTTAGATATTCAATGCATAATTGGGTTACATAAGTAGTAGTTAAGTAACAACTTAACACGTATCGATGAGTAGGTTATTAAATATTTTTAGTGATCAACTTACTTGCGTGTTTTTTTTTCGCCATCTATGTCGCATGGTCACATCAATTCCCCTTTAGGCCGTCACGACAAACTGCATGCTAGGACGACAAGAACGAGACATACCGCGATGTTGCCAGCTCTGTAACGATGATAGAATCCGAATAATGGACTTGTAACAACTCTCCTCTGTCACAACTCTCCTCGGTCTCCCCTACAACGGCAGAATAGCAATTCATCCGTTCATTATATTATAAATGGTAGATACGATTTATAGCCGTGTAAGCAAAACATTGTGGTAGGACAAGTAGCAAAGGTGTCCTTCGAGCAATTTATGTTTAGATATTTTATACACATCGCATGTTAAAAAACTTGTATGAAATCCAATTATCTCGCTGTACCTCAACGGCTTCCCGAAACAACAATACACCAACATCTAAATGCGCTAATAAGTCCATTCATCGAATATTTCTCATTGTCGTTACATAAGAAGACAAAGTTCACGGCCAACGAGCTTCATCTGCGGTCATTTTCACTCGAGCATCAGGCGCTCGATAAACAAGGCGTGTCTAGATTGTTAACTCGGAGGCTGCATCCGGGCCACCGCAGGGATCAAGTTACGGCGGGGGCGTGCGAATGTCAAGGAACCCTCGCGACCAGCGCGCGCCGTCAGTCGCAGCCGACATGTCTGCGCGCGCGCCCGCCTGCCGCGCCGTCGCCGCGCTCTCGCTCTACGCGCTCGCTGTTCTCGCGCGGATCGGCAGTGAGTACTTTATTCTTGATACATTTACTGATACGCAACCTCATAATTACGGGTCCTCGATTAGTTGTAACTTTTGAATTAGACGACATTCTAGGCTCGAAGTAATTTAATAATTTTAAAAACTAATATTTTTACCAGAGAGCATTGTCTAATCAATTCTCTTTATGTAGATATACCAGGTCATCTGATGGAAGTCCATGTTAAAATACATTTCCTTCCAATTGTTTCAGGTGTTCAGGGTTTTGAGTGTCGCAGAGATGGTCTTCACACAGACTATGATCAAGATTGCCAGAAATATGTGAAGTGCAGCAGTGGTGCAGTGACCGGTCGTTATTCATGCCCCGAGGGGCGCGCGTTCAGCGAGCCGGAGGGCGCGTGCGTGCCGCGCGCGCGCCGGCCCTGCGTGCGCCGCCTGTGCGCGCCCGGAGACGAGCTCGCGTATGCCAGCCCCGGCACTGCCTGTCGCCAGTACTACCGCTGCGAGAACGGCACGGCCGTGGAGCGCGCCTGCCCCGCGGGAGCGTGGTTTGACCTCGAGCGTCAAGCGTGCACCCGCGGTGCCGGCACCTGCTTCGAGCCCGTGTGCGCCGGCCTGCCGGACGGCGAGTACCCCGACGCGTCGCACTCGTGCCGGCGCGCGCTGCGCTGCGGCGGCGGCGAGCTGCGCGCGGTGTCGTCGTGCGCGGCGTGCGCGGCGCCCTGCCCGCCGCCCCGCGCCGCCGCCGCGCCGCTGCCGGCCGGCGACGCCGACTTCTGCTCCGACGAGGCGTGCTCGTCTTTGTGTCGCGACGTACCGGACGGTGCATACGCAGACCGCACCACCAGCTGCCGCGAGTACTTTGTCTGCGAGGCGCACCGAGTGATCCGGCGCGGCGTGTGCGAGCCGGGCCTGCTGTTCGTTCACGGCGCGTGCGAACAGGCGGCGCGCGCGTCGTGCCCGCCGCCGGCGCTGAGCCCGTGCTTCAACCGGCACGACGGCCTGCACCGCGACTGGCACGACTGCACCTCCTGGTACGAGTGCAGACGCGAGCGTGTGGTGAAACGCGGCTCTTGCGCGCCAGGTTTTGTGTTCGACGGCAGCGGCTGTGCACCTTCCGACAGTTTCCTATGCGATGGCCCAGCGGTCTCGGTGGAATGCGAAGGGCTTCCGAGTGGCACATATCAAGACCTCGACACGAACTGTACCCGATACTTCCACTGCGACGGTCTGTTGCGCACGACGCTCGCGTGTCCTCCGGGGCGCGTGTTCGACGGGGTTCGATGCTCGCCGACGTCACAGTACCTGTGCCCGAGCCTGGAGCGCGAGTCGTGCTACGGGCGGCCGGACGGCCGGTACCGCGCAGCGGACACCGGCTGCCGCGGGTACTACGAGTGCGTGCGCGGAGAGAAGTCCATCTACGCCTGCCCGACGGGCCGCGTGTTCGACGGCGAGGCGTGTGTGCCGGCGCAGCCAGGCCTGTGTCTGCGAGAGGACTACTCATGCGAAGGTCTCTCGAACGGTTACCACGCCGAGATTGAATCAGGATGCCGAAGGTACCTACCGGTTATATCACCTACTTGTCATTATGTGTACTGAAGGAAAGCGTAACCACAACTTTTTAATTACTTACAGGTACTTCTACTGTGAGCGTGGAGACCGGCTCGTCACGTTGTCCTGTCTCGGCGGCAAGATGTTCGACGGGCGCGCGTGCGTGAAGGCGTCGCAGTTCGAGTGCGGGGGCCCGCCGGCCGGCTCGGTGGAGCACGCGGGCGCGCGCTGCGTGCGCGACGGGTTCTACGTGCAGCAGGGGACCGAGTGCAAGCGGTACTACTTCTGCGTCAGCGGCACGAGGACCTACCTATCGTGTCCTCACGACCAGATGTTCAACGGACAAGTGTGTGTACCGAAGGCTCAGTACTCCTGCCCCGGCTGAGTGGACACCCCGCCACGCGAGGACACCGAGCTCACGCCCGCGGGCGCACACTGCCGGAAACAAGGCTGGGAGACTCACGACGTACCTGATTACTCTATTTATTTCGAGGCTGTGAACTATACAACTAGAGCACCTCTGTTACGATGCGCACACTACTATATAGTTTAACACCCCGTTCCACTCGTCTACCTCCTACATTATAATAAGACACGATTGCTTCTTACTTTTTATTGGCATAGAAACTTTCAAGCGACCTAAATACTTCTAATAGTAATTACACAATGACTATATCTTACAGTATTACTTTACAAATGAATAATAAGCTCCGTGAATAGAAAAATAAAATCTCTTTTAACGACATAAAAGAATAGTTAATTTATTTATTTATAATATTAATATAGATAATATTTCCGACCTTAAATTAACAAAAATTATCAGCGAAACTTCACAAAACAGTTAATGATACTACCTGTCATATTGAAGTCGATATATTATCAAATATTTTTTACATTGGCTTGGTAATGTTTCGAGCCCTTTGATATGACAAATATTATCATTACAACAAACTAAGCTGTGAAAAGGAATATTTTGAGTACAGAAAACTAGCCCAATATATTGTAGATAACGTGCAGTATCCTTTAAAACGGTTAAATACAAATATCTCAACAATTTTGGCATTATTCATAACTAAGAAAGCATGTCTAAATCATTTACATAGTTTATAATATAATGTTACGTATTTAATAAACGTTTTAAGTTTAAATTTCCGTGTATATAATTTATAAGCTGGCGCTTTAACAGTGAGACTGTCCTAGTTTCGACGTGGAGGGGGAGAGAGGTGCGAAGACTTCTTTAAACTTGCATAAAGCGTAGTTTTCACGAGTGTTACCCCGCTCTCAAATACCGCCTACGACGTTCTCTCTCTCAAGACACCAGCTAATAGCACTACATTTATTTTATACATTTTTATACAACACTCAATTACAGAATTTTTAAACAATTTCCTGACCTACTCGGACACAATTTTCGATAGATTAACTTATATTTATACGAGGATTTAAAAAATATATAAATTTTCAATTGGTCCACGCCGAAAATTGTCAAGATTTACTTGTACGATTTTTAAAGGAAAAGTGAATATGATACCAACAGCCACTTGGTAAAATTGTGGGCGCGGCCAATCGATGCCTTCGAAAGCGTAGCACTAAGCTGAGCAAAAGATAACTCTTTTGGTCTTTGAAAAGATTACAAATCATTGAAAAAATACCTACACAGGGTGACACGACGTAAATTGAAGCACCTTTTCTATAAAATTCCCGATTAGATCGTTAGTTTTTTTTTCTATACGATAATAGTGTCGATAAATGATGACAGTGCACATCACTATTTTATATGGGGTAGATCATATTTAACATATTTATTGTCAGATTCAATAGTGTTCATTAAACAGGTACAGTACGAATAATCAAAACGATCTCCGTACCTCGTAAAAATACTTAATAAAAGCAATACGCAACAGGGATGTTGATTAAATATTTTTTTTTTACCGTCATATTGATTATTAAAATTTATTGGACACGTATTTTTTCTTTTTGTTACGTAGTCAAAAGATTACGGCTACGGCGAGTTCAAATGTGGCATGACGTCACTCCCCGGTAGATTTTATACTGACGTGTGACGTAGCGAGCCCCCAGTACCCAACTTTAATGCGTTTTATTTAAAGCATTTTTATTATTATGATAAAGCAAAAAATACGTGTCTAATATTTTTTTATTATCTGACTGACGGACTAAATAGATATTTTCTTCCCCGCTCAACATCCCAATTAGCTCCATTTATGAAAATATATTTAGAAAATATTAAACCAAAGTATTCTTAATAAATATAATTTAAAATTTGCTTCATTACAATATGTCACAATATAAGTAAAAAATAATGTTTATATTTAAGAACTTTTTATTTAAAATACAAGCAATTGCCTTGAAAGCAAATGTCTTTAGCAATGCAAAGTTTGGAATAAAAAATATAATAAATTAGAATTATATTTTCTTGAAATAAAAAAGTTAATAATGTTTTAAGTAATACATAACTAATTTAGTATAATATCTAACGTTTAACACAAAATTCTCGTATGAGTTCTAACAATATATGAATAAGTTTTCTCCAAGGGTATATTGCGATATTTTCCACAATCCGTATTGCTACAAGGCTAGGCTTACAAGTTAACAACGCACTTATTTATGGTACGAGAGCCAACAATCAAAACCGTATAAAATCTTTAGTTCAGATGATTTTGAACCCGGCTCGGTGGGAAGTACCGGTCAGAAACATTCCAGTTTTACTTTTCTGCTATGTCAAAAAAAATAGGTAGACGGTTCCATCACAATGTCTGATATTAAAAAATGTACATAGGTCACGTACAATTTTATTACGAAAAAGTTTAAAAGTTGTTTTCAGACATTTTGCGTGTCAAATGTGGCCTCAAACCATTTTCAAAATAGATTTAAGTAAAGCTGTATCATAGCAAACTGGTTCAATTTTGTTTTTAATCTTTTGTATAGTTACCGGGGTTACTGAAAACCTGTTTACAGAAATGTTAAATGTCACCTATAATTTCAAAAACGAAAAGAACGTTTCGGAGTCGCCTGGCAAATGCTTGTTACGCTCCTATGCCTCACGACACTGATGTTGATTCCGATCATTTCCATTGTTTACCTGTTTGTCCATTGTACCTGTTTCATCATGTTTTCAGACAGAATGCGATGTAACCGATCGGTAATTTTTTTCAATACGTTCAAAATGGTTTTGAACACATAAGATGCTCACACTTTCTTTTTCACGTCGGGTTTTGCTACGCGTTTTATGTTTGCCTCATTTTTAATTTTCTCAAAATGGTCACCTGGGTAACGTGTGACGCTACTGGTTTCTGAAAATTGTGTTTTCAGTATATAAAATCTATCGTTCAACTACATTCTGAAAAACAGACGGATTGCTATGAAACAGTTCGATATTTTTTTATGGACATATTTAAATATGGGCTGGACACGGAAATTCCTGAAATTAAGATTTTCGGATTTAGAATAACCAGCTATCTAATTACGCAACATATTTTCGTAAACAATTACGACAAATTTGTTTCGTTTTGACAGTTCTACAACATTCATTGAGTTGAGCAGTTGACATTGTTGAGCAGGAGCAGATTTTTTTTGTCCAACTTATGAAGCAATGATTTAGCAATTTATTTCAAAATGATTCAAATTCCGAATGATCGTGTATTTCGTAATTAGGGTACAGATCTATCGATTTTATACTGTTTTGTTTATAAACAATAAGGCAAACATTTTGGTCATGGGCTCTCGTACCAATAGTATTTTAGATGGTACAAAAACATAGGTATTTTTTGCATATTTTGTGGTCCCAGTAGTGTGGAGACACAACATTAAATATTATTTACTTGGGATCATTAGTTTTTTTGTCAATACATAAAGATAATATACCCTTGATGAAAACTGAGATCTATTGTTACACGTTGACACACCCACATTAGCTTAGCTTTATTTTAAAGCAACAGATGAAACATGATCGATAAATTCGTCTGTTTGAGCTGCGTGACAATCATTTATGAATTAATCAATAGATAGTGCAATCCACGACGACGCGCCCCACTCCGTATTAAGTACAGCTTACAGTACAGTCATCGCGGAGTGGGGCGCGTCGTCGTGGATTGCACTATCAGAGGCCCTAGTGTGTTTCTTTTAACCATCTCGACTTTACGCATCGACCGCTTTCGGCGCTCCGATTGGCCCTTCACTGGCCTTCACTGGTGAAGGACCAATCGGAGCGCCGAACGCGGTCGATACGTAAAGTCGAGATGGTTAAAAGAAACTCACACTAGGGCCTCTGTAGTCGTCCTCTTAATTAAGAACGCGGTGGTGTGCGAGTTGCGACGAAGCTAAAATATTGTCTGGACTAGATCAGCTCTGAATAGCATAATCAGACTATAATTTACCCACTGCTAGGACATAGCCCCAACTCTCTTCGATAGGGAGTGAGCTGTAATCTATCACGCGGCCCCAGTGCGGGTTGGTAGATGTCACATGTCTTCGAATTTTTGATTCTAGGATATGCCGGTTTCCTCACGTTGTTTTCCTTCACCGTTTTGAGAGCAGTGGTGATGAAATAATTTACACAAAGTAAAGCGGCTGTCATTTGAACCTACGACTTGCAACTCGTAAGTCACGACCGTCGTCACTGGGCTACCACTGCTCGGCAGCTCCGGATATGTTTTTGAAATACTTATTCATGTGAAATAAACGTCTGCATAATAAAGATAGACCATGTGGATGCTGCATAGCAGCCCGTTTACATAAACAACGATCCGTTATTTGAACCGACCAAACTGCGATCCATTAAAAAAATCATACAAATACAAAAATGTTTAGTTCTTGGCCATAGTTGTTCACATTTTGTTGGTGAATGGCGCCTCCTTTTAAGCAGATAATGCCTGTGTTGAAGACGCCGCTCTTAGGTAGGATAAAAGATGATTTTACAAAAGATATATTAAGGGAGTATTTTATATTCACGATGGTTTAAAGTAACGCATGGTTGTAATGTGAACGAGCCGTAACATGTAACAATGGAGTAACGAAACGTACACACGCGCAGACTTCGTTTCGTGAACACAACAATCAACTCATTGATCAGTCACACAACACTCGCCCAAGAACGTTGGTTCCACATTTTATACAAGACAAGATGCCTGAAATGATTGACTGTGAACCGTGTGAGCTATGATTGTAAATAACTAATCGATGTAAACGTTCAAAGAAATCGACAGACTTATTTACACTAAACGTGTGAAAACTCCAGATTATATAGACGATTATTTTTGATCACACATATAAAATAGTTTTGAGATCTTCGTCTCATTTTTTTATATTGTAATGTATATAATAATACGATGACACAAATATATCTTACTATTCATAATAAACGACACATCATATTTTCAGAAAGGAAAGTCTCAGTCTTACCTCACGACAAGTGATAAAAAGCAAAACTTTCGTTGGACTATCAACAACAAATATATTAGATACACATTAAATAATAATATTATAACGACTATAACATTAATCCAAACAGCCCCCTGAAGTACATCCATTAATTTCAAATTGATTTTCTTTTACAATACGCGACGTATGAAGCTGAATCAATAACACACATGTCATATTTCTATAAGAAAACACCTTTAGATTAATATTTTAAGTTGCAGTTTTCTCTTGTTTCATTAAAAGTTAAAATAAATTTAAAACCAATATTAAATCCTCCATATACCTTAAAATACTGGCTGAATAACTGTTAAAACTAAAAAGAAAAGAAACACATGTGACCTCCAAACCGTTCCATTTTCAAAGTGGCTCATGTGTGGTTAGTAAAGAAAGCGACATACATGTTATTGATCAGCTTCGTTCAGTCGTGGCCGGCTACTGGTCGGTGGTGGACGGCTTGGGCGCGGGCGCGAGCAACACGCCCACGTCCCACACTTTGATGACGCGGTCCTTGCCGGCCGTGCACATGCGGCCAGTCGCCTCGTCCATGTACAATGATGACACCGCATGCTTCATATCGTGGAACGACGCCAGGGATTCGCGACTGAAAATATGGATGGTATAAAGTTAGTTTTGAAAACTAGGATGTTTCTCAAAGGTTAGATGAAAATAGGCCTAAGGTCAATTTCAATAACGTAGACGAAATCCGAATAGCTTTTAGGTGGAAGAAACTCTGAACCCCTATCAAAAAGATCGATGCTTCAATAATCAGGAAAACAAAAATTAACATTTGGGTACTGCAAGAATAGCAAAAATAGAAAAGTCTCGAGTCGGGAGTAATTAGAGTAGGGAACAGATTACTACAGATGGGTCACTGAGCAAAATCATTTAAATAAAAAGCGACTCTTGCTACGACACAATAAAGTGCAATTCAGGTCGCACAGCGCTAATTACCTACAGTTATATTCACCTAGAAGTTGCCTCTCTTTCTATCGCGTAACTCTTATATAATATCTTCAGATTAAGTTACACTCACTGAATTCGACAAGTCGAGCCCACCGCGTACCTACTTCATAACTTGTAACTTCATACATATAAAACTTTTTTACAAAAAATTAAAAACCGACTTCCAAAAAAAAAACACTACAAAGTGAAAAATAACTTTGATTTTTGGAAGTTGGTGTCTTTGGTTTTTTATTTTCGTTTTTTTGCCACCTGAAAAAGAATTTATTTTTCACTTTTAAGGTTTGGTACCTACACAAAATCCCTACAAAAATTTGAATACCACTACCTGCTATGTAAATTACAGTGACAGGAACTATAAGAATATCATCCACATATACTAGGTGGGAAAAATACGTATTATTGAAGCTAACTCAAAAACCCCTCATCAGATCTTGACCAAATTTATATGGGACCACTTCTAAAGTATGCCCTACCAAACAAAAAAAGAATCATCAAAATCAATTCATAATTAGTAGTAATTAGTAGTTATTAATCGCGTAACAAACAAAAAAAAAAAAAACAACCGAATTGAGAACCTCCTCCTTTTTTAGTTGAAAATGCGGAGTGAACCATCTGTATTCATCTGTGATTAAGGCGAAATTCAACTGACAAGCAGTTTTCAGTTATGACTTATGAGTTATGACACTTCAAAGGATTGATAAAGATCCGTCCGGACAGACTATCTACTAGTTTTTTTAAATTGAATTGTCAAGGCGTTACCGATTCCAAAACGTAGATCTGTATGTAGAAGAACGTGCAAGAATAGAACAAGATATTACAAAATCCTGGGTAAAAGTAGTACAGGGGCCGTATTATGACGTATTAATGCCACCATTATTCCAGTGCGAATGAGAGACGGAGCTATACAAGACCGCTAGCACCATCCTTTTTTCGCAGTGCAATAATGATGGCATTAATCACACTAATATTATAAAGGCGAAAGTTTGTGAGTGTGTATGTTTGTCTCTTCTTCACGCTAAAACTACTGAACGGATTTGGATAAAATTTGGCACACAGATAGTTTATAACCTGGATTAACACATAGGATACTTTTTATCCCGATATTCCCACGGGATCAAAACTTATGCGGGTGAAACCGCGGGGCGCAGCTTGTACTTCATAATAAGGCACCTGGCCACCATAGTTGCTGAACACGGGTACTCACGGCTCATGCCTCAGTGTGTCGTAGCAGCCTGTGCAGACGCGCTGCGGGAACTCGAAGCCCATGACCGGCAGCGGCAGGCGGTGCGGCGAGCAGGCCGCGCACACCGCCGCGCCGCACCACCGGCAGTGGTGCTGGCGCAAACCTGCAATACGACGCGCCTTGGTTATACCCTCCCGCCCAGTTATGTATTCTATAGACGGGTGCTGCTGGGGAGTTTGTTGCGCCACTTCTTCCCAGCTAAAGCACTAGGAAGTGGTGAAGGGTGGGCGTTTTGGGGGAGTGTCTTATGTAATTTTGACGTTCGAAAAGTGCTGATTCTCAGCCTAGTTTGAATAAATGACTTGAATTTTGTTTTTTTATTTTATTTTTTATAGGGTATAAAAAGACGCTTAACGAAGCCGAGAATCACTTGTTCTTCCCGACATTATGTATTTTTTTTGTAGTGGAACATACCTGGAAACATTATGGTTAGGGATATATTGAATCAAATTAATTCGTAAATGTAGGGTTCAATACAATAGGATGGTCAGTTCGCTACATTTTACTCGAGAGCATACAAATAATAATAATGTTAGTAGTGTCGAAACAACAGACACACATTTAAAATGAAATAACTCAATTACTTACTTAATTACTAACACACAATTCCCTACGTACTAACACACAATTACCAATGTCAAAATAATAATAATCTAAATGTAATAAGCTAAATGGCAGTGGTGTCCTCCATAAACTCAGTTGTGGAGTAGTAACATTTATTAATTAAAAATTGTTTCAGTTTCTTTTTAAACAGATTCTTTATCTGTCGTGGTATTTTATGAAAATATTGAAGGTAACAACTGTAAGCAACCCCGCGACCCCTGCACCCTTGCATAAGCACAATATTTTGCGCTCGTTAAGTTGCGCACTACCGTTAACACATTTGACCAATGTGCAATGTCGAGTTGACATCAACCTAACATTTTTAATCGTCTGGCCATTTCAATCTGCCTAGCCTTTTCCCAATTATGTTGGGGTCAGCTTCCAGTCTAATAGAATGCAGCTCATTCAAATTTTAAATATTGTATTTCACATGAACTTTCATGGGCACTTATGAAACGACAGAAGCTAGGTAGACACTTTGCTGATTTTATTTATGAAATATAAATCTTTTTTTTCTTTTTTTTAGCGACCGTCACTGTCACATATTGGATTCGGTCTGATAGTTAAAGAACATGGCTGAATGCCATTCTGCGGTATTGACATTAAGACGAAATTATATAATACTGAGTCGATAAACCAGATCCTACCGTGCAATAACCAGACAACAATAGCACTTATGATGACGAACATATTTTGAATGTGACTTTACTCACCCATTTTGTATTACTGTAGTTAGATAAAAAAAAAATGAGTGACAGATGACGCACTGCGACCGGAGTAGGTAACCCAACAGAGAGAAAGTGTCGTACTATGACAAGTGCTACTTTCGTGCGTATTATTTCGGAAACACGAAGCATAACCGAAGCGCATTAGGTACTTTTCAATATTAAGTGTGTTTAATTTTGCGCATTCAAAAGTTACTTTTTATTACTACCTTTATTTGTTTTGTGTCGTGTCACGAGTTATAGGTACGAGAGGAGCTTGAATAGCTGGCAAAGTGATTGCGAAGATTGTTTAAGGGTCTGCGTCGGAGTAGCGGCGAGGTGAGTAATTCTATGACAACTGAAAATCGATTTTATTTACCATGGCACACAGATGAAAGTAGATAGAATTGTGTTACGTAATAAAAACACACAAAGTGGCGCGAAGCGTCGTCGAGCGGAGGCGCTTTGAGGTGTGGAGTGCCTTGCAACCGATAAGCTGCTCTTGAGACTCCGTTTGTCTACGCTAACCCTCTCTAATCTGTCTAAAACTCACCAAGCTGTTTCTTCTCCATCATCGCCCTAACGTTCCATATGAAAGGGGCGCGGCATATCTGGCAAAGGTC
The DNA here is from genome assembly GCA_963853775.1 of Xanthia togata. NCBI lineage: Eukaryota > Metazoa > Arthropoda > Insecta > Lepidoptera > Noctuidae > Xanthia > Xanthia togata. The sequence continues at coordinate 21,157,996 of OY970798.1, read as the reverse complement.
TGACTCCTTCCACGCGGGAGTCTCGCGGCGCCGGATGCCCATCTCCCATACTCCTAGCGCTCCATCCTCCCCTGCGGATATCAGTCGCTCGCAGCTACCCACGTACCATAACCCTGTGACTTTATTGCTGGAAAATAAATGGTAGATTAAAAAATTTGCTGCTTTTTTCTTAAAAAAACATATTTAACGGTAGTAATAAAGCAAAAAATTTCATTGGGATTGTGGGATGTATGTCGGAAGTACAAGTACGCGGCGGGGTCGACTTGTCGGGCCAATTCATTGGGCGTAACGTAGTCAAAAGGGTTTATAGATAATGCAATCCACGACGACGACGCGCCCCACTCCGCTCCTCTCCGTACTAAAGTACAGCTTACAGTACACTCATCGCGGAGTGGGGCGCGTCGTCGTGGATTACACTATCTATACTGTTTACCATAATTTAAAATGCAATAATTTTATATACCATACCTACTTGTATTTGCCATAATTTCATTAGAAATAACGCTTCAGTTGCAATAATCGTGAAATTACATAAAATCATTTTCACTAATTTCATTTGTCATAATCGATCAAGTTTCATAATAATTTTAAACCATAAATGTATTTGCTATATTTTTCATTTTCAATAATGTCGTTTTCCGTAACATTTATTCACCATAATATTCATTTGAATTATATTGATTAATATATGATTATACCATACAGATTTTTTTATTCATAAGGAAACCTAAAAATAAACCTAATCTACCACGCATCCTTGCTTTGCAAAAGAGGGCACAGTTGTAACCTAACCTAGCCGTTTCGAATTTGACAAACTGTTTATTGTCTAAAGATTTTTTGCTGCAATAAATCATTTGATTACAGACCAAATGCCTTAACGACATATTTTTTGTACAAAACAATAAACATTTCTAAGTTTTATTAAATGTTGCTTAAAGAAACGAATGATTATAACACATGTTATTATGGAAACTCATTTTATGGCAAATAAAAGTTATGACTAATAAGTTGATATGACAAGGGTTATTAGTATAAATGATAATTGATAATAGTGCAAGTAAATATTATGAGGGAGGACGATTATTGAAAACAATAATAGTACAAATTATTTTATGGAAAAAAAGACAATACCAGTCAAAAAAAAAAACAGTCAAAAGATATAAGAGTTACGCGATAGAAAGAGAGGCAACTTCTAGGTGAATGTAACTGTACGTTATTAGCGATGTAGGAAGAGTCGCTATTTGTTCAAATGATTTTGCGTAATGTAATGCTAATGAATCTTTTGTACTTGTACTATTATGTATTCTGTGGTATTGGTTACTATGATATCACGAACAATGAATAGAGGTGGTATATGTAAACAAAATATCATAATTACCTATGGCCTTGTAGTTCGTATGCTGTGCCCTTCTGACCGCCTATGTCCCACACTATTATCGTTTGGTCGAATGAGCCGCTAAATAATAGCTGGGGTAGAGGAGCCCAGTTGAGTACCCTCACGGAACTGCAAAAATAAAATAAAAAATGAATACCTATTATAAAACTAATCTATTATAAATCAAATAAATAATATTAGTATTATAAAACTAATAATATAAGAGCTCCCAGTAAAAGAAAATAAACAAATTATTTGCCCAAATTCAAGTATTTTATCTGTTGACCATACAATTTTTTGTTGCGACGGTTGCGGGAATGGTACTGTCAGCTACAAAACTCGATTAACACTTCAGTTTTTTAAGACTTCATTTTGAGCAAAATAATAAATGTTTTTTGCAATTTATGCCTTTTCTTAGTAAAACTTCAGTTGGTCCCGTAGTTTTTTGATCCTTATAAGAAACAGGATCGATTGGCATCAAAAAAAGTTTTTGTAAAATTTGCCCATTTTGTTGCTGACTATATTTTTTTTCAAAATCTGTGGATGTTCTGAGAAATGTTGATGCCCATATTTCTGTAACTAAAACGGTCTCTTACTGGCCTGTCTCAAAAATCCAACCTGTATACAAAGTCCAAAATTGATAATTTTCTTTTTTTACATCACTTTCGGTTCTTTGTAAGTCTCCTGCTGCTATAAGTAAATGTAACAGTTTGATGAACAAACGTAGCTATTTGTAGCATTATTTAAAGTTTCGAATGCTAATAGAGTAAAATCAGTTTTTTTTTACCTTATCACATATACAGGGTTATTGGTTATATGTCAGTAATCCGTTATGGGGATGTAAGAGTGGTCATTTACAACCAAATTACCCCTTTTGACTCCTATGCAAAATTATTCGAGTCATTTCACATTTGATATTTTTATTTCATTCATTGAAAAATATACATTCAAATCATTTATTCAAACTAGGCTGAGAATCAGCACTTTCCGAACATCAAAATTACATAAGACAGTCCCCCAAAACGCCCACCCTTCACCACTTTCTAGTGCTTTTGCTGGGAAGAAGAAGTGGCGCAACAAATTCCCCTGCAACACAGCTGTCTGTTCAATTAGAAAAAAATGATTCTATATAACAGTATGCAAGATAATTTACATTACGCAAAACATAATTTAAATTATAAATTAATAGCCATATGACAGCTAGCACACGCCAATATACCAACCAAAAACATCGAGAACTATACTCAAGCAGAAATAAAAATAACTAAACGTAAACAGTATCAAAAAAAGAAAAAAAGAAATTACTTGAAAATGGTTGACATTTGCATAGCAGTCAAAAGCGGTCATTTGGTTGCAAATGACCTCTCCTTTGACGGATTGACGGTTGGGGGGGTATACCAGACACCACAGGTTTTTAGCATGTCAGAAGCATGAAAACTCTTGACACCAGGTTAGTCAGTAATCACACGAAATTAAAAAAGAAAGAGGTTTCTAATTGTAATGTGGCGGCATCTACATCGCCACATACGAACTACGCATCACACGTCACGACGTCACGCGAAATCCTGCGTCGCGCAAGCAGTTTACCGCGCGATCAGCTTAAATATAACTTCCCGACATCAATCGTCGGTCAGTAGGTCTTTTCTATAGAGGATGAGTGAACTTTACACCCTGTTCCTCATACCTCTATACTAAAGATACCTAGCAATGGCATAGGAAGTTTGCAGGCGCCTTACCAGAGAAAGTTTGGTTCTTCCAACAAAAACTATAGGTACTCTACTCACCCTGTGTGACCTTTGAGCGTAGTAACGAGCGTAGCGCCATTATTATCTAACTTCAGCATCGTTATCTGGCCGCTATAGTCCCCAACAAAAGCATATTTCGACTGGGAGTCGAATCTGACGGGATACGTTCAGGAAATGTTATCTCTCTAAATGGATTTCGATATTTTTGTTGTGTAATTTTATAATTATGTTGATGTATTAGTCTGTACGGAAGGACATCCGTTATCCACTTTCTGAGTGACTTACGATGTAGACAGCCGACTGTTTAGTCTTAAATCGTAATAAAAAAGTTGCATGTAATGTATAGAAGAGTCCGAACAAGGCACAAACTCAATTATCAGGCAAATTTGCCTACAATGTTGACAAAACTGTTGAATACACCATAAAATATACGCAGTTATTTATCTTACTACTAATTATAAAAGGATACTGCAAAGCCGTGCACCATGCTTCGAAGGAGTACCCGCCGATTCTGCGTCCGGTCTCACTGCAGTGGTAGGCAAACAGTTTGTCTCGACTGACGGAGAGCACCCATTCGCAACTTAACGAGAAGTTTACGGCAGTCACGCGCGCTGTGTGCGCTAAGTACTCACGAGCCTATGAATAAAATAAGTAAATTATCAACAATAAGTATATCTAGAAAAAGAAAAATCTGGCTTTATTTACTAAGGAAAATCAAAACCAAACCAAAAATAAAACAGTACTTATGATAAAATGATAACAGAAAATAATTGACGGGAAGGGATTTTACCTGTTTGTATTCAGATCATATCGTGAATTGTAAGTATTTGTACTCAATACAAACTTGAACTTGAGTGAATGTTGTGCGGCAAAAGAAGCATGTAAGTATAATAAATGCTGTGGAAATGCGTTCCTTGCAAGCATGTGTGGTGTGACTATAAATGATAGGCTGAGGAATGATGTGATAAGGCAATGGTGTGGTTTAAAAGAAGTTGAAAAGAGTATGCTTAGATGTTTTGGTCATGTCGAGAGGATGAATGAAAGGCGACTAACAAAAGGTATTTATAAGGCTCATGTGATTGGAAAAGCCGGGACGAGACGCCATTGGAGGGCATATAGCAACCTTATTGGTGATGTTCTTCGGGAAGGTTAGGTGCGTACGTAGTACTCGCGTAGTGCGTGTATGACCAGATGTATGAATGAAACGAGGCAAAAGGAGTATGGAAGGTTCTGCCTACCCCCATAGGAAGACGGCGTGAGTTTGGGTATGTGGTGGTATACAAACTTGTACATTAATAAGTAATTGTTTCAGCTTTAAAAATTTAATCACAATATACAAAAGTAATAAATAAGAACTATGAGTATAACCCTATGAGTATAGATAAAGATAATACATAATATTTGTGTTAGAATACAAACATTTTTAGAGGACATTGTCAAGGAAGTCCAGGTGAACTACACTATTAATTTCACAATTTCACCAGTTTTTGAAAAGTCTATTGTCTGATCAGGTGCTTTCTTTTCTTGTGTTAGCTTTTGTGAGGATTCACTGGTTTGAGCATTGAGGGCCCTATAGACCCTCAATACTGCAGTGAAATGTTAATAATATGGCCGGGACATCAATGTGCAACCTGTGACCATGGATTCAGGACATGATTGTGAACCACCTGCATTTGATTTTTATTTTATAATGATGTACAGTTTTCGTTGGTATACTTGTATATAATCTTGTGTAATTAAAATGATCATTTATTTTTCTTTTACTAAACAGACATTAAGTTTTAAATTTACACAATCTACTATGAGGAGATAAAATAATTAATTAATTTACCATTTAAAAAAAATAATGCTGTGAGGTTTTAAGATACTCACAGGGTTTATTCTATTGCAGTCTGTTGCCAGTGTGAACTCTGAGACTGTGCCGTTCTCTTGACCAATGAATAGTTGCCTTGTCTCTGGTGTGTAGAACATTGACGTGCACCCAGATGGCATGTATTGGCAGATAGATGGCCAGTATTGTCCCGAGTCTCGTTTCAGCCATACTCTCACCGTCCTGAAATAATTGTTGTTATTATAGCCATGTTCTTTTATAGAGCTTAGAAAACTTTATGCATCAAACATACTGTAATTACATTCACACAAAAATGTTCACTTGTATTTTCCTCTGATTTAAAACGCTTTAAGTTTTCAAAAGGAATTGTCAAAGTTAAAATATGCTAGTTGAAACACTTAATGAATTCATATTCTTATGAATAAATGAAGCTGTGTCTGAATTATTCTTTTAGATTATAACTCATATCAATTTACCACACATTGAAAGAGTTATATAGCTGATACCCATCTATTTAAATACCAGTAGTTAATTAACAAAAAACGTAATGTATATGTATTTACAGCCCACGTAGGGGGTGATTTCAAATACTTTGACAGTTCAATGAGGGTACAAAAGAAACATTTTTTTCGGAAAATAATACAGATAATAGAGCTCTGTTATCAAACAATGGACGAAATATGAGTCAGTACGCTTACTTATCATCACAAACGCTAATTACACCGTCCTCGCCAGGTATAACGACCGCTGCATTTACATCGTCGGTGCAACCTTCCAATTTACTCAATAGAGCTGGTTTCTTTGTCGTAGAAAACCTATCGTTAGGCGTCCTTGGAGCAGGTTTAATTTCAGCAGCCATATTTCAACGTTTTAAAGCAGAATTACTAAATAAACACGATTAATCGACACTAATTCTTTCAGCGAAAAGAAAACGTCATAATAATTTTGACATTTAGGTTGGGGGTGCTATTCTGAGAAATGTGTGGGTGTTGGTAAGTTTATTGCTATATCAGAGGAACCTGCGAGGAGACTTTAAATCCACAAGTTTGACAATATTCTCTATATAACGATAAGTATTATGTTAAAGAATTATATTACAGTAACAAAAAAAACTTATTCCAAATAACTAAAGTAAATTATTGTTATGAGAATACGCCCCTGAAATCCTATTTACGCATGACAGCATGTGTAATTTTTAAGCGTTCGAAATGGTCATCAAATGTTGGAAACAAATTAAAGTAAATAGTAAGCTGCAAAATTATTTTTATTAATTTGATGATTTTATATTTTTTTCCCCTGCTACTGTCAAGGTAACGGTGCCGTTATAAGACGGCCGCCATTATTTTAGCGGTGCGGCTTTAAGACGGGCGTCATAACTGTAGCTTTACTTGTCCGATGAAGCGCCAGCCCGCGCCAGCTTTAAATTCGCGTAGCTTTAAATTCCCCTGATAATAATAATGATCTATCCTTGATCCAGCCTGTCCCATCTTGCTGTCCTCCCCTCAGCGACGACGCCCCAAGCCGAGGTTCGTACCCCACATGGGGTGCCCTTAGCGAGCGAACGCCTAATTTTAATTTAGAATAGTTTTGCTCCTGGCCGGAGGCTTTGAGTGTAGTAAGCTTATGTCAGCCTGGTCAGCCACAGGACAGTCCGGTTAATTAAGCAGTAAATACCTTAGTGGTATAACTGCGAGATGCCTCAGTTAAAAAAAAAAAAAAAAAAAAAATTGTAGCTTTGCCGGTTACTAACAGCCGTCATGAATACAGCACATTATTATTTAGTAGTGGGAGTCTGGAAGTGAAACATGGTCTCATGATTTTTAAATCGACGTAACGGACCGTTACTGTACATTTAAAAATTAAACGTCTTTTTGCACCAAAAGAGTAGTTGGTACCTATTTTATTTTCAAACAAGATATATTTACTGTACCGTCAAATGCCCTAACTTCGCCTGGCGGCCTATGTTTAAGCCTATATTGAAAAATATGTAACATCTTTTTTATACTTGTATGACAAATCGAAACATAAAGCTCTAGGTATATGAAAAGTCAAAGTATCGATTGCTAAGTCGAATCCAATCGAAGTTAGGGCAGTTGACCGGTATTTACATATTTGAAGTTAACGCACTTAATAATAATGTTTTTCTACGTTGACGTCGTCGTAGTGCGATTTACGCGCTCCTATGAACTCTGGGAGGTCTAGGGCTAGGAGCTAGACCACGAGAGATACATAAACTCGTAGGGCAGCATGTGGTGAGTTGTTGGGCAGTAGCAACCCCACGGATCCTATCTCCCAGGAGAAGACTTGTTCCTTATCTCTGGCTTGCCTTTATTGGCCGGCTTGATGTTCCGCAATAATCCTGCACCAACCAGAGGTTATCCTTGGGTGCACTTGCATAGTGAATACAGGGATAATCGTCGGCTGGTGCCTCTGCGAGTTGACTGCGGCCCCTCGTACGACTTCCAAAGGTCCTCCCGACCCTGGGGTTCCGAGATATGGCAAAGACATTTTAAAATAATAAAGGGGGGCGAAGGAGATGACCACCCCGGGAGCCTTAGCCAGAGGGGCGCCAAAAGCACGTTGAGGATAGTCAAATTCAAGGGCTTAGCTACCGCTTCCGCAGGGCTTTGGCTATATCAAGCCAGGATGCTCAAATATTCGAGCTCGCTTTGCTCACTCCTGTTTTCTCTTAGTAATATCACAATGACACCTAGTAGACCTAGTATCAAAGTCCAATTACAAATCCTTCTATTACAATTGCTCTAATTTATTATTTCATACATAAGTAAAATTACAATGAAAACTTAACCTATTCCGGTCCCGAATGCTGCAATTTTCGAGGCAAAGATAGAATAAAAAATTACAGCGTCTTAAAAATCGTCTTGTGTAGGGGCGGGTGCCCGTGTGCCGTTTTATATTCGCACGGCTCTGGGCGCTTGGAACCTATATATGGCCCTATGTAACTCCCAATAAGATTGGAATATTTTCGCCATTCGAGGTACAGCAGCCCGCCCATCACAGCTTTCTAAGATGGGATGATGCAAGGGTGTCGACACACATGTTACATTGTATCCCACACCAAAGGCTTGCCTAACTTCCAACGCAATGGCGTAGCGTAGTGGGGGCGGCAGGGGCGGCCCGCCCCGGGCGGCACTTTTTAGGGGGCCGTAAAAGTTAACAATAAATAACAAAAATATTTTGTAAATATTGGAACCATTCCCTTTTCTTTGAATGATATTTTGTAGCGACTGGCAAAAACGTCTATACTTGTGGGAATTCCCCGTTTATGACTAATAATCAGCGAGAATGACTTCTATTACATATAATTATATTGAGTTCAATATAGTTTATTACACGTACGGGGGGTACAAGGAAGTACGTGATGCTTTGACAATTCAAAGAAAGTTTGATTGATGGATCGTCAGTTGTCCATTTCACATTGTCTCGTATCGACAATTAGTATCTACCCTCGTCACCTCTCATCACAAAATAGCCAAATTAAGACTAACTAATTTGGCTATTTTGTGAATAGTGGTGAAGAGGTGTGTGTGATGCCATAGACATTGAAGGTGCAATAAAAGACTTTGCTCTTAAAAAAGTAGACAAGTATACATTTCATATTAAAGACGGAAAAATTGTTTTTAATTCTAACAAATGCTTTTATTACTTTTCAATAAAAATATAAATATTACATTTTAGTATCGTTTTAGTTGTAGGTACTTAATTTAAATTGATTTTCGTTATTATTCAATTCGCTAATTATTTAATCTTGTCGATCGTCAAGGTGTACCTAATCTTAAGTTATAGGTAGGTACCTAAGTTATATCAATGTATCTAAGTGGTTGAAGTATAAGATTTTTTATATTAATAAACGTGATTGTAACTTAGATAAACTTTTTTATTTAAAATCTAACCTGTACATTGCAAAATAATGATGACTGTTCTTGCCGAAAAGTTCTCTATAATTAATGTACAATAATACAATAATTATAGATTGAAATACCTAAATAAGAGGGCGGCAAAATTTTCTTCCGCTCCGGGCAGCCGACACCCACGCTACGCCACTGTTCCAACGCGTTATGGTCATTCCGTTTGGCCTCTTCCCATAGTCGCGTGCCAAGAGAGTTGACTGTTTCCACGGAATCCATCCACCAACATACATCACTTGCCTTCGAAATATTGGTATTCTAGGACATACTGCATTACTGATTTCTTTACCGTTTTGTTTCCCTTAGCCGCTTTATGACGCGACGGTGCGGTAAAGATTATTTCATATAAACTAGGGGGGTAGTTTTGCCAAACTAATGATGTCAATTTTTTTTATTTACTTTGGGTACTCGTGAAAACGGGCCTATGTTACATAAACGACTTAGATCTTTGGATTTATAAATAAACAGCTGGGCTTTGGAAAGCTTCTTGGCCCGGGATAAAACAAATGATTATATTAGTATTTAATATTCTGTAAATATATCGAAGAATATTGTCAGAGCAAAAGGATAGCTACACCTAGCAAAGCAAAGCCGCATTTTGAGCACAGAGTACTTTGATTTTGCGTCATGCGATGACCTTTCGTGACATTGGTATGTTTACCCGACGCTCGTCGACGCAAAATGACGTTCATTCAGTGTTGTTATCATAAAAATGTGAGCTGCCGTATGTCACTGTCTGGTTTGGGAAAAAAATCTAGCGCCATAAGTCTCGCGATATCTATATGTGCGAGAAGCAAGGACAAGTACACATTAGATAGACATAAATCTAAAGCAATAGAAACGATAAGAAACCATTATGGAGAAGAAACAATAATTCAATTCTCTTATTATTTTATGAAGGTCATTTTCAATTTTGACAATTAGTGGTAGTTCTGGGTTGGTGGCAACATTGACAAAAAAATATCTCCATAACATCGGCTTTACCTGTGACGGATAGATGGCGCTGGTTACGTAGAATGAAACCTACGAATTAATCATTGGTGCCAGCCTACCAGTCTTCAGAACCATTTCAGAACACTTGTCTTCCTTTGGTCTGTGGAACACAATGTGTTGTTTGCAGCGGAGTGGAAACATTTTTTTTATCGTTTTTCTATTGGCTTATTTGACTGCGCTATCGCTGTAGGGGTGGGCCATTACGTGATTTTAGTGAAACGTAACGTAACTAGTGACTGCGAAGGCGTCACCGTGTTATTTAAAAAAAACACGTGATTTTAGTAACTAGTTATTTTTCAAATTTCCAATGATTCAACATGGTGATTCTATCGAAGTATTAGTTATTTACGAAATGAAAATATTAAATGATCACAGCTACATTATAAGTTACATAATATTACAAGCTATGGCGGTGTATCGTACCAACAATTGTTCGCAGTGCCCGGTAAAGTTTTTGGAACGAATAAGTTTTTGTAGCTAAAGTACAACAAGGCAGACGTCAAATGTTTCCTATTAAAATGACCTATTTTAATAGGTAACATTTGACGTCTGTCAGTTTAGTGAAATCAAATCGTAAAATTACTCGAATCGGTCATTATTACAATCAATATGTAATCGTAATTGAAAAAAGTTAAGCAATGGTGCAGTTCTAACAAAACGAAAAAATATATTATTTTATGACCGGCGTTACAAGGTTACGTCGTTGAATTTGGATGAATTGTCAAATTTTACCCATTAAAATGGCCTTACTTTATGTAGTTACATCATCGAGCCCTCATAAGCGTAAAGGAAGCCCGCAATATTCAAATTTTCTTCCATTTTTTGCAATTTGCAGGTCAGGGTCAGTTTATATTTTGATTAAAATATGATTCGCGACCGTAACAAATATGGCTTTACATAATTATTATCATGACAATCAGCAATACAACTCCATAGGTTAGAATAATCCTAAAATGTTATGATTTCATGAAATAGTCATGTATTAGGATTATGAATTATGAACTTAGAAGATGTATGGATGATTTTTATGATTATGATTCTAAAGATAAATATTTGATACGGCCGAGAATCTTATTTAGATCAACATACAACTTGATACTGACCTGCAAATTGTAAAAAACGTAAGAAAATTTGAATTTCGCGGGCTATCCTGACTTTTTCGCCTCTACGTAATACTAACACAATTATATAATTATACTTCCCTTCATTCTTTAGCCAGGCTTAGGACAGACTGCATCGAAAATTATAATAGTGCTCTATGATCGAAAATGTAACTATTTACAAAATAACGTTACCTTACCTGCCTCGTAGCCAGTTATTGTAACTAGTGACGGAAATAACGCCCATATCTACGCATCAGTCAGTAACATTAGTTAATCAGTACTTAGTGCTTGCTTAGTCTGTGCAGCACAGTCATACATAGACAGTGTAGAAAAAAGTAAAAAAAATGCCACACATTTTAGCAAAATTATCAGTTCAAGTTCTCAGAAATAATGTAGATTATTATAAAATTGCCACAAGGGCAAACGGGTAATGTACCGATTTGGTTATTTACGTAACAATTTTATATAAAAAATATGAATAAATTACTGTTTTAATGTCGGCATGATAAACTAAGATCACGTTTTAACATTTGTCCAGAATTGAAATGATAACTACATAGCAACATAAACCTAATAAATAAAAATAAAAACCACGTTTTAGCTTTATTTCAATTTTAGGGATTATTATAGAAGATATTTTTTTCTTGATTTATGTCAGTTTTACTCATGTTTTACTAAAATAACGTAATTTTTTTTACTGGGATCTAAGAAAATAATTTCATTTTGGACTTCTTCATATTCTGAACTTCAGAATAATATAATCATATTTTCAGCACTTTTTGGGGCAATGTGCCCATGGGCCCCCCTGATGTGATCCTGGGTATCTCGGAGGCCTACAAGAGGGACACGAATCCGAAGAAGGTCAACCTTGGTGTCGGTGCCTACAGAACCGATGAAGGCAAACCTTATGTTCTGCCGTCAGTGCGAATGGTCAGCATAATTAATTACCTACCTAATAATATAATTTTTATCCATCTTTTTTAAACGTCTAGGTTATTATCTAAGTATCTAACTATACATATTACACATTGTTGTATAGCTATTTTCTCCATTTGAAATAAGATTACATTTAACTAAACCTTTTTATCAGTCCATTCAACCGATTTTGACTTCTATTGCGTTGCTGGCATCACAAATGGCAGCTGCAGTAAACATTTGGTATTGTAACCACTTATTTGCTTTTATTGCCATCCTTGTGCCCACGCTATAGAAGTCAGAATCGGATAAACGGACTGTAAAAAAGGATTGTGTGTGTCTCTTCTTATTTCAAATATAATTATTGATATCTATGGCATTCTTCTATGGCTGTGAGATAATGAATGTTGTTATATCAACAGAAGTTTATGTAAAAGATTGTGTACACTCAAGATAGAAATATACCTAAACTGAATTACGACACTGTCGAATATGTAAAAAAATAAAAAAAATACAGTTTGTTATCTAGAATTTACGTTTGCTAAGACAACAGATTTTCGTAAACGATTACGACTAACCTGTTTCATTTTGACAGTTCAACAACATTCATTGCGGTAATTACGTTGTTGAGCAAATGTTTTTCTAACTTGTGAAGCAATGGATTAGCAATCTGTTTCAAAACGATTCAGATTCTGATTGATCGTGTATTACGCATTACGGGGGGTACATAGGTAAACAATGCATCCTTTTGCTTTATGTATGTACTAGCAGCGACTCGCCCCTGCTTCGCAAAGTTTTTACGACTTGACAAAACATCGAGATTTCTTAATTATCTATCAGTTTAATATTATGTATTATACACATAAACCTTCCTTATTACATTCTTTAAATTGTGTTGAAACCTCATCGCAATCCGTTGCGTATTTTAGAAGAACAACTTAGTCGCTTTTCGCGTTTATACAGACAAACCGAAAAGCGACTTGGTTTTATAATAGGTATAAAAGGAGCGTAGCAGGTGGCGTTTTGTAGATTCTACCTACCCTCATGGGCAGAAGGCATGAGCTTATACATGCCTATCGAGAATTCCAAAAAAATGATATAGAATATTCATTTTCAGCTGCATCTAGAGCAAACGCTCTAGATGCAGCTGAATTGTTGGGGTCTGCTTCCAGTCTGTTTAGACTGGAAGCAGACCCCAACATAGTTAGGAAAAGGCTAGGCAGATTACGAATGGGTTGTAATAAATTGTGCATAAACTTGACCACAGGCAGAAGAAATCCTCCACAAGAAGTGTTTGAATCATGAGTATTCTCCAATTGCGGGTGACGAAGCCTACTGCAATGCTGTAATTAAGCTTGCGCTTGGTGAATCCAGTCAAGCATTAAAAGAAAAATCGAATTGCACTGTACAGGTGAGTTATTTGTGGTAGATGAGTTTGCTCTGATTTCCGCTAGACATCCAACACTGATGCCATAGCACAGTGTGTTATTTGGCCTTAGTTGCGGACATGCCAGTTTTATATTTTTTATTTATAGATTAAACCCTATTAAAGCGTTCCATAAAATACCCGTGTTGATATTTCTCTTCATTTTGGAGATACAAATATTTTAGTGAAAGGTCACTGGCCAGTGACTAAGAAGGTCTTCTTGAAAAAGTTTTTCGTCTGTATTTCTTGAATAAAGCAAATGTCAGGCTCTTGTAAAATACAAATTAATTGTTGGTTTGAAATACATACAGTGTAAAAATTGCAAGTCCCTAACGTCACGGGAGCCAGAATAAATAATTATTTTGTTAATAAACGTTTTTTTTATTTATAAAATTAGTTATTTACGGGTCGCGTTTTTTTTTGTTTGAATAATATACTTATGTATAGTACCTTCAACCTGAGAAAATTCTAAATATGTATCTAGCGAGATCTCGGAGTTATTACTTTTCTAAGTTTTTTTTAAATTTCTATGGGAATAGGGTTGTCACAAAGTAGTAAATATTTAAGTTGATTATTTAAATCCATTAAATCAATTATGCTAGCCAACGCTAAACGCTTATGACATAAATCTTCGTCATCGGATTGAATTACCATTTCGTCAGTTGTCAGCGTGATATCATTTGCTTCAAGCACTTCGGATCCTGATTGGTTGTAGTGAACATTGTCTGTTGTTACGCATAAGAGTTGGAGCACTGATTTCGGTAAGGGCAAAGATTTTTTATGTTTATGACGTGTACTAAATGTTAACGAGGATATATAAGGATCGGATGATTCTAATGCACGGTGAAATAAGTCCAAAATTGTGGTTTTTCTGTCTAATTTCCGGGTATGGTGTTGTCGATCATAGCGCCAGTATTTATTTCTGGACTCGCCTGCTTGCTCGGACAACATACCTATGGGTAACGTGCTAGCGTCTATGATTTGCCGGCCATGCATTAATATTTTGTGCATAGTGACGGACATATAAAACCAATTGTATTTTTCCACATACTTCGCAGCTAGAGATTTGCAAAATTCGTCAAATTTTGCAGCATCTATTATTAAGCCACTCGACAGCACTACTAAAATAGTATGCAGGTCATCCACCAGCCATGTCTCTATACCTAAGATATCTGCAAATGTTTTTCGATGTTGGTCTGATAGTGCTGTTCGTGCCGTGTTTCCGTCATTAGTGGTCCCCGAATTTGGACGAACAACATCAACCAAAAGTGACATTTTGTCTCTTATTTCAGTCTGTATTCGTTTTTTCCGCTCCTCTACTATTGTGGCTTCCGGTGATTTTTTTGTAACCCTCCACTTCATAACAGCTGGGTCATTTTTGTACCCCAAGTGCAGTAAGAACTCAAAAATTCTTATCCAGGCATGTAAGGGACTTAATCCATGGCGTAAGGCTTCTGAATTTACGGGTTTGTTCATGACAACATCCAACTTATTAAACTCTGTTGCTGTAGCTCCACAAAAAGCACAACGTAATTGCGAAGTTGTTCCCGTAATAACGTTAAATACTTTACCATCTATAACGGTTAAATATAATTTGGGATCTGAGATTATACTTTGACCTTCATCAGTTTCCGCATAAAATGGTGTTAAATTATTTATTTCAGCCTTTACACGATTTTTTTCTTCCAGAATGAGTTCTTTTGTCTCATTTCTATACTGGATCTTCAACGGACGACAAAACCTATAGGATTGTGGGCTTGGGTTAGACCACAACACAAAGCCGTCATCAGTTTTTAATTTTAACGGGATATACGTTGTTGTAAATAAACAATTTTCATTTTCGTTATCACTATCTAAAAACTTTTGTTTATAAAAAGACTGTCCTGTACTGCCATCAAACCCCCAAGAACCCTCAAATGTACGTTTAAATACTATGTTTTTCTGCTTTTGGTTGCAATATTGTGAAATTTTTTGAGTACCTAATTTTATGATTCGGCGGAATGTGTGTAGTAATAAACTGTGAAGTGAGACACTTGCTTCCCTTTCAGTCATAACTATTTCTTCTTCAGGATAACACATTTTTTTTGCTATTTGTAATTTACAATATGGAGGATAAGCTAAGAAGCCTCTGTCTTTCAAATCTTTCTGTATGACAGTGTAATCTTCCACAGTTAGTTTTCTATCAATTACGAAAGAAAGGGCTTCATCAGGGGTATAGGGTTTGGGTTCGGCTTTCACTTTAATGGATGTTGCAATTTTTTTAGGACGCGTTGGACTTTTCAGACACTCATTGATTACGAACTCTAATCCTTGAGCAGAGCTTTTGTTAAGTTTTTCTCCGCCGCTTTCATCAGTTACTATTTTTGACATAATTTTAATTATTTTTGACTGCGGCTGATCTAGAAGCGACTCCTCGAAACTTTTTCGAATACGACGAATTTGACGGGAGCTCTTTTCATTCGAAGCAGATGGAGTGTCATTAGATGTTCCGGGTATTGATTCTTGGCGGTTACTACATATGTTTGAAGTTGATGGAGCTTCATATGAAGTTTCAGATATTTATTTATTTATTTATTATGGAAGACTTACAGCTAAAATAAACAGATTAAAAAATAGTAAGAGAGACTGACAGCCAATTAAAAGTCCTCACTTCTAAAAAACAGACCAGAAAGATGAACATCACAATTACAATACTTACAGCACCAAACAAAAAACAGGATAACATTAAAAAAAAACAACACACATTTCATATTAAGAGTAAAAACTATAGCATAAAAGAAAAAAAAATCTTAATTAAAAAAGCTAAGGCTCAGGCACTTTCTGACCAAGGACACACTCGTTGTGAATGGATCAAAATCATGCTGCTTACACAGGTTATTAAAGTTACCACTTGCACGCACTATAAATGAATTTTGCCTGTAATTCGTAGAGGTAAATGGAACACGCAGCGGCGCGTTCCATCGCTTCGACCTTCCGGGAACGTTAAAATAAAATTTGGATAGAATTTCAGCATTATCAATGGAATTATTAAAAATTTTAAATAATGAAGTACAATCAGAGATTGCTCGCCGATTAATGAGGGGTAATATATGATACTTCTTACAGAGGTTGAGGTAATCTTCAGACCGGTAGGGTTCTTTCTGATGATAACACAAATACTTGATGAACCTTTTCTGGATGCTCTCTATACGATCAATGTATTTGTGGTAACACGGATTCCAGATTTCAGACGCGTACTCCAAGTGGCTTCTAACGAAAGTACAATAAAGAATTTTTAAAGTTTTGGCTTGACTAAAGCACTTGGAGAGCCGCATTACGAAACCTAGTGCTTTAGATGCTTTAGCGACTATGGCATCAACATGAAGTTCAAACGTAAGCTTAGAATCGTGATATACCCCCAGATCTCGGATGCAATTCATTCTAGGTAGTATTTGACCGCCCAAGCTATACGATGAAGGTATAATTGAGCGCTTTCGAGAATATGTTACAACCGAACATTTGGTAGGGTTGAGATCAAGCTTACTCCCACGACAATAGGCCTCCAGACGACGTAAATCGTCCTGAAGTGCAATCACGTCTGCATGTGATGATATTTTGGCATAGATTTTCATATCGTCCGCAAAACACAACAGTTTGGATGAGATCAGGCAAGAGTTGATGTCGTTTATATATATAATGAAAAGTAATGGGCCGAGCAATGAACCCTGGGGGACTCCACTGGGGACAGGCACCCAACCAGACATATAATTGCTTAATACTACTGCTTGGGACCTGTTCTCCAGATATGAAGAAAACCATCTGAGTAAATCACCCCGTATTCCCATACCATATAACTTTGAAAGTAAGATCTCATGGTCAATCCGGTCAAAAGCCTTGCTGTAATCCGTATAAACGACATCAACCTGCCCACCGTTATCCATGGCGTCAGTAATAAAATCATTGAGCAGAATTAAGTTAGTGACGGTAGACCTTCCCTTCAGAAAACCGTGTTGAAAGGAACTAAACGAATTTTTAAGAGCACTATACACCTGGTTATAGATGATCCTTTCGAAGGTTTTTGCTACAATGCAGAGCTTGGAAATCGGCCTGTAGTTAACAATTTCGGTTTTGACTCCTTTCTTGTGAATAGGTGTTATGAAAGCCGATTTCCAAAGTTCAGGTACAACGCAGGCGTCCAAAGATTTCCTAAAAAGAATCGAGATTGGTTGGGCAATCGAAGACGAACACCGAACAAGAAATTTGGACGAAATATTATCCGGGCCAGCCGCTTTAGAAGTATCCAACTTGCGAAGCAGGTTAGAAACATCCTCAACGTTCACTGCAATGCTACATATATCAGATAGGCTGGCAGATTCAGTTAAAAGAGGGGGTGAAGAAGTTCCACTACTGTTGTTGGTATCTAGAAATGTAGAATGAAAGTACGTAGAAAACGCTTCGCATATTGTTTCTCCGGTACGCAACGCTTCGCTATTATAGTTTAAGGTGCTCGGAACTGCATTTGAGTTGTGTCGCTTTTTGACGAAAGTCCAAAAATATTTTGGATTTTCTTTAATAGATTTTTCGGTTAAATTCAAATAGTTTTCATAACATTGTGATTCTAGTACCTTTACCCTTTCACGGAGAAGCCTAAATGTTGACTCATCAGCTATATTGCCGTACGTCTTAAATTTTTTGAAATATCGGTCCTGTAAGCACCATATCGCTTATGGGTTCTGTAAGCGATAAGGTGCTTACAGAACCCATACCTGACGGTTCTGGTTCTTGAGGTCTTAAAAGATAATGAGAAGGGAAACTGTCAACATTTTTATTTAATTCTATAGGACTTTTTTCTATTTTGGTTGGTATTTCAACATCGAAAATTGTAGCAAGCCATTTCGCATTTTTTTTACTAAAGCGTTTAAAATTTCTTTTGCTTTCATTATAAAGATTTTCGCACTTACAAATAAATTTGGAAATATTATCTTTAAGACTTTTATTTTGTACATCAAGATTGTAAGGAATACCTGTTGGATACAATGCATTTAAAATAATCATTGTCCGTTCCAAGATTTCAAGGTCAACCGGTCTTTGTTTTAACCCATATTGTCGGGCCTTTTCAACCAAAATATTATAAATCTCCAGTTTCGTAAGTATATTTCGATCCGTATTCAGGCTTAGGTCGTCGGTAATAATTGCCACTCGCTGACCAGCATGAAAGTTGGCGCCCTCATGCCCCCCTTGCATTAAGTCCTCTGGTCGGGGCCCAGACGGACATCCCCCAGCAGGATGGGTCAGCGCTTGCTGAGGCAAAACAGTGCCATGGGTCTTTGACGGCTCCATGACACCTCACCCCCGCTTCTCCAGATATTATGTATAGGAATTGGGTTTTAGCATTTGCCTAACGAGGGCGGACCCCTTCCCAATCCTACATAATATCCTTCATCGAAGATAGATCATAAACAAAAGTAGTGATCGAATTCAACCGTAAATATCATTTTAATTTAGACTATCTTTCTGCACTATTTTTCCATATTAACTTAAATTGCGACGTACATAGTTTACAATTACATAGTTTAAACCGGCATTTGCTAATACCTGAGTCAACAATAGTTAATCACAATGAGTAATGTTTGCATGAAGTAAGTATTGTATGTTGCACACAGGTTTGAGTGACAACCCTAACCCACAATTTTAAAATTCAATATTTCTGAGATCCTGCGTTTGTTGCGTCTGTTTTTTTTTTGTGGCGATAGTTATTATAGTGCTTAACATGTAGGCTTAATAAAAAACGCGACCATGAAGAGAATCGCCGGAAAAAAAATATTATCAAAATCATAGAAAAAAATATATTCTCACCTGTGTGAGCAAAATTTTTAAAGTTTTCAAGAAATATATGGTTCCTACAGTGAATTCCCATCACACCTTAAAACATTTGGTGTAAAAACCAAATCCAAAAACGAGATATTGTGTTTCTATGGTTTTTAAGGATTTTTCTCGATTTTTTTTTTCTCCTAAACTATTGTAGTTAGAGCCGGCAGAGTTTTAATAAGAGTTTTGTTTGATTGTTAGCTTTCCAAAAAACACATAAAACGAGCATGTCTGCAACTAAGGCAAAATAACACACTGTACATAGCTAAGCTTGCATTTGGTGACCAGTCAAGCTTTAAAAGACAAATTGAATTGCACTATACAGATAAGTTACTTGTGTTTTTTCGTCTTAATATTCACATCATGAAGCATAATATCAATGCCAATGCACAATGAAAAAATTTATTGATTTCAAAACCAAGTAGCACCTCAAAGAAAACTTTAAACTGTATGAAGTATCATACAAAACCACCCAGAAATATTGGCACAGTACAATATTCTTCAGAATAATAAATTAATAGCAATCTTAATTTCATAGGCATTATCCGGTACTGGTGCTCTGCGGCTCGGTTTAGAGTTTGTAATGAACCACTTTGGTGGGAAGAAGGAAATATGGTTCCCCGATCGGACATGGGGCAACCATCAGCAGATCTGCAACATGCTCCGCATGCCACACAAGAAATACCGTTATTACGACGAAAAGACACACGGCTTCAACCTCAGTGGAGCCTGTGAAGATATTAGGGTAAGTCTTATTATATTATTACATATATTAAAATCATCCCAATGTGGATCCTAAATAAGCCAGCCTGTGTATTGTGTTGATTTCAATACACAGGCTTTGATATCAAAGTGGTCGCGCCTCTATAATAAAAATTTCTAAGAAAGCTTCACGGTAGGAGATTTACCGGTGTCGCGCCAGTCTGCAGGAGTCTTAGAGTACAGATTTATAAAAAAGAATATTATTCAGTTATTTTTTTCGGAACATCAAAAAAGAAATAATTTTACGGTCTTAGACATTTTAAGTCAGAATTCAAACTGATGGGTTCAGTTATTTACCATCAATTTTAATAAAGCCCTGTTTCTCTCTTTCCGCCACTTGAAATTAATGACCAAAACCAGGGACATCTTTAACCTTTATAGTCACTTTAGCATAATAGGGCTAGCTAGTTAGTTTTTTTTTGCATCTCGCAGTGAATAAGTTATGTTTTCCTTTTCTTTGACCGTTGTAATGGATGGGTTGTAACATGAGTGTCACATGTGTTGGGAGCTTGCCCCATTTAATGAAAATGTGTAAAGATGGTGTGTGTTCTCCTATAAAAAAAATACAAATTAAACAATAAAATAATTTCGGGCGCCTTGGAGATGCACACAGTATGTTATAAATAAACAAACTTGCCAGATAGATCACTTCGGAGAGTCAGACTTTTAATCTACCAGTGGGTAGCTAACTAAAGGAATAAAACAATGGAATTTTAATTTTAATGGGTTTAATTAATTGCCAGTAGCTTCAGAGTAATTATGAACATAAATATAAAATATTCCCCCTTAAAAGGAAAAGTTGCGGAGCCCCCCCCCCCTTTTGAGTTTTTTTGAATTTTTAATTCTGAGGAAATTTCCGTCATTTTAGGGATTAAAATTAATAATAAGTTTAAAAAACCAGAGGGGACCCCTTGGGGGAAGGGACGTTCGCCCCTACAGAAAGGGGGAACCCACTTCATCAAAAAAAAAAAGGAGGGACACTGATTCAGAGGGATTTCTGTATCTATTTTGAAACTGCAACTTCTCCGGCACTGCGGGAATCCTCGCCTCCGCAGCTTCGGCTTGTTTTTCGCCTTCGGCGACCAGCCTCAGCCGCTCCGGCTCGTCCGATGCCTACGGTTTGTTACAGCAGGCGGAGGCTGCTCTCCCTACGTGCCTCCGGCTCTATGAAAACACTCTAGGGGTAGGACAGACTCGTACCAGGTGGAGTCGGAGTCAATCAATTCGGTTCTTTGACATAAGTTGAACCTAACCTATTTTTTTGCGTCTGTCTTACGTTTCGTTCCACAAGCCGGCAAAAGACGGTAAACACTAAACATTATAATTTTAATAGCTCGTAATGAAAATAGCGCTATAATTTAAATATAAACTGTTAAATATATGTGTGCATGAAAGCTATTGAAAATATAATTATTTACGTAAATAAATATGAAATAAAATGGTACCGAACGTATGACAACTTAACCGTAGGTAAAACGAAACGTTCAATGGCGAGAATTCTATATGATCTGTGGTAGGGATTGACATAAATATTGGAAAAATAATTGATTTTCAATATTTTTTTTCTCAAAAAGTACACGTCTCCGCGTGTTGAAACTTTGCGTGAGTGCTTATAATAAAGTAACCTTTCTGTAAAAAAAAATATCAACCTCCAACTCGTTGGACGTCAATGGAAATGTATGCCCATCTTTTTTGATAAAAATGTAATAAAAAAATGGATTAAATTAAAACTCTAGGATCGTGGCGTTGAAGGTAGGAAAAAATATCCCTTGAAGAAATAAAGTGTAGAAATATCCGTAAAGATGTATTCTGCAGAAATATACCGAGAAAAAGACGCCAGGGTCGGTATTCCGGCTGTAACAAAATTTACAGAGAGTAAATTAAAGTCGTTTAGGATTCCCAAACGTTGGGAAGCGTCGCGTTCCACGAGTAATAATAACTTACCGTATTTTCCAACAAATGGCAAATCTAAGTGCACCACAAAATTCAGGCGGGCGACAAATCATTTAGAAGAAGCCTGGAACAATAATTTAAAATGATATCGAGCACTCGTCACGCTATCCAATTATCAATCCGAAAGAATTCAATCTTACCAAAAAAATGAAGGATTATTCCTACGTCACCACGTCTTAAGGGAAGGTTTTTGAAGTTTACGGCATCAATAGGCCGCCAATACCCAGGATTTATCCCGATTGGAAAAATTTAGTTGAGTTCAAGAGTCCATCAGGAATTTTCGTCGCAAAGTCCGGACGTCAAAATTGACAGCTCCCACCAAACATCAAAGACAATCGATGACAGCAAAAAAAACGTTCTGAAATCGACTAACTGACGAGAAGCATGTAACGATATTTTAAACTCGTTACACCGTTCCTCGAGAAATAGAAGTAAGTTTATCGACTTATGCAGTAAAGTTCGAGAATTAACGTAATATATATAATTAACGAATTAACGTAAGTAGTAAAGAGAACATATAATGCAAGAGCAAGCTAAGCGAGCTCAAAAATGTTAGCACCATGGCTGGGATAGTTTAGACTCTCAGAGAATCCTGAAGTAGTTGGAATTCGTTAATTACAAAGTCAGAGTCTATAAAAATACAGTATCTATGCAAATATCTTACAGCGTTGGTAAATTCAAGTACGCCTATGCGAAATAGGTTACAATTATCTGTATTAAACTGGAATTGAAATTCTGGTTTTCACATTTCGGGTGGGTTTTGAGTTCATACTTTAAATTATGTTATGTTGAAAACCTCATCAAAATCCGTTGCGTATTTTAGAAGAACAACGAGGACATACACATACAGACAAACGCGAAAAGCGACTTTGTTTTATATGTATAGATTAACTATTTTTATATACTATTCAAATTTGCAATAGCTGGAGGCGTTTTTCTCTGTAAAGCTGCCAATAAAAAAAGTCAACACCTGACGCAATTAACGCAAGGCCTCTAAATAGTGTGTGCTGGCATTTCTATTAATACACTTTCTGCATGCAATTATGTTATGTTAGAATGCAGATTATTATTATTTATAGTTGTTACGACACTTGCTGCTAATGAGTACCCACTTAGATTCTTACCTCCATTTATTCACTACCATAATATTTATTTATACAAAAATAATTTTGCTAGTCTCTTCAAAAATTAATGGTTAGGGACACAATAAGGTCAGACATGAGTCATAGGTATAAATAATAACGGTCAAAGTATGAAATTGCCGTTTAATTGTAATAGGTACTTAGAATTGACATAGAACCTTCATGGTTTGAAATTTTTGAGTGAAACTTTATTCGCATGGTACCTACGAAGTTCTTCTTTTAAAAAATGTGTAACATTCGATTAACGACTTTCAGCTGTTTTTTTTATTCAGCTTAGACAAGAAAGTATACTTCGAAAAATCGAGTTATTTTTGAATACGAGTTCCGACGCGGAACTAACGCGGCAGAAACAGCTCGCAATATCAATGTTGCGTTTGGAGAGGGGACTGCTAATGAAAGCACCGTGCGATTTTGGTTTAAACGCTTTCGTGATGGAAACTTTGATTTGAAGAACGAACCACGTCGAAGACCGCCCCACACAGGTGAATAACAATGAATTGAAAGAGATGGTGGAAGCCGATGCGAGCCAAACTACCCAGGAATTAGCGGCATGGTTTAACGTTACCTTACCAACAATATTGACTAATTTGCGTCAAATCAATAAAATAAAAAATAAAAATGAGAAATGGGACAATGGGCGAGGAGCTCGTGGCTAAGTAATAACTGCCGCACGGATCGATCCATCAGGTTAAGCTATGCTTGCCGGGCTTGGTCTGTGGATGGACGGGTGACCATCTTTGCATACCGAGACTCCTCCGTGCCTCGGAAAGCACGTTAAGCCATTGGTCCCGGCTGTCATTCGTGGATCTTTGACAGTCGTTACGGGTCGTCAGAAGCCCGAAAATCTGACAACCAGTCTTACCAAGGGGTATCGTATTACCCAGTTACTGGGTTGTGGAGGTCAGATAGGCAGTCGCTCCATGTAAAATACTGGTATCCAGCTGCATCCGGTTAGACTGGAAGCCGACCCCAATATAGTTGGGAAAAGGCTAGGCAGATTGATTGGGTGCCTCATGATTTGACTGATCTGCAGAAAAAAACGCGTGTTGGAACTTGTGTTACCTTGTTAAATCGATACAAATATGAAGGAATATTGGATTGAATTGTGACATGTGATGAAAAGTGGATTCTTTACCATAACCGTAAGCGAAAATTGCAATGGCTGACCCCAGGTCAAACGCCGCAACAGTGTCCTAAAGAAAAGCTTACCTATAAAAAGGTAATGGTAATTGTTTGGTAGTCTCAGTATGGTGTTATTAACTATCACTTCCTCCGATCTAGTCAAGCAATAACGGCAGATGTCTACTGTGCTGAACTCCGAACAATAATAGTAAAACTAGCAGTAAAACAGCCCCAACTCATGAATCGATCTTCACCATTATTGCTCCATGATAACGCGAGACGTCATACAGCACGAGAAACCGTTTTAAATCTACAGGAACTGCAATTAGAAACCATTCGTCACCCTCCGTATTCGCCAGACGTTGCTCCAACGGACTACCATTTTCTACGTGATAAAAACTTTTCTTCTCAGGAGGCAGTACAAAATGCTTTCACACAGTTTGTCGAATCTAGATCACGAGAGTTCTATCGCAAAGGCATAAATGACCTTCCTATTAGATGGCAGCAATAATGGTAATTATTTGGATTAAATAAATATGTTAAATTTAAAAAAAAAACGAATTTCAATTTTTCAGTACAAATCGGCAATTTCATACTTTTACCTCTAATCTAAGGTCCCAGATATTAAACTTGCTGCTAACCCTTTACTTTTAATCTTGTCAGCACTTCTCAAGTTATCATATTTATTACAACTAGATAAAACTGAAATGACTACTTATAGCTTTTTTTTTACTGTTTCTTGTTAGATAATATGATAAAGGCGTCACGAAAAACACGCGTGACATTACAAAAACCGATCAAATGTGAGTCAGACTCGCACACGAAGGGTTCCGTACCGCCGTACAGTATTTAGCAAAAACCGCCCAAAAAAAACGCGTTTCTTGTATGGGGGGTTGGCCTTTGATTATTAACTTTATTTATTTTTATATTTTTTGATACAGCGGCGATAGAAATAGGTACACAATCTGTGAAAATTTCAACTGTCTACCTATTACGGTTCATGAGAGAAAGACGGACGAACAGCGGCAGCTTAGTAATAGGATTCCGGTTGGCATCCATCGGGTACGGAACCCTAAAAATGATCTAACTACTTATATTTTAAATCTCAACACACACATATTATGGGTGCGGGTCGGGACGGGTGTACGGCGGGCTTGTTTAAATTGTTATTTGGAAGTCATGTCAGCACACGAAAAGCGTGCGCGGCTCCCGCTCCCGACCCGTTCCGCGCCCGACCCGCTCCCGACCCGTTCCGCGCCCGACCCGCGCACGCGTTTCGTGTTCTGACATGCATTTAAGGCTACGATAACCGACGTTTAATGATTTTATAATGAAGATCACGAGTAGTGTTAATGATTGGGAAAAAGTCAGACATTAAATTATTACATAACAATAGACGGGACATAGCGAACAAAATCATAATCCGATAGGTACATTGTCATATTGGGCAAAAGTCGCTCAGTCAAGTGTGGTAGGCCTGCATGTCAAGTCGCATTCGTGTCCACCCAAAGAAAATTAATAGGCCTTTACCTATGTAATTGGAGATTCTATAACCAGCATTTTCAGATTTAATTATCTGTGGATTGGCGCGCAATTCGAAATTCAAATGAATTTTTAAAATTGATAAAACATTGATAATTGGGTGCCACACGAACTAAGCGACCAACAGCGAGATTTACGCGTCGAAGCATATATATCAAATTCAAATAAGTGCCCATGTAGGTAGGTTTATGTGAAATAAAATAATTTAGCTTCTGACGTTTCATAAGTATGAAACGTCAGAAGCTAGGTGCACGGTTCCAATTGGTCGTTTCCTATGGAGAAGAGCCGGCAAGAAACTCCACGGTTACTCTTTTAAACGCACTACTGAATCACACTACTGTATGGGCATAGAAACGAGGGAATTCTTAATCGAATTGTTACCTGCGAAGAAAAGTGGATCCTGTACGACAACCGTAAGCGTTCGTCTCAGTGGGTGGACCCGGGTACAGCACCTAATCAGTGCGCAAAAAAAAGATTACTCATAGGAAGATGATGGTGACTGTCGGACCAGTGCCGGACTTGTACATCACAGCTTCTTACCGAATGGCACAACAGTGACGGCTGGTGTCTATTGCCAAGAATTTCAAACAATGATGGAGAAGCTCGTAATTCAACAACCAAGACTAGTCAATCGCTCTTCCCCATAACGCGCGAGCTCACACTTCACGACAGACCATCTCAAAGCTACAAGAGTTACAGCTGGAAGCTCTCCGGCACCCACCGTACTCACCAGACCTTGCCCCAACAGATTTCTACTTTTTTCAAAGAGGCAGTACAAAACGCTTTCGCTGACTTCATCGCCTCCCGTACGGCAGACTTCTACAGTAAAGGGATAAACAAACTGCCATCAATATGGCAAAATTGTATAGATAATTTGGGCCAATACTTTGATTACCTAGCTGAAAATTAAATATCGATAAAAATTATCGACCATCGCTTTCGACTCCCTAATTGCATGCGTGTGCATTGAATGTTCGCAAATAGCAAGTGTTTAAAAGTGAATGCCCCGCCCATTCTATGTAGGTATGTGTGCTATTTGAAATTGATTTAGTGTAGCTGCTTTCTTCTTAGTGTGCGTGTTCAAATTTTAAGTGTGTGTCGTAAGTACACTATTTGTTAATGTTGTAATTATTTTGGTGGGAGATAAGCGGTGGCACTTGGATTCCTTACTATTCCGCAATGAAGGCATATCTCTGGATATCTATGATTTATCCTTACATATTACCTATACAAGTCCCCCCGCCCGCCCCGGCGCCGCGTCTGTCTGTCTGTCTGAACGCGATAAACTCAAAAACTAGCGAACGGATTCTTAGGTTTTCACCAATTTACGGAGTGATGTTTAACAATGTTTAACATAACAACTGTTTTATTTAACATTATGGAATGCAATAAAGTATTGAGTATTGATTCATGCGGAAGGTTTTGGTGTATAATTGTAAATTGGCTGAAGTATGTATGACGATTATTGTTGAAGATGTCGGAAAAAATCATGCCGACTTGACTTTACTGGCGATAAATATTAATTCGAAAATATTAGGTCTAAAATTAAATATCTAATATAAAGAAATTATTAGGTCTTTACCTATGAAATGGGAAAATTTGTATGATAATTTTAAAATATAAAAATTTTGGTATTTTTTTTTATTTCAGCTAGGTAATCAAAGTATTGGCCCAAATTATCTATACAATTTTGCCATTTTGATGGCAGTTTGTTTATCCCTTTGCTGTAGAAGTCTGCCGTACGGGAGGCGATGAAGTCAGCGAAAGCGTTTTGTACTGCCTCTTAGAAAAAAGTAGAAATCTGTTGGGGCAAGGTCCGGTGAGTACGCTCACCGGACCTTGCCCCAACAGATTTCTACTTACGCTTTCGCTGACTTCATCGCCTCCCAATACTTTGATTACCTAGCTGAAATAAAAAAAAATACCAATATTTTTATATTTTTGGTATTTTTTTTTATTTTCTTTATATAATTTATTTCTACTTCACCATTTCTACTTCGTTTAATTTTCTTTATATAATTTATTTGGTTTTTACATCCCTATCCGAAAATATGGGTTATTTTTACTAAAATAAAATGGGAATATTTTTAACACTTCACGGCTAACTGTTTTGAAATAACATAAGTCTTTATTTGCTTCAAAAAACATTAAATTAATAACTTATTTAACCCTTAAACTATACATGTAATACGAAAATATACATTGAGTTCTGTAAAAAAATATTTGACATGCGTAATAATACGCATGTCGATAAAATCAGCAGCATGTACTCGATTGCACCTCTCTAAATCCAAAAAGTTCGTTCCGTTCGGGATGATTCGGGCTAGTTCGTATCGCTCCGGACGTAAGTTAGTAAATGATTAAAAATTTATTTAAAATATTAAACAGTGACTTACCTAAATGTTTACTTACCGGTGGTAGGACACGCCATTTGTCTTCAGGTTGATGGTACTAGACCTATTTTTACAAATTATTACTGCACAACTCGGCATTTTGGTTTTTTCGCATCAATAGTACACTGTACGCAGTTGCAAAGCGACTGAATAAAGCGTGCAGCCGCCGTTCGAACATAAGCCCAATTTAGCAATGTCGAGGCGCCACGTGCCACGCCTCCAAGGCATATCCCTCGATATCCGTGGGATAAATTAATAATGCGTCTAATTTGACTTGTTACGCGAGTCCTATTACTGGCTGGACGAACGACGCGTTGCGTGAGCTCAGTACAGAACACGCAAGCTAACTACCCAAGGTCACTGGCATATATTAATGAAATTACAATTTAAACAAGCCCGCCGTACTCCCGTCCCGACCCGCGCCCGACACGCACCCGACACGCACCCGCCGTGCTCCCGTCCCGCAGCCGCCGTACTCCCGTCCCGACACGCACCCGCTTTGTGTGTACAGTGTTGAGCTTAATATTGAAGAAGATAATTATACATAATCATGCTTTTGCCCATAATTCAATTGATTTGGGGTATACGCAAAGAAGATATTAGTTAAATCAGAATCTGTAGCCCCTTAATGGGATTGCAAACTATGCTAGTCATACGACATTCTTTCAAAAAATCGACTTTTTAATAGCTATTTTTAAAGTAGCAATAAGCGAAAACAATGGAAATTAACTCATTATAGTATGGCCTTATCGTCGATATTTGTACAACAATACTTATAGTCTATAAGTCAGTAACGACCCTGAACAAGTAGGCTAGTGCAAGTGTATTAGTATTATAAGTATACACTTCTAAGTATATCAATATAGTACCTTGTTATTAAAAAGTACTTGTATAGAGAGTATTAACTATATAAAAAAGAAGATAAATTATGTTATGTATATTTTTAATATTATAGAAAATGCCGAAAGGCTCCATCATTCTACTGCATGCGTGCGCGCACAACCCCACCGGAGTCGACCCTAAGAAGGAAGATTGGATGGAACTGTCCAAGGTAACTATTTGTAATTCTATCTATATTCTATTTATTAGATGTTTTATGTATGTATTTATTGCATGTGTAAATGGTAGACCACAAACTACCTGCAGTATTTTCTCTCCTTCGCCCTTAACCCATCCAAAAGTTGTCTTTAAAAGATCGCGACCGCCCGTTGTGTCAATTGGGCAATCTATACATTGTGTACCAAATTTCAACTAAATTGGTCCAGTAGATTCGGAGCAAATTGGCTGTGACAGACGGACAGACAGCCAGCCAGACACGAGTGATCTTATAAGGGTTCCGTTTTTTCTTTTGAGGTAACCCGTAACCCTAAAAACCATACATAGTTTATTGTTTGGGTCCCTACGGAGAGATATTAGGGAAAGGGTAATGGCCGCTATTAGCACTAAAGCGATTCGGGCTTAAGACAAATTCTGGGGAATACTTAATTTAGTACTCGACTGTTACCAGAGCACACGGAGCTTCGGAAAAAGATCGGCATTGTGAACCGTCGTTTCTAACCCTCTAAGTGTGTAACAGTTTCGGTGTAAAGCCGAGCGAGATCTATAAAAAATACTTAGCCCGTGCTTTGACTTTTGACTAAGGCAGTTTCCCGTTTCTATCTGGGACTTTCAGTTTGACAGTGTGGCATGTCATGCTCACTTAAATGTCTCGCTGCTGATGGCGAGTGTGTTGGATCATTCGGTTCCCTACAAAATGGTTGGAGCTGGATGGTGCTGATCCACGCGTCATGTTCGTGAAGGGGCGCCGTCAGTTGAGGCTGATCATCTCTTATCAGCCAGGGCTTTTTTTAAACGTTATATTTTTAATCGTTTTTTTTTTATTTATTTTTTTATTACTTTGTTCTCTCATACAGAAGCAACAAAAGTAATATACCCAGGATTTTGTAATTTCTATATTTAAAAGAGTGTCCTTGGAGTTTCTTGGCCGTTCTTCTCCACAGAGATCTACGTTTTGGAATGGGCAACTAGCTTCAACTTTCTGACTAACTGACCGACACTGACAGTTCAAAAGTGCCTGTAAATGGTTTAATTGAAATAAATGCTTTGAGTTTGAGCCAAATTGACAGGAATAATGCTTAGCGAAAGTTCGTGCTAAGTAAAAGCATTTTCCAAGTAATGTAAGCGTCTCATTCGAATATTAACATTATTCATATAACATTAATGTTCGTAAGAAACACTTGTTCACAGTCGCTTATACAAATATGGACATTATAAGAATAAGAATAAAGTGCACATTCGTATAAAACGCTTATTTTACTTAGCAAAGTGCGGTCAAAGAAACTTCCCCATCTGATCTTTTTTTTTTAATTCATAGGTCATTAAAGAACAGCAGGTGTTGCCATTCTTCGACATGGCGTACCAAGGTTTTGCCACCGGCAGTGTTGACAACGACGCGTATGCCGCACGGCTCTTCGAAAGAGAGGGTCATTGCATTATGTTAGCACAGAGTTTTGCCAAAAATATGGGTAAGTGTATTCACGTTGAGGTGGTTAAAATGTGTGAAACAAGAAAATATTTCAGATAGAATACTCGCATGCCATTATAACTGTGTAGGTGTACAGTGTACAGGCATGCGATAACGGCTTTACCTTGACCATTTTTGTACCTATGTCTTGATTTCTGTCTGAGATATTTTCCTGTTTCATACTTTTTAGAGCGTGATTTTTCTATAGTAAAATTTTAGTTTTTGAATTTACTTTTTTTCCTAAACTACCCCAGCATTGAGGCGAACAAAACAAACAAAAAAATATATCAATGGGTTGAGTCTGCGAGAGTAATGCACGATAATTGATTTTTATACAAACATACAGGCTGAATTTTTAGTCACCGTCCAAATTTTGATAATATTAATCTTTGGCGAAAATGATTGAATACGTGTTTTTTCTTTTAGTATCACTCAATACAAAAATATTGAGATATCACATCACAAAGTTATATTATATACCACGCAGAGCGGATAATTATTTCGAGAAAATGATTTAATACTGTATAGATTAAAATACTGTGT
Organism: Xanthia togata; assembly: GCA_963853775.1. Lineage (NCBI taxonomy): Eukaryota > Metazoa > Arthropoda > Insecta > Lepidoptera > Noctuidae > Xanthia > Xanthia togata. The sequence goes on along the minus strand of OY970798.1, from coordinate 21,126,851 downwards.
GAAAAGTCCATCCGGGATACCCCCCCCCGCCCCTGCCACGCTACGACGCTACTATATCATCTAAATTACTTTTTAATGAGTTAAATGTAGGTATGATATATCTTACTGTTAATGTAATCCTTTATCTTTGAGGCACATCGTAATTATTGCGTCATGACGATATATTTGGGTAGGTACTTTCCGGTAGCTAACATAATTCATCAATGTCTGCACCATTTCTACACGTTTATCAGGCAAGACAATCCATGGATAACCTTGCATAACAGGGAAATGTAAACATCATAATGGTCACCGTTTCTGTAAATGATGATTTAAGCTTCGTTCAGACTACCGCGACGCGGCACCGGTTATTGTTATACGGTGAAGTTTTCTTAGAAATTGTATTGTTTGAGTCGCGTCGCGCTGTCGCGTCGCGCTAGATTGCGAGGCTTTAATAAAAATAACAAAACTTCTCAGGGCGGACAACGCCAAACGGCGTCTCCCAGAGGTTATCAATAAGAAAAACGTTTTGATTAAATATTTTTTATTTATTTTAGCTATTTAAATATTTTTATGGGATTAAAAAATAGTCTTGTTTTCATAGTTGATCGTTAAGTTTGCCTTTTTAAGGTAGATCCGCAGAGGTAGCACGCGGAATACAAAATTCCTTACGTTTCTTTGCAAAAATAAGAGGTGAGTGAGTGGGATTCGCGACCTTAACAATTACGTTATTCTAAAATATCATGATTTCATGAAAATACCATTATATGGAACAAATCTAACTAAGAGAGATGTATTAATGATTTTAAAGATTATAATTATGTAATTACATATTTGAATATGGTGGGAAATCATAATTATGTTGATCAAAATAAAACCTGAGACTGACCTGCTAATAAAATTTATAACGTAAGAAAGTTTAAATTTCGCGGGCTATCTTTGCGGATCCTGGAAAAGGAAATATTCAGTGTTTCTATGATAATTATAATTCAAAATCATTTTTATTTTATTCATAATATTTTTTTTATGGATTTTTTTCCTACCGTAATGTATGTTACTAATAATAAAGTATGGATAAAGTTTTATATTCTAACCTCAGTTGATCTGATAAAGTTTTTTGTTCCTTGTAAAATCCAGGATCGATTGGCAACAAAAAAAGTTTTTGTGAAAACTTGTCTGTTTTTTTTTGCTGAATATTTTTTTTTCAAAATCTGTGAATACAGATCAAACTGTCTCAAAAAGTTAAGGACAGTCTCCTAAGACCGTTTTCCTGTAGCTATCTCAAAAATCCACCTTGTATACCGGATGAATTTTTTTATCGTCTCGGGAATAATTATTATGGTGTGTTGTGTAAGTGGAACTGAAGCCATGCCCGAGAATATTTGCTTAGTACTAATAAAAGCCAAAATATAATATTAATACGTACTTAAGGATTCGTATGTACATTTTTTAAATCTACATACTAATACAATACGTTTATGTGATTTTTTCATAACCCCATTAATTTCAGTTTTAATATTGTATAAAAAATAAAATAAAATGTTGCACGTATTAGAATTGTGTAGCAAAAAATAGTCAAATTAAACGTAGTTGCAAGTTGCAACTTGCAAGTACGTGCAACGACGATATTCCACACCACTTCCATGACGTTCCGACGTTGTTTGTGTTCAAAATACGGCCAAACCGGTTTTATTATCAGTAGTCGCCCAGTTATTAGTGAGTCGCATCCAAAGTGCGCCCGGCCTTATTTGCTTAACGCTTGCGTTATTATCCATCGATAAAAATGCGCCTGTGGTTAAAATGCGGCTGTGGTGGCCTGTGGTGCGTGTGTGGCTTAAAGCTTTGTGCAGACTAGCGCGACGCGACACCGGCTATTGTTATACCGTGAAGTTTTCTTAGAAATTGTATTGTTCGAGTCGCGTCGCGCCGTCGCGTCGCGCTGGTCTGCACGAGCCTTTACTGTCGGAACTTTTCCCATCCTTGGTACTTAACAGTTTTTTCAAAGTGTCTTGGTACCTTTTTCTCTATGTACCTACATTTAAGATTTTTGTCCAAATGAATTAGGTATCTGATAATTTTTATCATCAGTTGGATCAATGTTGATTCAGTCATTCAGTGTTGTTAAACCATGTACGAATTTCTCATGAAATCTTAAGATGCTTCAATTGGATTGCAATTTGGGAGCTTTAGTCCATCTGGTTAGTAATTTACGTATTACATACATATCCTAGGTTTCCACAACGTTGTGGTCTCATTATTTGTTATTGTGTTGCGGTCGAATGTCCTCGACCTAACACCGCGCACAGTTTGTATTGGACCAGCGCCAACCTCTCCGAACACTACTGAGCTTATCACTACGCCTTGCTTCGCTTTCTTAATGGTAATACGGGTTGAGTACTCAGAGTAGAATTATGGTAATCATTTTTATTATTTTTCGGGGATATGTTTTAGGTTTCCGTACCAGAAGGGTGCTAAACGGAACCCTATTACTAAGCCTCCGCTATCTGTCCGTCCGTCTGTCTGTCTGTCAGCGGGCTGAAACTCATGAACCGTAATAGATAGACAGACGATATTTTCACAAATTCTGTATTTCTATTGCCGCTTTATCAACAAATAAAAATAAAAAAATGGCGGTCGGTTCTCATACAAGAAATACGTATTTTCGACGTTTTTTTGCTAAACGATCAAAAGCGCGAAATGACAAATAGGTTAAAAGCGTAGAAAGTCAAAGGCGCACAATGTCTAAAATTCTACTTCAACGCGTTAACTGTGTTCTGACTAAAACAGTAGGAAAATAAAGTTCAAAAAAATATTCAAAAAAAGATGGAAGTATTTGAAATATTATATTTATAAATATAATTTAAAAATAAATATAAATATTATTATTATCATTTTAAATTATTAACAATAACTGTAGGTACCTAATCATCTACTATTTTAAACGCTTTATAGTTAATTTGAGTTTTGTAATGGTAAGCATTTTTAATCAGAGCCACAAAATCAACAAAATTCAGTCATTCATTTGTATTATAATCAGTTTTTATTAAAGTTTTACTTTTTCGAAATACGAAGTCGTAGGAATTTTAGAAATTTTAACCCCTTACTGCATGAATTATGATGGAGGTTAATAAAAAATGTTTTTTTCGTAGAAACGTGTTTATTTATCTTTATTAAACATAAACCTGTCAAAAAAAAAAAAAAAAAAATATTATTTATGAAATTACATGAAAAAGCCACATCTGGCCTCGTATGCATTCTAGTGAAAATCAAGTAAGGACATATCTGGCTTTGTATGCATAGCTGTTACATTTCGTGAAAATCTTTGAAGCAGTTCTGCTTGTCATTATAGCCTATGAAGACCTTGCATTTTTCACTTTTTGTGTAACTGCGTAACTTTGAGCAGTTTTGGCACAATTGACGATTTTTTTTTTCCCAAACAGGAAAGTGGTCAATGCTGTCAGTCCGTACGGACGTCAGTGGCATATCTTGATGTCATATGTTGCTCCGTAGTGGCATATGCTGGTACTTTTCGGGTTTTTTTTGAGGATATTGGAGAATCAGGCATACTTGATGGAGTGCCAGCTCGGTTTGATGAAGTGACAGCTCGGCCCAATGGAGTTCCAGCTCTAGACGTCGTCGGTGTTCCCAGAAGGCTGGCTGGATGACCACGTTTTTTTTTGCCTGTGAGAGCAGTTTCCCTGCTTTACGCATCTGTTTAGAAACTGCAAGCTTAAAATCAAACAATGGCATGTAAATATTGTCGTTGACTGCTCAACTATGGACTCAATTATATCGTGAAGAAAAAACTGAATAATTCGGCTGGTGAATCCAATTGTTTCATTTCCTCCGGAAAATTCGTGTTCCCTGTGAATTTAAAATGTTCTTCGGCGGCTCCATTTTTTCGTTCTTCCATACAATCAGGTCTTTTTTTACTGTTTTACCTTTCGATTTTGCAGCCTGCAAGTACTGTAAAGGTATATCATCATCGGAACTTTCGAAATCACACTCAGGTACGATAATGTGCGTCTTTTTAGGTAAGCGGGAAGAAGAAGGTTCGTATTCCAGGTCAGAATCGGAAGCAAGCTATTTTCACTCAAAAAGCCATCATCTAGTATAGGATTTACATGCTTGAAGCGTGCAGGATCCATTTCTGAAAAAGCATAGTACAGAAGCTTGAGTGCATAGGAAGCCATATTTGACGGGCAGTATTTTGACGGGAACGCATACCAAGCCATATTTGGATTTTGCAAAAAACCGGTCAAAAATCAAACGAAAATAAAACTAATTACAAAAATAACTTACTATTATCGTAGTCGATGATTCTAAGAGTAAACAATAATTTTTATTGAAGATCTCAGTCACTTTATTACTATTATTTTTCACTGATAAAAGTGTCACTAAAATGTTGCACTTCACTCGCCGGCCGCGTTAAGAAATAACCGCAAATAGTTTTGACACAGAGTATTTACCACATACAAAAAAAATACATTTCGTTTTACGAAGAAACACTTCATAAGGTACAATTTATTTTACGATAATTTAATGATTAGTTAAACTGTAAAAAAAATACAAACTTTAGAAGCCATGAATGGCTTCGTATGCGGTAAGGGGTTAAGAAATACATGGTTTGTGATCGAGTTCCGTTTCATTTTTATTTTTTTATCTATACAATACTAACATTGCATTAAATTAAATAATTTACAATCAAATCAAAATCAAAATTGTGTTAGTATATGACGTAAACAATGTGTTAGTGAGCGCCCAAAACAGTGCGCATCCATTTGTTTTGGATAAGGCAATCCGCACGAGATACAATCATCTGCAGAATGCTGTTGCTACTGCCTTGCACACACTAGCTATCTAGCGGTAGTAGTAGCTAGCGGTAGCTTCCTTGTCACAACAAGGAAGCTACCCTTTCCGCACAATCGCATGGAAGCCGTCCGTGTGCGCCTCCGCAAACATTATACGCAGACGCACTACAATAGTGCCGTTATGATGTTGTTATATTGAACACGCAGAGTATTACACGCAGGATATAGCAGCCCTATGAGTGTAATCTATCCACAAACTACTCGAGTAAACGCCTTAAAAAAAGTTATCTTTATTTCCCTCGAGCAGTAAGCAAACCTACGCGTAACCCCCCCTGACTGCAAATACTCTGCGCTCCCTCTCAATGTCAGTCAGCGTCATCCTGCATTTCGTCTGTCACAATCTGCCCTAGATACCAGAAACTGCTCACCACTGCTAGCGATGCGTCGTTAAGCTTAATAGGCGGAACATGAAGTGGACCACGTCTTCCACTCTTAAAACCAGAACTTAAATCACCCTATAATATACACAATTTTTTTCGAGACGGTAAAATATGTCATCCGGTATAAAAAAATCAATTATACCAATACCGTGCATTAGTCTCGCAAACAACCGTAAAAAAAAAATTGTATGCTGGGGTAATTTTTTTTTTTTTTTTTTGTGGCTTCGCACGGTTTGGGGTAATTTACCAACCGCACCGCACGTTGCAGTCTCACTTTTGCTTGTTTTTTTACATTTATTTACTTAGACAGTATGATATAAATACGTACTTGTAAAGTGCTCGTCAAGCCCTTTCATAAGATACCCAACATGGTATAATAAAAGAAAAACATGACTTTATGTCCTCTACAGGACATCCATCCACCATCACCCATCATGATTCGCCACGGCGCCATATTTAATGTGACGTCACATAATCTGCGGACGATCAAGACGCTGCCAACGATACCTCATTTGTTAATTTATGATCAGTAGTTTAGAAGTTATAAGGTAACAGACATACAAACATACCGGTCAAAATGATAACTCTCCATTTTGCTTCGCCGTAGTCGAGTAAAAAAGAAAATTAGGAAAAACTGTAAGGAACAACAGTAAACTAAAAAATCAAAATTTTGTCTCATGTGATTCGAAGTTCACTTCATCTATACTCCACATAGGTTTATAAAAAAAAAAACAAATCGTAAATAGGGTTTTTATAGGTGACACTTGTTTAAAAATACGATAAACCAAACTAAATTTACTTCTTCCACTTTTATCAATATACATAATTGTTAAACTATATCATTTATTCATACTCTGCCCTTCGTAGATGTAATCTGTTAGAGCACAATTTTTTTGTTAGATTTATAACAATAATGTAATATTTTGTAATAAAAAATAAAAGTTACAATAGACATTCTAAAGAGCCCAAACTCGAAAGGCCAACGAATTATAACGATGCTAAATTGAAGAGTACAACTGTGACATACCACGACAACTGTAGTGACAGATATTACGTTTAGTCTGTTACTGGACAGCTGTGTCGTCACGTGGCTTTTTTGTTTACCTTTATTTATCTACCTAAACCTATGGACATAGTGACAAAATATAAGTAATCGCAGGAAAATTTTATCAATAAAGTCAGTCAAATTTTTTTTTTCAATTAGGCACAAAAAAGGCTATTGACCGTCAAAATTTACAAAAAAAAAAAAATTGTAGTCGCCCCTTCCAGAAGTTAGTTTTCGTATGGAGAAGAATGGGCAAGAAACTCCACCGTTACTCTTTTAAAATGTTTTCACAACAATAGGTTTTTTTGCCAGAAAATAATTATCTTAATTCTCCTGGGTTACTTTAACTACCTAGTACCTACATATTTGATTTCATTTCGATTCATAATCCGCTGTAAAAGTTAATATTCCATAGCATAGGATGTTACGAACATTCTAATTAGGAGTAATACCGGTACCTATTACCGGGTGGATTGAATGACCGATTTTTCCCACCCGTACGCAAAATACGCGCTTTGACGTGGAGTTGCGGAAACCAGCCCGTATTACCTACCTATTACCTACCGGTACCTAGCTTGATAGTCTGTTGTCAAGTCCCGTGTGTCTGACGTCATACAATACTTGTTTATGAAAGATGAACCGCGTGTTTACAGTTCTGACCTTGCTATCTTATCCGAGTTTTTTTATACTTATTACGTCAATTGGGTCGATTGTAGTTTACCCTCATGCGTTTTTTTTTTACAATTATACAATAGTGTTTAGGTGTCCGGAATGTACTGGACATTAGTGGACTATGTTGTTTATTGTTCGTATCGTAACGAAAAATATTCCGGTCGGGATTATCTTGAAGTGGAAACTTCCCTGCGCGTTATGTTGACACGGTTGTTTCCGGGGATAAATTGGGGTGTAGTTATTATACTCTTTGGATGAGGGGATTTCGAAAAAAAAAAAAACGATTTAGAATAAAATAATGAATCGATATTCTAGATTTTTAATCAAATGAAAGTGTTTGCATGTCGATCTAAGAACACGACGTAAAAGGTCTCCAGTAGTGTATTTGGTACTTATTAATTACTAGCTACGTTCCACGGTTTCACCCGCGTAAATCTCGATCCCGTAGGAATATGGGGATAAAAATTATCCTATGTCCATAGCCAGGTCATGGTCTACCTATGTGCCAAATTTCATACAAATCTGTTCAGCCGTTTTAGAGTGAAAGCGTAACAAACAAACTAACTTTCACATTTATAATTTTAGTTAGGATGACGATTTTTATTTGCTGACCGCTAAGTTACATTTTGTAAAATGTAATTTGTTTGACTATTCCAGGCTTATATGGCGAGCGTATCGGCGCGCTCACTATCCTGTGCGGCGACCAGGAAACCGCCGGCAAGGTGATGTCGCAGGTCAAGATCTTGATCCGCACATTATACTCTAACCCTGCTATTAACGGCGCGCGCATTGTCTCGGAGATTCTCAACAACCCCGACCTTTACAAGATTTGGTAAGTTCTCTTGTTGCTATTTGATGTTTCAAAAAAGTATCTGATGGCAAACGTCATAGTTCAGCCGGGAGAGGTCCACTGCTGCACATACACCTCCCCAAACATCCGTCCTGTCAACATTTATACTATCAATTCACAATACCCCGCTACACTAATATAGTTGCTGCAATAATAGCGTTCTTTCTGACCGCTAAGTATTTCGTTTCTTTTTGCTCAGCCCCTAAGCGTCCTAGCTTAATGATAGATAGCCTTGTTGCCCTAGATATTGAGGAAGTCTATATCCTTTCGTAGTGAGCTCAAAAATGTTAACACCCCGCCTCGAAAAGGTAAGGATTTCTTTTGAGCATACCTACATACAGAAATAGGAGATAATTTGTCGTTCTTGACTTATGCAGAAAGGATGATAGAGCGAGCTTGAAATTTTAAGCACCCAGATACAGACGCCAGTACGTCAACCTACTACAATCTGTCAAATTTATTTAATAGATTTTCAACATTATCGCTAATGCATAAGGTTCAAAGTTGATTGGGAAAATTTGATAGTTTCGGGTAGGTTGATGTGCTGGCGTCTGTACAAAAAACCAGGCACGCAGGTAAATTTTCTTTGAAACATTTATACAGAAATAGGAGTTATTTTGTCGACCTATGCAGAAAAGTTTGAAAACTAAGAAAATGTACGATGGAAGAGCGAGCGAAGCGAACTCGAAAATAATTTAGCATGCTATGTTTAAATTTTGCTTAAGTAGGGGGCTTCCAACTACAAACTCCCTCTATGCTACTGAACATATAATTAGGAACGACTGATAACAAAGTCACTTTTAGATAAAAATGTTGCTTTTACTTTTGTATAAACTTACAGATAACAAGTTTGAACCACATAAAATAATAACTTTATTAGTAGGTTTTAATGATTCATATTCAATCAATATCAATAACCAAAATAATTGATGATTTCTATAAAAATCCGTTTATCTTAAACTGGCTGTATTTCAAAAGTACTGGCCGCTGGACAAATAATTAAGAACCCAAAAAAGTATGTTATAAATTTTGAATTTCGAAAACAAATAGCACATGTTTTTATTTCCCACTATCACGTTTTTTCAGTCAAAAGTGGATAATTATTTCAAAACCATTGGTAAAAAGGAAACATCCATCAATCTGGAAAACATTTATAGATAGTGCAATCCACGACGACGACGCGCCCCACTCCGCTCCGCTCCGTACTAAGTACAGCTTACAGTACAGTAATCGCGGAGTGGGGCGCGTCGTCGTGGATTGCACTGTCTGTATGGCACTGTATGAACTTGATTGGTCGTATTAAAAGATTGATGATTGTATGATGCCTTTGTCGAAACCATATTAATGCTTAGTTTTGTAAGCAGTGGTATAAAGACGTCGTGCTCCCGAGAAACCCCATTAGTTGTGTCCATTTATTACTTCTTCTTCATGTAACCTTACCATTTATAACCTTATAATACTTTTGTACCCAATACGTACTCAATTTGTACATCGTTGAAAGGTTAAGAGACTTCATTTTTATTACGCTGTAGAGCAGTGATTCCTAAAGTGGTCGATATCGACCCCCAGGGGTCGACGAAGACCTGCAAGGGGTCCATGTCAGCGGGAAAAAAAATGGGCGTCTACGATAGTGGTTCTCATTTAAGGCGTCACACGCCACAGACGGCAATAATCATCGATTTTGTTGAAATTTCACGAGGGGTTGGTACCTAAATTGTTATATTTAGTACCTCCATTGAAAATAATTATACCTCTTGAGTTCCGCAAAAAGAAAAAAGAAAAGTATACGCCACGGACGGCCCATTTAATTTGGTAGAAGTTAGAGATGCACAATCAATATACATCAAAGAATTGTACCTAAATAAAACCCTACGAATACTAAATATCAACACGATAGCGCGCACCAAACGGCCATAATTTTAAATTGAAAATTATAAAAATATTACCTGAAAATGCAGCACCCAGAAAAAAGCTATTTTTGTATGATTATTTTATCCTGAAGAATTTTACCCATTTCACACTTCACAAAAACGTAATTATGTTACAGAAACATTCTATACTTTTAAAGAAAACAGCAAATCAAAATCAAACTCACCACAATCAACACAGACCTACTAATATTTGTATTACTAGATGTGACAATCAAATTCGATGTACTGAACTATCTTGTTGTGGTGGTTGTTGTAACTTACATTATTATTCTAAAAGAAATAAGTTTACACAACTGTTATCAGGATAAGGGCAAACTGTATTATATTATACTATGTATTATAAACAGATTATATCTATCTATATATGTTACGTTTTTGATTTCCCTGCGTGTGCAAGTTTTTATTTTGTAAAAAAATATTTTTCCGCGGTAAATTGTAGCCTGTGTCAACTTTTATGTTGGCTAGACACACATAGCACAGAATTTTTTTTTTTTTGCCGAGGATAAATTTTCTTGAGCTGCTTTCGGGCTTCCTAACTTTTATCTTGAATATGTTTTTTTGTTTTTCGCTCGACACTTCAATACATTTAGAAATTTAAATCTTTCAAAGTGAGTAGCACTATACCAGCTGCCAACAACACATTTAAAGTTGAAGAATTTGCAAAAATTCAAGGTCTACCCAAAACCGAAAAACTTGCCAAGTGTTCGACAGCATACAAAAGTTTGGGGACCTCTGGTTTAGAGCATCTCTCCAGCAACCCCAAGTTAAATTATAAGGAATCTTCGTAGATTGTTATTGTATAACACAGAAGTGTCTGTAAATAATTATACTGTGGTTTTGCCATAAATAAGCAAGCTGTGACTAGGACGAGTGGGTGCAAACATTTTCGACCTCACTTTCGCTAGCTTTACATTTTTATGCTTTTCTGCGTATGTCGAGAAAGTAAGTCAGGGGGGTAGTGATCTTAAAAGAAATTTAGAGGGGCGTATGTTAAAAGGTTGGGAACCCGTGGATTAAAAACTACTTCTCAATATGGGGACCCCTCCGGGACAGGGAACCGGGGGAAATGAAAAGGAATAACTATACAAGTTAATAACTTGTAAAACTTTTTTGCGAGGCCCGCACAGCCGCAAGGCCGTCGGTGGTCGCGGACGCCTAACGCCGCCACTCCTACTCACATACAAATTCTTAGCAAAAATGTGTACATGTTCACAGGTTGGCTGATGTGAAAAGAATGGCTGACCGTATCATCAGTATGCGCAAGAAGCTGCGCGAAGGCCTTGAGGGTCACGGCAGCAAACTAAAATGGAATCACGTTACCGACCAAATCGGCATGTTCTGCTACACTGGGCTTACCCCTGACCAGGTATATTGTACTACAGACTGAATTATTATCCTATTATACTCGATTATTGTTCAGACTAAAATGCGCACACAAGTGCGCTGTAACGAGACATATTAACTCGTTGACAAAATACGCCTATATGAGTGACGATTCTTAAGCGTACACCTGAAGCACCCTGGTCCTGCCCTGCTTTATCTGACTGAATAATATTTTTACTTTGGCATGATCTATGCTTATATCGTTCATCGAGGCTTGAGAAGATTGATCTGAATTGTTGATTTGTTAACACCCCGCAAGGTCCCTAAAATAAAGAAACCCACATTTCAGTTTAAGAAACTCTAGTTATTTATTATAGTATTGTTAAGAGCGTTTATCCTGTCCTATCCAAAGTTGGTAACGTCGCAAATAGCTGTCAAATATTTACCTGTTTTGAATAATTTGGCAATATTACTGTATGGAAATATGATCTGTGGCTAACTAGTGAACTCAATTGATAATGAAATGCAATCATTAATATCTTAACACCGATTTTTTTTGTTTAAATTTATTTAATGTGTTTGTAAACTTTCCAAATGTCTTTTTATACCTAAAACGATTATAACATCAAATTCAGCGTTATAATTGCAATTCATTAGTTCGCTAGTTAGCCACATTTCTCATTTCCATACAGTAATATTGCCAAATTAATCAAAACAGGGAAATAATTGACATCTATTTGCGACGAATCCGCCATTGCAGCCCGCGAAATTTAAATTTTCTTTCCACAAGTATTTAAAGAAACTATTGCCGCCGTTACCTCAAGTCTGCCCCCGTTGAGTGCGAAGGGTCAGCTGCAGCGCAGACCGATTATATCACAAAAAAAAAAACGAGATCGACGTTTCGTATTCCCCTTAAACTTTTCGAATTTGTCTGGTAGGCCTCTAATCACGGCGGTAAAAATTGGGCATTTTTGTAATTTCTGGGTCATATTTTCTTTACCAATAAGTTGCTGGAAAAAGGAAATAACAGGGACGTGTCTACAGCAGACGTTGATTTTATGAAAATTCAGGAAGAAAAAAGGGAATATATTTGTATGGAGAATCGCAGGCCCTGTTCCCTCTTAACGAGTAATAATCGACCAACTTATATTTGCAGTTGCAAAAACGTGTTCTCCCATACATTCGGTATGGGAGAACATGATTTTCAACTACAATGTTAAGTTTGTTCTCGGTATAAATTCATCCAAACTCCGTAGTTTGCATGAATTTATACCGAGAACAAACTTAATTTGAACCCTTCATTGTTCGTGGTCCGACTGGCACTTGACCGGTTTTTTTTAAATAGCTCATGGCTCGTTTCAGCGTTTTTCTCTATGATCTGTAGTTTAGAACTTACCCATACTGAGTAGAAAAAAAACCCCGTTTACTATGTTGTACTGTTTCTAGGTTGGGCGTCTGACTAGCGAATTCAATATTTACCTAACTAAGGATGGCCGAATTTCCGTCGCTGGGATCACTTCAAGCAACGTCGGCTACATCGCGGATGCAATCCACAAAGTCACGTCTTAAACGCAGCATATCAAAATAATTGGTACTTGTCAATTTTTATTTATTATGTTTTGAGTGCTTCTCCACAGGAAGGATTTTGCCTTTCTTTCCCAGTGACCCGTTTATCGCTTGGAATAGTTTTTTATATCAAGGGCAAAGCTAAAGCCTGGTGCAGGCTGGCGCTACGCGACTTTAACAAAAACAATTTCTAAGAAAACTTCACGGTAGAACAATTACCGATGTCTTTAAGGTTGAACTAGTCGCGGGCTCGAACTCACTAGTGGTCGTGGCCAAAAAGCACACTGTATCACCTGGCATCGTGTCCGACAAAGATAGTATTAGTGATCACCAGTAAGATGCTAGTCGACACGCACAAACACCGTTCCGAACTAGTTTAGTAAAAACGAGCGCGTAAAAAATTACGAAAAATCCTTTGGAAAATTGAGTTTCATGAATAAACTAGTGCTTAAGTCAATTACAAATAAAGTTTATTGAACTCTTATATAATTGAGCTGTGTCTGTGCCGACTTTGTTTTGGAGATTTTACTTCTTTCATTACTTATTTACGTCCAAAGTTGCGTTAAAATTTGCACGAAAAACGAATCTTTGTTGGCTCATAACTTTTTATTTTATTATTCTGTTTACGCACAGACAGCATTAATAGTGAAATAAAACAAAACGATATCATGTTTAACTTTGGATGTACAATGTCAAACAGTGGTGTAAAACCCCCCGAAATTTGTATGGAAAAAATATCAACTAGATCCACCTTAACCAAACTTAAAAAAAAAAAAAAAAGATTCAGGGACTATACAAGCTGACCCAAATTAGATTTCCATAGATACTTTAAAAGAAGAGGTTCTAAAAAGTTCCATATAAAATTGCGTGCCCGCAACATTGTGTATTCGTAGTGCGAAGTATTTATACATAAACATTTTGTTTCAGCATTTTAGATTCCGAGCTGCCGACCAAAATTAGGCAAAATTCGTTGCTCTGTATATTTTTATAAAAAAAAACGTCTGCCCTATCGTGTCGCGTCGTGTAACTAATCGTCGCGTGTCGTCAATGGTCGAAAGAATACAGTATTTATGATGCCAGATTGTTTTTAATGTTTTTATTTAATTTTTATTGCTTTTATAATATATTTTTGTATGCATACTTTATTTTTTAAATTAAAATGTAACTCCTTTATGCATTATAATCTTTTATTAATTCTACATGTCTTCATCATTTCGAAATCAAAACGAATGTGATAAACGTTTAAAAATAAGACGTTTATGAATGAGGGGTTCAGTTTATACAGTTTCTTTTTTTTTCTTGTATGGCGCATACCTGAAAGCTTTTTATTTTAGATTATTTTACTTTTTAATTTTTAATAATCCTTTAGAACCAACAGTGTTCGAATCAAATAACTTTGCCGCACTGAAGTAGGCTACAAATGACTGCACAATAGTCAATCTTACATATAAAACAGCGGCGCGCATGCGCAACCTGACTTCAGAGCGGCAAAGTTATTTGACGCAAACTGTACGTAGGTATAAAAAAAAACTTCATAAGTTTGATTAGAATTTTATTTGTTAAAATAAGTAGATCAAATAAACTTGCGAAAAAATACAGAAAATTGTATCAACGTGTTTGATTCTACGACGGTACTACGCAAAATATTTACAGCTGACGAAACAAATAAACATCTAATTCTATGTTTACAAAATAAACTGATGCAGGTCAATCGTTAACATTGCCTTAAAATTTTAACAAGAATTTATATTACAGAATACACAGTTGAATCCTTTAAGGATACATTATACGTAAAGGGAACACATTTTATCCACAATTATATTGCATCGTGGTAACAATTTTAAACATATTCACCTGCATCCAATATCGACATAAACATTTCGCTAAACTAAATCAGTTTATTGTAGGACATACATAGATATCCAAAAATGCTTTCTCATACATTATTATGATACAAAATACATTTTTTTTATTAGTTGACACTTGTCAATGATATTTTCAATAAAAATAGTAACGTTAACATTATAATTATATGTACAAATAATTGCTACCCATGGCACAATTTCTTTAGAATGTAACTACATACATTCTATTTAAAGCAAGAAATATGTACCATATATACACACCTCGAGTGTTGAGGTTCTATTTATTTTGAAGCTCCGATTCTGATTCTGGCTCTTCTGATGTCAGTGCGGACGTGGCTCATTTCGACAATGATCATTATGATGCTAATTACTTTTGCAGAAGAATGTTGAGGGGGTAAAACTTTAGAAAACTCCAAAATGTAAGTTCACTTATTTTCATAAGCATCACATTTAAACCTATACTTAATTCTTGTGTAAATAGTTGTACACAATCACAAACCTTTAGCTTAATACTTCAACTGTCCTGATTAATAGAAACGTAAGTATTGTGTAGCACCACTATTTTTAAGACAACCTGTAAATATATATCTAGATAGACTACATTTTCCTTACTGCCTGTCCTTACGCCCGCCAGCCTCGACCAGCGGTGTCCCATCCACGCATCGTTGCGTTGCGCGTTGGTAAGTTATCTAACTTACCAACGCGCTCATAATTGGTTATAAAAGGAAAATAATAAAGCTTCCGAAAAACAAATTAACTTCCAAACGATCTGTGGTCGACTGTAATACTAAGTAAGCTGTGTTAAAATGTACTATTAAAAATAATAAGTTTCCGAAAACATGTTCTGCTAAAATAAACGTTTTATTAAGCTCTACTTATTATAAACTAGCTTAATTTCTACTGTTGGTTAAAGAATAACTTTTTTAACTCTCAATTTTAATGAAAATAACGTACGTTTTTAACGAATTTTGTTTGTGCGGTGTATTTTTCCATGGTAATTTATTTCAACGAAAATGTAAAAATAGACGTCAGAAACGAGCTGCAACCAGAAAAATAGGTTAGGTTAGAACTGCGACCCCGTGTCAAAAATGAGTGATTATTCCGAACCTGACCCGAAAATCCTAATCCTAGACGGTTGACATCAGGGGCACCCCGAGGTTCGGTTTGGTTAGGTTCTTGTAAACCCTGCAGACAGAAATAAGACATAGGGTTCAAGAGCGGCCGAATGAGAGTACAAATACGTTTACCTAATATTACGTCAGCAAATGCTGTATTGTTTTTCGGAATTTACAGTATTTTATGTCGTTTCTTTATTTGTATTAGCTTAAAAGTTGTCGGAAAATTAGTAAAGCAGTAAATTTCATATTTTGAGTATGCTCATATTTTAATTTTTTTTCGGAACTTTTATTACTACCCGTTATAAAAACCCCGGGCATACCCTTATTTTTAATTATTTTTGTTAGGAACTTCCGGCGCGCACACAGCAACTTACCAAATCGGTTGAGCCTTTTTCTAGTTTTTGCAAGACTTTGATTTTTTATAATACAAGGTCCCATTAAAATAGATTGACAAATTTTTACATAGTGTTAAGTATGTCTAACCAAAGATATCCAAGCAAAAATATAACTTTTTATTTGACCTAAAATAATAAATGTCAATGGGTAACCAACATTTCTGCATGCAGTCAAGTAGACATTCCCAGGATCGGCGAGCCTCACGCTTGTGTAATAAATAATGTTACTAACACTAGTTTACGCTGTTACTAACAAATATGGAATTTATTCTGAAATAAATGTTTTTATTTATTTATTTAAAATACATAAAAATGTTTAGCGTTAGCTGATTTATTTTTATTGTAAGTATCTAATGCGCTTTCTTATATTTTTTTTAACATTGTATTATTTTGGTGGTCTGAATGATTTCTAAAAGTTTGTCCATCTATTTTAATGGGACCTTTTATAGAAGATGTGCAGAAATTTGGAAGTAATTTCACATTACCCCTATACTATGTATAACCATGATTTTATTGACATTATGCATATTATTATTGTGGTTGTTTTTGCTGGGTTCCACTGGATACATTCAGGTAAAAGTTTTATTTTTAACTCATAAGTTTCGTTTTGTTGTGTTACAGTTTAGCTGTGCTATGTACAGGTTTAGAAAATTGTATAATAACTATGTATGTTTTGTTACCACAATCAATGGTATATTACACAAAAAACACTTTTCGTATCGTGTTTAAAGAAGAAATTAAGTCTTTAAATTGCTTCAACCCTGTTTTGCAAAACAATACCTGAAAATACTTTACGTATTATTTTGCAAATCTTATGAGGGTTACCAACTGAAACAAGAGTTTGGGATGAGCTCAAACAAGCTCAGCCTAAAATAGGATTTGACCATTATCAGATACACACCAGTACCCTAATTAGATAAGTAACACATTTTCGTAAACGATTAAGACTGTTTCATTTTGACAGTTCAACAACATTCATTGCGTTCTTTACGTTGTTGAACAGATTATTTTTTCAAACTTATGGAGCAATGGATTAGCAATCTGTTTCAAAATTATTCAGATTCTGATTGATTGCTTAATAGCCATTAGGGTACAGGTTAATTGAATATTTAATTTATGTAGGCGCTGGTAGTTACGTCTGGTCGTATTTGCCATTGATAGTTTTTCAACAAAATGCCATTAGTGTTTATTAGAAAGCAACATTCCACATTTTACTTAAATGTGGGTGGACTAAATCCCTACTCCTCAATGTGTGTTCATTTAAATCTATGAGTTCATTTAAATCTATTATTTATTACTGGGCTATTTAATATTCTATAGAACTGTTTTTTTATACAATATTATGTATAGCTTGTCCACTCTGAAATGACGCGCCCCACTTCCGCATTACTGTGTGCGTAAATGCGATAGTGGGACGCCTCATTTCGAAGTGGACAAGCTTTACACCCTTCGATTTCTTAGCATGTTATTATGAAAAATAAAATTATTGCTATGTTTACTATACATATTTAGAAATTGTTATCGCATGCTATGTAGATTTATTAGAAGAATAATAACAACAGTAAAAAACTCGTGAAATAAATAATGTGATTAATTAAAGGTAGTAGATATAAAAACCTAAATGGTAATATAAATAAAATAAAATAAATCTATATATTATTTACTAGCTTCCGCCAGCGGCTTAGCCCGCGTGATATCTTTATTAAATATAGCCATGTTACTCAGTGATAAATTGATAATACAGCAAACTACTGGTGAATATTTTTTTTAAAGGCTGTGTTTAAAGTACCGTTAGCGGCATACTAGTAGCACTGCCTCGGCCCGCTAAAGTGCCGTCAGATTTCCATTGTCATTGTCACTGAGACACTGTCACTTGTTATTTTGTTGAGGTTAGGTCGCTGTAAAACCACATTTCCAAAACATTACATTCTCTTGTGCCTAAACTGACCCTGGCACTCGCCGGCCGCTGACGCGGCATCGGCACCGCTCGCTCGGCTCGTGCGTTGTGTGGTCACAGTTCTAACCTAACCTACCTTTCAGCCATTTTTGTTTGCTTTTTGATTTTTTCTCAAAAACTAAATGTTGACCTTTTGTCTCAAATTTTCGACCACCTCTTGAACACGCAAATGTTACACTATAGACTCAAAACTCTCAAACTCAAAGCATTTATTTCAATTAAACCTTTTACAGGCACTTTTGAATTGTCAAAGAGTCAGTTAGTCAGAAAGTTGAAGCTAGTTGCCCATTCCAAAACGTAGATCTCTATGGAGAAGAACGGGCAAGAAACTCCAAGGACACTCTTTTAAATATAGAAATTACAAAATCCTGGGTACATTACTCTTGTTGATTCTATATGTGAGAACAATGTTAAAAAAAATATATATACATATAGTATTGTAATTCTGCATTACTGTGTGTTGTGTCTGTAATTGATCAATTTATGTGGACATACTTTTTTCATTGATTCTATGTTACATGTATCACGCTTCCACAACTGTATGAAATGTTGATTTTCATACTTTGCAATATATGACACTAAATCCTTTAGTGACGTGAATTCAACCATTTTAGTGACTTCTGTCTTTTGTTCTATTTATCAAAAACAAATACGATCAATCAATACAACGGGCACCAAACTAACCTCAACAATCAAACAAAATAACAACTGACAGTGACATTGATAATGCAATGTTTACGGCACTTTAGCCTGGCCGAGGCAACGCCACTAGTATGCCGCAAATAGCGGCACTTTATCCGATAGAGATAAAAGTGCCGCTAACGGCACTCTATACACTTCCAACAAAAAAATCAAATCTTTTCTCTTTATATTAAGTATATGAGGCTATATCAGTAAGTAGCTGGTAAATGTCAAATTATATAATGTTGCTGTGTTACTCTCCGCGCTGAACCACACCAGATAGATATTATTACCAGTCTTCTAAAAACACAGTCATAAAAACAAACCTAAAGATTCAAATTAAAACTAATTAAGAGGCCTTTTGCACTTTGCAGTTATTGCATTTAGAATCATTGGGACGTAACATAACATAAATAATAAACATAAATTATCAAGTACTAAAAATCTAGAAACAATTTGTGCGTTTTAGGTATAGGTACTTCATGAGAAAGTTGCCTTGGTAAATTAAATCTATACTGTTTAAATTACATTCCACAGTAAAATTTACGCGGGACCAAGCAGCAAACTCGACGTGAATGTGGTAACGCAGGTCCCAAGATTTATTGAAATTAACCATAATCGTATTTAAAATCAAACAACCACACACTTACATGACAATATAATGATAATGATTACCACTGAACCCCAAGTACCCTGGCATTAATATGACAAATCGAGTTTGTAGCTATGGTTTCCTAAAAGGGCTATGGCCGCCACATTGTGTCCGCAATTTAGCGACGAATGACTTCACGAAAACGTAATAAGTAAGTATAAGAAAGTAAGGTGGCGTGTTTTCCTAGAGAGCGTTTTTGACACCCTAAAGCAGCTATACTCAACCTGCGGCCCGCCGTATTGGGCCATCTGAAGTATCAAATTACTCAAGAGTTGTTTGATGAGTTCATCGATTTTAAAAACGATACCAATCTAGAAGTTCTATTTAAAGAAAAAAAAAAAGGAAAACAGAGAATATGTGGAATTTTGGAGTATTAAGATGTGCCCAAATCCTACTAACATTCTTTGGGTCTACGTAGGAGTGCAAATCGTCTGTTTCAAAAATGAAATACACAAAGAACGTTTACAGAAACAAACTTACAAATTCTCATCTGGATGATGTTATAAGGATAGCATGTAGCGACAAGCCAGATCTTGATAAAGTTTTGAAAAAGTGCTCACAGTATCAAAAATCACATTTAAACATCTTTGTTAAACACACAACCACAGACCACAGCACGGACGGCTTCCAGGCGGTGCTTCGCAAAATAACGGCGTCCCTGGCTGTCCCCGGCTTCTGAACGTGGTGGCGGACAGAGTGGACAGCCAAATCCTGAGGCATTGGTCGCTCATGCATGTCCAAAATAATAATAATTTTTAATTTTATTAACATAGTTATAAGTATTTATCTACTAACATAATATGGACTTGTACCAATTACTGTGTGAAAATGATTACTATAAAATAAAGGTTGAGTATGGCTGCCTTAAAGTCAAACCCTGCTGCACAAAGATTTAAATCGCTAGATTAGCCCTCATCGTACTTAGTCAAGTCACAGAATAGTACAGAAGGCGCACTCCGCATTTTAGGTATGAAGCTAAACAACGCTGCGGGCTCGTTTTGTCGGGCTAATTCAGTTAGTGTAACGTAGTCAGAAGATAAAAGAATTTTAGAGGTATGAGGAACAGAACAGGGTGTAAAGTTCACTCAACCTCATTAGAAAAGAGCTTGTATATTTATATCGATCGCGCGGTAAACTCTAATTCCGTGATGCAGGATTTGTGTGGCGTCAGAATTTTGTGTGACGTCAGGACTTTGATGCGTAGTTCGCATGTGGCGATTTAGATGCCGCCACATCACTTCCCTCCGGAGACCAACCGGTCGACTCTGTAAAAATCTCACCGTGAAAACTTAGGAGAAGTGAGTTTGTTTTTGCTTGGAATTGACACTATTGACAGCTCACTCCACGCTCACTTCACCAAAGTTTTCACGGTGAGATTTTTACAGAATAGCACTGCAGAGGCCGATAGTGGGATGAGTCTTGCGATGCTTCAAAGTGCCAGCTGAGGTTCCATTGAGTCGGAACCGAGTGCCGCACGTTCACAGTGAGGCGAAAATGTCTGCGGTGATTAAGGTGATTGCGGTGATTGTGGTAATTGCAGTGATTCCCCAGTGAGTCGGGGTGATGAGGCTGAGGGTGATGACCAGGAATGCGCATTCACTGCATGCTGGTGGTTAGGACACCCGTTAAAGCCGTGGGTGCTGGTTGGCTGTGTGACTCGCCTCACGAAAGCTTGCGGGAGTGATGATGATGATAACGTCACGCTGAAGTAGTTGCACGAAGCCTGCATTGACGTTCATACTCGGGGTTGCCAATTTAGAGGTATGAGGAACAGGGTGTAAAGTTCACTCATCCTCATTAGAAAAGGGCCTCCCCCGACCAGACGGTTTTAGTGTCTGGCGGGCAACTGCCCAATGGTTGAAGTCGGAGCTTGTATATAATATGTCGATCGTGCGGTAAACTCTAATTGCGCGATGCAGGATTTGTGTAACGTCAGGTCTTTGATGCGTAGTTCGCATGTGGCGATATAGATTACGCGAAACCACGAGAGTTACGCGATAGAAAGAGAGGCAACTTCTAGGTGAATATAATGGTAGGTACTTAGTGCTGTGCGACTGGAATTGCACTTTATTGTGTCGCGGCAAGAGTCGCTTTTTATTATAATGATTTTGCGGAGTGAACTATCTGGGGGTCAACCACCACCTCTTTAAGCAGTATTATTTTAATATTACTTCAATGCGAGAAAGAAGTGGAGCTATACAGGACGTCTAGCTCCATCTCTTTCCCACGCTCAAGTAAGATTAAAATAATACTGCTAAAAGAGGTGGTGGTAGGGACCCTGTACTAATCTGTGGTCACGTGTAAAATTTACCATTCTGAAAAAAGTGAGCTCACACGTTATTATTTGCTTTTCTATAACAATGAAGTCAAGTCACTGAGTCACTGTGTCATTGTGTGACAGAGGTGTCAAAACGAAACAGAAACGCGACTATCTTTTTACGCGGTAGGGCGAATCTAATGATTTTAATCTTTGCCGTTGCCATTATTTTTATGACAGCCGTCACTACGGTCGTTATGTACGGCCACAGCTCTTCTAGGAAACCGTAGCTTTAGTGACACACGAAAGAGTGACAGAGATGGCGATCTACAAAGCCGATCTTTTTCTAAGACCACAGACGAATACAGATGGTTCACTCCGCATTTTAGGTATGAAGCTACAAGTACGCGGCGGGCTCGACTTGTCGGGCCAATCAGTGAGCATGACTTAGTCGGAAGATATAAGAGTTACGCAATGGAAAGAGAGGCAACTTATTGGTGAATATAACTGTAGGTAATTAGCGCTGTGTGACCGAAATTGCACTTTATTATGCCGTAGCAAGAGTCGCTTTTCATTTGATAACAACAACATTTGAACCATATATATTCTTTTGTGCGAAAACTCGATGTGCCATATTTACGGCCGCCTACTGTACTGCACTGTATGCATTATCCAATACATGAACTTATAATAACATAATTATGCACATTTTTGAATGCAGGTTACTTACTGACCTGCAGTTATATGCACATAAAAGCAATATAACTCCTAGTTACTGTAAAATATAAGTTACCTTGATTGTATATGTAACTAAGCAAATGTAAACTTGTATGAATTTACATGAATAAATAAGTTTGTCATTCATGACTTCTGTTTTATTTCAAAACTATTACTCGAGTAATGTGTGAACCCACTGAACCAAACCAAACTGAATATTTTTCGTAAAGATAATTATAACTAATGTTTGAAATGGTAAAAATTGAAGACCGTTTCAACAATATTTTTTAAAAATACAAACAAAACTAAACTTTTGATTTCAAGCTCAATGTGTATTTGCAGACGAGATTATTTGAATATCCCCAAACTACTACTAAGCCGATTTTTCAACCTGTTACCCTCTTTACTATGAAGGGAAATATGTAATACGCAGATAGTATACAAACACCTTTAAAAACTGTATATTTAAACAGAACAAACAAAACAGCACTATGATCACGCCTCGAGACCGACAATGTCACCACTTTTCACTTCACATTATATGTCCGCGCTTACTCTAAGTTCATTACATTTTATTAAAGATATTTCCCACAGGCTCCATCATTTTATTTAACCTACTTTATTGCTCATTTATTTATTTAAAGGCATACTTTCACTTACAGTTTGTGAGTCAGTCGAGTTAGCCGAGTCTTCGCCTAATAATCGGCTTAGTTGGTCGTCGAGCGTGTCGGCTCGCCTCGGCTCGCGCGTCTTCGCCTCCACCGTGGCGAAAACATCGTCCCCCGCCATCATATCGCTCTCGTCCAGATACGAGAACGAGTCCAAGTTTATATCAGAAGTAGTGATTGCAGTGCTATAAATGTCTATTCTCTTCTGTTGGGATTGAGCTTCTCTTACTTTTTGCGAAAGTTTCTCTTTCGCTTTCGTAAGTGCTTCGGACTCGGATTTATCTAGTTTAGAATCGTTCTCTTTTAGTTTTTGGATTTTAGTTTTGAGAGCGAACGACGAATCGTTACTAGACGACCCGTCGTCTTGTAGCTGGCTGAGCAACGTTCTGGTCGCGAGGGACATTGGGCTCGAACTGCTGTACATTTCGCTGCTCTCACCTGAACAAACATTTAGGTTTTCTTACAAATTAATCAGAAGAACAAACAAAAATAAAAATAAAGGTGGAATCAAATGTATAGATTACCGCTTGGTGTTGCCCGTTGCATGCTTTCCTGTGATGAATGTTTGTTTTTTGACTTATGACTGGTGGACATGTATTCATTGTCGCTGTCACTGGACATGCCCAAGTCTAGGTGTAGGGAATTTAACTTGTCCTCATCTTTGCCCTTTCTCGATACTGTGTCAAGTTCCATTTCCCAGTCGGTGACGCTCGACGAATCTTTGACACCTTCTGATTCTTTAGGGTAATTTGATTTACCATCTTCTTTTTCGATTAATGATAAACTGGTCTCTACCATAGGTACCATTTCTCCTATGCTCTCAACAGTTGAATCTAAGCTACTCGCATTGCAAGTTTCTTCTGTTATTTGGTTTTCAAACAGTACTGGTGTTTCTGGAGTAATTTGAGTCAACTTCTTGTTCTCGTCTGAAATACGAGGTGCGTTACTTCCGCGACTGTCTAATATTTCTGACATGGTAGTAGTGCGACCAGTTTGTTCGTTGTTCAACTCTAAAACAATCACATTGCCCGCACACTTGGTTGCCTCCGCTTGGTCAGATTTCGACGCTTGCAACAGTTGATTAACATTTTTACCCATTATTACTTTAGACACGTCGTTCCCATTTTTAGCGAATGTTAAAGCTTTGCCTATCGTTGTACCCTTTTGTACTACAATAACGCTGCCTTTTGCACTAGATGGTCGAACGATAGGATTGGAAATTTTAGGAGTTGTCACGGGTGCTAAACCCTTTACTGGTACAATATCCGCTAGGTTCGCGGTTTTTATTGTCTCCACACCGACGACCTTAGCACTAGGTGGGATTGAGCTAACTGTTGTAGGCATTGACATTACAGTCATAGCAGGCGCTTTGGGAGTTTGTGAAACAGATTGGGAACTCACTGGTACTAACTTCATAGCAGTGGGTATACCCTTGAAATGTATTAGCGGTATCTGTCCTTCATTCCCCTGTTTCGTTCGAGCTTTTGCCGGCAAAACGACCATTTTTGGTCCTGATTTAGGATTCAAAACGACTGCTTTAGCTGATACTTTAAGATCAGTGGCAGGAATGCCCTTAGGTGTAAGTGTTTCGGTTAATTTGTTTGATATGCTGTTTGTACTAGTCGGGTGGTCTCTGTGTGCCGAGCTGGCGCCTGATGTAATTATTACTTTAGAGTTCATGTTTCTGTTTTCCGATGACGGTTTTGAGACAACGATCATTTTCTCTGACATAAGGGGTGTGCTAGTGTTACGCGATTTCGGTATCGAACCGATAACTTTAGTAGTCACTAGTTTGCCCGGTGTGTTCAAACCTTTCTGAGCTGAACTCGGTGCGACGACTACTTGTCTGTTAGACAATAGTTTTATACCCTCAGAGGGCTTTTGTAATAACTTGAGGTCAGACATATGTAATTTTTTCTCTGTGCTTATTTCACCGCGATTCTTAATGATAAGTTGGCAAGGTTTTCCGGTTATTGTCTGTTTGTGGGAAACGGGCGTGCTTTGCGCTTGTAAGGATGCGGGGTCGTCGGGATGCGCGTTCTCCGACACCTCTAGCTCGTGTGGCACGGTCGCAGGTTGTGTCAGTAGCTGCATGGTCGGCGAGTCCGTCACCATTCCCGGGGAAGACAACACTTTAGGCTTTATTTCATCCAAATAGTCGGGTTTTGTTTTATTACCTAATATGGATTGAGCATAACTAGCTTGGAAAGTGTTAGGAGGACCTGAATACTCCATCTGCATGGAGGTTGGATTGTACTGTTTGTTAGGAGAGGCTGGCATTTCTTGTTTTTTCATTTGCGATTTAGATGCAACAATTTGTGCAGCTTTAGCACTTTTGTGAGAGCGGCTCTTATGTGGCGTGGAGCGCGGTCCGTGACTTTGATTGGGTTTACTGGTTGACACTTTGCTTACTTGGTTATATGAGTGTTTTGACTGTCCTGATGGTTTACCTGTGCAGAAACATTTGAATGTTAAACAAATTACTGTTGAATTAATTTATGTTGGTAATTTATAATAAGCTTAGTTTCTCAAAAATATTCTTTTGGTGCATGAAGCAATAAATAATATTATATTAATATGTAAAGCCAACTCACTTGAGGCTGGTTGTGAGAACTTAGAATAAATCTGTGACAAATTCAAATGTTTTTGGTTGGTGTTGACAGGTATGTTCCTAATATTTTTGACAGGAGTGCTAGCATCATCTGGTATTGCACCACCCTCTGGAACTTTTCGCTTTCGACTTAAAAGCTCTGA
This sequence comes from Xanthia togata, assembly GCA_963853775.1. Lineage (NCBI taxonomy): Eukaryota > Metazoa > Arthropoda > Insecta > Lepidoptera > Noctuidae > Xanthia > Xanthia togata. Next base: position 21,101,170 of record OY970798.1, on the reverse strand, counting down.
TTCCCATACCTATAAAAAATAAGAAAATTGCAGCGAATAGAATAATCAACACCTTGTTTACGCATTTGGAATTCTATTTGAAATAGGGAACGTTTTTCTATTTATATTAGCAAAATAACATACTTCTGGTGCCATGCAGTTTGTTAGCAACTGCATTGCAGCAGAAACTATTGTTATGATTAAAGAACTCATACATTTTTATAAATCTGCATTTTTTCTATTACCATGCACAGCTATGAGCTAACTCAAACTTTTCTGACATAAACTGCTTAGTTTATGGGTGTTATGTAAGTAGTTACAATCCAGATACAATGTCTATTGAATAAAGATACAAGAAATCATTAATTCTTGTTCTATGAATTTTACTAAATATTATTCTTAATTCTGAAAGAGGAATTATATTCAAATACTCCAGAATAAAAAAAGTTTGTGAAAGAACAAAACAAACCTTAGTTGTCTGATCTTCCATAGCTATGGGAGGGTACATTGTCTCATCATGGTCAGATGTGAGGGCACTCTCGGCGGTTTGTCCCTCAGCATCAAGCATTTCCTCCTCATTGGACTTGGGAGCTATGAGCTTTTCAGCCTCAAGTCTCTTCTGAATCTCCTTATTTTCAGCAGCAGCGGCTTCAGCAGCCTTGTCCGCAATTTCTGTGTACATAGTCTGTGCAATTCCTCGAGGCATGAGGGGCACCCTCCTCCGACCCTCGCTGATCCATGCTATGCCTGTGTTTGGACCTGATAACCTATTTGTTGAAGTAATAACATAATTCATTAATTTAAAGTGTAAAGTTAAATTAAATCAATGTATAAAATTTGATAAAAACTAAAAAGATATCATATTGAAATATAATAATTAATCAACAGTGAATTTTCATTTGTAAAAACGAAGAATAGAAAAAAAAAACAAAAATAGAATAAAGATAAAGAAGTTTCCAAATATTTTTATTATGTAAATCAGAAAGTGGTACAATTAAAAAGACTCCATGGAAAATGCAGTTTACTTTTTACTTCTAAAAATAATTAACCAAACTTTTTAATGAGTTTGAAAAAGAAATTATTAAAAATTATTTGACATATCAGACGAATAGGTTATCTGTCAAAATCAAAAATACTTTCTAGCACTTTTATTAAACATAATTACAGCCATAGATGTTTGCAAAAAGCCGTGGTCAACCCACATTTTCATACCAAACATACTTCCACAAGGTTGAGATTCAGTATGTAACAATAGAACACATAAAAAGAAGTTTTAAATTACCAAGTTTTAAAACAATCTTGTAAGATTATTATGCACACAATAAAGTACAAATACTAATAATCAAGAACAATATGTTAATACCTTTGACTTTCAGTTACTCTCAGCCATCTTTGACTTTGTGTAACAGTGTTTAAAAATAAATCCACAACCCTACACTAAAAACATTAAATATTAACTTACTGATCAGCAATTGTAGCTAATAACTCATCATTAGACACGCGGCGCGCCTCAGCGCTATGCCGATCATCGCTTATATGCAAAACGGCGCGCAGTTCTTCCAGTAACTTTTTTCTGTTGTCTTCCAATGCTCCTTGTGCTCTAAACACACTGATCATATTCGAGTAGGCTTCCAGTTCTAGAAACAAATGAATATACTATACATTTCTTACCATATTTGTAATAAGATTGTCAACAAATTAGATAAGACGCCTTGAGTATAATATAAGAAAACCATAGGAGGGAAAATGAAAGCCATTTATAGGACTAAATATATACCGAGTCTACGGAGCGTGAGGCGACATTCGTCGGGCGTCATATTCAGTAGCATGGGCCACATTTTAGACGGCTTTTATTAAACACTAAAAGTTAATTCTTGATTATATGATTTTGAACATATTTTATAAAATAGTCAATTGGCAAATATCCATACTGTTTACTTCAAACGACAATTCGTTCATTTTGACACTTCAAATAAGAGAAGCGAAAATATAAAGCGTCTTGTCTATGCTATTTAGTGATACCAATATTGTGACTAGAAAGTCCACGTTAATCTTTGTCCGGGCCTGAATGCCTTTCTGAATAAAATTCAGCAAGTGATCAGTGAATGAAAATCGGAAATTCAGAAACTGAAATCAGAACTTTCAATTTTCTTTTTTCAATTGCATCAATTGATCCAATCAATACTGATATAAGTATAATTTTATTTGGGGTGTAGCTACCACCGTTTCAGCGGTATCACTAATACGGCGTGCTACGGAGGCAAACAATATGAATAATAACGTAATTTGTTTATGGCTAACGAAAGATATAAAGGCAAAGCTACAGGCGCCGGCCAATTTTCAAGCTGTTGCATTCACTGAGCAAAACCACACAGAAAGTTTAACTTGTGTGTGAGCATGCTCCAAACTTCGAGCTCACGTCGTTCGCTCTTGCGAGACATGAACTGCTATTGTGACCTTGCTAAAATAATGCCCGAGACCTCCCGAATCACGACGCTATTCTGTTAAAGCATAAAAAAAAAAGATCTTTGCCATAGTCAGGTAAAAATGCCGCCCTACTAATTTTGCTACAGGGATTCAGAACTAGCTACGTCGTGATGGCCCAGTGATTACGGCCTCACCTCTCATGCACGAGGTTGTGGGTTCAAATCCGAATATGTACACACGGCTACAAATCAAGCTATACATTTCCAGTTTATACTGATCTCGTATTGTATAGGATTTCCGTACAATGCTAGGTCAGCTTATACTGAAAATGAATAGCTTGATGTGTAGCCGTGTGTACCAATGTGACTTTTTAAAATTCATATGTACAGATGGCAGCCGGCACAGCCGGCACATCAACCTACTACAATCTGTCAAATTTCTTTGATAGATTTTTAATTTTTATTACTACAAAGTTGATTGGGAAAATTTGACAGTTTCGGATAGGTTGACCTGCTGGCGTCTGTACTTTCTGAGTTTATTTTAGTTATTACTGACATCGGTGCAGGAACAGCGATCAATCGTAATTTGGATCGTTTTGAAACATATTGCTAACATTGCATCATCATCATCTTAAGTTCGAAAAAAAATCTATTCAAAAACGTAAATAACGCAATGAATATTGTTGAACTGTCAAAATGAAACAAACTTGTCGTAAACGTTTACGAAAAAAAAATCTGTTGCGTAATTAGATAGCTGGACTTATAGTTAAAATAAGTCTGAAATCACCAACCCATCTTGAGCAAGCGTGGCAATCATACTGATCATACATGCTCGTGCCTTCTCTGTATGAGAAGAAGCCTGCCCTGCAGTGGGACAGTAATAGGCTGGTATTATTTACATCACTAAATTTTATTACACAACCAAAGAACAGCATTCCGTGTTTTTTTAAATGTTTTTCAATCTGCAAAACTGTTATCAACGTACGTAATGTGTCAAAAAGTAAAGAAAGTGCTATCCACGAAGAAGTGCCCCACTTTTCTTCCTAATCGCTAATAGTACAGCTTACGGAACAGTAATTTCGCGTTTTGGAAGAAGAGTGGGGCGCGTCTTCATGGATGGTACAATCTTTAGCAGACTCAAACTCAAACTCAAAGCATTTATTTCAATTAAACCATTTACAGGCACTTTTGAATTGTCAAGGGGTCGGTCAGTCAAAAATATGAAGCTAGTTGCCCATTCCAAAGCGTAGTAGGTACCTTTGGAGAAGAACGGGCAAGAAACTCCACGGACACTCTTAAAATAAAAAAATTGATACATAATATTGGTTACATCATTCATTTTGAAATTATGCATGTGAGAACAATGTAGAAAGACGTGTACGTTCGTAAAAGCGTCCGTAACACGTAAGTGACAGACTGACAGTTACTTTCGTATTTATAGTATTGTATGGATTTCTATTTCTAGCGGAAAAGTATATCTGAAAGGTCCCCTCTCTTTGGTATATTTTATTTAATTGCAACATTCAGTGTTTGTACCATAGACTTGGAGTCGTTCCGTTGTCGTTTATGAAGTAATCAAAGAAATGACATATTTTTATTTTTGTTTACATGCAGAATCATTTCCGAGTTGATTACATTTTCAATTATATTATATAAATTAATTGCCTAGTATAACATTCTTATTCTTTTTACTGTATTGAAATATTGTTTTACAGTTATTTTATTGCTATTTTAATTCAAAATAATGTGTAAAACCATCTTCGTAAACAGCGTTAAAATAAGCCAAGCCAAGCGTCAAGAAAGTTTTTATTTTGTTAACATGATTATTATAATATAAAAATGATAAAACGTACCTACTGTAACGTAGCAAATACCATTTGAATCTGTTATTAGAATTTACAAGAAATTAATACAAACAAAGAATTTAGTACACAAATTTTCTAATTGCCAGTTAAAAAAAGATAACGTTCCATGGCAATCGACTTTTTTGTAATTTATACACATTACAGTTTTGTTTGCCATCCTTTTCTAATAATGGTTTTTCACGTGAGTGAGGGGTATGATAGTTTTCGATTCATGATAACATTATCCACATTAGTACTAGGTAGTTAGTGTAGTTACTTACTCTCTATATAATTGTAGTCTGTGGTAGTAGTACAATTTTTTTGTATTTACAATTTTGCAAGCGTCTCGGTCTGTCATTCAACAATTGTCAACGTTTTTTGAGTTTGAATTTCATTGAAAGGAGTCAGGAGTGATTATAAATTTATTAATTTACGATGGCCGACGTGGACGAGATAATTGATTACATAAAGTCACTAAAGAAAGGGTTTGACAAAGATTTATTCCAGAATAAAATCGATGAATTGGCGTATGCAGTTGATGCAAGTGGCTTGCAATACAATGATTTCCATACTCTGTTCAAAGTTTGGTTGAATTTATCTATTCGTGAGTATATATTATAATGTTGATCGTGGTAATAAAGACCCTGCTCCGTTGGTGTATCTAAAGTGGTGTTCGTGTTATATTTCCAGCTATAACAAAATGGATCAGCTTGGGTGCTTGCCTTGTGCCCTCAGACAATGTTGAGGACAAAACTGTGGAGTATGCTCTGAGCTGGATACTTTCTAATTTTGAAGACCAGTCAACTTTCTCACGAATTGGATTTTTACTTGACTGGCTAACAGGTAAAGCAAAGCAATATTTTAACCCTCAACTTTGATTATTATTTAAATGAAAACTGCACCAAATTTCACATGAAACGGACCGTGGAAGTAGTCCATAGGGGGCAAACTTGTTTAGTCACCCCCTTCCTCCAATCAATTTACTGCAGTTATAAGACGAAATAGAGATGACTAGGCCAATCAAATTATCGGTCAAATTATAAAAATATTTTATTTAACCCTTAGCCACCTGACGTGTTTTTAAGTTACACTACCGCCTGACGTCGGTCCTGGAGACCGGTTGCGTATTTTCCATGTTTTATAACCATTGTTTAAAATATTACATTAAATAAAAGTCACATCTGTATTTTCATTATTTTTTTATTCATTATAAGGTTTTAAACTATGCAAAAGTATGCATATACTTATCAAAAATCAACGCTTAACATAATTATATAAATTTTAGCAAAAAATCTAGGAACTTTGAAAAACTGAGATCTGAGTATGAAATTTTACTTTAACTCAATAGTTTTTACTTATTTACCACAAGTTCGATATATAATCTCTAACTTAAAATAATTTTTGGCTCGATTAAGGCACAATTATTACAAAATCACAACCCACAAACTTTCACAACTTGCGACGACAATTAAAGCACATTTTTTGGCTGCATTCAATACAAATCGGATTCTTACATGCAAAACACATGTAAGCTGTTTTGCGTTTTTTCTTAGGGTCACAGGTTGAACATGTCTTGCGTTTTTCAAATTTTTTAAACCTATTAAACCGTTTTTTAAACCTATAAAAACAAAAAATACAGTATATCCAAACTAACGTAACTACCTGACGTCGGTCTAACGGACCGCACGCGAAATATAAATTACCTATAATGTTTAATGCGCGCACGTCTGGAGCTGCCGAGCGCACGAAGCGTACTGACGGGGGAGGGGAAAAAGTACATGGACACACAATTGCGTCGCGAGCATAGTAACGGAATAATTTGAAAAACAAAATCGCCAGAGTCTCTGAGACCGGCGTCAGGTGGTTAAGGGTTAAGTATTACTTGAGAAGATTTACTGGACGATACCAAAGACATTGCGCCGCCTCTAAGATGACCCACTGACCGTCGTCTTTGAAAGAATCCCTAAGAATGTCATTTAGCCCTCATACGCACTAGCGGTTAACCGTGGGGGCGGCTAGCGCGGTTAACCGCTTTTTAATTTTTTAATATATAACTGCTATTTTTTAATATGCTACCGCATATGGTTGTACACACTTAACCGCGATTATCAGCTAGTGCATATGAGGGCTTAAATCTAAACCACCCCGTTGTCAAGGGTGCCTTAAAATATATACTATTATATAAAAACAGGATAATGTCACACTAGTAATTCCTCAATGGAACAGGCAGAACAGTAAAGTACAGAAGCCAGCACATCAACATTCCCGAAACTGTCAAATTTTCTCAATCAACTTTGAAACTTATGCTTTAATAATAAGGTTGAAAATCTATTAAAGAAATTTGACAGATTGTAGCAGGTTGATGTGCATCTGTACATACACCCTTAAAAATAAGTTTAAAAAACTAAAATCCAACTTTTTTATCATAGTTGGAGTTTAGTTTCTATATATATACAGTTACTGCAATCCACGATGACGCGTCCCACTCCGCGATTACTGTACTGTAAGCTGTACTTTAGTACGGTGGGGCGCGTCGTGGATTGCACTATCTATATATATTTTGAAATGTGCTAATTAAGCTCTTTAATTCGATATACAACACGGCATCATGGAAATAAAATATATTTTGTTTGTGATTTTATGTCCTCTAGAGGGCACCATATTCAATTTGTGATGTCACTAAGCCAATAACCAGTGGATGATCCAGACGCTTCCAACTATACCTTATTTGTCAAATTATAATGAATAGTTTAGAAGTTATGAGGGAACTAATGAACAAACATACACACTTACAGATGGGTCAAAATCATAACCCACCTTTTTGTTTTGCCGTAGTTGGGAAAAAACAGAACAGAGTACACCCTCCAGAAATGTTTCCAATTTTCTAATAAACATAACTTTTTAATTTTTCCAGCTGCTTTGGAATGTGACTGCATTGACATGGAAACCCTGGATATAGGCTATGATGTTTTCTATGTTAGTTTGACCTATGAAATTTTGGTAAGCATCCAACACAACCTTAAAATTAGTTTACATAACTCTTCTATGTCTTTGTGTAAGCAGTTTTATCAGATATTTGGCTAGGCTTAACGGGCCGGCGGAGCATGCGTAGTTCATACAAACGTAATACCAAAATAATTTGTAAATCAAACATATTCTTAAGGTAGTGTGTATTTATTCCGATTGGATTACAGAATATCTAGGCTCCCAAATATATATTTTTAATGGACACTGATTTAAATTCGAGTTAAGAGAAAAATAAGTTTTCTATATAAATTTGAAATTCCTCATATCTCGTCTTTACGAGGTGCATTCAATAAGTACCTAGCCTCATCGCCAGAGGGCGCTGTAGTTTCAAAAGAGTTTTACCACAGTGTAGCACATTCTTTTTTAATTCTTTTTAAAAAATTTCATTCTAATCCCTTCATTTGTTTTAATTTGACAACTTATGGAAGCGAACGTGTCGATCGGTTTTACAAAAATGGAAAAAGAGCAATATCGTTCGGTGATTCGATTCCTATTTTTGGAAGGGAAAACGCGCATCAAAATCAAAGAGCGCTTGGATGCTGTGTACGGTGACTCTTCTCCATCGATGGCCACCGTCAAGAATTGGTTCAACGAGTTTGCACGTGGCCGTACGTCGGTTTTTGATGAACCACTTCCAGGTGCACCGAAAACAGCTGCTACGGAGGAAAACATTAAAAAAATCCATGATCTCGTATTGGCAGATCGCCGATTGAAGGTTCGGGAGCTAGCTGAGACTGTAGGCATCAGAAGGAACAGTGCATCATATTCTTCACGAGAAACTCGGCATGAGAAAGCTGTCGGCGCGATGGGTGCCGCGTTTACTCACACCAGAAAAGAAGCGCAACCGTGAGACCACATCGGAGACGTGTTTGTCGCTGTTTAAGCGGAATCCAGCGGAGTTTTTGCGTCGTTTTGTGACCGTCGATGAAACCTGGATCCACTGGTACACACCAGAGACCAAGGAGCAATCAAAACAATGGATCCAGACCGGGGAACGTGCTCCAAAGAAGGCGAAAACTGTAAAATCGGCCGGAAAAGTTATGGCCACCGTTTTCTGGGATTCACAAGGTGTGATCTACATCGATTACCTCGAGAAGGGTAAAACAATTACAGGGCTTTACTATGCCGATTTATTGGACCGATTCGACGCCGAATTAAAGAAAAAACGACCCCATCTGGCGAAGAAAAAAGTGCTGTTTCACCACGACAACGCACCGGTTCACACGTCTGCCGTTGCCATGGCCAAATTGGTCGAATTACGCTACGAATTGCTGCCCGAAAAACAACAGAAAGAAGTCACAAGGGGCCAAATCTGGAGAATACGGTGGATGCCGTATTCTCCAGATTTGGCCCCTTGTGACTTCTTTCTGTTTCCTAATCTGAAAAAATCACTCGCCGGGAATAGATATGGATCGAATGAGGAGGTCATCGCCGCCACGGAGGCCTATTTTGCAGAGTTTGACAAAAACTATTTTTCGGACGGGTTAAAAAAGTTGGAGCATCGCTGGGCTAAGTGTATCGAACTAAAAGGAGACTATGTTGAAAAATAAATTGCCACTTTTCCGAAATTTTCGTTTACTTTTTGTAGGCTAAGTATTTATTGAATGACCCTCGTATATCAGTGTCCATTCAAAATATATATTTGGAAGAACAGCTACAGCCTGACTGCCGTAAATGCGACCCTCCCATTGAAGTAAATTAGGTCACAAGAGGCTGCACATACTGCTGTCAGGCTATAATATAAATAAAAAACTGGCCAAGTGCGTGTCAGACCACGCAAAATGAAGGGTTCCGTAGTTGGGATGAATGTATCCCAAGAACAAGCTTAACATTGTAGTTGAAAAACATGTAAGTTGGTTGATTATTACTCGTTAACTTGTAGAGCCTACTTAGCTGTGATAGTTTTCCTTTTAATTTCGTTATATAACCATAACCATAAACTGAACTGGCAGGACGATGACGACACTTGATTCGTAACAAAAATTTGCACTTTAAAGCTTAATATTTTGCAAACGGATCCCGAAATCCAAAAATGGTAGGGACATACTCCCAATATTTTTGAACGACCTTTGCAACGATAGAACGACCCCACACCTTGGGATATACTAAAAAAAAACATCCCCACTTTGCGTGTAGGAGGTAACCCAAAAATTTGTTTTCATTGTTTTTCTTTACTACTGTCGGCGTAATTAATATGAATACCCATGCCAAATTACAGCTTTCTAGTACTAACAGCCTCTGAGCTCAGCCGCAGACAGACGTCTGTGTGTACAGACAGACAGACGGACGGACTTGTTGACTACGGAACCCTAAAATACTAGTCAATTTGTCTACAATCATTGGGTCTTGTAAAATCATAATTTATTTGGATCTAAGAATAATATTTTTAACATAAAATTGCTTTTGATTCTACATTACAGACACCGCATGCAATGAAACTGGTATACACCCTGACCAAGCCTATCGATGTTACAAGAAGGAGAGTTATTGAGTTGCTTGACTATGCCAAGCACAGGGAGGCTAAAAAGGTGAGTCCCAACTGAATTGGGAAGCAAAAGTGGATTATTTTGCATTTGCATTATCTTATAATGATAGTGTACCATGGGTTTCATAGTTTGATCATCCTAGAAAAATATAAATAAATGCTTTTAGGGCAGGATCCGCAGAGGAACGACCATCACCCATCAGCTTAATGGATAAAAAAATTATTAATTCAAATTGCTTGAAAAAAAACTGACCGAAAAATTCAAAAATTACTTTTACTTTTTAAAACATTGTAAGATATACACCAATTGGAAAGAGCTTTTCAAAGAGAACCTTTGGTACTAACTCGACGTTTGCCAATTGTTAGTAAATTCAGAGTTAATGAACTAAATAGGTGAATACTTATCCACCTAAGCTTAGGGATGTTCTTGGCGCCCAATAGCCGTATGTGATATATCAATGGATAGTGTTTTCTAAGAGAATCATTTGTTACTAAAACGAATTAATCATTAAAGGAATAAGTGCAATTTAAAAAAAGTAATTTCTGATTTCTTAATTAATCATAGTCTGGGCAGGATTTTTTTTACATACTACATTTTTTATTAAATACTTTTTATTCATTATAAAGGATGAGTGAATAAATTGATATGATAGAATTTTTTTATAAAAAATTAAATACCATACATTATCTGAATACAAATTAAATTAGCCAACATTTTGTATTACAGAACATGTACAGGCAGATGCAGGTCCTCCTCGGCCTGTTCAAGTCATACAAACCAGAATGTGTGCCTGAAGATGTACCAGCTATCTCTATCCACAGTGCTTTCAAGAAAATCAACCCTATTCTCCTCGCTAGATTCAGAAGAAACCAGGTATGTAGAAGAAATAATAATATACTTAATAATAAAAAAGTTTTAAAAAAAAATATTATTTTTGTTTTAGGAAAACAGGAACACCATGCGTAGGGAGAAACATCATCTCACATGGATTAATCCTATCAATTCTGTAAGTATCACTTATTTACAAATTCTTATAACATACGGCACCGCGGTGACGGCACGGTTGTTGCAAGTTTAAGCGCTGCTGCGCTGCGTGTCGCGGGTCGATTCCCGCACGGAACAAATATTTGTATGACCTACAAGTAGTTATTCCGGGTGTGGCTGTTTGTGTATGTGAGTTTAAATGTTTGTAAACGCACCCACAATACAGGACAAATTCCTAGAGGGGGGACAAAAAAAAAAAAAAAACAAACAAACATTTTATTATTTGTCAAAGTTAATAATTCCTTATATTTGGATCTCATCACCATTAATTATCTTCCTGGTTAATATTTGAACGAGCTGTGCCCCGAGGTTTCACCCGCATAAGTCTCAATCTCGTGGGAATATCGTTGTTCTACTCATGTCCCAAATTTCATCCAAATCTGTTCAGCCGTTTTAGCGTGAAAGCGTAACAAACAAACAAACTCACTGTCGTATTTATAATATTACTAGCTGCGCCCCGCGGTTTCACCCGCATAAGTCTCGATACTGTGGGAATGTCGGTATAAAAAGTATCCTATGTCCTATTCCAGGTCATGGTCTACCCGCGTGCCAAATTTCATCCAAATCCGTTCAGCCGTTTTATTGTGACATCGTAACAGACAAACACTGTACCTATTTTTGCTTTATAATAGCTTAGTTAAAAAGCACAGCAAGCTTTATTCTAACTTTGGTGTACAATGAGGGTCAGTTCACACCGCGACGTGACGCGACGCGTCGCGACGCTGCACGCACTTTTTAACTTAGCGACACAATATCGAACTTATTTTCTATACAAAAAGGTATCATTTCAGTGCGAGCGTGAACGCGTTTCGAAGTACGCTGAGATGCGCAATGCTGCGCAGCGCGTATACCTTATTGCGTAGTAAATATGTTTGATATTGTATCGCAATCTTAAAATTGTGCGTGCAGCTACGCGTCGCGTCACGTCGCGGTGTGAATTGACCCTAAAGCATTTCAGTCTGTCTACCTGTCTTGATGTTAACTTTATTCCTATACAAACATTATTCTTCACACAATAAATCCATTGTTTACCTCTAAATATCATGTAAATTATAGGAGCGTGGAAGAAATAAGAAAGCAGACCCATTGGTGCCTAACATGGAGTTCTTCAGTATTGGCTCAAAGCAGTATGCAGACAAGGAACCACAAAAGAACTTCCTTGATTTTACAGAGTAAGTAATTACAAATTAGACAAAAATTTACATTATACGCATTATGTTATATGACTTGGTAATCTAACCTGACGCTACCTAAGGCTGCGATAAGTTCCAGTTAACTTATCTAGCAAATAATTTTGTATGAAATCTGTTACTTTTATGATTTTGTGACACTCTGTATGTGTGTGCGCTCGCTGTATTGTGACATGGGCCATAAGTGTTGCGCTCGCTGTATTGTGACATGGGCCATAGGTGTTGCGCTCGCTGTATTGTGACATAGGCCATAGGTGTGGCGCTCGCTGTATTGTGACATGGGCCATAGATGTTGCGCTCGCTGTATTGTGACATGGGCCATAGGTGTTGCGCTCGCTGTGTTGGGACATGGGCCATAGGTGTGGCGTTCGCTGTATTGTGACATGGACCATAGGTGTTCCGTTCGCTGTATTCTGACATGGGCCATAGGTGTCGCACTCGCTGTATTGTGACATGGGCCATAGGTGTTGCGCTCGCTGTATTGTGACATGGGCCATAGGTGTTGCGCTCGCTGTATTGTGATATGGGCCATACGTGTGGCGTTCGCTGTATTGTGACATGGACCATAGGTGTTGCGCTCGCTGTATTGTGACATGGGCCATAGGTGTTGCGCTCGCTGTGTTGTGATTGGTTTTTAAACTGGCATTTCCTTCAAAACATAACATTTGATTTAAGAAAGCTGTCTTAAATTTTACCTTAAATAGTAAGAATAACGTACTTACATTTCCTCCTTTCACCATGGCAATGGCAGGACTCGCGATGTTGACGGCGAGCTCGATCCGCCACTTGTGTCAAGTGTTAATCAGCGTCTAAAAATTCAGCATTTTATGAGTAACCAAATAAGCACACTGGTTCGCCCGGACGTATTTTTATCGCGCCGATTTTTTTTCGCGTATTTGTTTTTCGACGCTCTGCTTAGCGTCGAGAGTTGAATTTCAAACAGCGTATTTTCTTGACGCGCTGGGATACGTGCTGGATGCGCTCTGTTGGATTCTCAATGCTCGGCTCAATACCGAGAGTTGAAAAACCATTGTACGAAAATAAATCGCCACGATAAAAATACGACCAAGCGAACCTGGGCTAAGTGTTATATCTGTTAACATAACACAATTTCTATATTATAATATCACTAACCTTGCTCAGAAACATTATCAACAAACTTCTAAACTGCTTCTTGCTAGTATCTACTTCAGAAGCGCGTTGTGGTTTTCAAAACAATTCGGTCGTGTCTAAAGACACAGAAATATACAACTTAAAGATTTTAGTGTAAAATATGATGATTAGGTATTAATTCCTAATGCTAATACAGAATGTCTTGAAGAGCTAAAACTATTATCTGCTTGAAACTATTATCTGTTTAATTTTTTGTCATTCCATCATAAAAAGCAATCCGTTATTAATAAAACCTGTATGCTGGGTGAGCATACAGGCTTTCTGTCCATGTGTTTCACACACTGAATTAGAAGTAAGTGAGTACAGATAGTGCAATCCACGACGACGCGCCCCACTCTGCGATGACTGTACTGTAAGCTGTACTTTAGTACGGAGCGGAGTGAGGCGCGTCGTCGTGAATTGCACTATATATACCTACTTATGCCACTAAACTAAATACTATTATATTAAGCTCCTGTGGAGGGAGTTTTGTCTGGGATCTCTAACGTAGGTCTAGAGCCGAAGGAACTAGCTGCTTAAAGCAAGGTCTACAGGGACTTGTTAATGGGGCAGCAACCGACCCAGTAGGATTGTAACCTACGTTCCCCTTTGGAAGAAGTCTGAACACTTCCATCCTGAAGTGTATTTCAAATAAAATAGTTTTCGTCACATCTATTCAAAAAGAGCTAGTTTGTTCTTCGTAAACAGGGACCAAAATAGCTCTTTGATCCCTAGGGAGCAAAATAAATTTGAATTTGGAATGTGTATACTGTTAGTAAAAGTTCCAATCACCAAATAGATCAGTCACGAACATTGTATGAACAAGGTCAAAATGAAAATCTAAGATGGCGGCTGTAAAAATTTTCAAATTCCTCGTCATGGGTGTCTTTTTCATAGTTTTCGAGGGTTCTAAAGCCGATAGTGAGGTCAAAACGTAAATCCAAGAAGGCGGCTACGAAAATTTTCAAATTTTTCATCATGGGTATCGTTTTTATAGTTTTTAAAGCTGCTTAAGTCGGTAAAGAGGTCAAAACGTAAATCCAAGATGGCGGCAGCGATAATTTTGTTTTGGTTTTAAATCATACATGAGAGATGAGGGTAGGACCGCACACTTTTTTTTTCTCTTAGGGGGTGATGAAAAGTAGAGTGTTCACCTCGGGAGCAACACTATTTTAAGCTCGAGTGGCGTAATTTGAATCCCTCGCGGCGTTCAGGATTCTACTTTAGAATCCCTCGCTCCGCTCTGGATTTAAAAAAAAACACTCACGCCTTAAAAATAGTTGTTTGCTCCCTAGGCAAACAATCTACTATTATTGCTCTCATGTGGTATGCAGTTGTTACATTAAAGAGGTTCAGCACCTCTTATGAATTCTAATCTGCAATTAGAACATTATAATTGCAGATTAGAATTCATAAGAAGTGATAAAAATGATAAAGTATTATGACTAGCAAACTTTACTATAAGTAGTAAAGTATTTGAAATGAAATAAATAACATCATTATAATTTATAATGCTATACCGTATACTTCTACTGTATTGTGTATTGTAATAATTAAGGATCATACAGGGTGGAAGGGACATCGACGCGAAAACTGATACCATGGATTCAGTACATGAATCTGAACCCGCCTCCGTTGACATTTTTGATAGTGCAATCCACGACGACGCGCCCCACTCCGCGATGACTGTACTGTAAGCTGTACTTTAGTGCGGAGCGGAGCGGAGTGGGCGCGTCGTCGTGGATTGCACTATCTATAGATGTGTTATTCTTATTATTTAAGGTTACACAAGACGGTTATCATGTTATGAAAAACTGTTATGTTTCTCATAACATGATAACCATTGTTTTAATACAAAACAGTTCTATTATGACCACTGCCGTTCTAGAAAGTTTACTATAAAGTGCTTAACATAACATCACATCACTTCTGTATTTCCCGAAGGGTTTGGTAGATGTGTACCTATCTATAGTACATCAACATTTCGCCAGTAATGTTTAGGTCGTAGTAATAAGGGGCGAGCCTATTGCCATCAACCGGGCACAAATCTAGATCCTGGGCTGGTACTGCCCCACTCTGGAATCGAAACCTGGCCCTCATGCCTACCACTAGACCAACGAGGCAGTCTACAATAACATAACTCTATTCACATGATCCACAGCCCCGTATCGGTCTTCCAATGCAGTTTCCAACACTCGACATCGCGGCCGGCACGCCTTCGCGCTCTCCTGTGTAATGCGACCGGCGTCGTTCTGTTAGCGGTCGCGTCGCACGCCGAGCAAGCCTTCCTGTCGCATGATCTGCATCATCTGCTCAACAGTTGTGAGTATTTATGTATTTATATATTCATAGGAGGAAGACGGCTAATTCCAGTAATTAAAAACGTTCCAAATCTAGTCGTAATCTCGTCACCGCGTCAATCAATGTCAAAAACTTGACAAAAATGTTGTTAAATTCTCGGTATTTTTGACAAATCGAGACAGATTAGAATGCGAATGTTATTTATTTATTCACAAAATCCACAGCTCTTTAACAATTTCACTTAGGATAAATAAATTAATCTTACAGCCAATTACGGATTTAAAATATAACTACACATGCATCAGAAACAAACAGGATGTCATGCTAGCACCTTCTAAACATATCTAAGTGTGCAGTGAGGGTGTAGGAGTGTGTGGGTGGGTATGTAGGAGTGTTCTTACAAATACGAGAATTGTTCCTCTAAAGGGATTCGCGCTAGTGTGTATTGTATAGGCTGCCTTCTCATTCACACAAATGCAGAGAAAGGCAAAGACAGGACCTCCGACCGATGTTTTTGTTTAATTGGTGATGGAGAGATGTTAGATTTATGTCATTCATTGCAACATAGTCTCACTCATCAAGCGATTATTCTACATATTCGCGAAATAAGCACACTTCAATTGTGACTTTAGAGATCAGAGCCTAGTGGTGTGTGACCGTCGGTCTCGAGTGCGAACCCAAGGCACGCACCTCTGACTTTTCGGATGATTATCACTTGTTTAAAAAACGGTGAATGAAAACATCGTGAGGAAACCGGCATGCCTGAGAGATATTACTCGACGGCATGTGAAGCTAAGTCGAAGGCCCATGGGCGGCTTTAAAACTCTGTCACCAGGTTAGTCACTACCCTCACGAAAAGAAGAACTGTGACGTAAAATCTATCAAAAGGAACAGAACAGAAAGCGACGAAAATTGAGTATAACTGACTTGTTACCACTATAATTCTAGCTTATTACTGTCCCACAGGGCAAAGGCCTCTTCTCATACACAGAAGGCACGATCATTGGTCACCACGCTTGCTCAAGACGGGTTGGCCATTTCAGACTTATATTAACTATAAGTCCAGGTTTCCTCAAGATGTTCCTTCACCGATGTCAGTAATGTCCATATTAATCTCAGAAAGTACATATGTATTGAAAAAGTCATATGGTACTTGCCCGGATTGGAACCCACAACCTCGTGCATGAGAGGCGAGGTCTTAATCTTAAACAATATTTAAATTCCTTTGCAGGTTTCCTAAACATATCGCCACACAGCTACATAGAGAAGCAGGACCTACTGAACCGACTGGCGATACTGCAGCACACTCTGATGCAAGGCATACCGGTCATCACCAGATTCTTAGCGCAATACCTGCCGCTGTGGAACGAGAAGGATTATTTTGCTGAGGTAATTAACAGGTTTAAGAATAGGTCTTGTCACTGTTGAAATTCTTGTTTCGACTTTGGCAACTGTTTTGAAGCGTGGCGCTTTATTATTATTATTAAAGTAAGTATTTTTATCTCGCGAAACGACGCGCTCTTTACTTGTGTTAACCAATGTAGAAACACACTGAATGTGTGTGTGAAGACGAGTAGCGTCGGCACATAACACACACATGCACTCATTTCCGACTTCGCCGGTGTCTAGGGGTCTACTCCCTAAGCGACATCTGGAGTTTCGGCCGAAGTTACGGACGCTTGCATTTCCGTCTCACTCACGGTATGTGCGTAAGTGAGACGGAGAACGTAGCGCCCGTAACTTCGGCCGGAACTACGGATCTCGCTTAGGGAGTAGACCCCTTAGTACGGTACTGAGAGCTCCTGGGCTTACACACACATTTACAGCGTGTCTGTACACATTCTTAGCTTCGATGGCAATCGAGCTGGAGTCGGGTTAGAACTTGCCTACGAGTTTATCGCCATCAGTAGCATCCATCAATTCCTGGAACATGCAGACAACAATGCTAATTATGGTAACTATTTTTTGGCAGATCTTGGAGTTAGTACAGTGGGTGAGCATAGACAGTCCGGACCATGTGATGTGTGTGGTGGAGCCTCTCGCGAAGATATATCATAGAGCGCAACCCATAGAACAATGCGCTATACTTCAAAGTCTCAACAACATGTACTCTAACCTTGTAAGTATAGCTTTTACTAATACATACTACCTGGGCGTTAAGATCATATAACGAGCTTTAAAAGGGGTCTCACACAGTTATGACAAAGCTTCTCTGTACATTAATAATAATTATAATGATTTAGAGTTGATGGTGTTAGGTGGTAAGCAAATACATGAATAATATGGAATTTTCTCATATAATCAGGTATACTGCAGTACCAGGACTCGCCTACACTTTATGGGCACGTCTCCATCGCAAGAGAGTTACTCTCTAGTACTGACCAAAGTCGCGACGGCTATCAGCGACATGTGCAACAAACAACTGCAAGTTGATCCAGGTATGTAACAGGAACTAGATATTAACATTAAATACTAGTGTTGTAATAAACAAATATCTGTTTTACTATTGACTAAACGGGCCATATTCTTCAGCAATAGCAAGTCGTTTTGTGGGTTATAAACTTATAATATAATTTCTGGTTTGCTGAGATTCCGACTGTTACCCAGGTATCACACCTCCGCTGCGAAACCATAGCAGCGAAACTGCAGTAGTTAAATTCAATAGATGTTCCGCTACTCGCATCCGATTCGAGTAGCGGAACATGACGCGAGTCTATTGAATTTACCGGGGTATACACCGCTCTCTAGAAATACGTTTTTTTTTTTTTCAAATTTGTAACTTATTTCAAAGCAGTAATAGTAGAACTACGAGTAGTTCTTCTTTCAATAAAGCACAAGCAATTTTATTAGAAATAGCTGTGGTAAAAATATTTGCCGTAGTTTAATCGAGACCGTTGTTCCGAGCCTCAGGAATGCGCGGCGAGGCGGAGGGCCGAGCGCCTTGAGCGTTGACGAATGAGCGGCCTGCACGGCCCCCCGTGCCGTGCACGTAAAGTCGAATTATTAATTCAGTGGAGTACAATGCTGCTAGCTGTCACATAGTAAAATAATCAACCACAAACGTTGAATTAACTAACGAGGTTAGTTTAATCTAATAATGTATAGTAAGTGTAGTAAACGCTGTACCCAAGGCGCGTTACAGCAGTCTCGGTCTAACGATAATCAGCAAGTTGATGTTATGACCATAACATTAAAAAAAAATGGCTCCAAAAAATCTGATTAAAGTGTAAACGACTATTTCTCCTGAATATATTTAACCTGAACGGGTGTTCAGGAAATAGGGATGACGCCTGGGTAAAAAAAAAAAAACACTTTTTAGACCGTCCGTCAGTCAGATAATAAAAAAATATTAGACTCGTATTTTTTGCTTTATCATATTAATAAAAAATGACTCAGATAAAACGCATTAATGTTGGGGCGTTTAAAGTTAATTTTCGAAAAAAAAAAAAACATGAATATTCAGAAAAATACGGGCGGTCACAAGCCCACGGGCGGCATTGTATAAGTGGCACTACAAATTGCCGTCCAGGTATAGTCGCTGGCACGTAACTTGGCAAGAATCGTAAATGCGCAGAATTCGTTTTAAAAAATAACAGACATGTTCAAAAATAAATTATGGCAATAACCATAGAATAATGACATGCAATGAAAGTGTTAATTTTATTTATGCACTAAGTGAACATGTGCAAACTTACTGCCAATACGCCAAAACCTTGCCAAGTAACTTGCGGCGACTGTACGAGGGCTGCACTAAAAGTATCGGGAATGGAATATTTCCACTGTTCCTGTCATATTAAAATCTTTTTAATTGAAAACTCCTTGGTTTTAAAAATCGAATACCATTTATTTATTTTAAAAAATATTCTCGGTCTTGTCACAAAGTTTTGTCAAACTTGTTTAGTCGTTGAGAAAAAGGAATTGACTCGAGAAAATTCAAGAGCGATGATTTATTTATGACTTTCGAAGTGGTTTAACACAAAAACAGTGTGTTGACCGGATGATTTCTGCATTTGGTGATGAAGCCCCATCCAAAACCACAATTTATCGCTGGTTTGCTGAATTTCAACGTGGACGTGTCAAGCTCAGTGATGATCCCCGTCAAGGTCGTCCAAAAACTGCAGTCACCCAAGAAAACGTTGATGCTGTGCGTAAGCTGATTGAGGAAGATCGACATGTGACATACCGCGAAATTCAGGCAACTTTAGACATTGGCATGAGTCAAATACAAATAATCTTGCATGAACAATTAGGTGTAAAAAAGTTGTTTTCCCGATGGATACCGCATTCGCTCTGTGAAGAGCAATAAGCGGCTCGCGTTACTTGGTGCGTCAGAACTCTCGAAAGATTCCACGCAGGATCCTCAAATGCTGTATACAACATCGTATCAGGTGACGAATCCTGGATTTACGCGTACGAACCCGTAACAAAAAACCAGTCACGAGTTTGGGTGTTCGAAAATGAGTTAAAGCCAACAAAAATTGTTCGTTCACGGAGTGTTGCAAAAAAAATGGTGGCCACGTTTCTCTCCAAAACCGGTCATGTTACGACTATTCCTCTTGAGGGACAAAGAACGGTTAATGCAGAATGGTAAAATTCAAAATTCAAAATATTTTATTTCACATAAACCTAGATGGGCACTTATGAAACGTCAGAAGCTAGGTATGCTAGCATTTGTTTGCCACAGGTCGTTTCTGAACTCCGTAAAGAGAACTGCAACCGCCGCATCATCCTCCATCTCGACAATGCGAGTTCTCACACCGCGCACAGAACAAAAGAGTTTTTAGAGCAAGAAAACATAGAATTATTAGACCATCCGCCGTACAGCCCCGACCTAAGCCCTAATGATTTCTATACTTTCCCTAAAATAAAGAATGAATTGCGTGGACAGAGATTTTCATCACCTGAAGAAGCTGTGGACGCCTACAAAACGGCCATTTTGGAGACAACTTCCGAATGGAATGGTTGCTTCAATGATTGGTTCCATCGTATGGAAAAATATGTCAAATTTCGCGGAGAATACTTCGAAAAGCAATAAATAAATTTTTAAATTGTAATGTTGTGTCACTTCCTTGATTCCCGAAATTTTCAGTGCCGGCCTCGTACATGATCTGATCCATTTGTTTACATTATCATTCGATATTATAAGAACAGAAATGTAGATACAGTCCGGAAATTTAAATCACAACTGTCATCTTTGACAGTAGTGTGAAATGGCTATAATACGGCAAATTGAAGAATTTATCTTTGTAAATATTAACGCATTCTGTACATCTTTAGAGATATGAGGAACAGGGTGTAAAGTTCACTCATCCACCATAGAAAAGGGAGGATCCTCCGACCAGACGGGTGTTGTGTCTGGCGGGCCGACTGCCCGACTGTTGATTTCGGATAGTCTTATCTATGTCGTTCGCGCGGTAAACTCTAATTGCGCGATGCAGGATTTGTGTGACGTCATGTCTTTGATGCGTAGTTAGTATGTGGCGGCGTAACCGCTACATCACTCGCCTCCGGAGACCGGAGGTCGATAGTGGGCTGAGTCTTGTATCTTGCGATGCTTCACAGTGCCAGCTAAGGTTCCAGTGAGTCGGAACCGAGTGCCGCATAGTTCACGGTGAGTCGGAACTGTCTGCGGTGATTCCCCAGTGAGTCGGGGTGGCGCTGCGTCACGATCCAGTGAGTCGGATGTGGTATAGCACCGGGTTGTGGCTGACTGCTAGCGTCGACCAGGAGAGGGTAGAATGGGCTCTGCTTGTGAGACCGGCCGAAGGTGCAGGTGCTGTGCCAAGATTGCTGATGAGGCTGAGGGTGATGACCAGGAATGCGCGTTCGCTGCATGCTGGTGTCAGTATACCCGTTGAAGCCGTGGGTGCTGGCTGTCTGTGTGACTCGCCTCACGAAAGCTTGCGGGAGTGATGATGATGATGACGTCACGCTGAAGTAGTTGCACGAAGGCTGCGCTGACGTTCATACTCGGGGTCACCAATTTAGAGGTATGAGGAACAGGGTGTAAAGTTCACTCATCCACCATAGAAAAGGGAGGATCCTCCGACCAGACGGGTGTTGTGTCTGGCGGGCCGACTGCCCGACTGTTGATTTCGGATAGTCTTATCTATGTCGTTCGCGCGGTAAACTCTAATTGCGCGATGCAGGATTTGTGTGACGTCATGTCTTTGATGCGTAGTTAGTATGTGGCGGCGTAACCGCTACACATCAAACTAACCCAAGCAACACAAACTAGCTGATTAACTTTTATATAATAACAATTCTGATGACTAAACGCTGTAAAAGATGTAGGGATAAGGTTTGTATAAGCGCTTATACAGGCAATATTCAAACAATTTGGGCACATAATAAATCGCTTTAATCTAAATAACATTTTGTTAACAGCTGCATACCAGCTGAATATATAAACAGAAAGGTTGGTTAACTTCTGCATAAAAGCTGATCGAACCTTTGTTCAGAATTTAAAACTCTATTAAGCATATGAAAATATCAAACTCTGACATTCAGACAATATTCATAATTCAGATCTTTTTCGTTGTTTTATAAAGAAGTTATGTAATTAAATGTACAATATCAGCATTTTGTTTCTTATAATTAATGTGATCACATATATTTTGCGTTAAATTTCCAATTTATGTGATGGATCTCTCTGGATGAAATTATAAATATTGCTAAGTATATGTTTGGAAAAATGTTTTGTTAACAATACAATTATTACAACGCATGCTACTTTACTGTGAGAATATATATAAGTTTATAGTAAAAATTTCGAGCGCCACAAGATAAAACCAGTTTAAAAAAATAACAATTAACTTATAATAAGCCTTTTCGACGAATAATAGTTATTTGTGCAACAAGAGAGCAAAGTCGTTTTTTGCTGCACATTTTTTTTCAATGGTGAATTTGACCGAATTTTACATTTGGTGCGGGCGGCGGCCGTCGTTTAGCGGGTGTCTAAAAGTCATAAGTTATGAGTTTAGCAATATTTTTTATGGATTTCGGGTAATTTTAGAACTAAAAATGTGAATTTTAAATACCAATAACATTTTTACTATCAATAATAATCAAAAAATACTGTTTTGTAATGTTACTGCAGTACCATATGCCCATTTTCCCCAGATTTTCGGATCGGACAAGGTTTTTTTTTACATAATCTTCATCACCTCGTGTTTTGCAGCCACCATCTTGGATTTATATTTTGACCTCACTATCGACTTTAGCACCCTCGAAAACTATGAAAACGATACCCATGAAGAAAAATTTGAAAATTTTCGCAGCGGCCATCTTGGATTTACATTTTGACTTCACTATCGGCTTTAGCAACCTTGAAAACCATAGAAACGATACCCATGAAGAAAAATTTGAAAATTTTCGCAGCCGCCATCTTGGATTTACATTTTGACTTCACTATCGGCTTTAGAAACCTTGAAAACCATAGAAACGATACCCTGAACGTTTTATTGTTTGTTTCTTTCTTGGGCCTAGTAGGTAGGTAATTTTGAAATCGAACTTCGAATCGATTTGTTTCTATCTCTCGCTTTTTTCGTATCGAAGTGAAAGTGACAAAACTAATTGAAGTTCAAATCTTTAGAATTTTGTGAGTAGACCCAACACTACTCTCGGCATTTAAAAAAAATAATTAAAAAGTTACTTTGTCTCACGCTCGCAGCAAAATCGAATTTTGCTCACTGTTTTTTGACGGCAAAACCTGCTTGTTTGAGGTGCTGAGGTGAAAAATATTTTATTCAATTGTTACTAATCAAAGTGGCAGAAAACAATCAGGTAGGTATTAAAATACTACCCAGATGTTTTTTTTAATAAAAACATCTATTTATTATTTGTAATAACATCGTTTAGTTTAAGAAAAGAGAGGTTATGTTAGGATAAAATAATGGCGACGATGTTGATTTTGAATATAAGCTGTTCACGCAGACGATTTGTTATACATTTCTGCGTAACAGGTCACTTGTAACTGTCTTATCTAGATATTTTTTGGTTAACAGTACGTTTTATATCGCAGTTCTGATAAACGGTTCTAAAGCTGCCCGTCTCAGTACTCTTATTCAGATTATTAGGGTTCTATAATCATCGGTTCTATTGAAGAAAAATACATCCATTGAGTTTCTTAAAATTGCAATTAGCTTTTAATTTACCTATCATATTTATTACACAAACATAGCTAAGGGCCCATCCATTAATTACGTCGCATCTTAAGCGGAAGGGAGGGGGTCGACGAAGTGTGACAAGGGGGTGGGAGGATTAACAGGGGGTAACAATTTTGTTTAATGTAAAACATTTTTTTTGGTACTTATATAATATTTCATGTTTTTGTAAAAAAATTATAGGTTGATGCTGGAAATACAAGTTCAGTTACAGAACATCAAGTCATTGAAGCTCATGGTATTGACGGCGACGTTTATCAGGTTATAACTCAAGATCATCAACACGAAACAGTGAATGTATATGATAATAATGATCAAATCAAGGTTTCAAACGAATTATTAACTATTATTAAGCAAAATCAGGAATAAAATACGAAAAAACTAGCAGAAATTTTAGTTCAGCTAGAAGAAATAAATGAAAACAGAAGTCCCTTTGTATGCACACTTGCTCAAGTTGGTGGAACCCAAAATGAACGATTTGCCATGGAACCCATTAACGATGTGGCAGACCGGGAAAGATTTGATAATGAATTATCAGACCCTAATATATTTAATAAAATAAAGGAAAAATATTCAATTGTATGCTCAGTTGCGGAAGGAACTGGATCTAACTGTGCATACAGATTATTAGATTCTCTGTTCTCTAAAGAATTCTTGTGCAAGTGTTCTTGGACTGGACGTAGTCGAGGAGATGAAGTGAGGCCGTTATGCCAGTATTCTCCTCCACCTTCAATATTTTTAATCATTATTTTTCTAGGTGATTAAAGTTGCAATAAAGTTCTAGGATCTGTCGGTAAAATTCCAGGAAATCTATGATTAATCACACCCAATAAATCTTTTACAGCCGCTTGGGATATATTTTTATTCACTGCCTGACTCTGAGGTTATTTCTAAAATCTATATTTTTATTAAATTCTGACATGTTTTCTGCTAAACTACTCGAACTTGAATCGGTGTCCTCAAAATATGAATCGTCATTTTTATCTAATATCTGTGATGTAGATGTGAAATTACGAGATACGGATACGGAACCCTCTTGAACTGGTCGACTTGTGCTTGGATCCGTATTATAATTTGCATTAGCTGCCAAACTCGTTTCTGCTTCTGTACAGATATTGTTTTTTATTTTTAGATACTCCCTTAAGCACTTTCTTCTTATTCCTCCTGTCCTTTTTCTTTTTCTCCATGAATTTGAGTAATTTTTACACGTTTCACTGTTAGACATCTTGTCATTAATTATAAAATAGGTTTGACATTCTTGCATAAAAACATTGTATTTCTTCAATAACCAGTTATTACATACTTAGACATCTATTATTCATAATATTTACCACTTTGTGCTACACAAAAAAAGATTAGTGCGCTTCTCTCGCTATAAGATTGTCATAAGATCTTAGTCATCTTCATTTATGCAATAGTTAGCTGCTTAAACGCTAAAAGAGTAATCAATATCCATATTCTGAATAAATGAGTACGGTTTGCCGGGTTGTGCAGCTTAAAGAAACCAAACAATAAACTATTCAGAATCAAGCTGTATAATTGAAATATTTATCAAAGTTGTACAGCACAAAGCTGAATTTTCCGCTGTTATGTAGCTACTAGCTGTCTTAGTCACTTTTATTTGAATAACGTTAACATACAGTAGTAAGATTTAAAATAAAAACAATTTTATGCAGAACTTATCAAGCTTTCAGTGTAATTTAAGTTTAAATACTGTATTATTCAAGATAAAGCTATCACGTCAGCTTTTTTAAAGATGTAATGAAACTATAAACTGCTAATTGGTGTTTCATTTTGCTATTATCTGACTTACGTGTTGCTTGGGAAGTAACATTGAGCAAACATTATTGCTGGAAAACTACTTTTTATATTCGGTGTGTAAAATCGCTGTTCACGGTTACGCGCAAGGTTAAAACATTTGAAATTTTGACCTTTTAATATCTCCGTAACCAGAAGGTACGCTCCAATACAAATATCACAACGACGGGGAGTCTATACAGCGTCTTTCTACACCCGTTATATTAAAATGTGGTGTACAAAAAAAATATAAAAATAGTAACGTGTTGTGCACAGAGGACATGCTCGGCCTGCACAGCGCGGTGCACGGCGGCGTGGGCCGCGCGCGCGCCTGCGCCCGCGCCGGCGCCGCCGTGGGCGCACTGGCGCCGGCGCTGGCGCTGGCGCTGCCGCTGGTGTCCGTGTCCGCCGCCATGCTGGATAGTATCGCCGCGCTTATGATACTGTAAGTATTTCTCTCAGTGCATAAGGCACCGCGGCATTGCCGCCGGTGTCCGTTACAGCCGCCATGCTGGATAGTATCGCCGCGCTTATGATGCTGTAAGTATTTTTCTCAAAACTTAAGGGCCCGCGGCATTGCCGCCGGTGTGCGTGTCCGCCGCCATGCTGGATAGTATCGCCGCGCTTATGATACTGTAAGTATTTCTCTCAGTGCATAAGGCACCGCGGCATTGCCGCCGGTGTCCGTTACAGCCGCCATGCTGGATAGTATCGCCGCGCTTATGATGCTGTAAGTATTTTTCTCAAAACTTAAGGGCCCGCGGCATTGCCGCCGGTGTGCGTGTCCGCCGCCATGCTGGATAGTATCGCCGCGCTTATGATACTGTAAGTATTTCTCTCAGTGCATAAGGCACCGCGGCATTGCCGCCGGTGTCCGTTACAACCGCCATGCTGGATAGTATCGCCGCGCTTATGATGCTGTAAGTATTTTTCTCAAAACTTAAGGGCCCGCGGCATTGCCGCCGGTGTGCGTGTCCGCCGCCATGCTGGATAGTATCGCCGCGCTTATGATACTGTAAGTATTTCTCTCAGTGCATAAGGCACCGCGGCATTGCCGCCGGTGTCCGTTACAGCCGCCATGCTGGATAGTATCGCCGCGCTTATGATGCTGTAAGTATTTTTCTCAAAACTTAAGGGCCCGCGGCATTGCCGCCGGTGTGCGTGTCCGCCGCCATGCTGGATAGTATCGCCGCGCTTATGATACTGTAAGTATTTCTCTCAGTGCATAAGGCACCGCGGCATTGCCGCCGGTGTCCGTTACAGCCGCCATGTTGGATAGTATCGCCGCGCTTATGATGCTGTAAGTATTTTTCTCAAAACTTAAGGGCCCGCGGCATTGCCGCCGGTGTGCGTGTCCGCCGCCATGCTGGATAGTATCGCCGCGCTTATGATACTGTAAGTATTTCTCTCAGTGCATAAGGCACCGCGGCATTGCCGCCGGTGTCCGTTACAGCCGCCATGTTGGATAGTATCGCCGCGCTTATGATGCTGTAAGTATTTTTCTCAAAACTTAAGGGCCCGCGGCATTGCCGCCGGTGTGCGTGTCCGCCGCCATGCTGGATAGTATCGCCGCGCTTATGATACTGTAAGTATTTCTCTCAGTGCATAAGGCACCGCGGCATTGCCGCCGGTGTCCGTTACAGCCGCCATGCTGGATAGTATCGCCGCGCTTATGATGCTGTAAGTATTTTTCTCAAAACTTAAGGGCCCGCGGCATTGCCGCCGGTGTGCGTGTCCGCCGCCATGCTGGATAGTATCGCCGCGCTTATGATACTGTAAGTATTTCTCTCAGTGCATAAGGCACCGCGGCATTGCCGCCGGTGTCCGTTACAGCCGCCATGCTGGATAGTATCGCCGCGCTTATGATGCTGTAAGTATTTTTCTCAAAACTTAAGGGCCCGCGGCATTGCCGCCGGTGTGCGTGTCCGCCGCCATGCTGGATAGTATCGCCGCGCTTATGATACTGTAAGTATTTCTCTCAGTGCATAAGGCACCGCGGCATTGCCGCCGGTGTCCGTTACAGCCGCCATGCTGGATAGTATCGCCGCGCTTATGATGCTGTAAGTATTTTTCTCAAAACTTAAGGGCCCGCGGCATTGCCGCCGGTGTGCGTGTCCGCCGCCATGCTGGATAGTATCGCCGCGCTTATGATACTGTAAGTATTTCTCTCAGTGCATAAGGCACCGCGGCATTGCCGCCGGTGTCCGTTACAGCCGCCATGCTGGATAGTATCGCCGCGCTTATGATGCTGTAAGTATTTTTCTCAAAACTTAAGGGCCCGCGGCATTGCCGCCGGTGTGCGTGTCCGCCGCCAAGCTGGATAGTATCGCCGCGCTTATGATACTGTAAGTATTTCTCTCAGTGCATAAGGCACCGCGGCATTGCCGCCGGTGTCCGTTACAGCCGCCATGTTGGATAGTATCGCCGCGCTTATGATGCTGTAAGTATTTTTCTCAAAACTTAAGGGCCCGCGGCAGTGCCGCCGGTGTCCGTGTCAGCCGCCATGCTGTATAGTATCGCCTCGCTTATGATACTGTAAGGAATAAAAAAAAAAAACTGGAATAAAAAAAATATGAATATGAATAAGTATTTCTCTCAGTGGTTAAGGCCCCGCGGCATTGTCGCCGGTGTGCAATCACGGACACCGGCGACAATGCCATGCTGCATAGTGTCGCCGCGTTTCGTATATTTACACGTTTAAAAAAAGTAAATGTATTAAAAAAAAAATGATGCTTGACCATGTACAGGTAAAAATTAAACGGTTATTTTGTTGTATTATAAGATAGAGAGACTAGTTAAATAATTATTTGATATATTCCTATAGAACAAGCACATTTTATTTGTAATTTATTCAAATTTAACCACTTTAACCAATCATTATTTTCGAAAATTCGTTAATTACCCAAACGTTTGTATTAGTTTAACATATTTTTTATTTTCTTCGAGCTGTTATGTTACTGAATACGATTAAAAAGTCCAATTATATCCTGTACTGTACCATTGAAGGCCACAGGTGTCCCTATCCCTTCGTCACACAATTCTGTTTTTTGTTAATGCGAGTCAATCCTTTCGGTAGGAGTCAAATTCGTCCCACCATCTTAGCCTTGGTATGTCTCGATGTCGCCTAGCTTTTACTGGGACCCACTAGGTGGTTCTTTTACCTTATTTCTTATTTGAAATATGGCAAACATATCCGGCCCAATCCCACATAAGCTTAGCTGCTTGTTCCTTACACGGGCCGAGAGACGAACATCTAGGCTACTGCGCGTCATGGCTTGCCCGTAAACCTCAAGGTTTATAATAAATAAGCATAACAGTCAAGTATGTCAAGCAGAAGTCATGGTCTTTCACATGTATTTGTGTTGCGTTTACGCATCTAATAGGAACTGAGCTAGACCTGTCTGTTGTAACTTCCGCCCTTTGTTTCTCAGAAACAATCAAACATTACTTGGAAACGCCCACGTTCAATGTAATTAGCGGGTCGATTCTGAAGCTGAAGTTCTCTCACTCTAGCCGAAGATATTTGCTACCGACAGAGAGTGATGGAATTATGATTTTTTTATATAAAACGGTAAACTAAAAATTAAATTACTCTTATTTCCAGGTACAAAAGAATATTTTCAACAATGAAAAAATCAAACACCATCATGACGAATAGCAGCGCGTTTGAAAGCCAGATGCAAGTCCTTGAAGCGTACACTTCAGACCTCATCAATTGCTTGTACACCGAAGAAGCGCTAAGCGGTAGAAATCAAGGCTTTGTTTTCAACAAATTACATCCACAGCTTGTCGGGAAACTTAGGTCATTGATGCCTGACGTTGATTCTAAGTTAAGTATAAGAAATAGTATAGCTTTTGCTTCATATACTTACATACAGTTGAGTGATTTAAATCACAGGGATCTGGATAATAAACAGTGGTTCAATGCCGTTATTGACCAGGATTTTATGCATCTGAGCAGGTTCTTAAAGAAAGCAATCACGGAGCTGCGTTATCAATAAATGTAATAAGGAGTAGTTTTAGGTTTATAAAGTGTATTGCGATCGCATGCTTGACCGCTGTTTAAAATCTAACGGAACAATCGCCATTGAGATTTAAATTCTAATGTAGTTTATTTTATTATTAACTAGCTGCCCCGATAGAGGTAGACCTGTCCAAAGAATAATTCATACACAATCCCATAGATAAAAAACGTCAGTTTTTCCCGAATTCGAAATTTTTCCGGGAAACATTTCCATTTATTTTTATAAAACCTAATTCGGACTAATAGGGCCTGCGTAGACTGGCGGACGGGACGGCAGAGGAACTTTTTATTAATTGAATTGAATACTTATCCAATCGAAATAAGATATATATTTCAATGCTCGGTGATCGAGGTTGGAGTATCGCAGCGCAGTTTTCCGTTGATCACCGAGCATTGAAATATATACCATATTTCGATTGGATAAGTATTAAATTCAATTAATAAATTTTAAATCCTCTGCCGTCCCGTCTACACAGGCCATTACGAACACTTTAAAACGAAACATAGCCAAATTGGTTCAGCCGTTTTCCAGTGATGCGCTTACCAACGAATGGAATTTTATATTTATTGATATAGTTTAGAACTCGATGATACGCCAAGCATGCAAGCATTTGTACAAACAAAAAATATCAGAAATACGTGCATGTGTATTACTGATGATGATCACACGTCAACGTTAATGCTCACAAAGCACTCGGGAGAACATTAAGGCTTAGAAGAATTACTTTTAGAATGAGCCTGTTTCAAATTTGGTCTCTCTTGGATAAATCATGTTCAAAATAAAGAAGTGTACGGTCGCTTGCATTCTCTCAGCTAAGCAAAGAAACTCTTAAGGCGCTGACAAGAGGCAAACGATTTATGTAGGATGTCTTAAAAAAATAAATGCCGATTCTATATAATTTGTGGTAGCGGAAAAAAAAAGTTAATCTTGAATATATTTCTCAGAACATGATTCGTCGCCAACGCCGCAAGTTGGCGAACCTCATACAAAGTTTGTATGAGGTTCGCCCCTTTGCGGCGTTGGCGACGGATTGTTAACAAAAAGTAAAAATAAAAAATAAAATTGATACTAATTAAAGGTAAACTAACCTTTTACCTTGAGTCCCAATCCAAAATGTCTGTATTAAATATCAACGTACATATACGTTGGTATTGAATTAATAACAAGAACGTCTTATTTGAATGCAGAACTTGGTTGTTTTTTATTTTTGATTACTCAAGTCATTTTTACGTAAATAGATAATTGCTGCATATTTTGCAATAAATTACAGGCGTTGTGTCATCGCTTTGTATCCCTTTTTCCGGCAGTGACCGCGCTTCAGCTCTTGGCAGCGCCTTTACAAATAAAATTATTCATAGAACGGGTATTCGAATAATAAGACTTAAATAAAAAATAGGCTAGCTCCCTATGGCACTTACAGCAACGAAATGCGGGTTTACAAAATACCTATGCTCCGTTGGTTTAGGTAGTAAAAGGTAAACAAAAAAAAAAAAAAACACGTGACGAGAGCTGTCAAGTAACGGACTAAACGTAATACCCCTAGGTATTACGTTACGTTAGGAAATACCATAAATGAACTCATTTTGAGACGTATTGTTTTATTTATTTTATATAATTATGTTGACTAGATATTGAGTGATTTTACGCACCATTAGGCTGGTTAAGATCATAAATACTATTTTGAATAAATACAACTCTTATCGACGTTTTTTTCGGTTTGAAACATTGAAATCGATAGTTCGACACAGGTTTTTGAGGGAGAATAATATGGTATTTTCCATTCCATTTTATTATTTTATTTATATTTCTTAAATATCACTGAACCACCAACAGATAAATTAAATATCGAATTTAAGGTAGTATGCCGCTATGAAATCCATTTTTTTAAAAAGCATCACTATTATAGAAACTTTGTAGGAACAAAGAAAAGTCGGTGGACATGAAATGGTCCAAAATGTTGGTTCTGATCCACCTGTCACTTAAGTTGTCATGCTACGTCAGTTATACTCACTCTTCAATTTAGCAACGTTATAATTCGTTGACGTTTAGAGAACCTGTATTTTTGACTTCTTTACAATAGACAATATAAAATATTATTATAAATCTAACAAAAAGTTGTGCTCAAGCATTAGTTACATCTACGAAGAGTAGTTTAATAATACATGATAAAGTTTAACACAGTGGTCGGCAAACTTATTAGTCAATAGAACCAAATATCGATATTATAACAATTTAATATTTCTTATGAGAGCCAATCCTTTCTGTGTGACTAAACTGTCTCAATACACTTTTCTTAATCCTTAAATTACTCATCAACATCAATCAAATTTACTTACTAAGAAGTAGTATGCCGTCATCATCATCATCTTAACGGCTGGAAATAATATTATGATCTTACTTATTAACAAGTTTACCTTGGAAAACTTAAGAAAACTTTAAAAGGTCCAGTAAATTATTAATTTATTTTCAATGTCCTGTTAATTTTTGGTGAAAATACTTCGGAAACAAAAGTTTGAAATATAGTTTGAATTAAGAATAACATTTGATATCTTGCTTAATGACCGAAAACCCGACCCCCGCGCGTATCTACGCTCGCACTCATAGACGTTAATTTTGTACAGAGCCGCAATATAGGCCAAAGAGCCACATGCGACTCGCGAGCCGCGATTTGCTGACCAGCGCTAATAAAAGAGGAAACTATCGTAAAAATAAAAAAATAAATTAAATTTGGTTGTAATAAGTTACAAAGAAACAAGAAAGTGTAATCTATAAAAAACCCTTTTTATATTTTGTTTACCTCTATATAATTACCTAAACCAATGGAATATACGATGTTATGTTAATATTCATAAAATTTTCTTGCTGCTTTAATAGTTTAAGATGTACCAATACAAATTTAATGTTTAAGTCTTGTGGAAATATAAGTAACAATTGTGTGTATGATTAAAAAAAAGCTATTACTTATTATTACACCTACCACAAAGCATTTTTGTGATTAACTTTACGTGAGCAGGTGTTGCCTTAAATAATAGAATTGATTGTGATTTATTAATTATGTTATCCCATCAATGTTTCTTACTTTAATAAAAAAGTGACAATATTTATGAATTTTCATTTCTAACACCCAATTTCCAAAAAGATTTTTGAGTTAAAAATATGCGAATATACCCGGTTACGTTATTTCTGTTTTTTTTTATTTTTTTTTGGGACAAGAACCGAAACTACGTATATTACGCTTTTCCAGCTCGATTTTGAAGGAGACTAAAAGGCACTTGCAAGTTTTTAAGCCTTATGAGAACTGGAGAAGGAGTATCTCTAAGTTCGTAATTAGGATTCCAAACGGTTATGGCAGCTGGCATCAAATAAAGCTTCGAAATAAAATAAGGTATCCATGTTTTACGAATCTAGTTATCCATAAAATTCGGCTTTAGGTAAATCATTCTCAATGATAAGGAACAAATAAAGTGTAAACTACGACAGATAGTGCAATCCACGACGACGCGCCCCACTCCGCGATTACTGTACTGTAAGCTGTACTTTAGTACGAAGCGGAGCGGAGTGGGGCGCGTCGTCGTGGATTGCACTATCTATACATGTACATTCGTTTATCGAAATATCTGTTTGCATGAATATTGGCCATATTATGGTGATTTTCAATCGAATAAATAAAGTGGCCTTGTCTTATTTGAAAAGTCTAATAAGTTCAGCAGGCTGACATTCATTCAAAAGTTACGAACAAAACCTAAGCAAAAGAAAATTTAATCCCGACCGTGTGATATCCTAGACGTGATCTACGAAAGCCCATCGCCGATAAAATGTTTAAATTAGTTAGCTGATACAAAAAACATGGGCACATAAACAGTTCTTCACAGAGATGTAAGTTACTTTTTCCATTTCCTCTTGTTACTGGTGCTCATTTATTTTTCGTGGTCCGCTCGAAAGCATAAATTATGGACACCGTGGCTGGAGACTGCTACGTGCGGGTGTCGCGGCCGGGGTGGGCCCCCCCACGACCGCTCGCCGCCCTTCGCCTCAATGAGAAATGTTTCAGGGCCTTCTGTCCCCTTATGCCCCTTTTTGCGAACGACATCTTCAAGGATACTGTGTTAATCGGACCCTGCGATACTTTTTGTGAATGCCGCCTACGGAAGTCGACTGGAAAAACTGATTTTTTTTCTCGTATTCTCTCAGCCTCGTTTGCATTTGATTGTTGTTTGCCTGCTGGGGGATTACCTACGTAAGATTAGATTTCTCTTTATCTTAATTTTATTCTAGATTTGCGAATCCCTCTGGCTTGAAGTGAGAATTGTACGTTTATTGTTCCAGTAACTGGCCCCTACTTCTTGCTGAGCTTATCAGAGTGTCTTGTTCATGTTTCTTTGTAGGAACTTTGGGAGTATTGTTAAAGTTTTGAGAATTTCATCACTAGGATTTAAGCCCACAAGATTACGAAGAACAATTTGCAGAGCTCGTGTAACTTGTAATTTTCTGTCGTCATTCGAGAAGTTCTACATTCGGGCCAACGACTCATTCCCTTTAAAACTTTCTAGTATTTGGCACTTAAATCTACATTTATCCTCTAATTTATAAACGTTTATAGATAAGAGGCGTTTAATCGTCAAAGATGTATGGCTAAACTGACGCTAATTATTAATTATGTTTATAAATAAGGAAGTATGTCTTACGCAGAATAATGCTGGGCCACTTTTTGTAGATACAAAAATCGCAATTAACATTCCCGTATCTACCATACTTGACAAACAGGTAGTGACTGCACAGTTTATCGCTACCTATCTTAGTCCACTTGCATCGGTAATGCTGGTGATACCAGATATCGGCATGTAAAACAGCTTGGTAGTCGTGGTACTAATATATGCTGTTTCAAATCAAGGGTATGAGTTAATTGCTTTGAGGTATATTATCAACCAGACCGACTCTATAAAGCCATCCCAGATAGTGCAGAAGGTATGACCATTCACATGCACCATCACCATTTGCATGCACCATCATTCGCATCATTAGGCAAACAAAGCTACATAAATCTGACGCATTTGTGGAATGTAATGTGTTAATATGGCCATAAAGTTACCTTAACAAAACTCCTACAATTCACATTCAAGTGCCATCATGTGCAACCGTAAAACTAATAAATATTTATTCAAATAAGCACCAAGCATTACATAACTCAAGAAAGCGAATATTCTCGTGTGATTTAACGCAAAGCGCGGTGCGGTCTCGCTGCTCCCATCGGTTTGTTTCTGCGGATAAAAATATGCGCAACTGGTAACAATTGATAGGGGGGTGGCGAGAAGGGTGCACTAGTTCATATCTCGTGTGGAGAACCCTTTGCAACCCCACTTTCCTTTTTATCCCTACTCAAAAATCGCTTCGGGAGACGTGTTTTCGCTGCGAAGTAACTACTGCTCCCATTTTTGCCAAATTGTTGTTTGGGGTGAAATGGATTGTGCCGTTATCCATGTCGTTTGTATGATAAAATGGAACTTATTGCTTAATCATTATTATAATGATAATAGGGGTTAAAGTATGAAATTGCCGTTTTATTGTAATAGGTACTTCGAATTGACATAGAACCTTCATGGTTTGAGATTTTTGAGTGAAACTTTTTTCACATGGTATCTATGAAGTTCTTCTTGTTAAAAAATTGCAACATTCGATTATCGACTTTCAGTTGTTTTTTTTTATTCAGCTTAGACAAGAAAGATGGATACTTACTTCCGAAAATTCGAGTTATTTTTGTATACGAGTTCAACTAATGCGGTAGAAACAGCTCGCAATATCAATGATGCATTTGGAGAGGGGACTGCTAATGAACGCACTGTACGATTTTGGTGTTAACGCTTTCGTGATGGAAACTTTGATTTGAAGAACGAACCACGTGGAAGACCGCCCACACAGGTGAATAACAATGAATTGAAAGAGATGGTGGAAGCCGATCCGAGCCAAACTACCCAGGAATTAGCGGCATGGTTTAACGTTACCTTACCAACAATATTGAATCGTTTGCGTCAAATCAATAAAATAAAATAAATATGAGAAATGGGTGCCTCATGATTTGACTGATCTGCAGAAAGAAACGCGTGTTGAAACTTGTGTTGCCTTGTTGAATCGATACAGGAATGAAGGAATATTGGATATAATTTTGACATGTGATGAAAAGTGGATTCTTTACTATAACCGTAAGCGAAAAATGCAATGGCTGACCCCAACAAATGCCGCAACAGTGTCCTAAAGCAAAGCTTACCAATAAAAAGGTAATGGTAACTGTTTGGTGGTCTCAGCACTATAGCTTTCTCCGATCTGCTTTCTAATTACGCAACATATTTTCGTAAACGATAAAGACAAATCTGTTTCATTTTGACAGTTCAACAACATTCATTGCGTTATTTACGTTGCTCTGCAGTTTTTTTTTTCGAACTTACGGAGCAATGGATTAGCAATCTGTTTCAAAACGATTCAGATTCGGATTGATTTTGCATTACGTAATTAGGGTACTGGTCAAGCAATAACGGCAGATGTCTACTGTGCCGAACTCCGAACAATGATAGCAAAACTAGCAGTGAAACAGCCCCGACTCATGAATCAATCTTCACCGTTATTTCGCCATGATAACGCGAGACCTCATACAGCACGAGAAACCGTTTTAACTCTACAGGAACTGCAATTAGAAACCATTCGTCACCCTCCGTATTCGCCAGACCTTGCTCCAACGGACTAGGTACCATTTTTTTCGTGATTTGGACAATTTTCTACATGATAAAAGTTTTCTTCTCAGGTGGCAGTACAAAATGCTTTCACACAGTTTGTCGAATCTAGATCACGAGAGTTCTATCGCAAAGGCGAAAAAAAATAATTCGAAATTATTTTGCTTAAATAAATATGTTAGGTACCTATATAAAAAAAAAACAATTTCAATTTTTCAGTACAAATCGGCAATTTCATACTTTAACCCCTAATACTACTCCATACACTGACGGACGGACTGCCGGTCTAGTGGGCTCAAGCGCTACTACTGAGTATGAGGTCTTAGGTTCGGTTCCCAGGTCGGACAAAGTGTGTTTTCAAAGTGTGTAGGTTTTCTATCTGGGATTTCTTAGTAGCAGCCCGGAGTCAGGATTTGTGCCCGGTTGATGGCATTAGGCTCGCCCCCTATTACATGGGACTTAAACATAACTGGCGAAATGTGGGTGTACTATAGCTACACCTCTGCCTAACCCTTACCGGGTATTACAGGCGTGATTTTATGTATGTATGTACTTCATTCATACTTAGTCATCGTCACCACTGGAGTATATGAACCATAACTATTGAAATTGATTTACAAAAATAAATGACCCGGTGTAGTAAATTACTTGATAATATGTATGACTAAAAACAGGCGCTTCTTGCCAACAAACTATTTAGTTTGGCGAGTAAATTGTTATGTAACAAAATATGTATAATCGTGAACATAAAATAAAAAAATAAAAAAAAATACAAAGGCGGATGCAACACAGACAGTAGCTGTTCTGTAACGCAGTCGCGTCGTCAGTTTTTGGAAAACTTACAGCTAGACACTTTTGCACGATTGAGAGTAACAAAATAAGGCCAATTAAAAGTTTTCACGGTTATAAGAGAACATAAACAAAAAGTATTTGAGAAGGTAGATAGTTGAGTAAAGACAGTATCTTATACGTTTCAAACAGCGCAAACTGTTAGCAATATAATTTACGTGATCAAAAAAGAAACTACATATAATATTTTTTAATTTAGATATACCAGTATTGAAAACGTCGATGTCGACGTCCCGGTAGACCGCATTATACGTATGACTCGCTCTGACTAAGTATGAATTCCGTCTGTAATTCGTTCCTACCGTAGAAGTATGCAAAAGATAAGGATTGCGCAGAAATGCAGAAGGAACTCGCAGTCTGATTTTGTTCAGCAATTCAGGAAGCTCGGTTGAACCGTTAGCAATTCTAAATAAAAACGCCAAATCCGCAATACTTCTACGCTCAGAAAGAGGAAGTAGATGAAATATACACAGATATTTAAAGGATATCTGTGAAGTTGTACTGTTTGCAGATGATACTTCTCTTATTTTTAAAGTAGACAGGAATAGACAAGATTTTGACGATGTAAACAGTGCACTTTCAATGGTTACGGATTGGTTTACGACAAATAACCTAGTTCTCAATGCCAAGAAAACGAAATGTGTAAAGTTTGCCCTCCCAAATGTTAGAAATCTAGGACCCAACATCGTCTTAGCTAAAGAGGTACTTGAAACTATAAACTCGGCAGTTTTTCTGGGCATAACAGTAGATGCAAAACTTCAGTGGGGCCA
Source organism: Xanthia togata (assembly GCA_963853775.1). NCBI lineage: Eukaryota > Metazoa > Arthropoda > Insecta > Lepidoptera > Noctuidae > Xanthia > Xanthia togata. Next base: position 21,063,393 of record OY970798.1, on the reverse strand, counting down.
ACATATATCGAGCCTAGCGGGAAGGCTCAGTTCGGCCGCCTACGCTGTCAGAAAAGTAAGACAATACACTGACGTTGATACAGCTCGGTTAGTCTATTTTAGTTATTTTCATAGCGTTATGTCCTACGGTATTCTGCTTTGGGGCAAAGCTGCAGATATTCAAAATATATTTGTCCTCCAAAAACGAGCTATTCGAGCAATTTACCAGCTAGGTGCCAGAGTTTCTCTGAGAGATTTTTTCAAAGATATCGGTATCCTCACAGTGGCATCACAATACATCTTCGCCAACATCTTATATATTAGGCAGAATATACACTTATACACTAAAAACAGTGATATTCACAACGTTAACACTAGAAGTAAGGATAAACTACGTGCTCCCTTTCACCGGCTTCATAAGGTTCATAACTCATTTGTTGGGCTTGGTATAACCTTTTATAACAAGCTACCCTCTTGTTTGCTAGATTTGCCTTTTAATGCGTTTAAAACTAAAGTAAAGTCCAACCTTTGTTCAAAGGCATACTATTCTATCAACGACTACTTAAATGATAAGAATAGTTGGTCGCTGTGATTAACTCAAGACAATGTTTAAATGTTCTTTCTCCAGAATTAGTTTACCTACTGACAGGTTTTATGAGTTTATATAAAAGTCTATAATTTTACTTTTTATGTGTACATTTATTTTATTTTTATTTATTGTTGACATAATCTACTCATTACAATGTTTTTTTTAATGAGTTGTATTACAATATGTGGTTAGCTAGCGACCTCGACAATTATTTATTTTACCTCGATGGTCCTAGTTTATCAATATTATTATACTCAATACTCAATACTCAATACTCAATTCTTTATTGCATTCCATATGTATTACATAGATGGTATAAAAAGTAAAAGATCAATATGGACCCTGTCGGGCACAGCACAATTAGGAGAGAGGAAGAGGGATAAGTTACAATTAAAGCAATTAATATTTTTATAAATTAATTATTAGATGTGTTTAATTGAGTGTATAATTATTTATATATATATATATATATAATTATACATTATTATTATATATTACTACGTTTGTGTAAATAGGTGTAATTTTGATATTGTGTATTTATATGGATAATGTAGTGAATTTCTCAGAAGTATTTTGATTATTATTATATTATATTATTAATTATGTATTCATATTTTCATATTTATATTTGATTTTCTATATTCCATATTAGATTATATTTATTTCATAATGTTTTCTGTATAAGAGAGAGAATAATTTTATTTTGCAATCGTTTTGTCTTCTAAAAACTCCTTTACTGAGTAGTATGACTTGGATTCCAGAAATTGTTTCAATTTATGAATAAATGTATTTGTTTTACTTACTTCTCTAATTTCATTTGGCAATTTATTATATATTTTTATGGACATAACTAAAGGGCTGGTTGAGTGCATTTTGAGTCGGGATTGAGGTATGTTTATTTTGTTTTTATTGTGTCGAAAGGTGTATCTTGTTTGTGTTTCTTCGCAAGTGGTGTAAAAATCTGGGTGGTTTCTGACAAATTTACATAATTCTAAGATATATAGACAGGGAAGTGTCATTATTTTGTGTTTTCGGAAGTGTGGCTTGCAGCTATCTGTTTGTTCTATGTTGGTTATTATTCGAATTAACTTCTTTTGCAAAATAAATATAGTTAGTGAATCTGTACTGTTACCCCACAGCATGACCCCATAGCTGAGCCATGCCTGGGCATATGCATAGTAAGTAACAAGTGCAGTCTGTAGGTTAGTAGTTTTTTTAATTTCACGTAGTGCATATGAGAATGTTGATAATTTTGCTCTTATTTTCTGTATATGGGATTTCCAATTTATGTGGGTATCTATAGACAAACCGAGGAGAGTAAATTCATTTACTTGTTCCAGTTTTGCATTATATATAATAAATAATAAATATTAATATAACTTCTAGTTACAGCTCTATGTAAGCGGGCACGCCCTTTATGCCTGGAGGCTTTTTTTTTTTTTTTTTAGATATTGTTTACGTTTAGTTATTTTTATTTCTGCTTGAGTATAGTTCTCGATGTTTTTGGTTGGTATATTGGCGTGTGCTAGCTGTCATATGGCTATTAATTTATAATTTAAATTTTATTTTGCGTAATGTAAATTATCTTATAAATTATTGTATAGAATCATTTTTTTTTCCTAACTGAACAGACAGCTGTGCTGCTGGGGAGTTTGTTGCGCCACTTCTTCTTCCCAGCAAAAGCACTAGGAAGTGGTGAAGGGTGGGCGTTTTGGGGGACTGTCTTATGTAATTTTGACGTTCGAAAAGTGCTGATTCTCAGCCTAATTTGAATAAATGACTTTTGATTTTTGATTTTGATTTTTGAAATCTTTTTCAGCGTAGGAGATAAGTGGGAGAGTAAGTTTTAGACCGGAACTGAATATACTACAAAAAAAATCTTTGTATGCCTTCCAATCGATTGACGTATATGTTATAATTAGGATTCCAAACTTGAGAGGCATACTCAAGATGACTGCAAACAAAAGTACAGTAGAGAATTTTAATGGTTTTGATGCTCCTGAAGTCAGACGAGACTCTCAAGATGAACCCCAGTGATTTTGATGCTTTGTTAATGATTTTATCTATGTGCTGATCAAATAACAATTTTGAATCAAATACAACTCCCAAGTCTTTGACTGTGTTAACTCTAGCTAGGGATCTGTCTAAAAGTTTTCTCGGTCCCTTTTTGTGAATAGGACAGTATTGAAAGATTATGGGTAGGATCTGTTCAGTATCTTTATTTTGTTTTTATTAATTTTAAGAAGGCTTACAGACTAATTACAAATAATAGGTAACAACAAAACATTATCAGGTTGCTAATAATAAGCCTCCACAGATATATAACATATCGATTATTTAAATCCGAACAATCAGCAATTAAACAATTAAGTACAGACGCCAGCACATCAAGCCACTCCAATCCCTCAAACCTTCCCAATCAGCATTGATCCTCATTCCTTAATGTTAAAGTTGAAAATCCATTAAAGAAATTTGACAGACTGCAGAACTCGTGCTCGTGCATTGTATAGTTAAGTAAGTAGGTTAGGTTAGTTTTATTAAGTTAGGGCTTAGGTTTAAGTAAGTGCTCAATAGATTTATGCCATGGGTATCTGTGATCTGTGTGACTATATAGTGCAATCCACGACGAAGCGCCCCACTCCGAGATTTTTGCGGAGCGGAGCGAGGCGCGTCGTCGTGGATTGCACTATCTATAGATTCTTTGTGTAAAAATATCTTAGATGCTCGAACTACCCACAAAAGTACCTATGTGTAAGTAAGTGTTTAGAATATTCGAGATGGATATAATTATAATATATTTAGGGACCTAATGATATCGTAACGTTCCTATCTACTAAATTGCTTTTATCTCGAAAATCATGTAGGTACCTAATTTGCGGTTTAAGCAGGGTTAACACTCTCTGTATGTATAGAGACACATCCAAACAGCGTATGTGTTTCCAAATGTCAAAGCCCTTATAAACCTCTGAGATCTGCAAACACGGGCGTTGAATCGCGTTAGTGTAGGCGAAAGCTCACCCGGCTGCTGTCTGTACCCGAATCGATAAAATTCGGGTCCGCGGCCCCGTGCGTTGCCATGGCAACGCGCCCCGAGTCCCCTCCAGCCACCCCCCGCCGCATCTCCGAGAACACCGATGTTGACTTAGACGGATAGGGTAAGAGGCTTATTAATGGTTTTATGTAACTTCAATGTTGTACAACGAGCTACAAGAGAGATTGTCGATTTTAAAGATGTTTTATACCCAATAAAAAAAAAGAGTGCCAAGAAATTATCGGTTATTCCAGTTTTTTCCAAAGCCGATCCGTAGATATTGCACATAGTAAAAGCGGGAGAGCCCGCAAATAATGGTGGAACATTTCCAGGGAGCGTGGCCGCCATCTTGGTAGACCGCGTGACGCCACCATTACAAATCGGGTGCGTTCACGTCGCGCTTCGTGTCGGCGGCTCGTCTGCATTATATTCATCTGAATTCACATTTCGCTTACGAAGCGTGAATTATTTAAATAATTCGTTATTTTCGGTTGGCTTATTGTATGCAGGCGGGTCAGACCATGGTCCACCATGGATCTGGACTCTGAACCTGATTTTATAAAAAGCTGAGGCAGTCGACTGCTTTATCTAGCTGTAGGCAGCATTCAGCTTATCGCATTTGGGAGTTTTTCTAGAGGACCGTTTGATCCTGGTGGCCCCTAATAACGAATCTGTGCAAGTCCTGCTAAAAACATTTGCATTTAAATGATCAGGGCACTGGAAAAAGCTACCTATATTTTTCAGTTCGACTGTAGTAAAGTAAAAAAACAAGGATGTGCAAAAAATATAGGTTTGTGTTACGAGTTCAAAATGTGTGGATCTAACGATTACCCAAATAAGTTGGTGGCACGATCCCGCATTACAAGTAGGAGCAGTGACGCAGCATCGTAATGTGGGGCGCGGGCCCCCCGGTGGCACCCCGCTCGCCGGTAGCCTGCGGGACCCGCCACGTCCAGGCCAGGGACCGAGGGCGTGCAAACTTTCTCTACCCATAAAACTCTGTTTGCTCAGTACGATCTCAAACATTTCTTTGCGGGTCAGGATTACTTAACGATGAATAAGTAAATTGCATTTAAACGAAATCGTTTTCGTACCTAACATTCTCTTTGTGGAACGTGCGTCGTAACTTTATGAATTTTAAAATGAAGGCGGGCTGCAGATACTTACGGCGGCGTGAGATAAATTCTTATTAATATTCCCGAGGCGCAGTTTTAGTTCTTTTGTCTCGCGCGGCTCGGGCAGGCAATAAAGAGGTAGACGCCTGGAAATGTGCTGCATTTATACAGGTTTCAGACGCCGCGCGCCCGCCCGAGCGCTTGTGCTTTATTTTGTTCGCTCGACGTTCCTTTGCCAGCTCTCTCCGCTCTCTTATTGCTCGCAGCTAAGACTAACAAGGTTTTTAATTATTTCCTTTAATGCCACTTTCAGCGACGTTACATACGGGGCTTTGTTGTTCTAACGTCGTGCTCGTTTGCTGTACTCACTGCTCGCTACCGTATCTTGTGCTAGAAAAGAGCTTTGTGTGAACAGTTTTATTTATAGTGTTTAGGAGAATTCTTGTTCCGTAACATACATTTTACTTTATATGAAATGACATAGTTCTGCTACGATAAAAATCTTATTAGGAAGAGAGCTAGCGCAATGTGATTTCGATGAATCATCGTGAATCTCATTGGCTATTTATTGAGGCGTGCGCGCCGGGCTCTGCTCCTCAATATGGGCGACAAGTTATGATGGACGCAGCTTCCGACGGGATTACGTGAGTGGAGGGTTTGACCCCATTCCTCTGAATGGCTCGCTCACAGACATGTTCCGCTGACGCAACTCCGTTGTACTATCTACCTATATACTTGTAATTATGTTTGGAGTCCAGGAAATTGCTAGGCATTGTTGACTCCGGCGTGCAGCAGTGTTTGTGTCTGTGATAATAGGTAGGTACCTAGTTATGTTCGTGTATTGTGGTAGGTTGTGTAGTGTAGGTTAGTCGGTGTAAGTTCTTCAGTATAGGTAACTAATCATACAATCCGACGTCGATGCAGAATATTTGTTGTCAAAGCATTTGAGGGTAGGGTTGGTTATTGTAATTAGGAGTCAAATTCTGAACACCTAGAATCGCCTTTTGTTTCAATCAATATTAGTACTTACCTACCTATTTTGAGTTTTGACTTAGTACTAGAAATTGTATATGAATTAACTAACTACCTTCTAACATGAAACTGGTATTTTATCCGAACACCACTTTCGCTACAATAATTTTAAAGTGTAGAGCTGGTAATTCCATTTTATTTATAACATTTCGTGCGGTTTAAAACACAAAATGTCGGGAGCAGACAATTGTTTTCCTCGGCGAGTGGCCAACAATCCAACATGAAGCTCATTTACATGAACACTACGTTTTACATATTTGTTACTGTAACACGGTCTTGCCAAATTCTATCTTATTATTGAATTTACAATTTGTAAACTTTAAAATATTCTACAACTACACCGTAAACAGTTTATAAAATCTATATAACCTTTAAACAGTTAAGATTAAGGGAAATTAACCCTTGAATTAATACATGTTTTGGAGCTCCACACTACATAAGTATGTATCTTATGAAATCATCAAAAAATATAACACAAAATTAGTAGGTAGCTATGTTCCCATAACCAGAGTCCTCATAAATTGATGACCGGAGAGGTTCCCTCCAGGTTTCTTAGACGTGTGTTATTTTTTTAAATAACATTACCAGTCTCATCTTAGTCAATTCAAGGGATGGGGCAGCAGTTTCAGTGCGGTTATCATTTTTATCTGAGTCGTTAGACAAGAGGTTGCATCATTGCATGTCTTGATACGGATCGTAGGGAGTCGGATTTGGTCTTTATACTATCGCTCTAACACAGCTGCGGACGTAGGTAATCTGTGTTCGGGACAAGTTAATTCTTCCTTTAGTCGTCGGGATAAGGTTTGGTCAGGTAGTCTAAAGTCTAAACTCTAAAGGATGGACGTGATCTAAGTTCTAAAATACTTACCCGTGAATTGTCATGTTTCATCAGAGAGTTTTGGAAGGAATCGCTCGTTATGCATTATCATGATAATAATTACTTATTGTTCATTTGAACATGAACAATACGTAAATCACGCCTCACAAAGGCAACCGTAATGTATCTATATAATAAGGTAGCTATAGGTACCTGATAATTGAATTCGATTATAATTACTCCCTCCACTAATTGGAGGTAAATTGAAGCTGGCGTATGTATCTATACAATACTCCAGCTTCAATTTACGTCTATAATAATTTTATTACATAGCTCCGGTTCCTGGATTTCCAACATGTCCGATTATATAGCTCGATGTTATAGACTGTTATAGGTGGTAGTTCGATAGAATATCCAGTCCCTCCCCGCACCCCCCGCCCGGGCTGCGAGCTAGCCGCCTCCTCCCCCGTCATGCCTGAAGCGAGCTTTATTTTACTGTGGATAGTGCATATTATTATTATATTTGTAGTTAATTTTCAATTTAATTTTTTGTTGAGTTTGTTTTGTTATTAGGTAGGATAAGCTGACAGTGGTCCGCTTGAGACCATGTTTAGGGTGTCTGTCCATTCACTCCAGAGTTTAGATTCTATTGGTTAATATTGGCACAGCTCCGCTCCTCTTCTCGCTTCTCCGCTCCAGTGGGTAGGCAGCCTTAATGTGCGTCTGCTGAAATCAAAATTATAGGTTGTAATCTCGTAACCTTAGAGTTTGTTTCGGCGTTTCTTCGCAGAGTATTCAAAGTCAATTAACTAATTTATTTCAATTAGGCACAAAAAAGTCAATTTTGAACGTAAAAATTTACAAAAAGAAAAAAACAAGATTCTAGTCATCCCTTCTAAAAGGTAGTTTTCGTATGGAGAAGAATGGGCAAGAAACTCCACCGTTACTCTTTTCGTCGTCGCCGCGTCGGTTACGAAAAGGTGTTAAAATATAAGTTTTCTTTTGACGTGTAAAAGTGTTGTTTTACAATCAATTTACAGAAATAAAATATAATTGATTAATTATGCATTAAGAGCATATATGCAAAATCGAAACACTTTTTTGCCCTATAAGTACCTATTGAGTGCTATCACCGATTGAACACGATTTACTAAATTTGCAAAAGTTTCAATGTTAGGCTCATTGAATGTTCAAGCCACTAAGAAGAATCTGTTGCTCCCTGAGTTATTTTCGTATTAAGTATCGGAATATAAAATCCTATGTCGTGTTTACTAACGATAATATAATAGGCAACGTTTTAAAACTAGTGCGACATTACGATAGTAGGTTGTCGGGAGCCGCCACAAGTCATCCATTATGTTGCCGGAGCGCCATGCGTCATGTCCCTTGAAATATAGCAGCTCGTAAAACATAGCGATGCCTATGAGCCACGAATTTGATAAATTATTGTGCATTTTGATACCAGTCCAAAACGCTGAAAAGTGCAAAATAAACGCTGGGGTTAAAAAACCACAATGTAGATAGAGACCTAAGTTTTTACTTGAATAGAAGACCAATTCTCGTAAATAAAAACTTTAAAATCTAGTCTAATACGAGTATACTAGCAATTTCATCTCAGCGACACTATGTATTTTTTTTTAAATTTATGACATTTTGAGGTATCCTTGACAGATTGAGACTACGATGATTAAGCTGGGAACAAATTATTGGATGCGTCCGTAAGCTGGGGTTAACAGTCGCGTCGCGGCTTATTTGTATCTGGATAGTAAATTTATCGGTCGTAAGTCGCGAACGTGACCTTGGGCCATCCTTGAGCGTTCGGACGTCTGATGGAAATCTGGCTGGCTGGAGCTGGGAACAACGTGCACACTCATCGGTAGCGACTGCCAGCCGCGGCTTACGGACGCGTCCGATAATTTGTTCTTAGCTTTAGAATGCGAACGTTCTTAAAATACTGGAATAGCCTGTCTTGTGTTGACAAAATTATGAGGAAAATTAATTATGTCGGTTACTGGGGTCCACTGCCAGGTGTAAACATAGGTACCCTGTATCTCATATAACTTGATCTTAGAGTAGCAGTCAAAGATGACAAGATGTTGCAAAAATATTTATAATATACTTTATTGATACAAATCCTTACAATATGCTTAATATCCAGCTAAAGTTCACAATAATTAAAAGACGCACGATTGTTGAAACCCTGACTCCTAAACTAGGAGTACCTGTGACTTAGGAGTGAGAGATTTATGTCATCAACATTCATCTAATCTCTAGTTTTCTTACTGTTCTTCCTTACCGAAGTAGGTAAGGGAGAACACTTCACCTAAGTTTTCACGGTGAGATGGTTACGGAATAGAACGACTGACCTCGTCCGTCATCTACTGACATCGTCCGTAAAGATAGGAAGCTATTGTAACATTTCGTAAGTAAACTGCAACAAATACCTATCAATCAGTTCTTAACAAAGAGTTCTTAATTTTTTTTAAAGGCCTTCGTGGTCCTACCTTGTCAGGATTATGGAATGCCTGCGACGCAAATTACTAAAACTGACAAGTCAAAATTGCAATATTCAAAATTATTTATACACAGATCTATCTCTGTTAAACTCCACTGTGAAGTACCTCTCCAGACTTGCTTTATTAATAAACAGGGTGTAGGCCAAACCCTTTGTGAAATTCTAGCTATTCAATATACGACATGATTGCATCTGTACTCAAATATATCTACAGGCATCAAATTGTTCATTACGGACGTATCAAAGGCTTCGCCCAGACAGAACGAAACCATTTTCAAAATCCCTTAAATAGTGTCCGTCCCCCTGTCTGTCTGTGTCCGCTTGTCGAATGCGGAATGCCTATCACAAAGGTAGCATTAATTAACGAATCCAATATTGAATCCCTTTTATACTTTCATCTGTACGTATGCGTACTGTAGGTGTCTACTTTCGATGTAATTACTCGTCAACATGTCATATGCTCACTGAATATACTTATTTGGGGTGTACCTACAGAGCGATAAGGGTTGTTCAAACGACATGGCGGCGGTCACAGAGTGTTCAAATGAAGTGCAAACATGTGCACGTCAGTGCACCTGGATATAATGTCACTAATGAATATTTAATGTAAATGTTCGTACATAATCGTTATTTAAATACATGTACAGCATGCGTAATAAATGCTAATGTCATTAAGTAGTGCGAGCCTTTGTTAAAATAAATAGTAATGTGGAATACGGTATTTGAATTTCTAATTTGTCTGCTATCGATGTCCACTAAAGAAATTCGTTGCCTAGAATTTTGTGATATCCCGGTCAGTAACTCTGAGATTAAAAACCACTCTTCTGAACAACGTCATTAATACTGGCAGCATTGTAAACATGGAAATTCAACCACCCGAAGTCAAAGATGTATTTCGAATAAAGTCAAAAGACCCGGCCAACAATACGATCATAGACAGTTAAAAGATTACTACGGAACACCTGGAAATTAGTTGTCCCGCGAAACCAGTAGGTATATATTTTGGAGATCTTATTAGCAAGGAATAAAAGTCTCTTTTTTTGGCTGGGATGCTGTTATATTGAATGACTACAAATTCTGCTGCGTAAAACATGGTTAGATCTGATCTACTTTCGTGAAAAAGTGGGCTGCAAGCATCTAGAAGTGAAATGTGAGGCAGACCTTGTTAATATAGTGAAACCGTTAATATTGTAAGTTTGGAACATTGTGTATCTTAGTTTTAGACGGGCGTTGATGGCTGTGACATTTTTTTTTTTACTTTTGTAGCTGCCATCGTTGTGACATTTTTTTTAAAACTTTTGTAGCTGTCTTCGTTTGCATTGCAATTTATATCAATTTGTTGTTGTTCCAAAATAAAAACTTTTTACTTTACTTTACTATCTAATGAGAAAACTTTATACCGGCTAATTAATTTGACAGTTATGCTGTAAAATTAAAATTGTCTTTAGTAGTTTTGATGTTACGGTAATTGAGCATTAAAATGAATATTGACTCACTGATTCCGCCGCGCTGTGTTTAAGTCCGGGCCGGGCCCCTCCCGGGACGAGACCGAGAATCAGGTGGCAGAGAGATGCAATTCACCTACAAACGTCGCCGGCTGCATCGTTTAGTAAGCGATAATGAACCGTATTTCTAACTTGTTTATAGCTGTAATTGGTTGTATGTGGGGCTCGTCCCGGGCAGAGCTGATGCAAGCTCCCGCAGGCGGTTGCCAATGGTTACAGTCGGACCGCGAGGAAGGTAGGTAGTACATAGTCCACACATGCGTTTTACTCAGTTAATATTTGAATAGGGATGTTCGCAATATTTATATTGCATGGCCAGCTCCCGACTATTCCCGGGATGTAAAATCAATAATCTTATGTACTGAGCGTTGCTGGCTACCTAGGTGCGCTATATTGACTTTGTAGTTATAAAAGTTCATAAAGCTTTGATGGGTGGCATTACGAGCATGTTCGGGAATAATCTCTATACTTTGCAGATCGACCGCTGATTGGGCGTTGTATACAGCTTCCTTTATCTCTCGAACATGTGGATTTTCTTTTTCGATTCGACCTTTTCGATGTTCTTGTTTTAAATCGGATGCCAATGCTTCCTTATTCGAGTGACTCAAGCTACCTATGTCGATTGGGATACATTATCGAATTCTCTCGATTTTCGAGGCAGCTCTTTGTCTGGTGGAGTGTGAATCTCCGCTCTCCGGCGCGATCAGCGAATAATTTGAAGAATGCAGTGAATGTGAGCTTTGAGCTAGCCTTTGTGAGGAGGTTAATTCTGTGAGAGTTGGTACTCAGCCTGTACTGTAACAAACGATGTAGGATACTTGGATAAAGTGTATTTAAATTGGGAATTCGATCGGTTTAGTCTGAATTTACCGTCCATACATTTGTATTAAGAGGGAACAGGGCCCGCGATTCTCCATACAAACGTATTCCCCGTTTTTCTTCCTGAATAATGCCTCTAGAGCTGTCATTTTTTTAAATAAAATCAGGGTCTCTGTAGGCATGTCCCTGTCATTTCTTTTTTTTCAGCAATTAATAAGTAAGGAAACTATGACCCTCCAAAAATTACAAAAATGCCCCATTTTTACCGCCGTGATTAGAGGACTACCAGACTGATTCGGAATAGTTTTAAGCATAAAAGAAAATAATAGGAACCTAGACATACTCTTTCTTAAAATTGTAATTAAAAAATATATTAAATCGGCTTAGTTTTCGAGGAGAAAAAAGGAGAATGCCAAACGTCGTTTTCGTCAAAAATTTTGTGATATAATCGGTCTGAGCTGCAGTTGTCCCAATCGCACTTTACGGGGTTTAACTCGGTTTTTCGGGCGCAGCACGACGGCAATAGTTTCTTCAAATACCTATTTTTCAAATTCCTCGCAGCCCCTGTTCCCTCATAATGGTAGGTCTAATTATTAGAAACCTATTTACATACAAGTTACTTATTACTTCACAAAGAAGAATTTGAAATTAGAGAGCATCTGACGATTAACATAGAACCTGAACGAAGAGATCCTTCCGTAGGAAGTTTTGAACAGTATTTTTGAGGGTTTCAGTCAGACAGTCCATGAACATGGGATAATCGTTTTTGAACCCTCTAAAAACCCGACAGCCGATTTCTTACGACACCCATAAAATGTGGGACCTATGGAATTACTTTTTCCTGCTATTGTATTATGGCGGATGTGGCCTGCACTAAGATATCTGTAACATCCTTTTGATAGGTATATTTACCACATTTTATGCAAATAAAGTTACCTACTTATTTACTTAACTGCAAACAATTCAGTTCAAAGGCTTCAAAAAGTACAGAATTCTTTCCTCGTAACTTCCACTCACCTATAACAACCCCAAACACAAAAAATTTAGAACAAGCAGTATTCAAAGTTTATTCACGGGAATTAAAATTTTGCGATCTTTCTCATGATGTCGGCGCAGCCCTGTTCGCTATTACAGTGAGCCAAATGAGCCCTGAAACCGTTGTCCGCGAACGCCGAGATAAAGTACCACCCGCTGCCTCCGAAGAATTGATGCTATAAACTTGATTGAATATTTTCTCTTGCACGTTATACTCTTTACCGTCGAGACCGGAGATTTATGGAGGAGAACCTAATCTACCAGCCAGTTTTTTGCTCAAGAATAAAGGAAATATGTTTTTTCTTTATGCTTTTACGACGATACTTATATGGTGAAATGTCTTGAGGGTCGTGTGGCCTGATTTATTTTTAAAACGTTTTTATTAGCGGGGTGGGGTTTTAAAGTGGCACGGCACATATTATATGTAAGTGTCACCCCAAAATGTACCTTCTTCTTCTTTTCGTTAGTAGTGGTTAGTGACAAATCTGGTGTTAGAGTTTTAAAGCCACCCATGGGCCTCTGACTTGGTTTCACATGCCGTCGAGAAATATCTCTCAGGCATGCCGGTTTCCTCACGATGTTACCTAATTATTATTTGATTATTATGATTGGTTTTGAAATGTGCCTCATTATTATGGTGCAAGTAGATGTTGTTTTCAGTAAAAAGATTATTTTACCTGGCTTAATAGTCATGGCATTTTGGACTCTTTCTTTAGAATTCCAAAATGTTACATTCCTAACCATTTCTAAGCATTTCCTTGTGAAAAGAATGAGTCACGCCATTCTTTTCACAAGGAAATGCGTAGGAGTAACTTTTACAAATATTTAAACAGTGAAGTCTTACAACTGTGTTTTTATACACCTCAAGAACAATGTATTGTTCGTAACTTGCCTAATTAAACTTGGCAAACTTACTTGGTAGGTAGGTACATATTTAACCTTGAAGATCTACGGAAACTGATTACGTGACCTAAAGTTCAGCGGCAGCGGGGTTGTCATAGGAAACTGTCACAATGATTAGCACAAGGTTTCAGGAAGCCTGTTCAAGTCTGTTCAGTAAAGTTGTCATGTTAAAGTGGATGTGATCGGTCAACCAAACAACATTGAACAATTTTGGCGACATATAAATTTAATGAACTAAACCCTTAGTTCATTCAATTTGTATGTATACTCGTAATCAATGATTTTTTGAGAGAAAATTCGAGAAAACTAAAACTAGTTGTCAAAAGAGAAAAAAAACTGTAAGTTTGCCTAATGAATCTTAGCTATAACACCCGGGACCAACGGTTTAACGTGCTTCCCGAGGCATGGAGGGGTCCTGGTATGTAAAGATGGTCACCCATCCACGGGCCAACCGCGGAAACCGTAGCTTAACTTGATCACTTATTACTTAGCCTTAATCTGTCGCGCGCGCAATTAGCAGACACAATAGAATTTTATTGTTATCTGTCTCCAATATGAGACACCAGTATTATAAAGGTTAAGCCAACAAAAGGAAAGATAATTGAGAGACATTAAAAAATCAGCTTCAAATTCTTTATTTCTTCGAAAGCCAACACGACAATCACTGAAATACTTTTGAAAAGACCACGGGAGAAGACCACCTACAACCTTTGTGCACTAGTCCTCCTTTTAGAGCGAATAAAGGAACAGAAACATTACCGTTAGCTGAACTAGATAAAGGATGTACGTTTCTTAACTTATTACCCACATTCAGCTGTACCGGCCACTAAAGGCTTAGCACACAGTTTTATGGCTCATCTTTACTGTCTTGCTATATAGAGGAAATATGACTTTTTTGATTTTAACTGAACTTCAATCTTAATAAGTAGGTCAGTATACAAATCTAAGAATGTTATGGAGTGTATTAACACCATATTTATTAAATTAATTTACAATGCATTTGCTCGAAAAGAGAGTTTTCCAAGCAGCCAATTTGTGCGGAAAGTGTCCCTTTTTTTCCTTGACCATTTTTGTACCTATGTCTTGATTTCTGTATGAAATATTTTCTTATTTGGTACTTTTAAGATCACATATTTTTCCGTAGTCGGGTTACAGTTTTTTAAACTTGAATTTTTACTAACTCCGTCTTCAGCCGACTGACGTTGGTCAAATCCAAAGTCAGTCAAAATCAAAAAGTTAAAGTCAAAGTCAGTCAAATTCAAAAAGTTAAAGTCAAAAAATCAAAGCCAAAGTCAAAGTCATGAATGTTGTTTATATAAAAGAAAGCAAGAAAATACATTTATTTGACTCAGGTCAAGGCACACAATATTCAAACAAAAACAAAAAAAAAAACTTAGAATAGTACTATATAGTGTGGTTGTGTGTTATAGTGTATATTATTATCATGTATATACGTCAGCCAATATGCATTATATTACACATCATATGCGTGTACTATAAAGCTCACTCGTTTTTTTTTATTTCCTCGCACAATGCAAATATAAAACGTTGGTGTGTACGCACTTATATCATACAACTCACTCACTTCACTCGCTCGTGAGTAAAAATGCCACTCGTCGGAAATCACCTACTTTCCGCACTAGTAGCATAAATAACTATTGCTTAAAGAGCTTTTCTGTGGGTCTACTGAATAAATTAATCAGATCGATATATAAACTCACACCTTCTTTCCATGGGGGTAGGCAGAAACTACAGAATGCCTATTACGGTCTTTATATACTTTCTGTGTGTTTAATATTTAAATGATAAATAGGCAGCTATATAAATTTTCTCTTCATAAGAAGAGAATTAGCCAAATACAAAATGGACCCAGTATTTTACTGGATATCTATTTCAGTAGGTTACTCTTCCAAATTAACAAGACCGTAATAATAATGTTACTGTTCTAAAAAGATCGAAATCTATTCAGAACCTTGCGAAAATAGAAGTCCAACCTAACACCCACAGAGCGGCTGACATTTAGATAAATATTTAACTCGAGGACTCAAGGGTAGCGTCGGGATCACTCGGGACTCTAATCTTTATAAAAGCGTGAATGATCTGCACAATTCGACGTTATACCTGCCTAATAAATAGTACAAACATGCCACTTTGAGTGAAAGGAGTATTTTTTGTGAGCCGTGACGTGGCGCGGTCCCCCGGGCTTGTCTTACCGTTATCGGGGACCCAGGACCCCAGGCCCCCGGGACGGGGCTATAAATCTGCTGAGGACATGTCCCGGCATCGCGCCCCGTGATGAAGAGCGGGTATGCACACGAATTCAATGTTATGTAAGATATTCTTCTTTATTCGTGTGATTTTCTTAGATATGCAAACATTATTACGATGGTTTTGTGTGTAAAAGCTTTGAATAACTTCCGCATTGTGTTTTGGGAAAATAATTTGATCCACTGTTTCGTAGTCTTTTTGTAGAACTCTGCTACGCCTCGTAACATTATGCTACGGCGTAGACTCTGACTACGCCGTTTGCATCGAAAGCGACTCAATTATTACCATTTCAGGTGGATGGGCCATTGAATCCGTACGAACGTGGTAATTCCGGCTATTACTATCCACAGTTTGTTCTTAGTAGCAGTCTAGGTTTATTGTCTAAAATCACATAAAACGACAATATCGTTTTATATTAATCCGATTACCTATAATTTGACATTCAAATGGTTTCAATTTTAAAGTAAAACCAAAACAAATACTACTATAATATACAAATACTAGCACAAGTGCATTATTACAGGAAGTTAGCGTACGTCCCTAGTGATTTAAAATGCGACGTAGCGCTCCAGATATTGTATTGCAAGTAAATATATTCAAGTCTTTCAGTAAACAAGCGGGACGTAGTATACAATTGTATTAAAATTCGCTTGTTGACGAAATTGTAAGTTTCGGTACATTGTCGTAACAATCCGTAGCAATGCTACGAAGTTAGGCGACGAGCTTCGTAGCCATTCGTAGCACTGGCTACGAAGCGTAGGCTTTTTAACTAGATTATGAAACTTGCGTCTACGAAGAGAAATTGTTGAAAGGAACTTGCATAAGTTAAGATATTATTGTTGAATTAGGGCTCCCTAACAAAGGGTGCTTGGGTTAATGTGTCGTTAAAGTAATTTGGGTCCAATTATCTAAAGTATGCTCAGTGGCCATTCAAATGTAAATGGGATGCAATAAAGAATTATAAAGACCATTTGCGTTTCGTTCTGAACTCGTTGAATATTTTAATAAATCCGGGCGAACGCAAGTAAAAACGTTTCATATAATATGTAGGTTGATGTTATATCTCTTTGCTACATAACATCCTTCGTTTCTGTTGGACATTTCATCTTTTAATCTCATCTTTCTCTTATTTATTTCATTTTTTTAAATTTAATAATAAGGATCTAACTATTTTAAATTATTAATTTTTTACTATATTACACAAATTTATTTTATTTAAGTATACATACACATGTTGCGGTATAAAACTGATTTACATCCGTCACCTCACACTTCGGGTCCAGTTGAAAACCAGCGTCAGGCACTAGTTGTCTGGCATATATGCTGAACTGGGCCTATTTGGCGTAGCCGCGAGGCACACATTCCTGCTGGTGTCATGAAACGCAGTTTTTTCACTTTTTATTTTGTATTCTTTCCTTTATCTTATTTTTTTTTTCTCTTTCTACTTGTTGTGCCAAATAAATGTATTTTCTTTCTTTCTTTCTTTTATTGGCAGCCGTCGTGTGGTTTCGTCAGGTAATCTAACTTTCCTAATCAAGCTCTTCCTGGCTGCTTCTGTCCATGCATATTTATTATATCTACTATAAAAAAATTACATATCTAAGCAGTTTGAATACAAAATCCCCTGAACGCGATGACTACATCTGTTACCACCCCGGTTCTATAGCGGCCGAGCGCTACAAGCAGAAATGGTCCTTACGGGGTATATAGATATGAACTTCTTCAATGGTACATGTTCATATATTTAATCTGAGTATCCGTGTGTCGGAGTTCATTTGTTCAATATTTTCATTAGGTATATTTTGTAAGGATTTCTGCGATAATATACTTTTCTGGTATGATCCGAAGTATAGTATATCTGTTAATTTATAAATGTAAAAAGTGAACGCCCGTAACAGTGCGATTGGATTTTATGATGACAAAGTAGATGCTGGCTCGAAACTGCTCGTTCACAGAATTACCTGGTATAATGTAGTCGAGATCAAGCACGCTACTCATATCACATTACCTTTTCACTTTATTTCTAAGAAAGAATAAATAAATCTCCCGTTGCAAGCTTACCGAGAGCGCGTAGGAAAAGTGCACGTTTTTCAAACTACAAAGCCAGTCGTTTTCTATTACTTCAAGCAATTTCAAACGTGTCTGTCAAATGTGGAGCGTACTTTTTCCATAAACACGCGCTTGCAGCGCCCTCTGGCGTCGTATTTCAGAACTGCACATTATTACATTTCGCTGGACGGAAGCATCTGAAAAATATGCAACAATATGTATTATCAGAATGCCTTTGTGTCGGCTCGTACGGCCGCGCTGGTTCAGATATTCGCTATCGATGATAGAAAATATATTTTTCACATGGAAAAGTTCTGGTATTTAATGGAAAAATACGATGGATCCAACGTAATATTAGTGGCTCATGTGTCCCAACTTCTGAGATGTTCTTCGAAAATAGATCGGTCGTGTGGCGGAAAGCGATATCTAGTTAACTTATTCTGTTCATTAGTTTCTGAGATTAACTCGGCTTTGAGCCTCAATCAATACTCGTGGATTTATTTCTTGATAAGCGATAAGCAATTGTTATGGCGAACTAGATGTTATTGCGTAAATCTCTTTGTCATTGCTCTCGTATTATCCCTAATAAATTATGGGTAATACCTATAAATTGGGAAGAGTATAATGATTTCCACATTTGTCACCCGTATTGATGATTATATCAAGGGTATTCACATTCTGATGACTTCCGTATTTTAGCTAAAAAAAAATCATTTCATTTCGATATCATTGGTGACCTATTGTTAGATGGGTACTTACGGAAATCTAGCACTTTTTGATATTATTACGAACAAGTATCGATCTTTGTTGTTCACGTTAAATTGATGATCATGACCAAGATTCTAAAGACGTATTTTCCGATATTCCCAGTGGTCTATTCTTAATAGGGCCCTTCGAAAAACTTTCCCTTTGTGACTATATTAACCACACAAATTAATAGTTACTCCGACCCAACCACTATTCTGTGGTTGCAGTAAAGTTAGAAGTGGTTCGCCTGTCCCAAGTCTTAACGGAACTTAATAAGTTCTGCACAGTATGAGAGGCTTCAGAAGACGTGTCTGCGAGCCCTCGAGGCGGATCATCGCTGTTTATTGTAACTGCAATCTTAATTATGTACACAAAGAGGTTGGCTCAACAATACTCGCCTTCGCTAAACCTTCGTACCGCCCCCATAACGCAACACCTTCAACAAAAGTCTAATATAAAATTAAGCCAGATTTCCCGTCATTATGGTGAATCAGCGTAAAAAACCCAACAACGAGACTAATAGCGTCATAATCTCCCGAGGAATACGTACAGTGCTGAATCGAATTGAATCATCTCCGCGGAGATTACATCAAAACGGTCTCACCTAGAGCGAGCTCGAACAAAAAACTTGTTCCCGGTACGAGGGCAGGCTGTGCTGCCATCTCGCGCGTTGCTAGGAGACGCGCCGATCAATACAGCCTCCGCCGGGCCGCCTAATTACCCGGCCCCCGCATCCCGCCCGTCCCGCGTCGTCCCGCGCCCCCCCGCAACCCTGCCGCCCTCGCCCGAGGAAACTTCTCGCCGCCCGCCCCGACCGCACCGCCGCTGTTGGATTTAAATATCGAATGATAGAATTCAAATTCAAATATTTTTCGCTTTGCGCCTTTGTTTGTTTCGACGAAGGCTCTTATTTTTTTTGTAATTACCTTTTTTCGTATGCGTATGTTTGACACAGGCTTCTGTAAATATTTTTGTTTGAAATTGCGGTGAGCGTCGCGTAGGTCGTAGGTGAACAACGAGGGTGTTTTGCCTTTTATTACTTTTACAAATACGAATCCTGATGATTACGAAGCACTTTTCGTTGAAAGTCAAAGAAGGATCAAAGTCGGGCAAAGTAGGTCTCGTGAGATGAAATAAATATTACATTCAGCAGGTTACTACAATCCATCATAAGTAACTACAAGAAGTAGTCAGATTAAACAAACAAAAATATCAAGTTTAAAAACAAATTCGTGAAACAAAGCTTTTATAGCATGATTTATTAATAGCTCTATCGAATTAGGCTGCACTCAGATTTAGGAATAGATAATGGACATTAATAATACAGGTACAAAACAAACCCGAAAGCTCGTAGTTTGCGTTAAAGATATTTTCTGTACGAACCGTGGTAGGAGCCCACATTTTCCGAAGCAGGTGCGTGATCCCGCGAGTAACGTATGTGATCATAATGCCACGCCACTCTGATATATTGGAATATGATACGAGCATGTGAGTTACAGATGAGAGTATGGCTCGCCGGAGTATGAATAATACAAGCTGTGGGTATTTAGAGCGAGGCAGGAGGGTAAACTGTAATACGATATTATGTGCTTAGTTTTCGTGAGTTTCAATATTGCCAAAACACACGTCACAAGTTTAAATAACGCATGACATCTCATCACACAAGTACTTTAGTAATGGTCTATTGAAAGGACTCAATGGTCCATTATAATAAACCCTTATACATAGATGAAGTACCTAATATTTTAAATAATCCACTACAATACCATGAGGTACCTAGTTGGTACATTGTATTTGGTGTGAAACAATAAAATGGAAGATTAAATTCTTAAGATTTTTCCCTTACCAATCAGACACACACGCGAAAAAAGCTAGTACCTACCTACATATTTCGTGCACATAAAAATATACTTATCGGCGTTCTACTCTTCCACTTAACGATAACTCCTTACCATGATGACACCCACGTATAAATTACACGAGGCGGCTAAATCGAAACATAACCGATTACTCTATCGCTTAAAAGCGTCTTCCATCGCTTTCTTTTTTTCCCTTTT
This sequence comes from Xanthia togata, assembly GCA_963853775.1. NCBI lineage: Eukaryota > Metazoa > Arthropoda > Insecta > Lepidoptera > Noctuidae > Xanthia > Xanthia togata. The sequence goes on along the minus strand of OY970798.1, from coordinate 21,042,932 downwards.
GTTGATCAGCTTCTTCGTTCAGTTTGCCGAAGCAAAACAATACAACATATTCAAAATTGCCCACATTCACGTCTCACAAGTTCCAGCGCTCTACACGGCATTCATACCTAAAAACTTAGTTTCCATTTCTTATTGAATATCAGTTGGCTTAGAGCTGTAACAATGGCGGCACTGCGACATGTATGCCCACGCCCGATCGCTTCCTTTGTTCGTTAGTGCCCTTTGATCGAGCCGACTTCCTGTTACGCTCTCTGATTAATTTCAGACAGCTCTCCTAGACGAAGGTATATACCAGTCTAGATATATTTTATACGGGGTGGGTGGGGAACGAGCAGGAAGGCTGTGATTTTGTTACAGTATTTTTGCTGCATAAAATTATTTTGTGAAGGGTTTTGTGGTAAAATGATCAACTGCGTTGAGATTTTGAGTTAAGATGTCCCTAGGATTCAGTGAAAATGCTTCTATACATTTATGTGTTAGGCACTGTACGAGTAGCACAATATTGCTTATGAACCCCTTTTGTTTTTCATTTACAAAAGCTGAGTAACTTCGTCTTTTGTTCCTAAGACGCCTTAAAAGTGACTAAAGGATGACGTCAAGAGTGATTATGAATGGCCATTACAGGCTCATAATGTACGGCCAATGGTATGCCAAACATTACCCAAGGGTTTGCCAAAAATTAAGTACCAACTAGGCAACTGTTGGCTAGGAGCTCTGTGTTCAGCAGAGGAGGAGTTTTAGGCTGATAATAGATTATTATGAGTACACAAGACTTTACCCCCAGAATGTGATTTCAACAGTACAGTTTACGTATTCAGATAAAGTAATGAGTCTATTTCACATAACCGATATAATCCAATCATATAATCTGTGAAGTAAAGTGAAATTAAAAAGTAAACAAATCGTAGTTTCAATAGTAGTATAAGTGAGTAGTAAGTGACAATTTAACTCAAGACATTATTTGGACTTATCCATACCTTGATTAATTACTATATTATAAGAGATGATTTATTTATGCGAAAGTTTATGAAGGTTTGAAACTTACGCCCAAGTTTCCCCCAGTGTCATGTCGGTGTCAAACTTGTAATATTCAATGGGTTTTTGGTACGAATATATTATCTGTGGTTTCATACAAACGAGTAAAATTATGAGCGTTTAATATTCAGTGAATTATTCTTTTTATTCGACTCATTGAATTATTCCGTTCCGTTTTTTCCGAAATGTAGCCAGACATTTTTTGTATGAATTAGAAAAGGAACGATATAGATGTGATGAATATTAAATTATTAAAGTATTGTCGGGACAGGTGCACTCAAATCTGTGTGGTTCTTTCCTTAAGTAGTTTAGTTAGTTCTTATATGACCAGATGATCAAGATTATGTCGACTTCAAAAGAGACTGTGACCTCTGAGTTCGTTTCGGTGTTTCTTCTCAGAGTAGTCAGATCATACAAAACACCGACCTCATCTAGTTTGAAAACATAAATTGATATTGACGTTTAAAAGTGTGTTTTAAAGCCTATTTTCAGAAATAAATTATTTATCATTCAAGAAAAAAGCCTTTGGATACCTATCTAAATTACGCTCAACAGTACTTTTAAAAGGTATTTTTGTTAAACCTCTTTTAAAACCTAAGTCATAAAGGATGACTGTGGTGATCCATTTAATTTCATGGCAAGTTACCCGAAAACTTTGAAGGAGAAAAACCTCCACCGTTCTATTTTATCAGTGAATAGACAGCCGTTATTCGGTATTACCCGCGAGGTTCCCTCTACGACACCCAGGGGATTGGATGAGGCAACCTATTCTTGGATCGGGTTGCGTCATCACAGGCTTGTGGATAAGGTTAAATATTGCTCTAATTTTTTAGCTGTATTATTTGCTCTTCACCTATGTAATATTTTTGATGTCACCATAAATGTAGATCGCTTATTAGTTAGACACAGCTTATGTATAACTTGCAATCACGTTAACGAATAACTTAATTTTTCAATAATCAGTTGTCTTTTAACTAAAGAATAAATAATAATAATTAATCAGTTTGACATATTTTCCATACAAAAGCTGTCATTATCATAATTTTTGTGCTTTAAAAGTTACGTGACTATTGAAAAAACAGTCCTCTAAGGCTGCCTGTCCAGAAATGTGCTAACCGATAGAATCTAAACTCCGCTTCAGACCTCCGCTCCTATGGGTTAATATTGAAACATTTCTCCGCTCCGCTGGCTCCTGTGCACAGGCAGCCTTATGGTCACTTTTCAAAACAAGAACACTGTCAAATGTTGAACATTTCGATATCCGATGTCTAAACTTAACCTTTATTGACCGAGATCGTTGAACCGGGCCTTAGGAATCCGTGGCGTGGTGGGAGGCGGGAAGCCTCAAGCGTTGACGAATGAGCGGCGGGAAGCTACGAGCGTTGACGAATGAGCGGCCTGTACTGCCCCACGTTTCGCCACGCACATATCTAAGGCGCGGTACACCATTTTTAGTAAAACAAAACCCAAAATCACTTTTAAAAATCATCATCCGCATATTATTCGAGTCCGCTTTATGTCTAAAATGGACTGCTCTAATCAGACGTTTACAAATGTACGCCACTAAGCTCGATGCTCCGCTTTTTGCATTCAGTTGCCACTAAAAATAAATCGAATCGATACCGATATAAGAAAACATACACATGCATCTTTTTAACTTATTGCTTTCATAAGGTAACTTTCTAACATACGATATGTATGTACATATGTAACACTTTACGCAATCTCAGTCGCGTGAGGCATTTCAGACTTGCGTCAATCCTTGGGCTTCAATAACAGATTTATAGTTTATAGATCTCTCTGTTCGCTATACCTACTCCGGAGTATGAATTACGTCTTTACTTAGTATATGAGGAAACGGGATTCATATGTGGACTAGTGACCCTTTGGGGATGATAGTCCGTTGTAGAATTGGCTGTGATAGCGATATTAACTTACTGCATGAAACTACCGGAATCACCCACTGCTATACGCCTCCCCTTTTTTCTGCCCTAAGTTCGGGTTCTGTGTATCCAAGACCAGGACCTGAAGGATTGACTTACTAAGCATTAAAAACGTAAGTACTAGTCGGTTCTGCATGTCAAATGGGTATATATCTCTATCCTATATCTACTTGTTTATTAAACCTTCATTTTTTAAATTTATTGATTCTTTTCTCTCCTTTTTTATATTATTATTTTTACGTCTCTTGACAGTTCTCCTGGGGTCCCTTGGAAGGCGTACGAGGAGCCGAAGCCAACTCGCAGAGACCCGTTTTTAATGAAATGAGGCACCAACCAACAATTATACCTGTTCACACTTTGCAAGTGCATCCAAGGATAACCTCCGGATTGGCGTAGGACTATTGCAGGATATGGAACCAAGATATTGGATTTTGGGTTTGGGTGGCTATAGTGAACTGATTATCTAGGACTATGGAAAAACTATGGCCCCTGCCTGACCAATGTTTTATATAAAATACACAGATAAAATGGCAGGGGGTGACTTGCAGTTGGGACTCGAGGTGGCACTGCACAAGTCTGAGGCCATGTGTTTTCATGGTCTTCGGAACGCGCCACCGTCGGGTTCCCAAATAACGGTAGGAGGGGTTCACATCGGCGTCGAGTCGACGATGAAGTACCTGGGACTCGTCCTCGACAGTCGGTGGAATTTCGTGGAGCATTTCCGACGTTTGGCTCCCAGACTGGAGCGGGCCGGGGCTACCTTGAAGCGGCTCCTGCCCAATCTAGGGGGTCCAAACGCCTCCTGCCGGAGGCTATACGCGGGGATCGTGCGGTCCATGGCCCTGTACGGGGCACCGGTGTGGGCGCGTTCGTTGAGACGGCGGCCTGCCCGCCGGTTTAACGCGTCCCAGAGGGTCATGGCCACCCGGCTGGTCCGGGGATACCACACGGTCTCCGGTGAGGCGGCGAGCCTCCTTGCCGGATTGCCGCCATGGGATCTAGAGGCAAAAGTCCTCGCGCATATTTGGGAGTGGCGCGAGGAGTCGAATCGCCGGGGCTTGACTCCGATGCCGCGAGAAATCGCGGCACAGGCGGACAGAGCTCCGACGGGATCTCATGGCATCATGGAGAGTGCGATTGTCGCAACCCAGTGCTGGGCACGCCACTATTGCGGCGATAAGTCCCCTCTTTGAGGAGTGGCTGGAGAGGCGCCACGGCATCCTCACCTTCCGCCTGACGCAGGTCCTCACCGGACACGGCTGTTTCGGGAGGTACCTGTTTCGGATAAGGCGGGAGGAAACGCCCGGGTGTCATCACTGCGTGGATCGCCCGGAGGACATGGTGGAGCATACGGTGGAGGTATGCCCGACTTGGGCAGAGCACCGCCGTGTCCTCGTGGAGGCGATCGGTGGCGGGGATCTCTCGCGTCCGGCCCTGGTTCAGGCCATGGTACAGAGCGAGAGGGCATGGGAGGCCGTCACCTCCTTCTGCGAAGCAGTAATGCTCGTGAAACAGGAGGCGCAGCGCGTGAGGGAGAGGCAAATTTCGCGCCCTCATGCCCCTAGCCGCCGCAGGAGGAGACGCCCTGGGCTTCGGGAATCTATTGCCGATTCCCGGCCACCGTAGGCGCGGGCTTGCGGACAGTGAGCAATGGGTAGCTTGCCGTCCGGTAAGGACCAAACCCGGGTCGACGGTGCGTTGTGTTCCACGCGCGCCTCAAAGAGATGTCAGCAAGTGAAAGGGTCCGATGAGACCATTGCCTGCCGGGGTTGCGGGAAAGTCTGAAAGGGATACCTTGGCCCCCTGGCATTGCACAGGCAACAGAAGGAACACGGGTGGGTTTTAGTCAGTAAGAGTCCGACACGCCCTCTCGCTCCACCCAGAGCGGGAGAAGTCATTTGATGATTTCCCAACCAAAAAAAAAAGGGGGCTGACTTGCAAGGGCATATTATAGCTTTAAAATTTTGTAAATATTATATTTTAAATATTTAGTCAATCGTGATCATGAAAATTCTCAAATCACGTTAGCAAAGTCGCTTAACGGCCTGGTATCATCATTCAATGAAAATCTTTAGTTTGAACAACGTTTTAGTTTTCTTTAGAACTCATTCATAAAATATTTCTATGTGCTCCTGGTAGAGCCTAAAGCTTCATGTAAAAAAAGATTTGAAAAACTAGGTTTTCTAAAAGAAAAGTTCAGTGTGAAACTGAAAATAAAAAAACGGAGAAGCGGAAAAAGGATTGACAAGAATGAATTCTGTATAAAGATGAAATCAAGTGACTTTTTCAAAAAAAAAAACGAACTTCCTGTCCCGGATGCAATAGAACACTGGCAACGAAGGTGGCAAGTCAGTTTTGTGGCACTTTTTGTGTATCTCAGTAATGCTTGGCGAGGTGACATGGGGCAAATTGGATTTACCTGTCGGCAGACGCACGAGACAGTGCACATTACCGGATATTTTTGCCGCTTTTCCTGTAATCTTGTAATGGCTGGAGAGGGATGTGTCTGAAAATGGAGAGAAAAATGCATATTTTATTTTTGTGTCATTCGAGATTATCTTGACGTGTATGTACATCATTTGAATTGTGGGGTTTGTTTGTGTTAAGTATTTATCCCTGCATAAAAAGTAAGACCATGAAAATTTTCCCTACATTTACATAAAGTAGGCGCTCGGTAATCCGGCGCTCACTAATCCGACACGTCCAATAGTCCGGCATTTTCTAACTTAGCTCTCCTACCATAGATATCCGTCTCCTACTCTATATCTATATCCGGGCAGGTTTAATATAAAAGTGCAGATTACAGAGCTGATTTATCGCTGTCGTTCTGCAGTCCGGTCCGATTCTACGAGTAGGTAATAAAGATTTTTTAAGGTAAACTAATAAAGATTTTTTACTTTGAAAATCTGTGTTCAAATTATTTCTTAGGCGAAAAAAAAGGGTGCCGGATTACCGAAAGCCTACTGTATTTGCAATCTTTACCATATTGTTCATATCTCCCTCTATATATAACGATTAAATAAACAATTCACGTAACATTTTTCATCCGAACTTCGCTTCAAGATGATAAAAAATTAATATCTCTAAGTAACAAAGGAAGTGCGAAAATGGTTCTGTAATTGCTTTTCCGAGGAGTACCACCTACGTGTTATTTTAAACTTGGAATGGAAGGACACTAAGTGATAGATGAGGATACGGTACGGTAAAGAAAGTTTATTTCTTAGAGCATGTGAGCGATGGCTGGCCAACTGTTTATTATAAAAGATGCCAGTCATTTATCTTTGTTATTTATTTTAAAGTAAGACGAAAGCTGGTTTGGAGAAGTTGGAATTGAAAATAACTTCTGCGGAGATCATTCGTAAAATAGTTAAACCTTTTTAGTAAGATTACTGATCTATACATATATAAAATGCTTTGTCCTGTATGACTGACTGACGGATCACAATGCATAGCCTAAACAACTGATCGTAGAGATCTGAAACTTGGAGGGTGTGTTGTTTGTACGACGTAGGCATCCAACAAGAAAGGATTTTCCGAAATTCTACCCCTCAGGGAGTAAAAACGGGGGCAAAGTTTGTATGGGGCAACGTGATTCCTTGGTTCAATCTTCTTCAAATTTTGCATAAACATTCTATAACAGTATTGATGGAAGACGTGTTTCGTATTTTATTGAAACTCATCGCCTAACGGGGTTAAAAAGGGGTAGAAAGTTATTTTGGGGGTGATTTGCATCGAAGTTGATATCAATACTCCTTAGTGCTTTTGATTTAAATTACATTTTATTTTGACACATGGTTGAAAACTCAATCCGATTTTATTCAAAAAACGTTGAATTCACATAAAAGCTTGGCGCAATGCAATAAATACTCTTTAAAATTGGAATGTCAAATATACCTAAAATAATATTAGATTAGAATTCGAAATTTAAATATTTAAGTATGTAGTAGTTTGTCTTAGAATTTTAATTTAGTGTGTATTGTTTTTTCGCAATTTTCTTACATTTATAAATTTGTCAGTGACTATTTTTTTTTTAAATGAGAGCAGTATTGGTCAACTTCAATGAGAAATTAATAAACTTTACTATTGTACCAATAGTGGGGGATGGCACATGCCATTTCCCTACGCTTTCTTATTTGTTGTAGGTACGGCACACAAGAGCGCTCAATGGATATTTGTGAAGAAATTGTGCGTCATGTGACGAACAATTGGGATGAATATGCTGTTATGTCTCATGACCGTTATGGCAACAATCATGGGACAAATGAAGAGTATACATTAGATATGTTACAACACTCTACATATGGCGGTTTCAGCGAGTTAGTTGCAGCCGGTCAAATATACCCATTCGTATTTGAAGTGTATCGAAATAGCAACCTGTATGCCAAATTTGGTACAGAAGACCAACCCATCAAAAGGTTACATTTTTCCCAAGATCTTTCTAATGGTCACTTTGATGCCTACGCTGATGCCGATGGTGATAATAACACTGATGAGCGTCTAATAGCCAAAAAACGAGGCATTGAAATGGCTGTATCTCCGACGTTTACTCAACCTTCACCAATTTCTAAAAATGTGCAAGACTATCATTCGCCTACTTATACAATTGTTGAATCTGAATATGAGTCAGATTTCGTTTTTTCTTTGTTTACGAATAATTGCATAGAATCTCCAACATTCACTACCCAAGAGTCAGTCCAAAATGAAATTAGTTTGACAAATAAGTCACAAAAAATAAGGCGAAGAAACGCAGGGTTACCAATGTGGTCTGAAAATTGCAACTTAAGGAAGCAAGAAAAAAATATTATCAAAATGAACCTTCTAACCATCGTAAACAGCAGCTAATTATCAGGAAAATACCCTAAAGTTCACAGGCATTGATTATCAGCGGGAACACCCTGAAGTACATGAGCAGGCTGCAAGTAAATATCGGCGCAAACACCTTGAAGTGTACAGAATTACGATATGAACGAAATCATGAAGGACAGCGAGTTGAAAGACGTCTACAACCTTGGAATTTTAAAGCCTTTTCTGGACTAAGTTATGATAACAAGCGTTCGATATTCATCGAATGTGGTGTACAACTCTCAAGTAAAAGGATGAATCTGTGGGAATGTGCTGCGATTCAGGTCCAGCTCGAACCTTTGCAAAAGCTTCCAGATCTTCTGTACTGTTTGATAATAAACCTCCACCCTGAGCATGATCACTTCATGGCTGGCATACGGCATTATAATAGTTGTTTTCAAATGACCTCATTTGGAGCTAAAAAGATAATACAGGATGGTTTTATGCCTACGGTCAAAGTGCAGGGCCAAGTGTATCATTTCATTTGGTTGGAAGTTTGTTTCCGCCACCACAGAATGAACCACAGTTCTTACAGATATATTTTGCTGGTGAGGACGATAGAGAAGTTTAATTGAGATGCAATAACTTTATTTATGTAAAACCTGGCTTGGTAAGGTAATTACAAGAAATGCTAAATACTCATAATGTATACGTAAGAGTAAGTTGTTATAAATTCTGAAAGAAAGCCCACAAATGGCCACAGTGGACGGTATAATGAACCTACGTCAAATAAAGTTGCTTTAGTTATTGCTGGATAGCAACTTTCTAAGCGGGATATTTTAATAGTACTATAAAACAAAGACCTTTTCATTCATATTGTAAGAATATGCAAATACTTCCGTATATTTCCTATCGTATATGTATCGTATACATTCTATTTATTCTGTGTTGTTTATTAGTTCATGGAAAATGAGGATACAGTTTTTTCTATATAATCATGAGTTATTTTTTAGTGTTCTTAGGCATGAATTTATACTTAATACGAGTAAAACCATTATTTTTACATTGGATAGCCCAATTCTTGAGGAAGGTATAGGCTATGTAACATCACGCTACTACTCTTAAGAGCCAAGCAAAAGAAAAAATACAGCAGAAGCTAGTCTACTGATAAAAAACTACTGGCCTATTTTGATGAAAAAATATATGGAAAGCTATTATTTGTTATGTTAAAGAAAAAAAAACATAAAAAAAAACTTCAACGGCATTCATATTATTTTGTTATCGCCACGGGCGAGTTTTTATTTGTAACAAATCGAACCTCTTTAGAGCAAAATCCATTAGATGTTTTTCTCTAATTTATTAATTAATTCTGTATCGTCGAATTATAATTATTGTTTTGGTTTCTTATAATAATTATTTTTATTTAAATATTGTCTTATTTTATAAATTAAAGAGATGACATGATTGGTTTAAAAAAAAGAATAGTTTGGGTAGATATTATACCTACTTACCTACCTTGTTATTTATTATCTGTCAACAGATACCAAATAACAATTAGGATACCATAGATCAATCTATGGTATCCTAATTATCGTACTGTCTATTAAGTTTTGTTTTCCGTGTTATTACAGTGGTAGGTAACTAATGATTACAGTAATATATAAACAGATAAACCCTCCCTAAACCTTAGTGCATTATTTTTTGATGATAGCTGGAATACTTATCATAAATGAAATGCGTCTTATAATTTTAACAATGGTGAGATGGACATTTTACAAATCAATAATGCACCTGCGTAGATTTTGATGATATCATAAACAAAGCTAAGAACAAATTATCGGACGCGTCCGTAAGCCGCGGCTGACACACTGTGCACGTTGTTCCCAGCTCCAGCCGGCCAGATTTCCATCAGACGTCCGAACGCTCAAGGACGGCCCAAGGTCACATCCGCGACTTACGACCGATAGTTATCATGGTGCTAAATGTACTATCCAGATACAAATAAGCCGCGTCCGATAATTTGTCCTCGACTTACGTCCGATAGTTTGCATGGTGCTAAATGTAGGTACAGACGCCAGCACGTCAACCTACTACAATCTGTCAAATTTCTTTAATAAATGATAAATAAATGATAAATGATTTATTTCTGCAAGTAGGTTTGTACAAACACTTTTACACGTCAATCATATTTTAAAAACTAGATGAGGTCGGCGTTTCCTATCTGACTACTCTGAGAAGAAAGGCCGAAACAAACTCAGAGATCACAGTCTCTTTTAAAGTCCAGACATAATCTTGGTCAGATCATGTGAAGACGATGTAGATTGATGTCTGAAATGGTCTTTTGAGGAAATAACCATTCAGATTGAGAAGACCTGTCCAGTCAGTGCACGCATTTGTCAGTTATCGTGCAGCTCAACTCAGAATTTAAGGAGCTCAACGATTCGACGAACAATACCAAAGAAAAGACGTTTGGGTAGGCCACATAAATTACTCAAACTGCCAGACCATGATAAAAACTAATTGACAAAAAAATAAAATAAATTAAAACAAAACAAAAGGGAATAACCTGCATAGTCTTCACATTCACAATAATTAAAATAATATAATACTTTAAAGTAAATATTCATGTCAATTAATATATAACATTCATTAATGTCAATGTGTATATAATAACCCGGAAATAATCTTGGTCAGAGCATTTCAATTTGAGGACCATGTAGATTTGTGTCTGAAATGGTCTTTTGAGGAAAGAACCATACAGATTTGAGTGGACCTGGCCAGTCAGTGCACGCATTTGTCAGTAATCGTGTAGCTCAACTCAGAACTTAAAAAGAGCTCAATGAATCGACGAACAATACCAAAGAAAGGATATTTGGGTAGGCCGCATAAAGTACTCAAACTGCCAGATTAACATAACAAAAAGTAAAATATAGCTAAATAAATGACCCACATAGTCCTCACATCATAATAATAATATTATACTTCACAAAGTAAATATTCATGTCATTTTGTATATAATTTAAAGTTAGCAGAAAAACAAACAAAATTCAAAATGAAAAAATAAAAATAAAAAATAATATAATAAATTGGAGCAGCTCAATCCCAAGCCTTTTTGTCCTCAATGAAATCTTTAACGGTATAAAACGCTTTCTGGCACAACTTACGTTTATAATAGATTTTCAACTTTATTACTTAAGAGTAAGGTTCAAAGTTGATTGGGAAAATTTGACAGTTTCGGGTAGGTTGATGTCCTGGCGTCTGTACTATCAAGATACAAATAAGCCGCGTTAATTTGTTTCCAGCCTATGGCTTCCTGTACCTACATGACACCGGAGCCGCAGTGGCGCCGGATCGCATATTTATATACGAATGGATATCACCCATTCGCCGAACCGTTGAAGCACGATAAAAATTTCGGAATATCTCGTGTAAAATCTACGCGGCAGCGCGGCGTTGGCGTCGGAGCAGCTCAGGCGTCATGTAGGTACAGGAAGCTTTCATACCGAATATTGCATGATCGTATGACGTAGGTTTTTAAAACCCACGTAAGTTATAATCCTAACTTAATATTATAAATGCGAATGTGAGTTTGTTGTGTTACACTTTCACGCTAAAACTGCTGAAAGGATATGGATAAAATTTGGCTCATGTAGACCCTGGCCTGGGTTAGGACATTATACTCAATACTTCATCCCGGATACTTTTATCCCGGTAGTACATTTCCGTGGGATAATTTCCGACCTCGATGCAGCTAGTAGTCGATAAGGGTTAACGGTAAACTGTTGCTAAGACTTAGACAATGTGCACGTGGGTGGTGGCGGTCTACTGACCTTAACCTTGTGTTGGATCATTCGGTTCCCTACAAAATGGTTGAGCTGGGCGGTGCTGATACACGCGTCATGTTCGTGAACGGGCGCCGTCAGTTGAGACTGGTCATCTCTTATCTGCCAGGGCTTATTTTTAATCGTTTTTGATTTATATATTTTTTTTTTACATTGTCTCACATATAGAATCAACAAGAGTAATGTACCCAGGATTTTGTAATTTCTATATTTAAAAGAGTGTCCTTGGAGTTTCTTGTCCGATCTTCTCCATAGAGATCTACGTTTTGGAATGGGCAACTAGCTTCAACTTTCTGACTAACTGACTGACTCTTTGACAATTCAAAAGTGCCTGTAAATGGTTTAATTGAAATAAATGCTTTGAGTTTGAGTTTGAGTTTGAGTTTAAGGTAAGGTAAAACGGGCTGGTTTCCGCAACTCCCTGACAAAGCGCGTATTTTGCGTACGGGTGGGAAAAATCGGTCATTCGATCCACCCCAGCTCCTCAAAGAAGGCCAGCAACGCCTTGGTGTTACTGGCAATCTCGCGTAGGGTACCTGGGTTACCGAAGTACTTTGCCCTGTAAGTGGCGACCACCGGGCAGTTTAACAGCACATGAGCTGCTGTCTCGTCGTTCTCCATGCAGGCCCTGCAGAGTGGACTGTATGTGACTCCTATGACAAAGAGGTATTTATTAAATGACCCGTGGTCAGTTATAGCTGGTGTTACCGTACGCAGCTGTTGTTTAGTTAGTCGAAGAACCCTTCTCGTGAGGCGGTATAAAGACATATAAGGTCTACTGACCTTATATGTGAATAGTTGGTTAGCATATACCTAATTCTTCTACAATCATTGGTACAGACGGCTACTTATCAAGCTAGACAATTCCAGTTTATGTTGATCTCGCATTGTATAGGATTTTCGTACAATGCGAGGTCAGCTTATACTGGAATGGTATAGCTTGATATGTAGCCGTGTGTACATTTGCTAGTAAATGACTTTTAGAGTCTACATGAATCAAGGTTTTTTGAAACATCAAAGTTGTACGTGTAGGATTTCCCCTGTTACATTTATATGTGAATTTGTTTTGAGCAATGAAATAAAAGTTGATCATTCTATCAAAATGTTTATCAGTGTATTATTCAGACACAGGAGTTATATGAAATATTTTTTGTTGGCGATTGAATAGTTGTGTTGTGTTATTTAGGTATGCGGAGGTAGGTACCGTTATAGCACAGTATAATGAAGTAACAGTATTATGTCTCGGCAGTGACCTTGTAATAATTACCTACGGCCGCTCGGTAGATAAACATTCCCGTCCGTGCCGGGTACTCAATACTGTTTCGTACTGATACACACTGAGAATTCGAAGTCGTTTCGTTATTTATACTGTGATTATAGGCAGTACACCTCATCCTCGTATTACTGTAAGGAATTAAGAAATGTGGTTAACTAGCGAACTAAAATATTGATTATGAAATGCAATAATTAATATTATAACACCGAGTATTTAGTTTTAGATGTAAAATAGGTATTTGGAAACTTTTCGGACTTTTAGACCAAATACGGTTACAACATCAAATTCAGTGTTATAATTACAATTCATTATTAATATTCTAGTTCGCTAGTTAGCCACATTTTGTATTTCCATGCAGTAATATTGCCAAATTAATCAAAGCAGCGAAATATTTGACATCTATTTGCGACGTTGCCAACTTTCAGAATAAGCGCTCTTAATGTGAAACTTGTTGACGGGTATTAGTAGAACACTGAAACAAACAGATAACAAGTATTGTTAGTTTTATTATAAGTATGTACATAAATACATATATGATCACAAACCACACATAGGACAAACTATCAAACGCACATGAAACAGTCAGTAATAATAACACAATGTAAATATAAACTGTACATTTATTAGAGATGCCGCGAATACTCGGTATAATTCGGTATTCGACATTACCTACTCGTTTTTTTTTTGTTATTCGTCAAAAACCGAAATAAAGGGTATATTATTCGACATTTGACGAATAGTTGTCTAGATAAAAATTCTTTTTCACTTCTCATGCTCTGAAAGTGCTTATTTGTGCAGGATATAGGCTGCACAAAATCGAATTTTGTGAACAAGTGCATTAACGTATCAACTCATAAATGTGTCTATACACGGTGACATTTGAATCACAGTTTTGCTAGAACAAACGTTGTTCAGACCATGGTCTACTACCATTCCATAACGTCCAATAAGAAAAAAAACGTCATTGGTTTTTGAAAAAACACAAAAAAGACAAAGACATAAAGACATATTAAGGCAAAGAAAATGAGCCATACAGCCAAACACAATAAGAAGTTCATAGATAGAATTTGTTATTTTATAATATTTACTTTAATTTATTTGCCTTATTTGTTTTTTTATGACATAAAATATATTAAAATTTAAATTCAAGTACGGTAGGTTATATAATTAATTTAAGAAAATTATTATTACAAAATTAATTTAATAGCAGGCTGTATAGGTCTGCAGCCCAAGCCTAATATCAATGCCGGGAAAAACAATTTCCTTCAGTATTCAAAACTGTACTAATTTTACTTTGAATTTTAATTAAAGAAATGTTTTGTTATACTACTGTTTTATTTCCTCGCAATCGAAGTGAAAAGCAGAGTTTATAACTCGTCCACAAAACCATTTTATCCTCGACATTACTATCAGCCCTCGGCTTCGTCTCGGGCTGCTAAAAGTCTCGGATAAAAATGGTTCGTTTTGTGCACTTGTTGTAAAATCTACTATTAATGAACAGAAAAACTAGACTTAACAATAATTAAACTTTTATTAATCTTTAAAAACAAAACACACTTAGTTATTTATTATCATTAATATAAAAAGTTGGAAAAAATCTGTCATGTTGAAGTTAATTAGTTAGGCTTTTTAATTAATAACTTCAAATTTAAAGTCCAAAAGGGGCAGATTGTGGTTTCATAAATCAAATCTGCCTCAGAAAATAAATAAACGATGTTATTTTTTATACTTATTCCATTTTTTAAGTCGAGTAATAATGACAAGTATTCGACTATTCGCCGTAGGGAATGGCGATTAATCGGTATTGGACTATTCGCTATAATAACGACTATTCGCGGCATCTCTAACATTTATATAGTGGTAATAACGTCCGCCATCTTGTCTCATTATAAAACTCGTAGTTCCGTCTCTACGTTATATTTGAATTCTCCTGTGTTTTCCTCTCGAATATAAATTATATTGCAGTTGATGCTTTGATATAATATACTAGCTTTTGCCCATGGTTTCACCCACGTCGAGTCGGAACTGTCAAGGGGTCGGTCAGTCAGAAAGATTAAGCTAGTTGCCCATTCCAAAGCGTAGTAGGTATCTATAGAGAAGAACGGACACTCTTTTAAATCAGAATATTGTTACAAAATATTGGTTACATCATTCATGTTGAAATTATAAAGACGTACAGTGAGCGTAATGTAGTCAAAAATAAGAGTTACGCGACTTGAATTGCACTTTATTGTGTCTTAGAAAGAGTTGTTTTTTATTTAAATGATTTTGGGGAGTGAACCATCAGTATTCACCGCGTGCCTTTCAGCCGTTAAGGCGTGAAAAGGTAACAGACAGACCGACAGACAGAGTTACTTTCGCATTTTAATATAGTACTAGCAACCCGCACCACGGGATTTCTAAGGTAAATATAACTTTAATATTAACGTATTATACACATAAACCTTCTAGGATAAATTCTCTAAACGATGGTGAAAACCTCATCAAAATCTGTTGCGTGGTTTAGAAGAACAACGCGGACATACAGACAAAAGCGAAAAGCGACTTCGTTTTATAATATGTATAGAAGTATGGAAGTCAATTAATCTGCTTAGCCTCCTTTTCCCAACTACGTTGGGGTTGGCTTCCAGTCTAACCGGATGCAGCGACTGCCTATCGGACCTCCACAGCCCAGTAACTGGGTAATACGATACATTAGTATGATAGTATGGATATGTAATATTATTCACGTAGGGATTGAGGAGCATGGAAGGAGGCACACCGCTGCTTCAAGATCTACAAATAAGATCACACCTGTACATTTTGTAAATTGATCCTAAGTACCTAGTAAAATCAAATACCTTAATCTAGTGAGTGTCAAATTGCAGGGTGTCTTCTGTAATACTTTTTTGATAGGCTGCGTTCTGACGGTTTTTTTTTAAATATTCGCTGTATCACTTCAATCAATCTGCCTATGTTGGGGTCGGCTTCCAGTCTAACCGGGTGCAGCTGAATACCAGTATTTTACATGGAGCGACTGCCTATGTGACCTCCACAACCCAGTAACTGGGTAATCCGATACCCCTTGGTAAGACTGGTTGTCAGACTTTCGGGCTTCTAACGAGCCGTAACGACTGTCAAAGATCCATGAATGACAGCCGGGACCAACGGCTTAACGTGCTTTCCAAGGCACGGAGGAGTCTCGGTATGTAAAGATGGCCACTTAACCTGATGGATCAACCCGTGCGGCATTTATACTTAGCCACGAGCTCCTCCTTCGCTGTATGACTTGCATCTGGGTAATTTGGCGGTCCTGACACCTGTAAGTTGGACAGTTTTTATTAGTAATAAGGATCAAATTCGTAAAACACATATTCGTTAGTAGGAAACGGCCAGAACGCATTCTCTCAACGGCCGGTCTGTAACAATATTCTCCTTTTAGTCATTACAAATGATGTTAGGTAGGTATACCTACGTATTTTTTTTGCAAGGAAGAGAACAGTTACTTTGTGCGATATTTTTCTTTCTCCTATCATTGTCACGCTTGCTTACAACCGTACTTTCACTTGCTAATGAGAGCTTAACTATTTTTATCTATGCTATGGCAACTACCTACAAAACAGAGGACTTACATTATGAAATATACACTATACATACATACAATGCTTAGTTAATTGTGTTTGCATTGATGGGCTTATCAATAATTCTCTTAGTGATTTATAATGCAACGCAATCGCATCGAAGATAATGGTCAGCTTGGGTTCAGTCCACCATGCACTTAGGTCGATAGGTACCTAGGTACTTAGTTATAAATTAACACCAATGGTTCAGCAGATATATAATAATATATTGTGCTCTTATTTCATTTCCTATCGTGATAAATGAAGCAAATATTAAATCTAAAACGTAAATTAATTTCATGTCAAAAAATACTCGGCCATATAATAAGTTACATCAGTTGCATCGGAAGAAGCTATCAATATTGTGTTATGTTGTTCTGTAATTAACCATATTAGGTATTTAAGGGTGTCCCGTTCAAAGGGTCCGCAGTTCCGCACAGAATCCTTTCTCCCCCTTCCATTTCCCCCAGTTGTCTGTCCGTCTGGCTGTCCGTACTCCCTCACTCCCAATCTATACTCTGCGTATAATTTGAATTCTGTGTGTACCTAGACATCTCAATAGATATGTTTGTAATGATGGCGGACTAAACGCTGGTGCATACTGTTGCAAATATTTTTATTATTTTTGGTGACATATAATTAGTTTCGATTATAAGGTTTCTTTTAGCAAGCTGCCTTACGCCAATTACCGTGATGAAAACTATGATGTTTTTAGTTGATTTTATTGATTGTATAGGAAGGAACCTTCCGCTTTTAATAATCTTCGCAGTCTTCTGACGGTAAATCGGTTATAAAACTAAATAGGGAAACTTTTTATTTACACACACGTATGTAAAAATAAGAAGGGAAATAATCGTAGGGCATCAAAAAATCTGCTAAATATAATAAAATGAACTTTTAATTTCTATGATTACAAAGTCAAGCATCGTGGTTGTTTGTGTATGTGGCTATGTAAAATAACATGCTTCAAGTAAGTAATGTAATATGACAATATCGATTTTAGAAATATGTAGGTATAACACTGTACTTGTGATATATTCCAAAGGAAGCCAGCGCGAATACGAATATTCTTCCTATCTAGGGCGACGTTTCTTTACGACATTACTCTGTGCTCCGAATACACTCAGAGACTTTTATATAAACATAAATACATCGAACGCGAACATTCAGGGCGTCTATTTGCGAATCCATTTCATTGCCTTTGACAGGGAACGAAAAATTCTAACATACCATATTCATCTGAAGTCACGTCGTAATAGAGTGTAACATAAATAAAAGCCTCGGTTCTTGTTAGTTCGTCGGCAAAGCTCTCGAAGTGCGACGCCGTCCGCCATGCTGCTCTCAGCTCCTTTGAGGAGCAAACATCAATATAATTGGATTGCCTTACAATTTTTAACTAAACAGCCTATAGAGTCCTCAAAGCATGCTGAAGACTTGTTTGGGGAGATCCTATTCTGCAGCTGAATAAGAAAACTTTGGCTTTGTATGCTTTTCTCGAAGCCACTCCTTTGAAGATGTCTGTGCATTACGTTAATGGGAATATCCAATTTTGTGTCTGTAGAGACAGTCATTACGTCTTCGTCGTTTACTTAAGGAATCATAAGTCTAAGAAACAAGGCAGCTTCGGCTGGTTAGAAAGTAAAGTACCTATACTTTCGATCTATGTTTCGAACACATATATTTCTACTTCACTGCTTGTTAGTTTAAAACTGATTACATATTAGCTGTGTTCTAAAACAATATCTGTAGATTTATTGTTTTAGAACACAGCGAATGCTAAAAAGTTGTAAATATTTGAGTTGTCTACCGCTGGGTGGCCACTACTATATATTATCAGGTGGTGAGTGGGTTTCTTACAACCTTTTTGGCCACCATTTTGATTTGGCGCCAAATTATATGGTTGTTGGAATTTGCCACATTTGAACAAAATATTTGATTGTATGGTTCGTCATTTTAAAAACGGCGCGGTCCGTTTACAAACGCTGGCGGTTTTGCAAAGTGCCTAAGGCAAATTAGCAATTCGGTCATTTTTTATAATTTCGATATTGAGTGTTATTGTAGGATGACCATCATAAAACACAGGTTGGACAAATTATTTAATGTTAGCGCAAGGTGCGTTACGTCACACGCAAGTTTGATACCAGCCGGTCGATTCTGTAAAAATCTCACGGTGAAAACTTAGGTGAAGTGAGTTTGTTTTTGCTTGACATTGACACTATTGACAGCTCACTCCACGCTTACTTCACCGAAGTTTTCACGGTGAGATTTTTCCAGAATAGCACCGCAGCAGTGTTATTCTGTAACCATCTCACCGTGAAAACTTAGGTGAAGTGAGTTGTCATTCCAACAGGGTGAGATGACATTGACAGCTCACTTCACATGTTTTCACGGTGAAGTGGTTACAGGAATCGACATGCAGTTCACAATTTGTCGGTATTATTTCCGTTAGATTATAAACTATCAAAAAATAATGCGTTAAATTGTAAATTATTTGTTGCAGTTCAAAACCTTACGTTTTTACGTGCCGGATAACTAAATAATTCACTTTTTTGACGAAGTAGGACCCTAAATTATCTTTGTCTGACGGCTTAGGTGGAGTAGATACTTACACAATTATTTCCTTGAAGAGGCTACAGAACAGGTGTTGCTGTTACTGCCACTAGCAGTAGCAACAATAATAAGATTTTTTATTTCATCAAATCACTGAGTTAGACCTAGAAAAGACGTGGTTCCAATAAGACGGTGCCAGTAACCATGCAGCACGAAACATAACCGAAACTGAGAAGAATGTTTCCGAAATAATAAATTCCAAGAAAAGTCTTATATTTATTTGACCCCCCAAATTCACCAGATTTGACAGGTCCTGACGTTCTCGGTGGGGTTATCTGAAGTAACGTATCGTGGTTAATTTTCAACACTAGAAGCAGAATATTTGTGACTCTGACAGTGGCATACCTAATAAGTATGCGAAAATTTGGTGAAAAACACGATGAAAAGCGATAAAAAGAAAGGAGTTTAAACCAGAAAAAAAGTTGGAGATTTTCGGACTAAATTGCCAAGCCTGTATTATATTAAACTAGATGCACCCCGCGGTTTCATCCGCGTAAGTCTCGATCCCGTGGGAATATCGGGATAAAAGGTTCCATTTCCTTTTTCAGGTCAATTTTTCAGGCCATTTAGTAAATTTTATCCAAATCCGTTCAGTCGTTTCAGTGTAAAAGCATGACAAACAAACAATCAAATAAACAAACAAACTCACTTTCACATTTATAACATTAGTGAGGATGTTAGGATTATTATTATTATTATATCTATTTATGGGAAATAATTTTGGTTTGTAATTAAATAAAAGTCGTGTCGTGGGACTCCCGGCTGTAACGAAGTTCCTTTCGCTGTATATTATGTATTAATACAAACACAAAAACTTTGACACTTGAAACTTGAGACAAGAAATTGACTTTTTCGGGCATAACACTTTTTCGTTACGTGACGAATTCTACCAGTCAACTTCTACCGCAAGCCGCGTAAAAGAACTTCGTTCCAATAATCTTAATTTAAAGTTTCGAATTGTCCGCCCTATATATCAGGATATTATTTTTACATATTAAATAATCAAATTGCTTTCTCGCTTCCTTTGCGCATAAAAAGAGAGTTCTGACCTATTTTCCTAACAACAATGGATTTTAAGAAAGTACCTTTGCTTTACCTCGAGTTAATAAATTCTTTTATCAAACTCAACAAATCTATTAGACAAAGAATAGAACAATGTCTAGAAAAACGTGCCTCAAACTCGGATCAGCTATAAAGCCCGCGAGATAAAATATCGGCACAGGATCGTGGCGAAACTCCCTACTTCTCCACATAGAGCTTTGACTGAGCCGAAGTTTATTTAACTTTTTTACTATCGATGTAGTGGGAGCCCGAGCTGGCGATAAACCTTTGGCACCAAAGCTGCGAATGAAATCCAATTGTCTGCCGGATTTTTCCATTCAGGTAAAATATTTAAGCAAACTTCAGGTGGAGAAATTATATTTGAAACTACGAGAGCAACACAATAATATTATAGGAAAGGTGCTCATAATAAATTGCACGAACGAGCTTTTATTTCCTTTAAAACTCGTGTTGTGTTGACAGCGTTTGATAAATGCTGCAGCGGCGCTTTCTTCTCACGTAATGTCGAATAAAAAGTGTAGGGGCGTGGCTGTGAGGCGAGCATAGCGTAATGCACATTAATGATCGATGAATATTATTTTTCTTTAAGTGTTGCATTCGTGTCTCTCGTGCTTTGCATTCATTACTTGAATTTACTTAGTTTTAATTCTTGTCGGCTCTTTGAATTACTTTCAGCCTATTTATTTTTTTACATCTTTTAATGAAAATGAGCATTGAAAATATCTTCATGATTCACAATATTTGAAGAAACTTTATGCTTATCTTGGAAATATTTAAAGCCACGATGTTTCAACCTGTTATAGCACTTTCCCAACAAACCTCACGAGAGTTTAAATCTAATTTCCCTTTAAAACAGGAAGCAATAATAATTTCATCTACACGGAGCTAATCAAAAGCTTTTAAACATAAAAGTTAACCAGAAGTCTGTACCATAATAGCTATAAGATGTTTTTCTCTCTCGTCGTTCCCCTAATGGGTATCTTGAAAAGGATATTTTCTTTAGACGGAGCCTTTCAAACGTTGTTTTTGCTTTTCCCGCGTCGCCGCCTCGGTCTCGTAAATTGGCTTTCAAACAACTATAAACCAAATAATAAAATACGTTTCGCCACACTGCTCTCAGTGCACACTGGAGGAAACGTTATAGCAAAGTATGCGACCGACGACTTGTGTTCAGATGGCGAATGCAATTTTCAAAGGGAAACGTTACACTTGTAGTTATGCCTTTATAAAATAATAATTTACAGTTTTTTCTTCGGTATGCTTCTGGTTTCTTTTTGCGTGGGAGGCTTAACGTCCACCTTCGTCTCTCAGTAGGTACTGTGTATTGAGTTTTGCTCTTACTTCTCTAGACAGGATTTTTTCTTATTCTTTCACAGTTTCCGCTCTCCGGAGAGTGTTTTGATATTGATTTTATACTTAAGCTTTAAGGTGAAGTTGTCAGTAAAAATGTGGGAGTAACTTTAGTAGAAAAATATAAAACATAGTACATAATATGTAAATGCTAACTGAGTAAGACCAAAAAATGTAGTTGCTAGGATAACGATCGGTATTCTAAAATTCTGAAACTATGTAAAACATTCGACCTACATGAGTACACGAAGATCCGAATCACCTCTCCACCCTCTGTGAAACTCAGACGGTCATGTGAATTTAATCAACATCGTATTACACTCTAACTAACCTTCATACTGTAAAGCGGCGCAATATGAGACCGACATCATTAGTGCATACTGCCATCGTGTACTCGTGTACTCGACAGCGTACAACAAGTACTAGAGTACAAGTAGTTATAGTTAGAACTAGCATCTGGGAGTATGAATGAGACAAGCTGAAGAAACGTGTAGCCATATTTTCGTCTACATGTTTATAATTTGAATAAGAGGATACAAGCATCATCATGTGTGGCATGAATAGGGTTGCTAACTTTTTTTTATATCAAATTAGTATTTTCGAAGCCATAGCCGCCCGTAAAAATATACTAGATAGCGAAATAATAAAAAAATAAAAAAATAGTAGATATGTTATGTATTTTTTAAATTTATGTATTTTGCTACAATGAACCTTTATTAAAAGCTATGAAAAAAATGATGTCTACTATTTTTACACTCTAAATTATATTTACAAAATACCACTAATTCAGCTTTTATGAGATTAATATTGGCCCTATTGCGATCATCTTGTCATTTTGTATTGAAATATTTTTTTATTTAAAAATATAGTATTTAGGCCTCTAATATATCAGTATACTATATTATATAGTAGGGTTGGCAACCCTAGCCATGAATGCATTATTGTGTTTACCAATCAATCTGCCAAGTTTAGTGTAATATTACGGTTGTTGGCTGTTTGGTGAAGCTATGGAAGCATAATATCTATGAAAATACAACTGTAATCAAAAGTATGAACACTGTGCTTAATCTTGTTTACAGATTCAATGCCTCGACAAACGTCTTTTTATCAAAAAAGCATAAAATAAAATTGAGGACTACGTTGAAGAAAATTACGTTTGGCAATAATTCCTTCTGCACATGTGGCTTCCCTGGTATCTCATTAACGACATAATTGTGTAATTGCTTATTAACTGCTCCCAAAATATGATGTTTATTTTACAATATTTTATGACATAATCTTACAATGATTTGAAATTAAGTAAATACTATTGTAACTTCAAGTCTTCAACAACATCCGAATGGATATCCACAAAAGCCTTAGTGGCTTTAGTGGATATCTATTCAGATTTAGTAACAGTTGTAATAGAAATTATGCATTTGTTTAATATTTTTTGTTTTCTATTCTTTTATATAGATTATTTTCTGTTTTATGAATGTTGAAAGCCCCGAGACTCATATATGCTGCGATTTGTAGACCATTTTCTATTTTGTTCAGTACCTCTTACTGGTTGACATTGTCCTCTCTTAACAAATTTCATTTATTATTATCTAAGAGATTGTGACTAAATACTACCATTTGTTTATGTGCCGTCTTAATTTATTCATATATTATTAGATTATTAACTATTAGTGTTTGGCATGAAATTGTGACATCTACTTACCTATTGACTTTATTTTATATTTTTTGTTTAAATTTTGTTAAAGTGATATTCGATTACTTAAGTTATTTTGTATGCCTTCTGGCGGGACATAGTATGGGGACCAACGTTTTTTATTTAAATATAACATTTGTATAATTTTACCATATGTGCACAAAATTAATAAATGAAATTGAATTTGATCCAACAACAGTCAACAGCATCTATTAACAGTGTAATTTGAAAACATTGTAAAATTCATCTCGTGTCTTTCCGGCTCATCTCTATAATAAACGACAAATTGGAACTGTACACCTAGGTTCTGACGTACTAGTTCCCATGTATGTAGGTTTATGTGAAATAAAATATTTTAAATTTTTCTCTTCAGTTTTCAAGCCCAAGATACCTACTTACACATTAGCAGTGCCTAGTTCCTATTAACACTTAGTACTGCTGACAGTGCACTTAAGATACCAACGTCGACATTAGCCTGTCATATTAATACTCTGAGAGTAAAGCACTCTAGACGACGCGCCTTCCGGTCACCTCGCTCCTGCACTCTGTGCATTAGCCCAGGGTAGCACAGCACAGCATAGCATTTCCCAGCACAGCCCAGCTAAATGCATTAGCCTGTTTACTCGGTATTAGACGGAGATTCAAGTCCTCCACTTTAAAGATATTACGGTTTTTAAGTAAAAGCTCTCGTACGACGAGATTGAGTTTCTAGTCGCAGTTCGTTATGAGATTGAAGTGCTTTTTTAATCAGTTTATACGCTGAAAATATTTTTACAGTATAATATACAGGGTGTTTGGCAGAACGTTGTACATACGAAAATGGTGGATAGATTGGGTCATCTGCTACTTACTCAGCCCTAATTTAATTGGCCCTGGACCCCAGGATATTAAAAAAAATTTTTTTTTGCTTTCTTCTAGTTTCACCACTTTCTTAACTTTAGAGTGTATTTTTTATCACAAATGGATAAAACAGGCATTTTTTTATCGTTAATGTTGGTAGATTCTTATAATACTTGCTTTATTCAGATGTTAGCTAGAAAAAAAGTTATAAGTCCTCAAACTTACAGAAATATGTAAAAAAATACTTGAAACTAAATTTCAACTTGCATTTAAAAAAAAAAAAAATGGGTTGAGTAAGTAGCAGATGACCCCACCTATCCACCATTTTCGTATGTTCAACGTTCTGCCAAACACCCTGTATAATGTATTTGCATGTAGATAGTTGTTGTAAATGTAAACATGACTGGCGAATTGTGGGTCCATGTGGCAAGGTGATCACCCCTGCCTATGTTCGTTTCGCGAGCAGTTATTGTAATGAAATTATTACTGTATTTAAATGAAAACCTTGTATAATTGTCGACGTACGTTGTATTGTTGTCATATATTGATTTTGAGTAATTTTACCATAACTGTCTCTTTTTAAAGCTAGTAACATGTGGAAACGTAGTGGATTGTACATTTACATATAGCAAACTGTGGATCTCGATGTATTATACAATGTACGATTGTCTGTTTTCCCAAATAAAAAATAAAATAAAATAAAAAAACCATGTGTGTTGTGGAATTTTACTATAAGTAGCGATGGTTTTAATTTCTTTTTGTTTCTAGTTGTTCTTCAGCTGATATGAAGGACTAGTGTCCTGAGGAAACAACTAAACTTCCTAACAGAAACAAAATTTTGTAATCTGGCTCTAGACATAAACTTGACCTTAAAGGTACCATTCCGTAGCCAACCGCAGATTTGCAACGACTGGTTTCTATGAGTTTCTATGAAATTCCTTCCGTGGCTAGCAACACGTCGCCTTCATAGAAATACATAGAAACAAGTCAGCGACACGTTACCTGCAGTAGCCGCCTGCGGTCGGCTACGGAATTGTACATGTATCTAGCTTCATTGCTTGACTGAACACAAAATCCTCTTGACAGACGTCTCTGTTGCATATAGCAGTACAGTAGTTATTTCTATGAACTCTTTGTTCTATAGTGAAGGAATTCTAATAGCCTGTATGTGAGATCATTGGCATTCCTTAATTTTCATCAAATTTTTCATTCCATGTCTTTGTAAAACAATATTCTTCTCTTGCGTTGTGATTAAAGAGACCTGTA
The DNA here is from genome assembly GCA_963853775.1 of Xanthia togata. Classification (NCBI taxonomy): domain Eukaryota; kingdom Metazoa; phylum Arthropoda; class Insecta; order Lepidoptera; family Noctuidae; genus Xanthia; species Xanthia togata. The sequence goes on along the minus strand of OY970798.1, from coordinate 21,017,634 downwards.
AAGACACTTCTGAAAATCGCATCGATTTGGCTCTTCACCAACGCAGTACTGAAACTAATTATTTTGAGTTTCTCAGTATTGTTTGATTTCAGCAGCGGTTTATTTGGCAATCTATTAGTTGCTCACGACTTGGTACTTGGTACCTCATCGGTTGCGTGTGCATCGTTCTCATGTTGATTATGATGCAGGGATCGTTGCTAGATTACTAGTTCGTATTTTTTTGTATTATCTAGGCACCTACTTATTTTAAAGGAACTTGGAATTAATAGAATGTTTTAGATAGGTACTTAAAATTTTCTTTATTAAATATTTCAATTTATAATCACATTTTTTAAACTAAGTACATAGGAATATATTATCATATTATTAATTAAAAATTAATCTCAAAATAACAACATAGTTTGGCATACAGGTAATGTTTCAAATGTAAAAATTTCTTTTAAAACCAACAATATTAAATATTTCGAGATCTAATAAATAAACATTTTGCTATTTTGAACTAAGTTAAAGAGATCAAAACTTGAATCAGGTAACGATAATAATATAACTAATTTGGTACAGTGGCATTAAATAGTGACGATAGAAAAATAGCATTGTTGTGGACGATACACGAACATAATAATTTGAACTACGGGCGAAATAATTAGATAAGCCAAAACCCCATGAATAAGACCTTCCCATCCCTATACCACGTTTAAAGTTTATATAAATCTTGATGACGCATGTAGATTGGCTGCGTCAAGCGGTGCCTACTGCTGAGTGTAGTGGTGTGTCGGATTGAGCTAGCAATGCTGAATTGCTGACGCGTTCGTTATCAGCATTCATTAGGGGTAAATGTTCCGTAACTGGCAACGCTGCGCTATGCGCGCTACGTCAAACTCTGCTAATGGGAATGTTTGCTTCGCTTGCAGATTCACCCGCGTATATTCCGTGAATTGTTAACGTTGATTATCATTTATTTTTCGCACAATTTGCAGAAATATAATGTACAATGTACTGAAGAAGAGTTCATTATTCACTTCAAATTCGTTCTTTTTATTATTTATATACGGATTCTATTCTGGTGTCTGGAATATAATAACTAAACGGATAACCCTTTTAACCCGGTGCTATAGCTGTAGCTCTTCATGAATATTACGTATATTTCACTAGTCTTATCTATGTGTGTCATTAATCATTATAGAGTTTGGCACACGTATAACGGCGCACGCGCATGGAATGACTCCACTGAAACATGTTATTTGACGCTTCTTGTGTGACGTGCTGCATAGTTTTATGCGCCCACTAAGTACTTAGCTTTATTATTGCACACAAAGGAAATATTGCTAATCAGAGCACCGCTACGTTGCACCTTGTCGGTAGAAACCATGTTACGGAACATTTTTACAACCAATACTCAGCATTCATGTTACAGTTTGCAATAAGCATAATTAAATTTAAAATATCAGATACCGTCTTTGTAAATAGATACATCACTTCAATAGATATGTTCCATAAAAATACACCTTTCTCTGTTATCACAGCCCTTAATTTAGCAAGTAATCTTTTAGTACCATTAAATAACAAAATTTTAACTATAAATCAGATACAACTATAGACTTCGTAAGTACTTAATAAGTGCAGGACCGTGACTATCACCCGAGGGCATGAGGCGGAGCCTCCTCGCACGCCACAGGCAACGATCCCGAATATTAACAAAATAAAATATATAACCGAATTAAGAAAAATATCAAAGGTAACATCGCATTTTTTGAGCTTGGCTCTCTTGTAGTAAATTTTGCTACAATTTTGTCCATAAAGATTTAAAAAATATTTCCAAAAAGTCTCACTGTACTTTTAATGTTCTAACTTGTGGATACGAATTGCCTTCAGTCTTGATGAGGTTAGCATTTTTGATTACGAATGTGTGTTATTGAGCAATTTCTTGTACAACATATTAATATGGATGATTACAAGAGTGGGCATACAGTATACACAAGTTGGATTTTCACATGCCATACATTAATGTTGAGGCTCTCTCGGGGGCGAACTTGACCTTTTTACCTACAACTAGTTTTAACGTACTAAACAAGCGAGTCATCATGATAGCTGACACATAAAGTGATAGAACTGGTCAAAGTTCACGGGTTCCATGGCGACCTCGTGGTCTGACTTGTCCAGGAGTTCAGGGTTCCTCTTCAGGAAATTCCTAACCCAGTCTTCGCCTGCCATTCTGGTGTTGACATCAAATGGATGATTTAGATTGTTGTCTTCTGCGTACTGGAAGGCTAGTTCGCGAATATCTCGCCTGGAGACTCCCATAAAATACTTCTCCATACTTTTTATGTATCCAACTAGGTCTTTCTCTTGACTATCTGTGAACACCCGCCGGTAGTGGCCCATTAAAGGTTTGGGGTCGTCAGGTTGCTGGTACCTTATCTTGCTAGCGCGTCTTTGGAGGGTTGAGCGAGGTATGTGGAAGGTCCTGGCGGCCAGCTTGTACCCCATCTTACCTGACACCACCGCTGCGACAGCCTTGGCCATGTCATCTTCGTTCCAGGACTGGCGTCCACTCATTCTTTCGTATCTTCTGACCATTGCACTCTGAAAAACAAATAAGAAAAATATAAACTAACTCTAATTGATAAAATGTCATTAGCATGAAGATATCTTTAATTCGCGAGAACAAGTTTTGACACATATTGTAGTCAAAACAATAATATCAAATCAAAGATTTATTTGGGTGGCGAAAATGTTCAATTTGATGAATAATAATTGAGATATAGACTTATTAATAGATCTTGAATTTCCAAATAATGTTATTTATGCAGACAAATGTGTCATAATTAAAAAGTTAAGTTAGTAACGAATGAGGTTTAATTTCGATGGTCGAGCATGTTTGAACGTTGAGCGAAGGGTAACCGCAGCCTTACCGGTTTTGTGGACCACGATCAATGCCAACTCGAGGTGAAAAAAAAAAATGTCTAAAGACGTTCTAGAAGGTAACGTTGAATAAATATTATCTTTGCGAAATCTTGAGGTAGTACGAGCGTCGTGTCGCATTGTTATGAAGTTACAGGTTGACTTAGTTAGTCAATTATGATGAAGTACCTGCATTTCCATCAATGTCTAAACATTTTAAAAGGATCCTAAATTGTTTACTTAGGTCTTATTTAACGTGTAATTAACGATTTCCAATACAATAAGTATGACTCGACAAGGATACCGTACGTGTAACTACTGGTGGTCGAGCAAGGCCCCAGAAATCAGGCAGGACAAGTTTTTAAGAAAAGTGGTTCACGTAACTTGGGCACTTTCAATTTCGAGATCACCTTTACTTTTAATGTACAGTTACTCCGTTATATTTTATGGATCAGTGTGTTAAGTGCGATATTACAAAGTTGGTGACTTAATAGTTCTGTAAGAATAGAGCTAATCGCAACCGTGATGTTTGTAAGCAATGAGCTCCTTAAAGAGTATCGGCTCTACAATACAATACAGTTTGTAACTCCGCGGAGCTGATAGCGAACAGCACACGATAAAGTATGGCGTGTTTTTCCGACGCGATAACTCTGGAACATTGAGGCCCCTTGCCAACGCGTGTTATTACCGCAATATCACTTAATTACCCATTTATATGAACGAGTATGTCTACAAGCTAACCGCATCTCTGGTGAATTGAATACTTTTATTATTATAGTCGTTTCATCGCCGCTGGCGTGTCACATTGACAGTTCAAAAACGGGAAATACCTCTCGTCAGTGGTCGACCGTCCTTGAATGACCGCGTCATATTTTTTATCTGTCAAAAAAAGAAACACGTCGTCAGCAGTCAGCTGTTTGTGTTAGTTCCATAGCGCGTCTATCAACATGTTGCCGCACCGAGCTAACAACTACAATCCGTTCTCATCTATTGGTAACACATTCATTGCCCGTTTCGTTTGAGATTTTCCGTTTCTGAGCCTTTGCGGCAAGCAATGGTGTACGCTCCGCGTCGACTGACCAAAATATTGCGATAGTACCGATGGAAATCGTAGTAGCGGCGCGAGTACGGCGTGAGTCGAGGTTACTCTGACGCGTGACTTGCAAGGTCCCCCGCTGCATTGCACGATGCGCCAAGGTTGACTCGCTTCTCTGTACCGATATAACCTAGGCCCCATTAATTACTAAATTTTATCAAAATAAAATAGAAATAAAAAAATAATGCTGTCGTATAGTTAATATACCCTAGCGCAGTAGGCCGAAGTGAAATCTGCATCGGATGTTATCGCGTTGCATCGTTGCAGTTAGACAATAGCTTTCAACACGTATGTAACATAAATATAATAGGGTCGCCAGTGAGTACTTACAGTGAGCGTGAGGTTCAGGATCGCGTAGGCAGCCGGGAGGGGGAGGTGGAGGCGAGCAGGCGGCAGGCGGCAGCGGCGCGGCGGCTGGTGGCGCGGAGTCAGGCTCGGCAGGTGGCGTGCGAGCGGGCTGACGGCGCGCGCGACACTGGCGCGGGGCCCGTCTTGCCCCGCCGGCGGCCCTGGCGCGCTGACGTCACCTGGCCCAGGGCCCGACTGCGACGACTATTTTTGTCCGCAACTAATTATCTAGATCCTGCCTTTGTCCGGCCGTGTAACACTGACGAGGAAACCTGGTTTTATCTTTAAAACCAGTTATGTATATAGCTTATAGCTAATTATTGAATACGTCACTCGTGTCAATCGTTCATTTATTTATTTGTCAGCGCGCCGACGACGTAGCGTTATGTTACCTATACTGTGAGTCATTGTACTCGAAATTAAATAAATTACTTACTTGATGTAATATTTACAATAAAGCAAAACGTTATACCTACCATACTAATTAACCCAGTAAGTACAGCTTATTGTTAAATTAATGATAAGTGTAATCGATTTAATATGGGTTAGCTAATGATAGTCACACCGAAAATAAACAATAAACTGTCATAATAAATCACTAGTTCATGGATGTACTGTTGTGAGTAGTATCTAGTATGTTACTAAAAATATCTATGCATTAACGTCCGCAGCAGTAACTAACTATAAGGTTGATAATTTATCGCAATTTATCCGAATAGAGAAAATTTTAACAAAACTCATTTTCCCTTTTATTACAAGTACAGCTGAGTGAATTTAGTGATATTCCCGGCGACATCGCAATCTTCCCTTTTAAAGCGCATATGGAGTAAGTACAGTTTTTTTCGTCAGATAGTTGAATAGTAGCCAAAACGCTAGCGTGTTTAACAAAAGAGAAATTCCCCGGAGATAAAACTGCGGCCAACATTTAATGAGTCATCCCGGTCTGTACCGCGTCGGAAGTCTCCCGGGTGTGGCTAAATAGGACAAACTATGCACGACACCGTCATAACTGAGTACGGACTTTACGTCCACGTTTATGATAATGCTATATGTACCTATAGACATATTAGCTATACTCTTTGGCTCCACATTTTGTACCTACTGGCCAGTTTCAGCCCAGGTATTTTTAAACGATTAGTAGATACTAAATCCAGGGCTGCATTATGAACACGTCCCAACAACCAGTAGTATCTTACTTTACAGATATCTCATAGTTATATCTGATAATTAGAAATGTTTAAAGATACCTGAAAGATGTTTCTTTAGACGTAAAACTGCAATAAATAGTCAATGTTCACGCGAGTGAGAGTCATTCAGTTTGATGGATCATGCGAGCCTGCCATCTAAATTATATCAATGAAGTTTAATGTAATTGGAAATCTTAACACCAAGCTGACTTTTACTTTACAATATTCATTGTTCCCAATGTCCATAATGTTTCGTGTGTGGAGCTGGTTTTTTTTCTAACCAAAATCGTTACAAACAGTTTACCTAAGTGTAGAATACTGTTGATCCCGTATTTAAGCTGATTATATCACTACACTGGCTCATTACCACACCGAGCTTCTCGTGCAGGTACCCCGCCTCCTTTCAATTGTTTCCCGCCATTTGTGGTGAACTGACAGTTGACATAAGTGACAGCTACCTCACTGCTGACGTGCATGAGATAGTGTTTACATATATTATTTAATACGAGTAAATAGATATACTACACCAAGCAAAAGATTATGGAAAATTAAGTTAGAGACAGTTTTAACAGCCGTGTGTTTGGTAAAACTGGTTCGAGTAATGTCCATTGTCCGGAAAATTTAATAACGGCCGTGATATATCCATGTACTAAACGCCTAGAAAGTTTTCTTCCGATACCTACTTCTTTTTACGAGCATCATGTACTGAACCATAAATTACCATAATCTGTTCGAACGTCAAAGTACCAATAAATCAGGTTATTTATGCCCAGAATGTCACTGTAGCAACTTGACGTAATTTTTATAGTTTTACTGAAACAGTTTAACTCAATTTATCGGTACATTGGTACTAAGATAAACCTTGAAAGAAAACAATGAGTCTATCGAATCCAAGTTAATCGAAAATTGAGACCAGTTACGAACTATGCAGTAGTACATAGGCTTATTTCTTAAATGCGTAATAATATAGTTTTGCAACCTTATATAGGTTAATTGAGTTGTTAACTTTACTTATTATCGTCTGGGCCATCTTCATCTTCGTCTTCATCTTCGTTAGCACGGGATCTCTCTAAGAATGAATGAATAAAGGATTGACATGAACGAAAAGATGGCCGTCATCACCATTGTGAAATATAGCAACGACAGACAGTACCTACATCTTCAACTATACCTTCGGGCTTCCATGAGAGAAGTGTACCTTTTAAATTAACACTTTTCAAAATGTCCACTGCCTCGTTGGTCTAGTGGTCGCAAGCGCTACTGCTTAGCATGAGGTCCTGGGTTCGATTCCTAGGTCGGGCAGTTTCATTGAGTTTTTCCATCTGGAAGTTCTCAGTAATAGCAGCCTGGAGTCTGGATTTGTGTCCAGTTGATGGCAATATGGTAGCCCCTTATTACATGGGACAGAGATAACTGGTGAAATGTGGATGTACTATACTGCCTAACCAATCGGGGAGTAGGCTTGATCTTATGTTTCCTCAATGTTCTTTGATCAACATCGCTCATTATTCGTAATGTTCCATTTCTAGATGGACAGTCGAGGTAATAATGTGTGATCACTGATTGTAGGCTGACGTCATCATCCGAACCCCGTTTTCCTTGTATCCGGGAGATTAAATAATTATTCTGTATATTTAAAATATTGTTTTTTTTATATATATACCCGGGACACAGGCCTACTCTCTTCGATAGGGAGTGGGCCGTAATCCACCACGCGGTTCCAGTGCGGGTTGGTAGATGTTACATGTCTTCGAATTTTTGGTTCTAGGACATGCCGGTTTCCTAGCAGTGCACAGTGACGATGAAATAATTTACACACAGTAAAGCGACTACCACTGGGCTACCACTGCTCTTTATATAAATATTACGTCTACATTTTAATGATTACTTTTCCAGTTTTGCTGAGAATTTTTTGTTAAGAAGGAGGGGATTATATAATAGTTATGGAGTAATACTTTATCAGGTAATAACAACAGTTTAAAGAAGTCTACTTAGTTTGTTTTAGAGACAATTTGTGTTCTAAAAACTTCTATTAGACCTTAATTTGTTCTACAAACTAGTGAGTAACTAGAGTAATGACAAGATTAAACAAAACAATTTATTTTATTACCAAAATATGTTGTAATTTGTGTCTAATTAATTTGTCACCAGTCGAAACTGGCAGCTATTAACTATAACAAAATGCTCAAAAGAAAAACTATAAGGTGTGCTATCATCATAATCATCATCATTTCAGTCAAAAGACGTCCACTGCTGGACACACGCCTCCTCTGTGAGAGGGTGGGCCGTAATCCACCACGCGGGTCCAGTGCGGGTTGGCAGATGTCACATGTCTTCGAATTTTTGGTTCTAGGACATGCCAGTTTCGATACATTATGTTTAGGTTTGCTTATGTTAAATAAAAAGGAGTATGTTATAATAAATATGTTAGGATCGTAGAGCAGGTGTCGTTCTATCTGCCTACCTCCATAAGAAAATGGAGTTTATGCGTACAGATAGTGCAATCCACGAAGACGCGCCCCACTCCGCGATTGCTGTACTTTAGTACGGAGCGGAGCGGAGTGGGGCGCGTCTCAGTGGATTGCACCATCTATAATGTATGACTACTTATCTCTATTTATTAACAAAAAGTTCAGATCTTGATAGAGATTTAAGAAATGTTTTGCATTCGATGCACATGGTACGTAGCGTCCGTGTCAGTTCTTGTCTTAATTAATTGTTTGATGGCATCTGTTGCGAGCGTCAACTGTTGTCCACATCAGCTATTTATATAGGTACTTGAAATATACCTACTATGTATACCTACCACGTGAAGCTTCCTCTAAGAATAGACCTGCTCATAATGATCGGTAAAAAGATGGCTAAAGAGTTGCATCAAATGAATGGAACATACCTATTGCATTCTCTGCTAAAGCTTAGTTTATCTCTAAAAAGGGGGTGAACGGTCACACAATAACGGCTATCCCAATGCAGAGCCTTTTTGACACCTGAATGTCAAATACTGGTGAAAATTACAGATTTTCATGACGTTGAAAATAAGACGGAATCGCTCTTTTAGGTAGCCGCTTATGTCTACTTTCTTTGTTAAACAAAATTAAAGGCTGATAAAAATCCATATAAAGTTGATAAAGTTGTTATTAGATCATTGCAATATTTGCATAGTCATCTGCCATACCAACAGCTCTCGATAATAACCAGATATTATGCACTTTATTCTTATGTTTTTCCCCTAATCTCAGGACCAATGTAAACAGACATTTTAATTAGTACGTAGGCAATCAGAATCATCCTTCATCATCCAACAATCATGGCGTATGATACCTTTGTAAATCTTATAAGTGTAGTTGAGTAGATAGTGAATCTATGTACAGACATGTTTTGGCGAGTGTGCGTAGATAAGATAAATAAAATATATCAGTCGCATTTCTATAAAGCGTTGTTATTGTCTGTGCTGATATGACACGAGTACCGCAGGTAGTGATAAATAGTAAGTCTTACACACACACATACGTTCACTTGGATCATGTTTACTTGGATTCTCCGTAGACGACTGAGGTCATTAAATGTAGGTAGGTAACTACTGATAAAACTGACTTAGGTACCTTTACGGATCGGTAATTTCTTGCCCAAGATTCACTTTTATTTATCTTTTTTTGCCAATTATGCAGAAGGATTTAGGTATTAGGGAAAATTGGAAGTTAGACACACGAATTAGTACTTATGTCTTAGTTAATATTAAAAATACAGGCAAAAGAAAAACTTGTCTTTAGTAAATTCGTAGGTGCTATTTAAAGGGCTGGGTGTAATAACGTGTTGCATGTAAAGACAGCAACAAGTTCGAGTGGTAACAGGTTGGTAGCCTTCCCTCGACGTCCACTTTCATACTGTGGGAAGATTAGCGGCTGGTGCTCACAGCTCGCTGAGAAAAACAACCACTTTCCTTTACAGACCCAGCGGCATTGTAGAAATTGTGATACATCTCACAATTGGAAAATATTAAGTAAGTAGAATATAGGTAATGAATATGGTAATTTGTTTATTTTGTCCCTTCTATTTTAATAAAATCGTAAGCCTTTTCCTACTCATTCTAAGCCGATTTTTTTTTCAAAATTTGTCTAAAACACGATTACATTATCTTATCTGATAAAAATATTTGTATCAAAGACGTCAGCAATCCTCTCTAATAATGTGTCAATTATAATTATTATAATAATCTTATCACAATAAAAGCATTGGTGAATCATGACTATTTTTTTATTATCGCTATACACGACTATAAACAAAGTTAAACACTGATTCTTTCCATAAATGGTAAATCTCGTATTTTCCTTCACACACACAAAAATACGAACTACATATATTTTCCTTAGGAATACTTTCCTTAGTTAAACTTACGACGCGACGTAACTTCCCATTTGATCAACTTACTACTGATTCAACTAAATCCAATTGTCCAATTTGGTAGTAAGTAGAGCCGCAATTTGGCGTTCTTGTTAGTTTTTAGGGTTAAGAACGAAACATAGTTTCCGTAACATATAAGATTGAGTTCCGATACGGATTAGATTAGAGAGGCCATTTGTATGGTGGAAAGTAGTAAGTAAATATAGTTTAGTAAGTTATTAAGGAAGTTTAGGAAGCAAATTGTAAGAACTTGGGTTTTGTGTGTTTCTAACTCAATCTTGGAGACCAATGAGCTACACCAGTGGAAGAAAAACATCACGAGGAATCGCTGACTTAATGTTCTCCACCAACATACCAATTAGTTTCCGTGGTCGAAAGTGGGGATTCCAGCTAAGAAGAACAAGCAAGAAACTTCATAGTTTTATCCACGGGTTTAATGTTTTATTTACACAGATAACAGTACTATAACCTTAGCGGCTACAGCTGAAAAAATGTCGTCTTTAAGCAAAGTCAATAATTCGTTGTTTTTATTATCAACAAAAACTCCTCAATAGTATTGTTACAGTCTATTTATTCTTTAGTAATCTGCAACGATTGTCACGATTTCGCTGAAGAAACTGGGATCTGCTTTGTCTTCAGTCTTGGTTCTTCACTCTTCATCTTGTTGGAATATTGAGCAGTGGATATTTACGGGCCGATGTGATGAATGCAGTGACTGTGGGAAAAACATCAATGTGGTTAGTACATGGTTTTGATATAATACCTATACGAGTACTAGGTGGTATCGTATTACCCAGTTACTGGGTTGTGGAGGTCAGATAGGCAGTCGGCAGTCGGTCAGTATTTTACATGGAGATGTAAAATACTGGTATTCAGCTGCATTCGGTTAGACTGGAACCCGTTACTACTTTAAGCGATTAGGAAGAATCTATCTATACACCGAATGACAGCTTTATCCTTTTTTGACAACGAAAAAAAGGTGGCGGTTCTCAAGTCGACGAGGACAATTTGCATCGTTGCAGATGAGACTTGAAACTGGTAAAAAAAGGTTCCATTTCATTTGTGACTACGTCACATTGTGGTATTTGATCTACGTCACATTGTTTCTGTTTAAACAGTTGGCGTTATAACTAAATAAATAAAAAAACAGTCCAGTTGATAAATAGTTATTGAATTTTCAACTACGTAGCTACATTACTACTAGGTAGGTACGTAATGTTAGTTATCTTTTTCTGTTTTTGCCAATGTTTATGCTTCGGGATTTCCCAACTCGTTTTGGATTCAAACGGACAATCCCGAAGCACTCGCTTGGGTAAAAACATAAACATCCATTTATTTGTAGGTATCCATGTGTCTCACGGAATTATCCAACGAATTCTATATGCAATGACAGTGTGTTGGTATGTGGGTTTGTCCTTCTTTCATTCAGCAACGGAGTAACATATCTACGTGATATTTTGCATAGTTTATGGGCCGGAGAGAAAATAATGCCTTTCGTGTGCTTTTATCAATGAGGTTCAATGTAAACAAGAGCAGACACCGCGAACAAAATTTTTGCGCAACATTTTGTTGTCCGGGACAAAAAACGTCTCAGTATACAAGTCTACAATCTGGGGCCCAAGTCTGCTATTTTTATAAATTCCTCATTCCAACACGACCCCATTGTCATTTTGCTAAAAGTTCGTTATCTGTTAAATTCATAATGGTCGATCATTGGTTGATCATTGTATTGCACAAACACGATACTCGTAACGAATTAAAAGAAATGACTGCACAATGACGTTCTCATGGTAGGTCACTGATCAAAGGAACTGTCAAAATTTTAGCAGATTACCGCGTAAGTCAGTCATTCATTTGTCATTATGTACAAGATTATCAATAGCTGCCTTTTCTTTCAATGGAGTGTCAGTGGCTACCATTGGAAAGTCATAATCACAGAGTACTTTTTAATATAGGTAGGTACTCGTACATAATGACGCCAATATGTTAGTTGATTATCAAACTTGTCAAAATCAACAATTTTACTATGATATTAATGATAGACCATTCTGACACTAGATACTGTGATAGCAGACTTGAGGTCCTGAATACGCCGCGGTTGTCACATTTGACATCCGCGGGGACACATGTTTAGTTTGTAATAGCTGCTCTAGTTTACATTGAACCTCAAAGGGTTTTATCATTCTGAATTGGTGATCACAGGGAGGTCCAGGGTCGAAGCACAGGGCTGCACATTTTTACAATGCTACAAGATATAATTGTGATTGAACTTTGGTCACGTACCGAACGTGACTCCACCGTATCTTTATATTATGTTGTACCTACCTATTTACTTAACCAAATACTGACACAGAATTGTGTAGCCTACTCGTCGAAATAATAATAAGTATATGATACAGATCAACACCAATTACTTACTTTGTGTTCACAAAGAATAAATAGTACCTACAACAACAAAAAACTGGCACTATTGGACAAACAAAGATACATTTTTCCTTATATTTTGAAAGATTAGCGTGGATATTTGTAAAGCCAATAAAACATTATTTAGTTTATTTTGGTAAGTACCGTCGGTTGTTGATAGAACGCTGGTATTTTTGGTACAGTAAATCACGAATCGTTTTTTATAGAAACTGAAAGTTTTCATTTCTGTGTAGGTACCTACACAAATTCAGAAAAAAGTGAAGAAAACCTGCATTGAAAGAGATAATGCAGACTTTATTATTCAGAAAACACATGCTACTTTTTCTTACAGAGTACCTCAATTGTTTTTTTTTTTAGTCCGTTTAACTCAGAAAAACCAGAAAGCAAAAGTACAGAATGTTACCCGGAAGCTTTATCTGTATTTTGCCTTGACTGCCGTTGATTGATTGCTTGGTCAAAACGTTCAAAAGAGGCAATAATTTAATCTTCATTATCAACTAATTGTCTATTTGTCTTAACTATTGTTATTGTCAAGGTGTGAAGATTTATTTAAATATTTAAGTTAGCGCAGCTAGTTACCTAATAAATGCATAATAAATTCCATTTTATACAATAGGGATGAAGACTAAAAAATTTTTTTTGTCCGTAATGTAGATTATGAAAAAATAACGTACACGTATTTTTTCTTTTTTTACGTTATCAAAAGATTACGGCGATACATTGAGTTATAATGTGCCATGACGTCACTTGTATGTAGATTTTATACATACTTGTGACGTATCAACCCCCACTCCCCAACTTTAATGCGTTGTATCTGAGTAATTTTTTATTAATATGATAAAGCCAAAAATACGTGTCTAATATTTTTTTATTATCTGAATGACGGACTAAATAGAATTTCTTTTTTTGACCCAGGCATCATCCCTATTGTCATTTCCATATAGTCCTTAGATGTGTCTAGCTCATTTATGTGCCTTTAATGAATTGGATATTAGGTTTCCCTTTGAGTATTACGCGTATTTTCCTATACTAAATGATTAATTCATGCAGTAACTTCATGCACAATGTAGGTACTACTCGACAATCGGTACAGAGGACTGCAAAACACATTGTCTTTACAACTGTGCTATCACTGCGCGACCTCGGAACATAAACGCGAAACATATAGGACGTATCGACATGTCACTATGCGATCATAATTATTATTTATTTTAAAGGTAAATACTGAAATATGGATATTTTTGGTTGGTCTTTCTATAAAATCACTGCTAGTTTTCAGAAGAATCTTTTGGAGCGGTCATTAGGAATGGGCAAACTGTCAAAGAGAATAATGACTTCTAAATTAGAATTATTTTTATTATCAGTTTTTCTTGATTCCTGGTTATTAGCAGTTTAGACGAAGTTGCTGTCCGTTCTCTGCACAAGGTATTGGTGTTCAGGTAATGCATTTTCAGTCACCAAATTATTGTGCCCTAAAATACCTAAAGTTAATCTGGCCACCCATCAAATGTAATGATTAATGAACCTCGTTTAACCTTTCGATCAATTTAATACCTACTTTAACTGTTTACAACAATGGATAGGTAATTAGTATTGACCTAAATACGTCGCCGAGTCAAATTGCTGTGGCATCAAATTGCTCAGATATTATATCATAATAACGGTCAATATTGCCGATGACATGTTCTAAAGGAATCCCGGGTAAGTCGTGGAAAATGAACTTACTCAGCTCTGAGGAAAGTAGGTCTGACATCATTTCATTACTTACGACCCTTTAAGAAAAGACGGATAATTCATACTTGGATATAAGACTAAAAGTGTCGTAAAAACTGGGTGATGTGTAATGGATTCTCTAATTGAGAATTTCTCCGTAGCAGCTCCGGGATCTGAATTTGTGCCCGGTTTTTTTAATAGTCGCATCATTGTTGCATTCTTTTACGTAGATCGGAAACATAACTTACGAATCCACTATACGTAGGTGTTATAATTACATTTCTGCCAACCCCTTCGAGAAATACAAGCGTGATGTAATGTTATAATAAGTCATAATTTTATTATAATCGTAATTTAGTCATCTACTGTAGACTTGAGGCACCCAGTTTTGATTTTGATGTTTTGCTTTGTTGCTTTAACAAAACCCGTTTCATGAGAACGTATTTTTTGTCCTATCTCAATGTATAAATATACAATAGTATAGAGTAATTGTCATGTTGGATCTGCGTAGTTGTTTTTGGGGTTCGCTTTGGGAGTAACTACCTGCGTGGATATCGCTAAGTGTTTGTAAAATAGGTAAACGTTCAACTGCCAAAGTTAACATTAGGTATATGAGTGTTTCACGGTTTTTACTCGTATGAGAAGTCAGGCAATAGACTTATCTAACCGTAAGATATGAGTATACATACAAGTGACCACGCACACAACGCACAGTTAAGGGTTTACTATGGACTCTTTCAACCGTGAAACTAAATTTATATTTCATATTAGGTAGGTATTTCTAGAATAAAAAGTTATTACTGCGTATCCGAAAATATCCCATAATTATCTCAAAAACACTTAAATAAAAAAGTTTCTTAGAAGCTTTTTATTTTTTATGATAATATTTTTTTTTATCATTCCTCTTTATATTACATGTATGGGGAGAGGCACCCACAGTTAATTGTTTTTATAGTTTTTTCACAATCCTACAGAATACAACCATCTTTCCAATTTTCATCGATACCTATAGAATAAATTGGCTGTGTAGTAACATCCAGACAGACATGACGAAATTATAAGGCTTCTGTTTTTGGCCTTTGGTTAAGGAATCCCAAAAATCAGCTTGAGCAGAGCGGGAGCTAAATTACCAGACCTGGATTGTGTTACGACAAGAAATGATTCTCATAAAAAATTTGGGAAGGTTGTCAGACATATGGAAATTAATGTGTTGGTTATGGTGAGAATGGCCGAGAGCGGACTTAACAAACTAGAAGGATGGAAAACACAGAAGATTTAGTTTATTTTTTTTCCTTTTAGTTTACGCTGAAAAATTAGGGTTTTTTATTCTTTCTTTTCTTCACCTTAACCATATTTTTATAAACTCAAAAATCATCAGACTGAAACAAATTATTACACATCATCCATCATACAGATAGCTATGGTGCAAATATCTGCCCTTCAATACGTTCCAGTGTTTATTTTGGTGATTATTATCCGATACCTAGTTCGTCGGTCGCTAGTCGTTTTGTACCAGATCGAATTCAGGCGCATGTAAATTGAGTGGAATCGTGTAAATTATGCAATTCCGAATAGAATAGCAAAACAATGAATCACTGACCTAGATTCGATTGTCTTTGAAAATGTGAACGTATTTAGATTTAACTTAGGTTACTATACCGCCTGATCGGAAATGGGAGGTAAGCGAAAACCTAATGTTAGATTGCAATATCGTTGCATATTCTTGTATTTGAAAGAGTTCTATAACAAGATAGACTGGTTTTCTCACATTAAGATAAACTTAACAGTGAGAGACTGAGAGTGAGAGTCGTAATTGCGGGAGTCCTGTCTATATCCAGTTGGGCACTGATATGTTTTTTCAGAACTAATTAAAAGGCACTCTTTTGAGCACTGATACCTAAGCGAATGCTATCGATGATATAGCTGTAGCCTTACTGCGTAACTCACGATCGATCTTAATCTAAAACATTTTGAAGGATATTACTAAACCATTAATTGCTTCATATCTTCGAAAAATTGTCTGCTCTACAACGTACTTACCTACCTAAATAACGCAATAAATGTTGTTGAACTGTCAAAATGATACATATTGTGTGTTATGCAATTAGGTTGTTGAACTGGATACTGAAACAACATTTGAAAAGTAATTAATAAAATATACACTAAGGTTCAACAGGTCACAATTACAATATTAAGCCATTCTGGCAAATCTGCAAACACAGAATACGTGACAAAATAATAAAAAGTGAAGAAAAAAAACTACATGACTCTTCTGCTTCTTGATTATCTGCTTTCTTCTGTTCGCCCGACGAATGAGTCCTCTCTTGGCATTCACCGCGTGCCTTATGATATAAATAAACACATAATGGCAACACAGTGAACGCGAGGAGGAGGACTGCTATCTTCTTATATTTTTCTTTCTTCAAATATCTTCAAGACTTCTAATTGCTTGAAGTTATCGCTCCAGCAAACAATCTTACAAAAAGGTAAATGAAATAATATAAACTTTACATTGAAACGCCTACTGGGTTTTGTAGACAATATGATAATGTGAGACATTGCTAGATGTTTCATGAAGGCGCCTAAAAATGATATCTTAAAATGTGAAAATAGTTTATAACTATACTTAGGAAAATACATAGAGAATAGACACATATTAAAAATATGTCAGTTAATTATCAAAACACAAAATGAATTACATAATATGATGAAGAATGATCAGTGGATGCAACACAGAACCAGAACATTTCCGATTTTCTTTCCTACTAGACATACAGATATCATAATAAAATTATAATGTTTATGTTGTATCGTTTGACCTGAACCCTGACCTTTTAGCTTAACGACACCCCCACCGCTTCGAACTCATTAAACATCCCATAGAAGTAACGAGTTTGTGGGGGTTTCATAAATCTGGGCCAATAAGGGGGGAGATGAAGTGAACAAATATGGTGTAAATATTATTCAGTAAACAAATTACAAGCTACATTAGTTCCACTTCAAATGATAAGAATCTTGGAAAAATTGGAATGGGTTCAAGTTCGACGTTTTATGTTAGAAGCCAAAAGAGCTGAGCATTCTTTCGATATCTTTTTTTAGACTGTTGTGTAGCGGATAGTGAGTATAGCTACAATAAGAGAACACAAAAACGTAAAATACAATGTATGAATAGTTAAAAATATAGTTGTGTATATTTCAATCTCCGTTATATTCTCAGATACATTAAGAAAAAAAACGATACAAATTTTCGATTCAGTGTCTCCAGTGCGAAGCTTCAAAAAGAGATACATTGCATTTCGTGCGCAATCGCAACAAGCATAGATCGAGGGTGCATTGTGCACGCACAATGGCCGCAGGGATGCAGCTGGCGGCCCCTTTGTCACACCGCAAGGGTGCGTCACGCGTGCACCCCTACGTCCCCCGCTTTTACACTAGATGCAATTATTGTCTGCATTCATAGTAACCAGTTTCTAACTAGAACGCATAGTGTAATTATCTTGATACGAGTTGTCCTAACTCACCTAAGACTTAAAAGTTACCACTAATATCACCATGCTTATCTTGCAGTGAAACTGCGACTGGAAAGTATTCAGGACATTATAATTATAGCTGACATTTCACTTTTCCCTGCAGTACAATAACATTTATATTGCTATTATAATTATATTGTTGGAGGCAATATATATGTAGTTAAAGACACTGAAAAGAAGAATAGAGAATAACAAATTGAATATTTTTTGTGTAGGTCGTTGTATTAAACATAAAAGTAACAATTTATTTAGACACGAAGTTATTGGAAACGATATTATGAATGGCACCTACCTACAATATAATTAACATTACGCATACTGACAGATATTGCTAGCATAAAATTAGTAGGCATTAAAAAAGTGCAGATGAAAGTCGATGAAACAAAAGTCATCCTAATAAGAAACAACGCTTAGAAATTATTGTAGACGACAAAGTTCCAGTAAAAAAAAATTGAAATCTTCTTTTATGCAGGCCACACAAAATTGACCTTGCACAAGTATACATCAACGTGTGTGGGATCAATTAGCGCAAGTATCCGAGCCATTCGCAAGTCTTGTGCAAGTCTAAAATTACGTAAGTATATTGTAACGCGTATGGCTACCATTAAGTTATTATTATTAGTAGTAGTTTGTTATTAGTTTTGTTTATTGGTGTTTTTTTGGTTGTTTTTTATTTCCTGAACATAAACATAAATAGTTTTTTTGCTTGCAATAACATGATTTCAGCCCTTAATTTCGTCATTATAAAAAACCTAAGTCCTAAACCAGGAGTTAAAAGTTGCAATAAAGTTAATACCGCATGGGAACAATAGTATCTCTAAGGACAGGTAGCACACACAAATAGCACGCACGTTATATTGTGATAGCATTCGTGTCATGAATCACATATCGATCGGCTGATAACATCTCAACTTGCAGGTCGTTCACTTTACTGTTGTGAAATAACCAAAAGGCATTCTGAAGAAGTAGGCCTTTAGTGTGGGACGCAATTACGTGTGCCATCCCATCTTCCTGGCTCACCATGCTGTGCTCGCGCTGCCGCTGCACCTGCAGAAAACCACAAGCGGCAAAAGTATAACCTATATTTTCGAGCCGTTTGGGGTTGAATCCCTAGGGCCGTTGGATCCAGTACCAGAGGCTAATCTTAAGAGAGTAAAGACAACGACGATAAAGCAAATTTTCACACCACTTTTTCTACGTTTTTATCGTTGACTGTTCCTGTTTTAACACTTTCCGGGACACTGAACGAGACACAATAAAAGTTTTATTGTTATCACGTTTATAGGCGTTTAGTGTCCCGCAAAGTGTTAACTTAGCCATCGTGAAGGTTACAAATGAAGTATCAATTACCCTTTGAAAGACGTCAAAAATGCACATAATTTCACCACATCGAGTAACTTTTCAATATGCTAACACGACCTTACAGCGTTCACGTTGACGTCATCGCAAGATTGACTTTCAAGAATTGAATTCTGATTGAGTTTTTAGGTTCATGAATGTTGTATCACTTACTTTGAATATACCGGACAAAGGAAATTGTGAATTTTTCATAAATGTGAAATTGAGAGTTGGGGCAGTATTGCTATGAAATAATATTTGGTGCATCTAAATTTAAAATTATACTTGCGTAACTGTCAGATGTGAACATTGCCCGCATTAGGCAATGTTACACTATGAAGAACCAGAAATAAGAATGCTAAGATGTAAAGAATTGTAAACGAACCAACTAGGTTATACTAAACAAAAGTGTAGCTCCAAAAAATACACTTTAAGAAGCCAATAACATTGGGCACAAATGTAATGTGACTATAGACTATTAGGCTAGCTAATAAAAGAAGGGGGAGTGAAAGTTGTTACGGATGAGTACGGCTTAGCTGGTGGTGCCAACCGCGGCCCAACTCACGCCTGGCCAGCGACGTCATTCGAAGGCGAACGAATACGAGCTGGTACATCAATCACTTCGGAGGCCTTGAACTGATTTCTTTCTATAAATGTACACAGTCAACAGCAATTTTAAGGAGTTTGTTGATTGCTGGGAATAGAATCTAACTTGGGCAAATGCTCGAATGATGACAAAATCGATAAAAATGACACTTTTGAAGAGATTTCTGGCTTCTATTCTGTTACATTTTTTTTTGTTTAGTATGAGAATAAGAAGAGAGTTCAAATCATAGAGTAGGTCCCTAAATTTGAATGAAGTGACGATATAATTAGTTGCCGAAGTAATAACCTTAAATGTTTGTAGACGATGTAAAAGAAAACTCAATTTATTTTTTCAACATTAAAACAGCACCCTTCAAACGAGGGGCATAAAACCATAAAAAGTTGAGAAAGGTGGGCGGCATCACGCGTAACTGTACTAATAGAGGTTTTGATTGATCGGCGTTCCCCTACGGAAAGCGGTCGCGGTGGTCGGTGGCCGGCCTGAGTAATGGCACTGCACTCTCCATGGTGAAGGAACGTAAACATTGGACAACCTGCCACCCGCTACCACCTGCTACCGGACTTATTCATAAAACGCTTACGCCAGATTTTGTAAATTATGAAAACAGGCTATTGTGGTTGCGTGATTAAGTTTTTATATCGTTCGTTCGTTCGTTCGTTCGTTTCGTATCGTAGAAGTTAAAGAATAGTATTTCTAGAAAGAAAGGTTAGACGCCTCGTCTAAGAGGTCACCAGTTCCAGAATGAGATACGTAATTAATAATACATCGTAATTTTTCGTATGCAACTTTTGCTGGTGCGCATGGGGACGGGTACACTCAGAGAAAGTTTGATCCGAGAGAGCATAGCTCTCTGTGGCTTCAGTGGGGCTGGGCTAATGGTGTTGATGAAATGAAGCTCCACCCATATTTTCACATACGGGATACCTTCCGCATTATAGAAAACGCAAAGAAGATATCCAGAACTGTAGTAAAACCCTGAAAGAAAATATACACTATTTGTGAAGGATAAAATTTAGATAGCAAATAGTTATGTAGTAATCAAATAATGTCATCACCGAATGGTGCCTGATTAACTAAATAAAACATATCTAAGTAAAATTATCTTTCAATTTCACATAAATTCAGGACAATGATCTATGTAGCACCGCGCAGGGAAGGTACTTAGCGACGTCATCGCAAGCGGAAGTGTTGGAGGGGCTTCCTTCTCACGACCCTCACTGCGTCTGTTAAATGACACGGCTATGTAATCACCACTCAGCGCCGACGCCTTATTTACGTATAGCTATATTGCCGTATAGCCGCATAGCCGCTAAATTGACGGAGAAATAGCCTGTGAAAATTGTAGGCCGTCAATTATAACCACGAAATTGTTGCTTTCTTTATTTTGTTTTCGTATTTTTGTTGAAGTTTGACGTTAAATGTAGAAGTATTTTCTAGGTCTAAATAGACTCGTAGTTTGGTGTTTCAATTTGGTTGGTGAGTCAGTTTTGTTTTTGGTATTACTCACGTGTTTGTTTCGGGGTTGCTCGATAATTTTCGAACGGAGCCCTGACTCATAATTGGCTCCTTGAGGAGAATATTGTTTTAATGGCTTAATTTCACGTTTTATAAAGTCGATTTTTGGGCTTCAATTAAATTTTCAATTGGTGTTTAGGTCGAACATACTTACTACCTATAAATTTTAAATGTCTCTAAAATTGGAAACAAGAAGAAAGACGCCACAAATAGAATTTTATTTAAGTAAAAAACTTTGAACCGGTTTCGTCCGAATAAGGTAGGTACCTAAGTACTAAATGATTAATAAAATGGTGATCGCTGTTTCAGCTACCTATTCCATTACGTCACAACGCATCGTGTCATCCTTTCGCATCCATTAACCGATTAAAATTTGATCGTGTATTCGGTGTTCTCTAAAATCGAAAAATAGAGTTCAACGTCCCCGGCGCCACGCGACTTCACCCCTTCGCTACCAAACCATTATTATTACAAAATAGTTGCTCTAAATAAAGTGTGCTAAGGTCGTCCGGTTTAAAAAAAGAAGGGTTCTATACAATTTCGTATTTAAAAAAATAGAAGTGGGACGTATTTTATTGGGTGGCAATCCGATATGAGGGTTCTTTTCAATACTTAGAGGGACCTGGACCTTTTATGGGGATGAAGTAATTAATATTTGAAACTAATAGTAGGATGGAGCTGAGTTTAGGGACAGATGACCGGTTGATAAATGTGATAGACGAGTCTTTGTGTATTGTAAGTGCGTTTGGATGTAATGATGACGGGCAATGAAGCCAAATAAGAGCAATGTTACGAATTAACGCTGAGTCACGTGTCATGACTTCATGACAAAGTGAAACGTTATGGTATTTTCAGAACATTCAAAATTAATATTTTTCTAATGTAAGGTCAATATTTATGAAATGAATGTAGTTATATATATCTCAGTATAATATTTTCAACAGAGGTGAATAGGTGGAGAACCAGATATATGTAATGAATGATAAAAGTTTTTTTTTAAACTTGGGATAAAAAATATTAGTTATTAGACTACTGTTTGACTCATTGTCGGTATCAGCGTGATGATGTTCGAGTCCAAAATTAGTCGGAAACACGTAAGTTGAAATTGTATTTAAAAAGATACATATTTTCATTTCAAATTAGTTTATAATTATAAGGGTAGTTACTTTTATTTTAATATTTCTACACCGGCAAAGGTAGTATATGTGAAGCTGTTTATTAATGTTATTATCTTAATGTACCATATACTCATAAATAAATAAATTATAGTATACTGAAAACCGTGAACAAAAATAAAACTTTAATCGAAGATATTCCGTTCTTTCTTCCTAGGATTAGGTGCAGCAACCTCAACCTAAAGAAGTTTCACGATGTATATTTTTGTTTTGGTCTTTACTTTGGAGTTCTGTCATCTGCTGTCAAGTAATATCTAGACGAAATATTTATATTATTATTTTTACATTTCAAAACTTTATATATATTTGATTTTCCTACCCACTACATTGGTGACCCCAACGTGATTTGAACACGCAACCTTTTGATTTGAACAATACAGACGAAATATATTTTATAATTTTTACATTTCAAAAATATATTAAATTTTCCTCTCCATCTCCCACAGGTATTGAAAATCCTACAACTATATTGAACCTTGGTAATTATGTTCATGATCCGAGTTGCATGTTTTATACAATTTATTATCTATGGATCCGAGTGTTGATTATACAGATAGAAAGACAATCGAGTCACTTAACTGGTCGCTAGGAGACTATTTTCATAAACACATACGGGGGAATTCCTTTGCCGTGTCCGTAGCTTGCCTTCCCATAGAGTAACACTACCAACCCCTCCAGTTTCGTGGTAATGCTTATAAATAAAACTAATCATGATAACGACCATAATAATATCATATTTAGTTTAGTTTCTAAAGGGGTTTCGAAGAATATTAGTCATGTGCTGACACATACCTACTAACTTTATTCATCTTTACATCCTACTATTATTATAAACGCAAAAGTTTTTGAGGATGGATGGATGGATGGATG
Source organism: Xanthia togata (assembly GCA_963853775.1). Classification (NCBI taxonomy): domain Eukaryota; kingdom Metazoa; phylum Arthropoda; class Insecta; order Lepidoptera; family Noctuidae; genus Xanthia; species Xanthia togata. The sequence continues at coordinate 20,994,529 of OY970798.1, read as the reverse complement.
TCCACGAAAAAACTACTGAACGAATTTGGATGAAATTTGGCACACAGATAGTTTATAACCTGAATTAACACATAGAATACTTTTCATCCCGATATTCATACGGGATCGAGATTTATGCGGATAAAACCGCGGGGTACTGCTAGTTATTTTATATTAAAAGCTATTACTAAACACCAAACATGCAATGACACTTCATTTCGCAAGTAACAATAACATCGAAGATACAAGTATGAGAAAAACTAACTACGCGTTTTGAAAATAGTTATAGTTTTCGAAATCTACATAATTATAACTAGGTATAATAACATAGGTAGGAATCTACGCAATATTAATAACCAACATACGAGTGTCACCACAGTAAGCACCTTGACTCCATTTGAATGACCAAAATGTAGTGAAGTCGTAACTAATGAGCCTTCAAACACTACGATCAATTCTCATGCTTCGTTTACCAAAACCTATTCAGTAAGTAGAGTAGCTGACACGACTTCTTATGGCTTCGTTATTGTCCGATATAAACTCGAGACAAGTACACATAAAACCGAGTGTACTTACCTTAATAAGAAAGGTTAACCCTTGTTATAAAATTTCCGAAATAAATAGGTACATTCACTATTCAAATAATATTTAACTTTCTAAAACTTTTCAACTATACCACAAAACAAGTTAGTAGGGTCTCCAAACTTTCCAAAACTGGTCTCTGGCCTATTCTAATGCTAGTCGTGAAATTTGGACAACAGGGGAGCAGGGGACCGTGGGAGATGGGGCCCTGTCATAATTTCCAGAGCGAGTCACCCCGCGCAGCTGTCGCGAGAACTTTCGGATTCGATGGATCGATTGTTTGATTCACGAATTTCATTGTTCCTATTCGATTGTTTGCCGATCCGAGACTTTTTGTGACCGACTTGTGTGAGCGAGTATCAACCATTATTATTAACTACGACAGAATCGTTAATGGGCGTCGTTACGGCTCCCCATGTCGAGCCGAAGTGTGAAATTATAGCTTTGATTGAAGTTGGAAATAATAAAGTGAGCGTATTGATTTACAACAAAACTATTGAAACGAACATAATTGAAAAATGAAAGTTTGATGATTTATAAAAATATATGTTTTTAATATTTTTAAGTAAACGGTCATTTCTTTTTATTCCATTATATGAATTGCATATAGACGTTGTAAAATGCCAAATTAAAATAATAATTACGAGCCATTTACATCAGAACCGGTTGTAGGATTACACGCATCACAGGCCGGTCGCATTTTCTACAACACAATAGCTATGTTTTAATGCACTCTATTAAATATGCAGATAGGTAACGCGTGCGAATAACGCATGAGAGTTTTAATCCTAGACAAAGCGGGTTGGATTAATCATCCAAAATATGGGGTGTTTTTTACTCGACCGTTGTGCTATTGAACTATAGTGTAGGGGTCGTTGTACGCAGCTGCGCGGGCGCGGATCAAATTGATAGGTGCATATGTCGCGCGCAGGCGCGTGCGCCGCTACGTCACGCAACACGCAACGTGCCGGCTGCACGGAATTGTAATGTTTTGGTTTACTAATCTCATGAATATTGCAAGTTTTGATATGAATTTTAAATGATAATATTGTGATTTTTACGTTAGCTGACGTCTGTGATTTAAGTTGGGAATTTGAAACTTATTTTAATTATCCCTAATATAAAAACATTATTAGGGCGGGCCGTCAACGCTTAAAAATATATACATGTTTTAAAAAAACTTTTTCGCTAGCAATATTTGATTGTGTCTAAAGTTTGAAGTATATAAACTCCTTTTCGACATTTTATCAGTTATGTGTACATACTCGTACTCGTAATAAAATAGAAGTCACTTCAGTGAGTTCTTACGTCAAATCTTCTTTAGTCAAATAAGTAAAGAATTTTATGTTAGTCTAGGTTCACGATCTCATAAACGTCTACTCTTTTCAACTCATAGACTACTTATTCTAAAAACCTGAGACATATTAAATGTAACTTCAGTATAAAGTAGGTGCCAAACGAGCTATGAAACTAAGTTTCAATCTGAGTCACCCGGTATCGAATTAACAGCAGTTAAAGTGCAAATGGGGTGGTATCTAATCGAGTGTTCGGTGATAGATAAGCGATGATAACGCTGATAAGGCGGGCTCCCCTCGGTGGATTCTATCGTGTATTTAGGTACATACTATCGATCGCGTTGTAATAGGTACCAATGCTGATCAGCTGTCTTTGTTTTCTGTATTTGCTTTCATAGTTTGATATAATACTTTATCAATTTATAGTATTTTGTATAAATGCGCAGACGCACGATTTATACAATAAGGTGTAAGTAATAGTACAAACACTACAAATAGAAAGCCTTCATTAAATATAAATAAGTTTATAATATTGAAATACGAAGCGATAAACATAATTTGTTTCAACAAAACGTGCTTAACATGAAATGTAAGTTGTCAAGCTATTATAAGTCTTAAGCTATTATTAGCAGTGATAGTCTAGTGGTGTGACCGTCGGACTGCCAAGTCACAGGTCTCGAGTTCGAACCCAAGGCACGCACCTGTGACTTTTCGTATTCATGTGCGTATTGTATAATTATCACTAGCTTGAAGAACAGTGAAGGAAAACATCGTGAGGAAACCGGCATGCCTGAGAGATATTTCTCGACGGCATGTGAAGCCAAGTCAGAGGCCCATGGGCGGCTTTAAAAGTCTGACACCAGGTTAGTCACTAACCACACGAAATGAAGAAGATGAAATGTTTTTGTAGATTGACTATACCTATAGTAATATAGTTTTAACGTTTCAATTAACTCACTAATTTAATTTATCAGCTAATTTAGATGTTGGTATAATTAATGTAATAATAATTGTAACAAATTTAATTCTGAAGTTTAAAATAGTTTTGTTTATTTGTGGACCTTCATTTCGCCTAAGATCTAAATCCTATTATGATAGATTATGTATATAAAATCTTCCAACAGTGTATTTTTCTATTTTAATTGAAAATAATTGGTTTCCCTACTTTGTTAAGGGCGATACCAGTCGCCCTGTTGTATAAAGAAAATCTCAAAAAATCTCAAATTTATCAAATATCAGTCTACGGAATGGAAGTACCTGCCTTCCTTATAAATCTATTTATGTATATATAAGTAAATAACATGGCCGAGTTATCGATAACTACACTATCTAGCACCGATATTGATAAACGCGTCAGTTTCGTACTTTTAGTACAGAATGTAATAATTAGGTACTATGGTTTTTGCGTCGTCTGTTCTGAGGCCGCTTCGCCGCCATCTCGAATGTATTGAGTTAAATACCTAGTTTTTTAACGAATATAGAATACCGTATTCCTAATAAGTATGTTTCAGCCGTATGTAGATAGAAATAATGACCTAAATTCAGACGACGGATATAAATATTTGTATAAGGGCTTTTATAGGCTTAAGCTATTTATAATAGCTTAGTTGTTTTTGTACAATCTTTTTTGGTAAATAAAATTATTATTATTACATTATTACTTAAGTATAGTAAATGGGCACAGTATATAAATATCTATATTTAAAAGAGTGTCCTTGGAGTTTCTTGCCCGTTCTTCTCCATAGATATCTACGTTTTGGAATGGGCAACTAGCTTCAACTTTCTGACTAACTGACCGAATCTTTGACAATTCAAAAGTGCCTGTAAATGGTTTAATTGATATAAATGCTTTGAGTTTGAGTTATACCAGTGCCATGAGGATTGTCCATATCGTTTTTATTCAGGTATTTGTCGAAGTTCCGTATAGATGAAGTGCCCGTGCCAAAGGCTTTTACGTAGTTGTTTTTTTAAATATAACATAATTTAGTTAGCTTTACCATACGTACCAATGTTGCCATCTTTGTAGGCATCCAAACAAAAGATTTTCTCTTTTTTCATTTGTTTTAATTTTATCATTTTTTTGTTAAATTAATATTCTTACACGTGTTCAATGTTCATTCAAGTTGTTTTTTATAAAGTACGTATATTGATAAGTCCTTATCACACAAGAAACTATTTTATAATTTATTGCGAATAATTAAGTCAATATTAAAAAAAAGTTTAAATTTATTTTTAATTAAAGTTACCATAATTTATGATACCCATTATGTATGTTAATTTTATTTTATTATGTTAATTATTGTGATACATTGCATTGGTGGGCAATCTAGAGCGCGATCTCGGCGGCTACGCCGGGCGGCGGCGGGCGGGCGTCTACGACGCCGATATCGTAGCGACTGCTACGGTCTACGCGGCTACGCGCTACGAGCACACGTTATCGATATTATTATCTAGCGCGATTTATTGCCCTCTACGCTCGTGGGCATTATCAATAATAAGTAGAGTTATCAAGTTTTCCGATCAAAATATATGTTTTGTTAAAAATAACCTTTTTTTTAGTAATCGATACCTATTTGGTAGGTACCAAAAAATTACCAAGAATCGAGCGAAATGAGACCTTTTGTTTTTGTTCGTATCCTTCATCATTTGCATCTAACGTCAATTTTTTACTTCCGTGTACGAGTATAATTAATTTACGACCAATTAAAGTAATTCCATCCGACAAGAAAGTCTCTATATATACAGTAATGACGGTGGAATTAAAATGTAATTTAATGTAATTGCGTATTGGCTTTGTATGGATGGTTAATGACATTTTCATATACCTTTACCAATACTACGTGACGTAAAAAGCTGGTGTACTAAAATACAGTAGCAACGCTGTTAAACTTTACGTTTAGCATTAAATGCGTTGTTCGTATCGTAACTCGGATACGCCGGGGATTGGGGGTGGTTCTCGAGGGAGCCGGCGCGGGGTGTGAGGGGGGGTGTAAGGAGGCTGGCACAGCGCCAGCCGACAAGGTGAAGTGGCGGCGCCAGTGAAAGTCCTCGCCCTCGGTTACAACCATCTCAAACCCTCCCGACATCTCGCCAACCCTACTTCTATAAGTAAGCCTACGGAGGAGGGTGCCGCTTTGCAGACATAATAGGTTATTGGGAGAAATTCTCTAGAGATATGCGTAGCTTTTTCCCAACGATGTTAGGGTCGGCTTTCAGTCTAACCAGAGAAATTATCCAGAGATATAAAAGGGATAAAAAAATGTGAATGTAGTAGCCTAACCATTTGGGGAAATAGAAGCATAGCTTCTGGAATTCGCGATGAGATAGAATGAGACAGACCGATTACATCTGTGAATGTTACCGAAAAGGAAAGCACAGCGCGAGCGTTATACTTATAACATAATTAGAATGCAATCGCTCGCGCTGCTCATAATTATTTTTAACTTGCAGAACGAAAAATGCAGAAAACCGATCTTAGACTGGAAAGCGAAAAATATCCTTGGACAACGTTGTGAGTCTAGAAAAATGAGGAAAAATCCAACGAAGTATGAAGAAATGTGAGATAAACTCAGAAGTTGCCCCTCCTTGAAAATTTGTCTCCAGCCTCCCATATGGATGAAGAGCTACGTCATCGACGACTCGAGTTAAAGACCATCGTAACGATACAACACTGAGGTACGACATCAAATCTGAATTTTAATTAGTCGTCGCGATGGCATATGACCTTGATGACTTCAAAAATAATTGAATTTTGAATATGCGGGAAGTAAAAAGTTGTATGAACATTTCTCATAGCTGCAGCCATCGTTTATGATTTAATTAAAATTCAGATAAACGTAGAACATTTAAAGCAGACATAGGAAGCGGACGGTTAACGGTACGTTCAATCGCGACGAGTTTAGACCGAAGGGCCTAAACTATCTTGTAGACTTCCAATGATGATTTGACTGAAGTAAAATAAAATTTATCCCGATAAAGTATAAAGTTAAAATAATTTTTATGATTAATTTTTTTTCAATCCGAGGCAGGAACCGTTGAACGAAGCTTAATTTAAATATTGTTGCTTTAAACTCTTATCAATGTTAACACGCCGGTAGTTTTTCACTTCTAATTTATTCGCATCACGGAAACGAAGTGTCGGAGAAATTTTACTGAGGCACATTTAATTTATAAAACGCGTACATTTGTGTGTAGGCACAGGCTTGAATGCGTGGCGGTGCTTCATGCGACCTACCTTGTGTTGAGGCAGCGGCGGCGGCGGCTCGGGAGCGACGCGGCAGCGGCACGGTTCACTCACTGCACGACTGACACTCGCGGAGCGCGCGCGATAGGTACGTTACGTGCAAACACCAAAAGCAAAATGGACATACCTGAGGGTGGCGGCTGGCACGGGGCGCGCTCGCTACTTGAATGAGCTCCCGGGCAGAGCGGCGCGCGCAGGGGGCGCGGCCAGCCCGCGTGGCTCCGGCCTGCGCCTCCGCCCGCGCGCTCCCGCGGACTCCCCGCCCGCCCGCGCCTGCACCGCTCAGCTGAGCCCTGATTAGCCCCCGGCCGGGCTATTCAATTAAGGGTTGTTCGGTGCATCGCCGATGTGGCCCGGCCGGCCGGGCTCGCGACCGACCGATGCCGCCTTTGAGTGCTCTTCATTACGGCCTCTCTATCACCGTTATTCTTATTGGGCCCCCGAGCACAGCTCCCTCCTGCCGAGCAGACATAGCTCATCATTTGAATTTTCCCAACAAAGAACTTGCGATGCGCTTTTAGTTCGTGGAAACTGGCGTATGCAAAATACTAATAGGAGGCTACAGAAAGTTATGTATATGGCTAAAACTAAATTTCCATATGAAAAGGAAAACGCTTGAAAACATTTTATATTCATAAAATATTGGGAGCAATATCGAGTACGTTGCGAATGTAGTACTCGTTACGTACATTGTTCTTTGTTCTTACATAACCGCTACACAATCAGACTGTTCCGAGTGGAATTGAGAATGAAGCAACAATGTGAGCCAAGCAGCGCCGTGGGGCGCCGGCAGCTCGTTACAAGCTCCTCTGAGACTTGCCAACGACCATACTATCGTTTAATTACATATACACGACAATTGAATAGAGTTGTCCAGCCCCGTCGGAATACCTCGGATATCGTAAACAACCAAAATGGCTAGTATTCGTTTTTGCCGACTATCATGTTGAGAATATATAGGTAATGTAACTTTAGTAATAACTGCAGAGTTGTTTTCCCTCTTGCGGCACAAAAGTTTCGTAATATAATAGTGAAAGCAAAAAAAACGCATCAAGGTACATTTAAAAATCGGCAAGTTCTTAATAAAAATAAAACCCTTATTTACGTAAGTCATAAAAACAAAGTTAGTGTTAGCGATAAAATGATTTGGTAACAAATTTTGGTACTACGATTACTTGCTACTAAGCAAGTAGTACCAAATTATGTAACAAAATAATTTTATAGAAATGTTATAAGTAAACGCTAGTTTTGATATATGCGCCTGCAACACACTGTATATTTATCTTAATTTTCCCCTCGGCCAAAGAGCTCTGAAGAAAACATTTTCGGGCTATAAACTTAGGAATCAATCATAACTTGCAGTGGCGTGAAAACGCTCGTTCACAATAGAGGGATCATGACTCAGCCGGAACTGAGGCTGCACGAGGTTCCACGTCTCAAAGTCAAAAGAATCAGTGACTAGACGAATATTCTTATGTGAAAGGAGAAATATCACAAAAAATATATTGTCTTGCAAGTTTCAACTTGAAATGTTGTGTAAATACCCTTTGATGTTTTCCAATAAGAAAACAATGAGAAATACCATTTAAATCGACATGTGCTTATTACTATTTCTTATTATAAAATCCACGCGAAAGAAGGGGCGGCCAGGTACACGAATTTCTTTATTTTTACAATATTACAGGAATAACTTAATAAACCTGAATATTTACGAGTAATACGAAACAGCTGTCAACAATTTAACGTTTTTTTACAATAAGGACATTTTTATTACGGTTCTTAAAAACCTTTTTATTTCATCTCCTGTCTGTCGCGATTAATTCCGGCTGCTGCCAGGGTTCACCCATTTAATGTTAAGGTAAATGTCATTAAATTAATTTTCCTTCAAATTATTATAAGAGATACAACATGTTTCATTACGAAGAAAACATTTCGTTATGAATTGCCTTGCGAATGTTTTTATAGATTACTATTATTATTATTATATGTAGGAAAATCTTTGTCCTAAAGAAATTGAACCCGCAAGTAATATAAAGTCGGTCAAGAGTGAGGGCTGTACGTGCAAAGATTTTATAAAATACTTGAGTGTGCAGACTTCTACATTAATGAATCATTTGAAAGAAAGTTTTAATACGGCTTTTAGCATTTTAGCTATTCCACATGGAATTGAGTACTCTACTCTAACGTATTATTATTTAACAAAGCTTTATTATAAACAATCTTGGTGACCTTATTGGGAACTAAACAGATAAAGTCCTTTGCTATGTATGCTTAATTGGGTAAATAGGTACTCTTTGGAATAAACACTCAATAATCTTGTGACGGTATTTTTTGTCAACGCTTAAGTTTTTGATAAAGACCAACATTCAATAAAACCTTATTGCAACCCTAATAACTACAAAATACATATTATACATAAGCAACTTAAATACCCATTTGCAACAAAAATAGAAAAATAAAAGTAAGGGTGCTTTCATGCTTTGCTTAATACGAATTGAGAAAGACAAAAACTGGAGTATCTCAAGGAAGTGTTCTAGGCCTGGATTTATCTATTACTTACTTTGTATCTTTTTTATCTGTATTGTACTATTAAAATCAATGAATACTAGGAACAGTAAGAATCTTCGAATTAGAATAATAGGTTCGTTCTACGTAGTGGACATTAAGCTCATATTTTCTGTGAATTTGACGCAAAGCTAAACAGTGAGATTGCACCAAATAATAAAATCATTATAATGATTCTAAACGAGAATATTCTTGGATCTTTTCAAAGTGCCGAACTTTACACGATTGAAAATATTGAGATTATGTTCTCTATCTAGTTTATAATGTAAACTTATTGGATGACGTCCTAAGATAACTAAAGAAAAAGAAAGAAAGTAAGAATAATATTTATTTAGACACAGTTCGTGAAACACATAAAAACAAATAAAAAAGTGAAAATAATCTTATAGCAATAATTGTGTGTGCCTCACGACTGCGCCAAAAAGTGCAGAGTGCGTTAATGTTACGTCCTAAATTAACTCGGTGTTGTTATTATATGTATATTGTTGATAATAAGGCAATTTAGTTCCACGATATGACTAATTTTAGTGTAAAATTAAATGATAGAAGATAAGTTAGTACAAAATTATTACGTGTACCATTTTCCATTTTCTAGTCAACAGAAAAATCTATGCAATATCGTAGACATAACACCGGGGGATGAAGATATAAAGACCAATAGACATGAGTTTCAACAACCACAACATGAGTTTGAGAACCAACAACCAGCGGTCACAATATAATTCGTGGGCAAAGTGCAAGCAACTGGGCGCAGCAACAACCTACAGAAAGCAGTCAACAGACCGTTAAGGGTGAATCGGCACTGTTCTTAATTGTCACTGTTCGCTGTTCAAGCAGTGTGGGGAACAATGTCGTTAGCGTTTACATATTGTGTCCTTATTCCGTTTTGGAACAGTCCAATGGTTGTATAACGATAATAAGTCACTACATCGGTCACCAAAAAGTTACAATGATCAAAAATTATTACTTGAATAAAGATTTTGATGAAATTCAATGGGAGACAATACTTTTTTTTTGGCTGGAATATTAGCACACGCAACAAGATCTGGGCTTTGTACAATCACCAATGTGTTATTTATCGTGAAGTTAACAAAAGAGTTTCACTACACGTCTACACTCCCAATTTAATTTTTATTGTGCGCTGTATAACTATTTTAAAATTAAAAAACTTAAAAACTCGATGTGGAAAATTAACCACTCAGCACACACACATTTTTTTTTAATTGTTCGAAGTTAGCTGCCTCTATCCCTTTGTTTTCATTTACAGTACAGGGATGTTTTGACCAAAATGGCGACTTTATTTTATGCCATCAGAATTTAATGTATGTCCCCAGGAGAGTGGCACATCACGTGCATGAATTATTTACATCACATCTACATCGTGCGAGATCTACGTGATCTCATTGCTCTTGTGGTCTCTAAAGATGATGCTGAATTCTTGTTTTTACTGGGTTTTGTTTTTCTGTGATGTATTTCAGTTAAGTAAATTCTATTTGGTGTGTAGATTTTAGCGCGCCGCTTATTCAATTGCAATCGCCTTGCTAAGGTTATTTTTCAAAGATAATAAGCATAAGCTTCTACAATCAGTTTCGTTCACTGTTTACAATGCTAATTAAACGCGCAGCAAGATTCAAATAATTGAGTACCCTTTGGTATCATTATATTAACTACACACATCAAAATCTAGTGATCAAGATGATTTTGAATATTGTTTTATCCTATTCACATTATAGAGCAGCAGTGGTGGCCCAGTGGTAACGATTGCGACGATTACGAGTTCTAGGTTGTAGGTTCGAACTCCTTTTTTTGTGTGTGAAATTATCAACTCACTTCTCCCGCTCTGGGCGGAGCGGGAGGGCGTGTCAAACTCTTGCTGACTAAAACCCACCTGTGTTCCTTCAGTTGCCTGTGCGTTGCCAGGGGCCACGGTATCCCTTTCGGACTTTCCCGCGACCCCGGCAGGCATTGGTCCTATCGGACCCCGTCAGTTGTGCTGACATCTCTTTGAGGCACGCGCGGAACACAACGCGCCGTCGACCCGGGCCTGGTCCTTATCGGACGGCGAGCCCACCTATTGCTCACCGTCCGCAAGGCCGCGCCTGTGGTGGCCGGGAATCAGCCTGCGATTCCCGACGCCCAGGGCGTCTCCTGCGGTGGCTAGGGGCGTTAGGCCGCGAAATTTGCCTCTCCCTAATACGTTCGGCCTGCTCCTTAGCAAGCATTATTGCTTCGCAGAAAGAGGTGACGGCTTCCTATGCCCTCTCGCTGCATACCATGCTCTGGATCAGGGCCGGACGCGAGATATCACTGCCACCGATCGCCTCCACGAGGACACGGCGATGCTCTGCCCAAGCCACCGTATGCTCCACCGTGTCCTCAGGGCGATCCACGCATTGATGACACCTGGGCGTTTCCGGAACAGGAACCACCCAAATAAACCTTTACCGGTGCCCCGTAAAGGGCCATGGACCGCACGACCCCCGCGTAGAGCCTTCGGCAGGAGGGGTTTGCACTCCTTAGATTGGGCAGGAGCCGCTGCAAGGCAGCCCCGGCCCGCTCCAGTCTAGAAAGCCAAACGTCAGAAATGCTCCACGAAGTTCTACCGGCTGTCGAGGATGAGTCCTAAATACTTCATCGTCGACTCGACGCCGATGTGAACTCCTACCATTATTTAGGAGCCCGACGGTGGCGCGTTTCGAGAACCATGAAAACATATGGCCTCGGACTTGTGCTGGGCCACCTCGAGTCCCAATTTCCGGATTTTTTTAACGATTGTCGCAACCCCGCGTGGCGCTAGTTCGGCCACCGCCTGGTGCGACCTCCCCTGCGCCAGGACCAACGTGTCATCAGCGTAACAAACGACGCTGACGCCGTTAGGGAGGTCGGCGCGCAGCACCCAGTCGTATCCGATGTCCCACAGATGCGGCCCCAGGACTGATCCCTGTGGGATACCGCACGACATCTCTCGCCGGTTCCATTCTCCCTGGTGACCGGGGTAGATGACGACCCTGTCCGTCAAATAGGCCTCGACCGCACGACAGAGATAGGTCAGCATCCAGTGATACCGGAGTGCCTCCCTTTTTTTATTACTGGGGAAATCCTCATGATGTCCTCCGCCCTCCCCAGGGCGGGTCTGTCATACCCTTACTGACTAAAACCACCCCGGTGTTCCGTCTCACACTTGCACCGGGGAGCACGGGATCTAATGCGACTTCCGCGATCCCCAGTTAGTGCCGGCCCGCCTCTGCGGGCCACCTCGAGTTAGGTTAGGTTAGCCACAGCATCCCACTTCGTGAGGGCCCACACGCACATGATGGCGTCTACCGTAGAGCGCCCCCTGCGGAAACCAAACTGGCTCTCCGCCAAAGCCGGCCTCACTCGCACCAGCCGCCCGAAGAGGCGGTCTGTAATGTCTCTTTCAAACAGCCTGCCCACCTCGTCGAGCAGCACGATGGGCCGATAAGCGGACGGAGAGTCCGCGGGGTACCCCGGCTTCTTGATGAGGACCGGAAACTGGTCTTCCAACGAAGTGGGAACCGGCCCCTCTCCAAGCATGCGCTTAGGAGCCCCCTTAGTCGAGGCCCGAGAGCTTCCAAGGCCATGACCCAGGATTTCGTTGTTCGTTGTTGTCGGATGTTACTGTTTGTTTGTCCCAAATAAATAAATTTCCCAGGTAAGTCGGGTCCTGGGCCGGTATTTTTGCCATTCAGCCTACGTACCGCCACTCTCATCTCTACCCAGGTCACCTCCGGAGCATCGTCGTCGTTGGCGGTGTGGTCCGCATCGGGCACCGCAGTCGGCGGAGTTGGTGGGGAGGTATGTTCCTCTCTCGAAGGAAATACCACGTCCCCACAAGCCGTAGACTGCGTCAGCAGGGGAGCCCATGGGCGGAATTTTTCTCGCACCATCTTGTATGGGCATCCCCACGGGTCCCCATCCAGAGCCTCCGGCGACTCCTCGCAGGCCAGTCCCCTGGCCCGCAGGATCTCCGCTTAGAGTGCGGTCTTCACCACTCAGTACCCCTTGTACAACTCCGCCTGAATGGCTTCCGTATCCGGAGTGCGAATACGGAGCCTGCGGTGCCTGGTGTACCGGCGTTGTGCATCAACGCACGCATTGCGCGGTGTCGTCAACTGTTGCGACCACCAGTACACCTGGCACGAGGCACGTCCTGGCTGGACCCAGGGCATTCCCACGTCACATATTTCGGACAATGGCCTCCTGGAACCACTCCATCTAGTCGTTGATGTCAGCAGGCCTGTCCGGTGATGACATCCAGGCCTGCACGATCGAGTCTTCCAGGAAGAGCTCCCGATTCAGCTGTTTCAGCGCCCACTGCGGATAACTCGGGGTCTGTTGGACCGGCGCGCTCGAGGTCTGAGCGGAGACGTCAAACCGAATGTACCGGTGATCGAAATAGGTCTCCATCCCCACCATGACATGCCAGTCACTGACAAGCCGCGACAGAGTGGAGCTGGCGAACGTGATGTCAACCAATGATTCATCCCGCAACCGCACACGTGGGGACAAAACCCCGGTTTAGGATGACCAGGCCTGTCTCCAGAGCCTAGGTCTCCACCCTCCTACCCCGTGTGTCCGTATACCGGGAACTCCAAGCCACATTCTTGGCATTGAAGTCCCCGAGGACGAGCACGGGGAGGGAACAGAACTCGACGATGACAACTCCCAACTACGCAAGGGAATTGTGCAACTCGGCAAGAGTTCGGCTGGGGGAGAAGTATACCCCTACCATAACAATCTCCCCGAACCGTGCTGCCACGCAACTCCGACCTCTCTTAACAGCCTCGAGGGATGGAATACTGGCGGCGGCCGACAAAATTAGGGTTACTGATCCGCTCAGGTCCTCCACCTAGTCATCCCTGGGCGGGACAAAGTACGGCTCAGCGACCACGGCGATGTTAATCGATCACTGCGCCATGCTCCGGAGCAACAGATCCTGAGCTGCGGCGCACTGGTTGATATTCACTTGTAGGAGGCGTAATGGGGCCATTATTGGCACTCCATGTCAGCCCCCTCCCGAGCCCTCTGTGAGGGCCTTGCCCCGGTTGCTCCGGTGGCGACAATGACGGTGGTGGAGGCGGCAACGGTGGTGGTGGCAGCGGTTGCGGCAGTCACGGCGGTGGCGGAGGGCTTGCCTTTGGCTTTGGCGGGTGGGGCGCAGGCCTTGCTCCCAATCCGGTGATCGGCCGGCTTGCCACGCCGCATATACAACGCAATGCGGCGTGGCGTCGAACGAGACAGCCTTGTGACTGTGCAGTGGGAGCACCTCAGAGGTCTAGGTTCCAGCAGTTTGACCTGCGCGGAAACCCAGCCCACCAATAGCTTTTGGCCCGCCCCGGCTATTTTTTTTGGTCACCCCCCGTGGCGGCTCGCATCCCCGTGAAGTAAGGACGGATGATGCCTGCCCTCACCTGCTCGGCAGAGCACCCCCCAGTCCAAACGACAGCGGCCACTGGGTCTACCCTTTATGTCATAATACTATTTTGCATAACAGCGGATAGCATAAACTTCATTTCGCAGAAAATAGTTTGTCATACACTCATTTATCATACATTCAAAACTCATAATTTTGTGAGTTAGATTCATCTTTAGGCATAAATTTAATATTCACAATAATTAAAAAGCAGAACCATCATATCGCAGAAAGTTCACAGAAACATGCAAACAAGCATACACCACGCATGCAGCAAACATGCAGCATGCAAGCGAGCAAGCAACATGCAGCAGGCATGGTTTCTGTCACGGTTCCGGCACTGCGGGGCTCTGGCGGTCCCTGCTTATCGTCGCGGATGGTTTTAACGCTCACCGCCGTGGCTGAGGCTGAACCTGCTCCTCAGCTCGCGGGCTGCCTCGCTTCTCCGCGCCTACGCAGGCTTTCGCCGCCTGTATAGCCACCCCGCCCTTGGCGTGCCCCGACGAGCCTGGTTTGGCCGCGGTAGCTGCGGTGGCAGCATACGAAGTTACCTCCCGCTGGACCAAGGCTGGCTGACTCGCCGCTAACGGGAGGCGCAGGACGATTTCCTCTACCGCGAAAAATCGAGACCGCAATGCAGCCATCTCCTGCCGCACCAAGGTCAAGACCCGGTCCTCAGCAGGCACGGGCTGTCCCTGCCCATGCTGCTCACTTCCCTGCGGCACCTCACGGGGGCCGACTCCTTTGAGCACGGCCAGGTCTGCTTGGAGCTCTTCGTTCTCCTTTCGGAGAATCTCCATGTCGGCTGTCAAGCGGGCGACCTCCCCCCGCATATGGACATTCCGTCCGACGGAGGCCTGAGGTGAATGGCGTCTGCCGCCACCAAAATAGAGGCCATGGTCGCGGGTATGGCCTTGTCTTTAGAGGACTGGATCCTCTTCAAGGCCACACCCTTGATCGCGACTGCCACTACCTCCGCATACCTGGCCAATCGCTCCAAATTGGAGCTGCCAGCGGCGTCCGGCTCACCAGCTGCAAACTCTGTAAGGGCAGCCCTGATACTGGTCCCTAAAGAAAGAAAGAAAGAAAATAAATTTATTTGACTCAGGTCAAGGCACACAATAATCACACAAAAACAAAAAAATAAAACAGAAAAAAAATAAAAATAACTTAGAATAGTACTGTGTGCTTCACGGCTGCGCCAAATAGACTAGACTATAGAATGACGCTGGTTTTCAACTGGACCTTATGTTGAAACGTCAGAAGCTAGTTCCAATTTGTCGTTTCCTATTTAGAACAGCCGGCAAGAAACTCCACGGTTACTCTTTTAAAAGTAACTGATATGTACAATGTTTTCAAATTACAGTGTTAATAGGTATGAGAGGACAATGTAGGCCTATTAACAAGTACCAGGTACTTAGCAAGATAGAAAATGGTCGACAGATCTACAGTCTGTTAAGCCTACAACGTTCTCACATTCACAAAATCTAAAAGAAAAGAATCTATATACAAGAAAAAAATAAAGACCTATTTATTTTAACCTTCTTATTTATTGCTTTCTATCGTCAAACATAGCGTAGAAATAAAACCAGAAATTAGTCAAGACATTGTAATACATAGAACAAATCCTACAATTTACAATAAATATTAAATAATATGAATTTATTTAATATTTAATGTATATTGAGATATTGTGGGAACTTTTCTCGTTCCCAGCAAGAGCCCCAGTTCCTATTTAGACATAATTACAGAATAAGCAGCAATCTTGAAGGCAGGAAAAACGCATTGAACTCCTCCTTGGTGTTGTAGTAGTATCCAATCTCAATCCGTTAGGCCATCGGCTAATTAATTAATAAACATACAAAATGAACAATTAAAAACAAGATATCTTCCACAACTCCAGCGCCGCCACCGCGTAATAAATTCCTTCCATAATGGCTCTCGTCTTCCCTAATACGAAAAATTAGATTGTAATTATATAATTATGTGCGAACAGCCTCCCGTGGCCACTGGTACCGCCCGGCCGGCGCTGAAACGACCATTAAGACCAACTTGTACTCTTAATGACACTACTACTCCCCACGTTTTTATTATACGCTCCGTACCTTTTAGACACAAAGGCTATCTCTATGTGCGAAAATATTATCGCGAAATTGTGTAGTAGAAATCGTCTTAAATATGTATTTAATTAACCTTTTTTTTAAAGCTATTTAAATGTTTTTTTTTAACAGAGATTCTTCAAGAATCTAGTAATTAAAAATGCAAGAATAAATCTAAACTCTAAAATTACTAGCTAACTTATTAAAACATCAAAAAAGAAAGAAGAAGAAAGAAGTTATCTAAAACTATAACTAAAATATGTTTCCCCAAAGTTAATTAATAATATTCACAGAACTAAAACTATGAAGCATATTCTAACTTTCTACGTGAAATTACTTACACCACATTATTAAATACTAAGCCAAATTTTAAATCGTATTTTCTGAGCCACTGGGTCCAAGCGATCGCTGCACAAATACTTCGCGGATGTATTCTTAGGTAACAGTGGCTTGGAACAGTGCCAATGTTTGCCAACAACCGTCTTAACATTTCCCGATAACTACATTCATAGCAAGTCGAGCGTATAAAGAAGTTTCCACCAACCTGCACAAGAAAATCCAGTTGGTGCTCACAACACGAAGCGCGACGACTCGTAAACTCATTCGAATCGAATTTCCACATTCGAAAGCTTCTACTAAGGCCGGAAACTAGCGGTAAACGAAATGCCTAAAAGCGGCTGAAATCGCGAGCACCGGTCGCCGATGCAATCCCTGAGGTGACTGCTTCGCTTCCGATGCAGTTACAGTTGGCTGCGGACGGGTTTAACGAGTGTTTCCCGGCCCGATGCCCGGGCCGCACCTCGCATCCTCGCTGTCACTCTACTATATTGTATGCCGAAATGAAAAGCTACGCCACTGACGTTGTAGCGGCGCCGCACTTTCGACTTTCCGCCTGTCAGTATAAAGTCTGTTATGATGGCCGGTACGCAGTTGCAAGGTTGTGCCGTGTGCATACAAGCGTGTAATGTTGTTGGTGTACGCTCGCTCCAGCCAGGTGAGGCGGCGGCGCTGTGTGCGTGCGCGTGCGCGTCTGTGTGCGTGAGACAGGTGAATTAGTGGCACGTCCTGGCTTCCCAGGGCGGCGGGTCCCGGGTGAGCTGCGTCGCCATAGCGACAGCCGGAATCTAATATACAGATAGATGTGAGCAAATAAAAGCAAAATATGGGATGTTCGCTACCGACAACATAGAGAACTTTTAATTATAATGTTCTACAGACTCCTGTAGGAGCTGTTTCATAATATTCTCGAATAAAACGACGTTGTCTATGTACTTGTACGGACTGGGAGGAAAACTTTTATGTGATTTGTCTCATTTTTATATACTTTATGTACGTTTTGCTGTCCGTTACATAGAGTTTGAATCTTTATTGAAAAGTTAACGCTTTTGACGATAGATATTATCTTTTTGTATAATGAGAAAGTACAAAGATATGATTGATTACTTAGTAGCACTTGGTAGTACTTGTTTTTGTTCTTTAAATAGGCTTAACTTGACTGCCAGCAGTTCTTCGTTATTTTCAAGACTTCATCTTCGTCTTCAGTATTATAGGAAACAGTACTCTGAGGCACAATTATCGGGATGTAGCGGTTACACCACCACATACGAACTACGCATCAAAAGACATGACGTCACACAAATCCTGCATCGCGCAATTAGAGTTTACCGCGCTAACGACATAGATAAGACTATCCGAAATCAACAGTCGGGCAGTCCGCCCGCCAGACACAACACCCGACTGGAGTGAACTTTACACCCTGTTCCTCATGCCACTAAAGGGACACCATCTTTTTGTCCAACAGATTCTTTTCCAAACCATTTTGATGACCATTTGGACTTTATTATATTTTGAATAGTGCCCTATTGTTCTTGCGGTTCAATATATTACCCTGGGACTGATGTCAGTGATGCTGTCATGCTATCCTCATCGCACAAAAAATGTTTGATGACCGGAGGGCTTAGACAATTATGTTAACTTTAATAATCTCCAGGAAGATGTCACAACACAGCTTTATACCGTAGAACGTGCACAGAAATCTGTAGCTAAACTAAATCATGAACTATGCGAGGAGCTGCAGCAATAAATTAAATATAATAACCAACGTGCTGTATCTCGCGAGTCGGACGCGTCACCCGTCGCGCACTCAGTACATAACCTACCTTCTACATAGCAAACTGAGGCTGTATACCAACAGTAATTACATTTTATTTGCGGTACTACTATTTGACACTTCCCGTGACCCAAGGGCTGGTTTTTACCTTGGGCAGAGGCTAAGCATTGCCATACAACGTGGCAATGCGGCCAGTCTCTTGGGTACATTAACAGTCGACAGCGATGCGGATGAATTTTTCGACGCTATATTTTAATTTTTCAATAGTTTTAGTTAAGTTTTAGTTTTATAACTTTTATTTTCATTATTATTATGTTATATCTAATTAAATCAATAAAAATCATTATGTGATAGATGCATGGTGTCACATATTTACCAACATTAAATATTTTAACCGGTACTACATTAAAAATGTTCTTTGAGAGGGGTTTCCATAATGTTAATTAGAAACTGAGGGTGATTTTATCTAGTCGGTCATTCTTCCATACAAATGGAAGTATGGTGATTAAAAGTCTGTTTGATGGTTTACGTTAAAAAATAAAAATTATATCAATTTGTTTTGTCAAATAGCCTTGTATGGAAAAAAATTAGTTTGGAAGTCATGGGCGTCGAAACTTCCATATTTCAACACTAATTTTAACTCATCTTTGGGCGTAAATAAATAACATATGTAGTAAGAAAATAGCAAAATAGAAACCGTACAGGGATAGATAATTTATTCAATAGTTTAAGTAATTTAATTTTGAGTAAATACATCCAGTACTTTTTTCATAATATCTATACGCCCAAAGGTTTGTTCATGAAACTTTACGCGCTCGTTTTCGTTATAAATCATCGTCTATTTGAGTACTAAATACATTAATAAATATATAAATAAATAAAAACTAAATAAATAAATAATAAGACTAATTAGCATGCATATTAGTCATGCCCACGAACGAGTTCGAGCCGTCGGCTAGTGTACCTTTAATATGGCTACGAGTTCGTAGCACCTCGTAGCACTCTTCGTAGAGGGTCTACGAAATGTTTGTCATTGACAGTCATTTAAAGAGACGGTAAATATATAAAGCAGGTAATAAAACTAAATCGACATCAACAACTTGGGATAACAATCACTCATGAAAGTTCCAAGCAGTGTAAAGCCTTCCAAAATCACATACAAGCGCAAACATTGTGTTTCAAAACATCGCAGACAGTCTAGTGTCAGATTATCTTCACTCGAGCCTCTCGAGTCCTGTGTGAAGTATGCTTAATGTTCGGGGGTAGGTCCCCATGGCTCCCTACTTCCCCATTGCTTCCGCCCACGGGGGAAGGATATAAGCCGATTATTAACAGACGGTGGTCGTGTCCTTAATAAAGAGATGAGATTTTATAAATGAAGAGCACCATTTCAATAGCGGATCGTAATTCCATTTATATTTCAGTTATTTATTCATTGTAAGTACCCGAAAGAAAGTAAAGAGCCTCCATCCATTCGTGTTGTCGTCATGCTTGGGTGAATTTCAACAACTATGATTTAATACCTAATTTTGGTGGAACATTTCGTTTCAGATTTTTTTATATTATAAGGTGTTGATATCCACGAAATACGTATTCAGTATGTACAAAAAATATAAGAGAAATGTATTTAATGAAAGTTTCTAATATAGTGTCGACACCAGAATAGGGATGATGACTAAAAAATAGTTATTTGTGCAACAAGAGAGCAAAGTCGTTTTTTGCTGCGAGTGTTGATTTTGAATCCCGAGTAAGCGAAGGATTCTATCATTGAATCACGAGCGTAGCGAGTGATTCTAGGTTATAATCCTGAGCGCTGCGAGGGATCCAAAGACACGAGATGCAAATAACTTTGCTCTCGTGTAACACATACAACTTTTCACCTCAGCAGCGAGAACATACAACATGTAAAAAAAAACCCTGTCCGATCCGTCAGGGTGTTGTTAGGTATCGTACTGTTAGCATATTTATGTGGAAATTTTCAGGAAAAAAGAAAAAAATATCCCTACATTTTTTTTCAATGGTGAATTTGACCGCATATCAGCCTTTCACTGAAAATTCTGCGGATTTTGTCAATCTGAGAACAGAGATAAAAGAGATTATGTAAAAGTGAGGTTATGTTACAATCTTTAACTAACAGCTGATTCCTGAAGTGCAAAATATGTGCTTTTGCACTAATAGTTATTATATTTAGTAGGACATATTTGATAAATCAAATGAATGAACGTCAATGACTTCAGTCCTACCTACCTATGTAGGTAACAGGTATGGAGTTACGGAAAGGATGTCTAAAATAACATAAAAAATCATTTAAGTATTATAGTGTTTTATTCGTCTTCAATTATAATTAAAATGTCGTCTAGGAATTGTGCAGGTGGTGCTATATGATCTTGGTACCTAGCCCAGCTAAGGTACCATATACCTAAGCGCAGTAGCCTACAGTTCGTCTCCCTACAATACAATTTACAGTAATGCATTACTATAGCCTCCCTTCCTGTACGAGAGCCATTGCCGAATCACTGACAGAATTGTTTCATCGGGTAAGGGTCGTCGACCCAGTGTATTGCAGTGATCAGTTGTTGTCCCACAATTCACACAGCGATCCATAGTTTCACTGTTTTTTCTATTCCGTGGTTTCAACAATACCCAATACACAATCCGGCGGTAAAATCCAAAATAACAATTCCAAGTCAAACGTGTGACCGATCTTCGGTGTCCAGTGTGAAAGCGAGGGTCGTACGAGGTAGACAGGGTCGGAATCCGTAAAATACAAAGCAAAGGTCGTGAAAAATGAAGAACAATCGGGAAAGCACTCAAAACGCATCGGAAAACACTAAACGAGTAAGCAAACGAGATCATTAGAGCAGTTGGCAACCACAGACTACATATGGATACTACGTTGGCAACTGTCTAGTGTCCGTGTCAGTCAGCTGTCATGCCAGTGACATAGGCTAAAAATAGAAAACTAATTTTAATCGATATGAAATCGATAATCATAATATAGTTTTTTCAGTAATTATTTGATATTTTATTTATTAATATGACTGTAATTCTAAGCACTATATTGCACATAAGTGTATAAAATGCATTTAATTACTTTGAACAATTGAGTTAATTAATTAGTGCAAAGGTTTTATTTTCGTAACTGTGTAATCGATTACTCAACCGGTAATCTCACGAAAGTTTTCGTGAGATTACCATATTTCTCCGCTTCCAGATTGCGAATTAAGGTGATTTTTCATATTCTAAGATAGAAAAATATAACAATTTTTTTAGATCATATCTTAACTTATTACATTTGGGCCCACCGTTTCCCATCTCCTTTGGTGCGGGCGGCGGCCGTCGTTTAGCGGGTGTCTAAAAGTCATAAGTTATGAATTTTGCAATTTTTTATGGATTTGGATTTTGGAACTAAAAATGTGAATTTTAAATAGCAATAACTTTTTTACTATCAATAATAATAAAAAAAATACTGTTTTGTAATGTTACTGCAGTACCATATGATGATGATTTTCGGATCGGACAAGGTTTTTTTTTGCATAAGCTTCATCACCTCGTATTTTGCAGCCACCATCTTGGATTTATATTTTGACCCCACTATCGACTTTAGCACCCTCGAAAACTATGAAAACGACACCCATGTCGAAAAATATGAAAATTTTCGCAGCCGCCATCTTGGATTTTTAATTTGACTTCACTATCGGCTTAAGCAACCTTGAAAACCATAGAAACGATACCCATGAAGAAAAATTTGAAAATTTTCGCAGCGTCTATCTTGGATTTACATTTTGACTTCACTATCGGCTTTAGCAACCTTGAAAACCATAAAAACGATACCCATGAAGAAAAATTTCAAAATTTTCGCAGCCGCCATATTGGATTTACATTTTGACCTCACGGTCGGCTTTGGCACCCTTCAAAACTATGGAAATGACAACCATTATGAAAAATGTGAAAATTTTCGCAACCGCCATCTTGGATTTTCATTTCGACCAAATTCACACTTACTATCTCTCTCTTTCTTTTTGAATTAGAAGAAGACAGTAGCAAGCGCCTTTTCGCGTGACGATATCTGCCACTGCACTCTTACCCCAAGCCGCTTAAGAACTTCGTTCCAAAAATTTAATAAAACAGAATTTAAATAAAACCTTAACAGATGATTTGCAATTTTAATGTTTTAAGTATATCCGAACGTTTTATTGTTTGTTTCTTTTTTGGGCCTAATAAGTAGATATGGAATTTTGAAATCGAAATTCGAATCGATTTGTTTCTATCTCTCGCTTTTTTCGTATCGAAGTGAAAGTGACAAAACTAATTGAAGTTTAAATCGTTAGAATTTTGTGAGTAGACCCAACACTGCTGTCGTCGGCATTAAAAAAAAAAAAAAAGTTACTTTGTCTCACGCTCGCAGCAAAATCGAATTTTGCTCACTGTTTTTTGACAGCAAAACCTGCTTGTTTGAGGTGCTGATGTGAAAATAATACGTGTCTAATATTTTTTTTATTATCTGACTGACGGACTAAATAGAATTTCTTTTTTTTGACCCAGGCATCATCCCTATTGGTAAGACACAAAAATTGACATTCGACACCAAAAAAAAAAATGAATACACCAAATTTTTAATAAAATAACAATAAAAACCTTTTTGATATTGAATATTTTTTTTTATAAAGATAAAATAAAAAATACTCGTTATTTTAACCAATAAAAAAAAATGATTGCTCCTTCAGCTTTTTTTTGTGATATTTTTCTTTCTTTTCTTGGCAATTCCTCTAGTTTGACGGGATCGTTCCGATTTTTTTCTTTTTTTCCCCCTTTCTACCATCCTTTTCCTCTCCAAGCACTCTGAGTGTGTCAACTTTGAATTTTTCTTTGTCGTGCTGGAATACAAATAATGCCTAACATTTTTTATCAACCCATCGACAAACTAAGTTCCCATAATATACTCTTCTTCCAGACCGAGTTATCTATTACAGTTCCTTTTTAATTTTTCTTTGAGGTACGTGCTTCTAAAAAACTAATTTTGGTATATTTTGATTGGCAAAATGCCACCAAAACCACCAAAATCAGAATCTTGATTAATATTTTCATTAAAAAAAAAAGCAGTTCCGTTTAAACGGTGCTAATTCCCAGAAAACAGATTGTGGACGCGCCATCACACTTAGAGTATTGCTAAATAACATTTTGTTATTCTAACTTTTAAAATATATTCTACTAAAATATTTTCGGCCTGATCAAGGTATGTACGTCTACTTTCTTTAAAAAAAATACTTTATTGTAAGTTTGGTTTAGGATATGATTTTCAGGTGCGCCGCCTAAACATTACGCTTGAGAAAATCACCCTTAATGGTTCGAGGGAAAATGGAAATTATGCCGGAGTTTTTATAGCGAAGTCGTTATGGAGTCAAAGTAAACAAAAGTTTCTGCATTGGAACGAGGTATCGAGTGGCTCCTTATGCTGGGAAAACTTTTCAATATTTATCCCGCGTTTGGAAAAACGTCTCGAGGAGCTAAGTAATAACAGCCGCACGATTCGATCCATCAGGTTAAACTACGATTGCCAGGGTTGGCCTGTGGATGAGTGACTATCTTAACATACCGAGACTCCTCCGTGCCTCGGAAAGCACGTTAAGCCGTTGGTCCCGGCTGTCATTCGTGGATCTTTGAAAATCGTTATGGGTCGTCAGAAGCCCGAAAGTCTGAGAACCAGTCTTACCAAGGAGTATCGTATTACCCAGTTACTGGGTTATGGAGGTCAGATAGGCAGTCGCTTCATGTAAATAATAAAATATATATAATATTCAGCTGCATCCGGTTAGACTGGAAGCCGACCCCAACATAGTTGGGAAAAGGCTGGGCAGATTGATTGATTGGGGAAACGTCTACTCCATATATTTAAGATTTTCCAATATCCGAACAAAAGTCTTACTTGCACGTGACTCCAAGTCATTATATCAATTTCTGCTATAGTCTTCTCCGTAACAATATCGAGGCTTATTATATATTTTGTAGTACTTAAAATAAATACTCAGAAACATGAACACAGTACCTCCATCGTGGTCCTTGAACAGAATGCTATTCATCTTATGATACGTGCATGTCTGCTCCTCAAAGTAATCCTATTAGGCGTGGACGGCCAAGACTCGATGCACAATGTTGTATTGACGAAGCTACGCGCTCGTTTACGCTCAGAAAAATTACTTTCAAGGAACAAAGAGCTTTCAATAAGTATCTAATAATAGCATCCTTCATTTTAAAAGAATATTTTATAAGAAGTGATTGTTTTTTTTAAATAATTAGCTACGAAGAAATCGTTGTATCTTTAGGTAATAAAGTATCTTCTTTTCGAAATCATATGAAACTTTAAGATAGATTGACTTGTAAGATCATTAAATCTTACAAGTCGTAAAATTATGCCGCACCGCCGTAATATTATATGTCGTGCAATAACCTATACTTCGTCATAAAAATTGTCTACGTCGCCAACTGCGACGCTTTTGTGACCACATCTCTTTCTTAGTGTCTATTTGTTGAAAAGCTGGAAGAATACGAGCGAGTCACAGGCATTGATCATCTGCAGTCCAGTGAATGACATTTTCTTTTTTACTTGTTTGTTATTTTTTAACTCATTTATTAAATCATTAAACTTGAAAAAGCTTGAACCGACTTCCAAAAAATCACTACACAGTGAAAAATAACTTAAATTTCGGAAGTCGGTCTTTAGTTTTGTATCTTCGTTATTTACCACTGACTTCCGAAATTAAAGTTATTTTTCACTTTGTATTGATTTTTTTTGTCGAATTCATTTATTGGTGTGATTTTTGGTACATTTTACGTGAGATCTTATTATTAAATAATTAGTTCCTCATAAAACTCCCTTTAAGGTGTTCACTCTTCTTCTTGTAAGGTGTACAGTTGGTTGTTTTTTTTTGTTAAAAGTTTTTATTTCTCGCTTTTTAAAGGGTCAGTTTGTAATTTATCTAAGTTACAATAGCCAAATGTCAAATACTAATCACCTTTTACAAAATATTGCTTTTCCCGATGCAGGGACGTTAATCGTTGAGGAGTTCTCCTGGTACTTCACCATTAGCTCCATTTCTCCATAATTATGCATTGTAACGAGCATAAATTGCTTGGCAACCATATTAAAGTAATCGAATCGTAACCCGTGAAATACTTATTATTGAGTAGTTCCGGTGGCCATCTGTGGTCTTCATCCTCAGTTCCACTTCACCGGTTACTATAAAAAATACTCAAAGAAATCGAGGGAACTCTTCAAATATTTTAAGCATACCTAGTACCTAAAATATTTGAAGAGATCCCTCGATTTCTCCAGGATCCCATTATCAGATCCTGATCTAATGACAATGGGACCATCTCGGAATTATAAATAAAAATAATTTGCAAATCCGTCTATATACGAGGGTCATTCAATAAATACTTAGCCTACAAAAAGTAAACGAAAATTTTGGAAAAGTGGCAATTTATTTTTCAACATAGTCTCCTTTTAGTTCGATACACTTAGCCCAGCGATGCTCCAACTTTTTTAACCCGTCCGAAAAATAGTTTTTGTCAAACTGCAAAATAGGCCTCCGTGGCGGCGATGACCTCCTCATTCGATCCATATCTATTCCCGGCGAGTGATTTTTTCAGATAAGGAAACAGAAAGAAGTCACAAGGGGCCAAATCTGGAGAATAG
This sequence comes from Xanthia togata, assembly GCA_963853775.1. Lineage (NCBI taxonomy): Eukaryota > Metazoa > Arthropoda > Insecta > Lepidoptera > Noctuidae > Xanthia > Xanthia togata. Next base: position 20,968,526 of record OY970798.1, on the reverse strand, counting down.
GGTGGATGGGGCAGCAATTCGTAGCGTAATTCGACCAATTTGGCCATGGCAACGGCAGACGTGTGAACCGGTGCGTTGTCGTTGTGAAACAGCACTTTTTTCTTCGCCAGATGGGGTCGTTTTTTTTTTAATTCGGCGTCGAATCGGCCCAATAAATCGGCATAGTAAAGCCCTGTAATTGTTTTACCCTTCTCGAGGTAATCGATGTAGATCACACCTCGTGAATCCCAGAAAACGGTGGCCATAACTTTTCCGGCTGATTTTACAGTTTTCGCCTTCTTTGGAGCACGTTCCCCGGTCTGGATCCATTGTTTTGATTGCTCCTTGGTCTCTGGTGTGTACCAGTGGATCCAGGTTTCATCGACGGTCACAAAACTACGCAAAAACTCCGCTGGATTCCGCTTAAACAGCGCCAAACACGTCTCCGATGTGGTCTCACGGTTGCGCTTGTTTTCTGGTGTGAGTAAACGCGGCACCCATCGCGCCGACAGGTTTCTCATGCCGAGTTCCTCGTGAAGAATATGATGCACTGTTCCTTCTGAAATGCCTACAGTCTCAGCTAGCTCCCGAACCTTCAATCGGCGATCTGCCAATACGAGATCATGGATTTTTTTAATGTTTTCCTCCGTAGCAGCTGTTTTCGGTGCACCTGGACGTGGTTTATCAAAAACCGACGTACGGCCACGTGCAAACTCGTTGAAACAATTCTTGACGGTGGCCATCGATGGAGAAGAGTCACCGTACACAGCATCCAAGCGCTCTTTGATTTCGATGCGCGTTTTCCCTTCCAAAAATAGGAATCGAATCACCGAACGATATTGCTCTTTTTCCATTTTTGTAAAACCGATCGACACGTTCGCTTCCATAAGTTGTCAAATTAAAACAAATGAAGGGATTGGAATGAAAATTTGAAAAAAGAATTAAAAAAGAATGTGCTACACTGTGGTAAAAGTCTTTTGAAACTACAGCGCCCTCTGGCGATGAGGCTAGGTACTTATTGAATGCACCTCGTATGACGGAGTTATCACACATCGCATATAACATCCGAATTCAGCTCCTCCTTTTGGAAGTCGGTTAAAAATGTACCGAACAATGTGGGCTACACATTATTTCAAGCATTCCTGTTCATCTGAGTCAATTGTGGTGGTAAGTGTAAGAGCGGGTTTACAAGTCTCCTTTTGACATCGCTAATTTTAGTTCACAGATCCCTTTGAATTTACGCTCAAGCCTTATTACGAATGATTGATTGATTGTTTTTTTTTTCAAGGTCTTTATTCACACATAATGTTGTTACAAAGGTGTTTACAAATGATCTTATTCTATTTGTATACAAATCGTGAATTATTTGTTCCATAGGTCGCCTTTACAAACATTTAAACATACCTTTATTATTATATTTTGCGTTGACATGACTTAACTTATTTATTAATGAACATTGTTTAACAAGTAGGTATGTGCAAGTCTTAGTATGGACCCACATAATATTTACAGTTTGTGTTATTTACATAATGTTTTGAGTTACAAAATGTACGCTTTATTACAATAAAGTATAATAATAACATAAGTAAAGATAGTGGCGGGTAGTCCGCGAAAAGATCATGCATAATACACGGCCAGAGTAACGGCGTCAGCTAGTTTATTACGAATTAATATATCATTAGTGAAAATTTTACTGCTCCAGAATTTTCCTAAATCTGTGGAAAATCAGTGTGGAATTGGCCGCAGGCTCGAGATAGCAGAGACAGATACACATATATTATGTTATGCATACCTTTGAAGGTAATGTGACCTGACTGAAAAAAGGTTTTCTTACCTTCGACTTTCGTCCTTTCTATCTTTTCTGTAAAACATTTTTCTCAAATATGCTTGGAAATTCGAGCATTATTTTGACAACCTTCTTCACGATTTAAAAAAAATGCGCAACATGCTAGCGCCCATGGACTTATTAGCGCCCCGGCCGGCAATGTTTGTATGAAAATCCATATCTTTCGTGTTTAGCGGCCGAATAAATTACTGTGAAAACTCATATCTTGATTTCGATTTGGCTTGCAAATAGAGCTGTTTAAAGTAAAGAAGAAACTCGTGAAAAATTATTGATGTTCGTCATTAATTCTGGAATTTATAATTAACTAGATGCACCCCGCGGTTTCCCCCGGATAAGTCTCCATCCCGTGAGAATATCGGTATAAAAAGTATCCTATGTCCTAACCCAGGTAATTGTCCCAAATTTCTTCCAAATCTGTTTAGCCATTTTAGCGTGAAAGCGTAACAAACAAACAAACTCACTTTCGCATTTATAATATTATAATTAATAATTAATTAATTTAGATTGACTTTTCGCACATTATTTGAGAAAAGTAATTATATGTATAAGCCTTGGTCGCGACCAGGCATTGATGGACTCTTATGTGTGTATTTATTGTATGTATTTTCTCAATTATCCATGTCCTATTTGCAGGCCGCGGTAGTAATGTACCTACGTATCTATGTACACACATCAACACGGTCTAGGGATATTTTTAAAAAAGCGAATTACTATCAATGTGTTAATTATTTATATCACATGTATATATTTAAAAGATACGTTATTTAATATTCTACCATTTTTTAATAATGGTTAAGGTACTTAGATTAAAATTTCAGGATTTTATGGAAAAAAAATGAAGCATAGACGGAAACCGTATATGAATTAACTTTTAATTTGTGAGTAAAAACTGAAAAAAATAGAAAAATCATTTAATTTGTGTTTATAAACTTGAATTTAGTAGTCTGAGAAAGCGCCCATGATGTTCATAACACATCGGCAACGATTCGGCATGCTCAGAACAAGGTTGTCAATGTCTTGCTGCGGAATATTGTCCCATGTCCTTCTTAGGTGCGCAAAAAGTTGATCTTCTGTAGCCAGATTTTCAGGAACTTCCTTCAGAGCTCTTCTTTGCAGCATATCCCACGCATGCTCAATGGGATTTAGATCTGGCGATTGAGCAGGCCAGTCTAAGGCCCTAACATTATGTGTATGTAACCAAGCTGCTACCGTTCTCGCCGTGTGTGCCCGGGCATTGTCGTGCATGAGCAGGAAATCTTGCCCCATTTGTGTTCTGTGGGGCAAGATTACGGGCCCCAGCACCTGTTGGACGTATCGTTCTGCCGTCATATTGCCCCGCACCCAAACGAGATCCGTCCGTCCTCCAAGACGAATTCCTGCCCAAACCATAATTGTTCCTCCTTGGTATGGGTGAACTTCCTGAGGGTTCTGGAGACGGCTCCATCGTCCAGGAACTCGCCAAACACGCGTCCTTCGTGAATCTGGATGGAAGCCGAACCTGGATTCATCCGTGAACAGCACATTGGACCATTGCTCACGGCCCCAGTCCACGTGGTTCCGAACCCATTCTAATCGTCGTCCACGATTGCCTCTCCGTAAAGGTGGGACCCGGAGTGGTCTACGAGAGCGTAGATTGCTTTCATGCAGTCGCCTTCTTACAGTTTGGTCACTCACAAGCACTTAGTGTTCCACTCGCAGCCTTTGGACCAATTGAGTCGCCGTTGCATTTGGTTGAGCTCGCGCAGTAATTTGCAAAAATCGGTCTTGTCTGGGGGTAGTGATGCGACTTGGCCCCCGGTGCCTCTCCGCTACTTCACCTGTGGCACGATAGCGTGTTCACAATCTTGAAATTACATTTTGATGGGTCCCTATGGCCTCAGCAACATTACGCTGAACAGATCCAGCTTCCAGCATTCCCACAGCTCGTAACATCTCCGCCCTCGTCAAATGTCGGCGTTGCATGGCTACAATACCTCAATTTTAACTTTATCTTTCGTTTAAAAATGAAAAAAAACTGTAACTAAACGTAATTCGTATTGTTTTCTAAATTTCGCACAAATGAAAATTCCCTCTCCTATACATCAAGACATTTTTATGCCACCGAAACAAAAGAATTTTCAAAATTTTTAATTTGGAATTAGTCTGAGATAAATTACAAACAAATCGGTGTATAAAAGATTCCAATGCGGCCAGTACTTTTCGAGTTATTTAATTGAGTATGAAATATCCCTAGACCGTGTTGATGTGTGTATTTGTGTACTTTCGAAGACTTATAGAACACAGTGCATCATATATGAACTAATATGCTTTAATATACATAATAATAAGTGTTTTGAATAATCTCATATAATATCGTGTGAACATACTTATATATTTCTGTACCAATACGCATGGTTTCTGTAAAGGATGACGCTCCAGTCATTAGGCATTATGGAATATTCTTGAAATGGCAATCCGTTGAAGGACAATATAATTATAAGCATCATTTTCATCATGAATGTGTCGCTAGGCTCTCCAACAAAGGAGTTACCTCACAGCTTCGCAAAATTTAATTTCCGTCACTTATCTTTACAACCTTTTGGGTGACAAACAGACTGTTTATCCTTTCATTTCCGGATTACAATAGGATTTGCATATTGGAATGAAACTCGTTGTTGTCTTGTGCTTTTTAATTGTTTTTTAATAAAGGACGGAAAATAAAGGTTTTATGTTCTACGTTATCTAATAAATGTTTGTTTGGTCAGCTTTGGAGTAGTAGACCGTAAAATGCGTGTGTTCATCCGATAAACGCCAAAAGCTATCCGCCGCAGCGGTGCACAGACTACATAGGGATCAGCGGTGTCGCAGCGTCACTGACAACTAACCCGCCCCCGCCCCGCGCCCTCCACCCCTCCACAGACTCCCGCCCGCCCTCAACCTACGCGTTAAAAATAAGAATTAGGTACGTCAAAAACCACAGGCACAGTGTAGAAAGGACAAAGAATTTCGGATGCTCAACCGTCTGCTCGTAATTAGGGACCGACGTAACAAAGTCTACAGAATTGTGCCTGTTTGTTTAAATGGAAGCTGAGTCTCTGAGAATCTGGATTATCTAAAGAGCCGTCGTGGATGAAAAATAAGCGTTCACGCTCAACCTTCTTTTTGGCAGTTTGAATCGAATTATTAACTTGACGCAAACGTCTAAATGTAACATTGTTTCTTCTTTTCGTGTGGTTACTGACTAACTAAGACTAGTCACTAGTCTATATCTATTAGATACATGAATTATACTCGTATATATTTAAAAAAAATCCTTGTGAAGTCAAAACGGTACATTGATTTTATTTGAAAAAAAAAGTTTTTGCTGCGAGGTCTAAGAACGATTGTAACGCCGAAAATATAGTAGTCGATTTTTTTGTTTATCTGTTTGTTTGAATGTATGTTCCTGCATCACGCAAATGAATCCAATTTAACATAAATATTGCCTGTAAGTCTGTAGGGTAGAAATTATCACGCTATTTGCTATTTGGGATGAGCAATATTGCATAATGTTCGTGTTCTTCTACGAGTGTAGTTTGCCGCAAATTTTAAAAGACGAAGCAAAAGGTTATAATAGATAGTAACAGATTACCCTTTTTGAATGATTATCATCACGCTATACATTTATGGAGTTAAAGCAGTCAAAACAATTAGCTTAGCTGTTCGATGACCGCTTCGCGAACATACAGTTGTAAGTTCGATTCCCAACTGCTGATATTTTTTGTAATCTTTTTTTATGTTTGTTTTACTACTAAATGAGAGTTCGTAGAAGTTTAGGCCTCTTCTGTCATTTATGGTTATAATAAAAATAAATAGCTTTGGTTAGGTGACTGTTAATGAGAGATCCCGTGTGTTTACAGTCTAATGTTTTATTTTAGTTATAGCCATTCGTCAGGAATAATAGGTATGTAAGAATGCATCAGTAGCATTGTGCTATTAGGTAGTACGTATATGCAGGAATGCAGCTGTACATTAATTCACTCAAAAGAAAAAACTTCACAATCAATGGGAAATTGCTACGAGCTGCTTCTCACACGGACAACTGTACGTCGCTTGCTCCTACGTCATCTGTCCTGACTCTCTGTATATTTTAGCTACTTCTTCTTCTTTTCGTGTGGTTAGTAAACTAACCTGGTGTCAGAGTTTTAAAGCCGCCCACGGGCCTCTGACTTGGCTTCACATGCCGTCGAGAAATATCTCTCAGGCATGCCGGTTTCCTGACGATGTTTTCCTTCACCGTTTTTGAGCAAGTGATAATTATATAAAACGCAGCCCCCTCCTCTGACTTTTCGGATTCATGTGCGTATTTTAGCTACTGAGACCAAAACTACAAACGTAGTATACTATGTAGGGATGTTTTATAAAAACGTGGCTGTATTTTAGTATAATGCGGTGTCTTAAGACTCCCACGCGAATGTAGTCGTGGGCAGAAGATAGTTGTTGGATACATAACAAAAACAATGTTATATGTAGACGTTATTAAACGAACAATATCCTCATTACTAGACTAATATTGCACAGCTGAAGCACGGCACTTGAAATATCGTGAACCATTCACCACAGCCTAATCGGATTTGAGCAATTAACAGCGGGTCGGTTATCAGCGTACCCAGTCCACGGGTGAAACCCGGGTAGGTAATAATAAATTCTGTCTGTGCTACAAATCAGACGCAATTCAATTCGTATTCGTCTCGTCTGAAGTATGTTTAACTTTGCGTCCCCACGGTTTTTGATGTTTGTGTAAATATTGGAAAAGGATCTTAATTAATTTAAAAGCTGTCGAGTGATATATAGATGTTTTTTGATGAGGAAAAAAGTTCAGATTCATGTAAAAACGAAACGTGGCAATAATTTCATTAAATTTACTAACTGAGAGGTTCTGTTCTGGTGACTTGCAGCTTCAACAGTAGTGATGCAGCTGGCTTTACCAAACTCTTTCAATTTTACAAAGGGTTTTGTCCGTTCGAAATTGGCGGTGGACTGCCGATTAAATGTAACGTCAAAATATTATTTTAAATTCCGTGACTTACGTGGTCATAATTGTGAGATGAACTATAGGTATATAATATATTGAATCTAGATCCTATAAGCAGACAAAGGCATAAAACACAGTCTGCTTCTATTCCTGTAATCTGCTTAAATTAATGGAAATGCATTAGTGCACAATATTGGTGCACGGCAGTGTAGCAGCTAAGTTCGTAAAGGAATATTGTTGCGTTTTTTTTTGTGTACTAAACACCTGCGAAAGAATTGGTTTTAAAGGCATACCTTTGAAACCAATTATTTCTTTAATATAACATTAATAACTCCAACACTTGCTTGGCTTGCGCCCTCCTATTTACTCTAGGTCTGTGCCGGTAGAGTTTACTTTGCCCTCTACCATTTTATCTGTGTATATTATGGGCCTTAGTCTTTCCATAGTTCTAGGTAACCAGTTCACTCTAGCCACCCAAACCCATAGTTAAATATCTTTTTACTTTCATATTCTGGATTAGTCCTGTACCAACTGGGTGTTGTTGTCCTTGGGTGCATAATGCATACAGGGTTAATCGTCAATTGGTGCATCATTCCTTTTTTAAATTGTCTAAGAGGCCTCTGCAAAGGACCGGGACCCCATGGTTCCATTCCGGGTTATGTAAACACATTAAAAAAAATACGTTTTACAGTCATGTCTTATAGGCTATATTTTTTTTTTTACAAATGAATCTGACACTCAACTTGGCAAAAGTTTGTATTTCCGTGTAATTATCATTCTCCTGCCCTTATTCCATTTAATTTGGTGATTATAGATTTTAGATATTTGAAAGATTATATTATATATATTATTTAGTTTGGTGCAACGTTTTCGCGGGTCTTTTTCTTCCATACTTCTCTATCAGTCGTCATCTCTGTAGTCACCCCCTTTCTAGCCATATCATCTTTCACAGTCCACCCATCGTTTCTTTGGTCTTCCCCTGCTCGTATAGCCATCCACATTCGTACTCAAAAATTCCCTGATGACATTCCTTATTCCTCCGCATCACATGCCCATACCATGCCAACCTATTTCCACGAAACTTTTCAGTCATCGGTGTCACTTTCAGACTTCCACTTTCAAATTCAAATTCATTGATTGGTATGATTTTTGGTACATTTTACATGAGATCTTAATAATAAATAATTTGTTCCTCAAAAATCTACCTTAAAGGTGTACACTCTTTCACATAATAAGTTATTTATATTAAAAAGAATAGTCAACATATTAAAATAAAATAATAACAATACAAAACACAACATAACTTAAGACAGAAAAAAAAACTAGCAAAACATTAACAATTATACATATGAATAATGAATGGAATTAAAGATAAAATACAATGTCAAAATTAAATAAATATATACAATAACTTACAATTTATCGTTAAGGAATTCGTCGTTTGTGTCGGACGTCTCGCTCTTGGGTGGGTGCGGTGAGAGGGGCTGGCCATCGGTGAGTGCAACTAAATCAACAATATATTATTTTTGAATCTCGAAAAGTCGTTGTCGGCGCCTGGATTTGAACCATAGTCGCCGTGCACGCGTGTCAACGCAGCTAGCCGCTACGCCAAATCGACGTAGATGTCAGCGCGCTAATTTCTCAATCTGGTTTTGCTACGTAGCTACGAGCGACAACATACGTCACACCGAGCCAGCTACGCGCTTATAAGGTGTGCTACGAGTATTAGCACTGCTACGAGAAAACGTGAGATCGGCTACGCAGCGCAATACGTCGTAGAACGTGATTTCTTATATACAAGTAAATCATGCCTAAAACAACTCGCACGCCGCCGTCAACTCCAACAATAGAAGTACAGCGGGCATTGTCTAATCCTAACATCACTAGTACTCCAATGGAAACTGAGTTCGTTAATGTACAACAACGATCAAAGCGACCGCGTTCAGAGTCCAGCCCCACAAATGAACTCGGAGCATTTAAGGAGGAAATAAGAGCAATGCTCACAAAGTGGAGTGCAGACCAGGAAGCCATTTTAAAAAACTTTACGTCTAAAATAACAACAGAGTTGGCCGAACTAAAATTACAAAATGAAAAATTACAAAATATTAGGTCAGAAATCGAGGAATCTGCGAGTCTTATGAATGAAAAATATGAAGAAATGAAGTCAAAAATGGGAAAATTAGAAAATGAGCGGTCTGAACAGCGTAAATACATTGATACATTGGAAAAGCAACTTCAGGATGTCCAAGAATGTCGTCGGCCTGCCGTTATTGAATTAAGAAATATTCCACCAAAGGAAAAAGAAGATGACAATGATTTGATTAAAATTTTTGTCGATGTCTGTAAACCATTACAAGTACACGTGGAACCAACAGAGATACGTGACATATATCGAGTGCAAAATAAGCAAGGCCCATCAAAACAAATTGTCGCAGAACTACACTCAGTAACGAAGAAAAATAATATTCTAAAAGCCCTACGTGACTTCAATAAAGGGAAGGCCACCACGGAAAAACTAAATAGTGAACACATTGGCTTCATAGGTGAGCGCATTCCTATCTATATCGCCGACCGTCTCCCACCTAGCACACGACAACTTTTTTATGAAGCGCGAAATTTTGCAAAAAGTAACGAGTTTCAATACAATGGGAAAATTTTTCTGCGCAAAAAAGAAGGAGAAAAGTCTATTCGTATTCAATCAGAAAATTGTTTTCACAAGATACTGCATGTACCAGAGTAATTTTATTTTTTTCTCTGAACTATTGTTTGTTTTTCTAGTTATACCTCAGTATTATTTCTATAGTTTTAATATAATTTTTAACAGTTTTTGTAGCACCTTAGTCTTCTTACATAGCAACAAACGCACAAAAAACAGATTATTCTACAGACAAATAACACACATCGCATTCTACAAATACATAACACACAAATATCTGCGCTTATCGACAATCATCCACCAATACATAAGTCTATTTTATTACGCGGGAATGTTGTGCCATTCTTTTTCTCATTTACCTGGTGTAAATGGTTACCTCTGGTTTTTTTTATTTATGTACAATGTTCGAACGTGATTTACAGCAAGGTGTTCTTATTATTTTATTAATTATTAAAAATGAATAGCACTCATGAAATTATCGAAAATCTAGATTCGTACGGATCCAATGAAGTTTTTGTCTGCCCGCCTGACAAATGCGTTCAGTTGTTAGGTAAACACAGTAAAACTCTTAACTTGCTGCATTTTAATATACGTAGTATCAACAAAAACTTCAATAATGTCTTAGTACTAATAACTCAAATACAAATTAGGTGTGATGTTATAATTTTTTCAGAATGTTGGTTAAACAAAAAATTAACTATTCCACTACTTCAAGGCTATTCGGCTTATTCTACAAGAAACACTTATAACCAAAATGATGGCTTAGTTGCTTACGTACGTTCGGATCTACAACATAAAGTCTCAGAGCCACAATTCGCGGACGCAAACAGTCTTGTTTGTAAACTCAGTTCCGATGTAGTCATAATAGCTGTGTATCGACCGCCATCTTTTAAACATACTGATAACTTTTTAACTAGCCTTAATAACATATTAACATCAGTATCGGAGTATAAAACTATATTTCTGGTAGGTGACATAAACATTAATATAAGCCCTACAAATAATGATCCACATTACAATGAGTATATGAACTTAACAGCATCACATGGACTATTACCTGCTTACACATCCCCTACTAGAGAAAACTGTTTAGACCACACCATGATCAAAGTTAAAAACCCAGTAGCTTCCATTATATTAGAAACTCACATTACAGATCATGCACCAATACTTACTTGTGTTAAAAATTACTCCAGTTCACAAAGTATCCCTAAGGTAGTTACAAAAATTGATCAATGTAAAATAGCCACAGATATAGCCAGAGCGGATTTTAGTCCCGTCATGCTAACTGACAATCCAAACGAGGCTACAGAACGGTTAATAAATACAATTACCTCTATTATCCAAATCAACACTAAAATTATTCATGTTCCCTCTAAGTTGAGAGTTATTAAGCCATGGATCACACAGGGTCTATTGAGATGTATCCGAAATAGGGATATTATGCATGTCACTATGCATAATATCCCTATTTCGGATACATAATAAATCACCGGATAATTATAATCTTAAAATCACTTACATCCGGTACCGTAATTTTTGTAATAAACTCCTAAGCAGACTTAAAACAGAATATGAGAGAAATGAATTAATTAAAGCAAAAAATAATCCCAAAGCGACTTGGAAAGTAATTAATGATATACTGAGTAAACAAAATTCTAAAACTCCTCCCACAGACCTGTTATCCACTTCTGGTGTCGACGACAAGAGCTCAGTTAATTTGGTAAATAATTTTTTCGCTAATATTGGCAAAAATCTCGCGGACAAACACACAAGTACACCCACTAAACATGTTCCCCATCTCCAAGACGTAGCACAATCAAACTCTCTCGTGCTCCTGACTCCTGATGAGGCTGAAGTCGATAGAACTATAATGAATCTTCGTACTGACTCTGCCGCGGGTTGGGATGGAATTACAACCAGAATGATAAAGATGAGCAAACAGACCTTAGTCCCCCCAATTACATACATATGTGAACTATGTTTCTCGAAGGGCGTCTTTCCAAGGGTTTTAAAGAGAGCGGTTGTGCATCCAATACACAAGGGTGGAGACAGAGGCAGTGTAAATAATTATAGACCAATATCGGTACTTCCGGCTTTGTCAAAAATTTTAGAAAAGGTCCTTAACAATCGCCTCATCAACTTCATGGAAGCCCATAATATATTATCGGATAATCAATATGGCTTCCGCAGAGGAAAATCTTGTGAGGACGCTGTTGCTGCCTTTGTTGACAAGGCCGTTAGGATGCTTGATATAAAATATAAATGTCTGGGTATTTTCTTGGACTTGTCTAAAGCATTTGACACTGTCTCTGTCCCTACTCTTATATTAAAATTGGAGAGGATAGGAGTGAGGGGTTCTGCACTTGCAATCTTTGAGAGCTACCTTTCTGAGAGGACACAATGTGTCAAAATTGGCACATATGTTAGTAATGAACACATGTTGTCTTTTGGAGTTCCTCAGGGCTCCATTTTAGGACCCACTCTCTTTTTAATCTATGTAAACAGTCTTTGTAATCTGACCATCCCAAATAGTAACATATACACATACGCGGACGATACGGCTCTACTCGTATATGGTCTAGACTGGAAGGAAGTCCATGAGCGAGCTGAATCAGCTCTAGGCGTCGTCATGGCTTGGCTATCTGCAAACACCTTAACTTTAAATGTTGATAAGACAAACTTTATCCCCTTCTCAATTAAACAATCTTCGCAACCCGATGAGTCGTTTGCCATCAGGGCACATATCTGTAGTCAAAAATTAGAACAATGCTCCTGCCTTCCCCTGACCAGAGCAACCAACGTCAGATACCTAGGCATCGTTATTGACTATCTTATGTCGTGGAGTATGCAGATGAAGGCGTTATCTGGCAGAGTGAGGAAGCTTATCTCAATCTTTAAAAATCTACGATGTAGCGCAGATTTTGATACCCTGCGAATGGTTTATTTCTCACTGTGCCAGTCAGTGCTATCGTTTGGTGTGACGGTTTGGGGTGGCGCTCCAAAAACAAACATTTTACCATTAGAAAGAGCGCAACGAGCTGTCCTTAAAGTTATGACGTTTAAACACTTTCGGTATAGCACTAAGCAATTGTATAAAGACTGTCAAGTCATGACCGTTAGACAGCTCTTTGTGCTCAATACCATTTTGCGCAAACATGTATCTTTGGAATATGGTGGCGATCATCTGGCAAAACGAAGATCGACTGATGTCTGTCCCATAGAAAGACATAGAACCAAATTTGCTGAAAGAAATTTCCGAATTCTGGGAAGCCGCTTGTACAATGCAGTTAACAAACATTGTGGCATCTATAAAATGAATAAATTTGAGTGTAAAAAGTTAGTGAGTAAATGGATCATGACTCATACGTATGAGGAAACAGAAAACCTATTAGGAAAGTTACTCTAAAAAAATAAAATTAAAAATTAAAAAAACCGACTTATTTATTCTTGCACTCCATATTATAAAATCCTTTTAATAGCGCAAACTTATACAGTAGGCCCGCGCACACACAAACACGCACACATACACACACACGCACACACACACGCACACACACACACACACACACATATATACACTTAGAGAATGGCTACAGTTTATAGTTTTAAGTTTTATTTTATATAATTTTTATTCTATTCTTTTGTTTTGTATTAAACTATAATAACCATGCAGCTTGCTCCGGCAATCGCTAGTGACAGTAACCACTATGTAACTCCGAACTTGTATAAATTATCTGGTAAATGTTTATAGAGAGAGCCCTGTCACCCATAACACAAGTTTAATCTTAGCTTGGGTGCCAGAGGTTTAAACTCAGTGGTATTTTTAAAATTGTTTAGGTTTTAAATTCTGTTCTACATAGTGCTATTCTGCTAAATTGTAAACCTGGAAATAAAGCATATATATTATATATATATTATATATATATATATTATAATAGTATTATTTTTTTCAGTAATAATTATCTTAATTTGTTTTTAAATTGAATAATATTTAAGTCCTTAATTCCATTTGGCAATTTATTAAATATTTTAGGGGCCATGCAAAGTACGTTTTGTGCATCATTCACGTCTATAAACTTGTCTAATCATTTTATAGCGATTTTCAGATGCTTTTCTGAATAGATGCATGTTATTTTTAACAAATAAAGCAGTTTCAAATATATACATATATACAAGCAAGCTAAAGTAATTATTTTTAACAATACAAAATAAGGTTTGTAGCTATCTTTTATTTTTATACCAGTAATAGCTCTAATGCATCTTTTTTGCGGTTTGAACACCATGCCCTTATTACATACTCATTACTTTTCTAATTCTATAAATTCGCGTAACACCAAACATGCCTCTTAGCATTCTTATCTCAGCTGCATGCAATTGCCTTTCATTCATCCCTTTTGTGGCCCAACATTCTGATCCATATTATATTTGTCAGTAATCCCGTCAAATAATAAACAAACAAAAATAGCCATCAAGCAATTTGATTTAGTATGATGCCTTGCGCATTGAGGAGTGTACTTTCTATAAATTCTATAAATTTTATTTCACATAAACCTACAAGGGCACTTATGAAACGTCAGAAGCTAGGTGCACGGTTCCAATTGGTCGTTTCCTATGGAGAAGAGCCGGCAAGAAACTCCACGGTTACTCTTTTAAAAGTAAATGGTGTATACACTATACTACCTAGTGGATTATGTAAATGGCGACGATACTACCACGAAGTCTAATATTAATGTGTACTCTCTGTATCTCACTTTTTTTCTTTCATAGAGGATTAAAAAGTTTTTTTAAAGCTAGGTTTATTACCACCTCCCTCACTTTACATATACGATCTGGGGCCCAAGTCTGCTATTTTTATAAATTTGTCATTCCAACACGATCCCATTGTCATTTTGCTAAAAGTTCGTAATCTGCTAAATTCATAATGGTCGATCAATGGTTGATGATTGTATTCCACAAACACGATACTCGTAAGGAATTAAAATAAATGACTGTACAATGACGTTCTCCACTGATCAAAGGAACTGTCAAAATTTTTGCAGATTACCGCCTAAGTCAGTCAATCATTTTTCATTATGTATGAGATTACCAATAGATGCCATTTCTTTCAATGGAGTGTCATAGTGACGCCAATATGTTAGTAGATTACCATCATCATCTGCCTAGCCTTTTCCCAACTATATTGGGGTCGGCTTCCAGTCTAACCGGATGCAGCTGAATACCAGTGTTTTACATGGAGCGACTGCCTATCTGACCTCCACAACCCAGTAACTGGGTAATACGATACCCCTTGGTAAGACTGGTTGTCAGATTTTCGGGCTTCTGACGACCCGTAACGACTATCAAAGATCCACGAATGACAGCCGGGACCAACGGCTAGTAGTAGATAGTAGATTACCAAACTTGTCAAAATCAACAATTATGAAATCAATGATAGACCATTCTGACACTATTGTAATAACTTGAGTCCCTGTAAATTTGTATACCTACTCGAATTTACAAATATAAGAGATTGTTCAAAAAAATGTATGAAGTAATCTCTCGACCAACAAGGGATCCACACATACAAGAAGGATAATCCTAAGTCAGCCAAGTATACTAAAAGCTGCCTTGTGATGTGTGTCCATATATACAATAAAATACCAAAAGAACTGAAATGATTAAATAATCCTAACCTAACTCATTTAAAAACAAACTATATATCTAAATGGCTGAATGGATATAGTTTATATGACATTAAAGATTTCTGTAACTCGAAAATATAAAATGTGTACAGGTATTAATAAAAATGTTTGGGATTTATGATCATGATTATTATATTACCAGTTAATCTGCGACATTTCACCTTTAACTTGTTTATTAGTCATGTTCTACCCATGTGCCAAATTTCATCCAAACCCGTTTAGCCGTTTTTGCGTGAAAGCGTAACAAACAAACTCACTTTCGCATTTATTAAATTAGTTAGGATTTTGCATGTAATTGATACAATATTCTGTATAGCTAAACATGTGGACATTATATCAAAACCAGACTGTAACAACTTTATACCATGTTTAAGGCAAATTAAGACTTATCTTATCTTAAAGAAAGAAAACTGTGGGCAGCTGAACAAACTAGCAAATCACTTCCACACTAACTTCAGCGCTTTCATCAATTATAATTTAAATCCTCCGAGGAAAACTTTGAAAGAAAAATATAATCCCTGAGTAAGCTGCCACTTACCATTCAGTTCTTAAACTTTATAAATGTTACCACGTATGAAATCTAGTTAATATTTTTCTTTGTAATATTAAACCGGTCGTCATTACGTGGCCTTTGGCGCAAAATCGAACACAGAACTTGGCTTTGTCCATATGAATGTTTCAATAGGAGTTAGCGTAATAGGGCGTAATGGGTGGGTGGATGCCGAAGTCAAGTTTAATGTAGGATATATATAATATGTAGGATACAATTGAAAGCTTAACGTGTTTATAAGTGAAAAATAATAACGCCTACATATACGTACTAAATATAAAACGTCAAAACAAATTACTTGTGTATACTCGTAGCGCAAAGAATAAAACTTCGTAAGAAGTTCTAGTTAGTTCTACAGACATACCTTATTTCCCCACTGTTGGGACACAAGAGGGAGTGGGCTGTAATTTACCACGCGGGCCCCATGCGGGTTGGTAGCTGTCACATGTCTTCGAACTTTTGTTCTAGGACATGCCGGTTTTCTCACGATGTTTTCCTTCACCGTTTTGGGAGAAGTGGTGATGAAATTATTTTCATAAAGTAAAGCGCCAGCCTGGGTTTGGACCTACGACCTACTTGTAACTAGGGGCCTTTACCATTGGGCCATCACTGCTGGAAAAAAAGGTTGCAGGAGGCAAACTACAAACGCAAACAGAATCCATTGAATATTTCACTACTTATGTTTCATTTACCTCACGATTTCCCTGCAAAGACTTTTCAGTCATTTACGTTCCTGTACAGAATCCTGCTAGAGGTAGGCAAGGCTATAAGCAGTTTGTGTAGGGTTTTCTGCGGCAAATGTTCAAAGTTAATTTGATGTTTTGCAGCGTTTGATCGGGCTTCACGCTGGCTACATTGATCGTGTCGCTCGCAATGCTTTGCCTTGACGGGCCACGGCGGGGCTATTTCGTCAGCGGAGAGACTGTTCTTAAAAAGGTATATAAACCTTAAAATGCCTTATAAATCCTAAAGTTATTGATATAGAAGCCATGTGCCCGATGGCATTTTCATCGGCTAAAATGACGAACTTCCATGCAGTTTTTTCCCTTTTTTACCCCTTTAGGGGATGTATTTTCAAAAATCTTTCCTTAGTACTCACCTACGTCAGCAAAATCTAAACCCTGTGGTCTCAGGCAGTGCGTTGTCTGTCAGTGAATCAATAAATTTAAGATTTTTATGCATATGCAAAAAAAAATCCTTATATATTTTTTAAGTTTTTACAGTTTTATCATTACCTTTAAAATTTAAATTGTTATCAATTATTTATCTGAGAACTCCTGAGGTGAAGGCCTCCTCCAGAGAATGCCACTTTTGTCTGTCCTTTGCTACGTCCATCCAGCGTAATCCAGCTGTACGCACGATCTCTTCCTCCCAGCGAGTGTGTGGTCTTCCTCGTATACGTTTGCCAATCGGTCCCATCCAAGAAGTCATCTTTTTAGCCCATCTACGAGTATTTTCATGCAGTCTTGCAACATGGGCTGCCCTTTTCCACTTAAGTTTGAGTGCGTGTGTAAGGGCATCGATTGCTTTTGGTGTAGAACAATTTTTTAAATGACGAACTCTATAGCTGTGTTTTTAATGTTTCCAACTTTAGCATGTGGGAGGAGGTTTGAGCCTTTTTCTTCAATTCTACTGGGAGATCGGTGGTAATGATGGTATGTTGAGATCGTAACGCACTTTCAATCACAATCCGAGAGTTTTGAAGGATACCGCTTCACCATTGTACATAGGTTTGAAAAAAATCGTCTGCTCACCAACGTAATGAACGTGGGTGAACTATCAAAATGAAACCCATTGCGAACATTTGCCAATTTATGTGTGTTACAAAATTACCCCGCTGGTTGTATCATTTCCGCACCAAGTTATCAGTAATATTGAGGTAACGTCTTATGTGACTAACTAGAGGTCAAATCTAACCAACAGCTGTAAAATTATGTTTTTAAACTACTGGCATGAGTAACATTTAACATAATCCGCTACTTTCGAGGCCACGTACTAATAGAGACGTTTTGCTTAATAATATAGCTGGTAGCGCAGCCGTCAGTCTGTTGCTGGTGCTGACAAGCCTGGAAATCTCTGAAACGCTCAAATTGGCGCGGCACCTTCCTTAAGAATACTACACACATATTTCGGGCAAGATGAGATGAATTTAAAAATTGGTTCAACCTGCGTTCATACTCAACAGTGAGCATATAAAGCGGCAGTGAGCAATACTGTTCTCATTCTTAACATAATTTTTATAATATAGGGGTAGACATAGTAGCAGTCCGGGATCTGGATTTGTGCCCGATTGATGGCAATAGACTCGCCCCCTATTAATAATACGCAGTCTGTTACTGTCCCACTACAGGGAAAAGGTCTCTTCTCACACAGAGAAGGCACAAGCATTGGTGCAATACGCTTGCTCAAGACGGGTTGGTGATTTCAGATTTATATTAACTATAAAGTCCAGGTTTCCTCACGATGTTTTCCTTCACCGATGTAAGTCATGTCAGAGATAAACTCGGAAAATACAGTAACAAGTATGAATTTAAAAAGTCACATTGGTACTTGCCCAGATTTGAACCCACAATCACTAACCATTGTGCCATCACGACATCACCCCCTATTACATGATAACTGGCGAAATGTGGGTGTACTATTAGGTACACCTCTGCATAACCCTTTGGGGAATGTAGGTGTGATGGTATGTTATGGTAGAAATTGAGATTTTTTCTCTAAATTACCAAAACCTTCCTATTTGAAAATGGTCTCACGAAGAATTTAAATAGATCAAAGAACGATACGATAAATGTCTACATTAGTTCCGCTCACATATCGCTCGCATCCGAGTGCTCGTAATAGGTAGCGAGGGTTACTTTAAGAGTCCTATGTATCCCGCGCGCGTTTCAGCTAGTCGGAAGTTCTTTGTGTAAAGATCGGAGCGGTGTCAGGTGCGACGGAACATGCTACATAATATAAAACGTGCAGTAAACTTGTCGTGGAACGACGCTTTACGTGGCTCTAACTCTGAACTCAGCTGGTTAAGCCTGGCCGGGCGCGGGCTCCGGATAACTTTCCTACATTCTCGAGCAATATACGCAGGTGAAAACTAACAGTTCTTCATGTACACTTGCTTTTTATTTGCAACTTTGTAAGCAACGCCATTAAGGGGAAACGTGACCAGCCGTTTGAAAACAGATAAAGTTTTCGTCTTGTGTGTACGTCACGGGATTACATTACATTATGACGCTTTGTGAATAATACGATTCTCTAAATTGTGTTGGTATCTTTCCGAAATTAAAGTTCTTTGAAAGTTTAATTAATTTTCATTCCTCAAAGATTTTCCCTTTCAATTTTGCTATACAATTAAAGTACTAAAAAGTAATCCCGGTGATATTTAATATCGCAAATTAGTCAAAGCCGGTAGGTATGCCGGAGGGTTACATCAGTAATATCAGAGGGCCGGGCGGCGGCCGGCGGCGGCGTCCGGCGGCATACAAAAGTTGACGGACGTCCGGCGTGATTGAGTGGATCCCTCCTCGATACAGGTTCTAATGGGTCGTCGGTGACTCGCGGTGGGAGGGGGACGTATGGGAGGCTGCTCTGTAAATAGCGCCCAGGGACTGCTTGATTGCGATATTAGATATAGATTCATCAAAATTACACATTACATGATTGTGTAACTTGTTTGATAAGAAAGTATTTTTATTAAGACGGGGTTGTCTTAACAGTATTACATTTACATTATTATTGACTTCATCATTAGGAAACGAAAAAAACCCAGTCAAACTTAGTTACTGGTTAAATATTGATAAGTCGTTATTGTTGAAAATGATTTTTGTTTTCTTTTACCATAACTTTCCATCGTTATTTAATAACACAAATGAAGGTGGTGTTACGCCATCCATTTTCTACATATTATCTAAATCAGAGATAACCTTTCGATACGACGATCGATGTTTTCGAGAATACAAATTGGATTGAAAGTGTGTACTCGACTGAGATTTAACAAAGGCGTATTGAAAATGGAGAGGAGACGTATGAACGCACACGGTGGATGAAATTGGATAGAAAACGGGACGTGCGATGTGATATAAGCTGCAAGATGATGGAGTTCATAAGCGTGTGCTCAGAGGCTGAGAGTTCTCTCAGCCGCCCCAGCGGCAGCGGCGGCGACACGCTCTCTAACAATCTAGTAACGTGTTTGTAGATTGGTGTTTTGCAAATTAACTTTTTGCTATTGATAGTGACAGTTTTTATGTACGGCTCGCAATGTAAGGTTTATGACAGTAAACATACCGACGATTCAGTTAGTTAAGGGAAGTTTTGGTTAAGAATAATGTTTTGTGTTGATTGATAGCTGCAACCAGTGAGCCAAATGAGCCAATAAAAAGTTCAACACAGTGTCCTGAATACTGCACGGACGAGGAGGAGCTGCCCAGGGAAACTTAGTGGATCAGGCAAAAGAGCAGGAAAAAACGTCTATCCAAACAAACGTTAAATAAGAAAAAAATATGCCATGGAACGCAAACGGACTATTTAAACATAAAAAAAAATAGAATTAGTCCCTGATCACAGAAAATATCGATGTATGAATTATGTCTGAAACTCACTTTACTAAGGAATCATACATAAAGTTCCGAGACAATTCGGCCCAAGGTGGTAGCGCGGTTGTAGTCAAAGAGAATCTCTGTCATCATGAAGAAGTTAAGTATGAATGTCATGAAATTCAAGCTGTGGCGATTAGTATTCAATTTCAACTGTACCCAGGCACCGCCACCGTAGCGGCCGCCATCTACTCGCTTCCGAGATACAATATAAAAAAGACCATTATGTGAGGTGCTTACAGCAATTCGGAGAAAAATTCATCTTAGGTGGTACTTCAATGCTAAAAATACGTATTGGAGGTCAAAATTAACATCCCACTAAGGGAAACGAACTTATGAGTGCCATTAAAGAGCTAAAGTGTGAAGCTATTTCTACCGGAAAACCAACTAATTGGTCAAGCGATCCAAACAAAATGTCACTGACCTGCTAGACTTTTTTGTAACTAAAAATATATCTACTAATTATTTGAGCATTGATGAATGCTTTGACATGAATTCGGAATTTTATCAGTATATCATCGGATCCTACACATAGAGAGCCATCCTACACTTATAAATACTTATACAGACTGGGAAAGTTTTAGAATAGACTTGGATAATACAATAGAACTAACAGTTTCATTAAAAACTCCGGAACAGGATTTGAACAAGTTTTACAACTAGTATACAGCAAGCTGCCTGGAAAACACACCGGATCAAATCAACCGCCTACCCTGCAGGAAATAGGTGTCTCATAACAAAGAAACAGATGTCCACAATGTAAAAGACTGCTGAACAACCTTACTAAGCGTCTTACGAAAGAAATTCAGCCCTACAACGACTCCTTAATAAACAGCTACCTTAGCCAATTGACGAGTGATACTAAAACCGGCTACTCGTTGTGGAAGGCTACGAAGCACATGAAACGACCGATGATCCAAATCTATCAGGGAAGAAAATGGAAAATGGGCAGTGACGGACGAACAAAAAGCCTTAAGGTTCGCTGACCATTCAGAAAGAATATTCCAACCAAATGAATTCCAGACTCACAATGCGAGGATATTAATTCAGGGTGTTCAAAATAGTTCAGACATTAAGTGTAATTTTAATCGGAGAAAATCCCCTGGTTACGACTTAATTACAGGAGAAGTTTAACAAAATCTCCCACGTAAAGCTATAGTTAAGCTTATCACGCTCATTAATGCTGCATTTCGGTTAAAACGCGTTCCTGACATGTGGAAAGTATCTCTTTATGAAGTAAGTCTTTATGATAGTCAAGCCGCCTGGGAAGCCACCTCATGAAACAACATCTTACAGACCAATCTTACTGTTACTTTTTTATATTTTTTTGTGAGGGTGTCAGACTCTTACTGACTAAAACCCACCCGTGTTCCTCCTGTTGCCTGTGCAATGCCAGGGGGCCACGGTATCCCTTTCGGACTTTCCCGCAGGCAATGGTCTCATCGGACCCCTTCACTTGCTGACATCTCTTTGAGGCGCGCGTGGAACACAACGCGCCGTCGACCCGGGCTTGGTCCTTACCGGACGACGAGCTACCCATTGCTCACCGTCCGCAAGCCCGCGCCTACGGTGGTATGCATGCAGTTAAATCCAATCACTTTTACACGTCATGTCATATTAAGAAAATAGTTAGATGAGTTCGGCGTTTCCTATCTGACTTCTCTGAAAGAAAGGCCGAAAAAAACTCAGACGTCACAGTCTTTTTTTAAATCCAGACCTAATCTTGGTCAGGCCATATGAGGACCATGTAGATTAGTGTCTGAAATGGTCTTTTGAGGAAAGAACTACACAAATTTGAGTGGACCTGTCCAGTCAGTGAATTGTGCAAGCATTTGTCAGTAATCGTGGAGCTCAACTCGATGAACAATACCAAAGAAAGGACATTTGGGTAGGCCGCATAAATAACTCAAACTGCCAGACTATCATTAAAACTAACTGAGAAAGAAAAAAATGGGAAGTTTGTTGTAAAAGCGTATACATTGACCCATACAGCAATGTTGTGTTTATTCCTGGTATTTAAACTATGAATATCGTACATTTTCTTGAAATTTGATATATTTTTGAGTTCATACAAAAGGTTTTCAAAAATATATTGTGGGGCTACAGTCAGAATATTTATTTCTCAGAATTTTTGTAGAAGGGAATTTCTTGGACCTAGGTTGTAAATGGCTCGAACAGTCCTTTTCTGTAGAACAAAGATAGTATTAATGTCCGCACAGGTTCCCCAGGGAAAAATCTAATAAGACTATGAAAAGACTATGAAAATAACTAAAATAAACAATTCTGGCTGTATCTACGTTAGTTATCTGTCTAATTTTTTTAACAGTATAGGCGGCCGAACTAAGCCTTGCTGACAATTTTCCTATGTGTGGGCCCCATTGTAATTTACCGTCAATAGTTATTCCAAGAAAACTATATTTCTAAAGAGATTGAAGCCTCTTATTGAAGCTGAAAATTGAATCCCCGATTACCAGTTGGGATTTAGAGAACAACACTCCACGCTCGACCAAGTACACAGAATTACTAATATTATTGAAAGAACACTTGAGGAGAAGAAGGTGTGCTCCACGGTTTTTCTTGATGTTGCACAGGCTTTTGTCATGATGGCCTTATTTATACATTTAAAACAATGCTGCCTCAAAAATTTTCAGACATAGAGTCTTATATATCAAACAGATTGTTTAGAATAAAAAAAAGAAATGCCTATTCAGACTTAGGCAAATAAAAGCTGGAGTACCTCAAGGTAGTGTAATAGGTCCGGTCCTGAATCTAATATACACTTGTGATATTCCTGAGCCAGAAAATAATTCAATTGCAACCTTTGCTGGTGACACAGCTATCATGGCTGTTAGGAATAGTCACGAGGAAGCCGTAGATAAGGTTCAAGAGTCCATAAATCGTGTCTATAAATGGAATGCAACATGGCGTATCAAACTCAAAGAAAGCCAGTCTATCCATATTGACTTCACTAATAAAAAGCCACAATTCTTCCTGGTATTCATGAATAATCAACAAATACCATTCGCGAATATTGCTAAGTACCTCGGCATGACCCTGGATGCAAAACTGCATTGGAAAGGGCATGTCAAAAAGAAAAGAGCCGAACTAGATATTCGATAAAAAAAATGTATTGGCTACTTGGTACACAGTCGCCGTTGTCAATGTCCAATAAATTGTTGTTATACAAACAAGTTTTAAAACCTGTATGGACCTACGGTATACAGCTGTGGAGTTGCACCAGCCAAAGCAATCGTCAAATCATACAACGCTTTCAAAATAAAGTACTAAGAGATATAGCCAACGCGCCCTGGTACATTAGAAACAGCGACCTTCACAGGAACCTCGAGATGGATGTTGTTAACATAGTTATAACTTCATGATCATGTGAATGTCGAGGCGATCCAACTCCTTGACATTACTGAATTAGTGCGAAGACTAAAAAGGGTAAAACCTTTTGAGATAGTGTAGTGCAGTGAGAGTGAACTTAAACTGCAAAACTTAAACGCTGACTATTATAAAGAACACGTGAATTAAGTGTCTTCTCCTAAACATAAAGTGAAAAATAAAGAAGTTACTGGCCGATTTCTTAGTTATATACTTACTTAGTAGTTTAAGTTAAATTTAAATTACGTATTAGCTGGCTTGGCTAGATTGGAATGTAAATAAAGTATCCTCAGGTATGAAGTATCATACCTGAGGATACAGATCGATAAATAGATGGATAGGAGTATTATAAAAGAAAAAAGTACGAGACTTTCAGGTAAACAATGTAAAAAAATCTCATTCTGTTTTCATGTCCAATAGCTCAAACAAGTAATAAGTGACGCTAAGCCTGCAGAATTTCCTTTTGTTACTTCAAATTTTGAGTCTTGTATTACAACAAACTTATTGTTTCAGGCGTCTCGTATTTTCAATTTAAAAACGTTATACGAGAGAGTTCTCTGGAACGGGAACATTCATTATGTTAACAAGGAGAAAAATTTCATCTCCGTTGTTTTCCATCAATACACTCGCGTTACAAAAGAGAAATTGTACGCCTTTATCAAGGGTACCTTTATTGGTCGACTCAGGTTGCTTTATGCAGGCTTTGTAAATCTCAAGTCAGAACCAATATTCATGGCGTACGATGCAGAGAGAAGAACAGAGTCATATTTCGCTGCAGCATGTAAGCGATCTCCTCCCCTGTTCCAGGAAGCTTTGGCCGCATCCACAATAAAGCTTGCTCTTTTTGTTCCGCGATGAAATTAAAATCAAGAGGCCGCCGGCTCAGAGCTCTCTCCCCCAATGTTAACAGTACATTGGCTTCTATGCAAGGTTTCGGCTTACTTTTATTTTGTACACGCCTGAAAATATTTTCTCAACTTCAGGCCAAAGGGTTCCCTATTTTATACCAGTTAGATTATTACTTTTGAGTAAAATGGAATGGTAATAGGATTTGGACTGCGTGGGAATAATGCCCAATGGAAATTTGTTTATTGCAAGTAAGCGATAACTAAATACTCTGCAGTAAAGTTGGAACTTAATGAATTTGTTCCGTTTTCATACAAAGGTCATTGTACAAATGAAAATCTTGCGGAACCCTTAACATACAAATTAACACTAATATACTCGAAACCAATGGTTCGCATAATACGTAGAGTTGCAAGATATATGAGGGACATGATTCAAGCGCGCTGGTGTCGCGGTCAGCGGCTCTTTGGCTCAAAGGAAATCTCATTTCACGAGACCCCCCTCCTCCCCGAACCCCGCGACCCACCCACCGCGCCACCCCCGGACATCTATTAAAATTATTTGAGAAAACCCAACACTTGGCCGGGAACATCCTCTCGCGTCCGCTCGCTCCAATTTATACCATGCTTTATACTTCATAGCTCTTTTGTTGTTCGATATCGACGGCATAATTGGAAAAGGCCTTTGAAGTGGCCTGTTTTTTATGTAATTATTTTTCGTTTCACAATTTTTTTCACCTTGTTCGTACAACCGTTTGAAGTCAAATTAGATTAATTATCCGGCTTGCTATGTAAAATTGTTTAACTTGATTACGACATAAACTGATTGAGTTTTATGTCAACGGCAGTCGTATCGGGGGAGTTATTAGGAAAGCTTCTGATTAACGATTACTTAGGTAACTTTAACAATAATTAGCAACGACTTTAAGTAATTACATCACAAAATAATATGTGCAAGTAGCCTGCACAGCTTACTAAACCAAGTTAAATATTATTATTATTTAATTTGACGCCATCAATCAAAAAACACTAAATACAATTATGAGTTAAGTAATCACTTCAACGTAATTTATTTAAAGTCGCCACCATTTTGTAGGAAAATTATAAAATTTAATTATTATTTGGCAAGCTTTTGTAACAGTAAAAATAAAACTTTTCCATTTTGTGTAATAATTGAAATAACAGCGCATGAGCTACGGGCTACGAAAATATACCGGCTTTCATTATGTTTGCTACAGATTTGCTACGACGTAGACTCGTAGCACTTGTAGATTCACGTTCGGTTGAACATTCAATTAGTTCTACTGAAATTAATTTCCATGACGGAATATTGGTATTTAATATACTGCTATTACGTTTATGAGTAAGGATACTACTGTATCAAGAATTTGTTTAATTATTATATCACTAGCATTCGCTCGCAGATTCGACCGCGTGGAGGTCGGAAATTATCCCACGGGAACATACTACCGCCGAGATAAAAAAAAGTATCCTATGTGTTAAATCAGGCTATATATAAAATGCCAAATTTCATCCAAATCCGTTCGGCCGTTCTTGCGTGATTGAGTAACAAACATACAAACTTTCACATTTAAGTAGGATATTTATATACATTATATAATATAAATCCGATGTTATTTCCAATTACGAACGTATAAAACGTTACTGAGTTAACTAATCGGGACGCTAGCGCCGCCCCGCGGCGCTCGACAGAGTCTACACCATGACGCTCGGACCGGCTGGTGATAAGCAGACTTCATGGATGGCGGTCAAGCAGTGAACACGTTTAGACACTGTCGCGCGGTCCGAATTCGTTCCGAATAGTGTGTGAATTGCTAGCGTGATTAATTTGATAGTAAATTATAATTTGATCTGAACTGCAAACCGTTTTTCTATTGCGCAATAATTAACACTACGCCCTCAGTAGTTAAAATATGCCTGATAATAACGAAAGAAAGAAAAGAAAGAAAGAAAATATGTTTATTTTTGAAAGAGACAAATACTCTTCGCAGTTATAAGGGCTCATTTACGAGTATGTTGATTACATTGCAATATTTTGGGTAATCCTCATGTGTGTTGGGAGAAGACAGAGCTTTAATCTATCTATCTAGCTTTTAGATGAGATAAGCTCTATAATATATTTCAATAGTGATACTTTTATGCATTTACAATAATAGCATCGTAAATTTGATTTCAATTTACTTTCAATGCGTTTGCACAGTGATGAACAACGATACGAGAGTGTTTCGAATATTGTGTCTCATATGGCACTTTTGAGCATCATTCCAACAATGGGTGGGTATAATAGGGTATTGTTTCAACTTAATAGTGATAAATAGAGTTTAATCCACGGCGCGTGTAACGTTACATCATTTGATAAATTACAAATGTATCTAAGTGTGCCTGTACCTTACAGTAATCCATCAATTTCGCACCGTTTCACGACCACCATTATTCGACGGCCGCGAAACAAATGATTACAAATGAATCGGGCTGCGGAGCGCGGGCGCGGGAGCGTTGCCATGGCGACGCGAGACGATCGATGCGCGACCGCCCCCCGCGCCCCCCACACGCCCCTCAATTAAACAATGATTCACACGTTAAGCGACGAGATGACGAACATCTATAGCATGGTCTGAGATCAAAAATTATCGCAATCTAGATGATGAATGCTAGAGGAAACTTATTTTGGGTACCACAAGAATGAAGCATTTAGGTCGGTATCGAATTGAAATAGGTCGCTCAATAATTGCATCAAAGAATCGTCAGATGGTGTTGATGTTACATAAAGTAAACTCTTAGTGTAGTCAAAACCTTTTTTATAGTTCTCTAAAAATATACGACCTTCCAGCGATTGCTCCCGTCAATCGGGGGTGAAACACCAAAAGAAGCTATTTACATACGCGTTGGGGTGAACTTACGACCTAATGGAATGATGCCAATGAGTACAAGTATTTGCTGTGTACACACAGAGTGTTGTTTATTTTGCGAGACCCTTGGAATAACAACAGTTGAAAACCCATTAAAGCTTACTGTAGTTGTTTGGTAACGCTGCGATAATCTGTTAGAGTATGTAGTTCCAGTAGATAGAAAGTACGATTACA
Organism: Xanthia togata; assembly: GCA_963853775.1. Lineage (NCBI taxonomy): Eukaryota > Metazoa > Arthropoda > Insecta > Lepidoptera > Noctuidae > Xanthia > Xanthia togata. The sequence goes on along the minus strand of OY970798.1, from coordinate 20,940,896 downwards.
CTTGTCCTTATTTGTAATCGATTTTATAGTTTTGTTTTGTAACCTTGTTTGTCTCATACTATCACGGTGCAAAAGGAGTTTCAAGAATATCAGCAGCAACTTCATCCTAAAGCTGTCTCTACAATATCAAGGTGTCTTTTAGGCTATAAAGAACAAACTACAGAGATTAATATTTCAGATCAATCACTTAATTTACAAACACACTTTTTTATTATACTTAGGTATGTGACTATCGGCACTTTATTCTATTAGAGAGGAAGAGGGGAGGGGGAAGGTAGTCATCATTGATGAGCCGAAGTGACCATCACAAATTCTCAACATAGTCTAAAACGTTATAGCCATTAAAAAGACCTAAACATTACTATCAAATGCTTCTGAAGTATGTACACCTTTAACTGTAATCCCTACACAGGTTACCAGTACCAACTACAGCAGGCTGCATATCATTTTATTCGTATTTGTTTTTCATCAGGCACACTAATTCGGAGCCGTGTCGGACGAGGGAGTCTGTACAATTTCTAGAAAGTTCGCCTTGTAATGAGTTCGCAGTTAGCAGATCCGCACTCGAACTATTGACGTGCAAAGCGAACTGTGAGCAAACTACTCGCTTCATATGAATTATTTCCGCTGGGAAATGTCAGAGAGAGGCTCTCGTTTTGATATTCTAATAATAGTAAAACATTTTGTTTTATTAAGTACCTAGTTTTCTTTATTGAAAATGCGTTTTAGACTTCGATATTCAAGCTAGACGACGATGGGCGGTTATCGGCGGGACCGGTTGCGGATTTTTCGTGAGTCACATTCGTGGATGCGGATGCAAATCTCAAGTTTTTTGTAGGACAATCCGCAATTGCGGATGCGGATGCAAAAATCCGCAACATCCCTGTGCGGGACGACTGTATATCTCTATGGACCATCTACTTTTATATTATCATATCTATCAATGTTTTATTGTAGGTACTTAGTTTCCTTGACTAATTAATAAGAAATGAAAATTAATGAGAAGAGGCGTGAGAAACATCAATAGGACTTCGTCAGTCTTCTATTGCGTAAAAAAATATTGGTATTATTTGATGTTAGAATTTAATTTTTATAGGGCGGGGTGGTACTGCAAAACAAAAAATAGATTCGTTTGGTTCGCTGTGATTTCAATTAAACGAAATAATTAAAATCCGTATCCAATAATGCAAATACGAATGCGTTCCAATTACAGTTTATTCGTATTAATAATATGACCGAAACCACATTTAAATCTGAATTTTCGAACTGAACGAGCTTTTTAATTACGACAGATCAACCACAACCCTTCGTATACAGTAAAAAAAGCAATATTTATTGGAAATTGGTTCATGGAGCGGGTGTTTGAACTAGCGGCGGTGGAGCGCATTGCGAATTAATTCGGTTCAGTTATGTAACATTAAAATTGGAAGTCCGCCGGAGCGGCCGCAACCGCCCGAAAGGCTTTGCCTCCAATCCCAATAAGCGATTGGCTGTGAGCTTTGTGCACTGCTACCGACCAACGTCACAGTTACAAGCCACCTAAAATAGCTCGTTTAAATACGAACTCGGAGCTCCCGGCTTTTATCGGATCAGACAGTCTAACTTCGCCAGGTTTCCACAAATTAAATCTGGCGTTGTAAAATTATTACGAGGTTCAGTATTTCATCTTATGAAACCAACATTGAAAATGGTTATCTGGATGAAATCACCCAAAAAACCGTAAAGCAGAAGCAGGCGGAGTATCGTGTTCATCATTTAATTAGGCTGGAGGGCCGGTGAGGGAAGTTCACTAACAAAGTAGGCAGAGCCGGGGCTCGGGCAATGTGTGCGAGCGGGCAAAAAGCCGCGGGCAGACGTAAGTGCTGCATTTTAATTAAATCCTCATTTGCCCAGAGATAGCGCCGTGGGATATACTTGTCCTTTTTTCAGTCGGTTTGTCCGCGTCCTGTAAAATTGAAGGTGTGTTTAAAACTCGCCGCGAGTCGATCGCGTTTGCCATGATAACAATAATACTTGCTCTCCACTCAGCCGCATTAGTTATATGGATGGAAACGTTACTAATTCTTTGGGAATTAATATCGTCATATCGTGGATAGAATTTTTAAATAAAAAAATAGAAACCTTGAACAATGATATAGTCTGCTGATAAAAAAGGGCAATCAATTAATCAGGCTATCGGTGTAACTCATAAGACGACTGTTGCTATCCAATGAAGAGGTATTGTCAACAAAAGAACACTTCAAATCATATTGTGCTTCGGTCATACTCGTACCATTGTAATTTGCTGCTCAAGTGGCGACATCCACCACTCGAATAACTCGCTCTTCACATCGATATCGATGTAAAAGTAACAAACCATACGTGAAACATGAACAATGTACGACGGAAAATACGGCTCCGAAACAATTCAATAATTGTCCCGTTAGGTACTTGTTAGTATCTAGCAGCAACAACTCAATAGAGCTCCCGCCGGGTCGGAGGTCCTTGTGCCTACACCATGTCTCCCGTCATAGCAACGTAGAAATTAGACAATGAACTGTGAGAGCGTTAACAGTCGGTACCTGTCCATAGGGAGGCAGAGGGCGGCTCGGGGTGGTGTATCCCGGGAAACAAATGATAAGGCGATTACAAAAAAATAACTGTTTTATGTACAAATAATATATCCAGAGAGCTACAGGGAATAAAAGTAAAAAAAACAGCTGGAGGTGACAAGAGGGATTTAATTTGCGGAGAGTAGCAGACAGTATAAAAGAAAGGTGACGTTTGCAAATTCTAGTTTGTGGTTTTTAGGAATCTAAAGGTGATAGGCAATCGTTATTTTGAATGAACAAAAACCATAAAACCGTGTCTGGACTCTAATGATGTTAGAAAAATAATAAATATTTCAATTTTTAATTACTTTGACTTAGGAGTGGTGATAAAGACCGCATTCGCGAAATGTATTGTCGATAAAACACTTGGTTTTAGAAATGTCTGCGTACACTTTGATTATTGTTTGATGAACACGTAATGGAGCACATATAATAAAGGACGGCTGAAGTTAGGATTTGAAATACCTAGAACATATTTCGAGTACCTGCTCAGGCATGCGTTAATAAACCTACTGCTTTGCAGGCCATACATTCAACATAACTGCGGCACAATATGTGCCACTTCGCATGATTTTCGAACTTGCTGGACCTCTAATTGCCTACGTATGCTTGTCTCGTGTCCTAGCGTTAGGCACGGGTTAATAAAATAATACATGGCGTGCCACACAGCGCTCGCCTCACACATTACTGCTCACCCACTTGCGATGGGTTATGCGCTCTCCGACACATTAGCCGCATAACTCATGTGATCTGGATTGATCTTGTCTACATTCTGTGTCAACGAGCAATTTGTTGTGTACATAGGTAGACTGTTAAAAGTTTTAAACTTATTGTAGGTATTAATGAGCACCTACGTGATGTGGTAAGACTGGCGAATATCAAGTAATTTTATGTTTTAATTCTTTGTTAAACTGTCGTTTCTCTGTTGTCGTCGTCGTGTCGTGCAGTAAAGTATCCCTAATGTTTTTGTTTTCACGGATTTTGTGAAAATCCTTTCCAGTACCATCACATTCCCATAAACCTTATTACCTCACCATAGTCAGTGACTAAAGTGATTTAACTAGTAATCTAATTCCAATGTTTCTAAATTATACCCTGAATCGTGTATAACTTGTAAAACTTTACATTCAACTTAAGTATTACGCACGTTGGCAAGTTAGAGAATATCGAGGTTAGCAACTTAGGCATGATTATAAAGCATGAGCGAAATTTCTTCATCGGATTACGTGGAATATGTAGTGCGAAATGTAATAAGTATTTGTAGGGGGGTGCGGTGGGGTCGTGGTGGCGGTGGTCGAGCGGCAGAATCAAGGGCGAGGGGTGCGGGGCACGGGGGGCGTGGGGGCACGGGGGCGCGGGGGTGCGGGAGCGCGGCCGGAAGGGATGCTGCGCGGGGATGAGCGCGCAGATCAATATCTCGCGTCGCCCCGGCAACGCCGTGCTAGACCGAGTGCCTCCCGTACTACAGCCCCCGCGCGCCGCGGCCCGCCCTGCCCACTACTCGCTTATTTAATACATGCCGTATCTGGGATGCGAGCTTTTTCGTGCTAAATGACAGGGCAACGTAATCGCAAAGTCACCGCTCTCGTAATGTCCGCGCCATAACTATAGCGTTGTGGTCTCCTTGGCCGAGCATTAAACCGCGGAACGATAACGATGACATTGACCTCGTTCTTCTAAGAAAACTTCCATTTTCGTCCCGGCCCAATTTATAGCGTGAATGTTCATGTGAGGAAACAATCCTTGGAATTTCAAGCCTTCTTGATTTACGTATTACATAGTTAGCATACACAAACACTGGGGAATGTTTAGAGTTCTGGACAAAGAATATGAAACAAAGAGTGTACGAAACTGGATTTCATAGCGTTTGTACCTATATCGAAGCGAATCCTACCCTATAATGCAAATATTCAATTAACTTGGGTTTATCCGTTCGATCCGCTCTACACTTTTTGAATTAATCATCTACTTATACATATTTAAACTTACACAAATTAAAGTCGCTTTTGGTGTTTGTTTGTATCTCCGTGTTGTTCCTCTAAACCACGCAACAGATTTTGATGAGGTTTTCACCTTCGCTTACAGAATATATTCCGGAAGGTTTTTGTGTATAATACGTTAGTATTAAACTTACATAAATCAAGTCGTAAAAACCAGGCGAAGCAGGAGCACGGCACTGGTTGGATTTAAAAGAAGTGACAAACTGCATAGGTTCTTAAATCATAAATAATATCTACAAGTCAGTTTAATTTATTTACTAAAACAGTGTGTAATGAAACATCAGATTGTAGATGTCGCTCGTGACTGTGAATCTGTGTATCATAATCATAACAGAAATAAATAAATCGAGTAATATGAGTGAACACAGTGATTTGAATGAAAATTTTACTAACCTAACCTAAACCAATTGGTCAGGGTGCCCTAGCTTGTTACTGCAACCGCAGACTGCAGATAAGCCACTATAATATTCTGCATTACATCTAAACGTCATACATCTAACTATATGGTAGGTACTATGGAGCTGGTCTGATGTTGCAGCGCGGTACGAATATCATTAGGTAGTACCTACTTACTGCCGTCTCCAGTCGTGCCGGCCCGCGGCAATTCCGTGCTCTGCGATCTAGAATAACCATAGTAGCCAATGTTATCTGGTATTTATTTATTTAATCCGCCAGCTGTGAATCTGTGAGCCCAGGAGGCAGGAACTTCCAATATACCTACTCTCACATCGCCAACAACAAACCGCCAATCGCCATCTACCGGTATTGAAAGCAACTAGTACATCAACCGCCATGAGGATCTACTGATGCAATCTACTTAACAAGCTTACTGGCGCCATCTATCAACCCATGGAGACACTAAATATTGAGGTCATTTTAATTAAGGCGCTACCCCGAGCTAAGTGGCGCCCTCACTGAATAAAAAATCGTAGCATAGCATAGAAAATAAATTTAAAAAAATGGTTTCTTGGAGTTTGTTACAAAGAGGATAAAGTATTTTTACGTTGATAAAACAGGACTCAAAGTGTTTCGTATCCAAAGTAGATAGCAAAAGTGTCAAAAACGGCCACTTTTGACTCTTTTGCGAATTGAGTTTGCCCATATCCTGATAACATTATTTTAGAATAATAATGTAAGTTACAACCATCACATCAAGATAGTTCAAGTCATCGAATTTGATTGTCACATCTAGATAATACAAATATTGCTAGGTCTGTGTTGGTTATGGTGAGTTTGATTTTTATTTGCTGTTTTCTCCTAAAGTATTGCATGTTTCTGTACCATAATTACTTTTTTGTAGAATGGGTACAATTCTTTAGGATAAAAGAATCATACAAAAATAGCTTTTATCTGGGTGCTTAATTTTTAGGATAAATGCCATTTTCAATTTAATATTGTGGCCGTTTGGTGCGCGCTATCGTGTTAAAATTTAGTATTCGTAGGGTTCTATTTAGGTAAAATTATTTGATGTATATTGTGCAATTCTAACTTCTAGCAGCAGCAAGTAACAAAAAATAAAAGTAATTATTATTTAATTAGGCACCTATTACAGATTTATTATTAAGTATATAAAAAGTTTTTCACAAAAAATAAAACCGACTTCCAAAAAAAAACACTACAAAGTGAAAAATAACTTTGTTTTCGGAAGTCGGTGTCTTTGGGGTTTTATTTTCGTTTTTTTGCCACCGACTTCCGAAAACAAAGTTATTTTTTATCTTTGTAGTGTTTTTTTTGGAAGTCGGTTTTATTTTTTGTGAAAAAGTTTTTATTTTTCACTTTTTAGTTGTGGTACCTACACAAAACCCCCACAATAATTTGAATACCCATTACCTGCTTTGTAAATTACAGTGACAGGAACTATTAGAATATCGTCCACATATACTAGGTGGGAAAAATACGTATTATTGAAGCTAACTCAAAAACCCCTCATCAGATCTTGACCAAATTTATATGGGACCACTTCTGAAGTATGCCCTACCAAACAAAAAAATAATCAACAAAATCAATTCATAATTGGCGGAGTAATCGCGTAACAAACATACAAAAAAAAAAAAAAAAAAAACAGCCGAATTGAGAACCTCCTCCTTTTTGAAGTCGGTTGAAAATAATGGTTCACGGTTTATGCATAAGGTTTATGTTTATGAAATTAAATGTTTTTTTCTTCTTTTATATGCGGTTTACGATTTATGACGTATTAAAAAAAAACTATTTACTAGATCTCGTTCAAACCAATTTTCGGTGGAGGTTTACATGGTAATGTACATCATATATTTTGTTTACTTTTATCATTCTCTTATTTTAGAAGTTACAGGGGGGAAGGGGGAGCACGTATTTTACCACTTCGGAAGTGTCTCTCGCGCAAACTAATCAGTTTAGAAAAAAAAACTTTTTCACAAAAAATAAAACCGACTTCCAAGAAAAACACTACAAAGTGACAAATAACTTTGATTTCGGAAGTCGGTGTCTTGGTTTTTTAATTATTTTTTTTTTTGCCACCGACTTCCGAAATCAAAGTTATTTGTCACTTTGTAGTGTTTTTCTTGGAAGTCGGTTTTATTTTTTGTGAAAAACTTTTTATTTTTCACTTTTTAGTTGTGGTACCTACACAAAACCCCCACAAAAATTTGAATACCAAGTAAATTACAGTGACAGGAACTATTAGAATATCATCCACATATGCTAGGTGGGAAAAAATATGTATTATTGAAGCTAACTCAAAAACCCTTCTTCAGATCTTGACCAAATTTATATGGGACCACTTCTGAAGTATGTCCTACCAAACAAAAAAAGAATCATCAAAATCAATTCATAATTAGCGGAGTAATCGCGTAACACACATACAAAAAAAAAAAAAAACATACCGTCGAATTGAGAACCTCCTCCTTTTTTTGAAGTCGGTTAAAAAATTATATTAGAAACCTCAATTTCATTATTGATGACGAAAAAAAATGTTGAGTTTCAGTTCTAAGTATGAAAAAAAATAAAAAAAAAATAAATGAAACAATACATTTTGGGGGCTCCCGCAAAATTTATTGTTTTTTTTTTCTATTTTTGTGTGAAAATCATAATGCGGTAAAAAGTGGCTGTGACATACGGACGGACAGACATGACGAATTTGAAATGATATACCAGTATTGAAAACGTCGATGTCGACGTCCCGGCAGACCGCATTATACGTATGAGTCACTCTAAGTATGAATTCCGTCTGTAATTCGTTCCTACCGTAGAAGTATGCAAAAGATAAGGATTGCGAAGCAGAAGGAACCCGCAGTCTGATTTTGTTCAGCAATTCAGGAAGCTCGGTTGAACCGTTAGCAATTTTGTAGCAGTGTTGTCATTTTTAAAAATAAAAACGCCAAATCCGCAATACTTCTACGCTCAGAAAGAGGAAGTAGATGAAATCTTTTACAGCGTAGGAGATAAGTGGGAGAGTAAGTTTTAGACCGGAACTGAATATACCTCAAAAAATTTATTTGTATGCCTTCCAATCGATTGATGTATATGTTATAATTAGGATTCCAAACTGGAGAGGCATACTCAAGATGACTGCGAACAAAAGTACAGTAGAGAATTTTAATGGTTTTGATGCTCCTGAACTCAGACGAGACTCTCAAAATGAACCCCAGTGATTTTGATGCTTTGTTAATGATTTTATCTATGTGCTGATCAAATAACAATTTTAAATCAAATACAACTCCCAAGTCTTTGACTGTGTTAACTCTAGCTAGGGATCTCCCTAAATGTTTATAGTCAAATGTGATAGGTACGGGCTTCCTAGTGAAGGAGCACACGTAACACTTCGAGACGTTTAAATCGAGCTTATTAGTGTTGCAGTAGTACTGGAACCTATCTAGATCCTCCTGCAATGATAGAGCATCTGATAAGGAGGATATCAGTGACATAATTTTCATGTCATCCGCGTATAGAAGAATTTTAGAGTGAAGGAAGCAAGATTCAATATCATTGACGAATAAATTGAATAAGAGCGGCTCTAATAAAGATCCCTGAGGAACTCCAGATGGGATACGCATTGATCTTGATGAGTACCCATTCAGCACAACAGTCTGACACCTGTACTCCACATACGACTTAAACCAACGGAAGATATAACCCCTGATACCCATCGATAGAAGTTTACGCATGAGAGCGACGTGATCAATTCTGTCGAAACATTTGGCGTAGCCTGTATATATGACGTCTACTTGAGACCGATTAGACATAGCCTCTAATAGGAAGTCACTAGAGAATCCATAAGGGTTTCGTTTTTTGCCATTTGGCTACGGAACCCTAAAAAGGCCGTCCGTTGCGTATTCGCCACAGACGGCAAGAGGCACAATTATTTAATATGGGTTGGTGGGTACCTACATTTTTGTGTACCTCCACAACAATTTAGATACCAACCCCTCGTGAAATTTCAACAAAATCGGTGATATTTGCCGTCTGTGGCGTGTGACGCGATAAATCAAGGAGACCCGCTGTCTCCGAAATTACCTATTCACGGAAAAAGTCTGCAGCAGTACGGAGTGTCTTCAGAAAGTTTGCAGCAGGCTGGGCAGAAGGGGGCATTATGGTTGGTCATAAGAGATTATCTTGTCAAGATTGACTGCCTCGTCGGTCGAGTGGTCGCAAGCGCTACTGCTGAGTATGAGGGCCCGGGTTCGATTCCCAGGTCGAGCAAAACTGTTTAGCAGCCCGGAGTCTGGATTCGTGCCAGTTTGATGGCAATTGGCTCACCCCCTGTTACATGGGACTTAAAACATAACTGGCGAAGTGAGGGTGTACCTCTGATGACCTAACTCTTCGGGGAATACAAGCGTGACGTTATGTTATGTTTATTATTGATATTGTCATTTTTTCGTCTTCAGTGTCCGAGCTGACTCAGATGCTAGAAGACTTTGGCACGGCAAGCCTACAGGTCGGACTTCAAATGAATATGTCAAAGAACAACTTGATGACGACCAGCGCGCATCGCAGCATCTCCGTGACGGGTGGAGAGGATCTCGGTCAAATAGTCTCTTTCCAGGCGAGAGGAGTATTCGGGATATAATAACTTGTAGACCGGGTTAAAAATACAACAATCCGTTCCATCTCTAAAATAACTGAAGTCACTCAGAAAGCTGCCACGCTTAAATAGATTCGGGCTGGACACATCTGCAGCATGTCAGACGATCAATGGGCCAAACTTACGACACAGTGGGTCCCGGTTAATAACAGACGACATCGCGGCAAGCCCAGACGCATGAACTGAACTCCTTTAACACTTTCCCTGTCCATGCATAATGCACTGAAGACGTCGCCCTATACGTCCGTGCATGACATGTAATGCACTAGTAAGTAGTTATCTTTTTCATCCAATATTCCAGCGAAATTAACCAAAATTAAATAATGGAACTGGTTCTATTGTTTGTTTCAAACGTTTTTAGCAACACTATTAGCTGGAATTGAAGCTCATACGTCCGTGCATTGCATGTAAAGTATTTTTGAAAAAAATACATTCAAAATAATACCTAATGGTTATCTGAGGGTGATAGACGAATTTTCGCTATCGTAGAATTAGTATATCCTAACTAATATTATAAATGCGAAAGTGAGTTTGTTTGTTACGCTTTCACGCTAAAACGCATTTGTTGCCCGTGGTACTACCAGTATTACTACCAGTAGTACCACGGGTAAAAAATACTCCCGTAGAACTACCAAGCGATCCAGTAGTACCACGGGAAGTTTTTTATTACCCGTGTTACACTCATTCGACATTTCATAGTTTGACACCAGTCACTTTCACACCTGTCCCTTTGACACTTCTCACTTTGACTTTTGCTATTTAGAAATTTCCCTACCTTTGTGAAGGCTCAGAGTGCAGGTGCCCCTTATTGGGCATAAAAAAAAAGTTACAAGTAATAATAGTGTGTAGCAAGTTAAGGTAATAAAAGCGTGTTAGTGTTTTTGCTAAATCTAAATTTTTAAGCGATACAATTAAAAATTCCAATAATAAAGTAAAAACGACTTGGAAAATTATTAACAATGAAACGGGTAAATCGGTTAAGCAAGATAAACAACTTGAAATTATGGTCGACAATAAATTAGTTACTAAAGCAGCTGACGTAGCTGAGGCGTTTAATGAGCTTTTTTGCCAACATACCTATAACTACGACTCACTCCTTAAATTCGTCCCCATCTAAAGCTGAAAACCTTTTGTGTAGTAGTGTCTAAAAGTAGTCGCTTATTAAGCTTCAAACATGTAACGCCTCGTGATGTAGGTAGTTTTCAACACACTCAAGTCTAAAAACACTGGTGATTACTGGGGAATATCCATTAAACTTTTAAGTAATATAATAGACATCGTAGCCCCCTATCTAGCTTTTACTTTTAATAAATGTGTTGATTTAGGAACTTTTCCTGACCTCATGAAGAGTAGTAAAGTCATACCATTATTTAATACAGGTAATAAAAATGACGTTGGCAATTTCAGGCCTATTTCTATTAAATTTTACCAGCATTCAGCAAAATATTTGAAAAGTTAATACTCAAGCAGTTGCTAAGACATTTTAATTTAAATAGCCTCCTCAATAATTAACCATATGGCTTTACAAAGGGTCGTTCAACTACAGATGCGGGTGTTGCTCTCCTGAAACACATATTTAACGCATGGGAGAACTCTAAATGCTATTGGAGTTTTCTGTGATCTCTCCAAAGCCTTTAATTGCGTGCACCATGACACGCTTTTGCGTAAACTGCGTCATTACCGTGTGCTAAACGAACCTCTCAACGTTTTTAATTCATATTTAAATAATAGGTCGCAATGCGTAGATGTTGATGGTGTAAAATCTTCCGGGCTACTAGTTCAGTTAGGTGTACATCAAGGCTCAATACTGGGTCCATTCTTGTTCTTAGTGTATATCAATGACTTACCATTCTATTTAAAGGGTATCTGTGAAGTTGAACTATTTGCAGATGATACCGTAGTAATTATAACTTCTAGTTACAGCTATATGTAAGCGGGCACGCCCTTTATGCCTGGAGGCTTTATTTTCTTTTTTTAGATATTGTTTACGTTTAGTTATTTTTATTTCTGCTTGAGTATAGTACTCGATGCTTTTGATTGGTATATTGGCGTGTGCTAGCTGTCGTATGGCTATTAATTATAGCTATTTAATTTATAATTTAAATTATATTTTTTTGCGTATTGTAAATTGTCTTGCATACTATTATTGTATAGAATCTTTTTTTTTTTTCTAACTGAACATACAGCTGTGCTGCTGGGGAGTTTGTTGCGCCACTTCTTCTTCCCAACAAAAGCACTAGGAAGTGGTGGGCGTTTTGGGGGACTGTCTTATGTAATTTTGACGTTCGAAAAGTGCTGATTCTCAGCCTAGTTTGAGTAAATGAATTTTGAATTTTAAAAAAATGTTGTGATTTTAAACCTCTCGGGGCCTTGGCCATAGAGTTAGGTACAAGAACCCATATTAAAGCTTCGCCATCACATTACTCAGTACGTATTACGTGTGATCCCAGAACATTATTATGAACTTCAGGCAAACAATGCCTCTTTGTTTCAATAACGCCCACAACAATAACACCACGAGAAGTCAGGCTAGTCTTATTTATAATGTGAACGTTTTAAGAGCTTTGACTAGCATCGGTATGAGATCACAAAAGATGACTTTGAAGTCATGATCCACATAAAATACGTTTTGTGTCAATATTGCCTTAAATAAATACGATTATATAATACAACATTTTGGCGAACACGACCACAAAAACGTGAAGCAAACCTATTAAACATTAGGGGTAAAGGAAAGTGTCTGCATAACTGCGTGGCCGGGGTTCAAAATAGATAAATTTTGGAACTACGATCATATCTTCTTTGTTTACGGAATTTCTGATTGTATAGTGTGGTATCTACAAATTAATCAAATATGAAAAGGAAACAGGGCAAAGAAAACAACATAATTATCATCAAATTATTTTATTAAGACATAATATAAATATAATTCCAATACAGAACAAACTAATGAATAAATTAAACATAAATCGACATTATTTCATAGGTGACTAGACCAAGATACGACAAAAATAATTACTAACAATAAATACTTAGAGTTAATATCGAAAACAATAACCATGATAAACGTTGACTTTTCATATAAATTCGATTAAGTAAAAAAATAAAAATTGTCATTTTGTAGAAAAATAGAGCACATCAGCACGCGTAGCATGCCCAATAGAAACGGGTTTTGTCGACGTAAGAATAGACAAAATGACAGATAAACAATCACAATCTGTCATTTTGTCTATTCTTCCGTCGACCAAAACCCGTAGAAAACCCGTTTCTATAGTTTTCATGCGCGCGTGCTGGTGTACACAATGTGCTATAATAAAACCTAAGATAGGTCATACAGTTGACGGATTATGATTATAGACGAAATCGAAACGAAAAAAATATGGAATGAAACATTTTATTTTACCTTTTAGCAATTTGTCAATTTTATTATAATAATAAAACGTTGAGTGATGCCCGATCTCTCTAAGTTCCAAGTTCCTCATAGCTTTTATTAAAAGTTGTACGACTCTGTCTTGACCGAAATCGTGAATGGTACAGTCACCCAATGCTTACGTAATATTATTTAATATGAAAAAATAAAGTTGAAATTTATAAGACTGGGTGAGGTAGCAGTGTTTCCAATTTATAAAACCATATTGCACTATAAAGTTGCCAATGGCATATTAAGGTATTAAGTTAAATGTTGTAAACAGGATGATTAAATCACCACTGGATTCGTGGAACATATAAAACGGAAAATGAAGAGGTATCACTGAGGTATTAAAAAAAATGGTATCGGTTTTAATTCAGCTAATAGTAGACAAGTTTTAGGGTTCTCTGTAGAATGGGAATACAGAAATATGTTGAGGCCATTCTTATCTGGCTGAAAATCTTCGCAGATTTAATAAATATCATTGAATTATTTATTAAGAAATAAAAATATATCAACGTATTCCACACACAGAACAAACTAATGAATAAATTAAACATAAATCGACATTATTTCTTAGGTGACTAGACCAAGATACGACAAAAATAATTACTAGGAATAAATAAGCTAACATTGTTAACAAATTACCGTGATAAACATTGTCTTTTCCAATATATTCTCATAAATTAATTAAAATAAGTAGGTAAAAAAGTACGCGTGACCATGCGACGTCATTTCGATGTGTTGCTACACTGTGGCTATATAAAAGAACATCTAACCTGATGTAAGACAAAGTGAAGTATCGTGAGAAGTGTCAGCGATTTTGAATGATGTGCAGTGCAACTGTTATCTGTCACCTTGACACCTTGCACAACTGCCCTGCTAATGATTACGACAGGGCCCCTGAACATACTTGTGATAATGTACTAGAACGGTAGCTGCGTGAGCAGGGCCACTCCTCGCATGATCCAGTGTTCGGGATCCATGTTGGTGGGCAGCAGCATGAAGAGGATGTAGTTGGTGGAGTGGCCCGTGGTGGAGAGAATGCCGCGGCGGTCGCCCGTCTTGTACAGCGGGCAGTTGTAGAACATGCCCGACGGGATGTCCTCGCGCTTCATGGGGATCAACCACACCTGGGGAGTTACCACACACTCTTATAGCAGGTCAATATTTGACATAAAAGTGTCGAGCGGTTTTTGTATCATGTGAGTCCATGTTTACTTGATAAGGGGCGGAGGGTACATACTACGTATTCTTATTATCCCAAGAAGAATAATTAAACACAAAGGAATGTATATCGTAGAAAACAGGTTTTTATACCATTAGTGCAACAATAGCTTATCTGTAAAAAAAATAGTGGCTAAGATGGTGAATAGGTAGGTAGGGGGACGTGTAAATACTGACCGTCGGGAACTCGTCGTACAGTATCTTGGGGATGGACTCGTCGACGACCATACTGGGCATGTTCCACCGCGCGCCCTCCAAGAACATGCCGTTGACGTACACGCCTTCCTCTGGTGGCTCCGCAAACTGTTGCTTATTCTGTATCTGTATTACATCGTTTCAATGGAATAAACTCAAACTCAAAGCATTTATTTCAATTAATCCATTTACAGGCACTTTTGAACTGTCAAAGAGTCGGTGTCAGTTAGTCAGAAAGTTGAAGCTAGTTGCCCATTCCAAAACGTAGATCTCTATGGAGAAGAACGGGCAAGAAACTCCAAGGACACTATTTTAAATATAGCTACTCGTAGTAAAAGCTCTTTATTCGCATTTTCATTATTCGAGGATTAAAAAAATGATGAGATGACCAGTCACAACTGACGGTACCCGTTCACAAACATGACGCGTGGAGTGTACTTACGTACGTAAATGTGTACTTATTCTCCAAATTTTGATGCACGTGCAGACGGATTGACAACATCTGAACAACATCTTTAATTAGATGTTAAAATGTGGTCTCTTTAACTAACCTATGGTGTTAGGCCTCGGCCGTACTGGTTAAGTAGAAACACGAATAAACAAATGGTGGTGACCCTATCACAAGTGATGCGACGGATTAATATACGCGTTAATATATGCATCGCAGTAGCCATACCGACGAGGAAATGAGCTTAGTCTTACAATAGATAGTTGGTGAATTCACAACCTACAGTCCTTTCATATATTTTACCTTAGATAGCAGCAACCCAACAACATCTTTATTACAACGACAGTAAAGATCACTATGATATTGACAGACTTGTGAGGGACTCACGGCTAAATGATGACAACCGCATCGATCGAAGGTTAAGTTATGCTTGCCGCGGTCGGTCCGTGGATGGGTGACCATCCACGGACCGACATCATGTCTCGGAAAGTCGTTGATCCCGGTTGTCATTCGTAGATCTTTGACAGTCGTAACGGGTAGTTAGAAGCCCAAAAGTCTGACAACCAGTCTTACCAGGGGGTATCATGTTACTGGGTTGTGGAGGTCAGATAGGCAGTCGGTGCATGTAAAATATAAATAGTTTTCCTATTTTCACGATGACGTTTGACGTTTGGATCAAAATATTACTTACAACTTTTATTAAACTTAAAATTAAAGAGCCAGTGGTGCCGATTCTCTTGTCACAAATGCGTCTAAACTAGACTAAAAATCACCAAAATTTAGTTTACTCCTGTCAAACGATGATTTCCCATTCTGAAATAGACTAAAGTGGCACAACTTAACTATATTTTAGTTTGACAGCACTAAGATTGTACTGAGATTTTAATTTAGTGAAAATGACAATTTTGCTATTCTGAATTTGACGCTTTTCACCTAAAATTTTAATTTTCTAACTAATTCTGACCATTTTTAATCGCCACTGAAAATGGTGTGGAATATTATTAGTGGTCATGAACTAAAATTCAGACGAACATCTCGACTTCGGGTGCAAAAACAGTAATGTACTGGATTTTTTTCTTTTCTTTTGCTTATATCTCGAAAATGGTGTGTCCTATCGCAAAAATAATGAAAATTTCGACCCCCTTTATAAACCCCCTATACCCCTAATCCTCAACACGTAGGTAATATTTTTTTTTATTTTCCATACAAAAAGTGAAAAATTCCATATAAAACACGTCGAGGCGGCCCCCACTGCGCTCCTCCGGCTCTAAAATAATTCACGGGGTAGGGCAAACAAGTATGTACCACGTGGAGTCGCAATTGTCAAATTCGATTTAGTTGTGTCAAAATATTTTTTAAATTTAGAGACTTTTTACTACAGAATAGCCTTAAGATTCTCATAGCCAAAAGTAAGGAATTTTAGTGATAGTTTAGTTAGTTTAGTCCGGTGTACAAGAGAATCGGCACCAATATATATTTTTTTTTAGTTTTTAGAGGTTTTTGTTTTTTTTTATTTAACTTGCATTTCCTGCTTTTTAAACGTTATATATTACTAGTAGACACGATACAATTGATACGTGCCTCACATAAATCTGCGCAGCTTTACGTATTTTTCTCAGTGTTCAAAATGCATCCTCATTTCTTTTTCCCACTTCATCATCAGACCCTGATCACCTGTATTACACCTGATCTATAACCTATTCATTGAGACCATTCCAATGAGTCCAGATCAGACCTGTGGAAGATGCTCACATCCATTCATAAACAAGAAAAGAGCTGATAATCTTTAAACAGCTGAACAGATTTTTTTGAATCATAGCTCGGTTAAGTCATCTTTGAAACAAAACGAAAAAAAACGTTCAGCCGTTTGGGAGCTACGATGCCACAAACATACACACAGATACACACGTTAAATTTATAACACCCCTTTGTTTCCGTAGGCGGTTAAAGATATTAGCTGCATCCGGTTGGTAGATTGATTTTGACAGTGGCAGCAACCCAACAGCTACCTTATTGAAATGAAAATAAAGATCACTGTGATATTGACAGTGATGCAAAATCAGAGGTAAAAAAGTAAAGTTGAATCTAGTTACTTCATAGTGGAAGGCGAGCTGGTCGATGGGTATCTTGTACTTGCGCGCGTAGCTCTGCTGGGCGGCCGTGAGGAAGGCTTGCGGGAAGTAGAAGCCAGACAGCCAGAACACCGTCGGCGGCCCGAACTCGTGCCAGTGCTGACAACACAATACTCTCGCTTAGTAAAGCTCCATGAACACGATGAGTATGATAATTATATACTCCGTGTATACGATGTTATATGTAGTATTAACGAGTTTATGGAAGATAAGAAGCTAAAATAAAGCACAAATGTTATTTAACTATGTATAAAATGATTTTATTAATGTTACTTTATATATTTCAATTGACTTTAATTAATATAAATTCAATTAAATATGTTATAAAGAGATTATATATTGGTAATAATAATGAATGTGATACTTAGGAGGTATGCAATTTATTGTTAACTTCCAAATATTTAACCTAGATAAAAAGTTAAACCTAACAGTTATTATTACAGTTACAGGCTAGGCTAAAACTTGTACGAGTACTCATGAGTTTTAGCCTAGCCTGTTAAATAGGACGCGGTCTAATTTAGATCTCATTTAGATAAAGTTCAACTGTCAAAATTTCACCAAGAACGTTTATATTTACCTTAAGATTCATAGCGTGATACAGAAATGAAATTACCCTAACATTTTATTATGGAGTCAGCCACGTGAAATGATCACACGAGTGAGTTCAGAGTCAGATGTGTATGTGCACACGTGCATGAATATAACGCGGGCACAGATCCAATTCTGAGCAATATTTGAATGTGTTCTGAAAGGAAAACTACATTTTGTTCGGATAGATTGAACCACGAACATAAAAATATTGACGCAATTAAAACTGAGCTTACCTAATAAGGTAGTAAACCTATGCATTTTTGTGCTCACACTAAGGAAGGTTGCCAAGCGCAAGTCGTCAACGCATTACGACCAAATCACCCCGCCGCCATCTTCTTCGTGCCACCGTTCAGGCCTCTTCTTTTGGCTTTTCAATCGTCAGATAACTCTATAAATATTCTATACAAATCCAAATCCGTCAAACTGTAATATTTATTCCTCAAAAGTATCTGACGGGTAAAAGATTGGCTCCTATTTTAATTGAGATAATAATGATATATATGGATACCTGCAAGAACGCGAGTCTGTCGAGCAGGTCGTTGAAGTAGGAGGCGAAGGGTTTGAGCGACGGGTAGCTCTTGCTGGCCCACAGCGCGGGGATGCGCCCGCGCACCATGCTCGTCAGCACTTCCTCCGTTATGTCGTTCAGAACGCTTACGCCTGCACCATACGTGAAAATGATATTATTATAAAGAAATGCATTTTGTACATGTTGTTAACTAAATCTGCATTTAGTCAGTTTTCTAAATGTCAAAAAATTATAAACAATGTTGTGGTCGACGAGTTGACAACGTACAGGAGCTCCCTTCTTCTCTCCTACTATTTTGCTGTGCCCGACATGGTCCATTATGATTTCATTCAATTTTAAGTTGCCACGTACATAAGTACCTACACATTGTGGATTGCAATAAATGATTGAGCATTATTATACCAATAGAGATTTTTTTTTAAATTTTACCACACTTAAAAATATTATTTAGGAAATATAACTTATTTAGAAAGGTTTTCTTTCATACAGGGTGACTTTTTGAGATGGGGCGGTAAGGGCAGCTACCATGACCATTGTCGCTACAAGAAAACGGTCTTAGGAGACTGTCCTCAACTTTTTGAGACATTTTGATCTGCATTTACAGATTTTGAAAAAGTTTACAGTCAGCAAGAAAAAGGGCAGTTGTCACAAAAACTTTTTTGATGCCAATCGATCCTGTTTCTTATAAGGATCAAAAAACTCTATTGGACCAACGGAGTCTTGAGTACTAGAAAAGTCAGACATTCATTAGTTAGGCCTCTGCCTCGAATTTTGCGGGCAGCGGGGTGGCGGCGGCGGCGGCGCGGGAGCGGCAGGATCTTATGCGTAAAATCAAATGGACCGGTTCTCGAAAACAGCGGCGTGGCAGCGGCGCGGGGGCGGGCAACGAGCGGTGCACTCCAGTCAAGCGGTGACCGCCCGCGCCGCCACCGCTGCCGCCCCGCTGCCCGCAAAATTCGAGGCAGAGGCCTTAAAGTGCTTGATAAGCCTAAAAGACCTTCGATAAAATTTTGTATTCATAAACGTTCTCTAACTAATGTGTCATTTACATTAATTTATTTATAAATCAAAATCTTGCCGTTTTAGTGAAGTCATCCATCAAAATGACCAACATACCGAATGGTCAAACGAGAATGTCTGTATACGCACCGAATAATTGTGACCATAGTGGTACTGTAAACCATTTTATTGTCTACAGTTTCGACACTTTTGTCGCTGCGTGTTTTTCAAATTGGTCAATGAATTTGTTATTGAAAACTTTTGAATAGTTATTTGTAATTTAAAAAATGCAATTAAGACCGGAGATTAGTTCCAATAAAATTGGTTGGAGGAGGTTAAAGTTTGTACTGTTATAGCTAGAATGTGTTCAAAGTAAGTATTGTTTTGTAAACATTCTCAATCTCTCATATTTATGCTTGCTTTTGATTATATTCATCACATTGTTTTTAAATAATTGGTCAGAGAGAGATCCCATAATAGAAAATAAAAACACTGACGCATACACCGACGCGAAATAGGGGGCGGCCTGGCATTCTTTGACGCTATTACTTTTACGTTACAAAGTTCCTATATTTTCAAGAAGCTTTGAAAAACTTGCATTGTATATAATAATTTAACAATTGGTTAAACAGAAGTGCAAAATAAATTAAATACAACTGGAGCTCTTTGAAGTACGATTGTTTAGGAAACTGACATTTTGTAGACGGTAGACCAACATGTTATATTTTTGTACGTCAAATGTCATTTTCTTATTAATCAGCTGCTGTAGAGTCGGCCATTTTTTCTCTAAAGTTCTGGCTTTTATAACTTTATAGTACGTTTATAGAACGTCTAGATATTCGATAACTTTTTATGAATAAGCCTTTCGATACATTTAAAGTCAAAAACTGTTTTTTATCCAAGGGCCTTGCCAAAACATCACATAGGTAACTTGAATCAATAGTCAGATAGAATTAGCGAAAAAATATAGAAAAGTCCATGCAATTCCTATTGGACTGGAATTATTTTAAAACTTTTTTTTATCCAAGGGCCTTGCATCACATAGGTAACTTGAATCAATAATCAGATAGAATTAGCGAAAAAAATTAGAAAAGTCCATGCAATTCCTATTGGACTGGAATTATTTTAAAACTGTTTTTTATCCAAGGGCCTTGCAAAACATCACATAGGTAACTTGAATCAATAGTCAGATAGAATTAGCGAAAAAAATTAGAAAAGTCCATGCAATTCCTATTGGACTGGAATAATCTTTTATCGAAGATTCAAGTGTCAGGAATTGATTCCAATAAAATTTATAGGTACTTATATAGCGAGGGTGCCAAAAAAAAGGTAAAAAACCAGTTTTACGCTTCTAGAGCAAAAACTACAACTCGGACAAAAAGTTTTTCCCATTTTTACCTTATTAATCTTCACAAAAAAAAAAAACCGGTCCAATAGGAATTGCATGGGCCAAAAAGCTAATTCTATCTGACTACAACAGATGTTCCCGAACCTGTTTATCTAAGCTTTTTGTGTGTTTATTGTGTACCTTAACCTGGACCAATTTTATTGACTTTCTTTCTTCTTTCTAAACTTACCCTGCACAGCTCCAATGACGGCTATAGAACTGGATCTGACAACGCTAACCAGCCTATCGTATCGTGCGGCCTCCTGAATGACCACAATGGACATGGGCGTCATTTCCGACTGCTTGATAAACCCCTCGTGCGACGGCCCCGACAGGATCTTGGCTGGCAGCCGTTTCAACACGTCCTCGGCGATGGACATAGCTTGCATCTCTGGTGTTACCTCTGCATCACCGGCGGCGGCCATGTCCTGTGGTAGGACCGGGATATTTTTTTTATGTGTTTTTTTAACTTTATCTACATAGCCTTTAGTTTGTGGAAGCTCGAAACGGAAATTGTAAGCGCTCATTTTCACATACAGGATGGATTTTTGAGACGTGGCTGTAAGGGCAGGCTCCTTATCCGTTGTAGCTACAGGAAGACATGTTGACCAAATTCAAAAGTTGTACAGTCAGCAAGCAAATGGGTAGTTCACAAAAACTTTATTTGATGATAATCGATCCTGTTTCTTAAAAGGAACAAAAAGCCCTAACGGACCAACTGCGGTTTGAGTACTAGAAAAGTCAGAAATGGCAAAAACTTATTGCATACATTTCGTAGGAAATAAACTTTTTTTTTTTATGATGGATAGGTTAGCCGGGAATAAACAAAAAAAAAACTTTGAACGAATATGCGTTATAAATGTTGCTTGTGATTTCCGACGCTTAGAGGAGAAATAAAGAGTTAAAAAAGCATGTCCACTACAAAAGTTAGAAATCGCAAAAAACCTTTGCGGGAAAAATTTATTCAAAAGCAACAAACTATCTAAATATTTTTTTCACCAAATAAAATTATTACGCGTATTCGTTCGTCTTTTTTTGTTTATTTTCAGCCATCCATCGTAAAAAGCATAATAAAACAGGATTGATTGGCATCAAAAAAGTTTTTATGAAAACTGCCAATTGTCTTGCTGACTGTACTTTATCTCAAAATGTTAAGGACAGTCTCCTAAGACTATTTTCTTGTAGCAATAACGGTTTAGGCACCCTTACTGCCCCATCTTAAAAATCCACCCTCTATACTACCTAATCTAGATATTAGGCGGCCCATACACGGATACACCTACAATAAGTTTGCGCTATATTTATATTGCGCAATATGATTGAATCAGCCCTTGCACTCAAACTATCCATTATTTTTACGTTGACGGCCCATAAGCTTCAATGTTTTCGCGTGAGCAAGACCTGCGCAATACCATTGCGCAATTCGTGATTTTGGGCAATATAATGAGTATTAAAGAATTTTCTGTTATTTCAATCACAGTATAAATATGGATTGTGTCTCAGAATTCTCGAGTTATGTTACGATGGATGATTATGATCTATTTTCCTTACATTTTTTTTTTGCGCCATGGTAGAGCGATGTGTTTTCGCTAGATATTTGTGCTTCACTCTTACATTAGCCATATTTTTTTCGTTTTTGTTCGCTAAAACGTTTGCATTGTATAAAACTCACTCACCTGGTACTTTTTCTCGAGATCCTTTCAGGCATGAAAATGATAAATCGACATTAATGATATTACTTTTAGTATAATTAACAATTCTGATTAATTCAAATGACTTACCATACGATCCTGCCCCATTGCCCCGACGATGGATAAAACATAAAAAAATACCACATGATTATAAATGTATTATGTTACGGCTAACAATATTTTAAATACTTATATGAATATAATGAGCTCAAGGTACTTATAAAAGATAAATATTAGTAACTAATTACAATACATACAAATATATCTGATAAATTACTTTTTTATTGGCACACCTTGACCAGTCAATCCCAATACCACGTTGCTGATTGATTTAAGTATATTCTAACCACGCCATTCTATTCAGACCATGGCTCTTTGCACAAAATTATAAAAAGATGTTCAGCATCATGATAAAATGGCGCCTTATGGTGCTAGCTTGTATAATTAAAGTGAAATAGTGCAGGAGACCTGGGTCAATACAGCCGTGTCAAGCAGCTCTCCGGCCTCCCGGAAGTGCTTGGTGATGTCTGCGTTTGTGTGGAAGCCGAACACGGCGGGCGGCGTTTCGGCCGGCAACGACTGCGCGAAGTTCACAAAGTCCCCGTGCTCCTTCAGGGTCGGGATGTGGTATATGCCTGTCAAAATCATTACCTCGTACATGTCATAGGGTGCTTGCATAAAGACTGGGTTTCCGGTAAAGAAAAGTCGGTACCGATTTGTGCGGGTAAACTTACGCACTCACACATAAAGAAAGAGGTAAAACATTGTAAGTAACCGTTTCTTTCCGCAGATCAACCTGCAGCGACCTGTACTGGAAATGGCCAATGGGCACTTTTATAACGGTAACGGTAGGATATAATGCTTTGATAATGTAAATATCGTGGATGTCTAAAGTCATTTTGTGTTGCTTTGTGTACCTACTACGGCAACGGCAAAATATATAACCAAAAAATTATGAAAAAAATTATGACTACGTCGACCGAGAACAAACATGGTCGTCATACAATTCCGAACAATTTCTCATTGGATCGTGTTAGTAAAATCGTGTCATGATGTTCAGTGCTACGGTTTATATAAGGGTCGAATACGTTTGGCTGGCTCACCTGAAGGGTCAAGAGGATAGTTTAACTCCTTTAAGGCCTTAGGGTTGTAGAACTTGAACAGGATGGTGTTGAGCGTGCGCCGGTCCCAGTCATCAGTCACGCGGCCGCCGTAGTTGCACTCGCCCGTCAAATATCGTAGTGCTATGAATTGCACGTCCTGGGTACAAAATATTTAAGTACCGTAGACCGGGGTTACTTTGATCAATATTAAACTTTGAAGGTTCATATCTTTTAAATTTGTGGGTGTAAAAAAATACTAAATAAATCTAGTGATCGGTTTTTTTATTACTCTCGATTCCTGTAATAATAAGTGAAAAAAATTGGCTTGATTTTGAGAAAAATAAATTAAACTGCCTGATCAAAGTTATACGTAGGATGGGGTTACTTTGATACCCCTTATTTTATTGCGTAATTACAAAGTAATTATTGCATAATTGCAAAGTAATTACGCAATTAAATAAACCCAATTACAATGCCAATACAATTTAAATATAATTACCCAATTAAAATGCCAATACAATATAAAAAATAAAAATCTATCAACGAGAAAATTAAATATTGTCGCATGGGGTAACTTTGATCTAACAATTGATTTGATTGTTTTAATGACAATATATTTACCTTTTTCAATTAAAATGATTGGTGGATTCCCAGCGTGTCCTCAGGAAAGGATTAAACAGTTGTTCAGTGTTCATAACTCAGAAAAAAAAACTACCTAATTGTGTTTCGTTTTAAGTAATTCACGATTTTATATGAAATGGAAGTTTCTATCAAAGTTACCCCGCGATTCAAAGTAACCCCGGTTTACCGGTACCATTTCATTCAGTACCTATCAACCAACAACAATCGGCAACTTTATCGTAGGACTAATGGTGGGTGGTATGAGGAAAGTGGATGAACCCGATGTTGTGGCGCATCTTGGGAGCTTATATTCAGCAGTGGACTCTGATAAGTTTACCATAATAATGAATCTTATCCCGTACCTAAGGTGGGGATGTTGAGATGATCCCTCTTAATTGCTAAATAGCAAAAATGACAATACAGTAACGGATAATACGAGTAGTCATCAGAACTGTGACAACAAAAAAATTACTGCAGGTATAATGAGTATAATCGTGAATTGAACTTACGGACAATTTAAAAAAGTTGATTGTCAATTTATTTAGCAATCAATTCACACCCTAATCCCTACTCACATCGTATTCATTGAGGAACATATAGAGCTGTGTGACGCTGATCCTGAGGTCTGTCTCGTTGAACTCGTAGTGAATGTTCCAGCCTAGCGGGCCGAACTGCCTCCTTTCCTGGATCACGGCGTGGAAGAAACACAATGCGAACAGCAGCTTCTTGAAGTTCTCAGACTGTTTGTTGCCCTCGAACCACTCCTGGTCGTTGATAGGATCGCTGCAGAACGATCGAGCGATGTTCGCTCGCAGTCCTGGATTTTAATACACAAACGTAATGACTTGACAGGCAACTAGGAAAATAAAGTAATAATGAAGGAAATAAGGAAGAAAACAAATCGTTTAGATGTACAAATCTAAGAAAGAACACTAAAGCATAATATCTAAAAATAATCTAAAATCTATCTTCCAATTCGTAAATAAATATAATGCGCCATAAACATTACCTTGTGGCGGCTCATTGGTCATTTTGACACCGTTTTGCAGTACATACACCGGGAAATGATCAGCAGGGTATGACGTAAGCCAAAGCCTAAAGTCTGGGTGTGTGGAGTCTGGAGCAAGCCCTTCGCAGATCTGGAAAAGACATCATTTAAAAATATTTGATGATTCCTCTTGAAAACTGCATTGACATATGACAATACCAACCCTAATAAATAGATTTAGCGGTAAAAATGGTAATACTGAATTAATTACCTTTTCTAGCATGGGCATCCAGCTCTTAGCCAAGTGACAGTTCTGCAGCACCACCCATGTGCCACTCCGAACGCCTTCCTCAATAAGTTTGACTGCGATAGGGCCCTGTCCTTGGCCCAAAGACAGCGAAAACAAACGGGAAGAACCAAAACCCTGATAAATATTATCACATTATTAAAAAGGGCATCAGGTAAATAAACTTCATTACTCATTAATATAGTGTTGAAGAAAATTTGTAAGGGAATCGTTTATTTTGGTATGGGCACATGCCAATACCCTTTCCATCACATGATGAGGAGGGATAAAATGAATGTGGATGGATGGAGAGGGAGGAATGCGAATGGTATGAAAAATGGGAGTGAATGAAAGCGTGACTGTTGACAGCGGAAAATAGAAAAAAAAAACGTGTTTTGCTAACCCCACGTAACATGGGACAATACCAGGAAGATAAACAAATAAATAAATAAATATAAATAAATATAAATCAAGATTAATAAATAACTAAAGTTTTGATTTATGCTTCAGTTTACAAAAATGGGTTTAGATTTTGATGATGATGACTTATTTATATGGAGGATTTACCTGATCGTCTGCAAACTTCAATAGTGTCTCCATAGGATCAGAGCCGGGTGTCAGCACGAACAACAGGGGGATACAGCAGTGAGAGTCCGCATACGAAGACTGTAGGCTAAAAAGTGGGGGCTCCACGAACTGACGACCCAATTTACCTTTATAAAAATTACATATATAAAAATTAGATTTGTTTTGCATTAAACAGTTTTTATTAAATTTAATACAATTATGAAATGAGTGAGTGTGTGTGTTTGTGGAGTGTGAAGTGTATGTAAAAAGATGAGGTGTTTGTGTTAGACTATTGAGTAGGATAAAATAGAAGGTTTTCTATTTCTTCGTAGTTTTTTTTTCCATCTACCACGCTTTGACTGCGATTTTACATTGGTGTTAATTAAGTTAATGTATTGCGCGAGATGTTGCTGATCCTCATACTGAGGTAAGACAGCTTGTGTTCAGCAAAGGTGGAATTATGTCTTACAGTTGGAAAAACAATATAAGCTCGACGCTTATTGGTAATTTTTATTGGCACGCGATGTTTTCTCAATATAAACATTGATAGAGTGTCACGTAGACCAACCTGAGAGTATTTGTGTCCGCTGAATAGCGTAGTTTCTTAAAAATGTAAACATGGTGATCCTTTTCCGGTTTTGCCGAAAAGATTTTGCCAAAATTTCACTACCCAAACAAATTTTAAAATTAGACCTAAAATCTAAAATCATTCCAAACCTTTTTTATACCAATGCAATGTTTGGAATGATTTTAGATCGTACATTTTCATTTGGTAAAATTTTTACTTTTTTAATATTATCAAGGATAATGTAATTTAGGCAAGTGGTATTTAATCAAAAGATTTATTACAGCAGTTAATCTTTAGACACTGTCGTGTGGGTAGCGGCCGGCGAGTGCCAGAAACGACTAGATTATATAGAAAGAAATATGGAAAAAACAGGCTTTCCGAAACTGAACTAGTTAGGCGAGATAAGTTATTAAAAAAATTGGCAAATTTTATTTTGCGTAAAATGTTTTATTCCAACTGAAATATTTGACTACATCAAAATTGGTAAAAGTACTAGTTGGAAAACAAATTATTGTTTAAACGTTCACTTGACAAACATTAGGTTTGCGTTACAATTATTTGTCAAGAGATTTTTTGCCAAGTAATAATTTGGCAAATGAAATTATGCGGAAAGTTTTTTGGGAAGTTTTTGGGAATTGTTTGGCAATTTCTTTTCGATGAAACAAAGGAGACCCGTAAATATGTTTACGGGTTCTTCTTCTTCTTCATCATCATCCTCATCATTTCAGCCATAGGACGTCCACTTTTGAACATAGGCCTCCCCCAATGATTTCCAAATTGGCCGGTTGGAAGCGACCTGCATCCAGCGGCTTCCTGCGACCTTTATTAGGTCGTCTGTCCGCCTTGTGGGTGGACGTCCTACGCTGCGCTTGCCGGTACGTACGCCTTGCTGCTTCTTCTTATTTTTATGTATTATTTTATTTTATTAATTACGAGTATAATTAATAATAGGTAACAACAAAACATTATCAAGTTGCTAATAACAAGCCTCCACAGATGGGCGGATGCTTGAGTTGTCTATGTGAGTATACCAGTTAATATTATGTCTGTTTATCAGTTTACTTGGAGTCATTGCCAGAGCAGCCAGTATGACTTTTAATAACAATAGGTATGTTTTTCAGTTTTTTCTGTATTTAATGTTAACAGATTTTTTGCGAGCCAATTCATTACCGTGTCTAATGCCACCTGAGCATGCTGTTCAGCTTCTCTCCAATACGTGCCATGTATAAGAAGTCATGTATCATCGGCGTAGATAAACACGGAGCAATTTGTGAGAGCTAGAGAACACAGGTCATTTATGTAGATGAGATAGAGCGTTGGGCCCAGAATGCTTCCTTGTGGTACGCCGCAATCAATCCTTGCCTTATCACTCACCACTTCGCCAGTCCTCACATGTTGGGTATTTTTTGAGGTAACTCGTAAACATTTCTAATGCAATACCCCGTACACCTGTGATATGAGTTGACCAATTTTGATATGAGTATTGGGACAGGGTCAAACGCTTTAAATATATAAAAAAATATGCCCAGACACTTCTGGCTACCAACCATAATGTCTAGTGGCTTTTTCAGAGAAAGCTACAACCGCATCTTCAGTAGAAATACCAGTTCTAAAATCGTATTGACTGTCTGAAAGAAAATTATTTTCACGCAGTTGCCGAAGCAAACGATTGTTTAGGATTTTCTCCAAAATCTTAGACTATATAGTTGGTACAACGAAGATTGGTCTGTAATTGTTAGCACTATCCCTTATGGGTTGGAAGAACGAGTGCTATTTTAAAGGTGTCGGGGAAAATTCCAGTTGAAATTACTAGATTACAAATGTGAGTGATGCAAGAGCCTCGGATCTTTCACGAAAATTTTAAAATTTTGGTGAAGATGCCGTCAATTCCCACTGCTGAATCTGATTTGAGGTTATTCAAAATTCTTGAAATTTTTTCATTGTCGGTTTCCAGAATGCATATGGAATTGGACGCTGGCATTGCGGCACCGTGTTGTATTGTGCTGGCAAAATTATTTCCTATGCATACAAAATATCTATTGACTGAGTTACCTGCTATTCGTTCGTCTGTTCCAGTTCTCAGGAGTTCGCTTAATGGAGATGGGACGAATTTGGTTATGTGTTATTGTTTTTATAAGGTCCCAAATGGCCGTAAGGTTATTCTTCCTTTTTATAAATTTGGTTTTCTCGTAGTTTATTTTTTATTTGCGTAAGAGTTGCAAAAGTTGAGGAGCTCGTGGCTAAGTAATAACAGCCGCACGGTTCAATCCATCAGGTTAAGCTACGCTTGCCAGGGTTGGTCTGTGGATGGGTGACCATCTTAACATACTGAGACTCCTCCGTGCCTCGGAAAGCACGTTAAGCCGTTGGTCCCGGCTGTCATTCGTAGATCTTTGACAGTCGTTACGAGTCGTCAGAAGCCCGAAACTCTGACAGCCAGTCTTACCAAGGGGTATAGTATTACCCAGTTACTGGGTTGTGGGGGTCAGATAGGCAGTCGCTCCATATAAATACGGATTCAGCTGCATCCGGTTAGACTGGAAGCCGACCCCAACATAGTTGGGAAAAGGCTAGGGTGATTGATTGTAAGAGCTGCAAAAGTTACGATATCGCGAGTACGTTAATTTTTAAAATAGGAT
This sequence comes from Xanthia togata, assembly GCA_963853775.1. NCBI lineage: Eukaryota > Metazoa > Arthropoda > Insecta > Lepidoptera > Noctuidae > Xanthia > Xanthia togata. Next base: position 20,911,863 of record OY970798.1, on the reverse strand, counting down.
TTTCTGGATTTGATTTATTTCTTATGCATTTTGTCTCTGCTACGGATACAGCGTAGTAGACCAGGAGTGATCCGCGGATATACTTCGTTTTTCCTTCGGGACCTTAATGTATGGACCTTATGTGTTTTTCAATAATTAGGCTTAAAATTGACACTGTTTCCTGCTTCGTTTACTTTATTGCCATTAGAAAAAGTCAGTGCTATGTATGTCATTTTTAATGATGGTTGCTCTCCGAAGGCACCGTAACACGTATATAATGGGAACTTTAGATCTCCATTTTGGCATTTCCCTAACTTACAATCAGTGTATCGCTTTTATATCATTTACCACAAGCACTATTATTCACTTGTTATAAAGTTTTACTTGAAATTTTCTAAGATAATTAAAGAGAGAGCAAAAAAAACCATAAATGCAAAATTATTAAACACAATGATTTACTCTTGACAGTGACAGATCCAGGTCGCTGTAACCATAGTTCATCGTGAGTTCTTCCATGGTGGAAGAGCACAGGTAACGAAGAGCCAGGCGTTTCAAAATTTGCAAAAGATGTAAACAACAATGGCCGCTCAAAGTTGTCTATGATTTAGTGATGTGGTAGTATGATATTTAAGTTTTGGTGCTATCGATATTACGATTTTTTTAGTGTTTCATCTGTATTTTTTACATTGAGTAACTTTCAAATCAAAAGCAATTCCATTGAAATATGTTCCTATGTTAAGCCGTGAAAAGGAACAAGATATAAATACAATCTACAACTACCTATAAATCTAAAACATTATTTTTAATAAGGAAAAAAGACCGCATCTTTTAACCGTGGACTAGCTCCAACAGCATCTTGAAAATCCTAGGCGAAAAACACGATTGTTGTCTGTATAATAATTATACCTACATTTACATTATTTGGGTTTTTTTTCGATAATAGTAATAAATACTCCTTGAACAAATAGTTGATATTTATTATGTCAATCACTGGCATTTCAATGACAAGATAAATTTAGACAAGTAACAAAAGGATGTCCGTCGTTTGACATTTGTAAAAATTCTAAATTCATCCCAGTTTTCGCTTTTATTGTTGAATACTATATTATAAGTTTAGAAACATGCACATGATGTAAATAAGAAGTGGGTGTGATGTAAAGTCAGTCTCCGCCTTATGACTGCGTCTTCAACCAAAGCAATGTGTTTGAAGGAAACATAAAGGCAGAGACTTGCAACATTTGTTTGTAATGTATCATTCGAGGCGAGCTTGGTTACAAAACGGCGATACACAGACGCGGCGAACGCTCGCTTCGAGCACTTGACTCAAGCGTGCTCTATTTCTGTTACAAAACGGTGATACACTAAATGAGGCGAACGCTCGCTTCGAGCACTTGACTCAAGCGTGCTCGTAGAGGTTGACATGCGATGATTATGGCTTGATACGCTCACCTGAGATGTAATTCCGGACTGCGGGTACCATCATGTCCAAACGCATGCACCGCAATACTAACAATTTCTGGAGGAATAAATAGTCATTTAAGTTTTTTATTTAATTTTGTAAAGTTATGATTAACTAGGTAATATTTTTGTTACCTCAAACGCGTTAAGGTTTGTGTCCCACGGTGAAGGCAAAGGAATGTCTTGTGGATTAGGAGAATTACAATACTCCTCCCATTTTGAAACGTTTGCTATGAAGTGTTCAAGAATTCCATGGAACCTTGGTATTTCATTAAGTCTGCCAAGTAAAAGAACTAGTTTTACATCTGGATTATTAGGATGATTTAGCAATCATCTCTGATAACTTTTTTCTGGGGGATAAAATTATTGTGACCGTTTGATAAGTTTTGCATAAAAGTTATCATCTGACGATTGAAAAAATTTCCCATAAAATTTAGAATTTTAGTTGATTTTATAACGAATAAAATAGCTGGTGAATTCAATTAAAATCGGTACTTAATACTATCAAAATAATATTTAAACGGGAAAATACTTATTTGGATACTGTGAAGCTCCAAAACGAGAGCAGATATACGAGTAGTCAAATAAGATTTAGGTGTAATCTTAGGTCGTAGGTCTTTTTCTTTTTGTCATGTATACACATGATAATGAAACACAGACTCACAGATACATAGAGGGGCTAGTGGCTAAGTAATAACAGCCGTACGGGTCGATCAATCAGGTTTAAGGTTCACTTGCCGCGGTTGGACCGTGGATGGGTGACCATCTTTACATACCAAGACCCCTCCGTGCTTCGTAGAGCTCGTAAATTCGTTGGTCCCAGCTGTCATTTGTAGTTCTTTGACAGTTGTTACGGGTCGTCAGAATACCGAAAGTCTGACAACCAGTCTTACCAAGGGGTATCGTGTGGGTAACACGATCCCCTCGTAAGTAGTAACTCGGTTGTGGAGGTCAGATAGGTAGTCGTTCCATGTACAATACTGGTATTCAGCTGCATCCCGTTAGACTGGAAGCCGACCCCAATATAGTTGGGAAAGGCTAGGCAGATTTTAGATTTTTTCAATCCTCAGTTGTTCCAATAGAGTTTGTTGATCCTTATAAGAAACAGGATCGATTGGCATCAAAAAAAGATTTTGGGAAAGCTGCCCATTTTCTTGTTGACTGTACATTTTTTTTTAAATCTGTTAATGCAGATCAAAATATCTGAAATAGTTAAGGACAGTCTCCTTAAACCGTTTCCCTACAACGGTTAAGCTGCTTACCGCCCCATCTCAAAAATCCACCTTGTATACATACACACATCAAAAGTGTCTAGGGACGACAAGTATGTTTTAGAGTATCGCCGCAATTGAGGATTATTATTTTGACTTTTTTGGATCGTTATTGATTATTTTTAGTGAATTACACTATTTGAATAAATAATTTTCTTTAAATTTTGATTAAAAATAAAAAATCAATTGTCAATCAGGATTACTATAAAAGTGTGCAATAGCGTTATACAAAACCATTTCAATTTCTGCATCGGAACTGAAAAAAATTGCGTCGACGACATCATTTGACACGAGGAGAGATGATGAGAGCTGTCAGAATGTTGCAAGCTGGTTCCAGGTAACGTAATGGTCGCTCTTGGCACTACACAGACCGTCATAAACCGCCGCTGGACACGCTATCGTATCACGGGCAGCGTGGCCGAGCGACATGGAGGACGATCTCAAATCACCACTCGCAGACAGGACCGGTAAATTCAAAAATAATGCTCGACGGAATCGTGCCATGGCCGCCATGATGTTGGCTACGAGGATGAAGGGGTCAGGCTTGCTGATAAGATCAAACCATCCGAAATCGTATACGTGAAGTGGGTCTGCGTTCCCGAAGGCTGCTGAGAGTTCCACCCGTTTACAATGGGCTCGCGAACACAGAAATTGAGAGGAAGAAGACTGGCATTGTGTTTGCTTTTCCGATGAATTTCGTTTCGGTATGAGGGATACAAGACGTACTCGAGTTTAGAGGACCTCTAGACGTCAAGAACGAAGTTCATTCATATGCATGGGGAGCAATAATGGTTTAGGCCGGTATTTGAATCGGTGGAAGAACCGATCTCATTTGGATCAGTGGCAACCTCAATGCTTAGATTTATGCGGAGAGGATTGTTTCTGACGTGATCATCCCTTTGCGAAGCTGGTTGGGTAAATTCGTTTCGACTAATGCACGTCCACACACGACTAGAATAACGTAACGCACTATTGGCGATGCTCGCATCAACGTTCTCGGTTATTTGGCCTGTTCAATCGCCAGACCTCAACCTAATTAGGTAAGCATGCATGGGATATGCTCCAAAGAAGAGATCTGCCGAGTATGGATGCCGTGCATAACCCACAACACATTTTGACTTGTTAATGAGAACGTGGGCGGCCATTCTTCAAAGTGATTTTAAGGCGAAATGGGTCCCAAAGAAGAGGTTTTGACGCATTTCGGCTGCACGCAAAATCAATTTTTGTCCTCAAAAACTACTAATTTGCCTTATTTTTTTTCATGATTATTAAAATTGAAGATATTTTTTAGTGAATTATGAGGGCCAAAACACGATTGACATAATTTGGCTCGATACAAAAAAATCGCAAAGTTTCCTCAAAATGTAGATTTTTTATGAGAAAAAATGGTTTTATTCGATTATAATTAAAGCAATTTCAATCAAATTTCGTCTATACGTTCACCATAAAAGACTTTAGGGGATTATGGATTTATTTTAATGTAACAGCAAATAAAATCTTAAAAAAAACCCAAATATAGTAAATCGGGCTAAATCGGCTCGCGCTCAGAGTCCTGCGGGACGTCATCGAGGGTGGACCTGTGTCAAAATTTTTAAAAATACGCTCTCTCTGCAGTTGTTAAAAAAAATCAAATAAATGAAGAACACATCAGATATGAAATTGCGACAACTCAGAAAAAATATTTCGTAATTTTAATATAGTTTTAATTCATAATATTGTTTTCGAAAGTGTGATTATTTCTATGCGATATGATGACGTTTAATTGTCATCTTACAATAGTGTTAGACACATTACAAATTATTATCGATAAAATTATAGTCAAGTGCGAGTCTTATAAAAAAATTTAGTCGTTTAAGAAGAAGTTTTTTTAAAGATTTTTTTATCAGATTCATCCATGTTACAATATTTACTCTCCACCGAACTGTCTTTGCTAATATCATATTCTATATTAATAAATATACAATTGGTCCGGTTGTCGGTTGTATAAAAAATATTTAAAACAATTTTCACTCTGTCAAGAACAATTAAAATTAGAACAAAAATGCTGTTTCGAACAAAAGTGCTAACATGACGAAATGTATAGAACACGATAAAAATCGTAATTATATTTTTCGAATAGCTGAGCCAGCAACACAATTTTTTCTTGAATCCGTGATTGTATCGTATTGGCTCAGTACCTATGAACAATTTTCAGTTTTGAATACAAAAAGTCACTGGTTACGATATCGTATACGACACTTCTGTATACGATAAAAAGTCGTTCTAAAATGTCGATGTCCTAAAATAATAGATTCGATAAATTATAGCTGTAGCAGTAGGTACGTCACTTGGCAATAAAGTACGGCAATTGTTACTTCATGTATAGCTGTCAATATTTACGAATCTTCATGAGTGGTGGGAAACATCCAAAACAAAAAAATATGGTCACAGTATAAGCGAAACAGTACGATCATTTTTAGCCCATTCAACTTAATTAAAATCCTGAAGAAATAAAGATGAAAGTTTGTTTATATTGGAACGACGTGTTCTATATGGAATTTTTCGTTTTTTGTATGGAAAATATGAAAAAATATTACCTACATGTTGAGTGTTAGGGGTTTATGGGTTACATAAAGGGGGTCGAATTTTTCATTATTTTTGCGATAGGACACACCATTTTCGAGATATAAGCAAGAGAAAAGAAAAAAAGACATTATTGTTTTTGCGCCGTCGAGGTGTTGGTGTGAATTTTAGTTCATTTTTTAATCGCGATTAAATACTTAAACAATCAAAACTTTAGGTGAAGAACGTAAAATTCTGAACAGCAAAATTGCCATTTTCACTAAATTAATAGCTCAGTGCCGTCAAACTAAAATATAGTTAAGTTGTGTCACTTAGTCTATTTCAGAATGGAAAATTGTCGGTTGACAAGAATAATCTAAATTTTGGTGATTTTTAGTCTAGTTTAGAGGCATTTGTGGCAAGAGAATCGGCACCATTGAATGAATGAAACGGAATCTCAAGCCGATATTGCTATCATAAAAATAATTTGTTTTTAATAACTTGCAATATCGGTTTCTCGTCACGACATATAGAAGTGTCAAAGTGCCTTTTTCGAGAAATCTCGTCGTTTACGGTCATGTTAGGGATTAGAATGACGTCAGAATCGTAGACAAATTTCGACAAAACGAGAAAAAGAGCTTTCTCGCGCTTGTCATGTTAGCCCTGCAGAGGTCTAAACGCGCAGCCTTCAGTAGAAATTTCCCATTGCTTGCAAGTTTTTCATTTTAAGTGAATTATTAAACGCCTGCATTCCTTCATATAATACCTAATGTCACAACACTGATACACTTATGGATTCTTACAGATTATTCATGACTACCTAACTATCACTAAAAAAATCCCGTGTGCAGTGTGTACATGGGATTTCTCATTAACAGTCACCTAACCATAGATATTGATTTTTATTAAAACCATAGATGACAGAAGAGGCCTAAACTTCATGTTTTTCTGTGTACGTTCTACGAACTATCCCATAACACTATATCAAAAGGTAAAAATGTTGTTTCTTTAATTAATAAAATGAATTGACTGTCACAACACAGCACATTAGCCGATAACGACACCGACCCGACATCGACACTATATCGGAGGTCAGATGATCGGATACGTTTAGTGCCTACCAAACGCTTTTACATTGTCTTGCTATTGTCACCTATATCGTCGCAGACAGCGACTGACACCGATATAGGTACGATATCTATCGGCGAAGACACAGTGCGGTGAGAGTAGCGGCATTTTGTCACTTGAACACACTTTTTCGCACTGCCGACTTCTAGACGTCGATACTTAGCAATATCATTGGGCCGATAATAATTGTATCGATGTCGGTATAATAGCTGCCGACATATCGGTATCGGGCTGGTGTCGTTATCTATTAATGTGAAAACGCCCATTAGGTACACAGGACATTTTAAGTAATCATTTTAGTTCACTACACCGTACCTTAGTCCCATAAAATGTAAACTTATTGAAAAAAATCGAACCTAAGAAAAACTAGTTCAGTTGGTCAACTGCAAATATTTTATCCTGTGGCATGTATTTTTCGCGAAATGATCGGCAGTGAATCGTAAATAAATACGTCATTCCCCCTTAGGGGGAGGCGGAGGTAGCGTTTCAAAGGCCCACAGGCCCGGAAAATGGCGCCTTAAGCATGCCAAATCGCTGTGATTGTGTGATTCATGTCAAATGGTGGAAACACAGATTAATATATTTTTTCTTTACAAAAAAAAAAAACATTTTTGTCTTTTTTGCCCTTTAATTGACGACAATAACTTAATAATTTTAAGTTAAATTCCCACTATTTGCAAAAAATTGAAATTTTCTTAATTTTTTCATAATATAGGGACACTTTTGATGTGAGTATATATATATATATTTAAATAAAAGTGTTCCTTACGCATTGAACTCGGACCAGGCTTGTGGACTCAGGAACTGCACTGGGTTATTCACCAGGGTTCGAGGATTCCCGCCGCCCAGTAGGAAAAGTACATTGGACCTTAATATCTCCTCCTTTGCTAGCATTAGCGTGATTACCAGCAATAACGAAAACACAATTTTATCCTGCAACCATGATGATACCCTTTAGTAATCGATATGTGGAGCATTAAAAGCATCGTGTACCTAGTAAAAAATAGGCACAGATGACAACAACAAGAGCCTTGGATTCACTAGGAAACAATTTGAGTAACATGCCGCGAGACATGACATATGAGCATTTGACATTATATAATTAGTAAATTTTGACAAAAGTGTACTTTTAATATGAGTTTTAAATTTTCTTTCATTTATTTGCAATATATCACATGGTATTTTGTTGTAACATTTAACACAGTAACATTTACAAATGGTTGATCTATTTTATCTTTAATAATAGAATTAAGTCTATCACTTATTTTATTTAAAAAATGTAGATTTTTCTTACATACATAATATTTTCATAAATTAAATACATTGGCAAGGTACAGTACAGTCATAATATGAATCATTTAAAATAATAGAGATTTGCGGCGACGTAGATTACAAATAGCTCTGACAGCTTTCTCTTCTTTTCTTGCTTTTCTAATCTTGTTGTAAAATAAAGATGGATTCAATGTCAGCAGCTGCCCGACCCCAGAGAAAAATGCCATACGACATAATGCTGTGGAAGTAGCTAAATAAGACCAAACGCGCGCTTTCTACGTCTGTTAACTGTCTTATCTTTCTAACAGAGCTTAGCCGCCCCGCGAGAGATGTTATATGGGGTCCCCATTGTATTATGTCCTTTCCATATTTCCGGTATGATCTTAGTAAATCACAAGCTGTATTCCTAATCCCATAGTGGCCAGTTTCAGCAGAAGTGTCTGATCTACCCAATCGAACGCCTTCGAGAGGTCACAAAAATTCAAATGGCATCTTATACTTTTTCCCAGGCATTAAAAGTGTTCTTTATTAGGGTGACACCGTTCAGTGGTACAAAACCCTTTGGTAAAACCGTACTGTTGTTCATGAAAGATGGATTTTTTATTAAAGTGACGTAACATTTGATTGAGCATCAACTTTTCAAATATCTTACTGAGAACTGGTAAATTGACACAGGCCTATAATTGTTGGGTTCTTTACTATCACCGGATTTAAACGAGGGAACTACTTAACTGTGTTTCATGTGATCCGGAAAGACTCCTTGGTCTACGCTGGTTTTAAATATGATAGCTTAATAGGGCGATGGTTTCGATAGATCTACAGACTGTTACTTACAGACATTCCCCAGAGATCTTCTGTTGATTTAATTTTAAGATCATTAAAAGCTTTTATAACAGCCTGGGGATTTGTATGCTGAAACCTAAACTACAAAGAACATGCCTTCACATTATGTCTAAGTAAGGCAGCAGAAAGCGCGGGTGAGGAATTTAAAGCTTCTGTAGTAGCAAGAGATATTTCTGCACCTGAGTTGATAGGGCTATGTGCAGTCTCCAAATTTAATAAATTAGCCAAAAATCAGTCTCTAATTTAATAAAACTCTGAACACATAGTGTGCGGCCTAACCCAGAATTACTTAAATAGGCAAATCTGATGAAGAATTTGTGGGATTACGTGATGACATAATACATAAAGATATCTGGTCTGGATTAGTACCTATGTATATCGTTACATAACCGTAAATACGTACCTATACCAATTAAAATAAATTAGGGGCGAGTGAATCCGCGGGCAGAAACCAATATGTGGTAGACCAGACCATTGTGTATTTTAAGCGACTGTACATGCTCCAATTTTTAACGCGGTTGCGAGGGTTGCTGCTGTGACTTCTTTCCACCGATTGTGTTTTTGTTGTTTTTTGTGAATATTTTAATTTTTTTGATAATTTCGTTTTCTTGAGTACTTCATAACAAAATTTTAATTCCGTTACCTCACATTTTCCCACCGTAATATTTCTATCTCAGACCAAATAAAAAACTAAGCTTGGCTTTGCGAACAATACAGTGAAGCATGCCAAAACTACACCTCTGCTCTGTGCATACACGTTCACACGCACACATTTATAATCAAACTACACCTCACTAAGTGCTCAAATGCTTACGAAACCGGCCTCACGTCACTGTTGACCGAGCTAAGTTTTGGTTTTTTTTTTGATCTGAGATTTCTATAAATAGTTTGGAATATGATCGGGAAATCAAAAGTTGATTTAAGGGTATACTAGTCGACGGCTAGAAATCGTTGGTGGGCATGACTATTATGCATGCTAATTTGCCTTATTTATTTATGTAGTATTTTTTTATGTATTTACTTATTAATGTATTTAGTGAAATAGACGATGATTTATTACGAAAACGAGCGCGTACAATTTCATGAACAGATCTTTGGGCGTATAGAAATTATGAAAAAACAATTGGATGTATTTACTCAAAATAAAATTATTTAAACTATTGAATAAATTATCTATGTACGGTTTCACTTTGCATTTTTTTAAACTATATACGTTATTTATTTACGTCCAAAGACGAGTTAAAATTAGTGTTGAAATATGGATGTTTCGACGCTCATAACTTCTAAACCAATATTTTTTTCTAGTTCTGCTTTCATACATAATGACAAGATAAGTTGATATCATTTTTATTTTTGAACGTAAACCGTCAAACAGACGATTAATCTCCATACTACGTTTGTATGGAAGAATGACCGACTAGCGTGCCCTTAATACATAATAATATCGCGCCTGTACCTACTATTTCTCAAAGGGTTATTCAGAGGTAAGTATCGTCTTTAATCTGTTGTGTGTAACACCTCACATTTCGCCAGTTACTTTTAGGGTCATTTAATAGGGGGCGAGCCTATAACCACTAAGCGGGCACAAATCCAGGTCTCTGGGCTGCTACTGAAAAAATTCTATTGGATAGCCTAGCACTATCTAACCTGGGAATTGAACCCAAGGCCCCACGCTCAGCGGTCGCGCTTGCGACCACTGTACCAACTAGATCAACAAAACGTTGATGTAATGTTAAATGTTATTACTGTATTCATCATCATCTTCCTGCCCTTATCCCATGTTACTTGGGGTCGGCGCAACACGTTTTCTTCTTCCATTCTCCCCTGTCAACCGTCACGCAATCATGTAGACCTTTTTCCTTCATATCACTCCTCACACAATCCATCCATCGTTTCTTTGGTCTTCCTCTCCCTCTCCATCCCTCAAAATTTATATTCATCACTCTTTTAGTCACATGCGATTCTTCCCTCCTCATCACATGCCCATACCAAGACAGTCGATTCCCTTTCAACTTTTCTGTAAGTGGCGCAACTTTCAGACTTCCTCTAATATACTCCTTATTTTATCCATTCTTGTCACACCACACATCCACCTCAACATTCTCATCTCCGCTACATGCAATCTTTTTTCGTCCATCTTCTTCACAGCCCAGCATTCCGATCCATACAATACGACAGGTCTAATCACGGACTTGTATATTTTCCCCTTTAACTTGAGGGGCATCCGTGGGTCGCAAGTTGTTCCAGTGACTCGCCATTTCATCCATCCTGAGTTGATCCGGTGCGTTATGACACGGTCTACCTCACCATCCCCTTGGACAAGCGACCCGAGGTTCTGAGGTTCTGCTCATTTATATTCTGAGGCCGAAGTTATCACAGTAAGGCAACTATATGTACTTCGTTCAGTCCTGCGGAGACACTCCAACCTTCCATTAGACAAAAATCTGCTTCTAAGACGCCACGGTTTCCCTATATGTAAAACAAACCCCTATCGTTGTGCATTTACAAGTATTATTATTAGTATTTATTACTTACTTAGGTACCGGAAATCGGAACAGATCGGTATGGGCGTTCCGGCAAGAGTTATTTGCGTAGGACTGGAGAGACCGCCGAAATCACAGAATAAGTATTCTGTTTTGGTCCTACTTAATTTCAGGCCAACATTCTCCAGTCTTTGCCACCACACCTCCAATCTGCTCTGGACCTCTAGGCCACTTTCGGCCTAGAGGTCCAGTACCCCGTGCCCAGTGCCCAGTATACTCGGTATTATTAATGCAATAATTAATAAAACGGTTTTCTACGAGGAACCTACATAGATAGATAGTTATACACCTACTTTTGGGTGGAACTATATACCTAGGTGGTATATACAGCGATCACGAATGTGTGAAGACTCATATTAATATGCGATAGGTAGGTAACTATTAGATGCAGAACCTGTGTTTTAAGGTATAATTATTTGGTTTAATATATTTCACGTGATGAAATAGTTTGCACCGAGTGCTTTTCTTGTCTAAATGATGCTCCCCAAGCTGGGCCAGCATCAGCTCCTTCATTTGGCTATCGAAGTATAGGCTTTGCATGTTGAAAATCTATACTACGCGTACGTGCAATAAGAGTGCCTTCAAAATATGGTGAAGAACTATGTACCTACCTACTATAAAGCTACCATTTGCTGGGTTTATCTTTCATTGACTTGAATGTGCCCTGACGGCATGAGAGTACCTATGTCATGCTCACTCGCTGGTGGTGGCGTATTTGGTGGATCATTAAGTCCCCTACAAAATGGTTGAGGTGAATGGTGCTGATTCATCCATCGTGTTCGTGAACGGGCACCGTCAATAGGGACTGTCATCTCTTAGCTGCCACGTTTTATTTTAATGCATTTTTAAGCTTTTTATTACGGACGCTTTTACCGTCCTGCCTTTTCCTGAATTACGCATTCTTAGTTCAGCCTTTCTCTTGTATAGTATAACAATAACTCAAAAGAAGCCTCCATATTAAAGGTGAGTAGAAACTGGAGCATTTCCATCTACTTAAAAAAAGGGTTTTAGTGGTAACGAGTTTAAAATGAAATGCTTTTGTTGTGTGATTATTTGCTATCGTACCTTTTGTTTTTCTGAATATTCCTTAGTCCAAAAATGTTCAGCACTTGGATCTTATTGTTGTAACCATGGTGTAACGTATAGGTACCATTTACGTGAACGTTAGGTATATGAATATGATGTACCTCATTAGGTACATAATATTCATATAACAGTTTTCAAATTAAGTTGAACACAACGGTAGGTACACGTCGTGAAAAGCGACTTATTTCATATCATGACTACGTTTTCGTGGAAGCCATACTTTGATATTTTCGATGTTCCCTCCAAGATGTACAAATAGCAAAATGTTCGATTATCTGTTACATGTGAATTCTCGAGTTTCTATTTACCTCTAAAGCCTCTACATCCTCTATCTGTCGGAATTGATGAGCATTGAAAATTCTCAAACGTTATTTTGACTAATTCGTATTTTGAATTTACCAGCATACATTGTGACCAAAAATCGAGAGATTAGATTATAAACCTAGATTTTAGATTACCGTGTAATGCCGAGAATTATGGTGAAATGGTAAATTACATTTGAAAGCCCTCAAATCATCCTATAAATTAAACCATAAATCTTTGAGCTACTGCGTGTTTCATACCGATACTAGGTTTCTTAGTCACTTGGTCAATCTCCTTTCATAAAATAATCTAATAAAAGTTAAATTAATTAATAATGCACGTAATATTTATAATAGAATAGATATTTGCATACGTACCTCTTTAGGTAGGTAGAATGTAAAAAAAAAAATTGTTGTATGTTTCACTTCATGTATCCAAATTCAGGCAAATAAATGATTTGATTTGATTTGAGAATGTTGCTCGTGGAACGGACCGCCGCCCGCGCCGCTCCAAGAGCGACTCTATGCAACATGTCCCACGGCACGTAGATAAGCCATTGTGGTACACAAGTAGGCACCATTGCAGTGACACGGTAGATCCAATGTTGCGCGGCATGTTGGGTACATTTTGTCTCCTTGTGAATCCAAAGCTTAAAATTTAGGATTTTCAATTTTCCTTCAAGACCTTAACAGTCGAAGTTCGACTGTTTTACCTTTTCAAACAAACTTCTGCAGATGTTAGCGTAGAGAGAATAGGTGAAGAACTTCTTCAATATTTCCAGCCGTTCAGTAATTTCTTCTACTTTCTCAGTATTATCGATGGTAGCCACGAACAAACCTTCGAACCAGCCCAGCGAATACTGGTACATTGGATCAATATTCGCCAATGATGCTATAAATAAAGAAAATGTATTTTTTTATATTAAAAATAAAATATTGCAATTATTTGCTTAAACTAACTGAATCTAATAATTAAAAATAAAATAAAAATACCTGAAAAAAATACATTCCGAATTAAGTAGGTTTGGTACTGTAGCGGTTACACCGCCACATACGAACTACGCATCTAAGACATGACATCACACAAATCCTGAATCGCACAATTAGAGTTTACCGCGTGAATGCCATTTTAGGGGCATGATGAACAGGGTGTAAAGTTCACTCATCCACCATAGAAAAGGGAGGATCCTCCGACCAGACGGGTGTTGTGTCTGGCGGGCCGACTCCCCGACTGTTGATGTCGGATAGTCTTATATTACTTAAAATAACAATCCCCACACAGACTGTTACCACGGCTGTGTTTTATTATATTTTTATTTACGGCAACCACAAATAGCCTTTAATATCTTTAGTTTGACGGAATTAACCGCAAAATGTTCCAGGTATTTACGATATTTTTGATAAACCAATAAAGATGTTCAATTCAATTCTATTGAGAGTAATTTTCTTGGTTTGTTTTTTTATTGTTTGACATAAAAATACGTTTTTAATTTCTTACTTTTATTCTATATTATCTTTATGGAAATTTGTGATGCAACCAAAAAGTTTCCGTGATCGTGTCCGGACGCCTTTATTATTGGTTTGACGATTGACAGGATTGGTCGCAAAATGTTCCATACATGTACAACTTTATTTTAATAGCTATAAATATGATACTCCATTAAAAGTAATTTGGCTGGTTTGATGTTGAGATTTTTAAAATTTTGAACCTTTGAAATTATTATTAGAAATTTAATTGCTTTCACTGATTTTTAACGGAAGAGAACTCGTGAATAGTAATTTGAATTTAATCGAAAACATTCCTCAGTGTTTACGGCATAATCATCAAACAATTTGCCTAGCCTTTTACAACTATGTTGGGGTCGGTTTCCAGTGTAACCGGATGACTAAACTAATTTATAAACAAACCTATAATTTCACATTACCCCGTCATTCATAGTCAAAACTTCCGTCCCGTCATTCATAATGAAATAAACCAAAAATTCAGATTTAAATACGTATTTGTCGTCCGTACAAAAATAACAGACTGTTATTTAATAACAGATATTTGGATCTGTTATTTTTGTTTAACAGTGATTGCTATCAGGTATCGTGTTTAACCTGATATAACGCATCTTTACATGATACTTGACATTTAGTTGATGGACACATGAAATTAGAGGTGAGGAATGAGCGACATAGTCGAAATTTTACGTATATCAATATGAAATTAGTAACTCGATTACAGTTAATCGATTATACAGAGTTACTAATTTTGTAGAACTAATCTGTCCTTACTTGTCGTAAAAAAAACAAGATATTAGTCTTGTCGAGTGAAAACGGATAGTATTTACCTACCTATCTAATTATCTACAACGTGGTGCACGACTGTGAATGATTTCTTTAATAGTCGGGCTATTATCAAACCAATCAACAAATAACAGTTATATTTGCAAGTTTCTAACACCTATAATACAAGTTACAAAATATTCGAACGATTTTATAATGATTATTGTTTACAGGGAATGTCATCGTCAATTTGGTTAACGATCATTCAGGCTTCGGGATTTAGATATTTTTGTTACTTAATTGGTTTTCAATGTTCGGTTTGAATCGATTCAAAGGCCGAATTTTTCGCATGACTGCATTATAATTATGGTCATTCCTAAAATTGACATTATTGTATCTAGATTTTTATTTATCCTTATGGAGTAGTCCCAATCTTCCTGCGTTTCTGACGAAATTTAGAGGTCAAATGAGAGTCAAGTGGTTTCAAGTGTTTATGTAATAAACTCCATCTTATAATTATAAGCGCTAAAAATAGAAAAATAAGGTTAAGAAACCTAAAAACTCGAAATGGTTTTGGAATCAGCGTAGAACATTTTTACTTTACATACCGAATTATACGTGGCCTAAAGTATATTCAGAAACTTCAAGCTATAAGTCTGTCTAAAACATGCATATCTATTACATATTTTACTAACTCTCTTCACTTCACCAATAACTTACCGATGAGGAAAAATAGGTCGGTGGAATGCACAGCAATTGGCACGTAGTCGTCGCGAGCCACGTCAATAGCCTGCTCCGTTATCATGGCCACCTCTTGCTTCTCTTTGATCTCATTCGACATCTCTTTTGCAGAGTTCAAAATCTAAACAAAAAAAAATGGAAATAATAAATTAGAACTACAGAGCTAACTTCATTCACTTTACGACGTAACGAAGCATAGGGGCAGGTTGTAAAACCGTTACATTTTCCTCAAGTCGGCCATCCTACTTAAAACTGTGGCTTCTCAAACATCCCCCTCCAGCTGGCTTTGTTGAGCCTGCAGAAAAGCTTCCAGCATGCATCAACTGCCATGGCCTACCTGGAAATCCCATAACCGACTAAGAAGCCAGGCGGGCTGCTGTAGGTACGACTTAGTCAGATGAGGGTTCTCCGATGAGGAGCCACAGAGCTACTCTGGAGCCACATCGCAAACGATGCCTCGCTTCTTATCGCCCTCTCTGAATGTGCAAAAACACCTGCACTATGAAAGACCTTTGCGAGGCCAACGATAATGCTGTCGAAGTGGCCGAATTCTGGTCGAAGCTTATATAATACAAATAAATAGAAGCATCGACACGCCAAAGATGAAAAGGACTGAGCTGATCACAATCTATCCTAAATATAAAGTGATTTAGGTACGTGTGGGCTATTTAATAAATTAACGAATTAATAGCCCAAATAGGTGAGTTGTGTTACCTGGACAGCTTCTTCATCTTCCAATAAATGTTCAGATGTGGACAGTACTGTCAATATTTTCTTCTCAATTTCCTGTAAGAGCCTACGATGCTCGGCGCTTTGCGTTGTAAGGTCTGTCTTGGCTTGCTGCAAATCAGGCCTTTCCCTGGCGACCACTCGCGCCAGTAACTGCGCTTGCAGACCATCCATGGCCAGCATAAAGTTGACGAGAGTCACTCGCACGCCCACCTCGGGTAGGTAATGTGGGTTCGCCAATTTTGTACTTATGTATAATCTAGGAAATATTATATAGTTTATACAATAGACGCCCATCAACAAGATACCCTAGACGATTTTTAAATACAGGCTGAATTTTTAGTCACCGTCCAAATTTTTATATATTAATCTTTGGCGAAAATCATTGAATACGTGTTTTTTCTTTTAGTATTACTCTATACAAAAATATTGAGATATCACATCACAAAGTTGTTATGCACACGCAGAGCGGATAATTCTTTCGAGAAAATGATTTAATATGAAAATTTTACGTATCGATTTTTTTTTCAAAAATGCGTTAGCGAATCATACCAAATGCCTAAAAAAAATTTGGACGGTGACTAAAAAATCAGCCTGTATAGGTGACTGATATTAAAAAAAGTTAAAAAAAAAGCTAATAAAATTCATTAAACTACGGTTATTTTTAAATACTCACTTAAAATCTTTACTGTATTCAACAATGGTATCACCAATTTTAATACAGAGGGCTCCACCTTGCTTAAAGGTCTGTTGTTGAAGAAGTGGTTCCAACATTGGATCCAACTCTTCCAATACGTTTTCTAGCAACACCTGAGCAAGCAAATCTTATTAGATAACGTTCTAGAATAGAATTTAAAAAAACATGAATGTGCAACCAGACTGCGCTCGAACGAGGTCATCGCGGCATATTTTGCGAAGACAGTCGACGTTAATTGACCGCAGACTGGTTTCACTTTTAAACAACGTGGGCTTCATACCGGCTGTCCAAACTGTACTGCGTTTTCCAAGACGCGTCCCAAGTCAGCCTGCGTCATACGCACTATACTGATATTGTTCGGTTTTTCCATATTTTTGATCCAACGATTGGCCTGGCCTTGAGGATCAATCATCAAAGGCCAACGTCGAGCTGTCCTGTTTCACATTACCATAAGCTTTTAATGAATGCTAAAGATACTGCTAAAATTAACTAAGAACTAACTGGGTGTGTACAAAAACAAAAGATTTATTTAAATATTTGAAAGTCGTTAGCTGGTTGCACACCACGTATCACTTTGATACAGGATGTTTTGCCAGATAGAGAGAGAGATAGATATAGGTTTACCTGCTATCATCTTCGGTTTCAGTACCGTGTTCTATACCACAGAAATCTAGCATTTTCTGGGATAAAAGTTTTTATCATCGGTTCGCAGTCCATCTGAGTGTCCAACCGACGGCGACGATAAAGATTGTGTTTAATGTGATATTTATTATTTTTGTTTGTCATAATATAATGAAATTTAATTTGAATGACTACTCAGTTTTAATGTAATTTATTTTGTGATTATATGAAATTTTGAATTTTAATGAACCTACATATTTCATTTTAATGATGAAATGAATTTAATCAATTGTATGTAGGTATTTGTGATTAGTATATTGGGACAAGTTACGCGATAAACTCAAAAACTGCCGAACGGATTTTCAAACGGTTTTCACCAATGGACGGAGTGATTCATGCGGAAGGTTTTTGTGTATAATTCATTAGAGTTTTGTGTAAATTGGCTGAAATATGACGATTATTGTCGAAGATGTCACTTTACTGGCGTGCGCCGCGCAAGCCGTAAGAGATATGTACATCAAATTTATGTTCTACAGAATTGTAGTGTAGATCTAAAAGGTTAAAAAGTTCAACAAAAAAGTCAACGATAGCATATGTGTATCTTCTAAGGATGACCATTTTTACCAGTTAGCATTTTTATCTTTCTGAATTTAATAAAAATTTCATTATTTCTGAAGCTATTTTGACCGATATTATATTAATCCTTACCCAATATAATATTGTATTTAAATTGGGCATTAAATTTAGATTAAAATATGCCTTGACATCATATAATTAAAATAAATACTTTAAAAGATATCACAGATTCAAAATTACGCGTAACAAAATAATGTTATGGTTGACGACAACGGCAACGCGGGCGCAGGCGGTAGGAGTCAATGACCTTTTCCTCAGCTATTAGGTATCTAATCCCGGTAGTACGTATCCGTGAGAAATTTTCCGATATCCACGCGGGCAACAGCTAGTAAACAAATAAATAAAAGCCTATTTCACTCGGTCCATAAACTATCTATAAGCAAAATCACGTGGATTGATCTGTTGCTCCGCTGCTACGTAGAAGAAAAAACTAACATAGAGACTTTCGAAATTGTAAAGTAATAATAAAATGTTACCTTTATCTACAAATCTGAAGTCATGGGGTATGTTACCGCGGCTGGTAGTGTAATACATAATTATAATGTATGAACTATCGAATACATAGCAAATAGCTATTCTAGGTCATTATACTCGATTACAACCCGATGCGTCCCCGCAATTTCGAATTAACCCAAAAAAGACGACTGCAGGCGGCCTCTCTCTCAGGCGATGATTATTATTAGTACCATAAGATTAAATAACTATCACATAAAAGTTTAAGTAAGATTAAAATTTAAATATAGCTAGATTACAATGAATTATAAATCGGAAATCAAAATTCGGTCTTTCTCTCTCAATCATCACAATCTGTTTCATTTTAACGGTTCAACAACATTCATTGCGTTGTTGAGCAGATACTTAAATATTTCGAACATAATGAAGCGATGGATTAGCAATATCCTTCAAAATGACTCAGAATATGATTGATCTTGTCTTACGCAATTAGAGTGCTGGTTTTTTAAAAATGTATACTAATATTATAGAGTGAGAAAGAGCGAATTTTGTGATTTTGTGTATATGTAGAGAGGGGGTAATCTCCGAAACCACAACACCTATTTGAAAAATTCTTGAAAAACCATCTGAAAATTACATTATTGCAGATAATCATAAACTATATATTATGTATATAAATACAAAAATAAGTACTCAATACTACAAATAAAATACTATCTTGAATTCATGCAAACCTAGTACTTTTTGTTAGGTTACTGCTCAGAACTTGTGCACAACATGTCGTGAACAGAATACCGTCTTCACATGTTAATGGCGTGCGAAGCCCGGGCGGTTCACTAGTAACGGATAAGAAGAAACTCCTCACTTGATGATAATGGCGCTCTCAACACTGAAGTCGTCGGCGGGTAGTCCGTTGATGTTCCACTGCTGGATAGTGACGGGCTCACCCAGCACTTTGATCAAGCTGTAGTCCAGCGTGCACACTATGCCGCATTCGTGGCAGGCTTTTGCCCAAGCTAGCATCTAACAGAAAGGACATTTTATTTACCGCCAAGTCGAGCAAAACAAACACAAGGCACAGCCGTACCATATTTTCTCGAAGCAATTCAGAACATTGTTGACCCCCTGTAACTTCGTTGTGGTTAAAGCTAGAAGCCTGAATTTTAGGGTTAGGGTTCGGGTTCCGTTTGGCACCCTTTGGAACGGAACCCTAAAAAGAAGATTATTCTATGTGATTATGTTGCCGTGTGATGGCCAAGTCATTCAATTTATTAAAGAAATAAAGATGACAAACATGATAGATAGGTACTGAAAAAGTTAATTGCGGGTGGACGCATGCGGGTCAGTCGCCCGTGCGTGAGCAAACCTGTGCGCCACTAGAAACGCCCTGACTTTGAAAAGATACACCAAGATGGGCGGCTGATTTACGCTCTAAGCAGAATTTGTAACAGTTGTCACAGACATGGCAGTTATATCGTTAAGACGCTCAACGGGGGTCGTCGACTTGTCAGTCCAACAACAATAACAACTTTCAACAGTAAGGCGCTTCAAGAGTGCTTGGCGAATTTTGTAGTAGTACAAGTTAATACAATTAAATGTTACACTTATATATTACATACTTGTGTATTTCTAAAAGATGCTGTGAATGGTCCGAGATACGCGATTATTCCAGCAGCAATCAAGATGTCCCCTGAAATGACAACAAAATCAACTAGGAAGAATAATTATAAAATATTCGTACCTATTGCTCATATTGTTATTATTTTATTATGAGTAGACAAAACAATTTAGATAATGCAAGCAGAAGGTATGCATGTCACAGGTCAGACCAAGATTATGTCTCGACTCTAAAAGAGACTGACTTCTGAGTTTGTTTCGGTCTTTCTGCTCAATAGGAAACGCCGAACACATCTAGTTTTAAAACATACCTAATTAATTTTTGACGTGTAAATAGTTTTTTTTTTAACCAAACATAAATATCATATATCATTTAACCTGTAAGTGCATTGTAAGTTTCGCGCAAACTCTCAGCGATCTGTGTCCAGCGGGTCTTCTCCCCGCCGAGGCCCGAGATGAGCATTTCGGCTCGTTTTAGTTTGTTGCTGCAGTCCATGACCTCGTCATCTAGTACCTTCTGTTGACGACTCTGTTCAGCTAAGACGTCGACCAGTTTTTTCAGTTTTAATTGTACCTAAATTGGAGAAAATATCATTTAATTTTTTTATAATCCTTTTAAGTTAAAGGAATAATGTGTTGAATTTGCCAAATGAACAAACATGACATGTGGGCACCATATAAAAATGAATCGCCGAAATGTATGTACGCGCATAACTTTCGAATGACTGCACCTTTGATCATTCTTTTTTTATTGTGTTTTTTATTCTCAGGACTAGGTTTGTAGGGTAGGTAGGAAGGTAGTAATGTAGGTAGGGTAGGTAGGTGACATTTAACATCGGATCTATGTGCTTTCTTAACATTTAAATTATTGTGGACATTCTGGAAAAATATCGATTCATTACTCTAGTTATTTGTATAATTTATAATGATCATTTATTGTTCTAGTACTTAATTAATTTAAATAATAACTATTGTAAATTATTTGTACTCCTAATGGCAAAACATAGAGAGCCTATGTAAATATTATAAGATCTCACACACTGTGTAACTCTACCTATGTTTACAAATAAAGACTGATTCTGATAGATAGGTAGGTAGGTATGTAGGTAGGTAGGTAGGTATTGTGGCGAAATAAACAAGGAATTCCGTCACATGAACAGGTTTAATTTCGTAAAAACAAACCATGTATCAAAATATAATGAAAATAAAATATAGTAAAAAGGTAAAAAAATATCGGAATTAAATTGCAGAAAAAAACGATAGATTAAAAAGAAAAGAAAAACTGTACGAGGAAAACTTGTGCGCGTGAGTTGAGTGACGTGGCACCTCTCAGTTTCTAATTGCAATCAGTACGAAAGAACGCCAACAAGTTCTTTTTGAATAGATGTGATAAAAAAATATACAGGCGTATAACGCTGCAGTTTGTATGTAGGTAGTTATGTATGTATGTAGCTTCCGCTGCCAAATAGGACTCTTTACACGCAAAAAAGTTGGATTGACGTTTTATTTTTAATTGTTTTGAAGCAATTTCAAAATTTTGTTTCGAGACAGAAGATTTTTTTCCATAATGAGTCGTCGTGACAGATTTTGTCAAAGATATTTTTTTTTTTTTTACTTTGAAATGATATTAAAGAAATGGGCTCCTGTAAGCAAGACATGTAAATGTCGCGGTGAACAGTTCGAACGGAGGTTTTTTTTTTTAAAGATATTTAATG
This sequence comes from Xanthia togata, assembly GCA_963853775.1. NCBI lineage: Eukaryota > Metazoa > Arthropoda > Insecta > Lepidoptera > Noctuidae > Xanthia > Xanthia togata. The sequence continues at coordinate 20,889,963 of OY970798.1, read as the reverse complement.
CCGCCTACCTAAGGTGTGAGCCCGGATCGTCGACTCTGGCGCAGTATTTTCTCGTATAAGGTGATTATTGATTTACGAAACGATAGCTTTCGAGACTACCGCCCTAGTCATTTCGAACATCAACTCAATTTCTTATGTGGATGGCCACTAGCGTTTCCCAAAACCGCCCGATAAACAACACGAAAACCATTTAAGAAAACATAGGGTAGGTATAAAGTTAAGGTACGTAGGTAGGAGCTTTTATCGAGTATTCGTAAAGTCGATAGGTTTACTGACCTCTCTGAGCTGAGCCTGCTTCACAGCGAGGGCGGCACTGGCTTTGTCGTACACTGCCTGAGCTGCCGCCAACCGTTGCTTCTTAGGCGCAACCACCTTCGCCACTTTGTCGTACTTCGTCATCGCAATCACCCATTTGCACATACCTGTATGTTATGTTCTCAAACTCAAACTCTATTTGTATGTTTCCTTACTATTTATCTTGTTATTAATATAATATAACTTGTACACTAGAAATTGAATGAAATTGAGGGCGCGATGGTGAGGTTAGAGTAGTGTAAAAATAATTGTTTTTATGACAGAAATAAAAGCGACCGTAGCGCAGTGCTACGCCGTAGCACCGCGCGTAGCAGAGGCATGATGGAGTAGATTGTTGAGAATAGACCAAAATATTTTTTTAAATCATGTTAAAAAAGATATTGAAAACAAAAGAGATTGGTTTGGTGTTAAATTACATGATGGAGTAGATTGTTGAGAATAGACCAAAATATTTTTTTTAAATCATGTTAAAAAAGATATTGAAAACAAGAGATTGGTTTGGTGTTAAATTACATGATGGAGTAGATTGTTGAGAATAGACCAAAATATTTTTTTTGAATCATGTTAAAAAAGATATTGAAAACAAGAGATTGGTTTGGTGTTAAATTACATGATGGAGTAGATTGTTGAGAATAGACCAAAATATTTTTTTTTAAATCATGTTAAAAAAGATATTGAAAACAAGAGATTGGTTTGGTGTTAAATTACATGATGGAGTAGATTGTTGAGAATAGACCAAAATATTTTTTTTTAAATCATGTTAAAAAAGATATTGAAAACAAGAGATTGGTTTGGTGTTAAATTACATGATGGAGTAGATTGTTGAGAATAGACCAAAATATTTTTTTTAAATCATGTTAAAAAAGATATTGAAAACAAGAGATTGGTTTGGTGTTAAATTACATGATGGAGTAGATTGTTGAGAATAGACCAAAATATTTTTTTAAAATCATGTTAAAAAAGATATTGAAAACAAGAGATTGGTTTGGTGTTAAATTACATGATGGAGTAGATTGTTGAGAATAGACCAAAATATTTTTTTTAAATCATGTTAAAAAAGATATTGAAAACAAGAGATTGGTTTGGTGTTAAATTACATGATGGAGTAGATTGTTGAGAATAGACCAAAATATTTTTTTTAAATCATGTTAAAAAAGATATTGAAAACAAGAGATTGGTTTGGTGTTAAATTACATGATGGAGTAGATTGTTGAGAATAGACCAAAATATTTTTTTTAAATCATGTTAAAAAAGATATTGAAAACAAGAGATTGGTTTGGTGTTAAATTACATGATGGAGTAGATTGTTGAGAATAGACCAAAATATTTTTTTTAAATCATGTTAAAAAAGATATTGAAAACAAGAGATTGGTTTGGTGTTAAATTACATGATGGAGTAGATTGTTGAGAATAGACCAAAATATTTTTTTTAAATCATGTTAAAAAAGATATTGAAAACAAGAGATTGGTTTGGTGTTAAATTACATGATGGAGTAGATTGTTGAGAATAGACCAAAATATTTTTTTTAAATCATGTTAAAAAAGATATTGAAAACAAGAGATTGGTTTGGTGTTAAATTACATGATGGAGTAGATTGTTGAGAATAGACCAAAATATTTTTTTTAAATCATGTTAAAAAAGATATTGAAAACAAGAGATTGGTTTGGTGTTAAATTACATGATGGAGTAGATTGTTGAGAATAGACCAAAATATTTTTTTTAAATCATGTTAAAAAAGATATTGAAAACAAGAGATTGGTTTGTTGTTAAATTACATGATGGAGTAGATTGTTGAGAATAGACCAAAATATTTTTTTTAAATCATGTTAAAAAAGATATTGAAAACAAGAGATTGGTTTGGTGTTAAATTACATGATGGAGTAGATTGTTGAGAATAGACCAAAATATTTTTTTTAAATCATGTTAAAAAAGATATTGAAAACAAGAGATTGGTTTGGTGTTAAATTACATGATGGAGTAGATTGTTGAGAATAGACCAAAATATTTTTTTTTAATCATGTTAAAAAAGATATTGAAAACAAAAGAGATTGGTTTGGTGTTAAGGGCGTTTATTCTAAAAGTTGGCAACGTCGCAAATAGATGTCAAATATTTCGCTGTTTTGATTAATTTGGCAATATTAATGTATGGAAATATGAAATGTGGCTAACTAGTGAACTAGAATATTAATAATGAAATGCAATTATAACACTGAATTTGATGATGTACCTAACCGTTTTAGGTGTAAAAAAGGCATTTGGAAATTTTCCAAATAATTTTTTTACATATGAAAGTAAATGTTCGGTGTTACGATATTAATTATTGCATTTCATGGACAATATTTTAGTTCGCTAGTTAGCCACATTTCATATTTCCATACAGTATTATTGCCAAATTAATCAAAACAGGTAAATATTTGACAGCTATTTGCGACGTTGCCAACTTTTAGGATACGCCCTCTTAAATTACTAAAATTTAAACCAATCTCTTTTTTTCTTTTCTTATGAGGTCAAACTGGTCTACCCTTTTTTATGCTATGGTCTTCTTGTATACCTACGTTTAATTTTCCTCTTTACTTCGTCTTTAATCTTTTTAAGTTTATGGTGCTCAAGCATGCTTGAAGGCTATTCTATCCTACAAATACACTGACCCCTAAACACTGCCTCAGCTAACAATAAAAGGCTGAGATAGATAAACGTTACTTAACGCGTTCTGTGACCGAGCATCATTCGTATCGTTGTCGCACAAGTGCAGATAGAAACGGGAAGATATCGAAGCCAAAGCACGTGATATGTTATAGTCTCCAATAGTATCGGATAAAAATGTAAACAAATCCTGTTCAGGTTAAATTCTTACGCAATCTGTATTAAGAAGGTTTCAACTTTACATCTCACCACTTGACCCAACAATTATAATTTGAATAACATTATTAAATTGTAATTGGAAAATGATCGATGAAAATTCGAGAATATAAAATTAAGCTCAATTGTAAATTCAAAAATATCTTCAAGTTGACTAGTTCGTTTACTATATCTTCAAGTATTCAAATAATCATATCAAAGTACTCAATTTATAAATGAATTTATAGTAAATTAGCAAATAGTACATTTTCTGATCCATGTGATTATGAAAGAAAGAAAGGTAGAAAATTATTTTATTTAGGACACGCACAGGCAATACAACAATAAAAACCGGCCAAGCGCGTGTCGGACCACGCACAAGTAGATATAGATTCCAATTATTTTGTAGTTGAAAAACATCTTCTCCCATACATCAATATACGATACGGTCACACATACACGGTCTCATATACCTGTGCCTTTTATGTGACTAATTGAAATAAATTATTTGACGTTGGTCAACTGCAAATGTAAGTTTGTAAGCGCAATTTTTCTTCAAATATTATTTTCAGACTTTTTTTTATTTGCGCTATGAGACCTTGCTTCAAATTTCAACGGGAACATAAACATAACATAACATCACGCCTTGTTTCCCCGGAGGGTTGGGCAGAGGTATACCTGTAGTAGGTACACCCACATTTCGCCAGTTATGTTTTTAAGTCCCATGTAAATAGGGGGCGAGCCTATTGCCATCAACCGGGCACAAATCCAGTCTCCGGGCTGCTACTGAGAAATTCCAGATAGAAAAACCCAATAACACTTTGCCCGACCCGGGAATCGAACCCAGGACCTCATGCTCAGCAGTAGCGCTTGCGACCACTAGACCAACGAGGTAGTAATCGGGAAGTAATCTAGGTTTTGCTTTATTTGCGAGTATCAAAATATGTCATATAAATGTTATTTTTTTATTGCGTTGACTTAGAAGCTTGATTTGTTTAGACCTCCAAGGGACCGTAAGTCTACTTATTTGATATGAATTTCAACTTACATATAACCTCCACGCACGCACACCACGTTTCTCAGAAAAAGAGTATTGACAGGCTAACAGACAGACAGACAGACGGACAGACAGTGAAGTGATCCTATTACGGTTCCGTTTTTTTAACCCTAAAAAGAACTTTAAAACTAACTTTTCTGTTTTCATTAGAAACTCTTGAAACAGACCATACGTTTATCGATCTCGGCCTAAGTATTAGCTCACCCTCTGCGGCCACAGACACAGTCTTGATCTTCTCTGGCACGAACCCCTCGTCCTGCATGACGGTCGCCATCAGCTTCTTCATCACGGGCGGCGGGATATTGTCCTTGTCGTAGTTTTGCAGGGATTCCAAAAACTTGATGTCGTTCAGGATCTTCTTCGAAGGCCCCCAGTAGTCCTCAACGGTGCCAACACCAGACGGGTTCGGAATCTTGTCTGGTTTTACATCCTGTTTCATTAGGGAGCGAGTACTTAGTTTATTGTATATTATTAGTACAGATTGGTGAAACGTTGCACGATTGAGCCGTCCTAATTTATGCAATGCTACATGAAATGTAATACAACAACTTGTTTCAAAGTTATTTCATGTTACGTTCCACCAAGCAGTACCTGGCATTAGAGAAAATGGCTTACGGTGAATTAATAATACATGAGAAGGTGTTCATATAATGTTCAAAATCAAGGAACAAAATAATACGTAGGTAACCAGTTCAAAACAAACAAAAATGGTTATTAAAATTAGTTCTTCTAAAACCGTATATTTTTAAGTGCAAGCTTGACATAAGATAACACAGTGATAATTAGCATAGGGATATCATTTGACATAGTAGTAACAGATTCTGACTGGCACGAATCTTGAGCGCTCGATTTAAGAGTGGGGATCGGTTTGCACATTGATTTCTGTAAATTGGTTCATAAAAACACTTTAACACGTCAATAATTAATTATGTTTTAAAACTAGATGAGTTCGGTGTTTCCTAACTGACTACTCTGAAAAGAGAGATCGAAACAAACTCAGAGTAAACCTGTGGTAAGAAAAGTTCCCACTCTATCATCGAGCGCTAAAAATTCGTGCCGGTCACTGTACAGATAGCCCAATCCACGACAACGCGCCCCACTCCGCGATGACTGTACTGTAAGCTGTACTTTAGTACGGAGCGGAGCGGAGTGAGGCGCGTCGTCGTGGATTGCACTATATACACCAATCGTCATGCTTGTGACATGTATGTACAAAGTTATAAAGCTGTGCAACATCGTGCCATGAAAGTTATTCACTTACCGGGTCATCCCACTTTAGTGATGCGGTAAAACAAAATATAGAATAAAATGTTTTGTTTATTTCACATGTTAATGTAACAAGCAGCATTAAATAAGTCGGTAACTTAAATACTATGTTATTGCAAGCAAAATCGTTTCTATAAATCATAGGCTCATATTAATACAAGCAGGCGTAGGTCAATTTTCTGAACAAAAATAGCCTTTTATTCAAAACTAAAGTTAGTAGCACCAAAAGCCACGTTTACACGAAGAAAGTTTCTTGACCGTCGAAGGGAAAGAATGCATAACAATAAATCCAAATAATATAATGTATAAATGCGAAAGTGAGTTTGTTTGTTTGTTACACTTTCACGCTAAAATGGTTGAACGAATTTAGATGACATTTGTTACATGGGTAGACTTTGACCTGGATAAGGACATAGGATTTTTATCCCGATATTCCTACGGGATCGAGACCTATGCGGATGAAACCACGGGGCGCAGCTAGTAACAAAAAAATAAGCCTGATATTGTGCAACAAACTTCCCAGCAGCACAGCTGTCCGTTCAGTCAGAAAAAAAATGATTCTATACAATAGTATGCAAAATAATTTACATTACGAAATACAAAACATAATTAAAATTATAAATTAATACCAACCAAAAACATCGAGAACTATTCAGGCAGAAATTAAAAATAAAGACTAAACGTAAACTATCTAAATAAAAGCCTCTAGGCATAAAGGGCGTGCCCGCTTACATATAGCTATATATAGCTGTAACTGGAAGTTATAATTGATAAACTAGGACCATTGAGGTAAAATATAACAGTTAATTACTAATAACAATAAAAAAACGACCAGCTACCACAAGCAGCACCTGTTCACGAGCATAACGCAAAGATCAGCCATTACCACCCTTGCCATATTTGAGGGAAGGAGGCAACCCGACCCCCGACGCTATCGCAAGCAGTGACATCTAAGCGAGCATGACGAACTTGCTGCCGGTTGCTCAGGCAAAAAATAATATGATTAATGGTCAAGGTCGCTAGCTATTGCAATACAACTCATAAAAAAAACATTGTAATGAGTGGATTATGTCAACAATAAATTAAAAAAAATTAACATAAAAAGTCAAATTATAAACCGTTATATAATCTCATATAACATGTAAGTAGGTATGCTAACCCTGGAGAAACACATCATCATTTAAACATTATCTTAAGTTAGGCCTTCAACGCACTACCAGCTAGCCGCAAAGCGACGCGCCGGTGCGGCATGCCGCATGTCTATTTTATATGAAATCGTATAATTCCAACGCACTGACTTGCGGCTGGCCGTCAACCGCTCCGGTTAACTCGAGACTAGTCGAGATTGCGGTGCACCGTGCCGGTTGAATATTGCGGTTTGCCGCATCCCCTCTACGCACTGTGCCAGCAGGGTGGTCAACTTTCGCGGCCAACTTGAGGCACCCCGACTTCCCAACAATTTTTACGAAGATGTTTTCCACTATAATATAAATAAATAACTGCAGCTACTTCTTCGACGTCCAATCTTGTGCAATATTTCAAGTAGCACTGACCATTGCGACGGACCGCAATAGAACAGAGACAATACGGCTAGCCGGAGTACGGGCGTACCGCCTGTGGCAGACCGCAAGACATGCGGCCTACTGCGGTAGTGCGTTGAAGGCCTTAATCACAGCGACCAACTATTCTTATAATTTAAGTAGTCGTTTATAGAATAGTGTGCCTTTGAAAAAAGGTTGGATTTTACTTAAGTTTCAAACGCATTAAAAGGCAAATCTAGCCAAGAAGAGAATAGCTTGTTATAAAAGGTTATACCAAGCCCAAAAAAAGACCGCGTACGCGCACGTTACCGCTGCGAGCGGCGCCTCGTGGTGGCGTAAAAAACATTCAAGTGGCGATCATAAATGTTTGTATGTTTATTTTTACCGCTCGCCGCCCCGCGCTAGGCTACCGCTGATAGCGGCAAGGCTGTAACATTCTCGGTGGTCGAGTAACTCTCTAGTGTACCTTAACACACATTTATATTTTAAAATGCTGATGATATTTTGTTTTAAAAAGTGAAATATAGACCTTCGCAAAAGCAGTTACTTAGGTAAATGTACCTTTAATATGCAGATAGCCTCCATGACGATGCGGATGCCTCTCGGAGGACTCTTCATGGTTTTGATGAAGGTGATGTCCTGAGGGGTGAGGGTGTCGAGCGCCGCGAGGGCCGAGTTGAGGATCGGCATTGCCTCCGCCAGGTCAGCGTCGCACTCATCTTTGATGCCCTGGGCCTCCCGTGCCTATGTACACAACAATGTTTATTAACTTAGTACAGAAAAGAAGAAATAATGGAATAAGAAGTATTGAACTATGTATGTTCGTCATTTTCTTTAAAAACCGGCCAAATGCGTGTCGAACCACGCCCAATGAAGAGTTCCGTAGTTGGGATGAATTTATCCCAAGAACAAACCTAATATTATACTCGTAGTTATGCTTTTTAAAAACATGTTATGCTTTTGCAAATGTAAGTTGGTCGTTTATTAATCGTTAACTTATAGAGCCTACTTAGCTGTGATAATTTTCCTTTTAATTTCGTTATAATTATGTACTACTGCCGTGAATTTTTTTCACATATCCAAAACAATTTAGCTGGCAGGGACTCTAACAAAAATTAGCACGTTAAAGCTTTATGTTTCGCAAACGGATCCCTTAATCCAAAAATGGATTTCACACACTCACAATATTTTTAAACGACTTTTTAAAAGACTTCCCATACTATGGGATAGACGAGAAAAATAAAGATCATCAGTCTACATGTAGGGGAGGTACACAAAAAAAAAAAATGTTTTTTGTGATTTCATTTTACCACTTTGACGGCGTGATTAATATGTTTACCCAAGCCAAATTACAGCTTTCTAGTACTAAGAGTTTTGGAGCTCAGACGTGGACATACAGACAGACCGACGGACATGGTCCCTTGTTGTCTACGGAACCCTAAAAACGACTGAACCTATTTGATGATTTTATAACTAACGTTATCTAAATACTTCTAAGGAACTTTTCTGTCTGACTTTTTTGATAATATAAGTACTATTTTTTTTTACAATTTGCAGATTTTATAATTAAGCCAGTTATGTCTTTTTATAACATAACATTAAAGCAAACCAAGAAATATTGATATCCTCGGTAATACATAAAGGCACACGTTCACTTGCCTGTTCTTCCGCAGCGGACTGGTCGACAAGTACTTCAGCCTCCACAAGCGCGACCCCTTCTTTCTCCTTCTCAACGTGTGCAGTCGTCTCGGCCACCGCTTTGGCACCAGCAGCCAGTTTAGGCTGCAGGATTTCCAAAGCTTCTTGCAGCAATGATACTGATTTTGCCGCGGTTGCCAGCTGGTCCAGGCCCATTATGTAGCGTTTCTCTGCTGTTGTTAATTCCCTGATCAAGTAAAAAAAAATAATAGAGCGCATTATTGATTACCTCCTGTCACAGGACAGACACCTGCACTGCTAACGCCGTCGATATGACAGATTTCTGTCCGGAACTAATAAAACACATTTACTCAAAAATGCATGTAATGTGGTCATTATTTTGACAACCTTATTTGAGCAAAGTCGACCTTGCCGTTCTGTTTCAAGGAGCGGCCGGCAAAGTTTTGCTGGTCGCTCTAACAGGCCGGCAAAACATTGCCGGCCGCTATTTAGACGTTTCAACGTTTTAAAAAATGAAATGCAAAAATATTTTATTTAAAACACAGCTGTTTGTATTTATAGAGATAGGTACAAAAAGATTTTATTCCATATTTGGCTGTATTAGTTCCAACTACCATTGTTAAAAATAAAAACAAAGAAGTACAAAAAAAAATAAAGAAAGAAAGTCGGTGTTGAATTTTAGTAACTGTACTTTTCATAATTGTCATTTTAATTAAATTTCTAGTTAATTAATATATATTTTATTGAAATTACTTGCTGGTTTTATCAGTCACGAGCTTTAATTTGGGACCCATTTCCGTTAAATGTTGTTAGAACAATCATAATGCAATAAGGTCGAAACTTTGAAACTTTGCTTTAAGGTTGAAATGTTGAATGTCAAGTTAAGACATAAAATGTCTTATCTAATCGACCTATGAAATGATAACCTCGTTGCAAAAAGCTATCATTACGATTTTCAAATTACGAACATGTGTCGTGTCAGTGTCATTTAAGAAAATAGTTTAATGTGATATTTTCACAAAATATAATTTACCAATTAATAAAATGCTTGCGGCTAATCGTGACCAAATAAGGCTCCAAATTATTGATTTGCACGAACAAGGAGTAGGCATTCACGAGATATCGCGACGAATAAATGTGACAAGAAACACAGTTCGCCGCTGGGTTCGACGCCACGGGAACGAGGAAAATATTATTGACTTACGACGAAACAACCATCACCCGCAAGTTATAACACAAGAGCAGAGCCGCTTGATGCAAAGGCAATACCTGATGAATGGATTTACGCCAACGAGGCATTTTGCGGAAGCGTTTGAAGTCCACCCTTCAACAGTTAGAAGGCATCTTAAAGCTATGGGACTGCATCACAGGCGGCCTGCAAAAAAAATTGCGTTGACGGATGCCCATAAAGCTGCTCGACTTATTTTCGCACGTCAGTATCTAAATTTTGATTGGACGACGACGGCTTTCATCGATGAAAAGACTTTTCAATCTTCCCAAACGGGCAGACTACATTTGTGGCGAATTGACAGGACGCGATACACGGAAGACCACGTCATAGCTAACAACGCGTCTGGTCGCATTACAGTTAACATGTCTGGCTGGATTAGTTCAGCCGGCATTGGAGAACTAATAAATTTACCACCCAGGGCCACTGCTCAAGATTATGTCGATTTATTAGACGAGAGTGTCCTTCCAACATTGCAACTATATTATCCACAAGAAGATGTTGCTCCAATAAACTTTGTTCAAGATAACGCAACAATTCATACCGCAAGAATCGTTAGAACTTGGTTCGACAATAATAGAGCAAATTTAAATCGTATTCCGTGGCCTGCAAAGTGTGCCGATTTAAATCGTATAGAAAATTTATGGGGTTTAATGGTTCAAAAATGGTCAAATAGAAACGAAAGAACTAGAGAAGCACTTATGGATCACTGCCTCACAGTCTGGGAAAGTTTAAGGGGTACTGACATATGTGACAAATTGATTGGATCCATGCGTAACCGGCTCCAGGCTGTGATTGACAATGAAGGTGGATATACGCGGTTTTGAATATTTATGATAAAAAAATTACTGGAGAGATTTAAATTAATTTAGTCGTAGCCTTCGGTGATAAGTGTTTATTTTGTGCACCGCTAACCATGCTTTCTATATAATTGTGTTAAGATTGAGGTTTGTGTCATAAATGTCTTAATAAATATAAAGAATAAATAACTTTGTTTTTCTAAAGATTTTATTAATCAATATTTTAGCTGAAATCTTCTAAGCCCCCATAATCATAAACGGCCTTTAAACCTATTTTATTTTAAATATGTTGTTTTGGTCCGTCACTTTGATATTTATGTTTGAGAAAGAGACAAAACTTTTTAACTAATATAGGTTTGAAGAACAAGCGGGTTAGTTGACTAGCTATCATATATTGACAATATAATTTTGTTCTTTTTTATTTGTTTCTTTTTTCTTATGGGACCACAGGACCAAAAAGTAATTATTACTCGGAAATCGGTAATGATCGTTTGCCCTCGCTCCAGTTGACGTTAGCCCCTAGAAACGTAAAGTTGTCGATGGTAAATATTATGACGTTTATTGTTTGTGCAGTGACAGCGTTAACTTAATAGCTCTAAATGGCGAAAGTTTGCTACACGATATTCAACCTTAGGTGGGTCCCAAATTAAAGCTCGTGACTGTACTTGCATTTTTGAGTAAAGCACTATACAAGCCTTGGCCCACTATGACTGCTTCGCTGGTCACGCTATGATTGCCTCGAGCTAGCCTAGCTACGCTCTAGGCCTTCCAGCTTGGCCATCATTGCAGCCCTTGCTGTCCTCGCTGATCTCAGCTCGTCCATCAAGTGCTGCACGCTGACCGCGCTGTGTCGGCCTGGAGCTGCGCTACGCTGCGCTGTCGGCCATCATCAGTGCGACCAGCAAAGTAGTCATTATAGACCACGACAGCCATCGACACGACGTCAAAATAGCATTGTTGTCTTGTAAGCTTAATGAAGGCGATTTTAACTGTTGTAGTACATATTTTGATCAACCAACCACAATACCTAAAATAATAACTAATTGGATAGCTTGGAAGCCAAGTGATCTAACTAACATGCATTTTGGCCAAAATTAAGTAATGTGCATTTGGCATTTATAATAGCTTCATAAAAGCCAAAATGCACATAACTCAATTTTTACCAAAATATTACTTGAATCACTTGGTTTCCAAGCTATCCAATCAATCTGCCTAGCCTTTTCCCAACTATGTTGGGGTCAGCTTCCAGTCTAACCGGATACAGCTGAATACCAGTATTTTACATGGAGCGACTGCCTATCTGACCTCCACAACCCAGTAACTGGGTAATACGATACCCCTTGTTAAGACTGGTTGTCAGACTTTCGGGCTTCTGACAACCCGTAACGATGTCAAAGATTCATGAATGACAGCCGGGACCAACGGCTTAACGTGCTTTCCGAGGCACGGAGGAGTGTCGGTATGTAAAGATGGTCACCCATCCACAGACCAACCCCGGCAAGAGTAACTTAACCTGACGGATCGACCCGTGCGGTAGTTATGACTTAGCCACGAGCTCCTCCAAGCTATCCATTAAGAGATATCAGGCTTTCCAAATGAACAGACAGCTGTGCTGCTGGGGAGTTTGTTACGCCACTTCTTCTTCCCAGCTAAAGCACTAGAAAGTGGTGCAGGGCGCGTTTTTAGGGGACTGTCTTTTATGTAATCTTGACGTTCAAAATCGAATGAATTACTCAAATTTTGTTTTTTTTTTAGGTTTTTTAGAAACATAGGGTTACGTGTACGGGTAGCAAATTTGGGAGACTCACAATCGTTTCCTGTTCAGCAATGACTTGAACATGTTGATAAGTTCCAAATAGGCGGTGGGTGTCACGTAGTTGAATCTCTTGAGGCGACGCAGGAACTGTCTGGTGAGCTCCTGCGTATCGCAGTGGAACACCTGGCACAGCTTGATGGCCGTGTCTCGCTCTATATCCGTGAGCTCTATGTCTTTCAGGAATCGAGTCGCCACTGCCAGCAACGCGTCCGGTGGCCACTCCTGGTAATCGAAGAAAAATATTATGTAGTTCATCTCGTTTCATGTTGGCACGAGCTATCTTATAAACTAGCCGGTCACCATGAATGTGGCGCACCTGCCCAGGATGATCCCGGTACTCATGCAACCACAAAAAAGCCCAACAAGTTAAATGTTATTTTATTCCAACAAAAGTCGGCGAAGAGATCTAGCCTATAGAACAATAAGCATAAGCAAGCATAAGTGGCAATGGGCAGGCCATATTAGCCGTAGAGCCTATGACCGTTGGGAAGACGCGTTTGGAGTGGAGTGGAGATCACAAATCGGCAGACGTCTTTACGTCTGCCGATTTGTTTACGGCTGCCCGAAGCTAGGTGAAGCAATGATCCCTGCAAGAGGGTAGTCGCAGAAGGATGAAAATAGGAAGTAGCATTTTAGTGGCGTGCGGTTGCAGAAGCCATGATAGAGAGATTGCTATGAGCTTTTGATCATTATGATGATGAGGATAAAGAAGAGACGTACTTGGAACCAGTCGATGGTGCAGCAGTTGACGAGCGAGGGGAACTTGCGAATGCGCGTTCTCAGCGAGGTGCCAGCAGGCGACATTGCAAGTACAATATGCAGCTGGTCGCGTACGATGGAAACGAAGTACGCGTACAGCGCTGTCGGGCTGCCGTCCGTCTGCAGCGACCTGTCACGCTGACGGTCGATCTGAGCGAGCATAACAGAATATATGGAAATTAGGAAAATATCATCATTATCTTACCCTTATCCTTATTATGTCTTCTTCTTCCAGTTAATCCTCATCGCGATATATTCAAATGCAAAAAAAAATGTGGTTTGTTTCAAAGATTAGCAAGTTCAAAAAACTAACATGGAAACTTTTCAGCTTTATTTTTACTACATACACGGTGAATTTTTGAAGTGGATCAGTAAGAGCAGCTACAACTACAGGGAAACGGGCTTAGAAACCTGGAGACATTTTGATCTTCATTCACAGATTTTGAAAAAAAAACACAATTAGCAAGAAAATAGGCAGTTTCCACAAACATCTTTTTTGATGCCAATCGATCCTATTTCTTATAAGGATCATAAATCTCTATTGGAACAACTGAGGTTTGAGTACTAGAAACATTTGAAATCATAAAAAACTTTTCCCATAAATTTCGTAGGAAATGAGACCAATCTGTTTTCACGATTCAATTTGAACAAATTGAATTTCAAATTTCGAACGATTACGCAATATGTATTTGATTTGAGAACAAAATTTTAAATTTAGTTTGTTGCTTTTGAAAAATCTTTTTCCATACAAAGGTTTTTTGCAAGTCCCATATAAGTCTGAAAGTTCAAAATTACTCGTATTTGAGTTTTTTTTTTCCGAACGTCGAAAATCACAAGCAATTAAAATCTCAAAGGATATTAAATTAAGTTAAATTTTTCTGTTTATTTTCGGCTAGTCTGTCCATCATAAAAGAGTAAGTCCAACTTACTTTCTTCTTTTTTTTCCTATCTTAAGCATGGAAAAAGATTTTTTTAGATTTTAGACTATTCTAGTACTCAAACCTCAGTTGGTCCGATAGAATAACTGCCTATTTTTTTGCTGATAGTATATATTTTTTCAAAATCTGTCATCGAAAATAATCATGATCAAAATGTCTTAAAAAATTAAGGATAATCTCCTAAGACCGTTTTCTTGTAGCTATAACGGTTAAGGTAGTTAAAAATACACCCTGTATAGTACAGACAGATAGATGACGACGAACTAGAAAAATATTAGAAAAGAAACAGTAGTTCCTCTAGAGGGCTTTGTGAAGGAGCAAGTCCGGAGAAGCACTACCACAATAGCTATTTTATTGCCATGCAGTGTTCATGTGCTCCGGTTTGTAGCCCTTGGGTGTCGGTTTATAATTAAGGCCAAATGTGACATTTCAGTTTTGGCTCTGGAATGGCAATCACTAGAAAGAAATGGCGGTACTTACAACTCTCATTTTCTCACAGAGTTCTGCTTTCTCATCACCATTAAAGATATTAGGAACTTCTCCAGAGTTCAGCATATTATTGACGTCTTCAAGGAATCCTTCTTCTTTGATCTAAAAAAATCAAAAGAGTAACAAATTATCATCTTTCCCAATATCATGAAAAAAAATTATTGTGTTTCGGCAGTTAGAAGTAAGTCTCCTTTGTGGTAGAGGATTCCGGGTGAAGCTCACTTCCACCTTCGGCCTGATCATCACTTACCGTCAGGTGAGCTGAAGGCTAAGGGCTTACCCATAGCGGATTAAAAAAGAAACCACGAAAGAGTATTCAAATGAATCGTTATTTGTCACCTGTGACTCTATAAATAGGAAGACCATAAGCAACTCGGGCGTGCTTGTCTTTCGTAGCAACGTCTTCAAGTCTTCACGCCACTCGTTCTTGCCATACGTCCGACTCATCTCCACCTGTGCAATCAGTAAAACCATTTAGTTTTTTTTTTTACCTACTATGCAGTGTGTCTAGTCACCGGTGTCCGACCCGTTAAGGCGAAGCAATATCAAATCAATTTTATCAAATTTATCGACAAATCCACCATAATAAGGCGGTACAAATGCTTAAGTAAAAAAAAAACAATTTTTTTCATAGTTTTACGTTTCAAGTATTTTTTTAGGTTTTAATGGGAGTTTCTGATAAACTCTTATGTCAACTTAATGCCTACTTTTGTAACTGTCGATCGAAACCTGAACCTTTTATGCCTGTAGGACCCCTACGTCGCGCGTCGGTAGATGTTGCAAAACGTAAGAACCGTGCTCAGAAAAAAAAAATGGCCGCCAATTTAAAACAGTACAGGCAAAATGCCTTATTATGGTGGATTTGTCGATAAAATTGATCATATTGCTTAACCTTAACGGGTCGGACACCGGTGACTAGACAAACTGTATAGGTCCTTTCCACCAGTGGACGTCTGTCAACTGAAATGATGTTGGTGATTGTTCTGACCTGGAAGAGGTCGTACTCGTTGATGTGCGCAGATAGGCGCGTGAGTGACTGCCGGCCCGAGCCACCCAGCCCCACCAGAAGTGCGTGCGAGCGCGGCTGCGTCAACACGCGGCAGATGCGCGACACGTGTTCGATCGCGAACCTGTACACAATATCACATCTGAATGTCCAGACAATGTGCCATTCAATCAGTGATTACTATGATGGAAAAGTCAAAAATGTGAAAATCTTACAAAAATGTATACATTTTTGTAAGATTTTCGAAGCGCTTCGATAGCTATTGCCATTTATCTAGGCTCTTTGGTATGTCCTGCACAACGACAGATGCTTTTTAAAACAGAGCACGGAGTCTGCTCCTTGCTTCATTATTGGATAACTCGTATACATTAGGGGGGTCTTGAAAACATAACTAGCCCCATAGGAAAAATAGGTATGGTTTGATGAGTATGCCTTACGTGAAAAGAACAAGGTTCATAGGTTTCTTGGTCATGTTGTTGAACTCGACGAGGAAAGCTTCAGTCGTCGTATTCAAATGTTCCATGTTTATAGTCTCCATGTAGAAGCGTGTATCTATTTTCGGATTCGCGAAATCACAGTAAATCAGTCTTCGGAGATGAAGATCGGTAATGGTCTGTGGAAAATGAAAATAAAAATCACGTAAGTCTAATGATTTTTAGGTACATTCAGACAAGATCGAAACAACTCTTCTAATTCAAATCCAAAGATAAATATCTGACCTCGCCCCGCTCTGAGAGGAGTCTGCTGAGCATGGTGTCGAAGTCATCGTGAAGATTGTTGGCGGTGGCGGTGCGGAGGCAAGTGACGAACCACTGCCGGTCCGACTCCTCCACCAAGCGGTCGCTGAACACGCGCAAGCACTCGTGAACCCACAGGCGCTTCATTGACTGCAAGTCTGGAGTCACTTCGGGCACGGACAGTAGAATACCCTGTCAAATATTTTAGTGCGACAAATTAGTTCTAATTACACAAACTGCGAACTGCGATTTTCTAACCAGCTCTCTCAGATTTATAACATTACAAAACGATTTTAAAAAATCTCTCAGAAATAATTTTTTTCATCTTCAAAATCTCAACTGAGAAAACATTTTTTTTAAATTTCTCAACATTAGATTTAAAAAATAACAAAAAGTTACCTAAAACGTTATTAATATAACCATCAAAATCAGTATCCTAGTATTTTCCAAGGAGCTCCTATTTATGGAAAAAGAAGGGCTATGTTGTTCATAAGTTGTACCTAGTTGTTACTTACCAATATGACTCGGGAGAAGTCGCGCAGATTGAACGTGTAGTGCGACTTGGAAGGCGTGGGCAGCAGGTTGAGCCTACACTCCTTATAAACCTCCAATGTTCCACTCACCAGCTCCTCGATACATGGATCGAATTCTTTTGAAAAGCCTCTGAAATAGGTTTTTTTAACGTTATTGAATTTGAATCGTTATGGAAAGTGTAGGTCACGCGGTAAACGAGACGCATCGAAGGAGACCGGCACCCGATGGATGGTTCCACCGGGTGCCGGTCTCCGGTGTACGTAGCAACGCTGCTTGGTGCAGAAAAAGTGGTAGTAATAATTCCCTAGACTAGCTCTTGCAAAGACCTCTACAAACTTCATAATGCATAAGGGCAATAACGCACTGGCGACCTGGCTGCGCGGCCATGACGCGCGACCCGGTCGCAAGGGTCGCGATCAAGCAACGCGACCGAAGACGCGGCTACAATCGTCAGTTACAAATATAGTTCCACAACACGTCTGGTTACCTACCTACAATTCAATTTGATCTCAGTGGCCGCAGTGGCCAGCGACCGACCACGGGCCGCAGATGCGTCGCTTCAATCTCGTGGGCCGCCGCGGCTCGGTGGGGCCGCAGACCGCGTGTGGCCAGGTGTGCGTGCTCCATGGCGATTTCATACTAATGCGCTGGTCGCTGGCTGGTGTGACTTGGCCTGTAGACTGGCCGCTAGTGTGCTATTGCCCTAAGATCAAGAGTGCCATTTACACAAACCTGGTATCAAGATGCCACAACATAATCCTGCTGAAGATGACGTGAAGAGTTTCATCATCGAACTCGTCGATACAGAAAAAATTGAAGTGTCGTGAGAACCTCGGCGTTATGATTTTAGCGCCAGGAGTCGGCTTGCCCATGGCACACATGAACTGAAATACGTCATATTTTTTAAGGAAATCATGAAATGAAATTTATTTTAACAGCGTCTTTTTTCATAATTGTAAGCGGTTTGTGTACCTAGTTCAAATTTAGTACAGAGGGTGTGTCAGACCAATATAATGTTCATAAGTAGTAAGTTCAGCCCTTACATATTTCAAATAGTAGGTATAGTCGACCTCAAAATTGCTGTATCACTTTCGACAACAATTCCCAGTAAATTGGATGTTCACAAGGGTTCAAAGTATCTAACTGTCACAGAGACAAATAGACCTTGTCGTTGTAGTAAGCAAGTGAAATTCAAACCTTAAGGTGGTAAACAAACACGAGTTTGTGTTTACCCTTATTTTAAGGTAGGACTTGTTGGTCTAGTGGTCGCAAGCACTACTGCTGACCAAGAGGTCTTGGATTCAATTCCCAGGTCGGGCAGTGTTATTGGATGTTTCTATCTGGAATTTCTCAGTATCAGCCCGGAGTCTGGAATGGTGCCCGGTTGATGGCAATAGGCTCGCCCCCTATTTATGGGACTTACAACATAACTGGCGAAATGTAGAGGTGTACGTATAACTACACCCACATTTCCCGCCCAACCATACGGGGAAACAAGGCGTGAAATTATGTTATGTTAAATATAAATCATTTTATTTCTTTCTTATAACGGTGGTTGTTTTTAAAATCATTTTCACCTGGACATCAATGAGTTTCATGGCGACGTTGGTCTTCCGGTCGTACCAGTGGCCCAGGTCGATGCCCTGTCGCAGCACTTCGATAGGTGGCTGGGCCCCGTAGGTCTCCGCCTGAGGCATTGACACGTCGTCCACGAACACCACCGAGTAACAACCGACCGGTGGGCCGAACAACCCTGATAATGCATTATAGTTTAAATGATTCACCACAAAAGAATGATAGGGAATGATGAGGGGAATAAATTTCAAAAAGAACCCACCTAGTGCTTCAACATGGGTTAAGCGGGCGCAAAAAGAGGGTTAAGGATAATTTATGCATGCAAACTCTTTATATCAACTCCAAAAAGACTCGCATCACTTAGCAGAATATTTAAAATTAATATTCTTACCTTTTCTTCTTTTATCCAACTTTCCCATGATAATATCTTGAGTTTGATTACAATTAGTTTGCGCCGAGAAGGCCATTATCAGAGCCTTATATACTTTAGTATCAACTTTTTTCACTAGGAAATCCTGCGAATATTTATAATTTTGGCATTAAAAAGCTTGATTACTATCGGTTGAGGAAAAAGTCTTTTCTCATTATAGTATGTATGAACTTGTAATAAAATCTCTTTGGCTATACTATTTGTATCTGGCTGGTTTTGGTATCATTGAAAGTTTAAATTTTAAAGAACATAATTCCAAATTCAAATTAGGAAAAAACGTGTGATTTTCATTTGTTTTTCGTACCGCCAAGATGAGTGAATCTAATGAAGAAATTTGATACATTTTAAAATTTTACTACAAAAAAGGTAAAAATGCAAAGCAGGCCGCGAAAAAAATTTGCGATGTTTATGGACCTAGTGCAGTGTCTGTGAGAGAAGCACAAATTTGATTTAAGCGTTTTTAATCCGGAAATTTTGATGTCAAAGATACACGTCACTCTGGTCGCCCTATTACGGATAAAATGGATGCCATTTTTTAAAAAGTGGAGCAAGATCGGCGGCATATCAGTAGTTACGACGTAGCTGAAGAACTGGGAATTGACCACAAAACAGTTTTGTCGCATTTGAAAAAGACTGGGTACACAAAAAAGCTCGATATTTGGGTACCTCACGAGCTCACTGAAAGAAACCTAATGAACCGTGTACTCATTTGTGATTCTTTATTACGACCTAATGAAACCGAACCATTTTTGAAGAAGCTGATAACTGGTGATGAAAAGTGGATCACGTGCGAAAAAGGTCGTGGTCAAAGGCCGGTCAGGCTTCACAGACTGTGGCGAAACCCAGGTTAACTCGCAACAAGGTGATGCTGTGTGTGTGGTGGGATTGGAAGGGCATTATTCATTATGAGCTGATATCACCAGGCAGGACCATCGATTCTGAACTCTACTGCGAACAACTGATGAGATTAAAGCAAGAAGTTGAGAGAAAGCGGCCGGAATTAATCAACAGAAGGGGTGTGGTTTTTCATCATGATAACGCTAGACCTCACAAATCTTTAGCCACTCAGCAAAAATTAAGAAAGTTTGGCTGGGAGGTGTTAATGCATCCGCCGTATAGTCCTGACCTTGCACCTTCAAATTTCCACCTGTTTCGGTCTCTTCAGAATTCCTTAGGCAGTGTCAGGTTAACATCACTAGAGGACTGCCAAAACCACTTGTCGCGGTATTTTGATCAAAAGTCCCAAAATTTCTATAGCAATGGGATCATGTCCCTACCTACAAGATGGCAAAAAGTTATCGAACAAAATGGTACCTACATACTTTAGTTAAATGTAAATAAACTATATTAAAAAATGTTTTCAATTTTCTTAAAAAAATGCGAAGCAACTTTTTCCCCAACCTAATATATAATACCCGAAACCGAAATACGTTAAATAAATTTCGCGCAATTCATTCTGACTCTGACAACTAGACTGGGTGCTACAGAGATGTGGCACATCTAGACTGGGTCCTGCAGAGATGTGACACAAACTAGACTGGGTGCTACAGAGATGTGGCACCACTAGACTGGGTGCTGCAGAGATGTGGCACAACTACATTGGGTGCTACAGAGATGTGGTACAACTACACTGGGTACTACAGAGATGTGGCACAACTAGACTGGGTGCTACAGGGATGTGGTGGTGCAACTACAGTGAGTGCTACAGAGATGTAACACAACTAGACTGGGTGCTACAGAGATGTGACACAGCTACACTGGGTGCTACAGAAATGTGGCACAACTAGACTGGGTGCTACAGAGATGTGGCACAACTAGACTGGGTGCTACAGAGATGTGGCACAACTAGACTGAGTGCTACAGAGATGTGGCACAACTAGACTGAGTGCTACAGAGATGTGGCACAACTAGACTGGGTGCTACAGAGATGTGGCACAACTAGACTGGGTGCTGCAGAGATGTGGCACAACTACATTGGGTGCTACAGAGATGTGACACAGCTACACTGGGTGCTACAGAGATGTGACACAGCTACACTGGGTGCTACAGAGATGTGACACAGCTACACTGGGTGCTACAGAGATGTGGAACAACTACACTGGGTGCTACAGAGATGTGGCACAACTAGACTGGGTGCTACAGAGATGTGGTGGTGCAACTACACTGAGTGCTACAGAGATGTAACACAACTAGACTGGGTTCTACAGAGATGTGACACAGCTACACTGGGTGCTACAGAAATGTGGCACAGCTACGCTGGGTGCTACAGAGATGTGACACAGCTACACTGGGTGCTACAGAGATGTTACACAGCTACACTGGGTGCTACAGAGATGTGACACAGCTACACTGGGTGCTACAGAGATGTGACACAGCTACACTGGGTGCTACAGAGATGTGGAACAACTACACTGGGTGCTACAGAGATGTGGCAAAACTACACTGGGTGCTACAGAGATGTGGAACAAACTAGACTCGGTGCTACAGAGATGTGGCACAACTAGACTGGGTGCTACAGAGATGTGGAACAAACTAGACTGGGTGCTACAGAGATGTGGCACAACTAGACTGGGTGCTGCAGAGATGTGGTACGACTACATTGGGTGCTACAGAGATGTGGTACAACTACACTGGGTACTACAGAGATGTGGCACAACTAGACTGGGTGCTACAGGGATGTGGTGGTGCAACTACAGTGAGTGCTACAGAGATGTAACACAACTAGACTGGGTGCTACAGAGATGTGACACAGCTACACTGGGTGCTACAGAAATGTGGCACAACTAGACTGGGTGCTACAGACATGTGGCACAACTAGACTGGGTGCTACACAGATGTGGCACAACTAGACTGAGTGCTACAGAGATGTGGCACAACTAGACTGGGTGCTACAGAGATGTGGCACAACTAGACTGGGTGCTGCAGAGATGTGACACAACTACATTGGGTGCTACAGAGATGTGGTACAACTACACTGGGTACTACAGAGATGTGGCACAACTAGACTGGGTGCTACAGAGATGTGGTGGTGCAACTACAGTGAGTGCTACAGAGATGTAACACAACTAGACTGGGTGCTACAGAGATGTGACACAGCTACACTGGGTGCTACAGAAATGTGGCAGAGCTACACTGGGTGCTACAGAGATGTGGCACAACTAGACTGAGTGCTACAGAGATGTGGTGGTGCAACTACACTGAGTGCTACAGAGATGTAACACAACTAGACTGGGTGCTACAGAGATGTGACACAGCTACACTGGGTGCTACAGAGATGTGACACAGCTACACTGGGTGCTACAGAGATGTGGAACAACTACACTGGGTGCTACAGAGATGTGGCAAAACTACACTGGGTGCTACAGAGATGTGGAACAAACTAGACTGGGTGCTACAGAGATGTGGCACAACTAGACTGGGTGCTGCAGAGATGTGGTACGACTACATTGGGTGCTACAGAGATGTGGTACAACTACACTGGGTACTACAGAGATGTGGCACAACTAGACTGGGTGCTACAGGGATGTGGTGGTGCAACTACAGTGAGTGCTACAGAGATGTAACACAACTAGACTGGGTGCTACAGAGATGTGACACAGCTACACTGGGTGCTACAGAAATGTGGCACAACTAGACTGGGTGCTACAGACATGTGGCACAACTAGACTGGGTGCTACACAGATGTGGCACAACTAGACTGAGTGCTACAGAGATGTGGCACAACTAGACTGGGTGCTACAGAGATGTGGCACAACTAGACTGGGTGCTGCAGAGATGTGACACAACTACATTGGGTGCTACAGAGATGTGGTACAACTACACTGGGTACTACAGAGATGTGGCACAACTAGACTGGGTGCTACAGAGATGTGGTGGTGCAACTACAGTGAGTGCTACAGAGATGTAACACAACTAGACTGGGTGCTACAGAGATGTGACACAGCTACACTGGGTACAACAGAAATGTGGCAGAGCTACACTGGGTGCTACAGAGATGTGGCACAACTAGACTGAGTGCTACAGAGATGTGGTGGTGCAACTACACTGAGTGCTACAGAGATGTAACACAACTAGACTGGGTGCTACAGAGATGTGACACAGCTACACTGGGTGCTACAGAGATGTGACACAGCTACACTGGGTGCTACAGAGATGTGGAACAACTACACTGGGTGCTACAGAGATGTGGCAAAACTACACTGGGTGCTACAGAGATGTGGAACAAACTAGACTGGGTGCTACAGAGATGTGGCACAACTAGACTGGGTGCTACAGAGATGTGGAACAAACTAGACTGGGTGCTACAGAGATGTGGCACAACTAGACTGGGTGCTGCAGAGATGTGGTACGACTACATTGGGTGCTACAGAGATGTGGTACAACTACACTGGGTACTACAGAGATGTGGCACAACTAGACTGGGTGCTACAGGGATGTGGTGGTGCAACTACAGTGAGTGCTACAGAGATGTAACACAACTAGACTGGGTGCTACAGAGATGTGACACAACTAGACTGGGTGCTACACAGATGTGGTACAACTAGACTGAGTGCTACAGAGATGTGGCACAACTAGACTGGGTGCTACAGAGATGTGGCACAACTAGACTGGGTGCTGCAGAGATGTGACACAACTACATTGGGTGCTACAGAGATGTGGTACAACTACACTGGGTACTACAGAGATGTGGCACAACTAGACTGGGTGCTACAGAGATGTGGTGGTGCAACTACAGTGAGTGCTACAGAGATGTAACACAACTAGACTGGGTGCTACAGAGATGTGACACAGCTACACTGGGTGCTACAGAAATGTGGCAGAGCTACACTGGGTGCTACAAAGATGTGGCACAACTAGACTGAGTGCTACAGAGATGTGGTGGTGCAACTACACTGAGTGCTACAGAGATGTAACACAACTAGACTGGGTGCTACAGAGATGTGACACAGCTACACTGGGTGCTACAGAAATGTGGCACAGCTACGCTGGGTGCTACAGAGATGTGACACAGCTACACTGGGTGCTACAGAGATGTGACACAGCTACACTGGGTGCTACAGAGATGTGACACAACTACACTGGGTGCTACAGAGATGTGACACAGCTACACTGGGTGCTACAGAGATGTGGCACAACTAGACTGGGTGCTACAGAGATGTGGCACAACTAGACTGGGTGCTGCAGAGATGTGGCACAACTACATTGGGTGCTACAGAGATGTGACACAGCTACACTGGGTGCTACAGAGATGTGACACAGCTACACTGGGTGCTACAGAGATGTGACACAGCTACACTGGGTGCTACAGAGATGTGGAACAACTACACTGGGTGCTACAGAGATGTGGCACAACTAGACTGGGTGCTACAGAGATGTGGTGGTGCAACTACACTGAGTGCTACAGAGATGTAACACAACTAGACTGGGTTCTACAGAGATGTGACACAGCTACACTGGGTGCTACAGAAATGTGGCACAGCTACGCTGGGTGCTACAGAGATGTGACACAGCTACACTGGGTGCTACAGAGATGTTACACAGCTACACTGGGTGCTACAGAGATGTGACACAGCTACACTGGGTGCTACAGAGATGTGACACAGCTACACTGGGTGCTACAGAGATGTGGAACAACTACACTGGGTGCTACAGAGATGTGGCAAAACTACACTGGGTGCTACAGAGATGTGGAACAAACTAGACTCGGTGCTACAGAGATGTGGCACAACTAGACTGGGTGCTACAGAGATGTGGAACAAACTAGACTGGGTGCTACAGAGATGTGGCACAACTAGACTGGGTGCTGCAGAGATGTGGTACGACTACATTGGGTGCTACAGAGATGTGGTACAACTACACTGGGTACTACAGAGATGTGGCACAACTAGACTGGGTGCTACAGGGATGTGGTGGTGCAACTACAGTGAGTGCTACAGAGATGTAACACAACTAGACTGGGTGCTACAGAGATGTGACACAGCTACACTGGGTGCTACAGAAATGTGGCACAACTAGACTGGGTGCTACAGACATGTGGCACAACTAGACTGGGTGCTACACAGATGTGGCACAACTAGACTGAGTGCTACAGAGATGTGGCACAACTAGACTGGGTGCTACAGAGATGTGGCACAACTAGACTGGGTGCTGCAGAGATGTGACACAACTACATTGGGTGCTACAGAGATGTGGTACAACTACACTGGGTACTACAGAGATGTGGCACAACTAGACTGGGTGCTGCAGAGATGTGACACAACTACATTGGGTGCTACAGAGATGTGACACAGCTACACTGGGTGCTACAGAGATGTGGAACAACTACACTGGGTGCTACAGAGATGTGGCAAAACTACACTGGGTGCTACAGAGATGTGGAACAAACTAGACTGGGTGCTACAGAGATGTGGCACAACTAGACTGGGTGCTACAGAGATGTGGAACAAACTAGACTGGGTGCTACAGAGATGTGGCACAACTAGACTGGGTGCTACAGAGATGTGGTGGTGCAACTACAGTGAGTGCTACAGAGATGTAACACAACGACATGGGTGCTACAGAGATGTGACACAGCTACACTGGGTGCTACAGAAATTTGGCAGAGCTACACTGGGTGCTACAGAGATGTGGCACAACTAGACTGGGTGCTACAGAGATGTGGTGGTGCAACTACACTGAGTGCTACAGAGATGTAACACAACTAGACTGGGTGCTACAGAGATGTGACACAGCTACACGGGATCCCTTCTTTTCGCCTAATGTTCTTTGTCCTAATATACTTCGGCATAACGATTTTGGCACAATTTGTTTTGGCATAATAATACTTCGCCATAATTTTTTTAGGCATACATCTTATTTTGGCATAATCATCTTAAAGACTAATTTGTTTTGGCATAAATTTGATTCGCATAACGTTAGTAGGCCTAATGACTATTAGCATAATAATAATATATATATTTTCCTTTTCTAGTAGATACGTACTCCAGACTTTGGGTGGAAATGGTGTTGGTGAACTTGTGGGGGCTCTCATGGGGCACTCCCCATAAATAATTCTGATCAAACCAATTTGCTATAGTTTCTGTTACAATTAAATAATATTGTTGGTTAAAAATTGAATATGCTGTGCAACAAAAGTTAGTGACAGAACCGAATTGCTGCAAAACCGACTCCACATAGTCTTGTTTGTCCTACCCTTAGAGTGTAATTTAAAATCGCGTAAGCGCGTAGGTGCAAGGCGGCCCGCGGGCTGAGGAGCAGGCGGCTGCGAGCGAGCCGCCGCGTCTGAGGCTGCTACAAGCCGAAGCTGCGGTGGTGAGCGAAAGCCGTCTGTGACGATTAGCACGCGTGGGGCCGCCGGAGGCCCGCAGCGCCGGAGCCGTGACAGAAACCCTGCCTGCTGCATGTTGCATGCTCGCTTGAATGCAGCATGCTGCATGCTTGCTTGCATGCTGCATGCTTGCATGTTTGCTGCATGTTTGCTTGCATGCTTGCTTGCATGCTGTATGCTTGCTTGCATGTTGTATGCTTGCTTGCTTCATGCTTCCTACAGCGAAAAAAAAACCCACAAAATTGTTCAATAAAAATATGTTCTAATATCATTATGCGTAAATAAAATTATGCTTTAGGATACTATGCTTAATTATTATTATGGTTAAAGAAATTATGCTTAAAAAATTATGCGAAAGCTGTCATGCGTAATTATATTATGCGAAAATATAATTATGCCAAACAAAATTATGCTAAGATATTAGATCTTAAAATTTTATGCAAATGGATAGGGAACCAGCTACACTGGGTGCTACAGAGATGTGGTGGTGCAACTACAGTGAGTGCTACAGAGATGTAACACAACTAGACTGGGTGCTACAGAGATGTGACACAGCTACACTGGGTGCTACAGAAATGTGGCAGAGCTACACTGGGTGCTACAGAGATGTGGTACAACTAGACTGGGTGCTACAGAGATGTGGTGGTGCAACTACACTGAGTGCTACAGAGATGTAACACAACTAGACTGGGTGCTACAGAGATATGACACAGCTACACTGGGTGCTACAGAAATGTGGCACAGCTACACTGGGTGCTACAGAGATGTGACACAGCTACATGGGGTGCTACAGAGATGTCGCACAACTACACTGGGTGCTACAAAGATGTGGCACAACTAGACTGGGTGCTACAGAGATGTGGCACAACTACACTGGGTGCTACAAAGATGTGGCACAACTAGACTGGGTGCTACAGAGATGTGGTGGTGCAACTACAGTGAGTGCTACAGAGATGTAACACAACTAGACTGGGTGCTACAGAGATGTGACACAGCTACACTGGGTGCTACAGAGATGTGACACAGCTACACTGGGTGCTACAGAAATGTGGCACAACTACACTGGGTGCTACAGAGATGTGACATAGCTACACTGGGTGCTACAGAGATGTGACACAGCTACACTGGGTGCTACAGAGATGTGACACAGCTACACTGGGTGCTACAGACATGTGACACAGCTACACTAGGTGCTACAGAGATGTGGAACAACTACACTGGGTGCTACAGAGATGTGGCACAACTACACTGGGTGCTACAGAGATGTGGCACAAACTAGACTGGGTGCTACAGAGATGTGGCACAGCTAGACCGGGTGCTGCAGAGATGTGACACAAATTTCGTCACAAACTAGTTAAATAACGTTCAATCATAGAATGTGCCATTTGAAACGTACATTACTATACTAAAATATTTATACTAGGCCACCAGATCACATATCTTCTCTCATCACATTACATTATCTTGAACTCAGTTTGAAACATATAGGAACTTACAATAATG
This sequence comes from Xanthia togata, assembly GCA_963853775.1. Taxonomy (NCBI): domain Eukaryota; kingdom Metazoa; phylum Arthropoda; class Insecta; order Lepidoptera; family Noctuidae; genus Xanthia; species Xanthia togata. The sequence continues at coordinate 20,862,144 of OY970798.1, read as the reverse complement.
TAGGCGGACTTGCCGGTGCCGGTGGGGCCAACCATCATGACGAGCTTGTGGTGCATGACCATAAGCTTGAACAGCGCCAGGTAGCGCACGCTGTCCAATGTCGTCACCAGGATCTGGTTAGGAGGCGTGTCACGGCTGATGGGCGGCGCGGCCATCACGTCATCGGCCCACGGCTTCCATTTACCTTTACCCTTAAATGTTGGGAAAGAACCGTGTACTACTTATTGCAACGTAAAACACAGAAAAGATTGTCGTTATATTTAAAATTGTAATATATTATTGGATGACAAACAAGCCAACGGCTGACCTGATTGTATGTGGTCACCGGAGCCTAAATACCTCTCAATACTAGAGGCATCGCAGATGCGTTGCCACCCTGGACGCAAAGCGAAAAAAATTCATGTACCCGTACAGATGGATACCCGGACAGACGCGCCCACTCCGCTCCGTACTAAAGTACATCTTACAGTACAGTAATCGCGGAGTGGGGCGCGTCGTCGTGAATTGCACTATCTATAATTGCATCGACATTCCTTACCCTTACAACTGTAACAACGCTCTTTGGCGGCAGAAATTTCCATCAATACTTACTCCAAGTTTTTACTCACAAGATAACCCCGCCTGGGTTCTTGGATTACGAAAATTCTTGATGCTACTTGGTACCTACGTAGCACGTAGTATACATAATACAAAACTATCACATACGAAAACAATAGGTAAATAGCTCATACCAAATAAAAAACCAAGCGCTGCGAACAATACAGTGAAACATGCTAAAACTACACCTTCGTTCTGTGCATACACGCTCACACGCACACATTTACAATAAAACTGCACCTCACTAAGTGCACACAAATAGTAACAAATTAATGTTAAGAACTACAGTAAAACCGCATGAAATCTTTACAGAGCATCACAAAGTATGGTCACAAAATACTTACTTCCTTAATAAATCTATAGTCGTAAACCAAACCCTCTCTCGGAATTGTAAAAATGTATTGTTTATCTGGTTTGTTAACTTCTTTGGGCATATCTAGCACAATTCGAACCTAGAAAAAATAAAATAATTACCCCTTGTCGGTTTGCCATCATATATGTATGAGTAGCATGTTTACCTTATCAGGAAAATCTTTTTCGAGCAGGGCTCGGAAAAGCATGTCAAACTTAGGACGCCCTTCAGCATCCACTGTTGCTCCAAGAGACCAAATACATGAGAAGAAGAAAACCCCCTATAACATATCACACTATTAGTTAAAAAAGAGATCATCCAAATTCATTCAATTAAATTCCCGTGATAAAGGGTTTATCTACTTAAATTTTGGTCTGTTCTGTAGCTCATATATTTGTAGGTACTCGCAAATAGTTTTACCCAGTAACAGAGTACTGGACCTACTATTTGTTTTCGTTCTCACAGCAGTTGTCGCGTATCTTAAGCAATAAATAGACGGGCTTTTATACATAATTGTATCGACACTATGGAAGTGTGCTGCTACAAACAGATCGAAGTCACTGCAATAACGCGGCAATCCGATCAGCGCCCTAAGTGCATTATTAAAATGTTGTGCTGGGGCTCAAACCAATTTTTTCGTACTGGTTACTGAAAACCTGCTCTAATAAAATAACGGCCAGTAGGTATGCAATATAAAGCCGAAATAACCTCAATTTAGCAATAACCAATAAAGACCCAAGCAAAAAATAAGAAAGTTTATACCTCAAGCTGAGCCCTGATATCAAGATCTGATATCTGTTCCAGATACTTCTCGTCGTAGAAATCATCCATGAAACAGTCGAAGAGATTCATGCACGACTGAACGATGTTACTTCGGGACGTAACGTACATTTGCTGCAAAAATTCTCTGAATAGTAAATAATGTAGCAATATGGACTGGATAATTAAGACGCAGATAATATATGCTAGTGACCCTTGCGTGTTTTGTACTGAGCTCACGCAACGCGTCGTAAGTTCAGCCAGTAATAGGACTCACCCATCAAGGAGCGATGTCCCCAATTTGACGCATTATTCATTTATTTCGATCCCGTGGAAATATCGAGATAAAAAGTTATACTATGTCTTAATCCAGATTATAAACCAAAACAATCCAAATTTTATCCAAATCCGTTCAGTAGTTTTAGCGTGAAGAAGAGACAAACATACACACTCACAAACTTTCGCCTTTATAATATATTTAGTGTGATAAAACAAAAGGTATTTTAATAAAAAGATCAAAAATTAAATTATCTTTAAAATGGTGAAGGTTTCAGAAAAATACGCTTGATAAATTTTGCGTGATTCTCAGTTTTTTTGTCCGCGTTAGACATAGCTTTACAAATTAATTGCACTATGTATTATAAACATTATCTAAAATATGCATGTAATAAGTTATTAAGAAAATGCTCTAATTTAATATATAATTTTCCAAATCATTAACACTACTGCTCGTTTAGACGTAATACTCCAGTATAGAATCATTAAAAGTCGGTTATCGTCGCCTTAACAAATGAAAACGATATCAAAGATTTGAGTTTGATACTTGACAAATACATATAATCAGAAATACGCGGTCGTTAATAAAGTATAGAGTCGAGTTCAATAAAAACACCATTACACACATAGATAGTGTATCTTTACTTTTTTTTTTGTTTTGCATTTTTTTTCAAAATCACACTATTTATGTACATATTCGTTATTATTTTTTATTTGACACATTTTTTTAAAATTTAAATATCTATACACACGTTGCAGTATAAAACTGATTTACATCTGTCACCTCACACCAAGTGTGTGTCACCAAGGTTAATACTTAGAGTTTGTAATCGACAATTTCTTTACATTGTTTGAAACGGATTCTCGAGGCATATCGTTTCATTACACGTCAACATCACCAGCACACAGCAGTCCACAGCTGGACATAGGACTCTCCAATTGCACGCCTTTCAGATCGATTCTCGGCAAATCTTATCCAGGTGCTAAAAAATGATGCGCCCCACTACCGCATTTACGCACACGGTCATTTCAGAGTGGAAAAGCTATATATTGACCTATTAAATATCAAAATAAAGCTAAAACTTGAGATCAGATTTTGTTTTTATATGTTTTAACATTTAATAATACAGTAATATACGTTTCTCTCTTTTCTAAATGTAATGTTTCGGTCAGAAAATGGCTTAGAACGGTCACAGCACTACGGTAACGAACCCAAAGGCATGACATTGTAATGACGTCCTGTCGGAATATTAATCAACGATTAATTCGGGTTTTTGATTAGATTTTCCCAATATAAAGTGAAACGTTGTGCTTGTGCTTACGAATGATACCCACTGCTATAGTGTATGGATAACAATGATAACATATTAAAATTAATTAGGATTATGAATTCGATTTTTTACGTAAACGTTCATATAAAGCTATCGCGGCATGTATAATGAAAAACGTCAAATCGGGCTTCTTAGATTGTCGCGAGATCAAACTGGGCCTTTTTGGCACAGCCGGTACCCTTTCCTTCTAATTTCTTACATCGTACTTTACACATTTTATATGATTTTTTAAATTAATATTTTTAATCTGATGTTTATTACATTGTGTGCCTTTTAGTCTGTGCTAAACAAATGTGTTTTCTTTCCTTACGGGATAACACTCTACAAAGCCGAATTCTCAAAGACCCAATGTGATATCAACGGCTGCGTAGTGTGATAATAAAATAATATTTATTTCCGAAACATTAAACGTACTGAAGCCCAAAACTTTTAAAATCAATCAAAAATATATTATAACCTACTAATGAATGGCTTTGACTCACAATCACTTTGGCTATCACCGCACAGCACTGCTACAGGTACCTACGCTTCTAAGCCTACGTGTGCACCTAACTACGGGACGACCACAAGAGCTACCAAACTTCTTGCAATTTGTAAAATGGCCCAGAAAGCGAATCATAGCGCAAAAACTCCTAAGGCGAGTATCAGTTTACCAGATAATAAGTCATCATCATGACTTCTAGGATATATGCGAATTTAATAATATAGACAACATCCTTTTCCTCACCTTCACTAATCCAGATATTTCGACAAGCCAAAGTAGCGGCGACACGAACCGGTTAAAGAGATTGCGTATGAGGTTGCGGTTGACCGTGTGAAGGGAGGGGGGCAGGAGGTTGAGCCATGATGACAGCAGGGCCTTCCAGCCGAGACCCTTCGGCTCCATGTATATCATACCGCACCGAGACACCTGGTAAATACCACGTTTTTATTTTTATGCCACATTATTAAAACAACTTAACACAAACAATCAAGCCACTAGACCATATTTTTTCACAAAGTGACAGCTAGAAACTGTCGGTTTTTTTCAGTGAATTCTCAATACGAGTATCACGTTCCTGGGGGCGTGAATACAGATGCTTAAAAACACAAGCATGCTCCAATTCACCATACCGAAGTACTACTCAAATCTGAAAGTTATTCACCGTAGCTGGCGAAGCAGCCTCTAAGTCCATGGGTTCGAAGATCAGGTTGGTAGTTGGAGCTAACTGTATGATCTCACCGCTCATCAGACACAGCTTCTTGTTATCGTCGAGCACAGTGTTCAAATTCTCTATCCATATCGCGTCCACAGGACCGTCGAACACCAACCATTTTCTAAAATTGCAATAGAATTTTATAATTATGTTTCATGAAGGTAGATACGCAGATACTTGTCTTGCGTCGACTATAGATAGTGCAATCCACTGAGACGCACCCCACTCCGCTCCGCTCCGTACTAAAGTACAGCTTACAGTACAGTAATCGCGGAGTGGGGCGCGTCGTTGTGGATTGCACTATCTGTACAGACGAAACGCGTTAAATTGAAGACAGCAGAGTTGAGTCACATTTATTCCTATTATAGACGAAACGCGTCGAATCGAAGACAGCCGAGTCGAGTCGCATTTATTCCTTGCGCATCTCAGCAGAATCGAATCAAAACGTTCATTCTGTTCACGCCTATTCAAGTAGTGCGGAAAGTTCGACTTTCCTCAAAGATTTTTGGGTTCTCAAAATAATGAGCACATTTGATCAAATACAAAAAACTGTTCAATTCGCATCCGATTCCCCGCGTCGACTGAAGCGCACCCACAGAAATATTAAAGCGCACCGATTCGAATCGAAACGCGTCGGCGAAGAAATTCGCCTGTCGAGCAATGCGCGCTGTTGATTCGATTCGGCGTGCCTCGGCTCGTCGCTAATGGACGCAGTTTCATAGTAAATATATATAGAAGGCCACTTTCTGCGATTCGATTCGCCTCGACTTGGCGAGGCTAGTGGACGCGCGAGCTTTTAGCCTTTAGTAAAATTGATCGGACTGTTCCGAAACTGGTTATTCTAAGAACAATGATGATCAGGCTCGTAATTTATAACGAAAGAAAATGATTTTATCACCAAATATATCAAAAACCTAATTTTAATCTCAGTATATTCCGTCGCTACTTAAGAAGTTGTCAAGAGCGCAGTCACTATCGGACTGCAAAGAAAAGAAAGAGAAGAACGATGACACAACACTTGTTATTTATTGCAAAATATGAAATAATTATCTATTACTCAAAAATTAGTTTAGTAATTGAAAATAAAAAACAAACAAATTCTGCATTCAAATAAGACGTTCTTGTTAATAATTAAAAACCAACGTAGGTACGTTTGATATTTAATACAGATATTCTGGATTGGAACTCAAGGTAAAAGGTTAGTTTACAGTCATTTTTTTTTCAAAATGTGTTTGGGTAGCAACCAAGTTAAAAGAAATATTTTCAAGAATAACATAATATTTTTTCCGCTACCACAAACTAGGGATTTAAATATTTTTTACTTAGAACAGTTGCCTCTTGTCAGTGCCTTAAGGCTAGCGCACATTTAGCAACAACAACATAACATTTGGTATTTAACAACTTACCTGTTGTCGTTAGGTGAGACAGCGAAAGCTCGGTAGCTGACGGCAAGGATGCCGTCGGACCACTCGTGGGAGACCGGGTCGAACTGCCCGTACAGCTGGCCCATTGTGATCGACTTCGGGTTTATCACCGTCCACTCTACTGCATTCTCTTCCATAATACCCTTCAAGTTAAATCATTGCTTAAGTAAAACGTCGAGAGAACGTTTGCAAATCATATTTCAGCAACTTTCTCAAATGATAAAAATCTGCTGTTATACATGTAGCAAAGGAAAAATTTATTTTCTTTGTGGCTTACAGAAACAACCGATGAGCCTTTCTGGATTTCGCATGGAATAATATACAGGGTGGAAGGTAATATACATCAACGAGAAAACTGATACAGTCACGAGCTTTAATTTGGGACCCATTTCCGTTAAATGTTGTTAGAACAATCATAATGCAATAAGGTCGAAACTTTGAAACTTTGCTTTAAGGTTGAAATGTTGAATGTCAAGTTAAGACATAAAATGTCTTATCTAATCGACCTATGAAATGATAACCTCGTTGCAAAAAGCTATCATTACGATTTTCTAATTACGAAAATGTGTCGTGTCAGTGTCATTTAAGAAAATAGTTTAATGTGATATTTTCACAAAATATAATTTACCAATTAATAAAATGCTTGCGGGCTAATCGTGACCAAATAAGGCTCCAAATTATTGATTTGCACGAACAAGGAGTAGGCATTCACGAGATATCGCGACGAATAAATGTGACAAGAAACACAGTTCGCCGCTGGGTTCGACGCCACGGGAACGAGGAAAATATTATTGACTTACGACGAAACAACCATCACCCGCAAGTTATAACACAAGAGCAGAGCCGCTTGATGCAAAGGCAATACCTGATGAATGGATTTACGCCAACGAGGCATTTTGCGGAAGCGTTTGAAGTCCACCCTTCAACAGTTAGAGCTTAAAGCTATGAGACTGCACCACAGGCGGCCTGCAAAAAAATTGCGTTGACGGATGCCCATAAAGCTGCTCGACTTATTTTCGCACGTCAGTATCTAAATTTTGATTGGACGACGACGGCTTTCATCGATGAAAAGACTTTTCAATCTTCCCAAACGGGCAGACTACATTTGTGGCGAATTGACAGGACGCGATACACGGAAGACCACGTCATAGCTAACAACGCGTCTGGTCGCATTACAGTTAACATGTCAGGCTGGATTAGTTCAGCCGGCATTGGAGAACTAATAAATTTACCACCCAGGGCCACTGCTCAAGATTATGTCGATTTATTAGACGAGAGTGTCCTTCCAACATTGCAACTATATTATCCACAAGAAGATGTTGCTCCAATAAACTTTGTTCAAGATAACGCAACAATTCATACGGCAAGAATCGTTAGAACTTGGTTCGACAATAATAGAGCAAATTTAAATCGTATTCCGTGGCCTGCAAAGTGTGCCGATTTAAATCCTATAGAAAATTTATGGGGCTTAATGGTTCAAAAATGGTCAAATAGAAACGAAAGAACTAGAGAAGCACTTATGGATCACTGCCTCACAGTCTGGGAAAGTTTAAGGGGTACTGACATATGTGACAAATTGATTGGATCCATGCGTAACCGGCTCCAGGCTGTGATTGACAATGAAGGTGGATATACGCGGTTTTGAATATTTATGATAAAAAAATTACTGGAGAGATTTAAATTAATTTAGTCGTAGCCTTCGGTGATAAGTGTTTATTTTGTGCACCGCTAACCATGCTTTCTATATAATTGTGTTAAGATTGAGGTTTGTGTCATAAATGTCTTAATAAATATAAAGAATAAATAACTTTGTTTTTCTAAAGATTTTATTAATCAATATTTTAGCTGAAATCTTCTAAGCCCCCATAATCATAAACGGCCTTTAAACCTATTTTATTTTAAATATGTTGTTTTGGTCCGTCACTTTGATATTTATGTTTGAGAAAGAGACAAAACTTTTTAACTAATATAGGTTTGAAGAATAAGCGGGTTAGTTGACTAGCTATCATATATTGACAATATAATTTTGTTCTTTTTTATTTGTTTCTTTTTTCTTATGGGACCACAGGACCAAAAAGTAATTATTACTCGGAAATCGGTAATGATCGTTTGCCCTCGCTCCAGTTGACGTTAGCCCCTAGAAACGTAAAGTTGTCGATGGTAAACATTATGACGTTTATTGTTTGTGCAGTGACAGCGTTAACATAATAGCTCTAAATGGCGAAAGTTTGCTACACGATATTCAACCTTAGGTGGGTCTCAAATTAAAGCTCGTGACTGTACTATGGATTCAATACATGATTCTGAACACCCCTGCGATGAAATGATTCGTTGGTTATTTAAAAAAAAACAGCTGTTCCATACATTTTGAACGCGTAGGTCATGCACTTTTCTATAAAACAGCAGTTTTTTTTTAATAACATTATAAAAGAAATGTTCAGAATCATGTACTGAATCCATGGTATCAGTTTTCTCGTTTACTATATTTTCTTACCGTTAATTTTGATCTCAAAACGTGATCAATAAAATAAAAGTGTACAAACAATACCTAACAGCATTTACATACTTTCTCAGCGACGCATCCGAGCGATGCTCCTAACGCGTGATAGCATTTTGTCTTCCCGGCGAACGGAAGACCGACCAACATAAGCCCGTGTCGCACTAAAATCATCTCGTACAGTTGCAACACCTACAAAAGATTAATATATAACATGTGTTTAGTTACACCAATAAGTTATTAATTTGATGAATTAAAGCCCCGTAGCAGTCACGGGAATGCGAAACAAAAGTTGCACAACATTGTTTCAGCAACAAGTTTTTATATTCCGGAAACATGTGCTCGCAATATTCCTAGTTTTTTTAAGTCTAATCATTACCATGAATTCGGGGCTTACATGTAAAATGTACCTATCATTACCTTTTCAATGAAGAATTCGTTAGATTGCAAGTTGAGTGGGACACAGACTTCCTTCAGACATACGACCAATTCAGGGAGACCAGCCAATGGCAGCGGCAGACCAGGGAACAAGTCTCCGATGATACCCTAGAACATTGATTAGGTTCATTCAGAAGTGTAAAAAGATGTAAGTACCTACTAGTAATGACGTAATTTTGTAATTTTACTTATTACATTAGACATTGCACTTTTTTGTAATTCTAGTATAACCTATCCTAAAAAATCCATAATGCGTTTAACTGCCTCGTTGGTCTAGTGGTCACAAGCGCTACTGCTGAGCCTGAGGTCTTGGGTTCGATTCCCGGGTCGGGAATGTCATTGGGTTTTTCCATCTGGAATTTCTCAGTAGCAGTCCGGAGTCTGGAGTTGTGTCCGGTTGATGGCAATAGGCTTGCCCCCTATTACATGGGACTAAAAAAACTGGCGAAATGTGGATGTACTATAGGTACACCTCTGCGTAACCCATCGAGTATTACAGGCGTGATGTTATGTTACTTATAACTTTTTATAAATTCCCGAGACCGATTGGTAGGTGCTAATTAAAGGTAAACAATCAAGGGATCAACCTGTCAAAAACATATCAGTACACGTATACAATGTAGCCATGAACAATACCGCTCGCAGTAACCCCAGTCGGGGTGGGGGTTTGTTAGACTGGACACCGCCCCGGGCGCCAGAAGCAGAGGAGGCTAGACATTCGATTTTTGAAAATACAAATTGGAACATTCATTTGCAGACACGTTGCAAAAAATCCACAATCGCCGCGGGCGTCAAGCTTCATAAAACGAGCTCGGAATTACACACTCTCGTCATGCGTGTATGTGATACGAACACTACGTACAGCGAGATTTCTGATATCAAATAGGTTTACAAAACACATTTCATCTATTGAAAAATGTATGATGTACTTATTGGGTTATTACTTTTACAATGTATTTGCACGAAAAGAGAGTTTTCCGAGCAGCCAATTTGTGCAGAAAGTGGTTTTTTTAGTATCAATGAGAAAGTGTCACTTTTTTTTACTAGTGCTTTTTACTTTTGCTTTATTTTTTTTTTTTAACTCCGTCGTCACGTTAGCCCGTCGCAGCTTTTTTAACATTGAGAAAAGTTTTACAAATTAAATGATGATGATGATGACGATGGCGATAGCGATGGTGGTGTCGATGGCGATGATGAAGACGATGGTGATGGCAATGGCGATGATGATGGCGATGGTGATGGCAATGGCAATGGCTATGGTCAAATTCAAAGTCAGTCAAAGTCAGAGTCAGTGATGACGATGGTAAAATTCAAAGTTAGTCAAAGTGAAAAAGTCATGTCATGTGTCATGTGTGTACTATATGTGTATATATGGAAATCTAGTAACGGAACATGACGCGAGCCAGTTGAATTGAACTACTGCGGTTTCGCTACTATGGTTTCGCGGCGGAAGTGTGCTACTGGCGTAAAACTCGCGTTTGTTTACATGTTTGGCAAACAAATTGCGAACGCACTTTAGCCTCGGAGATACAGAAAAATGCTGAAACGTGTGCTTAAGTGTTATTGAAATCAGTTTCAAAAGAAATATACACCATAAATTAGGCTTACCATAAACAGTGGCACATCATGCTCCAAGAACTTGGGCAGGTTGACGTCTTTGATGGAGCGCAGGAGAATCAGATCCTCGAGCTCATCTGGATAGCGCAGTTTCAGTGCGCCAGCTGCACGCAACACTGACTTCACCGCGCGCATACCTAGCATAAGACAATCGCAATGGTGGGTACAGATAGTGCAATCTACGACGACGCGCCCCACTCCGCGATGACTGTACTGTAAGCTGTACTTTAGTACGAAGCGGAGCGGAGTGGGGCGCGTCTCAGTGGATTGCAATAATATCTTGAGTTTCCTTATCGCATAGAGCCAAAATGACAATCAGCGGGTCATTTTATTTTCTTACTTTAACACTATCCACCAACTTAAGACGAAGTCAAATTATTTAATTTTTATAATGGGCCAGAAACTCCGTAACTTTTTTAAATGTTTTACTTATATATTTTGTATACTTATATTAGTGACCACAGTCAACGAAATCTGTAAAATTAAACCATATTACCGTAATCGTAATGGCACTGCGAGGACAGTTGTTCCGAGCACAGTTTGTAAGTGGCGACGATCTTGACGGCTAGCGGCTTGGCGTTCAGATAGCCGAACGCGTACAGCTCGATCTCGGAGATTAGCACGTAATCCGGCACCATCATAGCCACAGAACGGAATAACGCCTGGAGATGAAAGTAATCTAGGTAAATATCATATATATTATATAATAATAGTATTTACATTACAAATTAGAATATATTATAATCTACTTGTGACATCAATAAAAAAGGACAGCAAAAGTGTTTGAGGGTTTGCTTACAAACCCGCTGTGGGTGATCATCACATAATCATAACATATCACAACACTGCCACCTAAAAAAAATACCTTCAGATTATCAGGTAGTTCAGATCGTCCAGCGTATCCGGGGTTCATAGTAATAAATGTAGCACAGGTCTTGTCGAGTTGTAGCATCGTGCCTTCGAACAGCAGATCTGAGGAGCCTGAGTTGATGCCCCGCTGGATGGATAGGATCTGCTGCGCCACCACCGAGAGCACCTCCAGGTCGATGCGGTTGAATTCGTCAAAGCACGACCAGGCCCCGCAAGAGGCCAAACCCTGGGTCAAAACAGAAATGACAAAAAATAGCAAAATATCTGGACCTGACCGAACTACAACAGCACCACCGCTATTCAGCAGAATTCTACACATTCTAGGAGGGCAGTGCCCTCACTCACTCACCGATCATCAAAAATTCTAAGGCATTTCTAGCAGACACACAAGCTTCAAATCTTGAACACAAAATTAGTGTTTAGGTCTTTTTAGCGAGGAGAAACTAAAACATACCGCAACTTCAGTCCCATTTTCTAGATATACGAACTGGGTATGTATCTTTGTAATCCTATATAATATGAGATTACAAAGAAGTCTCGCAATTCTGTTCTTCTAGCGCAAAACATTGTGAGATCTAATGTAATATCAAGTCGGTTAATTTATTCAGTCACCACTTTACTTTACTCTACTATTTACTTTGTCATAAATTGTTACCTAATTAGTTAACATTTAATAGTGACCTTATCAATATTAGACATCTTTATTTCTTTAATAAATAGAATGACTTGGCAATGGCACAGGTAATAGAATCTACATACTACAACAAAATCTAAATAATATTAGTGTTCTGAGCGCTTTGTTTGTGTATGCATAAATTATATTATATATTCTTTTTTTTTCTTCTTACAGATTTCTAGTATAACTTCAACTAATACCCTACTAAACCTACTATAGTTTTTTTTTTACATAATGCTTGGTCGCATCTGATGCAAAACGATGCATGGTCACATCTTCTCCTTCTCACTTTTAGACAAGTATAGATTTTTAGACGCAAAAAAAAGTAGCAATCATTTATAGCCACTAGCCTATCTTTGACAATACCTTGAAGAATTTCCCAAGGGCGATATAGTCGAGGCCATCAGAACAGTTGAACACGACGCATTGTTTCGCCACAGCTTTGGCTAGATCTTTGACGGTCTCCGTCTTGCCGGTGCCGGCGGGACCTTCCGGAGCTCCGCCTGTGGAAACCACGTTTTCCGTTACTTTTAATCACGTCAAATACGTAATCAAAATTAAAAAATGAAGTGATAGAGAATCCTGGAAACGTAATCTCATAGCAGAGTGCAGAGCTGATAAAAAAAAAACCGGTCAAGAGCGACTCGGACTCGCGCACCGAGTGTACGCGAGTCCGGGTTACGTACAGTCCTAATTTTATGATTGTATTTACTAAGTATTGACCGATAACTTGTATGTGTGGTGCAACCTGTAATTATAATTTGGTTATTAATAAAAAAAAACGTGTGCGGTGTGTGTTCCGTCAGGAACGAAGTTCTTTTTCACGCATTAAATTAATTTAAAACAAAAATAAAATTTCTGCAGCCGACGCACAGTGTACGATTTGCCCAAACTAGAGAGACAAAAATCTATAACATAATTAAAGGATTTGTAATTACTCAACGTTATAATTTATAAGTTATATGATGATGTGGTAGCAAATAAAACACATTTTAGTCAATTATGTGAACTTTATTCTGACATTAAAAGGGATTTTAAATCGCTACAATGTTTTAAGTGGTTTTTTTTAGGTAATTTTCTCAATAATGAAATATAAGGATCAGATGATACGAGTAAATACTTAATTAAATCAAAATTTGTGCGGACACGAGAAATTTTCAAAGTGTGGCCCAGTCTGATTTTGCGAATTTCTTTGTTTTTGGCTTCTGAAGCCTCTTCGGACATTTGTCCTATTGGTATGATACAATTTCTTATTATCTCGGCTCCATGAACTAATATTTTATGTAATGTAGCTGGCATGTTATACCATGGGTATATGGAGAGGTATAAGCCTCTCGTTTCTGAGCAGTACGTGTTAAACTTTGCCGGGTCAATTTCATAGCCAGAAGCTATGGCTGCAAGAACTGTACTGAGATGGAAGAGCAGATTTTCGTCGAGACCGGTGATACGAGCAGTTTCTTTATATTTGTGAAAAAACGTTCTTGCGGTATTTCCATCGTTGCTCGTTCCAAAACCCGGCTTAACTTTGTCTATAATGAGACCAATTTCTTTAAATTTTGTCTTGATTTCTTCTTTGTTTTTTTTAAAGACTTCTTTGTTTTTGTCTCCCCTAACTTGCCACTGACATATATTCATTCGGTATGCAATATTAAATAGACATTCCATTGTGCGAATGTAAGCATGGAGGCTAGATATCCCAAACCGATACATAGTTTGATTAGGTTCTCTTGCAATTGCACTTGAGTTCATCTCTTTGGAGGTAGCTTTGCAGATGAAACATGTTTCAGTAGACTTGTTTTCGGCGAGCACGTTACATACTTTGCCGTCTATCATCGACAAAATTAATTCGTGTTTTACCGAAATAGCAACTCCATCTATTTGTGCACAAGTAGGCACCAAGTCCTGAATTTGTTTTTCGACAGCTTCACATTCTTGTTTTATTAATGACTCTGTTTCTTTCTTATATATAAACTTTATAATTCTGCAGAATCTTGGTGAAGATGGGCGTGGATTTTCCCATATGATTGACTTACGGGCATCGTCATTATCTCTCACAAGTCTTAGCGGCACCAATGATACTACAAACATATATTCATCTGTATTGTTGGAATTTTCAAATACCTGTTTGTATAAGCTGTGCCCTGAAGAGCCGTCACATCCCCACTTGTGGATCATTTTGTAGTTCGAGCCGTTTACGTCAGGTCTCAATACTTCTCCAAGAATATTTTCACATATTCTTTTTGCCGTATGATTCAAAAGAGCTTGCAGCTCAACCTCAGCGTGTACCTATGTCTGTCATACTGATTTTTTCCACAGAAGGGTAGCTCTGTTCTTTCACTTTCGCTACTTGATCATAGCATGGGTAAAGACGGAATCCTCTTTCTTTTGACTCCTGTTGTATAGTCTTATAAGTATTCACAGAGAAATGATTCGATATAAATAAAGCCAATGCTTCTTCCGGGGTATACGGCAGTTGTTCTTTACTAGTATTAATTCTTCTGCGTGCTTTTTTATATCCAGTAGCTCGTCTCGGTGAAGCTGTTGAAACTTCCTGAATTAAATTAGCCGCGTCACGTTTCCCACTGGCTCGCACACTTAATTGTGCTGCAAAAGATAGCTGTTCAGCGTCATATTTTTGCAACAAATGTTGAACTTTACGTTTTTTTGTTTTTGTGGAACTATCTTCAAAACTCTTTTTTGGTCTGCCAATACTGGAACTTGGTTTTGGGGACTGTTCATGGAACATTGTGAGCACCAACTCTTCATTTAACCATTCTTCGTTAGCATTTAAAAATAAGTATAATCGCCTTTGTTTGCGAAGCCACTTGAGACGAATCTTCTCACATTCCTTTTTCAAATAGGCCTTAAGAGGCTTCTCCTGATCTTGCGGGAGGATGAAATCAACAAATCTTGATTTGATAAACGTCAAAACCTGATCTAATTTGCCTTTGGGCGGTGTAGATCGCCAAAAGTCAAATAAAAAATTTCGCTGAATTCGGGCACCTATAAAGAAATAATAAGAAATAATTAGAATCGCAGTAAGTCGCATATTCAACTCATGATTTTAACAAACTTAAACCTTAAGAGAATATGTTAAGGCCAGAATTACACCTTGACTCATCTTGACTACCTACTTTACGATTACCTAAACTTATATTATGTCTGTTTTTTGTTCTTTTATAATCGATCTAGTTAGATACAATATAACTAAGTCTTTAACAAACTTTTGGCGGATTAAATCAATTTATATACAGATAATTACCTCTAGTTACAGAATCCATCACTAAAAAGTACTTAAAATCACACAAAAACTCGAAACACAATCACAAACGGCAAGGTTTAAAACTGCACTGACCGAGCGGTCGGCTACCTGAGTTCGACGCGGTAACTTTGCGCATTGTTATTGGAGGGATCGCTGAACAATAGCAAATTCTAAACTTATTTCCGGTTGTAGGGTTCGTCCAAGTGGGTAATGATATAAAAAAAACTGTTTGTTTTAACATTATGAGTTGGGCACTTTTGTCTCTCTAGTTTGGTCAAATCGTATACTGTGCGACGTCTTGGATTTATCACAACACTATCGACTTTAACACCCTCAACAACTATGAAAATGCCATCTATGTCAAAAAATTTGAAAATGTTTGCAGCCGCCATCTTGGATTTTCATTTTGACCAAATTCACACTTTCTCAGAGAAAAGCCGCATGGACCATAACATAACTCCGGTGCCAATAAAAATAAAATAGGTCAATAGTGTCAGAAATATTACAATACAATTTATCAAACAAATAAGTACGCACGTACAGGCTACAGCACAGTAAAGTACCTAATCGTCTAATACTGACAAAAAATACCCCGAAAGAACTCCAACCAAGGACGTTGCGCTAGTGTGAGCCTGTCGGATATACACCTACAGTGAGCAGTACGACCACGCACACATTGACTAAAATTGCTTGACGCGATAGCACTACTAGCTATCGAAAATGTATGATAAATTTGGATGTGCTCGGTAATACCAAAAATGATGAATGAAAACTTAATGTTTTCCATTTTTTTTTCAGTTAGTATCATGTTAATGTATGCTATGCTTCTGCTGAAACAATAGTACAAATATTGTTGTTTATATTACAGAAAAAAACAATATGAAAACATGTCATTTATGTTGTAAAAATGAGCGAAATTCAATTCGCTTAAACTTAATTTTAGGTAAGTTTTTTTGGGAAAAAAAAGATGTACAAGCATAGATAAATACTGTCTAAATCCGAATATCAACTTAAAATGGTGGAAATAAGCTCAAATTCTAAAGGATTTAGGTACAACGTCTGTATGGACAATTCAACAGTCGCCACGTTGAAAATTTATTACACAATTGACGATTTCTTTATTGATGAATCACTGACTGATTGACATGCTATTAATCCATTTGAAATTATTTTATATTTTGTATTAAGTATTATAATTTCCTAATTGTTACATAAAATTATAACGTATAAAATATGATTTGCATGCCCTTGTGATGGTAAAACACGGAGGACTTTTATAATGAAACATCTCTGTACAATTACCCATGTTTGCAAATAAATGATTTAAATTGATTTGATCTGAATGAATACGAGCGGTGGAGACGAAATGAGTGTCATAACGAGAATTTTCGCCTAATATGGTACAAAAGGGGCACCAGTGCATTCCACTGGAGATCCTGAAGGCCTACACGTGTGCCGACCGCCGTGGAGGTATTAGCCGCAAAGTATTCATGAGGATTTCCCTTGGAATAAACACCTTCTGAATACGAAATTATATAGAAATAGAAGAATAGTAACAAGCTCGAATACTCACCCAAGTTAAGATGTAAAGCGCCGAACAAGGTCCTGAAGCAGCGATCGGTAAGCGGCGTGACGACCAGCCTACCGGTGTTGCCGAGGTACTCATAGCCGTACGCCAGCATGGAGTTGATCATGCGGGTTAAGCACTGCCAAGACAAGTCCTCTTGCTCCTACAACATCAAGGTATTATAGACGATTTCTACCAGTTACTACGTAATATAAACTTTTCAACACATTTGCTCAAAAAATGCATTTATGAAGCCTGTATACATTGTTCGCAAGTTAAAAATTACGCACCATACAACGGAACGGGTGGTAAAATAGGTACTCTCACCTAAGTACATGTTTTACCGCCCCCTTCGTTGTATAGCGTCGTGCGTATCCTTTACGGTTTTTTTTTTAATTACTATACAAATATATATAAGAACTCCACCAAGGAGTTTCAAATTACGAGAATAAATAAGCTGAATGATCGAACCTCCTTGGAAGCGCTTTTGCTCAATACGTTTATCTCACTTTAGTATTAAAGAGAAAATGAGACGAAAGATGCTTTTCGACTCGACTATCGCGTTTCGACTTTTTGTTCTAATTTTCACCACGTGTACGTAGCACCATTTGGAAATGGTGCCATTTTAATATTAGAAACGTCAAAGATTGTTATTGTTGCGACTTTCTGACTGATACTTTTCTAAACAAAAATAGTTTAATGAAAAAGGTTGTTTGTTTGTTTGTTTCTATTGTACTGTTTTCTCGCAAATGTGTTGAAAAACGTTGTATGACACACGCGCGGAAATTGGTATTTACAAACTCGTGACTATGGTAAGCCCTCGACTTCGTCTTGGGCTTACATTCGTCTACTCGTTTGTAAAAACCAACTTACCGCACTAGTATCATAAATAACTATTATCGTGCAAAAAAACCACCACAGTAATGCTGCTAAGAAAATAATTGATTAGTAGGAGTTGTGTGGCTTAGGAGTGTGAAATCGAAATTAAATAACGATTACATTTAATAAATGTTAAGTTGAACTACTTGATACTTGTTATAGCTATCATTTAAAAGAGTATATAGCAGGGATGTTAAGGAGCTCTGTAACCGTGACCGAAACTAACGGATATCCGAAATAAAAATGTATCCGTACCCGTAACCGAAAGGTGTTGGATAATTTCGGATATGGGCGGAGATTAAATGAGTCAATTTATGATCATTTTTCTGCCAAGCCGTTTTACTTTTACAATCGTGTTTTACTTTTACCATTTCTTAAAAATCTAATATCCGTAACGGAAACTATCTGAAAGGAAAGGATAGTCCGAAATAATTTCATATCCGTAACCCTATCTGATACTGGTATAATATTATTTCTATATCCATATCCGTATCCAGATTCGAAATTTCATATCGATAACATCCCTGGTGTATAACTAGTTCATAACTAAGGCACTATAAGCTGGGCTATAATTACCTCCCAATAGTATCGTATCTGGGAAAGCCAGTTGAAATCATTGTCTTGGTGCACTTTAAGTTCTATGAGCTGCAAAAGCACGTCTCTTGCGTGGACGTCTAACACCACCAACGCTCCTAGAATTATAACAAATAATATATTTAAGATAGAACGTCCAACAGTACATAACAAAATATATATTTAATGTCAGTCAATATATATATTTTTAGTGAAAATAGCTTATTTTACTGTTGACAGAAATATCGAAGTTTTACGACAGCCAGATTCATTGGAAACTGAAGGATAGATTGAAGTTGCTAGGTATACGGGGTGTAAAAATACCCATCTCGCGTTCTGTACATCAAACTAAGTAACAAACACTGAACAAACATTTTTGCTTGGAAACTACTTTTATTTTTGGTGTGAAAAAGTGCCTTGTTCCACGATTGAGTATGACACATTAAAGAAGTTGTTCACACTTTGTTGCGCACACGTTCATAAGGCACCGAAATAAGGCGGATACAAATTGACGACCCTGGTCGGTCGTCACGGTGCTTGGCACCCCGTAACGGGATATCCAACCAGTCACCAGCGTGTCTGCCACTTCTTCCGCCGTGATAGATGTCATAGGCCACGCTTCGGGCCAGCGCGTAAACCTGTCAACCGTGGTCAGAAAATATGTCAAATTGTCTGAAGTTGGCATTGGTCCTATGATTTCAATGTGGACATGACAGAATCTGTTTGATGAGATCGGAAAAGACATCAGTGGTGCAGATGTGTGCCTGGTTACCTTACTGCGTTGGTACTTTAAGCATGACTTCGCGTATTTTCGGCAGTCGGTGTTGACAGTCGGTGTATTATACAATACAATACGTATTGCTCAGCCACCAATCGTAAGGTTGCTCTCACGCTTGGGTGACTGAGACCAGTCGATCGAAAGCTGCTCGACGGAAAGGTAAGGTGAGGAATAGGCGAGGTCTACCTGTCGACGTGTTGCAGAGTATGGAAGTGTTGGTTCCGGGAACAACGATTTTTGTCAATTTCAAAGAAGTAGATGAGCCCGCATCTTTTAGTTCCTCATCTCTCTCTTGACTCTGCGAGGGCTTGGTAGACCTCTTCTAATGAAATGGATTCAACCCGCGACATAAAATCTGCGACTACGTTGTCTGTGCCCTTAATATATCGTATGTCGATGGTAAATTGGCTGATAAGTTAGTTGGTTGAGTTGTGTTGGTGGAAGCTTGTCGCGACGCTGCATGAAAGCATATACCAGGGGCTTATGGTCAGTAAAAACTACTGCGTTTTGGACTTCTAGTATGTGCCGAAAGTGTTGAACGCTCACAAACACAGCTAGAAGTTCTCTATAATAAGCAGGCCACTGAGATTGTTTCTCGTTTAGCTTTTTGCTGAAATATGCTAGGGGTTGCCAGTTATCATGGACTTTTTGCTGTAAACATGCACCTATGTGCTTGCTGGACGCATCGGTAAAAATACCTAAATGGGCCTCACAATTTGGGTGCGATAGAGTGGTAACATTAGCTAGGCTCTTCTTGCAGTCCTCAAAGCATTGTTCGAGCTCGGGCGTCCATAGAAATGGTTTTGCACCTTTGATGCTAGTTGCAGCGACTGCGTCGATTCAGGGAGCCTGACACTTGGCGGCGCACACAGGGCCGGTTTTACTTTTTTTGATGCCAAAATATAATTTTGCAATGTCTAGAAACTTAACAAAACTACTTTGTGTAGCTTCTTCAATAAACGAACAATAGGATCATAAAACAAAAAAAAAAAACTAAAGTAACACAGAAGCCTGTGTGAGCGCATTCTGTGGCGCTTTTTCTCGCACGGCAAACGTGAGTCAGTTCCGCCCGAAAGCTTGACGGAGTAAACACGTTTGTTTTGTGCCGCAGTGTTTAAAAATTGAGATTTTTTAAGATTTTTAATTACTATTGTTTAGTTGTCGTTTTTTTTCATAAATCTAGCAGTAATATAACTTTACGTGGAAGACTACTTTTATACATAAATCTTTAAGATTCGCTTGAGTTTATAGACTTTAAAAAAATGTTCCGCATAGTTCCATCATATTTTATAATTGCTTAGAAACTACGGTTCGTGAGGATTCAAAACAAGCAAAGAACTCGTCCCCATATCGCCCCCTTTGATAAATGGAGCCCTTTATTTCCAGGTAGTCGCGTTGATCCCGTTTCACAGCAGAGGAAGTTGTATAGAAATAAACTGTTTATATTGTTAAGAGATGAACGTTTTTTTATTAATTTTTCGTCATCCAAGTGTAATGAACGATTATTACAATACATAATGAACCAGTTAAGCATAGTGGACCCGTCTGAGACTTTGATAAAACAGTTAAAGATGTCGTAAAGTGTTTGTGGCTAAGCTTTTAGCTAAATGGCGTGAATGTAAACATATGTTCGACCATTTTAAGCATGCCAATTGGCTCAGTGAAGAATTTAAGCTCCCGGAGATACAATCAACCACTTCAGAACAGCTTACTTCTTCTTTCGGAGAAGAAGCGAGGCAGCGAAGAGGTTGAAAACAAAGATAATGAAGATTCCGATAATTATGTGAATGACGATGAGCAGTTAAATGTCAGTAAAAGGGTCAGTAAAAGGACCTTTTTAGATAACACTTTAAATAAAGCGTGTATTATTTTAATTTTTTTCATAGTCCCGTCCCAAAATGTTATTTCTACCTTGTAACACATAGATAATATATCATTACCAAGTCGAAAAGTAAATAAAAACCTACACTTCATTTTTGTCATCGTAAATTGTTAAACCAGCCCTGAGTGCGGCGTCGAGCAAAAATCTGCAGTAATAGTTAACCATGCCCAAGAACCACTCCATACTGGTGCGGTCGGTTAAACAAGAGCCTTAGGTGTTCAGCATGTTGCTGGGGGTCTTTCGAGAACACGCGGATATCATCGATGTAAGCGAAACAGAAATTAAATCCCCGCATAACATCGTCCATGAACCTTTGAAATATCTGTCCGGCATTTCTAAAGCCAAAAATCATGTAGGGGAATTTAAAGAATGGCTATGGCTATTTCACAAATATCATCAGAATTTACTGGAATTTGCTGATATACTTTAACTAAATCTAGGGTACTGAAAACTGAGCATCCGGACAAGTTGTGGCCGAAATCCCAAATATGGTAGACAGGGTAGCAGTCCGGAATTGTGCGGGCGTTCAGTGCGTGGTAGTCGCCGCATGGACGATAAGTCTCGTCTTTTTTAAGCGCGAGATGTAGCGAGGAGGATCATGAGCTGCTGGAAGGTCGGGATGTGCCTACGTGAATCATCTCCTTGAATTCTTTCTGAGCGGCTCGAAGCTTTAATGGGGCAAGGCGACGTGGTCGCGCTATCACGGGTGGGCCATCGGTAGTTTCTATAAAGTTCACCGTAGTGTGTTTTACCTTTAAGTGCGCCAGGATGATATGCTCGGGAACTTGGCCAAAATGTGCGAGTATGGCGAGTCAGGTGATTGACTGAGTTTAACGCTGGGTTGGACAACTGAGGAGAATTCCGTTTCAGCTGACAACCGTTTTACCATCTTGCAACCTGCCATGAGCACTGTCTGGCAAAAGGTGGTAATAAGCCAGGAAGTCTAAACCAATTATTGGAGTTGCTACTTCTGCGACTATGAATTTCTTTACAAATTCGCGTCTTAAACCTGTTTAACTTGAGTTCGACTAGACCAAAGGTATTTATTTGAGTGCTATTGGCTGCTAAAAGTTACGGAAGTGGCTGCTGGCCCCTGGCCGAAACGTCTAGGTAGGCACGAAAGATCGGATCCGGTGTCGATTAAAAATCGTCGGCCCGAATACCGATCGGTAACGAATAGACGGCGACTTGCTAGGGAGCAGTCAGTGGTCGCCACTACTGTTTGAGTTTGCCTGTGGTACGGGGCAGACCACGTGCACGGTTGTATACACCTGGAAGTTTTCGCAGCGATTCGCCTGTGGTACCAGCATTGGCCATTAGGAATGCGTGAGTGCGAGCCTAAACGACTGCGGTTATTTCTGTTATTACTTGTAGTGAGGCCGGTCACAAGCCGTCAGGTCCGCCACATGTTGTTGGAGCAACTTAAGCTACTCCTTGGTGTCATCACTACATGATGATGATGATGATGTCCTACCGATCAAACTCCATTGCGACCAATTCGTGTCCGGCACTGCCCATACTGCCTCACTGGTGAGTCAGTTTGGGCAGTGCCGTACTCTTACCGGCTAAAACCCAGTCCTGTTTCTAAGTGTCCTCCTGGCATGCTCAGAGACCTTTTTAAATATATTTTTCTTTTTATTTATTTATTTAACAGCTTATGTACACACATATAAAAAGACAAGAAAAAAAAGGAACAGAAAAATACGTACAAAGGTGATGCTTATTTCTAAATAAATCTCTTCCAGCATACCTGCGATAGGAAAGTAAAAAGAAAGATAAAAAGAGATGTAGACAACGAAAAAAAGAAAGAAAGATAAAAAGAGATGTAGACAACGTGTGTAAGAGTAGAAGAGAAAATAAAATAAAAACATATTTAACTATTCAATAATTTAAAAATAAACATACACTATGAAAATATACTTACATACATACCTACTTCTAAGATAAATATCACTAAAATGTATAAATACTAATAATTTTAATAACATAACATAACATTACGCCTTGTTTCCCCGAAGGGTTGGGCAGAGGTGTACCTGTAGTAGGTACACCCACATTTCGCCAGTTATGTTTTAAGTCCCATGTAATAGGGGGCGAGCCTATTGCCATCAACCGGGCACAAATCCTGACTCCGGGCTGCTACTGAGAAATTCCAGAATAGAAAAACCCAATAACACTTTGCCCGACCCGGGAATCGAACCCAGGACCTCATGCTCAGTAGTAGCGCTTGCAACCACTAGACCAACGAGGAATAATTTTAATGTAGTATATAATATAATAATAAATACAAAATATGCAACGAAGTGGAAAGATAGTGTTCCTTCACTCTTCTTTTAAAAACTGCAACAGTTTGGCAGTCCCTAATGTTAGGCGGAAGTGAATTCCACAACCGAACCGCGTGCACACTGAATGAGTAGGAGTAGAAGTCGGTTGAGTGGGGAGGGGATTATTTGCATTTTCTGTCTTTATTTCGTTGAATTGATAAATTTATTATTTATTTATTTATTTAATTTAAAAGAAAGCTTACAGACTTATAAATAGCATGCATAACTAGTGACATTTGCTAATTACAAGCTTCCACATGTATATATCTAATTAGCTTTGAGTTACTTGCGTTGACCAGTTACAGCGATTTGAGTAAGTAAACAGATTACAATATTAATATTGATTTATCTTGGTATATAAATGTCGTGAATTGAATGAAATTGGGATTAGGGCAAGAATGATGATGTCGAGATAATATATTAGGTGTGTCAAGTCGTGCAGTATCAAAATCAAAGTTAAAAGCTATTTATGGTTGTCACCAAAATACTACCTGTTCAGAATCTTTTTAATTTTGATTTAAATAAAGGTTTTACTAATTTAAATTTAAATCTATGTTTTATTTATTAACCTGAATTTATGTTTTGTTTTCTTTTTAAAAATGTATTTATTTTTTGTCTGCTTTGTCTGTATGCCAGTTCTATAGCCCAGTGTTGTATTAGCCCAGTCAATAACAACATCAAGCATCGCAAACGCTCATCTAACTACGATTCTTTTATATGCTGTTAGGTGCCCTTTTTTATTTTGGGTTGGGATTCATCAAATGACTCCTCCCGCTCTGGGTGGAGCGAGAGGGCGTATAGGACGGTATCCCTTTCGGACTTTCCCGCAACCCCGGCAGGCAATGGTCTCATCGGACCCCTTCACTTGCTGACACTCTTTGAGGCGCGCGTGGAACACAACGCGCCGTCGAACTTGGTCCTTGCCGGACGAGCTACCCATTGCTCACTGTCCGCAAGCCCGCGCCTACGGTGGCCGGGAATCAGCAATTGACTCCCGACGCCCAGGGCGTCTCCTCCTGCGGCGGCTAGGGGCGTGAGGGTGCGAAATTTGCCTCTCCCTCACGCGCTCCGTCTCCTCCTTTGCAAGCATTACTGCTTCGCAGAAGGAGGTGACGGCCTCCCATGCCCTCTCACTCCGTACCATGGCCTGGACCAGGGCCGGACGCGAGAGATCCCCGCCACCGATCGCCTCCACGTCACACGGCGGTGCTCTGCCCAAGCCGGGCATACCTCCACCGTATATTCCACCGTGTCCTCCGGGCGATCCACGCAGTGATGACTCCCGGGCGTTTCCTCCCGCCTTCTGTTAGGTGCCCTGAGTGTAGTTTATACCCAAGTTTGCAATCCTGAAAACCTTGTGCTAGTCCCATGGTGCTCCGGTAAGTGTCTTACCACATTTAGCAAGACACGTACCGGAGCACCATGAGAGGATTTCCTTTGGCCACCTTTCGGCTCCATCATCATTACCCTAAATGACAAGTAGTATAGTCCAAGGTTGTATCCAGGGTCTGATGATGGAGCCGAAAGGTGGCCGAAGGAAATCCTCTACCAAACAAGACAGCACAAATGGTTTACATTAGGTGGTGTCCAGGGTCTGATGATGGAACCGTAAGGTGGCCATAGGAACTCCTCAACTAAACCAAATAGCACAATCATGTTTGGACTTGTTCGTTTTTTCCTGACAAGTAATATAGCCCAAGGTTGTATCCAAAGTCTTATGATGGAGTCGGAAAGTGGCCATAGAAACTGCTCAACCAAACAAGATGTCATAGTTTTGTAATGTAGCCATGAGACACTTTTATACAGAGCTCAAAATCCCGGTAGCTTTAACTAATGCCTTTCACATTAGACAGTCCCCATGCACGTGATTTTATAATCATAGCTAGAGAGCGACTGAATGTTGCCAATAACTTGGCAGATTATGTTGACGAAACAAGACTAAACCGAAACATAGTCGATTTCAAAAATACTAGGCTGTTGAGCAGAATAATGTTACCACATTCCCAATATCGACCGCTGAAAAATTTACTATATCCCTTCAACTGAAAACTCGCACCTAGTTATTACAGTGAACATGTACGCAGCAGTGGATCATTTCTTAGCAACCATTTTTTTTATTTTTTTTTTGGTTCGATATTATCAAATAACTTCTCCCGCTCTGGGCGGAGCGCGAGGGCGTGTCAGACTCTTACTGACTAAAACCCACACGTGTTCCTTCAGTTGCCTGTATGTTGCCAAGGGCCACGGTGTCCCTTTCGGACTTTCCCGCAACCCCGGCAGGCATCGGCCCTAGCGGACGCCGTCAGTTGTGCTGACATCTCTGTGAGACGCACGTGGAACACAACGCACCGTCGACCCGAGCCTGGTCCTTATCGTACCGCGAGCTACCCATTGCTTACCGTCCGCAGGCCTGCGCCTACGGTGGCCGGGAATCGGCCTGGTATTCCCGACGCCCAGGGCGTCTCCTGCGGCGGCAAGGAGCGTGAGGGCGTGAAATTTGCCTCGCCCTCACTCGTTCTGCCTCCTCCTTCGTGAGTATTGAGATGGAGGTGACGGCATTCTTAGCACCCCCTTCCGAAGGTTCCTTCTTTGCGCTGTAGGATTTTCCTCGTGGCTACGAGCCATATGACCAAGAGTTCCGCCTGGTAGACCGTGCAGCACGACGGTAAGCTAAGCTTTATCTACTTGATCTCGGCATCGCTGTCCCACAGGGACAGTGCTGCACCGACCTTGCCCGCGATCTTTCTGCCGTTGGTGAAGAACCGTTATACAGTCCTACCTTCTCGTAGGAAGAGTTAAATGTCAAGGACCGAATGGCAATTCACTCTAGCGGTATGGTGGGGACAAATGTAAGCCGTTGTCTGCTTCAGCCTCAAATAAATGATAAGCCAAATTGTACCCAGCACGCCAGGGTCATGACACAATTTGACTTGTCATCTATTTTATGACGGCAGCATCCTCTTATACTCATAAAATTAAAATGGTAGGTACTGTAGTTGGGTATTTACCGAGTGTGATCCTGTTCTGCAAATTAAGGTGACCGCGCACCAAGTCAACAATTTTTGATATTTGTAAATTACACTTATCCCAGTACGTCTTCATAGCAGCAATGTTGGTGTGAATGGCTTCTGTTACTTCTAATGTCCAGAAAGTCATCGCTATACATTGTACCTATACATAAAGGATTTTATTTAAATCGCTAAAAAGGTTCAGCCAAAGTAATTTTTAAGAAATGTGAAAAGCGCCAACAGTGACCATAATCACCATAGAGTAAAGTCTGTATCCAAAGTAGGCTATTCGTTCAAAGTTGTGCAAATGCGCACTGGGAATTTTTCATATTAATAATATAAATAGAATAATATAAATTATATAATAGGTTGGGGAAAAAGTTGCTTGGCATTTTTTAAGAAAATTGAAAACATTTTTTAATATAGTTTATTTACATTTAACTAAAGTATGTAGGTACCATTTTGTTCGATAACTTTTTGCCATCTTGTAGGTAGGGACATGATCCCATTGCTATAGAAATTCTGGGACTTTTGATCAAAATACCGCGACAAGTGGTTTTGGCAGTCCTCTCGTGATGTTAACCTGACACTGCCTAAGGAATTCTGAAGAGACCGAAACAGGTGGAAATCTGAAGGTGCAAGGTCAGGACTATACGGCGGATGCATTAACACCTCCCAGCCAAACTCTCTATGTTTTGCTGAGTGACTAAAGATGTGTGAGGTCTAGCGTTATCATGATGAAAAACCACACCCCTTCTGTTGATTAATTCCGGCCGCTTTTTCTCAACTTCTTGCTTTAATCTCATCAGTTGTTCGCAGTAGAGTTCAGAATCGATGGTCCTGCCTGGTGGTAACAGCTCATAATGAATAATGCCCTTCCAATTCCACCACACACACATCATCACCTTGTTGCGAGTTAACCTGGGTTTCGCCACAGTCTGTGAAGCCTGACCGGCCTTTGACCACCACGTTTTTCGTACGTTTTTATCGTAAGTGATCCACTTTTCATCACCAGTTATCAGCTTCTTCAAAAATGGTTCGGTTTCATTACATCGTAATAAAGAATCACAAATGAGTACATGGTCCATTAGGTTTCTTTCAGTGAGCTCGTGAGGTACCCAAATATCGAGTTTTTTTGTGTACTCACTTTTTTCAAATGCGACAAAACTGTTTTGTGGTAAATTCCCAGTTCTTCAGCTACGTCGTAACTACTGATATGCTTAACTTGCTCCACTTTTTCAAAAATGGCATCCATTTTATCCGTAATAGGGCGACCAGAGCGACGTGCATCTTTGACATCAAAATTTCCGGATTGAAAATGCTTAAACCAAATTTGTGCTACTCTCACAGACACTGCACTAGGTCCATAAACATCGCAAATTTTTTTCGCGGCTTGCTTTGCATTTTTACCTTTTTTGTAGTAAAATTTTAAAATGTATCGAATTTCTTCATTAGATTCACTCATCTTGACGGTACGAAAAACAAATGAAATGAAAATCACACATTTTCCTAATTTGAATTTCAAATTATGTTCTTTAAAATTTAAACTTTCAATGATACTAAAACCAGCCAGATACAAATAGTATAGCCAAAGAGATTTTATTACAAGTTCATACATACTATAATGCGAAAACACTTTTTCCCCAACCTAATATTATTCTTTGGGTACGTTTATCGGTGTGGCAATAGACTATTTTGATAGCTTTTGATATGGATGGAATTAACCTTAACTAAACTTGCAATTTTATTAGAGGGCATCTAATTTGGGCGATAGCGATGGATGAATGACTCGGGGCAAGCCCGAGTTGGGTCCCGATCTGCAATCTGTCGCCCACATTGGAAGCACCCCAAATTGTTATGACTATATGATACTAACGGCTTGGCCAGGCCAAACGAGCACCCACTCGTCTCGTAGCCGATGCAGATAGTCATCGTATGATTCGGCCACTACATTGTGGACAGATGCTTTCATCGACTTTTCCAATTCCAGCAGCCACTTCTCAACCTATACGGAAAAATGTAAATGAAGTCATAAATATTTATTTATTAATTTTTTCAATTTTAAAAAAGCTTATAGACTAATACACGTAAATGGTAACGAAGTAGTAAACAACTGACAATTGACATATAAATTATAAAGTTGTTACACAAGATTAAAGAAAAAAAAAAAGGTATGTAAAATATAGGTAGGTATGCCGTGATAAACCACAAACATTCACCCATTGAAATATTCCCTACTCAAAATTGTCGTGATTCTTAACACACTCGTGCAAAATAAATTATAATATTACGGACTAGGTACCACAAAAGTTAAAAAATAAAGATACAGAGGACTACGTTACCTGTCCTCTCGCCGCGGCAGTATTGATAGTCAAAGTGAGCAACACAATCTCTCCTTCCGAGGATCTCATGTGTGTCACCACCATGTCCTCAGTGAACGTCAGTCGTGCCATACCTTCGAAACATTTCTTGAGGTGAGGTTGTACACTGTTAAAATAGGAATAAGAGAATTAAATCGATTTAATCCACACAAGTAATATTAATATTGTTCGTATCTTTAGATGCAGCTAATGCAGTAATAGATTTCGCACTGAGGTTAAAATGAGAAATCTTTAGTTCAAAGGTTCAAAACCTAGCTCAATCGTATGTAGCACTACTGACGAGATCCAGTCACAAACTTACAACTGTATCATGTCATGGTCATCATTGGCAGATTGTTCCACCCACTGATGACTAATAGGCCTCCTCCCTTTTGTGCCATGCATTCCTGGCAGCATCATGCCATGAACTTAATAAAAAAATTATATTCATCCCCTCGTTGACAGACAACATACAGCCTAAACACAAGAGTTCCTTATTTATAACGAAAATAAGCACTGAGGAAGGACTTTTAAAAATGGAGACTTGTATGATAATTTTAAAATATTTTATTTTTGGTTTTTTTATTTTATTTCAGCTAATCAAAGTACTGGCCCAAACTATATATACAATTTCGCCATTTTGATGGCAGTTTGTTTATCCCATTACTGTAGAAGTCTGCCGGACGGGAGGCGATGAAGTCCGCGAAAGCGTTTTGTACTGCATCTCGGGTTTTGAATTTTTTCCCACTTAAAAAATTGTCTAAATTTTAAAAAAAAACGTAGAAATCAGTTGGGGCAAGTTGTTGGTCTGTCGTGAAGTGTGAGCTCGCGCGTTGTCGTGGTGAAGCAATGGGGAAGGGCGATTGACTAGTCTTGGTTGTTGAATTACGAGCTTCTCCATCATTGTTTGCAATTCTTGGCAATGGACATCTGCCGTCACTGTTGTGCCATTCGGTAAGAAGCTGTGATGTACACGTCCGGCACTGGTCCACCAGACGGTCACCATCATCTTCCTATGAGTAATATTTTTTTAGCGCACTGATTAGGTGCTGTACCCGGGTCCACCCACTAAGACGAACGCATACGGTTGTCGTACAGGATCTACTTTTCATCGCAGGTAACAATTCGATTAAGATTCCCTCGTTTCTATGCCAATTCAGTAGTGCTACGCATGCTTCGACGCGTAAATCTCGCTGTTGGTCGCTTAGTTAGTGTGGCACCCACTTATCTAGCTTTTTTATCTTTCCGATTTGATGCAAGTGCTTTAATGTTGTTTTGACACTAACTCCAAGGCCCGCAGCAAGCTCAGCCGTAGATTGAGTTGGATCCGCTTCCACTATCGCCTTCAATTCGTCGTTGTCGACAATGGTTACCGACCGACCGCGAGGCTCGTTCTTCAACTCAAAATGTCCAGATTTAAAACGATTGAACCAATAATCGACCGTGTTTATGCCAGCAGTGTTAGGCCCGTACACGTCGTTAATGTTTCGTGTTGTTTGCGCAGCGGTATTTCCACGTAGGAACTCATATTCGAAAATTTTACGAATTTTCTGTTTATCCATGGCGCCAAAGACTACCACAATGTCACAAAAACAAAAAACTATCTAAAAGTAAATGACTGAATTTGAAATTAAATTAACACGTCTTTCGAATAAAATTCATTTGAATTTCGAATTGCGCGGCAATCCACAGATCAGAAATCTGAAAATGCTGTTTAAAGAATCTCCAATTACATAGGTAAAGACCTATTATATCCAAAAGAGGTTAATAAGGGATAAAAGTTTGTATGGAAATTAGTAATTTTTGAAGTAAACAGAATTTTAAGTTCCAACTTCTACGATCGAATCGTAGAAGTTGGAACTTAAAATTCTGTTACTGTACTTAAAGTTCTGTTTATAAGTAAAAGATATTTGTATAATCGATTTATGGAAAAACTCATTATCTAAGCTTCCTGAGAAGTTTCCGTCCGTCCGTCCGTCGAAAGAAGTCAGTTTTAAACGCACCGCGTAGGATCCTTAGTTTCAGACAGGATTTCAAGCAGTTCGTCGTTGGAGAGGAAGAAGAAGCGAGGGAAGTAAAGACGCTTCTTCTCCAGATACTGGTTCAGGCCGCGCTGCACCATCTCCAATAAGTTGTTGGACTTCTTCAGTCGGTCCAACATCTTCTCTATCTGGATGACGTCAAGTACTCGCGGCTCTGCGAATGCGGCTTTCATTATCTCACGCCACATCTGTATAGGCATTTTTTTATGGTTACACATAATGGAATAGATGTGTATGTATGGTTTACATCAGTCTGTGCCTAAACTAGACATGAACTGAGCATTCTGGCGTAAACTTAATTTTGCTGAGTCAATATTGTAGGTGCTACTGAAATTTTCTAACCATTTGCGAAGCTGCAATTTAATAAATATGTAGAATCAAATTAAGATGATAAAAGTAACAAACTTTCAACTTCAAATCTATTTAGGAATTCAAAATCTCACGATAATTTTCATGTTTATGGAACACAAGCTAGCTGGTGGGCCATATATGTTTCAAATTTGAAGTACCAATTACTTTGACTTTGAAAGGTAGAATGACATTCATTTTTTGACAGGAAGTTAGATTATGGTAGACATTTGCAAAATGGGACGCTATACGCTCGAACAAAATTGGGAAATATTAAAAACTTACTTCCAAAGTAGTGAGTCTGTAACGCAAACTGTAAGAAATTTACGTGGAACATTGTTGAGAAATGATCTGCCTTCAGTTCAGTTTGTGCGTCAATTTGTGAAGCGAGTTCGTGAAAATGGATCGTTATTGGAAAAAGCAACCCTTGTACGTTCTCGTTCAGTGCGTTCAACGAAAACATTGCTGCTGTGCTCAGAATGTGCAAGAACATCCATCAACATCAACACGTTATCGTTCTCAGGAACTGAACATTTTTCGCACTTCTCTGAGAAGAATTTTGCATAATTACCTCGGTATGAAGGCTTATAAAGTTCAATCGGTCCAAAAACTGAAGCTTCATGACCATAACATGCGTTTTCGCTTCGCCCAATGGGCTGAAGAATGTTTGGCAGGAGATGAAGAATTTTACCGAAAAATCGTGTTTTCATATGAAACTCATTTTCATCTCGGTGGCTATGTCAATAAGCAAAATTTCCGCATATGGGGTTCAAAGAACCCACACGTGACTATTGAGAAGCCAAAGCATCCACAACGAGTCACTGTATAGTGTGGATTTTTGTCTGGCGGCATCATTGGACCATTTTTCTTCCAAAATTAGCAAGGAGTCGCCGTTACCGTCAACAGTGAGCGTTACCTTGCCATGCTCAACGAATTTTTGTTTCTAAAAATTGAAGAGAATGACATGGACGACATTTGGTTTCAACAAGACGGGGCCACATGTCACACTGCCAACGTAACCATCGATATTTTGCGCACTGTTTTTGAAAATTGAATAATCAGCCCAAAATACTGATGTCAATTGGCCGCCTCGGAGCTGTTATTTGAGCCCTTTGGATTTTTTTCTGTGGGAAACCATTAAACATAAATGTTACACAAACCATCCAGAGACAATTGAAGCGTTAAAACATGAATTCGAAGTTGCCATTGAAGAGACTCATGCCGAAACAATCGAAAATGTACTAAATAATTGGGTTGATCGGATGGGGTACTGCCGAGCCAGTCGTGGTAGTCATATGAATGATATTGTGTACCATTCTTAAATGACAAAGTTCAACCTTTCCAATAAAACCAGAAATTTGAAAAATAATCAGTAGTTTTTTTTTATAGCCGATTCAAATTTAAAACACTAGATGGCCCTCCCTGTATAAAAATATCAAACAAAACAATCATGACAAAGTTCAAATTCCGTTCCAACAGATTTTTTTTTTCAATCTTTTTTCTACAAACAGCCAATTAAAAAGCAACATAAAATGCATAAACCTAAAATAGATTATTGATTACGTGGTGAGATTATTCAATACATGTAAATTATCTAAAATTGGGTATCCAAGTAGGCTTAGCACGTTGCTATTAGGTACATGCACTCAATTTGGTCATACCTTATCAACAGCACTGAACCGTCGTCCTTCTTCCGGGATCTGCTGCTGAATGTCGGGTGACGAAAAGATAGGCTCCAAATACATCCAAGTAGCTTGAACTTTCAACCACTCGTCTAAAATCTCTTGTAGAAGAATCAACTTACCCTCCCAGTCACTGAAGAATAACGAAAATAACAATAGTGTATCATCAAAATATTATACCCTAGTTATAGTACCTAATTTTATCTACTGAATAAAACAACCCAGGAGTACTGCAGCGCCTGAGTGTATGTGTACCAGACCGCTACGTGGGGAGACGGTGCGGCGCACAGTGGATCGAAAATCGGCTGTAGAAGACATAGGATCTCGATTTCTTAAATGTTATTTTTTTTACTGGAAATGACTTCTGCTGATCATTACTGTTCTATAAAATGTCATATGAAGTAATTGTGTGCACAAATGGAAGAGTTATAATTTTTATAAGAAAAAAATGTATGGAGCCGACATGAAAAATGAGGATATCTCTGGAATCACAAGGTTGGCCGTTATATCCTTGCACACTGCTATAGTACTATTTATTTGTAAATTTTTGACATACTTAATAGCGCGGCATCACTTGCGATTTTTGTTTGAAAAATCATCAAAATTAAAAAAAAAAATTGTGGACGGTTGATGACATGTAGTACCAATCGTACAGTTCCACGTATTTTTCAGCGGTTGTTCTAGCGTATTCTTTAAATTTCGGCACGTCTACAATCTCTCCAGATGTGATAGCTTGCAGAATCACAGCAAATCTGCGTATCCACTCGTACGTTCTAGTGCACTACAGTGCCCCAAAAAAAATATAGGAACTTACGTCAGTGGTCACT
This sequence comes from Xanthia togata, assembly GCA_963853775.1. Classification (NCBI taxonomy): domain Eukaryota; kingdom Metazoa; phylum Arthropoda; class Insecta; order Lepidoptera; family Noctuidae; genus Xanthia; species Xanthia togata. The sequence goes on along the minus strand of OY970798.1, from coordinate 20,828,579 downwards.
GTAGTGCCCCGTAGTTTTCTTGTGGAGTGGTACGGAAATAGTAAGTTCTGTGCTTATTTATGGCACTTTCATACGTTATCTGTAGTTTTTAATACACAGAAATAATTAGAGATGGCTCTGAAACCAAATCCGGTGCATTTTTCAAAACTCTGTGGTTGGTACAACGAATTGAAGTCAGGCTGTGGTCAGGACTGTTTCGTGTGTGATCGTGTGTCTGTCTCGACGTAAATAAGTCGTAATTACTTTTGTTTTATTGCATATTTCTATTATTTTAATATATTAAATTTTTCTAGACAATGTACACGTTCCAATGGTGTATAATTATCATACTCTTTTATTCTCCAAAGTTGATAAATTTAGCACAAGAAGTTGGTCGGTTGTCGAGTGCCCGTTTGTGTATGTTTACGGTAAGTTTTTGTTTTGTTTACGGACTGTAGAAGTTATTTGCAAGAGAAATTAAAAGAAAGAAAGAAAAGAAAGAAAGAAAATATGTTTATTCTGCACAAACGAAACGCACATTATAACAAAAGAAAATAAAATAAAAATTACATCCTAATTTCATGAAATAAACTGTCTAGAATAATTAGTTAAAGCAAAAAATCATTTACGTTGATATTGCTTGTTGCCATGTTGGTTTCTCTGCAATTTATTTAGAAATTAGTGAGACCATTTTGTTTAAAGACAATAGTCCCACTCTTGCCAATAAGTGTACAGACTGGGAGGGCTTCAAGATCAGATTGAATGATCAAATAGACCTTAAAGTCCCATTAAAAACACCCGAAAACCTAAACATTGAAGTAGAGAATTTCATAATGCATATCCAGCAAGCAGCGTGGGAAAATAGACCTGACTTCAACAAGAGGACGAAGGGAAAAACATACCCCTTCAGAATCAAGCAGCTCATTATGGAAAAAAGAAGTCAGAGAAAAACATGGCATCAATCTAGGTGCCCTGATGACAAACGAAAACTCAATAACCTGACGAAAAAAATAAGAAGACTTATCCAGAACTTTAAAGACGAAGCAACCAACACCTATATCCAGAATCTAAGTAACAACCAAAAGACAGACTATTCCTTATGGAAGGCTACTAAGTACCTAAAAAGGCCGGTTACCCAAGTCCCACCTATTAAGTGTGAAAACGGGCATTGGGCCATTACTAATGAGCAAAAAGCTAAGAGGTTTGCAGAGCATCTAGAAAATATATTTCAACCAACCGACGAGGAACTCATTGAAGATCACACTTTGGCTAATAAGGTGACATCTGAAAATGAAGTAACTATAAAACTAGTAACACCGAGAGAAGTTGCACGAGAAATAAAACGTAATATAAGTTCACGAAAATCACCAGGTTACGATTTAATAACAGGAGAAATACTACATAACCTACCAAGAAAAGGTCTGGTTAAGTTAACAACCCTTATCAATGCTGCACTAAGGCTAAAATTTGTACCAGACGTATGGAAGGTGGCTGAAGTAATAATGATAGCCAAGCCAGGAAAACCGGCTCACGAAACATCATCATATAGGCCCATTTCCTTACTACCAATCATGTCCAAGCTGTTTGAAAAGCTGTTACTCAAACAGCTTAATCCAATAATAGATAATAAAAACATCATACCAGAGCACCAATTTGGTTTTCGAGAAAAACACTCTACCATCGATCAAGTGCATAGGATCACAAATGTAATAGAAAACGCCCTTGAAGACAAGAAAGTATGTGCTACTGTATTCTTAGACGTGGCACAAGCGTTTGACAAAGTATGGCATGAAGGCCTTATAAATAAATTGAAAAGTCTGTTACCAAAGCAGTTTGCAGATATATTAGAATCCTACATTCTGAACAGAGCCTTTAGAATAAGACAAGAAGACGCCTACTCAGAACTGAAACAAATTAATGCTGGCATACCGCAAGGAAGTGTATTAGGTCCGATCCTGTACCTACTATACACTTGCGATATTCCTGAATTAGAGCAAAACACGATTGGGACCTTTGCTGATGATACAGCCATAATGGCTGTGGGTAACAGCCACGAAGAAGCAGTGGAAAAGGTCCAAATGGCTGTAAATCAAGTTTATAACTGGACCAAAAAATGGAAGATTAAACTAAATGAATCCAAATCTGTTCACATAGACTTTTCCAACAAAAAACATCAGTATTCTCCAGTTTACATTAACAATAAACTAGTACCATACGAGAATACAGCTAAGTATCTCGGGATGACCCTTGACGCAAAGTTACGCTGGAAAGCCCACGTTAAGAAGAAAAAAGATGAACTCGACCACCGATTCAAAAGAATGTATTGGCTGCTTGGAAGAAACTCCATGCTGTCCGTGCAAAACAAATTATTGCTATACAGACAAGTCCTGATGCCAGTTTGGACTTATGGTATCCAGCTATGGGGCTGTACCAAACAGACCAATATATTAACTATACAACGATTCCAGAACAAAGTGCTAAGGGAAATTGTAAATGCACCTTGGTACATACGAAATGATGACCTCCATCGGGATCTAAAAGTTGAGTTCATCGATAAAGTGATCCAGAAATTTGCAGAAGCTCACGAAAAGAGGCTTCATCAGCATGTGAACGTCGAAGCAATCCAGCTTCTCGATCACACAAATATAGTAAGAAGACTAAAAAGAACAAAACCGTTCGAGTTAGTGTTTAGTGTTAGTGAATAGTGTAAAGTACAAAAGTGCCAAACAAACACAAGAATGAAGTGTATTCGCCTTAATAGAGACAATAAGAAAAGTGCTATTGGACACATTCTTAGTAAAGACAATTTAGTAGTTTAGGTTATAATTTAATTACTTATTAGTCTATTTAAAAGGCTAGATTGTAATAAGATTAGGGTTCATTCTATTGATGAACCTTAGGACAAGGGAAAAAAAAAAAAAAAAAAAATGTTGGTTTTGATACAAATCTCGCGAGAATGCTAGGCGATACGGCGATACTTGAGACTCGAGTAGTCTTGTTTTGAATAATTTATTTTATCTACTTCTCATGAATATAATAAAAATCTTTTGCTATTGTCTTGAAGAAAATATAGTCTACTTTATTTACAATTTTTTTAAACTGTTACAGATAGATATATTTTAATCACGAAAAATAAAATTGGCTGGAAATCAGTATAAAAAAAAAACTTTTTTAAGTTTAACATTTTTTTAAAGGGTAAAGATGTAAATTTGGAGCATATATTTTTATTTAACTTTATTCTGTATACGCTAACGTAATCAATGGTATTTTTTATTTTGAAATTGCTCTAATAGTTTTCTTTTGGCAAACGTTTTTATCGGGGAAGATCCGCGGCGCGCGATAGAAGCGCTGGCACTCAGGTGTCCAGCGTCGTAAGCTTACCCAGACGGCTCGCGGGCAGTATCGTGCAAGTGGGTATTAGGTCTTCATCTAATCCAGTGATCGCTGCAGTTTTATCAGGAAAATCAAAAAACCGCCTTGCTGTGTTCCCGTCGTTAGTTGTGCCTGATCCTTGCTTAACGATGTCAATCAAAAGGTTGAAATCATCTTTGAATCGATCTTGAATGAGTTTTTTCGTGAATGCAATAACTCTTGATGACCTTCTCCTCTCGCAGACCACTTTTTGAAGTCGAGACGATACGCTATGTGTAGAAGACATTCCATCACATTAATGCGGGCATGAAGTGATGATAATCCGAACTCATACACACCAGAAGAAATGGTTTTTGACGCAATGACATGTAATTTATTTATTTCTGTAGGCTTATCCAAACACAGGTAGCAGTCCGCATTTGACTTAGCTTCAGACAGATATGTACAAATTTTGCCGTCAATCATCGTCATCATTAATTTGTGACTAATTTCATGTCCTTGACATTTTGAGGGAACGAGAGCTTCAATTTCGTTATCCATTGCAGTTTTTTCATTTATGACAACGTCTTTGGTTTCTTTCACAAAACTAAACTGGACTGGACGGCAATACCTAGGTGAGCAGGGTTTTGGATTCACCCATAAGGTATCACCGTCAGCTGTCAACTTTAATGGAACCAAAGAGGTCATAAATATGCTGGAATCATCTTGACCACTCTCTATGTTTTGCTTATATCCACTTTGGTTAGATGCACCGTCAAATACCCACTTTGATATTAATATCAATTGTTTATCTTGTATCGCATCAGGACTACGAATAGTTTTAAAAATTCTGTTCACTGTTAAATCTAGTAACGCTTGTAGTGCAATCTTAGCAGATGAATCCGTTACAGTCACAAATTTCTTCGGAGGGTAGCACTGTAGCTTAGCTTTTTGCACTTTATAGTAAGACGGATATATCTCCTTTGAATCTTCTCGAATAGTCGTTTCCCTTAATGTGATATATTGCCATTTCGATAGTTTTAATGAAAGTAGCTAACCCAGTGCTTTTTCTGGTGAAAATATTGTTGAAGGAGCTGGTTTGTTCAACATTTCCTTGATTTTTGCTGCTGCTTCTGGATTTTGGAGCATATGTTCAATAACAGATGCAATATCCTCACGACCATCTCCTTTCAAAAGTGCTGCAGCTGAATAAGCTACTTCATTAGGGTCATCGCCTATATGTTCATCAGATCGTCTCTTCTTCTGCTTGTTACTTAGATCTTCAAACGGCTTTCGAGATCTTTTTGTCATCGTTGAAGTTGATTTCATTGTTGAAGTTGATGGTACAGGTGCAGGTACAGGTTCAGTAGAAATATTTTCACTTGTTGATTCTTGAATGAGCAAATTGGTTTGCACGCAGTTTGGCCAGTCAATATTTGCCTCAAGCCAATTACTGTAATCACGTCTAAAAACTTCACTTTTCCTGTGGGATCGTAACCATCTCTTTTGAACTGCCCGTGTAAATCTTCGATAAAATTCTTTCACGGTAACACTGTCTTCATCTGAAAGGCTAGAGCCCAGTCGAATAACAAGTGTGTTGAACAATATTTCATGATCGAAAGACGAAGCATCCTGATTGCTCAGAATAACAAACAAATCCAAATTTGTAATAATGCTTTCCATTATTCACGATCACTGAGTAAAAAGACACGGTAGGATAGATGTTAGTATTAGAAATGCTCTAAATGAACTGAAGTTGTGAATCCAATGTTTGACTATTTATTGTTATTGACTAATGATGGTATCACATTTATCTAATTACTTTCATTAAGTTAATCCTGCACTAATTGCTAAATTAGCGAGTACCCCAAATTATTTTGGTACGTATCCTTTTAACTAGGTATATAGGTATTAAGTTTTATTAATCATTAGCTAATGTGGACTTGAGGCATTAGACAAGATTACGTATTACGTAATTCATAATTACCATGTCATTTCAAATGAAAATCACAAAGTAGGTAATACGACTTTGTGATTTCTTAGAATGTTTTGGTCTAAGCATAAAAAATATTGTAAATTACACTTGGTATAGCCATATTTAAGCATTAAAATGTATCATATATTTTTTATTTTATTTTTTATTTTGAAGATTTTTAAAACAAAAATCGCAAATGATGCCGCGCTATTAAGTATGTCAAAATTCACAAATAAATAGTACTATAGCAGTGTGCAAGGATATAACGGCCAACCTTGTGATTCCAGAGATATCCTCATTTTTCATGTCAGCTCCATACATTTTTTTCTTATAAAAATTATAACTCTTCCATTTGTGCACACAATTACTTCATATGACATTTTATAGAACAGTAATGATCAGCAGAAATCATTTCCAGCAAAAAAAATAACATTTAAGAAATCGAGATCCTATGTCTTCTACAGCCGATTTTCGATCCACCGTGCGGCGTCGCCGTCACCCGCCGATGCGGGCCGTGCCGGTTGCTAGAACCAACCTTCGCGCCACATCACCAATGATTGACCCGCGCAATTCGGATTATTTGGGTTATTTGATTTGTACATGAAGATCGATGTATACATGCCATTTGAGTGAACTCGCAAAAATACTGTTGTTTACTTTATGTTATAGTGTAGATTAGAGTAGGCTATAAGTTATTCGTTTTTTTTTTTTATATTTAGGGAATTTAGTAAAGTAGTTATTATTTGTAGATGTTATTATAAGTCTATCGCATTAGGTATACACCTGTAATGATAGTTGCATGGGAGATTTTAATAATAAATACATAAATAGATAATTATAATAACGTTAGAAGAATATGAATCAAAACGTACTGAATCAATTCCTCAAATGGTTTGATATACGGTGAGTTCTTCATAGTCTGAGTCTTAACAATATGATCATCTAACAGCAATTGAATCTCGTCGACACTTGACAGAATGTAAGTCCCAGTGTCCCTGAAAATTTTGAAATAACATAGGAACTCATTAGGTTTATTTTCATTCGAAAAATAACACATTTTATTAAAGAATGAAACAATGTCCTAAGCCATAGGCTAATAAAATTAAGCCTTACTTGTAAATGAGAATTTCGAAGTTGAGGTCGGCCCATTCCTTCATCATCTTGTCTAGAGCCCTCTCGAGGTTGTTCTCTTTAGTGGCGGCTTCCGATATGCCCTCGAACTTATCAATGTAGTCACCCAGGTTGAAATCGATCACTTTCTCTAGCGACAGATCGTCATCCACGACAATGGGAAATCCAACGATTTCTGAGATCTTCTCCCAATGTCGCAGCTTCATACCAGGGTTCCCAAGTGTTTGTATGATTGGCATTTGTTCCTTGAACCCATCAATTTTTTCTCTGAAAGTTGTTCCCTATCATTTTAAAAGTCCAATAATAAAGCAAATATTTATTTAAAAATAATAACCCAAACTACCTCACAGAAGTAGCGAGGCGATGAGTATCTGGAACATCCGCGAATGACTTCTCTAACTTGTACACAATTTTATAGTAATAACTGACGTCACCTTCAATTTCCTCTGGATCAAAACTGCCAACCTAAAATATATATTATTTTATTCATTTTAAGAAAACTTACAGCTAATACATTCGAGTAGTCAGTGGTAATATGTAGAAGAAAGCCAATTACAAGTTCCACTTATATATATTCAATTATTTGAAGTAATGCGGCAAATGGCAACCAACTAAAAATGTCAATTAATTGAAAATGACTATGGTAATGTGTGTTACTATGACCTGAATGCAGATCTCCACAATAAACTTGACCGGCTTCAAAATAACTGCATTCGATTCGTTTTCAATCTTCGTAAGTATGATCATAGGTCGGCGCACGGATTGGTTTTAAAATGGTTACCCATTAGTGAGCGCAGAGAGTTGAGGGCTCTGTATATGTGGTTTCCCATACTCGACAAACCCATTTCTCCTTCTTACCTGATCCCATGTTCCATACTTATGCTCTGCCCATAGTAAAAATCTTCGTTCCACTAACAATCGTCTTCTACGATGTACTTCTCACCACTATGGTTTCATTCACTCCCTTCTTTACCCAGGCCGTCTTTCTTTGGAATGCGTTCCCTCTGAACATTAGGATGGCATCCAGTCGGTTATCTTTTATAGTGAAGGAACGTGAATATATTCGTAAGAACTTTAAGAAGTTGGCCGAATCATCCCAGCGCTGATTCGGTTTCTCCTCGTATCAATCGTTATTTCCCCTGACACTATTTATTGTATAAATTTTTGTATTTCCAGTTATCTATCCCTTATATTGCACCTGCTACGCTTTGTATCTTCATCCCCCTAATGTTAACTGGTAGAAAATTTCTTGGGCATTAGGGCGCCATTGTACAGTAATTTTTTACTTCCTCAAACTTCCTCTTCTTCAAATAATTTCTTCAAATCAAATCAAATCATTTATTTGCTTGAATATAAGTATACCTTATACATGACATGACATACATGGTGATACATTTAAGTTAATACTTTCTTTATTCTTGTAACTCTACACACCTATCTCAAAATTCTCATCTCCAGACAGATCTATCTTCTTCAGGATTGACACAAATGTTATGTAGAAGCGTATGGTACTACAGTCGTATAGTTAGGTACTCACGAATTAAGATACTTACTTTAGAAGTGACCCAGGTGTTATGTTTCTCAATGAAATCATACCCTGCATCGAATAGTTTCTTAAAAGGCCCTAATTTATCGTATACAGCCTTCCTCTTGGGATACTGTGACAAGTCCCACCCAAACGACATCTCTTCTTCGTTAAACTGGTCTATCTTACCGAGAGCGCTTGCTAACCTGCACGCAGGGGTAAATACAACATATTAATAATATTATTGTTTTTAAGATATCTTTATTTAATCACGTCGTACAAATATCGAAAACATTCAGACAAAACATTCATTCGGATTCCAGCCTAGGAATCCGAATGAAATCGTAAAATCTCTGTTCGTAACGTAAGCTAAATCTGAAATTCTGCATAAGCAGTTGAAATTCTGATACTAATAAAATTATAAACACAACTGTCGCGGTCGACCGGACGCAAGTCGCAACTCCCCGGATATTTGGGCTCTCGTGGAGGATTACACGCGTAAAATTGATAATCAAACCTGATAAGCGAAGTCTTGATTCTAATTTTATGAACGGCGATCTGAAGTATAATTATCGCGTTTTTCTAGATATAAAATATTGTAAATATTGTTTTAAATAGAATTATTCTCGTCGTTGGCAACACAGAAACAGATGTATGAACGTAAACGAGGCAAAAGGAGTATGTAAAGATCGTAGCAGGTGGCATTCTGTAGTTTCTGCCTACCCCCATGGGAAGAAGGCGTGAGTTCATGTATGTATTTAGGTAGTTCCGCATACTTACATTCACTAAGTTTTCCTGAAAGGATAAGTGAATTAGGTAGACTAATTATTGGAGCTTTAAGGCTGTTAGCTTGAGGTGGGTGGGGGTAATTATAATTCAGATCGCCGTCCAAAAATTAGAATCAATACTTCGCTTAACAGGTAAGCTCGTTTGATTCCCAAATTTACTTCACGGCGATCTAAAATATAATTATTAACAAAGTAGATGTTTAAAGTTGTCTGCAATAATTCTGTTAGTTAATAAATTATCTGATTATAAATATTCTGGTTTATTAAATAGGTACTTTTATTTTCCTCCTTTAGCATTGGTTATTTAGGAATAAAAAACTATTGTTAATCAGCATAAAAGCATAATCAACAACAAGTAACCCCCACATTGTGTCCGTGTCAATTGATGCCAGCTCTAAGTTGAGCCTGCTGTATGTGTTGTCCTGTGAAAGGAAGAATCACTCTCACTTTTATTATACTTAGTTAAACATTAGGGTAACTTTAAAACATTCTGAGTTTTGTTTTATTAGTACACAGGTCGATTCTGTGGACTCAGACTCGGACTTCGAGCCAAAAAGGTAGACAACTTTTTTGTAGGTTTTCCTTAAGTTTGTTCTGTATTTGTATTCAGATCAGGAAGATAATATTTTGTTGGATTGAATACTTTTTAAAGATTCCATGACAGAGAATAGGTACCTGTCGTAGATGTCTCCGTAACCGTAAACGTTCACTTATTTGAGATGCAGTGTGGAACTTAAGAGCGGGGCGACGCATGAATTGTCCATACAAACGTAATACCCAAATCATTTACAATTTGTGCATATTTCTACCATATTATATTGATATTCGGATTTAGACAGTATTTATCTAGGCTTGTACGTCTTTTTTTTTTCAAAAACCTTACCTAAAAAGAAGTTTAAGTGAATTGAATTTCGCAAATTTTTACTGTGTAAATGACATGTTTTCATATTGTTTTTTCTGTATTATAAACAACAATATTTGTTATATTGTTTCAGCATAGGCATAGCTTATATTGTCAAATTACAAATTATCGAAAAAAAAAAGGAAAAACATTAAGTTTTCATTCGTCATTTTGGGTATTACGGAACACATCCAAATTTATCATACATTTTCAATGGCTAGTAGTGCTATCGCGTCAAGCGATTGTCAATGTGTGCATGGGTGGTCGTTATGCTCACGGTAGCCGTGTGTGCTCACACTAACGCGACGTACTTGAACACGCGCCGGGCGCCGGGGGTTGGGTGGGGTTCGTTCAGGATATTTCATCAGGTGTTTGTTGTTGTTGTCAGTGTTAGACAATTACTTTACACTGCTGTGCGTGCGTACTTATTTGTTTGCTAAATTGTAATATTTCTGACACTATTGACCTATGCTATGAACTTGGATTTTGATTTGCCTTTTGATTTGGTATCGAGTAACTTACATTTTACGACCTTTGTTTTGTTTACGGACCTGGAATATTATTTAGGTTCGATTTTGATTTGGTTGAAGACATGGACTCTGAACGTTGGGATGTATCTCACAGTAAGTATTACTCAATGATATTATAACTTTATAAATTACGAGTACCTATCTACTATTTTTTAGCTACTAATTGTTAAAATTATTTTAAACCCAGCCCAAGAAAACAAAGACGTTGTTTTCTTGGCCCGAGTTTTATACTAGTAGGTACCATCGAAGAAGTTCATATCTATACACCATAAGGACTATTTTGGCTTGCAGCGCTCGGCCGCTATACAACCGGGGCGGGAATAGATGTAGTCGTTGTGTTCACGGGATTTTGTTTTCAAACTGCTTAGATATGAAGTTTTTCGATAGTACCTAAGTACCTATATTTTGTATAAATGAGTATTTACCTACCTATATTTAGATAACATTTAGATCTAAATTGAAGTGTGTTTACATCTGTATACCTACGGACAAACGAGTAGATATCCGTAATCCGTTTCATTACTAATATTATTCGATAAGTACCTACCTACTTATGTGTCTAAAGAGTGTCAGCTGTGGCCTCAGTGAGTATTTTGTAGTTTGTACGTTATACAATTGACATAAAGTTCATTATACTTTGACCCAATTTCGTGACAAAAACTCGCTTTTATTCCGTTCCGTGGCAATGTAAATTGAGCCTTAGCGTGAGTATTGGCCGAGCCGGTATAAGCTAGTTACTCTACGTAGGTACCTACGCGACGAAGCCGCCACGTGATGGTTGTAGTAGTGTACCTCTACCTACCTATCATAGCGCACTTGTATGAAGCTTTGTCATGTCACTGTTCCGATTCTTTACTTTTGTGACAGAGCGGGCGTAATTATAATTATCTCAAGGACACTACTGAGAACATTGCTCGCTCTAGGGCCTTTGCTGATTTGTTGGCGCAGCAGCTGTGCGACATCAGCATGTTCGGATGCCGAAAATATACCGCGTCGCCTGCACTTACGCACATGTCGGTAAAAAATTATGCAGCGCCGCTTAGCCGTCGCGAAATAATGTCGTCTTCTAGTTCGAGTGATGAAGATACTTTAGCTTGTTACACTTGTGACTCGGCAGAATGCAACGGCACAAGTAGCTCTGCATAACTTTTTACCGACATGTACCTACTACGTAAGTGCAGGCGACGCGGTATGTTTTCGGTATCCCAGCATGCTAATATCGCACCGCTGCTGCACCGACAAATCAGAAAAGGCCACTTGTACTGTGATGTTTATCCAGCGTACTCGGGGTAGGGTGACCATACAACCGGATTTTTATGGACAAGTGCGGCTTTATGGCCTCGGTCCGGTTTTTGCTCGGAATTTTTTATGAAATTCCTATTACATAAAACATTGATTAAACTACAATGAAAAGTTCAAAGTCGTTCTAGTTTATTTAATAATTATGCGATTTTTATCTGGACTTTGGTGTCCGTTACCTTGGGGTGGCAGCTCCAACAATAACTTGATAACTAACTGGCTAATATTTTTAAAACGACAGGAGCTATTCGTATACAGCTCGTGTCGACAAGAAAAACTGGTAAATCAACTTCATTATAAACTGCATAAATATTTACAGAGCCACGGCGATCAACTAAAACACGCTTATGGCCATCAGTTCGCAGACGGAAATACGTAACCAAAAATAAAGAAAATAAGCGATCTTTGAGGTGAGTAATCGAGCGTAGTCAAAACTGATTGTGAATTTTAGAGTAGGTACCTATATAAAAATACCTCATAATTATTTACACTTTATTATCACGTAGGTACTAAATTAAAATAAATATAAAATATTTTTGTGAACATGATATCACACCATACATGTTACTTACTCTAAGTTGAGATTGGCCGTGGTGACAGAAATCGGTCAGGAGGACATTTTTTATTTTGCTGTCCGATGCTATGAAATAACGCAATGCATTAATTTTGTTGCATTGCGTTAAATTACGTTTTTGAACAGATAAAAAATCTGCTCAAAATATTTGCGTTTTTGAGCAGATTTTTTTTTCGAACTTATGAAGCAATAGATTAGCAATTTGTTTTAAAACGATTCAAATTCCGATTGATCGTGTATTACCAAATTAGGGTAAAATATAGGCAAGATCTAAGATGGTGAATTGTAACTAGGAAACGGATTTGTATTTATCAAGGAATGACGCCAAAAGGACTGGCATATGAAAAAATTGAAAAAGACAACGTATTCTGGAATTCTATAGTCATAAAATTAGAAGAATTTTATTTCAAATGTATATTGCCTGAATTAATAGATCCCCGTTTGCCTAGAAATCTGCCTATCAGAAACAGAATTTAGTGTGTTTATTTATTTCACAACGCAGTACATTATGTTGTGAATGTGAGAACTATGTGGGTTTTTTTATTTAGAGTCTGCAGATAACCTATGGTAAAAAGCAAATCTTATAAATCAGCGTATTTAGTGTGTATCGTGCACACTATGTATTCTGATTATCATAATTGTATTTTTTGTAATTGGAACGAGGTCGCTAATATTATGGTCACCCTACACGAATTTATTACGTTTAGACTCATACATATAACTAAATAAATGGTAATTCAAAATCCTTGTTTTTTATTATTCTGAGCTGGGAACGCTGTTATTTATCTGAATTTACGGACATTGCGTAAACCTAATTGGAATATTTGTGTTTTACTAATAGGTACTTTGCATAACACTTTTATTATTTGACTTGTATTCATTATTTAGTAATAACAATATTTGAAGTTCAGTAAAAAGGAATAGGTACTTACTGAAATAAGACAAAAAAGCCTTAGTTTTTTTAAATATGAGACAACCCTGAAGGAAATAAATAAACATAAACAGATTAAAATAAATAAAGACAATAATAATAAATATCCCAATAATTTATATTTACGTGACCGTGTGTGACAACTCTAGCACCGTTTGTCGGGATTTGCCCCCAAGGCCACGCTCGATACGTATAACGTGTAAAATATGACGTATCTACTAGATAGGTTTGCTCTACAAATCCTAGATCTCGAGATTAGTCGAGATATCCCCATTATGTTGAGATATCGGCATGGTAAAGAAATTTCCAAAAAACCCATTACTAGTCTGTACATTCACTAACGATTCCCAAAAGAAGTCAACAAAAATAAAACAAATAATGAACATACCTACTTACTAATAATAAATATAAACGCTGTCGACTCGTTATGAATGAACGGCAAGTACTGCTAATAAAAGCTATAGTATCTATCCACTCACACAAACACACACGGCTACGCAGCGTGTCCGCCTTCTTTTGTCAAACGGAGATAGCAATATTCCTAACGAAGTTTGCGCGCATCTCGAATTCCAGTTTCGAGCCGAGCTCCCCGTCCCCTTAATGCGTGAGTTTACGATAAGCTCATAAACTCTATAATTATGTTATGTATTTATGGCCGACTCTACAATTTGCGGGCCGTCATTAGTTAGAGTTAAGACTCTTGTATATTTGTCGATAATGAAGCAAAGAACCCCATAGCTCCGCATAGTAGGCCCTCCCATACGGAAGTAGGTACCTATCACAGAATCTATTTATTAGTTTGGCATAAAAATACTACCGTTGGTAAACAAAAGTATTCGTTATTGTTTATAATAACCGAGCATTAGTCACTCAGACAGCAGGTTTTTTTTATAACTTGCAGTATTGGTAGGAACTCTTATGTATTTAACACCTTTACACATACCAACGTTATTGTGTTATTGCATCACGTGCCACATTGGTGGTTTCTCATCCAGTTAGTAGCGTGGAAATTACGTTACTGAGAGCATCGCGCCCTCGCTGGAGGGGTTATTTTGACAGGGATATACCAGCTAGCTATGTAGAGTAACATCGCTAAGGGCATCACGGGCCTTTCAAGCCGCTTTTTATCCAGCTAGTAACGTGGAGGTAACGTTACTAAGGACATCTCGTGTCCACTGGAAAGATAATGCTTTAGAAAATTGTGTTAGTGTCCACCATAGTGCTTGTAAAAACACTGTCTGTATCACGTACAAGGTGGTCAGTTAACGGCAGGCATTCTCGCACATTAAGGTCGTGGGAGGCCTCTGGATCAAAATAAATCTAATGTGGGTCAGGAACTCAGGACTAAGGGTGCTTCTAATTAGTTCTGATGTAGGTATTCATCAGCTTTCTGTTGATTGATGTCGTTGATGAACGCCGCAGCCGTCTCGGGTTTCCAGTAATGATGCACTTAATACACTTTCTAACACTATAGTTAACATTTGTTATTTTAGTAAAGAGTATCGTAAACTTATTTTAAATGAAATTTGGGCGAGAGGAAATTTTTTCGTTGCAATTGTTAGAACGCGCGAAAAGAAAAGCGACATTTGTTGCCAACGATGAGGATAATTTTATTTTATAAAAATATTTACAATAATTATTTATCTAAAATAACGCGATATACAAAGTAGTATTTCTAATACGCACCGTCTAAAGCTTCGTGCAGACTAGCGCGACGCGACACCGGCTATTGTTATACCGTGAAGTTTTCTTAGAAATTGTATTGTTCGAGTCACGTCACGTCGTCGCGTCGTCGCGTCGCGCTGGTCTGCACGAGCCTTAACACGGTGCGTATTAGAAATACTACTTTGTTAATAATTATATTTCAGATCGCCGTGAAATAAAATGGTTCCTACACCTGGTAAGTATAGCCCTATCTAAGCTACGCGTGACTGGTGCGTAACCATAATGCTGCGGCCGCATCTGCATAATTCGTGACGAAGCTTCGCTCAGTGATACGTTACACGCAGATGTGACTAACTATTATCGGTTATCATCGCGATAGTTCGGACTGCGTAGCACTTATCGCCCGGGTACATAAGCGGTACATAATAAACGTGGCAAAGCCGCTAATGTGACCACCGCTTTAGCGCGATAACTATTTAGCGAGCAAAATATACGAAGCTTCGGTACGCGTTGCTTTGTCACAATGGACGCACATTATCCACATTCACACATAAAGTATTATTGTTTTCCTTAAAAAAAGTTATTTATAATACCAATTATTTCGCATGGCTTACTTTTCATCCAAATGTCGTGCCCGCGAGACGTATTTCGGCAATTGATTGATATCTCCCCAATACTGAACTTCGTTGCATTGCAATTCATAAATATCCAGATCGTCAATAAATCTGGCAATGCGAACCTACAAATAACGTTAGTCAATAAAGAGTTACTTCAAGTTCTACGAAAGAAAATACTTATAGTCGATATTTTCCAGAAGTAGATAAAAATAATTGTTACCTTTAATAGATCTTGGTATTCTAGCTTTTTCTCATCACAAATGGTCTTAGACTCTTCTATTATACTAGGCATGCGAGTATACCTGAAATTATACTAAAACACTTTAAAATGCATAACTAGGTACACAGCCGGCCTACAACACAGAGTATATGTACGTAATGTAACGAAATCGGAACTTGCGTTCGTTGTTGATATAGATAGTTCAACTCATCTGTGCGCGCGGCGCCATGTGTGCGTGCGCTTGTAATTATACAGCTTTTATTTGTGTGGCAGTGACGCGGCAGTCGTCGTCCGAGCAACACGTGTCCTTATCGCTTTTTTGCACGGCTACAGTCGTTACTAAAAATGTCTAGTTCTTCACGGTTCTCCATGTTTAAGGAGTCAGGTAATTGATTAATAATTTTTAACGTGCTCATTTCGATATAATTAACATTTATTATGATTAAAAAATGAAGGTATACTAAAAAAATAAAAAATAAGGTTAAAGTAATATTATTGTTTTAGACTCGTGAAACCATTGCCAAGGTACACGAATTTCTGAAAAAAGATGAGACAGATATATCGCAACTAGTAAGTGATCCAGTTTGCAGTACAGGTCCAATTTTAATATCGAAATTGAGTGAACACTTAAACATCGTACAAAAAAAAAACAGCAATGGCAGTGGGGGTATAAGAGAGAACAATAACTACCTAATTTATTGGGTAAAGAAAAATCAACTGACTAAATTTAAATCTCCGTATATGTAAATACCGCAAATAACGTCCAAAGAAGTTGGAATTGGACTACTTTAACATTGATATTATACTCGTACATTCAACTATTCAGAATTAAATAATTATTTGAAGAGAAACTTAACTATGGTGGAAGTATTTCGACTGGTTCCCTATCCATTTGCATAAAAATTTAAGACCTAATATAACTTAGCATAATTTTGTTTGGCATAATTATATTTTCGCATAATATAATTACGCATAACAGCTTACGCATAATTTTTTAAGCATAATTTCTCTAACATAATAATGATTAAGCATAATATTCTAAAGCATAAATTTATTAAGCATAAAGTTCTAAAGCATAACTTTTTTAAGCATAAATATCCTAAAGCATAAATTTATTTTTATTTTTTTGTTTTACCATAATGATATTAAAACATATTTTTATTGAACAATAGTTTTTTTTTTCGCTGTAGGAAGCATGAAGCAAGCAAGCATACAGCATGCAAGCAAGCATACAGCATGCAAGCAATCATGCAAGCAAGCATGCAGCATGCTGCATTCAAGCGAGCATGCAACATGCAGCAGGCAGGGTTTCTGCTCCGGCGCTCCGGGCCACCGGCGGCCCCACGCGTGCTAATCGTCGCAGACGGCTTTCGCTCACCACCGGAGCTTCGGCTTGTTGGCCGGCGTCGCCGGCCAGCCTCAGCCGCGGCGGCTCGCTCGCAGCCGCCTGCTCCTCAGCCGCGGGCCGCTTCGCCAGTACGCGCCTACGCGATTTTAAATTACACTCTAGGGGTAGGACAAACAAGACTACGTGGAGTCGGTTTTGCAGCAATTCGGTTCTGTCACTAACTTTTGTTGCACAGCATATTAAATTTTTAACCAACAATATTATTTAATTGTTACAGAAACTCCACCCAAAGTCTGGAGTACGTATCTACTAGAAAAGGAAAATATATATATCATTATTATGCTAATAGTCATTAGGCCTACTAATGTTATGCGAATCAAATTTATGCCAAAACAAATTAGTCTTTAAGATGATTATGCCACCATAAAATGTATGCCTAAAAAAATTATGCCAAGTATTATTATGCCAAAACAAATTGTGCCAAAATCGTTATGCCGAAGTATATTAGGACAAAGAACATTATGCGAAAAGAAGGGATCCCATTTCGACTCTGGGTACAGTTTTGTTAAGAGGGAACAGGGGCTGCGAGGAATTTGAAAAATAGGTATTTGAAGAAACTATTGCCGTCGCGCTGCGCCCGAAAAACCGAGTTAAACCCCGTAAAGTGCGATAGGGATAACTGCAGCTCAGACCGATTATATCACAAAATTTTTGACGAAAACGACGTTTGGCATTCTCCTTTAATCCTCGAAAACTAAGCCGATTTAATAATTTTTTACATTAAAATTTTAAGAAAGAGTATGTCTCTAGGTTCCTATTATTTTCTTTTATGCTAAAAACTTTTCCGAATTATTCTGGTAGTCCTCTAATCACGGCGGTAAAAATGGGGCATTTTTGTAATTTTTGGAGAGTCATAGTTTCCTTACTTATTAATTGCTGAAAAAAAGGAAATGACAGGGACATGCCTATAGAGACCTTGATTTTATACAAAAAAAAAATGACAGCTCTAGAGGCATTACTCAGGAAGAAAAACGGGGAATACGTTTGTATGGAGAATCGCGGGCCCTGTTCCCTCTTAAAGTTGGGATACAAGTGGCGAAAAACTGTGGATAACAGACGTGTAATTATAGAGCGGCATGACATTCGAAAGCTATCGAAATTTTTGAAGAAGAATACTATCGACGTTTTGACATGGAGTCAGAATTCATAATTAACCTTGCTGAGAGCAGCGAATCCGAAAATTCATATTTGATTTTTCTAGTAGCGATACAGAATAATATGTTCAATAAACATGCATTTACCAAATAAGTTGTTTATTTATGAACCCGTATATTATCAAACACAGCAGGTTACAATAACCTTAAAAACAAAATAATTTATACTAATTTACAATAGTCACCGAGTCGTTCTTTTTTATTTCAGTTTAAATAACTGTATTTGTATTTTGTACTTGTCTGAACCTCTTGTCACGCACACAAAGTCACTATATATACTCGTATACAAGGTTTACCCACACATAGCGCCGCGCGCACAGATGACTTGAACTATCTATATCAAAGCGTATGGTCCGCTAACTGTATTTGTATTTTGTACTAGTCTGTACCTCTTGTCACGCACACAAAGTCACTGTATATATACAAGGTTTACCCACACATAGCGCCGCGTCAAAGCGTATGGTCCGCTTACTTATTAAAAAGGAGGGAGATTATAGATTCCTTACCTAGAAATCCTATAATCTCCTTAGAACACAAAATATCTGAGTAAGTGGCTGAAAGATGTAAGAATAAGTACGCGTACTATACGGTCAACTACTATTTGTGCTTATGTTTTACCCTAAAAGCTCGCGTACGCGTGCGATGGTGCAAGGGCGGTTTAGACCGTCGAGCTATAAGTAGATACGCGTACGTAGATTGCCTCACCAGTGGTAGGTCTGGTTATTAGATTTGAGCTCTAACGGACTGAAGGTAGTATAGTCTCCCAAAAAGACAATGTATCTCATAACGTTGCGTAGTTTGTCCTCCATCTCAGTGAGGTTGACATCCTCCACCTTCTTGACATAATCTATCAGTTCCATGAGAGCCGCTGTGTCCACGGGCGGAGTTAGCAGCATGTTCGCTATTGTAGCGTATTCATCGTATATTCTACAAATATATATTATTAATAATATACAGGTTGGATTTATAAAATGGGGCAGTAAGGACAGGTACCTTGACCGTTGTCGCTACAATAAAACGGTCTTACGAGACTGTCCTTAACTTTTTGAAATATTTTGATCTGCATTCACAGATTTGGAAAACACTGCTCCTAAGACCGTTTTCTTGTATCGACAACGACGGTTAAGGTATCTGTCCTTACTGCCCCATCTTAAAAATCCAACCTGTATAATTAAAGCTTAATCTTAAAAACAAGATTAATTGAACATAATTTAGTAAATAACGTGATATTTTTTAAACTAACGCTTTGATCATCAATTGATAATCATCAGTCATTTTCCTCAACAACGTATTGGCCATCCTAGTCGCTGCTCCACGTAACGCGGTAATGAGTTCACCCCGCTGCATTCGAAACATGCCGATAACGATGGTTCCCTCAAGCTTCGAAGGGATCTCCCGTGCCAAATCAACGTATTTTACAGATTCCACACAATATTCCTCAAAAGTTTTCTCCGGATCCGAATGAAGAAAAGCTTCCACCATAGCTTCAGACTGTCAAACAAAGATATTGTTAATAATGCAAACCCTAATTTAAATACCAAAAATGTATATAAATAAAATCACCTCGCCGTTCAGTAGACAGACATAGTCATCAAAATCTTGAACTCTTAGTTCGGGACCTATTCTTTGATCCGCAATCAATTCTGCTATTTGTTTTTTATACATTTCTACTAGGTCCGTGTCTATGATGGGCTGAAAAAGAACATTGACAACAGTAAATAACTTATGATTTAATACCGAAACATTGATATGACTGTCTCATCGTACCGTCAGAGTGGCTCTTGCAGGATGTCCAAAATCTTGATATAGCAAAGTTTCCAATCGAGGTGACTGCCGACACGCATAGATCAAAAATTCGTATAAAAGAGTCAACTGGTCTTTGAACTGCTTAAAAGAGGGATCGAATTCTATAGCATCGTTTGCAAATCCCAAATTGATTATAAAGCCTTGATTGTTTCCCTGGAACGTAGATATTTGATTAAAAACTTCGTGCTGCTTGAAAACTAAGTAAGTACTTCATTATTCTTTCCTTATCAATCTAAATCAAAATCCTGTCGCAATGTTAGAAAATAATATAATATTGAATCCTATCGTTAATCTGTGAACAGCGTTGTAGGCTGCAATATTTTCTATATATTTTGTGTATTTCTTGTTTCTATGTTTTATATTGTAGCTGTTTGTTGTTCCTCTTGAATAAAAAATAAAATGAAAATATAGGTATTTCAGCTTTCAAGGGAAAAGTACTTACCTACGAAACATTCAGTTATAAACACGTAAAAGGATTAGTAGGTATAGCTCTACGCTTATATTGCTTATAATAATGTTCCCCCCATTTTAGGCCAGTCACCGTAGACACAAAAATCGCGTCAGGTTGCAAAAAGTGGCATTGTACTGATTTTTTGGGATGTCTTACAATAGATACCAACAGTGTAAAACCAATTTTGCAGCTTCAAAATACCTGTGCTAACTGCGTGTTGCCCGAAAAACCTCGAAATTTTCGGACTTCTTATAGTTTTTTACTTATAATATTCCAAGAGATAGCCGTACTTTTGGTAACTGTCGCTATCGCTATCCTGGGAAGGCTGATTCAGTAATTGGTGGGTGTAGGGCCCTCCTCTGGTGAGAATGGTGACGGTCTGCCCGTATACGGCTGACCAAGTGACTATCTGTTGCCGCTCAAAGACGAGTTATTGTTACAAAAAATGAACAATAACTAGTAAGGCTGATACTAGTACAGTACAACTATTTTCTTAATGTCCCTCAGAAATCATCGCATTTCTGAATACAAACGAATGCTAATTGCCACGTCCATCAATTATTAGATTAATCGTGTATAATAATTTGAATTCAGAACTACTATTAAAAAAGCCGATAATAGAATGTTGCACATTTTTAATTTCAAAGCATGAAGGTCTTATGTCAATTCGAAGTAAGTTTTTTGATTAGATTTAATTGACATAGAACCTTCATGGTTTGAGATTTTTGAGTGAAACTTTTTTCACATGGTACCTATGAAGTTTTTCTTTTAAAAAATGTGCAACGTTTGATTATCGACTTTCAGTTGTTTTTTTTTTATTCAGCTTAGACAAGAAAGATGGAGACTTCGAAAATTCGAGTTATTTTTGAATACGAGTTTCGACGCGGAACTAACGCGGCAGAAACAGCTCGCATTATCAATGTTGCGTTTGGAGAGGGGACTGCTAATGAACGCACCGTGCGATTTTGGTTTAAACGCTTTCGTGACGGAAACTTTGATTTGAAGAACGAACCACGTGGAAGACCGCCCACACAAGTGAATAACAATGAATTGAAAGAGATGGTGGAACCCGATCCGAGCCAAACAACCCAGGAATGAGCGGCATGGTTTAACGTTACCATACCAACAATATTGACTTATTTGCGACAAATCAATAAAATAAGAAAATATGAGAAATGGGTGCCTCATGATTTGACTGATCTGCAGAAAGAAACGCGTGTTGAAACTTGTGTTGCCTTGTTGAATCTATACAGAAATGAAGGAATATTGGATCGAATTCATTAATTTATTCATCTCCACAAATTACATCGTTATATATGTATAGGTTGACAGGTAGTTTGGCAGAAACTTGTAATTTGTGGGAGATCTGGAGTCTTAACTAAGCCTAGGCCTGTATTTCATAACTCCAAGCCCCCCATCACATCATAAATACTGGTTGTCAACGTGGAAATAGTGCGACCTTGATGATGGTGTGTATGTTTATGTGTGTATGTGTGTGTGTAAAATATAAGTATGCATACATTTATTGCATAATAAGTATTTTATGAATATATAATCTAGTTAGGTAACATACAAACATAGGAAATAAGACAAATCAGCAAAGTTAGTTTTTAAAAAAGTTGAAGTAGCCGCGGGCCCCAAACTAGGCACAGCCTGTATCTTGGTAGCCCAACCATCCACTTTTCATCACATGTCACAATTGCCCAAGGCAATTGATGAAAAATGGATTCTTTACGATAACCGTAAGCGAAAAATGCAATGGCTAACCCCAGGTCAAACGTCGCAACAGTGTCCTAAAGCAAAGCTTACCAATAAAAGGTAATGGTGAATGTTTTGTGGTCTCATCATGCTGTTATTTACTATAGCTTTCTCCGATCTGGTCAAGCAATAACGGCAGATGTCTACTGTGCCGAACTCCGAACAATGATAGGAAAACTAGCAGTGAAACAGCCCTGACTCATGAATCGATCTTCACCATTATTGCTCCATGATAACGCGAGACCTCATACAGCACGAGAAACCGTCTTAACTCTACAGAAACTGCAATTAGAAACCATTCGTCACCCTCCATATTCGCCCGACCTTGCTCTAACGGACTACAATAAAACTACTACTACGGATAAAAAGTTTTCTTCTCAGAAGGCAGTAAAAAATGCTTTCACACAGTTTGTTTTCGTACGAACACTACGTGGACGGCCAGATCTTTTTCTGTCACAAACAGAGGAGGTCTCATTGTACTTATTAATAGCCCGGTACACAAACATTTGACTAATACCAAGCGTATGGAGAGTTTTAAAAATTGCATTTAGTTCCATACCAACTTTGTGTAATGCAATCACAGCGATTCGGTTCTCTTTATCACCCCACTCCATTTTAATATCGCAAAATATTGTACAATGTATTGGCGCCAAAATTATAAAACTCAATGAACAATCGTATAAAAATGACAGATTCCAAATTCAAATGTAGAGTAGAGTATTTATGGCCAGTCTAAGTATAGATATTAAATACTTAAGCTAAATTAAAAAAATAAAATTTAAATTTTTCAGTACCAATCGGCAATTTCATACTTTAACCCCTAAATATACCTAATAATTATATATAATATATATAAATATTAGCACAAATAAATATACATAAATACACGAATATACTAAAACATATAAAACAAACAATGGGAAGACATTAACATTGTGATGATACTGCCAGCTTCTTCGAATGTGCTCGCGAATTTTAACTTTAAAGGATAATTGATTGGTTGCCATCCTGATTTCCTGGGGGAGCGCATTCCAAAGAGATAGACTGAACGAAGAAGGAAGAATGAATGAAGTCTGTGCGGTGAGCGTGACAATAACTCTTTGAGCGGTGATAGATAGTCACTTGGCAAGTCGCATTCGGGCAGGCAGTCACCATTCTCACCAGAGGAGGACCCTACATCCACCAAATACTGAATCAGCCTTCCTAGTGATAATTACCAAAAGTACGGCTGTCTCTAATGCTGCGGCCACATCTGCATCTATCACGACGAAGTGTGATACGATAGGCGCAGATGTAACCAACCATTGGTTATCTTCGCGATAGTTCGGATTGCGTAGCACTTATCGCCCGGGTGGTGGTATATATTAAACGTGGCGAAGCCGCTAATGTGACTACGGCATTAGCGCGATAACTTTTTAGTGATCAAAATATACTAATATAATTCTAAACCATAATAGCGATTTACAATCGACTTAGAATACTTATTATAATAAATTCAATGATCTACATAATGCGCTGATCGATTTTTTTTTTGTAATGGCAACACTAAAACTTGTCAGTTGACAATAGAAGTGTCAATAGCTATTTACATTGCTTGCCTTTGCGTCATAGTGATCTGTGCGTGTATTTTTCTAACAAATATTGACTTTTCTGACCATGAATACTGACTCTGGCGACTCTCCTAAACCTGACGACCACAGCCTGAATATGGATTCCACTCCTGCTGATACAACAACCCCCGCGATAACTTGGATTTGATGGCAGTACCTATAGATGACCCCGGCATTCGACTTGTGTACGGCACATTAAAAAATAAAAAACCTTATAATTTGGAAACTCTGACTTTTTCAATAAGTTTCTTTTGTCAATAAATTATTTGTGGTTTAGACTAATATTAGCATTCGGTCTTACATGTGGGCACTCAGGGCCTAAATCACTATGGCGGCCTGGCATTCCCCTTTCGAGATTTTTCGAGCACCACGCAGTTAGCACACTCTTTCGAAGCTGCAAACTTGGTTTTACACTACTAGTATGATATCTATCCTAAAAACATTCTAAGAAATCAGTGCAGTGCAATTTTTTGCGAGCTACGATGTCTAAATGACTGGCCAACAACGACAGGAAGAGGGAGGGTTTCTTTTTCATGAAAAATTAAAAGATTAATTGTTTCTCCATATCGATTCATAAAACGCGATACATACGCCCACATCCATAATGTAGTCAGTGAACTCCTCCATTGATTTCAGGCATAAAGTTTGAAGATTGTAAGTCATGATACATCCCAAACAGTTGTAGAAGTGCTTAATTTTCTGTGTTTGTTTCGGGGTTGGTATTAACCTCTTTTTACTGCCCTGTAAAAGGTAATAAATTTATAAATTCATTATACCTAAGTACTTATGTTTTCTTAATGTCACGGAACTGTTTAAGAGGTATTAAATTCCAAACGACTGTAGAATCATTGTTCTTGAATTTTGTAGACCCTATTTCTTACCTGAAGAAAAACAGCTTGAATAGTTGGAATCCACTGGTGTGCGAGTACATTACCCGCCGCTTCTATATGTCTTTTGCAAACAAAACAGAAGTCTTGCAACTCGTATGCTTCGTTCGTTGTCATAATATCTTTCATGCTGATCAATCTTAAGTCACTAAAACGAGTGAAATAAAATGATTCAGATAAAGGTTTATTATAATTTTATTTCCAAAGTTCTAAGGTACGGTTTTGTGCAATCTTACTTGAACTGTTTCCACCATATTTGTAACACCTGAGCGATACAAGGGTTTACGCTGTGTAAGTTATTGGTAAGGTACTTCTGTGCAACGGCATAGCGGTTCCTCCAGGCATCGTCTTTCAATGCCATCTCTTGCTTCAGCGGCGTATCTTCTTCCACCAAAGACTCTTCCTGTGGATTTAATAACTTCTCTATACAGCTTGGCATATTGTCAGGGCTTTACTTTGGTCAGCATGGGTTTTTAATCGGTACAAACGAACTACGCGGAAGATCAAACTACTTAATAAGTAATATTCATTCGTAATCAATTTTCCAAAATGGGTATTGGTAAGTTTCCTATTTTCTGTGGTAAGGACAACTAAATCAGTATGGATGATACATTCCAAGTTCAATATTTTAATAAGTCGTCATAAGTATATCGACCAGCTATATCTAATTACGCAACACATTTTCGTAAACGATTATGTTAAATTTGTTTCATTTTGACAGTTCAACAACATTCAGTGCGTTATTTACGTTGCTGAGCAGATTTTTTTCGAACTTATGAAGCAATCTTCATAAGTTCGAAAATTCGGATTAGCAATTAGTTTCAAAACGATTCTAATTCCGATTGATCGTGTATTACGTAATTATGATACAGGGAGTCGGTTTATATAACACAAATCTGATTTGGGCCTCGAAAGCTCGGTGTCGGTAGATATAGTGTTTGTATGGGTAACATATTATAAATTTGTAGATACCGTATTAGGATCTTTCAGCACGAAATCCACAATCGCCTTTTTCATACTCATCATAAAATCTTCGCGCATCTCATCTGTGCACGTAAATAGAGTTTCCTTCCATTTCTTCAATTTTGGAGATATGAGATTGTGTACTCTGAAAAATATGAGATCTAATAATAGAAGAACTGTTAACAAAAATAGGTAAAAATCTAAATTTCACATAGGTTTAGTCGATTTCGTATCCAATGTATTTTTATTTTGGGTGGGAAATCATCAAATGACTTCTCCCGCTCTGGGTGGAGCGGGAGGGCGTGTCGGACTCTTACTGACTAAAACCCACCCGTGTTCCTTGTGTTGCCTGTGCAATGCCAGGGCGCCACGGTATCCCTTTCGGACTTTCCCGCGACCCCGGCAGGCATCGGTCCTATCGGACCCCGTCAGTTGTGCTGACATCTCATTGAGTCGCGCGTGGAACATAACGCGCCGTTGACCCGGACCAGCCGGTCTCGGAATGTCGGCTGTTCAATAGATGGTGTAATGGTTAACAATCTGAGTTATGCAGACGATATGGAGCTGCTGAGCCCATCAATCAGTGCACTCCGGAAATTACTTGTGGTATGTGAGTCTTATGCGGCGACGCATGGGCTTACAAAAATCATCATCTGTGATTACAGATGGTGATTTTTAACTGCAAACATGTATCGCTAGGTAACGTTCTTCAAGTAACTGTAAGCGGAACACCATTGCAGCGTGTGGCTCAAGTACGGTTACCTAGAACACGGAGGACTTATTTGATGATGCAGATTTGGATGGGGAGCATAGGGCGTTGGCGGTTCGGTGCAATGTGTTAGCCCGCAGGTTTGCACGTTGTAGTAGGGATGTAAAGGTGTATCTTTTTAAGGCCTATTGCCAAACCTTCTACAAGTGCAGCTTATGGGTGAGGTTTAGTTTACTTTTATACGCAGAGGGCCTACAACGTCCTACGCGTTCAGTATAATAATGGGTTTAGGATGTCGATGGGGCTTCCGCGCTTCTGCAGCGCATCACAGATGTTCGCGGAAGCCCATGTTGACGATTTTCATGCCATAATGAGAAAGCGGGTGGCGTCATTAATGGGTAGTTTGCGCGGAAGCCCCAACAGCATCCTAAAAAAAATTTCGATTAGGCGGACAGTCCCTTTGTTATAATTTACCTATATTATAGGTACTGAATGCGGATACGTGCCAACATGATATGTGTTGAGCCACGTAGGTATTCGTTGATTTTAGGTTAGTTTGTAAGTTTTACAAACATAGTTTTAACTCTTTGTTACTAATAGTATATGGATTGTATGTAGTTACTTTTTATGTATGAACCAAAATAAATGAAATATATACAGGATGGACCAAAAGAGACGTGATAAAAAAATAGATTCAATTCAATAATTCAAAAAAGTAGCAACATGTATGTTCCGCGATTTTTTTTAGTTTTCGAGTCATTTTTTTTTTCATCTTATCTTTTTTTTGTAGTAGGTACCTAGATATTTTTCATTTTTTTTTTGCTACAGTATCTTCTTGAATGTTACTTTCATACGTAAAATAATACACTTCCTAAAATTCCTGAAAGTTATTAAAAAAAGTAGCGATAGCAGGTACTGATGTTTTTAGTGGTAAGAAAGAAATTTTCAATTTAAAATAACAAAAATATATTCTAGCTCACTTTAAAAACTATGCACGTCCCTAAGCTACCCAAAACAGTTAGTACTTACGCCGGTAGCATACCTCCGCCGCGAATCCGTAGCAGCGAAACCGCAGTAGTTCAATTCAATAGACTCGCGTCATGTTCCGCTACTCGAATCGGATGCGAGTAGCGAAAAATGACGCGAGTCTATTGAATTCAGCGTTAAAGTTCTATTATTCGCTGTAATCGGCCTTCGAAGGTGGATAGGCTAAAAATCCTTTTAAGCTTTAAAATAGTAACGTCATAAAAAAAAATTAGGTTCCTCATGCCCAGAGGTATCCAAAAATACTTCATGTATGATGTTCCACGATTCTTGATGTTTTCGAGTTTTAATTGGTTTTTAAAAATCTATGGGAACCACTTTAAAAAAAAACTGTCCTTATTTTTACATGGCTTTTTCACATTATTTTTGCATTTTTTATTGTATGGAATATTCTTTCAGCCATAAAATAATCATATTTCTATCATTAATTCAAGATACAAAAATATTGATCGAATCGATGCAAGCCTTTATACATTCCGCCTAGGTTTTTGAAATGATTTAGGCACCAGGTAGTACTTTATTTTTATTTTTATAAAAAGTAGAAATTTCGACTCTGTATCACTCGAACGTGTAAATTCCTCCTATAATTTTTCGTTTTATCTTGATATTACTACTATGTTATTCCGCATGACAGTTATACTCTTTTAAATGTTTCACTGTGTGCTTTTATCTTTTAACGTTTAAGTTTTTAAAATGTTTAGAGTTAGATGATGTTGTGAGCTGGCGGGTGGTGCAGAGTTGCGAACATCGTACCAGTCATTCGTGTGGTGTTTCTAGCATTGTATATAATTATATATTTATAGATATTAATTTTATTTTACATATTTATGACATCTGATAACGAATCATTTTATTCAGCCCACGAATCTAGTGCCGCTTCCAGCGATGAAACTTTCACTTCTCTTACAGACACCCTAGGTGTTCTTTTACGCCAAAATTGGGCCTTGTTTAAGGCTGCTAGGAATCGGTGTAATCAGATGATACGCAACGCTAAACGCCGCCACATCCTAAATAATATCACTTCTTCTTCTCCTGCCGATATTTGGAAGTTCCTTGGAACTTTGGGCATTGGTAAATCGCGACATTCGGACCTTCTTAACACAATTGGTTTGGACGATTTAAATATTTCTCCACTGTTCCCAATCTAGATAGTTCAACCAAATGTCAAACCCTCGACTACCTTGCTGGTCTGACGCGTCCTAATATTAACCCCTTCGTCTTCACCCCTGTCGACCCGGGAGAGATCAAAAAGATAATCCTTTCCATTAAATCCAAAGCGGTGGGCTGCGATAATATCAGCCGCCATATGATCGTAGCGGCTCTTGATCAACTCCTTCCTGCAATCTCCCACATCATAAACTTTTCCCTTTACACCGGTGTTTTCCCTTCCCTCTGGCGTAAAGCCCTTGTTCGGCCTTTACCTAAGATACCCAATCCCTCTCTTCCTAGTCACTTTCGCCCAATATCCATCCTTCCCTTTCTATCTAAAGTGCTCGAGGCCAGTGTTCATAGGCAATTCTCCCACTTTATTCACCGCAACTCCCTCAACAGTCCATTTCAATCCGGTTTCAGGCCTGGGCACAGTACCGTTTCAGCTCTCCTTAAAGTGACTCATGATATAAGGCGGGGAATGGAAGACACTAAAGTTACAGTCTTAGTATTAATTGACTTCTCCAATGCTTTTAACACCGTCAGTCACGAAGTCCTCTTATCCATCCTTTCCTATCTTATGGTCTCTCGGGAGGCATTGGAATGGTTTTCCTCTTATCTTCAGGGGCGTCAGCAGTCTGTTCGTGCTGGAGACTCTTCTTCGGGTTGGTGTGATCTTACAGCTGGCGTCCCTCAGGGCGGTATATTATCTCCTCTTTTGTTCTCCATTTTTATTAATCTCATTACCACTGAACTTCAGACTGCGTATCATCTTTATGCTGACGATTTGCAGCTTTACTGCCAGGCAAGTGTGGACAGCATATCCGATGCGATTGAGGAGCTAAACCGGAATTTAGGTGTGGTTAAAAACTGGTCTGATCGTTTTGGGTTGGCGGTTAATCCTACCAAGTGTCAGGCTATCATTGTAGGGAGCACCTACAGTACGAGGAAGCTGAATGGCTTAATTGTGCCACCTGTAATGTTTGACAACTCAGTCATCCCGTTTAGCTCCGATGTTAAGGATCTTGGTCTGCATGTTGACACATGTCTTGACTGGCGACAGCAGGTCACGACTGTAAGTAAAAAAGTCACCGGAACGCTGCGGTCGCTCTATCGGTTGAAAAACCTTCTCCCATCACACATAAAGGCAATGCTTGTACAGTCCCTAATCTTTCCCATAATAGACTATGGTGATGTGTGTTACTATGACCTGAATGCAGATCTCCTCAATAAACTTGACCGCCTTCTAAATAACTGCATTCGATTCGTTTTCAATCTCCGTAAGTATGATCATGTGTCTGCGCATCGATTGCTTTTAAAATGGTTACCCATACGTCAGCGCAGAGAGTTGAGGGCTCTGTTAATGTTGTATTCTATACTCGACAAACCCACTTCTAACAAGATAACAAGATACCACTTGGTAAGACTGTTTATCAGACTATAACGGGTTTCCGACTTCCCGTAACGACTATCAAAATAAAAAAAAGGGGCGAAGTGTGGCTGTGGCTGTTAGGATTGTATTTATTTACACCTCAATCTGCCTAGCCTTTTCCCAACTATATTGGGGTCGGCTTCCAGTCTAACCGTATGCAGCTGATACCAGTATTTTAGATGGAGCGACTGCCTATCTGACCTCCACTATCCAGTAACTGTGTAATACGATACCCCTTGGTAAGACTGGTTGTCAGACTTTCGGGCTTCTGACGACTCGTAACGACTGTCAAAGATCCACGAATGACAGCCGGGACCAACGGCTTAACGTGCTTTCCGAGGCACGGAGGAGGTCTCGGTATGTAAAGATGGTCACCCATCTACAGATCAACCCCGGCAAGCGTAGCTTAACCTGATGGATCGACCCGTGCGGCAGTTATTTCTTAGCCACGAGCTCCTCGTATTTATTTACACCTATTTCATGTATTTATTTACCTACGCTTACCTTAATATTATTTTGTTGTCCAAAGGCGCTACGTGTATGGTGTCGATACCGTATCGCAGGTAGTAGTAATACCTAAGCAAGTTTTTTTCTTCGCCTGTAGGCATTGACAATGCCTCATTGCCATCCTGTTCGTCACTCTGACATATCAACTGTACCAGTTTTAACCTAAATTCCTCTCGAGCTTTTCTCATTTGCGTGAAGGTTTGCATGACTGTAAGGAATCAAATAGTCATTAGCAGCGCCATTGCCTTTAGTATACCTAATTCTTTTTGGTTTATCGCGATGCAACGTAACTTTAGCAATTTTTAAGAGCACCCATTTGTAACCAACAGCATTCGTTTAGATTTAGAATATTGATATTTTCTTCTAGGTAACTCACAAGAATCAAGATGGCGAACTAGGCAAGACGAACAGCTACAAATAATATAAGTAGTTACTCAGTATGAAAAGTTGAAAATAAGTAATTAGATACCGCTGGACTTCTTCTTCGAGACAAGTTTCTTCCCTTGCAGTTTTGCGGCCTTACTAACCGGCGAAGGTAATTTTAAAACTTCCTCCGGTAATGAAAACAGAGGCCGTGTCCGTACTTTGAAATCATCAGGCAGTGAAATCTTCGGTATCTTAGGTAATTTTGTATCGGAAGTGGACGGAGAAGGCTGGCCTTTCTTTCGGGTCGGCTTGTTGTTCTGCATTTTTGGCTCCTGAAAACAAATTTTTAGTATAGGTACAATATAAATAAAAAAACTTTTTACCTTTTTAGGGGTCCGAACCTCAAAAGGAAAAAACGGTACCCTTAAAGGATCACTTCGTTGTCCGTCCGTCTGTCAGTCGGTCTAGAACCTTTTACTCAAAACGCGCAGACGTATAAAGTTGATTTAATATCGTAGTTCTATGGTCCCTCTTGGAGCTCTAAAAAAATCAACCTTCTAAGTCAACGCAATAAAAAAATACAACCATTAATGCGACATATTTTGATACTCCCAAATAAATCAAAACATACACTGCATTTTCAAGCAGACCTAGCAAAGTTTATAATGCATGAGTCGCCCATAAATAGACAAAAAAAATAAATTATTTACATCAATCAATGTACATATTAGCCTTTTCCCAACTATATTGGGGTCGGCTTCCAGCCTAACCGGTTGTAGCTGAATACCAGTATTTTGTATGGAGCGACGGCCTGTCTGACCTCCACAAACCAGTTACTGGGTAACACAATACCCTTTGGTAAGGCTGGTTGTCAGACATTTGGGCTTCTGATTGCGTAACGGCTGTCAAAGATCTACGAATGATAGCCGGGACCAACGGCTTAACCGGGCAAAAATCCAGACTACCTACTGGAAATCCCAATAACACTTCCAATCTGGGGATCGAACTCATCATTTATTATTGACATAATCTACTCATTTCACTGTTGTTGTTTTTTTATGAGTTGTATTGTAATATATGGTCACCTAGCGACCTCGAATTCACCGGCAGCAAGTTAGTTATGGTCCCTTAGATGTCACTGCTTGCGGTAGCGTCAGGGGTCGGGTTGTCGCGGGCATCGTGCGGTCCATGGCCCTGTACGGGGCACCGGTGTGGGCGCGTTCGTTGAGGTGGCGGCCTGCCCGCTGGTTGAACGCGTCCCAGAGTATCATGGCCACCCGGCTGGTCCGGGGATACCGCACGGTCTCCGGTGAGGCGGCGAGCCTCCTTGCCGGATTGCCGCCATGGGATCTGGAGGCAAAAGTCCTCGCGCATATTTGGGAGTGGTGCGAGGAGGCGAAACGCCGGGGCTTGACTCCGATGCCGCGAAAAATCATGGCACAGCGGACAGAGCTCCGACGGGATCTCATGGCGTCATGGAGAGTGCGATTGTCGCAACCCAGTGCTGTGAACGCCACTATTGCGGCGATAAGTCCCCTCTTTTAAGAGTGGCTGGAGAGGCGCCATGGCGTCCTCACCTTCCGCCTGACGCAGGTCCTCACCGGACACGGCTGTTTCGGATAAGGCGGGAGGAAACGCCCGGGTGTCATCACTGCGTGGATCGCCCGGAGGACACGGTGGAGCATACGGTGGAGGTATGCCCGGCTTAGGCAGAGCACCGCCGTGTCCTCGTGGATTCGATCGGTGGCGGGGATCTCTCGCGTCCGGCCCTGGTCCAGGCCATGGTACGGAGCGAGAGGGCATAGGAGGCCGTCACCTCCTTCTGCGAAGCAGTAATGCTCGCGAAGGAGGCGGCGGAGCGCGTGAGGGAGAGGCAAATTTCGCGCCCTCACGCCCCTAGCCGCCGCAGGAGGAGACGCCCTGGGCGTCGTCGGGAATCTATTGCCGATTCCCGGCCACCGTAGGCGCGGGCTTGCGGACGGTGAGCCATGGGTAGCTCGCCGTCCGGTAAGGACCAAGCCCGGGTCGACGGCGCGTTGTGTTCCACGCGCGCCTCAAAGAGATGTCAGCGAGTGAAGGGGTCCGATGAGACCATTGCCTGCCGGGGTTGCGGAAAAGTCCGAAAGGGATACCGTGGCCCCCTGGCATTGCACAGGCAACAGAAGGAACACGGGTGGGTTTTAGTCAGTAAGAGTCTGACACGCCCTCCCACTCCACCCAGAGCGGGAGGTCATTTGACGATATCCCACCCCAAAAAAAAAAAAAAGGTGTCGGGTTGTCTCCATCCCTCAAATGGTGGCGAGGGGGGTAATGGCTGAACTTTGTGTTATGCTCGTCAACGGGTGCTGCTTGTGGTGACTGGTCGTCTTGCTGACCATGGTTTTTGTTATTTTTATTAGTAAATAACTGTTTCTTTATTTTTACTCCCATGGTCCTAGTTTATCACTTGTGATTTTAGAGTTACAGCTTTAATAGCTATATGTAAACGGGCTGCGCCGTATGCCTGGAGGCTTAAATTCGGGTATTATGTTCTTTTTACTTTTTTGTTGGTATATTGGCGTGTACCTACCAGGTGTCATATAGAAAATAATTTAATTTGAATGTTTTGAGTTGCGTAATGTAAACTATTTTGCATAAATATGTACTATTGTATAGAATCAAGATTGTTTTACTATCTGGGGAGTTTGTTGCGCCACTTCTTCTTCCCAGCTGAAGCACTAGGAAGTGGTGAAGGGCGGGCGTTTTTGGAGAACTGTCTTATGTAATTTTGACGTTCTAAAAGTGCTGATTCTCAACCTAGTTTGAATAAATGACTTGAATTTGAATTTGAACCCTGGACCTCACGCTCAGCAATCGCGCGGGCAACCACAAAAGAATAGGTATGACTAAGTATATCAACGTGGAAACACAAATTAGGCTTCAAAACTCCTGGGAGTTTTGCGTACCTATTCTCGGTACCACCACATTCTCCGCACTTTCACAGATGCTGTACAAGTTACAGACGTTTCGTTGTTCCTAGAAATAATATACTCTTTTTGAGCATAGTTCGCCATGAAATTGACTTCAATATTTTATTGTATTCACTACTTAAAATGTAACTTAAAAATAATTGTATTCATTTATTTTTAAAGTTATTATTATCATAGAATTTATTCTATGACAAGTTGACAACTGACAAAACCGTAGCAATAAGAAAACGTTTTTTGACAAGAAGACAGAGGTTATTTATTTTGTGAATTCGAATTCGTAATATTTAATGTAGTAGTGAGAATTTCACAGAAAATTATTTACTTTTCGGCTGTACTACGTCGAAAAATAATAAATAAACAGAATTCTACTATCAAATACCTTTGAACTGCTTTATCCGAGTCCCAAAAAGGTGAGCACCGAAATAGTTTTACTTTTTGGTTATCTCAACACAGATTTCAATGATTTAACACTTATTTATTTTAACAAAACGAATAAAATTAACTGAACTACAAGTAAAGCCATCTTCATATCTCAGTATCACGAATACTGTTATTGTCAAGTATTGATTTCTCCATGACAACTGTCTATAATAATTTGTTAAAAAAAAGATGTGGCCAGTAGCATCGAGTTTGGATAGGTTTCATTTCGTTTCGTTTTTATGACAGTAGCTATCATTTTTATGTGTTTTAATACAATTTTCTAGGTTACAATTTGATAAATGAAGTTAAAAGTACAAGCCTATTCAAAGGTAAATCTAGCTATTGTGAAGCATTCAATTACTAAGCTAAACACAATAACACTGCTACAACAGGCATGTATATATACAGCATCTGACCTTCATTGTGCAAACACTGTATCTGTCTTGCTCAGATAAATTGAGATGATGTCATACATAGCTATACTTTATGTATGTACCACACAGTACCACAACTATTGACTGGGCATCATCAAGCAATTTTTATTTAATATTCTCATTTTTTTAATACAGTTTATCCACTGGACTTAAAATCTGCTTTGAAATTTGATTTGTGTGAGTGGAATTTTGAGTTTATAAATGCTGAAATGTTCATTTACTTTGCTTGAACAATATATTATGTTCATGACTTACTGCTATTAGTGCTATTGTATATAACAATATTTTCATTGTTTTCTACTTATTTTTCTCTATGCCATATTTTATTATGAAATACTTGGTTTCGCATATTTATTAAATAACCTTTAAAATGTATCTTTTCTGTTACAGATGATCTTCCAGTTGGTGCGTCAATTCCACGCAGGTCCTGTGTGCAGGGCAGCTGAATCCTCCCTGCTTGCTAGACTAAGGAAGAAAACAGGCTACACCATTGCTAACTGCAAGAAAGCACTAGAAATGCATAACAATGATGCTGATAAGGTATGACTTGATTGAATAATTGTCAACTAAGTACTTTTATGTATGAAACCAAGCATAGCTTCTTTCTATTTCTCAGGTTTTAAAGAATGCAATTTTTGACATCCATAGGGTTATTGTATTACCTAGTTAGTGGGTTGTGGATTTCAGATTGCAATTGTTTCATGTAAAATACTGGTATTCAGCTGAATCTGGTTAGACTGGAAGCCGACCCATATACTTTGGAAAAGGCTGGGCAGATGATGACATACATAAACACACCTTCGTCCCACAGGGCTAGGCAGAAACTACGGAATACCATCTGCTACGATTCTTACATAGTCCTTTTACTTTTGTTTAGGTCCATACATCTGGTCATATACGCACACCAGTTGCTAGTACTGTGTCCCTGACCTTTTTGAAGAACAACACAAATTAGGTCACTATATTATGTCCTACTAGGGCGTCCCCTTCCTGGCCGTGTTTCCACTCACATCTGCCTTGTAAATGTTAGTTGCAACTTTTAAATTATTGATAATTCTGTTCTATTTGATTACAGGCTGAATCATGGTTAAATGACCAAGCCCAAGCAATGGGCTGGGCTAAGGCCACCAAGCTTGCTGGCCGTTCAGCCCTGCAGGGCCTTGTTGCAGTGAGGTTTGATAAGAATCATGGAGCCCTTGTAGAGCTCAACTGTGAAACAGACTTTGTTGCCAAGAATGACAAGTTCCATAAAATGATTGAAGATGCCACTCTAGCATGCTACAAGTTTGCTCATACTCATATGCAAGCTAAAGGACCTATTACAAAGGTATGTTTCATTATACTACTTAGAAATAAGTTTTCTGTTGCTCATTCTACATTGTAAATAAATATGCATTATTCTTAATGCATATAATTTTCCTATTACTAGCAGAATTCCTGGGGGCCAATTCTCGATTTTCGCCATTTATCTCGAGTTCGAGATCGTAAGTCTATCTCTATGTCTATTAAAAATATCTCTATCTCTACCAAAAAATGTCGAATTGAGCAGAATTCCGTATTCTCAGTCAAAATAGAAATAAATGTCACGAAAATGTCAAGTCGAGTGAAGATAATGTTACCATTATGAAGAACCGCACGTTCCGTTTTAGGTAGCTATGAGTTAATAAATGATTTTGTTTTAAAACGCTGACTAAACCTAATTATTTAAGTATAAAACGAAACGTTTAGTGTAAAAATAATAAGTTTGACAAATTGACAGTTGACTGTCTGTCAGTATCAGCAATTTGCGCCTTTTTGCGGTTCCTTCAAAACTTATGTTATGTTTACATGTACTCTGTGTTACATCATTATTGGGTGCTGTTTTACATTTCACCATTTTTACATATGTAATTTAGGTATTTTAGGGTGTGCAATTAGTATTTTTGGTGGGTAAGGTTAGTTTAGTGAAAAGTTATACATGACTAATAAAATTATGAAGCAGACGATTATTTACCTTCGTTTTCGCCGTGTATTGGCCAGTTGCTCGCCACTTTCCAACAACTCCGAGATAAAAATGCTAATAAACTCGTCCATCTTTCGTGGTATCCTGAATTACAGGAGCCAATAGATCTATTAGAACCCTTATTAAATCTTTATCTAATCTGAAGTTTTTAATTACTTCTGTTTCGCTCAAGTCGTAAATATCGACGGTGGGATAAGTGCGCTGTTGTCGCCGTGTATTGGCCAGTTGCTCGCCACTTTCCAACAACTCCGAGATAAAAATGCTAATAAACTCGTCCATCTTTCAGTGGTTTCAAGTCCAATCGTGGGTACACAAATTACAGTCTGTTATTTGCGCGAAGGTCGTCGTTTCAAGAAAACACAATGCACAAATCAAAGAGTATAAATCGAATTTCCAGTAGGTATGAGATGCCAAGCCGTGTTTTATTTAAAAATTAAAGAAAAGAAAACACAGTGTACAATCCAAAACTCAACGAATTCACTCAGAAATGACGTGTCTCTACAATCGACATGACATCTCTACTGCTCAGAAGCACTCGACATGAACTCTAACGTTAGCCTTCGACAAATGTCGAATTCGACATCCCCAGAATAGCAACTTTTAAAATTTGTCGAAAAAATTACGTCATTAGAAATTTTTGTCGAGTTCGACACCATCTCTAAAATCGAGAATTGGCCCCCTGGTGAGTGTCTAAATTATGTTTGTTTGACTGATTCTAAGGCCCGTATGACAGAACCTCACTGAAGAGTCAAGCATTACTTAAAACTAATTTTAACCAATCAAAAGGCTTTAAGCGAGTTTTAAGTAATGCTTGAGTTTTGAATGAGGTTCTGTAATATGCGCTTTATTGGCTGAGTTGAGGCTGGGTCACTTTGTCCACAGTTAATTAATTCTTACAGTTTTAATTCTGTAAGCGCATAATATATTCCTATTAAACGCCAGCAATGTAATAATATCATTAAGCAGGGACTAATCTAAACCATACATCATTTATTGATATATTATCATTTTTCCAGATGGAATTAGACAGCGAACAACTAGCCAATCTGTCCACAGAGAGTGGGAAGAAGTTATCAGAGATACTCGCTTTGTTCATTGGATCTGTTGGTGAAAATGCGGTATTGAGGCGAGCTGAATGTTGGAAATCAAACAATAAAGACGTCAAAATTGCTGGCTATACCCACCCTGCGCCTGCAAAGCCGGCGGAATATTCTGCAGGAAAATATGGAGCTCTACTCGCATATAAACAGTCTGATGATACTGAAGATGTTGGTAGGCAGCTCTGCCAGCACATAGTAGGTATGGGCCCTAAAAAGATCGGTAATAAAGAGAAGGATCAGCCTGCCAAAGACGCAGATGACGAAACCTGTCTTATTTACCAAGAATACTTACTGGACCCCTCTTATACAGTCGAGGAAGTGATGGCGCAACATAAAGTTGAGGTCATTGATTACATAAGATTCTCGTGTGGAGAATTAATTGAAGCGAATATGCCTGGCGTGGAGAAGCAACCGTTAGATACAGTCCAAACCTTACAATGAAACATTGTTACAGCTATGCAGTGGCACATTTAATAGTTATATAATTAAAAAATTGTTATGTTAGGACTAAACTCCATAGTTCATATTTATTTTGTATTATTAAGGAATAAAAGCTTAAATATTATTACTCTTTCAATTTCATGTATTATAATTTATAATAAAAACGTAAAGTGGTTGATAAAGTTTAATCACTACAAAAAATTCAATAAGTATACACTAATATTAATCATTTTTTGTATGAGTCGGCGTGAATTACATTCTTCATCTTGGCTTTTCCCTTCCAGAGGAACATTCGACAATCTTTTTTCCAAAACATAGCAATTTGGCAAGGCTCGAAACAGTAGCCATGGTAGCTCAGTACCTCCGGGGAGACGACATGGAGCGCCAGTGTGATCTGCTCTCTCGTCCTGAAGGGACCCGTGGTGGCCGGTCGCAGCAAGCATCCACACGGACAAACTGTCGCTATCTTCGGTGCTGACATAACATTCATTCTGTTGCATAAATTGATTCTTTGAAAATTGCCACATAACCTGAGCTCCTCGACGGCTCCCGTGAAAGATTGCGTGGCACGCAGTGCGAGAGGCCTCGCATTTTGATTTTCTGGATTATTTCTGAAACCAACGGTGGATAAAGATTTTTTTGTGATATTCGGACTATCTTCCGGGCTCCTCTCTTCGAACTCGCTCTCTTTATCAGAATTATCATCTGTGTACATGATTGCTATAATTTACGATTTTTACGAATTTGAAATGACAGTTTCCGTCGTTTGTTTCCCGCCTCGGATGACATTAGCTCGGAAACGTTGATCCAAGGACAAAAATACGAAAGTTTTTATCAAAAAGTTTTTAGTGTCACCCACAGAGCACTTTATAATACTGGTGTCACCTAACATACAGGGTGGAAAGGACATCGACGCGAAAACTGATGCCATGGATTCGGCACATGAACTCCACCCCGTTTTTGTTATTAAAAAAAAAACTGTTTTGACCGAAAAAACTGAGATGAGATGAAACAGCTGTTTTTTTTTAATAACCGACGAAAAATTTCAATGGGTTGGAGTTCAGAATCATGTACTGAATCCATGGTATCAGTTTTGGCGTCGATGTCCCTTCCACCCTGTATAGTTCCTACTTTTTGCATTCATCATACTGAATTAAAGTTAATAATACAAAAATAGGTCACTTTATAACCACTTGACCGCGTCGAATCGATCTATGATCGCATCATGTACCGCTCGTGCTGTTGCAGGTAGGTCTATACACAGACATAACGGTAACTGAATCTAGGACAACTACTTCCGATGCTGCATTTTCAGTGACCAAATCAAACCAATATAAACACTTCATCTGACTCGAAGACAGATCTTTAAAACGCAGACTCCATTTATTTTATTCCCAAATCTTCCCTTTTCACTTTTTACTTTATATACCGACAGCCAGGTACTTGTACTTACTGACCTAAATGTCTGTTCTTATAATATAGCTTATTTTCCGAGACATCGGACTATGAGAGTGATGGAAGAGAGCAGTATAATATCTCCTGTGCCGAAGGCTAGTCTCCGTTGAGATTGACCGCCATGGCCTGGAAAATACAGTCTGGAGGACTATATATTCTCCGAGAAAACAGTTACAGGAGTAAAGATCTGCACTACTCACAGCTCTCCAATAGACTAGGTTGGTACCTATCTGTTCTATTGATTAGAAAGAAAGAATAGTTATTTGTTATACAAGAGTGCAAAGTTGCTTTTTAACCGCGTGTTCAATTTTGATGACCGAGCAAGCGAAGGATTCTAAAATTGAATCACGAGCGCAGCGAGTGATTCAAAATTAGAATCCTGAGCGTTAGCGAGGGAATCAAAAGAGCACGAGGTGAAAAATCTTTGCACTCTAGTGCAACACGTAACTTTTCATTCCACCTCAGCGAGGAAATGACTAAATGCAAAAAAAAAAACGTTTACAATCACAAGATAGGTACACTTTTATTTCAGTTTAGGTATTAATTACTACATTATGACAGGTAAGTATTACAGAATAATCTTTAAATTATAACAAAATAATACTAAGGTATAATTAAGAAAATTTTAAAGTAACGTTGCTACAGTTATTTAAATTGAGTGTAATATTTTTGTTTGGTACTGTAATATTGGTGTTAGTCACTTGTGTACTGTTTTTCGGTAAACTATCTGTCATACTTAATAGTTGTACCGATTCATCGGATTCCCTTGGCGTGAATGTTGGAGAGAGAGGGAGATGGTTAGGTGTTTCATAACGGCTTATTTTTGATGTAGAAGGGCCAGTAGGTACAAGGATCCGATTGAGGCTCTTTCAGTGTAATGGCTCCTACGATGCCTTCACATATTTTAGACTTATTTTGGATGGAATCCTCTATGTATCCCTCTACAACTGCATTGGACTTCCAGCCTCCGTGGCGCTTAAGGGACAGCAGATCAGCTCCGGAATCAGCCAAAAGTGTGGCTGAAGTTCGTCGGAAACAATGACCCGTGTACAACAGGGGTTCTGGAAGTTCAAGAAATGTTGCTATTTCTCGTGGGATACTGCCAATTTTATTAGTACCCATAGGCTGTCTAACACACTTTCCATTGCGATACTGTAGAAAAAATCGATTGATTGGAGTGTTAGGCGGGCGTAAGGCTTGATATTTCTCAACAATCGTTACGTATTCCTTGCGAATGACGAAGTTGCGGTCTCTTTTTGTCTTTGTATTAGGTAAATTAATTAATAGTAAG
The DNA here is from genome assembly GCA_963853775.1 of Xanthia togata. NCBI lineage: Eukaryota > Metazoa > Arthropoda > Insecta > Lepidoptera > Noctuidae > Xanthia > Xanthia togata. The sequence continues at coordinate 20,787,737 of OY970798.1, read as the reverse complement.
TCATCTGAATGTTTTTGACATTAAGTTGTGTTAGTTCATTAGTTCGACATGCTCCGTTTATTCCAATAATAAGAACAACCTGTAACGTAAAGAGTATTGTAGTAGATAAATGAATAAAATTGATATGAACGCATAATTATGCCTATCAACATCTACTAAGTATACTATTTAATTGAGATTAATATACTTAAGTAGATACTGAATGTGCAACTGACTTACTTTTGCCGCCAAATATACGGAATCGGGTGCTTCGTTAAGAAACTTTTCAATATCAGATACTGTGAAAACCTTCGATTTTTTTGGTTGATGACCAGATGAGGCTCTTTTTAAAAATGCCACTAATTTAGGATAGGTATCGATATGTTTGTCTTTTTTCATCTTTATTGTTGCTTTTAGCATCGAATACGTACTCCATAGAGTGCTTGCTTTCTTGTTCTCGGATAATTCTATAAAATATGCCAGCAAAACGTTTTCTGAGAAAGTTTTGGCTCCTTTTGCTAGTCGCCACGTGTTGAACATATCGTACTGTTTTAAATACTTCTCGCGTGATTGTTGAGGGAGAAAGCTCATTTGCGCATTATTAACAGTTTCAGTCAATTCTGTTGACGTCAAGCAAACTTCCTCGTCGCTAGAATCACTCATTTTAGTTTTTTCACTTGTTTTCAAGTTTCTTGTTTTTAATATACCTAAGGTTTAACAATGACGTGAAAAAATGCCGCGTAAAGAACCGCGTACAAAGCAAATTGAAAAAAGAACACCAAGAAGGTTCCGAGTCTGAGTTTTTAACAAATTAAAAAAAAGTTGTATGATATATTCGGCACCATAGAGGTAGCAGTAAATAGGTTTAATGTTTTTTTTAATTCACAAACTTAGTGCACACGATGTTCTAAATTCAATTTACTTTATCCTCTAGAGAATAAAAACGGCTTTTCCACTCAGATACTGAAGATTAAAAATACTCTTTCCGAGATGGTGGGATGAAAAATACATTTATTTGGCACAGACTAAAAGGCACACAAGTAGAACAGAAACAGAAAAACTACAGAGCATCACTGATTGACATTGGGTAGGTAGGTGCGGCAATGAATGGGTAGCCTCGGCGTTCTACTCTAGATACTAGTGATGGTACTTGCAATATACGATATGAGATAAGTATGTAGCCATAACAAATCACAATTCTGTTTACCAACAAGGGAATATTGAGCAAATAACAAATTAAAGTGAATCCGGAATTAATGTCCAAATGAACAAAGTGCGCGTCCGAGCGTGCATCCTGTCCCGTGTGGCAGATTGCCAGATTCACTATGGCGAATCATCCCACCATACCATGTGCGATGTTTATGTTCGTCAGTCAGTACACATCTCCGCTCCGGTATGGCTTGACGGACAACATAACTGATAGCTATCAAGCCGTTCTAGACTCATAGTCATTTTAAATGAGAAAGTGAGATAAACTGCAATTATATCGTTAATGGACGAATATCAGGTGCATTTTACTTTTACGTATTTAATTGTTTTAATTATTGTATCGTGCATCAATTAGTACCTACAGTTCCAGAAGTACCTGTATCAGTAGGTATCTAATTTATTGATTATTTATTAGGTAGGATACCAAAATAATTAAGGTAGGTAGGTATCTATGCAAGTAATTCCTGTAGCTAATAAGTTGATAAAAACCATTAGACGCACTTACCAACACTTGTATTTACGTAGGATATAATCTCGTAAAATTTTTACGTAGGTATGTAGGTACCTACTTATATCGCACTAAGTATTCGTTATTACTATTAGCTTATTATTATGAGATAGGTCCTTTAGTAGGTCTAGATTTTTAGGGTTCCGTACCTACTTCAAAAGGAAAAAACGGAACGCATAGGTATAGGTACCTACTGCTTAGACTGGCTGCCTGTCCGCCTGTCACAGCCTATTTGCTCCGAATCTACTGGACCAATTTAGTTGAAATTGAACACACATGAATTCTGTGACCCAAACACGGACGTATAACGTATATTTTTTTAAATAATTTAAAAATAAAAGTTTTGATATTTTAATTGACCATTGACCCTTATCTCCGAAACTACTAATCCTTTTTTTTTTTTTAACTATACAGAGAATGGTTCTTTACTCATAGATTACAGGAAAACCTATAAGAAGTCTATGGTCTTAAGGGTACGCTAGTTGGCAATTCTTTCAAACAAACATAGTATGGTGATTAGATATTCGTCTGTTTGACGGTTTACGTTCAAAACTAGAAATTATATCAATTTGTATTGTCATTATCTAGTCATATATGGAAGCAGAATAAGAAAAAAAAAATGGTTTGGAAGTTATGAGCGTCGAAACTTTCATATATCAACCCTAATTTTAACTCGTCTTTGGGCGTAAACTAATAACGTATGTAGTAAAAAAAAAAATACAAAATAGAAGCTCAATTAGTTATATTTTGAGGAATATACATCCAGTATTTTTCCATAATATCTACACGACCAAGGTCTGTCCATTAAATTTTACGGGCTAGTTTTCGTTATAAATCATCGCCATTTCACTAAAAATTAATAAATAAAAACTAGATAAATAAATAAAACCAAATAGTTAGACTAATTAGCATGTACTTATATTAGTCACGCCCACCAACGAGTTCGAGCCGTCGCGGCGTCGACTAGAGCACCCTTATAATACCTACATGGTAAATATCTAAATATTGTGCGAACAAACTTGTATTTGCAGTTGGAATGTATAGGAGAACGTCTTTTTCGACTACAATGTTAAGTTGGTTCTTGGGATATCTTCATCCCAACTATGGAACCCTTCATTGCGCGTGGTCCGACACGTAGGTAGGTACTTGGCCGGTTTTTTTATCGTAGGAGGTAGGTCAAAATCGATGTCTGAAGTCTCAATTACCTACTACCTACCTATATTTCCACCAAGTACATTTTAATCTGATTCGAGGAATTATTAAACGCTTTAACGGTAGGTAATATGTTAAACAAACAGCGTTGGTTCCGCTACGTCAATTTGTCGCTGTTCTAATTGAGTTGTTAAGAGCTGCCGATAACTAGCGATGAAAACGCGATATACCACCGCCACATATCAATCTGAGCAGGTTGCCGCCCAGACTTTCGCGGGAATTAAATCATTCCTCTCGGAGTTTTATTAAAATATGTAAGTGCAAGAAGCGTGAAACAATTTTCTTTTTGTGGTTCGCTCGACCGTCGTCCGAGAGCGGTTGGTTAGTCAGTGAGGAGCGCATGGACGTCGCGGTCGTCTGCGCGTGTCCTACGTAACTGTGTCCATACTACAGAGTGACGATACGCGGGTGCCAGTTGCCGTGAACTTGTTATGGAACCAGGCAGCTCCTGAGCATCCACAGGAAAATGCACATCCTGGAGATTGGTGCTGATCAAGTAATTACGTGATTTTTGTTTATAAACATTGAAAGAAACTGAAAGTATCCGAGTGTGTTCAACTTTGAATGAAAAGTCATTAACTGACATACCTAACGCATTTAGGTAATTGATATGATGCATAATTATGTTTGGCAAATGAATGAGCGCTAATTAGTAGATTATAATTTTCAATTAAATTCATTAAGTGACTAATACATTTCATTTTCAAGAGACATTTTCATAAAACTAGGTAGGTACCTGGTTTTAACAGTTTCCTAAAATTGTTGTTTATTTGTAAATATACCTTAGTAGTACCTATGATGTAAATGCCCATTAGGTAGATACCTACCTACCTATAGTAATAATTATAAAAGGTGGTAGGTAAGTATGGGTAAAGTAGACTACCCGCAATTTAAATAAAAGTGGATTTTATTATCAGATAAAATATATCATATCGCCATAATCGCACACTCAGGCGCGTTGCTAATTAAGCTCTTTGTATATCTTTACGCACTATTTCCCTTGTGGAGAGAGCAGAACCACCTACAATATCAATGTTACGTTATACGGGTTTAAAATTTCAAAGCCCCGGCTTACATTGGCAAATGTACTTAAAAGCTATCTAAATACTAAACGACCGTCACGGGAATCCAATCCGCGTTCTATAACACAAAATGTAATCCCACTTGCTCAACTGAATTACTGGGTGTTGAAACCTAACTTCTAATTGAGATTGAAGCACCATAAATCACAAAAAATTTGCGTTGAATTAGCAGCTATAGAGCACCCATTCATTGAGAAGACAGCTGACAGGCGTAAACTAAACAAGTCACGTTTGCGTCACTTTTGATGTTAGAAATAGATACTTACCTAGGTAAGAATAGAATTTGCAAAACCAATTATTACTCATGTTGTAATCAATCAAATTGAGAGACTTAAAAAAAAAACTAATAATAAAGCTGAAGAGTTTATTTGTTTGTTTGTTTGATCGCACTAATCTCTGGAATTACCAGTCAGATTTGAAAAATTCTGTTTGCATCTTTTATTTTTGAGTAAGGTTATAGGCTGTTTTACAACACACTACGACATTTAAGAAACGAGCAAAAAGAAAAGAACGCTAAGCGAGAACTAAGAAGCACGGGCGGGCGATGCGATGCGACGCGATGTGTCGTGGAGCAAGAAATGTCACGCGGGCAGAAGCTAGTTTATTTACTAATAAAGTTTAAGTTAGAATTCGTCACGATCTTTAAATTAGCAGTCAATTAACACATTCGCGGTTGGGCTATTGACACTTATTTCTAGATTTCTTGACAGACAGACACAGGTCGTCTAGTTTTTGATAACAGCAGATAGAACACGCCGGTTACCAAAACATTACACCATCACCCAAATCAATCTCATTGTGCATAAGTAAATACAAAGGTACGTATGAGTACGGATGGGTACCATTATAGGTACCGCTGTTAGAAATGAATAACAACCGCCTGGACCAGCATGAACATTAATTTATTATCATTACGACACGACAAAGCTCAGCACCTACAATAGTCATTATCATGGAAATTACGTATCTAATGCGTTTTACAAGTAGGTTACACCAACTAACGTTAGTGACCACACCCAGAAGGTCTATTGTCGGTTGTCGGACGACCCATAATCCGCTAACGTTAGTCATTTGTCCGACTTATCCGTACCTGTCCTTGAGGCGCTCCTACAATCGGCCCTACCCTTTATTATTGCTTATCAAAATAAAGGGGTTCCGTAATTTCAGTCGTTGGTCACGTCTTTATTTAGCGAAACAATGGGCTAGACTAGATTTTACTGTCGCGGTTCTGATTTCCAGATCTGAACGAAACAATGGAGGTGAGGTTTCATTCTCAGATGAAGTTCAGAACTTTGTGCTAGATCTTTGTTCCACACTTAGAAACACACATTACCATACCAGCTGCAGTAGGTACTTGCAGTAAGTACATAGATATAAGTAAAGGCGTATAAAGTTAAACGGGTACAATTTAATTAGGTAATAGGATTTTCTTTTCAGTGTTTGTGATGATTATAGGTACTAGAATTTGAATAAGTAGCCACTAACTGACTAAATATGTAGTTATTAATATCTTTTTTATGGTGTCCACAGGATGGAGATGAGAGCGGCAGCGCACGCGCCGCTGAAGCAGCTTTTCGCACGGTGCCGCGAGACCACACCACATTCCTCGTGTGGAGAATTACGGTAACTCAATCGATATAATTATCATAACTATCCCAAGAATCAGATGTCAGGTTAAAATCGGGACATAATTTAAAAAAAACTCAGCTGTTCTACATATTGATCGCGTAGGTGGATGGTACTTTGTAGGGAACAGCGTTTTATTATTTTCATATTTTATTTTGGTCCTATAGATAGTAAAAGTTGTTCTTTTTCATGAGTACTACACTCCCTTAAAGTATGTCCCTAGTTCAAAACACCCTGTATAATACACAGGTAAACAGCCAATTACTCATCTAAAATCTTACAGATTTTAAATTACATAATCAGAATAATAAACTCGTCCTTGAACAAAGGCGAGTTCGAGTGCCCCACGAAAAGTGATCGTCACGTTTTCCACCAAACAACACTGGAACTGAAATTGACCTATCACGCGAAACGCTCACATTCAATTTTATAGATACAGAATTACAGATACATACCTACACGCCACAGTTTTTGCTCATACCTGCATAACAAACTTCACTTTCACTGGCGAAGACAAACGTCTTAACTTGAGTCATTATCCCGTGCTGTATGTGAGTTCGCTGCCACTCTAAATATTGCAGCTATGTATTGTTAATTATGACTGATGATGTTTTACGAATTTAATTGTTGATCGAGCTATAGTTAGCGTGTGCACTTGTTCACACATGTACTTACCTAGATAGGTACCTATCAATAATTTACAAGCAAAAGTATAATTTAACACTTTCGACTCCACCCACTTTTCATAGAACTCATACGCCATGCCGCCATACATATTGGAAGTGAGCCCTCCGGGAGGGTTGCCTTGCCGGCATTACGTTTGCGCTAAAGTTAACCATCGCCGACGGTCAGCGGCATTAGGTTTAAAACTGTGTTGTAAAACACTGTAAACCGAAGTAAATTTGTACTTTCAGGGTGGTCTTATCTCTATACGTAGTTTCCAACCTTTTAAATGTTTAGTGAATATTTATAACCATGAACAAAAAATTCAAAACGAATTAAAATGTTTGGATTTAAAAACCAATTCATAATAAATCTTGTTAAAATGTACAGCAGATTTTATTTTCACGGTTTATAATGCTGCATTTGCTAAGAAAAACCTACATTTAAAGTGAGTCCTCCGCAAGGGCTCCCGGCATCCCATATCTATGCGACTAGGTGAACCCTCCAGGAGGGCTCCTGTCACTGAACGAGATAAATTACATGCTGAAAGTCGAAAATTACAAATACAATACATCCTCAAAAGTTAAAAAAAAACTCCACAAATTAATTAATGACTTAAATTAAAAGCCCAAAATGTTGAGTTGCTATGAAGGCAAGTAGTGTACCGTTATTAAAATTAAAATCCAGAAGCCATTGCAAAGAACTCATTGTACATAAATTTAATCGAAATATAAACGTCTAAAGCACAATAACTGAATCATACGTGAAAACTTAGAACAATCTTGGGCAAAGTTAACTTTCGGAACTTAATATAAACTAAATTTACTTCCACTTATATATATATATAATAATATAGAGACAGAAAGTGACCCTAATCGATTCGTAAGTAGGTATCATCAAGAGGCATTATTTAATTTCAACTCAAAACATTTATTTCGTTTAAACCATACAAGCACTTTTGAACTGTCAAGGGGTCAGTCAGTCATAAATATGAAGCTTGTTGCCCATTCCAAAGCGTAGGTTCCTATGGAGAAGAACGGGCAAGAAACTCCACGGACACTTATAAATCATAATATTGTTACAAAATATTGGTAACATCATTCATGTTGAAATTATACATGTGAGAACAATTTAGAAAGATGTGCACGTAAAAAGCGTCCGTAATAAAAAGATAAACACAATTCAAAAATTAAAATAAGCTGAGGCAGATAAGAGATGACTAGTCCCTACTGACGGCGCCCGTTCACGAACATGACGCATGTATCAGCACTATTTAGCTCAACCATTTTGAAGGGAACCACACTCGCCACCACCAGCGAGACATTTGAGTGAGCATGACATACTCTCAGCCGCCAGGGTACAATCAAGTCAATGAAAGACATACCCAGTAAATGGTAGCTTTATATATATGATACATGGTCACAGTGCTCACACATGTGCTATTCAATTATAAAAGTGTAAACATAATATTATTAACCACTGAGTAAAGCAGCTTTGCTAGAATGGGGTACCTGGGTACCTATTGTGCGCAAAGCGTGACCTCACAGTCACACAACAATAACTAAATCATTGGATATTGTGGTTAAATTCCCATACGGTTCATATTTTTAACAGACTTCCAAACAAGAGGTTATTCTTCGACTTTGTATTTTTTAATGTATGTTCGCCGATATTTTCGTCAACTCTGGACCGATTTTGAAAATTATTTTTTGGTATACGATGTTTGAATTTTATTTGGTAGAGTGGGGAGGTGCTTACGCGGTGGTTCCGTATAAATTTTATTAACTTTGGTTGGGTAGTTTTTGAGTTAGCTTCAATAATACGTATTTTTCCCACTTAGCCTATGTGGATGATGTTATAATAAGTTCCTCACTGTTATTTACTATGGTTATTTACATAGCAGGTAGGTAGTGGTATTCGCATTTTTGTGGGGTAGGTACAGTCAGCACCAAAAGTCGATGAACAGAATCAACATAACAAAACACCTGTTCACAATAAAATGCCATAAGTTATAGTCGCAACTAGGAAACAAAATAGCCTGTACACCAGAAATTTACAAAAGTCGTTAAACACGACTATTTCAAAAGTATCTGTGCACTAGTATTCCTAAAGTCGCTGTACACCATCAATCCAAATGTCGCTGAACATCATTGTATCAAAAGTCACCAAACAGCAGTAAAGACAAAATTAGGTTAACAAAGTATATTTTTAATGTTGCCGTATGTTAATATACTTTTGACGCATATGTTGTTCAGCTACCTTTGGGACAGTGCTTGCTTGCAATGTTAACACGTTAGTATCTATTTCAATACTTATTTACAAAGCAATTACTTATATTTTATTGTCAGTAACCATACTAATCTATAATATGAAATAACATAAACATAACTCTAATGATCTACGAAGCGATTATTGTGACGGTACTTGTAATTTACTTTGCGCGAATCTTACAAAACCTACCTTCCTTTAATTTTTAATTTATTATTTCTATTCACATGACTTGTGATAATTTTAGTCTAGCGTATGATTGTCGACTGTCGTAGTCTGAAGTAATTGAAACGTTGTGTAAGTGCATAATTGTTTATTTATATTATTGAGATACATCAATCGATAAATATCACAATATATTTAGCTATGATTAGACATAAACATATATTTCATATATTTCGATTTTAGGTAAAAATATCAAATAAATAAATGTTATTTATTATTGATTTAAAATCAAAACTGTTTAATTGTTAAAATGTTTTAGAAATAATGCACACTTTATTTGTTTTTATTAATTACAGCAATCTTAATACCTACTTACAATTATTGTTAAACATGAATGCAAATATGATATAATATTATACGTTTTATTACTTACCGAAACTCCTAATTCTGCAGCAATTTCTGATACATTGTATCCTTGTTCTTTCAAGAAAACAATTCTGTGACGTTCATGCTCCGTAATATGCACATTATACGGCATTATTGTGATATTTATCGATTGATGTATGTCAATAATATAAATAAACAATTATGCACTTACACAACGTTTCAATTACTTCAGACTACGACAGTCGACAATCATACGCTAGACTAAAATTATCACAAGTCATGTGAATAGAAATAATAAATTAAAAATTAATGGAAGGTAGGTTTTGTAAGATTCGCGCAAAGTAAATTACAAGTACCGTCACAATAATCGCTTCGTAGATCATTAGAGTTATGTTTATGTTATTTCATATTATAGATTAGTATGGTTACTGACAATAAAATATAATTGCTTTGTAAATAAGTATTGAAATAGATACTAACGTGTTAACATTGCAAGCAAGCACTGTCCCAAAGGTAGCTGAACAACATATGCGTCAAAAGTATATTAACATACGGCAACATTAAAAATATACTTTGTTAACCTAATTTTGTCTTTACTGCTGTTTGGTGACTTTTGATACAATGATGTTCAGCGACATTTGGATTGATGGTGTACAGCGACTTTAGGAATACTAGTGCACAGATACTTTTGAAATAGTCGTGTTTAACGACTTTTGTAAATTTCTGGTGTACAGGCTATTTTGTTTCCTAGTTGCGACTATAACATATGGCATTTTATTGTGAACAGGTGTTTTGTTATGTTGATTCTGTTCATCGACTTTTGGTGCTGACTGTACTTACCACAATTAAAAAGTGAAAAACACAACATACGAACAAAGCAAGCTAAAAAGCTTCTAAAAAAATAAATACAACCGACTTCCAAAAGTTCAAAACCAAAGACCGACTTCCGAAATTAAAGTTCAAAACGTTGCAATTTTTTTTTTTTTTAAAGTTATTTTCATCACTCAATCAATCTGCCTAGCCTTTTCCCAACTATGTTGGGGTCCGCTTCCAGTCTAACCGGATGCAGTAATGTTTTTTGGGTAGTGTAATATTCAAACTTAAAATCTAGAGTGAATTTGTCACTCCACAACCCAGTAACTGGATAATACGATACCCCTTGTTAAGACTGGTTGTCAGACTTTCGGTCTTCTGACGACTTGTAATGACTGTCAAAGATCCACGAATGACAACGGCATAACGTGCATTCTGAGGCACGGAGGAGTCTCGGTATGTTAAGATGGTCACCCATCCACAGACCAACCCTGGCAACTGTAGCTTAACCTGATCGAATCGTGCAGCTGTTATTACTTAGTCACGAGCTCTTATTATCATCACTATCTATACAAATAAAAATTGAAGTGTCTGTTTGTAATGTCAAATCAACAGCTTTTTACTAAATCCATTACTTTTGACAAAAAAACAATAGTTATTTAAAAAATTTGTCTGTCTGGCTGTTTGTTCCGGCTAATCTCCGACACGGCTGGACCGATTATGACGGGACTTTCACTGGCAGATAGTTGTAACATCAGCTATCTGCCAGTGAAAGCTAAGGAGTAACTAAGTACCTACTACTACTTTTATTTTAGAAAAAGATTAAAGGTCCACGCGGGCGAAACCGCGCACAGCAGCTAGCAATAAATAATTCTCTGCTGAGATATCTAGAACTTTATTGCTTTGAAAATATTGAGAAAAACCAAGTAAGTAACTATTCTTAGAACTGAACACGTTCAGTGCCCGGAGCCCTCCTGGAGGGTTCACCTAGTCGCATATGGGACGCCGGGAGCCCTCGCGGGTGGCTCATTTTAAATGTAAGTTTTTCTTAGCGCATACAGCATTATAAACCATGAAAATAAAATCTGATGTGTATTAGCACATGCGTTGGTTTTAAGATTCAAGCATTTTTTTTACATGTTTTCATTTAAAATTAAAGGTTGGAAACTACGTAGGTATAGCGACAAGACCCCCTGAAAACACTATTTTACTTCTTTTTACACTGTTTTAAACCTAATGCCGTTGACCCCCGCGATGGTTGACTTTAGCGCAAACGTAGGTTCCTCCCGGAGAGTTCACTTCCAATATGTATAAACGGCATGTATGGCGGCATGACGTATGAGTTCCATGAAAAGTGGGTGAAGTCAAAAGTGTTAAAGAAAGAATATCACAATGATAAAAATTCTCATAACAATATTAAAAACATTTTCGGTATTACCTTAACAATCAGTGTGATGTTGTGATCATTTCCTTAATTTAGTAGAGCGTGTGAAAGGTCAACACGGTAAACTATGTTTTCTCACCAAACGCATAACAATAACGATTGCAGCGAGCTGGAAAATGTTGAAACTGTGATCTGTCTGAGTGACTGTAAATATTTGAAGATTTCATGAGAACGCTCTTTGATCATTTCCAAATCTCACATTTTACGTAACGAGTTTAAAGACCATTCAACCTTTTGTCTTTCTGGCGTGTAATGAATGATTTATTTAATTGTAGAACTATTAATTTTATACCGTGACAGAAATACAGTTATTACTAGCTAATAGCTCAATAATATAGGTATAATTAGTGTACACGAAATTGTGTTCTTTGAACGTGCACCTATCGAATTTAAACCATCTTGCCTATAACAGTTAACAGTAGGTACCTACCTATAACATTCTCTTTTGCGAATCCAACAATCAGCATCATCAGTAGCGGACCCCCCGAGAGTTCTTCCATGACAAATCTTAAAGTGAACTTGATATTATACTAATTAAACTTTTTAGCAAGCAATAATCTACCACAGGTAGGATAATTGATAACAATAGGGAAGATGACTAAAAAAATGTTTTTTGTCCGTAATGTAGATTATGAAAAAATAACTTACACGTATTTTTTCTTTTTTTACGTTAATAAAAGATTACGGCGATACATTGAGTTGTAATGTGCCATGACGTCACTTGTATGTAGATTTTATACATACTTGTGACGTATCAACCCCCACTCCCCAACTTTAATGCGTTGTATCTAAGTCATTTTTTATTAATATGATAAAGCAAAAAATACGTGTCTAATATTTTTTTATTATCTGACTGACGGACTAAATAGAATTTCTTTTTTTTGACCCAGGCATCATCCCTATTGTCCTAAACTTAGTAGGTACTATGTTTTCTTTTGTTCACCTACGTGACGACTTTTGAATCCGCGCGCCATTCATTCTGCCACCCACGCTGCGTCCACCGCCAGCGTACAGCCGCGCGTAGCCGCGATTGCGCCTAAGTGATACCTATTTTTTTGTGTCGTGTTCAATGTAGGTAATGTTCGTGCATTTCTGGGAGTAGGTAAACTAGGTAATAAAGATATTGCAAGTGATATTTTTAAGGTTCCGTACCCGAAGGGTGCCAAACGGAACTTACTCTGTCTGTCCGTCGGTCTGTCTGTCAGCAGACTGTAAGTATCTCATGAACCGTAATAGGTAGACAGTTGAAGATTTCACAGATTCTGTATTTTTATATCCACACAACCAAAAAAAAATAAGTTTAAAAATGTATACACTATCCCCTTAACTACATTTTTGATTTTGAAAAAAAATACTTACCCTGGTATGTGGGTGTACCATTGGCTAGAACTCATCGAATAGAGTTTTTTTTTTTTTCTTCATACGTTAAGAAAGAGGGGCCGGAAAAGTTGTGAGTTTTAGACCTTTTTTGTACGAGCTCTATCTCAATAACTAAACAAGTTAGAATTTGAAACTTCTGTATATCATGGTATATCATGTACTATACGAGTATAGTCCTCCAGACCGTATTTCGGCCACGGCGGCCAATCTCAACGGAGACTAACTTTCGGCGCGGGAGATATTATAGTGCACATGTGTGTGCGCAGACACAGGTGCACTCTCTCTTCCCTCACTCTCATAGTCCGATGGGACGGCAATCCGACACGACCGGAGAGAGATCAGGCGCAGGACCAACGGCTTAACGTGCTTTCTGAGGCACGGGGGTATCACACCGCCAACTTCCAAACTCCGGGCTGTTACTAAGAAATTCCTGATGGAAAAACCCAATAACACTTTGCCCGACCCGGGAATCGAACCCAGGACCCCACGCTCAGCAGTCGCGCTTGCAACCACGGGATCAATGGGGCAGTTAGAATTACTATACGAGTATACTGTATTTAACCAGGATTCATAAGGTATTTTTAGTGTTTTATTTAAATATGGGCGATTTTCTGCAACTGCAAAAAATAACTTTGTAGGTAATTCACAGTAGGTATCATTATGAAATACAAATTAATATTTGCGATTTTTAAAATAAATTGTCCTTAATCAAGTACATAGTGTTAAATCTTGTACGATAGGTATGGTTCGGAACCCTTCGTGCGCGAGTCCGACTTGCACTTCACTGTTTTTTTTATAAACCTAACCCTCAGTTGGGTCAAGCTCCTCCTAAACGACAATCCTGGATCCGCTGACCATCACACTGACCATCATCATCATCCACAGCCCGAGTCCACCTGCTGCTGGGCCCAGCTGTGGGTGAAGTCCAATTCTTTCGGTCTCTCTTTTCTTGCGCCAATCCCCACGCTCCTCTTCCAACGTTTTTCCCACGACTCCAACCATACCAAAATCATTCTGCCTTGACTTTTCCCAACTATATTGGGATCTGCTTCCAGTCTAACCGGATGCAGCTGAATACTAGTATTTCACAAGGAGCGATTGCCTATTCTGACCTCCACAACCTAACTGGGTAATACGATACCCGTTGGTTAGTCTCGGTATGTATAGATGGTCACCCATCCACTGACCAACCCCGGCAATCGTATCTTAACCTGATGGATCGACCTGTGCGGCAGTTATTGCTTAGCCACGAGCTGCTCCATACCGATGACTAAAAATGTAGGTAGTTAGAAGAACATTTATTATTTCTTAATGATTTACTGAATCGCAGTTAGAAAATACTGCATGCATACCGATTACCGATGCAGTCGAGACACCTACTTAGTTAAATTCGTTTTTAGCAATTTACAGCAACGCATTATAATAATTTTCTTGAATACAAAATGACAAGAGAAAGTATACAATTCAACATAACGATCAATTGCAGCGAGATGCATGCTTGGAGCAAGGACGCCGCGCCGTGCGCGGGCGCACCACGCTTGTTTAGCCGCGTGCAATGCGATGCTAACATTCGTCCAGCCATCATTTGCAACCATACATATTACCATGTTTCATCTATTACCCACTTTCTGTTGCATTTCATATTTGTAACAAATTTGAGTTTCTAGTAATCTGACACTATAACCACAGCTACGTACAATTGCCGTCTTGATTAGACGTGACTTTCTACTGATAAATAGCTTAAGTAGGTTACGTGCGCCTGCGCTTAATTCACGCTAAGACTCTTGTTCCCTATAGAAGCCTGGAAAGTTAAATACAGATTCATTGTTAAGTTGATAAGTTAGACATTCATCTGTTTGCTGTAAATTAATAGAATAGAAAGAGGAGTCCATGAACGCTTGCGCATGCGCAGCACAGCGTTGTAGCGCGAGCGTATCTGAAAGTAGCACTAAATCATCTACGAGACTGCAAAAATAATTAAATAGTTTATTTCGTGCAGATAAGATCGTAAACACAAAGACTATAAAAACTTGCCTGTAATCATCTTATATGATTCCTATCATTTACTGTCAGATTTCTCGCGCTGTCAAATAAATCCTTAATAGGCAGGCTGCCCGCAATTTCTTTGCTCGTTCGTAGATGCACCTCTCGTGTTAACAATTTCATACAATTTCTCCAATAAATTAATTAACTAGTGTGCTCCATAAAGATAAATAATGGCCGAGTACGAGCCTTGCATTGTAACGGAAGACCAGTGTCGGCAGTCGGCACAATTGTTGTCCAACAGGGTTAGCCAAAAACAATCCCGTACAGAACATTAAATTAATATCATCACATTTATCAAGTCGTACACGGTTCTATAGCTGCATTTGTACAACTTGTCAGCTAAATTAATTAGGTACTACAAATTTACAAATTACTCACTTTCTATTCTCTGGCACGGATTAAATTTATCAACTTATAAGTCCTAGCTTATGTTAGAAAGTTTGCCTGACAGTCGTATCTACTTTCTCACATTGCGTTAACAAAGGAACATGCAAATGCAAACCATGTACCTACAACTCTTGAAAATATATCTGTCGTTGCTGAAGACAATATGTTATAGAAAACAAAAGTTACTCGTATCTGTTATAGTAAAACCCAGTTTCAATGTGCAATTTAAATGATAACAATTCTAGGAATAGGAATTCCAAAGAATATATTTCCTACTAGGTAGATACCTGTATAAATAAATATTGTGCCAGCCCTGAATGGTACCATCAGTAAGCCGAGTGAGTCATACCACATCTCAGTCCCGCTACATGAACGGAGGAACTGGGCCCGCCAGACCGCGACTGAACGATTTTCAACTTCACATTACAATACAAACAAAGATGGCTATCAGTCACGGAAATTGTTAGCATTGAACATTGAAGAAATATTACCTTACTTGGAACTTGCAAGATAGATCTGGCCGCAATACTACCATTGTGGTTATAAACAACGGACAAATGTAGATACCTGTCTGTCGTATGTTTTTGCAATACTTAACACTTTCGACTCCACCCACTTTTCATAGAACTCATACCTATACGCCATGCCGCCATACATATTGGAAGTGAACCCTCCGGAAGGGTTGCTGGCATTACGTTTGCGCTAAAGTTAAACATCGCGGATGTAAAACGAAGTTAAATTGTGTTTTCACTTTTCAGGGGGTCTTGTCGCTATACGTAGTTTCCAACCTTTTAATTTTTTTCAGAAAATTTGTAACCGTGAACAAAAAAATACTAAACCAACGCATAAATAGGTAGATACTAATAAATCTTGTTAAAATATAGATCAGATTTTATTTTCACGGTTTATAATCGTTAAGAAAAGGCTTCATTTAAAAATGAGCCCTCCGCGAGGGCTCCCAGCATGGCGGCATCCCATATGCGATTAGGTGAACACTCCAGGAGGGCTCCCGGCACTGAACGTGATAATGAAAGCTTTGTGTAGGACCTGTCTGTACCACAGACTTTTCTGTACCGCAAAAATTAAACCAATTTAGCAACAGCCTGAATATTTTTGCAAGTTCTTTGACCGGTGACCGGAACACAGAAGTTACAGCTGATGTTATTTTAAGCCGCGCGCACTTTAGATGCGTTTTCGTACGAATTTCACTCATGCGTACACGTACGAACACGCACGAACGATCCCGACCTTCCAAGTGCAAAGGGAGCGCGCAGACTGGGTGTGACTTAGTCGTATCTCCGTTTACGTAGATACATATTTCCGACGTCTGAAAACAATCCGAACTTGTTGGGATTGTTCGTGCGTTCAATGCGATATCACCGGAACACGGTGAAAAACGTATCCAATTCGTGTGCGAACTCAATTCGTACGATGGTCGTACCTACGTGTAGGTACGCATGAGTGAAATTCGTTCGAAAACGCGTCCAACATGCGCGCGGCCTTATAGTTTCCGATGTTTTATTGAATCTTGTACCAACATTCTGTATCGCCATAATAAGTCTATAGGAGGTCCTCTGCCGAACATTGGCCGCTTGGCTACTCTCATCCAGCTGCTAACATCAGCCTCAGCGCAAACATCGTCGCCCCACCTGTCTGAAAGCACAAGCACCGTGATATCTTATGAGATACCTAAAGTAAAAATAGATACGTGACCTGAATTTACTCATTAGTATTTTTATGTTGCAATAAATAAGTTACAACTGCGAAATGAAAAGTGGAAAGACATTACAAAGCTTTATTAACGATAAATTAATGCTACTAACTTACTAGAAAGCAGAAATTATAAACCTCACTCAATGTTTAGTTGCGTTTAGCAAGCTATAAACTTGAGGTTCCTACTCAATATACCTACCCAAGTAATAATTAGTTACTAAGGAGTTATTGTGATCCTAAGCGATCCTAACCTATGCCACGCCCACAAGCCATAATTTCCCTAACAAAAACACACAAACAGCAACACGCACAGTATCAATGTTACCAGCCCCTGCGGCATGTTTGCTCGACTGAACTAATTATCGCGCAATTCCGTCAGAATAACATTACCATACGCATTAAATTTATAAGCATAATATGCGGATAAATACTCGAAAGCGTATGCACAAAAAGCGGATCGCGTGTAATTAAAGCACTTGGATTATCCAGTGTTTGGTGTCGTGATATAACGCCAGGGAGATACGCACTCACATGCCGCCGTAATTGTACATCACTATGCACTGGCGGGCTAAGGGGGGCAGGTGCGGTCCGCCCCGGCACCCCGTCCTAGGGGGGCCCAAATCTCAAGAAACACTTTTTAATCATATCCCAAACAAGACCAAAATATGTTCAGTAAGTAAAAGGCATATTTGTAGTTGGGGGCTACCCTACGTATGCTAAAAATAAACGTGGGGTGCTAAAATTTTCGATCTTGCTTCGCTCGCTCTTGCAACCTACATTTTCTTTTTCTCAGACTTGTCCGAAGTTGACAAAGTAACTCCTATTTATGTACGAATATTCAAAAGAAAACCTTACCTATACGAGGTGGGGTGCTAAAATTATCGAGGTCGCTACGCTCGCCCTTGCATCCTACACTTTCAAACTTTTTTAAGTATAAGTTGAAAAATAAATTCCTATTTCTGTATAAATGTTCAAATGAACATTTTAACTGTGCAGGTTGCGAAATTTTCGATCCAGCTTCGCTCGGTCTACCATCCCCTATTCGTCTGATAGCCTAGCTTTTCTGTTGCCGATAAAGTATCTCCTATTTCTGTGTAAGAAAACCCAATCTTTTCGAAGCAGCGCAGCGAAAGGATTGGGTTTTGTTGCTAAATACATATGTCGCCCCCGACATGCTTAAGTCCGCCACTGTCACTATGCACGAATGGCCAATGATGTTCCATTCAGACACGATCGCCGCCGGCGGCAACGATTTAGTTTTTCACTCAATATCTACAGCAATCAGCACATTTGAAATATCGTATTTCGCTTCAACGGGTGTGACACATTTTGATTATGACATTCATGCATTACCGTCTAGTTATTATGGAGAATTTATAACTGCACAATTTCCAACGAAAACAGTTTAATAACACGAGTGATTGACTAAATTATAGCACTCGATAATAACAGTTACGAAATATAACTACTTAGATGGCAATCTTTCATTGTTTATTTTTTTCTTTATAACGGTCGACGCCCGCGCAGACAGTCAGCTATTCGGATCGAGATTAATAGCCAGAACTTATTGTAGATGCTGATCTCTATTTATTTTGTAAGTTATTGGCGCCAAGTCGAGAGCACTGACCTAGCTTATCTGCAACTTTATTTTTATCTGGATTAACGTCGCCAATGAATACATTAGATTTAAATATTTATAGTTATTAGGTTATTACGAATAATTCCCGCTATAGATACTTATCTAATATTTATGGTGATTGGGGCTAAGTATGTAAATTGCAAGAATATTTTGTCGGGATCACTAGATAATACTGAAGCTCGTTGTAATAAATCTTTAGACAATATTATATTTATGTAAAATAATTTAAAAATAATTTCGTTTTCAGGAATCGAACACCGAACTGTTGCCTCGCACACACTACGGCACATTCTACGATGCTGAGGCTTACTTGGTGTACTCTTGCTCCCTGCCGGGACAGCCCGCTGGACCCGATGTTATTGTGAGTCTAGATAATGCCCAGCCAGAGTCCAAGACATTTACGAAACCTAGCTCTGGCCGACTCATTACCACCAAGTCCATAACATGATTATTTAATCCTAAAGACGATAACGTTACAATTTCCCTTGGGCCTGGTGTAAGAAGGTATTTACCAAGGCACGGCCAGGGCACGGCCTCCCCGTATAGATTTTCTGGCTACATGGATTTGCCGCAAGGGGCCTCCCACCTCAGTTATACTTAGGTCTGGACCATTATCCAGGATTAGCTGAACCTTCCTAATGCATAAAGTAGCAAAGGGGTTCATATAACTACCTACTACTACTACACGATTAAAAACTATAGCCAGGGGCCTTATTATGAAGTTATAATGCCATCATTATTCTACTGCGAAAAAAGGATGGTGCTAGCGGCTTTGTATAGCTCCGTCTCTCACTCACACTGGAATAATGGTGGCATTAATACGTCATAATACGGCCCCAGAATTGACGTATTTTGATGTCCCAGTGTTTTGGTAAAAACTGTATGGCGTCCGTTTTTTATAAAACTACTATGACTAAACTGAAAATATTGTTTGGTGAACTTAAAATATATTACCAGCGTCGAGAAATAAAAGAGAACGGAAATGGGGAGCTCCTGGAGCGCCACATCCACTCGTGGGCTGGAGAGCGCAGCGGGTCACTCACGGGGCTGGCCCTGCGCCGGGGCACGCAGCTCGCGGCCTACCTCGCGGCCCCCACGGTCGTACACCGCGAGGCCGTCACCAAGGAGACGCCTCGGCTTCTGTCATACTTCAGAGATGGGATCAGGTAACTCCGATATCAAACGCATGACTTTGTTTTGATTTTATAAATTTTTGCCATTCATTCGAAGTGAAACGTCTGAACACTGAGAGAGAGAATGAAAAATGAGTTCATTAGACAACCGATCAGACGATATTGGATTTTTTAGCAAGCCAAGATCTAGCTGTATTTTGCTGGACTCGTGTAGACACTAGTTTCAACCCAGTCCAGCACTTAATTACGTAACACACTTTCAGTCACAATCTGAAAGATTTTGAAGGAGATTGCTAATCCATTGCTTCATTTATGTTCGGAAAATTTGTCTGCTCAACAACGTAAATAACGCAATTAATGTTGAACTGTTAAAATGAAAGCCATTCCTACTGATAGTGTGTTACGCAAGTACCCCGCTGTGCTGACTGAAAAGTTAGAATCTGAATCTGAACGTCAGCAAAGTAAGCTCATATACCTATCAACCGTAGTATCTTCCCAAATTCCTATATATGAGATCAGCTACCATTGACAACTGCAACCTCAAGGTACTATCATTTTATACAGAGTAAACGTTTATTGGTCTGAGTTTAGAATATAGATACACTTTATAAAACCAGGATCCTCCGAAGCGGTTCAGCCAACCTGAACGGCGCTGCTCGCCTATACCGCGTGCGCGGGCGTCGCCCGGTCCTAGTGCAACTGGAGCCGGTGTCGTGGGCGCAGCTCGCGACGGATGGCGTGTTCGTCCTCGACACCACCTCGCTGCTGGTGTTGTGGCTCGGACGGACCGCCAACCTCGTCGAGAAAATATTTGGAGCCAAGGTTTGTTATTACTGTTGAGGGAGGTAAAAGAATACGGTATCAGGATTAGGAAATAGGCTAAAGATTCATATAATAAATATAAAAGTTAATTAGGTAGCATTCCAGCGGAGTTATTAAAAGCTCAAAATAATAATTAAGTAGGTAGGTATGTAAAGTAGGAACTCATACCTTAAATAATCAACCTTATACTCGTAAATCTAGATCGCATACCGGATGGCCCGTGGTGCAGACAAGGGCATAATGGCGCGTCGGATCGCGATCGCTCACGACGGCTACGAGCAGACGCTACCGGCCAGTGACCGCGCGCTGCTGGACGCACTGCTTGAGTTGCGTGCGCGCGCATTGCGACCCACCGCGCCGCCTGCCGACCCGCCGCGACCCGCGCGCCTCTACCGCGCCACACAACCGCCGCGGGTCACACCAATAACCGTCCCGTCGCAACGACCCGCTGCAAGGTTGGAAGAAATCAAGCGCGCGCCGCTGTTCAGAGAAGATCTAGCTGATGATGTAAGTCTATGTAGCAGTGACCGCGACAAATCAGTCAAGCGTTTACCATTTCTTACGATCTTGCGATTTTAATAAATTTACCGCAGCCATTATAACTACACCCCCAAATGCTTGACGGGTTTCCAAATGTAATTTATCCTCTCGTCAGACAATAGCACCACAAGTCTGCAATGTTATTGATTTTGTACCCGACTGCGCGACAGTAAAGATTGGGATTCTATAAACCGACGCCGACGCTATCTAACGACTGGATCGATTTGAAAACGTGTTTCGTCAAGGTCGGACGGTGGTCTAGTTTTCATAAAATAAAATTGGCGGATTTTAGACGTGATGAAGTAATGTCTTGAAAAAATTATGTACCATGGCGGGTATCAAAATAAAGAGCGATTCCAAGAATATAACACTAAAAGGTTGAAAAAAATTAAACTATTCTAACAAAAATATTCGAAATTGTTACTTAATTAGGTACTTACAATTTCATGAAGTTTGGTGGCATCAAATCTGAGATTGAACAAAGATATATTTTTTCAGGGTGTCTACATAGTGGACAGCGGAAGTCGTGGTGTGTGGGCATGGGTGGGCCCGTCAGCATCGGGTCCGGCGGCTCGAGGAGCTTTAGCTGCAGCGCGGGGGTTGGCGAGGGCTCGTCGTATGACGGTCCCCGTATCAGCTGCTCCCGCGGGGAGGGAGCCGCTCGAGTTCGCCGCGCTGTTCCACAACTGGCGCTGGTGCGATGCTAGACGCGACGGAAGACTTCGCGCTGCTCGATCAGCAACAACCAGGCTCGATGCCGTCAGTCTGGCTACAAACGCTTGGCTCGCCGCTGAGGTCAGTTCTTGCCACCTAAGTCTTCCTCAAAACTTTATTATTGGGTAAAAAATATTACGTAATTTATGTTTTGTTTATTTAAAATCATCAGACTAGACTAATTGACTGAACTAATCACCACATTGAACCTTTTCCAAACATCAATTGGGTGTTCACCAATCATGTTGCTGAATATGTGTTGATGAATATCTTTTGTCCCTTTGGTTCCTTAAGACCTTCTCGTTTTCATAACAGGCTCAGCTGCCAGACGACGGTTCAGGCGCACTACGAGTGTGGCGCGTACGACGACGCGGGACCGACGCGGAGGACGTGAACAAGGAGGCGCTTGCTGAGGTGGAGCGCCCACAAGCCGCGGTCTTCTACGACAGAGACTGCTACATTGTGCTCTACACCTACCACGCGCCCATCGGCGACCAGACCGTGCTCTACTACTGGATGGTGACAAAATACATTGCATTTTAAACGATAAAACCTGGTTCAGATCCTCAGGAAGTCCATAGAATAGAAGAATATTTTCTTCTCTCTTTTTCTACAGTCTACCTACATAATCTTCGATAAGCATTCAAGCTGTTCAGTCTTCTGTTCCATTAGTTTAAAGTGGAACAGCGGGTACTACATGTACTTAGATCAATGTAAAATGTCAGAAAACACTTTATTAAGCACATTGGATATTATACCAAAGAAGTGTTATGTATGAGCTTTACTTGATGTTAATGTTTACAGGGTGGCTCTTCGCCCAATGATCTGAGGAATTTGGGCGCTAAAGAAGCGAAAGACCTCTACACCAAACTGGGGCGTTCTCCAGTACAGGTATGTAAAGATTATAATCTGCATTATCAGTTGAAAATACATTATGAATTAAATTGTTATTTTAACACATTTTCAGGCATGGGTGTACCAAGGGAAGGAACCGGCGCATTTCCTTCAAATCTTCAAGGGTCGTATGATCACTTATGTCGGCAGCGCAACTGACTATGATCGTAATTATCCAAAATTATTTCGTTGTTTAATTTATAAATTAGTTAGGAATGATTTGTCATCAGGGTATGATTAAATCCTTGATCAATAAATAAGGAGTGCAATCTACAACGATATAATTAATCGAGACTAAATTCCATGCTTATTATTATCCCTGAGTAGACCCAGAGAGATAAGTTCAGGTTTTGAGCAGAAACCATCAGTTCTAAAAGCATAGACCTTTTTGAAGATCCTAACGATATTATCGACAGCCACAGGTCGCCGGCTCCTTGCACCGTCACGCGTATTGATCCGCGTATCGGGGCAGTACGCGCGCGAGGCGCGGGGCGTGGAAGTGCGCGAGGGAGCGGGGGGCGCGGGCGGGGGCGCGGGCGGGAGCGCGGGCGCGGGCGCGTGCTGCGTGCTGCACGAGGGCGCGCGCGCCTGGGTGTGGTGCGGCGCCAGCGCCACGGGCGACGAGCGAGAGGTCGCCAAGAACATGGCTGCCACTGAACATGCGCTTGTTATGCAAGGTAACGACAGCTTAAAGCAGTAATTACAGACACATAATATTTATAGGCAATGGGCTCGCCCCTATTACATAGGTCTTAACCATAACTGACGAAAAGTGAGTGTATTACCTACAGGTTCACCCTAACCTAACCCTTCGGGAATTGTAATCTATCATAACACCGTCTAAGTTATGTTATGGGACATTTCAGCTTTGTATCTTAGATGTCACAACGCATCTGGGATGCCTCTGGTTTTTGCATTCCATGGGCAGCGACAACCACTTCACATCAGTCGTGACTGTTGACTAGTTTGCCAATTTTGCCATCCAATAACATTAAAAAGACAGACACGAAATGAAAACGGCTATATTAGTCCTCCACCGTTCTTTTTTCGATGCTATTCTGGTGGTCACCGCTGTATATTACGAATTACAAGAAAAAATATGGAAGTTCAGGAGCTCTTGCACTATGGGATCATAACTTCACCCAGTAAAATTTTAGTGGCATGAGGAACAGGGTGTAAAGTTCACTCATCCACCATAGAAATCCTCCGACCAGACGGGTGTTGTGTCTGGCGGGCCGACTGCCCGACTGTTTTTTTTTTTTTTTTTTTTACTTGGGCATCTCACAGATATACCACTAAGGTAGTTACTGCTTAACCGGACTGTCCTGTGGCTGCCTTAAGCTACTACACTCAAAGCCTCCAGCCAGGGGCTGCCCGACTGTTGATGTCGGATAGTCTTATGCAGGGTGTTTGGCGCATGGACCGACACAATTTTTTCAGGGATTTGGGAGGTCATTAGCTAGGTTCTACCCATACACCCTTTGTCCCAAATGTCACGGTTGGTTACATATGATTATTTTTTTTAAATGAAAAAAATTCCCAAAATGTGTCCTTTAATTTGAAATAACTTTTTTGTTTGTGGGTGTAGTGGCACAAAACAAATTTTGTTGCATTCTCCAAAGTCTTTTAAATTTAAAAACATCTTTGTTTTATACAACTGGTTTCAAGAAAATTCCTTACAGGCTTCCAAAGTTAATTTTTTTATTTAATGAATGAAATTTTACAACTTCTAAATTAATTATAAAAAAAACTTTTGGGACAAAGGGTGTATGGGTAGAACCTAGCTAATGACCTCCCAAATTCCTGAAAAAATTGTGTCGGTCCATGCGCCAAACACCCTGTATATGTCGTTCGCGCGGTAAACTCTAATTGCGCGATGCAGGATTTGTGTGACGTCATGTCTTTGATGCGTAGTTCGTATGTGGCGGTGTAACCGCTACAAACTCAACTCAAACTCAATAATGTCTTCATTTCAAATCAAACTCAAAGCATTTATTACAACTAAATCAATTAGGTACAGGCACTCAGCCACATCAACTGCAAGAAGCTACAGTAGCGATCAATTTTCATAGTAAAATAACTAACCGTCCTATCGTTAGGGAAAGAGAAGCCGGACTTCTGGACAGCGCTGGGCAACCGTCGTCACCTGCTGGTACCGTGTCCGCTGAAGGAGGTACAGCGCCCCCTGCCGCCGCGTCTCTTCTACGTGTCTCTCGGAGTGCCTACCCAATATTCATGTAAGTGAAATTACATTAATAAAAAGCCTTTTAAAAACATAATTTTGATTTAGCGGTAATTGGTCTAGCAGCTTTATTAGGCTCTGCATAGACTGGAGTGAAAAGCAACGAGCTCCCTTTCACCGGCTTCATAAGGTTCATAACTCATTTGTTGGGCTTGGTATAACCTTTTATAACAAGCTACCCTCTGCTTTGCTAGATTTACCTTTTAATGCGTTTAAAACTAAAGTAAAGTCCAACCTTTGTTCAAAGGCATACTATTCTATCAACGACTACTTAAATGATAAGAATAGTTTGTTGGTCGCTGTGATTAAATCAAGACAATTTTTAAATATTCTTTCTCCAGAATTAGTTTACCTACTGACAGATTATATGAGTTTATACAATTTGTTTATAATTTTACTTTTTAAGTCAATTTATTTTAATTTTATTTATTGTTGACATAATCTACTCATTACAATGTTTTTTTATGAGTTGTATTGCAATATGTGGTTAGCTAGCGCCCTCGACAATTATTTATTTTACCTCGATGGTCCTAGTTTATCAATTTTAACTTCTAGTTACAGCTCTATGTAAGCGGGCACGCCCTTTATGCCTGGAGGCTTTATTTTCTTTTTTTAGATATTGTTTAAGTTTAGTTATTTTTATTTCTGCTTGAGTATAGTTCTCGATGTTTTTGGTTGGTATATTGGCGTGTGCTAGCTGTCATATGGCTATTAATTTATAATTTAAATTTTGTTTTGCGTAATGTAAATTATCTTATAAATTATTGCTGTGTAGCTGTGCTGCTGGGCAGTTTGTTGCGCCACTTCTTCTTCCCAGCAAAAGCACTAGGAAGTGGTGAAGGGTGGGCGTTTTGGGGGACTGTCTTATGTACTTTTCTACAGAGCGGAGCGGAGTGGGGCGCGTCTCAGTGGATTGCACTATCTATAATAAGATCCTGTATGTACTTGTTTTACAGTCAAGGAAATGATTTGTTAAACAAATTGAAACCCTACGTCAATTTGCCGTGTTATAGGCATTTCATACTTACTACAGTCAAATAATGAGTTGTGATTTGAATAGGTATGCGGACAATTTGAGTTGTGAGTTGCTTTACCTACCTACTACACTGTTTATTCGTCCTATGCTCACAGTTGAAGAGATAGTCTCGTTCAGCCAGTACGACCTGGCTCCCGAGATGGTAGGGGTGGTGGACGCACACGACGCCGTGTTCGTGTGGCTCGGACAGCATTGCTGCCCGCGCGCTAAGGATGACCCGCGGTCTATTGCACTCGCCTATCTAGCGCAAGGTAACTAACAAAGTCTCATACAATTTTTACTATAATAAAAGGTTTATTTCTGATTTTAAAGCTGTCAAACTAACTCCAGCGGATTCCCATAAGTGCTTGGGCGAGGCCTATGTTCAGCAGTGGACGTTTTTCGGCTAAAATAATGATGAGGATAGTAATGAACTAACTCTAGCGGGGGGTAACTGCGAGACATACATAAAATGCATCGATCATCGATCGCAATGGCTTTCATTAGTTCATTCACTTCATTCAATGCGTTATTTAGGTACAGTCACGAGCTTTAATTTGGGACCCATTTCCGTTAAATGTTGTTAGAACAATCATAATGCAATAAGGTCGAAACTTTGAAACTTTGCTTTAAGGTTGAAATGTTGAATGTCAAGTTAAGACATAAAATGTCTTATCTAATCGACCTATGAAATGATAACCTCGTTGCAAAAAGCTATCATTACGATTTTCTAATTACGAACATGTGTCGTGTCAGTGTCATTTAAGAAAATAAAAAATTAAAATTAACTAATTTAAATTTTGTGAAATTTAGTTTAATGTGATATTTTCACAAAATATAATTTACCAATTAATAAAATGCTTGCGGCTAATCGTGACCAAATAAGGCTCCAAATTATTGATTTGCACGAACAAGGAGTAGGCATTCACGAGATATCGCGACGAATAAATGTGACAAGAAACACAGTTCGCCGCTGGGTTCGACGCCACGGGAACGAGGAAAATATTATTGACTTACGACGAAACAACCATCACCCGCAAGTTATAACACAAGAGCAGAGCCGCTTGATGCAAAGGCAATACCTGATGAATGGATTTACGCCAACGAGGCATTTTGCGGAAGCGTTTGAAGTCCACCCTTCAACAGTTAGAAGGCATCTTAAAGCTATGGGACTGCATCACAGGCGGCCTGCAAAAAAAATTGCGTTGACGGATGCCCATAAAGCTGCTCGACTTATTTTCGCACGTCAGTATCTAAATTTTGATTGGACGACGACGGCTTTCATCGATGAAAAGACTTTTCAATCTTCCCAAACGGGCAGACTACATTTGTGGCGAATTGACAGGACGCGATACACGGAAGACCACGTCATAGCTAACAACGCGTCTCGTCGCATTACAGTTAACATGTCTCGCTGGATTAGTTCAGCCGGCATTGGAGAACTAATAAATTTACCACCCAGGGCCACTGCTCAAGATTATGTCGATTTATTAGACGAGAGTGTCCTTCCAACATTGCAACTATATTATCCACAAGAAGATGTTGCTCCAATAAACTTTGTTCAAGATAACGCAACAATTCATACGGCAAGAATCGTTAGAACTTGGTTCGACAATAATAGAGCAAATTAAATCGTATTCCGTGGCCTGCAAAGTGTGCCGATTTAAATCCTATAGAAAATTTATGGGGCTTAATGGTTCAAAAATGGTCAAATAGAAACGAAAGAACTAGAGAAGCACTTATGGATCACTGCCTCACAGTCTGGGAAAGTTTAAGGGGTACTGACATATGTGACAAATTGATTGGATCCATGCGTAACGCGTAACCGGCTCCAGGCTGTGATTGACAATGAAGGTGGATATACGCGGTTTTGAATATTTATGATAAAAAAAATACTGGAGAGATTTAAATTAATTTAGTCGTAGCCTTCGGTGATAAGTGTTTATTTTGTGCACCGCTAACCATGCTTTCTATATAATTGTGTTAAGATTGAGGTTTGTGTCATAAATGTCTTAATAAATATAAAGAATAAATAACTTTGTTTTTCTAAAGATTTTATTAATCAATATTTTAGCTGAAATCTTCTAAGCCCCTCTTCTAAACGGCCTTTAAACCTATTTCATTTTAAATATGTTGTTTTGGTCCGTCACTTTGATATTTATGTTTGAGAAAGAGACAAAACTTTTTAACTAATATAGGTTTGAAGAATAAGCGGGTTAGTTGACTAGCTATCATATATTGACAATATAATTTTGTTCTTTTTTATTTGTTTCTTTTTTCTTATGGGACCACAGGACCAAAAAGTAATTATTACTCGGAAATCGGTAATGATCGTTTGCCCTCGCTCCAGTTGACGTTAGCCCCTAGAAACGTAAAGTTGTCGATGGTAAACATTATAACGTTTATTGTTTGTGCAGTGACAGCGTTAACTTAATAGCTCTAAATGGCGAAAGTTTGCTACACGATTGTCAACCTTAGGTGGGTCCCAAATTAAAGCTCGTGACTGTACCTACGCCGTTCTTTATTTGTGATCGATGTACGCCACGCGCAGTAGGAGCAGACGAATTTTTCATACCTACTATGAAACAATGGATGTGAAAATGAGAAGGATTGCAATTGATTGTCATGTTCTGTATTACGCAAATACCCCGCACGTCTATTTACTGCTCCACCACCAAATCAAAAATCAAAAATCAAAAATGTTTTTATTTCATTATTTTACACGTTGTACGTTAAACAGTTGGTGGCGTCTCCTTTTAAGCATAAAAATGCCTGTGTCAGGAGGCGCCGCTCTTTTATATCTTGCAATTAATGAGTGTAAACATGTAACGAAACAAAGTTTTATAATTAGATAATAGATATTATAAATTATTTTTAGATAATAGATATTATAATTAGTCTGTTGGTATAAGTGTGTGTAAATTTAAGCGTGCGTGCGAGTGTGTGCGTGTGTATGTATGCGTGTGTGTGTATGTGTGCATGTGTGTATGTGAGTGTGTATGTTTGTGTGTAGTTATTTTATGCGGAATCGGTTTTACCTTATATTTAATAGAAGAGTTTCTACTTCATCATAGCTTAACTTATCTATCCACTTAATCAGCAACAATTTGCATTCTTTATACGGTTTAGTATGTATATCTATTTGTTTATTTATTTTATTATATAGGAAAGACGAGCGTTTTTCGTACTGAATATTTGCAAATTCTGTTTTTACAAAAGGGATGGAAGCAATATTATGTTTCCTTCTTCTAGCTAATACATTAGGATCTAAAGGAAGGGTTTTATATTTTTTTAATACAATGTGTAGTACATATAATTTTCTAACTGATAATAAATTACTTATTTGGTATAGCTCATAGGTGGAAAAGGTCCTTTTTTTGAAGTACATTACTTTTATCAATGTCCGTTGTGCTCTTTCAACATCAAGGAATCGTGTTTTACGCGCGCCCCCCCAAATGGAAATGCAATATATTATTACAGATTGAACTAGTGAGATATACACTTCATTAATAAGATTTTTTTTTGATAAGCCTCTCCTTGGGAATATGTGACGTAATGTTTTAAAAATCCAAATAAATTTTCGTATTCTCGCAGTAATTTGTTCAATCTGAGAATACCAGGACAAGTTTTGGTCTAACATTATACCTAGGTACTTGACGTGGCTAACTTTACTAATTGTTGGACAATTGCAGTCACAATCAACCGTCCTCCTACACTCATGTATTTTAATGTTGAAATTAGGTTCTGGTTGGACATTTTTATAAATTGAGAAACAGATATAATTAGTTTTGCTCGTGTTTAGCGTAAGGAGATTTGTTTTTAGCCATGAAGCCACTTTTAACATACCCTTTTCTGTGTTGGTTTTGGTTTCAGCCCAGGTTGAACCGGTGAAGACGATTGCGGTGTCGTCGGCATATGAGATTATTTTTGCTTTATTGATTGACATATTACATAAGTCGTTTAAATATATTAAAAATAGCGTTGGACCCAAAACGCTACCCTGAGGTACGCCGCATGTTACGTCAACGTCCTCGCTGACAAAACTATCTAACTTAACCTTCTGTTTTCTATTTTTCAAGTAATCAGTAAAAATAGATAGTTGTGAATCTCTAATACCAATTTTTTCTAATTTTTGGACAAGGATGGAAATAGAGACCGTGTCGAAGGCCTTTTTTAGGTCTATAAAAACTGATAAGCACCTAGTACCTTTATCGAGTTCTTTTGTTAGTATAGTAGTTATAGACTTGATAGCGTCTTCCGTAGAAATACCGCGTCTGAAGCCAAATTGAGATGGGGATAAAATGTTGTTGGTTTGAAGATAGCCTAATAATCTGGAATTTAAAAGTTTTTCTAATATTTTTGCTATAACAGGTATAACAGAAATTGGTCTATAGTTATTCACATCCCCCACCTGTCCACCCTTGTATATGGGGGTTATTATTGATTTCTTCAAAAAGTTAGGGAAGGTGCCTTGTTTAAAACAAAGATTAGCTAGATGCGTTATAATTGGAATTATTTCATGTTTAACATGTTTGATATACCTAGTGGAGATATTATCCCACCCAGGAGCACTGTCTAAATTTAGAGAACATATTATACCGTTTATTTCATTGTCATCTGTGTCCAGCAGAACGAAAGATTTAGAGAGACTAGGTAAGGAACGTAGATATAGATTCAGGTCATTCTGGGTTACGGTTTGTTGAATGTCATTTGCCAGTTGGTTACCAATATTTGAGAAATATTTATTAATGTAATTTGCTGATTCCGTAGGTGATGCTTTTAGATTAGTTAATTCAGAATTATTTCTAATAGTTTTATTTGCATAAGTGATGGTTTTCAGGTTTTTCCAGAGAAGTTTGTTGTTGTTTAACGATTTATTTATAAGGCTTCTTTCATATTTTCTTTTTAGTTTTTTTATAAGGTTGTTGCAATGATTTCTGTAACGAGCATAAGTAA
Organism: Xanthia togata; assembly: GCA_963853775.1. Classification (NCBI taxonomy): domain Eukaryota; kingdom Metazoa; phylum Arthropoda; class Insecta; order Lepidoptera; family Noctuidae; genus Xanthia; species Xanthia togata. Next base: position 20,756,900 of record OY970798.1, on the reverse strand, counting down.
TTTTTTTTATCTCATTATGGGGATCGTCTCGGGTGTGTTTTTGGAGCTTATTACGATTTTTTATACATCTTAGTATGCCTTCAGTGATCCAGGGCTTAATTATTCGTTTACTTTTGGGGATCTTGTGAGTAATAGTATTTATTGTTAGTGATTCAATAAGACCTTGTGTTAAACATTCAGTTATGTAATTAGGGTTTTCACAAAAAAGTAATGTTGATAGGTTTTTTTCTTTTAAATATTGCAAGGCACTTTCAAAATCAATTTTGGTAATAGTTGTTGGTGTAACTTGGTAATGTTTTGTTTTAGATAACGATAGAAAGGTTGTACGGTGGTCTGTAATTGTAGTGCGTAGGATAGCAATAAAAGCAGAATGCCGTTTCCTGTTTATTTTTAACATAAAGTGATCAAGACAATTGGTTTCCCTTGTAATTAAGGTGTGACCAGAGAGGATACCATGACCCGATAACATATCCAGGTAGGATGTTCTGTTTTTAAGTTCATATGTTTGTTCAACGTGTTTAGGTCTTATGTTGATATTGATGTCACCAGCAACTATTATATTTAGTTTTTGAGAATTTAGGTTATCTAAATGTAGTGACAAAGAATTTATAAAAGGTTCCGCGTTAGTATTTGATGGTGAACGATAGATACCTAAAATTATGTTATTCAGTATATTTACTTGTAGGCATGAGGCGTGGCTTATGCTTAATTCTGTGACGCAGGCTTTTAATGTATCCTTGATGTATACTACAACGCCGTCGTTTTGATTTAGTTGACGAGTTGTAGCGTAGGAACGATACCTGGATAGTGTTGGTATAGGTTTATTTGGAACAAGTCGGCATTCCGTCAGAATTATAACGTCTGTTTCAAAATTGAAGCAAGACATATTTACTATGAAGTCATCGAAGTTGCAATAAATGCTCCTAATATTTTGGGAAATTATGGTAAGGTCACTTTTATTTGTATTGTAGTTATGAGCGAGTTCACTACAATCGCATTCTATCGATCTTGCAATACTCAAATTATCGATGTCATTTAAAGTTTGTAGTAGATCACCCATTGTTTTGTTTTATTAAATACACGGTACATTTTAGAATCAGGGTAATATTTATATATAATGTTTGAAGCCGTGAGAACACATGCCATATTATTATGTAAAATAATACAAGTATTAGGGATGTATAATAATTATTTTGAATGAATTTATTTTTTTTGTAAATATTAATTAATGTATTTTTAGTTATTAATATATTTTTATATCTATAATATATTGCGCTGTTTAGTTTTCTGTAATTAATAAAAATTGTCTCAAGTGTAAATAAACTTTTAGGTCTAAAGTGTGCCAAAACATAACAACTGTCAATCGAAAGAAACTCTGGTTTTCATCATTTTCTTTTATCTTGCATTATTTGTGGAATTATGGAACTTGCTCCATCATCCTTAAGCTATTGACCGCTTGGTTTTGTATCAATAGGGATGATGCCTGGGTCATAAAAACGAATTCTATTTAATCCGTCAGTCAGTTAATAAAAAAATATTAGACTCGTATTTTTTGCTTTATCATATTAATAAAAAAATTACATATATGAAACGCATTAAAATTGAGGAGTGGGGGTCGCTACGTCACAAGTATGTATAAAATCAACATACAAGTGACGTCATGGCACATTTTAACACAATGTATCGCCGGAATCTCTTGATAACGTAAAAAAAGAAAAAATACGTGTAGGTACGTTATTTTTTCTTAAGTCTACATGACGGACACAAAACATTTTTTTGTCATCATCCCTATTGCCGTGCCCCGAGCGCCCAGCTCATAAATCGACAAATTGTCAATTTGTGATATTAACGGGTCATGCAATGAAATAAACAACAAACAGGTTCTCAGTCGTATTTACACGTCTCGAAACCATTTGCCGTATTAATCCGACTGGGGCGGTCACTGGGTAGGCACTGGGGTTCAAAGTCAGTCATTGTAAATTTATTGATAAATCGATCGTGAGTTTTTTCTCACATTTACAACGCAGTAACAGGTTTCCCAACGTTTTGCTTAGACCCAGCAGCACGGGACGCTGCGACACCGATTTTGGCACTGAGTCAAGGACGTGAACCGCCGCATTTCACCGGCTTCTTCCCCCATTGGAAGCAGTCCATGTGGAAGGTATGCCTTTGCAGAATATCAGTAACAAGTCTGTAGTAATAAAACTTACTTGTGTGTATGGAGTTGGAATGGAGTTTCTTGTCCATTCTGCACCATACGAAAACAAAAACCTGTTGGAAGAAGCAATTAGAATTAATTTTATTTCTGGTTTCTAATGGTTGAGCTGGATGGTGCTGATCCACGCGTCATGTTCGTGAACGGGCGCTGTCAGTTGAGACTGGTCATCTCTTATCTGCCGGGGCTTATTTTTAATCGTTTTTGATTTTTATATTTTTTTTTACATTGTTCTCACATAATTATATTATCAACAAGAGTAATGTACCCAGGATTTTGTCATTTCTATATTTAAAAGAGTGTCCTTGGAGTTTCCTGCCCGTTCTTCTCCATAGAGATTTACGTTTTGGAATGGGCAACTAGCTTCAACTTTCTGACTGACTCTTTGACAATTCAAAAGTGCCTGTAAAGGGTTTAATTGAAATAAATGCTTGAGTTTGAGTTTGAGTTTCCTTGTAAACCTTGACGTTCAAAAATGCCTAATTGAAATAAATTATTTGACATGACAAAAATCTTTTTATTTTCGAACAGGGTCACAAGACTTTTAGCGCAATCATCAGTGCTTTGGAAGGCAAAGCAATTGTTCAAAGCGGCAACAGCGCGTTGCAGAGTGGCAACAGCGCCAACCGTTTTGATCAGTACGAGAAATATCCACTAGGGGTCCTGAAAGGGCCAAAGGAGCATCTCCCGCCGGACGTTGATCCTCTTACCAAAGAGGTAAATTGTCATATTCATATTATTTATTCTAACATCAACTAAATGGTGCAATTAAGTATACAATAACAGTTAAGAATTTTAAAGAAAATTAATGACCGTAACTAACTGATTTATGCATCAATAAAATGCACGCACATGATTGATGATTGCCCAATAGTTTTAAGAAACTCGTAGACAATTTTATAAAAGTAATTACACTAAGTGAACTAAACGCTCGCTTCTATGCGCACGAATGTGTCCCCACTTATAACAGAACACGCCAACAACTCTCCCTACAAACTTACCAACATGTTACGCATGTAATGTGATTGTGGAAGGGAGTTAGAAGAGAGTAGCATCTCGCTCAGCGAACGTCTGAACTAGTCCAAACAAAGCGGCAAAGCCGACAGTTCGATACTTAGATCATACTTTTATTATCGTGCTTATAAAAATTGTTGGATTCACATCGAAAAGCCTACTTTTAGAACGGCAAACTTACGTGACACAAACTCTCAAACCATACATTTTTGTCAAAGGTCACGGTCAAGGTCAATTAAAAAGGTCAGTCATTTATATGTAGACAAACATGGACGGGGAGGAGGTTTTATTCAAGGGGGAGATGAAAATTTCATTATTTTCGACGAAGGAGTTTTTTTTTTTTTGCAAAAAATAAAAAAATAAGGATTACAAGTTCCAATGAAAGCTTTGGCTCTTTGACACACTAGTGAATGTCCTCACACAAACTCTGACGCGTCATACGCGGAGTTCACAGAAATCAACCGGGCACAAATACAGACTCCGGGCTGCTACCGAAAAATTCCTGATGGGAAAACGCAATAAAACTTTGCCCGACCTGGTAATCGAGCCTAGGATCTCATGCTCACTAGTAGGGCTTGCGACTAATGAGACAATGCAGTTCCTAACATGTCAATACTATTATTTCAGCTATACTTGACTCACGACGACTTCGTGTCTACATTCAGCATGCCGTACAGCGAGTTCAGGTCGCTGCCCGGCTGGAAACAGAAGGATCTCAAGAAGACGGTCGGGTTATTCTGAAGATTTTAGGAAAAAGAAAAAAAGGATCTGAATATCGTGAAGCGAATGACTGCATAGTTTGAATCAAAGAAATGTTACGAGTAAATGGTTTATAAATTGTTTTAAAAGTATGAAAATATAAATTTAAAATAAAATAATATTAAAACTTAAATATTATATCCACATTACTTGGGTATAACATTAGAAGTTTTTCCATTTCTAAATGGTAACAAACAAAAATAATTTAAAACATTCACATAAAATGTTGATGAGTATTGCTTGCACTTACGTGTTTATAAATGAATATTTTATTAATAAAATTATTATTTGGAGTTATTAATTTAAAGAAATAATATATAATTTTAGTTTCAGTACATAATTATGTCTATTGTATTTTAAAACTTAGAATTAATATTATCATGAAAATATTGTTGAAAAAAATAAAATGTTTTATTGAATTACAGGTTTATTAAGAAATAAAACGAAAAGATTTTAAAATGTTATTTTTATTTTAAAAATATTGTTTATTACCTATTGGGCATTAATTACCTTAAAATTAATAATCTTTACAATTTACAAGTGTTTCAAAATCCATAAGATATCGGTTGAATTGAAAGCGTATTTACACTAAAATAATGACGGGTATCATAATATATGTCTACATGATATGGGGTGAGCCGTAGCTAAGGCACGTTTATTAGTATTGCGTGTCGCTAGTGAGCCGAACGCGTGAGCACACGACGCTCCTACTTCATTACAGCAATGATTCAAACCATATTCCAAATATATTCAATATCATAATCATATTTAATAAAACATACGGTGAATTATAGGAAATTTCCTCTACCAGCAAAAAGCTACGTGAAAAAAAATTCTTTACAAAATATGAAAAGCTAGTTAGGAACTTACAATGTTAGTAGATAAATAAAACGTTACAATAAATGATTTAATTCGATAGGTAATAAATAATTTACATAATGATTTTACATTATATCAGTTATTGTTATATAAGACAATTTGGGAGTATTTCTAGAACCGTATCGGTTTATAAGGCTACGGCTATCGGGAAAAATACTCCCGAAAAATGTCATCTAGAATAGTAAAATCAGGTTATCAGAATTATGCATAGTAAATAACAATATTATTATTATTACATGGAATTAATATTAATGACGAGACATGGAACGAAAAACGCAGGCTTAGACTCCAAAATAAACAGGTATTTTTGTTACTTTTCAAACTTCTTTGGTAATCATAAAACCGAACACATGAAATATAAAACACATCTCATGAAACAATATGGAATGAAGTGCACGAACAATACAATGCATAAGCTGCCGTAATAAAAATAAAATGCGTCTCAAAAATAAGCGTAAACACTAAGACGAAATTGCAATTTTTTTAACTTTTAAGTACGTAAAATTTTAAATTCGCATGTCAACATGAATGAAGAGATTGTTCCGAACTTATATCTAAAAGAAAAACAAAGCAATAACTGGATATGCGACAGAACAGAGAACTTGAGTCAATATAAAACTAAGGAAAACAAAACTCAACATAGTGTTCGTTGCAGGAATGTAAACAATGTGTAGAGCAATATTAAACAGGGTATTTTATAATATTTAACAAGAACTAATAGTAACAACAATGCGTCGGAGGCCTGTTTCCTTCTAGCACCACGGGTGCTCGCAGTCCAGTTAAATTCGAAACATTGCTCCGTTTCCAAGTCACTACTATCTCACTAGCCACTTCGGTATTTTGCCAAGAATATATTAAATACAACCTCTATTATTCATAGTATAAATATAATAATGATAAACAAAAAAAATGTCTTTTTATCCCCTGTATTCAAAACGTCAATCTTTAACAGAGACCGCGTGGAAACTATAAATTTGACTGGACTACGAACATAGACACGACTATTTATCACAGCTATCCAAAGCCTTCACACATCACACGAATCGGTCGCCTATCCCTCTACGTCACTAATCGTTTATCAAAGCCGAAACTTGAGATTGCCGCACCCACTTATACCAGTAAAAATTCTATTGTTATAAAAATGACTGTTATTGTCAAAGCGAACAAAACCTCTCATCCCAGGTTTGAATGTCCTCGTATGGATACACTGAGCGTGAAGGTTCCCGAAAATTGTTTAATGAATAATATAGATTTGACATTAAAATATTAATAGTTGTGAACAGTTTCAACTACCTTTGTACTTTATACTCACAACTAAACGAGATTTATTGTACACGAGATTATAAAAGGCCTTATTTAAAATTGGTGTTTCAAAATTTGTAAAATACGTTATACATCTAATAATAAAGGTATAGTAGGCCTAAAGATGTATTGTAAAAGATACAAAAGTTAAATAGAAGGCTTTACACTTTAGAGCCGACTTGGTGTTTCAACAAATCAGAGAGTTTGGCACTTTCACAAGTCGTACCATAACGAATAATAAGACACGGTGAATAATTGCTTCAAAATTACATTTCTCAGCTCAAGATTGCAAAAGAAATATTAGTGCAATTGGTGTTGTAACTATACAGAAAAATGTTTAGCAAACTTTTGTAGAATGAATTACTTTATTTAATTAATTAATAAGCTCAGCAGCTCACTACACAATAGTCTACAATAAATTGATCTTGTGATTCAAGGAAGCCCATTCAGAGTCTTACATTATTAAGTAACGTTGCGGAATTTTGTTAGAAGAACTAGGTATTTCACTTGAGCAAATATAATTATGAGACGATTCACTAAAAACAAAAACACCTATGGCACGGTTTCTTCGTTAATTGGCAACACTTACGCGTTGTGAATTGTCTTACTTCTGTACTTAATCTAACATTAAGGGTCCCTGAATCATTTACTATAATTTTCTACATTTCAATTAACATGACATATGTTCAACTAGATTCTTTAACAATACGTAAAAAATGGTAAGTCAATTCCTGTGCGGATCAATTCCCGTATTTTATATGTAAACGTTTTAGTAACGACACAACCGCGTAGTAAATATGACTGCTTATTGTGACGCGATGACGGAGTCACTCGTGACTGGTCTTTTTCTGTATCAGGATAGATCGCATTTCAATGTATACGGATCCAGTAACAGTTTCTAGATCGATATTATCTATATACAACAATAGTATACGACACAACATACTGAAGCATAAACATTATGTGCTGTTAAAAATAAAAACGTAACAAAATACATTACAATAAAAATGCTCTACTGGTTCAATAAATTGTACAAAAATATTATTGAAAAATAACCAGTTTAATTTATTTCACTTTAAACTCAACGATAAGAACTACTAGACGTTGACAATGTTATGAACAATAATGTTATAGTATGTATTCCATTATTTCATGGCGAAAGCTCCACAAGCTTGCGTATCACCTCAAAGTTCTCAAACACTACACGAAATGGTCGTCGTACGCAACAATAAACCGCATCCGAAACCGCAGTAAGTTCACAAAAACATAATAATATCAACACGGTTACTAATATTTACATGACCCAATTCTAATGAACCAAGAAAATATTAGTTTTCTTCTATAACGCACTTGCCTAAAGAGCTGATCTCATATAACATGTGAATACCTTGCAACTGATGCACATGATGGCACCATTGCATCCGTCTGTGAGATTTCGCCATGACAATCAGCTTCTTCAAAAATATAAGTAAACTACTTGGTGTTGGTAAATTTTTGATAAGTACAAAATATTAATATTTTCAATATCTATCACAGCAATCATGCCGAAATCTTATAAAAATTTGGACAAAAATACTTAAACTTATTTAAGACTAGTTAATTTACAAGTTTAATTGAAATTTGGATTGAAAAATTCTGAAAGATTCAATAGTAAATATTGTCAAATGCCAGATCAAATACCAGCGCGCGAGCCACGCATCGCGTTGCTCCCACTCAACTTCTAACTAAACTCGATGAATGATTTCCTAACAAGATATCCAGAGTACTTATTTAAAAGTACCTCGATCGATAGTGCGATAGCATAATTCAATTAGTTTTCCAAAATAAACAGATTATATTCTAGGTCCCATAGAATAAAATGTTCGAAAAAAGTGTTAGTAAAAAAAACCAACGCGCGGTGAACAAAGCGACTCACGACTATTACCTTTAAAACCAAGTACACGCGAAATGACAAATTTGTATTTAGCAATGGACGCCCATCCTTCTTGTTGATAAAGTGTCAAGTACCGTAGAGGGCGTGCGGACGGCTCACTGGCGCGGCAGCGACGCGTTGGCCGGCAACGTGGAGCTGCGCTGCGACGCGTTCATGTACGCAGACTTCAGGTTCGACCGCATCGAGTCTCTGCGGACACCAATCCAATGTTAGGGAACTCGCGACTGTAAGGTTCGATCAGGACACATTTTTTCACAAGGAACTTAGATTTAGAATTCCTGCGCAATCTTCGTGTGCAATAAAGGGCCCCCAGCCACCACCCAGCGCCGCTGCTCCTGCGCGACGCGGAGGAGCGGTTACCTGGGCGAGAGCTTGGTGTGGTCGTGGTTGGTGTGGTGCGCGGCGCGGTACCCGTAGCGCTGCACGCGCCGCGCCAGGCGCGCCACCCAGCGCCGCTGCTCCTGCGCGACGCGGAGGAGCGGTTACCTGGGCGAGAGCTTGGTGTGGTCGTGGTTGGTGTGGTGCGCGGCGCGGTACCCGTAGCGCTGCACGCGCCGCGCCAGGCGCGCCACCCAGCGCCGCTGCTCCTGCGCGACGCGGAGGAGCGGTTACCTGGGCGAGAGCTTGGTGTGGTCGTGGTTGGTGTGGTGCGCGGCGCGGTACCCGTAGCGCTGCACGCGCCGCGCCAGGCGCGCCACCCAGCGCCGCTGCTCCTGCGCGACGCGGAGGAGCGGTTACCTGGGCGAGAGCTTGGTGTGGTCGTGGTTGGTGTGGTGCGCGGCGCGGTACCCGTAGCGCTGCACGCGCCGCGCCAGGCGCGCCACCCAGCGCCGCTGCTCCTGCGCGACGCGGAGGAGCGGTTACCTGGGCGAGAGCTTGGTGTGGTCGTGGTTGGTGTGGTGCGCGGCGCGGTACCCGTAGCGCTGCACGCGCCGCGCCAGGCGCGCCACCCAGCGCCGCTGCTCCTGCGCGACGCGGAGGAGCGGTTACCTGGGCGAGAGCTTGGTGTGGTCGTGGTTGGTGTGGTGCGCGGCGCGGTACCCGTAGCGCTGCACGCGCCGCGCCAGGCGCGCCACCCAGCGCCGCTGCTCCTGCGCGACGCGGAGGAGCGGTTACCTGGGCGAGAGCTTGGTGTGGTCGTGGTTGGTGTGGTGCGCGGCGCGGTACCCGTAGCGCTGCACGCGCCGCGCCAGGCGCGCCACCCAGCGCCGCTGCTCCTGCGCGACGCGGAGGAGCGGTTACCTGGGCGAGAGCTTGGTGTGGTCGTGGTTGGTGTGGTGCGCGGCGCGGTACCCGTAGCGCTGCACGCGCCGCGCCAGGCGCGCCACCCAGCGCCGCTGCTCCTGCGCGACGCGGAGGAGCGGTTACCTGGGCGAGAGCTTGGTGTGGTCGTGGTTGGTGTGGTGCGCGACGCGGTACCCGTAGCGCTGCACGGTACCCGTAGCGCTGCACGCGCCGCGCCAGGCGCGCCACCCAGCGCCGCTGCTCCTGCGCGACGCGGACGAGCGGTTACCTGGGCGAGAGCTTGGTGTGGTCGTGGTTGGTGTGGTGCGCGGCGCGGTACCCGTAGCGCTGCACGCGCCGCGCCAGGCGCGCCACCCAGCGCCGCTGCTCCTGCGCGACGCGGAGGAGCGGTTACCTGGGCGAGAGCTTGGTGTGGTCGTGGTTGGTGTGGTGCGCGGCGCGGTACCCGTAGCGCTGCACGCGCCGCGCCAGGCGCGCCACCCAGCGCCGCTGCTCCTGCGCGACGCGGACGAGCGGTTACCTGGGCGAGAGCTTGGTGTGGTCGTGGTTGGTGTGGTGCGCGGCGCGGTACCCGTAGCGCTGCACGCGCCGCGCCAGGCGCGCCACCCAGCGCCGCTGCTCCTGCGCGACGCGGAGGAGCGGTTACCTGGGCGAGAGCTTGGTGTGGTCGTGGTTGGTGTGGTGCGCGGCGCGGTACCCGTAGCGCTGCACGCGCCGCGCCAGGCGCGCCACCCAGCGCCGCTGCTCCTGCGCGACGCGGAGGAGCGGTTACCTGGGCGAGAGCTTGGTGTGGTCGTGGTTGGTGTGGTGCGCGGCGCGGTACCCGTAGCGCTGCACGCGCCGCGCCAGGCGCGCCACCCAGCGCCGCTGCTCCTGCGCGACGCGGAGGAGCGGTTACCTGGGCGAGAGCTTGGTGTGGTCGTGGTTGGTGTGGTGCGCGGCGCGGTACCCGTAGCGCTGCACGCGCCGCGCCAGGCGCGCCACCCAGCGCCGCTGCTCCTGCGCGACGCGGAGGAGCGGTTACCTGGGCGAGAGCTTGGTGTGGTCGTGGTTGGTGTGGTGCGCGGCGCGGTACCCGTAGCGCTGCACGCGCCGCGCCAGGCGCGCCACCCAGCGCCGCTGCTCCTGCGCGACGCGGAGGAGCGGTTACCTGGGCGAGAGCTTGGTGTGGTCGTGGTTGGTGTGGTGCGCGGCGCGGTACCCGTAGCGCTGCACGCGCCGCGCCAGGCGCGCCACCCAGCGCCGCTGCTCCTGCGCGACGCGGAGGAGCGGTTACCTGGGCGAGAGCTTGGTGTGGTCGTGGTTGGTGTGGTGCGCGGCGCGGTACCCGTAGCGCTGCACGCGCCGCGCCAGGCGCGCCACCCAGCGCCGCTGCTCCTGCGCGACGCGGAGGAGCGGTTACCTGGGCGAGAGCTTGGTGTGGTCGTGGTTGGTGTGGTGCGCGGCGCGGTACCCGTAGCGCTGCACGCGCCGCGCCAGGCGCGCCACCCAGCGCCGCTGCTCCTGCGCGACGCGGAGGAGCGGTTACCTGGGCGAGAGCTTGGTGTGGTCGTGGTTGGTGTGGTGCGCGGCGCGGTACCCGTAGCGCTGCACGCGCCGCGCCAGGCGCGCCACCCAGCGCCGCTGCTCCTGCGCGACGCGGAGGAGCGGTTACCTGGGCGAGAGCTTGGTGTGGTCGTGGTTGGTGTGGTGCGCGGCGCGGTACCCGTAGCGCTGCACGCGCCGCGCCAGGCGCGCCACCCAGCGCCGCTGCTCCTGCGCGACGCGGAGGAGCGGTTACCTGGGCGAGAGCTTGGTGTGGTCGTGGTTGGTGTGGTGCGCGGCGCGGTACCCGTAGCGCTGCACGCGCCGCGCCAGGCGCGCCACCCAGCGCCGCTGCTCCTGCGCGACGGGCGCCAGCAGCAACAGTTCGCGCGCGCGGTCCGCGTGCAGCTTGCACGCCGCCACGCCCTCGCCCTCCGACACATGCTCTGCATGGATCTTCATGCGACAACCTGTGCAAGAAATTCCGTCAGACACGATTTTCTAAGTCGATACTGAATAGTAACCCGAAATAACGGGAGTAAAAAACCGCTTAAGATTCACTTATACTCCCCGTCATTGAGATCATCTTTTATTTTAAAGATCATTTTCTTGTTATTCAAAGCTAAAAATAGACGTTTTTGTTGTTTGAATGTTATGGTGAATTAAATAACTGTAGTGTCGGTAGTGTAACTATATTTTTTGGAAATAGTAGACACTATTGAGTGTGCCATTTTCCAATAGCGGTAAATGCGAACCTCCTCGAGCTGGTAGATAACCGCCATGTGAGGGCCTGTATTATTATGCTAGCTCGACACTAGAAACGAGACATGGTGATTGCACGTTACTACACCCTGTATAATATGTTATCGCGGCACTAGAGAACAGGTGGTCTAATCCCTAATAGTACGAGATCCCGCTGCGAGATTACTACGTTCATAGTTTTTAATCAAAATCTATTTTTTCATTACATCAATTCAAAAAGAGCTAATATGTTCTTCGTAAACAGGGACCAAAATAGCTCTTTGATCCCTAGGGAGCAAAATAGATTTGAATTTGGAATGTGGATATTATTAGTAAAAGTTCCAATCACCAAAGAGATCAATCACGAACATTGTATAAACAAGTAACAGGCTGGCAAGAAAGAGAGAGAAAGTGTGAATTATTTGGTCAAAATGAAAATCCAAGATGGCGGCAACGACACATGACGAAAATTTTCAAACTTTTTGTCATGGGTGTCGTTTTCATAGTTTTCGAGGGTTCTAAAGCCGATAGTGAGGTCAAAATGTAAATCCAAGATGGCGGCTACGAAAATTTTCAAATTTTTAGTCGTGGGTGTCGTTTTCATAGTTTTCGAGGGCGCCAAAGCCGATAATGAGGTCAAAATGTAAATCCAAGATGGCGGCTACGAAAATTTTAAAACTTTTTCAGGTATCGTTTTAATAGTTTTTAAAGCTGCTAAAATCGATAAAGAGGTCAAAACGTAAATCCAAGATGGCGGCTGCAAAAAATTTGTTTTGGTTTGAAATCATACGTGAGAGATGAGGTCAGACCGCACACTTTTTTTTTCTCATAGAGGGTCATGAAAAGTAGAGTGTTCACCTCGGGACCAACACTATTTTAAGCTCGAGTGACGTACTTTGAATCCCTCGCTGCGTTCAGGATTCTACTTTAGAATCATTCAAAGAAACACTCTCGCCTTAAAAATAGTTGTTTGCTCCCTAGGCAAATAATCTACTATTTCTATATATTTATAAATGGGGGAATATATTTTTCACATCAGCACCTCAAACAAGCAGGTTTTGCTGTCTATAAACAGTGAGCAAAATTCCATTTTGCTGCGAGCGTGACTTTTTAATTCTTTATTTTTAATGCCTAGAACTGTGCTGGGTCCATGGAACTAGTATGTACTACGTATAACTGGAAGGCTTACTGGTAAAATCCTGTCAAATTTAATTGAACTCTATTTGTAAGAGATATCGTTGTTTTTAGAATATCCAAATACACAAAAAAAAACGGTCTCGAGAGAGAACAACCTAAGCTTCGTTGTGTCTCTTTCGCTTTAGTAGAATAAGATTGTAAGGAATGAATAAAACGTAGTTAAACATAACATAACATCACGCCTTGTTTCCCCGAAGGGTTGGGCAGAGGTGTACCTGTAGTAGGCACACCCACATTTCGCCAGTTATTTTTAAGTCCCATGTAATAGGGGGCGAGCCTATTGCCATCAACCGGGCACAAATCCAGACTCCGGGCTACTACTGGGAAATTCCAGATACATAAAACGAAGATAAAACGTAGTTATTTGCTTAATATGATAAATTTATGTGAGTACCGCATATGAACTAAAACGAATTACTTTCGCTAACAGGTTTACTTTTTAAGAACAAAAATATTTCTCACAATAGCACCGTAGGTAATTAGTAAATATTAAAAATGTATTACTAGCAATATCGGCAAATATGGTTGTTATGTGAGCTGATGTCATTTAATGGAGTCTCGTTTGTTGTTGTGATTGTTTTATTCAGAAGCTTTGAGGATCGATGTGACAGTTATTTTTTGAAAAATGGTAAATACCTTCGGTGCTGTGAGTGGGTGTCATAAATAATTGTACCCTGGTTGTGGAATATCCTTTCACAGGTGAGTTTATGTTTTTGTAATACATAGGGTGACCATACTAAATGTAAAATCAGAACCTAACAAATCATTTTTTTTCTAGTTTTCCTTCGAATGCCGAAATAAGAATAAAATGGTTAGAGCTTATTCCTGGAAAGCTGACTGACGCAGACTTCGAAACTTCGCCAATATGAGAGTTTAGAAGTCCCAAATTCTTTATAAACGACCCAGGTACAATACCCGAACAGAACGAGGAACAACAAATAGATTAGCTTCTTAAACTTATTGAAACTACCAATTTCTCAGAATATAAAAATAACATTTTATATGACATAGCTGGCTATATTGTAAAAAAGTTTTCTGAAAAGAGTATATATGTGAACATTGTAAAGCTGTGCTAATAACCAATAAAAGAACACGATTACGCTGTCGCCATCAACAAATATTCAGCCTTTACCTCATTTGTAGACAGCCTCATTTGTATACCAAATTTTGTTTTTCTTGTGGTACAATATACAGAAAGAGTATTTATCTCAAAGGCTACAGATTCTTTGTTGAATACTAAAAAAAACTAAAATTATGATTTTGATTCAGCGGCAAGGGGATTTTAGGAATATAAACATGAAAATTCCCCACTGGATAATAATGATAAATTAAATCCCCACCAAGGGTGATTTTTCGGTGGGGATAATTCAAAACATGTTAATAAGTGCTTCTGTCTACCCTTAATAAGTATAATTTATGACGATGGAAGACCTGATGAAAAATGATGACAGGAGTGATCGCTGTAATTTTAAAGATATACCTAGTGATTACGATTGAAAATGTCGTGCTACTAGGTGCTGATGAAAAGGTATGTAACATAAACAGCATCTAGAATCGACGAGCGTGTATAGAGTAATTATATGAGGTGGCCTCGTAAAATCCGATATACCTACCTATTACATAAAATATGGTTACCCTACTTAGACAAGGACGGGTGAAGTTTTGAAACCTCTCTTTTGGCTCGCGTTTATAATCAGAGTGAACCTTCCAGTTGTACGTAGTACATAATAGTTCCATGACTGGGTCTACTCACAAAATTCGAAAAATTTGAACTTTACTTTGTTCTGTCACTTTTACTTCGATACGAAAAAAGCGAGAGAAATAAGTCGATTCGAAATTCGATTCTAAAATTCCATACCTACTAGGCCCAAAAAAGAAACAAACAATAAAACGTTCGGATACTCGTATAACCGTAAAATTGCAAATCATCTGTTAAGGTTTTATTTAAATGTTTTATTATATTTTTTGGAACGAAGTTCTTACGCGGCTTGCGGTAAAACTGCACTGGAAGAAATCTTCACGCGAAAAGGCGCTTGCGACTGTCTTCTTCTAATTCAAAGAGAAAGAAAGAGGGAGAGAGAGATAGAAAGTGTGAATTTGGTCAAAATAAAAATCCAAGATGGCGGCTGCAAAAAAAATCTTTTCGTTATGGGTGTCGTTTTCAGTTTTCAATGGTGCTAAAACCGATCGTGAGGTCAAAATGTAAATCCAAGATGGCGGCTGCGAACATTTTCCTCATGGGTATCGTTTCTATGGTTTTCGAGGTTGCTAAAGCCGATAGTGAAGTCAAAATGAAAATCCAAGATATGGGTGCCAAAATTTTCACATTTTTCGTCATGGGTATCGTTTTCATAGTTTTCGAGGGTGCCAAGGCCGATAGTGAAGTCAAAATATAAATCCAAAATGGCGGCTCGGAATATATTAAAATTTTTCGTCATAGGTGTCATTTTCATAGTTTTCGAGGGTGCTAAAGCCGATAGTGACATTAAAATGTAAATCCAAGATGGCGGCTGTGAAAAATTTCTAGTTTTTCATCATGGGTATCGTAGTTTTTGAGGGTGCTGAAGGATTATTAAAAAACACCTTTTTTTTTTTTTTTTTTTTTTTTTTTTTTGGGTGGGAAATCATCAAATGACTCCTCCCGCTCTGGGTGGAGCGGGAGGGCGTGTCAGACTCTTACTGACTAAAACCCACCCGTGTTCCTTCTCTTGCCTGTGCAATGCCAGGGGGCCACGGTATCCCTTTCGGACTTTCCCGCAACCCCGGCAGGCAATGGTCTCATCGGACCCCTTCACTCGCTGACATCTCTTTGAGGCGCGCGTGGAACACAACGCGCCGTCGACCCGGGCTTGGTCCTTACCGGACGGCGAGCTACCCATTGCTCACCGTCCGCAAGCCCGCGCCTACGGTGGCCGGGAATCCGCGATCGATTCCCGACGCCCGGGGCGTCTCCTCCTGCGGCGGCTAGGGGCGTGAGGGCGCGAAATTTGCCTTTCCCTCACGCGCTCCGCCTCCTCCTTCGCGAGCATTACTGCTTTCGTTAGTTCTAGTTGTTTCGTTAGTTTTCGAGGTTGCTAAAGCCGATAGTGAAGTCAAAATGAAAATCCAAGATATGGGTGCCAAAATTTTCACATTTTTCGTCATGGGTATCGTTTTCATAGTTTTCGAGGGTGCCAAGGCCGATAGTGAAGTCAAAATATAAATCCAAAATGGCGGCTCGGAATATATTAAAATTTTTCGTCATAGGTGTCATTTTCATAGTTTTCGAGGGTGCTAAAGCCGATAGTGACATTAAAATGTAAATCCAAGATGGCGGCTGTGAAAAATTTCTAGTTTTTCATCATGGGTATCGTAGTTTTTGAGGGTGCTGAAGGATTATTAAAAAACACCTACGTAAAATATAAAAAAGATTTAATTCAGACTAATAATATTTAAAAAAAAAATACCGTCGCATTTTCTTAGTTTTAAATATGAACGGTTCGTTTGAATGAAAATGATTTACTGATACTTCTCAATGAAACTTTGATGAATAGAATCGTTTGACATGGTCTTATTAATATCCTAGTAGAGTTATGGGATATCAAAAGAACACCTTGTATAGTTTGAGACTAGGTGATGGGACGTAGTGTGGGAGTTGTTACGTTTTACGTGTGTAGTGCATTTTTTTATTCGCCATTTTCGATCAAAATTATTGATTGATTTTTGTTTATTTTATTAATTATTATATACTCTTTCATGCCCACGACTTCGCTTGCGTGGATGTATACTAAAACAACAGCCACATTTCTCGTCTCTAGGTAAGTACTTCGTTTTGCCTTTACATTCTTTCTGACTGTTTTTTCTTTATGGTCGGCTGCTACAAGTGTGTTTATAAATAGCCTATAGCCTACCTCAAGAATTGGGCTATCAAATGCATAAATATTTTTTCAAATCAACTGGTAGTTCCAGAGATTAGCGCGTTTAAACAAAGAAACCGACTTTTCAGCTTTATTTTATTATTATACTAGCTTGTGCGCGGACGGCTTCGCCCGCGTAGATGTCGGAAAACATCCCACAAAATAATTTTGACCTGCTCTGTTTTGAAGTCCTCTCCGAGTCTCCGCTAATATGTATTCGTTTAGTCCTAAGAAAAAAACATACTTTAATGTAATCTAAAAGTTCTGTAAATAAGTAACTCATTTTGAAATTTACACTAATTTCAAAATGATTTGTTGGACATATTTATATTATTGAGTTACTTATTTATTTATTTTTTTATTTATTTAAAAAAATAATAATAATAATAATAATCTGTGGCCCGACTGTCATAATGACGGTCAAGAAAAATTTTCTCCGGGGTATTTTTTAGTATTTTTACACATTAACCATCCCAAAATGTTGTAAAATAAAATAAATCAGATCTTATGGCATCAAAACTGAAACATACAGACACTAACATGATGCAAAATGGACTATGATGACAATACACGGAGGATACAGAAATGCTGACGCGAAGTCGGGCACGGAATCAGACTAAAAACACACATATAACATCTTCGGGTTCGTCGCTCAGCTCCGCCTCGCAGTTGCCGGGTCCTGCTCCAGACGTGAGTCCAGTGATACCGGCCGCTGCAGTTGCGTCGAGCTCGAGCGACGAATACTTTTCGCCGCCGACGACACCACCACCAGCACGTCAGCGCGGAAGAGGCCGACCACCGGCCAGCTTAGGACTTCGAGGCCCACCGGCCTCTGATAGGGTCCCCGCTCCCGGTGGAAGTGTGCAGCGCATGAGGTGGACACAAACTGTCAACGAAAATGTCATGCGCGCATACTTTGGGGCTACAGAGGGGGGAAGTAACTTGACTGCGTACCGTGGTCGGATGCTCTCTCTGTTTCAGGTGCTTTAACCAGCTGTCAACGTGTCGGCCCAACGACTGTCGGATCAGGTGCGGGTCATCCAGCGTAACCATATGCTGGATGACGCCGTACTTGATCGACTACGCTTTGAATCACGGAATAACCGTGTTACGCCTGCTTCACCACTGGTCGCGGTGCAACTAAAAAAATCATCCAGTGCTTCACTGCGACCCAACCACGTTGATGAAGAGGATGATGACGGGGTTATATCCGTGAGTTCACAATGCAATGCACGTTTGAGGAGCGCTTTGGAGGATGCTTACCAGGAGTACCGCTCCACTCCACCTGAACTTAGACCACGTTTACCTCGTTTGCCCATGCACAAGAAAAACAAGGCGCTGGTGTGTACTCTAGACTCGTTGCTGTCAAATTGTTTTGACGGCAGCAAAGACCTCGCCGATACCCACTCGATCTTGTACTGTGCAGCTGTAGCGGCATGTCGTGTAGCTCATGTTACATTTCCGAACAGTGACAGAGCTCCACGACCAAAACCAGCTGTACCAGCTTGGCAGTGCAGGATTGAGCGTCGTATCGCTGAGGCTAGAGTACTCATCGGCAAGCTAATCTGTTTCAGGGAGGGCAATACTCGCCCTAGAGTGATGCGCTTTGTGAGACGGGCGTTCTCGGGGACTGATATTAGTTCTCGAGATTATTCGACCCGCGTCACAGAGCGCATCGACTTCCTGAAGCAGAAGATTTGTGCATGGGCAAACCGTATTCGACGGTACAGACGGAGGGTGGAGCGGTACACCCAGAATCGCACATTCCAGCGCGATGAAAGGTGGGTTTACAGGGCTTGGGAGCGACCAGATCAAGGTGTGATTGACACGCACCTGCCGAATGATGACGCCATGTGTTCATTCTGGCGAAGCATCTGGTCGGTGCCTGTCAATCACACTGAAGGAGATTGGACTAGGGAGATCGAGCGAGCGTGCGATCGAATACCAGTAATGGGGGCACTTACAATCAGCCCCCAAGATGTAGCTCGTGCAGTCCGTCCGTTGCCTAACTGGAAATCTCCAGGGCCGGATGGGCTGCACAACTTTTGGATTAAATGGTTCCAAAGGCCGCACGCCCGATTGGCATCCCAGTTCCAGTCAGCCTTAGAGTCAGGGTCGCTGCCCCAGTTCCTAACGACAGGAATAACCCACCTGCTCCATAAATCAGGTAGTACTGCGGAACCCAAAAATTATAGACCGATCACTTGTCTACCGACGGTCTATAAAGTTTTTACATCCATTTTGAGAGTTAAAATTAACGAACATATAGACACCAACTCCATCATGTCTGCCTCTCAAAATGGATGTAGGATCAGGGCCCGCGGTACTAAGGAGCTGCTCCTCATCGATATGGCCATTAGCCAGCAGGTTCGTCGTTCCCGAAAGGATTTGTCGACATGTTGGATAGATTATAAGAAGGCCTATGACTCGGTGCCACATACATGGCTCATGAGGGTGCTGGAGTTGTATAAAGTAGATGCAACTCTGCGCACCTTCCTGATGTCGTGTATGGGGCAATGGAGGACGGTCCTTCGCTATCCAGGATGTCGAAATATCCAGAGGAATAGCGAACCGATAAGGATCGAGCGAGGCATATTTCAGGGCGATAGTCTAAGTCCACTTTGGTTCTGCTTAGCCCTGAATCCTCTTAGCACACTGCTGGAGTATTCAGGCCTAGGCTATCGGCTGAGGAGAGGTGGTCAGGTTATATCTCACCTCCTCTACATGGATGACCTAAAACTCTTTGCCCCCAACAACTTGCAACTGATGGAGCTACTGAAAGTAACTGAAACTTTCAGTAGAGCCATCAGGATGGAATTTGGTGTGGACAAATGTGCGGTCATGCATGTAAAGCGAGGGGAGATTATGGAATCCGTGGGAACCCAACTCTCGGATTCCATAAACCTTAGAGCCCTCTCCGCATCCGAAACCTATAAGTATTTGGGTATGTCGGAAGCGTTAGGTATCAACGCTACTGACATGAAACAATCGCTGAGGGAGCGCTTCTT
This sequence comes from Xanthia togata, assembly GCA_963853775.1. Classification (NCBI taxonomy): domain Eukaryota; kingdom Metazoa; phylum Arthropoda; class Insecta; order Lepidoptera; family Noctuidae; genus Xanthia; species Xanthia togata. Next base: position 20,737,187 of record OY970798.1, on the reverse strand, counting down.
TGGCCGCCTGAATAAAGTATTCAATAGTCTTTTATCAGGCGGAAACAAGGTGCGCGCCTTCAACGGTTGGGTCATGCCAGTTTTGATGTACTCTTTCGGCATACTCAAATGGACTCAGACGGAACTCGACGCCCTGGATAGGAGGGTCCGCACACTGCTGACCGCAAATCGGATGCATCACCCACGAGCATCGGTGATGAGACTGTATATCCCGCGGAAGTGCGGAGGTCGAGGCTTGTTAAATGCTAAGACCCTGCACAACCGTGAGGTATGCAGTCTCAGGGAATACTTCCTAGAAGTCGACGTGGGGATGCACCGAGATGTGGTATCAGTGGACAAGGGCCTTACCCCGCTATCCTTGGCTAACGAGAACTGGCGCAAACCTATAGTATTAGACACTAATGACCGCAAGGAGGTATGGCAGAGCAAAGAGCTTCACGGACGCTTTTACCGTGCCTTACATGGGCCCGATGTAGACCTGTTAGCGTCTGTATCCTGGTTGCGATTCGGTGATCTCTTTGGGGAAACCGAAGGTTTTGTCTTTGCGATTATGGACGAAGTTATGATGACGAACAACTACCGGAAATATATTGTGAAGGACGGCACGGTTGACATCTGTCGGGCATGCCACCGTCCGGGGGAATCAATCCGACACATTATTTCTGGCTGTTCTCGTCTGGCTAACGGAGACTACTTGCATAGGCATAACCTTGTAGCCAGGATTATCCACCAGCAACTTGCTCTGAAATACAGTCTTGTGGGATCGGAAGTACCGTACTATAGGTATGTGCCCGACCCAGTTCTCGAAAATGGCAATATCACGTTGTATTGGGATCGATCTATCATCACTGACAGGACTATTGTTGCCAATAAGCCAGACATAGTGGTGATAGATCGATTAGAGCGTCGCACAATGATTATTGATATAGCGGTCCCGCATGACGAGAACCTCGTGAAAGCTGAAAAAGATAAGCAGATTAAGTATCTTGACCTGGCTCGCGAGGTTGTCGACATGTGGGATATGGATACAGCAGTCATTGTGCCGATAGTCGTGACAGCCAATGGCATAATAGCCAAGAGCCTCGACCAACACCTGAGGAGGCTCTCGTTAGGCAGCTGGATCAAGGGCTTGATCCAGAAAGCGGTACTCTTGGACACGGCGCGTATAGTTAGGAGATTCCTCTCTCAGGAGCCCTGACCACCGGTAGCTTGGACCCTGTTCCCGATACCGGTGGGCTACTATTTTTTATATTTTTAAATGTTTTTGTTTTTTTTTTTGTTTTTATAAAAATATTTAAAAATGTAAATTATATGTATTTAAATTAAATAAAGGAAATAATAATAACATAATTATTATTATTATTTCCTTTGGCCCGAGACGCCCGTTAGACGTGTCTAATGAAACGAGGCACTAACCGACGATTATCCCTGTACACACTAATCTAGTGCACCCAAGGACAACCCCCGGTTAGTGCAGGACTATTGCAAGATATGGAAACAATGATATTGGATTATGGGTTTGGGTGGCTAAGTGAACTGGTTATCTAGAATTATGGAAATACTATGGCCCCTGCCTGACTAATATCTTATATAAATTACACAGGTAAAATGGCAGAGGGTGACTTCCACACTCAATAATGGGCCCCCGAAAACGGTCGCTAGCACAAAGTGTCGAAGCGACAAGGGGGCAACATATCCTGAGGTGCTTATAAGGAGTGGAGCGGTATTCCACGGCTATCAGGACAATCCCGGAAGTTACCTAAATAATAATGAATGCTTGTTTTGATTGATGTCTAATGTTCTTTACCTACATTTTTTTGTACAGTCGATAGATGATTAAAAAAAAACTATTGAGATATCCGCTTTCGCACATCATCAGCGGCCATTCACACGGCGCTGCCACTATGATAATTTACGGTAAAAAGTTAGGATCACATGTCAACATCCCAATGTTAACACGGTTAAAAACAAAATGCAGTATGAAATTGCCGGATGATCCCAAATTATACAGTAACAAGATATCGTTCTGATCATAGCCGTGTGAACGGGCCTTACAATAAAAAAAACAAAAGTGGTCTAAATTGTCTATGGGCCCGATATATAAAAAAATTGTGAGTCCTCCATTTGTGGAGTTTGGATATCCAAATACTTAATTATTAATGTTTTTCAACCTCAACCACACCGTCATCAAAGTTCATTAATTAAAATTATAAATTATTTCAATAATCACAGTTCCTTATTAGCCTAGGAAAGGTCATTGACGCCTGTCAGTGATGGCGCCACGCTGGCAGCCATAATTATTTTACTGCGTGTAATTTTAAATCTGTGATATCGTTTATAGTATTTATTTAAATTATATGATTTCCAAGCATATTTTAATTCTGAAAGATAAAAATGGTTACTGTGGGTCGTCATCCTGAGAAGATAGACATATTATTATGCTATCGCGGACTTTTCTGTTGATTTTGTTAAGACATACAATCCAGTAAAACAGAACTTTTATTTAAGCGTTACGGTTTAGTCAGCGCACGCCATGTAAGCGCTCAAAAAAGTGCCGTTTTCACGACTTGACAAAACTTCAAGTTTGAAAATCCGATGCGTATTTTAGAAGAACAACGCAGACATACAGACAAACGCGAAAAGCGAGTTTGTTTTATAATATTTAGAGATGAGAAGTACAGATAGAAGAAACTCACGTCGGCACTCGTAGGCCTGCGGCGGCCGGAACATGTGCCACAGCGGGCGCGTGCACACCTCGCAGGCCGTGGGGATGTGGTACGTGATGCTCACCAGGTCGTGGCCCTTGTGCTGGACCGTGTTGCCTGCGACACACACATCGTACTGTTACAGTAACATTACATCTTACATGATTTCATTCCTGTAGGTAGGTTTGTACCATCGAAGAAGTTCATATTTATACACCGTAAGGACTATTTCTGCTTGTCGCGTTCGGCCGCTATAGAACCCGGCCGGTAACAGATGTGGTCAACGTGTTCACGGGATTTTATTTTCAAACTGCTTAGATATGAAGTTCTTCGATAGTACAGAAGGTTGAAGGTTTGTTCGGGTACATTGATGTGCTGGCGTCTGTACAAACACTTTTACATGTCAATAATATTTAAAAAAAACTAAATAAGGTCGGTGTTACGATAGGTAACAAGAAAAAACACCGAAACAAAATCAGAGGGGTACGCACGGCTACACATCAAGCTAATAAGTTTCCAGTTTGTACTGATCTCGCATTGCATAGGATTTCCGTACATTGCGAGGTCAGCTTATGTATCTATTATCTATCTAATTAGTAACCAAAACATTTTCGTAAACGAAAAATTTGTTTAATTTTGACAGTTCAACAACATTCATTGCGTTATTTACGTTGTTGAGCAGATGTTTTTTCGAACTTATGAAGCAATGGATTAGCAATTTGTTTCAAAACGATTCAGATTCCGATTGATCGTATATTACGCAATTAAGATACATGTGATGAATTTACTGATGTAGATACCGCGAGGCTAGTCTATTTCAGTTACTTTCATAGTATCATGTCTTACGGTATTTTACTATGGGGACGGGCTGCAGATATCGAATCGATTTTTATTCTGCAGAAAAGAGCCATCAGAGCAATATATGGCCTCCGCAGACGCGATTCCCTAAGGGAACTATTTAAAGATATTAACATTATGACGGTACCTTGTCAATATATATACGAGAACATCATGTACGTAAGGAAAAATTTAAGTATTTTCAGTAAAATAGGTGATAGACACAATTATGGGACTAGAAATAGGGACCAATTAGTTCAACCGGGTTTCAGACTGGCTAAAGTAGACTCATCTTTCATGGGGAACTGTGTAAAATGTTACAATAAAATACCTCCCCACATACTCCAATTGAATGAAACGAAATTTAAATCTTGCATAAAACGCACACTATGCTGCCAAGCATATTATAAGTTGGGGGATTACATCGCTGACAAAAATGCTTGGCTCAACGCTGGTCCAGCTCCACAAGGGCGCATAAACTAATTGATTAGCATTGGAAAATATTGTTGGAGCTGCTGAAGATTGAAAAACTATATTTACATTGTATAAATTCAATCTCTTAGTATTATATAATTGCATTGCACATATGTGAGCACTGTTTACCTACTTTAACATTTACTGAGTACGTCTTTCATTGACTTGAATGTACCCTGGCGGCTGAGAGTATGTCATGCTCACTCAAATGTCTCGCTGGTGGTGGCGTGTGTGTTGGATCATTAAGTTCCCTTCAAAATGGTTGAGCTGAATGATGCTGATCCATGCGTCATGTTCGTGAACGGGCGCCGTCAGTGGGGACTGGTCATCTCTTAGCTGCCATGGCTTATTTTAATTATTTTTGTTTTTATATTTTTATTATGGTCGCTTTTAACGTGCACGATTTACTACATTGTTCTCACATATATAATTTCAACATGAATGATGTAACCAATGTTTTGTAACAATATTCTAATTTAAAAGAGTGTCCATGGAGTTTCTTGCCCGTTCTTCTCCATAGGAACCTACTACGCTTTGCAATGGGCAACTAGCTTCATCTTTCTGACTGACCGACCCCTTGACAATTCAAAAGTACCTGTAATTGGTTTATTTGGAATAAATGATTTGAGTTTGAGTTTGAGTTTTGTGAGGACCATGTAGATTAGTGTCTGAAATGGTATTTTGGGGAAAGAAGTGGCACAGACTTGAGTGGACCTGTCCAGTCAGTTATATAAAACGAACCGTTTATTGTAGTTTGCTGCTATAGGCCATAAGAGTTTTTCGAGAAAGAGTGATTTGGAGTTTTGTTGCCCGTTTTTGTAGAAGTAATGCAACCTTACGCTATCAGCCTGGAACATTTAAAGTATGACTTATGCTAGGCCTAGCTGGGTCCGAGTTAGGGTTTTTTTTTGTGAAATGCGGATTAGCATTTTGGGTGTGCCCATTTCACACGCGGGATGGCCCCGCATGCGTAAGCAAATCCGCATGAAACTAAAAACGCCATTTGTATGTTTCATGGTTAGAAAGTTAACTCAATTCGTGCCTTGGCTCGGATCCGACCCGGCTACCATTAAATCATCCTTCATGCTGGCTTGTTCGATAACACACAAAGCGCATGTCTCATGGAGGCATAGCCATCAGCTTTGTCGGTGAATGAGTGCGTCACATGCGTGTGGGATCAACTTTTGGGAAAGCTGTACGTTGTGCGCTTTTCCTTTACACCTTGAACTGCCGGTGTGCCGTGTAAGCACAGATATAACAAAATAATGTGCTAAAGTGCAAGTAAACGGATGCGTCTGACTTTTGCACTAACTTTATATATTTTGCAGGGAATACATTCGGAGCCATCCAGTGACGGGCGCCCCATAAATCGGCCGAGTTTCAAACTAGAGTAAAATATGTGTTTTAGTTCTACTCTGGTACTCAAGATGCTGTATTATTTTATTCCAACACTGTGGCTTGATCCTTTTGTCGTTATTCATCTTTTTAAACCTACTAAAACAAGCCGTAAAGGTGCAACTAGATTGCAGTTAATCAATGACATCAACCGTTCAGTTAATAGTGTGGGATTGACGAACAAAACTATAGTCTGTTCCAAAAGTATTTGATGAATGAGTAAACAAACCTTGTACAGCTTACATTCTTACGTAATCACTTACTTAAGGGAATTGGTGACACATTCAACTGTATTTAGAAATTTTCAACTTTATATCTCACAACTTTTTCCAAATATTATTGTTTGAATAACATTATTAATTGTAATTTAATAATCATCGATGAAAATTGAGGTAATATAATTAACTTCAATTATTGTCAAATGAAAAATATAATTTGTAAGGTAATTTTAAAATTAGAATTTCGCTATCCAGTATTCAAATAATCAAATCAAAGCACTCAATTTGTAAGTGTCACTACAAATTGGCCTCTACAGGTAGGGTTTCTGATCTATTTGTTTACATTTTCATTAAATGCTTTCGGAATGGATCATATAAATCTGTTTCAAAATGCATATCGATCGATGTACAGTCGTCAGTCTATCAATTTGCTATTGACGATCGATTATGTTTGAGGTGAACAAAATGCAGTGGTCCACGACAGTCAACCGCAATCTAGTTTGTCCTCTAAGCATATAGTCCAGTGTAGGGCGCACCCGCGTGGTCGGCGCCGTCGGCGGGCGGCTCGTCGGGCGCGCGGCGCGCCTCGCCCTCGCCGGCGTACAGCAGCTGGAAGATGCGCGGGATGTCCTTGGCGTCCGCGCGGATCACGTCGCCCTGCGTCACCGAGCGCACGTGGAACACTTTGCTGGGGAGCAACGACTTTATTAGTAAACTGAGGGAGATAGGACGAAGAGTAACTCATGCTGTAAAATGTATCTGGATAGCCGTGGCGCGAGGTCAAAATCGGAACTCTATCTCTCTCTAACTATTATTATTCACAAAACAATTTCACAAATGTTTACCAACAGCGCCTTGTCAACGTCATTCCAGCGTCAGAAAATACTTGGTAGCCACTGCTACCAAGTATTTTCTATCTACCTATGGTCCGCGCCACCACTGAAGACCATTTGACGCGACGCTGTAGTAGTTCCACAATTTTGCGCGGGTCTTCTTTCTTGACTTACACTCTATGTAGGTAACTATCATTAATCGTTTCTTAAAATTACATTACGAGCACGGCAACAATGTCACGCAATAATGTCACACAGCATGCTGACGGCAGCACGGACTCGGAAAGTAATCACATCTAATATTATAAAGGCGAAAGTTTGTGAGTGTGTATGTTTGTCTCTTCTTCACGCTAAAACTACTGAACGGATTTGGATAAAATTTGGCACACAGATAGTTTATAACCTGGATTAACACATAGGATACTTTCTATCCCGATATTCCCACGGTATCGAAACGTATGCGGGTGAAACCGCGGGGCGCAGCTAGTCTCATATAAACCTATAAAAAATGTATGGGGACCAGTCACACAACAATAGTGACGCGGCAGTGTACACTGCCGCGTGGAGCGATGTTCGAAATTATACTTAGAGTATAATAAATGGTTTTTGGGAAATTTATCCTTACTGGATGGTGGATTTTTGCTATGTTGATTTCCTCTTGTTTTACGAAATTCTACACATAAAAGAGATTGGTCTTATTTCTTTAAAAAGTATGCATACTGTATACACAAACCTAGCAAGAACCAAAGCTAAGCAATCTGAGACAAGTCAAAATGCCGGGAGCGAGCATTTACGCGTATTTCTTGTTGTATACGCATAGCAATTAAGTATGCCGCTAAAGCTTTGGTTCTTGTGATCAAGGGACAAGGATAAATCTCGATATTTTTTTTAATGTTATTTACTAACCTCAAATCCAAAATCATAACCGGATCCGTGGTGTTCATCTTATCATTCTCGGTGTTATAGAATATAATCTTCTTGGACGACACGACCACGTACTGTTTCTTCCAGCCATGGCGGCGTATATTTTGTTTGAAAGGCACAGACAGCCAGCCTTCTAACGTCTGTTCCGTTTCTCCGTCTTCGGCATCCGCGGATGATTGAGATGCCGTCTCGCTTGTTAGGGCAGCTAGTTTCTCTTTTAGTTGTTCGATTTCCACGTCTTTGCTGTCGACCTAGAGATATAAAAAGGTGGGTGTAGATAGTTGTTGATTGGATATGTATAGGAACGACTCGCGAGAAAACTTAATACACAGTTTACGAAAGGCGACTAATTCCTAATCAGTTTTTAATTTTCAAGTAACCTTTATGGTGGTTCTCTTTATTTTGGTCAATTAATCACAACAGATAACATGAAATGTGATAGCATCGAGAACAGACTTAATCAGTTAGATCAGAAACCCTGCAAGTCCTCAAGGTTCTGTGTTTAGGCAAACATTGGACTGTAATTCCATTGACATAAGGTTTAAATTGCAATGACAAGCCTCATACCTCCATGGCGAGCCGCAGCCTGGTAGACTGCTCATCCAGCAGCTGTTGCTGGCAGTCCTGCAGGTCGCGCTGTAGCTTGGAGATGTGCTGGTCGAACTTCTCCTTCTCTCTGGTCAACTCTTGCTGCAGCTTGCGGTAGTCCTTGTCTTTGCGTACCGACATCTTGCTCTTGTTCTTTGTCGTCGCTGGGTTCATGTCTTTTCTGTAAAAGGATTACGTATTTGTTTAAGTTTTTGCAGAACATATATTTGTTAAAGACATAAAGAGTTCTCTCCCTGCCGTCAAATTACAATGGCACTGACAGACGATGCAATATACATTTTACAAAAATAATCGAGATTACGATGTTGATTCCATGGAGACAGTTGTTCAGTTTGACGGTCTGTACCTTTCGGATTCACCCGTATAAGGAACTCTTGTACAAAATTTCATGCTTCAAAACCGAGCGGTTTATGCTGTGCTTTATCTGTCAGTGAATAAAGATTTTTATTAAGTAGATATAGACTGCTATAACTATCATGCAATTGAGTGTTACGAGGGCTGCACTAAAAGTATCGGGAATGGAATATTTCCACTTTTCCTGTCATATTAAAATCTTTTTAATTGAAAACTCCTTGGTTTTAAAAATCGAATACCATTTATTTATTTAAAAAAAGATTCTCGGCCTTGTCACAAGGTTTTGTCAAACTTGTTTAGTTGTTGAGAAAATGTAATTGACTCGAGAAAATTCAAGAGCGATGATTTATTATGACTTTCGAAGTGGTTTAACACAAAAACAGTGTGTTGACCGGATGATTTCTGCATTTGGTGATGAAGCCCCATCCAAAACCACAATTTATCGCTGGTTTGCTGAATTTCAACATGGACGTGTCAAGCTCAGTGATGATCCCCGTCAAGGTCGTCCAAAAACTGCAGTCACCCAAGAAAACGTTGATACTGTGCGTAAGCTGATTGAGGAAGATCGACATGTGACATACCGCGAAATTCAGGCAACTTTAGACATTGGCATGAGTCAAAAATACAAATAATCTTGCATGAACAATTAGGTGTAAAAAAGTTGTTTTCCCGATGGATACTGCATTCGCTCTGTGAAGAGCAAAAAGCGGCTCGCGTTACTTGGTGCGTCAGAACTGTCGAAAGATTCCACGCAGGATCCTCAAATGCTGTATACAACATTGTATCAGGTGACGAATCCTGGATATACGCGTACGAACCCGAAACAAAAAACCAGTCACGAGTTTGGGTGTTCGAAAATGAGTTAGTCAACAAAAATTGTTCGTTCACGGAGTGTTGCAAAAAAAATGGTGGCCACGTTTGTCTCCAAAACCGGCCATGTTACGACTATTCCTCTTGAGGGACAAAGAACGGTTAATGCAGAATGGTATGCTAGCATTTGTTTGCCACAGGTCGTTTCTGAACTCCGTAAAGAGAACTGCAACCGCCGCATCATCCTCCATCTCGACAATGCGGGTTCTCACACCGCGCACAGAACAAAAGAGTTTTTAGAGCAAGAAAACATAGAATTATTAGACCATCCGCCGTACAGCCCCGACCTAAGCCCTAATGATTTCTATACTTCCCCTAAAATAAAGAATAAATTGCGTGGACAGAGATTTTCATCACCTGAAGAAGCTGTGGACGCCTACAAAACGGCCATTTTGGAGACCCCAACTTCCGAATGGAATGGTTGCTTCAATGATTGGTTCCATCGTATGGAAAAATGTGTCAAATTACGCGGAGAATACGTCGAAAAGCAATAAATACATTTTTTAATAGTAATGTTGAGTCACTTCCTTGATTCCCGAAATTTCTAGTGCCGCCCTCGTACCTGTTCATAATCTCGGCAAGTTTGTTGACGGCTTGCTGCTTGAGCATGATCTCCGAGTTGAGCTTCTTGTTGAGCCGCTCCACGTCGTCCTGCAGCCGCTGCAGCGAGGCCACGCGCTCGGCCAGCGCCGTGCCGCTGCGGCGCAGCTCGTCCACCTCCTGCGGACACAGGCTGGTGTAGGGAACGGCCGAACAATGTCGATATATAAGTACTTTTCAATGGCTAGGAGTGAAATCACGAGAGAACATTCCATACTGTGTGTTCCAAAAGTATGTGATGAATGTGTAAACAAATCCTGTTCAGATCAAATTCTAAAGGGAATAAGTTACACATTCATCTGTGATAAGAAAGTTTTACCCTTATATCTCACCACTTTTTCCACAATTATTTTTTGAATAACATTTACGAAAATTTACGTTATAAAAAATAAACTCAATTGTCAAATGAAAAACATCGTTAAGGTAATTTAAAATTAGAATTTCGGGTACCGTTATAGACCCACCGTGCTCATTTTGCGTGTCCAAATGGGCACGGTAGGACTTTGTATTTAAATAATCAAATTGAAGTACTCAATTTGTAAGTGGCACTACAAATTGGCATCCACAGGTACGTTGTCTAAAACATTTTTTTTACATTTAAATCAGATACTTTTGGAAAAGACCATACATTAAATCTATATTAAATTATGTTTATAAACAAAATCAACTTATCAGGACCATTAAATTTCCATAGGAATCGTTTTCTTTTAAACATAAGCGATTTCTCGGATATAAATATAAGTTATTGAGACCGTAAGTAAATAAGGATACTTTACCTTCCGCTGCAGGTCGATGGTGGCTCTGTTCTCGTGGTCACGGTCGCGCAGTCCCTGCACCAACGCATCACGTGCCGCCAGCTCGCTGCGGTGCTGAGACATGGCGTCTCGCATCTCTAGCTCTTTCATAGTCTTCTCCTTTTCTAGCTCGCCCACTGTCTCTTCGGCTATCGACCTGGAATATTTTAAGAGAGAATTAATAACGAAGCATTTGCCTAGGCCTGACAGTCCGCGGTGCGCTGAACGTACATTGTAATTTTAGTATCGGCATTTTTGGAAGCTATTCTAATTAATAACTGAGCGGGCGGACCAGGTATGATCGCGGACAGTGAGTGGATATGTAAGGATACAATTGACTATTATGAATTATGGAAGGACACAGTGATATTTAATTTTGCCTTACACCCGTGGGAAAGATTCCTTAGTTTGTGTAATGTCGTGAAACAATTACTAATATTATATTATTTTTATATTATTCGACGATCACTGCACGTTTTACAAATGAATGTAAGTATAATTAGCCATTATAATTAATAATAATAAATAAATTGGCCCAATAGCAGAGAGCCGACCAACACCTCAGGAGACTCTCTTTGCTCGGCTGGGTCAAGGGCTTCATTCAGAAAGCAGTACTCCTAGACACGGCACGCATAGTCAGGAGGTTCCTCTCTCTAGAGCCCTGACCACCAGAGCAGCTTGGACCCTGTACCTAGTGCCAATGGGTCACTATTTTTGTATTTTTAAATACGAAAAAATATATAAAAATGTAAAAATGCAAAAAGGAAGTAAATAAAGTTAAATAATTTACAATTTTCTTCCAACTGGATGTGAAAAAGTAACTATTTTACGGCTCATTTCACTGCTTTTTCTCCGCAACATGTTTGCCGTTTTATGAACAAAAGATAAATAAGAAAATACTTGTCACTATCAGTTTGCTCAAAATCACTGCAATAATTGTTTGTATGATCTATTGTAATCAATGAATATGATAGCACTACGATAGATATAAGGGAGATTGAAGGAGAAAATGCATTTGTTTTAAAGTGCGTAAATAAGACTACTTGACGATAAATATGATAATATTGTATACAGGGTGTTTGATGGCAACAAACAAGATTACAGATAAAAATCTAAGACTGGTTACTGAATTGTTTCTTTTTTTGCACTTTTTCATGGGTTTTTGGTTCCTTCCTACTTAAAAATGGAGGGAGGATATAAATACAGTGTTTTGTAGACGAGAGTGACGAGCTACGAGAGCTGAAATTTCTCTGGCACCCATGCCTTACCTGGCAAACGGCTTATTGGGACAAATTGGTAACATGTGTCAAAAAGACCATAAAATGAACATCAGAATCACTTTTATGATAATGATGAATGATATTTTATTTCTGTAAATTGGTTGTAAAAAAAACTTCTACACGTCAAAAGAAATAATAATATTTTAACTAGATGACGTCGGTGTTTCATAACTGAGTTTTTTTCGGTGTTTCTTCACTGAGTACTCGAGTGAAGAAACACCGAATAAAACTCAGAGGAAGATCTGAATGATTGAAAGTATGTGAATGTAGCACTGACCTGGCGATGGCCTCGGAGTCTGCGCGCGCGATGGCAAGTTGCAACTGATGCAGCAAGCTCGACCGTTCCTGTTCGGAATCGCGCGCCGCCCGCGTGTTCTCTTCCAACATGAGTCGCATGTCATTCGCCTGGCTCTTGTACACAAAACAGTAGTGCTGCTCTGTCTCCAACTGCTGGCGGAGTTCCTCGCTCTGGTTGACAAGCAGAGATACATCAATTAGTGGCTTGAAAATAACCACATCCCACTCTCTTCCTCCCATCTCGACTGTTGGTCCCACTTGGTGGTCAAAATTCACAGAAAAACTTATAATAACACTAAGTTTAAATGGCTTAAAAAAATTAAGTTGAAATTCTAGTACGGATCGGACATAAATATTACACACGACAAGTGTGTAGAAAGGAATAAGCTCAATGACTGAATATAATGGTCAAGTTCACCACCAAAGGGGAGGGAGGCAGTTGTGTTAGAACTTGAGATAAAATGCTATTTCTTGGTCATTAAGATTTGCAATTTATTGCAGTGTACATTTGTACAGTCACCGACAGGCTGACGTCACCGGACCAGCCTTACTTACGAACTTATCTTAATAGTGTAAAATTGAGAATATGCCTTTTTTCTGTTCTTAGCGTAAGTGCGCTTAATATACTTACAGATTTTTTTGGCAAATCCACAGGATCATTGATACGATTAAGTCCTTAGATGCCAAAGATGCGAGGCATAATATCAAGGCGAGGAAGGAGGCTCGGGTGTACCGAATATTCAAATATCCAAAAACATTTAGCGGCTATCTATTTTGTGGGAACTTAACACTAACCTTGCACTTAGGAGTCAAATATTGCCTACAAAGCTAATAAATACATACAAACTTCTAACTCTTATATCTCATTTCGGACTGAGTTTAGAGATATGCATGTCAAATAAGTTTCGTTTGTTACACTATTCTGTACTAGAAAAACAAGACTTGTTTGATGGCCGCGAGAAAAAAAGACCCCAACTTCAGGCTTTTATATTATATTAACCCAACAAATATTATGAACATTATTTTATTATTTTTCAATCTGAATACGCATCTGGTTTGAAAGTAGCTGTGTTTTTTAGTAGATAAGCTATATTATAATAAAGGTATTGAACATAGCGCGTTCTCCAGAATTGATTACGCCATGTGAGTCACTATTTTTATTGTAAGACTGACATAATCGTGCTACAAGGGACATAAAGCTCTTGTTATATTATATTGAAATTCTTCCTTTTCTGTTTGATATGACTCAGTTTTGAGTTGTTTAATTGAATTACTTACTTCCATTGAAATTGCGGTTTCCAAAATGTTAATCTTAAAACATAACATCACGCCTTGTTTCCCCGAAGGGTTGGGCAGAGGTGTACCTGTAGCAGGTACACCCACATTTCGCCAGTTATGTTTAAGTCCAATGTAATAGAGGGCGAGCCTATTGCCATCAAACGGGCACAAATCCAGACTCCGGGCTGCTACTGAGAAATTCCAGATAGAAAAACCCAATAACACAGCCCGACCCGGGAATCGAACCCAGGACCTCATGCTCAGTAGTAGCGCTTGCGACCGCTAGACCAACGAGGCAGTTTATCTTATAGACGAGAAATCATATTACGAAAAACTACAAATACATACAGGTAAGCCATCGCATACATCAAGGCTCTCTGTTTTTATTGTACATTTAGCAACGCACAGTATAATGTTAATTAGCGGCCTGTTTAAGTATTTCAAGTTGGTTATTTATAAGTAGATGTTTTCACATCATTATGAATCTACATACAAAGTACGTATTTAGCTGTAGAATTCATAAGAAAACATTAAACAGCGAATCAGCGATATACGTCCCAGTTGAAGATGATCAGGAAATTAACACGACAATAACACATTCCTGTATATTAATGCGTGTCCTCTTCATAATGGAAGTGTTTTATAGGCATGTCTTCATTGCCAAGGCTTTGTTTGTTCAGCACTTATATTCAACAAATTCATAACTTCACACTGATTTAGCATCGTTTTTATTACTTCATATTTTGTGTGTAGTAATAGCATAAGACTCATTTTTCACTCCTACGTGTGTTCTTATAATTCTATTTTTAAGTTACGATTGTCATAGACAATGTTTATACTTTAGATGCGGACAAAATCTGACACACTATGTGGAATTCTGATCTATTCTAGGAACAGTTATGCAACTCATTCAGCAAGCATCTAATCTAGGTACTCGTACTAGGTGTGCATTTTGCTTCCAGGAAAACCTTGGCCTTTAGATAAATGCAGCCTAACAATGGGTCTTCTCTTTAATTCAAAGATACATTAATAAAGAAAGGGAGAAAGAGAGAGTTTTTCCGTTAATAAGGCTTTAATAACATACTTAAAATACAAAGTTTTAATCTGTAAAGCCAATCTTAAAATGCTTGTGTCATAAATATCAAGGTCAAAGAAGAATACCTACTTTTCATACTCGGGTAATTCGTGCGACTAGCGGTAAGATACTGTAGTACATTAAATTATATTTATTCATATTCAATCTCGAAACGACATATACAATAGTATCTACCAAACTGTGTACATTCAGCTATGTGAGTGTACTTTGAAATAGATACGAGTGCTGTTACAATTTGATAAAATATTAATGTATTTCTCAACAGTCACTCTGTTGTGAAATTAATTAATCTCCTCGGCTTTGAGAACTAATTTTACAACAATAGCCGAATTGAGTTCCTAACTAAGGAATGATTTATGTTCATCAGCACGACGTCGACTATTAATATGAAATTGTCAACCGTTATATTCCGTGAACTTTAATGAATAAATGTTCTATTAATTGGCAAATCACACCATAATCAATGAGTAAGGCATTAAACTCTAGAAAAACCGCTGTCTACGTAATCATGTGTTTATTTATTTGGAGAGGAGCGCACGCGCAGGTTTGTGTCGTTTAAGGCAAAATTTGTGTGAGTGTGCATGTTTGCCCGCGACAATGAGTCACTATGTTGTAATAATGGAGGACAGTCTATTTCGGCACGATGAGATTATGATTAATTCACAAGAAACACCCAAAGAGTTTGTTAAGTTTGTCGATCGATATGAATGTGTCTATAAATAAATGCATTGATGCATACTGTATACATTAAGTTGATATACTATACGCTGACAAGTGTTTCCAGTTGTTTTATTCTCACTGTTATTAATATTATTACAATGATAGTGACCTACTCATTACCAACATATTTGCAAACATGGTTAATGTTTGCAAATTTTGGTTATCAGGCTCCTGAAAAAACCGGCCAAGTGCGTGTCGGACCACGCGCAATGAAGGGTTCCGTAATTGGGATGAATTTAGCCCAAGAACAAACTTAACATGTTTTTGTAACTGCAAATGTAAGTTACTCGATTATTACTCGTTAACTTGTAGAGCCTACTTAGCTGTGCTAAATATACTACTCCCGTGTATTTTTTCACATATCCAAAACCAACCATTTAGCTGGCTGGGGGGGGGACTTTCGGGTCGCGCGCCTAAAGAGATGTCAGCGACTGAAGGGGTCCGATGGGACCGATGCCTGCCGGGATTGCGGGAAAGTCCGAAAGGGATACCGTGGCCCCTGGCAACGGAAAGGCAACTGAAGGAACACGGGTGGGTTTTAGTCAGTAAGAGTCTGACACGCCCTCCCGCTCCGCCCAGAGCGGGTGATTTCATTTGATGACTTAATGAAAAAAACATTCCCTACTTTACGTGTAGGGGATGGGGAGGTTTCTTAAAAAGAGATCTTATTTTACCACTTTAGCGGCGTGATTAATATGTACACATCCATACCACATTACAGCTTTCTAGTAGTAAAAGTCTCTGAGCTAAGCCGCGGACAGACAGACAGACGGACATGGCGTAACTATAAGGGTTCCTTGCTGACTACGGAACCCTAAAAAGGTTTAGTAAGTGCCGAGTTCTAGATTCAAGGCTTTACTGCAGTCGAAATTAAATGTTTTATTATGTCATAAAGTATTTATAATATAGGATGACTAATTTGCACATAATATCTTCGACAATCTAATGTTTGTTTCTACTCTGCTTGTTACTGATGATTAGCACTGGTCTGGAATAGGTCTATGACGACGACAGGTGAAGACGGGTCGACTGATATTAACTAGATGAGGCCCAGCATGGTACTTAAGTAAGTTACATCACAGGCGCAATTAGCGACACAATAGAATTTTATTGTTATTTGCACACATGGGGTGCAATCGACATTTTAAGAGTTAAGGCAGATTAGCGATCCCCCATAAATGACAAAGTGAACTGTCATGTGATTTTGACCCGCAAGAAGTGTATTTACTACTGTCAAATTGGTATTGTCCTTCCAATAATTACTATACGGGCCTTGGATACCCTAGTTAGGGCCTAGATCAACTGTTTCACTTGGTTTATTGAAAGATCCCCTGAAAGATATATTATAAACTAAAATCAGACAAGACTGTGTGACCGCGTTGTTCTTCTAAACTACGCAACGGATTTCGATGCCATTTTCACCATTATTTAGAGAATTTCTTCCGGAAGGTTCATGTAATACATGAATATTCAAATGAAATATAACAAAGAAATCTCCATTTTATGTCAAGTCGAAAACAACGTGCGAAGCAGGGGAGCACTGGTAGAGTATAATGAAATGTGCACTCACCCTCGCACAATGCATGTCGCGCTCGGCAGACGCAGCGGCGAGTTTCTCGGCGGCGTCGTGCAGCGCGGCGCGCACGGCGTGCAGCTCGCGCGCGCGCGCGTCGCGCTCCGCCGCCGCCGCGCGCGCCGCCGCCTCCGCCGCCGCCACGTCGCCGTGCGCCGCCATGCGCGCGGCCCGCTCCTGCTCCAGGGAAGCCGATAGACCCATGGCCTGGTGGAAATATTTGTTTGAGAGTTGAGTCATCATCATATTTGTTACGATTGCTACAGTCAGGAACAAGTCGGTTAAAAATTCAGTTTAAAAAAAGAAACGAATAATATTGAGTTTACACAATATATTCTTGATAATTATACTGGACATCAAATAATAGTGTAAGTAACAGTTTTAATCGACTTTCATTGCTGACCACACAAATACTCCTGTTACAGAGTTGCGATGACAATAAAATTGTAATGACCTTTTCAGTTTCTTGTCGATGTTCGCCCTCAAGTTTCTGCAGGCGCTGCTGCATCTGCCGGTAGTCCACGCTGAGCATAGACATCTGCCGGTCTTTCTCCTGGCACACGGACTCCGAGCGTTGTTTCGCGGTCTTCTCCTCGTTCAGTTTCGATTGCAGAGCTGTTGGTTCACATTGCGAACATTACATAAATAAATGGAAGTGTATAGAGTGCCGCAATTTGCGGCATACTAGTAGCACTGCCTCGGTCCGGCTAAAGTGCCGTAAGCATTGCATTGTCATTCATTGTCACTTGTTAGTTTTTTTTATTGTTGGGGTTTGCTGCCGCCCTTTGTATTGATTGATCGTATTATAATTTTGATATTAAAAAAATATATATATATACAGATAGTGCAATCCACGACGACGCGCCCCACTCCGTGATGACTGTACTTTAGTACGGAGTGGAGCGGAGTGGGGCGCGTCGTCGTGGATTGCACTATCTATATATATATATTTCAGAAGTTACATTGACTGAATTTACGAAAAATGAAGTAGCAAATTAAAATGGCTGAAAGGTATGTTAGGTTAGGTTAGAACTGTGACCACACAACGCACGAGCCGAGCGAGCGAAACGAGCGGTGCCGCGGCAGCAGCCGGCGAGTACCAGGGTCAGTTTAGGCACAAGAGAATGTAATGTTTTGGAAATGTGGTGTTTTACAGCGAACTAACCTCAACAATCAAACAAAATAACAAGTGACAGTGACTCAGTGACAGTGACAATGAAAATCTGACGGCACTTTAGCCGTACGGAGGCAGTGCCACTAGTATGCCGCTAACGGCACTTTATCCGACAGGGATAGAGTGCCGCTAACGGCACTCTATACACTGCTTAAATAAATTTGATTCTAAAAAAAATTTTTTGAATTTTGAATAGGAATTAAAAAACAAAAATCTAATTAACTATCCAATTATAAACATTAACAACAACTAGGTTAGAGAAGGTTGATTAATATGAAGAACAAATAGGTACCAAGCCATATTTATTTACTATAAAAGTGAGTCTACGTTGGACCTACAAAGATAGGAGTTATATTAGCAAACTGAACAATACCTTTAAATATCATATCCAATGTTCCTGAGGCATGCAAAAAGTGAAGGTATGAAATATATTTTTGGGAGCTTATACAGATTAGCTCAGTTGAACATGACAGGATTGTAGCGTGGGCTAGATGGTAGAAAGTAAATTGCGTTGGAATACTAACACTCACCCTTAACTAGCTCCAAATTGGCTTCTTGTTTAGAGAGCAACTGTGAGCGCTGCGTGTCCTGATGCGCGCGCAGCTCCTGCTGGTACAAGTGCTGCGACGCGCGGAGTTCGTGCGCCAGCGACGCGCACTCCTTCTCCAGCGACGACACTCGCTCTGAAAGCTGCCTGTTATCCGCCATAATCTGGTTTAACCTGCCCGACGCCCGCTCGAGCTCACCGTGAGCCGCATTCAATCTACTAGTGGCCTCCGCGACAGCCGCATCTGAACGTTGTTTAGATGCCTTCACAGCAGCAAGTTCTTCAGACAGAGTGCTTCGTTCCCTCTCCAGAGAGTCGCGCTGGGCACGCAAGTTCGCCACGGTGCCGTCGTTGATGGCGGCGGCTGCGGCCTGCGCGGCTGTCAGCTCTGCCGCTTGTTTCCTTGACTTAGCAGCAGACTCAGCTTCTTGCTTTAACTTCTCACGTAACTCCGTCAATTGCATTTCTAAAGCATTTATTTTGTCGTTGTAAGTTTGTAAATTGTTTATTTCTTTCGCTCGTTTGCTTTGCTCTTCGTCAAGCCGCCGCTTTGCTTCATTAAAATTAAATTCAGCTTTTCTTCTCGTCTCAGTTTCTATGTCAGCCTTCCTTTGTATCTCTTTCAGATCGTGTCGTAGTAGTGCTAATTCTTTGTCCGTATCAGCTATTATTTTCTTATTTCTAGATTCCCTCTGAGAAAATTCTTCTAGCTGAGCACATAAAGTGACTTGCGTGTCTTCCAATTTCCTTCTGCCATCTCTTTCTCTTTCAAGGAGTTTCTCTAGCTGCAGTATAGCTTCAGATCCAACATTATTAATATGATTATTAGAGATAGTATCTACTACATCGGCTGCCTTAAGTCCTCTGGCGCATAATTGATGATCACCATTGTAAGTAAAACCCACAAACGGCAAATGATTTCCAACAAATGCTTTGGGCACAGGAAAAGATTCATCTAAAGCATCGGACTTCTCCATGTCATCAAAATTCCTAGTGTCATCATCACTAGATAATTCAGGCACGACCGGCGGAACAGAATCTCTCAAGTTTTCAAAACTCCATTGATCATTGACAAAGAACGGATGTTGCTTAATTTCGTTGACACTACTTTTACCCAATCTTTTAATCCTGTCTGTTAGAAGACCTCTGATTAGAGATTTAGCATCCTTTGAAATTTCTACATCATCAGGAAACTGGAGTGAGTTTCTATGGTCCATAATCTTACCATATGTACCTACTAAACTATCCGCATAGAAAGGAGGATCTCCAATGAGCATTTCATACAAAAATATTCCCACTGCCCACCAGTCACACTCACGACCATACACTCCTTCTCCATTCTGTGACTGTAACACTTCAGGTGAGATATAATCAGGAGTGCCCACTGCGTTGCTGGCCCGCACCAGACCATCAGGTCCCATTCTCATGCATGTACCAAAATCAGCCAGCTTTAGATGTCCGTATTTGTCAATTAACATATTATCTGGTTTTACATCTCGGTGTACAAAACCCATACCATGAATTACGTCTAATGCAAGGACAATTTCCATTGTATAGAACTTAGCCCACTTCTCAGGAATGTCGTAGTTCGACATAAGACTAACAAGGTCACCACCAGGCATGTAGTCCATGACCATGTACAGATATTTTTGGTCTTGGAAAGCAAAGTGTAGTTTTAATATCCACTCAGAGTTAGCATGTGCCATTATGTGCCGCTCCTCCCAAAAGAATGTGGAGTCAGATCTCTTGATCATTTCAACCTTACTGAGTAGTTTCATGGCATATACATGACGTGTAGACTTGTGTCTGACTAGTTGCACTTCACCAAATGCCCCTCGGCCAATCACCTTAATCAGATCAAAATCTGCAGCTTTCATACGCAAGTCTACAATGTCTGAAGCAAAAGTCTCATCTAGAACAAACAAAACACATTTTATTAATGTCAAGACAACTTATATTTTTATTATTGGCTTGCAGCCACTTTTTGAAACTTTAAATTTTCTACTCAACTTTCCATAGCAAAAATATAGTTGAATAATACTATACTATAATACTAATATCATCGAGAAATCAATGAAAAAGACAGTAAACAATAACAAGTTGGCCACACCTATACTTATCATAAGTTTGCAATCATCAAAATACAAAGTAACATAATGGGGTACACACACAGTCAGCTGTAAAAAGATTTATTATACTCATTACAAAAACATAATGTGGATTTCAATATTAACATTTTAGGGCAATTTTGAGAACTACAGTAGTTGTATTATGTATCAGTAAAATTTTCTGAATCAACTGTTTTGTTTTTCATTTTCTTGTTTTTTCTATGTGCGGTCGAAAGACCATAAGCGAATTCGTTCCATGTCAAATGGCGTTGTGGTGGAGCAGCCAGTGCTGCGCCTCCCACTTATAGAAGATGGTTCCTCTTCAGCCTTTTTACCACCGCTGTCAGGTTTAACATTTCCGAAGCTAGTGGGTTTGGATGCATGTGCCTAGTGTTGTTTTTTGTATCGCTCAATTTCAGAGTTTACTGGTGATATTTATAGATAGTCGTGTATTTTGTCGATCCTAGCGAACAATCATAGAGTATGTTGGTTTTGCTGGCAATGCCCCCACAATTGGATTACATATGAATCAGAAGAAATGCAATCATCAAAAGCTTGTAAGCAGTGTATAATATGCCTAAATAGAAATACCATTTAGAGCAAACTGCAGGATAAAACTTCAGAACGGAGACACAAAAAATACATATTGCTAATTACTTCATTATAATTTAATTGAAAACCATTTATCCAGAAAATATTATAAATAACATAACATGACATAATACCACGCTTGTAATCCCCGAAGGGTTAAGCAGAGGTGTACCTATAATACACCCACATTTAGCCAGTTATATTTAAGTCCCATGTAATAGAGTGCGAGCCTAATGTCAACAACTGACAAATCCAAACACCGGGTTACTACTGACTAATTCCAGATGGTAAACCAAATAACACTTTGCCCAACCTGGGAATCGAACCCGGGACCTCATGCTGCAGCATGAGCCAACAAGGCAGTTGATATTATAAATGTGTGTAAATGATAGTCCATCTTCTATATGTTTGGTTCATCATTGAATAATTTCTATTCAATCAATTAGACGCAAAATCATTAATAATAATAATCTTCTATTGTCATAGTTCAAACTGGGTGTTACAACACTACACTTCAACTACTGCTGCTGCTACTGCTAAGTATTGTTACTGTGAACAACTACTGCTGCCCATACAATGTTACACTTCAGGGTCATTTATAATATTATCAGCATTGTTAGATGATGAATAGCTGCCATGAAGGGATCACAACTTTACAACAGCTGGTTATTGGTGTTTGTTGTTTTGACCACAAAGAAGGATGTTTATGTCCTTGAAAAGATAAAAAACAAAACTATATAAAAAACTTGCATTGCTTACTTAAACATGTGCCTGGACTTGGAGTTGTGGACACCAGCGAGTTATACAAAAGAAAGTTTTTCCGGGTCTGGGTATATAGTATCAGAGTAAACCCCCAAGACAAAAATCACAAAATAAAACAAAAAAAGAAACTATGGATTAGTCAAAGTATGACCTAAAGAATGGATGACCCCTATTTCATACACTGCTATGTGTAATCAACTATCTATCGTAAATACTAGTACCATGTTATCATTCCTTAATAGATTAGGTACTTACTACATGTAATGTAATCAAAACAAACATATTAATTAAACTGCATTGCACATTAGATTTAATTATTGACTGTCCAGAAATATAACATCTTTACCATTGCACATAACACATAAACATTGCAAACCTAAGTGGGTTTTTTTTCCAAGTGTTTGTAAATATAACAATAGATAAGAATCCTAGGCTGATATTTAATAGCATTAGAATCAGTGTACACTTGCTTTTGAATGTTTAAACAGACAAAACATTTCAGTATTCTTGAAAATGACTCAAAAAAATAAGGTTTCACTTCTACATTCAATATTTCCTTTCTACATTTAGAAACAATCACGCAAAAGCTCTGTCAATAATAACAAAATCAAGAAAATAAAAGAACATTAAAAATCATACATTGAATATAGAAGCCATTATGTGATTATATGCTCTCAATAAAGACGGAAATGCTTTTTCAATATTTAAAGAACTGAAAATAAAATAGACGTGTTTTCCCAAATATTGCTTAGAAGCAATAGGAAATTGATATTGTTTTACAGTGCTAGTGGGTCAGACAGGAGCCAATCTTTACATGTATGGCTTGATAACCATTGATAAAGTAACATGGACACAGTTCAGTTACCTAAGTTGTATCAATTTTGTGTTTCCATATTTCACTGACTGTTTCCTGATAAATAGTCACCAGTGCAGGTACTTACTGGTTACATTATCATTTTATCATCCTGAATGTTGTCAGACAATTATTAACAACCCAAACTAATTTTAGCAATTCAGTTCATATAAATTAGTTTTGGTCATACATGGTTATAGAATGGAACATTGTTAAACAATGTAAAACTAAATCATATTTCTGAAATAATATAGTGTACATACATCTACTGGTGTATGCCTCGACGTTCTTCATGCGACGGATTGCCGGGTGGTCGCAGTCGGAGACGAGCGCCGTCACGGTGTCCAGCAAGCAGTCCACGTTGCCGGTGGAGCGAGGGTCACACAGCCGCTCCTCCAGGGCGCGCAGCCGCCGCAAACGTTCTTCGTCCTTCACCGATTCCATGCTGGATCCTATTTCTGACGTCCTCTGCCACTAAGGCTAAACGCCACCGCACATTCTCCCGATGACTGAGCTCCGTGTAAGAACACCACTCTCATCACGACACATCAACAACTGGATACTGATTTGTTATTCTTGTACACTAGTTCAGTCGATAACCTACCATTCAAAGGATAACTTATGTTTCATTATCGAAAAATTCAGTTGCTACAGCTCAGAATGACAGCAGATAAAGGTGGTGGTTCTCACAACAAAGCATATGCAGGTTTGCAAACACAACAGGATGATTATTTACATTTATAAATATCCACGGACTTCCAACGAATTAATAACACTAAATTAACGTAACGATTGGCACAAATATGAAAAAATTAAGTAATATTACGAATTATTCGACCGCTTGATTGATGAACGATGGATGATCGAACAATATAGTGAAGTTAGATACAAAATTTTAGGAGAAGTTTGCAATGGCGTATCGTAAATGACTTAAGCTGCTGATACACTACACGGTAAGATAAATAGTAATAAACAAAATGAATAAAAAAAAAGTTTTAAATACGTTAATTTAAAACATTTTTAACTAATAATTACAGGAAACTCAAGTAATTAGTAGTTTTGCATTATTTAAATTTTGAAATTAATAAGGAGCTGAAGCCAATCATCGTTGTATACAAATCTGTGTTTGTCGGGGCCGAACCGGGTCAGTCTCAGCTTCATCATTCATGCTTTTTTCCACTCGGACTTGGAACGAGTTTCGGCAACAACTCCTGCTAAACGTGACCAGCGGCCCCAGCCTCGACCACCTGTCCGGCAGCCAGGGCAGGAGAAGCAACGGTATTTGACATTTTAAGGTGTCAAAAAACACACTATAAATGGACAGCTAATATGTGAACGTTCAGCGCTTTCTTACTGTGAGTTTGCACTGGTGAAACATTCACAACAAAACATGTTGAAATCTGTCAATTTAAGGAACATTGACAGAAAGTAAAGACTTCAACATGTTTTGTTGTGAATGTTTAGCCAGTGCAAACGCACAGTTACTGTGCGTTTGCACACAACTAACAATTTCAACAAAACATGTTGAAATCGTTAGTTTATGTCAAAGTTCCATGCAATATTTGACAGAAACTAGAGATTTCATCATGTTTTGTTGTGATGTTTCGCCAGTGCAAGCGCACAGTAAGCATTTAAAAGCAAGAATGTAGAATGCATTGAGCGAGTGAGGCAAGCTCGAAAATTGTACCCCATCTCGGAATTCTTAATTTTTGCACAAGAATTTGAGAATAAGAGGAATAAATTATGTAAGAGTGAGCGTAACGAATTCGAAGACTTTAACACCCGTTGACTGGTTTAATAAATAAATGCTTTCTAACTTGAGATAAGTACCCTTTTGAACATTCAAATTCATACATAAATATGAGTTAATTTGTCGACTTGTGACAAATGGGCACGGTGGGACTTTAGCGGTAGCAAAAACTGAGTACGTATGATGCAACAGCGAGTGCAACGAGTTCGAAAAATTTTGCACATCACCTTGTGTAGGTTAGGTTTTCTTTTGACTATTCATACAAAGATTAAAGAGGTTATCGACTTTGTTAACTTATGCATGCAATGCGGCACGGTTGGCGCAGTGGTTATGAGATTGACTCCTGCACTGCTTGTCGCAGGTTCGATTCCCACACGGAACAAATATTTGTATGACCTACAAGTAGTTGTTCCGGGTCTGCTTGTATGTTTATTTTAGTTTAAATGTTTGTAAACCAAGGAACATATTTACTGTTGTAAACCCACCCACAATACAGGAGAAATCCCTAGAGCGCGGAATAGATAAAACAAAATAAAAAAATAATTGTTTGTAAAGGTATTATTTATTAGCTTGTTCGTAACGACGGTGAATATTATTTTCAGTGTTCTATGATTCTATCACTGCAATCGAAAACCAAAATACGTAGCGATTCTAAAACGCACAATTCACCATTAGAAACCACACGGAACAAATATGTTGTAGCAAATAGCACATTTGATTTAGAATTTAGAAGATCCGTACTAAAAAAAGAAAAATCTAAACAGCAAGCAGCTAACTGAAAAAAACAATGATAGCATAGACAAAAGTGGGCCTGGGCGATGATTCTGCAAAGGATAATCAGTCATTCGTGTTCTATTTCATTCATTCAATTTTGTTCATCGACGAATGGAACATGGCGGTGCTAGGCAGGATGTGCATAAGTTTTTGATTTTTGCATTTATTAGCGAGTTGCTTGTATCTGTTAGCTTTATTTGTAATTTCTGTCATATTTCGGGTGTTGTAATATTTGTTAATGTGTAAAAGCTAATTCGTCACCGGAACCTCCTGTCTGGACTTTCTTAGTTCTGCAATGAAAATTATTATTCGTTGGTAGTGTAAAAATAATTGTGACAAATATATCACTTTACCCCAGGTAAATTATTGTTTTATGTAATTTTCTTACATGTTTAGTAAATACAGTTTAACCTGAGATCCTATAATTCAAAGTATCATCCCACAATCAGTCACTAAAAAGTTACGAGCCTGCCCCATTTTGGTTCAAGTTCATTCTCGTGTTATTTTGTTCATCTTTAGTTTTAAATTTTATTGAAATCCTTTCTTATTTAATCTCCTTTCGTTCATGAATAGGAATCGGGTTAAAGAAATACTATCCAGGATAAGTTTTCACGAGGATAACTTTTCTTTGTGGTCCTTAATCACGTGTGGTTCAGGTCGTTATGGGGTCAATAACTGCTGACTTCGAATTATTTTCGTTTTAATCGCATAACGGGGAATGTAAATAATTAATTAATAAACTAATTTGTAGGGCATATTAACTTCTATGATGAGCTTAGCTTACAAGGTACAAATTAAGCTCAGGTGCGTAAATTTACGGCAAGTAAAGCACACCGTGTGCAATTTACACCTGGGGTTGATCGATGTAATGCATACATGTGCAGTGCAAACTAGGCGCAGCAGGACGTAGACAGGCAGGGCGCAGGAGAAGGTGGGGGCCGGGGGTAGCGCGGGGCGGGGGCCCGTCCGACAGTCAGCTGTGCAAAGTGTCATGCTGTCGCGACGCGTTGTACCCAGCCGTGGGAAG
Organism: Xanthia togata; assembly: GCA_963853775.1. Taxonomy (NCBI): domain Eukaryota; kingdom Metazoa; phylum Arthropoda; class Insecta; order Lepidoptera; family Noctuidae; genus Xanthia; species Xanthia togata. The sequence goes on along the minus strand of OY970798.1, from coordinate 20,710,744 downwards.
TGGCCTAAAATTGTGCCCCTCCATTGAATCTTGAAATTTGATTCTGATAATGTTACACTCTCTTTCAAAAATCATGATGTTTAATTTTTTTTTATAAATTATCAAAACTTATGTTGTGAAGTGAGTGTATTATCAAGATAAAACTCTTCCTTTGTGACAAACAAGATTTTATGTGAATATATCTATAATATTTTAAACTCCAACCCTTGCAATACAACATCTAAGTATGTGTGTAGGTGTATCTTATCTATTGAAATCTAACACAGTACAGTCTAGATTAATCATAAAGGGTACTAGAGATACTATTTTTTTTTTTAGTGTTGATGTAAGATTTTGGAACTATTCAGGGTATCAAGCAATCATTTTATTGCTTCTTCAATTGCATTATAACAATACTACTCAATGTCTAGTGATTAATTTCTCATAATATATTATTGAAAAACAAATTGTTTAAGTAAAGCACAGTGAAATTTCAAGTTCATTGATTGCAAAACTCAAATAACATTTGAACTTTCATAATTATTGCTAAAAGTGTGCTTTGTGCAAATGTTTTCATTGTTTCATGTGTGTTTGCCATTTGCCATTGTTGCGCAATCAACAATTTTCAATAAAGTCCTTTATGGTTTACCACTGAATGCTGACGATAACAGCGATATAATCACTTTTCTTGCTCTCAATGTATAAACTTAATCAGTGTTTCATTACAATTTTTGATTCATATCCTGTACTAAAAAATATTATTTTATGAATGAAATGGCATTCCAAATTTCAATCCAATAGCTTAATTTTTTTTCATTTGCAATCATATTGATGCAATACCAAACATTTTATTTCCTGGAATTAGTTATCATGTAGCCACTACAATGCAACTCTAATATGCTGGTGTGGGTTTTTTGAGGGTCAAATATCTAATTTCATACTGCAGGGACTATTTATAGCAATGAACACAGTAGGTATATGTAATGCATTACATAGTTTACTTGTTTGTTTAGTTTAATTTGGAATCACATTTCATTGAAACTTAGCTCAGTGTGAATGTTCAATATTATGTTAAATAAAAAGAACCTTACAAAAGGATGTTTTGAAGTAGCTGTTTTGCTTATTTATTTAATTGTACTATATTTAATATATTTTCTTTTGGTCTTGTGTATAAAATCATAGACTTTAAATTTTTGTTTCAGTGTGCCGTGGTGGTCATGGCTACGCTCATCCAAGAGAATGGTATTAAGGAGCTGAGCAAAGGCACACATGGAGTTGTGCCCAACCGTGGCATATCCACACATAGTGTTACAAATCACATGGTGCCCGATCATGAGTATTGCGAAGCTGGCTCGACCAGCGCGCAGCAGATGCAGTGCTCCGATACAAGCGAGCCGGTGGCGCCGCCCGTGCCCATCGAAGAGGAGGAGGATACGCCCGAAATAGATATAATGATAAACAATGTCGTGTGCAGTTTTAGTGTAAAGTGCCACCTGAACCTTAGACAGATAGCATTAAACGGTGTTAACGTAGAGTTCCGCCGCGAGAACGGCATGGTCACTATGAAGCTACGGCGCCCATACACCACCGCGTCCATTTGGTCGTCGGGGCGCGTGACGTGCACGGGCGCCACCAGCGAGGACCAGGCCAAGGTGGCGGCGCGGCGGTACGCGCGCGCTCTGCAGAAGCTAGGCTTCCAAGTGCGCTTCCGGAATTTCCGTGTAGTCAATGTATTAGGCACCTGTCGTATGCCGTTTGGTATACGGATCATATCATTTTCCAAGAAATACAAAGAAGCAGAGTAAGTATTTTTATTTACTGTATTTATACCTATATAAATTAACTATTCTCAATTACATCATATAGCTTGATTTTACCTATTAGGTACATTCAATTTTAAATGAAAAAATCCTTTGTTTACATAGTGTTGAGCAAGTGGATGTTTTGCTAAGACTTTCCTAGCACCTAAACAATGACATTTTTCTGTAGTTTATCAACAAACATCACTTATTGGGCACATACCAATTTTACCCTTTCATGACACTGAAGCAGAAAAGAAATGATAAACCTTTGGCATTAAAGTCCGCCTCTATACATTTGTGTGCTTGCAGTATTAAATAAATAAATAATAATGAATAAAATACTAAATTGCATCTTTGTTTATTGGTTTTGCATAATTTCCTACTATTTTGGAGGAGTTTGTGGCTAAGAAATAAACGCTGCACGGGTTGATCCATCAGGTTAAGCTATGCTTGCTGGTGTTGGTCTATGGATGGGTGACCATCTTTATATAACAAGCTGTTGGTCCTGGCTGTCATTCGTGGATCTTTGACTGTTGTTACAGGTCATTTGAAGACCGAATGTCTGACTGCCAGTCTTACTAAGGGGTATTGTATTACCCAGTTACTGGGGTGTGGAGGTCAGATAGATGGTCACTCCATGTAAAATACAGCAGTGCTATTCTGTAACCATCTCACCGTGAAAACTTAGGTGAAGTGAGTTGTCATTCCAACAGGGTGAGATGACACTGACAGCTCACTTCACATGTTTTTACGGTGAAGTGGTTACGGGAATCGACATGCTGGTATTCAGCATCCGGTTAGACTGGAAATCGACCATAGTTGGGAAAAGGCTAGGCAGATTGATTGCATAATTTAAAAGTATAGAAAGAGTAATTATATTTTATCTTATCAACCAATGCAAACTAGAGTCAGGGTTCAGATGAAATTGTTTTATTTTTGTGATAAACTAGCTGACCATCCCTGCTCGGCTGCTGCTATTCCTGCTTGTTTTGTTCACTTAAAACATTTTGCATGACATTTGAGGTGGTTCAACTCGGTGGATTCTTAAACTTGGCAAACAGTGATACCTAGATTGATTTTCGAAAATTCATTGAGTAAACTTGCTGCTGTATTCATGTGTATGAAATATATTAATTCTTACCCATAAGCATGAATACTTGGTTGGTGATGGTTGGTCATCATTACCTTTAAAATGATTATGCTAGGCTATTTTCGAAATTATTATTGTTATGCATTACTAACAAGGTAATAAATAGAAAAAGTACTGCACATTTTTAAAATAAATGATTAAATCTGGTGCTTTTGGGTATGAAAGGTGGACCACCAAATATACTATAGGTTATGGGGTGTGTTGAGTTGAAATAAGTCTTGAAAGTTCATTCCAAATCAATGTAACTGGTGCAGGGAGAATGATTGATCCTACAAACTGCTTTGTTTGGCTGTAGTGAAGAACACAACAGAACACATGAGGAGATCTGCAAACGAACTAAAATCGCTGACATAGCCCAACGGATTAGCAAGCTGAAGTGGCAGTGGGCGGGGGGCACATAGCGCGCAGAACTGACGGCCGATGGGGCACAAAGGTTCTGGAATGGAGGCCACGTACCGGCAAGCGCAGCGTAGGACGTCCACCCACAAGGTGGACAGACGACATAATAAAGGTCGCAGGAAGCTGCTGGATGCAGGCCGCTTCCAAACGGCCAATTTGGAAATCATTGGGGGAGGCCTATGTTCAGCAGTGGACGTCCTATGGCTGAAATGATGATGAAGAACACAATCCTTGACTTTCAAACAACTTAGTGTGTACATCTAAAATATAATGTACTTAGTTTAACTCTTCTAAGAGATTTATCTGGATAGGCACACCTATTAGACTGTTGTAACTTGTTCAAAGAAATATTGGAGCAGTTCAAAAACATTGTTTTCCTTTCTTTCAGCTATGAACCAGAGCTTCACCCAGGAGTCACTTATAAGTTATACAACCCCAAGGCCACACTAAAGATATTCTCTACAGGAGGTGTGACTATCACAGGTACATACATTTTTATTTCCAACTAACTACCAATTTCATTAGAGGAAATATCCAATGTTATTTTGATAAACTGCTTCATAACATGACATAATTCAACCATTCGTTTAAAATGCTTGTTATAATTGAATTAGCCTAAATACCTATCTAATAAACTAAACGGGTAAGTTTTTATGTTATCCTGTTTAGTTTAAGGGCTTGTTCAGACCAGCGCGACGCGGCTTGAACAATACAATTTCTAAGACATCTTCACGGTATAACAATAACCGGTGTCGCGTCGCGCTTGTCAGCACGAAGTTTAACAAGTGCAGTAACAGGAATATTGAGCCTATGAAATACTTTTTTTGACATAAGTTATTATTCAAGAAGTTTTTCTTTTTTTGACATAAGTTATTATTTCAGAAGTAGGTACCTATTCAAGTATTGTAATCAACCTATTTCAAATAGGTTCTTAGGATCAACTAGGACATCTTTAATCTGGCGGAGAAAGGGTTTCTGTCTTTAAAGATGCATGAAGCGATTAACATCCTTCTAAAGAAGATTGCGTGCGACTCTTAAATCTCAACAAGCCATTTAGCCATAAACCCAAAAAATTGGGTCGCATATTCATTTGATATGAAATAAAAACGGAATTTGTTAGCAGGTTCAGATTGCCCGTGACTCATAAGTTAACGCAGTTATTGTTGGGATGAAATTACAACATGTTTAATCAGTTGTATCCTACATAATGAGTAGCACTTGTAAATTTTATTCATTATTAAAATTATTTTATCTGACTCCCGTCCCATAGTCTCTGCATTAATTTCATAATCAACCTTTTGCGAAATACCTATTATCAGAATAGTGAATTAAATCGGCAGAGTCGGTCGGAGGTGCTTAGAGTCCACATAAAGTTATAAAATATCTATCAATGGTTGTATTTGCCCGTATCTCAACTTGGATAAAATTTTATAGGATAAACACGCCGGAAAACCATTAATAAACTTTACGATAACAACACATAACAAGCAATGTAATAATATGGTGAAGGACTTGAATTTAAAACACGTGAACATAGCAGACCATATTACACGAAACAAGAACCTTGTTTCGTAGGGTGAAATGATATCGATCCTAAGGGCTTGTACATAAAACTGCGATGCGACGTCGCATCGTAAAAATCGAACGAATCCGCAATAAAAAAAATGCGAATGCTAATTCGCATCGCGCCGTTTCGCAGTTTTATGTACAAGCCCTAAGCCCACGTTCGCACGGACGTATTTTTATCGCGACGATTTTTTATCGTACACTGGGTTTTCAACTCTCGGTATTGAGTCGAGCATTGAGAATCCAACAGAGCGCGTCCTGCGCGTCAAGAAAACACACTATTGGATATTTAACTCTCGGCGCTAAGCAGAGCGTCGAAAATCCAATAAATGAAAAAAAAAATCGCCGCGTTAAGAATACGCCCGTGCCAATCTTTGTTTTCCTTTTATCATCTTGTACTGTCATAGTATCGGACTATCGGGAAAATGTCCCCCATGCATTTCACTTCTCTCGGTGATGTTATTCTCCCAGGCGTCCCGTCGGCTTTGCCATGACTCCTTCTAGCTTTGTCAGCGCTCCAGTCTTGTATGTAACGCCTACAAGCATAACATCCATAACGTCAATCCCGATACATTCATCATTCCCTTGTGTATCCCAATTTATTTGAGGTCGGCGCTACATGTCTTTATCTTCCTTATTATTTCTCCGTTAGTCGTCATCGGTATCGGTAGTCGCCCTTTTTTAGCCATATCATCTTTCACAGTCCGTCTATCATTTCTTTGGTCTTCCTCTTCTCCCAGTCTTATAGCCATCCACATTTATACTAATAACTTTCTTCACAATATTTTCCTCAATACTCCGCATACATGGCCATAGTATGGCAACCGATTTCCACACAACTTTTAGGTTTTCTGGTGCCACTTTCAGACTTCCTCTTATAGACTCAAATACCTACTCATTTCTAATTTTATCCATTCGCGTAACACCACGCATCTTTCAACATTCTCATCTCAGCTGCATGCAATTGCCCTTCATTCATCCCTTTTGTGGCCCAATATCAGAATATTCCACAAATACAGCAGATCTAAATATTTTTTTTATAAATCTTCCCCTGAAGTTTAAGGGGAATGCGGGACTCGCAGATTGTTCCCTTGACCTGCCGCCATTTCATCCATCCAATGTTAATTCTGTGCTTCACGATTACGATACATTGTAATAAGTTGCATGCTTTTCGGCAGCCCGGAGCGTCAGTGACGTGCAGTCGGCGGTGGAGCGCATATTCCCGCTGGTGTACGAGTTCCGCAAGCCGCTGACGCCGGCGGACCAGGAGCTGCTGCGGCAGAAGCGCGCGGCCCGCGCCGGCGCGCCCGCGCCTGCTCCCGCGCCGCCGCCCGACGACGCGCGCATGCACCTCGTGACGCTGTCCGACGACGACAACGACGCCTGGGAATGACGCGGTGGGGCCGCGCGCGCCTCCGCCGCCCACTGAAGCTCCCGACGCTACGCCCCGTGCGGGAACGAAACGAACTCTATATTGGCATCGAAGCAATAACTGTCGGTTGTTAGTGCGATCGCGTGTGACTCGTCGGCGAGCTGTTCGGTTCATGCCAAAGATATTTATTAGGGGAGGTGCTTCGCGCCCGGTCCGGCCTGCGCGCGGCCGCGACCGCTCGGCTGAACGTTCTGCGAAGCGCCCGCGCTTCTTTACCCTTCGTATGTACGATTGTATCGTTTTTGTGATGACCTGTGACCTCTTTAGTATGCCTAGATGAAGTCGAATCGTTTACGTTGAAACCAAAATTGTCATAAAATAATAAAAAAATGTTCAAATAAATCTCGATAACGATACTCAGTCTCGTTTTTCATTTGCCGTTATGATTGTAGAATTTGTAGTGATAATAGTGTTCAATAAGATTTGTTCTAAGAATGAGATGACTGAACGATAGAAGTTAGTGATTGTAAATATGGAAGCTTCGACATTATACGTTTCAATAAAAAATATGTTTGTTTCATTTAATATATATATATACTTTAATATCCAAAAATTGTAATTACTGTTGCCTATGAATCAGACTCATGGGTATCGTACTCGTCACTCGTGAACCTGGGCTGCGAGGGGCGCGGAGGTCGGCTGAGCTTTAATTGTGACTTCTCTATTCGTTGATTCACACAGCCTTTTGGTGACCGAATGGATGCGCTCATGTCCACCACAGCCAGCCGAGGAGTTTTGACCGCCGTTCCTGTACAATAATCAATTTTCAACAGAAATATACAATTTGGAATTAAATGAAACCCGTAGGTCAGTCTCTAGGTCAAAAGTTTGTGGAGAGATAAAGTCCAGCGCACATTGGCGGACGGCGGGGGATAGCGTCGAGGATTTTCCTCCGGCCAGCGCACACTGATGATTTGCGATGCCGCCGGCCAGCGGCATCGCAAATCATCGGCCGCCGGCCAGCGGTATGCCACAGGGCGAGGCCGGTGGCCCCTCGAGCTTGCTTAGCGACTACGCAACGCATATAGCTGCTTTTGAACGACTTGGTTGTGTTGAAGTTTTTTTGTTGGAAATGCGGAATGCTCTCCCGCTTGCACTGCCTCCCCCGCGATCGTATGCTAGCTGACTCCGGCGCATACCGTCGCATGCCTCCGCGGTATCCTCCAGCGCACTCTTAAAATACCGCAGAGAGAAATCCCTTTGTTGCTCCGTGGTCGGTCTCAGCTTTGGAATCTACCTTATTACCATTAGATACTTACGAATTAACCATTCCAAATCCACATTATTTCTCCTGTCTATTATCAGTGTCGATTGCACATGTCACTTCGTGCCTCTTATCCGCCTCAATGGAAACGCACCGTTAATTTTTGAATAGGTATTTACCTACAGAACACTGCACTGCAAAGGAGTTGGCTTGATTCGCTCTATTACCTACATGTATTTCCCTGATATAATTTATCAGCATCAGTACCTACCAATTGCTTCAAAGAGCTTGTTTAACTATGAATCAAACCCTAAGTTCTATGGCAAATAAACCTAAATCCATCACCATAAAATATTGCATTTGATTCTATCGATCTCTATAATCTAGATCACTGCGATCAAGTATTTTAGTTTAAATTTAAATGTTATATTTCAGCTCACCAATCTACGAGTCTAAAAAAAAAAAAACTATAACCCGACTACGGAAAATTAAAGTACGAAACAAGAAAATATTTCAGACAGAAATCAAGAGGTACAAAAATGGTCAAGGTAAAGCCGTGGTCGTATGCCATTATAATTTTGTTGGTGTTCCTGGCACACACATGTGACACATGGTACACAGGCATGCGACAAAATTATATATCACACGAGCGTATGTTCCTAACTCGCACGAGTTTCTATAGGTTTAAACAGGTAAATTATCAATTTATATATTTAATTATTCTTCAACCTTACGTCAATGAGCTGATCGCTGGACTCGGCAGTAAACGAATCGGATGTTGGATTGACAACATTTGCGTCAATAACCTCAGCTACGCGGATGATATGGTGCTGCTGGGTCCAACGGCCGGCTCCATAAGAGAGCTTTTAGAATCCTGTGAAAGGTACGCTGCTAGCCACGGTCTAGTTTATAATTGTAAGAAGAGCCTTTTCATGATCTTTAAGGCTCTGGTAGGAAGCAGTCATACGAGCCAATTATCACACTCAATGGCCATCCCCTGCAAAGGGTGAAACAAACTAAATATCTGGGGCATTACGTAACGAAGGACGAACGTGAGCGGGCTTTTCTTGTGAGAAGCAATATATGTTCTCAGGTTTGCTTGTTATAGTAGGTAAGGAGGTTATGATAACCTTCCTTACTGCCAGACCTTCTACACTAGCAGCCTGTGGGCCAGCTACACGCGGAAAACAATGTAGGTACGCCCTGAGGGTCTAATACAGTAACAGCTTCAGAATGCTTTTGGGGTTGCCGCGCTTTTGTAGTGCTTCTGGCATGTTCGCGCAGGCGCAAGTTCACGACTTGACTGCGTAAACTGCGTCATTACGGTGTGCAAAACGAAGCTCTCAACGTAATAAATTCTTATTTACATAATAGGTCCCCATTTTTTAGATGTTGATGGTGTGAAATCGTCCGGGCTACCAGTTCAGTTAGGTGTACCTCAAGGCTCAATACTGGGTCCATTCTTGTTCTTAGTGTATATCAAATACTTACCATTCTATTTATAGGGTATATGTGAAGTTGTACTGTTTGCAGATGATACTTCTCTTATTTTTAAAATAGACAGGAATAGACAAGATTTTGACGACGATGTAAACAGTGCACTGTCAATGGTTACGGATTGGTTTACGACAAATAACCTAGTTCTCAATGCCAAGAAAACGAAATGTGTAGGTAAAGTTTGCCCTTCCAAATGATAGAAATCTAGGACCCAACATCGTCTTAGATAAAGAGGTGCTTGAAACTGTAAACTCTGCAGTTTTTTCTGGGCATAACAGTAGATGCCAAACTTCAGTGGTGCCAACATATATCTAGCGGGAAGGCTCAGCTCGGCCGCCTACGCCATCAGGAAAGTCAGACAATACTGCACTGACGTTGATACAGCTCGGTTAGTCTATTTTAGTTATTTAAATAGCGTTAAGTCCTACGGTATTCTGCTGCTGATATTCAAAATATATTTGTCCTCCAAAAACGAGCTGTTCGAGCAATTATGACTGGAGGCTTTTATTTAGATATTGTTTACGTTTAGTCTTTATTTTTTCTGCTTGAGTAGGTACAATTCTCGATATTTTTGGTTGGTATATTGGCACGAAGATGACACGGCAACGGCATAGATGTCAAAGTCCAAGAAGGGATATGCCATATATGTTATATCAGTTATATGCCATTTGTGTAAAAAAAGGGCATTATAAATGGCAGTGCCAACGTCGTAAGTCGAAAGAAGTCTGAAGACAACAAACACATTTTTTAATAAGGAGAACAGTACAGTAAGGAGACCTCGGGTCTGATGGCCGCACTAACTATGACGGTTGGTGAGCGCCATTCCGGAGCTTTATCACACATGACGTCTGACGTGCACATTTTTGAAGATAGACAGTTCTAAGTTATCCGCAACAGTCACTAGGACTGTTGCGGATGACTCGACTTACCTCTATAAGGTACTCGTAGATTTCGTTCCGATAGTAAGCAGAGTTTTTATTAAAGTAACAGATGATTTGCACTGACAAAGAATTAACTATTGGGTCCCCACTTAAGGAATTTGAGTTTTTTTTCTCACAAATAGAGAACCTCGTCACTTCTATGATTTAAATTATTCGTCAATTGCTTGATATTACCTATATCGAATAATGACCATCATAGATACCTAACTACCAATAGTAAAAAACCTTATTAATTATTTTTATAAATATAAAAATTACCTACCTTAAAAATGACTCCTCTTTTTGTTAGCAGAAATGACCACTATTTGTTTTAAAACTTAGCCATAACTTATTTTTGTCGCTTAATCTAAGTGGCATAATTTATATCTTAGTTTTTAAACATTAGTGTTCATGCTTGCTAAATAAATTAAGAAAATGTTAGTATGAAAAATACAACTTCGGGTACGTATTTGAATATCGAAGATTAAAATACCTGCTGTTAAAATATCGATGTTCAAAACATCGAAAATGGAAATATCGAACGACCATAAAACCGAAAATTAAAATAACGAAAGTTTATATTTCCAATATAGCTAAAAACTAAATATCTACAAAAGTTACAAAAGTATCTACAGATTATCGAAATACAGATTATCGAATTCCTAAATATCGAAGTACAAACTATCGAACGTCCTAAATATCGAAGGGTATATATTATTTGAACATCGAAAATTAATATACCTACGTGTAAAAATGGGTTAATTTTCAACCTTTAATACATTCATTAATTCACCCTAAAAATACGTAACAGATAAAATATCGAACAAATTTTGATATATGTAGTATGAGTGGAAAAAGTTTGCTTCTGCAACGTCTCCGGCGCTACGGGAAGTGCAACCCCTTCGCCCTGCGGGCGGGGGTTGCCCTCCCTTCGCGCCTCCGGATTTTTATATACACTCTAGGGGTAACAGCCAAAAGACTACGTAAATTCGGGGTGCCCCAATTCGGTTTTGGAACAATTTCGACCTATTTTATCCATGAAAATCAGTGTCCAGTGTACAAGCATAGGTCAATCGTAAAGGTATTATTTAGGTCTTTAATTAAAATATTTTCTTGAAAGTCAATATGTTGTGCTACTAAAGTTAGTGACAGAAACGTATCGCTGCAAAACCGACTCCACGTAGTCTTGTCTGCCCTGCCCCTAGATCATAGATGTGATTTAGAATCGCGTAGGCGCGGAGGGACGAGGCAGCCCGCGAGCTGAGGAGCAGGTGGTTTTAACACCCGTCGCCGGTGGTGAGCGTATAGACCATCTGCGACATTAAGCTCGCGTGGGACTGCCGGAGCCCTGCAGCGCCGGAGCTGTGACAGAAACCATGCTTGCTTGCATGTTGCATGATTGCTGTATGCTAGTTTGCTAGATGGTAATCAGTTACTTTACAGTTTTTTTTTTCGGTATTTTAACTAGTAGGTATTTTTAACGTAGATATTATGAACTTAGATGTATTAAATGTTGATATTTTGAACTTGGGCATAATGTCATTCGATATTTTGAATCATTTTCAATCTTCGAAGTTTTAAGCGTAGGTATAACAATTTTCGACATTTTGATATAATCGATATTTAAATTTTCGATGTTTTGAACATTGGTATTTTATAAAAGCGTAGGTACCTATTTTAATTTTCGATACTCAAATAGGTACCCACAACTTCTTTAAAATTCTCCATATATAACGCCAATTTCATTTTCACCCAATATATTGTATTCACGATCTATTTTAGCCCTATTGTTATGAGTCCTTTTGTTAGTTATTAGCACTGTTTAGATTGAGGTGATATTATTAGTATAGATAATATTATTTTTATTTTATCACAACACGAACACCCGATTTTTCTTTTACAACAAGGCACAAGTTAGTACATTGTTTTTTTAGAGTTCCGTACCCAAAGGGTAAAAACGGAACCCTATTACTAAGACTTCGCTGTCCGTCCGTCCGTCTGTCACCAGGCTGTATCTCATGAACCGTGATAGTTAGACCGTTGAAATTTTCACAGATGATGTATTTCTGTTGCCGCTAACAACAAATACAGAAAAACACAATAAAAACAGAATAAAATAAATAATTAAGGGGGGCTCCCATACAACAGACACGATTTTTTTGCCGTTTTAATAGATAATGGTACGGAACCCTTCGTGCGCGAGTCTGACTCGCACTTGGCCGGTTTTTTTCATGTCACACATAGCATTTCAAATATTCGTCTATACAGAGTTCTTAACTTACACTTGATACTATGCAACCTTTAACACTTTCCCTCATTAATTAAGTGTATGGCATTGTATACCCAGGGCCTCTCGGATTATAACAAGTCTTGGCCAAGTACCTAACTGCTTTAGTCATTATAACTGCCAATTGAGTAGCAGTCTCGGTCTTTTATACATCCACAAGTCGTCTTGTACAGTTTCTCTTACGAAGAAATGTCTCACTCGGATGTGTTTGGTCCGCTTATGGAACTTTGGATTGAATGCAAGACGTATGGCGGCTTCATTGTCTACTTTTAATGTGTGTACCGTCCATGTTAGTAAGTCAGGTGAATACTCTACGGATCTACACAATTTCACGAGCGCCTTCGCTTGCTGCTACTATTTCAGCTTCGGTAGTTGTAATAGGGATGATGACTAAAAAAATGTTTTTTGTCCGCAATGTAGATTATGAAAAAATAACGTACACGTATTTTTACTTTTTTTACGGTATCAAAAGATTACGGCGATACATTGAGTTATAATGTGCCATGACGTCACTCGTATGTAGATTTTATACATACCTACTTGTGACGTATCAACCCCCACTCCCCAACTTTAATGCGTTGTATCTGAGTCATTTTCTATTAATATGATAAAGCAAAAAATATGTGTCTAATATTTTTTTATTATCTGACTGACGGACTAAATAGAATTTCTTTTTTTTGACCCAGGCATCATCCCTATTGTGACTGAAGATTGTAGTTGGCTTAGCCATGATACATTCCTCCAGCAAGTAACTGCATGCACATCCCGTTGTAGAGCGTCCTCTTTGCTGGTCTCCTCCATGATTCGCATAATTATAGCCTTGTATTAGGTTGGAATCATGTTCTACTTTATAATTATGTTATACCATAATAAAAAGTCCCTTTTATGTAGCGCACAATGCGCTTAACACGTAGCCAATCTTCATGTGTCGGGTTTTCCAGATTTTTTTAAACTAATCCAACTGCATACGCTAGGTATATCAGGTCGCGTCCCTGTCATTAAGTACGCTAAAGCACCTACTGCCTCTCTGTATGGAAAGTTCTTCTCTTCCTTTAACTTGTTAACTTTCCCTGCTTGAGAAGTCGTTTCTAATGGCGTTGAAACTGGATTACAAATTCAAATTCAAAATATTTTATTTCACATAAACCTACAAGGGCACTTATGAAACGTCAGAAGCTAGGTGCACGGTTCCAATTGGTCGTTTCCTATGGAGAAGAGCCGGCAAGAAACTCCACGTTTACTCTTAAAAGTAAATGGTATTTACAATCTTTTCAAGTTACAGTGTTTATAGGTATGAGAGGACACTGTGTAGGCCTATCAACAAGTACCAGGTACTTAGCAAGATAGAAAATGATCGACAGATCTACAAGTCGGTTATGCCTACAACGTTCTCACATTCACAAAATATAAAAGAAGAGAATCTATATAAAAAAAAAACAAATTAAATACCTATTTAATCTGTCGCGCGCGCAATTAGCAGACACAATAGAATTTTATTGTTATCTGTCTCCAATATGAGACACCAGTATTATAAAGGTTAAACCAAATGACATGACTGCCACTAAAGCTGTAACAAATCTAATTTAATAAAAAATATAGTATATTGAAGTTATATAATGTCAAATAACGAAAAGATTATGTCAAAAATGTACGTAAAAGAAAAAAATATAAAATAGGTAAAATAAAATAATCATCTTAATTTGGGAGCAGTTAATAGACATTTACATAGTAATGCCGTTATTGAGGTACCAGGGAAGCCACATGTGCAGAAGGAATTATTGCCAAACTTCCTTGTCTTCAATGTGGTCTTTAATCTTATATTATGCTTTTTTGATAAGGACACGTTTTATGTGGGTTTTGAACTTTCCATCACTAAGTTCTGTAACCGACTTTGGCAACTTATTATAAAATCGAATACTGTTTATAACAAATGACTTACTAGTTTTAGCTAACTTAAATTTGGGTATCACAATTTCATGTTAACTACGTGTATTTATATTATGGAAATCGCTTCTAATTTTGAAAAGTCCTAAGTTTTTCCGAACATACAAAATACTTTCTAAGATATAAAGAGAAGGCTGAGTTAGTATATCAATTTCTTTGAATTTATTTCTAAGGGACTGACGAGGATCCATTTTATAGATAGCGCGAATAGCCCTCTTTTGTAAAATAAAAATGGAATCTACGTCAGCTGCCAATCCCCACAGCAAAACGCCATAAGACATAATACTGTGGAAATAAGCAAAGTATACTAACCTAGCTGTGGCTACATCAGTCATATGCCTTATTTTTCTTACTGCATATGTAGCCGAACTTAATCTACCTGAAAGAGCTCTAATGTGGGGGCGCCCTATTGCAATCTCGAATCTAAAGTAATTCCTAGAAATACGGTTTCCGTAATAGCATCTAATTTCTTACCATCAAGTTTTAAATTTAGACCTACTTGAGGTACATTTGGTAATGAGAACTTAAGACATTTAGTTTTGTTCGCATTAAGTAAAAGATTATTAGCTGCGAACCATTTCGAAAGAACTGCTAGACTATCGTTGACATGTATAACATCCGTATCTTTTCTATCAATTTTAAAAATAAGAGAAGTGTCATCAGCGAATAGAATTATGTCTGATAAGTTAGCCATCATGTAAGGAAGGTCATTAATATAAACTAGGAATAGGAAAGGGCCAAGAATTGATCCTTGAGGCACGCCCATCTTAACTAGAGAACCCGAGGATGTCGCCCCGTTAATGTTTACTTTTTGCTGCCTGTTTGATAGATAGGAAAGAACAAGATCACCAGCTTGTCCACGAATTCCGTAGTGGTGTAATTTACAGATCAGTGTTTTGTGGTCAACGCAGTCAAACGCTTTTGAGAAGTCACAGAAAATGCCAATTGCATCCTGGGACTTCTCCCAGGATTCCAAAATGTGACTGATGAGTTTTACTCCAGCGTCAGTCGTCGACCTACCTTTCGTGAAACCAAACTGGTAACTATGTAAAATCCCATTTGAATTAAAATGTGACAAAATCTGGTCTAGCATGATTTTTTCATATATTTTACTCAATGCTGGTAGCACAGATATAGGTCTATAATTAAAGGGATCACTCTCAGTACCTGATTTGAAAATTGGTACTACTTTACTATGTTTCATTAAATCAGGAAACGTACCGCTATCTAAACATTGATTAAATATGCCTGTTAGGACAGGGGCAATTGAGTCAATGATATCTCCAAGAACCTTAACGGAAATCCCCCATAAGTCTTCAGTGTTTTTTATATTAAGACTTTTGAATGCTTTTGTAATTGTGACAATAGAAATAGGCTTGAATTCAAAACTTGGAATGTCCTTACTGAAGTTTTCTTTTAGAAGAGATTCAGCTAATATAGATGATGAGGGGAGAGATTTCATAACCTCTATTGGGATGTTCGTAAAGAAATTTTCTAGTGCCTCAGCAACTTTTAACTTATCTGAAATGGTTTCATTATCAATTTTTAACCTTTATAATACTGGTGTCTCATATTGGAGACAGATAACAATAAAATTCTATTGTGTCTGCTAATTGCGCGCGCGACAGATTAAAGACAATTCATTCTGATCTCGCTGTTTTGTGTTCCCAGTTTCTTTGTTAATTACCTGCCACACAGCTTTTATTTTATTGTTAGAAATACTAATTTTGTTACTTATTAATTTAGATTTAGCTTGGGCGCAGACTCATTTGAATATTCTAGAGTAGTTTCTGACATAATTATGAAGGGCTTGATCAGAAGTCAATGATTTCTCGTTGTACAAATTATATAAAATATCTCTGCTTTTTCTAATGCCAGCAGTGGCTCATTCATTAAATTTTGGTTTAGCATTGATTGTTACTTTTTTTACAGGACATGCTTTATTGTTTTCATGGCATACTGTAGAAAATAATGTACCTTAGTTTATATTGGGGTCTTGTGAATCAAAACTAGCAGTTGAGAGATTGCTAAGAACATTATTATTAAACGTTTTCAATTTTTTTTTTTGTGAGAGGTAATTCAATGGTTTTATCTAGGTGTAACTTTTTATGTAAGTCAAATGATACAAGTTGACCAGTATGGTCAGACCTGACGCCACTAATTAAGCACGAGTCTTGTACTTTACAATTAGTAAATATATTGTCAATGCATGAAGCTGAGGTTGCTGTTATTCTAGTCGCTTCATTAAATATACATTTTAAATTGAATGATTTAAACAATGATATAAGCTTACATTTATCCGGTGAGTTAACTGATAGATCAATATTTAGGTCACCACAAACAAAAACTAATTTATTATCTTTAAAAAGTTTGCATAGTATTTCTTACATTCTGACATCCTAAAACGTTCCAGTATCTTTTGGGCGTACGACACTTGTTTAATTATAATGGAGCTATCTTTCGACTGTGCTATCTCAAGACCAAAGTAATAAGACGCTGGCTTGCTTGTGATCTTCAGAGTATCCCCTAATTCTTTAAGGAATTGGTTTGCAAATTTTTTATCTATAGCGGCTACAAGCCCATCATCCACGTAGGTACAGTGTGAGTTATCAAGATTTTCTTGTCACCTATTTTTTTTCGTGATTAGGCAACAATCAGCTGCATTTTGCTGTAAACCTTTCTCTAATAAAGTCTCCTCAAAGCATGAGTTCCAGCATCTGGGAGCCTGCTTGAGTCCGTATAAACTCCTTTTACATAAGTCGACATACATTTGAAGTTCCGTCATTGAATCCATCCGGCTTCTGCGTGTAAATTTCTTCCTGTAGTTTGCCGTTGAGGAATGCCGTTGACACGTCAAATTGCGTCAAATATAATTTGTCTTTGGCTGCGACACTTAATAAGGGTCTGATGGTGGCCATTCTAGCAACTGGACTATAAGTCTGTTCGTAATCGATTCCGTTCCGTTGCTTGAAACCTTTCACTACCAGCCTAGCCTTATATTTGTCGATACTGCTGTCTGGGTTTCGCTTAATACGAAAGATCCACTTGCAATGGAGTGCCTTTCTATCTTTGGGTGGCTTATAAAGTGTGCAGACATCATTTTGCTTCAGAGAGTTCATTTCACTCGTCATTGCCTTGACCCACTCTGCGCTGTCATCTCTTTCAATAGCTTCTTTATATGTTTCGGGAAAATATTCTGTGCCTACGAAACACACGTAGTCTTCTTCGAACTTATTAGGACGTGAGAGGCAAGTTCAATCGCATAAGTTGTATCGAGATCTCGCGTCCAACGGCGGTTCGACTATCTCCAACTCCTCGTCAGAATCAACGAACTCTTCGTTAGCACTCTCATCCTCTCTGGTTTCGTTGCTATCTCCCAAAAATTAAACATGTACATGATCATTATTTTCTCCATCTCCCTCTAGAGCATGTTCATGATTAATTTCCTGTTGCTCTATAGCACTTTCGGGCACAGCTTCGTAAACGTTCGACCACAGCGTCAACAGCTGCTCGCGCGTGGTTAACGGGCTTTTCGAGGGTTCCTTCGGCTGCTTCCATTGCGCTATCTACACCTCGTAGCATTATGGATATTTTGTATTTCCATGTGGTCCAATTGTCTTTCCCCTCTAGATTGCCTATTTGCAATTTTGACGTAAAATTTTCCATTTCGGAAAATCTTTTTTTTTACTTTCCTGGACTTTTTGGGTGAACAAAAAGCGTGAAACTAACGCGTCATCGTCACCGCACGCTTCCCATGAGCTATACTTAGTTTTCACTTCTATCGGCAGTCCCCGGACTTGCCCCGAAGACTGCCCCGCAAGTTTAAAAAAAAATGTTTTTCGGCTTTCGCTGACCGTAGTGACCTTTCGAGGGAAATACGGATTGTAACTATGTAAGTAGGTACATTATAGGTACGCCTACTAAGGTCATTGTTACCTGTAATTATAGGCAGTATGTGGTCCATATCTGGTACAGTCCTTGGTCGAGACTTCAGTATGGGTCGACGTGAAAGCCTCGCAGGTAGAGCTTGCTGCGGTGGTGGGGACACCTTCGGAAGGGATGGTGATAAGACTCGCCCCGCTAGGACCCGCCGCTCAGGGGATGAACTGGGTGACCTAAAATATTGTTTTTTAAATAAATAATATCACAGAAAACCTTTAACAATAGATGGTGCCGATTCTCTTGTCACAAATGCTTCTAAACTAGACTTAAAATCACCACAATTTCGTTTATTCCTCTTAACGACTATTTCCCATTCTGAAATAGATTAAAGTGATACAACTTACCCGTATTTTAGTTTGACAGCACTAAGCTGGCACTGAGTTAATGGAATAAACGAAATTTTAGTGATTTTTAGTCTAGTTTAGAGGCATTTGTGACACGAAAATCGGCACCACTATCCTTTTGACTAAAAACATAAAAGGCTAATACAAAGGTCAGAATTTAAATACACCGACTCCTAATTTAGGTATAAGTTCCTGTGAATTAGGAGTCTGTGATTCTCCGTAGCAAAAAAAATATCGTCTATTACTTGACGTCCTCTAGAGGGCACCATATTCAATTTAATGTGACGTCAAAGCCTATAACCAGCGCACAATCAAGACGTTTCCAACGATACCTCATTTGAAAAAAAACTATGAGTAGTTTAGAATTGATGAGGTAACGAACAGGTGCAGGAGGTGTGATGAACATACATACGTACATACCAGTCAAAATCATAACGCTCCTTTTTGCTTCGCCGTAGTCGGGTAAAAAGTTAGCATAAAACTCAAAGATTTATTTTTGCAGTTGTTCGACTTGAGAGTTGAGACGAAGCAAATAAATATCCGCATATCGGCAAGCGTAGCGTGGGACGCCATCCCCCAACTGTGACTCACGTCCGCAAAAAGCTGGACTGCAGACAAGATGCGTAGCTAAGGTGAGGTCTATGTCCAGCAGTGGACTGCGATAGGCAGACATGATTGATTGAAAGTAGTAAGTATTATCCCTACACGCCCAGGTATTACGACAACACATACCAGTACCTATTCGTTGAATTCTCGTAAGTGTCCCAAGAGTTGGAGTAACTAAACAAAGCTTATTGTTTCAATAATTTCCTCGAAATGTTTACCGTTCCGGCTTCTCTTTTATAAAGTTCTTTGTACGTCTTCCCCTTCATAAAGGTCAAGTTTTGCAATATGGAACATTTTGCAAACTGCCTGCTGGTTAGGCTTTAGAAAATTCTTTCAGGACCCTGGGACTTTAGGCGCATGGATCAATTCCTACTGTGTTGATAAATGGTTGATACCTACTAGTTTACAGCCCAATTCTTGTTCTTGTATAAGCAGTGATCAGCTAATTCAATAACTACTTTATTTATTTCGCCAATATTTTTCGCTGCCAACATGCGGTAGGAAGGTATTATTAGTACAGGTACATATTTTTCGATACCAGAAAGACCAATGTTTACCTACTATAGGTACCTAAGAAGCAGGTGCCCATCAAGTATCTGATGTAATAGATACGGCAGTTTCTATATTACTTACTATCTGCGCCCCGTGGTTTCACTCACATAAGTCTCGATTCCGTGGGAATGTCGTGATAAAAAGTATCCTTTGTCCTAACCCAGGTCATGGTCTACCTACCCATGAGCCAAATTTTATCAAAATCCGTCAGCCGTTTCAGCGTGAAAGTGTAGGTAACAACCAAACATACAAAAAATCAAATCTTTTCTCTTTACACTAATTATTAGTTTAGGTAATATAATTATATTAGTTTAGATTACATTATTTTATGACGTTAATATGTCTGACCTGTCGCGTTCAATAACAGGTCGTCTCCGACGACGTCTGCCCCTTTGATCTTTCTTCTTAGTCCGTCCCACTCGCGGTGGAATGACCCCGATATGTCGATAGTAGTCGCACAGAGATTTTGCTAGAGATTTGCCTATTTTCGTATCTGATTACTTGGTTAAGTAATTAAACTTTGAATGCTGTCTCTTGTGCCTCGTTTGTCTTTAAATAGTAGTCCCAAGCACTACTGCTAAGCCTGAGGTTGTGGGTTCCATTCCCAGCTATCTAATTACGAAAAACGATTCGAAACGATTACGACAAATTTGTTTCATTTTTACAGTTCAACATTCATTGCGTTAATTACGTAATGGAGCAATTTTTTTTTTCGAACTTGAGTAGCAATGGATTAGCAATTTGTTTCAAAACGATTCAAATTACAATTGATCGTATATTACGTAATTAGGGTACAGTACCCTATTTACGTAATGCAAAATCAATCCGAATCTGAATCGTTTTGAAACAGATTGCTAATCCATTGCTCCGTAAGTTCGAAAAAAAAACTGCAGAGCAACGTAAATAACGCAATGAATGTTGTTGAACTGTCAAAATGAAACAGATTTGTCTTTATCGTTTACGAAAATATGTTGCGTAATTAGATAGCTGGTCGGGAAAACTGTTATAAAGTTTTCCATCAAGAATTTCTCAGTAGCAACGAATAGTATGAATTTGGGCCCGTACCTACGTAAGTATGGGCCCAAATTCGAACTCCTTGCTACTCCGGGCTGTTTGTTCTGTTACCTACGTAGGTATACACCTTTCAAACTCCGCCTAGTCCTTCGGGGAAAACAACTGCACATCATATTGAAACAGTTATACCTAACTTTAAGTATACTTAAGTACAGACGCCAGCAGATCAACGTACCCGAAACTGACAAATTTACCCAATCAACTTTGAACCTTATACTTAAGTGTTAAAGTTGAAAATCAATTAAAGAAATTTTACTGATTGTGGAAGGTTGATGTGCTGGCGTCTGTACCTAAACGTTTTAAGTAATTCTACTATACACTGTACTAGTACTATTTACTAACTTACATCAATGTGATGTACTGTCCAGTCTCATTGATATTATTATCTTGTTCCAGATCAGTCCCATTGAATAGGTCCGGCACCTACCTACTACTCACATTAATAAAATAGTACTGAGTACTTCAAAGGATACATGCGTCTTCTGTATAATGGATGTAAGGTCCTCTAGGGGATAATCTTCGCCCCCCTAAGGAGACTAGGAGCGTGTAGGCATCAATGGAGCCCGTGGGCAGAGCCCTGCGAGCTGTGCCGGCTAGCAAGGAGTCTGCGTTGAAGAAGCACGCTTCAGGACGCCACGCTTCTATGCGGGTCCCCAAGAACTTCGGAAGCACTGCCTGACGTTCAAACCTGGGTAGCAGATTAATTAGTACCTAATAATTTAAAACATCTCCAAAAGAAGACTGATGACAGGCACAGGTAAGGACCTACTTACTTTGAGTAGATCTTCTTAACCCAGACCACGTTAGTTAAGTACCTTCGTTACACAGTAGCTGAAGTATTACGATCCAGTAGGTAGGTAATGACGTAAAGAAACGTGCCTTTCAGCAATACTACTTGCAAATCGCGACCGAAGTTATGTATGAGTATGACGCACAATCGGGGACGAAAACAAAAGTTTTTCGATGATTGCACAACTAGCAGACTTGTAGCTGGTTGCTTACGCAACTTTTATCAAATCACCTATGCTTGTGCAATATTATTTTACATACCTAGACGTCATCTGGTTTACCTGTAGGATTTTATAATATGATATACGTACAGAAATTTAAGTACTTAGTAGGTAGGTATAGGTAGGATAGGAAGGTATACCTAAATCAAAAGGAGCATAAAGTTTGATCTCTATTTAAGGTGGATCCGCAGTTGCAGCCCGCGAAATTCAAATTTTCTTACAGGTCAGTTCGGGTCAAAATATGATTCGCGACTATATTTTCTTGTGGAAAAGTTCGTATGTAACAAATCTTACTTAGAGAGAGGTATTATTGATTCCAATGATTATAATTCTGTAAATACATACCTGATATAGTCGCGAATCATATTTTGATCAAGATACAACCAGACACAGACCAGCAAATTGCAAAAAACGTAAGAAAATTTTATAATTTCGCGGGCTACAACTGCGGATTCACCTTAACTCTAATTATATCGAATTCACAAAATGCCCTTTTTGCTTAGGTTCCTACCACTTGTACCTTTAGTCTGATAAACCCACCTGTAAACATCGTCGTAGGAGTTCCCTCGTACAAATACACCCTCATGACTTATGTCTGCGTGAATATCAATGATGAAATCCAGCTGCACAGTCTGAAACCCGAGGTTTCATGGGTAGGTAAAATACTTGCATTCGCATAAAAGTAAAAAGATTCAACAGGCAACCAAAAAATAAGTTTTGAGATTTTACTGTAAAATTATTGGGCCTCTAGCGCAGGTTCAAACCAGGCCCTGCAGTCTTGACATAGACAGCTATCACTATACGACCGAATTCGGTCGCAAACTCCTAATGGCGTCACAAGACGCAAGCGACGTGGTGCTTGACAAGCACGTGATTTT
The DNA here is from genome assembly GCA_963853775.1 of Xanthia togata. NCBI lineage: Eukaryota > Metazoa > Arthropoda > Insecta > Lepidoptera > Noctuidae > Xanthia > Xanthia togata. The sequence goes on along the minus strand of OY970798.1, from coordinate 20,688,158 downwards.
TTCGTGCTTGTCAAGCAATTTTGACCGTTTAAGATCGCCATTAGGACTATCTATGTCGAAACTGCAGCCCCTGTTATCTAATTACGCAACAGATTTTCGTAAACGTTTACCATTGATCTGTTTTATTTTGACAGTTCAACAACATTCATTGCGTTATTTACGATGTTGAACTTATAAAGCAATGGATTAGCAATTTGTTTCAAAACGATTCAGATTCTGATTGATCGTGTATTACGCAATTAGGGTACAGTTCTCTGAAAACTTACAGTCACGGTACATCGATGTAGGCCTTTGGCGTACTGGGTTCGATGGATATTGGTATATAATATGACGTATGTACCTTCTCAGAGGCAAGTTTCTTGAGGAGATCGTTAACGGCCACTAGAGCGGGATGCGCGTAGCTGGTGGCTCGGTTCCAACTTCTGTTGAGGTCACCGCCGAGCAAGTCCGACCGCTGGTTGCCGAGGAAAACTCCGTCTGGGTTCAGCATCGGTATGACCTAGTAAAGTACTTAAATATAGGTATATATACAGGGTGGCATACATCGACTATTCTGGACCCCCTTGAAATTATTGTCGGTTATTCAAAATATTTAAGGTGGGTCCAGAATCATAAACTGAATCCATAGTAATAGGTTTTGAGTCGGTGTCCCTGCTACCCTATACATGTGACCAAATTATAATTATAACTAGCTGCACCCCGCGGTTTCACCCGAATACGTTTCAATCCCGTGGGAATATCGGGATAGACAGTATCCTATGTCTTAATCCAGGCTATAAACTATCTGTGTGCCAAATTGTATCCAAATCCGTTAAGTAATTTTAGCGTGAAGAAGAGACAAACATACACACTCACAAACTTTCGCCTTTATAATATTAGTAGGATAAATAGTGTGATAGATAACTATTGTACAGTAACTAGTTAAACTTAGGGACCGGCACTGTCTCTCCTTAACAGAATTTAGAATTTAACACAGGCTAAATTCTAGGCTATCTAGGAGTACCTACAGTACTTCACCCATCTTTATTGTATAGTTGTACCTAAAGAATTACATAAATATGCATGCCACATTTGTAAATTTTGCAATCCCATTTTTTTAAATATACTATTAATTAACTTTCACTATTATGCCCTTAGTAATACGGTCGAAAATTGGTACACCCCTAGTGTCTGCGATGGTACCTACTTTACACATATGTGTTCGATATACCTATATATTTGTTACTTATCTGTGAATTTTTTTATGGTGGGATTCTTCTTACCTCTAATACAATGTTGTTTCGCAAAGCCACTGCCTTTTCCATTGAGCCCAGCAAGTAGTCCAGGAAACCTGCTCAAATTAAGTGATTATGGCGACTAATATGCAAGGTGATGTGTTCAGTCAAATTAGCTCAATTTTAAGACTACTTACATTAAACCTAGCTCTTTTTAATGATTACTTACGAGTAAAATTAGTTCTATTTTATGATTAAATAAGTATTTGCTCTGTTTTATGATTGCTTCTTCTTCTTTTCGTGTGGTTAGTGACTAACCTTGTGTCAGAGTTTTAAAGTCGCCCATGTGCCTCTGACTTGGCTTCACATGCCGCCGAGAAATATCGCTCAGGCATGCCGGTTTCCTCACGATGTTTTCCTTCACCGTTTTTGAAGTCAGCGGCGTAAGTCAGAGGTGCGTACCTTGGGTTCGAACTCGAGACCTATGACTTGGCAGTCCGACGGTCACACCACTAGGCTATCACTGCTGTAATGATAATTATTATGATTGCTTACCTTGACAAACAAATGAAGAAGGTGGTTCTCCTCCGTGTGTCCTCGCTATGATGAGAACGACCCGTTTCTTTGGTTCTGCTGGTTTAATCCTAGCTATCGCAGGTTCTTCTTTAACGGCTTCAGTTTTTTCTTTGAAATTATAGTCTCCAATAGTTACGAGGTCAATACGACGTTTTTGCTAAAAAAAAATAGAATGATATAGTGCAATCCACGACGACGCGCCCCGCTCTGCTGTATATGTATGTGCATATTGGTTTGATAATAAGAGTTAAATAATAAGACAAAACTGAGAAGAACTGTCCGTCTGTTCCCGGACTGGCTCTTAGCTCACAGACTGTTAGTACTAGAAAGCTGTAATTTGGCATGGGTATTTTATATATGTACCTATATTACAAACTTAACTAAAACTATTGAAAAATTAAAATATAGCGTCGAAAAATTCATCCGCATCGCTGTCGACTGGTAATGTACCCAAGAGACTGGCCGCATTGCCACGTTGTATGGCAATGCTTAGCCTCTGGCCAAGGTAAAAACCAGCCCTTGGGTCACGGGAAGTGTCAAATAGCCGTTTTGAGATATCATTGAATAGGCCGTGAGCACTCAGACCCCACGGCCCGAGGGTTTCAACCCCAAACGGCTCGAAAATATAATTACCTGTAAGGTTATTATACTTACGCCGCTTGAGGTTTTCTGCAGCCGCAGCAGCAGCACCAGCACAGCACGCCGAGCCAGGAAGATGGGATGGCGCAAGAGTGTCGACACAGGTTGCATCCCACACTAAAGGCCTACCGACCTTCCATGGAGATAAAGACATGCCGTCCGGTCTCTTGCCATCGTCGCGTGCCAAGCCATTGGGTTCTTAAAAGCTGGAACGCCGGCGGTGACAAGAGCTCGGGGACCCGCACTTCGGCTGCAAGACAGGCCATGATGTCTGAGGCTGTTGACAACTTCGCCACAGTGACAGCGATGAGGAGAACAACAAGGGGCTCGTAGTCGTAGGGAAGCAGCGAGGCGGAAGGTAGTGTCGTCGAGCAAAGTGCCTATGTTCGACGACGGTAGTGCATGAAGCCAGAGACCCGATTCCCACTTACCCACAAATTCATTTTATGTCTATACTTACCTATATAATATGTACCTACCTATATTAATCACGCCGACAAAATGGTAACAGTAAATCATCAAAAAACATTTTTTTTAGGGTATCTCCTCTACACGTAAAGTGGGGATGATTTTTTTCTCGTCTATCTCATGGTGTGGGGTGTCGTTAGAAAGTTCGTTCAAAAATAACCATTTTTCAATTCAGGAATCCATTTACGAAATATTAAGCTAAAGCTTAGTATTTCGTAAATTGCAAATTTTTGTTAGAGTCATGTGTAGTGTCCCTGCAATCTAAATGGTTGTACTTGGATTTGTGAAAAAAATCACAGCAGTATTATATAGCGAAGTTAAAAGGAAAACTATCACAGCTAAGTAGGTTTTACAGATTATCGAGTAATTCTGGTAAAAAACACTTCCTCTCTCCTTAAACATCATCATTACATATCCCTGCTCTTGTTTCACGTTTATAATTTTATCTATGTAAGTATATCTATTTATATATATATATTTATATGAATAAGTTTATGCTTTCTGTATGTATGTATTTATTGTATATGTAAATGGTACACCTGCAGTATTGTCTCTCCTGTTACCTTTAATCCATCCAAAGGTTGTCTGTAAAAGATCGTTTTAAGCGATAAGACGGCCCATTGATTCACCCTATGTCAAATATCTAAATTGATGTCTGTAATTTTTATGGTGTACAATAAAGAGTATTCTATCTATCTATCTAATCGACCAACTTAAATTTGCAGTTTGTAAAACATGTTCTCACATACATTCCGCATAGGAGTAGGTACATGTTTTTCAACTACAATGTTAAGTCAATCTCAATACGGAACCCTTCATTGTGCGGGGTCCAACACGCACTTGGCCAGTTTGTTAACGAGTAACATTATTTTCAAGTAGGTAGCTATATTGTAAGTGCGCTCCAAATGCAGGGGTTCATTGACCATTAGCATTGCGCAGTAGGCTACTACGACAATATCTTTAATTTAATCAACTTACAGTAGTCTGAGCAATGGACTGCCTGGAGGCAAAGGCCTGGGCTCTCTTCTCCCACGTAGCCAGGTGCTTCTGTAGTCGAGAGTAAGAATACGATGCTCCTGTAGAGAAATGGTAAACGTCCTCTTCTCGATCGAAAGCAAAGGCGATACTCAAGATCTTCCGCTCCCGGTGCACTATGGACCGGTGGTAGAATATCAGTCGTCTCGGAATCCGTTGCCTTAAAGTTTCAAATAATATTTTCTGAGAAGATATGTAGTATACCTACCTATGTTACATATTTGCATGCGACGTCGTGTAACCACTGTCTGAATTAGTTAACATATTAAACATGTATCTTTGCGTCGTTCTTGAGTTGTTAAGGCATAGGAATACATAATTCACGATAGAAAAAGTACATATTGTTATTTCTTTCTTTCTTTCTTTTAGGAGGACTTACAGACAAATAATAAAATAATTACAATTTAGGTAACTATTTAGCTAATTACAAGTCCACACATATAGGTAACTTAGTGCAATATATACTATCGGTATACAAACCATAGCGGGGTGCTAAAAGACTGAAGAAATTAAAATAAACTAAACAAACAATACAGTTTTAATACGACTACAAACACTACAGAAAAGGAAATTACGTTCAATTTTATGTGAAGTTCAGTCTACGTTCCATTTATGTCGATACCCTATTTATACTATTGTAGATTACAGTCTAAGCACTAACCAACTATGCACAAGTGAAAAGCTCCCTAAAGGACGTTCACACGATCCCCAAAGTACCTGCGCGCTTCTTTATCGCTCTCCAGCTGGTGCAGAATAAGTCAATGTCAAAGTCTAGCCGCGATGCAAGATCATTAAAACTCCTTGCACTACGGATATGAAATGTGTTCCGTCTATAATTGGTCGCGGAAAATGGTACATTCAATAGTGGCCGTTGCCTTAAGCTCCTTCGGTTGTCATGAAGCGATACATTCACAAGGAGCTCCGGACAGTCAATAGAGCCATTCGCTATGTTAGACAAGTAGCAGATGTCACTAATTTTGAGTCTATGATCAAGAGGTAGAAAATGTAATACACAACCTTGTGTGTGCTCAAAGAACAGTACGTACTTACCATTTCGGCCGTGACGTGGAACGAACTAGCGGAGTCATTTCTCCATCAAACAAAGTTGTTTCTTTGGCCAAATTAACGAGATTGAGTATCACTCTCTGGAAATAACACACTGTGCTGTTAGTATCGGCTACTATACTATCTGCGCTAGTATAGTGTCTCAGCATCGCGATTCAACGTTCACCTGATCTTGCTTAACATTTTCGATGGTGAAATTGAACCAGAACCTGGCCCTCGGCCTGCAGGTGTCCGGTCTGACGTATAGATCGTACTCCAAATCAGTGATATGGTCGGCTCGCCCCAGGTTCCCGCACTCAAAGGCCGCGTCGAAACACAGTTGCCCTCTCTTGGCTTTCCCACTCTGTCCCGGAGGACGAACGATCAGTCGATTTAGATTGCCTAAACCTCCTTCTCCATCACTTTCTTCACTATCTGTAATAGCAAAATGTCTCCTATCAATGTATTACGTGAATTGCTTCTTGAATATCTACATATGTTCCCGCCATCAAATTATCCGCTACGCTATTATTTCTGAGCACACAATACTGATTTGATTGTACACCTACACGCTTTAGAAATCCCTAAAATCATGACTAATTCGGAAATATAGCTCGAAATTGTTTTACAACGTCATTTACAGCTCAGCTAACGCCTGCAATTCCAATGCAGCGACTTCAAAATGCCGATTGGATTGAATGAAGCTTATAAGATTTACATACACAAATAGAATTCGCTAACCTACATGTGATAACGTTGTTCAATCACAAGAAACATGATTTTGTACCTCACGAACACAACCATCTTGGTCTATTGCAAGTCATAATTCTTTAAAAAAAGTTTCAAAATAATTAATCATTCTAAAAAATCACAGGCAATCTAGTTTCCCTTCCAAATATCTATTTTTTTAAATACCACAAGCAGGACGTTGATATATAGAGGTGTGATCCAGAGCGTCGGTGTACGCAGCCATCGCTACACTGCACTGCTAGGGTTCCAGACTAGTCTGCCTTACTCAACTAACTTTAACAATGTAGGTGAATAGATTGGCTACAAGATTGACGGCAATGCCTAGGCGATAAGTGCACGAATATGTAAGGAAAACAGTTTAGCGAGACACGCCAACCTATATTGAAAGTTTTTTTTTCTTCAGCCGATTAAATTTAAACGGGAACCTGATTATTTCTTTGATACCTCGCGAGTGTTTTATGTCGAAACTATCGGTAAGTATTTCTTTTGAAAGTTAAACTTTACTTGACTTAACTTTAGTTGAGCTTTTAAAAGTGTATATAACTACTATAACTTTCAGTAGTTTGTTGAAAAGTTCAATAAATTGTATACTTGTCTATGACTTACGTATTAACGCTCGTGAAGACTGGCGCGACTTGTCGCGCGACGCGGCACTAGTTATTGTTCTACCGTGAAGTTTTCTTAGAAATTGTTTTATTAGAGTCGCGTCGCGCTGTTGCGTCGATTATTAGGTAGGTACTTGTATGATTTTGCTATATTTGTAGCTGCCTACCCCATGTTTCTTTACTCAGTCTTGGGACAGATACAGACGCTCTTAAGGAAATTGCTACGAGTGCCACGCAGCTACGCCATCCAGTTGTAAAATGAGTTTGGCTTAGCACCTATAAATAAAGTAATAAAATAAACAAATAAATCTAGTCCAGCGCGAGAATTAACTGATAAGTGGCACTTAATGGCACTCATCGGTTACTTAGTTGGCACTGACACTCTCTCGAGAGCGCTTAATCGTGTACTGCTGGCACTGGACCCGTTCACTCATGCTCATCGATCGACGCAAGTAAGGACTTGCTTTGTGTGTAAGTAGAATAATATGTAAATAAATGTGACACAGAGTTCCCCTTTTTTTCTTGAAGTTTTGGAAGACAATCGCCGTTGAGGTCGGTAATTATGTGGAGAAAATACTAAAATAATCTATTATTTAAATAATTTGTAGTTGGTTTTTGCCGATTTTATAATATAAATATTTTTAATTACAATGTATGTAGTGGTAGTAAAGAGAGGAGCTCGTGGCTAAGTAATAACAGCCGCACGGGTCGACCCATCAGGTTAAGCTACGCTTGCCGGGGTTGGTCTGTGGATGGGTGACCATAATTACATACCGAGACTCCTCCGTGCTTCGGAAAGCACGTTAAGTCGTTGGTACCGGCTGTCATTCGTGGATGTTTGACAGTCGTTACGGGTCGTCAGAAGCCCGAAAGTCTGACAACCAGTCTTACTAAGAAGTAACTAGGGTCTTCTTCTTCTTTTCGTGTGGTTTGTGACTAACCTGGTGTCAGTTTTAAATCCGCCCATGGGCCTCTGACTTGGCTTCACATGCCGTCGAGAAATATCTCTCAGGCATGCCGGTTTCCTCACGATGTTTTCCTTCACCGTTTTAGAAGCAAGTGATAATTATACAATACGCACATGAATCCAAAAGTCAGAGGTGCGTGCCTTGGGTTTGAACTCGAGATTTATGACTTGGCAGTCCGACGGTCACACAACTGGCTATCACTGCCAATCATCAGGTCAGTTAATCAGTCGCTCCATGTAAAATATCAGTTGCATCCGGTTAGACTGGAACCCGACCCCAACATAGTTGGGAAAAGGCTAGGCAGATTGATTGTTCTGGTGGTAGTAAAGAGTTGGTAGTGGCGTACCGTAAGCGTAGCGCGCGCGCTACGGCGTAGCATAGCGTATGGCGTAGCATAGCGTATGGTGTAGCTTTTATTCAAATTGTTATATTGTGAATAGAGTAGTTTTGGATCAATCTGCCTAGCCTTTTCTCCTGTTTGTTGAGGTCGGCTTCCAGTCTGATGCATTCGATGTATTGTATAGTTGTACAATAGCCTGTTGTAGTTGAATGTTATAGTTATCGTTTGTGTTGTAGTGCAGGACTATTAGCAACATCTCTGGGTGGGGAGTTCTTTATTTTATTTCACATACATAAAAGAGAGACGGGGATATTTATGTACTTCACTAACTTCAAAGCTCATTGATTGTTGAAAATAATTTACAAACTAAACAGTGACGAATTCGTTGACGGTCTCCGGCAGGGTCATGTCCAGCTGTAAACTTGAAGCCCGTCAACTTCTTCACCCTATTTACGTCTGCACGTATGAACTTAGTAGAGGTCGGTCGTCCAAACTTTAGAACAAGATGTCTGATTACATGGCGTTATGGAATTAGTAAGTACCTACTATCATGGCAGCATGGAATTAGTATGAACTATTACATATGTACTGTTAAATGAGAATTCTCTATTTTCATCAGAGCAGAGCTCTGTCGTCCAGGTAGTACAGTTGATACGAGTACGGGGAACCGGGTTAATCAGTTCCGTACTACCAACCATAATAAGTACCTACTCTCTACTGTTATTAATATTCATGTAATGAGTTATTATCTAATCGGGCTTTTGTATGTTGTGCTATATCTTTTGGGTGCACCAAATGAACGATCTATCTATCTATCTTGTTATATTGACTTGGCAAATACTTTTTTTTTATGGCTCTGTGTCAATTAAGTAACACTCACATGCAATACTATATAGTGGAAGAGGTTAGAAATGTTAATGGCGGTCATAGACCCCGCTACAAATTCGTAATATGAAAACCAACACAATTGTAGCCTAGACAATAATTCCTTCTTTTTTCAAAGTAAAGTTCTTTATTAAATGCCGTATTTTTTCATTAGTGTCCTACAAGTACAAGCTTCGTTTACATGTGTACAACAAAGCCTGTCGTACTAACATCATTCATGCATGTATGTAATCACGTGGATTTGCTATGACGACGGAGAGGAGTCACACGCGTCACTACTTGCAGTACATACATACTACTTATTGTTACTTACTCGAACAATGTAAATATTAACATGCCCTACTAAAGTAGTACTATTCTACCTACATAATATATTCTGGATAACTTACAACTAATGGATTCTTTGATAAGTGTTAAACTTTTTAACTTAAGACAATACTAAAAAAAAAAACAGCTAGGAGAAGAAATAAATGCGAAGCCTGTTTTTTAAGTTCAGTATCGTTATTCTCACCTGACATTTTCAACGAAGTCACCAACACAGTTCAATTAAACAGTAATTAATGCCAGTGGTCGGTGGTGTCCAAAAGGAGCTGCATGATCACTGTTTCCTTTGTCACATCGCTGTTACCGCAAGATCCTGAATTCCTTTGTGTCCTGCAAGGCGGTACGTTGCCACGATACGCCTTGATGCGACATTTCCGTCATAATAATAACAAAAAATAAAAATTATTTAACTCCAATGCGTACTTAATATTGGCATAGTTAGTTACCGTTGCTAGGTAACTGTAGCATCGGTCTTCCTTTATGCACCGATGAGTTAAATTGATGTAGGTAATCGAATATAAGTCACTCTAAAAATAAGGTAGGTAAATTAAATTAAATTCTAAATCTAACGTGTGGTATTTAGATGATGGAACGCTAGGAGGTGATGTAGACACCGTTTTGAAAGACCTACAACTCATCAAACAACAATTTAAATCCATTGGCTTTGATGTTAACCCATCAAAATGCGAAATTTTCCTTTCTGACATTACGACAGACAATTGACCCTTGAGAAATTTAATGCAATAGCCACAATACAAAATCAAAAAATCAAAACTTCAACAACATTTCGGACAGACTTTCCAAAATTAATTTACATTTACCCTGATTAGATATGTTGTTTTGATCCTAATTTTATATATTTTCTACGCTCTTCCCCTTTATGGTAGCAGTCATACCTCTTGGACAAATCGCAGCACATTAACATCCATTTTAAATGTGGCCTTGGACGACCGAGTGAGGCTGCAAGCCACACTACCCATCCGTTTTGGTGGCGTCAGCGTCCGCAAAATTACCAGTATTAGCTTAACAAAAATTCAAATAAAAAACAAAAAACAAAATTCAAAAGTCATTTATTCAAACTAGGCTGAGAATCAGTACTTTTCGAACGTCAAAATTACATAAGACAGTCTCCCAAAACGCCCACCCTTCACCACTTCCTAGTGCTTTTGCTGGGAAGAAGAAGTGGCGCAACAAACTGCCCAGCAGCACAGCTGTCTGTTCAGTTAGAAAAAAAAAATCCATATTATTTACATTACGCAAAACATAATTAAAATTATAAATTAATAGCCATATGACAGCTAGCACACGCCAATATACCAACCAAAAACATCGAGAACTATACTCAAGCAGAAATAAAAATAACTAAACGTAAACAATATCTAAAAAAGAAAAAAAAGCCTCCAGGCATAAAGGGCGTGGCCGCTTACATATAGCTGTAACTAGAATTTATAATTGATAAACTAAGACCATCGAGGTAAAATAAATAATTGTCGAGGTCGCTAGCTAACCACATATTGCAATACAACTAAATAAATTAAAATAAAATAAAAATAAATGTATTTATAAAGTAAAATTATATAAACTCATATGACCTGTCAGTAGGTAAGCAAATTCTGGAGAAAGAACATTTAAACATTGTCTTGAGTTAATCATAGTGACCAACCATTCTTATCATTTAAGTAGTCGTTGATAGAATAGTATGGTAGATACAAAGGTTAGATTTTACTTTAGTTTTAAACGCATTTTAAGTCAAATCCAGCAAAGAAGAGGGTAGCTTGTTATAAAATGTAATACCAAGCCCAACAAATGAGTTATGACCCTTATGAAGCCCGCGTTCCTGTCCTCTGTCCGCAGCACTGAGAAGTTGAGCGGGAAAATTTTAGCCCCCTGCCTGGTTTACTCTGAAGTGCCTTGCTTCACCGATGCAATGTGGAGAACGCCTGGAAAGCGGTTTGCCCAAATACAGATCGGCCCGTGAACCCACCTTCCCAGAGGCAGTGGGATGAGCCGCTCTGCAAGTTCATACGGAATAATCTTATTAATACGTCCATCAATACTGCTGAGCGTGCCCGCCTGCTGGCTGTGGGTGAGTCGGGCCTCTGGTTTCAAGCGCTACCGTCACCCAACATAGGCACTATGCTGGGTGATACCACCTTCCGGCTCGCTACCTGTCTGCGTTTGAGCGCTCCTTGTGTGGCTCCGCATCGATGCCGATGCTGTGAAGATGTCGACTGTCTTGGACACCACGGCCTATCCTGCAGTAAGAGCGCAGGCCGGATAGCACGGCACGCTAGCATCAATGACATCATCCGTCGTGCTCTTGTTACCGCCGGAGCGTGCCAGCTGTTTTAGAACCCAATGGCTTGGCACGCGACGATGGGAAGAGTCCAGACGGAATGACCATAATGCCTTGGAAGGTAGGTAGGCCTTTGGGGTGGGATGCAACCTGCGTCGACGCTCTTGCGCTATCCCATCTTCCTAGCACGGCGGGCTGTGCTGGGGCTGCTGCTGCAGGTGCAGAAATCTCAAACGGCGCAAATACTCCAATCTTATTGGGACTTATATGTTTGAGCCGTTTGGGGTTGAAACACTAGGGCCATGTGGTCCGAGTGCCCACCTAGTTTTTCAAGACATCACCAAGCGGTTGATCGACTCTTCATGTGAGCAGAGGGCTGGCCTATTATTTGGCCAAAGAATCAGCATTCAAATTCAAATTCAAAATATTTTTATTTCACATAAACCAAGGGCACTTATGAAACGTCAGAAGCTAGGTGCACGGTTCCAATTGGTCGTTTCCTATGGAGAAGAGCCGGCAAGAAACTCCACGGTTACTCTTTTAAAAGTAAATGGTATTTGCCATTCAACGTGGCAATGCTGATTCTTTATTATTATTATTTTAAGTCTGTTAGTTTTTAAATCAGGTAGGTAAGTAATACATACTTACTGAAACAAAATAGAGTACCAAAACAAGATTGCTTGCAAAGTCGTAGCCTCATAGCACCTTTACGTTTGCATCTCAAAATCTCAACACAAAATTACCGATAAAGTAAATTGATGTAGGTCGTCTTAGTAGAATACCTATAAAACTACCTACATACATACAGTTTACAAAAACTACAAAACAGAGGGAGTTCAAAAACAACATTGCTACGACGTAGCCTCGTAGCGCCTCTACGCTTGAATGTATCACATATCTAAACACAAAATTATTGATCAACCAAAGTGGTGTATCTGTTAAAGTACATACCTGCTTACATAGTAATGAAACTACAACAGAGAGAGCAAGATTGCCAACTACTTAAGTAGCCTCGTAGCAGTTAGCTCCTTTACGTTTGTATTTCAACACAAAATTACCGATTAAGTAAATTGATGTAGATAATCTAAGTAACTTACCTGTAAAAGTAAAGTAATGTAGGTATAGATAAATAATACTTACTGAAATTACAAAATAGAGAGAAAATTAGATCGCCTGCTACGGCGTAGCCTCGTAGCACCTCTACGCTTGTAGGTCTACGCAACATTTAATTTAAAGCGGCATCCCCCTTTTTTATGTTTGACTTTAGCAACATAGAGACAAGCTCCTGACCGCGAGGTGCGATTTTCGGATCGGATCGCGATACCAACTACGGCGTAGCCCAAAACAGAAAAAAAGTTGGTTTTACTAAAAATGATTTCGACTCATAAAATTTAGTACGTAGGTAATTATGGTTTCTTTCTATTACAGTAAACTCCAAGATAGGGATGTATTTGTATAGGGATGTGGAGTACAGAGTGTAAATAAAACAACTAGTGTAGCTTCTTCCGTCGAAGATTGCTACGAACGCTACGCCGTAGCTTATGATTATGGAAATAATTATTTTCCTTATGTTGAAAAAGCTCTGTAAATAAAACAAGGCAATATGAATATTGTCATTTATTCAATAAATAATATGTTGTTATATTAATAATATTATTTTTGGCATCAAAACGCCTCACGCACCACAAACATTGAACAAAGCTCAACGTTTAATAAATACTGAAACAAATCATGCGTATGATACTATCAAATCTTTAGCATTAATATTTACAATTTTTCCTATCATTCCAGTTATAAATATACATAAATAACAATCACATAAATGTAAATAACCCAAAATTTTTGCGCGTAAAAATGATCTAAAATATATTTAGCGATCATTATATTATCCATACAAACTAGTACCCGTGCTAATTCAAATTAAACGTATGTATAACTAAAATATTGATCCCTAACACCGGTAACAATTTCAGAATACAATAAAACTACACGGAAACTTCAAAATGTTATGTTGAATTTGTGCAGATAAGAAATGAGATTGAAAATGGAAGATATTCGTCGTCGGTATGCGTGTGCGCGAAAATTTACATAACAAGGATGACATACCTGTGATAAAGCATTTTTTGAGTAACACTAACAATATTCGAGCAAGTTTTAAAAACATTCGAATGGTAATATCTATAAGTAAAACTTTACAAGTATTAACAATTCCTCTTTTATAAATACTCTCTCATAATGCCTTGATTGAGTCTACTCCTTAAGTATTTATTTTCCTGTTAAATCGGAAACATTAATTCATACTTTAGCAGTTTCCATAAAGTGCTAAAATTAATCAATGGAATGCCTAAACTCTCAAAATTCGATAAATTAAGAAAACGAGGAAATTCCTTTATTCGAATAGTGAATAGAGCGGTAGTGCTGAGACTGAACAGAGGTATTCCATGCAAACAACGACGTACTTTTATAAAGAGTAGAGAACATTGAGATACTGAAGATTTGTCGAATATAATCGATACTGTTAAGATCATTTACAATAGGATATCTGCTGAGATACACACAAGGAGTCACACGAGGTACAGGAAGCTATTCGAACAGCGACACGTGAAACCTGGTAGGTACATTCAGAGTTATACATAGTACACAAATCCTAGGTACGTAAAGATATAAAACCACTCCTATGTACTATGAACATGTTACGGGTAATGCTAGCAGAGAGAGTGAGCCTGGGTTCACATGCAGTAGGTAGGTTGCGTTACTCAAGATTATTGGGTAAACAGTAGGTATACGGGTGTCTTGCGTGATTTCCTTCCAAAAGGAAAAGATATTTGGAAGAACTGCTTCTGCTTGGTTGATGTTATCTTAGTCTGTCGCCATAACAACAATGTTAACAGTATTTTTGTGTTTTGGCAGTTAGAGGTGAAATATCCAGTTCCTCTGCGGTTGAGAATTCCGGGTGAAGCTCGTTTCCACCTTCGGCGTGGTCATCACTTACCATCCGGTGAGATGCAGACCAAGAGCTTCCCAGAAGTGGTTAAAAAAAAACGAGCGAGCCTTACGTAGTCGCATACAGATAGTGCAATGCACGACGACGCGCCCCACACTGCGATTACTGTACTGTAAGCTGTACTTTAGTACGGAGCGGAGCGGAGTGGGGCGCGTGGTCGTGGATTGCACTATCTATATGATTGTAACATCTGACATCTTGACTGACTTATATATGATATAAACAATATTCATTATCACCAGCATCATCATCATTGTCACCGTCATTATCTTGTTGACAACCTCTCGGAAAATGGGTTGGTACCATCTGACGGCCAACTCTAGCACCAGTGAAAATTTCACGAAATCACTCCCACAGATTGCAGGAAAGATGTTACACATTAAAAAATTAAGATTTAAAGTCACGGTAGATAGGTATATTTTACGTAAAAAGGCTATGTACAACACAATTATTATAATTATTTTTTACGTCTTTTTCATTTCTCGGGATCATAGGGTCCTGGGCCTTTGGAAGGCGTACGAGGGGCCGAAGCCAACTCGCACAGACCCGTTAGACGTGTTTAATGAAACGAGGCAAAAACCTACGATTATCCCTGTACGCACTATGCTCCAAGGGCAACCAGGACTATTGCAATATATGGAAACAATGATATTGGATTATGGGTTTGGGTGGCCAAGTGAACTGGTTATCTAGAAATATGGAAAGACTATGGGCCCCTGCCTGACAAATATTTTATATAAAATACACAGGTAAAATGGCAGGGGTGACTTGCACACTCAATAACGTAGTTTTTATAATTATTATCGGTATTATCGGTACCTAAACTTGAATATAACTATGAATATCTTTCTGATTGGTTAAAATTACCCAGAAATCTTGAGCTATTCTTGGCAGACCCAGGTTTACACCTTCTACTAATATTAGGTACTCGTAATAATATATACCCGCGGTACAATCATACTATCTGCTCAAAACTAGAACGATGAACACATACTATAACTTTTCCACCGGTACATAAAGTATAGGTAGTAATTAAATTAATGTAAAACTATGTTAACTCTATAGAAAACTTTAGCAGTTCCTTGACTAGTATTTTGTATTGTACAGCTCAGTTTAGTTCAGTTGTTTACAATCGAACAGTTTGAGTATTATATCTTTGATCTACTCCGGCTGTTACATCACGAACATATTATGTTATTATAAAATTGCATTAAGATTTAAATAATTTCCCGTAAAAAATATTTATTTTCACAACACCTAATTAATGATGTGTTATATTACCGATAACAATTCCAGATCTAAACATTTTTTTAATTCCTATTTCTTAATGGACCATTCTTTCTCACCCATTAGTTTTATTAATTAAAATTAGGTTGCATTTACTGCCAGTAAATATTATTATTATGTAAGAGTTTGCTTAAATTATTCCATAGTGGGGCAGACATTACTGGCATAATAATTTAATACTAAACGACCCATCTCGCATTAAAAATATAACTTTACATCCGTAACAATCGCTCTAACATCCTACTAAAATTCAACCAATTCTTACTGAGACATTTAATAGTTGCACGAATACCTACCGTGCAAGTAGATGCGCCCACCCAACCGATACCAGACACTAAGACACGGTGTCGGTCCTAGAATACCACGGAGTAGTAAACAAATGGAGTGTCAATGCGCGTATAATCATCGATCCAGTTGTCGATTACACACTAATGGAGATTTAATTTGATTGCTACTCCGTGGTCAATCATACCATGCAATACAATATAGAGTGTCAAGCAGACACGATGCCATGGGGTGTGGGACGGGTGTACGGGTGCGATCACGCCTGGGTGTCGGCGTCGGTGTAGTGGCTGGGCCCCTCGGCCGAGCACACGGAGTCCTCGGGCGTGCGCGACGCGTCGCCCGCCTCGCTGGCCTCCACGGCGCTGGCGCTGCCGCCCGCCTTGCCCTTGCAGCCGCGGCGAGCCTGCAGCGCCTGCCACACGACACACAGCATTACAACAAGCCGATATCTACGCTGGATAATAGTCATGAAACGAGCTGATTTCTGTGTGAAGTAGAAGACTGCATAGTAATTAGTGAGCTTATGCTTGTACACAGGTCTACATACTCGTATAGTAGATTTGTACTCAAATCGCACCCAGCCACTAGTCGTCTATTATTTTTTTGGAACATACTCCATCTTTATCTTAAACGCACTCATATTTAAACATTAAAATAGTAAAATAATAGGCGACCAACAATCCTGAATTGAATTATATGTGTATCAAACGCGAGTGTAGAATTACCCATGTGTACAAGCGCTCTTAAAGCAATATGAACGTAATTTTGATTTGTGTGGTGTTGTGAAAGTCGCAGAAACAATGAAATATTCTGATAAAATTCAAATATATCGTTACAATTTTATAATAAAAGAAATATTTAAAGAAAATCAACCGATTTCAGATCTTAGCGTCGCTATTTAGAAATAAAATCTAATTACAATCGGGATTGAAGCCGCACTTGAAATAACAGACATAAAAATATAAAAAAACACAAACAGCCCCCGGCCGGCCCGAGTAATTCAGACTATGGGGAAAGAGTGCCACATGAGACATATTAATTGGTGACGATCCTGCCAATAGTTGTTTAGGTCGGCACCGGGAGCACAGAGAAAGCGTACATCTGAACATTGCGACAGTCGGGTAGTGTGGCGGGAGTGCGGGGCGGCGCGGGCGCTGCAGGCGACATCCACAGGGGCATGCGGGTGCTCCACGTCAGTGCGCATGCGATTATTATATACGTAGTAGGTATGTATGTACTGTACGCCTCCTTACCTTTTCGCGACTGCCCTTTTTCTAAAGTCGGTGGAAGGATGGAAGATGAAACATTCAATTAATGACAGTGGAGATAGAACACCGATATACGAGGGCTGTAAATACCTAAACACTAGTCACATTACTAACACTTTGGGGCATCATTTTAAGCTAAAGTCGGGGTCCTTATTAAAATTCTAGGGTACGGGACTGTTTAATCTGAATCTAAATACATAATGAATCATCCTCGGTAGGTACTATTAAAAAGGTATCAAAATCATTACAAAAAAAGTGGTTATTATAGTAGGTGTCGAACTCGGTATTTATGAACTAAAGGTCAGGACCACGCGTCAACTAAGCCAGCGTTCGCACGGACGTAATAATGTCGCGGGTTTTTTTTTCGTGCACTGGATTTGCAACGCTCTCCTTAGCGCCGAGAGTTGACTCCAACAGTGCGTCCCAACGCGTTGGATTCTCATCGCTCGGCTTAACACCGAGAGTTGTAAATCCAATGCGCGATAAAATATCGCCGCGATATTTTTACGTCCGAACGTGAGTTAAAGGTGGGAGAAAATGTAAGAACCATACCACTGAACATACCATAGGTACTGGAAAGTCTGTCTTACGTATGAATTATTTTTATCTATATTTATTTGTTCGAATCTGTGATTTTGAACTTATGGAAACTGTGTATGCTACCTTATTCCTATAAACTTAATTTGGTTAGTAATGAAAGAGGAAATATTTGTAAAATCTGATTTTAACAGAGGTTTTAATATGTTCGTGTATACCTGTAGAGAGAACCGTCGATGCGGCGGTTTCCTGCCGCCGCGTCGCTTGCTGATGTGGGGGTTGTCTCTCCGCAGCGTCTTGTTGCGTAAGATCTCGAGCTGGACGTACAATCTCTTCAGTTCAGCGCGAACTTCCTCCGAGGTGGGCTCCTCTTCGCCCTCCGCGCCGAATCCCTCCGCAGGACCGCGACGTGACACCTTGGGATGTTGTTACACGAGAGTGTTACGATCATTAATATTTTAGACTGGAATTGGGTACAGTTATTAAAATTAGAAGCTATCTGTCGCAAATATAATCTGGACTCTCTCGGACTGTTATGTTTAAAAAAATTAAAAAAAAAAATGTTTTCATAGGTTTTAGCGCTATTTATCTCACCTCCTGCGCCAGCGAGCGCGCGCGGTAGCCGTGCCACAGGCGCGGCGCCAGCACGCAGGCCAGCGCGGCGCCGGCCGACAGGTGCGCGCGCAGGGCGGCCGCCAGCGGCCAGCGCTCGGGCGCGGCGCCCGGCTCGCCCAGCGCCACCAGGCGCCACCACACGCCGCACACGATCTCCGTGCTCAGCGCCGCCGCCAGCCAGCCGCGCTCCTGCGGATACATCCAAATAATGAAGTTGAGAGTCACTTATAGTCCCCATCATAGTGTTTTTTTTTTACTGGATGATAGTCCTTCTGGATATATTAAATATTTGAGATTTTTATGGTTAAAGTTCTAACTTTTTTTACTTTTTCCACGAAACTGGGTTGTGGAGTTCAGATATGCATGGCAGTGGCTCTATGTAAAATACTGGTATTCAGCTGCAACCGGTAGAATCTGACCCCAACATACTTAGATAGAAAAACGATGATATACGAGTAGGTTCCTTTGTAAAGGTTGTTTAAAATGACAGGTGTATGTAAATGTGTGGGGTAAATGTTATGTGTATTTATTTTTTTGCACTGTATATTGTAGCTGTTTATTGTTCCTTTTTTCTTTTTTTGAATAAAATATGAAATATAACCCCTAGCCTGTATACATTGGTTATACTTAGTGTCAGTCTAATGGTTCGGTTTCAGCCAGAAAAACAACTTTCGGCCGTAGTTTCGGTTTTGGCCAAAGTGGCCGAATGTTCCGACCGAAACTGGCGTATGGCGTACGTGACCTGTCGGTTTTTATAGATTACGAACGACTGACAGATCGTCAGGTTAACGTAGACTTAGTGATGGGGTCCCGGTTGTCACCCATTTTGTAAAACATCCAAAAAATCTGTTTACTTCAAATGTGGCGGCCATTTTGCAAAATTTTGGCATCTGTGACGCGTCGTGGGTGGTCCCGGGCCCGACGGGACCCGGGTGATTAAAACGACGATATCTCTAAAATTACGATAGGTAGCTCTCTTCAAGTTATGTTTTAGGTATCTTTATTAAATTAGTTAGGTATAAATAGAAGTCATTTAGGTTCTTAGCAGACATACTGCTTTTAGTATCAGTGAGTTGGGATTTAAGGTAAACGCGGGTGAAGTCGTCATGCCCCAATAGTCGACAATTAATCTAAAAACTTTTATTGTTTTTTCTACTGAACTTAAAATGGGCCGGTTTATATGGCAACATATTGTTGGTAACATATTGCACAATTGAAATAACAACACTGAGTTTTAACAGTCATGGCGTCGGAGATATGTTAGTCGAAACGTGTGTGCCCTAACAAAATCGTTTTTTCGTGAAGTTCAGCTGTCAAAAGTGAAACTCAGCACGTGGTTTTGTGTTTTGATTTACATAACTCCAGTGGGGTCTGCGGTAAGTTTCTTTGTTTAATGAGTTAGTTAAGTTTATTTGCTAACGATGTAATATGCAATTTGGAATACTTTTAACATAGAAGATATATTTTTTTAATGTGACATCTATTGGCACTTTAAAACTCCCATTTGACCCAAAACCCGTCATTTTAGAATTATTATGACGACTACTGGGACATGCTCAAAAGTTGCACCTAAACTCGTCATAATGAGGATATTTTGTGTTTTACAGTACAAAATGCGAATAAATAGCTAATATCGGGACTTTTACAAAATTGTTAACTCTCTAGAACAAACATATTTAAGGTTTAGACTACATTTGTTGATAAAACTGCGTTTCTTTTAAGCTTTTTCTTAGGGGTATATTTTACTCTGCTGGTTCTAGATGCACGTACACAGTCATGTTATTCGATTCAATTATTTTGTTTCTTAATGGTTAAACCCCCTGTTTTCTATAAGTATGCACTTTCTACGAGTGTTTTTTTTAGGTATATATTAGCCGCTGTAGGCCTCCGCCATTCGATCAAGGACACGCGATACATATCTACCGCTTTGGGTACAAGTAGGTCTACCACTTGCCTTTGTTTCTACTACGCTTGGATTACAATTTGTGGCAAGCAAAAATTGACTGTTCTTACACTATGCTTTTTGTTCGAAATAACTGCATGTCGTCACGCGTATTGTACCGCGTCTCCCTAACGTGCCTTAATGCATCTGTATAAAAATTATGTCATTCAACTAGTTTTGACGCAAAAATTATTAAAATCAGTTTTAAAACTAAGATGACATAGCTTCCATCGCTGTCACTTCTTTGCTTGTCGTATTCGATATTGATGGGTAAAGAGTAATCTTAAGTAAGATTTTTTTATTTAAGATTGTATGTACCTAGTGATTGCATGATCGTAATTTTAATTACAGATCATGACTGAAAGAAACTACAAGCAAGAGGACCTTTTAAAAGTCATAGAAGCTGTAAATCAAGGGGCCACAACATCAGATGCAGCAAGAAAATTTAAAGTGCCAAGGACCACATTAAATGACAAGATTAAAGGGCGTAGTTTAGTCGGCTGCTCTTAAGGACCAACGACTGTTTTAACTCCGGAAGAAGAAGAACATTTAAAGAACTGGTTAATTTTCATGGCAGAAAGTGGTTTTCCTGTAACATCAGATCAGTTATTAGATAGCGTCAAGTTATTAGTTACCAAATTCAAACGTAGTAACCCATTTACTAACAATAGACCAGGTCGACATTGGTTCGAGTCATTCATAAAGCGTCACCCTGAAGTGGGTCGGAGGTTGTCCCAAAATTTGACACAATCTCGAGCATTAGTCACGGAAGATGATGTTCGTACCTAGTTCAAAGAAGTTAAGGATTATTTTTGTACTGAAGACCCGCGGAGAATTTTTAACTGCGATGAGAGCGCCTTTTTCTTGTCCCCCGCTGACAACCGAGTCTTAGCGAAACGTGGGTCTAAAAATGTTTACAATATAATACCAAGTGGAGAAAAAGAGTGCGTAACAGTTCTACTAACAGCTAATGCATCAGGTGAATTGGCACCGCCGATGGTTTTTTTTAAGCTTAAGTCAATTTCGAAATCAGCACCTAATGATTGGGGATTAGGGCACACAAAAAGAGGCTAGATGACTGCCGAAGCTTTTTATGAATATATAGCAAATGTGTTCTACCCTTGGGTTATAAGAAGTGGCATCTAGCTGCCGATAATATTTTATTTGGATGGCCACTGCTTTCATACCACGCTACCATTGAGCAATTTCTGTAGAGAAAATCAAATTATACTCATCGCGCTCTATCCAAATGCTACACATATTCTTCAACCCATGGATGTAGCAGTATTTAGGCCTCTCAAAAGAATATGGAAACAATCTGTATAAGATTGGCGCAATGAGAATCACTTTGTAAAACTAAAAAAGCAAAATTTCTGTCCCTTGTTAGACAAGACTCTCAAACAATTAATCAGAAACTCTATTGTAAATGGATTTCGTAAATGTGGGCTGTCACCATTTGATGTTAATAACGTCGATTATACTAAATGTGTCACCAAAAAGTTAAGCCAGTCCACCCAGAAAACAAAAACAGCTGATAAAGTTTCCTTGTCCGACAAACTTAATCACATACATTTTTTTGAATCTCAGATCAGTCCCAGGACACTTAAAACTTTCCATGATAATAGAATGTCAACATGGAATGGGGAAAAATCGTTGGAGGGATTGTTCACTGTCTGGAAGTCTATGGTTACTCAATTTTCCACTATTTCTGAAGACGACTGTGATAAGAGAATACAGGTATCGAAAACGCAAATGTGCAAAAAACCTTTCCTATTAGTAATAGAGTTGAAGATAATGTTAGTAATTATGTTAGTTTAGTAATTAAATTAAAATGCAACTATGTATCTGTTTTATTGAATACCTGCTCTTCTAACAGATTATAACCTGCTATTCTAAATAGGGATTTGGTTTTCTATCTATCTACCTAATGTTTCAAAGGCACAAGTATGCTTAACAAATTCAAGCACAAAAAAATGTACTTATCTTGAACTTTATGTTCAAGAACAGAGAGTTTATATTAGCATTAAAAGTTGACGAGTACTGGGAATATTTGACGAGTATCCGTGCAAATCAGACGACTATTGGTACAAATCGCCCTTTTTTTACTTTTGCCTTAATAAGTACATAAACCCATCAAAATGATTAAAAAAAATTAGTTACTTAGAATACCGAATAAATTCTCTATCACGTCATGCAAAAATTGTCATTTTCTATTAAATATTTAACACACAGTAGCGCTTCAAAGTCAGTGATTTCCGAAATCCGACGAGTATTGGTACGTTTACCTTATTCGCTTTTTGGAAGATTGTTACAAGCTCTAAGGCAACAGCAGACGCATCTTAGCGACTGTGCGTTCAGTTACAATAGCAAAATCACACGTTTCAGCGATTACTTCGACGCTGCATCGCGTTTAGGCGACTCGTTCAGTTTGAGTACGGTTTAAAAATTGCGACCTGGGTAACAGTTAAACGGTTAACGGTTTAACGGTGCTGAATTGTTTGGAGGAAAGATAAAGCATTGTTAAGAAAAATTACTAGGTATATCGCTAATCGCAAAAGCTAACCTAAATATAGGTCCTAACCTAACTTAAGTGAGGGTCTTAGCAGATATGCTACTGGCGGGCGGGCGTGGCAAATTTTTCAATCGTCATTTTGAGTTTTTGACAGAAATTCGCAGTTTTTTTTTTTTCCTTGGATACAAGAAATTTGATAATTGCAAAATCAGCCCTTAATCAAATAATTATTTCTTAAGTTCTTCACTAGTTTTGGTTTTGGTTTCGGCCGAAACTAGAAGAGGAGCGGTTTTGGTTTGGGCTGTTCCGGTCGGACAATAGTTTTATTACACTATTTTATACTTGGTATTAAGTACTAAAAATACCTGGAATGGCACATTGGCGTTCCTGGAGGCGTGCGCGATGCGCAGGCCGGCCGCCAGCAGCAGCAGCTCGGCGGCGGCGGTCACGTGGTGCCAGGCGGCGCGCGCGCACGCCGAGCCCGCCGCGCCCGCGCCCGCCGCGCCCGCGCCCTCGGCGCACGCCGCCGTGGCCGTGAAGGCCGCCAGGTAGCACGTCGCGCCCAACACCATCGCACCCACCACGCGTAAAACCTGAAAGTAGAAATTGTTTATTTATTAACCAAACAAAACTACAAAACTACACTGCAGGGGGGATTTCACATAGCTTTAAGCTAGAGTCATACGGGGTAAGAGCTCGCGGCGGGTAAAAGTTCGCAGTAGCCCGATCTCCGACAGGGGTCGAGGGAATGAGGTCTGTATTCGGGAAACTTAGTGACACACGATTAGCCGTTTTGGAGCCACGTGTCACACCGGCGCAAAATATGTACTTGTCGCTACAGCTAGGTCGCCGAATACGAACTCAACTACAAAAAATCCTTTAAAATAATGTGCTGGGGAAAAGTGTGTTGAAGTTCATGTAAGAGTGGATCTAAAACAGTAAGTTCGCTCGCTGTGATTAACTCAAGACAATGTTTAAATGTTCTTTCTCCAGAATTAGTTTACCTACTGACAGGATATATGAGTTTACATAATTGTTTATAATTTTACTTTATAAGTCAATTTATTTTAATTTATTGTTGACATAATCTACTCATTACAATGATATGAGTTGTATTGCAATATGTGGTTAGCTAGCGACCTCGACAATTATTTATTTTTCCTCGATGGTCCTAGTTTATCAATTCTAACTTCTAGTTACAGCTATACGTAAAGCGGCACGCCCTTTATGCCTGGAGGCTTTATTTTCTTAGATATTGTTTGCGTTTAGTTATTTTTATTTCTGCTTGAGTATAGTTCTTGATGGTTTTGGTTGGTATATTGGCGTGTGCTAGCTGTCATGTGGCTATTAATTATAGCTATTTAATTTATAATTGAATTTTTTTTTTTTCTAACTGAACAGACAGCTGTGCTGCTGGGGAGTTTGTTGCGCCACTTCTTCCCAGCAAAAGGAACTCTAGGAAGTGATGAAGGGTGGGCGCGTTTTGAGGGACTATCTTATGTAATTTTGACGTTCGAAAAGTGCTGATTCTCAGCCTAGTTTGAATAAATCATTTTAGAATTTTGAATTTATTGTTCGATTATCGTAGTATTTATGTAAGAGTATCACATTCTATAAAATTCATTGACCTGTGTATTGTGACCGATCATTTAATATTTTTGCTAGTTGGGGTAAGAGTGCGAGGTCAAAAGTACGCACGCGTATTTTTACCTATGTTGCGTACTTATACCCCAATGTAAATAATAATATCCAGTTATTTAAAAGTTGTTTTTTCTTTCAGAACATATTAAAATGTAACTATGAAAGGACTAAGGAAAGCACCACAACGACCCCCGATCTCAGATAATCAAACTTCAAGATACAATTTAATAGCAGATACGTTTTATCACAGACCTGTAAGTTCAACTATATTTACCTAGTCTATCTTAGGAATTGACGTTGAAGATAATAACGTTGGGTTGGGTTGGGTTCAACAAGGAAAACTTAAGTGTTGCTTATGATTTAATGAAAAACTGACATCAGACAACTAAATTATTTCTTCAAAAGGTGACTCTAATGCCGCAATTAATCTATATTTCACTTATTGATTAATGACCAAAGTTCCCAATTTTTTTAAGTTACAGATTTGTACCTACTAAAGTTACCATTATATTCTTCTAAAGTTTAATAGACGTTGATTATCGCCAATCTTTATTTTATTTTACTATCCATTTAGATTTCTTTATAAGCGTACGTTAACCCCGGACGCGTAATTTTACCCTAAAACGCTTGCGTAATTTTACCCGCGTGACGGGACAAGAGTACGCGTTTGGAACATATTAATATAAACACATGTGGACAAACATCGAATTAATCTTAAACGTATATTTACTTAAATAATGAAAATATATAAAAATCTCGACCAACCTTATGTACAATCAACTCAGGTATCTCATTTTTAATAGTTCGTTGAGACCATAGAAAATAAAATGCGTGCTCTTGACTCGAATGACTCTAATATAAAGACAAGCTACCCCGTCCTTGCTAAGCACGGTTTATACAACTTGACGAAACATCAAGTTTTTTTTTTTTTTTTTTTTTACTTATTTTTTTTATTTACCACTGCGCCAACCGTGTCGTCGTTAATTATATTGTATTAAATAAATCCGGATTATATTCTCTTAATGATGATGAAACCGCATCATAATCCTTTGCGTCAGTAATTAAGAAGAACAACGCGGTCACACAGACAAACACCGAAAACTACTTCCATTTATAATATGTATTGATTTAGGATCTCCATCAAGAGATATTGACACATAAATACTGGGGAACATCAGGTATTAAATAGGTGCACTCCTTCACTTATAGGAGACCACAACATGCACGATAAAATTAACAACTAAGCTAACAAAATTGAAATATTAATACACTGTATCGCAAAAATTTTGGGTCGCTAATAAAAACCGTGATATTTCCATAAATTACATACCTAGATCGCTAGGATAAATAATATGTAGTTAAACAGGTTACTAATGCTTGTTCTAAATCTCTAAAAAGGTTTCATTTGTACAAGTAGCAGATAAAAAAAAAAACACTTTATAAAATTAAAATTTTATATTAGGAAGATAATATTTTTTCTGCTTTAGTTTCAAAGCGAGCTATCATTATAAATGGTTCCTTGGATTGATCAGAGTATTCAGTGCAATATCATGTCGTTAACACCTGAAGAATGTGCACGGATTATTGCCATGGTACAAGAAGGAAGAAGTCAGCGTAGCACTGCTAGAACAGTAGGAGTATCTTTATCAACGGTCCAAAGAGTACCCCAGCGATTTCAAGAGACCGGCAGACATGAACATCAGGAGACCAGGAAATAGCAGGCCAAGGTGCACAACTACACGAGAAGACCGATTCATCGTGAGCACTATGTTAAGAAATCGACATCTCTCGGATGTTCAGGTCCGAAACAGTCTTCAAGAAATTCACCACAACAACGTGAGCTCTGATACGATTCTGCGACGTCTTCGTGAAGCTGATATAAAGCCTTATATACCAGAAAACGACCCAAAACTGCTCAGAGAACATCGAGTTGCCAGGTTACGGTTTGCTCAAGAACACATTCGATGGACAGATATGAAGATTGGTCCAAGGTTATGTTTTCCGATGAGTTCAGATTTTGTTTATTTACGCACGACGGGAGACGAAGAGTATTTAGACGACCAGGAGAACGGTAATCAAGCGTGTTTTGAAGAAAAGGTGCCATTCCGTGGAGGATCAATAATGGTTTGCGCTGGGATATCTTCAGAGGATCGCACGGAGTTAGTGATCATAGAAAACGGTTCTCTGACTGCTGTCAGATACGTAGAAGAGGTTTTAAATGAGCATGCTGGTCCTTTCTTAGTGAATATGAGTGCAAATTCCATTTTTATGCGCGACCACATACTGCTCGTTTGGTCAGTATATTCAAGACGTCGGTATTACCTGCATGGAGTGGCCAGCTCGCAGGCCAGACTTAAATCCCATAGAACATGCATGGGACGAGCTCGGGAGATGCGTGAGACAACGCTCTCCTGCTCCCGTTACCTTACACGAGCTAAGGAATGCGCTAGTGGAAGAATGGATAAACATAGCCTAAATCGTATTAAAAATTTGGTTTACAGCATGCTGCACCGTCTTAATTAATGAAGTGATGCGGGCTCGTGGAGGAAATACAAAATATTAAATTGACAAAAAAACTTTAATTTTTTAAGATTTACTGCGTAGTGTATTTTTGTTGTCATAAGTTAGAAGCGAAATTCGCTCCCGAGCGTATTGGACTAGGGAGGCAGAAGATCTTTTGTGTAAAGAGTGCAAATCATGCACTTATGAGGTAGGTGCCTATCTGCAGTAACACCAGTACAGTCTCAAGAGTTATCTTACCAATGGATCGTCGGCAACTTAAGTTTCCAATTTGACTAAAGACTATATAAATAGACACGGGCTGCCACTCAGATCTTGCGGTTAATTTGATCAAGAGTTGTGGACAGTAATTATACACTCATCGTTCTAGAGTTAATCTATCCACATTCCGACAACGATTTCCAAAATAAAACGCCAAAAGGACCGTATATAATAATCATATTTACAGACGGCCGGAACGATTATATAATTATTTACAGACGTTGAATCAGATCCCAACGTCCTTAGCGTTGACAAAACGCCTAACTGCCTACTGGTCCTACCTCTGAATCCCGTGGCGTCCACCGATGTGCCTTCCTCGTGCGGAACTCAGCGAGCAGCACCCACAGGCGCAGCACCACAGACCCGTAACACGTGACGAAGCCGAGCTCCCGCAGCCACGCGCCCGCTATGCACCGCCACTTGGCCATCGATATGAACTGGGACGCAGCCTAGGAAAATAAACTCGGGCATTTAAAAACAACGTACATGGTTTAACGTTACTTATCCGTCTACGTGTGATTTCCAGCTCGGTAGAAGTTATCATGTCTTTCTGAGGGCGTCCTTACAAAAGGCCAGATTTGAACTGAGAGCAAATAAAAATGATAATCTGTGCCTACTTGAATAAATTATATTTCTTGAATAAGTACCTACTAGAATATGTCTTTATTTATTATAGCAATTCTTCACGGTACTTTTTCTGAGGAGGCCAGGACCATGTTCAGTGCAACTATCACGATCACTTTAAAATTTCAATCTCTAGGCACTTTTTTTTCTATTTAGTACGGATTTAGCAGCTAATTTGTATTTTCGATCCGTATTAATTTTGGTCCAGAGCTTATGTGCATAACTACTTACTAAAAAAGTCATAAGGAGAGGATTTCCCCACAGTGGGAATGGATTATGCTGGCTCACAGAAAAGTAACCAGTAACTTACATTCTGTTAATTACTTGGAGTCGTTCCGTGAGCTTACGTACGGTACAGGTATTACGGTCTCTTTACCGATTATGATAACGTTTAATCCCACTAAGTATTGTTTGTTTTTGCGAGCAAGATAAAGCCAGATGATAATGATAACGCGCAGAAACGAGTGCAAATTATAAGTACATAACGGAATATTTTAAACTATTGATGGAATCAATTGGTTTGGGATGTAAGTACTTGAAAAATGGTTTCAGTACATCTTAAATATAATTAAGATTATCTCAAATTCAAAATATTTTATTTCACATAAACCTACAAGGGCACTTATGAAACGTCAGAAGCTAGGTGCACGGTTCCAATTGGTCGTTTCCTATGGAGAAGAGCCAGAAAGAAACTCCACGGTTAATCTTTTAAAAGTAAATGGCATTTACAATGTTTTCAAATTACAGTGTTAATAGGTATGAGAGGACATTGTAGGCCTATCAACAAGTACCAGGTACTTAGCAAGATAGAAAATGATCGACAGATCTACAGTCTGTTAAGCCTACAACGTTCTCATATTCACAAAATCTAAAAGAAAAGGATCTTTTTAAAAGAAAAATAAAATAATAAAAATGAAACCCTATTTAAACCAAATGACATGATTGCCACTACCTACAGCTGTAACAAATCTAATTTAATAAAAAATATAGAATATTGAAGTTATATAATGTCAAATAACGAAAAGATTATGTCAGGGAAGTACCTATGTAAAAGATAAAAAAGGTAAAATAAAATAATCATCTTAATTTGGGAGCAGTTAATAGACATTTACATAGTAATGCTGTTAATGAGGTACCAAGGAAGCCACATGTGCAGAAGGACTTATTGCCAAACTTCCTTGTCTTCAACGTAGTCTTTAATCTTCTAATATGCTCTTTTGATAAGGACACGTTTGATGTGGGTTTTGAACTTTCCATCGCTAAGTTCTGTAACCGACTTTGGCAACTTGATATAAAATCGAATACTGTTTATAACAAATAACTTACTAGTTTTAGCTATCCTAAATTTGGGTATCACAATTTCATGTTTACTACGTGTATTTATATTATGGAAATCGCTTCTTATTTTGAAAAGTCCTAAGTTTTTCCGAACGTACAAAATACTTTCTAAGATATACGAGTATAGAGAAGGCTGAGTTAGTTGTCAATTTCTTCGAATTTATTTCTAAGGGACTCGAGAGGACCCATTTTATAGATAGCGCGAATTGCCCTCTTTTGTAAAATAAAAATTGAATCTACGTCAGCTGCCGATCCCCACAGCAGAACGCCATAAGACATAATACTGTGGAAATAATCAAAGTATACTAACCTAGCTGTGGCTATATCAGTCATCTGCCTTATTTTTCTTACTGCATATGCAGCTGAACTTAATCTACCTGAAACAGCTCTTATGTGGGCGCCCCATTGCAATCTCGAATCTAAAGTAATTCCTAAAAACACGGTTTCCGTAATAACATCTAGTTTCTTACCATCAAGTTTTAAATTTAGACAAACTTGTGCTACATTTGGTAATGTCAACTTAAGACCAATTAAAAAAATAAGAGAAGTGTCATCAGCGAATATAATTATATCTGATAAGTTAGCCATCATGTAAGGAAGGTCATTTAAATAAACTAGGAATAGGAAAGGGCCAAGAATTGATCCTTGAGGCACGCCCATCTTAACTAGAGACCCCAAGGATGTCGCCCCGTTAACGTTTACTTTTTGCTGCCTGTTTGATAGATAGGAAAGAACAAGATCACCAGCTTGTCCACGTATTCCGTAGTGGTGTAATTTACAGATCTGCAAATATATAATTCTTTATTGACTGTGCCGTTAATCTGCTGCTACGCGAAACTCGTTTTAAGACTTATCTAATTACTTACGGAAGCATACATCAAGAATGCGCCCAGAAGTACAACCTCTAGCACTGTCCACATTCCCACCGCCACTGCCTGAAAACGTGAAAATACGGTGTCAGTATTCCGAGGCTAATAATTAAATCGACTGCACTATACGGCATCGCATACTTACTTTACACTTTCTCTTCTGGAAGATAATCCCCGCGGTAACGAGACAGAGCAGCATGCCGCCGACGTTGCTGGCGAGCACGGCGACGCGGTGCGTGTCAGCCAGGCAGGCCGTGGAGTCGCTGCCCATGCCGCACGGCGTGCACGTCAGCGGGCCCGAGTCGTCCGCGGCTATCGTAGCACCGCTCAGCCACCCGCTGCCGCCTACGTTCCAATGATCTGCCTGGCACTTGCATCGATACTGTGGATGGATTTTTGGTAAGAAACAGCACATTCTGAATAAGTATAGCACAATACTTGTGAATATCCATTAATCACCTCTATCCTCCGATCTCCAGACCCAAACGATGGAGTAGCTTCACAATCTGTTGTAGCAGCGTCGCATAAAGGAGCCCCGCCGAGCCAATCGTACATAGCCTCTTCACAAGGCAAGGCAGGCCAGCGCCGGAACAGAGCAGCAGCAGATCTGGCCGGTCCTGACCCACGAGCTGCTGCTACACCTCCCCACCAGCCCTCGCCATCCTTATCGCAAGAGAACCAGGCGTTTGACCACACCGCTGTAGTGGCATTCCACGCTGACGCCAAGGTCCTCCAAAACTGTCGTAGAATGATTGAGTTGTTTTGTTGGAAGACGACGAGCCTGGGGGGCTCCGCGATGTATAACACGCCGAGGTGCAGCTGCGGCGCGCCGAGCGCTACGGCGGCGGGCGGCGGCGCGAGAGGCGCGCGCGTGGCGGCGCGGGCCAGCGCGGCGGCGCGCTCCTCGTCCGCCACGCCCTGCTGCACCAGCTCCACCAGCGCGCGCGCCGTGTGCATGGCCGCCGCCTCGTGCTCACGAGCGTTCTGCAATGTTAACATGATAAGATAAAGACAAAATACGACTTTAGGACATAGATCTTAATACCTATGCTATAAACGGCAAAAGTAAAAAAAAAAAACGGTACGTACAGATGGCATTGGTGGCGTGTTTCTTAGCACGAGGGGTTCGCAGACGGGCACGGGCGACGGGGCGGCGGTGGCGGCGGTGGCGGTGGGTAGCGGCGCGCGCGGCTCGGCCGGCGCGGCCGCTGCGCACGCGCACCACGCCAGCGCCCACGCCGCCCACCGCACCTGCATCCTTCACCTGGCTAACCACCGACCCTGAAAACATTTGTTTGACAATGCTGATAGACTATTAGTCATTCCGAAAAACAAACGAACGGACGACCAAATTAATCACTTTATATAGGTAGACCCGGAACTAAGGACATACACCACCGATTTTATTCGGTGACGTTACAAGGAACACCATTAAAACTCGTCACTCAATTTAAATACCTCGGTCATGTGGTCACGGGTTCTCTCACAGATGACCAGGATATAGATAGGGAGCGCAGAGCGTTGGCAGCCAGATGCAATGTGCTTGCCCGCAGGTTTGCTCGGTGCACTGACGAGGTAAAACTGACGCTCTTCAGAGCCTACTGCCAGTCGTTTTACTCGTGCAGCTTGTGGGTTAGGTATACGCAGAAGGCTTACAACGCTCTGCGCGTACAGTATAATAATGCGCTGAGGATATTGTTAGGGCTGCCTCGGTTTTGCAGTGGATCGGGCATGTTTGCGGAAGCGAGAATAGACGACTTTCATGCCATTATGCGCAAACGGTGTGTATCGATGTTGCGGCGATTCAGGGGTAGCCCTAACAGTATTTTAGCTACACTGGCGGACAAGGTTGATGGACCATTTATCAGGCTCTGGGCTAGCAGACATGTGCGTACACATGTTCATGTAGCCAATTAATGTATAATGTTGTATTTTTTAAGTTATTGGAGTTTACTAACATAGTCTAAGTTCATACTAACACTATATGGATCCCTGGCTTGGTCTGAACTAAAAAAAAATCATTTGAATTTGAATTTATTCACTCAAAAATCTGTCTTGGAAAGATGGCATCTAACAATTATGGATACCTCTTTACGTCAGTCATAGGTTACTGATCAAAACATGACAAGGTTCTTTAAGAGGCAGAAGTGGTGGTGCTTTAGTGTTTCCCTAAACGAAACCTTTCACAAGATAATCTAAAAATAGGTACTGCCTATAGTCCTTGATGCTTATCGAAATTGGTCACGTTTCTATAGTGCCTGCTTATTGTCACACTCCAATCCATATTTTTCACCCGATAGCTGAAGCTGATGAAGATACGTATGTACCGTACCGTAAGATTGTGAGAACCATTCGTTTATCGGTGTTATCGGTATTTTAGTCAGAAAACTTTTGTATTTAATTGATTATATTTTATTTTTATGTCTACACAAATGTACCAATAGAAAGAGTATTTTCGTAATTAATAAATTGTGGACGTCTGAAAAACCCAGTTACAGGTTCCGGTATAAATAAATAATATATAATAATAAATAAATTCAAATTCAATTTGTTTAGTTCAGACCAAGCAAGGGATCCATATAGTGTTAGTATGAACTTAGACTATGTTAGTAAACTCCAATAACTTAAAAAATACAACACTTATTGATCTTAATTAGTAGGGCCGATTCATACAGGAAACTTAATTTTGAGAATACCAACCTGTATGATAGGTTGGTATTCTCAAAATTAAGTTTCCTGTATGAATCGGCCCTACTAATTAAGATCAATAAAATGTCCTGTTTTGAGTCAAAAAATAAATGGACACGATATTTATACATCGACAAGAATTGATTTGAGTGTCTACAATGACTACATGTGTAGCAACAATTAAGTACTCAATGAGTAATTATGTTTTATGTGTAATTAAGTAATAATAATTTTATGTGGAACAAAGATTGTAGACAATCAAATAAATTCATGTGATGTGTACTTGCATCTTTTGAGGCTTACTGCATTTAAGTACGCACTCAAGTTGTAAGCGCTTTTAAATTGTTTGGTATACACAAAGTCCAAAGATAACACCACTAGGAGCGGAGAATTCCATCCTACCAATTTTATAATTTATTTTTCTTCTTGAATGTTGGTTTGTGTGAGAACAATTACAAAGTCTGATATAATTCATTACATTCTAACTTATACCGATTTCAGGTAAATCGGAAAGCATCTGGGATCATATGACTCACACTGAACCTTTTGGTAGTTGACTGCTCGAATAGAGACGTCGCTGGCGACTCATATAACAATAACAAAAGAAATGTTGAGATAATGAGGGAATTAGGAATCGATTTCTACAGATTCTCTTTATCGCGGTCTCGCAATCTGCCCACCAGTTTTCCCGATCATATAAACGAAGCTGGAGTTCCACATTTATTTATGATGAAATGATTAAATACAACATTGAGCCGATGGTAACTCTGTATTTGGGACTTGGGAAAATCAAAGTCAAATCATTTATTTCAAATAGCCCTTAAATGGCACTTTTGAAAGTCATAATTTACAACAAAAAAAATATAATTCATTCTAGTCGTCCCCCAGTGCCGGATTAGCCCATAAGCCAACTAAGCAATTGATTAGGGCATGACGCCTCGGGGGGTACCATAAACAGCACCGAAAAATATTTGCTAGCACATGAAAGGCAAGGCTGTTTGAAAACCCCCGCGTATTGTCGGCGGGAGATGTCGTTGTTGAAAGTAATAAAAAATGAAAAAAGAACGACGATACTGCAGTAAAGGCTCGATGCTTTATCAATAGGTAATATATTTATGTCGTAGCCACATCTTTGAATTTTATTGATCATTTCATGAAGTGTTCGACTTCGACCATTTTAATAAAAATTCACCGTATCGTTTCAACGTCAACATTTAATGATATGTCAGTCAACGTTTAGACATATTATCATTAACGTAGGGCTGTAGGGTAGCATTTTTTACTACACCATAAAGGTGTAGTAAAAATTGCTAAGTAACTTCGACCAACTTAGAAGTATCACTCTCACCGCTAGTATTTGGTGGGGGTGCCACAAGCGGCGTGAAATTCAACTTAACACTTAAAATTAGTTTAAAAAAAAAAAACACGCCGCTTGTGGCGCCTCGACCAAATGAGTTAGGATAGGTTAGAGCTGGGACCAACCGCGCGCGAGCCAAGCGAGCGGAGCCGCGGTAGCGGCCGGCGAGCGCTACTTCCAAGTTGGTCTTCCATAATTTCATATTTAAAACTAACTGTATATTATCCGTATCGCGCATTCTATGACCATCGATTTTCACGCTACTTGTTGGTCACCTCGGCCTTCCACACTGTTATCTTCGTCTCTCCTAACATTGTGACTTCTAATTACTCAGATAAAAATGTTCTGTCTCAGGAGGGGTGTATGGTGTTGCAATTTACTCTTAATATCCTTTAAAACCATATTCAGATAGTGAAATCGGTCTTTCTTTACACTCAAAAAGATGTAGGTATGTAGTTCGTTACGTTCGCGATTATTGTTAGCACACAGTATTCCTTCGCCATCCTTGATCTTGGAAGTGTTTATATACATTGATGATTTTTATCTGTTGGATGCGTGTTGGGATGTGGAGCGCTTGCGCACATCCAATATTTTCTGAAACCGGAGACTTCAGGAGACTCAGACCCAAAAGTCATTAAAGAAAGAATAACAGCTAAAAGTGCGGAACAAGGTTTCTTCAGGTCTCGGTTGCCTGAATTCACACTGGAAGAAGTAGAATATGGCAAGGGTACCCCCGATTTTATTGGTCTAAATCACTATTCGACTTATTTGTTGTATATAATGTTGAATCAATAATGGGCTGATACGACATTCCGTCATTCTACGACGATCTGGGAAATGTGAACTATCAACCTGGAGACTGGGAACATGGCACGTCGGGTTTCCTTAAGGTACTTTCTCAATTCCTTTAACGCTCTGAAGAAACAAAATGGTAGAGATGTAACATTTTTTATTTTAAATAATCTTTTTACTAAATTAACGGGTCCTTTTTTACTACAGGTTATTCCATGGGGTTTCTATAAACTGTTGACCAAGATCAGGAAGGATTACAGCAATCCTGCGGTGCTCATCACCGAAAACGGTTACTCAAGCCACGGCGGTCTAGATGACGATGACCGGATCTCTTACCAAAGAAAATATCAAAGCACCATGCTCGACGCGATTGTCGAGGGTTCTGATATAAGAGATTGCTCTGTCTGGAGTCTTATAGACAACTTCGAATGTATCCAAGGATATACGTACGTTAGTTTTTAAATCCAATAATTAGGTTAAAGTATTTCATTAAGAGTTATTAGGTTACACTTTTTTTATATCACATCACCTACGAACAAGTTTATACAATAACGCTACTTCGTTCCAGTGAGCGGTTCGGTCCTGAACGAACGCGCACTCCGCGCGAGTCTGCCTTCGTGTACAAGAAGATGCTGCCCACGCGCTCGCTCGGTTTGCACTACGAGCCCGACACACCCGTCATAACTATCGACGAAGAAAGAACGAAAAAGATTCCCAATGTTCCTTCGTACATCCGTATTGTTATATAACCACAAGCCGCCGATTTTCTTCCTTTTTAAAATTTGCCTTGAAATTCGTCAGTTATTTTAGCCTACTCAAGCCACAATCTCAAGCCATTTGCCCAGCTCGTCCCATGTAAAGTTGATATAACTGCTGTTTCAGAAGTGGATGAAACTGCAATTTAGCATCACTTGCGGTTAAATATAACAAATTGGAACCAACACCCAATTGACCAAAGTATTGCTCACGCACTGTTAGGATGGTCCTTTGGAATGAAAACACTTTGGTAAACAAACAAACTAAATTTAATTAACAAACTGTACACGAATATTACCTACAATGAAAAATGTGTATCGGTTGACTGCACCGCTATGAAGAGTTATATTAAAGTAAAGTTTTACATGGTTGTAACGAATACTTGTTTTGGAAACTCCGGAGCGGAATTTAGATTCTATTAGTTAATATTGGCACAGCTCAGCTCCTCTCCTCTCTTCTCCGCTCCAGTGGACAGGCAGCCTCAAATTCGCGTTCAGCTGGTTGGAACTCAGCGGAAATTGGTATCAATGACAGCTGTTTGAAGTGTTTAACAGTGCTGTCAAAGTAAAGTTTCACCAAACTGAACACCAAAATACCCAAACACAATCGATTCTTTGCGAGGCCCTTGCCCTCTGCGTACACACTTTACGCAGAGGGCAAGGGCATCGCAAAGATTAGCTGCCCAGAGCCTCGCAATGGTTAAGGCCGCCGCTGCGTGAGCATTCCCTAGGTAAAGAACTCGGATTTTCACGAGTTGAAAAATATGTATCGGGAAAAATTTGTGGGTTGACTGCACCGCAGTTTTATATAGCACATTCAAGTAAAATTAACAATAATTGCTGTTCAGTCAAATTATTGAACAGCACGTACAAATTTTGTTTGAATTGTACACGACTTTCTGGCTTAGTAACGAGGGATGTCTAGACGTTATTGATTTTACCTATGACTCTGAATTCACACTAAGGAATTAAAATTAAGAGAGCCTCGGCCTACCTTGTGTTCAATAGTTCCATGACCTTTATATAATCTATCGATTCACGGAGAATACTTGATGAGTAATCAAGGTTAAAGTTTTATCATTCTACAATAGGCATACACTAACTCACTCACACCTCATTGGTCACTGTGAGACCAATGTGGATTCCCAAAGGATGAAATAGTACATTACTGTCGCGGCCTGCAACAGGGATGGGAAAATTGCTGGACGATTGTGGAAATGTGGGCCGAGGTGAAACCGAGGCACACATACGTGAGTCCACCAATGCCTGATTGCAACCAAGTCTTGTATAGTGCATTTATCAAATAATGCGCGGAAATTCAAACTTACTTAGTTTGAATTTCTTTTTTGAATTTCGAATCTATACCTACTTATATAATATAATATATATATATAACGGAGGAGGGTAGATATTTGTCTCTTTCGTTAATATCAGCCATATTTTAACTACAGTGGGCGTACTGTGGGTAGTGTTGGTTATTGCGCAATAGAAAAACCGTTTGTAGTTTAGATCAAATTATAATTCACGATCACATTAGCATTTTACACATTGTAGGTACACGACATAACTATTCGGAATGCGCGTCAGTTTCTAAGCATGTTCATTGCTTGACCGTCACCCATGAACTCACTGCCTAGCCCCGGCCGGTCCGAGCGTTATGTTGTAGACTCTGTCGAGCACCGCTCGACGGCGCTGACGTCCCGATTAGTCAACTCAGTAACGTATTTCCGATATATATAATAATTATATAATTATAACATTGTCG
Organism: Xanthia togata; assembly: GCA_963853775.1. Taxonomy (NCBI): domain Eukaryota; kingdom Metazoa; phylum Arthropoda; class Insecta; order Lepidoptera; family Noctuidae; genus Xanthia; species Xanthia togata. The sequence continues at coordinate 20,650,954 of OY970798.1, read as the reverse complement.
TTTGTTTGTTTCTTTGTAAGTTTGTATGTAGTAATATTGTACTTATTGTTTGTAATATCTGGAACTACCAGTTCGATTTGAAAAAATCTTGTTGCATTAGGTAGACCAATTTTTGAGGAAGGTTATAGGCTATTTAAGATCAAGCTACAACCCTTAGGAGCCGAGCAAAAAGAAAAAAAACTGAAACAACGCTAAGCGAAAACGAAGTTATAGCGGGGGCAGGCGATGGCGCGCTGGGCGGCGCGTGGCGCCCCGGGTGCTCGCATGTATTCGACCAGTACAGCATTTTCAATTTATCTCGAAGAAGGTTGTCAAAATAATGCTCGAATTTCTAAGGATGTATGAGAAAAGGAACTTAATTACAGAAATATAAAACAAAAATAACCGCCAAGTCGAGCAAAACAAACACAAAGGCACAGCCGCACCATCTTTTCTCGAACCCATTCAGGACATTTTCGACCCCCTATAACTTTGTTGTGGATAAAGCTAGAAGCCTGAATGTCCAGTGACCAAGAGGGCTAAGTACAAATAGATATATTCCCAAATTACATTAAATTTGAACCTGTACTTTAAGAATTATTTCAGATCAAAGTTCTTTAATTTTGTCACTGACATACTCACTCACTCACCAATCATCAAAATTTTAAGGTACAAATTTTAATCAATTAGTGTTTAGCCTATAAATCATGTAAAAAATAAAATATACCTCAATTTCAGTCCCGTTTTCTAGATATACGAACTCCATAAGTAACGGGACTGAAATTGCGGTATATTTAATTTTAACTTGCTTAGTTTTTACTTTCGTCACTTACACTACTAAATAGATAGACAGGTAGGTAAATTTGAATTTCATACATAAACAAATAGTTTGTAAAATTATTTATTACCTGCGCTACCTATACCGATTTACATACCTACTAACCTCCTTAATAATAAACGTTGTATAGCGACTGTGTACTTACACAACGCTTTGTCTTCTTCTTTCAAATTTCAAATTACTGACGACTGAAAGAGAGAAAACGGTGTGTAACTATTTACCTGATATAATACGTTTATTAGTAAGGAAGATATGGACTAGGTGCCTAGTGTACCTATCTCATGGAATATAAAGGTAGGTAAGCACAATCAGTCTCTACGAAGGTTACCAAACTTGTGAAATGGTCAACAAATGAAATCAGTTGTCAATTAAACTGCATTTAAATTGAATGAAGAAGCGATTTTATGTTTTGATACTGCTGTGACTCTACTAGCCACCAAATAAATACATTGAAATAGTGCTAAAGTGTGGTGCGTACTTTTTTTTTTGGGTGGAAATCATCAAATGACTTCTCCCGCTCTGGGTAGAGCGGGAGGGCGTGTCAGGGGCCACGGTATCCCTTTCGGACTTTCCCGCAACCCCGGCAGGCGGTCTCATCGGACCCCTTCATTCGCTGACATTTCTTTGAGGCGCGCGTGGAACACAACGCGCCGTCTTGGTCCTTACCGGACGGCGAGCTACCCATTGCTCATCGTCCGCAAGCCCGCGCCTACGGTGGCCTGGAATCGGAAATCGATTCCCGACGACCAGGGCGTCTCCTCCTGCGGCGGCTAGGGGCGTGAGGGCGCGAAATTTGCCTCTCCCTCACGCGCTCCGCCTCCTCCTTCGCCAGCATTACTGCTTCGCAGAAGGAGGTGACGGCCTCCCATGCCCTCTCGCTCCGTACCGTGGCCTGGACTAGGGCCGGGCGCGAGAGATCCCCGCCACCGATCGCCTCCACGAGGACACGGCGGTGCTCTGCCCAAGCCGGGCATACCTCCACCGTATGCTCCACCGTGTCCTCCGGGCGATCCACGCAGTGATGACACCCGGGCGTTTCCTCCCGCCTTATCCAAAACAGGTACCTCCCGAAACAGCCGTGTCCGGTGAGGACCTGCGTCAGGCGGAAGGTGAGGACGCCGTGGCGCCTCTCCAGCCACTCCTCAAAGAGGGGACTTATCGCCGCAATAGTGGCGTGCCCAACACTGGGTTGCGACAATCGCACTCTCCATGACGCCATGAGATCCCGTCGGAGCTCTGTCCGCTGTGCCGCGATTTCTCGCGGCATCGGAGTCAAGCCCCGGCGTTTCGCCTCCTCGCGCCACTCCCAAATATGCGCGAGGACTTTTACCTCCAGATCCCATGGCGGCAATCCGGCAAGGAGGCTCGCCGCCTCACCGGAGATCGTGCGATATCCCCGGACCAGCCGGGTGGCCATGACCCTCTGGGACGCGTTCAACCGGCGGGCAGGCCGCCGCCTCAACGAACGCGCCCACACCGGTGCCCCGTACAGGGCCATGGACCGCACGATCCCCGCGTATAGCCTCCGGCAGGAGGCGTTTGGACCCCCTAGATTGAGCAGGAGCCGCTTCAAGGCAGCCCCGGCCCGCTCCAGTCTGGGAGCCAAACGTCGGAAATGCTCCATGAAGTTCCACCGACTGCCCTGTGCCTACCTACGTGCGTTCCTGATCTCAGGCAAGCGATCATACAATGACTCAAGCTAATCTGGTAGGATCTTTCCATATATTTTAGGGCGTGCTTCCCTCTGCAAAATAGTTATTTTATTCATGAGTGGATCTCATTATAAATCCAAACATCGTATATGCTGTATTTACAATTTTTTCGACTTACTTTAAACTATAATATTATACATGTGTAATTATATGCAGTGCAATTTTAGACATTTATAATGAGTCAAGGATCGCAGGTAGTTTTTGACCAATAAAACATCCCTTTTAGATTTTATTGCTCTTGACTCTGACATTGGATTTTGAACCCTATATCTTCGAAGCCAAGTGTAGTTTTTTGTGTTTATGGAAACTTTCCGCCTCTCATCCAAAAACTGCTACCTAATGTAAGAAATCAACTTTGGACGCAAATTTTATACTTTTCTGATAGCATAGAAAACAAATTCATACAAATTAAAAACCCGTAAGTACCCTTTATCCATCCTGCTCAAACTACGTCCGAACGACAGTTGATATTTATTTCCATGGAAAAAACGCATCACCTCCGCGGTTTTTTTTTTTTTCATAAACAAGGGTCTTAGCAAAAATCGAATGCTGCAATGTTATTGATTAATGAGCGAAGGTAAGCGTTACTATAGCGGCCGAGCGCTGCTAGCAGAAATAGTCCTCACGGTGCTTAGATATGCGCGCCCGCGATATAACGAACAAAAAAATAATAATTCGGGGGTCTTATTGATTACTTGTGTCAAATAGAGTGCGTAACTCACAACTATATTATTTGCAATCGCGTCAACCTGAGCTGAACAGCGGCGTCGGAGCTGGACATAAACAACGAGGAGTGGGCCAGTCGCGCCCTGGACACTGCTGCGGGCAACTCACCAGAACGAACAAGAAAAGAGTCGAGAAAGCAGTTTAACCCCGCCAAAAGATTCACCGGTGAAGCTGGACTTGGTCCTTCCTGGCGGAGAGATTTATCATGAGAGACTTGATTAACCACGCTAGGAAGAAACCAAGACAAAAAATGCATAAAATATTAGACGTAAAAATCGTCACCAAACGCATCAAGAATCACGGGATGTGCTATCTCGCACATGTATGTTCACAGGCGCCGCAAACCACACCCATTACATGCAGTACAAAACCAAATCCAATAAAGCCGGCCGACCACATGAAATGACAACCTAAAACAGGACATGACTTCGACAAGGAAATCATATTTGGATGGAGACTGCTGAAGATCGAGATAAGATTTAGAAGACTGCTAGCGAGATTTACAAGAAACCTGAAACGGATAGCAGAGAGAACCTTAGACGAAGATATTTGAAACAGCAAAGAGCACAACAGCAGAGATGAACTAGTGAAGCTGGACCTGAACCTGAACCAACCTAGTGGCGCCGCGCCATCGAAAAAGATGCCCATCCATAGATATATATTACCCGTCTCTCCAATATTCCATTGCCTACTCAAGGATGCATATCCGGTACGGCTCGCAAATCCTTCCTTATCCTAATGGTAGGGACCATTACCGCCGGTAGGAGGGGTTCACATCGGCGTCGAGTCGAAGATGAAGTACCTGGGACTCGTCCTCGACAGTCGGTGGAACTTCGTGGAGCATTTCCGACGTTTGGCTCCCAGACTGGACCGGGCCGGGGCTACCTTGAAGCGGCTCCTGCCCAATCTAGGGGGTCCAAACGCCTCCTGCCGGAGGCTATACGCGGGGATCGTGCGGTCCATGGCCCTGTACGGGGCACCGGTGTGGGCGCATTCGTTGAGGCGGCGGCCTGCCCGCCGGTTGAACGCGTCCCAGAGGGTCATGGCCACCCGGCTGGTCCGGAGATACCGCACGGTCTCCGGTGAGGCGGCGAGCCTCCTTGCCGGATTGCCGCCATGGGATCTGGAGGCAAAAGTCCTCGCGCAAATTTGGGAGTGGCGCGGGGAGGCGAAACGCCGGGGCTTGACTCCGATGCCGCGAGAAATCGCGGCACAGCGGACAGAGCTCCGACGGGATCTCATGGCGTCATGGAGAGTGCGATTGTCGCAACCCAGTGCTGGGCACGCCACTATTGCGGCGATAAGTCCCCTCTTTGTGGAGTGGCTGGAGAGGCGCCACGGCGTCCTCACCTTCCGCCTGACGCAGGTCCTCACCGGACACGGCTGTTTCGGGAGGTACCTGTTTCGGATAAGGCGAGAGGAAACGCCCGGGTGTCATCACTGCGTGGATCGCCCGGAGGACACGGTGGAGCATACGGTGGAGGTATGCCTGGCTTGGGCAGAGCACCGCCGTGTCCTCGTGGAGGCGATCGGTGGCGGGGATCTCTCGCTTCCGGCCCTGGTCCAGGCCATGGTATGGAGCGAGAGGGCATGGGAGGCCGTCACCTCCTTCTGCGAAGCAGTAATGCTCGCGAAGGAGGAGGCGGAGCGCGTGAGGGAGAGGCAAATTTCGCGCCCTCACGCCCCTAGCCGCCGCAGGAGGAGACGCCCCGGGCGTCGGGAATCGATCGCGGATTCCCGGCCACCGTAGGCGCGGGCTTGCGGACGGTGAGCAATGGGTAGCTCGCCATCCGGTAAGGACCAAGCCCGGGTCGACGGCGCGTTGTGTTCCACGCGCGCCTCAAAGAGTGTCAGCGAGTGAAGGGGTCCTATGAGACCATTGCCTGCCGGGGTTGCGGGAAAGTCCGAAAGGGATACCGTGGCCCCCTGGCATTGCACAGGCAAGAGAAGGAACACGGGTGGGTTTTAGTCAGTAAGAGTCTGACACGCCCTCCCGCTCCACCCAGAGCGGGAGGAGTCATTTGATGATTTCCCACCCAAAAAAAAAAAAAAAAAAAAAGGGACCATTACCGCGCCCCCCGGTCTACTCCTTGATATGCAATGGCCTCTGTGCCTCTATGCCTTCACAGCAAGCTCCAGGGGCTAGTGTGAATCTCGGGTTCATTCGATTTATCGAGTCTGGTTAAACCACGCGGGGATCGGTGCATTTCATTCATTCATTAATTCATTGAAATTGAATGAAGAAGCAATAATAATTAGATATCTACCTACGATGCCACATATAGACACACAAATCCACACGATTAATTAAACTTATGTAGGTTCCGTATCACTATCGGGGTTTCTACCTACAAAAAGAAAATGAGATCCCATCAAAAATATAACATGTATAAAAAAATGCAAGTCTCGCAACGCAGTTCTTCTACCGCAAAAAGCACACGGCAATAGAATCGACATTCAGTCATACAGCAAAATCTATCCAATATTAGCGCTGCTCTTGATTTAATTAGAACTATTTAAAATAGTAAATTTAAAAAAAAAAACAAAAAGTCTTTTATTCAAACTAGGCTGAGAATCAGCACTTTTCGAACGACAAAATTACATATTATAGTCCCCCAAAACGCCCACCCTTCACCACTTCCTAGTGCTTTTGCTGTGAAGAAGAAGTGGCGCAACAAACTCCCTAGCAGCACAGCTGTCTGTAGAGTAGATTATTCTTATGGGATTATGTTGCCATGCGATGGCCAAGTCATTCTATTTATTAAAGAAATAAAGATGACAAATAGATAGATACTGAATAAATTAACTTATTTGGTTTTACATTAAATCTCACATCTTTTTGCGGTAGAAGAACTGCGTTGCGAGGCTTGCATTTTTTACATCTTATCTTTTTGATGCTTAGAGATATAATACTGGAGAAGTCTTAGGGTCAGTTCACGATCAGTTTCAGTTTTCTTCACGAAAAGGTATAATTTCAATGCTAGCGTGAACGCGTGTCGAAGTACGCTGAGAGTCGCGGTGCTGCGCAGTGCGTGTACCTTATTTTGTGTAGTAAATAAATTCAATATTGTGTCGGATCTTAAAAAAGTGCGCGTCCCGTCGCGTTTCGGTGTGAACTGACCCTTATGCGCAATATTCCGAACAACAAAGTCTGTCACATTTGGAGGGGGACACGGTAGCTACTACAAAAAAAAAACAATTGCTGCTCGCTCGGAAAAAGAATTCCGTACCAACGGTTTTTTTTTTAATGGGAATATATAAATTTTAATAATAACAACTATATATTAATTGTTATTGTACCAACAATAAAATTTTAAAAATCACTAGGTTCATAACACCTGCTGATTTTTTAAATTAATCAGTTTTTAGTAAACATGGCGAATTCATATATGAGGGTCCCTTTTTTTGTAATTTACCCAATTCTCATATCTGTATAATAATATGTTATAGCGGCTTTAGCTAGCTCTACCTTATGACTATGCAAGACATCGGTATCGTGATCATCATGGTTATGTTATGTGTTAATTAAATTAAAAAACGAGTAGGTACTTTCGGTGGACCCCCTTCAGGAACAAAGCTCTTTGTCACGTATGATTTCAAACATACAAAATTTCACATCCGCTACCTTAAATTTATATTTTGACCTCCCTACCTCACTATCGACTTTAGCACCCTCGAAAACTATGAAAACGACACCCATGACGAAAAATTTAAAAAAATTCTCAGCCTCCATCTTGAATTTTCATTTTGACCAAATTCACACAAGCCACGTTTAAAGAATTTCGTTACAAAAATCCATTTTCTTTGAACAACAAAAAATACTAATTCGTCCTTAGTACTCAGGCGTGTATTTTTGCTAGAAGACATAATCGCTTGTCAGGTGCATGTCAGTATTGCTGATTTGACGTACATTTTCTACTCTGACTAAATATTTAAAAAAATACTTCGACGTATTTGAACTCTATTTACAAGTTTTAACAGCACAACCAGGCATTTTCACGGAGCACTAAATGAGAACCGCGCGACTCGAAACGATTAACGATGTGCGTTAGAATCGATTTGAAAGTAAACATTCGTTCTTGTACTTTTACAGAAGGGAAAGTGTTCGTAAGGCTTCTTCAGTTTTATATACTCTAAGTTTTATGGGATTAGGCTTATCCATTCCATACCCATGAACAAGCCCATGAATATAACGAAACAAAATAAAACAAAGGCAAGTGAAATGATATCAGTACAGTCAAGAACATAAATACCTTAGTGTGATATCACACTGGCGATTTGCGAGCGTGTTTCCAGCGAAGCGATTTGTAAACGGGCTATTCGCGGGTGCGAAGCGTACTAGCCGCGACCACGCGGCGTTATCGCCGCGTTTTCACACTCGCTTGTCTCGCTCTGTCTTGTGCACTCAGGTCAATCGCTCTCGTTCCGCAATCGCGGCGAACTCGTTGCGCACACTCAGCGAGCTCGCCTCGCTGGAAACACGCTCGCAAATCGCCAGTGTGATATGGCCCTTACATTTACGCAAGATTCAAAAACGATTCTCCTTTACTTTTCAGTCTTTTCACTAAATCTATTATAAATACCTATTAGTAGATATTTCCTCAAAGTTGCAAACGCTATTTCACGAGAAAATCGATTAGAATTTTACCTATAAACTATTTTTATTCACGTGTTTTTCACCATCAACTGACTTTTATATACCTACCTAATCTCGAACACCCTCGTATGAATTGATAAAATAAATAGGTAGGGGAGAGGGTGTCTATCCGACCATTCATCTTTATTGATGGGAAAATTAAGTTTTGGGGCAATGCATCTAAACTGTTTATGCTTACGTTCATAAATAAATAAATTACGGTTATTATTTATAACCAATCACAGTACTGTACCCTAATTGCGTTATACACGATCAATCAGAAACTGAATCGTTTTGAAACAGATTGCTAATCCATTGCTTCATAATCAGCAACGTAAATACCGAACGCAATGAATGACAGACAATGAACTGTCAAAATGAAAAACAGATTAGTCGTAATCGTTTACGAAAATATGATACGTAATAAGATAGCTGGTTATTATATTTTAATTTTAATAATTTGTTAGTTTATTTAGTTTATCTAGTGTATATATTTGTATCCTAGTTAATAAATAAACATCACAGTACTTAGGATTTGTGTAACCTAGTCTCACAATTTCACAAAATTGGTGAGCCTAGCCCATCAATATAAATATAACAGAGCTGCTTAAATTAGCTGTAGAATTCTATTAAGGGTTCATACAGTTGATGCTCCATCAACGATTCCTCCCACTCGAAGAATAACCTTGTAAGCTTACACGTGGCAAAATAAGGAACAAGATAAATTCACTCGTTTTTATCAATGCTTTATTGAAAATATTCAGCGCCAGATTAGATCAGCGCGGCTCCTGTAGTAAATTCTACCTAGGCTTAGCTTAGCTTAGAATAAACCAAGTTCTACCATATGGTAGAGATAAACTAGTCAAATCAATGTTTGTAGACAAAGCCACGGTAATATTATCATAAATATTACTGACAAAGCCGTTCTGTTCCTGTTAATAAACAGTCAATTATGTACTTCACCAAATGTTTTTTTCAAACAATGCTAGCTGTAAATACGAGTAGGTACTTTTTATAAACCTTTATGATTCATTTTTAGAATACCTAGTGCTGGCAGTGTTTTAATTGTAATTCTTATAAGAGCGCTCGAGAGCGTAGCGTAGAGAGCTCAATTTTTTTTTCTATAGGTATAGCTTTTTCAAAAAACTCTATGAATCAGGAGAAACTTGCAAGAAAAGATGCAAGAGCGAGCGAGTTTCTTGCCCATTCTTATCCATACGAAATCTAGCTTTTGGAAGGGGCGACTAGTTCTTTTTTTTTTTTTGTATCTTGTGACGTTCAAAAGTGCCTTTCGTGTGCCTAATTGAAATAAATTATTTGACTTTGACTGAGTAGGGGTTGGTCGCACACCTCAGACTTTTTGTAGAGCGATTATCGGGCCGATGAAAATTCAATACATTTTACGAGCGACTTTTTGGAGAACTTGTGCGTTTACCGTAAGAAATTCTGTTTTATTTTCGCAAACGAAATAATCGGGTAAGATAATATCTTCAATAAATGTTTAACAATTGTTATTTTGTTGTCAGTCTGTCAGCGAACGTAGGATGCTACAAAAATCTGCAGGCTTTGTGTTATTCTGACTTGATCTTCCTCTTCATTTTACCTACCTCATGTTTATATCGCACCTTTGTATATTTGTTTCCAGAATAGTATTATTATTTACGTTGTCTGAATACAAGACCACTCAAATTGACCGGCTTAATGTAAGAATATTCCCTGAGGGTTTTCTGTTGGAACATCTACTGCAGCATGCCAAATCGTAGGAGGCTGGGATGCAGACGGTAAAGATATCAATAAATTATGTAAATTATGTTCAGAGTAAATATGGGCAACAATTAACAATTGAACAATTGTTTTCAGGTGAATCGGAAAACATCTTGGATTATATGGCCAACACTGATCCTTGTTCAATAGACAACTGCTCAAATAGACGCAGAATATACGACAACTCATATAAAAAATACAAAAGAGATGTTGAGATGGTAATGGAATTAGGAATAGATTTTTACAGATTTTCTTCACCATGCACTCGCATTCTGTAGACTGTTCACTAGTTTTCCCGATCATTTAAACGAAGCTGGAGCTCAATATTACAGCAATTTAATTGACGAATTGCTCAAATACAACATTGAACCGATGGTGACGCTGCTGACTTGGGAGGGTGGACCAACCCAGAGATAGCCGACTGGTTCGCAGACTATGCGCGCATCGTTTATGAACTGCATGGTGATAGAGTAAAGTATTGGATATTATTGAATGTACCAAGGGAAATCTGCTATCAAGGTTACGGAGCGGATATTATAGCAACCGGAGTGAATATCAAAGGTGTAGCTGAATATGTGCGCCAAGAACATTGTGGTGGCACACGCCAAGGCTTACCATGTTTATGATCAAGAATTTGGACCAAAATATAATGGATATATCTTTATAGCGCTGAGCGCAGAGTTCTTTGAACCAGAAACAGAAAATTAAATTGAGGCTGCCGAAGAAGGTAATCAGTTTAAGGTATGAAAATTGAACCCAACAAAAATGTTTGGTAGTTTCTTGAGATGTTCTTAAAAAGGAAGATATCAGACTTGAAACTGTTTCCATATAACTAGTCACTATTTACTACAGGTTGTTCCATGGGGCTTCTACAAAATGTTGACAAATATCAGGGAGGATTACAACAACCCTACGGTGTACGTCACAGAGAATGGCTTTTCAAACTATGGCGGTCTGGATGACGATGAACGGATCTCTTACCATAGACGATACCTCGACGCCATGCTCGACGCGATAGCTGATGGTTCTGATGTGTATTATGCTGAGTGGAAGCCTTCTTGTCACAACAGTCCTGACGTGCAGCTGCCGACTATTTCTGTTATGCTTTTATTCATATTTTATAATAGGGGTTAAAGTATGAAAATGCCGTTTTATTGTTATAAGTACTTCGAATTGACATAAAAAGGTAATGGTAACTGTTTGGTAACTCAGCATGGTGTTATTCACTATAGCTTTCTCCGATCTGGTCAATCAATAACGGCAGATGTCTACTGTGCTGAACTCCGAACAATGATAGCAAAACTAGTAGTGAAACAGCCCCGACTCATGAATTGATCTTCACCATTATTGCTCCATGATAACGCAAGACCTCATACAGCACGAGAAACCGTTTTAACTCTACAGGAACTGCAATTAGAAACCATTCGTCACCCTCCGTACGAGTATTCGCCAGACCTTGCTCAACGGACTACCATTTTTTTCGTGATTTGGACAATTTTCTACGTGATAAAAAGTTTTCTTATCAGGAGGCAGTACAAAATACTTTCACACAGTTTGTCGAATCTAGATCACGAGAGTTCTATCGCAAAGGCATAAATTACCTTCCTATTAGATGGCAGCAATGTATAGATAATAATGGTAATTATTTTGATTAAATAAATATGTTTAATTTAAAGTTAGTTTCTTAAAGTAAAACTTCATTTGATAGGTACTTCATCCCTATGCGGTACATTAAATTCGATAAACATCTGAGTACACACATCAAGCTATACATTTCCGTCGTTAGTCTGCCACGTTAGCCTAGTGGTCGCAAGCGCTACAGCTGAACATGAGGTCCTGGGTTCGATTCCCAGGTCGGGTAAAGTGTCATTGGGTTTTTCTTTCTGGAATTTCTCAGTAGCAGCCCGGAGTCTGGATTTGTGCCCGGTTGATGGCAATAGGCTCGCCCCCTATTACATGGGACTTAAACATAACTGGCGAAATGTGGGTGTACTATAGGTACACCTCTGCCCAACCCTTCGGGGAAACAAGGCGTGATGTTATGTTTAGTTTAAAAAAAACCGAATTTCAATTTTTCAGTAAAAATTGGCAATTTCATACTTTCACCCCTAATGTTATTGATCTATGTATTTTGTTTTCTGTTTACCTACTCTTGTCTTTTTGTATGCACGTGTTTCTGTGACAAATAAAACTATTTTTCTATCTTTCTTTCTAAGTTAGAGCCTACTCTATCTGGAGGCTTATGGATAACTTCGAGTGGATGCGAGGATATACGTGAGTCTTTAAATCTAAACAGTATATCATAATGAATTTCTATTCTGGATTAAGCAGGTAAAAACATTTTATAAAATCATCAGCCAGACTCCTAAGACCGGTAACAGTGACAGTGGGCTATAAGTACTCCGTCAGAGAAAACATCGTAATCAATACATAAGAAACGCGGTATATCTTACGTTGTTCTTGAATAGGTACTTAATGAATATCTTAGGATACGCTTCTTTGCCGACCTACCTCTGTCGTGTGGTCAAGGCCTATTTGACGGACAGGGCCATCATCTACCCCGGTCACCAGGGAGAGTGGAACCGGCGAGAGATGTCGTGCGGTGTCCCACAGGGATCGGTCCTGGGGCCGCATCTGTGGGACATCGGATACGACTGGGTGCTGCGCGCAGACCTCCCCAATGGCGTCAGCGTCGTTTGTTACGCTGACGACACGTTGGTCCTGGCGCAGGGGAGGTCGCACCAGGCGGCGGCCGAACTAGCACACACGGGGTTGCGACAATCGTGGCCAGAATCCTGCAGTTGGGACTCGAGGTGGCCTTGCACAAGTCCGAGGCCATGTGTTTTCATGGTCCTCGGAACGCACCACCGTCGGGTTCCCAAATAACGGTAGGAGGGGTTCACATCGGCGTCGAGTCGACGATGAAGTACCTGGGACTCGTCCTCGACAGTCGGTGGAACTTCGTGGAGCATTTCCGACGTTTGGCTCCCAGACTGGAGCGGGCCGGGGCTGCATTGAAGCGGCTCCTGCCCAATCTAGGGCCCACCCAGAGCGGGAGACGTCATATGACGATTTCCCCCCCCCCCCCCAAAAAAAAAAAAGGATACGCTTCTTGAATTATTCGCGTCTCTATTAGTGCGAAGAAATGTACGTAGGCCTAGTAGATAACTAAGGACATAGTTGAAGTCTTATTTAAACGACAAAAAAATCAAACAATGCTACTTCCATCGGATTTCCATTTGAGCCCATGTTTAATTTAATGTCACTTTTATTCGTTTCAGTGAGCGGTTCGGTCTATACGAGGTGGACTACGAGAGCCCTGAGCGCACACGCACTCCGCGCAAGTTTATTCGTTTCAGTGAGCGGTTCGGTCTATACGAGGTGGACTACGAGAGCCCTGAGCGCACACGCACTCCGCGCAAGTCTGCCTTCGTGTACAAGGAGATGCTGCGCACGCGCACGCTCGACTGGCACTACAAACCCGACAACACCGTCATGACTATCGACGAAGGACACTAAAGCTTCGTTCAGACTAGCGCGACGCGACAGCGCAACGCGACACCGGCTATTGTTAGTTTGTTACACCGTGAAGTTTTCTTAGAAATTGTATTGTTCAAGTAGCGTCGCGCCGTCGCGTCGCGTCGCGCTGGTCTGCACGAGCCTTAACACATGACATACGGTAAAAAACTCATATTTATAAAATAAATGTTTCTAATAAATTTTAAGCATTCATCTTTTAATCTAAAATTTGAGAGTATGACCATGTCGAGTGGTATCGTTTTGGCAATATGGTTGCATTCATGTTCTAAACGGGCGTCATAGACGTTCACTGCTGAGAACACTAAAAATACTAGCTAAAAGGCAAGGCAAACAAATATTATTTGTTCCGAAAATTGATAATAACTAGTCATAAATTAAAGCACTATATTCAACAATCACTCATCAGTAAACCTACCAAATTTATTTGCTGGCGCAACTATAGAGGCGGCAGAAGCAATACACAATCGTTATCAAAGTCAGTCAAAGTAAAATAATTTATTACAATTAGGCACATCAAAGGTACGTTTGAACGTCAAAATTTACAAAGAAAAAATTGAATTGATCCTAGCCGACCCTTCCAAAAGGTGGTGAGGTACCAGAAAACTACACTATCGACCTGATATAAGAATGTACCATCACATAGTGTGTTTCTGATCTAGCACTTTTCATATGATCAACTTGAGCTGTCAAAAAAAGATTATCTTGAAAACACCGAAACAAATAGGTAATCGAAACCACTCAAACTAGAGATAAAGTACACAACAAGGAGATGCAGTGATAAAGTAGGTGCGCAAGAGATAGTCCGTATCATAGATTCCTTATCCTAATCTAGACCTATGCTCACGTTTTGCTTGCTCTCTTCAGCGACCAGAGTATGGTTAGATGTTTATGTTAATGTTGATGGACCATGTATATGTTTTTCTAGCATTTCCTTGACCGTAACTGAGGTTAGTAGGTATGGGTATTGTCATACAGGCACATAACTGATGTTATCATCGCTGCTTTAGTCAGCCTCATACAGTTGGCCCTATCAACAAAACACATTTTGTGGCAACAATGAAGTGTAAGTAACAATTTATAAACTTGTATCATTTTGAAATTGATATTAAACATGTTACATCAGGCAAACGCTTCTAAGTAACCGGGGCATGTATGGAAATTCCTCTTGTAGTTTTTCAAGAAGCTCGACAGCAACAAAAATTATACTTTTAGAGATATTGAAATTGATGACGCAGCATTTGCAAGGAGTTCTTTATTATCTACATTCAATGTCCAAATATGTCACCCCACCTATATGAAGATAAGATCTTCAATAAATTTTAAACGACTGCTCTTGTGTTGTTAGTCCATCGCCTAAGCGAATGCAAGATGTTGCTAAAATCTGCAGGCATTATGTAAGTAAAGGGCTAACTTATACTCAGCCGAATTGCAATCTTTTCTATAACATGTTAATATCGTATTTATTTTCAGATTATTATTATTTACGTTGTCTGAACATACGGCAGCGCAAATTGAGCGGGATGATGCAAGACAATTCCCTGAGGGTTTTATGTTTGGAACATCTACTGCAGCATACCAAGTCGAGGGAGGCTGGGATGCAGACGGTAAGGATATCCATCAGTAAATTGTAATTATGTTGAGAACGACTAGATATTCTGCAATAATTACCCATACCTAAATACAATTGTTTCCAGGTAAATCCAAAAACATCTGGGATCATTTGACTCACACTAATCCTTGTATGATAGACGACTGCTCAAATGGAGATGTTGCTTGTGACTCGTATAACAAATACAAAAGAGACGTTGAAATGATGAGGGAATTAGGACTCGATTTTTACCGATTTTCTTTATCATGGACTCGCATTCTGCCCACCAGTTTTCCCGATCATATAAACGAAGTTGGTGCTCAATATTACAGCAATTTAATAGACGAAATGCTGAAATACAACATTGAGCCAATGGTTACGCTGTATCACTGGGACTTGCCGCAAAAGCTTCAAGACTTGGGAGGGTGGACCAACCCAGCAGTAGTTGACTGGTTCGCGGATTATGCGCGCATTGCCTTTGGATTGTATGGTGATAAAGTAAAGTATTGGATTACAATGAACGAACCAAGAGAGGTCTGCTATCAAGGTTACGGAGCGAATACTAAAGCACCTGCACTCAATATCAAAGGTGTGGCTGAGTATATGTGCGCTAAAAACCTTTTATTGGCTCACGCCAAGGCTTACCATATTTATGATCAAGAATTTAGACCGAAATATAATGGTTCTATCTTTATATCCCTAAGTGCCCAATTTTATGAACCAGAAACTGAAAAAGAAATCTTGGCTGCCGAAGAAGGTAATCAGTTTGAGGTAGGTATGCTAACTCTACTCTAGTTTACAAATATTTATAAATAACGGTCTTGCGAGTCTACGTAGGTAGTACCTACCTTTCACGGTAACTTTGTTTTTATCTATTTCAGTGGGGCGTTTATGCTCACCCGATATTTTCCGACACTGGAGACTTTCCACCTATCTTGAAAGAAAAAGTAGCAGCTAAAAGTGCAGAACAAGGTTTCTTCAGGTCGCGGTTGCCTGAATTCACACCGGAAGAAGTAGAATTTGTTAAGGGGACCTCTGATTTTTATGGTCTAAATCACTATACGACTTTTTTAGTGTATAGAAATGAGTCAGTAGTGGGCCGATATGACATTCCATCATTCTACGATGACCTGGGAAATGTACACTATCAACCTAGTGACTGGGAACATGGCGCGTCAAGTTTTCTAAAGGTAATTTCTTATTAGCTTCATGGCAGAGCGAAAAAAAAACACGGGATCCGACCTTTTAATTTACACAACGGGCGCATTTAATTTGCTACAGGTTATTCCATGGGGATTCTACAAACTGTTGACGAAGGTCAGGCAAGATTACAACAACCCTGCGGTGATCATCACCGAGAACGGCTACTCAAACTATGGCGGTTTGGAGGACGACGACCGGATCGCTTACTTTCGACAATACCTGAGCGCCATCCTCGACGTGATAGATGAGGGCTCTGACATCAGAGCTTACACTGCCTGGAGTATTATGGATAACTTCGAGTGGATGCAAGGATATACGTGAGTTATTGTGTCAAAAATAAAAAATCACCTAATCACATTCCCGTAACTTTAGCCATACAATCGAACCACCCATGCGAATACGTCTCTATCTACTACGATCAAAGTTAGTATCTAGATAAAACTTAATATCATGTAGAGGTTATGAGAACTACACAAAGAAAGTTTAAATTCAACGTTTATAACAAAACCCAACGATTTCAATGACCGTGCTACTCTACTCCCATTTTTTTAATGACATATATAATTATATTTGTTCAGTGAGCGGTTCGGTCTGTACGAGGTGGACTACGAGAGCCCTGAGCGGACGCGCACTCCGCGCAAGTCAGCCTTCGTGTACAAGGAGATGCTGCGCACGCGCACGCTCGACTGGCACTACGAGCCTGACACCACCGTCATGACCATTAACGAAGGACATTAACACATCAAAATGCAATCAAATACTCTTAAAAAATAAAAAACTGCGCAATAATCTAAAAAGTTCCTAGTTCGAAAACCTTTTTGGAACAGCTTCTTAAGGTTAGTAGGCTACCTAACTAAGGGAGTGAGCAATTTATTAATTTCATTGGCAGGCCAGTCTTGCGCGGCGGTTGAATCTGCTGAGAGAACCAAGTTCAAACAAGGCTTCTATATACAAATGTAGAAACTATACAGGGTGTTCTTTTGATATCCCATCACTCTACTAGGCTATAAATAAGACCATGTCAAAGAATCAACTGTCATATAAATAATTTTTCAAAAATATTTTTTTCTTTATGAAAATAATTTGACAGTCATTTATCACACTAATCCTACTAATATTATAAAGGCGAAAGTTTGTGAGTGTGTATGTTTGTCTCTTCTTCACGCTAAAACTACTGAACAGATATGGATAAAATTTGGCACACAGACATTTTATAACCTGGATTAACACATAGGATACTTTTTATCCTGATATTCCCACGGGATCGAAACTTATGCGGGTGAATCCGCGGGGCGCAGCTAGTATAAAATATAACCCATGTGAAATATAAAAAATAAAAAAACATTTAAATCAAACTATTTTCGGTCATAATCTATGATGGCACGTTGACATTTTTTTTTAATGTACGAGTCTAGTTATGTTATTTATTCTAGTCTGTTATGTTATCTTATAAAAATAAATATGCCATATGATTCTTTGAAATGGGGTCATTAATACCTTAGAGTTATGGGATATCAAAAGGAACACCTTCTATATTTGTTTAAACTTTGTTCTCTCAGCAGTATATAATATACAGCCGCACAACACTGGTATGCCACAGTTTTAGTTATCTTATGGGGGTGGGAGGGGTCTAGACGTAAGATCCCAAAAGTAAACATGATGAATGAACACCGAATCATATGAAAACGTTACTTTTTTATAACACAAACCAACGCGTTTTTATATTTTTGCTACTTCTTCTTCCAATATTGAGTAGATGATCTTACGTAAGATTGAAAGGGGGAATTCAAGGGGGAAATGGGAAGGGGTCATTCAAAACCTATATTGTCTTACGTAGTTGCGAGGAGGGGTCAAAAAGTAGTTAAAATTGTCTTACGTAATAAATGAACAGCCGCACGCGAGTATCAACTGATAATCAAACAAAAACTAATCTAATCGGATTTAGCATATTTTGATGAACTGCCAAAACAATTTGTTTGTTTTGACATAAAAAAATGAGATAAAATAGAAATAAATGAAAACCCCGATGATAAAAATTAGGTAGATACGGTATTAACTTGTGCAAAATTTCATTCAAATTCTATTCAATTTATTTGGCCTTTCCAAAGTCTATGAAATATTTTGCATACATTGTTACTAGAATTAAAATATTGAATCACGTGAAGCATTGATCATCTCTCGATTGACGTAGATAGATCGATCTTGGGTAAATATATCCAAACATATAAAAATAAATCGCAGGTAAATTGATATACCTAGGTATGAGCATGGTATGAGTAGAAAGTATTTTTAGGTACTCACAGTTTTGTCTACTGCCAACCGTATTATTCTAACCAATTTTACGAATTTATTAAAGGAGAAATTAGTCGTTTGTTACACGCATTTATAAAATTAACACACGGCTCACAGGCAAAAAAAAACAAATGACACTCGGAAAAAAATAAATGAAATTCTTCTTTTTTAAATGACCTATATTATTTGACTGATTTAATAATGAGCAGTTCGTAATTTAAATGAATGAGACCAAACAATTTAATTGAACAACCTTTTTTCGCGTTCCTCTAAGCTAAACCAATGAATAGATACTAAAATGTGCAATAAAGTAGTAGGAACTTATTTAAATTTTACTGACAGACAGTGGTTGTTTAGCTTCCTAAGATTCTCGTTTTAATCTATATAAATAAAAATGACCAAGTGCGTGTCGGAGCACGCACAATGAAGGGTTCCGAAGTTGTGTTGATTTATCACAAGAACAAACTTAACATTGTAATTTGTAGTTAACATGTCCTCTCATGCCATTCCAACAGCAAATGTAAGTTTGTACCTACGCACAATATTGAGAGATTAACATGTTATTTTAGAGAATAGACTTCTTATAGGTTTTCCTGTAATCTATGAGTATTAGAACTTTTTTTTTTCAAAATATTAGGTTCTGTAGAGTCGGAGATAAAGGGGGGAATGGTAAATTTTAATTAATTTTCTTAAATATCTTTTCAAGTATTCATTTTAAAATTATAACAAAAATATATTTGAGATCCTCACAACAAGCCCTTTCAATAATACGTACGTCATACGGTACAGTTTTACTAGGTACAGTAATTAGAAAATTTGTCCCGAAAAGTGACCCCCATATTCAAAATTCAAATAAACAAATAACTAATTTAATTTAATAAAATAATAAAGAAATAAATGAAATTTTCGGCCACAGAAATTCATATGTGTACCAAACAACTAAATTGGTCCAGTAGTTGCGGAGCAAATTGGCTGACAGACGGACAGACAGACAGCCAGCCTGACAGACAGATAGACACGTAATTCTATAAAAAAAAAACAGTACCCTTTGTTTTTTTCATTCGGACGTAAGGATTCCTAAAAAATCGTGGTTGGTTTTTGTTTTAAAATGTTTGTAATACGTGGGACACATTGGAAGTTCTTAGAAAAAAAAAACCTTTTTTTTTTAAATAACAAAAATAATCATCATTTCCACTTCACCGAATGGTGCTTTTCGACAGCAAATACACGAGTTACTTTTAAAACATCCATATCACTGTAGCGGTTACACCGCCACATACTAACTACGCATCAAAGACATGACGTCACACAAATCCTGCATCGCGCAATTAGAGTTTACCGCGCGAACGACATAGATAAGACTATCCGAAATCAACAGTCGGGCAGTCGGCCCGCCAGACACAACACCCGTCTGGTTGGAGGATCCTCCCTTTTCTATGGTGGATGAGTGAACTGTACACCCTGTTTCTCATGCCCCTAAATCACTATAGATGTGCCGATAATATTCGAAGAGTTCCCTCGATTTCTCCAGGATCCCATCATCATATCCTGACCGGTGCCGTGGTAGCGGTCGGCGTACGCTACTTCCAAGTTACTTGCAGAAATGTTTTCACCATTGTCTTATTATCCGTGTTCTCGCAATATCCCTAGGGTTTTCGCAAAAATTCGAATGATCAAATTATCCTACGACATGTATAAAGTGACAGTAAAACAGCTAAGCCAGTTTTGTAGCATTGCTGCGAGGATTTTTAAAGGCCCCAAAACTCGAGAAATACTTTTTCATCAAATCCCAAACTGGACCAAATAATATGTTCAGTAAGTAAAAGGCAGTTTGTAGATAGGTTACTAGTTAGGTTTTCTTTTGACTATTGATACAGAAATAGGAAATACTTTGTCGACAACAAAAAAAGTTAGAGTATCAGACGAGTAAAGGATGGTATATTTAGTATGCGTAGGGGGCCCTAAGCATGCTAAATATCTCGCTTTACCATTCTTTACTCGTCTGATACTCTTGCTTTTTTTCTGTCGACAAAGTCATTCATAGTATTTCCTATTTTTGTATCAATAGTCAAAAGAAAACCTAACCTTTTCGAGGCAGCATGCTAAATATTTCGTCGTACATTCCTGGGAGGACGGGCCCCATTTAGTTTTGCCGCCCCAGGCCCCGACAGGCTTAGTCCGCCACAGATCTCACTATAGGTACTTAACTACCTACATTATACAATATCTCACGTTTAGCTTCGATTTTCTTCAACGCTTACGTTCATGAATAAATAAAGAAGTAGGTAAGTACTTTAGATAATAGGAAAACACGTGACGTGCAAAACAAGCCAGTCAATGTTTTACATTATGTCAATTTAACGCGGAACAGCCGATATTGAAGTTTTATTACTTACACATGCAGATTTTACTTATAATTCATGAAGGTGCTACACCCTTTCAGCAGAGTCGATATTCAGGTTTAATATGCTTCGGCCTGCCCGCCGGTTGAACGCGTCCCAGAGGGTCATGGCCACCCGGCTGGTCCGGGGATACCACACGGTCTCCGGTGAGGCGGCGAGCCTCCTTGCCGGATTGCCGCCATGGGATCTGGAGGCAAAAGTCCTCGCGCATATTTGGGAGTGGCGCGGGGAGGCGAAACGCCGGGGCTTGACTCCGATGCCGCGAGAAATCGCGGCACAGTGGACAGAGCTCCGACGGGATCTCATGGCGGCATGGAGAGTGCGATTGTCGCAACCCTGTGCTGGGCACGCCACTATTGCGGCGATAAGTCCCCTCTTTGAGGAGTGGCTGGAGAGGCGCCACGGCGTCCTCACCTTCCGCCTGACGCAGGTCCTCACCGGACACGGCTGTTTCGGGAGGTACCTGTTTCGGATAAGGCGGGAGGAAACGCCCGGGTGTCATCACTGCGTGAATCGCCCGGAGGACACGGTGGAGCATACGGTGGAGGTATGCCCGGCTTGGGCAGAGCACCGCCGTGTCCTCGTGGAGGCGATCGGTGGCGGGGATCTCTCGCGTCCGGCCCTGGTCCAGGCCATGGTACGGAGCGAGAGGGCATGGGAGGCCGTCACCTCCTTCTGCGAAGCAGTAATGCTTGCGAAGGAGGAGGCGGAGCGCGTGAGGGAGAGGCAAATTTCGCGCCCTCACGCCCCTAGCCGCCGCAGGAGGAGACGCCCTGGGCGTCGGGAATCGGTTGCCGATTCCCGGCCATCGTAGGCGCGGGCTTGCGGACGGTGAGCAATGGGTAGCTCGCCGTCCGGTAAGGACCAAGCCCGGGTCGACGGCGCGTTGTGTTCCACGCGCGCCTCAAAGAGATGTCAGCGAATGAAGGGGTCCCGATGAGACCATTGCCTGCCGGGGTTGCGGGAAAGTCCGAAAGGGATACCGTGGCCCCCTGGCATTGCACAGGCAACAGAAGGAACACGGGTGGGTTTTAGTCAGTAAGAGTCTGACACGCCCTCCCACTCCACCCAGAGCGGGAGACGTCATTTGATGATTTCCCACCCAAAAAAAAAAAAAAAAAAAGGTTTAATATGCTTGCCAGTCTGCAGGAAACTAAAAAAGCATTGCATCAATATAATTATTTAATTATTGCTTAAGACAGAAAGTGAAGCTTAGGCAGAAAATGAAGTTCCACGTAGTTATAGGGTAACTACGTGGGACTTCATTTTCTGCCTAACCAAAATCTATTAGCATCATCTTCATATTATGACATTGCTGACTTCAAAACTGAACTGGAAACCAGGAAATCGGAAAAAGACAATCGTCAAGGGACAGATCAATAATTCATATCATTCATTCAGAAAAACCAATCAGGCTTAATATTTAATGATGAAATATTCATAATTATAGGCTTTCTAAATTAAAAAGTTTATGTCAGCAAAGTGCGTACTTAGGAAGTTGGATTAGGACATACAACTGTATGTGGTGAGAAAGGGCCTCTAACGTGATTGTGACTTCAAAGCCGACGACCGTCGGTAATTTAATCAAATTCGCAGCTCGAGGCCTATTCAGCTTGATTCAATTTACAATGCGATTTCTCAATGTTACTTCCGCAGAGGTCAGGTCAGGTGGAGAAATATTTTCAATGTATTTTCTCTTATATGGTGTGTGTTCTTTATATAAACAGCAGCATAAATAAATAAAAAATATTGATTTATTTAAGCTTCAGGTTATAATTAACTGACACTGACTGACCTATTTTTTTATATTATTGTTTTATTTTTAAGAATAAAGATGTAACGGTCGTTATAGACCGTTCGTTCGCATAGCCGAAGAAATACTGCGAATTAATTTCTTAAGAGCCTTTGGCGCACTATTTGCAAAGTTATAGGTACGAAAAAGAACGAAGCATGCAAACAAGATAACTGCGAAGCGACGTTAATTGACAAGCCAGTGTTGCCAGTGTTGGCTGTCTACGCCGCTTTTGCAATCCAGCCACTTAACCTGACAACTGCACACTCCAGCGCCCAGCTGCAATCGTTCTGTTCGTGCCAAAAAAGAAAAGTTCTAGTGGGTAAACGTCTCCTCTACTCTAACCATTTGTTGGTTCAAGTAATTTCACAGACTCTTTCAGTTTTTCGTCATTCAATTTATGTAATTCTAACTATTATTTACCTTTTTTTTTGTGCCCGGATTATGGCTATAGGCTCGCCCCCTATTACAATGGACTTAAACATAACTGGCGAAATGTAGATGTATCTACTACAGGTACTATCGAAGAACTTCATATCAAAACAAAATCCCGTGAACACGATGACCACATCTGATACCGGCCCGGTTCTATAGCCGCCGAGCACTGCAGGCAGAAATAGTCCTTACGATGTATAGATATGAAGTTCTTCGATGGTACACCTCTGACCTCTGCCTAAACCCTTCTGGGATCACAGGCGTGATGTTATGTTGTGTTAAATATTATTTTAGCGGCTATACTTATATACCTGAAAATAATTATGTTAATAAATAGGTAGTTCAGGAAAAATATAAAAAAATGCTTCATCTAATAGAGGTAAAAAGGTCATAAAAAGGCGCAGTGATCATTTATATCACGTAAACCTTGAACCTTTCCCAACATAGGTATTGATAACTACGTATACTCGATATATGTAAATATTTACGTCTTGATAAGATATTGCTTTAATGGAAAGGCAACTAAGCGAGTTGGTCAAGCCATCAATAGCAAATTAATACCATACGTAACTGCTCTATGTGGGCCACCGTTGAACCGTCATCGTCTGCCCAGCCATTTCCCAAGTATGTCGGGGTCAGCTTCCAGTCTAACCGGATGCGGCTGAATATCAGTATTTTACATGGAGCGACTGCCTATCTAAACCATTAGTAGAAAATGATATACCCAAGCAGGACTATGAACCTACCTTTTCTCGAAGCGCTTCGTCGTTTTTTTGAACCCTCGTAAAAGCCTCGTAACTTGGGTTTGGATTATAACAGCTAAACAAAATTCTCAGGATATGATGTCAGTAGTAGACTAATTAAACATACAAAGTACTTTTGATTTTATTGATATCTAAAAAACCACGATTTCGTCACTGACTCACTGATGATCATCAAAATTCTTAGGGTACTTCCTGAAGTCCTAGAAAGCTGAAATTTGATATGTAAGCTAGTATTAATACACAAACAAAAAAACATAAAATGGAACTTTTACTCCCCAACCTCTTAAACTAGGGGATGGAAGTTTGTATGAGACTTTCGCAAATTTTGATGCTAGAGGTCAGAAAATTGATATAGGGACTCCTTGTTATAAATAATAAAATAGATATTTCAGGATGTTTAGTTAATCACCCCCCACCCTTTAAACTAGGGGATGGAAGTTTGTATGGGTTTTTATCAATAGAGCATTCGTTCACCGTGAATAGTTTCGAATCTGTGACGCGTATGCTATCACCATACATAAAAGTCAAGGGCTAAGTTAGAATAATGCTCTCATTGATATTGGGTCATCCACGTTCTCTTGTGGGCAGACTTATGATATGTAGCACTCTCTAGAGTGACTAATTTGCAAGGTGTTCACCTTATGACTGCTGGGCTGGGCCGTTTCGCTACCGTCACATGGGTGTAAGTTGAAAAATGTATTCACTGCTCATTACTTTTCAGAACAATAGTTCAATTCATTCATTTAGTTAATTTATTTTCATGTAGAGCCAAGCTTCTAACTCTACACGCCCCACCAATAATCGGGCCGGAAACGGCCTAGCCACATATTTTGACTAAAGTGTAGAGTTTGTGAAGTCAGGGCGTGTAGAGTTAGACGCTTGGCTCTACATGACATCTGATAACTTTTTGTCAGTGCGAGCCATACGGTCTCGTCTTGGCAACATTTTACATGAAAATGTTTTTGGTGGGTTTATATTAATGGAAAACTGACTGCCTCATTGGTCTAGTGGTCGCAAGTGCTACCGCTGAGCATGAGGTTCCGGGTTTGATTCGGTCCGGGCAAATTGTTATTCGGTTTTCCATCTGGAATTTTTCAGTAGCAGCCCGGAGTCTGGAGTTGTGCCCGATTGATGGCAATAGTCTCGCCCCCTATTACAAGGGACTTAAAAATAACTGGTGAAATGAGGGTGTACTATATGAGGGTACACCTCTGCCTAACCTTTCGGGGAATACAGGCGTGATGTTATGTTATGTATGTTATTTATTAATTAATGGAAAACTTGTTAACGACTGAATTGAGTGGAATATGTTTCGAAGTTGGATCGTAGAATCCACCTTCTTATCGTGTCATGTATAGTAGCAGTACTCAAATGAGTCTACTGACTTGGCAGCATGATCTTCGGGCGGTTCAATGAGCTGCAGTAGGTACCTACGTCAGTGGAGTGCTCGGTGAATCGGCCGGGGAACGTGATGTCATTATAGTGTCATACTGCCTTTCTTGATTGATTTGTGGTTTTATAGTCAATTGTTATTTTTAATGATCTATTCAGTAGTGTCATCATATCCGTCCACACCATAAATTGATCTCATTTATTATGTTAACCTAGTCTGTCTATCTAGTGCCTAATCATGCCTAGCCTTTTCCCAACTATATTGGGGTCGGATTCCAGTCTCACCGGATGCAACTGAATACCAGTATTTTACATGGAGCGACTGCCTATCTGTCCTCCACAACCCAGATACTAGGTAATACGATACCCCTTGATAAGACTGATTGCCAGACATTCAGGCTTCTGACGACCCGTAATGACTGTCAAAGACTCAAGAATGACAGCCGATGCCAACGGCTTAACGTGCTTTCCGAGGCACGGAGGAGTCTCGGTATGGTCACCCATCCACGGACCAACCCCTAAGACTGGTTGTCAGATTTTCGGGCTTCTGACGATCCGTAAAGACTGTCAAAGGTCCACGAATGACAGCCGGGACCAACTACTTGACGTGCTTTCCGAGGTACGGAGGAGTCTCGTTATGTAAAGATGGTCACCCATCCACAGACCAACCCCGGCAAGCATAGCTTAACCTGATGGATCGACCCGTGCAGCTGTTATTACTTAGCCACAAGCTCCTCCTAGTCTGTAGTGTAATGAACAATATAATAAATATTATTACTCTTATAAATATTGTCTGAAATAAAAAATATTTTTATATGTAAATTATAATGTTTATCCGTGGAAGAAACATTTGATCACATCGCGACATTTTATGAAAGATTATAATCGCCATGTTGTTCAATGCACGTTTGACAGCTAGATTGCCGTAATGGCCGAGCGATTGGCATCTGCCCTATAAGTCACAGGTTTTATTTTCACACGGAGCCAATATTTGTATAGCCTACGCCCTACGGGTGGTTGTGCAACTCGGTCGATCATAGTCTTGAGTTCTCAGCACGAGAAGACTTTTGAGAATGATTATGAGGTAGACGTAGACCATAACGGATGTTTGGATACCTACCAGTGTATTTTTTCATTTAGTTTTAATCTAAGGTCCGACCAGGGTGATTTTTTATACGTCTTGTTATTGGGTTGGAGTGGGGCACTATGGCGCATGGACTTTTTTTTTCGGAAATTTCTCAATTTTATTGCAGTACCGGGTTGACCTTGACCATAAAAACTATTTAGGTTCTGAGAAGCATGGCCTTATGACGCACTGTTTTCGAGTTAGGAGCTTTCTATTTTTTTCTCTTTTTTATAAAACGCTCTATATTTCCAAAATGGTAGCTCGGATGACAATCTTTTCTGGAAAGAAATTGTTGCTCTAGTCGAAAACCATGAGATGATTTAAAAATACCACGAAATATTGAGGAAAAAAAAATATTGAAAAAAAATACTGTCGGTCGATCTTTCAGCTTGAGTATCCTTAGGGGCAAAGGACAAATTTTTTTTTCGTATTTTTTCTCAATTTTATTGCAGTACCGGGTTGACCTTGACCATAAAAACCATTTAGGTTCTGAGAAGTATGGCCCCCCGACTCGGACAGGTTAGGTTAGAAGGGGATGGCGGGGTCGTAGACCCTGTTATTACAATATTTTTCAGTTCCACCTACTTTGGCCATTATAAGTGTGGTGTACAAATAGTAAAAATAAAATACCGCCGCGCACGCGCACCCCTCGCAATCAGCGTTCATGAACAAGCAGATAATCCGCACGCGATCGCTCGACTTTGATTGCGAGACCGATACCGGCATGACCATCCACGGGGACACAGAAATGTGGAGCACCGCTGTTTGTATATTGATCGTGTTCAATAAAACGTTTAAACTAATTAGAAATAGTAATTAGTTCCTTAGATAAACACTGTAGGACCCTTGACATGTTAAGGAAAAGGGTTTTCTGTGAAGAAGGATTTTTATGGAAATTTGTTACCGTATCGCAACCGGTAAATGCGATAACTTAAGAAAGAAGTTTGGTAATGGTCTCTTAGGACTGAACGACGGACGAAGGCCACATCAATCCACGGATTGATGTTTTTGATTCTTGATTTATTTCCCGCTTAAACAACCTAAAAATATGCCACAGGTAAAGAAAATCAGAGACAACACAACGTCATAATACCAACTTTTATACAAGAATAGGTAGACCTAGATATACATATTTGATACAGCTTGCCGTAATCAAAAGCAATCAAAATCATCAAATCTAATTATGCAACAAATTTTCGTAAACTATTACTACGACTAATCTGTTTCATTTTGACAGTTCAACAACATTCATTGCGTTATTTACGCTGTTGAGCAGATTTTTTTCCGAACTTATGAAGCAATGGATTAGCAATCTGTTTCAAAACGATTCAGATTTTGATTGATCGTGTATTACGCAATTAGGGTACAGGTTCTTAATAATTTTGTGAATATAACCAAAAACATAACATAGCATTACGCCTTCTCCCGTGTTTCCCCGAAGTGTTGGGCAGAGGTGTACCTGTAGTACACCCACATTTCGCCAGTTATGTTTTTTAAGTCCCATGTAATAGGAGGCGAGCCTATTGCCATTAACCGGGCACAATTCCAGACTCCGGGCTACTACTGAGAAATTCCTGTTGGAAAAAGCCAATAATACTTTGCCCGACTTGGGAATTGAACCCAGGACCTCACTAATAACTAAAACTGACTAAATCCGGAGTCACACGTAATCTGTTCGATTTATACACGTGTGACTCCGGATTTTTGATTTTGATTGTTTAATTTGTTTGATCTGACCTTTTAGTTGACTTTTTTGTCGTAGTTAGGTTTTAGTTGTATAACTTTTATTTTTATTTAAATTATTTTGGGGTTATAAACGTTAAAATATACAGGGTGGAAGGGACATCGACGCGAAAACTGATACCATGGATTTAGTACATTAATCTGAACCCCCCTCCGTTGAAATTTTTAGTCGGTTATTAAAAAAAAAATCTGTTTCATAGTAAAATTCAATACCTACGCAGTCAAAATGTATGGAACAGCAGATTTAAAAAAAAAATAACCGACGTAAATTTTCAGCGGAAGGCGGAAGCGGTTCAGAATCATATACTGAATCAGTTTTTGCGTCGATGTCCCTTCCACCCTGTATATATATTTGAAATGTGCTAATTAAGCCCTCTCATTTGATACTCAACACGGCAGCTTTTTTTTTTTAATATCTTGTTTCTAAAGGGCGCCAGGTTAATGTGACATCACAGCCAGTTGACGATCAAGACGCTTCCAACGATGCCTCATTTGTCAAATTATGATGAGTAGTTTAGAAGTTATGAGGTAACAGATCAACATACGTACAGACATTCCTACATACATACGTACCGGTCAAAATCATAACCCTCCTTTTTGCTTCGCCGTAGTCGGTTAAAAAGGGTTCGTAGGGATTGGTAGGCAATTCGTAGCAATCTTCGTAGCTCGTAGCGTTCAGTGTACTTTGCCTACCCACAAGGGAGAAGAGCTTGTTCCCAAAAACGAAAATAAGAATTATTGCAGAAGGGAAAATCGACAAAGGTGACTGAAAACCCCATAGGTTTAAAATTCTGTGTGATCGCGATAAAAATGGACCAGAGCGCTATTCTTTTGTGCCGAAGAAAAAAAAACAGTTAAAGAGTAATAGGTAATTAAAGCATCTCCAGTTTCTACATTTATTATACGTAGATAGGGCTTTAAAAACCTTTTTTTTGTAATGGATTTAAAAATTAAGATTTTTGTTATGACAGAAATCCCTTAACTGAAACACGAAAATAAATCAAGAGCATGTACCTAACACTCTGAAGAATAGGGGTATCAAAACTTAGGTAGTAAAACTATAAAAAATTCTAGTAGTATTATGAGGCGAAGGCTTTAGAAATCCCGCCTCATCTTTTACAAGAACGAGCGCTCCTGTCCCGGGAAACGGAGGAAATGCGGCAAATACGGAAATCATCCTATCGAGAGAGATCGAGAATTCGCATTTGTCCCGGCAGAAATGAACCGAGCGATAGGTAAGAAATATACCTGTACACATTTTACAGTTTTCATATTGAATATGAGAAGTATAAAAAAATACGATCAAGTTTCTACCGTTTGTCGTTGCTACCTACACATAATGTTATGTAAGAACATTTTTCAGAAAGTGCTTTAGGCACATACCTAGTCTTTATAATCGACGCTTCAGTTTTTTCTTTGATAAGTAGTTTAAATTCCTACGGGTTAGCTGGAATGCACGTAACTCAAGGCTACAAATTCCTGGCAAGCTGCAGGAATGTGGCCTCAGATGGTATTGTCGTACTAAATGTGGATTAGATATACGTCCCTCGCACAGGGGAAGGTTAGTGCCAAATAACTGCCTATAAAGATTTTATTTCCTAGTGGATAATGTGATGAGAGCAACAAACTTCCCATCGTGCTAGATAAAAACCGTCAGTAAACTACTAAATTAAATTTTTGTGGTTACGTGTTTGGAATGTTTTATGCTTACGTGTGCTGTGCATACACATAACGTAACAATGAATATTCTATATTCCAAGATCGATTACTCTTGTCATCCGATGTCGGTATGATAGCTTTCTTTCTTAAACTACCTGGCCGCCAACCGAACCAGTATAACGTGACCTGTCCAACCCTTACTCTGTTATATATAGTGTACAACAAAGGAGTTTTATAATGAATTCGCGAAGATCTTGTTTGATCACTCGTGTGATTTTGTGGCATTTCCAATCTATCTCGGAGCTCGAACACCGTCCCTAGGTGACTGTGGGTATCTTTCCAGGCATTTTATTTTTCACAAAACCGGTATTACCGAAGCTTTACTGGTATTGCCTTTAGAAATATTGGTTTTATTTTTAACTGGGAATGAATTTGTTACAGTTTTGTTATTTACTTTATGTATTTGTATAGGCTTAGGTCATCCATCGGTTTTCAACTGGGTAATAAATTGGTTAATCTCAACGCGTATTGTATTGCGATTTTGGAAATTCTTTTTACTTATAGGATATTTTGATACGCAGAAAGTAAAGCCAGATTTTGTATACCTACCTAATACTAAATTCCATGCAAATGGATGTCCACGCGACCCGCATACAAATTACCGATGTAGAATCAATTTAACGGGAATGGAGACGCGTGAAACAATACCTACACGGCTACACCCTGTACTCAGAGGGTAAAGGCTACAGGAGATAGCTGCGTACCTATGTAGGTACCGTTTTACGCTACAAGGCCCATTGCACACTCATCACTACTGCGTACAAACTTTTATCTGCCGCTCAATTTGTATTTACAGAAGTTAATCTTCTAAACAATGACTTATTTACATTTCTTAATTAACTATCGTTGCATTTGTGTAACACCAGATACATAAAGAACTATTGTGGTTACTTCGATAAGATAAAGCCAAGTTTAAAGGCTATCATAAAGTCTGATCTTGTTGGTGTGATCAATCTACGATCGATGTAGTATTAAGTTCGTCTTTCTTCAGCCATGAGACCACTCATCCTTTAGCTCCTACCTCATAATGAAAGCGCTTGAAAGCACCGCAAACCACTTAA
This sequence comes from Xanthia togata, assembly GCA_963853775.1. Taxonomy (NCBI): domain Eukaryota; kingdom Metazoa; phylum Arthropoda; class Insecta; order Lepidoptera; family Noctuidae; genus Xanthia; species Xanthia togata. The sequence goes on along the minus strand of OY970798.1, from coordinate 20,620,242 downwards.
ATCGAGGGCGTCTTGTTAATTCCTTAAAAAACTGAAGTGTTCAGCGGTCCCCATTGTTCAGCGGTCGCTTCGTGCGCCTGAACAATACGGAACCAGAAGTGTCGAGTCACTGACTCTACCCAAATTATTCTCGCAAAAAGCTGATTTCAACACATAATAAGGAAAATATATGGTTTAGGTACATTTCTGTTAAAATATGCTCACTTATACCATTACATAAATAATCTATTACCAAGGTAATAGATTATTTATGTAATAAAGCACGCATGTATTTGTTTAAGTAGCACGAGGCATATAAACTGCCAATAAAAAGAAATAACTCTGCCTCCAGTATAACTGCAAGTTAATATAATTTATTACAGAATTAGGGTCAGTCAGTACAAAGTTCCAGCAAATATTATTTGTATGCGAATGAAATACTAAGATAGCTCATTAATTGTTCCGATGATAGTAAAGTATCGACGTTCGGACACAATTTATATCGCAGAACAATCCCTGGCCAGCTGCCAGCAGCTACTGAAGGGTTCTTGTGTATTCAAGGCGTGCAAACAATCAACTTGTCGGATAACAGATGTAAATACCTATATCACAACAATAAATTTATTGTAAAGCCTCAGAGAACGGCTGGCGACCGAATTGTGGACCTGGGGGCCCACCACGACCTCTTTAAGCAGTATTATTTTGATGTTACTTCACTGCGAGAAAGAAGTGGAGCTATAAAGGACGTCTAATAATATAAAAATAATACTACTAAAAGAGGTGGTGGTAGGGCCCCTGCACACGATAACGAATACAAGACAAAGCATTGTGGAAGGCTTTGGACCCACTCAGCAGCAGTAATTAGTGGAAACAAAAATATTGTCAAGGATAAAGATGATTGCATCGCATACTCAAGCTACACTCGAGAGCAATGAATCCGGGTCACTTAAAGAATCCTAAAAATCTCGGAAACTAAAAATGCTAGGTTAATGCAATAAATTGTATTTAATAGACAATGTAATACTCCTTAAATGAAGGTATTAAAACTTCTTAGTTATTGTAAAGTTATATCATAAAAAAATCAAATTTGAAAAAGGGCCACTTTCGAAGATGGAACTACGAAATTACAGCATTTGGTTTTGCTTTTGTTTGTAATCTGTAATTTATGTAGGTACATAAACCATGTTGATAGTGCTCTATATTCATTATTCAAGCTGAAATTATGTCGCTTACGCCTGAAGAATGCACCAGAATACTTACAATGCTGGAAACCGGCCGGAGTCAGCGCGATACAGCCAGGACTGTCGGTGTGTCGCTGTCAACAGTACAAAGAGTTCTCCGACGTTACGAAGAAACTGGTTCTAACCTACGCAGACCAGGAACGGACAGAACCAGGTGTACCACAGCACGAGAAGACCGATACTTGGTGAACACCATGCTTCGAAATCGCTTTCTTACAGGAACTGAACTCACAAATCAGTTTCGACGCCTCGGAGGAAGTAACCCAAGTGCATGGACAGTAAGACGTCGGCTTGCTGAATGTAACTTAAAACCCCTTAGACCTGCAAACGGCCCTAAACTGGAGCGTGGGCATCGTATTTCAAGACTAAGATATGCCCAGAGCCACGTAAATTGGAGTATTGAAGATTGGTCAAAAGTTATGTTCTCCGACGAATCAAAATTTATGCTCTACAAGCACGATGGAAGACACAGAGTGTATCGAAGACCCGGGGAAAGATTCAAGCAAGCATGCATCGAAGAAAAAGTAGCCTACGGTGGTGGGTCTGTACTTGTGTGGGCCGGAATTTCTTCTGAAAGTCGCACAGAGCTGGTGATCATAGAAAACGGCTCTTTAACTAGCGAAAGATATGTGGAAGAAATCCTCAATGATCACGTTGGTCCATTTATGGTCAATTTAGGTGAGGATGCTATATTTATGCATGACAATGCCCGACCTCATACAGGTAGGATTGTGAATGACTACCTTCAAGAGATGAACATTACTCGTATGGAGTGGCCAGCGCGCAGCCCGGATATCAACCCGATCGAGCATGCTTGGGACGAGCTAGGCAGATGCGTAAAACAACGAAACCCTCCCCCAATCACGCTTCGTGAGCTCAAAATTGCTCTCACAGAGGAATGGGAGAATATTCCCCAAAATCGTATAAGGAACTTGGTGTACAGCATGTCAAACCGCGTAAACGCAGTAATGGAAGCACGAGGAGGCAATACGAAGTATTAAAATTCAAGAAAATCGTAATAAAGTTCAAAAATTTCATGTTTCCTATTTTTGTTTTAAGGAGAGATCAGCAGTTTTTTTCTTTATGTAATTTTGTGTTAATAAAATGTATGGTGACTCATATTTTTTTTACTTTCATTTAAGGAGTATTACATTGTCTATTAAATACAATTTATTGCATTAACCTATCATTTTTAGTTTCCGAGATTTTTAACATTCTTTAAGTGACCCGGATTCATTGCTCTCGAGTGTATATTATCATAGTCATCTATTTTCTATATAATAAAAATGAAATGCGGTTCGTATGGCAAGCGGATCACTTCAGAACTACTAGACCAATTTGGCAAATATTTGTTAAATAATCGTAATATTCCGAATTAGTTTCTTACGGAAAGAAAAATTTGAAAAGTTGCCGGGAAAATTGATTTTCTGTGGAAATTTTGTATGTAATATTGACATTTAGACAGGATAACGTCTGTCAGGTCAGCTAGTGATTATTAATTTTAATTCCTTAAGCTTTTCCAGAGCTTCACTGTCAGCAAATAGGAAGTTCAACACTTCTAATTAGTATGTATCAAATAAGCTGCCAAGGGTTCTGCAAAGTTTTAAGTTTATTTCAGAACATTGCGCTTTAAAAGTTTTTTGCTAGTGAAGTTGTGGAAACCAACAGTGCAATGAATAACTAAATACTGAGAGCCTTTCGTGAAAAAATATTTTTCTTTACTTTGAACCAAAAATAAGGAAACACGAGCCTGCTATCATTACATGCTCATTACATAGTATGAGGGCGATGGCAAGGTTGATGATAAAAACTTTCATTCACGACGAACATCACGTTTCACTTTGTAATAACAAGCACAATGGCCCGACTTTATGGAACCATGACACATAATCTATAACTTCTGCCTACAAGTTGGAAAATAAAAATAGTGAAGCTCCTAACTATAACTTCCAGATATTGAGATTACTTATCGATACATTATAAGTAGGTATAAAAACATCGAAAAGTTTATTATAGTAGGTCAACAGACTTCGCGAAAGTGGTTTTTTTTGCTTATAAAATTTGCATTTTGAGACCTTTTGTGTTTTCCTAATCAACGAAAATCAATACGAATCTACCTAAATCAAAAACCTGCTAGGCCGGATTTGAGAAAGCTAAATGTCAAAGTAAATCTTTAATACACACATTAACGTTTTATCGACGCGCGTACCACACGATCGCAACTGGATTTTAATACAGTTTTCCCTGCAATATCTTCAATGGGACACACATACAGTATGTATGTTACATTTATGATAAGTAGGTACATTATATAGTTTGTAAATTTCACAGCGCCTTGGGTTTTAATCTGTAATGTTGTGCATGTTCAATGTTCTACACTAAAATAAATAAATAAAGGGCGAATTTCATTTAATATTGCTGAAGTTTACAATGAGGTTATAATGTTTTTGACTGGTTCTCCTACCAACCACATACTAATGGAAGCAACATTTAACCAAATAGGCTCCTAAGTCCAAATAGAACATACAATAGAGTAAAACATTAAATTACGATTTCGGTTGCGCGTATGTGGCCACCTGGTCAACGTAAACCGATATTTTTACATGCGATCGTAAATTATTCGCGGTGAACAACGTAGAATTTAACTCGATCGTTAGCCACAAGCGTACAACTGAGCTTTGCTTACATTTTAAACACATATTGCAAACTTCAAAGGGAGCGTGTATATCGATATGTCATTGAAAATGGCATATCGATATACGCAGATAAGCTGATCGAGCGAGTAACTGCTTTTATATCTCCACAAATATCGCGCGTTTGAAGTGTGAAGTCATATCTACTGTAGCGAGCTATCATTAACAAGGAAAGCAACTGTCTTAGACCAAAAGTTGTTTGAGTATTTTATTTTTATTTTGTCCAGTTCGCTGCTTCGACCTTGTTTCCACTTTCATGAAATAGTTTTCAATTTTTCACTCCTGTGAGATCCGTTAGCATGTTATTTTTGGCTAGCATCTTTTGCTGATACATGATATATGTTTCTTGTCAAAAGCTTTCATTTGATACCTACCCAAGGCTTAAGAAAAAAACGTGTTACATTTAATAATGCGTTTGCTAAACATTGAGGTTATTCTCTATTTAAATTCTTAAAGATCAATGTCATCTGTATACAGGGCTATTCCATAAACATTGTAAGAGTTATTCATTGTACGAACGCAATCACTGAAGCCCTGCCTGCTTATACTTTTTAACTTCTATAAAATAGTCACCTAACATACCTACATTATATTGTTATTGCCTAAAAATAAAAGACGATTAATTAAGTAATTACGAAAGTAATCATCGTTAGGGAAACAGAATCCACCGTGTTGATCTTTAACCCAATTTGAATCAATACAAGATAACAATTTAATAAACAACGGGTAATTATGTAGACAAACATTCCACTAACTGATGAGCTGCCAAAGATAACTGCGAAATAATTACATGTGAAGCGAGGTCAGTAGGTACTATTACTGACAGGGAAACCATTCAAAATAGCTGAGAATACCAATAAATTACTCGGCTTGGAGGCCTGCTCTTGACCATACATCACAACGTGTGTTTCAAAGTAGGTACATATATGTCCACCTACCACAATTAAGTATTTAGGGAGGTACCTGTGCAGGTTCATCGTTAGGGCGTAAAATGTCTGAATTTCTTGGAAAGAAGAGAAAAAGGTGAAGATATTGTCATGACAAATCATTTGAAGACTTAAAAACATCAAAATGAATATCTGTTGATTGTTCATCAGTGAGACATTTTGTAATATTATCTTGATTTAAAAGAGTGTCCTCCAATTTTGTGTGTGTGTGTGTGATCTGTTTTGGAATTTCAAAAGAGCCTGTAAATGATTTAATTGAAATAAATACTTTGACTTTGAGATAATAAACTTCAAGCATAGCTACACCCTTGATTTCCATCACCTTTAGAAAACTTATTTCCCCAAGACAAAGTAGTTATGTGAGTCTATTCATTGGTCGGTCGAGCGCACACTGTATAATAGGCTGCCTATTTATAATAGCTTCAGAGGCTCAGAGCCATTCAGTGGACATGGAGGACGCCAGCATCGCTCCATTTAACATACGCGCATGCTTCACGTCACCAGGGGCTAAGACAGCGCCGAATGGGGTCGACGACAACCATACCTCATATTCATATGAAACTTTAGTACTTGCACAATATTCTTCCTCGCGTTTCAACAAAATATAAACAAGCGTCAATCAGCCGAGTGAAATTTTGTAGCACTCGCTTTATTTTCTCTATAGGATTCTTGTGGGTATACATAATTTTATAAATAACTACGGCGATGGTCGTCGTTTGACCTACTAAATTAGTGGGAAATCGAATTCCGTTTAGTTATTTACCTCCTAATTTCTCATGGGGTTCCCCAAACCAACTCCCCAATTATTAAGTTCCAATCCTCGAGAGAATTAGCGTTTGGGATGGACAATGGAAGTATGACGTTATCTTTCTAATTTATGTATTGTTGTATATAAACAAAAGTAAATAGGAGCTGTGAGTACCAGCCGAGTCCTTCAATTATGATGTGTAGCTGCTATTATTATTGAATTGCCAATATTTGTCGCGTCTAACTCGATAATGGTTCTCATCGGGGCTGGCGCGCCGGTGTTAGAGCACTCAGGCCAGATTCACGACTCGCAAGCATGAAGTTGCCCACTTTGATTTTAGTCTTCTCAGTTATGTTACAATACCACTAAGTATATGATTCGCATGTTAGTATCAACAGATTTTCCTTGAACAAATTATTTGGAATAGCGGCGTTCTACTACAGAATCCTAGGAACATACAACGATCCACTTACCGCAGGTAGCAGTACCGAAGATACTGAGCCGCCGACCATTATTGCCTTTTCTTCGGCGAACAAATTGTTAGCGCATAACACAGGTAATAAACTGATAATAGACTTTCACTATTTACATATTATCCATTCAATAAATATTTTCATAACTATATAATTACACAACAACAACACTTCGATTAATAGTATTTATGAATGACAAATTGTCACCAGTAATATTTAACATTCATCCACACAACAATTACACATTCCGTGGGTGTACTTATTAATCACACGAAAGCAGATGTCCAGATATGTTCCATGACTTTTTTATAAGATGCCGGAATCAACGAGCGAATACTGTATCTCTAACATAATCAATGAACGGGATCAAAACCACTTGACGATAAAAAAATATCCTGATGCTGACTCAAGGATTTTGAGTGATTACGATTTATATTTTCCGTGAAATTTACGGATGCTACGGTGTTCAAACATGGAGTGTTTGCGCGCGCCCTGGAATCGACCGGGCGTCCCGCCGCGCCACTGAGGCATCTCGCGAGGCTCCCGGCCGCGGCCGCGCGCGCATGCGTGCCGCGCCGCCCACGCCTGGCTCCTCCGCCACACTGCGCGCCGTACATTACGCGCTCACACCCCGCCACCGCACGCACCTGCTCCCTACGTATAGCGATCAGCAGCGTACGCGCTGTTATCAACGAGCACTCGCCTAACGCGGCACGCATCACAATAAGTGGTCAGTGATAGGACAAGAATCATAAATATGACGTCACCAGTTCGCTCTGGACAACCACAATGCAAACGCGTATTTTCTGTTGAATGTCATTACCACTATAGGTACGATACCGTACGCGTTAAGTGGCGAGTGTACCTAACTCAATCTGCCTAGCCATTTCCCAACTATGTTGGGGTCGGCTTCTAGTCTAACCGGATGCAGCTGAATACCAGTATTTTACATGGAGCGACTGCCTATCTGACCTCCACAACCCAGATACTAGGTAATACGATACCCCTTGGTAAGACTGATTGCCAGACATTCAGGCTTCTGACGACCCGTAATGACTGTCAAAGACTCAAGAATGACAGCCGATGCCAACGGCTTAACGTGCTTTCCGAGGCACGGAGGAGTCTCGGTATGGTCACCCATCCACGGACCAACCCCGGCAAGCGTAGTTTAACCTGATGGATCGACCCGTGCGGCTGTTATTACTTAGCTACGAGCTCCTCTAGTGTACCTTTTTTTTTGGGTGGGATATCATCAAATGACTGCTCCCGCTCTGGGTGGAGCGGGAGGGCGTGTCAGACTCTTACTGACTAAAACCCACCCGTGTTCCTTCTGTTGCCTGTGCAATGCCAGGGGGCCACGGTATCCCTTTCGGACTTACCCGCAACCCCGGCATCCTCTAGTGTACCTAACTGATAGATCGAATCAAACGTCTAGTTACTGATAAGTATCTACAACACCTACCTGCATTACATTATAAAGGGATCGCCTTACCATTGCATGCATGTGTAGGTATTTAAAACCATGGAAATAAGTCTGTCTTAAGCTGCCCTTACCCGGTCTCCTCCATGTTTCACATCCAGGGAGTACTTACTTTTGGGGTAGACCACGACTGCCTTCGTTTCAGCTCATATGGTTCGAGGACCTGCTTTTCTTTTCATAAGCAATCCATGTTAGACCTGATACTCTTCAACTTGCTCACTCTGCACCCCGAATAACTCCCGAGCTAACGGTCAGGGTCAGGCCTATCAACTGACTTCCGCATCTACACTAGGTCATCATCGTCTTCACGTTCAGCGATGAAGACACACTAATATTTAATTAACTGTTAGCCTTCTGTATGCAAGGAATAGACTCTGGTATTAACAAAAGGAAGTTCCTGTGCTCTGAAAAAACATAGATTAGATTGATCGATTTACCTGCGAGCGGTAGCGGTGATCAGGACCATAAGCCTTCGTATAATCGGTATTTAAGCGTTAATAATAAAACGTTAAATCTCCTTGAAATAATCGTCGGCGTCATCATTTCAGTATCTATGTCATGGCCAGATCTTAGAATTGACCATTTCACGAAATAGCCAGCTAAAATTGGCCATATCGTTAAAACGTCAACGTTTAATGATATGTCAGTCGACGTTTGGCCATATCATTAATGTAGGGTATCCATGGTGTAAGGAGTAGTAAAAATAGCCAAGTAACTGCAACCAACTTGGAAGTGGAAGAGTTCGCCGGCCACTGCCGCGGCACCGCTCGCTGCGGTCACTGCGCGTTTGGTCACAGTTCTAACCTAACCTAACACATTTGGTCGGGGTGCCACTTAAGCGGCGTATTTTTATTTTATTTTGAAAAACTAATTTTAATTGCTATGTTGCATTTCACGCCGCGGCAGCGGCCGGCGAGCGCAACTTCCAAGTTGATCGCTTTCCATAATATTATAATTATTTGGAAACCCAATAAAAGTCCATCGACTTTTTTTTGCGTGGTCACCCTACTTTTGTTGTATGCCGCCGCCATGATGCACAACAAAAACAGAGCGTCATCAACGCCTCTACCGGTGGATAATCTAACTATTTTACGATAAATGATCACTAATGTTTGGCCACATCATGAAGTAGTCGTGCGTTTAACTGTTCATATCGTTAAACGTTGAGTATTCAATGATCTGGCCAGGCCACTTCATGATGTGACCAGTGGTCGATGTTCATTTCATGAAATGATCAATTTTAAGATCTGGCCACGACAACTACAATAGACTAAGCAGGAGCACTGCAACTAAATAAAACTTCAGAACTCACATAAAAATTGCGACCGTACTCTTAAAACACCTGCCATATCATACAACTTCCCACATAAAGTTAATTGGTTTCGATCAAGGGGTTCAGTAAGGTCACGTAACATACACCAATGAATGAGCAGACTACTGTAGTGCTATTAATTGAAAACAGTCTGAGCATTACTAAAAGGGACATAGTTAATGGTATTGACACCCTACTTAAATTAAAATTAGGTAAATTAATATTATGTGCATTGCCATATTCTGATAAGTTATATGAGCAAGATAACAATTACATTTTTAGCTTAAATAATCTTATGCATATTTTGGCATGTCGTCATAGTGACTGTTTATTGTATTTTGATACTAACAATTTTGTTAGAGATTTTGTGTTGACTCAGGATCATATGTTTTTACCTAAGAAAAGCCAACATGTATTAGCTACTTTATTAGCCTTCAATATACACGCAGTTATTAATGTTTTAACTGAGATTAGCTTAAGTGACGAAACAGTATTATCTAGTACTTCTAATAATACTGTAACAGATTCTTTAAACTTTTAGAATCGACAAAAGAGAAGCATAATAATAATATTTTACTATATCACCAGAATTTAAATCGCTTCTCTGGCAAAATCCTAGACGTGGAAATGTTAATAGATAAATATCATATGGATATCTTGTGTTTTTGTGAAACCTGGTTAAACCCAGATAGGATGTTGTTTAATGTAAATAATTTTTCAGTTGCCAGTGCGTACAACAGGTCTTCATTAGGGGGTGGTACCTTGATATTATGCAATAGTCATTTCAGATATAAGGAAAGGAAGGATATCACTGCTTACTCTGTTGATCGCTTATGTGAGGTAGCATGTGCAGAGATTGAAGGCCATACTTTCTTATGTGTTTATAGACCACCAGCCTCAAACTTGTCATCATTTTTAATCATAATGGAAGATATACTAACTAAACTTTTTAGAGATAATAAAATAGTTTTTGTTTGTGGTGACCTAAATATTGATCTATTAGTAAATTCACCTGAAAAATGTAAGCTCATCTCATTATTTAAATCTTTCAATTTAAAATGTATATTTAATATAGCAACTAGAATAACAGCAACCTCAGCTACATGCATAGATAATGTATTTACTAATTGTAAAATAAAAGACTCGTCCCTAATTAGTGGCGTCAGGTCTGATCATACAGGTCAACTTTTAGCCTTTGAATCATATAAAAAGTTACTTTTAAATAAAACTATTCAGATAAGACCTCTTACTAAAAATAAATTGAAAATGTTTAGTAATAATGTTCATAACAATCTTTCAACAGCTAGTTTTGATTCACAAGACCCCAATATAAACTACGGTACATTATTTTCTACATTATGCCAAGAATTCAATAAAGCATGTCCTGTACGAAAAGTAACAATAAATACTAAACCAAAATTTAACGAATGGGCCACTGCTGGCATTAGAAAAAGCAGAGATATTTTATATAATTTGTATAACGAAAAATCATTGACTTCTGATGAAGCTGTCCATAACTATGTAAGAAACTATTCAAAGATATTTAAAAGAGTCTGCGCCCAAGCTAAATCAAAATTATTAAGTAACAAAATTAGTATTTCTAATAATAAAATAAAAGCTGTGTGGCAGATAATTAACAAAGAAACTGGAAACACGAAACAGCGAGAACAGAATGAAGTGTCTTTAAAAATTGATAATGAAACCATTCCAGATAAGTTAAAAGTTGCTGAGACACTAGAAAATTTCTTTACCAACATCCCAATAGAAGTTACGAAATCTCTCTCCTCATCATTTATACTAGCTGAATCTCTTCTAAAAGAAAACTTCAGTAAGGACATTCCAAGTTTTGAATTCAAGCCTATTTCTATTGTCACAATTGAAAAAGCATTCAAAAGTCTTAACATAAAAAACACTGAAGACTTATGGGGCATTTCCGTTAAGGTTCTTGGAGATATCATTGACACAATTGCCCCTGTTCTAACAGGCATATTTAATCAATGTTTAGATAGCGGTACGTTTCCTGATTTAATGAAACATAGTAAAGTAGTACCAATTTTCAAATCGGGTAGTAAGAGTGATCCCTCTAATTATAGACCTATATCTGTGTTACCAGCATTGAGTAAAATATATGAAAAAATCATGCTGGACCAGATGCTGTCACATTTTAATTCAAATGGGATTTTACATAGTCACCAGTTTGGTTTCACGAAAGGTAGGTCGACAACTGACGCTGGAGTAAAACTCATCAGTCACATTTTGGAATCCTGGGAGAATTCCCGGGATGCAATTGGCATTTTCTGTGACCTCTCAAAAGCGTTTGACTGCGTTGACCATACTACACTGATCTGTAAATTACACCACTACGGAATTCGTGGACAAGCTGCTGACCTTGTTCTTTCTTATCTATCAAACAGGCAACAAAAAGTAAACGTTAATGGGGCGACGTCCTCGGGGTCTCTAGTTAAAATGGGCGTGCCTCAAGGTTCAATTCTTGGCCCTTTTTTATTTCTAGTCTATATAAATGACCTTCCTTATATGATGGCTAACTTATCGGATATAATTCTATTTGCTGACGATACTTCTCTAATTTTTAAAATAGATAGAAAAGATACAGATGTTTTACATGTCAACGATAGTCTAGCTGTTCTTTCGAAATGGTTCGCAGCTAATAATCTTTTACTGAATGCGAACAAAACTAAATGTATTAGATTCTCATTACCAAATGTACCTCAAGTTGGTCTAAATCTAAAACTTGATGGCAAACAACTAGATGCAATAACGGAAACTATATTTTTGGGAATTACTTTAGATTCAAAATTGCAATGGGGCGCCCACATTAGAACTCTTTCAGGTAGATTAAGTTCAGCTGCATATGCAGTAAGAAAAATAAGGCAGTTGACTGATATAGCCACAGCTAGGTTAGTATACTTTGCTTATTTCCACAGTATTATGTCTTATGCCATTCTGCTGTGGGGATCGGCAGCTGACGTAGATTCAATTTTCATCTTACAAAAGAGAGCAATCCGCGCTATCTATAAAATGGGTCCTCGCGAATCCCTTCGAAACAAATTCAAAGAAATAGATATACTGACTCTGCCTTCTCTTTATATCTTAGAAAGTATTTTGTATGTTCGCAAAAACTTAGGACTTTTCAAAATAAGAAGCGATTTCCATAATATAAATACACGTAGTAGACATGAAATTTTGATACCCAAATTTAGATTAACTAAAACAAGCAAGTCATTTCTTATAAACAGTATCCGCTTTTATAACAAGTTGCCTAAGTCGGTTACAGAACTTAGCGATGGGAAGTTCAAAACCCACATTAAACGCGTTCTTATCAAGAATGCATATTATAAAATTAAAGACTACGTTGAAGACAAGGAAGTTTGGCAATAATTCCTTCTGCACATGTGGCTTCCCTGGTTAACGGCATCATTAACGGCAAATTGTATAAGTCTATTAACTGCTCCCAAATTACCATGTTTATATATATATATATATTTTTACATTTTTATTTTTACATTCTTCCTTGACATTTAAATCACGCTATTATTTGACATTATAATATACCTACAATTTAACTTTAAATCTTTATTAGTGGCTTTTGTGATCATGATAATTATTCAGAATTGTAATATCAATCACGTCATTTCGTTTATAATACTTTTTTATTTTTAATAATTTATTTATTTTTATATAGATTATTTTCTATTTTGTGAATGTGAGAACGCTGTAGGCTTAGTGGATTTGCTGACCATAATTATTTTGTTAAGTACCTGGTACCTGTTGAAAGACCTACACTGTCCTCCCATACCTAATAACACTGTTATTTGAAAATATTGTAAAAACCAATTATTTTTAAAAGAGTAACCGTGGAGTTTCTTGCCGGCTCTTCTCCATAGGAAACGACCAATTGGAACCGTGCACCTAGCTTCTGACGTTTCATAAGTGCCCATGTAGGTTTATGTGAAATAAAATATTTTGAATTGAATTGAATTGACGTCAAAGACAATAAGAACTTCATCTAACCATAAGAAGCGCCTGTATTTCATGAAACTGTACAAATCTGGAAGTAACAATGTAAAATTATTGTTAGAGCAGTGGAATAAAATGCTATAATCATGTAGGCAAGTATGATGAATGTAGATATAGAGAAAAGATTGTTAAAAGTATTTAGGTCTCTAAAATCACATGCTTATATACGTATTTCAAACTTCAACCTAAACATGGCCTAAATTAATATATACCTACAAACTAATTCAACAATTCATTTACATGCCATCAACAAATATTTTCACCAAGATTTAAATGTCCACTAGCACAGTCAAACCACTCCGACGCCCCGCGTGGGTGCCGGCGCCGCTCACGAGCACTGCTACAAGCACACGACGCGCTCGGTGAAGGCGCCGATGATGGTCATGTCGCCGGCCAGCGCGGCGCGCATCGCCTGCGGCGCCACGCTGTCCCGCACGCGCAGCGTGAACTCGCGGCGCGTCGGCGTCGGCAGCCCGCCGCCCGCCGCGTTCAGTATCCTCGCGCGCCCGGCCACGTCCAGTGGCTTGCCCTCCTCGCTAGTTCCAAGAACCGTTCGAACACATAGGGCCCTACAGGCTTCTCTTTCAGCGTCGTGAAGCTCTCGAGCTGCTATTTCAAATGTCCTTCGAGTATCGACACCACCGAGCGATGAACTCCCGTAAGGCACACCCTCTTCGTGTGCCTTCACTGCTCCAGCTCGCAGAATAGCCGGCAGCAAAAGTTCAATGGCAGAGCTCACGGTTCGCGACCGAAGAAAATGTAGCACCTGTTCGGCCTCGCGAGTCTCGTCGAACAACCTCCGCTGGCGGGCTGCCGGCACCGGGCGCGCGACGCTCCACGCCTCTGCCCAAGCGTTACCTGGTAACAACATGCGATCTCCTAGGGCACCGCCGCCGTCTGGCTTCCAGTCCCGCGGCGAGTACCAGCGCACGAAGTCACACAGCTCTGCGCCAGGGTTGGCCGCTTTAAATGCCTCCATATCAGACAAAAGCGAAGCGCTCATCATTCTCGCTCGGAGCTCGGACGCTTTAGCATCGTCTCCGAGTCGCACCATTAGTTCCGCGTCTTCTTCTAACTGGTCTTCAGTTTTTGGTGCAGGATCCTACATTCCAAAGAGAAATTATGCAAACGTCAGTCATGAATATTACATTTAATTGCGAATTCATAGTAATAAAATTTAAATAAATATCAATCAACAGTTATATCGACTAGTTTTGATAACTTTCTACTTGATAATCTCATTGGCAAAAGATACAGTTTTGAATATGCAAAAAACATGTGTAGCAGTTTATTCATGTGGTTTAAGCTTCCGACACAATACACATTATACACACCTGTGTACGGGGAATATACAGGGGCGCCCCATTCTTCATGACAGCATCACCAAATCGACTGAGTCGGCCAACTGGTCTGTCCCAAGGCAGTTGTTCTTCATTTTCTCCCTCAGAGCAATCAAAGAATTCGTCGTCCGAAGAGTTGCCGGTGAGACAGGCGGTGCCTTCCAGAGCGCGTTTGATGCAACAGTTGAGGAGTTGCAGCTTTTGGTGAAGTAAGCAAGTGCGAGCGTTCGGTGCACCTTCCGCAACTCTGTAGACAAGGAAACGACACCATATTAACCTGTTTCAGTGATTCAAATCTGATGAAAATGTATCACCTGCTGTAATTAAATCAATACATGAATCTAGAATAATTCCTACGCGATACCTGAGATTCATGCACGACCAAATTCGTTTCGATGCTTTGTCATTTTTTTAACTCTATTTCGCGCAATAATGTATTTTAATTATAACTAACCACATAATAGCGTTCTGAATTAGGTGCTCGACGTGAAAATAAGATAGGTATGTTTTATTTTGTTTACCTGTACAATATTAAACCCATTAGCCAACTAAATTGATCTGTCAATCAATCTTGATTGATCAGGAAAGTATCGAAAAATGAATACTGAAATTCAGTAGGTACAGAAAATACTAAATGTTTCGGTAACGACTGTTGGCTGTGACATCAATGGTCGATAACAATATGGGGCCAAAGCTTAACGTGTTACTAATAAGGATTTCTCTTAAGCAATATTTTATTACAACTTACTACGAAATGAACTCGCAATCGCCATTATGGCAGGCTTCAAGCTGTGAATCGGTAAATGTGTTTGTTAACGGAACCTATGGCATACCTATTAGCGTTGTTCCTGTATAATTGAAGTAACAACTTAACGTTAAACTTAGAAAATACGTAAATGAACGCGGTACGTTTCAACCTTGTTCACCTCCACGAACTACGATGATTTCAAACTTGCTGGTAAAATGCTGAAATTATTATGGTAGCTGAATTAGTTGTAGAATGATGTTAGATTATCACGATCTAATTAATCTAGGTTATCAAAAAGCTAGCCTCACTATAAGGATTTGATGCGTTGTCGTCGGTAATAAAGCTTTTACCAGTTCACCGTATCATAAGGTTTTTTAAAATTCATTAAACAACGATTGTCACGTAGCTATGCCAACATGTTTCAACTTTCACTTTAAACGCAATTTTAAATAGACAATTATACTTCCTCAAAAAGAAATCAAAATATGAATCATTTGAGATACTGAACGTTTTCGCGTAACACACGGAACATGTATTTTCTCTTTCGTGTGTATGTAAATCCTTAAGTGTAGCGCAACCGCAGTACAATTGACTTAGATAAGTGCGAGGGGCATGCGGAGGCATGTTCACTCACTACTATATCGTTACGAGCATCGGCGAGCGCACCTGAGGCTATCCTACGGAATCAGAACGATTTGGTCTCGATTTGTGTGCCACGACCCAGAATCAACGGGAACTGAACTAAACGCGCGAACGCTCTCGGAACCGTTATCACATTGAATTACAAATGTGTTGCCGTGTAGCGAGCAGAAGGCCTGCGCCGGTGAGGCTCTGAGATTCTCAACGTGTAATCGGTCGGTGAACCGTTTGTTTACCGGAGCCGGTGCGCCAGCAGCCACTAGGTGTAGGTCAGGAAGTGCTGGTGGGGGCCTCGCGCCGCCAGCAGTCCGACGCCGACGACAGCCGCGCGCGCATCCACCGCGCAGACATGGACCCGCACTGGTCAATCTGTGAATAACCGGTTGCTGACACCGAAAGTGAGATAGTTCCCATTGTTGTGATCTAAGAATGAAACCCACCGGTGATTTATAAAACCAATAAAAGAAGAAAAACCACAGTGACAGTGCTAGAACCAAGTGCAATCAGCATCTATCAATTATAGGATTATTTTCCCGGCTATCAAGATTTTTCCGCAAAATGGTAAGTTTATTGAGGACAAGATTTGTATAAATAAGCAAGAATTTTCTATCGATGGCCGGTGTGTGAAGCGTGACAGAAAATTGTCTCGTCGCGGACATTGACCCACTTGTAATGATTCAAGCTTACGTACAGCCACCGGCACGAACAAAATTTACCAATTGTACGGTTATCAACAACATCAACATATAAATTAATTAAATGGTAATTATGTACATTGTTAGAACATAAAACTACGGTAGTGTGCCGGATCAGAATATGTACCGAGAGATGAAGATACACATGGAGTGGCTCAACTACGACAAATCTAACGGAGTATACCTACTTAATGTGTTACTCTGTCATCCGTTCTTGGTAGATTAATTAATTACGAGTATTATAGTGCTTTCTATGGTAATTATGTTCTTATAATATTGACCCAAATGTTTTTTGTATGGAACACCGTAAACATGTTTAGCCCTAATTAATAAAAAGCTTGTAAAAGATTACCGTATCAATAAAAACTTGTTGAAGTCCTCAGTTGTACCTACACAGGCTTCTCCTGAAAACCAGGAATTCATGTTTCATCAGCACGATGGGCATGCGGGTGGGGGCTGATGCGAAGAGACTTTGATGATCATATATATATACATGTGCATAGCACGCAATGCATGCATGTATGTATGTCATCATAATGAGTCTCGCGAGACGCATCGTGACACTCACAGACACGTGTGACTATGTCAATCGCGCACTTTCTCTAATACGTACTTTTTGATATTTCTGAAACTCAGTGTGACATAGCGTTAAAAACTCTTTCCAAGGAATCGTTTCATTTTATAAATGCGATTTCGATAAGAAATCGTTGGTTCGTAGCAGTCAGTTGAGCTCGTTTAATAGTTTACTTGACAAAGTTTTCTTATGTGTCGGCTTAATAGTGTAATTGTAGAGGCCGCGACGGTGGGGCGATCACCCTGCGGCGACGGGGAGGCCCGGGGCCCCAGCGCTCAGCCGCTGAGCCGCTCCATCTAAGTCAGTTCCGGACTTTCGACTTCGTTAATAGCCACCCTGTTTACTTTTACCTATCTAACCGTGATGTTTTTCTTCGGAGAGAAATCAAATAAAACACCTTCGATCTTTCTCTATAATATGGAGATTTGAACCCGACGTGCCGCCATCGCGAGGCGCGACCAACAAAAGATGATTAGACTCGCTTGCACTCAAACTCCATTCTTCATTATTCATGTAATCTAAACTTTACCTACCAGTTCAGACAAATACTAAAATAAATAAACGTGAAATTGGAAGCATTGTTGATGTTATACCATCAATGACTTGCCTAAGTCAAAAAAAATATTTATAAAAAAATATAGTACATATTACGCGACGTTGTTTTATTAACAACACATATTATCATCATAAAGTATTGTTCATTAACGATTTGTAAATAAACCTATGAATACACTACGTATTGAATAAGAGAGAAAAAGTTGGCAATGGTGCCGATTCTCTTGTCACAAATGCGTCTAAACTAGACTAAAAATCACCAAAATTTAGTTTACTCCTGTCAAACGATGATTTCCCATTCTGAAATAGACTAAAGTGGCACAACTTAACTATATTTTAGTTTGACAGCACTAAGATTGTACTGAGATTTTAATTTAGTGAAAATGACAATTTTGCTATTCTGAATTTGACGTTTTTCACCTAAAATTTTAATTGTCTAACTAATTCTGACTATTTTTAATCGCCACTGAAAATGGTGTGGATTATTATTAGTTGTCATGAACTAAAATTCACACGAACATCTCGACTTCGGGTGCAAAAACTGGTTTTTTTTATTTTCTTTTGCTTATATCTCGTTAATGGTGTGTCCTATCGCAAAAATAATGAAAATTTCGACCCCCTTTATAAAAACCCTTAAACCCCTAATAGTGAACACGTAGGTAATATTTTTTTTATTTTCCATACAAAAAGTAAAAAATTCCATATAAAACACGTCGAGGCTGGCCCAACCGCACCTCCGGCTCTAAAAAAATTCACGGGGTAGGGCAAACAAGTATGTACCACGTGGAGTCGCAATTGTCAAATTCGATTTAGTTGTGTCAAAATATTTTTTTCAATTTAGAGACTTTTTACTACAGAATAGCGTTAAGATTCTCATAGCCAAAAGTAAGGAATTTTAGTGATAGTTTAGTTAGTTTAGTCCGGTGTACAAGAGAATCGGCACCAATGTCGCAAATAGCTGACAAATATTTACCTGTTTTGATTAATTTGGCATTAGTGTATGGAAAAATGAAATGTGGCTAACTAACTAACTAAAATATTGATTATGAAATACACTAATTAATATCGTAACAATTTAGTTTAAGATGTAAAAAAGTATTTGGAAACTTTCCGGTATAAAACGGTTACAACATAAAATTATTCAGTGATATAATTGCAATTCATTATTAATATTCTAGTTCACTGTTACCCACTCTCAGAAAAAAAAATCCCATGAGCCTGCTTACCCCCTCTGACCGAGATATAACATAATATACGACTATCGGGGAATTTTATAACTATATATTCCGAAGGTTGGAAAGCGCACATTCGGTTTTCTCTTCATTTACGAGTCATATTTATTTTATATTTACGATCATGCTGCATTCTTTAATTTAAAACGTACGGTAATATTGATCTTCTTTGCTTATAGATACCACTTTACCAAACACTTAAGTGCCATACAAAGCCTTTGCCCCACTTTCAGTCGCCAGAATGAGGATAAAAGCACCCACTATTATTATTAGGTAGCGTTTTACTAAAAAGTACTGTCAGAATGAGGATACTTCCTTTAAACCTTTGTCCAAGATGTAGTCATTATAACATAAACTTTTCCAACAATAAGTGAATATCAATATGAACAAGGAAGAAAAAAATAACTACTAACTCCACCAGACACACGTTAAAATGACTTGAGCGATAACTGTCGTTTGAGCCGATTATTTAGCAGTGACGTTACTTAGGTAGTTTGAACTATAAATTCCGGAAGGTTATGATTCCGGTCAGTAAATTGTAACAAGCGGCAGGTACATGCATTCCCTGCAGCTGCCGCAGCCGCAGCAGCTTGCGCAGTTTCCTCCGCGCGGCGCGGCGAATGGTGTTAACCTCCGTGGTTTTAGGCCAGCTAACATGGGCGATTTTTTCTCGCACGATTTTTTTTTCGTGCCCTGGATTTTCAACGCTCTGCTTAGCGCCGAGAGTTGAAAATTCAACAATGTGTTTTTTCAATGCACTGGGACGAGAGTGCGTCCCAGCGCGTTGGATTCTCAACGCTCGGCTCAACACCGAGAGTTGAGATTCCAGTGCGTGATAAAATCCCGCCGCGATATTTTTGCGTCCGTGCGAAGGTGGGCTTACTCGTGAAATTCAGTAGCCAATTAATTCACGTAGCTCGCAACGCATTGCGCTTCAGGAACACGTTTTAATTGACTCTCGAATCAACGGCCCAACATAAAGAAGTTATTAATTAACAAACTTGTGTTTAGTAAATACTTTAGGGTAAAAAAATACTCACACGTTTTTATTTTATTGAATGTTATTTTCTGCGCCGTATTTATTACTTTCGCCGTAAATCTAAAATAACCGGCGAGTTAAAAGCTTTTATTTATAGCGTACGGAGTAAACGTCCCACGGGAGCTATGGCCGATGTTCATTTCATGGTCCACGCATTCCTCGTAATGTATGCATTCCTCTCGCGCCACGTTGATGGACTTTAGGCGCGAAATTGAGTGCTCCCATTAAATCTTCTGGTACGCAGAAAAATAACAAAGGTTCATGCACTTCATACACATTGAAGTACTGTAGGTAAACTAGGTACGCGCACTGCGCAGTCCACATTACAATACGGATAAATTCGAAAATACACTCGAGAGCAATGAATCCGGGTCACTTAAAGAATCCTAAAAATCTCGGAAACTAAAAATGCTAGGTTAATGCAATAAATTGTATTTAATAGACAATGTAATACTCCTTAAATGAAGGTATTAAAACTTCTTAGTTATTGTAAAGTTATATCATAAAAAAATCAAATTTGAAAAAGGGCCACTTTCGAAGATGGAACTACGAAATTACAGCATTTGGTTTTGCTTATGTTTGTAATCTGTCATTTATGTGGGTACATAAACCATGTTGATAGTGCTCTATATTCATTATTCAAGCTGAAATTATGTCGCTTACGCCTGAAGAATGCACCAGAATACTTACAATGCTGGAAACCGGCCGGAGTCAGCGCGATACAGCCAGGACTGTCGGTGTGTCGCTGTCAACAGTACAAAGAGTTCTCCGACGTTACGAAGAAACTGGTTCTAACCTACGCAGACCAGGAACGGGCAGAACCAGGTGTACCACAGCACGAGAAGACCGATACTTGGTGAACACCATGCTTCGAAATCGCTTTCTTACAGGAACTGAACTCACAAATCAGTTTCGACGCCTCGGAGGAAGTAACCCAAGTGCATGGACAGTAAGACGTCGGCTTGCTGAATCTAACTTAAAACCCCTTAGACCTGCAAACGGCCCTAAACTGGAGCGTGGGCATCGTATTTCAAGACTAAGATATGCCCAGAGCCACGTAAATTGGAGTATTGAAGATTGGTCAAAAGTTATGTTCTCCGACGAATCAAAATTTATGCTCTACAAGCATGATGGAAGACACAGAGTGTATCGAAGACCAGGGGAAAGATTCAAGCAAGCATGCATCTAAGAAAAAGTAGCCTACGGTGGTGGGTCTGTACTTGTGTGGGCCGGAATTTCTTCTGAAAGTCGCACAGAGCTGGTGATCATAGAAAACGGCTCTTTAACTAGCGAAAGATATGTGGAAGAAATCCTCAATGATCACGTTGGTCCATTTATGGTCAATTTAGGTGAGGATGCTATATTTATGCATGACAATACCCGACCTCATACAGGTAGTATTGTGAATGACTACCTTCAAGAGATGAACATTACTCGTATGGAGTGGCCAGCGCGCAGCCCGGATATCAACCCGATCGAGCATGCTTGGGACGAGCTAGGCAGATGCGTAAAACAACGAAACCCTCCCCAAATCACGCTTCGTGAGCTCAAAATTGCTCTCACAGAGGAATGGGAGAATATTCCCCAAAATCGTATAAGGAACTTGGTGTACAGCATGCCAAACCGCGTAAACGCAGTAATGGAAGCACGAGGAGGCAATACGAAGTATTAAAATTCAAGAAAATCGTAATAAAGTTCAAAAATTTCATGTTTCCTATTTTTGTTTTAAGGAGAGATCAGCAGTTTTTTTCTTTATGTAATTTTGTGTTAATAAAATGTATGGTGACTCATATTTTTTTTACTTTCATTTAAGGAGTATTACATTGTCTATTATTCTATTGAATACAATTTATTGCATTAACCTATCATTTTTAGTTTCCGAGATTTTTAACATTCTTTAAGTGACCCGGATTCATTGCTCTCGAGTGTAGAATAGACAAACGCTTTTAAAGTTGATGTCCAGTCAATAATAGTCGAGTTGCTGTTCTGGTATCCAACGCCAAATGACATTGAGTAACCTTGAGCATAATAGAATCTAAACACGGATTTGGTTTTTACGATAGTTTTCACCCAAGATCAAAGAGTGGACAAAAAGCATGTGGCGATGAAGCTGAGACAATCGGCGGAGTAACTGTGTCGCAGCAGGTTGGTTGTCGACGCACGTCCGTGGGAGGCGCAGAGTACCTACTTGCACCTTGATTGTCTACAGACTACAGACGCACAAGTCACTGCACCTTCACGTCATTGCATGCAAACAAGCTATTCGTTAACGATCTGTGTAGAAATTAATATAGATTAATAACTATTACCCAGTTTCAAAAATGTCTGTCGTAAGTTCGTAACAGTCGTATAGCGCGTATAGCCGCCGTTTTGGTGTAAACGATGCTTTACGATTTGATACAATTCTAAATAATATACTTACCTAATACGAATTTGTGTGATAAACTTCAAAGTTATTAAAGCTTAGTTGTAATATTATTAGGCTAGAATACATCCTTCTTTTTATCAAAAGAAGTTTAAAGCTGAATCAATTGATTTACCCTAGCACCAAAAGAGGATTCTGTTACTAAAAACGCTGACGTTGAAGACGAAGAAAACTTAACCAGTTATACGTTGATATAGCAATTTTGTAGAATGTTATAAAAATGATAATATCTTCATTCATTTTATTCATCAAAAGATTAATGATAGAAAGTTGTGCTAAACAGCCACATAGTTCAAGTAAACATAGAAGCCAGTTAGATATTAAATATTTATCATTACATTTTAATAGTCTACATCAAAATTGAAGAAAGTTACATAGGTACATTTCAATGCTGTAATAATTCATAAAATAGCAATGAAATAAATACAAATAATAACTAATGATTAGCTTCGACTCGACAGAGATTATAGAAGTTTTAATGGAAAAGTATATCGTTATTGTTAGTGATGCAACTATAAATTGAGTGGTAAATGTTTAATAGGAAACGGTGATTATACTATAATAACAAACAGTTAAAAGCTAATCATGATGAAATCAAAAAGAAACTTTAAAAAACTTGCGAAATTGACCAGGTGACTGGTGACGTCATACACTACTCATTTTCATATTTAACAAAAAGAAACCATCGGATCTTTCATTGCGGTCTAAACAAGCGTATTTTCTAGTACCTACCTCTATCAAACTTTGATTTCTAAAGGCTCCTTCATAACGAACCTTTTGTACAAAAGATACTCGTGTTTCTCAGATTATTCGCGCTAGCGATTTTCCAATACATAGCCAGCTATATCTATTCGTATACCATTTATGTTGCGATCATCGTATACACTAACCTAAGTGGTGTGTCCACAGATACCTAAAGGTCTCTGTATACTTATGCGATCGTGAATATGATAGCATCTTGCGGCTTTTCAGTGTTGCACTTAGGTACACGAGGATGCTCTCTGGCATATGAATGTAGATAAGATACACAATCTACTTTTTATGGAAAAAAAATATTGTTTAGACTTTCATTGTTCGGTCAAAAATTATATTCACATTTATGTTAACAGATAAAAACAAACATTTTCTAAAAAAAAACTTGTAATAATAACTGCTCGCTTCTGCCTGACAGTAACGTTTCGGTTTAAAGAATTTCATCATCATCATCATTTCAGCCGTAGGACACTGCTGAACATAGGCCTCCCCCAATGATTTCCAAATTGGCCGTTTGGGAGCGACCTGCATCCAGCGGCTTCCTGCGACCTTCATTAGGTCGTCTGTCCACCTTGTGGGTGGACGTCCTTCGCTGCGCTTGCCGGTACGTGGCCTCCATTCCAGAACCTTTCTGCCCCATCGGCCGTCAGTTCTGCGCGCTATGTGCCCCGCCCACTGCCACTTCAGCTTGCTAATCCGTTGGGCTATGTCAGCGACTTTAGTTCGTTTGCGGATCTCCTCATTTCTGATTCGATCTCGCAAAGAAATACTGAGCATAGCCCGCTGAGTGACCTTGAGCTTTCTTATGAGGCCCATGGTGAGAGGCCACGTTTCAGTTCCGTATGTTATCACTGGTAACCCACACTGGTTGTAGACTTTCGTCTTTAGGCACTGAGGTATGTTGGACGAGAAGATGTTGTGTAGTTTCCCGTACGCTGCCCAGCCAAGTCGGATTCGACGATTGACGTCCATCTCGAAACTGGACCAACTGGATTACTTGTCCCAGGTAGACATATTTGTCGTAACAGTTTCGAGAGTAGAGCACCCAACCGATATTAGGTAGGGCGCAACATGGACGTTCGACATGACTTTTGTTTTGTCCATGTTCATCCGAAGCCCTACTTGTTGGGAGACTCTATTGAGGCCTTCGAGCATTGTGCCAAGGTGTTCCATCGATTCTGCCATGACCACAATATCGTCGGCAAACCGAAGGTGAGTGATGTACTCGCCGTTAATGTTGATGCCAAATCCTTCCCATTCCAGGAGCTTGAAAGCGTCTTCCAATGCAGCGGTGAACAGTTTCGGAGAGATAACATCTCCCTGTCTTACGCTTTACGCCTTCTTAAAGAATTTATTCTCATGAAAAACACAAACAGTTCACTTAATACTTATTTATGAGATATACAAAGAGATCATGCAGTTATAAGGTAACAAAGACTCCGTGAGTCGATAAAACGAAAACAGAAAGGAGGTTTGGCTCATCGATCAATTCACAAACAGTGAATTAAATAGCTATTATTCAAATAAATGTGCTTTAACCAACAGTACAACTAACGTAAATCATCTTTAAATGCTATGACATATGAACCCGGAGTGCACACCGCGCGCCGCACTCCGCGTGCCAGCGCGGCAGCGGGGTTAAACCCGATTAGTAACTCTTCGGTGCTTCGACTATAAACAGAATATCTAACTATTCGCAACGCGTCCAATTTGTTGGTTGTTGTCCTCTGAGTGTTCGAAGTGAACCTGACGATATTAATAATGATGTTGGTGGAACATTAGTACGCAGACACGCACTGAGTTAATTCAACAGTTTAAAACGTGGCGCTGCTGTAACACCTGACATAACAATCGGAAAACATCGTAATTTTTATCTTATACTAGCGACCCGCTCCTGCTTCGCACGGTTTTTACGACTTAAGAAAACATCGAGATTTCTTAGGTAAACGTAACTTTAATATTAACGTATTATACACATAAACCTTCCGGAATAAATTCTCTA
Organism: Xanthia togata; assembly: GCA_963853775.1. Classification (NCBI taxonomy): domain Eukaryota; kingdom Metazoa; phylum Arthropoda; class Insecta; order Lepidoptera; family Noctuidae; genus Xanthia; species Xanthia togata. The sequence goes on along the minus strand of OY970798.1, from coordinate 20,595,329 downwards.
AGCGATTGTGAAATCTCATCAAAATCTGTTGCGTGGTTTAGAAGAACAACGCAGACAAACGCGTAAAGCGACTTTGTTTTATAATATGTAATAGATATGCGTAATACGCATAATTTTCTAAGATAATATAATTCAGTTCAGAAGCTTAGTAACGTTTAGTTCAGTAGCTTATAACCTCCTCCTTTTTGGGAAGTCGGTTAAAAATTAAATTAAAACGGTACCGTGTCACGTGTGTGATATAAAATTTGCTTTACAAATGAAGGTGGAAGACTTTTTGCTGCAATAAGGACGTTCTTTCACTAACTACATAAATACTTACATACATAAACTCACACCTTTCCATGGGGTAGACAGACACTACAGAATGCCACCTGTTACGATCCTTACATATGTACATCCTTTCACTAAACTGTTTTAAAGAAATACTTAGATTGTAAAGAGGTTTGGAGTCGTAGTGCTAAGTTCTATAAGGGAAAGGGAAGGCTCCAAGATATATATCATTTTGTATGAGATTAAGAGAAGACAAAGGACAGGCGGGCCCATAGGCTTCTAAATGATTGAAAAATAGCTTCTGCTCGCGATTTCATCTGCGTTGACTTCCGAATTGTGTCCAGTGAGAAAATAAAAATGAAGATAGACATATAGCGTTCCTACAGTTTAATAGATCTTTTTAAGAGCAATAACTCCGTAATACATTGTTTTCATATAACTCTATTGGTTTACGCGGCGCACGCCAGTAAAGTACGCCAGTCGGCATGATTTTTTCCGACATCTTCAACAATCATCGTTATATTTTAACCAATTTAACAAAAAACCTTTAAACTCCGTCCATTGGTGAAAACCGTATGAAAATCCGTTCGGTAGTTTTTGAGTTTGATCGCGGTATGACAGACAGACGCAGCGCGGGGAATTTGTTTTATAAAATGTAGTGATAGTGATAATAATGTAGTGATTTTCATTCTTTATTTAGTTTTTCTTTTGTACTGGAGTAAAACTGATACTAATAACCTATGTATTAGCCATCTAATAGATTTTCATACACGTTATACATCGTTGAGTGAAAATGCCAGCCACTGTGATTGATTTTTGCTAATCTATTCTTAATTACTTACAGCTTGATCGAATCGTGCGACAATTATAGTAAAAACCGTTTCGTGTTAACGCGATGTCTCTTACGCAGATTGTCAACAACTGGCCACTGTATATTTTCTCAGTGGCACTGCCAGGGTTCAGCGACCTCCGGCAGGTGCAATATTCATCTAAGTCACGGTTGTCGTCACTGCGAGGCGTGAAGTTGGATTGGCTACCATCGGAGCATTAGCGACGGTTGATCTAACGTGATGGTAGGACTTCGCGCGTCGGCCCTGACATCAGGCATGCCACCCACCCTAGAATGCGACAAATATCTAAGAGTAGTTGTTCGCCTTATTACATTTTCTTCCTTTATATGTATTAAAAGACCTCTCATTATGGATTTTGCTCATTGTGTGCGTTTTTCAAAGTTTTAGTTTATACACAGGGTCGAATCGGACTCACGATATAACTTCATGATAACATAACATAACAACATCACGCCTGTAGTCCCCGAAGGGTTAGGCAAGGGTGTACCTATGTAAATCTTCTTTGTAAAAAAAATAAAAATAATGTCGTTGACGCACTTCGTAAAATCAATAAATAACGAATAAATAAACAGCATTAATGATATACCACAGTCATGTATGTTCAGTATTGAGGTAATCATATGGGGCAACTCTACAGACACCCAGAGAGCTTTTATAGCCCGTAAAAAATGCATAAGATCAATTTATAGTCTCAAGTGGACCAATTCGTGCCGACCAATATTCACTGATAAATGTTTACTTACACTTCCATCCCTATACATTTTTTAAATGTGTGAATTCGTCAGAAACCACCTATCACTTTTTGAGCATGATGATAAGGCCCAATTTAAAAGGAAAATAGTACAAAAATCTCTGGTAGTACCTCTACACCTTGAAACTGCTACACCATGGCGACGGCGATGGCGAAAAAATAAGAAAAATTACGAATGTTTTTATTCAACAGATGATTATTTAAATTTTAAACAGATATGATGTATAACTATAAATTTACGAACACTTATTTAAATTATAATTATTGACATTATTTATAAATCTAAAAAATAAATTGATGAACTGTCTTGACTGTGAGATATATTATAATCTAATAAACTAATTTCATATATTTTATAATGTTAATGTGCCGAATGCGCCTATTAACGAAGCAAGACTGTAAATTTGATTATGATTATGTTGTGTATCACTAATGAGTTAATGACTAATGACTTTGATGTAATTTCATATTATTATGCATGTCCTAGAAATATTTACACGATTGATAAGTCGAGTAAATTGAGACTAAAATTATTGTACCATGTTATTATGTAGGTAAGTACCTATAATCTGGCAAATAAATAAAATTTCATTTCATTCATTAAGTCCCATGTAATAGGGGGCGAGCCTATTGCCACCAACCGGGCACAAACAGAGACTCCGGTCTGCTACTGGGGAATTCCAGATGGAAAAGAACTATTCCATCTCAACAACTAACAATATTAACTGCCAGAAATAGACTGGTCTCATATCATCTATATGTTACATTAACGAAGATGTTTTCACTTAAGTTTCACTCTAATTGACCGTATGTACTTAGAAAATCAACAATAAGGTAAAAGTAGGTACTATAATAGTAATTGTAGGGTCGTTAATGACACGTGCAGAGTGCACCCAACCGTAGCCATATAGGTCTTATTTATGGTAGATGTGATCGAGCACGAGCAGGGAGTTGGTCTCGCGTGGCTCAGCATTGCGGGCATTCGCCACCACTCGGCACAACCGCCGCGCCGCGCGCGCGCCGGCCGCGTGCCGCGTGGCTACCGGCTGCCGGCAATATCTGCGAATCTCCACATCCGATCGTTAACGCCTCACTGCGTGCCACACAGTTTTTGCGTTCGATACACGGAACGTTTATTTAACACAAGAATTTCACTTGCATAAAATTGAAATACACAAATAGGTCGGAAATTCGACGAATGAATAATTTAAATCCAATCTTTTTCCATTTTCACCAAATATATTTCAGGTAAGCAAGGAAATTGCTCAGTGAATCCAAGTAATTTCGATGCATATTGCCTTTTCGAACACCCAGGAATATACTACGCCGCCGGTCTTCGCGCGTTTCATTTTTCCGCAAACATTCGTCGCAATTTTTTAAAGGCACAATGTTTTTCTCACTGCTCGTATTATGTACATACCTTACCCACCAATCATTTACTACGAGGGTGCGTTTTTAAGTTCGCGGAATGGCGGGGTTGAAGAGGGGTGAGGGGTCTCATTAGTACCTCAACGAGTTGAGTGATTCACTATTAGTATAATAAATACCGAGTATTATTACGAACGGCTCATTAGTTTCTGAACTACCATTATCCAAGCAACTTAGTCGGGAAGGCAGCATTCACAATGGAAAAAATATAAAGTTCCTTACCAAGCCAGGAAAAAACCTCGAAACCATTACAGAAGAGATGTCCTCCGTTTATGGAGACTTGCCAAACCGGAGCCCTTGTAAAACCATGGTTTACAAGTGGCATCGTCTATTCAAGCAAGGACGAGAATCACCTGCAGACGATCACCGGCCTGGGCGCTCCATCGAGGTGACCACACCAATCATCGCTAAAGTCGAAAAATTAATATTGGAAGACGCTCATCTTAAGAAGAAACAGCTTGCAGAAATGGTTGGAGTATCCGATACAACCATTTTTTAAGTTCTTCATGACCATCTCGGTATGACTAAGGTCAGTGCAAGATAGGTGCCGAGAATGCTCACACCGCCGCAAAAGCAACAGCGCGTAGAGAGTGCACATGCGTTTTTGGACCTCTGTAACGAAGATCAAGAGGGTACTCGTATCTTGAGTCGAATTGTGACTGGAAATGAAACTTGGGTTCATCATTATGAACCTGAATCTAAACAAGACTATGCAGTGTCATAAAAAAGGCACACCACCGCCTAAGAAGTTAACCGCAGACCGCGTGTCGCAGTCGGCCGGAAAACTCATGGCGACTGTTTTCTGGGATACTGAAGGAATCCTGCTGATAAACTCAAACTCAAAGCATTTATTTCAATTAAACCCTTTACAGGCACTTTTGAATTGTCAAAGAGTCAGTTAGTCAGAAAGTTGAAGCTAGTTGCCCATTCCAAAACGTAGATCTCTATGGAGAAGAACGGGCAAGAAACTCCAAGGACACTCTTTTAAATATAGAAATTACAAAATCCTGGGTACATTACTCTTGTTGATTCTATATGTGAAAACAATGTAAAAAAAAATATATAAAAATCAAAAACGATTAAAAATAAGCCCTGGCAGATAAGAGATGACCAGTCTCAACTGACGGCGCCCGTTCACGAACATGACGCGTGGATCAGCACCATCCAGCTCAACCATTTTGTAGGGAACCGAATGATCCAACACACTCGCCACCATCAGCGAGACATTAAGTGAGCATGACATACTCTCAACTACCCTGCTCTTTCAAGTCAAAATACAACACAGTAAACGACTCCATGGTACTCACATTTACAAAAATTGAAAATAAAAATGCGTCTAAGTTATACAAAACTATAGTTTGCAATGTATTTGTAACCTTTAAAGAATTTTACCACCAAAAGAAAGAAAATCAATAGTATCTATTGGAGTTCAATAATTAAAATATGGCTAAATAAAAATAAATAAAAAAAACATTATGTTCGTAGTCAGAAAAAAAAAAAAAAAAAAAAGGGGAAGCAACTCCATAATTTTTTTTTTTTAACTAGTGAGCCCAAGTGGCTGTGGAGCAGGACCAGCATTTAGCCAAGCATTTTTATCTCCGATATAATCATCCAACTTATAGTATGCTTGTCTACATAGTGTGCGTTTAATGCAAGTTTTAAATTTCTTCTCATTTAGTTGAAGATTATCCTTATAATCTTCAACTAAATGAGAACACCCTTGTCCTTACAAGGGTGTTAATATAACCGAAGAATAATATGCGTCAATTTAGGAGCGTTTGAGGGAAGCCATCAAAAAGAAAAGACGAGGAAAATTGACAAAAGGCGTCTTGCACGACAATGCGCCTGTTCACAAGAGCCGTGTTGCCCTGGCTGCCCTACACAAGCGGGGTTTTGAAATAATAAAACACCCACCATATAGTCCAGACCTGGCCCCCTGCGATTATTATCTGTTCCCAAACATGAAAAAAGAACTTCGTGGCAAGAAATTTTCAAGTGATGAAGAAGTGAAGGACGCAGTTTTAGCGTATTTTAAGGACAAAAATAAATCTTTTTTTTTTATGGTATACATAAGTTTATTAAAAGAGCTGACAAATGAATTAGGCTTGCAGGTGCATATATCGAAAAAAAAAAAAAATTGTGAATTTTTATTTACCCCCTTACCTGCCATTCCGCGAACTTAAAAACGCACCCTCGTAAATCCGATTATTTACGAAGCAGGCATGCAACTGTATACTAATACATTCTTTCACCGGCAAAACCACAAGAATGGGTAAAATTCGTATCGCAGTTGATACCTACGCAATTTTTTTTTTACAGTGAAGTTATTCTTTGGTTTAATAACGGAAATCACGATATACGTAGAGCTCTGTCGTCCATAGATTGTATCGTAGACAGCTATAGGTAAGGAAAAGGATAAGCCGTAACTCACCGGAAAACTAAAACGGTAATCATTTAAACAATTATAAAACGTTACCTTCTTTTTTAAGTTAAAAAACCCTAAATTGGAGTTGGGAAGTTACTTCAGCGCACCGAACATCCGCAGCGCAAACGCCACAAACCCACGCGTCGCTTCCCGCCGAAACGGCATTACGCTCCGCCATTATCCGCGGGCTCTCTAGGATCGCAGCCATTAACAACACCCGGTTATTTTCTATTACAAAGTCTGTGCGCAGATGGTAACTTAGTCGCAGAGGTACCTGCCGCAACGAACAGCAGCGCAATTAAGAACACGAAATGATCAAAGCGACTACGGACGCATGGTTCCCTTCACAACAACAAAGGCAATAATAACTCTACTTTGGTAGCTATGTTATACTACATGGCCAAAGAGAACAAAAGAGCTAAGGATTTTTAACTTTTCTTTTTACGTTTTCTTGAATATGAACTGATACACGTGGACTGTAGTACACTGGTGAAGTGGTGACCGCTAGTCAGTGCGCTACGCATGACGTCTAATCGTAGGGAGTGCGAGTCGCGCTTTCTACCCACATTTACGGTTAGTCACAAGCCAACACTTGTTTATGTTCTGAGTAGCAGTGATACGCTTAATTAAATGAACGCAACAGATAATTGGATGGGAACTACATTACCCGATGTACACTTACCGTTAAAAGGTAAACTCTCGTATTGCCTCCTCGCATCCCTACTCCCACTTGCCTCCCCTTGCGCCCTGGCGACGCAGACGCTCTCATGTACCTATGTATTATAGCATGAAGAACTTTGAAGCCCGGTAAAACGATACTGATAAAAGAGTCGATGGGGATTATGGTAAATCTGTCTGCCCGAAACTTTAATTCTATCAAGCAGGCTTTGTGGAGTCTAAGTGATGCACATCGTCCAGAATGAACACATTTCACATGCCAGTGGCATCACCTCAAATCTGTTCCTCTATCATTATCTTTAGTTTGTAGTTACCTAATTTAGGTTTGATTGTGTTTCTGTTCCAAGTGTAGGTATAGGTAGGCTACAGTCTAGACGAAGAACATATTTTTCGGTCATTTGAACGTTCACTATACACCATGTATTTTCACCAGCGAGCCTTATAGACTGACGTATATTATAGGACACACATTTGAGAATTTCTAAGAAAGATTAGTATTTATTTACATATGTGTGCATATATGACTTTTCTTAGATATTTCCCTTATTTCAAAGTCGGTTAGCAGGTGTTGCGAGTAGAATCAGCGCGTAAGTCGGCAGCTGGCGGCAACGGGACAGATTCGCGACAAATAGCTAGCATCACTAACATTAATGATACATACTCTTGCTCAGCCTCATAACCATCAAAGCCCGACGAATGATATGCATACAAACCCATGAGATTGTGGAGTGATTAAAGTGGATCTACCAGGTTCAATAATAGATAGTTAATAAACAGTTTTTTTTTGGCTTCCACACCATAAAACTTTTCGTCGATAAATCCTATGAAGCATTTAAAAAAAAATTGATGTCTAAAACTTGATATTTTTAAAACCAAGTCTCCCAATTGAAACCAACCCAACCTATGAGTATGTATTCTACTTTCTAGATTAGCAAAAAGAAAGTTTTAGCCATTTTCTATTTCATTTTTACTGAATCAGGTCTTCAATTATCTGACCGGAAATATTACTCGATATTTTTAAAGACTTGAGAGGTTTTTGATTCAAGAGACGATATTATACTAATCGATGTGGGTTTCATTGCATAGAAGGAAAGAGGACGCGTCCTGCGTAAATATAGAAACACATACACACTAAAACTGAGGAATGCAACAGGAATCTAACGGCGATCTAAAACCTCGTGAACGAGATGTAGAGCTCAGGAATCTGCCAATACCAATTTTGCTAACAAGGATAAGGAAAGTAAAACCAAATGGGAAGGCAAAATCAGGAAGCCTACCTGACGCTTTAGAATTAACACACAGAGAAATAGTTAATGTACAGATTAAAATCATAATTACAGATGTATTTCATTTTGAGATGCGTTACCTACTGATGATGCAGTTAAATAAAAGAGAATCTAAAATGACTTAACAAAATCAACTAAACCGTTCAATTAATGAGTAGTAAATTCACGTTAATTGGACCAACTTTATTACAGAGTACAGAGAATTCCGTGTAAATTGTACAATTCCATCAGCTGATCCAAACTTCTACAGGTATTTTTGTCAACCTAGATAGTCGTGCTTTTGTATAGATTATATATGTACATACATAATAGGTGGCAAGCCATGCGCGTCGTTCGCCGTGGTGACCCTTAACACTCGAGTGACTCTCATGACCTGTATGGGTATCACAAGACACTACATGGGTACCTGCTTCTATGTGTTCGTGATGTCTACTCAGGGAGCCGATTTCAGATCAGTTTCTTATATTCTGTGTTTGATCCGTAAACGTACTTATGTTCTTATGTCTATAAATATTTTCGGTTTATTCATGATCTATGTACACTAAATTATCTTTATATTCATTTCGAAGATATACCTACCCCGCATAATAAGGTATCATTCTTTATAGTTTTAAGAAATGTAGAGGTAGAACTTGAACTTGATGTCATGAACCTATAGCTAAACTATCGGAATATTCAGAAAGACTATCGTAACTGGTATGAAAATTCTTGAAGCTTAAATTTCTCATTAAGGCAACAAAGCCAGGCCAGTTGTATGAAAACAAAAAGTTAACTGGTTGAAAAGAAATATGGAGGACGGCTTCTCTTTCTGATTGCAGGAAAAAACGAACAGAAGTAGATATTTAGTACTTGTATTCGAGGCTAATTGGAATTTGTTGAATACCATTTTATAATAAACAGCGGAATTATTTTTTTATAAATCTTCAATGTATTTACTTATTTAGCCTAGTGCTGCTCCAATCATAATTCTCCTTAAATTTAGCTCAACATGGAAAGCTAAACATTTAAGACCCCAATACGTAAGCACTTGATAGCCTCAGTTGATTCAAATTTTCCTTCGTACAAAAAGTACGTGCAGTCAATTGCCTGTGTTCAAATACGGGAGGTAATAACGAGGCTGCATACCGCAGAACAGCAGTCCTATCGTTCTTAAATAAACACAGCGACTGTTATTTTCCAACTACGGCCGTTTGGTATTAGCTCCCCACGCCACACTCGTGCCCTCGTGCCGTATCTGTTGACACAGGTTAGCTACACGTATTATCGGCTTTACCATCTGAAATCGGATATTTCAAATGAAAAAATCAAATATGGGAACCGCAGATTACATTCTTAATTGGAAACCGAACGATATTTCCAATTGCTACGATGTTCATCGAATACATAAAACAGTTACAATATTGAACATCCATATATGCGGTGATGAGGTATCATCTGTTTCTAATGAAATGTAAATGAAGCTGCGATCTCGTGAGTGGGCAAGTGTGACACAAGTGGGGCACGCATACCGCACGTTCCGGGAGTAAGGCCGGCGCGGGCGCAGCGCACGGCGACCGACATTATAAGCCGGTTAGATCACCACAACGGGCGCATTGTCGTTAAGCTCTATTAGACAATGTGTAACGACCGCTATGTGTGATAAAAAGAAGACATAAACATGCAAATATTAAAAATTAATTCACTTCTATCAAGATTGGCTTAAATATTTCTGAGAAAACTAATATTTCTATAATCAGACACAAGATTTTTGTGAGTCATGTTCATTACCCTTAAAAACTTACAAACGTGGTTTGTGTGATGTATTAAATAATGTAAAAGTTGTAAGTAATGATTAATATGATTCAATAGAGAAAGGTGAGGTCAACTTTGCTAAGCTTTCGGAGGCCAAGATAATGTTGAATCACCAACTTTCGCCGGCGGATTCCACAACACAACTTACAGGGGATCTTTTAGCTACTTGACTGTTATAGCACGGGCTATTAATAGCCTGTCTTTTGCCTTTTAATTATACATGTAGACTGGACTGTGACCATTATAAACAAACAAATATCATAATAAGATTAAATTGTCATCACTATGCAACATCTACCTACCCTACTCGTTAAAGTGATATCTTAGATGACAATGTTAATTAATGTCATCATAAATTCGTAAAGGAAGGAATGTACGTTGCCGGCTCCAGCTAACACAATTTCTTGCAGTTTCACTACCGACATTCCATAGACGATAGATGTATTGAAGACGTTGTTTGAAATAAAGCGGCGATATTATAGTAGACAGTAAGTGACTTTGGTAGTCGGGTTTCATAAATTATAGGAGTAAATACTTGTAGTGTTGACTTTAAGAATATTTCAACAGAAAACATTTATATCAAAGCAAATCCTGACGCAGAAGTATGTACACACGATCGAGTTAAATCAATCACCCTCATAACAGTTTCAAGTTTGAATTCAGTTAAAACTTTAGCTGGAGATCCAAATAGCAGGCTCAAGTACAAGAGGGTAGAGATTTAGAGACGGACGAGCCGCGGCGCTCCCTAGCGTTGTCAAAAGCGTGAAACTTTAATGGCAACGGTATATCTTGGAGCGGCTCAAGATAAATTTGGCAAGAGCTTTGCAACCTCGCCTGAAACTTAAAGTTGATAAGAAAAAGGTCACATAAAAAATTAAAGAGATAGATTAACTGAGGCCAACTAGAATGTAACTAGCTTTTTGCTCAACTGTTTTCATCCGTAAACAAAAATAATGCAACAAAACTACTGCATCGCTTCTTGCAAACATGTCCCAAAGAAATTAGGTACTACGTATATATGAGTCTGCTGATGAGTCTTTGCCTCTAAGCGCAGGACAAGTGCAGAAGCGTCACGTTATGTGAAATGTTTAAGTCTCTCACGTCAGGTTACAAACACGCTTTCTTAACATACCAACACCACTTGGAGCAGAAAATAGTTTACCTTTGCACAAGCAAAAACGTTTTCTTTGCTCTCTCCGACTTTAATAAAGCCGACAGGGTAATTAAACGACCGCTAATTACTCCTAGCTAAATATTCTAACGACTATAAACAACTTTGAGAAACGATAAACAAATTAGCGAAACCCATCAAAGAAATTTCACACTAAACAGTTTGGTGAAACCTAGCGTGTAATCAATCATTTTCACCTAATAGGACTCATTTTTTTACTGTTAATGCAGTAGGTAATCCATTTGATCGCCATCGATACAAAGTCTTGACACAATATTAATCATGGACGTCGTCGAACTAGCGCACTTTTCACGACCCGCAGGTTTTTCCGCAATTTATTGACACAATCATTTTTCCATAAACAACGGAAGCGGAGTGATTTATAGATGGGACGGAAACTGACTAAATATATTAAAATTGTAACAAAATAAATATAGAATTATATTGTTCAAGTCTTTCTAAAAATGCTCGTGAATTACGTAGGCGTTAAAGAATAAAATTCTAACGTGGCGATGTCGTACAACTAATTTAGAGAATTTTACGCCGACGAGTATAGATTCTGAGACAGAAGAGGCTGGCTAAATTCCACTCCTAACAGATTAAAGACGAGCTTGAGGGTTTAACAATAGAAGTATTCCGCTTAACGCGAGAAACGACGATCATATTAGCTAGACGGCTATATTGTAAATAAAATAGTATCCAAGAAGCATTTGCATTTGCGTTTTAAAACTCTGGTCAAAAACACTTCCACTCTTCTTAAACATCATCATTACATACTAGTCCTTGCTCTTGTTTCATGTTTATAATTTTATATAAGTATTTCTATGTATAGATATTTATATGAATAAGTTTATGCTTTATGTACCTATGTATGTATTTATTGTATATGTAGATGGTACACCGCTGACTACCTGCAGTATTGTCTCTCCTGTTACCTTTAATCCATCCAAAGGTTGTCTGTAAAAGATCGCTTTACTTTAAGCGATAAGACCGCCCATTGTGTCACCCTATGTAAAATTTCTAAATTTATGTCTGTAATTTTGAAGGTGTACAATATAGAGTATTCTATCTATCTATCATTTGCGGTTTACGGGGATTTACGCTCAATATAATTAATAATTGACATGAGTTCTACAGTAATAAAATAATTTTAGGTTTATAATTATTATAAACCCTAAATATACATCCGTCGTGCTTAGGGTTGCCAACTTTTTATATCAAATATAGCATTTTCGAAGCCATTGCCTGTAAAAATATAGTAGGTAATATTACAAAAATATTTTATTTTTTAAATGAATCTTTTATGCTGATTCGACCCTTTACTAACACATTTTTATTTTGTATTTAAAAAAAAACTAAACTATTATTACACTCTAAATTAAGGTTGTAAAATACCTACCACTAACTCAGCTTAAATGAGATGAATACTGACCCTATTGCGCTCATATCGCCACTTTGTTTTCCAGACTTCTATACCAAGCCCTTAATCCAGCTTTTCTGCAAGTTTCATAAGATGTTGCTCAATCAGCACAAATCATAATGTAATCCATTTATATATAACTAGCTTTTGCCCGCAGCTTTACCTGCGTGGATGTCGGAAAATATCCCACGGGTACGTAGGTACTACTGGAATTAGATACCTAATAGCCGCGGAATAGGTCATTGACTCCTACCGCTGCGCCCGCGTTGTCGTCAACCATAATTATTTTGTTACGCGTAATTTTGAATCTGTGATATCTCTAAAGTATTAATTTTAATGATATGATGTCCAGTCATATAATAATCTAAATTCAATGTCCAATTTAAATAACATATTTTATGGGTTATGGATAAATATAATACCGGTCAAAATATCTTCGGAAATAACATTGAAATTATTATCAAATTCTGAAAGATGAAAATGGTTACTGTAAGTCATCCTTAGAAGACAGACATATGCTATCACGGACTTTTTTGTTGAAGATCTACAAATCTGTAGAACATAAATTTGATGTATCTCTTACAGCTTACTTGGCGCCCGCCAGTACAGTTCCCAGTCTGTATGTTTTTTCCGACATCTTCGACAATAATCGTCATATTTCAGCCAATTTACACAAAACTTTAATGAATTATACACAAAAGCCTTCCGCATGAATTACTCCGTCCATTGGTGAAAACCGCATCAAAATCCGTTGCGCAGTTTTAAAGATCTAAGCATACATAGGGACAGATAGACAGCGGGAAGCGACTTTGTTTTATACTATGTAGTGATAGATAACGTTGGACACTTTGTGAGCAAAGGCGAGATCTTTTGTTGGCTTTTCTAGTTCTTTTTTCACGACCACCCCTTCATTGAGAACTGTGCCGTCAATAATAATCATTGCACCAAGCCCCGATCGAATAAATATCACTACATTAGGATTGATTGACTATAAATAAGCTTATCAGTGATATAGATCTGGCCCAGTAGAGCATTATCTGACCTTGATCGACCACTTCTTCATTTCCGTTGCTATTCGTTTTAATCTATGAAACGTTCAGAACTGTGAAGACGACCATCAACTTCCCAAGAAGATGAAATTGTGACCACAGGGAGCTAATCTAATGTATCTAGATATATTCTATCGAGATCATCTGCAACAGGGTTGGTTAAGAACGAATGTCCTGACCTGGATGGAGATTATGTTTTTTTTTTTACGGTCACGGGGTTTTTTTAAGTTTAAATCTAAAATCTTCCTTGAACGTGCTTAATAAACCTTCCATTAATACTTATAACAGCGGCAACAGCGATTTCCATACATTAGTCAAGACACTCGTTTAGTTCTAAAAACGCTCACATGGCGCTGTATAAATATCTTACTACAGATAGTGCAATCCACGACGACGCGCCACACTCCGAGATTACTGTACTGTAAGCTGTACTTAGTACGGAGCGGAGCGGTGTGGGGCGCGTCGTCGTGGATTGCACTATCTATAAATACGATTATTACTGTTTTGCTTGCTATGTCAGCTACGAGTTCTCGAATTTGACTTATGTATAGTCTTTAGGTTAAAGGGCTTTTGGTTCTACAATTTGTCTTCACATCATTTTGTCTGTGAAAACCTCATTTGTTTGTCAGAGAAATATCCAAAATTCGTAGTCTGAAATCGCAATAAATAAAATTGTGTCGACACAGACTCTCATCACGAAACATCGCTTTAAAAAATGATTGCACTATTGCATATAATAATGTAAATATTGTAGAGGATCATTAAAGTAATGTCAGGAGAGCCTCTTCAGTCGCTAGTAATACCGATCGTGTCAAGATTTTTATTTTTGTTGAATGACGTAGTAGGCGTAGTACTGCGTAGCGTAGGTCACGTAATAACAAACACTTGTGTGTAAGTAATTAACGATCAAATCCAAAATATTTTATTTGTTTTTGTAAGTTTGTATTATAATGAATTAGTGAAGCTACTACGGTTTTCATTATCTAGTTATCTACTACTTCATAAAATAATAAATACTAGATATAATGATTAAATTATAAGGATCTTTCAAAAATTGGGGGTCAGAAGGATTTTAGCCCACCTAAGCGTAACATTCGGCGGTGGACATCATGCAGTCGCAAGTCCCATCCGATCATCATTCCCCGTTTAACCTTTGGAAAGATCGACATAATTTTAGGCGCTCGAAGAGTATATACAGCCGGTGTGAACGAAACCATAGCGAGATCTAATTCGACGCCAACGCCATCTATCGAGCTATGTGGAACTTTTTCGTCACCGACGTTTATCGTGTGGGCAAAAGAAGTTGATAAAAAAAAATGATATAACGATTTGTTATAAGTAACTAAGTTACTATTCTTTAAATAAAACATATAGAGTTCTGAAGTAAACTCTTGACACACCTGTAGTCAAAATAAACAATTTGGTGCATAAAGACAATAATTTTGACCTACTTTCGCCAATTTCCTTAACAATTAACGATCCGGCACTAATCTTAAGACCAATAAAGCCCATTATTTATCATAATATATTTAAAACCCAATAGCAAGAAAAATACACTCGCCCAAAACAACTTTCACCAAATGAACAGAAACACTTAATTACCTGCATTGAATAAATTATATTTTTTGTCAGTTTACCATCAAGATACTAAAAAGATTTAATCTAAAATGAAGTGCCAAATTCCAAGTTGATTAGGTGACAGGTGAGCAGCAGCTACTGAAATAATTTCTTTAAAATGTGCCTTCCACCCCAACCGAGATGAGGCGAAGGTGACATTGATTTCACGAAATTAGGGAAACTTTAATCGATCTGTCACTCAAACTGAGTGCTCGGCCACTGGTGAATTATTTTAGCTTATTTAAACTGACACCACCTGACACGGAATGAATAAAGGATGAGACCTCTGTATCAATGAGCTATAAGTAACAGAAATACATTTTGAAGTAGCTAACGTATTCGAACAAAATAAATCTTTTTACATGGAAATTCTGTCCAATGGAATATGGATGGATATGATTTACTGGCAACTAACAAGTATGGAAAGTGGTAAAATAATAAAAAATAACTTAACTACTCTTTGCCAAGAACTGCTTTATTAAAAAAGCATTTGGACTTAGTTAGAAATATTCAAGTTTAATTCAGGAGTTCCAAAGAGTTTTACAACTTTAGATATTGCAGGAAGACTTCTAGTATTGCAGTCATAGTTGTATATTGGATTTAAAATTTCTGTCTTGCTCCAAGACAAATTTAAATTGGCATACGAAATTCAGCATAAAGTTTTACCACAGTCTGATATTATTATAATAAATTACAACCACTTCTATCGTTAGTACATTGTAATGTCAAATCAAACAGTTTTGATCACCTTATACCAATGTACTTGGGGTCGGCGCAGGACGTCTGTCGTGGTCTTCCATACATCCGTCATCTCTAAATTCCCTTCCATATAATATGTCCTTGCCATATCATCATTCAAATAAAAGAATCTAGGGACCTACACATAACAAGCAAATTCAATAATATGACAAGCAGCCAACTGGAGAAAGCTGCGAAGAGAAGAGATACTCGTTTGCAGCTTTTGAATAATTTAACGAATTTAACATAGAAACTTTCCCGACCGCTATCAAAGTCCGTAACCAATTTACTAAATACTCAGGTCAGTCATCCTAAAAATGAATGATTTCACCAAGGCTATTTTGGGTGCTCTCCAAGAAAAACCAGTTGTTCAAACCCAGACAGGGGCTTTACTATGTGGAAATTATTTCTCCACCACTGCTCTCAAAACGGTGAAGGAAAACATCGTGAGGAAACCGGCCTAGTGCCAAAAATTCGAAGACATGTGTGTGACATCTACTAACCCGCACTGGGCCCGCGTGTTGGATTACGGTCTACTTCCTATCATCGAGAGGAGGCCTGTGGGCTGTGTCCTGGAAGTGGAAACATTACAGGCTGATTACGCTATGTATGAATGCGTGCCAGAATTGTACGTCCAGATGAAGAACTTACATAGTCCGGCTGGACGTGTTAACGTAACAATCGATGCTGAGCTAATAATCAACACTGATAAGAAACACAATAGCGTGTAGTTAGGTCAGCAGCTCTTGCGCAACACGCTACGTGTTTACTAAACTAACTGCACAGCATGCTAAAGATGTGCTTCCGCACTGCCTCTGCTACATAACGCATGCTAACCGTTACGCATTGGCGCTAGGCGAGCACGTACCGGCTATCATTACATACCTTCAAGCAATACATGCGTTTACATGCAACATACAAACAACTATCATTAATTTACAGGTATTCATAAAGAAAAGTAAACTGTCTAAATCCTAAGTGAACCGAGCACTCCCAGATTAACGTCCCAACCATTCTCAATTATCACACAGCTGAGCCTGATTGATCCCCACACCGCTAACCGGACACAAGAATAATTTGTAATCTTTGCTAGTACAGATAGGAAGTAAGTACTCTGAAAAATCAGGGGAGGGAAATCAAGTCGGACTTAACCATGGCATAAATCTTGTATACGAATCACAAAGATGTTCCGAATCGATCAATTCATTATTTATGAACGAATTGTAAAATTAATTTGAAAAGATCCTACTTTCCGAATATCTGCTAAGCCAAAGGCCATGAGAAAGTGAACTGGCAGGCGGTGTCTCGGCCGCAGCGAGTCGTCCGGCGCTGCGCGTGCGCGTACAGTACCGTTAACGGCGAAATCGGATGACTGGTAAATTTATGTAAAGAGGCTAGTAGAACTTACACCAAAACACAAGCATTCCGCAAGTTTGCTTGTGTTTACTACTGCAGTGAGATTGTTGATAAAAACTTTGAAGTTTCACTTTTACATGTTGTACGTAGATTAAACATATAAATGGACTTCGTTCAACTAATATTTATTTTTCAAATGTATCTTCAATTATGCTCCAGTATACTGATAAACTTTTTTTATTGGTTAGTAGACAAAACGCTCTAATTTTCTTATAAAATAAGTTATACCTACGAGATTGTAAGCACGTGCTTTTTGTAAAAGCTGGTCATTCCTAGTATGTGTAAAATTGTTTTACTAACACATACAGATTTTATGATTACTAACTATATTTTGATTAAAATCTACATAAACAATAATATGAATACGAATCCGTTTTGTTATAAATGTATGAAGTAGGTACCAGCCCACTCCGCAACTCGAGCCTAATGTTTGGCACATCGATTACTTCGGACATCCGCAAACGTTGGCTGTCCAAGTGTCCACAGATCCAATGTTTGACATTCCCTGTTCTGTATTGATTACCAGTTACGGCTTTTTGATTTATTTCGCTAACATTGTAAAGAAAACAACACTAGATATGTAAAAAAATGGTTTTCACGTTCTAGTTTCATTTATACTATTGTAGTGATTGGATTGTCTTTGCAGCACATTAGCAAGGCAAGTGCAGCGAAAGCCAGATGTTCCGGGCTAGTAGTCCGTGGCCGCCACGCTGCACTTCTCCTCAACGGTCTGTGCACCGCTTGATTACGGCCCATCTATCATACACTCAAAGCTTTTGGCATAAGCACACCATTTCCATTACATAATTAGACCGCTGCCCCGGCAACCTTAAATAATATTATCGAAAGAAGTATTTCAAAGTTATCGAGGATTACCTATAGCTGAAACTTTTTCTCGGCTTTTCCGAATCTCATAAACGAAATCCGACTTAAGTACATAATGGTTACAGAGCAAAGTCCTAAAGGTGATATTTAAGTTTTCTTTTTTAAAAGTCTATAAAAAGCATCTTTGTTCGTCACAACCTCCTTTGAAAACAAAATCCCGTGAACACGATGACCACAATCTGTTACCGCCCCGGTTCTATAGCCACCGGGCGCTTCAAGCAGAAATAGCCCTTCCGTTATGAAGTTCTTCGATGGTACCCACAGTGCGCAATTATCACTTATAATTTCAAATGCGCAAATTATAAACGAATAATTGTCAATGTGTTTATCTGAGATGAGTAATAATTTAATTCAACAACAGAAAACTGTACGCTTTGTTTAACGTTTGTGTTACATTATGATATAGCGTACTGTAGGTAGGTACCTACATACTTATACCCATTCAGTAGATAGCAAATAGGAAATTACAGTTTGGTTGTTTCCATGACTGTCTACCATTAAATACCTTTAGTTACTGATAGCTTTGTGTAGTTATTACTACACCTCACGAATACCTTCAACATATTATAATAGGACCCGTCTATTTGTGTGTCATCACTCATCAGGCTGATCGTCACATTAGCCGTTACTTGTATGCGTTATTACCTCCGTTTTCTAACACGTTCATTTACAACCAACTGTCACCATCATAGGAGAAAAGATGGCATTATAACCTACAAGTGCATTTGACAATTTCGCAGATCTTAATTGAGTAACCTATACCTACGAGGACACTTTGTTTTTTTAATCCTAATCTTATATTATATCTATCATTTATTTATTTTCAGGGTGAATCCAAGTATACACGTTCACGATCATGGTCGTGTTCAATGCTGCTGATGCTGATGGCACGCTGCGCCAGCGCACAGTGCCCGTGGGAGGGAGCACCCACGCTGCAATCCGCGTGTGTATGCGCACATAATTTAGCAAGGGATTTGTCAGTCCAATGTGATCAGGTAGAGTTCAGTTTTGTAAATACAGTAATATTATGAATTTTAGATGAAATAAAACCATGTTTTTTTTATTCAACAGGTCGACTTCCCAACGCTATTATCAGCTTTAAACATGAGCGCAAGAAATATTGTTATCGATCTACTGTACATTAATAATTCAAGCATTCCCATCCTCACTCATAACATGTTCGCAAACCTTAAAATACACAATCTTCAAATATCTGGCTGTGGAATAAAGAGAATCGAAGACGACGCTTTTCGAGGACAAGGGCCATATATCAAAAACTTGAACCTGCAAGATAACGAATTGACCGAAGTTCCAGTAAAAGCCCTAAAAATATTAATTAATCTCTCTCTTCTAGATATATCCAAAAACCGCATTGCACACATCGCCAACCATTCTTTTATAACTCTTCGCAAGCTCACGACACTGAAAGTTTCCGATAACAATGTCACACTAGACTCGCAGACGCTTACTGGATTAGAAAACTCATTAAAAAATTTAAATCTCAAAGGCACGAAACAAAAAACAGTACCCGAATGTATAAGAGGACTTCGGATGTTGGCTTTCCTTGACCTCTCTCAAAACAGTATCAGAGAACTTCCGGGACCGGACGGTAGCCGCACATTTGAGGGCTTAGACTCGCTGACTGCTCTAAACTTAGAACGAAATCTGATTGTGCATCTTAGAGAAGATGCATTTGCCGGGATAAAGACTACGCTAAGTTCTTTAAGTCTTTTGAACAACCTGTTGCCTGAATTCCCAACTGCTGCAATTGGAACACTGAGCGATTTAAGAGTATTAGACATCGGCTTCAATTTATTAAATAAGTTACCAGTCCACGCTTTTGTAAACAATCCATCAATAACTTTACTAGCGTTAGATGGAAATCCTTTGCCCACAGTGCCCGAAGAAGCATTTTCTCATCTTAATGAAACTCTCCGAGGCCTCAGTATTGGCGGTAGATTCTTAAACTGTGATTGTCGCCTGCGCTGGATAATTGAATGGATTCGCAACGGAGAATTACAAGTAACATCACGAGAAAGAAATCCGCAATTCTGCGGCAATCCGCCCCACTTCCGTGAGCGTGGGTTTTACAGTTTTGAACCAAACGAATTAGTTTGTGATTATGATTCAACTTCGACAACAGAAAGACAATCAACGACAACAAAAGATTTGAATGAGTGGAAAAAAAGTCACGTTATCACAACAACGTTAACTCCTGCTCCGCCATCAACCAGCAGTACACCTGCACCACACGAAACAGAAATAAGCAATATCATAGATACACCAACGAAACCAGCCATCACTCAGACCACCAGCACCGCACGCCCCAGTCGCATCCCCTCCGTCCGCCCAGCCGCCCCCACCTGGCGCCACGCGCCACACCAGCGTCCTCCTCTTGTCATGAGTTTCCCACAACAAAAACCAAAAGTAGATGATTCCAATGAAGTCATTGTGAAAAATGCGTACAGGCAAGACAATTCTGTAATCATACAATGGGACTCGGATGTCGCTAATATACTAGGCTTCCGCGTTGTTTATCGACTCTTCGGAGACAAAACCTTTAAACAAGGACCACCTTTGGAAGCCAGCGAAAGAGAATTCAAAATTAAAAATGTTCCATCTCAGGTGCGTATTCTAATGTTTATGTACTTTTTATCAGCAAAAAGTACATTGCTATGATTGTAATGTTAACTGTATACAATTTATTAAAGACAGTTTTATTACAGGAATGTATTGTGGTCTGCGTGATCTCCTTGGAGGAGGTTCACGTAAGTCCAGAGACGGTGCCGTATTCTCAGTGCCGAGAGGTGCGCACCGTTTCCGCTGCCGCCTCTAATATGGACAAGATCACGATAGCGGCAAGCGCCGCCATTTGCGGCACCATCGTCGTGGCTGTTCTCGTATTCGCCGCGGCGTCGCGTCGCCGCTCCCGCACCGTGCACCGCCTACACGCGCAAGCTCCAGAGAAGATGCCCAACCCTTGTTGCGGCGGTCTCACCGGCACCCCGAGCCCCAGCGGCCCGCTTTCTTCATTAGCTACGATCGGCGCATTTGGAAAGCAGCGTGAGTGGGATCAAGTGTCGGCTTATAGCGCACGTTCGATCCCGCGTGCACGTTCCTATACCGAACCGGCTCTTCCGGAACCATTACCAGGTCGTCCTGGAAGAGCTCGTTCCCTCGCTGATGGTCAATCACAACATAGCTATTCCCATTCCGGCCGATACGGAGTGCCTGGCTACCCTAGTAGCCTTCTAGGATCACGAGCTGGTAAGTTCGACTGTCGCTTTGATTACCTACTTCTTCGTTTCACTTCCGGCTTTTACTTGATTTATTCCCAATTTTGAATTGCAGTGTTGTTCTTATAATACTTAAAAACGAATACTCTTTAACTTTTAGATTTGCGACAGTCGCGTCAGTCCTTAGGAGCAGCATCGGAACGTGCCTCCCGTTTGTCGCTAAGCGGCGCAGCAGGCGGGGCCACGGGCGGTACGGCGGGCTCCCGCCGGAGACCGCGGTCTAGGTCACGGCCCGCCAGCCGGTACAGCGTCGGTTCCCTGGGTATGGGGTACTGCGACACTTCCGACAACTGGACTGATCATGATATGGATATCTACATGGCACGGAACCCGACGACCCGGAGTGGACTAGTGCCTTTATAGCGTGGAAGGGACACGGTGCGGGGAGATGTGACTTGCCGTGGGCGCTCCTCGTGTTTGCGCAGGGCTCCCGCGGGCTATACCTCGTGGTGCAGTCATGAGGCGCGCGCAGGCCAACGCCCGCGCCGACACTCTCGCCGACACAGCCATGAGAAGACCAATAGACGTGCGCACGCGCACTGCTACCGACTCGCGACTCCGAGCCAGTGTGTCCGGTATCCGGTAGAATATTGAGTAAAGTGTTATTATATTGTTACCTACTAAAAAACTGCGATCATGTACAGTTGGCTAAGTTTCGGTATACTAAGTACGTATGTCAAGGACTATAAATTCTAGAGTGATATTTTATTTGAGATTACATTATTAATTTTCGTTTTGACTAGTTAAATCAACGATTGTAAAGTAATTTGTGAATCAACAGATTTCCTATTGGATAATATGTTCATGTTGCATGTTCTATGAATTTAACTTAAAACCATTGGTTAGTGATAACTAGTGACAATATTTTGTTTATTCGCTGTAGACATATCAATTTACTATGGTTGCAGAATGTATATACTGACTAATATGTTCGCATTTTGAACACAGGGTGTTCTTATTACCACTGATTTCAATTGTATATTACTTTTAACTTTTATGGTGCATATTTATTTACTTAAAAGATTGAATTTATGTTAGTATGTTGTACATATATTTTAAAATAGATGGTAAGGTAATGTAATAAAAAATAATTCATTGTCACAAGCATAGGCAATTGATCTATAAACATTTAAAGACAACTATGCTCTTTAAAAAAGACTACTTAAACCATCCTTTATTTAGTTATTATTACGGGCCAAATGAAAGACAATAAATCTAAAATGGTGCTATTTTTAAATAGATTACTATAGATAATGTTTTTCTATAAAATTGTGTATTTAAAATTATATACTCATTAGGAATAGAAATGAAAATTATTTTTGACTATTTTAGAAACCTTGTAATGTGCTTGCTCAAGGTCATAAAATGATTTTGTGTTAACTAAATTATAACTTAATAAAAGTATTTTTGTAATGTTAAGTATCATAATTAAACTATAATTTGGTGAATTTTTGTGTATTGATATTTGCATATCCCTAAAAGTATCCTGATGTTTCAATGTCGAGCTCTATACAGTATGAACTTACCCTGGCACAAGAATACGATGTTCCCACCGGTACTGCAGCTCCTGACAGAACTCGTACCAGAGATGCGCCAGGTAGGGTAGGCCATCCGCGTCCAGAAGCCGTGCCGCCGTCACCGACACGCGCCACACCAGCCCGCCCTCCGGACTCGTCTTCACATAACTACATAATTTCTGCTCACCATCCGCCTGAGAAAACATCATACAAACAAATCATGAATCAATGTATTCTTAAAGTGAAACAACTAGCGCCATCTACTGGCGAAACGAAATAGTACCTTACCGGCTTGAATTCCACTTCCAACTGTTCAGGATAGTTGAAAGTATTATCTTCAACTGCATCAGGGAACACATAGTACAGTAGAGGCATGAGCAGGTCATCAGCTATAGGTCCTTTAAAATCGGTCATGTTTCTGTTCTGTCCCATGGCAGCCTTCACCAACTTAGATATAGTAATGGGAGCTTCAGTGATCTTATGGAGAGGATTCACTAGTCCCAAGCTTTTGCTCAACCCCAGAGTGTCCATAAGTAGATTATTATTATCTAATAAGTCCATAATTTCACTAATGGTTTCAGATAATTGACAGTTGAAAGTATCCCTCATTTTAAGGGTAATTGTCCAAGTAGGAGCCATAAGTGGATCAATTTCAGAAAATGTAGAAGAATCTACTATAGCACATTCACGGAATTTTGGCCAGATAGCATTGAGCAATACGCTATGTATGGGGTTTTCTTCAGAACCAAAAGGAAGTTCTAAGAGCTTTCTAACATCAAAACCATCTATTGATAGAAACTCATTTGACTGTATTGTCTTTTTCCAGGCAAAAGCATCCAGTTCTCTTAATTCATAAGAAAACTTTGTAGAAACAACAACAGCATCCAGAGCTACTGGTGATGCAATTTTAGATTTAAATAAGCTTACAAGGCCACTTAAATGTGAGCATTGATTTGAAATTCTTTTCAAATGGATTGTGTCATAACTAACTTTATGTTCACTGTCTTCGTAGAACCCTAAATATGTTTGCTGCCAGTGTTCACGTATTTTGACAAAGAAAGGTACACCACAGTCTATGTTAGCAAAAGCTATATTTGCAGTGCTCATTACAAGCTTTATTAAATTTCCTTCAACCAGTGGTATACTCGAACACAGCATTATATAACGTTTTAAACCATACCAGCTGGACACTGGAAAAGGACTTCCGTCGAGGTCATCCATAAAATTTGTGGTTGACTCCCAAATACCATTGTGCAACTCTATTAGGAAAGATTTATCCTCTGACTCCTCAGAACTCTCTGCAGATTTAGCAGGTTCTAGCTTATGATAAGATAATATAAATTTGTTGCCCTGGAAGTGAATTTCCTCCGATTTGCTTGTCCATTTCTTTGTGTACTCCCCTGATAGTTTAGATAAAGTTGATTTAGACAACCGCCATTCTTTTAATACCTCTTCTATGCGAGCTATAAACACTTCCCACTCTGATGCAGTCGTAAAATCCTGATGGTAAATATCATATTCATCTATTTCTTCATTCATTTCTGTGTTAATTAAAATACAATTGTTGTAGGGCAACAAACACAAAAAACAAACAGCTGTTGGGTTTGGCACTGACAATTTGACTGTCATTCAGTGTCAATGACATTACGTCATTTTTGTCAGCGTCGCAGGCCATTTATAGGCGGACTACACACAAGCAAACCATAGAGTTTAGGCACGTCAGACGGAGATAGCAGGCTGAAGTTACATAAGTGAAGTTTGTATGTTTTTTATGTCAATGAGTTTGACCAACTTATCTGATCATTTGACGGTTGAGTCATTTTATTGGGATAAAACTTAAAGAAAATGTTTAAACGTTGACGAGATCCCAGATCCAAATGTGTTTGTAGACTAAAGGTTAGAAACACTGGTGCGTAAAAAACGGTAGGATCTGTACTTTATTTCAGGCGTGAGGATTGCTTGCGCCTTACTTGCCTCGTATACATCTGCCTTTAGGAACGTGACATGTTATGATGGTTGCCATAGTTACCAAAAGTAAATAAATAAGATTCAGTTGCAAGGGTATCTTTGTTTGAGTAGATTTTTTATCTTTAATTATGTTCAGAGGCGATAATCCGCATTCTTTGAGTTATGAACAGCAAGCTAAGTTCATTCAAGACCGTATTACAAACGTGGAGAAGAACTTTGGGGAACTTTGTGTCGCATTTGGCGACTACACAAGAAAAACTGCAAGGTGAAATAAAATAAAATTGAAATATATATTAATATGTACTTAGATTACTATTCAGGCACAATCCCAAATATGTTTAAATACTGTAATGCAATCAATACATGTAGGAACTGCTTCTTTCGCCACTGATTGATTTGATCATAGAGGGCGCTAGCGCTAGTGCATGTTGATGTAGCTAATATTCAATATGAGGTTTACTTGGTCTGGTGGGCACACAAATTTGTGAGAGATCTATTTTATAGTTATAGATCTCTCGCTTGGTGAACTGAAGAACTTCAAGTGGGCCGTAGTAAAAAATATAATTTGGTATCTATAGGTACCTAGGTACAGGAGCGTAGGGATTGGCACACGCAAAGAGAAACATAGGTTACTCTTTGCGTGTGCAAACCCCCACTCTCTCTCGGTTTCTCTCTGCTGGGCATAGAGCAGTGGGTTAAATCGGGCTGTAGATGATTATGATGATGCAGTACTTAGATGTTACATTCGAATTTTTTGTAACACCAGTTTACTGTATGGGACGCAGACTAACTAGCCTGCCTAACTATAGGAGAAGCACGGTAATTACGGGATGACGAAGTCAAGGAGTCGTAGTGTTCTTACGGGCTCAACGGGCTACCTACCACTACGGGCACGAGTCTAGTGCTCTACCATAACAGTTACATCGCATTATGTGTTCTCGCTATTTATTAGTTTGGTTACCTCTTTATTGTATGTAGGTCTACCTACAATAGTCACTAACATCTATTCCCCATGTTTTTAAATAGATTGCGCGACATGGGAGATGAACTTATAAAAGTTATAAAGGACTATGCCAATAACGAAATCGTGAACAAATCATTAAGCAGTGGCTTAGAAAATCTGTCTACTACATTAACAGCCATTGAAGAGTACCGGAATTGTGAAGTACAGCGGTTGGAAGCCAAGGTAAAGTTACTTAAAAACTTATTATTTTGAATATTTAGTATCTATGGTTCCATAGAGGAATTCTAGGTAAAATTATTCTTAGCTCTCTTTCTCTTTAATGCAAAGCACTATCCTAACTAATAAATAGGAAGGAACAAAAAGAGACATCATAAAAAGAAATTATTCCTCATATTATCCAGGGATATCCGAAAATACCCCATGTATAAGAATAAAAAAAACTTTAAAAAAAAAACAAAAGTACCTACTTATCACATTCTTTTTTTTCAATTTTCATTGAAGGAATATTGTTTCAGCCATAAAATAATCATATTATTCCTATCATTAATTCTAGATAAAGAAATTTTAATCGATAAGGAGGAATTTACGTTCGAGTGATACAGAGTCGAAACTTCTACTGTAAATAAAAATAAAGTACTCTTTGGTGCCTAAATAATTACAAAGACCTTGGCGGAATGTAGGCTTGCTCAATAACACAAAAATTGGTACTTAATCGTCCACTTCATAAAGGCAGAAAATTCTTTAAAAATGGTTGTCGACGGCCGCCGCAGACACGTCTACGGGTGACGTCGACGAGTGTCGACGGCTGCAGTTGCTTCTGCCGTTAAGAATGTGGCGATGGATGAATTGTCCATACAAAAGTAATACCAAAATCATTTGCAAATTGAGTATATTTCCACCATATTAAATTGATATTCGGATTTAGACAGTATTTATTTAGGCTCCTAGATCTTTTTTTTCCCAAAAACTTTCCTAAAATGCAGTGCGAATTGAATTTCGCACATTTTTACAGTGTAAATGACTTGTTTTCATGTTGTTTTTTTCTGTATTTTATACAACAATATTTGTAATACCTGTTGTTTCAGCAGAAGCTGCGTATATTATTATCAAGTTACATATAACGAAAAAAAAAAATATGGAAATACATTTAGTTTTCATTCATCATTTTTGGTATTACAGAAAATTTTCGATAGCTAGTAGTGCTATCGCGTCAAGCAATTAAATAGTTGTCAATCTGTGCGTGGTCGTACTGCTCACTGTATGTGTATATCGCTCCGATAGACACTCACATTAGCGCAACGTCCTTGGTTGGAATTCAATCGGCAGCCTAATTGCGCAACACATTTAATTTTTGATATCAATTCCGAATCGAAACCAAGTCCAATTTAAATCGCATGCCATAATTGGAATTACGATAAACATTTTTTACCAATCGACCGAAATTGTATAGGGTTGTTCTTATAAAACGGCTATACGTCTTTGATTTATACGTTTTGTTCCACCTTAAAGGCATGATTAATTTCCAAATTATTGTGCTTTAATTTAATTTTGTTTTAATTATAACTGATGCTATAATAGTGCTTATAAATGAAAATGTACAATGATTGCCGAAAAATTTAAAACCATTTTTTAAAACACTTTCTACCAAAAACTACCATAATTGAAATACGTAACAAAACGTTTCCTTTCCCCGGTTTTTTTTATCTGTAACCAATGACAAAATCGTAGAAAAGCAGTGTTGTCATCTTAGTGGGATTTCCACTAAACCTGGGGGTTTGGACACCCCTACTGGCGAAGAAATTGCTTGAAATTGCGGGTTGCTTTTAGTGGCTGGTGGTTTTGTCTAGTGGTTAGTTTAATTTAATTTGTAGAAAACAATACAATCAATTACTAAAACTGACTCGAGAAAATATTAAAATAACAAGATAATGGCATGTTTTATTGTTTGTCTAAAACCTGTGTCAGTAATTTTACGATGTATTTCTTTCAAATGCCGAAACCACTGCAGATTCGAACGCTGTTTTGGCAAAACTGTTCACCATGATGTGTGAATATGTTGAAACCAATCAGAGGCTCCGCCCGAGTAGTGATCGCAAAACGAAATCATTTCTAAAAATATTTCACGGGAAAATATATACTACCGGGGTAAAAAAAATCTGCCGTTATGCCTAAGTTATGTATAGATCTAACAAACATTCAAACATCTTCACTAACTTTTTCATTAATTATTGTAGATTAAGTTGGATGATGTTTAAAAAAATACTTTGACCTTTTGTTTTATTTTCATTCTCAAATTTTCAAATGGACCTCCAAAACAGCGACCGAATGTCAGTAACAGAAAAATAAAATTAAAAAAATTGTGACTATACTCTATTTGAAATAAGATTACACATTTAAATAAACCGTTTCGTGTTCGGTTGAACATTAAAAGCAAAAAAGTGGTTACAATACCAAGTGTTTACTGAAGCTGCCATTTGTCATGTCACCAACGCAATAGAAGTCAAAATCGGTTGAACGGATTATAAAAAATGTCTCATCTTATTTCTTTTTATAGCACTCGGGGAAAAAAAATGGCAACACTAAGAACAACACAAAATTGTATTATATTTACAAATTATAATTTAATATCCTATATGAAACGTGGGCCTATGTTAGGCAGTTTGGGAACATTTTTCTTGTGGCTTGTGTAAGCCGGATGAACTGGAAAATTCTCTCATTAAATCAATACTGTTTTGCTCAATAGCGAAAAATACGTCGAGATTATCACTACAAGTAAGTAACCCAATATAAATAGGAATAACGTGAGTCCCTCTGTCCGTCAACCTCACATTCTAACTGAAATTGTTAATTGATATTTTTGTACATATGTACCTACATGCTGAAATAAACTATAGTAACCACTAACCTAACTACAAAACATATTCATAATATTTTCACAGACGGTGCTAGAGCTGAAAATACATGAATGGAACACTACCCAACATGAATCTTCTTAATTTCCTAACAAAGAAGTTGGATGGCTAGATGGCAAAAATGCTGTGAATGAAAATTAAGCTTTTAGTCACATAGTTAAGAATCAAGTGAGGCAACTTACTTTATAATAAAGTTATGAATATTTATTTCCTTGGCCGAACTTTCTACATCATAATTATATTTTATGTATACCTAACTAATGTTTACATAATTTAGTATTACAAAATATCTGGACATTGAAAAATCAGCCCTAAGTAAAGAAGAAATTATACAAACAGCAGCAATAACTAGGCTAATGGCTTTTGTCCAGCCATGGGCCCAATGAATGCCTACTTTACTTTGCCACAGGGTTTATTTATAAACATTGCTTAAAGTTAAATGACGTTCAAATGTCAAAAATGTATGGTTATACAGTTGCTAATCATTACTTAACTTTAAGTAACGTTTATAAATAAACCCCATAATGTTTAAGTACTTTATTTGAGCAGAAAATAATATAATTTTGTTTTAAAACTGTAGAGTTCCTGGGGAGTTTCACCTACGAAGACATGAAGGCAGCATGAATGAAGGCACCTGCTGCGTTGCTACTTAGAAACTGAAGATAGTTCTTGAAATATAATTGTTGTTTTAGAAAACTGTTGAGTCTTGAATGACAGTAATATAAATGTATGTTCCTATTTTGTTAATTGATAATGATAACAGTGTAAACTACAAAAAAAAAAAACTTATTATAAAATATGTAAGAATTGAAGTTTTTTTTTTCATTAACACAACAATTAATAAAATTATGTCTCTTTGGTCTAGGGGTCGCAAGAGCTACTGCTGAGTATGAGGTCCTGGGTTCGATGCCTGGGTTGGGCATAGTGTTATTGGGTTTTTCCACCTGGAATTTCTTAGTAGTGCCCGGTTGATGGCAATAGGCTCGTCCCCTATTACATGGGACTTAAACATAACTGGTGAAATGTGTATGTACAGGCAAACCTCTGCCCAACTCTTCGGAGAAACAGTGATATTATGTATGTAGGTATTTTCATTAGGTTCAGTAAATAGAGCGAAATAAATTATGGTAAACAAAGCAAACAATAACTGACAATAGCCTTTATTCACATTTATGAAATATTTACACATGGGGCAAAAAGAAATTGGAAAATATATTGTATGGATTAGTGAAATTTAATGTATTCCTGTGGAATTCATCATGGATTATGTATGTACTGCTTGCTAATTCTTGCTGTAAGCGCATGAGAGTTTATACTTTTCCTCAATAATGAAGTTGAGCCTGACCACTGAAAAAAAAAAAGAAATTAAGTAAAACTTCTATATTATGTATATTCCAAGATCCATTACATCCATCCACAAAATAAATTCTAATTGGCCTCTCCCTTAAACACTTCAATGAATAAAACAATTATTAGGTTCAATGACTTTATTAAATGTCATATCACGTATGTATGTTTAAATAAATAAAACATTGTGCTAAACACACATTCAATGTTCAACACTTAGAAATAAAATAATATTGTTATTACTTAAGTACCTTAGATGGTGGTGTGGTATGTTCATTGATGTCCTTCCTTACATAATCCACTGTCTTCTATGCTCAGTACAATGGATAGGTACAGTACGAGGTACGAATTCGTCTTTCATTATAATACCTCGTTTCTGAAATATCATAATAATATATCTTTAGTAGGTTGTAACAGAAGAGAACTTGGTCAGTGGGTCGTCTTATGGGCGGATAATTTTCACAATATTATTAATTTATCGACCGCTTCGATATTATTTTAATATATCACTATTATTGATTTATCATTGAGGTTTTACACAAAAACACATTCACAATTTATTAAAACGATGTTCACTTACATAATTTCGTAATAATTAAGGAGATTATACGAGTAAATCCCAAAAATATTACAAAGAAAATCAAATGCGAGGAGTACATTGCCTTCTATTATAACTGACAGAAGAAACAAATTACTCGTTGATTCTAAACCAATTCAGCGCTGTCAAAATGGTTACGTAATTCCAGTTATAGCCTTTTTAGACGCGTATCGTTCACTCTTTAGCGTCTCATTCAGACTGCAGTTGATATCAAAAATTTTAGAGTTACGTAATACGAAAGCTGTCAAATTTTTCAATTTCCAGTTTAAATGATATCAATTCCACTCGAATTTTATTGAAAATGTGTTGCGTAATTAGATAGCTGCAGCCTAATTGCGCAACACATTTTATTTTTGATATCAATTCCGAATCGAAACCAAGTCCAATTTAAATCGCATGCCATATTTGGAATTACGATAAACATTTTTTACCAATCGACCGAAATTGAATAGGGTTGTTCTTATAAAACGGCTATACGTCTTTGATTTATATGTTTTGTTCCACCATAAAGGCATGATTAATTTCCAAATTATTGTGCTTTAATTTAATTTTGTTTTAATTATAACTGATGCTCTAATAGTGTTTATAAATGAAAATGTACAATGATTGCCGAAAAATTAAAAGCCATTTTTTAAAACACTTTCTATCAAAAACTACCATAATTGAAATACGTAACAAAACGTTTCCTATCCCCGGTTTTTTTTATCTGTGGCCAATGACAAAATCGTAGAAAAGCAGTGTTGTCATCTTAGTGGGATTTCCACTAAACCTGGGGGTTTGGACACCCCTACTGGCGAAGAAATTGCTTGAAATTGCGGGTTGCTTTTAGTGGCTGGTGGTTTTGTCTAGTGGTTAGTTTAATTCAATTTGTAGAAAACAATACAATCAATTACTAAAACTGACTCGAGAAAATATTAAAATAACAAGATAATGGCATGTTTTATTGTTTGTCTAAAACCTGTGTCAGTGATTTTACGATGTATTTCTTTCAAATGCCGAAACCTCTGCAGATTCGAACGCTGTTTTGGCAAAACTGTTCACCATGATGAATATGTTGAAACCAATCAGAGGCTCCGCCCGAGTAGTGATCGCAAAACGACGTCATTTCTAAAAAATATTTCACGGGAAAATACTACTGGGGTAAAAAAAATCTGCCGATATGCTTAAGTTGTGTATAGATCTAACAAACATTCAAACATCTTCACTAACTTTTTCATTAATTATTGTAGATTAAGTTGGATGATGTTTAAAAAAATACTTTGACCTTTTGTTTTATTTTCATTCTCAAATAAATTGTCAAATGGATCTCCAAAACAGCGACCGAATGTCAGTAACAGAAAAATAAAATTAAAAAAATTGTGACTAAACTATACTCATTTGAAATAAGATTACACATTTAAATAAACCGTTTAGTGTTCGGTTGAACATTAAAAGCAAAAAAGTGGTTACAATACCAAGTGTTTACTGAAGCTGCCATTTGTCATGTCACCAACGCAATAGAAGTCAAAATCGGTTGAACGGATTATAAAAAATGTCTCATCTTATTTCTTTTTATAGCACTCGGGGAAAAAAAATGGCAACACTGAGAACAACACAAAATTTTATTATATTTACAAATTTTAATTTAAAATATCCTATACGAAACGTGGGCCTATGTTAGGCAGTTTTGGAACATTTTTCTTGTGGCTTGTGTAAGCCGGATGAACTGGAAAATTCTCTCATTAAATCAATACTGTTTTGCTCAATAGCGAAAAATACGTCGAGATTATCACTACAAGTAAGTAACCCAATATAAATAGGAATAACGTGAGTCCCTATGTCCGTCAACCTCACATTCTAACTGAAATTGTTAATTGATATTTTTGTACATAAGTACCTACATGCTGAAATAAACTATAGTAACTACAAAACATATTCATAATATTTTCACAGACGGTGCTAGAGATGAAAATACATGAATGGAACACTACCCAACATGAATCTTCTTAAGTCCTAACAAAGAAGTTGGATGGCTAGATGGCAAAAATGCTGTGAATGAAAATGTAAGCTTTTAGTCACATAGTTAAGATTGTTAAGAATCAAGCGAGGCAACTTACTTTATAATAAAATTATGAATATTTATTTCCTTGGCCGAACTTTCTACATCATAATTATATTTTATGTAAGTATACCTAACTAATGTTTACATAATTTAGTATTACAAAATATCTGGACATTGAAAAATCAGCCCTAAGTAAAGAAGAAATTATACAAACAGCAGCAATAACTAGGCTAATGGCTTTTGTCCAGCCATGGGCCCAATGAATGCCTACTTTACTTTGCCACAGGGTTTATTTATAAACATTGCTTAAAGTTAAATGACGTTCAAATGTCAAAAATGTATGGTTATACATTTGCTAATCATTACTTAACTTTAAGTAACATTTATAAATAAACCCCATAATGTTTAAGTACTTTATTTGAGCATAAAATAATATGATTTTGTTTTATAACTGTAGAGTTCCTGGGGAGTTTCACCGAAGACATACAAGGCAGCATGAATGAAGGCACCTGCTGCGTTGCTACTTAGAAACTGAAGATAGTTCTTGAAATATAATTGTTGTTTTAGAAAACTGTTGAGTCTTGAATGACAGTAATATAAATGTATGTTCCTATTTTGTTAATTGATAATGATAACAGTGTAACCTACAAATAAAAATAACTTATTATGAAATATAGAATTGAAGTTTTTTTTTTTCATTAACACAACAATTAATAAAATTATGTCTCGTTGGTGTAGGGGTCGCAAGAGCTACTGCTGAGTATGAGGTCCTGGGTTCGATGCCTGGGTTGGGCATAGTGTTATTGGGTTTTTCCACCTGGAATTTCTTAGTAGTAACTGGTGAAATGTGTGTGTACAGGCAAACCTCTGCCCAACTCATCGGAGAAACAGCGATATTATGTATGTATTTTCATTAGGTTCAGTAGATAGAGCGAAATAAATTATGGTAAACAAAGCAAACAATAACTGACAATAGCCTTTATTCACATTTATGAAATACTTACACATAGGGCAAAAAGAAATTGGAAAATATATTGTAAGGATTAGTGAAATTTAATGTATTCCTGTGGAATTCATCATGGATTATGTATGTACTGCTTGCTAATTCTTGCTGTAAGCGCATGAGAGTTTATACTTTTCCTCAATAATGAAGTTGAGCCTGACACCTGAAAAAAAAAAAGAATTTAAGTAAATCTTCTATAATTATTATGTATATTCCATGATCCATTACATCCATCCACAAAATAAATTCTAATTGGCCTCTCCCTTAAACACTTCAATGAATACAACAATATTATTAGGTTCAATGACTTTATTAAATGTATGAAAGTTTATGTTTGATGCTCAGATCAAATCCTTTTTTATTTGGTCTGAGGTTTGATGGTGCATTTCGTAGTCACCAACATAACACGTATGTATGTTTAAATAAATAAAACATTGTGCTAAACACACATTCAATGTTCAACACTTGGAAATAAAATAATATTGTTATTACTTATGTACCTTAGATGGTGGTGTGGTAGTTCATTGATGTCCTTACATAATCCACTGTCTTCTATGCTCAGTACAATGGATACAGTACGAGGTACGAATTTGTATTTCAATAAAATACCTCGTTTCTGAAATATCATAATATATATCTTTAGTAGGTTGTAACAGAAGAGAACTTGGTCAGTGGGTCGTCTTATGGGCGGATAATTTTCACAATATTATTAATTTATCGACCGCTTCGATATTATTTTAATATATCACTATTATTGATTTATCATTGAGGTTTTACACAAAAACACATTCACAATTTATTAAAACGATGTTCACTTACATAATTTCGTAATAATTAAGGAGATTATACGAGTAAATCCCAAAAATATTACAAAGAAAATCAAATGCGAGGAGTACATTGCCTTCTATTATAACCAGGGTTGACAATCTTAGTAGTAGCAAACGGGTAATCGCTCTCGTATAAGTATACAAAATATGGTTGGACACGAAAAGTATTGCACACTTTAACATGAAACAACGTGTTAATTTGGTGTCATTATAACGTGGTACTTCTCTCTAACTCAATAAGAGATGGTAGTTTTCATAATTTTGTGACTAGGTAGTTCTACTACGGCACGCAAGATGGCATGACAACAGTGTGACCAACCCTCGCTCAATTTCCATGAGCAACTTATTAACCGATGAAATACATACTTAGGTAATAAAAACAATACAACGAGAAAATATTTCCTAGATCAAAGCTCAATAGTATAAAACGAAATAAAAAAATCAGAAAAATAATTTCAAGAATTTATTTCTGTATGCAACACTACAACAAATTTAAAACAAAACAAACTTCAAACTTGGCCGCCGGATTGTTTGACTGCATTTTCCGCGTCTTGCTAGC
Organism: Xanthia togata; assembly: GCA_963853775.1. NCBI lineage: Eukaryota > Metazoa > Arthropoda > Insecta > Lepidoptera > Noctuidae > Xanthia > Xanthia togata. The sequence goes on along the minus strand of OY970798.1, from coordinate 20,560,521 downwards.
TTTTATCTGTTTTTCTAGATTTTAATCGTCTAAAAGTGCTTTTTCCACCTTAATCCGTTGAGTAGAGCCTCTGCTCCTCTGGCCGTGCTGATTTTGTGCTTGTGTTGATTGTTAAAATCTACGTATTGAGACAGGACTGAGTATGTGACTACACTACCCGATTAGTACTACTTTTGTGTTTGTGAAATTTTTATCTCATCTCGTATCATGTCTAACAGAAAGTGTTTTGCGTCCCGGGATGATTAAATAGCTTAGGTAAGTGTTTTTTTTTCATAAAAGGCCGCTGGGCTAAAACTATGTAAGCAGTTCAGCACCCATACGACAAAGCCATAATGGTCAGAGTACGCCACCCTTCAATTTCAGGTTTAGACTTTCAACTCCATTGACTTTTTTACTCTATTATTTCAGATTCCAATGCGAATTTGCATAAGTTCCCTTACCCAGCTAAGGATAAGGAGTTATTACATGGGTCTATTCGGTTGGTGGTGACATATATTACAACTTGAAAATGAATATATTTTCAAATACCGCCGTGTATGCCGTGTTCACTTCGAACAAAAATATTGGTGCCGGAATAATCGACTCAGCAAAGAAGCTGTACCAACAACAAACATGCCAGGTTAGTTATAGTAAAATATCTAATAAACACAAAGAATACATATTTAGAATAGTCAGTCTATTATTACTGATAATCATGGGTGCCAAAAGATTAATCACACTAATATTATAAAGGCGAAAGTTTGTGAGTGTGTATGTTTGTCTCTTCTTCATGCTAAAACTACTGAACGGGTTTGGATAAAATTTGCACACAGATAGTTTATAACCTGGATTAACACATAGGATACTTTTTAGTAAAAAGTATCCTATGTGTTAATCCAGGTTAAAAAGTTTTTACCCCGATATTCCCACGGGATCGAAACTTATGCGGGTGAAACTGGGGTGCAGCTAGTATTTTTTAAATTATATTCTTATGGAAGCTCTATGGGGAAGGATGGGTAATGAATTGATAAATAACTTCTTTATCCGGAAGAAAACGGTTTGCCTTTCAAGACTAATATTATACAAATATTGGAATATATTATGACAGTGATATTAAAGTGTATTAAATATTGGTTGGACCTTCTTTCACACAACAATAGAGCAATGGATCAATGTTATTTTTTGCTCAGAGATAGTTTATGGACCACATGTGGGCAGAGCCACGGGCAAATGCTAGTTTGATTACAAATAGGTGTTGTAATGTCTTGCTAATAACACACTATTCAAACAAGTTACCAACCTATTTGTTGCCATGTACATGTAATTAATAATATTATATTTATCATCCTATTTATGACTAAATTGTTGGGAAAATTAAATTAGTTTTGAATATGGTCTTCCTGAACCAAAGTTAACTTACAAATTTTTCTAATAAAATTTTATTGTTATTACAGGATTATCTTTTTTAAAATTCCACTCGGAAAGAAGAGTGTTGAGACCTCTTCAGATGTCAGAAGCATCTATATCAAAAGGTTAATTAATATTGCCCCATCATAAGCTCTTAAGCCTCCTCTGCTGGACACGGGTGTCTTAACTGGTATACTATAATAATATAACATCACGCCTGTAATCCCTGAAGAGTTAGGCAGACAACACATGTTATAGTTCACCCACATTTCGCCAGTTATGTTTAAGTCCCATGTAATAGGGGGCGAGCCTATTGCCAACTGGGCATAAATCCAGACTCCAGGCTGCTACTGAGAAATTCCAGATGGAAAAACTCAATAAAAATTTGCCTAACCTGGGGACCTCATGCTCAGCAGTAAGTGCTACTGCTATGCTACGCTGTTACGTATACATGTTTGCTGAAATACCCAAGCAATTTGGTAATTCATAAAACACTTCTCTGGGAGTGTATAATTTTATAGGCAAGGCTGCTTGCTGAAATAATAAATTAATTGTCATTGCAGAACCTGTTACTTCACATTTGGAGTCTGTGGATATACAGCCACACACTCAAAGTACTGAGGAAGATGTACAATTGAAGGAAAATGTTGGTAAGTGAAGATATAATCATAACAGCATTTATCAGTCTGTTTTTTATGGTTCCGTACCTCAAAAGGAACAAGCGGAACCCTTATAGGATCACTCGTGGGTCTGTCTGTCTGTCCGTCCGTCTGTCTGTCACAGCCAATTTTCTCCGAATCGAATGAACCGATTTAGTTCTTTGAAATTTGGTACACATATCAATTTCTGTGACCCAAACACACGTGTACTGTAAATAAATGAATTTTGAATATGGGGGTCAGTTTTGTGGGCAAAATAAGAAGGCTTGCCCCCTATTACATGGGACTTAAACATAACTGGCGAAATGTGGGTGTACTATAGGTACACTTCTACCCAACCCTTAGGGGAAACAAGGCGTGATGTTATGTTATTTATTTAAGAAAATAGTCGAACATTGACCATTCCCCCCCTTTATCTCTGAAACTGCTGAGTCTAAAATTTTGAGAATAATACAGAAAATAGTTCTACCTACAGAAAAACACACAGGTTCGATTACAGGAAAATTGATAAAAAGTCTATGATCCTAAAATAACATGGTAAATCAATATTGTGCATACAAACTTACATTTGCAGTTGGAATGTATGGGGGAACATGTTTTTCAACTACAGTGTTAAGTTTGTTCTTGGGATAAATTCCTAACTACGGAACCCTTCATTGTGCGTGGGCCGACACTCACTTGGCCGTTTTTTTAAATTGTTCTCTGGTCCTCAATTCTATTTAGAAGACATATAATTTTACCCAGTGCAGGCAGAAGCTAATAAAATTATAAAAGTTTCTATGTAGTAAAAATTTGTTTATGTTCATAATACATAAGACTATATTGCGTTATGCATATGTTAATAGACCTAAATACTTTCAATATTGGCTGAGGCTGTAATACATAGTTGATGATTATCTATTTGTATTTACACATTAATTTATAACTAAGTAATAAATTAATTATCATTCCAGAACCCATTACTTCACACAGATGTGACACAGTATCCAGAGATACTGTGCCTATGCATCTACATGCTACAATAGCTGTGGAAGATGTATAAATTAAGAAAAATCTTGGTAAGTAAAGATAATTACCATCAGAGTATTTTTCCTTACTTTTCTTATTTAGTAAACAATCTTCGCATATTGTGTCTTTTATGAATTTTGCCATTTGAAATAATTAAACGGCGTTATTTATACAACTTCAAATACTAATTAACATTATTGGAATTACAATTATTTAATTATATGACGGCGCGTGTGATTATTTGAAGATTATTTAATTAAGAGTGAATGTCAACCGGATATGCCAAACGCCATCTATCGAAGTAATCGGTTGTCATTCGCTCTGACGCAACACCAAGAGCTAGTGGGGGGCGAAGGGAGGGCCCGACGGTTCAGTTGGAATCGAGGAGGCAATCCGTTCGCATCGTAAATACGCGCTACGTTTTTGGTGGAGTGTCTAGTGATTCAGTGTTCCTAATAATTTTGTAATAAGATCCTGATTATATTTTGTGTGAAATACGTCGTTTGATTCTCCTCGCCCGATCGCCCACGTCCTAGTAAAATCAACTATGGATTCTGATGATATTGTGGACCATCCTGATGTCCCTTTATCAGAAGTGGGATGCGAAGGGCATTCACACGGAGAAGATAGCAATACGCACGTGGCATCGTCTCACAATTTATTGCGCAACATGGAAGCCTTATTATCTCGCCTCTTGAAGACGCCGCCGTCCACCGAAAATACAAACCGCATGACGACACAACTAGTGCGGTTTGACCCAGACGAAAAAGATGCGGACATAGAAGGTTGGTGCAGGATAACGGAAATAGTAGTGAATAGTAGGAAACTAGATGGTGCGGAACTTTTGCTAGCGCTTACGCACGCCCTGAGGGGACGGGCAGCCACGTGTTTAACCAAATTGCAAACTACACAGTTAACATGGATGCAAATAAAGGAATTACTCCTAGCAAAATTTGGAAAACCTATGCTACCACAAGACTTCTTCGACGAGATATTAAGATTCCAAGTCGGTACGAAAGAAACTGCAAGTGAAGCTGCAACACGTGTCTGGAGCATGATAGAGCGTATCCCTCGCACCGAAATGTCAGAAGACATCATCACGGGATCTCAGTTGTTACGAGTTCTCAACGGTATTTCATTGAAACGGAAATACGAAGGACAAGAGGGTAACGAAACCGAAGTGAAAAGAAGCCGCTACAATGAACCACGCTTTACTGGAACGTGTCACCGGTGTGGTATATCAGGTCATCGAGCCGTGGACTGTCGCAAACGCCGCGAAGAGCCTGTTGCTAGAGCAACTACGAAGACAGCTGAGCAGCCTGCGAAGACGCAAGTCCATCCGCGCCCTGTCACTTGTTACGTTTGTGGTCAACAAGGGCACGTCGCATCAGCGTGTCCAGACCGCAAAGGGAGCAACGAGAAACCAGCTGTTAGGGAGGTCCATCTGTGCGAGCGGAGGCCAGCAACCAGCACCTTTACTACGTCCACGGGTGAGATCGTTTCTTTTCTTTTTGATAGTGGTTCCGCCTGTTCATTGGTGACTTCTGACTTGGCTAGCAGGCTACCGGGTACAATATGTAACGAATTTGTATATCTCACGGGAATCGGAGATAATAATGTAGTGAAGTGTATCTCGCAGATACTTAGCCCCATCAATGTTGACGGCATTCAATTAGATGTATTGTTTCATGTAGTTCCCAACGCTGCTATTAGTGAACCGGTTATTATAGGCAGGGATATTTTAGACAAGTGTGTTAATGTCGAAATTAGTAACGAGCGTATTCATTTCTCATTACTTAGGGAGGTTGGCATTCTAGAAAAATCAAGTCAATATGATTTTACTAACATTGATACAGATTTACGAGGTGAGCATAAAGTAGCCCTCATCAGGTTATTACAAAAATACCGCGAATTTTTTATAGAAGGCATACCGACGCGTCGCGTCTCTACAGGTTTCATGCGAATAGAGTTAATTGACACACATAAAACTGTACAGCGGCGTCCTTATAGGTTGTCACCGGCAGAAAAGGATATAGTTAGGGATAAAATAAGACATCTTTTAGAAGCGGGAGTCATTCGCGAGAGCACGTCACCCTTTGCCAGTCCGATACTACTCGTTAAAAAGAAAGACAACTCTGATAGAATGTGTGTAGACTATCGCGAGCTTAATGCTAATACCCGGCCAGAGCATTATCCGTTACCGATAATTGATGAGCAGATAGATCGTCTTCATGGCGCTTGTTATTTTTCATCTTTAGACATGGCATCAGGCTATCACCAAATTTTGATAGATTCCGAGGGCGACAGCATAGCTCGTACAGCTTTCGTAACCCCGGAGGGTCAATATGAGTTCCTTGCCATGCCCTTTGGCCTACGAAATGCTGCGTCGGTCTATCAAAGGTGCATTAACAAAGCTCTAGGTTCGCTTAAGGATACGGTGGCATTGGCCTATATGGATGACGTCCTCTGTTATTCTAATGACGTCACGCGCGGCCTTGAGCGTTTAAACCTTACATTGAAAGCTCTATCTGAAGCGGGTTTTTCTTTAAACATTCACAAATGTAAATTCATGAAAAATGAAGTAGATTTCCTAGGTTATGTCGTAAAATCAGGTCAAGTAACTCCCAATCCTAGGAAGGTACAAGCACTAACAGATGTACCTACCCCGCGAACAGCCAGTCAAGTTCGTCAATTTTTAGGTCTCGCATCTTATTTTCGGCGTTTTATTCCAAATTATACCCGCTTAGTAGGTCCTTTATATCCCCTAACAAAACTGAAAGGTCCGATAAGTTGGACGAGCCAACATAGCGAGATCCACAAAACCATAGTTAGCATATTGACATCAGAGCCAGTCTTAACAATCTTTGACCCCAAATCCCCAGTAGAGCTTCATACAGACGCGAGCTCAGAAGGGTATGGTGCAATACTAATTCAGCGACGTAATAATCTGCCCCATGTGATATCCTACTTTAGCCGTCGGACAGCTGAAACTGAATCTCGTTACCATTCCTATGAGCTAGAAACATTGGCGGTGGTTCGAGCGGTCGAGCATTTCAGACATTATCTATATGGACAGCACTTCACAGTTTACACGGACTGTAATTCTCTTAAGGCGTCAAAGTCTAAAATCGATCTAACACCCCGAGTCCACCGATGGTGGGCCTTCCTCCAGGCTTATGACTTTGACATTGTCCACAAGCAAGGAAGTAGCATGGAACACGCCGATTTCCTCTCCAGAAATCCACTCGACGAACCTACTGCAAACTGTCCCGATACCAATATGTCCAAAAGAAACAAGTCTGTCCAATTCATTGAACTTCATCAGGGTTGGCTGACAGTTGAACAAAAGAGAGATAGCGAAATACAAGACCTAATTAACAAGCACAACAACAAAGAACTTCCTGAAACCGTCGCCAATACCTACGATGTTCGAAAAGGGATACTTTATAGGAAAATTGAGCGTAACAAAAGTAGCTACTGGCTCCCCGTTGTACCGCGCTCTCTCACTTGGACTTTAATTAACCACGTCCATATAGAGATTAAGCACCTTGGCGCTGAAAAGACGCTTGACAAACTATATGAGCAGTATTGGTTTCCACAAATGTCAAAGTTAGTGCGCAAATTTGTAGATTCTTGTATAGTGTGCAAAGCTTCGAAGGGTCCGTCAGGTGCTACCCAGATAAGACTTCATCCGATTCCTAAAGTTTCCACTCCTTGGCATACCATACATATTGATATCACGGGTAAACTCAGTGGAAAAAGCGATCGCAAAGAATATTCATCGGTAATTATCGATTCCTTTACCAAATATGTTCTCCTTGAATATACACCCTCGTTAGATTCAGCAAGTGCTATTAAAGCTCTAAAAAAGGCGGTTTGCCTTTTTGGAGCACCTAAACGCATTATCGCTGACCAAGGGAGATGTTACATAAGCTCCGAGTTTAGAGAATTTTGTAGGGACCATTCCATAGACCTTCATCTCATCGCAACAGGATCTAGTAGAGCAAACGGACAGGTAGAACGCGTAATGCGCACCCTGAAAAGCATTCTCACCATAATTGAGAACGATCCAAACAAAACTTGGCGAGATGAACTTCTAGATGTCCAGTTAGCTCTAAATAGTACGCGGTCTAGAGTAACTGGATATTCACCCACAGAACTAATGTTTGGTATAAAGGCTCAATCGTTAGGTATGTCAAAAATTGTATTAGGTTCCGAATCCGAACCCCGATCAGACTTAGACACCATCAGACGTAACGCTTCTGATAACATTGCGAAAGCAGCTTCAACAGAAGTAGAACGGTTCAATCGAGGCAAGGCAGTCGTAAAGCCATTCTCTTTAGGCGAGTATGTTTTTATAAGAAACAACGAGCGCAATCAAACGAAACTTCACAAAAAATTCAAAGGTCCATTTTTAATTACTAAGGTGTTAGAAAATGATAGGTATGAGCTGAAAAACATTGATGGGTCTAACCGGACTTACAAATATGCTCACGAAAATCTGCGTTTAGTACCCGGGGGGCATGATGGTCTAGTAGTGATAGCTACCTCGTTAATTAATGATGATGAGGAGGAGGCCGAGACGGCGGAGCTGAGCCAGATCGATAGGACACTAACATCAGATGATGATAGTGATACACTATCAGTGTCCAGCGGTCATACAGAAACCGCAAGCTCGGTTACGCTTTCAGCATCAGAGCGCGAGGAACTTTAAGGTTAGTAATGTCAGTTTTATGAGAATTAATTGATGCTATTAGACTGTCAAAGATGTCGTCATATGAGATGACATGTAGAGAGCCAGTTGTCCGGTCCATGTCGTCATATGAGATGACGACTGGTCGAAGGGACGCTGTCACTCTCAAGAGAACCTAACTCATGAGAGTCGTCATATGAGATGACAGGTAGAGAGCCAGTTGTCCGGTCCATTTCGTCATATGAGATGATGATTGGTCGAAGGGACGCTGTCAATCTCTGAGCTAGGTGTCGTCATATGAGATGATGACTATTCGAAGGCTAGGTTGTCCGGTCCAAGTCATTATAGGAGATGATGGCTGGTCGAAGGGACGCCTTAGCCAGTGTTAAGTTTGCATGAGGTCAAACGTAATCGCCTTGCGTATATGTACGCTTGTGTGTGGGTCCCTAAATGTCCAAAGATAGGGACAGTGTACCTATCATGTCAGGATAGGACGAGCGAAATGAAAGTGGTAATCCTAGTGGGTTTTATTTTCCTATTGTTACAGAGTAACTTAACGCCGAAAGAAACGGAGTAGCACGAGGACGTGCCAATGTCAGTCTGGCCGTGACGGCGCGTGTGATTATTTGAAGATTATTTAATTAAGAGTGAATGTCAACCGGATATGCCAAACGCCATCTATCGAAGTAATCGGTTGTCATTCGCTCTGACGCAACACCAAGAGCTAGTGGGGGGCGAAGGGAGGGCCCGACGGTTCAGTTGGAATCGAGGAGGCAATCCGTTCGCATCGTAAATACGCGCTACGTTTTTGGTGGAGTGTCTAGTGATTCAGTGTTCCTAATAATTTTGTAATAAGATCCTGATTATATTTTGTGTGAAATACGTCGTTTGATTCTCCTCGCCCGATCGCCCACGTCCTAGTAAAATCAACTATGGATTCTGATGATATTGTGGACCATCCTGATGTCCCTTTATATATATGAGGAGTTATAAAAATATCTGCCACGGCTGCAACGTTAGAAAGTATTTTGTACCTACTCACCTATATAGATTACAATAGTGAAATACCTTCAAATGTTGCACTACTTACACGAAATAACTCAATACGAATGCTATTTATTATAACAACTTATATATATTTACTATGTACAATTTCAATACACACTTAGTAGTTTTTGGATAAAATATAAAGGGTGATTTTTTCAAACTTAATTGTTCTAGCGAAAATAATAGGAATAGCGAAAAGTCTACTCCACTGCACGTCTAGATTCCTTTGAGTACTTTTCGCTATTCTTCATAGAACATACAGGATATTGTCTTTTTTTTAATAAAACTTAATTGTTCTGCAATAGGTAAATGTAGTAGAATACAAGTAATGCATTTATTACTATTACGCCCAATTTTTTATAGTAAAAAAACTCATTCGGTCATCAAAACAACATAGTAAAGTGCTTAATTATGTACCAAATAATCGTTTTATTTACTTACAGAGCATCGCAAAAAGCAACAACGAACTATCAGAACTAGAAGGCGGGTGAAACGCGTTGCTGTAACTCAATCTGAGCATGCTCTTTATAGAAAACTTGTGCTACTTGGAGTAAAATTAAGTAAGTGCCGCAACAAGGTCAAAAATCAGGCAAAAAAGATCAAGGCACTGCAAAATATTACGGCGAATCCACCAGTTTATGAAAACACTCGTAGAATTACCGAGCACATCAAAAATTTTGACATTATTACAATTCAGAGCTTAAGAAAGGTAACAAAGACCGTCGTTTCACTTTGAAGGAAAAACTTATTGCTTTGTCCTTCCTCAAACAGAGCCCAAAAGGGTACAGATTTCTTAGGAAAATATTTATCTTGCCATCACGCCAAACTCTCCTGAAATTGCTTAATATGGCAGATATAAATCCAGGAATCAACAAAAATATGATTCAGCAAATAAAGAAAGCTACTGAGAAAATGAAGTTAGAACATAAAATATGTACCTATTGTTCTGTTTGATGAAATGTTACTCAAACCCAATGTAACATACAATGAGCGAAAGGACAAAGTTCGTAGGTTTGTCACAAATGGCCTAGAGACACAACCTGATTATGCAGATCATGCACAGGTGTTTATGGTAAGAGGTTTAATAAAAAACTATAAGCAACCTGTTGCATACACTTTTTCACAAGCTGCAACCAAGGGGCCTGAACTTGCGAAGCAGTTAAAACTTGTAATTACCGAGCTACAAAATACCGGTCTTATTGTGGTAGCAACTGTTTGCGACCAAGGTACAAATAATGTGAATTGTGTATAATATCTTTTGCAAGAAACAAGGGGTGTTGAGAAAGGGAGAAGAGCCCAGAGACAACAGTTTCATGATAAACAACCAAGACATTGTACCATTATATGACCCACCCCATCTGATAAAATGCATACGCAACAATTTGATTACGAAACATTTGAAATACATAAAAGACGGGGAAGTAAAAATGGCAAAATGGTCTCATATCATGGCCTTACACCGAGAAAACCCAGGTTACAAAGGAATCCGATTGGTGCCCAAATTGACAGATGCCCACTGTGACCCGAGTAAAATTCCTCGGATGAAGGTCAAAAACGCTACACAATTTTTAGTCAAACTGTTGCATCGAATATGGGCTATCTAGCAGGTAAATGTCATCAGTACCTAAACGTCTTTACATTCGTTTATCACTAGTTCTTTTCTGATAATTGCAATGACATAAAAATATTAAATACTTACTGTAGTGTTATATGACGCAGATCAGACATGAATCATTATTTAACAAACTGTATTTTTTTACAGATAAGGGAATACTTCCTGAAGAAGCCAAAGAGACTACAGACATCCTGTTATTCTTTGACAAGGTTTTTGATTCCCTGAACGGAAGTTTTGGCAAAAAAAAGAAATTTGGGAAACCTCTTCTAGGACCTGCAACGCCTACTTCTATCCATCACAAAACATGGAGTGAATGTAAAGTTATGATGAAAAATATGAAATTTATTAATCCTAGAACATCAAACATTGAATATGTTCTCCCACATTGAACGATTTTGTATGGACACTAGAAGGAATTGAATTATTATTAAAAAAAATGCAAACAAAATATGGTGTAACATCAGTTTGGTTGCGGCATCTTAATCAAGACCCGATAGAAAACTTTTTATGGACGCCACGGGTGCCGCAACGTAAACCCTACACCAGAACGATTCGAAGCAGCATTCACGACGTTATTAGTAAACAGCCTCTCTAGTGTCCACGCTCCTGGAGCCAACTGTGAAACTTTACATGAAGTACTTATCACAAGCGGGCGCAGTAATGATCAAACAAATTGCGAACTTGGTAATATTTCCGATAAAACATTCACACCCCTTGAAGAAAAAAATGACCAACGCGTAATAATTGGGGGCCTACAGTACGTAAGTGGTATTTCGTAAAAAGCGCCAAATAAAAGTTGTCCTGCAGATTTTAGCTGCTCTCTGCTCTAATTTTTTCTGCTGAGATATTTTTATTTATAACTATTGTAAAGAAATCAATAATATATTAATAGATAAGAGAGAGTGTGATGATGATACCGATTCTTATAAAGTTCTAAATAGGAAATGTTTCAAAATAAATAAATAATGAAATCGAAGATTACTGTTTTATTGTTTAATAATGTGAATTACTTTTCGCATAGCTACATAACTGTAAGCGAATATGTAATTCACATTTTAAAATACCCTAAAAATATTTAAGCTGGCTGCCGTACGTAAGTAAGATTGTGTTAGCATTAGTTACAAAACCCGCGTCCAGAGGGCCACATTTAACGTTTCTCATTTTAGTGGCTGAGATAGACCTCTATTCCGTATATAAAAAAGTACTCTGTGATTATAACTGACAGAAGAAACAAATTACTCGTTGATTTTAAACCAATTCAGCGCTGTCAAAATGGTTACGTAATTCCATTTATAGCCTTTTTAGACGACTATCGTTCACTCTTTAGCGTCTCATTCAGACTGCAGTTGATATCAAAAATTTTAGAGTTACGTAATACGAAAGCTGTCAAATTTTTCAATTTCCAGTTTAAATGATATCAATTCCACTCAAATTTGTATTGAAAATGTGTTGCGTAATTAGATAGCGGGTCATTTTCATATTTTTCATCATGGGTGTCGTTTTCATAGTATTCGAGGATGCTAAAGCCAATAGTGAGGTCAAAATGTAAATCCAAGACGGCGGCTGCAATTTTTTTTAAATTTTTCGTCATTGGTGTCGTTTTCATAGTTTTTGAGAATGCTAAAGCCGATATGAGGTCAAAATGTAAATCCAAGATGACGGCAGCGAACATTTTTTTTTTAATGTGTAGGTATCGTTTTCATGGACTCCGAACGTTGGGGATCTATCTCACAAGTTACCCAATGATATTAGTTAGGTACGTACTTACCTACTAATTGTTTAAGTACATACTTACATATTTTAAACAGCCCACGAAATTAAAGATATTTTTTTCTTGGTCTGGTTTTTATATTAGACGTAAGACACATAAGTATATTTTGTATATATTAACTATCTAACTTTTACATTAGACCTAACTAAATATAAATGTGTTTACGATTTATGCAAAGGTATCTTGAGATATTATTTGGCTGTAGCACATACCTACATAAACATTCTGCATCGAATACATTTCTTATTGGGTCGCATTTACTTTGTTTGATGGGATTTTAATATTATTTATATCTTTTTATAAGAGATTCGTGTTAGTTACACTATTTATAACTCAAGAACGGCTGAACCGATTTGGCTGAAAATTTATAAGGAGGTAGCTTAGAACCAGGAGACGGACATAGGATGATTTATTGTCCCGGTAGGGTAGGTAGGTAGGTCCTACCTGTCAATCTGCAGCCAAACCAAACCTACCTACTCTACCTTCCTACTCTACCTACCTAGGTAAAGTAGGAAGTTAGAGTAGGTAGGTAGGTGCGCCGTAGATAAGTGCTAACCGTGCGAAGCCGAGGCGGACAGCTAGTACTTAATAAAAATTACGGTTGATTATCATCGTATGTATGGTACCTACTGCAGATAGCCTATGGTAACAAGCCAAATTTTATAAATCAAAGTGTTTAATTTTGATCTTTGACACTGTATTCAGAATTTTAGATTACCATAATTGTATTTTTGTAATTATGTAATTTGAACGAGGCCGAGGTCGATAATATTATGGTCACCCTACACGACTTTATGGCGTTTCGACTTTTTTTCGATTTTTCTTAGATGAATCTCTGAAGTAAGAACATCTATCTAATTACGCAACACATTTTCAATACAAATTTGAGTGGAATTGATATCATTTAAACTGGAAATTGAAAAATTTGACAGCTTTCGTATTACGTAACTCTAAAATTTTTGATATCAACTGCAGTCTGAATGAGACGCTAAAGAGTGAACGATACGCGTATAAAAAGGCTATAATTCGAATTACGTAACCATTTTGACAGCGCTGAATTGGTTTAGAATCAACGAATAATTTGTTTCTTCTGTCAGTTATAATAGAAGGCAATGTACTCCTCGCATTTGATTTTCTTTGTAATATTTTTGGGATTTACTCGTATAATCTCCTTAATTATTACGAAATTATGTAAGTGAACATCGTTTTAATAAATTGTGAATGTGTTTTTGTGTAAAACCTCAATGATAAATCAATAATAGTGTTATATTAAAATAATATCGAAGCGGTCGATAAATTAATAATATTGTGAAAATTATCCGCCCATAAGACGACCCACTGACCAAGTTCTCTTCTGTTACAACCTACTAAAGATATATATTATGAAATTTCAGAAACGAGGTATTTTATTGAAAGACAAATTCGTACCTCGTACTGTATCCATTGTACTGAGCATAGAAGACAGTGGATTATGTAAGGACATCAATGAACATACCACACCACCATCTAAGGTACATAAGTAATAACAATATTCTTTTATTTCTAAGTGTTGAACATTGAATGTGTGTTTAGCACAATGTTTTATTTATATACATATACATACATACGTGTTATGTTGGTGACTACGAAATGCACCATCAAACATAAACTTTCATACATTTAATAAAGTCATTGAACCTAATAATTGTTGTATTCATTGAAGTGTTTAAGGGAGAGGCCAATTAGAATTTATTTTGTGGATGGATGTAATGGATCATGGAATATACATAATATAGAAGATTTACTTAAATTCTTTTTTTTTTTCAGGTGTCAGGCTCAACTTCATTATTGAGGAAAAGTATAAACTCTCATGCGCTTACAGCAAGAATTAGCAAGCAGTACATACATAATCCATGATGAATTCCACAGGAATACATTAAATTTCACTAATCTTTACAATATATTTTCCAATTTCTTTTTGCCCCATGTGTAAATATTTCATAAATGTGAATAAAGGCTATTGTCAGTTATTGTTTGCTTTGTTTTCCATAATTTATTTCGCTCTATTTACTGAACCTACTGAAAATACATACATAATATCACTGTTTCTCTGAAGAGTTGGGCAGAGGTTTGCCTGTACACACACATTTCACCAGTTATGTTTAAGTCCCATGTAATAGGGGACGAGCCTATTGCCATCAACCGGGCACTACTAAGAAATTCCAGGTGGAATAACCCAATAAGACTATGCCCAACCCAGGCATCGAACCCAGGACCTCATACTCAGCAGTAGCTCTTGCGACCCCTAGACCAAAGAGACATAATTTTATTAATTGTTGTGTTAATGAAAAAAAAAAACTTCAATTCTTAAATATTTCATAATAAGTTATTTTTATTTGTAGTTTACACTGTTATCATTATCAATTAACAAAATAGGAACATACATTTATATTACTGTCATTCAAGACTCAACAGTTTTCTAAAACAACAATATTATATTTCAAGAACTATCTTCAGTTTCTAAGTAGCAACGCAGCAGGTGCCTTCATGTCTTCGTAGGTGAAACTTCCCAGGAACTCTACAGTTTTAAAACAAAATCATATTATTTTCTGCTCAAATAAAGTACTTAAACATTATGGGGTTTATTTATAAACGTTACTTAAAGTTAAGTAATGATTAGCAACTGTATAACCATACATTTTTGACATTTGAACGTCATTTAACTTTAAGCAATGTTTATAAATAAACCCTGTGGCAAAGTAAAGTAGGCATTCATTGGGCCCATGGCTGGACAAAAGCCATTAGCCTAGTTATTGCTGCTGTTTGTATAATTTATTCTTTACTTAGGGCTGATTTTTCAATGTCCAGATATTTTGTAATACTAAATTATGTAAACATTAGTTAGGTATACATAAAATATAATTATGATGTAGAAAGTTCGGCCAAGGAAATAAATATTCATAATTTTATTATAAAGTAAGTTGCCTTACTTGATTCTTAACTATGTGACTAAAAGCTTACATTTTCATTCACAGCATTTTTGCCATCTAGCCATCCAACTTCTTTGTTAGGAAATTAAGAAGATTCATGTTGGGTAGTGTTCCATTCATGTATTTTCAGCTCTAGCACCGTCTGTGAAAATATTATGAATATGTTTTGTAGTTAGGTTAGTGGTTACTATAGTTTATTTCAGCATGTAGGTACTTATGTACAAAAATATCAATTAACAATTTCAGTTAGAATGTGAGGTTGACGGACGTAGGGACTCACGTTATTCCTATTTATATTGGGTTACTTACTTGTAGTGATAATCTCGACGTATTTTTCGCTATTGAGCAAAACAGTATTGATTTAATGAGAGAATTTTCCAGTTCATCCGGCTTACACAAGCCACAAGAAAAATGTTCCAAAACTGCCTAACATAGGCCCACGTTTCGTATAATTAAAATTTGTAAATATAATACAATTTTGTGTTGTTCTCAGTGTTGCCATTTTTTTTCCCCGAGTGCTATAAAAAGAAATAAGATGAGACATTTTTTATAATCCGTTCAACCGATTTTGACTTCTATTACGTTGGTGACATGACAAATGGCAGCTTCAGTAAACACTTGGTATTGTAACCACTTTTTTGCTTTTAATGTTCAACCGAACACGAAACGGTATATTTAAATGTATAATCTTATTTCAAATAGAGTATAGTATAGTCACAATTTTTTTAATTTTATTTTTCTGTTACTGACATTCGGTCGCTGTTTTGGAGGTCCATTTGAAAATTTGAGAATGAAAATAAAACAAAAGGTCAAAGAATTTTTTTAAACATCATCCAACTTAATCTACAATAATTAATGAAAAAGTTAGTGAAGATGTTTGAATGTTTGTTAGATCTATACATAACTTAGGCATAACGGCAGATTTTTTTTACCCCGGTAGTATTTTCCCGTGAAATATTTTTTAGAAATGACGTCGTTTTGCGATCACTACTCGGGCGGAGCCTCTGATTGGTTTCAACATATTCATCATGGTGAACAGTTTTGCCAAAACAGCGTTCGAATCTGCAGTGGTTTCGGCATTTGAAAGAAATACATCGTAAAATCCAGGTTTTAGACAAACAATAAAACATGCCATTATCTTGTTATTTTAATATTTTCTCGAGTCAGTTTTAGTAATTGATTGTATTGTTTTCTACAAATTGAATTAAACTAACCACTAGACAAAACCACCAGCCACTAAAAGCAACCCGCAATTTCAAGCAATTTCTTCGCCAGTACCCCTACTGGCGAAGAAATAGTCAAAAAGTCCAAACCCCCAGGTTTAGTGGAAATCCTACTAAGTTGACAACACTGCTTTTCTACGATTTTGTCATTGGCCACAGATAAAAAAAACCGGGGAAAGGAAACGTTTTGTTACGCATTTCAATTATGGTAGTTTTTGATAGAAAGTGTTTTAAAAAATGGTTTTAAATTTTTCGGCAATCATTGTACATTTTCATCTATAAGCACTAGTAGAGCATCAGTTATAATTAAAATAAAATTAAATTAAAGCACAATAATTTGGAAATTAATCATGCCTATATGGTGGAACAAAACATATAAATTAAAGACGTATAGCCGTTTTATAAGAACAACCCTATTCAATTTCGGTCGATTGGTAAAAAATGTTTATCGTAATTCCAATTATGGCATGCGATTTAAATTGGACTTGGTTTCGATTCGGAATTGATATCAAAAATAAAATGTGTTGCGCAATTAGGCTGCTGATCTAAATAAATGGTCAAAATCCTTGTTTATTTATTATTCTTAGCTCGGAACACTGTTATTTATCTACGGACATCGCATAAGTATCTAAATATAAATTATTGGAATATTTGTCTTTTATTAATAGTTACTTTGCATTACACTTTTATTATTTGAATTGTTTTCATTATTTAGTAATAACAATATTTGAAGTTAAGTAAAAGGAATAGGTACTTACTGCAACAAGACAGAAAATGCCTTAGTTTTTTTGAATTTTGAGACCCACCCTAAAGAAAAATTAACTTAGGCTTATTGCACGTTCGCACGGGAGTAAAAATATCGCGGCGGGATTTTATCGCGCACTGGATTTTTAACTCTCGGTTTTGAGCGTTGAGAAGCCAAAGAGAAAAAAACCACTGTTGAATTTTCAACTCTCGGCGCTAAGCGTTCGCGTTGAAAATCCAGTGCACGAAAAAAAATCGCCGCGGGAAAAAATCGCCCGAGCGAAAGATAATACTTATAAATATCCCAATAATTTATATTTACAACAAATACACAATCAAACAATATATATATACAGGTACCTACCTACGTATAGGTATATAGTTTATTTAACACAATGTATTTGTTTGTTTGTTACGCTTTCACGCTAAAACGGGAGAACGGATTTAGATTATATTATACGGGTAGACCATGACCTGGAGTAGAACAAAGGATAACTTTTATTCCAATATTCCAGCGGGATCGAGACTTATGCGGGTGTAATCGTGGGGCGCAGCTAGTACCTAATCTATAATTAAGTACCTGATTTGATATAAATGTGTTTACTCAGGTAATTGGTGAGCTGTGCCAATACGAGACGATTTGCAAACATGCCAGGGAGGAGTTAAAGCACACAATGAACGTCCGCGAGAAGGAGCTGGCACGCAAGAAAGTACTCGACAAAGCCAGGGAGAGGCAGCCTTTTAACAGGCAGCAAGTTGTACGTTAAACTATAGTTTCTTCTTGACATAGAATTCTAACTAGATTTTACTTTTTAACTAATAGGTCATGCATCCACATGTATGCAGTTAGCCGCATTGTGTGCCCTGCAAGATAATCCTTGTAAACCATCCTACGATGGCTACGATTATAATTATATCTAACCAGTAGATTTGTTCACACCTTATAAATTACCAATCTGCCTGCATTCATTCTGCCTTCATTGTTTTAATTGTGTTCAAGTAGGTGCCAACTTTACCACTCAAAAGACAGTTCGGGAATTCGCTTGCAAACACTTGGTAACATAAATGGGTAAATAGGTAGGTACTCCCATATTTTAGGTGGGATGCCTTGACATTTGGCATTACCTCATAATAACATCTCGCCAGTATTCCCCAAGGTGTAGACAGAGAGTGGTATAAATAGTAGTAAGTAATAATTTGTCATAAGTTATAAGTTTTTATTTAATACTTACCTATACAACGTGTCCCAGAAATCAACGTCAAGCCGAAAACGGCCAAGTCGTGACAGTTCTTAGAAAAATATAAAAAAAATCTTGGTCATGTACTTTTCAAATTTTATGGATTCAAAAATAAATCTCAAAAAGTGACACCCTGTGATGATCTTTCAAGTCCTGTTACTACAAATATTAACTTTTCGTCAGTTTTTTTTCTGTGACGTAACCATGAATAACCCTTCTGTAAATGACAGTTAAAAGTTAAAACATAACTACCTCAGTTTTAAATAAAATGTTAGATTTTTGCGAAACATTTAATTCAAAATTATTACATCACTCAACTTTAACCGCGTGTAGTGTAAAAAAAATGTACTACACTATTTTGGCAAGTAACTTTAAAAGATGGCGTGTTTAGTCTGGATTCCAAAATGGTAAGCCACTTACTAATTGCTACTTCTTAATTGAGGAAAACAAAATTATTTGTTAGTTTCAGGTGCGTTTGAAATAAAATTCAGTTGTTGGATTTCTTTAGTTATAATTTTTATTAAATCAGATTTTCCATGTTTATAAATGTTCGAACTGTTCGCCTTCAGCTGCAATGCAAGCTCTACATCTCTTTAAAAATGATCGCGTAATAAGACGGGCGTGTCTTCTCGAGTTGATGGATTCAGCGGCTTCTGCAATTCTTTGGCGCAGCTCGTCTAAATTTTGGGTTGGTTTAGAGTACACGATATCCTTTATCGTACCCCAGTAAAAGAAATCTAGGGGGTTTAAATCGGGTGAACGGGCAGGCCACGAAATTGTACCACCGCGCCCAATCCACCTATCGGCGTATTCCCGATTGAGAAACTCACGTACTGTTAGAGCATAATGCGCTGGGCAGCCATCGTGTTGGTACCACATCCTGCCGTAAATGTTCAGTGGTACTTCTTCCAACAATTCTGGTAATTGGTTTTGTAGAAAGTCCAAATACCACTGGGCATTTAAGTTCTCCGGCAGCTCGATTGGACCAATAACTTTACCATTCAAAATTCCCGTCCACATGTTCACTTTAAACTGGTACTGCGATCTGTTTTCCCGCATCAAATTTGGATTTTCCACGTGCCATTCGTGCAAATTGTGGAGGTTCATGTAACCGTCCTTTTTAAATGTTGATTCATCTGACCATAGAATTTTTTCAAAGAATCGCGGATCCTCTCGGTGCTTCTGCAACATCGTTTGACAAAATCGCACTCTCTCTGGGTAGTCTCGGGGTAGCAGACTTTGTACTCGTCGTACATGGTATGGGTGAAGCCGGTTTTTTTTAAAATACGCTGTGCAGTACTTTTGGGGACTCCTATGCTCTGTTGAATTCCACGTACTGAGATACTTCTTCTTCAACTGCTTGCAGGACTTCGGCCTCGTAGGGCAATACGGGTCTACCCTCGCTAACCATTTGACTAGGGAATCGACCCTCTGATAGTGACCGATGCACATTGATAAATACTCGATGATCGGGATAACGCACAGCATTTGGGTATCTCTCACGATACATTCTTGCTGTAGCATTGGCGTTGTATAAGCATTCTCCATAAATGAGATGCATGTTGGCGTATTCCTGTGCGGTGTATCGAGATGGCATGATAACACACTTCACAAAACACGGGATTACGATAACAGTGCAGATAAATCCAAATCACAATGCAAATCAAGTCCAATAAACAAAGCCACAGTTGTAAGTAAGAAGTCAATACAAATTATACGGAAAGATGCGTAGTAAACGAAAGAGCGTAACGTACTGCAGTATTGCACAATTTACCCCCTAACGCATCCCTGTTTCGCCAGAGTGGCGTCTCTATCTGATTCACTCACACAGACGAAATAATGTGTCAATCCGTCTCGCTTTTAGATAAAAGTAGCGTTACTATCTATCTCGCTCACACTCAACAAAGTAGCGTCACCATCTATCTCGCTCACACTAGTCAAATAACGTCACTCTTTGTCTCAATCGAACTTGTATGAAATCCGACTTCATTAAAAAAAATGTTTTTCCTCAATTAAGAAGTAGCAATTAGTAATTGGCATACCATTTTGGAATCCAGACTAAACACGCCATCTTTTAAAGTTACTTGCCAAAATAGTGTAGTACATTTTTTTTACACTACACGCGGGTAAAGTTGGGTGATGTAATAATTTTGAATTCAATGTTGGGCAAAAATCTAACATTTTATTTAAAACTGAGGTAGTTATGTTTTAACTTTTAACTGTCATTTACAGAAGGGTTATTCATGGTTACGTCACAGAAAAAAAACTGACGAAAAGTTAATATTTGTAGTCACAGGACTTGAAAGATCATCACAGGGTGTTTTTGAGATTTATTTTTGAATCCATTTTGAAAAGTACATGACTAAGATTTTTTTTTTTATTTTTCTAAGAACTGTCACGACTTGGCCTATTGACCGTTTTCGGCTTGACGTTGATTTCTGGGACACGTTGTATAGTTAAATATTTTTTTTCATCTAAGTACCTAATATCTGATGAGATGTAGACACAATACCTAGACATCGCTGTTTCTTGTCATGTTTCTCATGTTTGTTTTAGAATAAAATGCTTATTGAATTCTAATGATTGGAAATACCAAACCGTTAGGTGCCGATTCGGTTCAACTAATTAGGTATAGACACTTGGTGACATATAGATATATAAATTCTGTTATAGACGTATGCAGAATCTGAGTTACTGAAGGCTTCTGCGGAAATGTCGCGGACTGCCAAAGGCTTGAGTGAGCAAACGGAGTTCTTCGAGCGCCGCAAACTTCAGCAGCTGAAAACGCTTCTGTCAGACTTCGTCATGATCGAGATGACCTTCCACGCGAAGGCTGTGGAACTGCTCACTGTTGCTTATCAACAGATCAGTGATATCAATGAGAAGGGTGACTTGGAGGTGAGTTCGTGGATACAAGTTTGACCGATAACGGATTCGTATTGTCCCTTAGAGGTCTAATTTCAGACTACATGTATGGGCAAAGTGTTTGCGTTTTCTGACATTTCTAATACTCAAACCTCTGTTGGTCCAATCAAATATTTTGATCCTTAAAAGAAACGATATCGATTGGCATCAAAAAAGTTTTTGTGCAAACTGCCAATTTTCTTGCTGATTGTAGTTTTTTTTCATGATCTGTGAATGCAGATCAAAATGTTTAAGGAGAGTCTCCTAAGACCGTTTTCTTGTAGCGAAAACGATTAAGGTCCTTACTGCCCCATCTCAAAAATCTACCCGGTATAGGTACTAGGTATACGTTAATGACTCTAATTTTATATATTTTTTCTGTAAAGCGTTTGAACGCAGGTCTTTCAGATAACGAGGATCAAACGGTAAATATGATTGAATATTATTTTATTTTGGTAGCTTCATATTTTTTTACATTCATTCAATGACCATACAGAACTTCAGAAGAAAATTGCGTTCGCCAGAGAAACAAGCGAATCCTGGAATGTCAGCAAGATCATCTTCACTCGCGTCGCTTATGAACCAGCAGTCCCCAACTAATGATGAGGACTCAGCGGTTAGCATTACACTCATTTAACGTCTAATCGACACGTTGCATGCATAATCTGTAGATTAGTCCATTGTCCACCCACACAATTTAATGTGGCCGTGGACATGGGCTTCTTGCCTGGATAATGAATGTCAGCAGTTTGCATCCAAAAGGATGCAATGCGGTATAATATAACTACTTACAGGTATAACTTACTTACCAATCGTATGTATAATGTACCGTCTGAAAGAACCCTATGTCTGAAAAACAAGGTTTTGCTTTACATAGGTACTCAGCAGATTTTGATCGTATTAAAGCGAAACCTTGTTTTTTAGACATAATGGTTCTTTCAGACGTGGTAAGTCATTATAAAGGTACCATTTCGTAGCAGACTACAGACAGCAACAGCAGGCGACGTGTCGGTGTCGTCGCGTCATTTAACCTTTTTATGTACTTCTATGAAATCGAATCGAATTTTCATGAATTCGCCTGCTGCTGCCTGCAGTCGGCTACGAAATTGATTTTTTTTTTGCGTTGTGGGAATTGTACATTAAATCAACTTACAGAAAAATAAAGTTAACTAGCAGTGGTACTTATGATGAAATAATCTGCAGTTTGTTACGTTGTGGTAGGTACTTTAACTAAAATAACGTGTGGTTGGAATTGCTAACAGCCTAGCTGGCAGCTGCGGTTTTTACTGTGATCCATAATATCTTAGATAGCATCATAGATATTAATATTTCTGTGGATAGCATAATACATACATACCCCCACTCATTGCGATAGTTTTTGATTGTTAAACTAGACACAAAAATTAAGTCTGAAAGGGCCCTATGCCGTGTATGCTTAAAATTTCCTACATAATAACGTTTTTGGCTTGATCATCCCGATAGCGTCCAAGCGTGTTTATCGGCTGTATGGGTATCGACAACACCCCAGTGAACTGTGCGTGAGCATAACCAATACCTAAACATAACCAGCCAAGTGCGAGTCGGACTCGCACACGAAGGGCTCGATCATAATACGGTACGGAAGTTACGGAACCCCGTAACTTCCGTACCGTATTATGAACGAGCAAAAAAACGCCGAAAAAAACACGTTTCTTGTACAGGGACCCCCCCTTTTATTAATAACTGTACCTATATTTATTTTTTATTACTTGTTGTTTAGCAGCAATAGAAATACAAAATCCGTGAAAATATCAACTGTCTAGGTTCAGACGCCAGCACATCAACCTACCCGAAACTGTCAAATTTTCCCAATCAACTTTGAACCTTTTAATACAGTGATAAAGTTAAAAATCTATTAAAGAAATTTGACAGATTGTAGAAGGTTGATGTGCTGGCGTCTGTACCTATTACGATTCATGAGATACAGCCCGCTGACAGACAAACTGACGGACGAATTGACAGCGGAGGCTCCTTCGTGTACGGAACCCGTGTAAAAATGGTGACATAGGTAAGTAGTTTAACTAATATAGAAACATTGTCATTACAGAGCATGCGAAAAGCGAAGTCGCCCGAAAAGTATGCTAATTCGGGAATGACTAGATCCAGCTCGCTAGCAGCTCTTATGAATAACTCGCCGAACAAAGAAGACGATGAAACATCCGTAATAATATGGCCTTCTATGTTTATTTTAATGGAATTTAATTAGAAAGATCTCATGCTAATCCATTTTATTTTTCAATGCAGGAGTCAGAGGAAACTGATGATGAAGACTCTTCTGAAGAGACTGAATCGCGTTAATTTTATTTTTTTTGTATTTTGTGTGTGTGTGTGTGTGTGTGATAACTAGTAGGTGCGAATAAGAAATGAGAATGTTATCTTATATCTACCGGGGTTCACACGGTTCGATTTTAGTTGAACAATTTTTTTAAAATTTTAATTTGATTGAAAGTGTTCAGACGGTTCAAATCGCGTTCCAATAATTAGCAATTGATCAACAAAAATCGAACCGTGTACGTGTGAACCCGGTATTAGTCAAATATCTAAATAATACACTTTATGAATATGACTCGTTATTTTATTTAGAACTATTAGTATATCCTACTCCTGGGTATTGTCCCACAAAGCATTGCAAAATACTAAAGCGTCTGATCATAAAACTATTTTACTAAGTAGCCTAAAGTATGGTCAATATTATTAAACAGACACAATCTATTTTGTACATTTTCATATTACTTGAGCATAAGCCCACGTTCGCATGGATGTAAAAATATCGCGGCGGGATTGTACCTATCGCGCTCTGGATTTTCAACTGTCGATGTAGACGAGCGAGCGTTGAGAATCCAACACGTTGGGACGCACTCGTCCCAGCGCGTTGAAAAACCACACTGTTCGATTTCAACTTTCGGCGCTAAGCAGAGCGAGCGTTGAAAATCCAATGCACAAAAAAAATCGCCGCGATTTTATTACGTCCGTGCAAACGTGGGCTAAGTTTGTTATCATAATTATGTATAGATAGTAGGTACTTACAGCTTTTGCACAACATGCATGTAATTTAGAAAGGCGAATACAAATTTTAATAAGATTTTTATATGCTTTTAATCTAACGAAAATCTCCAAAATGTTAAGTTTGCCATAGTAATATTTTCGATGAAAAATAATGGCTCCAATTCAATATAGACGAAAAATTCTTAGTAAAACAGAATCGCATGTAAAACTGCGATGTCCCAAAAAAAAAAATCCCTTCGTGACGTGCACGCGATCTTGTGTAGGTACCCCGTACCGTTCCGCGCCAGACACTGTACTGATCAATATTCACCCTCTAGATACTAACCCGTTTATTCTAGTAACAAAAACATCAAATTTGTAATACAACATAATTTAATTACAAAATAAACAATCATACAAATAGTTGCGCAAACACAGATACATCCACTGTGCTTTGTAAAATCTTACAAGAAACCAATTATCTGATCACTCCATATTGCTTTGCATTTAATTTGATATCCACTTCGCATAGATTAGACAACTACTAGCGTACTATGTAACAAAGGAACACTTTTAATATCTTAATCCATTCAGTAAATCCCATAGCTTTGAACAAATTCACAAACTTCATGCCTTTAAGTCTAGTTTATGTTACTGTTAACTCTATTACATGCACTAATGGCTTAATTATGTCACATGATATATATCTAATGTGTAAACTAACCAGTCTAACTATCTAGTAGTGAATACAGCTCAGCATTCCACTTACATAATTAATTAGTTTCATTACCTACTCAAGTAAGCCCTTACATGATGTTCAGAAACAAAATGTGTAACAAATCCTGTAATAATGAAACACCTGTCATTATGTTATTACATGTGTATTGATACCAATTACTTAATATTCCAAATTAACTTATTAATTGGTGTTACACTCCATGTAATTTATTGTAATTATTGCCTACACAAATATGGAGAAATCGGCTGTCCCCTTCCTGACTTTTTACTTATGTTTATAATATTATCTTATCTATAGTGGGTGGGCCATATGCATAACAATTATAAATACATGAGCCACATAATCATTTAGCCCCTATGGAGTGACATCACCTATATATCTTTATAATATGCATTTTAGTATTTAGTTTGACATTAAATGGTACAAATGACATGATTCAGGCACAAAACAATGTGGTGTGATTGTTACTTCTAGGATCTCTGATACATTATTACTACTTTTCGTTCTCGACACCAGCTTGTGTCATAAGATCTGTGATGTTCTTCTCCAGTTCGTCAACACGGGTGCCCATCTCATCTATCCGGTTGATGATCTGATCAGACATACTTTGGAATTTGTCTTGCATATTTTGTAGGAGGGACTGGACCTAAAAATTATACTGAATTAAGATTAGTCTGTTGAACATTTCTTATATTATAATTTTTTATAATATAAGAAATGTATTTTAGATCTACCTAGATTTACTAATCATATAAAAGAGGCAGCAGAGGTAGGCCTGTGAAGCAGAAGCCTAACAAAGTGAAGTAAGCCTAATAAAGATCCAAATGTAAAGTTTAATTTAAAAAAACTGGTTAGTACATGAATTCTTTTAGCATTTAAAACTACTTTTTAATATGCTCTGCATAATGGGTCACCCCCCTGTCAATTGAGGGATGATCAGTGACTAGTAATAGATGATAGATGTTCTGTCCTCCCTCATGGCTCAGTATTGCAACCTAAACAATGGTAACTTCATACATAAACTCAAGCCTTTTTACCATGTGCATAGACAAAAACTATAAAATGCCACCATGGTAACTTCACTTATCACGAAATTATTCTAATCGGCAAATATTGAGCGGACAATATATTATTGTGCTAGACCCGACCCTTTTCAGCCTTAATAAAACTAAACATACACTAATAAACTTTATTTGGAAATCATTATTTATGTAAGTTAAAGTCATTACATAATTATTAATGTTTTCAAGCTAATATCCTTGCTAATAAATAAACTGCAATGCTATTATAATATTGCGTCGTATGGAAATCTAGACTCGTAAAATATTTAACAATTAAATTGTGGACAAGCAAAGGTGAAACTCAACTTACATATTGTGTCACCTCCTGCATGTTTTTAGGATCATTTCCCGGTGCTGTGTAGGTGCTCTCCACGTCAGTTGTTGTTGCTTCTGTGTTTGGTTCTGCCATCTCTTTTATTCTTCTCTTCTTCGACCAACTTGCAGTCTTATTTTCAAATCAATACTTTCTTAGTTTACGTCTCTCTTAACAAAATATTCAACACACAGAGGGTGCTTTCACGTCGAAATTCAAGCGATAACTGAGTCGAGTCGATTTTCAGTTTAAATTAAAATTCAACTTGTAAAAGATAAACTAAAACATTGCCTAGCGAATTCATTGACAAAACAAAATGACAAGACGCATGACATGAAGAATTCAAACCCGGAACAACAATAAATAATTTACCTTAGCATTAACCTAATGCAAAAACTCCTATTGACAAAAAACTGGATGTTTTCTCTCTTTTCTTTGCTGGCAGTAAAACAAGGATAGCGCACTGTACATGTCATAAAGACTAGAAGCTAAAGCCATGGAAAGCCTTGTTCACGTAGACAATATAGACGTCGGTTTTGGTGTCATTTGCTGAAAATACTAATATAGACGTACAGTCATGGCCTATATATCTTAGCCACTTTTCAAATTATTTCCTCTATTGATATTGTGGTGAATTTTTTGTTACCACTATTGTTTCCAGAATATATGGTGGTGGTAACAGATATGGATTGCCAATTCCACCCCTCAGGGGCCTTATTATGAAGTATTAATGCCATTATTATTCCACTGCAGAAAGAGGATGGTGCTAGCGGCCTTATATAGCTCCGTCTCTCACTCACACTGGAATAATGGTGGCATTAATGCGTCATAATACGGCCCCTGGTGCCGAATTAACGCCACCATTATTCCAGTGTAAGTGAGAGACGGAGCTATACAAGGCCGCTAGCACCATCCTTTTTTCGCAGTGGAATAATGATGGCATTAAAACTTCTTAATAAGGTTCCAGACCAAATAAAAAACTAGACATAGCACTGTCAACAGTGACTTGACGCCGATTTTGTAATGTTAGTTAATTTTTGCGCTTAGTGGGGTGTAGTTTGACTGTAAATGGTTGTAAATGTGTGAGCGTGTATGCACAGAGCGGAGGTGTAGTTTTGGCATGCTTCACTGTATTTGTTCGCAGGGCAATGTCTTGGTTTCTTACTTGGTCTGAGTTCCACTCATAATCTAATAATTTAGGAAACTAATAATATAGGAGTATTTTTATGTTCCCAAGCGATCCAATTCTCAAGTATCACCTTATTTTTTACCAGGACATGGTTTTTAGATCGAGTGGATAAATTATTAGTTTCTTTATTTTTATCGCTCTACTTTCATTTGACGAATGTGACACTTCAAGATGAAAACCACAGGTAACGCGCTTACGAGCTGTTCTAAAAATAAATAATACACAACATAATACACCTAATATTTCTCCAAATAATGACGTTTTCTTGACGTATCATCTCGACTACATGACTTACACATATTCAAGGATTTTCATAATTTCCTAAGGCTTACGACTATGAATACTGATTTTGAGGTTCTTTCTAGGCATGGCTTGAGGTCTCCTCAACCCAGTTGTGAGTCGAGGAGCTTTCGAGGTGTGAAGATGACAAACATATTTTGTATGTGACCGTACTTTTTTTTTTTTTTTTAACTATGTCATCTCGCAGGTATACCACTAAGGTATTTACTGCTCAACCGAACAATCCTGTGGCTGCCTTAAGCACTACACTCAAAGCCTCCAGCCAGGAGCAAAACTATTCTAAATTAAAATTAGGCGAACGCTCGCTAAGGGCACCCCCTGTGGGGTACGAACCTCGGCTTAGGGCGTCGCTGAGGGGAGGACAGCAAGATGGGACAGGCTGGATCAAGGATGTATCATTATTATTATACGGGGAATTTAAAGCTACGCGCTCAGCTGCGGCGCGGGCTGGCGCTTCATCGGACAAGGGTCGGGGGGGAGTATTATTTACTCGTGAGGGTCGCGATCGCGGAGGACCTCGGCGGCGAGGTCGGTATGACGGGTGTCGGGTGTATTTGTGCACTGTACTGGTGGCCCTATTGCTCTCCTGGAGGAGAGTGGTGGGATCATCTGGATCGGAGAGGCTGTACTTTTTCTGTCTTTCTGTCATTATAAGACTGTTGTCAAAGGGTGTATTCCGAGTTACGCTGTAATCGCTTTGAGCATGCTAAAGCCCTTACCGAATTAACTTAGGTGCGATAACGATGTGTCTTGAATCGTTATAGATGGCGTCATGATATGCGCGATCTTGCGATAACGCCGACTATGCCCTTCACCGTGAGCGCTGTCAACAATTATAGTTGTGTTGTTTTGTTTTGACTTGCATCATATCTGTGGCATTTTCGAAATTGTGCTTCTGGCTACCGTTTGCTACTTAACCAAAGAATAAGAAGAAGAAATTTGTGGTATAAACACAAAGAAATATGTTATGCAAGTTTTGACATTGAGCGAGTACTATGAGCGCGTGCACGAGCGTTCCGAATTGTTGACGGCTCTCAGCAGTCATAATCACGATACACAGTGTTTGGTACATCGTGTGCCAAATTGAAATGGTCGACTGAAGGGGTCATCTGCTATTATTTCAGACCCCTTAACACCTCTCATGCTCAGTGTTTTTTTTTTTATCGATTTTTTATTGTTTTATAAAAACAGACCCAAATTTTACATTCAAATAAAAAAATTAAAAAGTACAAGGCTTTGACTCTGAATTTTAATTTTATTTAGATGTGTATTGTTTTAGATTACTTTTAAATACAAAATTAGTGACATTAGTCATCGAGTTTACTAGCAAAGTTTCGGAATATGGTAAACATTCTCTGTTATTACTTTCACGCAGATTACTTCTAGTAAGTACTTGGTGCAACGCCTCCGTCAACTCGTTGATGCTGTCGCGACGCGGCGGGCGCTCGCTAACGAAGTCCTGATGCTGCTCTGTATCGTTCCAGGTTTTATTACACGTCGGCATCAAATTTATTGGGCAAACATTTTCTGCGTAATCGCTTTTTGCGATGGATGCGACGCCATGTTGTTTGTCGAACCACGACTCGACCATTCTCGAACTTTTCGAGACCGAGCCACGGTTTTCTTCTTGTAAGTCTGCTATATCGACTTCCAGTTTTTTCAGGAGCAAGTCCTTCTGAATTTGAGCACTTTTTTGTGCTAAATCGAGGTCGATTTGTGCTTGAAGTTGAGCCGCTTCATACTCTAGCCTTTTGTGGGCCACCGCCGACGAACACGCGGTTATATCGCGGTTCACTTTTACTAGTAGTCAGCTGCTCCGTGGCACGTTTACTACGTGTTATAACACCCTTCGGGGGTGTGCGAAGCTGTGACATCCCTGCACTCAGGTTTTTAATCCGACTAAACACGTGGCCGAGATTCGAAATCTGGCTCGGAGGACCACTTAATGTTGCGTACAGCACGCAGTACGCGATTAGTCGGGTAAAATGAAAACAGTTTGAATGGTTTTATAGTGTTTGAGACCCTGCGGCGGCGATTAATATAAGTAGGTCGCGGGAGATCGCCAGAGCGCGCACTATGATGCGCCCCGTGCAAAGGCGGAAGACGGACTGACACGACCGGGACCGATTGGTCGTTCAGAAAACGACACGCGCGAATGACGTTCGCGCTTTCGAGTGAACGATGTACTACTGAACTATGACTCTATGAACTATGAACGTGTAATGTTGCAGCGGCGGGGCCTCGGTGCTTTTTATTGTGAATGAAAATATAAAATAAAGACAAATGTTTTCCATACGTAACACGGATGATATGGTGTTGCTGAGTCCGTCAATTGGTGGTGTAAGGAAACTTGTTAGGAGATGTGAGGAGTAGGCCGTGACTCATGGGCTCAAGTACAATGCGAGCAAAAGTGAGTTGTTGGTATTCCTACCGCGGAATTGTAAAGTCCACACCGTCCCGTCGGTTACACTAAATAGTGTACCGCTTAACAGAGTGACGCAGGTTAAGTACTTGCGTCACTGGGTAACGGAGGAACTCGTTGATGACGTGGACGTTGAGAGGGAACGAAGGGCGTTGGCTGTCGGTGGGAACATGCTGGCTCGCAGTTTTAAACGGTGCCCGAATGAGGTAAAGTGCACGATGTTCAGGGCATACTACCAATCGTTTTATTCGTGCACCCTGTGGATCAGTTGTACTCAGCGTGCACTCAATGCCCTTCGTGTACAATATAATAACGCTTTTAGAATGTTGTTGGGGCTGCCGAGATACTGTAGTGCGTCCGGCATGTTTTTGAAGGCTCAGATTGATGGCTTTCATTCCATCATGAGAAAGAGAGCGGCCTCCATACTGCACCGTACAAAATAATACAAAAATACTGTTGTAATTGTATTGTAGGCCGTCGAACAGTTGGATGTTATGCCCACGACATGTCAGTTAACTGGTATTTAGGGTGGGCACGGCATCAAAGTAATATTAATGCACCTGCTTAATTCCTGGATGAAGTTTTAATAGTTTATGATACCAATGACGAGTAAAGAGTCTATGAAGTGTTAAACCCTCACCACCAAATACATTTAGGTAATATTAATCAATTAAAAAAAAAAAAAAGAACTATAAAATCCGAAGATATATATTTATCCGATTCTATAATTTATAACATGTTGACAATATAAACTACATTTAGGACATCATATCGTAAGTGTGCACTCTGGGCCAAACTCACTATGAAACTTGGGCATAGCAGATGACCCATTCAGTCGACCATTCCAATTTGGAACACGATGCACCAAACATCCTGTATATCTTAATCGGAACACAAATTATCGAGGCAGCGCTGTGAGCGATTATGTTCAAATCGGGAACGCGGCCAAAATAGTGTCAACTGTCCCTAGTGTCATTAACTGTCAGTCAATGTCAAATTTAATTTTCAGTTTTACTATAAAAATAGTCCCGGTAAACTTTTTATTTAAATTGTAGTCGCATTTATTGCTCATACGTTATACTTAACATGCAGCCATTAACAATTAATTCTAAAGGTGATATACAAATTGATATAAACCAAGTAAGGATCGATATTTTACATGGCATTCGTGAATGCACAGATCGGGGCCTTACACAAACTGCTAAATGGCTTGCTGAGTTAAATTTCTCTCTAAAAGATCACAAAATTACATACGAGCACCCTCCAATTACTCAAGATGACGGTATTTCGCTGGAAGAGAAAGAGGCTTACACCCTGGCCAAAACTTATTTCGACTGTCAAGAATACGACAGGGCCGCACATTTTTTAGAGAACTGTTTGAGCTCTAAATGTGTTTTTCTCCACAAATATTCCCAGTATATGTCAAGTGAAAAAAAACGACTAGACAATGCTACAGATTTAGGCACAGAAAATACAGAATCAACACAAGTGTTATTGGATCTGCTTTCTTACTTTAAGGTAAATAATTTTTAATTTACTGTGGATTTTTATTAATAATTGCACTTTCGAAGATAGCTCAGCAATTTTTCAAAATATCTTACAAGATATTTTCTCTTCAGGCAAACCGTAACAACCTAGATGGATATCTGCTGTACTTAGAGGGTGTGGTATTGAAAAAACTAGATTTGCGGAGTCAAGCAGTGACAGTGCTGCAGGCAGCAGTGGCTGCTGCACCTACGCTCTGGGCGGCATGGGTGGAGCTTGCAGGCCTCGCCAATGAGTATGAAGCATTAGATTCACTACAACTCCCCAAACATTGGATGATGTATTTCTTTGCTGCACATGCTTTCGTTGAATTGAAATTATCAGAGCAAGCTTTGGAAGCCTACATGGTGTTGGTTGCAGCAGGGTTTGAAAAGAGTACTTATGTTACAGCACAAATGGCTATTGCCCACCATGATAGAAGAGGTAATTTTTGTAGTGGTACCCATGTTATTTAAATGAGTATAAGTGTACAGATAGTGCAATCCACGACGACGTGCCCCACTCCGTGATTACTGTACTGTAAGCTGTACTTTAGTCTCTACTGAATGGTTGCACACACGTGAATGATAAGTCACGGATAGCGAAAGATGATGGTTCATTGAATATATTTATATACCACGTAACTAATGGTATATGAATGTTGTGTGAATGAGTACAGCTGATTATGAATGTTGATTGTGTACTGTCGCATAACACTATAATTTCTGCAAGGCAAGGGAAAAGTGCAGTGACTCATACAATAAGTTTTTTTTTTAAATAAACATAGTGTACGCTTTATAATATTATGTTGTTTAAATGTTTCAGATGTTGACTCCTCACTGAGTTTATTCCGTGAACTCTACCAGAATGACCCATATCGACTAGATAACTGGGATGTGTATTCACATCTTCTGTACTTAAAAGAAAAACGAATGGAACTTGCAAACTTAGCTCAAAGAGCTGTTTCAATAGATAAATATAGAGTTGAGACATGTTGTGTAATTGGTATGTTATTTAAATTTTTGCCATCCATTATCAACTCAGCCTATAATCTATGGGTTTGGTTTCCGCACTTAGCCCTTCAGCTGGATCATTGTGCGTGGGCCATGGTGACCATCGGTGGTCATATCAACCAGCCCACCTCCTTGCAGAAGTCGATTATGTCTCTTGGTCTGTTTAGAACATCTGTAAAAGATCAGGGTGACTGGTTTCTTCGGCAAACGGTAACAACAACAAATTCAGTGTTATTATTGCAATTCATTATTAACATTCTAGTTCCCTAGTTACCCATATTTCTTATTTTCATAAAGTAATATTGACTTTTTAATCAAAACAGCGAAATATTTGACAGCTATTTGCGACATTGCCCACTTTCTGTATAAACGCTAAAACTGATTAGAAAAAGTTTCATTTCACTTCCAGGCAACTACTACAGTTTGAGAAGTGAACACCAGAAAGCAGTGGTGTACTTCCAAAGAGCCCTGTCTTTGGACCCGCAGTATCTCTCTGCATGGATACTTATGGGGCATGAGTTCATTGAACTACAGAACTCCAATGCTGCAATACAATGTTATAGACAAGCTATTGGTAAATATACTTATTTTACAAACATAAATTTAAAAAAAATATATTAACATAAACATTCAAACAGTAATGTCAACATTATGTATTTCATTGATTGTATTTCAGATGTAAACAGAAACGACTATCGTGCATGGAACGGGCTCGGACAAGCTTACGAAATTCTAGGACTGAACGGTTACTGTATATATTACTACTCAAGGGCAGCACAGCTGAAACCTGATGACTCGAGGATGTTGGTATCTTTGGGAGAAGCCTATGAGAAAATGGATAAAATCCCCAATGCCCTCAAGTGTTACTACAAAGCTCACAGCACTGGTGATATTGAAGGAATGGCCTTATTCAAACTAGCTAAGTAAGTGGAGTGGTTCAGTATTCAAAAAAACACTAAAATTAGCTATAAATTGCAGTCACTGTAAACTAAAGTATTTTAATAATAGGGGTTAAAGTATGAAATTGCCGTTTTATTGTAATAGGTACTTCGAATTGACATAGAACTTTTTTACATGGTACCTATGAAGTTCTTCTTTTAAAAAATGTGCAACATTCGATGATCGTCCTTCAGTTGTTTTTTTTTATTCAGCTTTGACAAGAAAGATGGATACTACGAAAATTCGAGTTATTTTTGAATACGAGTTCCGACGCGGAACTAACGCGGCAGAAACAGCTCGCAATATCAATGTTGCGTTTGGAGAGGGGACTGTTGAATGAACGCACCGTGCGATTTTGGTTTAAACGCTTTCGTGATGGAAACTTTGATTTGAAGAACGAACCACGTGGAAGACCGCCGCCCACACAGCTGAATATCAATGAATTGAAAGAGATGGTGGAAGCCGATCTGAGTCAAACTACCCAGGAATTAGCGGCATGCTTTAACGTTACCTTACCAACAATATTAACTCTTTTGCGTAATAAAAAAATATGAGAAATGGGCGCCTCATGATTTGACTGATCTGCAGAAAGAAACGCGTGTTGAAACTTGTGTTGCCTTGTTGAATCGATACAGAAGTG
The DNA here is from genome assembly GCA_963853775.1 of Xanthia togata. NCBI lineage: Eukaryota > Metazoa > Arthropoda > Insecta > Lepidoptera > Noctuidae > Xanthia > Xanthia togata. The sequence continues at coordinate 20,526,100 of OY970798.1, read as the reverse complement.
AAGGAATATTGGATCGAATTGTGACATGTGATGAAAAGTGGATTCTTTACGATAACCGTAAGCGAAAAATGCAATGGCTGATCCATGATAACGCCTCAGCATGGTGTTATTCACTATAGCTTTCTCCAATCTGGTCAAGCAATAACGGCAGATGTCTACTGTGCCGAACTCCGAACAATGATAGCAAAACTAGCAATGAAACAGCCCCGACTCATGAATCGATCTTCATCATTATTGGCTCCATGATAACGCCTCAGCATGGTGTTATTCACTATAGCTTTCTCCAATCTGGTCAAGCAATAACGGCAGATGTCTACTGTGCCGAACTCCGAACAATGATAGCAAAACTAGCAGTGAAACAGCCCCGACTCATGAATCGATCTTCATCATTATTGGCTCCATGATAACGCGAGACCTTATACACCACGAAAAACCGTTTTAACTCTACAGGAACTGCAATTAGAAACGATTCGTCACCCTCCGTATTCGCCAGATTTTGCTCCAACGGACTACCATTTTTTTCGTCATTTGGACAATTTTCTATGTGATAAAAAGTTTTTCTCAGGAGGCAGTACAAAATGCTTTCACACAGTTTGTCGAATCTAGATCACGAGTTTCATCGCAAAGGCATAAATTACCTTCCTAATAGATGGCAGCAATTTATGGGTAATTATTTTGACGATATAAATATGTTTTAGAAAAAAAAAACGAATTTCAATTTTTCAGTGCAAATCGTCAATTTCATACTTTAACCCCTAATCTAAAGAACTCAATTATTTAGATGAATAGATGTACTTATCCTAGAAAAACTTTTCCTGTGCCTTTTAATTTATTTATTAACTTTAATATATTTTATAACATTTATTTTATATTTTGTGATTACTTGAACTCACACACTGACTTATTATTAGTATTACTTGTTAAAATGTTAGGAATATCGTATAATTTTACAATGTTTGTAAGTATGTGAGCACCATGCATCTATCACATAATTAATTTATGTCATTCCTTCATTTTTCATTCTTTTTACCTATTGTGGTATAGTAATCTTATTCTAGGTGCATTGTCTTCAAATATAATTATATAATTAGTGTATACAACATATAATGAAAACATTTTAAAAGAGTAACGGTGGAGTTTCTTGCCCATTCTTCTCCATACGAAAACTACCTTTTGAAATGGGCGACTAGAATCAGATAATATTATTTTTTGTAAATTTTACGTTCAAAAGTGCCTTTTTTTGTGCCTAATTGAAATAAATTATTTGACTGACTTTAATGCTTATAAAATTTATTAAACTTTATAAAGTATGATGGATGGATGGATACAGGATAAATGATAACCTTCAATGATTGATGTTATAAAAGCAGAGGATTTTAGTCTCGGTGACTTCTTATAATTTCAATTAATAGGATAAGGATAAATAATTGTGCAGCCTATCATTATCACACATAATCTCAGCTTGATATGCAAAAAATACTATGTTTCCAGGTTGTATGAAAAGTCGAATATGCCGAACAGTGCGGCTGCGGCGTACACAGCAGCTTGCCAGGACCCGGCCAATGCCGGGAGCAAGGAGTTGCCAGCGGCGCAGCGGTACTTAGCTCAGTACTATCTCAGGTTCTCTTTGCTGGACCATGCTGCTCATTACGCGTACAAGTGCTTGGAACACGAAAGTGTAAGCTCATTGTATTATTAAAAATAGTGAAATAGATGGTAACATTGTGTTTCCGAGTTCCCTCTATCGGGCAAAATCTTGATGCTCCGAAATTTATTTTCCATAACATAATTGGCAAAATCTTCTTTAAACGAATATATTAAATCATTTTTAAGCCTTTAAAAGGCATAAAAAATATTGTTCGTACATGTTTATATGTCCAAATTAACAATGGCATACTTTTAATATGGCAGAATTTTATTTGGAATAATTTTATTAGGCTTATTGCCATAAAATAGCATTTTTAACTTAAATTAAAATATTGTCATAAAAAGTCAATGTTGTGCTACAAAAGTTAGTGACAGAAACGAATCGCTGCAAAACCGATTCCACGTAGTCTTGTCTGCCCTATCGCTAGAGTGTAATTTAAGCCCGCGTAGGCACTGAGGGGCGAAGCGGCCTGCAAGCTGAAGAGCAGGAGGTTTTAACGCTCGCTGCCGCGGCTGAGGAGCAAGCCGAAGCTGCGGTGGTGAGCGTTAAAGCCATCCGCAACGATAAGCTCGCGTGGAACCGCCGGAGCCCCGCAGCGCCTGAGCCATGACAGAAACCATGCCTGCTGCATATTGCATGCTTGCTGCATGCATGGTGTATGTTTGTTTGTGTGACCTTTCTGCGATAAGGTTTTACTTTTTAATTATATGGATATGAAAATGCCTAAAGATGATTCTGTCTTACACAATTTTGAGTTTTGAATGTATAATATATGAGTGTAAGTATGACAAACGATTTTCTGCGAAATGAAGTTTATGCTATCCACTGTTAATAAAATAAAATGTTCTGCTATAAAAGTAAACCCTGTTTCCATGGGCCCGTATTACAGAACCACACTCGAGACCCAAGCATTACTTAATATACTTATTACTCAATAAATAAATAAAAAACCATTTTGTCGTTTATGTAAGGTCAATTTAAAGAATTATTGAAATAATTAATATTAATATAACATTAATAATATTAAAATTGATTATTAATATAGATTTATTTATATATTACAGTATAGAATTAAGCACGCCAAAAGTTTCGCGCAGACTTGTAATAATCCCTTTTATTTTACATTGGTTAAGTATACATAAATAAGTCACATTATATTTGCAGACTAAAGAAGCTGGGAAAAATATACTAAAAACTATATCAGAAAAGCGATCATCGGCGACATCTTCGCAACCAGCGAATCTACCTGAAGATTTGCCAGATGCCATCAAGAATGCTTCAATTGTGTCGATAACACATGAAACCCCTAAAACGCTTCCGAGCCCTAACGTGACGCCCGACAACTTCTCCACGCCGGTTTTCACGCGGAAAAGCAGTAAATACAAAATGTGATATACAATTTCTAGAAAATGTAAAATGTGAAGAGACTGACTGATATAGTGTAAGTGTATCAATATCACTTGTAAAAATGTATAATTAAAAAATCTCATGAATGATGTGTGTGTTATTTTTTCTCGTTGATCTTTGCTTCGCGTTTTTATAATAGGTACATTCTATTGTCATTAGGATAATTACACAGTGCGATTTAATTGCATATGTATAATAGTAGAGACGACAATAGAAGTTGCATCGTCTAAACGGTGTTACACATAGATATCCAGAGATATGCCTTCATTGCGGAATAGTAAGAAATCCTAGTGCGACCGCTTATCTCCCACCAAAATAATTACAACATTAACAACTAGTGTACTTACGACACACACTTAAAATTTGAACACGCACACTAAGAAGAAAGCAGCTACACTAAATCAATTTCTAATAGCACACATACATAGAATGGGCGGGGCATTCACTTGTAAACACTTGCTATTTTCGAACATTCAATGCACACGCATGCAATTAGGGAGTCGAAAGCAATGGTCGATATTTTTTATCGATATTTAGTTTTAGCACATTCTTGTATTATTATAACTTTGTTTAATTTTCTTTTTATAATTTCTTTTGTTTTTATATACCTATCCGAAAATATGGGTTATTTTTACTAAAATAAAATGTTTTTTTTATTTTAAATATTGTGTTACCAGTTAAAGGGAACGGCTCTCTGTTAAATAATAAGCTGTATAATTATATTGTTACTTAATCTTAAAAAAAAAGCGCCATCTAGCAAACTAGATTAAATTTTAGACGAATAGTAGGTAGTTGATGCTGACAGGATCGAATTCGTAAAGGTGAAATAACTAACACTAACCACTCAACATACTCCTAACCAAAAAAAACGAAAACATTGTGACATCCGCAAAGCCGCACTGGACCCAAGAAGTGGAATATAACTCAATCACTTTTACACAATCTCCACACACAGCTGTTCCCACTGGAAGTGGGAACACCGTGAAGTCGAAGGACGTAGGGCGTAGGATCGTAGGCCGTGAATTCGCTGCGTGATTCGCGGTCGCCCGCGCGGTCTTATGATTGACTAAGTTGGGCTTTAGTGATCAATACAATAATATTGCGCAAAATATTTTTTATTTTCAACAATATTTAATTATCGCAATCTTCAATATCGATACTGGAAATATGAAATGACGTAAGGGACAAAACTAAGATTTTCAGAAGAGCAAAAATAAGATAGTTTTCTTACAAAACTGACTATAATTTTTTAACTATATGTTTTACGTAAAAAGTGTCTAGAACAAAGTTTCTTAGATTTTTTCATTCTTTGAAGCTAAAATAGCAAAAAATCAATAAACCTTATAGTTTTAAAGATAGCATGTCCCTTACGTTAAATAATAATTAATAAGGGTGATATAAGTTAATAATTTTTTTGATATAAATGAACAGCATTGATGTATGGGACATTAAAGGAAATAAACATTTAGAGTTTTTCAAAGTAAAGTTCTCTTATTGGTGTACTCTTTAATGCTTATGCTGTTAACAAATTTAAAAAATATAATTTTATACATTCGTGACCTACTATGCCTTTGCCATATAGTTTAAAAGTATTTACTGACATAGAATGATAAAAAATAAACGAATAAAATAGATCAAAACTTTTATTTGTACTCACTAATCCTCTTTTATAAACGCAATTTACTCTCATAATATATGTCAAGTACAACATAATTAAGTCGCAATAAAAAATAGCTAATACGGTTTACTAAACTTAGACTTAGAAAATAAAATTCACAATAAAAAAAAACAAAATCAACAAATCAGTCTTTTAAGTAAATAATAATCATTAAACAAAAACCAAATTAACTTCTTCCTCAATAGAAACCCTACAGTTAAATTGAAAAAGTCTCAAAAATTTGTCATTATCTTTATCAGTTTCATCATCACTGGTGTCATTGAGCTTATCTTTTGTTATACTCATATTAGGAAGATTCAAATATTCATTGTGAAACCTATTTGGAATTAGACCACTGTCACATAATTTTTTGAGAACTCTGGAACTGTAATTAGTAGTATTTCCTTATACAGAAATGGTAAGCTGTCTATGCTACTGGGCACAGCTAGATTACTGCTACTTTCTAATTCGGGTTGATCAATCTTTGCAATGCCCTTGTCATTCCCTTTACCCTTCACTGTCCTTCTTCCAGTTTGCATTTCTTTGCAAAGTTCTATTTTGTGAGATGTGCCATCCTCTAAAATCGTATATTTTACTTACACTATCTTTAAGTTCGATTTTAGAAATGTACATACTCGAATTTTCGTGAAATGCAGGTCTTTTTTTTTGAGAGTAGCAGGAGTAAAAACTGATTCAGCAAAATCATTGAAGTCAAAGAAATCCTGATATCCTAACACATTCACTCGATAAGCCTGAGGTCTTTTTCTGGCTGATTCCTTAAATGATGAAATGACATGAAATAAAATTGTTTATTCTGTAGTTATGATATTGGAAACACTTTTACAAGCAACCATAAAAAAAAAAAAATGCTAGAGAGCTCGGCCTTTCCTATCTGACTACTCTGAGGAGGCCGAAACAAACTCAGAGGTCACAGTCTCTTTTAAAGTCCAGACATAATCTAGGTCAGGCCTTATGAGGACCATGTAGATTAGTCCACATAGAACCACACAGATTTGAGTGGACCTGTCCTGCCAGTGCAAACATTTATCAGTAATCGCGAAGCTCAACTCAGAACTTAAGGAGCTCAACTCGACGAACAATATTAAAGAAAGGACATTTGGGTAGGCCGCATAAAGTACTCATACTGCCAGACCATCATTAAAACTAACTGAGAAAAAAAACACACATTCACAAAAATTTAAATAATATAATACTTTATAAAGTAATCATGTCATTTTGTATGTTATATTCAACATGTCAATTTTTATATAAAACTGGTAAATTTTGATGATTTTACTGAATAATTAGGTATAATATTCATTTTTATGATTTTATTTATTTATTTATTTAATACTTCAAGCACAGAAATGTACAGAGGCGGACTTAATGCCATAGGCATTTTCTACCAGTTAACCTTTGGGTGATGCAGAGACAAACAGTGGTAGGTGCAATTACGAGAAATTGAGGAATATTTTTAAAGTAGTTATAAAGATACACATATACCTATAACAAACTATAAACATAATATATATTATGTCTAATCATATACTTATATAAATATAAGCACAAATAAATATACATAAATACACGAATAAACTAAAACAAATAAGACAAACAATGGGAAAACATTAACTTGTGATAGCTTCTTACGAATATGCTCGCGAACTTTAACTTTGATTTTATCACAAGGCTTAGCAGAGCGAGCAGCTCAATCCCAAGCTTGGCCACTGGGAAGGTCCCCAAATAATCAGTTTTTTTTATCTCCTTTCAATGATAGCATGCATGCTATCTACTGGCATGTATGTATGGCCAGCTAATAAATAATTTAATTTTAAAATTTTAATGTAAGGGACGTGGTATGTGTACCTTCTCAGGGAACACTAATGTATAAGACAATACAAAAACATCTCAAATTATGGAATAACGTATGTGACCTGTAAGTACCAAATACTGTGACTATAGAGACTTACGTTAGTTTTTATAAAAATATTAATTTAAAATGTCATTTACAGCCAGTTTCTAGAAACAAAAAGGTTTAGGCCTACGGAAAATATATGATGTAAGGGACATTTTTTTTGAGCTAGCGACATTTTAAATATACCAATCGATAGAACAAGAAATTCCAAACCCAACGATATATATAACCCATTTTCGACCAAATGTCCCTTACGTTATTTCATATTTCCAGTATCGATATTACTCTTACTCGGTCAATAATATTGCGCAATATTATTAATCATCTAGGACCCACCTTACGAAACCGCTAACTACATAGCCAGATAAAAAAAAAAGAATATTTTTGCATAGGTATCGACACATATTGTATTGTAATTTTTTGAGCAAAAATGTTACTTATCATAATATTGTACTATAAATTAAAAACTTTTCATTTGTTAAAATCATTAGGCGTAATATAAATTTAAGTTTTTACACTTCACGAGTCAATCTGCCTAGCCTTTTCCCAACTATATTGGGGTCGGCTTCCAGTCTAACCGGACGCAGCTGAATACCAGTATTTTACATGGAGCTACTGCCTATCTGACCTCCACAACCCAGTAACTAGGTAATACGATACCCCTTGGTAAGACTGGTTGTCAGACTTTCGGGCTTCTGACGACCCGTAACGACTGTCAAAGATCCACGAATGACAACCGGGACCAACGGCTTAACGTGCTTTCCGAGGCACGGAGGAGTCTCGGTATGTAAAGATGGTCACCCATCCACAGACCAACCCCGGCAAGCGTAGCTTAACCTGACGGATCGACCCGTGCGGCAGTTACTACTTAGCCACGAGCTCCTCCTACACTTCACGAGTAACGGTATTGAAATAACAATGTCTTAATTTGCTTCCAACAACATTAAATTAATAACTAATTTAACTCATATACTATACATGTAATACGAGAATATCCATTGAAAAAAATATTTTACTGCAATAATACGCATGTCGATAAAATCAGCCGCACGCACTCGATTGCACCTCTCTAAATCCAAAACGTTCGTTCCGTTCGGGAAGATTCGGGCTAGTTCGTATCGCTCCGGACGTAAGTTAGTAAATGATTTAAAATATTAAACAGTGACATAAATGTTTACTTACCGGTGGTAAGACAAGCCATTTGTCTTCAGGTTGATGGTACTAGACCTATTTTTACAAATTATTACTGAATAACTCGGCATTTTGGTATTTTACGCATCAGTAGTACACTGTACGCAATTGCAAAGCGACTGAATGAAGCGCACAGCCGCCGTTCGAACATAAGCCCAATTTAGCAATGTCGAGGCGCCACGTGCCACGCCTCCAAGGCATATCCCTCGATATCCGTGGTGTTACACGATGCAGGTCAGTTGTCGCTTCAATTTTATAGATAGTGCAATCCACGACTACGCGCCCCTTTTTTTTTTTTTTTTTTGTCTAGGGCATCTCGTAGCTCACCTCTGAGGTGATGACTACTTAACCGGTCAATCCTGCGGCTGCCTTAAGCTACTAACTTAAAGCCTCCAGCCAGGGGCAACTACGCGCCCCACTCCGCTCCGTACTAAAGTACCTACAGCTTACAGTACCTACAGTCATCGCGGAGTGGGGCGCGCAAAGTGTTTTATGAAGACCATTTTTCGGACATTGCTTTTTTATATAAAAAACGGATAGTTTAAGTTATATAAATGCAATATTTCGTATCCCCATTTCACTAGCGTGTTTAGTTTTTTGAAAATCGTCTTTTTTTCAACCGGGTATTTAGAAAAAAAAAATCATTTCTCTGAAACTAATTATGATACGCAATAAAATTGTGACTTTAGAAACATCGACTGCGTTTTTTATGCTGCATATTTTAGAGTACAAATAAACCTCGGAACTTCGTTAGATTCACTTATAAGTACGAGGTTTTTAGTTTTTTTCTCGGTAATTCCGTCGTATTTGGAAAAGTTATATAAACTGAAATTATGCCCTTCTTCCCTCTAAACCACAAAAATGACACATCCTTATTGCGTGGAATCTAGAAGTTATTCCAAATTAACTGTTTTTGCTAGGGTTTTTACTTTCGAATCTGAATTTTGATGACTCATATTTTATTTCAAACTCAAATCATTTATTCCAAATAAACCAATTACAGGTACTTTTGAATTGTCAAGGGGTCGGTTAGTCAGAAAGATGAAGCTAGTTGCCCATTCCAAAGCGTAGTAGGTTCCTATGGAGAAGAACGGGCAAGAAACTCCATGGACACTCTTTTAAATCAGAGTATTGTTATCAAAACATTGGTTACATCATTCATGTTGAAATTATACATGTGAGAACAATGTAGTAAATCGTGCATGTTAAAAGCGACCATAATAAAAATAAAAAAACAAAAATAATTAAAATAAGCCATGGCAGCTAAGAGATGACCAGTCCCCACTGACGGACGGCGCCCGTTTATATCGGACGTACCTATTGGTTATTTAAATTTCGACTATTAAACCTAGGAACTTTGTTATCCAGACTTATACAAGGTTTTTAGTTTTTATTTATTTTGTTCTCGATAATTAATTTAATGTTCTATCTAGATTCCGCAATTAGGATGTGTTATTTTTGTGGTATATAGGGAAGATGAAGGGCATAATTTCAGTAGATATAAATAAATTTCCAAATACGACGGAATTACTGAGAAAAAAAAAACTAAAAATAAAAAAAATAAGAAGTTCCGAGGTTTATTTGTACTCTAAAATATGCAGCATAAAAAACGCCATCCATGTTTCTAAGGTCACAATTGCGTATCATATTTAGTTTCCGCAAATGTTTTTTTTCTAAATACCCGTTTGAAAAAAGACGATTTTCAAAAAATTTAATCTCAAAAACTAAACATGCTAGTGAAATGGGGATACGAAATATAACTTAAACTATCAGTTTTTATATAAAAAAGCAATGTCCGAAAAATGGTCATCATAAAACACTGTGGCGCGTCGTCGTGGATTGCACTATCTATATTTGTGTGCGACAGACGACAAAAAACTTGCATCATGCAAATGGGGCTTAGGCCTCTGCCTCGAATTTTGCGGGCAGCGGGGCGGCGGCGGCGCGGGCGGTCACCGCTTGACTGGAGTGCAGTGCACCGCTCGTTGTCCGCCCCCGCGCCGCTGTTTTCGAGAGCCGGTCCACTTGATTTTACGCATAAGATCCTGCCGCTCCAGCGCCGCCGCCGCCGCGGCCCCGTTGCCCGCAAAATTCGAGGCAGAGGCCTCAGGCACACTATAATGCATAAGCATTGTCATGATTTAAACAAATTTTAGAGCCCAACTTTTAGAGGGCTTCTGCCTCATTGGTATAGTGGTCGCAAGTGCGGTTGCTGAGCGTGGGACGATTCCCAAGTCGGGCAGATCATGAGTTTCTCAGTAGCAGCTCGAAGTCTGAATTTTTGCCTGGCCATTGGCAGTAGGGTCGCACGTGAATTGTGAGTATACTATATTTCACACCTCTGCCTGCCCATTCGGGGAATATAGCACCCTAAATGCGTAATACACGATCAATCTTATTCTGAATCATTTTGAAGGAAACTGCTAATCCATTGCTTCTTATGTTCGAGAAATTTGTCTGCTCAACAAACGTAAATTACGCAATGAATGTTGTTGAACTGTCAAAATGAAACTGATTGTGATTGATCGTGTGTTACGCAATTCGGGTGCAGATGTTATGTTATGCTTTCGATGTCAATCCTGTCTAGCTTTGAAAAATTTTAACCTGAATATAGGAATCAGACAAAAATAAACAGTATGTATAAAAAATAATAGTGATTATTTTTATTTATACAAATTAACAGATCTTAGTGCTCAAATAGTAAAAAAAAAACAATTATTTTAAGAACTAAATAAATAGGAAAGTGCATTGATTAGAAAATAAAAATTGTTCAAGTTAGCTCCTTGCAAATAAAAATAAAACTGATTATAATCACAGATGAACCACATCATTTGAGAGCTCACATTTCTAACTGGCTAATTATAACTATATTTGCAACTGATTTCATTTTAAAATATAGGAGTATATAAATGTTAAACCCTGACTAAGAAAATGTTCAGTACAATTTTGTCAAGCAAAATGTTAAAATATTAAATAACATTAAAAATAACTTACATTTCATGTGGTGATTACAAAAAGTCAACAATACATTACTCAAAAAAACTTGAAATGGTAGAATTTGTTAGTAGCATAATTCTTTGTTGGGTTCATACATCTTCAATCAATATATATATATACATACATAAACTCTCGCCTTGGCATGGGGAAGGCACGTCTTCAATATATTTAATAACAATGAGCAATTCATACATGGACATAAAATATATACTTTTGACTTGTATTGAATCATTCAAATGACACCAAAATGCGGACTCCTACTCATTAAAATACCCAATAATCTTATATATTGTATCTTACATATTTATCAATAAATTTTTGTACCGTTCCATACAATTCCAAACTACTCTATCAAATAAGGCCAGTGACCTCAATGTATGACATCACGCGCGGAGGGCGCAGGCGCCTCCCGGCCACTGGCTGACTCACTCAACAAAACTTACACACACAAGGCACCGGTTTACGAACGCACAGTTGCTGATACATTTTATGATACCTGTAACCTGTGTTTGAAATTTCGCATTAGACTAATATTAATGTAGGTAAATAGCTTCGTCATTTACTGGTCATTTCAATACAATATTATCTAAATAATTTAGAATAAAGCTAAAACCAGAGTCTTCATTAATATTTCATATTTATACATTTCATTAATTTATCAAACTTCACTATCCATATTCTCAAATACTTGTCATTTTCTAGTTTAAGATATATAATATAATAATTGTAAATACATATTGAAAAATGTAAGGCATATTGAGGCACTCAATTTTACAACCATAACAAGCGTGGTGCACGGTGGTAGCTATGGACTGATGATGCTCAAGATACAGTAATATTCCGACTTACGCCGTTTCTCATCTTGTAAAAGTTAAATACATGAAAAATTAAGAGAGCGTAATCTCGAGGCGTTACTGTATCCCCACTATGGCTAAACATTAATAAATTATTCAACTACTATACAATTGTCCAATAACATAAAATTTGTAGCTTGGTTTGTGCTTTTTGTTACGTAGTTTGTTCTTTGACATCTCACTTAGTTCTTGTTTATGTAGTCCAATCAGAGGAATGGGTTCTTGGAATTCGTGAAACCGCCATTATTTGTAGACTGCTAAAAACATAATAAGCTAATTAAATATTATCATCAGTCTTCACACTAATGAGTCACTGGATTATCCACCACACATACATACTGGTTTTATATAAACATAGTTACTAACTCATCTATTTCTGTGAATTACACATAAAATGTAGGGATGTAAAACTAACTATCAGTGGTGGTTTCCTGTATGTTTTCAATAGATAACATTATCAAAATAGTTTATAAATGAACACATGCACTGGGTCAGCAAAAACATGGTTCATAGAAAAAAACCAATGAATTTTTTATAATTTTGGAAACTAATTAAAATTTAATTGACATTTATTGGGACTGTTATTATTCTACTATACTAAGAAAAGATTGAAGATGTAGATGTTGCAATCAACAGTCAAGTCAAGTCAATCAAGTCTTAACCAGTCAACACTACTTTTGTCTGCACAGATTGGTCAAAAGTAGTTTTGACTGAAATAACAGTCAAAAGTAGTTGCAATAACAACAATAGAAAACAATGAGTGATGAGGTCCAAAAATTGGTACAAAGATGTAGCAAATGGGATTCAGATGCAAAATACATCTCATTAATATGATGCACCTCACCATTAGGAAACATCTATTTAATTCAGTCACATGCCGGATAGGTCTGTCAATGCCTAATGCAAACAAATATGCTAATGTTAACAACTAACAGTTTCAAGGTCAAATCCCAATTGATATAGCTTAAAATGACTTGCATTAAATTTACTACCAGCTATCAAATAATAAATTACATGTAATATTATTAATAGCACATTTACTTTGTGTAATGAGGACAGGTAAATGTGTTATCTGAATGTTTTTATATTATGTTATATTTCAACCATACACAGTTCGTGTATAGTTTTATTACATCAAAATATGCCTAATTATTTAAAAAGTTAGGTTTCTGAATTTGGGATTCTTGTTACTCAATCATGCTTGAAAAGCTGAATGGATTAGGATGAAAATTGGCACACAGGCCGACTGGCCTGGTTCAACACATTAACCTGGTATATGTAGTGTTTCCCTAGGAAGCAAGTAACAAACAGCTAGTCTTATAATAAATAGCAACAATTCTCACCATAAATGGGTTGACTGGTACAGCTGACGTTGCTGTGCTCCATCCCCCATTGAAAAATGGGTTTTTATTGGCAAACAGATCATTGGTTGTGGTGCTTTGGAATGGATTTTTATTATTTATGACGTTATTATCCTCTGAAACAGTTATAAATTAATTGCTACAGCATAACACAATTTCAGTTACAGTAAATGGTTTGCTATAATTTTATTATCCTGTATAGAAGTAAAAAAAAATTGGGTCACCATCACCCAGAATAATTAAAGCAGGGGGCAAACATACTACAAAATTAATAGTCAGATAAACAATACAATATTCTTACCCATATGTTTCAGGTTTTGTTGCCTTAAAGCCAGATCTAAATCTGCCAGTGCTGCATAACGGTCATCTGTAAAAAAACAAAATCATTAATAAGTAAGTTTACCCTGACACCTATAAAAATGATTAATCCTAATTTATCAGTTTGTAAACTTACTTGCAGGCTGAGCTGGAGGGCTAAAAGCATTGAATGCTTGTTGTGAGGTCATGGACGGAGGCAATGCAAAACTATTGTTCACATTATTGTTGAACTGACTACTGTTATAAATATTTGCTGTAGTAAAATCAACAGGAAAACTGAAAAAGAAATATTTTTGATAAGTTCTCTCGCTCTCGTAAATAACGGTCTAGGTAGGTTGCTGGTTAAAAGACTTACTCAGGTACTGAGGGTGGTACAGCAGCAGGTACTGGGGTGACAGTGTTCACAACAGGCTTTGCTAAATGGTTGACTGGAGCTACTCTGTAGTTAATGTCGTTAGCAGGCAGAAAATTGTTTACCACTTTCGCAGTTTGGACGATTGAGTTATTATTGACCATGTTCTTCGATGTTTGCGGCGAAATCGATATCAAAGGCGTTGAGCCCGAAGCGTTACTTCCGGTCTTAACTTTGGACTTATTTTTAATCGAACCATTGACGGGGTTGTTACTTAGTGCAGGCGAATCCAAATAATAGCGTTTCTTCTCATATTTGTCTGACATAAAATCTTTAACGCTTTGCTCATCAGTAAAATTCACACTTTCACCCTCGTAAAGGCCTAACCAAACGCGCCTGCAGTAGTCGTTACCTCTCGCTTTTATAAATTCTATTTCTTCCGGCGTGAAAGTGGCCATGGAAATGGACTTCACGCGGTGAGGCGGAGTAAGGCCACGCCTGAAACATAATACAGGAATCCGTTTGTTGATCTTATTCATTTTGACAAAAGCAGAATAACGCAGAAACAATACTCACAACATTCCTGAGCATTTCGAACACACGAAAGAACCGATTGTACTGTTCACGTATGTAGGTCCTCTTTGGTTGCAATCTAAACAATATTTGTTCCCATTTTGTGAAATAAGCTCACGTAAAATTTCTAAATTTTTATCGTCCTGCTTGCGACGATTTGCAGCCATTTTCGTGATCTATGTGTGGGTAATGTTTTATTTATATATAGCAACGATTTATATGAATGCTACACTATTGAGATGTGTGAGTGCTTGAAAGTATTTTGTTGATCAATCAAATCAACTTCAAACTTCAACACCACAGTTCAACATAAATGTTTGCTTATGGTTTTAGGGATGCGAATGAAAGTATCGATAGTAAAGTTCAACTTATCACGAAACAATAGTCAACTCTCTAATGTTTCGTCTACATTGTTGCGTTATAGCGATCTAAGCATCGCGCGCTCTCTCTCGCACACCACTCGACGACTGGCTGTAGTTTACGCGACAATGTAGCCGTAGCATTACTGTGTGCTGGAATAAATCCAAGTCAGTAAAATAAGAGGAAATAAATAAATGGGAAAAGCACTTATTCAGGTCAGCTTGTGTCATGGGCCGCGGATGTTTCAAGGTGTGTGTTTTTTTTTTTTTTGACTAGGACATCTCGTAGCTCACTTCTGAGGTGATGACTACTTAACCGGACATTCCTGTGGCTGCCTTAAGCTACTACACTCAAAGCCTCGAGCCAGGGGCAAAAACTATTCTAATTAAAAACTAGGCGAGCACTCGCTAAGGGCACCCCCTGTGGGGTACGGACCTCGGCTTAGGGCGTCGCTGGGGGGAGGACAGCAAGTTGGGACAGGCTAGATCAAGGATAATTCATTAATAATAATCGGGAAATTTAAAGCTACTAGCTCAGCATCGACGCGGGCTGGCGCATCAACGAGCAAGGGTCGGGGGGGAGTATTATTTACTCGGGCGGGACGCGATCGCGGAGGACCTCGGCGGCGAGGTCGGAATGCGGGTCGGTGTCTGTGTTTGTGCACTGTACTTGTGGCCCTATTGCTCTCCTGGATGAGGGTTATGGGGTCGTCTGGGTCGGTAAGGATTTGCCTCGGGCGGCGGATCTGATTCTACTAGGGACATAGTTGGCGGCCTCGACAACGAGAGGGTTGCGATGTTTGGCGGCGGGCTCAAAGAAACGCTTAGAATTGCGTTTAAGAAATTGGTGGATTGTGGTGATCTTTAGGTCGAAATGGAGGATCTCGTTTCTAACGTACCAGGGCACCGGTAATTTTACGGAGGAATCTATTTTGGAGCGTTTGCATCCTATAGATATGGCGGGGCTTTGCTTGTGCAAGTACGGCTCCCGCATACGTTATAATGGGACGAACGCACGCCGTGTATGTACGCAATTTGCACCTTAGTAACATTTTGCTACGTGCATTCAGGACAGACTGGAGTTTACCAAGATCGAAAGCGGCTCGCTCGCAAGCCTGCTTTATGTGATCGCTAAAGGAGAGATGCTGGTCGAGGACAACACCTAGGTATTTGGTTCGTTTCTCCCAGGGGATAGGCTTGCCGAACTTGATGATTGGTCGGGGGAGGGGGGGGTTTGAACCTTCTTACGTGGTTTCGAAAAGAGAACCGTTTGGCTTTGATCTGGGTTGACTTCGATCCTCCACTTTCTAAACCAGGGTGTGGACTGGCAGGAGAGCCAACTTATATAATAACGCTGGCTCCCAGAAATTATACAAAATCAAATTTGACTAAACAAAACAATGCTGTTAACAAAATGACTCTTACTATCTCGTATTAGCCCACGTACGCACGGACGTAACTAAATCGCGGTGATTTTTTTGCGTGCACTTTATTTTCAACGCTCTGCTTAGCCCCGAGAGTTGAAAATACAAGTGATTTTTTCAACGCGCTGGGACGAGATTGCGTCCCATCGCGTTGGATTCTCAACGCTTGGCTCAATACTCAACTCAAAATCCAGTGCACGATAAAAACCCACCGCGATATTTTTACGTCCGTGCGAACGTGGGCTTACTTTTAATAATGTTAAAGCTAAACTAGTAATAAGAAGTATACAGCTTGGCAAAAAGAGTAAAATAAAAATGAGGGCGCCACTATCGCACTATTAGGTCACTTGTACGAATGGGAAATAAATGTTTCTTGTGAGTGACTCAAATCAAAACCTACTTGCACTTGTCTGCATCTAAGTAAAATATTTAGTTCCAAATGTCACCAACAACTCATTTATGTCGACTATATAAAACGACGAGACAAAAATACAGTAAAGTAACGTTTTATACTACCAATTTTTGACGAAATGTAGCCTAAGCATCTGGCAAATAACTAAGGTTTACTCCTGTTTTGTATCGAAATATACAATGTTTCTGAAACAAACAGGACGGATGACTAAATTATACGTGTCAAATTATACAATCTGGTAGCCTTCGGCATGAAATATACAAAAATATTATGAAAAAAACATGTTTCAAAGAAACTGAATTAGGTACTGTAAAAAAAGTTCTCACTTCGCCGCTCTTGCATTCGAGTAAATGTAGGTTTAGATATGAAATTTTATTTTATTTTAATGGTTTTTTAAGCTAAAACTAATTAAAACCCACTTAACTGTCATGCGGAATTACCCCAACATGATTCGGAATTGCACTCGTATCTAAATACCGAGAATATGTATAAAAGTATTTCAAAGTATTTGAAGAATAGGTCCCCAGTTAGACATGGAGGACCCTCTGACAGCGTTTATCAAACTCTTTCAGAGAGTCCTCGACGTTGAGCCCGGCTCAAAACCAAATGGGGTGGGCATTTCGCTGCTTTACAGCGAACCCTCCCTGGTCCCTCTGACCAAAGCGTCACTAAATTTAGTGACGCATTAGACGGGCATGGACCCCCGCATTCGCATCTCCGCGCCCCTCGTCAAACCCGCACCTGCTCCCGTAGCATCGCGTCCCCCAACTTCAGCCCCCGCCACAGTCGGCCCTAGCATGGCCTATAATATCATTAGCTCGACTTTCATAGCCTTCCTCTCCCCTCGCGCTATACAAATGG
The DNA here is from genome assembly GCA_963853775.1 of Xanthia togata. Taxonomy (NCBI): domain Eukaryota; kingdom Metazoa; phylum Arthropoda; class Insecta; order Lepidoptera; family Noctuidae; genus Xanthia; species Xanthia togata. The sequence goes on along the minus strand of OY970798.1, from coordinate 20,508,771 downwards.
CTCAGGAAATCCTGGCCGCTCAGGCCGCTGGCGATCTCTTCAGGTTGCAGGCCATTTACAATGCGTATCCCGAGATCACGCAAGCCCTGACCTCCCTCAGCATCCCTACTAGAACCCATAATGTATAACACCATCAATACTAGGTTCAAACCCCGATCCCTCAAGTTAGGTTTTTTCAACGCTAATGGCATTAGAGGCCAACGGGATGAGATCGCGACTTCCCTCCGCGACCATCAAATTGACATCCTCCTTATCCAAGAGTCCTTTCTCAAACCATGCAACCGCGACCCGTCAATTGCAAACTATCGCATAGTTCGCAATAACAGGACGCGTTGTCACAAGGGCGGCACCCTTATTTACTATAAAAAGGATCTATATTGCATCCCAATAGACCTGTAGCGGTTACACCGCCACATACTAACTACGCATCAAAGACATGACGTCATACAAATCCTGCATCGCGCAAATAGAGTTTACCGCGCGAACGACATAGATAAGACTATCCGAAATCAACAGTCGGGCAGTCGGCCCGCCAGACACAACACCCGTCTGGTTGGAGGATCCTCCCTTTTCAATGGTGGATGAGTGAACTTTACACCCTGTTCCTCATACTTCTAAATTGGTGACCCCGAGTATGAACGTCAACGCAGCCTTCGTGCAACTACTTCAGCCTGACGTCATCATCATCACTCCCGCAAGCTTTCGTGAGGCGAGTCACACAGACAGCCAGGTCCCTCGGCTTCAACGGGTATCCTGACCACCAGCATGCAGCGAACGCGCATTCTTGGTCATCACCCTCAGCCTCATCACCCCGACTCACTGGGGAATCACCGCAATCATCTCAATCAGCGCAATCACCGCTATCACCTCAATCACCGCAATCATCTCAATCAGCGCAATCACCGCTTCACCTCAATCACCGCAATCACCTCAATCACCACAACCACCGCAATCACCGCAGACAGTTCCGACTCATCGCGAACTGCGCGGCACCCGGTTCCGACTCACTGGAACCTTAGCTGGCATTGTGAAGCATCGCAAGATACAAGACTCAGCCCACTATCGACCTCCGGTCTCCGGAGGGGAGTGATGTAGCGGTTACACCGCCACATACTAACTACGCATCAAAGACATGACGTCACACAAATCCTGCATCGCGCAATTAGAGTTTACCGCGCGAACGACATAGATAAGACTATCCGAATTCAACAGTCGGGCAGCCGGCCCGCCAGACACAACACCCGTCTGGTTGTAGGATCCTCCCTATTCAATGGTGGATGAGTGAACTTTACACCCTGTTCCTCATACTTCTAAAGACCCTCCTCCCCTCTCACGATTAGAAGTCTCAATCTGCCGCTTAGGCATGACCGGCCATCAGCCGATCTCACTAGTATCGGTCTACGTCCCACCCCTCAACACTTCGGAGAACTTCCAACTCCTCTCAGACGACCTCTCAATCCTACTCGGCATGAGTGACTCTGCTATCATAGCGGGCGATCTCAATGCCAAGCATCCCGCCTGGAATAGTTCCAGAACCTGTACCAGAGAGCGACGCTTGTTCGACCTCTCTAATACTCTCAATTTTGACGTCATCGCCCCGATGACCCCAACTCACTTTTCCCACAATTCCCAAGATACCCCCGACGTCGTAGACGTGGCGCTCCTTAAGAACGTTGCTCTAAGGTTAGACTCCATCGAAACGGTGCAAGAGCTTAACTCGGACCACCGCCCAGTAGTCATAAAAATGGCCTTCCGCATAGGTCTTCCCGACCCCTCCCAACCCGCTCTCACCAAAAGGGTAACGGACTGGAAGAAAGTAAGCACTCAGCTGAAATCCAACACGTCTCCCCAATTGGACGCCATCCCCGACAAATTCGACTCTATCGCGGACACGACGGCCGCGATCGACTCACTCACGGAGCACGTACAATCAGTCCTGAGCGACTGCTCTAGGGAGGTTTCAGCGTCGGGCGACCCTCGCTGGAGCCTGCCGGACGATGAACGTGCGCTGCTGAATGAGAAGAACCCGGCCGTTCGTGCCTACAGCAATTTTCCCTGCTCCGCTAACAACGCCCATATGCGCTATTTACAGAGAACTGTAAAGACACGCATACAGGAGCTGCGTGACACGGGCTGGGACAAGATGCTCAGCGAACTAGAGCCCACCCACCTGTCATTCTGGGAACTTCAGAGGAAACTCAAGTCCCAGCAAGTGGCCTCCATGCCCCCCCTGACCCGTCCCGACAAGACCATCGCGTTCGAGGATTTAGAAAAGGCTGAATGCCTAGCAGACAGTCTCGAGGCTCAATGCTCCCCTAGCTCCCAACCGGTAGACCAAGCTCACCTCCCAGAGGTCGACGCCGAGGTCGAACGTAGATCCTCTCTCCCTCCCGTTGAAGATCCTGATAGTCCTCTGCCTACCGTCACTCCAGACGAAGTGCATGACATCATCAAAGGTCTGAAAACCCGCAAAGCCCCCGGCTCTGATGGAATCACCAATAGGGTGATCGGGGCGGTTTGATAACCGGTGCAATTTTCTGGCACAATGGCTTATTATATAAGCTCTACAAACTCAGTGTGCCAGATTGTCTCGTGCTCATCTTACGGAACTTTTTGTCAAACCGCACCTTCCGCTACCGTATCGAAGGAGCGATATTGGTACGAATTTCCATTGACGTCCAACGAATTTAGGGTGGGAGGAGGGTGGGGGGGAGGGGGAGGGAGGGGTAATACCCCCTCCTTAAAAGGAAAAGTTGCGGAGCCCCCCCCCCCTTTTTGAGTTTTTATTTTTATTTTTAATTCTGAGGAAATTTCCCTCATTTTAGGGATTAAAATTAATAATAAGTGTAAAAAACCAGAGGGGACCCCTTGGGGGAAGGGACGTTCCCCCCTACAGAAAGGGGGACCCACTTCATCAAAAAAAAAAAGGAGGGACACTGATTCAGAGGGATTTCTGTATCTATTTTGAAACTGCAACTTCTCCGGCACTGCGGGAAGAGCAGCCTCTACGCCCTTGCGTAACAAACCGCAGGCATCCATCCTCGCCTCCGCAGCTTCGGCTTGTTGGTCGCCTTCGGCGACCAGCCTCAGCCGCTCTGGCTCGTCCGATGCCTACGGTTTGTTACAGCAGGCGGAGGCTGCTCTCCCTACGTGCCTCCGGCTCTATAAAAACACTCTAGGGGTAGGACAGACTCGTACCAGGTGGAGTCGGGGTCAATCAATTCGGTTCTGTGACATAAGTTGAACCTAACCTATTTTTTTGCGTCTGTCTTACGTTTCGTTCCACAAGCCGGCAAAGACTGTAAACACTAAACATTATAATTTTAATAGCTCGTAATGAAAATAGCGCTGTAATTTAATGACAAAATTGATTTTCAATATTTTTTTTCTCAAAAAGTACATGACTCCGCGTGTTGAAACTTTGCGTGAGTGCTTATAATAAAGTACCCTTTCTGTAAAAAAAATATCAACCTCCAACTCGTTGGACGTCAATGGAAATGTATGCCGCGATATTCTCCCCCCGTCCTATCCGCGCAGGAATCCCTCAAGACTCTGTGCTCTCCCCCCTAATCTTCACGCTTTTCACTAGCGATATCCCAAAGAGTAAAAGGGCGCAGTTGGCTCTATTCGCAGACGATACGGCCATCTACTACAAGGGTACCAGCTCTGACTCGATAGCCCGCACTCTCCAGACCTCAGTCGATATGCTCGGCGCCTGGTTTAGAAAGTAGAGGATAGGAAAGCCAAGAGGTTCTCTTTATGAAACCGCGTAAAAGGTTCAGACCCCCCCGACCCATCACCATGTTAGGCAAGTCTATCCCCTGGGAGAAGCGAGCCAAATACCTAGGTGTAGTCCTAGATCAGCATCTCACCTTTAGCGATCACATAAAGCAGGCCCACTCGCGAGCCGTTTTCGTTCTCGGTAGACTCCACTCTGTCCTGAATGCACGTAGCAAAATGTCACTAAAGTGCAAATTGCTTACGTACACGGCGTGCGTTCGTCCCATCATGACCTATGCGGGAGCCGTATTTGCACACGCAAAACCCCGCCATATTCATAGGATGCAAACGCTCCAAAATAGATTCCTCCGTAAAATCACCGGTGCCCCCTGGTACGTTAGGAACGAGATCCTCCATCTCGACCTAAAGATCCCCACAATCCACCAATTTCTCAAACGCAATTCCAAGCGTTTCTTTGAGTCCGCTTGGCGGCGGACTCAAAGAAACGCTTGGAATTGCGTTTGAGAAATTGGTGGATTGTCACCGCAACCCTCTGGTTGTCGAGGCCGCCAATTATGTCACTAGTAGAATCAGTCAGATCCGCCGCCCGAGGCAAATCCTTACCGACCCAGACGACCCCATAACCCTCCTCCAGGAGAGCAATAGGGCCACAAGTACAGTGCACAAACACAGACACCGACCCGCATTCCGACCTCGCCGCCGCCAAGGTCCTCCGCGATCGCGACCCGCCCGAGTAAATAATACTCCCCACCGACCCTTGCTCGTGCATCAGAGGTGAGATACGAGATGCCCTAGTAAAAAAAAAAAAAATTGAAGAAGAGGTCTAGAGGCCGTATACCGCCGTTGGCCGTGACCTAAATTAGTTTCATCAACTCCACCTATTCTGAGTAGTGAATGAAAAATAATATGAATTTAAGTACCCTCAACTCTTCAAAAATCCTTTCGTAACTACCCGAATGCACCCTACACCAAAAACTCATTATTAGAGAGGTGCCTAAACGAAAACAAACAGTAAAGATAGTAAATAAAAAACTACGTACCTATCTATTTAAAAATTTCTTTACTATCGCGCTTTCCACATTGCGAAGTCGACAAAATGAATTATTCCGATCTGTCACCCCGCTTTGTCCCCTTAAGGTGACAGATAGGAAAAAAAAGTTTGATCTGTCCCCCTGTTAGCAATGAGGGGACAGTTAGAACTTTATTCACTCCTTAACGGTTTCATCTGTCCCCCTATCACTGACAGGGGGACAGATGAAACTTTTTATTCCTGTTTGTCCCCCACAGAATTTAATATATTAATTCTTAAAACTAATGCCACACATACTGCAACATTACATTAAATTAAAGACTAGTGGTTTAGGTTTATAATCATCTGTATTTAAATAAGTTACAAATATTTCTTTTGTTTTTCTATTAATCAGCCACAGTCCCATACATCACAGTACGTATAGTAGATACAATTACAATCAGTCTTCTGATTTGACTTAATTACAATAAAAAATATACTAATAATAAGAATATTTTGTTTTTTTTTATTGATTGATAGAATCAGTCACAGTCCGATAAATCACAGTAGGTATTGTACATATTACAATCAGTCTTCTGATTTGACTTCATATTAGGCTATATGAAGTCAAATCAGAAGACTTTACAAATGAAAACTTTTAAATAATAATAAACTTAGTTGTAAATAATCTCAAAATATAAATTAACGAAAGTTACAAATGAAAACTTTTAATAGACTAATAATAAACTTAAAGTTGTAAATAATCTCAAAACATAAATAGACGAAAATCACTATTATAACGAATTTTAAAACTTTTCCAAAGGTCGTAAGAATAATATATGTATAAATAAAATATCTATCGCAACTTCTCCAAAAAATATACTTATTATACCTGGAATACCTACGACGTGATGTATGGGACTGTGGCTGATTAATAGAAAAACAAAAGAAATATTTGTAACTTATTTAAATACAGATGATTATAAACCTAAACCACTAGTCTTTAATTTAATGTAATGTTGCAGTATGTGTGGCATTAGTTTTAAGAATTAATATATTAAATTCTGTGGGGGACAAACAGGAATAAAAAGTTTCATCTGTCCCCCTGTCAGTGATAGGGGGACAGATGAAACCGTTAAGGAGTGAATAAAGTTCGAACTGTCCCCTCATTGCTAACAGGGGGACAGATCAAACTTTTTTTTCCTATCTGTCACCTTAAGGGGACAAAGCGGGGTGACAGATCGGAATAATTCGAAAACTTGGAAACTGGTTAGCATGGCGACTCCGTTACCTAAGTAAAGTTTTCGTTTGACTTGTACTTTGATGTCTTTGGCCGTTTGGTTTGGTTAAGCATGAGAAACAATAGACCGCTCGCTCGAAAAATTTAGCGTCCTCCTACGTTTATATTTTGTGTCCCAACTTGGTTATTTCTGCGCCCCTTCAGGGTTTGCGCCCTGTGCCCATCGCGGCATCGCCCTAGTTACGGCACTGGCCCCGAAAAAATCCTGCGATCGTTGTGATTCAATAAAAGACTGTGTACATTGAATTTGTTATATTTTTGATGAAAGTTTTGGATATATCGCTACCCTTCTCTTTCTTATTTGCTATTCGTGAGCCAAACTGAAGGGCTCTTTTAGGCAAAATAACAGCCTCTGTTAATCCAAGATTAAATGCAACAAGCCTCAACATAAGCTTGTCTCCAATACCAATACCCAAATCTTCACTGGGGAAGCACCTGTAAATGGAAAAGATAAAATGACATAACACTCAAAATCAGTCAAAAGTGGATTAATTTTTGAAAATAACCTAGGTTAAAAACTCAACGTAATAAAGTTTATTGATTATGTATTAACCTCAGCCATGGTTTTAACTGTAGTATATAATTTGTAAATTCTTCATCTAAATACGGCATTCGAGGTTGTCTACCGTGATCACATATGACTCTGTTATCACGGGCTAGATTTCTGAATGAAATTCTTTTCCAGTCAAGTTGTAATTCTTTGCTGAGACCATGCCAACCATTACGTTTAAAAGAATTTCTATGCCGGATATATCCACCAAACAATTCATCTGCACCAGAACCCACTAATAAAACCTGAAAATAGAAGTGTTTCTTAATTAAATCAATAAATCCCAAAATAAAATGTAATTATACTGTTTTTTTTTAAACTGGTTTAGCTTACCCTGCTTGTAGAGGTGTCTGAGCAAGTCTGGCCCCTAGCAGCAAACCACAATGCTGTTCCAAGACTTTCGTCTAAGATAGTTTGTCGAGGATAAACTAGATCACCTATAGTATTCTCTTGGTGTTTTTCTAGTTCTTCTTTTGGTACATTCACTTCTAGAAAGACCCATTTCCTAAAAAATTACTAAAATTGTTAGTTTTCTAACATTCTGTTTTACATAAAATTGAATCAATAAGTTCAATAACACACAATTTTAAAACTCTTGATTAAGTTGAATCACCTTGTTGGACACAACTTTTGCAACTCTTGTAATGATTGCCTTCCTGTTAGTCTATCAGGGACTTCATATGTAGCATTTTCATTTTTTTTAAAAGAAACATTGATAAGGTCTATGCTTTGTTCCTTTGGCAAATATTTATCAGCTAGTAAAGCTAATATTGTACAATCAAGACCCCCAGAGAACAATACTCCAACTGTACAATGATTGCAGCCATCTGTTCCATCATTCAAACACTTTTTACATTTATTTGGCTGTCTATTCAAACGCAGTTTAATGCTCCTTTCTAACAGTTTTGTTACTTTCAGAACTGTTTTCTGTATAACAGCATGTTCTAATAGTTTCTTCATTACTGCCAGTTTACATTTTATTTGTATAGCTGCTGTTTCTATGTATTTCACTACCTCATCCTGAAAACAAGAATTATAATATTATAGTTTAAAAAAACACTTAGAAATTTAGTAGTATTCAGATTAAAATCATTTAGCAAAAATTGATAACCTCTGTAAATTCCTCTTCTGCAAACTCAAAATGAAATTCATCATCCGGTAGACTTTGTTGTGTTCTCAGTTCTTTTAACCAATCCTCAATGACAAATTCCTTGGTTGAGCTTATATTATCATTCCACGGATACAGCTTTATTATATTGGTACTCAAATTTAATATTTGAATATGTGTTGCTGGTACTTCAATACAATCATAATTTCTTCCTAAGATGTTACTGATAATAATGGATTTTTCTCCTTTATGAAACAACAAGGTACTTCTTCCGATTCTGTCCCTCATAAAATATATTTTTTTATTTACTTTGTCATAGTATATTATGGCAAATGGTCCTTTTAATGTTTTTAATTGTTGTACAATATATTCTTCCGATGATTGTCCCTGTGATTTAAATGTAATGTGAGCCATAACATTTTCTATCATAAATATACTAAGTAATTTATGATTGATAAAAAATAAAACTAACAGTAAGGGTAAAATCTTACAGCTTTTTTGATTAGTTTTTTCATGATCACTAGCGTATCACTGATATTGCTGGGCCATGTTTCATCAAATATATCTCCATTATACAATAACACACCTTGTTCTGTTTCCATAGGCTGAGGTGTTAGCTGTGGACCTTGCATCCACAATACTGCTCCACAGAAAAATGCATTCATACCCTCACCTAAGCCCATTTCTAAGGTTTGAGTCCAATTGGGGCCTCTGTTTTTAATGCGTTTTAAAACATGGTCGTCCTGAAAATAAGTTTTTTCTTGATAAATTAATATATAAAACGAGGTTATTCAGCGTGGTCCATGTTGGTAATAGTTACCTTGCCTGGTGTATTGTTGCAGAAACATATTTCACAAAGTATTCCGCACATTGTAGAATCAATATTATTAGTTGTGAATTATAATAATTTTATTTGAAATATTGAAAGCAAGAATATTTACATCATTATCTCACAGTTCTCACACACACACACAGTGACAGACTATGACAGGTATTTAATTTACCGCATTCCGAGTTACGATGTAATCGATTTGAGCGTGGTAACAGCCGTACCGAATTAACGTGGACGCGATAACGTTGCGTCTTGAATCGTCATAGATGTCAGATGACGTCATGACGTGCGCCATCTTGCGATAACGCCCTTCACTTGCTAACATCTCTTTGAGGCGTGCCCAGCAAGCACTGGGTTGCGACAATCGCACTCTCCATGACGCCATGGGATCCCGCCGGAGCTTAATCCACTGTGCCGCGATTTCTCGCGGCATCGGAGTCAAGCCCCGGCGTTTCGCCTCCTCACGCCACTCCCAAATATGCGCGAGGACTTTTGCCTCCAGATCCCACGGTGGCGACGGCGGCCAAGGAGGCTCGCCGCCTCACCGGAATTGTTGACAGCCCTCAGCTGTCATTATCGAGATATTTATTTATTTATTACGTTAGGGAAAACAAACAGTAGTATATTAAACATAAACATAAAAATCTTAAAATTAAACTTAATAAATATACTACCCACAACATTTTCCACAGATTACTAGTATCTTATAATATCTTACTCGGAACGTCAATTATCGATGTCAGCGCTGTGAGCGATAATGTTCTAATTCGGAAAGCGGCCATAGAAGTAATATGGGTGACAGCAAGGCAGGTGAAAGCAAAAATCAGGTGTTCCATACATTTTGACCGTATTGAACTTTTCTTTGAAACAGCTGTTTTTTTTTTTAACCGACGAAAAGTTTCGACGGAGGGGTTTCAGAATCATGTACTGAATCCATGGTATCAGTTTCGCGTCGATGTCCCTTCCCCCCTTTATACCACAAATTTCGTCTTCTTCTTTGGTTAGGTGGCGAACGGTAGTCAGAAACTCAATTTCGAAAATGCCACGTTACTTAACAGATAAGATGTGAGTCAAAACAAAACAGATTATTCCAAGATGGCGCATGTCATGACGTCACCTATGACGATTCATGGGACACGTTAACGTGCTCACGCTATTTTGGTACTGGTGTTAGCATGCTCAAATCGATTACAGCGTAACTCAGAACGCAGCCTAAATATTTGGTTTTGTTTTTTTTTTGACGCGTTGATTGTCATCATTTTATATGTCAATGATTGTCATCATCTCACACTACTAGTACTACTAGTGCATCATCTCTTCTGTCAAAAAGTAAACAGTTACAGAACAAAACGTACTCTATCTGTGCAGAACAACACCGAAAATAACAATTTTTACTCTTGAATTAAGAGGGAACATGTTTTATTGATAATAATTGTTATTTTGATTATTTTAAACATGACATCCACTGAAAAAGATGCGGAGAAAAGTGAACAACAGCCAGACACAGAGGGCAAAACAGAAAATGCGGAAGATGAGAAAGCAGCCCTCGATGAATACACATCTAACCTAGAATCTAGGGTAAAACAAAAGTCTGAACAAAGAAATCAAAATCTGAATTGTGTACGTCCTCCAGACAATCATTTCTCTAAATTGGATTCTGGATTAAAGAAGAACACAACTTTTGTGAAGAAATTGAAGTCGTTTAGCGCTACTCAAATTGATATACTTTTAAAAGATTTCAATGCTCTAAATCTTACTAAATACATCTCAGAAGTGGCAGCAGCGATCGCGGAAGCTAAGCTGAAGATGTCTGATATTGCAGCTGCTATTAATTTATGTTCTGCACTCCATCGCACCTATGCAGATTTTTCTGCAAATTTCTTTGAAAACTGGCAGAAGATCCTAACTTTCAAAGCTACAGATAAGATAACCAACTCATCTAAATTGCGTGTGGATATACGATTTTATGCGGAACTGGTAGCTGTTGGTATATTTACAAATAAAATGGGTCTACCTTTGTTGGGCAATGTCCTCACAGTTCTTATAAATATGGATAAAGAAGAGCATAACAATATACCAATACTGTTGTCATTTTGTAAACACTGTGGTGAAGATTATGCTGGATTAGCTCCAAAGAAAATAAGAGAAACTGCTGAGGTAATTTTGCATTGGTTTAAAAAACAAAGAAACAAAAAAAATATTGGTCTGTTCTATATAATATCTATTTATTTTCAGAAATACAATGTAACTATTCCTAGAAACCCATTCTTGCCAGCTGAAAAGCAGGCAGCAGTTAGAACTCTGTTGAGAGATTACTTCTCATCACTAACAAAGCACTTGCTCGCTGAGAGAGCACAATTGCAAGCCCTGCATGCGGCCAATCAGAGGACTCTGCATACCAGGGGAGAGTTGTCACAGGAGAGAAAGGACCAGTTGGAACAACATCAGGTAATGTTTTGCTAACTTGATGTAATTTGCAACAAAATTATTGTAAAATTGAGTACTGTAATATTTGCATAAGCTGAGCTGGATAAACCCTGCAGTGAATTGAAATAGATTGTGAATGTTAATATTAATTTGTGATGATACTTTCCTTTTATCAGGCAACCTATGACAAACTCCTGACTGGTGCACAGAGCTTTGCAGAAGTGTTAGGTGAGGAATTAGGAGAAGCTGGTGAACCACCCACATTGACACTGACAGTGACTGAAACACAAGGCACGGTAACTATTGGTGGCAATGAGGAGTTCACCATGCAGGCTGGCACAGATCCTTGGCAAGATGAGGACACCAGGACTTTTTACACTAGCTTGCCAGATTTGAAAGTATTTATGCCTAACTATCAGGTGAAAGAAGTGAGTATTGTAAGTAATCAACCTGTGTATAATAATATAACAGCTCCATTATTAAGGTCGATCTAAGAATCACCTGTAGCTAGAAAATGCCAAACACGATCATTAGAGGTTGAAAACCTAGGCTTAGCGTCTCAACTACGTAAAAATATGAGTCGTAAACATCCCATCGGTCGTGTATTTTTACGTAGCTGTGTGTTAGGCATGCTTATGTTTGCAATCCTAACTAATACTGTTAATGCGAAAGTGATTTTGTTTGTTTGTTTGTTACGCTTTCACACTAAAACAGCTGAACGGATTTGGATGAAATTTGGCTCATAGGTAGACTCATGACCTGGGTTTGGACATACAATACTTTTTAACCCGATATTCCCACCGGATCGGACTTGTGCGGGTGAAACCGCGGGGCGCAGCTAGTGCTTTATAAAGTACCAGCAACATTAGACAAAACTGACTGACAATGTAATATTAAAATTGGATAAAATAACCAGTACAGCTGATGCTCCAGTTCTTTATTCACCCTAATCATATTACCTGTCACAGTACAAAAGATAATCTGAATTTCCACTATACATACCACCATTGCTCCAATCCATTGTTCATAAACATATTTCCTTTCTGAACTTACAAACAAACTTATTTGTGCAGAACATTTTTTTTTCTTGCTTTCTTGCCCTTCTTACAGACAGTAAAAAGTAAACCTGATACAGTAACAGAAGAAATGTTGGATGAGGATTTGAAGGAGGATGAGCTGAGTGACAGCGAAGCACCTCCCACTGTTCCTGACATGGAGCAGGAAGAGGCACAGCCTTCTAATGTTTCCAACAAGTATGCTTATTATAATTTTTACACATTTTTAAGAACAATTTTAATTGAGTAGATGAATATCTTCGTACAGACACCAGCAGGTCAACCTACCCGAAACTGACAAATTTACCCAATCAAATATCAAATAATATAAGTCTATAATACATTAATATTTATATTAAGGTATAAATATATTAGTAACAGAGCTCGTACATTACAATAAACAACGTTAATCAGTTAGATCATACAATTTGTGTGTCTTTGTGCATGAGTAGGACAACATAATGGTGATACGCGTCGAATTTACTTATCAATGAAGTCGAGACTTGGTGCATAGTATTATTTAATTTTTGAGAGAATTGGTCGTTTCGTCCTTTGTTATATCATTAAGTAAATGCACTTTATGTATGTGATGTATTAAAAATACAAAAAGTATTTTAGGACAGTTTCCCTGCAGGCGTGGCTCACAACTCCATAGACATACTATTTATTATTATTTATAATGTTACTTGGTTTTAATAATTATTTGAAATCGATATTATGCTCCATATCAATCAACTTTGAACGTAAAGTAAAAAAAAAAAAAAAAATAACCATACAGCCACCAAGCAACCATAAAGTTGAAAATCTATTAAAGAAATTTGACAGTTTGTAGTAGGTTGATGTGCTGGTGGCGTCTGTACATAAGTTCTGCAACATTTTATACTGTGTCAAAATATTATGTTGACATAGAATGTCAAAATATGTTGTCTAAATTAGTATTATATTATTATAGAAAAATGATTTGATGTTTTTTTGTTACGCTAATACGGCTGAACGGATTTGGATGAAATTTGGCACATGGGTAGACCATAACCTAAGGTTAAAGGACTCTTTTTATTCCAATATTCCCACGGGATCGAGACTTACGCGGGGCGCAGCTATAATTTATAAATATGCAAAAGTTTTTAATAGCTAGAACAAATCAACTCTTTTGTCATTGCCTACTTAGACAACCATTTTGTAAAATAAAACCTTTTTCAGATATGCTCTGGATGCATTTTTGAATGAGCTACCAAACTGTATCAATAGAGAATTGATTGACAATGCTGCAGTGGATTTTGTTCTGAATCTCAATACTAAGAATAATAGGAAGAAACTGACAAGAGTCCTCTTCAGTGTTGCTAGAACTAGACTAGATTTACTGCCCTTCTACTCAAGGTTCGCAGCTATATTGTACCCAGTGTTGCCTGATGTATGTGCAGATTTGTGTCAGATGCTGAAACAAGACTTCAAATATCATGTTAGGAAAAAAGATCAGATTAATATTGAGTCAAAGGTAAAGTGTTCGAATCCTCAATAAATGTTTAGCTAGGCTAAGAAAAGTTTTATAAATTTAATCATTCATCAAATTTTTGCAGATAAAAGTGGTGCGTTTTATTGGTGAATTGGTGAAATTCAGCCTCTACTCTAAAATGGAAGCACTGTACTGTTTGAAGGTACTCTTGCATGACTTCAAACATCATCATATTGAAATGGCGTGCAATCTCCTCGAGACATGTGGGAGGTTCTTATATTGTAACCCTGATACACACCAACGCACTATGATCTACTTACAGCAAATGATGAGGAAAAAGGTATGATGTGACATCATAAAGTTTTATTAGAACTATCACAATAACTAAAAAATATCTTATTGTAGGTACTTATAACTTTAATTTCAGACTGTATCTGCACTAGACTCACGTTATGTGACACAAATTGAAAATGCATTTTACTATGTGTGTCCACCCGAAGCTCCAGCTCAACCTAAGGAGGAGGAGCTTCCAATGCACCAGTTTATAAGGAAAGTTCTCCATGAAGACTTGCAGAAGAGCAATGAAGAGAAGATACTAAGACTGATGCGAAAGCTAAACTGGGAGGAGCCAGACACTGCAGCTATTGCTACACAGCACCTCGCAGGCGGCTGGAGAGTACGGGCTAGCGCCAGGAGAGCCTTGGCCAGACTGACAGCTGAGCTAGCCGTGTGGCAGGAGGCCGTAGCCCCCGCAGTAGTAGACACCATACTTGAAGAGATCAGAGTCACCATGGAAGATCCTCATCCCAGATATAACCAGAGAAGAATAGCCACAGTCAGATATCTTGGAGAGTTGTACAACTACAAGTTGTTAGATTCCCGTGATGTGTTCACTGTTTTGTACTCTTTTATAACTTTCGGAGTAACTAACGACCATAGCAACATTTCGCCTCTCGACCTTCCAGACAATGTGTTCAGAATAAGACTGGTCTGCGCCCTTCTCGAGACTTGTGGCGCTTATTTCAACAGTGGATCTAGCAAAAAGCGATTAGATTACTTTTTAACATTCTTTCAAAACTACTACTGGTTTAAGCAATCTGATCCTTATTGGACTGATGACAACATGTTCCCTATTTATGTTAAATACATATACCAAGAATGTTTAACGACTTTGAGGCCTAAGTTGACTTTGTTTGATAGTTGGCAAGAGTGTAAGGATGCAATAGAAGAGTTGCGTCAAACGTTATACCCAGAACTAGATGAGGAAGATATGGATAACGATGATCAGGGTGACGATAGTGTTAACGAAGGATTGGATACTATTATTGAGACTGATGATGAGACAGATAATCCTCAACTTCCAGAAGAAAGCTCTGATGAAGAGCCTATTACAGAGAATACTGGGAATGACGACAGCGAAATCCAGCATAATGACGATATTGCAAATGAACCCAGGAGACCTGCTCCGAAGCCAGTGAGTGATAAAATAAAATACTTACATCAAACACAAGTAGGCCTGAAATTAACACTTAACTTATTTTCAGGTTGAAGATGTTGAATTCGAATCAGCTTTCGAAAAGATGGTAATGGAAAATATAGCTGAGCGACAGCGTGAGACGAGGCCTCAACAGCGAGACATAGCCGTCCCCATGACCTGCCGACAGACCACCAAGAAAACTTACGAACAATTGTTGGTATGTAATGTAAGTCAATATACGCCGGAGCAAAAGGAGTATGTAAGCGTAGCACGTAATATTCTGTAGTTTCTGCTGCCTATGGGAAATTGGTGGGAGTTTATGCATGAATGTTAATTATGTTTTATTATAAAATTGGATCGAAAATAACACCAATCACTGACTATGAAATGGATAAATAAGCTGTTCAATGATGGACTGAAGGACAAATACCGCACAGAACACAGGAAAGTAAGGAGTTTTCGGGACTCCAGTTAAGCTTATAATAAAACTAAATTTCGTTTACAGGAAGGTAAAGAAGGCGTGGAATTTGTGCTGATGGTACGAAAGGGTACTAAACCGCAATACAAGTCATTCAATGCTCCGCCTGAGCTCGCCAGCAACCTACAACAACAGGCCTTGGCGGATAAACAAGAGATGGAGAGGATGAAACTGTAAGTATATTGTTATTTATTGAGCTTACTGCCACAAGTAATCTTCTTTTCGAGTCGATGGTAAAACATTTATAATGTTAAACGAGTTGGGCCTGTAGCGGTTACACCGCCACATACGAACTACGCATCAAAGACATGACGTCACAGAAATCCTGCATCGCGCAATTAGAGTTTACCGAGCGAACGACATATATAAGACTATCCGACATCAACAGTGCCCTACTGTTGATGTCGGATAGTCTTATAGTTACAGTTGCCCGCCAGACACAACACCCGTCTGGTCGGAAGATCCTCCCTTTTCTATGGTGGATGAGTGAACTTTCCTTCCACTCTGTTCTTCATGCCCTTAAATTGATGACCCCGAGTATGAACGTCAACGAAGCCTTCGTGTAACTACTTCAGCGTGACGTCATCATCATCATCCTCACACAGACAGCCAGCACCCTCGGCTTCAACGGGTATCCTGACCACCAATATGCAGCGAACGCGCATTTTTGGTCATCACCCTCAGCCTCTTCAGCAACCTTGGCTCAGCACCTGCAGTAGGTGGCCACGCTCGGCATCAGCGGTATTTTTTAGGTCCTCAGTGCAGGCGTGTGGACAGTTGGGACACTCCAGCATGTCATGTCCCATATGCTGATGTCCACTGTCCTTACGCCACGCCACATGGTTTGGTCAGGAGCACCGCACCGCCACGAGTCTTTTCGTATACTCGCAAGCCAAACCTTAGGCGTGCATTTCTTTTTTGCCAAAAGATTATGATGTAATAATTAATATCCAAAACATTTTAGGTTAACACTGAACATTTCGGAAAGGCAAGAAGAGGAGGAATACAGCGCGGAAAGTGGAGGGGGTTCCGGTGGCAGTGGCAACCCCAACAGAGGGCAGCACGTACGACAGAAATATCAGCACCCTAAAGGGGCGCCTGATGCTGACCTCATATTCGGTCCTAAAAAATTTAAATAACCCATAGTCGCCTATAGAGAAAGGATGGAGGGTCTTTTTGCGAATGCGCTGAGGTAGCCCCCGAGATTCCGCGAAGAAGTTTTTTTTGTTTGTAATTTTAATAAAATACAACCTCATAATAGACCTGCAATTAGCATAAAATGTAAGGCCCGTAATACTCGGCACGGTTTCTTTACGGTACAGCGCGATAGCCGCACCGCAAAATGAATCTAAAGTAGCTTGTACGGCTTGGGCTCCCAAAATACAATCCCTGGCTTAGTTCCGGCATCAGTTTCAGTGTGGTTACTGTTTTGTTTTGTATTTGTTCGTGAGCTACCTTTGCGTATTCGTATTTAAATGAACTTTAAACTAAACTGTACAATTAAGTGAGATTGAGAGAGGACTGTTGTGTTTATGTTGTATGTTAATTAATGTAATAATATAATATCTCAGAAATAAATTGCAGCCTTTACATTTTTCTCTTTTTATTTACATAATTACTACTATTACTATAAATTCGAAAGTTTGTGAGGATGGATGTTTGTGAGGATGGATGTTTTGTTACTCTTTCACGCAAAAACGGATTTGGATGAAATTTAGCAAGCAGCAGTGCTATTCTGTAACCATCTCACCGTGAAAACTTAGGTGAAGTGAGTTGTCATTCCAACAGGGTGAGATGACACTGACAGCTCACTCCACGCTCACTTCACATGTTTTCACGGTGAAGTGATTACGGGAATCGACATGCAGATATTTATAACCTGGATTAACACATAAGATACTTTTTATCCCTATATTCCCACGCATAGATATCCAGAGATATGCCTTCATTGCGGAATAGTAAGGAAGTGTCACCGCTTATCTCCCACCAAAATAATTACAACATTAACAAATAGTGTACTTACGACACACACTTAAAATTTGAACTCGCACACTAAGAAGAAAGCAGCTCACTAAATCAATTTCTAATAGCACACATACATGGAATGGGCGGGGCTTTCACTTGTAAACACTTGCTATTTGCGGACATTCAATGCACACGCATGCAATTAGGGAATCGAAAGCGATAGTCGATAATTTTTATCCATATTTAATTTTAACACATTATTTTATTATTATAAATTCGTTTAATTTTCTTTATATTATTTCTTTTGTTTTTAAATACCTATCCGAAAATATGGGTTATTTTTACTAAAATAAAATGTTTTTTTTTTAATATTGTATTACCGGGTAAAGGGAACCCTCTCTGTTAAATATTATGCTATGCACGAGTAACTGTATTGAAATAACAATGTCTTTATTTGCTTCAAACAACATTAAATGAATAACAAATTTAACTCTACTATAAATGTAATACGAGAATATCCATTGAGTTCTGTAAAAAAATATTCGACTGCAATAATACGCATGTCGATAAAATCAGCCGCACGCACTCAATTGCACCTCTCTAAATCCAAAACGTTCGTTCCGTTCGGAAAGATTCGGGCTAGTTCGTATCGCTCCGGACGTAAGTTAGTAAATGATTTAAAATATTAACAGTGACTTAAATGTTTACTTACCGGTGGTAGGACACGCCATTTGTCTTCAGGTTGATGGTACTAGACCTATTTTTACAAATTATTATTGCACAACTCGGCATTTTGGTATTTTACGCATCAATAGTACACTGTACGCAATTGAAAAGCGACTGAATGAAGCGTACAGCCGCCGTTCGAACATAAGCCCAATTTAGCAATGTCGAGGCGCCACGTGCCACGCCTCCAAGGCATATCCCTCGATATCCGTGTTCCCACGGGATGGAAACTTATGCGGGTGAAACCGCGGGACGCTGCTAGTAATATTATAAATTCGAAAGTAACGTCAGTCTGTAGGTATGTCTGTTACCTAATCAAGCCTTAACGGCTGAACGGATTTCGATGGAATTTGGCACACAAGCAGACCACTACTGCTGCGCGGACTGGTTAGGACATAGGAGGTGGAAGTCTGAAATCATCCCATGGGAACGTACTAAGGTGGTAGGTACGTTCCTGTATTTTCGACCTCCACCTGGGCGAAGCCGCGTGTAAAAGCTGTTTATACAACATGTAAAGTGATGGTGATGTTAGGTATCGTACTGAGTCTATTTATATGAAAGAAATTTATGTAAAAAAGAAAAAAAAAATCGTCAATTTTTTTTTCCTTGGGAAATTTTACCAGGTTTTACACGGGGCGTGGCGTGGGCGGCTGTTTAGAAGGTGTCTAAAAGTCATAACTTATGACCCCTGTGGAAAACTTTCTAATTTTTAATGGATTTGGTACTTACTAAAAAGGTGAATTTTAAATAGCAATATATTTTTATTTTTAATAATAATAATAAAACATAAACTGCAAAATCTCCGTATCTGTAATTATGGCTACACTATTGAGTTAGGAAATTCCTGTAATGATAATGATGATGAGTTAAGGCGACATTTTCCTGGCCTGTGGGCCTTTGAAACGCTACCTCCGCCTCCCCCAAATGCAGAAAGACGTATTTATTTACGATTCACTGCCGATCATTTCGCAAAAAATCCATGCCACAGCATAAAATATTTGCAGTTGACCAACTGAACTAGTTTTTCTTAGGTTCGATTTTTTTCAATAAGTTTACATTTTATGGGACTTAGGTACGGTGTATTGAACTAAAATGATTACTTAAAATGTCCTGTGTACCTGCTAAATGGGCGTTTTCACATTAACAGATAACGACACCAGCCCGATACCGATAATATGTCGGCAGCTATTACACCGACATCGATAATTATAATTATTATCGGCCCAATGATATTGGTAACCATCGCGACGCACCAAACAATGTGGTTGTTTGGTGCATCGCGATGGTTACCTACTAAGTATCGCCGTCTTGAAGTCGGCAGTGCGAAAAAATGTGTTCAAGTGATAAAATGCCGCTACTCTCACCGCACTGTGTCTTCGCCGATAGATATCGTACCTATATCGGTGTCGGTCGCTGTCTGCGACGATATAGGTGACAATAGCAAGACAATGTAAAAGCGTTTGGTAGGCACTAAACGTATCCGATCACCAGACCTCCGATATCGTGTCGATGTTGGGTCGGTGTCGTTATCGGCTAATGTGCTGTGTTGTGACAGTCAATTCATTTGATTAATTAAAGAAACAACATTTTTACCTTTTGATATAGTGTTATGGGATAGTTCGTAGAACGTACACAGAAAAACATGAAGTTTAGGCCTCTTCTGTCATCTATGGTTTTAATATAAAGCAATATTTATGGTTAGGTGACTGTTAATGAGAAATCCCGTGTACAAACTGCACACGGGATGTTTTTAGTGATAGTTAGGTAGTCATGAATAATCTGTAAGAATCCATTAGTGTATCAGTGTTGTGCCATTAGGTATTATATGAAGGAACGCAGGCGTTTAATAATTCACTTAAAATGAAAAACTTCGCAAGGAATGGGAAATTTCTACTGAAGGCTGCGCGTTTAGACCTCAGGAGGAGCTGCTTCTCACACGGACAACTCTGTCGCTTTCTCGCTAGTCCAGCCAGCCAGCCAGTCGCGTCACCAGTCCTAACTCTGTAAAAATTTGTAGGCGAGACCAAAACTACAAACCTATTGTACTTACAGTGAAGATTTATAAAATATGCCTGTTATTTTAATATATTGTGGTATCTTACGACTGCCACGTGAATGAAGACGACGCGGACAGAAAATAGTTTCAGATAAACATGGTTTTGCGGTAGTAAGGTGAAAGTTTAAAATTGCAATGGTTCTACTGCGTATCTCAATGGTCCCGCAAAATGTAATTTTGATAGAAAATATCAAAGTCGTAATTTCGTTCGTTATAAAAGGAAATCATCTGCAAAATTGCATGCTTTTATACCCAGCGTGGTTTAGGTTGTGCATTGTATGTCAGTGAATTTAAGAATTTTATCAAGTAAGTGAATTTAAGAAAAAAAACCATACAAACTTTCATCTTTATTTATACGGGCTAAAAATGGTCGTACTGTTTCGCTTATATAAAATGTGACCATATTTTTTTGTTTTGGATGTTTTCCACCACTCATGAAGATTCGTAAATATTGACAGCTCTATATGAAGTAATAATTGCCGTACTTTATTGCCAAGTGACGTACCTACTGCTACAGCTATAATTTATCGAATCTATTATTTTGGGACATCGACATTTTAGAACGACATTTTATCGTATACAGAAGTGTCGTATACGATATCGTAACCAGTGACTTTGTATTCAAAACTGAAAACAATCATTCAAGAAAAAATTGTGTTGCTGGCTCAGCTATTCGAAAAATATAATTATGATTTTTATCGTGTTCTATACATTTGATCATGTTAGTATAGCACTTTTGTTCGAAACAGCATTTTTTTTCTAATTTTAATTGTTCTTGACAGAGTGAAAGTTGATTTAAATATTTTTTATACAACCTACAACCGGACCAATTGTATATTATATGTTTATTAATATAGAATATGATATTAGCAAAGACAGTTCGGTGGAGAGTAAATATAGTAACATGGATGAATCTGATAAAAAAATCTTTAAAAAAACTTCTTCATATACGACGATAAAAAATTATATAAGACTCGCACTTGACTATAATTTTATCGATAATAATTTGTAATGTGTCTAACACTATTGTAAGATGACAATTAAACGTCATCTTATCGCATAGAAATAATCACACTTTCGAAAACAATATTATGAATTAAAACTATATTAAAATTACGAAATATTTTTTCTGAGTTGTCGCAATTTCATATCTAATGTGTTCTTCTTTTATTTGATTTTTTTTTTAACAACTGCAGAGAGAGCGTATTTTTAAAAATTTTGACACAGGTCCACCCTCGATGATGTCCCGCAGGACTCGAGCGCGAGCCGATTTAGCCCGATTTACTATATTTGGGTTTATTTTAAGATTCTATTTGCAGTTACATTAAAATAAATCCATAATCCCCTAAAGTCTTTTATGGTGAACGTATAGACGAAATTTTATTGAAATTGCTTTAATTACAATCGAATAAAACCATTTTTTCTCATAAAAACTCTACATTTTGAGGAAACTTTGCGATTTTTTTGTATCGAGCCAAATTATGTCAATCGTGTTTTGGCCCTCATAATTCACTAAAAAATATCTTCAATTTTAATAATCATGAAAAAAAATAAGGCAACTTTGTAGTTTTTGAGGACAAAAATTGATTTTGCGTGCAGCCGAAATGCGTCAAAACCTCTTCTTTGGGACCCATTTCGCCTTAATTAATAAATAAATATTAAAAATTATAATTAAACAATGAATTACATTTCGCGGATCAATCCATTTTCATTATGTGCAAATAAAGTCCTTTCATGACAAGCTCATGAGATGGTTAAAAGCGCCTTTTTTTTTTTTTTTTTGGTTGGGAAATCATCAAATGACTCCTCCCGCTCTGGGTGGAGCGGGAGGGCGTGTCAGACTCTTACTGACTAAAACCCACCCGTGTTCCTTCTCTTGCCTGTGCAATGTCAGGGGGCCACGGTATCCCTTTCGGACTTTCCCGCAACCCCGGCAGGCAATGGTCTCATCGGACCCCTTCACTCGCTGACACTCTTTGAGGCGCGCGTGGAACACAACGCGCCGTCGACCCGGGCTTGGTCCTTACCGGACGGCGAGCTACCCATTGCTCACCGTCCGCAAGCCCGCGCCTACGGTGGCCGGGAATCCGCGATCGATTCCCGACGCCCAGGGCGTCTCGTCCTGCGGCGGCTAGGGGCGTGAGGGCGCGAAATTTGCCTCTCCCTCACGCGCTCCGCCTCCTCCTTCGCGAGCATTACTGCTTCGCAGAAGGAGGTGACGGCCTCCCATGCTCTCTCGCTCCGTACCATGGCCTGGACCAGGGCCGGACGCGAGAGATCCCCGCCACCGATCGCCTCCACGAGGACACAGCGGTGCTCTGCCCAAGCCGGGCATACCTCCACCGTATGCTCCACCGTGTCCTCCGGGCGATCCACGCAGTGATAACACCCGGGCGTTTCCTCCCGCCTTATACGAAACAGGTACCTCCCGAAACAGCCGTGTCCGGTGAGGACCTGCGTCAGGCGGAAGGTGAGGACGCCGTGGCGCCTCTCCAGCCACTCCTCAAAGAGGGGACTTATCGCCGCAATAGTGGCGTGCCCAGCACTGGGTTGCGACAATCGCACTCTCCATGACGCCATGAGATCCCGTCGGAGCTCTGTCCGCTGTGCCGCGATTTCTCGCGGCATCGGAGTCAAGCCCCGGCGTTTCGCCTCCCCGCGCCACTCCCAAATATGCGCGAGGAATGGTTAAAAGCGCCTATGGTAGCATTTGGTAAGGGTAATAACACCCAGACGTAATTACTGTTGAGGACACTTCTAAAAAGTTTGAAATACAATAATATTATGGAAAATCGACTGTTCAATACTATACAAAAACTGGTTATGGGGTTCTCTTCTTATCTTCGGGGACGTCAGCAGTCGGTTCGCGTTGATGAGCGCTCGTCGAGTTGGCGTGACCTGGATGCTGGTGTTCCACAAGGCGGTATTCTCTCTCCATTGTTATTTTCCATCTTCATTAATTTTATAACTCATTGTCTTCGGTGTTCGTATCATCTTTATGCCGATGATCTTCAATTATATACAGCTGGGCGGGTCGAAGATTTGTTGGAAGCTATAGCAGATGTAAACCGAGATTTAGATGCCATCAAAACGTGGTCTGATAGTTTTGGGGTGTCAGTAAACCCCTCAAAGTGTCAGGCCATTGTAATTGGGAGCTCACGCATGATAGGTAGGGTGACGCTTAGCTCTCTTCCTCCTCTTATTTTCAATGGTAACGTCATACCCTTTACCTCTACTGTGAAAGATCTCGGTTTGCATCTTGACTCGACGCTTAGCTGGCAACGCCAGGTCTCTAGTGTTAGTCAAAGGGTCAACGGTACTCTGCGATCCCTGTATCGTCTGAGAAACTTTTTACCTGCTAAGACGAAAACTATGCTTGTGCAGACTTTGATTTTCCCTATATTCGACTATGGTGACGTATGCTACTTTGACTTGAATTCGGTTTTGCTGGATAAGCTCGACAGATTGCTCAACAATTGTATCCGGTTCATATTCAACCTCAGGAAATATGATCATGTGTCGAGCTATAGGTCTGAGCTCAAATGGATGTCCATTCGCCAAAGAAGGAGTTTGCGCGCTTTGACCACGCTTTTCTCCCTTCTTAACTCTCCCACTCCTCCTTCTTATCTCATGTCTCACTTCCAATATCTATGTTCGTCACACACTAAGAATCTGCGTTCTTCTAACAATCTTCTCCTACTTTGTCCTTCTCATACTTCTGACTTTGTTCATTCTTCCTTTCATATTCAGTCCATTCTTCTATGGAATGCGCTTCCTCTTGATATCAGGACGGCGACCAGTCGGTATGCATTTAAGCGGAAACTGCAGAGGTTTTTATCAAAATAAATAGAGTAGAGTCATCTCAACACCTCTCCCTTGAATTTGTATATATTATGTATATATATAATATAGGTATATATTTTATTAAATATGTATATATGTGAGTGTAGGTAATATAATTATTTATAATGATATATTTTAATAAAAAAATGATTTTTCTTTGTTCCTATCAAACAGAGCACCTGCCATCAAATCTCTTCTTCTTGCCGAAAAGTTCTTTATAATTAAGTTTGTAAAAGTATACATTAAATTGAAATACCTAAATAAGAGGGCGGCAAGGTATTTGGCTCGATTCTCCCAGGGGTTGGCTTGCCAAACATGGTGATTGGTTAGGGGAGGGGGATTTGAACCTTTTACGCGGTCTAGAAAAGAGAACCGCTTGGCTTTTGTTTGGGTTAAAGTGCGGGCTATCGAGTCAGAGCCGGAATCCTTGTAGTAGATGGCCGTATCGTCTGCAAACAGAGCCTACTGCGCCTTTCTACTCTTTGGGATATCGCTGGTGAATAGCGTGAACATTAGGGGGCAGAGCACAAAGCCTTGAGGGACTCCTGCGCGGATAGGACAGGGGAAGGATATCACTCCTTCGATGCGATAGTGGAAGGTGCGTTTTGACAAAAAGTCCCGTAAAATGAGCACGAGACGATCTGGCACACCGAGTTTGTAGGGCTTATTTATAATAAGCCGTTGTGCCAGACTTTGTCAAACGCTTTCACTATATCAAAGAATACTGCACCGGTTATCAAACTGCGTTGGAAGCCAGCGCTTATGTGTTCGATAATCCGGTGGGCCTGATGCACGCTAGAGTGTTGGGTTCGGAACCCAAACTGTTCTGTTCATTGATTTTGATTTTTAAAGGTCTTTATTCACACATAATGTTGTTACAAAGGTGTTTACAAATGATCTTATTCTATTTGTATACAAATCGTGAATTATTAGTTCCATAGGCTTGGTCGCCTTTACAAACATTTAAACATACTTTTATTATTATATTTTCGTTGACATGACTTAACTTATTTATTTATGAACATTGTATAACAAGTAGGTATGTGCAAGTCTTAGTATGGACCCACATAATATTTACAGCATTTGAGTTACAAAATGTACGCTTTATTATAATAAAGTATAATAATAACATAAGTAAAGATAGCGGCGGGTAGTCCGCGAAAAGATCATGCATAATACACGGCCAGAGTGACGGCGTCAGCTAGTAAGCGAGCTATCGTCATGACGCGTCACGGAGGAAGTAGTGATGGGGCAGTCGGTATCGATTGTAAGTGCTAGCGTAAGACATTGTACTTAGCCTACTTTTGCCAATTGCAGATATTAGACTATTACGGTGTGATGGGTTTTTATGCATATAAAACTTGCGTGATATTTTTAGTATATAGTCTTTTAAAAATGGATACTTTATTCGATTGTGTAATATTTTAAGATTAGTGCGAAATGGTGAGTTAAACGATATTTTTAAAGCTCTGTTTTGGATAGTTTGGAGTTTATTATACTTGGTTTCTGCCACACTGGACCAGACAGGTGCTGCGTAAGTTAGGCAAGGTCTGACCAAAGTAGAATAAATTTGCAATTTAGTTGAAGGACTGAGAATGGATTTGCGATTTAAAATAGGTTTCAATGAATTTAGGGCTTTAGCACCTTTCCGTATAGTTAATTCAGTGTTTTTGTTCCAGTTAAGTGTCTTGTCTAATATTATGCCTAAATATTTCACAGATTCACTCCACGTTATCTGGAAATCATCAATCTTAACAAGTCTTGTGGGTAGTGTACGCTTTTTGGTAAACAGAATTCCTTCGGTTTTTGTAGAATTTAGTTTCAGTTTCCAGGTCTTAAAAAATTGGCTGAGTAGTTCGAGTGAATATTGCAACCGTCCAATAACTATGTCAACGTCTTTGTCTGTCGTGAATGTTGCTGTGTCATCCGCATAGATTGCAAGTTGTGTGTGAGCCTGTTTAGGTATATCATTCAGGTAAAGTATGAAAAGGTATGGGCCCACGAGCGAACCCTGAGGCACACCAGCGGGGATGGTTTTAGGGGCAGAGTGCACATTCCCCACAAAGACAGAGAAGGACCGATTACGTAAGTAGTTCTGAATGAGTTTTACTAGACAAAGAGGTACTTCATGTTTTATTAACTTGTGTAAAAGACCATCGTGCCATACAGAATCGAAGGCTTTTTCAATGTCTAGCAAAATCATACCTGTGGAAAGACCGCGGTTTAGCCCATGGGCTATGTGTTCAGCCACTCTAGCTAACTGTTGCGTGGTCGAGTGTGAGCTTCTGAATCCAAACTGTTCGGGAATCAGAATATGCGCAGTTGTTTTAGAGACGCGGGATAAGATTATAGATTCTAAAAGTTTCCCTATGCTTGGTAATAAACTGATTGGGCGATAGCTAGATGGAATCGACTGATCTTTCCCAGGTTTTTTAATTGCTATAATTTTAGCGTGTTTTAATTTCTTCGGGAAGTATGCAAGGCGTAAGCAACCATTAAACACTTTAGTCAAATACACAATAGATTTCTGAGGGAGGTTTTTTAGTAAGCCATTTCCCAGGCCATCGAAACCAGGCGCTTTATTTGATGTTAACTTTCCTAGGAATTTTCGGATTTCATTCGGCCTAACAAGTGAAGGGTAGTCATCCATCTGGTAACAGTCAAGCAACCTAATCGAATCATTGACTGCCTCTTCAATATTCGGATCGCTTACCCAATGTTTGGTTAGGTTCATGTTTTCTAGGAAGGTATTGGCAAGTGTCTCACATTGTTCAAGTTCTGAGGAGGTGGAAGTATTATCCGACGTTTTTAGAGGAGGTACTGAGATAGGCTGATGGTTTATTGACTTGACCACTCTCCATAAGTCTGATGTAGGGTTGGATACTTTAGCTAATTTTTGGTTCCAGACATTGTCGTTTAGGGCTTGGATCTTTGACTTGATACATTTCTGCATGTTGTTGACTTTGGAGAATAGCTGGCGCCGGTTATAAGGATTAAATTCTTCTAGAGCAAGTTTACGAAAGCGATTTTTAGTTTTTATTTGTGCCCTGATGCGTCGAGGGAGTTTGTGTCTACCATCACTGGGAATTTTAGGAACGGCTTTATCTCTTGCATTTACAATTGATTGGGTTAAGTGCTCAACGGCAACGTCAATTGTCTCCGGTGAGTTAAAAGTTGTTTGATTTAAGGTTATGGACTCATTCAGATGAGATCTATAACCTTTCCAATCCGCCTTTCTGTAGTTGAAGATGATACGCGCCTGTCTGTTAAGTTTACCACCTACGGTAAAGAGGACTGGTAGGTGGTTAGAAGAAAGACTGGTTATTACCTGAGGCTCCGAAAGGTGATAGACAGAGTTAGCCAGGATAATATCTGGAGTAGATGGTACGTGCGTGCTATGGTAGTGGACTAGAGTGGGACTAGAAGGAGCATGGATATCATATTCGTTGTGAATCATGTGGTCGAAAAGTACCTCGCCATGGATGTTGGAGCGAGAGCAGTGCCAGTAGGGATGTTTTGTGTTAAAATCACCCATAACTAGAGTTTTTGAGTGAACATTAATAATTTTGTCTAAGTCCGTAGGTAGTAAAGCTAAGTTAGGCGATTGATAGGCTGAGACAAAAGCGAGTTCATGATTAGATAGGGCTATTTGTATTCCAACACATTCTAGGTTTTGAGTTATAGGTATATTTAAAAGGGTATGTTCTATGTCCGACTTGACCAAGATTCCGACTCCTTGGCCGTGTCCATTAGGATTCTTATCGCGCCGATAACAGGTGAACCCAGGAGTGTGTAATTTGATATGGGGGGATATTCTGGTCTCTGACAAAGCTACGATATCAATAGAAAGCTCGCTTACCAGGTCCAACAATTCCGTGATTTTGGAGCGAATGCCGTCGGCATTCCAGTAGAGGATACGTACATTTTGTGTGCTACACATATTTACCAAGATGGGTTAAAACTAAAATAACTTTATCCATCATGCTATTACATCCCAGAAATTGGCTTTTGATGGTTTTTATCGTCATTAATATAGCTAGCATGTCAGCTGTCGTTTGATCTTGGGCATTTTCTTGAATGGTGGCTTTTTGTGTATTAGCAGCAGCAACAAAGTTCCAGGGTCGCTCATCTACTGAGTTTAACTTAAGTGGCGGCTTAGTCCTGACGGCTTTAAGTTGCTCCTGGCGTTCCCGCATAATCTTTAGAAATTTTTCGCGCTCTTTGCATTGGCGGAAGTTAGCAGGATGATTTCCACCACAATTACAGCACTTGGCAGGCTGGTCTCGGGTCTTTTTTGGGCATTCTTCAGTCGGGTGGGGATCAGTACACTTCACACAGCGGGGTGCTAAGTTGCAGTTGATTGATGAGTGGCCGAATCCTTGGCATCTGTAGCACTGTGTTCCGTAATGATTGTTGCTTCGGTATTTTCGGATTTGTACTACTGTATTACATAGGAGCCTGATCTGTCGAAATTTAACGAAATCAGCGCCAGGTGGCAATTCTTCTGTTCTGTTCATTGACTTATAAAATAATCATGATTTATAAGTCAATGGTCACAGAGAACTTTTTTATTGAAAATATCCGTACAGAAACGCAGCATGCAAGCAATACACATAACCGTATCAAAATGCTTGGTTTCAGATAAAAGTATTATTTGTATTTAAAAAATCCTGCTGTCAAATTAAATCTGTCAACTTGTCAAGTGGTTTGAGTTGAGGAAGCGCGTACCGGCCGTTAAATAGTTATTGTTTTTATTTCATCTGTGTACTGTGATACCAATGTTTTTCTAGAGTTTCAACAGTGCTCACTGAGCAGAGCAGAAAATTGTATTGTAAAGGTCTGTGTTTTTCGTGCAAACAAACCTTGGGATAACCTATAGTGCACGATGGCAGACGATGATTTCAGCAAACTTTTACAACAAGCTGAACAGTTAACGACTGAAATTGAGGGTAATGAAGAGCTGCCGAGGGTTGAACGTTCTTTGGGCCAGGTGCTTGAGGCGTCACAGGAGCTATACTCAAGAGTAATCCAGTCAGGAGCGAATGATATTCAAGCGTAAGAATTTGTTGCATTTATGTTATATTTCATGGCTGTTCTTCTTAGTTTTTAACCTTCGACCATGTGTATCGTTACAGGCATCTATTGTTTGGCTCTAAAGGAATAGATTTGCAACAGATATCACAAAAACTTGAAACACTTAGCTCCAAACGAACTTTCGAGCCACTCCAACCTATTGCTGACTCTGATATCGAAAGCTTTTTGAGAAATGAAAAAGAAAATGCAATTTTATCACTTATTGATGAGGTGAATAAAAATGTAAGTATAATATTGTAAAGAAAAGTTTTGAATAAACTAAAGGATTCATTCTTTATTTAAATTACTTCATCAGAGTTTGGCCCTCATATTGATTCTTGATTAAATTCCAGTCCCTACAAACAACGGAAGACCAGAAATGGGAACACATGCTATCAGAATGGAATAGAGAAAAGATAAAGCTGATGAATGCTATGATTGGTCCATCTCAAAACTGGCTGGATCTCAAGAGGACCCCAGAGCCACCAAGCATTGCCGACACACCAAAGAAGTTTGGACATTCCATGCTTGACAACATAGAGGCTGCATATGCCAGACAGGTTCACCAGTACAACAAGCTGGTGTTCCAGGGATCTAAGTCAAGGACAGCTTTACATCAGAAATTTGCGCAAGGTGCTGAAGAATTTAATGATCCTGTAAGCAATCTTACCATATTAATGTCTTTTAAAAGTTTTAATTATTTGCTAAACATCACACATCTTAATTTGTGAAAATCTTACTGACTTATTCAAAACATTTTTAGAAAGTAAAAGAAATGTGGGAGATCATCAAAACAATGGCAAATATTCCAGCCCTAGTGAGGGATGAGGACCCTCTCAAGGCCAGAGGCAACCCTACCATCCAACAGTGCCTGGTTGCACAAGGGAAAAAGTACTTGGAGAAAAGGTATGGCACACAAGATAACTGGATAGAATATTTGCTTTTACGCAGTCAATTCTACATTGGAATTATTTTAACTTGGTGTATTTTGTAAATAAAAAAAAGACCAAGACTTTGTTTTGTTTTAATAACTCACATTGTTATTTTAATGTGTAACATCTTTCGGTCAGCCAAGATGTCAGATGTTAAACATTGTAAGCAACTGTAAGGTTTGCTCGTTATTTTAAATAGTCATTCAACAACTAAACCTTCATTACCTAATTCCAGATATAAACTATACATGAGTGATGTGGTGCGCTCGAACCCAGCAGCGGCGATGCGCGGCGGAGAGCCGGGTACATACCCTCTGGTGCGGGGCTTCGTAGGTCTCCGCCTACAAGGACAGAATGTGCAGGTGTTGACAGACGGCGTCATTGATGAACGCCCATTATGGCCCATGGTGTACTACTGCTTGAGGAGTGGCGACGCCAATGCGGCTCTGCATTGTTTGAGGAAGGCGGGGTAAGCACAAAAACCACAAATTTTTCGCACAAAGCGCTATTTTTCGTGAACCAAAAATATCAAATACACTGAAAAAATTCATATTGCTGCAATGATTTAAACAAGTTTTAGCCAGAAAAACCAGCAGGTTGCATTGCAGTAAAGTAAAGTTGTTTTTGTGTTCACAGCCGAGATCATGAAGAATTTATATCAGCTCTCGAAGAGTACATAAAGAATCCAGAGAAACCTTTAAGTGACAAACTACAAACTGCCATTAACTTTCAATATAGGATACAAGTGCGCAACTCTACAGACCCATACAAAAGAGCTGTAAGTATATACAATATAACATCACAATGTTTTTTTTTTTTTTAATTTAAATACGTAGAGTATTATTTATTATTATTATTTATTTTTTAAAAAACGTTGCCCTACACTAGGAATTTCTCCTGTATCGTGGGTGCGTTTACAAACATATAAACTCACATACACAAACAGCCAGACCCGGAACAATTACTTGTAGGTCATACAAATATTTGTTCCGTGCGGGAATCGAACCCACGACACGCAGCGCTGCAGTCAACGCTTAACCACTGCGCCAACCGTGCCATCATGGACCAATACTTTGATTTTGGTTTTTAGCAACTAAACTACTAGTACTACTGCAGATTTTAACATCAAGTTTCGTTCACAAACAACTATATATTTTGGTATTATAATATTATGTCTTAATTTTCACAGGTATACTGCATTATTGGTTGTTGTGATCTCAGCGACGAGCACTACGAAGTGGCACGTACAGCCGACGACTACCTCTGGCTCAAATTGTCCTTCATCAAATCACGCGGCAACAACGAGACTGAAACCTTCTCATATTCTGATCTACAGAAGATGATATTAGAAGAATATGGTAATTTACACAAAGCAATAAATTATTTTTCATTATAAAAGGGTTAAGATGGCTAATACTGTGTATTTTATTTTTGTAGGTGAAACACATTATCATGCATATGAAAAACCAGTAGTGTACTTCCAAATGCTGACATTGACTGGACAATTTGAACCTGCAATAGAATTCTTATCAAGAATACCACGGTAAATATTTAGCTACAGTTTTCAATTGATAAAATGTTTTTCAAGTACTTTTTGGATCTAATTGAATTTATTATTCCAGATTCCAAGTTCACGGTGTCCACATGGCGTTAGCTCTTCATGACGTTTACATGTTAGGCACACCTCGTAATGTTCAAGCACCATTATGTAAGTAGACTGTCCATTCAAACCTCCTTTATGTTACGTATCAAATGTAAAATTCGCTCTTTTTGTTGTAGTGTCTGTCGATACGGATGATCCATCGCCACTCCGTCGCTTGAACTTGGCGAGACTACTACTTTTGTATGTCAGAAAGTTTGAGCTCACTGACCCATCTGACGCATTACATTATTACTTCTTCCTGAGGTAAAGGCACCTACATAATTTCACTAGCTTTTGTAAAATAAGTTATGCCATAAAAATATTTTATGTTTGTTTTGTTCAGAAACCTCAAAGATCCCAGTGGCAAGAACTTATTTATGTGTTGCTGCACTGACTTGGCGCTTGAAAGCCGCGATTACGACCTGCTATTCGGACAGATGGACGCTCTGAATGGACTGCGTAGCCAAGGCCTATTGGATCAATTCAACAATCCACATATTGATAGCAAGGTATGCACAGTTCCAACCTTTGATTAGCAATCTACGAGGTGCATTCAATAAGTACCTAGCCTCATCGCCAGAGGGCGCTGTAGTTTCAAAAGAGTTTTACCACAGTGTAGCACATTCTTTTTTAATTCTTTTTTCAAATTTTCATTCCAATCCCTTCATTTGTTTTAAACTTATGGAAGCGAACGTGTCGATCGGTTTTACAAAAATGGAAAAAGAGCAATATCGCGGTGATTCGATTCCTATTTTTGGAAGGGAAAACGCGCATCGAAATCAAAGAGCGCTTGGATGCTGTGTACGGTGACTCTTCTCCATCGATGGCCACCGTCAAGAATTGGTTCAACGAGTTTGCACGTGGCCGTACGTCGGTTTTTGATGAACCACGTCCAGGTGCACCGAAAACAGCTGCTACGGAGGAAAACATTAAAAAAATCCATGATCTCGTATTGGCAGATCGCCGATTGAAGGTTCGGGAGCTAGCTGAGACTGTAGGCATTTCAGAAGGAACAGTGCATCATATTCTTCACGAGGAACTCGGCATGAGAAAGCTGTCGGGGCGATGGGCGTTTACTCACACCAGAAAACAAGCGCAACCGTGAGACCACATCGGAGACGTGTTTGGCGCTGTTTAAGCGGAATCCAGCGGAGTTTTTGCGTCGTTTTGTGACCGTCGATGAAACCTGGATCCACTGGTACACACCAGAGACCAAGGAGCAATGAAAACAATGGATCCAGACCGGGGAACGTGCTCCAAAGAAGGCGAAAACTGTAAAATCGTCCGGAAAAGTTATGGCCACCGTTTTCTGGGATTCACAAGGTGTGATCTACATCGATTACCTCGAGAAGGGTAAAACAATTACAGGGCTTTACTATGCCGATTTATTGGGCCGATTCGACGCCGAATTAAAGAAAAAACGACCATCTGGCGAAGAAAAAAGTGCTGTATCACCACGACAACGCACCGGTTCACACGTCTGCCGTTGCCATGGCCAAATTGGTCGAATTACGCTACGAATTGCTGCCCCATCCACCGTATTCTCCAGATTTGGCCCCTTGTGACTTATTTCTGTTTCCTAATCTGAAAAAATCACTCGCCGGGAATAGATATGGATCGAATGAGGAGGTCATCGCCGCCACGGAGGCCTATTTTGCAGTTTGACAAAAACTATTTTTCGGACGGGTTAAAAAAGTTGGAGCATCGCTGGGCTAAGTGTA
This sequence comes from Xanthia togata, assembly GCA_963853775.1. Lineage (NCBI taxonomy): Eukaryota > Metazoa > Arthropoda > Insecta > Lepidoptera > Noctuidae > Xanthia > Xanthia togata. Next base: position 20,475,383 of record OY970798.1, on the reverse strand, counting down.
TCGAACTAAAAGGAGACTATGTTGAAAAATAAATTGCCACTTTTCCAAAATTTTCGTTTACTTTTTGTAGGCTAAGTATTTATTGAATGACCTTCGTATATCTTATATACAACATGTAAAAAAAAACCTTTCCGATCCGTGAGGGTGTTGGTAGGTATCAGTGGCGAGGCGTGGTAAAACAAGACAGGTAAGCTGGAGCAAACCAAAAAAAAACCTGTCTAATAATAGTTACGACGTCACTTCGGATGTTCATCGTAGGCGGGAAAGTTTCTTCTTGTTTACCTAACAAAACAACGGTGTCATTAAACCGTTTGCTTCATGTTAATTAGTGAAAATAATTCTATTCCTACCAGTCCCGAACATAAAACGTATATGTTTTTCAAACTGCACATGTTTTTTGATGAATTCGTCAGATTAAAATGTAAAAAAAAACATTTTTTCCATTTAATTTACTAGAATCTGAGAAAAGTAAACACTGGAAACAATACATTTTATTGTATTTATGTATTAAATACATACATACACACAACGGATTTTGATGCAGTTTTAACTGTAAAAATCATTTGAGGTTGGAATGGTATAAAATCTGGAGGCTTTGTCGAGTCTTAAAAACCGTGCGACGCAGGGGCGGGTTGTGCTAGATCTTTATAAATAGGTGTTAATATTATTATAATGGTATTTTTATTGCAGGTTATAGCTCTGAATGTAGCAGAGCAGTTAGTAAACAAAGGTCTCTTTGAAGATGCCATCACAATGTATGATATTGCTGGGGTAAGTTATTATCATTCATCACCATAATAACAGTTATCATAATTGTTTTGTTGGGGTTCCAAAGCTTCAATCTCTACATGTTTAATTTTCTATGCAGAACTTGGAGAAGGTTCTAGAACTATTCTGCGTACTGCTAGCACAAGTAGTGAACAGTGGCGGCGGCGCCGGCGGTCTACGTCAGCGCTTGTCTACGCTCGCGGAACACGTCTCGAGACGACTGCGCTCGGCTGACGGCACCGCGCTATCGGCCGCGCTGGTTGAAGCATACACCAAGCTCTGCAAGCTGATGACGTTCTTTGATCAGTTCCACAGCGAAAACTATGAAGGCGCTCTTGAGGTAGGACGAGACTATAAGTAGTAGTGTTGGCGAAAATATGCTACACCTCTGTCTAACCCTTCGGGGACGCCTGTTGTGATGTTATGTTAAGATTTTTTAGTTATCATGATAACATGAATACAATATTAAATCTTTTTCTGCAGACACTTCGTGATTGTGAATTGGTGCCACTGAATGCGAGTGAGTTAGACGCGCGAGTATCAGCTGCGCGAACTGCCCGTGGAGAGCTACTGCGCAGTCTACCAGCAGTGTTGCGAGCGCTCTGCACCATCTTACTGGCACAACGACAACGATTACGCACCGCACAGGCGCAACCTCTTGCAGGGCAGAACAATAAGGTAAGAATATAATTATACGAAGATAGACTCAATCCATCCATCCAGATAGGTCGACTAAGTGCCGATTTTTCAGTCGACAGATAACTGAAGATTGGAAATTCGGCACTTATTCTATTTATTCCACAAAGAAAAAACTACTTGGAATCTGGAATAGGTTTCTGATTTATTTTTGACAATTTATTGAATTTTATTTTCTGTGTTGTATCCAGCAAGTGGAATGGCTGCGTGAACAAGCTGAAGTACTGAACACATTCGCTGGCAACATCGCGTACAGAATGCCCGGCGACACCTACAGTCAGCTGGCACAGATGCAAATCCTGATGCATTAGGATTAGGAATTAAATTGTGTTCTTAGAGATAAAGTTCGTTTTGATTATGTATTAAATATTTTTTATTTATAATACTGAGTTTTACTAATACAGGAAACTACATTATACAATGATTCATCAAGGCGGAACATAACATATTATTAGACTTAAAATTAATGAGAAAATCAGTCTTACACACTGTAGTAGATTCTTTCTGCAAGCTGCCTTCGAACTTCTATACCAATATACAAATCATTTACATTATCTTCAGGCATCTCTGTCACTTCATTTATGACTGGCATTGGTTCTGTGTCCATGTAAGGCTGAGGGTCTGGCAGACCAGCTCGTATGCAAAGATTATGTAACACAGCACAAGCATTTATTATTTTAGCTGCTTGCTGTGGTGTGTAGTGCAATGGCCTTTTGTGTAGACACTGCCATCTTCCCTTGAGCTTGGCAATACACCTTTCTATACAAGTTCTGGTTCTACCTTGAAAGTGGTTGTACTGAGAATCTGGTGTGCCTTGCAGGGCATGTAATATAGGTGTCATTAGCCAAGCTCTTTGAGGATATTTGCTGTCTGCTGGAAAATAAAAATAAGTTTGAATGAGGAAGAATTAAAAAAAAAAGTATTAATTTGTAGTGATATAATTAACAAACCAATGAGCCAACTCATCTCTCCCTGCCTGCTGATACTCTCAATAAAAGGTCTGATATTCATTTTATTCCAAATGTATGCACTGCTGGCTGACCCACCAAACCTACAGCACACTGCTATTATTTTAGAATCTGCATCACACATCTGGAAGACAAAATCAATTTGAAGTACCTAAACTGGCATGAGGCAGGCAATAGTGCTCTATCAGTAGAAACTTACAATTTGGGCATGTATAGAATATTGTCCTTTCCTATCATAGAATGCCTCTTCATCATCTCTTGGGCAAACTATTTCAACATAAGTACCATCCAAACAGCCAATGGTTTCAGGGAAATGATATTTTCTGTAAAACCTGTAACAGCAAATCAAAGTTGTACCCCTAATAATGAATAAGTATGTCCAAATAATATTAGTTTCAGTGATGAACTCTTGATTGAAATTACCCTTCTTTGATTTGATCTCTCTGCATCACAGAGCTGGGAAATATGATACAGTCATCAAGCACCATGTTAAGTCCTTCAACTACTATTTTGATAACTCGGCTCACTGACTTCTGTGATATGTTGATACTGAAGTCTTTGCCCACTGACTTCTGGTGTGAACCACTGGCTAAGAACGACAAGGTCACCAGAACCTGCGAATGAGATAAAAATGTTACAAGGAATTGTGGATCTACAGTAGGTACTGAGGACGAACAGTTATTCCAAGTTATTTAAATCACCTTCAAAGGAAATGGTATACCATTAGATCTTTGAGTTTTGGGAACAACAGGTTCCAGAATTCTCAGTATGTGATGGAAAACATCTCTGTTTACACCACAGTTCTTCAAAAGATAGGAATCTGGTAAGTTTACGAAGTCAGATAAGTCTGTGAAATGTCTTCGAGCTATTCTCTCCTTGTAAGCACTGCCTCGTAGCATTTTTAGTTTCAAAAGTGTATTCATTTTTCTCGGTTTTACTTGTATAAAAGTACAAGTATCATAACGAATACCAATAAGATAACCTACATTTTATAATACAAGATATTTCTTTTTTACGAGGTAAGATATGTTTATGAATACCATAACTTTTGTGAAATTATTATTGTGAGAAATTTATGTAAATAAACATCCACACAAACTTTACCCATTCCGTCCACAGACAGAACCTCTAAGTAGTCTGTGGCACAGACTACTTAGAGATACTACGTATTGGTCTGTGGACAGAACACATAAATCAAAGAGTATCACAGATAACTATAGTAGTCGAGAGTATAGTTTTTTAGTCATTGATAAGCATTGATATGATTTATACTTAGAGCAAGGATTTATACTAAAAAACCCAAGATACAGACTCAGCGTCTCAAAAACGTCCGCAAAAAAGAGCGCAACATCTAAAATTGTGCGCTCAATTCAAATAGTATCGCGTCGCACGCGTCATTGCCCGCACGTTAAAAATGCCGAAGTATTGCTTGATTTTTTAAAATAATATTACGTCAAGAACGTTAAAAAAGGATATGATATCGTACTTTCGGTAACTTAGAGTTTATTGATTTGTTTTTTTTATGACTAAATAGCTAAATAGTTACCTAAATTGTAATTATTTTATTATTTGTCTGTAAGTCCTCCTAAAAGAAAGAGATAAATAAATAAAAATAGAACAATAGGGGATTTTGATTTTAATTTATAATTTCACTCAATTATCAGTCCATTAGTGAAAGAACTTAAAAAAATGCATTACAACCTCCTTTTAATTTACTCGATTAATTATTGCTTGAGTATTGATCGAGGCATTCGCAGCAAAACATGTTGAAATTTCTAGTTTCTGTCAAACATTGTATTAAAAATTGACAGGAAAAAGAGATTTCAACATTTTTTTGTGAATGTTTCGCTAGTGCAAACGCAGATACTTCGGCCAAACATCGAGAATTACGGCTAAAAACCACGGCATAATTTGGATCGTGGAACAGGATTTTTTATTTGACATAAATGTTGACAGCTTGTGGCTTTGAGCCACACTTTGAGCCTTGACACTCGACAGTTGTGACAGACAGCTAAATAAAAAACAAACTTGTTACAGTTTAGTGCGGTAACAACAAATACTTTTATTTTTACTAATTTCTTTGTTTATAACAGGAAATCATTATATTTTATAGATATAAGAATTAGCAGGAAGTTTAATTACTGTTTGCAAGAGAATAGAACCATAATTTCGCCACTGTTCATTTAAAATCACAACATTACAACAATGGAAAGACGGAAAGCTAGCCCAGAACAGCTAAACATGCTTTTACATTTCCTTGAGGAAGACAAGGAACTAGCCATTGGAAAATTTACAGGCCTTGAGGGAAGAATTCGTCAGACGAATGCATGGATCAAAATCACAGAGAAACTTAATGCTAATTCAGGTTTTGGTTCTGGTGCAATTAAAACTCCAGATAAATGGCAACAGGTAGGTTATATTATTACATACGGTTATATTAATTTTTTATTTGTGACATTATCTATTACGAAGTCAGACATATAGTTAAATGTGCAAATACAAAATGATTTCAGACATGGAGAGATTGGAAATCAAATGTTAAGAAAAAAGCTTTCAAAATACGGAAAAACCGATTTACACCTGGCTGTAATGCTAACACACAACTAACAGAGGCTGAAGAGAAAATATTAAGACTTATCTGTACTAATACTTCAGTGTTTGGCCTGTCAGGAGTGCCTGAGACTTCAGCAATGAACAACACCATGGTAAGACAGTCTAGTTTTTATATGGTTTTGTCCTACAAAAGTTTGAATATTATTTCTTTAATGATGTTTTTGTATGTGCATGAATGAATAACATTAGGAATCCATATCGCATGTTTCAGGCACCAGCACAAAGTACAGGGCCCACGGATGACATTTGCAGTGCTGATCCTTCTATAAGTAGTATGGTAATATTCCCTATTAAAAATACAACATTGCAGCATCTATTAGGGCTTGTAGCATGTTTTATGTACTGGTAACTCATAAATGTTTTATATCTAATCCAAAAACAATCAAAATCTAAACTCAAAAAATTCTTGAGTTTTAATTAGAATAGAATATTTTTTACTGTTCCTGTAGATGGTTAGCAAATAAAGTTGGTAAAAACTAAAAAAAAAACTACATCATACCTTTAAAGGCCAATCAATCAATCTGCCTAGCCTTTTCCCAACTATATTGGGGTCGGCTTCCAGTCCAACCGGATGCAGCTGAATACCAGTATTTTACATGAAGCGACTGCCTATCTGACCTCCACAACCCAGTAACTGGGTAATACGATACCCCTTGGTAAGACTGGTTGTCAGACTTTCGGGCTTCTGACGACCCGTAACGACTGTCAAAGATCCACGAATGACAGCCGGGACCAACGGCTTAACGTGCTTTCCGAGGCACGGAGAAGTCTCGGTATGTAAAGATGGTCACCCATCCACAGACCAACCCCGGCAAGCGTAGCTTAACCTGATGGATCGACCTGTGCGGCAGTTATTACTTAGCCACGAGCTCCTCAAAGGCCATACAATAATAAGATTTTTTTTATATATAAATAAAAATTATATTCTTACAGAAAACTAAACTATGTACAAGTCCTATAAACAATAGAAATTTAAGATAGGAATAGGTACACATTCAATGTTATTAAAAAAGAAAGTAGGTGAAAGACTAGTTAGTCTCCAAAGTATTCATTAATTGAATAATAATATTTCTGTAATAGGTAGTAAAATATATCATAAGACTATCATTTTTCTATAGTTTAAACCATCATCTATTTAATAAAATTGCAGAAATGGCCATCAGAGTCCCAACACTTCACAGCAGCAGACATAGAGATGAGTCTGGGTGATGGAGTGGTGTCAGACCCTGATGCTGGCATGGGACCCAATGAGGTGTCCTCAGCTCCAGTCACAGGGAAGCCGTTGTGGAAGAGAGGCAGACCAGTCAGTGAGTATTTTTTATGAACAAACATTTAATTTATGCTTATTTTAAACCTAGAATAAACAAATAAAGAAAGTAAAATATAAAAAAAAAAACATTATTTTTTCTTTTTAGGACTTGTACATGACAGACTTCTTATTTTAGAAGAAGAAAGAATAAGAATTGAGAAACAGAAGCTTTTAGAGAAGAAAAGGTGTAATAATTTAAGACTTAAAATGGATAAAGACAGGCTTGAGATTGAAAGACAAAGGAATGTCCTGTTAGAGAAGTATGTCTTTGTTTGTGGTACAAGTTAACTGTAAAAATGAAAAATGATCAATAGGTAAAGCAAAAATGACAGGTTTATTATTCAAATAGACAATAACTTTTTTTTTACGTTTTAGGCTTTTGGTAGCTGTGGAGGCCGTGGCACATCGATGATAATAATTTGAACAAGCATAAAATTATATTTTTATACTATAATAATATAATTAGGAAGAACCGCAATAATAATTACATAATGAGCCATCATTGAGTGTAGACTAAGTTTGTGATATTAAATATTTTAATTGGTTTAATGAGTTTTATTAAACAAAAGACTTCCTAGTCATCATAATGTTCCTGCTGGAATTTCCTGATGGGACAACTCCCATCCATGTTACTTGGGGTCGGTGCAAAACGTTTTTTCTTCCATTCTTCCCTGTCAACCGAGACTAGCTGATAAGACTTTCATAGGTAAGATACAAATTCTCAACACAAAATCAACCACTAAATTACTGTGTGAATGTTTTGAACCCCTGACTATTATTTTTAGCCGTGTCGTCGCGTCCCTTTGGCAGGGTTTGATAACCTAACGAGAATATCAGAAATTATGCTAAGAATGTAGCATTTGTACCAAATTAAATGGAACGTAATGTCTGTCGTTGTCAGCTGTTCAATGCTGTCAAAATAAAAAGCATGTGTTACTGTTTTGTTGTCCACTCTAATAAAAATATCCAACAACAATGGAAAGTAATAATTTGGATCGTGAATTAATTGGCATACAATTTCCTGGAATAGTAAAAAATGAAGACAAAGCTATTGCATGCTTGGGTGGCATTAGAAGCATTTCACAGGTATCTTTTCGTTTCCGTTTCACGTTGACCTTAAAATATTAAATATAGGTTTCCATATTTAAAGTTACAGAATAAGTTTTGATTATTAAATTTGTACAGCGTATACAAGAGTTTCAGTAGCTCGAGCTTGATGAGTTCGTGGATAAGTAATAACTGTCGCTTGGGTCGATCCATCAGGTTAAGCTAAGCTTGCCAGGGTTGGTTTTAGGGGGTCTGTGGATGTGTGACCATCTTTACATACCGAGACTACTCCGTGCACGTTAAGCCGTTGGTCCCGTCTGTCATTCGTGGATCTTTGACAGTCGTTACAGGTCGTCAGAAGACCGAAAGTCTGACAACCAGTCTTAACAAGGGGTATCGTATTACCCAGTTGATGGGTTGTGGAGGTCAGGTATGCAGTCGCTCCATGTTAAATAAAAAAAAAACAAATGTCATTAATTCAAACTAGGCTGAGAATCAGCACTTTTCCAATGTTAAAATTAGAATTACATAAGACAATCCCCCAAAAATGCCCGGCCTTCACCATTTCCTAGTGCTTTAGCTGGGAAGATGAAGTGGCGCAACAAACTCCCTATTAGCTGCACAGCTGTCTGTTTAGTTAGAAAAAACTTGATTCTAAATAATATTACCATATTAAAATACTGGTATTCAGCTGCATCCAGTTAACCGGGAAGCCAACCCCAATATTATAGTTGGGGAAAAAAGGCTAGGCAGATTGATTGAGGTTGATTTTTTAAAAGAGTTTCAGTACCTAATAAGTTTTTTTGACAATTTTTTCAGGTGTACAGTAATTCAGCCAAAAGACGCCTAGGGTTGTCTTTCCAGCCCGAGAATCCATTTGTCCGGAAAGTATATGGTAATTCCAAGAGGGCAGCTGGGGTCTTACTGAAGGTGAAAGTCAAGAAAGTAAAAGAAGGCAATGAAATAAAGAGAGAAGTTGTGTCAACATCTGTGGTTGGCTGTGTCAAGAGTATGATCAGATTTGAATGTAAGTACAGTAGCCGCTCGGTAATCCGGCGCTCACTAATCTGACATGTCCAAAAGTCCGGCATTTTCTGACTTAGCTCTTCTACCTCTTCTACTCTGTAGGTTTAATACAAAAGTGCTGGATTACAGAGTTTTATATTATTATTGATTGCTGTTGTTCTGCAGTCCGGAGTGATTCTACAAGTAGGTAATAAATATGTAAACTAATAAAACAAAAGTACTTTGCAAATCTGTGGTAAATCTTTGTCTTACTAGCTAACTGAAATTTCCTATAGAAATCCAGTAATCCGTTCCGATAATCCAGTAATAAGCGAAAAAAAAGGGTATAATTTTTTATTATTAAGTTGTTATATTGATACTGTGTTATTGGATAAGGCTAGTTCCTTTGGCATTGCCTGGGCGAGCCGTACTTCCAGCAGTCGGTGTCTTTTGGGTGAAATGCTTATAATAATAATGAAATAAAGTATTGGACTGTATTTTAAGTACATGCTTACTCTTGTTTGTTCTAGCAATATGTGACTTCCAATACTTGGCTGTGCATAGAGAAGGAACTAGTGATGGCCCTCTAAGTTGCGCTTTAGAAAAAGTGCTACCTTCAGGAGTAGATCCAATCGATTTTATGCTGTAAGTAGTAACAGATTGTTTAAACTTAATATTTATGTTTCAAGCTTCATTAAATGAAACTTTAATTTTCTTTTGTAGACAGCCATCACCACTACTGCTTATTCCTTCAAGCTTCACAAGATTAGAGAAGCCAATATGTTATGCTTACACTGATAAAAGGTATCCAGATCGGTCTTCTCCCGACCGCGGTGAAAGTGTTCACAGCAAAACCAGAATGTTACGAGGCTCCCAAGTGTCTCCATATATATTTAACCTAACTGATGACTTGCCAAGTGAACCGCATGAAATTTATTTGAAACAGAAGGAACTGAAATTTGATCTACATCCTCGGCTGGTTGAGGAGTATGCTGTTGTAAAGAAGGTGTTACTTTTGTTACCCAAAACATTATGCAATTAAGATAGTGCATATTAAAACATTAAAGGATAATATTCTTTTTTAGCTCCTTGAAGAGAGACCAATCTGGTCATTGAACTTGATAAGGTATCACACAAAGATCAGGCTAGTTTCTCTAAAGGTCATCATGCCTTGTTTAGCCGTCTATATGAAAACTGGACCCTGGAGGTCAATGTGGGTGAGATATGGGTTTGACCCTCGAAAAGACCCTGCTGCCAGAATATATCAAAGTCTGGACTTCAGGCTGAGGCACGCAGGTATGTTTATCAGCCATATTGTACATTTTTGTGCTCACCCAAAATTTCTCAGCATCAGCATTTCACAGCATCTAAAGTCTTTGAAAAAGCAATGAGCGAACGCCTGGGTATATTCCTTTTGTGAAAAATATAATTATATTCGTTGACTGCCAAAACGGATTTCGCAAAAATAGATCTACAACGCTAGCAGTTTACAAGTACATCCAAGAAGCCTTAAATATTTTAAATAACAAACAATACGCAATAGGTATATTACTTGATATGACTAAGGCCTACGATAAGCAATTTAAAATACTATAAAATAAGCTATACGGAATAGGAATACGAGGGAAAGCCATGACTGGTTCGCGTCATATTTGAACATTACAATAAAATAAAAAAAGAAACACAACTCATAAGATCTGATGTCAGACAAATACATGGGTGCTTCAATTCTCCAGGGAAGTGTTAAAAACAATAAAAATAAATAATAACATTATAAAAATCAAATTCAAAAACATTTTATGTATTAATTTACATAATATACATATATTAAATACACGAATAGCAATACAAAATATTTAAGCGAATAATAAGCAATAATAATATATAATTAAATACAAAAAAAAATAATAGGAAACCTACACATATTATATTCTGAGAATACATAAATGAGTGATATCATAATAATAACTGTTGTAAAAAAATACTATAAAAAATATAATAGATAGATAGGAAAGAATTTAAATATTTAGTAATAAGCTTCCTCTCTCCTACTTACTTATTAAAAATTTAGTTGTGCCCGACAGGGTCCATAATTATGTCTATTTATTTATTCTTACCACCTGTATGTGTACATTATGGATTGCAATAAAATATAAATTGATATTGATTTCCGCTTGTTTTCCTAGCGGGCGTGCGTTCCATGATAATGTCTCGCGAAGACATCACGACGGATCGCGAGCGCAAGCCGAAGAGGAGCGCGGCCGAACACTCCGCCTCGGGCTCCGAGGACATCGCCGAGGGCAGCGTGTACTTCCGGCCCGGCATGACGCCCACGCAGCGGCACATATTCTATCAGGTAAACAGGAAAATAATTGTTTACTGACATCGTATTCTTAGTTGTTAGCTTTTTTCCTGCGGCTTCGCCCACGTGGAGGTCAGAAGTTAACACACGAGAATGTACCGTGTACTACCGGGATTAAAAATATCCTATGTCCTAACCCAGGTCTATGTCTATGTCCTAATCCGTTCAGAGCAGGGCCGTAGCCAGGAATTCATTTCGGGGGGCGGGTTAAACAACTTTTTTTTAGAAGAAATAAAGTATTTCTGATTTCAGAGTACAGATTATTTTTTTTTTTTATTATTTATTGTTATTTAAAAAACAGTATTTTTTTTTGCGGGATATTATTTAGGGAAAAATATTTTACGAGCTTAGTCAAAGTACACAGTCACTTTAGGATAAAGGAGCCGTTATGGAGAATATAGGATGCAAGAGCGAGCGAAGCGAGCTCCAATTTCTTTGCGTTCCGCTTCGAATAAGTTACATTTTCTTTCTCATTGACCGTTCATACAGAAATAGAAGTAAGTTTATCTACTTATGCTCAAAAGTTAGAGTATTAAGATAATCTAGGATGCCAGAGCGAGCGAAACGAGCTCGAAAATTTTAGCACGGTATTAAGAGAATCTAGGATGCCAGAGCGAGCGCAACGAGATCGAAAATTTTAGCACGGTATTAAGAGAATCTAGGATGCCAGAGCGAGCGAAACGAGCTCGAAAATTTTAGCACGGGGGCCCGGGATAGGTTAGACTCTCTCTGCTTCGGGAAGTACCTGTGTCACATAAACAGGGAGCCGGACGCTCGGTGTCACCACTGCGTCCACTGTCGAGAGGACACGGCTCGGCACACGCTGGCAGAGTGTGTTGCTTAGGAGGCGCCGTGCCCTCATCTCAGGTGTCGGCAGTGACCTGTCGCTGCCGGCTGTTGTCGGCTCGATGGTCGGCAGCGAGGAGTCCTGGGACGCGGTGGTATCCTTCTGCGAAACAGTCATTTCGCAGAAGGAGGCTGCTGAAAGGGAGCTGGAGATTGCTTTCGCTAACCCGATCCGCAGCAGACGCACCGGGCGTCGGCGGAGGGTGGATAACGCCCTCTTCCAGCCCCCCTAAATGGGTCCAGGGGCGACGGATTTCCCCTGATCCGTCGCCCCATTCCTTCGGACCCGAGATGGCGGCGCGTGGTATTCCACGCGCGCCTCTCTATGATGTAAGGGGGGACTTTAACACCTTACTCCCCCCTAACTCGAGGTGGCCCGCAGAGGCGGGCCGGCACTAGCCGGGGATCGCGGAAGTCGCATTAGATCCCGTGATCCCCGGTGCAAGTGTGAGATGGAACACCGGGGTGGTTTTAGTCAGTAAGAGTCTGACAGACCCCTCATCCATGAAGATTTCCCCCCGAAAACAAAAAAAAAAAAAGGTTAGACTCTCTCAGAGAACGCTGAAATTGTTGCTGTTGTTGTTATTGTTAATTCTATACAAAGTCAAAGTCGATAAAAATACAGTAAGAGTACGCTTAACGCCCTACATAATCTTACTGTTTTTGTAGATTATAAAGTACGTCTATGCGAAATACATAGATTACAATTATCGGTATTAGAGTACGGAGGCACTAATGTGGTCGATCTCTGGATTGAGATTCTGGTTTCTCAAATTTTTGAACAAAAACTAACCAAAACTACGGCCCTGAGAAAAGATAGCACACACAGACAGTCAGTTACTTTCGCATTAATAATAATAGCTAGGATAAAGATTGAAGAACTTCATTTTTGTGTTATGGTTTTCTAATCTTTACCGACTGTAACAATAGATTAATTTAAAACATCTAAATGAGAAAAAGTTAAAGAAAAAAACATGGAGTTAACAGATAAGTATACATTGTGGATCTCTGATCCAACTTACGATGAAACCTGAGCTGCACTCAGAATAAAATGCCAAAGCCCACGTTCGCGCGGACGTAAAAATATCGCGGCGTGATTTTATGGTGCACTGGATTTTCAACTCTCGGTTTTGAGCCGACCGTTAGGAATGCAACGCCCTGGGACGCACACTCTCGTCCCAGCGCGTTGTAAAAACATATTGTTGGATTTTCAACTCTTGCGGCTAAGCAGAGCGTTGAAAATCCAGTGCACGAAAAAATCGCCGCAGGAAAACATCGCCCATGCGATCGTGGGCTAACCATCACTGGCCATAATTTGGGGCCATTTACTCGAATACTCATGCAGGTTTTAGTTTAATTTGAGTGAACTGCTAGGAAAACTACTTTCGGCAGTTATCTTATTCTAATCACTTGTTCCCAGTACTGCGACATCCAACTGCCAGAGGTTGAGGAGATTCTGGCTCCAGAGCCCCCGCCGGGCTACCTGTGCCACGAGAAGCGCGGCTGGCTGCCTCCCAACACCGACGAGATCTGCCGAGACCATATGTTCCAATACGTCAAGGATACGCTGTTCAACAGTAACAACCCTGATTTGAAGTTTGAGGTACTTAACCATAACTATTTCTGTATTTTTCGCATCCAGCGATATTGTTTTTATTCATGATGATGTTTGGCACATCGGAGGAGCTTGTCGCTAAGTAAAAACAGCAGAACGGGTCGATCCCCCAGGTTAAGCTACGCTTGCCGGGGTTGGTCCGGAAAGCACGTTAAGCCGTTGGTCCCGGCTGTCATTCGTGGCTCTTTGACAGTCGTTACGGGTCGTCAGAAGCCCGAAAGTCTGACAATGAGTCGTACCAACGTGTATCGTATTACCCAGTTACTGGGTTGTGGAGGTCAGATAGGCAGTCGCTCTATGTAAAATTCTGGTATTCAGTTGCATTCGGTTAGACTGGAAGCCGACCCCAACATAGTTGGGAAAAGGCTAGGCAGATTAAATAATGATGTTTGGCACACGAGTGTCATCTTGAAATTTTCACGATGACTTGTACTTCAACGTAATGAGTAAAGTTGATCGTTTTTGAGCATCAGGCTAATACTGGGATTCAGATTGCGGCGGGATAGGCAGTAGGTGTATGGCGTTTAAAGAAAATATCTACCGCCGCCTTTTTACAACCTCGTTCCGTATTATGAACCATTACATAACTACAGTGAACCTGATTACACAATATCTATTGAAGTCCCGCTATGTTTTATAAACGGCGCTTATAACTTGCAATTATACCTAACTATTGTGTGGTGTACCGTAACTATTGACAACTACTGGGCAATACTTACGGTTTTGGTTACCTATTGTGATGTGATACCTGCGTAAAAAAACTTCACGTAAAAAATATATATCTTTTAACAACCCGCACGCTGTTTCGCCTCGAATAAGCTAGATGGACAAAATTAAAATAAGAACATTAATTTCGCAATTGTAGGAAGTACCTAAGCAGTTTATTTAAATAATATTTTATGTTAAATTATGTTATTGACATTGTCGACTGGTCTTATTGACGCAAATGAAAGAACAAACAGAAACTCATCAGTATCTAACCTCGCTATTCTCAAACTTCTGTTTGTATGCACTATGACCAAGGAGCCAACCACCACCTCTTAAGCAGTATTATTTTGATGTTACTTCAGTGCGAGAAAGAAGTGGAGCTATACAGGACGTCTAGCTCCATCTCTTTCCCACGCTCAAGTAAGATTCAAATAATACTGCTGAAAGAGGTGGTGGTAGGGCCCCAGAGCTTCCATCACAGCCCCTTTTAGTCAAAGTCAAATACTTTTGAACGTCAAAATTTACAGCAAAAAACAATTGATTCTAGTCGCCCCTTCCAAAAGGTAGTTTTCGTACGGGGAAGAATGGACAAGAAACTTCACCGTTACTCTTTTAAAATGTTTTACAATATTTTGTATATGTTTAATAATATTTTGTATTTACTAATGAGGGTAAACGATGAACGGCACGGTTGGCGCAGTAGTTAAGCGATTGACTGCTGCGCTGCGTGTTGCGGGTTCGATTCCCGCACGGAACAAATATTTGTATGACCTACAAGTAGTGGTTCCGGGTCTGGCTGTTTGTGTATGTGAAGTTTATAAACGCACCCACAATACAGGAGAAATTCCTAGTGGGGCAACGTTTAAAAAAAAAAAATTTGGTAATTCTTCGACACACTATTTTTTACTGATCGAGTCGTAGTCACTAAGTTCTGTAAGTCATATTAAAAAAAACTTAGACTCAAAAATGTATAACATGTACATAATTATAAACAAAACATTAAAACAATAATATTTAAAAAATCTAGCATGTGTACAAGTTACTGGCTTTGAAAGTTGAAGTTAAAGATTTATAAAGACTTCTAACTGAACTATCTATATGTATAGCAGGTCTTGTTTTTTTTTTTAAGTTACCATTATTTTCACCGTAAAAAGCAATTACCTACCTTAACTACTGGCGCCTTGGAGCCGCCAGTGCCCCACTCCGTCTCGCTCTCACTCAGTCCGCGAGCAGTATGGTACGAGTGAGATAAAAAGTGAATTTAAGCTGAGGTAGTATGTGCTCTTAACTGTGACCACCTAAGATTCGTCACTGTGGCTGTGCATGAACTTGGCAGTTCTGAACTTCGCGCAGAAGGCTGCGCAATAACCTTTTTTAGGAACCAAATGGTGACAATGAGGCGAGTGTGAGCGAGAGAACATGCATGAACATGCGCGAAAGTTCGCAGAGCCTATGTTCAGACCTGCCAATATTTATCAGCCGTATTGTATGTTAAAGGTTAATTTATTGGATTCGGAGGTTTGGGGATATTGTTACTGTCAGGTAACTAAGAATCTAACGATGACTTTTGTCCACCTGGCTGTTTTACGTGAGATACTGTAAGCCGTGTATCCGATAGGAAAATTACCATGCAAAATGTCATCCCCTATTGAACCCCTATAGGCATAGGGTCTATGTAATACGGCGTATTTATAAAAATCCAGCTATTCCTGCTCACTTCTGCTTTATAGGGAACTCTTGTGCAAAATTTCATGCTTCTAGACCCAGCAGTTTATGTTGTGCGTTGTCTGTCGGTGAACGAACGAATTTAACATTTTTATTAAGTAGTACATCGATTTCTAACTATCTATCTGAAGTGCATCTGTTATCTTTAAATAGTAATCTGATCTATATCTAGCCGTAGAATAGGAATACGTAATTAATTCCTGGATTACACGAGAATAACATATATCCTTAAGCCTCTCCACCACAGCCGCGTTTTTATCGGTCGATAATAACGCAAGCGATATTGCGATATCTGTTTTAGGTACATTTTGTATTAGGACGGCCACGAAGTTACACACTGCTGCGATAATAACGACGTAATAGAAGTAGGATGCTTGCGTTCCTCCGTCCTGCGATATTCCGATCTGTGTTCTTAGAACATTTTGTATTAGGACGCAAACAAAAATTAATAACGTTAGTACGATGCAGTGCCTGCGGGAGGCCTGTTATGTAGTATATCTACGTTACACGCAGATGTTAGAAATATCGGACGATAAAAACGCAGCTGTGTGCAAGATATCGGGACGCATATTCGCAATAACGCTTGCGTTATTTATTATCGACCGATAAAAACGCGCCTGTCGGGAAGGGGCATTAAGTATCGACATTCTTAATTGATTAATTGTACTTAGGTACCTTACTTAATATAATTTTGAACATTTCTTTGTGTCGCAGGGCAGCGACAGTGATTCCAACTCGGATGACGACACAGCGATCAACGATATGGATGAAACCGCGACACACGATATGGATGAGACCGCGACGAATGACATGGATGAATCGTGAAACTAAATAAATGTCTTTGTCAGTTAATATTCTTCTAGCTTTTCTTTTCCGTCCCTTTGTTAGTAGGTATCTTGGAAGTACCTACAGATGTTATATTTAATAATGGTTAGAAGTAATATATAAATAGGTTGTAGCTAAAGGCCTTCAGAAAGGTCAGGTGCGTAGTACTCGCAACCGACGTGCGTGCATCCACGCACGCCACCAGATAATGGACTTAGATGAGACCAATAATGAAATGAGACACCAGATGAATGAGCTTAAACGAAGCAAAAGGAGTATGTAAGGATCATAGCAGGTGGCGTTCTATAGTTTCTGCCTACCCCCATGGAAAGAAGGCCTGAGTTTATTTATGTACAGAACAACTATTTTCTTAATGTCCCTCAGCAAACTTCGTGTTTCGTCCGTCGTCGGATTTCTATTGCACTTGGTGCAGACCGGACGCTCTCAATCGACTTTGAAGTAAAAAAAAAAGTAAAAAAGTTTATTGATTCATCAGTTAGTGTTACAATAAATAGGTACAACACTGGATCCCGCACTAGGATACTCTGTGTCGCAGGATCCAGTCTCGACGGATAAAAAGAGTTACATCAAGAAATCAACAAAGACAACGGTGTCTGTATAATTAATTAAACTTAGGATAGAGAACTTAGTATATAGAGTTGTCAATACTCTTTTAACATAATGTAATTAAAAAAAAAAAAAAATAACAATGGGAGGGAAGCGGCTAGATTGGCGAAACACGAAGCTTGCCGAGGGACATTAAGAAAATAGTTGTACTGTATGTATAAGCTAGATTCATACATTCTGTAATCATAGTTAAAGTAAAGTATTTCTTATATAAAACTTAGAAAACAAGAGACACGCGCTTAGATAAAGTTATTTATTTAGACCTCGACGAAGAACAGTTGGCACCTTACCAAAGTGAATGATTATTTCTGAATGTTACAAACAACTAAACGAGTAGGTAATCATTCATGTTGCTGACCGTACAAAAGCCGCCTATATTGACGACATTACACAGAAGATTACATACATTCTAGCATGTAGATTAGGTAGATACCAACCGGTATTCTTAATGTCCTTACAAGGTCAACTTATTCTACATCGTAGTACGATAGCCAATATTAGTTAAATAATACTTAGTTTATAATCTATACATATAATTAAAAACAAAAAACCCGACTGCAAAAACACATAGGTGTAATCACTGAAAAGAGAAAAATAAGTAAGTATTGAACTTTGTTTTTTGTAAGATATCGCGGGAAAAACAAGTTACACCATATTTATTTTATTTATTATTTCTAGTTATTGGCCTGCAATACCTTAAAAAAAACAAGTTCGATGCTTGTTTTTAGGGTTCCGTACGCAAAGGGTAAAAACGGAACCCTATTACTAAGACTTCGCTGTCCGTCCGTCCGTCTGTCACCAGGCTGTATCTCAATACTCAATATATTTATTTGCAATATATCTCACGAACCGTGATAGTTAGACAGTTGAAATTTTCACAGATGATGTATTTCTGTTGCCGCTGTAAAATACTAAAAACATAATAAAATAAATATTTAAGGGGGGCTCCCATACAACAGACATGATTTTTTTGCCGATTTTATAGATAATGGTACGGAACCCTTCGTGCGCGAGTCCGACTCGCACTTGGCCGGTTTTCTTTTTTCAGTTATTTTTTGCATTACTGGCTGGTGGAAAGTTCCGTCATAGTAACTTTTATCTATTTCGAGATGACCCTTTATCTAGAGTTTAGAAGAGCACGTAATGTGTCCCGATGAGCATTCGTGTTTAATTATATTTATTCAACAAATTACTAACGTTGAGCGAATGTGTCTGACTGTAGGGGCAGTACGGTAGGTTCTAATAGGTATCGAACTATCGACCTACGATGATTATTGTTGAATCAAAGTTCTCCCGACTAGACTTTAGAGCGTCGTGCAAAGAGTATAGTAACTACTTATAGGGGAAATGCAGATTGGTGTTAACTTACTTCTTTGTGAGTTGTGACGTATCGATAAACTGTGTTTAATTTTTAAAATGCCCGTCTTTGTCATGGATACCCAACTGCTCGTGTTAACGAAATTAGTCAGTCAGTATTAGGAGAGTAGCGGAGCCAAGTTTCCAGGAAGCTCTGAAAACATATTTTTTTAAACAAAATATTTGCCCCATCCTAGACTCCTAAAAACTATATCATTTATACAAACAGCCAGACCCGGAACAACTATCTGTAGGCCACACAAATATTTGTTACGTGCGGGAATCGATTCGATCCTGCGACACGCAGTGCAACAGCCTATCGCTTAACCACTGCGACAATCTCGCCATCATCTTTCGTACCTAGTGGCTGTTAGACATTCCCTCACTGTGCCATTTGGAACATCTCGTCTTACCGGCTCGTGAATTCATCACTGACTGTGCGTCTCATATTCAATGGACAGCCGGTACAATGTTTGACTGCATACCAGCTGGATTAGATAGGTACTGCCAGGGCCGTCTTTAACCTATTGGAGGCCGCGAGCACTTTAGGATAATGGGACTCCTATGGAGAATGCAAGAGCGAGTGAAGCGAGCTCGAAAGTTAAAACACCCCCGCCTGTTATAAGTTAGGTTTTCTTTTGAAAGCTACGACGCTGGCCGAAACTAGAGGGCCCCATGTATCGCGGGGCCCAGGGCACTTGCCTGGAAAGGCCAATGGAAAAGACGGCCATGGTTACTGCTCGCACTTACTGTTCGTCTTTGTAGGCAGTAGGTATGTTGTTATTACCGCAGAGTGATACAGCCCATCCTTCTGAAAAAAAAAATGTAGGCAGTAAATTTTTTGCTTGGTAAGTAGGTACCTACTTGTCCGTAAAATACAAGGAAAAATATAAAAAATGTTGTGTATTAGACATGGAGGTTAAAGTGGACCTACATTATTGACCTTGCATATAAACGCATACAAACGCTTTGGCATTTCAAACGAAAATATTGAATTTTTATTGGTGGCTTGTGATGTAATGTGACTTTTGTCTAGATATATTAGTAAGTGATCCAAAGTGACCTCTACTGCCTGTTACTACTTAAGTGATAACATACATACAATGTGCCAATGTGCATTTTCCTTATGTCAATTTTAACTTGATAAGCTATCGTCAAAATTTCTTATCTACCTGATAATATGGTTTTATGTCAACCCCCGAAACAATGCAAAACATTTCTCAATACGATATTATCGTAATAAATTACAAAATAATCAGATTTTCAGTACCTACCTACTTAACTTTATTTTGTAATAAAAAAAAGCTAATAATATTCCCTTGCGGACACGTGCGGTCTTAGTGTCATCATTACATTACCTACATGACAAAGATGTTTTGGGCTAAGTCCACAAGAATACCTACGTATAAAATTTCCAAACAAAACCATTGTCTTTGAGTATTTTAAAACAAAGAAATTTAATATTCCCTTGACAAATTATGTTTTTGTTAAAATAATGCGTAGGGCCCAGTCCAGGCTGAATAAATTTGAGGTTTATGAGCCAGAATCAGTGCCAGAATACTACCTTTGCAGACATATAGGAATTTCATTACAAAAAGAAAATACCTGTAACCTGTAGGTATATTATAATGAGTTATAAGTATTTCATTATTAACTCGAATCAGATGAAGTCGAAGGGCTCTTGAAATGTGGGTATACTTAGTAACAGTACTTACCAACAGGTAGGTAGGTAGGTACTAAGTATTTGTAAATCTCTGCCCAACCCTTCGTGGAATGCAGGCGTGATGTTATTTGTTCAACAATCTAACTAGATACTAGTGCCTGGCTAGGAGGGGCATCCGCTCAACATCAAGATCAAGGACAAGACAAGATCAGAGGGGCAATTCCCGTATTTTTTAAGAACGTTCGCATTTACATCTCATTCGCAATCTGTCAAAAATACCTTATAATTATTTACCAACATTTTTGACAAGTTTGACAGATTGCGACTTGAATGTGAACGTTTTTTAATTAAGTACGAGAATTATGTTCTAACAATTATAATATTTATGTACTTTTATTTTTTGTTTGCTTCAGTTCAGTACTAACCCCTCAAGTCCTACATTAAATTCAACTGATCATTGAAGATTTTTTAATATACATATATTTTCTTTATTTTTTTAACAATACACACTTGCTTTTCCAATTCACTTAGACATTGGCAGAATAGTCGACATCGGCTTTGCTTGCCTTAACAATAAATAGAATAGAATAGAAGTACGAGAATTGGCCTTCAGATCACTCAAAACGCTCACTTCTGTTGTTTTAGCCCTTCACGAACTAGGCTTGTAAAGAAGCCTAGTTCGTGACATGGCCAAGAAGAGGGTGAAATAGTTATTATGGTTCCGTTTCAGACAAGGCGCGTATTTTTTTTACAGCAGACTTAGCAATCCACGACCCAGCAACCCGCCCAGACGTCTGACGAAGAATTTCGAGGAGAGCAGACCCCACATGATAGGATAAGGCTAGGAAGAGATAAAGATGTATGGAAGAAAGAGCTGCGTTGACTCCATATAAATTGTAACAAGGGGAATTTGACACATTACAATCCTTATGATTTTCTTAAGAAAAGAGAGAAGATGATAGTTATACCTACCTTCTCCACAGATGTATACAGATGGTTCACTCCGCATTTTAGGTATGAAATGAAGCTACAAGAAGTAACACGGCGGGCTCTCGTATTTGATTTTCGACGCTCTGCTTAGTGCCGAGAGGTGAATATTCAACAGTGTGTTTTCTTGACGCGCTGGGATACGCGCTGGATGCGCTCTGTTGGATTCTCAATGCTCGGCTCAATATCGAGAGTTGAAAATACAGCGTACGAAAAAAAATCGCATCGATAAAATACGTCCGTACGTACCTGTATGATGTAAGAGTTACGCGATAGAAAGAAAGGTAACTTCTAGGTGAATGTAACTGTAAGTAATTAGCGTTGTGCGACCTGAATTATACTTTAATTTGTCGTAGCAAGTCGCTTTTTATTTTAATGATTTTGCGGAGTGACCCATCTATAAAGAAAAAAAGAAAGAATGAAAGAATCATATTTATTTGGACACAGTTCGTGAAACACGAATAAAAAAATAAAAAGTGAAAATAATCTAATAGCAATAATAGTGTGTGCCTCACGACTGCGTCAAAAAGGTTCATCTCAGCAGTCTGACGCTGGTTTTCTAATGAACCCCTATGGGTGAGGAGTAACAGCTATACTAATACAAAACTATACTAATCTGTGCTTCTACTTGAATTGTTACCAAGTAGATTTGTCTGTTTTTCAGCGTCCATCTTGAACAAAGGCGGTAGGGCGGCGCAGTCCCTATCGCTACAGCACATGTGTCTTTGTGTAAGTACGTCCGATATGGACTTATGAGTCACGTATATGGACATTGTTCTTTTCTTATGTATGCAGTAGATATGTACTTCTTTGAACTATGGACTGGTCGGGCTCGTGCTACAGATAAAATGGTGAGCCTTGAAACATTTTTTATTTATTCATAGCATCAATTAGGCCTCCATTAAACTTGTAAGTTTTCCTCACGTAAGTCGCTTACGTAGTTAACTTACGATAAATTTGTAAAATAATGTAAACTCTCTTGTAAGTAGCTTATTGTAATTTCTCATAAGTTACTTATATAAGTTTTACGGAAGCAACTTACAAGTGTAATGGTGGCCTTATACTTAGTGTCACTGGACACTGTCACTGTCATTAGGCCTTAGTTTGGCCATCGAGCAGGCTTGAGTTCGATCCCCTGATACTTTTAATTTATTTTAGCTAAGTTGGAAAATACGTTGCTATTTAGAAAAAATAATGGATGCCTAGAATTCGGCGGCACGGTTGGCGAATTGGTAGTGGCTGAGTAACCGTTTTCTGCCCTACAAGTCAGTCGTGGGTTAGCATACAACATAATCAGCCTATAATGTTTCCACTGCGGCTGACACACAGGCCTCCTGTCTTCGATCTACCACGCGGGCCCAGTGCGGGTTGGTGGATGTCACATGACTTCGAGTTTTTGGTTCTAGGACATGCCGGTTTCCTCACGATGTTTTGCTTCATCGTTTTGAGAGCAGTGGTGATGAAATTATTTATACAAAGTAAAGCGCCGCCTGGGTTACAACTCTCGACCTACAAGACTGTAGGTCGAGAGTTGGTACTCGTAAGTCGGGGTCGTTACCATGCCCACCACTGCTCTGTCTATGAATCTATTCCTGATCGATGCTTGTGCATGTGCAATTTATGACAGTATGTAAATGCACCCACGATACCTACATTAGAAAATCCTAAATAACGAAGCGTTTGTTTTTAAGTAGAAAAAAATTGCCTTTAATTTTAAGAAGTCCCCACATTCTCTCCACCTCCAGTAGACTTAGGGTTAGTACAAGGAGATTGGTAAACTTTCTTTGGTCATTTTATCCGTACTTGTCAGGTTTTCAGGGTGATGCAATGTTACCTATTCTATACAATAGAGTAAATGGCATCACACTCGTCTTATCTGTTGTTTTAGTAGACTAGAGTTTACCTAATGCAATTGTCTATATAACCTTCCTGAAAATTCTGAAACAATGTTGCAAGAACCATTTGATGAGTAATAAGTAGGTATCAGATGAGTGATAAGTATCAGAATAACCACGAAATTTCGCGTTGTTGCATAACTTTTGAATTAGTCGAGATTTTTAATTCATATTCTGTATGGCATCTCTTTAGGTCATGAGCTATCCGAATGTCAAAATATTTGGGCGTGAAAATTGATTCGCTGTTACAATGTATATACAGGGTGTCCAGTAAATAGCACGACATACTGCAGGGGGTGATAGCTTGGGTCACTACCTATCAATACAACACAATATATTAAGTTCAGCAAAATCTTACGGATTTACAGTTACAAAATTTTCCGAAATATCGAAAAATCTCTACCTTGAAACAGATTTTTAAGCATCTCGTAATGAAAAAATCTTTTTCTAGAACTTTTTTTACATCAAATTATTCGTGAATAGTTACTCTACTCATTATAAGTTTTTTATCAAAAACAAGAATGTTTTGAAGAAATAGTTTTTTTTTGTTAAAATTTTCACAGAACAATTTTCAACAATTAAATTTTGTAAAACTGTAAATCCGTAAGATTTTGCTGAACATATATTGTGTTGTATTGATAGGTAGTGACCCTAGCTATCACCCCCTGCAGTATGTCGTGCTATTTACTGGACACCCTGTATATGCAACTTGTCTATAATATTTCTTGACTCGTGCTACCAAATACTTACATTGCATGATGTTTTTCTTATACAGAATAGCTCCGTGTAAGTTAGGTAGATATAACTTATGAGTAAAGACACATATGATAATTTCCTTTGTGAGGGAGTATAGGTAAATCGGACTATCTAATCATTTTTATATTACTATGTAACGAATATCCGGCAGCATGTATCTAGCTGTGCATACCTAGACATCTACGATTTGTTTAGTTGCATAATAAGGGGTCATTTCATAAACGTTTACTTAATAAATTGCTTACTAATACTTTTTTTGAATGTTTCGTAACTTTGGCTAGATAGAGAGTAAGTTACTTTTATGTAGGTTGATAATAATGATCTAGGTATTACTTAACTAATTAAACTGCAGTTCGGTAACAACATTCTCCTGATGCACTCGTAATCTTACCCTTTTTATTCTCACCTATGGTAAGTGATGGTGTTACCTATCTATTGGATTTAGAAGCCTAGACAATATGAGAGGCTGATTTCGTTGTTACTAAATGTATGACTCTGGCTGATGAAGTAAGTATGGATGGATCCTATTATAAAATCACTAACATAGAAACTTTTTGTGGTGATGGCGAGTGAGGAGTGTTTCGGATGCAGAGGACCCGAGGTAATACAGCAGATAAGTATTTTTGGCGGAGGGGTTAAAAAAAAAATAGGGTTAGATATTCTGATAGATACCTCAATCTGTGCTACATCCATTGTTGCCTCACCGCTGTAACAATACTTTAATATTGCACCCCTTGCTAGTGGAAAGAGATTGTATCAGTAAATAATGTTGGTGTGTAACGCTTGCTCAAAACAGTGCAACAGTTGAAGTTCAACAAGAAATTAAATCTGTGACTACACATGGCGGTTTGTTTTCAAACTGTTACAATACAGAGTAAGTTGCGAGGCGCTAGGCTGGGGCACAAAGTAAGCGTGTGCGCTTATCGTGTCTATATATTGGCTGGCTGCTTGCGCGCGCGCACACTCGCTCACGCCTCTCACCGCCGCACGATCGATTTTCCGCCCTTTATTGTGATTTCCACCGGCGCGTGAACTACGCGAGTGAGGTTAGTGCATTTTTACAATTCCGTTGTTTTATTAGTGAAAAAATAGAGCGAAGGTTTTGCAAGCGTTTGTGTTCAAACTGTGTTGTGGTCGTTTTTGTGCACGTACGTCGTTGTGGATTTACGAATGGATTTTATTGTTAGGCCAAAATTATTAACTTTATTTTTTCTTTAAGTTTTTAATAATAATTATTATTATTAAAAACTGAGCTGTGGCAAGCTGTTATTGGACTATTTATGTGTGTATTACAAAAACTAAACTAAAATTATTTAAAATATGTAAATTATTTAAAATACAAACAAAAAACAAAGTTAATACCTACTTATACAGTATGAAAAAAAAATAGTGCTTCTGCATTACGATGCAATTTAAACTAATTAGGTACCTACAACCCATACTCATCAAATAATTATACCCAATCTTGCAATAATATATTTAACCAATTTCCTACCTAAGTACATAAGATCTTAATAAATTAAAAACCTGCATAATTAAAACCAACCCTTCGGAAATCGCACTCATTATATTTAATTTATCAAGCATTGTTTTTATTTACGCCACAAACCGCAAGTTCAAGCTAAACGCCCATTTAACGAGAATAAGATATATTAGCACAATTAACAATCAATCAGATATCTAATTATTACTTAATGTGCTTATTTATCTTTAGGCAAAAAAAAATATCTTTTCATCCCACCATCTCGGAAAGAGTATTTTTAATCTTCAGTATCTGAGTGGAAAAGCCGTTTTTATTCTCTAGAGGATAAAGTAAATTGAATTTAGAACATCGTGTGCACTAAGTTTGTGAATTAAAAAAAACATTAAACCTATTTACTGCTACCTCTATGGTGCCGAATATATCATACAACTTTTTTTTAATTTGTTAAAAACTCAGACTCGGAACCTTCTTGGTGTTCTTTTTTCAATTTGCTTTGTACGCGGTTCTTTACGCGGCATTTTTTCACGTCATTGTTAAACCTTAGGTATATTAAAAACAAGAACTTAATTATACCTTAGTATTATTTTGTTATAATTTAAAGATTATTCTGTAATACTTACCTGTCATAATGTAGTAATTAATACCTAAACTGAAATAAAAGTGTACCTATCTTGTGATTGTAAACGTTTTTTTTTTTGCATTTAGTCATTTCCTCGCTGAGGTGGAATGAAAAGTTACGTGTTGCACTCGAGTGCAAAGATTTTTCACCTCGTGCTCTTTTGATTCCCTCGCTAACGCTCAGGATTCTAATTTTGAATCACTCGCTGCGCTCGTGATTCAATTTTAGAATCCTTCGCTTGCTCGGTCATCAAAATTGAACACGCGGTTAAAAAGCAACTTTGCACTCTTGTATAACAAATAACTATTATCTTTATCTATATGTAATAATTAAATACTTAATAATTTAACAACAAAAATTTTATACATTCATTAAAACAATTTCTATTACCAGTACGGGTTAATTGCGTAATACACGAATTCAGAATCTGAATCGTTTTGAAACAAATTGCTTGAACTGTCAAAATTAAACAAATTTGTCGTAATCGTTTACGAAAATGTGTTGCGTAATTAGATAGCTGAATGCCTTTAAAATGTCAATGAATATTTAAATGACTAATTTAAATTAAATGTTTTATAAAACAATAAGAAGACAAAAAAGGCCCCCTTCCTCTCTCGTAGTGTTGCTGTGCCCGACAGGGTCCACAATGATCTTTGTAAAACCTACCACCTAAGTTCGCTTTGTGGAAGCAATAAGTAAATTGAGTACCTATTTAGTACTTTAACTCTAACTTTTTTTGTAATGCGTTGACTAAGGCATTACAAAAAAACAAACTTCATCATTTTAGCGTACGCCTAGACTAATCGGTAGACTCATGTATGTGTCTACAATTATTAGTAATTTATTAACTAAGCGAATTATGTAGAACAATCATTTACTCGTGTAGAGTTGATTGAACTCAAGATAAAATATCAAATAATCATACATAGTCGAAGAGCTCTTCACTCAATGTCTATTGTATTTGTTTACATAGCTTCATTAGATAGGTATATAAAATATATATAGTATAGTAAATAGGTGTGTACTCGGTTTTGTTGTTATGGCTTTAAAGATCTTTCGTACGTAATGATGGTCATTATCAAATCTGTTTAACTAACCCTAATTGGCAAAAAGGTACGTTTTAAGGATTTATATTTACACTTCGTATGTCGATGTGAATCATACCTAGGTACTTTCTGTTTAGCATTTTGAATGTCAATTTCGTTAGGTATTAGGTACTATTACGTCATAAGGATTTTCTTTTAAATACTCATGATTTCAAGTAAAGCTTCATCGTTACCCTAACTACAAAACTTAACTACCTACTTATATTGTGAAAGCTTCAGTTAAATAAAACAACTATTCTTTTAACAAAAATAACCTGCCGATTATATAAAACTACCCAGTTACTTAACACCATCAGAAATGATACTAATCACCAGCTTCGAGACTAACAGGTCATTTTAGCAATGGTTGATGAATTTGTGCAATCGATCTCCAACGCAATGATGTGTTTTTAAACGTGGAGTCGCCGACACGTGCGCAGGCGCAGCGTGGTCTGAATCCACAATAAGTCCTTGCCTTGCGGCCAGTGTCATGTCAACACACGCCACTGGCCGTAACTTAACGATGCTCTTTGAGAATAATGTATGTGGACGTTTTATCTGATCAATTAAGCCAGCTGATATCGTAGAAACCTTGTTGCTATAGCATATTTCGTAATTAAACAGTAAAATGTTCTTTTAACCCGTCGCACGCGCAATTAGCAGACACAATAGAATTTTATTGTTATTTGCACACATGGGGTGCAATATAGATTTCAAATATAGATTGGTTGTGAAAGGTGGCTAAAATAATGGGAACGTCCTTATCTAAGGGGACATCTGACTTACGAGACAGAGGTACCTACCTATTGTTTTTTTATCAGGAAATTAACCAGTTACCTACGTTCCAGATACCAAAATGAGTTCCACCGACTTCAGACTGGAGCGTAGCGTTGAGCTATCGCCAGAAACAAGAGCTATCGCTGAGCAGGAGTTACGCGAGACCCCGGAGAGGGTCCGTGAGGCCCTCGAGAGGCTCAAGGAACTACTGAAGGAGACCAAAGACTTGTGCTTCGCAGAGGACGATGAGCTTCTTACAATCTTCTTGCGCCCTTGCAAGTGGTATCCAGAGAGCGCTCTAGCACTTGTAAGTTTGTTTAAATATTCTGTTGGAGGTTTCATTTTTATTTTTTAGCGGTGATTTGTGACTTGATTTTTACCCGTCTGCCTGACAGCAAAGACAGGGTTATTTTTTATAGTGACAGGACTTGACTATTACTGAAATCCATTACTTCATGTATGTTAAATTATTCACATGTGGTTAATGGACCATGGCAAGTAGGACTTCGGTCGCGGACTACATTCAAGTAGGCTAGTCTTAGTAAATCTGCTGCTTTAACTCTTTCAATAAAATAATTAAACCTGTAACAGTTTCCATCTATACATATTAAAAAACAAAGTCGCTTTTCGCGTTTGTCTGTATGTCCGTGTTGTTCGTCTAAACCACGCAACAGATTTTGACGAGGCTTTCACCATCGTTTAGAGAATTTATTCCGGAAGATTTATGTGTAAAATAAGTTAGTATTAAAGTTACGTTTACCTAAGAAACCACGATGTTTTGTCAAGTCGTAAAAACCGTGAGAAAAGGGAACGTTTAATTGAACCACTCGATATCTTTAACAACCATACGCGTGTAAGCTAAGCGGGTCATATTGTTACAGCCTACTAAATTTGCGCAACAGAACTACATAATGTGGTGATGTTTGGCAACTTCAATTACAAACGGTTAACGACTGATTTCTTTGGACTTGTCCTAGACCCCGGTTATTGTACGGTTTATACCAATTATAATAAACGAATGTGATGGAGCCTCTAGTTGAGGTTGGAACATCTCCTTGAAATAGTCGACGTAATCTACCTATGCATGTTCGGACTGCTTATTTTACGAGGTATACGAGGTAACCTTTTTGTACGAATTAAATTAATCAATATCGAGTAGAGTATCAAAAAATCGAGTAGGTAGGTAATCGAGAGGTAATCATTCGTCAAATGGTGCTGCTGAGGTAGGTAGGTAACTTGAAATAAAAGTGAACACAGAAGTTATTAATGAGCTTGATGTGAATGTAAATGAAACTGACTTCTGAATGATTGTACCACAATAATTTAGAAGTCAATTTCAATTACCAAAGGGTCATTAAGGGATCATTAGCATTAATGTAGATAATTTGTCAAAATAATGATTAGGAACCGTAGCTCGGTAATTACTTCGTCACTTAGTAAGCATCATATTTAACGATAATTTAAAGTCTAAAAGCACTTGAAAGAGGTTTTAATTAGGTGCCGTAAGTGGGTTCCTAGTCCGAGATCTATAAACGTTACTTAGCACGTACTTTAACTAAGCGTTATTCCTATCACTGTCGCAGAACTGCCAAATTATGTCTATTCTATTCTCGTGCTTTAGCTTACCAAAGCACGAGAATTGAATAGAATAAAAATATGCAAATTTGGATATTACATAATAGGTGTTATGTTATGAGTTATGATACATTACAACTCAGCCATATTTCACCATTCGGCATGTAAACATTTTTATTATAATTCACTTAAGTTTAACGAAAAGTCAGATCCATCAGAATTTAGGGCGACTCAGCAATTTTTTTTCTCTGATAAAAACTTAGTAATACTTTAATACGTTTTATCCATTAAAAATTAACGTAGTCTACTCTTAAACAGCACTGTTGTCAAGCCTTTAGCCTCCTCATCCTCTTTACTCTTTAGTTTTCTGTTGTTAGCTAAGTGACGTTTATAGAAATAGGCTTTAAAGTTCTAGAGAGCTTCTTTAACTTTCAAATGAGTAGGTCGGCACTGCAGACAGATTTTACTTATCACATCAATAATTACGAATTTCTCAATTACTTATATTCCAGTATTAGGCCCAAAATTTCTTATCGCTATCTTAACGTTTATATTATTCAAAATGTATATAATGACTATATTGTAATAATGCGTTAAGTAATAATAGTACAATTCCATTTCACCTTGCAAACACAAAAATAAAGAGGCTCTGTGGATGTTGTAACTTTACTCAAGTACTTGAAAACTTCGTTGATTCTATTAAGTGAATAAATTATCGCAATCATAGATATTTTTTCGCCAGCGGCTTCGCCCGCGTGATATCTTTATAAATTTTAGCCTATGTTACTCAGTGATATATGGCATTCAACTTATGAAAGAATTTTTAAAATCGGTCCAGTAGTTTTTGAGTCAAAAATACAATATTTTTTTCTATAAAATATTATTATAGTGTAGATGTAAGTAGGTATACACAATACATGCTTACCTATTTAATGATATCGTAATGCAGTGACAATGTTATACAATAACAATTAAACGTGGATAACCAATATCTTGAGGACGTTTACTTTTTATATGTGTTTGTTCTTTATTCATTTGCTTTTTATGAAGCTATTGTAGGTAATGAGTAGTAGTAAAATATAAGTGTTTATTACGGCATTGTCATGTGTGTAAGGTTGTATGAGTAAAGTAACGTTACCTATGAACAAAAGCCTCTTCTTTGATTGTTGATGTAGAGCAAATAGAGCAAACAGGGCCTGCGATTCTTCATACAAATGTCTTCCCCTGTTTTCTTCCTGAATAATGCCTCTAAAGCAGTATTTTTTTTCTTCATAAAATCAAGGTCTGCTGTAGACACGTCCCTGTTGTTTCCTTTTTTTCAGCAACTCTATGGTAAAGAAAATATGACCCTCCAAAAATTTAAAAAAATGCTCCATTTTTACCGCCGTGATTAGAGGACTACCAGACAAATTCGAAAAGTTTTTAACATAAAAGAAAATGATAGGAACCTAGACATACTCTTTCTAAAAATTTTAATATAAAAATAATTGAATCGGCTCAGTTTTCGAGGAGAAAAAAGGGGAATACGAAAAGTCGATTCGTCAATTTTTTTTATGATATATTCGGTCTGGCTGCTGTTGTACCTATCGGACTCTACGGAGGCAGTTTTGAGGAAAGACGACGGCATTAGTTTCTCCAAATACCTATTTTACAAATTCCTCGCAGCCTCTGTTCCCTCTTATGTAGTTCTATAAGATATAAGCCATTTGATTTAAGGAAACACTCAGTCATTTGACTTATTTGGAATGTTTGTTCTGTTCCCACAGACAAGCCATGAAAACGGTTTTGCAGGGCATAGTTCTTAAGATTTTTTATAAACTTTGCTCATGATAAATAAATAAAATAAATAAATAATAATAATTTCAGGCTGAAATATTCGTAATTTGTTGTAGTATTGATTTTAATGAAACTAAATTGTAGGTACCTAATTAAAATAAAATTAAGCTGGCGGTTCCTCAGGGCGGTTCAATGTTTACCAAAATTATACTCATTTATCTCAAAACATAATTAGGTACACCGTCTATTGTGGAATACAATACAATGCTACTCTCTCTTATCACGATAGATATCTATGGAATTCTAATATCTACAATACTAGGTGCAGCAATAATTGGACTGCCTCGTTGGTTCAGTGGGCGCAAGCGCTACTGCTGAGCATGAGGTCCCGAGTTCAATTCCCAGGTCAGGAAATGTTATTGGGTTTTCAATCTGGAATTTCTCAGTAACAGCTCGGAGTCGAAATGTGGGTGTACTATAGGTACACCTCTGCCTAACCTTTCGTGGATTACAAGCGTGATGTAACGTTATTTAAAGCAATAATAACACGATGACTGATGAGTCCAATTCCACAGTTGTCGTGTCATCGAGTTATCTCGGTCGCCAGTTAGCTGATAGAACAATTTCCTCTGTTTATAAACATTATATAGGAATCTGCCCGCTTGCCGTCGGGTAGGGAGAGATAAGCCACGCGACGCAATGTCAAAGTTCAATGCTTATCACAACAAAATAGCTGTTATCACACTTATCACCCATCACTATTTGCCGCTTTATTTTATAATTGTCGGTATCGTAAACAATACATTAGAAATGTTATTTTTCGAGCGGTCGGGGTTACCTACGAGAAAATTGAGGTCAGAATGATACGAATTATACTACATTAGAATTAATTTGATTCGGATGTGGCAATTGCTATTGTAACACATACTTGGACACTGCATTATAAAACGTATAGCTGCAGATAGTTTGAGAACTAACCTATTCTAATCTCAATCCATTCAGCCTAGATTTTCGTTGTTAATGTGATATAAAATTTCATTATTTACCTTTTTATTTCTCTATTTTTAATTTGTTAATCAACCTTTAACATTGGTACAACAATGATACTGTAAAATTCTTTCTGAGTGGAAACCTGGTGACCTGTAATTCAGGTGTTTCACTACCTACCACAGGCATCAGTGATTCACAACCATGTAAATGTCTTGTTTATGCCAATAAATTATTACTTACTTACTTACCTATCTATTATTTATAATGTTTTTCCGATACGTGTTAAGCCTCGTTCAGAACAGCGCGACGCGACGGCGCGACGCGACGCGACTCGAACAATACAAATTCCAAGAAAACTTCACGGTATAACAATCGCCGGTGTCGCGTCGCGCTAGTCTGCACGAAGCTTTATTGTTTTGATAGCTACCGCACATTTGTTTTCGCGCATATATCGTAGAATGCAGATAAACACTGACTCTGTTCAATGCCAGCCACTCTATAAATTAACACATATTTGCAACTAAACATATTTATTTACAGTGCACAAGTGGTTGAGCCGGTTAATCTGACAACACAACACAGCTATTTATTAAAGATGTAGATAAAGAATATTCTTCCGTTTATTAATGTTGCTAGGTTTTTGACTCTGTTTTTAACCGTAGAAACTACAATATTATGTTTAAAAAATAAAAGGGTAGGTAGGTAGGTGTATTTTGTCGTGTCATGATGACATTCAATAATCAATTCATAATCATAAGTTCATTGGCATTTGATATTCAAGTCCTAGCCTTCACCTTGTTCACTTTCTTCGCTTTGTTTGTCTATGGTTCAAATGATTTAATTCTGTTAAAACTAACAAAATTGAAAAATATGGCTGTATTCATGAGCGTTAATTCTGAATGTAGGTAGTTTATTCAACGTGGGCAACGTCGCAAATAGATGTGAAATATTTTGCTGTTTTGATTAATTTGGGAATACGAGTATTAATGTACTTATAGAAATATGAAATGTGGCTAACTAGCGAACTAGAATATTAATAATGACACTGAACTTGATGTTGTAACCGTTTGAGGTGTAAAAAAGTATTTAGAAACTTTCCAAATGCTTTTTTTTACATCTAAAACTAAATATTCAGTGTTACGATATTAATTATTGCATTTCATAATCAATATTTTAGTTCGCTAGTTAGCCACATTTCAAATTTCCATAAAGTAATATTGCCAAATTATTCAAAACAGGTAAAAAAATATTTGACAGCTATTTGCGACGTTGCCAACTTTTAGGATAAGCGCTCTTAAGAGGGAACGGGGCCCGCGATTCTCCATACAAACGTATTCCCCGTTTTTCTTCCTGAATAATGCCTCTAGAGCTGTCATTTTTTTTTTTATAAAATCAGTCTCTACAGGCATGTCCCTGTCATTTCCTTTTTGTCAGCAATAAATAAGTAAGGAAACTATGACCCTCCAAAAATTACAAAAATGTCCCATTTTTACCGCCGTGATTAGAGGACTACCAGACTAATTCGGAAAAGTTTTTAGCATAAAAGAAAATAATAGGAACCTAGACATACTCTTTCTTAAAATTTTAATGTAAAAAATTATTAAATCGGCTCAGTTTTCGAGGAGAAAAAAGGAGAATGCCAATCGTCGTTGTCGTCAAAAATTTTGTGATATAATCGGTCTGAGCTGCAGTTGTCCCTATCGCACTTTACGGGGTGTAACTCGGTTTTTCGGGCGCAGCGCGACGGCAATAGTTTCTTCAAATACCTATTTTTCAAATTCCTCGCAGCCCCTGTTCCCTCTTAAATACTGCCATATCTTTCAAAACTTTTAACAACTGACGCAAATTAGGAAACAACTTAGGAAATTCGAGTAGATGAGCGAATTATTTGATGTTTATGTTATGATTTGA
The DNA here is from genome assembly GCA_963853775.1 of Xanthia togata. Taxonomy (NCBI): domain Eukaryota; kingdom Metazoa; phylum Arthropoda; class Insecta; order Lepidoptera; family Noctuidae; genus Xanthia; species Xanthia togata. Next base: position 20,441,396 of record OY970798.1, on the reverse strand, counting down.
TTACAATCAACACTATCAGTCTCAATGTTGCGGTCACTACTGCAGTACGCTTCTTCGCATTGTGCCCTAACTTGTTTAGCAAACAATTCCGCGCGGTTGCATGTCCGACGCGGAAGATTTGCAATAGACCGGGGCCCTAAAATGACGTATTAATGCCACCATTTTTCCAGTGTGAGTGAGAGACGTAGCTATACAAGGCCGATAGCACCATCCTTTTTTCGCAATGGAATAGTGATGGAATTAATACTTTATAATACGGCCCCTGTTATACAGTGGTATAAACGCCGATAAAACAGGGCGCAACCTGCAAGGTCTCGACGACTGTATGAGCACTCGACCGGAGCGCGGAGGCCCTAGTGTGAGTTTCTTTTAACCGTCTCTACTTTACGCATCGACCGCGTTCGGCGCTCCGATTGGCCTTCCACCGGTGAAGGCCAGTGAAGGGCCAATCGGAGCGTCGAACGCGGTCGATGCGTAAAGTCGAGATGGTTAAAAGAAACTCACACTAGGGCCTCAGGTACTTAGCCAGTGAGGCACGTGCGCGGCTTTCCTATAACTGAAAATTTCGTGGCAGTCACGTGGGGTTGAATGTTTTTCAAACTGTTTCATAGATAAAAAGATTTTTCGACGGTATGTAATGCAAAGCAGAGCACATCAATACTGAAATGTTCCTAAATTCTTATTAATGTTGAATTTTTATAAGCAAAGCAAGAGATAGAAGCCTAGTCTGTTTAAGGCTAAAGGAGATCATACCAAAATCCAAAATAAAGAAACGAAAAGTAAGTATGTCCCTTATGTCAGGAAAGTCCATCCAAGCATTTTTCTCTGCGGCACCAAATCTCTACGAGTGATCCTTCAGCTGTTTTTTTACGTATCTACATTTCATTGAAAATAGTAATCTTTTTCGTATAAAAATTAATTGCCGTGCATTAATCTCGCAAAAACTCGAAAATGGCTCGACAGAATCTGATGAAACTTTGGTAAGTTGTTGTGCGCGCCGGAGAAGGTTCCTAACAAAAAATAAAAATTACATTGCAACGCATTAGCTAGTGATACATAAATTAAATAAATTTGTTTTAAAGGTTGTTTTAAGGGCCTTGAACAAGTATTTCATGACAAAAAGCCACTGGAATATCTCTTGAAATAAAACAAATAACAAAAACATATTTATGAAGTTGAAAACAAACGAGCTGGAAGACTAACCGGCGAGGCAGGTGGGGCGGGGTGATGGGATGGTGCAGTTATACGAGGTAAGAGTATGTAATACTTGTTCAAGGTCACCTTTCCAACAAGTCTATTTCAGTTATTTTCGCCAATCGGTAATTTTATTTTACTAGCTGCGACTACTGCGACCCACGGTTTCACAGTCTCGATCCTGTGGGAATATCGGGATAAAAAATATCCTAAGTCCTAACCCAGGTCATTGAATACCAACGTGCCAAAATTTTATACAAATCCGTTCAGCTGTATTAGCGGTACAAACATACATACAAAAATATAATAATACAAAAAATAATATAATATTAGTCTAGTACATTATATCCGTGGTCTAGTACAATGTATACAGGATAAGTTTTTATTCAGTGCGCAAATTTTCACAGGGTGTTCTACCCATGAATATGAACAACTTTCACTACGGGACCATCTCTGATATCACGAAAAAAAATCTACTGTTTCTTACATGAGTTCAATACCTACTCGACCAAAATGTATGAATCTGCAGATTTTTATTTTCGTGATTTCAGACATGGTCCTATAGTGAAAGTTGTTCATATTCATGGTTAGAACACCCTGTGAAAATTTGCGCACTGAATAAAAACTTATCCTGTATAACTAGATTCTTCAATTAAAAAAAAAACAGCTGAAGGAATGGTCGTAGAGATACAGCACCGTGGTAAATACTGATTAAGGAAGACTTTTTCTTGGCACTTTGGGTTCTGGACCCAACGTTGTATGAAGCGTGATTAGTCTCCTTTGCAACCATCATGCAACAAAGTGTAGGTACCGACCATCGTAAAATTAGATGACATTGGACTATTTCGATAAACAATTAAATGTACACGAAGAACAATTAGAACAAAGGAAATTAACCCAAAGACGTTACAGTAGGTATAAGATTGTCAAAGACTAGAATTGCAATATAAAGTGTCATGGTTCACTTTATTTTGTAATCACTTTATGTTGATTCCAATACGTACGTATTGTCCAAAGGGCGCGATTATGATCTGATTTGTGAGACATTGTTGAGTATGAGCGATTGAGCGTACCATCGGACTTTACCGATCGGCTATCACGGCTCGGCCCGGATATAAATTATATACTAATCTGCATTAGCTGATAGTAGACTGTCGCTAGTGCAACAAGTTTCAGTGTATGTTTCCATTCATGTTATTTATTTCTGTATATAATATATCTTAAGTACTATAGGTAAAAATAGCCTCGGACTTTACAGTCGCCAATGACAGGATAACCAGCAATCACAGAAATAGGTGATGATAACACATATCTAGTAATACTAAAACTATAGACTCTAGAATTAGGAAATTATGGCAAATTACTTCATAAATTTAAGATTTATAACATAAAGGAAAATAAACTTATATGGCGAACACTATTGCAATTTTGCCCACTTACTTATGACGTTGTTGAATTTAATCAGTGCACGGCAACAATAGTGGACTTTGTAAGCTTCGAATCTAAGGTTGTCTTTCAGTGAAAACTACGCTTAGGTATCGCCTAAAAGTTTATCCCGAATTCTGGGAATGATTGACAGCGGGAACATTACTATTGCTGGAGTTCCTGTTGTTAGTATGTAGTAGTATAAAACATACCCTTCTAATGACAAGAATTTATATTATCTATAAGCGAGGACGAATAACTAATTCATGAACCGACACATTTGAATACCTACCTATTGTGCACTGTATGAGTCACAGTTCTGAAAACAATGTTTTCTTACACTTGGAGAAAAAGATAATGTTTTCCGAACAATAACTAATAATATTTTAATGGAACATATGATTAAAATTAATTCATTAAAGCGTATAAATATTTTAACAACCGTAGTACAGATATAAATATGAGGGCAATTAAGCAAATACTTTAGAACATTTTTGAAACACGATTCCATGATGCACTTTGACGTGGAACGAATCAATCTTACTCAATGTGTTGCGTACGCGCACTTACAAATGTTTGCGTTCATGTGAATTGCATTAAAAACATAATAATATAGTAGGTAAGGGTAGATATTTTATACCAGTGTTAGCTTTAATAAGTAAGTTTACTTTCCATAAATGTAATCTTATTTGTTAAAGAACCATTAAATATAGTTAAATTACATATGTTTACATAATAACATCACTATTTGGATAGTTGTCTAGATGTTTACTGTTTAGAACATCACCCTTATTGTGTAACACACTTTCGACCACAATCCGAATGATTTGAAAGATTTTGCTAATCCATTGCTTCTTATGGTCGATTTGTTTGCTCAACAACGTAAATAACGCAATGAATGTTGTTGAACTGTCAAATTGCCTTTGCTACCGTAAGTGTTATATGCAATTACCCCAAATGATGTCTTGAACTGGGATAATAGACGAAAGAAAAAAATATGGTCAGATAAATCTGTATTTGCCTTCTTAATTTTAAGGCATAGGCCTACACAGGCGTTTGTATAAAATTATAAATACTGGTAGGTATATCATAAATGACATTAAGGCCATTGCGTCAGGGTAGCCCGCGAAATTCAATTTTTCTTAAGTTTTTTGCAATATACAGATCAGTGTCAAGTTGTATGTGGTTCTAAATATGATTCGCGACCTTAACAAATGTCTATTTAAAGAATTATAATCATAGAAATCATCAATAAAATTCTCTAAGTTCATGTAATCCTATTGAATGACTATTTCATGAAATTAGGACATTTGAGGATTATGCTAACTTAAGGAGTTGTATTGCTGGTTCTAATTCTGTAAAACCATATTTGTAACGGTCGCGAGTCATATTTTAATCCACATACAACCTGATACTGACCCAGATTGCAAAAAACTAAAGAAATTTTGAATTTCGCGGGAAACCTTAGCGCACCCCCGCGGCCCCGCCCCGACCCGATAAGAAACCATTATTTAGAACGTTTACAGTGGCCATATTAATATTCTCTTAAATTGTAATTTCAGAGCTCTGGCTTTAAGATACATATAGGTATAGGATGTATATTTTAAACGCTACGATTTGACCTTGCATGCAAATAATAACCCAAGGTGGATGATAAAGCCTAATTATAAAACTTAACATGCGAGTAATGTTGGTATTAGTGAATTGTGTATAATAAATTAGTTACCTTTGTACTTTATATATATATATATAATATTATCTGTTTTGATAACAGTTGTCCGTTGGAATAACATACAGAGGCGTCATTCATTGATAATTATCGTGTTTCGGTTCACAGTTGTCAATGAACGTTTTGTATAAAATAAGCTTGGGTGAAAAAATACTGTACCTAACGGTTTCACAGACCTTTAACGTTCTACGTAGTTCGATTCTTGGATATTTTAGTAGATTTTTTAAAAATTATTTTGCATTTGTGTACATCTAGTCCATTGCTGCCTAGCCTTTTCCAAACTAGGTATGTTCGGGTCCGCTTCTAGTCTAACCGGAACCGGACGCAGCTGAATACTAGTATACCTATCTGACCACCACAACCCAGTAGCTGGGTAGAACGATACCCCTTGGTAAGACTTGTTGTCAGACTTTCAGGCTTCTGACGACCCGTAACGACTGTCAAAGATCCACGAATGACAGCCGGGACCAACGGCTTAACGCGTCTCGGCATGTAAAGATGGTCCTCCATCCACGGACCAACCCCGCCAAGCGTAGCTTAGCTTGATGGATCGACCCGTGTGGCTGTTATTGTTACTTAGCCACGAGCTCCTTTGTACAGCGAGTCCGTAACCAAGATAAATCAAAGCAACCGATACATTTTTAGACATAGGTAGTTCTTAAAATTACTACAAAAATAATTGGAATGAATGAAATCTTTGATCGTTGTGAATTGCATAAGGTGAGAGTACTAGTTCACAAAGGCAGACACAATTAGACGTTATTAAATATAATAACACTAGAGGTATTAGGCAACACCACGCCGCGATGGTATGGTGGCCGTACGTGCCAACTATGAGAGTTGCAAGCTGCAATCAGCCGTCCGGCCACTAGTTCTTGGGCAATCAATCTTAGCAACACGATTTTGGCGGCCATACGTACTTATAAGTCAGAAATAAATATAAAGTAGCTTACTAAACGATACAGTCTTCTATTAGGCAATGTTTGAGTATGATTTTTCAAGAAATTGTTGACCATGAAGTAGATAAACATACGTTATATTGCTCAAATTGCTGCAATTTCGGGAGCAAGATACAAAATAAAAAAATATTGCGGAGACGTGAATGTCTGATTCCTATTATTTTAATATCAGCAATTTTCCAAAACAAAACAATTACCTGCGTATAAGTATTCTAATAGCATGTTTGACGCACATGCCTGCATGTACCTACTTGTTTTGTACGTCCAAAATTTGTGTGCGCAATTCTAAGTAGAAGTAAATGAATAGACTATTGATTACCTACAGTTTGTATGAGCCGCGTGTCTAAGCTGTCCCATTCATCAACTTGTTAGAGATTTATATAACGCGCTTCACTTTATACATAGGTAAGTGCTATGGCTTTATAGATAGGTATAAACTTTATGATAGGTGACCTTCTGAGCACTTCTCTTCACAACAAATTACTCAGCGGTTGTTTTCATCGCTGAATTGGCATATTATCGAAACTAACAAGGAAACGAGCTGCATTGTGTTTTGCACAGATAATGTAAACTATTCGATGATTATGATAACAGGTTGATATTACAGGAATCGAGTTAAATTGACGATGTTTCAAAGTCAAAGTCAAAAGGCCCATTCCAAAAGGTAGTTTTACGTATGGAGAAGAATACGCAATATACTCCACCGTTAGAATACTCTTTTATAATGTTTTACAATATTTTGTTTACATTCATTATATAACTATGTATGAAGACAATCCGCCTAGAATTAAATGACTATACCACAATAGGTAAAAAAAAAGCAATGACAAATAAACTAATTATGTGATAGATATCATGATGCTCAGCACAATATTTAAAAACATTGTTCTCGTAGAAGTAAACGGTCTTCCTATTATGTGTAAATAAACGTAAGATGTTTTACTTTAGATAACTAGTTCAAATTATACTTTCTGACAATCATAACTAAATTACCTAGAAGGATCAACAAATAATAAGAAACAACTAATAAGAAACGGGAGAATTTGATCATAATAAAATGCTACATTTCATAAGGAGGTCCTAACACCATTTTAAATATAAAAAATGTTTTTGCCAAAAACATTAGAGGCCGATAACATTATTTCAGCTTCGTAATAACTAGTATTAGACGCACAAGACTGGTTCGTCGAAATGTGCTAGATCCAGACGGCAGGCAGGTAGACCGGCAAATTATACGAACGCTTCTAGCCCAGCTCTAATTATATCATTAAATATTTTCTCTTTGAAGCTAAAGTTTCTCGCCGGAAAGCACTGTACAGTGATAACTAATGCATAAATTAAATAAGTTTAATGTATGGAAAACTTGCTGAGAACTTGATTTCACAGCGGATTGTCTCCGTCTCTTTCGCACTAACGCTTTGCATTGCAAGCTAGTAAATCTAGATTTTAAAGTAAACGTAACTATTCATGTATTGCTATTTTCACTTCTGTCTGTTTCTAACTGATTGTTTCTTGTAACGGATATTTATTTACTTAAATTCATATAAAATTTAGCATACAATTTTCTTTTTTTTTTTGGTTAGGATATTATCATATAACTTTTCCCGCTCTGGGCGGAGCGGAAGGGCGTGTCAGACTCTTACTGACTAATACCCACCCGTGTTCCTTCAGTTGCCTGTACGATGCCAGGGGCCCAAGTCTGCTATTTTTTATAAATTCGTCATCCCAACACGATCCCATTGTCATTATGCTAAAAGTTCGTAATCTGCTAAATTCGTAATGGTCGATAATTGGTTGATCATTGTATTCCACAAACACGATGCTCGTAACGAATTAAAAGCAATGACGTTCTAATGGTAGGTCACTGATCAAAGGAACTGTAAATATTTTAGCAGATTACCGCCTTAGTCAGTCATTCATTTGTCATTATGTACGAGATTACCAATAGATACCATTTCTTTCAATGGGGTGTCAGTGGCTGACCTTTGGAAAGTCATAATGACGCCAATATATTAGTAGATTACCAAACTTGTCAAAATCAACAATTATGAAATCAATGATAGACCATCCTGACACTATTGTAATAGCAGACTTGAGGCCCTGGGGCCACGGTATCCCTTTCGGACTTTCCCGCGACCCCGGCAGGCATCGGGCCTATCGGACCCCGTCAGTTGTGCTGACATCTCTTTGATGCGCGCGTGGAACACAACCCGCCATCGACCCGGGCCTGGTCCTTACCGGACGGCGAGCTACCGATTGCCCGCCCACCGTCCGCAAGCCCGCGCCTACGGTGGAGAATTGACCTGCGATTCCCGACGCAAATACATACTTGACAATGTCCCAAAGTTTCAAAGAAAATATATCCAGAGAGTGGCCCGGAACCAAAACTGTTCCTGCGTTTGTGTCTTTTCTATTGATCTTGAGGAGATAAAGGCTAAGCCTTCGTAGCATGCACCTGTTTGTAAAAATCCTATTAGGACTTTGTGTTTTATCAATTTAATAGTTAGTTTATTATTCTATTAATAGAAGTTTTATCGACTATAAATGTTAACATGGATGACACAACGACCTACAGACTTTAGTGCCTATTTACTACCTACATAAATTGCTTTGTTGGTACCTACTTATTTTCGTAGTGTGTGAAAAATATTATTATTTACAGATGCGTCGTACAGCTGAGTTCAAACGCGACAACGCATCATTGCTCGATAATTTATTGCCTGAACAAGAAAAAGTAGCGTTCCTCGACCACAAGGTCGTGAACGTTTTGAAGGGCCGTGACCACAAGGGCAGGAGGGTTCTCGTCGTTAACGTCGGAGGTAAGCTGCTCACTCAACTATTGCTTTGACTCCATTACATGATAAACCACGTCTTTCCATTTATTGTTATTTTTAATCTTGCCATTGTGTGTCGAAAGGGCTGGGAAACCGTTACTTTTTAATGCAATATAGATGAACTCAATGAGTAATATTAATAGCTAGGTAGTCGTTTAGAGGTCACTAAAGCTATCCACTTCAACACAACTTCACTCAATCAATATTATTTTAGATTCACCAAAAAATATTCCAAATGTGTTTACCTACTTAGGAATTGAATAACGTTTGTTTAAAAACAAGATAACGCATGAAGATACGAATTCTACGTAGTATTGACAATCATCGGATGAGTAGATTCCGTTCTGTCAAAATAATATCAATAGCGTCGTGATTGCGTCTCGAAGCATTTCTGTCCTATAACAACAATACTGATAAATTGTAATGATTAATCGCTTGACTGTACCTGCGAGACAATACTGTATAAACGATACGAGTACACTTTCTATGTTTGTGCTCGATGATACGATATCTCGGAGATGTATCGAGAACAAAAATGATAAAGATTCCACAATTTCTCAGAATGACGCCATCCTTTCCTGTTTTCCTTCAAACAATCATCACTGTGATAGGTATTACGTATCTATTTCTATTTAATTGACTTGTGGTTAATGTAGCAATTTAGAACCTATTTCAATAGTTTTATGATTCATTTTTGCGATATTTTAATGTTCAGTCAAGCAGCAAACTACTTAGTAGGAATAGGCGCCAACTGTGCGACTACTGAGATTGCTCTAAAGCGACATTTAAATAATTCCGTATTCGAAGCGTATGCGCAATATGCATAAATAGTGACAGTCCGCCAGTGTGCCGCATACAAAACATTACGAAAACCCATTCTCTCCAGCTGACATATAACACAAGAGGCAGCCATGAAATAATTATCTAATAGCCTTTTGTCCTGAATACACCGACATTTCTTCGGAAAATTTATATTACTACTATAAAGTAACTAACAGTTAATAATGTAGCGGTTATTTTTCTCCCTCTAACCCCTTAAGAGTCCTATTACATTTTTTTACGGAAATTCATGATTTTTGACCATGTAATTTTCAGCAGCAGTAAGATATTTTAATAATTTGATTATAATAACTATAGTGCCATTCTCTTTCTTGTAAGTTGGAGTTACACATTATTTTCGTGTAATTTGCAGAATTGACGCGGAATATATAGTACTTTAATTTAATTTATTGTAATTTTGTCTTATTATATTGAGAAACAAAAACTAATGAAACGTATTCACTGTAGATCGAAGTTTTATATCATATTAGTTTATTTGATTTAATTGTGTTTATTTGGAATATAATGGACATGAAAATCAAGACATTTATTGGTTTTCTTTACGACTTTTCCCTGAAAACTCAAGGAATTTAAAGAAATTATAGAACTCCAAAAAACAAGTAAAACATTCAAGTTATCGTTTAGTAACTTTCGCTTTTATTAGAACTGAATGAAACAATGTGAATTTGAGCGTCAAAGTTCCATTGCCGACGTTTTTCCTTGTAAACTGAGTTCGTAAAATATTCATAGTAAATTACACGACATGAAAAGTCCAACTCCAACTTACAATAAAGAGAATGGTATCGTTATTCATAATCAAATAATTCAAATATCTTACTGCTGCTGAAAATTACAACGTCAAAAATCATGAATTTGCGTCAAAAATGTAATAGGACTCTTAACACGTTAAGTGCCGGGAGCCCTCTTGGAGGGTTCACCTAGTCGCATATGGGGTGCCAGGAGCCCTCGCGGAATGCTCATTTTATTTTAAATGTAGGTTTTTCTTAGCGAATACGGCATTATAAATCTGATGTATATTTTTACAAGATTTATTAGTACTTAAATGCGTTGATTTTAAAATCCAAGCCATGATTTTGTGTTCTGCTACAAATATTCACTATAAAAAAAGATTGGAAACTACATAAAGCTACAAGACCCTTTAAAAACACAATTTTCCTTCATTTTACACGGTTTTAAACCTAATGCCGTTGACCGTCCGCGATGGTTATCTTTAGCGCAAACGTAATGCCGGCAACCCTCCCGAAGGGTTCAGTTCCAATATGTAAGGCGGCGTGGCGTATGATTTCTTTGAAAATGGGTGGAGTCGAAAGTGTTAAGGATCTGTGTCATCGTTTTGTTTTTCAACAACGCAGTTTATCTACAATTCATTAATTCACTGACAGACAACGCACAGCATAACCACTGGGTCTACAAAAATGAAATTTTGCGCAAGTTTCTTTTATAACGTAAGTGAGAATAAAGGAAGGATTTTTGAAAATTCATCCCCTAAAGGGGTTTAATAGGGTATTCATTTTTGCCGAGGGGATATCCCACCGGGCATAAGTAAGGCTTGTAAATACATGGTTTTTTGAACAACCCAAGATCGATCATGCTCCTCACGTGAGGTGTCCAAATATTATTAAATATCCAATTGTGTAAGCACTAGCCGCCTTTTGTCTGCGGCTTCGTCCCCGTGGATGTCGGAAATCATCCCACGGGAACGTGCTGCCGAGATAAAAATATTCTATGTCTTAAGGGCGTTTATTCTGAAAGTTGGCAACGTCGCAAATAGTGTCAAATAATGTCAAATGTTTCGCTGTTTTGATTAATTTGGCAATATTAATGTATGGTAATATGAAATGTGGCTAACTAGCGAACTAGAATATTAATAATGAATTGCAATTATAACGCTGAATTTGATGTTGTAACCGTTTTAGGTGTAAAAAAGGCATTTGGAAAGTTACCAAATAATTTTTTGACACATAAAAGTAAATGTTCGGTGTTACGATATTAATTATTGCACTTCATTAACAATATTTTAGTTCGCTAGTTAGCCACATTTCATATTTCCATACAGTATTATTGCCAAATTAATCAAAACAGGTAAATATTTGACAGCTATTTGCGACGTGGCCAACTTTTAGGATACGCCCTCTTAACTTATCAAATTTTGGGTTTCCCGTTCCAACTTTCATCCCCTATATCACCCCCTATAGGATTATTTTTGAGTCAAGAAATAGCCTATGTCCTTCCCCAGGATTCCATCTATCTCCTTGCTGTAGGCGTGAAAAGGTAACATACAGACAGACAAACAGAGTAACTTTCGAATTTATAATATTATTAAGGAAAATTATATAAGTATATAGGTAAGTATAGATATCTAAGGAAGAGTTTAATCTACCAGGTTCATGGGACCCAAAGAAAGTGAACGCTGACCAGTTGTTCAAGCTGTTCTACCTGATCCACTTGGCAGCCATGTTGGAGCCTGAGTCACAGGTCAGAGGCACCGTCGTCATCATGGACTTCAACGAAATGGGGTGGACACAGGTCAGTAAATCTACGATCCTTCATGAATTTACTTTTGTTCAGGCAGCTTTTTGATTATTTTTTCTATGTACCTATAGGCTGTGTATCTTGGTGTGTTGCTTACATACTTTTCAGCATACATTTAATTGCAATACGTAATTTCTTAATTAAATGAAACGTAAATATTTGTAATATTTTGATATGTTTTCAAGCAGTTGATTTACAAGTACAATACTTACGTGTTTATTTATAATGTTTGTGCAATAACAACGCAGTTGCTATTTCAACTGGTCGCATACCGTTAAAATGACTATTGCGTTCAACAAATTAAAAGTGTTTGTAACCCATCTCATATCGTTCATCTTTCTAGTTTAGTCCAGCGCATGCGTAGAGTGCCGACTTTTGTCATGACGAAATTACATGCCACTATTTCTGCCAACGTAATCATCCAACGATTTATTTGCTAAAACTGGTTTGTGCTATAATATTACGCAGTTTCTACAAAATGTCGCTGACTCTTGTTGCTATTGTAATAAAGTTCATTGCGGTTTGCACAAGTGTTTTGGCACAGACAGTCCCTTGCTCTTCAGGAAATTACCAATACAAATAATTCAGTAATTCTAGGTCGTTGTTTTAATCCTGCCTATATGGGTCTGCATACATAATGTGCATTGTTCTTTATTATTGAAGTGGAAAATGGAAACTTTAACTGTTTAACGTGGAGATAAAAGGAGAAAATTAGATACCAGTTTGAACTGAGTGCATTGTTTGAATTATTATTGGCAGACATCCAAAAAATGTGCAGGTTATCGTATTGATAACGTCATTGTTTATTTATGTGTTTATACTAGGGCATAGAGATAATGGCCATACTCGACATAAGTATTGGAAGTGGACGGATCACTTTCACTGCGCGTGTGCTGATTTGAATAAATCGGTATCGTAAAAAAGTGACAGTGCCTGCGCTGTGATTGTGTCACACGGTCATGTTGTGAGACACAACACCATTTGATTAGGTTTTTATGATTGTTGTTCGATTTGGACTCATTCAACTTGATTGTTGTTGAAGGATAAGGCCAAATATTCTTAAATGAGTACGCACTCTTCCCTACACTTATCAAGTGTAGTGTGTGTCAGTGTCAATCTTACAGTCATTGTCTCATCATTAGTCTGGATTCTTGTCAAAACTATGCATGTGAAAAATTTAATAAAAACTTGTTTAGTTTGGACATTGTACTGAAAATGTAAATATTATTGTTTCTACGACCGCGCGTCTCCACGCCAACAGGACGAGCTGATGAATCATGAAGTCCAGCCCTAAAACAAAGTGTAGGTAGTTAGCTCAAAGTACAATGTGCATGTTTCTGTATGTTACGAACAAAGAATGTGTAAAGTACCTATGTCTTAGCGTGCCATCGCTCTTTGCATTGTTCAGTTATCTTTGTTCTTCGTAGTTATGAAATAATAACATGTGCATTAATACTCCGCATATAAGGCGTATTATTATTTATTTGGCTTAACAACAGGACCTTGTACTTATATATAATATATTTCATGCAGTTTTATTAACACGGTCTCAAAGTCGAGGAATCGGTCAGTGATTGATCGGTGCGAATTAGAAGATTCAATAAATCGCGATTTTGCAATAATTTGTCACCTCCCCATACCTATTTGAGGAGGATTTAAGAGCAACATTGCTGGATGACAAATATTGCACAACCCGGCTCTATGCAGATATTAACAGTCATACATTTGAATAGGAATTAGCAAAAGGTTGCGTTTCTACTGCGCTTGTGTGATGCATTGAATATTATTATATTTAATATATAAGTAAATAAACAAAACGTGTAGATTACGACACGTACTTAACACTTTTAGCTAGATTGTAGCTTTGTAAACATTGAACAGGATCTAGCCTATCTGCGAATGTTTATCTTATCATTACTTATTGTATATAAATAGTAATCTATCATTTGTAAGCACATTAGCTTGTATTAGTTTTAAAAGATTACTTACTTCTAATTAACTACTCCTGATATTATGTCATCTAAGGGTTGTGTTGTCATGATAATTTTGCATTATTGGACAATTGGCACAGTCACAATGATTTTAGAGCCTCAATTTTTTTTAATTTATGTTTTACTGCACTTAATATATGACCTGTAAAGAAGGTCGGCATTTAAAATGACAAATAAACGGTCTCTTCCTTCCGGTAGTAGTGTAAAGTCTTAATTCAACGAAGCAAGGAAGTGTGTTTATCAATAAACGCAATTAACACCTCTGTTAGTCACATCACGACCGATCCAAAAGGTTGACGCTGTGAGATGTCCCGCCTGCTTTATATATTAGGATCTGCGAAATTAATGTACTTTGTTCGCAAATCACGTATTCGGCGTCATGCTTGTGAGAACAAATTGATATCATTAAACCCGTGTGAATCGCTACTACCGCGTTCTTTATCACGTTAATAATGCAATTGTTTAGGTCAGAGGCCCTAGTGTGAGTTTCTTTTAATCATCTCGACTTTACGCATCGACCGCGTTCGGCGCTCCAATTGGCAGCCGGCCGGCCTTCACCAGTGGCCCTCTGGTCTGGCGAAATTAAATTAAAGTTAACATTTACGTACGTGAGTGCACATCTGTTATCAATTTCTTCAGCTCAACAGACTGTTTGATAAATAGATCGAATAACAATGGCTGAAACAGAAACGTATTTTCAAATTCAAGTAACGTTTAAGAATGTCACCTGTATTTGCAGCCGATACTCTTCCAAACAATAGCGTAGTTCATTAAGTTAATCAGAAGGAAACTAATGCAGATTAATGTGTAGGTAATTGTATGAAAATCTTAAGAAATTAGTCATCGTTGATTCGTAATCACCGCCCACAGGGAAAACGTACTTGCTCAGGGTTTCCTCTCAAGGGGCGTCACGTCCGAGGCTGTTGATCACTCCGTAGATTGGAATACAGTACATAAATATCCTTCCATCTTTATCTTGATAGATTTATAGGCCCTTTATTACGCTGATATAAAACAACCAAGTAACATGTAGTTATTTACTAACCGCAGTATTACAGTTCTTAATAACGAATGTTACGAAAATCGGAGCGGATATTGGGCCAGCTAAGCTAGCCGTTGATTGTAATTGAACCTCTAGTACTGCGTCCGTGATGCCATTTAGCAAAACATACACATTTAGTTTAACTGAGGATCAATATTTTAGATAAACATCCTTTGTCTGTTATGGGAGGATTGGAGGAAATGGGTTTTCCTTTACCTACGTTTGTTAAGGACGACGGTAAATACTACATGGACGGTGGATAAACAGTCGATATCTTGTAACAATTGTTTGCTCCTCAATCCGGAGTTCAACCTTCGTGGTTAGGGTGTGGCTACCCTAACCACGAAGGTTGAACTTCGGATTGAACTGGGTCGTGAATTCGTGATATATTGAGACTGTCTATGCCTAATAGGGATGCTGCTCTTAGTTCTCTTAGTTTAGGTATGTATCTAACTACGCTGCGCAAGTCGCTTTTCATTGCGAGTACAGCCCGATTCAAACTTAATGGCGGCTCGGAACATGAGGCGAGTCGCTGCGCAGTAACGAATTCATGGGTCAGCGGGGGTGAGGGGTGCGGTACTGCGCAGCGATCAGCTAACTTCCGAGCCGCCATTAACTTTGAATCGAACTATACCTACCAATGATACAAGTGTAAAAAACGTGTAATGACGTGTGATAAAGATTTACTAGCGTAAATCCTTTCGATATTATTGCACGAATTCCTCACGAATTAAAGATTATCTTTAGATCCCTAGTATTTACAAAATAGATAGATAAAATTGCTACAAAATGGCGATAACGAAACCGAACCGGCAGGACTGACGATTAATTTAGTGTCAGATAATATTCTTGTATGATTTAGTAGGCTTTTCGAAAATTTATTGCCGTTTATCACGAATATTTGTTACATAAACACTGTATATTTCCGGATTTGGCCGACGCGCAGTGCTCCATTTGATAAAAAAAGAATCCCTCTGCTGTTTATGGTATTTATCGATCAAGGGATTATTGATATTTACTTGTGCATTTATAATGCACTAGTAAAACACCCACCATGTGTCCATTTCAAACACTTTTTTAAAATTAACAGATGTAGTTTAGGTGACCTTTTCATAAAAAATAATACAATTAATTCTGAAAACGTAAGTGTACAAGATATTCATTTTATATGAATATATTTTGATAGAGCGTCTTTGAGCGCATATTTTCCAGATTTTATTTTTGGAAAATCACCCCCGGATACCTACCTTACGTATTTTTTTTTTTTCAGATTTTTGTTTTTATTTTTTTTTCTCCCTAAAAACTCAAAAGTGCGATTTGATACTAGCACAGAAATATTGTTCGTAAGAAAGCATATCAATGATACAAAAGTCACATCGCACTGTGCGACGTGCTGTGGCTCATGCGTTATGATTGTTATGAATCTATTCTTCTTTCGTCATTTTTGGTTTGTTGCTTAGGTATTTTGTAAGTGACAACATTTAGTATATTTATTTCCTTGGTCGTCCTATTTTGAGTAAGACCTTGTTGCATGTAACGTTTGTGTATTAGTCATAAATTATCATAATAATTTAGAAATATAGTGCAATATAATGAATTATGATATTTAATCTACAACATCACCTTGACCGAAGCACTCGTAAAGGATCATAAAAGGGAATATTATCCCTATATTAATAAAGAACAAGAGCATAAATCATTCACTCAACATTCAGCCTACTTGTAGGAGTCAATGAGGAATCAAGTTACTTACGAAGACATCTCTTAGAAGCTTTGTAATTTATGCATTTGATACAGAACAGAACCATATTGTTGTTTACGAATATCCTTGATCCCATAAATGGGAATACCGTGAGGCAGAGTAACGATAGACGCATACAAAATGTATTTGAGAGCTGCGATTGCGCGGATCACTGACCGACGCGACGACCTCAAGGCGGAACCGATGGTTGGTCGAGCTTGCCAAGCCGTCGTAGGGCGTAGGTTATCGCCTATATTCGGTCACTCACCCACCAACTTTGCCAAATGACGTCTAATCGAGCTGATTAAAATTACTCATATCGATTTATTGTCTTTAAAAGGTCCAGCGTTATTGTTTTCATGTTGACATCATTAGCTAAAAATATGAAGCGCCGCTCATCAAGCCCTTTCAATATAAATAACAGTCAAGGAAAATTGACTTCTATTTATAGATGAAGTGGGTTACTTATTCAACGATATGTTAATAGGTAAGAAGAAGAATTTCTTGCGGTGGTGTTGCGGTTACTATCGATACCGACGCCTGGGGGTCAGGTGTCAATCATTCCGATCATATCCAGAAACTTCACGTTATTATGGAAAAGGAGAATAGATGCGTGATGGGATCTTTTTGCACAAAAGAGTTTTTGTTAAAGTTTCTGAGGATAAAAACGGTATTCTTAAGGATGACATTGAAATCTCTAGTCCAGCAGGGTTGATAGATAGCGCTCTTCATGTTCAAAGTACAGAAGCACAGTCTATAGTTAATTCACTTAAGCTTATCTCCTATTCCAATTTGTCCACAGACAATGGGTCTGACGCCAGCGTTCTCCAAGCGTCTGCTGACCTTCATCCAAGACGCCATGCCCCTCCGGCTGAAGGAGGTGCACTTCGTGAAGCAGCCCATGATCTTCAACGTTGTATGGAATATGTTCAAGCCCTTCATCAGGGAGAAACTTAAGAACAGGGTAAGCAGCATATATTTGACATCGTTCTTGAGAATTTAATAGGTATACTAAAAGAGTGCTATACACTGAAAGTTTCTTTTTTGTTAATTGTGAAAGGCATAGTGACAGAATTTCCGGAATCGGATCAGTATATAAAATAAAGAAAAGAAAGAAATATGTTTATTCTGCACAAACAAAACGCACATTCAAAGAAAAAATACACAAATACAAAAGTTGTCAAAAGCCTCGTATTCAACCAACCAACAAATAAACGAACGAACGAACGTATATAGGTACTTCCGAAGATTACATACAAACTCACAAGTTTGACCTCTTTAAAATATTAGAGAGTACGGATGAACCACATACGAGGCTTTATTGCTCTTCATACTCCTGACGTAACAAGCAAATGGCTCTCATACCTACATATTATATTGTCATTCTCAGTAAAGAAGAACTTAGCTGAGATGACACAAGATTTCTTGGGGATGAAATATTTTGACCTTTGTGGTTTATGAATATTTTTGCACAAATGTATTTTAATTAAAACGTACGGAAAATAAGACAAAGAAATTTTAAGTTCATATTAAGTATAAGTAGCCATTTTATCAGTTTGCTACTTAATATTCATGATGGGATTTTATTGAGTGGTTCCTCAAAGCTGTCAATGAACCCAAGTTTTGTAAAGTACACTCGATTGTGCTAATTTGTACTTGAAGTCTTCGCGACATTGGATATTCATGGACACTCATTGCTCCTACTTATTCATATGTTAATGACACATGAATAAGTAGGTAGTGATAAAATAATTAGCAAGAAATTCATCATTGATCCTTTCCTTCTGTTTGCCATCAGAAATAAAATTTACATTCATATTGTTTGCAGTTGCTTTGTCTTTTCCTTGCATTGCATTAGAAGCTTGCGCAAGGGTACGCTTGAGTAACTTTGCATAAAGCTGACTTTAACGTAACTTACAAGATTACCATTGCCATTAGACTTGGGTAACTTAACGCCATCTAGCTTCAGTAGGTAAAAACTTCTCCCCAATCGACGTAGAGTCGATTGCATGCCAATCTATAGGTACTTATATTAAATGTTTAATATTGATTGATTGGATCGGTGTTACCTACTTGATTTTAGGTCCATTATCACGAAGAAGGTCATTAAAAATCTAGTTGTGTTAAATTATAAATGACTTGATCAGTTTGATGCTATTTGTCCAACAGTTTTCAACACAATATATTATTCAGACTTTAGCATTCTACTATAGTTGGTCAATTGTAGTTTCTATAGATAAAGTTCTTAAAAACAATCTTCCTCCTTCCAGATTTTCTTCCACGGCTCCAAGATGTCGTCCCTCCACAAGCACATGGCGGCGACGAATCTGCCGTCTGACTACGGCGGCGAGCTGCCCGCCATCGACTACTCGGGCGCCGAGTGGTACCCCGTCATCAACGACGTCTTGCCGCACATCAACAACTGGAACACCTACGGGTTCGCAAAGAAAGCGTAGACAGTAGTCACATCTTGTAGATACGTAGACTTGTGACTGCCACCCGTGGGTAGAGGCGAAGATTTCAGATCAGTTTTTAGTACAACATATTTATGACCTCAGGGTTTTCTGATTTGAGATGTTCAATCTTAATTTTCCTGTTCTGTTGTCGCGAAATAATCTTCTAACCAATTACCCAAATGCATTTCTTCTTCTTCTTTATCAAATAAAATACATTTCTACTGAATCACGTTTGGCAGGCCACGCCTGTTTTTGTTATTCTCAATGTAACTTAGTTTTATAACTTCTTTAAGACTTAAACAAAGTGAAGTACGTGTTCGAATAGCCGTTGTTAAGTTCTGGCTTAGAGTGGTGATTAGATAATCGTTAGATAATGCCATGTGCCTGAGCACCAGTAGTATAATACTTGAGCTCTTCCATAATCAGGGTTCTTTATTATGTAAGTATAGATATTACCAAAATTAGAATTAAAATGAAGAAATTCAAAGAAGACGATAGTTGGTAGCTTAACATAGTTCCAAAAATTAAGAGTGTGAGTGAATGAATAACAAATATTATGTGATAAATATTGACAAGTAATGTAAGGCTATAATTTTAAGGCTATATGTTAACTGAACGACACAGGCTAGATAGCTGCGGTTGAGCAATCAATAGTATGTTTCATCTATGCAGGTTTTAGGTAATTATTATATTATGACTGTGCAACGACTGGTTGGTTCATGTTATATTTAGAATAATTGTTTGTCTGGTACATAAGGAATGATTATTTCCATGGGGATGTGAGCGAATTTCATGACATGTTGGTAGGAACACTTTGTATCGATGGCAGAGTTTTTATTTATTTAGATATAAGAAATTAATATGTTCCCGTTGATTGTGCACAACTCGCATGTCGATAAGGCTGTGATAGTGACGACGTACGGTGCCAGTTCTGATCATTTAATCACCAAATGTAGTGTAACTTAACATTTACTGTACGTTTCATAATATTTAAAAAAATTGGTTGATCGATGAAATGTAAAACACAGTAATTTCTTTGATAATTTAAAGTCAATTGTGAGAGGGTTATGGAACTGTTAATGCACCGAATAGCATTTCGTCGCATTTAATATCCATCTGATCGCAAATAATATGTGCCTGGAGAATGTTCTATAGTTCAAATGCGAAGTGCCTATGCTCGTGTGATTCAATGATTACGTATCCTTTGTGGTAGGGGTGCACATTCACGACCCTCTAAGAAGTGTTGATATCTTTAAATGTAATACTTTTGAGCATTCAATGAGTTACTATAGTGATTAAGTATATAAGTTTTATTGCGGTATTTCGGAATGTCTTCGAGAAAAATGTGACCGTTCTGCGCAATGATATTATATGTAAAAACAGGTAGATAGGTTACCAATACCTACCCAACATTCGAGCTTCCAAAACGGCACAATGTCATTTTAGATGACACTTTGAAGTAGGACGGCATGTCGTAATTATCGGGAGCGACAAAGAGACATGACGATACGTAACTAATCTGCGTTCGATTTTTTTTTGCTAAACATTTCAACAAACACGAGTTTTTAGGAAAATAGGAAAAAAAACTATAACGCTTGCACATAAAGTTTAGTTTGTGCTACAACTTCATATTTTTTATGACTGTTTCAACAGTACTAGTCAGTCTAAAATCAACTTTATTTCCACTTATTTTTATTTGATGTTTGTTTAAGTGGAAATAACATCAATTGAAAACAAGGATTTAAATAGACCTTAGGCTAATTAGCCAAGTTTTGACTTGACACTTGCTGAGCGCGTATAACCTATCCATTTCTTTTGTTACTTATAATATCATTGTTTGTGCGTAGGTATGTCTGTAACACCGACATGGCTTCTCTTGTGCTGCCTGACGTGCCTTTAGTAGACGCATTCCAAACATTATTTTTGTATTGTTTTTATAGGTTTGTAATACTTTTATTGTACGAAAGATAATAACTGTTTTGCTCAATATACATATGTTTGATACGAAATGCATCCGATTCCATATGCGTTTCGTTTAGGTATTAATAATAAAATTCTAAAATTATGTTTGGCGTTTTACTCCTTAAACTCCTTTTACTCCATACACTCCTTTCTTCCAGACCACAATACATTCAATTCATTCAATTCAATTCATTCAATTCATTTATTTATTGTTTGTCACAGGTAAATAGGCAGATCTTACAATAGTATTATTGAATCACTGTAACATACCCATGGGGTGTACAATATTTATATGGTATGTCAATGTTATTAGTTATGTTAAAAATAAAGAATAATAATAGATTACACTCATAATTGGTTGGTGGTTGTTATCCATTGCATTGGCTGTTTTAGTCAACCTCATTTTACATTAATAGGGACATACAATTTAGTTTAATAAGTCAAAATATAAAAATAGAAAATTAAGTTTAACATGTCAATTTTTCGTCAACCACATCAGACATTATTAATAGTCATAATTATTTTGGTCATGCGATTTACATTAAATAAGTACTTACAAAAACTAAATGAAAATAAGTTTAACATGTCAAGTTTTAGTAAACCTCGTGCTAGCAATAAATAAGTCAAAAACAAGTTTAGTCAATAATTCGGTCTGTTAGAAATTCATTAATTGAGTAATATGTTTTACTTAGGAGAAATTCTTTAAGCTTTAATTTAAAAACATTTAATGAAGAGATATTCTTGATACAATTTGGGAGCTTGTTATAGATTTTAACTCCAACACCAAATACACTCGATTTAAATTTTACTGTTCTACATTGAATACCTTTAAGTTCAGTTTTGTGTCTCGCACTTTTCAACGTTTCATACTGATCTATATCGCGTTTTATCATCATTGCCGCTTCAAATATGTATAGTGAAGGTAGGGTTAAGATTTTCAACCTTTTGAAAACAGCTTTCTAATTACGCAACATATATTATTTTCGTAAACGATAAAGACAAATCTGTTTCATTTTGACAGTTCAACAACATTCATTGCGTTATTTTCGTTGCTCTGCAGTTTTTTTTCGAACTTACGGAGCAATGGATTAGCAATCTGTTTCAAAACGATTCAGATTCGGATTGATTTTGCATTACGTAATTAGGGTACTGGTCTACATGAATCAGTCTGTCTTAATCCGCATATACTTCTGATGCACTTTTTTTGTGCTTTTAGAGCATACTCTCTGTTCGGTGAATTTCCCCAGAAAAGGATACCATATTTTAGAATGGAGCCTACATATGCATGGTAAACACTTAGTAAAGTACTCTCATTTGTAACTTTTTTTAACATGTAGAGGGCATATGAGAACTGATTTAATTTTTTGCAAACATGGTCAATCTGTTTTTTCCAGTTTAGTGCAGCGTCAATATGTATGCCAAGAAATTTGGTTGTCTTTACTTCTTTTAAAGTTTCACCTTTGTATTTTACGTTTAGGTTCTTTAGTTTTTTATTTATATTAGCAAACGAAATATAACAAGTTTTTTCTAAGTTAATTTTAAGATTATTTACATTTAACCAATTTATTATGCATTCAAGGGAATTATTTACATTAATTTCATATTTATCTTCATCCTCGTCAGTGAAAATAGCTGTACTGTCATCTGCAAAAAATATCATGTCATGGATTATGGCTTTTGGGAAGTCATTTATATATATTATGAACAAAAGTGGACCAAGAATACTTCCTTGAGGTACCCCGTACTTAACCGTTTTAGGCTTAGACTGAAACGTTTGTTCAAATTTTGTTTTATTTGATATTCTTGTTATTTGTGTTATTTGAACCCTATTTTTGAGGTATGATTTTATAAGATCTAAAGCATTCCCTCTAACTCCGTATTGTTCTAGTTTATTTAAGAGTATATTATGGTCTACGTAGTCAAATGCTTTTGACATGTCCATAAATATTGCAGTTATATGTCGTTTATTGTCCAGTCCTGTCATTACCTTCTTCAAAAAATTAAAAAGTGCGTCGCCCGTTGATTTGCCTTTTCGAAACCCAAATTGCTCATGTGTGAATATACTATTGGATTCAAAATAGTTATATAAATTTTTATAAATGACGTTTTCAAATTTTTTTGCAATAATCGGTATTAAAGCTATTGGTCTATAAAATTTCATCTCTTTTTTATCTTCCTTTTTAAATAATGGTTTTATGAGTGTTATTTTTAGTTTTGAGGGAAATATTCCGTATTCTAGGCACAGATTTATAATTGTGCTGAGTACTGGAGCTATGATATGGGAAACGCGTTTAATTATTTTAGTATTTATATTGTCATACCCTGTACTATTAGTGTTATTTAGTCCTTTTATTATTTGGTCAACTTCGTACGGATTTGTCGGTTTCATGAACATTGAATGACATTTATTATATGTCAGTGTTTTTGGATAGGTATCATTTTCCTTAGTTGTAGGTTTTATGTCATCTATAAAATAATTATTAAAAGATTCAGCTATTTCTTCCGGCGTCGTAATTGTTTTATCCTTTACTTTAATTTCCATAATATCCTCTTTGGGAGTTACAGTTTTATAGTTATTTACTATCTGCCATGTTGCTTTGGGTTTGTTGGTAGCTGAACTTATATAATAGTTGTTTTGTGATTTTTGGGTTTTTTTAATTATAGTTCTTAGCCTTTTTGTGTATTCTTTAAAGTATTTTTTATCTTTCGGATTAGATGTTAACCTATACTTCCAAAGTAGTTGACGTTTTCGTTTAGAACATACTCGGATACCGTTACTTAGCCATTTTGGTTTCTTGGAAATAGGTATTTTAATTCGTATGATGGGGAAACATAAATCATGAAATAGCTTAAATAGCTCATAAAATGCCTCATAAGCCTTTTCAGGGTCATTATTTGTGTAACATTCTATAAAACTGAGGCTTTCAATGCAATTTACAAATTTGGTCACGTTATCTTCACTATAGTCACGTTTAAATTTGAACCAGTGTGTGATGTGATAACTTTTCTTTACAGGGAACGTTAAAATTTGTGCTGTATGATCAGATAGCGAGAGTTCGACAACTTTTGATTTGGATCCTCTGATATTATGGGCTATATTGTCAATACATGTCATGCTACTCGGTCTGGTCGGTTGATTTATTGATAATTTTAAATTATAACACGCTAGTAATTGCTCAAACTGTCGGGAGATGTTGCTATCGTCTAACCTGTTAATGTTAAAATCACCGCATATTATAATTTTTTTTCTTGTAAAACATATTTTATTTAATAAGTCCGTTAGTCTAGTGAAAAATAAGTCAATATGGTCTTTGCCATTTTTTGGTGGTCGATAAATACATAATATAATGATTTTATGTTCTATAAGTTCAATGCCACTACATTCAAATATATTAGTAAAACTTACATATGCAATTCAGTTTCATGGGCCTGTTACATATAATTTGAACGTACTGTCATTGCTGACCTATGTCAGCAGAAATATTTTGCTGCCAAGTGCCTAAATGGATTAAGAATATACACTACCTAAAATGGGAACGCTATCTATATGGAGTAAGTAGTAAGGCTACGTGGCTACGTGACATAGTTGCGAAGGAAGATGGAGATGCGACGAGATCTTATGTAATATAAATCGAGTTATAGATCATTTTAAATGTAATAAAACTGAATACACTGATTGGTAGATTTATGTAGACATGTTTTCATAGCTAAACATGCATTATGTACCTACCTAATTCACAACAATGTCATTCAAATGTCGTAACTTTGATAATGAAGATTACTGGTTATTTTTACATCTCCATGAAGTCCGGGAGATAAACACCGAAACAAGCATCCGCTGCGATTATCAGTCTTCTGTGCAATACAGAGGTTCGTTGTTTTTAATTTTTTAATACATCGCACATAGTAGCTTATCAATGGCACAGCCGTTTGCAAAAATAAGAGTTGAGAGTTGATTAAGGAGAATAGTGCTGCAAAGTAATCGCAAGGCAGTCATTATAAGCACTTGATTACGCCACACAAGTCGATATAAAACAACTCGTTAACTATTGTGTAATAGAACTAGAAAATATACACGTAGACTATTACTACTATAAGCATCCACATAAGATCGATAGGTGCCGCGTCCTAACCGAAAGCGACCGTCGCGCGAGTACGCACGGAATAGATGAATAAGCGAGTACGAGATGAATTAATTGAGCGTGTACGTGTATTTCAGACTCATATTATTATTAAACGATTGCATACTCGCACGACAATCGCTCTGGTTAGGACGCGTCCGGATATTCTCTAACTGAACATCACTTTGAAAATCGAAAGGTATGAATACGTGATGATTTACAATAGTTAGGTAGGTATGTCAGTTTTCGATAACTAGTGAGTTGGCTTTCCCAAAGATCAACTGAATGAGGTTTGAAAAATAGTACTGCAACTCTACCTTATTGAATTTAAATGCTGTAGATATCTTTAAATCATAGTATAAATAAATAATATTTCTATGTAGGTATCTCAAGACTACGTAGGGAAGGGATACATATCTAGAGGTACATATAATACGAGTATAGGTACCTAGACGTGAAATGTATTTGACCCCATCAGTATACGGTTGCGTGACTTGAGGGATTTTATTATCATGTCATTGCAAACCAAGATTGGTTACGTGGTGAATTTGGTCAAAAGTTACCCTTGGATTTTTAGGGTTCCGTAGTTAACAAGGAACCCTTATAGTTTCGCCATATCCGTCTGTCTGTCCGCGGTTTAGCCCAAAAACTATTGGTACTAGAAAGTTGTAATTTGGCATGAGTATACATATGTTAATGACGCCAAAAAAGGGGTAAAATAAAATTTTGAAAAAGCAATTATTTAGGGTACCTCCCCTACATGTAAAGTGGGGATGATAATATTTTTTTTATTATTTTTATTTTTTTGATTTAGTAAACCGTTCGTGACTTATCAAGCTGTAAAGTACCAATTTTCGTTAGAGTCAAGTGTCTCCCCTCTCTACCAACTAAACCGTTGTAGTTAGAAATTCAAATGTCATGACAGTAGTACCTATATAAAACGAAGTTTAAAGGAAAACTGTCGCAGCTAAGTAGGCTTCACAGATTAACGAGTAATAATCGAGTAATAATCCCATATATTGCGCATGGGGGAACATGTTTTTCAACTACAATGTTAAGTTTGTTCTTGGGATAAATTCATCCCAACTACGGAACCCTTCATTGTGCGTGGTCCGACACGAACTTGGCAGGTTTTTTATGAATAATTTGTCAAAGCTAGTGGCCAACGTCGCAAATAGATAACAAATATTTCGCTTTTTTAATTATTTGTCAATATTACTGTATGAAAATATGAAATATGACTAACTAGTGAACTAAAATATTGATTATGAAATGAAGTATGTAGCAATGTGTAGGGTAGGAGGTAGGTAGGGTAGGTAGGTGGGGACCTACCTACCCCACCTACCTACCCCAAGTACCTACCTAGCCTACATACCTACCTCACCTGCCTACCCTACCTACCTACCCCACCTACCTACCCCAAGTACCTACCCTACCTACCTAGCCTACATACCTACCCTACCTGCCTACCCTACCTACCTACCCTACCTACCTACCCTTCCTACATACCTACCCCTACCTATCCTACTCTACCTACCTACCCTACCTACATACCATACTTAGTAAAGAAACCGCGGCAATCGCCAACATTTTGTATCTGAGGCTACCATTTCACTAACAATAGTTGGCATTGTGTCCAACGGGAGAGCACTTTTCTACATGAATAAGGCTGGTCATTATAAGGATTAAGTAGAATTAGGTACTTAAGTATCTGTTTCTGAATATAATATTCCACCCACTAATTAAGTACCCTAAGTACATAATTAGAGCATACTCCTGTCGTTATTATTATCATGTGACGTGTATCGACAAACAAGCCAAAATATGCTGTCTGCTTTAGTACAGGCGTTTAGTTAATTGCGGTAAATTCCCCAATAGTATTAACGATAGGACGTTCATGATCTCCATCTCGGTGGGTCACCATACCTACTTACTTTCTTAATCTTTTCTACCGTAGTTCAGGCACTGAAGTTCTTTTGCGTATAAATATCTGATCATTTGTTCATGTAATTTACCAAGTTGAGTACATTTTGTATTCACATGTATTCAAGTTTGAGGTAGGTACTAAACACATATATAGTACGATTAGTAACTGCAAAGGAATTCAAAAACTTATAAAGAAATTGTTTAATTATAAGGCTTCCTTATATAGAAAGGAACGGCTAAGATGTGCTTGAATAGAATTTGTAGAAACTAATTGAGAATTGAGAGGAACCTTATGAGAATTTGCGTTGAATTTTCGGAATGTAGGTATGAGAAACATCTCCAGTAAACAGGAAATATATGAAATAATATGTAGGTAAATACATCCTATTCGAAGTACTTATTTACATAGTATAATATGTTTTGAATCCTATAGTTCATTGATAATAGACATTTGTTTAGAGCACAAGTGAGCGGCGCCGCGGCCGCCACCATGGCGTGGTGGTGGGATACCGTTAAGATGGGCTTACAATGGCCTCTCCAATAAGCACAATATCGCGGCAGCCCGTGCGCGTACGCTCGTGCTTACTTCTATAAAATATATACAACTTTTAATTATCAATTCAAACGCTTCGGGAACTCAGACGCGAGCGCTACAACCACATTTTTTTTGTTACGCTAAGCTGTTTCATAAGCAGTGATAACTAATTATTTTAATCTCTCACGCGTATACCAACATTGTAAAAACTGGGTCGAGTGTCCGACAGCCAACATTCTGCTGACTCGCATTATAAGTCAGACGTGGATTATCTGCTAACAACAACAACAGTGCGAAGTCAGCGATTTTTAAGAAAATTATTCTTGATATATAGTGAAAATTATTAAAAATAAAAATGGAAATACAGTTCGGATCTGATGGAGTACCGTTTGTGACATGGGGTGGTAATAAAATAATGCTGGAGCTAAACCCGATAGACGATGAAGTTAGTAAGGAAAAGGCGGAGAAAGAATTGAGAGAAACTCCGGAAGTGGTCGAGCAAGCTTTGATAGAGTTACGACAACTTTTAAAAAGTAAGTCAACAAAAAAATTATTTAATCTTTATTTATTGAATATAATTTCTGTTTCATTTACATTTAGAAGAATAATTATTTATTTTAGGATAGTATTCTGTACTTTGTGTCCGTAGATCAGATAAGATTATCAAGATGATTACTCTTATATATCAATATCAGTATTTATGTTTACATATCTGTTTCGTACCTAAAATTAGTAACAAAAACAAATCAATTTTTTTGTCTCTTTTAGGGGTAAATGGTTTCTCTTGCTTGAGTAGAAATTTATGTCTGGGTCTAATACATGATATTCTGCCACTATTTGGAAATAAATATACGTGTCTGTCTGCATTCTAAAGGGAAGTAGGTTCTAGGAACGTAAGTAAACGTGACTATCGACAATTTATAATAGGAAGTTAGGTGTGTTAATTATGCGCACTGTCTAATAGACTTTAGCATTTCGACTTTCTGTCTGATCTAAGACTAATTATTCGGTCAGTGGGTCGTTTTAGGGGCGGTATTCATTTATAATAATATGATTAACCAAAATCGTGGAAAATACGAAATGCAAAAACGTAATCTGAGTCATTGTAAGTTAAGCGAGAGTTGGCATAACATCAGAGTGCACGCAAGTATAAAACGAAAGTTAGTATTAAAATGAGATTTTAATGCTTTCCCTTTCACATCTTGAACATAAATGTTGTAAAACTAAACGAGAGAACGTTCGTACATTCTCTAAATGAAAATTACTACTCTATTAACCCGTCGCGCGCGCAATTAGCGACACAATAGAATTTTATTGTTATTTGCACACATGGGGTGCAATCGACATTTTAAGAGTTACAGTTACCTACTATTTCTGCATATGTAGTTAAATACTGGTACCTACATATTATTACCTAAGATATTTTAGTTTTCCCTTGCTTTTTTTGGATAAATAACCAAATTATAAGACTATCAGAAAAAACAAAGATTTAATACTGGACATACACTCTAAAGGCAGAGCGATAGATTGTTTTCCGTTCTTTCATCAAACACTTCAACTATTGTATTTTAACATTTCCTATAAAATATTTGTATCGGTGTTGTTTTGTATTATTTTTTCTACAACACAGTTATATATAATAGTATGATGTAGACAAAAAAAAAACACTATAAAACCGTCATCATTGTCTGATGCATTTAATAATGATTTTTGTAAATTACTAATGGCAAAAACAAAGACCCGAATGTATTGTAAAGTAACTAATTGTTTATACTTATGATAGTTATAAGTACTTAGTTATCTGATACAATACATTGTTGTATTGTATTAGATACGTTCATATTTATTTAAAGATAATATTACGAAACGGTAAAGTTAAAATTAAAGGAAAGATTTAACAATAAGTACCTCTCTAGTATGATTTGAGAAACATTATAAAGACGTTAAGGCTGTACACGAGAAATATAGTTAATGTCAGATTTTCAATTACTAGGTATTTGGCCTTGCCTCCTTCGATCAACAATAACCAATTTGGTTTGTTGGTTATTGTTGATCGTAGCTTGCCCCCGTTAACAAATAGCCGTCGGAAAAATGGCGTTTGTGTATTTGGATTAAAATGACAACAATTTCGGGTTTTGGATTTGTGAACAGGTTTGATTGATAGGTGTTCTATTCGGAATGGAAGCGTATGGAATGGTTGTGAATCGGTCGGATGCAACCAACCATATTTAATTAAGTAGAAAATCAAAATAACCAAATTCTGGGTAAATGGCAACCGGTGCACCTAAAACCGACGTTTTCAAGAAATCGCTGCTAGTTTACAAAACTTGAAAGTACTTCGCACATTATTTTAGGAACACTGTTTTATAATTTAACACTGCAATACAGTGCTCAGTGCTTTGTAGCGAAATAAGCGAATCGTTTGGGTTGAAGGAGCAAGATTTCTCTTTGTTGTTATTGGTCTCTCATATTTCACAGTAGGTACGTGATTTATAGCAGTGTATTTTAGAAAATTCTACATAATTAAATAGTTGTTAGTTCGCAATTTGCAAGAACGTTTTGCAAAACAGAGAATCTTTATGTGTCATGTCATCATATCAAGCGTAAGGCCGCGTTCATACCAAAGCGCATCGGCCGCCGACCGTGAGCGTTTAGTACAAAATGTATGGAAACTTCAGTCGCCGACTGACTGTTCTTTGTTTTTCATACATTTTCCCAGTCGTTGATTGACTGTACGTTTGGTGTGAACGCGATCTAAGCTTTAACATAGCGTAGCCGTAGCACTGTCGTAAATGTTGCGTAGCACAGCCGTAGGCGTCGTCGTAGAAGCCTCCGTAGCACTGCCGTATTCGACGCGTAGCACCACCGTAGACGTCGTTACGACGCAGCGAAGAGGCTGCTTAGAGGCCGCGTGAACTCCGCGTAAACTTTAAATTATAAAGTTTCTCTACGTTAGGTTATTATTATATTACTATATAATCTACGTACAAGTATCTAATTCAGTGCTCAACTTAACTGATACTTTCCGACATTTGATAATCGGTTCGTGCTTGTATTCAATCGTAGAGTAGATGTTTATATTGATTGCTCTGACGCTGTAAGTTCTTTACCAAAGAAATATAATAAACTAGTTTAATGAATAGGTCCTGTGTATAGCAGTATTATGTCCCCCGTTGGAACATTCATTTATTATCAAGGTCTTGCTTCTTGTTCTAACTATTTTATCAGTCTTTCTCCTACTTTTTATTTATATGTATACTTGTACATTTATTATTAATAGACTTTCAACTCATTAGATGATATCTTTATAAATTATAGCCTATGTTACTCAGTGATAATATAGCATTCTACTGGTGAAATAATGTTTAAAATCGGTCCAGTAGTTTTTGATTTTATTCACTGCAAACAAATAAACAAACATACATAAAATCAAATCCTTTCTCTTTATAATATTTGTTTAGATGTAAATATTATTTTAGAATTGAAATAAAATTTATTAAAATTATAATGATATTATTTTATCTGATTGCATTTTAATTCTGGTTGATGACGTAATGTCAAACAAAATTTTGATGCGATCTCGTGTTTACCTCCTTTGTTTAACTGGTTGACGTTTTAAATACGTGATTTGGGGCTGAAATCAGAACTAATAAGATATGCCGCCATCTTGTCGTTTATGTAAGGTCAAATTAAGTACAGAATTAATTATTATTAATATAAGATTAATAATAAATATAGATTTAATATTTTTAATATTACAGTATAGAATCAAGCCCGCCAGCTGCGCGCAGACTAATCTTGTGCGCACTCTATTTACCCTATTAAATTAGTTCCCAAGCTTGCTTTACACAATAGGTGGTACCCGTTTATAAAAAATATCCGTACCTACTCATTTAGAGGCATGACTGGCATTGGTGGCAGATACAGATTATTTAGCAGTTAGGTATATTATTAACGACCAAAAACTGTCTTCAGTTAAGTTTTATAGCCATTAAATGAATCTTAAAGCTGTTTAAAAAAACCTGAGAAATAATTATATGTTAGTATCAAGTTCCGTGTTGTCTTTATAAATAAAAACCTGTCGGGTCGCTCTTTTAGACATCATGAACATTTAATTGCCTTCATTTACTATACACGATTCAAAGTTTTTTTTTTTTTTTTTAACATCTCACAGGTATACCACTAAGGTATTTACTGCTTAACCGGACTGTCCTGTGGCTGCCTTAAGCTTACTACACTCAAAGCCTCCAGCCAGGAGCAAAACTATTCTAAATTAAAATTAGGCGAACGCTCGCTAAGGGCACCCCCTGTGGGGTACGAACCTCGGCTTGGGGCGTCGCTGAGGGGAGGACAGCAAGATGGGACAGGCTGGATCAAGGATAGATCATTATTATTGTCAGGGGAATTTAAAGCTTCGCGCTCAGCTGCGGCGCGGACTCGCCTCATGTTCCGAACCGCCATTAAGTTTGAATCGGGTTGTACAATGTATTCTAATGGTAATTGATATGATGTAGGTTCCAGCCGTTTCCTGCGGCCTTGGTTGTCAATTATTTTTATTGTTTCAGCTTCATAAAAAAAGAACAAGGTTGATCTAATTTGGAATCTTCACACAAATCATTTATAATTTAGTGTATCTAGTTTTACACTTATAAAACGTCTCTATAAAAAAAACAACTTGAGGGCATGTAGCAGGTAGTTGAAAGCCATGTTCAGCAATCGAATCAATATTTTTTGCCTTGCTGGTCATTCACACCGATCCATTTGAGTACGATCTGCGACATTATCTGCACATTATGTATGTTTTTTTTAAAGCAATTCTGGTCATGTTACTCTTAGTCTTATCTCATTGACTAACATCATTCATTTAATTTGAACAACGCGGTGTGTAATGTTCGTATTTTTTTACTTGCGTTTTGGCTATTTTAATTACTTAGATCTTTTATTATACGTTCTCTCCAATTATCTTCATGGCCATTGTCTGTAGTTTAAGCATTCCTAGGCCTCTATATTTCGAGCTATTTAGATTTTCTAGTGCTCTCCCAATGTTTGTTTACCTTTTACACATACATTAAATTATTTTACCATTTACTTTTTTACCAGATTGTAACGTTACATTTTCCCGGGAGGGGGAAAATGTAAGGTCAACGAGGTAACTATCACCAGAACTGGAGGAGTCCCGGCTTAAAAGAAAAAGTAAAAAAAGTAAATGGTAAAATAATTTAATGTATGTGAATATAAGGCCAGGGAAACCGGGGTAAAAAAATTGAAGATCCAAGCGTTTAAAGAGGCTCGCAGATTGTGATGAAAAGGGCCTCGAGTCAGGCCTCCACGTCACCGACCTCGGAGGGGCAGGCCGTGGTAGAGAGGACAGGCAGAGGGCTGAGAGCTACCGGCTGTCGGCGTCACAGCTTTGCAGACAACGACGTTATCCCAAGAACGATGTCCGGTGTAAAAAGACGCGTAAACTTGAGTTTGAGTTTGTCTTCCAGCACAGCCCACACTATCAGAGGGCACAGTCCTCCCACCGAGCGCTATATCAACAGGACCTCCTGCCAAGGCGAGCCCAAGAGTAAAACTGTGTAAGTGTCAGTGGCTGACCATTGGAAAGTCATAATGACGCCAATGTATTAGTAGATTACCAAACTTGTCAAAATGAACAATTATGAAATCAATGATAGACCATTCGGACACTATTGTAATAGCAGAAGGCCCTGATGGTAAGTGATGATCAGGCCGAAGGTGGAAGCGAGTTTCACCCGGAATTCTGAACCACAGAGGAACTGGCTATCTTACCTCTTACTACCGGCCGAAACACAACAATGCTGTTAACGTTATTGTTATGGTGACAGACTTAGATAAGATGGTGGTAGCTAGCCAGGCGGACTTAGAACAAGCACAAGTGGTCAATAAACAACAACAAGGTGGTCTAACCACAGAGGCGGTTGCTTGGTATAAATAAAGTCAGACCATCAAATAAATAAGTACCTATCTAATGATCTGATTCAGTGTCCGTGCGAAACGTCATCATCATTTCAGCCGAAAGGCGTCCACTGCTGGACATAGGCCTCCCCCAAGCACCGCCGCTTCGACCGGTTCTGTGCCTCCCGCATCCAGCGGATTCCTGCGACCTTCACAAGGTCATAGGTCCATCTTGCGGGAGGCCTTCCAACTTTTTTGTCCGGTGCGAAAAATAGCTTGTATCTATTGGATGAACAACTGCGATTCAAGTTATCGCGCAACATACATATAACTTGAATCGCCATATCATTGAAAAGGACTGGTTACGCGATTTCTAATTATCGCACGTTACTTCACATTGGTCTAGGAAAGTTACTTGCATCGATCAGACATGCTTCAGTGAAGAGAAATAAAATAATGTTTATGAATAGAACGCACTGTATTTATTTACTATATAGCTTCGCCCCACGGTTTCACCCGCATAAGTCTCAATCACATATGAATATCGGGTTAAAAAGTATCCTATGCCCTAACCCAGGTCATGGTCTACTCATGTGCCAAATTTCATCCAAATCTGTTCAGCCGTTGTAGCGTGAAAGCGTAACAAACAAAACCAATAAACTCAATTTCGCAACAGTTATAAATTACATACTCGTAGTTAGGATTAAAGCGACTCTTGATTAATCGTTATTAAAGTAAGATAAGATTAATTGCTGTTTAGATGTATTAATAAGGGCCTTATCGTGTTGTTGGATGATTTTCTATATTTCTATTCTATATTTAGTTCTATCGGTTATCTTGACTTCTTTATAAACAGCAGCTATGTATTTTACGAGTATATGGATTTGTTATATAAATGTTTCTCCATCCTTTGTTACTTTGACTTTATGATTTTTCGTCAAAATACTGAGTAAAATACACATAAGTGTATTTATTGACAATTTATTGTGCCTGTACACACATAATAATATGTATTATTTGCAAATATTTGTAATATAGACCATATAACGTACGAGTACCACCATACGTGTAACCATGTGTGTATGTAGGTGTACTATGTTACACCTCTGCCCAACCCTTCACGGAAACAAGGCGTGATGTTATGTTATGTGTATGTGTAGACCATACGTTGTAAAAAAAGGCAAAATTACTCCTACCTAACAATAGTTTTTTTGTTGCGTTTACATAATAAGTAACTCATGTGCCTTCAAAACTAGCACTTTTGCTTTGAAGGCACATGTAGTTCACTAACAGACATCTTCTGGGTACGCTCGTTCCATCATAGACTCATCCATCGCTTTCCATAAACGAGATTGTGGTCAAGACTTCAAGAGCTAACCCAATCAGAAAAATAAAAAGTTAGGTGACTAGCAGCGCCCCGCCGTTTCCCTCGCATAAGTCTAGATTCCGTAAGAATATCGGGATAAAAAGTATTCTATGTCCTAACCCAGGTCATGGTCTACCCGTGTGCCAAATTTCATCCAAATCCATTCAGCCGTTTTAGCGTGAAAGCGTTACAAACAAACAAACTCACTCTCACATTTAAAATATTATTATTAAAGTTAGGATTCAAGGCAGTTCTTTTTGTTCTAATGTACTAAGCTCGAGTTGTGGGTTAGAACACTAGCAGCAAGTTGACTTGCTAACTTACTAGCTCAAAGTTGATTCGGCGCTTTATAACATCAAACTGGACAATATCGGTCTCCTTCTCCACCCATAACATTTTGATTGATTCTTCAAGAGTATTCAGCAGGTATCTCAGGCTCATAATAATGATACGATAAAATCTATCTTTTCAGAGGAGCCTTCCCTTTACGTTCCCATCGAGAAAGATGATTACCTTCTGAAGTTCCTCAGGCCATGCAAGTTCTACCCAGAAAGTGCTTTTAAAAAGGTTTGTATTTACTACATTGCATACATTTTATAACATGTTTTTGTAAATAGTAAGTTTTTATACCGCATAATACTTTAATAAAACACTTAACACGTTGGTGGACAGAATTGTGGTGACCGCTATGTATAAATAACATTTTAATACTATTGCTATTGATAAATGACGTCATAAGTACAGAAACATTAGACGTCATTTGTTTGAATAGATCATGGTAATATGAATAAAGTATACTAAATTTATTATAATTATGAATTAAATTACAATAATTTACAGTAAACAAGGTGTTTTTTTGATATCCCATAACTCAATGGTATGAATGAGAGCCTAACATAGAATTATCTGGCAAATGTGTTTTTATCAAAAATAGTCTGAATTAAATGTTTCGTTTAATTATTTTTGTTCAAAATAATTCGACAATCACGATTATTTATTTTAAAAACTTATGGGTTTTCACGATTATTCATAATCGTCGTGTCTTAATTTAATGTTTATTTTTTATATTTTATATATAATACTAAGGGTCTAATATTACAAATAAAAAACATGAAATTCAAACTATTATTGTTCATAAAAATATGACAACGTCGCATTTTTAAATATGAATGATTGATTTGAATGAAAATTATTTACTCGTACTTATAAATGAAACTTAGATACACACAACGAGAGTCCAGTGGTAAGCCATCTTAAAAAAAAAAAAAAAAAAAATTGCTAGTTGATTATTTGACATGGTCTCTTTCTTCATACCCTAGAGTTAAGGTACATAACAAAAACACAGGTATTAATGAGACCATGTCAAAGAATCAACTGGCAAATGTTTTTTTTTTTTTTTTTTTCGGTTTTATTTTTCATAAAAAATAATTCGACAATGTCACGATTATTTATGTAAGACACCTTTGCGTGAAATATCACAACGTCACCTTTTCTTAGCTTTAAATAATATGAATGATTGGTATGAATGAAAATGATTTACAACAATGAAACTTATGTTAATTTTGATTGATGTTATCTTCGAAACTATGTAGGTATTTTTGGAACAGTTATTCAAGGATTTTTGTATTATTTATATACTTATAGCGTATAACCTTAGAGTTATGGGACATCAAAAGAAACACGTTATATATGAATTACATTACAATTATATAAAGTATATGAATTACGTTAATTAATATTTTTATTGTGAACTCTTGTACTACATGAGATTCTTTGCACCGGCTGTTTAGGTAACTGTTGCCTATTGACGACCAAAAAATGTCAAGGAGCTGTCATCGTGCAATTTGACTTATAATAATATTTTTTGTCCTTATTCTAGATACAAGCATACTACAAGTTCAGGCTAGCACACGCGGACTACTGTCGCGATTTGCTGCCGTCAGCCATTCAGGCGCCATTCCAAAATTCCATTGTTTCCATCTTGGCCCCACGGGACCAGCATGGACGTCGCATTATTTTAGTTGAATCTGGAGGTTTGTTAATTTTATCAGTTATTTTGCTTATCGTATTCTTTTAGATCCTACATCGTGCTTATTTGGTAGCCGACCAAACATCCGAGGGCAATGACCAATAATTTGATTTGAGAAGCATTAAGAGGAAATGCGGGTGGTCTTTTTTTCTTTTCTCCATAGAAACGCTCTCGTCTGTTTTCTTTTCGGTTGATGACCTTAAAGCAATGATTTTTTACAGTAAAATAAATATCAACTACTTGTATGTCCTTATGTTGTCCTTTTTGATGATATATTATCTTTGTAAGCACTAGAACTCTCAAAAACTGCTCAAAATTGCGTATTAGACCGCTGTCAACAGAGGTCTAGTGTACAAATTTGACAACTATTCATGAAAAAATAAAAACATGTAAGTATGTACACACATCAACACCGTTTATGGATATTTTGTATAAAGTTCTTAAACTCTAAAAAATACTGGCCAGTTTTAAATTCTTTTGAAGAAAGCTTATTTTGTAAACCTTTTTGAACGATTCTAAATTTGAATTTGAAAAAATAATTTAAAAAAAAATACGCGGCATAATGGTAGTGAAGTCCGAAGGTTTCATTTAATGATTTTGGCTATTTTTTGTGTCAAATTTAAGTTTCATAACAAGCTATCGGTTAAT
Organism: Xanthia togata; assembly: GCA_963853775.1. Taxonomy (NCBI): domain Eukaryota; kingdom Metazoa; phylum Arthropoda; class Insecta; order Lepidoptera; family Noctuidae; genus Xanthia; species Xanthia togata. Next base: position 20,404,147 of record OY970798.1, on the reverse strand, counting down.
TTGGAATTAAGCGCTTCCCGCCTGAGTGTCTTTCAGCCACTTCACCAGTAGCACGATAACGTGACCATAACCTTGATATCACGTTTTGGCTTGTTCCAATCTCCTCAGCAATACTCCGTTGAGTAGCCCCAGCTTGGAGCATGCCTAATGCCCTTAACATTTCCTCTCTAGTTAAATGGCGCCGCTGCATGATGCACACAATAACATTAACCACTCAACGACATGACCGATTTTTGCAAGTTCACTTTTTCTTGAGAAACACATTCATTCTTAGTTTTACCATTATTTCACGTTTTTTCTTTATTTTAATAAAAATTTGTTTACGCAAAAAAAATAGTTTTCTTTTATTCTGTAGTGTAGTCTGATAAATGGGCTTTATAAACACATATACATGTTGTATGTTATTTTCATTATTTTTAATAAATTTTGAGTAAATTGAGTAAATCCAAAATATCCCTAGACAGTGTTGATGTGTGTATGTGTAATAATGTATTCGGGACCAATTTTGTACACGCCATAAGTACTGAGGTACCATCGCGGACACTAGCGGTCGATCACTTTTCACCCTTAAGTCCTTAGTAATAAGGTCGAAACGTAGTTCCACACCAGTGTCCGTGATGGTACCTAACTGCAGCTCAAGGTTGCGGTGAACCACTCATGATTGCTTCGCTTTGCAATTTCCATACTTGAGTAGGTAATCATAAATCTACCTACCTGTATACAGTTCAGGTAAAGAGCATAACGCAGTACTAGTTAGAAATCGACAAACATAAAAAAATAAATATAGCGAGTCTGCAAAATCAACAAGTTTTTGATTTTAATACAAACTTGCTTAATGCTTGTCAAACAAAACTGCATTTAGATGTAGAGAATCGTTAAGTGTGAATTATTATGGTAGGCTCAATGCGTTTGTGCATCTTTAGTATGACATTGACCATTGGATTAGACATAAGTATTTTTAATACGCTCTGAGAATACTTTATTGATGTTTTCCCATAAGTTCAATTATATCCTATAGGTACTATTCAATGAGCAATATTAGCAAACATCTTTGGTTCATGCATGCAATATGCACAATTTCTTTTAAAACAACTAGAATAATTCTCCACTTTTAAGTGCCTGGGCCTTTTTTCACAGAACTATACTTTTGCAAAAGTGAAATTAATTACATAAAGGCTAAAGTATTTTATACATCTTAGATTCTACGATTATTCTAGATATTCTAGGACACGACGTGTTGCCACGCTAAGCGCCGAACGCAGAGACAACACGTCATGTCCGGGTTCGCAACCAGTCAATCGTCATGCTGAAGTTGCCTCTTTAAAAGGTCACACTTGTCGATTTTTTACAGGGTTCTTTATGACTTTAAGAACAGTTAAGCGGATTATAATAGATTTCCGCAAAGTCACGCCTGAGTCAATTAATTATAAAATAACATCATTCCTGTATTATTTTAAGAAATAAGTAGGTGCCTTCATTATTCTCTGGCCCACCAGTCGATTTTTAGTATACAGGGTGTCCAGTAAATAGCACGACATACTGCAGGGGGTGATAGCTTGGGTCACTACTTATCAATACAACACAATATATGTTCAGCAAAATCTTACGGATTTACAGTTCATATATCACCAAAGCAGAACGCACGCACCTCTGACTTTTCGGATTCATGTGCGTATTGTATAATTATCACTTGCTTCAAAAACGGTGAAGGAAAACATCGTGAGGAAACCGGCTTGCCTGAGAGATATTTCTCGACGGTATGTGAAGCCAAGTCAGAGGCCCATGGGCGGCTTTAAAACTCTGACACCAGGTTAGTCACTAACCACTCGAAAAGAAGAAGACCAAAGCAGAGCTTGGTCGCCCAGGTACATCCATCGCCCAGTCATTGTCTATTAATGTTATCAAAAGTTGAGAATGTAAACAAACCGAGTTCAGGTTAAATTCTTACGCAATCACTCACGACAGGGAATTCGTAGCAGACCATAATATGTAGGTAACGTTGTATAAGTTGCAACGAGATTTTATTCACTTGCCACTTGCAGCGTCAGTGCTCTATAAGACTATATCTAGGGCGAAAACGGACCTGTGCGCATGCAATTGATATCTACCTACTACCTACTTAAGTAGGTACCTATTAAGTATTGATGAAATAGTGCGTGAAGTAAGGCTAAAACTATTTATTTAGCAGTTTGTTGAGGTGTGCCCAATAGAAACACGTATATTTATATTGTAACATTGTAAAGTGTTATATTTCCTTATTTGTCCAAGCTAGCTTAGCTTCTATATTAGCTTAGCTTATAGTACCTACATTAAAAATTATAATGATCATTGAACAGGTCTCTCCTTCTTTATTTAATTTAAATGATATTTGATTATGGTTAACCAAAGAAACGGAAGGTGTCCGTCGTAGCGCAGCAAGCTGTTTTCAAAGATGTATTAATTTCAATCAAAATCTTGCTACTATTATTTAAAATAAATTACCAGAACATTTTGGCCTTTTAAGGAAACCATCGGCCGATAGAAAGTCTATAAAGTAGTCAGTTGGGCTCTCTTGAAAACCAGCGTCAGGCACTTATATTTTATTGTCTGGCATTTTCTCTGAACTGGACCTTTTTGGCGCAGCTGTGAGGCACACTCTCCTGCTAATTTCTGCTATATAAATTGTGTGCTTTTTAGTATGTGTTAAATAAATGTATTTTCCTTCTTTCTTTCTTTCAAAGTTTTTTGAAATTCCTAGGTCAGTAATTACCGAAAAAGTCATCGACTATTCCTGTTGATATTATAATTATTTTGCGATGATCTTTTATTATCTCAGTGACGCTTAGGCAGGTTCAGGATCATCCTAACCTAACCTAAATAAATATTGTGCTAACGAAACCTCTTTTATTCTTAATCCGATCCAGCCTGTCCCTTGCTGTCCTCCCCCAGCGACGGACACCCTATGCTGAGGAGGTATCAAAGGTGATGCCCCCTGTGGGGTACCTTTAGCTTAGCATACAGTCGCTTAGTTTATAAAGTTTATACCCTGACTGGAGGCCTTAATTTATTGAGGCATCCACTGGAGAGTGCAGTTAAGCAGCCGACAATCACCTAGGTTGAACTGAGATGCTATACATTAAAAAAACCCTTGTTATTTTGTGAAATACCACAAATTCAATGAATTAGCACCTCAACCGGATTTGTCTAGAAATCCTGTTGAGGTGTTAATTCATTGAATAAGGTACGTGTGCATATAGTGAAAAATGTTAATTATAGTAATAACGCAAATTAGAAAAAAAATGATTTTGCTTTATTTGGGGTTATTTGTTTTTACGTACAACTCAATACAAGTTTACCTATGGTCGAATGTTGTAATCGAAACGTGAATAATGCCTAATGCTTATAACATCTTGGTAATTTTCCAGAGAGATGGAACCCACAAGAGGTGTCCCTCAAGGAGGTGTTCCGAGGCATCCAAGTGGGTCTGGAGGGGGCGATGGCAGAGCCCAGGACACAGATCTGTGGTGTCATCAGCGTCTTCGACATGAAGGGACTGTCATTCAAACATATCATGCAGTTCACACCGTCTTACGCGAAGATGGTGCTTGATTGGATACAGGTAAAAACTAAAATTGTAAAGCAGCTTGTAAATATAAACTAAACATCGATAGTTACCTATCATAATCAGTCCATGTAGAAGGATTGGTAATCGCAATACGATCTTGACCTGTGATCCCAGCAAGAATTATCTTAATGGCAAAATATAGTTGTTAACGTAAGTGAATTTTTAATCGACGTTCGGGTGAGGTCTACTGTATCCTGAGTTCGTGACATACGAGTGGCTTTGTCTGTAATCTTTTGCAAAGGCGAGGGGAATAGTTTTGTAATGGACACCTGCAGAGTTTATCGGTAATCTATCTCTATCGTAGCTCGATTGTTGGCTATCTTTTAATTTTATAATCATTTTCAAGGACCGTGGAAAGTTACTGTAATTCCAAAAGTTCCTCAATAGACTGGGAATTAGTGCACTTTTGGAAAGTTTTAAAAGTCATCAAACATCAAATCGGTCTGATGGCTTATATATTATGGTATTTATGATCACATGAATACAACACCGAGAAGACGGTCTATCAAATTACCATAGAGATTCAAGGGCAAAGAGCTTAAATGCCATAGAGATTAAATGTCTCATCCACAAAACCATACCTACTATGAAGAGTTGATGTTGATCTTATGTATGTGCAGAAGCAATATTAATTCGAAACCAAGCAATGATTATTGTTCAGACTCGCAAAACGGATATTCTTTGTAGCGTTTTATAAAAACCTAACTAATAATGATATCTGCCTAACACGCCAGACACTCTGAAACGCAATATGATCAATTATTTCTCGCCAGTCGTAGCTACTGGTCTAAACTTTAATAGGTATATTGCTGGTCGAACGGAGGCCGATGACCCGTAGTGCGGTACATTACGTAATGGAGGCAACGCGTGAAGTGGGCTAGCAGACCACTACCTGTTTGACCAGTCAACTGCATTTCTAGGTCAAACTTCTATAGATTTTATATCAGAATTTGGAAAGTAATTTTGTAGTTCAATTATGAACAGTATTATCTTACTACCTACTACTATTTTAGCAATTATGCTGTGCTACTGGAAATACGTATAGGCACACTGATTGGTTCAGAATTTAGTCGGGTAGCAATCCAATGCAGTAGTTTGATTGACTAGACTTTTTGTGATGGATATGGGGTACTCAATACAGAGTTTTGACTTAACTGTCTATGTAATTTTGTAATTTGCAGCAGCAACGATGTGTAAAATGGTGACCACTGCAGGGCAAAAGCCACTTCTCATACCAAGAATGAATGAAAATCTTCAATTCTATAACAGTACATTATACTTCCAGGAATCCGTGCCAATTCGCGTAAAGGCTGTTCACATAATAAACCAGCCGTATATCTTCAACATGCTGTTCGCCATCTTCAAGCCGTTCATGAGGGAGAAGCTTCGCTCGCGCATCCACTTCCACGGCACCAACATGAGCTCGCTGATGGAACACGTGGACCCTAAGGCGCTGAGGAAGCGGCATGGCGGTCTGCTGCCTGAGCCGGAGATCACTGGCGATGTCCTGTGGAAGATGTTGCGACATTACGAGGAGGAGTATAAATGTGAGTATTTTAAATAAATTGTTGGTTCTTGGCCTATTAATTGTAAATGTGAATGCTGTGTGATGGGCCCTGGGTTCAATCCCTGGGACGGTCAATTATAGTTGTTCAGTAAGTTAATCACACAATGTGCAGAGGCGCACCTAATGCCTTAGGTATTATCTACCAGCATTAGGTGGTGCTGAGACAAACAGTGGGAGGTGCAATTTCGAAAATAAATGGTGAGCCGGGACATATAACAGCCTCTGCCCACCCCGGGGAATATTGGCGTGGTTTCATTTACATAAGTGTTTCCATGTAGGTTATTTTACCACAACGACTTCTTCAGTAGGCAATGTGTGAAAGCTTGAGTTTTCTCAAGAGAAAAGTGTAGGTAAAAATAAATACCTAGGCATTGTGTAAAGCTTGTAATTTGGAGACTAAAATATCTCATAATATTGGTGTGCATTGTACAACAATAGCTATCTAAATCGTTAGATTTAAACTATACGTGCCTGTGGGGCGGCAGTCTCGACATAGATAGCGATTGCTTTACGACCGAATTCGGTCGCAAAGACCTACAGATGTCCCTAGACGGTCAACATTGCTTTTCAACCAATGGTTGAATAGATAGCCATCACTTTACGACCGAATTCGTTCGCAAAGTCCTAACGATCCGGATGTAACGTTATTTGGTAGTTTCGATACTTCAGAGTATTTCGATTGTCATCGGTATGTTATCGAACGTTGTCGCAAATTATCGCTGTTTACGAATATATTTTGCGATCATTTTTGACAGCCCGTAAAGTGATTCGGTAGGATTGCTATTGATGTTGTTAGAAGTTTTAAGAGGAAGAAATCACAGCATAGAGGAAAGTAATATATCGAGTAAATCACAGTTTAATTATGGCGGAAGCATATTTGGTGTGGGATTTAGTCGTGCTTCAACACAGACGCGACATTATTGAATGACGACAAGTCGGAAAAAATCGGCGCGACTGAAAATGTAATGGATTTGGAGGATTCTGAATTTCTGTCTTTATACAGAATTAATAAAGAAATGTTCAATGAGCTCGTAATTGAACTTCAGCCATCTCTGCAGAGACTGATGGATGATGGAGGAGACCACCGTACATGGTTGCTTGGTAGGTAACAGGCCAAAGTTGTCAGCAAGAGGGGGTGCGAATAAGGCCGCCAAATATAATATCAATGTTTAATCTTTTAGGTGATGATGGATATCCGTTGGAGCCATGGCTGATGACTCCAGTGAAACATAGGCGCATTGGCACACCGTAGCGTCGCTATACAGATGCTCATTGCTCTGCAAGGAACATCGTAGAGCGATGCTTTGGTGTGCTGAAGTCGGTGTTTCGGTGTCTCTCACATCAACGCCAATTGATGTACGAGCCCTATAGTGCCGGCCTAATTATAAACGCATGTGCAATTCTCCACAACATTAGAATAAAATACAGGTTGATGGAAGAACCAGACTCCACCACATCAACCAATGATGATGATTAAATGATGTCAGCTAGCTAGTTTAAATAAATTTAGTATTTAGGTTATAACATTCAGTGACCTCATTTCTGTTGTAGTAATATTATGTATTAACATTATGATATAGACTACACTTTTACAAGTACTAAGTTTGCACCACGAAAGGATCATTCATGGCCTTCACTGATTCCAATTTTATTTTCTATTATTGCTGTTTATTAATATTTTGCATCTAGAAAGGCAGCTTCTGTCTGATTTCTTATCTCTTTGAATTTTATTTAATTTGAATGATATTTTTTATGCATTATCAATAATACTTTACCTACATACCTACTATTTATTGTAAGTGTGCCAAGCATATTAAATGCTGTTGGTATTCTTAATAAAGAAATAAATAGGTAACACAAACATAACATAACACTACTTAGTACAAACTATACGTAGTTGTTTAGGTAATATCAGAATAATCATAAAATCCAATGTTTTCTTATCTTGTCTTTTTTTTTGTAACTAGCCTATGGATTTATATGCCTTTGGATTGTTTCTGCAACTGCTCTCCCAGTGAGCAGTTGCAGAAACAATCCAAAGGCATCTCATCAATACTTGTTTTACTTAATTAATTTAATTTTACAAATAAAATTCCTTTTTAAAAATCAATGATTGTTTAATTAAATAAAATTGTAAACTGTAATAATTAATAAATCACACACACAATCACATTACAACAACAATCACATTTTTTCTCCTATTTTAATTAGGGCTCCGGCAATTTTATCTGCAGTATTTGCAAAAACGAGCGATGCCTCCGCTTGTGTTTTCATAGCATCGCTAATTTTGTCCGCAGCATTCGCAAACATGACGGACGCCATCGCTTGCGTTTTTGCAGCTTCTGCAAGCATCTGCAATTAAAAACACGGATGGATTGAGAAATGTATGCAAATTATCTGTAGCATGACAACATGACCTTATACCTGACCTTATATCGACGATCCACCTCAGTCAGAGGAGCAGTGGTGACGGCTTGGTTGCCCGTCTGCACCCTCTCTTTTTGCAGTCGGGCTGCTTTACTGCAGGCCCGGCTTTTAAAGTCTCTCCAAACCTACAGGAAAGATAAACATTTGAATTAAATAATATTATTAGTAAAATTGGCACTGTATGTAGGTACCTAACTAATGGGTGTAAACTTTACCGTCATCCACTGCTCTGGTGTTCTTTTTGAAGAATTTGGCAGCTGGTTTAACTCCGCAGCAACCTCCTTCCAGCCCTCGTCAAAATTTTCACGGCCCTGAAGGCCGGTAAACTTGCGGGTGTGCAGATAAGGCCGGGCTTCTAAAATGGACAAGAGGGCATCCACTTGGCCACTCGTAGCACGCGGTGTACGTTTACGCCTGAAATATTTAAGTACACTAGAAAATATTCAAAATCTTAACATTAGTTGATTACAATAGTCAATAGAAAAAGCGTTCAATATTGAACCGACAAATTAGATTCGAAAATAGGTATTGTAGGTTGAGATTCTTACTTGACGCCGCTCGGAGTCGGGCCTGCAGCAGCTGCACCTGATTCACTTCGTTCTCCAAACATTTTATTTTAGAGAAAAGAGAGATACGAGACATCAAACAACACATACATTCAAAATTCGCCGTATTTGTTTTCATGTCAAAAAGTTGTTTTGGCTGGCACCGACGTAGTGTTGCAAGGCGGCAAATTTTAATGCCCCTAGATATTTAACAAGTTATTTTAATTCTTTATAATGGTTTTTGCTACGTATTAGTTTCCATGAAAAATAATGTTTTCAAAAAAAGGTTTACTTATTCACTATACAATTTTTAAGAAAAACAATTATTTTTATTAATCATGTTCTACAATTTTCCCGCAATCTATGTCGAGACTGCAGGTAGGTGCTTGTCAAGAAATGTTAACCGTCTAGGGTCCCCTTTAAGACTTTGCGACTGAATTCGGTCGTAAAGCAATCGCTATCTATGTCGAGTATTTTTATTATTGTTTTATGTCTGTGATGTCTATCGTCTATTCGTCATAATAGCATCTGATTCAATTTGCGCCTTTTGGTTTTGGGGATGATGCGTTGAAGGGTGATAGGACACTCAGGCTAAGAGGTCACGGAGTGCTTTTCACTCGGGCCCGGCGCGATAGCGGGACCGTAGACACTCGTGCGAACACGTAGTACATGGAAATGTAGATGGTAAATTTCAGGACGCGGTATATGCCTGCGGCTCGCGGGATTGTTTGCGGGTCCCGCTGCACCCGCCACCGCGGCGGTCGCGGCTGAAAACCGCTCCGTGAGTTCTTAGCCTTATGTTGCTACGTGTCTTATGTCTGTCTAAAATGTAGGCTGAAATGGCGATGAAGTTACAAATTAAATATTTAGAAACAGACATTGAAAATCTTTTTTTCCCTGTCCTAGAACGTTTCACAAGCCATAACTGTGTTGAGCATAGGCTTCCGTCATATCTTTTCAAGTAGGCACTATTTTCTTGTGCCACCTTGAACCAGTCTTTTAAAATCTTAAACTTTATTTTTCAGTGGCGAACTCCTACGGCTACGTCCAGAATGTGAACAATAATAAGGCGTAGAACACAATTTCGTCGCTGCAGTACGAAATGGAACTCAAACGCTCAAATATTTAAGGACTCGCGATTTAATAATATTAGGAATGTAATTATTGCATTTTTAATAATAAGGCATAGTAAGATATTTAGGTAAGAAAGTAGGTATGCTCGACGATTTCATTATGGATCTAAATAATTGTACAGACTTAGGACTGATTTTTCAATAGTCAGATAAATTTTATCTGAAGAATAAATATGACCGTTTGACACATTTTCTATACAAAAGCTTGCAAACCACCATATTTATTTCTCAGTTATAACTAGTTATAAGTTATCAAACTATTGTTAAACCGAATATTTTTGTAATGATATAACGTAAAAGTACAACGTGGTTGGTGTTATTAAATAAGAAACCAGTTTTTTTAATATAAAATTGTTTTATTACTTACTCCTTTAATACCTTTTATACTATCTTAATAAATAAACGGATAATTTAAGTGGTATAATATGTGTTACCGTTTTTAACGTAATATTAAAGTAATTTTATAGAATAAGGATTTATAAAAATATATATACCTTTGATACATTCATCATTACATTCTTAGGTATACTTACATCTCATGATTGGTGACGTTACTAGTTAAACTTACATACACCTTAGAAATTACCCTTGACGTTAAAATGATGTAGTAATATACATTAATTTATAATTATCTACTCCATGGACTTTTATTGTGCAAGCGTTATTAAAAATACATCTCATCTCTAGTTTATGGCAATACAATTTGTATTTTTTTTTAGTTATTGTCCATTATTATTTATAAGCTCAGAATCATTTTGTTAGGACTTGAAGCCATCAACAATAACGTATAAATTTTAGGAAATCACAGCCTGGTTTTTAGGAAATGTTTTTTTGCGAATAGGCCTAAATATATTGTGACGACACTTTCGTGTGATATTAACTGCAAATTGCTATAAGAATCATAGTTCAACTGCACCCTAATTGCGTAACGCACTTTCAATCACAATCTGAATGATTTTGCAGGATATTGCTAATACTTTGCTTCATATGTTCGATAAATTGGTCTGCTCAACAACGTAAATAACGTAATGAATGTTGTTGAACTGTCAAAATGAAAGCCATTGCTACTGTTAGTGTTAGGCAATTATCCGCGGTTTCCTAGCATCAAAAAAATATGTATTAGGTAGATAATATTGAGCTAAGACAAGTCTTCCATAAAAATATAAATAAAAAATCAACTAATATTGGTCCAACGTACTACGAAATGCATAGCATATGAAACAACATTCATATTTTCAGCCATCTATAATTTAAAGTTTGACATCAAATAGAAGTTCTCGACTAATTTAAGTCTACACCTTGCCTACATACACCAAACGATACGCCATTGGCTAAGGCCTTAAAACTATGGTTTGTACGTATAATAATTATCTAAGAATAAGTATCAATATCACGATATGCATATTCATTATCACATTGCATAAAACCGTCCATATCACTCAGTGCGCCCGCGCAGCATTACTTCTTCTTGTATCCATATGAGTTGATTGCTGAAACAAAATTCACATTAGGTAGGTAAGAAATACTTAGGTAATACTTAGGTAAGAAGTACTTTAATTATAGTTTATTGATATCATTGCCACGTTCATAAATATATTAATGTATGACATGTTTGACACGTCAATACATCCATCTTCGGACCGCAGTTTCAGCCTACAAATGACTTATTACGAAGAATCGCAATTAAGTTGCTTCTTTTTGTTTTGCTACTTACAAGAGAGTTTACTTTTGCAAATTTAACTTAACTTAAGAGTGTACCGGCCTAAGACGACTCGGAGCATTTACAATTCTAATTTTATTGCCTTTTAATATTGTTTGTTTGTACTTGATGGTGATAATTATTTCTGTAAGAAGATCTTTTACATTTAAATGTTTTGGTCTTCATTTGACTGAAACTAGATGGCGCTGGCATTTCCTAGCAGACTGATCTCTGAGAAGGGTGCCGAAACAAACTTAGACGTCAGTCTCTTTTAAAGTCATTATATTATTAAGATATTAATTATGTGAGTTTAACAATGCAGGGCCGTGCCTGGAATGCATGCGTCACTTACCATTGAATTCCTTATCACACATGAGGAGTAGCTCGAGCCACTGCCCTCCAGTAACACTTGGAATGTTCAGGGTGCCGCCATACTTGTCGGGCAGGCACTTAGGACTGATGTACTCGTGCAGCATCTTCTTGTCGCTGCCCATGAACACGATGCGGGAACGAAGCTTCTCCTTCAGGAAAGGCTTGAAGAGTTTGAACACCATCTCGAAGATGAAGGGCTGGTTGATGATGTACAGTCCTTTGATACGGAGAGGGATGGCTTCCTGAAACATGAAAAAAGAAAAAAATATGACTTTGGCTGGTAACTATTTTTGGTTCACTCTGTCTGCTTAGAAATATCCCGCATACATCGTCTTTATTATCCTCGATTCTATATATTTAAGGTTTATAGATCTCAATCCATCTCATTACAATTCCTAATGTGTTGGATGGCACCCTTTTTACCTAGAAGGTATGTATGAACGTCTCATCATGTGACGAACATCCAATTGTTCGCTCAGGTGATCTTTTATTCGGACTAAGTATATACCATACCAACCTGTAGCCATTCAACAATTCTGTTGGCGAAGCTAGGCGTGAACTGCAGCACGTGCTGCATGGAGAGGCCGTCCATGTCGAAGATGACGACGGCGCCGCAGATCTGCGACTCCGGCTCCAACATGGCTGCCTCCAGGAACAGAACGCAGCCCTTGAACACCTCGTCCAGAGTACACTTGCTTGGCTTCCATTTCTCTGTAAGAAAGAATGGCAAAAATTACTAAGGCAACTTCGCAACTTACTAGTTTACAAAACAAATAAAATATTGTTTATATGTTTAATAAATAATAAAAATAAAAACATAACATCACGCCTGTATTCCTCGGAGGGTTAGGCAGAGGTGCATCTATATTACACCCACATTCCGCCTGTTGTGTTAAGTCCCTTGTAATAGAGGGCGAGCCTATTGCCATCAACTGGGCACAAATCCAGGCTCCGGGCTGCTACTGAGAAATCCCTGATGGGAAAACTCAATAACACTTTGCCCACCGTGGGATTCCACTCATTGTGACCTCATGTTCAACAGTAGTGCTTCTGACCTATAGAGGCAGTCTGTAACTGATAGTTAATGACGACCAAAAATATCCATTCATGCTAAAATGAAGGTATCGGCTTGCATAATATAAGGGAAACAAAGTGAACGAACGAAGGGCATCTTTTATTACATTGGCTCTTACCTATTTGGTCAATATTTTGTTATAATAAACCAATATGCTCAAACATGGCGGTGCCTGGGGGAGGCCAAAGTTCAGCAGTGAACGTCTTTCAGCTGAAATGAGCTCAAACATCATGACACTGCAGATGTTGCCAGGCGAGGCACCTATAGTGGAAAATGTTGGCAATCAACTATTTCAATCTAAGTTAGACATACGTGCTCATAGAATCATTCATGAGCCAACGGAATTTAACCTTTTGGTTTTTGATTTGGACAAAAACAATCCGGATGTTTTGTTCAAATTGTTATGTTTTTCTGTGTCTCATCAATTGCTTACCTACGTGAATATTGTACAAAAGGATGATTATAGCAATAATGCGTGACGTAGGCATATTCACGATGATGAGTTAGCGAGCTGGTATGTCCGAGTGTGGGTATTGTGTGCAACGTACTATTTGTTCATCATTATCTCGGGCACGGTTGCGTGACTATTTGAGTACCCAGAAATTCTAATGCGATTTATCTTAGTTCTGTATTATCTACACGTTAAGATTCGACATATTTTGCATACGTGATGTTAATTATAGCTGATAATCGAGCTCACTATGGATGATGCTGAGATCGTCTTTTGTGACCTAATTTCTTGCAAAATATTGAGGTTTTTTTCGGTCGTTTGTTACTGGTCGCGTGTATATATTACGTATACGGTCAGCAGGATTTTTATTTTTATTTAATTTTTTTGTAAGGGAAACAAACAGTAGTATACCTATTAAAAATAAACAGCATTAACAGGATGTTCAACCTGCTGAACGTACCTATACGTAATGTTACACGATCCTCTGTTTTTTTTTACTAGGGATCACAATAGTTCTACTACAACTTATTTCTTGGCTCCAGCACTAACAATATCTGCCATACTGATTGCGTGTGGGCAGCACTGTCAACCGTACGTTCAGGTTGACGTGTTGAACATGTCCGTCTCTATTACCAACGAACACAATAGTTGAACTACTACTTACTTCCTAGCTCCAGCACCAGTACTCGCCGCCCATACTGGTCGCGTGTGGGCAGCACGGTCAGCACGTTCTGGTTGAACACGTTGGTCTCCTTGCTGGGTAGCAGACCATCGTAGTGCTTCGAGTGTTTGAGTTTGAACCCGTAGTAACGTTTAATCTGGAACAGTTGACAATAATAGTTAAGAAATTGTTAAAAGTATTCAGTCTTATGCGCTATAGCTAAGTAGAAAATACAAACATCAAAAAAGTCTAAGCAACATGTACGATTGTACGGTTTTGAACGATTTATACTATTGTAATAAAAAAAATATTAAAAAAAATAGTTTATTTGGTAGCCTTAAACGTACAACAAATTTGAGATTGGAGCCTCCTTTTAAGCCAAAGAGAATATAACCAATAGAGAGCGTATAAGCCGATTTCTTCTAAGTACACGACTCACTACCGCGGGCCGGGGGACGAGGAAGAATGCGCGGCTGCAATTGGTCAGTTCAAGGTCAAGTTGCGTAGGTATGTCTGATTAGGGATTGCTCTACTTGATTAAGGGAAAATAGTCGATATCGATAAAATGGATTTTAACTTTATAAAAAATGCTCAATAAAAATCACATTAATATTTAATCGAAATCAGTCAGTTGCAAAAAGAAAAACAAGTATCCTCTTATTATTGATTTTTAAAATGAATTAATTTGGTATATGTTTTTCGAATTAGTTTTAGGGTCCTGACTATTCTTGGTAAAAAATGATAAACGAGCGTCTACATATTTCTGAATTATGCATCTTGCTAATTCAATCAAATGATTTGTTGATTCTATTTCATATTACACAGATGAAAAAACTGAGAACCTCCTCCTTTTTTTAAAGTCGGGTAAAAGTAGATAGGTATTTAATGACAGTATCTCAATTGAATAAAAAATTTATTAAGTTTATTTTTGTTAGTATCGATATCGAATTTAGCCATTAAAGGTAACAGCACAGATTTTTACGATAAAAATACAAAGGGAAAGAAAGGGATAAAACAATTAGAATTCCCTAATGAAAGAAAGGGACTTTTCCAAAAGACATCAACGCGCGACTCATCCGTGTGCTCGGTCACCCAACCACCATTTTAAATAGACCCCTGCGGTGGCTCATAATGTGATTAAATAAAAAATAGTTTTCGTAGTGTTTATTTACCGATGAAAATTTATGGCATCCTTTTTGTAACTAAATGTCTTGGAATATTTCCCACACCACTTCACCGTGCATGAAGGCAATTTTATGCGTTAAAAATTACATAAAAAAATATAACAATTTGTAATTATTTAGCGTGCACACAGGTCTAACACTTGGTCACAACTAGAATGGTTACTAGTACCTTATCCTATACATAGGCGACAAAATACTAATACTTTTCGAGCGGCGGGGAACTGTATGCGCAGTCAAGTGGTTTTATAGTCTTTGTTTTAAGCAAAACATTCCTGTATTAGGAGACTCCAAAAATAATAATAATAAAATAATAATAGTAATATATTTGTGTTTCTTTTATAAATAATAACTTAGCATTTTTGATGCATTAGTGACTACAGCAATAAAATCCTTCATTCAATTTTTCATTTAATCGCAATTAACTTATGTAATATAAAATAAAGTTAAAACGCAAATAAACTTTTGATGTTTTACATTTTTTTTTTTTAATATTTGGAAATTCAATACAAAATGTGACCGCGTCTGTTGTTTAAAACTTGTCGGGAACGATTTTTCATTGAATTTATAAGATTGTTTATCTGATCTTGCGACAATCGCTCCCAATGGAATTTTAACAAGTCTTTCTGTTGTTGGGTTGTCGACACTCAGTCCAGGTTCTCTAGAGCACGTCTCTGGAGCATGTCCCATGCGTGCTCGATGGGATTGAGGTCTGGCGATTGTGCAAGCCACGGCAATGCCCGGATGTTTTCCATTACCAAGTACTCTCTGGTCCTCCGAGCTGTGTGCGACCGCGCATTGTCATGCATCAGAGTGAAATCTGAGCCAATACTTTGTGCAAGTGGGTGAACATAAGGCCAGAGGACATCTTCAACGCAACTTTCAGCGTTCATATTGCCATCTACGAAAAGGAGCTCAGTTCGTCTGTTTTTCGTAATACCTGCCCATACCATCACTGTTGGGCCTCTGTAAAGGTGCAATTCCTGGACGCATCTCAGCCGTTCAGCATTTCTGGGACGACGCTGCACTCTTACCCTTTTCGTATCAGGCATAAATCCAAACCGGGACTCATCGCAAAATAACATTTTATCTCATTGCTCCTGGGTCCATGTCAAGTGTTCCCTACACCATTCGTTTCGAAGGGTGCGATTCCCATGGCGTATAGATGGGCACCTACTTGGGCGTTGTGCTCATATTCCGTATTCATACAGCCTATTACTCACGGTTTGGTGGCTAACAACATCAGCGCTTGAGAATTGTAGCTTTAAACCTATCTCCCGGGCGGTTAACATCGGTTGACGTCTTGCAGTCACTTGTATGTATCGGTCCTGTTGAGTAGTTGTACTCCTTCGACGTCCTAGGTGCTGCTCAGCAGGATCCCCTGTATCAACGTAACGCTGCCAAAGACGACAAATCACGCTCCTATTGACACAGTTTCCCCTGCACTGGGACAGTAATAGGCTGGTATATAAGGGACAGTGTATGAGAAGGGGCCTTTGCCCTGCACTAGGACAGTAATAGGCTGGTATATAAGGGACAGTGTATGAGAAGGGGCCTTTGGCCTGCACTAGGACAGTAATAGGCTGGTATATAAGGGACAGTGTATGAGAAGGGGCCTTTCCCCTGCACTAGGACAGTAATAGGCTGGTATATAAGGGACAGTGTATGAGAAGGGGCCTTTCCCCTGCACTAGGACAGTAATAGGCTGGTATATAAGGGACAGTGTATGAGAAGGGGCCTTTCCCCTGCACTAGGACAGTAATAGGCTGGTATATAAGGGACAGTGTATGAGAAGGGGCCTTTCCCCTGCACTAGGACAGTAATAGGCTGGTATATAAGGGACAATGTATGAGAAGGGGCCTTTCCCCTGCACTAGGACAGTAATAGGCTGGTATATAAGGGACAGTGTATGAGAAGGGGCCTTTGGCCTGCACTGGGACAGTAATAGGCTGGTATATAAGGGACAGTGTATGAGAAGGGGCCTTTGCCCTGCACTGGAACAGTAATAGGCTGGTATATAAGGGACAGTGTATGAGAAGGGGCCTTTGGCCTGCACTGGGACAGTAATAGGCTGGTATATAAGGGACAGTCTAAACTAAAATATGCTGAATGTTAAAATTATGCGTGGAACATGGTTGTGGTATAAACAGATACAAATTTTTTTTAGGGTTCCGTACCTGTAAAGAAAAAAAACGGAACCCTTACAGGGATCACTCGTGTGTCTGTCTGTCCATTTGTCACAGCCAATAATTTGCTCCGAATCTAATAAACGGATTAAGTTGAATTTTGGTACACACATGTATTTCTGTGACCCAAACACGGACTTGTAACGTAAATATTATGGTACTTGTTGATAGGCCTACACTGTCCTCTCATACCTATTAACACTGTAATTTGAAAATATTTTAAAAACCATTTACTTTTATAAGAGTAACCGTGGAGTTTCTTGCCGGGTGTTCTCCATAGGAATCGACCAATTGGAACCGTAGACCTAGCTTCTGACGTTTCATAAGTGCCCTTGTAGGGTTATGTGAAATAAAATATTCTGAATTCGAATAAATGAATTTAGAATATGGGGGTCACTTTTGGAATGGATATTAGAAAGTTTTAAAAAAAATTGCAAACTGTACCGTGTGACATATCAAATGAACGGTCGGTGAGGATCTCAAGTACGTTTTTAATAATTTTAAAATAAATACTTTTAAAGATATTTAAGAAAATAATTATGAAATTTGACCATCACCCTTAACTCCGAAACAAACAAGCGTAAAATTAAAAAAAAAGCAGAGAGTGGTTCTTTACTCATCATAGATTACAGGAAACCTATAAGCAGTCTATGGTCCTAAAATAACATGGTAAATCCCTCAATTTCGTACGTACAAACTTACATTTGCAGTTAGAACGTATGGGAGAACATGTTTTTCAACTACAATGTTAAGTTTGTTCTTGGCATAAATTCATCCCAACACGGAAACTACCCTTCATTGTGCGTAGTCCGACACGCAGATAGGTGGTTTTTTTTAAATAACATCCCGCCACTTCTCAATCTTTAATTTGTATATACATACATCTATCTGAATAATCCAGAATACCAGAATAATCACTTCAGGACATTGTTATACTTATCAATATCAATGCTTCAGGAACTGTGTTGGTATCTAGTTTATTAATCATCAATTGCTATGGTTCGAAGTTCACTCGATTAATATTACCTGCTGTTCTGCGTTAGCCCATCAATAGAATATCTCTGGGGCCGTATTATGACGTATTAATACCACCATTATTATAGTGTGAGTGAGAGACGGAGCTATACAAGGCCGCTAGCACCATCCTTTTTTCGCAGTGGAATTATGATGGCATTAATACTTCATAATAAGGCCCCAGTACGCTCAATAAGCGGCACACTAGGTATTTGTGGCGTCCACTC
This sequence comes from Xanthia togata, assembly GCA_963853775.1. Lineage (NCBI taxonomy): Eukaryota > Metazoa > Arthropoda > Insecta > Lepidoptera > Noctuidae > Xanthia > Xanthia togata. The sequence goes on along the minus strand of OY970798.1, from coordinate 20,386,005 downwards.
AAAAGACCGTTTAGATTAGAACCATTGGGAACCAGCGACAGCAGAAGAGAGGTGAGTCGTAGGTACTCAAAAAGAAGAAGGTTTAGAACTACATATTATATAATGCTCAGGACCGGACTGTTTTAAAGGATTTGGGTTAATTAAAATAATGCAGTTTAGAGTGTATCTAAGTAAAGTTGAATGCAGAAAGCGCGAATAAACCGCTTCATTATAATTAAATTTATGAACGTTAAAAGTTTGTTTATATAGTGCAATCCACGACGACGCGCGACGCGCCCCACTCTGCTCCGCTCCGTAGTTAAAGTACAGCTTACAGAGTTACAGTACAGTAATCGTATCTATATTCCATACTAAAGTAAGTACATAATACTATATGAAACAACAGGTTTACTTACCAAATCGTGGGCGCTTTCAGGGTAGAACTTGCAAGGTCTAAGGAATCTTATCAGCCAGGCTTCACTATCAATTGGCACTAACAAGTCTTTATCCTCTGAAACAGAAAACACACGGTTTGTTTGAAATGTAAATATGCAGGTACCATCTTCTGCCTAGCCTCCCCAACCCCCTTTCCCAACTATGTTGGGGTCAGCTTCTAGTCTATACCCACAAGTTGCTGAATACCAGGATTTTACATAGAGCATCTTGAGTTCGAACCCAAGGCACGCACCTCTGACTTTTCGGATTCATGTGCGTATTGTATAATTATTACTTGCTTCAAAAACGGTGAAGGAAAACATCGTGAGGAAACTTGAGCCTGAGAGATATTTCTCGACGGCATGTGAAGCCAAGTCAGAGGCCCATGGGCGGCTTTAAAACTCTGTCACCGGGTTATTCGCTAACCACACGAAAAGAAGAAGAAGACTGTAGGTAGGTATAACTTTAAATTCATAACTGCAGGTTCATAACCTTAGTCATTGATATGTCTGTTTAAACGTGTTCATGTCAGTGATGTTTGTAGACACAACAATGAGACGGTAGTCAGAAAAAAAGTACAATTTGACACAAGTTAGACATGTACATTAAAATATGTCGAATAATTGTTATTATTATATTTATCACATTGTCTGTATTTCGACGTAACAATGTATATAGAAAAACTAGTATTTGACACATGATGGACACCTTGAAAAACATGGTTATAATTTAAATAAAATCTAAGCAGATTAGAGAAACTCACGTAAATCAATGACAAATAATAACGCTCTTAGGTAACTATGTATACATAATTATGTCAGGTCCGTGACACCGTTATTTACTTATTACATTTTTTATTCTATAGGTACCTCAACATTTTCATGAAATACTTAATATTAAACATTAGAGACAAACGTAGGTATCAACTGGTATTTGTTTGTAATCGTTTACAATACAGATTCTGTATTTTTCGTATGTATTGATTGTTAAAACAATATGAGCTTCTTTAAAATAGTTTTTTTTGTGGAGACTGAATTTAAATAAATGTTACAAAATTCGAAAATATTAACAACACTACTATATCATTACCCGCCCATGAAATAAATGACTCTAATCCTTCCTCAAACATAAAGCAAATAGTCTAACAAGTATTAAAATTACATAGTACCTATTTGTAGAAAATAAAACGTAATGCTAACATGAGATCAATTATTATCCACTAAGATTACAGCCTTCGAACACAGATTAGAAACGCAACTATTGATACTCGTATCTATAGGCTATAGTTATTAACGTATACATACATATGGTTTACGAACTTGACCTTTGTTTTGTAACTAACGAAAAAACATGTGCACTTATAATAAACTTTATTAAATTCTCTAAACAGCTACGCACAGGCTAAAGAGTGTCACAGACGTAGTTATAATATATTATAAGAATATACTTTGCTATTGCTTTTTTTTCATAATTTTTGGTGCGTACAAAAAATATATAAGTATTATAGCTGTCTGTGGTCACTCGAAGATTTTTATTGAAAATATATCGTAATGTCTTGCTGTAATATATGTATATTATAGCTACGTCTGTGGTGGCTTAAAACCGGCGGGGTCAGCTGGAAATGCATAAGAGTTCCATATACTTATATACAGTTTAAATATGGGATGAAAGTTTGTATAGAATTTCGTAATTTTTGCCGGGAGCCCATCGGGTTCACGGCATGTATGTATTAACTAACTTACAGTGAATCAATTAACTTTAATTGCTTGTAAAAGACATATTATTATTCGTTCATAAATGCTATGTTTGTTTTAGCACGTACCTACGCTCAAACTGCTTTCTCAAGATGGTCTATGGTATAAATACTATAAGTAGACCAAGTGAGTGTTGTGACTATCTGATTATTCTCAAATGTTTTTTACTTAGATGTTGGGATGAACTGGTCTAGAAAGAACTTTATATGCCACTTTGTGATTGCAAGAGAATTGGCATTTTTCTATTATCCTCCAGTGTGTTGTAAAAGCATATAACGGAAACAACATGCGCAGCTGCCATGAATTTTGTGTACTAGTTATCCGCAGTCCGATTCGTTTGGCAAAAATGTCATGACAAACTGTTTTGGGCGCTTCATAGCTTTGTATAAAAAAGGCTCACCTAGTCCTTTATTAGTAAATGAATGAGATTGTATTTATTTTCTACAGTGACTCTACAACTTTCCGAGATTTCATAATCAGTGTACGTTAAGCATCCATTACCAAGGTAAGTTTCAATTACGTTTACTTTGCGTAGATTCCCCGTGAAATGTCACAGTCAGTCACACCTAACTGATAATTACTACTAGTATTACGTCTTATTGACGTAGGTAATGTTACTTCTGTCATCTACGATCATTTTATATTTGTAGAAACCAAAATAGAAGTGCTAATCGTCGGACGAAAAATAACTAATGCCCTGATGTTGATAAGGTTTTAAGTGGTTGTTTTATGACGATCATCATTAAGTTGCTTTTTCAATTTTAAGAATAGATCAAGCCCTATTCTAATAATATCGTGCATACCGGCTAGGATACTGCCTGTCTCCTTCTTCGACAATATGATGATGATGGCCTATAACAAATTATATGATAATAGATGCGCCCCGCGGTTTCACCCACATAAGTCTCGATCCCGTGGGAATATCGGGATAAAAAGTATCCTATGTACTAACCTAGGTCATGTGCAAATTTTCATCCAAATCCGTTTAGCCGTTTTTGCGTGAAAGTGTAACAAACAAACTAACAAACAAAACTCACTTTCGGATATTGTTATCGTCAGTGGTTTTCCATGGTAATAAAAGTCATGGTCATATGTCGGCCAGCAGTGAACGTCAATCGGTCGATGACCCAAACGATATTAATACAAGTGAATGACTCATTGCGTTCTGTCACCATTAAACAGATAGATTCGGTTTTCGAAGTTACGAATCACGATCATAGATTAGGTTGTTTCGCGTAAGTATCGAGACCAAAGTACGTACTGGTCCAAGCACAGTTGCACATTCAAACTTGTAGTAATGGCTGATCTTTGCGTTATGCTCTTGAACGGGTGCTGCTTGTGGTGTCTGGTCGTCTTGCTGATCACGGTTTTGTTATTAGATTTTACCTCGATGGTCCTAGTTTATCATTTATAACTTCCAGTTACAGCTATATATAAGTATATGTAAGCGGGCACGCCCTTTATGACTGGAGGCTTTTATTTAGATATTGTTTACGTTAAGTCTTTATTTTTTTATTTCTGCCTGAGTACAGTTCTCGATATTATTGGTTGGTTTATAGGCGTGTGCTAAGTAGTAACTGCCGCACGGGTCGATCCGTCAGGTTAAGCTACGCTTGCCGGGGTTGGTCTGTGGATGGGTGACCATCTTTACATACCGAGACTCCTCCGTGCCTCGGAAAGCACGTTAAGCCGTTGGTCCCGGTTGTCATTAGTGGATCTTTGACAGTCGTTACGGGTCGTCAGAAGCCCGAAAGTCTGACAACCAGTCTTACCAAGGGGTATCGTATTACCCAGTTACTGGGTTGTGGAGGTCAGATAGGCAGTCGCTCCATGTAAAATACTGGTATTCAGCTGCATCCGGTTAGACTGGAAGCCGACCCCAATATAGTTGGGAAAAGGCTAGGCAGATTGATTTTTTTTTTTTATAGGCGTGTGCTAGCTGACATATGGCTATTAATTTATAATTTAAATTATGTTTTGTGTCGCATAATATAAATTGTTTTGCTTATTATTATTTAAAGATGATTTTTTTCTAACTGAACAGACAGCTGTGCTGCTGGGGAGTTTGTTGCGCCACTTCTTCTTCCCAGCTGAAGCACTAGGAAGTGGTGAAGGGTGGGCGTTTTGGGGGACTGTCTTATGTAACTTTGACGTTCGAAAAGTGCTGATTCTCAGCCTAGTTTGAATAAATGACATTTGAATTTGAATTTGAAAGAGGTATTGGGGTTTTCCATTAGAACGTTCTCAGTAGCAGCGCGGAGTGTGAATTTCTGCCGGAGCTCGGAGCTCGTAGCTAAGTAATAACAGCTGCACAGATCGATCCATCAGGTTAAGCTACGCTTGCCGATGTTGGCCCGAGGATGGGTGACCATCTTTACACACCGGATACTCCTCCGAGCCTCGGAAAGCACGTTAAGCCGTTGGTCCCGGCTGTCATTCGTGGATCTTTGACAGTCGTTACGGGTCGTCAGAAGCCCGAAAGTCTGACAACCAGTCTTACCAAGGGGTATCGTATTACCCATTTACTGGTCTGTAGAGGTCAGAAAGGCAGTCGCTCCATGTAAAATACTGGTATTCAGCTGCATCCGGTTAGACTGGACGCCGACCCTAACATAGTTGGGAAAAGGCTAGGCAGTTTGATATTGAATGGAAATAGGCTCGTCCCCTATTACATACCACTCATAGTTGTAACGTAGCTGGGGAAATATGCTACATTCTATGATTAGAGATAGGTAGGAATAGTTACACAATCCTTTGAAACCCTTCAGAAAAGGCATGAAAGATGCAACAATGAAAAACGTGTCAAATTAAGGTCAGTTGTTTTACTTGTCATAGTAGTTACTATCATTTAAATGATTTATAAATTCAAAATTTTATCAATTCAAATCAATGAAGTTATTGATATAACACGTCCATTGTAGGATATTGTTTTAATTTATTAGTACATAAGTATTTTGTTACTAGTTCGTTAATTTTTACTGCTAATAAATCCAATAGTTGTTACATTTATTCTCAGCCACGTTATTATTAAACATTGTTGATTCTAGTCATTCTACATGATTATAAGTTACCGGATATAGAAACAAATCATTAGTACCTATGTGATTATTACCTACGTAGGTACTATCTACAAACTGTAAGTAGGTGTAATACTTATATGGTTCAGCCTTGGCATAAGTAAGTATGTATATATTGTATATGAGAGTTCATTATAACTCAGAATCGTTAATTTAGACGTTACTTGTGCATTTGAAGGTTACTATTACTCAAGTTAATTGTTCTATGATTAATTAGGTACATCGCTTGTCAAACAAAGGAGCAATGCGCAAGCGCAACATTGGCATTTACATATTTTTGATATGTTAATCGGGCCAGCTCTGATGATTTTTTTAGTATTTTCGTTTGGTTTTAGTTTAGGTAACCTTCGATTTAATAATGAGCAAATATCACTCCAATTTATGTTTGCGAATGTTTATTATGTTAAGAAGCTCCATTCGTCATACACTGCGCTGACGTTCAGATCAGTTCAAATTCAAACTATGGAATAAAGGAATACTTAAAAAGATGTTAATTGAACGTCATTACTGGTAATAATGCGTAATCAATGGTCTCACCGTATTGCGGTGCACTGCTGAAAATTTGCCGATCATACCACGACTGGTTAGTTCATCGATTAGAAGACGAAACAACCAGTAAGAAGCAGGGTAAGCCTGAATTTTCCCTCGTGGAGAAAACCTTCAGGAAGTTTTTTTTATCATATACTGTCCCACTGCTGCTCAAGGGTCTCCCCTATACTTTTTCATTTATCTTTATTTGCTACCTTTGCCGGCCAATCAGTCAAGAACGAGTCTAGGTCATCGCGCCAGCAATTCTTAGGCCCATCTCGGTAACGAAACCCGTTTTCAAACACCCACTGCGTGTCGAGCGTGGCCCATCTGACCTACAGAAAAAAATAATAATGAGATAGGTATACCTTCAAGCAATCTCTTAAGTTCTTCGACAGCGGGTTTGACGACTTCAGGCGTCTCCCGGAGCTCTTTCCTGGCGATCTCAAACACCGATTCCCGAGGCTCGTCCAGTTCGAACTGCAGGAGGAAGTCTCCCAGCTGCACCCCTGGGATCTTCTCCAAGTCTGTCAGCATGTGCTGCGATACTGGAAGAGAGAAGACATGTGTTAAAGTTGTGCTGGCTCAGCGTGAGGAAGGCACGGCACAAAGACTTTTTGGATTGTCAACGTGCGAAGCTGGAAGTTGTATGTAGGTATACTTCCGAGCGTCCAAACACATAACAAAAATATAACCTTTGCTTTACTGTTCAAAGTCCATCGCAAATAATTGCGAACTGATATTTTACCATTAACTACGATTTTATCACCTTAGAACAAATAAGTGTTTAAAACAATAGCGAAGATGTCAAATATGAAATACGATTTATTTAAAAAATGCCTCTCAAATAATGTCTTAAGTTGTTTAGTTAGCATAAACATATTCACATAGGTACTGCCAACAAGTATAACTAAAAAATAAATAAGGAAAGGTGAACGGATTAAAACAGAAGATCCGAAATAATATGACTCCCTCAATCTTCTAATTGAATTCATAAACGAAAGCAAACCCATCCACTTAACAAATTATTTTATGAGCAAACCGATTTGTGAAGTGTGAAATACGTCATTCGATCACACACAAAAACTGGGTTATCGGTAATATCTTATTAATCTTTTGAACCCCACCCTCAGCTTAATACCTATTTAATTGCAGTGGAATATTTGTCTAAAACCTTCCGTCCGAAGCAATGATCTAAGTATAGACTGTCAAATTTTCCCAATCAACTTCGAACCTTATGCTTTAGTGATGAAGTTGAAAATCTATTAAAGAAATTTGACAGATTTTAGTAGGTTGATGTGCTGGCATAAAGAATTTTACTAATTGAGAAATATTAACCATCAGATTAATTTAGGTTTAGGTAATTAATTAAGGCTTCGAATGGAAAGAATGCGAGATTGTTTGTTTATATAGAAGGACACATAGTATGGTGTAACTTTATTTGGTGCGGATGTTTTGAGAGCCGTTCTAAGTTTCTATATAAATGTATTTTTTTAAGTAACTGAACGCAGCCGTAAATTATGCGACTTACAACACCAAATTACGCTCGTTTGGCCTCACAATTTTTAAAATAAAAAATATGAAAATCCTACTAATATTATTAAAGTAAATGTTGGGATATTTGTTACTCAATCACGCAAAACGGCTGAAAGCATTTGTATGAGATCTATGTAAGGATTCTTATCATAAAAGGATATCTAGTGACTATAGAGTTCGCGTCGCCATTGAATTTCGGCGGAAAATTGTGGAACTAATTTTTTTTAAATGCAATTTGATGCAATGACATAGACACCAGCGCCGCGTTTTAAGTAGGTACTTCAGTGTTGGCGCGGACTAGCAATAAATCACAATAGATGTTTGAATCTGGAATTTCTAGAATAAACACAAATCTCTTGTTTATTTTGTCTAAAACATGAAAATAAACACGCGCTTTTGGAATGTTTGATTCTATTTCTTCGTGCCAATTTGAGGGAAGCTGATTCCACAATTACTTTAGGAATTTATTGACAAACATCCTATCTCTGTTTGGATCAGCTCTCTATGAAATTCACTGTGAATGATGCATAAATTACTGATTTTGAGCGGTATGTTTGTTGTCTGTTAATATGAATAGGCACAAGCTCTATTAGGAAAGCGTATATCATGGATTCTGGCTGAAAGTTAACAACAGATATGCAAGACAAATCATTAAATACATTGGTTTTTTATAAGTAGATATATAATATTATTATTTTTGTTTTAATTTGACATTTTTTGGGACCTTAGGGTCCCGGACCTTTGGAAGGCGTAAGAGGGGCCGAAGCCAACTCGCAGAGGCCCGTTAGACGTGTCTAATGAAACGAGGAACTAAATACATGCACATAAACAGTTTTTATAATATTTTTTTTTGTTTTAATTATTATTACTGTTTGTATTTCCTGTGCGTGTCCCAAATAAAATATTTTTCTTTCTTTTGCTGCGCTGACCCCAAATAATTGGGTTAAGATCAGGAGGAGGTGGATGATTATGACTGATAATCATCTGCCTAGCTTACAGTACTAATTCGATGCAGCAAAATCAATGATATTATATGTAAAAAGAGGTAGATAGGTTATAAACGTTCCGCAAGTGGCACGTCAAAAGTTGGCTAATTAGCCACATTTTCTTCGTTTTGTCTCTTTTTCGCTCCCGATAATTACGACATGTCATCCTACTTCCACGTGTCATATAAGAGTGTGACATAGTGCCGTTTTTGAATATAGAATGTTAGGTAGGTAACGTATCTACGTCTTTTTACTTCTAATATCATTGAGCAAAATACCAGTATTTTACATGCAGCGACTGTCTGTCTGACCTCAGACGGGTTGTTAGATTTTCTGGCTATGATTATTATCATAGCCCGAAAATCTCACAACTCGTCTACCTACCTATGACGACTATACGTCAAATATTAGACTTGAATTTTAAAACAACGTCGTGTTAGTAAACAATAGGTAACATACCAGCAATTAGAGATGGGTTGTAACAGTTTAAACACGATATCTATTATCACTGTTAATGTTACACAAAAATAACAGATCCAAATATCTGTTTTTAAACAACAGCCTGTTATTTTTGTAACAACGATAAATACCTACGTATTCAAATCTCAATTGAATATCTTCTTAATTTATTTTCGCTTAAAGTCGAAAATCGTATTTAACCGCTTTAGTAAGAGTGAGAAGTAAACATATTTAGAAGTAAATATTGGTGTTTTATTTTTAGCAAGGGTCTTTATTCAATGAGGAATAGAGATAAATTAATAACCTTGCAATATTCCTTCCTTTGTGTGAGTGACTGTAAGTAACAGTGATGATAACAGTCTGTGTGGGAATTTTGGACGCTGACTAAAAATTCAGCCTATATTGTTAGGAGCAATTTTTCAATTTTATTTTTAAATATCTGTTATTTCTATCTGTTACGATAAATACGCTTCCCCCCTACCAGTAATTATAAGGATTCCAAACAAAATATGTATAACACCAAGTGCATAACAAGACTACCTTGATGCCATAAAATCAGTGAATCCCCTGAAGATGCTAGCTGAACATTCGTGGTGCATCGCATGTTTGTGTTATTATACATTATTAGGCACCTACTTTATTATTACCTACGAGTATATGCAATTTGATCTGATGCAGTATCTTCTATATTTCTGTAATATTCTTTGTATAGGTTTAATTATACCTGTATCAGAAGTTCCGATAGTTTAGTGACTAGGTTCTACAGAATGTGAATGGAACCATTGAGCTATAATGATCAGCGATTTAGGACTTGAATTACCCAATACCAAGTTTTAGATCAGGTTTAATAAGTCAGTATAGATACTTATCTTACCTTACTTACTAATTCTGATAAATCTGAATATTATTTGAATGTGTCATAACCAAAATTTATAGGAGATTATTTTTGACACAATCTTACTTGTTTCGGCTATTTTGACTTAGTGGAATTACATCATTAACACGTTCAGTGCCGGGAGCACTCCTGGAGGGTTCCCCTAGTCGCATATGGGATGCTGGGAGACCTCGCGGTGGGCTCTGTAGGTTTTTCTTAGCAAATACAGCATTAAAAACCGTGAAAATAAAATCTGATGTATATTTTAACAAGATTTATTAGTAGGTAAATAAATGCGTTGGTTTTAAAATCCAATTTTATATTTTTAAATTTTTTTGTTACAAATATTCACAAAAAAATTAAAAGGTTGGAAACCAGACTATTTTACTTCGTTTTACAGTATTTTATAACACGGTTTTAAACCTAATGTCGTTGACCGTCCGCGATAGTTAACTTTAGCGTAAACGTACATAATGCCGGCAACCATCCCGGAGGGTTCACTTCCAATATTTATGGCAGCATGGCGTATGAGTTCTATGAAAAGAGGGTGGAGTCGAAAGGTTTAAAATCCCTTTTTACCTGAATTTACCCAGCACATGGATATATAAAGCAACACAAATGACTATTCTCACCCCTTTCCGATCCAGATGATCCCACCACTCTCCTCCAGGAGAGCAATAGGGCCACCAGTACAGTGCACAAATACACCCGACACCCGTCGTACCGACCTCGCCGCCACGCGCCGAGGTCCTCCGCGATCGCGACCCTCCCGAGTAAATAATACTCCCCCCCGACCCTTGTCCGATGAAGCGCCAGCCCGCGCCGCAGCTGAGCGCGTAGCTTTAAATTCCCCGCATAATAATAATGATACATCCTTGATCCAGCCTGTCCCATCTTGCTGTCCTCCCCTCAGCGACGCTCTAAGCCGAGGTTCGTACCCCACAGGGGGTGCCCTTAGCGAGCGTTCGCCTAATTTTAATTTAGAATAGTATTGCTCCTGGCTGGAGGCTTTGAGTGTAGTGCTTAAGGCAGCCACAGGATTGTTCGGTTGAGCAGTAAATACCTTAGTGGTATACCTGCGAGATGCCATAGTAAAAAAAAAAAAAAAACTATTGTCACTGGATTTACACTATCTATATTTATACATATTTATAAAACAAAGTCTTTTGTTTGTATGTTTGTATGTCCGCGTTGTTCTTCTAAAATACCCAACGGATTATGATGAGGTTTTCAACACAATTTAGAGAATTTACTCCGCGAGGTTTATGTGTATAATACATTAATATTAAACTTATAGATTATTAAGAAGTCTCGATGTTTTGTTTGTCAACTCGTAAAAACCTTGCGAAGCAGGGGCGGGTGGCTAGTTTATCTACTTATAAACAGAAGTGGCGGTAAAGATAAGAGAAAGGTGTGCACATTATTGTCGGGTATGTTTGTTTTTATAATGCAACCTTCAAAACTGCTGACTCAAACTTTGTTATAACATAAAAAAGGCATGCATCTTTATCACGTTTTCGTAAATAAATTCTAAGTATAAAATTGTCCCGAATCAAATGGATATTTATTTATTCTAAAATTTTTAAAAGGTACAAGGTACAGTAAGTTCGACTCACCCTTTCCCATTGTTACAAAGTTATAGATTTTCACTTATTTGATACGATTCACAATACGACGTCGCTGGAAGCGCCTAACAACGAGACTGGCTTTCGGCTACCCAACATTTGCTTATATTAAGCGTCGAGTTTGCCTAACGTTCGGTCAGTATTGCTCCACGGATATTTGTCACTAACTACGTTTATCGTTCTCATTAGCTTATAATACTGAATTCAAATAATGGGGGGTAGATGTGTGAAGATTCATCGTGAATCACCGTGACGTCACGGTTATCGGTCGTGTGGTCAGTCGACCGTGGCATATACCTACATAGTTCGAAGTATTGGAGCGAGGCGATCACATGAGCTTGATTTGTGTTAGTTAGTCGGGATTCCGGGAACGAGATGGTAGGCTAAGAACTCATGGAGCGGTTTTCTATCGCACCGTGAAATTTACTATCTACATTTCTATGTAGGTACCTACTAGGTACGTGTTCGTACGAGTGCTTGCGGTCTCGTCACCGCTTAGGGCGCGGGTGAAAATCGCTCCGTGAGTTCTTAGCCATAAAATTGTAAAATTCGGTTAGGGTGCATTTAAAAAATCAGTAGGATTTGTAGGATCCGTCAACATGACCGAATTTTATAAATAGGTACTTTTCTAAGGTATGTCGTAGTAGGTAAACGTTCTTTCACACTTTTTTAACCGTACCTACCTACTTATTTAGGAAATAAATTATAACTAAGCGTTTTTTTCAAGCGACGATCTTATGTACAAGTAGGTATCTCATGGGTTCTATTTTTCCCAGAGATGAAAAAGATATCCGACCACTAACCGGTATCCGTCCTGCCCGGCCTTATAGTATACTATCCCGCCGGATACCGGGTAGTAGGTCAAAATTCAGCGGATTTTCATTATTTTTAGGGCTTCAATAGGAAATAATGCCACTCTTATAGGATCACTTCGTTGTCCGTCTGTCAGTCTGTCAAGACCCTTTTTCTCAGGAACGCGTGGACTCGTGGAGGTATCAAGTTGAAATTAATCTATACTAATATTTTAAAGAGGAAAAATTTGATTGTTTGTTTGTTTGTATTGAATATGCTCCGAAACTATTGGACCGATTTGAATTAGATTTGGATTTTTTTTATCCCGGAAAGAATAACGGGTCCCGCGGGAAAGACCACGGGAGCGAAGCCGCGGGCAAAGTGCTAGTATCAAATACGTAGGTCTATGGTCCCTTGGAGCTCTAAAAAAATCAAGCTTCAAACCATCGCGGTATGGCCAGACATGGCAACTCGGCGCCACTCACGTACATATTAATTATTAATTCATGAACAATTGGATACATAGATATAAATATATATATTTTCCTAGATCGCACTACAATCTAGAAAGTATTTTTTTAATACCTTTGAGCAGTTCTTCGCATTTATTACATTGGAGATTTCCATAGGTAGGTAAATATTTCATATAGGTACGATGGTAGCATGCATTCCCACGTCCGTGCTCCATAAGCATTATTAGTTCGATATATGTGGGTAAGTAGGTCAAACAACGCAATGACTTTAGTCTTACGTATTTACGAATATTACTTATATTATGGTAATTCTTACTTATAACGCGTGAACAAACCTTGCCAAGACATTTACAATTTGGCAGTGCTTAAATAAACCCGTAACCCGTATCTTGGAATTCATGTTTTATTCTTGTGGGTACTTACATACAATCGTTTTCAAAATGCGTTACTGTAACTACAGTGCCAAATACAATGTTCTAAGTGTTCTATAGGGTAGTTTATACTTAAGTATCGATAACTTCCAAAATTGACCTAAGCTTACTACATACATGATCAATGTGTGCGCCAGTGGAAATTACTATCTATTATCACACCAAGATACATTATGTTGGGTCACCAACTCTAATTTTTGGCAGCTACACGCTGTGACCGGTCGATGAAGACATAGATGCTCATGTGCAACGACAACAGGCATACAAGACGCCATCAGGTCGAATTTACTCTGCAACACTCTCTGTGCCTCCCGTATGTCCGTCCCTGTTTGCAGCAACGAAGTATGTGACAGCAAATAATCAAATATCTGTGGCCTGTGGTTTTTGTTAACCAACTTCACAGTATCAAGTGCAAGCGAGATGCACAGATACAGTAGGTATTCTAGGTGTTAGACAAGAATAGAAACAAAAGGTAGGTTTGACATTTTGACGAGATTTCTTATCTTTTTTTTTTTTAGAAAAGAGATGGTCAGCAATTGTTTTTTTTTTGTTTTTGTTGTTGTTTGTAGCTAAGTTGATAGAAGTGGACATGTATTTAGCTAAAAAGAATCAGTTCAAAACAATTTTTCTGTATGTTAACGGTGTTTTTACTTGGTACTAAAAGTTGAGCCTAGTGGTTTTAAATTGTTAAAATAATGTCGTCCCGAAAAAGTAAGAAATGGATATTTGAAGATATTTAAAAAAAACTATCGTCAATTGACTCAAGAACCTATATTTTTTCATCAACACAAGATCACGAAAACACGCAAAAGCAAAGCACATTAAAAACCCGAACAAAACAAACGTCAAAACATTTTTTAACTGAGGATTGAAGGGACAGTTGGCTTTAACCGTCCGATACTGACTATCTGACGAGTAGAATACGAAATTTCGATGCACAAAATATCGATAAATGCATAAACGATGCAACAAAATTGCGATGCACGTTACTGCGAAAGACCGTCTCTTCGACGCCACTACACTTGGATGCACGTTACCGCGATGAAAAGACTTTTGCGTCGAAATTCCGTATTCAGACCCAGACTATTGAAAAATCCAGAATCATGCTATCTATGGAATAAACGCTATTCGAAACAACAAACACACGGGATTATCAACAGTAAACAATATGGATTTCAGAAAAATAAGAGAACGACACAATTATTACGAGAATTTACCAACGAAGTCAACAAACAGTTAAATGATAAAAAACATGTTTAGACACTTTTTATAGATTTTAGCAAAGCATTCGATATGCTCCGTTCTGATACACTTTTTAATAAGCTGTCACAAAATGGAATCCAAGGGCCACTATTGGAACTATTAAAAAACTATCACACAAACAGATACAACATGGTTAAAATACAAAATGAGTATAGTACCAAGCTTCCATCCACGCAAGGAACGGCCCAGGGTTCAATTATAGGTCCGACAGAATACTTACTTTATGTCAATGACATGAGTAATGCTATTGCTTCAGGTTCTGTATACCAATTCGCAGACGACACGTGTATAATGGTCGCTAGTAAAAACATCCATGAAGCTGAGGAATCCCTACAACGTAACTTCGACCAAATGTGTAAATGGGCTCATGACGTAGGATTAGTAATAAACGCAACAAAAACAAAAATAGTTCACATACATTCATCACACAATAAATGCTCCACTACCCCTACAGTTATGGCACACGAACACACTTGCCTACATAGCTCGCCAAAGACTTGCAAATGCCCGTTATTAGAAGTAGTTGATAAACACATGTATATCGGTCTAATGGTTGATAGCCGATTCTGTTGGGGACCGCACAAAGATTACGTATGCAATAAACTGAGATCTATCCTAGGTAAGCTTAGTATACTTAAATATAAACTGCCTTACAAAACACTTAGAATGTTATACATGGCCCTAGCAGACTCGGTTATCAACTACGGACTCAGCAGTTATGGGAGAACTTATCATACATACCTGACAGATATATATAAGTTACAACTAAGAATATTAAAAGTAATTACGCCAAAACATATAAACAAGAAATTCAAAAACAGTGACGACGACCTCTTTAAATATTGTAATGTTATGAATGTGTTCAATAAAGTTAAATTTTTTACTCTTGCGGAAGTCAATAGACCGGAGCTGCTAACCGAAAAAACAAGACCGGACTTTCTGAGAACGATACCACTTAAAAATAAATACGTCTTACCAAAATTCAACAACGTGTACGGGATGAGGGTTGCAGCATATTTAGTACCTTTTTTTATTAATAAACTTCCAGAAGACTTGCAAACCTTATACAAACAGAGTTCGAAAAGTTATAAATACAAATCTAAACGTTTCCTTACACAAAATTTCTCATAATGTATACAATGTATTGTACCCTATGTTATTATCATCATTTATCATCATCACAAATCATTATTATCATCATTATTATAAAATATTTTATGTATCATCATATCATCATATCAGTAATTCATATTTTTGTAAAAATTAAGTGAACGGCTCGCCAACACACAGATAAACCTTGAGAGGTTTTCGTTGTGTGGCTAAAACCGAAATGTAAATTAGGATAAGTGTTTTAGAAAAAAAAAAAAAAAAAAAAAAAAACTGAGGATTGAAAAATCAGCCATTTATGCGCCATATTTTGGTACTCGCAAATAAATCAAAACCTACAGGATACCTACTTCACGTTGAAAAATGCCCAAAAAACTCTTTTTCGTTCCATCACGTAAAAAGGTTACTGTTAGTAGTGTCAGTTCTAAAAGAAAACAAATATTTATACTGTTACACCAAAACATAGCAGGAATTTAAAATAAAACTGATCTATTCGAAATCACAATTACTTACCGACTTGGCAAATCAGATTGGCGATTTAGATTTTATTTGTCTGAGTGAAACTTTTCAAACTCAAACTCAAAGCATTTATTTCAATTAAACCATTTACAGGCACTTTTGAATTGTCAAGGAGTCAGTCAGTCAGAAATATGAAGCTAGTTGCCCATTCCAAAGCGTAGGTTCCTATGGAGAAGAACGGGCAAGAAACTCCACGGACACTCTTTTAAAAACATTATATTCTTACAAAATATTTTTTACATCATTCATGTTGAAATTATACATGTGAGAACAATGTAAAAAGACGTGTACGTAAAAAGCGTCCGTAATAATAAAAAAAAAAAGCAATTCAAAAATTAAAATAAGCCGGGGCAGATAAGAGATGACCAGTCCCTACTGATGGCGCCCGTTCACGAACATGACGCATGGATCAGCACCGTTTAGCTCAACCATTTTGAAGGGAACTCAACGATCCAACACATATTTTTATAAAATCAGGGCATGAAAGTAATCTGGCACTTACACAACACACTACAACGTAGCTGCCAGTTACACAAGACGCGGGAAGAAACGCGGTGGAACATGCGTTTTAATAAAAAAAGGTCTCAGTTTTAGCCCGTTACCTATAACTGATGAACTGGTCATCGAATATTGCTTTGAATGCTGTGGCGTCGAAATATTCACTCATAATTTAATGTTAGTGTGCATAATAAAGAATTCCAAATTCTGATGTGTCTATTTTTTTTAAATTAAGAATCTTGAATCATTACTACGCAATCTAACCCGCAAAGTTAAATAAAAATATTATTCTGTGCGGAGATTGGAACATAGACATATTGAAAGATAACAAATATTCTAAAGAGTTAATATCAATAATGAACAATTTTAATATTTCCAATGTTAGGATGCCTACTAGGAAAAATACTAGCATAGATCAAATAGCTAGTAATCTCCCAGCAGTTGATCTGAAATGCAATATACATAATTTAGCTCTCTCCGATCACGACACTGGACAATCATTAACTTTTTCCCTTGAAGAGATGAATAATAATAAATTAAAAACTTTACAATTCTGGTATGATACGAAGAGAGGTTACGATAAGAGTAAAATAGCAAAAATTTTAGATTGCTTAGCAGCTTTATGTTTTGGTGAAATGTACGAAGAGACAGATTGCAATAAAGCATTTAATATTTTCCATGACATATTCACGCGCTTCTACAAATTATGTTTTCCCGCAATACTTGTTAAAAGGACCAATAAACCCATAAAAAACAAATGGGACGGGTCTAAAAATATCATGCATTAAAAAGAGAGCTTTATATTACGCATATCAACACGATGCTATTTAGTAAAGGATATCACAAGAAAAAATACCGTAATTACACTAAGATTTAAAAAAAATGCATATCAAAATCACAGCAGATCAATAATAACAATTTTTTCAATAATTCTAAGAATAAATGTAAAGCGACATGGACAATCATAAAAAATACTTAAATAAATCTAATAATATTAACTACATAAATGAATTAATAATTGGTGACAAAAAAAAACATAATCCTATTTACATATGTAACTAATTTAATAATTATTTTATCGAGCTGACACAAAAAAAAATCATGACGTACACAACATTGACATTGACAATAACATACATACTTTATTTTTGACTCCTGTAAAGGAAATTGACATTATTAAAATAATTTATTCATTAAATAATACAAATTCTACGGGATATGACGAAGTAACCACCAAAATGATTAAATTAAGCGCGAAAATTATAACATCCCCACTTAGCTACCTAATAAACCTCTCATTTGAAGAAGGTGTTTTTCCATCGACATTAAAGGAATCTATAATTAAACCATTATTCAAAAAGGGTAACTGTTCTGATATGGGTAATTATAGGCCCATTACACTGATTACTATATTATATTATATTACCCAATCTTTGCAACAAAAAAAAAGCAATGCATGGTAAATTAAATAGCTTTTTAACTAAACACAATCTAATTGCAGAGAGTCAGTTTGGTTTCAGAAAAAATTGTTCAACGACTAGCCTGTTTTTCACTAGTATTAAAACTAATTACCGAAGCTCTGGATAAAAAGATGTCTGTTTTATCGGTATTGTTAGATATGAGCAAGGCATATGATTTTGTCTCACATGAGCGACTACTCTACAAACTAGAGAGATATGGAATAAGAGGCAAGGCGCATGATTGGCTTAAAAGCTATTGTCTGATCGCCAACAGAGAGCAGTTATTTCTAAAATAGAAAAAAAACACTAGGACGACATATAGCTCAGAATTAAAAATTAATAAATCTGGCGTTCCACAGGGAAGCGTACTGGGTCCACCACTATTTATATTATACATAAATGACCTCAAAAAATGTTTTAAATATGAATGTATCCAATTTGCTGACGACACTACTTTGACTATAAAATCTTCCAACAAAACTGACATAGAAACTAATACTAACATTGAATTAATTAATGTAATAAAATGGCTCGGGGACAATTATCTAAATGTTAAAATTATTAAAACCAAAATTGTTCAATTTCAAACATGCAAGATGTCGGTAACACCAACTACAATTCGACATGATAATACAATTTTGCAACCAGAACCATCGGCTTTATTTTTAGGTATAATACTCGTAATTGACAATAAATTGAACTGGAAGGAACATGTAGATAGAGTATGTAACAAGCTTGATGAGTTTGTATATGCCCTTCGCAAGTTAAGACTGGTGTCCAGTAAACAAACTGTCCTCAATGCATATCATGGGTATGTTTCATTAGTATTACGTTACGGCCTCAGTGGATGTGGGCAGAGCATTTATATTACAAAAAAAAATGTATCAGAGCCATGAGCGGAGCAGAATACTTAGACCATTGCAGGCCATTATTTAAAGAATTAAAAATTCTTCCACTCCCGTGCCTTTATATTTTTGAGGCGTTTAAAAATACACACATTTATTCCTATTAAATGAACAAGTCTCCCAAAGCTTGCTACTACCACGCAGTAGAAATGCCAGTTGTATGACAGTAAAAATGTGTAATAAATTACCACCTGGCTTGAGAATGTTACCAAATAATAAATTCAAATGTAAAATGTTTGAGCCAAACATACCTATGTTTCTATTCCGATTGAATTTTTAAATCATACTTTTTGACATTGTAATTAATATTCTATGCTTTTTGACATAATAATTAATATATTGACATTACAAATAATACTATTACTACTACTATTAAATTAATCTGAATCAATTTTATTGTATCAAATTAAAAATATAAATTCAAATCAATTTTATTAATTTAATATAACTTTTATTGTAATGTCTACGATTTGCATGCACTTAGTTAATTTATTTTTTCTACACCAGCAATGGTAGTATATGTGAATTAATGTTTAATTTTAAATCTCAATGTATGTACCCTTATACTTAGAAATAAATATTATTCTATTCTATTCTATTGACCTAGAATCATGAAATTTGGCAGGAAGCAAGGTCTCACAGCACATGTAAAGGAAAAAGTCCGAAAATAGTTAGTATATAGTCATAAAAATCATACATAAAAAAAAAATGCGATTACAAACATTTGCAGTTGGAGAATTGACCATTAAGTGTATCCATTTAAGGGAGATCATGTTTTTCAACTACATACAGTGTTTGTTTTTGGAATAAATTCATCCCAACTACGGAACCCTTCGTCGTGCGTGGTCCGACTCGCACTTCGGCGGTTTTTTATTTATAAAAAACACAGTATTTTGACAATACATATTACATTGGACGAACTAACAGTCGAAATGAAGGGTGCACTAAATTTATCTCTGCCTAACCCTTCGGGAATATAAACGTGATGCTATGTACGTTTATACAGGATGTTTGGCGCATGGACCGACACAATTTGGGAGTTCATTAGCTAGGTTCTACCCATACACCCTTTGTCCCAAATGTCACGGTTGGTTACATATGATTATTTTTTTAAAATGAAAAAAATTCCCAAAATGTGTCCTTTAATTTGAAATAACTTTTTTGTTTGTGGGTGTAGTGGCACAAAACAAATTTTGTTGCATTCTCCAAAGTCCTTTAAATCTAAAAACATCTTTGTTTTATACAACTGGTTTCAAGAAAATTCCTTACAAGCTTCCAAAGTTAATTTTTGTATTTAATGAATGAAATTTTACAACTTCTAAATTAATTATAAAAAAAAACTAAAAGCTATTATTATTATATGGGTAGAACCTAGCTAATGACCTCCCAAATCCCTGAAAAAATTGTGTCGGTCCATGCGCCAAACACCCTGTATATATCAAATTAAAAGTAACTTTCAAAATTATTTAATGAAATAACAAACTAACGTATTGCGGTCATTTGCGGTATAAAATAATAGTTTGAGATTATAAACAGCGCCATCTGTCATCAAGTAGCACATTTACGTTAGCCTCTACGAAATGTGATAAAGTTCGAGCCTTTTAGTTAATCTATTGGATGATAGATGGCGCTAAAAACTTTCAGACTAGAAATAAAAAAGTGCGTGTCGGATCACGCACAGTGAAGGGTTCGGGTTAAGTTGTGATTAATTCATACGCATGCACACTGCACAGTATTGTTTGACTCAATTTTTTAGAAAAAACTATGAA
The DNA here is from genome assembly GCA_963853775.1 of Xanthia togata. Lineage (NCBI taxonomy): Eukaryota > Metazoa > Arthropoda > Insecta > Lepidoptera > Noctuidae > Xanthia > Xanthia togata. The sequence goes on along the minus strand of OY970798.1, from coordinate 20,365,535 downwards.
ATGCAATGTTATTTAAGTGGCTGTAACCGAAAATATCTCAAAAAAAAAATTGCCTCAAATGCCAACGTCTCAGAAATATCCCAATCTTTTTATATAAGGATCTCGCGCACTACACGGCCCCGACCATGACCAGTGGTCGCACCGATCTGATAGAAACCGATACGAATCGCACACTTGGTCGCAACAGCCAACTAGCCGACCAAGTGCTACTACGCCAAGGTCGCGGTCGGTCCGTGGATGGGTGACCATTCATTATATATCAAGTCCCCTTCGTGTCTCGGAAAGCACGTTAAACCGGTTGAACCGTTGGTCCCGGCTATCATTTGTAGATCCTTGACAGTCGTTACGGGTCGTCCAAAGCCCCAAAGATTAACAACCCAGTCTTACCAAGGGGTATCATACTAACCAGTAACTGGGTTATGGAGGTCAGATAGGCAGTCGCTCCATGTAAAATGCAGATATTCAGCTGCATCCGGATAGACTGGAAGCCTACCCCAACGTAGTTGGGAAAAGGCTAGGCAGATAATGTAGGGGTGATTACCATTACCATAGCTTTTTATTAATACTATCTCTGAGTAATGCCGCGATCAGACAGATACTCGTAGATAGACTTGGCGAAGGGTTGCTTGTTTTAATTTGGAACCCACTGCTACTAACACATTTAAGGAACCTTATTCTTTTAAATTTTACATCCATTTCATTCGTCTAATTGCATTCTGCTAAGGTTTTTTACACTTTTCACACCACCTGCTCACTAATGTCAAATTAAACCTCATGATACAAACCTAATTACTAAGGCAATTCGAGCCGGACAATAACACTGTACTGAAATTCATTAGGAGTTGCTGGTCATTAAAGTAGTTACTTTGAATTTGGAACCTCAACTGAGAAAATCGTATGGAAATGTTTAGAAAAAAAGAACTTAGTAGACTATGTGGCAGTCTGACAGTTAACTATGACAAGGACTTGCCAAGAAGCCGTTGTGCACCTTATGATATGTTGTAAAATGTGGTTATATAAAGTGGAAGCCTTTCTGTTAAGGCGAAAGCGTCAAGGAATCCCGCGGAATTCTAATTTTGTTACGATTTTTGCAATTTGTAGGTCAGTAGGTTGTATTTTGATCGAAATATGATTCGCAGCCGTATCGAATATATATTTATAGAATTTTAATCATAAAAATCATCAATACAACTTTATAGGATCATAATTATAATCCTATTGAATGACTATTTCATGAAATCATGACATTTTAGGATTATTCTAACATACGGAGTTGTATTGATGATTGTAATGATTAAAATTTGGTAAAGTCATATTTGTTACAGTCACGAAATTAATTTTTATCAAAAGACACTGACATGAAAATTGCAAAAAACTTAAGAAAATTTTAATTTCGCGGGCAACCTTAGCGCATCTGACAGCTATTTACGACGTTGCCAAATATTTAACTGTTTCGATTAATTTGGCAATATTACTGTATAGAAATATGAAATGTGACTAACTAACTAACTAAAATATTGATTATGGAATGCAATAATTAATATTGTAACACCGAATATTTAGAAATGACCGACTAGCGTACCCTTTTAAGGATAATTGATAATAATTGTACTTTAGGTGGTGTAATTCCTGCAAACAAAAAAAACTGACATGAAAATTGCAAAAAACTTAAGAAAATTTTAATTTCGCGGGCAACCTTAGCGCATCTGACAGCTATTTACGACGTTGCCAAATATTTAACTGTTTCGATTAATTTGGCAATATTACTGTATAGAAATATGAAATGTGACTAACTAACTAACTAAAATATTGATTATGGAATGCAATAATTAATATTGTAACACCGAATATTTAGAAATGACCGACTAGCGTACCCTTTTAAGGATAATTGATAATAATTGTACTTTAGGTGGTGTAATTCCTGCAAACAAAAAAAAAGTAAGAGAACTCAGATGTTTTTGCCCCTCCCCCCAAACGTTACCATTTAAGTATAATATTTCATATTAGACTAATATTGGATATATTCTTCACTTCACCTACCGAAGAATTTTATTGTAAAACAAAAAAAAAACGCAAAATCTTGATCGAATGAAAACTAACGCGATCAACGCACATGTTTTGTCACTGGCATATTGTCTAAGTTAAGCAACATTTAAGTCTCCTAAAATGCACGATTATAAAATTAAAGTCGTTTAATATTTTCTTTTGTCAAGATAGTGCATACAATAGAACTTTACACTACAACTAAATAAAACAGCAAACACAAACAAACAAACAAAACACACAAACTAATACATACATTTGGGATATTTATGTACCTACGTTGTCTATCTACTTAAGAGGGAACAGGGGCTGCGAGGAATTTGAAAAATAGGTATTTGAAGAAACTATTGCCGTCGCGCTGCGCCCGAAAACCCGAGTTAAACCCCGTAAAGTGCGATAGGGACAACTGCAGCTCAGACCGATTATATCACAAAACGACGAAAACGACGTTTGGCATTCTCCTTTTTTCTCCTCGAAAACTAAGCCGAATTAATAATTTTTTACATATTTTTTTTAAGAAAGAGTATGTCTAGGTTCCTATTATTTTCTTTTATGCTAAAAACTTTTCTGAATTTGTCTGGTAGTCCTCTAATCACGGCGCTAAAAATGGGGCATTTTTGTATGTTTTGGAGGGTCATAGTTTCCTTACTTAATAATTGCTGAAAAAAAGGAAATGACAGGGACATGCCTATAGAGACCAAAAAGACAGCTCTAGAGGCATTATTCAGGAAGAAAAACGAGGAATACGTTTGTATGGAGAATCGCGGACCCTGTTCCCTCTTAAGCCTGGAATACACATCCTACACACTAGCACACTATAAGCATTAGTCTACGAAAAAAGTATGAGCATTTTACATACCTTCACGAAGTGTATGCTATAAATAAGCATGCTACTTGCTAGCAAACAAGCACGCGTTTTAATAGCATGTGTATTCTAGGCATATCTGTGTATTGTCGCTTGGCAAAAGGTCAATTTAGACCAGGTGGTCGGCAAACCGCGGCTCGCGAGCCGCATGCGGCTCTTGGCCTATACTTACAAATGTCGATGAGTGCGAGCATAGATATGCGCGGGGATTGGGTATCGGTCAAAAATCAAACTATTTTTCAAAAATTTATTTCCGATGTATTTTCACCAAAAATTAACAGGACATCGAAAATTAATCATTCACTATAACGTTCAAAGTTTTCCAAGGTTAACTTGCTGATAAGTTAGATGCCTTCATCATTATTATCACCAAGAAGGCACCCAACTCCTTAGCAAGTTAATTTTAAGCGTTGTGGAGTGAATGAAGATGGGAGTTTTAAGGATTAAGAAAAGCGTATTGAGACAGTTTGGACACACAGCAAGGATTGGCTCTCATAAGAAATCTTAGTCGATATAGTATTGATATTTAGCTCTAATGAGTTTCCCGACATCTGATTTAGACGAAATGAACGAATGCACATTCATCTGCACTCTACCAAATATATTTTTTGTAAACAAGGACAGAATAGTCCTTCGTTGTTTCTCTTTCTGCTAAAATGTCAAGAATATCAACAAAATAATACTCTAGCTCTTGTTCTAGTTCTATGTTCGTTTGGTCTAAACCCACCTTTAAATTTTTATTTATCATTTATACAAAAGAACAGGATTACATATTAAATAGCAACCAAAAAGGTTGCTAAGTTGAATTAAGGAGGAGTTGGATTAAGGTTTAAACTTGTGCTATCTCAGTATCTAACTATACAATGAAGCATTTTATGTACCCGTTATTGCCGATACAATTAATATTATATTTAGTTCCTTAAATACATAGTTACAATTATCCCTATATAATACTTAACACTAGGCCAAGTCTATTCCTATTACAGCTTCATTAACGTCATCACCATACGTATTGAGGTAGTCTCTAGAAGCTATCTCCGAAACTATTTGGACTGTGATCGCTTTTTAAATATGACTGATTAGCTTGACAATGTGTTACATTGTTGTTACTCGTGTTAAATTGAAATATTTGCGTAAAGGAATGATTTGGCATGGTTATTTAACCTTCTCGTCTTAAATAGTGTGGATGTGTCAATCAACTCATTCGACTGCCACAGTAATAAATATTATAAATTCAAATGTCAGTCAGTCTGTGTCTGCAGTTGTTTTGGAATTTTCCGAATCGAATTTGCCGGAAAGTGGACGTAATAAGGGAAAGTTGTATCCCGGAAAGCTTAACATCTGGGTTATAATGAAAATATTGCTCTAGAGTCCATTACCCCTTTAGATGTGTCCTATCCATTCTGAACAATATGGCCAATAACGAAACATTCTACATGTGTAGCATCATTCTGGGTCAGATAGTCTAGTCTGTGAAAGTGAGGCCTTGGCTTTGATTTATTCAAATTTTGTGCGAATTAATTATTCATATCTTGGATTACCTCAGCGTATTTGTAATGCAACTAGAAGTGGCCGTATGTTAAACAGCTGTATTAAGAACGATATGTGGGAATTTGTTGTGGATTGTGGATATATTTTACATTATTTCCTACATAAAGGCCCATCATATATTAGCTTGTGTAAAGAGGGGTTACGACTCGTATTTTGGGGCTTTTCGTGACAATACTCGTAAGTAGAAGTCCGCCAGAGAATTAAAGGGATACCCGGGAATAGAGACGATGCATGGTAAAAGAATTTTTTAGTTCTACCCGCGAGCTGGAATTGCTGGAAGCAGGTCAGAATTCACGTAACTACATGGCATATCATTAATATATGCTTTCTCAGAGACAACCATGGATGACAGACGATGAAACGATGACGTCACGACTTAAGGGAGAGTTGCAGGCTCGTCACAGCTCATGTTTGGTCACACGCCAAAGCGATAGGTTAATGCACGAGTGCACGTGCTCACAATACGTAAACAGTCACCGTCTCTAATCAAATTAATGGGTCATTGTCTGGTCTAAAAATAATGTTTATCACACATCGTTTTACTAAGTTGCAGTTTAATAATTAGGACAAGTAAAGGACAACGCGCAGAGGTTTAAGACGTTTAGATGACGTAAATTTTGACGGAGATAGTGAATTGCACATTGATGTTTTATACATATGACGCAAAAGTTACCACCAAAACGAATACACATAGACGCTTATATTGATCAAGGATCACGAATATGAGAAAAAAACTCGCCATAATTAATTTATGGATATGATTTATTGTTATTGACGCAAGTACAACTGGTTCATATGATAGGAAGGGTTATTCTGGTATTTCGACACAGAAAAATAATAAAGACCTAATTTCGCTGTAAACATTATAATTAAATGAATAAAGCCGGATGACACTTATCTATATTTTTGTGAGCAGATAAGAAATGGAAGTATGAGCCTGCTGTATCTTCGTAGTAAAATGTGTCATTCTCGTAGGCACTTTGACCGAGGCCTGATCATGTTTAATTAGTCACTAATTAGAATTCTATCATTGTCCCACGTACCTATTGCAACAGATGGCTCAATGAATAATTAACTCTAGATACATCCCGTTGCGAATAAACTACTAGATTGTGAAGGCATTTTCTTTAAATGCTTGTCACATGCGTTGAGGAAAATTTTGAAGCCAACAAGCAGGTTTGCATCGTTGATCAGAAATCGAAGGACACGAGGACTTCGCCTCTAAAAAGCCCTACTTATTTGCTTTCGTTGCCAAACCTTTTTGCTGCTGTATAGATACTTACGTAGCCATACTGCAGTCGTGCGACCGACCGGTTCTCTATAGAATCGCTCGGTCACAGTGGAAATACTCCAAGATCAGGGTCTATACCCTCATCTTGGAGTATTTCCACTGTAGTCGTTTTGTATACAGTTTGAAGCTACGGTTGAGGAAAAAATGTCGCATTAAAAAACCGGCCAATTGCGAGTCGGACTCGTACACGAAGGGTTCCGTACCGTATTAAGACCGAGCAAAAAAACGCCGAAAAAAACATTAAATTATTAACTTTTTTTTATTCTTATTATTATTTGTTGATATAGCGGCAATAGAAATACACAATCTGTGAACTTCGTTTCCCTTCGGATACGGAACCCTAAAAAGTAATGGGAATATAATCATCATACAAGAATACGATGAAATGAAGGCCTTGAGCCTAAAGAGCCGAGATAGTTATGTAAAGAGCATTTTAATGTTGTTTTCTCGCAACCGATTACGGTAACATTTACTTTTGGATTACTTTTGCGGTAAGTTAAAGGTCTGGGTCGTATAATATGAAACAGATAGGTATTGATATTCTAAAGAGATGTAACTGATATGATATGATAGACTGAGGAATGATGTGGTTAGGACATGTGTGTGGTTTAAAAAAACGATGATTAAGTAGTTCTTTGTTATTATCTTTTTATTACGGACCCTTATAACGTGCACGTATTTCTACATTGTTCCTCACATGTACGAGTATAATTTCAACATGAATGATGTAACCAATATTGATTAAGAACAGATTTTTGATTTAAAAGTGATCGTGTAGTTTCTTGCCCGATATTCTCCATAGGTACGCTTTGGAATGAACAACCAACTACGCTTTGGAATGAACAACTAGCTTCATATTTCTGACTGACCGACTCCTTGACAATTCAAAAGTATATGTAAATGGCTTTATTGAAATATATGCTTTGAGTTTGAGTTTGATGTAGTGACAACAATTTAAAAGAGTACATATGAAAGGCGACTAACACAAGGCAGATGTGAGTCCAAATGCCGGGAAACATCGTGAGGAAATCGTTATGTCCTAGAACCAAAAATTCGAAGACATATTATGACATCTACCAACCCGCACTAGGCCCATTTGGATTACGGCTCACTCCTGATCGCCGATAGGAGGCCAGGGTACCACCACCTCTTTAAGCAGTATTATTTTAATCTTACTTGAGCGTGGGAAAGAGATGGAGCTAGACGTCCTGTATAGCTCCACTTCTTTCTCGCACTGAAGTAACATTAAAATAATACTGCTTAAAGATGTGGTGGTTGGCCCCCTGTATCCCGGCAGTAGGAACAATATAGGTTCATAGGCTGATTATAATTATGATGACTAAACAACATTTACCGAAGATTGTATTGAATTATGATAAACTGTGTAATAATTAAGGTATTTTATAATAACGTAACTTTATCGTATGAGACAGCCATGCCCAGAGTCGGGGAATATTTTAAAGACTACCTACTTGTAAAACAAAATTGATTCTATAAATCTCAAATGATATAGATAAGATTTTTTATAAACATACCTAGTAACAATATTTTATCATAATTTTTTGGTCTAGATCTACGACTGGTTTGAATGCAAGCGAATTCGAAACGCGAAAAAAATGGATTTCTGAGGATTACATATTATCAAGTGTTTGTACCAAAATAAATAGGTATATTTTAATTTTATAAACTTATGCAAAAGCACAGTAAAACAGTAACAGTAACATGAATTTAAAAAAAACGGCCAAGTGCGTGCCGGACCACGCACAAAGAAGGGTTCCGTATGGGATGAATTTACCCCAAAAACAAACTCAACTTTGTAGTTGAAAAACATGTTCTCCCATACATCTAAAAAAAAGTGTCTTTTTTATTTACGCACCAATGCATCTAATTACACCTATCGTATAACATTGTTCCGGATATAATTATGACTGTTTAACTTTTTTCTACTTCAATCATCAAAGGCAAGGTTACAAAGCATTACAAAGTTGTTTATTTCCTTTTAATTTTTTATCTCATCGGCTGGCCGTGATTTATAAGCGGAACGTGACTTTTGTTACTTTTTCGGCCTAATCTGCTGCGAACAGCTGATCGATGTTATCTAAGGTGTACAGATAAGATGATTGGGGAGAAATTCATCTTGGAAAAGTTACGAAACGTACCTAAGCGTTTTCGTTTGGTTTGTGTTGTACCTACTCGTAATACTGTTTTATCTTTCAGATTTAATCGACGAATCCTAAGCCCAGGTTCACACGTACCTACGTGTTTTTATCGCGGCGATTTTGTTTTGTACACTAGATTTTCTACTCTCGATGTTGAGCCGAGCGTTGAGAATTCAACGCGTTGGGACGCACTCGTCCCAGCGAGTTGAAAAAATACACTGTTGGGTTTTCAACTCTCGGCGCTAAGCAGAGCGTTGAAAATCCAGTGCACGAAAAAAAATCACCGCGATTTTAATATGTCCGTGCGACCGTGGGCTAACTATCCTAACTACACTGGCCTGCAAAAATAAGAACTTAACACATTTTTAAAATTGCAATTAATTTTTAAGTACCTACACAAGATAGGTATACAAAAAGGACTCGAAAAAGAGATTAATTTTGTACATAAAAACTTCGTCGAAAACCTTCTTTTAAGAAATGGCTGAAAAAACTTTAAAATCAAAAATAATCCTCTTCGTATTAAAATTTTACCATTAATTGTTTGTAACTATTTTTTTCTTTTTTTTTTCTTGATCGAATAATCTTGTTACAAAAGTTAAGTTAGACAACAGCGCATAAATTTATTTATCATGCCTCTTTCACCTGAAGAATGTGCTAGGATCATGACTTTTCTGGAACTAGGCATCAGTATGCTTCGTACTGCAAGAATGATGGGTGACGTTACGAACGGTCCAGAAGGTGAAGCGAAGGTACGAAGAGACTGGAAACCATTTGAGGAGACCTGGTAATGGCAGACCCAGGTGTACTAGTGCCCGAGAAGACCGTTATATTGTTTCCACTGTGTTGAGAAATCGCCATCAAAATGCAGTTGAAGTCCAACAACAGCTTCTTCAGACCCGAAGGGACTACATTAGTGACAGTACAGTGAGAAGAAGACTGGCTGAAGCAAACCTGAAACCCCGAAGACCAGCGAGTGGCCCCAAACTCGAGAGAGAGCCACGAGTAGCGAGACTGCGATACGCCCGTGAACACATACAGTGGGATCAAGAAGAATGTTCAACAATTTTGTTAACAGATGAGTTTCGATTCTCACTTTACACTTCTGATGGAAGGCGAAGTGTCTACAGGCGACCTGGTGAGCGATACCTTCAAGCTTGCTTCTCAGAAAGAGTCCAGTACGGTGGAGGCAGTGTACACGTATAGGCTGGCATATCTTCAGAAGGTCGCACAGAGTTAGTGGCCATAGAAAATGTTACTCTGACTGGGGAAAGATATGCCCAGGAGATTCTCAATGAGTATGCAGGGCCGTATTTAGTAAATATGGGTGATGGATCAATGCTGATGCATGATAATGCCCGGCCACACACGGCTCGGGTCGTGCAAGAGTATATTCAGGAGGTTGGGATCAGCGTGATGGCTTTTCCATCAAGAACTCCAGATTTCAACCCGATTTCAACCCGATTGAGCACTCCTGGGATGAGCTAGGGAGGCTAGTCAGAAGCCGCAGACCACAACCAAAGACTGACCGAAGTATCAGGGCACTAAAACAGGCCCTGATAGAAGAATGGGAGAATATTCCCCAACATCGGCTCCGAAACCTCGTGTTCAGTATGCCAAATCGACTCGAAGCTGTAAGCAGAGCCAGAGGAGGCAATACCAGTTATTAAAAAATAAATAACATGTAAAATATACTTGTAAATGTTAATTTAGTTTTATGACACTAAGCTAAAATGGCTATTTTTATTGTTTTATCTTATTTTAGATTTAAAAATGTTACAAATGTATAATTTACTATAGTTTCAAAGAAAACTGATAAAAATTGCTATAAAACGTTTTTTTATTTTAAATCTCTAACTTCTATAGTATAGTAAAAAGTGTAGGTATAGGTGTAGTGGTCGTAAAAGTTGTACTACAGCTGAGCATGAGGTCCTCGGTTTCAATTCCCCGGTTGGGAAAAATGTTATTGGATTTTTCCATTACGAATCTCTCAGTAGCAGCCCGGAGTCTGGATTTGTGCCCGGTTGATGGCAATAGGCTCGCCCCCTATTACATGGGACTTAAACATAACTGGTGAAATGTGGATGTACCTACACTTCTGCCTAAGCATCCGGTGATTACTGGCGTGATGTTATGTAGAGCAAATGTTCTCCTTTGCCGCTAACCTCAATAAGTTCAGGTTCTTAAACAAATGAATGACAGCTGTCACTTTTTATCGTAATTTCGCTACATTATGGGACCATTGGGTCCATTGTCGCACAGACAGAGCCCATATTTTATTGATGAACTTAATAAAAAATCATTGATCATAATTTACTGCCATAATTTGATATAAATTCAAACAATTTCATTTGTAAAGCAATTATTACTTTTTTAATTACGTGAGTACGAGTGAGTGAGTAACGTAATTAATTAAGTATTATGAAGAAGGTTCATATTATGTCTCATTATCATCTATTTGCGAACGTTCTAACAATCTGCAGGTAAATTGGCTATCTGCACGGATATCGAGGGATATGCCTTGGAGGCGTGGCACGTGGCGCCTCGACATTGCTAAATTGGGCTTATGTTCGAACGGCGGCTGTACGCTTCATTCAGTCGCTTTGCAACTGCGTACAGTGTACTATTGATGCGTAAAAAACCAAAACGGCAGCTGTGCAGTAATAATTTGTAAAAATAGGTCTAGTACCATCAACCTGAAGACAAATGTCGTGTTCTACGACCGGTAAGTAAACATTTAAGTCACTGTTTAATATTTTAAATCAATTTTTAAATCATTTACTAACTTACGCCCGGAGCGATACGAATTAGCCCGAACTAGCCCGAATCTTTCCGAACGGAACGAACGTTTTGGATTTAGAGAGGTGCAATCGAGTGCGTGCGGCTGATTTTATCAACATGCGTATTATTTATTGCAGTCGAATCTTTTTTTACAGAAGTCAATGGATATTCTCGTATTACATGTATAGTATATGAGTTAAATTTGTTATTAATTTATTTTTGTTTGAAGCAAATAAAGACATTGTTATTTCAATACAGTCACTCGTGTATAGCATAATATTTAACAGAGAGGGTTCCCTTTACCCGGTAATACAATATAAAAAAAAAAAAACTCATTTTATTTTTAGTAAAAATTACCCATATTTTCGGATAGGTATATAAAAACAAAATAAATTATATAAAGAAAATTAAACGAAGTTATAATAATACAAGAATGTGCTAAAGTAAATATCGATAAAAATTATCGACCATCGCTTTCGACTCCCTAATTGCATTCGTGTGCATTGAATGTTCGCAAAAAGCAAGTGTTTACAAGTGAATGCCCCGCCCATTCTATGTATGTGTGCTATTAGAAATTGATATAGTGTAGCTGCTTTCTTCTTAGTGTGCGAGTTCAAATTTTAAGTGTGTGTCGTAAGTACACTATTTGTTAATGTTGTAATTATTTTGGTGGGAGATAAGCGGCCGCACTAGGATTCCTTACTATTCCGCATTGAAGGCATATCTCTGGATATCTATGGCTATCTGCCATATGGCCATGCCTAGACGAATCTCGATAGTTGGTTTAGGCATGAATATATTACTTACAAAACTATGTGCGGTATTTTCCGAGGATCTGGTATTATTATTCGGGTTGAGTTGACTCGGGCCGAGCTGTCATTGACCCGGGAATTGGAAATTACCTCCTACTTACACTTAAGAATACCTAGGTAGGTACAGATAATGTATGGCTAATCTTGAGAATACTGGTAGTTAGGTACGATTTTTTTTTGGGTAATTACACGATTAAAGTTTCAAGTTAATTATGTAAATTAAATAACTATTTTAGTACAAATGTAAATAATTTCTATTTCAAGTGTTAGGGGTCTGTTCTGAAAAATTGCGTAACCGTGGCAACCCCCTGGGGAGGCAAATAAAACAATCATGGTTATTAATACTGGGTTACGAAACCACCCCAGTTTAACCGACTACCTACTTCCAGAGGCTTCTTTATTGAAAAGAGTTCGTTTAATTTTATCGTGAACTTAATAAGAAATATTGTAATGTTTACGTTAGATGTCGGTACTTAATTGTTGCGAAATCACTAACTTCTTAAATACCTACTTTCTTATCAAAAACGGTTAGGTATTTAAATGAGAGCAAAAGCAAATCTGCATCATAGAAAAGTTGAAAGAACGAAAAATATTTTATTTGGGACACGCATACGAACAAAGAACATTATATTTATAACGAACAAAATAATGAAAACAAAAATGAGGAAAAGGAAGACCAGTGCGAGGACAAAAGGCTCCTATCTCAGCATGATGCAAAGTTATTGAAAAAAAAAAACACAAATACCGCAGCGCTCGCGGGTATAATTCTGATTGGGCCCGCTGTGATGCCACGGAAACACCTATGGGCATTGAATAAATCCTACAAGAAAAAAAAAAAAAATGTAATGACAAATACAAAAGTAAATGAAATCCGTATTTCTTACGATAATAATTAAACATAAATATAAGAATCGACCTACACGCGACGCTCCAACATCATGCATGTTAACATTACGAGCGAATGCACATTCTATCCCCACTCTACCAAATTCGTTTAGTGTGAACATGGACAGAACAGTCCTTCGTTGGACAAAATAATGCTCTGGCTCTTGTTCTATGTTCATTTGGTCTAACTGAACCCACCTTCATAGACGATTGAGTTGTGGACAACAAATTTTTCAATTCAATTGAAAATCCATTATTTCTTTGTGACTTTCAACTTTTTCATAAGTGCAAGTGATGTATGATTCACTAAATTTATGCCCTGTATACTTTTAGAGCCCTGCACCACTAATTAGTTTGGGATACACAGAAGTAGTACCTACTGAAAATACTCTGCTAGCCCATTTAAACGAGTAGGTACCCTACTGTTCTGGGCTGATGATGTCACACTGTGCTTAAAGTTAGCGACTTCGAATACTATTTATGTAAGTGTATTTGAAGTAGTTACAAACTTTTAGTTTTTTTTTAATAGCTATTTTTTTTTTTTTTTCTGCAAGCTCAAAAGTGCAACACAGATGCTTGGAAATTTGTTTATTATATTATAGGTACACATCAATCACACCACGAAAATGCACATCTACTTTAACTGGGTTACTGTTGGCAATAAACTATCAGAAATAGGGTTATTAAAAAATAAAACTAAAAACCTCAATTAAAAATAAAATATTTGCTTCGTCTAAGAGATGTATGGCTCAAAATGGTGTCAATTACCCCCCCAAATTTTCACGCCCTTAAATCTTTGCACCCAGTTTCCAAACACCCTGTACATATATTTTGGTGTTCGCTTGTATATTGTATGATTTGTCAAAATAAATCGATCCAGAATGGCTAGATCATGGCTACTAGTGACACTGCTTAATCAAAATGGATGATTCCCCGAACTAGCCTCACAATATAAAATACCTACATAGTTTTTGTGACTGGCGGGTTCAAGGTGTATTACCTTAGTTTGTTTTGCCGACATCAGTAACGTACATATCGATTGGTATCGATTGAGTTATTTTCGGTTTACACTCGTGCATGCTTTTTACGTCTGGTTCTAGGCATTATTATTTACGTTATTTATAGTGATCCATTTGTAAGCTCTACCACTTTGTGTACGTAATGGATTAACTCTACGTTTATTGATTGGGTGTTAGATTTTTACATACGTTTGTAAATATTTTGTTTTGAGCAAATACCTAAGTAGGTACTTTTCTGTGTTAAAAACACAACAAACAAAAAAAAAAAAACGAACGAAAAGTAAACAATTATTTTACGTGTAAATAAGTACGTGACGGCTGATCAGATAGAACATCATCACAACATGGCCAATGGACAGTAGCGATTACAAAATGAGGTCGAATGTGGTCAGCTGGAAATAGTAAGTGATATGGATAGCGACCATAATATTACGATAATGTTCCGATTCGAATAAATGACCTTTTATCTAAAATGTAGGTCGATGCTCGCTGTGACCACCCATTAGTCAGTAATTCGTAAATATCGATTCATTGGACAACCGCTTCGGTTTTTCTACTATTTAGTACATACTAATTCCATGGTTTTTCTCCACGATATCATTAAGTGCGAATTTCACCAATGAAATTGAACGCGTTCAAGAGCTGTCATTGTACAATATTCCATAACAATTTTTACACTGACAGCTCTTGATCGCGTTTTAGAAAAGCTGATCGCGTTCAGGATCATTAGTGAAATCAGCCCTAAAACTTCCAAGATATCTTATATAATTATATTTACCAAAAGTTAGTGTATCAAAGGTTGACAGCACCTTTAATTAAACCGCGATCAAGAGGTGTCAGTGTAATCATTGGTGTGGAATATTGCACTTGAAAGCGGCATAGAAGTGCTGATTGCATTCAGTTTCAATGGTGAAATTCCCCCTTAGTATAGCTTAGGTAAGCCTAGTTAATTGAATTGTATAGACAATAGAGGCATTTCCTTTGGCATCTCTGTTCAGTAAACAAAAGACTTCCTTACGTGTGTAACAATAAATTATTGTTTATTTCCTTATGAATAAATAATAGCTCCTTTACTTGTTGAAGTTATCCATGAATGAAGTTATATTTGAGCTATTAATACACGGGTAAACAACCATTAAAGTTTGTATTTTCAATTGCCCATGGCGATAAGTATGCTATGTATACCATAATTGCGTGTAATAATAGGTTTCAGGGTAACCGTGCGTACAAGTAGGTAGTTGGTTCGCCATTTTATAAGCCGGTTTGAAACTAGCTTCATAGGCTTTGAAGGGGTCTGAGGTCTATGTTAAGGATATAGCATTGAAATAAAACTGTTTGCCGCAACAACGGGCTTTCATTAATTAGTAAAGCTGAAATACCAATGGAGGTACTTAAATAAAAAAGTAAAGTAGCCTACATTGCCGTTTATCAAAAAAAGAACTAGATTACCTACTGGCTGAATTATGCCAAAAAATAGTAAGATGCCATTTTCATGATAAAAAAATAAAATATCAAAAAGCCTTTCGAAATTTTTACCAGCAGATAGCCAGTACCTATATTAATTGCTGTAGAAACGAAGCAAAAAAGGTTGACATCAAATAAGAGGAAAAATAAATACAGCCGTTCTTCCCGTTCTTCCTCAAAAACTCAAAAGATGGCATTTTCCAGACCGAAAAAGAAGATGGTACCTAATGACATTTTTGATAGCGAATAGCCAGTAACAAATGGCTTTTGTGTCATAACAATAGTAATTGCCAAAAAGGTTGCATTCAAAATAAAACTATTTTAATATGGTACCTACATAAATCGCAAAAAATGGAATGGAATTTTTCAAAAAAGGTGACGATATAATGAGGTTGACGCTCGTGATGTATCAGTCTAAAATCGGTAAAGGAATACAAATATGATTATGAAATCAAGCCTATTAAAAATAAGTCAATAAATGCGAAAACCAAATGTCTTATAACCACTGAAGTCATGGAAAAAATGTATTCATTCATTCATTTATCATTCATTCTCCTGCTGCTATCCCAATTTATTTGGGGTCGGTGTAGCATGTCTTTTCTTCGATACTTCTCTATCAGTCGTCATCTCGGTAGTCACCGCTTTTTTTTAACCACATAATTATCATCTTTCACACAGTCCATCGGCCGAGGCACTGGTCGAGCTGGGCTTGCGGAGACGGGAGCTGGCCCGACGCAGACGTGAAATTTGGGATGAGACGATGATTGCATGGCAAAAGAGATGGATGATCATGGATGAGTGAGGAGAAAGGACATGGGAAAAAATAAACTGCTGTTTCATAGAAAAGTTCAATACAGACCTACGCGGTCAAAATGTATGGAACAGCTGATTGTTTTTTAAATAACCGACGAAATATTTCAACGCAGGGGGGTTCACAATCATGTACTGAATCCATGGTATTTTCGCGTCTATGTCCCTGCCACCCTGTATACGACGCTAATCCTTGTTCAGGCGCACCGGCGGGCGAAGTTGACTCTTCAATGTTGTGTGTTAGCATACCCCTGGGGGGAGAGTTGCCATAAGGGACACACATGCTCATAACTTGTAAGGGATCAAGAAGCGCCTGCAGACTGTTAATATTGCCAAGGGTGCTATGTCCACAGCCGCCCCACGGTTTGGCCCGTATAACATACATTGGAAGGGCCATGGGAAAGGTTAGTCCATCCATCGTTTCTTTGGTCTTCCGCTACTCTAATAGCGATCGACATTCGTACTCAAAACTTTCCTCACGACATCTTCCTCATTCCTCCACATCACATGCCCATACCATGCCAACCGATTTCCGCACAATAAAAAGGAAAATCGGTATTATCAAATTAAATGGAATCGTTAATAAAAAAATAAGTTAGTAAAAATTCAAAAATTTTAGTCTTTTATTCAAACTAGGCTGAGAATCAGCCCTTTTCGAACGTCATAATTACATATTAAGACAGTCCCCCAAAACGCCCACCACCACCGCTTCCTAGTGCTTCAGCTGGGAAGAAGAAGTGGCGCAACCAACTCCCCAGCAGCACAGCTGTCTGTCTGTTCAGTTAGAAAAAAATGATTCTATACGAGTATAATATAAATTATTCATATAGACAAGATAATTTACATTGCGCAAAACATAATTTAAATTATAAAGTTAATAGCCATATGACAGCTACCACACGCCAATATACCAACCAAAAACATCGAGAACTATACTCAGGCAGAAATAAAAATAACCAAACGTAAACAATTTCTAAAAAAGAAAAATATAATTATAATGATTATAGTCGCTTTTCGTATCTGTGTCTGTCTGTGACCGCATATACGGAATCGGATGCAGTTCTCACCTTTATTTAGAAATTTTATTCTGGAACGTATGTGTTTATTACATTATTATTAAACTTGTATATTATTATAACAAAAATAAATTTGAAAGTTTTGTCAAGGTGAAAAACCGTGCAAACAGTGGCGGGTCGCTATTTTAATAATAAATAAGATTCTAATCAACTATACTCCATTTGAAATAGAAAGTGTATAGAGTGCCGTTAGCGGCACTTTATCCCTATCGGATAAAGTGCCGCTATTTGCAGCATAATATTGGCGCTGCCTCGGCCCGGCTAAAGTGCCCAGCGCTACTATTATGCCGATAGCGGCACTTTATCCGATAGGGATAGCGTGCCACTAGCGGTATAGACTGCATTTGAAATAAGACATTTATATAAACCTTTTAATCCGTTCAACCATTTTTGACTTCTATTGCGTTGGTGGCATGACAAATAGCAGCTGCAGTAAACAGTTGGTATTGTAACCACTTTTTTGCTTTTAATGCCATCCTTATGCCTACGGTATAGAAGTCAAAATCGGTTGAACGGACTGTAACAAAGTTTTATTTAAATGTGTAATTTTATTTTAAAATGGAGTATTAGATACTTACGTATTTATCTTGAAATTAGTGAACTCACAAAAACACTTCAATAATTATACCCATTTGCAAAGTCAAGTTAACTGACTCTTCTAAATATGTAGTATTTGATTGTGATGCTACAAGAAAAAGAGCCAGTGGGTGAGATTTATACGATACGATGCTGACTATTTTTGGTAAGTACCAATTCCGTATCGGTCAGTTCCATATAAAATTACAAATATAGTTCATGGTCCTTGCCTGTTGAGGCCGGCCAGAAGTCGAAGGTGAGCTAACAGCTAATGAAGTATGTAATCTAGTTTATTATAGGACTTTTAATAAATATAGGGCCTATTCATAACAAGCATTTGCATTTTATATTTACATTTTTTTAAATTTTACATTTTTTTGCATATACACATACACCTTTTTACGGCATGAATTTTATCTCACCTTAAATAATTCCTATTTTGCTTTCCTAAAAATATTATTACCATAATATTATTACCATAATTTTATTACCATAATATTATTACCATAATATTATTACCATAATTATCCTATAATGTTCCCAACTGCACTGCTGGGACACAGTCTTCTCTTCAAGAGATTGGGTTATGCTTAATACTTTCGACTCCGCCCACTTTTCATAGAGCTCATACATCATGCAGCCATACATATTGGAAGTTCACTTCCAATATGTATGGCTGCTGCTATGGATACTCGTATAATATCAAATTAGTTTAGATTACATGGCAGAGCGTATTACAATTCAATTCATAATTGCATAAGTCATGTGTTTCAAAAGTTCAGCACAAAAATTTAATAAAATATGAATAGGTACCTAGCTTGTTTTAAAAATAACTAAAGTAACTAGGAATATATAATAATAATTGTTAGTGCGTCATAATTTAAAACTAAAAAAAAATAAAAAAAAAACACCCATAGACGTCATAACTATTGTGTCCCGGAAAGTGTTAAAAATATACTAGAGGTTGCACTTAATCCACCTTAGTTTGTTATTAAATGACATAGTGACTTGATAACATTTTTATTTACATGACGAGTCACAAAAAACAAACGTATCTATAATTTTATTAAATACATTTCTGCCGCCCGCCATTCATAAAGGTTGTTGATTTTCCTGCAGAACAAGGTTAATTGACGTTTTTGTCCTAACTAATAATTATTGAAAACATAACTGGCGAAATGTGGGTGTACTACAGGTACACCTCTGCCCAACCCTTCGGTCAAAAAAGGCGTGATGTTATGTTAATAATTATTATAAATGCGAAAGGTTTGTTTGTGACGCTTTCACGCTAAACGGCTGAACAGATTTAGATACAATTTTTCACATCGGTAAACCATGACCTGGAGAAGAACATAGTACACTTTTTATCCCGAAATTCTCACGGGATCGAGACTTATGCGGGTGAAACCACGAGGCGCAGCTAGTTCTTTATAAATCTTGTAAATTATTAAAAGCATGTTGGCTGTAACATGAGTCTACGACTTTCATTTAGCCCGGTCCATTGTCTAGCTATTTAATTTTCCAGGTCATGGTTTACCCATATGCAAAATTTCATCCAAATCTGTTAAGCCGTTTTAGCTTGAAAGCGTAACAAATAAACAAACAAAGACACTTTTGCATTTATAATATTATCGTTAGGATTTAGAGTTAACTTAAAGGTGTATATTTATTATTTCATCTACGGCCATGCTATAAATCATCTATAAAAGTTTCTGAAACAGTTAGCTTATTGCCAACATTAAAACACCCAGTGTCATAGTAACCATAATAGCATCCAAACGGGAGTTATAATGTTGTACTGAATTTCATTATGCATCTCCTTTTCAAAAAAAGAACATTGTCATGCCCGCGCGTTTCACTACCATAGCGCGCCATAACTCAAAAAAAACTTATTGGTTATTCGAATTAACGTCGTATCCCGCCATTATTGTGTTCAATATTAATATTGCAATTTTTTTTTAAGTACTGTTTCCTTTTTTTTTTTTTTTTGTTTTGTTTGTTTGTTTCAGAACTTTTTATAGAGGATTCATAACATACCTATACCGTAATAACGTAGAGCGTGTAGATAAAGTCTTGTATGTAACTGTACATAATTAAGTATTAAAACACTCATGTGATACTATTATCACATTCGTGTTTTAATACCCCTTATTATACAACAGTTGCATAAATAACTATAATACTTCAAGCACAGAAATGTACAGAAAGCATTTTCTACTACTCATTCTTTGGGTGACGCAGAGAAAAACAGTGGTAGGTGCAATAACGAAAAATTGAGGAATCAATATTCATCTATTATAAGATATTAACAAAATATACATACATAATTACAAACTATAATAACTATACCTAATAATTATATTATATCGTTTAGGCATCTTACATTCGCAAGCAATTTAATTTATACAAAAACTCATGCCTTTGTCATACCTTTCCGTTTTTGAGAGAATCGTAACTACTAAGTAAAATCTACATTCTAAAGGCGCCTCTAAAACGGAAGCACTCATTGTTATCAGGCATCAAACACGTTCATCGGCGTGACCGACGTGTCGTGATATAGGATACCTGAGGTCGTTGCATCTTGTTGCGTGATTGAAAAGCAATTATTGATTTATTATCAACTTAGCGTTTATTTGCATCCATATTCACTTAACCAGCCTATAATGTTGTCACTGGACACAGCCCTCCTCTCGATGAGAGGGAGTTGGCCGTAATCCTCCACGCGGGCTCCGTGCGGGTTGGTAGATGTCACATGTCTTCGAACTTTTGGTTCTAGGACATGCCGGTTTCCTCTCGATGGTTTCCTTCACCGTTTTGATGATGAAATGGTGATGAAATTTAATAAACCAACTAAAGTGCCTGCCTGGGTTCGGACTCACGACCTACAACTCGTAAATCGGGGTAATCGATTTTTTTATCTTAAGGGTACGCTAGTCGATCATTCTTCCATACAAACGTAGCATGGTGATAAAGACTTGATTGTGTAAGATTGATTGTGAACGTTCAAAGGAGATGGGAAACGGTGGGCCTAAATGTAATAAGATAAGATATGATCTAAAAAATTATTCATATTTTTCTATCTTAGAATATGAAAAATCACCTCAATTCGCAATCTGGAAGCGGAGAAATATGGAAAAGATAGTTTTCGTGAGATTACCGGTTGAGTAATCGATTACACAGTTACGAAAATAAAACCTTTGCACTAAATAATTAACTCAAAGTAATTAAATGCATTTTATACACTTACGTGCAATATAGTGCTTAGAATTACAGTCATATTAATAAATAAAATATCAAATAATTACTGAAAAAACTATTATTTTATCGATCTATTATCGATTTCATATCGATTAAAATTAGTTTTCTATTTTTAGTCTATGTCACTGGCATGACAGCTGACTGACACGGACACTAGACAGTTGCCAACGTAGTATCCATATGTAGTCTGTGGTTGCCAACTGCTCTAATGATCTCGTTTGCTTACTCGTTTCGTGTTTTCCGATGCGTTTTAAGTGCTTTCCCGATTGTTCTTCATTTTTCACGACCTTTGCTTTGTATTTTACGGATTCCGACCCTGTCTACCTCGTACGACGCTCGCTTTCACACTGGACACCGAAGATCGGTCACACGTTTGACTTGGAATTGTTATTTTGGATTTTACCGCCGGATTGTGTATTGGGTATTGTTGAAACCACGGAATAGAAAAAACAGTGAAACTATGGATCGCTGTGTGAATTGTGGGACAACAACTGATCACTGCAATACACTGGGTCAACGACCCTTACCCGATGAAACAATTCTGTCAGTGATTCGGAAATGGCTCTCGTACAGGAAGGGAGGCTATAGTAATGCATATATGTAAATTGTATTGTAGGGAGACGAACTGTAGGCTACTGCGCTTAGGTATATGGTACCTTAGCTGGGCTAGGTACCAAGATCATATAGCACCACCTGCACAATTCCTAGACGACATTTTAATTATAATTGAAGACGAATAAAACACTATAATACCTAAATGATTTTTTATGTTATTTTAGACATCCTTTCCGTAACTCCATACCTGTTACCTACATAGGTAGGTAGGACTGAAGTCATTGACGTTCATTCATTTGATTTATCAAATATGTCCTACTAAATATAATAACTATTAGTGCAAAAGCACATATTTTGCACTTCAGGAATCAGCTGTTAGTTAAGATTGTAACATAACCTCACTTTTACATAATCTCTTTTATCTCTGTTCTCAGATTGACAAAATCCGCAGAATTTTCAGTGAAAGGCTGATAATATATAAGCTATTAATTGACACCACTGTCATCTTTTTACAACCAGGCCCAAGATTGTATGTAATCGTTTCAGTCTCCTTAAAAATCTAAATCTTTTGTCTTGTCATATAATATATCTAGCCCCTTTTATGGAAGCAGAATTGAAAAAAAAACTGGTTTGGAAGTTATGAGCGTCGAAACTTCCATATTTCAACACTAATGTTGACTCGTCTTTGGGCGTAAATAAATAACTTATTTAATCAAAAAATGGCAAAATTGAAACCGTATAGGGATATATAATTTATTCAAAAGTTCAAATAATTTAATTTTGAGTAAATTCATATAGTATTTTTTCCATAATATCTATACACCCAAAGGGTGTTCATAGAATTTTAAAATCATCCTCTATTTCATGAATTAATTAAATTCATATACATATAAATCATACTAATATTTTAAAGGCAAAAGTTTGTGAGTGTGTGTTTGTCTCTTCTTCACGCTAAAACCACAGAACGGATTTGGATAAAATTTGGCACACAGATAGTTTATAACCTGGATTAACACATAAGATACTTTTTATTACGATATTCCCACGGGATTGAAACTTATGCGGGTGAAACCGCGGGGCACAGCTAGTAAATAAATAAAAACTAGATAAATAATTAGACTAATTAGCGTGCATTTAAGTCACGCCCACCAAAAAGTTCGTGCCGTCGTCTAGTGTACCCATAAATCATTGTGTTACTAATTTAAATCAAGCCCTTGCTTCGCACGGTTTTTACGAGTTCACAAAACACCGAGATTTCTGTATTATAATTATGTAGGTAATTTAAATATTTATGTATCATACACATAAACCTTCCGGAATAAATTCTCTAAATTATGTTGAAAAGCACATCAAAATCGGTTGCGATTTTTAGAAGAACAGCGCGGTGACACAGACAGACAGGAAAAGCAACTTTAATTAATAATTATGCATGGTAGAAATATTGACATGCAAAACAATAAAGGTTTACATAATTAGCTCAGGACTGTGCCTATTAATCAAGATGAAGCAATTAAAGACGATGCAATTAAATTATAGGTACTCATAAATAAGCAGAAAAAGTCGAGAAATAAATCCAGTTCCTGTTAAATGTGTGACAAATGACATATTAATGATACCGATTACAGTCCGACCGGCCCCCTGGCTGGAGGCTTCAAGTTAGTAGCTTAAGGCAGCCGCAGGATTGACCGGTTAAGTAGTCATCACCTCAGAGGTGAGCTACGAGATGCCGTTAAACAAAAAAAAAAAACAAAAAAAAAAGTCCGACCGGCTAGAGAATGCACTCCTGACACCCACCTGTCAGTTTGACAATTTCTAGTAACTTTATGGATCTAATTCGCAAAACGGATACTTAGGCTATGCGGACTTTAGACGAGTTTTCGTGGGAATTTTACTCGTGCGAACATGCACGAACGATCCCGACCTTCCAAGTACCTACTAAGGGAGGGCGCAGACTGAGTGCGAGTTAATCGTACGTACGTATAGTTCCGATGTCCGAAAACAATCCGAACTTGTTGGGATTTTTCGTACGTTTATGTGTTATCAGCGGAACACTATCTATTTGACAGAGAAAAACGTATTCAGTGTGCGCACTCAATTCGTACGACCACGATTTTAAGTTTACGTATTTGTTGGCGAATCTAGAACTCCAAAAATTAGTTTGCCTACGAATAAATTAACTAAATAAATTGAGTTGATTCGGGTGAATCACCAATAAGCCAATTAACTCGATGACTTGTTGAACAAACTTTATTTAGGCATATCGCCGCGGTTCGTGAGCTTGTCCCGAGGCGAGGCGATTACGTTACGATTCCGATTAATGTGCATTGCAGTAGGGAGTTTCATACAAAGAATACTGAATGGCTCGAGTTGATACGGACCATTTCCGAGTTGATATGTGTGCTATTTCCTTTAAATTGATTGACAAAACTATGTCATCGTTTCGTGGGTTAATAGTCTATTCTCATTTGGAGATAACTTTTCGACGCTCCTACACTAAAACTATACATTTTACAAAAAAATGGTTTTACATAAATTACAGGTTTTTTTTCTAGTTTAACTTAATTATTTTTATTGTAAAAATGAGCCGGAAAAGAAATATTGTCAAAAAACTGTTTTTGGGCTTCATTATTCCAATACCGCGGCGGCGCGAGCGGCAAAGTTAAGAGGTGGCAAAGTGGAAATTCTAAAACAGCACGTCGAAATCAATAAAATCACCAATTTTCAAAACTCCCGGAAAACTTTCCAGGTAACCGCCTTTTTTAGCGCCAAATGAATAGCAGTTTGAGCACTAAAGACGAGTTAGTGGATAGTCAGTCACACTGATAACTGCAATAGATCTATCAACCTGCAAATATTGCGCATTATTGACAACATGGCCGTAATTACACCGGTGATGAAAATATTTTTAGAACGGTTTTTATTACGATATAATATAGTCGGTTTGACGCAATGCGAATTTCTATAAAGCATTAGTGATAATGCATATTGTAAAATTTATACAAAAAGGACAGGATTCTGTGGAAATCTTAGTAATTTTGGTTTCTGTCTGTTGCAGAAGAAAAAAACCTTCAATGTCATGACGGGTAACTCCTCAGGTGACAAATAACAACATAATCGCTCAGACAAGTGACTGATCATTTGCAAAATATAATACTAATTGGAGGAAAGATCACGGTCGGGGTATTTTGTTTACTCAGATAAGGATCTTCCGTTCGAAAAACCATCTAATTAATTGATCTAATAACAGATAAGCAGGTAGTCACTTAGCTTGAAATTTATTCAAAGATAAACCGAGTTTTCTTTCGTATAGGACGTCCGCTTCGTTGCTATTCATCCCAACAAATACTTTAACGATGATCCACAATACTTGGATGTAATAAGCAGCCCAGCAACCTTCCACAGAGGACCTTATAATGCACTGCTATGAACTGTTGGGTATAGAGGCGGCTTGCCATGGGGATGATACCTTCGGGCAGGAGAAAATAATGCCGAAAAATTGAGGAGGCACATCGCGGAGTTTAAGGTAACAATCTGTACTAATAATATTAGGTAGGTCCCCACCTATGAAATCAGCGTTTTGTACGGAGAACTTTAAAGATGTTGCATTTTTCATACTAACATTTTCTTAATATATTTAACAACCATAAACACGCACTAATGTTTAAAAACTAAGATAACGTATGCCACTTAGATTAAGCGACAAAAATAAGTTTTGGCTAAGTTTTAAAACAAATAGTGGTCATTTCTGCTAGCAAAAAGAGGAGTAATTTTTAAGGTATTTAGAAAATGTTTGGAAGTTTGTTTGTTTTGAAATGTTTATTTTTAAAATGTTTAGAAAACTATAAGTACTCGTAATAAGGTTTTTTTACTATTGGTACAGTAGTTGTCTATGATGGTCATTATTCGATATAATATCAAGCAATTGATGAATATTTGAAATCATAGAAGTGACGAGGTTCTCTATTTGAGAGAAAAACGCCAACTAAAGAAAAAAAAAAAAAAAAAAAGGTGGCGATCCAATATAATGAAGCTGAAAAGATTGTTAGGTTTGTTTGAACGCGTTTATCTCTGGAACTAATTACTAGTCGAATTGGCTATTTAACATCACACCCTTAGCCGAGCAAAATGAAAAAAAAAAACGCGTCTGTGGGTTAGTGGTTAGACCATCTGTCTCAGACCCAGAGGTCCCGGGTTCGATTCCCAGTGGGGGCAAAATTTTCTGCTAGATTTGGTTGGTGGTAGGGCGTGTTCTGAGTCCGCCTGGCTAGTTACCCCCATCTTATCTAAGTCTGTCACCATAATAACAATGTTATTAGCATTGTTCTGTTTCGGCAGTTAGACGTAAGATAGCAAGCTCAAGCAGTTGAGCATTCCGGGTGAAGGTCGCTTCCACCTTCGAGTTGATTATCACTTACCATCAGGTGAGCTGCAGGCCAAGAGCTAGTCCGTTAAATGAAAAAACGCTTTGGAAAACAAAATAATAGCCCGGGCGGGCGATGCGATGCGACGCGGAAGGTGGGCTACCGAAAGAGTTTTATAAAAATCCTGCTGATATTTTAGTTTATTGTGTATCTTACGAATTCCATGTGAACGAAGTCGCGGGCAGAAACAAGTTAAACATAACCCTTCGATTTTCCCAGGCTAATTATAAAAAGGGGCGTATTGCTATAATAACAATAACTGTGTTAACAACCTTATCTAAAATATTGGAAAAAATCATTAATCTAAGGCTCCTTAACTATCTTAACTCAAAAAATATTCTAGCAGACAATCAATTTGGATTTCGATCGGGTAAAAACACAGAGGATGCTGTTCTCGAATTGACTGGTACTGTGGCTAAAAATATAAACAGTAAATTCAAAACAGTTGCTATTTTTCTAGACCTTTCAAAAGCTTTTGACACTGTTTCTGTTCCTCTCTTGCTGAATAAACTCCAAAAAATAGGTATAAGAGGATTATCTCAAAATATTTTTGAAAGCTACCTTAGTGACCGTTCGCAGATTGTAAAAATAGGAAACTATATGAGTGGCATAGAAACCATGAGCTATGGCGTCCCACAAGGTAGTGTCCTTGGTCCTACCTTATTCCTAGTTTACATAAACGAGCTCTGCAGACTAAATATACCAAACTCGAATCTTATTGTCTATGCAGACGATACGGCTATAATTGTTCAAGGCAGAGACTGGCCTGAAATACGCTCCCATGCAGAATACGCGTTACGAATGATTTCTGAATGGCTATCAAATAATTTGCTTACTCTGAACATGGATAAGACTAAATTTATCACATTTGCTCCACGTACAGCTTCCCAACCGCTGGCGCCGTTCGTTTTGACTATCCACAACTGCCTATCGGCTATGAACAATGATTGCTGTTGCAAATCTATCTCGCGAACCAATAGTATAAAATACTTAGGCGTAACAATTGGTAGCACCATGTTGTGGAACGATCACATTGGGTCATTGGTTGGACGAGTTAGAAAATTAATATTTGTTTTCAAATAATTAAGATCATCAGCGGATCTTCCTACATTTAAAACAGTTTACTATGCACTAGCAAACTTCATCCTAAATTATTGCATAACCGTATGGGGAAGTTCTGGAAAATGCTTAATGCTCCATTTAGAAAGAGCGCAGCGCGCGGTTTTGAAAGTGATGTTGCACAAACCAGTTCGTTTTCCGACCGATGAACTGTATGCTGAATTACAGATCCCTAGGGTGAGGCACAGTTTTCTCCTCAACACAATCTGACTGTCTTAGGCGGTAATCTGCTAAAATTTTGACAGTTCCTTTGATCAGTGACCTACCATTAGAACGTCATTGTGCAGTAATTGCTTTTAATTCGTTACGAATATCGTGTTTGTGGAATACAATGATCATCCAGTGATCGACCATTATGAATTTAGCAGATTACGAACTTTTAGCAAAATGACAATGGGATCGTGTTGGAATGACGAATTTATTAAAATAGCAGACTTGGGCCCCAGTGTTTTTGCATTCAGAGCAGCCAGAAACGCAGACCCTGTTGAAGTCTGCCCTGTACTATCGGCTAACGTCGGGTAAGTTAGGAAACAATACTAGTTTATAAGCCCAATACTCTACAACAAAACAAATGGGTTTCTGAACATTTACCCCCTTACTTCACGCGAGTGTAAATCAATTACTCATAAGTGGCTCAGTTCCTTGTCTTATGAAGAGCTTGAACATTTTATAAAAAC
This sequence comes from Xanthia togata, assembly GCA_963853775.1. NCBI lineage: Eukaryota > Metazoa > Arthropoda > Insecta > Lepidoptera > Noctuidae > Xanthia > Xanthia togata. The sequence goes on along the minus strand of OY970798.1, from coordinate 20,338,176 downwards.
TTAAATATGTCCTTTCAGTCCCACTGCCTTCCGAATCACATAAACAGTCAAACATACATATAACTACACATTCACTCACACATTCACTCACGCGCATACACATACATACACGACACTTACGTACATTTAGACAAATAATATAATTAGTGCTTAAGATTTTTTTAGTTCTTTTTTATCTTTTATATTATAAATAATATTCTCTTGTTTGCATACAAGTACCTGGAACGCTGTCGTCTCTCCTCTTGGAGGTGGGTGCTAATGGCCGCGACACAGTATTCTATACTAATGCGGTTGTTAGCGATCACAAACTTTCTGTAAAATTTTATTTGTTCCAATAAATATTTAAAAAAAAAAAAAAAAAAAAAAAAAAAAAAAAAAACTATCTGCCTAGCCTTTTCCCAATTATGTAGAGATCAGCTGCCAGTTTAACTGGATGCAGCTGAATACCAATATTTCACAAGGAGCGACTGCCTATCTGACCTCCACATTTCAGTCACTGGGTATTACGATACTCCTTGGAAAAACTAGTTTTCAGGCTTTCGGGCTTCTGACGACCCGTAACGATTGTCAAAGATCCATTCAGAATAACAGCCTAAAAAAAAGTTTTAGGCTTCTTTGTCGTTAGACATTTTTGTTTACAGACATTTTAAGTTCACAAAACAATTTTAAAATTCATAAATTATTTTTGTAAGCCTTATAACCTTAAAATAGTATAACAAATAGTAAGACTTCGTCTAAGATAACCATGGCTTAAATGGTTCTAAATTGTCTGTACTATCTTCGCCTTAAAGCTTTGCACGCAGCTTCCAATCACTCTGTATACAATGTATGTATGTGTTTGTTTGTTACGCTCTCTCCTCTCATGGGTTCATTAGAATGGAAGATTGATATGAGCACACCAATTAAAAATGAAGTGGCTTAATTGAATTCCAATATACTGTGGATTAAATGATCATACAGCAAGGAGATCCATTGAATTCTTAATGTTTTTTCGAATTTTAATACGAATATGATTGTCCTGTGTCTCCATATCAAATCACCCATAAGCACCATTACAAATATGCATGCACAGAGTGCAACAATCATACTTACTTCCTCAATTTAATATGCATTAGTTTTTACGTCACTGGCCCACTGTGTAGGTGAACACACCCGTCAATGGAATACATTTGTTTATATAGTGGCCAATTATGATCAGTTGTACCTAGGACTCTGGTGTTTAAACATAATACGAGTAATAGTGTTGATAATGCTTAAATTTGTTAAAAAAATACTGTTTATTAGGTGCTTTCTTAGGTTTAGAATCATTCAGTCTTAGTGGAATTATCCTACCTATATAGAGAGGATATTTTTATACTGCGACTGTTCTTTCGATTCTTTGCAAAATGTCAGAGAAACAAGTATAGCCTTGGTAATTCCTAGAACAAAAAGTTAAAAAGAAAAACTTAAACCATTTGTCGGCTACTACCTTAAGTAGTCTTTATGTAGATATGCTTATAGTTGGCGTAATAAGTGTACGAGACTCCATGAGACAGACCGTGGGCTCTGGTTTAGAATTCCTTTGTATCTTTGCAAAACGAACAGAACCGCACAATAAAAGTGTTGCACCTAATATAATTTTGCACACTTCTTGATTTCAGCCAAGGTTACCGAATGCAAGTGCAAATAAGTATTTTTTTGGCGGTTATGCATGGAAAAGTTTATTCAGTAAATTATGATTAAAGTGAGAGGTAAAGCTAAATGATATTATGTATTATGCAGACATTACAATATTTAAATTTATGATAAGTCGTTGTGTAGTTCAAAATCTTGTTTATACATATGTTCCAAATTAGTCAAGATGAAAAATAATCAGATGGGTACTTTTACGTTCATCAAGAATTTGTTACTCCAAGATGTCTACAGTAGGTATACTGCGACACATATGTGGTCGTTCTAAATATTGTACGCGCGTGATCCATTGTCTTTTTAGTTATTAATTATACCGGAACTGGGATACTCCGTAATAAATGATTGTAAACCATTATCGCAGGATAATGGTTCGTCGTCATATAGTCCACTTAAACTCTTGAATATATTGAATGTCCTTCGAGCCGGATTTGAACCTATGGATATTAGGAAAAACTTGACAGTTGTTTAGAATTTGTGTTACCTTAAACAGCTAGTTCTTCAGTGTCCGTGCTATATTTCAAATATCCCGTCTCAAGCCTCGTGCAGACTAGCGCGACGGGACTCTTACAATACAATTTCTAAGATTACTTCAGGGTAAAACAATTGCTGGTGTCGCGTCGCGCCGTCGCACAGTGGTCTGAATATCAAGCTCCTTAGTCGTGGAAAGTTAAAGTAGGTAAGGAATTAAACAAAAAATATAATGTCTCTGGGATACCTCCTTTTACATTATATTAAAGTTTGGATGTTACTAGTAGCTCCACGCGTGAGAAAAAAAAAAATTGTGTTTTTTTTTGTAAGTATGGGAAAATCATTTAAAGTAAATACTTAAATTGAATGGAACTGAAGGGCTGGTGCTCTCGCGAGTTATTGTACCATACATGGTGATCAAGATGACATCCAATTCATGCACCTGTGGATGCACCTGCGCGTAGCAAATTTTTGAAATTTTGAGTTTTTGATATGTGATTATTCAAATCTTTGACGTGGTTAAATGAAGTTGCCAATCGATTTACTTATACTATCGTTAGTTTATAGCCAGCTAAGGACTTTTATGATGAGAATAATTAAAAACCGGCCAAGTGCGAGTCAGACTCGCGCACGAAGGGTTCCCGTCCTGTACCATTATCTATAAGAAGGGTTAAGGGTTCATTAGAAAACCAGCGTCAGACAGCATCTGTCTGGCATTAATGCTGAAATGAACCTTTTTGGCGCAGCCGTGAGGCACACATATACACTATTACTATTATTGCTTTAAGATTATTTTCATTTTATTATTTTGTTTATTGTGTTTCACGACCTGTGTCCAAATAAATATTATTCTTTCTTTCTTTCTTTCTATAAAAACGGCAAAAAAAATCATGTCTGTATGGGAGGCTCACTTAAATATTTATTTTATTCTATTCTTAGTATTTATTATTATAGCGGCAACAGAATCACATCATCTGTGAAAATTTCAACTATCTAACTATCACGGTACTTTTTCATGAGATACAGCCTGGTGACGGACGGACAGACAGACGGACAGCGGAGTCTTAGTAATAGGGTCCCATTTCACCCTTTGGGTACGAAATCCTAAAAAAAGGTATTGATTAAATACTTTTTTTTAAATGCATTCCTAGACCTACGAGTAAGTAACTCATTTGTTAATCACCGTGATTATGGTTGAGTTATATTTAGATACTACTAATGACATGAGCATTAATGGAATGCACCTTTGGGTGCCATTTTGCACGTGGCAATTTTACTTAAAATAGATTGGTCTGCAGAACATTGTGGAAGATGGCTTTGGATTCTCCCATACCTTTTTTTCGCGACAAGCTAAGCACAGAGGCACAAAAGAACACATAAAAAACGTAGAAACTTTGCCCTGAAGCACCATCAAAGCCGGACCTCAAACTCAAAGCATTTATTTTAATTAAAACATTTACAGGTACTTTTGATTTGTCAAGGGGTCAGTCAGTCAGAAATATGAAGCTAGTTGCCAATTCCAAATCTTAGGTTCCTATGGAGAAGAACGGGCAAGAAACTCCACGGACACTCTTTTAAATCATAATATTGTTACAAAATATTGGTTACATCCTTCATGTTGAAATTATACATATGAGAACAATGTATGTAGGACGTGCACGTAAAAAGCGTCCGTAATAAAAAGATAGAAACAATTCAAAAATTAAAATGAATTAAAATAAGCCGTGGCAGATAAGAGACGACCAGTCCCTACTGACAGCGCCCGTTCACGAACATGACGCATGGATCAGCACCGTTTGGCTCAACGATCCACACGCCACCACCAGCGAGACATTTGAGTGAGCATGACATACACTCAGCCGCCAGGGCACATTCAAGTCAATGAAAGGCGTACCCAGTAAATGGCAGTTTAATAGAAGGTACATGGTCACAGTGCTCACACGTGTGCTATGCAATTATACAATACTAAGAGATTGAAGTTATACAATTCAAAGATAGTTTTTGAAATCTTCAGCAGTTCCAACAATATTTTCGAATGCTAATCAATTAGTTTATGCGCCCTTGTGGAGCTGGACCAGCGTTGAGCCAAGCATTTTTGTCAGCGATATAATCCCCCAGCTTATACTTCTTGGAAGCATAGTGTGCGTTTTATGCAAAATTTAAATTTCGTTTCATTTAGTTGTAGTATGTGGGGAGGTATTTTATTGTAAAATTTTAAACAGTACCCCGTGAAGGATGAGTTTACTTTAGCCAGTCTGAATTCCAGTTGAACTAATTGGTACTATAATTGTGTCTTTCACCTCTTTTACAGAAAAGATTAAGATTTTTCCTAACGTACATGATGTTTTCATAGATGTATTGACAAGGTACAGTCATGATGTTAATATTTTTAAACAGTGCTCTTAGAGAATCGCGCCTACGGAGGCCATATATTGCTCTGATGGCTCTATTCTGCAGAATAAAAATAGAGTCGATATCTGCAGCCCATCTCCATAGTAAAATACCGTAAGACATGATACTACGAAAGTAACTGAAATAGCCTGGCCTCGCAGTATCTACATCAGTAAATGGGTGGATTTTTCTTACAGCATATGCTGCTAAACTTAGCCTTGGGTCGAGTGTGATCCCTAGGAAATCAGTTTTATCTACGAATTCTAGTTTCTCCTTATTCAATACTATATGCATTTAGTTTTTTTCCCATTTAATACTAAATTACGAGTATTAGCAGTAAACCAATTTTGGACCTGCAGTAGGACGTTATTTACGTCTTCAAGATTTGATGCATTTATCTTAAAAATTAGGGAAGTATTGTCAGCACCATTTGTCGTTGTTTTTTTTTTTTAATAAATGGAGTAAATCATTAATATATACTAAAAACACCCTGGATGTAAATGTCAACTCTTTGCCATCCAGCGAAGATTCTACACGTAGGAATTTTGATGTCCCAACACTGCACGTCTCCAGCTCCGGTCTGTAGGATGTTGACGCTCGCTCTACTGACACTAAAGAAGGGGTCATCTTTTCCCTCACGACCTCAGTCCATTTTGTGTTCTGTTCTAGGAATGCAATTTTGTAAAAGAAATGTATTTAATCAATACCGTTTTTAATTATTATCATCATAAAAGTCATTAGCTGGCTATAAAATAACGATAGCATAAGTAAATCGATCGGCAACACTCATCATTTAAGCACGTCAAAGATTTGAAAAATCACATACTTATCTAAAATTCAACATTTCATTAAATTTGCTACTCGCAAAGCGGCACCCAAAGGTGCATGAATTGGATGTCATCTTGATCGCCATTTAAGGTACAACAACTCGTGTGCAACCAAACAATAAAAAAAAAAGTACTTTAAGTGTTTTCTCCCATACAAACAAAACACAAATCTTTTTTTCTCACGCGTGGAGCTATTTATACCGTCCATACGCTAATTTGACGTAAAGGGAGGTTTACCAAAAGGATTACATTTTTTTTTAATTCCTGAGTTTTAGTTTCTGTGAGTATGGAGTTCGATTTTCAGACCACAGTGCGTCGCGTCGCGCCAGTCTGCACGACGCGACGCTTTAATTTAATCATCTCTAAAATTCTAGTAATTTGGGTTTATTCTTTTAATAACCAAATGTGTTGCACATCTTTTGTAACGTTTGCAGCTCAGACTTGACCGCGCCGAATTCCAGTCGTTTCTTTAATGCTAGAAGTAAGAGTTTTTATTTAAAAGATGTTTTATGCAAGACTGGCGACCGTGAAAACGGATTCTTTGGCAATGTCTTTGAAACTGACTGGTACATTTGTAGATATGGTTTCGTGTCCATTTAAGGAATAGTGCCCAGATGTGTATAAAAAGTGCCCAGATGACTAGTCTTTTAACATTGAAAATATCGTAAAACATACATGAATTGTTTTCATAAGGCGCGCCATTTTCTCCCACGCTCACGTTACAACAAATCGTAAAGCTAAGTTCAAGGAAAGGGCGAAGTTAATTTATTTTATCAAATATGTAATTGTGGAAGAAATGTATGATTTATATTTGTAATTATATTAGAAAATAATTTAGGAGCGTAGGTAGGAATGACGGGGAAATGATTCCATAGAACGTCTTGTAGTGCAGGTAAAGGTCGAAGGAACAACTCGGCAGATCAACCGTGCGATGGACCGGCCAGATTAGATCCGCAGTGGGTGGCCCGTCACACGAGTGCGCACATGTTACAGCCGACAGAGAAGGATGGCATCACGTCGCATCGTGAGGCAAATGACGGCTGTCCGAAATCTCACTGCAACCTGATGACCACGACCGCTCTGTCAAGAGCGCACCGACAAAGAAGAGAGGTAGGAACAAAAAATAAAGTATAGATAGTTCAACTCGCGTGCGCTGTAATTATACAGCTTTCATTTGTGTTGCGCTCGGACGACGACTGCCGCGTCACTGCCACACAAATTAAAGCTGTATAATTACAGCGCACGCACACATGGCCCCGCGCGAACAGATGAGTTGAACTATCTATAATGATCTGTGCTGCTTCGTCTACGTCATTTTCTCTGTGACGTCAGATTAACATTAACAATGGGTGTTTATACTTAGGTATTCCTTACACAGGCTTACCAAGGGCGGAATTGAGTTATTCAGTACTCGATTAAACCCGGATTAATTCACCTTGAGACAACAAACCCGAAGCCTTGTGTCAACCGCATTGTCCGTATTAAGAAATATTTGTAGGCCTGCTTGCATATTTTCGTAAGATGATTACATATAAGATTAATCAGTTTCTTAAAACTCGCCGGTTTGTGGCGCAAGTTTCAATCGTACGATGACTCTGTTTTGGTAAAGTTGCTACATTGGAGGTTCACGCTTTTATATTTATTTTGTAACTCAGAAGCATGGTAACGAATTGAGATTCGTGAATGAAACTTTTATGGAGAACGACCTTATATGTTAGATAATTTTGGTTGTAGCAAGGTCTCTTCCATCCTAACTATCTTAACTTAATATTATTATAATTATATTATAAATGCGAAAGTGAGTTTGGTTTGTAACGCTTTCACGCTAAGACGGCTGAACGGATTAGGATGAAATTTGGCACATGGGTAGATCATGACCTGGAGAAGGACATATAAACTTCATAGATCCTTTATCCCAATATTCTCACGCGATCGATACTTATGCGGGTGAAACGGCTGTACGCAGCTACATAGTACTGAATAAAAGTACTTATGAAAATATTCGTAACACACTTCCTAAACCCGCCATCAGATTAAACTGTTTCTGACGCCTTCCTCAATGATATGAACGCAGTCAACTCACAATAAATTGAATTGAACTGCGTGATTCATCGCTGGTGACAATGAAGTCACAGCCATTGGCCCTTCCGATTGTCATGTTTGTATTACTTACTCCAATAATACGATTCAAATCAGCTGGAGATGTTTTCCTTGACAATGTTTTGAAAAGGTTCGGAAACGTGACGATCACTGTCAGCTGTTGTTATGATACGCCCGGCTCAATGCTTTGTGAAACAAGTAGAATATTAATCAACAGATCTTATCGTCAAGTTCGGTTGAAACAGTTTAGGCTTTTATACAAAAGCTTGTCCTATATTGGGCTAACTGTCATGCATGAGTTTGACCCAGTTTGAGTCGCTTGAGATCATTTGTCATTGCCCTCAATGAATGCTTAATCAGTATGGTTTTTAAACAACATGAGACACATAATTAATTTTAGCTTAACAAAAGACAAAGTACTCACTCTCTGGCGTAACATCCCGCAGCACGATCTTGGTCTCTGCTTCAGCCGGCATGGTTACCACAACTTTGAAAGCTTCGCGATCGATTTGTACGTTGACCCTTAAGTTAGCACAGACGGTCCTTGACACGTTTAAAGAACTGCGAGTTATATCGCGTGACTACAACTGTATATGGAATGGGTTTTATGACATGTTTTTTTTAATGAGTGAGTGTACGGCGTGGTGAATGCGAGCGTCGTCGCACAAAGCTCGGCGAGGACTGACGGCAGATTGCGGCGCGCGCCTCTATTTTCTCCGCGTTCCTATGTTATCGCTACTCTACTCTCTACACGCTGCCTTTGTATTGTTGTTACTTGGCTCGCTTGTTATGATTTGCATCATGAAGGAAAGTGTTGCGCTGAAACTGTCTAAGGCAATCCTCGACTCTTTCAAGTGCCGGCATCGTTAACTGTTTTGCCATATGTTTCTTCACCACTAGCTTTATGATTATGGTTGAGATTGATGTTATCGTAGCGAAGATAATTTCATAGAGAAACTACAAACAAACCGTGTGTGAGTGGGTTCATAACGTAGATAAATAATTATTTTCTAGGTTGTCAATTTCATGAATGCATCATATTTTGTTTAGTAGTGTCTTAGTCAAGGTTATGTTACGCCCATGCCTCCGAGTTTCAAGGGCTCAAGGAGGCTTGCGTGGTGACAGACAAACTCTAACAGGTAGAATAAAGACATCAGGAAGGGTTAAGTAAGGAGTTACTGAAAAAGGGAAAAAGAGATGAAAAGTAATGTTTTTCGAGAGATACAATTTAATTTTGACATTATTTCTTTGACCTTTTCTTCGATTTACTTTCTTCGAATCGTCATTATTTTCAAGTGTAACTCCGTTGTTATACTTATCAAGAGTAAGCACTCACAATGCCAGATAAAGTTGAAGGTGTCATTTAATGAACTAACCAGAAGTTATGCATGTAAGGTTAATAAGTAATTAAGTAATTAAACCATTTCCTGTAATTCGTCGATGGGGTCTCGGCTGCAGTAAAGATATATGAGATAAATATAATGATTAATCTAGTTCTATGATTGAGGTTTGAAGATATTTAATATGTTGATGCCTAAATGGGGGACTCATTATATTCATTGACAGCTATTATTCCATTTGAAATAAGATTAGACATTTAACTAAACCCTTTTTTACAGTCCGTTCAACCGATTTTGACTTCTATTGCGTTGGTCGCATGACAAATGGCAGCTGCAGTAAACAGTTGCTATTGTAACCACTTTTAATGCCATCCTTATGCCTACGGTATAGAACTCAGAATCAGTTGAACGGACTGTGAAAAGTGGTGAAAGGGGGGGGGGGTTCTTTAAATGTCTTAATCTTATTTCAAATGGAGTACAGGTATGTTCTTTAAGTGCATGGTCGCATGTTATCTTTGTGCTTAGTCGTTTTTTTTTTAAGTTTCATTCTACTTTTAAGTTTTTTTTTAATGTAAATATTTAATTTAAAGCTAACTTTGAGCGTAAGATGCAGATGCAGTCAAGGCTGTCGAATTAAAGATTGACATCTTGGAACAGCAGGGCAGGCAATGTAACTTAGAAATCTCCAATGTCCCCTGAGAGGCGATGTGAAAACTTACCTGCGTTATTGGAGGATATAGGTAAAAAGAATCGACCATAATATACCTACGTATCAAGAGACGATATTATATCAATACACTGCGTCCCACTTGCCGCAAGCAGCGAATGTATACTCGACACTGGTGCCTTCAGTAGAAGCACTAAGGCAAAGAATTATACATGTAGCGGAACACATAAGAACTAATTTCACTTCAAAAGTTACCTAGAAAGGTGTTAGAAGAAGAGTAGGTAAGGGCTAACCAACAGCGATCAGGTTCAGGTTCTTTAAATGATTTCAACAATTGCCAATTCTATCTTTTTTGGCATTATCGACTATGGGCCCCTCATTTTTTTTTGTTTACGAAGGAATCTTTGTCATTGTATTAGCTTTCAAACTTTGCAATGAGGGAACTGAACTTTGCAACTTTGCCCTTCAATTTCATATTTTGAAGAATTCATATTTTATGACGCATTTTGGGAAACTTTCTGAAACTAAGGCCAATTTGTCATGATCAATAAAGGATATATTTTTTACACCGCCAGCTAAACTAAGCTGAGCCAGTTTTTCATACATATGCGTACATCGCGGTGGGCGCTTGACAATTCGTTCAATTTAGTGTGTGCAAACATGCGCTGTATGTTTAAATACACGCAAAACCGCGTTATCAAAAAATAATATAGGTACAGCACTATCATTTAGTCACGCACATCCAAAAAAGCGCCTAACGCACATACACACACCCACACGTCCCTCGCACGGACGAACACCACTCTACACACACACACACTTCCACACACAAATAACCTAATCAACAAAACTTTAGCTTATTATGTAAAGTTTATAATTTCCACTCGAGCCACCAATCTTTTTATAATGTTATTCTTTTTTTGTATCTGTAAGGTTGTCAGTGTACAAGACATAACAAAAGAAAATGTATCATTTTGTAAAAGGGCGGAGACCCGGTGTCCTGAAATACAGGCCTACAGCTTAGTTTAGGCACCAGTCTCCCACAATATTAAAATATTGTCTGACTGATACCATGAAATAATTGTTTTTTGTAATATTGTGATGAGAAAATAAAAATATTATCTTATCTTATCTTATCACACTGACGATTTGCCAGCGTGTTTCCAACGAAGCGATTTGTAAACGTGCTCTCCGTCCGTTAGCGTACTCTATTAGTGTTATAGATTATAAAGTACACCTACAAGAAAAAGGGTACAACTGCGCGCGACCCGTACTAAAAATAAAAATGTAATAAGAAACCTATATCTGTGACTTAGGCGTTCTTCTCGTTGCAAATTTCACTTAAAACTACATATAGATAAAATTACTTCTAAAGTATTTCAAATGTATAATCTTGTTAGGAGAACCACGTCAGATTTTAAACGACCAACCACATATCTGTATAAATTATCTAATTGTTTAGTTCACTCACAAGTTGAATATACTTGTATGATCTGCAACCTTATTGCGTAATACCTACAGGATCAATCGGAATCTGAATCGATTTGAAAAAAATTGTTAATCCATTGCTTCATAAGTTCGAAAAAAAAATCTACACTACAACGTAAATAACGCAATGAATGTTGTTGAATTGTCAAAATGAAACAATTTTGTCGTAATCGTTTAAGGCAATGTGTTGCGTAATTAGATAGCTGGGATCCCTATTATATTAAATAGGAGACTGCAATAGAGAGAGTTCAGCGTAAGTTCCTCAGTTCAATGCAGTACAAATGTCGCATCGAACGTTTATCTTATAAAAACGCTTTGAGTAAGGACATAATGAGTTTGGTTGCTCTGAATTGATGAGTAAAATATGCTATACTGTACCTAGAACAGAAATGAGGCGCGCTTTTATCAATCCACTGTTTGTGTTTGTTTTATCCACTGCTACAACTCCCTGTGGTACAAACGCAGGAGAGGGAGCGCCGCTCCAGAGATTGGTTCAAGCTTACGATAATAATTTTAACGATATCGATGTATTTGCCCTATCTAAACATAAATTAAAAAAAAAAAAAAAAAAATGTATTATTTAAGTATGTATTAACTATTAAATTTTAAGATTGAAGAAAAATTGTATTGTTGATAATATTGATTTTATTTAATTTTACCAAAACTGTATCTAATATAATAATATAACATATGGAAACGTAGTCGATTGTACAGTTACTTAAAGAATACTGTGTAATATACAATGTACGATTGTTTGTTTTTCCAAAATAAAATAAAATAAAATAAAAATAAAATTTTCTTATGGAGCCGAAACGTGGACACTCACGGCACAGATTACGGCTGGTCCATAAATTCAAGCTATGGAACGGGCTATACTTGAAGTCTCTGAGGGATCGAATCCGGAATGAGTTGATCCGGCAGAGAAGTCGACATAAAATAACACAGCTCACAGAATAAGCAAGCTGAAGTGGCAATGGGCTGGCCATATTAGCCGTAGAACCGATGACTGTTGACACGTGTTCTAGAGTGGAGACTGCGAATAGGCAAACGCAAGGTGCCCCCAGGCTAGGTGGAGCGACGATATTCGCAGGGTGGCTCGTGGCAGCTGGATGAGAGTTGCCGAGAATCGAGCTGGAAGACCTATGTCCAGCAGTGGACTGCTGTAGGCTAATCTTAATGTATTAGGTTCTCATTACCAAATGTACCTCAAGTGGGTCTAAATCTAAAACTTGATGGCAAACAACTAGATACAAAAGCGGAAACTATATTTTTAGGAATTACTTTAGATTCAAAATTGAAATCTACTTGAAATTGTTCTAATGTGGGCAGATTCTGCTGTGGGGATCGGCAGCTGACGTAGAACCAATTTTCATCTTACAAAAGAGAGCAATCCGCGCTATCTATAAAATGGGTCCTCGCGAATCCCTTCGAAAAAAATTCAAAGAAATTGATATACTGACTCTGCCTTCTCTTTATATCTTAGAAAGTATTTTTAAATGTTCGCTAAAACTTAGCACTTTTCAAAATAAGAAGCGATTTCTAAAATATAAATACATGTAGTAGACATGAAATTGTGATACCCAAATTTAGATTAACTAAAACAAGCAAGTCATTTCTTATAAACAGTATCCGCTTTTATAACAAGTTGCCTAAGTCGGTTACAGAACTTAGCGATGGGAAGTTCAAAACCCACATTAAACGTGTTCTTATCAAGAATGCATTTATAAAATTAAAGACTACTTTGAAGACAAGGAAGTTTGGCAATAATTTCTTCTGCATATGTGGCTTCCCTGGTAGCTCATTAACGGCAAATTATGTAAGAGTCTATTAACTGCTCCCAAATTAACATGTTTATATTTTTATTTTATTTTTATATTCTTCCTTGACTTAATCACGTTATTATTTGACATTTTAAACCTATAATTTAATTTCAACTCTTTATTAGTGGCTTTTGTGTACATGATAATTATTCAGATTTGTTACAGCTGTAATAGCAATCACGTCATTTCGTTTAAAATACGTTTTTATTTTTAATAATTTATTTATCTTCATATAGATTCGATTATATTTTGTGAATGTGAGAACGCTGTAGGCTTAGTGGACTATAGATTTGTTGACCATCATTATTTTGTTAAGTACCTGGTACTTGTTGAAAGACCTACACTGTCCTCCCATACCTAATAACACTGTTATTTGAAAATATTGTAAAAACATATTATTTTTAAAAGAGTAACCGTGTAGTTTCTTGCCGGGTGTTCACCATAGGAAACGACCAATTGGAACCGTGCACCTAGCTTCTGACGTTTCATAAGTGCCCTTGTAGGTTTATGTGAAATAAAATATTTTGAATTTGAATTTCATGATGATGATGGGACGGTGAGGGGGCAATATTTAATGAAAAAACATTTGTCTATTTTTCGATTGGGGTCGAAGTTTTTTGGGAAATTACATAAAATGCCTTTAGAGTATAAAGTGTATGAGGATTTGGTAGTGAGTATAAAAAACAATATTGGAATAGACCTAATTAGTCCAGCAGCTGAAGGCGAACATCCCGAGTCCGAGCTAATTAGTCATAATTTGTGTAGTAGAGAAGTAGTTCTCAAGAAATGAGGAATGTTCTCAAATGAGCCCGTCTTTGTGAGGCGGCGAAACGGCGGTGATTTACGTGACATACTGTATAAAAACGATCTCTAAAATATCTCCATGAGTTTTATTTTATTATATAATATCAATTAAGATCACATAACATAACATCACGCCTGTATTTCCGAAGGTTTAGGCAGAGGTGTACCTACACTAATATTTCGCCAGTTACCTATGTTAAAATCCCATGTAATAGGGTGCGAGCCTATTGCCATCAAACGGGCACAAATCCAGACTCCGGGATACTACTGAGAAATTCCAAATGGAAAAACTCATTAACAAAGTTGTAACTAGTTTCAACCCCTTCATGACTTATGTTTGACCACTCTGTCAAAATCAATCTGCCTAGCTTTTTCCCCCTACTGTGTCCGGGTCAGCACCAACCTGTATACCTATCTACTCCTTAAAAAAAACTCAGATACGCGAGGTTCGCTGCTACATCGAACAAAGCAATAGTATAATAAATAATTTGTGATTGCACTGAGATGCATTCACCCTTGTTCTGAAGCTCACCGGTTGGCCTTGGCTTTTTATTACTAGGTAAGTAGGTACCTACTAAATACTTGCGCAATTAATCTTCCGTGCTCTAGTACCAAGCAGAATAAGGAAACATGATGTTATGTTAGAGAGGGTTCATTCATGTAAAAAAACTTTATGAATATAAGTAATTGAATCCTGATAATTTTTCAATGTAAAAACATATTTTGGTCTATAAAAATGCAATATAACATTCTCTTTGTATACATTTTTAAAAGACCTTTCATAATATATGACTTCCTACAAGATAACCTTTCCGTAAAATTCTGAGTAATCATATTTGAATTTTTGCTTTTCCCGTTAACTTTAACCTTTAAGCCCTCAGAATTAAAACTCAACTGTAGGTGATAAGTATTATTGTTTATTTCATAACATGCTCAATTTATTATTTATAAATTATAGAGAGGCAAACTGTTTCTCCTCAGCTACCTAGCTAGGAGAACAGTAGTTCACCCCTACAAAATTTTGTTAATATAAGTTCTACGCTTACTTCATTATTTAACTTTAATATGTGCGTAGAAAAATACCCTTTATGCAATAAATATTTTTATTATTATTATTTATTATAACATTTATAAAATATAACAAATGGCAAGCGCTTCCAAAGCGTTACGTATTTCTACGACTACTTTATACAGGATTAACATAATCGGTTCGATAGCTTATTTCAATCTAATACATAACATCTTTGTAACTTTAAGTAATATCATTTTGTATTTCTGTTTACATAGTTTGTTACCACTTAATTTTTATAAAAACAATATATACAGATAAAAAAAAAAAAAAAAAAAAAGTAAAATACTGGTATTCAGCTGCATCCGGTTAGACTGGAAGCCGACCCCAATATAGTTGGGAAAAGGCTAGGCAGGCAGATATAGATACATTTCGCATTTGCCTTAGGTTATCACTGTATTTGAGAATATTGGTTCATCTGTTATTGGCAACTTTATAAGCACAAAACTGTTAACTACTGTTATTTTATTTTATTTTTTACACAGAAGCTGTTGGTGTACCTTTATGAGTAAATAAATACATTTTTGAATTTTCATCATCTTTATATCGCTGATAGGATGTAACATATTACCTCCAGCTTTCCTGCAATCTGTGGCAGTGATTTTTTTATTGACACTGAACTTTGTCTAACGGACTGCAATTCATATGTGTTCCATTTTCCATTTGCTAATTTCGGCAGAGTACACTCTAAGCAAAATATTCTCTGGGTAGGTACTAATTATGCCATAGTAGGTAACTGTTCTGAGCTGCTTACTAGAAATAGGCCTGTGTTATGCCACTATGAGTGGGCTGATTTTGACATCTATGTTGAGCCTTAATTATTTCCTCTATGCTTACGCTCGTGACCACAAGAAACAACGACACACCAATCTGTTGCATAAGAAATGAAAAAAAGAAATGTGTCAAATTATTTTTTTAAATATTTGTTTCAAGTAAGTATGTTACAACTTTACGCTTCAAGGAACTTTTAAAATATAGATAAATCTATACACTTAATATCGCTACGACATCTGGCGTAAAGTAGCTTGAAATAAAATGGTGTAGGTATGTAACAGTCCGCTCCTTCCTACTAGACAAATCGTATGACGAAACTGAATCTTTTCTTCCACACTGAATATTTTTTACATTATCATAAGTATACACGCTTCACTCATACTCTCAAAACACACACACATGTGATATAGACTTTAATACTTTCAGGCAGATTCCACATTTTTTTGTTTTATGTTATTAAAACTAATATCATTATTTTTTCCATTTTAAACACTAAGCAATTGATTTCTCCATTATTGAGGGATACGGCACTGTTTCTCTTTACTACAGGCAATTATGTAGCCTATCTAAGAGGGCAGTACCCCAACCATTTATGTTGTATACCAGTGTTCATTTTTGCAAAGTACAACTGTTTTAATTGTATTTACTGCACACCTTTTTTTTGCAATAAAGTTTTTATTTATTTTTTATTTAATACAGTGACATCTATTGCCGAGTAGCAACACTATTCAGGCGTCCCGTCACGTAGAATACAGCCTTCACGTCGCTACGGCTACGTAGCGGTTAGTTCTGAGATTTTCCGCCAGATGTGCTGTAGGTAGTTGAACTTTTCAATTATTTGGTTATTGAACTTTTATTCAAGGCACGATAGTGGTACCCATGGTCTAAAAAAACAAGGTCTGGCATTTTATGGAAAGATTTCCTGTCACGATTCCGTTAAAAAATATAAACAAAGCATTTAAATTGTCGTTTCGTAGGTTTAATCAAATTCAATTTAAACATATACCAACGTATTTGTTAATTAAAATTGTTTTATCGGATTTGCACTGGTAATAAAGGTGGTTAGGGAATTATTATTACACACTACTGGTAACACAGATGTGATGACGTAGACTTGTGTCTTCCACGTGACCATTGTGTCTCGGAATTGCTATATCTGGAGAAGTAGGCATATTATTATACCATGGTGGTACCCATCAATTAGCCCACCAATTTTGAAGCGGTGCCACCACGATCTATGGGTGCCACATAGCTTTTTATTTTCTAAATATAAATTAATGTGTGCGAAAACGGCCCGCGTGTATCGGATGACATTAAAAAAAAAAATATAAATAGGGTTTATACTTCTAAGCAAAATCATTTTCATCCAGTTGACACCTCAATTTTTTAAATTTCCCCCAAATATCTCCGCACCCCTTCCATTACCACTCGCCATCCGGTTGCCTCTCCGATTACATTTTACTTGCCTTTGCATGAACTATTATGTGTTTATCATTGTGACATAATCATTACTACAAAATAAAATCATAACTACGAGTACTATTATTTCAATCTATCTATTATCAATAATAATCTATCTATTTTATCTATAGATATCTTCGTAGCGTCTACCTACGCAACGGGTACGCAAAGGCTACGCTCTGTGCATACATCTGACTTAAGTTACGATGGACAACCAAACCTTCATAATACCTATTAGAGCACATTATAGATATTGAACTCTTCAAAGTCATGACGTGTTTTTCAACAAGCAATAGGTTTTTTAATTAAATAAAACGATACCGTACTATCAAAGAACTTCATATCTAAGCAGTTTGAAAACAAAATCCGCCCGGCTCGCCCCGGATCTATAGCGGCCGATCGCTGCAAGCAGAAATATTCCTTACGATGAATAGATATGAAGTCCTTCGATGGTACATACTTAAGACACCTTTTTGAAGTACAAGCTAGTTCCCCACTTTATTTATACTTACATTTACATGACTTAGGTAGTTAAGAGGGAGACAAACAACGCTCGCAACTGCAAATTGAGACGCGTGCGAAATTCGTTCGAAATATTGCTATTTCTTTTTAACAATTGATGACGAGCGAGGGACGCGGTGCGGTGCCGTGTGTGTGTATGAGTGGGCAGATATCTATTATTAGCTGTATCTACTTGCCATTATTCGTTCATAACGACTCGATGGCATTTATCGGACCTATTCTGTTGTTCTTTGAGTGAGTTCACAAAGAATGCATTATTTGTAATAAGTTACAATATTTAATTATAATTATAAGTTAAGATAAGAGTTAGATAAGTACGCTATCGTAATACTAACGTATTGCGATGCCCTGTAATGATAGATGTAAGTTGGAAATAAATAAATAAAATAAATATTTACTATCTAGTAATTAGTTAAGTTCAATATTTGCTTTATTTTTGTTGGCTACTTTGGGGAATCGTTCGTGAATACAGTACAGAATAGTAATGCGTTATTTTGGAAATATCTTTGCCATGCCGATATCTCAACCTAATAGGTGATCTCGAGATCTAGGCCTTGTAGAGAAAATCTAGTAGATAGGTACGTCATACAAATAACCTACCTATATATTTTTATAATTGTATTTATTTATGCCTGTTTATGTTTATTTATTTCCCTTAGGGTGGTTTCAGAGATTTTTGGTAGGCAGAGATCTCCCTATAGTACACCCACATTTCACCAGTTATGTTTGATTTGAGTCCCATGTAATAAGGGGCGAGCCTATTGCCATCAACCGGGCACAAATCCAGGCTCCAGACTGCTACTGAGACAATCCAGTTGGAAAATCTCAATAACACTTTGCCCGAACCGGGAATCGAACCCACGACCCCATGCTCAGCAGTAGAGCTTGCGACCACTAGACCGACGGGGCAGTCAAACCAAATCGTAAATAAATGTATCCAAGTCCGTAAATTACGGACTTGGATATATTTATTTTGTAAGAATGTTGGTTACTCAATACCAAATCACAAGACCAAAAGGTCTTGTGATTAAATTGAAGTTCATAGCATAGGTTGAGATTCCTGAACACTGCAGCTAATTCCAATTCTATATAATTTTGTCTAGTTTTGTCTTCTTAAATCTAATTTTGTTTAATTTAATTTAATTTCAAGAAATTTTGTACAGTTGTATTTATTTAACCTAATTTTATGATTGTATGTAGTGACCGATAACTTGTATGTGTGGTGCAAATGATTAGTATAATATGGTTATTAATAAAAAAAAAAACGTGTGCGGTCTGGGGACCCCCGTCAGAAACGAAGTTCTATTTTAAGTATAATTTAACATTCGCACACAAAAACAAAATTTTCGCAGCCGACTTCTTGGATTCACATTTTGACCATTTGACCATTTGACCTCAGTATCGACTTTAACACCCTCAAAAACTATGAAAACGACATCTATGACGAACAATTTGAAAATGTTCGCAGCCGCCATTTTGAATTTTCATTTTGACCAAATTCACACTTTCTCAGAGAAAAGCCGCATGTACCATAAAGTTTTCTTAGTTACGTGACGATTTCTACCAATTTACTCATGTTCCAATAAAAATAAAATAGGTCAATAGTGTCAGAATTATTACAATACAATTTAGCAAACAATCTAATACTGACAAAAAATACCCCGAACGAACTCCAACCAAGCACGTTGCGCTAGTGCGAGTACCTGACGGAGCGAATAGTCTGTGATATAGTATAAAGTGCTCTGTGCTGTGATCACTCGTTTCGTATAATCGTTTCGTGCGTGTGCGTTTTGAGTGTTTCCTGTTGTTTTATTGATATTTTCCTCGACCACTGCTTTCTTCCTACGGACTTCTGATATTGCTAAACTTGTACGACCCTTGCTATCATACCGGACACGGATAATCTCGTATTCTCGTCTGACTTTGGCTCGCTTATTGTGATTTGACGGCCTGCATATCGGTTGGATATTGACACCATGGATCGCTGTGTTAATTGTGGTATAGCGACTAGTCGCTGTAATACACTTGGCTCCACTCAATAAAATACAATATAGTAAACAACTGTTTATTATAACAAAATAGCAATCATACTTCAAAAATCAGCTATACAGGTTATTGCCAATTTATTGCATAACCTCACTTTTACAAAACCTCCCATAACTCTGCTCTCAGTTTGCCAAAATTCGACGAATGTTCAGTAATGCTTTGTTAATATATAAGCTGTTATTCGATAACAATTTCATATTTTTGTATCTAAGCCCAAGAATGTATGAAAGTGTTTCCGTCTCCTTTGGATGTGCTCCGTAATACCAAAAACGATGAATGAAAACTTGATGCTTTTCGTTTTTTTTCAATAGTTTGTATCTTGATAATATAAGCTATGCTTCTGCTGAAACAATATTCCAAATATTGGTGTTTACGAGTATAATACAGAAATAACAATATGAAAACTTATAATTTACGCTGTAAAAATGTGCGAAATTCAATTCGCATAAACTTCATTTTAGGTAAGTTTTTTTGGAAAAAAAAAGTTGTACAAACCTAGATAAATACTGTCTAAATCCGAATATCAACATAATAAGGTGCAAATATGCTCAAATTGCAAATGATTTAGGTATTGCGTTTGTATGGACAATTCAACGGTCGCTTAATTTAAGTTTTTATTTTATCACGTAGAAACTAATTGTCAAGATTTTTATATTTTTATAGTGATTTCATGTTATTTTATTTTATAAAATATTTATTGTACTTAAAATATTAATCGTAAACATTCCTTAAACATGGGTCTTTCAATGACCGCGATTATGTCCCTATGTACGTACCTACCTAATTACTTAGGATTTTAAACACAATAAAAAGTGTTTTTGCGCTTTTTATTTGTTTTTTTATAAATATATGGACATAGTATTTGAATGTCGTGTACATTTTGTTACCAACATAACATAACATCACGCCAGCAAACAAAGCAATCGATTAGTACGCTAAATTTTAGTGTGAATTTTCCTTAACAAATGCAATCAAGTTTAAAAGTTAAATACCTTAGTAGTATCTTAGAAGTAATTTTAAACAAAGTGCACGCGCATAACTACTACTGCAAAGAACCTACTATAACTAGTACTGCAAATTAATAATACAATGGAGCGAATCCAAAATTAATTTTGAACTTATTGTTGTTATGTATGACTTATAATTAATAAGTACCTGTAATTAAATTATATTGTCAGGAAAACGATGAATAGGAAAATTTACCGCAGTACGTAAGTAAACATAAATTATAACCTTACGAGTATCATTATAAGACACAACGCATAGGTGTACCTACCTATTTTATATTGTACTTACATATAAGAACGCCACATAGTTTCCTTCCTCTCATAAAGTTTATAATAAAAAACAATATTCTGATATAGATAGTTAATAATGCGTGGTTATGTATCCAAGCGAATTAGTGATAATAACATGCTTAACTATACACCTTTCAATATTTTCAACAGTATTTTCCTGAAGAAAGTCCAAAACTTTTCAAAGCATTCGGGAAATTAACCCATAAATGTAAAGAATTTTATTCCTAGAAATATAAGATTTCATCTAGGTAAATATCGATCGAAAGATATTTTAAAATAGCTTGAAAAAATCCGCCACTTGATGTAAAGGTTATCTACTAGTAAGGAACTTATAAACGGTACAAATTTAGCGATTAATGTTTAAATACGATAACGTGAGTCTGTGTACTCAATGAGTATGCCAAAGGCCACGAGGCTCTACCAAACAGTAACCTTACTAAAGTAAACCATGATAAAACCAATAACAGGTTAAAGACTAAAGTAAATTCAAGGTGTAATACAATTTATCTTCCTAATTTGTACGTTGAACTTACCCTTACCTTACATTTATCTCAGACGGCACTTAAGGAGCGTGGGCATTGTCACTAAACAAAGCAATGCTTTTATTCTACCTTTTATTCAATAGGAGATTAAAAGAATCCTAGGGTCATCTTTGTCTAGAACAGAGGTCGGCAAGTAAATTAAGTGGGGTCCGGATACTGCTGAACATTTGTATGGAGGTCCAGAAAAAAAAACTCTTAATACTTTCTAGTAATATTTTTTTAATCGGTGGTCAAATAACTCAGCTGCGCGCTGTGGCCGGAAAATCATCTTGATCTTTTTAATTACTTATAGGATACTAATAAAACTTCAGTACCATTTAAAGACAGTAATTATCTATATAATAACGTTTAAGTTTAGTCTTTGGGGCGCATAATGGAAGTGCTAGGACCTATAAAGCATATTATCAATTTACTAAAATAAATTCAAAACGGTGCATTATAGTGGATTCGTTTATTGCGTAACAAATTATAACTAATTAGCCAGATCTCATGTAAAAATATTACAATCATCCGTATAGGCAATTCCGAGATACTGCAATCGTGCAAACGTTACTCCAGCAGGATTTTAAATATCTTCGCAATCATACCAAATACAAATACAAATTAAGTTGTACCATTTATTTCAAATTCATTTCTAATTATTTAGATAAAATTTATTTCAAATTATCCATTAGAAAACAAAAGATCTGGCTGGGGTAACGTTACTCCAGCCGGAAGTGTTCTTATCAAATAATTAAAAAAACTATCAGCTTACCAAATTTAAAAATCTGCTTACCAATTACAGAAGCTGTATTTCTAATTATCTATTGCACTTAAATGACGATTTTCGACATTATCTGGCTGGGGTAACGCACACGTTGGTCTAGACTAATTTTGTGAGTTTTAGCGGAACAACAGGCTTTTGTCTTTTAAGGCGACATTTTCCTGGCCTGTGGGCCTTTGAAACGCTACCTCCGCCACCCCCAAATGCAGAAAGACGTATTTATTTACGATTCACTGCCGATCATTTCGCAAAAAATCCATGCCACAGCATAAAATATTTGCAGTTGACCAACTGAACTAGTTTTTCTTAGGTTCCATTTTTTTCAATAAGTTTACATTTTATGGGACTTAGGTACGGTGTAGTGAACTAAAATGATTACTTAAAATGTCCTGTGTACCTAATGGGCGTTTTCACATTAACAGATAACGACACCAGCCCGATACCGATAATATGTCGGCAGCTATTACACCGACATCGATAATTATAATTATTATCGGCCCAATGCTATTGGTAACCATCGCGACGCACCAAACAATGTGGTTGTTTGGTGCATCGCGATGGTTACCTACTAAGTATCGCCGTCTTGAAGTCGGCAGTGCGAAAAAATGTGTTCAAGTGATAAAATGCCGCTACTCTCACCGCACTGTGTCTTCGCCGATAGATATCGTACCTATATCGGTGTCGGTCGCTGTCTGCGACGATATAGGTGACAATAGCAAGACAATGTAAAAGCGTTTGGTAGGCACTAAACGTATCCGATCACCAGACCTCCGATATCGTGTCGATGTCGGGTCGGTGTTGTTATCGGCTAATGTGCTGTGTTGTGACAGTCAATTCATTTTATTAATTAAAGAAACAACATTTTTACCTTTTGAGATAGTGTTATGGGATAGTTCGTAGAACGTACACAGAAAAACATGAAGTTTAGGCCTCTTCTGTCATCTATGGTTTTAATATAAAGCAATATTTATGGTTAGGTGACTGTTAATGAGAAATCCCGTGTACAAACTGCACACGGGATTTTTTTAGTGATAGTTAGGTAGTCATGAATAATCTGTAAGAATCCATTAGTGTATCAGTGTTGTGCCATTAGGTATTATATGAAGGAACGCAGGCGTTTAATAATTCACTTAAAATGAAAAACTTCGCAAGGAATGGGAAATTTCTACTGAAGGCTGCGCGTTTAGACCTCAGGAGAAGCTGTTTGTTATCTCACGATTTTGTGTGGTATCTTACGACTGCCACGTGAATGAAGACGACGCGGACAGAAACTAGTTTCAGATAAACATGGTTTTGCGGTAGTAAGGTGAAAGTTTAAAATTGCAATGGTTCTACTGCGTATCTCAATGGTCCCGCAAAATGTAATTTTGATAGAAAATATCAAAGTCGTAATTTCGTTCGTTATAAAAGGAAATCATCTGCAAAATTGCATGCTTCTATACCCAGCGTGGTTTAGGTTGTGCATTGTATGTCAGTGAATTTAAGAATTTTATCAAGTAAGTGAATTTAAGAAAAAAAAACATACAAACTTTCATCTTTATTTATACGGGCTAAAAATGGTCGTACTGTTTCGCTTATAATGTGACCATATTTTTTTTGTTTTGGATGTTTTCCACCACTCATGAAGATTCGTAAATATTGACAGCTCTATATGAAGTAATAATTGCCGTACTTTATTGCCAAGTGACGTACCTACTGCTACAGCTATAATTTATCGAATCTATTATTTTAGGACATCGACATTTTAGAACGACATTTTATCGTATACAGAAGTGTCGTATACGATATCGTAACCAGTGACTTTTTGTATTCAAAACTGAAAACAATCATTCAAGAAAAAATTGTGTTGCTGGCTCAGCTATTCGAAAAATATAATTATGATTTTTATCGTGTTCTATACATTTGATCATGTTAGTATAGCACTTTTTGTCGAAACAGCATTTTTTTTCTAATTTTAATTGTTCTTGACAGAGTGAAAGTTGTTTTAAATATTTTTTATACAACCTACAACCGGATCAATTGTATATTATATGTTTATTAATATAGAATATGATATTAGCAAAGACAGTTCGGTGGAGAGTAAATATAGTAACATGGATGAATCTGATAAAAAAATCTTTAAAAAAACTTCTTCATATACGACGATAAAAAATTATATAAGACTCGCACTTGACTATAATTTTATCGATAATAATTTGTAATGTGTCTAACACTATTGTAAGATGACAATTAAACGTCATCTTATCGCATATAAATAATCACACTTTCGAAAACAATATTATGAATGAAAACTATATTAAAATTACGAAATATTTTTTCTGAGTTGTCGCAATTTCATATCTAATGTGTTCTTCTTTTATTTGATTTTTTTTTAACAACTGCAGATAGAGCGTATTTTTAAAAATTTTGACACTGGTCCACCCTCGATGACGTCCCGCAGGACTCTGAGCGCGAGCCGATTTAGCCCGATTTACTATATTTGGGTTTATTTTAAGATTCTATTTGCAGTTACATTAAAATAAATCCATAATCCCCTAAAGTCTTTTATGGTGAACGTATAGACGAAATTTTATTGAAATTGCTTTAATTACAATCGAATAAAACCATTTTTTCTCATAAAAACTCTACATTTTGAGGAAACTTTGCGATTTTTTTGTATCGAGCCAAATTATGTCAATCGTGTTTTGGCCCTCATAATTCACTAAAAAATATCTTCAATTTTAATAATCATGAAAAAAAATAAGGCAAATTTGTAGTTTTTGAGGACAAAAATTGATTTTGCGTGCAGCTGAAATGCGTCAAAACCTCTTCTTTGGGACCCATTTCGCCTTAAGAGGAGGCTCCCTAAATTGTATTTTAATTTGCATTAATATTCTGAAATAGTCACGCATACAATCAAAGTAGAACTTTAGTATATGATTTATTGGATCTTTTTCTTTTTATGTACAAGACAGTTACGTTATTGTAACATTTTTTTTTTCAAAAATCTTGTATTCTTTTAAAAGATTATTTCAATAAAATGAAGATTACTCGGCTTATATGTCTGAAATAAGTATTCACAGTAAGAAAATATAGTTACATTCAGCCATAAGATATTTTTTCTCCAGATCAATTATTACTTTATTTATAAACGAAATAAGAATTGATACTTACGCCATCTAATTTCGTGCTTAGACACGATCAAAGAGCGCACGCGATATTCAACTTTATTATTTATGTGTTAGCGATTAGCACATACTGTATAGTGGGTGCATGGGGACCGAGCTTGCGTGGAAATTTTCTTTAGGGAGCCTGATCTGAAACATGATATTTATTTTGAACGGTAAAATAACCTAAGACCTAATAAACTTCTACTTAGTGGGAAGAATTAGACTGACCTCTAATATCACAACACACGGCAACTGCAATTGACTGCATTATAAATATTATTTATTATTTTTATACGTTCATTGAAGCATATTGTTGCCATATCCTTTTCAAAACAGATCTATCTAAGATGTAAATGTATGACAAAGGTATCTAAAGTAAACCTAGGTATATGTCAATAACTTAAAATTAAGATCTCGAGGATAGAAATATGCTGCATATAATTCGATATTATAATCTACTCTTAGTCGCTGGTTAGGTTGTTGACTTTGACAAACCGGTTTCTGAATGAGCATTAGTTCATACACTGAGCTCCGGAGCGATGAACGATGTGCAAAGGACTATGTACCTACTCGGCAATGCCCTAGACATTAAGTTAGGGTATATTTTTTGTAAATCCTATCGCTTTTTGTGTACACATTGAGCATAAAAAATATGTAACTTTTGATATCAATTTAGTTGTCAATCGCTCGATATTTGTTTTCTGTTGCTGTAATTCTAATAAACGCATTATGTTTGAAAAAAGAATCATTTATTTGCATAAATAAGGTAGAGAAGGTTCTTAAGATAATAATAATTCAATAATAATAAAATAAAATAAATAATAATAATTTAATATTTAATTTAATTTAATTTTCTTTCTTTATAGGTAGGAAAGAACATAACTGTTAAGTGTTGTTCAGTTCAAGGTGGAAAAATAAATTATTTAGCCATTTACAGACAACTGTTAATTAACAAAATAATAGCGGTATGGATACAGTGGATGGATGTTGGCAACAAATGACCCAGGTTTGCTCTCTGGTTGGCCTTCAGACGTTTATTGAGGAGTAAAGAATGAACAGCCCGAAAGGGCCTCTTGCTAACAGGTACCTATTTGAAAAGAATTATACTTGTGCCACTACTTTACTAGTCTAACTAACTTCTGGGAATTCAAATGATATATCTGAGAAATCCGAGATTGAATTTAGTGGATCAAATGAAAATGAAAAGGACCGATGTTACTTTTGTGTCCGAAAAGGCTTTCTACTGAGGTCTGCAGTTAAAAAGGACAGACATTGCAAGGTTTGTACCTTGCGATGTCTGTCCTTTTTAACTTTTACATAACTTTATTGATGTCTGTAGTCATTCTCACCAGTGAACTTGTTCAATGCTTTTTTGTTTTATTAACGTCTTAATAGGTCAATGTCAGGCTTGGCAGAAACTATAACCGATTTAACCTTTACTGTCCTAATGATAAGGGTTTCTGTTTTGTATTGGCTAGCAATCATATAATGTAAAGAACTTATGATATATTGAAAATTTAATTAATTAAGTGTTTTTGCACTCTCGTATGAACGAAAAGGTATCAAGGTGACTGTTAATTGAACTTGGTATTCAGGAGGTACTTCTTTTTGACGTCACTGTTGAACATAAGCTGTTCGTTAGTTTGGATAAGCAGTCGATAGATAGACTATTGGGATAGCAGTGATAGCCTAGAGGTGTGACCGTCGGGATGCCAAGTCATAGGTCTCGAGTTCGAACCCAAAGCACGCACCTCTGACTTTTCGGATTCATGTGCGTATTGTATAATTATCACTTGCTTAAAAAACGGTGAAGGAAAACATCGTGAGGAAACCGGCATGCCTGATAAGTATTTCCCGACGGCATGTGAAGCCAAGTCAGAGGCCCATGGGTGGCTTTAAAACTCTGACACCAGCTTTCTAATTACGCAACATATTTTCGTAAACGATAAAGACAAATCTGTTTCATTTTGACAGTTCAACAACATTCATTGCGTTATTTACGTTGCTCTGCAGTTTTTTTTTCGAACTTACGCAGCAATGGATTAGCAATCTGTTTCAAAACGATTCAGATTCGGATTGATTTTGCATTACGTAATTAGGGTACAGGTTAGTCACTAACCACACGAAAAGAAGAAGATAGACTATAATTTAAAGTGTTCATAGTAAGTACTAGGTAGGCGTTCACTGTTTCAATCCAAGTTACTATCTTCTTGATGTTATTTTTTCTACCAGTGCAGTGTCACGCAGAAGTTTTTTTTTTTTATAAACTTTGCCCCACACTAAGAATTTTTCCTGTATTGTGGGTGCTTTCACAAACATTTAAACTCACATACACAAACAGCCAGACCTACAGAGATTTGTAGCAGGCATACTAACCCGCACTGGGCCCGCGTGGTGGTTTATGGTACCCCTCCCTCTCACAGAGGAGGCCTGCGTCCCAGTAGTGGGAACGTTATGCTATGTTGCAGAAAAAAAACCAAAGAAAGTACGAGAGAAACTAAAGTAAAAAATGGACACTTAGGTACAAGATCCAGGTAAGCTCGCCCAGAGTCCAAATAAAACAAAGGTTAATGAAAATAATTAGGCACTAAAATGATAACTGGACATTTTATGTAATGAAAAAGAAATTGCAACAAGAAGACGCTTAATGAAGTGATGAACCGTTTTGAAAGTCGGCAGATTAAATTTTGGTAAACACAGTCACACAATTAACTTTGTTTTTATGTGAACTTTTATAAGAAATTGAGCAACAGCGAAATCTTTAGTGTGCTACATGAACAGAAGGGTCCTAATTGAAACTGCAATCGAGAGTGCACTTAAATGTGTTTGATGAGATGTAAAATTACCTCCCTTTTTTAAATTTCTGTAAGCCATTGTTGGTCAGAAATTGATTGTAGGTATAATATGAATACGAGATATGACAACAGATAAAATTACATAGAATTTCGGAAAATGGAGGCGCACTGAATAAAAAATCATGGTATTGTATTTATCTGACCGATTGGTTAAGGCTCAGTGCACGAAAAAAAACAAAGGCTTTAAATAATAATTGAAACATTATGTCTGTGACTATAAAAGTACAGTTTTCGTGGCACAAAACCATTCGTGAGAGTCACAGAACTTAATATTATAGCTTCATTACTTTGTACTCTCGAAAACAAAGTTTATTTTGATTAACTTACATAATGAAGATATTGTATTATTATAAAATATTTGTTTAAATTTATTTCAACAATAGCTGAAGATAAATGTATGATTTTTAAATTTTTTGAAATAATAGGGAAAAATACATTACTGACAGGGGTTTTTTTTTCTAAAAATAGGTTTTTGCAACATTAATTTTCTGCTACATTTGTATCGAAGTTGAAATAAGTGGTCCAGCCACATGCAAGTAGACCATATAATGATGTTGATAATATTTTTTAATGTTCAAAATCAAAAGTAGTTTCTAGTAAAAAGATGATCAGTCTCGCGTCATTTTCAGGAAAACTTGTTGCGGATATTAGTGATTTTTCATGAATACTAAATTTATTTGAAAAATCCCTTTCAGCCACATGCAAAATAAAAAAACTCGACTTATCAAATCACAAACAATTTTGTTAAAATATTTTACTCTTACTCTCGACCAATGAACAAAATTGATAAAAATCTGTAGATTTCGTGCACGACTTCTTAACTGACACTTAATGTCTTGTCAGTGGGTTTCTTAACCTTTCCATTACTGCTTATGAATCCAATTCTTATGTATACTGCCATTTCTTTTAAAATTATGAGTAGTTGTGCCAATTTAATTAAAGTGCACGGTTGGCACATGTCTGACACACGATGTTGCAAACCAACCATTGAACTAATCGTTCTGATAAAACCTGGGACTTGGTAATGGGGTAGGTAGGGTAGGTAGGTTAGGTAGGGTAGGTAGGGTAGGTAGGATAGGTAGGGTAGGTAGGGTAGGTAGGGTAGGTAGGGTAGGTAGGGAAGGTAGGGAAGGTAGGGTAGGTAGGGTAGGTAGGGTAGGTATGGTAGGTAGGGTAGGTAGGGTAGGTCCCCACCGAGGGTGTCTCCACGTTGTCGTCGTGGTGGGGCTTGCGTATCTCAATGATCTTGGGGCTTTGCCGGTAGAGTTACTCATGCCGGAAAGGCCCAAGTGAGAGATCTGACTAAGAGAGACACAAGGAGGGGTCGCTCCTGATCGGTCGACGGTATTCGATCGACAATGGACGTGGCCATGCCGCAGTGACGCAGGCGCTTCAATGCGGCCGGTGTTTCTCTCCTCGAGAGGAGAGAACTTTCGGCGGGTTCACTGAGTCGGATAGCTCGAACAGTGAACACAGGTATGTATAATACCGCCGTCGGGGACTTGGCTTAACTGTCTGGTCCAGAGGAAGGATACCTCTAAGATAAAAAACCACCTAATCTTAAGTTTTGAGGCGTGGCGAAGGATGAGTGGCTGGAGGGAGTCCAGTCGTTAGCGCCTCCCCTGTAGAGCACCTGCCGCACTCTACAGTATATAGGCTTACCTAGGTAAAAAGGCTCTGCCTAGGTGGACATCTATATTCTTACTACTCGTGGGAACTATATGAAGAATAATTTAAAAGAAAACCAACAAAACGAACCAATTGAATTGGTGAAGGAGGTGGATGTGGGGTCAGACTTTGACCTCACACCAAGCACAATGAGTGTGGAGAGCGAAGCGAGCGGCATTGGGATGCAATTGCGGAAGCGAACGCGTCCTAGAGCGAAGATCTCGGGGTCGAACCTGGCCCTGAGCGATGAGGATATACCGGCCCCTAAGGTCACTACGGCTCAAGGAAGAAAAAGGAGGCCTGTGACGACAGGGAAGTGCGTCGGTTGGGCAAAAGCACAAAAAGATCTAACGGCCCTTAAAATGGCGGAAAAGATCGCAGAGGAGGAGGGGCAGAGCGCAAAACTAGCCGAAAAGGGGTCCACTGATCGAGAAATTTGTCTGTCTGAGTCGTCTGCGGCTTCAGGTGTCGTATCGGGTGAGGTCTTAGTGGATGAACTTTCTGCCAACGACCTCAATCAGAGGCTGACAAATGCCGTTGCGGCCATACAAAAAGTCGGAAAGGTATCCAAAGGCCTCAGCGGTGTGTACAAAAAAACTCTAAGGGAGGCCACTGCCTCCATTGTAGAGACTGCTGAAGCTCTCCTTCGGCGCACCTCGTCGAGGGAAACAGCTAGACTTCAGGCGCAAAACACTCGGCTGGAATTTCAAGTGGCGGAGCACCGGAAAGAAATAGACGAGCTCAAAACAGAAATGGCTAAGTATCACCGGGAACTACGTAAGGAAGTTAGGCAGCCACAGTCTCAAGAGACGGAGTTGGCCAAGCTCCGGCAGGAGGTGGCAAGCCTAAGTACCCGATTCGGCGTCTTTGAGGGAAAGCAGCTACGGCCTCTTCTTGCCGCGGATCGCATAACTGCTTCGGCACCAACTCATGTGGAAAAAACCTCAGCGCCAAGGATTGAAGCGCGGCCTGGCCAGGCGATCCAACCTGTCCCGGTACCTCTTATAGCCTCGGAAGCTAAAAAAGGTAAGGGCAAGGGGAAGAAGACGGCTGCTAGTTTAGCCCCAAGTACCCCAAGTACTTCAACCCAAGTCCCCTCTCAGGTGAGCTCCACAGCGCCTAATCTTGGCGAAGGGAAGTGGGAGACAGCCGGAGCCAAGAAGAAGGCCAAGAAGGCAAAAAAAGCGACCCAAAAAAAGGCAAAGAAGGAAAGTGACAGGCTCCGTGCACCCCGGTCGGCGGCTGTTGTATTGACGATGCAACCAGAAGCGCAAAAGCGAGGCATGACTTACGCAGAGGTCATCCTGAAAGCGAAATCCCAATTTCAGCTCAGCGATGTCGGCATAAAGGGCATCCAGTTTAAGTACGCTGCTACCGGAGCCATCAAACTGGAGATTCCTGGTGTCAACAGCGGCCCTCAAGCGGACGCCTTTGCTGAAAAGCTTAAAGCGTCGCTTGACGCAGAGGACGTCAAAGTGTCCAGGCCTATCAAATGCGCTGATTTGCGCATAATGGATCTGGACGACTCTGCAACCTCAAAAGAGGTCGCAGTAGCTGTTGCAAAGGCCGGAGAATGCCCACTAGACCAAGTTAAGGTGGGAACAATTCGTCCGGGCTTCTCCGGCCTACGGACAGTACTGGTCAGCTGTCCCGTCGCGGCAGCTCGAAAATTAAAAGATGGTCCCAGACTGGTGGTGGGTTGGGGTTTAGCACGGGTAAGGCTTCTGGCAAATAAGCCCCTCAGGTGCTACAGGTGCATGAGAGAGGGACACGTGGGAGTTCGATGCACCTCAGAGGTTGATTGCTGCGGTCTTTGTTTCCGCTGCGGTCAGCCCGGTCATAAGGCCAGCTCTTGCGATGCCGCGCCGCACTGTGTAGTGTGTGCGGCATTGAACAGGTCGGCTAACCACCAAACGGGCAGCAAGGCATGCACGAGGGATAATAAAGCTGACTCGAATAAGAAAATTGGGCCCTCGAAGTCAGCTCGCCCACCGCCCGCTGGCAATAAAGCCCAAGAGAGGGCTGAGGGGGAGGCGATAGTTATGGACACCCAGTAATGGCCCCACACCTTCGTTTTCTCCAAGCCAATATCAACCATTGTGCCAGGGCTCAGGACCTTCTGCTCCAGAGCATGGCGGAGTGGTTGATCAACATCGCCGTAGTCGCCGAACCATACTTTGTTCCTCCCAGGGATGACTGGGTGGGTGACATTGATGGCCTGGTGGCGCTTATCACGAGGCCTGCCGCTGGCACTCCGCCCCTTGAGTCCGTTACCCGGGGGCGGGGTTTTGTAGCGGCCTTAGTCGAGGATGTCATGATCGTGGGGATTTATTTCTCACCTAACCGACCTCTCGCCGACTTTGAAAGTTTCATCGCGGAATTGGGCGCAGTCATCAGTGGAAGTCCTCACCCCGTCCTTGTCATGGGAGACTTCAACGCCAAGGCCACGATTTGGGGTTCCCCAGCAACAGATGCAAGGGGTGTGTTATTGGAGGAGTGGGCGGTGGAGTCAGGCCTACTGCTCCTAAACCAGGGATCCGTTCAGACATGTGTGCGGCAGAGGGGTGGGTCTATAGTGGACTTATCGTTTGCTAGTCCCGCTGTCGCACGCCGTGTTCAGGGCTGGCGTGTTTTGGAGGAGGTGGAGACGTTGTCGGATCACAGATACATCCGGTTCGACGTCTCCGCCCAGACCTCGAGAGACCCGGTCCAAGCTGCCCCAGCCGGGATTGAGCATGGCCCGCGTTGGGCGCTCAAGCGACTGAATCGGGAAGCCCTTCTGGTGGCCTCAATCGTGCAGGCCTGGTTGGATTCACCAGTCAGGCCTTTCGATATTGACAAAGAGGCGGACTGGTTCCGGGAGGCCATGTCACAAATCTGTGATGCTGCGATGCCCCGCGTTCAGTCTCCATCTGCCAGGCGCCAGGTGTATTGGTGGTCGCAAGACATTGCGCAGTTGCGAATTGCATGTGTGGCAGCGCGACGCCCATATACCAGACACCGACAGAGGCGCCGACGAACACCAGAAGCGCTGGTAAGAGAGGCGGAACTTTACGAGGTGTACAGAGTGGCGAAGAAGGCTCTTCTCAAGCCCATGATGAACTGCTGGCAATTCTAGAACGCGATCCGTGGGGGCGTCCTTACCGTTTGGTTAGGGGCAAACTTCGGTCGTGGGCGCCCCCACTGACCCGTAGCCTCCAGCCGCAGCTGATGGAGAGAGTGGTGAACGCTTTATTCCCCTCCCAAGGGGAGCACACACCACCTCATATAGTTCCGCCTTCTATCGTGCCCAACGCGGAAAATGATGATGACGACGTGCCTGAAGTGTCCCAGGAAGAATTAAAAGCGGCAGTACAAAGGCTTCAGGCCAAAAACACTGCTCCAGGACCTGACGGCATTCCTGGCCGTGCATGGGTTCTGGCCATCAGGGAACTCTGGCCCCGATTAGTAGGACTCTTGAGCGCATGTCTGGAGACGGGCATTTTTCCACGCCAGTGGAAGACTGGAAAGCTGGTCCTTTTGAAAAAGGAAGGGCGTCCTGCGGACTCACCATCCGCTTACCGGCCCATTGTGTTGTTGGATGAGGTGGGCAAACTCTTCGAGAGAATTATTGCAGACCGCCTTATCCAGCACATGGCTGGAGAGGGGCCGGATCTGGCAGAAAACCAGTTTGGTTTCCGTCGGGGGCGCTCTACAACCGACGCGATCATGCGCGTGAGGGTCCTAGCGGAGGAAGCAGTGGCTCGGGGCGAGGTCGTCTTGGCAGTGTCTTTGGACATTGCCAATGCCTTCAACACCTTGCCCTGGAGTTGCATTAGGGAGGCACTCCGATATCATAGGGTGCCAAACTACCTCCGCCGCATTATCGGGGCTTATCTGATGGACAGATATGTCATCTACCCGGGTCGAGAAGGATGGGGTCGGCGAGAGATGTCGTGCGGTGTTCCACAGGGCTCGGTTTTGGGGCCGCTCCTGTGGAACATTGGGTACGACTGGGTGCTGCGCGGTGCACTCCTGCGTGGCGTCCGTGTCATCTGTTACGCCGATGACACGCTGGAAATGGCTCAGGGGAAGACACTCCGGCAGGCGACTGTCTTAGCAACAGCTGGGGTTGCGCAAGTCGTTGGCAGGATCCGGCGGTTGGGTCTCCAGGTGGCATTGCATAAATCGGAAGCCATCTGTTTCCACGGGCCCCGAAAAGCGCCACCTTCGGGATCCAACATAATGGTAGGAGGTGTCCACATCGGTATCAAGTCGACGATGAAGTACCTGGGACTCGTCCTTGATAGCCGGTGGA
Source organism: Xanthia togata (assembly GCA_963853775.1). NCBI lineage: Eukaryota > Metazoa > Arthropoda > Insecta > Lepidoptera > Noctuidae > Xanthia > Xanthia togata. The sequence continues at coordinate 20,304,156 of OY970798.1, read as the reverse complement.
ACTTCGGGCCGCATTTTCAGCTGTTGGCTCCCCGATTAATGGGCACCGCAAATGCTCTTTCACGTTTGCTGCCTAATCTGGGGGGGCCAAATACTTCCTGCCGGAGGCTCTATGTCGGAATCGTACGGTCCATGGCGCTCTATGCAGCGCCTGTATGGGCGGACAACCTGACGGTCCGCAACATTGCAATATTGAGAAGACCTCAGAGAGCAATGGCCGTCAGGGTGATAAGAGGATACCGTACGGTATCTTTTGAGGCTGCGACCCTCTTGGCTGGATCACCGCCCTGGGATCTTGACGCCAAAATCCTAGCGTCACTATATCGGTGGCGCCGGGACGCGCTGGAGCGGAGTGAGCACCTGATGCCTCGTCATGGCGAGGTGTACAGAGCTGAGCTCCACCAGACCCTAGTTGTGGAGTGGGAGCAGCGGCTTGCGCAACCCAGCGCAGGGCACGCCACTATAGCGGCGGTAAGACCCCTTGTGAGGGAGTGGCTGGAGAGACGGCATGGTGCCCTTACTTTCCGGCTGACACAGGTGCTGTCCGGACATGGGTGTTTTGGAAAGTACCTGTGTCGTATAGGCCGAGAACCGACACCTGGTTGCCACCATTGCAGTTGCCTCGACGACACGGCGAAGCACACCCTTGAGGAATGCCCTGCTTGGGCAGTGCATCGCCGTGACCTCGTCGCGGCGGTTGGTGCTGCGGATGCTCTTTCGCTTCCGGACATGGTCCAGTCCATGGTCGGAAGTGAGAGCGCGTGGGATGCCGTCGCCTCCTTCTGCGAGGAAGTGATGGTCGCGAAGGAGGCGGCGGAAAGGGAGAGGGAGGATACAACCTCCTTTCCAATCCGCAGCAGACGCACCGGGCGCCGGAGGGCGCGAAACGATCTCCGGCCGCCTTAGGGTGAGGCCTGCAGGCAACAGACTTGGGAAGTTTGTTGCCTGAACAGTCAAAGGCCCGAGACGGCGGCGCGTCGTGTTCCGCGCGCGCCTTTCTTTAGAGGAATTGCGACCTTATGTGGCCGCTGAGGGTGACGGGGTCCGCGTGAATTCATGTGGGTCAACACCTAGCCGGGGGAGCGTGATGAAATGCGCAAGCACTCCAGCACTCCGGCTAAAGGTAGCAGCAGGACACCGTGTGGTTTTAGTCAGTAGGAGTCTGACAGACCCCTCCACCCAACCCAGGGTGGAGGACATCCATGAGGATTTCCACACGATAAAAAAAAAAAAAAAAAAAAAAGGGTAGGTAGGGTAGGTAGGGTAGGTAGAGTAGGGTAGGTATGGTAGGTAGGGTAGGTAGGGTAGGTAGGGTAGGTAGGGTAGGTAGAGTAGGGTAGGTAGAGTAGGGTGGTTGATAAGTACTTAGTGCTACCCGTGTGAAGCCGGGGCGGGCAGCTAGTACCTATATTATATAGAGCCCCGACAATGCTGCACTTAAACGGCTCTTGCGAACTTTGTGCTACGTACGGATGTTTGGAAAACTTTGTGACTTGTAACAGCATTTTCTCTTCATACGGAAATATAGCTTTTAACACCTTGTCTAGCAGCAGAGAAAACATGAATCCGTAGTTACATTTATATAATTATATGGACATGATTCTTTATCCTATTTTTGCTAAGAGAAAAGTCGTAATTAGTATCTCGTTCTGTCACCTGTTGTCACACTGACTCACACATAAACATTTGACGCGTAGCTTCTGTATCCCGCGCCGCCATATTGATAAGCAACATCATCTGCATCGCGTTCTATGTTTCAACCGCGTTAATTAGTCAGGGACGGATTTGGCAACAAAGACGAAATTTTTTGTTGTTTGTAAAATATTTACCATTGGATTAATATTATCAAGCAGAGCTTCAGATTACTATTTTTTTATTTTTTTTGTTACATCTTTCCAAAATACTCCAGAGAGCAAATCGTCAGTAAACACACAATATGTTACCCTGAGCCTGTGTAATCGATAACGTGAACATAGGCTAACTGAAATTTCATTCGGCAGGTAATAATTGAGCAGCAACCGGCCCTAGTCTGGCGTTGTATTTGACAACCCTCCCTATGTGTAATGTAATGACTACGAAATTTTTTGCGACTGTTTGGTCTGCTACTGTTTATAAGTCTGTTGTCTAGCCAAACAAGCCAGTTCATTTTCCCGATTCCTTAAGACTTACGGATCGCCCTTGGTTAAAACAAATACTCTCATAACTTCGTCAATACCTAGTCGGATACTGGGGAAATTTAATAGCTTCTATATCTAGCATTAGTAAACGAATGTATTTTCTGACCATCTTAGATCTTGTAACTAAGTTTACCAATTAAATTGTCCCTAGGAACTTTTAAACCAGTCTAGGGCCTGGAGAAAAGAAGAGGTCGAAAATCCAAAAGGTTGAAGAAAAAAGGACCTACACCCTAATTACGTAATATACGATCAATCGGAATTTGAATCGTTATGAAACAAATTGCTAATCCCTTGCTTCATAAGTTCGAAAAAAAAAACCTGGTTAACAACGTAAATAACGCAATGAATGTTGTTGAACTGTCAAAATGAAACAAATTAGTCGTAATCGTTTACGAAAATGTGTTGCGTAATTAGATAGCAGGAATTTTCCAAACCTTGAAATCAGGTACGTATTAGTAAGTGTCTTAGAGACACATTATTTAAATTTTTATCATAACTGGGTGGTAGGTATTATGTCGGTGAGCCGCTCACTTTACATATCTAATACTGTGAAAAGATTCGGCCACACGTGCTCTTTGTGTATTCACCGTCGAGGTCACCTTTTTCACGTGATATTGTCATTGCAATTTCTTTCATTGTTCTTCAGTTCTTTAAACACAACCCGTAACTTTCCATACTTACTGTTGTTATTGTTGTAATACTGTATACTTAGCATTAATGGAAATCTTTTAGTTTGGAACCTTTCATTATGTTTCCCGTTGCGAAATCTAATAAACATGGCTTTAATGACACACTTCGCCAAAGAAATCCATTTGCGTATTTACCAACATAACTAGGTATCATTAGACGGAACGAAATAAATGTTCAATTAGTTGTATGAAATATGCATGGATAATGTCGATTTAAGTTTTTATGGTACTTAAGCATCTATTAGTATAAAGCTGCTTTTTCGGAATGGTTTTTGGGTTATCCGAATTATTTTAAGCATAAGGTTTTTTAGTAAGGTTTCTAGTATGAAAAAAAAACCGGAACATATTTTCTTAAAAAAAAAAAGTAGGCATTTTTATTTCGCAGCCACGAAGGGAAACTAACAGCCATACATAAAAATATTACAATTTATTCATTTAAATTAATTACAGTAATAAAAATGTAAAATCTCAGTATACAGGGTGGAAGAGACATCGACGCGAAAACCGATACCGTGGATTCAGTACATGATTCTGAACCACACTCCGTTGAAATTTTTCATCGGTTATTAAAAAAAAATCTACTGTTCCATACATTTTGACCGCGTAGGTATTGAACTTTTCTATGAAACAGCTTTTTTTTTTAAATTACCAACGAAAATTTTCAACGGAGGAGGGTTCAGAATCATGTACTGAATCCATAGAATCAGTTTTCGCGTCGATGTCCCTTCCACCCTGTATAGTGCATGTGGAGTTAGCCTGTAAGTAATTGTTGCACTTATAAATGTATATCGTGTACTTTTAAATGAAATGAAATGTGTTGACAATTGTAGGCTAACCTATAAATACCTAAACAACAAAAAAAAAAACGAAAAAACTGCGTCCGATTTTCGATAATATTTTATTCTGAATACAGGTTTTGTTTTAATTTGGAAATTGATAGACCCATTTCATGATTAATGCAGTACTATTTAATTGACATTCAATTATTATAGGTCATGGTTAGTTTGATGTAAAACATAGCCTTTTTTTCTAAACTTAATATTATAAAGAAAAAAGATTTGATTTTTGTATGTTTGAATGTTTGTTTGTTACGCTATCACGCTGAAACGTCTGAACAAATTTGGATGAAATTTGGCGCATGGATAGATCATGACCTGGGTTAGAACATATAATAATTTTAGCCCGATATTTCCACGCGATCGAGACTTATGCGGGTGAAACCGCGGGGTGCAGCTAGTTTATAATAAAATTCATAATAGATACATAATATAAAATCAGCGGTCAAGTTAAAATAATGGTGGTATTCACCTAGGTACCCAGGTATATTACTTTATTCACATGTGTGATTGTAGGTAGCAGTGCTCGAGTGTTATTGACAAAAAAGTAATAGGGGTTAAAGTATGAAATTGCCGTTTTATTGTAATAGGTACTTCGAATTGACATAGAACCTTTATGGTTTGAGATTTTTGAGTGAAACTTTTTTCACATGGTACCTATGAAATTCTTCTTTAAAAAAATGTACAACATTCGATTATCGACTTTCAGTTGTTTTTTTTAGTCAGCTTAGACAGGAAAGATGGATACTTCGAAAATTCGAGTTATTTTTGAATGCGAGTTCCGACGCGGAACTAACGCTGCAGAAACAGCTCGCAATGTCAATGTTGCATTTGGAGAGAGGACTGCTAATGAACGCACCGTGCGATTTTGTTTTAAACGCTTTCGTGATGGAGCGCCGATACAGGTGAATAACAATGAATTGAAAGAGATGGTGGAAGCCGATCCAAGCCAAACTACCCAGGAATTAGCGGCATGGTTTAACGTTACCTTACCAACAATATGACTCATTTGCGTCAAATCGATAAAATAAAATAAAATATGAGAAATGGGCGCCTCATGATTTGACTGATCTGCAGCAAGAAACGCGTATTGAAACTTGTGTTGCCTTGTTGAATCGATACAGAAATGAAGGAATATTGTATCGAATTATGACATGTGATGAAAAGTGGATTTTTCACGATAACCGTAAGCGAAAAATGCAATGGCTGACCCCAGGTCAAACGCTGCAACAGTGTCCTAAAGCAAAGCTTACCAATAAAAAGGTAATGGTAACTGTTTGGTGGTCTCAGCATGGTGTTATTCACTATAGCTTTCTCCGATCTGGTCAAGCAATAACGGCAGATGTCTACTGTGCCGAACTCCGAACAATGATAGCAAAACTAGCAGTGAAACAGCCTCGACTCATGAATCTATCTTCACCATTATTGCTCCGTGATAAAACGAGAAACCGTTTTAACTCTACAGGAACTACAATTAGAAACCATTCGTCACCCTCCGTATTCGCCAGACCTTGCTCCTTCGGACTACCATTTTTTTTCCGTGATTTGGACAATTTTCTACGTGATAAAAAGTTTTCTTCTCAGGATGCAGTACAAAATACTTTCACACAGTTTGTCGAATCTAGATCACAAGAGTTCTATCGCAAAGGCATAAATGACCTTCCTATTAGATGGCAGTAATGTATAGATGATAATAGTAATTATTTTGATGAAATAAACATGTTAAATTATAAAAAAAGAGTTTCAATTTTTCAGTACAAATCGGTAATTTTATACTTTAACCCATAGTATTATGTAAATAGGATACTATTTAGAATAACCTCTAAGGTAACCTATATAAGTTAGGTACCTAAATTGAAATAGTAGGTACATAGCTACGCGTTCAATGATATGTATAGGTCAATATAACATGAAATTAATGACTTGAAATTAGAAGTTTATGGAAAGTGCTAATGTAATTGTTCTTTAAGTACCTAATAAGGGCAGATTTTTTCAATCGTCATAACTATTATACAAATAATTAATATGAAATCTGTTCTATACAAAATACTCGACAGTATTTGAGTATAAAAACTAAACTCAATTGTTATTCCACAGATAAAAGTTATCTGACGCTTGAAATATCTGCACTTATTGATTCCTCTGTTGTAGTCCGAAATAAAGCAATAAGTATAATAAATAAATTCATAATTAAAATAAAAACATCTATTAGCGCATGTGACAGTTTTTCTTAGAATTTTATTAACCTGTTTCATAAATAGACTTCATAAGAGAATTTAATATGTAATGATAATAGTTTATTTATAAAAGGGACACGTTTACAATAATTTATACCTAAACAATTTAAAATAGAGCACAGTTGTTTATTTGCCTAAACTAGGTTGAACCTGTACTTCAGGCTAGAAAATACATAAATACTCATACTAATTTAAATTAACAACGAGTATAAAGTAAAAACTTAGGTAAATAAAACCAAAACAGCATGTTAGCGGTTCTATTTTTCTAATATTTTTTTTGCAGACAACTGGTAGCCTGATTATGATACCTGTTGACTGCAAAAAATAAAAACTGTTGGGCGATTCACTGCGGTTATAAATACCTATTACTTTGATAGCTTTATCTAAGTAATAGTTATAACCGCAGTGAATCGCCCAAAAGGTTAAGGATTGCAATTGAGGCTTCTAAGACAAAGGTCAAATAGCACCGGCCTTGTGCGGGCAGCAGGCGGCGATTACAAGAAGTATGCCAAAAAATTAACAATTTGTTTCATAAACGTGAAATTTACTTTCGTTTTGGTTGTAAGATAGTAATACATTGTAATATATTGACGTGAGAATTATTTTCGGCGTCGTCAATCACCCCACGTGTATGCACATAGTACTTTCTGGTGCCAAAAGTGTGCGGTATAAAGCATCCGAGTGGATTTGCGCGAATGCTTAGTGCGACCAAAGGACTCTGTCGGAGAGCGAGTGTTCTGTGTGCTCAGTGCTGTGTTCTATTCCGCGTGTGTGCGTCTGCGCAGTTCTCGTCGCGCCGTATTGCTGCGCGCGCGCCTCTATTTGTGCATTGTTTATTTTAAGGGTGAGATATTTTTGAATATTTCCATTTTCATTGGTTATAAAGAGTGAAAAATTAAATTCTATGTTAACTTTCATTTATCATTCCATTGTTATTTATTTGCATAAGTCAATATTAATCGCTGTGTGCCCTGTTTTGAGTCTTTGTTTGGCAACATTGTTGCTAAATAGATCAATGTTGTAACCCATACCAATAATTATGGTTTATGTTTTATACAAGTATATTATAATAAGGTTTATCTGATCTCAACCAGTTTTGTTTTGTTTAGTTTGATTAATTTGTACAAAGTTCATTTTTCAGACTTAACATTAAGTGAGCTTTTCTAACTGAAAGATATGATATGAATAATGTCTTGTCGCACACCTGGGTTTTGTATATGAAATATGACGTCATATTTTAGGTAAAGATAAGTGTGCTTGCTGTATTAATCAGTGCAGTAGATATGACTTTTAAAGTAGGTATGCGTCAGGTAATTGCATCGGCATTTGTAAAACCATTCCCAAGATTCCTGTGTATAGCCAGTAGAGAATAAATCCCTAGCATTTTTTCAATCCCGGGATTACGGGTTTTTTATGCGTAATCCAGGGATCCCGGGGCTGTCCCGGGATTAGAGTATGTGGTTTCTAATTGAGCTCAAATGAGAAAAAACTTGAGTAATTTCTTTTAAAAAATTGTAAGAGTATTGTATTGAAGTATTCCGAGCGGGGAAGCCTTCTATCTAAGTTCTACGAAAATCATATTATTAGGGCTGTACCTGTGTAGTACGTATCGTACGGCGTATCTAAGGCTTGTTTTTTTCGTCATTATGTAATAAATGGTATTATAGACCATTTTTTCCAGCCTTTCAGCTTCCAGTTTTAGGTAGCTCTAGAGTAAAGTGACTGGTCTATAAATATAATCTAGGCAAGGTCATTGTCAAGGCGCAACGGATTACGGAATGCAAACTAGACCTGTTTGTGGCAATCCTGAAAATACCGAGACTAACCAAGAACAGTCCCGGGTTTTTTGGGATCAGAAAAGAGCCGGGATCCCGGGATTGTATTCTTTAATAGCCAGGTACCGGATTATTGTCACTTTTTCCGATGGCGGAAATGCAGTTTATTTATCTTAAACCATGATACTCTATTAATACTAAGTAGGTATTACTTTTCGAATGTAGATCGATATCAGAATATTTATTTTTATTTAATTCACCTTGAAATTAAATACGCATTGGTAGGCTTTATCTATTACTTAATTAATTAATCCCTTCAACACATTCATGTTCACGTATAAGTAGGTAATTTGGACAATGGACTTGATAAAGATAATGACAGTTCTTAAATAGTTATTAATTATAATACATATCAGCAGTTGTGCTACAGAATGACCGATACAAACAGTGTAACGAAGGTATGTAGGTAATATAGTTTTTTTTTTTTTTGTAAATATTTTAATTTTAAGAGATTTGGCCCATCGGCTTACGTGGAAACTAGAACAGAGAGTTCTATTTCAATGAAATGGGACGCACTACTATTCATGTCTTTGCTGACAGAGTTAGCTCACTGAATGTTTTCTTTGGGTTAACGTCTTGTCATGATTCATATCGATTGATAACAACAACACTTACATAACAATTTCAATGTCATCATAATTTAAATGCCACGCTTAGATGCCTGGTTAGTAGTAGATTTTATTATTTTTTAATAGCCATAGCAAACTTTGATATTATAACCTACTAGCGTTTGCCCGCGGGTTCGCCCGCGTGGACGTCAGAAAATATCCCACGAAATAAAATTGTTTATTCTGTAAATAGGATATTGGAATCACTTTTACACGTCATCTTAAAACAATAATTAAAAATTTGCTAGATGACATCGGCGTTTCCTATCTGACCACTCTGAGAAGAAAGGCCGAAACAAACTCAGAGGTCACAGTCTCTTTTAAAGTCCAGACATAATCTTGGTCAGGTCATATGAGGACCATGTAGATTAGTCTGAAATTGTCTTTTGAGAAGAACCACACAGATTTGAGTAGACCTGTCCTGTCAGTGCAAGCATTTGTCAGTAATCGTGGAGCTCGACTCAACAACGGGAACGTACCTACTACCAGTTTTAAAAGTAGTAAATCCTTATGTGTTAATCCAGGTTATAAACTAATGAAACTATTTAGTTGGATAAGGATTAATAGTCATCATCTTTCGATTCTACCCGTATTATCGCTAGTCTCATGGTTTCTCTCAGTAAATAATTTATTTGTTTTGATCGACTAATTGACTTAACTATTATACATACGTATCAGATGACATGGTTGGCGCAGTGGTTAAGCGATTGACTGATGCGCTGCGTGTCACGGGTTCGATTCCCGCACGTTACAAATATTTGTATGACCTACAATTATTTACAAATACTCCACGGAAACCAGCCCGTTTTACCTATTACCTACCTATGACCTACAATTAGTTGTTACGGGTCTGGCTGTTTGTGTATGTGAGTTTAAATGTTTGTAAACGCACCCACAATACAGGAGAAATTCCTAGTGTGGAAATGTTAAAAAAAAAAAATTGTTAGACATCTGTGAAATTAGACAAATAGCCTCGCAGATTTTTCGTAGGTAATGATGACAACATGTAGTAGGTACATTATTTATGTATCATTAATAGTTTTAGCAGCGCACGCCAAATAATGACTTTTAAGTATAGGCAAAACGTTTTATACCTTCTGTTACATTATTTTAATTTTCGTAGGGATCTCTAATTGTTTGGAAATAGTTATTTGTTATACAAGAGTGCAAAGTTGCTTTTTAACCGCGTGTTCAATTTTGATGACCGAGCAAGCGAAGGATTCTAAAATTGAATCACGAGCGCAGCGAGTGATTCAAAATTAGAATCCTGAGCGTTAGCGAGGGAATCAAAAGAGCACGAGGTGAAAAATCTTTGCACTCGAGTGCAACACGTAACTTTTCATTCCACCTCAGCGAGGAAATGACTAAATGCAAAAAAAGAACACCAAGAAGGTTCCGAGTCTGAGTTTTTAACAAATTAAAAAAAAGTTGTATGATATATTCGGCACCATAGAGGTAGCAGTAAATAGGTTTAATGTTTTTTTTAATTCACAAACTTAGTGCACACGATGTTCTAAATTCAATTTACTTTATCCTCTAGAGAATAAAAACGGCTTTTCCACTCAGATACTGAAGATTAAAAATACTCTTTCCGAGATGGTGGGATGAAAAATAATATACAGCCCATGTTACTTGTCAACAACGTAGTTCCTATAAATGAAATATTTTTTTTTAAATCAGTAAAATATTTTTGAATGTATCCATTACAATCAACCATACAAACACAAAATAATCAAATCTTTTCTCTTCATAATTTTAGTTTAGATAATTTATTCATCAATGTTAAAAAAGTCGTAGGTATATCTTAATGAGATCTTCTAGTGATTTATTTGATGATGACATTGAGACTTGCCCGAAAATTAAATAAAAAACCAATAAATATTTATTGCATACAAATAACAAAATATCGCGCCGGTTTTTCGACCACTTCTTGTAAACGACCACTTGGCTGACTAGGTTTTTTAAATTACATACCTGTCTTTAGGAAATAAAACTAAATAGTATGCCTTAATAGTTATTTGTTATACAAGAGTGCAAAGTTGCTTTTTAACCGCGTGTTCAATTTTGATGACCGAGCAAGCGAAGGATTCTAAAATTGAATCACGAGCGCAGCGAGTGATTCAAAATTAGAATCCTGAGCGTTAGCGAGGGAATCAAAAGAGCACGAGGTGAAAAATCTTTGCACTCGAGTGCAACACGTAACTTTTCATTCCACCTCAGCGAGGAAATGACTAAATGCAAAAAAAGAACACCAAGAAGGTTCCGAGTCTGAGTTTTTAACAAATTAAAAAAAAGTTGTAGGTATGATATATTCGGCACCATAGAGGTAGCAGTAAATAGGTTTAATGTTTTTTTTAATTCACAAACTTAGTGCACACGATGTTCTAAATTCAATTTACTTTATCCTCTAGAGAATAAAAACGGCTTTTCCACTCAGATACTGAAGATTAAAAATACTCTTTCCGAGATGGTGGGATGAAAATATTATTTGAATAGTTACGTAATAAAATTCATTATTTTTTTTATTTAGGGACTACTAGATCTAAAGGTTAGTTGACAAAAACTTAGAAACTATTGTTAGTAATTAAACACAATTACAAAGGACAATACTCATCATAAACTACATATAATTCTACTCACAAATGCGCCTGTGCTGAGACACCCCGCCCCGTCAAGATAACCAACAGGGAGATACCTCCCTAAAAGATCACCAGACGAACGAAATGCCTCAACACAGGTGCATGTACATCTTCACCTATAGTTTTCGGGATACTGTTGTGACTCCCCCCCACCATCCTCATAAGTGACACAACTTTTTTCCGAATGACGGGCATGAAAATCGTCAGTATGAGCGAACATGTCGGAGGCACTGCAGAAACGAGGAAGTCCCAATAGGTATAATCCTGAAAATGTTATTGTATTGGACGCGCAGTGTCCTGGGATTTTTTGGTATAACTAACCTATCTATGGGTTAGTTATACCAATAACCCAGTAATAAGAATTTACTAAATTTATACCAACTGCTTGACCCAAAACAAAGAAAAAGGACGCTCAGTTCACGTGTTGACTCAGTGGTGTCTGCACGTGCTGCGCAAGAGCAACACATTTGCAAGACGCGCGGCGTTCGAAGGTAAGTTTTGTTACTCATTATAAATTGATTATTCAAATTAGAAGTGTGGGTACTTCAATTATGTAGTTATTTCAATTGTTTAATTGCATTTAAGAAGTTTTTTACCCTATATTCAACTAAAACCCAGTGGTCTGTTACTGAAATGCACATATTAATAATTATATAGAGTTTTATTTTGTTTTGCTTATTATGTTCTCAATATTTTATTTATGGTTAAGTAGTTCTTCATGACATTTGGGAGAACGGACAGGGAATAAGAGAGACTTGTGACGATACTGGATCGATTAAGTGGGAAGAAACGTAACGTTATACTCGTAGAGACTAGAGGACCAGATCCAGTATTAGGATTGGATGGTGAAAAGCGGGTTAAATAGTGGCTTTTAAGTGTTACCAAGTCAAGCAATCAACTCAGCCTATCGCAGTCCACTGCGGGACATGGGCCCCTCCCAGGCTGCGCCACAACACCCTGTCCTCCGTCTTTCGCATCCAGTCTGTACCACTCAATTTCTTAAGGTTTCGTAAGTCACGCAGGTACGCTTGCCGATACGCGGTCTCCAACTCCAGGACTCGTCTGCTCCACCTACCATCAGTCCTTCGACAAACATGGCCAGCCCACTGCCACTTCAGTTTGCTTACACAAGCTATGTCGGTAACTCCGGTTCTTTTCCGGATAATTTCTATTTTGATTTTATGCTTCAAAGAAACTCCGAAAGTCTCTGCCATTATGACGATGTCATCGGCAAAGCAAAAGTGTGAGATGTACTCGCCGTTCACGTCGATGCCCTGTCCCGTTCTCCTGTCCAGTGTCATGAAGACGTCCTCTAACGCATTGATAAACAGTTTCGGGGATATAATATCGCCCTGTCTCACCCCCCTCAGCAGTTGGATGGGCCTGGTTTTCTGATCCTGGTTCTGAACAGTCATCGTGGCAGCATCATACAAGCATTTTAGCACTACGATATAGCTCCAGTGAATTCAAAATTGTTGCAAAGAGGCCAGAACTGCCCATATTTCGATGGAGTCGAAGGCTTTCTTGTTGTCCACAAATGCCATGTGTATGCACAGCGGTTGGTTGTACTCCTCGGTCTTCAGTACAATTTGTCGAACAGTATGGATGTGGTCTACGGTACTGAAGCTTTTTCGAAAACCGGCTTGTTCTGGTGGCGGGAAATCGTCAAGTTTTCTGGCAAGACAGTTCGTGACGACTCCCGGTAACAGCTTGTATTCGTGGCTCAGAAGTGAGACGATTCTATAGTTCTTCAGCAAGGTATAGTCATCTTTTTTGAAGAACAGATCCATCGCACCTCTGCTCCACGCCTCGGGCGTTGTACCTTCCTGGATGACGGAGTTAAAGAGACTCGCTAGCTCTCTCAGGAATAGAGCCCCGCCCGCTTGCCCGTTCCCAAGTGCGGATTCCCAATTAAGAAGTAGGAGCTTCTGGATACAGTCCGAAAAAATTTCAAAGACCATGGGTCAAAGAATCCTTTCAAAGACGATCATCCAGGACAAACTTGGTACTTGAATTTTTTTAAGGCGCCATTCCGACATGTCATGTCGAATAAAAACCTTCTTGAGAGAGAGTAATAGTGACGATATATTAGAAGGCCGAGAACGCATTTTTAATGGGGACGTAACTGGCTTCTCTAAAACTGGAAAAGGTTTAGCTCCAAAGGGATATCGAAATTTTTACCAGGTTAAATCAGGCTACGAAAATATATTTTTTATTTGATTCATTTAATAAAAAACGTTAAATCAGATGATTAAATACTATTTGTTTTGATGATTATTTGATATTTAATTATGTTTAATTTATAGTCAAAAATAGAAAAAAAAATTTTTTCTTTACAAATTGATATTATATGTATACTTAAATTAAATTCAAAATAAAACAATATTTTTATCCATAAAAGTTGTTTTATTACTTTATTTAAAGGCCCTAATCTAGCATAAATAGTGGTCATCAACTGAAAAAAAATTGTCGTTATCTAGCATTTAAGCTATGTTTGCACTTTTCCCATAATTTTTCGTAATTTATTAATTATTATTATTTTTATTATTAATGGGAGCGTGATATTTTATATTTTGTTTCACAACTCGACTATAATTTAGGACCAATATACATGGTTGCCAACTATTTTGCCTGTAAATGGCGTATATTTTGAATTTTTGATTCATCTAAAATTAGCAACTCAACTAATTTGTCGCCAACCGTAGCAACCACGTCCCCGAATGGTTAGGTAGAGGTCTACATAATAGTACTTACATCCATATTTTGCCAGACCTCATATGTAATAGGGGGCGAGTCTATTAACGTCACCGGGCACAAATCCAAACTCCGGACTGCGACCTCATTCCTAATGGAAACTCCTAATACTTTACCCAACTTGGGAATCGAAACCCTGGACCTCATGCTCAGCAGTTAGCGCTTGCGACCACACTAGACCAATGAGGTAGTTAGTAATATTTTCACACACTACCATTATACATGGTCACACGTGCGCAGGGTATTGCACTCTGACCTTATATTCTTACGAAATAGTCAAAAAGCACGTTCTCTTTCGAAAATCATCGGTTGTATCGTTTCGCGTTCGGCGCATCATGGGCGTTGCGCGCACGCCGACCTTGGCGACGGCGCAGCCGCTATTCATTCGCACACGTGGGGATATAGCCTCCCATCCACTGCATTGTCAATGCAATGACCATGGACTCCATTTTCTCTTTTACCATTGTGTTTTTATGCGTACATAATGTCGAGAGCCCGATTAATTGATATTTATGGGAGACTAGCTTATGCCTGCGGCTTTGATCGCTATTAATAGTATCCTATGTCTTAATTCAGGTTATTGTATATTTGTGTGCCCATCCAAATCCGTTCGGCCGTTAAGGCGTGAAAACGTAACAGACAGACAGACAGACAGACAGACAGACCGACAGGCAGACAGAGTTACTTTCACAATTACCTATATAATATTAGTATGGATCTCTAGTCTGATTGAATAAGTTTGACGAATAGGTAATTGCTCCTGGCTAAGTCATAACAGCCGCACGGGTCGATTAATTAGGTTAAGTTAAGCTATGCTTGCCGGGGTTGGTCCGTGGGATCTTTACTTACCGAGACTCTTCCGTGCCTCGAAAGGCAAAATAAAAGGCTTATTACATTTCGACTGATTTCGATCGTGATTTTGGCAGTAAATGAGCAACTTTGGCGTTCTTATTCTGATTTATTGAATGGTGGAGAATAGTTATTAGTATAGTTTATAGCGGTCTCGCTTTTCGCAATTTTTACGAGATTGTGGATTGAACTACTGTAATAACCAAATACAATGAAAATATCTTTAGGTTTTTGTGAGCTCGGCTAAGTAGCCTGCCACACGGGTCGATCCACCAGGTTAAGGTACGCTTGCCGCGGTTGGTATGTGGATGGGTGACCATCATAGCATGTTAAGCCGTTGGTCCCGGTTGTCATTCGTTACGGGTCTTTGACAGTCGTTACGGGTCGTCAGAAGCCCGAAAGTCTGACAACCAGTCTTACCAAGGGGTATCGTATGACCCAGTTACTGGGTTATGGAGTTCAGATAGGCAGCCGTTCCATATAAAATACTAGTATTCAGCTGCATCCGGTTAGACTGGAAGCTGACCCCAATATAGTTGGGAAAAGGCTATCGTCTTATCATCAAAGGTGGCTTAAAAAGTAGGCAGCATAAGTTTTTACGCAAGTATAAAAAAACAAAAAAATGTTAATTTTACTAGTGTTTCATTTAAATACTTCTTCCGTGAGAAAAATGAGGAAATACTTGTGACCGTTGAACTCGTGGTTGTTGCCCGTTCGTTCACTGACTTTAAAATTTGTGTCACTTGTTCATTTCCTTTACCCTTTTATTGTATTAACATTTTAATTAGCCACTAAAAGAACTAGTTTCAAGAACTATTTTGGGATAAAGGTTTCGGGAGAGTTGATTGACTTTCAGCGACATTGTTGCAAAGTTCTGTCAAATCATTGCTCCCATAAAATTCTGTCCTTCTAATTTATCTTTACACATTATAACTCTTTTTTAAATCATATTTGTTAACTTTATTGTGCATTCTATGGTCTTCTATAAGTGAGTACACCTACTTAATATTTTTTTATCATGTATTGTGTATATCTTTTGTTGGCTACGCAAAATAAATAAATATTTCGTGAATGATTCGGTTATATTGAAAACTAAGCTAGGCTTAGTAACTTTGATATTGGATTGCGTTTGAGTGGAGTATTTGTTGCGGAGTGTGGGCGACTAGGATGACTCAGAAGTTCCACGGTCCGCGCGTCCGTTGTTTAGTAAATAAACACCGCGGCACACACCGCATTATTATGTATTACATATGCGCCGCTCGTATTCGTATTTCTTTTATCATGGTAATGAGTCAGTGTTGTTCTTGTTCTATCCACCTATTGAGGGGTTTTACACACTCTATTGGCCTCTAAATACAACAACGTTTCAAAAACCGAAGCCTTTCAAAATCTGTAAAACAATTGAAATGCCTCGGTTTTCAAAATATTTACAATAAATATATGTATTTGTACAAGAGCCGACACGTTTAATAATATTAATTATGATTACCAATGAGTGTTTTCGAAGTTTCAATAACGATCATAATTCACCTTATTGAATAATAATTATCTACGTTATAATATATTGTTTTTCAACACACTCGCTCGTAAAGTGGCTTTTATTAAACCGCTTTTAGGTTCATAATGCAGTGTATTAAACACGCGTGCTTTTTAGTTTATATTACCGCACTCTAGTGCGGTTATGTGCGCCACAGATAACTATTTACTATTCGGAGATATGCGCTTTTTTTCAAATCTCATCAAAGAGACTTCATGCCTTTTTATGCCTTCTGTGTAAAAAAATAAAATATGATAAATTAACATATTTTATCAAATTATATATTTTTCACTTCGTAATAACCTTAATTTGCGTATTCAAAACATTATTTTGTTTATTATATTTTTTACATAGGCTGTTTAGCGGTTTTGCCAGTGCCTTTATCTCTATAATTACGTTACCTGTTGTAGCATAAGTTCTTACAACAAGTCTGTTTTTTTCCTCGCGAGTGTGTTGAAAAACGTCGCATGAAACGTGTGTTTATTCATCATTACACACTTTTGTCATAATGTACTATTGTGATTTATTCATGACAATTTGATTGGCCTCAGGCCTAACTCTTACTACCTCTACCTACGACATAAATAATTTCCTATTTAAAACTAAAATAAAGTGAAGTTAAGATCACAAGCATTAGTATGTGGTTCAACCTAGCATTAGATTTGTCCATGAAATTAAAGATTTCAAGTAACCATTCAAATATTTAAATGAATTAATCAACTCAGCCTATCTCAGTCCACTGCTGGACGCAGGCGGGGGTGTTGTGGTGTACTAAATAAAAAAAAAAACCAAATGCATTAGATTTAAATTACCAAATGTTAGAAGTAGCGAATGTGACATCGTATTGAATGGAGAAAAACTGGAATTTATTAATCAAACAATCCAGCATCATCAGTTTTCCTATGAATCACGCTAGACGAGAAATTACAATGGGGACCCCATATAACATCTCTCGCGGGGCGGCTAAGCTCGGCCGCTTATGCTGTTAGAAAGATAAGACAGTTAACAGATGTAGAAACCGCGCGTTTGGTCTATTTTAGCTACTTCCACAGTATTATGTCGTATGGCATTTTACTGTGGGGTCGGGCTTCTGACATTGAACCCATCTTTGTTTTACAAAAGAGAGCTGTCAGAGCCATTTATAATCTAAGAGCTAGTTTCACCATACATTGTTAGTTAGTTTTAACGTCCCATTAAATAGACAACGGCCCGTTAAGCGTAGTGAGTGTTTCACCAAGTACTAACGAATGGTTAATCCTCTTAACAAGGCGTTAAACTTAATCACTGCTCCAAAGGTCCGTTAATGCTTTTAACGGCTGTCAATTGGTTGTCAATTGGTCAAATAAAATGGAAGCGGCGTATAATTTTATTTTTGAACACGAAAATTATGATATTTTAGAAAATTTACAACTTTTAGATAATAATGTTCGACGTCATAAAACATACAAAGATCGACGTGACTATTTTGAAGAGTATGACGATCTAGATTTCAGGACAAGGTTTTGTTTATCGAAAGAATCTTGTATAGAGTTCTTGCAAATTATTGAAGATAAACTTGAATATCCATCAAATCGGTTAGTATACCCTACTTTAATATTGCTATAAAATAAATAAAATGTCTATTTATTTCCAATAAATTAATAGTAGTCTATGATTCACAGTGCGCCCGCGTCCCTTCGCTTGGCATCATAGATATTAGTCTATACCATGGACAAGTGATGTTGGAACGTCGTCGGGCGTGATAAAATATTATTTTTTTACACAGTTTTGGTTTTCATTAATATTTTTAATTATTATTTTATTGTTTTATCTTTTTTGTAATCCCCTATAGTGGGGTTTATGTAAGTCCGTAGTTGTGTCCGTGGCATCACAGTGGGCCCTATCAGAATACCAGCGTGGTGGTATTTAATAATTATTTCTTAAATATCGCCGTATTATGCTGAGATAGGGGCCTTTTTGGCCTCACACAGGTCGTTTTTATTTTGTTAGTTTTGTTGTATGCTCCTTTTTTATTTTTTTTAATATAATTTTGTTATTTTTTTAAATATTATTACTGTTTGTATTTCCTGTACGTGTCCCAAATAAAAAAAAAATTCTTTCTTTCTTTATATATAATTAAATAATTAATGTATATAAGATATTGTGAAAACATTTTAAAAGAGTAACGGTGGAGTTTCTTGCCTTTTGTCTTTCACTTTTGTCGTTCAAAAGTGCCTTTTTTGTGCCTAATTGAAATAAATTATTTGACTTTGCCTTTGACTTTAGTCTGAGAGAGGCCTATACCTCTCCCAGGCGCCACAACACCCCCTGCCCTCCGCCTTCCGCCTCCAGTCTGCCCCAGACACTTTGACACTTTTTTGACTCTTTTTTAAGGTCGTCGATCCATCTAGCTGGGAGGCGTCTCACACTACGCATATATTTAATTTTCTTTTATTCAGAATTAAATTGATATCATAAAATATATCAAGTTCAATGTATCTATTTCAATTCGTATACCAACATACATTTTCCAATTTAAGTATTTGCGGTAGATATACCTATTATTTATATGAATATACTCAAGCATAAAGCGTATTTTATATATAATTTACAAAGATTTATTTAAACATAAATATTAGCAATTCGTACTTCTAGGTCTAATCACGTTGCCTAGGTGACAGGATGCCACAACTAACTGATTAATTAATTTAATTAATCGTTATTTCAGGCATTATCACCCATAAAATGAAAATTGAAAATTATCCTAAAACAAAACAAAAGTTATAAGTTATACCTACTAAACAAACGACATAAAAAATAAACAGTAAAGAAAAATAACTATAAAACAACCCATCATTTCACACCAAGGAAGCCAAAACATTAAACTCAGTGATTCACAAAGTCAGTGCAACTGGTGAACACTAAGTAGCTAATGGTTATTTGTAGAGGTTCAGATGTTGCCTCATGTGAGTAGCTGAGTTTTTTGGCGATTTCTGCCTAATTATCATTAGGAGATGCCAACTGACTGTTTTACTATGTTCATTCGAAACATTTTTTGTAGGTACGAGTACCTATCTACCTAATAATAAACTTTTGTTCCGAAATAGCAAATTATGTTTAAAGTCTAGATATATCTAAACAATGGTAGAGTAACAAGGTCATATTAAGCTATTATGTAGTCGTTGATCACTAGATCAACGACTACTACTACTACTTGAGACCACTAGGTCTCAAGCGCTACTGCTGACCACGAGGGCCTGGATAAGATTCGCAGGTCGAGCAAATTGGGGTTTTCCGTCAGGAATTTGATGATTGATGGCGATAGGCTCGCCCCCTATGACATGGGACTACCATTAACATAACTGGCGAAATGTGAGTGATCACCACTGCCTAACCCTTCGGTGAAAACTGCATGAAGTTATGTTATGAAAAAAGTTGCAGAATGTTTTTCGCCTTTTGCACCGCCTTAAGTTATCATAAATTTCAATTACTGATCAAAGCTCTCAGAGGCTTGAAAGTGAAGGAAAATAAAGCATAATATAGGATCTGGTAGGACAGCTTATTTAATTACCTAAGTTAGCAGTTATAAACTTGATTTATAGTCTCTACTTAAGTAATATAATCACATTAATCACGTGCTTACCATTTTTTTTCAATGTTACATTGAAAATGTTAAGGCGCTCCCTCAGCGGGAGCAATAGCCTGTAATGTAAGAGTTCAGATTCGTGCATTAGTGAGTGGGGAAAATCGACCATTAAAGTACGCAACCTGTAATGATACAATTTGTAACGTTACATTCACCGGGACCCTGGCCTGGACCTAGGCCTGTAACAGTAGTGAGTGGGAGCACCAGTGATACAATGTGTAACATGATTACATGAATGTGAATCTTATCGAATCTTGCATTGTTACATTACAGGCGAATACTCGTCAGTCAGTGAGGCGGTATTGTAACGTTATGCTCACAATTGAATCTTGGATTGTTACATTGAGGGAGCGCCTTTATGTTCAAATCAGGAGATATTATCGCGAATGCCAACAAGAAAATATAATATCTGAAAATAAAATATAATATAGGTAGGTATATAGTATCTGTATCTATTTTACTGTGTGTAGGTACATAAATAATAAAATAAATAAACTAATAATCGTTAGGCAACATTAAAATTGCAGGTTGTTGCACTTAGTCACAAAAGACCGCAAAACAGGTCTTATTTGAATATTAACCTTGACCACGAAACTGGTTGTCGAAAGGCAATCAAGTTTTGAAATTTTCATCGGTAACGGGGCTCTAAGGTATAGTAATATAATTTTATATTACTTCCTGCTCCACTAACCCGGACTAAATTGCTCTTAGCTCGAGCGTGTCACCCCAGCCCATCTTTCAACTTAACCTTGGCCAACGTAACGTCGGTCAATGTTAGGTGGCTATTTATTAATTTTGTGCACATAGGGTAAAATTATACAGATGTTATATAAAAAAAAGGTTGGTCCATACTATGTCCCGCCAGAAGGCATAAAAAATAACTAACGTAATCGAATGTCACATTAACAAAATATAAAATAAAATCAATAGGTAATTAGATGTCACAATTTCATGCCAAACACTAATAGTTAATAATCTATTAATATGTCAACAAATTAAGACGGCACATAAACAAATGATAGTATTTAGTCACAATTTTGTATACAATAATAAATTAAATAAAAAATGTCAATTTAGAATATCTTTATCTTAGGGGAGCAATATTGTAATTATTCAGATAGTTATAAAATTATATAAATATTATTTTAATTTGTCATTATGATATTCAGTAACATAATTACGCTTTGTCATTCAATCATTTAAAAAGCTTACGTTTAAACGCATTTATGTTGCTGCTTGATACAATTTCATCATTTTCATCATTTTTAGGGTTCCGTGCCTCGAAAGGAAAATACGGAACCCATATAGGATCACTTTGTTGTCCGTCCGTCTGTCTGTCTGTCAAGACCCCTTTTCTCAGGAACGCGTGGAGGGATCAAGCTGGAATTTATATCAAATACCCAGGTCTACTGTCCCTTTGAAAAACATCAAACTTTTAAGCCAACGTAATCAAAAGATACAGCCGTTTATGCCGCAAATTTTCGACACTCGCAAGTGAATGAAAACCGACCATTGAAGAACTTCATATCTAAGCAGTTTGAAAATAAAATCCCGTGAACACGATGACCACATCTGTTACCGCCCCGGTTCTATAGCGGCCGAGCGCTGCAAGAAGAAATAGTCCTTACGGTGTATACCTAGATATGAACTTCTTCGATGGTACCTACTTCCCATGAACTCAGAATCTTGAAATTTTTACCATCTCAGCAAATGCTGAGATGGTAAACCTTTCGGTATGGGCACGCTCAGCAAAATTTTACTGCAATTTTATTGTTATGTTTTTTGTTCTTTTTTTAAATGTATTTGTTGCTGTTGTGTTGTGTCTGTGTCGAATAAATGTTTTGTATTGTATTGTATTGTATTGAAATTTTGGTACGAAGCAACGTCTTGTTGTAAGGCTGCACAATACGTTGGTTGTTTTGTTCTGTCTCCATCAAACCGGTCGCATACTACCATACCAGCTTTTTTCTTCAAAGTGAGTAGTTTAGCTGGTGCTAAGTCACAAAACGACCGACGGTACAGCGAACTGTTTAGTAATTGGCTACTTTTTGTAAAGGTTAGCCGAAAATATTAATGTTTTTGTTTTGAAGTCTGACAACCAGTCTGACAGCTCAGATAGGCAGTCGCTCCATGTAAAATACTGGTATTCAGCTGCATCCGGCTAGACTGGAAACCGACCCCAATATAGTTGGGAAAAGGCTCGGCAGATTGATTGATTGATGTTTTACAGACGAATTACGACGACAATTCTTTTGTGGTTATTTTTACGGGTATTTTTTAGTAAGATCTTTCGTAAAATGAATACGTCTTTCCCAAGGTCTGCCATTACCCGATACTGTAGGCATTATTATCTACCGTGAATATGGAAATAAGCCAAGAGTACCTACTACCTTAGCTAAAAAGATTGAAATATCTACTTAATAAGGAACATAATAAGATTCAAAATAAATTACCACATAATCTGAGGGTTGAGCACAAAAACTCTAAATTTAGAATTATGAATAAATTGTGAGTCTTATTAATAGTTACTCGTAGGTATAACGCAAAAGGTTGTTATTTTTAGGCGAAAACAATAAAAAATATTGCTCTATTTAAATATAAATTAATTTAAGTCATTACGCAAAAAACGCATCTTTATTGTCTTTGTTTTATATTAGTAGTACCAACCCGCCCTTGTTTCGCACAGTTTTTACGACTTAAAAAAAACATCGAGATGTCTTTATTATAAATGTAAGTTTAATATTCAATACCTTGGCGACCGAGCTCCAGGGCCTCAAGTCTGCTATTACAATAGTGTCAGAATGGTCTATCATTGATTTCATAATTGTTGATTTTGACAAGTTTTGGTAATCTACTAACATATTGACGTCATTATGACTTTCCAATGGTCAGCCACTGACACTCCATTGAAAGAAATGGCATCTATTGGTAATCTCGTACATAATGAAAACAGAATGACTGACTTAGGCGGTAATCTGCTAAAATTTTGACAGTTCCTTTGATCAGTGACCTACCATGAGAACGTCATTGTGCAGTCATTTATTTTAATTCGTTACGAGTATCGTGTTTGTGGAATACAATGATCAACCAATGATCGACCATTATGAATTTATCAGATTACGAACTTTTAGCAAAATGACAATGGGATCGTGTTGGAATGACGAATTTATAAAAATAGCAGACTAAGGCCCCTGCTCTGGTGAAAATACAGAATGAAGTTCATACTAATTCCATGCTACCATGATAGTACCTAGGTACTTACTAATATAATGCTCGTTTAATAGTATAGGATGACTTTTACACAAATACCTTCCGGTATAAAATCTATAAATGATGGTGATAACCGCTTTAAAATCCGTTGCATAGTTTAGAAAAACAACAACAACTTCTGCGTGCGAATCGCCTACAGAAAATATATAATATTATTTAAAAGTGACGATTCACCCGTTTCGGGCTAGTAAATTCGTGCGAATTGCCACCTGACGATCGTTCTAGAATACAGATTCAAAGTCAAGGTTAGCGGAATAATTTGCAATTTTCTGGTTTATTTCGAGTGGAATATGGTTTTAAATAAGGAAATACTTATAAACGGTACTTATATAAAAAATGTGGATAATTTTAAATTGAATTCAACTGTTTTTCTTGCGGAAAGCAATATTTAAAAAAAAACTTGTAACAACTTCAAAATTGTACGTTATATTTCTGCCTGCTTTTGTTTTTATGGGTAATAATTTTTACAACTGCTTAAATTATTAAAATAGTAGAGAGATTTTATTTAATAGTAAAAAAATATTTTATTTAAATATTAGGGAGGTTATTACGATCGGTTGAAAAATGTAACGGGCGGTTTGTAATTGTTTATTTACCAAAACAATACAATATCTAAACAACTGCCGCCTTTTTATAAACTGTACAAGAGCAGTTGGATCACGATACGATATTTTAATATCAAAAGATCAATTACGTGCCCGGTCGAGTATTCGTTATTTCGCAAGACCTTAATCGTAGACCTCGACTGAAGAACGTCCACATTCGGCGAATATTATATTCCTGATGTATAAATATTTATCGATATGTTATTTATTATGAGACATTTATTGAAGGAAAATTAAATTAAATCTATCCTCAAAATTAATAAATTTAAAACTAAAACTTACTAATTGAAACTCTATACTTACTAATTTATGAAACATAAAGGGAAAGTACGCTTTACTACTGTTATAATAACCAGGGTTTATTAATAAACATGCATATTGGAGTTATAATCTAGTTTTATCTATATTGTGAACATGGCAATGGCAGGAAAGGCTTATATTCTTATATTCCCATTTGCCCACAAGATATTTCGTTTTATGTTTTGAATAGAACGTTCATTTTCTTGGCGAAAGCTTGGTTTACGTTGCCAGAACTTCGTGCTACTGGGTGAACCTAAAAATACTATTATATACTTAATAATATTATATTAATTATGTTTATTTAAAGCTAGCAAAGCGTTTGTCATCAATATATTACGTTTACCTATGAATACAATTAGATATAGTTATGCTATCAATTCGCTAATAAATACACAACCAATATTAATTACCAGCTGTCTTCTAGGTGCCTTTAATAATACGAGTAGGTAACTAAATAAACTAACGTAGACGTAGTTTGGAACTTGCTTTGGGAAAAATAATTTAAATACAAATAAAAGTTATAAAACTAAAACCTGTTTTAGTTTTGTAACATTTATATTTATTGAAACAATTTTAGGGTTATAGTATATATATATATTTTTTTTTTTTAAACCTTGCCCCACACTAGGAATTTCTCCTGTATCGTGGGTGCGTTTACATACATTTAACCTCACATACACAAACAGCCAGACCCGGATCAACTAATTGTAGGTCATACAAATATTTGTTCTGTGCGGGGATCGAACCCGCGACATGCAGCGCAGCAGTCAATTACTTAACCACTGCGCCAACCGTGCCGTCAAAGTCAAAGTCAAATAATTTATTTCAATTAGGCACAAAAAAAGGCACTTTTTATAATAATAATAACTGATTCTAGTCGCCCATTCCAAAAGGTAGTTTTCGTATGGAGAAGAATGGGCAAGAAACTCCAACGTTACACTTTAAAAAAAAAACATTATATCTTGTATATACTAATTATATAATTATATGTGAAGACAATGCACCTAGAATAAGATTACTATACCACGATAGGTAAAAAGAATGATAATGAAGGAATGACATAAATTAATTATGTGATAGATGCATGGTGCTCACATACTTACAAACATTGTAAAATTATACTATATTTCTAACATTATAATAAGTAATACTAATAATAAGTCAGTGTGTGAGTTCAAGTATTCACAAAAAATAAAAGTAAAAAAAAAAATATATACAATTAAATTAGCAACCAGTTCGATTTTGTCTAGATTCTGAATTGTCCTATGGAGCAGAACCAGCATGTTTCCAAGCATTTTTATCTTGGATATAATCTTCTAAATTGTAATATGCTTGTTTACAAAGTGTACTTTTTATATGATTTTTAAATTTTCTTTCATTTAATTATAATATATCACAAGGTATTCTGTTGTAACATTTAACACAGTACCCCATAAAAGATGTATTTACTTTAGATAGTCTGAAAAATGGTTGATCTATTTTATCTTTATTTCTAGTATTAAAATGATGTCTATCACTTATTTTATTAAAAAGATGTAGATTTTTTCTCACATACATAATATTTGCATAAATGAATTGGCAAGGTACCGTCATAATATTAATCTTTTTAAATAGTTCTCTGAGAGATTCGCGACGACGTAGATTATAAATGGCTCTGACAGCTCTTTTTTTTAAAACAAAGATGGATTCAATGTCAGCAGCCCGACCCCACAGTAAAATGCCATACGACATAATACTGTGGAAGTAGCTAAAATAGACCAAACGCGCGGTTTCTACATCTGTTAACTGTCTTATCTTTCTAACAGCATAAGCGGCGGAGCTTAGCCGCCCCGCGAGAGATGTTATATGGGGTCCCCATTGTAATTTCTCGTCTAGCGTGATTCCAAGGAAAACTGTTTGATTAATAAATTCCAGTTTTTCTCCATTCAATATGATGTCACATGTTCTAACATTTGGTAATTTAAATCTAATGCATTTGGTTTTTTTTTATTATTTAGTACCAAATTATTTACCGTAAACCAATCTTGGACCTGAAAAATAGAGCTGTTCACGTCATCAAGATTTGGTGACCATCGGTTTATTTTAAAGATCAAGGATGTGTCATCTGCAAATAACACCATCTTTGGTTGATTTAGAAATAGTTGGGGTAGATCATTAATATAAACTAAAAACAGGAATGGACCCAATATCGAACCTTGAGGAACGCCCATTACCATTTCAGACCCTAATGAGTTTGTGCCGTTGACTTGAACTTTAACCTTTCTATCTTTCAGGTATGATCTTAACAAATCATGAGCTGTATTCCTAATCCCATAGTGGTCCAGTTTCAGTAGAAGTGTCTCATGGTCTACGCAATCGAACGCCTTCGAGAGGTCGCAGAAAATTCCAATGGGATCTTGTGCTTCTTCCCAAGCGTTAAAAATGTTCTTTATTAGGGTGACACCGGCGTCAGTGGTACAGCGCCCTTTGGTGAAACCGTACTGTTGGTCATGAAAGATGGAATTTGTATTAAAGTGACGTAACATTTGATTGAGTATCAACTTCTCAGACACCTTACTGAGAACTGGCAGAATTAACACAGGCCTATAATTGTTGGGTTCCTTACTATTACCGGATTTGAACAAAGGAACTACTTTACTGTGCTTCATGAGATCCGGAAAGACGCCTTGGACTACACTAGTGTTAAATATGAAAGCTAAATAAGGTGCAATGGTTTCGATGACTGATCTACATACTTTTACAGACATTCCCCACAGATCTTCTGTTGATTTAATTTTAAGATCTTTAAAAGCTTTTATAACAGCCTGGGGGTCTGTATGCTGAAACCTAAACTCCAAAGGGCATGCCTTTACATTCTTTCTAAGTAAGGCAGCAGAAAGTGCGGGTGAGGAATTTAAAGCTTCAGTGGTTTTATGGGGAATTAGCAAAAAAGTTTTCAAACTCCTGAGCTATTTTTACATCTGAGTTGATGGGACCACGTGCAGTCTCTAAATTAAATTCAGTATTACGCTGTTTTTTCCTACCGGTTTCATTATTTATTATTTGCCAGGTAGTTTTTATTTTATCATCAGCTGATTAATGTCAATATGCTAATTAAGCTTTCATTTGATATCCAACATGGCACCATTTTTTTTTAGTTTGTCATTTTATATCCTCTAGAGGGCGCCATATTCATTTTAATGTGGCATCACATCCTTTTACCAGCGGACGATCAAACCGCTTCCGACGATATCTGATTTGTCAAATGATGCGTAGGTAGTTTAGAAGTTATGAGGGAACATTTATGAACATTTGTACATACATACCGGGCAAAATCATAACCCACCTTTATGCTTCGCAGAATCGGGTAAAGCCTAGCTGGTTTTTTGACTGCGAGTAGCGAAGCATATCCTTTTTGTTTTTTTTAAAGTATTTATTTAAAATATTTTTAAAAGCATTTATTTTAAAATTATAAACAACAACAAAACATGGTATTCTCACAATAATCCCTATCATGACGTATTAATGCCACCATTTTTCCAGTGTGAGTGAGAGACTATACAAGGCCGATGGCACTATCCTTTTTTCGCAGTGGAATAATGATGTAATTATACTTCATAATACGGCATACGGCAGTACAGTTTGCAATTTAATTATTTTTATTTTTCAAGTTGCCCCCGAAAGGTGAACCCCATATTCAAAATTTATTTATTTTCGTTACACATCTGTATTTGGATCACAGAAATTGATATGTGTACCAAATTTCAACTTACTCGGTCTATTAGATTCGGAACAAATTGGCTGTGTGTGACAGACGGACATACAGAAATACAGACACACGAGTGATCTGAATGATGACCTACAAAGATTCCATTCTTTCCTTTTGAGGTACGGAACCATAACTAGATGAGGTATGATAAAGATCACAATACACACCTAATTAATTATCCGAATTCTCGAAAGGTTAGTAAATAAAAAACAAGCTGATTTGTGTGAGGCGTATTATTTTGCTATTTTAGCTGCGTAGTTACAGATACAACTATTCTATAAAGTTGTATCTGTTAATACGAATGTTGAATAATTGATGTGATTGCCCTTGTCGTAGAACATAAACGTAACTACATTAACCTTCGATGATTTACGATAGGTCTTACGAGTTCTCATCAATTTATATATACTAGTGCTTGGTATCTTTACGTATATAATTGATAAAAAATACTTATTGATTCATCTCGTAGTAATTTACATTTTAACGAAATGACGAAATGTGAGTGTACTATAGGTACACCTCTGCCCAACACTTCGGGGAAACAAGGCGTAATGTTATATTATGTTATTTACATTAACCTCAATTGATAAACGCAGATAAACAGTTGTATATGTACGAGTGTTGATAACTAATTCTACATAGGTATTTATCACTTGGTGTATTTCACAACATGAGACAGACTGTGTGATACAGAACATTGACCCAGATAATCTAAATAAAAATAACTACATACAACAGCATGTTAAGAAAATGCATTCTAATGTTGTGTTACTAGTGTTGACAATGAAACCAAAAAGTTTATTTTACTGCATTAGGCTTCGGCAATAGGGATGTTGCCTGTTCGTCAGTCAGATAACTAAAAAAATATTACACCTCTTTTTTGTTTTATCATATTAATAAATGATTTACATAAAACGCGTTCAAGTTGGGGAGCGGGGGCTCGCTATGACATAATTCAGTGTAAAATCTACCGAAGAGTGACGTCATGCCACATTAATCTTTTGATAACGTATAAAAAGAAAAAAATATGTATCCAATATTTTTAAAATCTATCAGACAGGCAATAAAAAATGTCATCATCTCTATTCATGTCCAAGAAATTACTTTATTTCAACACTGGACACCATACAAATTGTAAACTTAATACTTAAGCTGTGGCGCAAAAAGAGCAGGTTTAAAATATTTTTATAAAATGGTTTGGATACGTAAACGAAAAGTAAAGTAAAGTAGATTTGTTGAATTCAAAAACAAGTTTTAAAAGTAAACAGCTGTGAGGTCTTATTATGTAAGACTTAAATGTATGAAAATGATAACAGACCAAATGTGTGCAACAATAAAAACTTAATGAAGGGCAAAAATCGATGACCCAGATGTTGCATAAAAAGTAATGCGTGTTCATTTATAAAGTTTTACCATACGCCGTGTGTGTGTCTTTTGTTGTGCACTCGAGTGCAGCTGTGAAGTTTTGAAATTGTTCATTAAATATTATTACAAGAAATGGTCAGTACCTAATTACTTAATTAATAAGCTATTGTTAGTTGTCCACTGCTGGATACAGGCCTCTCATATTGCACGCCATTCCACTCGATTTTCGGCGTTCCACTCGATCAACGGTCATCGGTTCTCCGGCTAATATGGCCGGCCCATTGCCACTTCAGCTTGCTTATTATGTGAGCTATGTCTATAAATTTTGGCGTTATTATTATAATTTTATCATTATTTAATTGGATGTTGCCGACGTAAAAAAATTAAATGTCTGATTATGGAATAATTTCTATCTGTTACAATAAACGAAATTGTAAATATGTGATTTGAATTGTTTTCTGCAAAGTGATTAATGTAACTCTATTTAACAATGTCATGTAATTGTTAAACACAAAATATTAAAAATCAGATTACCCAAAATGTTTGTAATTTTTGTTTCTCAAATAAGATAAAACGGTAGGTACACAGAAACAAATTAAATACAACACAAAAATCGCGTTGAGAAATATTTGTACATATGTACCGTAGTGTTATTTCATGTGAACCTTTTGAATATGAATTGACTAATACAATCACTGTATTGTAATGAAAATTTAAATGTGAATAGTTTTAAGTTTCAGAATTGATTGATGTTACATACACTGACACTTTGTAAAACTTTTGTATGCATCTGAAAACGTGTTTCATTTAATAGTTTATGTAAAACAATTGAGCCACGTTATTACTCGTTTCTCTTTCAAACAAGTAAGTAGGTACTATTATCGGACGTAATACGAAAGTAATTCCCACGTGGAAACAGGCATATCGTGACCAGTTTGTCTACTGGAGCTTGTTCCTGGCTAGCTAGCGCGGCCAGTACAGGTACATTTCTCTACACTTTCTCTGTAAATGCTACCCTGGCGTACCCTAAACCGATTAAATGCACCGATAGCGGCGTCGTCGTAGGCACCACTTTTCTTATTAACAACTCTCATATAAAACTACTGCTTAAGGGGCCGGGCGGCGGCGGAGCATGCGTACTTCATACAAACGTAATACCAAAATAATTTGTAAATCACATATTATTATATAACATATTCTTAAGGTAGTGTGTGTGTGCTTTATATCAGTGTCCATTCAAAATATATATTTGGGATATATTCTGTAATCAAATCGGAATAAATATAAACTACTGTCAGTAGCGGTTACACCGCCACATACTAACTACGCATCAAAGACATGACGTCACACAAATCCTGCATCGCGCAATTAGAGTTTACCGCGCGAACGACATAGATAAGACTATCCGAAATCAACAGTCGGGCAGTCGGCCCGCCAGACACAACACCCGTCTGGTTGGAGGATCCTCCCTTTTCTATGGTGGATGAGTGAACTTTACACCCTGTTCCTCCTGCCCCTAAACTACCTTAAGAATATGTTTGATTTACAAATTATTTTGGTATTACGTTTGTATGAACTACGCATGCTCCGCCGGTCCCTTAATCATTAGGTTTATGTCGATCGTAAAGTTAAGCTGTGTGAGTAATCCATTCACTTGCTTATATAATATATAAAATATAAATACAATCGCGATCAGGAAGCCATCTGGTCAGTAAAAGTGCATTATCGTTACACCACTTTCGTATCCATCAAATCTTTATTTATTCATTAAGGAAATCGAAAATATTATACCTAACTGTTGAATGTTGTCGGCTGTAGTAAACATGTACACACGGCTATACATCAAGCTATACATTTCCAGTATAAGCTGACCTCGCATTGTACGGAAATCCTATAAAATACGAGATTAGCATATACTGCAAATTTATGGCTTGATGTGTTCCCAACTTCCCGTGCTTAATATACTTAGGTATCATTTATAGTTACTTTAACACAGTCATAAAACAATAATTGCTTATATAAATATTGTTTAGTTAAACTATGCACTTGGTCTAGACTAGAACATTGATTATTATGTATTTAGTGTAACTACCTACAGTATTTAGCTGTTTTACCAGAAGTAAGGACTGTTAAATTTAGTCACTTTCTTTTCTTCTCGGCTTCATTTATTCTGACGAACAAATAATTGTGCATCTGCATAACTGAGTAAACAGTATCTTAGGTAATAGGAAGGCGTCTGCATTATTTGACGCAATGCACTTAGTAAAGCTTCGGGATTCCTTGATATTTCGCAAGTCTTTTGTCACGTACAGTCACCACTTATTCTTAGCAATTTCCTTTTAAATTATTGCGTTTTAATTCATAAATGTAAGCAAAACAATTCTAGAAATTGCAATGTTATGATGTATATTTCTCACTAGCGTCTGTCAGCGACTTCGTCCGCCTGAAATTATCATATGACACTCTGTAATACTGTAGCTTTCCATTAATGAAAATATCATATGACACTCGGTAATACTGTAGCTTTCCATTAATGAAAATATCATATGACACTCTGTAATACTGTAGCTTTACATTAATGAAAATATCATATGACACTTGGTAATACTGTAGCTTTCCATTAATTAAAATATCATATGACACTCAGTAATATTGTAGCATTCCATTAATGAAAATATCATATGACACTGCAATACTGTAGCTTTACATTAATGAAAATATCATATGACACTCGGTAATACACACCATTCATGAAAGAATTTTCGGAATTGGATCAGTTGTTCCGAAGATGACCGCGTAAATACAAAATTTTACCTCAAATTCAAATTTAAACCTAATAAACCTATTAAAAATAATAATCCTAGCTTATTAATTTTATAAATATATAAGTGTAGATTGGCGATTCTAAGAGAAAACTTAATTAGAAATCACCTTGTCAATATTATTATTATTTATTTCTAACTTACCTACATCTATCATTACATTACAGGGTAACCTATTGCAATAGCGTACTTATCTAACTCTTATCCTAACTCATAGGCAAATTAATAAAATAGGCAATCAGGTTTATTTACTACGTAAGAATAATATATTTTACACTTAAGGTCCCTATAAATCTTTTGTTTTATTTGATGTAAGCTTGGACAACCACGTAAACTTAGGTATATCTTTTTACGATAATTAATGTAAATAAAACGTTTTAATGGCGTAAAGCCTTAAATCTAGTTCAGCCGTTTCAGCGTGAAAGCGTAACAAATAAACTCACTTTCGCATTTATAATATTATTATTAGCTTTCGCCTGCGGCTTCGCATAGAACCGGGATACAAGTATCCAATATGTTAATCCGGGTTATAAACTATCTGTGAGCCAAATTTCATCCAAATCTGTTGAGCCATTTTTGCGTGATTGAGTAACAAACATCCAAACAATGTTTTCCCCCAACTTTACAAAACTTCTTATATCTCGGACGAGAACTGGACTCTTTTTGCTTGGACGCCCACATATAATAATAAATAATTATTATTATTTATTGACATAATAGGTTACAGAAACTTGTTTGAAACCTCTGACTCCTGAACTAGGTGTACCTGTATGTCAGGAGTCAGCGCCCTTTTCCATTTTATTTGGCTTTGATACTAATGTTAACATTAGTGTTAATGATTAGTGAACCTACATTGTGTCCTGCGTATGGACAAATCCGAATGCCACTGCCATACTATTTTACATCATCGCAAAATTAAATTGACTAAAGCCGTATTTGGAATGCGATAGATTTTAAATGATTTATTATCAACTAAAATTATGAATCAAATCTAATGTATTGGCTTCAATTTACTATGCAGTTTTATACAAATGTAAAATAATAATAATATAATTTATTTCTGAGTATTTGGTACACACGGCTACACATCAAGATACACATTTCCAGTTTATGCTGATCTTTCATTGTACAGGATTTCCGTACAATGCGAGGTCAGCTTATACTGGAAATGTATAGCTTGATTCTTATTATTATTATTATTTTTTATTGGCCAGCTCTTGACCTCGATCTCGCCCGCTCTCGTAATATTAATAATAAACAGCTACACATTCACATTATATACTGTTGCTCGGGTAAAAATATTAAATTTTAAGTACAATTAATATAATTTAAATTAAGTTTGAAATGAATATAGGAAATATTTAATACAATGTCAAGTTTATTACGTACATTTTTTATTTTATAAATATAAATTAAATAATGTCAAATGCTTAAAAAAAAACAATATATACACAAATTATTGATAAAACGTTTTGTTTGCTTTAATTTTACGAAGGATTATTTGGAATTAGTTAATATCAAAATAAATAAGGGCTATTAATCTCGTGTTATGATATAATAAAGTCAAAAGAACATTTCCGTTGAGTTCAAGGTTGGCCTTGACTAGCTTAGAGGCTTATCTGACCATTTATAAATGACAACGTGTTTATTAAATTTATTTTGTAATTGAATGATTTAGATAATATTTATAGATATGTACAATTCAGTTATTTTGCGACAACTAGGAACAAAAAGACTAATGCCTGTTTTCAGAGCTGAGCCACGCTCTGAAGAGCCAACAGCGCGCTTTTATTTAGGCATTTTAAGGTGTCGCCTTGTTTTAGTGACAATGTGCATAAGAGAGTGCTTTAAAACTTTAAAAGAGGACAGTCAGCCATGCTAACAACCTTGTTGACTGGCTAATCTTTAACGGTAGATACTCCTATAAGTCACAGGCCATGTCATCATGTACGAAAAGAAAACTGCACGGTGCTACGAGGTAGGAACAAACACAAAACTAAGTCGACTGTATTTCTATCTCCAGGACGAGATGCCAACTCCAGACTACAGCGTAGACCTGGACCTGGGCGAGCCTTCGCTGGAGCTGATAGAGTATGCTCATCAACACCTGGGAGAGGACCCCGACACCCGCCTCCAGGCCATCTACGAGCTCAGGGAAATGATATATGGTGAGTTCTACAGTGTCTGAAAACGTAGTGACATATTTGGGAATCTTTTTTCTGTAATAGTAAAGAAGTAGGGTCCTACAACGTATCCGGGAGTAGGTAAATATGACACAGCAAGCTTTATTCTTGTCGTGCTCTGTGTGAAAAAACACCTGCACTAAGGAAGACCTTTGTGAGGACCACGCTGACTCTGTCGAAGTGGCCGAATTCTGGTCGTATCATCGATACGACGAAGAAAAAGTATGCTTTAGAAAGAGACTGCCAAACAGCCTGTATGACACAGGTACCTGTCAGGATTCATACCTGTCTGATACAGGTATCTGTCAGGACTCATACCTATGTGACGCTATTTTTCTTCACAAAACCGTAATAACCAATAACTGAATCGGTAATCCATTCACTGAGCGCGGAGAGTTGCAAGTGCATCACAGCTTAATCAATGTGCTTTTATTTTTGTTGCCATACCTTCGATTTATTTTCCATTTACATAAAACACACTACAACAAACGATATAAGGAACATAGACTATTTGTGGAATTTCAGAGGCCATACTGTGAGTTTCTTTTAACTATCTCGACTTTACGCATCGACCGCGTTCGGTGCTCTGATTGGCAGCCGGCCGGCCTTCACCAGTGAAGGGCCAATCGGAGCACCGAACGCGATCGATGCGTAAAGTCGAGATGGTTAAAAGAAACTCACACTAGAGCCTCTGATAACCAAGTACTAAACAGTAAGATAGCATAAATAGGGCAACACATATGTAACCGCCTACCTTGTCCGATGAAGCGCCAGCCCGCGCCGCAGCTGAGCGCGTAGCTTTAAATTCCCCGTATAATAATAATATATCCTTGATCCAGCCTGTCCCATCTTGCTGTCCTCCCCTCAGCGACGCCCTAAGCCGAGGTTCGTACCCCACAGAGGGTGCCCTTAGCGAGCGTTCGCCTAATTTTAATTTAGAAATGTTGCTCCTGGCTGGAGGCTTTGAGTGTAGTGCTTAAGGCAGCCACAGGATTGTTCGGTTGAGCAGTAAATACCTTAGTGGTATACCTGCGAGATGCCATAGTTAAAAAAAAAAAAAAAAAAAAAGTAACCGCCTACATCCCGGAGCCCTTTGTTGCGGTCTGTGAGTGAATCAGCGTCACGCACGTGCAACGAGCGTGGACTGTTCCAATGTTGTGATATGTACACAGTATTGAATTAAAAGTCATTATTTGTGTGAGTTCAAACGGCCTCCATGAGCGCTAATACGAAAATGTTATGTTCGCTGCACACAGGGCACATGAATAACAGGTTGTCGGAGATATGAGGACTTATTTATTTATAAAACACTTTATTTTAAGTACACCACATAAACCAGAAAGGACAAGCACACACACACACACACAAGTCAAGCACCAGTAAAGATGAAATTGAACAAGCACTTAAAGAAAAGAAAAAAAAACATACTACCACCAAAAATGAAAATAATCCGATGTTTGAGTATTGTCTGTAAGACTATTTTTTTTTAAATATTAATATTATGTCATTAGAGCAATGCAAATGTAATGTGTCATTAAGATATTCAAATTTCATTGATTACGTGGCAATTAATTATTATTTATAATGTTTTAATATTGCACAACA
Organism: Xanthia togata; assembly: GCA_963853775.1. NCBI lineage: Eukaryota > Metazoa > Arthropoda > Insecta > Lepidoptera > Noctuidae > Xanthia > Xanthia togata. The sequence continues at coordinate 20,268,473 of OY970798.1, read as the reverse complement.
AACAACTTTGACTGTCGAACAATAGGACGTAGGCAAGATGTTAGTGACCCTGACATGAATTAGAGGACCAATGAGCTTTGTGTATGTTGATAGATGCATATCGCGTGCAGACATCAAGTATAAGTTGGAAGAAAAGGAGCTATTCTAAGAGCTCTCTTGTATAATCAAGATTAACAAGTTCAGTGCCGGGAGCTCTCTATGGGATGCCGAGAGCCCTCACGGAGGGCTCATTTTAAATGTAGGTTTTTCTTTGCGAATACAGCATTAAAAACCGTGAATATAAAATCTGATGTATATTTTAAAAAGATTTATTAGTACTCGTATATACGTTGGTTTTAAAATCCAAGCATTTTTAAGCATAGTGAACTACAGTCTTCTATTTACATGCATACATGGAACCGCTCGAGCAGTTGCAACTGCTCTGGGCCGTCAGCAGCTTGAAGCATGTATGGCCGCTCTAACTTGGTGTAAAGTTCATGAAAGCAAAGCCGATTTAGTAAATTTTTGGACTGACTTTGAAATTGTTTACTTTGAGACTACCTCGTTGGTCTAGTGGTGGCATGCGCTACTGCTCAGCATGATGTTCTGGGTCCGATTCCTGGGTCAGGCAAAACGTCATTGGGTTTTTCCAGCCGGAAATACTCAGTAGCGCTTAGAGTCTAGATTTATGCCTGGTTGATTGCAATAGGCATTTTAAACATAACTGTCCAAATGTGGGTGTACAAAAGTTGCACCTGTATCTACCTACCTAACTCTTCGGGGAATGCAAGCGTGATATTATGTTACTTTGAAATTGCCGTCGGTTGCTCTTCTTTGTAAATCATTAATTATATCTTGATCAATTTGAAACTATGTTACTCGGGTAACAATCTAGAATTCATGATTGTCCATTTAAGCCAAGCTTAAATGCTAATTCTTGGCTCCTACTAAAAAAATGTTTACGTAGAACTAGGTATTGATTTAAATGGACAATCATGAATTCTAGATTGTTACCCGAGTAATATAGTTCCCCTTACAGAATACTAGACGAGTCTTAGGAAATTTATTAGTAACTAGGTATAAAAAAACAGCGACAACATTTCTGCTAGTAAAAATAACCACAACCTACCCCATTTAGTTTGCGGTAGTTTCGCTAAATTATTCAAAGGACGTATAACGTCATAAGTGGACAAAAGGCAAGGCTCCTAGGTCCCTAGCGGCGACTAAAATGATAAAGGAGAATTATTTAGATACGCGATATGCGCATAGCTACAACGCGAACGTGGAGGACGTTGAACTCATAATATGCTTAGTAGACAATAGGGAGACAGATGTATCTAGGTAAAGTATCAAATCAAATCAATCAAATCCATTTAGAGAGAATGTAGGTTTACAATGTATGATCTTATAACCATAATGGCCCTTTACATTCTACTCTTAAATTATATAAATAGATGGACAAATTTTAACACAGCGTTCGCAGTATGTCTATCCAAAGATATCCAAGCAACAAAAAAAAACACTGATTAAAGTGAATCATTTTTTTTGTGTTTATAATACTTATCAGGTCAAAATAAAAATGTTGACCTGAAATTATAAAATGGCATTGGATAACCAACATTTTTAGTTAATTTTCGTTAGCTGATTTATTTTCCTTGTAATTAGTATCTAATGCGTTTTTATAACATTAAGATAAGGTTTCACGATGCATAATGCCGATTTAGAAAGAGAAAATACTACATTCACAAACATATCATATTAACATCAAAACTCCCAATAAGTGTAATAAACAAGAAGCAATTCAATTTACAACCTTGTATATGGCAAAATCAGAGTTTTTGTAACTTATTTAGGTACATTTTCATTCCATAACGCCATAATAAAATGCTAACATGCAAATAACATTTATTCAAAGTATTTTGTACAATAACTGAATAATAATGAAAGGATCAAGATGGAGAAATGTCAAGATCACAAACAACATCCTTACATAAATTATAAAACAGTGTGACTGTCCGTCTGTCTGAACGCGATAAACTCAAAAACTACCGAACGGCTTTTCAATCGGTTTTCACCAATGAATGGAGTGATTCATGCGGAAGGGTTTAGTGTATAATTCATTAAGATATTGTGTAAATTGGCTGAAATATGACGATTATTGTCGAACATGTCGGAAAAAATCATGCCGACTGGAAGCTTTACCTACTGGCGTGCGCCGCGTAAGCCGTAAGAGTTATATCAAAATGTTCTACAGGATTGAAGATCTTAAAAAGTTCACTAATAATCCGCGATAGCATAATATGTCTATCATCTAAGGATGACCCACAGTAGCCATTAATATCTTTCAGAATTTGATAAAAATTTCATTATTATTTCCGTTCCGACGCTATTTTGACCGGAATCATATTAATCCATATCCAATAAAATATGTTATTTAAATTGGGCATTTAATTTAGGTTAAAATAAATAGTTTAGATTAATATGAATAGTTTAAAAATATCAGATTGAAAATTACGCGTGTTGGGTGATCTATAATTTTATAAACTGTATTTTTACGTTCGCGATGATGATGAAAATTTTGACTAAGATTATAATTAGTGTCGGTATAAGTAAAATAAATCTGTACGGCGCCTTGCCTTTTAGAATGGCATAGGCAACACACACACACTAAACGTCTTCACAATAATGTAGGCGTAACAAAATAATCATGGTTGACCGCATCGCCATCGGTAACGCGGGCGCAGCGGTAGGAGTCAACGACCTCTTCCTCGGCTATTAGGTATGTAATCACGGTAGTACGTTCCCGTGGAATATTTTCCGACATCCACTCGGGCGAAGCCGCGGGTATAAGGTAGTACCTACCTAATATTTATCAGCCGGTCTATTATGCAAAAATCTCTCATTATATGCTGCGCCGTTGGAGTCTAAATTACGTCAACGCCGGCATTATGCTGAGCGTTGGTTGTTTTGCGTAGATGTGACGGATAGGTATTTTCACCCAACTTGTTCTTTTCGTTTTTGTGTTTTTTTTTTGCGTCATTTTACCGGAAATAAACGTATTTTCTTATCTTACTTTATTTTTGTTTTCACTGTGAAAACTTAAGTGAAGTGAGCTTGATGTAAGCTTTCATTCGTCCTGATGCTAAGTATTTATACTATGGCTATGTAGTCGTTATTTACTTACGTAGGTTTAGACTACGAAGTAAATACGCGGTATCGACTTTGATTTGGTCAATAAATCACGTAGGCTCTTAGGATTTTTAATATCCTTGAGGTATTTAAATAATAATGAGTAAGCGGTTGCATCAGCTAATGGCCGATTCCTACAATTTACGGACCGTTATTGGTAAAAATTAAGACTCTTGTATCATTACCAATAATGAAGCAAAAAACTCATAGCTTTGCATCGTAGACCCTCCTATATGAAAGTAGTCATCACTGATAAAATTGGCTTAAGAATCTATTCGACACTACAGGCGTGGCGCGTGTCAGTAAGTGGACTCTCACTGCTCTCTGATATCATAGGCAGTATAGACGTTTATTCTTCCTGATATGTTTGTAAAAATGAAGTCCGTTTTCTAAAATGTCATACGTTATTTACATAGCTTCATGCGTCTTCTTTATAGAAGAGCACACATTACTATCCGTAGCGTGTAAACTTTGTAAAGGAACTCAATGCCCAGTTTGCCAATAAAAAAAATATAGTTTACTTATAGGAACCGAGTATAAGTGGTCTGCGGCCGGGAAAAGTCAGGTTGGCCAAAACTGTATTTAGATTTTCTTATTTGAAAAACTCTCAATTGATAAACATTCAGTGAAGTTTCTTTTTTTTTAAAGCAGCGAAATTGTGTTCGATATGTTTATCGTTGCGCATATAATTATTTTGATCTAAATCCATCTAACGAAACCTTCTAAATCTAATAATTATAAATGCGGTTATATTATAATGAGGTTCTACTCGAATTTCATTTTATTTTGCCATGATTTTGCCTATATTTTAGCATAACATCAGTGGTGTATTTACCCTTTAGCCAAAAGGGCCATGGCTCGGGGCGATAGACTGAAAGAGGCGGCGCAACCCTTCCTCGAATCGTAGCCGTCTTATTGTTTTGATACAAGCACTACTTATCTTCTAGACTGCCGCCTCGTATTTTCTTGACACAATTAAGAACGGTACTTTTCGAGCCTGCCGCCCCGTAACCTCTACATAGGTATGAATAGTTAAAAAAAAACAGAGCGGTGTGTAAAATCACTGTTACCTAAATCACTGCCATTGCTGCGTCAGCTATTTTCTTTTTTCTTGTTAAATTACGTGGCGGCAAACCTTATTGGCCTGGGGTGCCAAATCGTAAAATACGCCACTGCATAACATCAGCCCTGTAACCCTCGAAGGGTTAGGCAGAGGTGTACCTATAGTACACCCACATTTGAGCAGTTATGTTTCTAAGTCCCATGTAATAGGGGGCGACCTTATTGCCAACAACCGGGTACAAATACAAACTCCGGGCTACTACTAAGAAATTCCGGATGGAAACCACAATAACACTGTTCGACCTGCGAATCGAATCTAGGACCTCGTGCTCAGCAGTAGCGCTTGTGACGACATACCAACGAGGCAGTCTATAATTTTTGTGTTACATATTTATTTAACTTTAATTTTAATACTATATTTTGTTTATATTTCAGAACGTGGTGAATGCACTCCCCACCGCATGGATGACGACTTCTTGATCAAATTCCTGCGTGCGCGCAAATTCATTCCAAAACGAGCACATAGATTGGTAAGCTAATTCAAATAACATATTTTTTATAATTATTTATCTATCACTCTTCGTTTATTAATATTTAATGAATCATTTACATGCTGACGTTGCTAATTATTTCCATATGAAAGTAAGTTTACAATGTTTACTATTGGCAGTTTTCACTTTCCATATTATAAATCTGATTTATGAGAGTTCTCTGAGGTCAATCGCTATAAACCCCATCTTTACAAAGCCTGTATTAGATCTAACATTTCAACTTTCTCTTATTCACTTACTTATTAATATAATTAGGTAAGTATAGAGGGTACTTGAATAGTTATTAGTTTATTTTAAACGCAAATAATCTACGAGCATCATCTATATGTAGCGCTTGGCGCGTCCTGGGTTCGATTCCCGGGTCGGGCAAAGTGCTATTGGGTTTTTATATCTGGAATTTTTCAGTAGCAGCCCGGAGTCTGGATTTGTGCCCGGTTGATGGCAATAGGCTCGCCCCCTATTACATGGGACTTAAACATAACTGGCGAAATGTGGGTGTACCTGCTACAGGTACACCTCTGCCTAACCATTCGGGGAAACAAGGCGTGATGTTAAGTTATGTTAATCTATATATTGTATATAAAAGGAGAAACTGACTGACTAACTGACATATTAACGCACAGCCAAAACTACTGGGACTAGGAACGTGAAATTTCGCACACAGGTTCTTTTTATAATTAGGAAAGCACTAAGAAGGGGTCTTTGAAAATCCACCTTTAAGTGGGCGAAGAGCGGGGATTTTGTTTGTATGAACCAATGATATTAGAAGTAAAAAGACGTAGATAGGTTACATAACTAACATTCTATTTTCAAAAACGGCACTATATCACACTATTATATGACACGTGGAAGTAGGATGGCATGTCGTAATTATCGGGAGCGAAAAAGAGACAAAACGAAGAAAATGTGGCTAATTAGCCAACTTTTGACGTGCCACTTGCGGAACGTTTATAACCTATCTACCTCTTTTTATTACATATAATATCATTGGTATGAACAATATTATTACTTGAGTTAATAAATAAACTTGAAACTTGACACAATAAGTACTAGACTTGCATGAATTCAAGATAGTATTTCAATCATTAGACGTTGTGCACAAGTTCTGAGCAGTAACCTAACAAAAAGTACTAGGCTTGCATGAATTCACGATAGTATTCAATCATTATGTTATGCTACTAATAGGATTTGGATGAGGCAGATATACTTTTGTTTCCATGGAATAATTTCCGACTTTCACGCGAGCGAAAAAGCTAAAAATAATTAAGTAGTAGCTATTATTAGATGGGACTAACACATAACAAAATAAATGAATATAAGACCTTTGCCTACCCTTTCGTGGAATACAGATGTGATGTAACAATTTTTAGAGCAAAAAAAATATGAAACTGTATTACTTCTTTGACAAAAAAAAGAGAAACAAAAACACAAAACGGCTTCTGAAAACTTTAACATTTCAGTTACGTAACTCGGCCAAAGTTACGTAACTGAAATGTTCTACCCAAAATAACACCAATTGTAGATCGCTTGAAATATTTTTGTTGATTTGATTTTGTAAGAAAGCAATCGGACAATCAATTCATTATTGTTTCATTGAATCATAAACTTATATTTTATTATCAGACGACTTTTTATTCCTTACTCAAAATCTAAATAAGAAATAAAAATGCATTATTACGAAATCAGTGTGCGTTTTAGGTAAAGGACCATAGGTAGGATAGGGTGCATGAGTATGGAGAGAAACTAGAATTATAATCTTAGCTAGGAACATATTATTTGTAAATATCGAAATACACATACCTACCTACGACACAAAAACACTTACACATAAAACAACATACAGAGTGGCAGGGACATCGCGAAAACTGTTACCATGGATTCAGTATGAATTATGTTGCCAACAATTAATGCAATTTTTTTTATCAAGACACTATAATATATAAATATAAAACTTGTTTCTGTTATAATTATAACATGATCAGTGTAACAGCCTATTATAATATAATAAAAATGAAAATAATAATTTTGAAGCTAATGACTGCTATTATATAATTATCAAGGCCAAAAAGGCTATTAGAATATAATAATAATTCACATGAAATAATCATAAAACTGTAATAACGACAAGGTAGATTTCATTAGTATCAATCATTAAATTTTATGATATCTCACGATCACGCTTGACCAAAACTACAGTGTCCTCACTTAACATCACTTGCAGGGCGGCTAAGTTCAGCCGCTTACGCTGTTTGGAAAATCCGCCAACTAACAGACGTGGATACCGCGAGCCTGGTCTATTTTCGTTACTTTCATAGCATCATGTCTTACGGTATTTTGCTGTGGGGACGGGCCGCAAATATTTATTCTATCTTTATTCTGCAAAAGAGAGCTGTAAGAGCCATCTACAACCTCCGCAGATGCGAATCTCTAAGGGAACTGTTTAAGAAAATTAACATCATGACGGTACCTTGTCAGTATATCTTTGAAAACATTATGTATGTTCGAATAAATCTACATATTTTTGGTAAGATAAGTGACAGGGATAATTTTAACACTAGAAATAGGAACAAATTAGATCAACCACGTTTCAGATTGTCTAAAGTACACACTTCTTTTATGGCGTACTGTGTAAATTTATGATAAAATACCATTCGATATTCTTCAACTAAACGAGAAGAAATTTAAAACACTAGTTTAACGCTCACTATGTAGGTAGACAAGCATATTATAAATTGGATTATTATATCGTAGATAAAAATGATTGACTTAATGCTGGTCCTACTCCACAGCCTAGGTTAGGGCTCACTCGTTAAAAAAATTATATTTGGAAGAGTTGCTGCCCCTTTTTTATTTTGTCTGACTTAACGAAACTTAGTGTTAATTTTTTGATATCCATTTTTTTACTGTGGAATACTCCAATAGATAATAATGATTTTCTTTCTTTTTGGTAGTAGAATTCTTTTAATCTCACAACCAAAATTCAAAATTCAAAAGTCATTTATTCAAACTAGGCTCAGAATCAGCACTTTTCGAACGTCAAAATTACATAAGACAGTCCCCCAAAACGCCCACCCTTCACCACATCCTAGTGCCTTAGCTGGGAAAAAGAAGTGGAACAAAGTCCCTAGCAGCACAGCTGTCCGTTCAGTTAGAAAAAAAGATTCTATATAATAGTATGCAAGATAATTTACATTACGCAAAACATAATTTAAATTATACATTAATAGCCATATGACAGCTAGCACACGCCAATATTCCAACCAAAAACATCGAGAACTTTACTCAGGCAGAAATAAAAGTAACTAAACGTAAACAATACCAATAAAAAAACCTCCAGCCATAAAGGGCGTGCCCGCTTACATCTAACACTGTTATTTGAAAATATTGTAAAAGCCAATGATTTTTAAATGAGTAACCGTGGAGTTTCTTGCCGGCTCTTCTCCATAGGAAACGACCTATTGGAACCGTGCACCTAGCTTCTGACGTTTCATAAGTGCCCTTGTAGGTTTATGTGAAATAAAATATTTTGAATTTGAACTTGAACGTGGTTAAGATATGATGATGTTCGCACTTAGACTATTCAGACATTATCATGGTCACAATCGCTACTGCTGTGCATGAGTACCTGGGTTCGATTTCCAGGCCAGCAAAGTGCTATTGGGTTTTTCCATTAAGAATTTCTCAGTAGCAGCCCGGAGTCGGGATTTGTGCCCGGTTGATGGCAATAGGCTCGCCCTCTATTACATGGGACTTAAACATAACTGGTGAAATTTGGGTGTACTATGGGTATACCTCTGCCTAACTCTTCGGGGAAAAAAGGCGTGATATTATATTATGACATATAGAAAAGTATTGTATGTCAATTTAAATGTTTCTTCGTCTTCCAGATTGTAAACTACTACCAGTTCAAAGAAGAGAATCCGGACCTGTTCGAGAATGTTTTCCCACTAGACTTAAAAAAAATTGGAGATGCTAACGTGATTGCCGTGCCTCCATACAGAGACCAAGATGGACGCAGACTACTGTTTTATAGAATAGGTAAGAACAAATGTACTAAATTACAAAGGCAGGATTTTGGCGTATGTGGTTAGAATCTGAATGAGGCTGGCACAGGAGCGGATTGGCTATGCTTAAAAGTGGGTGTGGGTGATGATGATGAAGGCAAGATGGTGATCAGATCGTCTTCAAAGCAGTCCGTAAGTACTCAGGTCCTGAAACTGAGCAATTTTACATGCATCTTATTCCTCCAAGAACTGTAAACCAAAAAAGATATGAAAATTTCCATTTTCCGGGTAAGTAGCATCCACCAAGTTGAGCAAAACAAACAAACAAAGGCACAGACGTAACATCTTTTTTTTCATCGTTTTTACTACTTATGATCTGCTTTAGAAAAGATTCAAAATTATGTACGTGTGAGTTTTTGTGTTTTTGCTTACCAATTAAAGCATAGGCTTGGTGGGCTTTTGTTAACTCATGTTTTATAGGCGCATAATTAAGCTAGAAATATAAAATAAATCTTAATGAATTCATACATTATATTGCTGAGAGAAGGTCGTAGCAATTTTTTGTTGTATGATTATTTATATAGGTAAGGTATGTAGATTACTGTGGGTAATTTTCCCAATTATGTTTTTTTTTGCGAAAATAAAATAATAGGCATCTAGCATGAGTTACGTGATATTTTGCCATATAAAAAATTGTTACCACGTTCTGAAACTATCCGTTTCACGTGTTCACTTTGCGGCCGTTGTAATCCTACTACATATATATCCTCCTATCTTACTAATATTATAAAGGCGAAAGTTTGTGAGTGTGAATGTTTGTCTCTTCTTCACGCTAAAACTACTGAACGGATTTGGATGAAATTCGGCACACAAATAGTTTATAACCTGGATTAACACATAGGATACTTTTTACCGCGGGGCGCAACTAGTGACGAGAAAAAAAAAAACAATTTTCAATTTAAACCTGTATTTTTATACGTACTCATTGATTTGATCATCATTTTCAGGTTGTTGGAACCCAAAAACAATCCCTGTGGAAGACTTATTCAAAGCAACCATCATGGCTCTGGAGCTCGGTCTACTTGAGCAGAGGTCGCAAATATTAGGAGGTGTCGCAGTGTTCGATCTAGAAAACATTGGCACACAGCACGCGTGGCAAATTACTCCCTCCGTAGCGTCCAAAATGGTTAAACTTATGGTGGTAAGTGTTTTTCGATTCTTTCTTAAGTTTTTTTTTTTTTTTGCTTTTTGAGAATTTGTGGGCAGTAACAAGCTTTTTTTGAGACCGTAAAGGTTAGCTACATCGATCCAAATTATTATACCTTTATAACTTTTAACCCAAAATATCGATAGTCGCGCTATTTGCGCCCTTGTGAACTCTTGTGTTGATCCATGAGTATCTTACCCATATAATTGTATCTATTATTTCTCATATAGATAGCAAGAGCTACTTATTATAATGATTTCAAATCATTGCCTATTTATGTTACAGTCATGTTTCCCGATGACGACGTACGCCATACACATCATCAACCACTCGTGGTTGTTCGACAAGATCTATAACATCTTCAAACCTTTGCTGAACTCCAACATGCGCTCGAGAATCTACTTCCACGGACACGACCACACTTCCCTACATAAGCATATATTAGCCGCCCACTTGCCGGAACGCTACGGGGGAATATGGCCAGACTACTCCTACACTATCTGGCTAAACTCTTTAAAGAAGAACTATGAAGTGGCTAAAGAAGTCATCGGCTATGGTTATAATTTCCGAGAGGAAGAAGTGGACCCAGAAGTTGCGAGGCAGTTGAAAGAAAACGGTCTAAAGTTGTATTGAAACATATTTCTCCTTAGGTACAAGAAAGAACCCTAAACCTAAAAGTCTTGAACATTTTCTTGATAGTGTTCTAAGATAAAGAAATCGCAGTCAATTGGTTCGATTTAGGATTCAAGTCACTACAATATGACTCAATATCTCAGCTATTTAGATAATCAATAGACTGTGGTGGTACTCCGACTCTGTTTGATAAATGTAGATCAAGTACCTATAGCGTTGCTTGAAGTTAAAAGAACGTATGTTTTCTAGATCACTATTACGATTTTCTCCATCATTGTGCTTAACATGACTTTTAGAACCGATTTTTTTTGTTTGAAAAGAACTTCTTTTTAACATGCTAACACTTAAATAATTGGACGCCATGTTAGCACTTAAATAATTATTGTAAGCTTGATATTGTGTCGTGTTTGGTTAGTAAGTCTTTTCTAAGCGATTGAGCTTTTTTTTCTTTCATTCCTAAGTTAAACTCGTAATTAAATTGTTATGTATTATTTAGAATTAAAATAATCTAGCACGTCGACAGCTTTGAGATTTGTAGTCATTTAAATTATAGTACCGATGTTGATTTATAGGGTAATACCTACTTGTTATGATATAAATGAACAACTTTGAACCGTTGTTAGGAGCCTCTATTGGAATCTTGATTTTCATCACTTCACTTGTCATTCAATTTACTAAAACTACGAATACAATGGATATTAAATTACGTACTAAGATAGAAGGTTCATTTTTTAAAATATTTTAATAATTAATCTAAGATTTAATTAATCTAGTTCGCTTATTTTATAAGGCATATCGACATAATTCGTCAAAAAACCTGTGATAGAACAAATTATGCATATGAATGTACCCATAGTTATAAGTGTAGGCTCTATTTTTTAACTATTTTAGTATTATGTATGTTAAATAATACAAGTTTAAAACAATTCGAGTCGTTATTTACGTTTCCCTAAATTAAAAAGAAATTGACTGTATTGATGGGCGCCTATTGGTGCTTTGATGCTGCAATTATAATATTATTATAAACGAGAAGAACATATACATATCTGGAGAATGTTGACTACTCCTAGATGTAGCCGCTTCTCACAAACGATAAAAAACCGGCTAGGTGGTTGTTGGACTCGCATATGAACGGAACCACCATACCTACTGATCGTACAATATTTACCAATGAACGCAGAAAAAAACACGTTTGTTGCATATATTATATTCTTGTAAGTATAAAATAAAATAAAGTTAAAAATTAAAGGGAACCCTTTAATTTATAACTTTATTTTATTTTTACATCACAACTATAATATAATCACATAAATTAATTGTTGTAACAGTAATAGTGTCCAAGAATTTTGTGGCCAAACATTGTTTCTCAAAATACAGGTAGTTTGAGAGACAGGGTTTTAAAATTTTAGTAAAGATTTTACAACAAACCTAATTAACTGTATTCAAATTAAAATTCAAAATATTTTATTTCACATAAACCTACATGGGCACTTATGAAACGTCAGAAGCTAGGTGCACGGTTCCAATTGGTCGTTTCCTATGGAGAAGAGCCGGCAAGAAACTCCACGGTTATTCTTTTAAAAATAATTGGTTTTTACAATATTTTCAAATAACAGTGTTATTAGGTATGGGAGGACAGTGTAGGTCTTTCAACAAGTACCGATAAAAATGTCCATTTTAACAATGTCTCTTTGTTTACATTGACTAAAACAGTGATTCAGATATAACTCTCTACCCACTGATTGTTGCTGTAACTATCTGTAATTAACATATATTATTATTATATTATTATTTGTTGTTATAGAGGCAATAGAAATACACTATCTGTGAACATTTCAACAGTCTACCTATTACGGTTCATGAGATACAGTTTGGACGGACGGACGGATAGCGGAGTCTTACTAATAGGGTTCCATTTGGCACTCTTTGGGTACGGAACCCTAAAAACTAATATGTAAGTGCGATGAAAAATACAATGTATGCGTATGAAAAATATACAATATACCCGGAAACTAACTAGATACTGTTAAATCAATAAACGTGATCGTGTAAATTATATGTTGAGAAACTCAATGACGCTAGCAAAACGAATACTTATTTCTTAAATAAGCAACGTCGTATTTTGTTTATAATAACAAGAATGTTTTCCAGCCGTGTCCTTACACATATTTATTTATAACTAGCTGCCCGCCCCGGCTTCTCACGGGTAAAACTAAGTACTTATCTTTGACGCACCTTCCTAACTACCTACCTACCCCACCTACCCTACCTACTCCACCTACCCTACCTACCCCACCTACCCTACCTACCCTACCTACCTACCTTACCTACCTACTTACCCTACCTAGCTACCCTACCTACTTACCCTACCTACCTACCCTACCAAAATACTTACATTCCTACCTACCCTACCTACCTACATACATACATACCTACCGACCCTACCTACCTACCTACATACATATCTACCTACCCTATCTTCACCTACCTAACCTAAGAACCTTCTCCTGACAATAACAAACACAACAAAAAAAGAATTAGCGAAATCGGTCTAGCCGTTTACCGTGATGCCGCATGCCGTGACCAAGGGAAATAGGGATTCATTTTTGTATACACTCCATTGCAATAAAAACCTGCACCTTACAGTCGTTGGTTTTTCTATGAATAATATTAATATTTTTAGTATGTCAGTAGCATAAATGACTAGTAATTCAATGAGAATATAGTTGTTAACACTTGAATCCTGGAATCGCTGTTTTAGTCAATGTAAACAAAGAGACATTGTTAAAATTGTCATTTTTATCGATACTTATAATGAAATTAAGACTACGAGTATTTTTATGGCATTTTAATTTAAAAAAAAACAAAAAAAAAATATAACGAGTATGACCTCCTCTTGCAGCGATTACGGCATGTAATCGTCTTGGCATGCTTTCCACCAGGCTTTTGATGGTGTCCTGTGGAATGTGTTCCCTCTCAGCCGAGATCACACGTTTAAGCTCCCTGATGTTTTGTGGAAGTGGTTGAACAGATCGTACTCGCCTTTTTAGGAGGTCCCAGACGTGCTCAATGGGCTTAAGGTCAGGGCTCCACGCTGGCCAATCCAAACGATGGATACCGACCTCTTGCATATAAGCATTTACCTCGCCAGAACGGTGAGCCCGAGCATTATCGTCCATGTAAATGGCATGTTCACCAATTACAGTCAGTGCGGGTTGTGCATGTAGACAAAGGATTTCAGTTATATACCTTTGCGCATTTAGCGAGCCATTTTCAATGAATAACTATCTCGGTACGATAGCTGGAAGTTACACCCGCCCAAAACATAACGGACCCTCCACCATAAGGGGTGATTTCTTCAAAACACACATCGTCATAGCGTTCCCCTGCTCTTCGTAACACTCACCGACGTCGGTCCTCACCATTCAGACAAATTTGAGTCTCATTGGAGAAGAGTACTTACGCTACTCCAGTTACCTAGTGTCCAAGATAGGCAATTTCTAGCGAACCTCCATCGAGCAATCCGGTGCTCACGGAGTAACTTAGGGGCCCGCGCTGGTCGTCGACTGCGTTTATCAGCCGCTAAAAGCCTCCTCCTCACTGTCCATAGGCTAACTTGTGATCCTCGTACCTCTAAGGTTTCTTTTGAGTTCTATGTAACTGAATTTGCGGTTCCTCAGTGCCTGAGTCACAAAAAAAGCGGTCATCTCGGGGTTGTATGCAACGTTTTCTCCCAGAACCTTGCTTTCTCTGAACGAGGTTCCGTTCAGAGAAAGCAAGGTTCTGGGAGAAAACGTCTCTGGGTATCGAGACCAGGTTCTTTGGACGGTTGAACGACTCACGTTTAACCGCAACAAACGTAACATTGGCTACACCCCTCTTCCAGCAGCGCTATAATTTTACTAGCTCTTATTGCTTTTTCTGCCATTAATCGACACAAAGATATCTGTTTTAAGTCACAATAAGGCAGTATTATGCGTCAAACATAAATTATTCTACTAAAAATAACGAGAAGTTAGTTTTAGTCGCCTGATAACCTTTTAACCGCAAACCCGTTATTTTAAACAAAAGTTTCGAATTTGGATTTTTTTTTTTTTAATACCCAGACTCTTTAAGTAACAACAGTACTAACAGTAAGTGCCAGTGACATAGTTTGCTATTAAAACCTCTTTAGAACTAAATGATTACCAATAATGTAGAAAAATCAAAACCGCCCTTTTTTTTTGCAAAGGAGTGTATATAGATTCTTGCAGTTTCACATAATAGGCAAGGTCATTGCCATCGCCTGGTTTATTTAAGGCTCCACTGCCACAGAATTTAGGACCCTGTATAAATAAATTATATTTCTGTTAATACGTGTCTCGCATACAAATATTTTTCATTCCATTGACAATTTCTAAACCTGTGGAATCCTACGCTTTCACGCCTCATAATAATTTTCTACAAGGTGAAAAAGTCATTCTGTTTAATTTTGTATCTTAGTAACGGAGGCGTAAAGTAACTACCCACATAAATTATGATATCGAGTACGAAGTACCTAATTTCTATGATTTATTTTTTAAACCGCCAATATTAATACTTACTACATACATAGGCAGATACTCATTTTAAACTTCAATTTTACATAATATAACAACGCCTGTATTCCCCGAAGGGTTAGGCAGAGGTGTACCTATAGTAAACTCACATTTCGCCAGTTATGTTTAAGCTCCATTTAATAGAGGCCGAGCCTATTGCCATCAACCGGGAACAAATCCAGACGCCGGGCTGCTACTGACCAATTCAAGATGGAAAAACCCAATAACACTTTGCTCGACTCGGGAATCGAGCCCAGGACCTCACGCTCAGCAGTAGCGTTTGCGACCACTAGACCAACGAGGCAGTCAATATTAAAACCTACGTAATTTACAATTTTAACAATATTTTCTTTCGACACGTTATGAGGAAGAATATCTCAACTAATATTGGGTTTTTTATACCTATGAAATTGGCGTTTTTTTCTCACAAATAGAGAACCTCGTCACTGCTATGATATAAAATATTCATCAATTGTTTGATATTATATCCAATAATGATCATCATAATAGACAACTACCAATAGTAAAAAAAAACCTTATTACGAGTATTTACAGTTTTCTAAACATAAAAAATACCTTAAAAATGACTCCTCTTTTTGTTAGCAGAAATGACCAGTATTTGTTTCAAAACTTAGCCAAAACTTATTTTTGTCGCTTAATCTAAGTGGCATACGTTATCTTAGTTTTTAAACATTAGTGCATAAAAGTTTTAAAACATTAGTGTTCATGGTTGTTAAATAAATTAAGAAAATGTTAGTATGAAAAATGCAATTTCTTTGAAATTCTCCATACAAAACACTGATTTCATAGGTGGGGGCCTCCTACCTAATATCATTAATATTTAGTTTACGAAATGATTGTATTGTTGTCAAATATTAATTTTAAGTAATTTTACCATAACTGCATCTTTTTAAGCTAGTAACATGTGGAAACGTAGTTGATTGTACATTTACATATAGCATACTGTGGATCTAGATGTATTATACAATCTACGATTGTCTATTTTCCTAAATAAAATAAAATAAAATAATAGTCCGCCTTTGTACTTTTTATAAGTGTGAAAAGTTTAAATAAATAAATAAATACTAAAAGCTGTGCAATAAAAAAAATACTAAGGATTTATGAACAAAAACATTTTTGATGTGGTGTTAAACAGAGCCTCAACCAAGTGTAATTAAAACTTGGGAAAGTCTTTTGTTCTGTGAAGGGTCGACATTTTCACATTGTTTTAACTTAGCAAAACAACAAAGCGGATATTTGGTCGGAAAATACATAGCAAATAGATATCCTCCATCCCTGTTATTTGTGTCATGAACTCATGACGTGTGAATATCATTACATGCCAAATTAATTAGATTGGGGCATTTTTTATGAATCAATCATGTTCACTGTATGGCAGTGCATTGACCGCGAGCCCTGTTACGTCACAAGACGCGCCCCCAGGCGACAAATGTGGTCGTTTGATAACTGATGAATGGCAGTGTATGGCTTCCGAGTATTTGTACAGAAATGTCGGCCACGCGAGATCAATCGAGAGGGTGCCTACGTCTGTAGCAGTCATTGCATGATAGCACAAGCATCGTTGTTTAGTCATACTTCGAGGTTTCGAACTAATTAAAGTTTGTCATATTGAACTTAGTTCATGCGTGTGTGGATAGCTTTTGAATTCATAGATAGGTCTATTTAACTTTCTAATTTGTTCTAAGAGATACATGTATGTATGATATTTTCGGCCTGCTTAAGGTTGTCTCTACCTGTACCTAGATGTAAAGGGTAAAAGAAAAATTTTCATTACCATCGCTCTCGAGATACCATAACTGTGTTACTATTTTAAAGTTCTGATGAACGCAACTTCGTCACCGAAACGGTCTAACAATTGCCTATTAGTATAAACTTAGGTATTTATGCTAGGTACCCCTTCCGATACCCATTCATCGGCAATGTGTATACTTAGCATATTGTTTGCATGTATTATTGTCACTTGTATGTATTTAGTTATATACTGGTTTTAATATGAATTGGAAATAATGAATTAAGTAAAAGGTCAATCAATCCAAATAAAATATGGTTTATAATAATATACAAAACAAAACAATACAAACAAAACCAACTACCTTCTAGAGTGAGTCACAGATTTCTTTTCTCCTAATAGATCACCTTTCCTATTTCTGGAATGTCTTACATTAGGAGTTCTTATATTTTCATTAGAAGTTTCCTCCGATATCTGTAGTAAACATGAAGAGTGAGGGTGTCGTAGACGTGAGCATCTGGGAAATTTAAAGTTTGATATGTTTTTAGTGTCAGACTCTTCTGTGTCCTGCACAGTTACGTCGGTGGGGCGTCTGGTTTTTCGGAAAGTGTTCCTCAGTCGTGCAAAGAAACCGTCTTTATTTGATTTTGGAAACGGTAGAACTTGATTCATTGATAACGACGGTATAACTTCTTTTGGACCACTATCTAATTCTACTTTTGAAATCTTATGCGCTTTAGTGTTACGATGGGTGACGACTGGTCTTGTCAAGTTGCAACAACTTTGAGTGGCGTGTTGCGGTTTCGGAAGTTGGTTGCTCTTCTCCTCCAGACGTTTTCGCAGGAAGTGTACGCTCGCCGTGTAGAACAATTGTTCGTCGTCGGGTTTAGAGAGTGCCACATCGAGAGGATCCGAGGCCGCACTGTCAGGAAGCCTGGAAGTTACAGAGTTTCGCCGTTGCATCCCTTGTCAGTGTAAGTACACAGTTTTATGGTTGGATACATTTTTATCGATTCATCGGTTAGTACTATAACAATATTAATATTTTATTATATTTCAAAATAATAAACAATATTAATTTCCCTAATTTGTGTATTGAACTGACGGACTGTCAATGTCACCGACAAAATGACTGAATGTTTTTAAAATAAAATTGTAAGCTAACAAGGAGATTCGTTAACAAAGTTAGGTGAAGAGTAAACTCATATAGATATCTAGGTATTATTTATTTAATACTTCAAGCACAGAAATGTACAGAGGCGGACTTAATGCCATAGGCATTTTCTACCAGTCAACCTTTGGGTGATGCAGAGACAAACAGTGGTAGGTGCAATTACGAGACCGGCGAGAGATGTCGTGCGGTGTCCCACAGGGATCGGTCCTGGGGCCGCATCTGTGGGACATCGGATACGACTGGGTGCTGCGCCGACCTCCCCAATGGCGTCAGCGTCGTTTGTTACGCTGACGACACGTTGGTCCTGGCGCAGGGGAGGTCGCACCAGGCGGCGGCCGAACTAGCGACACACGGGGTTGCGACAATCGTGGCCAGAATCCGGCAGTTGGGACTCGAGGTGGCCTTACACAAGTCTGAGGCCATGTGTTTTCATGGTCCTCGGAACGCGCCACCGTCGGGTTCCCAAATAACGGTAGGAGGGGTTCACATCGGCGTCGAGTCGACGATGAAGTACCTGGGACTCGTCCTCGACAGTCGGTGGAACTTCGTGGAGCATTTCCGACGTTTGGCTCCCAGACTGGACCGGGCCGGGGCTGCCTTGAAGCGGCTCCTGCCCAATCTAGGGGGTCCAAACGCCTCCTGCCGGAGGCTATACGCGGGGATCGTGCGGTCCATGGCCCTGTACGGGGCACCGGTGTGGGCGCATTCGTTGAGGCGGCGGCCTGCCCGCCGGTTGAACGCGTCCCAGAGGGTCATGGCCACCCGGCTGGTCCGGGGATACCGCACGGTCTCCGGTGAGGCGGCGAGCCTCCTTGCCGGATTGCCGCCATGGGATCTGGAGGCAAAAGTCCTCGCGCATATTTGGGAGTGGCGCGGGGAGGCGAAACGCCGGGGCTTGACTCCGATGCCGCGAGAAATCGCGGCACAGCGGACAGAGCTCCGACGGGATCTCATGGCGTCATGGAGAGTGCGATTGTCGCAACCCAGTGCTGGGCACGCCACTATTGCGGCGATAAGTCCCCTCTTTGAGGAGTGGCTGGAGAGGCGCCACGGCGTCCTCACCTTCCGCCTGACGCAGGTCCTCACCGGACACGGCTGTTTCGGGAGGTACCTGTTTCGGATAAGGCGGGAGGAAACGCCCGGGTGTCATCACTGCGTGGATCGCCCGGAGGACACGGTGGAGCATACGGTGGAGGTATGCCCGGCTTGGGCAGAGCACCGCCGTGTCCTCGTGGAGGCGATCGGTGGCGGGGATCTCTCGCGTCCGGTCGTGGTCCAGGCCATGGTACGGAGCGAGAGGGCATGGGAGGCCGTCACCTCCTTCTGCGAAGCAGTAATGCTCGCGAAGGAGGAGGCGGAGCGCGTGAGGGAGAGGCAAATTTCGCGCCCTCACGCCCCTAGCCGCCGCAGGAGGAGACGCCCTGGGCGTCGGGAATCGGTTGCCGATTCCCGGCCACCGTAGGCGCGGGCTTGCGGACGGTGAGCAATGGGTAGCTCGCCGTCCGGTAAGGACCAAGCCCGGGTCGACGGCGCGTTGTGTTCCACGCGCGCCTCAAAGAGATGTCAGCGAATGAAGGGGTCCGATGAGACCATTGCCTGCCGGGGTTGCGGGAAAGTCCGAAAGGGATACCGTGGCCCCCTGGCATTGCACAGGCAACAGAAGAACACGGGTGGGTTTTAGTCAGTAAGAGTCTGACACGCCCTCCCGCTCCACCCAGAGCGGGAGACGTCATTTGATGATTTCCCACACAAAAAAAAAAAAAAAAAAAAGGTGCAATTACGAGAAATTGAGGAATATTTTTAAAGTAGCTAAAAAAATACTCATATAACTATGAAAAACTTTATACATAATATATATATGCCTAATCATATATAAACACAAAAAAATATACATACATACATTACATATATTTTGGAATATACTAACAAATAAGACAAACAATGGGAAAACATTAACGTTGTGATGATACTGCTAGCTTCTTACGAATATTGTCGCGAACTTTAACTGCGTATTCTGTGTATTATTTCAGGATAAAACCATGAGTTAAAACTACTAACTACTCTTCGAAATATCACAACAATATACGATAAAAATAAGTAAATTTTTATCTGAAAAACCGGAAACAAAAGTGCAAGAGTAAAGAAGCTACGAGTTTAATAATCAGTTCCTGTTTCGAAATGGAACACTACCGGTTTCCTGATTTTTGAAATAAACACATCTCTTTGATGTTCATAATAACCTTAACCTTGCTAATACACACTTTTCCCCATCCAGCCTTATTTAACTGAGCGTGAAATAAACTTAGTATTAACACATCACCAGACGGACATGCGATTACGACATTATTACGACTGTATACAAAATTAACACTATCGTAAACACATTTCTATTTCAGTCTAGACTAAATTAAAGGTCAGCCTCATATCATAACGTAATATCACGCCTGTATTCCCCGAAGTGGTTAGCAAGGGTGTGTAGTACTCGGTACACCCACGTCTCGCCATTTATGCTATAGGTACTCGTAAGTACTATTAATGTATGGGGGCGAGTCTATTACCATTAAAATGCCAGACTCGTAAATTAAAAGAAAAATATAAATATAGAATGAAAAACAAATGTTCGGGATCCTAGATACCTGCAGAGGGTCATTCTCATGCTCATACGCAGGCACACGCGTTTCAGTTTCCACCATTCCAATTATGTAACAGATAATCTATGTAGGTAGCCGCGATACATTCATTCGAACCTCCACAGTTGAACAACCTTACAGTGAACTCTCACAATTTTCAAAGCTTTTAATTTGATTTTCTTATAAAATATTGGTTCATCTATCAAAATATCACGTACATTTTATATCACTATACTTTATAGTAAATTTAATAATTCTGCGATGTCATCTCAAAAACGCTTGTTAAAAACTTTCAAAAGAAATGATAAATGACCGCTTAGAGATAAACAATCAGACGAGTTATTTAGTGTTGTGTTCATGTACTTTCAGCGCTTACAGTACGGTGACCTTAGCTTTTCAAAATAACTGGCTATCTACTACACAATGGAATTGTCCCGAAGCGGTGACTGTGGCAATAAATTTACTTAGTGGCGATACCTGTGGCAATAAATTTACTTAGTAATGAACTCGGAACTTTCCGAGATTTAAATAAACGCTACCATTGATACTTTATTCCAATAAATCACTGCAGGAGATAGGTGAACCTTTGTGTTTTAATTAACAGGTTAATATTTTTAAATATTTACACTTTTTTTATACTTAGGAGCTCTTGGCTAAGTAATAACAGCCGCACGGGTCGATCCATCAGGTTAAGCTACGCGTTACGGGGTTGGTCCGTGGATGAATGACCATCTTTACATGCCGAGACTCCTCCGTGCTTCGGAAAGCACGTTAAGCCGGTGGTCCCGGCTGTCATTCCTGGATCTTTGACAGTCGTTACGGGTCGTCAGAAGCCCGAAAGTCTGACAACTAGTCGTACCAAGTGGTATCGTATTATCCAGTTACTGGGTTGTGGAGGTCAGATGGGCAGTCGCTCCATGCAAAATACTGGTTTTCAGCTGCATCCGGTTAGATTGGAAGCCGATCCCGACATAGTTAGGAAAAGGCTAGGCAGATTGATTGATTGACAAATATTTAAATACTTTAAATTTATTATTCTAAATTAGGTATATGTAGGTATAATTATATTATCAATAGGGATGACGACTAAAAAGTTTTTTTGGTCCGTCTTGTAGATTATAAAAAAAATAAGTACACGTATCTTTTATTTGTTTACGTTATCAAAAGATTACGGCGATACATTTAGTTAAAATGTGTCATGACGTCACAAGTATGTAGATTTTATAGTTACTTGTGACGTATCAACCCCCACTTCCCAACTTTAATGCGTTTTATCTAAGTATTTTTTTGATTAATATGATAAAGCAAACATTACGAGTCTAATATTTTTTTTATTATCTATCTCACGGACTAAATAGAATTTCTTTTTTTTTACTATATTGGCAAAATACAATTTACGAGAATTTTACTCAATCATACATGAAAAGAAAAGTCCAGCTTTATAATAATTTCTTGAGTGTTCTGAACTTTAAGAGCGGCCGTTCACCCGTTGATTTCAAATGAAAATCACGTCGAATAAACGCTTCGAGGCAAGATTTACAAAATGTATTAGTCAAACGATTCATGAAGTTTATTATTCGAATCAAATCTGAATGAATTATTGAATAACACGAGCGTAGAATATTAGGATGCTTTAGTACCGGTAATTGTCCGATTGCTGGTGTAACAGTCTGATCTAAATTTAAAGAATCAATGGACTCGTATCTTTATGTCTTTTCTGGCTAGTTTAATCAATATTTAGCAATGGAATGTCTGAAATGCTGTTTCCGATCTCCTTACAAAACATAAAATCACGACTGTATCGAGGGGTTAGGTAGATGTGTACCTGTACCCCATTTCGACAGTTATATTTAAGTCCCATATAATTGGGGGGGAAATTGGTTGCTATCCACCGAGCACAAATCCGGCTGCTACTAAGAATTTCCAAATGGAAAAGCCCAATAACACTGGGAATCGAACTCAGGACCTCATGCTTAGTAGGACGAGGCAGCTTTGATCTATTTCAGAAACTGAAACTGACTACTGATTGATTACAACAGAATTGACCATAGAATGGTCAAACTACAAACTACGTCACGCGAAAATAATATATACGAGTGCAGATACTTCCAAGCGATCATTTTTTAGAACGTCGGTAATTTGAACTACGTCGATTTCAGCACATTTATAAGGTCACACAATAAATTTATGTCGACTCGTGGCCTTTTCATGTTACGCAAGTGATCGCAGGTAATTTATTGAAGACTCGTCTGATTATCTCCCGTATTAGTATTTTATATATAGATAGCTTACTTATACGTGCCTCATTATATTGTATGACTAGCTTCTTTCCGCGACTTAGTCCGCGTAAAATTTCGGCCACCACTCATCGCATCGCATCGCATCGCCCGCCCGCGCTATTACTTAATTTTCGCTTAGCGTTCTTTCTGACTTTTTTTCTTTTTGCTCGGCTCCTGAGTGTTTTAGCATTATGTTAAATAACTTATAACTTTCCTCAAGAATTGGGCTATCGAATGCAAAATTCAGATTGGACTTATAATTCCAGAGATTACCCCCTACTTACAAACAAATGTTACCTCTTTCTAATATTAGTCTAGATGTAGATAGTGTAGATTAGTTGGTTTATCTAAATTAGCATGCTCAAAGGAGTAAGGAGAAATAATAAGTACTTGAAATGCATTTAGCGCTAAACTTATTTAAAACATAATTTGGTCAAGGATTGACAGAAAGGATGTTTTAAATTCGTCAATAATTTAGTGATTTGTGGTGCAAACAGGTCTAGTATTATATTAGTAGGGACCGTCCCTCTTGACCTCTCGCTTTAGCAACACATACCAAAGTTTAGTAAGAGGTATTCAGTGTGTTGAGTTGGTTAATCATCTACAGTGCCATGTTTGTTTTCACACATATAGCACAGGAACAAAGTGTTTTTGACGTTCAAACGTCCTTTCGCTCGGAGTACTGGTAGTAAGTTCAATATTTGTGACCGTCAAAAACATTTAAGATTTCAATCGCTAAAAACTACAAGACTTTTAATGCCAGAGTAATGGTTGATCACTCAAAAGATAGGACATATTTATAAAAATTTTGAGGCAGGTTATAATTTGCCTATGCCGTCAGATCGCGAGGGCAGGCGCGTGCGCGCTATCCTCTATTTTTCTTCAAAATCTGTGAATGCAGATCAAAATCTTTCAAAAAGTTAAGGACAGTCTCCTACGATCGTTTTCTTGTAGCGACAACGGTTAAGGTATCTGTCCTTACTGCCACATCTCAAAAATCTACCCCGTATATGTTATGTGCAGAGATAGAGAGCGAGAGGGAAGATGTTACACATAAAAAAATTGTTTTCAATGCCTTGTTTTCAGTAGCTGGGCTATACACAAGGACGACGTCTGACTGATGACTATCTTTCCATTTAAGACCCATACTAAAAGTTAAAAATGCCTGGATGTAAATCATACTCTTATTACGCTTTGTTTCAAAATTATATTAATTTCGTTTATAATTCTAATTATTTACGTTTCTAGTCTTTTTTACTTTAACAGCGGTTTGAACCGCAACGATGAAAGTCAAGATGATACCTACCGAATTATAAAAGGAATTATTTTAAGTACACATCTTCAAATCAGATTGTTTTCTTTATTTTACTTACTAGGCCAAAAGCTAACACAGCCCGATTTCACTAAAGGATACGTAAACAAAGTATCAGTCCAACAATGAAAATTCAGCAACATCTTCAACTCCACACATGAAGGCAGTAATTCTGTATTAAGCTGTGATAGAAGATACAATGGCCCCACCGCTCCGCAGAAACTGTGTCAAGTAGATTAGGACGTTGACTCCTAAAGCGAGGTGATCATTACAGAGTTACAAACGTAGCAGTTAAACAAGGAATTTATTTAAGCACCTACTTCGTTGTAATTAAAACGCTCTACACTAAGTTAATGACCTAAAGGTTGTGGAGTTCGGCTCTGTCAAACATAAATTATGAATTCCTCAAAGTGACGGATTGAGGCGCTACATTTGGATTGAAGATGATTTATATTTCAACGCTCCACGATTTATATTAAGTGCACTCTCTGTACCCTGACATAGATATTACCTATTCAGTCATAACCCTTTTTGGTTCAGAATTAAGTTAGCCGGATTAGATTCTAGACCCTATAAAATCTAGGGCGAGTGAGTGTGCTATTTTTTGTGGATTAATACAGGGTCAAATCAAATTAGCTAGCGAAACTCGCATTTAGATGTCGACCCATCACGTTTGCTGAGTTTCGCTAGGTTATTTAATTCGACCTTGTATATGCCAAAATATGCATAATTCTGATACAGAGTTATCACACCCCAGTACTTTTAACTAAAACTTTTTGAATAACTTCCGAGTCATTGACCCTATTAGGAATTTTTCATTAATTTATTACACCTTAATAGTCGGTTTTATAGGTTTTTATTCTCATAATTTAACTAAGTGAATAAAGTTAGGCTGTTTATGCCTGTTTATTTATGTGTGCGAGCTCGGGTCGGTGCGCGGCGCGGTGGCGCTAAATCTGACAATGCAAACTGAAGCGCCCGACAGTTCTTTGAGGAGTGGCTAGAGTGGCGCCACGGCGTCCTCACCTTCCACCTGACGCAGGTCCTCACCGGACATGGTTGTTTCGGGAGGTTCCTGTTCCGGATAAGGCGGGAGGTGTCACCATTGTGTGGATCGCCCGGAGGACACGGTGAAGCATACAGTGGAGGTCTGCCCGGCTTGGGCGGGGCACCGCCGTGTCCTTGTGGAGGCAATCGGCAGCGGTGGTCTCTCGCGTCCGGCCCTGGTCCAGGCCATGGTATGGAGCGAGAGGGCATCGAAAGCCGTCACCGCCTTCTGCGAAACAGTAATGCTCGCGAAGAAAAAGGCGGAACGCATGAGGGAGAGGCAAATTTGGCGCCCTCACGCCCCTAGCCACCGCAGGAGACACCTTGGGCGTCGGGAATCCCAGGCCGTCGGGAATCGAGGCCTGGGTTGACGGCGCGTTGTGTTCCACGCGTGCCTTCAAGAGATGTCAGCACAACTGACGGGGTCCGCTAGGCCCGATGCCTGCCGGGGTCGCGGGAAAGTCCGAAAGGGATACCGTGGCCCCTGGCAACGTACAGGTAACTGAAGGAATATGGGTGGGTTTTAGTCAGTGAGAGTCTCCGCCCTTAGCGGAAATTATTTGATTATTTCCCAACCAAAAAAAAACTCCCGACGATGGCTGTCAGTACAGGATCGCATTAAAATACATCGATTCCTGATATAGTTGGGCTTACCATACTCTTTGTGTTAAGACGGTGGGTAATACGGTCTGTATCCAGCAGGGTCTCGAACCTTCGCCAGGCGCGTGATTGAAGTGCGACCAAACAAAAATAAACGCAGTCGAGTACAAAAGGTTATTTCATGATAGGATAATGTTCGAAAAGTTGAGGATAAATTATCCGGAGGTGTCAGAACTAATGGGAGAGAACAGGCTCTTTGGCGAGCTGAGAGTTCGTCGGCCCGCGGCCTTTGACCCTTGCGAGCCTGCATCCTGTTTGTTGTTGAACGGAAACTGACGCTCTCTTGTGGAAAATTAACTTTTCCTCCTCAAGATTGTCAGCCTCTTCTAATACGTGGAATTTTCTTCGAGGTAAATAAGATACCCTAAGGTTCAACACTGTAGAAAATAAACCAATAATGGATATGTCAAACCCATATTATTATTTTGTATTTATTAAGTTTTTCTTTTATTTTCGACAGCAATGTTTCCTTTCGTATTTGTAACGGTTCATAATCTTATGTGCAGAAGAAAGTACCTAATCATTTCAACACGAAGCTGCGTGTGCACAATTCAAATCAAAGATAAACATGCGGTCGTAATTTGGGCATGATAATGATAATATTTTTATATGATTATTATTGAAATATGAGAATAATGTCTACCGCAACGTAATGAATTCTCAAGATAAAGCGGTGGGAGGTATTTCATGTACAATGAGTTTTTTTTTATCTTTACGGGTGAATTTACTTCTTCCGGAGAAAAGATTTTTGTGATTATATTCGACAGCACATATTTCAAAGGGTAAGTTTATCATTGAGATTCCATACATTTCACACTAAAAAGTTGCATCAATGTAATCAAGTACAAATACTTGTCTTTAAATATGAATGAAATGTTTGAAGTCAAAGGCTTTTCTCAGAGTAATCAGATAGGAAACGCCGACCTCATTTATTTTATAAAATATAATTGACATGTAAAAGTGTTAGTAAAAACCTACTTACTGAAATAAAATCATTTATCAAAGATATTGGCCGAGCCAGTATGAGTAGTAACAATATTACAGGATCTAAACATGGTTCAAAGAAATTGAATATTAAACAATTCCAAGATGCTGCTAAGTTAACTCTTTAGCTGAACAAGTAGCAATGAGTCAATAAACTCACAACTCTAAAGATGAAGATCACCTATTAAAATGTATGTTCTTCACTTATTAACCCTCGATCCTGAATAATATTGTTGAGTCAAATTATATTGTTATAGTTGCATCCATAAAATCTTATTGACTCCGGTCTTAGCACGTGTTATCTTAAAAACAATTTAGAACGAGGTGTTTTGCTTCGTGCGCGGGAGGGTGAAGGTACTCTGAGTAAATTATGTATTTACTCAGAGTACCTTGATGGGGAAAATGAACCTGAAAGTTTTTCTCCGCTTAATTACGTGTAAACTGTATACTGTTGATACAATATACAGGGTTTTTTACCCAACCCATATTTATTTGCTACGTAAATACTATAATAATACGCCTGCCTGCCTACGCGCTACTTTGACATTTCTCTAAGAATTGCCTGCTACGCCGTAGCGCGTAGCACTCGTAGCCTTAATGGGTCAAGTGACATTGAAAGGCTTAGGTACTACTTATTAAGGTTGAGCTTATTTTCGGCAGATACCTTTACCTTACCTTAAACATAGACTATCTTACGTATAGGTCGATAAATTTTAAAACAATTTCTGTGTCTAATCACCTTGATTCAGTTCTCTTCATTAGAAACAAAATATTTTAGACCTTATCTTGCTCAGTTTAATTATAGATTTTTAAATTTTGAGTTCAATTTTGTAATTGCTAACTTTATAACTGCCAGCGGGCTAAGGAGCATTGCTAGTCCTTATTATTTTAGCTTTGTAATGTCATAAACCTATGAGAAAATGGTGTCGTTGGTCTAGTGGTCGCAAGCGCAACTGCTGAGTATGAGGTCCTGTTTTCAATTCTCAGGTCGACCAAAGTGTTATCGGGTTTTTCCACCCGGAATTTCTCAGTAGCAACCCGGAGCCTGGATTTGAGGTCGATGGCAATTGGGCGAAATATAAATGTACTACTACTATAGGTAAACCTCTGTCTAACGCTTTGGAAAAACAGGCGTAATGTTACGTTATGATCAGTATGCGAATAAATCCAAATAATTTACCGTGTAATATTAAACGTAGATATTATTTATCGGAAGGTGAACAACCACGCTTCCTCCATGGAGGAAATACCTTTGACAGTTCTATCCGTAATAATTACATAAGTACGTACCTAGTCACGCGTGGAGGTCCCTTACGAGAGAGCCAGTCAACAGTTATGGAAGAAAAATGAGCCAACACCAAGTTTTATCATTAATGTATCGGTACGTAATGAAATGGTGGGCGAAAGAAGTCGTTGACCCTATTAGTAAATGATAACATTCAAAGATACAGAAATAAAATGTGGAGTATCACCTACCAAGAAAAAACCTGAGCAAGTATTTGTAAGACCACTGTATTTTATTTCAATGAATATTGTGGATTTTAATTCCCTACATTTACAAGCCATCTCTTTGATTTCGAATATGGCTCAAAATAATTATTTAAGAAATAGCTGTTATTTGATTTGACAATAGATTTTGATATCAAACACCTAAAACTTATCAAACTTTATATTTTGGGTGTCAATGGCATCTCAATTGGACGAAAGAAAGTTATCTGAAGTTATAGTTTGTAAATGGAAAATACGATTCTAATAATTAATAACAAAATAATTAATGAAATTGGCTTTTGGAGTCAATAACACCAACGTGCTAATGAAACGCGTTCTCCGGAGGTTTGGTGTCTTGACCAGATATTAGTTGCTAGTTTGTTTATACCATGTTTGTACCGTTGCATAATAACATCCAACTCGGCGCCACTCGAACTACTTGCTAGGAAATCGTATTATGTTCAGCGGCTTGGTAAGATTACATTACATTTGCGATTGTAATGCGATGTATAGACAGTAGGTACTTGTTTGGTTCCCGTAAAATGATAATTCCAGATGTTTGCAACTTTCCGTGCGTCTTCTGTAAACCACCAGGTTCGTGAACTCCTTCTGATCTGAGTTCTATCTTTTTCTAACTCTTGTAGCTGATTTAGAATTCTGCTTATAAAAAGGTAAACAAAAACAGGATGATGGAATGAATCAGCTGCTGCCCTAAAATTGTCACATGAGAAAGTCCAGTGTTAGTAAACATAATAAAAATACGATAAAAATTAAGATATTTTCATTCATTAATTTGCGTGCAAAGTCGGATGATACCAGCGTGTAGTTTGCGGCAGATGTGCCGTAATAAAACTAATAACTAAAACCTCCAGATGATATAATTAGAAAGCTTTAATTATATTCGTATCGGGCTAATAATAACTGAACCAAAACTTTTCCTAACGGCTGTTTGTTTGTACTGAAAATTTTCCAGCGCCAGTGTCCCGCGCCACCGTCATCGTCTCGTCAAAATATTATCAGTTCCTTGAAATTTAATAGTGTCGCAATACAACAAACAAATCTTATTATCCGACTGTTGAAAGGTAATAAACAATAAGCGCGGGGCTTTTGACCGGCATCAGTAATAATGTGTATTATAATTATTATAAGTCGATTGAAAGCATGAATACAAAGGGTAATTCTCGCGAATTCTCTTGTTTGTCCATTGTGTTGGTGAATGTTTTGTTTTGTATTTACGCCTCACTGTTTATTATTTTTACTTTAGAAGCAATTGTTTCATTTTCTATTTTGCGTGTGATATGGTTCATTAAACGCTACAAACATATTTAAGCTCTATTCTATAAAAAATCTGGGTATTGGATATATTGACAGTTTCTCGTGTTATTGAACAATAGTTGTGACCTGCAGGCCTAACATGACACACACGACAATTACTCGCTCTCGCGTGAGTAATTTTTGTCTATTTCGGTCACTTTCTCTTTTTTCTGACAGCGCTACCATACAAAATAGTTGACTCCTTCTGTCAAAATTGATGTTTTCTCTACAAACCCTAACACGACACCATAGTTATCTCGATTTTTGACAATTCAACACGAGATAATCTCCGATTTTTCTATCATTTAGTCGTATTTACTCGTCGTCGATTTTGACGACGAGAAGAGTAGACAAAATTATGATACAAAAAAAAAACTCCAAAATAACATGACAGTTTCATAATTGTACTTATTTTAGTCATCATTTTATTTTACAATATATTAATAATGAAAATACTTAGTTTTAAACTACAATTTATATTGAAACGACGTGTTTTATATGGAATTTTTCGTTTTTTGTATGGAAAATATGAAAAAATATTACCTACATGTTGAGTGTTAGGGGTTTAGGGGTTCCATAAAGGGGGTCGAAATTTTCATTATTTTTGGGATAGGACACACCATTTTCGAGATATAGGCAAGAGAAAAGAAAAAAAGACAGTATTGTTTTTGCACCGTCGTGTCGAGGCAGGTGTGAATTTTAGTTCAATTTTTAATCGTTATTAAATACTTTTAGACAATCAAAATTTTAGGTGAAGAACGTAAAGTTCTGAACGGCAAAATTGCCATTTTCACTAAATTTAATAGCTCAGTGCCGTCAAACTAAAATATAGTTAAGTTGTGTCACTTTAGTCTATTTCAGAATGGAAAATCGTCGGTTGACATGAATAATCAAAATTTTCGTGATTTTTAGTCTAGTTTAGAGGCATTTGTGACAAAAGAATCGGCACCATTGAATTAATTAAACGGAATCTCAAGCCGATGTTGCTATCATAAAAATAATTTGTTTTTAATAACTTGTAACATCGGTTTCTCGTCGCGAGATATAGAAGTGTCAAAGTGCCTTTTTCGAGATATCTCGTCGTTTACGGTCATGTTAGGGATTAGAATGACGTCAGAATCGTAGACAAATTTCGACAAAACGAGATAAAGAGCTTTCTCGCGGTTGTCATGTTAGCCCTGCTGCTTATTCAATTTATTATGAACATGTTTCATGTTGATAATTTTGTTTCATAAGTCTATAATCGATCACGCTCAAGTACTCAAGTGCTGCATGGCCGCCTCTGGCTGGCAGACGTTGGAGCTTCATATCAAAATTCAGACGAAACCCTAAAATAGCGAAATTGCGTCAAAAATATTGGCATTGCTCTTCGGAAACTGCCAAGAAATAATATTTGCACATCTAACTATTATTTGTTTTATGCATTTGATATTAGTTTGATCATTTATTTTAGTTTACCCTAGGCAATTATATCTGGCAATAAAATATTGACAAAATAATAAAAAAAACAAAAAATAAATATTGACATTGCATTGACGTCGAGAAACAAAATAAACTTTGCGGGAGTAATTACAGACAAATATTATTAGCTTGGAGTTTTAAGACATCATAAACTGCTTAGATGGCGCCAGACATATAATGTGATGTGTTGATCAGCAAGTGGCTGGCACTCCTCAGACACGCCACATCCGGTAGTACTTCAACACCTCGGCTTTTAAATGCATTAAAAAAGTTCACAGACTAAGTATAAAAATCCAAATAAAATGCAACATCTTCGTAATAATATTTGTTTTTATTATGAACCAGAGTACGAGTATGTGTTAGGTATGTTTTCTTCTCAATCGATACCTTAGATCATAATACGAACCAGACACAGAAATAAAAGACGCATTTGAAATCTGCAGCTAAAACAAGTTTTCAACAATCGATCAAAGTATTTATCAACAAAATCATCGATGATAATAACAAGAAAATTTTATTGTTTATAATTTTAAAACGGTTACTAAAATGTGAAAGGCAAATAAACTCTCACAACAAATGGATTGAAAAAATGGTTGATTTTTCTATATTTGACCAAACACTGCCACCTATTTTATTTCACAGCCATCGATCAAAGGTTAAGCTAAGCTTACCACGGTCGGTTCGTGGATGGGTGACCATCCATTACTTACCTAAACTCCTCTGTGCCTCGGAAAGCACGTTAAGCCGTTGGTCCTGGCTGTCATTCGTAGATCTTTGACAGTCGTTACGGGTAATCAGAAACCTAAGGTGCGTATTACAGAAGGAAACTCAAGTATTGATCTCTGTTTAAAACTAGTTTTAAGTCTGATTTTAATTTTAGAACGTACATAAAGCATAGATTCATTGATCATAGTTCAGCTGAGTTTGGCTTTATTTTAGATCGTTACTCAGTTCGCGAATCGAACCCAAGCAGTGATTTGATCTATAATCACCCAAGTGTGGTCGAGACCGCGCTTGAGCATAGATTGTCATGTCCGATTGACCATTTTTGTTGTGTTCATGCGTTGTCGTGTTTCTGTATTGTTGTTTTTTTGAATGATTACTATCAAAATGGATGCAATTGAAGAGGTAGATCATTACAATAATTTGTTTGACGATCATTCGAATAGAAGGTTGAACTCATAGATTAATACACAGGCCCAAAAAAATTGTGAAAACTCCAAAAAAAGGTACAGTTTTTCACGAGATGTGGTGAAATATTTAATTCTACCTATGATATATCACGATTTAAGAAAAACACACCTAGGGCATCCCATAGCCCTAGAATTGCAAATTCTTGTGTGTTTACGTTTTTATTCGACGGCGACGGCTTCAACAAACTGATGTTTTCACATATTTAATTTTGATCTACGTACTGACATTTTTAAATAACATACCTATTTATGGCCATACATAAGTCTTTTAAGCTTGACTTATTTTTCTTACAAAATGACTAAATTTTACTTCAATAAATTAATGGGGGATTGTACTATTCGGGATCGAAATAATAACGCTGATTTCCTAAATAATTAGGCTCTTATGGTATATTTTAATCAGAACCAAGTTGGTAAATTAAATAAACTGTAAACGTAAACAGGCTGATGCATAGACAATACACATCTCTGCTTGAGGCTCGATTTGAGTCTCGATTCAGCTGAGTATAGATTGATTACCGTTCTGGAATAAGACTGATGCTCAAGTACTGATTCTATACTTAAACAGTGATCAACAGATAGAAGATCAAACTGGACTTGAGGAACGTTCTGTAATACGGACCTAAAAGTCTGAGCAACCAGTTGTACCGTGTTACCCAGTAGCTGGGTTATGGAGGTCAGTTAGGCAGTATAGCTCCATGTAAAATACTGATAACTGGTAACTGTAAAATTCTCAGCTGCATCCGGTTAGACTGGAAACTGACCCCAACATAGTTGGGAAAAGGCTAGTCAGATTGATTAACTGGTACCTATTTTATTTAATATATTACTTTAACCTTTTGCTTGAACCCAATTGTAGTGTGAAGAGACCTGTCAAATTAGAACCACCACAAAAGGGTGACCACAAACAATTATTCAATAATAAAGGTACATAATATCGTCTATTATGTAGCCCCATTATTACATACATAAAAGGTTTTATTGTATTACTATAATACCGAAGTTTTAACTTTCAATGGCTTTATAGGAGGTAAGAAAAGTTTTGGGAAGTCTAACCTTTTAGACAGCAAGAACTTACTACAAAGAGAACTTTTAAATTAAGTTATACTTAATTTTTTATCGTATATATTTACATTTAATTATATTTAATTAACAAGTAACAATGAATTCAATGTGTTGGTGTTAGTAACAATATTTTTTAACAACTATGTTAGTCAACTTAAGCTACACACATAACCTGAAACTGCCCTATAACTATGAGAATCCCCGCTACAAGCTCAACACCGATGTGAACAGCTTGCAGCAGCGATTCGCACACAAGCAGCTCTGCTCGCGATACACTGCAGTACAGTGGCTGGGCTGGCCCGCACCCTGCGCTACAAGGAAGAGCATATTTTTCGCATCGTAGCGTAGAAGCAATCAACACGAGTCGAAGTCACCTGAAAAAGCATTTCAATCATATTTGCATAATATTGAGATAGTCTGACTTTGAAATATTAACTTATCATTGTTACCTGAGTCTGTGAAATGTACTCCCATCTCCAGAAAATTATTTATATACCTAGATATGAATTATACATTTCAGGAGGCATCTCCACAAATACTCATTGATATTCTATTCTCTCGTCGGGTATAACATTAGCCGCGCCTATCCAATTCGACTTAATCGACCACAATATTCTAGTGCGTGAGTATAAACTAACGACACTAATTAAAATTCGATCAGTCAGTGATACACAGATCAACACGAGAACGTTGACCCTACAAACTTAGCGTTTATTAATCTTGCACAGAATTAGAACGTTCCAAAACTTTCCACTGTCGAGTCGGTGGTCGGTCAAGAGGCTTTTGAGGGAAAATACAAATACCTACAACCCACGATTTTCAGATTAGGCATCAATCGGTTTCGTCAGGACATTAGCCTACTAAAATCTTCACAGAAACGTGAATAGAATACTAATTAATACAGATTGTCTTCACCTTTGATTTTTCATCTATTAATAAATGGCCACCAAGTATTTTTCCTAGCCTTGTGTGTTTACGAAGCGAGTTTAGTCTCATGATTTCAAAGGCAATATAAAATTTATCGTGTTTACTTAACAAATAAATGCACTTTTATCATCTGCTAGACTGACATAAAAGTTTAAAATAATCAAGGTAAGTGTTGGCTTTCAGCCTTCTGTGCTGACCTAGAGATATCAAAGTGTGTGATTAGTTGAGGCCTGATATAATACGCATTAGAGATTATCTAAAGAGGTAACCAGATCGCACGGCCTTAAAATGGGAATCATAAACACTTCCTGGCGCCGTCGCCGCCGGCCCTGGATCATGATCGGAATGACTCGAGTAGTTCTAATGATGAGGTCAATGATACATTGCTCGGTTTAGATACGATAAATAGATGAGCGACGATGTTAAAATGGCTAGTTTAGTCTGACCAATGTATATAAGGATGTTCATAATCTCTTTAGCAAATTGGTTACTGTAATGTTCCAGCCAAATGCGGGTAGAGGTTGATAATGACAATATTATACGTTCAGATGTAGATATATATGTAATTGGAATATATTTTCCCAGCGGTGGACACTCTTATAACAAGACAATCACGAACCTGACAGAAACATGTACTCGTAATGTAACAACAACAAGCCGACGCGCGTGCCGCAATACGTGCTCTTGGCGGACAAAGGGCGCTTGAAAAACACTTCTTTTGCATGATTTTCTTTTTAACCTTTTCTGGCCGGCTCTGTTGCAATCATAATAAAAATAAGTAAAATATTCCTACTACAAAAAGGGCACGTTCATAAGCTTGGCGAAGTACTTGGTAAATGGTGCCTGCATCTGACATTGTGCCTGTCTGGAAAATTGCGGATTCTCGCTAAAGTATTTTATTTTTTATTCAAAATGTAGGTTTTTTATCGAATTTAAAATTCAGTTGTTTACGTAAGCATTTAAAACAAGAATGCAAGCATAATACGTGCTTGCCATTCACTTGATTAAACGGTGCATGTTAAATGATGATGTATGATGAAAAAATCCATATTTATTTGTTTTCAGCAAAAATAAATAAAAATGCATAGTCTACTCAATGCAATGCAGATATGCATCAACAAACTAAAAGTTATTATAAACAATATCATCTTTTACTCTGCACAAATTGCTCTATGTTAGCAGAACTCTTGTCGGCAACAGGTTATGTAATCATCTGTTGTTGCCCTGTTACCCAACGGAACGGAGCTTTCTCGGTAGCCTGTCGCTTTTCTAATGAAATCCCGGCGAAGACACATGATTTCATATTCACGTATAATGGAAGGGAGCAACAGTAACATTGTACCTACATAATATTATGATTGTTCTCCTTGAACATTTACACATAAGTACCTATCTACCTACTGGTCTTCCAAGTCATAACATACACATATCATAACATCACGCCTTTATTCCCCGAAGGGTTAGGCAGAAGCGTACCTATAGTACACCCACATTTCACCAGTTATGTTTGAGTCCCATGTAATAAGGGGCGAGCCTATTGCCATCAACTGGGCAAAAATCCAGACTCCGGGCTGCTACTGAGAAATTCCAGATGCAAAAACCCAATAACACTTTGTCAAACCCGGGAATCGCACCCAGGACCTCATGCTCAGCAGTAGCGTAAGCGACCACTAGACCAACGAGGCAGTCAGTTCTAATTATTTAAATAAAAATTGGTTAAATACAACTAAAACGGCTTTTATTGCTAGGTTTAAAATTGAGGATCATGGCTTATGATGATCCCAAGTATAGGACCTCTAGCAGGAATCTACTATACTGATGAATAGAAAAAACGTCTTGATGTATTAATGACTCAATGTATACTTATTTTCAGAATGCACCCCAGGTATCTTAAGCATACTATGCTGAACAATCCTATGTTTATTTCTCAGTTTAAATAAACAAGGATTCCAAATCCAAACCCAAACAATACATGCTTATGCCAAATATTTTGAAAATAATGGACGAACAGATTTTGAGCGGATGTTAGTATTTTTAGTAGACATAAGTAAACAATACGGAATGGTGACCGATTTTCCTCGACATGCACGTTTAAGTGAACATTCATAATTCTGACAAAGCATTCATTCGGTACTGCGGCCATTCACGACCGATAATAATGTAGATCAATTAGACTCAGACGCACCATATAAGCTTAGTTCTCAAGTAGGGGCTATGAGGCCGTTTGTCCGCCGCACCGTGAATGGGACGTTCAGCGAGAAAGAGATGAGCATATTTACAATGTAGCCGGCCGGTAGGTACTTTGAGCATATTATTTACTATGGCCGCGTAACCTCGTTCCTCGTTGACGTCCCATTCACGGTGCGGTGTATGGGCTCCGCGCCCTTATATTACCTACCACGATTATCAATGAAACTCATAAGTATTCCTAGAGTTTATATTTCCTAGAGTATATTTTATATTCTATATTTTTAATGAAGACGCGCTATGTTAGCTCTTCTAGCCGAGTTTCTATTAATTTGTAATCTTCCAAATATGAAATTATCTCAATATAAAGCCATCAAGCTATAAAATATTCGTTAAGGTCAGTTGTCACAGCCAACCGTACAAAACCGCTACAATACATTAGTAGCGTGGAGCAGCTCGTGATGAAAGGCTAGAGTGCAGATCGATCTTGAAGATTGCAATGTTGATTGTTGACATCCAGTTTCCTCCTTGCCTCGGTAAACACGTCGTTAAGCCCGGCCATGGCCGTCAAGGAAATATGAAAACAATGTCAGGTCTTGGAAAATATCTGATATATAGTTGAACTAAGGTATTGTTTAACAATCAAGGAACTTTTATTTTTAAGCAGTATGATTGCGAGGATTCATGGGTCCAAGCAACCTTTGTTGGGGTTCCCTGCTAGTTCTTAAAGTTTTTAAGGAGTCCCAGAAATATTTTTTTTTTTTTTTTTTGTTTAGTTGATTTATACTGTTGACGTATATACAGATGGCACATTTAGATCGATCAGTATGGGAAAGTCTGAAACTATAAGACATAGGTACAAAGATGTCTTCTTAGGAACCATGTCATCGATTTTAGTAACAAGAAAAACTGCATTCATACATTAAAAAAAGAACTTGTACTCAGCTCGGGAATCAAGCCCGGACGTTTTGAAAAATAAAAGTAACACTGTGCCATACTGACCGATCTAAATGTGCCACCCTGTATATTGATTTATAATGTTCGTTTCTTATTTAATCCGTTCTACTATAAATCAATCTGCCTAGCCTTTTCCCAACTATGTTGGGGCCGGCACATGGTTTACAAGTAAAACTGGGTGTTCCACAAGGCTCGATATTGGGTCCTATCCTCTTTTTTGTATATATCTTTTTTGTTGTTTGTTTTTTGTGTTTGATTAACCTGACATGAATGTCGCATGCGTTACTGCTGAATATGAGGTCCTGGGTTCGATTCCCAGGTCGGGCAAATTGTCACTGGGTTTTTCTTTCTGGAATTTCTCAGTAGCAGCCCGGAGTCTGGACTTGTGCCCGGTTGATGGCAATAGGCTCGCCCCCTATTACATGGGACTTAAACATAACTGGCGAAATGTGGGTGTACCTACTACATGTACACTTCTGCCCAACCCTTCGGGGAAACAAGGCGTGATGTTATGTTATATGTTATGTAATGATTAACCCCGTTTATTAAAAAACCAACCACAAGTTATTTGCTGATGATACTTCCTAAATTTTAAATTGCAATTTTATTTAATTTCTTTAACTAACTATAGAAATATTCATTATTATTATTATATTACACAAATTTATTTTATTTAAGTCTACATACACACATTGCAGTATAAAACTGTTTTAAATCAGTCACCTCACATTTCAGGTCCAGTTGAAAACCAACGTTAGGCACTAGTTGTCATTTTTGCTGAACTGGGCCTATTTGGCGCAGCCGCGAGGCACACATTCCGGCTAATATCTTAAAACGCACTTTACAGTTTATTTGCATCATTTTTATTTTATTTATTTTTTACTTGTGTGCAAAAAGCACAAGGGGAGGAGGAGGAGCTCGTGGCTAAGTAGTAACTGCCGCACGGGTCGATCCGTCAGGTTAAGCTACGCTTGCCGGGGCTGGTCTGTGGATGGGTGACCATCTTTACATACCGAGACTCCTCCGTGCCTCGGAAAGCACGTTAAACCGTTGGTCCCGGTTGTCATTCGTGGATCTTTGACAGTCGTTACGGGTCGTCAGAAGCCCGAAAGTCTGACAACCAGTCTTACCAAGGGGTATCGTATTACCCAGTTACTGGGTTGTGGAGGTCAGATAGGCACTATAGGCAGTCGCTCCATGTAAAATACTGGTATTCAGCTGCATCCGGTTAGACTGGAAGCCGACCCCAATATAGTTGGGAAAAGGCTAGGCAGATTGATTGATTGTGTGCTTTTTAGGCTGTGCTAAATAAATGTATTTTTTTTTTTTTCTAGATAAAGAGAGACGTGCATCAAATCTGGACGACGTAAATTACCCTACTGCAGGTCCAAAATTGGTTCACTGCTAATAATTTAGTATTAAATGGTAATAAAACTAAATGCATAAGATTTTCTTTATTGAATGTTAAAATTTGTTATTGTGGCATAGTATTGAATAAGGAGAAACTAGAATTCGTCGATAAAACTGTTTTCCTGTACATCACGCTAGACTCAAGGCTGCAATGGGGTCCTCATTTAATATCTCTAGCAGGACGGCTAAGTTCAGCAGCATAAGCTGTGAGAAAAATCCGCTCATTTACTGATGCAGTTATTGCGAGGCTAGGCTATGTCAGTTACTTTCATAGTATCATGTCTTACGGTATTTTACTATGGAGACGGGCTGCAGATATCGAGTATTTTTTTAAATTCGGCAGGAAAGAGTCATCAGAGCAATGGCCTCCGCAGGCGCGATTCTCTAAGGGAACTGTTTTAGGAGCATGAGGAACAGGGTGTAAAGTTCACTCATCCACCATAGAAAAGGGAGGATCCTCCGACCAGACGGGTGCTGTGTCTGACGGGCCGACTGCCCAACTGTTGATGTCGGATAGTCTTATACATGTCGTTCGCGTGATAAACTCTAATTGCGCGATGCAGCATTTGTGTGACGTCATGTCTTTGATGCGTAGTTCGTATGTGGCGGTGTAACCGCTACACTGTTTAAATATTAAGAAAACAGTTTACTTACCTTTCTCCTTACTATCCACTAACCTCCCTTCACCGGATACAACGGTGCTGAGAGCTCATACCTGCTCACTCGGTCTATCCTCTTCACAATGCGGCTGTCCACAACTCACAAGGTGTAAGTCAGTCAAGTATCTCGGAGTCTATGTAGATAGTTCTTTGAGCTGGAAACCTCACCTTAGCAATCTCATATCACGAGTCCGCAAGTGTATATTTATTTTTAAAAAACTAAGGCACTCCGCGGACTCCCGTACCATTAAAACTGTTTATTATGCCCTGTGTCAAAGTATAATAAACTACTGCATCACAGTGTGGGGTGGGGCCCCCAAGACAACCCTACTGCCTCTGGAACGAGCACAGAGAGCTGTCCTCAAGGTTATGAGCTTGAAGCCGTTTAGATATCCCACCTCGGCTCTCTACACCGAATGTCAGGTCCTCACTGTGAGACAGCTCTTTGTTCTTGGCACCATTCTGCGCAAACATCCCTCTGTGATATACAAGCCGAATGCTGCTAAAAAGCGTAGAGGCTTCGAGGTATGCTCAACTCGCGGATGTAGAACAGCCCTTGCTCAGCGTCATTATGATATTCTGTCCAACCATTTATATAATAAAATAAACAAAGTATGCACCATAGCTCCCATGTGCCATAATGGATGTAAGACCAAGGTCACAAAGTGGCTACTGACAATGAGTTACGATAAGACTGAAGATTTACTACATGTATCAATCGCTTAACTTTTAAGTAGTTAGTAAATTTATATTTTTATAATTACATTTACACAGACTTATATACACACAAGTTTTCACCATATTTTATCTCTCTCTCAATACATACACAAACACATTCCCCTACATAGGCACTTTAACAGACACATCATAACATGCATTTTCTAGTAGTAAGTAGTTTCCTTAATAATAATATACTGTGCTCGTCATACAACTACTGTTATATGTTCAAATTATAGGCGAGGACGCTGGCACCCTAAACACAAGTTAAATCTTACTCTGGGTGCCAGAGTTCATCGAAAACGCTCTTTATTTTAGTTGTTACGATGCATAGTGTTTAGCTAACTGTTTATGTACAATGGAAGATAATAAAAAACATTTTTTTTTTTTTTTTTTTTTTTTTTTTTTTTATATTAACATCATGACGGTACCTTGGCAATATAATATATCTACGAAAACATGTACGTAAGGAAAAAAGAAAGAAATAGCGACCAATTAGTCCAACCGGGTTTCAGACTGGCTAAAGTAGACTCATCCTTCATGGGGTACTATTTAAAATGTTGCAATAAAATACTTCTCCACATACTACAACTGAATGAATCTAATTTTAAATCTGTTACAAAACGCACACTATGCTGCCAAGTATAGGTATAGTTGGGGCATTACATCGCTGACAAAAATCCTTGACTCAACGCTGGTCCAGCTCCACAAGGGCGCATTAACTAATTGATTAGCATTCGAAAATATTTTTGGAGCTGCTGAAGATTGTAAAAACTATCTTTGTATAAATTCAATCTCATAGTTTTATATAATTGCATAACACATGTGTCAGTACTTTGTACCTACTTTAAAGCTAAGTGACTGAGTACGTCTTCCATTGACTTGAATGTGCCCTGGCGGCTGAGAGTGTGTCATGCTCACTGAAATGCCTCGCTTGGTTGAGCCGCTGATCCATACGTCACGTTCGTGAACGGACGCTATCAGTACTACTACTACTCTCACTCTCTCTCTCTTTTAGGTGCCACAGCTTATTTAAATTTTTGAATTGTTTTTATATTTTTATTACGAACGCTTTTAATGTGCACGACTGTTTACATTGTTTTCACATGTATAATTTCAACATGAATGATGTAATCAATAATCTCCATAGGAACCTACTACGCTTGGGAATGGGCAACCAGCTACATCTTTTTGACTGACCGACGACGCCTTGACAATTCAAAAGAGCCTGTTATCTGTCTATTTGAAATAATGCTTTGAATTTGAGTTATACATGGAGTACCTAGCTTCTGACGTTTCATAGGTACCCATGTCGGTTTATGTTAAATAAAATAGATTTTTCTTTTTTTTGGAGCATCGGTCTGTCTGACCTCCAGAAACCAGTTACTGGTATCACTATAAATAAATTAAACCTTAAAATTAGACCTGCACTATTACCTACTAACTCAAATAGCTCATATAACACGAGCTATTTGTGTTTAGTAATTTTCGCAGTTCGTAATTGGCCGCGCAGTCTTAAGGCTTCGATAACCAATAACCCCTAGACCGATCTCGATTGCAGAGCAAACTCCTCGATATTTACCTACACTTTCATGAGTCACGTAACTTTTAGTTCTTTGAAAGAAGCCAAACAAGTTGATGAAAGAATTTTAACCAACAAGTTTTCATTTCCTTTTTTTTGCGTAAATAATGTCCTGTATTCATTTTGATTACTTGAAATTGAGAAATTGTTTTTTTTTTTAAGTAATGGGCTTTAATTATATTAGGTACACACTACATGGTGATCCGTTGGGATGGGTTAGTATCATCATCATCATCATTTCAGCCATGGGACGTCCACTGCTGAACATAGGCCTCCCCCAATGATTTCCAATTTGGCCGATTGGAAGCGACCTGCATCCAGCAGCTTCCTGCGACCTTTATTAGGTCGTCTGTCCACCTTGTGGGTGGACGTCCTACGCTGCGCTTGCCGGTACGTGGCCTCCATTCCAGAACCTTTCTGCCCCATCGGCCGTCAGTTCTGCGCGCTATGTGCCCCGCCCACTGCCACTTCAACTTGCTAATCCGTTGGGCTATGTCAGCGACTTTAGTTCGTTTGCAGATCTCCTCATTTCTGATTCGATCTCGCAAAGCCAACACCGAGCATAGCCCTTTCCATAGCGCGCTGAGTGACCTTGAGGTTTCTTATGAGGCCCATGGTGAGAGGCCACGTTTCAGTTCCGTATGTCATCACTGGTAACACACACTGGTTGTAGACTTTCGTCTTTAGGCACTGAGGTATGTTGGACGAGAAGATGTTGTGTAGTTTCCCGAACGCTGCCCAGCCGAGTCGGATTCGATGATTGACCTCCATCTCGAAACTGGATCACTTGTCCCAGGTAGACATATTTGTCAACAGTTTCGAGAGTAGAGCACCCAACCGATATTGGGTAGGGCGCAACATGGACTTTCGACATGACTTTCGTTTTGTCCATGTTCATCCGGAGCCCTACTTGTTGGGAGACTCTATTGAGGCCTTCGAGCATTGTGCCAAGGTGTTCCAGTGATTCTGCCATAACCACAA
Source organism: Xanthia togata (assembly GCA_963853775.1). Classification (NCBI taxonomy): domain Eukaryota; kingdom Metazoa; phylum Arthropoda; class Insecta; order Lepidoptera; family Noctuidae; genus Xanthia; species Xanthia togata. The sequence continues at coordinate 20,225,494 of OY970798.1, read as the reverse complement.
TATCGTCGGCAAACCGAAGGTGAGTGATGTACTCGCCGTTAATGTTGATGCCGAATCCTTCCCATTCCAGGAGCTTGAAAGCGTCTTCCAATGCAGCGGTGAACAGTTTCGGAGAGATAACATCTCCCTGTCTTACGCCTCGCTGCTGAGGAATAGCTCTCGTGCTCTGCTCCTGTACTCGGACCGACATATTGGCGTTTTGTACAAACACTTCAGCACCTCGATGTACCGATAGTCAATATGGCACCGCTGGAGAGATTGTAGCACTGCCCAGGTCTCGATCTAATCAAAGGCCTTCTCATAGTCCACGAACACAGATGTTTGAGGTTCTCAAAGTTTCGACTTATCGTCACCGAGTCCCAAAACAATAATATACAAGTTTCAACTGTGTATCTTGTATTCGATTGTATTCCTAGTGGTTGGGAACTTGTAACAAAACAATGTTTTAAAATACAAACCATAAAACTTTCTTGACCTGATTCCTAGACAACATTTTATTCTTATTCAACGAATTTGTACCAAATAAATAATCGTAACGCGTGTAACTTTAGTGTACCATATTGATATACTAGCATAATAAATTAACAATAACACAAACACACGTGGAGAGATTACCGTAATTCTATTTACTTTTTATGAATAAGGGAAATTAGGGCAACTCGGGAGTGAGGATAACGGGGAACATTATCCAGTTACATGAGCATTACATTTTTAAGAAAACATTCATTCAGATTGTTATGAAACTCGTGTAAAACAAATTAATACAAACGATTGCAGACGTAGTGAAGCAGAAAAATATATTCTCATTTAAATACGCACCTACTCTAGGTTATTAACCAAATGTATCTCAGTTTGCGTACGTACACCTAGTCGCCTAGACGTCTGTTTTTGAGACTCTTCGAACATAAATCTAGGTGTTGTCAATGCTACGTCTACGCTATTTTCATAGCGAAGGTGATCACTACTTCAAACCTGTTTTCTGCCAGATGTAATGGCGACATTCTAACATTGCTAAATACTCGCGTCAAGGTCGATTTTCGCGTAACATAATCAATGTTACAGTTACACAAGGGCAATTTTGTTTGTTCTATGACTCTTCCGCTTGCCGGAAGAAAGTTGTGAGTGATACTCGTACTTGTTGCTAGGTTAACCTTTACCGCGATATTTCAAACTGTTTGAAAACATGTTGTGATCCTTACTGTCTGTTTTGTCACACCTCTTCAACAGAAGTCATTAACATCGAGACGGTAATCAAAACATGTTTTTAAAACAAATATAAATTTTAACAAATGCTTTTGAAGTCGTATCGAGTACCAAACAATGGTAATTTTCGAGTAGGTACCTATGTATGACAGAATTATATTTTCCATTGTCATATGGAAATGTAATCAAATCACGAGAAACAAAAGCTCGTACGTGAAACGATTCAGACAACCCAAAAGTTAAACAGAGCGGAAATTAAGAACCGGGAAAAGCACGGATATCTACCTAACACTAAGTACAACGATGGCTGCTTATAATACAATTATGAGCTTCAGGTAACATTGTTTCATGTTGCTGAGCTTCCTCATTAGCAGTATATTCGCGGAAGCTTCCAAGTATAGTATCAAAGTATTAAAGACGTGCATCCGGCGGATATGACGAGGTAATTGAACCTAGAACAAAATATATCTGTCCCCAGCTTTGTGGTTTCACCTAGCACAATATTTTTTGTTTGTTTGAGTTCGGTGCCGATGACGTCATAATCTTTTAGGTTTAATTCAATTCAAAATATAATTAATGGACTTTTACCAAAGCACAACTGCCACATGCTTCAGTATTAAATTATTTATCAGCTGATAATGCTTTTAAAACTACTCCACGTGGACAGCTTGTGATAAGGGTGAGACACTCAGATATAGGATAACACCGATAATGCCCCAGTGTAAGCTGGGATTTAGCCGCGACACTTATCCATCATTGTTTTGCACATAATAAATATACTACGCAAACTACTATCTGCAATATGATGCACTCAACGACAGAACAATAACAAACTGTAACCGCACATCGATTTTTAAAAAGGTTATTAAGAATGCTTGTTGATGAACAGCACGTTTACATTAAATTTAAAACAAACAATTCTCCAGTTAATGGAAATAAACAAGAAGATTTTATTACTGATAATAATCGCACGCGTGAACACATTCAAAAGGATCATTACATAATAAACCAACGACAAACACGTTAAAATAATTGCAACGTAAACAATCGTTCAAATTGTCGGTCACGTTCGTCGTTCAAAGCTGCCTCTAAGGCTTTCCGACTAAACCCCTGCAAACGAACTGAAAGGGATGTCGACACTCGTAATGTATCACGTGCCGACATTGTGGCGGCTGACGGAAAATCCGCTCAGTAAAGGCATTTACCAACTGCAATATCTAATATCTCTGCCAATACTTTCAAACTGGAAGCGATCCAGTTCTCATCATTTTTAATTCATTGTAAATGTTGACGTTATTGAAGTTCATTGCCAAAGTATGATGGTAATCATGATAAACAAAGATCATTTTCTCTTAATTGTTAATGATTTATAAGAATACCTTGTTTATACCGCACAGCTGATATTCGAGAATCGAACTTTGAAGAAATGAAATTCTGCAAATAAATAACGCGTTGTTCCGCATTGTTCTGCATTTACATAATGTACTTTGTTTCACTAAAATCATAAAATTGGTACCGAAAATATACAATAGACCAAGGCTGCCCAACCAATTTTGAAGGCGGGCTATAATTTTGATTCCGGGTCAGCCGGCGGGCGATCTAGTAAATAAAACATGCCTACCAGTAGGTGGAGGTGGACCTAGCTATTAAAATACACAACAGACTTAGAGTTACTCATCGTTTGAATAATCAAAAAAAAAAACTTTACTGATACCTAACAAGAGGTTTTTATGCTATCAACCTATAGGATAATAATATGTATTTGGCGACAATTCTTTGGTCGATAATAAAATCAAATGTGAAAATGTTTTATTGTTGGCTGATTGCAAATAAGAAAAACATTCAGTTTCATATGAAGAAAAATATTTTTGAAGGCCTGAAATCTGTTCTCAAAAGACTATCGCCAGCTGATAGCTTTTGGCGGGCCAATTCAGATGCGTTGGCGGGCCACATGGTGCCCCGCGGGCCTGGGGTTGAGCAGCCTTGCAATAGACATTCATATTCAAATGAAATGTTTGGTGTAGGAGGAGTTATAGCTTCCAGTGGTATTCAATGTTTGGATGTCCTTGCAACTTCGCAGAAGTACATATTCACTCGACCTCTGACAGCTAACCTTTTTGTGAAACTTGGAAATTACTATCATGCTCGTCATTTGTGAACTGGATGCAGCTGTCGTGTGTTGACAGTATCAAATAGCCTGCCAGATAGTGGTTGTAAAAGTTTCCAAGCCCGTGAAGAGGCGGCCTAACAATACATTTCCCAGCGCTGATGTGTTCCGGCATTTGAATAGGAGCGCCGCGTTTCTCCACAAGGCCGGCGGCGACTAAATACAGGTGCTGCATACGCATACCTACTGTAAACTATACCTGAAAGACTGTAACTAATCACTCTGAAATATCCGCATAATATATGTTATTAATGAGTGTATTTAATAGTTCCTTCATATAATGGGATTCTTAAAATATTTGGCATCTTTCAGCATCAGCTTACTGCTGAAAATGACTAAATATTTAGCTCTGGTAATGGTTCTCATTAACTGTTTGAGATTCTGATTATTTATAACATTGACTATGATTTTCATGCGCTCAGATTGATATTGTGATTCATGTTTTTATCTTCACAAAGAGCTTTGGCCTGATTAATTGGTGCTTTGAGCTTATTTATTGATATTCCCATATATTGCGTTGTTCTGACCTTTTTGCTCTGTGTGTTAAAAGGATTTAATCTTGGCTTAAGTGGCATACTTACTGCATCCAGGGTTATCAGTAAGTTGCCACATCTAGAAATCCAAACCTAACCAAAATACTGCTTACTTCACACGTTAGACGACAGTCTTATCCTACAAAAACTTTTGACCTAATAGCTCACGAGGTTTATTCAATCGACAAAGAGTTGTCTTGGTATTATCTTCCATCACGATTCCTCTGACCGAAGTCACGTGCTTATTTTACAGAGTTTCGGTCAATATTGTACGTATAGTCTAAGCCGAACTAAATTGGTGTCGCAATACTATGACACCACGTGACGAGTTACAGAATGGCGCATGAAAGCAATCAACAAGACATTCCCATTTTTTTGAAAAGTCTACGCTCAATAGTGCGTCTGAGTAATACATAAGTACACTTACGATATGCATAATATTACGAGGTATTCCATGAAGCACACCCAAACGAAGCACACCCAGACGAAGCACACCTAAAGTATTCCACTTAGCACACCCTTAGGTGGCCTTCAAATAAAATTTTAAAATAATTAATTTCCTATTCCACGAAGCACACCTACGAATATCACTCGCATAGTGCGGGGACTAAGAAATAAAAATGTCGTTAGGAGAAAATATTTATTATTTAAAAGACTAATTTAAATATCTAACATCTTTCAGTTTCATTATAATAATGTGATACAATACTAAAATGACTACTACTAATTTAAATTTTTATTTGAAGCCCACCTACGGGTGTGCTAAGTGGAATACTTTAGGTGTGCTTCGTCTGGGTGTGCTTCATGGAATACCTCAATATTACTACACCTATAAGATATATCCTGTACCCTAATTACGTAATACACGATAAATCGGAATTTGAATAGTTTTGAAACAAATTAATAATCCATTGCTTCATAAGTTCGACAAAAAAATCTGCTCAACAACGTAAATAACGCAATGAATATCGTTGAACTGACAAAATGAAACAAATTTTTCGTAATCGTTTACGAAAATGTGTTGCTACCTAATTAGGTAGCTAATATGATACTCAAGTTTACAAAATATACTAGATCACTGGTTCTTTATTATTTTTATTGTAGGTTTGTCATTAATAATTGGCTCGATTTCATCATAAATTGATCGATTACGTAAGCCTATGTTATGACTATGTAGTGCTTCTTCTCCTCCCATATTATGTAATCCGAGATTTATCAAGTGTTAGAAAGTTTAATAAATAGTGTTTCTTTTTTAACTTCCGACAAGAGTAGGAAGTAATGTGAAAATAAATAAACGATTAAAATCCTTCGCTTATCCGATTACTAAGACGTGGATTAATTTACGCCCTGTTTTAATTTCAAGGCAGCCATGTTCGTGAAAACTAGCCTCGCGATAAAATAACATTTTCGCAATCCATCTTCACATTCTCATGTCGACAGGAAGAACATTGAGAATTGATACGTCGTGTGTCTAATTTCAATGTTATTTGATTCGATTCGGTTGATACATCAAAACAATCATGCGTTTAAAGACTGTAGTTTATATTATTATGAATGAATATGAACTTAGAGCTGCGGAGAAGGTCTCTGCTTGATGGATCGAGGCCGCTCCTCCGGGATAAATGAACATTATAACCAAGAATACGCGACATAATAATTTGTTAATACTACATCAAACGGCCCGTTGTTCTGTCTCACGAATGACAAATTGAGCATTGAACCTTCCAACAATTTTTTTTGTGACTCGTAATAGGCTGAGCCCTTCACTCCTCCAACGTCTGCAGTCAGCCATAAACTGTTCCAGAAACCTCGTTCACTGAGAGGTGGCCTATAAATATTAAACACATTTTTATTAGCCATGAAGTTGATTTCAATTGATCGTGGTGATTTACAGGTGCTTATTTTCATAACGTTTAATATTCATAACAAATTCGATATACTTACCGAATCGACTGAACCTACATTTTTAAATATTCAATGTTTCGGATACACGAGTAACGTTTATCCGAAACATTGAATATTTTATTTTTTATTTTTAGGGTTCCGTACACGAAGGATGCAAAACGGAAGCCTATTACTAAGCCTCCGCTGTCCGACTGTCCATCTGTCTGTCTCATGAACCGTAATTAATAGACAGTTGAAAATTTCACAGATTATGCATCTCTATTGCCACTATAACAACAAATAATAAAAATTGGCAGTTTTAGATCATTTTTGTACGAGTCTCTCTCAACAACTAAACAAGTTAGGAATTTGAAACTTCTGTACATTATGTACGTATAATCGAAAAATACTAAAAACTAAAAAAAAACATAAGGTATTTATTTAAATATGGGAGATTTTCTGCAATTTATACAAATTCAAAGTATCATTATAAAAAAAGATATCTTTGTGATTTTCATTAAGATGAAAAATAATAATAATCTTCGTTTATTATTTTCATTTATTTGTTAAATAATGTACGGTAGAACGGAACCCTTCGTGTGCGAGGCCGACTCGCACTTGGCCGGTTTTATATTATTTAATATATCTTTGCATGCTCAGTTTCTATATTTTCACGTTTTCAGTAAAAGGAAACGAGACCTTAAGGTAATCCGCAATGCACCGAGCAGAAATATTGTTGCAAAACAGCGAATGATTTACCTTTGTTTAACGAATCCCGCAGTTGTTGACTCCTCCCTCTCGCCACGTACATGCGTCACTTTTGCATACTTTAAATACTTATAATATTTCCCTGGTCATTGGTTTTGACGAGATTAAGAAGGATGTACCTTGGTGCTACAGTGTCGCATCGACATACATTTAGTTCATTTCCCTTTTCACTTGTTATGAGTCGCGTAACAAATTACACTTAAGGGTACACTAGTCGACGGCTCGAACTAGTTGGATTGTGTCTAATATTCATGCTAATTATTAGTAATTTATTTAATTATTTAGTGAAATAGACGATGATTTATAACGAACACGAGCGCGTCAGAATTCATGAATCAGACCTTGGGCGTAATATATTGTGGAAAAACTAAAAACTGAATGTATTCACTCAAAATAAAATTATTTGAACTATTGAATAAATTATCTAACTGTGCGATTTCTATGTAGCCATTTTTTTTACTACATAAGTTATTTATTTATGCCTAAAGATGAGTTAAAATTACTGTTGAAATATGGAAGTTTCGACGCTAATAACTTCCAAAGCATTTTTTTTTCCGATTCTGCTTCCATTTAGGGCTATAATATAATGACAAGACAAATAGATACTTATAATTTTTTAGTTTTGAACGTACACAACAGGCAGGTAGAGATGAGGGTGGCGGTACGTATGCTGAATGCCAATACGTATCCTGGCCTCAGAGGCTCTCGGGCCTCGACTAAGGGGGCTCTTAAGCGCATGTATAGAGAGGGGCCAGTTCCCACTTCGTTGGAAGACGGGGAAACTGGTCCTCATCAAGAAGCCGGGGTGCCCTGCGGACTCTCCGTCCGCTTACCGGCCCATAGTGCTGCTTGACGAGGTGGGCAAGCTCTTTGAAAGAGTCATTGCAGACCGCCTCGTCGGGCGGCTGGTGCGGGTGGGGCCGGATTTGGCGGAGAGCCAGTTTGGTTTCCGCAGGGGGCGCTCCACGGTGGACGCCATCATGCGCGTGCGAGCCCTCACGACGGGGGATGCGGTGGCTCGGGGTGGGGTCGTCTTGGCAGTGTCTCTAGACATCGCCAACGCCTTCAATACCCTGCCCTGGAGTTGCATCAGGGAGGCACTCCGGTATCACCGGATGCCGACCTACCTCTGTCGTGTGGTCGAGGTCTATCTGGCGGACAGGGCCATCATCTACCCCGGTCACCAGGGAGAGTGACACACAGGGCAGTAGTGAGCACAGGGATCGATCCTGGGGCCGCATCTGTGGGACATCAGATACGACTGGGTGCTGCGCGCCGACCTCCCCAATGGCGTCAGCGTCGTTTGTTACGCTGACGACACGTTGGTCCTGGCGCAGGGGAGGTCGCACCAGGCAGCGGTCGAACTAGCGACACACGGGGTTGCGACAATCGTGGCCAGAATCCGGCAGTTGGGACTCGAGGTGGCCTTGCACAAGTCCGAGGCCATGTGTTTTCATGGTCCTCGGAATGCGCCACCGTCGGGTTCCCAAATCACGGTAGGAGGGGTTCACATCGGTGTCGAGTCGACGATGAAGTACTTGGGACTCGTCCTCGACAGTCGGTGGAACTTCGTGGAGCATTTCCGACGTTTGGCTCCCAGACTGGACCGGGCCGGGGCTGCCTTGAAGCGGCTCCTGCCCAATCTAGGGGGTCCAAACGCCTCCTGCCGGAGGCTATACGCGGGGATCGTGCGGTCCATGGCCCTGTACGGGGCACTGGTGTGGGCGCGTTCGTTGCGGCGGCGGCCTGCCCGCCGGTTGAACGCGTCCCAGAGGGTCATGGCCACCCGGCTGGTCCGGGGATACCGCACGGTCTCCGGTGAGGCGGCGAGCCTCCTTGCCGGATTGCCGCCATGGGATCTGGAGGCAAAAGTCCTCGCGCATATTTGGGAGTGGCGCGAGGAGGTGAAACGCCGGGGCTTGACTCCGATGCCGCGAGAAATCACGGCACAGCGGACAGAGCTCCGACGGGATCTCATGGCGTCATGGAGAGTGCGATTGTCGCAACCCAGTGCTGGGCACGCCACTATTGCGGCGATAAGTCCCCTCTTTGAAGAGTGGCTGGAGAGGCGCCACGGCGTCCTCACCTTCCGCCTGACGCAGGTCCTCACCGGACACGGCTGTTTCGGGAGGTACCTGTTTCGGATAAGGCGGGAGGAAACGCCCGGGTGTCATCACTGCGTGGATCGCCCGGAGGACACGGTGGAGCTTACGGTGGAGGTATGCCCGGCTTGGGCAGAGCACCGCCGTGTCCTCGTGGAGGCGATCGGTGGTGGGGATCTCTCGCGTCCGGCCCTGGTCCAGGCTATGGTACGGAGCGAGAGGGCATGGGAGGCCGTCACCTCTTTCTGCGAAGCAGTAATGCTCGCGAAGGAGGAGGCGGAGCGCGTGAGGGAGAGGCAAATTTCGCGCCCTCACGCCCCTAGCCGCCGCAGGAGGAGACGCCCTGGGCGTCGAGAATCGATTGCCGATTCCCGGCCACCGTAGGCGCAGGCTTGCGGACGGTGAGCAATGGGTAGCTCGCCGTCCGGTAAGGACCAAGCCCGGGTCGACGGCGCGTTATGTTCCACGCGCGCCTCAAAGAGATGTCAGCGAATGAAGGGGTCCGATGAGACCATTGCCTGCCGGGGTTGCGGGAAAGTCCGAAAGGGATACCGTGGCCCCCTGGCATTGCACAGGCAACAGAAGGAACACGGGTGGGTTTTAGTCAGTAAGAGTCTGACACGCCCTCCCGCTCCACCCAGAGCGGCGGGAGTCATCTGATGATTTCCCACACAAAAAAAAAAAGGCCACCACAGACGATTAATCACCATACTACGTTTTTATGGAAGAATGACCGACTAGCGTACCCTTAATGTGTCGACTAACACCTTGATGACTAATTTTTCCATGTCAACAGATCGTTAGAAACGCTTTCCTATTGCCGTATTGTAAAAACTCTAGTGTGGCGGAATTGTGTCATATGCTGACATATTTCGAACATAGATTGAAATAAATCACATAAAAGGTGTGGTGGGTTATTATATGAATGTGATTTATGATCATTATTCTTTTAGACAGAGTTATAACGCCAATAGACCCGTTGTTGCTAGGCCGACGCTTGTAAACGACTCGCTAAACATATTGTGTAACAACGTGGCCGGGTGCCACCGCGCCTCGTTAATTTATGGCCTCGTAAACACGTAGTCTTTGACCATCCACGTCGTGAAGTAGTGCAACACAATACTTGAATGAAGCCAGTGAATTCATAGATCAAAGACTAAACCACGCAGTAAACATGCTCTTACTTACTCATTCAAAAGTATTTATAAGTTTAACTAATGAAATGATTTACTGATCCATATTGCTAATTTATTTGTAGAAATGTCATGTCACTTCCTGTAAATGTTTTTGTGCACTGAAATATGACTTATATAAAGTGTTCGCAGAATGTCTGTATACAGTTCCCCATTTTTCAGAATGGAATCTCGTTCAGTTTATTTCCAATCAAAAGTAAACATTTATTCATAAGAGCTATAAATAGGGAGTTTATTCTTACTCTCATTTGAACGACTGACAGTTTGTATGTCCGGCATCGAGAGAGTCAGACTAGTAAACATAATGAAGATCATCCATCAAGGTGACTTCAGGTCTATACTTCGTATCGTGTTCCGAGACTTCACCAACAATATTTTTGTTTAATTTATGTTCACGATCAACACATTTCAATTTTATAATGTCTGCAACACATTTATGTTAAGAATCTGCCGCCTCACACCAACATTTTGCAGAACCCCTAATGATAAAGAAAACAAATTCCTGACCATTCTGCTAATGTCTAATCTACTATTCATAATGTCAGTCTGTAACCTCATTTTGTTTAATTTGATTACATAACACCCGCAGAGTGAACATTTTATGAATGGAATCTGGTGAAGCATTTGTTTTATTTAAATTATATTTTCTTATTTTATAAAGACCTACATTTCGTTAAGATTATTTTCTCTAACGTGTCGGTTAACAGTTATGTAGAACAACTGAAGTCTTTCAGAATACTGCAAGCTTGAAGCTTGCGAATACAAGAATTAGGTCGACTGTGTTTTAAAATTGTGTCCTATTTACAAATTATGTAATTTCAGACATTATGTGTGTTAAAGTGTTTTCATTAGGCGACTCATGTTTGACTTTTTTTAAATGACTGACATTTGTAGGAAATTTACTCTGATTTATATGTAGCCATTTGTCCTTACTGAAGATATTTACCTGAAGATAGCACCAAATATTCTAGTCATTAATACAGGTAACTACACTTGAAACATAAGTTATAATGATAGCTGTAAGGTTGTTGTACGGAGCTCTCAAGTAACCATACCGGACAGGTTAGTTACCCAGGTGTCAATGAACTAAAGAATTAAGAGACTAATGAAACTTTAATTGTAAATAACAATAACTTTACTACCATTAATTAAGATCAACAGTTCCGAATTTAATCTAAACTAATATAGTCATTTGGTAGCATTATCTGGAAAACAAGGTTTTTTTTTTAAATTGGTGATGTTATTGATTTCAACGTGCTCTTCTCGAATTTCCACTTTGCATCTTTGCCCTTCGGCGTCCATTTTGGAAGAATGGGGCCCAAAAACACGTTTATGACAATTATTTCCTTTCAGACTTCTTTTGAAATGGCGGCGCGAGCGACAAAGATACGAGGTGGCAAAGTGAAAATTTAAAAAAAAAACACGTCAAAATCAACAAATTATCCGGGAGATTTTAAAATAGGTGACTATTTTAAAATCTCCCAGATAACTTTCCAGGGCCTCAAGTCTGCCATTACAATTAGTCAGAATGGTCTATCATTGATTTCATAATTGTTGATTTTGACAAGTTTGGTAATTTACTAACTTAATGGCGTCATTATGACTGTCCAATGGTCAGCCACTGACACTCCATTAAAAGAAATGGCATCTATTGGTAATCTGGTACATAATGAAAAATGAATGACTGACTTAGGATCGTAATCTGCTAAAATTTTAACAGTTCCTTTGATCAGTGATCTACCATGAGAACGTCATTGTGCAGTCATTTCTTTTAATTCGTTACGAGTATCGTGTTTGTGGAATACAATGATCAACCAATTATCGACCATTATGAATTTAGCAGATTACGAACTTTTAGCAAAATGACAATGGGCTCGTGTTGGAATGACGAATTTATAAAAATAGCAGAATTAAGCCCCAGATAACCCCCTTTTTGAGCACCAAATGACTGTACTTATTATAAAGAGGTAAAATGTGTGAGTTTGTATGTAGGGGTAATCTTCGGAACTACAGATCCGATTCCGAAAATTCTTTCACTAATGGGAAGGTTCATTATACCTGAGTATTATAGGTTATATAAAAATTACTTAAAAAATATGAACGTCTGCTTTACACGCGGGAAAAGCCGCGGGGTACTTATTATCTGAGAAGTGAAAAGTGTGTACAATATTGTTATAATAAAAGTATTCCACAATGTTTGACTTTGACTCGTGACGTAAACGGAAACAATTTTATTTAAACTTTTCTAATAATAGTTACAAAGTTGCCTTCAGTTTGATTTCAGCTCGTGACTCAGTACTTAATGGGCTTTCCCCGTGGACCGCAACGTGCCACTACAATAAATAATTTTATGTTATCATGAAAACACACAAATCAACTTTTTTTTGTACCTAACTTTATAGACTTGGGCTATCAGTCGGATAGCCCAAGTCTATTATATAGGCTGCAATGGTCTCCTCCTCAATACCTGCTTCTTCATTTAGTCAGTTCACTATGACTAATTTCCAAGAAAAGCGTCTAGGTCATCCCACCACGAAATAATCAAGAGTAAACAATTCAAATTAAAAATACTGAAACGTAAATCCATAAAATTTTCCTCACTCATATCTCCACACCATCGAACTAAGAGACCTTAGAACGGACATTAGGAAGTTCATAAAAAAATTCAAATGTTTATTTTAAACAACGGCTATTTAGATTTAGTGCTCTTCTATAACAACAATGACCATGGGAGATATTTGTGAGACCGATAAAGGCCATGAATTCCGTTGGAAGGAAGCTTTATATTAGAGGCTCCTACACTATCTGGGATTAATGGCTGCCATTTGATCTCTGTTAAGTTGTTATAGTTTTTCATAACGCGTGCAGCTTTTCGCCACGCCCTACGCGGAAGCGTAGTAAAAGGGTCAGGCTATTTCGACACTGCAATCCACTCATAACAGTCGCATTTGAGTGTTGTTACAGCTGGAAGTGGTAGAACAATCATTTTATGGCAGTGTAAATCGTTTTTCAGTTTTCAATGTCTTTGTTTTCTAAAATGTTAAAACATGGGCGATTTCCTTACTCTAAATCAGGTAATTTAACATAGTGATATTTATTTATCTAAATTTTTCACACAAAAAAAAAGTACAAAGGCGTTCTTAATGCCTTAGGCATTCTCTACCAGTCAACCAAGGGTGGTGAAGAGATTAGATGGCAGGTGCTCTGTTTGAGAGGAACAAAGAAAAAACATTTTTTTATTAAAATATAGCATTATAAATAATTATAATACACACACACACACATACATATTTAATAAAATATATACCTATATTATATATATACATAATATATACAAATTCAAAGGAGAGGTGTTGAGATGACTCTACTCTATTTATTTTGATAATAATAACTGCAATTTCCGCTTAAATGCATACCTGGTCTGGTGGCTGTCCTGATATCAAGAGGAAGCGCATTCCATAGAAGAATGGACTGAATATGAAAGGAAGAATGAACAAAGTCAGAAGTATGAGAAGGTCAAAGTAGGAGAAGATTGTTAGAAGAACGCAGATTCTTAGTGTGTGAAGAACATAGATATTGGAAGTGAGACATGAGATAAGAAGGAGGAGTGGGAGAGTTAAGAAGGGAGAAAAGCATGGTCAAAGCGCGCAAACTTCTTCTTTGGCGAATGGACATCCATTTGAGCTCAGACCTATAGCTCGCCCTATTGCCAATAATATCACCATAATTCCCAATACAACAATGGATCTGCCTATCCTTTTCCCAACTGTGTTGGGGTCGGCTTCCAGTCCAACCGGGTGTAGTATTTTACATTAATAAATTATAAATGTAAATAATGATTTATTACAATCAATGATTACTTTAAAACCTACACTGTACTGATTGAGTATCCTATTTTAGAAAATCCTTCCCAGCTATTTTCATAAATGCAAATGAGAAACTTCATAAAGTATGGCTATGACGAAAGTTTCTTAATGAAGATGAATTATTATCCAATTCTACTAATTATTCTTTAAGAAGTTACACTTTATCGGTATCTCATATTTTACAAAATATAAAATAAGTTTAAGCTTAAAAGTTTTTGTCAGTGATATATTTTCATAGCATAATAAAGTGCAGATAGGAACTTTCGCCTCTCATGGTAGACGATCTGTTTCGATTAACGGTGAACATAAAATATATAGAAATACTGGGTGAAAGGACGGTAATAAAAGGAATTTAATACGATACGAGCATTTTATTGAGTAACTGGTACTAAATGGCACATCAATTTAAAAGGTGCACTCTATTCAAAATTTGGTCCACGTTGACGTAGTGTTGATACTGAATTTGGCCAATATTAGATTGCTGCACTATAATGTAACAATAAAACATTAATCTTGAAGGGATGACTTGATGCGGGAGGTTCAACTTTTTTTATTATTACAGAATTTTCTATGAACGATCTTTCATGCAAAATGCCTTCTAATTCGAGTCCTAACAATTTTTTTTTGGCTTTAAATTTTATTGATTCTTTTAAATGATATTTAATTCTGTAAGTACGTTTATACAAATATTTTTATACGTCTATTATATTTTAAAAACTAGATCCGGTCAAGAGATGCAAGCACAAGGATGGATAAGATATAGGTACCTTACACACCATATTTCTTTAAGAGGTGTTAGAAAACCAAACTCATAATATTCCGCAGACATTTCCAGCTACATAAGTCTGTGTGGCGATCACGATGATCGAAGGGCTCACAAGAGACTAGAAATAGACGTCGATAGTGGACAGCTCGCCGCGCCCTCGTTCTTCGTTAATCCCGTTCTAAAGGTCGCCAGTCCAGACAGTTACGTAAAAACCGAATTATACACCTAACACTTTTCTGGATCACCATTTTTATCGAAATTACCGTGTTACGGTTTGCGAAAGTCCAGATAAACAAAGTTATGCTGAAAACTCAGTTTATCTAGCAACCACATAAATCGTAGACATCATACGTTATTAAATTTTTTGAAAACTTCCTCATCCAACACTACATTAACACACATACTTTTCTTTACTCTTCTTCCGCAAATACATAAATCTTGTTTTCGGTTACCCATCGCGCTGGAGTCATAAAATAATACATTACTACTAATGTTACTCACCTAATGTTCCCATGAGATGTTCTAGTGTAATGATTTTGTAATACTTAGAATCTTATTGAAAAACAATAACCCAAATTGACCAGGAAACATCATGTCTGATTGTGCAACGCCACGA
Source organism: Xanthia togata (assembly GCA_963853775.1). Classification (NCBI taxonomy): domain Eukaryota; kingdom Metazoa; phylum Arthropoda; class Insecta; order Lepidoptera; family Noctuidae; genus Xanthia; species Xanthia togata. Next base: position 20,210,396 of record OY970798.1, on the reverse strand, counting down.
CGAATGTTTCGAAATCCGGCTGCTGAATGAACGCCGCCCGCCCAACGTGGCCGCCTGTTGCCAAACAACGCCACGCGGTGTCGTACGAGCCGCCCAAACTGTACACCGTGCAACATGCGTTATAAACCCATGCTGACTCACTGACTTACAAACTGAATACCTACGTTTAGTTAAGACCTATACAAAACATTCGGCAGCACCTTGACTGCGCAAATATAACGTTTTATTTCAAATACATTATTGACCTGAAATATTCAGTGGCATTTGTAGAGTTATTGTTGGAAAGCTGTCAAGGGAACACAATGCAATCCATTCGCACCTGATTATGCAATGTAAGGAAAATTACCTGCAACATAAATATCGAACGTTTGGTTTTACATGGATTTCGCTGCACGCTCTCCCTCGTATCTAATACAGGATGTTGAATCTGTGGATCTGTTTGATTCCAATCGCTTTGCTATTAATAGAGTTAATAGCTGTTGAATTTAAATTAATACAAAATTAGATATGTTACTCTGAATATATTGGACACATGAATTTCGTATTATAAGTGTTGCTCCATTGAATTTGAATAACAATGCAACAAAAATAAAGGACGGTGGACTCAATGAATGATGCATGGCACGGAGTAGCAGCTACGTGGTTATTTTCACTTGCAATTCTTTATACATGTACCTATATCAATCACCATCAATAAAAAAGAAAGTAATAAAATTTTGTAAAACTGCAAGACAACAATATTTCACTGATGGCGCCAAAATATTGTTCATGACTTTCAAATTAACAAGATTAATTGTTGACAGCAATAATGATGGGTTATTATTTATAGCATGTTATAAAAAGTGGCTCAGACAATAAGATTGGTATTTAACAATGTTTTACTTCTTGTGAGTCATTCGTTTTTGAAAATAACTACACAAAGTTGAAAGTTAATTTTGGGTTTACTTTTAAAAAAACGTTTTGAAACGGCTAAAGAAGTGTAAGTATTTTATTAAAGATTTTTTTATGTTCGGAATGTTTTTTTGTATGGTGTTAAGGAATATCTATCAAGAGGGCAGTGATGAGTGTTGTGAATCTGGCAGTCGGCGCCGAGAAGCGCGCGCGCCGCGGACGAAGAGAGCCAACGCAGCGCGCCGCCGCGATTCTTCATAGTAAGGCTACCAACTATAGAGACAGCTTTTGTCACATCAGTCATAAAATCTACAAAGAGCATTAGTGCATTTTTATTAATTTTCATATTCACGTTTGTAAAAGGACCTATGTAGTAATTTTGGAAATGACACCTTCAAAATATTCATACCCGTTATAATTAGATGATCATGTACTGAAAGAAATTGTTTGTCGGTTGTCGTCGTTTCGTTTCATGGAAAGAATAACAAGTTCGACATTTTACTGTTTTTACATACGTTCAACAAACAAACGGAAGTTTTCTGAAATGTACACCTACGTTACTACCGGTTTGACCGTCACAGTTTTTCTTTGAACATTAAAATGCTGAAAAATGAAAACAATTATTAGTCAATGAATAATTTCAACTTCTGGGAAAAATGGCGACGACATGTGTAGGATACAGGTTGTAAAATGATAATTTGCCGGTGGGTTCCACAATATGTTAGCTGCGTACGCGCATAGTTGGCGCTGGGCCAGCTGCACTCGCTTCGCGCCGGATGCCGGCAGCCCTAAAGAATTTGAGACCGGCGCGGGCGCGTCGCTCGCGCAGCGCTAACCGAACAATCTACCGGCCGCGTTCCGGCTGCTCGTGCTCAAGACCATCGCAGACATCTCACATCAATTACAATTTCAATTAAATCTTTGTTGCAATCCATATTGTACACATTCAGATGGAAAAAATAAATAAATAGAAACAATTACGGACAATGTCGGGCACAACAAAATTTTAAATAAGTACCTAGGAGAGAGGAAGCTTATTACTAAATATTTAAATTATTTCCTATTTTTTTTAATAGTATTAGTTATTATATTTAAATGATCACTCATTTTTATATTCTCTGAATACTCGTATAATAAGCGTAGGTCAATCAATTTATTTATTTTATTTTTTGACGCCGAGTAAAAAAAAATTGACGCCGAGTCATTTTTCAAACATTTTACAAGTTCTTTTTTGTCCCAATCTAAATAAATCGTGTAACATAACAAAAATAACTTTTTTATGATTATTTCGGTTTTCATCTGCTCTCTATCAGCGTAAGATATTTCTTCAATAGGTATTTCATAGTTTTTTACTGATTTCAATGAAATTATTGTGCATGTTTATGACAGTTTTATGTTTAAATATTTTAACAATGTTCAGTATGTGTAGGTCTACCTATGTAATGTAATAATAGGTCAGGTGCAGTGCAGCTGTGTTAATTGAAATATTTTGTATCACTAGCTGACTCATTTTCGTGTAGATTTGCATGCACATGCTTGTGACTGTTAAACGTTTAAAGCTACTAACATACTCATCTATAGAAATTACGTACTTCCTTCAACAATTTGCGTTAGTCACACATTACTAGGAATTGTCATTATTGAAATTACTCTCAGATGACTTCAACAGATTCTTATTAACATTCTTTTTGTAAATCCAACGCAATTTTAAAACTATTAAGCACTAAACGAACACTAGTCAAGTATTAATGGAACATGACGTAGTTACAAATACTGTACAGAAATTTTATGATAAAAAGCGCAGTTTTTTGTTTTTTTTTAATTGGCTAGAACGTATTTACTCGTTCGGTGAGTATGTGACATTCGCGGACGGATGTCCACTACTCTCTGCCAGAGCGCAGACAGCCGCATCTGACATTGCAGCATGCTTTATTATAAAGAGGAACATGGTCGAATTATAACTGCAATATATCTTTCAGTCATGTGCATTTGAACCTTGCAGGCCAAGGTTTACTTCACTGATGGACGAACGAGGTTGTTCCCACTGAAAGTACTATTGATTGATTGATTTACACATTCCGAAGAATGCTACCGCGCTTGCTTTATGACAGTTATTAATAAGTAGATGTGGCTAACCCTGAAATGTACAGGATGAGCAACTTTGTTGCTCCTTAACTTAGTCTTATTTCCTTTAAATATTTTGTAGTGTTAGTCAGCGTATCAGTTTTCGAAAACACCTAAATTTAACAGTCCTTTATCCAAGGTTCTTAGTTGTTGCATTCGTTTATAACAGTTTGCAAATAAGCTCAAGGATGGTGGTTTTATATTATGTACAATGAAACGGTGAATAAAAAAACTGCGAAGAATATAATGTCAATGACACTTGAACTTTTTAATTGACGCTGGTCGCCAGGCAGAGGCCGAGGAGTGGTGCAACCCATCTGTTGGTGTTAGTTTACAGATAATTAGCGAAGTGACCGACAGCTGCCGGTAACAATCCACTCAAGACCACTCCACAATGCCGTCCAGTTCCGGATCCAACGGAAAAATGTAAATGACTCATTAGTTACTACACCATTACCCGTATTATTTAAATATTTGGTAAAATATGCGTGTTTTATTCTCGTAGACAGTCTACAAGCTTTTCGCGTAGCAAAGTTTTCCATGCCTCAATTTGGGATTTGGTGAACCATAAACCAGCCGAAACGTTATTGCAACAAAGTTCATGATACAATTTCTACCTACCAACGAAGCAGAATCCAAATTACAATAATACATCAAATCCGAGCTGATCGATGTACCCTTAAATCTCGAGCGCCTGGCCTCAGACATTCCGACCCGTGTACGAATCTCTATCCCGATTCCAAATTCCCTAAATACATGTACACTGACGTGTAAATCCCTTATTGTTTACAAATACTATGTGTGTAGTACACGTTATCACGGCCCGTGTCTCAAGTCGCTTGGCCTTCCCCGAGGCCGCGCCTGACCTGGATTTCACCACGCGGCGCCCGCGCATGACTCATTGTTTTGGTGCGCCTGCGTTCGTACCACCTCGCGTATTGTGTTACGCTTCACTATTATACGACTCATAGTTTAGGGTTATGCTATAAAAAAATAGAGCACGGAAATAATTTTGTTATATACGATCGATAAAACAAATATTGAGCAGTTTTGATTTGTAGCGCGCGAAGATATGTTCAATTTTGTTACCAGTTTCTAGGTTAACGCACACATTCGTTATTCATTATTATTTCAAATTATACAAACACATTATGTCTGCAAATTGATCTAATAAAATATGGAAACCGTTCCTCGATACTTAACAATTTTGACTGGCTTTAGAAAAGCCAGTTTGTGGACTAGATCTAATGTGAACTTGACGCTAATACTTTAACAAATGGTTCTTGAGCATATGCATAAATAAAAACTGGGGAACAGCTTGTTGATGAGGGCTCGCAGTACCTAAACAGCAGATTACTTCTTATTTAAGTTATTCCTCTACTTCTTAATCAGTTAAATTATTTTCGTCAACTTAACTGCTCCGGAGTTAAATTTACGAAAAAATAACTCGTCTCTGGGTTACATTCCCAAAGAAAAATTCCCAGAGCAAAGCCTCTTAATAGTATAACACGGAGGAGCAGAGGGTGCTGACCTCACGAGGGAACGTGATGGCATAACATTAAAGTTTTCGAACAATCCTATTCTAATCGCACTCACATTTAGCTGACAAGTTGCTACTAAGGAATTCGTCTACGCCAGGGTTTCTCAAAGTGGGGTATGCAAACCCCTAGGAGTTCACCATTCAACGGTAGGGGGTTCGCGACAAGATTTACGTAATGGTGGCTGCATTAAAAATTTATAAAGTACTATGTGGGTAGCTAGATGACGGGCAGGCGCGTGCGGCACACATGTTGGCGCGCTAATGACGAACGCCTTAACCGTGGATGCTTGAAATAAGGGCTACATTGTCCTTCATCTTTCTCAGGTCTCCGACGAACTGAAAAGGTATTTTCCATAATTATATTGATAATGCTGAAGATGACTGGATTCGAAACTCATTTATGGTTACGACCGACAGAGTCAATTCTAGTTTGAGTATTAAGCAACAACAGTCATTACTATAAATGTTAGATGAATCTCTTCGAGCTGATTTAAAAATTATGACTTTGATTTATTTTTCGGCATCTAGACTGGAAGAATATCCTGAACACTCACGCAAAGCGATGAAATTCCTTTTATCTTTTGCTACAACGTACTTATGTGAGACTGGGTTTTCACAACTAATCATGATAAAAACGAAATACAGAAATCGACTTTATGCTGAGTCAGAATTAAGGCTAAAATTGTACAAAATTATTCCAAAAATTGATTTAATTTGCGACTAGAAACAAACCCACCCATCACATTTTGCATGCGGTGCTAGCCTGAAAAAATCATTCCACTAACCTCAAATTATATTAGATATTACTTCAACTATTTACAGTGTAAACAATTGTTGGTTGGGCAATAAAGGGAAAAAAATCATATTAATATTAAAAATATATTTCTTTTTGACTCTGTATTTGTTACCTTTTATTGAAATAAAAAACCTTATTTTGGTCAAATTTTATTATCCTGGGGTTCGCTGTCATCTGGAAACTTTAATGAGGGTACGTGGAGCCATAAGTTTGAGAAACCCTGGTCTACACCAACCAGCAGGTCGTTACCCAGCATAGTTCAGTAACTTAGGCATTTATAAATAACAATCCATCGTAATCCAAACTTTAATATACATATATATTAACCTAACTAATATTATAAATGCGAAAGTGAGTTTGTTTGTTTGTTTTTTACGCTGTCACGCTGAAACGGCTGAACGGATTTGGATTTAATTTGGCACATCGGTAGACCATAACCTGGGTTAGGACATAGGATACTTTTTATCCCGATATTCCCACGGGATCGAGACTTATGCAGATGAAACCGCGGGGCGCAGCTAGAATACTAAAATGACGAGGTAAAGCGGGATAAAGAAGTTTATTAAAGTGATCTTTTAGTCGCTTTAAGTTTTTCACAAGCTTAGTAAATAATAGATTAAGATGAAATGTTTTAAGAAGAGAAAAACCTGACCCAGAAAAGTGTCGCCGACTTTTAATAACAGTAGGTACTTTCCCACAATGTTTTGCCAAATGTTAGCAATTTGTATCAACGGGATTTATATCTTAAAAGATTAAGAAATTCTTCCAGCTAACATATTTATTTCTAAGACGAGATGAATTTGTTAAACGCTTTAGATTTGTGGAATATTACGAGCGTAAATTAGCAAGTGTTTCACTTGATCTGAAGAGAGTGCAACTAGTAGGTATACAAGGTATAAAATAAAGCCTCATTTACACGATGCAAGTTTCTTGCCTGTGACTTACAGTAAAATTGAAGCAACTACTGACTTGCATCGAATGAACACTGTTTAGACGGTGCAACTTTTATTGTTGCTTCAAGTTATAGTATGCCGCAGACAATCAAATCGCAGTGTAAATCAAGTTTCAAGTAAGCCATTTACCCATGCCTTTCATCAGTCAACTATTCAATATATTCTAGATTCATCATGGATGTCTGGAAAAATTCCTTTTAACGATAAAATCAAATACGCCGCTTTTACTGTGTTTATTTTTGTGTACTCCTGATCTATCAATCATTCGGATAGCAAATAACAACATAACGAACGATTCAATGAACTTTAGTCCGCTTTCTCCGCTAAAGTTCACCCCATAACTGAGTAGCCTCATGCCATCGTACATATAGAAGTAAGCAGGGATCTATCAATCTGTAATAAAACATCCTTAGCTACAGTAAAATAGAATTCGTTTGTAACAATATTCTTGTAGTCATCTTGAAGTAATAAAGTAGAGATGAGAGAGCCACATTAATTAAATTTTATCGCTTCTGCGATTTTGCTTCTTAATTGCCAAATAAGGTTCCATGGAGCAAACCTTCACAATTCATCAGAGGAAACGTGATGACCTCATAAAACTAATACTTACGTAATAGTAACGAAACTATTCACGTGAACGTTTACGTGCAAAGTATTTTTACAATCGTTTACAGCTCGTACAAATGGTGTGCGAAACTACACAATTGCCCAGTTTGTTCACGACAGAGACAACGTTGACTTATTTAGTTGTAGAAATGACAAGTGTAGGTATAATTAAAAAAGCTTTATGACATCTGTGGGAAGTTAAATAGTGTTTGAAAATGTATGAATCACACATTCACGGGATTATGGGAGCGAGACCACGTGCCTAACGGAACCATGAACCACTACTAAGCCTTCGCTGCCCGTCCGTTCCGTCTGTTAGCGGGCTGTATCGCATGAACTGTAATAGACAGTGATTTGTTTTTTGCTAAATATTGTACGGTGGCACTCGCAAATGGCAGGTTTTTGTTAATTATTTTAGGATGGCGTATTACCAGGTGGCCCACCTGATGGCAGGGTCTTAAAATGGCCACCTTCGGTTATTTGCCATGCTAGTTGCATGTAGATGATAGCACGCCAGAGGCAAAACTGAAAATCTCTAAAGCCCTTTCACAAAGAGTTCCAGTTACAGTTTAAATATCCCAGCTACCCTAACTAATATTATAAACTAGCTGAGCCTCGCGGTTTCACCCGCATAAGTCTCGATCCCGTGAGAATATCGGGATAAAAAGTAAAGTAAGTATTCTATGTCCTAACCTAGGTAATGGTCTAATCATGTGCCAAATTTTGTCCAAATCCGTTCAGCCATTTTAATGTGAAAGCGTAACAAACTCAGTTTCGCATTTATAATATTAGTTAGATTAAGTTAGGATTAGTTGCGAAAGTGAGTTTGTTTATTTTGTTACGCTTTCATACTAAAAATTCTACACGGATTTGGATGAAATTTTACACATGGGTAGACCATGACCTGTGTTAGGACATTCCGGTAATACGTTCCCGTGCGATAATTTTTGACCTCCACGCGATCGACGCAGCGGGAAAAAGCTAGTTTTCTTATGCGAAGGAGCTTCTTCGATTGTGATATTTTACAGGATCATATTTGTGCAATCTTATAAGGGTCATTCAGAGGGAAAACATTTGTATATTTACAATAATTTCCCTTCCATCGGCTGATCGTTAAACTGATTGTAATGTTTTGTTGTTCCAATTTTTTTGCGATAACATAAATAAGGCCCACTAATTATGTTATTTTGTGATATCTTGTAATCACGTGGGCCGCCCCGGCATGTGGTTCTACGATGACCTGTTAACTTCTAATATTTATACCATTGGTCATTCGTTGAACTATTCCCGGGAAGTTTATGACCCATGGAAACGTGTTGATTAGCTGACGCGGACTATGCGCACGTGACACCGACTGGCCGTTACACCATCGTAAAACAATGCTCTGTTATCAATGATCCAACTCGTAAAATAATGATTGCATACATTTATTATAGACGTAAAGTTTGTTTGTTTGGCTCGTGGTAAACCATAAATTATTTCTTTATTTCCCAATATATTACACGTTACTTCCAAATGGAGGTTATGACGTATTGCTTGATGGGTATGACGACAAAGAGTGTATTTATTGGATTTTACTTAAACACGATTCATTTTATCCACCTATCCAAAATTGGTAATATCTAGAACATTTTATATGTCGAATTGCCTGAATATTCTATTAAATAGGTTAACTATTATATCTAAAACCGGTTGCTGAGAAACCGCCTACTAGACACGTTGTAACAATTCTTCTCCTTCAACTAGCTCATTCATCTAACATGGAATGGTTCGATGATGATCAATACGACTCGAATTTCATTCATGAGAAAATAATATCTTATATATTACCATTTCATACCGTCCCACACGAAGGCGTGTTTCTAGTACAGCTCTTCCATTCATTAAATATTTCGTGTGTGACAATTGTAAGTAAAACGTCCTAAATGACCCTAGATTTTGCTCAAGGTAAACTTTAGCTGCTCTTTACAAAATACACGCTCTATTCTCCATGTTGTTTATTAAGATAAAAATATACACTCAGTACCTGAGAGAAGAATAGTTACCTAAATAAAATAGTCGCCAAGGAGATCGTGCCAATTAGCCAGTTACATCACCGCTGTACTTTATATCCCTGTAATTATGTGTGTTTTTAGTGCATACGAATTTATTCAGGCGATTCATTTAGAATAAATATTCGAGTATTTAAATAATTATTAAAGGGATCACACTGCATTCCTAAAATTCCACGTGCGGAGATATAAATGCGGTCCTGAAAGCCGGCGTTGATTAATTCGTATGAAAATACGAAAATGCACTTAGAATAGTTTGGTTTTCATAAAGTATGACTAATTTCATGACAGAGGGTCTGTCTGACAAGATTCTGCATAAAGAAATTGAGACAGAGAAGCCTTTTGTCTCACTTTACGAGTTCAATTTAAACTAGCTGGCGTTACTGCTAGCTGGTGTCACCACAGACGTGATGGGTTTTAGAAAATCGTCTACCTTTACAATGTTTGTAAATATGTGAGCACCATGTATTTATCACATAATTAATTTATCTGTTGTTGCTTCATTAGGGTTCCGTACCCAAAGGGTAAAAACGGAACCCTATTACTAAGACTTCGCTGTCCGTCCGTCCGTCCGTCTGTCACCAGGCTGTATCTCATGAACCGTGATAGTTAGACAGTTGAAATTTTCACAGATGATGTATTTCTGTTTCCGATACAACAGCAAATACTAAAAACAGAATAAAATAAATATTTAAGGGAACAAGGCTCCCATACTACACACATGATTTTCTGCCGTTTTTATAGATAATGGTACGGAACTCTTCGTGCCCGAGTCCGACTAGCACTTGGCCGGTTTTTTTAAATTCTTGTTACCTATTGTGGTATAGTAATTTTATTCTAGGTGCATCGTCTTCACATATAATTGTACAACTAATGTACCTGTACAAAATATTGTAAGACATTTTAAAAGAGTGGAGTTTCTTGCCCATCTTCTCCATACGAAAACTGCCATTTGAAAGGGGTGACAAGAAACAATTATTATTTTTTGTAAATTTTGACGTGACACAAGGACCTATTTAAAATAAATGATTTGAATTTGACTTTGACTTTGATATCTATACAAAATAGAATATTTCCTAAAATCATAATTTCAGCCAGCTAATGAACACAAGAAATGTTCATCCCACGATTCCTTCTCCTTAGCAATTTCACATAATTCATTTCACCATCATGATGTTGTTGTAAGAACTCGTAACCAAGTCTAATTTTAGCCCACTCATGCTTCCCCATCCCCATTTAGAAGTCCCTAAATAAAATCTATTGTCTACAATATGTCTAAAACCGCCATTTACTTCCCCCAGCTTTTCCGCACGACAAAAGGAAAACCTTATTTACTTTGTCTTTATTTGTACGTATGTTTTTCACAGAGGTGAATGAACACAGTGGGCCAAGCAGGAACGCGCGAAGTAAACAGGTAACGTTAATACGAACGATTCTAAAATTTAAAATATACTCGTTTTGCGCATAATATTAATTTGGTTTTAAGACTTTATTAATATCTATGAATAATACTACATGTACTTGTCGCAAAAATGTATACCAAAATGCTATAGGATATATACTATATATTTCTATATATATAAGATATACGCTATAGGTTTATGAGTTGTATTACCTAGATTCAAAAGTCGTTTAAAGGAGATTGCCCGATTTTTAAGGAAAGTTGGGTCCCACTGGAAAATTGTTGTGCCCTGAAGATTTTTATTTTAAATAATAGTAAAAACATAGTATTTTCATAATCAAAAACCATTTTTCATTTATTCACCCTGGTTCAAGAGATATCATTGTTTTTCTGTTGTAGCACTAAGAGTCAAATATCTCACAAAGAACAGCACTATTAAGAGTCAAATATCTCACAAAACGTAATGCACTCCAGGAACTTAATAGCTCAGCTCGGTAGTAGCAGAAAAAGCACGTATCGTAAAGAATAACTAAGTAAAAGATTACGGAATTCCAAACTCAAAGCATCTAAACAAAGCAATGACACACGTAACGAACCACAGAACATACGTAAGTATCTCTATGTAGTCTGTGCACAGAACGAAGTCTGCGAGTTCTGTGACATGCACAAGTAAATGTTGCCAGATATTTTTTTTTATAATTTATTAATAAATCGTTATAGATCAATCGATAAAAACTTCTTTTCTACTAAGGAGTTATCTAAATAAACATAGCTATTATTTTTTGTGTCTATTACTTTTCTGAACATTTATTATTTATCAATGAGTATTATGAGTTTAAGCAACCTATTATTGTCATTGTTCCATCGGTTTTACTCGCATCGACTATGAGCATTGTTTATTTATCCAATAGTGTTCGTCATCAAGAATACTTTACATAAACTCATATTTGGCGTACACGTATTGTTGTTCATTTCAGATATGTATGGTACAATAATACGTATAAAAGGACAGGGATAACATCATTCTATCTCATCGTCCTAAAACAAAATACTAACACAGTAGGTAGCGTTGAAGTTGTCAAATGTTGAGATCTAATTGAGATGTAAACTGCCCATAGGTTATACAGGGTGTTTGGCGCATGGACCGACACAATTTTTTGGGGAGTTGAGAGGGTCATTTGCGAAGTTTCACCCAAAGATCCCATGTCCTAAGTGTCACGGTTAATAAGATATGATTTTTTTAGATTTTTTCCAAAAATTATGAACTTAGTTTTATTTAAAAAAGTTCTTTATTTATTTAGAATAAAAATACATTGCAGAATACAATAAAAGTTATTTCGTGCAATTAGAACAATAAACAAAAAAGTAATGACTATTTAAAGGCGAGATTTCGGGTAATTTTGTGAAAAAAACAAAAAAAAACATCTCAATAACCGTGACACTTAGGACATGGGGTCTTTGGGTGAAACCTCCCAAATGATGCTCCCAATCCCCCAAATAATTGTGTCGGTCCATGCGCCAAACACCCTGTATATAATTAAATAAAAAATAATAGTTTTTTATTATTATTTAATATCGTTTTAATTAATATCGATTACTCAATTGATTAAAAGATAGCTTTAGTTATTAAATTATTTGATACCTGGCAACTTTTTTTTGTATGCCAATCAAACCACAGACTACATTGAATCAAACGGATGTCGACGTAATGTTTAACTAATAATTAACTTTATCTTTATTCCCAGGATGAAATAAATTGTATAAAAAATATCCTGTACACAAAAAAAATAGTTATATTTTTTGGTTATTATTAAAATCAGGCACCCGATACCACAAAAGGGACCTGCCCCGTGGCAATCTCCTTTACGTTACGTTTACCGCGCGCGCTCTTGTTCGGGCCTCTTAGCATTAAAATTTCCGCCACACGTTCTTGTTGCAACCAAACGCAACTAAAATGCAATTATTTTCTTAATGTGTTGACTTAGAAGTCTATTGAGAGCGTCCGGTCTGCACCAAGTGCAAAGGGAACTAATAGAATAGAAATCCGACGACTAACGTTTAGGGGCATGAGGAACAGGGTGTAAAGTTCACTCATCCACCATAGAAACGGGAGGATCCTCCAACCAGACGGGTGTTGTGTCTGGCGGGCCGACTGCCCGACTGTTGATTTCGGATAGTCTTATATATGTCGTTCGCGCGGTAAACTCTAATTGCGCGATGCAGGATTTGTGTGACGTCATGTCTTTGATGGTAGTTTGCCGAGGGACATTAAGAAAATAGTTGTACTGTACTTGTTAGTAGTCACATTGTTTACTTTTTTCGAGTGCTCGCTTTACGTCTCAATAAATGACACGAACACATGTTACAGGTCAACAGTACAGTCACGAGCTTTAATTTGGGACCCATTTCCGTTAAATGTTGTTAGAACAATCATAATGCAATAAGGTCGAAACTTTGAAACTTTGCTTTAAGGTTGAAATGTTGAATGTCACGTTAAGACATAAAATGTCTTATCTAATCGACCTATGAAATGATAACCTCGTTGCAAAAAGCTATCATTACGATTTTCTAATTACGAACATGTGTCGTGTCAGTGTCATTTAAGAAAATAGTTTGATGTGATATTTTCACAAAATATAATTTACCAATTAATAAAATGCTTGCGGCTAATCGTGACCAAATAAGGCTCCAAATTATTGATTTGCACGAACAAGGAGTAGGCATTCACGAGATATCGCGACGAATAAATGTGACAAGAAACACAGTTCGCCGCTGGGTTAGACGCCACGGGAACGAGGAAAATATTATTGACTTACGACGAAACAACCATCACCCGCAAGTTATAACACAAGAGCAGAGCCGCTTGATGCAAAGGCAATACCTGATGAATGGATTTACGCCAACGAGGCATTTTGCGGAAGCGTTTGAAGTCCACCTTTCAACAGTTAGAAGGCATCTTAAAGCTATGGGACTGCATCACAGGCGGCCTGCAAAAAAAATTGCGTTGACGGATGCCCATAAAGCTGCTCGACTTATTTTCGCACGTCAGTATCTAAATTTTGATTGGACGACGACGGCTTTCATCGATGAAAAGACTTTTCAATCTTCCCAAACGGGCAGACTACATTTGTGGCGAATTGACAGGACGCGATACACGGAAGACCACGTCATAGATAACAACGCGTCTGGTCGCATTACAGTTAACATGTCTGGCTGGATTAGTTCAGCCGGCATTGGAGAACTAATAAATTTACCACCCAGGGCCACTGCTCAAGATTATGTCGATTTATTAGACGAGAGTGTCCTTCCAACATTGCAACTATATTATCCACAAGAAGATGTTGCTCCAATAAACTTTGTTCAAGATAACGCAACAATTCATACGGCAAGAATCGTTAGAACTTGGTTCGACAATAATAGAGCAAATTTAAATCGTATTCCGTGGCCTGCAAAGTGTGCCGATTTAAATCCTATAGAAAATTTATGGGGCTTAATGGTTCAAAAATGGTCAAATAGAAACGAAAGAACTAGAGAAGCACTTATGGATCACTGCCTCACAGTCTGGGAAAGTTTAAGGGGTACTGACATATGTGACAAATTGATTGGATCCATGCGTAACCGGCTCCAGGCTGTGATTGACAATGAAGGTGGATATACGCGGTTTTGAATATTTATGATAAAAAAAATACTGGAGAGATTTAAATTAATTTAGTCGTAGCCTTCGGTGATAAGTGTTTATTTTGTGCACCGCTAACCATGCTTTCTATATAATTGTGTTAAGATTGAGGTTTGTGTCATAAATGTCTTAATAAATATAAAGAATAAATAACTTTGTTTTTCTAAAGATTTTATTAATCAATATTTTAGCTGAAATCTTCTAAGCCCCCATAATCATAAACGGCCTTTAAACCTATTTTATTTTAAATATGTTGTTTTGGTCCGTCACTTTGATATTTATGTTTGAGAAAGAGACAAAACTTTTTAACTAATATAGGTTTGAAGAATAAGCGGGTTAGTTGACTAGCTATCATATATTGACAATATAATTTTGTTCTTTTTTATTTGTTTCTTTTTTCTTATGGGACCACAGGACCAAAAAGTAATTATTACTCGGAAATCGGTAATGATCGTTTGCCCTCGCTCCAGTTGACGTTAGCCCCTAGAAACGTAAAGTTGTCGATGGTAAACATTATGACGTTTATTGTTTGTGCAGTGACAGCGTTAACATAATAGCTCTAAATGGCGAAAGTTTGCTACACGATATTCAACCTTAGGTGGGTCCCAAATTAAAGCTCGTGACTGTACAAAGGAAACTTTTTAATTGTAGTGCGGTCGTTTGAAAGTTGACAGTGACGAACTCGGGGGAACTGTTAATGGGAATTCGTTACTACATTGTAGTGAGTGTTGACCGGACTGCAGCTTACTTTTGACTATCGAAAATTAGAATAGTTTCAGTTGAAAAACAGCAGTGATACTCGTAGCCTAGTGGTGTGTCTGTCGGACTGCCAAGTCGACGGTGTCGAGTTTGGACGTCGACGTGGTCGACTGTTGATGTCGGATAGTCTTATATATGTCGTTCGCGCGGTAAACTCTAATTGCGCGATGCAGGATTTGTGTGACGTCATGTCTTTGATGCGTAGTTTGCCGAGGGACATTAAGAAAATAGTTGTACTGTACTTGTTAGTAGTCACAATGTTTACTTTTTTCGAGTGCTCGCTTTACGTCTCAATAAATGACACGAACACATGTTACAGGTCAACAGTACAAAGGAAACTTTTTAATTGTAGTGCGGTCGTTTGAAAGTTGACAGTGACGAGCTCGGGGGAACTGTTAATGGGAATTCGTTACTACATTGTAGTGAGTGTTGACCGGACTGCAGCTTACTTTTGACTATCGAAAATTAGAATAGTTTCAGTTGAAAAACAGCAGTGATAGCCTAGTGGTGTGTCTGTCGGACTGCCAAGTCGACGGTGTCGAGTTTGGAACCCAAGGCAAGCACCTCTGACTTTTCGGATTCATATGCGTATTCTATAATCACTTGCTTCAAAAACGGTGAAGAAAAACATCGTGAGGAAACAGGCATGCCTTTTTTTTTGGGTGGGCAATCATCAAATGACTTCTCCCGCTCTGGGTGGAGCGGGAGGGCGTGTCAGACTCTTACTGACTAAAACCCACCCGTGTTCCTTCTGTTGCCTGTGCAATGCCAGGGGGCCACGGTATCCCTTTCGGACTTTCCCGCAACCCCGGCAGGCAATGGTCTCATCGGACCCCTTCACTCGCTGACATCTCTTTGAGGCGCGCGTGGAACACAACGCGCCGTCGACCCGGGCCTGGTCCTTACCGGACGGCGAGCTACCCATTGCTCACCGTCCGCAAGCCCGTGCCTACGGTGGCCGGGAATAGCATGCCTGAGAAATATTTCTCGCCGGCATGTGAAGTCAAGTCAGGCGCCCATGGGCGGCTTTAAAACTTTGACACCAGTTTAGCTACTAACACAAAAAGAAGAAGATGTTGAAAAACAAAACATAAATGCATTAGCTAATGGAAAAGGGTTTGTGGGAAAATAGTAACTGAAATACTAAGGTGTTGGATGTTGTATCGGTACTGCTTCCAGTACAACACCTTCATGTCGATACTAAAATAAGGTTGATCATAATACACCGTTAACCTTTTGCTTATCTGCATATTTAGATGGAAAGTTAAATCACAGTTACGGGCTTGCGAGACTGCCTCATTGGTCTAGTGGTCGCAAGCGCTACTGCTGAGCATGAGGCCCTGGGTTCGATTCCCGGGTCGGGCAAAGTGTTATTGGGTATTTCTATCTGGAATTTCTCAGTAGCAGCCCGGAGTCTGGATTTGTGCCCGGTTCATGGCAATAGGCTCGCCCCCTATTACATGGGATTTAAACATAACTGGCGAAATGTAGGTGTACCTACTACAGCTACACCTCTGCCCAACCCTCCGGGGAAACACGGCGTGATGTTATGTTATGTTAAATAATAGCAATATTATAAACAATCAAAATGGCAAAGTGTGGGAAAATGCCATGAAAAACATTATGCAAATGATTTGGCTTACTCGTGTGGCTTCAGCCCTTATCAGCTGTCACTATGAGCGAAAGAAATAGCAATGTATATCAATTTAAGTACAAACCGCGTAGGTGTTAGCTAACCTTTGAAACACCTTCCTTTGAACATTGAAATTAAATTAGAACACTAGAATTATTTACTTGAACAAAACTTATTCAAACAAGATTCTTGAGACAACGTACGTGATCTTTAAACCAATCATATATTTTATCATTTAGTTCACTAGTTGCTATCTAATATTTTCATACTCACCATCATACTGCTGAAAAAAAAGGTTATTGACCAACCCTTCGGTAAACATGTACCATACGAGACAGCTCCGCGTCCGTCTGCAGGATACAAAGGAAGTAGGGCAGATTCAACGGCCGTCGGAGTCGGTAGCTGTGATCCTACAGGTGAGGTGTTTGACCGCGCACGTACGAGTCGCGGTATCCGTGTGGCGCCCAACAAATTAAGACGAACAGATTAAGTTGTCGCGTGACAAGGAGGTATATGTAAATGGAGTCCTAACATGCCTGTTGTAGAAATATCTTACTGAATTGGACTTTCAGTTTTTATCAGAATTGGCTCGTTGGTTTTATGGTCGCAAGCGCTAATGCTGAGCATGAGGTCCTGGGTTCGATTCCCGGGTCTGGTAGTGTTAGTGGGTTTTCCATCTGGAATTTCTCAGTAGCAGCCCCTCATCCTCTATTACACAGTGTGTGTTCTATAGGTACGTCTGCATAACCCTTCAGGGAATACTGGCGTGATGTTATGTTATGTGTTACTTATATTCGAAATTCTGAAAAAAATGTCGATTGACATTTCAGTTTTCAGAATCTACGTATCTAGATGTTTGTAGATGAGTCTCTATAAGAATCTTTCGTGATAAACTAAAAATGATAATGCTAGTCTCCGGATTGGTGTGTTTTTAGTATTCAAATTATGATATCCCGGGCTTTACGTTTCTCCACTGAGCCATGAAGTTTTTCACAGTGAGAAGACTTTTTCCGCGCATTATATTTTATTCTGTAACATAATTAATATCTCTATCTTCGCCTGTCATCACATAGTTCTCCTTCTCCTTTCTACTCCATGTCACGTAGGAATCCGGCAACACGCCGGAGGAACGACCCGCGGTCGCCGGCCGACGCGGCGGCGTGGCGCGGCGCCGCTTGTCGCGCGTTCGACGTTTGAACGTATTTCAACGCATCTCTCGCTGAAAAACGATTTCCTTTATTTGTTACGCTATAAAATTTAATTAATGTGACGATTTTTTCGTCCATAATGTACTTTTCCTAACATAAAGATTTTTAGTACGCACACATTTTTATTTTCATGAAGTGAAAATGAAATAAAACAGAATGTGAGTGACAACTATTTCTTCTCGAGTCGTAAACCTCAAATAAAAGTTATTGTTTCCTATTACGCATTACCAAAAAAAGCTGTATAGTTGTGCAGAAATATTTACAGAAAAGATACGATTTCAATGGTGTGAATCTACTTTATCTACGTTAGAATCATATAAAGTTACACCCACTTGATAAAGTTTGAGATGAACAGTTTGGTCTATAATTAATTCATTACCTAAATAAAAATTGTAACATAAAACATTTCAGACTTAAAGTACCTACCAAAACTGCGCAACTATAATTTTGCTCTCTTAAATTCTGATATCAAGCAATTAAATAGCCACTTGATATTTTTATGACAGCATTGTGTTTTTAAATCTTAAAATAATATCACTAGCTAAGAATTACAACATTAACAAACATTATTCAAAGAAACAGCTAGTCTCATTAAAATAGCTAGCTGTCAAACTACCCACAAGTAGTTATTTGTAAGAAGTGTTAATGTCATTGAAATGTAAATACATATACCTACCTGGAAAAGTAATTTTTCACAACGACACATAAGTCGGGGTGATTCAGACATTCGGTTCAAAATCGTGGGCGACGAATAATCCGTTTTATTTTTACAACTTGACTTGTGATTCAATAAAAAGGCTAATATTAGCAACTTTACATGTTTCTTCTTGTTACACTTTTTATTTTCAAACATATTTTCGAAATTTTAAGCTCTTTTTGTTCAAGAAATATCCGTAAACTGCTTAAATTACGGACGTATACAAAATTCTTTAATGTTTATTTGACAATGTGATGCCAAATGTAGGAACATTTTCACATACGTTATGTCTCATTTTACATACTGAAACAACATCTAGACGCTGAAAGAAAAAGTACCAACATTGTACATAAACTGTGGTTTATCAACACAAACAAGACCTTTCGATGCGCAATAACGAACTAAATAATATTGTTGCAAACAAGATCATTATCGGTCGGCACTTTGTCAAAGTTATTATAGTACTGCTGGCTTAGGGATAACACCCTTTTACTTTACTATCAGTTGTTGTTTTATGTTGAATCTAAACAAACCACAACAAAATACCTAGTAAACTACGTCGATTTAATTTTACCCTTTAACGAGCCCGAGGAATACCATTAGCAGTGTAGCAAGCAGAAGCAAACCATTCCATGAAGGCACATAGGTACTTGTAACTATTCTCGTAATAGAAACACGAACATTTTATTTCGTACTAGCGACCCGCTCCTGCTTCGCACGGCTTATACGACTTGAAAAAACATCGAGTTTTCTTAGGTAAACGTAACTTTAATATTAACGTATTATACACACTGCCCCGTTGGTCTCGTGGTTGCAAGCGCGACTGCTGAGCGTGGGGTCCTGGGTTCGATTCCCGGGTCGGGCAAAGTGTTATTGGGTTTTTCCATTAGGAATTTCTTAGTAACAGCCCGGAGTTTGAAAGTTGGCGGTGTGATACCCCCGTACCTCGGAAAGCACGTTCCGCCGTTGGTCCTGCGCCTGATCTCTCTCCGGTCGTTTCGGATTGCCATCCCATCGGACTAAGAGAGTGAGGGAAGATAGACTGCACCTGCGCACACACTTGTGCACTATAATATTATCTCCCACGCCGAAGGCTAGTCTCCGTTGAGATATTGAACGCCGTGGCCGAAATACGGGAGGACTATATATAATATCCTCATCAAAATCTGTTGCGTGGTTTAGAAAAACAACACGGATATACAGACGAACGCGAAAAGCAACTTTGTTTTACAATTATGTATACTTATAGGTACATAGATAAAGATATAGAAGAAATAGTCAAGTTTGGAATTGACCCAAAAATGTGACTCCGGCTGTGCAAATTGCACATGAAACTTTTGTATAAGTACGTACTCATGACGCAGGTACTTAGAATAGCTGTCTTTGAGCTAAAATACTGACCTGTTAGGAAATTCACGCAAATAGATAAACTTTAGCGTTCCTTCACTTTGTTAATTGATGATTTATTCTCAGACGTATTCAATTTTTATTAAAGACTAGCTTCCGCCAGCAGCTTCACCCGCGTGAGATCTTTATAAATTATAGCCTATGTTACTCAATGATAATATACCATTCTACTGGTGAAAGATTTTTTTTAAATCGGTCTAATAGTTTTTTAGTTTATTCATTATAAACAAAAATACAAATCTGTTCTCTTTATAACATTAGTGTAGATAATATTAACATTTACATAAGTTAACAGTATAAAAATAGTATATATATATATATATATATATATATATATATATATATATATATATATATATATATTGGAACCTATTTGGCGTCCAATATGACGTTTTGTGCATATAATGTGACGTCCACCTGCTTATGGCGTCTGGTATACGGACGCCCAAAGGGAAACTGACCACAACGTACTCTATAGGTTCTACTGGTTATAGATATATAAACTTTTTGTTCCAAAATTGGACGTAATTTTTTTTGCGATCTACCTGTATTGTATATTTTGTTAGTTCAGTGACTTACCGTTCCAAAAAAAAGATGCGCTCCTGTAGTAAGCAATCATTTCATAATTAGCCGTAATTGACGTCCCCGCGTTTAGTCCAAAATGCGACGTTGCCACTTTTCCGTGTGTTTGGGATCGTGATTCTTTTCTTGTTTACATTCATGTTTCATATTTTTAATTTCGCTGCATATTGACAATGCGCGAGCACGTTTAGTCTGTGACTAAAAAGACGTCCGTGATTGTGATTATTGAAAATGAATAAAAATACCGACGTAGTGAAAGGATTCTCCAGTTATTGCTTGGATTTAAAGGTAAGATTGCCATATTATTATTATTATTTTCCGCGCCGCGGGGGGGGCGGAGGGGCTCGCGGCGCGGCCCGTGCCCGTGCGCTGATGAACGGTTACTAGGAGACCATCTATACATTACATACTTACCTATCCTTTGAACTTAAGGGTATGTTTTAATTTAGTAATTGGGATAACACTTGTAGAAAATACTTACTTGATGAGATGACCCAGTGAACTAGAGTTAACTTTTTAGCCGCCTCAGAATTTAAATGCCTAAATAGAAGATCCCTCTGACATTCGTCTCGCTTAGGTAGATCATGCAATACTGCAATATCGTTATCGCATTTTCGCGAGAATGAGAATTTCGCGATTAGTAAAATGAGCTGCGCGATGGGAAATCCCCGATACCGACGACAGCTCAGAAATGCGTCAGCTATGAAAACGCTGCGCCCGCCGCACGTTGAGTTGGGTTCTCAGGATTTAAGTAAAAGGTGTAAAATAGAGTAGAAGTGAAAAGTACCTACCTGTTTATAAAAACTAGCTTTTTTACTTATTTTTTTAATATTGCTCTGCTGTTATATTATATAATTTATTTTTCTTACAGAAAATGAAAAAATATCTTCTTAAAAGCGTGATATAAAAAAGACTGATAAGTGTTTTTTTTTTTTTATATTACTAAGGTATTTGGGTCAATATCAACAAAGTACACTTTTTTTTAATTTTGGTGGAGAATTTTTTTCTTCACTTTTCGTGAAAAATAATGACCTGGTATAAAAATATAAAGTCCAAAGTAAAAGGATCTTCAAGAGGACTGAGAATATCTCGATAACTTTTTGAGATATTTTAGTTCAAAGTCTAGCGTGGCCACCAAAGTTGAAAATCGCCCACCAAAATCGAAAGTGCCCACCAAAACTGAAAATCAGTGGCACCAAAATTGGATTTCTCTGTCACAAACCTTAATCTCACTAATAAAGCTCAATGTAACTAATCTCACAAATTCTCGGGAATTATCAATAACTTTCATTGGTTAATAATACTCTATTGTTAAAATATATTTATTATTATTTATCTGGTAAACTCATAATGATAATTATGAGTTTATGACACAAAAACATGAAAAAAAAAAAACAATAATCTTATTATTGTAAACAAAATTACTTGCCAACAACTACCTACAAAAGTTTCCAATACAAAACTTAGAAATAAAACATGATTAAAAAAGCAATAACAAAATACAATATTAATTACATCACTGCGTATTTTTTTACTCTGATTATTTGTATTTTTACTCATTGTGTTTCGCGTAGGTAAGGCAACTATCTCATTTGATTCTTTAGTCTTTAGTATTTTACTAACATTTCCTAATCTTTGTACTTGTTTCCTGTAGGTAGTGTTATCTCTTCTAAGTTCTGAAATTCTTCGCTGCAATAACTCTGTCTCTTTGGCTTAACTTTATTGATATCATCGAAATTTATTCTTAAGCTCACGTTTAAGGTCCACTGAAGTAATTGATGTATCTGATGTTGGACTATTTGGGCATACTATAGGAACAGTAGAAATATCAATGCTGCTGACTCATGGAGATGTAGGGGGCGACAGCGCCGTAAGTTCAACAGGGCTACATGTGCGAAGATTTCATGGCTTACTTGGTTGTGGATTAGTACGACTTGTGGTCGGTTGTAAGCAGTTGCAGTATTGACGTTGCGAAGTCATTTGATTGTAAGTTCTGGTGCGAGTGTCTGGACTACTGCAATCACGACAGGTTCGAGGACGTAAATTTCTAGTAACCGAAGTATGTTGATGTGTGCTCTCATTATCGAATTGTGAAGATCTCGTCGTGCTGCTTGCAAGAGAGTCGTGTGTATCAACAACTCTACAATTAGGTAAGATGTCTTGTTGAGAATTGCTGTCACAAAGTACATGTTGGGGTGACGTATTTCATTCTGCTTCTCTTGCGAGCCTTTTTGTTGCTTTTTTGTTTGATAATATTCTTGTTGATATATTTTATTTCTTCTTTGTAAAGCTCGACGCTCGCGTTGTAACTTTTGTTGCTGTGAAACCAGTTTACCTTCTCACTTTTTTGTGTGATTACTCTCCCTTTCTCTTTTTCGTAGTGTTTCAGCATGTTCAGGATTGCTCTATTCTTGCTTTTCTTCTTCTTTCTGCCATTCTCTTTTTAAGCAGCCTATCTTCATTGGTCAGTTTTGGCATTCTAAAAAGCAACAAAATAAAAATATATGTTTATGAAACTTGATTCTTATTAGTGCATGCCACCCTTATAATGATAGGTCTTACTTACTGCCCAGTACATAATATTGAGTTTGCTAATCAAACTGTCTTACACCGTAAAAACTGGCTATATATAGGTACAAACAATACATAACAGTAAATAATTAATACTTGGTGGCTCGTTTTTTATTTTGGTGGCATGAAAACGCCACCAAAGCCACCAAAATTGAACCACCAAAATTGGAACCAGGCATAAAAAAAAACTTTAAAAAAGGGGTTTTAAGTTACCATTCAATTAATATCACTGATTTATACGTAACCCAAATCACTACTTATAACGTGTAGCTTACTTTCAAAACACTTTAAAATCAACAGCAAATCGATCCACCAAAAATTTAACAATTCTTGTCCCCCATGCCACCCAATATTATACTTACGTTTTTGCCGGGAAATCACAGCACTAATCACACACCTGAAAGAATGAAGCAGAAGCGCACGACTGAGAGATGCGATTTAATAAAACGCGATTGATCGCACACGCACGAAACTTCATGTTATAGTCAGTTGAACAAGTGCCACCAAAATTTTGTTTTTTGCTTGGACAAACTTTAATCGAGTATGCTGTGCTTTCAAATTGAATTTTCTAATATGGTTTAGTTATTTTTAGAGAACGTGTATTGTGCAAGTACTAACGAAATAGTTATTTTTTTATTCTACCTTAAATTGTTACTTTGGTGAATGCAATTATATGAAAAAATGGAGCTGGGACAAGCCACCCAACTTGAATTTGAAGGGGTTTTTTTTTTCTCCTAATTATTAATATACATTTATTTCAAAAAGAAATTGTGGCCCTAATTGAACCAAGTTATGTAGTTCACTATAAAAAATAATAAGAAACATCCTATCATTTAACACCTCGATTCTCAACGTGGACACATAAAATTTGCCGTGGGGATATTCACCCATTTCATTAATTTTTTAAATTCTCACATACACACAAACTTTCACACTTATAATATTAATATGATTAGTATGATAGCCTCAGTTTAGGCAGGACGGAAAACGAAAATAAGACAGTATTACCATTGCTTAAAGTAGCAAATCAAGCAAAAAAAAATTAAGCCATGTCTTGCGCATAATTTCTGTATTCGGGAATACCTACTCATGCTATTATTAATTATTATATTTTAGACAAATGCAATATGCTCTTATTTTCTAAGAACCTACTTTTTAACTGAACTAAGCTTTAAATTGCTTACAGAAACCCAGACTACCAGAACTATCGTGCAAGAAGAGATCAGGAGAAATCAAATGACGAAGTGGGGTGGGACTGATGCTGAATTGTCAAAACACACTTTAGATAAGTTGCATCCAGATAACAGCCCTGAAAATGTATCTGATTCTGCTTGTGAGTAGACAAAAGTAATTATTTCTCAATCAAATGCATTAATTTATAATTCTGCTTTTATTTCAACTTTCAACTTTTCTTCTTCATAAGTTATTCGATTTGCGTGATTGCGAACAGTCATTATCAAAGTCTACTAAGTTTCTGATTGGACTCAAACTTATTGAAAATAACTTGAAGTCCCGGTTATTCCATGTATTCCGCTTAGTGGCAGCGACTGATCAGAACTACATTTCTGACGGGGATTCCCTTAACTGCACAGTTGTACATGTACCTACAGCTATTTTCAACTTATTTTATATCTCTCTTTTATTTCAGTTATTTTGAATGCGTGCAACAAAATACCCTAAATACAGATTTTTTAACATTGTGGCACCAATTGTCGGATATTGCAGGATAAAAATAAATAAAATAAGCATATATTGTGTTATCTGATACTTTCAGATTGAAAGATATTTAACGTCATTAATAAGAAAATATACGGATATATTCATCAGGTTGAAGAAGGTATTCACACTGCATTATAATTGGCGTCCGTTTAATATTATATTTAAAAAAAACATTGTTGTGTAATTGTTTTATGATAGTTAGAGAAAATTAAATCAAGACTGTTATGTGCCTATTATATTTTATAATATTGTGTTGGTTGTTTATTTAATAAGACATGTTTTTGTGTACATCGCAATTTTGTTAATAGTATTTATATGAATCATTCATGCCGCACGGCATTTGACATCTCTCTTAAATCATTAATGTTGCACAATAATTGGCGTCCGTTAAAAAATAGTAACGTTGTAACCGTCGAGATGCTTAACAGTTTTCTTTATTTCCAAAGTTAAGTGGTTTTAAACTGATTTGCACTAACTTTTTTTTTAAACATCCAGTGATCAGTGAGTGATAAAGCTATTTGTTATTAAGAAACAAATGTGCAAGTCGCGAGCTACGCCACAATAAATATAACGTAAGACTTTGCTGCAGTGCACTAACACAGTTCTTATTTGCTAATTATAAAAGTGAAAAACTTTCTAGTCTAGATTACAATATTATAGAACTTGTTTTATTGTTTTTAGTTTTTAAAATGGATAATATGGCAGATATTGACATTTTTTTGGAGAGGAAGTTATTTTATTACATCTTGAAGAATAATCTTAAGTGGCCATGGCTAGAGGTACATTTTACTTTGAGATTTAATTGTATTAATTGTCAAAAAGTTCTACTTGATTATTACGATCGACCCCAACATATTGTTGCTGACATGAATGCGCCTAAAAATCAATTATTTTTGCTTAGATTAGATAGATTTTGGTGCTCCGATTGTGATTATGCGGTGTACGAACATTATCCCAAAGATGAATGTGATTATTGTTATGCACATTATGATTGAAAATAACCTAGTAATTGAAGTGTTTAAGGCTATTACCTCATATATGTTATTGCTTCTCTATTAGGATAGTTCTTTGCCTGCGTATTTATTATTTAAAAATATGGCATCCGATTAATATTATTGAGGCATTAAATATTAAGTATTTGTTTTTTTCTTCATTTAAGTTTGATTTTACTGTTGTAACCTACCCATGTTACAAGCGGTTTGGACTGGTGTCCAAGTCTTCAAAATATACGTCGTATTTGTTATTTCACATTGTTAGGTATTTCACTTCCTATTAAATGTAGAATAAAATTATATGGATGTCAGTTTTTCACAGCATTCATGCTGCTTATTAGATACCTGACGTCCGTTATATTATGTAAGGAAACTATCAATTTGTTAATATTTTGTGCAGAAAATGCATTTTAAGTTGTATTTTATTTTTTAATTACCTATGTGATAAACAGATCGGACATGTTTACCTTCCTATACAATTATGCAAAATATACCTACGTTTTGTTTGCACTTTCAGATTGTAAGACATTTGGCGTCCTTCAAAATGTAAAAAAAAAATATATATAAGTACGGATATCATCTGAAAGTATTTCCCACCCGACCCTTGCTCGCAGAAGCGCCAGCCCGCGTTACGCTGAGAAAAGTAGATTTAAATTCCCCGATCAATAATAATGAAAATTTGATCCAGCCTGTCCCACCTTGCTGTCCCCCCGCCAGCGACGCCCTAAGCCGAGGTTCGTACCCCACAGGGGGTGCCCTTAGCGAGCGTTCGCTTAGTATAATATAGAATAGTTTATGCCCCTGGCTGGAGGCTTTAAGTTAGTAGCTTAAGGCATCCACAGGATAGTCCGGTTAAGCAGCTGCGACCTCAATCTGAGAGTCAACTGCGAGATGCCATATCAAAAAAAAAAAAAAAAAAAAAAAAAAAAAAAAACTGAAAGTATTCTCACTGCACTATAATTGGGCGTCCGTTTATTATAATGAGACAATATATATTTTTTGTTATTTGTGTAGTTAGTGCATTTAAGTTTGATTTTATTGTTGTTACTGACCCATATAAGCGATTTGGATTGGTGTACACGTTTTCAAAATATACTTTGTATTTGGAACTTTTACTTTGTAAGGCATAAAACGTGCTAAAAATATATTATGCGGATGTTAGATTTTCAAAGCATTCATACTGCATGATAGATAACTGACGTCCGTTATGAAAAAATATGTAAGGAAACTTTTATTTTATCTGTTCTATTTTGTGCAGTTACTGCAATAGATTTTCTATAAAATCTAACATTGAAAATGTTTCATAAATTGTAATGTTGTGTATTGTCTGTTTATTTTGTAATAGTTTAAGACATTATTGAAACCGTTATGTCCACACTATGTTTTATAATTATGTTGTCCTAGCCATGAGCCAAAATAAACTCTTAATTTTCATACAACCATAAAACGAGTTTTTCTTTCTTCTTATTTGTACTGGATACCTATTAGTGTTTATTAATCATTTAAACCGCCCAACATTTAGCGTCCAATTGAAATAAAAAATTGCACGACAGTTAGCACCTGTTAAAATATTATTATGTGCAATGAATTTAGACGAATTAGAACCTCATAAAATGAATGTCCGAATTTGGTTTATAAAGGTTTTGCGCTAAAAACGACCGTAACAATATATGGGCGTTAAATATCTTGCAGTGTCAATGTTGTACAACAATATGACTTCCATATAAATGCTAGGTAGATATTGTCACATTAGGCATATCGTTCAGGACTCCCAGTTCATACATTTGTTACCGTCGCGACAGTCAACAATTGTATGAAATGACAGGCCTGAACGATATTACTGCCGGATATTATATTAATGTTTAAACTTTTATTCTTTGCCATGCTCTAACTTAACATTAGTAGGTAGGTAAGTATGTAAAGGATGCAGTGCCAAATTAGACCCTATCTACCGCTTTTTGAGAACACCACTTTCCTGCCGTTCAACTTAATTATTTTTAGGGTAACTATCATAAATAAGCTTTTTCCTACAACATAAAGTCGGAAGACTGCGTATTTTAAAATTTTGAGAAATGTAATTTTTAAGACAGTACTGGTTTTACATAGTAAGAGTGGCAACGTCGCATAAATGAAAGGAAGTTAAATAGCAATGATAATAAACAAAACGTGTCAATATTCAAGGGAAGTTCAATTCTTCATAAAAAAGAAGGGAACTCACAATGATACCCTACTGCCTGTCAATATACGTATATTTGTATATTAATATAGAGTGTTTAATTTAAAAAAAAAGTACTTATCCTTATTTGCCCCTATGCTACTAGCCAATATTTGCTGAAACAATGAATCTAAAGCAAGCAGAAGCAGTGGACGTCATAATGATGGAAACTAAAAGGATGCCAATTTGGTACCCGGATGTAAATATATATATATATATATATATATATATATATATATATATATATATATATATATATATATATATATATATATATATATATAAAAGGAGGGGAAACAATTTAAAAATCTCATTTCTTAAAAGCTCGAAACCCAAAACAAGTCCGATTATCTATTATCCTAAATGCCTTACAGCTCAGTGACTACTTATTTCAAACCCAACAACACATTCATGGAGCATATAAATATGGCAGTATATCACGACTAATGGGCATCAAAATGACTGTATTCACATAGGTAACTGCAAATAGATCGCTCTTGAACAAAGTGCTGCAATTTAAAGGAACAACAAAATATTCTAACTCTAAAAATAAGGGGAAGGACTCATTGGGCATCAAAAAATTCTGTCTGTGGGAAAAGTGCACAAAAGGCTGGCAGCTTTGCCACGTTGTATGGCTATGCTGATTCTTACACCTAAAAAATGACCAGCCCTCTGGTCAAGTCAAGAGTCGACCAACCGCTTGGCGATGTCGCGAAATTCTCGATGAGTACTCGGACCCCACGGCCCTAGTGTTTCAACCCCAAACGGCTCAAATATAGCTACCAATAATTTTGATATATTTGCGCCGTTTGAGGTTTTTTGCACCTGCAGCAGAAAACCTCAAACGGCGCACACTGGCCGTCTGGCCTCTTCCCATCGTCGCGTGCCAAGCCGTTGGGTTCTAAAACATTTATATGTATATATATTTAAGTGTTAGAAACAGTAAATTGAATTCAATGTAACAATTTGAAATAAAATAGAATGTATGTATTTATAATTATATTAGTGTAGGCTACCTGTACACCTATTTACCTACAATGTAAGCAATGTTAGTACGTCTTGCAATTTAGCACATAGTGATACAATATATTTATTTTATAACATCATGTACCAATACTATACCAATGTGTACAAATAAATAAATTTGAATTTATGTTGTGTTTAAGTTAGGAATGAGAAATTCAATGACCTACACGAACATGTCTTGGGCCGAAACACATAACCGCGTTGCGGAGCCGCGCCGCTAAAATCGGCGGTTTGCGTTGCGGCGTTGCGGCGTCGCGAAAAAGAGCATTTTATTGTCGTATGGTATCCAGTTCCTCGTGATTTTTTATTGTGGATAGACGTGTCTCTGCCATGGACCATCGTGAGAAATTTATTGCTTAAAAGACATTACTCTGTTTTAAATAAACGACAAAGAAGTTACTGGATACATCCATTTAATAAAGCTATGAATCCCGACTTTTCTCGAAAATACAAAGCATTACAGACAGACGAAAATAAATTTTTCGCCTACTTTAGAATGAGTATATCATCATTTGAAGAGCTACTACGCGGTTTATCAAAATATATACATTAAAAAAAAATTTAAAGGAAGGACTCTCTCTGCTTTGGAAATGTTCGGCTTGACTGTAAGGTAAAGTAAAACAAATACGTTTTTATTGATAGTTTTTATTGATTCATTACTTACTTTAAGAATACTTTAATTAGTCTTTTAAAAATACGATGTTCAAGAAAAATCAAACTCTTCGTCTTGTGTACCATAGGAAGTACTTGTCGTTTCCTCCAGTGTAAATGGTGAATTTATTGAACGTTGATGGTTTGATGGCTAGGAATGTATTTGTGAGGATGAGGCAGACCTCAGTTCAGTAGTGGAACATCCAGGAGTAGAAGTCTGATACGTAGTATCTCTATGTAGTCTGTGAAACAAACTAAATCATTGTCAACAAGTATGACATCATAACGCTGGAACTAGCGCCACGCTGCGGTGCCGCGCCGCTACAATCGGCAGTGCCGCTACCTACTGCAGATTCTCGCGGCGCGGCGCCGCAACGCGGTTATGTGTTTCCGCCCTTAGTCTATATTATGGATTTGGAAATCATATTGATAAGCTACTTCCTTGTAGTAAAGTATAGTGCGTTTCAAACGTTGCTAAACTGTCGTAAAAGTGCCAGCGATTGATATACATATATACCAAACATACCTACGACAATCGATAGCTATTGCGTTACAATATAATCCTTTTCAGGTCTAACACATGAATGAATAAAGCAGAAAAGAGTGTCAAGACAAGAAGATGTCATTGTAGTACATCCGGCGCATTAGGGGCTGAGTTTTCTGATGACTGATCAATATATTCACGACGATCGCAGCATTGTCATTATAGCTAAGCTCATACTCCTGTCATGAATAATTTCCAAATGAATGTCGTTACGTTATTAATATTTTGAATGCGAACGCCAATAAGGATATACGGATGTGTCAAATAAAAGCAGAAAAACCATTTCGTGAAAGTGCTATCGGTGACCTACTAAACTTTAAGTGAAGCCAAAATGCTCCTTACGTTCGAACGGACAAGTTCTCAACACAGGACCACATCAACGACCTTCCTTCTGCTTACACGTGTACCAATTTTGTCGAAAGTCGAGAACTTACCAAGAAAAACAACTTTCAAACTATTAAGTATACCATAGTCTTATATCTCATGAAAGTTATCTGCGATGGTGTTTGGAGTTTGCTTAGTATACAAATGATTTACCACAGCTTTCGGAATATTAAAAATAGACGGAATTACAGCTCTAAGCTTGTTATTACTGCGGTATAAGCGTGCCTATACACTAAGCAACTACAAAATAATATTTTATTAGCAAGGTTGTTTTATCTAGTTGTTTTCCGACCACCATCTCATGCCATTATGATCGACGATGGTGAACTTGCTTTTGTATCTATGTTTTTCGTAAAGAAACATTTAGTTACAAAGACTTTTTCAGCAACATAATTTTGTTATTAACTTAAATTCTATTAATGACAATTCATCGGATAATTGTGGTAATAAGATTATAATCTATACACACAAACTTTTGGCACTCGCCACCGGTCATAATGACAAATGGCTATCGTAAAATGTATTCTTGCAAATGACTAAATATTAATAACTTAGGTAATTTATGTTCTA
The DNA here is from genome assembly GCA_963853775.1 of Xanthia togata. Lineage (NCBI taxonomy): Eukaryota > Metazoa > Arthropoda > Insecta > Lepidoptera > Noctuidae > Xanthia > Xanthia togata. Next base: position 20,179,399 of record OY970798.1, on the reverse strand, counting down.
CTCATGCCACATATTTTATAACATTGTTAGAAACAACACAAAATAGCTGAACTTGTTATTTGTACCTTCTGAACTATATTAATAATAAATCCAGCCTCTTACTGTCCCACTGCAGGGCAATGGTCTCTGATCTTCTCATACAGAGAAGGCACGAGCACTGATCACCACGCCTGCTCAAGACGGGTTGGCGATTTCAGACTTATATTAACTATAAGTCCAGGTTTCCTCACGATGTTTTCCTTCACCGATGTTAGTAATGTCCAAAATGAACTCGAATAATTTCATGTATTTTTTTAAGGTGACCCACGATTTCATCACTTTTCTACCAGAGTCAAAAGATCAATTAACTAATTATGAAACTTTTTTTTTAACGTTGGCTTTGGCATAATCTGTTGATTAACAATAAATCTGTAGCGGTTACACCACCACATACGAACTACGCATCAAAGACATGACGTCACATAAATCCTGCATCGCGCAATTAGAGTTTACCGCACGTACGACATATAAGACTATCCGACATCAACAGTCGGGCAGTCGGCCCGCCAAACACAATACCCGTCTGGTCGGAGGATCCTCCCTTTTCTATGGTGGATGAGTGAAATTTACACCCTGTTCCTCATGTTCCCAAAAATCCACTTAAAAATGGTATTCAATTAAGCGCCATCAGTGGTGTAAAAGCACCCTTATTCTGGTATCAATATCTAACAGATTAGATACGAACTGTTCATAATATCGACAGCTAGTATTTACAATAGTAATATAAAACTCTACAGACTAAGTAACACTAAAGAGATTAATATTATCCAAACGGTTACGATGACCGGCTGGTAACCTGACCGATGCCGATGGGTATCTGACATAATTTCCTAATAATCCACTTTCAGACTAGTTTGTCTTTGGGATTTGGTTACTGTAGATTTAACATAACCTGTGGCATATAAACTGGGCCTTATGTATCTCATCTGAATACTCTTCATGGTATACAATATGTAAAAAATCCCGAAAGGGGCACATAGGTATTGCAATAACAATACCAAAAAGTTTTTTTTTATTATTATTATTATTGTAAATAAAAAAGGTAAAATGTACTTATTTAAAATTCACATTTTTAGTACAAAAATTACCCCAAATTTATTTTTAAAAAAACAACAGTGCTCATAAGTTATGACTTGTAGAAACCCGCAAAATCACCGAAGCCGGCACCCCATGAAAAAAAAACCCGGTAAAATACCCCATTGCAAAAAATTAGGCGATTTTTTTTCTTTTTTCCTGATATTTACCACATAAATAGACTTGCCCTACACCAACTACAAAAAAACTGCTCCTGGCCCGACACCAACCAACCCCATTAATGTCACATTCTGCAACGTGCATAGATAACGTAATCACAAATAATCGTAAATACAAATTAGAATATGGGATTTAGGTATATCGGACCATACTAGCCAAGCAATAAAGATACCGTGTAGTTTAAGTTACAGAGAAAAATACGATGTAATATAAACTATTACATTGACATATTACTAAAATAAATTTCTCAAATAAAGTTCCACGACGTGTATCAGCATACGGATGTAAATAGAATTGATTAACATTTATTTAAATTAATTTTCTATATTTGTATTCTAATATTGAAAATATGAAATTGCATTATAAAAGAGGTACAACATGGAAAACCAAAGGCATCATAGTCTCTAGTAAAAATAAACGAAAAAAAATATTTCAAACAAAAGGTAGTAGTAGGTCTCAGGAACATAAAATAATATATGTTCGCTGTTGTAAACAACAAACCCAAAGTACAAATGTTCTTCAACTCAAAATAGACTACTTACTGCAATAATAGTGTAATAAAATCACCTGTAAAACTAGCAAGTACTTTTAACCATTTTTTAGGGTTCCGTAACCGTCAACCCTTAAAGTTTCGCCAAGTCCGTCTGTCTGTCTGTCTGTCCGCGGTTTAGCTCAAAAACCATTGGTACTAGAAAGTTGTAATTTGGCATGAGTATACAAATTAATGACGCCAAAAAAGTGGTAAAATAAAATTTTGAAAAAAACAATTATTTAGGGTACCTCCCATAAATGTAAAGTGGGGATGATATTTTTTTTTTTCGTCCTTCCCATAACGTGGTATATTGTTGAATAGGTCTTTCAAAAATATTAGGGGTTTCTCAGACCGTTTTTTGATTAAGTAAACCGTTCGTGACTTATCAAGCTTTAAAGTACCAATTTTCGTTAGAGTCAAGTGTCCCCCCCCCCCTCTACCAACTAAACGGTTGTAGTTAGAATTGGATAACTGGTATTTTATTATAAATATTTGGAGCAATACCAAGGAAACTCTTTTTCTATAAATTTACACTTGTTTTGACTTAACAGATTCTCATATTGGGCACGAATTGGGGTTCTCTGAAATTTTTTGAAATAATTTTTGATTCCCTTAATAAAATATTGCAGTTTCTAATACATACAAAGATGGAAAAGTATTTTTATATTTTTAAAGTAAGGAACACATCGATCCGTTGTTCTTAAACCACACATTGATTTGTTGCATCCTGAATATAAGTTCTCTATTAGTTGACTGTCCCCAAAAAAACAACACCATATCTTAAAATAGAAGCGACCAATTCTTGATAGGCGGTTGTGTTGTGTAGTGTACTACTTACTTTCTTGGTTGATTGGAATAATGAATATGCAGATTTACTCAGACGCTTGCCGATTTCCTCTAAGTGAGGTTTCCAGGTTAGTTTATTATGTATGGTTATACCTAAGAATTTTGCATTTGTGACTTCTACTAAACAGTTATTATAGGCAATGTTGTAACTGGTGGATACTTACGGCGCTGGTGGAAATTAATAACTTTTGTTTTATTTCAATAAATTACAAGATTATTTTGGTCAAGCCATTTTATAATGTCATTTAGAATTATTTATGTCATTTTGGATAATTATTAAGATTAGTATATTCCACAATAGCCGTGCATGTGTGTAAGTGTTAAGTTAGAAACGGGAAAAATTCCCGATACCCTAAAGAAAGCTCAAACAAAGCCATTATATAAAAGGGTAGTTCTTCAAAAAGTATTCTCCGCGTAACTTTCATGGCGAATTTTTTTTTTTTTAATAAGCTACAAATAAATGTACACACATTTAAGTCAATATGAAAATAATACGTATTTTTTTTATTTCATGTAAATCGGTGCATAAGCTACAGAGATATTCTATTTTTAAATTTCTGTGCCCATGCAAGTTACGAAAGACGGCACGAAAGTTACAGACGTATTTTCTACAAGCAAAATATAGTTTAAAATCCTTATTTTTTCTCAAATTTCCAGTTTATAAAATAAAAGACCAACTTTTCATGTATATTTTGCATGGTATCATATTATCATAATCTGCCTAGCCTTTTCCCAACTACGTTGGGGTCAGCTTCCAGTCTAACCGGATGCAGCTGAATACCAGTATTTTATATGGAGCGACTGCCTATCTGACCTCCACAACCCAGTAATTGGGTGATACGATACCCCTTGGTAAGACTGGTTGTCAGACTTTCGGGCTTCTGACGACACGTAACGACTGTCAAAGATCCACGAATGACAGCCGGGACCAACGGCTTAACGTGCTTTCCGAAGCATGGAGGAGTCTCGGTACGTAAAGATGGTCACCCATCCACAGGCCAACCCCGGTAAGCGTAGCTTAACCAGACGGATCGACCCGTGCGGTAGTTATTACTTAGCCACGAGCTCCTAATCGGCAAGGTATCATTTAAGTATCTTTTTTGTTTTTATTATTTTCTTTATTTTACATTATTACATATAAATTATATTTTTAAATATTAGAATAAAAGAAAATGTAAAAACATTTAAAAATATAAAAAATAGTAGCCCACCGGTATCGGGAGCAGGGTCCAAGCTACCGGCGGTCAGGGCTCCAGAGAGAGGAACCTCCTAACAATGCGAGCCGTGTCCAGGAGTACCGCTTTCTGGATCAAGCCCTTAATCCAGCTGCCCAACGAGAGCCTCCTTAGGTGTTGGTCGAGGCTCTTAGCAATTAAGCCATTGGCTGATATGACTATCGGCACAATGATCGCTGAGTCCACATCCCACATGTCGACAACCTCGCGAGCCAAGTCAAGATACTTAATTTGTTTATCTTTCTCGGCTTTCACGAGGTTCCCGTCATGCGGGACCGTTATGTCAATGATCATTGCGCGCCGCTCTCCTCGATCCACCACCACTATATCAGGCCTATTAGCAACAATGGTCCTGTCAGTGATGATGGATCGATCCCAGTACAATGTGATATTTTCCATTTTCGAGAACTGGGTCGGGCACATACCTGTAGTACGGTACTTCCGATTCCTCAAGGCTGTATTTCAGAGCAAGTTGCTGATGGATAATCCTGGCTACAAGGTTGTGTCTATGCAAGTACTCTTCGTTAGCTAGACGAGAACACCCGGAGATAATGTGTCGGATTGATTCTCCCGGACGGTGGCATGCCCGACAGATGTCAACCGTGCCGTCCTTCACAATGAATCTCCGGTAATTGTTCGTCATCATAACTTCGTCCATAATTGCACAGAAAAAACTTTCGGTTTCCCCAAAGAGGTCACCGAAACGCAGCCAGGCTACGGACGCTAATAAATCTACATCGGGTCCATGTAGGGCCCGGAAGTAGCGTCCGTGAAGCTCCTTACTCTGCCATAACTCCTTGCGATCGTTAGTGTCAAGTACTACAGGCCTGCGCCAGTTCTCTTTAGCCAATGAGAGCGGCGTAAGGCCCTTGTCCACCGCGACCACATCTCGAAGCATCCCCACGTCGGCTTCTAGGAAATATTCCCTGAGACTGCATATCTCGCGATTGTGGAGGGTCTTAGCGTTTAAAAAGCCTCGACCTCCACACTTTCGCGGGATATACAGTCTCATTACCGATGACCGTGGATGATGCATTCGATATGCAGTCAGCAGCGTACGGACCCTCCTATCCAGGGCGTCGAGTTCGGTCTGAGTCCATTTGAGTTTGAAAGAGTACATCAAAACCGGCATGACCCAACCGTTGAAGGCGCGCACCTTGTTTCCGCCTGATAGAAGACTATTAAATACTTTCTTCAGGCGGCCAAAGAAGCGCTCCTTCAACGATTGCTTCATGTCAGTAACATTGATGCCCAACGCTTCCGACATACCCAAATACTTATAGGTTTCGGATGCGGAGAGGGCTCTAAGGTTTCTGGAATCCGAAAGTTGGGTTCCCACGGATTCCACAATCTCCCCTCGCTTTACATGCATGACCGCACATTTGTCCACACCAAATTCCATCCTGATGGCTCTACTGAAAGTTTCAGTTACTTTCAGTAGCTCCATCAGTTGCAAGTTGTTGGGGGCAAAGAGTTTTAGATCATCCATGTAGAGGAGGTGAGATATAACCTGACCACCTCTCCTCAGCCGATAGCCTAGGACTGAATACTCCAGCAGTGTGCTGAGAGGATTCAGGGCTAAGCAGAACCAAAGTGGACTTAAACTATCGCCCTGAAATATGCCTCGCTCGATTCTTATCGGTTCGCTATTCCTCTGGATATTTCGACATCCTGGATAGCGAAGGACCGTCCTCCATTGCCCCATACACGACATAAGGAAGGTGCGCAGAGTTGCATCTACTTTATACAACTCCAGCACCCTCATGAGCCATGTATGTGGCACCGAGTCATAGGCCTTCTTATAATCTATCCAACATGTCGACAGATCCTTTCGGGAAGACGAACCTGTTGGCTAATGGCCATATCAATGAGGAGTAGCTCCTTAGTACCACGGGATCCGTTCCTACATCCATTTTGAGAGGCAGACATGATGGAGTTAGTGTCTATATGTTTGTTAATTTTAGCTCTCAAAATAGATGTAAGAACTTTATAGACCGTCGGTAAACATGTGATCGGTCTATAATTTTGGGTTCCGCGGTGCTACCAGATTTATGGAGCAGGTGGGTAACTCCTGTCGTTAAGAACTGGGGTAGCGAACCAGACTCCAATGCAGTCTGGTACTGAGCCGCCAAGCGAGCGTGCTACCTTGTAAACCATTTAACCCAGAAATTGTGCAGCCCGTCCGGCCCTGGAGACTTCCATTTGGGCAACGGACGAACTGCACGAGCTACATCTTGGGGGCAGATGGTAATAGCCCCCATTTCTGGTATTGGATCGCAGGCTCGCTCGACTTCCCGAGTCCAACCTCCTTCGGTGTGGCTGACAGGCGCCGACCAGATACTCCGCCAGAAAGAACACATGGCATCATCATCAGGAAGGCGCGTGTCAACCAAACCTTGGGTCGGTCGCTCCCAATCCCTATAAACCCACCTTTCATCACTTTGGAAGGTGCGGTTCTGAGTGTATCACTCTACTCGCTGCTTATACCTACGAATACGGTTTGCCCATGCATATACTTTCTGCTTCAGGAAGTCGATGCGCTCTGTGACATGGGACACATAGTCCTCAGGGCCGATATCAGTCCCTGAGAACGCCCGTCTCACAAAACGCATTACTCTAGGGCGAGTATTGCCCTCCCTGAAGCAGATAAGTTTGCCAATGAGTGCTCTGGCCCCACCAATACGGTGCTCAATTCTGCACTGCCAAGCTGGTACGGCTGGTTTCGGTCGTGTGGCTCTAGAGTCATTTGCAAATTTGATGTGAGCTACACGACATGCCGCTACAGCCGCGCAGTACAGAATCGAATGAGTATCGGTGAGGTCTTCGCAGTTATCAAAATATTTTGATAGCTGAGAATCCAGAGCCGCCACCAGCGCCCTATTTTTGTTATTTTTTATTCTTTGTTACAGATTCGTTTTTGCCAGCGCACATGCTGCTGTTTTCGTCGTTTTCATAGAAGTTTCGAACGTCAATTTCTAGTTGGTTTTTATGATTGTAAATAGGAATTTCATGTTCGCCATGTTCAATTTGCTCATTGTTCTGACATGAAGTAGTAGAATCCGAGTCGTTTTCTGTATTCCTTCCTTTAACGAATAATATGTTTCTTCTCATTCTTGATAACTGTTTTCGGTATATATTATTTAATATTTTAAGCTCATTTTTTTATGCATCAATTTTCTTTCTTTATCAATATATTTGTGACACCATTTTTCAGAAGATTTTCTTTTGCAGGTAAGTTTTGACTTTGAATACTGTGTAGCGCGTTTTAAATTGGTGGGACTACTTAATTCAGAAGAAGTACAGCTTGAAATGATTGAATTAGTACTTAAGGAATGCGAAAAAGTTGAACTATCTGAGTGCGGGGAAGCTGTACGATCATCATTTAGTCTTAACCTTGTCGGGCGCATTATAAGAGGTCTTGTACATGCAGGTGTGTCACATTTGGCAGCAGGCGTTGGTTGCGACGCAAGAGCCAAAGAAGATGTTGGTTCTTGCAATGCAGGGAAGACCCAGTGGAAGAACCCAAAGAAACTCCTTCAGAAGAATATGAAGCGGCTTTTACTTCTACTACTCATTTCACAAACTGGGATGGCAATCCTTTTCTTTTGTAGTATCTTTCTCTAGCCTTCATTTTTACTGCATTGTGTAACTCTGTATCATTTTTTATTCTTCCTCGCCTTCTTATCTCTGCTTGACGCTTTTTCTCCCTTAGGAGTGACCTCCTTTCCACTTTGCGGTGCCATAGTTTCGCTTTGAACGTAATCTGAAAATAAATTTAACCAGAAAAAATTAACACAACTGCTGTGAGTAATTAATGTAGGTAAAGTACAAGACAATCAGAAAGTATGACGCTGACGTTGGGACTTTTTAAGCAAAAAGGTATACAATTGGTAAAACAGCCCAGTTTGGGGTGGGAATAATTGCTAAATTGGCTACGAAAAAACCTAAAAACAGAAACACATACCTACTACGAGTCGTTAAAAGAAAAAAATTGAAACACATACATGCATAAACACTTATACAAATACATGACCCCTTTTTTGAGCTTCGCGATAATCGAGTAAATGCATTTGCAGCGTCACAAGTAATCTAAAGTTATCATTCAATGGAGATTATGTAACTTTCGTGGTGCGCTAGCTAACTTTCGTGGACAAATAACCACGAAAGTTGTGCCACGAAAGTTACGAAAATTTCACATTTTTGAGAATTACGATTAAACTTATAGGTAAATAAACAAACAAAGTACTTGGGAATAATTTCGAAGGTCTATCTTATTCCTTAATACAAAATGAGTTTGAAAATTATAAGCATGATCCTTCAAAATATGCGCATGAAAGTTTCTAGACCAAGGCTACTTGAAAATATTCAAAGAATAACTCACCTCGTATTTTTTTGTTTAGAAGCGATGAACGTACGTATCTCACTCACTGACGCCGGGGTACTATTGAGCGTCTGCGCAGCTAAAACGTGTAGCGACAAGTGGGCGCTCTTGGAAGATAGGTGCAGTTTTGTTGCGCGCTCTCGAAATTAACAAAATCGTGTGACAGAGACATAATGCCTATTATCTATTGTAACTTAAGAGATAAAATTAATGTTTTTTGATAATTATGATGCATAGTTAAATACCATTATTTTGATGTATTACATTATATGCTTATGAATTGAATACAAAAGTTATCAAAGTTTGCCGTGAGCGCAAACAGAGTGTGACGCGCGAAGAACACCGATTTTGCTCCCGTTTTCGACACTAGTTTTTTTATAAACATTATAAATAATTTTAGATGTTTAATGTTTAAATTATGTACACATATAAATAAAGAATAATCTGTATTTGGTCCTAAGACTGAATGTTTAATAGGTTACTAATTAAGACCGTGTGACCGCGTTTTGAGGGACCTCGAAGAACTACTCAAAAAAGGATCACGACACGACATAAATAACTATAGACCAATTGCAATGTTACCTAGTTTTTGAAAATATTTGAAAAGGTCATAATTATATGCTACAATTACGAAGTTTTTGGATGTAAATAATATTTAAAATGCTAACCAATTTGGATTCCAAAAGAATAAAACTACATCTTTGGAAATATAAAAATTGTTCAATACCATTTGGGAAAAGATCAATGATAAAAAACAATGCGCTGCTCTTTTCATTGATATGTCAAAAGCATTTGACTATGTAAAATATGATATTTTGTTAGATAAATTAGAAGGTATAGGAATAAGAGGTAAATAATCAAAATTTATCAAGAATTATTTAAATAATAGAATGCAGGCCACTTTTGTTGAGGTATACAATGAAAGTACAAAAATTGTGGAGGTAGTGAAATCTGAATTCGAATCTATTATACTAGGCGTACCGCAAGCCAGTATATTAGGGCCCCCATTATTCCTACTGTATATGAACGTGCTTCCAAACATAATTAACCACCTTTGCGTAATGTATGCTGATGATGCAACTATATGATCACTGCAATGATGCAATGGTCTTTATGGTCTCTTTGGTAATTTGGTGTGTGTGACTTGGCTATCGCATTAGGCTAAGACCTGTAATGGTAGTTTTAAGGTATTTAAACAAATAAATAAATAATAGAAATATTTATTCCAAATATATTAAATGAATATTCTAATGATTTAAATTACGAAAGTGAAATAAGCAAAACGATTGGTTGCAGTCGATTTTAAAAGATAAACTTTCAAAAACTAAATTAGTTATATTTAGTAATTACAAAACTAAATCTACAAAGCTGAATGTAACTGTAACTGATAAAGCGATTGAAGAAGTTAAAGACTTAACTTTCCTAAGAGTTACAATAGATCAACATTTAAACTGGAAGGCACACATTGAAAAGATTAATTTAAAAATATCCAGTGCTTGCTACGCAATCCTGGCAGAAACTATAAATACCAGTGTTACTAGAAATGCCTATTTTGGTAAGGTCTATCCACTGCTAACTTATGGTATTATACGAGTATACTGGGGAAACTCGACGAACCTGTAGTCCACATTCATTCTCTAGAAAAAAAGGCTTAGGACAATAATATATAACATGTATAGCACAAAATCGCAGAGAAGTTTTGAGAATGAAGGGTTTCCTAACACTCACTGACATTTATTTAATCGAATTACGTTTATTTGTTAAAAAATAATAATATCATTATGCAATATTTTAATTTCAAATCTGTTTCTAAGAGAAACATTCACAAGCAATATAAATATGACATTAATTATTATAACCAGTTATTAATAATATGATATTAGTGTATGCAATCAGTTACCGCTACTAAACAATAACATGGAAACGTGTTTTTTTTTTTTTACTGTTAATTGATAATTATATTTTATAATCTGCATGTGTTTTTTTGAGAAAAGATAATGTTCGTACCTATGTCATTTATTTGTAATTTGTTTTTAATCTATTAATTTATTTGCCTTACTATTGCATGATCCGACATGGGTAGACTGTTGAACCTTTTTTTTAACGTTTAGAATAGAATTTGCAATAAATATATCTTTATCTTTATCATACATCCATGAATCATTATTTCATTCATCAGTCATCGTAAAAGTAAAAGAATTAACGCTGACTATCCAACATTTCGCCAATTCTCAACAACAAACAGAAAGCTCTGCTCCAAAAACAGAGTAGCCACATTTAACGAATACTCGAAACCATCTTAGTCGCTGACAACTGACACGAAGTCATTAGCTACGCTCACACCGTGACAGTCGCCAACACTTTGTAAATTAACAGACAGAGTGACTAGATTTCGTTTTACGGTGTCTTTAGGACACCGTAAAAGAAATCTCAGCTAGCAAAATGAAAATGTGTCATTAAACACAAAAAATTAACTGTCAGAGTTTTTCATCAACTTCTATTTATAACATTGGAACCAGGATGAGAACTGTAGGGCGAAATATTAAAATAACTTCCTTCATCCTGCAAGTGGGACAAAGACATTGTATGTACGCGTCACAGAAGATATTTACATTGATTATGTTCAAAATGGATTGTAAATTGTGATAATAATAATGATTCAAGGTACCACTTTGAAGAGAGTTGTACATTTCCTCTCTGACTGTACTACATGACTTCTATTGTAGGTAGTATTTTACTCGTAATTATTTGATTCACGACAATGCGTAAAATTTATCTCATATTATAATAATACAGGCTGAATTTTTAGTCACCGTCCAAATTTTTTTTAGGCGTTAGGTATGCTTCACTAACTCCATTTTTTTTTAAAAACGATACGTAAAGTTTTCATATTAAATCATTTTCTCGAAAGAATTATCCGCTCTGCGTGGTATATAACCACTTTGTGATGTGATATCTCAATATTTTTGTATTGAGTGATACTAAAAGAAAAAACACGTATTCATTGATTTTCGCCAAAGATTAATATTTCAAAATTTGGACGGTGACTAAAAATTCAGCCTGTATATTTTTTATTTTAACATAATTGTGTTGAGAATACCACAGTTATATGCAAAATTTGGCGGTAACAAAGTGTGGTGAAAGAAATTGCGTAATTATGTGAAGGCAGCAAATTTGTTGAAAATATACCAACTTACTAGGTATAGAAATACTCCCAAACAGTCGTCCATTCATTCATTCATTCGTTTGTATGTATTTCATTGTATCTAACGAAAAACAACATCAGTCTTGGGCGGTCTATGGTTAAACTGGTTCTGAACGAAGAACGTACGACCAACGGCTTAAAAATGTGATCATAGAATAACCTTAAGAAAATATCATAGCAGATACAGTTTCATTCGTTCAGAAAGAAATGATACGTGAAAAACTTGTCTCTAAGGATGCTTGATAAAAGAAGAAACGTTTCAAGTCTAAGCCCGGTCTTACGTCATACTCAAAAGTGGAACAAAGATTTATTTAGAGCAAATAAATTTTGTGGGTGAAAACAAAGATAGAACAAAGTCAATTATGATTGTATTGGTTCTATAAATAAAGTATTGGAGTGCCTCCGATACCCAGCGCCCACTTGACGCCCGTGACTGTGCATACAATGACATCGCGGACGTTAGGTAACCAGGCACTTCAGACTGTTCGGCTTCTATTTCAAGCTAGCATTGTATTTGAATTCATTAAGCACTATCAAACAATTTCATTGAAATGATGAAGTATCCTCAGCTCTAACTTAACTTGTGGAGTCAATGGCCACGAGGATATTGTTAAAACCGAGCTACAAGGATAATTCCTTGGATTGGTGAACGATCCTAAACAATCGCGACTAAACGAATTAAAACTACTTTTGAGGTCCGAAATTCATCATTTACCTGTCTACAAACGATCGACGGACCGCCCCGACTGACTCGTTCATCTAGTGGTCGCAAGCAAAACTTTATTCCCTAGGTCGAGCAAAATGTTATTATGGTTTTTCATTCGTAATTTCACTATAAACGTGGGGCTAGCTGGAATGCTCCTTTCACGTGGTGCTAGCCAAAATGCCCCTTTGACGTTGAGCTAGCCGGAGTGCCTCTTTGACTTAGGGCTAGCCGGAATGCCCCTTCGACGTGGGGCTAGCCGGAATGCCTCTTTGACGTGGGGGTAGCCAGAATGCTCCTTTGAAGTGGGGCTAGCCGGAATGCCTCTTCGACGTGAGGCTTGCCGGAATGCCCCTTTCACGTGGAACTAGCTACAATGCCCCTTTGACGTCTGGCTAGCCGGAATTCCTCTTTGACGTGTTAGCCGGAATGCCCATTTGACGTGGGGATAGTCGGAATGCCCCTTTGACGTAGAGCTAGCCAGATTGCCCCTTTGACGTGGGGCTAGCCGGAATGCCCCTTTGACGTGGAGCTAACCGGAATGTGATTTTACTGTAAACCTTTTCCTACAATGTTATTTTTCGTTTCGTTAGTCAAATTACTATCTAACTTAGGTTTTGTGAAGATTTCTAATTAATGGCGCTGAATATAATTTACAAAAGATTAAATCTTGCTAATCTCATTCATTCAGCCAAGTCAATTGAAAGTCAATTTCAAATGACAACGCTCTTATATGCGAGAGTTTGTTGTATTCCATGAACAATGTCAAAATGTTATTGAACCTACGAGTATATACCCATATTATGTATTGTTATTATTGTTGTGACGGTATAATTGACTGATCAAATTATACTTAGCGTTATCCCTAATTAACCGAGTTGGTCTTATAAGTTTAACTGTTGAAAGAAAGCTAGATGTGACTAATATAAATCAATAATTAAAATAAATTAATGTTTCTGTGATTCTGTATCTGTTTTTCTAGGCTAGTTAATCGTTTTATTTGGTATTTTTTAGGGTTCCGTACCCGAAGGTTGCCAAACGGAACCCTATTACTAAGCCTAAGCCTCCGCTGTCTATCCGTCCGTCCGGTTGTCTGTCAGTAGGCTTTATCACATGGACCGTAATAGATAGACATTTTAACAGATTGTGTAACTCATTATTTTTTTTAAATATGATTGACGTGTATAAGTTTTTGTACACACCTACTTACAGAAATAAAATTATTAATCATATAATGCAGCTACATAACAAAAAAAAAAGTTAATAATTAAAGGGGGTCATACAAGAAACGTGTTTTTTTCGGCGTTTTAAATTCAATCTTATAATACTACGTTACGGAATCCTTCGTGTGCGAGTCCGACTCGCACTTGGCCGGTTTTTAAACTGAAATCAACAGGAAGACAATTTGTGCTAAATTATTGACTGTAAAGGAAACATTGTATTTACAACACCTCGATGGGTATTCCATAACGCCGCTCGGTCTTGAATCTCGATTCAAAGTTGACAGATTTGACACAAATGTCGACTGAAATCTAGTTTCAAATCGAGACACGACATTGTAGTCACGACCAAACATTGTTCTGGAATACAAGCCTTTTATCTGCAATAACATACAAACCATGCGAATTCTGAATGTCTGATTGACGGAGCCGATTGGTGATAGGCATTTCTGTATATGCGATCGATCGGTACAGTCAACGGAAGTTTACCACTACTGTCAGTCGTGCCAAGTCAATAAAGCTGAGTAACGATCATCTGTGTGCAATTATCTCGTATTTAGACAACGTGGATCGTTGATCAACCTACACACTGACATTTAACATCTCATGAGATGTCACAATTACGAATTCATTATTCATTTTTGTAACATTTAATTTCATGAACTCTGAAACAAAAATACAGCCGTAACGTGTTTGTTGAATTTCATGTTTTTTATAAGTGTTAGCTTTCGTTCTAGGTTCACTTACGTTGCTAGGATAAAAACGAACTTATGTTCCTGTTAGTAGGATTAATTAAGTATCCACGATGTTTAAGGCTTTGAAGCGTAAAAACAGGATAATCTAGTAAATAAACAAACACTCTCCCTTTTCATAATTAAGTGAAAATATTTATGATTCTCAAGTTCATATTTTATGAAAATGTATAAATATAACAACCAGTGGCGTGCGTTTCAGAAAGACAGAAAGACACTGCCTACCTTACCTAACTCAGTATAATCTTATTCTGATATTTATTATTATTTTATCTACGAGTACGACGAGTACCTACTTACTAACAATAAACAAAAAAATCATAGTCGCTCCAAGCAAGCTCGTTACGTATTGTGGCATTGCGCGGCACTAGCGCCGCTAAGGCTACGCTGAGTACCAGGAGTGCCTCGGCTCGGGAAAGACGCAAACTATTCGGGTCTAAATGTTTATAGGTGTGCTCTCGTTGTCATGCGGAATGAATGGGTGTGCGTTCCTATAAATACGTGGCACACAATGTCACAATAACGCACACAACCGTACAGAATAGACAGTGCCTTTTTTACAGCACGACAAATTACGAAATTGTCCGATGTTTTCCGAACCGAAATTGGCTATACAAATATTTTAAAAAGTAGTATTGTTTCATTTAAATTGCATCATAACTTACGCTATTTCTTTTTTGTCGTATTATTTTTTGCACTGTCTCCGACTTTGTGACATAATAGCCATATTGTTTGTTTTATTCGTTTTGATTTGTTTTGAGAGCCATATTATTTGGAATTTAAGAGATTAACGTCGATAATAGTATGAAAAATGGATAATATTCACTGTGAAAGTTGTTCAGGTGGTGTGTGTATACAGAAAAAAAAAAATGATGCGTTTTTAAAACTATCATTCGGTGATAAAAAACAAGTGATAAAATCAGTAAATCTATGGATATTTGAGGTGGCTATTACTACATCAATATTTATTCGACTAGACGACGAACCAAAACCAACAAGCAGTAAGTATTTTTGGCATTTAAATTTTTCTGCCAACAATAACAACATATTACGAACTTTTGGAGACCTTTATGTAAAAGGCCTCCAAAAGATCTTATCTTTCAAAACAAAGTCAGGACCTTTACTAGCTAATCACAATTGCTAATGTTGTACACTTAACCTTATCAAATATGAATGTACCTGGGAACGCTCTGTGCCCTGTAGGCGTTTAATTGTTGTTGTAGAAGCCTAACTTGCCCTATTATGTAGAAGGCAGCTTAGTTTCTAATACTTTGTTACTTCTATACGTTGACTCGTGATTTTAACGAAAGAGCAGGTTAAGTTTACATTTCTTACCAACGTTGCCTTTAGGTCAATGTCAGGTCTTAAGACAACAGAAAGCTGTTTACCAGTATTTAAGGCCCAAATTTTTTTTACATTACCCTACTTGTATATATTAGAAAAAGAAAGAAAGAAATAATTATATTTATTTGGACGCAGTTCGTGAAACACTATTAACAAAATAAAAAGTGAAAATAATAAAGCAAGAAGTCATATTCGATAGATCAAACCAGCACTTATCTACGACGGCGCACAGAACCAATAAAGTCCCAAAATAAAAATCTATTAAAAACGGAACGAATTTATATAAGTCATAGAATTAAATTAAATTTCTTATTACAACATTATTATATTACTCTTTTTTGCCTGCTGTAAGGTAAAATGTATCGGTGCTATTATTATAAAACAAACCATCTTATTTGTATACCTACGTTATAAGCAAAAAAAAAGATTTCTATTTCTATTTTTTGCATAATGGAAGTCGTAAATTCTTACTACGGCGATTTTATTTACCTTCAGATGAAAAACTTTCTCGGAAAAAGCAGGTCAGTAAGGTAGTTCGTTAGTGTGTTTTTCAACTTTATTTACCAGCTTAAACGACTTCTTTTGTCCTTCTATTTTGTTGTCACGCAGAGATTTAAGTATTCAAAGGTCAACTTCAAGCATTTTTTCGTTATTAAAAAGGGTAACGAAGAACGTGACAGCGAAATTAGAATAAAAAACCACGTGTTATATTGCTATTTTGGACTTGTTATTTTTCGTACCAAACCCGCCTTTCGTTACCAAAAATAATACTGAAATGAAATTGTGTCACGTCTCCGTACAAGGAGAACATATATCTTCATTATCTATGCCGGGCATGTAATAACGGCCCACACTCCTTGTATTTCATTTCGGGTCCCACCCATTATATTTCCCATTGACACTATATGGCCGCTATTTCTCATAATGTAACCCTTGGAACTGAGCCTCTAATTAAATTATAAGTTTATATTACGCGAAAGAGAAGGTACCTACACATTATACCCGGTTAATAAAAAGAGTTTTTTATTCAGAAAAAGCTGGTTCATGAAGTAACAAACTTAATGCTGATTCAATGTAATCATAACATTTGTCTGTGGTTAAAGAGAAGCCCTAAAATGTACAATATCTTTCTAGGTTAAGTGATATTACCGAAGGATATAGGTTTGAACTTGTCATATTCCCAGTTCGTTCTACAATTTGTACAATTTTATTCGTATTTCTGAGTTCGTAGATGTAAATAGGTTTATAGTTCAAATGATATTTAGGTCCTGAAAATGACATAATTCTATCGTTATGGATTTGGGCTGGTTTATACACAGCCGGGTGTTTAAAACAGAAAGAGGACGGGTATTTATGTCTACTTAAATCGTGGTGATCATAAATCAATTTTTACATTTTGTGTTATTAACGAAGCCTTTATTCAATCACTAGCTGCCCGCCCCGGCTTCACACGGTTAGCACTAAGTACTTATCTACGGCGCACCTACCGTACCTACCCTACCTACCCTACCTACCCTACCTACCCTACCTTCCCTACATACCCTACCTACCCTACCTACCCTACCTCCCCTACGTACCCTACCTATCCTACCTACCTTACCTACCCTACCTACCCTACCTAAAACATTCTCCAGACAATAATAAAAACACAACAAAAAAAGAATTAGCAAAATCGGTCCAGCCGGTCTTGAGTTATAAATAGTGTAACCAACACTACTTTCATTTATATATATAGATTTCGTTCGGGCTCATTTAATTTTATGATGATTTAAATTGATTTCAAATCCACGTGTTTATAATAAAAACACAATGACACAAAATACATACAAAAAATTAACAAATAAAACGTAGCTTTGCGACGCAAAACCTCACAAACTAGATACCAGACATACGCGTTTTTCGGTAACGGATCACCTTCCACAAATTCAATATATTTCCAATACTCCGCGCGAAAACACGGTCATTGATAAACAAGCTTTATTACTTGAGATTTGACGCGTGCTCGTCCTTAAACAATAAATAAGCGAATCTGGATATCCGGGATACGTTGACGCTAATTGCCCGGGGGACTCACGCAATTTGTTCGCTATCGGAACCATGTCAAACTAAGCCGAGATTGCGTGAAGGTAAACTATGTTACGACTACACTATCGAGGCTAGCGAACGATCCTTACTGCAAATTTATATGTTACCGAACTAAATTGCTTCCAATAGTGACCTTCTTTGACTTTATTGCTTCATAGAAAATAGGAAACTTTGTTAACGTACGTGAATCTAATAAGAACTAATTTGAAACCATTACATACATAAACTCACGCCTGCTTCCCGTGGGGGTAGGCAGAAGCTACAGAACGCCACCTGCTACGATCCTTACATACTCCTTTTGCTTCGTTTACGTTCGTACATAAGGCCGTACACGCACGCCGGTTGTGAATACTACGTACTTGACCTGTCAGAAGGCGTGACATTATGAATGTGTGTGGCTTAATACCATTACAATTTTATTTACCATATCAATAAAATAAAACGAGACAGCCACCTTTTTAGAGTTTGCACCAAAAATACATCCAAGTATTCATGTTGTAAATATTGATAAATTCCACAAGTGAATGTCATCCAACATGGCACAGAATTGAAAACGTGACAATAATTTTAAGTAATAATGTAGGTACATAGGTAATTCTTGGGGACACCGACTTCGTAGCCTTCGTATTCTGCTACGAGCTACGTAGGCTCTACGGCTACGCGCTACGACACGTTGGCAGAGAAAATTACCTACAGTGCTACAAAGGAATATTACGGCTTTTTTACCGAATTTAAACTCTCAATGTTATACAGAGTGCTCTTTTTTAGTTCTCAGACTTGTGATAAAACAAGCGTAGGTGCAGAACCTCAATTTCACTGGAATTTAAAATTCCATTGATGGAGCTTCGACACCAATGGGTAGAAGGTACACAAGACAATTCGAACAGTTTCCAGAATAGCTGGACACTGAAGGAGGTTGACTGGTAGACACCTCACTACATTTCTGTGCTTGAAGTATTAAATAAATAGCCGATATATTTACTGCACGGTGTATTTTAATTAAATAAAAGCAAACAAAGCATGAACGTAGGAAACGTTAATTGGATTTTCAATGAAAAACTATTTATGGGTACTTTATTAGAATCTTTACATGAAATACCAAAACGAGGGCGCTATTTTATACGGCTTCTTCCGGCAAATGTATGTTCATAGAATTCAATTCTTATGATTGCAAGACCCGATCAATTCCAATAAATAAAATAGGTTGACATTTTAAACGAATTACGAACAAACGAGCTGCAATTCAACGATACATCGTGAATTTCTGAACATTAAATTGAGTGGGCGTCGGATCATAATATAACTTTGTAAAAATGTTCATGTAGACCTCCCCCAAATTTTGCCAACGTACACGACTGTGCAAATAAAATGTAATATTGTATACTTATCACACCATACTGCAATAGTCAAAAAGAGTGATTTAAATTTAATAAACGATGCTTCATTTCGGGCAGCACGTGGGAGGTGCAAGTGAAATGTATAAAAATGGTTTCCAATTATACGGATAAATCCCTATCTCGTAGCGAACCAATCGCCAATGACTGCCCAACTTAGTGCTAGTAAAGGAACAAAAATATCCCGACCACCAGCCACTCAACCCACGCGCGTCACTTGTCTAAAGAAAAGTAGGCATTCATAATCTGTGCAGATGACAAGCTCCCAAGGCCACTAGTACATGAACAATACAGTTGGAGATAAATATTACCGCAACATCTGTTTGAATCCTTTAAGCGGGACGCGGGTCTCCCTTGTTTCATCGAAAAGAAATTGCCAAATTATCACTTCCCAAACAATTTTTCGCATAATTTCATTTGCCAAATTATTACTTAGCAAAAAATCTCTTTACAAATAATTGTAACGCAAATCTAATGTTTAGCATGTGAACGTTTATACAATAACTTGTTTACCAACTAGAACTTTTACCAATTTTTATGTAGTCAAATATTTCAGTTGGAATTACTCATTTTACGCAAAAAAAAAAATTGCCAAATATTTAGTAGATTTTTTTTAAATAATTAATTTCGTGTAACTAGTTCAGTTTCGGGTAGCCTGTTCTTTTCCATAGTTTCTTTCTATATAATCTAGTCGTTTTTGGCACTCGCCGGCCGCTGCCGCGGCACCGCTCGCTTCGCTCGCTCGGCTCGTGCGTAGGTCACAGTTTTAACCTAACCTAACCTAACCTTTATATTTTTGTCATACCAAATCGTATGACGAAACGTTTATTGTCTAAAGATTGTTTGCTGTAATAAATAATTATATTAAAGACCAAATGCCTAAATGACATTATCCTTGATAATATTCTGCCAAGTAAAAATTTGACCAAATGAAAATGTGCGTACTAAAATAATTCCAAACATTGCATTGGTATAAAAAAAGGTTGCAAAAATTTGTTTGGGTAGTGATTTTTTGGCAAAATCTTTTCGGCAAAACGGCAGGATCCCGCGGGACGCGCTAACGATACGATCGCGAATCATATTTAGATTAACATACAACTTATCAACTGACCTGCAAATTGCAAAAACGTAAGAAAATTTGAATTTCTTGAGGTACCTTCAAGTTTTCGCCGTATGAGAGAAAATATCTTATCGTCAAAGGAAATGTTAAGGATGCTGGACAAAACAACAGTTGTTAGTGCGCATTGACCATCCTAATTGAAAGCTCACAGCAAAACGAAAACATTACGACTTTTTTTCGTATGTGAAAATTGACACGGGAAAACATGATACAAGAATTCCTTTGAAACGTATCATTGTTTTAGAACACTTCAGTTTTCCTATAATATTTGAATATTTATTACAATAATTCCGCTTAATATCCGTACGGTTGTTATTCAAACATGAAGTGCCGACGGCGGGCGCCGCGCCGCGCTACTCACGCTGTTTCCCGGAACCAGCGCTTATCGCCCTCTGCTCTTGACTCATACAACTACTGATCTTGAAATGTTTTCATGAACATCGTTGTCTCACTTCAAATAATCTTGGAAGAATACCTACCATATTAGATAACTACCCACGACCACACTGTCACCGCGGAGACCGTTTATCATAGTTTATTTATACGCCTACGGTGTCAAGAATTGAGATTAGTTTTTATTCCTAAATCAACATCTAAAATACGAGCTCAAATTCCAGCTTCACGTACCTAATGCTGGAAATGTATTATTTATTAAGGACTGATATATTTTTTAAATAATAATGGAAATCAATCCTTACATACAAAGTCCCCCGCCGCGTCTGTCTGTCTGTCTGAACGCGATAAATTCAAATACTACTGAACTTAAATCCTTCTCTTACGAAGCAACAGAAAAACTTGTGGTTTCATAACACTTACTTCCTGTAACATCAATCTTATTACATAACCCCCCCCCCCCCAACCTTCATTCAAGCTCAATACTCGCATACCTACCCAAAATACACACACACACACACACACACACACTCACACACACCAACATACAAATAGTCAGTACCTTTTATTTTATTTTATTAATTTTGTTTGTTTTTTTATTACTAGTCTGGAACAAATGAACCATATTTTTGACCTGGGCGTTGATAGCTGCGCCACAGTTTTAACTTTTGTAGCTATCTTCGTTTTCTTTTGTAAACTTGTGTACTTGTAACTTGTTCCAAATAAACTTTTACTATTTTTTACTATTTTTTGAACGGATTTTCAAACTGGTTTTCACTAATGGACGAAGTGAGGAACGTTTTGGGATTCATTAACGTTTTATGTAAATTGGCTGAAATATGGCGATTATTTCTGAAGATGTCGGAAAAAATCATGCCGACTGGGAGCTTTACTGGCGTGCGCCACGTAAACCGTGAAAAATAAATAAAAAATATGTTGCACAGGATTTTATGTCATAAGTTCAACAAAAAAGTCCACGATAGCATATGTCTATCTTCTAAGGATGACCCACAGTAACCATTTTTATCTTTAAAAAATGTATAAAAGTTTCATTGTTATTTCCGGAGCTATTTTGACCGGTATTATAATTTATCCTTAATCGAAATATGTTATTTAAATTGCACATTGAATTTAGATTAATATATTTCTGACATCATATCATTAAAATTAATAATTTAAAAGATATCACAGATTCAAAATTACGCGTAACAAAATAATTATGGTTGATGACAACGCGGGCGCAGCGTTAGGCGTCAATGACCTTTTCCTCGACTATTAGGTGGGTACATTGTAATCTCGCTAGTACGTATCCGTGGGATATTTTCCGACATCCGCGCGGGCGGAGCCGCGGGCAAAAGTTGTAAATAAAATACCGAAGTGCAGTTCGTTATTTGAAATTTGTGGCAAGCGTATAAAAGGTTATTTTAAACATATGTGTTGCAGTAGATATCAAAAATCTTCCACCGGTGAATTCATGCAAATATTGATTTTAAACGTAGGAAGATAGTAAGCACACCCACAGGTCGTTGTGGTACAAAACTAACAGTAGATACACAACCAGTGCCCACACACGTGTTCCCTTTGTAAAGTTTGTACTATTAACATAATATTACATGATTTGATTGGTACTGCAGCCTTTACGTAATGTTATGAGCAGAAACTACCGAACCAATACTATATTTAAAATAACGTAAGAAAAAACGTAAATAATCTTAAATACTGGCATTAGTAGCTGTACTTTTAGACATTGCTTACTCATGGTTCGTGACAGATAGTGTGTTTAATAACATTATACTTTCAACACAACATATTGCGGTGTTAACGCACCGGATAACTCTCTCGGGAGTACAGCGCACTAAGACTCGAACTCCGCTCAATATTTCTTTAACTATATATTGTACGCCCAATACTTACTCCAACATGCTCTAAAATGTCAATAGTCCCAGCCTTTGTTTGAAGACGATCAGAATATTCAAATGAGTATGTTTTCGTGTCATAAATCAAGATCATTTCTAAATCTGGGATTAAAATCTTAAAGCGTTTACGTAGAGCTGTTTGAAAGGAAACAACATTTGTATAGCTTAAGTTTTTAACTAAACTTTTCATCATCAATCAGAAACTGTACGTAGTTTATAAAACTATTAAACAGATTTGCTGAACGTAATTTCATTCATGAAAGCGTTCGAAGGTCTTCTTATCATAAATGTGCGCATGAACAGGATCGTTTTGCGTGTCTCGCGAACGTTTTGTAGAAATTGTTGAATAAACTAGTGATTATTAAACGTTGTTACGTTGTCACGTTGGACGGAGACGTCACTTCTTGGGGCAGCCGGTAACATTGCAACCGTTATTATATTGAGCTTAGAAATTATCATATCCTCAGTGTCTCTTTAAAAACACGTCTAATTTCTCCGAATGCGCATGAGTATTTGAAAGTATAATCAATGACGTACATCACATAAGATTTTAATTTTGGAGTAAATTAATTCGTCTATATTAATTCGTTCACTGGCATTAGCTTTTTGTTCTAAGGAAATATTGTGTTAATAGCACAAAGAAAACTGTAAATAGTATCCTCTTAAGACTAGCTATGTATGCAGGTAGACAGTTAGACACACCAAATAAAAATAAATAAACAAGGACATTCAAGGAAGCTTATTGATGAAAACAAATAACAAACAGGAAAATCCAAATTGTTATTGTATGAAATATCTCTCATATCAACAACAACTTCACTTAAAATCAATCTGCTGGAAATAGAACGCTAAGACTCGTCTGCAGCGTATTTGCAATCGTGGATCCGTTCGAAATAGTAGCAAATACTAGTGATTGACATTTTTAGAGCAACATATTCTTAATCACGTATCGAAATTCCAAGCATAGCCCTCTACATTGCCCTTTGGGGTGACTTTTAGCCTTTTAGGGCTGTGCTTGGAGTTTTCCTACGTGATTGAATCAGAAATGAAGAGATCTGCAGGAGAACCAAGGTAACCGACATAGCAGAAGAATTGCCAAACTTAAATGACAATGGGCAGGGGACATTGCTCCCAGAACAGATGGCCGATCGGGCCGAAAGGTTCTGGAGTGGCGACCGACCGGTTATGTGCCTTTGTCCAGCAGTGGCCGTCTTTCGACTGAAATGATTATGATAATTATATTCTTAATTAAATCAATAATTTAAACTTTTTTTTATATATATTATATTTTATTTTAAAAAACTAGAAGTTTGTCAGTAAAAAGCTTCTATATTTGAAAAGTTACAGTAACTTGCCTGGAAACACAGATTCATTGTTATCGCACTAAGTAGAGATATTTAACCGAAGTCTTTATACTAATACATTACTAATATGTACAACAAAAGTTTTATGCGTCGACCGTCACCAGGTCTAGAGGACAACTTGCTCTGATATCCGCCGCTACAATATTAATATCAGAGGAACAATAAGCCACTAGTGACCTAATGTTTTTGTCAGTTCGAGTAGCTTTCTATTGTCTGCTGCCATTATTCCAGTGTATTGCCTTAGAACGATATTGCTAAGTTATTTTGAACGAGAATCTCAGTTTTGACGTATTGAACGCAAACTTTAAACAATATGAATTCTACGTACAGTCATCGCCCGCCTTAAGGGTCACAAAGGGTGCGCGGGTTAACTAAAAAACCTGAACAAAAGTAGCGTAACTCTTACATCCTAGATCCAGGCGTAATCCTCCTTTTGTAATAAAAAAAGTTTTTTGATCCTCGGTTATGTAGGGACGGCAATATACACTTGAATCGTAATTACTTTGATCGTCAAACTGTCTGTGATGCGTAGAAACCACTAAGTACAATTGTTTGTTCCTGCGGTCTATGAAACGTCTGATGATTACTCGCCTACATTCGAAATCAAAGATAATATTTAAACTAAGCTTAAATATCGCACGTTTGTATAGTGAAAGTTTTACGTAAGTCATCGATACTTGACAAGAAGATATATGTGCCAATAACAATAAAAATGGTTCGGGAAATCCAATGTTGTTGAGTAGCATCCTTGAACTGGTTTCATTTAAAGTGCGAAAGACTTGTGATAGCGATCAAACTACTTTTTTAAAATAATTCTGAGTGAAAAGATTTGTAAATGTTTGTTAATTGCGTCTTCAGACAGGCGGGATTTTAGAACCCGTTTTTCTTCGCAAAAATTATGGAAATACAAAAATATTTTGTGAAATGATAAAAATTGCAAGTACGTACTACGTCGTACGTATTGTTGAGTCTACAAGTTCACAATTAATTGTGTTTTTATTGGTACAACTATCATTCTAATAAATTGAGTTGTAACGATAATTCAGTTCTTTTGTTTTCTACTTTATAGGTTGGCGTTTTTATACACTCATAAACTGTTTTTATATTTATTGTTAGCATTAACATGGTTACTTGTGAAAACCATCATTTTCTATCGCGAACATTCATAAATTATATTGCAATAAATTATTTCTAGCCTTAACAACATTTTATAGTGTGCAAGAAAATCAAGTTTTCTCCTTTTCAATTTATTGTCTGGCCGTTGTACGTGTAGACATAAAAGGCAGGATGTTGGTATCCTTAGTAATCCCAAAGAATATCTAACTATAATGAGAAACAGCTTCACCCTGCTCTAATTAATACATTAATAAGACCAAAGCAACCGTATATGGCTTTGAACACATACGGGATATGAGTAAGGAGCCATTAAGCCGTCAGATTAAAAGAATTTGGTCAAGTGTCACAGATGCAGGCGAGGAGATCAACGCTCTCATTGTGTCGGCTAAAGCAGTGACAGAGAAAATTAGGCTCTGAATTCCACCGATATTTTTGCATGTACAAAGAGCGCGGAGGGCGGGCGGCGTTCCTAGCTACCTACGTATATATAGGATGGCTGGCTGCGCGCCGCCCAGTCGCTCGTCGATGCTCTAGCGTGCTCCACGTCGCTCTTAGCTTCAGTGACTACAGCATTACTTGAACATAAAACAATTTCTTTTGCCATTCTTTGGACTCAGAGGACAGTGAATTCATAAACGTTTAGTGTTGTGTATAGACTGCTTTCTATTTCGTTCCTTGTGTGGTTTTTACCGGCGATTCAGCCGACCTGTAGCTGTTTGCCCCGCGACGCCAATACTTTGGATCAGGTGAGCTTTCATTCAACTGTTGTCTCCTTCACCGTATTGAAGCGCTTTTCAGTAGTCGTAAGGCATGTCGTTTATTTACTTAGAATTCATTGATTTTCAGTGAGAATCATTATGATTTCATTCATTGCAGTGATTGTGTGTGACTGTAAATGTTTTAGTCCGGTTCATCTATTTCGATGATGGAATAATGGTAATATTGATTAGACGTTGTCTAGATCAACCATTGCATGGTTTTTATGTAACAAATTATACTTCTAAAGATTGTAGCAACAATTAGATGAAGCTAGTCTCAACAAATGCTTACTGCTTCAATCATTTTGCACATATTTTTCAGATTTCAGTCATTCATTACCACTCAAGCTTCAAGTGGGCTTATCATTTCCATCATGCGTGTAAATTGATTAAGCCTAACATTAAAAAGTGCAGTACGCAAATATTTGTGCGTTAAATGGAATTGATAAGCCTTATGACATCCATTTTTTATTTGAAAAGCACATTCTTATTATTATAATTTTGCATTAGTAGCAGGTATTAATGATTACCATTTAGTATGTAGGCTGAAACGGAAATATATAATGACTTTCTAAAATGGCAACAGAGGTGTCATAACCAGCATGGAATACGAATTGGTATCGAATCTTTTGTTATGTTATCAACCATCGCTCGAAAATTCCTGATACCTATAAGGAGTTCTGTGATCATTTTGAGGATACGGTACTTAGGTACATTATTTCTCGGCATCTATGTATGACCTGTAAGAAAATCAAGTACGGATTTTTTCCTAGATACTAATACTACTATACTACTAATAACTGTCATCGAACTTCTAATTAGAAGTTAAATGAGAGTATACCTGTAGCAATATAATTGATATCGACATCATAATCTAGTAAAAAGAGGAGTCCTGTGAACCATAGTTCCCAGAACAGACACAGAGAGCTTTCAGTGTTTCTCGGAAATTCATCAATTACCTGCAATATGAAAGGGCTACTGAGAGCGATGACATATTAAAACTCCTGAACAAATCATAAATATACAATTTAGATTTTGTTCTTTGGTAAAATTATTGCCAAGGGTTATTTATTTGATAAAATTGCTACTTTCTGAAAACGGCTTTTGAAGACTGCTGGAAACTTTTTACGCTGTCATAATTACCCCTAATTAACGGTGTTGCACTCAATTTCTTTATTAAGTTCGTTACTTTATCTGTAGTCGTCAGTTTTCCTTGACGATTACTTATTTATTTAACAGTTTATGTGCACACATATAAACAGACAAGAAAAAAAGGAACAGAAAAATACGTACAAAGGTGATGCTTATTTCTAAAGAAATCTCTTCCAGCATACCTGCGATAGGAAAATGGATAAAAAGAGATGCAGACAACGTGTGTTAGAGTAGAAGAGAAAATAAAATACATAAAATAAAAACTTAAAACTATTCACTAGTACTTCATAGATACTATGAATGGTTTTCAGTAAAAAGGACCAACGCTTTATTCAATTTACTTGATCGCTACAGATTCAAGAACGACTGAAACATTCTTACTAGAATGCTTCAGTTATCCATTCATGAATCGATCTATTCTATGTATTGTGAACATCACAACTACCTTACTTTATTAACATATCATGTAAGCTCACATTATTCTGACTAGACAGGAAAGTACCTATCGCATAAAGGAACTTTGTATTTTTAGGCTGGATACAAAAATGATATACCCGTAACATAAAATAAGAAAGATAATAAGTAATTACTGGAAAACATTCTACACCCAAGAGGGTTATACGTACATGAGTTTTGTATGAACAAAACTCTTGTACGTATAACATATGAAGGGAACACACATTGACGACCAATATAAAAAAGCCACTAAGTTATCATGAAATATTTCCGAAACCACGCAATATAGCTTTTTGAAGTAAAAATCAACATTCTAGTGTGTATAATAGCGCATAAAAACACCTGTTTAACTGTTTTCAATTTTTTTTTTTAGCTAACTTGTTTGCTTTAAGAGATATTTCGATTTTTTCGGCACTTTGCAAGTGGCTTTTATATATCTATTGCTCGTCTGTGTGTATAGGATTACTCGATGAAACCGTGTAATTAAATTCATCTTAATTAACAAACCCGTTTTGTGCCGAGTGTCCTGTGAATTTTTCCGAGTCCAGTAATTTGCTCGTCACACAACCTTGAAAAATTGCTGAAAAGCCAATTAAACTTATTATAACGTCCCAGCCGGTTGCCATCCAATTTGCAACGTGAACCATTCATTTTCATTGTTTTAATGCCGGACGAAATACACATGTCCACTTCAAAAGATAATTGGACGGAGTAATTTACCCAAATATTTTGTTTCACATGCAAATTAAGTTGATAAAGCTGACATCCCATTTCCTTAGGTCAAAATCGCTTTATTATAGACTGAACACATCCGGCTGAATCTGACCAATTCCGTACTCGACGTTGCCAAGTATTTCAAACGTTACGATGCTCACTCATTAAAGATCCGTTATAATTATAGTTCATCTTTACGTAGGCATTTGCGAACATAAATATTTTGCATGTCCAACTAACGTAAGCGTTCCTTATCGCTCATTCTTACGTCGTGGAAAGCTTCTGATGTAAAGTGGAAAAATTATGAATCAAAGCCGATCTGAAGCTTGTTTCGTTTTCGGCACGTGCTGAATGCAAAACTCGCTTACAGTTTTCTTTAGAAAAAGAGATTTATGTAGACATTAATCTGATTAGAAAAATGTTTGCATACATCGTTAGAACAATGTTACAACGGTAATGCCCAAACTGTTGGTGTACTTGACCCAATAATATTTTGTTCAATATAAACGGTAGCAGCTGTAACGATCACTTGCGAAACCATTATTGTTCACACAGAAAAGTTCAATGTTAACCGAAAAAGTTTATTTATTGAAGCACGGTACAGTAAAAATGAAAATAAATGATTGGAAATAACGCATTACGATTTTGACTAAACTTGACCCAGTTATCGTTTTAACAATACTACTTTTAACACAGTTATGAACGTTGCACAACGTTTGGCGACTTGCATGCGTTAATGTCAAAATATAAATTGGGCTAATGAGGAGTTTGATCATGTTTGCAATGTCGTCCTTCGCCTACATAGGTAATAGCGATCGTGCCGCATACCTGCGCATGTTTTCGGAAACAGCGCAGCTTCGAAATAAAGTAATGGACGATTTATTCTTTAAATAATTCAGTTATCTAACCTCTGCAATGTGGATTTTTACTATAAATCCGGCATGATTTGATCACGCCTTCCCCTACCTATTCAGAAGAGCGTAGCAACCGACGTGTTTATCTATGATAAAATATACAGTGTTCGTTGAGTACTAGTGGGATTAATAGTATTTTTCCACAACACATGGATAAAATAAGCTGTTAGCACTGGGATAATATTGTTTCCTCTGCTCAATTTCATAGGGACCTATAGATATTTTAAAAGCTTATCAATTTAAATCACTTAAACTAGTCATATAATATAATTTTCACTTCTCATGCTCTGAAAGTGCTTATTTGTGCAGGATATAGGCTGCACAAAATCGAATTTTGTGCACTAGAGCATTAACGTATCTACTCTTATATGTATCTATATTAAGGCAAAGAAAATGAGCCATACAGCCAAACACAATAAGAAGTTCATAGATAGAATTCGTTATTTTATAATATTTACTTTAATTTATTTGCCTTATGTGTTTTTTAAGGCATAATAGATATTAAAATTTAAATTCAAGTACGGTAGGTTATTTAATTAATTTAAGAAAATTATTATTACAAAATTAATTTAATAGTAGGCTATATACGTCTGCAGCCCAAGCCTAATAATATCAATGTCGTTTAATTTTACTTTGAATTTTAATTAGAGAAATGTTATGGTATACTACTGTTTTATTTCCTCGCAATCGAAGTGAAAAGCAGAGTTTATAACTCGTGCACAAAACCATTTTATCCTCGACATTACTATCAGCCCTCGACTATAAAAATGGTTCATTTTGTGCACTTGTTGTAAAATCTACTATTGTTACACTATCCTTTACTCTTTCAACACAAATTAATTATAGAAACATATCACATAATGCTTGAACGCATAAAAGGTTTTAATTCAACGTTGATTGATTTGTAACACGTGTTTGAAATAATGGAAGCACTTCAGTAAAGCAATTCTCGTAAATAATCAAATTATAAACATATTACTTACCTATATCTAAGTAAATAGTGTTCGTTAATCATCAAAGGATTGGAGAGCAGACGATCAGACACGGTCCATACCTAGCCAAATTCAGAGCATGTAATTACATCGATATCAGTCTAATTGTTTTATATAGAGATAAGTTTCAGATTAGTACATCAGTTTCATGTCCACGTTTTGGTAAAGTGCGTGCCAGGTGTGGACACCGGAGGAGACGCCCTGGGCGTTGGGAATCGATTGCCGATTCCCGGCCACCGTAGGCGCGGGCTTGCTGACGGTGAGCAATGGGTAGCTTGCCGTCCGGTAAGGACCAGGCCCGGGTCGACGGCGCGTTGTGTTCCACGCGCGCCTCAAAGAGTGTCAGCGAGTGAAGGGGTCCGATGAGACCATTGCCTGCCGGGGTTGCGGGAAAGTCCGAAAGGGATACCGTGGCCCCCTGGCATTGCACAGGCAAGAGAAGGAACACGGGTGGGTTTTAGTCAGTAAGAGTCTGACACGCCCTCCCGCTCCACCCAGAGCGGGAGACGTCATTTGATGATTTCCCACCCAAAAAAAAAAAAAAAAAAGGTGTGGACACCGTCGAACGTCATTGAAACTTTCCTATCGATCTATGGAAGGAATGCTCAGTCGTAAATCTCTTGATTTTGGTGCAGACGGATTACGCCGCAATTGCACTCTGCAGTATTTTATTAAGTTTATTTATATAAATAGTTGAACATTCTCAATAACCCGCCCACTCTATGCTGTAAAGAGCACTGACATCGTCTATTCGAGAAAGGTCAAGTATCATGTTATAAGAACGTTTTAGAAAACTATGGTTTAACAATAAACATTTTTTGTTTAAAATATTAAAAATCTCACAATTTAGTATATCATAAAAACAGAAAATCTATGTTATCAAGTAAACAGCTTCATATATGCAGAACATTTATGTTTCACTCGAATAAATATAAATATTATCGTGATATTCGATATCATAATGCTGTGCACTATACAATTTGTATGCAGGATGGAGTTAGTATTTTAAACAACGCGCGGAAATTTCCTGCTTTATTTTCCATACCATGCTGGACTCCAGTGAGCCGTGAGATAAACAGCAGTGTGCACTGGAAATGACACTTTAGAGGAGACTTGTTATTACACATACATAAAACATGAGATTAAATCAAGTTCTGTGTTGATCCGACACGTGTACGCTCCAGCTATTAATTGTAAAATCAGCCCTATTTTAGGCACGTGTTACCTTTTTTGGGCCAAAGGGTTCATTAGCCACTGCTGACGCGAAAAAGTGGCACGTTTTTAGCGCCGCTTTCTTTTCACAGAAATAAAGCAATAATAATAATCATAAACTGCCTCGTTGCATGAGGTCTTGGGTTCGATTCCCGGGTCGCACAAAGTGTTATTGGGTTTTTCTATCTGGAATTTCTCAGTAGCAGCCCGGAGTCTGGATTTGTGCCCGGTTGATGGTAATAGGCTCGCCCACTATTACATGGGACTTAAATATAACTGGCGAAATGTGGGTGTACTTACTACAGGTATACCTCTGCCCAACCCTTCGGGGAAACAAGGCGTGATGTTATGTTATGTAAAAATCATAAATCTTTATTTCAATGTCATATATAATAGAGAAAGGTATCTGAGATAGGAAGAATCTAAGTTAGAGGTCACCTAGCTCTCTCAGATAGGACATGCTAATTTACAAACGGTTAACCGTTTGTAAATTAGTCATTAGTCATAGTCAAGATGCATAATAAAAAAGTCTAAATATTTTGTTTTAATATGAATAAATTTGAAGTTCAGTATTTAATATAAGCAAAGAAGATCATAAAATATAAGCAGCCACTTTGGACATAGTTCGATAATGCGGTCTCTTTGAATAGTTTTCAGATTTCAATATCAAAATTCCTTCAGCTATAACTTTAATAAAACTATGTTAGTGGCACCTAGAGGTTTCAGCTCACTGCTCAGGTAAGCGCTGCACAAAACTAGATGACCCGGTCACCGCTCGGTGCGGGTCACGAGAGGTTCACCGAGATCCTGAAGCTGTTCGAGTTATAATGGACATGAACACGCTACCTTATTACCCGAGATAAAATGTTGTTTGTTGAATGCTAAATGTGAAAAGTTCGTGACATCTCATACAAAATACCAAACATTATTTACGTGTCTTTGTATCACAGTTTGTTTGACTACCGATGAAAGTCGTTTTGATTTTTTCGTTTGTTTTGCAGTTCAATGATCGACCTTAAATGACTTGTTTGTCACGGTCCCAGATCGCCCATACAATTTTACTTCCAAACATTGATAACACAATGTTGCTAAATACGAAACCATAGATTCGCAGGAGGGTGGGGCACACGTGTAAGTGAGAAATCGATTTGTTTATTTTAACACCAAAAACAATTGGTTCGTATTCTCACTGCGGTTTCCAGTCGGCTATTTTTATTTAATTGAATGGAATTTTATTCAGGAATTTGACCTACCTTTCGGCGTAAATGACGACGCGTCGACAAGATATTATTGCAAATACTCGGTATGACCTTTTTTGTTACGTAAAAATGTTGATTAGTTTACAAGAATCATATAAATAGCACAGTTTATAATAAAATCCCTAGAACCCGTAAAAAGGTTCATAAATGTACGCAAATTGTCGAATTACATAATTAAATCCTAAAACATTAATAGATGCTCGTTTTAGAGAGCAATCAAACGTATTTCGCCGAGACCCTCCATGTTTGTCGAACTTTCACTTCGACATTGAAGTCAATGGCCTCATTAAGAGAAAAACAGACAATTGCAGACATAAACACTTTATACGATCGGTAACTGCCGAATCCCGAAGGCATCAAGTAATTGCTTGTAAGCAACAATATTACTTTCCAATCGTTTAGATTTAGAGGTACCATTTTTACTGAAACGTGCTACGCCGTAGCACAAATGTGCTGTGTGCTACGGCGTAGTAATTTTGTAGAACACAAATTTTTGTCTCATAAATAATTTTACTTTATTTATGACCTGCTAATGTTGTTGACAAAGTACCTACATATTATTTAGTATATTTTCATACTATTTTCATATTATCCTGCATATTCCTCGCACGTGTAGAGTTAAACTAATTAGGATAATTATGTATTTCAATGACAACAACCATGAACATAGTAGTTTTAGTAATTATTTGATCCATTTGACCTGTGCAATATGGCTAACAAACATTGTAAATGTAACAACGTTACTAAATAGTTACAGAAACGTACCGTGGGACTAATTTCTTACGGAAATTATGTTATCTCAACGACAATATTGCTCACCTATTACAAGAACTCGGTCATGAAATTTTTAACGAAACGAAATATTTTTATGAAAAATGGGACTAGGTTTTGACATCTCATTTGATGGTAGTCTAGATAACCCGAGCAGACGTACGAACCCAGAAAGTACTCGTTAAGTATCAACAAGATCTTGCGAATCTGCCCTAAATTACAAACTTTTGGCTAAAGATTTCACCTATACACCTGCTCGTATTAATAGAGCACTCTCATCTCACATAATTCTGAACATCTAATTAACATTCCCTGAAGTACCTAGGTACTCAGCACTAGATACTTGCCAAGAACGAGAACAATGAATAAATAATTTGAGTCATGAACTGGTATTTGAGCTGAAACTCGTCCACTAGGTTTATTGTCGAGGTGTTTGTTGTTCTTGCCTGTTATACCACGAAGTGGCCAATCAAATCGTTAAATTAAATGCTCAGCTTTGTGGCATAAACAACATCTCTTTACTTTTATGTACAAAAATTAGGTCTGTCTGTAATAAACACATAACTGAACTGGAATGTGAACACATTATGTTTGTTACTTCTGCACCGTGGAATAATAATCTCAACCAATAGTGTAAGATAACACGTAACGTACTTGAGTGCGCAACAGCAATCACGTGTGAAGCTTCGTCCTTTAGTGGTTATCTAACGCAAGTTTCTGGAAGCCAAGGACTCGGCCTTCGTGTAAACAAATCACAATTACTCGTCAGCATCTTGTTTCGCAGCTGCGGAGCTATTTATCATATTCGACATCAGAGTCAACAGCTGAACCTTGGCAGACAACCTTCTAACAGGGAAATTAATAGCCGTAATCCCCGTGATCCGGCGATTTGTTCCCAAGGTCGTGTCCTTTGGGCAGGACCCGCGGGGTGTGACCCTGTACTGATACCGGTACATGCACCATTTGGCGGCGAAGGCCACAAGGCCATACTTCACATCAAGGACATGTAATGTTACGTTGGAGTAGTGCTTGATCAAGTTACAAGGACTTCCATGATTTATGACTGTATGGAACCGGAGGAATAGACATAATACATATAATATATCTACATATACTTTATTAAAGGCAAATGAAAAGATAAATTGGTTGGTAAATGACTTCGCGATACTTCGCTCTTCATCCTGACAGGTTTAAAACCACTATATTAGATTTAACCTTTATTAAACTAAACTTGATTTAGCCTTGCGATAACTAAGAGAAATAGAGACGTTATATTGCAGAATGTTAACGTTACTTCCCACACGTTTGGGTGTACGCCTGCAGGGTAAGTGATCAGCACGTGGGCAGAGCACACTTTTTTTGTGTTTGCCCTGTTCCTTCAGTTGCCTGAATGTTGCCTGGGGCCACGGTATCCCTTTCGGACTTTCCCGCAACGCCTGCAAGTGGGCAGAGCACCCTGGAGCCCCTTTCTAAATTGATTGCCTATGTTTTAACTGTGTAAAATTCGTGTATTAATAGGATATAGTGCAGAGTGAATACAAAAGATTTTCTCCGTTTATAAATAGCCCATTCCATTGATACCCGTGGGAGTTGTAGGAAATAGCTGTACGAGGTTTGTGGTTTCAGCAGTATGCGCTATTGAAGGCAGATTATTGTTATAATCCTCAAACACATACAAGTAACATTTGTTCCGCACAGTGCCTCTTGGTAAACCCAAGTAAATAGGATTTTGCTTTATGAACACTGCGGAGTAGACAACCGCTTAAAAGGCAAGAGAAAAAAGTGTCACGTAATGAAAAGGCAATAAATATAACATCGTAAACCAATATTGGAGACCTTCGCAGTGGACAAAAATAAAGTCGTGCAGCGGATATCAATTTCCATATTGTTCGATGGTAAACAACGACACCAAACACTCGCCCACGTAAAGCGGTTTTTGATAAAACTCATAACTTTTTGCATAAAAATACATTGCTTTTATTGCTCAATCTTATCAACGTGACAACAAATTCACGCGATTAGCAACGAGCTTAATTCATATTCTGGAGAAACAATCACGTTTTATCGCACCTTAAAATGTACGTGTTTTGCCAATAATCTGGACATATTTTCAATCTTATTGAACTGGTGCTAGGCAATTCAAGTTTTTGAAACATTCGTCATATAAATACATCAGTAATGTATATTCTTGTTGGTCATTAGTGAAATTATTTTAGCTTTAAGGAACAAAATTAAAATAAAGTGAGTTTCCATATTAAAAATTCCTACACCGTCACGCATCCCAATTATTTTTTATATAATACCAACAGAAATTATTTTTGTAACACGGAAAATTAAAACTTGATATTTCTTTTGGCACCATGGCGGGCAGCGGCGCGACTGAACGATATTATTTGGCGCCAAACGTAAATAAAATGGCGACGTTACGGCACTGATACATTAATCTGGTATCAAAAATGTAGAATGCCACGTTCTTCAGCCGCGTGGGTTTACGTTTTTTCACGTGGTGATGCATTTTCTTTTGATATTATAATTTATGTATTATCATATTAATAAAAACAATAAGTAGATATCTAAAAATATGAATGAATCGTTTAAGAAATCTTATTCCTATCTACCAGTTTTCTTCATCTGCGCTAATTGTGTAATACTTTAGATACGATGTCAATACTTGCTGAGCTTGTCAGCTCATAGCAATGAATAGCATCTAAGCGCAATAAGTACAAAAATACATTATTTGTATGACCAGTTATAAAAGTTTATGATTTCATAAAATGCAAGAAATATCGAAATTGCTGTAAAAAGATTTCATGAATCCAATACACTGTTGTTATTGTGCCAAATATTACAGTATTTTTACAATAAAATTGTGTTACAAGTTCAAGAATTTTGCTTTTATGAAATAAAATAAAGTTACATGAGCTCGAGGAAAAAGACATTGTAAATAATCGTAAGCTGTAAACGTGGTCGGTGAGGCGGCAGGCGTCACAAACATTACATCAAGTGCTTGTTGATTGTATACTTTATGCAATGATGCGTGCTACGTCACTGCATGTTGTTTACGATACATAGACACCTCTGACGTTAATAACACCTGCTCATTCCTCATCTAACATACTCTATACACTCATGTGACACATGACTGAATGAAATGAACATGAATTATAACGCGTGTGTAAAAATTACACTACCTACCAAACTTTTAAAAAGCAATCCAACTCGAAATAAACTCTTATTCATTTCACAATAGTGCAGTTTCTTGCCAAATTATAAATAAGAATATTTTAAAATTCATGTTTATAGTTCGATCTAAAAATAATAATCAACAAAGAACGCATATCAAAGATGTTTGCGATGAATGTAAGTAACTAAAAGGCGAATGTTTTTGTTTTTAATTCCGTATTGTTGTCAACACAGAGGTGCGTTTGAATGGACACCGCGGTGTATTCTAGGGTTATTCAACCATCCGGTGGACAGCCGCTGACGCATAGCGGCGTACCCAATCTATAAATATATTTTAAAACATAGATATCTATATGTCGCACTAATGGCGTTTTTGTACGCAGTTTTTTGTCCTTCCTGCGTTCATATAAATGAAAGGGTTGTGTGAGTCGCAATGCTACCTAATCAAAAGGTTAAATTTTTTCTCAAGGTCAACAAATTAAAACGAATGTTGACGTATCGCAATTCGGATTTTGCATTTTATTTACCGACCTTTCTTTTGTTTACCGGTCAACCGAAATCTTTGGCAGTACAGAGTTGTGTAACAAAGCTGTTCAAAACAATGTTTCCCGTGATTTTTCAAATGTCAGTGACCATCTGTTTAATTGACAGCAGAAATGAGTCAAAGGAATAGTTTAGTAAATTTTGCATGAAATCTAATCTAATCTTAAACAAGCGTTTGTTTCTGAGGCGCTTAGCCGGTCATTAGCTGGCGCACGTCAGCGGCGGCGCGAGGCGTCAGGCGTCAGGCGTCAGTAGTGAATGAAACTGACGCTCGCCAACTAACCGCCGCGAGAACTTATCTCAACGTGATTTAGACCTGGAAGCGACTCAAATGATCGTTAACACCAATTTTGTTGGATAAAGGTGTCTTGTGATCTTCTAACAAGAAGAAGGTACCTACTTATTATCTTTCTTGTTTTGTTTTTGTTTGAAAGTTGTTCCAACTCCCTGGAACACCTGTCACCTTTCATGCTTAAACTTGTTTGTTGCAAACTGTTTTTATTAAATATTTTTTTTGTATTGTTACAGATAAAACGCAAATCCCCAAGCATGAAGGACGAGCGCGCCAGTATGCCGCGCGTACGCATAGCCGTCATTGGCAGCTCCCGAGTTGGCAAGTCCGGTAAGCAAATATAACATCCAACAAAACATCTTCATGCAACATTATCGAGAGCACTAAACTATTTTTTTTGGAACAAGAAAATATTTTGACAAAAATTGTTTCGGAAATTTCCGTATCAACTGATTTAATTCTAGCGACCTAGTTATTTGAGAGTGCCTGTCATCATTTGATGGATTACGTATCCCGCGAGATCATTACGCCGATATCTTTCCGCTTACTTGGGTGAAACTTAATTTTTCACTTTTATATAGTCTGGAAAATTTTCCGAGTAGAGAAAATGATAATTGAAATCAACCGACAATTATCGACGAAAACAACAAATTATTTATTTTACACCAATTCTATGTTAAACCACGGAGCTTTTGATACTACAAAACTTCAATTACAGTACCTTGACCGAACATGTTCAGGTCTCCGACCTAAATGGCGTTACATAAGCCGAGCGGGGCAACAGCCCACTGACCTATTCTCTTTGGTGATGTAACAGTAACAACTTGTACTAACACATCAACGTGTTCTTGAATACATTCGATAGGTACTCGAGTACCGAGAAACTGCGACTGAACTTCTAATTTTCAAACATCTTTACTATACCTAATGGTATACCTACTACAAACAGTTGTAAAATCTCTTGCAGTCATAGACAAACAAATCTTAGTTGGTTTCGTAGAAAAGAGTAAAATAATTCATACTTACCTATTTTGTAATTCTCACAAATCATTTTTCTTTGTTACAGCTCTCATCGTTCGCTACTTAACCAGACGATACATCGGCGAATATCATTCAAATACAGGTTGGTTGCGTTCCTCATTCATCACAAGATCACTGCGCAGTTTGTATCCTTCAAGATGCTTACGTTACGCATTGGTTTCAGATCTTCTGTACAGACAAACGGTGCCTATCAACGGCACTCCGATGGAACTAGAAGTCATAGATGTATCCGGTTCCAATTCAGATAAATTCCCAGCTGAACAGGTAAATAAATATCTTAAACACATGTTTTATTTGATTTTAAATTTAAACTCTCAATAAATCTTCAGCGCTAACTTTGATACAGAACACTTACAAACATCATAAAATATTTTTAAATGAAGTGTATAGTGTTCTACGTATTTATTGACCCAGTGCCACTAAAGCTTACATAATTTTACGGTTGTGATCATAATACAAACTATCGTAAGCTTCGACCTTCGCTTTGACCAAAGCACTCAGTTTCAAAGGTACCCTAAAATAACACGTGCACTACCTAAGGTTTAACCAGCAGCTCCGTATATGAATAGGTTAATACCCCGGGACCTTGCCCATTGCCCACTAATCTTCACCTTCACAGAATTAAAGTATAAGCTAAACAACTCCCGGCGGCCTTTAGTTTCTAAACAATAATAAGTACACAAATCATGAGCTTAAGGATGTCGAGTATTTCGTCAGAAGGCCACATTTTCGTAGCTATTTTCTGAATTTCTGTATACTTTTAACTCGGTTGTAATATTTTATTACCAGCAGTCCAGATATACTTAAGAAAACATTTGAAGCTCGTCGGTATTATTTTTAATTTACTCACCACTCACAATATGTTTCATTTTTTTTCGGAAATTGCCAGCCTCAAGCTCGCACCTAGGAACGTTCAACATAATGTAAATGTAAAACAGCCGCAAAGGAAACACTTCACGGTAATTTGAAACCATAACAACGTGAAAATTAGACACCGTCGCGATAACTTGCCACAATACATCAAAGCCGGCGCTGCAGTAGATACTCTTCCGCAAACAAAACGCACGATTACCGATAGTCTCGAGCCGCTTTATGTTCCGACAACTGGGTTAATGTCTCAAATAATACTACTAGTGGCATGGAACTGCTCCAGGAGTTACTCCGGTGACCTGCACCGAATATTATGACTCATAGTGTTTACATATTACACATTATTAATAGCAGTTCCACAAGCCGGTAAAAGTAGTGATTGTCAGTTTAACATTTTTAGAACTCGGACGACGACCGAACTAATCTGGAACTCCTTCTGAAGTTTACACAAATATTGTTCTAGATATCCTTAAAATAGTTGTTGAAAAGACCCAGCTTTGTGAAAATAAGCAACGCATCTCGCAAATCGTTTAAAAAAGTAGTTTTGACTGTGGTTACGAGTAGTACTTGCCTTGATAACCTAATTATCACATTTTTCAAAGTGAAATTAATTAACAACTGTGTTTTTCAAGTAAACAGTTGGTAAAGCAATAAACTATGACCTTGTCGGAAGCCTTACATTTCAATTAAAAACTTTTTCTTTAACGTTTATTGTCGTGACCAAACAAAAATCTTCTTGAATAAAATTGAAACCATACAATTCTGCTCTGGCAGGATAATTCAATTTAATTTATGCGGATATAGCAGCTTGTTAATTGACTACCGTTAAGCTTGGATCTTCCATAAATACATTTGTTTTAAATCTCCGGTGGGAGTTCGATTTCTGGTTGCTAAATTGTTGACGTCCAATCGACTTCCTGTTTAACGGTTTCACAGTTTCGTCTGATATAAACAATTTTCTGTTCGTATATCGACAACAATGAGTGTCCATAGCCACCGCGACGTGGGCCGTGTGTCCCGGCGTCGTGCGCACGCGTGGGAGCGCCCGTGAATCGCTGCAAGGCTAATTTTAAGCCGGAATGTTGGCTCTGAAAGTCTGAAGACGCAATAATTAAACACATTCTTCTTCGTCTAGTCTTTTGTGCAAAGCTGTAAGCTTATATTAATTTGTTTGATGAAGACTTAAAAAGTGCTTTGCCAAAGTAAACAGCTTTGTTCTCTTAGATTTTGTCTAAACTTTACACCAAAAATGATTTTATTTCCACCTTTTTTAACCTTCTCGTGACGCACTTTCATGGATAAAAGACTAAAATTATAAATCATTGCAACTTAGGCGTCTATTATTTTTAAATGGCAACTCCAACTCGCAAGCGCGATAATGCGACATCTAGCTATCAAACGTTAATAACGGTCGCAGATGTGACCCATAAAAATCC
The DNA here is from genome assembly GCA_963853775.1 of Xanthia togata. NCBI lineage: Eukaryota > Metazoa > Arthropoda > Insecta > Lepidoptera > Noctuidae > Xanthia > Xanthia togata. The sequence continues at coordinate 20,138,907 of OY970798.1, read as the reverse complement.
TTCCCAAATGATTGGCTTTAAATTATATCGATTTATTACACCTCTTTCGAAGTGACATAGATAGACGCTTTCAGACAGCAGTTTCCCTACTTCCGTCACCTAACATTTGCTATTATGTTGTCTAACTAATTGAAACAGCTTCTTGGCACTTTTTAATGTTGTTGTTGTTCCTTGTTCTAGATTCAATGGGCCGACGCCTGTCTGCTGGTGTACGCAGTGACAGACCGGAGCAGCTTCGAGTACGCTACAGAGGTGTTGAGTGCGCTGAAGCGCGCGCCGACGGGCGGCAGCCCTGCGCACGGGCCGGCCGGCGCCGCGGCGCCGATGCCGCTTGCACTGCTTGGCAACAAAACAGACCTAGACCACTTGAGACAGGTCAGTACCTAATAAACTACAACCCAATTCGATAACGTTTCCACAAGCTTTCAAACAAGTAAGCGCATAGATTCTCATAATTTTCACGTTTACAACATTTGAATTTACTCTTGCACAAAGTATCACATATTTCAGATAGCATAAATGTGTTGCGATCGGAACACTATAATAATGTCGTAAAAACGAAAAGAATAAAAATAATGTGGTGAAAACTACGCACTTTTTTCTTACGTTCGTCCGGGCGTCACGTTTGAACTTCGTCTGCGACACGACTCGGTGATGTTATCGGTTTAATTAAGTATGCATACCTAAGTGCGCATATTTATTTAATTTAAAAAATACCTAAAAAATCTCCTCTAAAAATGTAGGGATTTAAAACTTACGACTCGAGTGCATGTACTCGTATACTGAAAAATAATCCTTAATTTTGTAGATTCTTTATTTGAAACGTATTGTCGTAAATCTCTCTTTGTTGTCTATAAACACGGAATCCTAATTCAATTTCGACTCCACCCACTTTTCATTAGAACTCATACGCCATGCCTTCAGACTCGTACATATTGAAAGTAAACCCTCCGGGAGGGTAACCGGCATTACGTTTGCGCTAAAGTTAACCATCGCGGACAGTCAACGGCAATAGTTTTAAAATTGTGTTTTCAGGGGGTCTTGTCGCTATACGTAGTTAAAAATATTTTGTGAATATTTGTAAACGTGAACAAAAGAAAAACAAAAAATGTACTTGTATTTTAAAACTCGTTAAAATATAAGTACATCAGATTTAATTTTCATGGTTTATAACGATGTATTCATTAAGAAAAACCTACATTTAAAATGAGCCCTCCGCGAGGGCTCCCGGCATCCCATATGCGATTGGCACGTGGGTAGATACCTGGAAAACGACATAAGATACCTTTTATTCCTATATTCCCACGGAATCGAGACATAAGCAGGTTAAACCACGAGGCGCAGCTAGTAATAGATAAGCTCAAATAACACCGATTATTACAAGACAACCAGTTATTTCTAGATATTTGTCGAGATCGTCCTTCACCTTTCAAAAAGACGTCAGTTAATATAACAACGCGTACATTATTAATAGATTGGATGATTGACACATTTCCTTTAACTTTGTTTAGAAGATCTAGTTTTGGATCGCTACTGTGACAAAGATAGAACACAGTTTCAGGGGCAAACATTTTAACTTTACACAATGTTTCCACCACAACATCGAATTTCTTCACAACGAGTTACACGTGGAGAATCCACTTTGACATTATCACAAAGTGGAACTACTGAACACCACTACGACAGTCTGTGTTAAAGTTTCGACGTTGTCACCAGTAGAACAAAGACGCGAGACAGTCTTGTCCATCACTATTGAATCTTTTGAGCTCACATTCAATGGAAAATATACGTACCCCAGACATAACAGACTGCTTTTGTCATGCCGTACCACACACTCACTTAGAAACTGTAGGGAAAACAGAAACTTGTATCAAAGAAAATGTATATAGTTTTAGAACTCTCTTGACAGGAACTAAAGCTTATATGTATTAAGAACATAAATTTATGGAGATTTTACGTAAGCGTGGCCATCCCCACATTTTCCTGGTGTTGTCAGACGTTCTGCTTTTCCATGAGGAATGAGGATTACCTTCAACAATATTAATAAGGATAATGTTTTATTTTTAAATAGGTTAGAGTTCCTTAGTGACAGATCAAGAGATAAAGTAAGAAAATTAGAATTCTCCGAAAGCCGATAGATATTTAAAAGTACTCAAACTATGTACAGAAGCTGACCTTGTTTCGTTTTGTTTGCAGACTTTAAGCAATCTAAATGGCTTTGTGAAGTTTACTTTGAATTAATGACTAAATAACAACATGCCCGACATTATCCGATGATCCGATTTTGTCGTTAGGAGCCTTATTGTCGACCAGATAAAAATAACTTTCATTGACGCAATCTCACCTAGATATTTAGGGCTTGGAGTAGCTCTAGCGTAGAATCCCAGTATTTGGATAAAAAGGTAGGGTCCATCAAATATCCTTTATCACCATGACCTATCAAAACTAACCGTAGTTTTAATTAGGTCAGATGTATCCTTTCAGTTTTTTTCAATCAATTTTTTTCTTTGTCTGCAGGTCACTACCAAGGAGGGTCAGGCCATCAGTGCCGCACATGGTGCCTCCTTCAGCGAGGCCAGTGTCGCCGACAACTCTGGCGACCTCTACCGCTGTGTGGACCGCCTACTTGCTGAAGTACGCACACCACAGCGCACGCGCAAATTCTCCGTCACGAAAATGCTCGGCTCCCTAATAGGTAAACATGATTCTCTGTTTGATCCTTGATCGTTCGATTTCCTCGACTACGTTTCGATTATAGAGCCCAGCTTTCTAGATCGTGTAGCAACAGAGTTTACAAATCAGTTATCTTTCAAATAATGACAAATGAAATGATGAAGAATGATGAATGAGGAGTTCGTGGCTAAGTAATAACTGCCGCACGGGTCGATCCGTCAGGTTAAGCTACGCTTGCCGGGGTTGGTCTGTGGATGGGTGACCATCTTTACGTACCGAGACTCCTCCGTGCCTCGGAAAGCACGTTAAGCCGTTGGTCCCGGCTGTCATTCGTGGATCTTTGACAGTCGTTACGGGTCGTCAGAAGCCCGAAAGTCTGACAACCAGTCTTACCAAGGGGTATCGTATCACCCAATTACTGGGTTGTGGAGGTCAGATAGGCAGTCGCTCCATATAAAATACTGGTATTCAGCTGCATCCGGTTAGACTGGAAGCTGACCCCAACGTAGTTGGGAAAAGGCTAGGCAGATGATGATATCTTTCAAATAATGATTGATTATGTGGTCTGAAGAATATTAGGTACTAATTTCTTACTTTTGCTTGTTACAGGCGGTGGTGGTAATAGCCAAGCCAACCGAAGCGGGTCGATGGTGGCCTGCCCGCGTGTGCCCGCGCCGGCGCGGCCCCCGCTGGCCGCCGCCGCTCCCTGACCGGCGGCCGCGCCAGCGCACCGCGCGCGCTGATGTCTCGCCGGCGCCGGCGCAGTCTGGCTTTCCTGCCTGCCCGTGCCCGCTCGCTTCGCCCCGCCAGCCCCTCTGTCCGCCGCCATCATATGAACTACAGTGACTGACGTGGTGCGGAGACCTTACCGTGCTGATCTTGTGTGGAGCTCGTGGACTTTTCTCACTAAAGACAGGATACGTGAAATAGTAACAAGCGCACTATGTGAGCTTTTATTAAAATGTATGCTTGAATAGCAATTTGTCAAAACATCAAGTGAATCAGTTTTATGAATTATGATGTTTATGTAATTTTGACAATAACTGCTAGAATAGAAAGCACGAAGTGTATCTACTCAGATATTGTGCCAAAGATCTGCTAATATTTACTGGTTTATGAAAATATTATTTAAGAATGAACTTTATTTAGTAATCGAATACTCATTTGCGTACTTAATAGTAATACCAAGAAATCCGTACTTTGTCTGTTGTATGTTGATGTTTATGAAATATCTATCCTAACTATAAATACTATAAATTCGAAAGTGAGTTTGCTAGTTTATTTGTTTGTTTGTTACGCTTTCACGCTAAAACGGCTGAATAGATTTGGATGAAATTTGGCACATGGGTAGACCATGACCTGAATAAGGACTTTTATCCTGATATTTCCAAGGGATCAAGACTTATGTGGGTGAACCCGCGGGCCTCAGCTAGTAGAACTATAAATTATACAGTCAAATAATATAATATTTACGTGTACCTTCGTCCGAGTACCTTGCAGAATATTCACATCCTCACTATAAGGTGCCTGACTGTCGCTATTATACCTATGTATACAATGCGTATAGTTAGTATATATCAATTTATTACGGCCTAAACTTTTCTACTTTTTCACAGTATTATTAAAACTAAGTCTTGACGTGTAGGCTAACAACTTACACTTTTTATAACTCCTATTTCACCACGTCCAAAAAAGTTTTCGGAAAAGCCTTTTTTTTTAAATTGACATATTTTTATTTGGATTTATTCTGTAGTTTGACGTAAGGCCTAAGGAGTGGTGAAGTGGGGATATATAATATCACCTTTAGAATTTTGATAATTGTTGTAATAGAGTGTATCAACAGTCTTTATAAATTTCTATTGTTACTACAGATTTTACCAAAAATTTTGAATGTTATGTACACAGTATTGCTATACAACTATTATTTGTACTAAATCTTTAGTCATCTTCTAGTCATAGAATAAGGGCTGTGAAAAGACATTTTGAATGTTTGGGAGGAGATATAAGAGACGGTCTGAATAAACAATGTAAATGTATTTTACAAGACAAATATCTACGTGTATTCTGTCAAATGGGATGTAGTAATAAACTATGGATAGTGTGATTAAACTTGTAAATAATATGAAGCAAGGATTTGGCTGTTGATATTGTTGTAAATTGTGGGCCGCACAATTGTTGCCGTCGCACTTCAAATAATGTAATTAGCAAAATTAAGAATCAACACTTAAAAAATAAATATCATAAATTATGATATAAATCTGTATATTAGAAATTGTACAATATTTTTATAAAGTATAGTACTCAACATTTTCGTGCGACGGGCAAGTTCTATCGTGAATGCCTTACCTTGATTTGCGAAATTATTATTAAGGAAGGGATCGCACTAGGCATTTGTGCTACGCGTACGCGTAGCCTACTACGGCTGCTATGAGCACTACGGCTACGAAACTGATCCAGGCGAGCCTTCGCTACGCCACTCCATTCTTATTGACTACCACCTCTTCATCTGATGACTGCCTAGTCCGCTTCCAGTCTTATTGTTGACTATTCCATATATTATATTGAAGAGAACAGAATTGAAGAGTGTAAATAAATGTATTGTACATTGTTAAGGGGACTCAAATGTCGGAACTGATTGGAATAAGTTGTAAATATTTTTAATTGATTAGCTTTAATAATATTAAACGTTTATAATAATTATTTGATGTTTTATTTTATATCTTCTCATGTGCCAATTTAAAGTTTGGTACAAAATCCTCCTATTATACAGGCACTTTTGAACTGTCAAAGAGTCAGTCAGTTAGTCAGAAAGTTGAAGCTAGTTGCCCATTCCAAAACGTAGATCTCTATGGAGAAGAACGGGCAAGAAACTCCAAGGACACTCTTTTAAATATAGAAATTACAAAATCCTGGGTACATTACTCTTGTTGCTTCTATATGGGAGAAAAATGTAAAATAAAAAACGATTAAAATATAAGATTAAAAATAAGCCCTGGCAGATAAGAGATGACCAGTCTCAACTGATGGCGCCCGTTCACGAACATGACGCGAACCATCCAACCATTTTGTAGGGAACCGAATGATCCAACACACTCGCCACCATCAGCGAGACATGCAACTGATCAACACATTCCTAATGGTGCTCTGGACTATAGATGAGAACAGTCGGAAATACACAACATCATGAGCAGTAGTTACAATGAAATTCACGATTTATTCAAGAAAAGCACACGCTTAACGAAACACTATAAATCACCCAAATACACGTGTCTAAAACTCCACAGTAGTACGTACACTATTAAAATAATGAAACGGCACGCAAACATTTAGAGCATTCTTAAAAAAATCCCGAATTTATAAATCAAAACACTATCAAGGTCATAGAGCTACTTAAAGCGACCTATAATTACAATTTAAAATAACTCTTCGTAACACAAATCAAAGCTGCAGTGAATTAACGAGAGCATTGATTGATACAGAAAATAAACCATTAAGTGTTAATAAAATAAAGAGCAATTGCTTGTAAGCTACAAAATATGTAGGTAAGTGTAATAACATTTCTTGGATAGCATCCCATCACTCAAAAGAAAAGAGGTCCATTATATATACTTTGAAACAGTTTTATGACTGAAATATATCTATGAATAATGAGACAATCTGGCCCAATATAAACTTGTTATAAAAAAGCACTAACGTACTTAGTTCCACAGAAAATTATAACTAACACAACAGATTGATCTTCATAACTCATACAAAATTACTACACGAACTCTTAATTTATACTTCCTCTATAGACAAACGGACAAGGAAATACCGTTACCTCACATAATATATAACATAATAATCTAAATGGATTATAAATCGACTAGAAAATGATGAATGCGAATGTTTTTATCTTTCGTTTGGTCGTATTTAGTTAACCCAGTTGCCGATACGCCATATAAATTATCTTCTCAGGGAATTAGTGCGCGGTCATAAAGGGGATCGAAAATAAACAAAAGAACAAATGGGCATTAATGACGAATGGTAAAAAGCCGTAATTATATTCTTATAGCGATGGACAAAACGTAGAATTTTAATCCTTAAAGTTTTATTAAATAATAAAAAGTTTATTTCGGAACAATTTAATTAATTCGCCGATTTATAATTTTTTTTAGTTATTTAAACTTAGATCACCCTAGGTAATAATAAACTTGAATCAGGTTATCTTCTGAATCCCGAAAACAATCTCAAAAGAATTTAAGATGGTGAGGTAGTTTTATAACACTAGAACTCATTACACTTGTACTAATTTAACTGAAAAATGATTAATACCTTAGTTATGATGTAGTACAAAATAGTTTTTATTTATAAACTTTTTGTTAATTATATTTTAATAAAGTGTTAAGTTATTGCCGGTAGAAGAACAAATAGAAATTATCCTTACATCGATTAGTGTCATCGCGTAGTATTTAGCACACTCTTTTTAGCGTGGTGCCAAAAGATGAACAGTTTCTACAACTTTGATTTATATGGTGAACAAAACTATATTAGTTTTGTGGACGCAGCTTTATGATTCAGTCGGACCGGGATGAATGATCAGCAGTCAATGAACCCTGTTCCGTTTAAGGCTACCGTTCGATTCGTTGCACTACCTGTATATAATTTATGCTTGTGTATGATGTGCGCTTTTCCGGAGTAAATAAACATTTATGGATTCTATAAAACTTGCCCAGTTCTTTTTGTTTTATTTAGTTAGATCGATCCATTTCTTTTTCGATCATAGGTATATTGTTTTTGTTCTCAAAACACATTCGTATTCTTCATCGATCTGTTTATTGACTTCTCGAATCGCTAGACGATTCGAAGATCGAATGATCGAAAAATATTTTCAGAGAGCACATAAATAGAGAACTCATTTTTTTAAATAGCCCGCATTTGCGTTGAAAATAAATGTAAATGTATTTTTAAATATGCAGCTTGGCACTGAACTTCAGTGCATATTAGTATTAATAATAGTTTCAACCTAATTATCAGCTGACATGCATTAATAATCGAATTTTACGTCGCCGGCCGGTCGCACACGCGCTGCCCAAATAAATCCCAATCGCATCTCAGAACAATGCCTGCTCCGGCGAGATGAGAGGGGTGCGCACCCCAGCTGCGTGCCGCGATCGATCGTGGACCACTCTCCGCCACTACACGACACATTGTCTGTCAAAGCGGCTCCAACTTCAAACGTCCCTGACACCGTCCCGTAAAAAATATTAAAAACAGTGTTTTTAATTAGTGTTATGTGTTAATTTTTATTTTTTAAACCATGGAGGGGCGGAGGTCTTGGGATGGCGTGGCTCTGGGCGAGTCGCACTCTCCACCACAGTCAGTTCCGGGCCGCAGGACTCCGCTGGGGGCCGTGGGGCTGGGTGGCTTCTACATGCAAGGTGGCCAGCCTCCGCCGCCTCCACAGCATTGTTACCCGGCAGACGAGAACCAGCCAGAACCAGGAACCAGCTACGGACAAAGGTTAGTTTTTTCGCCCAAATTCTATTAGGATGATGATCTTTCATTGCACTTTGACTATGCCATCCGCTTCTTTGAATTGGATTCATACTAATATCAGGGTTTCTGCTGCAATCCGGCTTTTTAATCGGCCCGAATTTCTGTTTGTAAGCAAAAGCAGATGTTTTTTCGCGCATGCGCCTTGACAGTAGACAGCTAACAAAAAAAAACTAGCGATGGTACAATTTGACTTCAGAATTGAAACAAACCGCATAGCCATGTATAATTATCGTTAGATAAAAGTAATGCTCAATAAGGTACATTATAGTACTACTAAATAAAATAGGAAAATGTTGACCTATAATTTTAAACTTTGACATTTTCACCGGTTGATTAAGTTCGTTTAGGTACATCGTGGATTCTTGGATATCTTAGCAGCGGGATGAGTTAACCGAATACTTAGATCTTTAGAAAGGGTTTATAGCTCAATAGGGTACAACACTGGAAGCAGTAGAAAATCGTACCTAACCCTTTTGGTTTGGTGCATTCTTTTACCAACCACTACAAATTAAATGACTGTTAATTTTGAGCCCTGTAGCTAATCAGTATTAGTAGTCAACAAACTTATACAGTAGAACTTGTTTCGACAAAAAAAATATTACTACAAAAGTATTGTTTGTTTAAAAAATATATTTAAATAAATACTAAATCGTTTCCAAAACTAGTTAGCAAAACCGCACATATGGCATAAATGCAATATAATCTATAAGTAATTCATATCGTGTTGTTATGTGTCACTAAAGCACACATGTTCACTATAATAATCAGGACAACACCGGTCTACTAGGGCAGCATCTGTGCACAATAGTGTGCTATAGTGCACAATAGTGGTCTATTGTTCAATCTCCGTCCCTTGCGACAAGTATTTTGCTCCCGTTGACCGCGATAATGTTTACTATAGAGTATAGACCCTTTAATTTAAAAAAGGGTAGATTTAGACGCGGCTTTATTGATAAGTAGTTTGGCGATGAACCCTTTTTTTGGTTGCATTAATTTAAGCCTCGTGCAGACTAGCGCGACGCGACGACGGCGCGACGCGACTCGAACAATACGATTTCTAAGAAAACTTTACGGTATAACAATAACCGGTGTCGCGTCGCGCTAATCTGCACGAAGCTTTAATCGCCACTGTATATTGCTGTTATGACAGAATAGGTACGTATTTTTACAAAACTTAACTATGTATCACATTTAACAATCGTGAACACGTTAGGTATTTGGAAAAATGCTTCTCGAAGCTAGAGGATACAAAGGCATTATAAATATTAGATCCAAAATCAACAAAGTGTTACTAATCACATTAAATTCTGTTTCAGCATTTGAGAACATTTTAAAGCTATTATATTTAGCGTAGTTTAAACAATCCAAAATAAACGGGCGATTACCTCATAAATTCTATCACAAAGGAACAGATACCATTAAGGTACACATTTCATCGGCATGTACCGATTGTTTGACACTGTGGATATTGCAAATGCATTAATAGGCGTAAACGTACTTATATAATACAAACTTTATGTATCACAAACCCAAAATAGAACGCGTATGTTAAGCTACTACTGGTTCTAAGACTATTAGATGTTAATATATGGTGATATATAAAAGGAAATGGATCTAAATGCTACCCAGATCCCTTAATCACGTGTAATTTATTTGTTATCAATACTAAAATAGCTAATCAACATCTATAGGTTCTCTAAGTGGGCGGGCACGAAACCAGCGGCGACAAAATTGTTACAATTTTGTAATCATTTATTTGCAAATCATAATCATAATCATTTATTTGCAATAAGTATTGGTACAGTGTTGGTGTTATAGTCAATAATAAGTTCCTAATACAAAGTCAGACATTTGACATGCAAAACATTACAATGTGTTTAAATGCTAGAGTTTAATATTTATGTCCAATGGTATGCTTTAAATGTTTATGTTGTTAATTAATTTAACATACATTCATTATTTATATTATTGTTACATTAATTTAAAATAGACTATTATCATTATTTAAAAAATCATTTATAGAATAAAATCGTTTTTCCAGTAGCCATAATTTTAACTTTATAATAAATAAAAAATATTTGGTAACTCTTTAAAGTCCTTTGGTATTTTGTTAAAGATAAGTCCGCACATGTGATAACAGTTCTTTTTATACAGAGAAGTCCTTGGAGCCCTAGGCAGAACTATTCTATCTGGATCTCTTACTTTTCGAGGGCAACGGTCTTGAGCCTTTTCAAACAGGTCAAAGTGCCGTCGGACAAATTTAGCACATTCTATAATACAGGGTGTTTGGCGCATGGAACGACACAATTTTTTCAGGGATTTGGGAGGTCATTAGCTAGGTTCTAGCTAAGTTCAAAATAGCTTTTAGTTTTTTTTATAATTAATTTAGAAGTTGTAAAATTTCATTCATTAAATACAAAAATTAACTTTGGAAGCTTGTAAGGAATTTTCTTGAAACCAGTTGTATAAAACAAAGATGTTTTTAGATTTAAAGGACTTTGGAGAATGCAACAAAATTAAAGGACACATTTTGGGTTTTTTTTTTTTTTTTTTTCATTTAAAAAAAATAATCATATGTAACCAACCGTGACATTTGGGACAAAGGGTGTATGGGTAGAACCTAGCTAATGACCTCCCAAATCCCTGAAAAAATTGTGTCGGTCCATGCGCCAAACACCCTGTATACATACTGGGTAATGTAAGAACTTTTAATTTTAGAAACAATGGTTTCCAAGATTCCCACGGTGGAATGACAATTGCCACAAATGGCTCGAATGCATTTTTTTTGTACCGTCGCCGCTGCCCCACTCGGCCATCGTTCCCCGCCGCTGGTTTCGTGCCCGCCCACTTAGAGTTGCTCGGTTTATAATATTTCAATAGTTAAGTTTATTGTCGGCGCGTCTAAACATTCTAAGTACTGCAGACTTCAGGGTATCAAGTACTCATTTCGCATTAGTATTCCGTGGGCAAAGCTCCCGAGGTTTCCGTGACTCCCCTCTCCCCTCGTTAGCGTCGTTAGCGTCCGACATACAAGCCCATTCAACGCGCACAAAAGTATTTGCCACTTGTTCCGCTCTGCCTCACTGCCAACCCTTATCGAATCCTAACTAAGGGGACGCTGCGCTGTACGCAACTGTACTTTCCAATTCCATTGCCTGTTAGCAATACTTCATAACATCGAGTCATCGGTTTACAATACTTTCTTGAAATAGATTCTGTTATAAATAAACCCGAAATAATTTTAAAGCTCTTACCGTCAATCAGAAAGTGATGAGAATAGTGTTCTATTTTTAACAATTCTGTTAGTATAACATTTTTTGTTCACTAGTTATTTGAAAATAGCTGAAACGTGACGAAAAATCTTCCTGGGATTACGTTTTATGAATGTTTTCAATGACGTCGTAATAGTGTCGTTGCATAATATTGTATAACTACATACTTCCAAGTTGTCACGTTGTTGACAAATATGTACAATTTATAATTCCTTAAATCACTTATTTGATGTTTGTAATCCGCAGTTGACTCTCAAACTCAATATTATTTTGACTGCCATATGAAGCAATCAAATAATATTTAGGACTCATTTGGAGTCTAAAATTATCCATTAATTTATAAATTACAGACCTATCAACGAGTCGAAGTCAAAACAGAAGATGCGTCAAGGCAAGAACGTACGACTGAACATAAACGCAAGAGAACGACGCCGCATGCACGATCTTGTAAGATATCATTTATTACTTTAATTTGGCTAAGCTTTAACTTAAACAAAATGGTATTACAAATATCATAAAAATAATTCAAGAGAGCTGTCGATTTGTATATCCAAAACTTCCTTATGTAAACATCTACAAGTAATTTGAACTTCCCTTAACATTGCATGCCACAAATCAATATCTCAAGCGTTATTGCAACACAAATATATATCTCTATTTCTAGTACTACAGTAATTGTACAACAGCATTTCTAGGAAATTGATAATTTGTACTTTGCCCTGAACTGTTACATAACTTGTGTCGGTGGTATTCCAGAACGATGCATTGGACGAGTTGCGTGGAGTGATACCCTATGCTCACTCCCCTTCTGTCCGCAAGCTGTCCAAGATTGCGACGTTGTTGCTCGCCAAGAACTACATCCTGATGCAGGCCAGTGCGTTGGAGGAGCTCAGAAGGTACCACGTGCCACTTTTCAAATGTTTGCCAACACCTTCATTCAAGCGGGTCCCATACTATTTTAGTTTCAGTATAAACATGGCTGTGATTATTTCTTGGGAAACTATAGATAGTTTGTCTTTCATCTGCGCTTTGAATTCGAGTTCAAATATTTTATTTGATAGTGATCCAAAAACTTATAAGAAAATAAATGACTAACAATTGTGTACATTTCTGTGGATAAGTGACGAACATAAATTATCTATGATCCTTTTATTGTTTTCAGATTGGTAGCATACCTTCAAAGTACAGCAACAGCTGCAGGTATCGTTCCACCTCCAGGTTTCGATCTGACCGGATTTCCAGCGGCCGCGAAGCTGCTTGCAGGTCCACTGCCTGGCCCGGTCCTACCCCCCGATCCGCCATCTTGAGATTCAACCGTCAAACTAGAACCCTAAACGACTAGGGTACCTAGAATTAAAGTCAGTCCATACGATATATTGTCCATACTGATACGCACCCATACGCAGCTTGGGACACTAGAATATCTTGAGATATCCGAAAAGCACTGTATCGTGTGGACTGCGCGCTACGTCTTTATCTACGAGTAATTTAAGCTACTATATTAAAATACTCTTCATAAATTATTTAGTTTTAAGGATTATGAATAGATCTCAAATTAGTTTGTAAGGTCTGTAAATATTTCGACATTTACCTAAAACAGTATTATTATTCATAATCTAGGTATATTAATAAAGAGACTTTCTCGTCATAAGCTAGCGATGCTTCGAAGGCGCTTCTATGGTATAATCATACGTGGACTTCCTCGACTTGTCACTATGTCGTATATACTCGGAGGTAGGACATTATACCATATACACTTGATCTTGGCGTGAACAGTGTAATGTAAGGTGATACCTATTCTTACATAAATAGGATAGTATCGGCCAAAGCGAGCGAGAAACTATCCATTTAAATGAGGATTAACATTAAATGATAACTTATTAGTAGGTTCTAACGATTATCATCTTTTGCTATGAGAAAAATAATTGATGTAGGTACGTTTGGAAATCCCAAAGAAGAGTCAGTGGGGACCCCTTCAGAGATAATATACGTATTTTTAATAATTTATTTATGTAGTTACGGGAAGTGGATAGACGTTTTTATAAACATTGTGAGTGCGAGTAAAATTCATTAGGGAAGATATCATCCATTATTTTTTAATGTTATTTGTAAAAAAATATCTTAGGGCTGATTTCACCAATGAAACTGAACGCGATCAGCATTTTTAAAATTGTTCAAGAGCTGTCAGTGTCAAAATTGATATGGAATATTGTACACTGACAGCTCTTGAAAGCGTTATAATGTGCTGAACGCGTTCAATTTCGTTGGTGAAATCCGCACTTAGTTTCGACGCATCACATCACATGCTTATTAATTCATCATCATAATATTTTAAGAATAAATTCAGCGGATTTATTGATTAATATTTGTTTACAGGCTTTTATTTATATCTATATTCATTAGATATAAAATCTTAACGTAACGTAACATTATTGTATATTTTATTTTATTTATTTAATATTTAAAAAATATATAATATAATATATAAAAATACATTTCCGTAGAAATTAAAAACATACAATATTTTCATCTTGTATTGAAACCAAGGAAGAATTTCTGTATTGCTATTATATAACATCATTTCGCAGCTTTCTATGGGTAGTTACCAGGAACTGAGTAATACAGCTATGGGAATTGATTTCCTTATTCATACCATAGGTAAGTAATTATTTATAATGATAGGTATATAACTGAAGGATATTCAGAGGTATATAATAGAAATTAAAGGATTTATTTATTTGTCTAGGAACTTGTATATCCAATATTATTTTTAAATGTTTTTTTTCATATTCCTAGGCATTATTTTACTTATCGACCTATTTATAGAAAAAATCTGTTCCCAGACTCTCTTTTGATAAAAAAATTCTTAAACATTTGAATATTAATATGCTTTCGAATTAAAATGATATAATTAATTTATATTTAGGATATATGCTACTTTTAGATAGATATAAAACTGTAGTTTTTAGAATCTTTCTCTGTGAGTAATCCAGAGAACAAAGTGAAGCATGTGCCAAAAATTAAGTAGATTTGTATTATATACTTAGGAAAATATTACTTATTTACAAACTAGGTATTTATATTGTAATTTCCAGTGTCGATTTTACGTAGGTCTAAGAATATTGATGTTTTGTAAACTTCCTCGTGACATTTTAGAAATAGTTATTTTTAATAGTAAATATTTATTTATTATTGAGTCAGAGAAAAGAAAATTTTGTAGTGTATAGTAGGTATGGATGGTAGTAAAATCGTGTGAAATTTTATATTATTTACAGCCATACGACATGTCCGTATGGCCCCGAAGATTACGTAAGTGTTTAATATTAATTGTGTAGCTTACCAATAATTAACAAATCATTGCTCTATTAACTATTAATTAAGCTCATAATCCATCGATATTTTAAGAATATTCCTATTTATTCTATATTTACTATTAATATTGTAATCCTTCCTTAAACTCATTAAAAATAAAATATAATTTAATGCAAGTAAAGTCACAGGAAAAACCTTGTGAAGGTTTGTAAATAACGCTCAAGAAATGGACACAAGCTAATCGTGAATGAGGAACGAATCTTTAAGTATATGATAAACGACAATCAAAAAAAATTACTAGAATCTAAACGGTTTCTGAGATCCTTACATATACTTTGAATAGCCATAAACAAGACAATGTAATACACCACACACACCACATAATAGTACTTATACCTCTGCATAACCCATCGTAGAATACGTCATGTTATGTTTATCTATGTACTTGTATGTAGGACATAGTAATCTTTTTCGAAAAAAAATCGTAACTGAGAATTCAGAAATTTCTCAAGATATTGAAGCAACACCACTATAAAATAAATAAACTCTGGCTAAGAATACCTCAGTAAACGTCCGTAAGACGAATGAGGCTTAGTTAGGTATTAGAATTCCAGGGCCTCAAGAATAATCTGAGCATTGCATTCTCATTATTTAATAATCCAACTAGATGTTAAGCTAAGTGAAATGTGATTGTTATTAGCAATATTTTTCTTTACATGTGACTGGTATTAAAATGTAGTGCATAGATTATAATGAATTGTAATCTCATTTACGGTTTTCTGAATTGCTCTAGTTTGCAAACTATGGTCAATAAAGTATACTTGTAACTACAACCGTCTTTCTTTTGAAAAGAACTCGTTAATTGCTCCATACCATTAAGTATATCGTTTTTTTTTTTTTTTATTCAACACGTAAAGAATGTTTGATTAAATACACAACTTTAAATTCCTAAAACTAGCTCTCCGAACCTTTGAACTTCAAATTAATAACAATATCCTATTCGATATTTTATAAACATACAGAGTGACGTGCGGATATTCTTTTTAGCCGTTTTATCCAAAATACGTACTTATTAACTATTATTTATTTATTTATTAACTCATCATGACTATTATTTATCGGACATCCTGGAAGAGGCTCCCTGGTGTATGCTGTTTGCCGACGACATTGTACTGGTCGCCGAGAGTGGCCTAGATCTGTTCCGATTTCCGGTAGCTCGGGTCGCTGGTCCAAGGGGATGGTGAGGTAGACCGTGACATAAAAAAATATACAAGTCCGTGATTAGACCTGTCATATTGTATGGATCGGAATGCTGGGCTGTGAAGAAGATGGACGAAAAAAGATTGCATGTAGCGGAGTTGAGAATGTTGAGATGGATGTGTGGTGTGACAAGAATGGATAAAATAAGGAAAGAGTATATTAGAGGAAGTCTGAAAGTTGCGCCACTTACAGAAAAGTTGAAAGGGAATCGACTGTCTTGGTATGGGCATGTGTGACTAAAAGAGTGATGAATATAAATGTTGAGGGATGGAGAGGGAGAGGAAGACCAAAGAAACGATGGATGGATTGTGTGAGGAGTGATATGAAGGAAAAAGGTGTAGATGATTGCGTGACGGTTGACAGGGGAGAATGGAAGAAGAAAACGTGTTGCGCCGACCCCAAGTAACATGGGATAAGGGCAGGAAGATGATAATCATGACTATCATTCCAGGAATTTCCTGATTCAATAGTGTGGCCATAATTATAGTTTTATTATTTATCATACCATATTCCGTACATCGTAGTTTTTGTCAACTCACTCAGAGAACAAGTAAAAATATCTATTCTGTCTGCTACGTCATTAAGTACACGCAAAGCACGCGGTTTAAAGGCTTTACCCAGTAGATTGGTCCTACTACTGGGCACTTCCAATAGCCGTGGCCGTCGCCTTCGCAATACATAATTGTCGGGCACACACAGGTTTATTTTTTAATATACTTGGGTTTGAAGTCTTGCCACGCAATAATTTAAAAATATAGGTAGTAAGAGCTAGCCCTCCTTGTTTCCAATTTATTGTATCCCACCATGCCTATGACAAACAAAATTGGATACATCAATGTATAAAATGGATATACATACACCATACCACCTTAGGTACAGAAAGCTCGTAAATTTATTTTGTGTACGCTCCAGCATGAGACATGTATTTAGCTTCATGCGGTGCCCATATGATTGCGTTACATTGGAGCTGACTTCTTACTAATGCATTGAACAAAGAAGTTACCGCAGCGATGCTTGTAAAACCTTTTGCTCTTCTTAGGACTAAACCTAGGCTCCTATAGGCTTTTTTACAAACATTTACGGTGTGATTACAAAATGCCAGGCCCCAGTCAACGCGTACTCCTAAATCACGCACCGTTTCCGTTCTTTTCAATAACGTGTTGTCCACTCTATAGTCCTTGGGCATTTGCCTCCTACTAAAAGTTATTCCCGAACACTTTGACGTATTAAACACCAACTTATTCTTTTTTCCCATTCAACAATCCTGTCTATGTCTTCCTGTAAACGCTCAAAGTCCTTTTGCTCTTTCACAGCTAGTAGTAATTTTAGATCGTCAGCAAATAACAGGCACTTGGCAGTCCTGACGACCTCGGGCAAGTCATTTATCATTATTATAAATTGAAGTGGTCCTATATTACTGCCCTGACTTACGCCTGACCTCGTATAATAGGCCTCCTATTTGTACCCAGCATATTCTACATACTGCTTTCTGTTACTCATATGATTAGCAAAGAATTTCAGCAATCTTGGAGTGCATCCGACTGCCGCAAGCTTTGTCAATAAAATGTCACTATCGACCAAATCAAAGGCTTTTTTTAAATCAAAGTATGCTGCATCGATCTGCACTCCCATCAATGCTCGGAACCACATATGCCATAAAATTCAGCAGATCTGTAGTCGTGCTACGAGCCGGCCTAAACTCATGCTGTGGGTCGGACAACGGGACTGAAACCTGGTTTAAGACGCCATGATGGATTACTGACTCAAATACCATCGCTGGTACCGACAGCACCGCCAACGGCCTATGCCCACTAACTTCACACCCTGCTTCGCCCTTAGGTACTGATATTACTCGTGTAATTTTCCAGCGTTCTGGAAAGTATGACTGTTCAAAACTTACTTTAATAGGTTGGGGAAAAAGTTGCTTCGCATTTTTTAAGAAAATTCAAAACATTTTTTAATATAGTTTTTTTACATTTAACTAAAGTATGTAGGAGCCATTTTGTTCGATAACTTTTTGCCATCTTGTAGGTAGGGAAATGATCCCATTGCTATAGAAATTTTGGGACTTTTGATCAAAATACCGCGACAAGTGGTTTTGGCAGTCCTCTCGTGATGTTAACCTGACACTGCCTAAGGAATTCTGAAGAGACCGAAACAGGTGGAAATCTGAAGGTGCAAGGTCAGGACTATACGGCGGATGCATTAACACCTCCCAGCCAAACTCTCTTAATTTTTGCAAATCGCTAAAGATGTGTGAGGTCTAGCGTTATCATGATGAAAAACCACACCCCTTCTGTTGATTAATTCCGGCCGCTTTCTCTCAACTTCTTGCTTTAATCTCATCAGTTGTTCGCAGTAGAGTTCAGAATCGATGGTCCTGCCTGGTGGTAACAGCTCATAATAAAATTAATAATTGTTGTAAAACCTACTTATTCAACTTACTATTTGTTAGGTTTTATGAATATTTTCTAATGTCAATAAATAAATGTTTTTTGTACTTTGAACGTTGAATACAGCAACCATCACACACGTCTACGTTTTTCTTTTTCCTTAGCAATCCTAATATTTATTAAGGAACTCAGTCTACAATTACAACACGTTATCAGCACGAGCGGCTCTGTATCTATATTTGATCTACGATCGAACTTAAAAGAAGATTGGTGGTGAAATAATTGATACCTAGTTAACATATTGGTCATCATGTCGTCTGCAGTTCATGGTATGTCTCTAATAAATGGTATTCCGATACTTTGTAATAGAGAAGGTTACACTCTGTGGAAATTTAAAATGCGCATGTTGTTAATCCATGAAGGGTTGTGGGAAACTGTAAGCGGAGTAGTTGTCGTAGGGAGTAAGACGGCCGACGATGTACGGAAGGATGAAAAAGCTCTTTCTAAAATATGCCTTACTGTGGATGGTGCTGCTATTTCGATTGTTCGACCAGCTAAGACCGCAAAAGAAGCGTGGGATGCTCTTATGAAATCCTACGAGGATCGAAGTTTGGGTCGTAAACTGTCGTTGGAACGTAAGTTGTACAGGTACACCTTATCTGACTTTTCTGATTTAGAAGCTTACTTAACGGCAATAACTACAACTGCACTAGACCTGGCCGACATTGGCAAAACCATTGAAGATAGTTCTTTAGCAGCTATTATTTTGGGAGGTCTAACGTCTCGCTACGAGCCCTTGATAATGGCGCTTGAGAATGGGAGCGTTGAAGTCACAACAGATTTGGTAAGAAGTAAGTTATTGAGCGAAATGACGAAAGAGACTAAAGATGATGTGGCTGCGTTGCATACTAACAAGCAAGTTATTTGTTTTCGATGTAAGAAGCCAGGGCACAAGAGTCCTAATTGTCCTCTCAAAAAGAAGGAGAAAAAGGCAAAGGCGAGTTGCTCAACAGAAAGTTGTTCTAAAGATAAGGGACTGACTGTTTTTAGTTCAGGGAATATGGATGCATGTGTCACGGAATTGTTTTTGGATGGTGTCACGGGACTGGCTTTGTCTGCACCAAGTGTTCAGATGTCTGAGAAGTGGATAATCGACTCTGGTGCGTCTACTCACATGACTCCACATGCTGAATGGTTTAATAGTTACAAATCCTGTGATGGGAAGATAACTGTAGCAAATGGCAAATGTTTGCCGGCTGTGGGTTTAGGAGATGTTGATATTGACACAAAAACCAATTTTAAGAAGATTATTAATGTTGTACATGTTCCTGGCCTAGATTGTAATTTACTCTCAGTCAAAAAGGCAGTAGAGAAAGGTTTCTCGATTGTTTTTGATACGAATGGCTGTAATTTTTATAATTCTAATGATGTTTCTTTTAAAAAGGATCCTGTTTTACATGGTTCTAATTGTGGTGGATTGTACACTTTAGATTGTACAGTAAAACCGCAAGGTATTTCAGCTTATAATGTTTACACTAATTTGTCCCAGTTTCAGCTTTGGCATAAGCGTCTAGGACATCTCTGCCGTATTGGTATGGATCTACTCAAAAAAGGTCTAGCTGTTGGTGTAGAGTATACTGATGTTGACAAAGAACCATGCGTACCTTGTGTAGAGGCTAAACAGGCGCGGAAGCCTTTCAAAGGGATTAAGTATAAAAAGGCTTCGTCACCATTAGAATTGGTCCATACGGACGTTTGTGGTCCCATGACCACTGAATCTTTTAAAGGTAATAAATATTTCATTATTTTTGTTGATGATTATACACGTTTTATATACCTTTATTGTATGTCATCTAAGACAGAAGTTCAGAAGTTTTTTAGTAGAGCAAGTTGACGATTTTGTGGACGCGATTGAAGAAGCTGGTGGGGTTTGTGACACGGAGTCTCTACATTCAGGTGAACAACGTGTTCTGTCCCTGGTTCCTTCAGTTGAACTCAACGATGCATGTCCTGAGAGAAGGTATCCTGAAAGAGTACGTAAACCTCCTGATTATTATTCATACGGCACTCACGGTGTTGATTTGTTGTGTGATGATCCAAAAAGCTATCGTGAAGCTGTTAATAGCGATGATAAATATAACTGGATCTCCGCAATGAAGGATGAGTACAACGCCTTATTGAATAAGCAGACTTGGACATTAGTGGATAAACCAAATAAAAAGGTTATTCCATGTAAATGGGTGTTCAAGATAAAGAGGGACCCGAACGGTGCAATAGTCAAGTATAAGGCGCGACTAGTTGCGAAAGGTTTTAGTCAAGTTTGGGGGACTGATTATAACGAGACTTTTGCACCTGTAGTTCGAAATTCATCTTTGCGTACCCTTATAGCGTTGGCTGCAGAAATGGATTTAAAGATCCAACACATGGATGTCGATACAGCATTCCTCAATGGGGACTTAGAGGAGGAAGTGTACATGCAACAGCCTGAGGGATTTGCTGAGCACGGGGCAGAAGGTAAAGTCTGTTTGCTCAGAAAATCCATTTATGGTTTGAAGCAGGCAGCTCGAGCCTGGAATATCAAATTGCATCAAATTCTATCGAAAATTGACTTTGCACGAACATCTGCGGAATCATGTGTTTACATAAAAAAGTTTGGTAATGAAACCTTAATACTTGCAGTCTATGTTGACGATCTAATTGTCTTTTATAAAGAAAAAAGTTCGTTTGACGCTGTCAAAAATGACTTGGAGAAATTTTTCTCGCTAAAAGATTTGGGTGCATTGTCGTATTGTTTAGGCTTAAATGTTAACCGTGTTGACGATAAAATTGTGGTCAGTCAGAAGACCTATATCCAGTCAGTGTTGGAGCGGTTTAATATGCGAGATTGCAAGGAAATGTCTACACCTTTGGAGAATAACAAATTGGAGAAAGGTAATCCAACATCTCTTGGTGAATATCCTTACCAAAACTTGGTAGGATGTCTCATGTACCTAGCTGTTAATACGAGACCCGATATAGCTTATGCCACAAGCTATTTAAGTCAGTTTAATAACTGTCATGATAAGAGACATTGGTTGGCCGCTAAAAGGGTGTTACAGTATTTGAAAGGTACTATGGATTACTGTATTACTTACAGAAAAGTCGGTGGACGTCTGTGTGGATACACGGATGCTGACTGGGCGAACTGTGTACATGACCGTCGGTCGTACACTGGTTATTACTACACGCTAGCAGGTGGACCTATTAGTTGGGAGTGTAAGAAGCAGCCGACGGTAGCCTTATCGTCTACAGAAGCTGAGTATATGTCCTTGAGCAGTGCTGCAAAGGAGGCTATTTTCCTCAGACGGTTAGTGTATGACATTACTGGTTTTGCTCATAGGGTGTTGCTATACAACGATAGTCAAAGTGCACAGAAAATTGTGCTCAATCCTATCCACCACAATAGAACTAAACATATTGATACGAGATATCATTTTATTCGTGAAAAGGTTACTGAGGGTCTTATAGATATAAAGTTCATACCTACGGATAAAATGACAGCCGATGTTTTAACCAAGCCCTTAAGGCGCATAAATCATCTTAGGTGCGTTGTTAATATGGGTTTAATGATAAATGAGTAGAATATTTTTTCTATTTATTTATTTTTCGTCGGTTTATGTTTTATATTTTTGTTTAGTCTGGTAGTAATGTTTTATTTTATTCTATTGTGTTCAGCATTACTACTTTATCTTTTTATTGCCATTAAGGGCGGATGTTGTAAAACCTACTTATTCAACTTACTATTTGTTAGGTTTTATGAATATTTTCTAATGTCAATAAATAAATGTTTTTTGTACTTTGAACGTTGAATACAGCAACCATCACACACGTCTACGTTTTTCTTTTTCCTTAGCAATCCTAATATTTATTAAGGAACTCAGTCTACAATTACAACAATAATGCCCTTCCAATCCCACCACACACACAGCATCACCTTGTTGCGAGTTAACCTGGGTTTCGCCACAGTCTGTGAAGCCTGACCAGCCTTTGACCTCTACCTTTTTCGCACGTTCTTATCGTACGTGATCCACTTTTCATCACCAGTTATCAGCTTCTTCAAAAATGGCTCGGTTTCATTACGTCGTAATAAAGAATCACAAATGAGTACACGGTTCATTAGGTTTCTTTCAGTGAGCTCGTGAGGTACCCAAATATCGAGCTTTTTTGTGTACCCAGTTTTTTTCAAATGCGACAAAACTGTTTTGTGGTCAATTCCCAGTTCTTCAGCTACGTCGTAACTACTGATATGCCTTTTTCAAAAATGGCATCCATTTTATCCGTAATTGGGCGACCAGAGCGACGTGCATCTTTGACATCAAAATTTCCGGATTGAAAACGCTTAAACCAAATTTGTGCTACTCTCACAGACACTGCACTAGGTCCATAAATATCGCAAATATTTTACGCGGCTTGCGTTGCATTTGTACCTTTTTTGTAGTAAAATTTTAAAATCTATCGAATTTCTTCATTAGATTCACTCATCTTGACGGTACGAAAAACAAATGAAAATCACACATTTTCCTAATTTGAATTTGGAATTACCTATGTTCTTTAAAATTTAAACTTTCAATGATACCAAAACCAGCCAGATACAAATAGTATAGCCAAAGAGATTTTTTTTTTTTAGATTTTCAAGTTCATACATACTATAATGCGAAAAAACTTTTTCCTCAACCTAATATATACGTATAGGTACTAGCGGTTGTGTTAAATAATACCTGCATTAACTTTAGCTTTACAAAATGCGCGGCTGTAGCAAGTCTCAGTGATGCCATACAGTGGCAGTCAGCGGTACTACCTTCTGCACGACCTCGCATCACACCATCAATCTCTATGTGAAAAAGTGCCAACCAGTCATGTTCTCAAACAAAAAGTTCATAGACTCCCCAACAGATGGCGCCAACATCTTGCAATTTGCAATTGAGCATAATTTAATTGCAACATCACTGCAAGAGAAACATTACATAATCGTCTATTAGTTTTAAATTTTGCAATAATCTATGTAATAGTATTCAAATACATCACTTTTAAAACTGTTAGGATAGCAACACTGTATTGATGAGTGCGCGTTCTCATATGCTTTAGGAAACCTAATGGCTCTAGCACAATGGCCGCGTTGGCCTCGTTTCAACGTGCATGGATGGATTACTTAGTATTTTGATTGACCTCTTGTTTACAAATGGAGCGATGGACGTTGATATGTGAATACACTGATCCTCTGTGTAAAAGATCTAGGTATATAGGTCACTTATATCTACGTAGCATATAGCCAGTGTACCTGCATAATTATGTATATAATTATGTACGTTAAGATATACATCGCTACTGTAGGTACCTTTATATAAGTAGTAACGTTGCAAACCGTCCACAGACTTTTATCATTATTCTATACCCACAGCAGAGGTTTGATATAAACATGTAGGTATAGAGGTAGATATCTTACCACTCAATTTAGGTATACATAATGTATATTATGTACTGCTCAGTATTCAGGAAATAAGACACAAACCAAGTTCATTGTGTATACTTCAATGTACCTGTTAGGTATATTTTTTTAATTTGGTCACGTTGATGTATTGGTCAGGGCGGTACAATGACCCTAATTTATAAAAACCATTATTTTCCTTGATGAGTCTGTAATTGATCGAAGTTTATAAGCCAGAGTACCTTCTTCTTAAATAGAATGAAAATTGTACAACCAAATGAAATGAAATGAAATTGTTTATTCTGTAAATAGGATATTGCAATCACTTTTACACGTCATATTTTTTTTTTTTTTTTTTTATTGCTAGGTAGATTTCGTTGTTTCCTACCTCACTACTCTGGGAAGAAAGACCGAAACAAACTCAGAGGTCACAGTCTCTTTTAAAGTCCAGACATAATCTTGGTCAGGCCATAATAATATGAGGACCATGTAGATTGTGTCTGAAATGGACTTTTGGGGAAAGAACCACACAGATTTGAGTGGACCTGACCAGTCAGTGCAAGCATTTATTTGACAGTATTCTTGGAGCTCAACTCGACGAACAATACCAAAGAAAGGACATTTGGGTAGGCTCACTGACCGCTTAATAGAGGTCAGTGGGTAGGCTGCATAAACTACTCAAACTGCCAGACCATCATTAAAACTACATTAGAAAAAAAAACCTCACATTCACAATAATTAAAACAATATAATACTTTACAAAGTAATCATGTCATTTTGTATATAATTTTCAACAATTTCAATATGTATATAAAACTGGTACCTATATTTTAATGATTTTACATAATAATTAAAATTTCAAATTTTATGGTTTTATCATAAGGATTAGCAGAACTCAATCCCAAGCTTTTTTATCTACTAAATAATCTGAAATCGTATACTCGTAGTACCCTTTCTTAAAAAGTTTGGTTTTAATACAGTTTTTAAATCGTTTAATGGGTAAGTTTCAAATGTCAATGGGAAGTTTGTTGTAAAAGACCCATGAACGAGTTGCCTACTCTGTGGAGACGTGTGCGATAAACAGCAAGGTTGTGTTTATTCCTGGTATTTAAACTATGATTATCGGACATTTTCTTAAAATTTAATATATTTTTGTGTACTACAATAGGTTTTCAAAAATATATTGTGAGGCTACAGTCAGAATGATCATTTCTCTGAATTTTTCTCGAAGGGAATCTCTCGGATCTAGGTTGTAAATGGCTCGAACAGCCCTTTTCTGTAGAACAAAGATAGTACTAATGTCTGCACAGGTTCCCCAGAGAAGAATCCCGTAGGACTATGAAAATACGGTCTAGCCCCAAAATTTGACATATTTTGACATTGACGCGCGGTTTACGTCATTTTAAACATTTTTCTGAATTTTTCGGTGTTACCTGTAATTTTTTGATTATTTTTGGTCTAATTGACGAGAATATCTGTCATACCATAGGTTAAAACAGCCCACAGACGATAATAGCCATTATTTAGCAGTAAAAATACTGATTTTAAACCGTAAAAGTAGACTGTCGCCAACAGGGTGTTTTACTCTATAAGAGAAAAAATCTAAAAATATATTATTGAGATAGCTTAGGTAAAAAGCAGTCGGAAAACGTTAGTTTTAGTTCATAAAATAGCAAACTAAATTTTAAAATTCAATTCAAAGGTTTCAGTTTTTTTAATCTGTTTCATAACACCATTAGCTAGTAGTCGCCATGTTATTACGTCATTGGGCTATGTAAACTTAGAAAGTGTTAACTGTCAACTATCAGCGTACCTTTAATCTTTAAAGGCTTTTCATTATTTTCGTAACCAATGTAATTTTTATTCAAATGGAGGACGATTTTGTAAAAAACTGCAGGTAACATCGAAAAATTCAGAAAAATGTTTAAGCCGCTCAGTGTCAACTCAATGTCAACAATGGGGATAGACCTGATAAACAACTTTTTTATGTGTGGGCCCCATTGTAATTGACCGTCGATAGTTATTCCAAGAAAAACTGTTGACTCAACAGGGTCAAACTCTATTCCATTAACTTGAACATTGGTGCTGCCTGACATTTGGCGTTGAAAATCTAAGCAGTTTAGTATTTTTTTCGTTCAGGAGAAGATTGTTTACATTAAACCAATGCACAACTTTAGAGAGCGCATCATTAACTTGTTCAAAGTTGACTAACTGACGTTTGATTTTAAAAATGAGGGAAGTGTCATCCGCGAATAAAACGATCTTGTGATTATTCCTTATGTCGTAAGGTAAGTCATTTATATAAATTAGAAATACGAAAGGACCTAGAATTGAACCCTGCGGAACGCCTATGGTGACGGCAGATCCTGCAAATCTCTTGCCATCAACATCGACCCTCGGAATTCTGTTGTTCAGATAAGAAGTCAGAAGGTCAAACAAACAAAAATGTTCATTTTCCCGTTTTTATTGAGGAAAAAATACAAAATTTCCAAGACGTTTCGGAAAGATTGTTACAAATTAATATGCATTCGGCCATCACTTTAATTCGTTACTGCTGTTTCGGCCCTAAATTAACATATTTTCTTCGCGCTTCCCATTTATGAAAGCACACCTTTTAGAAAAAATGGACCAAATTATCAGACACACATTAACTTCAATTTTAAATGTGGCCATGGACGACCAAGCTTGGGCGCAAGCTACTCTTCCCATTCGTATGGGAGGCCTCGGCGTCCGTAAAATGTCTAGTATTAGTTTACCGGCTTTCATATCCTCGGTCCACGGCACTGAGAAATTAATCAAGAAAATTCTAACCTCCACACTAATTGATTTTGATGTGCCGTGCTTCACTGAGGCTATGGATGCCTGAAGACTCGCTTGCCCGAACTTAGATCTACCCGATTATCCATCTTCCCAAAGGTGGTGGGATGAGCCGCTCTGCAGAGTAGTACAGAACAATTTACTTAAAACACGTCTGCTACCACTGCGGAGCGTGCGCGCCTGCTGGCTGTGGGTAAGTGGGAATCTGGTCTGTGGCTTCATGCACTACCGTCGTCGAACATAGGCACTTTGCTCGACGACACTACCTTCCGCCTCGCTGCTTCCCTACGACTAGGAGCTCCTTGTTGTGCTCCTCGCTATCTTGTTGCTCTATCGCTGTCACTGTGGCGAAGTTAACAACAGCCTCGGACATCATGGCCTGTCTTGCAGCCGAAGTGCGGGTTCGACAGACGACATCATCCGACGAGCTCTTGTCACCGCCGGCGTTCCACCTTTATTAGAACCCAATGGCTTGGCACGCGACGATGGCAAGAGACCGGACGGCATGTCTTTATCTCCATGGAAGGTGGGTAGGCCTTTAGTGTGGGATGCAACCTGTGTCAACACTCTTGCGCCATCCCATCTTCCTGGTTCGGCGTGCTGTGCTGGTGCTGCTGCTGCGGCTGCAGAAAACCTCAAGCGGCGTAAGTATAAATAACCTTACAGGTAATTATATTTTCGAGCCTTTTGGGGTTGAAACCCTCGGGCCGTGGGGTCCGAGTACTCACGGCCTCTTCAATGATATCTCAAAACGGCTATTTCACACTTCCCGTGACCCAAGGGCTGGTTTTTACCTTGGGCAGAGGAAGCATTGCCATACAACGTGGCAATGCGGCCAGTCTCTTGGGTACATTACCAGTCTACAGCGATGCAGATGAATTTTTCGATGCTATATTTTAATTTTTCAATCGTTTTTGTTAAGTTAGTATATAATTTTGCTAATTTTATGTCTATACTTATATAATAAATAAACAAAAATGTTTTACCTACTTATATGATTCCGAAATACATTGAAACCCAAGGGTTTCGGTTCGTCCCTAACGAGGGGTTAAAGGAACTTTCACA
Source organism: Xanthia togata (assembly GCA_963853775.1). Taxonomy (NCBI): domain Eukaryota; kingdom Metazoa; phylum Arthropoda; class Insecta; order Lepidoptera; family Noctuidae; genus Xanthia; species Xanthia togata. The sequence goes on along the minus strand of OY970798.1, from coordinate 20,111,113 downwards.
AATACACAGGTCCATGTACATAATATTTTTTTAGGCATATAGGAAAGCAAGCTATTACTTTCTTAATGCCGATGTAAAATAAAGTTATTTTACATTGACATGTCTGAATAGAAACATTAGTTCAGAAATAAATTAGATCTTAGATCAATAGTGGGATATAACAAAAAAAAACTTCTAAAGATTCAAAAAAGTTACATAAAAGGTGCTCTTACAGAAAATTAAGCTTTGTAAATAAACAAAAAAACAAAGCCTCATTTTCTCCATTGTCGTCATCAATATTCGTACGGCTTCTTATTTAAAAAGTTTCATTGTTTACACGGCTTCACTAAAGCCTTTATTTACCCTTATTGTCTATAGTATATCAAAAGGTACCCCTTTTGTGGTGAAAGAGCGTAACCGATTTACTTTCATCCCTACTGTACATTTTGTTTCAACCCCCAATGTTTCTAAATTGTATTTTTCCTCATTCTAGTACTAAATAGTATATTTTTATATATTTTTTATATTTTGCTTGTGCGTGATTTGATCGTACCCTTATTACATAATTAATGACACGCTGACTGATGCTTGACCTTTTGACAAATTGTTAAAAAATTAATTATTCGAATGTGTCATATTATTTTAGTTGTTTAAAAATCGCATCGTTTTCTGTAGGGTGGTCTTTTTTTCTGCTATTCAGAGGAACAATGACTTCCTCCAAAGGGATATGAAATTATTAATGTGAACGGTTTGATTATAGGTAGACATACAGATACATATAAACATTGCTATTGTCTGAAAAATAATATCATTAGTACCGTTTAGTCAGTTTTTAATCATTAGGTACTGATCTTGGGTCATGCACGGTGTTTTAATATCTCCCATAGCCGATTATTGTATCGGCAATAGAAGAATCATGCACTACAGCAGTTAAAATTAAAAAGTAACAAATTACCTACCTACCTTTAAAGTCGCAAACAAAAACTTGATATTTTCAAAGTCACAAAACTAGAAAACAAGTACAAAACTAGATATGAAAAGCCACTTGCGTAAGCAAAGACAATAACAATAATTATTATTCTTATCCATTATCACTATTTTGTTAGTATAGTCACGGTTATTATCGAGCAAACACAAAACATACAATTTCAAGTTACCAATCAATAAGTTACGTCACTACAACTGCGTTGGTACCTATAGAAGAACCACTTATTGCAATAATTCACTATCAGTGTTTCACACAACACAATGCATATTTTTATGATAATAGTGCGTTGTTTTCCCTATCTTTTTTTATTCGTGATAAGTGTGGCAATCGGTGTTGTAAGCATTGGCAAAGAACTTGAAATGGGTGTCAATAATAAGACACAATCCATAATAGCACTCATGAAATTAAAAAAATATATATATAATTGTTTACCAAAACATAAAGCGATGCAGTAAGAGAATGCAGAGGTTTTATTTCTTAACGAGACATAACGTCTTTACAGCATTTTCCGGGTAAAACTGACTAAGTAAAACGGACTCTACGTGTTGAGTCCCAAAATAGTCCTCCATAACCTGAAAACTCTGAACACATAATTATAATTATAACGTTGCCCATGGCTGCCACTCCCTGAAATAGAAAGCATTTTTGTGTAACGAGTTCAGGAGTTACATCAATTATGCATATTATGTGGCAGCGTTGACAATACCAACTCCCTGATGACTCATATTATTCCTATATCGTATACAATTAATCCCAAGAGGTGCATATACTTCATTCAAATAGTTACCTACTTCGTTTACACTTTGTACAGATTAATACGCCATTAAGACTGAAATACGAAGAACTTACTTCAGTTGAGTGATTAATTTAGTTTTTGACAAACGTTGTCTTTATCTTGATGATGATAAAAGCCGATTGATAGCAGGGAATTCAATAAGTAGACAAATGTTGTGGAATTATTTATTTATTGGATCTCCAAAGACAAAGTCAAATAATATAGGTATTTCAATTAGGCACATAAAAGGCACTTTTGAACGTCAAAATTTACAAAAAACAGAATTGATTCTGGTCGCCCCTTCCAAGAGGTAGTTTTCGTATGGAGAAGAATGGGCAAGAAACTCCACCGTTACTCTTATAAAATGTTTTCACAATATATTGTTTAGATTAATTATATAATTACTTATATGTGAAGAGGTTGCACCTAGAATAAGATTAGAAGACTATACCACGATAGGTAAAAATAAAGAAAAATAAAGCAATGATACAAATTAATTGTGTACTAGATGCATGCTGCTCACATATTTACAAACATTGTAAAATTATACGGTATTCCTAACATTTTAACAAGTAATATCTACTAATAAGTCCGTGTGTGAGTTCAAGTAGGTAATCACAGAATGTAAAATCAATGTTATGAAAAATAATATTCTACAATTAATTATTAACAACCAGTTTGACTTTGTCTAGACTCTAAATTGTCCTATGGAGCAGGACCAGCATGTTTCCAAGCATTTCTATCTTGGATATAATCCTCTAATTTGTAATATGCTTGTTTACAAAGTATACTGTTTATATGAGTTTTAAATTTTCTTTCATTATATTGTAATATATCACAAGGTATTCTGTTTTAACAATTAACACAGTACCCCATAAAAGATGTATGTACTCTAGATAATCTAAAAAATCTCCAACAGAGACAACACAATTTCAATGCGTTTCCAATTATAGGAGATCACATCATTCTCTTAAAATCTAGGTAAGTACATATATGCAGGAATTAAATGCTAAAGCAAAATTATGCTGCAAAGCCATAAGAAAAAACCTTACAATGAATTACTAAATACAGAATGTAGAAGAAACCCAAAACATTAGGTGAAAAATTACCTGATACAAGTAAAAAACCTGAATGAAAAGCCTCCTTGAAATTAATTAATCTACTCAATACTCAATTCTTTATTGCATTCCACAATGTAGGCTTAGGTGGTAAATATTTGCCAATGAAACAATCATGGAGTCGGGCACAGCGAAAGAAAGATATGTGGAGAAGAGGACTTTTCTTTTCTATCCTCGGTAGATACACTTACTAGAAGCACTGAATTGCACAAAATTAATGTAATGCGTATACTACAAACAGCCAACGATATACACATACCAGACAGTCTAATATAGGTAACGTGAAATAGCAATCTGTTTTCGCGGAAGTCTGCAGGCATACATACATAGGTAGGTATAATACACCCTGTTTGCGTACGAAAGGGATGAATGCGATGCGATGCGCCGCGCCCCTAAATCTCTGCCGGGATTACGAATATGACTGTCAAATTTCAGTCATATTCGTGATAACTAGTTTTTGCCTGCGGCTTCGTCCGCGTGAAATACGTGAAATAATCGGCAATGATCCCACATATTTTATTACCTCTTGGTGGGTGATTCTACGAAAACGCTGCAACACGTAATTCTTTATTTTTTACAAAAAACATAAATTTGAATTTTCATATCCCTAACTTAAGAAATGCTAGGTTTCTCATACAAACTTTCATCCCCTATATCACCCCTTTATGGATATTTCTGAGACACAAAGTAGCCTATGTCTTTTGCCAGGATGCCATGTATTTCCTTGCCAAATTTTATCGATATCCGTTCAGTGGACGTGAAAAGGCAACATACAGACAGACAGTTATTTTCGAATTTATAATATGACTAGCTGTTGCCCACGACTTCGTCTGCAATCCAAGATGAAGAGTAGCCTATATATGTCCTTTTCCAGGTCATGGTCTACCCATGTGCCAAATTTCATCCGAATCCGTTCAGCCGTTTTAGCGTGAAAACGTAACAAACAAACAAACTCACTTTCGCATTTATAATATTATAAGTTATAGGATGGTTATGATGATGACGAAGCATGAAGTTTAGTATGGATTTTCTCTTGAGTTTGAACTTTTTTAGTATGGATTTTCTCTTGAGTTTGCAGATTCTGAAACGAATTATGGGATAGATTCTTATTATGCTGCATGTATGACGAAAAGAGGCCTTTATGAAACAATATCTACCTAGTCCCTAATTGGCCACTTCCCTCTGATCTCCTTGTAGACTCACAAAACTGTTTATGTGTTGTGTATGTACTATGTAATAACTCCCCGTGTCTCATCGTCATGGCGTCAGTCGAGCCTTGGCCGCAAGGCTCGCTCGATCGAATCGGCTTAAAAACATTTACGAAAATTGTCCATGCCTTATGTTTCAGTCTGACTGTTCAACTCATTGATTAAGTATATGTCTTTCTTATTAGGTTTTTTTTTTTTTTAAATCATTTATACAACTGAACACAGGATTACATATTAAATAGCAACCAAAAACCACTAAGGTTGAAACTTGTGCTATCATGATGAGTCTATCTCAACATCTAACTATACAATGAAGCATTTTATGTATACGCGTTATTGCCGATACAGATAATATTATATTTAGTTCCATAAATAGTTACAATCATCCATAAATAATACTTAAAAAATATTGCTTAAGTTTACCATGTTAATTTACCTGCTGTCTATTGCGTAACACATTTTCGAAGTGAAACAGCATTATGACAGTTCAAGAAAATTCATTACGTTATTTACGTTGAAGAGCAGATTTTTTTCGAACTCATGATGCAATGGATTAACAATCTCTTTCAAAATGATTCAGATTGTGATTGATCATGTATCACGCAAGTAGGGTGCTGGTTTAGAGTTATGAGGTCTTATGAGGCCTTATCTATCCTAATTAGATTGTGATTCTTCAATGATAACTAAGTTGTAGTAAAAGTATAGTAAGTGGATTGTTTGTGTTCCTTAAAACGTTCAGTGCCGGGAGCCCCCCTGTAGGGTTCACCTAGTTGCATATGGGATGCCGCGAGCCCTCGCGGGGGCACATTTTAAATGTAGGTTTTCTTAGCGAATACAGCATTATCAGGTTGTATTTTCATAATCACGGTTTATGAAAATATAATCTGATGTAAGTATACTTATTTTAACATGATTTATTAGTATATGCGTTGGTTTGAAAACGAAACTGTTGATTTTTTTAATGTTCTGTTCACGGTTACAAATATTCACAAAAAATTTAAAAGGTTGGAAACTACATACCTATACTTAGGTAGCGACAAGGCTCTCTGAAAACTCAAATTTGCTTCGTTTACAGTTTACAGTGTTTTATAACACGGCTTTAAACCTAATGCCGTTGATCGTCCGCGATGGTTTATATTCACTTTAGTGCAAACGTAATGCCGGCAACCCTCCCAGAGGGTTCACTTCCAATATGTATGGCGGCATGGGGTATGAGTTCTATGAAAAGTGGGTGGAGTCGAAAGTGTTAAAATATTATGACCATAGTTGATCCCATGCTACAAACTACACTTTGGCAGAGCCTTCGAGAGCAAATCTACTCGTATAGAATACAATAAAATTGAAGTGTCTGTTTGCACTATCAAAATAACCCTCCTTTTTTGGCTTCGCCGCAGTCGGGTAATAACAGCGTTTTACTAAATGCTTGTGAAAGTATATACGGTAGTAGGTACTTATGACTTTTTTTTTTTTTTTTAAGAAATGTAATTAGCGTAGGGAGTCACAGGCACAGCTAGTTAAAGAAAAAAAATCAGGTGAAAGCAATTTATTAGCGGTTCCAAAGTAAAAAGGACTATGCTTAGGGCGTGCTTTTTTTGTACATAACATCACGCCTTGTTTCCCCGAAGGGTTGTGCAGAGGTGTACCTGTAGAAGGTACACCTACATTTCGCCAGTTATGTTTAAGTCCCCTGTAATAGGAGGCGAGCCTATTGCCATCAACCGGGCACAAATACAGACTCCGGGCTGCTACTGAGAAATTCCAGATAGAAAAACCCAATAACACTTTGCCCGACCCGCGAATCGAACCCAAGACCTCATGCTCAGCAGTAGCGCTTGCGACCACTAGACCAACGAGGCAGTTTTTGTACATGTTGCAAAAAATAAGAATTAAATATAGAATCTTCTTGAATGAACATAATAATATGATAAGAGCAGGGTCACGTAAAGAGAAGTTCGTAACGATCGGAACAAGTATAGTATAACTGGCATTTCTAGGTAGGTACCTATGAGGGGAAATATAATATTATGAAAAATACATATTTTTAAAATACATGATGTCGTATTTCTGAAGTACAACCGCCTCCTTCGCACAATTACTACAATAATTGAAGCATATTAATAGAAGTCATATGAGTCAGCCGCTATAGAATGCTGCCGTACGCTTGCTACTCAAAATGACGTGTCTGGGCGTCAGGAGAGCTCGGAAACAATAGAGGAAGCGACTGAAATAATTTAAATATGTATTCACAAAATTTCGCACAATATTCACTCAAAACCGTCATCACAAGAAACTGTTGCAAGCAAAGATTCAAACTCAAACTCAAACTCAAATAATTTATTCCAAATAAACCAATTACAGGTACTTTTGAATTGTCAAGGGGTCGGTCAGTCAGAAAGATGAAGCTAGTTGCCCATTCCAAAGCGTAGTAGGTTCCTATGGAGAAGAACGGGCAAGAAACTCCATGGACACTATTTTAAATTAGAATATTGTTACAAAACATTGGTTACATCATTCATGTTGAAATTATACATGTGAGAACAATGTAGTAAATCGTGCACGTTAAAAGCGACCATAATAAAAATATAAAAACAAAAATAATTAAAATAAGCCATGGCAGCTAAGAGATGACCATTCCCCACTGACGGCGCCCGTTCACGAACATGACGCATGGATCAGCATCATTTAGCTCAACCATTTTGAAGGGAACTTAATGATCCAACACACACGCCACCACCAGCGAGACATTTGAGTGAGCATGACATACTCTCAGCCGCCAGGGTACATTCAAGTCAATGAAAGACGTACTCAGTAAATATTAAAGTAGGTAAACAGTGCTCACATATGTGCAATGCAATTATATAATACTAAGAGATTGAATTTATACAATGTAAATATAGTTTTCACCTCAGCACCTCAAACAAGCAGGTTTTGCTGTCAAAAAACAGTGAGCAAAATTCGATTTTGCTGCGAGCGTGAGACAAAGTAACTTTTTAATTATTTTTTTTAAATGCCGAGAGTAGTGTTGGGTCTACTCACAAAATTCTAAAGATTTTAACTTCAATTAGTTTTGTCACTTAGAAAAAAGCGAGAGATAGAAACAAATCGATTCGAAGTTCAATTTCAAATTTCCATACCTACCTACAATAAAAAGTTCGGATATACATAAAACATTAAAATTGCAAATCATCTGTTGAGATTTTATTTAAATTCTGTTTTATTAATTTTTTGGAACGAAGTTCTTAAGCGGCTTGCGGTAAGAGTGCAGTGGCAGAAATCGTCACGCGAAAAGGCGCTTGTGACTGTCTTCTTCTAATTCAAAGAGAAAGAAAGACGGACGGTAAAGAGAGATAGTAAGTGTGAATTTAGTCGAAATAAAAATCACAAGACACACACACATTTTTCATAATGGGTGTCGTTTTCATAGTTTTCAAGGGTGCCGACCGTGAGGTCAAAATGTAAATCCAAGATGGCGGCTGGGAATTTTTTAAATTTTTCTTCATGGGTATCGTTTCTATGGTTTTCAAGGTTGCTAAAGCCAATAGTGAAGTCAAAATGTAAATCCAAGATGGCCGCTGCGAAAATTTTCAAATTTTTCTTCATGAGTATCGTTTCTATGGTTTTCAACGTTGCTTAAGCCGATAGTGAAGTCAAAATAAAAATCCAAGATGGCGGCTGCGAAAATTTTCACATTTTTCGTCATGGGTGTCGTTTTCATAGTTTTCGAGGGTGATAAAGTCGATAGTGAGTTCAAAATATAAATCCAAGATGGTGGCTGCAAAATACGAGGTGATGAAGATTAAGTAAAAAAAAACCTTTCAAGAAAATCTCTTAAGAAAATCTGGGAAAAATGGGCATATGGTACTGCAGTAACATTACAAAACAGTATTTTTTGATTATTATTGATAGTCAAAAAGTTATTGGTATTTAAAATTCACATTTTTAGTTCCAAAATTACGCCAAATCCATAAAAATTGCAAAACTCATAACTTATGACTTTTAGACACCCGCTAAACGACGGCCGCCGCCCGCACCAAATGTTAAATTCGGTCAAATTAACCATTGAAAAAAAATGTAGGGATTATTTTTTCTTTTTTCCTGATAATTTCCACATAATATTTTTTTTTTTTTAACGTTGCCCCACACTAGGATTTCTCCTGTATCGTGGATGCGTTTACAAACATTTATACTCACATACACAAACAGCCAGACCCGAAACAACTACTTGTAGGTCATACAAAAATATTTGTTCCGTGTGGGAATCGAACCAGCGACATGCAGCGCAGCAGTCAATCGCTTAACCACTGCGCTAACCGTGCCATCAAATATGCTAACAGTACGATACCTAACAACACCCTCACGGATCGGACAGGTTTTTTTTTTACATGTTGTATGTTCTCGCTGCTGAGGTGAAAAGTTGTATGTGTTACACGAGAGCAAAGTTATTTGCATCTCGTGTCTTTGAATCCCTCGCAGCGCTCAGGATTCTAACCTAGAATCACTCGCTACGCTCGTGATTCAATTATAGAATCCTTCGCTTACTCGGGATTCAAAATCAACACTCGCAGCAAAAAACGACTTTGCTCTCTTGTTGCACAATAGTTATTTGTTATACAAGAGTGCAAAGTTGCTTTTTAACCGCGTGTTCAATTTTGATGACCGAGCAAGCGAAGGATTCTAAAATTGAATCACGAGCGCAGCGAGTGATTCAAAATTAGAATCCTGAGCATTAGCGAGGGAATCAAAAGAGCACGAGGTGAAAAATCTTTGCACTCGAGTGCAACACGTAACTTTTCATTCCACCTCAGCGAGGAAATGACTAAATGCAAAAAAAAAAACGTTTGCGCATTATTAACAGTTTCAGTCAATTCTGTTGGCGTCAAGCAAACTTCCTCGTCGCTAGAATCACTCATTTTAGTTTTTTCACTTGTTTTCAAGTTTCTTGTTTTTAATATACCTAAGGTTTAACAATGACGTGAAAAAATGCCGCGTAAAGAACCGCGTACAAAGCAAATTGAAAAAAGAACACCAAGAAGGTTCCGAGTATGAGTTTTTAACAAATTAAAAAAAAGTTGTATGATATATTCGGCACCATAGAGGTAGCAGTAAATAGGTTTAATGTTTTTTTTAATTCACAAACTTAGTGCACACGATGTTCTAAATTCAATTTACTTTATCCTCTAGAGAATAAAAACGGCTTTTCCACTCAGATACTGAAGATTAAAAATACTCTTTCCGAGATGGTGGGATGAAAATAACTATTTTCAATCTTCAGCAGCTCCAACAATATTTTCCAATGCTAATCAATTAGTTTATGCGCCCTTGTGGAGCTGGACCAGCGTTGAGCCAAGCATTTTTGTCAGCGATGTAATCCCCCAACTTATAATATGCTTGGCAGCATAGTGTGCGTTTTATGCAAGATTTAAATTTCGTTTCATTCAATTGGAGTATGTGGGGAGGTATTTTATTGTAACATTTTACACAGTACCCCATGAAAGATGAGTCTACTTTAGCCAGTCTGAAACCCGGTTGAACTAATTGGTCCCTATTTCTAGTCCCATAATTGTGTCTATCACCTATTTTACTGAAAATACTTAAATTTTTCCTTACGTACATGATGTTCTCATAGATATATTGACAAGGTACCGTCATAATGTTAATATCTTTAAATAGTTCCCTTAGGGAATCGCGTCTGCGGAGGCCATATATTGCTCTGATGGCTCTTTTCTGCAGAATAAAAATCGATTCGATATCTGCAGCCCGTCCCCATAGTAAAATACCGTAAGACATGATACTATGAAAGTAACTGAAATAGACTAGCCTCGCGGTATCTACATCAGTAAATTGACGGATTTTTCTCACAGCATATGCTGCTGAACTTAGCCGTCCTGCAAGAGATGTTAAATGAGGACCCCATTGCAGCCTTGAGTCGAGCGTGATCCCCAAGAAAACAGTTTTATCGACGAATTCTAGTTTCTCCTTATTCAATACTATTTCACAAACACTTTTAACATTCGGCAAAGCAAATCTTATGCATTTAGTTTTTTTCCCATTTAATACTAAATTGTTAGCAGTGAACCAATTTTGGACCTGCAGTAGGGCGTTATTTACGTCGTCAAGATTTGATTCACGTCTAATTATCTTAAAAATTAGAGAAGTATCGTCAGCAAATAACACCATTTGTGGTTTGTTTTTTAATAAATGGGGTAGATCATTAATATATACTAAAAAGAGGAAAGGACCCAATATTGAGCCTTGTGGAACACCCATTTTTACTTTTAGACCGAGTGAATTGACACCGTTAATTTGAACTTGCTGTTGTCTATCATTTAAATAAGAGTTTACCAAACTGAGCGCAAGCTTACCTAGTCCGTAATGCTCAAGTTTCAAGAGCAAGGTTTCGTGATTTACGCAGTCAAATGCCTTGGAAAGGTCACAAAAGATTCCTATGGCATCTTGGGCCGCCTCCCATGCTGTAAATATGTGTTTTAATAAGGCGACACCGGCGTCAGTCGTACAACGTCCCTTGGTGAACCCATATTGTTGTTCGTGTAAGATTTGGTTGGTGTTAAAATGATTAAGCATTTGATTGAGCATTACCTTTTCGAACACCTTGCTGAATACCGGCAGCACGGATACTGGTCTAAAATTGTTGGTGTCTTTACTGTCCCCAGATTTAAAAAGTGGTATAACCTTACTGTATTTCATTAAATCCGGGAAAACTCCTTGATCCACGCACAAATTAAATATTAAAGCTAAATATGGTGCTATAGTCTCGATTATGGATGTACAAACTTTGATAGATAATCCCCATAGATCTTCAGTCAATTTGATTTTGATTTGCCGAAAAGCTTTTACAACTATCATAGGGTTTATATGTTTAAATTGAAATTCAACCGGGCAGCCTGTAACGTTCGCTTTTAATAAATCAATTGAGACATCGGGTGAGGAATTTAAAACTTCCGTTGTTTTTGATGGTATATTAGTAAAGAAATTTACAAATTCTTGAGCTACTTCTAAGTTAGAGCTTATGGGACCACGTTCAGTCTCCAATGTGTACTCAGTGTTTCGTATTTTTTCCCTGTTAGTTTCATTATTTATTACTTTCCAAACCGTTTTTATTTTATTTTCTGCTGATTTGATCTTGTTGCTAATATACAGAGCTTTAGCTGTCTTGCAGGTATTTCTAAATATTTTCGAATATGTAGCAACATACTTGTTGAAAGTTTTTGTGTTAATGTAAGGCTTAAGGCCATACAGCTCGAACAGTCTTTCCCTACTTATCCTAATACCTCTAGTTGCCCAGTCACTAAAAAAAAAATTAGGGCAAATATTTTTTGTTTTCTTTTCAAAAGTTTAATTGAATTCAGTGTGCACTATTGAAAAGAAATCCTCATACAATTTATTTGCATCGTCCATATTATGGCCCAGAGCATTTAACTTATTATGTAGGGTACTATTGAATCTATTTAATTTGCCAGTTGTTATTGGTCTAAATTGTATTTGCACTTTTTGCTTAACTGTTTTAAACTTAAAAGTTACCGTTTGTCCACTATGATCAGACGGCAAATAATTTACGATGGATTTATCTAAATAATCGCAATCGCAGAAGACATTATCGATACAAGTAGCAGAATTTGGGGTTACTCTAGTTGGTTCTGTAAAAACATTAGACAAATTGAACGATTTAAAAAGGCTTAATATTCTACTGCTATTTGAATTATTTTCTAGAATATTTATATTAAAATCACCACAAATAATTGTGGCTTTGTTACTTGATGCAAGTTTCGCTAGGACATCTTCCATTACTGACTCAAATAAAGAAAAGTTCAGATAATTAGGGGGTCTGTACACGCACACTACAACATGCTTATCCAGCTCAACACAGGACAGTTCGATGCAACGTTCAACTGATAAACCAACTATGTCACTACGTTGCTTAGATTTTAAACATTTTTTAATCAAGATTAGAGAACCTCCACGCAGCATAGATTTCCGGTTAAAACAACTGCCCACACTATAGTTCTCATAATTAATCAGCATTTGGTAATCCTTTAACCAATGTTCAGTAAAACAACAAATGTCAAACTTTGTTTTTTTCTAAAAACATTTCTATTTCTAATAATTTTGATGAAATACCTTGAATATTTTGATGAAATAATTTCAAGGCATTCTGCTGATTTCCTTTTTGATAATTATTTATTTTAGAGCAAGAAGACACCTTGTTGTTGTTAGCAATAAGAATATTCTTACTGGTACCTTCTGTTGTCTTACACACTAGTTTAAATGACTATCCGGAGTTAACCCCAAGACTTCAATGGCATCACTAGGCAGTGAGCTCATAGTGAGCGAGGGACATGGAACCTCCTTCGTACAATTTGTATAAATATTAATAGCATTTGAGCTACATTTATTCTGGTACACCACCTTATTATTAGTATTATTACTAATCATTGTGGTGTTAATAATACAAGACTTCGACATACTACCTATGTCTGAGTTTATATAAAAAGCTAATAGCCTTGCTATTATGTGTCTAAAACTAACAGGCAGATACACAGTATCCCTAGTCGATTTTAAAGTTTCCACAAAACTGTTGGTGTCAAGAAATACAAGCTTATCACTATAATGACTAACTAAAAAGTGCATATGCTTGTTAAGCATATGAATATAATTGTTTTGTCTTTTTGTCAATTTTTCAAAATATGGGAAAGCACACAATATTATTTTACTACAATTTAACTTTAACAATTCAGTTACACCGTCAGTGATTTCATCTTTTTTGACCTTAGAACTATTACCTACAAATACAGTAATATTGGTTTTAGGATTGTATGCATTTGCCACTACTGATGCCATTATTCGTTTGTAGGTAGACCCTGGCATACAATAATTTTGCGTAGAGTAACACAGGTTGTTACTAATTAATTTACCTATACCTCTTCCTATACTATCTGAGAAAATAACTGAATTATAACAATCATGACTACTGAAAGATGGACAACTACCAATCTCAGGCTGTACCTCTTGAGATAGATCTTGCACAATACCAGATATATCTTGGTTGAGGATACAGCCTTGAGTCAAACTCTCAGCCTGGGACGGGTCCTCCGTTGCCTCAGGCTGGACAGCATCAGGGTTTGAAACCTTCTGACAAGTACAATGACACATAACTAACTCATTAGCTGCAAGAATATGTTCTTTAATTTGGTTCTGAGAGCCCACATATTTAATGTAAAGGGAACCAAGTCTTCCCTCAAGTAACTGAATGTCAGACTGCAAGCGCTGTGTATCAATTTCATATATTTTTTTGCTGTCTTCCAATTTTATTTGATAATTGTTTAATTTATTGAGTAGATCAACACGTTCTTTCCTCCGTGGAATATTTTTGGAAAAGTGTTTTTGTTGCTTCCTAATTTGATTACATTTTTTAATTATTCTATTCAGTTTTACATATTTTTTCATTTTTTTATGACTAACTTTATAACTATGATTCTGTTTCAGCATGGAATCTTCAGTAAGGTCAATATTTAGTATGGAATGATGGTTACAATTAGTATTTAATAATTCATTGTATAATTGGTTAGTTTCTTGAACCTGAGTACATTCTTTTTCTTTCTCTAACCGGATAATATGACTATTAGCATGAATTAATTCATCTTCTAGGTCCCTAACTTTGCTTAAAGCCTCCTCATACAAGTTACAACAGTTGCTGAAACCATCCGTGAACACTTTTAGTTGATCGCGTTCATCAACAACATTCAGGTATTGGTGATGTAGATCTACTAGCTCACGTTTAATTTCGATTTAAATCGTTAGATTTGCCCTCACCGTACTTAGTCACGCTAAAAAGTGTCCATACTGAGAAGAGTGAGCTCACGTATGATTAAATAGTGTTTCCATTACAACCAAGTCAAGTCACTGCGCCATTGTATGTCAGAGGTGTCAAAACGAAACAGAAACGCGACTATCTTTTGACGCGGTAGGGCTAATGCAGCGATTTCACGCCGGTAGCACACCTCCGCTGCGAATAAATTCAATTGACTCGCGTCATTTTCCGCTACTCGCATCTGATTTCGCTGCTATAGTTTCGCGGCGGAGGTGTGCTACCGAAGTCAATCTTTGGTTGTAAGTGAATGATTGGAACAGAAGTGTGAGTATCAGTTTCAAGGTAAATCTGAAACTTTACTTCATCTACAAGCTCTTTGAAATACAAAAACATGTGCCTACCTAGATAAGTATAAGTAGCAGAAGAACTAGACGAATGCGTTACACAATTCGCACATTTCCACATGAACCAAAATTATATTTCTAAAAGTCTATGCTTCAACCGAACTTAGAAGGCAATATCACTTGATTATACGAGTACTTCATAATTGTCACCAGTCATAAATAACACTTGCCTTCACCATAAGCTACCATAAGTTATGTCCCTGTGGGCATATGGCGAGAATCACCGCGCTTGGGCACTATAGACATAGATTGTTGCATTATAAACATTAAATCTGCCTAGCCTGTTCCCAACTATGTTGGGGTCTGCTTCCAGTCTAACTGGGTGCAGCTGAATACCAGTATTTTACACGGAGCGACTGCGCCTATCTGACTTCCAAACCCCTTGTCAGACTTTTTGTGGCTTCTGACTAGCTGTAACGACTGTCAAAGATCGTCCTTTCCGAGGCCCCTGCTAGAAACGCCTCGTCTCGATATGTATAATGGATGGTCACCCATTGAAAAACAGACCGCGGCAAGCGTAGCTTAATCTCCGATCGACCCGTGCGGCTGCAATTATTGAACCCTGAGCATATAATACATTATACAACATATTCCATATACATGGTGTTGGTTTTCACCCCTTTCGTGTATAAGCCCATGCTCTTTACAACACTCGAAAAGGGTACGAGTAGTCTATCCATAAATTCTCATAGTAATAAGTTCAGAAAGTTACGGATATGTAGGGAAAAATGCCTGGTTTCAAACCAAAATCCATTACCAAGTGTACGAGTAGGTAAGTCGTCCATCATAGTTTAAAAGCTTCGCCCCAGATTCGGGTGTTGTACCATAAATGTCAGTAGGTATGATATCTACCCGTGCTAAATGATTTTATAATACCTAGTGTTGATATGAACTGAATTGGAAAACTCTTTTCACCTTTTCATTAATAAGTTTTTACTTTATTGACCGGATAATTATGATTTCCGCATATAGATACCAACTCCTTTCTTCCCTGTTTCTTACCTGTATTAAATACTTGACTATATTAAGGTAAAAAACTTCAACATCCATAACTAGCAAAATGTGGATACTCTACATCTCTAACTGCCCCTACGGAGAAAACGGGTCGTGATATTATATATTATGTCACCAGAAACCTTAACAACACATAGCTACCTAGGTACAGGCATACGTTCCTCATATCAATGATCGATATACAGTGTTCACAGAACAGTATCCTAATTACGTAATGCAAAATCATTCCGAATCTGAATAGTTTTGAAACAGATTGCCAATCCATTGCTCTGTAAGTTCGAAAAAAAAAACTGCAGAGCAACGTAAATAACGCAATGAATGTTGTTGAACTGTCAAAATGAAACAGATTTGTCTCTATCGTTTACGAAAATATGTTGCGTAATTAGAAAGCTGAACTGGGTAACTGAATCATTCTAAATTAATTGAAGCCCATGTTGTCTAGTCTACGCGAGCAGCAAGTAGCAAGCTCGCGCCGTAATGATTTATCGATCGATGCTTTGTAAACATTTCATATATAGCCCAACTACCTATATGTGTATGTATCTAATTGCTAGAACATTATGTTATGTCTATCAGAGCTACGTAATATCACCGTGTCTATGGGTGACTGTTATCATTTTACGGCAGTAGCCTGCGTAGCGCTTTTTGCTAGACAGGGGTAGTTTTCGAAACGCGAACTTTTTTATTAGGTATGCAGTTCTGCGGAGAGCTCAGGAAAGGGACTTGCGGAGACTGTTATTACAATAAGGTACAGGAAAATACTTTAGTGCTCCTCGTTCTAAAATATTGATCCAAAGTAGGAAGTGAATTGAGTTCCTATAACTTACAGACTATACCCACCTCATACACTGATTACTAACTGGGACATCTACTATTGATACGAAAAATTAACAAAAGAAAAACACAAAATTATTGATCCATCTTGCGGCGAAATATCCTACAAAGGTCACAGCTGTGTGAGCCCTTCTAAAAAACTGCTTCATTCAGTTCCCAAGACTTCACAATTACAATATAAATCAGCTTTGTATTGTTATACACGGAGTACCACAGTGTAGGGCGTGGCAGTATTTTAAAAGCATGGATGTAGCAACCATCGTGGGAGAAAAGGGCACGCCAGACGGGGAAGGACGGACGTAAGTACTAGCAATCCGTGGCGTTGAAAATATACGGAAAGATAAAACTCGGGTTGTTAAGCTTTTATTCCAGTCCATTTTGGACTCTAATAACGACTGGCGATCCCTCGTTTATGAGCAACCAAGTAATCAGTTTTCTTTAGCAGAATGGGAATTTATTTATGTATAGTTTGTAGATTACGAGAAAACTTTTCAGATTTCACAACAAAATCAACATGAACACTGACAGTAGACAAAATCCTGATAAGAAACGAGAAAATCAAAAGGGTATGTAGGTTTTTATCCAAATCCAATGACAAAGTTCGGCGATCACTGAAAAAAATTGAATTAGTGCTCATAGTGCTCATACTGCTCATCCTGAAAATGTAGAGCAGTAGTGGCCGAGTGGTACCTAACGGCAGCGACTTACAGACGTAGGGTCGAACCCCGATAGGCACTTTACTTTGTATTAATTATTTCATCAGCACTGCTCTCAAAACGGTGAAGGAAAACATCGTGCGGAAACCGGCATGTGCTAGATTCATAAATTCGAAGACGTGTGGCATACTTGGCTACCAACCCGCACTGGGCCCACGTGGTGTATTACGGCCCACTCCGCTCTCAACGAGAGGAGGCCAGTGTCCCAGCAGTAAGGATATTAAAGGCTAAAAATGTACCTCATGAAGTCATGAGGTTTTACACTTAAAAACCGGATTCAATAGTTCTACAAAAGATGAAATATTTGGAATTAGAATTAGAAACAGTTTCCGTAGTTCTGCGAACGATAAATATTTAAATATTTCGAATTAGAAGATACAAGCTGCTCATCCATCTAAATCAGAGTACTAATAAAAATAATCAACATTATTATAAAAAGTACGAAGTTCCGCATAATCAATTTGGCATTTAACACCTACACAACATCAGTCAGAATGAACATCTACCCACCCACCCACAAGCAAACTGATGGCATAAATAATCTCAGAATTTGTAAAATACTTCTACAAAATATGCGAAAAAGATACCAATTCCAAGTAGCAGAACATGCTCAATGCTGTACCCAATAGCGTTACCTTGACCTATAGACACTAGACTGTTACTAGACCGAACCAGTCAGAGATAGGCTAGCTAGCTCACGTGATAAATAAAACTGAGCCTAATAAAAAGTTCCACAACACTTCCGATACAGCGTAACATTTTTGGAAACTACAGAATAGTTTGTCGACAATGAAAAAAATTTACATCATATAAACTGAGACATTATTTACACATGGATCCAGGACTTCTCATAGTAGGTTAATGATGATAAATTGTATTTATTTCTGTATTTTGGTTAAAAAAAACCGGCCAAGTGCTTGTCGGACCACGCGCAAGGAAGGATTCCGTAGTTGGGATGAATTTATTCCAAGAACAAACTTAACTTAGTAGTTGAGAAACATATTCTTCCATAATGTATCGATATACGTCACGGTCAATTCTGCAACTGCAAAAGAATGTTTGTATTCGCAAAAAAAATATGTGATAAAACTGCAAATTATAAATGTTCGGAATTTTTTCCTTTACTTGTGCTGTGAGACGTTACTTCTTGCCAAATTTCATGATTCTAGGTCAACGGGGTACTTCCCTGTAGGTTTTGATTTATTTGCGAGTATCAAAATATGTCACTTATATGGCCGACAGACGGACAACGAAATGATCATATAAGGGTTCCGTTTTTTCCTTTTGAGGTACGGAACCCTTAAAACACTTTTACAAGTCAAAATTAAATTATATTTTAAAACTAGATGAGTTTGGTGTTTCCTAACAGACTACTCTGAGAAGAAAAACCGAAAAAGTCAGAGGTGTCTGTGACCTCTGACTTTGTGTTTATTTAATTTTATGGTCTCTAATGGTGCGTCAAATAAGTACCCAGTTCAGCATGTAGGTACCTGGCTGCTGGTTTTTAAGATAGATACTATCTATTGAACGCCCAGTAAGCCTTGATGCGAAGAAGGGTACAAAAGTACTGGTTTTGATAAGTCGTCTCTTCTTGCCCTTGCATGCAGTGCTGCCATAAACAGCCAAAATATACTGGGTGATATAATAGGTGCAGTCCCGTTAGATACCGTATCGGTGTTGCATTAGCTTTGTAATGATTTACACGTTGTTCATTAAGTGTGACAGTGTTAAGTACCGACACGTAAACATTATAGGTAGTTAAAATCGAAGAAGTTCATATCTATACACCGTAAGGACTGTTTCTGCTTGCAGCGGTCGGCCGCTAAAGAACCGGGGCGGTAACAGATGTGGTCATCGTGTTCACGGAATTTTGTTTCCAAACTGCTTAGATATGTAGTTCTTCGATAGTAGGTACCTACTGCGTCTTCTGCTTAAGTGTTTATCTTTAATACAAGTCCGTGCAAGGCACGCCGTGATAACCGATCAAGTCTACTAACTACAAACACGCATCTTCAAGTGATTTCTTCTTTTTATTCAACACGCATATTTTAGAAACTACTAACTCTTTCTTGAAGAACACGTGAATATTATCTTGACTTCCACTGCAGAATATGCACCTTTTTTCTAAGCTACGGTGGTGATTGGCTGAGCTGATTGGTCTCATTTTAAGTGGAAACCTTTCTCATTTCATCTGCAATACCTCATAGGTCACGTCCACATTATACCTACCGTACGACCTAAGTATCATTGACTTAGTCCCGTCGTATAAATACGTAGGTACATACCGGTAATTTCTTCCGATTCCCCTTTAATCTAGAACACACATTGCTTGGTAGCAAAATTGGGAATTAAATGGGTGTAGGTACAGACGCCAGCACGTCAAGCTACTACAATCTGTCAAATTTCTTGAATAGATTTTCATCTTTATACCTAAAGCATAAGGTTCAAAGTTGATTGGGAAAATTTGTCAGTTTCGGGTAGGTTGATGTGCTGGCGTCTGTACCTACACCTATTTAATTTGTTTGGACGTCCTACGACGTTCATAAGTAGGTAGGTAGGTACATTACACCTACATTCATTCTACTCACCGTCTCTGTCTAATGACTGCTACGAGAAACAATCATGGCGTAGCATATACAGTGTAAGATTAAACCAGGGACATACTATATGCGAGTACCTACTCATGAACAAATGAACACTTTTTCTATGGGACGAACTCTGAAAAAATATGTAACCACCATGGGCGTACCCAGGGAGCCCACCTGGATTTTGTATGCCTAAGTACCGACCTACTTATGTTAGTCACATTAAGACTTACATTACAATACAATATGCATTAATTTTAGAAAAAATCGCGCTGCGCGGCCGGCCATTTTGTATCATGCAAAATACGCGAACGCACTAGCAAGCACTTGAGCTCGGTCGCCAGCCGCCCGGGCCGGCAACGGTTTCGAAGGAGCCAAACATAGGCGACGAAAAATATTAATTCTATAGCCATATCAAACATATGCGGGGAGCCCGTCTTATGAAATTTCTGTGCCGTCTTATGAAATGCTGGGTACGCCCATGGAAACCAGTGATGTATCTGGCGAAATAATACACAAGTTTCGCATGCACCAAAAACTATATTTTCGTGTACTAAAATCATTCTAGAGAAGTTGTAAGTAGGTATTCGAAAATGTTAAAAAATATAAGTTAGCTGATAGCCTTGAGGTAAATGAGTCGAAAGCTGTCACTTTACCACAAGGCCACTTTGGCCTTGTGTCTCCAGACTTTTAGGAGCACTTAGACATTACATAATAATGAAAGCACACATGATGTAAATAAATTTGAAGAACACATTAGCCTTCGTTAAGTTATACGATTCCTTTTGCTTACGCTTTTAGCTTTGGTGAAATACAATCTTCCAGACTACATAATTATGAAAGTGTCGAGATAGTCTCTACAAATAATGGCGATTGCTGATGCATGAGATGATGAAGGATATCACCATGGTCACCACACTTGGAAGTATCATATTATTAAGTAAACAAGTGGACGCTGCTACAGTGATACCTTTTCCATTTTTACGACAACAACAGACAGCCAAGAGGTGGGCTAATTTTTGCCAACAACATCACAAATTATCACTATGGATTTTGCTTTTTTAGGGTTCAGTACCTCAGCAGCAAAAACCGAACCCTTAAAGGATCACTCCTGTGTCTGCCTGTCCGTCTGTCACAGCCAATAGGTCCGAATCTAATGGACCGATTAAGTTGAAATTTGGTACACATATGTATTTCTGTGACTCAAACACGGACGTGTAACGTAAATAAATGAATTTTGAATATGGGAGTCACAAGGGGGCAAACAAGAAAATAAAAATAAAGGTTTTGCAAACTGTACCGTGTGACAAATGAAAGGGCTTATTGCGAGGATCTCAATTGTTTTTAAATAATTTTAAAATTAATACATGTTAAAGATATTTACGAAAATAAATGAAAATTGATAATACCCCTTATCTCCGAAACTGCTGAACCTAAAGTTTTGGAAAAAATACCGAGAATGGTTCTTTACTCATAGATTACAGGAAAATCTATAAGAAGTCTATGGTTTTAAAATAACATGGTAAATCGCTTAATATTGTGCGCACAAACTTACATTTGCAGTTGGAATGTTGCAGTTGTATGTGTTTTACAACTACAATGATAAGTTTGTATCTGGGATAAATTCATCCCAACCACGGAACCCTTCATTGTGTGTGGTCCGACAAGCACCTGGCCGGTTTTCTCAAGTCCTCTGTACTGTAAACCGCCAGGTTTTTTTTTATAAATTAGGTTTAATGTTCCTTTTGCGTCAGAAATACAAACAGATAGGTATGAAGGTTAGATTTCAATTAACACGTTCAGTGCCGTGAGCCCTCCTGGAAGGTTCACCTAGTCGCAAGTGGGATGCTGGGAGCCCTCGCGGAGGTCATAGCGAATACAGCATTATAAACCGTGAAAATAAAATCTGATGTATATTTTAACAAGATTTATTAGTGTATACGATGGTTTTAAAATCCAAGCATTTTTTTTTGTTCATGTTTACAAATATTCACAAAAAATTTAAATGGTTGGAAACTACGTATACCCCCCTACGACCGCCTGAAAACACAATTTTACTTCGTTTTACAACACGGTTTTAAACCTAATGCCGTTAACCGTCCGCGATGGTTAACTTTAGCGCAAACGTAATGCTGGTAAACCCCCCGGAGGGTTCCCATCCAATAAGTATGTGTGAAAATTGGGTGGACTCGAAAGTGACCTTACATTCAAAATTCAAAAGTAATTTATTCAAACTAGGCTGAGAATCAGCACTTTTCGAACGTCAAAATTACATAAGACAGTCCTCCAAAACGCCCACCCTTCACCACTTCCTAGTGCTTTTGCTGGGAAGAAGAAGTGGCGCAACAAACTCCCCAGCAGCACAGCTGTCTGTTCAGTTAGGAAAAAAAATGATTCTATACAATAATTTATAAGATAATTTACATTACGCAAAATAAAATTTAAATTATAAATTAATAGCCATATGACAGCTAGCACACGCCAATATACCAACCAAAAACATCGAGAACTATACTCAAGCAGAAATAAAAATAACTAAACGTAAACAATATCTAAAAAAAGAAAATAAAGCCTCCAGGCATAAAGGGCGTGCCCGCTTACATAGAGCTACCAACCAACTATTCTTATCATTTAAGTAGTCGTTGATAGAATAGTATGCCTTTGAACAAAGGTTGGACTTTACTTTAGTTTTAAACGCATTAAAAGGCAAATCTAGCAAACAAGAGGGTAGCTTGTTATAAAAGGTTATACCAAGCCCAACAAATGAGTTATGAACCTTATGAAGACGGTGGGAGGGAGCACGTAGTTTATCCTTACTTCTAGTGTTAACATTGTGAATATCACTGTTTTTAGTGTATAAGTGTATATTCTGCCTAATATATAAGATGTTGGCGAAGATGTATTGTGATGCCACTGTGAGGATACCGATATCTTTGAAAAAATCTCTCAGAGAAACTCTGGCACCTAGCTGGTAAATTGCTCGAATAGCTCGTTTTTGGAGGACAAATATATTTTGAATATCTGCAGCTTTGCCCCAAAGCAGAATACCGTAGGACATAACGCTATGAAAATAACTAAAATATACTAACCGAGCTGTATCAACGTCAGTGTATTGTCTTACTTTTCTGACAGCGTAGGCGGCCGAACTGAGCCTTCCCGCTAGGCTCGATATATGTTGGCCCCACTGAAGTTTAGCATCTACTGTTATGCCCAGAAAAACTGCCGAGTTTACAGTTTCAAGCACCTCTTTATCTAAGACGATGTTGGGTCCTAGATTTCTAACATTTGGGAGGGCAAACTTTACACATTTCGTTTTCTTGGCATTATTAATTATACACGGAATCCTTCGATTTATGCACATTATTTGATTGATTGAATATAAATAATACATCTCGACTGATAGTAAGTAGTTATGATCAGCACCTATCATGGCTGCCTAGTCCCTTTCAAGGATAACAACAGGCAGCCATGGGCTAGGTGGGCTAATCTTTATCGAGAACTTCACAAAATATCATAATGGATTTTTTGCATAAGTCCACTGTACTGTAAATCCCCTCAAGTAGTTTTCTAACTAGGTATGTGAAACGTTTATTTTGCGTCAAAAAGATAATATAAGTGTGATTAAAATAAAATTCAAATCATAACTTAGACTGACGTTATATTCACGGAATTCTACGATTTACGCAAATTATTCGATTTGTTGAATAGGTATAATGCGTGTCGACTGATAGTTATGATCAGCACCCTTGGCTGTATACAAGTAAACCCTGCTACATTGCTGCCTGGTCCCTTTCTACGACAACCCTCAGACAGCCTGAAGGTGGGTTAATCTTTGCCGAGAACTTCACAAAATACCACAATGGATTTCGTTTTTTTTTTTATGTCTAGGTCTACTGTACTGTAAATAACCTTTATCTGTGTAATGTTTTTTTTGCGTCAAAGACAATCAGATAGATTATATTGAACGTTATTATTTACGGACTGGCTTGCGACCACTAGACCTCTTGGTCCTGGGTTCGATTCCCAAGTCGGGCAAATTATTATTGGGTTTTTCCAACAGGAATTTCTCACTAGTAGCCCGGAGTCTGGAATTGTGACCGGTTGATGGCAAAAGGCTCGCCACCTATTACATGGGACTTAAAAAACATACTTAACTGGCGAAATGTGGGTTGTACTACAGGTACACCTCTGCCCAACCTTTCGGGGAAACAAGGCGTGATGTTATGTTTACGTTATTATTTACGCACATTATTTGATTTGCATGACATTCAGCTAATCGAATAATTGAATCGCCTAATTATAATGCCCTGTTATATCTCAAACTCAAATGCATAGCCAGGAAATAAATTACAGGGATAGTTTCATTCGGTTTGAGGAGAAAAACATAAAAACAAACCGATGATGCGGGGCAGTCGCATACCTTACATGTGCCAGAGTATATTGTGGGACTGAAACACACCGGGAAGCAATTGCAGCCCTAACGCTGATGAACACAAGCGAGCTCGGGGCTGCTAGTGGTGTGCTGCGAAATTTAATCTACCCCAGTCTGCCACCCGGCGCCCCCACGCCCTCTCTCCCCAGCACTAAGTACCTATGTACATTCTACACATAGGTATATTCGACCTCGAAATTGTCTTACCATCCTAAGGTTAAATGTCACTTGCACGTCACTAAACGACAGGATTTATTTGTGTACTAGCTGACCTTTATGGGGTACTGTGTTAAATGTTACAACAGAATACCTTGTGATATATTAGAATTAAATGAAAGAAAATTTAAAAATCATATAAAAAGTACACTTTGTAAACAAGCATATTACAAATTAGAGGATTATAGGTATCCAAGATAAAAATGCTTGGAAACATGCTGGTCCTGCTCCATAGGACAATTCAGAATCTAGACAAAATCGTACTGGTTGCTAATTTAATTGTATAATTATTTTATTTTATTTTTTTAAACATTTATTTTATTTTATTTTTTGTGATTATTTGAACTCACACACTGACTTATTATTATTAGTGTTACTTATTATAATGTTAGAAATATAGTATAATTTTACAATGTTTGTAAGTATGTGAGCACTATGCATCTATCACATAATTATGTCATTCCTTCATTTTTCATTCTTTTTACCTATCGTGGTATAGTAATCTTATTCTAGGTGCATTGTCTTCACATATAATTATATAATAAGTGTATACAAGATATAATGATTTTTTTTAAAAGAGTAACGGTGGAGTTTCTTGCCCATTCTTCTCCATACGAAAACTACCTTTTGGAATGGGCGACTAGAATCAGTTTTATTATTTTTTGTAAAGTTTGACGTTCAAAAGTGCCTTTTTTGTGCCTAATTGAAATAAATTATTTGACTTTGACTTTGACTTTGACCCACGCAATAATTCATACAAAAATCCCATCGTTAAAAAGACCGGTCGCATCGGTTTATCCCGAATTTAAAAAAAAAACAATTTCTAAATTTTCTTTCCATAAAAACCTAATTCTACTATTACGAACATTTTAAAACAAAAGATACCCAAATCGGCTCAGCCATGCAAGCAAGCAAATGATGGGCCTACCAACGAACAGGGGACCAACCACCACCTCTTTAAGCAGTATTATTTTGATGTTACTTCAGTGCGAGAAAGAAGTGGAGCTATACAGGACGTCTAGCTCCATCTCTTTCCCACGCTCAAGTAAGATTAAAATAATACTTACTGCTAAAAGAGGTGGTGGTAGGGCCCCTGTATTTCATTTTTATTTATATAGAAGACAGATGTCTGATATCTATCTGTTAGATAGTTTCAAATTACAAGGAATTTTTCTCAAAAGTGTTAAAGCATTTACGAGGTGGACTATACTAACAAATAATTTATTCATGCTTACGCGCGTCTTTGATGGGCATACACTCGCGTAATGACTATAATATAGGTAGCTGGAGTTTGTTTTTGTCGTTACCATGTGAACGATTAATACCCTATAGCCTATAAGTAGTCTGGCAGTGCCTAGGTACGGCACGATACCGCGGCTACCTACGGAGTCTACGTACTAGGTGGCATGTGGTACACAAGGACCGGCGACGGCGGCGTAGCCAACCGTTAGAAATGAGATAAAAAAACTGGTTACACAAAATATGAACAAAAAGTAGTTCGATTGTTGTTGAGCTGGTCTACCTCTGTGAATTAGACTGTTGTTAGCAGCACAAGAGTATGTTTAATACAATTTGTTACCTGAGACTCCCGAGATTGGGTTCTCTACAAAAAAAGAACTAAAAGTTTAGATAAATCATGTCTCGAACAAAGTACGAACTCGAAATATTTGCATTTTTACCTTGAAACATTTCCTTATTCTACTGCTATTGTCAATATTTAATGAAGGATTTGCGCCTAAATATGAATATTATTAGCCAGCAAAAACAATTTCGACTTCAGAACAAACATTTCAAAGTAGAGTATTGTAGAGCCCATACGATGTTACACTACATTAACTTGAATAATAAATAAAAGCAACCGATAATCAAAATTAATGACAAACTTTCCAAAAGAGAGAAAATAACAAAATAAAGTAGGTACCTACACTAGAATAAGATTATTTTTATCAGTTGTACATTGAATAGTTAAACTCTATCGCAACTATCTTCGGTCCTTGATAACGGTGATAAGACATCGTTATCATTAATTTACTGTTGTTGATGTTACAAAAACCAACTTTTAATCCACATCGTGCTTTTCACAGTATGCTATGTAAATTACAGGGCAGAGCGAGAGCGCGCTGTAGTGGCGTCTCTGTCGCTCTCCACGAAAGCCTCCTGAAAATATCTATTGATTATCGTATACGTGCGGTTGGTACGCATAGTCTGCCACCTCGCCCCGTATTATGTCGACGGGCGTCGAGTGCCAATTTATTTGAAGAATGCTCGTAGTGAAGCGAGCAAGCTGTGCTCCGTGACGTGACCAGATCACACGTCATGCCCACCTACATACACCTGCTCGGGTAAACAGACTGCCAATGTGTATACTACGGCAGATTTTATAAATAGTATTCCCGGACGATTAACTACAGTATCCAGTACTGAAAGTATCCAGCAATGTGTATTTATGGATAGATTGGAACTACGCCTCGCGTGGTTCTTTGTTTCAAGTAAAATATTCGTTGTCATGCGGGGAATAGATAAATTGTATTTGAAGCTGCAAGAGTAGTTATGTATCATCAGCTAGCTGCAAACAAACATAGCCATGATGACATGACGCAGACGTACGCTTCGCTTATGTCGAGACCTGTCGGGCTGGCCGAGAGCAAAAGGTTGTGAATCTGGGTTGCCATCTTTTCCATTCCCACTCTTTGGGGGAATTTATATGTAATATTTTATCGCACTTTTAAAAAGTCACTGAAATAATAATATGTACTTTGAATTTGAAAAACCTTGTTATTTGTGACTAGCGACCCGCTCCTGCTTCGCACGATTTTTACGACTTGACAAAACATCGAGATTTCTTTGTTTTACGTATCTTTAATACTAACCTAATAAACACCTAAACCTTCCGGAATAAATTCTTTAAACGATGGTGAAAACCTCACCAAAATGTGTTGCGTTGCGTTGTTTAGAAGAACAACGCGGAAATAAAGATAAACACGAAAAGTGACTAATTTATAAAATGCATAGATTTAGAACTAAATGTTGATTAGAAAATGCTTTCAAAAATATATTTACGCGGAAAAGTTCTTTTTTTATATTCTAAAAACTTACTAATTTAATAACCAGTTATCAGATCAGTGCAGAATACAAAATGCTATTGCTTGCAGACCACATTATGGGCTCGATACCTGGCCAAATTCGATTGCCGTCTCGAAAGCATGACACCCTAATAGCATTCGTTTTTTTTTATTTTTTTTCTTAGATTCAGATCTCGCCGTACCAGTCTCATTTACAGTTTATCCCTGTAGTCAGGAAAACTGATCAAACTGTTAAAATTATAAATTACAGATGTCATTATTTGAGAGTCGAAGTAAATATCTATAACACGTCAAAAAGTAGTCTGTCAATCTGTTAAACCATATATTTCCCTAACTGTACGTAAGTATAGCTATGGTCTTATCGAAACAAATCCTGTTCAGGTTAAATTCTTACGCAATTAGTAACACATTCAACTGTAAATAGAATGTTTCAACTTTATCGTACAGCAGTGGTGGCCCAATAGTAACGGCCGCGAAATATGAGTTTGTAGGTTGCAGGTTCGAAACCAGACAGGCACTATAGTTTGCTGTGAAGGAAAACATCGTATGGAAACCGGTATGTCCTAGAACTAAATAGTCGAAAAAGTGTGTCATCTACCAACTCGCACTTGGCCCGCGTGGTGGATTACGACATACTCCCTCTCACCGAGAGGTGGATAGGGTGATTATGCTTATGCAATTTTATATATCGCCAACAGCTAATGATCTCTACATATTTTTATATGTAGAGATCAATTTTTTTTTTTTTTTTTTTTTGTAGTGGAAAAAATAGTTTATGAAATTAACCTTAAATATCAAATGCAAAACATCTTTAAGGTAATTTAAATTTAGAACTTCAGTTTAACTATTCTAATAATCAAATCACAGCATTTCATTTGTAATTGGGACACAGTGGTCTAAAAAACGAGCTTCATACTCATAAACAGGAAGAAATTTAAAAAAATAAAACGTCTGGTATACCTCCCATTACGTGATATTAACGTATGGATGGTATTAGTAGCTCCACTTCTCCAAAAGTAAAAGAAAAAGAGAAAAAAAGAAAGAAAGAAAAAAAAAGAAGAAGAGAAAAAGTAAGAAAGCTATGTGTTTTTTTTGTATGGGAGAAAACACCTGAAGCGCTGTTGCAAACGTATGGGAAAATCCAAAGCCATCTTCCACAATGTTCTGCAGACCAATCTATTTTAAGTAAAATTGTTACGTGCAAAGCGGCACCCAAAGGTGCATTCATGCGTAGGTACATGAATGCTCATGTCATTAGTATCTAATTATTTTAACTTGTAGCGGTTACACCGCCACATACGAACTACGCATCAAAAGACATGACGTCACACAAATCCTGCATCGCGCAATTAGAGTTTACCGCGCTAACGACATAGATAAGACTATCCGAAATCAACAGTCGGGCAGTCGGCCCGCCAGACACAACACCCGTCTGGTTGGAGGACCCTCCCTTTTCTATGGTGGATGAGTGAACTTTACACCCTGTTCCTCATGCCACTAAAAACTCAACCATAATCACGGTGGTTAACAAATGAGTTGCTTCGTTCTTGGAATGCAATTTTGAAAAAAACAGTATTTAATCAATATCGTTTTTAATTATTCTCATCATAAAAGTCATTTGCAGGCTTTATACGAACGATATCATGAGAAAATTGATCGGCAACTTCATTTAACCACGTCAAAGATTTGAAAAATCACATAACAAAACATCAAAATTTCTAAAATTTGCTACGCGCAAAGCGGCACCCAAAGGTGCATGAATTGGGTCTAATCTTGATTGCCATACATACGTTCATATGACGTAAAGGGAGATATACCAAAAATAATTTTTTTAATCCATTGTTTCAAAAAGTATATGAAGAAAATGTAATTTCTTCATATACTTTTTGAATAGACTATAAAGTTTTTGTAATAAGGTTAGACAATGTGCAGTTTGGTTGTTCAAAACTCCGAATGAAGTTTTATTCTAAATTAGAAGAACTCAAATATTGTATATTTAATATATTTAATCTTATTTTATAGCTCTTCAGTTTAGTTTAAATAAGCGAAGTCTTCACAACCACGAATTCAAACGATTCCACACACAAAATGTAATTACAAAAAGGGAATTTTTAAATACCACGTTGGTATCATTGCATTCACAAGAAACGGAACGCGCTTGCGCGAGCTCGGCGGGTGGACGCGGCGAGGAGGGTCGCAAGGCCGGGGCGCGGCGCGCGGGGAGGGGCGACGTCACGTCGAACAACGCAGCCCATACGCTACCAAATTCAGAAGTCCTCTGCGCATTCGTAGCTCCCATTTGCTAACGGACTATTCTATTGTTCCGGGTTAAAACTTGCCTGCGTCGCCCGAGTCGTCCAACGCGATTACGCGAGGTGGGAACTGTGAGATCGGTAGTAAAAGTGGCCTCTCTCTGTGACTCTGTGCTTGTACACTGATAATTTTACGTTAAATATTTTGTGTATAAACTATTGTGAAGTTTGGATATCTTAAAAAGTGAATAGACTTAATACTGGCTTGAAGTAAGAATAAAACGCCCTTTATAAATACTGAAACTCAAAGAACGTCGCTGTCAAAATAAGGCGGAAAATAAATAAATAGGGTTAAAACACAACGGCGCGCTACAAGACGTGATATATAAAGAGAACCTTATTCAGTGGAACATTAGAGTGACTTTTGTGTGGCAGAACTATAGTGGATGACCGAATTGCTGAAATAAATTATTATGCTTACTGATATTCGTTGATCAGAGTGAGAAACTGGTGATTGTGTTGGTGTGATCATCATGGAACAGGGGATTCGTTGGCGTGCTCGAGCGTACCGGTGGAGTTAGTCGAGGCCACAGCTTTTTGAAATAGGTACCGGTTTTGAATTATCATTTTGTTTGATTTATAATACTGCTTGGTTCAGACGGGTGCAGGTGGCTTGCACTCCTCTATCGCAACGATTACTGCTAACGTATTTACAGTCATGACCGAAGCGAAGATAGCAACAACGAATTTAGTAATTGTTAATATGTAATCTACTTCAAACTGTTCTACATGTTTGTAATAATAAAAGCTGACTTCATTTTCAAACCTGTCCACCCAAAAACTGAAAACTTTTAAGTATAGCTCAAATGAGGCATGTTATAAATTAATACGTGTTTCTTTTTTTACAGATAATTGTAACAATCATGGAGAACGCAATATCAGAATTAGGCGTACAGCCACCAGACCAGCTCGATAGGGACGTAACTGAATGTGATAAAGACCCAGTTAGAGAACATAGGGAGGAAGGTGGTTTCCTTGTGATAAAAGACGAAAAAAGTAGTGACAGTGATGCTCACAGTGAAGATCTTAGCTCTAATGATGAACAAAGTAATGTAATCAGTAGTAGTAACTCTCAGTTTTATGAGAGCAGTGACAGTAAAATAAACTATGCAGTAAAAATAGATGACAATGATACTCTAAGTGACATAGACGATATCAAAACGGACAGTGCTTCAGCTGACAGTGAAGACTCTGCTCTTGGTAGTCTTCCGCCGGATAGTGCTCTCAATGATAGGGAGGAAGAAGCTCAAGATCGGTCAGAGGGTAGCGACTCAGGTCTTGGATCAGAAGTTATCGACGATGTAAAAATACCAAGCTTCAATCTTGCTCTTCCATGCACAAACAGCCTAAAAAGTGACAAGCCTTCAGATGTTTTAGACCACGACAATGATAACTCAAGCAATAGTAGTATTGAGAACAATGTAGATAATGGCCATAATTCCATAGCACAAGTTAAGCTACCCAGAAGTAGTCTTAAGAGAAAATATAGCGATGATAACAAAAATGAGCTACAAACTAAAAAGCGGAAAGAAAGCGTAAAATTCGATAATGTTACTGTATTTTACTTTCCTAGATCCCAGGGATTTTCATGTGTTCCATCACAAGGAGGTTCAACGTTAGGAATGGAATGGGAACACACTCATACACAAAACTTTACTCTAGCCGAGCATGCCTTAGAGCAGAGAAGATTACATAGACAAATATTGCAGCAGCTGAAGAGTGAGCGTCATTCATTACAAGGCGTGTCCCTTTCTTCTAGTGAAGACAGTGACACTGAAGAAGAAGCGAGCGATATTTCTGAATCTGAACTAGATTTAGACAGCTATTTTTTCTTGCAACCTGTCCCAACCAGGCAAAGAAGAGCTCTATTACGTGCAGCCGGAGTGAGAAAGATTGAGGGCTATGAAAAAGATGAATGTAGAGACATAAGGACATCGCGAGAATTCTGCGGTTGCGCTTGTAAAGGAACTTGTAACCCAGAAAGTTGTTCGTGCAGCTTAGCTGGGATAAAATGCCAAGTTGATCGCTTGAACTTCCCCTGTGGATGCACTAGAGATGGGTGCGCCAACACGACGGGCCGAATAGAATTCAACCCTGTGAGAGTGAGGACGCATTTTATTCAGACTCTTATGAGAATAGGTCTTGAAAAGAAAAATGAGGAGATTCAGGAAGCTGCTAAGAGACAATGGCTAGAGGCGCACAATAATTCCACATCATGTTCATCAAATTCGTCGTACGAAAGAGAGCGTTGTCTTAGTCATGAAGATGGAATGTTACGTGAAGTTAACCTTACTCCAAGAGTGGAAGTTGAATCTTGCGTCAATACAGGAAGTTTTAACAATGTTCATTGTGATATGAATAATACCTCATCACAGAATAGTGACATGTCATACGGCTATAGAAACGAGGCTTCCAATCATAATGTAAATGACAATGGTATCATGCATTTTGAAAATGCAAACAATCATCACAGCCACAGTGACCCTTACACGTCCAGTATACTTCAGGGCAAGGGCCCACCTTACGCTCCTGCGAACGCCATGGGTTTTGAAACTATGGCAAATAACATACAACGGTTTCCTTGCGATCTAAATTACGCTTACGAGCAGCAAACAGAACACCACTTCAAAGGTTTGCAGAGCTTCTCCGCCACTAGTTTTGAGGAGTTTGCCCATAGCTCCCAGATGACTATGTTTAGTCATTATGGTCATGTTTATGTACCAGATTACTTGCATAAATCAAATGTACACGACCACAGTTCGCTACAATATCATAGTACGCCACATAATCACTATGGGATGTACAAAAACAGTTCTTATTGTGTAAACAATGACAACAAAAGTGATACTCATTATACTACTTTGATGACATTGCCATATCAACCTAGTAATAAGATGCAAACAGTAGAAAATGATGAGAACTGGTTCAGTCACAATACGCTGCTGAACTTGGATCATTCTGACCAGACGACCCAGGACGCGTCGGATTCACAGTCCCAGTCTGCGGGTACAGCAACAGAAAGCAATAATGCCGAGACTACGGAAAATTTTGGTGAACTTATTAAAAAAACTATGGTAGAATCCGTTACTGTGTAGATGAATTACTTGTTGTATTTTAATCGTCTTAATTATCATGTTATGAAATTTTTAATTATATTAATTGGTAAATTCAAAGACTTGCTTTATTGAAAATCTTTTAAACGGCTAGCTAGGGTCACCTATAACGTTATTTATCTCCGCAAATAAACAACTGAACCAACTTATAGTAATCAGTAAACTGTGATAGCTAAACGCGTATCACAGTTGTTGAATATAATGTTATTATAACTACTTCGAACATAAACGCAAGACTAAAATAAATGAGTAATATTTTCAAAGACAAATAAAATTATTACTTGTATTTTATTCATCTCGCTGAAAATAGGAAAATCGCATCAAGTTTTTCTGACTAATTTAGAAAAACAAAAAAGCGAACTATTCATTTTTTATAACGTTGAATATGTTACTTTATTGTAGTTTATTAAGTTGCGATAAATTCATCCCAAATACGGAACCCTTCATTGTGCGTGGTCGGACACGCACTTGGCGGGTTTTTTCAATTTGTTTGTCACTGAGATCGGATTGCGACATTATTTTAAACGTTTTTAAATACGGGAATTAGCCTTCTGAAATTTCTCAGTAGCAGTCCTGGAATCCGGTTAGTGGCAAAAAGCTCGTCTCCCATTACTGGGACTTGAACAAAACTGGCGAAAATTTGGTGTCCTATAAACCTCTGCCACGTCTGGTATCTGTGCCTATCGGGGTATCTGTGCCTATGACTTGAATTTATGAATAAGTGCAATGGTAAAACTTATTCATTAAAAACCTTCAATATGCGAATACCAAAATTCGTTACACTAATTACCATAATCCCGTACTTCCGGCATTTCAGCTTGGCCATCACTAAATAAAGCCTTGCCTAAAGTATGTTTTACAATATTGTTATGAGACGGTCTGCTCCTCCCGGTGAACTGTTCAGAAGATAGTAAATGCTTTCGAGGTCACCCACTTTTATTTTTCCTACACTGTTATCGTTATTAAAAGTATACAGCGTTCTGCTATACATAACCATTATACGGCAGGACATTTAATTAGATCAGCGGTTCTCAACTTATAATAATTTATTAGCAGTATAAAACATTTCTCGTGCAGACTAGCGCGATGCGACACCGATTATTGTTATACAGAGAAGTTTTCTTAGAAATTGTATTGTTCGGGTCGCGTCGCGCTGGTCTGCACGAGCTGTTATTGTACAAACAATACAACATAACTATTTAAGACGGAGCAGGGCCTGTGAGGAATTTGGAAAATAGGTATTTGAAGAAACTATTGCCGTCGTTTTACCTTAAGTCTGCCTCCGTAGTACGATAAGGACAGCTGCAGCTCAGACCGATTATATCACAAAAAAAAAAATCGGGATCGACGTTTCGTATAATTTATTCCCCTTTTTTCTCCTCGAAAACTGAGCCGATTCAATTATTATTTAAATTAAAATTTTAAGAAAGTATATGTCTAGGTTCCTATCATTTAGCCCCACCCACATAAAGCCTAGTGGCTATAGCTCATGAACCGTGATAGTTAGACAGCTGAAATTTTCACAAATGACGTATTTCTGTTGCCGCTATAACAACAAATACCAAAAACAGAATAAAATAAATATTTAAGGGGGCTCCCACAACAGACATGATACAGAACCCTTCGTGAGGTTTTTTTCTTTTACATTAAAAACTTTTTGAATTTTTGTGGTAGTCGAAAATATGACCCTCCTAAAATTACAAAAATGCCCCATTTTTACCGCCGTGATTAGAGGACTGCCACACAAGTTCGAAAAGTATTTAACATAAAAGAAAATGATAGGAACCTAGACATACTCTTTCTTAAAAATTGTATGTAAAAAATAATTGAATCGGCTCAGTTTTCGACGAGAAAAAAGGGGAATACGAAACGTCGATCTCGTAATTGTTTTTGTGATAATCGGTCTGAGCTGCAGCTGTCATTGCACAGGCAGACTTGAGGTAAGACGACGGAAATAGTTGCTTCAAATACCTATTTTTCAAATTGGTCGCAGACCCTGTTCTATGTTATGGGGTTTGGTTTCCGCACTCAGTCCGCCAGGTGGACCATTGTGCGTGTCGCAGACCCTGTTCCCTCTTAATGTACCAATTGAACGCGAAGATCTGGAGCTGCATCCAGTCTGTTTCTGTACTTGTTTTTGGTGTAAGCGTAAGCTGAAAAACCAGTCTCGCATCGGTAAGTCGGAAGTAGAACTATGATAGCCTCCTTCACGACTACAGGGTATCTTCATCATCTTTAAGTCCAATCCAAAAGTCATTCAAATTAGAATTTTCTGATTCGAATTTTTGTTTTAAAAGGGACGAACACTTAATGTCGATCAAATACTCATACTCGGACACAGTTAACATCGTTTGTTAAGATTTGAGAATGGATTCTGTACCCAGTCATTAATTGAATTCTCGGACGGAACTCGGAACCTCTGTGACCCTTCCACGGAACCCCAGTGTTTGGCGGACACCTTTTAGGAACCGCTGTATTCATTAGTCAGCTGCCCGACTACCACCTTGTTGACTGGGTGATCTACTCACCACGGCATACTCTTCAATTTATTTTAACAAAACCAGACCGCCGCCACAGAATTAGACTAATGGGCTCTTTCCGAGAGCGAACTCTTAGGTATAACTAAATACTTGTCTAATTAAGTGATTAACATTACTTGTCTCTTAGTAGTTATTTGTTTCTAAGTCGTTTTGGACAAATGTTTTCAGATCATAATTAGCTACTGTGAGAATGCTTTATTGCTAGTCTTAAAAATCCAAGAATAAATCGGTTGCAAAAATACAAGTTCGTGCCAAAAAAGAAAGCTTTAACAGAAATCCGTTCCATCGATAGTTTATTTTGCATATTTGCATGAATGCATGCATATCTACGATTGGAATGTTATCGTCACTGACTTCTAAGTTGAATGTAATGATTCCAAAAGCTAAGTGTGTACGAGTACCTATATGTAACGGCTCGTTATACCTACCTACGGCGGGACGTAAAGTATAACGTTCGATGCAGACACCGCCCTATCATTCCGGGGCGGTCGGGCGTCAGGCGCGTCGCGCGCCCCTAATTGCTTAGTAACGCAAGTTAAGGCAATAAATGTGCACTTTTCAAGCGATCAAATCAGCTACCAGATATAGTTTAGGTACCCTATGATGATTTCTGATAAAATCAAACCACTATGTACTAAAACGATAAATCTTTATTGAACATAGTCTAATTTCTGTCTTTTATATTATAACACGAATACATCTTTATTTTTACGTATTGTTCGAATATCACAATTTTTAAAAGTTTATTATCTGTCATGATTCTTAATACTGAAAGCGAGCACGATACATATCCGTCAGGAACTTTGTTTAATTCCCCAGATCTTGATAATTTTGTCTTCACTGGCAGTGATCAGTGTTTTTGAGATCTCGTCCAAATAGACGTTGTTGATAGAGTCTGAAACAAAACACATTCTTGAATGAAAAACATGTGCTAATGCCAGTTAGATTTTACTGGTGAGTTCCAAAACTACTGGAAAACAAGTAGGTTAGTAATTGAAAGTAAAATTTGTCATTTACGGAAAAGTTAAAAAAAATATTTATCTAGTTTCCTTAGAGAACTTCTTAACCATAACATTATTTTTCAACACACTTTCTCGTAAAGTGGCTTATTGGACCGCTTTTAGGTTCATAATGCAGTTTATTAAACATACACATTACTTTATATTACCGCACTAGTGCGGTAATGTGCGCCGCATATAACTATTTACTCAGTCGTAGATGTGCGCTTTTTTATTATCTCATCATAGAGACTTCATTTCTTTTTATGCCTTCTGTGTAAATAAATAAAATAGGAGAAATTAACATAATATTTCCTGAAATTATTTATTTTTGTCAAAAAAAGAACTTGTTCTGCTATTAACTGAATATTTTTGTATGTTATTTGGATGTACCTACCAAATAACATACAAAAATATTCAGTTTTTATGCTTTTAATACCTATTAGACTGTTCAACGGCTTCGTGCCTTTGCCTCTCCTTCAACCTGCGAAGGAATACGCACTGCGATAAAAGGAATTCGCAGACCATATTTCACAATATTTTTTACATAGGTAATTTATAGTTAGTTTATAAAACTTTATTTATTTATTGCCTCGCAAGTGTTGAAAAAGTCTTATGCAACGCGTGTGCATTGATTATTACACACTAGTATCATAATGTACCTACCTATTTTCCTGGCATCTTTTATTTCAAATTTATGAGTTTCGTTTAATTATTTTGGCCAATTAAAAAGCAATTTTGACATCGAGTACATAATCATGAAGAGTCTGTCCATATCATCAACGTAAGTTAACATACCGCAGACTATAAATAGTGCAATTCATGACGACGCGCCCCACTCCGCTCCGCTCCGTACTAAAGTACAGCTTACAGTACAGTAATCGCGGAGTGGGGCGCGTCGTCGTGGATTGCACTATCTGTAAACGCAACCGCGGATCCACCGTTGTGGGCACGATGGACATGCCCGCAACCCTAATAGACTTGTGACGTCACCCTTTCACGGTCTATTGAGGTCGATAGGCTGATGATATTATGTCCAATGCCTTAATAAATTAAAATAAAACAATGAATCGTACGTGATTCGGAACGCAACGAAGTACTTAGTAATCGATTTGCTGACACGATTTGTCACATTTTTGACAACATATATCTGTTTCTATTTGGCACATGAATAGTTGTATTGAAAAAAGAGATGACTATTCGTTGGTAGGCGGAGACATCTACTAATTTAAAAGTAAGTGTGTTGTATGTACCTGTAGGTCATAGCCAGATCTTAGAATTGATCATTTTATGAGGTGTTCGACCATTTCATGAAATAGTTGTGTTTCATGGAATGGCAAGCTGAAATTTACCATATCGTTTAAACGTCAACGTTTTATGATATGTCAGTTCTAACCATTAAAACGATATGGTCAATTTTTTGGTGGCCATTTCAAAAAACACAACCATTTCATGAAATGGTCGAACACTAGAGTAGCGGTTACACCGCCACATACGAACTACGCATCAAAGACATGACGTCACACAAATCCTGCATCGCGCAATTAGAGTTTACCGCGCGAACGACATATACTATAAGACTATCCGACATCAACAGTTGGGCAGTCAGCCCGCCAGACACAACACCCGTCTGGTCGGAGGATCCTCCCTTTTCTATGATGGATGAGTGAACTTTACACCCTGTTCCTCATGCCACTGAAACTTCATGAAATGATTAATTCTAAGATCTGGCTACGACATACTACATTACCGCCAAAAATTCCGAGCCACCTTCCTTTTTGGTGGCGGGCGTGGCGTGGCTGACATTAGTAGTTTCTACTGTTTGTAAACATAGGTAACCCAACTTAAATCGTTTTGGTGAAATCGAATAACTTCACTAAAATCGGTTCAGTACTTTAGAGTCTAAATGTGACACTGTGGTGTGCAAACAAACACACATTTACTTTTGTAATTTTTTGAGTGAATAAACTAACATTTTACTGGTTTATAAATTTACTAGTGTTCGCCCCACGGTTTTGCCCACGTGGAACTATACAGTGTACAAAATCTTGGTCATGGCGTCATACATTTTGTAAACATCCCCTTTTAGTCATAGCTTTTTGGCCCATGAAATTCCTATTGGACCGGTTTTTTTTTTGTGAAGATTCCTTTGTCAGGAATTGATTACAATAAAATTTATAGGTGAATTTCAGAGTACGCGGCGCCGTCGCGCGCGCAAAAAGTACCTGCTCTTCAATAATTATTTAAACAACTTTATTCTTTGTCAAATGATCTAAAAATTTGCAAAAGTCGACGGTTTGCAAAAAGCTTGCAACATTTTGATCTGAAAATTTAACTGTAGTTAGAGGACCACAAAACTGACATCATATCAAAATTTCAGCTCTATATCACTTCCGGAACGCGAATTATTAAATTTACAAGATTAAAAAACACGTGTTCTTGCAAAATGCGGACGATCCTCTGGTCCGATTTTGCTCTACCGGGGCTCATTCTCTTTGTTTTTTTATTGCGCACATTTGTTAGATTTAACTTTTTTTGTCCGAGCTGTAGTTTTTGCTCTAGAAGCGAAAAACTGTTTTTTACCATTTTTTTTGGCACCCTGCCTCCCTCTATCCGCTTTCTCCCTATATCATCTATAAATTTTATTGGAATCAATACCTGACACTTGAAACTTCACAAAAAAAAACCGGTCCAATAGGAATTTCATGGACTTTTCAAGATTTTTTCGCTAATTCTATCTGACTATTTGTAGGAATGCACTACCTATATCGATCATGAGCGAGTACATACTCCGACTCGCACTTGGCCAATTTTCGGGTGGCTATGACTACAACTTTTTTTGAGGGCTGGAGCCTGACTAAACGTCCAACAAAATGAAGATTTTGCCTATAGTGATCACTGCAAAGGTCAGTTAGCGGGAAAGTGAGTAAAGAACCTCGCGCCGACGCAGCACTGACCTAGTAGGTGTAACGATGTAAGGACCAGGATATAAGTACCACTGATGCTGCCGAATCTAATGAACTTGCCAAGTTTTAGGACTCCAACTCTATCAAACCATTTCACCAGCTACAGACGCTTGAAGCAAGCAACGGCAACGTTTGGAGAAGGCCGCCTTTGGTAAGGATTTTGGGATTTTGGAACTACCCTCTTTCACCCGATTTCTAGTGCTGCTATGGCTAAAATAGCACATAGGTACAGAATACTTCAATGAATTTAAACGAAATTCCAAGTGTCGATCTTTTCTACACGATATCGTATTAAAACGAATGAATTATTCATGCCGTTTAAAAAAATGTGTTAATTTAAGATTTCAATACAGATACTTCACTATCTTTTCTGTTTTGTAATATTTTTAGCAGTACACGCTTACTATACACGCTTCAATTTTAATGGTTTTCCAACGGCACGTGTATTATTAATACTCTCTCTATATGCCCACGAGTACGACTGCTATTACTACTATATCGATTTTAGAGCTAGATTTAAATAGTAAGATTTATTTCCATAGCATTACAACTTTAGAAGAATTATACTTACCCACAGTTGGCCTAGTAAAATGGCTTATGACTTTTAAAGAGTGCTGAGAATAATTCGGTAATTTAAAGATAAGTAGTAATGGTAAGGGGTAGTTTTTGATGTCTATTGCTTAGTATCTCACAACAGTTTGCCTTACACCCAAAATCGTCCAATAAACCATAGTACCAGTTCCGTTAAAGTCAGACGAACTTATTTATATTCGACTATGGCAAAACCAAAAGGAAGGTTTTAACAATCTCAAGGTGCAAAGTAACCAACCATGGTTATTTTGCTGTAAACTACTTAGTTAGGAATCAAATTTATCTTTACAGTAAAATATAATGTTGGAACGGTCGCATCATTATTGAAGGCTTTTAATTATAAGGAGAATTATATTTTCGCCTCTCGCTAAATGTCGTTATAAGTGCAAAGTTACGTACAGTGGACGTTCTTGGATATGGGAATTCGTGACTTAACGAGTAGCTAGAGTTTTCGTGATTGTGTGCGAAGCTATAGGTACCGTTTGCAAGAGCTGAGCTCCGTGATAAACAACTCGCTTATCTAGCGTAGTGACTGCGGTAGCCTAGTATCCGCTACGCAACCGCGCCTGCACGATTGCTCTGCGAAGACATTCGCGTCCGCGATCACAAAGGAGTAAGTTTGTAAGGTACCGTTCACACTATGTAACGAGGTTTTTTATATCGATGGAATGACTGTCATTTCTATAGCTGTTCACATTGTCACATACAGTAGGAAACGGGCATAATGCCATATTTCCACATGCAACAAACATTTCGTGTAAACTGCCCAATAGACTATCCAACAGAACTTTTATTTTAAAAAATACACAAAATGTAACAATATCTTAATTTATTTTTTCTTTAACCGAATATTTAATGTTATATTAATTAATTATGGAAAATTGTGTTAGGCAAAGGGCCGCCTCTGGACCTACTGCAGCAGTTGATTCTTTCGAGGTAATTTTCGCAAATTTCGTGGGTTATCTCGGCAATAACTTGGCGGATGTTAGTTTTTAGGTGCTCCAACGTTGCAGGTGTGTTGGTATAGACGCGACACTTAATAAAACCCCACAAAAATCCATAACGAGGCAAACGGAGTATATACGAGGGTCATTCAATAAATACTTAGCCTACAAAAAGTAAACGAACATTTTTGAAAAGTGGCAATTTATTTTTCAACATAGTCTCCTTTTAGTTCGATACACTTAGCCCAGCGATGCTCCAACTTTTTTAACCCGTCCGAAAAATAGTTTTTGTCAAACTCTGCAAAATAGGCCTCCGTGGCGGCGATGACCTCCTCGTTCGATCCATATCTATTCCCGGCGAGTGATTTTTTCAGATTAGGAAACAGAAAGAAGTCACAAGGGGCCAAATCTGGAGAATACGGTGGATGGAGCAGCAATTCGTAGCGTAATTCGACCAATTTGGCCATGGCAACGGCAGAGGTGTGAACCGGTCCGTTGTCGTGGTGAAACAGCACTTTTTTCTTCGCCAGATGGGGTCGTTTTTTCTTTAATTCGGCGTCGAATCGGCCCAATAAATCGGCATAGTAAAGCCCTGTAATTGTTTTACCCTTCTCGAGGTAATCGATGTAGATCACACCTTGTGAATCCCAGAAAACGGTGGCCATAACTTTTCCGGCCGATTTTACAGTTTTCGCCTTCTTTGGAGCACGCTCCCCGGTCTGGATCCATTGTTTTGATTGCTCCTTGGTCTCTGGTGTGTACCAGTGGATCCAGGTTTCATCGACGGTCACAAAACGACACAAAAACACCGCTGGATTCCGCTTAAACAGCGCCAAACACGTCTCCGATGTGGTCTCACGGTCGCGCTTGTTTTCTGGTGTGAGTAAACGCGGCACCCATCGCGCCGACAGCTTTCTCATGCCGAGTTCCTCGTGAAGAATATGATGCACTGTTCCTTCTGAAATGCCTACAGTCTCAGCTAGCTCCCGAACCTTCAATCGGCGATCTGCCAATACGAGATCATGGATTTTTTTAATGTTTTCCTCCGTAGCAGCTGTTTTCGGTGCACCTGGACGTGGTTCATCAAAAACCGACGTACGGCCACGTGCAAACTCGTTAAACCAATTCTTGACGGTGGCCATCGATGGAGAAGAGTCACCGTACACAGCATCCAAGCGCTCTTTGATTTCGATGCGCGTTTTCCCTTCCAAAAATAGGAATCGAATCACCGAACGATATTGCTCTTTTTCCATTTTTGTAAAACCGATCGACACGTTCGCTCCCATAAGTTGTCAAATTAAAACAAATGAAGTGATTGGAATGAAAATTTGAAAAAAGAATTAAAAAAGAATGTGCTACACTGTGGTAAAACTCTTTTGAAACTACAGCGCCCTCTGGAGATGAGGCTAGGTACTTATTAAATGCACCTCGTATATAAGGATCGTAGCAGATGGCATTCTGTAGCACATAAAGAAGGTCCGCTCGCGAGCCGCTTTCGCTTTAGGAAGACTCCACTCCATGCTAAATGCGCGTAGCAAACTGTCACTTAGGTGCAAATTGCGAACGTACTTGGCATGCATCCGCCCTATCATGACCTATGCGTGCGCCGCCTGGGCACAAGCCAGACCCCGACACGTGCATAGAATGCAAACGCTTCAAAACCGTTTCTTACGAATGGCAACGGGAGCCCCCTGATACGTTAGGAACGAGATCCTCCATTTCGACCTAAAAATCCCCACTTTAGCCCAATTTCTAAAACGCAATTCAAAGCGTTTCTTTGATAAAGCCGCCCTTCACCGCAACCCTCTGATTGTTAAAGCGGCCAGTTATGTCCCCTCTAAAATCAGTAAGATTCGCCGTCCGAGGCATGTTCTCTCCGACCCAGATGACCCTATAACCCTCCTCCAGGAAAGCAATAGGGACACCAGCACGTAACAAAACAATAAAAAAAGACCCGCATTCCGACCTCGCCGACGAGGTACATTGCGATCGCGACACTCCCGAGTAAATAATACTCCCCCCCGACCCTTGTTCGCAGAAGCGCCAGCCCGCGTTATGCTGAGAAATGTAGCACTAAATTCCCCAATTAATATAATGATTGATATGATTAATAATAATGACAATATAAATTTGATCCAGCTTGTCCCACCTTGCTGTCCTCCCGCCAGCGACGCCCTAAGCCGAGGTTCGTACCCCACAGGGGGTGCCCTTAGCGAGAGTTCGCTTAGTATAACATAGAATAGTTTATGCCCCTGGCTGGAGGCTTTAAGTTAGTAGCTTAAGGCATCCACAGGATAGTCCGGTTAAGCAGCTGCGACTTCAATCTGAGAGTCAACTGCGAGACATCATATCAAAAAAAAAAAAAAAAATGCATTCTGTAGTTTCTGCCTACCCCCATGGGAAGAAGGCGTGAGTTTATGTATGTATGTATGTAAAAAATCCATCAGCGTTAAATCACACGATCTTGGCGGCCATTTAACGTCACCGATACGTGAAATAATGCGCGATCTCGTGAACGTTTCACGCAAAACATTTTAAGTTTCACGCGCTGTGTGGCAAGTTGTACGAGGAGATTCAAAAAATTCTTGGAATCAATATTAAAAAAATCTAAGATTCAAAAATATTTTATTTTTCTACATAAACTCCCTCCAATTGATTTACCTCTTTTAAATTCAGCCACCCAGTACGCAACCGTAGAATAGGGTACAGCATTATCCGTGCTGAATGTCCGAAAAAAATTCCTTCGTAGACATTTTTTTCTAACTGAGATAGTTTATCACCGCACGTAACTCACTTTTATCCATAATTTTGGGTTTTTAGCAACTCGTTGTACAAAACAATTTATTACGTGCGTGTGTTACGAACTGACAAAAACAAGTGACAGTTTGCATAAATATTGTGTGATTGACACTCTTTAATTTGAATATTGAACTTCTCCCAAAAAGGTTTTATATATATTAAATTCTAAGAACTTCTTGATTCACCCTCATAAGTGAGCGATTCATTTTGTAAATGGTTACAAACTAACATTTGACGTTTGAAACACGCGCCATTACTAACAGCTGTCAAAATTACAGTGTTGCCAATATAGGAACCTCGAATTGGACCGTCTTTTAAACTGCATAGCAAATACACAGACCTACATTTGCCATGGCTGACTCCAACCTCTGTACAATATGTTTGCAATAAACTGATTTGATTTGACGACAAGAATGCTCAGGCTTATTATAAACAGAGGAACCCCTTGTGTTTAAGGAATTTTGCATGAAATCGACTCGCGACTCGTGACAGATACGTTACTTGTGAGGCGGTTGTTTGGTTTTTAAGTTTAAGATTCGGAAGGGACGCAATGTTGGGTGGGCTCACTCAGCCCCGGTAGAAAGTCAGTCGCCCACGCATTTTCAATGTAGTCCTACTGTAAGTTCATCTAACTTCAAAACCTTAGGTCACTTAAAGTATGATGGTGGGAATACATACCATTATGAGCGGTGTGTACACTGGTCTGTGTGACGGTGAGCATGTTCCACTGCAGCAGGGTTCCGTCGCCGCAGCCCAGCCATAGCACGGTGGAACCATCCCAGCAGAGTGACGTCACCGCCTCCGGCAAATGTTTCTGGTACACCTGAGTATGACAAAGAACGTAGGTAAGTAGATAGATAGAATACTCTTTATTGTTCTTTAAGATAAGAGGGGGTTATAGGATTGAACAGAATAATATAGAGGCTGAAATTTTAATAAGATATGAGAATTCCGGCGAAGACGTATGGGAAGCCACTTGAGCTTTGTACGAAATTCACAAATGTGATCATATTTGCGCAAGCCAAATATATATATCTTATACAAAAGTTTTGAAGTCGCTCAAGTTTATCTAGTTGTGCCTCAGTGAGATCGAGATAACTGGCATCAGCGTAGTCAAGGATGGGAAGTAAAAGGGATTGTGCAAGCGCAGTCTTAGTGGCAGTTGGAAGAAAGTTCCGCAATGGACTCAGAGACTTACCAGATGCAAAAAAATTGCGGCTTACGTCCTGTAGCTGGGCTAGCTATATATACATCTGGTAAAGGATATGGCATCCTTCTCTATAATGCCAGGTTTCTAAAGACTTAAAATTTTTGAAAGTCTTTAAAACAAAGTCATTGTCATCTCGAACAAGAATGCAAGGTGATGCTTCGATCTCTCACCGTTCTTTTGACCCTATATTAACGTCTTACAACGGGCGTGA
This sequence comes from Xanthia togata, assembly GCA_963853775.1. NCBI lineage: Eukaryota > Metazoa > Arthropoda > Insecta > Lepidoptera > Noctuidae > Xanthia > Xanthia togata. The sequence goes on along the minus strand of OY970798.1, from coordinate 20,066,251 downwards.
GAAAAATAGATATGTCATTCTTAATTGTACCTAGACCCCTCACAAACTAACGCTATGTGCATAATTAGTATTACCTATTTGAGAAACACGGATAAACTTTTATCCTAGGGAACATGTGAAAGTCAATATATGCAAACTCAATTGTAAAGTACCTATGTAAGTACTCTTCCGTACCTACTATGATCTTCTTTCTTTTTCGTGTGGTTCGTGACTAAACTGGTTTCAGAGTTTCTATGCCGCCCATGGGCCTCTGACTTGGCTTCACATGCCGTCGAAAATAATGTCTCGGGCATGCTGGTTTCCTAACGATGTTTTTACTATATGATCACCGATTATTATGTGGGTTCGGCTTGGCTGGGTTTTGGAGGTCAGATAGGCAGTTGCTCCATGTAAAATACTGGTATTCAACTACATCCGGTTAGACTGGATGCCGACCCCAACATAAATGGGAAAAGACTAGGCCGGACGCAACAATTACCTATTTACATATTCAGTGAAAACCAACACGTAATATTAAACTAACTTCCGTAGACTGAAAGACATTAAGATAAAGAAAAAGGGAGCAAGGAGGATTTGTAAAAACTAATTAAAACTTAGTTAACGGCTTCACACTGTATACTCATTGTTTTCTTAAGGCAAGATAAGAATGGTGACATTACAGAAAATTGTGGCAAGCAGGTAAACTGAATAAATTATCATCATTATTATACCGAATGCGATAGGCCAAAGTTTAGAAAAACCCCTGTCTTTCTATGGAAGGGGTTTTCCCAAACGTTTTATTTCCATTTACGCAAATGGTGATTGCAATTTTATTTATCGTCAAAAAGCCCACGCTATTAATATTAGCTGTAAAATGGGTGTGTTTACAGACACAATTTCATAGCGGCATAGACAGAATATCTACATACGTCCAACTTCACCGCAGCTTTTGTACACAACTCTAAATAGAACTTACAGAATCCAGCACGCTAAGATCAGTGACCCGCATGTCTCCATCATTGCACGCAGTAACAACCCTGTCTCCGGACAGCACGAAACACACGCCGCACACGGACGAGGAGTGCACGCCGATCTTGTTCACCAGCTGCCTAGACGTGTAGTCCCAGATGAACACCTCGCCGTCGCCCGTGCCTGCTATCACGTCGATCTCGTGACGACGCCGCCTAGGCAGATATGTGGGTAAGAGATGATAAACCTCGCGAGGCCCTAGCCAGGGGGCCAACCATGAGCTCTTTAAGCAGTATTATTTTGATGTTACTTCAGTGCGAGAAAGAAGTGGAGCTATACAGAACGTCTAGCTCTATCTCTTTCCCACGCTCAAGTAAGATTAAAATAATAGGGGTTTTATAGTATGAAATTGCCGTTTTATTGTAATAGGTACTTTAATTGACATAGAACCATCATGGTTTGAGATTTTTGAGTGAAACTTTTTTTACATGGTACCTATGAAGTTTATTTTTTTAAATGTGCAACATTCGATTATCGACTTTCAGTTGTTTTTTTTTTATTCAGCTTAGACAAGAAAGATGGATAATTCGAAAATTCGAGTTATTTTTGAATACGAGTTCCGACGCGGAACTAACGCGGCAGAAACAGCTCGCAATATCAATGTTGCGTTTAGAGAGGGGACTGCTAATGAACGCACCGTGCGATTTTGGTTTAAACGCTTTCGTGATGGAAACTTTGATTTGAAGAACGAACCACGTGGAAGACCGCCCACACAAGTGAATAACAATGAATTGAAAGATATGGTGGAAGCCGATTCGAGCCAAACTACCCAGGAATTGTTTAACGTTACCTTACCAACAATATTGACTCATTTGCGTCAAATCAATAAAATAAATAAATATGAGAAATGGGTGCCTCATGATTTGACTGATCTGCAGAAAGAAACGCGTGTTGAAACTTGTGTTGCCTTTTTGAATCGATACAGAAATGAAGGAATATTGGATCGAATTGTGACATGTGATGAAAAGTGGATTCTTTACGATAACCGTAATCTGCATTTTTCGCTCCTTCCTTCCTCCTTTCTTCCTTCCTTCCAGGTCAAACGCCGCAACAGTGTCCTAAAGCTTACCAATAAAAAGGTAATGGTAACTGTTTGCTGGTCTCAGCATGGTGTTATTCACTATAGCTTTCTCCGATCTGGTCAAGCAATAACGGCAGATGTCTACTGTGCAGAACTCCGAACAATGATAGCAAAACTAGCAGTGAAACAGCCCCGACTCATGAATCGATCTTCACTATTATTGCTCCATGCGATCCTCACACATCACGAGAAACCGTTTTAGCTTTACAGGAACTGCAATTAGAAACCATTCGTCACCATCCGTATTCGCCAGACCTACCTCCAACGGACTACCATTTTTTTCGTGATTTGGAAATTTTCCTACGTGTAAAAAATCTTCTCAGGAGGCAGTACAAAATGCTTTCACACAGTTTGTTGAATCTAGATCACGAGAGTTCTATCGCTAAGGCCTAATAAAATTGACCTTCCTATTAGATGGCCGATGTATAAATAATAATGGTAATTATTTTGATTAAATACTCGTAAATATGTTATTTTATAAAAAAACTAATTTCAATTTTTCAGTACAAATCGGCAATTTCATAATTTAACCCCTAATAATGCTGCTAAAAGAGGTGGTGGTAGGGCCCATGAACGCGCGGATTAAACGTAACGTTAATTCGAACGATTTCAAAAATGATTATACTCGTTTAGCACATCATAATTCACATTGTTCTTTTCGCTAAAATTTCAACCAAAATGCTATAGGATATTTTCGATTCAAAAATTGAAAATACGTTACGTTTACGACGCGCGTTCGTGCTAGGGCACAGGGGGGGCCTACCCCCTAAGCAAAATCCGTAGTTCCGGCCGAAGTTACGGACACTTCCCTCTCCGTCTCAATCACGGTATAGAAGAGAGACGGAGAACGAAACGCCCGCCGCCCGTAGGGAGTAGACCCCCTGGACCGGTGACGCTGTAACGCGACTGGATTACATACTTCACGATTGTCACGCATAAGAACGCAGAGTAGGTCTCGGCTTTTGACAGCCTATTGAAATTCAAAATGAACTTAGTGGACTAATATCAACAGGCTATATAAAATAATGTTAAATAATCTGTTTTAACTTAATTAACTATTTACTTAATTAACTAATATTACAATACATTCAATGTTAATAATCGTCAATTATTAACAAGAATGTATAGTAAAAATAATTACTAATAGAAACATTTAAAACTTGCCATTGGACATCAATATTATACTCTAGCATTAAATACATCGTATTTTCTTGCATGTCAAATGTCTAAATAATAGAAACTTGATTACTGACTTTAAGACCAACACTTTATATTACTTATAAGCAAATAAATGATTATGATCTTACAACAGTTTTACTCACCAGGGAGTTGAGGCTTTCAAAAATGAGGTGAGACGAGTGTGCTTTGTAGACCTCTCAAGGCTGATTGGTGTTAGAACACCAATAGATAGGCAAACGATAGATCGTTTGCCTATCTATTGGCCACTGGGCTTAATGGACCGCGTGTGAGAAGCAAGAAATATTTGCGTATAGATATGTCTTCATGTATGATACATGTGTGATATGGCTTCACGAAGAGCGAACCCAGCGAGCATGAGGCTTGAGGCACCTCGGCTCGGACAGGTTAGGTTCGATGGGGATGGCGGGGTCTAGTGAGCGAGTGAAACTATCGAAGTATTGAACCGATCTTCCGAGCCTACCGCCACCTTTTAACCCCAGAAGGCGAAATTATCAGTGAATATCTTATATCTACTTACGAATCTGGTAACGGGCAACCCCCAAACCGTCGTTATTGTTCTTTAAAATATTTATACCGTATTAACTCAAAATCTAGTGTGACAACTTTCTAAAAAAAATCGTCTGCATCGTTCCTCTATAGCCGTGACTACGTAACGTCGACGATGCATAAATATCAATATTTAGGTAGTCAGCGAAAGGCAATGTATTACTGACCTGGACAAGAATATATCCATTCACCATATTAATATATATCTGTTATTCATAATACATAACTATGAATAACAGATATATTTTAATAAGTAATATACAAAAAAAGAAATATACTACATTAATAATTGGGTCCGCCGTTGTTTTTAGCTTACATAAATGACTTTCCAAAACACGTCGCTTTTCCTATGGTTCTTTTCGCCGATGACAGCACGATAATTGTAAGACATAATAAAAATATAAACTATGAATGTGACATCAAAGACGCATTGCAACAATCAATTAACTGGCTTGAACATAATAATCTAAAATTAAATTTAAATAAAACTAAAATTATGCAGTTTCGACAAAGATTGACCACTCCTGACATTAATATAACTTTTGACGATAACAGAATTGAAGAAGTAGAGCATATAAAATTTCTAGGCTTGACTATTGACTCTAAACTGACTTGGAAAGAACATGCATCAATTCTTATCACAACATTAAGTAGGTTCGCCTTTGCTCTATAATAAACTTACGAAAATTGTTAATCAGACAGCTGTTGTAGCTGCGTATTATGGCTATGTCAAACTCAAAGCATTTATTTCAATTAAACCATTAACAGGCACTTTTGAATTGTCAAGGGGTCGGTCAGTCAAAAATATGAAGCTAGTTGCCCATTCCAAAGCGTAGTAGCGTAGTAGGTACCTATGGAGAAGAACGGGCAAGAAACTCCACGGACAATCTTTTAAATAAAATATAAAATTGATACAAAATATTGGTTACATCATTCATTTTGAAATTATGCATGTGAGAACAATGTAATAAGACGTGCACGTTCGTAAAAGCGTCCGTAATAAAAAGAAAAAAAGAATCATTCAAAAACTTAAAATAAATTAAAATAAGCCATGGCAGCTAAGAGATGACCAGTCCCAACTGACGGCGCCCGTTCACGAACATGACGCATGGATCAGCACCATTCAGCTCAACCATTTTGAAGGGAGCTAAATGATCCAACACACGTGCCACCATCAGCGAGATATCTGAGTGAGCATGACATACTCACAGCCGCCAGGGCACATTCAAGTCAATGAAATACTACATGTGTATATGTAGATTCCATATTACGTTACGGAGTAATTTTTTGGGGAAATTCCTGCGAAAATAATAACATTTTTAAAGCACAGAAGAGGTGCATTAGATCAATATGTAATCTTAAACCAATGGAAAGCTGTAAACCGCATTTTAAATCACTTAAAGTATTAACATTACCATGTCTTTACATATACGAGATCGCATTGTCCGTCAAGAAAAATAGTGAACTGTTTAAAAAAGCTTCAGAGCAACGCTTTAGATCGACAAGGCAAGAATATCGCCACGAATTATGTCTAAGGGCGTCAAAGACCGCCCTTATGCACAAAAGCATTCTCTGCATGGCTCCGAAAATATTAAATAAAATTCCAAATGACATTAAAGATTTAAACTTGACGCAATTTAAACGAAAACTAAATAACTTTTTAATTGAAAAATGCTACTATACCATTGACGAATTCCTTCTTGACAAATTGTAATAAACTAAGCTGATAATTATGTATTGCTTGACAATTTCAAAAAACTTGACTAATTAATTGTACTCTGAATATTATTTATAATGACTAATTGCGTTCTAAATGTTTATTACACAAATTGTTGATTGTACTTATCCTAAATATTGAAATGTTTGTTAATTTGAATGTTATATCGATTTTAAATTCTTATATTGTTAAATTGTGTATGGGTAGTTTTTTGAGTTACCATAACCTAATTATAAGACCTTTTGTATCACCAAAAAACACACAAATAAATACTTTGACTTTGAATAATGAACAATTATTTCAATTATGTCTGCCTCTCAAAATGGGTGTAGGAATGGGTCCCACGGTACTCATCGACATGACCATAAGCCAACAGGTTCGTCGATCCCGCAAGTATCTATCGACATGCTGGATAGATTATAAGAAGGCCTACGACTCGGTGCCACATACATGGCTCATGAGGGTGCTGGGGTTGTACAAGATAGATGCAACTCTGCGCTCCTTCCTGAAGTCGTGTATGGGGCAATGGAGGACGGTCCTTCGCTATCCAGGATGTCGACAGATCCAGGGGAATGATGAACCTGTATGGATTAAACGGGGAATATTTCAGGGCTATAGTCTGAGTCCACTTTGGTTCTGCTTAGCTCTGAATCCTCTAAGCACACTGCTGGAGGATTCAGGACTGGGCTATCGATTGAGGAGAGATGGTCAGGTCATAATATCTCACCTCCTCTACATGGATGACTTGAAACTCTTTGCCCCCAACAAATTGCGACTGATGGAGCTACTGAAGGTAACTGAAACATTCAGTAGCGCCATCAGGATGGAATTTGGTGTGGAAAAATGTGCAGTCGTGTGAGCGAGGGGAGATTACGGAGTCCGAGGGAACTCAACTCACGAACTCCATACACCTTAGATCCCTCTCCACAGCCGAAAGCTATAAGTATTTGGGTATGTCGGAAGCGTCAGGCATCAACGTTGCTGACATGAAGCAATCGTTGAAGGAGCGCTTCTTTGGTCGCCTGAAGAAGGTATTAATTAGTCTTCTTTCGGGCGGAAACAAGGTGCGCGCCTTCAACGGTTGGGTCATGCCGGTTTTGATGTACTCTTGCGGCATACTCAATGGACTCAGACCCAACTCGACGCCCTGGACAGGAGGGTCTGTACACTGCTGACCGCAAACCGGATGCATCACCCACGTTCATCGGTGATGAGACTGTACATCCCGCGGAAATGCGGGGGTCGAAGCTTTTTAAATGTGAAGACCCTCCATAACCGCGAGGTGTGCAGCCTCAGGGGATATTTTTTAAGCTGAAATGGGTATGCACCCTGATGTGGTCGCAGTGGACAAGGGGCTCACCCCGCTCTCCATGGGTAAAGAGAACTGGCGCAAACCTGTGGTACTTACTACAGATGACCGCAAGGAAGTATGGCAAAGCAAGGAGCTTCACGGGCGCTTCTACCGGGCTCTTCACGAGCCTGGTGTAGATTTCCTAGCGTCCATATCCTGGCTACGTTTTGGTGACCTTTTCGGGGAAACTGAAGGTTTCGTCTGTGCAATTATGGACCAAGTTATCTTGACGAATAACTACCGGAGACCTATTATGAAGGACGGGACGGTTGACGTGTGTCGGGCATGCCACCGTCCGGGTGAGTCCATCAGACATATTATCTCTGGTTGTTCTCGTCTGGCTAACGGCGAGTACTTACACAGGCATAACCAAGTGGCCAGGATTATTCACCAGCAACTTGCTTTGAAATATATACTTGTGGATTCTGAGGTACCGTACTACAAGTATATGCCCGACCCAGTTCTAGAAAATGACCATGTCACATTGTACTGGGATCGGTCTATCATAACTGACAGGACTATTGTTGCCAATAAGCCTGATATAGTAGACCGATTAGCGCGCCGCGCAATGATAATTGATGTTACCATCCCAGATGACGAGAACCTCGTGAAAGCTGAGAAAGAGAAACAAATAAAATATCTCGACTTAGCACACGAGGTTGTCGACATGTGGAATGTGAGCTCGGCTATCATTGTGCCGATTGTCGTAACGGCCAATGGCCTGATGGCCGAAAGCCTCGACCAACATCTCTCGAGGCTCTCGTTAGGCGGTTGGATCAAGGGCCTGATTCAGAAGGCAGTACTTCTCGATACGGCTCGTATTGTGAGGAGGTTCCTATCTCTGCAGCCCTAACCACCGGTAGCTTGGACCCTGCTCCCGACACCGGCGGAACACAATTTTTTATATTTTTTATAGTTTTTTATACTTAAAAAAAAATATATTTTATATGTTAGAAAAATAAATGAACGAAATAATGAACAATTTTAAGCGAGTAAAGAAATAAGCAATGCTAAACATAATTAAATATAATAAATTAATAGATAGACCTGCATATAAAATATTAATAGAATAAGTGAATGAATGGAAATAAAAGTATATAGGTATATGGATATAAAATGAAAATTAATAAAGCACTCTTCCTCTCTCTACTTATTTAAAAATTTGCTGTGCCCGACAGGGTCCATAATTGTTTCTATTATTATTTATTTTATTTACCACCTGTAATTTGTACATTACGGATTGCAATAAACGATTTGAGATTGTTATACAATAGGTAAATAAAAATAATGTCTACCTATTGATACAAATGTAATTGAAGCTGATAGTAATACTTATATTCTTTTAGGAAAAGTGATTGTGAGTGTAGTGACCTTCGTGTGACACGATTGTTGATAATAACTTTTTAATTATATTATATTGTTTTCCATATACATCAGGGACCAGAATCCTCATTAGGTAGCCAGAATAGAATAAGTTATGTGACAATGTTTTAACGTGCTTATTTACATAGGGAACACATTACACGATGTGTTTACGACTAGCATGACTAACAGCTTACCTGTAAGTAAGGCTGGTTACTTTGCCATCATGATCGAATTCCGCTTTCAGTCCGCGTAAGGCCTGCCCGGTCCTACCGACATTGCCCCACACACGAACCACGCCGTCCCATCCGCCCGATATCAACAAACGTTCTAAAATACACGACAAACAGTTCGTTAGAAGATATTTAAAAACCAAGCAATCTTAAGCCATTTATTAGTGGGTCATTTCATTGTCCAACTTGTAAAAACAACGTCAAAAAGCTACGAAAAACAAACCTTTTTCGAGCCACAACAAACAGCTGACGGAATCATCATGCGCGCGAAAACTTTCCACTACTCTGCCGTATTCTACATCATACATATATCTGCAAGTTAGTATTACAGTTTAGTACAGAAAGCATTTCATACAAAAGTCATATCAATATATTTATTGTAAAGAAGAAATTACATTTCATTGTCCCAGGAACCCACTGCGACCGTATTATCGTCAACCATCACACAGGAACTTAAAGGAGTCGAACTAAGAATAACACTCCGAATTTGTTTCTTTAGTACTGTATCATATACTTTGAGAGTGCCATCCTTTCCCACAGATATGATCCTGTTCCCTTGTCGAATAGCACACGTCACAGCCTCTTTATGCAGTTGTAATTCATCAATACATTCCATTTTGTAGGAAACATAGCCATCTGAATGAGATAGAGGTTTAGCAATGCGTGGTGTTGTTTTTCTAACGTGCGGTTTTGTAAATAGCTGTTTTGGCACTTGTCCAAATTCCATTATTTGCACCTCTAGTGCGTGCCTGTCGTTCATATCGTAAATACGGTCGAGATTCACCGCGCCTTCGTAGCACACATGGTGGAACACTGAAATCAAATGTTAACAGGAATTATTTTTTTATTACTACATTCTTAACACAAAATAACGACTAGCACACTGTGCCAGTAAATGAAGAAGCCAAATAGCTTAATATAAATCGCATTTATGCGTCTCGCTGAAACAAGTTTTTAGGGTTCCGTACCTAACGGGGGGGTCAAACGGAACCCTATTACTAAGCCTCCGCTGCCTGTCTGTCCGACCGTATTTCTGTCAGCGGGCTGTATATCATGAACTGTTTTAGGTAGACAGTTGAAATTTTCACAGATTGCGTATATCTATTGCCGCTATAACAACAAAAAATTAAAATAATATTAAAAATTAAAAGAGGGTCCCCCATACAACAAACTTTTGATTTTGACATTTGTTTTTTCTTGCCCTGACATGTATCATTGAACTCGTCGAGTATAGTACAATGTCTTTTATTTTTTTTAATCTTCACAAATTAAAAAATTGGGTGACGTAAAAGTTGTCAGTCATTTTTGTACTAGCTCTATCGCAAAAACTTCTATAAATACCATAATATACCGTTTCACATACCATAATATGTATTTAATAATTAATAACTGTATTTAATAAGGTAAGTATTTTATTTAAATATGGGCGATTTTGTGCAACTGCTAAAAATAACTTTGTAATTCTTAGTATCAGTATGAAATAAAAAATATATCTTTGCGATTTTTTAAGTCTAAGTTGAAAAATATTCTTCGTTTAGTATTTTCATTTATTTGCTAATATTGTACGTTGGTACGGAACCCTTCATGTGCGAGTCCGACTCGCACTTGGCGTGTCTTTTTGTTTTCATATCAAAACATCAATTCTTACAACTATTTTAGTATTTTTTATTGGAATCCCAATCAAGCTAAAACGCTGGCTGACGCATAGTGATTGTATCCGTATAGGCGAGTACTTCAGAAGCTAAAACAATACCAATCGATACGTAGATAAGTAAAGCGGGGCTTGATTATCGTAATCATGGTTATTTTTATCTACTTACATATATTACCTTCCTATAGGTTCAACAATTTTTTACGATTACGCTCAAGATATGCTATGACGCATCATGAGAATATAGCTGATGACAAGCATATGAAATCGAAGTATAAATAAGCCTCGACAGTTTTTCAAACAAACTCAGAAATTAATGCTTTATTTATGTGGATAATCTATGATCCAACCTTCAAGAACGTAACTTTTAAAGCATGACAGGTGAAATCAACAAGGTCGTTTTTTTTATTACGTGCAAATGATCTATTAAAACAAACCATTGTTAGCCTTCACGGCCTCTTCGCCTCTCTGCCTGTAGCCAAATATGAGATCGATCCATAAATGCAAATGTCTGCACACATATTCTGACTCCAGGGCTTCCCTTAGTTTTACTACGAAGTCTTCAGGCGACGTGGCCCACGGCGGAAGGGCCACATTGTTCACTTTACTCCCATCGTGACGCTCACCAAAATTGATTTCATACTGGTTGAGCAAAAAGTCGCCTTTGCCCTCTATGTCGTAAAATTCGGGAACTAATTCCTGAAAATTATATAACCGGAGTTGAGCCAAGAACAAAATAAATTCGAAAAAGATCCATCCACAGACTACTGCTCGACATAGGCTGATTACATTCCAATATTATGAAATTGCCAGTCACCTTAAAGTCCGACATATTCCGCAGACAATTATTAAAGACATCTTTGACTGAGTTGAACATTCTGTCTGGATGATCGAATCTGCCGTTTTGTAAACACAGCATATATTTAGGATATTTCCGAACCTGAAAATTAAGATCGAAGTTATGAGTTATTTCATACAATAGTTAGAATGTTGGTGATAACAAAAAAACAGTAATCATTTTCAATAACATTTATTGGATAATACTCTTTTACTTAAATATTTATGTTACTGATTACTCTATTTGGAATAAGGTAGTTGACCATGAAATCTATTGTACGGCAGTTTAAGCTCTAGTGACTAAACCTATTAATTTGTACAACAGAATTGTTCTATAGACGAAACATCAATTATTTACTTAAGAAGAACAGCATGGAACTCGAATGAAATTTAAATTTGATGGCAGACAAAGTAGTAATTACAAACTTACCAAATAAAATAAAACGAGACCAGGTGCAGAATAATGAGATCCATATAAAAACTTTGGTTCACTCATTTCATAGTATCTTTCTTTGAGTTTCTCCAATCTGTCAGGGTTTAGAGCTCCCATTGGCTTTGCTAGGTCTCTGAATGTGTCAGGGTTTGCTAGGTCTAAAGTTGCTGAAGTGTAGTCTGCCACTACCCAAGGAAATACTGGATACTGGGTGAGATCATTTTTACTCCTGTCTGCAAGACTGGAAATAAAATTAGTAGGTAATAACCTTTAGTGAACACTTTGAAGGACACTAAAAGCATTAAGACGCAGATTTACAGGCTGAATTTTTAGTCACCGTCCAAACACCGTCAAATTTTGATATATTATTAATCTTTGGCGAAAGTCATTGAATTCATGTTTTTTCTTTTAGTATCAATCAATACAAAAAGATTGAGATATCACATCACAAAGTTATTATATACCAGGCAGAGCGGATAATACTTTCGAGAAAATGATTTATTATGACAAATTTTACATATCGATTTTTTTTCAAAAATGTAGTCAATCATACCTAATGCCTAGAAAAAATTTGGACGGTGACTAAAAATACAGCCTGTATGCCAGTGATCTTGAGTGGTTAGCTTGCGTGTTCTGTACTGAACTCACGCAACGCGTCGTTCGTCCAGCCAGTAATAGGACTCGCCCAGCAAGGAGCGCTGTCCCAAATTTATTTATTTATTTTATTTTATTTCATTTAGGGACAACAAACAGCAGTGTATTAATAAGTAAACAAGTTCGAACTTAATAATAGATGTGACAAGTACACTAGTCACAACCGCTCCGTCGCTGTATATCATATTCTCAAAAGACCACATTCGTAAAACGTCACATTCGTAAAACACGATATTCGCAAAACATCATATACTCATATTATCATATTCTGAAAACATCATAATCTTCTAAGACCATATTCGCAAAACACAATATTCTTGTGTTACCACATTCCAAGTACAGTTCTGTACAGTAAAGTTCAGTCTCTGATGTTTTATTTTTTTTATTAAAAACGAAAATGACATTATTCTTAAACAAAACAAAAAATTAACTATTCTTAAACAAAACAAAAAAAATCTTATCCAGATAAATAATTTCTGATAAAGAATATGATATACAGCGACGGAGCGGTCACAACGTTATCCACATATTATTATTCAGATCTAGTAGTTGTTAGAAAAACGATATTAGAATAAACAGTAAAATTAAACATGACTTAATTATTAGGGTTCTGATCACTTAAAATAGTAACAATTTCGTTTCTAAATATAGTCTTGCTGAGAAACATAATATCAGTTGAGCTAAACTGCCTATTGTAGGTGTCAACTAATCGAAACAGCGGTGAGCGTACGCCTGAGTTGGTTCTACACAAGGTAGTTGTCAAGGCAAACAATTGTCTCGAGCGAAAAATCCGATCCATCCATCAAATTAGACGCATAATTCATTAATAAAAAAAATAAAAAAATATCTATACAATTAAGTGGCCGGGGCTTCCCAGAAAGTAATCCGAAGATACTTGTGATGGGATAAACCTCGCTCTTCCTCAATTAATTAACAATTGTTTCTTTGTGTTTATTTTTTTTTATAAAACCAATAAAAAGAAAAATGAATTAAAATTAAAATGAAAATCGTGTTTATGGCAGTGTGTGAACACTAGAGTTGGTATTGTATAAATGTGTGTTTATACGAGTGTTGAGTGTGTGAATGTATATTTTGTGTGTATTTGTGTGTGTGTAAGAGTGGGTGCGTGTGTGAGTGGGCGTGTGTATGTGTGAATGAGTGTCGAGGTGTGTTGGAGTGTGTGTGTGTGTGTTCGTGTGTGTGTGTGTGTGTGTGTGTGTGTTGGACTGTGTGTGTGTGTGTGTGTTTTAAACTGTGTGTATGTGTGTGTGTGTGTGTGTGTGTGTGTGTGTGTGTCAGTATGCATGACATTCAACCCAGAGTCGCCAAAATGTCTTGCACGGCATCATAATTTAGTGTGAAGAGCCATTCAGTCAATGTCTTCTTACACTCGTACAGCTGCATAGGGTAAATGTTAAGTATGCGATTTACTTTATTATAGACGCGTGGGGCTTGAGTTACATTTTGACGACTAACAAAAACTGAACGTGCTGAGTATGTAGGGGCTACTATATCACATCGTCTTTTATTAAGTTTGGCATGGCTAAAGGGTAGAATTTTGTGATATCTTAGTACCATGTGTAGTATATGGAGTTTTCTAACTGAGAGCAGCTTAGAGCTTGCGTATAGAGTTTCAGTAGGGAACCTGTAGGGCTTACAGTAGTAATGTCAATTATTGCGATTTCGCAATAATTTCATTAGCATGTGAATTCTTGAGTCTTAGCATGCTAGTTGCTATTGCTATGCTATTTGCTAATATGACGATAATTGATATTAATGAAGTATGCGAATTTTGTTAATACTTCTACTATTACCTCCTATTATTTATAGGTAGATATTAAGTTCACACTATTATCTATTTAAGTACAATAATAAGCACAAGACGAAATAATTTAATTACTGTATAACGAAATTAACGAATACGTAAACTAAACTCTCACTATCACTTGCCAAAACGTACTGAACTTTGGCACAAAACGACGCGCGCCATAGCGCGTGTCACACCAAATATTATTAAATAATCACGAATTCATTCAATCAATACACGACCTTAAGTACGAACAAATTAAAGACAATAAGGTAATAATTCAGTCGGCACGGTTGGCGCAGTGGTTAAGCGATTGACTGCTGCGCTGCGTGTCGCGGGTTCGATTCCCGCACGGAACAAATATTTGTATGACCTACATGTAGTTGTTCCGGGTCTGGCTGTTTGTGTATGTGAGTTTAAATGTTTGTAAGCGCACCCACGATACAGGAGTAATTCCTAGTGTGGGGCAACGTTTAAAAAAAAAAAAAAAAAAAAAAAAAAAATTGCTAAACAGCAATCTTCGCACCACCCTGCTAAATCTGCTAATGCTAATAATTTAAATATAATAATACAATCACAAGCATTCAGTCAATATACAACCCTAAGTACGCGCAAATCAAAGTTATTAAGATAACAATTGCCTAACCCATTCTTCGCAAATTCGCAGAACCTGCTAATAAATTTCACTTGCGAATTCACGAGAAACGGTCAAGTGAAACCGATAGATTTAGTATTTCCGACTTCCCGTGGGTGCGACGGAGAGCGCACGCTACCGCTGCGTGCGTCAACGCTCTGACGTATGATAGTATAAAAAATACGAAGAAGCGATTAATTCATTTAGCATTTCACAGAATTTCGCAACTACATTTCATTTGCTAAATGCTAAATGAGCAATCGCATGCTATCAATGAATGCTAATGCTAATTAATCCATCACTAGCTTACAGTACATGACCATAACTCTTAAAATGTCGATTGCACCCCATGTGTGCAAATAACAATAAAATTCTATTGTGTCTGCTAATTGCGCGCGCGCCGGGATCAAGGATCTCTGTGCCCTCTCTAGATCTATAAAATACGACTTACCTGCTCCACCCCATACCGAGATACAATATATGATTACCGAATGGGCCAGTGCGATATAGATTTTATTCTGTAGTTCTGCATTCATAACATGTCTCAGAGATTTGAAAACCCATATGAGTTTTCTTACCCTCGCTATAGTTAGTTCGAGGTGTGGGTACCAGCTTAACCTTTGTTTTTTCTACTACGTTACCTAGGTACTTGACGGAATTTACCTTATGAATTACAGGGCAACTAAAGGTAGATAGGGTTGCGGTACGACAAGAATGTATTCTAATGTTAAAGTTAGGCGCAGGCTGAGAGTTTGCGTATTTAGTGAAGCAGACGTAGTTGGTTTTTTGGGTATTTAGCGTAAGTGATTTATTTTTTATACATAAAACAAAAGGTATTTTAATAAAAATCGAATACTAAAAGATCAATAATTAAATTATCTTTAAAAAGGTGCAAGTTTCAGAAAAATGCGCTTCATAGATTTTGCGTGATTTTCAGTTTTTTATCCGCGTTAGAGATAATTTTACAAATTAATTTCACTGTGTAAGTACTTAATATAAACATAATCTAAAATATTCATATATTAAGTTATCTATAAAATGCTCTAATTTACATATATTTTTTCCAAATCATTAACACAACTCGTTTAGATGTGAGAAGAATAAAATTATTAAAACTCGGTTATCGTCGCCTTAACAAAATTGTTAAGGGACCACCTCTGAAGTATGGCCTACCAAGCAAAAACATAATCTTTAAAATCAATTATTAATTGGCGGAGTACTCGCGTAACAATCATACAAAAAAAATATACAGATACAGTTGAATTGAGAACCTCTTCCTTTTTGAAGTTGGTTAATAATAATCTCAATAAAACGTCTTTTTTTACGCCCATTTCCGATACAACAATAAATCTTATATTGTGTCTCGTTCAGTGGCCTTGAAAGCATTAACTTCAGTGTAAGTTTATAAATTAATTGCTCTAATACATACCAATTCAAATACATCAAATAGTCATAATTTGATACAATTCCGTTTTGCCACTGCAGTGTCATCTCCTCCGTATGTACTTTCTCCAGCTGGACATTTGGAGACTCTTCTAAGATCTTGTATATTCTATCTCTATCTCTTTCTGATTGGAATGTCACATATATGTGAGGCACTGAGCTCTCCTCTGCACTGTATATTTCTAGCCCCTGAAACAAAATTGTTATTTACAATATTGGTGTCCTTTTATAAAACTGTATTATTAAATAAGCAATTTGTTTTAAATGTTGCATCTGAAGGCTAAATAGAAAATATTTTTACTATATAAATAGACAACTAATTTATTCATACAACTAGAAAGGTTGTTTTACAGGCTAACAATGTCTACCGTGCCCAAAGTAAATCAATGCTATAATTATACAATCTACTGCAAATAAATATGTACATAAAACACAGATACATACAACTTGCCTTAATAAAAATCTTCTTTTGTACATCCTCCGCAAATGACCCAGTTTCAATTTTAGAATGGGGCTCTGAAAATAATATAATTTATATCTTTATCATCTTTCTAACTGTAGTTTCATACAACAATGGAATATAAAATCTTGAAATATACGCACATAACTGTTGTTAAGCAAAAACTCAATGTTGATAGTGATAACTAAGTAAACAGTGCTGAAAACATGTGTAACCTTTTATACCACTTTAACATTAGCATGGTATAATTATTACAATATTTAACATGTAAAGCATTACAATAGATGTAATATAATTATGATACCCAGTTTATCAAAATTTGTTGTTCAATAATTAAATATGTTTTTTCCTCAAACGTTGCTATGTAAACTATAATAACTGGAAGCTGTTTTAATAAATATTAAAATCAAATTAACAATAACTTAGTCATGTAATTGATTAGTCTATATTACTCATTGTAATTTTAATTCATCCTTGTTAATGTTTATTAAAATAAAAATGATAATTCAATGAATGAAAATACCTACACCTTCAACATTACTGAATGGCTGGAAGTATATGGTAGTTGGTGTTAATGCCAGCTTGCCCTGATGCCTCACAAGTGGGGATATCTTCTCAGCCTGCAGCTCACACACTATCTGTTCTGTGAAGTCATCCATCATCACTGGATCAAATTCCATCCTCATGTATCTTGAATGGAGGATTGTAGCTATCATGCTGTTGTGTTCAGGAGCATGTAGAGTGGAGGCTCTTTGCAACTGCTGCATTTGACACAAGGATTCATCAGCCGAGGCAAAGTCAAAAAACACATAAAAGTCCCTGTCTTCATAAATAAATTTGTAAGGTGCCAGTATGTTCTCCTCAAGCATTTCGGCATACATCTTCATTCTTACTTTAATTACATTATTGTTTTCATCAACATAGTCAACTACTGATATATCTGCACAATCCTTGAACTGCATCTTTATGAGAGGATGCACCCAGTCCCTGGGCTCAAACACCAGGGACTTAGAGCATAGTTTCAATCGTCCTTGCTTAGCATTTTCTTTCTCAAATTCTGTATCATTTAGGGTACATGAGTAGTCTTCAAAATAAATTTCTCCTGGTTCCAGTAGCAACATTGAAAATCTATAACAAGCAAAGTATATTACCTGAGATAATTTAAATGAATCATGAATGAACTTCAGATTTGTATCCTTAGATTATTAAATCAGAAAGTGTAAATAATAAAATCATTTTTGGATGGCCCCATAGTTGGGAGCAAATTATGATCATGAGATTTGCGGCTATTTTATAAACTAAATAAAATAAGTAGGTGCCTTTCATACAATAAATTGATGTGTTTGAAATTTACAGATAAATTTGCCCTACAAAAAGATCTATAACACTGCTTTGCATTGTGACCGTTACGAAATTGCACAATGCCGAGTGAGTCATTTCGTTCAGGAGATACTTCAGTAAACCATAGAAACAAATGTAGGTATAATACATTATTTAGATTCAGATCTTACCTCGATTTGTCCATTTTAAAAGCAGATTATACTGAATATTTTCACTGGTACGTAAGTTTTGATGATAATATCTTTCTTTACTTAATATTATATGACGAATATCCTTGCGGTACAAATAAACAGACAAAACTTTCACCTTCTTGTTTATTGTTTACCGCTTTGTTTGATTCCAGATGTTGAAATGTAACTCCAATCCAATGTCAAATTCTGTCTGCATGACATTGACAATGACAGTACAGTTTCTAAGGGTTGGTATACTGTTTTTACATGTTTTGCTGTTGTTCTGCTTCTAAAGCCGGCTACACATTCTCAACACTTGCCGCAAACAAAAAACCTCTACAATTAACATCTCTGAAGTTTTGCAGAGCAGGTAGTCAGGACGATTAATGTTTATACTATTGGCGTACCTATTATTATATTAAATTACCTACTAATATATTATAAAGATCCATTAACGTCTCTGAAGGATTGCAGGGCAGGATGTCAGGAAGACCATTCTTGACTTCTCGAATAATTAGTCAGATAGAATTAGCGAAAAAATCTTGAAAAGTCCATGAAATTCCTTAATTATTTTTTTTTGGCAACGAAGATCGTTTTTTTTTTAGCGAACATTTAAGTGTTGATTGATTCCAATAAAATTTTAAGGTGAATAGAGGGATGCAGGGTGCCTTAAAAATGGTAAAAACCAGTTTATCGCTTCTAGAGCAAAAACTACAAGTCGAACAAAAAAAAGGTAAATGTAACAAATGTGTGCAATAAAAAAACAAAGAGAATGAGCCCCGGTAGAGCAAATTTAAATTTTCGAAAAATGAAATAAGTTCCTGTGCATTAAGGCGCTACCCCAAGCTAAGTGGCGCCCTCATTGAATAAAAAATCGTAGCATAGCATAAAATAAATATAAAAAAATTGAATCTTGGAGTTTGTTACAAAGAGTATAAAGTATTTTTACGTTGTTACCGTTGAGCCAGAGACAGACGGTGCCGGTGCGGTGGTACGGTTCCGCTTCCGTGCCTTTGCAGCCGCATGCGGATTTCATCGCTCCGTACACCGCAGCGGGAAGTGGCGGCAATGTGATTATATGATTGCGCGTTGAAAAAGCACCCCTGCTTATCAACCTTTTAAAGACCCTCATCAATATTACGTCATTTGTCACATCCTCAATTTTTCAGCATTGAGTGGTGTGTTTCCATCCTCATGGAAAGATGCTCAAATAATTCCTTTACCTAAAAAGTCTAATCCCTAATCCTTTTCTGAATACCGTCCAATATCCGTCCTACCATTCCTATCCAAAGTCCTTGAACGATTAATTCACAATCAAATAAGTACTTTCGTCTCTAAAAATAATTTCCTCAACCCCTTCCAGTCTGGCTTCCGTCCTGGTCATAGCGCCACCACAGCGCTTCTGAACATTACGGATGTTATATGGTCAGCCATGGAAAACGGTAATCTAACGGTCTTCGTTCAGCTTTGCTAGATTTCAGTAATACTTTTAAAATACCGTTGATTGTGATATTTTGCTTGGCATTTTACATAATTATCTCCATCGGTAATTGACTGGTTTCGTACTTACCTGTTCGGCTGCTGGCAACGTATTTGCATTGGAGAGACCTTGTCTTCCTGGAGTAATACTTCTGTTAGTGTGCCTCAGGGTGGCGTTCTATCTCTTTTACTTTTCGCAGTTTTTATTAACTCAATCTCCGACGAACTAATTTCTTTCTACCATCTATATGCAGATGATTTACAAATTTACTCGCGAGCTCCTCTTGGAAGTCTATCCGAGGCTATCTCAACGATTAATCGTGATCTGACCCGTATATGCGACTGGAGTAAGCGATATGGACTTATGGTCAACCCGATAAAGACGCAGGTTATGGTGGTAGGCAGTTCTAGGACGGTCTCAAGGATCGACTGGACGACTCTTCCCCAAGTTTCTTTTGACGATTCAGTTGTTCCCTTCAGACCTTCAGTGAGAAAGTTAAAAACTTGGGGATCATCATCGATAAAAACTTTTCTTGGACCTACTCAGCTACAGGAAGTTATTTGCATCCGCTGCATCTTTGAAGAGATTACGTAATTTTCTACCGACTGCTACCAAGATTGCGCTTGCACAATCGCTACTTCTTCCCATTCTTTAATATGCTGATGTCAGAACCTTACCCAAGACCAACTCGATAAACTTGAGCGGCTTCAAAATGTATGTATATGGTTCATATTCGGTTTGCGCAAATATGACCATTTTTCCGAATTTCGTGTGAAGCTAAAGTGGTTACCAATTCGCCTTCGCCGGAATGTTCATATTCTTTCTCTTTTGTATAATGTGCATTTTTCCCCTTCCACCCCTCTCTATCTCAAGAAACGTTTCCAGTTTCTTAGCGACTCCCACACGAAATTTTCAAGGTCATCAGATAACTTGAAGCTTAAAATGCCTATGCCCGTGGCCTATGCATTCCACAACTTACTTTCCTCGACAAGTCCTTTACTGTCCAGGCCGCGCTCGTTTGTGGAATGCATTGCCAGTTCAAACGCGCGCAATCGCTACCAATATTTAAGAGACTCGTGAAGGACCATTACTAAACTTGTCGTTGTGATCTTGTTCTCGTAACTGTAATTATCTATATTCTTTATTTATTTTTGTTGTTTATATATTTAGTAAGTATGTATGTATTTATATATCTATTATTTAGGATATGTATATATTCTAGTATATTGTATAAGTACTTTTTATTTGCACCAACGACAGCCCCATTTGATGTCCACGCAAATCACTGTCCATTCATAGGTTGCCTGGAAGAGATCGCGGAAAGCGATTGTAAAAAAAAAAGCTATTGTTAAAGCCATTGTATATTTTGTAGGGTTTAATAAAATATTTTTGTGGTGTACAATAAAGTATTTAGAAATAAATAAATAATACATCTGCTGTGGTAACTTATTCTATAATTGACAGCCGTTCAAATAGTGACATAGCAATAACAATTTGATTGATTTGGCGCCAATTTTCAATTTGTTTTCTTCAATTTTGATTTTCTTGTGTGAGACTGTGTGATGCTAAAAAGTTTACTAATTATGCAAGAAGACAAAAATGCAATATTTCAGATGCGTTTTCCACAAAAATTGTGGTATTTACTAAATTTACGAACAGATGCTATTCTATGGGGTGGTACTGGAAGAACAATTTTGTTGAATTATCGCATCCTCCATAATTATTTGCAATGCGATCACTCAATTTTTAAAACTACAAATATATCAAGCTTTGTAAGGCAGCTCAATCTATACGGGTTCAGAAAGGTTACTTCCCATTTGCAAGATCCTCTGTGTAATTCTAGTAACCCATACATGCACGAATATGTTCACGACTACTTTCAATACGGTAAACCTGACTTACTAAATAAAATAACACGGAAAGCTCTAGCTTTGAAAAGAAATTTTAAACCTAAGGTATGAATGCTGACCTGCCAAGTGAATATCATTTTCAGCAAATTTAACAAAGAACTTTCTTGACCAAATAATTGTTTGTTTGTAGCATCTTTATAGCAATGTTGAACAACTGCTATACTTGACACCCCTACAAAAGGCACGCCGAGCTCTACGCATAGCCCTGAAAAAAGCTGCACAAGACTTATTTGTACAAAATTCACCAAAGCAATTTTATCATCTTAAGTTTGAATGTGAAGGTATGTCATTAGTTTCTAAAAAGTTATCTGTTTAAATCTAACTATTTATGTATAATATACACCTGGTTATTTTTTCTAAGTGACTTGAATCTATTTTACCCATATTTCAGATTCACAAGAAGACTACGGTGAAGATGAAGAAAATACTGAATTTGATTGGCTGATACCCAATGATTCAGAAAAAGTCCTTCCGGAAACAGGTTGTTTGTCCTCACTCTGTAGATTTCTATTTGCATCCACTCCATACATCCTAGTGATCCTTTCCTTTCCACAGCTAATGCCAATGTTCCTCTTCCAACAATACCAGAGGACACTGCTACATACAGGTAAATAAATGGTTACTTTTGCATTTATAATATTCATATGTATGCAGTTTCATTTGTATCTTACGGAACCTAATTCGTACTTAGTCTCCCTACATCCAAATACATTCAGTCCACAGAGTAGTGATTCAGTCATTACGAGTATAACATGCTTGAGTAAAAAACATGCCTACATTCATAAAGGATGTTCTGTTACAGAGATACATCTCAAGATACCTTGATGAATTTTACTGAAGAAGCGTGTCAACAGAGTAGTGATAACTTCCCAGCTCAGTTTCTGAGCATGCCTGATCTTGACCCAGAACCTCGGGAAGAAAACTCAGGTGTTGAATTATTGGCAGAGTTTAATATTGATAATGACACAGATCAAGAAATAACAAGGAAGATTGGGGATGGTCAAGAAATTGACCACAATTCTTTGAATTGTGTCCTACCCTCAATAAGTAATGACCAGATTGATGATGTCTCTATGGCAGAGGTAAGTGCTTTTCATACTGGCTGTATAATATTCTGAAAAAAATCATTAAACCTGTATTTTATGAGTTATCTTTTACCAAGCTAAAACTTATTCACCTTCTTTATTTCAGAAGAATAATGAAAATTCAGATCATTACCATGGGGAATGGGACCAAATGTTTAATGATATTATGATAAACAGAGGACCTCATCATGAGTGTGGATCTGATTTGAAAGAACTTTATTCTCAAATATCTAAAACTATAGATTTACTTAACTCTTAATTTATTTTAATTTATTTAAATAAAATAGTCATTAATTTCCTTAAAAACATGTATTAGTTAAGTATAGAAAAGTTAAACATAGTACTGAGTTTACTGTAGTTATTACTTCTTCTGTTTTTTCTTCTCCGCTTCCTCCTCTTTCTCCTTCTCAATGATAGACACATATGAGCTGATTGTATCAGCATCAAGCATCTGCATCGGTTGGCCACGTCTCATCACTGCTATCTCCAGGTTCTTCTGTCCAGACTGAACCACTTCCAAGAGAGCACGAATGGCAAGCTAGAAGAAAGTATTGTAATATTCAAAACATGTCAAACTTCTTGATGGACTCATCGTTGAATTGATGATATGGACATGTGGAGCATGTGACTTGCTTCATAAATGGATATGGGCATATCATTACACGACAATATGACATAAGCAGCTAATGGTTTAGGTACCACTTGTAACATCAAATTCGTCAACATTTTTTACAAAAACACATCTGCAAACCTGTCTTACTAAATGCACTGTGGACAAACACCAAGGTTTAAAATGCCAAGTCATGGGACTCAACAATGATGAAATATTATGAATTACATTACAATATTGAAATACAGTTAAATAATTACCTTAACAGCACCATTTTCTGTTGCAACTTCATCACCAGTATAGTTCTTCTCTAAGAATTCTCTGACAGTCTTGGCTGATCTTCCTGTTGCATTAGCCTTCCATTCATAGTAAATTCCTGATGGCTCAGTTTGGAACAAATGAGGGAAACCATCATAGTCAAAACCTCCAATCAGGCAAGAAATACCAAAAGGTCGTCGTCCATTACTCTGAGTGTACTTCTGTTTTAGTCCAGCTATGTATCTAGTGATGTATTCCAAAGTTACAGGGTCCTCAACAGTCAGCTTATGCGACTGGCACTCAATTTGAGCCCTGTTGATGAGAATTCTAGCATCTGCCGTCAATCCGGCAAATGCCATTACGACATGGTCATCGAGGAGACAGATCTTTCTCACAGTTCTTTCTTCTTGCAACTTCGCAACTGATTTCTTTTCAACTCCTAACACGACTACGTCAGCACCTCTTACACCGACCTGTAATGAGAAAATACATTTGATTTGATTTTTTTATAGACTATCGGCAATTTACTGTTTGTAACCAATAATTTATGTAGTTACCGCGGTCGATCCCTTGCGAACGGCCTCCTGTGCATATTCCACTTGTAGTAAATGACCATCGGGTGAAAATACTGTAATAGCTCTATCGTATCTTGCAGACATTTTCTTATTTTGTTATAATACAATTATTTCACGAATCACTCTTGGAACTATTTCACTGGCCGCAAACCTAATAGTGATGTGACACTTGTGACCGTCAGTGTCATAAAATAAAACTATCGATATGGTTTCCTTGCCAGAATCGGCAATCTACTTATTTGTGGGGGACCCGTACTAAATTATTATTTAACATTGGTCCTAACCAGCAAGGGTATTGGCAATGGTGTTAACTTTATCTATACACGTATAGGATTAATTACACGTAATAGTGCATTATCACGAAATTGAAAGACTTCAAAAAGGAGAAATTTTTCATCATTGATTTCTTTCGTAATTTTGTGTGCGTTTTAGTCAGGACCTTGAATCTAGTCCCAAGTTTTCCGACTAAAACAGTGAGATCCGTGAAACAGTCACTAACATCGGTTAAAGTTTAGAAACGTGCTGCCTCGATAGGGGGTGGGGGGTAGGGTGTATGCCATCCCCCCTCATTCCCCCCGCCGGAAATGTATAGTTTTTTTTAAATATTTTTTTTGTGTTCAGTAGACTTGTCATAGAAAATGTGT
Organism: Xanthia togata; assembly: GCA_963853775.1. Lineage (NCBI taxonomy): Eukaryota > Metazoa > Arthropoda > Insecta > Lepidoptera > Noctuidae > Xanthia > Xanthia togata. The sequence goes on along the minus strand of OY970798.1, from coordinate 20,041,761 downwards.
ATTCTGAACGTTCTGGGGGGTTCAGGAGAGAGGGGGAGGGCAAATATGGATGGGAGATGTAGTCCCGCATCATTTTCCATACTGGAAATTATTTTGTTTGTATGATTTTGTACTGTGTACTGAGTCGGACTCCGGGTGTGCTCCCGCTAAAAGCTCTGGGTCACTTCGCATCGCTATGGAGGTCGCCAGCTCGCTTCGCTCGCCACCTCCCCCCTTCGCTCTGCTCAGCCTCGTGTAGCTTGCTCCACTCAGGAGCTCCCTCCAGCTTCTGGCTCCCGCCTTTATAAAAACACTCTAGGGGTAGGGACCAAAAGACTACGTGGGTACGGGGTGCCCCGTCTCGGTTCTGAGGCTAAGTTCTGTCTACGTAATAAGTAAAATAAAATCTTAACTTACACTATAATATTTACCTTTGTTGAATTTTCTTTTCCAAATTTGGATTCACATTATTTGTAAACAATAATGTGTTAAGTATTAAAAAAAAAAGCATTTGCGTGCCACTAACACACCTAACCTAAAAATTAGGATTTTTGTAATAGTTTTTTTTTTTTTATAAAACGGCGTCTCCGACAAGAAAAGTATGTTGCATAGGTATCAGAAAACCCCCTAGAACCCCCTAATATCCTCACTTTTTGTCCAGCGAGGCAGCACGTATCTAAACCCAACCCCTAACATCAGTGAGATCCGTGACCTAAAAGGAAGAAACCGTATCATCTGTAGACTGTAATGTTAATGAATTAATTATTGGTTCCCACCTTCCCACATAGGAATAGAACACCTAGCGCTAAAATGATTTAGCCAGTATCCGGTACAACGTATTATCAATTATTTTGCCAGGTTAGTTTACTAACCACACGAAAAGAAGAAGAATTATTTTGCTATTTTATCGAACGAAAAAGTGTTTTGATAACAAATTACATCACTAAATTCACGATGACAACGGTGTTTCGATATAATATTCGTTCAGAAATATCTCGGGTTTTTTTTATGATGGCGTCTATGTGATCGTCCACGTTCTTGTCTTGATTTGCTGCACAGACGAAATGATTTGATTGGCACTCTCTCCACTTGGCACAAAGGGAGAGTATTGGTAATGCATTTTCTGAATCCTGACCAGTCTCGGTCACACAGTGAGGTTAGCCAACTTAGAGAGAAGCTCCGTCGTTTGCGATGTGATCTCCGCTTTATTTTCATATGGGTGACAACAATATGGGCTATGGGGGCACAATGATAGTTAGTCATCTGAGCAAGTTCTGAGCACATGGTGAGACATCCAATGGGCAATATCTAGCATCATATTTGATGTGTACTCTGTGTCTGCCCATGTGTGGCGTGGGGTGTCCTTCAAAAATATTTCATGAATGTTACCTAATTAAAAATTTCGGAAACTTCAAAGAAAATGTCAAAGATTTTGAATTTTGAAATCTCAAGAAACTCAAGCAATATGGCGACAGCTATGAGTGACTTTGAGCCGTGGCTAACTGAAAAGTTGAGATCGCTAAAAACTGACGAAGGAGTTTTCGGATCGTACATAACAGGTATTTTAGAAAGCGAAGATAGTGTGGATGAGAAAAAAGACGCTTTAGAAGGCATACTATCTGAGATAGTGGTAAGTATCAACTGGTTGTAGGCAGGGGTTACTTTGTTTTTTCTCTAAATAATATTGCTTTTTAACAGGAAAAGGACATTTCTACTCACATTGATGAAATAATAAAGAAATGGGAATCATGTCGGGTACTGGAAGAAACCCCAAAGCCTGTTACAGATGTAGATGTTCGGCTAGCCAAATTGTTAGAATCTCAAGCTCCAGCCACTACGACACGACGAGAATATACCGATGAAGAAAAAAAGATTCGTGAAGCAATATTGTCCCAGTATAGTCAGCTCTCTGATAATGAGGTATGTTTGATTACTGTACATGTGATTACTGTACATGTACAGTTGTGCACTTTCATGAGAGAGGTTATAAATTTATAATGACAACTTTACTGTCATACCATGCTATATTTGACTGTTTCAACTGATTTTTATAAGTAAATATAATATGTTATAGGAAGACGTTGTACAAGAAGAGGAGGCCGTCGGTCCAGACTTAGTTAAGAACACTAATGCAGCTGACGTCCATGCTGCAGCGCGTGAGCGCCGTGAACAAGCCCGATTGGATGCCCAGAAAAAAAAGGAAAAAGATAAAGAAGATAGGTAAAAATCTTGCAATCTAAGATGACCCACTGACCAATCATTTCAATACTCATAGACCACTTTAAAAAATGCTGGTGATTCAGCCACTTATTTATTTAAATTTCTCAATTTATTTTAATATTAAGTTTCATTAATCTCATGTGATTTCAGGGAAAAACAAAAGCAGCTAAAAGAGGAGAAAAAAGAAAAACGTAAGACACAAAAAGGCGAAAGAAAAAGGTAGCAATCTTAACTAAATGAACATACTTGGCTGTTCAACATTGCTTTGTGAATATGATATTAAAATCCTGTTAATATTGCTCAATATTGCACAAATGCAAGCTGGACATTCATATACCCATGTGTCTTAGTATATTTAATCCATTATTACATGAAGCAATAATACTGTTATAGATTAATGAAAATGGTTATATGCAACAGTTACTATTGTTTTGTATTAATATTTTGCATGAATGCAATGTTATTCATATAACTACTAACCTACATCATTTAAAATCTCACTTAGGAAGTTTCTACTTTGTTGCCTACAATACGAAGACTCAAAACTCAAAAACTGCAGTGTCACTAAAATAAAACCTAATAGCAGCAAAAAACCTATATGCAGTATAATATGTGAATGAAGTATACATGTGTATTTTGACATTGTTAATGTACATTAAAGTTCTACATAATTATAGTTCCCTCTATTGTTAATTGTAATTGTTGTGAAATTTTGAAAGTTTAATAAAATACTTCTTAAATGGAGGTTTTGAGATCATGTTAAAAGTACAAACCAAGATTTGCAAAAATGTTGAACAGGAATCAAGATGAGCCCTGGCATCAGTTCCAAACATCCGTCTGCTAAAGAAAAAGAAAACACTAGAAATGCTATTTGTTAAAAATCTATTTCTGAGGAAAATGATGGTGCTTTATTTGTTCCTATGTAACCAACATTGTGATAGATATTAGATAGCTGTTAGTAAAGTGCTGTTGCATTGACCATCCAAACAATTTTTATAAAAAGTTTTGTTATGCCGAACAGGAGCAGAATTTTCCTTTTCAAAATTAAGTAAGCGCCGATTGTGTCTGTAAATGCTGGTTTTTTTTTTTTTGTAAATTTTTATGTAACAATGTGGAAAAAAATATGTATTATTTAATTTATTAATATGTTTTTATGTAATAATTTTTGGCATTTATAAATTCTTGCAATGACTATTAAAAAAAGTTATAAATGTAGAGTAAAATACCATGTTATTATTAAAAGATATTTAATAAAACCACAATATTGCCTTCATACAGTAAGTGCTGTAAGTTCTGCAGTATTTTATACCTCTGTATTGGAATAGTGGATGTGTACAGTAAAAGATGAATAATATTATACATTGTTGTCATGTCATTATTAAGTACTACATAGTCATAATGGTTTCTTTATTTTTTGTATTGTTAACACCATATTTTCATATTTCACTGTACACAATTTTAATATGCTTTTAGTCATTATTATAGTTGTTATTTATTATGATGCAATACAAATGTGTAATAATTCAATAAAATCACACATGTATGTCAATTATTGTTTTATTTAAAAGTAACATGAACAGATATAATGTAATAATATTTTCGTAAATACTATCGTGAATTCATTTATGCCACTTTTTGTAAGGATTTATGGCAAAAAAACGGTTCCATACAAAACGTAAGGGAATTATTCATCTAATCTCTTCACCGCCCTTGGTTGACTGGTAGAGAAGGCATTAAGTCCGCCTTTGTACTTTTTTTTGAGTGTGAAAAGTTTAAATAAATAAATAAATAATTATATACGAGTAATGCCTTTTGACTGTATTACGACTTGAATTAGTTACAATTTTAATTCGGCAGCATTGTATTTCTCGGAGGGACCACTGGTAACGAACGAAAATTTTTAGGGTTCCGTAGTCAACAAGGAGCCCTTAAAGTTTCGCCATGTCCGTCTGTCTGTATGTCTGTCTGTCTGCGGTTTAGCTCAAAAACTATTGGTACTAGAAAGTTGTAATTTAGTATGAGGACGCCAAAAAAGTGGCAAAATAAATTAAAAAAAAAAAAAATTATATAAGGTATCTCCCCTACATGTAAAGTGGGGATGATATATTTTTTTCGTCCTTCCCATAGTGTGGGATATCGTTGGATAGGTCTTTCAAAAATATTAGGGGTTTGCGAAGACCGTTTTTTGATTAAGTAAACCGTTCGTGACTTATCAAGCTTTAAAGTACCAATTTTCGTTAGTGTCGTGTCCCCGCCCTCTACCAACTAAACGGTTGAAGTTAGAAATTCAAATGTCACGGGAGTAGTAGGTACCTATATATTAGGTTGGGGAAAAAGTCTTTTCGCATTATAGTATGTATGAACTTGTAATAAAATCTCTTTGGGTAGGTAGGTATACTATTTGTATCTGGCTGGTTTTGGTATCATTGAAATTTTAAAGATTTTAATTTAAAAATTTTAAAGAACATAATTCCAAACTCAAATTAGGAAAATGTGTGATTTTCATTTGTTTTTCGTACCGTCTAGATGAATGAATCTAATGAAGAAATTCGATACATTTTAAAATTTTACTACAAAAAAGGTAAAAATGCAACGCAAGCCGCGAAAAAAATTTGCGATGTTTAAGGACCTAGTGCAGTGTCTCTGAGAGTAGGACAAATTTGGTTTATGGGTTTTCAATCCGGAAATTTTGATGTCAAAGATGCACGTCGCTCTGGTCGCACTATTACGGATAAAAAGGATGCCATTTTTGAAAAAGTGGAGCAAGATCGGCATATCAGTAGTTACGACGTAGCTGAAGAACTGGGAATTACCACAAAACAGTTTTTTCGCATTTAAAAAAACTGGGTACACAAAAAAGCTCGATATTTGGGTACCTCACGAGCTCACTGAAAGAAACCTAATGAACCGTGTACTCATTTGTGATTCTTTATTACGACGTAATGAAACCGAACCATTTTTGAAGAAGCTGATAACTGGTGATGAAAAGTGGATCACGTACGATAAGAACGTGCGAAAAAGATCGTGGTCAAAGGCCGGTCAGGCTTCACAGACTGTGGCGAAACCCAGGTTAACTCGCAACAAGGCGATGCTGTGTGTGTGGATTGGAAGGGCATTATTCATTATGAGCTGTTACCACCAGGCATGACTATCGATTCTGAACTCTACTACGAACAACTGATGAGATTAAAGCAAGAAGTTGAGAGAAAGCGAAATTAATCAACAGAAGGGGTGTGGTTTTTCATCATGATAACGCTAGACCTCACACATCTTAAGCCACTCAGCAAAAATTAAGAGAGTTTGGCTGGGAGGTGTTAATGCATCCGCCGTATAGTCCTGACCTTGCACCTTCAGATTTCCACCTGTTTCGGTCTCTTCAGAATTCCTTAGGCAGTGTCAGGTTAACATCACGAGAGGACTGCCAAAACCACTTGTCGCGGTATTTTGATCAAAAGTCCCAAAATTTCTATAGCAATGGGATCATGTCCCTACCTACAAGATGGCAAAAAGATATCGAACAAAATGGTACCTACATACTTTAGTTATGTAAATGTAATACTATATTAAAAAATGTTTTGAATTTTCTTAAAAAATGCGAAGCAACTTTTTCCCCAACCTATTATAACGAAGTTTATAGGAAAACTATCACACTGTGGGCTTTAAAAGTTTACGAGTAATAATCGACCAACTTAAATTTGCGGTTACAAAAACATGTTCTCACATAATATTCCGTATGGGAGAACATGTTTTTCAATTACAAAGTTAAGTTTGTTCTTACGATTTATTCATTCCAACTACGGAACCCTTCAATGTGCGTGGTCCGACACGCACTTGGCCGGTTTTTTAATATTATAGATAGTGCTATCCTCTCCGCTCCGGCTCCGCTAGCTTACAGCAGTAATTATAGTAATCGCGGAGTCGGGCGCGTCTTCGTTGGGCCATACAGATAGATAGTGCCATACAGTATGACACCATCTATCTATGTGTATATTGCAACTTTTAACCAACTCATTAGAGTACCTACTGCAACACTGCACAAAATGACATAGCACCTACATTCATTAACTTTTCAAAAACTCATTAGCATTACACATGAAGCACGCAAACAGTATTTATCACAATCGGTTATACCTAGTGCTGCCTGGAATAGTGGCGCTTAGATCTAGATTCTAGACTGCCGTAAACGGAAAAATAACGCGACCGTTTAAAGCGCCGTAAGCATTGGATTGTCACTGTCACTTGTTATTTGGGTTGAGTGTCGAGGTTAGTTTGCTGCCTTTTGATTTGCATTTGTTTTACTAGTGATCACTGATACTGATGATAGACCTATTATACGTCTCTAAATTACGCCCTCCTAAAAACCGGTGAAACTTGCGGAGGGCAGTGGTGATGGTTTTGTTACATTGGAGAGCACAGCCCTACTGCTAAAAACCAACAATGTAACGGATCAAACACTAGAGAAAGTAAGAAGTTTGTCCACTCCCAAGGAAGTATGGGAAGAACTCGTATGAGTCGTGATGAGGGTAGGCACTGCGATTTATGTTTGGACATCTTCAAACTTAAAAGTGATCCCTCAGACAACATGTCGACACATGTCTCGAAACTGAAGAATATTTGGTACAGCCTGAAGGAAGAACTGCTCAAAGAGGAGAACGTTGAAATGCCTGAAGTTCTCTTGATTTGTAAGATCTTGAATACGTTGCCAGGAAGCTTATTTCCTTTCAAGTCTAGTTGGCTATTGATGTCTAAGAAGGAAAAAACAGTAGACAACATTACAGCCCAACAGAACGGTGTGCACATGAAAAAGCGCTGAACAAGATCTACTTGGACAAGCCGAAATAAAGCAAAGCCAAAGACTCATTGCCGTACACTCCAAAACAAAATGGGTGTAGTGAAAGAATAATCGCACTATACTCGAATCTGCTTGAGCAATGATGCACGCGCATGAGGAGATTTCTCAGAATTTGTAGGCTGAGATGGTAAACACTGATGTTTACATACTAAACAGGACAGGACGTACTTCAGTGAAGCACAAGTAGCCTTATGAACTGTGGCTTAGCAAGAAGCCTCAGATAAAGCACCTGAGGGTACTCGGTTCACCTTGCTATGCGCATGTACCAAAGCAGAAGAGAAAGAAATTGTAAAAGAAAGCTACACGGTGCATTTTAATTGGATACGACAATGATGACGTATACCGACTTTGGAATCGGGAAAGATATTCATTAGTCTGATCTAGGGGCGTTATTTTCGATGAAAAATTGCTAGTGACTTCAATGAATGAAAACCCTGATGCAGTCTGGAAAATGAAATTGAAGTAATTCTTCGTAGAGATGTTTTGAAAGATAATGGTCAAAGAACTTCTGTTATGCCTAATATTGAAAGAGTCGGTAAAACTGACATGGATATAGAACATGACATGAACAAAATCTAGATGTCGGTGAAGAGTTTCATAACGCAGAAAATTTAATAACTGAATAGTCTGTTGAATCAAAGGGGATGGAAACGTTAACGAAGATGATAATGTTGTTGATGAATATCAATGAAGAAATGAACGCAGGTCAACGTGAAGATGTGTTCCCGGAACAGATGATACTTCGAGACCGTTCTTTGTTACGTCCTCCAGATAGATTCAAATACTTTGTGATTATGAACGCGATGATGGGATACAATGAACCAGAAACTTAAAAAGATGCCATCAGAAGCCCAGATAAAGAGCTATGGGAAAAGGCCATGGACAGCGAAATCAGTTCTTTGAAGGAAAATTACACATGTAAGCTTCTGAATCTACCCCAGTGCAGAAAAGCTTTACCTAGTAAGTGGGTTTTCAAAGTCCAGATGAATGCTGATGGTTCTATACACAATTAGTACAAGGCTAGGTTGGTGATAAATGGTTTTCATCAAACGAAAGGTATAGACTACATGTAGACGTTTAGCCCTGTGACCAGAATAGCAACTGTTCGCTCAGTGATTAGTACAGCAGCGAGCAAAGGCATGTCGATAAGACAGTTCGATATTTCGACTGCCATCCTGTATGGCTCTTTAGATGAAGAGATCTTCATGAAACAACCAGAAGGTTATAATAACGGCTCCGGTTAAGTATGTCTTCTAAAAAAGTCAATATGGGCTGAATCAAGCACCACGGTGCTGGAACCGGTACATTCTAGATTATTTCAAAGAAATCGGTTTCAAGGCCAGCAAGGCAGAGCCTTGTCTGCTGATACGAAAGAAAGGATGTGGAAAGCTTATAGTAGCTCTATAAATGGATGAACCACGAATACTGCGTCCTATTTTATTGGAGTAGAGAAAGAAAGCAGAGGAGATAGAATATGGATATTCCAAACGTCGTGTGTACATTAGATCTTGCAGGGATTCGGAATGGACACTTGCAAACCGGTCTCAAAGCCGATTGCAAAAGACGGCACGTGGAGCGAGAAGGTGGACGTGGATGAGTTATATGAAAAATAACTACAGGGAAATTGTTGGCTTAATTGATGGTTTGCACTAGACCTGACATTGCAGATTTTGTAAATGTAGTCTCATGAAGTCTGGTAAAGCCAGAAACAGACTGTGATCATGCAGGAGATATCAGCACTGGTAGATCCACTACTGGAGTGCTGTACATGTATGCAGGAGGTGCGGTGTTGTGGCTAAGTCAACGACAGACAAGCGTATCAATACGACCACCGAGGCAGAAGTTGTAGCCGCTAGCGAAGCAGCCAAAGACTGGCTATCTCGGCTTATGAGTGATCTTGTCGCTCATATGGAAATTCCATGCATAAGAGTGGATAACGAAGCTGCAATCAGGCTGGCTGAAAATCGTGAATTCCATCGAAGGACTCAGCTTATCCGGTTTCGACATTTCTTTGTGAGAGAATTGGTGACTGGCGGTGTATCTAGTAAAGATCAGCTGGTATCCTGACCAAGCCGAAGATTAGAAAGATCTCTGACCTGTACACTAATCTCGTGGTCATGTTAAAAGATTTCATTGTAAAATATTGTTCTTGTTTATACACGAATTTATTCTAAATAAACCACGCTTTGCTCCAAAAGAAACAACGAAGGAGTGTTAAAGGTTGCCTAGCGTAAAGTGTAGGTTAAGAACTCTAAAGAGACGAATATTTGAAATGCTGTGATATGAAAAAAAAGTACCTACTGACATGCCTTGTTGTAAAAAAAAAAGTTTCATGTGGTGAAAAAGATGGTGAAATGTGTAAATTGCTTGATGTGTATGATTAACACTGCCTCTAAAAACAATTATAAATTAATTCTAAAAAGGATAAAGGTGGTCTGCATTATCCTGCCGCTGATGTAATCGCCATTTTTGTGAAATTGCTGAAAAATAATTTAAACAAAATTTAACACAATTGGGCAGGAAACTACTAGAACGAAATAATCCTGCAATTAATTAATCAATGTCTTCGCCAACGTATTGGAAAAGAGTTATTTAAAGAACATGGTGATTCTTACGATCATTCTCCTTTAAAATGATCATAAAATCTTTTTCACCTCAGCACCTCAAACAAGCAAGTTTTGCTGTCAAAAAGACTGAGACAGTTGTGAGACAAAGTAACTTTTGAATTATTTTTTTTAAATGCCGAGAGCATTGTTGGTTGTTGGGTCTACTCAAAAAATTCTAAAGATTTGAACTTCAATTAGTTTTGTCACTTTCTCTTCGATACGAAAAAAGCGAGAGAGAAACAAGTCGATTCATATTTCAAAATTCCATACCTACTTAATAGGCCCAAAAAAGAAACAAACAATAAAACGTTCGGATATACATAAAACATTAAAATTGCAAATCATCTGGTATGGTTTTATTTAAATTCTGTTTTATTAAATTTTTGGAACGAAGTTCTTAAGCGGCTTGCGGTAAGAGTGCAGTGGCAGAAATCGTCACGCGAAAAGGCGCTTGCGACTGTCTTCTTCTAATTCAAAGAGAAAGAAGGACAGAGAGAGATAGTAAGTGTAAATTTGGACGAAATGTAAATCCAAGATGGCGACTGCGAAAATTTTCCTTCATGGGTATCGTTTCTATGGTTTTCAAGGTTGCTAAAGCCGATAGTGAAGTCAAAATGTAAATCCAAGATGGCCGCTGCGAAAATGTTCAAATTTTTCTTCATGGGTATCGTTTTTATAGTTTTCGAGGGTGCTAAAGTCGATAGTGAGGTCAAAATATAAATCCAAGATGGTGGCTGCAAAATACGAGGTGATGAAGATTATGTAAAAAAAAACCTTGTCCGATCCGAAAATGGGCATATGGTACTGCAGTAACATTACAAAACAGTATTTTTTTATTTTATTGATAATAAAAAAGTTATTGGTATTTAAAATTCACATTTTTAGTTCCAAAATTACCCCAAAACAATAAAAAAATTGCAAAACTCATAACTTATGACTTTTAGACACCCGCTAAACGACGGCCGCCGCCCGCACCAAATGTAAAATTCGGTCAAATTCACCATTGAAAAAAAATGTGGGGATTATTCTTTGGTTTTTCCTGAAAAGTTCCACATAAATATGCTAACAGTACGATACCTAACAACACCCTCACGGATCGAACAGGGTTTTTTTTTACATGTTGTATGTTCTCGCTGCTGAGGTGAAAAGTTGTATGTGTTACACGAGAGCAAAGTTATTTGCGACGACTTTGCTCTCTTGTTGCACAAATAACGATTTAATCAAAGTAATTTATCATGAAATACCTCCAAATTCGAATTTACAAGTTTACAAATATCAGAGCCCAAAGAAAAGGTAAGAAATATGTTTACAAAATGAACATTGTTTCGCAATCAATAATGTGTTTCCTTTTTGTATTGTTTGGAGTGTTTAGTATCTTAGAATAAAAAGTCAAAATTTAAAAAAAAAACTCGTTTTATTTTAATCAACTCCTGCAAATAATTTACCCTATTCCATCTAACATTCTAAAAACAGGGGAATGCAGTTACTATGGCAACATTTCTAGCACACCTTGACAAACTATGTCTCAACCTCGGTTACAGCATCGACTTATTATAAGTCAATGGGTTACGGTCCCTTCGCTTATTAGTTTCTCTGTCTACGATTAGATAGTAGTCATAGTCGCCATGTTATTACGTCATACGGCTATGTAAACTTAGAAAGTGTTAACTGTCAACTATCAGCGTACCTTAAATCTATAGATGGGTTTTTATTATTTTCGTAATCAACGTACTATTTTTAGGGCTATCTTAGGGCGTCGCTGGGGGGAGGACATCAAGTTGGGACAGGCTGGATCAAAGATAATTCATTCCGATTGGCACAGAAAAGTTTTTGTGAAAAGTGCGTATTTTCTTACCAACTATATTTTTTTTTTATCTGAGGATGCTGACTATCATTTCTCAAAAAGTTATGGTTATGGACAGTCTCCTAACTGTGCGTTTGCACTCGCGAAACATCACAGCAAAACATGTTGAAATCTAGTTCCTGTCAAATATTGTATGGAACTTTGACAAAAAGATTTCAACATGTTTTGTTGTGAATGTTTCGCCAATGCAAACACACAGTAATACCTTTTTCCTGTAGCTACAACGTTAAGGTAGCTGGCATTACTGCTCCATCTCAAAAATCTATCCTGTATATAATTGTAGCAGTACTGTACATACAACATACCTATGCCGTAAGCTGACGGCACTATAACGAATACTGAAAAAATGCCGCTTGCGGCACTATTATTCCCATCAAATCAATATAGATGTAGGTTTATTATTAATAAAACTATAAAGGAAATAACCGGCCAAGTGCGTGTCGTACCACGCACAATGAAGGGTTCCGTAGTTGGTATAAATTTATCGTAAGAACAAACTTAACTTTGGAATTGAAAAACATGTTCTCCCATACGGATTATATATGAGAACATGTTTTTGTAACCGCAAATTTAAGTTGGTCGATTATTACTCGTAAACTTGGAAAGCCCACTTAGGTGTGATAGTTTTTTTTTTTTTTAACTTGGGCATCTCGTAGCTCACCTCTGAGGTTATGACCACTTAACCGGACAATCCTGCGGTTGCCTTAAGCTACTAAACTCAAAGCCTCCAGCCAGGGGAAAAACTATTCTAATTAAAAGTAGGCGAGCGCTCGCTAAGGGCACCCCCTGGGGTACGGACCTCGGCTTAGAGCGTCGCTGGGGGGAGGACAGCAAGTTGGGACAGGCTGGATCAAAGATAATTCATTATTATTAATCGGGGAATTTAAAGCTACTGGCTCAACATCGACGCGGGCTGGCGCATCAACGGGCAAGGGTCGGGGAAGAGTATTATTTACTCGGGCGGGTCGCGATCGCGGAGGACCTCGGCGGCGAGGTCGGAATGCGGGTCGGTGTCTGTGTTTGTGCACTGTACTTGTGGCCCTATTGCTCTCCTGGAGGAGGGTTAAGGGGTCGTCTGGGTCGGTAAGGATTTGCCTCGGGCGGCGGATCTGACTGATTCTACTAGGGACATAGTTGGCGGCCTCGACAACCAGAGGGTTGCGGTGTTTGGCGGCGGACTCAAAGAAACGCTTGGAATTGCGTTTGAGAAATTGGTGGATTGTGGGGATCTTTAGGTCGAGATGGAGGATCTCGTTCCTAACGTACCAGGGGGCACCGGTGATTTTACGGAGAAATCTATTTTGGAGCGTTTGCATCCTATGGATATGGCATGGCCATAGAAATATAAAAAACAGATGGCTTTGCGTGTGCAAATATGGCTCACGCATAGGTCATAATGGACGAACGCACGCCGTGTACGTACGCAATTTTCACCTTAGTGACATTTTGCTACGTACATTCAGGACAGAGTGAAGTCTACCGAGAACGAAAGCGGCTCGCGAGCGGGCCTGCTTTATGTGATCGCTAAAGGAGAGATGCTGGTCGAGGACAACACCTAGGTATTTGGCTCGCTTCTCCCAGGGGATACGATTGCCGAACATGGTGATAGGTCGGGGGGGTTTGAACCTTTTACGCGGTTACGAAAAGAGAACCGCTTGGCTTTTATCCGGGTTGACTTCGATCCTCCACTTTCTAAACCAGGCGCCAAGCATGTCGACTGAGGTCTGGAGAGTGCGGGCTATCGAGTCAGTGCTGGAACCCTTGTAGTAGATGGCCGTATCGTCTGCGAACAGAGCCAACTGCGCCCTTCTACTATTTGGGATATCGCTGGTGAATAGCGTGAAGATTAGGGGACAGAGCCTTGAGGGCCTCCTGCGCGGATAGGACGGGGGGAGGATATCACCCCTTCGATATGGTAGCGGACGGTGCGGTTTGACAAAAAGTCCCGTAAGATGAGCACGAGACGATCTGGCACACCGAGTTTGTAGAGCTTATATATAATAAGCCGTTGTGCCAGACTTTGTCGAACGCTTTCGCTATATAGAAGAATATTGCACCGGTTATCAAACCGCGTTGGAAGCCAGCGCATATGTTTTCAATAATCCGGTGGGCCTGATACACGCTAGAGTGCTGGGTTCGGAACCCAAACTGTTCGTTGGGGATGAGGCCCTTGGTTTCGGCATAGTCTCTGAGACGCTTATAAATAAGCCTCTCATAGACTTTGCCGAGTACCTTGAGCAAACTGATGGGGCGGTGACTCGACGGCTCGGTCTTTGGCTTGCCGGGCTTCGGTATGCCAATGACCGCGGCTTCTTTCCATGCTTGGGGAAATATGTTATTGCTTAGGGCACCATTGAAGATGGTGGCCAATAGCATTATCAGGTGGGCAGGGAATAGCTGGATCACCCTATTGGTGATTCCATCAGAGCCGGGGGCTTTGTGGGTTTTCAGACCTTTGATGATGTCATGCACTTCGTCTGGAGTGACGGGAGGCAGAGGACTATCCGGGTCTTCAACGGGAGGGAGAGAGGATCTACGTTCGACCTCAGCGTCGACCTCTAGGACGTGAGCTTGGTCTACCGGTTGGGAGCTAGGGGAGCATTGAGCCTCGAGACTGTCTGCTAGGTATTCAGCCTTTTCCAAATCCTCGAACGCGATGGACTTGTCGGGACGGGTCAGGGGGGGCATGGAGGCCACTTGCTGGGACTTGAGTTTCCTCTGAAGTTCCCAGAATGCCAGGTGGGTTGGCTCTAGTTCGCTGAGCATCTTGTCCCAGCCCGTGTCCCGCGGCTCCTGTATGCGTGTCTTTACAGTTCTCTGTAAATAGCGCATATGGGCTTTGTTAGCGGTGCAGGGAAAATTGCTGTAGGCACGAACGGCCGCGTTCTTCTCAGTCAGCAGCGCGCGTACATCGTCCGGCAGGCTCCAGCGAGGGTCACCCGACGCTGGGAACTCCCTAGAGCAGTCGCTCAAGACTGATTGTACGTGCTCCGCGATAGAGTCGAATTGGTTGGGGATGGCGTCCAATTGGGGGGACGTGTTGGATTTCAGCTGGGTAAGCACCCAGCTGAAATCCAACACTTTCTTCCAGTCCGTTACCCTACTGGTGAGAGCGGGTTGGAAGGGGTCGGGGAGATCTATGCGGGGGGCCATTTTTATGACTACTGGGCGGTGGTCAGAGTTAAGCTCTTGCACCGTTTCTATGGAGTCTAACCTTACAGTGACGTTCTTAAGGAGCGCCACGTCTAGGACGTCGGGGATATGATGGGGAGTGTGGGGAAAGTGAGTTGGGGTCATCGGGGCGATGACGTCAAAGTTGAGAGTATTTGAGAGGTCGAAGAAAAGTCGCCCTCTGGTACAGGTTCTGGAACTATATTCCAGGCGGGATGCTTGGCATTGAGATCGCCCACTATGATAGCAGAGTCACTCATGCCGAGTAGGATAGAGAGGTCGTCTGAGAGGAGTTGGAAGTTCTCCGAAGTATTGAGGGGTGGGACGTAGACCGATACCAGTGAGATCGGCTGATGGCCGGACATGCCTAAGCGGCAGATTGAGACTTCTAATCGTGAGAGGGGAGAAGGGTCTATTGGGATGCAATATAGATCCTTTTTATAGTAAATTAGGGTGCCGCCCTTGTGACATCGCGTCCTGTCATTGCGAACTATGCGATAGTTGGCAATTGACGGGTCGCGGTTGCACGGTTTGAGAAAGGACTCTTGGATTATGAGGATGTCCATTTGATGGTCGCGGAGGAAAGTCGCGATCTCATCTCATTGGCCTCTAATGCCATTCGCGTTGAAAAAACCTAACTTGAGGGATCGGGGTTTGAACCTAGTATTGATGGCGTTATACATTATGGGTTCTAGTAGGGGTGCTGAGGGAGGTCAGGGCTTGCGTGATCTCGGGATACGCATTGTAAATGGCCTGCAACCTGAAGAGGTCGCCAGCGGCCTGAGCGGCCAGGATTTCCTGAGCCATTTGGACAGCGCGAGGGGAGAGGAAGGCTATGAAGGTCTAGCTGATGATGTTATAGGTCATGTTGGGATGAGAGGGGGGTATGGGTTGAGGGGGGCGTATGGGTTAAGGGGGGCGTATGGGTTAAGAGGTGCCAGGGCTGAGAAAGCCTGCTGGTGGTGGAGGTAGTTCCACGGACTCGGCCTCTGAGGGCTTAGTCGCTGGGGCATTTGGGTTGAGGGTACTTTAAACCCGGAAGGAGCTTCCCATTGCTGACGAGCGTCGAAACGTTTGGTCAGTTTGGGGGACGTGGACTTGGGGGTTTTTGGGCAACCACGGAATCCAGCCGGGTGACCTACTTACCCGCAGAGGACACAGCTGGGTGGGTCGGGGCATAATGAGTGGTCCTTTGGCCGGGTGCACTCGGGAGTGCCGTGCTCGCCCAGGCACTTGACGCACCTGGGTTTTGCGTGGCAGTTCCGCTGTGAGCGGCCGTACAGCTGGCACTGGTGGCATTGCCCAATGGCACCGCTTTTCCAGGGCTTCTCTATCGAGAAACCCACGAGGGAACATAGGGACTTGAGTTGAAAGATGGGGTGGTGACCCTCTACCGGGGAGCAAACTACGAGGATCATGTCGTAGGCTTCACCACATTTACCGCGGTGCATACGGTGGACCTCGTCTACGGGGATTTTCTGCGACTGAAGGTCAGCTAGGATTTACGAAGAGGGGATTTCCTTCGGGATCCTTTTGATGACAACGCGGATCTGACGTTATTCTGGGAGGGAGAACGAGTGGTATGACACACGTCTCTCTCTCAGCAGAGTTGTGAATGCCCTATAGTCACGGGACGTAGGGACGCTGACTTTAATACCCTGTTGGGTGTTTCTGGCGATGGTGTATGCAATCTTTTGATCGCAACACCACTTGGAGATATCCATCCACTTCCCCTTGTCCTGTAAGAACACGGGTGGTGGCGGAGGGACCTTTTTTGGCCCAGAAGTAGGTGGGGTGGGGGCAACCTGTGCGGAGGTTGACGCAATCGGGCGGGGGGCGGGGGAGGGGGAAGCTACGGGGGCACAAGTAGCGGGTAGGGCTAGGGAAGGGAGGGCCTCCACCGCGACGACCTTGTTGGCCTGGGTGGAGCTCTGCTTCTTGTTCTTCCTTTTCATCCCTTTTCCTTGGACGGGGATGAATCCGTCGTCGTCGGAATGGGAGGAAGAGGAAGAAGAGAATTTTGCCTCTTCATCTGATAGGTAAGGGGACACGGGGCGCTTTGAAGCGGTGGAGATGGGCTCGTCTGTGTCCATGGACACTGACGGGCTTTCCCGCTCGACGGCTGGGAGGTCTAATGCGTCACTAAATGTAGTGACGCTTTGGTCAGAGGGACCAGGGACCAGCGAATCGTCCGCTCCATTTGGCTTTAAGCCGGGGGTCATCTTCGAGGACGCTCCGAAAGAGTTCGATGAACTCTTTCAGAATGCCCTCCATATCTAGCGGGGATTTAAAATTGGGACGAAATGATGCCTATCTTTTCCCTATGCCTATCTCTCCGGCGGGTTGACCGGGGATGTGTAAACCCTCCCTGTCGGGTGTAGACAAGGAGGTTGGGTGCCTACGGGTGAGCCCTAAGCTTGCTTTTTGCCCGTTGCCTATCTTAATGTGCAACGGGGTCCGACCAGTCTAGTGCGAAGGGTGTAGACACACCCAACCGACACTAGGTGTGTAGCTTGAAGGAAAACTGTCACCAATGCCGACTAGGAGACCCTCCAAGGCCGAACACTAGGACCCGTCCAACTGACTGCCTAGCCCTGAAGGGGTTCGGCGGGTGTGATTGGGTCAACACCCCCTTTGGCTTCGTTGGCACCGTATGGTATCCACCGAGGACCACGAAACTGTGGTTTTACCCAGAAAGGGCCAAATACGCGACGATGAACGTTTTTGACTGCTGATCATGAAACACTATATTAATTTATTGTGTCTTAAAAAAGACAGACAATTAATAGCGGTCGGTAGTCCTTGACTACGTAACTCGTCGCTCTGCATGACGATACCAGGATCCACAATCAGGAACTCAGGAACACACTGCAGCGCACGTCCGTCCGCGATCGGTGCCGAGCGTAGAATGATGAGCCAAAGCCAAAAGGCCGAGAAGCGATGAGTTTTTCTTTAAACTTCGTTATTTATAAGTACTATAATGGGATGTCGCGACGCCCTCGCTAGGGGGCGTGGCGAGCGAGGTCAGGGCTTCGCCTATCGCCCGCGAAGGCAAATAGTGGTCCGCTGCTACGGGCCTTCTCACTCTGTGCGGCCTGTAGTATTTGGCGTTGCAAGCTACGCCTGTGTGAATGGTTGCTATGAATATTTCTGTAGGCGCGTCGCGACGCTATTTAATATAGCGCCGCTTTCTTCACGACACCCCGGCGGTCTGTTCCCGTCGAGTGAGACCTCCACTGGAGGAGGCTCAACGAAAACGACCAGCGACGAAGGTGCCGACTCGACGCACCTACAGGTAGATATGTAGTTTACCCTCGCCCCGCTTACAGATCTAGCCGTTTACGGATTGAGGGATAAACAGTTGTGTTTGTGAGGGCGGCTTGTGTTGCTGTGTAACACCGCTCAGTGTCAACGTGCGTCGCGGCCCGCGTCGCGCCTGCACGTGTTATGTAGGATGCATGTGCAGTTAAGGTTGTCTGTATTTAGTTACGTGATATGCCTATAAACTTAGAACACACCACGCAACAGATGTATGAGTCTTATTATTTCGATTAAGCTGCGTGTAACCTGGGTGCGGCTTACTCGAGGCGTCATGTCCGGTGCGATGGGGTCAGTTGTCCGCTACCAGGTCGCGGGCAGGGGTCTCGCGTCAGGTGGGCGCGCGTGCAATGGCGCTATCTGCTTGACATGCGGCCAGGCTGAAGCGTCGGCACGCGCGAACATGATCTTCGCGAGTCGCCCTAAAAACTCGTCCAGGCTCTCAATCCCGAGGTCCCGGTGGAGTACGTCGTTCCTCACGAAGCGAGGAGCGTCAACAATGGTCTGTTGCGCGCGGAGCGTCTTGCGGCTCGACTCCTTCGTGAGGGCGAACCACGCTGGGGCGGCGTACGTCAAGATTGGGCGTATGTACGTTTTGTACACGCCCAACTTGACGCGCGCCGGGATGCGGGATGAGAGCACAGGTTTGAGGAGGTTGCGGGCGACCCTACCCTGCGCGGCGACCTTACGGACATGGGGCCCCATCGTGAGGCGGCGGTCGATGGTCACACCCAGGTATTTGACCCGGGGCGACCAATCGACGTCGACCCCCTGTAGTTTCAGGGGTGGTGGGACGGGCGAGTATCTGACGACCATCGCCTGCGTCTTACCCACGTTCACCGATAGCCGCCACTTTGACAGCCACTCGGGAAGCAGATCGAGGGCGCGCTGCATTTTGACCGCCGCCTCCTTCGCATTGAGCGAAGTGGTGATGTACGCGGCGTCATCAGCATACAGCGCGAGCGTCGTCTCTGTCGTGGTGGGGATATCGTCGGTGTAACGCACGTAACACGCAGGCGACACGCAACTGCCCTGCGGCACACCTGCCAGCACCGGGCGAGCGCCGGATAGCGCCCCGTCGACCAACACCCTGAAGGATCTGTTGGTCAGAAAGGATGTAACCACCTTTACAACGCGACGGGGCGCGTCGGAGGTGGTGAGTTTAAAGATCAGACCGTCGTGCCACACACGGTCGAAGGCCTTCTCCATGTCGAGGAATACTGTCACCGAGCATTCCTTCTTTTCCAGCTTTGTTGTCAGGTGGTGCAGTACCCTCGACAGCTGGAGCGTCGTGCTATGTTCCGCCCTAAACCCAAATTGCTCGGGTCGTGGGGCGATGTGGTGAGTGAGGTGTCGCAGCAGGAGTACTTCAAACACCTTGGAGACTGTCGGCAGCAGAGTGATGGGCCGATAGCTCTCCGGCTTCACTGGGTTCTTCCCCGCCTTGGGCAGCATAATGACGCGCCCCTCCTTCCACGAGGTGGGAAAGACCCCCGTGCGCAGTATCGCCGTAAACAGGCGCGCCAGTGCCGCTACAGTACGGAACGGCAAGTGGCGCAGCGCTGTGTTGGTGATACCATCAGCACCGGGGGCCTTTCTAGGCTTCGTCCTTAGGATGGCGCGTCTAACTGCGCCCGGCGAGACGAAGACAGGGTTCTCCTCGGGAGCTATCGGCGATGCGAAATAGTCTCCTAGGTGTTGCTCGACCGCTGCGACATGCTCGACGTCGTCGGTCGGGTTTGGGCGGAACTGACGCTCCAGGTGCTCGGCGAAGACCTCCGCCCGGTCCTCTGCTACATACTTAAGTGCCCCGTCGCTGTTGAATAGAGGGCGCACCGGGGCTGGGGTATTCGACAGCTGGCGGCAAAGACGGTGTACAAACGGCCAGCTGCCGACAGCGGTGTCTATTCTCTCTTCCCAGCCCGCGGCGGTGTGGGCCGATAACTCGGCCTTGACCTTCTCCGCGAGACAGCTCCTTCCTCATTGTCGGGCATCTTGTTTGCTGCCACTGCTTGCGAAGGCGCCTTTTCGCGGCAACCATCGCGCTGATACGCGCCGGTAGGGGCGGCAGTAGCCCTCTCCCTTCCGGTTGTATCGTCGTCGCCGCTTCTAAGGCGCACTGAATGCAAGCAGTGACGTCATCCGCCGCTTGTTCCACGTCCGCGGAGGAAATATAGGCAGAGTCGACGTGGTGGTATGCATCCTTTCTATGAACTTAGTCCAATCCGTTAATCGGCGTGGCGCTAATGGCTTCAGTCGGGTCGGCTGTTCCGCTAGGACGACGAGTACCGGTTGGTGGTCCAACTGTAGCTCGTCGTCTATCACATGTTGCGTGATCTGGTGGTGCAGCCCTCGGTGGACTACGATGTCCAGGACGTCCGGCATGTACCATCGAAGAACTTCGCCGCGTCCGGGTAGTGGGTGGGCGTCTCCGTAAACCCGAAGGCTTCCGCGTCCGCGAAGAGTCGCCGGCCGTCGCTGTTTGTTAGGACGGAGTTCCACGCCGAGTGCTTACTGTTAAGGTCGCCGGCAAGGATGGTTATGCGTTACCATGCGTGCTAAGTAGCACCCGCAGCTCAGCCATAACTAGGCGAGACGCGGGCGGTTTGTAGCACGCATAGATGTTAATGTCCTCGCCGGCGACATGCAGCTGTACACCCAGGGCGTAGAAGCTTGACAGCGACGGCAAGGGGAGCTCCTGATGGACGACTCTCCGCCTCACCAGTACCGCCAGACCACGGTAGCGGTGGAGATGAGCCGACCGTTCATCCTTTCCTTTCGGTAGACGTGATAACCCGGGAACCTGACCCTATCTTCGGTTCCCAGGTGCGTCTCACTGATTAGCACCACGTCGATGTTCTGTTCCCGAAGGAGGTGGCGGAGGGGGGCACCTTATCCCTAAGGCCGCGGGCATTCCAATGCACTATCCTCAACGGTCAGCGACAGCAATGTGGCCAGACCGTCGAGGATGATCGCCTCAATATCTCGGCCCTGCCTTATAGCTTTGATGAGATCCATCAGAAGCTTTATCACGCAGGTTGTGAATTCTTTGCTTGACTTCGCGCTATTTTGTGCGGTAGGGGCGGCACCACTCGTCGCCGCAGGGAAGCTTCCCTTTGCCTGGATTGACCGTTGTGCCATCATGGCGTCGGCGCCGACGGTGGTTGTGCCTTGCGGCTTTTGGGCGAACCTACTAGCAGAAGTTCCAGCAATTTGTCGCTACTAGTAGGTTCGTCCACTAGTGTTAGGCGAGTCCTCCTTGGGTCGACAACCTGCGACAATGGAGGCAGGGCCGGCCTCAGGGATGGCTTCTATTTCTTCCTGTGTCTCCGGGGGGGTAGTTTTCCTCCCCTCCTCCCCTCTTCTTCTTCCTCCGCTTAGAGGAGGCGCAGGCTTGGCCTCCTTGTGTGGGCTCGTTGGCCGCCGCCATCAGCGTCGGTCTATCGGCCTCCACGGTGGCCACTGTTGGTGGCCTGGCCGCTGATCTGTTGTTTGCCGTGATGGCGACGGTCCCCGCTCGCTTGTTCTGGGTCTCCCTCTCGAACACGGGGCACTTGATAAAGCTCGCGGGGTGCGGGCCACCGCAATTGACGCAGGTGGCCGGCTCCTCCCGCAGGCGCGGGCAGTCTCTTGCCGCGTGCTCGCCCCCGCATCGTACGCAAGCGAGCGGTCGGTGGCACTGGTGCGAGCTATGCCGGAAGCGCTGGCACCGGTGGCACTGTGCGGGCCCACGTTTTCCTCGCCAAGCCTCGATCTTGACACGCCGCATATACATGAATACGGTGGTGCCATAGATCTCTCTGACGTCCGGGGTCTT
The DNA here is from genome assembly GCA_963853775.1 of Xanthia togata. Lineage (NCBI taxonomy): Eukaryota > Metazoa > Arthropoda > Insecta > Lepidoptera > Noctuidae > Xanthia > Xanthia togata. Next base: position 20,019,934 of record OY970798.1, on the reverse strand, counting down.
CTTTATGATTGCGTGGAATACGCAACCGGGTCGTCCTTGTGCGCCCTTAATATGGCGCACATATTCCGGCTGGTATCCCAGCGCCCGGAGTTCCTCCTGTATCTCCCTCGGGTCCGTATCCGCCGGTAGGCCCCTGATGGCGATCTTGAGGTTGCGATCCGCTGGCAGTGAGTACGCGAACCACGACACGCCTGCACTCTTTTCCAGGCCAGTCAGATAGCGCTGGACCAGCCGATACTCGTCTTCGGTATCCGGGGTGAATCTCACCCCGGTCCCGTACGGACGAGCATTCGGGGGCCGGCCCAGCTGCGCATGAATGGCCCGGAAGTGCGAGGCCCAGTTCGGCAGCGTCTCCACTACCAGCGGAGGGTATCTCGGCTTCTTTTTGTTCTTCCCCTTCTGCTGCTGCGTCGTAGTCGGCGCCGAGGACGAGGCGCCGGCGGCGGAGGCAGGGGGGGGGAATGTTGATGCCGGGGGGTGTGGGCGAGTTTGTGGGTCTCGCCCCTGTAGGTGTCTGTGCGGACGCCAGAGGTGTCGGCGACCGCGGTGGTGTGCGGCGGGCCGCGTCGTGCGACGCGGCCTCGCCGGAGCTTCTTATGCCGTGACATTTGAATTTATAACTACAACCGTTTAGTTGGTAGAGGGGGGGGGGACACTTGACTCTAACGAAAATTGGTACTTTAAAGCTTGATAAGTAGAGATCGGATATTCGGATGCATATTTACCTATAGTTGAGGTGTTGGCTATGTAAAGCACTTTTGTATCGATCGCAAAAATCTCGCGATTCCGGAATTGATAAATTTTGTACTTTTTGACTATAAAAATGCTGCTACTGTTGTAAAGTAGGTTGCCAAATTGGCACAGCACACAGTGAAAAACAACTTGGTGCCTTGAATTTCATTAAAACATGTTTACAGTAGGTATATAATTTTTTATGCTAACACCGCAAAAGTAACCTTCACAAGAGGGCTGATAAGTCGTTTCCATACCATGTATCCGATTAGTTTTGCATTCCCGGATTTGATTGAATTCCGGGATTTAAGTTAAGAAAAAATAAATTAAGAAGCCACTTCCATAATTTCTTATCCAAAAATTAACTTTAGGTAAATATGCATCCGAATATCCGATTTCTATTGATAAGTCACGAACGGTTTACTCGATCAAAAAACGGTCTGGGTAAACCCCTAATATTTTTGAAAGACCTATCCAACTATATCCCACACTATGGGAAGGACGAAAAAAAAAATTATCATCCTCACTTTACATGTAGGAGAGGTACCCTAAATAAATGTTTAAAAAAAATATATATTTTACCACTGTTTCGGCGTCATTAACTTGTATACTCATGCCAAATTACAACTTTCTAGTACCAATAGTTTTTGAGCTAAACCGCGGACAGACAGACAGACAGACAGAAGGACATAGCAAAACTTTAGGGGTTCCTTGTTGACTACGGAACCCTAAAAATTATGATGAGGATTTAACTTATGCATAGAGAAATTGCCTATGCCTTTTTTAACCTAAGATTATAGGAATTGGTTGCAAAACTTGCGACCTCATAAGTCATGTGTACTAATTTAGTGGAATACAAATAAGAATGTACAATAAACAGATAATTTATGCAATACTTGCTGACTAGCATGAGTCTTAAAAGATGACATGATTTTTAAATTATTAGGGTGTGTTATATCACAGACAGCAACATTTAATTATTGGTCTTCATTAACAATTTTATCTACATTTACTTAACAGTTACAACAAAGTTGTGAGCACCACCAGCATAGATTTTTGTAATTTTCTTATCTATTTCCAAAGGCACTAAAGTAGGCTGTAGAATTTGATTTCCTAAATCAATTCCTGTATTGAAATGCTCATTCCAGCCCCACGCCCAGAGAGTGTTGTCTGTTGCTAAACAAATTGTGTGCTCCGAACCTAATGCAACATCTTGTACTAGTCTGCCATCTGAAAAAGTAATACATTTTTTTTTATAATTACTATGTTTTAAAAGTTGGTTACTGGAATTTATAACAAAATTCCATTCTATTTCCAGCAACTCCACTGTAGCTAGTGTGGTTGCAGTCACCACACCACACCGCCTAAGAAATATATTCTTATTATGAACAAAGTAAATCATTGAAAATAAACAGCAAAGATTATTAAGTTGTGAGGTGAGGTGGTGTTTATGTAAAGGGAAGGATGAAGGGTTTACTAACCAGGCAGCTTGATATGTGTAAATGTTCCTGGTATCACTGTTTTATCAGTTCCGAGTTGTCCCCAGTTATTTCTGCCCCAGGATAAAAGTGTTCCATCTTCTAACCACAACAATACATTTGTCCAACCACTCAATAACTTTTTTACTTCTTGTTTTACACCTATATCTATTTTATTGGGTTTAAATACTTTTTTATATTTTTCAGAACAAAGCAACAACTGGCCATGCTTGTTATCACCCCAAACATACAGGGCTCTCTCCTCAGAGCACCATCCTACAGTGTGGTTTTGTCCACAAGCTAAATGAGATATTTTACCCACACCCTGCACCTTCTGAAACCTATCAGAGGACAAAATGTCATTCCCCAATCCAAGTTGACCATGTCTGCCACATCCTGTAGTCCACACTTCGCCTTTCGAATTGACTATTGCTGTGTGTCTTAGGCCCATAGATACCAAAATAGCATGCACTGGAAGTCTAATTGGTCTCATAATTTCTGAGAAATATTCTTTTGGTGTTGTTGGCATTCCCAATTGGCCATAAGCGTTGGAACCCCAAACAATCATTGTTTGGTCATCTGTTACTCCACAGCTGAAGTCCCATCCACATACTATATTTGTGAATGTAACACCACTCAAAGGCCATGTTCTTTCAATATTATGTACTTCTGTGTCTCTTGCTAGTTGTAGTTTTGAATTCCATCCACAGGAATAAAGCTTGCCTTCATCGTCTATCAGGAGAGTATGGCCACCTCCACATGCAATTTGCTTTATTTTGCTATCATATAAATGTACTTCAACATTGCTAGGCTTTTCTACTTGTTCATTTGCAGTACCCACTCCTAACTGTCCATGTGAATTAGCTCCCTGAAAGTAACATCCATGGTATTAAGAAAGGAATAAAAAAACACAATGTACATTCTTAAAAAGAAGTCAATTGAGGTTTATAGTAATGCTGTGTACTACTGCTGGGTACTTACCCAAGTCCATAGTGACATATTTAAGTTGTCGATCTAAAATCTTGATGAATTCCTAAAAATCTCAGTTGCCTTGTTGGTTACTTTTGAGTTTGAATCATCAGTGACAGTGATCAAGGAACATAATATTTACTCTGTGATAGTGATAATATTGTCAATGTCATTGCGAGTGACAGTCACAGCGACAGAACACTAATGGCCACAGCCTATTGTCATGTGGGGTGTGGCTCGGACTAAGTGGGTTTGGAGGCATGTACAGACGCCAGCACATCAACCCACTACAATCTCTTTCTATCGATTTTCAACTTCCTAAAAACAGGGTTCAAAGTTGATTTAAAAAAAATGAGGGCACTATTGTCGCACCTAGGTCACTTCGAATGGGAAATAAATGGTTAAATTAAATCAGCAACTAAAAGCGCTGCTTGTGGGGAGTCAAACCAAAACCTACTAGAACTTGTTGGCAAAGTCATCATCATAGGTCTACATTATGTAAATTTTTTCATTCCAATTAAAACCACTTCAGACTGTTTTAAGTCGACCTGTAAAGAGTGACGTGATGAAATTTGGAACTAAATACTTTTTATTTGAACCCGAGTTCAAAAAAACGACGAAACGCTTCGAGAAAAGGTTGGTACTGCCCTTGCGGTTCGCTTGGCTCGTCTTGGCGGGGGCACTACCGTGCCCTAAGATTTTACTTATGTAATGCAGACGGAGTGATTTCACTAGTTTGCCGAAGTGCTAGTAGGTTTTTAATCACCCACCTACAAGCAGCGTTTTTATTATTTTACTCATTTCCCATTCGAAGTGACCTATGTGCGATAGTAGCGCCCTCATTTTTTGCAGATTCTTCTTGGTCGGGAACGCTCCCTATTTTTATAGTTGACATTTTAGTAGCACAACTTTATATTGTCTTCTGTGATTTCTTTGTATAATCTGTGATAAGTTGACAGCTTTACTTTGACATTTACAGCTGTCCAGAATTGTAAATAAAGATTTTATTTTGAAATTTTAAATACTAGCATTAAATCGGAATTAAAATCGAAAGCATTACTAAACTTAACATGGTATGATAAATAAACTTATTACTGTGTATTTATTTTTTTAATTTAATTCTTGTATCGATATTGTATTTACTATTTTCCTAAGTCTTTACCTTAGAGCTATGGATTCATCTAAAAGACATGCAACTGCTGCTCAAGTAACAGCATTGATGGATTTCATGCAAGAACATTCCGATGTCGCCAAGGGTCTTCTTAATTCAGGGCTTGAAAGGGACGACTTGGAGGCCCAGTGGCAAGATCTCACAACCACACTTAACTCCATGGGAGGAGCTGTTAAATCCGTTGATAAATGGAAGCAGGTACATGAACAAGCTTTAGTATAAGGGATAAGGATACAAGTAATTTGGCAATTATAAAGAAATAAAAAGCACAACAGCAATACCTACCTTATATAAAAATAAAATCAACTTAAATGTTGGTTTTCAGACTTGGCGTGATCTAAAATCAAATACTAAGAAAAGGGCTCTGAAACAGCAATCACTGTGTGACACTAGTGGAGGATTGAGTTCAGAAGGAAGTGGAGACACATCACAGAATATGGACAGTGAAAATTATGTTCCACCTCAGAAAAGATTTGGTAACTAATCTGCGTTCACAATTTATTTGCTAAACATGTAAATAAACATGAGTAGTAGTTGGAAAAACAACCGTAATACCTACAAATAAGGTTCAGTTTGCGCTACAACTTCATATTTATTATGATTTTCAACATATAACAGTACTAGTCAGTCTAAAATCAACTTTATACTTGCTTTATAAAGTTGATGTTTGTTTAAGTGGAAATAACTTCAATTGGAAACAAGCTTCAATATAAACATTACATACATTCTGTGTATAACAGACATGCATGTTTTGGGCATTGCTTGTTTCAGACTCTTATTTAATTATTCATGAATGACACATAATACACCTTTTACTTAAATTATATCTGTTATAAGGAAAAAGGTTTCTTATTTTCATTTTTATGCTAAGAAGATATAATTATAATATATTCCAAAATATGTATGCAACCAAAGTTTTAAACTTCCAATCCATATACTTAAAGCTGAATATTTAAGAAGTCATCATACTCACTAATAAATATTTTCTGTACATTTTTCAGCACATTTTGATGAAGAAATTATTAAAATAGAAAGAGACAAATTAGAATTTGAAAAAGAGTATAAGATACAGAAAATTGAAGTCTTATCCAGGTAATAAATTACAAATATTTTAAATTAACAATCAATCTGTAATAAATAAACCGGCCTAAAGAAATCTGTACTTAATGGTTTGTTTTGTTTCAGAATAGCATCAGCTTTAGAGGAATTAGCTAAGAAACAATAAAAACTTATAAATCAATACACAATGTATCATTGTTAAATATACCTTGATTTAAACATTAAAATCAAAATCAAAATCAAAAGTCATTTATTCAAATTAGGCTGAGAATCAGCACTTTTCGAACGTCAAAATTACATAAGACAGTCCCCCAAAACGCCCACCCTTCACCACTTCCTAGTGCTTTTGCTGGGAAGAAGAAGTGGCGCAAGAAACTCCCCAGCAGCACAGCTGTCTGTTCAGTTAGGAAAAAAAAAATGATTCTATACAATAATTTATAAGATAATTTACATTACGCAAAATAAAATTTAAATTATAAATTAATAGCCATATGACAGCTAGCACACGCCAATATACCAACCAAAAACATCGAGAACTATACTCAAGCAGAAATAAAAATAACTAAACGTAAACAATATCTAAAAAAAAAAGAAAATAAAGCCTCCAGGCATAAAGGGCGTGCCCGCTTACATAGAGCTGTAACTAGAAGTTATAATAATATTGATAAACTAGGACCATCAAGGTAAAATAAATAATTGTCGAGGTCGCTAGCTAACCACATATTGTAATACAACTCATTAAAAAAAAACATTGTAATGAGTAGATTATGTCAACAATAAATAAAAATAAAATAAATGTACATAAAAAGTAAAATTATAGACTTTTATATAAACTCATAAAACCTGTCAGTAGGTAAACTAATTCTGGAGAAAGAACATTTAAACATTGTCTTGAGTTAATCACAGCGACCAACTATTCTTATCATTTAAGTAGTCGTTGATAGAATAGTATGCCTTTGAACAAAGGTTGGACTTTACTTTAGTTTTAAACGCATTAAAAGGCAAATCTAGCAAACAAGAGGGTAGCTTGTTATAAAAGGTTATACCAAGCCCAACAAATGAGTTATGAACCTTATGAAGCCGGTGAAAGGGAGCACGTAGTTTATCCTTACTTCTAGTGTTAACATTGTGAATATCACTGTTTTTAGTGTATAAGTGTATATTCTGCCTAATATATAAGATGTTGGCGAAGATGTATTGTGATGCCACTGTGAGGATACCGATATCTTTGAAAAAATCTCTCAGAGAAACATTATTGATCGACTTGAACATAACTGGCGAAATATGGGTGTACTCTAAGGTACACGTTTGCCTAACCGTTCGGGGAGTATAGGCATAAAGTTATGTTTGTTGCTATTTAATGACGTTTTTTATAAATCAATCAATAAAAATGTTACACAGCCAAATACAAAAATTTTACTTGTTATTATAAAACTATTTGATAAGTACTGCTCCCTTTTAACAATAGATGGCGTATGCGGTTAAGCGATCGTCCTATTTAAGGCCGGCCACATACGAAATTCCGAAACGGAATTCCGTTTTGAGTTATCGATTCGGAATTGCGAAGCATACAAAATCAATGATGCTATCACACAATACATGTTGTCCGTTCGATTTTTTTTCCGATTTGAAATTACGAAACGGATTTCCGTCTGTTTAAAGGCCGGCCTTTTGTATGGATTTACTGCCTTGGAAATTCCCAAACGGAACCGGAGACAGGATTCCGTATGTAGGTATATGGCCGGCCTAAAAGCGATCGTCGCGCGAGTATAGGAGTATAGCGAATCGAGTACCAATAGCGAAAATCATTAAATACCTACGTGTATTTTCTTTTATTATCACTCAATAGAAAAATATTGAGATATCACATCACAAAGTTATTATATACCACGCAGAGCTAATAATTCTTTCGAGAAAATTATTTAATACTAGCTGACCCGCGCAACTTCGTCTGCGTCACAGAGTGGTTTAAGTAATGAATTTTCCCAGTTTTTTCGCAACATTTTTCATTGATGTGCCGCTCCTATATCATCATAATAGTCATAGCGTTGCCCACGACTTCGTCCGCGTAAATATCACTATCGTGGTTGGATAAATAATATTACTATGTCCTTCGATCTTCGTCAAAATCGGTTCAGTAGTTTAGCCGTGAAAACGTTACAGAGAGACAGACAGAGTTACTTCAAAAACTGTTATGACATAGCTGTACCAGCGTTTTGATGAAAAACCTAAAAAAAATGGAACTATAGTAAAAAATGGCACGGGAACAGGAATAATAAAGGAACGTTGGGTAAAAAAAAGTACTATTTTATAATTAGTAGTATTTTTTTAAGGTATTTTAAAGTACTTCAGAGTAAATGATATTTTTTAGTTTTATTTTCTTGTGGTAGAAGAACATACTGATTTTCTCCGCAACCTGCAGGGCTAACATGACAAGCACGAGAAAGCTTTCTATCTCGTTTTGTCGAAATTTGTCTACAATTCTGACGTCATTCTAATCCCTAACATGACCGTAAACGACGAGATATCTCGAAAAAGGAACTTTGACACTTCTATCTCGCGACGAGAAACCGATGTTGCAAGTTATTAAAAACAAATAATTTTTTTGATAGCAACATCGGCTTGAGATTCCGTTTCATTCATTCAATGTTGCCGATTTTCTTTTCACAAATGCCTCTAAACTAGACTAAAAATCACCAAAATTTTGATTATTCCTGTCAACCGCCGATTTTCCATTCTGAAATAGACTAAAGTGACACAACTTAACTATATTTTAGTTTGACTGCACTGAGCTATTAATTTAGTGAAAATGGCAATTTTGCTATTCAGAATTTTACGTTCTTCACCTAAAATGTTGATTGTCTAAGTATTTAATCGCGATTAAAAAATGAACTAAAATTCACACCAACACCTCGAAGGTGCAAAAACAATACTGTCTTTTTTTTCTTTTCTCTTGCTTTTATCTCGAAAACGGTGTGTCCTATCGCAAAAATAATGAAAATTTCGACCCCCTTTATGAAACCCATAAACCCCTAACACTCAACATGTAGGTAATATTTTTTCATACTTTCCATACAAAAAACGAAAAATTCCATATAAAACACGTCGTTTCAATATAAATAGTAGTTTAAAACTAAGTATTTTCATTATTAATATATTGTAAAATAAAATGATGACTTAAATAAGTACAATTATGAAACTGCCATGTTATTTTAGAGTTTTTTTTTTGTATCATATTTTTGTCTACTCTTCTCGTCGTCAAAATCGACGACGAGTAAATACGACTAAATGATAGAAAAATCGGAGATTATCTCGTGTTGAATTGTCAAAAATCGAGATAACTAAGGTGCCATGTTAGGGTTTGTCGAGTAAACATCAATTTTGACAGAAGGAGTCGACTATTTTGTATGGACGCGCTGTCAGAAAACGAGAAAGTGACCGAAATAGACAAAAATTACTCACGCGAGAGCGAGTAATTGTCGCGTGTGTCATGTTAGGCCGGCTGATCTTGATAACGCGACATATAGTTTGTCCATGTGAAAAGCAGTCTTAACGTAAATCGATTCCTACGTGTTTAAATGTTTGCCCCTGTGCTTTATTAATTGTTACGACAAAAGATACCTTAACGGGAAATTGAATTCTTTTAAAAATTAAAAGGTAAATCATTGGGAATCATTGGGATGCGAGGTATTAGCACTGTTTGACCAACTGCTGGACCAGTCAAAACTAATGCAACTCGCAGAACTACCGGGCGGCGGCACCCGCACATATCTATTTATTTTGTTGCGGAGTTCTTTTAAAATTATTATATCTCCTAAGATGTTCATGGAAATCAAGTGATGTCAAGGACAATATTGTTTACATTTAAATACTTGTGATTAATAACATATTTATTTGGCTATGGATTAATATTATATGTTGATAAAACTCCTTCGCAAATAATGCATTAATTTCGAACAAATTTGATTACGATAAAAAAGGTTAAAGGTTAGTGAGTCAATCTTAAAAGATAGACATATACCGTCGCGGACTTTTTTTTAGAACTTTTAAAGAGGAACAATTCCGTCATACATGATATTTGCGTAACTTAAACCGTTTACGCAGCGCACGCAACGGAAGCTCTCAAAAAGGAATATTTTTTCCCGTTTTTGTAACATTTTTCATTTATGTTCCGCTCCTATTGGTTGTAGCGTAATGTTATATAGCCTATAACCTTCCTCGATAAATGGACTATCTAACACAAAAAGAATTTTTCAATTGCAACCAGTAGTTCCCGAGATTAGCGCGTTCAAACAAACAAACAAACAAACTCTTCAGCTTTATAATATTATATTATATATTATATTATAATTATAATTATATAGTATAGATGAACATTTTACGTAACGATTTTTTTTCAAAAATGGAGTTAGTGAATCATAAATGCCTTGAAAAAATTTGGACGGTGACTAAAAATTCAGCCTCTATAATATACCTACACGATCGTCGCGCTTATAATGGTGCCGATTCTCTTGTACACCGAACTAAACTAACTAAAATTCCTTACTTTTGGCTAGGAGAATCTTAAAGCTATTTTGCAAACTAAAATCGAATTTGACAATCACGACTCTACGTGGTACATACTTGTTTGCCCTACTCCGTGAATTTTTTTAGAGCCGGAGGCGCGCTTAGGTGTCAGCCTCGACGTGTTTTATATGGAATTTTTTGTAAAGAAAATATAAAACATTATTAGCTAAATGTTGTTTATGGGTTGTAATCGGGTGTCAAAATTTTCATTATTTTTGCGATATGACACCATTTTCGAGATAATATAAGCAAGAGAAAAGAAAAAAAAAATACAGTAGGTACTGTTTTTACACCTGAAGTCGAGGTGTTGGTGTGAATTTTAGTTTATGACACGGATATCGGTTTATGACAACTACCTACTTGTATTGCACACCATTTTTAATCGCGTTTAAAAATAGTCAGATTTAGTTAGACAATCAAAATTTTAGGTGAAAAACTTCAAATTCAGAATAGCGAAATTGTCATTTTCACTAAATTAAAAAGCCAGTGGCATCTTAGTGCTGTCAAACTAATATATAGATAAGTTGTGTCACTGTAGTCTATTTCAGAATGGGAAATCGTCGTTTGACAGGAATAAACTAAATTTTGGTGAATTTTAGTCTAGATTAGAGGCATTTGTGACAAGAGAATACTACGCGTTCGCTTAGTCGGCACTTTTCGGTATTCCAATTAGTAGGACGCGGCCTATGGCTTATCTCATAGGAAACCATGGTGGCGCAACACTTCTTGTGTAGGTATGTTCCGAGCCACGTCGGCGCCGCCGTTCTTATACGTTTTGCATGAAATATGAATCGGGCAGCTCAACGCCTGCGCCACACCGCACACTGGGACCCGTCCATACAACGTAATGCTCAAAACTCGATTTAAAAAATGAGGGTATTTAAAAAAATAAACTATGTAGATAAGGGTAGACTTAAGAATGTGTCACATAATTTCTACAAATACTGAATCAGTAACTGCTATCTGCTGTCCAGTGCGTCAGCTCAAAGTTTACTTTATACCCACTTCATTAAAGTTTCGTTCAGACTAGCGCGACGCGTTATATCGTGAAGTTTTCTTAGAAATTGTATTGTTCGAGTCGCGTCGCGCCGTCGCGTCGCGCTGGTCTGCACGAGGCTTAATTATCCGATAACATTCGTGAGTTTGTAGAGAATATTAAAAATTTTATTTCTGCAAGCAATCGGCATATTTAATTGAAGTGCATCATGGCTGCAACTAGGCAAGGTATGGTTATTCTAATATTGTTTTTATGAACCTTAACGATTAGTACTTTTGGATTAATGACTAATTTTAAGTGATAGTATGGTTTTTATGTACCTACTGAATCAAACATTTCTTATTTTTTCCTTTTTGCGCAAAGTTCTATTGCTAATCTCTTCAGTTCATTACTAATCAACACCTCGTAGATATTGCGAATAGTTTATGCCCCTGGCTGGAGGCTTTAAGTTAGTAGCTTAAGGCATCCACAGGATAGTCCGGTTAAGCAGCTGCGACCTCAATCTGAGAGTCAACTGCGAGATGCCATATCAAAAAAAAAAAGTAGATATTGTAAGAAATGTTTCAAAAATAGAAGTTCATAAAAACGCTCAGGCCACACGCCACTGACGCCACTTGTGAATGTCCCGCGCCTATGGAAGGTCGCGCACTCGTCGAATAGTCAGCGCTATGGAAAGGGCTCGGAATTACTTTTAATTTACTACTAATACTTTAACTTAATCTTTTCCTATAATTTCTTGTCACCCATTTCTAGTCCCAATTATTTTTGGGCGTTATTTATTGGAACTCAAACCCCAACCCACGTTAAAAATGAAACAAGGTATCTACACCAGTCGAAGCCTAATTGCAGCTACTGACAAAATTTTTACTATGAGACCATAGGTAGGTACATAATGAATCATGAATACTTCCTATACTTAGGTACTATTAAATGAGCAATATTTGATAATTGCACGTGATTACAAATATAACGTGATTATAAATAGGTAGTTTTTTTTTTTTTTTTTTTTTAGTTTTGGCTTCGCACGGTTTGTGCATTAGCCAGTGTCGAGTATAGATATATTTATAATCACGTTCTCGAAAACGGCTAACTATTTCGATGAAAGTTGCAATACTTATAACGAATTACGGGGCCGAAAAATCGATCTAGCTAGATCTCATATCTGGGAAAATTCGTTTTCTCTATTTTCACTCGGTCGACCAGGTAGGGTGATTGCGCTGGTTGGCGACCAGTTAGTTGAGTTGCTAACTTTGAACGAATCAAAATATACGCCATTGACACGCAAAATAGTTGCTGACAATGTAAATTGGTTCTAAATATACTCTAGTTGTGAAATAAAATATAAAATATCACGCTTCCAATCATAAATTATGAAAAATTATGGAAAAGGTGCAAAAATAGCCGAAATGCTAGATAACGACCACTTGTTTCGGTTGACGACCACTAGTACGCTAGATTACGACCACTGTTAAAAAACATAAAAATAAAGTAATAAAACCACTTTTATGGACAAAAAATATTATTTATTTTTCACTTTAAATCAAACATAACTAAATATCTAATACTCATCAACACAAAATATATTTAATCATCTGATTTAACGTTTTTTATTAAATAAAATTAAATAAATCTTTTCGTTGCGCGATTTAACCTGGTACAAATTTCGATATCCCTTTGGAGCTAAAAACTTATCCAGTTTTAGGGCATAGAGAAGCCACTTTGTCCTGTTCCACACCAATTTGTCCTAGACGATCTTCTTTGAAGGGATTCTTTGATACCTAAATGGTTTTTGACAAAAAAAAAATGACAGTATTCAGAAGCTCCTGCTTCTTAATTGGGAATCCGCACTTGGCAACGGGCAAGCGGGCGGAGTTCCAGTCATGAGACCTAGTGAGTCTCTTTAACTCCGTCATCCATGAGGTATAACGCCCGAGGCCTGAAGCAGAGGTGCAATGGTTCTGTTCTTCAAAAAAGGTGACAAAATCTTGCTAAAGAACTATAGACCCATCTCACTTCTGAGCCACGAATACAAGCTGTTCTCGAGAATTGCCACGAACCATCTCGCCAGGATACTTGACGATTCCCAGCCACCAGAACAAGCCGGATTTTGAAAAGGCTTTAGCTCCGTAGACCACATCCATACAGTCCATACTGTTCGGCAAATTGTACTGAGAAAGTACTGCAAAGACCGAGGAGTACAACCAGCCGCTGTTGTTGGCATTTTTGGACTACGATAAAGCATTCGACTCCATCGAAATATGGGCAGTTCTGGCCTCTCTGCAACGATGTCGAATTGACTGGCGCCATATCGAAGTGTTGAGATGCTCGTATAACGCTGCCACGATGACTGTCCAGAACCAGGATGAGAAAACGAGCCCCGTCCAACTGCACAAAGGAGCGAGACAGGGGGATGAGATATCCCCGAAACTGTTTACCAATGCTCCAAGTCTTTTTCTACCTCGACTTGTTTCCGGGGGCGTCATTTTGAAAAAAACTACTTATACTAAATCAAATAATCACATGTGCTCGAATACTGAACATACTTAAGCTAAACTTTAGTTTGTTGCCATCGTTCTTTTCGTACTAAATCTTGGTGGTCGCAATCTAGCATCGTAATTTTCTAACTGTATCACTTAGCGACCGCCTTTTAGGAACAATATTTGTGGGTGAATTAAATAAGTTTTATCAAAAAAACATGGTCGTTTACTGAAGAATAGCATGTTTAGGCTTTTACAACACCAAAACCCTAAATAGTGTAACCATAAATAAAACATTGAGAACATAATAAGCAAAACAAAATAAAACTGTGCGAGTCAGAATACGACCACCCGGTCGCTTTCTAACGTATTATTAAAATATGCATTTCAGAAACCGACCACTGGGTTTTATTTTAATATATGGTAAAAATTGACTTAAATGCAATTAAACAATTGAAATCACGACATAATTGAAGTATCCACGTTCCTAATTTGAGTAAAAAACTTAAAATAAGTAGCAAAACTTACCTTCGAACGCCGCGCGCCTTGCTAATTTTTTGCTCTTGCGCAGCACGTTCACATACCACTGAGTCAACACGTGAATTTAGCGTAATTTTTCTTTGTTTTGGGTCAAGCGGTTCGTATATAATTTAGTAAATTCTTATCATGTAACTATTCAAATAATATTTAAGACATACTATTTATTTGTATGTCCTAGAGAAAGGTTATTATCTTTAATTTAAGAAACCTAGTCAGACAAGTGGTCGGTTACCGGAGGTGGTCGCGAAACCGGCGCAACGACCCTACATTAACTATATAGGTACCTAATTACTTATCAATTTTTTTTCTGTGTATTATATTTTCATGTATTGTTGCCGATGTTGTCTGTGTGATTGATTAATCACGCCTCATCCGGATCTGTCGAGTTGCGAACTTTCTGCTTGTGGGATTTGTCGAGAACTCCAGTCGGGAGGAAGCCTAACTTGAGAAAGTTTATTTCGTAATTTATAACTCATTGATATAAACGAGGTGTTATTAGTCTGCGTGTTTGTAACGCCTCCGCGCTTTGAGACTTTTGAATAAAAACAAACATTTTGAAGTTCGTTACATAATATAACAACTATCTATTATAGATATAGTAGTAGGTACCTACACCCACATTTCACACACATACACATTTATCACATTTTTTTGATAATTCCTTGCATTTCTTGTAAATAGTAACTACCTACCTAGGTACCTTAATGTACCTACATTAAGCTACCTAGATACGTATACGTACTAAACTTTGTGCCTTCCTTTGTAGACTCGACTTTGTAGACTCGAGTAAGTACTTACAATCCTAGGTTCAAACTTGTTTGGGAGATTTTTAGTTTAATAATTTCGTTAGAGCTACGCATTCTATTCAAATTCAATATCTACCTATTCGAAATATTTTATTTCACATAAACCTACAAGGGCACGTATGAAACGTCAGAAGCTAGGTGCAGGGTTCCAATTGGTAGATATTATATGGGATTTCCCCTTGCTAGGTAGATAGGCGAAATGGGTAGGGTAGGCACTCGGCATAAGTGTACTTAGAGGCATGAGGAATAGGGTATAAAGTTCACTCATCCTATATAGAAAAGGGAGAATCCTCTGACCAGACGGGTGTCGTGTCTGGCGGGCAACTGCCCAACGGTCGATGTCGGAAAGTTATATAATGTCGATCGCGCAGTAAACTCTAGGTAATTATTATTGCGCGATGTAGGATTTTGCGTGATGACAGGATTTTGTGTTACGTCAGGACGCCAACTACCACCTCTTTTAGCAGTATTATTTTGATGTTACTTCAGTGCGAGAAAGAAGTGGAGCTTTAAAGGACCTCTACCTCCATCTCTTTCGCACGCTCAAGTAAGATTAAAATAATACTGCTTTAAAATAGGTGGTGGTAGGGCCCCAAGTCTTTGATGCGTAGTTTGCATGTGGTAATGTAGATGCTAGATGCCACCACATGTAGGTATTATAAACCCTACTTATTAGATACTTTACGTATACATCCCTGCCTACCGTTTCCCAGAATACAGGCGTGAATTTATGCGTCCTAATTCTGATCGCTAAGTTTCTCCATTAATCGTAAAGATAATTAAAATAATCGACACACAGCCATTTGTTATACCTAAAACCTGAGGCCTAGCACCGGTTTTTGATAGTTATGTAAGTACTAAAATGAGTACCTACATCTCAATATTAAATGAAAAGTGGGTAGGTATCTACCTAGTTAGTTAATGAAGATATCAGTAGACTTGGCTTGGCCAACGTCAGCCTTTTTACAAAAGAGTCGTTAAGTTCCAGTAACTTAGCAACTAATTGCCAATTACGGCATTCGATTCGATGCAACGTGGTTCAACAGATAGGTTAATATTATTCTTGGGAGTAATAAAATAAGCAAATCGAATCTGGAATCATCGATATCTGCTATTTATGTTTTATAATACTTATTCTTCTTTATCTTGTGTAGCAATTACTGACATTAGATAGGTACCTACCTACATTTCTGCGATTTAGATAGGTCTAGCTAGCAGGTTAATATCTTTCTTTAGTTTTTGATTCATTACAGAAGATAGAACACAATATAGGTATAACAACTAACTATTGGGTATCTACATCAAAAGCATTGTTCGGATCATTTAGTCTACATTTAGAATTTTTGTAAAAGTTAGTGTTAATCAACTTTCGTAGTTGACTGAGCTATCAATGTCTTCAGAGTTCCTTGTTTTTCCTCTTTGTATCTACTAGAACAGCGGTTCTCAAACTTTTTTTGCGACGGAACCCTTTTGGAAAACGAAATATTTGACAGAGCCCTAACCTATGTGTATACTTAATTAATAATCATAATACTTGAAATTATCATCTAATGGGGGGTAATGAAGTGGGAAATGGTAGATTTTTACTTTTCATCAATTGTTTGATGTCAGGCTAAGGGCATTGCTAATCTTTTTAAAGATAATTTTGCTGTTAATTCGCCGCGTGGTCCAGACAGTGAGGTGCTCAATACTGACAGGAGTGGTCAAGCTGTCGGAACAAGATTTAGTGCGAAAGAGGTATAGCTAGTGTCAAAAGGCACATGACTCGAGGAAAATCTCCGGGTCATCATGGACTCAGTATTGAGCACTTCCTGCATGCTGAACCTCACATCTAGAGAGTATTAGCAATGTTTTACTCCCTGTGTGTGAGCCACTGCTACTTGCCGGATGATTTTATGAAAACCGTGGTAGTGCCGGTAGTTAAAAATGAGACGGGTGACTTAGCTGATACCAATAACTACAGGCCTATCTCTCGGCTTAAGTATTTGATGGTCTGCTTAATCTACAGCTGAACAATAAAGTAACTCTCCATAATAACCAGTTCGGGTTTCGTCCGCAGCTATCAACGGAGAGCGCGATACTGTACCTTAAGCACACCGTCAAATACCTATTATACGAAGAGGAACACGGTGTACACATGCTTCCTGGACCTCTCCAAGGCTTTCGATTTAGTCCAATACGATGTCCTGTGGAACAAGTTAGACCAGATTAACGTACCGAATGAAATTACCGGGCTATTTAGGTTCTGGTATGAGATGGGCATCAAAAGAATTGTGTGAGATGGGAGGGGGCGATGTCAGAGCAATATGAACTTGAATGTGGTTTCAGGCAGGGTGGGTTGACATCTACACTTTTCAACGTGTACGTGAATGACCTGTTCGTCGCGCTCAACAACTGCCATGTCGGCTGCCATATTGATGGAGTGTCTGTGAATACGACATGGTGTTGCTGAGTGCGTCGGTATGTGGTCTGAGGAGGTGGTTAAAGGTATATGAAGACTATGCTCGTGATCATGGTTTGCGATATAATGTGGCCAAAAGCCAGTTCATGGTTTTTGAAGTCGGTGCAGTGAGTCCCCAGAATGTTCCGTCAGTTAAACTGAATGGGACACCTCTGGAGAGCGTGAATAAATTTAAATACTTGGGACACGCGTGACCTAAATGATAATGAGCATAAAGAGAGAGAGAGCGGAGGTCGCTCAATACGAGCCAACATGATAGCCCGCAGGTTTGCTAGGTGTTCAGGGAAGGTGAAGGTGACACTATTTAGAGCGTATTGTACATACCTGTACACCTGCAGCCTGTGGGCTCGTTACACAAAGCAGTGCTATAGCGACCTACGCGTTCTCTACAATAATGCGTTTAGGATTGTGATGGGCTGCCTCGGTTCTGCAGCGCCTCGGGTATGTTCGCGGAGGAGCATACCTCCTGTTTTTACGCGACTATGCGCAGGTGGAGCTGGCCAGTACGGGCCAGCAACAACACAATCCTGGCGATGATTGCTGACAGGCTGGACTGTCTCTACATGCTGTTTGTAACTCCGGTTCAGGTTCAAATAGCCTTAGATAACCATCTCACTTCTGTATGGAGCAGTAGTATTTTATGTTTGCAGCCATAATCTTGACGAAATTCATTGTTTTTACCGCATCCTCAAAAACGAATTTTAGATTTGGCAGCATTTGCTTAGTCGCTGTTTTTTAGATGTTCTTTCAATTATTTTAGACTTAGTAGCAGTATCAAGAATACAAAATAAAGCACCAGTTGTAGTTACATTGTATCCTGCATAGACACGTGAAAATACTGATCAAAATTAACCCGTATTTTCTCTGCGGGGGCCCTCAGAGGCTTTGCGGAGCACACTTTGAGTAACACTGTACTATACACTGCCCCATGGTAGTTTAGTAATTATAATTATTAAGTTGTTCGTTGTGAGTCAGTGACCTCGTGTTTGATGACAATCTTCAAAAGTTTCGTTTTTGCATTGTAGGTAGTTAGGTATTTGATTGATTTTTTTTATTGTAGGTAACTGCTCATGCTTCAACAAATAAACTACGTAGATATCTTGTATAATTTCTAACTAGGAGGGATTTATAATTATTTTTGAGGATTGTCCATCATTTAAGTAGTTGATAATTATACATATCTAATACTTATTTACTACCTGCCTGGTTTATTAAGTACGCAGTTACAAGTCACCCATTTCCCAGTTAGAAAATAATTATTCATAGGTAGGTAACCAAAACTAATCTGCTCACCGTTCGCATAGTCGGTTCGTAATTACCACAATAACACTGCAATTTCATGCAATTAGTACTTATATGTATTAACCGCTTGGCAGGTCACAACTAGCGCAAACTGCATGCTCAGCCAGACGTTATGTCATTGATGTGGCCTGCGGATGGGTATGCAACTATGAACTATGCATAGTGCGCAGACTTCGTACGCCGAAACCTAAGCGGTTTGATATAATATGAACTTCGTGGCTAACTGCTTGGAAAATGAAAATGTTAACTTTTGTGCAGGAGTTCGTACAAAAATGTACCTACCTACATATTTGTGTCAGGAATTCAGGATATGTAAGTACTTCATTTTGGCCCCGTGTATTTGTCGTTTTTTAGATTTTAGAGTTCCTTAGTAAACAAGGAACCCTTATACATAGTTTCGCCATGTCCGTCTGTCTGTCTGTCTTTTCACGGCTTAGCTCAGAGACTGTTAGTTCTAGACAGACCTTACACAGACAGGAAGACGACAGTACCGACGATGACACAGACGAGCGACACGGACATTGCCCAACTCGAGGAGGTCATGGCCTGAGTGGCAATGGCCGACGTCGCCGACATGATACCGCCCGTATTCATAATAAATAATATTTATTCAAAAAATTACAAGGCATAAAAATTAGTACAGTTTTGCTTAAATGTAAATTACATTCCTAAGACTGAGGAATGAGGAATGTAATTTACATTTAAGCAAAACTGTACTAATTTTTATATATATGTAGTAATATAGACTTATAAAATAAATAAATAATCAAAAGGTTGACAATAGATCTCTAATTATAAGTTGAGTAGTATAACTCTTAGTTTCTAAATTTGATAAATAATTTGTACATATATTCACTGTAGCACAGTTAGTAAATTCTCTGTATCTTCGTAAGACATACATTGGAGAGCATCCTTGAGAATTCTCTTACAATTTGTGTAGTTCAGGGAATAAATGTTTGCTTTCGAGTTTAGTCTATTATAGAGAAGAGGACTGAGGTACAGGTAAAATTTGGATAGAAAAGCATGTTTTGTTGTATTTTGTGGACAAACTATACCTTTACGTCTTTTATTAGTATATGCAGTGCTGTATGGTAGAGCTGTCTGTTGTTTTAATACAATACCCATTATAAATAGCTGTCTGACTGTTAATACTTCACAAGATTTTTATAGGAGGTTAGTAGGAAAAAAGAAAGGGCGGAAAGTAGACACTTTGAGGATCGCCCTTTGAGCTCTCTCGATGATTAGTAACATTATTTTACCCGCTCCACCCCATGAGGTAATAATACCTACAGTAAGTTAAGGCGCAGGGTTCCGATTTGCCTTTGTCTCTGTCTTTTTCTTTACGTGTAAAGAGTAAAGAAAATAACCACACTTTTGTACCTTTTCAATGGTTTTCGTTGTTTTTTTCATCATATTGCTCATATTACTCATCATAATCCATTACTGAATGCAGATTGACATTAGACATTTTATGGTATATTTTTAATTATAATTATAATTGTTAGTGAAGGTATAAACTGCTTTTAAAGACAATTAAGAGGTGTGTTTGAAGATTTTTTTGAAGCATCAATGTATGTTTAATTATTATGATTTGAGTTCCATCACTGTATTAAAATAAGACTTGAAAATATCATTCTTTTTTTTTTGGTCAAAATTTTTTACGGCTTAAGAGATACACTGCTTTAAACCCCGTTTTCGGAACCCTGCGCCTTAATATTGATTGACACAGCGCAAAGTAAACTTGTCTAATTAGTTTTGGATCAGCAATATAGTGTAACTTTTTAAAAACAAATATCAACTTGCGAATTCTATTATTTAATGCTTGTATATGTTGTTTGAACGAAAGTGTTTCATCTATTATAACACCAAGGTATTTTGTTGTATTTGCCATTTTAATTTTGAGGCAAACACATTGGTTTTCTGTAGGAATTGTGCAATGATGAGCATATAATGTCAAGATAGTGCTTGTTGGTGTTTGCTTGCGCATCGAAAACTTAATGTAATTTGTCTTGTCTGCATTTAGAGTTAGTGAATAGGGATGATGACTAAAAAAATGTTTTTTGTCCGTCATGTAGATTATGAAAAAATAATGTACACGTATTTTTTCTTTTTTTACGTTATCTAAAGATTACGGCGATACATTGAGTTATAATGTGCCATGACGTCACTTATATGTAGATTTTATACATACTTGTGACATGTCAACCCCCACTCCCCAACTTAAATGCGTTGTATCTAAGTCATTTTTATTAATATGATAAAGCAA
Organism: Xanthia togata; assembly: GCA_963853775.1. Taxonomy (NCBI): domain Eukaryota; kingdom Metazoa; phylum Arthropoda; class Insecta; order Lepidoptera; family Noctuidae; genus Xanthia; species Xanthia togata. The sequence continues at coordinate 19,999,110 of OY970798.1, read as the reverse complement.
AAAATACGTGACTAATATTTTTTTATTATCTGACTGACGGACTAAATAGAATTTCTTTTTTTGACCCAGGCATCATCCCTTTTATTAACAGTCAGCCGAAAAGAGAAGGGCAGTGTTATCAGCATAAGAAGCAATTTGGCCGTGATCTAGATTTAGATTACAAAGATCGTTTATGTATATTAAAAATAGTGTAGGCCCTAAAATACTTCCTTGGGGAACTCCGAAGGACGTGTTTTTTTTACCATCGCTGAAACATTACCAATCCGTACACATTGGGTACGGTCTTCTAGATAGCTCTTAAATAGTTTCAGCTGGGTGCTTCTGATACCTATGGCTTCAAGCTTGCGCAACAGAATTTGAATAGAAACCGAATCAAAAGCTTTGGCGAGGTCCAGAAAGATTCCTACTGTGTGGTTACCATTATCAAGTTCTTGTGCTAGATAGTCAGTCAGATGGTGCACGGCATCGTCTGTTGACATTTTAGGCCTAAATCCAAACTGCCGTTTAGATAAAATTGATTTATCCTCCAAGTATTTGTAAAGCCTTTTATTCATATTTTTTTCTAATATTTTAGAAATAGTAGGCAGTAAGGAAATATGTCTATAATTTGTCACTTAATCTTTACTGCCTGATTTGTAATCGGGGACAACAACAGCTTGTTTTAGGCACTCGGGAAAAATACCTGTCGAAAAACATTTTTGGAAAATATAAGTTTGTGGCGGTCCCAAAATGTGCCTGAACTGTTTAATAATTTTATTTTATATGTTATCCTAGCCAACTGCACAGTCGTCCTTTAAACTCATAATTATCGTTTCTACCTCAGTCTCGTCAGTGTCTTGCAACACAAAGGATGATAAAATAGTGCTACATGTAAATGGTGTGCTTGTTAGATATTGTGATTGGCCCTGAGCATTTTCAGCCAGACATTTACCAACATTAACAAAGAAATTATTCGCAATGTTGGCAGATGCTGCTTGTAATAAACCTGAAGATGACTGATTTTCTTTCGAGGTATACGTTACATTTTTAATAAAATTCCATCTATTTTTTTACTGTTTGTACCAGCTTTTTCTAGTGCAATTTTATCGTAGTTGCTTTTTACTTGTTTTAGAAGATTATTACAGAAGTTACGATATCGCTTATACGAAAGTTGCTAAATTTAATTACCTGGATTAGATTTAGCTTTCATATGCAGTTTATCTCTATTTTTCATACAGCGAATGAGTCCTGTCGTGATCCATGGTTATATATTGTAGTTTTTGTTATTTCGCCGAGATATGACCGTGTTCTTCTGAATTGCATGTTGTACATTTTTGATTAGGTACAACATACAAAACTGCGAGTCAGCGGAATCGTAGACTGGGTCAAAGTCGATATTGCGTAAGTCTTCTTCAAGTTTATTTACAATTAATCTAGAAATTGTGCGAGTGACTACTTTAGGTAATTTACAATTTAAAATGAGTAGGGTAGCATTGTGATCGGTTATTGTTGAATTAATTACAAGGGTAAGTGCAGGGAAGTTTGACTTGACCATACTAATATGGCCCAAACAGGAGCCACTTTGATGTGTAGGAAGCGTGTGAGCGGGAAGCAAACCATGGAAGGCGCATACGTTAAGGTATTCCTCAGCGGATGCGTCAGCACTTTCTGGAAGTATATTAATATCTCCAACTAAAACAGTATTTTTGAAACACGACAGGTTCTGCAAGGTGTTGTTTAGAGAGTAAGTGAAATTGTTTATATTTCTAAAAGAGGGGGGTCGATATAAGGCAAGTATAGCTAATTCTGACCCGATTGTAATTAACAATCTGTTACAGTCGTGCATATTTGGTTCCTCGACTGACACATTGAAATGATTGTTTGCATAAACTATGACCCCATCGTTCTGATTGTAGTTTATGTTACTTTTATACATATTAAATTATATTAGTAGTATTAGTGGTATATTATACTGTTTGGAAAGCCAACATTCGGTTAGTACAATAACGCCTCAGTTTATATCTAGACGTTGTAGAAAAATGCTAAAAGTTTCGAAATTTTTAAAAAAGCTGCGAATATTTTGGTTTAGTATGGTTAGTGGACTAGTGTGGGAGGAGAGATATTATTTACAGTGTTCAACGTCACAAACGTGGGATTCAGATACAGATAAATTATCTATGTCATTAATTAAATTATTAATCATAATTATAAAAAACAAAAGGGCTTAAAAAATACATAATTAATGGCGCTCTTAGGCGCCTCCATAATCAACAGAATTGATGTACCTTTTTTCAGCCATTATTTTCGCAGGGCAGTCAGAAGCACTTGTCTTGTGAGTGCTCGGCTTTTTGAAGTGCAAGCAAGTAGCACATTTTGGTTCCTCAGCCTTCTTTGGAACCTGGCTGGAACGAGCAACTCCTTGCCTCGTCACCGGGCGATCGACACGACGAAAAAGCCAATGGCTTATGGGCCCATAAGCCTTACATCCTTCCTTCTGAAAACCCTCGAGAGACTCTGTGACAGGTACATCCGAGACGGACCTCTCCGGGTAAAACCACTTCAAAAACAACAATATGCGTACCTACTCCACAGGCAAGTCAACAGAATCAGCGCTGCACAGAGTGGTTTCTAAAATTGAATGTACAGTGGACCAAAAATGCTCACCACTGGTTGCCTTCATTAACACCGAGGGCGTCTTTGACAAAACTATGTTCAACAGTATAAACATAGCCCTCGACAGACACAGCGTAGACTTGACCCTGAGTGGCTGGATCACCAACATGCTCAAACTGAGGGCTGTACAAGTTACAGTAAATGACACTACGAGAGCCATCGTTGCTAAGGGCTGCCCGTAAGGGGGTGTCCTCTCGCCGCGTATGGAACGTGGTGGTGAAGCCTCATCAAAACACTCAATGACAAAGGTTATTTCACCGTAGGCTACGCCGATGACATAACCATAATAATTAACGGGACCCACAAAAACACCCTATGCAACCTCATGCGTCAAGCCTGAAAATAGTAGAGGAATGGTGCAAAAAACATCAACTCTCAGTGAACCCTACAAAAACAGAACTGATTCTCTTCACAAAAAAGAGAAAACTGATGACACGACCATTACCACGATTCTTTGGAACAACCCTAAGCCTCTCAACTGAAACCAAATACCTGGGCACCTATTTAGACCAACAACTGAACTGGGCAACACACGAACTATATCATTACAAAAGCCAGTATATTCCTGTGACAGTGCAAGCGACTGCTTGGCAGGAATTGTGGCATCAGCCCCAATGTCATCCACGCCGCCCTACAGGCAATGCTAGGACTGCCGCCTCTGCACCTAATCGTGCGGGAGGAAGCGGCCCTGACCGCCTTTAGGCTCCATTTATCAGAAACGATTATCAGAAACGATTTAACCCTAAGAAATGAAAAAAAAAATACCATAGTAAAGCACACACGAAGAAAGAAAGGAAGGAAGGAAGATGCGATCAAACGAAATCCAATGATGGCATCAACCTGCGACAAAGACCCGAAAACACCACTTTCAAAGGCACTACAACATAATACTTACAAAAGAACAGTATGACTACTCAGGCCCGAAAGAGATGAGAGTACCTAGATCAAAGACTGACTCCGGTCGGAGTCTCCTCACATGACCACAACATAAATATATCCAGACCACTGGGAATGTTCAACACCGTCTATCAGGCGGAGTGTGTGGGCATCATACAAGCGGTCCACGCCCTAGGAGCCAGGAGGGTTACGGACACCCACATACATACCACTCCGACAGTGCCTCAGTTCTCCAATCCTTACGGAAAAAATATTTTACCTCAAAGTTAACACAAACAACGACGGTAAAATTAACGGTCAGGGATCCGTTTGAGAAATATTAAGCTTTAAAATGCAAATTTTTGTTAGAGTCATGTGTGTCCCCCCCTCCCCCGCCAGCTAAATGGTTATACTTGGATTTGTGAAAAACATCTCAGCAGTAGTATATACGAAGTTAAAAGGAAAACTATCACAGCTAAGTAGGCTTTACAGGTTAACCCGTTAGGTACAGACGCCAGCACACCAACCTACTACAATCAGTCACATTTCTTTAATAGATTTTCAACTTTATCACTAGCGTTTAATGTCCAAAGTTGATTAGGAAAATTTTACAGTTTCGGGTAAGTTGATGTGCTGGCGTCTGTACCTACCTACATACCTTCCTATTAAACAAAACAAGCACTAATTTTGGCTGTAATTATCTAGGAATCTAGACAATGGAGCGTAGTAGCCCTGCTATCTAATTACGCAACACATTTTCGTAAACGATTACGACAAATGTTTGCATTTTGACAGTTCAACAACGTTCATTGCGTTATTTACGTTGTTGGGCAGAAGTTTTTAACGAACTTATGAAGCAATGGATTAGCAATTCGTTTCAAAACGATTCAAATTCCGATTGATCGTGTATTACGTAATTAGGGTACACTATAATTACCTAGCAATATGGCCATCCAAAATTTTTGTTATCTAAAGAATGTACAGACGCCAGCAGGTCAACATACCCGAAACTGTCAAATTTTCCTAATCAACTTTGAACCTTTTTTTTTGCACTAAAGTTGAAAATCTATTGAAGAAAGACAGATTGTAGTACTTAGGTTGACGTTGATGTGCTGGGGTCTGTACTTAGTTTCGTTTTCATAGTATCGTAGAGAATGCAATATACATGTAGATACATAGGTAGTAGTTACGTTCGCGTTACTACTATTATTTATTCTGTGTAGTAGGTAAGTTTAGTGTGTTGTTTTTAATGTTTTTATAAATTGTGCCCACACCTACCGTGCAACGTATTCATAGCGTAGGATACCTATTTTAACAGCCCAGAGCTTTAAAAATTCTAATTTGTTTGACAACCAGAATTTAAATTTTTAAAGGTACCTAAAGGAGATGGAAAACGGTGGGCCCAAATGTAATAAGTTAAGATATGATCTAAAAAATTAGTCATATTTTTCTATCTTAGAATATGAAAAATCACCTCAATTCTCAATCTGGAAGCGGAGAAATATGGAAAAGATAGTTTTCGTGAGATTACCGATTGAGTAATCGATTACACAGTTACGAAAATAAAACCTTTGCACTAAATAATTACCTCAAAGTAATTAAATGCACTTTATACACTTATGTGCAATATAGTGCTTATAATTACAGTCATATTAATAAATAAAATATCAATTAATTACAAAAAAAAACAATATCAATGATTATCGATTTCATATCGATTAAAATTAGTTTTCTATTTTTAAAAACTGAGAGGAAAAGAGTCGCGACCTCGTACAAGTAAGCTGCTTTGTGATACTTTAAGTTGAACCTAAAGCTAATAATGCGCACTGCTTGTTCATACTTGACCCGTTGTATAAGTGCTGTAAAAGGAAATGTCAGGCCGCGCGCACTTTGGATGCGTTTTTGTACGATTTTCACTCGTGTGTACACGTACGACCTATCGACCATGTTTGTACGAATTGAGTGCGCACACTGGATACGTTTTTCTCTGTTAAATAGAACAAATACCAACAAGCTCGGATTGTTTTCGGACCGCGTCGGAACTATACGTACGACTAAAGCTTCGTGCAGACTAGCGCGACGCGACACCGGTTATTGTTATACCGTGAAGTTTTCTTAGAAATTGTATTGTTCAAGACGCGTCGCGTCGCCGCGCCGCCCGCGCCGTCGCGTCGTGCTAGTATGCACGAGGCTTAAGTCGCACCCAGTCTGCGTGCTCACTTTGTACTTGGAAGGTCGGGATCATTTGCGCGAGTTCGTACGAGTACGCATGAGTGAAATTCGTACGAAAACGCGTCCAAAGTGCGCGCAGCCTAAAGGCTCGTGCAGACCAGCGCGAAGCGACGACGGCGCGACGGCGCGACGCGACTCGAACAATACAATTTCTAAGAAAACTTCAGGGTATAACAATAGCCGGTCGCGTCGCGCTAGTCTGCACGAAGCTTTACGGTATCGCTCGGGTTTTTGGTATTGCTATAAATAAATAAACAATCGTTGGAAGAAAATGATGTTATAACTGCCCACAGTAAAATAATGGATTTGGTACCTATAAAATAGAGACGGAGGTTCCTTCCTAGGTATCTATTAGTGAAACGTGTTCAACATTAATCTTATTTGTGATAGATACAGCCTTGTGAACATCAAACATCAATATCTATCACATGTTGTGATAGATATTGATGGTCACAAGGCTGTATCTTTTTAACAATAGCCTGATAAAAAGAGTCCTACTCGCATTTGGCCAAGTTTTAAAATAATACAGTCTTTTAACTAGATGTTTCGAGTATGAAGGTGCGGTTCGGACTCGTAGTCACACGAGTGTGACTAACAGGATTTTGTTTCCTGTTAGTCACACTGCTAATATTTCTACACCATTTACCACGGATTATTTGAATGCGGTGTTTCTTACATAGCATCGGTACCTATTTAAGCTACTAACCTCTAATTCCTAGAAATAATAAACCTTGTAATAACTCTTTTCGGAAAATGAACTTAATTACTATCCAATTTCCCTCGAAATTCGAATTATATTTGAAGCGAGCCCTGAAGCGTCTGTTTAGATGCTTAGCTAGTGACCGTAACGTTTAGGATGAATTTCTTGTGGGCCTAGCCTGAACGCGTGGAGTAGACTTAGGGCTTTTACCTACATAAAATTGCGATGCGACGCGATGCGAATTCGCATTCGCATATTTTGCATTGCGGATTCGTTCGATTTTTACGTACAAGCCGAACGAATTCGAACGATTTTAAAATTTAAAATACGAGTAATTCTTTCGCAGATTATATTGACTTAGTTTTAAGGCTTTATTTATATATATATGAGTGATCTTGCAAAAAAATCAATCAAAATGCTATACAGTTGTATCTTCGGTCCAAAAATCGTTCGAATTTACGTTACGGCTACTTTGCACGTTCGTACTAGCTAGAGCCTCAGTAACATGGCGCTGTAAATGTACGGTCGTCGACGCCGGTCACTGCCGGTCACCCCGTATGGGCGTTATGCACCGAAACACGGTTATTTAATCAGTCGACGACCGTATGGTACGTTACTGGATGCATTTTTCATTGCACGTACCGACGCTGCAGTGAACAAATTGTTAATAAAAACCGTCCTCCACTTTTATGAAATTGATGGAAACATTCTATGTTTTTCGTTGTGAGTAGTTTCGCTTATATTCGGCACATTATTAAAACAGTATATGTAGAGTTATATTATAAAGAACAGATTAAATTAAAGGCAAATATACTTAGGTGTAGGTAGGTACCAGTTTCCTTTGCCTTTGGATAAAAATCTTTTCATGTGAATGATTACGGTTCAGATGGACTGGAGCTTATCTGATGTGCGAGAATACTAAAGAGGGGTGCTGATTTGACGTAGATGGTTTAAGTTCCCAAGCTCGTCAGTTCTGTGGTTTGTTTGGCCTCTCAGATTATCCCTTATGTGGATAATTTGTACGCACAGCGTTTGGCGAAGGATTGCGGTCCCTCTCCGCCATTAATTAACATAACCACGACTCCTTCTAAATTTGAATATATTGACAGCCTCAGGCGGGATTAAGGAGACCCTTATTACTCTTTCCACGGAGTTTTGTTAAGTCAGTGTTAAGCTAAAAGGTCGAGTTGGGTTACAAAATGCAAAGCAACATTTTAGTGACAAAGTTTTTTAATCAGAAGTAATTTTACGTTTTTAAGGCTTTAGTAAGGAAAATCCGATAATGACGAAATAGGAATTTCTCGACTAGTTTTGGACTCGACTACAGCTCTTAGTCATTTATGTCGCAGCCTTAAATTGTCACGTGCATTAAAACCTTCAATTTATATGAATAAATATTAAATGCTGTTTGTACCAACAAACAGGAGCATCACTGGAGAAAGGCTGGATCGATATGGCTATTTTTGTTTTAAAATGTTCGTCCAAATTAGGTTTTTATGAAAAATAAATCGTCTTTTTTCTATGGGTTGTATGAACTATTGTTATAGTTATGAATAAAATTTAGAACGTTTATATTCTTTAAAAATAAACGGTACGTAGCTATTTCATGTTATGATATACCTAACACAGGGAATAAAACGTAATAGACGACAGCTCCTTACCTCAGTAGCCAGTGAGGGCGATTCCCCACAGGTCGGCGCGCAATAACCCGCATGACTGAGTTTAGGCTCACGTGACTCACTCCGCTGTGCTCGCTCCGAACCACCTATCTTCCAGCCTTCAATTTGATATTCATTACTGATTATAATATTGGCTTTAATGGAAAGATAGACTTAATTAATATGGGTAGAATTATCACAATTTGGGTACCCGTCCGTCTGCTTTTCCGTGGAAAGAAATATATTCATTTTGTTTATTTAACGCCTATTAACAGTTGACTACGTAAGTAGTAAAAAAACTAAATCAGTTCTCAAAAAGTTGGGTAGCTAGCGGTGTCTGCCATGTCTTGCAACATATTAGGTAAGTATTAGGTAAACCTCAATCATCAATAAGTTCTCTGAAGTGTGGTGATTCTGACATCCCCTGCAACTGTTCTTGTTATAGTAGGAGCACGAGCAGTACTCATTGGTGAAGCATATCTGATGAGTGGGAAACTATATACTTACTTGATTTAAGTAGAAGCTTTTAGTTCCCAAGCAAGTGGTGATTTTGGCAACGGTTATCAATGGTCATTGATGGATCCATCGCGATCAGGAGTAAAGTCTACGATCCGCTAAAATTGTATTTTCGGTAGCCTTTCGTAAGAACGTTATCTACGTTTGTGTTTCAAGAGAGACCATCAAAATCACTCTCACCTTCTTCAGATAGGAATCAAACGCAGGTCCTCAAAAGCTGTGGCTGACTAAAGAGGTTCTTTGTTTCACCAATGAGGCGACAATATTCATTGTTATTTTTATTTGCTCAGATAAGTGCCCACTCAATCGGTTAAAGGGCTCGAGGGTGGCGAAATTTATCGTCGGCAAAGCCGCGGGAACAATTATGAAATGAAAGGATGTGTAAACATCGGAAATTATTATGTATCTTTTGCCAGATTTACTTTGCTTTCCTGTGTGTTACAGGAAAAGGATAATATGAGCCCATTTTCATACGCACGAGTCGTGAGCGTATAGAGTCATATGGGCACGGGACAGTTTAGCAATATAGTGTGCTTTTAATTACGTAAGTACCTAGTTATGCATATCAGGCATCAGCTCCCATAGTAGTGAATCACTCGACACCCTGTTTCTATCCCCTTGTTTTTATTATTTAGTTAAATAGCCATGTCGTCGATTGCAATTATTAACGTTTATCTGCCATGAAGTAGGTAGCCTGGTGGTTCATTTCAGAAATATGCCATCATTGTTTAGATTACCTTTTTTTGTACAATATGTACCAATAGTTCGTAAGCCATTCCATCTGTATCGCTCTAACCGAGCACACCTCATAATTACTGTAAAGGTACGATTCCGTACCCGACCGCAGGAGGCAGCTGCAGGCGACGTGTCGCCGCGACACGACTTGTTTCTATGAAAAACCTTCGGTAGCTAGCGACACGTCGGCGTCGTTGGCAGCTACGGGCGAGTGACAGGCGACACGTGCAGCCCGACCGCAGACCTGTAGTGCCGCCAACGCTCGAGCGATAACACGTTTTTCTATCTTCTATCTACCAATTGGAATACGGGCTGATGCCGCTTGCGGTTGGGTTTGGAATCATAACTGCAGCAACATGACGCCGCGACCCGACTGGTTTCTATGAATTTCTATGAAATACCTTCCGTAGTTAGGGACATGTCGTTGGCAGCTACGGGCAAGTGACAGGCGACGCGTGCAGCCCGACCGCAGACCAGGGCCTCAAGTCTGCTATTACAATAGTGTCAGAATGGTCTATCATTGACTTCATAATTGTTGATTTTGACAAGTTTGGTAATCTACTAATATATTGGCGTCATTATGATTTTCCAATGGTCAGCCACTGACACTCCATTGAAAGAAATGGCATCTATTGGTAATCTCGTACATAATGACAATTAAATGACTGACTTAGGCGGTAATCTGCTAAAATTTTGACAGTTCCTTTGATCAGTGACCTACCATTAGAACGTCATTGTGCAGTCATTGCTTATAACTCGTTACGAGTATAATGTTTGTGGAATACAATGATCAACCAATGATCGACCATTATGAATTTAGCAGGATACGAACATTTAGCAAAATGACAATGGGATCGTGTTGGAATGACGAATTTATAAAAAAAGCAGACTTGGGCCCCTGTAGTGCCGCCAACGTTTTTCTATCTTCTATCTACCGACTGGAATACGGGCTGATACCACCTGCAGGTCGGGTTCGGAATCATGACTGCAGCGACATGACGCCGCGACACGTCACGTGCAGTTGCTGCCTGCGGTCGGGTAGGTACGGAATGGTACCTTAAGAATTGTAATTAAAGTTTCTTTTAAAACTAGTCACTGGCGTTCTTATTTGACTACCAACACCATCTTTTCGCCAAGCGTGGTGGTCAAAGTGATGTCGTAGCTTTCGTATTAAAATAATAACATCACGCCTGTAATTCCCGAAGGGTTAGGCAGAGGTGTACCTATCTACAATTCGCAAGTTATGTTATGTTTTAGGTTTCTTAATTATGTATTTAATTGGTGTAGTGGTCGTCGGGAGGACTATATAATATAATTATTAAATTATAATTAGTTATTTTTATTTCTGCTTGAGTATAGTTCTCGATGCTTTTGGTTGGTATATTGGCGTGTGCTAGCTGTCATATGGCTATTAATTATAGCTATTTAATTTAAATTATTTTTTGCATATTGTAAATTGTCTTGCATACTGTTGTATCGAATCATTTTTTCTTTTTTTTCTAACTGAACAGACAGCTGTGCTGCTGGGGAGTTTGTTGCGCCACTTCTTCTTCCCAGCAAAAGCACTAGGAAGTGGTGAAGGGTGGGCGTTTTGGGGGACTGTCTTATGTAATTTTGACGTTCGAAAAGTGCTGATTCTCAGCCTAGTTTGAATAAATGACTTTTGAATTTTGAATATACTTTCGCTTATGCTGATGGTTTTCTTGTTGCACAATTGTCATGAAGCGGGTCTTCAAAGATTGTGCAACTATGAAAAAGATGGTTTCTACATACGTGTACCTACTTACAGTAGTCAGTAGATAGTTCTAGTTTTACGGCACAGTACCTATATATAGCACCCACACTAAAAACCCACGAAGTGGTAGTCACTTCGTGGGTTATCTGAAAGAACATTTTGATCTATCGATTTTCCTGTCGGTATTTTACCGACTTTCATAAAATTGTGTCATATATCTTGTTCAGGTTCGTAAATATATAATGTATGTTGCGAGTATTTGTTTCCATTGGCAATTTACTCACACGTCGTAAAAGTCAGATGAAAACCACAAAGTGCCCCATTTGGCTATCATTCGTTTTATATAACCCTTTATAAGCGAATACGTAAAACACGCGCTCTGTTATTTATTGACTCCCAGTGAAATAGGTGATACGGATACAGTACATATAGGTACCTACCTGTATAAAGTTTGTATACATTCAAGTTTAATTTATTTTCATTGGTGCGAAGTAATTGCCGATTTAGCGTAAATGTATCTACCTACAGTACATTTCCTAGACAACCAAGCAATTGTGAAGAAAAACTTGTTTACTTGTTTGTTGTTTTTAAAAAAAGCAGTGATAGCCTAGTGGTGTGACCGTCGGACTGCCAAGTCACAGGTCTCGAGTTCGAACCCAAGGCACGCACCTCTGACTTTTCGGATTCATGTGCGTATTGTATAATTATCACTAGCTTGAAAAACGGTGAAGGAAAACATCGTGAGGAAACCGGCATGCCTGAGAGATATTTCTCGACGGCATGTGAAGCCAAGTCAGAGGCCCATGGGCGGCTTTAAAACTCAGACACCAGGTTAGTCACTAACCACACGAGAAGAAGAAGACTTATTTTAAAAATACTTTTCTATGTACCTATGGTTGTAGGAAAATGGAGGTATTTGTAGTAGCTACCCCGAATTCGTGTCGTTATAATAATGAGTACCTACTGTGCGCAAATTGTTATAGCTTTTCTTCAATAACAAAATGTTTTTATCGAAAACATGCCATGTATGTAAAGTTATGTGTTAGTTACGTAAGATTACCTTTTATGCTCACATAGAACTTTTCCCTTTTTCAGAAAGTAACACTCATGTCCCATTCGAACACGAGGTACAAAGGAGCTTGTACAAAAGTTGCCTCGTTAGGGCTGTGCGTTTGCGAAGGGATGTCACAGGCAAGGTAAGTAAAAACGGTGTCAAATAGTCGGTGCCATGCAACGAAAGGTAACACTCTGTCTCAATGGTCGTTACTTAATATTTCAACGGGCCGCACTGCGCACCGCCTTAAATAAAACATTTCTGCCGACCAAACTGAATTTTTTAGGCGCTCTGGTGGTCTCATACCCTTAGAGGCTGACTTCGAGCCCAACTAGTGCTAGTCAGGTATTTGGATTATTTATCTCTCGTAAATCGCGTGCTACGCAATTTGGTAGTGATTTTATGAATCGTATTTTTGCTTCTTATTATATAGGCCTTAGCAGCTAGGGGTTTTTGTTAGCGCATAGATTAGTACCTAAAAAAAACGAGCTAAGTTATGCACTTATGGCAAAAAGAAACTTACAAATATATGTGTGTATGTATTTGTATGTATGTTTATTTTAAATAGAATAGTTTTGTTTTAAGTTTTAATTTAAATTTTCTTGTTTCGACTTTTCTACACACTGTGTCTACATATCCAATCCTACTTTCCTCTCGCAGGTCTGCTGGAAGAAATTTCTTAAGAAATAAGCAGTACTGCTCTTTTATGTTAATATTGTGTCCTGTTTAAGTGTTTTGTGTGTACATAAATAAATAAATAAGTAAGTAAATAAATAAATAAATATTGTATTGAATAACAAAGTTTCTTAAAGTAAAACTTCATTTGATAGGTACTTCATCCCTATGCGGTACATTTAATTTATTCGATAAACATCTGAGTACACACGGCTACATTTCCGTCGTTAGTCTGCCTCGTTGGTCTAGTGGTCGCAAACGCTACTGCTGAACATGAGGTCTTGGGTTCGATTCCCAGGTCGGGCAAAGTGTCAATGGGTTTTTCTTTCTGGAATTTATCAGTAGCAGCGCGGAGTCTGGATTTGTGCCTAGTTGATGGCAATAGACTCGCCCCCTATTACACGGGAATTATATATAACTGGCGAAATGTGGGTGTACTACAGGTATACCTCTGCTTAACCCTTCGGGGAAACAAGGTGTGATGTTATGTTATGTATAGCTTGATGTGTAGACGTGTATCTATATATGCACAAGCCGACATAACATTTCGGGGGCACCATAAAATGAACCTATGTTTATACATACATATCTGCAGCAAGTAAGTAGATAATATCCTTGAGAATTGAGCTTTGTTGTGCCGCAGGGATTTCCTAAAAAGGTGATTTGCATTATTTTTCACCAAGTTAAAATAAAGAGTCCTATCTACGTAAAATGTAAATTTGGGGCTCTCCTGAATGTAAAGTTCACGGTTGATTTTATTTTCATGGAGCGAACGCGGCTGGAATTTTAAAATCACAGTGGGCCCAAATGAAATTTAATATCATTAATATATTTTCGAGTTTAGACGCGGATTACAGAGATATGAAATATTATGGCAGGATTTTCATTATTAACAGTTTAAATGACATAAATTCGTCTACCACTCTACTTGAAACGGAACAAACATTTTAACAGCAATGTAAGTATGTGCTAGCATGATTACCAGACCACTGAAGGTGTTTTATAAACCTTAGATAAAGGTGGGTTGCTGGGTACATTGCTTGAAGTTAGCAATTTAGCTGTATAGTTAGCAATTTAGCTGTAGTGCTAATTGTTACCAAAGTCTATCCAATATATCTACCTAAGCATCTACCATGCTTAGGTACCTAGCTGTAAGAAATATTTGGAATTAAAATACCCGACCACATAAAAAATACCTACAAAAACCTTCAAGACTTCAGTTTTTGTTCAAGTTCCAAGGAATGATTAAGTATCCTGTGTCGGCAAGATTATTTTGTCTTCAATAACATTTTTATTATTTATGAAGCGGCCCGTCTCCTCTGACTTGTTTTAATATCTTTGAATAGCCGGACTTTGAGCTCCGATCAAATTAAACTTTTTTCAGACTGAAAGGCTACTGAATGCTTCATAGCTTCAGACGTCTTATTAAATTGGATTTTTATTTTCAGAGAACGAACGGAAACTCACATTCAATATTATTTTTAATAGCTTTGAGTTTCTGATGAGTGTAAAATTTTATAGATACCACTGTGAGACTCACTAAATTGAGTGATTAAACTTGACGAGAGACAGGCTATGATTAATTTAATATTACCGAGCGTTATTAGCGGTTGTTATCTACCTATATAACTATAGTTGGTACAGAATATACTGTAGGTTTGGAAATAGAATCATATACACGACAATATGTTATATGTATAGTTATTATGCTATCCATTTATAACGTGTTCCTTTCGATGTCCCATAACTCTAAGGGTATAATATGCTATAAGTAAAAATAGTACAAAAAGTCCTAGAACGTGTTCCAAAAATACATAGTTTCGAAGATAACATTACCTATCTAGTGTAATGTTATCATCCTATTCTTGATGTGTGTCTCTAAGTTTCATTGATAAGTACGAGTAAATCATTTTCATTCAAACCAATCATTCTTAAATGCGACGTTGTCATATTTTTTTTAATGAAATAAAAAAATTGAATGTCAAATTTATTATTTGATATTTTTTTTTTTTTTTATTTGATTTGAGAACAAGTTTTTAGTAGATTTTTACGTTTGAAACCACTTTTTCATTATAAAAGTTGTGCAGTTTCTGACTATTGTAGCGGACAGGACTTTTTAACGTTGCCTATACAAGTCTGAAAGTTCAAAATGATTTGAGGTTTTTTTTTTCTCAGATCGTCGAAAATCACAAGCAATAAACTATCTTTTCCTCAAAGGATATAAAATTATAACGCGTATTCGTTTGAAGTTATTTTTCTTCGGCTAGTCTCCATCGTGAAAAGTAGGTTGGAGTCAGATTTCCTACAAAATGTATGGGAAAAGTTATTTTGCGATTTCTGACTTCTCTAGTACTCAAATCTCAGTTGGTCCCATAGAGTTTTTTTGATTATTATAAGAAACAGGATCGATTAGTATCAAAAAAAGTTTTTGTGAAAACTGCCTATTTTCTTGCTGACTGTACATTTTTTCAAAATCTGCAGATCAAATTGTTTAAAAAAGTTAAGGACAGTCTCCTAAGACCGTTTTCCTGTAGCTACAATGGTTAAGGTAGCTGCCCTTACTGCCCCATCTCAAAAATCCGCCCTGTATAATCGTGACAGTCAAATTATTTTGTATGAAAAAACAAAATGAAAAAAAAAACATGCCTAGTGATTCTTTGACATGGTCTCATTAATACCAAATGTTAAATAACCTGTTATGGTATATCAAAAGGCACACGTGATATCCTACCTCGAAAAATTAAAGGCGTAGTTTTTAGGTTGTTAAACAATCTGACATTATCTGTAAGGGTAATTATGAGGGACGTTTTCATACTAACCATCAATAGTATTAAAACATGCGAAATGCTAGCGTCTGCTACTAAACACTGGCCACCTAATACTCGTATAATACAACGAATGGTCGTTGGGCTTAGTGCTATAATTTTAATATCACGTTTGCCAAAAGCATGAACGATCATAATGGTTATTACTGCAGATGCCACGGTCTGTCCCTGGACATAGTACAGCAGTGGTATGGCTGGACAGTCTATAGAATTTATATAATTACATAACATAACATCACGCCCGTATTCCACGAAGGGTTAAGCAGAGGTGTACCTTAAGTACACCCACATTGACCAGTATGAAAGCTGGGTATAAAGTAAAATAAAAAGTTATGGTTATGTCCCATGCAATAGGGGGCGAGCCTATATAAATAATATATTAGGGGTTAAAGTATGAAATTGCCGATTTGTACTGAAAGTTTTTTTTTTTTTTTTTTTTAATTTAACATATTTATTTAATCAAATTATTTACCATTATTATCTATACATTGCTGCCATCTAATAGGAAGGTCATTTATGTCTTTGCGATATAACTCTCGTGATCTAGATTCGACAAACTGTGTGAAAGCACTGAACTGCCTCCTGAGAAGAAAACTTTATATCACGTAGAAAATTGTCCAAATCACGAAAAAAATGGTAGTCCGTTGAGCAAGGTCTGGCGAACTGGCGAATACGGAGGGTGACGAATGGTTTCTAATTGCAGTTCCTGTAGAGTTAAAACGGTTTCTCGTGCTGTATGAGGTCTCGCGTTATCATGTAGCAATAATGGTGAAGATCGATTCATGAGTCGGGGTTGTTTCACTGCTAGTTTTGCTATCATTGTTCGGAGTTCGGCACAGTAGACATCTGCCGTTATTGCTTGACCAAATCGGAGAAAGCTATAGTGAATAACACCATGCTGAGACACCAAACAGTTAGCCATTACCTTTTTATTGGTAAGCTTTGCTTTAGGACACTGTTGCGGCGTTGACCTGGGGTCAGCCATTGCATTTTTTGCTTACGGTTATCGTAAAGAATCCACTTTTCATAACATATCAATCCAATATTCCTTATTTCTGGTATCGATTCAACAAGGCAACACAAGTGTCAACACGCGTTTCTTTCTGCAGATCAGTCAAATCATAAGGCACCCATTTCTCATTTTATTTTTTATTTTATTGATTTGACTCAAATGAGTCAATATTGTTGGTAAGGTAACGTTAAACCATGCCGCTAATTCCTGGGTAGTTTGGCTCAGATCGGCTTCCACCATATCTTTCAATTCATTGTTATTCACCTGTGTGGGCGGTCTTCCACGTGGTTCGTTCTTCAAATCAAAGTTTCCATCATGAAAGCGTTTAAACCAAAATCGTTTATTAGCAGTCCCCTCTACGCAACGTAAACGCAACATTGATATTG
Organism: Xanthia togata; assembly: GCA_963853775.1. Taxonomy (NCBI): domain Eukaryota; kingdom Metazoa; phylum Arthropoda; class Insecta; order Lepidoptera; family Noctuidae; genus Xanthia; species Xanthia togata. The sequence goes on along the minus strand of OY970798.1, from coordinate 19,982,054 downwards.
CGAGCTTTTTCTGCCGCGTTAGTTCCGCGTCGGAACTCGCATTCAAAAATAACTCGAATTTTCGAAGTATCCATCTTTCTTGTCTAAGCTGAATAAAAAAACAACTGAAAGTCGATAATCGAATGTTGCACATTTTTTAAAAGAAGAACTTTATAGGTACTATGTGCAAGAAGTTTCACTCAAAAATCTCAAACCATGAAGGTTCTATGTCAATTCGAAGTACATATTACAATAAAACGGCAATTTCATACTTTAACCCCTATTATTTACATAATAAATAACCTGTATTAAAATAATAATAATAATATACAGGATGGATTTTTGAGATGGGGCAGTAATGACAGCTATCTTAACCGTTGTAGCTGGAAAACGGTCTTATAAGACTGACCTTAACTTTTAGAGAAATTTTGAACTGCATTCACTGATTTTGAAAACAATGTTCATTCAGCAAGAAAATAGTCTGTTTTCACAAAAACTTTCTTTGATGCCATTCGATCCTGTTTCTTAAAAGGATGAAAAAACTATAGGACCAACTGAGGTTTGAGTACTAGAAAAGTCAGAAATTGCAAAAGTCAAAAGTGCCCAAAAGGCTGGCAGCATTGCCATGTTGTATGGCAATGCTGATTCTTTGGCCAAAAAATAGGCCAGCCCTCAGGTCACGTAAAGACTCGACCAACCGCGTGGTGAGACGTTCTATAGTCCTAATGAACTGGTATTCGAGTACGAAACGTTTGATTTTATTCCGTTAACTAACGAGCATACAAATTAAAATCCAATTTAAAACATGGCTGAAATAAAACGAGTATGAACACGTCTCTCAGCACGAGGTTAACAGTAAACGTTAGTTTTTCTCCGTTAGCCTTCCACGTTTTCTCAGCGTTCGCTCGCTGCTCGCAAATCCAGGAAAACGCTTCGTTGCGTTCATCTTGTTTCGCCACCCAACTGAAGGTGCTGGCTCTGGAAAAATGGTTAAGAACATGAATTTACGTTTATAATATGAATGTACTCAGACGCAGACGTTGCCGTAAAAATCTTTACTGAAATTCGTGATATGAATATTTGTACTTTGTTGGTAGGAATTTAGATGTAAAAGTTGACATGGTAAGTGACAAAGGGCGATTTTCGTCTTAGGTAAGTAGGTGGTTTTGGGTGAAATACGGTATTTTTATTATTTGTTAATGTTACAAACTATTGGAATTAGAGATACTTACAATATTTTGTTTCGATGTTTTTAATTGAGGAGATATTTTCAGATATTATTATCATTTTCCGCCTAAACTTTAGAAATCAGGAGAGTTTGGACGAAAACTGCCTCTTAAAGTAGATATTGTTTAATTTAAAGGCTTGTATTTTTTGTAGTGTTTATAATAACTCACTTTGTTAAATATTACTTAAAATCTAATGAAGATACTGCGTAATTTAATATTAGATATTGTAACTTGTACGAACCAGAACTTACTTTTATAGTTGACTAACTGAATTTCTCTACCGGTGTGCAGGTTTCAGTATTCTATAATATTTCTACTCAGTATAATGTTATGGGACAGTGGCTGTGGACAATAAAATGGTCCCTTGTCCGTGTATATGTCGCAGGTTTTTCATAAAATTAGGTTTTTGATCAAAAACCCAGGTTTTTGATGGAAAACCGGAAGATGACACATTTTAAACTCAATTTCATCATATAAACTTGTAACAATCCAGACTTTTGATCAAAAACCTGAACTAGTTTGGGTTTATGATAAAGTTCTTGTCAAAATCACGGGTTTTCTTTGTAGAAATGCTGAAAGAAATGCTCGTGCGAAAAACATAAAATGCGCTGCATGACAAATCGATGTGCATGCAAAAAAAAAAATGTTTTATGCAAATCTAGATGTCACAAGTCAACAAACTATCATAATAAATAAAGCATACTAGCAGATTTATAAAAAAAACAAGTATGTGGTAAACGTTTCTTTTTTTTTTTTAGTTGTGGCTCAGTTTAGTTGTATTTAATAGTTACGAAATGACATTTGCGCGGCTTATCTAAATCAGATTAATATAGGTACGTGAAATTGAAACATTTTATTTCATATTTGGATTGAAGGAGGAGAATATTGATTGGATCATGATGGAATTTTGATAAATAAATAATTGTTTTCTTCCTACTGAGTTGCAAATGATGATGGATTGTTTTATTTAACATGACATAACATCACGCCTTGTTTCCCCGAAGGGTTGGGCAGAGGTGTGCCTATAGTACACCCACATTTCGCCAGTTATGTTTTTAAGTATATTGTTTTATTTATTTCATTTAAATTGATTTATTTGTCATGAAACAAAGCAAACTCGTGATTTTGACAAGAACTTTATCATAAAGCCAAACAAGTTCAGGTTTTTGATCAAAAATCTGGATTGTTACAGGTTTATGATGAAATTGAGTTTAAAATATATCATCTTCCGGTTTTTCATCAAAAACCTAGGTTTTTGATCAAAAACCAAATTTTATGAAAAACCTGCGACATATACATATTTTTGGGGATGACTGTACAACATATTATTATGTACTAAACAATCGCCAATTCAGTTCAGTTTTTTTTTGTTCTGCAGCAATTGTAACTATGTAACTAATGACCTAATGGATTCAGATGAAACCTTCACTTTTAGACATTTTTAACATAACATAACATCACGCCTTGTTTCCCCGAAGGGTTGGGCAGAGCTGTACCTGTAGTAGGTACACCCACATTTCGCCAGTTATGTTTAAGTCCCATGTAATAGGGGGCGAGCCTATTGCCATCAACCGGTTACATAATTTTGTCGAATAGTCCTTACTTTATAAAATCGCAGACACGATACTCACTAGTCATAGTCCTTTATTCCAGCTGGTAAGGAATTTTGCCAATATACCTACAGATAGATAAGAGTTGTACAGGAATTTCCACATCGCCTTCGAAGGCAGAAAGTTGAAAGAGGCTCCATTTCAGCATAAAAGTAAAGCACTTGAAAGCAGGGGGATCTCGAGTGCCAATATAGTTGTGTGGGGCAAGCGCGGTCCCTCACAAATTATACTGAGGCTATCTATACTAACACATTTAGTTCATTAGTTCAGGGAAGGAGCTTGTGGCTAAATAACAGCCGCACGGGTCGATCGATCTGGTTAAGCTACACTTACCGGGGTTGGTCCGTGGATGGGTGACCATCTTTATATATCGAGATTCCTCCGTGCTTCGGAAAGCACGATAAGCCGTTGGTCCCAGCTGTTATTCTTGGATCTTTCACGTATCTGTAAGTAGTCTGTGGATCTTTCACAGTCGTTACGGCTAGACAGAAGTAAGTTTGACAACCAGTCTTACCAATAATAATATACCTAGTCTTGCCATACATATTGTCACGATTTTTTTTTTATTTTTATTGCAAATAATATTTATTACTTTTACAGTGTGTTATTTTAATACATAAATATAAAACAATTTAAAATATAAAAAGCTTATTCGGTCTCCATTGGCTGCAATACAGTCCTTTAAACGTTGAGGCCAGTTATCAATAGAAGCACGCACTCTTTCCATGGGAAAATTCTTCACTGCCAAACGTATGGATTGTTTTAGGGACTCCAAATTATCATGGCGTTTAGAGCAAGTCGTACTCTCTAAAACTGACCATAAATCATAATCCAGCGGATTAAGATCGGGACTAGACGACGGCCAGTCTTCAGCTCTGATGAAGTCCGAAACGTTCACTTCCAACCAAGACTGCGTGGACCGAGCTTTACGACCCGGCGCCGTGTCTTGTTGGAAGGACCACACTTGGTTACTGAATATGGTGTTGTTAAGGGGCATAACAATCTTCTCAAGAATGGTATCTTGATACACTTGTGCCGATGTTTTGATACCTTTTTCACAAAAATATGGCTCTGTCACTCCTTCATAGCTAACACCCCACCAAACCATATTTTGCTTTCAGACAGGATTTATTCGAATTCTTTCCCTTACTGCTTTGACCACCTTTTTCGTACGAACACTACGTGGACGGCCAGATCTTTTTCTGTCACAAACAGAGGAGGTCTCATTGTACCTATTAATAGCCCGGTACACAAAGATTTGACTAATACCAAGCTTATGGAGAGTTTAAAAAATTTCATTTGGCTCCATACCAACTTTGTGTAATGCAATCACAGCGATTCGGTTCTGTTTATCACCCCATTCCATTTTAATATCGCAAAATATTGTACAATGTATTGGCGCCAAAATTTGAAAACTCAATGAACAATCGTATAAAAATGACAGATTCCAAATTCAAAAGTAATATCTTTCTTATTTTTAATTGTAACAGTATTTATGGCCAGACTAAGCAGTCGTTTATGTGTGTGTGTGTTATAGTAGTGTAGTTCTTCGTATTATATTATAGTCCTCCAGACCGTATTTCGGCCACGGCGGCCAATCTCCACGGAGACTCGACGAAAAATCGATCTAGCTAGGTCTCCTGGGAAAAATCGTTTTCTCCGTATTTTCACCCGAGCAGGGCTCGGTGGCCCAAAGTGTAGGACAAGATGGCTACATTAGAAAAATGACATGGCAGCATGGAATTAGTATGTACCTACTATCATGGCAGCATGGAATTAGTAAGTACCTACTATCATGGCAGCATGGAATTAGTAGGAACTATCCTATACTATTAAATGAGCATTCTCTTTTTTACCAGACCAGAGCTTGGTCGCCCAGGTACTGTATATAAACTGAATACGTACGAAACCTACCCATAATTGGTTAATTTGACTTTTATTTTGGTCATTGTTCTATTACGGTTTTTTTTTTTACTTATTATGCCTGTATGAATGTCAGAGTGTAGGTAGGTACGGCATTGACTGCTTTTTTGTGAGGGTTTATTAGCATATGCTATAAATCGAGACCGAGTCATTCATGAATCATATATGTTGATGGTCTAACTTTTAATAGAGTTTGTAGACAACTATAATTTAAAATGAGATCCTAAATCAACAGTTGTTATACTTATGTAAGTAGATAGGTACATACATTTCTAGTTAGCACTTGGTTTTGTTTCTTTTGAGAGAGTATTAGTAGGTAGGAAAGTAAATAGTTAATCTCGTACAAAACGCAAAAATATTTTAACCAAATTCTAGAGTACAATCAGCTTAAATGGTTTAGGTCATTAAAAGAATCGATTTAATTTATATATTACTAGCTGCACCCCGCGGTTTCACCCGCATAAGGCTCAATTTCGTAGAAATATCGGGATAAAAAGTATCCTATATCCTTCTCCAGGTCATGGTCTACCCATGACCCAAATTTCATCCAAATCCGTTTATCCGTTTTAGTGTGAAAGCGACAAACAAACAAATAAACTCATTTTCGCATTTATACTATTAAAACATTAAGCTAGGATTAGGTAGATATAGGATACTTGCGACCCGACCCTGCTTCGCACGGCTCAACGTTGAGGAATAAATTCTATAAATTATTGTGAAAATCGCATCAAAATCCATTGTGTTGTTTAGAGAAACAAAACGCTCACATTATAGACACGAAAAGCAACTTTAATTTATAGTATGGTATAGACTGCTAAATTATTTACAAACAAGCATGATTTATTTACGTTTTTGGCACAATATCTTAATATTGTGCACAATATTAAGTACCTACTAGGTAAATTCCTGATAGATACATCATATTGAGGGTCTATTAAACTAGAATATTTCTGGCAAGAAATGAATCAATAAGCCATCAGGAATAGGTAGCCTCGAGGGATTTAAAAATGGGAAAATGTAATAATAAATTAAGGAGATAAGTCAAAGTCAAAGTCAAAGTCAAATAATTTATTTCAATTAGGCACAAAAAAGGCACTTATGAACGTCAACATTTACAAAAAAAAATATAATAATTGATTCTAGTCGCCCATTCCAAAATGTAGTTTCCGTATGGAGAAGAAAAAGATAAATAATTAGCGCATGGTTGAGTCAAGTTCAATTACATAAATATTCTCGGCTATTTCGAAACACCATGGAGTACCAACCATAAACAAGAATAACATGCTTTTCCACAAATTTTTATTTATTTTATTATTTATGTACACACAGAAAAATAGATACAGATAAGACATAATCCTAATTATGAGTACAAAGGTACTGCTTATTTCTTAAGAAATTTCTTCCAGCAGACCTGTGACAGGAGAAATGAGAACGAAATGTAGACACACATGTGAGAACAAGAAGAGAAAAATATAAATATGTATAATATGAATGTTATTCTTATTACATATAATGTATAGGTAATTTAGTATCGTAATGATATTCAATTTGTTTTCCCGAATCAGCGTCATGAAGACCTAATGATTTCACAAACTTCAGGCAAGCTATCAATACCGATTCGTTTAAAATTATAAGTATCGATGAATAGCTAGTTAGTGGTCGTGATGTTAATTGGATTTTATTGTAATTTCTTATCAAATCAATCCGTCGCCTCGTGAACACATGACGCCGATTCTCAGCTGTATCGAGACGTGTATAATTTGATTTATTTTATTTGTGCGTCTGACGCGTGAAATGACGCGTTTTTATTTAGTCAATTTTATTTTATGTTTACTAGTTTTAGAAATTTTTGGCAGTGATGAGGATTCCCCAATGGAAGAATCAGCTGCTCTTCAAGAAGAAACAGGTAAGTGTATTTTCATTAAATTAGTTAATTGTTTAAATAACAAAAAAGACGCACTGTGCCGACCCCATATGCATTTTAATAAAGACTGCCTCATTGGTCTAGTGGTTGCAAGCTACTGGTAAGCATGAGGTCCTGGGTTCGAGTCCCGGGTCCGGTAAAGTGTTGTTGGCACCAACCGGGCACAAAACTGGCAAAATGTGGGTGTACAGTGTACCTACTATATTGTAACTACGTATCTATACCTGAAACCTACAAATGGACCAATTTAAATTAAGTCTGCACGAATTCCCATTGCAAAATGTTACTATTCAATTAATGATTATTTAAATTTTGATTTGACTTATGTATTTTTTTGACATTTCAATTTTTTAAGTAACTCATTTATAATGTATTCTGTAGGTACCTATAATTAATGTTAGTACCAAATATTATATTAATTGGCACACCTCATTAGGTTATAATACAATAAATCTTTTATGTAAGACCTGTAGGTAAGACCTTCTTAACATGTATTATGCAAATAAATTATTTGATTTGATTTGACCTCTGCCTAACCCTTTGGGGAATACACGCTTGATTGTTATATCAATATTATATTGTATCAACCTTGTGGCCATCTCTCCAATTTTGTAGGTAATGACGTTATGCCCATGCTTACTCAATCATTACAATATAAGGTACCAACCAAAATATATGACGTGCAAAACTTCACAACGCCAAGGAATTATTTTCTTTTAAAAGTTTTGACGTAAAGTAACGTAGAATTACACCTACAGAGTTTACGACGGAAGGTTTTATCTGAAATCTGAACTTAAGGCGAAGTTTCCCTCTGACACTAAATAAACGTAGACTTGGTTCGATTTTTCAAAAGTAACGGGACTTTTGGCATAGTTATAGATTGTACTTGCCCGCCCCTAGTCCATTTTTCATTTATTTCAGCCCGGATTCATGTTCTGTATAACGGTATTCAGTTTCTACCGAAACTTTATCTATATTTTAACGGAAGCATTTTGGCCAAGTGCGCCATTTTTAGCAGAAGATAGCCCAAGGGTACGCTTAGAAATTTTCCTGGAGTGAAATAAAACAATCTAAGCAGCGCATAAAATACTTTCGAAAAAATCATTAATATTTATTTCTTTACATGCAATATATATATTTTTTTTTCATACAGTACACGAAATAAAATCACGACGATTTTATTACGTCAGTGCGAACGTCGGCTGTCCTTTCATTTGATATGGCACACGGTATTGTCCTTAACGTTTTTTTTTTCTATTTTCTTATTTTGTCTCCTAAAAGCCGGAGATAGAAAATTCATTTATTTACGCAACACATCCATGTTTGGGTCACAAACATTTATATTTAAGTATATCAAATTTCAACTTAATCGGTCCTTTAGATTCGGAGCAAATTGACTGTAACAGACAGACAGACACACTCTTTTTTTTTTTCTTTTAATACGGACGCTTTTACGAACGTGCACGGCTTTCTTAATTGTTCTCACATGCATAATTTCAAAATGAATGATGTAACCAATATTTTGTATTTAATTATTTTTTTATTTAAAAGAGTGTCCGTGGAGTAACTTGCCCATTCTTCTCCATAGGTACCTACTACGCTTTGGAATGGGCAACTAGCTTCATATTTTTGACCGACCCCTTGACAATTCAAAAGTACCTAAATGGTTTAATTGATATAAATGCTTTGAGTTTGAGTTTGAGTCTGACACGAGTGTTTTATAAGGGTTCCGTTTTTTCATTCGGACACACGGAACCATTTGAAAATTTAATCTGTCCCCATATATAGCAATCGGCACTGTCGCTGTCGGTGCGAAGTACTAAAGTGCTAAGGCCAGGTACAAAAGCGACCCATTTGCGCGGCTGACACAGTTTGCGCTGATGCTCGGTAGTCGGTACTCTACATGTGTATCTACACTCTATACAAAATATTGTAAAGCAGTTTAAAAGAATAACGGTGGAGTTTTTTGCCCATTCTACTCCATACGAAAACTACCTTTTGAAACTAGAATAGAATCAAATCATTTTTTTTTTAATTTTCACGTTCAAAAGTGCCCTAAAAGGGTCTATTTGAAATAAATGATTTGAGTTTGACTTTGTGTTATGGAAAACTGGCACGATGCGAGTCGCAACGACACGTTATAAATATTCGTATGTATAGTTATGAAACCGTCGGTAGCATTATACTACTTTAATACTTGTATACATTTTTGTATGGAGGTGTTCCAACTGGCGCGAATAGCTGCGTGACTTCGACGCTTGTGTTGGAAAGAGGATGAAAACTACATGTATCTACCTACCTAGTCTTGCAATAAATATTGTCACAAAGATTTTTTTTTATTGCAAATCATATTTATTACTTTTTACAGTGTGTTAGTTTAATACATAAATATAAAACAATTTAAAATATAAAAATCTTATTCGAAGCGGTCTCCATTGGCTGCAATACAGTCCTTTAAACGTTGAGGCCAGTTATCAATAGAAGCAAGCACTCTTTCCATGGGAAAATTCTTCACTGCCAATCGTATGGATTGTTTTAGGGACTCCAAATTATCATGGCGTTTAGAGCAAGCCGTACTCTCTAAAACTGACCATAAATCATAATCCAGCGGATTAAGATCGGGACTAGACGACGGCCAGTCTTCAGCTCTGATGAAGTCCGAAACGTTCACTTCCGACCAAGACTGCGTGGACCGAGCTTTATGACCCGGCGCCGAGTCTTGTTGGAAGGACCATACTTGGTTATTGAATATGGTGTTGTTAAGGGGCTTAACTACCTTCTCAAGAATGGTATCTTGATACACTTGTGCCGATGTTTTGATACCTTTTTGACAAAAATATGGCTCTGTCACTCCTTCATAGCTAACACCCCACCAACCATCACTGAAGTCGGATAATGCCCACGTTGCACTCTGTCGACAAATTGGGAAGCTTCCTTAGAGCTTTGAGCATAAATACGGTCATTTTGTTTGTTAAAATGTTGCTCAATTGTAAACATTTTCTCATCCGTAAACAATTTTTTTCTGTGACCTCCCTTTGCGTACCGCTTCAGTAGTTGTTTCGATTTTACCACCCTATTCTTTTTTAAATTATCAGTTAAAAAATGACCAGTGTGTCTCCTAAAGGCTGCAAGTACCAAGTCATCTTTTAAAATACGCGACATGGTTCTGGGTGCTATCTTCATCTCCCGAGATAAAATATTTTGCTTTCGGACAGGATTTCTTCGAATTCTTTCCCTGACTGCTTTGACCACCTTTTTCGTACGAACACTACGTGGACGGCCAGATCTTTTTCTGTCTCAAACAGAAGAGGTCCCATTGTACCTATTAATAGCCCGGTACACAAACATTTGACTAATACCAAGCGTATGGAGTTTTAAAAATTGAATTTGGCTCCATACCAACTTTGTGTAATGCAATAACAGCGATTCGGTTTTCTTTATCACCCCATTCCATTTTAATATCGCAAAATATTGAACAATGTATTGGCGCCATAATTAGAAATCACAATGAACAATAGGTAGTATAAAAATTATAGATTCCAAATTCAAATATAATAATATCTTTCTTATTTTTAATTGTAACAGTATTTATGGCCAGACTAAGTATAATAAATTAATAAGACTAACATCACAAGCGTGCTCTATCTGTTGAGTGTGCGCTTTCTGGGCGCTTGCACAAAGGCTAAAGTATTAATGTTGCTAATTATGAAACGCTAATTTGCTTATCCACAGAGCGAAATCACATTAAGGCACTGCGAACACCAAAGGGAATAGTAATTCTTTTATATTCTCGTTAGCGTGTTCACGTTAATTCTTTGTTTTTGATTGTCCTTTTGTGAGCATATATACAGGGTGACTGTATATATGCTCACAAAATATGTAATTTGACGTATCCTTTCCAGGACGTGGGAGTGAGACCCATTTGCAACAGTTAAGAACACCATAAAGCTTCGGAAAAAATTCATGGGATTCGATAAAACCCAATTTTTATGTTTTTTGAAAATTTCAAGGAAATCGTTACTAAATAGGTATCACTTTTCTCTAAACTCTCAAATTCCTTCATTGCCTTTCCATACGTTTCTTATAAAACAAACCTTTTGATGTAACCAAAGTTTCTAAAACATCAAACAGGTAAAAGTTAAAGGATTTTAAAATAATTAGACTCGGTTTGACATACTTTACTTTTTGTTAATATTTGCATGCCATTGTTAAGGCAAACGTGATGATCTGTTTTTATCTCTACTTTTAACATCTCTTGCATGCTGACAATTTTATTTTACTCATGTTTGAGCAAATAAATGATTATCTTATCTTAAGAAGTTTACTAACCATTTTCAAAAATAATCTGCATTCATAAACTTTGACACCAGTTATGTCAAAATTTTACTAAGGCATTAAGCGTACAAATTACGGACAACGTACAGAACTTAAAAAAATACTTAGAGAGTCCGATGAAACAGTCGATAATGCTGGAAAAGGTCAAATTTGCAAATTACTGAAATATTTAAAAAATGTGTAATAATCTTATTACTTAACTGGTTTATGCCATCCCAGTACTTTCTAACCCCTGGGACTCCTCAGTGCTTCAGAAAGCACGTTAAGCCGTTGGTCCCGGCTGTCATTCGTGGATCTTTGACAGTCGTTACGGTTCGTCAGAAGCCCGATCAGTTTATGCTGATCTCGCATTGCATAGGATTTCCGTACAATGCGAGGTCAGCCGTGTGTACTCCCATAGTAAACACTTAAGGATTGTATACAAACTACCTAACAAACAAGCTGCTTATTTCACATTTCTGATATAAAATCGCTTTCTTTACAGCTCAAAAAGTTCCATCAGCACACCATAAACCACACAAGATCAGCAAACCAAAGCGAGGCGTGAAGAAATCCAACGGTTTACACGGAAGACCCATCCCCGGTTTGTACAACTAAGGAACACCACTCTCACGTGAGTACATCGTAGTTGGCTATGGAAGTCCCTGAAGCGACTGCAAACCAAAGTAGGTCGCGCAGACGAAAAGAGAAAACAAACCCATTGTGAGTATGGTGTTCCCGAATATACAATACTCAATATCTTTATTGCTTTACCATAATGTGTACCTACTTAGGTGGTACCTACAATGTTACTCCTGAGAACTTTGCGCACTACACACTCATTTCATGGTGCGGAATTATTTTATCATAAGAAGAAAATTTCATAAAGGCGGGTCCTACAGAATGGTGCAAGTACCTACCAGTTTATTAAAACAAGTTTTAATATTTTGAAAAAGAGCACAAGCTACAAGCTAATGCATGATACCTTTTTACTAAAACATTCAAAAAGGTATCACTATAGGTACGTAAGTAATATTACATCAAAATTTCTATCAATTTACGCAAAAGGTCTTTATAATCTTTAAACCTTGCATTAGTGTAAGTTGGACCCGTTGGCATTGCAATCAATAATTAATTCATAACAGACCCACGAACACTTTAGTTAAGATCGAAAGTGCCAAAATTGACTAACGTAGTTCTGAAATGAACATGTTTTAGTTTCTCTTGACTTACAGCCAACAGTTATTTTATTCTAGAGTCTAAATGTGTTCGCGTTAAATCGCATTATTACGTAAATGGATTGGAGTCCGCTTGAGATAATGTTGGCGACATCATCAGTCCAATCCGATTGGTTAGCGGACCGACGATCCAGCTAAACGAATTTGGTTCTAATTAGCATTCTATCGAAGTCGTCGGAAACGTTTGAAAAAATCCAACCAGAGTCGTATTCCTCTATTTTAATCCAAAACTCCTTTATTGCATAAAAAGGAAAATTCTTTGCAAAACCAGTGTGACGTTGAGTTTCATTTGATTCGCCATTGTTTGATTTTTTGACTAGCAAGACGAGTACAAAGGGAAATAGCTAAAATAAAGCTACCATTTAATGGGTACGTCTTTCATTGACTTGATATGCCCTGGCGGCTAAGAGTATGTCATGCTCACTCAAATGTCTCGCTGCTGGTGGCGTGTGTGTTGGATCATTGAGTTCTCTTCAAAATGGTTGAGCTAAACGGTGCTGATCCATGCGTCATGTTCGTGAACGGGCGCCATGAGTAGGGACTGGTCATCTCTTATCTGCCACGGCTTATTTTAATTTTTGAATTGTTTTTATCTTTTTATTACGGACGCTTTTTTACGTACACGTCTTTCTAACATTGTTCTCACATGTATAATTTCAACATGAATGATGTAAACAATATTATGTAAGAATATTTTTTTTTTAAAAGAGTGTCCGTGGAGTTTCTTGCCCGTTCTTCTCCATAGGAACCTACGCTTTGGAATGGGCAACTAGCTTCATATTTCTGACTGACTGACCCCTTGACAATTCAAAAGTGCCTGTAAATGGTTTAATTGAAATAAATGCTTTGAGTTTGAGTTTGAATATTTGGGAATTCGATTCTGATATTGCCAAATTCGAAGTAAAAAAGTGTTGGTCCTGAAGGAAACACCAGCACGCGGAACATGACCACCATAGAAACGGTTTTGTCGACAGAAGAATAGACAAAATGACAGATACTCGTAAACAAACACAATCTCCGTAGAAAACCCGTTTCTGTGGTTGTTATGCTACGCGTGCAGACACCGTTCGTTTCGGGTTACCTGCTACGGCGGCGTAGCAAATGACATGACAAAATGGCTACGCTTGCTTGCTGTCGTAGCAGACGATCACATGTCAATTGAGTAAATGCTATTAAATGTAGGTATAGTACATTTCTAGTAAATTCCATTGGTCCCATTCTTAAAGTAGGTCTTAAGGTGGGTAGTCGAATTAATGTTACTATGTTTTATTTTAATTTCAGCTGCGGTCATCTCCCGCTGTCAGTCAGGCGGTCTGTGCATTAATAGCGGCGGGTGTCCCATTAGCCGGGTCCTGAAGGACGAAATCAAATGTATGATGGAGCATAACAACTACGTCTGTTGTCACGTGGACCGGAAACAAATGCCGGCCAACGTGTTCTCAGATAATCATTATGATTAACGTATTTCATTATACAGGGTGTAAGGGACAGCCCTCCGCAGACTGATGGGGTGAATTCAGTATATCATAATAAGATGACTGGTACATGAAATTATTTCAGGAACGTTATGGGAATCCAATAAACCTGTTTTTTTTTTTTTTGATTAACCTACACGCATTGTATCGCTACCGTGGCAAAACGCACGTAGCGAACGGCAGTCGCTGACGGCAGCGAGCTTTCAGAAGCCCTCCCCGCCACCCCGCGGTGCTTGAACAGCTGATTTCACGCGTAGATCATTAGAGAATTTCAACAACCATTGCTGTTTTTTTATTTTAGCTGTTTTATTTACATGAATAGAGTACTGCGTACAGAGAATGTAATTTTAAATTGAAATAAAGGAATAGTAACTGAAAACCCGATAAAAAAAAAAAAAAACCTGTGATAATTTTCAGTGTAATATGATTCAAAATAAGGAGCTGAATGCACCCTCTTAGTTTGCGGAGGGCTGTCCCTTACACCCTGTATAATATTTAAAAAAACTCAGTTATTTTCACTTGTTAGTTTTTTTTTCTATCAATAACATCAAACAACTTACGTTTTCTTTGAAACATTTTTGTTGTCATGTCGCTTTCACGTCAAGCGAGATCAATATCTATTGAATATAATATGAAGATATTCAGGTGCCTACAACAAAGCGTAGTTTAGAATGCTTCCATAGTTCGTGTCTATCAGACCGTATGAATAAGACAATATGCGCGGCTCCGTTTAAGTGAGAATCGAGGTATCTGCTCCTTTGGGACTGGTTCCAAGTGCTACCTGTCTGCCAACTTTGGATATACCTACTGAATATGTTTTGTACCTTCAGCATCTACTGGTTTTGTTTTACATATCTAAATTGAAATTCTCTATAGCTACGCAAGATTTCTGAGATAACACAACACGCATCGAACAACACTGAAATATTTACGTAAAAATGTTTTCCTAGTAAAATACATAGTTCGCTAGTCTTACACAAGTTTGTTCCGCGGCTGAACGTTGGTTGGTAAATGTTTAACTCAATGCTTAACGACATAATCTGACGTCGCACTGTTATCCAAACCTGACTAATGAAGTTTAGTTAGGCTGGCTCGTGCGATCCAATCTCCCACCAGCCCTAATGCTGTGCTATAAAGAATTGTACTGGATGTGTTAAGAACAGTTTACGTAGCGACATTATACAAAAAAATCTTCGAGCCTAAATGTTTATTGCAAAATTTTTGTTTAAATTCGGTCTGATAGAGGTTTTGCGTTGTCTGTTTTTAACGTAATCTTCTGTCTGACATAGTCGTCAATAGATACAATTTATCCGATAGTTTCGAGGCATGGCATGTCCGGGTATAAGGCACGCGTCTCTGGAGGCACGTAAAACAAAGTACCTACAATCAGCTCCGATTGATTGTGGGTTCTGAAAAGGTCAAATGAAGCAAACTCGGACAGCAGATACTTTTATATTTTTTGTTTATCATTGACAAATTATGTTCATGGATTATAAAAATGAATTAGATTATTCCCTTCAGCAAACGCTTTCATGGATGAAATTAAATTCTCTCCGCTACTTCACAACATTTTACGGCTTAAATCTATTTTATAAGGTTATAATACAAAAGTCACCATGCTTGTGAAAGATGAAAAATTGTATTGTGTCTCCAGCTGGGGCGGTGTCGTTTCTAGTTAGGAAGAGTGTTGGCTCTAATTCAGCTCGCTCGGATATTGCAATTTCCATGCAGCTCACGCCCACTGCGCCTCCCTTCCATTTCGTTTCATATTGCGCTGCAGTAACAACACTTGACGTTTATGAATCTAATTTCGCAGGTAATACCACAATCTGATTGTCAAACTAGTGGTATGTAGATTTCCAGGTAAAATGCGGCGGGAATTACACTCTGATGTTTCACTACTCGCTGTTTCCGAAAAGTTATTAGTGGGAATTCTCATATACTTAGAAGATGGAAACCGTTTGCTTCCACTAGTTCAAACATCGCCAATATTTGTTTAGGTTTCGTACAATATAGGATTTCATACAATAGGTTTGAACGTTCTATTGCCCCACAAAAGATTTTCCTCAACAACAGGCCACTGCCGACCCTTTTAATTAAAGAAAAAATTGACGCTTTGTAATATTTTTAATTTTATTCACAATCCGTGTATTGTTCTGTGAGGCGAGGGTCGGCCGGAGGGCACACCGCTGTTATAATATTCAGCGTCCATACCACAATGTTTTATTTAGCCATCTCGGTGGCTTCAATATTCATCACTGTACTCCAAGCCCTCTTAGCTTCTGAATAAAATACTCTAGGCCTTCTCCACGTCTACATTTAGGGTTTTGATTCATTTTTAATATGGCTCCCAATGGTTATGTTAGTAGCAGAAAATTATTAACCCTATATTTTTAATATATAACGCTTTTTCGAAAAGAAGCATAAGTAATGTAAATTATTAAATGATTTGAATTTCAAATAAACACCGCATTTGAAAAACAGATTCACAGCCCAGCTCTGTGAAAAATTACGTTAACCCGGAAAGTAGTGCGACATTTTAAAAGATAAAAATATTCAAGCAAATAGCGCCCATTAAGAGACAGCAAGCACAAAACTTATGAGAACAAGAGTCAGTCGGCGAGCAAAATGGATATTTGTTGAGTCCGAAAGCCGTTGGGCGTTCGTGAAGGAGAGGACGACTGAGCGCGGGACGTGACCGCACTTTTCAAGTTATACCTCTTTTACATCTCCATCCTTTAATATTAAATGTGTTTGAGTTAAAACGACTTATTCTTTAATTTTCTTTTAAACTTTTTCCTCGAAACTTGATAGGCACGCAGTGAAATAAATTCAATTAGGACGATGACCCTTTTCAAAAGCTTTTTGCTTCTGTTTTATAATTCCATCAGTCTAATTATTTGATGCTTTACTTTTACGCCTCAATTTGTACCGTGGTCCATGGAAATGGAACTACGAGTTCATTTCGCATGGCTCTACCCTTGAACGAAGCAGTTTGGGTACATATTTATACATTGGGAGGTGAAATCTTAGAGCGAGGCCACGATTCCCAGAACACCAAAGCTACCAAAATGCTCTCTGACCTGACATTTATTTCATATTCCGCAAGACTCCCTTCTGATTACATTACATTCGCGATAAATCACTTATGGTGGTGTCTGCTGCTGACGTAGGTTACCTCACAAAATGTTGGGAACGAGCCCAACTAGTTCTCACAATTCCTTCAGGACTTCGCTAAACGCTATTGGTATCAAAGTGTCAGTTCAACCGAGCAACCGCAAGCCCCTTAGCGTTGGAGAAGTTAGTGTCGGCCCGACTTGTACCCCTGTCTACGTCGCTAGTTGATTACTATTCCACTTCGAAACCGGCTGCACGTTCCATCTCTTAATTTGATCAAATATTTCTCACTGAGCGCACAGTGTAAAGCGTTTAACATTTTCGGTTGTTAGAGGTGGTGCGCTCGTGTTCTGAGGTCTTTACCACAAACATTGGCTGACGTAGTGAAGATGTGGCTACATGAATTGACACCATCCCGTCGTTAACAAGATGAGATGAACTTTATAGTTCTTAATATAAGATTTATGCCAAGAGTTTGCAACCACAAATCGCTTTGAAGGATAGAGAAATGTAAGGGTTTCTAGCGCGGGCAATAATCAAAATGATATGATATGGCGTAAAAATCTATGTAAGTTAACTCTTTAAAGCAGTAAACACGGCACGTAAACGGGTTTCAATAGGCACGAGGGGAAGTTGAAGGCGTCTTTAGCTATATAGCTCTGTTACCTAATATAATGTGCTTTGACAATGCTCATGCAGTAACACCTCCACGTGAAGAAAAACACAGACATGAGCCTACAATAATGTACAATACCTTTACATACATAAACCCGTTAAGCTTAGCATCCGTCATAAAGAAAAAGAATGGTCAAAGGTGAAAGGAATTTGGAATAAGCGGTACCTATAGGCGCAGATCAAAGAGCATGATCACAAAGAGATCGAAGGACACGAGGCTTTGGTCGGAGGCTTTCAATCGAAACCTTCTGAAGAACAGAGAATTGCCCTGATCGACGCTTCTCAGATACCAATCACGGATCTGTGCCGATTCTGTCGCAGATAATATTGGTTAAATCGGTGTCTTTTGTGTCAAAGGACGTTTGATGTGAAAACACTAATTAGTGACATTGATTTTATAGGTCTTTCTTTCACTGGCGTGGTAAGCATTTAATTTCGACGGGTACCTACAGCATAATTATTGTAACATCAAATGGAAATTACGACACAATTTCAATCCGAAAACGCCTATTGATAAACTCATTCGGTTGACAAATGGATTGGTGATCTGATCGCTGCGCGCTGTTTGTTTTTTATTATCTCACAGATGATGTAGAAACCGTACATCGTTCAAGAGATGATTTTCCATTCTTTACCGGTCCTAGTTTAGAAATATGGTATTTTGGTCAGTATTTAATTAATATGTCTGAAAACAATGTCGCAGTGGGTGACACAGCAGCTTTTGTTAGGTCATCACGGCGGTGGAAAGTTTGGCATCCCTCGGACGACGACGGCGCGACATCAATCATATTTTGACATTCGATTTTTTCCGTCCGCCCCTGCCTGCGGGATGATGTAGGGATAACTTTTTGAAGTATTGTCACTTTTATTACACGAACGTCGAGCTTAAGTTCTGACAGGACTCAGGATCAAATTGAGGCAAAGAATTGAAAGTATTGAAAAGGTTTTCTATAGATGTTATTGTTAAATCTTGTCGATTTCAGTTCAATTTAGTTAGGAAATTCGCAGTTATTTTTGGTAGGTACCTTTCATCTTTAAAAATACTTTTCTTTAAAAACGAACCTAAAATTTTAGAAATACGTGCTCTAACGTGTGTGTGCCTTATATTCACACTTCACACACACAGCTATCCACCGAAAACTTGCTGAAAAGTGGAAAAAATATAATACTCTTGAATCTTTGCTGTTTACAAGATCAAGGGTCTAATTACCAGCACTGGGAGCATATCTAATTCAGTATTTAATAAAATTATAGCAGAGGTAATCAACAAACGGGCGGGCCTGTAATCCGGGCCGTCCTAGCCACGCCCGTAAATCACGGGTGCGCGACGCAATTTATCGCTTTGGCCCCACATTCGCACACGCAAACGCATCGCTTTTTATTGCGTCATAGATACCAGTATTCACACATAGTGAATATAATTTACTATCCCTGGAGCGACAACCCTCAAGACATGCCGCGATACCAATAAAATATTAGTTCTCGTTTCAGATTTTCTGGAAGACAGATTTCTGTTAGGATGAGAAAACAAATTGAATAACAAAATAAATAAGAAATGAATACATTTCAGATTACGTCGGAAACCAATAGAAAGTATATAAATTACAGTTAAAAAAATTATAATAAAAATACCTTTCATCCGTTCCGGTGTTGAGATAAAAAAAGATTAAAAGAAAAATATAAAAGCATTTCGTAATGTATATTTTTATGACAAACGACCTGTTATCTCAGGATAAAAGCGTTGTAAATATTTGTAAATGAAACGACATTCTTTAATCTCTGGCATTTCTGTGAAATAAATAATTGCCTACAGGTAATTGTACATCTACCTTAAAAACGACTTTGTTAGGAAATAAAATACGTTTAAATTTGTATACAAACAAGATAAGCTTCTCATAGCGTAACCATAGACACGAGCATCCATTGATCCATTGTTGAAGATTGACTCCGCTAAAAGGATGAAAACTTAATAGATTCGTTTTAATTAAAAATAAATAACAGGCTTGTGCCACTAGCGCTCGCCTTAAGGTGGATACAGACATTGCGAGGCATGCGCCGCGCACGCACGCCTCGATATAAATTTCCATTGGCTCACCGCGAATATGAACGTCCACACATTGCAAAGCATGCGATGAGCGTCATGCGCTGCGCATGCCTCGCAATGTCTGTTTCTCACCTTGGTAACAAGCAACATTAAGGTATTAAGCAACACTAAAGGGGCGGGGCCTCGTCAAGATCGTTTCTAACGGCCAACTTCAGCACCACGCGCACTCATTGGTGAAATCGAAAAGCGCGCACTTCCCCGGCTTTCGAAAGCGAGAGGAAAGATGATACAAATCAAAAATCTATTCTCTCTATATATTTCTCTATCAATCTATTTCTATAATAAATAATTTATTTGACTATAAATAGGGTAATAATTTGCATCCTAATACAAATATTTTAAATCGTCATCTCACTGGACAGGCACTTACTTACCTATCACGTATTTTACATTTTTGCCAACTACCACATGCCATATCCCTGAGGTCCGCAGTATGCATAAACAAATATTCAAACCTGGATTTACGAGCACAGACACCTCAGGGAGTTGTCCTGCCCTCAGCATCCGGCTTCCGGACTACGGAACTGCTCAACATTTACAGAAACTGGATGAGCTACGTTCCAACGTCCGAACAGGAACAGAATGAAAAATAAACCTATCAAAAAGTTTGACGATGAATAAAGGGGAGAGCGGGCCACTCTGAGCAAAATTTTTCGCATTTACTCCGTTATATTTTTTTAGAGAGAAGTTAACGCAGCGGCCATTTTTCACCATAATTCCGAGAGAACTACAATACCTACGTTTGTGGGTAGAAACTTTTGAAATTGTAATTAGCACACTCTCGTTACTGGGTTTTCTCTATTATGTGTATTGTACTGGGTTTTGAAGAGGAAATACGCGAACAAAAACGCTTGTTTCAAGGGAGAAATATCCATTTTACAATAGATTTGTTTCCGCTGAAAGCTGTACTGTTAAATAGAACAATGAGTGTAGTCGGCAGTGAGAAACTTATTTATTTCGAATGTTTAAAACAATTTTATTCCATTGTTTACTGCACAAGACATATATCCGCGTAAGTACTACAAATGAGATCGTTTATGTAGGAATATATTGCCACCCCTTAGTATAAAATCGAAGATAGGTACTTGGTGTCCGTAATAATTCTTTTACTACGATTTTATGGGTTGGCTCGGTAATAATTTATGCTCCCGACCCTTCTGTGGTCGCAGATCAGTTTGAGAGACGAAGATAAACATACTGTGTGGCACCTGCGCGACACCTGCGTAGATATGGGTAGACGGAGTTCAACGCTGTGAATGACCCAATAAATTTTTAATAATTCCCAAAAAAAACACATTCCCAACAGAATAATATAGTGCGCATATATTCAGTTAAAAAGTAGTTCACTTTAACAGTAATCATGTTAGCAAATAGCAGGCAAAATTAAACTCATCAAGCACCACAGGGGTAAACACGCGAGAGGGTAGAGTCAGCCAGTCAAACTCGACCAGCGTCTACACAAGTAACAGGTAACTTTATATGGAAACTTCTTGTTGTTAGCGCGTTGTTCTAGTTTTTGTGCCAACGGTACGTATATGTGTGTTGACACTGCATAATAAATGTGGAAACGCTAAGTTCGCTGTGCAACTTTGAAAATAGAATTGAATTCGTGTATGCCGTAATTTATTTTCAGTGCTGGGTACACAACGTAGAACGTAGCTCTTCGAGGCAGAAAATAGTGAGTTTATTTGTAGAACAATATGGTATTTTTTTTAATTTATAAAATGTAATATTCCGATCCCAAATTCACTTTATTAAAAATTGTTATGAATCTTGTGTTCAAATCTAACCAACTTCCTTTTTTTGCAGTGGCCCGGCGGAGCGACATCTAGAAAGCTATACCTAAAGCTAAAATGCATATATGCGAACAACGTGAGTTTGAACCAGCCCAGCCGAGTCAGCTTCATCCGGAATTTTGTAATTGGCCAAACAGGCGGAACAAAAAAATTGGGCCAGCACAAATGCACGGAACGGGTTCCACGGAAAATATTATGGTCTACATCAACCTACACGACCCTCGTTACGAAAATATATACTTTTCTTCCTTTCTCCATATTAAGAATATTAAAATGAGCAAACAAGACGAGGACGGGACCGTGTATAGCTTGCGAATATTCATGAGCAGAATGTGGGACAAGGGGAAAGTTTCGACACTTTGAAATAAAATATAATAGACGACGTATATTTATTAACCTAATCTGCTTAAGTATTCTTAAAGAGTCTTATAGAACCCTGTAAGTAATCACAGATTCTGATTTGTTACAGGGTTCTTTATGACTTTAAGAACGCGGGTTAAGCGGATTATTCGTCGTCTATTGTAGGTATTTTATAAAGGTAAAGTCACGCCTGAGTCAATTTAACTACTTTGAAATATTCAGAAATCGTTAAAATCTACGTAGGTAGGTAAATATCACACTTCACACTAATATTATAAAGGCGAAAGTATGTGAGTGTGTATGTTTGTCTCTTCTTCACGCTAAAACTATTGAACGGATTTGGATAAAATTTGGCACACAGATATTTTATAACCTGGATTAACACATAGGATTTTCTTTTCCCGATATTCCCACGGGATCGAAACTTATGCGGGTGAAACCGCGGGGCGCAGCTAGCATGAATTATTTCTGAAAGTTACGTTCTGTTTAATTGAACAAACAAAAACTTTCAGTAACTTTTATTTCTCAGTGTAATAAAGTTCACAAGCAAATTGTTATATTGTGTAAAGAGAAACTGAAGCATTTGAAAGAAAGAAAGAAAGAAAGAACGTACGCGCTACGTAAAGAAATCACGTCTCTTTTGTGTACTGCCGGCTCTCCAACTTAATTAGAATTTAGAAACTACAAGAGTTAAACGAACTTTTATATTGTTACTATATTACTTTTTATTATGATTGGTTAAGGGGCTCGTAGGTAAATGATAACAGCTGCACGGGTCGAGGTTTACTCTTGCCGCGGTAGATTCGTGGATGACCATCCATTACATATGGAGACCGCTCCGTGACTCGGAAAGCACGTTAATCCGTTGGTCCCGGCTGTCATTCGTAGATGTTTGGCAGTCGAAGGATAGTCAAAAGTCGAAAATTCTGACAGTCTTACCAAGGGGTATTGTGTTACCCAGTAACTGGGTCGAGGAGGTCAGATAGGCAGTGGCTCCATGTAAAATACCTTATAGTATGCAGCTGTATCCGGTTAGACTGGAAACTGACCCCCAACATAGTTTAATAAATAAAGTTGTATTAGTGAAAAAAATGAAGCAATTTTTTTATATTGTAGTAGGTAGATAAAGCACTGGTCGTAGTAATAAAGATAAAATAAAAACAGAAAGGTGATTGGATATTTTCTATTTTAATTCAAACAAGAACCAGTACCAACCAGTATAACCAAGTATTTCAGCGGAAATATGAATAGGAAGAACTTGAATAAAACACCTTCAATGTACACTCGCGCCAGCTGTAAATAATTCCAGCTTATAACTCGCATGCCTCTAACAATGGGCGGCTCCATCCGTTTCCACTATGGCTGGCCATAAATAACTAAATACACAAAACTGAACGTTTATATCTCTTTGATTAATCACTGCAGAAACTGTGAATGAAAATAATTGACGTATGTAATACTAGTTTAACCTTTTTTTTGGATTAACTCCTACCTCTAAAAGTCTGTTACTGACTCGTGATGAATAAAACATTACCACTATGTATAGCCAGAATATTGCTGATAGAAGATCTAAAATATACTATTATGAGAACAGATGATGCTGCTCCAACTATCCTTTATCTTAAGTTTTATTGGAAGCATCCTTTCCCCCAATCGGTTTTTTTTTCCAGGTAAGCTTGGTCATAATTAGTTCCTTTATACAAGAGCTATTTTAAAGTGTAATCTAGCGGAGTATAATTTTTTATTTTACTTATTAGCAGCAACCAAAAAGGCTAATTAGGCTTTTTCCCCTTTTTACGTTGCTCCTGGACGGGATACCGGTCTTTTAGGTAATAATTTTATTTGGCTTACATGAAAAATTCAACCAAATTTTCTGAGTTAAAACATAGTAGTATGTTTTCACTGGCGCACTAATGAATAGCCTTTTTCTTTTACGTTACCTACCCCGTTTTGTGAGGGTGTATTTAAAAATTCGCCTTTAAAATTCTCTGTGAACTCAAAATAGAATGCTTTACTGAACAATGGATGCATGAATGCTGATTTTTTTTTTTAAATATTACCTAACGGAGCGGTTTATATCGACAGTTTATGAATTGGAAGATAAAGGTAGTGGAATCTAAAGTCGGTACAGTATGTTTGAATATTAATTAAGTATATGCAGGGTTGGGCAGCAATTACAAGTAATTCAAATACGTAATTGAAATACAAATACCTACCTACATATGTGAGTGGTTGACCAAAAAGGGACCTCAAGGGAACTACGGCACCTAAAAATATTCTGGTTAGACCAAAACGAAGCTAAAATACCACAGATTAAAAAAAAAAAAAAAAAAAAAACGGTTTCCAATCCCTCCCTGGTCCCTTTTTGGTCAACCACTCACATATTTAGTATTTGTAATTCAATTACTTCTTAAAAATGTAATTTATAATTGGTATTTCAAATACCTGACGCTGGGGTACTTTGTAGTTAGTATTTCGAATACTTATGGCTCCAAAATATATTTGAACTTAAATACATTTAGCGATCGTATGAATGGGTGCATTATGCACAAAATAGCGTTCGATAGCTTTCGTAAGCAAAATGGCGACCACTAAATATGTCAATCTTTAAAGTTGGCAACGCTGCACCTGTACCGTACGTCAAACGGTCAAATTGTCAATTATCAATTGTAATTTTCGGAAATTTTCAGTGTTCATCATGAAAGGCAATTCTTCTTTTACTGATTAATAGGCTGGCCTGGATTAGTTCTATTCTATATACATAACTTGACACCTGACCTGACTGTATTTTGTAATTTGTATTTTAAATAAAAATGGTTAAAATACTGTATTTTGTATTTTATATTTCAAATACACGACTTAAAAATATTTTATAGTTTGTATTTTATTTAAAGCCAAGCATGTACTAATATTGTGCCCAGCTCTGAGTATATGTACCTACCAACCTATGTAATGCTGCTTATTTATCATTATATTATTATTACTTTGTACATCGATATCAATCGCCAGTTCAAGCTGTAGCTATAGCTTCTTTTTTAAACTTTGCCCCACACTAGGAATTTCTCCTGCGTTGTGGGTGCGTTTACAAACATTTAAACTCACATAAACAAACAGCCAGACTCGGAAAAACTACTTGTAGGTCATACAAATATTTGTTCCGTGCGGGAATCAACCGCGTCAACCGTGCCATTACTATAAATAAAAAAGTAAATGTTTTGCAAAACATGTCCAAAGGCACAGTATATAAATATACTGTACTTATATTAATTTATTATACTATGCTGAAAGGGTTTCTGAAAAACATATCGTCTCTGTATTTCGTAAGAAAATAATAAGGAAAATTCCAGCACACATACATATTTGACCATAAACTTTCATCGAATTAGCCACCGCCGATGGAACCCGGATATTGGGAACAAAATAGACTTTGCACAGTATTTTTACGCGCCACATAGTTTAGTACGCGTAGTCCATACATCATTGTACAAGGTAGTTTCCGTGTTGTGTGTTGTGGAAAAAAACAAAAAGTATCCGCCATTTGTCATTGTTAGGAAGTTATCACCTGCCGCCCGTTAGTGTACTCTGCGCTGATTAGAGAGAGCCAAGTCTGCGAAACCTTAATTTTTCAAACTGATGGATGACTTTAAATTTTGACTCTGAGAGATTTTCTTTTTGTTCAGGTGCCTAGGTATCCGATGTGTAGGTAGATGCAGTTTAATATAAATTACCACTCTATTCATTACAAAGTAGGTACCTACATTGTCAATGTGTAGTTAGATTAGATAGGTAATTTTGCTTTATGCGACAGACTAACTCCGGAAAATGGGCTATTTTATATAAATAAATTAACCACTGCTTCTCTTGTTTTTAGCTAGTCTACAAAACCAAACCTTATTGTAGCATAAAAAAGTAAGTTCAAAAACTAAAACCCGACTACAGAAAAACACGCTCAAGAAAGTATGAAACAAGAAAATAATCCCGACAAAAATCAGGACATAGGTAGGTACAAAGATGGTCAAGGTAAAACCGTGGTCGCTTGCCTGTACGAGTACCCAAAATTATAATGGTATGCGATGACGGCTAGTCGGGTTTTAGTTTTTGAACTTACTTTTTATTTTTTTATTTTGGGGTTACAATTTCGTGATAAAGTAATAAGAGTAATCTTACGTATTATTTGATTACTTTTACGATTTTTTCTAATTGCTATGTTAAAATACAAACATAAACAAAACTCACACACATAACTACACTGGATCGCAAAAATTGAGAGTCGCTAATAAATGGCGTGATAGTTTCTTAAATACATAAGACTAATTTGCGAAACTATAGTATATTGTAAATGACTGATTAATAAAAACCTACGACGAAACAGAAAAATATTTAATTTAAGTTAAGACAAGAATGTATATTGCACCACTCACCTAAAATAGAGACCCACACTAATCCAATCCCCTACCTACACACACGCATACACACAAATTCGCTGGCGCACTAATTTCTATATTTAAAAAATGTGAACAAAATGCGGTATAGCTTGGCTTATCAATCAAGTAACAATAATTAATTAATTTTACTTTATCCTGAAAACATCATTGCTTGCCAAACTGTAAACTTTAATGAATTTGTCATCATTTGACCATTAATAATGCAGGTACACGAGAAACATGAACAATTCAATATTTTAAAGGTAAGAATAAGAAAATACCGGCCATGTGCGAGTAGGACTAGCACACGAAGAGTTCCGTACCACCGCGCAGTATTTAGCAAAAAATACACGTTTCTTGTATCCCCTCCCCCCCTTAATTTCCAACTTTATTTTATTTTTTATTATTTGATGTTATGCGGTAATAGATAAACGCAATCCGTGAAATTTTATACTGTCTCCTTAAATATTACGGTTCATAAGATACAGCCCGCTGACAGACAAACAGACGGACAGCGGAGGCATAGTTAGGGTTAGATAGACTTGGATTATTTCAATTTGATATTGCGATAATTAAACACGCGAACATTGACAATTGTGTTTATTTTAATGGTTTCCATTAATTTAATCTTGAAAAATTCAGGTTCATGTTTTCAATTTCGTAAAACATTGTATTAAAATAATTGCCTTTGCCAATGATTGTGAACAGAATTCGAATTTTCATAAATTGAAAGTTGAATTTTGTAGTAGGCACGGTTTCGTATTAAAACTCGTTTTAATATTTGAGTAGGCAACACCGAAATGGATTGGGTCCATTTAATATCTCTATTTGAAATTTCTGTGTACTACAGTTTATTTTTATTTGATTGAAAACGATGAAAATACGAGGAAGTGGTCTGCAAATGAACCGTTTTTAATTTGATAAGTGATCTATACATACTCGTATAATAAAATCGTAGTGAAGTGAAAACTGAAAAAAAGAATTGCTACGATGTCTGGTATCGATTCTAATGCCGTTTTTAGTTTTTTTTTCTGCTTGTCTGTTTGTCTGAATGTATGTTCCAGCATGACGCAAATCCTACCGGACAGATTATATTAGAATTTTGCATAGATATTCCCTCTAAGTCTGGTTAAACTGTACGGTATTAACAGTTCATATTCTAATACGCATATTGTAAAAGGACGCGCCAACAGGTTAGGATACAACAGATAGTTACCGATTTAACTTTTAAAATGTTTATCATCACGCTATACCTTTATGGAGCTAAACAGTCAGTCATGAAGTATATAAGAACGGCTATTTCAGCTAAGTTTCGACAAAGCAATAACTAAGCGGTTGGACGATTGCTTTGCTTTGCAAATAAACGTATTTTCTTTCTTTATTTCTTTTCTTTGCAAACCTGTGGTTGTCAGTTCGATTTCTAACTATTAGTATTTTTTGTGTTTTACATCGACTATTGTTATTTTATGTGATTCTTTTTTTTACATTTTATAATGCTAATGTAGCGGTTACCCCGCCACATACGAACTACGCATCAAAGACATGACGTCATACAAACCCTGCATCGCTCAATTAGAGTTTACCGCGCGAACGACACATGTATATAAAACAGTTGGACAGTCGGCCCGCCAGACACAAGACCCGTCTGGTTGGAGGATCCTCCCTTTTTTCTATGGTGGACGAGTGAATTTTACACCCTGTTCCTCATGCCACTAAACTAATATGTATATAATTGTACGTAGATCGTATTAGTTAACTAAAAAAGCAAAACTTCGGAAGCAATTTTTTTTTTTTTTTTTTTTTTAATCTTAATTTGTTTTGGGGTTTTTGTCTAAACAGATATGTCAACCCCATCGTGCCTTTTTGTTACCACTGTAACATTAACAATTATTGTAAGTAGTATTAATTTAACACCAACTATACTACAGTTCAACAATCTATATAACTGTTAAAAGATAGTCGTTACCGATGAAGGACTGTTATTAAATGACATAACTTTTTGGCACCTTCTGAAGTTGGTTGGGATAAGATCGATTGTATTAATCCCACGTTAAGCCTATTTAATTCCAATTCTCTCAAAAGTAACTCCCTCTCGCGCCTGTTGCGGACACAATCCATCAGCAAATGCTGCACGTCCTCAATCTGATTACATTCTCTGCAATTTGGTGAATCAGTTTTTTTCATATTCGGAAGCAATGGGAAATTGCTGCTTGTCCTAGCGATTTTAAAATCTGTGGGTAGACGTGAAATTTTGAAGTCGCTACGTGTTTACTTAGCATTTGGAATTTACCAGATTTTACGCTTAGTAAAAATCGACAAAAAATAAACGATCCCTATTTTTAAAATTATATGCGGTTATTAATTCACACAGTAAGAGGCCCAACGTCGTTTGCGTTCCTGAGGACAGTTGATGATGATGTTGATATTACGCGCAGCCTGGGTAGCACGTCATTTTTTTTGACGGTGACCAACACTGGGATGACACTCTGTTGGAAGTCAGCGACAGTGCCAGTCGTCTGCGACATATGTTTGATCATTTTAGTGTTTTGTGGAATCGCAAACCCAGTTCTGTTGTGAGAGAAATATCGGCATCATCTATCCGAAGACTGTTTTCTAACTTTGTGGCGTACTACTGAAGTTGAAATTGAACAAAATGATGAACGCGTTCTAAACAGCTGTCTTAATTCACTTCAATACCTGGTCATTTCCGTCGGTAGCAATCCACTGATCGAGTATGGTTTACCGGCTCCGCAATCATTAGCACCGCATCAAGACCGCGGAAATTGCTGCCCACAGCTCATTAGTTACCGAGCATTTCGATGCAGGGATGAAATGCCTGACGGTATTTCTGGATCTAAAAAAGGCTTTTGACACCGTTTCTGTTCCAACCCTTGTGACCAAGCTGGAAAGAGCCGGAATAAGAGGAACCCCTCTCAAATTTTTCAAAGATTACCTGTCTAGTAGAAAGCAGAGGGTTAAGATAGGAGCATATATTAGTGATAATGCAGACGTCTCATAAGGCGTGCCCCAGGGGAGCGTACTGGGCCTCACGTTATTTCTAACGTACAATAACGATCTTTGCAATTTAAAAGTCAATGGCGCTAACATTTTTTCTTACGCCGATGACACCGCTGTTGTCTTTTACGGGAATGGCTGGTCTGATTTCAAGTTCAAAGCTGAATTGGGCATGGTCCAAATAACCAACTGGCTCAATGACAACCTTCTCACACTAAACACAGCTAAGACCAACTACATTTGCTTTACCATCTCGAATCGTTCACAACCAACATGTGATCCAGTTAAAAAAAAATAACTGTAGTTGTCCAGCAAAAAGTAAGGTCTCTCAGACTAAGTATCTAGGTGTCCTGGTTGACCAAAACCTATCATGGTACGCTCACCCTGAGCACGTAACGGGAAGGGTTAGGAAACTGGGCTGGATATTTAAAACACTACGACATGTCCTCCCTACAAACATAAATAAAAAAGTAAGCCCTCATAGAAATCTCCTTAATGAAGTTTATGTGGCACTCGTGCAATTAGTTTTAGTTTACTGTATCCCCATATGGGGCGGTGCGGCAAAATTGAGATTTATAGACGTTGAAAGAGGACAACGAGCACTAATAAAAATTATGTATTTCACAAAGAAAAGATACCCTACTGACAGTCTATACCAGATTAGTGGACTGCTTTATGTTAGAAAACTATACATTACATACACGGTCCTAAAAAAACATAAGACACTTCCTTACGATACAAACATTATATTTAAAAGACGAAAAGACATGATTGCTCATATCCCTCAAACTAAAATGAAATCTGCTGCTATACAATACAACATACGATCTGCTCAACTATATATAGAGTAAACAAAGATATATACATAAAGTCAAAGTCAAAGTCAAAGTCAAATAATTTATTTCAATTAGGCACAAAAAAGGCACTTTTGAACGTCAAACATTACAAAAAATAATAAAACTGATTCTAGTCGCCCATTCCAAAAGGTAGTTTTCGTATGGAGAAGAATGGGCAAGAAACTCCACCGTTACTCTTTTAAAAAAAAAAACATTATATCTTGTATACACTTATTATATAATTATATGTGAAGACAATGCACCTAGAATAAGATTACTATACCACGATAGGTAAAAAGAATGAAAAATGAAGTAATGACATAATTATGTGATAGATGCATGGTGCTCACATACTTACAAAAATTGTAAAATTATACTATATTTCTAACATTATAATAAGTAATACTAATAATAATAAGTCAGTGTGTGAGTTCAAATAATCACAAAAAATAAAATAAAATAAATGATTAAAAAAATAAAAAAAATAATTACAATTAAATTAGCAACCAGTTCGATTTTGTCTAGATTCTGAATTGTCCTATGGAGCAGGACCAGCATGTTTCCAAGCATTTTTATCTTGGATATAATCCTCTAATTTGTAATATGCTTGTTTACAAAGTGTACTTTTTATATGAGTTTTAAATTTTCTTTCATTTAATTCTAATATATCACAAGGTATTCTGTTGTAACATTTAACACAGTACCCCATAAAAGATGTATTTACTTTAGATAGTCTGAAAAATGGTTGATCTATTTTATCTTTATTTCTAGTATTAAAATTATGTCTATCACTTATTTTATTAAAAAGATGTAGATTTTTTCTCACATACATAATATTTGAAAAAATGAATTGGTAAGGTACCGTCATAATATTAATCTTTTTAAATAGTTAAACAAGCGTATACTTGTAAAAATATTGTAATAAATTGGATTAAATCATTTTCTTATGAAGATACTGAGGCACTATTGAAACCTTGCAACACATACATAACTCACTCGCTTTATCAACACAAACCCACCCTCATCCCCATTTACATATACACATCCACCCGGATATTGTTAGTATTATTACTTTTATTGAATTTCCATTTAAACATTTACATACATACATATACACACACACACCTACCCACACACACACACACACACTCTTGTAATTAGTTATTTTAATTTTATTTTGTATGATTACCTTGCTGTGAAAGAGCGGAATCTCCTAATACAGGCATTGTTTGCTTACAAGGAGGCTCCAATCACTAATGTGTTGTTTTTTATTTTTTAATATGGTTACGAAATAAAGTTTTTTTTTTTTTAATTGGTAATATGCCGCCGAGGCAATGAGTACCATCGTGTACGATGACCACGTTCTATGTTCACCTCAGAGCAAAGGGACATTTTTAACACCGTTCTCCAAAGTGTCGGGCTCAGTCACTATAAAATGGTTTTCTTAGATGCTCTTGGTGGAACAGGAAAAACATTTATTACCACTGGCATCCTTGCAGAGGTCAAGAGGCAATGCCATATTGCAATCGCGCTAGCGTCTTCTGCAATCACTGCCACACTGCTTCCTGGGGCCCAAGTCTGCTATTTTTATAAATTCGTCATTCCAACACGATCCCATTGCCATTTTGCTAAAAGTTCGTAATCTGCTAAATTCATAATGGTCGATCATTGGTTGATCATTGTATTCCACAAACACGATACTCGTAACGAATTAAAAGAAATGAATGCACAGTGACGTTCTCATGGTAGGTCACTGATCAAAGGAACTATCAAAATTTTAGCAGATTACCGCTTAAGTCAGTCATTCATTTTTCATTATGTACGAGATTACCAATAGATGCCATTTCTTTCAATGGAGTGTCAGTGGCTGACCATTGGAAAGTCATAATGTTAGTAGATTACCAAACTTGTCAAAATCAACAATTATGAAATCAATGATAGACCATTCTGACACTATTGTAATAGCAGACTTGAGGCCCAGGTGGCAAAACAGCGCACGCCATGTTTAAGATTCCCATGGATTTAGAGAGGAACGAAACGCCTGTTTGTGGTATGTCACACAAGACTAACAAGTGGCGGGTGCTTAGGGTTTCTGCTTTCATCGTATGGGATGAATACATTATGGCAAATAGGAAAGCAGTAGAAGCTGATGGTGGTGTCATAGTTCTGTTTAGTGGCGATTTCCGGCAAACACTGCCAGTGGGGACGCGAAGAACTAGGGCTGACGACTCTACTCTATGGTCGCGAGTTCAAAGACTGCGCTTGAACATCAACATGCGAGCACGGCATGGCGGGTTTTCATATGCTCAAGAATTCTTCAATGTTCTTCAAAAAGTTGGTGAAGGCACTCTATCAGAGGAGAGTGGCCAGGTGGCCCTACTAGATACTCTTGGTAGAGTAGTTCCCACTTTAGAAGATCTGATTCGTCTGAGGTACGGGGACATCAGTCGAATACCGTACCAAGAGAATTCTTGGGTGTGTGAATGGGCCATTTTAACGCGTTTAAAACTAAATTAAAGTCCAACCTTTGTTCAAAGGCATACTATTCTATCAACGACTACTTAAATGATAAGAATAGATGGTCGCTGTGATTAACTCAAGACAATGTTTAAATGTTCTTTCTCCAGAATTAGTTTACCTACTGACAGGTTATATGAGTTTATATAATTGTTTATAATTTTACTTTATAAGTCAATTTATTTTAATTTTATTTTAATTTAGTGTTGACATAATCTACTCATTACAATGTTTTTTTATGAGTTGTATTGCAATATGTGGTTAGCTAGCGACCTCGACAGTTATTTATTTTACCTCGATGGTCCTAGTTTATCAATTGTAACTTCTAGTTACAGCTATATGTAAGCGGGCACGCCCTTTATGCCTGGAGGCTTTGTTTTCTTTTTTTTTAGATATTGTTTACGTTTAGTTATTTTTATTTCTGCTTGAGTATAGTTCTCGATGCTTTTGGTTGGTATATTGGCGTGTGCTAGCTGTCATATGGCTATTAATTATAGCTATTTAATTTATAATTTAAATTATTTTTTGCATATTGTAAATTGTCTTGCATACTGTTGTATAGAATCATTTTTTATTTTTTTTCTAACTGAACAGACAGCTGTGCTGCTGAGGAGTTTGTTGCGCCACTTCTTCTTCCCAGCAAAAGCACTAGGAAGTGGTGAAGGGTGGGCGTTTTGGGGGACTGTCTTATGTAATTTTGACGTTCGAAAAGTGCTGATTCTCAGCCTTGTTTGAATAAATGACTTTTTAATTTTGAATTTTTTAACGCCCAAAAATGATCAAGCTGCAGCGAACAACCACAGTATTCTCTCGCAAATTGAAGGGAGCGAAGTGATATACACCTCCATTAAGACTGTTGTGGAGCAATATGATGCCACACATCACCCCGTAGAATTTCTGAATTCGCTAACGGCAAGTGGACTTCCGGCGCACACCATCCAGCTAAAGGTCAGTGTCCCGATAACTCCGCCGAAGCTGTGTAACAGAACCCGGGTCAAAGTCGTGTTTTTGCAGCAAAACGTAATCGAGGCGAAAATTCTAATAGGTTATGGCGTTGGCGAGACAGTGTTTATACCGCCTATACCACTAATTCCCCACAATTACCCCCTTCGGTTTAAGCACGTGCAGTTCCCTGTGAGCGTATGCTTTTCGATGATTATCAACAAGTCACAAGGGCAGACCCTGAAGGCTGCGGGTGTCGACCTCAGGACAAGTTGATTCTCACACGGACAACTGTACCGCCTCGTCGCTTGCTCCCGCGTCACCAGTCCTGACTCTCTGCATACTACGTACGTTTGTAGTTTTGGCTGCTGAGACCAAAACTACAAACGTACGTAATATACAGGGAAGTTTTTAAAAAATGTGGCTGTTATTGTAGTACGAGTATATTGTGGTATCTTACGACGTTCACGTGAACGAAGTCGCGGGCAGGAGTTAGTATAAGTAAATAAATATAGTATGGAAAATGAAAACCGAAAACTGATTATACAGATAGTGCAATCCATGACGACGCACCCCACTCCGCTCCGCTCCGTACTAAAGTACAGCTTACAGTACGGTAATCGCGGAGTGGGGCGCGTCGTCGTGGATTGCACTATCTGTATAATATACTGTGTGGAAATTGTAATTGTATAGTATTGTATTACTATGTTTGTTAATATTTATTTTATACAATGGTTTTAAACATGCTCAAAAGAACCATGAAGATCAATCGCCCGAGATTAATCGGCACTTGTTGCGGTCACAATCTCCCTCCCTGCCTCGGAGAGCACATAGGTACGTACCAACAAATCACTGAACCTGAATTGATTTCCGTACGTGTTTTTCAGGTGATAATCAGCACTGAAAATCAGCGCAGTGCTGGCGGTATACATAGCATTATGCTGAGTGGAAGCCTTCTTGCCACAGGCATGATGTGCAGCTGCCGACTATTTCTGTTAAAATCAAACCATTTAATTCAAATTAACCAAATCACAGGCACTGTTGAATTGTCAAGGGGTCAGTCAGTCAGAAATATGAAGCTAGTCGCCCATTCCAAAGCGTAGTAGGTACCTATGGAGAAGAACGGGCGAAAAACTCCACGGACACTCTTTTAAATCAAAATATTGGTTACATCATTCATGTTGAAGTTATTCACGTGAGAACGATGCAAAACATCGTTAGAAAAAAAAAAACATTATGTAAATTAAATTAAAATCACCGTGGCAGCTAAGAGATGACCAGACCCTACTGACGGCGCTCGTTCACGAACATGACGCAGGGATTAGCACCATTCAGCTCAATCATTTTGAAGCGAGCTATATGATCTCACACACGCGCCACCGTCAGCGAGACATTAGAGTGAGCATGACATACTCTCAGCCACCAGGGCACATTCAAGTCAATGAAAGACATACCCAGTACCTAAATGGTAGCTTTAAAGTCGGTACATAGTACTCACACATGTGCTATGCAATTATGCAATGCTAAGAAATTGAATTTATACAATGCAAAGATAGTTTTTAAAATCTTCAGCAGCTCCAACGGTATTTTCAAATGCTAATCAATTAGTTTATGTGCCCTTGTGGAGCAGGACCAGCGTTGAGCCAAGAATTTTTACCCGCGATGTAATCCCCCAACTTATAATATGCTTGGCTGCATAGTGGGCGTTTAATAAAAGATTTAAAGTTACATTCAGTTGAAGTAGGTATGTGGGGAGGTATTTTACTGTAGCATTTTAAACAGTACCCCATGAAAGATGAGTCCACTTTAGCCAGCCTGAAACCCGGTTGAACTAATTGGTCCTTATTCCTAGTGATATAATTGTGTTTTACACCTCTTTTACTGAAAAGATTTTTCTTTACGTACATAATGTTTTCATAGAGTACCGTCATGATGTTAATATCTTTAAAGTTAGTATCGATAGGATGTTTATTAATATTTCTATTATTAATCTATTTTGTTTTCTGCTTACCTACTCTTGTCTTTTTGTATGCACGTGTTTCTGTGACAATTCAACCTATTTTTCTTTCTTTACCATCAAACTGAATATTGGTATTGGAGTAAATAGGTGCAGAAATCAAACGGCACGGATTAACCACAGACTACATAGAGATACTTGGGGGTAACTACTACGTAACTTACAATGACAATTCCTTTAATTTTGACAGTTCAACAACATTCATTGCGTTATTAACGTTGATTTATTATATATATATATAATATTTGGTTGGTATATTGGCGTGTGCTAGCTGTCATATGGCTATTAATTTATAATTTAAATTTTATTTTGCGTAATGTAAATTATCTTATAAATTATTGTATAGAATCATTTTTTTTTTCCTAACTGAAGCTGTGCTGCTGGGGAGTTTGTTGCGCCACTTCTTCTTCCCAGCAAAAGCACTAGGAAGTGGTGAAGGGTGGGCGTTTTGGGGGACTGTCTTATGTAATTTTGACGTTCGAAAAGTGCTGATTCTCAGCCTAATTTGAATAAATGACTTTTGATTGATTTGATTGATTGATTGATTGAAATTGATTAGGAATTAGGAAGTGCCGCTTAGAATAAAAAGTGCTGATGTCAGACGCATAATTATGTTCGAACTAAAAGTCACTCATTTCAGTTGATGATGATTTAGTATATCATATCAAAAAGTAGGAACAGGCAATACTTCGTGTGATGACGTAATTTAAAAGCACTTAACTATCGCCATCCACCATTTTATCATTTATTGCGCTGTTTCCGATAACGTCTTTAGGTAGAAAGTTTGCATATTATGGGGCAATTAATATGGAAATGGGTCTGTCCGTCGAACCGATCACAAGTTTTATTAGCTCAAACTTATTCGACGGTCGAATTATTTCAGCCATCGAGTCAGCGTGATAATGAAGTATATTTTATACTATAACGACAGCAAAAAGGCAAAATGTTAATTACTAATATTCTGATTACTGAATATTTTAAACTGATAATCAGGCCTTATAGAAATGGTTCAGTCAGATAAAACTATTAAAACCGATTTCTTTTGAATTGAAAGGATTTCTGATTCAGTCTTAGTTTCGTCGGTTTGGATATCTAACCGTTAGACACTTTTACGGAGTTTGGACAGCGAGGAGCGGCCTGAGCCATCGTTCCTAGCCCGTCGCTCGTGAAAAACACGGTATCTACTTCTACTTACTTATTCTAAACTTGTTTTCTCTAAGTTGACTTAAACTTTAACTTGTCCAAGATTGTAAAGAGTCGACCCACTTGAAGTTTGTGTTTCATTTCCAGATTAGCAAAGAATGTTACTGCATTGTTTGTAGAACAAACTACTAGGAATTCAGTTAAGAAAATGTCAATAGTAAAGTGTAGCGTAGCGAGTATGCTTTTTTCAGCTTGAATATCTGTGAGGGCCTGAGAGGCAGTAAAGGAAAGCATGAAAACTTATATTCACAAATAAATCTAAGCAAATTGATAAAGGAAAAAGGTATAACTATGATTTCAGAATTGCGCAGATTCTTATCTCATGCAGTTCGAGTAAATACTTTCAACCCTCTGACTGCGTACCACGCGTTGTCAAATTTTATATTACGAATAAATTTTTTGTACCTAAATATCCGTGTATTCGCCATTTAATCGCCAAAAAGGTGTATTCTGATAACACGAAATTTTCATAAATTATTCAGTGAGAAAATACAGAATTTTCAAATAAAACGCTGGCCTTTTTAATAGTGTGCGGCTTGTTGGACTTCACGGAATGATTACAGAAAACTGCAGCACTCCAGTTTTATACCATTCACGGAAGAAAATTTTAATTTAAAACTCTGCGCTCTAGTAATTTACACAGTAAACAGGCAAGATAAACATAATATTACTTTGAACGGTAGTTTAACGTTAAACGGTTTTTTTTTTTTCGTAAAAATACATTTATTTTGTAAATCGATCCCTATAATATTTACGACAGAACAATGAGGGCAATTTTGTTTCAAGTGCTTACAGAGAGAGACATTTTATAAGAAAAAGAACCTATTACGAACATGTAAGATAAATGATTATAGGCTTATACGAAACCGACGTAGCTCTAATAAGGTTTAATAGGAACAATAGTCGCAGCTATTTATCAAGCGGCATAGAATTGAGGCGGAGACAGGGTAATGAGCGAACTTAGTGTGATTAGGAAAATTATTGTTCTGCTGCGCTGCGCTGTTACTGTAACAGACTTGGTTGTAGTGGAAACCTCTAACGATTTTGTGGCGCTCGTTTAGTTTATCATTTTGCGGTTCGCCTCTGAACGGTAGTTAAGGACTGTTGAATTAAATTGTGTCTGGTTATATTTTATTGTTTTAGAAGGAGTAAGTATATTTTGAAACGCTTTGTTGTGTTACTAGGTGCTTTAACGAACACCTATCAATTAATTTTAATTGCGGTTTATTAAGAAATGGCCCTAATTAACATACATTAATGTGAAATGCAATTGTCGTTAAATTAATTACATAACATAACATCACGCCTTGTTTCCCCGAAGGGTTGGGCAGAGGTGTACCTATTTAGTACACCCACATTTCGCCAGTTATGTTTAAGTCCCATGTAATAGGGGGCGATCCTATTGCCATCAACCGGGCTCAAATCCAGACTCCGGGCTGCTACTGAGAAATTCCAGAAAGGAAAACCCAATGACACTTTGTCCGACCTGGGAATCGAACCCAGGACCTCATGCTCAGCAGTAGCGCTTGCGACCACTAGACCAACGAGGCAGTTAAATTAATTGGTACTGTATATTTACTTAATTATCACGATTGGCTTATACTTATACTCCATTTGAAATAAGATTAGACATTTAAACAAACCTTTATTTACAGTTCGTTCAACCGATTCTGACTTCTAAGTACCTATACCGTAGGCATAAGGATGGCATTAAAAGCAAAAAAGTGGTTACAATACCAACTGTTTACTGCAGCTGCCATTTGTCATGAAACCAACGCAATAGAAGTCCAAATCGGTTGAACGGACTGTAAAAAAGGTTTAATTCAATGTCTAATTATTTCAAATAGAGTATAGGTGGAAATTGGCAATTAATTTAGGTAGGTGTTGTTATACAGCCGCACGGGTCGATTGAAGGTTAGCTACTAGTAATTCGTAGATATTTGACAGTTGTCACGGGTAGTCAGAAGCCCAAAAATCCAACATCCAGTCTTACCAAGGGGTATCGTGTTACCCAGTAACTGGGTTGTGGAGGTCAGACAGGCAGTCGCTCCATGTAAAAGACTGGTAATCAGCTGCATCCAGTTAGACTGGAAGCCGACCCCAATATAGTTGCGAAAAGGCTAGGCAGATTGATCATCTTGACTCTTTATGATAATTTAGTCTAACTTTTAAAACCCAAACAAACATGAGGCAAAAAGTAGTCCACAGTAGTCTGTAGGTACACTGTGACCACGACCCAATAATAATTTAACTATATCAAAGCATAAATGTTAATTACAATACCAGCGTATAGTACTAATACTAACATCAATTCAATATCGTTTCCCCCCGAATTACACGATATTGGGCACGCGGGAGTACCTCAATCAGCAGTAGGTAGGTAATCCCATTAGGTGTATTTTGTTCGTATGTGCGATAGTGTCGGTGTTACCATGCTGATTAATTAATATGGACATCCATAAGGGCTGGGTCGCACGGACGTTATGCCGTAATAAAACTAGGTGTAGCTGCACCATTAAGGGTAATGTGAATTTAGGAGAATTAACGATTTTGACGAGTGAAGGTTGTTTTGTGGAAAAATTGATGCAAACTCGGATAATTCCTTAGAGCAACAGGTGGCGGGAACAATTTTTGATGTGCAGCATCTTTCTTCTCGCTTTCCTGCATCAACATCAAAATAAAAAAATAACACATCACATCACGCCTTGTTTTCCAGAAGGGTTGGGCAGAGGCCCCTGTAGCAGGTACACCCACATTTCGCCAGTTATGTTTAAGTCCCATGTAACAGGGGGCGAGCCTATAGCCATTAACCGGGCACAAATCCAGATTCCGGGCTGCTAATGAGAAATTCCAGATAGAAAAACCCAATAACACTATACTAGTATTGAACCCAGTCAGGACGCTCAGCAGTAGCGCGTGCGACCACTAGACCAACGAGGCAAAACAATAAAAAAAACACAAAAAAAGAAAACTATATAATCAAATATTTAGGAGTGATTTCCTGAAAAGGGATAGAAGTGTGTCGCAGGAAGCCGGGGAAGCGCGCGCTATTTGATTTGACCAATGAACGCACGCTGTGCTAGAGTTGGCAGTCAGAAACAACTTTGAAGAGGCCCCAGCCCTTTACCAAGGTGAGATGTCAGATGTTACACATCATATGAGACTCGCTCGTTTTTTTTATCGGTATTGTTTGTATAATCTGGTTTCGGTATATTTATTTCTAATAACTAACAAAGCCTCCAAGCAACACGTAAGTCAGATAATAGCAAAATGAAACACCAATTAGCAGTTTATAGTTTCATTACATCTTTAAAAAAGCTGACGTGATAGCTTTATCTTGAATAATACAGTATTTAAACTTTAATTACACTGAAAGCTTGACAAGTTCTGCATAAAATTGTTTTTATTTTAAGTCTTATTGCTGTATGTTAACGTTATTCAAATAAAAGTGACTAAGACAGCTAGTAGCTACATAACAGCGGAAAATTCAGCTTTGTGCTGTACAACTTTGATAAATATTTCAATTATACAGCTTGATTCTGAATAGTTTATTGTTTGGTTTCTTTAAGCTGCACAACCCGGCAAACCGTACTCATTTATTCAGAATATGGATATTGATTACTCTTTTAGCGTTTAAGCAGCTAACTATTGCATAAATGAAGATGACTACGATCTTATGACAATCTTATAGCGAGAGAAGCGCACTAATCTTTTTTTGTGTAGCACAAAGTGGTAAACATTATGAATAATAGATGTCTAAGTATGTAATAACTGTTTATTGCAGAAATACAATGTTTTTATGCAAGAATGTCAAACCTATTTTATAATTAATGACAAGATGTCTAACAGTGAAACGTGTAAAAATGACTCAAAAATAAAAAAACAATATCTGTACAGAAGCAGAAACGAGTTTGGCAGCTAATGCAAATTATAATACGGATCCAAGTACAAGTCGACCAGTTCAAGAGGGTTCCGTATCCGTATCTCGTAATTTCACATCTACATCACAGATATTAGATAAAAATGACGATTCATATTTTGAGGACACCGATTCAAGTTCGAGTAGTTTAGCAGATAACGTGTCAGAATTTAATAAAAATATAGATTTTCGAAATAACCTCAGAGATTGGGCAGTGAATAAAAATATATCCCAAGCGGCTGTAAAAGATTTATTGGGTGTGATTAATCATAGATTTCCTGGAATTTGACCGACTTTATTGCACCTTTAA
This sequence comes from Xanthia togata, assembly GCA_963853775.1. NCBI lineage: Eukaryota > Metazoa > Arthropoda > Insecta > Lepidoptera > Noctuidae > Xanthia > Xanthia togata. The sequence continues at coordinate 19,941,127 of OY970798.1, read as the reverse complement.
TCACCTAGAAAAATAATGATTAAAAATATTGAAGGTGGAGGAGAATACTGGCATAACGGCCTCACTTCATCTCCTCGACTACCTCCAGTCCAAGAACACTTGCACAAGAATTCTTTAGAGAACAGAGAATCTAATAATCTGTATGCAGTTAGATCCAGTTCCTTCCGCAACTGAGCATAAAATTGAATACTTTTCCTTTATTTTATTAAATATATTAGGGTCTGATAATTCATTATCAAATCTTTCCAGGTCTGCGACATCGTTAATGGGTTCCATGGCAAATCTTTCATTTTGGGTTCCACCTACTTGAGCAAGTGTGCATACAAACGGACTTCTGTTTTTATTTATTTCTTCTAGCTGAACTAAAATTTCTGCTAGTTTTTTCATATTTTTTTCCTGATTTTGCTTAATAGTTAATAATTCGTTTGACTTGATTTGATCATTATTATCATATACATTCACTGTGGATGCTTGTTGTACTGTTTCGTGTTGATGATCTTGAGTTATACCTGATAAACTTCGCCGTCAATACCATGAGCTTCAATGACTTGATGTTCTGTAACTGTACATGTATTTCCAGCATCAACCTATAAAAAAATTACAAAAACATGAAAAAGAAATGTTTTACATGAAACAAAATTGTTACCCCCTGTTAATCCTCCCACCCCCTTGTCACACAATGTCACACTTCGTCGACCCCCTCCCTTCCGCTTAAGATGCAACGTAATTAATGGATGGGCCCTTAGCTATGTTTGTGTAATAAATATATGATAGGTAAATTAAAAACTAATTGCAATTTTAAGAAACTCAATGGATGTATTTTTTTTTCAATAGAACCGATGATTATAGAACCCTAATAATCTGAATAAGAGCACTGAGACGGGCAGCTTTAGAACCGTTTATCAGAACTGCGATATAAAACGTACTGTTATCCAAAAAATATCTGGATAAGACAGTTACAAGTGACCTGTTACGCAGAAATGTATAACAAATCGTCTGCGTGAACAGTTTATATTCAAAATCAACATCGTCGCCATTATTTATCCTAACATAACCTCTCTTTTCTAAGACTAAACGTTGTTATTATAAATAATAAATAGATGTTTTTATTAAAAAAAACATCTGGGTAGTATTTTAATACCTACCTAATTGTTTTCTACCACTTTGATTAGTAACAATTGAATAAAATATTTTATTCGTCGAAAAGGCTTATTATAAGTTAATTGTTATTTTGTTAAACTGGTTTTATCTTGTGGCGCTCGAAAATTTTACTATAAACTTATATATATTCTCACAGTAAAGTAGCATGCGTTGTAATAATTGTATTGTTAACAAAACATTTTTCCAAACATATACTTACCAATATTTATAATTTCATCCAGAGAGATCCATCACATAAATTGTAAATTTAACGCAAAATATATGTGATCACATTAATTATAAGAAACAAAATGCTGATATTGTACATTTAATTACATAACTTCTTTATAAAACAATGAAAAAGATCTGAATTATGAATATATGAGTTTTAAATTCTGAACAAAGGTTCGATCAGCTTTTATGCAGAAGTTAACCAACCTTTCTGTTTATATATTCAGCTGGTATGCAGCTATTAACAAAATGTTATTCAGATTAAAGCGATTTATTATGTGCCCAAATTGCTTGAATATTGCCTGTATAAGCGCTTATACAAACCTTATCCCTACATCTTTTACAGCGTTTAGTCATCAGAATTGTTATTATATCAAAGTTAATCAGCTAGTTTGTGTTGCTTGATCTCCTCCTCCTCTTGTCTCTGATAAAGACTGCCTCGTTGGTCTAGTGGTCGCAAGCGCTACTGCTGAGCACGAGGTCCAATTCGATTCCCAGGTCGGGCAAATTGTCAATGGGTTTTTCTTTCTGGAATTTCTTAGTAGCAGCGGAGTCTTGATTTGTGCCCGGTTGATGGCTACAGTCTAGCCCCCTATTACATGGGATTTATACATAACTGGCGAAATGTGGGTGTACTATAGGTACACCTCGGCCCAACCCTTCGGGGAAACAAGGCGTGATGTTACGAACAACCTTAGTATCAAAACACCACGCTAAAAAAAAAACATCCCATTTTTTGTTTACAAGGTAAAGTTCATATTTACAATACCTACATTTACAGAAGCGACATTTAAAAAGAGTTATTTGCAGAACATATTCAGGTTGTTTCCGAAGGGTGAAGGGTGACGCAATGGACGCTCCAGTAACAACCGCGTTCGCTTTGCTGACCAGCAGCCGAGCACCAATGAACCGCGCCCGTTCATACGGTCTGATAGTTTTCATGCCCGGCCTACACTTGTGACATATAAATACGTAGGCATCGTTTCCATACGTTTTAATGGACCTAGGTGGCTTGTCCGTCCAATAAAATAGTCGTAGCGGCCTAGCAAACGTACCGTTACTGCGTAATATGTGTCTCTGAAACTACTCTGGATATTGCGTAAGCAAGCTACTGTCTGTTACAGGCTAACTTTGGGTTAATTTTGTTTACTCAAATTATGGTCGAGACTGGAAATTGAATCTTGAAATTGTTCACAGAGCTTTTATACAATGTCATCCATGTGCATATCCTTCCTACGCAAAAAGGAACGCACCCCGAAATAACGAAGTCTCTATGCTCGATTGCGTCTAAAACACATTCATATAAAATGCATGTCTCGAGTCCCAGCGCGGCGCTTCATGTCACATGACGTCACAAACACGGCATCGCGTGCTGTTCATTATACCCGTATTAATGCTAACCTTCTCGATCATTGTGACACCCTTGACAAGAGGGTTAGCGATATGGAACTTGTAGTGTGCGTTACCCCAGCCAGATAATGTCGAAAATCGTCATCTAAGTGCAATAGATATTTAGAAATACAGCTTCTGTAATTAGTAAGCAGATAGTTTTAAATTTTAAATTTGGTAAGCTGATAGTTTTTTAATTATTTGACAAAAACACTTCGCTGGCTGGAGTAACGTTACCCCAGCCAGATCTTTTGTTTTCTAATGGATATTTTGAAATAAATCTTATCTAAATAATTAGATATCAATTTGAAATAAATGGTACAACTTAATTTGTATTTGTATTTGCTATGGTCGCGAAGATATTTAAAATCCTGCTGGAGTAACGTTTGCACGATTGCTGTATTTTGGAATTGACTATACGGATGATTGTAATATTTGTACATGAGATCTGGCTAATTTGTTATAATTTGTTACGCAATAAACGAATCCACTATAATGCACCGTTTTGAAGTTATTTCTAGTAAATAGAAAATATGCATTAATAGGTCCTAGCACTTCCATTATGCGCCCCAAAGACTAAAATTAAACGTTATTATATAGGTAATTACTGTCTATAAATAGTACTAAAGTTTCATTAGTATCCTATATGTAATTAAAAAGTTATGATGATGTTCCGGCCACGACGCGCAGCTGAGTTATTTGACCACTGATTAACCGAGTTTACAGTAGAACATTTTTTTTTTTTTTTTGGGTGGGAAATCATCAAGTGACTCCTCCGTGTCAGACTCTTACTGACTAAAACCCACCCGTGTTCCTTCTCTTGCCTGTGCAATGCCAGGGGGCCACGGTATCCCTTTCGGACTTTCCCGCAACCCCGGCAGGCAATAGTCTCATCGGACCCCTTCACTCGCTGACACTCTTTGAGGCGCGCGTGGAACACAACGCGCCGTCGACCCGGGCTTGGTCCTTACCGGACGGCGAGCTACCCATTGCTCACCGTCCGCAAGCCCGCGCCTACGGTGGCCAGGAAACGGCAATCGATTCCCGACGCCCAGGGCGTCTCCTCCTGCGGTGGCTAGGGGCGTGAGGGCGCGAAATTTGCCTCTCTCTCACGCGCTCCGACTCCTCCTTCGCGAGCATTACTGCTTCGCAGAATGAGGTGACGGCCTCCCATGCCCTCTCGCTCCGTACCATGGCCTGGACCAGGGCCGGATGCGAGAGATCCCCGCCACCGATCGCCTCCACGAGGACACGGCGGTGCTCTGCCCAAGCCGGGCATACCTCCACCGTATGCTCCACCGTGTCCTCCGGGCGATCCACGCAGTGATGACACCCGGGCATTTCCTCCCGCCTTATCCGAAACAGGTACCTCGCGAAACAGCCGTGTCCGGTGAGGACCTGCGTCAGGCGGAAGGTGAGGACGCCGTGGCGCATCTCCAGCCACTCCTCAAAGAGGGGACTTATCGCCGCAATAGTGGCGTGCCCAGCACTGGGTTGCGACAATCGCACTCTCCATGACGCCATGAGATCCCGTCGGAGCTCTGTCCGCTGTGCCGTGATTTCTCGCGGCATCGGAGTCAAGCCCCGGCGTTTCGCCTCCTCGCGCCACTCCCAAATATGCGCGAGGACTTTTGCCTCCAGATGCCATGGCGGCAATCCGGCAAGGAGGCTCGCCGCCTCACCGGAGACCGTGCGGTATCCCCGGACCAGCCGGGTGGCCATGACCCTCTGGGACGCGTTCAACCGGCGGGCAGGCCGCCACCGCTACGAACGCGCCCACACCGGTGCCCCGTACAGGGCCATGGACCGCACGATCCCCGCGTATAGCCTCCGGCAGGAGGCGTTTGGACCCCCTAGATTGGGCAGGAGCCGCTTCAAGGCAGCGCCGGCCCGGTCCAGTCTGGGAGCCAAACGTCGGAAATGCTCCACGAAGTTCCACCGACTGTCGAGGACGAGTCCCAAGTACTTCATTGTCGACTTGACGCCGATGTGAACCCCTCCTATCGTTATTTGGGAACCCGACGCTGGCGCATTCCGAGGACCATGAAAACACATGGCCTCGGACTTGTGCAAGGCCACCTCGAGTCCCAACTGCCGGATTCTGGCCACGATGCGACCTCCCCTGCGCCAGGACCAACGTGTCGTGTCGTAACAAACGACGCTGACGCCATTGGGGAGGTCGGTTACTGTAGTACTGGTAACTGAATTTTACATCAATAATTAGAAATACAGTTCAATTATATACATGTGAAATTTCAGACTTGTACATTAATTAATTAACGAGATAATCGTACAAAATTATGTATGCGTGGTAACCCGACCAAATCTAGAATGTTATAAAAAAGCAGCCGCGCAATACATTATACCAACCTTCTAATAATACTAATGAAGCTTCAGTACCATTTATAGACAGTAATTACCTATATATTAACGATTAAGTTCAGTCTTTGGAGCGCTTATAGGAAGTGCTAGGACCTATTAAAGCATACTTTCTATTTACTAAAATAACTTCAAAACGGTGCATTATAGTGGATTCGTTTATTGCGTAACAAATTATAACTAATTAGCCAGATCTCATGTACAAATATTACAATCATCCGTATAGTCAATTCCGAGATACAGCAATCGTGCAACCGTTCTCCAGCAGGATTTTAAATATCTTCGCAACCATATCAAATACAAATTAAATTGTACGATTTATTTCAAATTGATATCTAATTATTTAGATAAAATTTATTTCAAAATATCCATTAGAAAACAAAAGATCTGGCTGGGGTAACGTTACTCCAGCCGGAAGTGTTATTATCAAATAATTAAAAAACTATCAGCTTACAAAATTTAAAAATCTGCTTACCAATTACTGAAGCTGTATTTCTAATTATCTATTGCACTTAGATGACAATTTTTGACATTATCTGGCTGGGGCAACGCACACGAACTTGTACGATACGAAAAAACGCATCGTTATACTGACGAAGTCTATGAAGCAAAGTAGTTTTGTGGCATGCACTCCAAATACCTGTATACTGTGTTTATAGCACTGACGAAGCTAATTCCTAGAACTAAAGCTATAGAATGCAGGTTAATGAGTAAATTTTCGTCTTTTTCAAATTGCACACAGCGCAGAGCAGCCCTAATTTTTACTAGAAAATTAACGAGGTTTCAACACTAGTTAATCCTCACTGAAAAATAGCAAGGATAGTTAGATAAGTAAAGCAGCATGGGTCGCGGGTTCAACGCTAATCTGTTTAAACTCCGGTCCTACTCAAATAAATCCTGTTTAAATAACCGTAAAACTGTCCGTGTGTGGATCCTTTTAATCCGTTTGATGCGGATCGCACCACGATCGAATCATTTATTCCGCTTTTTAAGTTATTGCTTGGTTTTTATTACGGGCACAATTATCTGAATAGCAATCTGATTGAAATAATAAAACGTTTATTACTGTTGGTTTTAAGATACACTTAGGTACACTTTTTCGAGCAACGAGTGGGCGTCAAAATATGCTTGGTATACATATTAACGTGAAATGTTTGGATTCTAACTTCGTAGACTGTATTTTGTGATTGAAAATATTCATTGATATTTAATGTTAACCTAATAATACAAGTTTAATAACGCGTTCAATAACGGTAAATTGAACAGGTTAACTCACACAATAGATTCCGACCTTTTTGTGAGAGTCAAGTAGATATTGTTGCGTCCGGGTGAGTCTTCATGTATACAAATTAATTTAACACCAAGATCTATGTAAAAGCCAGAAGAGATAAACTGTGAGAAGGAAACTTTGAAAATTCCATTAAATGTAGAACAACAATCGTTTACGGGTTAATGAGGCGTACATGAAACAAATCTCTAGCACGCTCTTCTGATAACAATTAAAATGGCGCCTATTTCTGATGTGAAATGTTGAATCAAGATACTGAAGAAGATATAATACTTTTAGTTACTGATAAAAGGGAGTTTATTTCTTTTGTTATGTATTGTTGTGTAGGACAAAGGTCCTATCTTAGTTAAGAAACGCCAAGACGCAAGCAGAAGTTATAGTTAGCTAGAAATCAGAATTCAAAGGGTCGTTAAAACTTCCGTACGAGTAAAAGGTACCAATATTTGAAATTGTAACATCGTTTCAAGAGGTAACGAGAACTCTAATCTTCATTCGTTTTGTTGTTCTATTGAATATCTTGGAGCGCTGTTCTCTAAGCTAACTTAGCAATTGGATGCTTCCGCGTATTAATTGTAATGGAAATATTATTGCAATTGTATTTACGTTATAGCCAAGCCACACCGCAAAATAATGAATTAATATTTTATCCGATACAACAAAAAAATAGAGAGGCAAAACTGCAACAGAACTGCCCAAGGCAGCAAATTCGAACATTAATGTTTTCTACTTAGAACAAATTGCTAGGTAGTTCCACTTTGAACTAGATATACATAGCAAGCATTAACGGGGGCCCAAGGCTCCGTCCAAATTCGCACTCAAGAAGGGCTTTGCTCTGTACCCTATCATAACAATAAACAGTCTTTATTTATAATAGGACCAGAAGCTCGTGGCTAAGTAATAACTGCCGCACGGGTCGATCCATCAGGTTAAGCTACGCTTGCCGGGGTTGGTCTGTGGATGGGTGATCTTTACATACCGAGACTCCTCCGTGCCTCGGAAAGCACAAGTTAAGCCGTTGGTCCCGGCTGTCATTCATGGATCTTTGACGCTACGGGTCAGAAGCCCGAAAGTCTGACAACTAGTCGTAACAAGGGTTATCGTATTATACCCAGTTACTAGGTTGTGGAGGTCAGATAGGCGGTCGCTCCATGTAAAATACTGGTATTCAGCTGCATCCAGTTAGACTGGAAGCCGACCCCAATATAGTTTTGAAAAGGCTAGGTAGAATGATTTATAATAATTAGGACAAAATGTACTTACAGCAACCATACCGTACAGCAACCATAATTAATTATAATATGGTTTTCTATAAACAAGACTGTATTTGGTAGTGATGTGCCGCTGAGAGCAAACAGTTTAATAGCTATTACCATGCTTATTACCTGGTATTACCAACATAATGAATTTGTATATTATTTATTATCTTTGCCTCAATTACTCGAACTCCTTGCCTCTAAGTCGGGGAATACTATAAATAACCAACAATTTAATCGTCTTCATGAAATTAATAGTCACATTGAACTCCAATTAAACGGAAATATTAGGTTTCGAAGTGGGTTCCCAATTATAGGAGCTCCGTTATGAAGGAGTAGCAAACATTGGGTTAGTTTCAGTTCATGAATTTTAACCTATTTATTTTTAATTCTATGTTCATTCTTTACCTGAAAATCTCGTACTGATAGTATTTAACCAGTACATAATATGTTGTTTGATATTTGGCTTTTCTTATATTTCGTTTTTCTTAACTTGTCTTGTTCAAGATGAAGATCTTCTACATGACTAGGTAGTCAATAACCCTTCACTAAGTCGATAACCCTTCTTATTTAACTAACCGGAACGTTTGAAGATATATCTATCTATGGGCTAATATATGTGTGGCAAATATGAAGGTGGAATATCTAAAGAAATTCATCGACACTATGTATCGTTTATGCAATTTTTAACTACGGAGTAAATACGTTTTAGTTCTCAGATAACAGTCATGAATATTTTCCCTAATAAGGACTTCACTATTTGAGTGTTGCAACAATATTTTAATGACACTTTTTCACGACATACATTTTGTGGGTGTGCTAAATAGGTTAATGAGTTTGTGACGTCACCCGAGCTATTAATACCTACATACAGCCTTGTATTATTATAGACGAATGAATGTCGACGAATTACATAAGATATTCCATTTTAAGCAATTCGTTGACATTCTGTCTATAGAATGCTATTTTTAAATACTTTTGTTTATATTTCACTTAAATTATTTCTAATGGGTGATTTTTTAAGAGTTAAGTTTTTCAGGTTGGCGGCACTGGTTGGTAATGGCATCCAAACGTCTTCTGTCAAAGTGAAAAGTTTTCAGTATACTCTGCCATTTCATCATGGAAAGACTTACAAACGAGCAAAGATTGCAAATTGTTGAAATTTATCATCAAAATTCGTGCTCTGTGAAAAATGTGTATCGCTTGTTACGACCATATTATGGCGAACGATATCGAGCCATGATACGCAACTTTTTTTTGCCCTAGTTGGCCGAGTTGAACTTGGTTGACATGTGGTTTCATCAAGACGGTGCCACATGCCACACAGCTCGTGAAACAATGGACATGTTGAAGGGTGAATTTGGTGAGAAGCTTATCTCTCGAAATGGCCCTGTGAATTGGCCGCCAAGATCATGCGATTTGACGCCTCTGGATTATTTCTTGTGGGGTTATGTAAAGTCGTTAGTATATGTGGACAAGCCGAACACGATTGAAGCCTTACAGGATAACTTATCACGCGTAATTCGTGGGATACAGGCCGAAATGCTCGAAAAAGTGACGCAAAATTGGACCTTCCGAATGGACCATTTGAACGGAGCCGCGGACAACATTTACATGAAGTTATCTTTAAAATGTAAATGGCAAAGGCCAAGTTATCAATTTCAATCATTTTTTTGAATATATGATGCAAATTGAGTGTTTTATTCGACTTTAAAAAAAACTACGCTTAAAAAATCACCCGTTATTACCGCCAGTTACTCAGCGACAGCTAAAAAAACTGCCAACAAATTTAAACTTACTTGGGGGAAAACATCACCAACGAATTTTATTTGAAAAAAGAAGTTATAAAACAATATCTATCAAACAAAATGTATCGGAAAAATCTGCCTTGTTAGTTGCACGGTGCACCTCGCTTACAAACTTCTTGGCAAGGAGGGTAACTTTCAGATAAGGTTTTGCGGGGCTTCTAACTTTATTTCGGTTTCAGGTTTACCCTTTGGGCATGTACGAAGTGAGAGATTGTATTGTCTTTATTAACTTAGGATACTAATCATGCTACGCTGTAATTGTGATGTGAGTTAGAAAATAATGTTTAACAACGAAAAGTTACCCATCTACGTATAGATAAATTGTTAACTTTACAGATGGTTTCCTATTCATATTTATTTAAATAATTTCTTACTAAATGGTATTCCTTATAGACATAATGTATAATATTATTTTCTACTAACTGTTGCCCGAGACTTCTTCTTTGTGTACGTATTTTGTATTTCATAAAAAATTAATAAAAATCCAGGATGAAAACTAGCCTATATTACTTTTCATCCGGGATATTTGCTTTCTATCTGTCAAGCGACGTCGATCTGTTCATAACGATCGGTTCAATAGTTTAGGTGTGAAGGTAACAGACAGACATAGTAACTTTCGCATTAATAATAGGCAGTGCCGCTAGTGGCACTTCTATCACTATCGGTTAAAATGCCGCAAGTGGCATTCTTTCACGGGAGGGTACAGAGTGCCTCAGTGCCGCTAGTGGCATTCTATCACTATCAGATAAAGTGCCGTAAGCCGCATTCTCCGGAATCATTGCACTATACTTATAACCCGTCGCTTTTTTATAGTACTAGCTATTTTTTTGGGATAGATTTGGTGTAAATTTGAAAACCCCTAAATTTGCAAAACTATAGGTGCCGAGAAAAAAATCGCCAGTTTCTTTTGAGATTTGTGGGATAGTGGGAGTATTAAGGTTGGGGAAGATCATGTAGCGGGTCTAAATTTGTTTCCAAGTAATAATAAGGCGTAATGGACGGAGCCCTGCTCGGCGGGACTCGTTTTCCTGAATAGTTAAAAAATAATTAACTAGTCGGGGTGCCCCAAGTTCCGAGCTCGCTTCGCTCGCATCTTAAGTTCTCCTAGTAGGTAACAGTAGTAGTAAGATTGCCTTTTGTCCATACACAAAATGTTCAATATATGATACTACGACGTAAACTCAGTCATTGTAGTGACTTTTAATATATCACTAGTAAAAAAAATACAAATCAAAAAGCAGCGAATTAACCTCAACACTCAACCAAAATAACAAGTGACAGTGACAATACAAATCCTTACGGCACTAACCGCTTCTAGGTAGGCGCCACTATTATGCCGCAAATTGCTACTCTAGTTTGACTTCATATGCGACTACCATTGTTTAAAAGTTCCGTGTAGGTAACAAGTTAGTACCACTGAGAGAAACTAAGTACCTAAATGAAAACCATGGAGTAAATACGTTTTTAGTTCACAGATATTACATATTGGAGGTATCACATGGACTTCACCTACAGCCTACTCTGTTTGCCTGTTGCAACAATATTTTAATGACACCTTTTCACGAAAAACTCCTCACGAACGATATGTGGGTGTGCTTAATAGGTTAATGAGTTCATGACGTCATCTGAGCTATTACTACCTACATATTATTATAGCGTACTCGAATTAATTTGAATTGGAGTGTTTCACAGTAGATCGTCCCATGACACTGCAAATCCTAATGATTGAAAATGAATTCAAATTGTTCATCGAAGTGAAATATCGATTCTATGAGGAGGCCTACACTGAAAAAAAAGGTTTGTTGGATTTACCAAATTAGCAAAGGTTGGCTGAATTACAAGGAAACTACGATAAATATAACAAAACCTCGCTATTGAACTTACAAAACTAAAAAGGTTGATGTTGGTACCAAAGTTTTTATGTAAATCAGCAAAGAGTATTGTACATTTTACCAAAAAAATGTCAACAATTTAGTCTGGTTGATTTTATCAAAAAACTATGATAAATATAACAAGACCTCGCGGTTGAACTTACAAAACTACATATGTTGCGATCAAAATATAGTTCCTACCAGAGTTCATGGTGTAAATTAACAAAGAATATTGTACATTTTACCAAACAAATCTCAACAATTTAGTCTAGTTGTTTTTATCATAAAAATATGATAAATATAACAAGACCTCGCGGTTGAACTTACAAAACTACATAGGTTGCGATCAAAATATAGTTCCTACCAGAGTTCATGGTGTAAATTAACAAAGAATATTGTACATTTTACCAAACAAATCTCAACAATTTAGTCTGGTTGATTTTATCATAAAAATATGATAAATATAACAAGACCTCGCGGTTGAACTTACAAAACTACATAGGTTGCGATCAAAATATAGTCCCTACCAGAGTTTACGGTGTAAATTAACAAAGAATATTGTACATTTTACCAAACAAATCTCAACAATTTAGTCTGGTTGATTTTATCATAAAAAATATATTAAATATAACAAGACCTCGCGGTTGAACTTACAAAACTACATAGGTTGCGATCAAAATATAGTCCCTACCAGAGTTTACGGTGTAAATTAACAAAGAATATTGTACATTTTACCAAACAAATCTCAACAATTTAGTCTGGTTGATTTTATCATAAAAATATGATAAATATAACAAGACCTCGCGGTTGAACTTACAAAACTACATAGGTTGCGATCAAAATATAGTCCCTACCAGAGTTTACGGTGTAAATTAACAAAGAATATTGTACATTTTACCAAACAAATCTCAACAATTTAGTCTGGTTGATTTTATCATAAAAAATATATTAAATATAACAAGACCTCGCGGTTGAACTTACAAAACTACATAGGTTGCGATCAAAATATAGTCCCTACCAGAGTTTACGGTGTAAATTAACAAAGAATATTGTACATTTTACCAAACAAATTTCACCAATTTTATCTGGTAATTTTTATAATAAAAATGTGATAAATATAACAAGACTTCGTTGTTTAACTTACGAAACAAAAAAGGTTGAGGTCAAAAATCGTCCCTACTAGAGTTCATAGTTTATATTAACAAAGAATATTGTACATTTTACCAAACAAATCTCAACAATTTAGTCTGGTTGAGTTTATCATAAAAATATGATAAATATAAAAAGACCTCGCGGTTGAACTTACAAAACTACATAGGTTGCATTCGAATTATAGTCCATATCAGAGTTTACGGTGTAAATTAACAAAGAATATTGTACATTTTACCAAACAAATTTCACCAATTTTATCTGGTAATTTTTATAATAAAAATGTGATAAATATAACAAGAACTCGTGGTTTAACTTACGAAACAAAAAAGGGTTGAGGTCAAAATATCGTCCCTACTAGAGTTTATAGTGTATATTAACAAAGAATATTGTACATTTTACTAAACAAATCTCAACAATTTAGTCTGGTTGATTTTATCATAAAAATAATATGATAAATATAACAAGACCTCGCGGTGGAACCTACAGAACAAAGCTTCAGGTCAAAATATAGTTTCTACCAGAGTTCATAGTGCAAATTAACAAAGAATATTGTACATTTTATAAAACAAAGAACGACGACCAAATTAGTCTGGACGCGTGCCCTGTCAAAAATTGCAGATTACAAAGTTAATTTATAGTCCATTGGCCGTAGATTGGGCTTTATATTCTTTTATTTCATTGAAAGCTGTATGTCTTTATAGTGTCTTGTATTTTTAATTAAAAAAAAACCCTTTTACATTAATAAGATCACACACGTTACAGAGTTTTTGCCGCTACTTTTTTATAGGCATCTTTATGAATAATTGGTTCCATTAGAATAGTTTTCGTAGAAAACATTTTCGATAAATGAAAGACGATTTGATGCCTCTAAGCAGTGAAATGCAAATAGTAGAAGGAAGATTGCCTCAGACATAGCAGTAGTAGATTTCTCTTTCGAGGCAGTACTGGTTTAATGTGCCCAAACAATTTACGATTTTTTTCTAGACAAAGGGTTGAGAGCCACCTGAACAACCGACAGACTTATGTTGTAGGTGGACTGCGGATTAGCCGTTTTTGTTCACAGAATAGACGTTTACATAGTCAACAAAATACACACCTATTTCTTTCATATTTTAATGAAAAGAGATTAGAGTAAAGAAGTAGAAGTAAAGAGACCTAACTTATTAGTCCCCCAAAAATATGTTTGAATAATTGTCACTATTAATTGCAAACCGCAAACGCGTAAATTATGTTTTATCAGTGAATAAAAAATCCCAGTTTTAATTAGTTTTACATGTATCCCAAAAATCTAAATGGAAATAATTAAGGATAAGTACCTACTTTTGGAATTTACTGTAATCTTTATTTTTTGTCCTGACACATATTATATGTCAGGGAAAATAGGTTATCGTCCTTTCAATAATTTGGTATGGTTGATTTTACCATTAAAATTATGATAAATATAACAATAACTCGCGGTTGAACTTACAAAACAAAAGAGGTTGAGGTCAAAATGTAGTCCTTACCAGAGTTCATGATGTAAATTAACAAAGAATATTGTACATTTTACCAAACAAATCTGAACAATTTGGTTTGGCTGATTTTATCATAAACATAATATGATAAATAAAACAAGACCTCGCAATTGAACCTACAAAACTAAAAAGGTTGAGGTCAAAATATAGTCCCTACAAGAGTTCATGGTGTAAATCAACAAAGAATATTATATATTATACTGAACAAGTCACAACCGCATAGTTCGGTTGATTTTATAATTGTTACTGTGTTAGTTTCAAAGCAAAATATAGTTACATTTACCGGGACAGTTGGTAACGAGTAGCAGACTCATTTGATAAAAACTAACGCACTGAGGGTTCCGTACCAACATTTTATAATTTTTACATGTTTATTTAAAAATAAGTAAGTATTACGCTTGACTGGTTTTTATTATTTGTTGAACATAATTCAACAAATAATAAATAAAAACATAGTTTTTTAATTATTTAATATTTTAGAGTTCCGTACCTCAAAAGGAAAAACCGGAACCCTTATAGGATCACTCGTGTGTCTGCCTGTCCGTCCATCTGTCACAGCCAATTTCCTCCGAAACCACTGACCCAATTGGGATGAAATTTGGTACACATATTATGTAAGTCGGTGACCCAAAGACGGACGTGTTACGTAAATGAATGAATTGTAAACATAGGGTTACTTTATAAAAAGGGGTAAATTAGAAAATAGTCGAAAATTGACCATTCGTCCCCTTAGATCACAGGAAAACATAAGAAGTCTATGGTATTTAAAGTAACAATCATAGGTACGGTACGGACGGAACCCTCTCCACGCGAGTTTAACTCGCACTTGTCCGGTTTTTTATTATTTAACGATTTGTCGGTTCATTGTGAAAATATCAGCTAGCTAAGATTGCGATTTAAGAGAAAAAAAACTATTAAAGGTAGGACAGTAGGCTTAGGTACTATAGGATGTAAGAACCGTAAAAATTGATTGTCTTATTAATGTGATTATGAATTTAATGATTATTCTCGTATTTGACATTTTGATGAATATACTAACAATATAAGTTAACAAACCTTTGCTCATCTGCTTGCAGGCAGAATACTAACGACATACCATAATCTCACTGTAAAATTGTATTCTTGCAAATAAATCATTGATTATGATTATGATTAGGGTTCCGTTTGACACCCTTCAGGGACGGAACCCTAAAAATCTACTGTACTGCTGATGCAAAGTGGCGCTGCAATCGCTATCAGACGAGTATTGTACAATTAACTAAAACAAATCACATCAATTTAGTTTGGTTGATTTTATCATTGTTACTTACTGTGTTTTGTGAATCATTTCGGTTCACTTTTGACCCTCCAATAACTTAAGATCTATTTGACCTACATCCTTGCAATTTTGCAAGTCTTGTAAGACCGTCTTCTATTTACCGAATCCTGAATTTCAATAAAAACCCTCTTACCGTTCACGAGATTTTGAAGTCCGAAAATCACAAATTTTACACTGACTGACAGTGATTTAATCTCAGATTGTTTAGGACATTGATTCCCATATAAGACATTATACGTTGGTACCTACATTACTTCCATGAGAACAATAATTTGCATTATTAAACTAAGTAAACAAGTATTTATAACAAGATCATCATACATTTGTTCATTAAGGCGCAGATATACGACTTTGACCTTGAGCGAGTGGGAAGAGCTTAGCGATAGCGTCTACCCGTGCGTGAGAGTGGTCAGCGATGCACTGCCGCCCGTCGCCCGCAAGACCCCCGCTTTAACGCGCACCAAGATTATTCGAAAAAAACAACCCAACTTAATTCAACAAACACAATTCAAATAAAAACCGTATACTAAAATATGGGTCATTAATTTGTCTATTATATGATTAAAGTTTCATGCAAATACCCCCAATAGTTTTTGCGTGATTGTCGTTTTTTTGTCAGCGTTAGACATTACTTTATAAATTAATTACACTATGTTATAAAAATATAATTTTACATTTTCACATATCAAATTATGAAGAAAATGGTCTAGTAAAATATTTTTTTTTTTTCAAAGAAAGGAAACAAGAAGTTTAGACGTGATTTTCAATTTAAAATCATTAAAAGTCGTATATCTGCGCCTTAATATACGAAGTAGGTATGTAGGTATAAGTTGACCGAGTTGTACCAAAACAGACCGTTCGAAGAGCACGTTTATTGTTAACGTTATAAGATTCAAAATCCATTAGAAGTATTTTAAACATGCGACCAAGAATTTCAACTATTTCAACTATACCTAACAATCAATGATATTATATTATTATGTAAAAAGAGGTAGATAGGTTATAAACGTTCCGCAAGTGGCACGTCAAAAGTTGGCTAATTAGCCACATTTCCTTCGTTTTGTCTCTTTTTAGCTCCCGATAATTACGACATGCCCTCCTACTTCCACGTGTCATATAATAGTGTGACATAGTGCCGTTTTTGAAGATAGAATGTTAGGTAGGTAACCTATGTACGTCATTTTATTTCTAATATCATTGCTAACAATAATAAAGTTAGTAGGTAGTAGGTATTTTAAGTAGTAAAGTACCTAAAGGTTGTCTGGAAGAGATCGCTTTCTATCAGTAGGTTTTTTACGCTTTCGATGTGTAATTTGCGAGTCCAAATTGAGACTACATACCTAACTAGGTACCTATTTTTGATAAATCTGGTTGCAAATAACATGTGTTCAAAGCATAGAATCATACCTACACATCCTACATCTGTGGATAATAATACAATTGGTAAATTATAATAAAACCAACTGGCGACCCGCCCCGGTTTAGCACGGGTGCAATGCTCATACTAAACATAATGCATGTTTTATACAATATAAACCTTACTCTTGAATCACATCCTATAATCTAATTAAAAAAAACACATCAAAATCCGTTGCAGTCTTAAAGATCTAAGCATACCTACCTACATAGGGACAGACAGAGGGAAGCGACTTTGTTTTATATTATGTAGTGATTAATGAATGGTTTTGCCTTTACTGGTAGGTTATTATTAAGTTTCTGTCAAAAAAATAATTTTTGTGACAAGCTTTTATAGCCGACTGTATGTACTTTTCTTTGAACATCCAGCAATTGCTCAAGACGATTCTGAA
The DNA here is from genome assembly GCA_963853775.1 of Xanthia togata. Lineage (NCBI taxonomy): Eukaryota > Metazoa > Arthropoda > Insecta > Lepidoptera > Noctuidae > Xanthia > Xanthia togata. The sequence continues at coordinate 19,923,976 of OY970798.1, read as the reverse complement.
GAGCTCAAACTCGGTACGATTGCTATTATTACAGAGCTCCTAGAGAATATTATGGTCAGTGGGTCGTCTTAGTATTGTATTCTCATGTCATCCAAGTCAAGTACCTAGATAATATGCCAAATTTCAGCTCAATCGGTTGAGTTGAGGATACATAACTACCTACTTCAAAATTGAGTTGCAAGATTCCACCCGAAGACACATTACATAGGTACATTGCAAATTAAATTAATGAAAAGCTTGTAATAATATATCATTCTATCTTGCTTTGGTTATTACAACCTTTCCGCACAAAGTCCTAATATTTTCTCCAACAACCATATTAACACGAAACATTAAAAAGTGTTTAAAAGTAACCTAGGTACCTACTTGTCGCTGTGGTTTAAAAATGTTAAAATTACTAAACAGTATCGTAGAATTTACAAAATCATAATACCTAGTTGTAGTTCCATATTATTATATGCGACTATACTCCCCCCTTCCGCACTACCCCGCAGAGCTGTCGCCGTGTCGCGTTTGTTTGCGCCTCGCGACCATTGACGTAGGGTTGCCACCTTTTTCTTTGACGGATAAAATATTCTGATCTGGAAGTGAAGTTGTCAATTTCGTTAATTTTTTATTGGTACGGTTGTAGTTTTTGTCGTTATTTATTTCCTTGCAAATGTGATGAAAAAATCGTTAAACAATGCACTATATTTGTTTTATACAAATTTATGTTTTTTTTTTTCAGTTAATAACAAATTCGTATCTGCTTTAAATATATTTATGGCATCTAAACATGGTACGCGCTACGCACAAATTTAAATAATTGCGTATAAGCTTAATGGAAGCTTTATTTCTGTGTTCACGCCACTTCGCAATAATTACAGAAAACACCCTGTCTGTAAATGCTGAAGTGGCGGGAACGCACAGTAATCGTGACACCACTTTAAGTATGTTCGGAAAAGTAATTTCCTCGGACAAAAAAACGAGCCAAGTAATTAATTGGCCGAGTTGAATTAAGTTTGCACCTGAAATGTATGGCACCGCATAAAAACGAGGTGCAAACTTAACGCAACTGATTTCTAACTAAATTTATTATGATGTAATTACAAATGTATAGTTTTCAGATATTTTTTTTAAGTACTTGTTGTATGTGACGATATTACTTGCCAAATTTCATAGTTCGGGGTCAACGGGAAGTACCTTAACATTTTGATTCCCTTGAGAATGTCGAAATGTATGTTTTTGCGACCTAAATGGCCGTATCTTTTTTTTACTTTAACGTAGAAGTATGATTTTTTTTCACAGCTTTAATGGTACTACTATAGATTTTTTCCCTTAATTCATTTTTATTCAGATTATTTCATTGTATAAGCTATCCGGCACTTTTGATCCAGGGGTAATTCGCTTCCCACAGCGGCTTATAGTTTTGCATTCGTTTTCTTTCCTATTACCACTGCTACTACTGTAATGCTAGCATTATCGTCAATAACGTCATCTATTTTGTATGAAATTATTTTCACTTTATAATAAAGTACGATTGGCAACCCTAGCCCTCGCGTCGCGACCGCGCCTGCGCACGAGGCGCTGTTGAGCACGCAGTAAGTAACCGCGTGGCGTGCGTCTGCGACTCTGCGAGTGCGTAATACCTCGTTCATTTCAATTTACGCCGGCCGGCTAGTTAGTCGCTTCGCTTTGCTCGCAATGGAAAGTGACGAAGAAGACTTAAACGTGGGGGTCGCCGAATATTTAACTGAATGGGGACTATCTGAAGACACTATAACAAACTTTGAAGGTGAGTGCCTATTTTGATGGTTATTATAATTATACTTGTTTGGCCGTGTTTCTAAGTTGTATTGTTCAATAAATTAATTTTGATTGTTCAATGTGTAAAATTGATAGGATAGCTTATTGTGCAGTGAACTAACGATTGAGTGGATGGCTAATGAAGAATTCAACTTGATACGGATATAGCCCCTCTTGTCAAGGCCCGATAGTCTACGTTTTTTTTGTAAATCGTTATCACTACTGCCCACCATACACTAAAGTGCAGTAACAGCAAAATCACGATTTCGAGTAAAACGCATTTAAAGTTAAGAATTGATTTAAAAAAATCAACAGAATGTATAAGCAAAAAAATTTGAATGCAGAAAGGTTGTAAAGGCATAGGTTCACACGTTAAAGCAATAAAAAAAAATATATCTTAATAACTGAATTTATTATGGCCATTTATTCTTTTTGGTGCCTATTACTGCATAGCCTTTTTTGTAAAAAATACCATTTTAAACTTAGTAAAATGCAGCAAAAAGCCCTATTACTGCGTTTGGATCAGTTATTTTGTCAAGAAACCCAACTAACATGCAGTAAGGTCAAAAAAATACTGCATTTTAGTTAGTTTTTTAAGAAAAAAGTGTTCAATTTACTAGTGCAGTAAGAAAAATAGCTAGTTCACATTTTAAAGACCGTTTATTTCTTATTATTTAATCACATGCCCACCAGAGACTAAAGAGCAGTAACAGCCCTTTTGTGATTTTTCGTTTTATTAGTGATTCTATTCTAATTCAACTCACTTATGTAAAATTTACATATCAAAAATAATAAATAGTATTTAAAACATTAACTGCACTTTAGCTAGGAATAATCATATCTGTGTCATTATGCTATCCAAACTAATCTGCAGTAATGCTGTATTTTACTGCGTGTTAGTCAGTTTATAATGATAAAAGAATGTTAAGTATTCACAACTAAAATGCGACAAGCTTTGATTTTACTGCATTTTAGTTGGGAGTTCGTGACAATAAATTGTATTTTCTTAATTTGCAGTAAAAATAGCTTGTATGGCGGTAAATTTTACTGCGTATTAATTTTTTTTTTAATTTTTTTCCAGAAATATAAAACTATCTAAAGAACTGTAAAATTATATTGCTTACTGCATTTTAGTTATGAAACCTTAAAATTTAATCTGCAGTATAATTTATACTGTATTTTAGTTGGGAAATCACGCCAAATTGTTAATTTTTTTCGTTTGCAGTAAGTGAAAACTGTTAAATAAAAACCATTCTAATAGTCTTAGAAATAAGTAAGTTAATTCAATAGAAAGCTTAAGAAACCCGCTTTCAGAATCACTAATAAAACGAAAAATCACAAAAGGGCTGTTACTGCTCTTTAGTCTCTGGTGGGCAGACTACCAAAAGCAAGAAAGTGATCTAGTACTGTACCTACTGTGACTAAATTATTTCTACATTTCTTTGTCCCGGTTATGCCGCCAATGGGTCAGATTATAGGAAAGGGGGCCTTATTATATAGGATGCCTAGATATTGAGCTAAAAATAGTGGTTAGATACCTACAATTAGCTACCTATTTTATTTTAATAGATTTACAAAACGAACTTTAGTAAATTTTACTGATTGGTTTGGTTGGCATACATTTCATTCATTCAAGTCTATAGGTACCTAAGTACCTACATCGTTACATGGCCGCGACTATAGTAGTAAAAAACCCGTTGGCTACCGTTACATACCAAATTTATGGATAACTACAGATAAAATGCGGTTACTGTTTTATTATCCGACTGCGACCGAGAAAAAGAGTACAGCTGTTCTTCAAGTACACACTTGAAGAACTGTACTCTTTTACAGTTCTACAATAATTTACAGTAGATTTTATGTATACTCTAAGGCATCGACTAACTTGGTGTTCCCGAAGATGACCGACCGAAACTAGGCAACTGGATGACAGCGCTTTTAATAAAATAGCGAGATGACATTGACATTTAGGTATTTGTTTGCGAAAAAGTTTACGAGGTTCAAATGTATGAATGCGGAAATCTCGCACAGCTCTGGTGGAAATAATGTTTATCTCTTGTTTTTTTAGTAAATCAGATTTCGTTCAAATTGCTTGAAGATATACAAGAAACGGAACTAAGAGAATTAATACCGAGTTTAAAGGAAAGAATATTATTCAAGCGAGGATTGAACAAACTCCAAAACATTATTCAGGTAAGTGTTCATATTATTTTTTTCAAAACTTTTGGGTGTCACGGCTCATAATGACTATCAAAATTCCTTCGCAACCCCCCGATCGTATAATTTTGTTAATGGTTGTGTGTTTTTGTTAAAAATTTACTTGGTAATAATTGCTTGTTTGTTACAGGCGACAGAATCTGATGAAACTCTAAGCATTGCTAGCGATTTTTCTGCGCCCAGCCCCACAGCCAGCACAAGCAGTGAAGAGTTGCCGACCACAAGAGAGAAATCTTCTGTAAGTTTTGCCTTTATTTTGAGTGAGCCAGTGACAAAACCGGATATTTTAGGTATCAATAACACCTAAAGTATGAAAGCTAGATTAATGAAATTTAGTGCATTTCATATGTTCCCCGACTACATCTTAACCTGTGAATTTGGGCTCTCAGGAGTTAGCTGGGACGAAGCTAAAAGGGTTTAAAAATGAGACGAATAGGTAGCCCCGCTTCTTTTTTTAATTTTAGATTATTCTGTTACCATTTTAATGTATGGTATATTCTTTTTGTTTAGAATGATAATTTAACGATTATTTTAAAAAGCAATAATGCTGGAGAAATGTGTCTAGCTTCTTTAAAAAAAAATGGTAAATTAGACACTTCAGCACGGAACTACTTGGTTAAATCAGTAGTGGAATACCATGTGAAAAAATATGGCGAAATGAAAAAACAACAATTTCAAGATATTTCCGCCCAAATTGTTTTGTTAGTCCCAACTGAAGTGAAGGTATCGAAATGCAAATTCAGTTTTTAAATTGTAATGAAATGAGATACCTATGTAGTTACAGTAGTTAATGGTCAATTATTTACTCCCTGTAGTGTAAATAGTGTAGTGCTTTTTTTTCCTAATTTTAGGCCCAGTAGTTTTGGAGTAGTAATTGCCGGCCACGAAAGAGAAATCTTCTGAGCGTCAAGTGAAGTTTGACACGCAACCAAACGTTTTGATCGCGCTTTTCTTGCGTCAAAATATCATTAGTTACACTAGAGCCACTGTAAGTTCTTTTGCCTTTATTTTTATTTGGTTAGTTATTTATGATCACTTATTTACTCCCTGTAGTGTAGTGTAAGGCATGTATGATGTAGAGTAGTGCTTTTTTTTCAAATTTTAGGCCCAGTAGTTTCGGAGATAGAGGAGGGGGGGGGGGGTTAAAGTAGTTCAACTATCTAACTATCACGGTTCATGAGATACAGGCTGGTGACAGACAGACGGATGGACAGCAGAGTCTTAGTAATAGGATCCCTTTTACCCTTTGGGTACGGAACCCTAAAAACTATCAATTCCATGTTGTTAAGTTGATATTCATGACAAATACACTTAATGATTATTTTGATTTCCTTGATTTTCATGCTTAGTTCCTTATAATTTGTTTTGATTTCCATAGGAGACATACTACATTCCAAGCCAAAAGTTTGGAAAAAATAAATATATTCCGGCAAGGGGAAAGCTTGCTGATAGATATAACAATTACAAACGTTTGCTGCGGAAGAGTGGGGTAATAATAATTAACGAAAGAAGATCCCACGCGAGCACCGACGATGTTCCTGCTGACACAGCTGCAGCAGTTGAAAATCAAAGTGGTACAAATTTGAACATATATTATACAAGATCTAATAGTTTTATCTAATTAGGCTGAAGCTAGACTAAACTTGATCTATTGTTTACCAGTATCTAATGAAGAATATGAAGAGTTAAAAGTTTGGCTGAAATACAACAAGGAGCCAGTGCCCAAAGTAATCGAGAATTGGAGGAAAACATCCACATTGCGCCTGAAGGAACTACAATCTGAAAAATATGCAAACATACATGACATCGTGAACGATTGGCCCTCTTATAAATTGAGTTTCGGATATAAGTTGGTAAGTTGTAACCCTTTTTACAAGCTTTTTATTAGCTTGACCCCGTATATTTGTTTGTTTCAATCTTGTGAGCAATATTTGTTTATATAAATACTAATAATCGTTAATACTTATAATCGTTTTTTTTTTCAGATTGAACTGGATTTTGAATCCAAGTTTAAAGGATCAGAGCTTCGACTGTTCAAAAAATGGCCCATGTTTTTAGAGAAAGCTCTTAATCTTTTTAAAACAATTAAAGCTGCTTCTATCTACATTAAATTGATTGAAGAAAATCCAAGTGAAGGTTGGTTATTAAATATACTTGTATCGATCAAAACTCGAAGTTTCGGTTTTTGTGTGAAATTAGTGAAAGTTTTGATATTAAAACCATTTATATTTATTAAGTATATTTAGATAGCAAAAATAGTTTCGGAGGTTTAGCAAAAAAAAACTCTGATAATCAGTTATTTGGCTAAACTTCTTAATAAAACTTAAACTAACAACATAAACTAATTAAGCCAACGAATTTGCATCATAACTTATTTCATTTTTATTTTTCAGATGTTAGAGACTTCTGTTATTGTGCGGCAATTGGATATTAAAATAGTTCCAACGGTGAGAATACAGTGCCAAGATACAGCTGGAAAAAAAAAACCATAAAGCCAAGCATTCAAGAAGCTATGAACAGTTTCATTCTTCATGCAAAGGTACCTATAATTTCACTTTTAAGACTTGTGAGATGACGACTTTCCATACTAACGACGATTTCCCCCGAAGTGTTTAACCGATTTTGACACAATTTTGATATACCGTCAGTCGGACCAAAATCTAAGTTTGTACGTTATCTAGTTTATTAAATATCAATAAACAATAAAACACTAAAACAGGAATATAATTAAATCTATTGATGATATTGAAAAAAAGCGAAACATACAAAGTAAGTATTGTAGACAGACAGTTTTACTAAATGAAGACATTGTTTTGATTTCAAAAACAATTTGAACTGCATTCAAAGATTTTTGAATAATCGGCTATCTGAACCGGGAATCAAACCTGAAAATTGTAAAAAAAAACCGTAATTTTGCGACACCGATCAAAAGGCTCATAGGCGATTATTCAAAAATCTTAGAATGCGGTTCAAATTGTTTTTAAAATCAAAATGATGTCTTCTTTCAGTAAAACTGTCTATCTACAATACTTAAGATACTTTCCCTCCATGTGGCGCCTTGGAACAGCCTGTATAAGTACCTACACTTCTTGCTTGAGAGCTTCGCACAGACTAATCATAATGGTGGATTACGTTCCGAACCCCTTTAAATAAATACATACCTATAGTTGCAATACGTAAGCAATAAAAAATGCTCAGTGTCAACACTGACTAGGAATTATAAAAAATATGGTTAACAATTCATTCTAATTTCCAGAACCAAAGTGAAATCCCCACCCAGCTGGACTATCGGCGAAAAGCTCAAACTGCTAAGGGTCTACGGTGCCAACCCATCATTATTGCTGTCGGACCAACCATCGATGCCCTGAAGGACTTTTATGTTGCGTATGATAACATCCTTTATAAAATAGATTCGTTCTTGAAAGCGCTGGATGTATGCTTCAAAACTTTTCACTGCCTGGACGCAGAATATCCAACAGAAGCTGTTCACATTTGGCTATTTCTGCAAAAATATTTTTATAACATTGACACAAAATCAGACAAAAAGCTTTCTGGAGTCTCATCTTTTATCTCCGACTTGGAATAAGTGATTTATTTGCTAAATTTAATCAAAATGTTTGTTTGTTTCAAATGTCTTGCTTCAGTTGAAGATTACAAAGATTTTTGTGAACATTTAAAAGACCATAACTTAAGTGCAAACGCAACATATCGCTGTAAACAGTATCAATCCTGGCCAAAACCTGGCAGCCTTGTGTCCTTTAAAATAAGAAAGGTTTTGAATAATTAGGTAAGGATATAATTTTAAGATGAGTGATCTAGTGATTATTTAATTGTATTTATGATTGCTAAAATAAATTTTATGTACTAAAAATCGTTTTTTTTTCTTTAAACCACCGTTTTAATTAAGCCCATATTAAATAAGGTTAGGTACTGGTAATTTGACGTGTTCTAGAAACTGCTGATTTTCGGCTAGCCTACATGACCTTTTAACTGAAAATAATGAACTTTAATGTATATCTCCCTAGAAAGGAATATGTTGAATTACCAATAATCCTGTATATTTTTGAAGTGTTTGTCAAACGGTCTTAAAAGCTTTTTTTGTCAAACCTTGTATTGCTTGTAAGGTTTTTTCTTCTACCATATTTTTAGGGTGTGGTATAATTGAAAATTAGAAACTTACTAGGTAATCTGCAATATTGCTGACATGGTACACACGTACTTTCGTGGCCACGTAATCAGCAATATTGCAGATTAGCTACTAAGTTTCTAATTTTCAATTATATTGAAACCCCCTTACCTACTTACTTACCCTATTAATATTCTGGAAATCAATGTTTGGATACCAAAAAGTCGTGTACATTTTACAAGTGTTAGTTTGATAAATTAACCAATCTAACACCATTAAAATTTACACTATTTCTTTGGTATGTTTTACTAAACTAAGACCGGTACAATCAGACAAGCACTGATAAATTAATATTGGTAGATATTACCAGTCAAGTTTGGTAATAACTACAGCGTAAATCTGTTAGATATTACCAAACAAATGTTAGGAAAAAATACGAAACAAACATGATAGATAATACTTAATTGTATTTGATAAAATCTACGATACACTTCTTGTAGATAATACAATATTATCTCTGATAAAAAACACGATACACATCTGATAGATTATACTAAACTAACTTTGATGAGAACTGCATACACATCTGGTAGATATTACCAAACAAATTTTAGGAAAAAATACGAAACACGTATGATAGATAATACTTAATTATATTTGATAAAATCTGCGATACACGTCTGGTAGACAATACAATATTATCTCTGATAAAAAGCATGATACACATCTGATAGATTATACTAAGCTAACCTTGATAAGAACTACATTACACATCTGGTAGATATTATCAAACAACCTTTGGTAGTAACTAAACTTAAATCTGGTAATTATTACCAAACTAACGCTGATTAAATACACCGAACGTGATTAGTAAGTACTGCCAAATGTTGTTTGTTAGAGTTTACCAAATAAAATAGATTATACTTACGAGTTAAGTTTAGTTTTTTCTATCAAACTGATTTAATACATTCTACCATATATTAAGTGCTATCTACCAAATTTTTGTTGTAGATTTTACCAAATACCTTTGCATTTTCTATTAAACTACCTTCGGTAATTTGTACCAAAAAAGGTACCAGTAGAACATACAAAATGTTTTTGTTAAAAAAAAACAATTAAGTTGAGTAAAATATACTATATCTCTTTGGTAGATTGCAGCAAACTACATTGTACTTTTTTTTACTAAAGTACTTTGATGAAAAGGTTACAAAAGTACTTTGGTTGAAAATCTACTAAAGTTCTTTAGTGAGAAACGTTACTAAAGTACTATGGTAAAAAATGTTACTAAAGTACTTTGGTGAAAAATGTTACTAAAGTATTTTGGTAAAAATTATACTAAAGTACTTTGGTGAGAAATGTTACGAAATTACTTTGGTAAAAATGTTACTAAAGTACTTTGGTGAAAAATGTTACTAAAGTATTTTGGTAAAAATTATACTAAAGTACTTTGGTGGGAAATTTTACTACATTACTTTGGTAAAAAATTATACCAAAGTACTTTGGTGAGAAATGTTAACAAATTACTTTGGTAAAAATGTACAAAATATAGGTGTAATCTACCAAATAAATTTGGTACAACACCAACTTAATGTGTTTGGTAAAATCAACAAAAATTCGTGATAGGACCAAAATCAACCGCAAACTTTGGTTACATTTACGCAAAATCTGTTAAATCCAACCTAACATTTTTTTCAGTGTATTCAACTCAGTGAAATGTACAGGAGTGCGATTCTCTAAGGCAAAACATCTTTACAACCAAGAAATCATCGTTGTAACATCTGATGAAAACATTTCGGTATTCTTTAGTTAAAACTGCGCGATCGTAGCGCCTCAACGATGTCGATGGCGCGACATAGAACTAAAATATGGTTCATAATGTATGAAAAACGGTATTCAGAGACACAAAACATCCTCGCCTTCGACAACAACTGCGCCTACGCCTTCGATTTTAACTGTCAAACCGTAAAGCTTGTAAATTGTAGATGTTTCCTTGGTTGTAGACCATTAAAATGTAAGTAAAAAAAGTTTTTATTAAAATTTAAATTCTTAGTATTGTTTTGTTTATCGTACTTTAATTCCTGAAACCTGTGTGCGTATTTTTAATGTTTTAGATGGCAGTTCGTGTTTCCTGTATGATTTTTTTGTTGGAAGAAGCTAAGCGTCAAGATAATTTAGAAAAAAGACGTCAGGCACATGTGATACGTAATATGGATCTTCTTACTACTGATATAAACTATATTAAGGTATTCAGGTTGACTGAAGAGCTAATTAAACAATTGGAAGAAGATATTTCCCCGTTCTTAGCAAAGGCGAAACGTCGAGGAGGAATTAGCAACCGAACCAAGGTATTACTATTAAATCAATATACCTAATATAAATCAACTTATGTGCAAAAATGTCTAAAACTTACTCTCATTCCAGGTTTTATGCACTCTCGCATTTTTAGCTAGTGGGAGTTACCAAAAAATATTATGTGAGAATGCAAGAACCTTTAACTCGCAAGCATCTGCCTCGAGGGCTATAAGAACCGTAGTAGATGCCATCAACCACCCAGTTATTATTAATAAGTACATACGATTTCCTCAAAATACAAACGAAAGGCAAATTCTCAAAGAAAAGTAAGTATTTCTTAAGTTTCACACTTATGTTTTATTTTTACTAAGTAGATACTTTCATGAATCAAACCATATCCTAGCTATTAATTTTTATGTTACATACTTAAATAATATTTTTAAATTGTCTATCTTTTATTTAGATTTTATGAAAACTTCAAAATGCCTGGAACCATTGGTTGTGTTGATGGTACCTTAGTATCAATGGTTCGGCCCAAAGAACATGAAGAAAGATATTATTGTAGAAAAGGGTATCATGCTCGAAATGCTGTTATTGTAAGTTTTATTATTATTTCATTAACCGTATTGTAGAACCTATCTGTTTCAAACCATATTTTAATCTTTTATTCTTGCCTTTTTAAGATGAATGATCCAGACTTAAATATAATGCATGTAGATGTAACTTTTGGAGGTGCAACACATGACAGCTTTATATTTAATAATTCAGTCATAAAAACGCATTTGGAGCAGCTAAATAATACAGGAGAAACAGTGTATCTGCTTGGTATGTATTTTAAAATGTTTCTTTACTTTTACCATCAGAAATTGTACCTGTTTTCGGGGGTATTTAAATATTAATAATAAAATAATTCAGTTATTTTTGTTATTTTAAAATTAAATGAAATTCTTAATTTATTTATTTCAGGGGACTCCGGTTTCGCTCTTAGGCCATACATGATGGTTCCATGTAACAACCCTGAGCCTGGATCAAGGGAAGAATACTATAATGATCTGCATGCCACTACAAGAAATACTGCAGAACGAACCATTGGCATACTTAAAGGCCGTTTTAGGTGCCTTTTGGTTCATCGTGTTCTTCACTATGATCCAGAGATGGTGGGAAAAATTATTAAAGCTTGTTGTGTGTTACATAACATTTGCAATCAAGCCGGAGTTCCTCCAGTAGAATTACCAGCTCATTTACAGAGACAAGAAGCGAGGGTGATCCAGTCACTACAACAAGGAAGCCAGGACTCTATCAATGATTTGGACAGTGGACGTCTTGCTAGAAGTCGTCTAATTAATAGACTGTGGCGTGGACAAAATAGTTAATAATAGAAGTAAATACTAACAATAGACTTAAGATATTACTAATTCAGGTTATAAGACAGATTGTTAATTAAAAAATAAATTGTAAGTATGTTAAAATAGTAATGTATATTGTTCATCATAAAATATAGTTAAGTGGATGTTTTTTAAATGTTGTGTTTTATAATGTTTTACTTAGATAACATTAATATAGTCTAACAAAATAGTATGTACCTAATAAAAGTCATTTTAATATAATGAATTAATAAATAAAACAATATTTTAGCACACATTTTATTTATTTATTAAATCTCGAATTGCACTACTTATTCTATCTAGAGCCTGAGCCATAGCCTGATGGCCCTCTACTTGTCGACTAATTGCTTGGGCAATCAAAAGTTCTGCTTGTGCTCGGCGTTCTTCGATGGCTATGAAGCGCTCTGTGATGCTAACCATTTCAGAGCGGCGTTGTGACGGAGGTGACCTTCTCAATAGTCGCCGGCGCGCTGCAGATTGACGCGGAGATAGCTGGTGAATGCGTCGACGACCGTGTAATGTCTCTCTATGCACACGCTGAGTAGGAGCTGCAATTAACATTTTGTACTTATTATAGTTATTCTTATCTTATTGTATTAGCCCATAGTGTCCCACTGCAGGGCAAAGGCCTCCTTTCCCTCTTTCTATTTGTCTCTATCCTATATTATATGTAGTTATAAATATTTGGTTAGAGAATGCAACTTACTTTGACTGCCCCTTTCCAAAACATCATTTGGCTGTGACGCAGGTCTTGTTGGCTCAGTAAACGAAACCTGAAAATATATGACAGTTGTTAAAAAAAAAAAAAAAAACTATAGAATAGTTTAAATCATAATTTTCCAAAACCATACCCTGTTTTCTTCAGCTTCAGGACTTTGAGCATCAGGTGCGGCTTCAATTGCTTGCTGTGATACAGAAATTGTAGGTATCTGTGCCACATTGTCTTGCACACTATCCCCATCAAAAGTAGCAAGATTAGACTGGAATAGAATGTTTTGTTAGGTTCTTTTAATTATTCGAGATAACATTTAAAATTACACTCACAGCAATACCATGTCCAGTATTTAGCAATATAGGTTTGATGCTATTTTATTTATTATATATAGGTACTTGTATTGATCAAACATAACAGACATAACATGGGTGTTATGCACCTTAGTGTAGAGGTTACTTATTATGAGAGATATAAGCATAGGTAGTACCTAACGCTTAGTGGAAAATAAAAGAATAAACAAATCTTATACCCATTGCATTTCATGGCCTGGCTCATGTATAAGAACCTCACTTTGGTCAGCCTGCTGCTCATTTGAAGGAACAATATTCTGAAAATAGAATGATTACATAATATTATATTTATAAATAGGTTAACTGTCATTAAACTGACAAAAAAAAACTTACAAGTAAAATGCTGGGAGACTCTTCACTTTCCACAGTTCTATCCAATGGCTGTTCCTAAAAATGTAAAAGTATTGTATTACTTATTAATTTAAATCAAATCAATAAATTTGTAAAGGTGTATAGCCTTGAAAATTACAAACCTCAAAAGGATTTATTTCTAAGCTCCGATCTCCGCAACCAAAACTTTCTCCTCCCATAATGGTTTGGATTTTAATTTCTATTTCACTGAGTTCTGGCAAATCCTCTATGCCACCACCAGTGCGCCGCCTCGCAGCTGCAATTAAGCTGGACTTCCTCTTAACTGCTCCTTTTTTGTCCTTCCAGTACTGCAACACCAGTAAGAATTATATGATTTGATGCAAGTATTAAATAAATAGAACACCTATTTGCTCGGTTTGGTTTAACTTTCTGTTGCAATTTTAAATGCTTTTATAATTGAAATTAGAATCCTAGCCTAAAGTTACAGTATATGCCTGTAGTTAATACTAATTTAGTAATAAAGGACATACACAGCGGCTGTCAGTGTAAAAGGGTAATATACCGTAGAAGGCTACCTACTCAATGCAACAGTATACCTACACACAATACATATAATTACCAACCTTACACCACTGTTCCGATGTTTTCGTACACCAACTACCATCACTGTTCAGGGCTGTTGTTATTTCGGACCATGCCTGACGACTGCGAATGCGAGCATTCGCAGTACGAGCATGGCCCGTAGCCAACCATGGTTTGCTTTCCAAAAAGCTTACTAGCTTTTCCAGCTGATTTAACGAAGGAGCTGCGTTGCGAGACACTAAAAGATAAATATTTTGGTTACATAGATAGTAGTTCCAGAAACTGTGCTGTATATTTAAATAGAAATGTTAATGTGTACTTACTTTCGATAGGTTTGGAACCAAACTAAAACACAGAACGAGTAGAACGCCATTGGGTTGGGGTGCAGCATTTTTTTAAAGTCCACTTAGCCACTTAAAACCACTTGGAACTTTGGAATTTCGTATTTTGATAGAAAAAACTAATCAAGATAAGATGAACCAGATGAAGTTGTTTGTTTTGAAACACAGAATCTACAATTACAAATGTCAAAGATTTGGAATCGTTTTATTGCTATAATCAAAAATAATTATTTTCCAAGTCGAAAATGATATAATTAATTAAATATTTGTTGCATAATAAATATAACGTGTTTTATACATACGTGTTGTGCATTTGTATTAATTTAAAATGACGAAATAACTTAAAAATAGGTTAGTCGAGATTTTCTCGATTATACTCTAGATTAAACATAGCAACACTGTAAACATCTTACTCTTCATCGTTGTTCGGCAGATCGTCGACGAGCCTATGTAGCTTAGCGAATACGGTTTTTATCAACGTTGTTTTTAAAAGCGATATTTACGATGCAACATCATTGAACTCGTCGTTGTTAACATCCATGATGAGTCTGTTAGTGAATCGCATTGCAGAATTGATAGACAAGAACTAAGCCGCGATGGAGACCGACTGTGAAATGTAGGTAGCCATTTTACTCTTAGTCAATAATTCTTGAATATCGACATCAGTGATTAGTGGATCTTATATCCCAAGGTGCGTGTCTATTTAATAAAGATGTATTCATAACTTCAACTTTTCCGCTACAAAGCCTGAATAAATCTCACACCTCCTCAAAAGCCCTATAATACTCTATATATTGAAACTTTAGCTTAAAGTTTAAGTATCTCGAACAAGTAGTGATACTTACCGAGGATTTTTGCGGATATATATATCCGATTCGATCGTGCAAGATCTAAATGCTTTTACATAATACAGGGCACCGCTGCGTCGCTCTCACAAGTCTCACAGTCTTTTTACCTTCGCTTAATAGAGGTTGACGACACATAATAACCCCCCTGAGTCAGCGACTTTCTGCTGTGATGTGCGAAAGTGTTCGTCATCGGAAAAATTGCGAGCGGGAAGTATTGCTGACTCGAGTTGCGCCGTGATGAATTGAACACGTCCCGCTGCCTCAGTCGCTTGTTCGCTTCCTACACTGTTCATTTGTCGAGAAAAGCTAGAAACTTAACGTTCAACGGCTTTGTAAAATCGCGTGCTTCACACGTTCCAGTTTAGCTCGCGCCGCGGGTAGCTTCATTTGAACACTTTTTGTACAATGAGTCGCATTTGCTGGAGTATGGGACCGATGCGATCTGATTCAATTCCCTTTTTTGTTAAGTTTGTCTTGGACGCTTTTTTATTCATCTCAAAACCGTGCTTATTCAGGTAGGAAAATTATTTGATGTTTACATTTCCCGACGTGCAAAACGAAAGCACTAAGGCGAAAAAAAAGACCTACATCAATAATAATACGTCATTATTTTTATCTTACATCGTGAACACAGCTCAACAGAAATAATGAGTTGACGTTAAACGCAATACGATAAGATCTAGTGGCACACCGCAGATATTTGAGAAAACGAGATAGTAGGTACCGTGGCGAGGAAAATTGTGACAAAAATTGGGGAAAGCAAAATCTCGAGGTAATTATCTGTGTCTACAGCGGTAATTACTGGCAACCCGAGGTTATAGCCAGATAACCGACGGAGGAATAATACCTTATTTTATACTTGTAGGTACTGCTTGTGCGTAGGCCGAGGGTGCGCCCTGGTGTAATTAGTTGTCATTGGTGGGATAATGTATTTCTTTACATTTAATGCTTTAATATTGGCTGGTCGAGACGATTTGCTGGTCTAACGGTGGCTAGAATTTGCTGGAAATTGATGGACGAGTGTGGCCGAGGCTCTATGGCATCTATTGGTGTGGTCTTTGTCCACTAGTGGACTTTTATTAACTAAAGATGACAATGAATACCTTAGCTACACTTACTTCACCATCATTTTGTTATAGGACCTATACGGATTAAAAATACCATACGCTCACAGTCTGGCTAATTTCGTTCAGCCAATTTTTCTCTCGGGTCTAACAAAAAATACATCTACCTACCTATATAGATTAGCGTTGTTTTTTCTTCAAACCCATTACAGGCAGTTAATCGAGTAAAAAAAGAAAGGACCTTAAAGTAGGTAAGCTCCGTAAATAACGCGTTACGAGAGAATGGAGACAAAATGTGAGACGACAGCAGACATCCGTCCCTGTTGGACTTGATCCCACGGATTGATGCGCCACATCTTACAGTAAATTGGAGTTTACATGACGAAAAATAAGTAAAAAGAGGTAGGTAGATAGGTTACACAACCAACATTCGATCTTCAAAACCGGCACAATGTCACACTATTAGATGACACGTGCAAGCAGGACGGCAAAGGCAAAAAGAGACAAGACGATATGTAACTTGGCTAATTAGCCAAGTTTTGATATGCTACTTGCGTATAACGTGTTTTTACCCCACTGCGGCGAAGCAGAAAGGAGGGTTATGATTTTGACTGGTATGATTGTATGTTCATGTGTTCCCTTTTAACTTCTAAACTACTCATCATATTTTGACAAATGAGGTCTTGGAAGCGTTTTGATCGTCCGCTGGTTATAGGATGTGACGTCACATTAAATCACAGTGACACGTAATTTGTTCGATTTATGCTCTAACTCCAGAAAAAAAAAAACTTGAACAAAAACAGATTCTGAATTTGTCTGTGAGTTTATACCATTTTAGATGGTTTGTCGTAGTTGGGTGTTGAATTTTTATTTTTGTACGTATCATATCATACCTAGCAGCTATCATCTTAGCTCGTGGCTAAGTAATAACAGCCGCACGGGTCGATCCATCAGGTTAAGCTTCGCTTTACGGGGTAGGTCCGTGGATGGGTGACCATTTTTACATGCCGAGACTACTTCGTACCTCGGATAGCACCTTAAACCGTTGGTTCCTGCTGTCATTCGAGATCTTTGACAGTCGTTACAGGTCGTCAGAAGACCGAAAGTCTGACCACCAGTCCTATTAAGGGGTATAGTATAGGTTGTGGAGGTCAGACAATCAGTAACTCCATGTAAAATACTGGTATTCAGCTGCATCCGGTTAGATTGGAAGCCGACCCCAAAATAGTAGGATAAAGGTTAGGCAGATTTTTTACTTATAATATCATTGAACGAAAGTGTCATTTTAAGTAAAAAGTTGGTTGCAGTAAGTAAGCTATTTAAGTCTTTGGAACCCCAAGTTATTAGTAGGATCATATAATTATACTTATATTACCTATACGAGTAACAGATCCTTCGTCAATGAAAAGTCACAGTCTCCTGATCAATAGCACTCAATTCTACTCTGTTTGATGCGCCTATAGGTATGCGTATTTACGCGGGGTGTTGTATTAAGGCCGTTTCCTCATTGGTCGGTGCGGTACCGCACGGTACTGCTTATGTTTCCTCATTGGTCGGTAAGCACTCTGTACCGAACCGGTACTGTCCTGCTTTCATTAGGAATTCCAAATTAAAATATATTTTTTTGGTACGAGAAAGAGGCCCATGAACAAAATGTTTAGCTTATCGTTTTAAATATGTCAAAAAAAAAACCGAACTGTTTCAATATGTCAGATTTTCAAAATGTAGTTGAACGATAGATTTTAAATACCGAACACAATTTTCAAAAACCAGTAGTGTCGCACGTAACCGGGAAACCATTTGAGAAAATTTAAAATGAGGCAAGAAATAAAACTCGTACAATCCGTCTGAAAATCTTGTTTTCCGGTAAACTTTGGTCAGTTGATGCGAATAAATAATTTTTCAGAAGAAAATGTGAGCATCTTATGTGTAGAATTGTTTTAGCGATCGGTAACTTAGCATTCTGTCTGTAAACTGTTGGACATAATGAAAAAGGTTGTCCAGATAGACAAAAATTATATCAGATAAATTTAGTGTCCCACGTTACTAATCAGACAACTATTCGATAATCAGAAATTATTAATAAATCATATTGGGGCGTTTTTACGTACGTTTCAAAGTCAAAGTCAAATAATTTATTTCAATTAGGCACAAAAAAGGCACTTCTGAACGTCAAATTTTACAAAAAATTATAATAACTGATTCTAGTCGCCCATTCCAAAAGGTAGTTTTCGTATGGAGAAGAATGGGCAAGAAACTCCACCGTTACTCTTTTAAAAAAAAAACATTATATCTTTTATACACTAATTATATAATTATATGTGA
Organism: Xanthia togata; assembly: GCA_963853775.1. Classification (NCBI taxonomy): domain Eukaryota; kingdom Metazoa; phylum Arthropoda; class Insecta; order Lepidoptera; family Noctuidae; genus Xanthia; species Xanthia togata. The sequence continues at coordinate 19,905,634 of OY970798.1, read as the reverse complement.
AGACAATGCACCTAGAATAAGATTACTATACCACGATAGGTAAAAATAATGAAAAATGAAGGAATGACATAAATTAATTATGTGATAGATGCATGGTGCTCGCATACTTACAAACATTGTAAAATTATACTATATTTCTAACATTATAATAAGTAATACTAATAATAAGTCAGTGTGTGAGTTCAAGTAATCACAAAAATAAAATAAATGTTTAAAAAAAAATAATTATACAATTAAATTAGCAACCAGTTCGATTTTGTCTAGAGAGTTTAATAAAGAGTTTACCCGAAACCATCGAACTTAAAATAATATGATTTTTTAAAATAAATTTGCAAAAGGAAACTGGGATAACATTTGAAAAATACTGTTTATTGAAATAAAATCATCGTTTTTAATCACTGTCGGATAGGAGCGTAACAAGCACCGCGCGTTTGCGGGGCGACTCCGAAACTTGTCGTTCTTTTGGTTTTTGAAGTTATAGGTGAAATTTAACATTTCTTAAAACAGGTTTTCAGTAACCCCGGTAACTAAACAAGATATTTAAAAGACATTGAATTAGGTTGCTATGATTGGATAAATTTTAGAGATTTTAGAAAATGTGCTCAGGCCACATTTGACACGCAAAATGTCTGAAAACAAACATTTTCGTAATAAAATTACGAAACTTATGTACATTTTTCATATCAGACATAATATATTGTGATGAAACCTTCTGCCTATTTTTTTGACATAGCAGAAATGGGCTGGATTTTTAGTCACCGTCCAAATTTCGATATAATAATCTTTGGCAAAAATTATTGAATACGTGTTTTTTCTTTTAGTATCACTCAATACAAAAATATTGAGATATCACATCACAAAGTTATTATATACCACGCACAGGCACAGCGGATAATTCTTTCGAGAAAATGTTTTTTTTTAAATGGAGTTCTTGAATCATACTACTAATGCCTAGAAAAAATTTGGACGGTGACTAAAAATTCAGCCTGTATAACTATGATGTTTCTGACCGGTACTGAGTAGGGTTCAGAATCTTCAAAACGAACGATTTTATACGGTTTTGGCCGTAAAACGATGTAACATGGCATAAAAAGTATCCTAAGCCCGCCCCCCCCCTCCCCTCTCCGTATCCTGTGTGTGTATCTTTGCATGTGTGTGTTTTGCATGTGTTGTCCTGTGTGTTCCAGGTCATGATCAACCCATGTGCCAAAATTCATCCAAATCCGTTCAGCTGTTTTAGAGTGAAAGACGAACAAACAAACATGCAAACTCTCTTTAGCATTTATAATTTAATATACTTGTATATATTGGGTCCCCACCTATAAAATTGGCGTTTTTTTCTCACAAATAGACAACCTCGTCATTTCTATGATTTAAAATATTCATCAATTGCTTGGTATTATATCGAATAATGACCATCATAGACAGATTACCAATAGTAAAAAAACCTTATTACTTTTGGTTTTTTAAACATTAAAAAATACCTTAAAAATTACTCCTCTTTTTGTTAGCAGAAATGACCACTATTTGTTTTAAAACTTAGCCAAAACTTATTTTTGTCGCTTAATCTTAGTGGCATACGTTATCTTAGTTTTTAAACATTAGGTAGTGCAATGCATAAAAGTTTTAAAACATTAGTGTTCATGGTTGTTAAATAAAAAATTAAAAAAATTGTATGAAAAATGCAACTTCTTTAAAATTCTCCATACAAAACGCTGATTTCATAGGTCCATAGGTAGGGACCTAATATAAGGTTCGCTCGGTAAGCTTTCGGTATTGACGCAGTAAAACGCGTGACGTCACGCGGTACCGAAACGATCCCGCACCGCAGACGTACCGACCAGAGAGGAAAGGGCCTACGTCTGACTGGCAGTAAGTGGATAGTTGAATATAGAAAACAAAGATAACTTAACCTTTTCAATATCGTGTTATATTGACTGCTGAAGGAATACACAAAAACGAGAAACATTACATAAGAAAAAAAATGTATTTTGTAGAAACCTACCGTTCTGTCTCCGAACACGTTTACATTCTTGAGAAGATATTATTATATTTTCGACATTATACCTCCATTATGTAAGCCGGGCTTTAGCATTATGTCCACATAGGATTTTATTGTAGTGGGGAATTGCTCATAGATCTCATATCTAACACCATAAATGTATACTCAATTGTAATAGTCGATTGGACTCATTTTTATAATCTCATAAACAGATGTTTTATTATATGGTAGCTGTACTGAGATGTTTTATTGTGGTTTATTTAGCCATACAAAAATATTTATTTTGTAGAGGCCAATATTTGAAGCATCATCACTGAAATGGGGAAATAGGAGCTTTTCTCCACTAAGAGGCAAAATTTTAATAATACCAGCTGATAATGTGATAATGTCCCACTGCAGGGCAACTGCATCTTCTCATAAAGAAAGCATTGCTCACCACGACAGCTCAATACGGGTTGGCGATTTTAAACTTATCTTTAACCTAATATTATAAATCTTGGATTCCTAACGATGTTTTTCCTTCACCGATGTCAGTGTTGTCAACAAAAACTTAGAAAGTTTAAATGAATTCAAAAAGTCACATTGGTACTTGCCCGTATTTGAACCCACAACCTCATGCAAGAGAGGCTTTAACTAATTTTAAATCAAATCAATTAACTTGTCACTACAGGCAATAAAAGTTGATTATTAAAACAATATTCTAATATCGTGTAATAATCCAAGCGAAAAGATGTCGACACGGTACAAGCTCGTAATTATATTACAAAGTTTATTATTCCTTAATTAAAATCATTAAGATTTTGCCGACATTCATTAAGTTAATTAAACGAAATTCTTAATTATCATCAGACCTGAACATTTGAAGAGACTAAAGCGACCTGAATTCTTTAGTTTCATGAATTTAAGCATTAGTAGTTATAGAATATAATTTTACTTAATCTCGATAGATGAAAGACGTTGATAAAAGGCAATCTCCTACAAAATGTAATTTATTCAGACATTTGAGACCACTCAGGTATCTCTTTTGATATTTATTCCAAACGTATCTACTTGAAGTTTTCTATGTTATTTTAATACTTTACTTGTCTCATAAAATGTCTTAGATTTTTTCTGATTGCATTTTCTTATATCGAATTTAGCCTTAGCAGGTTTGTTTTTTTAAATGTGTCATATGGGGATTTCATTAAGTAGAAAATAACGTTTGCATACTTTAAACGGCGGCCTGATGGTCCGTGGTGGGGATTGAATACTACTCGTAATATTATACTAAGTAATATATAAATGCTAGAGGCATTGCAGGTACTGCGGGGTAATTGTGTAACACACTAACAGAAGGCATTCATTTTGACCGTGATTTTGACAGTTCGACAACATTCATTGCGTTATTTAGGGTAGACTGGGTATGGTTTTGACCATTTTTATTTGATAACCAATAATTTTGTAGTATTGCAGTTAGCTGTAATAAAGTTTTTTATTGAGAAGAGTACATTTGCCTACGTATAAATACCAAAATTTTATTTCTAAGTACTATGGTTAACTCACAGGAGCAAATTTGAAAAAAAAGAGAAAATGTCACAACCGACCACACCCCAGGGGCGGTTGTGACAGTTACTTGGGGTCGGTAGTGACAGGTTAAAAAATACACCAACATTGTCATCAATCACTCAGCACAGCACGAAATGCTGTAGCATCTATATCTATTATAACAAATCTTCATATAGCAGTCTGGTTGCTTATAATAATACGGTAACAATGTCAAAATACAAACTATACTAAATATTCGTCACACCCGCACCCAAAAAAATTGTCACTGCTTCGCAAAAAAAAAAAAAAAACAATCACTATAGCAATATAAAATAATATACGTACAAAGTAAGCACTGCTATTTATTTAACTAATACTGGAAAATGACACTCACTGCTGTATTTGTAAACTTAGAACAACAATCATTAAAATAAATCGAATAAAAAATACTTACTTTTGACATTTAAAAAGTAAGAAGGGCTAACGTCAACGTCACGCATTCGCTGACTGACGTAATACTGTGAAACACGTCAGACCCGTATGGGGCTCCTCTCTCCCCTTGCACCCTCCCCGGTATTTATTATAGTTTCGCTATTAATGCGATTGTAACAACCGTAACCTGTCACAACCGTACCCAGTCTACCCTACTTCATTTACCAGATAAATTTTTCGAACATATGAAGCAATGTATTAGCAATATCCTTCAAATAGATTCATATTGTGGTTGAAAGTGTGTTGCGCAATTATGGTGCTGGTACCCAGATTCCACAATGCTAATAAGGTTGAATTAATGTATTTTGTGCCTATAGCCATAGGTAGAATAGGTAAGCAAGACCCGTGGCCGTCAAAAAAGCAAATGGGACAGAAATTGGTATTTTACAACAGAAAATATTTAGTTGTCTATCTCTAAAAACTTATTGCTCTTCTAATGGTGAATCAATTTTTAAAAATCGGGTCTCTTTTTAATTTTCTGGACCTTTTTTAAGGTGGTTTCAGTAACTAAGTTAGGGCGCCTCAATTTACCTGACACTGTCACCAATGGACAAAACATTTACACTAAAGTTAAAGTTGTGTATCGATATATTTCACTCAGGTCCTCAGGGTCCTTAACTTGACAGCTAGTTAAGTCCAAGTTATTTCCCGAGGGAAATATATACCTACATTTTACAAATATTGCACGTCGATATCATCAATTATTAACCGTTATTTTGTCACTGAAGTTGGAAGTATAAGTGGCGTTATATTTATCGTTCTGTGATCGAAAAACAAGTTTTTACGACTAGTGTCGTTTTTACAATCAAAGGTCAAACCAAGTCCTTCAATAGTGAACAGTACTCTAATTATGTAATACATGATCAATCGGAATTTGAATCGTTTTGAAACAAATTGCTAATCCAATGCTTCATAAATTCGAAAAAAGAAATCTGCTCAACAACGTAAATAACGCAATGAACGTTGTTGAACTGTCAAAATGAAACAAATTTGCTGTAATCGTTTACGAAAATGTGTTGCATAATTAAATAGCTGGATTGATAGGAACTCAGAAATTGTCGCCTTAGACCGTTGATTTAAAAAAAAACAAAAATATCAACCAGTTTTTCCTGGCTTTTGCTTACCTACCTTTCGAATAGTTTATTGTGGTCATCCACGAGGGGGTGACTACGGTCATTTGTTAATTAATAATTAACGAAATCTTCATTATCTAAATACATCGTAAATCCAATTCAAAGATCAAAGATTACGTTGACAAGAAGGACAGTCGTTTCTCTTAATTAAGAGGTAAAAAACAAAGCCGCTACGAAATATTAAGGGAATCATGTGCATTACTAATATAGCATTACTAATGCACATTATTCCCTTAATATTTACTTAATATTTAAAGCAAACTTTTGCAGTACCTATTCGTTTCTCTCATCAAAATATAAAAGAAAATAATAACTAATTAAAATGAATTTGGCAGAACGTTTAAAATATCACATGTAGCGTCTATCTCGCATGTGAGTGGCCTGGTACGGCTCTGAAGGCAGCGGAAATAATAATAAATAGGTACAGTTCCTGATAAACTGATAAAATGCAGAACATGATGGGGGAGTCATTCTGAACTAATATTCATTTGAGGCAATAGTTATTATTTGTTCAAAAACAGAATGAAATTATGACTGCTTTTTATGAAAACTTTTGTTGCTACAAAAGTTTTCTTTAGCACCTGAAACCTAAGGTATTTATTATGGCAATGTAGGCAAAGAGTTAATAGAAAAGCTTCTATTATATTAATTCATCACCTTTACTATTCCAACAGAATATCAAAAAACCAACGTCAATTTTATTTACGAACAAAAATTAATATGACGGAGCTACCGATAAATATAATTATACTTCTGCATTCTAATATTGAAATTGGAGCTGTTTTCCCCCCCAACTAGTACTATCCCTTTTAACCCTTTCAAAATTACTTTATTAAATACAATTATTTGAATTAGTTCAGGAGTAACTCAGCTATTAATGTTCTAAGTGGGCTAGTTTATATATTTTAGAGATTCAACATCTGTCTGCTAATAAAATCAAATTCCAGCCTCAAATATACCCATAAAACTTTAGTATTCAACAACTAAATTAATAAATCATTATTCTTTTTTCATGAAAGCAACACAAGCGCGGGAGTGTACCTAACGCTCGCTGGGAACGAGAGGGGCGCGACCGGCCATTTGCGCCAATGAGCGAGATCTATTCCGGTTCCGGTACCAGTTCCGATTTTAATCAATCAATTTTAAAACCTCCGATTCCGGTTCCGTAAAACGGCTTCCGTAACATCCCTGATAGTTATATCTCTAGGGATATAGGTATATACCGTAATATAGTTATATGAAAGCGGTTCATAACTATATATCTACGAATATAACTATGAAACGAGCACGGCCTTGTAATATAACTATTACGGCATTCCGACCAATTAGGTTATGTTAGGTTAGAACTGTGACCAACTACGCGGGAGCCGACCGAGCATAGCTAGCGGTGCTGCGGTCGGGGCAGCCGTCGTCGGCGAGCGTCGAAATTGGTCGCAGCAGTAACAAAATTAGGGCACTCCGACAGTTATTATCATTCACCTCTCTTTCCAAACACCATCACTTACAGTCTTGTATATAACTTTTGTATGTTCAATTGGGTAAGTATAATACAGCCATGAAAGATCTAGGAGTCACATTCGACCGAAAGCTCACCTTCCACGGCCATATGACCATGGTAGCGAAACAATCCTACCAAAGGTTAGGTTTTGTTCTGCGTAATTGCCGCGATTTTCGCACCGCTCAAGCCTTAAAAATTATATTTAATGCGCTTGTACGTAGCAAGCTGGAAACCAGCTCTTGCGTGTGGAATCCACATGAAAGGACTTACGAACTTTTATTAGAAAAAGTTCAAAAAGCGTTCTTTAGGTACCTATATAAGCAGAAACACGGCTACTATCCTTACCTCTATCCGACAAAATTCTTACTGGGTTGCCTCGGATACAATTCGCTAGAGGTAAGGCGAGCTCGAGATCAGATCACAATAGCCTGGAAGACGCTCCGTGGCGCAATTGATGCTCCTGATCTCCTTGATGTGCTGGCGCGCTTCTTTGTCCCAGACAATTAAGGCCGGGGCAGAAGGCACAGGCTGTTTGCCGTGCCTCCATGTCGCACTGTTGCACGTGCTAAGTCGCCAATTCCTCGCACTCTGGCCGCGCTTAATGATCTCTTGGATTCTAACCCAACAGGCGACCTGTTTGCGGATGGATGGACGATGATTTTATTGGTATGTCAGAAGTACCGTGAGAGGAATTTATGACAGTGTTGTTAACCTTCTTTTATTTTATTTATGTTTTCATGTTTTTATTCTGTTTATTTTAATGTGGTTTATAATATTGTCTTTTGTTTTTATAATTTTTGTTACTGTAATTAAATAAATAAATAATAGTCAACTCATCAATTACTCATGGTAACATTATAAATATATACCTAGGTTACACTATACCATTTGATGACAGTAAAAAGGTAATTTTATGTTCAATTATAGTAGATTCATTCATCAATTACTTATCCTAACGTATACAAATATAGGTGACTGTACGAAATTAGAGTACTTACGTTGAAATTATTTTAAAGATGCAGTTGATACACTTATTAGAAGCTGGCAATGTGTAGACATAATATCACAAATTTATTTGGTTAAGTAATAACACCATGCTGCGTCATATTAACAGTAGCTTGTTTTAAAATATAATTATGGTCACTTTAAAAGCATTAATTAGACGCTAAAAGTTCGTCGCTGACCTATTAATTCATTAGGCAACTAAATATATTTGTAGACGAGAGTGACATTTTAAAGAAGCTGCCTTAATTTGCACCCCTTTTTTATTAACAAAATATTTTTCAATGGTTGGACTATTGAAAAATATTTTGCAGGTTATAGTTTTTTGATCGTAGGTAAAAATTTGGCACATTGGTAGACTTTTTATCTCGATATTCCTACGGGATCGAGACGTATGCGGATGAAACCCAGGGGCGCAGCTAGTCAGTTTATAAATACATCTTCAAACACGGTCGCGATGCAAGTGCTTACCGTCCGCATGCACTCCCCGCTTGTTTCGAAGCCGCATCCGAAGTGTCCTCGGCTCGAGTCGCGACCCACTTCCGAACCGCCCGACAGCGAGTCCGTTTTTCTCCAACCGGAAATGAGATTTCCCGACAGATATAATGGCTTTCCACGGATTACGTCATGCGAGCTTTGAGTTTAGAAAATTCACTTGAATAATTCACTCCCTAAGCCAGCTTACACCTTCAATAGCTACCAATTTTATTCTTTGCTTGAGTGTAATAGAATATTATTGTTTTAAGGTGATGAGTATGTAAACGTTTCAGTAATTTGTTTGTAAAAGGCCTCAGGTACACATATCGCTAATTATGCTATAAAATTATAATTTCCACAATAATACGGCACCAACAACCCAGATAATCGAGATTAAATTGACCCAACCGATCGGAAATACTGTCAAAATAATTTGTTTGAAGTAATAATTGGATCATTACTGTTTATTGGGGTTTAACCGCACGCGTCGGTAATGGTGTGGGAGTTACTCTCTTTATCGCTATTAAATGGTGCCTATAAAAATCGTTCCTGCTCGTGTTACATTCCAACTCAGTAAAAAAGTTTAAGACTAAGAGAATTTTGTTGTGGAGTCATTAAGAAGAGAGAAATGTGAGTGGTATGGGAAATAAAGTGAGTTGTGACAAGCTGAGGTCCATTAGCCGTCGGTGACTCCGCGACAAATGGCTTGAATAATGACCATCCCGTTATAAACGCTTGACTAAGTGCTATTTGAGGTTTTCATGCTGAAATATGACTGAAGTTTTGATGTTTACTTAATTATCGTCTTATTATCCTAATTTTATAGTGGCTTCTTTAATTTATATACTAAATCTGCACACCGCTAACATGGTTAGCAAATACATTTTTGGGCTAAGCTTTAACTTACCTAATTAATTTTGAAGATACAGATAATATCAGTCAGTGCACAAGGCTATGAATAACTTCTGGTTAAATTATAACAAGAATCTATCTCGACGTCAAGGTTAGCCCCAGGGTGCCCCAGGGAACTTAGGAGCAGCACGAATTTTCGATGTTTCTTGTTTTATCCATCAAACTTGGAACATTTGACGTTCTCGAACACAAGGCGAAAACTTCATTATTAAGGCGAGGAATTAATAATTAATTGCAAAGTTCAGCAATAATTCCATGTTGTTGTTATAATAGTAGGCAGCGTTTGAACTTCAAAGGGTGCTTTGAGCATCTTTGATCTAACTAGAGACCAACGTTCTAATTAATACATCATTGTAATGATGGAGCAGGTAAGTGATACGCAGTCGTTTTTAATTATTACAGTCTTACTAATAAATGTTTAAGTTAAACTAAGTATACACATAAATTTTAATATACAATCTAACATTAAATTAAAAACTAACTAACTATACAAATAAGAAAATAAAATTAAAAGAAGAGCTTAGAGGACAGTTCAAAAAAAATATTTTGATGAAAACGTTTTTCACGCTGCAAAATGTAGTTCTATTTTGTTTCCGGGTTAGTCACTAGTTTAAAATTGAACATTCAATATGGCGAATGTAGGAAAACAACTCGGATGTGAAATGTTGACTCGAAAATCGACTTTTCGATTCATCGTGTTTGAATTTTAAATTCTGTTCCATTTACCGATATGAATAAGTAAATATGTATAATTCCGAATGTTTTGAGGAAGAAATATCGACTAAAATAGTTTCAAGACTAAAACACTGAATCTGTGGTGGAATCGATTAACTGGGATAGTGGGAAGAGGAGATACTCATCTGCGATAAAGTTTGTAGTATATCAATCAATTGAAAGGAGACATGACATTTCCATTAATTACAAGATCAACTGACTACATTAAGTAAATATTATAGGAATTTTTTATTAATGAGTTCGCGTTACTTTTTAACTATTCACTTGTAAAGCAGATACACTGAAGAGTTTTGTTAATAAAAACTTCTTCCAAAATAGTTAGCCATATTATGTTTGTACCCTTCTAGAGATGTTTACTGCTTCTAAGATGCAAGTTTTCAACTATAATAAGTGGCTGGCAAAATTTGGAGAATCCTGTATCACTAAATATATTTCACATACTTCGCGAGAGAAGCGAAATAGTTGCTTTCTCTCCATAATTGTTCAAGAACAGTTGCTTGGCTTCAGACACGAGATAACCCCCTTTTGGTTAAGACGTTGTTGAGTTATTTACCAACTATGTTTTAATGTCCAATTATAGTATAAAGTTGAATAAGTTTGAGGAATTTTATAATTATTTTCTACTTGAGAGGTTTGGTGGAAGACGAAACTTGGTATTTTAAATTAAGGAGATTTGAGCAAAATTTTGGTGGTGATTAAAAACCACGAGAGGACTCAATTTATGCTTTTTCAATTTGTAGATAAGATTATTTTACACAGAGTTTTAACTAGTAAATAAAATGTACCTAATCAGTATTGATACGATTATAATCAGTTTGATTATCCACTGTTTGTCGTTATTATCAGATTAGATGATTTTCGTATGACGGAAAAAATAAGCGGAAAAACCAGCGCCTTCCGTATAGCAGGCGTTTCCAATAAAATAATGTAATATATTCCCGATACACTTTATAAATGCATGCATCTATATTCAAAATACGTTGGTAGGCGCTTGGCAATCAAGGTCGGTCTCTGGCAGGATTTGCTTCGTGGCAGATAGCATGAATAAATTGAACAACGATACAATTTGAGTGCGGGGCTCTTCCGACCGTGTAGGTAGATGTGTAGTGTGCATCGGCACTCGTAGAGTCTGAGTTAGTGCATGCACTATCTCAGATGCCCGAAACGTTCGATAAACGTTGCTATTCTCAAAACACACGAGACTACGAAGAAAATAGAAACTAAGACAAGGGATCAAGGTGTCATCAAAATTGTCCTCTACATATTATCGAATTCATCACTCTTCATTAATAACGTTTTTGTTACTTCCACGTGTATCGTATTTACGAATTCAATTTACATACACCTAGGTACATTGCCTTTTCACGTTGTCACAATTTTACATAATATTTTCGTGACAAATGTACAGCCAGATAAATTGACAAGTAGTTATACGAATGTTTATACACCGAACCCTAATCGTAGATTCTTAGCGCGTGTTGCTATAAACATCACATAAATATGGAGTGATAAAGTGATAGGTCCCCCTCTCTAGTTTTATGGACCTTTCGTCTGACGTATAAAAAGGAGTTTCGACAAAATTTCGTATTCCACGCAAACGCTAAATAAAATGTATACGTCACGTTGGTTTAAAGTAGTCCATGCTATGTAACTTGGTGAGGGGTCACCTTATCTGCAGCTTCAGTCCCGGGTCTATCTGGGTGCTTCACGTGGTTTATTGTTGTTGCTTTTTTATGAGGGACATATTTTGCAGAATAGGTTTATACCTTCTAATTCTATTATAATTCTTTGTAATACGTTCAGGCAGGCGTTTAATTAAGAAAAATGTCGACTTGTCTTCTGTTTTGGCTTTACAGTAGGTACTTACTTATTAAAAAGTTTACTAACTAATTCAGAACCCACCCACTGTATGATTATGCGAGACAATTCAAGTATTTAACCATCTGTCTTGTTATAAATAACATTCACGAAGAGCTTAGACGCAGACGCACACCTCGCAGTCACGACCTTGAAATTATATCCGTTAAAACCAGCTAATGGTTCTCTTGTATACCAGATCTTATACTTCTAATTACCGTTATTCAAAGTTAAGCCTAGCTAACCTCTCCTTGAATACATTTTGAGTGAAAGTGGGCCATCACGGAGAAAGCTCTCAGCCCGTAACTTGCACAACTCCTTTTAGGGAAAAAATACTTTGAGAAGATCCGACTTCGAAGTACTTAAGTTTCTAAGTACATATATTCATGTACTAAGTTATCATCGATGTAAACGGAAAGGTAGTAAATCTTGTGGAAGTCATAAAAAGTTGTTGGTTTTTTACGAGTATGAATATAATATTAGGTAGGTAATGCTGGAGATGAAATTGCTGCAGGTTATTTCAGATATGCTGTTCCATCATATCTTTGATGAAAAGGATGTTGGCCATACCATCCTCTAATGTAGGTATGGCCAACGTATCTTCACACTACTAAATGCATAGAAGGAACATTTGATTGTTTTCCAGGTTTATGACTGCTTATTTTTTTCTAATCGATGATCTAATATCGATATTTCTTTAGCCAACTTTATGGCTGTGCTGTGAAATATAGCATGAGGTTGATTTTCTTCTCACTTCTAACTCTTAAACATTATGAAGATTTGTGTTTGAGTAATCAATGGTTTCTCTCGTAATATGAATTAGTTAAATATTAAATTCAGACTACCTACTTATGTTGTTTCACATGTCAGATTAAATCAAAACTTTAAAACTGGATAAATTGCGGCATAGGTGCCATACTTCTGTATCTACAATTCTACATAGGTACATATAGCACCACAGAGTTAATATCATTCATATTTCGTCTACATATTTGTCATGTTTTAAAATCGAAAGGTCAATAACCTGGCGGCAATGAGTGGGAGCGGTATAATATACCTAATGCTGACATGTTGACAAAACACAACAGTTGAATGTCGATTAATAATTCGCCATAGCAACAGTATTTACACACACACGACACATAAGTACATACGAAAAGTAGGTACCTAATATGTATAATGTTATGTTCTACTTTAAGTCGCTTCACTAAAACTACCGTTACAGTTTGATGAGATTTTTATTAGTTCAGCGCGATGACGTCACAAAAAACAACGATAATATTATTTTGTATAGGCGTGTAACACTTCCATTCTAAATTGATATTTGATGCCTTCTTCACAGGTGGCTCGTTGGTCTAGGGGTATGATTCTCGCTTTGGGTGCGAGAGGTCCCGGGTTCAAATCCCGGACGAGCCCAAATTTTTTTATTATACTTTTGATTAGCCGTTTTTGGCATTGGACGATAACGTTCCTTATTTATTTATTCTAATATTATCCGTTGGATATATATTTTTTAAATGGAAAATACCAAGACATCTGTGTTTTGCGAGAGTGTTTATTTATTAAAGTACACCAACAGTATTTTTACAAGTACTAAACCTACAAAAGTATTTAGGAAAGGTATTACTGCTAATATAAACATAAATTAAAGGGTAAGTGACATTTGCTGTCTGCAGGTAATTTAAAACGACGACGGTAGGTGCTACCTCGCTTTCTCAATATAATTGAACACCGTAAGTACCTACTTACATACTCGTTGCTTTTAGTTTAACTTGGATTTCATTCGTTAAAACTACTAACTATCGTAATTAACAAAGAATCGCAATAATTAGTACCTATCTATTGATTGTTAATGGGTGAATTTATATCTTCACCTTTAATTTTATTTCATATTTATTTCTTCTTCAACAAACAATTCGGTAGATGGATCTGCCTAATTTGTATCATGACCACAGATTTATAGTGTGATCATGACCGAAGATCGCAGGTCAAGAGTGGTCAAACACCTTTCTTTTAATACGCGTTTACGCACCACACATTCTAATGTGGCAACAAATTTCGGCACAATATACAAGCGGCTCGTTGGTCTAGGGGTATGATTTTCGCTTAGGGTGCGAGAGGTCCCGGGTTCAAATCCCGGACGAGCCCAATATTTTTGTAAAAAACATTTTTTTTACAAACTGCGGAAATGATACTAAAAATATGTTAATATTTTGAGTGCTTGTTTATTTATACATTATAACAAGAACAAAAATGTTTCTAGGAAGAAATAAGGAGGCAACTGTGTGTCTCATTGAATTGCAAATTGTTTCCAGGTTCATTATGTCCACAACACTTTTTTATGAAGAGTGTGAAACAATAGCGACGGGAAAATATGGGTTTATGCACGGGGCTTATGAAACTGTAGGTGAGCATCCCATAAAAGAGGTGCCATGGAAAATGCAAATGCAACTCCTGGCAAGTGCAGTTATGGAAAATAAACGAAGATCAGATGCGAAATGTTTTTATAACATTACTAGAACTAGTTAAGACTGTGAGCATTTTGTTAACTGATTTGATAATAATATTTTCTTAGATAACTTCTCAACAGTTCGTAGTATTGTTTTTTTCACTAGATGTCTCTGTTTTTAACCGACTTCAAAAAAGGAGGAGGTTATGTATTCGGTGACTTTTTTTTTCATGTACGTATTTAAGTTATTATTCACTTAGTAGTGTTTTTTTTGGAATTCAGTGGTCTATTTTTGTAAAACAGTATTATTAGGTAAGTACCTACCTTTATTTCGAAGTGACGTAAACACATTCAGAACGTCCTCTAAGGATTACAACTTGTCAAATTATAATAAAAGGCCTATAACTATTCCATAAGTTCATCATACGAGTGTTACTAATATAATTTATAACTCTTATCATTAGTCTAATGGAGTGTATAAAAATAAACCGGATGATGACGTCATCCTATTTAGTTGTCAAGGCGTTTGTTTCGTTGTTGCTCCAAATACGTATTTTATTTTATAACAGATCTTGTTGTATGTCTAAATATTATGTTTTAGAGTTATCTAAAACATAACATTTTATAACAAGAATATACATATAACATGTCTCTGCAGCCGCGGATCTAGATTTTTTCAAGGCAGGGCAAAAACTGCCGTCTGCCGCCCCCCGCCAATAATTTACCTTTATATTTCTCTCTGAAGGTTTTTTTTTAAATGTACATGGACATGTTAGATATTTATTTAAGATTTTTTCCTTATATTTTTGTTTACAGAGGCTCTCATCGGGTTCTTGGTAGAATCCTTTTTTATTTGGTCTGAGGCCTACGCTAATAACTAAGTGCTGTGTGTCTCATTTATTGCAAAGTTGCGGTGCGCTGAATGGTGCACTTGTCTGCCACGCTTGAATTTGTCGCCCTCTGAAGTTCCCCACCTTCTGAAGCCCCCTAGATCGGGGGCTGATGTCTCTAAAACATATCTATCATTTATTTATGTATATAACATAGATATAGATCAGTATTCATAACCTTTACAGTGTCAAACAGACATTTAGACATACCTACATTATATGTATAAGTACTTACCTACTTATTTTTTTAATTTTATTCATCTTTAGTTACTAATCGATCATGGTCGTTCATTTATTTTAATTTTTCTTAGGTAAGTATAATAGGATGCTCGACAGATTGATTACGCAAAGGTGAGACACATGCAACATTAGAGATCTTAGTCTCACTGGCATGCTGATGCTGTGCGAAGACACAGTTGAGGGTTTTGTGTTACGGAGTGTCTAACCAGCTCCCATAGGTAGTTATTAAAGTATAAGAATGTAAATCATTTGTCAAATTATAATAGTAAAATGTCAGTGTGAATTTTTAAAGTTTAGGTACCTACTCATTCAGAGATTAAAATATTTATTCTATGAACCATTTGAATAACACTGTTTAAAAACGATTGATTGGCAGTTCCCTATATGATTTTGGTAATTTATTACATATCCATTAATGGAAAGCAACTTCTGTGATATAAGTGGCTTTTCAGTGGAAGAATACTTAATTAAAAGTCTATCAGAATATCTTGTGTTAAACGTAACAGTGTCTCCAAGACGTTGAAATAATTCGGAGAAACGAAAGAGGTTTACATGAAGTCAATGGAGGCACATCACAAAGAGCATGGATACATTGTTTTTGGGCTATAAATACCCTATTTATAAGAATAGAGTTTCCTCATAGCACAATGCCGTATCTAATTTTAGAAGCTACGTAACCATGATACGCTAAGGGGGTTGTTTTTAAGTTAGCTATTTTACATACGCTGGTATTTTATATTAAAAATAAGTAAGTACGATGACTTTCCAGCTGTGCCACGCAATAAATGAATTTGAATTTAATGAAGTTCCAATTAATATACCTTGCTACCTACACATGGGTACATTTTTAAGTCCTGCTATTGTTACAATATATTATACCTCTGAAAACAAGTGCTGGTATCTACTAGTTTTCATAGTTCACACGCTCCTGCTGAAAAACACTGAAACTAAAAGTTACAGTGATTAAAGACGAGGTCCTTGATACTAGACGCGTTAGCATTCAGTGGCTCGGCCTATCTCACGGATAGGTCAAAACACTGAATGTGTATTCCACTATTTATCGCTTATATTTTGTTGGGGGAGGGTAAATCTTGGTCCTTGGAGGCTTGGATACCACAATAAGCCTAGGTAAACACAAGCGTATTTTTTTTAGCGTATTGTATTTTCGACGCTCTATGTTTTCTTGACGCGCTGGGATACGCGCTGGATGCGCTCTGTTGGATGCTCAATACTCGGCTCAATACCGATAGTTGAAAATCCAGTATATGAAAAAAAATCGCCGCGATAAAAATACGCCCGTGCAAACCTGGGCTAACGCCGCGCCGTCGACAAAATGGAAGGTGGATATCCACCCTAACATCTCAATTTGGTTGAACGACAGAGTGCCACATCAAAAACACAAAAGTATCGATTTCTCTGAAATTGTGGATTCAGAGTTAGGCGACATCGTGGATTCTGACATTGATTTATTATGCAAAATAAAGGCGCGATCGGCCGTCCGGCTGTTCGGCTTTATCTTCGTTGTAGACGGTATTGTAATAAGGACGACACGATTTGCTACGAGTCACGATTTGCCGATAAACATAATCAAAAATGAATCCCATCATCTTCAACAGAACGATTGCCTTCGATACCGTTGTCGTTTTGATAAAGGTGTAAATAAAACAGGAAAACATTGTAAAGAGAAATAATTGAAGGCACCTAATTACTGAGAACATATACATATTTTACTTATACGAGTAGATACTTTAGTATGAAATTAGAAAAGTGAACAATGACACGAACTCCAATCAGATAATATTGTAATTAATTCTGATTTACTTAAAGTTAATGCAATCACTGTGTAATCAAATTAAATTCCTTCAGTCTTCTCTAATAGTCGCGACTGATGAGTACATCGCATCGTCCTCAGCAAACAATCCATTGATTAAATCGTAGAGATGTCTGAGAATTCTATTTATTCCACCTAGGGATTTTATTTTCAACGAAAGAAGCAACAGTGATAAATATTTAAAAAAAACTAATTCTATGCTTTGTAGGTAACTGTTTTTCCTGTTTGTTTGTATAAAAGTGGTTTATGATATAAACAAAATATTTTCGGATATTAGAAATAAAACCCAATCATCGACTGTTCCTTTGATACCTCACAACAGACCTAACCTTTCCAAACATCAAAAGCCAGCACAATATATAAAAAGCAACAAAAGTGTAACATGTTTAACGTGACGTGAACGTACGTCTATACAATTTGGAATAAGGCATTGGAAGGGACAGGATATGTCAATTTGTCCGCGTCAGTGTCGGGCCCGGTCAGATGGATGGCGGGGCATGGCGGCCCGGTGACAGCAACCACATACACAAACACAATTATACAAACGAGCCGGGTACGTTCCGGAACGAGAACACCACCTAGCAGAATTTCAAGAGAGATTATTTTTGCCTTCGAACGAAAATTTTAAATTGCATTCTACTTTTTGCTTGTTTACCAAGCTGAATGCAGCTCAGGGTTTTGTGTCTACGAATTACGAGTATTGTACGGTAGACCGCGAACCGGGAGGATCGTTTCGTTAGTCGGCCTTTATTTGTTTATAGATGGTTACAAATAAAACGGTACTTTTTATCTTGACTTCCATGATAATTCAGCACTTTACACTGTCACTGTGCAACTTATATGTAGCAATTCATAGTAACTATCTACACATATTTTACGGCTCATAAAGGCACATAAAATTCTTTCTACCATAATATTATTCGCGTTCATATTGTAGGAGTTAGCGCCAGGTGGGGCAACTATTGAGAGTGACCTCCGGAGAACAGGTGCGAGGAATGACGTCCCACCCTAAAAGCTGGATTACTCTTGAAATGGACGCGACAGTTGACTTACAATGGACCTGCTACTGGTGGGGTCTTTACTTTAATACCGAATATGCGAACACTGCAAATATTCAGTAGTTAGTTCGAAAATGAAATTGTTAACCCTGTTTAAAAAACAGGTAAATAAAACAGGTAGGTACTTAATGTTTCAAAGTTGTTACTAACTTCTCAGATTGGTATATTGAATTTCAAAATCTTAAAAAAATAAATAACCGCCAACAACGTTTTAAACTGACGAGACACGAAATCTATAATTACTTTTATTAATGTAACTCGAGGGTATTGGCGCTGTTAGCCGAAAAACAGGTTCCGCCTAGTTCGGCTCCAGATGTATGACACTTTTGTGTACTTTTGTTTTCATAGCAGTTACGTGTAATTTAAGGCGAAATGGGTCCCAAAGACGAGGTTTTGACGCATTTCGGCTGCACGCAAAATCAATTTTTGTCCTCAAAAACTACAAATTTGCCTTATTTTTTTTCATGATTATTAAAATTGAAGATATTTTTTAGTGAATTATGAGGGCCAAAACACGATTAACATAATTTGGCTCGATACAAAAAATCGCAAAGTTTCCAAAAAATGTTGAGTTTTTATGAGAAAAAATGGTTTTATTCGATTGTAAATAAAGCAATTTCAATAAAATTTCGTCTATACATTCACCATAAAAGACTTTAGGGGATTATGGATTTATTTTAATGTAACAGCAAATAGAATCTTAAAATAAACCCAAATATAGTAAATCGGGCTAAATCGGCTCGCGCTCAGAGTCCTGCGGGACGTCATCGAAGGTGGACCTGTGTCAATTTTTTTAAAAATATGCTCTCTCTGCAGTTGTTACAAAAAAAACAAATAAAAGAAGAACACATTAGATATAAAATTGCGACAACTCAGAAAAAATATTTCGTAATTTTAATATAGTTTTAATTCATAATATTGTTTTTGAAAGTGTGATTATTTAAATGCGATATGATGACGTTTAATTGTCATCTTACAATAGTGTTAGACACACTACAAATTATTATCGATAAAATTATAGTCAAGTGCGAGTCTTATATAATTTTTTATCGTCGTATATGAAGAAGTTTTTTTAAAGATTTTTTTATCAGATTCATCCATGTTACTATATTTACTCTCCATCGAACTGTCTTTGCTAATATCATATTCTATATTAATAAACATATAATATACAATTGGTCTGGTTGTCGGTTGTATAAAAAATATTTAAAAAAACTTTCACTCTGGCAAGAACAATTAAAATTAGAAAAAAAATGCTGTTTCGAACAAAAGTGCTATACTAACATGACCAAATGTATAGAACACGATAAAAATCGTAATTATATTTTTCGAATAGCTGAGCCAGCAACACAATTTTTTCTTGAATCCGTGATTGTATCGTATTGGCTCAGTATGAACCATTTTCAGTTTTGAATACAAAAAGTCACTGGTTACGATATCGTATTCGACACTTCTGTATACGATAAAATGTCGTTCTAAAATGTCGATGTCCTAAAATAATAGATTCGATAATTTATAGACGTCACTTGGAAATAAAGTACGGCAATTGTTACTTCATATAGAGCTGTCAATATTTACGAATCTGCATGAGTGGTGGGAAACATCCAAAACAAAAAAATATGGTCACAGTATAAGCGAAACAGTAAGACCATTTTTAGCCCATTCAACTTAATAAAAATCCTGAAGAAATAAAGATGAAAGTTTGTGTGGTTTTTTTTTTCTTAAATTCACTGACATACAATACACAACCTAAACCACGCTGGGTATAGAAGCATGCAATTTTGCAGATGATTTCCTTTTATAACGAACGAAATTACGACTTTGATATTTTCTATCAAAATTACATTTTGCGGGACCGTTGAGATACGCAGTAGAACCATTGCAATTTGAAACTTTCACCTTACTACCGCAAAGCCATGTTTATCTGAAACTAGTTTCTGTCCGCGTCGTCTTCATTCACGTGGCAGTCGTAAGATACCACAATATATTAAAATAACAGGCATATTTTATAAATCTTCACTGTAAGTACAATAGGTTTGTAGTTTTGGTCTCGCCCACCAAAATATACAGAGAGTTAGGACTGGTGACGTGACTGGCTGTAGTGATGGATTAATTAGCATTAGCATTCATTGATAGCATGCGATTGCTCATTTAGCATTTGAAATGTAGTTGCGAAATTCTGGGAATGCTAAATGAATTAATCGCTTCTTCGTATTTTTTGATACTATCATACGTCAGAGCGTCGACGCACGCAGCGGTAGCGTGCGCTCTCCATCGCACCCACGGGAAGTCGGGAATACTAAATCTATCGGTTTCACTTGACCGTTTCTCGTGAATTCGCAAGTGAAATTTATTAGCAGGTTATGCGAATTTGCGAAGAATGGGTTAAGCAATTGTGATCTTAATAACTTTGATTTGCGCGTACTTAGGGTTGTATATTGACTGAATGCTTGTGATTGTATTATTATATTTAAATTAATAGAATTAGCAGATTTAGCAGGGTGGTGCGAAGATTGCTGTTTAGCAATTATTACCTTATTGTCTTTAATTTGTTCGTACTTAAGGTCGTGTATTGATTGAATGAATTCGTGATTATTTAATAATATTTGGTGTGACACGCGCTTGGCGCGCGTCGTTTTGTGCCAAAGTTCAGTACGTTTTGGCAAGTGATAGTGAGAGTTTAGTTTACGTATTCGTTAATTTCGTTATACAGTAATTAAATTATTTCGTCTTGTGCTTATTATTGTACTTAAATAGATAATAGTGTGAACTTAATATCTACCTATAAATAATAGGAGGTAAAAGTAGAAGTATTAACAAAATTCGCATACTTCATTAATATCAATTATCGTCATATTAGCAAATAGCATAGCAATAGCAACTAGCATGCTAGAGTCTGGCTAACGAAAGTAGGCCTTGGAATTATTTGCGAACTTTTTATATAGCAACTCTGTATGAACGTCAACGTCAATTTGACAAGGTTGTCGTTCGGTATCTCTGGTGTCAAATTGTATGCGTTTGTGTAAATTGTGATTCTAATTACGGTTTAAAATGAACAAATCTATCAAAAGTGGTGTACGAAAGATGTTGTTTTGCATGATTGGCAAGTTCAACGAAAAACAACAACAGCGTGATGCCGCGTTTAAACAAAAACAAGATTGTCTACGTGTGGTGTTGAATTTCATAGGTTAGTAGATAATATTATTTTGATACTTTGAACACCTACCTATCCAGTCGTCTTAATAAAATTTTGATTTATAATTTACGTATCCTTACAAATAAGTTACTTTCGCTTTTTCGTATTGAATAAAACTAATTATATTCATTCGTGCATCGCATCAGTCAACGTTTTCATTTTAATAACATCACCTATTTTTTACGTATATACTCATAATGAATTTTTGCTGTATTTTTGTTGGTAATTTATTATTTATTATATGCTTTATTGTACATACAAAACGATATATAACAGAGGAAAAAAAAACAATTAAAATACATACAATGGTAATTTTAAAACGATTAATTTTCTTTAACAGAGAATCTGCAAGATGTCGAAGGAGTTGATGAAATAGTAAGAACTATTGAAAATCTCACTGAATTCGAGCAGAAAGATAGGATAATAACCCAGAATCAGTACTTAGAAGAAATAACTTCAATGACTGGTAAGTTTTTACTATACACTGGTGTTTTGAAATTATGCCGAAAAAAACCTTTGCATTTACGTAAACCAAGAATTAATTACATATTTTGTATATCTTCTTTGCAGAAGTGAGTGTCAGAACACTAAAGAGAGTAAAAAGGGAAGGTGCAGTAAATGAAGGTGTCTGGAGTACCCCGGGGAAGAAACGCCCACGGAAACCTACTGTGTCTAACCTAGATAACTTTGACATAGATGCTATGCGTAACAAGATAAACGAATTTTATATTGTTAAAAAACAAGTCCCTACACTGAGGACACTGTTGGTGGAGTTAAAAGAAAGTATTGATTTTAACGGATGCAGAGAAACTCTGCGCCGCTTGTTATTAGCCAATGGCTATGAATTTAAAAATAATAAAAATGAGCGTTCTGTATTAATAGAACGCTATGACATATCTGCTTGGAGACATAGATTTTTAAGAACTATAGCAGGAAAACGTGCAGAAGGCAAGCCAATCATTTATTTAGATGAGACTTATGTCCATAGAAACTACAAGCCTAAGAAGTCATGGCAAGGTCCTTCAACTAGTGGTGCAATTGAAAATGTTTCGACCGGGAAAAGGTACATTATAGTTCATGCTGGATCAGAGAAAGGCCCCGTACCAAACTCTTTGTTAGTGTTTAGTACTAAATCAAAAATGCTGATTATCACCATGACATGAATGCTGAAAATTTTAATAAATGGCATAAAGAAAAACTCATACCAAATTTGGAAGAACCAAGTGTAATCATAATGGATAATGTTAGTTACCATTCGGTAATTATAAATAAGGTTCCGAACACACAAACACGTAAAAGTAATATAAGAGAGTGGCTTCGTGATAATGGAATTCAATATGAGGACTACCACACGAAAGCAGAGCTGTTGTGTATTGTAAAACGAAATACGCTTAATCCAATATATGAAGCTGATGAAATTTTAAATCAATGTGGTCATGAGGTGTTGAGACTTCCACCCTACCATTGTGATTTAAATGCGATCGAGCTTGTGTGGAGTTTGGCAAAACGTAAAGTGGCTAGCAAAAATATTGCAGTTACTACAGCTGCATTAGAAGAAATAATTAAAGATTCATTTGAAAACGTAAGTTCACAGGATTGGAAGAAAATTACTGATCATGTAATACATGTTGAAAATAAATATAAAGAACGTGATAAAATAACAGAAGAAAATTTAGAAAGTTTTATTATAAATGTTGGAGACAGCGATACTAGTGACAGTGAAGAATCTTTTGGCATTGAAGTGTTAGAATCTGATTTTGATTACGATGAATAAAACTAAGTTATTATGTATGGAATATTATCGTATTTTATTTGTCTATTTATTTTCGGATTCCGCTCATATTTACCTCATATACTAACACCTATACCAGATCAATAAATCCTTAAAATCCCGTTACAAACCTGATACATATCAAAAATTAATACATGTGTAGATAAATTCTGTTTCTTTATTTCCCTAACATAATGTTCTTATACTGTCTATTTATAGGGTTTTTTATTAAGAGCGCTCGAACTTTGAAATGAAATAAAACAACCTGTTTAAGTGATATTACTACATTTTTTATAACATTTTAAAGAATATTCAATGACATTATGTGTGGAAAATAATATCAGCCAAATGGCCACTGCGACTCCGCTGTAGATGGCGTATTCTGGTGGACTAATCTTGGAGGACGTCTTCGCATAAATGGTCAATTTCACGAAGAACGCGAGTTATGTTGGCCTTTAGGGCAACAATTGACTGTGGTTTATCTGCGTACACTAAAGATTTCATGTAACCCCACAGAAAGTAATCGAGCGGTGTTAACTCACACGATGAACGCCATAAATTGAACACAACGCACAGAACGTAAGCGAATAGACAACTGGTTTTGATAATAAATTTTACACAATTTCTACGCGTTGTTGAAGCGTGTAGCGTTCCATGGTGAAATGTCACGACAAAATATATATTCATGCCAAATTTGGTAGCAATCGCATTACCGAAATGGCCGCTATGCGCTGCTAAAGTTCGAGCGTCCTTATTGAAAAATTATATATATGATATTTTTAATAATGAATTACCAAGTATCAAAGTAGGTTATTCCAATTTTCATAGTATAATTTTAGTGTTGTCATGCATGTATTTTTTAAATTTGCCGCCAAATTCTGGGGCCAACTTTCGTTAGCCAGACTCTAAGACTCAAGAATTCACATGCTAATGAAATTATTGTGAAATCGCAATAATTGACATTACTAACTGGCTGGCTAGCTGGACTAGCGAGAAAGCGACAGAGTTGTCCGTGTGAGAAGCAGCTCCTCCTGAGGTCTAAACGCGCAGCTTTCAGTAGAAATTTCCCATTCCTTGCGAAGTTTTTCATTTTAAGTGAATTATTAAACGCCTGCGTTCCTTCATATAATACCTAATGGCACAATACTGATACACTAATGGATTCTTACAGATTATTCATGACTACCTAACTATCACTAAAAAAATCCCGTGTGCAGTTTGTACACGGGATTTCTCATTAACAGTCACCTAACCATAAATATTGATTTTTATTAAAACCATAGATGACAGAAAAGGCCTAAACTTCATGTTTTTCTGTGTACGTTCTACGAACTATCCCATAACACTATATCAAAAGGTAAAAATGTTGTTTCTTTAATTAATAAAATGAATTGATTGTCACAACACAGCACATTAGCCGATAACGACACCAACCCGACATCGACACGATATCGGAGGTCTGATCATCGGATACGTTTAGTGCCTACCAAACGCTTTTACATTGGTGCCGATTCTGTTGTTCACAAACTAAACTAAATTTAAGTTCAGTGCATCTTTTTCTTTCTATTTCATTAAGAAAAGGACAGAAGATACATTTTAGTTTAGTCCTGTCAAATTAATCAGCGCCTGACGTAAATTGACGTAATTTTAGTGGGCAAGTTTTTAATCATGTCAAAACTTGTATGGATTAGTGTCAGGAGCTGATTAATTGGACAGGACTAAACTAAAATGTATCTTCTGTCCTTTTCTTAATTAAATAGAAAGAAAAAGATGCACTGAACTTAAATTTAGTTTAGTTTGTGAACAACAGAATCGGCACCAATGTCTTGCTATTGTCAAATATATCGTCGCAGACAGCGACCGACACCGATATAGGTACGATATCTATCGGCGAAGACACAGTGCGGTGAGAGTAGCGGCATTTTATCACTTGATCACATTTTTTCGCACTGCCGACTTCAAGACACAACCACATTGTTTGGTGCGTCGCGATGGTTACCAACTGTGGTTACCAATATCATTGGGCCGATAATAATTATATCGATGTCGGTGTAATAGCTGCCGACATATCGGTATCGGGCTGGTGTCGTTATCTGTTAATGTGAAAACGCCCATTAGGTACACAGGACATTTTAAGTAATCATTTTAGTTCACTACACCGTACCTAAGTCCCATAAAATGTAAACTTATTGAAAAAAATCGAACCTAAGAAAAACTAGTTCAGTTGGTCAACTGCAAATATTTTATGCTGTGGCATGGATTTTTCGCGAAATGATCGGCAGTGAATCGTAAATAAATACGTCTTTCTGCATTTGGGGGAGGCGGAGGTAGCGTTTCAAAGGCCCACAGGCCAGGAAAACGTCGCCTTAATGTAATCTAAGTACTGTTTAAAAAAAAAATCTTATCTTATCTCTTATCTTATCTCTCTCTTATTACAACACATTTTTCAAAGCCAAGAGTAGTATCTATTACCATAAAGCCGTGTAAGGAAAGTGTCACCGTGTCAACGTAAGACGGTGTGTTGGAGTGGTTTTAATTTATTCACCTCTACATTTTTGGTGTCGCCTAATTCAATGTAGACTGGTTGGTATTCAGCCACAAAATTACTCGTGAATATTCATTCGTCGTAATAAGGAGAGCTGTAGGCCTGAATAAAAATCGTACTTTTTTAATCGCTACAGTAGGTACAGTCATCTTCAAAAAGATGAAAAGACATTGATAGGAATTCTTATGATTCTCTAAAAGAGGAATAATGCCTGCGTCAAAAAAAAAAACTATTTGTTGTCCGTCAGTCAGATTAACAAAAAATATTAGACTCGTATTTTTTGCTTTATCATATTATTATTAATAAAAAATGACAAATAAAACGAATTAAAGTTCCCCGGAGTGTCGCTACGTCACAAGTAAGTAAAAAATCTACATACTCGTGACGTCATGACACATTTTAACTCAATGTATCGCTGTAATCTTTTGATAATGTAAAAAAAGTAAAAATATATTAAGTGTAGGTACTTACGTTATTTTTTCATAACCTACATGAGGGACAATTTTTTTTTTGTCATTATATCTATTGTGACATAATGCTCTAGTAATATGTAGCTATAATTAAGTACCCAGTGTGTAATATATTTTGTGGCTAAACATTAGTTGATACAATATTATAAAACAAAGATTAAAGAAAATTTGTTATATGTCCTCTGCCCAACCCTTCGGGGAAATAAGGCGTGATGTTATGTATTATGTTTATGTAGTTGTAGGTATATACATCGACAAGAATGAATTCTTGTCCATGTATATGCCTACATCTTTTGGAGGTTGACATTACCACTAACGACAGTACTGTGTCGTACTTTCGAAAAATACACCTCTGTTCGCATTGTTCGATGAATAAATAATACAGTTTTGTTTTGTATTTAATTCACTTTGCGAAATGTTTGTGCTCCGAGCTCTCGATCGCTGCCCAATTTATCTTAATTTTACTCTATTTGCGGAGTGTAATTTAATTAACAATAACTGAATTTCTTACTCATTATTTTAATGGATCTTAAATTAGACGATATCACCAAATACAAATATGGCTTAAAAACAGTCTCTTTAGTTAGATAGAGGTCACCGCTATACGTCACTGGCTTATGCTAATATATTCACGCAGGGTCATAGCAAGAGATATTTTAAGCCGTAACGTGGAACCCAGGACGCTGCTCTTAAATCTTGCTTGACCGATTTTTAGAAAGATTTATTGACGAGTAAGGCACAAATAAATGCCTTCAAGAGCTTTCTGTAATTTCTCACGTAAAGCTTCGCAGGCCAGGCTAAGTAACAAATGAGGTTACATAATTTTATTAGTTCGAGCTGTCATAATAGCAGCTCGGTGGCGTCAGTTACCAACGCGTAATTTTCATAATATGCAAATGGACTTACTGTTTAAATGCTTTTGTACATTGTATAATAGTGTAGGAATCTATGAATATTACAGCGTTTATTCTTGCGTAAATTTTAACACAATTAATGATGATAAAATTAATTACGATGCAGCCTGTACGTAACATTTACAATAAATGTCTAAATGTCGTGGAGCATGTTATTTTACTAATTAATTTTACATGTGTGTATTCTAATGCCAGTATATTTCTGACATGTGTATATTCTAATGCCAGAATATTTCTGACATGTGTATATTCTAATGCATTTATATTTCAGACATGTGTAGATTCAAATGCCAGTATATTTCTGACATGTTTATATTCTAATGCCAGTATATTTCTGACATGTGTACCTAGTCTTGCCATAAATATTGTCAGGAAGAAAAAAATTTTTTTTTTAGTGCAAATAATATTTATTACTTTTACCGTGTGTTAGTTTAATACATAATTATAAACCAATTTAAAATATAAAAAGCTTATTCGAAGTGGTCTCCGTTGGCTGCAATACAGTCCTTTAAACGTTGAGGCCAGTTATCAATAGAAGCACTCACTCTTTAAATGGGTAACTTCTTCACTGCCAATCGTATGGATTGTTTTAGGGACTCCAAATTATCATGGCGTTTAGAGCAAGCCGTACTCTCTAAAACTGACCATAAATTATAATCCAGCGGATTAAGATCGGGACTAGACGATGGCCAGTCTTCAGCTCTGATGAAGTCCGACACGTTCACTTCCAACCAAGACTGCGTGGACCGAGCTTTATGACCCAGCGCCGAGTCTTGTTGGAGGGACCATACTTGGTTATTGAATATGGTGTTATTACGGGGCTTAACTACCTTCTCAAGAATGGTATCTTGATACACTTGTGCCGATGTTTTGATACCTTTTTCACAAAAATATGGCTCTGTCACTCCTTCATAGCTAACACCCCACCAAACCATCACTGAAGTCGGATAATGCTCACGTTGCACTCTGTCAACTAATTGGGAAGCTTCCATAGAGCTTTGAGCATAAATACGGTCATTTTGTTTGTTAAAATGTTGCTCAATTGTAAAGATTTTCTCATCCGTAAACAAAAAAAAATTGTGACCTTCATTTCCGTACCGCTTCAGTAGTTGTTTCGATTTTACCACCCTATTCTTTTTAAAATTATCAATAAAAAATGACCAGTGCGTCTCTTATAGGCTGCAAGTCCTAAGTCATCTTTTAAAATACGCGACATGGTTCTGGGTGCTATCTTCATCTCTTGAGATAAAATCTTTTGCTTTCGGACAGGATTTCTTCGAATTCTTTCCCTTACTGCTTTGACCACCTTTTTCGTAAGAACACTATGTGGACGGTCAGATCTTTTTCTGTCACAAACAGAGGAGGTCTCATTGTACCTATTAATAGCCCGGTACACAAACATTTGACTAATACCAAGCATATGGAGAGTTTTAAAAATTGCATTTGGCTCCATACCAACTTTGTATAATGCAATCACAGCGATTCGGTTCTCTTTATCACCCCACTCCATTTTAATATCGCAAAATATTGTACAATGTATTGGCGCCAAAATTAGAAAACTCAAAGAAAAATAAGAGATATTACATTTGAATTTGGAATCTGTGTTTTTTTTATACGATTGATAAAATACACAGATTCCAAATTCAAATGTAATATCTTTCTTATTTTTAATTGTAACAGTATTTATGGCCAGACTAAGTATATTCTAATGTCTGTATATTTCTGATAATATGTGTATATTCTAATGCCTGCATATTTCAGACATGTGTATATTGTAATGCCAGTATATTTCTGACATGTGTATATTCTAATACCTGTTTATTTCTGACATGTGAATATTCTAATGCCTGTATATTTCAGACATGTGTATATTCTAATGCCTATATATTTCTCTGACTTTGGACATGAGCACATTAAGCTAATGCTCTTACATGAAGGTCGCATGCATTACGGGATAGCGCTAAGCACCAGGAGCTTACCAAAGTATTCGGATAATGTCACTAAATATGTAATAAAATGTGATCATCTTTAATGGTCTACCTTCAAAGTAAACATTCCCAAAGTATTTTACCGCACATTAGTATGTGAGCCGGAAAATTGACTTAATATTTACCCGGGTCCCGATCAAACATAATTATAGATTCCTACTGTGGAAGTTAGCTAGCTTATGGTATTAATTAATAAGTTTGTTTGTTTGTTAGTTTGCTTTTTAAAAAACGCCCCACACTAGGAATTTCTCCTGTAGGTATTGTGGGTGCGTTTACAAACATTTAAAATCAAATACACAAACAGCCAGACCCGGAACAACTACTTGTAGGTCATACAAATATTTGTTCCGTGCGGGAATCGAACTCGCCACACGCTTTGCAGCAGTCAATCGCTTAACCACTGCGCCAACCGTGCCGTATAAGTACTTAAATAAAGTAAACAATTTTTTTCTGTTTTATTTTACGAGAATGTTGGCTGGAAACGAAATTAACAAAAGTCTAGACATATCCGTATCCGTTTATCGGAATACGATATAGGGCTTCCTAGAGCCTTGCTATGGTGATATATTAAATTCGTCTGTCAGGATCAGCATTCTGATTGAATTATAAGAATGTGTGCTGTAACCGACATTGTGGAGATCGGATTACCGGCGGGCATGCTGGCGATAAAATAAAGAGCACTTGTGGTTAAATATCGAAAGGAGAATGCCAAGTTGTCCTTCGAGACTCGGCCAGAACCGACAAAGATGAACTATATATCATTAAAAAGGAAAATAATTATAGAATTTGATAGTATATTTAGTTTTCTATAAGAAGTACACCAAAAAAAGTTATAGTTCTTTAAAGTTGTCCACTTAATACTTCTAATTTTAACGATGACAACAAATAAACTATTAAATTATTTATTAAATAATGATTTTTGGCACATAATATATTATCCTCGCATAATATAAGTTTTCATAGTAAATATACATAATTATAACATATTTACATTATTTTAGAATGTAGGTATGGACAAAAAAAACACATGGATACTTTTTAACAATTTATTGTTCATCAGAATCTCTTCAGTCTCAGTTTCTAACGAGTATCGTCGCATTCGAAAGGCATTTACTCCACAATTAATGCAGCGAATCATGGTTAGTAGACTAAAGGTCCGTCCGTGTGAGAAAAGCCAGGTCAACAAGTAGGCAGGTTCAGATGTTTGGTTGGGCGAGCCGGGTCAGCGAGTAATACAGATTCAGGTTCAGTTTCAACAGCCAAGGTCGTCGTAAGTGACGTAAGTGGTAGAAAAATCGGAGTCCAGAAACACAGCAATATACAGTGCAAAACTCAAAAACACGTAATCACTTCACTCGTGATAAAACGCGCAGGGGAAGTAGTAAAACTTTTTAACAATGATCAATGACAACTACAAAAACAAGATTAAGTGTTGCCAGCACTATAATAATTAATATTCTAAATTGTATCGAAAATCGAATTAACTTATTTTAAATTGTTATAAAATATATATTATGTTCAAAAATATAACTAAATACTATTTATTATATTAAGAATTACGAGTTACGACTTATATTGTAATAAATTCACTTATCTAGTTTTATAATGATATTAATGCAATCGATTTGGAAGTGCAATTTCGTATCGATATTATTTTATTTTGGTATTGGCAACATTTCTAATTGAAATTACAGATAGGAAACGTGTTGAAAAATTGAATAACTATTTAAAATGACTTAAACGGTGTAGGTTCTACAGATTTTATTTATACTCTATAATTCTTTCTGTTTTATATTATAAATTATCATAAATATTAAAAGTCTGTCGGACGCTACATGATTCGCATTTTAAAGCACCGAGGACAAAAACGGTAGGACTGATATAGGTATATGAGGCGACTCAATTCTAATACTCTATACCTAAAGTAATTAAGAAATACGAATCACAAAATACACCATGTACCTACAGACATCAACCTACCCGAAACTGTAAATTTTTCCCAATCAACTTTGAACCTTCTGCTATAGAAATAAAGTTGATAATCTATTAAATAAATTTGACAGATTGTAGTAGGTTGACGTGCCTGTACCTCCCTATTCTAATTGTAAGTTTTTACCATTTTTTATAACTTAATTTTAATTTAACCACCGAGCGGTCGGTTATCTTAATTATTATGGTTTTCTTCATAGGAGTGAGTAATTGTATTCTTTTTGAGCAAAAAAATGTATCATAAAGCGTATTTTTAGCCAACTTCAATACAATATGTAGGTTATCGAAATTCGAGATAACAATTCAACTTAAAAAAGCACAGTTTCCCTGTGCTTTCCCATAGTTTCATTATCTGGAAACTACCGGTGCTTATTACATGAAAAGAAGATGACAGAAGACATTTCGGATAATAAAATAACAGGCGTACCTGTGACCACTCATCGTCAGTTGGAATGGGATGCCATCCAATAGTACAGGGTGGCATCTCACATCGACGCGCAACCTGTTACCATGGATTCAGTAAGTACTTACATGATTTTAGACCCCCCTGCGTTGAAACATTCGTCAGTAATTTAAAAAAAAAACTACGTAATACCAACGCGGTCAAAATGTATGGAGCAGCAATTTTTTTTTCAGACAGACATTCAGTATTTTTGTGCTTATTATGCAAGCTTGGTTCCTCTTTTTTGAACCAACTGCTGAACCTTTTTGGTTTCTGAGTATGAATGCGGAGTTCATGCTGACGCACTATAGACCAAATCGTATGTGGCATGTGGCTTTACCTGATCGATAATGATAGATGACAGTGGCGAAGTAAAATCTTTGTATTAATCTAATAGGTCGGTAAAAAAAAGATAAGATTACAAAAAAAAAAAAAAAAGATTTATGACTTCTGTAACATGGGATTATGGAAACCAATTTATTGAGTGAAACTCAGTTCACATTAATAGGAATAGTGGAAAATTGTGAATTTAACCTTTTTTGCTTACCTAGCACCTGATAATTATTTATTATTTGCATACCTTGCTAAAACCCTAAAGGTTAGTTAGTTAGGTTAGTTTATCGAAATGTATGCCCGAAACTAGTTTTTTTACTGGTTTCATATCCTCCATAATCTAGTGTAGTCAATTTAATTTAATTGGTTGTGTAATTAGATTTCTGTAATGGTGACACCATTACAGAAATCTCACAACCAATACATCACTTCAAAAGTCAGAATACATAAATCAAACGTAACTTTAATATGAAATACGTCGTCTAGTTTAACTTACGCGTAGCAATTTAACGAATGATGTATGAAATGTCAAAGATACATAGATATTTATGCCAGCAGTTGAAGTAATTCTAAAGTTAGAAGTTACTTTCAGTAGTGATATACATATATTGCTCTTAAATCTTGCTAAGTAACATTCACGCTCCGATATACTCGCGGAATGGCGAACTATATAGTGTTAAGAATGGAAGCTTCTAAGTTCGTAGTGTCAAGGCTTTCTTCTCTTTGATCGTGATAATTTTCGAGAACTTTTAATAGGCATGAATAGACACGATAGATAGCACATTATACATGACTGAACTTATGGTAAGAAAATACGTGATTCGGACTATACATAGAAAGAAAGAAAGAAAGAAAATACATTTATTTGGCACAGACTAAAAGGCACACAAGTAAAAAGAAAAAAGAAAATAAAAGGAAAGAATACAAAATAAAAAGTTTTAAAGTGCGTTGATACTAGCAGGAATGTGTGTCTCGCGGCTGCGCCAAATACAACCACAAACTCAAATAAACCAATTACAGGCACTTTTTAATTGTCAAGGGGTCGTCGGTCAGTCAGAAAAATGAAGCTATAATTCTAAGGCGTAGTAAGTACCTATGGAGAAGAATGCGCAAGAAACTCCACGGGCACTGTTTCAAATTAAAATATTGTTACAAAATTTTGATTACGGCATTCATGTCGAAATTAAACATCTGAGAAAGAATTGCACGTTAAAAGCGTCCGTAATAAAAATGTAAAATCAGTTCAATTTTTTACTATTTTTCACAATATTTCGATAATCTCAATGGTAATTCGATTAACTCCGTCGCCTAATCAATTATCCCACACTACTGATGACCATGGAATATAGATTTCTGTAGGTACCTAGTACATAGTATGGAGCAGGATATTTGTAGATAACTACAGATTTTAATTAAACCCCGAAGTGAAACTTATAGCTTTCAAAATCAAATTCATTTAGGTATTCATCGTGTTCTCGTTTCACCAATATACAAGTTGGTTCTGCACTATTCGATTGGTGGGAAAGCGCCATTAGTTTCGATTGACCCGAAATCAGCAATTTGGGGCAATTTACATTACAACCGGCTACATTACCTTGTTCTACATACACATTACACGTGTATCCCCCTGTAAGTTTATAGTTTATTGTATGAACGTGGTGAGGCTCAGAACTTTGTAAGTGTTGTGCATTAAGTTCCTATCCATTTAGAAACTTTGATACTACACTTAATAAAGTGATAAAGTTGACAGTGTTGATAACTGGTGTTTCGGAGTTATTTCCTGTCGGATGTTGAAGGAAATTAAGTTTATGATAGTTGTGCGGCCTTGCTTAGGGGATCGACTGATCATTTACTGGAAGTGTGTATGCGTTGTAGAAATACTTATAACAGTTATTCATTTTACGTTTTAGTAGGGCGTGTTTGTTAGTTTTTTATTTTTTTATTTTAGGAAGTCGTCGAACAATGTACATTTAGTACATTTATCAAAACAATCTCCTTACCCATGCCATAATAGGACGGAAATAAATGATAAGTGTCTAAGGTCCCAAATATATTGAGAAACAAAAGGATCTGTATCTGACCTAAAACACAACAAACGGTACCTTTCCAAATGCCTAAACAGATCCCAAACAGCCCAACAGTGTCACAACACAGTAAACAGTTGGTCATATACGTACGTACTTGTTTGAAATGCCTAGTGACGGTGTGAGGGACATTCGGTGTCATTAGCGACGTGGCTCAGTCTTCTCTATTTACGGCACAACCCAACCCACTACATAAAGAATAGCCCGAATAATGGCTTACGTATTTAGGAACCACTCGGATTTGTGACGGTTTTAGGAAATTTGACCTTTATAGCATTGAAGTTAAAATTGTGGATTTTATTTCGGTATAAGTGGTCATAAACAGAAGGACTGTAGGAGTAAAATTAGGTTACATTATTTGAATGGTCTGTTTAAGTGATGGGGCTTGCTGCTTACGGGTTCTACATAGTAGAGAAACAACTAGTATTTTTTTAATAACCTTACCTATTTAAAGACGGTTCTTGATTCTGCATTCATGACGTAATGCCCCGAAGCTGATTGAAAACCAAAAACATAATAGTATCGCGAAATTCATATGCCGTTTTATTTCGAATTTGTCTTCTCAGAAGCCATGTCGAGATTGGCTTATTAATACAGGCCTAAGGATTCGATGTTTAATACCCGGAATGAGAAAATAAATTCATATTAGGTACTTACACCGAGAAACAAAAGAACTCTTCATTACCCTTATTATTGTTGCTCCAATATGTATTTTCTGCCTTGGGTTCCAATACAAACGATTTACTACGGACAATTTCTTCGTATTTGTACACCATTATTTGCTTCCCATTGTTTACTTGGTTCGTTTATGATATAAAAACAATAAAGCTTGCCAGCATACTGTTGTGATGTAGAACTGTTGATATTAAACATTTTTCGCGTGCATCTGATGAATGTTCTCGGAGACAGCCTTGGTTTGCGTCGTTCCCTACCGAGCAGTGGCGTGCACAGAGTTTTTAGACAGGGTAGGCAGAAGATTTGAAAAGCCAAAAATACTTACTGCATGTTGGTTTTGGTTCGTCGTCTTGTCGATTAAATAATGATGTAGGTAATAGCCACTTCAAATATCCATAGATTGACTGATTTTATAGACATATCAATTTACGGATATTCGAAGTGTTCAGTAGTTCAGTATTTGTAAAAATTATGTAATAGCAGTGAAATGATGGTGGTGTGAGTGACAGGTACGGACGGATCTATAAAGGCTCCTTCAAAAAGGCGCGATTCGCATCGCGTGTCACGTCTGTTTGCAGGAGCCTTAAACTAATTTTAAGATTTTTTTTATTTGTATATTAAATCTACACGTCTACTCTCCAAATAATTTCCCCTATTCTCTGACGAAGCCAAGATTCGTCATGTCCACAAAAAGCGATCTCTTGTTTCCCCAAAAAGAAAACAATGTCAATAAGTCGCTGAAAAATATTTCGGTTCCGATCGACTTTCGCGTTATGTCTATCAATGTCGATTTGTATCTGAGAATTTAAACGCGTCTCAATACGATTTTTTGCAAAGGTGTGATATTTAAGGGAAGCTTCTAGGTGTTTTTCAGATTGGTCATGTTTATAGCTGCAGTAGGAATGTTATGAATATCGATGTAACCGGTATCGTTTCAGACCGTTTTATTGTTTGAAAATAGTAGACAAGGAAAACAGAACAACCTATTGCTGTGTGTGTATGCAACCTAACCTGTGAGCCAATAATATGAATCATATTGTTTTGTATTGAATTTTCGATTGACTTTACCTTTAGTTTGTACTAATTGCAAATCCGGTGTACAACGACCTTTTACAATCACTTGTTTTGTATCACCGAATGATAGTTTTGAAAACGCATAATTTTTTATTTTCTCTATACACACACACACCACGTGAGCAACTTTCACAGTGAATATTATCCATTTTTCATACTATTATCGACGTTAATCTCATAAATACCAATTAATATAGTCCTGTCTTTTAATTAAGCAAGCGTTTTGAATTTAAATCTGAAGGTATTTAAAATAGGTATTTTTTTGTTTAAAATACGGGTGGTTTCAGATAAATGGCAAATATGCTGTAGAAAGAGCAACGAGCAACAGATTTTTCGTATTTCCTAACTACATAGGCCTATAGCCAAGCGCATTGAGAACATCAATATCGTAATGACAATTCACGATAGAGTTTCCGGTACCTAGAGAGCAAATGTTTCGGTATGAAACATTGCTCATACAAATAAGTACACCGGCGACCATAGATATCCATCGATATCCGTGCCGGCGACACAATTAGGTAATGTCGGGGTTTCCACACTCATGGCTCGACGAGGAGCGCCATCGCCAGCCTATAAGGAAGCTGACAGACGATGCGCTTTGTTCGCTCTACCGAAACTAGTCCGGGATTTATGCGTGGCTGAATGCAAAAACAAAAATGGGTTCCCAGTCAACCAACAGAGAAAATAAGAACCAGTGCTGCATTTCATCACTAAGACACAAGGGAATCATTGACTATTTCATCACCGGTACTTTGTAATAGCGCTTGTGACAGCTAATAACAAATTATAAAAATACAAGCCGTGTCTCGGGGTTTCGCATCGAACTTTTATACTAAATTTCGTTAAATAAAAAACTCTTGTGCAAAATGTTCTGCTTCTAGACGCAGTGATTTAGGCTGTTCGTTGTCTATCAATGAATAAATTATTAATTAGATAGGTTATCCATTCGAAATTATAGTTAGTGTTATCTAAGTCATTATATTGCGGCCCGTTCAACAATGGAGTACCTACATAAAATATTACATTTAGCAATATTCATAAAAACGTGCAAACGTCACAAGCCATCCATCATACAGTGCCGCTGTTATAATAAAAGTCATATTGAAAGTTACTATTCCTTCATAGACCAATAACATTTTCGCTGTAGTAAAATAAAAAGCTTCCCGAATTCACGATGCAAAGCTCTACTTAGTAGGTCCACGACAAAAGGAGGATACCATTCAAAAGGATCACCTTTGTAATAGAATTCCTTTTATTCAGTTACTGTTTCAAATAAATAACGAGTACATGGCAATGCTTTTAGCTCGGGCAAGCGAACCCGAAATTTTGCATCAAATCACAATACGTAATCAATTATCGGTTTAATAATGGATTTATTGTACATTTACTGCGACAAAGAGATTCCATTATAATTTATTGTGTTGGTTCACAAATGAGGGATGTTGTCACTAAATGGTAACTCACATTAATTTTATTTTGACTATTTGTTTATCTGATATCTTTTAGCTTATGAGACTGCTGCAAAAAAAAACGTATGTACCTACATATAATTATTTTAAAGATATTTTATTATGGTTAATATGCCTCTACTTATACAATTATTTAATAGGGATGTTGACTGGTGAAAAAAAACTATTTAGTCCTTCAGTCAGATTTATAAAACAATATTAGAAACGTATTTTTTGCTATAACGTATTAATAAAAAATGGTTTAGATAAACGCATTAAAATTTACCTGCTCCCTACGTCACAAGTCAGTATAAAATCTACCAGGGAGTGACGTCATGTCACATTTTAACTCAATGCATTGCCGTAATCTTTTGATTACGTAAAAAAAGAAAAAAATACGTGTCCAATATTTTTTTAATAATCTAACTGACAGACAAAACATTTTTTTTGTGAACATCCCTATTGTTATGTTTTATCGAAACATATACGAACCTACATATATATTATGTCACAAAAGTACTTACACACACTCATAAGTAATTGTATACTATGTATATTCATTATTAATTTAATGGCTAACTGGACCAGCTAGGGTTCACATTGCAAAAGATGATGGATATAATAACATAACATCACGCCTTCTTTCCCCGAAGGGTTGGGCAGAGGTGTACCTGTAGTAGGTACACCCACATTTCGTTAAGTCCCATGTAATAGGGGGCGAGCCTATTGCCATCAACCGGGCACAAATCCAGACTCCGGGCTGCTACTGAGAAATTCCAAATAGAAAACTTTGCCCGACCCGGGAATCGAACCCAGGACCTCATGCTCAGCAGTAGCGCTTGCGACCACTAGACCAACGAGGCAGTTATAATGGATATAAGAGTGGGTAACTAATTAATTTATAGTAGGTAGCTACAGGATTATTACTTAATTCTGAAAAAAAATATGTTATCAGTTAGTCACTAATCAAGCTTAAACAAAAAGTCGGTATTTTATGTATGATTAATCAATTTGAAACCGTTTCATTAGGAAACATTTCAAAATAGCTTTTAATATTTTCGCTTTTAATATAAACTCGATTTCACATTAAGTACAAAGGCTATTAAGTAAATTGTGTAGGTAATGCCTTACTAAAACTGACATTTACGGAATTTCTTCATAATTTTTTATGAAACGCAACGTCTCTCCATGTTTGAGAGTTTAACTGGAGAACCACTCAACAAATTGACATAATATTTTTTTTTAATAAATAATACGTTTTGTGACTAGGCTTTGTTAGGTATTGCACACATTGACACAGCTAGCTTTGGAATATTAATGTCTATTGACTTTAGTCACTCCGTACCTCTGTGCTATACAAAAGGACATCATACTCCTCGGATACATTTCTAGTTGTTGTCGTTGTTTGTTAGTTCTAGAAAATGTGATTCGACGGCCGAGAATATGAAATACCTTCCCTAATAAAGTTTTCGTTCACAACATTTACAAGTTCGTGGTACGCCAATGAACCACCACACACAGAACGTTTCACAGGTCACATTTCCGGCTAATTTATTTTCCAAACTCGTTCCTTTGACGAATTTATTCCTCTTTGGATTTAAAGGAACTTTATAAATTGCTCTTCGGGCTCCTTGTTTCCACACCACATACTAGGTACTTATATCCCTATATTTTCCAAAGATAAGGTTGGCTGGATATTTCCATTCCTTGATCTCCCTTAAGCATTGTGACGAGGGTAAAACATTGTCGGCAAAAATAATTTCGTAAGCCGTATAATCGAATTTTAATCTCATTAGCGCGATAATGGAAACAGGAGAAGCTCCCTTCATGAACTCATTTACCAGGCCACTTAAATGACCCGATATTGTTGTCAGTTGTAATAAATTATGCAAGTAAGTAGCTCACTATATACCGAACTATAAAATAGGGCAATGAAAGTAAAACTGTCTCCATTTCTCTAGCAAAATGGTCACACTTTAGCAAAAAGTATATATTTGTTCAAAGAAATAAAATGGTTGTATTCGTTTTACAGATGAGAAAATGGGATGCATTCGGAGCGTGTGGAGAGGAGGAATTTTTCTGCCTTGACGCCCTCTGACTGGCTGTACCTACAGCGAACGATACTAGTAACAAATATTTGTTGTAGCGTAACCCTGTATGTTTCATAACGAATTGTGTGTAGGTATGTTGACTTAGATTGTTTCATTTTTTATGTTATTTTTTACGTTTTTGAAACCTAGCTAATATGGGTTGTGGTTATTTCTAATTTGAATAAATAGTAAAACATCTTTAGCAGTTTTTTTTTTTTCAATCTTCTATGTTTAAAGGAACACTATTATAAGTATACTCGAGCTTACAATACCACCAACCCTAAATATTTCATTAATAAACCACTTATAAAACTTTACACATTGAAACTCTGACGATAAGCTCTATGGATTCAAATTTAACTTGAGCTGGCGCACACAAAATAGTTTTTAGTATTTTATAAAACATTTTTGTTTATCTGTTCTGTACGAGCACAGCCAGCTGCGGCCCGGAGACGGCGCGGCGGCGGACGGACGGACCGTGTTTACATGGAGAAATGGCTGAATTTCAACTGCAAACACATACACCACGGCTCTACGGAACGTCCCACACCCTCTATCTCCCGCTTAACTGCAAGTGGGTCGTTCAAACTCTCCTCTGAGTTTTTATGACCGCAAATGCTTTAAAATAGACATACCACAACCCATTCAGACTTCAAAAGCGGAAATCCGAGCAATAAAAATAAATGCAGTATGAAAGTTGTCGTATTTGGAATAAGCTAGTCGGCGTTTTACTGGTACATACCCGCGTTTATGGTCTAGTCAGGAGTTGGTAGGCACCTAGGCACTTATACGAGTAGTACACGGGCTACGGCTTGCGTCAAAGGCTTTGATTCATTCCTTTATAAGATTGAATGCTAACGCAAAATGTTAGCTTTTTGTTATTTGGGGTTAGAAAGAACCCACTTTGTTTCCTGGTTATGGCTCCAAAGCCAGAATAGTAAGCTAAGCCCCATTGAACCCAAAACTGCGGAGTCGCATAGCAAGCAAGGGCCTCAAACAAAACAGAAAATTGAATGGAAAAGTAAACAAGCTATACTATAACCTACCACTATCCTCCGTTACTTTATGACATTTGTAACGCGCAGTTGATTCTGACGCATAAGTCGGTGTTTGTGTCAATATTTGTGGGAGTCGAGGGCGCAAACACCGGCCCTGCCCGGGTAAACACGCCTTACTACCAGTACCTTATTGGAACGCGTCACGCGTCTTATTACTATAATCTATTTATATAATCTATTGGTATCGAATTTTCAGGAATTATAATCCAATGATTGATTCAGAATTCTCATAGGGTAAACCTGACGCTCGACTACACACGTCTTGATATTGGAGAGTCAATTAAGCGACGTGCTTTAAGTACTTCCTAGTTGACGTTGCGAGGCTCATGTCAAGTGGAATTTCCAATTTAATTATCTAGTGTAGTGGAAGTTCCTTAAGTAGAAGAGGCCACTCAAATTATAATTATCAAAAAAGTCTATTTTTGAACCGATTGGGGTCGAAACACTCGGGTCGTGTTCCCAGTCTTATTTTATTTTTAAAGATCTTTCAAAGCGGTTAGTTCACACTTCCCGTAGGCTTCGTTTTGTTTTGGCCACTGCACAAGGACAAAACGTAAAAAAATCACTTGATCCACCAACTAGTAAACTTCTGTAAAGTCTATGATCTTAAAGCAAATGTCCAGAATAGATTCCTACCTAGTATTTATCCCGCCATCAATTCTATTGGTGTTTAAACTAAAACAGTAGGTACAAGGTTCTTATTTTAAGGCAGGGTGCAATACAAGCAGGCAAATTGACCTATGTCGTCGTGCCGTCAGTTGGGACTGGTCATCTCTTAGCTGCCATGGCTTATTTTATTTTAAGTTTTTGAATGATTCTTTTTTTCTTCTTTTTATTACGGACGCGACGTGCACATCTTATTACATTGTTCTCACATGCATAATTTCAAAATGAATGATGTAACCAATATTTTGCATCAATTTTTTATTTGATTTAAAAGAGTGTCCGTGGAGTTTCTTGCCCGTTCTTCTCCATAGGTACCTACTACGCTTTGGAATGGGCAACTAGCTTCATATTTTTGACTGACCGACCCCTTGACAATTCAAAAGTGCCTGTAAATGGTTTAATTGAAATAAATGCTTTCAGTTTGAGTTTGAGTTTATGCCAAGGTAAAAATCAACATTTTTCCGTAGCCCGTCAAAATTTAATCCCAGGAATGATCCAGCCAGGTAAACATATTACCGGTTTACCGATACCGCGGTTCACAACGTGGTTGGAGCACTTAATACACGATAATAAACTGAATTCACTCTACTCTCATGGCGGTCAAATGCTAATAAAATTATAGACCGTTCACCCGGGACCGTGTTACAATTACAGGTTATTTTTATTTCGTATTAAAACTATGAGAACACTTATTATTAGGAGCCAGAATTTCGCAGCACGTTTTCGTTATAATTTATGCTTAAGATTAAGAAATAAATCATTTCATTATTATTTTCTGGACAATCTTATAAGCGTTCTCTTTTCATTGTTTATTTTGCAACGTTATAATTCATTGACGTTTAGAGGTTGAGTTCTTTACAATAGAAATACTACAAAATATTATATTATTATTATTATAAGTCTAAAAAAAATGTACTCAATCAGTTACATCTACGAAAAGTAACTTCAGAATTAATTATAAAGTTTAACATACATACATTAATAAAAGAGGAAACTGTTGTAAAAATTGAAAATAAACTTAATTTGGTTTCATCGTATTTTTAAACAAAAAAGATTCACCTATAAAAACCATTTTTACGATTTTTTTACCTTTTTTATAGTATAGCTACAAACCTAAACCGTAGTAAGTGTATGTTGCCTTAGTACCTATGTGCTGCTTACTTCTTTTTTCTATACCGATCACTTAGACCAAAGTGTACCAAAATTGTTAAGGGCACATCTGCTTCCCGGTAAACGTGGGCAACTTGATTGAAACCCTACAGCCTAAATATTCAAATTCAGAACTCCAAGGCCACATTGATGTCTTAGCCTCCGTCAGTAATGCATGAATGCCTTAGGGACTCGGAGACTTAGTAAGCAGTTTGGTACTTCTCGATGCATACGTGATATACTCGTAGATAGTGCTATATAATATTCATGTTCACGGTAGAGAGGGCATCGGGTGGCGTTAACGTGGCGTGACGGAGTGGCGCGGGCTAAGTGCTCCGCTAAATTGCTCGCAACGACTAAACACGCTCCTGGAGCTGCCGGAGGTAGAGGTGGGCCATTAAAATAACCACAGCATCCTTCATTCCTTAATTAATTATTTTCTAATTGTGCATTTACTAGAGCACACTTATAATCATTGAAAAAACCATTAACAACCCACAAGCTGTCGCTGTTGAAAAGCTTTTCCTCGCTCTCCCCATTCTCGTGTTATTAATTTATAGCGGTTAGCACTGATATAAAAGCAATTCCCGTATTAAGGTAGGGACAAGTTAATAAAATAATCATAGTTGTAATTCCGACGTAAACCCGCTCGTTCCGGAGCCGGCCCGTCAGTCAGCCTAAAAGGTATGTGAATTAATTCATATACAGCCTACCACTTACGCACCTACACACATAAAATCGAATTTGAAAAGGTTCATTCATAGTTATGTTGATATGGTGGCTAGGAATGTGTACCCTTACCCGGTAGAGCGTTAACGCATATATTATGTTTGTCAAAATATCGTTTTCTATAAAGAGTGCCGGCGGCAGTGCCGCCGAAAAGCCGCGGTGCGCCCGGCTTGCCGCGCAAAGGTACTGATAAACAAGGGAGTGTCGCTCGGCAAACGCCGGCGGTTCGTGCCGCCCGCCGGCACTGTGTGTCAAAAGGTGATTAAATATTGAAGCTGCACGTGCATTAATAACTTCAATTATAGGTACATCGACTTAGTATTCTGTCATTGTATACTTACTGATTAACTAATCTTATCATAGGTGAGTAGTGAGTGACACTTAAGTACTAATGACCTAAGTTGGCAAGATGATAAAGGTAGTCATGTTGTAATCAAAATTAATTATCCTCTTAATTCAATCAAGTATGAAGTATAGGGCGCACTAGCTCAAGCGCTTCCACAGCGACAGGTGAGGCGTGAAGCGAACGCGCTGAGACTAAAGCCGAGATAAATTGTCGTCATTACTCAGCTTAAGAAAATGTCAACTTGCCTTACCTCCTTTCAGCTTTTCAAAGTTAAAATCATCCAATTTAGGTCATTCGAGGATTGGTGGAAGTCAAAGCTGCCAGTTGCGGAAAACAAGTTTATGTTCTCATTTTTCTTTATGATGTGTCAGTTTAAGTGCTTCTGTCGTGTGAACAACGATGCAGTAGCAAGTCTTTATTGAAGTTTACAGTAACCGTGACGTTGTGGGTTCTCATGTGAACTGATTGGGCGACAGTTCTTGGAACTTTCCTGCAGTGGCCGTATGACCCGCTTTGTAAGTAGTGATAGGTAGGTCAGCGTTATTAACAATGTCTTCCCTAACTTATATATTTCAAAGTTAAAAGTACCTTATATTATAAATACGTAGGGTTATTACTCTTTCTTATTGAACATTAAACAACAAGTCAAGAACAACAAATTAACTCATCGTAAGTTGATTGATGATTTTTAATATAAATACCTTTTTAACTACTGAAGTTTGCGTTAGTTTGACAGTTGCTTGATGCAAAAAGTGCTTACGACACTTTAATTTATTCCACGCTCCGTAGGGGTTTCTCTTTAGAACAATATAATATTATTTATAGTATACAGTTTATATTTGGTTTGGGAACCCTGCTCCCTAATTGCTATATCTCTAAATAGGTTACATCGAGCAAAAACGTTTGATCTCAGTATTTCGGGGTAGTTTTACACTGAACTAACGATGCTTGAAAGAAGTTTATGAAGAGGTCATGCTGGTTTTAATATGTAAAATATATACAGCATGTATCCGTAAGGTTTTTTCATATTTAAGGTTGTGGTACAGACCATCAAACTGAAAAACTTTCAGTTTGATGGTCATTTCAGTAGTTTGGTGCGCAAATCCATTATAAAATACAATAGACGTAGATAAACTCGCGAACTCAAACACGGCGGGTTGCCACGCCGAGCGCCGTACCCAGCAAGTCAATCGTCATCCTGAAGATGCCTCGTTGAGAAGTGAAACACGTGTCGATTTCTTCAGGGTATTTTATGACTCTTTAGGAATAGTTAAGCGGAATAGATCAAAAATATATCTACGTGTATTGTATTTTTTTTAGATTATGAAGTTAACTATAGGGCAGTTAATATTTTTTTCGCGTTTACGATGTTGGTCCCATGGAGAAAGGTGTTCAGTTTGATGGTCTGTACCACACCTTCTTATACATGCTGTTTATTAGAATAAGTACCCTTACTAGGTACTAGTTGTGAAGAGTGGTCTCGATTCACCAACTGCCTAAGATTTTTCTCACGACACGAAGCGGAATACATGGCTCTACTGTTTAATTCACCCGCTTCCCGCTGCTTTCTAAACATTTTTCACCTTAAAAACACCAACATCTTCTAGTGTTAAAAAGGAAAATTAAGCTAGTTCTAATCCAATTAACAAGCGGAGCGGGGTTTTACAAGCGGAGTGGTTTCAAGTAATTTCCACAGCTTCCTCACTATTTTTTGCTTGTTTTTAACAAAGGCGAGAATAATATTTTTTGCGCGAATTTTCCATTCGGCCACCGCCACACCGAAGGTA
This sequence comes from Xanthia togata, assembly GCA_963853775.1. Lineage (NCBI taxonomy): Eukaryota > Metazoa > Arthropoda > Insecta > Lepidoptera > Noctuidae > Xanthia > Xanthia togata. Next base: position 19,860,780 of record OY970798.1, on the reverse strand, counting down.
GAGTTTTATAGGTTTTCATGCATTATTTTAGCAGTTTTGGTATAACTTTTATTTGAATAGCTTGCATAATATTTAGTGTGTCCAAATATCTCTATGTAGGTTATCCATATTTTAGTTCGTTTTATATCTATCTATCTAAAAAGAAAGTCGTGTTAGTTACGCTAATTATAACTCAAGAACGGCTGAACCGATTTGGCTGAAAATTGGTGGGGAGGTAGTTTAGAACCAGGAGACGGACATAAGATACTTTTTAGTCCGCTAGGGTAGGTAGGTAGGTAGGGTAGGAAGGTAGGTGCGCCGTAGATAAAAATTACATGACATGTCTATTTCGATGTTGACTTATTGATGTTTGTAATGATATTCACAATAAAGTGTTTTCCAATGAATAACGAATTTTATAAATGTAAACGTCGAAATTGGTCACAGTAACAAAGTTAGGGCACTCCGACAGTTACAAACCACTTTCATATAACGATATTACGGTATATAGCTATATCCCTAGGGATATAACCATATCACGGCTTTAACCATCTTACTGCGGTGCTCCTAGTGTCAAGCCCATGCCAGAAAAGGCGCCGAATAGGGCTGATAATGATGATGGTTTCGTGGGTGCAAAGAAGGAAGCGCCGATCGCGAACAAACAAGAACCGCTGCGGGCAAAGCTCCTACGGACCCCGAAGTGAGCCTGCGTGCCGCAAAGCCAACCACCCCTGTGTACATATCCCGCCTGCAATATACCCCTAAGGCGGAGGACATCGTGGAGTACGTGCGCCAAAGGATGAGGTAGATGCCGAGGGTGCAGTTACTAGAATCGCACCGGAACGTCAACTTCAAGGCGTTGTCGTGCGAGTACCGAACTGTTATCTGCCCCTCGACATGGAAGAAGACCTTTGGCCGCAGGACGTGGTGTTCCGTCGCTTCCGCGGACAAGTTCCACAGGTCAGCACAAAGTCAAGCTAGTGCAAAGTGAAGTGATACTAACATAGTCTAAGCCTTATTTATTAACACAAGTTTTTTTGTTATTAAAATATGTATGTTTATTGTTTAGGTGAAGGTATTTTTTTTTTTTTGTTTGGGCCTGTGTCACCTGAAATAAATGGTATATTACTATCGGGAGTGTTATTTTTCTCAGCTCTTGGGCTGGTTTTAGCTACATTTACGGGCCAAAGCCAAGTAAATGCAGCGTGTGGTGTGTATTTAAGATGATGATGTACTTTCGTCTAACTGCATAGATTTTCTGACGATTCTGCATGTGTTTAGGAAGGCTGCTTTCTGCAGATTGATGTAAAGGGATTCTTCTAGCTCTATTAATGTCAGGCTACGGAGGAGATGGTTGGGAATAACACCTGTCGTGGAGAGAACTACAGGAACAACATAAACCTTTTCCTGCCTCCAGATTCTTGTAACTTCTTCTTTAAGCTCAGCGTATTTGCTTATTTTTTCAGCGATTCTTTTTTTGTAGGTTATGGGTGTTGGGGACTGCAATGTCTATAAGGTAAGTGGTTTTTCTTAATTTATCCTGTAGGGTTATGTCTGGTCTATTATAGTGGATGGTCCTATCTGTAAGTATGTGGCGATCGTAATACAGTTTATGTGTGTTTGTTTTCTAGGATAGTTTGTGCTGTGAACTTATAGTAGGGAGTGTTAGTGTTTTGTAAGACTGTGTTTGAGTGCTAGTTTTTGATGGATGATGTTTGCAACCTGGTTGTTCCTGTGAGTGTGGTGTATCTGTGTGAGGGTTATGCATGCTGCGGTTATGTGTTGTATAATTTCTGATTGAATGTGGCATCTACGGCATTTACCGTTTGTGATGGTAGGGTCTTTAATTTAAAAAAATCTGTAGCTTTTGGTGTTGATGATTTGATCTTGTATAGCTATGATAAAGCCTTCTTTTTCAGGGAACACGTTTCCTATTTTAAGCCACTTATTTGATGCTAATTTGTTTATGTAGGACTGCTCTAGGTCATGAAGGTGTCTACCGTGAAGGGCTTTCTTTTTCCAGTTTTAAATTTTTTGGTTTTGTGGTTCGGTGATGTTTATGTCTTGAATATTTTCTTCATTTAAGTAAAGTGGGATGTAATTCAAATCATTTAAGGCAATGGCTTTGTATATGTCACTAGTGCGAGATTTTGTGTAGAAGAATGTTTTTAGCCTAGTGATTTGTTTCTGCCAAAGGATGTATGTCGATTAGGCCTCTCCCTCCATTTTGTCTTTTGATGGTGAGTCGTTCGATTGCAGATTTAGGACGTAGTTTTTTTTGTTTTGTAAGTGATGTGCGTGTGGTTCTTTCTAACTGTTCGATGTCTGTTTTTGACCATTTTATTACTCCGAATGTGTAGGTCAATATTGGTATGGCAAAGGTATTCAAAGCTTTTATAAATAAGATGCTTTCCAGATAGCTGTGTTTTGAAAATTGCGCTAATTCTTCTCCTATATTCTGTATTTAGTGTCTGTTTAATTGCTGTGTGGTCGAGTCCTTTAAGGTCCTTTTTAAGTTGCTTGTATCCTAAATATTTGTATTTGTATTTGTTTGATTGGTGCGATAGCTGCTATTGCATCGCGATCGGTGTCGCTGACTGCATAGTTGCCGGGTTTTACTTTTCCTTTTATCATATGCAATGTCCTGCACTTGTCTAATCCAAATTGCATATTAATATCCTGACTAAATGTTGTCGTCACTTCTTTAGGAGCTTTTCTTTTTCGGTTTTAGCATATAATTTAATGTCATCCTATTATTTCGTATCTTTGAAAATATAAAATACATTTTTTTAACGGTATTAAAAACTTTTCAAAATATAAAAATAGAATTCCGCCGGTGTCGGGAGCAGGGTCCAAGCTGCCAGTGGTTAGGGCTGCAGAGACAGGAACCTCGTCACATTACAAGCCGTATCGAGGAGTACTGCCTTTTGAATCAGGCCCTTGATCCAACCTCAACCTTAACGAGAGCCTCGAGAGATGTTGGTCGAGGCTTTCGGCCACCAGGCCATTGGCCGTTACGACAATCGGCAGTGTAATAGCCGAGCACACATTCCACATGTCGACAACCTCGTGTGCTAAGTCGAGATATTTTATTTGTTTCTCTTTCTCAGCTTTCACGGGGCTCTCGTCATGTGGAATAGTATCATCAACTATCATTGCGCGGCGCGCTAATCGGTATATCCCCAATATACTTATCAGGCTTATTGGCAACAATAGTCCTGTCAGTAATGTTTATTATTATTATCGTCTTTAACATTTATCGGGACCCTAGGGTCCCGGACCTTTGGAAGGCGGACCTTTCTAATGAAACGAGGCACTAACCGACGATTATCCCTGTACGCACTAATCTAGTGCGCCCAAGGACAACCCCCGGTTAGTGCAGGACTATTGCAAGATATGGAAACAAAGATGATGGGTTTGGGTGGCTAAGTGAACTGGTTATCTAGAACTATGTAAAGACTATGGCCCCTGCCTGACCAATATCTTATATAAAATACACAGGTAAAATGGAAGAGGGTGACTTGCACACTCAATAATGGGCCCCCGAAAACGGTCGCTAGCACAAAGTGCTTATAGGGAGTGGAGCGTTATTCCACGGCTATCAGGACAACCCCGGAATTACGGTCAAGATCCCTACCAGCATCTTACTGGAATACTTCCTTCCTCCGAGCACATTTGCTCTTGCGAATCTCCACTCAAACCGGCCAATAAAAGCAAGAAAGAGGTGGGAGCTCTATTCCTCGTCAGTATTCACTCCAGCCGGCCAATAAAGGCAAGCGATGAGGAACAAGATTTCTCCCGGGAGATAGGGTCCGTGGGGTCGCTACTGCCCAACAGCTCGCCACATGCTGCCCTGCGTGTTTCTGTATCTCTCTTGGTCTGGCTCCTCAATCCAGACCTGTTCCGGAAAAAAAACTCTACGGCATAGATCTGGAGTTCGGAGCGCGCAAGCACGACATCAACGTAGAGATACGGCGGTTATTATTATTATTTGTTGGTATACATTTTTGTATCTCGACACTATGCCGGTTTTTTGGGTAACACGGGCCAAAGCCAAGTGCTACCCCTGAGAGTAGGTACTACTTAAACTAAGTGATAATTGGTGATGATGTATGGCGTGGTGATATTATGTTTTGACTTTGTGTTGCAGTGGTGAATTATGTCTGTGCGTGTGATATTTGTGCGTCATTGTCGTTCTGCAGGAATTTTCGGACAATTCTGCAAGTGTTCAGGATAGCAGCTTTCTGTAGGTTTTGGTAGGTGGAGGGAGCTACCTACGTCTAGTGTTTTTAAAGATTGATGCAGTTGTTTGGGAATGACACCGGTGGTTGAAAGTACTATAGGAATAATGGTAACGCTGCCTAATTGCCACATTCGGCTGATTTCTATTTTTAAGTCTGTGTATTTTGATAGCTTTTCAGCTATAGTATTTTGTAGGTTGTGTGTGTTTGGAACTGCTATGTCAATAATTTGCGCGGTTTTATTAATTTTATCTATTAAAGTTATGACTGGTCTATTGTAATGTGTTGTTCTGTCTGTGAGGATGGCTCGATCAAAGTATAGCTTGTGTGTTGTGTTTTCAAGAACCGTTTCTGGAGTATATTTGTAATAAGGTACTGGAGGTGTAGTAATTAATTTATATTTAATGGCAAGTTTTTGATGAATTATGTTGGCTATTTGGTCGTGCCTGTGTTTATAGTCAGTCTGAACTATTGCTTTACATGCTCCAGTAATGTGTTGAATAGTTTCAGAAGAACTATGACATCGTCTACAAATGTCTGTTGAAAGAGGGACTCGCATGATGTGCTTTTGGTAATTACGGGTTTCAATAACTTGGTCTTGAATTGCTGTCATGAACCCTTCAGTATTATTATATACAAGGTAAGTCAGATAAATTAATACTTTCGACTCCCACCCACTTTTCATAGAACTCATACGCCATACATTTATTAGTTTTAATAAATAAATATGTATGGCGTATGGCACAGGTAAAAAAATACTGTACAAAGGCGGACTTAATGCCTGAGGCATTTTCTACCAGTCAACCTTAGGGTGGTGCAGAGACAAAACAACAAGACATAACAACACAACAACAACACACAACACAACAACATATTGTAAGTGAACCCTCCGGGAGGGTTACCGGCATTACGTTTGCGCTAAAGTTGGGCGGTCAACGGAATTAGGTTTAAAACCGTGTTATAAAACACTGTAAAACGAAGTAAAACTGTGTTTTCAGGGGGTCTTGTCGTTATACGTAGTTTCGACCCTTTTAAATTTTTGTTCTTGTCTTCTCATCTTTTGTTGTTGCTTGGATTTTAAAACCAACGCATATACTAATAAATCTTGTTAAAATATACATCAGATTTTATTTTCACGGTTTATATTCGCTAAGAAAAACCTAAATTTAAAATGAGCCCTCCGCGAGGGCTCTCGGCGTCCCATATGCGACTAAGTGAACCCTCCAGAAAGGCTCCCGGCACTGAACGTGTTAAGGTGCTGCAGCGACCTAAGTGGCGCCCTCATTGAATAAAAAATCGTAGCATAGCACAGAAAATAAAGATAAAAGAATTGAAACTTGGAGTTTGTTAAAAAGAGGATAAGTATTTTTACTTTGTTAAAACAGGACTCGAAAGTGTTTCGTATCCAAAGTAGATAGCAAAAGTGTAAAAAACGGCCGCTTTAGGTACCTTTAGTCAAATCACAACTCTAATTTTTAACTGACTTTAAACAAAGGAGAAGGTTCTCAGTTCGTCGGAAGCTTTTTTTATTATATTTTTTACCCGATCATTCGAAGACAGCTAAACCGATTTGGATTTTTATTTTTATGCGACCAACATATAAATTTTATTAACTTTGTTTGGGTAGTTTTTGAGTTAGCTTCAATAATACGTATTTTTCCCACTTAGTCGTGTGGGTTGTAGTCTTCTCCATACGAAAACTACCTTTTGGAAGGGGCGAACTATTTTTAAGGCGAGAGTGTTTTTTTGAATCCAGAGTGGAGCGAAGGATTCTAGAGTAAATTTCCGTAGCCGCCATCTTGGATTTACGTGTTGACCTCACTATCGGCTTTGACGCCCTCGAAAACTATGAAAACGACACCAATTACGAAAAATTGGAAAATTTTCGTCATGTGTCTTTGCCGCCATCTTGGATTTTCATTTTGACCAGGCTTGTCAGTGTGAATAATAATTCACACTTTCTCTCTCTTTCTAGCCAGCCTATTATTTGTTAATACAATGTTCGTGATTGATCTCCTTGGTGATTGGAACTTTTTCTAACAATATCCACATTACAAATTCAAATCTACTTTGCTCCCTAGGGATCAAAGTGCTGTTTAGGTCCCTGTTTACGAAGATCAAACTAGCTCTTTTTGAATAGATGTGAGGAAAATATATTTGACTTTGACTTTGGATGATGTTATAATAACTTTCTATCACATACACTCGTGGACCTACAGGTAAGACAAAAAAGTAGGTCCACAAGAAAACACCCTTATTTACATAGTAGGCAGTATTCGAATTAGTGTGGGCACTAATAAAAAGTGAAAAAAAAATACAATACACTACATAGAGAGACATATATTTTTTAAAGGTTTTTTATCAGATATGTATGGTACGGTCGTAAAATGGCAATTTGACGTAGTTAAAAGTAAAAGGCAATACTGATTGGTACTATATGTATAGGAAGGGAGAAAGTCAGTGACCTGATTAAACCCATTTGTTAACACTATTTAACTAATTTATAAAATTACGCATTGCTATGCCAAATAATTGATGCTGAAGCGAGTAATTTTTTGGTTTTCATTAACGGGAGCTTGTGGCACTGTGGTCACATTTGTGCAAACTGCTGGAGCTAGGCGATACAATTTGCATGCCATTACATGAATATGCGCACCGCCGTATCTCGGTCGGCAATTAATGTTATCATTACTACTACACGACCGCTGATGTTTTCATATTTAATTCAACAATAATAAATATGAGGGCAGATAACCGTAGACACGATCTCATTTTATAAACAAAGGAGACGGCTCCCTCTGATAATAATTAATTAAGATAAAAGAATGATAAAGAGCGAGTCGGTTGCTCAAAATTAGGTTAGTCTCTTAATTTAAAAAGTGCCCTTTTTATGCCTTGAAAAAGTCGAGACAAGTAATACATTAGAATACGGAGATTCATCAATCTTAAAGTTGTAATCGCTGTCTCCGGGTGGAGCAGAGGAGGTAAAAAGTTTTTCGTGCGCACTGCTTGGGACGCCGGACACATAAACCGAATATTTAAATAAAGCTGTTCCATCTTCAGGCCACTTTTAATGAGCAGGTTATGGAAGGATTTTAAACCTACCTTCATTTCCTCTTCATATATTTTTGACTTATTATTTTTTACATTGTTTGAAGTGGAATAAAAATAAGTGGAACTTGTATGTTTTTATTATAAAACTACCTTGTTATGTATGTGCGACGATAGGTTATACCGGAACATTACTTTCCTCGATTTTCCCTTTATCAACAAAACAATTTGTCGAAGTTCTCAACAGAATTTAGAATAACGAAAGGCTCGTCTAACGAGCGTTCAAAATGCCAACAATTGGAGAGCTCACGGCGATAAATAATTACCAAAGAGTTCAAAGATCACGACGTTCTCTGACGGACAGACAGATAGATAGTACTTGACGAGGGTCCTTGAAGTCTGATCTAAATGTTAATTGGCAAATTTTGGTCCACTTTTGGTCTTATTCGATTGGTTAACGCCAAAAAAATCCGTCACATTTTATGAAAGTACTCAGAAGTTAAGAACTACTTAAGTTTGTTAGCGTATAAGTATATTATATAAATACTATAATTACAACTGCCTCGTTTGTCTAGTGGTTGCAAACACTACTGCTGAGCATGAGGTCTTGGGTTCGATTCCCGGGTCGGGCAAAGTGTTATTGGGTTTTTCTACCTGGAATTTCTCTGTAGCAACCCGGGGTCTGGATTTGTGCAATAGGCTCGCCCCCTATTACATGGGGCTTAAACATAACTGGCGAAATGTGGGTGTACTACAGGTACACCTCTGCCCAACCCTTCGGGGAAACAAGGCGTGATGTTATGTTATGTGTTATGTTACTATGATTAAATAAATAATCTTGTAGTACTCAGAAGGTTTATGTTTTACGAAAATATGGAGAAAAATATTTTTCGGTTGTGGAATACGATTCGACTCTTTCAATGTTGACAACGTGATAATTATTGTTAAAAAACAATGTCGACCTGTCATTATAACCGAAAAATTCGACACTCCCGTTTCCTGTCCATTCACGGAAACGATTTCGTAATCATTCAAAAGAAAATGTTTAACACAGAAAGGAAAACGACTGCGAAAGAAAATTTGTAAAACATTTCGAACATTAAACACTTTGTCCTTTACGTACGAAGAATATTCAATCAGTCATTTTGTCATTTATCGACTGTTTATACATTTGGCAGCGATTTTTATTTAAAAGGTTCGTTACATCTTTGGCACAATGATTGCGACACAAAGATTTTGGCACAAAGATACAAATAAGAGGGTATTGTCGTCAAAATAATCGAAGTTGACGAAATGACAAAGGCTCCAGAGCAAAGGAAATGGATTTGTGAAAGCCTTCATTCATGGCGCCGCTGGTTTTAATAAATAGAGATTATTAGGTGTCTTTTCTCCCGTAATATCTTTTCAATGGCGCCTTTCATTGGATAAAGCTTTGTTATCGTCTTAATACTTTAATAATTTTCAAGGTTTTGGCAAAGAAAATGATTTGCGAGACACATTAAGCGCAATAATAAAAACATTTTCTCAATTAAACAGGCACATTTATTGAAAAGTTTAACAATGTATTTTAACAAAATTAATAAAATTAATGACTGAACATTTCAATAGCGTGTCCTTGTTACTTCCACAACGTCTAAAAACATTTCATTTATTTAATCAGTTATTTATAATAGAAGACAATGAATGAAATGTTTCCAATAAACACTCCTTGACTCATCGAATCATGGAACGCCTTTATACTATTGCCACTGAAGAACTGGGATTCCTCTTTAATTAAATCTTTCCTCCTTTTTATTTTTAATTTCCGTCAGACTGGTTTCGAATTTTATTAGTAGGTATTTCAATATTGAAAAGTCCAGAAAATCTAGTTAAAAGGATCAGTAAACAATTACAAACTAGTGTTTTAATAAATTGGGTTTAAACTTTTCATTTATTCAAAGTTTTAAAGAGTCTTTTTTTATGGATTAAATTTATTGGCTGCCGCTAGAATTCTGCTACAAATGGAATAGCCCGTTTCTATTCTAAAGTAATTTAACGGTTTATCAGAATCCATGAGCATAAGGAGCAATTGTCCGAGGCACAGAAGAAACTACAAGTAAACTAGAAAACCAAAGTAATTAATTGCAAATCTGATTCAGATAGTGTCTGTAAAACTCGTGTGAGCATAGTGCGGCATCGATATCGTTTCGATGCGCCGCGCCGCTCGCTTCGGATTACTCCGGAACGCCAACCCAATTATTGGGCCACTTACTCCATGCATTGCATTCCACAACTCGATAAATTCTCGAGTGGGGCTCGCCGCGGCACGGCGTGCATGCGCCGAGCCCGAGCTGAGCGAGCGGAACTCGTAAAGCCCCATGTTGATTGATTTTGTATTTTCAATATAGCTTGAATTGAAAGCGGATGATGCAAGTTCATGTCTATGCATCTTTATTCAGTTCGTTTTCTAGAGCACATGTGCCACAAAATGGCTTACTTGTGAAACTCGATAATGAAAGTCTTTAAGTATTTTATCTTGTAGAACTCGACTAGGGGCTGGCTATATTTTTGTGATAATGTTTATGGCGGTCGTCTTCCAAATGGGAAGGCAAGAAGATACAGTTTATGACTTTTACTGGTGTTTCTAGATATAAGGAGAAATATATGAGTTTAATATACAGTATGTGCCTATGTATGTAGGCATGTCATGCACGTTCGTACACCTATCAAGCCATAATTGTTCGCTAAACAACACGAGGTACAGGCGAGTACAGCGAATGATCCTGGGGGATAATGTCATAGTCACCTTGCTTGGCTTACCTACGTAAGTACATGACACAGGTGGATGCTCTCTGCAAGTTAGTGACTAGAGAGGGTGAGGGGTGCTCCTAGCTACATGATCAGATGTTCAAATCAGAATTACCTGCATAACAAAGTTTCTTTTACTTCATATATTTTCCTAACAAAAAGAATTCGAGAATAAATTTCAAACAAGAGAAAACTTCATAATTTTATTGGAAAACCTTGCTGCTGCGACTAAATAACCGTCTGTATTCCAAGAATTTAATAAATTCGATGAAAATAAATATTGAAATGCCAGAAGTCAAAAATTCGTTTGTTATAAACTGATTGCCAAATGGTTTTACAAAATTAAATACCTTGACGTAGATAATCATTTAATTAAACTGTTTACGGGACCGTGGTACGTACCTCGGCCTCTCCGGTATTTGCCTTGGGATTAATCCAGTAACAATGTAGGCGTAGGTAAGCCTCCGGAGAGCTAACGCAAAGTGATTTGTGCTTAACACAGGGCGGGATCACCGAGGTAGACCGGCTGCCAGGTAATAGCAGCCATTTACATAATGTGCGCCTCCAGCCGCCGCTGAACCGTCCTGTATCACCAGCAGCCGTGTGACAATTAACTTCACCATGTTTACTTACAGAGAGCAAGCTTCAAACCCTCCATGTGTTATTCGTAAAAACACAGCAGCAATTCCAAAATATGATTAATTTAAATTGCGTACCTAATGACGTCGACTTAAAACCAATTTCATTTACATAAACAGCAAAATTAAAGTAAAAAATGTCGTTTCAGTTTATGAGATTCTTAATCAAACCTTTTCCGTGAGAGATTCTGATAAAATATTCCGATCTGGTATAGTAAGCTACAAGATTTCAGCAGCCACAGGGGAGCAGGAAATGTCAATAAACACTTAATCTCCATTAAGAGAATCGAGTTGGACGCCGATGGTAGGACGACCGATAACTCTGAATAATGGATGAGACGGGCCCCAGGACCGTGTGACCTCTGCACCTACTATATTTTGGTAGGCAAGACACCAGCCGGAGAGAGCGACATCCCAAAGCATTTGGGTCCCACCAAATGTGAACCTTTTTCTGTTTACGCGGTACAAAACGTGCAAATCACCTGTCCCGATAAAAACGTAAGGTACGAAGATTCGGGAAATATCTCCTCTTAAAAATACAATGAATCCTTTACCTTGTAAATGTTATTTCTACTAACATCGCGAGGTTCCTTTATTATTACTTTCAAGATTTTTATATAACAGTGACAGAACAAAAGTAAAAGTCAAGTCTTTTTGAAAAAGGTTTTCAAATACCTACTTACAATACCATTTCGTGTTTTTTTTTGTTGTTTTATAACAATGAGAACTAGACCTATTAAGAGGCCGACTATAATGTTCTGTTGTTCTAAGATTCTGAGTAGGCAGTTTCGAAGTCATTAGCCCACGATGCTCACAAAAAGAAAAAACATAAAGAAGTAGGACTGACGTGCCAGAAAACTGCGAAAGAACCTTATATATTGGCATGTATGTATATACTCATAATTATATACCATGTTTTTATGGGTACGATGTAAACGTGCCTAGCGAACTAATACGGGCGGTGTACCTCTAGGGTATACGTAGTGTACGTACAGACGTAACAGTAATGTTGTGAATTTAAATAATGCAGTTCAAAAGAGATACAAATCTTATGATCTCTCGTTTTGTTTTCCTTATCTCTGTGCAGTTTTTCCTTATATTTTCTAGGAAAAAAATCCACTTATAGTAACTAGGTTTACCTTTAATAAATTACTTATTGCTTGAGTGTGCTCACAGCCCATTACTCTATTATGAGTCCAAACAATTAAATAGAGTAGTCTACGTCTAACTTCGTGGGAGTGGGCGGGGCAAATAGTATAAAGTATGTAAGTTACCGCACCCACCAAGTCTAACAACACCCGATATAGATTGTGTTCGATTATTTTCTTATATTCATTTCCTGATTCAGATTTCCTTAGAATCTGTATCCACTCCCTACGATATAATGACACCTTTTGGATTTTCCTTGTATTTAACTCGTTATTATGTTGGAAATATCCTTATTCTTGTAATATTAAGACTTTATGAGGTAACAACAGAGAGCAAGACAAAAACAGAAAGTAACGTATTAGATTAACGACTTTCCTACTTAACCCTGTTAGGTGCTTATAGAATAAGGCTAGTCAGTGTTGTGATCCACTCGTACCTATGTACTTGATTTTCACGCACACTGTCTACTTTGTTTTTGGAGCTGTTCGTGGCTAAGTAATAATAGCCGCACGGGTTGTCCAACAGGTTAAGCCATGCTTGCCGGGGTTGGTCCGGGGGTGGGTGACCATCTTTACAAATCGAGACTCCTCCGTGCCTCGGAAAGCACAATTAGCCGTTGGTCCCGGCTGACATTCGTGGATCTTTGACAGTCGTTATGGGTTATGAGAAGTCCGATAGTCTGAAAACCACGGGGGGTCTTACCAAGGGGTATCGCATTACCCAGCTACTGGGTTGTGGAGGTCAGATCATAGTCAGTCGCTCCATGAAAAATACTGGTAATCAGCTGGATCCGGTTAGACTGGAAGCCGACCCCAACATAATTGGGAAAAGTAATTTGTATTTACCTTCTAAGTTCTACTATTAATCTGTGGTTCTATTTCAATCAAAGCTACATAAGTTAGGCTTGTTTCGAATCCGTCAGTCCATTGCTGACAAACTGAAATATTAATTCACTTGAAAAAATATGCATGTTAGTAGGGTAATATCCCCAATTATCAGCACTTTAAGAAGTCCTCTAATCAATTTTTTTCTTATAAGTACATAATATTATTGCTATGTGCAAAATTCAGATGTAATTTTCTCGGAAATTAACGTTGGACATTGCTGTGCCTAAATGAAAACTTGAGTTTTACCTACTGCCTACAGTATGATTCATTCGCAAATCAATTACTTGTCTATGGTAGCACAACGCATAAGCCAGAACAGCCAAAGGACGCACACTTCAGCCACAAACTATGTAAAGCTGACCTTTGTCATAGTAAATGGTTGTTTCTCCCCAACCCTTTGTTCAACCGAGCTGTCAGACTCACAGTTAGTGGCGATTGAGTGTCATTAATAGTACAACTAACACTAATGATCCTGGTATTATAATTATTACTGAGAATTTGTGGCTTAGGGTCACCCACGGTTCACCTTTCTTAATATTATAAGTAGTTTAAGACAACACTAAACGCACTATGTTTAGGTACTAGCTGAAAAAATATGTTTGGTATCTTATTTAAAATGCCCCTAAATTGGTGACCCCGAGTATGAACGTGAACGCAGCCTTCGTGCAACTACTTCAGCGTGACGTCATCATCATCACTCCCGCAAGCTTTCGTGAGGCGAGTCACACCCCCAGCCACACTCATCGCAATCACCGCAATCACCTCAATCACGTCGGGGTCACCAATTTAGGAGTATGAGGAACAGGGTGTAAAGTTCAGTCATCCACCATAGAAAAGGGAGGATCCTCCGACCTTGTATTCTTCATTTAATTATGTAGGTATTTATAGTCCTTCTCCTGTTCTCTCAGTCTTTACCTAATTAGCAGGTACACGAGCCAATAATTTATAGTGGTGTGGTTTTACGTGGAGCTAATACCTTCTACTAATATTATTACACCTCCCCTTGCAAACCGCATTTTAAGCTTGGTTTTATAATTAAGAAAATAGACTCCATAAATGATTATGTTTATAAGATGCAAGATATCTTTTTCATGTAATTATAAACAAAATTCTTCAAATTATTGCTTTGGAAGTCAAATCCTGAGTGAAACAAGATTTAGTTAGTTCATCAATATGATCGTTTATAATGTTAATACGCAGGACTTCATTTCAATAGTTGACAAAAAGTGAACAGCATATAGCCAATTTATAACAAAGTTTGTATTATAATTCAACTTTATTATTCTGTAAAATGGAATACGGGCTGAATTTTTAGTCACCGTCTAAATTTTGATATATAGGTATAGGTATATCAAAATTTGGACGGTGACTAAAAATTGGCGAAAATCATTGAATACGTGTTTTTTTCTTTTAGAATCACTTATATTGAGATATCACATCACAAAGTTATTATATACCACGCAGAGCGGATAATTCTTTCGAGAAAATAATTTAATATAAAAATTTTACGTATCTATTTTTTTTCAAAAATGGAGTTAGTGAATCATACCTAATGCCTAGAAAAAATTTAGACGGTGACTAAAAATTCAGCCTGTATAATACGGCTTAAATAAAAATACCTTAGTAACTTTTCTCATGAATAGAGCCCAGATCCCTCAAAATTAATCACGTTTTCAATTTCATCTTGCACGTAGTATAGATACATGTACTTGGGTTCCTTCTATTTCGGAAGTCACCTATACGATTTCGAAATGCCAGATTAAAAACGATTGGAAGGGGAGGAACCGAGGTCGGGGTGAAAAACTTATATTGTGGAAAATGACAAAGAAAAATATACCCAAACTGAATTGTGCCGAACCTGAGAATTTTATCGAAGTTGATATAAGTAATATTGATAAGCGGTCTCGAAGAGAAAATTGAGTTGGAGTTGGGCCCTTGAAGAGCGAGCAAGTTGAGTGAGGTGGCGGCAAAGCGCTCTGCAAATATTGACTGCGGTGGAGTGTCTCGAAACTTGCGAATTTTCCCCAGTCTTACATCGAGCTACAACTTTCATATTAATGCCTTCGGGGAAAGTAAAAACTTTTAATACACTAGCCTTTCGCCTCAGATTTACTCATAAACTTAGTTTTTCTTTGGAGCAATCATCTGACTTGATAACTTTTGGGAATTTGGGCGTCGTTACATCATTCAATCATTATTTAAAGTGTGTGCTGCACACGTGTTTTCACTTTAGGCTTTACGTTGAATTCTTGAAATTAAAACGCTCATCTATAATTTAATCAATTTTATTAAAAAATCTTATTACATAACTTGGAGACTACATATACAAAAAAATAATACAAAGTCTTACAGCTACATGACTGCTGTTCCAGAAAAATTTATTTGTTGTTAGATCCAATTCCATGTCATGTAGTGCGGACCTTTGTCATTGATTCACTTGTGCATAATCTTACTAAGTACTTTAAGTTTCATAAAAAATAAATTTCACTAATCTAAGTCTTATTTTAACATGATATGGTTTGTGAATTTCGTTATGCATAATTCCATTACGAACTAACCTACTATGTAAGTACATTAATTGTTTTAATGTGACCCATGAGTTCACTAATCACCTGCTCGTAGGCTAGTACTCGTACATAGTGCGTAGGTACTTATAGTATGTATAATTATGAGTATTTCAAAATTTGGCAAATCTGAAAATCTATGGGTACCTAATTGTTATTATAAAAAACAAGTTCATTACGACAAATAGCTATGCTATTGAAACATGAATTGACTAGATTTTAGACTAGATACATAATTGAGTCTATTCTAAACCATATTTAAATACATTTGAAATGAAGCGCTACACGTAAACATATATGGTTTTATGAGTAAATGTTATGAAACAGTTATGAAACTACGAAGGTATCACTATTGATGTAAATAGGGTAATAACGGAAATCCGTACCCGAACTGAAATTCTTAATGTTCATGTTTGTGATCATGATTTGCGTCCGATCCGTCGGTATTATCCCTAAACGTTAAAACACAGTAATATAAATCAACTACGTGCACCGTGCCATCACCATTTATAATGTGACCGTGACCTACTATAACTAATTACGTTAGATGTTAAGGTTTTTGTCAGTCATCACCAGTAATTCATTCTCATGGTAATTGAAGTGTGGTATTGTATATCTAACCTAATATGCGTAATGGATTAAACCTATTTCGATTCGGCTGTTGTGGTCTTCGAGACCTGTTGGGTCTGTGTACAGGTTCATTTGCTCCTGAAAGTAATGGTGACTGGAAGTCATCTATGGAATCTGTTGAATTAAAACCAAAGTCATCATGTGTTTCGTCGCTGAAAGGCTCAATCTTCATGTCGTGAGTCAAGTCAACTGCAGCAGGAGCAGCAGTCGTTGAAACCTCTTTCGGATTATTATTCTGGAAAGTCGAATCGTTATTCACTTGGTTTGTAGTTGCTATATCTATTTTCGTAGTCGGTGTTTCTTCAGTAGTTGTAGTGTGCACCAGTACTGCGGTATCATTTGTAATAGGAGAGACATCAGCCACGCTTGAAATATTAATGACAGGTTCTGTTTCTAGATGATGTTGTGTTGTATCAGTATTCGACTGTGAAGTAGAGAATATTTCACTTTTGTTGTGGAAATCATCAGCTAATTCTTTATGAGTTGACGGCGACAGTGAAGCTACAGTAGTGTCCTGAAGAATTGGTACTTTAGTAGTAATTTCAAATGTCGTTGGAGTTACTGTTGTGTGACCCTCAGAAATTATAGTAATTTTTATAACTTCATGATTTAAAGTTATATTTTTAGTGCTCTCATCAAATTTCGTGATCGGATTTTCATGTTTTATCTGTTCAGTTGCCTCTACGTCAACTAATTTTATTTCAGTCTCATTATTTAGAGTGCTATTATTTATGACCTCCAATTTAGATACATCACCAGCCGTGTAATTAGTGTAAAACATTTTCTCTTCTAGTTCATCTTTTAAGAAAACGGTTAGATCTAGAGCGGAATCCTCATCCGCTTTACCTAAATGTGTCATAGGTGTCGTCTCACTCTGTTTAATGGCAATTGTTGTTTGTGTGGAAGATTGCTCGGCTTTTTCGAATTGCCCTTGTTTGGCTTCCACTGCTTTTAGAGCTTTATTTTTAGGGTCATCAATTTTCTCATTGTACTTTTTCGGCATTGTAGATTTCACCTTGTCTTTTTTCGAACCGTCTTTATTTTTTATGATGTGCATTGAAAGCTCTTTCTTCAGTGTAACTGGTTTAGGATCTTCTGTGGTCGATTTCAGTGTGTTACTATGGTAAACATGATCATTTTGTCCATACTGAATACCTTGTTTGTAGTAATGTTGTTCTGCTAGTTGTTGTGCATGTTTCTCTTGTAAAGATAAAACGGTCATGTCATCACTAATTTTAGCCTTTGCCATTACTAGCGGAGGAACAAAATGATCTGTGGGTTGCGTAAATATATTTTCAAGATTACCAAGTCTCGCAATTTCTTCGTGCAACATTTTATGTTGCATGTGTTTCTCATCTTCAATTTTCTCCAGTTGTTCATTCGTTATGTAGTTGTCTCCGTTAGCGATTTTTGGAATATAATTGCTTTGTAAATTATTATTATGTACCAAACCAAAATCAAGGGTCTTATCGATATTAAGTCGGTTGAATTTATTGGCGTTTAGGAGAGTAATCGGTAATTTATGACCAGTTACAAGATTAATATCATGAGCTATAGAAGTGGATGTTATGGTAGGAGACTGATTTACATCATCTTCGTGTTCAGTTGTAGCGTTTTCTTCCGTAGTGACCTCTGTCGTTGTTGTATCTTGATCAGTAAATATCGGGTCAGTTGATACCGGCCATGTGCTACCCAAAGATGTTAAGCTGGAGGTGCTTGTTATTTCTTCTTCTTCAGCACATGACAAGTCTCTCAGTAAATCTTCTCGTTTCTGTGAAAAGCCAAGGGAAACCTAAGAAATCATGCTTCATAGTAGAAGTTAAATGGCTTGAGATATAATTTTTGATATCTTACCACATTGCCTGTGCACTGCACTCGTTTGACGCCGGCAAGTCCGCAGTCAGCGGTCAGCTGCACAGCAGCACTTTCTGGCAAGTACAAGATCGTCAGTGCCGGCAAGGCACGAACCATACATCCCTCGCTCCCAAGAGCCCATTGCGGTACTGCGAACATAAGAAATAAATTTAAATTGGTCTTACTATCTCATAAATAAGGTAACTACTATGTATTACATCGCATACGATCCTAAGCTATCGTAAAGTTACTTTCCGAAGCAACTACTAAACTAAGATGTTTAGCCCCGAGCCTTTATTTGTCTTGAGATTGTAGCGAACTTTCATATACAGTAATGTATGTATGTATGTACCTACATACGCGATCATATAGAATATAGTCTACAGAGGTAGGTACTATTGTAAGCATAAACTTTCATTTATATGTTCAGGTGTACGCGTCCCTTTTTTGAAACGCCTATAATAATTTCAATATTATACCTGTGTCTTTATGAACTACGGTTGAATAATATAGAATAGAATACTTTAATTTTCAGAGAAAGTCCATAGGGTTAGTATATTATGAAATTGATTCGTTTGTTCGAACTAAATGGAAAAGAAACGATTGACGTCACCCCAATGGAAGTCAATGTGAGATTACCATTTACTTGTTTGCAATGCTAAAATAATGTGGATGGAGTTTTAAATATCCAGGTCTACTTATTATTTTATACGTAAGTATACTAACCAGGCAGTTAGCTCGTGGCTAAGTAATAACTGCCGGCACGGGTCGATCCGTCAGGTTAAGCTACGCTTGCCGGGGTTGGTCTGTGGATGGGTGACCATCTTTACGTACCGAGACTCCTCCGTGCCTCGGAAAGCACGTTAAGCTGTTGGTCCCGGCTGTCATTCGTGGATCTTTGACAGTCGTTACGGGTCGTCAGAAGCCCGAAAGTCTGACAACCAGTCTTACCGAGGGGTATCGTATCACCCAATTACTGGGTTGTGGAGGTCAGATAGGCAGTCGCTCCATATAAAATACTGGTATTCAGCTGCATCCGGTTAGACTGGAAGCTGACCCCAACGTAGTTGGGAAAAGGCTAGGCAGATGATGATACTAACCAGGCAGTTCACAGATGAAGGAAGCGACAGTGGGGCCTCCACAGGCGCGGGCCTCCCAGCGGTAGTCAGCGGCAGGGTCTGCGGCTGCGCAGAGTGGGGCGGCGCGTGCGTCGGGTGCAGAGCTCCAGTAGCCGTCGCCGCTCAGGCCGCGGTAGTCACTGATGGAAATATACAAGGTGTAATTGAAATAACTGGAATCCTCTTGAGGGGTCATTGTACATAACTACTCAGGATTATGAAAAACTTTTAGTCTATGGAACCAACCTTTGAAAAGTAAAAAAAGCAGCTGCTCCCTACATTTTTTTGAGTTATACGAACATAATGTATTTTCTAGTAAATAAACGTTTGATTTAATGAGAATCGATAAGAGAATACCTACTTTTGTATCATTTGCTAATAAATGATTTATGATCATATTTTTTTTATGTGCGTCATGTATGTGTGGATTAAACATTTTTTTCATATTTTTTTTATTTTACACAGTAATTATTCTAACGTCTTGCAGTTCAGGTCTTTTATTAGCACAGCCAACTCGGTATTCTCGATGATTTATGATAATTTTGAACAGCATTTAAGTCACCATTATAAGTAAAATGTTGTTTAAAAGAAAAATTGTCATAAATTAATTAAATATTTCATATTATGCACAATAAATGCCACTCACGTCCAGGTAAAGTCTCCATCAGGATTACTTCGGATCAGTCCCACCCACACGGCGCTGGAGATATCCAGCTCTTTGAGGTAGGCGCGCACTGCATCGTACTGCGCCGTTGTATCCACTGTGCACCACATAAGGATATCAATGTCAAAGGTACTGGTGTCACGTCATATTACACACAAATTGATAGACGCATTGGGGCCGGTCAAATAGGCCATTACTATGAGATAATTGAGTTGTCAACATGATCACAAAATTCAATATATGAATGTACACGAAGTAGATGACCCGACAGACGTACTCCTGTCCCATATAATAACCCCATGAAAAAGCACTTTCCGTTTTTCCCGAATATTTCAATTTTCTGGCGAACTTATTACGAACAAAAAAAATACCTATATAACCAAATCGCTCCAGCCGTTCTTGAGTAGAAGGTAGATATGCTTAGTGGGCGCTTAAAAATAGTCAAAACAGTAAATGTACAAAAAAACATGCGGGGCAGTCTTTGGGGACTGCCGATAGAAGTGAAAACGTGCAGTCACGATGACGCCAGTTTCACGCTTTTTGTTCACCCAAAAAGTGCTCAACGCGCCTAAAGAAGTTTTCACTTTAAAATAAAAAAGTTAAAAAATTCTAAAACTTCCTATGAAAATAATGTAAAATAAAATGGAGGCTGTCGCAGTATTTTGTTAGAATATTTAATGGCTCGTTAATATTACAAAACCATAATATTGGGAGCAGTTCCGGAGTAAACAAGTAACAGTTTGTTTTGACGAGGAACGCGTTCCTTTCGTCAAAACATACCGTTACTAAAGGGGTTCACCGAGGGGAATATTGAATTTAATAATAATCTGATTCTATCTTTCAACCTAAATACATAGCCTTCTCAGTATTTACTCAGTTACAGTTTTTTTTCGTGATGTATTTTGATACCGTTTCAATCTAACAACATTGTGACAGAACCAGCTTTATCTTGATCTCTTTATCTTTATTGGAACAAAAACATATATTACATATTGACAGTTTATAACACAGTGTTCAGCATAGTATATGCATAATCAGCATATAACGTTCTCACTGCTGGGACAGGCCTCTCACAGGCCTCATCTTTATGACAGGGAGTAAGCCGTAAAATCCACCACGTGGGCCCAGTGCGGGTTGGTGGAAGTCACATGTCTTCGAATTTTTGTTCAAAGACATGGCCTCTCGGAATAAAATAATGTATATATTAATTAAATCTGAAAACCATTGTGAAGTTCGTCGATGTAGGTATTTTACTTCGCTGTACCTACTCATGCAGTCTGTGGGCTCACTACTCTAACAGAAATTACAGCGCCATCCACGTCCAGTACAATAACGTGTGCTGGGCGGTGATGGGGCTACCCCGACACTGCAGCGCCTCGGGTATGTTCGCAGAGGCACACACCGATTGCTTTTATGCGACCATGAGCAAGCCCCAACATCGTACTGGCGATGATTGCGGGAAGCCTGGACTGCCCCTTCATTCGGCATTATTCCAGCAGAGTTGCATTGTTGAATTATTTATTTTTAATTTGATTTGATTTAACATAATTTATTTTCATTTGATTTTATTGTATTTTAATTAATCTTATTAATTTGTTAATTTATATTTGGCTATGGGTATTATTTACCTGAAAATAAATGAATGTAGGTATATATTGACAAACTTCAGTAAATGCCACTAAAAGCATTACCTTACTGGTAACCTTAATTCTTTCACTGTAGAATAACTTCAACTCTGTCGAGCAAAGAAACAAAGCTGCCTAAGAGATCCGCTTAATTATGTACATTAGGGAACTCAACAAAGTGAATAAAGAATCTTTCTTTTGTACCCACAGAATACAACGGAACATGAGGCTTGTTGTGGAACTCGAACAAAAACAACTTGTGTCAAAACACGCGGCGGTAATGTGCCTATTACGTAACTAAAATATGTAGACTACGCCTTTGCGTATTTTTAGTACATTTTCTTTATATTATATCGTCTATTTTCTAAGAAGTATATTAAAAAATAACTCGAATATGCCTCACGTATTTCAGGTAATCGACTCGGAGGCAAGGCTGCATGAATTACCGCGTCCGTTCATGTTCAATTTAAACGATATCATAAATTTACGTCCGGCGACTGGCGAGCGCAGCCAGGAGGCGTGCTGCGGTTTATTAGAGAGCTCCCTATTATACAGAATCTGTCCCGACTTTTCTAAGAAACGTTCTAGAGGCTTAGCCTTAGTCATGCGCCCGAGCGCGCGGTCACGACACCTATTTACGTAATACGATTATTTTACACGACTGACATAAAAGGCAGTCAACAGTATATTTTGTATAGAACCTTTTAGGTAGCTACTATATCCTCCAACAAATTTCCTTTTTTAATGCCCATTTAGCCGCGCTATAAAACTCGATATCTGTAGCGTTATTTACGGCGTATCGCACGTAGGGTTCGGTTGAACGAAAATGTTAGAAATTCTTTCGCAATTTCCGCTAGTACAGCAAGAAA
This sequence comes from Xanthia togata, assembly GCA_963853775.1. Taxonomy (NCBI): domain Eukaryota; kingdom Metazoa; phylum Arthropoda; class Insecta; order Lepidoptera; family Noctuidae; genus Xanthia; species Xanthia togata. The sequence continues at coordinate 19,838,724 of OY970798.1, read as the reverse complement.
GGAATTTTTGTAGTGAGCAAATGGAAAAACGTAATTCTTGTCCGACGAATGCTCACGTAGTGCAGGTATGATTCGATTATTTCGCTCTGTGGAGCTCTTGTGGCCCACTCTTTTTGTTTACGTCACGTATCTCTTAAACGGGTCTCGCTCGGGAGCTTCCTCCTTCCGGTAATCTTATCAAATTATCTTTAGTAGTAAGGTGGGCAACGTTTATGGTCTAGTAAAAAGGAAACGTAAAACGTAGCTTACTTCAGTGTCATCAAAACTGAAATAAAAAAAGTAAGACCCAAAAATCAAGATAGCCAAGTCAACCATGGCGTAGAGCTGTATGTTAGTTGGCCTTTGTATGCAGATCGTTCAATACGCACAATTAGTTGGTGGTCAGTGCGGCAGCTAATTAACGGCTGACCTATTAAATTATTATGTTAGACCTGAGTCAAGGCCCCGAACTTTGGCTATATAAGCTGATAATCGTCGTAAGTTGAGTTTAATTCATTTATTTCAGTCCTGCTACCTGTACATAACCTACTTTAGTAATAAATACAACTATCTATACGGAATATTTAAAAAAAAAAATAGTTTATGAAATCCATACTTACTTAGGTCGTGCAAAAGTAATGCGTTAAATTTTTACGAAACATGAAAATTACGCTTAAATCTGGCAATGAAAAGTTTATGGGGCTTTTCTATTTTCCTTATGGACTTTTTATTACTACAGAAGCTTTGTAAAATAAAGATGAATTTACCTACCTGTCGTTTGAAGATTATGTTAAAGGGAAAAGGTAATTTTACCTTAATGATTTTTAACCATAAGGTTTTCCAATTATGTAGATTAAAATCTATATGTACAGCTAATAAATTACAGCTACATGTCCTATACGAGCATGTAAGTGCCTATAAACCAGTATAATCACGGTCCTGGCATCAGTAATAATGAATGTAATCCAAAGGGGAGCGCCGGCCTCGCAAGGCTTTCGGGCTATTTTTATATCGAACCATATGTACGATACGCGATAATTGTCCTGACATTTAAAACCGATATTCAAATAATGTTCATTCCCAGTTCGAAATCCCACATCCATTTATCGCAAGGTTACACAGAGCAATACATAAATTAACGCGCAAGTTCCCCGATCGCCAAATTGCTCATTCGGATAAGTTTGATACAATTGCTCCCTGATTGACAGCCCATTTTCGCTGTCAAATAATACTAGGAAACTATGCCTTTCAGGGCTGACACAAGCGGGGAATTTACATTACCGTGGAGTGGAGCCGACAAGTCGGTCGTATTCAAATTGACGTCATTAAGGCGGTTACACGCCGCTAAGATGAAAGCTTTCACTAATAACATTTACCTGAGCTAGAATATCCTCGTGTGCGGCCTTCGAGCTGAGCCGCGAACGTATTCATTAGTAAAGACGACGATAACGACGCTTAGAAAAAAATATGTTTTCATTTTCTTGTAGCTTTCCACTGAACGTTCAGCCAACCTATTAGTAAACAAAGTAATTTCCTGAGGAAAAACTAATTTCCCAGAATTCTCGGTTATTATACCTACTCATCGCATTGATTGACTCTCAGTGGCGATATTGAGCCGAAGAATAAAAGAAAAGACACAAAGCCCGATAAATCCTTTCGGAACTCATAACAAAAGCGGATTAACTCTGTCTGTAATAACACATTGTGGTATTATCCGTCCGTGAAACCGCTTTTTACTTAGAAGTAATTTCTCAACGAGAATGAGAAACGCAACTTTTAATTAATATTCTCTTCGTATTTTATAACCCTTCAGCTTTTTATTCAACAAAGAATAAAGTTATTAATTATACCTAAGTTAGGAGGAACTGAGGATAGCTTTTTCAGCAGATTTTTTTCAATATTCGAAGCATGTAGGGAAAATTGTGTTCACCGACAATCATAAATTTAATGACACCGTGGGGGCGTAACATCTTTACATATAAATTGCCAATGAAGATTAACGGTTGTTCTATCCATGGAGCGGTATCTATAGGTCTGTGAAATTAAGAAAATTTCCATAACACGTCTCTGGGTTGAGTGTAGTGTAGGTACACAAATGGCGAGATCGGTTGGCGCCGCGCCAGCCGGCTCTCCCGCTCCCGACAGCTCGGGAAGACTCCCGGGAACCGCCGAGTCAATATTTGTGATGCCATTTAACTGTCCCACCACTCGCGTCTTGCGATATTTTATTGGTTGCTTATCTTTGCTAACTTTTAATTTCACGGTTGAATTATTTGGCAAGGAAATTGATTTGACGGGAAAATAGATACACGACTCGCTTTTCATTGGACGTAAATTTGAAGTATCTGGTACTGTTTATTATACAGCATGTACATCAGAAAGGTGTGGTCATATTTAAGTGCGTGGTACAGATCAAACAGAAAAACTTTATCCATGGAAGCAACATCATAAAAAAAATTATCAATTGTTCCATACAAAACTTCAATACCTACTCGACCCAAATGTTAGGGACGGCTATCCGGCTGCTTCCCATGAAGAAAGTTGTTCAGTTTGATACCGTCACACCCTTAAATTTAACCACACCTTTCTGATATATGCTGCTTAAATAAGAAAATCAATAGGAGTGAAACTAGGTAAATTTAAGTTTAATTTGAAGTCGCTGTTAAACATAAATCCAGCCATTACACTATCAACCTGAATAAATCTACAAAGACAGACAGAATAACTAATGATGTAAATATTTTAACAGTACCAGCGCGAACCGAAGACCTTTGCTTCGAAACTGTTCAACTAAAACCCGTAAGGTTAACAAAGCAATCACTAGATAACAACCGCTTTGAATTACAACGTGGCATTGTTTTAATCTGTTAAATATTTAACAATATATCCTCGATGAAAACTCAGATACGCTAAAAGGTTGGATCACAACGCTATAAAGCCGATTAGTTGAGCCTCATGCCGTTTATTTCTAATCCGGAACCATAACATGTGAATTTAAGGGAAATACGGAATCAGGAAATTTATATTAGATTGTGAGGCACCGAGCCCGCCACAATTTAGCCTCGGAGATCCCAATAACTACATTTGACGCCATTTGTAGGTACATGGAGCAGGCGCCTTGCTTATACCGTTGGCTACGGCCGTGCAGGCGATAACACCACCTTTATTGCCAATAACCACCACTTATTTTAGGGTACGAGATTTTGGGACGTGACACGAACGTGTTCAGGGTTTTATTGTGAGAAGTAGAAACTGGTAACATGTGCTCTAATGCAAATTTTTCTAGATGTTCTTATTTCTTTTTTGAGATGGTATATATTATTATGTTATGCATTAATTGACCAATGGTTAACTATTGAATCCTCTAAACCATGTTTTATTTCGGAACCTCTAATTTGTACCTACTGTCAAAATAACGCAATTAAAATACAATATGTTTTTTATTTTCAGTTAACTTAAACCTCACAAATTGCTGATTTACTCCTAAATCCTCACAATAATCTCCTCTTCAACTTCAATAAAGTCGAACTCCAAATAACGTTTCTCATTAGCATGTGACACGTCGTTAGACAGTGCACAAATTGCTTCACTACGCAGCATGACTAAGCACCAGATTACCGTGAGATGAGGACGTCAATCGATTCCGCCAGTCGTCGAAACATCGAATCACGTACATCGATACATCGAACAAATCGATGCATCGAATCGCGCTAAGCTCGGAGATCAGCGCTCTTTGAACGTCACGTACACGATTCACCACTATACGCTGATTGGATATTTTATAACGGGAGATACTCCTTCTTTGTGTATTTAGAAGCGGCACCCTGATGCTTTCTACTGGCAAGTATACTTACTATTGTTATATTTTTAGACAAGGGTATTTTCCCATGGGCGTTGTTGCTAGAAACAAGACAGCTACGTGCTACGATTCCATGCAACTTGGAAGTTTTTTTATGTATTTTGTTCTAGTTTTGTTTTTCTGTAACCACTTTTGTTTGCACTTAAATATATTGCTTTTCAAATACAGTGAGAAATCTAATCAGTTGAAATCTTTTCATCGTTTTACAACGAAATAATTTTAGATGGCGTTGTGAGATTGTATATACATGCTGCTTCTGTGCTTCAGAATTAAAACGACTTACTTAACTGAATGTATTAAAACTTCCCCTTACTCCATGATAAGAATAGATAATCTATTAAAGCCTGTAAAGAACACGAAATACAGGACCGCTGAGAATACATAAGTAGCTGGATATTATGAATTCAGGATTATCTACAGTATTTTACCCAACGAACTTATTCAAATAAGACGAGTTCATGAAAAAACTGTTTCGTTTGCGATAGAGGTCACCTATACAAAATATTTTCGGTACCCACAAAACAGGGTCAGAGTCTATACTCTCATTATGCCTGTTTTGTGAAAGCTTCTATAAGCTTCACCCTCAATACAGACACAGCAAAGTTTTCTGATTTGTGTGCAATTAAATTACCATTACAGGCTTCTGAAACATTCGGAAACTCAACACAACTAATCAAAAACTCCGTCTTTTTTTCTTTACTTTATAGGTACAACACACACATTCTACGTCCTTTAAATAGCTCCTCCCATTCTTTATAAATAAAACCCCAAACCCGCAGTAAATACACGAACAGAACTCGTGCCAACCGACACTTGCTACATAGGTATTTAATTAAACAATTCCAAGAATCTCCGTATCCAAGGAGCAAGTTGTGTAGCCAGGGGCGTTCGATCCGAAGTGAAATTAGCTGTTAAACAGGCGGTCGTGCCACAGTCAGCCTTTCATTAATTAAGTGGTAATTCGAACGGCTCGGATGCCTAGGAGGCACTTGACGTAGCTAGTCACAGTGGCCACTTTATGTGAGTGCGTGCATAATGTACGACGTTTGTCGAATACGTGGAGTGTCGAGCGATGGACAATCTGTATCCCGTAGATCTTGACTGACCTTGTTTGCCAAATACATGGAGTGTCGAGCGGAGGACACTGCACCGGCTGATCTAACTGTGATCTTGTTCTGAAGTAATCTCTGGTTGTTGACAGTAAACTCAGTTTAAGTATGCTTGTTTGTTTTTTCTGTCAATTGCACACTTGGAAAACGATTGAATTTACTCATTTTAAATGCGCTGGACAAATATACTGGTACTTCGTAATAAATAGGCACTTAGGTTTAACCTTATTTTATTTACAGGTATAATCCATTTATTAATTTTCATGGTAATTGAACATTTTCAAACATTTAATTTTGAAAAGCCTACCCAGAATTGGAAAGGATTTTACGACAGGCTTTTAAAAAGAAGACGTTGGGTCTTGGGCCTTTTTGAAAGCCTGTCGTAAAATACTTGACACAGGTACCTACGTGTGAAGGGAACATAGCGAGGGTGTAAGAAACTGATAGTTCCCTCAAAAGATCGATTACGAAGACGACGAAGCAACCGATCTTATATCTATTCACGTTTCTTACCTACTAAACTACTGTAGTAAAAGGTTTTTGTATATTTTTTGGCCACGTAACTGAAACCAAATACCTACCTACGTAGCATAAAACTTTTATTGGTCTATAAAACTGCAAGGAAGCACAAAATTAATGATACTTTTTATTAAAAAGCTCCGCGCTGATTGAGAAACGTATAAAATAAATAAACTACGAACATTTCAGAGTTAATTAAAATGTTCACAGTAAAATAAAAAACCGGCCAAGTGCGAGTTGGACTCGTGCACGAAGGGTTCCGTACCATTATCTATAAAAACGTAAAAAAAATCATGTCTGTTGTATGGGAAATATTTATTTTATTCTGTTTTTAGTATTTGTTCTTAACAACAGAAATACATCATCTGTGAAAAAAAAAAAACAAAAAGAAAAACATTTTACATTTGAATTTATTATATGGTAACATGAACCGTCATAGTTAGACAATTGTCTAACTATGACGGTTCATGTTACCATATAATAAATTCAAATGTAAAATGTTTACTTAGCTCTTAGACATGTGTTTCTATTCCGTTAATAAATTTTTAAATCAGACTTTTTGACATTGCAATTCATATTCTATGCTTTTTGACATAATAATTAATATATTGACATTAAAAATAATACTATTCAATTAATCTGAATCAATTTTACTGTATCAAATTAAAAATGTAAATTCAAATTAATTTGATTAATTTAATATAACTTTTATTGTAATGTCTACGATTTGCATGCACTTAGTTTATTTAATTTTTCTACACCAGCAATGGTAGTATATGTGAATCAATGTTTAATTAATTTAGATCTCAATGTACCATATACTTAGAAATAAATATTATTCTATTCTATTCTATGAGTTACAGCCTGGTGACAGACGGACAGACAGACGGACCGCGGAGTCTTAGTAATAGGGTCCCATTTCACCCTTTGGGTACGGAACCCTAATAACGCAAGTCTCTGAAAAACAGTTATGACTAAGTAATATATTAGAGAATTTCTCTAGTTGAGACAGTAACCAGTACCTAATGGTTTATCGTCTTAGTTCATATACCAGAGTCCAGAGTTCAGAGTATTTATTTGTAAATATAGGTTACAGATACACAGGTGAGATGTTACATTTTTGTAAGGGTAGGTATAATACCTTAGGTGGGTGGCTGTGTGTCGACTGGAAATATACCGAAATTATACGGAGATTATACAGGGTATATTTCCAGTCAACACACAGCCACCCACCCATTGCTCTCTGCAGCTAATTTTATTCCGACCATGTGGCTTCTTTATGTGCAAACGCATCCAATATTAGAAAATAAAAGAAAGGATGGCAGTCATTTATCACCCGTTGAGTCACACCGCAACCAAAGCGTTATATTATTCTCTCATTTAACTTCTAAAATGTAATTAAGAACCACAGCTCCAACTAAGTACATGTAATTATAAACACCCTAGCCTGGAGGAATATTAATAATGTTTTCTTAGTCCTCAAAGTAATAGGTTTGCGTGCGCGACGCACCGCTCTTGAAATTGAATGTAAACACCAGTTCCCAGCACGCTACTTTATCACACCACGTACACACGGGTCCTGGTCCTCTCTGCATACTTAAATATGTATTAATTAATATTTGTTTAAGACACGTCTTTAAACAGAACAGAACTTCGGAGCCATTTACATACTTTTCGCAGAAAATTCTGATGTGAACGGAGTAAAATGCGGCTGAATGGAGGTAAAAGGATACTTTTCAGAAAAAGTAAACTTTACAACGTAAATAAATTGATGCCTGAATAACCCGTTCTTATTTTTATTAACTTCTAATTATTTTAAAATATCGTATCGAATAGTCCTCCAGACCGTATTTCGGCCATAGAGGCTAATCTCAGTGGAGACTATATATTATAGAGAATAGCTGAAATCCCAATAACACTTTTGCGCGACCTGGGGATCGAAACCAGGAACCCAGGCTCAACAGTCGCGCTTACGATCACCAGACTAACGGGGCAGTTATCGTATCGTAGGGTAGGAACTAAAGTTACCTCAACCCGGCTCCTGCTGTTAGATGGTGTTATGTAAATTGGCAGGATTACCTTTATCGCGTTACATCCTTAGAGCCAAGATCACGCCCGAGGCGATATCGTTAAAGAGGTTGTTATAATATTTATAACGGAATACGGTTCACAGCTTTGACAGAATTTACATCTCATCAAATTCTGGCACACACGTGTCAAAATCTGAATAATATTTCAATTATCACAGTAATGAGACGATTAACGACGCGAGTTTACGTGTTCATGAAAATTTTGATTTTATGTCATACGGTGAACCTTTAGTTTATTTTTTCAGTAATCAAAAATAAATTTATTTATAGCAGTACACATCCAATCAAAATACACCCAGTTAGCTGCTAAAATAAATAAACGCTCCCATGAAACTATTTTGCTGGGAAAGCAAATAAAACCTAAAAGATTTCAATTAATTTTATTTGCGACCACATACGGGTAAAGTGAACCAATATCTGTATGTGTATACGGATGACAGCAATTAAGGGGCGCATGTTGTTTGCGTCCGGTGTCCGGCGTCCGGTGTCAAGTGTCAGACACGGCGTGGCGTGTCACCCCCGCACCCGTCCCGACCCGACCAACCACCATTTATTGCCTATCCGCCGTAACGCTATTATTGAAAATAGTTTCCCTAATTAATAGTTATTTGTTATACAAGAGTGCAAAGTTGCTTTTTAACCGCGTGTTCAATTTTGATGACCGAGCAAGCGAAGGATTCTAAAATTGAATCACGAGCGCAGCGAGTGATTCAAAATTAGAATCCTGAGCGTTAGCGAGGGAATCAAAAGAGCACGAGGTGAAAAATCTTTGCACTCGAGTGCAACACGTAACTTTTCATTCCACCTCAGCGAGGAAATGACTAAATGCAAAAAAAAAAAACGTTTACAATCACAAGATAGGTACACTTTTATTTCAGTTTAGGTATTAATTACTACATTATGACAGGTAAGTATTACAGAATAATCTTTAAATTATAACAAAATAATACTAAGGTATAATTAAGAAAATTTTAAAGTAACGTTGCTACAGTTATTTAAATTGAGTGTAATATTTTTGTTTGGTACTGTAATATTGGTGTTAGTCACTTGTGTACTGTTTTTCGGTAAACTATCTGTCATACTTAATAGTTGTACCGATTCATCGGATTCCCTTGGCGTGAATGTTGGAGAGAGAGGGAGATGGTTAGGTGTTTCATAACGGCTTATTTTTGATGTAGAAGGGCCAGTACAAGGATCCGATTGAGGCTCTTTCAGTGTAATGGCTCCTACGATGCCTTCACATATTTTAGACTTATTTTGGATGGAATCCTCTATGTATCCCTCTACAACTGCATTGGACTTCCAGCCTCCGTGGCGCTTAAGGGACAGCAGATCAGCTCCGGAATCAGCCAAAAGTGTGGCTGAAGTTCGTCGGAAACAATGACCCGTGTACAACAGGGGTTCTGGAAGTTCAAGAAATGTTGCTATTTCTCGTGGGATACTGCCAATTTTATTAGTACCCATAGGCTGTCTAACACACTTTCCATTGCGATACTGTAGAAAAAATCGATTGATTGGAGTGTTAGGCGGGCGTAAGGCTTGATATTTCTCAACAATCGTTACGTATTCCTTGCGAATGACGAAGTTGCGGTCTCTTTTTGTCTTTGTATTAGGTAAATTAATTAATAGTAAGTCATCTGAATGTTTCTCAATGTTTTTGACATTAAGTTGTGTTAGTTCATTAGTTCGACATGCTCCGTTTATTCCAATAATAAGAACAACCTGTAACGTAAAGAGTATTGTAGTAGATAAATGAATAAAATTGATATGAACGCATAATTATGCCTATCAACATCTACTAAGTATACTATTTAATTGAGATTAATATACTTAAGTAGATACTGAATGTGCAACTGACTTACTTTTGCCGCCAAATATACGGAATCGGGTGCTTCGTTAAGAAACTTTTCAATATCAGATACTGTGAAAACCTTCGATTTTTTTGGTTGATGACCAGATGAGGCTCTTTTTAAAAATGCCACTAATTTAGGATAGGTATCGATATGTTTGTCTTTTTTCATCTTTATTGTTGCTTTTAGCATCGAATACGTACTCCATAGAGTGCTTGCTTTCTTGTTCTCGGATAATTCTATAAAATATGCCAGCAAAACGTTTTCTGAGAAAGTTTTGGCTCCTTTTGCTAGTCGCCACGTGTTGAACATATCGTACTGTTTTAAATACTTCTCGCGTGATTGTTGAGGGAGAAAGCTCATTTGCGCATTATTAACAGTTTCAGTCAATTCTGTTGGCGTCAAGCAAACTTCCTCGTCGCTAGAATCACTCATTTTAGTTTTTTCACTTGTTTTCAAGTTTCTTGTTTTTAATATACCTAAGGTTTAACAATGACGTGAAAAAATGCCGCGTAAAGAACCGCGTACAAAGCAAATTGAAAAAAGAACACCAAGAAGGTTCCGAGTCTGAGTTTTTAACAAATTAAAAAAAAGTTGTATGATATATTCGGCACCATAGAGGTAGCAGTAAATAGGTTTAATGTTTTTTTTAATTCACAAACTTAGTGCACACGATGTTCTAAATTCAATTTACTTTATCCTCTAGAGAATAAAAACGGCTTTTCCACTCAGATACTGAAGATTAAAAATACTCTTTCCGAGATGGTGGGATGAAAAAAATAATATTCAATTGGTTTTTAAAACTTATGCGCCGTGTGTAACCCGTGAACGCTCGGGGCTACTATCAAATTAACTAGAATGGAACGAAAAATTCATTTGAAAGTAGAGAATGCTGTTAGAACTGTCTCCAAAGCTAATGCACGTTTATGGTTATTTGGCAGTTGAAATTGCACGGAAATATTCGTATTATTCCATAAATTATTACTTTAATAATGGTGTTCGAAACAATGTTTTGAGCAGAATTTCATATATTTGCCATTCGCTACATTTGCGCGATCACATCGACTCTGATACGCATCTATTGATTTTCAATAAGCCTTGTTTAGTCGTTGTGCACTGTTCGCTAAATACCAACTCACTTGCTACCTTGCTTTTAAGCAATCTATCGACATTAATGGGAACGTTACGAAAAAGAAAACTTATATAGATACCTAGGTAACGAATACCAATTGGAATGAGGAACATTAAATTAAAATACTAATTACTCAATTAATTTGTTACGGCTCAAATAAAAAGCTTTTAAAGTAATATGTTCTATTATTAATGGATCCAGAATAAAATTATGGTACAAAGATGGCTAAACCTCGAATCGGATCAACAAAAGGGTTCGGCTAACTGCTATCTTCGCCGCGACTTTTCAAACTGAGAGGAAGGACATTAAATTTTAGGGCTTTTAGGTTTAAGTGCCTCATAAATTTTGATGAATATTAAAGTGATACTTAAAATCTAAGTACCTAATAGTCGCTTAATTGTATACTATAATTTTGGTTCTAAGTGGACAAGCGTATTTTGAATCGTAGATTTTTCTTTTTTGTTATTATTCTTTTCCGTAACGTCAACACCTCGATATTGGAATCCATACGTTACGGTAACGATAGCGTTAACTGTCGAAATGTGTCACATATTGCACACACTGTGCGTACATCTAGTACGTGTTGCGACCAACGAAAACGGATATTTTTCTGAACCCGATCGTAAGAGAAATGATCGCATAAAAATACGAAATTGCCAATGTTTTTTCGACAAATCATTTCGGTCCCGGAGCAAAAAGAATGTACATTTGTACCATGTTCCATTAGGTATAAAAACTCACAAAGAGATTCAACAGTATGAAGGAATATTAAATACATTTTTAAACTCAGGAATTTTTCCCATGGGTGTACACAGAAACTACCTTCACAACGCCACGAGTTACTATCCTTACATAATCCTTTTGCTTCGCCCATGATATGCTTACAATTTTTTGTGTACATAGTACCAATCCTACTATATTATATTATTCTACTAATATTATAAACTGCCTTGACTGCCTCGTTGGTCTAGTGGTCGCAAGCGCTACTGTTGAGCATGAGGTCCTGGGTTCGATTCCCGGGTCGGGCAAAGTGTTATTGGGTTTTTCTATCTGGAATTTCTCAGTAGCAGCCTGAAGTCTGGATTTGTGTCCGGTTGATGACAATAGGCTCGCCCCCTATTACATGGGACTTAAACATAACTGGCGAAATGTGGGTGTACCTACTACAGGTACACCTCAGCCCAACCCTTCGGGGAAACAAGGCGTGATGTTATGTTATGTAATATTATAAAGGCGAAAGTTTGTGAGTGTGTATGTTTGTCTCTTCTTCACGCTACTACTACTGAACGGATTTAGATAAAAATTTGGCACACGGATAGTTTATAACCTGGATTAACACATAGGATGCTTTTTATCCTGATATTCCCACGGGATCGAAACTTATGCGGGTGAAACCGCGGGGCGCAGCTAGTTTACATATATATGAAAAACCTATTTCGCGTTCCGTGTGTACTACTTTTTAGGATTCCGTATCCAAAGGGTGCCAAACGGAACCCTATTACTAAGCCTCCGCTATCCGTCTGTCTGTCTGTCAGCAGGCTGTCTCATGAACCGTAATAGCTAGACAGTTGAAATTTTCACAGATTGTGTATTTCTATTGCCGCTATAACAACAAACAATAAAATTTATTTTGAAAAAAGAAATTGTCTTGAGCTCATCGAGTATATTACAAATATAATTTAAGTTGTTTTTTCTTCAGAAATGAAGAAATAGGGTGCCGTAAAAGTTGTCAGTCTTAGACCATTTTAATACAAGGTCTATCGCAACAACTAAATAAGTTAGGAATTTGAAAGTTCTTTATATCATGTACCATATACTGTATATAATCAACAAATACTAAAAACGCCGTTTCATAAGGTATTTTATTTAAATATGAGCGATTTTCTGCAACTGCAAAAAATATTTTTGTAATTGATAGTATCATTATGAAATACATATTTAACGTTGCGATTTTTAAAATTTAAGATAAAAAATAATAATATTCTTCGTTTAGTATTTTTATTTATTTGCTAAATATTGTACGGTGGCACGGAACCCTTCGTGTGCGAGTCCGACTCGCACTTGGCCGGTTTTTTAATAGTTATTGTCGCAAGTCTACATTACTATTGATTCCAATAATTTACTATGGAATATTACGGGCCGAGCATAACATAGGCACACTCTACACTTGACTACATAGGTACCTATATATGTATATGTTGTAAAGTCACATTATTCCTCGACTACCGCGGTTCACTTGCTAGCCGAGGTGGGTAAGAGATGATGGATCACACAATTTATATGGAATTCGTATTGGTATTACTCCGTTTAAAGGCTATCATAGCTCAGTGTGTTGATGGATTGTTCTTCGTAAACTATAGATTGATGCGGCCATCGCATAAATGTGTTTTGGGAGGCCTTTCGGGGATATATTTAGGAATACATAGGTATGTTTTCCTCTATTATACTAAATAGACCGACATTTCCCACTTGTTTTGGAGGGTAAGTTGCGTAGTGTGCGCACCCGCACTACGCAACATGACCTCACCTTTGGGAGATACAGGTGCGGTTCTATATTAAAAAAATAACCTACATGTTCGTTTAATTTTTGGTACGGACCGTGTAAAATTGAATCAAAAACCACGTGGAAAATGACGCTGTATGTTATGCAAAAAAATCTCTTCTCAAATTTTTAAATTCATTTTATCACCAGGTAGGTTGCCCTGAACCATGACAAGCCCCACTCATCAATTTACATTTGGATTGTATCTGTAAATTGCAATAGAATCGTCTTTCATTAAATAGAACCCAAGTTACGTGCACGAATTCAATGGAAATTCCAAATAGCGATTGGTCTTTCAAATTTCCTGTTCAATGCATGTCATACAATTTTCTCTGTAAAGTCTACCAGTGTCTGTGCTCCAATAAAGCAGTGCCGTCAAATAGACACGGGTGTTGTGTCGGCAGACAATGGCTGGCAGAGACCGTGGGTCGGCTCCATACCGCACATGACACCAATAAAATACGAAGGCGAGACTTAAACGAGGGTTAAGTGCTTCAAATATACCTTAAATGTAATATTTTCGAGGGATATTTAAATATTTTATAGGAATTACATAGTTTCGGTTGTTGATTTTGAAAAGGGTTCTGGAAGGACGGTTCGTTGTTGTAAATAAGTCAATTCTGTGGTTTCAACAAGGCGTAAATCAATCTAATATTTCGTTAAGACCAAAGGTATACTACCACTTTTACGGTCAATGTTTTTTTCCATAATCACGGTATAACATTTTTTCCATGTTAGGCATGTTTTCTTACATAACCTCACATTGTGCCATGTTGCTCTTGTTTTTCTAAAGAGTCTATCAGTCTACAATATTATTTCGAGGAATTGGAATCTAAGACCTTTCCCTTATTTGCCGGTTGGTAACGTACAATATTTGACGGAAAATAATTCTAGCAACTCCGCTAACAGTCGAGCGACCCACCTTACTCAGCTGGAATCATCGATACGAGCAAAAATAAATTCGTAAACGAAAAATATACTTAAGGGTTAGCGGAAAATATTTTAACCTTGCTTCATATGGGTTCTATACCTGTAGGTATCTACAGTATGCGGCCAGACCGTATCAGATTCGCGAACATACACCTTTTCAAGAACATAAGGATAAACAGTATCTCCCTGGTTGTACGGAGGTTTTATCTGTAACAAATAGCGGGGTGGTATTCAAAACGACATCAGTGGCTCGATTTCGGGTCGATTCTTAAGATCTCATTTTCCTCCGAATAGCCCCTTAAAGTAATGGCGTATCGTTAAAACTGCTTCCAGCCATTCTCATGTCTTTGAATTAATGAAGTGTACTAAGCCAAGAGATAAAGGAAGCTTCTGATCCGCCGATGTGACCTACTTTATGAACTAAGGTCAAATAGGATAGTAATGTGGCGGCATCTACATTGCCACATGCGAGCTGTGCATCAAAGACCTGACGTCACACAAAATCCTGACGCCACAGTAATCCTGCATCGGGCAATAAGAGTTTACCGCGCGAACGACTGTCTGACATCAATCCTTGGGCAGTTGCCCGCCAGACACGACACCCGTCTGGTCGGAGGATCCTCCCTTTTCTATGGAGGATGAGTGAACTTTACACCGTGTTCCTCATGCCACTAAAGTAAAAATAAATATGGCAGTGTCGACTCCCAATATCTTGTACAAAGTGTAATAAAATCAACATAAAGGGGCAGTTTACACTCGCACAACACTGCGTTACTAACTATTAACTAATCCGATACACCTTAACCTTCATGTAAATTAATCAAACAAGGAGTTCGTAGTCTATTTTGCAGTATCCAGGGACTTAATTGGCTATTAACCCCGTATTGTTCTCCGCTATTAAATAACCTTTAAAATAGGCATGAGGCTATAAGATACTCGTTTCGTGGAACTTCACGCTTCGCTTAACTTTAATGAAAGAACCGACTAAAATAGTCGATCGATAGCGGACACACCTTCCAGGCGGCTGGACAGGCAATACATAACGATAATAAAGCCGCACCTCGCCTTACTCCACTAATAAACCTGATTATGTCCGACCGAGTACCCGTATACCGACACGCTCAGGGCACACAATATAATCATATCGCATTCAACCTGATATCTCAGATCATATCTTCCCTTTGAAATGGGAAGTAGAGCGAGCCTAGCCGCACAGAACAGAATAATAGATTTTTCATAAAACTACCCTACATGCCGTGAATGGAAATTCGCAACAAAATCCGTGACAGCGCCAGCGCCCGGCCGGCCGCGGGACTAAATTGAAAAGCTTTTGAAAGCCTATTGCCCGAGCCTATTTTCGTATCGGTACTGATCAATGAAATCATTTTACAGGCAGTACAAATATTATTTCACATATGTTTCCAATACGCGAGAGATCGGTGAAAAACGATGTACCTATGGGGAAATACGTAGCTTTAAAAGTGATCACATTGCTTCGTCAGTCATTTCGGAGGATATTTCGGCGTAATGTATCGAATGAGAGTGTTCTCGGTGATGCACACAAACGCAAGTCATCTGGCGTGTAGCCCTGATGTGCGCAGCGTAAAAAACCTTTTAAATATTTAGACGTAGGCACCTATACCCATAAGTGAATTTTCTTGGAAAAAGAAAGTAGACATACTTTTTATAGATCATAAAAGCCATGCATCCTAAATGTTACAAGAGTTCGCTCTCGGAGCTTTTCTTATCTCCTTACATAATAGATAGGGGCGTCATATCAGTGTGTTTTGTACAATGACTTTCTACTGCCACTATCATCACATTGAATGTCATCTTAGGCGATGCGTATGGTTCTCTATGCAATAAAAGAAAATGAAGAAAAAATATTTATTGACATAAATCATTTTTTTTAAAGCCAAAGATAAAATTATCAGTCTTCTGCGCTAGTAATAACTGTGTTGCAAGAGCCATTGTCCTCCCGTAATAAAAAGACACATTTTTTTTGTTTTATGATAATGAAATTTGCGCACTTCGATTCCACTCAACCATCTGTTATAAAACTAACAAAATCCGTTCTGTATCCTGTTTATTCCACAAACTACTCCTGAACGCGGTCATATCAATAAACTTAATTGTCGTCGTGGAGCGAAATTGTCAAAGGTAAGTACGTACCCTCAACTACAAAGCGCATTAGCATCTATTTACATAAACGGATTGGAGTTCTTAGTCCAGTCGGATTTAAATAATAAATGGCTGATAAGACTGTGTGGCGAACTGAGAAGTTTATACAAAAGAAGGCACATCATTTGTTAACATCCGACTTTCCCGCGAACATCGCCCGCCTTTTATAGGGAGATTAATTGATTATGACCTCGATCAGGCGCATTGTGTCCTTAACCAGAGACATTGTGTCCTCGATCAGGCACATTGTGTCCTGCCTGTGATAGAATTAAACGACTTGACAAATATTCAGGACGTGTGTATCAGCTCATCGGTAACATGGAAAAAATAAATGGAATGGACATGTTCTGAATATAACTTAGGTTGTCTATGTTACATAATGTTAGGGGTCAAAGCCGAAATTATAATTTCCGAGAAATATAAAAACTAAAATAAAAATTGTTTTTGGTTTACACTTCAGCAACCGCTTGGACGTAATTAGGATAAAAATAAATAACAAATGAGACCGTTTTATTGTTTCTGAGGTCTCAAAAAGTCGATAGTTATTTTAAAGCCGGATTGTTTCAAATTTTTTCTTCACACTTATAAATGAAGAAAAAGTGAATGTGTGAAGTGAAATGAATATAGCTTAGTAATTTGTGTAGTGACATAGTTTTGTATAAAGTGGAGCTAGACTTTTAGTCCACTTTTTAAGATTGTATAAAATAAGTTTATGTAAAAATGCCTTACGTGGAGGCCATTTTAGCAGTATATTAAACAGTGACCAGCCATTTACACAATAGAAAAACAAATAAAAGGAAACTACTTAATGGCATCGCTAGATTATTTTGACAACGAATGGCCATCCATGCATAACTTTAGTAAGGTTAGAAATGTATTATCTAGTAAGGAGGTAGGTACTGGCCGCACAGAAAAAAAATCATAAGAAAAGAAAACTTAGGTATATGGCGTGACAAAACTTTTTTGAGCTAAAATCGCCAATTATTGCTCAAACATGGCTAACCAAACTAAAGGTTTATTGAGACTGTTATATTTTTCAGCTGTTTTTAGCAGTTTCGAATTGATTATTGCTACTAACATTTAGTTCCTCATGTATTGATTTGAATTCATCTAATTTCTTCATCAAAACCAACTTTGACAAAAGAGAGCAATCATACTCATCATGATTATTCTACGCGTAGTTCTTGCTAATAAACTTTTATGTTCGCGCGAACTCTTCGCGAAACAAATTGGTCCACCCGGATTCTCTGGAGAAATTACATGAAGAGAAGTCCAAGACTTGTAGTGGTGGGCACGCTTGTTAACTACCTATATAGCTAAAGAAACTAACACAAAAAAGTTCTGTATTTCGTCTAATCTGGTTTTAGTCGATCACTTTAGATACCTAAGGGGATAAGGTTTAGGTATTGCTCATTTCTGTAAAAATGGTTTAGCTGTGAAATAATAATTGTGGAAATGAGTGAGAATATTATTTTGTACCACAAAGGCATTTTGCTGACGCTAATGTGTCCACGGAATAATATCAATGCTATTTGATATGTTGGATGGAAACAATAATGAATAGGTATCCAGGAATTGGATATGTCAGTTCGATTCAATACTTTGTTATTGTCTCTAACTATAGTATTGCAGTCCGCTACACGAATAACATAACTAAATAGGACCCACATCAATATTATTTGTAACAAATATTATGGCAGCTTTTCAATACGTCGAAAAGTAATATTAAACTTCACAGAATGAATCAAACGTTTTGTTTTACTTTGCAATAATATATTATCCTCTGCTTATTCATCAGAAGTTTCAATTACAAACGGAAATGACCGAAATAAATATAATTTGGAGTTTTTCCTCGCAGATAAATGGTTGTTTGCAAGTTGCTGAGTTACAACAGTGAGGCGGATTCAACTTTCAAGGCTCCGGGAATAAATTGATGTGATTTTATGAATTTCAAGACTTGGATCATGGAGCACGTGGTGTTGTGGATTTACAGTAGGGATTGCAATCCGGGGTCATTTCCAATCTGGCCGGATCCGACCGGATTAATCAAATCAGTGAAATTTTCCCTTTTCGTTCTGGACTGGACATTTACACAGACAGACAGACAGGATAGACAGTAATTATCGACACGAGACAGAAGTTATTAATGATCAAAGTAGGTACAAAAATGCCAACTTTGATTCTCAGAGCAAAAACAGGTTTTACATCACTTTCACTAATCACTAATCTACATCGGACAACAAATATCAAATAAACAGCTTAAGAAATTTGATGAGATCCGGCTTATGTATCTGTGGCGCTTGGTATTCGAGACACATATCCGGTGGGGTCCGATGTAACCCCACCCCCGGTATGATCGTAGGCCTGGGATCTTGCGGACGTGATGTGCCCGGGGTTAAAATCCACCCCAAAGTTGAGGAAAGAAGATTCACCACAAAATTACAACAAACACTAGGAACTCCCTGAACTTTGGAATGGAACATTATTTTAATATGTACTTATAACGCTGCAAGGTTATTTTGGCGCGTGGCCAAAATAACCTTGCAGCCGCCATCTTTTTTGTCAATAACAATGAGATCCTTGAACTTGTAGTTATTTTATGTTTTTTTTTTTTTTAATATGTTATTTGACTTTCGAAACGTCAAAGCTGCTCAAGTACAAGCTGCTTAGTAGCTTAAGGTCATAATACCTCAGTTCAAATTCACTCTTTATCTCGCTCGAACCCTACTGCTCGCGGGCTGAGTGAGAGTCAAACTCAAACTCAAAGCATTTATTTCAATTAAACCATTTACAAGCACTTTTGAATTGTCACAGCTAGTTGCCCATTCCAAAGCGTAATAGGTACCTATGGAGAAGAACGGGCAAGAAACTCCACGGACACTCTTTTAAATAAAAAAATTGATACAAAATATTGGTTACATTATTCATGTTGAAATTATAACTACATGTGAGAACAATGTAGAAAGACGTGAACGTTAAAAGCGTCCGTAATAAAAAGAAAAAAACAAAGAACAATTACAAAAATTTAAATAATAATTGTTATCTATTATTATACCATATATATATTTCAAAATTAATGCTGCAGTATTTTCGATATTCATGCTAAGCAATTTGAGGTATTAGACTCTTTAGTAATCTAACATGAGCTTGCATGCAAGTTGTCATTAGATTATATCCATTGAATTACGGCCTCGGAGTATGTGACTTTGGGAAGCTAATTGCGATAAGACACGCGGTTTTATCGTGACCTTTGGCAAAAAGCCAAATAACTTTTGTGTCTTCATCGACAAGTAGGTTGAGTATTGTTAAAACACGTGTAACTTAACTGTTTTAAGTAACTAACATAGTAAATTTCGATACATGTTTTCGTATCTAGGTTGTTTGTTTGCCCTATTTGCGCGTCTGTCTGTCTGTCTGATCGCGATAAACTCAAAAACTACCGAACAGATTTTCAAACTGTTTTCACCAATGCACGGAGTGATTCATGAGAAAGGTTTGTGTACCTATATTTCATTAACGTTTTGTGTAAATTGGCTGAAATATCACGATTATTGTTGAATATGTCGAAAGAGATCATGCCGACTAGGAGCTCTTTCTGGCATGAGCCGCGTAAAAAGATACATAAAAATACGTTCTACAGGATTGTTCATCTTAAAAAGTTCAACTAAAAAGTCCGCGATGGCATATGTCTATTTTCTAAGGATGACCCACAGTAACAAACTCGTAAACATTGGGATTAATCGTAGATCAAGTTATGTAGTGTAAGATAATTGTTATTAGTTGTGTAGTATCATTTAAAAGTCGATTTGGACCGATGGCATAAACTGGACACACCACAATTACGGGGATAAGTTTCCTCTGTGAGGATTGGCTAGAGAGGTGCCACGACATCCTCACGTTCCACCTGATGCAGGTCCTCACCGGACATGGTCGTTTCAGTAGGTTTCTGTTCCGGATAAGGCGGGGGTCTACTCCCTAAGCAAAATCCCTAGTTTTGACCGTAGTTACGGACGCTTCTTCTCCGTCTCACTTGCGGTATGTCTGTAAATGAGACGGAGTAAGACGCGCCCGTAACTTCAGCTGAAACTACGGATTTCGCTTTGGGATTACACCCCTTGGCACGGGTCGACGGCGCGTTGTGTTCCACGCTCGCCTCAAAGAGACGTCAGCACAACTGACGGAGTCTGCTAGCACCGATGCCTGCCGGGGTCGCGGGAAAATCTGAAAGGGATACCGTGGCCCCTGGCAACGTACAGGCAACTGAAAGAACATGAGTGGGTTTTAGTCAGTAAGAGTCTGGCACGCTACGCCCAGAGAGAGCGGGAGAAGTTATTTAATAATTTCCCACAAAAAAAACCCTACAGTACGAGGAAGCTGAATGGCTTAATTGTGCCACCTGTAATGTTTGACAACTCAGTCATCCCGTTTAGCTCCGATGTTAAGGATCTTGGTCTGCATGTTGACACATGTCTTGACTGGCGAAAGCAGGTCACGACTGTAAGTAAAAAAGTCACCGGAACGCTGCGGTCGCTCTATCGGTTGAAAAACCTTCTCCCATCACACATAAAGGCAATGCTTGTACAGTCCCTAATCTTTCCCATAATAGACTATGGTGATGTGTGTTACTATGACCTGAATGCAGATCTCCTCAATAAACTTGACCGCCTTCTAAATAACTGCATTCGATTCGTTTTCAATCTCCGTAAGTATGATCATGTGTCTGCGCATCGATTGCTTTTAAAATGGTTACCCATACGTCAGCGCAGAGAGTTGAGGGCTCTGTTAATGTTGTATTCTATACTCGACAAACCCACTTCTCCGTCTTACCTGACTTCCCTTGTTCAATACCTTTGCTCTGCCCATAGCAAAAATCTTCGTTCTACCAACAATCGTCTTCTACGATGTCCTTCTCACCGCTCTGGTTTTATTCACTCTTCTTTCTTTGTCCAGGCGATATGTCTTTGGAATGCGCTTCCTCTGAATATCAGGATGGCAACCAGTCGGTTATCATTCAAGTTGATGGCACGTAAACATATTCGTGAAAAGTTGGCAGAATCTTTGCAGCGCTGATTTGCTGGATTTGTTTTCTCCTCTACCTATCGTTATTTCTCCTGACAAAGTTGATTCGGTTTATATGTATGTATCTATGTATGTTTTATGTATTAGTAGGTATTCATTATCAAGTTATCTATCACTTATGTTGCACCTGCCATGTTTTGTCTCTGCACCACCCTAAGGTTGACTGGTAGAAAATGCCTCAGGCATTAAGTCCGCCTTTGTACAGTATTTTTTTTACTTGTGCATAAAGTTTTAATAAATAAATAAATTAAAAAAAAAGATTTATAAAAGAAAAATTGCCCTTTTTAAATATATAATATCCAATAAAATATGTTACCTATTTAAATTGGACATTTAATTTAGATTAAAATATGCCTTGACATCATATAATTTAAAAGAAATCACAGATTGTAAATTACTCGTAACAAAATAATTATGGTTGACGGCTACGCGGGAGTAGCGGTAGGAGTCAATGGCCTTTTCCTCGGCTAATAGGTATGAAATCCCGGTAGTACGTTCCCGTGGGATATTTTCTGACATCCAAGCGGGCAAAGCCGGGGGCAAAAGCTAGTAGGTAAATAAAGGCAGAGCTTAAGCATGGGCCTACTGGACTTTCTTTCCACTTGACATCACTGCCCGACGCACCTCTGTTTACGACTCTAGCAGTCACTACGAAATGCGATTCCGTTTTATTTTCGCATTTATATAATTCATAAAAAAATGTGAGCGAAACATTTGTGCTAGTTTATTTTTAGATTTATTTCCTAGTTTAGTTCTTAGAAGTAAATCTAAAGATAACCTAGCACAACAGTTTCGCAAAAAAAGTTTTTGCAACTATTTTATTTTTTACATTTTTTCACTTTGGATCATTCAAAAGCGCAACGCCACTGCTGATCATATAACGTGACTTCATGAAAAAACAAAGGATACCCACTTCCTCAACGTTCTGACCCAAATATTCACTGACCCTCAAAGATGTTGTCAGTCTTCTCCGCTCAAAGGCATTCCTTGCGAAACTTTTTTAATGGGATAGATATACCTATAGACGTCGCTTCAGATTGTGCAGTCCATCATATCTTCCTACTTGAGCCCTGGAATGCCCTGGATAGGAGCAGAGGCGCAATATATCTACGCATTTTATTGATTTAATTTTGCATCACAAATGTTACATAACTAGCAATACCAGCGAGGTTATTGCGTAACAACTTCCAATGCCATTCATTTTGACAATTCAACGACATTCATTCCATAATCTATGTTATCGAGAAGACGACTTATTAAACAAATGAAGCAATGGATTAGGAATTTCCTTCAAACTCTTTGGGATTGTGATAGAAAGTATGTTATGCAATACGGGTGTAGATTAACTTCTCAGTTCTTCATATTTCGTCCCTAAAAGTACCTAAGCCTACTTACATAAAATAACATATAAACGCTGAACCCAGCAAATGACATCACAGCGTACCCTATTACAAGGAAAATCATAGAAAAAACGTCGCACATTTGACTAGCTCATCGACTAAAACCTATTTACCGAAATCCCTTGAGTAGATATTATTTTGCATAGAAATTTGTTTGAGGCGTCGGCAAATCCCCGCTTTATCTTATCTCTTTTAGTACGTGATTGTGGATAATATGGCCTGGGGAGGCGGGGATAGAGATTTCTCTGTTTTCATGGTATATGGTACAAACATGTTTTTGCTAAAATGAAAATTTGATAGCATATTTTAATTTTTAATGGACATAGACCACGAAATCAATACACTTTGAGGCAAATTAAAGAAAAAAGAATAGGAATCATAATCAGATTTCCTATTTTATTGGCACTACATAGTAGGTATCTTATTGTTGTTTCTGACGACTAATACTGTAATAAATAGGTGCTCATTTTGCCTTTGAAGAATCTATTGGGCAAACTAAGTGACTCACACACACATTCACGTATTTCGTTGCAGGCCTTAAAATAAAAGTAAATAAATTATTTTCAATCTCAATAAATTCAAATAAATCCAATGTTTATTATTTTAATTAAACTTAAATGAGCGTAACTTTATTTGTACGAGAACTACAATCATTACACCAAGCAAATCATGATAGCAAATCATGGTTGTAGGAGAAAGGCCGGTGTCTGTTAACTATATCTTTAAAATTCTCAAAACTCTGTTATAAGTGTTTTTGTTTAGGATAGATGAGTTGTACCAACATTTGTTATTATTTTTTAAATGTATTTTTTTATTATTAAATTTTAGCACCCGTCAAAAAGTAAATACGATCTGCTATCGCTTCTCTATTTCCTCCTGACATAAAAAACTTCATCTTGTTTTCCCAAGCGAGGAAAAATACGAAAAGTTTATGAACGAAATGCGGAAAAGTAAACGAATAGGTTTTCAGGAGCGCTGAAATCTGTGCGAGTCGATGTATTCGTGTGATATACGAGCCAGGGTCAACTGTCGCCCGCGTGCCGACTGGGTATAATAACGCTCCGGTAAAATAAAGACCTTCAACTTCCTGCCGCCATTTTTCACGTTCATAATAGAATGTACGTGGGACTATACGTAGGAGGTAGTACATTTAAAATAGCTTGATAACGTAATGAAGTACTCAATCAATCTACCTAGCCTTCTCCCAACTATGTTGGGGCCGGCTTCTAATCTAAGCAGATGCAGCTGAATACCGTATTTTACATGGAGCGACTGCCTATCTGACGTCCACAACCCAGTAACTCTCGGTAATACGATACCCCTTGGTAATACTGGTTGTCAGACTTTCGGGCTTCTGACGACCCATAACGACTGTCAAAGATCCACGAATGACAGCCGGGACCAACGTCTTAACGTGCTTTCCGAGACACGGAGGAGTCTCGGTGTGTTAAGATGGTCACCCATCCACATACCAACCCCGGCAAGCGTAGCTTAACCTCATGGATCGAACCGTGCGGCTGATATTACTTAGCCACGAGCTCCTCAAAGTAATGAAGTACACCTAGTTACGTAATTAAATAATTTCGAATAAAAAACTTGACTTTATAATAATTTTGCGAAGTATAAATTATACTTGAAGGCAAGAGCCATTACAGAGCCGTCACCGACGCATTCTTTACACCATATTGCACACAAGTAATTCGAATTGAAATTCGATGTTTACGGTATATCAAAGGCGCTCAATATATCGCACGCAAAACATTGTGGTTATAGGTGTTTCAACAGTACCTACAGGGGTCGTGGCGGTAAAAAAAACTTCGAAACTTGACTTTCAATATCTCCAGAACCAGAACTTTCCCAGGTATGGTCAACCTGTACAATTTTTTTTTATCACAATGACGGAAAGAACAACTGATTCTCAGCTTCGATAAACGTGTTTTTACACCCGCTATACGTCAGTTGGTTTGTTTACACATTCATTATTATTTTAACACTCTTGGATGGTAATACAATTCAGATATTATGTTGAGTTGTGTGAGTAAACTTTTCTCTACATAATCTCCGTACCGTATCTCAGCTCAACTCATACAATTCACTGCCATCTCCCCTGACGTGTGCATGAACTCATCAGAGGAACTTCGGTTACTTGTTGTTCATGTTCCAAGTATTAACATTATTATGATAAGAGGCGACACGAAGCGCTAGGGCTGCGGTCATAACTATTTGCAGTGACTACGAGCGATCAAGGACCATTAACAGAGGATTCTTACCATGATACCTCTGACCAGAATACCGAAGAAGCTATGAAAGTGTATGAATTTGAAACATAAAGTTTATAAGGGATAGTTTTTTTTTTGTTCGGCTATTAGGGCCACCACAATTTGTGGCGTCTAATGAACCGTTTCAAGAGATATAATAATAAATGGCTTATAACAGGGAGCTCTATAAATGATCGCGTCTTTTTATGACGGAGTTGACTCGGCACATACAGCATTTATCAGAAAGGTGTTGTCATATATACGGGTATGATACAGACCTTCTAAAAAACCACTTTCTCCACGGGAACAACATCGTAATCGCGAAAAAATAATCAACTATCTCATACAGAACTTCAATCTTGGTCCCATGGAGAAAGTTGTAAACTTTTCTGATACATCCTGTATACCACAAGAAAAAAAACGGCGTAAAATAGGTTGAAGATGGGCAGACTAGCTAAGATAACCTTAGTTAACTGCATTTAATGGAAAGCAGTCGATCGTAATACATACTGATGCTGTGTTGGCAACTTTGCACAACAGTTTACTGCTCGAACAGATTAAGCATGGCAGTATGAGTGTAAATTGCTAACAGTTTACCGCTTCTGTAAGTCCGTACCCTAATTACTTAATGCAAAATCAATCCGAATCTGAATCGTTTTAAAACACGACTGCTAATCCTCCGTAAGTTCGAAAAAAAAACTGCAGAGCAACGTAAATAACGCAATGAATGTTGTTGAACTGTCAAAATGAAACAGATTTGTCTTTATCGTTTACGAAAATTTGTTGCGTAATTAGAAAGCCCGTCTAGCCACAGCGTTTATACAGAAAGTGGGCAACGTCGCAAATAGCTGTCAAATATTTAACTGTTTTGATTAATTTGGGAAAATTACAGTAAGGAAATAAGAAATATGGCTAACTCTAGTGAACTAAACTATTGATTACGAAATGCAATAATTAATATCGTAACACCGAATATATTGGTTTTAGATGTTAAAAAAGTATTTGGAAACTTGCCAAATGCCTTTTTACGCCTAAAACGGTTACAGCATCAAGTTCTGTGTTATAATTGCAATTTATTAATAATATTCTAGTTCACTAGTTAGCCATATTTCTTATTTTGATACAGTAATATTGCCAAACTAATTAAAACAAGTAAATATTTGACAGCTATTGGCGACGTTGCCAACTTTTTGGATGAACGCTCTTATAAACAGTGTGGAAATATATGTCCTGCTATTCAAACATTATGACATTAGTTAACCCAGGCACACAGCGTGTGTTGCGGAAGATTCTTTCGTTCCCGCGACCCCCGGCGTAGGTGTGAGTCGGAAAAAAAAAAAAAAAAAAAAAGGCACACAGCGTGTAACGAGTAAGAAATAAATACAAGTAAAGTCGCGGAAAATAAATTATTTTGTAAATTGACAGTTAACTTAAATTATCCGTGGGTATATTAATTTCAAATCACAACATTCTCATTATTTTTTAGTCGTATGAAATGGCTATAGCATGGCTTTATGTATAGTGTGTCCTCCTGCTAAGCAATACATCCCTTGACTGTATATACTTAAACCTTTTCTAGTTTACTTTTTAACATTTAGGCTTCCATATTCATGGCTTCGTCTGGCCACACTTGCTCGTAAAGAATTGCAGTAGTAGAAATACATAATGTATGGAGACCGTTCCGTCGGTCTCCCTCGGTGACTAACGGAGGTACTAAACTATAAAGTGCCAACGCTGCTGTGACCTGGTCTGTGAAACTACATACAAGTTCAATAACATGTTGAGTTTCAAGAACACATCAATTTTCGTGCATATTTTATCCTCTGCTCTCTTCACTGAACTTATGAGCATTTTTCATACCGTTATTGCCACTTTATTAAGTTCAAATTCCCTGCAGTAAAATTATATCCAAACGATTTTTTTAATATGTATCCTATATAGTTTATTATATACTTAACTAGTGAAACGCCCCTGCTTCACACGGTTTTTACGACCTAACAAAACGTCGAAATTTCCATATTAATATGCGTATGTTTAACATTAATTTATTATACACACAAACTTTCCGCAAAACGAACTCTAAGTGATGGTGAAAACCGCATCAATATCCGCGGCATACTTTAGAAGAACAACGCGGTCACACAGAGAAACATGAAAAGCGACTTTAATATGTATAGATATATAATATAGATTTGCTAAATGCTCGTGCTCGTGTTCGTGGTGAAGAAAACTTTCAGACATCTATAATACGACCGGCGTTATGAATATCCTTTCAAAATGAATAACTTCGTATAAAAAGGCCTCAAATGAAAAGTTATGTGAGTGAATCTCGCCGAACAAGCTGATTCTAAAAGTTAATATTCAATTCCGACATTGAATATTAACTTTTAGAATCAGTGGCAATTTACACAAGTATTCCTCTGAAAGGCCCAACTGTTAACTAGATGCTTAAATAATGTAAGCAAAAGAAGGTTCTGTCGAGGACACTTCCCAACTTGTATGAAAATAATTGATGATAATTAACGATTGTATTTCAACGTCTTCTCGTGCTGGTCGCTAAAAGTTTTTATTCAGTTTTTAAATTATCAGTCTATTATGGGTTCGTGAAACTTTCTGCTCCGCGAAGTTCCTCCTAATAATATTTTAACAGATGATTTTGTGTTCATTAGAAATTGGAACAATTCTTAGAAATTGTAAACAAAACTCCACAAAAATATTACAGTTTCTGTTATCATTGTCAGAAAAGGCTTAATTTATTTGAATAGAAATAATATCATTATAAGGCTTTTCAAAACATTTGATACGGTACTGAGTGAATCAGGTTGTGAATTCCCGAGAATTTTACAGCATTTATTGAAGTGTACAGTGTCTATAAGAAACTAATTTTCCATAGGGCTTTAATTAGACTCCTTGAATTTCAAATAACATAGAAGGAATTCTTTCGAGAGTCGGCATTTCGAAACTAATTAAAGTTTTCATTTTCAGGATAAAAGCGTCTTGTATTACAAAGGATTTGTTCGACAACATCAGCGAGGCCTACTGGCTCAGCGCGTCACACTCATTGTGCCAAAGACGAATAAGTAGGTATTGTTTTGTTTTCAACTGGCGCTCTCGAGGGTATAAATGAGTCGCAGCCTGGATAATAGGGACATTTCGTCAGCTCTTATAAAACAAAACAACATTACACTTATGTAGTTCAATTTTCTATAAGTACTCCTTTATAGTTGTGTCACGTTTTCTTTGCCCTCTTTCATGTGGGACAGAGTAGGATCCTCGGCCTCCATTCGTCGTTAGACTATGCGCTAGCACCTCTTGAGACGTGAATAGCAGGCGTGTCGTTTAGAAAGTGCAGAAGTAGTAACATGTTACTGGCCATTAAGTCACTCGCTTCCCTCCATTTACTCTTACGACTTGCGACGGAAAATAAGCGCATGGATCTACTATTACATGCCATGTGTTTCTTTTTAGCCCTATAAGCTTGAAATTGCTTGGTATGCTGCTAAATTAAGGCTGCATAATGTAAAACGGAAGTCAAATACGACGAAAATATAGACAAATCGTTTGCATTTCAAAACAGAAACATCGAAAATTATGATTGCGAATTAATGAATCGAAATGGAAATACATTTTAAATTATCGTTTTCAATTAGGGAGCGATATTGAAATGTTATCAATCGTGGGCCCGAACGTAATCGGGGCAGGAATCAGACTCGGAAAGGGACCGGGTGATTCAACTGTCATTTCTGTTAATGTTCCGACCTTCGTAGTTCGCTTATGGAAACCTAATGACTCGTACTTACACAGGGTGTATTTTCGGATATCTCTGGACATGAGGAATCTATTTTTTTATGACGT
Source organism: Xanthia togata (assembly GCA_963853775.1). NCBI lineage: Eukaryota > Metazoa > Arthropoda > Insecta > Lepidoptera > Noctuidae > Xanthia > Xanthia togata. The sequence goes on along the minus strand of OY970798.1, from coordinate 19,809,941 downwards.
ACCTTTTTGGTCCATCCTGTATTATAAAGATACTTACTGATAACAAGAACATACAGTATAAATATACTCGTTGGTAATCGTAACAGACATTGAATGAAATAGATTCCAGATTGAATGCCTCATTAAGCTTATTTGGAATGGTTATTGAATCTGAGTCTAACAAAATACCCCTTACTTTCGGGGTATTTTGTTACAAGTCATGTTGTATATTTTCTTGGAATATTGCTGGCATCCTTCATGTATTATGCTACTTCAAACGTAAATCGGTCCCGTTTAGTTGCTTGTTAAATCTCGTATTACCTATGTGATTATGCAAACAGACCAGTATAGGCTGCTGTGGGAAGGCTCATCACACTGCATGTTACCTGTTTTATTTTTTTAATTTGCTTAGTCATTATTATTTCAATTCTATTTTCATTTTACCAGTTTTCAATTTTTTTAAATGTTTTTTGTCAATTATTTATTTCAAATTTTAATTTATACTTATTCAATCATTTTTTAGATTTTTATGTTAAGTATTTTAATACATCAATTGATCTTATTACTAACATAGTTTTTATACGTTCAGTGCCGGCAGCCCTCCTGGAGGGTTCACCTAGTCGCTATATCGTTTTTCTTAGCGTATACAGCAATAAACCCGTTTTCATAAACCGTGAAAATAAAATGTGATGTATATTTTAACAAGATTTTTTACTACATGCGTTGGTTTTCAAATCCAAGTATTTTTTTTTTTTTTTTTAATATTTCGTTCACGGTTACAAATCTTCACTAAAAATGTAAAAGGTTGGAAACTACGCATAGCGATAAGACCCCCCGAAAACACAATTTTGCTTCGTTTTACAGTGTTTTATAACACGGTTTTAAACCTAATGCCGTTGACCGTCCGCGATGGTTAACTTTAGCGCAAACATAATGCCAGTAACCCTCCCGGAGGGTTCAGTTCCAATATGTAGGTATGGCGGCATGGCGTATGAGTTCTATGAAAAGTGGGTGGAGTCGAAAGTGTTAAGAGAATTTAATAAGTACTAACAAAATATGGACATTTAAATAATCTGAATTAAACGAATTTTATTTAATTTTTTAATTAAAATATTTACGTGAGTATTTATTTAAAACGTAAATATGTTGTTTATTCCCGAATACACGTACCTAAACAAGTTAAAGTCGTGTACAAAACAACAAGCCGTTTATTTACATTTTCTTATCAGCACGCAGGTACATTTATATGTGACGAGGTTGTATCTCGCTAGTGGCAGGGTCGAGGGCGCTATCAACGGTAATGGGGGTCTTGACTGGATTGCCGCCGATTAGAGCTAACGGCCCGTGGGTATATTGAAATATATAGACCTCTTTTTGTACAACTGGCATCTTTGACGAACAATGTAGAAGCAATTTAGAGATATCGTGATAGCTGACAATAACGAAGCCTTTTTAGTGAAAGGTATCACAAAAAGTATTAATTTTACTTATCTTTACGAAAGGCTTTGTGTTGCTACCTTCAGATAAGCTTCTTAAGATTTTTTTGGAGATTTTTAGAAATTGAGCTTTTCTTTCTGTCTGTAATGAGATGGTTGCGTCGCCTGCAGAGAAATAAAAGAATGCTGAGCTTTATTTTTCGTGACTGTTAATTGGCAAGACTGGTCCAAATGTAACGTTTTCGTTTTAAAAAACCTCTGCATCACAAATTCAGATTAAATGTACATACCTACTATCGTTCCACGTACAATGCGGTATCTACTGCAGAAGTTTTAACTTTCTTTATCGCGGAAAATACCCACGGATCCTGATTTAAGAGAGTAACTAAGTTGTAAAAGCCATTTAAACTTTTCATAATTTTAATCTGTGCTGGCCACTCGTGACGTGCACGAAATTATTTTTTAAAAGTTTTTAAGAGAATTTGGAATAGAATTAACCCAAATTCAAATATTACTTTGAAGACTTTTATGGCCGTGTATTATTGTAATTATAATACTGACCTGTTACAAGATTGGCATGATGAAACTGGCAGACCGCATCAGCTTCGTACCATGAGATGCGGTCCCTGAAGTAGCGGTAGAACACCGGGAAGCCTTCCTCAGGCAGGACCCAGGTATTGCTGATGTTCACCTGCGCACACATACACACTTGTAAATATACAATAATAATAATTACAAGAAATAAACCGGTGTCAATCGAGAATAACTTTTTTTTTTTTCTGTGGCAATCCGCGATCAGTCGTAAACTTTTAGCGGATGAGTTGGAGAATAACTAAAATTGATTGTCTAATCGCAAAAGATGTCAGTAGAACATTATAAAACCGGCCAAGTGCGTGTGGGTCCACGCACAATGAAGGGTTCCGAAGTTGGGATGAATTTATCCCAAAAACAATCTTAACTTTTTAGTTAAAATACATGTTCACCGACACATCGATATACGTCACGGTCAATTCTCCAACTGCAAATGTAAAATAGTAACCGCAAAAAAAAATGTGATTAAACTACAAATTAAAGAGTTTCGGACTTTTCCCTTTACTTATGCTGCGATACCTTGCTTTCTGCCAAATTTCATGATTCTAGGTCAACGGGAATTACCCTGTAGGTTTTGATTTATTGGCAAGTATCAAAATATTTCTAACTTAGAAGCTTCATTTTTTTAGAGCCCCAAGTGACCACAGACCTACGTAGGTATCTATTTGATATTAATTTCAATTTGATACCCCCACGCGTTCCTAAGAAAAAGGGTCTTGACAGACTGACAGATGGACAACGAAGTGATCCTATAAGGGTTCCGTTTTTTCCTTTTGAAGTACGGAACCCTAAAAACTGCTAACTCCTAGTTGTGCTGCCCGAACTTAACAATTTGTCACAGCGCCTGTCCATTGCACTCGTGAGCTATCTATCTTATGGTCAGGGACATGAATGATCGTAGACTTTTTACAAAAATGAAGCATTGTTATTCCGTCACAGTTCTCAAGTCTCCAGACTCGCCCAATATAATTCTGTCAAACTTTGTTTATTTATACAAGACAGCAGAGCACAGTCAACCAAGTCAAAGCTTCTCTCCAAGAAGAAAGTTTTAAAAGTCAGTGTACTGCTCCGAATACATTCGAGTATTCGCATTGCATGCATAATCTTGTGCAAATTCTATACAAGAAGCGTCAATATTTGCGGAGGATTGTGCCGCCCGCCACTCTAATGAACTTTTCCATTCGCTACAATCGTCGCATAGAAGAAAATCCGCATAACAATAAGTGCAAATAAAAATATACTTGTTCTATTGTTGCAGATGTCGATTGCGCGTTATTCAAAGATGTATAAGAGACAAAGTAATATTTACAGTAAACCCCGTAGTAACAAACAGCGGAGATTTGATTTGATTTTATTTTTATTCAAGAGGAACAACAAACAGCTACAATATAATAATAGACAATATTGCAGCCCACAACGCTGTTCACAGATTAACGATAGGATACAATACATTGAAAATAATCGCTAGGGTTATAAATACAAAATTAACATTCATGCTTAAAATGTATCTAATACACTATGTAATGAATATGTAATATATATGTATATAATACTCAAGAAACAGCACAAAAAAGAAAAATACAGAATAACATTCAAGAAAGCTCCTTAAGTAGGTATAAGACTTTTGAACCTATTGGAGCACATTCAAAAATATCTATATATACGAGTATGTTCAAAAGTCTTAGTGATGAGGTTTTACAAACTAAGATAGTACCTACTTGTTCAAAGTTGTTGTAGATAATTTTGCCATCCAACCGTCCGCACCGCTAGAGTGGCTACAAATCAGTTACCTACTATTTAAGCAAATTAACATTTATGTTCTCTAAATTAGAAGAGCTGCTCATTTTGTACTGAACGTGAAATCTGACCGCCTCCGCTCGAGCTTGTTTCCGCGAAATCTCTGTAGATTTAAAGGTAATTTCGTCTACAGTCGTCCGTGAAATTTTCACGGGTCTTGTTCAATCTTGTTAATGGCAAAAATAAATTTAAACAAAGGCCTACTTTATTTTAAGAGACTATGTAACTCTTTATTTTCAGTCCGTGGTAGCTCATTAGCGAGAACGCATTGACCCGAAAAAAATATTTATTTTATTTTATTGAAATCCTTAGGCTTCGACTCATGCTTCAGCTTCATTTAAATCGGAATATTTATATCATTTAAAGAAGAACATTCCAATAATTGGTATTCCGGTGTAGTTTGGTCGTGCGCAGCAAACTTGCAAAGCAGCCTTCGAACAAGCTGTTCCCGATAACTTAACTAACATGCTGAATTCTCAAGTCTCATCTGACTTCGTAATTCAAACAATCTCGTGTTCTCGCCATGTTTATGCGTACCAATTGTCAGTTCGATTCAATTATTAGGTATATAATAAATCTTGATGATACTCCACAGAATTCCTTTAAACTCTATTATTGACAAGTATTCGTAGGGACTCTGATGTCATATTTACACGAGATAAAATACTCGTGTCGTGTCTCCGAAACCAGCTTGACGTAAAGTAAAGTAAATTAACTTAAAGCCGTGTATTAAAAGAAGAAAAACATCACAGTAGCTACCTGTCGATCGATGCAGACATTACTAATAAAAGAACTTATCAAACCAGACGTTTGATCCTCAATCCAAATTCAAAAGTACTTACATATTGTATTGTATTTATTCGTAAATCAAAGCTATTCATTATATCAAAGATATAAAGACGTTTCGTTTGTATTGTGGGTTTCAATAAGGAGTACCTATTTGTACTTTGTCGTGGCCCTTGACATTCTATCTTTTGTCTTTATCAAGTTTACAAATAAATCGCGGTTTGCGTTTGACAGGTGGAGCGGCAGCAGACAATCACAAGGCTTTGACTGTGTAACATTGTATGCTTGGCGCTGTTCTTATTTTGTTCTCAAGAGTGAAAAGGTACGTAGATCAAAGTCCGTTTTATTATTTTTACGGAATTATTGAGCCCACCTTTTAGAAATTTCTATGTTCAATTATGTCTTCATATTTACCTACTGTCATTTGTGAAATTTCAGTGTACCTGTATAACCTACCTTTGTTTTCCTTTGAGTATATTTTCGGTTTTCAGAAAGGCTGGCGTAATGTTTTAATACATATGGATGATAATATTATAATAACTTATTATGCATTAGTTATTCATGTAGAGTAGGTTTCCCATATGTGTACATTTTCTTTGAATAAACTTTAAATCCCAGCTCAAATGAAGCGTTTATATGCTAGCTAGAAAGCGCTGAATAAGCTTTTTCATCCTGATTCAGCCGGCTTCTAATTTTATGCAGAACAACTGGATCCGTAATATGAAAGTCAACCACATATACATATATAACCTTTTAGAATTTTGAAAATCTTTAAAAACGTCTGCCGACGGGTGAAACGTGATGGCTTCTTCGTGCAATGTAGTTCTAAGATCTTTAAAATATTCATCTCCATGGTCGGCGACACTAAACAAATAAGATAATAAAGAACATAATTTAATAAATGAAAGATCAACTTTTAGTTATTAATTTTTAAATACCTACCTACCTACTGATACTGTTATTATGCCGATCGGTTCCGACGGAAAGCAAACTAGCATCGTGTCAGTCGCTAGAACCTCGACAAACAATAACATAATAGAGTTTAAAAATACTATCGACAGATACGCGGATGCATGTTGTTTTTCTTTCATTTCAAACTAGCAGCCAAATGAAAGGGAAATATTTTTTTAAAAGCTCATATGGCATATTGTATGTGTATAATATAATATGCTTTGTTTACTTCAAATAATACAAAAGAGTAAATAAAAAAGTGTAGATATGGAATAGTTAAAAATTGTTCCTGTTGTCTGTATTTGTCTTCAAGAAAGAATATTTATTTATTTCCTCCGGCGGTTCATTTTAATCTTCGAAACCTTTGCAATTGAACTTTTAATATATATTTTTTCCTAGTTCGACTACTTTTGTTTGTAACTTATAAAGGAATCTCTAGTTTTTACTTACAAATATTAAGTTGCTCGAATACGATTTAGTTACAACATAGTTTCGAAGTCAAACAATACACCGCATGTCTATCATATTTACATACATACAGCGTTTCTCGGAAACTCAAAGGAATATGAAACTTTTCTACTCCCTCTGTAACTTCTTATATAACATAAGATACCTGTATAACAGAACAGTTATATCAAATAGCTCAATTTGTATAAAAAATGGCCTCCATTAAGGTAATCGTTGCTTCAGAGTCTCTGTGACAGAAGACGCAAGAACATTAGGCACAAAGCGGCCCGCGATATCATTGCGGCTAATGCCCAAGTTCAACTTGTTTGTGTATTCAGCCGTTAGTGTTAAGATGGTACTTAGTACGGTTATATTTGCACCCTCCAAACATAATGACGCACAGACACACATGTGGAGCAATCCTACAGAAATTAACCCCCAGGGTGATACGAGTCCGACGTGGATTCATTCGAGGGTTAAGTGCGATAAATGTATAATTATATATGTTGTATTAATTTTATTTAATGAGTACATTCCTACGACAAATGTGATTGTGTGATTCACCGAAATTAGATAAATAAGTTTTGGTAGAGCTTGAAGTTTCGGTAAATTGATCAAATAAGTTTCGTTAACCCTAATCTATTAAAAAGTTTTCTAGCTGTCAATTACAGTTACGATTGAGAAATGTGTGATTACAAAATATATTGAATTAAAACACGTTAACCTATGTAAGTTTTTTACTAAGCCGTAGATACTTTTGACAACATGATTGCATTATAAAATGATACTGCACCTTTAAATAAAGTAGAAGTTGCCGCTGGTAAAACAATAATATTATATATAAATATTATTAAATTATATAAAAACTTTTATAAAAAAAAACTAATTGAAACAAATTGTTAAACAAATTAATAGAGGAAATATTGTCCTATTCTAAAGCAAGGTTTGAAGTAAAGTACTGCGACAACTTAAATTTCGGCGACCTGTCTTCTCGGTCTAAAATAGGTATCACTGCGGCACGAAACTTTTAAACTAAGTACCGCAAGTAATCCGGCCAAGTAAGGAGGGTTATAAGAATAGAAGCTTAAAAGTGATTCTTACCGCACGTCCTTGGACGGAGGCGAACAGAGCCAAGAGCGCGACCGAACACCACAACATTACGTGGCCGCGAACACTCGTAGCGCCGCGTAGCGACCGACTGTAGCTCCCGCTTGCCGTAGCGTGACTGCCGCAAGCTACGACTTCGCTACGAGACTACGAGGCTACGCTTGTCGCGTGCCGAGCCATAAGGCCTCATGCTCGGACCTTCGTAGTACATTATGTAAACAAAGTACTTGACAATAACATATAGAAGTAACGATCGACCTTTTTTGTTTACACTCGACTGTCTGTTTGTAGTAAAACAAGGTCAAGGATACTTATCAATAATGAAATCTTTGATGGCACTCTCAGATAGCACTTTCCCTTTCACTTCAAAAGACATTAGTCTCTCGCCGGATTTAAATAAAGTTAAAATAAAGAGAAAAACCCTCAATTATTTAAAACTACAATAAACTACGTCCAACTGTTAGCACTCAAACGGGTTACTATGTAAATACGAAACTTTCTTGATTAAAATAATTGTTTTTTAAACTAGATACAAGTGCGAAAATGGGTACTATATTGCGTATTAGTTGATATACATTGCCAAATAAGATTAAGACTTGTGGATGAGAATAATGGTTTGTTTTTGCATAACATATAAAATCCTTAAATAGAAGTCTAATGTTATTGGTCATCGAAAGACTAATAGGTTGATGTATTGTACATTTTGCTAAACCATACACATAACGGTTTATATATAACTAGTGTGCTTGCGCATAAATTTATAGCTAACCACCCATCAACAACTAAGGTATGGTAAGGAATGGACGTACAAGACGTACAACATATATGCACCTTCTGGACCTTTTATGGCATCCATTAAACAAGCAATAAACCCGTGTTACTTAGCTCAATCGAGGAATGTTCACATCACCCTTAAATCATAAGTAAATCATTAAAAAGTTATGAAATGCTCTCGTAATTTGTTTCAAAATAAAAAACTTTCAATCCAAGTAATTAACAAATAAATTCAATTCCAGCCACTGGTTTGAGAAGATTAAAACAGGAAAATTAATAATATTTCTAAAAGTTTTTCTGAATTCTTTAAAGATAACTTAATATTTAATTTGAGGGTTGTTTGATCGTTGGATTTAAGGTATATAAGTACGTAGCAATAGGTAGAAGGCTTAACAAACTGGTTGGGTGGCCGAAGGTTAATTTCAAAAGTTAGCGCTTTGCCTGCTTTAAGATTTTAAACAAACTTCGCTGGATCACGCCTGCCTTCACCAATTATAAAAACTGTTGAAGTTTTAAAATGAAAATATATAATGATACTTTAGAAATTGTCGAGTTTATTTTGATGGAAAGTGAAAAAGTTTATTAACTTGATTTTTACTGAGTTTGCAATACTTTGCAATAACTTTACCCCTCAACCTTACATACTATTAGAGGTTATTTATTTTATTAGGAACCTATTTTTACTTACGTACTACAGCCCAGCTGCTAATTGTTACTAAGAAACAGTTTTCTACTTGTATCATCCCAGTCAACACATGACTATTTTGTGGCACATCTTGGATTAGGCTATTTACATGTTTCAGGATAAATTACTTCGGCCACGAATAATAAAACAAGTAAACCGTTGTTCAATGTAAAATATTTTTTTTATTGTGTATTTTATAGAGATGCCGCGAAAACTCGCTATTATTCGGTATTCGGCATTACTCGTTTATTTTTTTCGAATACCGAATAGACAACTATTCTCCGAGTGTCGAATAATAGACACTATGTCTATTATTCGACATTCGGCGAATAGTTGTCTAAATAAAAATAAATATTTAATGAACATAAAAACTACAGACTTAAAAAATAATATAAACTTTTATTCTTTAAAAACAAAACACACTTAGTATTATGTGTATTAGTGATTATCATTAATATAAAAAGGTAGCCAAAAATCAGTCATGTTGATGTTATTTAGTTAGGCTTTTTAATTAAAAAAATAATATTTTAAGTCCAAAGAAGCCAGATTGTGGTGCATAGGGATAAAGTCGGTTGCGCTTTTTTTTTCATAAATCAAACCTGCCTAAATAAACTATATTATTAAATAAACTTTTTTTTGTATTCATTTTTTTGTGTCGAATAATAATGGCGAGTATTCGACTATTCGCTATAACAACTATTCGCGGCATCTCTAGTATTATACTAATCTACCTAATTCTAGTTGCGACTTTTTAAAATCGCATTTCCTTCCCACATAATTCTGGCACGGAGCAGGCAAAAACGCGAGCCCAAAAGTAATTTAGAGTTGATAAGCTGAGCAACAAACCCGTACCTACAGCCATTTGTTTAAAAATCAAATGTAAATTCTAACAAACCTCGTGAATAAAACATCAGCCGTGTAACTGCACGTGAACTTTTTCAATTAATCCTCGTCTCTTGTACAAACAGAACACCTACACGCCAACGTGAAACAATTTTAATTACGATTGCTACAAAATATTCATCAAAACTCGAAAATATTTCAATAAAACCTAATATTCGACTACTCTGTGTTTTGTATGTCTCACAAGTACTCGTGTTTTAATTTGCAAGCCTGGGGTTGGCAGATAAACGTGGTATATCGTTTGTTACCCCTGTACAGACCCAGGCTTCCTCGGAAGACGTATTATTATGGTGCTGCAAGGCTTAGTTGGCAATCTTCTAACACAACAGATTGATGGTACAGTTCCATGGCTCCTGCCTCTTAAGATGTTACGTAAAGATATGTACATATTGCTTTCTATTGTGTGCCTGTAAATCTTGTTATAGGATTGCTTCGCAAACCCTATTATGAACCTGTACGAAAACATTTTGAAAAAACAAAATATTTTGTTACTAAATTCTCAAGATCAAACCATTATTACACTAACGAAGGAGACATTAGACCACTGATACATCTTTGAATGATGAATAGCTGCCGCTTTAGGTTACGTGAGTTTATATCCAATGTTTGATCATTAATCAAAGTAATATATTATGTTTCCTCGAAATAATACGTCAAATTCGGAGAAATATATTAGATAAATCGACATCACAAAGTAACATTACGCTTCCTGGTCAAAACCGTTTGAGACATACATAGGCGAAGTCACTTACACACGGACGATATCTGCGTGAGTTTTATCAATTCCTGACTCAGCAGTACAGGTAAATGAGGAAAATAGTGGTGTTGACAAAGTAGACATATCGATGGTGGAAATTTCAAATGTCGTAAGGGACATTTTGTCGTAAGTACACTCTATATACCGTTGAACTGGAATTTTTGTTCTCTATCGATCTGTATACTTCAAATTTTGATATATCTTAATTAAAGCTACGGCGTCAAATTGTTTTGTATTAAGTAGCATAGTAGTAAAACTTTAAGTCGTATAGTTCAAGTTTTGGATTATAACTCTTTTGAAGTTTTTTGTAGCGTCTTAAATCTAAAAAACTATTTAAATTCTAAATAAACATAAGTAATAAGTAGCAACAATTTATCACATTAAGTCCGTTACAACATTTTGTTCAGAAATATAATTTGAAAATTGTTGAACATTGTCGTAAGTAGCAACAGTAATCAATCGTTACCAAAAACAATGTTACGGTAAGATTTTATTTATATGTTTAAAAATGTATTTTTTGAAGTACCTAGAGGTTAATTCCGTTTTTTTTTAAATGCTTTTGACTTCGTAAACATTTATGATAATGCAGGTAACATTACATCGAAAAAAAATAAAGAGTCGAGAGTTCGAGTGAAATGTGTTTTATTTGACATAGATTGATTATGTTGTAAGGGACATTTAGTTTCAACATATTCAATAAAAAAAATGTAGAAAAGGAAAATAATTTAAATGCATCGTATGTGGTATGGGACCATTTATGGATTGTATTGTTAGTTACCACTTAAAACGAGCTATTTAATCAGAAATAATTTGTACTTTGACCACTTTTATTGTTAAACGTACAAACATACACCAATTTACCAGCCACACCACCTTGTGAGCTTACGATTGGATCGAGGCGGCAACTGACCACTAGCAAGTTATATCCGTGGGCGTAACGATAGAGTGTCGGCCAACTAGGACAATCGGGCGATCTACATTCTCTGCAACGGCAGTACCTACGACAAGAAAGACAAAAGAGCCCGTCTTCACCGAGCAAAAGCGAAAGGTTCCGAAGCCTACTATCACTCGAAACGGAACGTGCTGATAGAAAGAGCATCAAATCCTCGGGAAAGGAATCTAGTTGAACTTTACGAAAAAAGGATCTCCGCAACATTGAGGTCTTCAACGGAAAGAGTAAAAAGATTGCGAGCATTTCGAAGTGCATTTAGAGAAGATTTAGAATTTGGGCGGAAAACTGATGGAAACTTGTCTAAACCCTGATGTGTAAATTTTGACTTTATGGGTTCAAGCTGTTGTGCGAAGTAACCGGGTCATACTGCTAAAGCGTTAGTGATCCGCAACTACCGGTAAAGGTAGCTGTCGCGGTGAAGGAACTATCACCGATTCTGAGATTCATTTCAGTTCATCGGTCACCGAAGGGACGGCACACGTTGGTTCATATGGCCAGTCAGAGGGGATACAAGAGAACTGCGGTTCCTGTGAACCAACGTGATTAAGTAGTGAAAGTCTCGCGTAGTCATACGTAAAAAAGACATTAAAAATACATACAGACGAACTTCATAACCTTTCTTATCTCTTCATTTCTGATTAGTTCACGTAGGCAAACTCCAAGCATAGCCCTCTCCATTGCCCTTTGGTTGACTTTGTGCCTTTTATTAAGGCTCATTCTTTGTCCACAATCACTATAATTTTCTATGCATTTCATTGGAACCAATTTTTGTTATTGTAACTTACTTCACTAATCTGATTATTATTTTAACTTTACACCATTAAATACCATCGTAAACAAGACTGTTCAGGTAGTTACGACAAAATCATTTTCATTAGGCTAAGGTTGTAGAGTACATATTTTTTAAATCGCAATTTTTTCAACATCGTAACGGACATCTCTTGCAAAACTTCAGTGTGTGGGACATCATCTTCTAAACAATTGAGTTTAAAGAGGTTTAATTTATAGTTTTCTATAGATAAATTAATTTTAAAACAATTTTTCTATGAAGCATTATAATAGGAAAAACAATGAAAAAGTTGTGATGTTTTTAAAAGTAAAATTTTATTTTTTGGCTCAGTGTAAAGTCAGGTATTGTTCCGGCATTTGAAATTTCCACCGATCGGTATTAGTATTAACATACAGTATTTCAACTAGGTACAAATGGTTGAAACAACTCACTCGCACATGTAAACGCGCTTACACGAAATCTAAGCATCCTTCAAGTAACCAGTTAGTCGGGGCTGTCGCCACAGATTACATTGCTGTCGCTTCGTGACAAGTGGTTGCGTTTTATACGTGTAGTGAATTTTAATTAAAAAAGTTTAGTGGACAACCCTTTGGAGCGTAGCTTTTGTTTTCACAAACAGGGCCCTTTTGTGATACTGGTCATCTTTACACTGTGACGAAACTGAGGCAGTTCCCGCTACGAACTCATGTCGCAGTCGGCGGTGAATCCGTTCGAGTTGGTTCAGCACGTGACGACCATGCAAATGTACCATATACCAGCCAGCCCGCCAAATCTTTTATTGTTCATTTCACAAGCTCGTTCTTCTCAAAATATTTGCGAACAATAAGTTTCGTGTGTAATAAATGTAATAATTGAATATATATTATTATGGTCATGTTGGATGGAATCTTAATAAAAATGTATTTGTTTGTTGAATATAATTAATGAAATTACCTGTCTGTGGGTGTAAATTTTTTGTCGATACACGATACACGGAATTAAAACTTTCATACCGAGTTCGGCATAGGTTTAATAGGTAGGTGCACAGCCCACGCGTACATACTTAATAAAAAACCAATTTTGATTGCAATTCGAAATAATAGCGTGTTTTACTCTATATGAGAAAAAATCTAAAAATATATTATTGAGATAGCTTAGGCAAAAAGCAGTTGGAAAACGTTAGCTTTAGTTCATTAAATAGCAAACTAAATTTTAAAGTTAAATTCAAAGGGTTCAGCTTTTTTAATCTGTTTCATAACACCATTAGATAGTAGTCGCCATGTTATTACGTCGTACTGCTATGTAAACTTAGGAGTGTTAACTGTCAACTATCAGCGTACCTTTAATCTATAAATTTGTTTACATAGTGAACTGACGTCATGACCACAGAGCAATATGGCGTCCACTGCGTCCAGCGTTTTCGTCAAATTACGCGCAAAGTTTGAAAATGCAAAATTTAAATGCATTTTTATGGCACTTAACGATTGAATAAAAATTTTGTGAATTTTTTAGTGGTTCATTAGCACTTTAGAATCTAATTGAGACACTTTTCAAAAATGGGTGTAATGCCCTATTCTAGATGTTAAACGTGTAAGTATACCTTACCAGTGAACCGTGCATTAAAAATTTAACAAACATTTCAGAACCGGTATATTTTTATGTGCAACTCATTCGATGTTTTACGAAAGCGGTAATAACTCGGTATCGGCTATTCGGCTCGGCGAACTATGATTGCGAATTTTACTCACAAATACGAGTACGCTTTATCGGTTTGTTACCATTCTCTCTTTGTTTATTGTTGTTCCCGCTTTATTACTTGAGTTTCGAGTCTCGGCGCTAACAAGCGTCGCTCTTGATAATATTTTCCATTATGCAGGACCCGCGGCCGGATTCGAATTAACTTTCATACTATTCACACAGAAGCGAGATGATTGTGTGAGTACTCACGGAATTTCCGTCTTCACGGGACAGTGTTTGCATGGCTGAGTCCACGATTGGAATTTTAAATTACTTAAAATATCACTAAGGCAAGAGCACTCTTCGCTCCATGAGAATAAAACGGTTGAAGGTGCTATTTAGTAAGTATCTATCTATTTACCTTTGAGCGGTGGCTGGGGTTGGTATATAAAGCGACGTTTTTATTTAATAAGTGTTTCGTTATGACTGTATTGAGTGGGTAATTACTTAGCTCATTTTCTTTTTATTAACGTCGGCACGAGTAGTTACGGTAGTTGGGTGTAAGTACTAGCTTTTACTGGCTACTCGGTCGGATGTCGTTAGCGTGAAGTTATTCTCTTATTAGCTATCGTATTAAGACAGAACTTGGAAATTGGACTCACTTTCTAGAACACTCGGTAATAAAATAAAAGAAGACAGACCCAAATCAGTTGACTATAGTTTCTACGTGATTCGAGTGCAAAATGAGAGAACGAATGCAAACGCCGCCAATTTCTTTTACACGTAGCTTATTTATGGTCCCGATAAGTTACGTTCACGGGCATTATTTAGTTCAGAACGTGTGTTTGATAAAAGTATATTATTATAAACAGCCAACTGAAGAGGTACCTTAGTTATTTAGATTGTTTTTATTGACCCACATTACACATGTAGGCTTATATTGACAACATTCATATTCCATAAGTCATAAGTAGTAGGATGATATCTCTTTCACCCTCAAGAAATCTGAAATTGTCTTGTCATATATTCCATTTATTTCCCAGATTACATCTGACATGGCTACTGAACTCTTTACACCTCGCCGCTTCGTATCGATACCTGCCGAAGAACGAGCTGCCTACATACTCGTACGGGGCTAAAACAGCTTATCACAAGTACCGAGCCACTCTATCAGACATTCCGTTCCATGTACTGATAGTTTATAGCAACCTGTACTGTTCTGGGACCCTGGTAAGGAGCAAGATTGTCATCACAACTGCCAGTTGCTTGATCATTGATAAACTTAAGAGACCCGTTGTCAAAGTTGGATGTGACTCTATTATAGGTCTTGGGTGAGAATGTTTTTCGTTAGAGATATTTTAACTTAGATGTCTACTGCCTTCTACATACCTAGTACTTTTTCAAATCGCTTCTTATGGCATGAAAAGACTTTTTATGCTTATATTTTTAAAACAGATAGACTCATTCATTTTCTTATTAGTTTCAAAGCCAAATGACTCCCTAAAAAACTTTAAAACCCAAAATTTATGGTCCCAAAGCACGGAACCCGCGCAACTGTATAAGGACAAAACTGTTAACTACTGTTATTTTATATTTTGTATGCAGAAGCTGTTGGTGTACCTTTATAAATAAATAAATAAGCCTTTAAATATAGTAAAATATCGTCTATAATGGATGAACCGCCGAGGCTGTGATGTTTAACATAATAACTGAAGGAACAAAGAGTATTATTACTCTTAGTTTAAAAGGCATTATTTATAACTAGCTTGCCGCCAGAGCGCTGCAATAAGATTTTAATGAATGGCTTTTAATTTTAAGAGTCAACAAACCCATTTAGTTTATGAAATATAGTAGATAAAATAATAAATAGCTAGACTGAGATATCAGTTCATGTAAATTAGAACCACGTATTTTTAAGCCTTCTTATTCTTGATGTTTTGAGTCGTAAATGACAGCAGGCTTTACGAAAAATCGAAAATAAATCGCTTACATTTTTTTAATTAATCTAAAAAAAATATTTTCAGACAAATAATACCCGTCGTGGAAATAAAGATCCACGAGTACTACAAGTACACGAGCCGCATAGACAATGACATCGCCATGCTAGTGCTGAAGGTACAGGTTCATACACCCATCTACTCATCCAGTCATCCGCTCATACCCACTAAATTGAATTACAACACGTCTCAGTGTTTGGGATGAGGATAATAATGTAATTACACAGTTACACGTATCAATATGAGTAGTACTGTGTGGTCCAAAATTATTTGATGAAAGTGTAAACAAATCCTTTTCAGGTTAAGTTCTTACGTAATCACTCAATAAACGGAACTACGAGTAGTATCACTATAACCAACATTTTTTTTTTTAATAATATTATTAAAAATTGTAAACTTATAAATGAAAATCATCTTTAGGTGATTTAAAATTAGAATTTCGGATATAAGTATTCAAATAATGAAATCATAGCACTCAATTTATAAGTGATACTACAAAATAGCATCCACAGGTACTTATTTCAGATCAATTTGTTTACATTTTAATCAGATATTTTGAGAACAGACTATTTATCTTCCTGAATATAGGACAGATTATTATATGTTTACTGTGCATTTTTTCAGCTTTCTAATGTCGCGTCTGTATATTTAGATTTTGATGGTTTGTTGCTAAACCAATAGCAACAGCTAATATGAGATCTGATTGCTAATTAGTGATCGGGGTCTGGAATATCCTTTCAGTATGAGACTATCTAGTTAGGATACATAAATAACGTTTTGCCCGACTTAAAAAAGAATTATATAACGATGCATATCAGTTCTTCTTCCGTTGGAAGGCCTCCCATAAGGTGGACCGATGACATAATTAAAGTCGCAGGAATCCGCTGGATGCGGGAAGCACAGAACCACTTGAAGTGGCGGTGCATGGGGATGCATGTGTCCAGCAGTGGAAGTCTTTCCGCTGAAGTTATGATAATGATGATGATGTGTATCAGTTTTGGAAGGCAGCAATCTATTTGTTTGACAAAAGTTATTTTTGGCAATGAGTTCTTTGAAAGCTCCATAGCGCGTACCAGCGTAAAACAATCATTTCAGGCTTCTTTAAAGACTTACCTACTCACATCATTATAGAGCGTAACTGTTCCCTATAATTAAACACGTATAAGTACAATATACATTATTGTGTATACATGTACCGGTTTCTCGTTACGTGTCTTTGAGCTTAGAATATATCCTCTCTCACTATTCCGGAGGGGATCGTAAGTGGCTCTTAAGGGATTAAATCAAGTATACAGTATCATCTACCTGAATACAGCATCTAATGTGAATTTATTATAATCGAGTAATAGCAAGAACGGTTATAAAAATACCGCAGATTTCTTTTTATGACGTAGGTACAGAACGATTCATCAGCCTATCTCCTCATATATCTTCCAGAAGTCGCCTATTAGACAAGTTCGACCCTCATAAATTCGGTACACATAAGAAAAATTCGGTCTGTAACTGTCTCAAGGCCCTTACTGAAACAGAGAAGAAGCGATCAGAGCTATTTTCTTATACAAATAATGCCTATATTAGGTACCTACTGACCGCAGTAACACCAGAGATCAAACCAATTCTATATAAAATCAGTTTAGTTTGAGGCAATAACAGACTTGCTTGATTGAACTGAAACGTAATAAACTGGAAACAATAAAGCGAACAGTTCTTATGCTTGTTGAAACAGCAGAAATCCACAGGTAAGTTATTTCAGAAGTCTTTGGCCCCTGGAGTTTAGCTTAACGACCAGCAATAACCATTTCATTTCAGCACCAGAGAATGGAATGAAATGCATTTAATTAATGAATAGAATAGTAGTACCAACTATAGCTTGGTTAGCTTAATGTGAATATCTACTTATAGTAGAGGATCCCTAGAGGAACGACCTGCATCCATACGTTTAATGGATGAAAAGTATTTTATATAAAGTATATTAAAATATATATCGCGAGTGGGTTGGCCAAAAAATGCCTGGCCAGACGGTATAGCCTGGCCATATGGTTAATAAATAATTCAAAAATGACTTTTTTTTCCAAAATTGCATTCATCGTTTAACGAATAAATAAATAAAAAAACAATCGAAATTGTGAAGCCTATAGAATATAAAAACGTTGGGTTTTCTATTTTTGTCGTGGCATAACTATGGGTTGACAGATGTACCTCCCTAAATCAATGAAATGCCTAATGGCTCCATCAATTCGTCAGATACCTATATTCATTAACAGGATAGATTACACAATAGCACAAATTTACTTTTATTCGCCCTGAATCAATCATCTGCCTAGTCTTTTCCCAACTATGTTGGGGTTGGCTTCCAGTCTAACCGGATGCAGCTGAATACCAGTATTTTACATGGTTATACGATAACTGGGTAATACGATACCCCTTTCAGACTTTCGGGCTTCTGACGACCCGTAACGACTGTCAAAGATCTACAAATGACAGCCGGGACCAATGGCTTAACGTGCTTTTCTAGGCACGAAGGGAAGGGGAGGGGGTATGTAAAGATGGTCACCCATCCACGGACCAACAGCAGCAAGTGTAGCTTAACCTGATAGATTAACCCCTGCGACTGTTGTTACTTAGCCACAAGCCCCTCATATTATATTAAATATAATTTTATATTATTCACCCTGAATATCCTTTTAAAAATTATCCAAATCTGAGTTTTGAAACTCGTCAGATTTAGGAAAAGATTTAGATTTGCGTTTTTATGTCATTATGGGCTAGGCCACACACGATCATACTAAAATCTATGATCGTGTATTGTTTGTCTATTTTCGAAACCTGAAAGTGGACTCCTGACCATGGAGCTCCTATCTGAAACTTTCAAATATATTTTCGAATTTATTTCATTCAAATTTATTAAATCGGCATGCCAAGAGCTCAACAGTACTCTAATATATTAAACGGATCGCCCTGCAGACTGGGTGCGCCATCTATAGTCAGACATGAAATACAAGCCGTCTATCGCATGCCAATCTCAACCAAATAGCAGTGAGTAGTGCCAACTGCCAATATCTAACACCCTCTTAATCATGAAAATGAATGACCTGGGTTAGTACCTACTAACATTTATAGCCGGTTAATATTAGTCAGCACAGGCGAAACTTTGCAAAATGCATGATCTGTTATAATGCATTGGTTTTGTCAGATCGAAGCGTTGTCTACGCTGATTTTCGTTTCTGTATCGAATTGCCATACTCCCTAAGTGCCATGTGCCATTTTGTACCTACTATATGCGCACCAACTGTTGACATGCTCTGTGCATCACCTGTCCCGCAAATGATTAGGGCATGCTGACCTCCATAGCGCTGCAGGTCGAACGATGTTTCACTATGTTCTGTTTATATGCCAGGAGCACGTGAACTTCAACAAGCATGTCAAAAAGGCGATCCTAGTAGAACCCGAGGTGGCGTTGCGGGCTGGTGTCTCCATCGAAGTGTCAGGTTATGGAAGCACGGTAAGGGTAACGCTGTCCTATTTATGTCCTAATATAAATTACAAACGCCTCATTACTGAGTTATCCTTTTTTTTTTTGTTTTTTGGGTGGGAAGTCATCAAATGACTTCTCCCGCTCTGGGTGGAGCGGGTGGGTGTGTCAGACTCTTACTGACTAAAACCCACCCGTGTTCCTTCTGTTGCCTGTGCAATGCCAGGGGGCCCCGGTATCCCTTTCGGACTTTCCCGCAACCCCGGCAGGCAATGGTCTCATAGGACCACTTCATTCGTTGACATCTCTATTCTTTCGTACCTGGGAAGTGGTTACCCCTCTCGCATACAAATATCTAGCTATCATCTATCTATAATAGGGGATAGTAACTAATAAACCAAGGGGCCGTACATGTTATTGAAATATCGTGTCGGAATGGTACTGAAAACTATCTACGTAGCTTATACAATTTTGATAATAATTACAAAGGAGTCATAAAGTCTACGTACAACGCATCAATAATTCAGCCGGTTGTAGTCCACTAGGCGTAGACTTTTATGAAGTTATAAATATATAAGTACCTATTATTATGTAAATTATCAAAATTGTTGAAAATAATACACCCACATTAGGGGCACAGTGATAGAAAACGTCTTATCGGATACCCACCTACTTTTATTGTATTAGTGAAGAAGTTTTCCCCAGGATGCTAGTGAAACCGCGGAATGCAACTGGTATTATTATAGTTTATAAACCTAGAGCTGTAATAATACTTCTTTGTCGTCTCGTATCTTCGTATCTCTACTTACCCTGAAAAATGTATCTAATATTGTCATTCGTTGTCACATGTTTCGCTGCAAATGCCATCTGTCTTCTGTGCTGCAAACTAAATAAATACGGGCAGCACTACCGGAAGGCATATTCACTAACCAAGCCACGGGGCTCTCATTGATAATAGAAACAGCTGTTACCAACGAATGTAGCCACGTTTTGATAGATGGCGTGTTCTCACAGCAAGGTCTGTTATGTGTTGTTGGCCCATTAACTTCTCCATCAATATGTTGTACTACAATGCAATCAAATATTAATCATGCACTCAAATTAACGGACTAGGCTTCGCGTTAATATATGATTAGGTAACTGTCACAAATAGTAAACATTACTAATCTATCCTGAGGAGGGTCTCCCGAGAGATAGGAATAAATAGTTATACCAGGGCATGTCCACGACGACGCGCCCCACTCCGCGATTACTGTACTGTAAGCTGTACTTTAATACGGAGCGGAGCGGAGTGGGGCGCGTCGTCGTGGATTGCACTATCTGTACAATATTTATGCCCGTTTTCGGTAAGACTAGGGCACCTAAATGTAATGCCTAAATATTATTGCAAGATGGATTTTCAACTCTCGACTCTGAGCCAAACGTTCTAAATCTAACAATGCGCTTTTTGACATTCATTTAGGTGACTTTTGTATGCATAAGTATTCATTTAGGTGTTGTGATCTAGTAAAATTTTAAGTTTTAGTGGAAACGGGCATTACAATTACGTTGGTATCTTAGAGCATTTAACCTAGGTTAAATGCTCTAACCAATGCATTTAACCTAGGTTAAATGCTCTAAGGTTGGTATACTCTATTGCGATCTATAGGAAATGTCAATGATTTTTAAGAATAACTTAACATTTTGAAACGGGTCTTATATTGTTAATGAAGAGCTATTTTCAATTACTGAAGTGTTATATTGCTTTTATATTTAAAAAAAACATCTATCCTACAGAACTTGGATCAGGCTTACTTGAACCAGCTAATCTGGACTGAAATGTTGGTCATAGACAAGGAGGAATGTGATAAACTTCGTCCACATCTTAGAACCCCATCCAATTTCTGTGCAAAATATACACCGGTAAGTTTTATTTAAATTGTTTTTCAATCTAACGATATCACGATGGAGTCAGGTGTAAGAGCGTGAACTTGTAAACTTTTAACAAAATGTTGTAGGTACCTCCTAGGGCTTCACCGGGCGTGGTAGGTTCGTTTTTACCCTCGGATTTTGAAAACTTTTCACATGAGTCATTCGATTTTATAGAGTTATACGATCTTGGCCATTGGATCAGGTTTGCGCACAGAATAAAATAGTGAATAATGTTACATCATGAAAGAGATAATAAAAATAAGAGTGAAACATTTGCCAAACGCTCGGGCAGTTCCTTCGTAAGCGGAACTTGGCTGCAGGCCAAGATGACACTAGGATGAAGGAGACGAATTTACGTCGCAGTTTATAATTGTCCCTACATAAACAGCAGCCTTTTTAAGCAACAAATTTATATGTATTTTATTACCTTTTTCCTGTTCCTCTATTATCTGCCGGACATGGCAGAGACCATGAAAATGTTCTTATAATATTTGTTCCACATAATCACGAAACTTTGCATTTTGTAAGTAGAGGTTTTAAAAATATTTTAGGGGCATGGGGAACAGGGTGTAAAGTTCACTCATCCACCATAGAAAAGGGAGAATCCTCCGACCAGACGGGTGTTGTGTTTGGCGGGCCGACTGCCCAACTGTTTTTTTTTTTGACAAGGGTATCTCGTAGCTCACCTCTGAGGTGATGACTACTTAACCGGACTTTCCTGTGGCTGCCTTAAGCTACTACACTCAAAGCCTCCAGCCAGGGGCAAAAACTATTCTAAGGGCACCCCCTGTGGGGTACGAACCTCGGCTTAGGGCGTCGCTGGCGGGAGGACAGCAAGTTGGGACAGGCTGGATCAAGGATAATTCATTATTATTAATCGGGGAATTTAAAGCTACTGGCTCAGCATCGCACCGGCTGGTGCATCAACGAGCAAGGGTCGGGGGGGCTGCCCAACTGTTGATGTCGGATAGTCTTATATATGTCGTTCGCGCTTTATACTCTAACTGCGCCATGCAGGATTTGTGTGCCGTCATGTCTTTGATGCGTAGTTTGTGTGTAGCGGTGTAACCGCTACAGTCTTATATGAAATTCCATCATTCGCTGAACTGAATCCTTGCTAATTGCTACTCGATGCAAAACTCAAGCTGAGCATTTCACCTCACATTTTTTGTCTTTTTCAACTTAATGTAGTCGTACAGACGGCAGCACATCAACCTACTACAATCTGTCAAATTTCTTTAATAGATTTTCAACTTTATCACTAAAGCATAAAGTTTAAAGTCGATTGGGAAAATTTTACATTTTCAGGTAGGTTGACCTGCTGAGTCTGTACCTACATAGTTTTTAATCTGTGGGAGCTTGTAAACGGCAATTGTAAGCTAATCGCTTATTGTTAATTATTTACCTTTAAAGACTAAGATTTCAGAAGAATAAATAAAATAAATAAATAATACCTGTAATTTAGTTAATACTGCACTGTACTGTAATTTTTATGGTGTACAATAAAGAGTATTCTATCTATAAAAAAAAGTAATGTCTTAATACTTGTATAGGTAGATGGAAAAATTGAGAATTTAGTGTATTTCTGCTATTCACAAACACAATACGATCTTTATACAAATCTTATCACTATTTCACAAAACAGTATCTCTAAATGAACGTATTTTTATGTGCACTAAACGCGACAAAAGTTAACCTCGTTACCGCATTTCCCTCGAAGGGATTCCCACACCGATTAGGCGGATATCAACTTGCCGAATTCCCTAAAATAGGTCTCTAACCGCTGTAGTATCCCAGGAGCGTCGTTTGAGCGACAGCGGAGGCCCGGCCGTGTATAATAGAGAGCTGCTCGTCGGGATCCTATCCTATGGAGGCACGAGCTATGATGAACCTCATGTCGCCATCTTCACTAATATCTCCTACTTTCACAGGTTTGTGTGTCATTTGATTTTCGTTATTAATTTGGTCGATTCCTACTTTATGTGTGCTTAGCAGCTCATAGGTGAAAAACTGATTGCCCACGCCCACAATATGTTGAATTTACTATAAATCAACTAAGGAGTGTCCCCAAAAACAAGTAGCAGTAAAATTAAAAGCAGTTTCTAATAACCCCAGTTACATCTCAATGCCGCACGTGATCGTTATGCACTATGTAGATATGTAATTTCCCGTCCACCTCCGTCCTTCCGTCACCTACCGGTTCTTGTAGCAATACATACCTAATCTAAAAGCAAGTACATTCTAAACACTGCGTATGTCGTGAAATCGTTATGATGATTAAACTAAAAAGCCCAAATAACTACCTACAAGTTATATTAAATTACAAACTTGGTTTTTCCAATATTTATCCAACATAGTATTTTCTCGTCCACCAGTTTTTCAGTTTTATCTGAGAAGTCACCTTTATCTGTCAGATGACGAAAACATTTGCAAATAAGAAAAGAAATACAGGCGTCTTAAGTATATATTTTACTTTATTTCCAGATGGATTCTCCTCAACACCAAGAGATTTTTAGAAAAGTACTGCATACCGAAATCAGATTCGTCTGCAGCTTCCGGAACGAACAGTGACGACTCTGACTCATCGTAATGAAACTCGATAATAATGCTATATTGTGTTATTAATTGTAATATTTTTTCCAGTTCTAGATAAATGTTTCTGCCATCTGCAGTAGTTATCTATGAAATTCTGCACTTGTTTTTTTATCCAGCCTCTTAGATACCACAGGTTTGTGTACACGCTTGGTTTATCTTTTTTTGCGCATCCGTCGCCGTGTGACGTCAGACCTACCAACCTCCTGCAAATAACATTTTTTATAAGTCTGATAACAATTGCGTAAGACACAACTCACATTATGTAAAATAGAGGTAAATGGACACGTGACGGGACAAACAGTAGAAGGGGGACTTGCTTGTCTAAAATCTTGACACCCCAGGCTCTGTAGCCTGTAGCGAAGCGTTGCTCTCTTAGTGACTGTACATTAGAGAGCAACGCTTCGCATCCCTAAAGTAGTAACAGGTACGGTCAGCGTCAAAAGTCGATCAACACTGCTACTTTTACATATCATGGATGCGGCAGTCGGAGAACAGGGTGTTGTGGTGCAGCATAGGAGAGGCCAATGTCCAGCTCTGGACTGTGACAGCCTGAGTTGATATTTGATACATTGAATTTTAGTTTGACGTTCAAAAGTGCCTTTTTTGTGCCTAATTGAAATAAATTATTTGACATTGACTTTGACAGCATTTCATATAATTGCGAAGACTAATTTTACTTCTATTTCGATTTAAATTTACGAATGATTAAAATTTATAAAAGTGTCAAAACGTCCAGAAGCTACATTAGTACGTAGACACTTAATTTATTTTTGATTAAATAGGCTCTTTCTGTATTCCTATGTATTTATACAAATAAATAACCTAAAATCCTAATTAATATTATAAATGCGAATGTGAGTTTGTTTGTTTGTTACGTTTTCACACTAAACCAGCTAAACGGATTTGGATGGAATTTAGCACATGGGTAGACCATGACCTGGGTTAGGACAAATACTTTTCATCCCGATAGTATGTTCCCGTGGGATAATTTCCGACCTACACGCTAGCCGCGGGCAAAAGCCAGTAGTTATAAAAATAAGCACCACGTACCCATGCCAAAGTACTCCACCACCCGAGTCTCCTCTGCAGGTGTCCCGCTCACCGTCTCCATATAAACAGAACATGTCCGCTGACAGTTCTATGTTGTGCAGCCGACTGCACTCCTTGACCGGCACATATTTAAGATAAGCCATCATCAGACTTAGGTCTGATAAGGAACCACCGTACTGAAACAAATATCGGCACATTATGTGTTTTTCTTCCATACAGTTCTCTATTATATCCCGGCAGTCACTTATTTTCTAGACATATCTTATCTTATCGTCTTTCACACAGTCCACCCACCGTTTCTTTGGTCTTCCTCTACTCTTATAGGCATCCACATTCATACTCAAAACGTTCCTCGTTCCTCCGCATCACATACTCATCATGTCCATACCATGATTTCCAGACAATTTTATAAAAAATCATCATGAGTAATCACCCCCTAAAAGATTGCCAATGCCTTAAAATCACCCTGATAATGGAAAATAACAACATTTTAGCGAGACAACTTTTTTAAAGAAAGAAGAAAGAAAATGTACGTTATAAATTTATAATGATTCACCGAATTCCCTTTAAAAAAAAAACTGTTTGCAGTAGTGGGTGACTTTAAATTTAAATAAAAAAGTATGTTTTTATGTTTGTGTACACACCTTGATGCAAATGTTATGTAACATAATATAAAAATGTTACATAAATGTAACATATAGAAAGCATGGATTGATGTTTTTGAATGTTTCTTCAACAGCTATAGACACAATATTCACTTAATAATTGTAGCTCATATGTGACTAAATAACATAAACGAAATAGACTTCATAGACTTCGGATAATAAGATTTAGATCAATCACGTTTACATGTAATTTTTTTAAATATGCAAGTTAAATCCAATTTAAAGTTTCTTTTTCACCTCACACATAACACCTTCAAGTTGCTTGACACAACAATATGGCAGCCGCGCTTTGATTGGTGTTCTTGTAGCGGCACTAATTCCGTCAATGTTTCATTGTATAGTAAGTTTAAAAAAACTTTTATATTTAAAAAAAATATGCGTCACATAAAAGGAATAACATAAATGTGTTACTGGTTTTGAGACGTGTTGTTTTTATTTAAAAAAAAATATGTATATATATATATATATATTGACTAGATACTGGGTGATTTCACGCAGGTGATTTCTATGTTGATTGAGATCATAAATACTTTTTTAAATAAATAAATACCTTTTCAATGTTTTTTCCGGTTTGAAACATGGAAATCGATAGATGTACTTAATTTTTTTTGAGGAGATAATATATGGTACCATTTTAATATTTTCATAATTTATTTTTAAATATCACTGAAGCAATAAATAGAAATAAATTTAATATATAATTCTAAAGTAGTAGTATTCTGTTATAAAACCCACTATTTTAATAACATCGATATTACAGTTTTTTTTAAAGAATAAGAATAATTTATTTTTGCAAATATGGGTAGATGATACATCAATAGGTGTTAGTACAGTACAAAGATCAGCCATATTTTGACATTCGGCATGGAAATATTTACGTCAAGTTATTATTATTGTATTTAACATTTAGATCAAGTTATTATTATTGTATTTTACATTTACATCAAATTATTATCATATATTATTTACATCAAATTATTATCTGTCATTAGATCAATTATTATTAAATTTTATACCATTCAATGAATAATTATTAAATTAGAACTCCATATAACGATTTCTAGAAAAGTCGCCTAATCTTTTTCTCAGATAGGAACTCAGTCACACTGTAATACGTTTTATTTATCAAAAATTTACGTAGTCTATTCTTAAACAGCAAAAGCATTTAAATCTTTCCAATCTCTTGGTAAATTATTATAAATAATTGGCCCCATGCAGTAAACACTCTTGCGCATCAAAGCGGTTTGATACCTCAATTGACATAACCTGCTGTTGTCACGCCTATTTCTTGGAGCTACATCAGCCATACGTTCGAAACGACTTGGATTGTGCTTTACGAACAAAGCTACTTCCAAAATATAAATACAAGGGAGTGTCAGGATATTGTACTGCTTAAAGTATGGCTCGCAACTGTCGGTAGTTTTAAGATTGAACATTGCTCGCAGACATCTATTTTGAGCTTTAAATGCTGTGTGTTTATCAGTTGAGTTCGCCCAAAAAATTACACCGTAGCGCAAGTGAGACTCAACTATACCGTGATATGCCGTATAAGGAGTGTGCACGTGTCCACTATGGATGATAATCTGTATAAAACATAGGAAGATGAACTTAATTTTTTACACAGTAAATCTATATGCGCTGTCCAATTTAAGCTGTAATCTATTTGTAGTCCTAAAAATTTGGTATCACCTACTTCGTCAATATCGTCATTTTTATAATGTATGTGGAGGTTCGGCACAACGGGTGTTCCTTGTCTAAAGTGCATTTGTTTTACTTAAATTGATAATCAAATTATTTTTATCTAGCCATTTAATTATAGAGTCAAGAGAATTATTTATGTCATTTCCATATGTAATTGGGTTTTCACAAGGGATCGTTATGGTGCTATCAGCAAACATAGTCAAAGGTTGTTCAATGTATAGGGGCATGTCATTAACATATAGTATAAATATAAAAGGGCCCATAACACTTCCTTGTGGTACACCGAATGCAATTTTACGTTCTCGTGACCGTGATATTTTTTCTTGTTTATTAACTACGTTAATGCGACTAACTTAAGTAATTTGTTTGTGGTTTTCTAAATATGACTTTATCAGATCAAGTACGTTACCTCTAATGCCGAAGGCTTCTAATTTATTTAATAAAATATTATAATGGACATATTCAAACGCCTGAGTCATATCACAAAATAAGGCACATATTGGAGAGCGTTTATCCATATTTTTAACAATATTATATAAAAAATCATAAATTGCCATATTAATGGTTCTGTGCTGCCTAAATCCTTTTTGTTCTTCACACAGAATTTTTTTTTTTCGATGTAGTTATACAGTTCTTTGTATATATATTTTTCGAATACTTTTGAAATGACAGGTATAAGTGATATGGGTCTATAATATTCCATCAACTCCTTATCATGGTATAATAACATAATACCATGCTCCTTATCTTCTTTCCTAAATAAAGGTTTTATTATAGATATTTTAAGTGCTTCTAGATATATTTCTGTATAAATACTGAGGTTGATTATGTAACTAAAATGACTGCATATTTCAGCTGCCACTGACTTCAGTATTTTAGTTGTGATTCCATCATAACCCACACTAGTGGTGTTTTTTAATGACATTATTATTTTATGTATGTCATGTGATGTGCTAGGTGCCATAAACATTGATTGGCTCTTTGCAGATGTCATGTCTAACTTTGGCTTATATTTAGGATCTATTTTTAGATGTATTTTATCAACAAAATAGTCATTAAAAGCATTAGCGATATGTAAGGGTTTATGTATAATTTCATTTCCAACCTTATTTTTTTCAATTTGTTGTTTAGGGATATTGTATTTTGCCTGATTAATTACTTGCCATGCAGTCTTTGATTTGTTTTTGGATTGTTGTATTCTGTGATTAGTTTGTGCTCTTTGTGTAAGATTAATAATTTTATTGTAAAGCTTAGAATATGTAGCATATTTCTTTTAATTTCATAGGTAGGGTTTAATCTAAATTGCCACAGAAGATTTCTTTTTTTCTTACTACGTAATTTAACGCCACGTGATAGCCATTTCGGCTTATTTAATATGTTAATTTTAATTTTTTTATACGGAAAGCATAAGTCGTAAAACAAAATAAATGTGTTAATAAATTCAATGTAAGCTACATTAGGATCATCAGTAAGATAGATCTCCGAAAACTTTAGACTACGTAGACAATCTGTAAACTTAATTATATTCTCGTTACTATAATCCCTTCTTGTCACGTAATAGTATTTTAAGGTACATACATTAGACACTGGGCATTGAAGTAGCTGTGCCGTATGGTCTGATAATGCAAAATCCAGTACTTCCGCTTTGCAAGTATTTTTAAAATTATGCGCAAAATTATCTATGCATGTCCTGCTAGCCATTCGAGTTGGTTGTTTAAGAGCAAGTTTCAAATTGTAACTTTGTAGCAGATATTCCAGTGTAATTGAGTTATGATTTCGTTTTAAAATATCGATATTAAGATCACCTGCAATGACAACATTCTTACCGTGCTAAATAGATATATCTTTGAGTAAGATTTCAAGTTTATTAAAACAGTCATTTATATTTCTAGCATTTGGTACTCTATAAATACATACTACTATCAATTTAAAATCTATAACCTAACAGCACAACACTCAAATATTCCTTGAGCTGACAACATTGCTATTTGAGGAACATCCCTCTATTTGTGACAATTTTATATAATTATACATGCACCTCCTCTCTTTTTTAGGAATAAGGATAGTCGGAAGACATGCAATTGTTACGAAATGGTCAATAATTTTGGTTTTGACCCTTATAACAGCGCCACCGTTGACTGCACCTATGACATGACATCGTCTACCACTGACAGCGGGACTTGCGGTTTGTAGTAGATATTTGGAGTCATCCTTTCCGGTGCATGGTATGAACCTATCACTAGGTGAGAAACCCTAACTAGAATCAAGAATATTTGACCAAGTAGCAAAGATGGCGAAGAAGCTATCGATTTGACGCCAACGAAACTTTAGAATAGGTTTGTCTACCTGTAAGCTAATCTTGGTTCACATGAGTATTTTAGCATCCTAAGTTCCAAAAATACTTTATTATTTAAAATAAAAGTTCTGAGAAACTAAAGTCTGGCCTCCTGCTTCGCAGCCCTACTAATTGAAAGAAGTTTATACTAGGCATCGAAGTTTCTACGCCCACTTTTCGTGTTAATTACAAAGCGCCGCGTCTATTAGCAGAGGAAGTTTCTACAATGTTTTTGAGTTCCTATGTTAAAGTTACCTCCTCAGAAAAAGGTTTGTACTGCGGAAGAGCTATGAGTTAAGTATATAAACTTTTGTGTTGCCACTTACAAACAATATTCCTTCCTCTAATAGTGTTCATAACTTCATTATTCTATTACTTTAGATACATATGTCTTACAATGGCTGGCAGGCTCAGCTAGATTGTAATTAGTGGCAAAGTGGCTTTAGAGGCAATTTGATAAACTGGTGAACTTAAAGTTACCAAGATTAAACTTCTTTTTATTCTCTACTAGCGCCCCGGCTCTTGCTTCTCCCTGGTGCAACCGTGCAACAATGAACTGACGTGGAGATATGTCAAAACATCAAGATTTCTGTTCTAAATCTAAGTTAAATATTAATGTTTTATACCTTTAGAGGCATGAGGAACAGGGTGTAAAGTCAACTCATCCTCTAAAGAAAAGGCAGGATCCTCCGACCAGACGGGTGTTGTATCTGGCGGGCAGCTGATGGTTGATGTCGGATAGTTATAAGATCCCATTAAAATAGATGGAAAAACTTTTAGAAATCATTCAGACCACTAAAATAAGGAAAATTATAAAACTAATAATAAGAAAAATGCATTAGATAAGTACTTCAAGAAAAATAAATCAGCTAACGAAAATACACTAAAAATGTGGGTTACCCAATGCCATTTATTATTTGAGATCACAATAATATAACTTTAATCTGTGTTTTTTTTATTGCTTGGATATCTTTGGTTAGACGTACTATTAAACAAAGATAAGCATACTCACTTAAGAAAATATTCCTGCGAGAGCGCAGCTAGTGACAAACCACACCCCTTCCTAGTTTCCCCCAATTAGAGACAATATGCATTTGTGTGAGTAATGAACGAGTAACATAAAATTATAAGTATTAAACCAAATACAAGGAACAACTGCAAAACATTTGAGATAATCCTAAGGTAATAAAAAAACGTATGGGCCGTCCTCTCATTCCCACTAAATAACAATGGGACTTAGATAATGAACTTATTTTTATTGCAGTTGCAAGAGTTGTGCGGCTTGCGGCCTTGCGGCAGCTATAAACAAAAAGCTCTGATAGCATTGTATGAACTGCGCAGAGTATTGGTTCAAATATTACTGTAATTTCCAAGTATTCCCAAATTGCCCAAGTATAAACAAACACATAGAAATTTAGATAGTTATTTACTTTTAATAAAGTCGATTATACACAAAAAAAATCAATATAAACATTTGATACCTTCATGCAGTGCCGGTCAACGCACCTATACCTACCGTATTCAGGGAGCCGTGAGATAAAAAGTAAACAAACCATAAATGTCCGTTCAATCGATTTTGAATGCTATTGCCTTGGTGGCATGACAAATGGCAGCTGCAGTAAACAGTTGGTATTGTAACCACTTTTTTGCCTTTAATGCCATCCATAAGCCTACGGAATAGAAGTCAAAATCGGTGGATCGGACTGTAGTAAAACGGTTCGTTTCAATGTCTCATCTTATTGTGAATGGAATATGGTGCGGTCGCTGCGGCATGCGGCATCACATAGGATATGGTGAAAATTGGAGAGGCAGTGAAAGTGTTCATAAATAACCTATATCTATAGACCCGATAGAGAGAGGAAAATATTAAAATGGATTAATACATATAAATTGTAGTTTGACATATTTGTTATTAGTTATTACAAATTATTTTTGTAAATACTGCAATACCAATAATACATTTTGTAAACCAAACAAACAGAAGATATGAGTACTAAAATTAATACTTGTCAATAATAAAATAACATTCAATTCAATAACAAAGAGCTTACGCCGCGCTGGCCGTGCCCATTAAAAACTCGTCTCTTATCAGAAACAAGTGAGCATAGTACGCTCCTAGTGTGAGTGTCACACATTCTATACATGATTATACTAATACGAACACCACTAAAATACGCTTTGTGCATCCTATTGGTCAAAACTCGTTCATTGTGCGATCGAGTCGTGAGTCGTGCTATGCGATTATCACCTTTAAGGTGAGCATGCGGAAGTTAGGCTGATTGTACCTACGTACTGAAAGCTGCCGCTGTGTTAAAATTTGTCCATCTATTTTAATGGGTATAATAATATGTCGGTCGCACGGTAAACTCTAATTGCGTGATGCAGGATTTGTGTGACGTCAGAATGTTGTGTGACGTCAGGTCTTATGATGCGTAGTTCGCGTGTGGCAATGTCAATGCCGCCACAAGCCGGAATAAATTCTCTAAATGATGTTGAAGACTGCATTAAAATCCGTTGCGTAGTTAAAAAGAACAGACGCGGTCACACATACAGACATGAAAAGCGACTTGAATTTTGTATCATATGTATTTAGAATGTACGAATCAGGCCACGAACGCTCTACATTATTTATACCTTTTTGTGCCATATAACACTCTTAAGGAAGCCATATTTACTATTGCCAGCCAGCATGACTTTGTTCCTGTTTGAAGGTTATAGTTACCGGTTTTACAGGTACAGGTACTTTATAACTTTGTTTCCAAGGAATCGCAAACACCGGTAAACTCTTTCCATCGGGTGTAATGTCAGCCTGTAAAGCCTGTAAAGCTACAGTTTCTCAGAAAAGCGGTGGTCGCCACATTAATGGCCGTAGTGGCCGTCATTAAAATGATGGTCAAAAAACGCTGTCTAGGGAAAGACACTAACTCACTTTCATAAATAACGTTACAGTGACGTCATTCGACGGTAAATTGCGGGTGCTATGTGGCTGCCACCACAGTCTTAGACCTGAACCCTAGCTTTAGACAACTTTATAAATAATAAAAACAAAAGGTTGCTGAATACGCAGACTCACAGCCAATGATTCCAGCGAATAAAGAATAATGGATCCCTCGTTCTATCACACTCACTCATGCTCACCAGATGACAACCGACTCTTTTTTTTTCTCTTTTACTCTTACTTAATTATAGCAAAAACAACCTTAGATATGGGATGTATTCATTAATAGGTAATTAAAGTTACCTTCTGCCATCCCCAACCGGTGACAACAAAGCGCTTCTCTTTAGAGTTCATCCATTTCTTGTGGTTCACGAGTATTGCTTTCTTGGCAACTTCATTGAACTTCATCGGAATCTCAACAAATAAGATGGCTATATCGTTCTCAAATGGGATCTCCTTGTTATAGTTCTCATGTATTACAAACGAATCAAGTTTGTGTTTCTTAGCACTGAAGTCGTAAATGTATTTTGAACCTGCGAAATTTAGTGTTCATACAAAAACATTATTATTCGATATTATAACTCAGTTTGAATGATTTATAACTCACATTACTCAAAGATTACGATGTAATTCTCTTATCATTATAAATTGTGGTAAAATGCTTCTGAAATGTCAAATGATTGTGTGAAAGAACACAAAGTAACACGTTGACTTAAAAACAGGAAAACTGCGGACACAATCCAGTGTAGGGCGCTTTTAGCCGCCGACAAGTCTGTTTCACGCTGCATTCTGAACAAACTTTACGCTTTTCAATCAATCAAAATACACTACTTACTTTCACAAATCTAAAATCTAAATTGTTGGAAGTCCCATGACGGGTATTTACTGTGATTTGTTTTTTCAATAACATTCCTTGTCTGATACGCTGAACGCCATTTAAAGCAGAGATGTTACGGAGCTTCGATTCCGACTCCGAAAGGTCGGAACTTCCGACACCTCTGACTCCGACTACGGCTCCGATAATTTTGAGTAAACCGAAGCTCGAAACGCAGCGATACACGTGCCTAGAGCGCTTAAACACCTTGTTGCCGGGTCATTTTAATACACGCTCGCGCTCAAAGTCTCAGTTAATTATTCTGTGTATGTCAGACGCGTCACGTTAATTTATTAAATTAAGTTAAGAGCGGTGTATTAAGTTGTTTAATTGTTGTGATAAGTTAATTTCAATATGAAGCCAATTTTGTTTATATCGAAAATCTTCTACCTCCTACTCCGGCTCCGGTTCCGACTCCGACTCCGGTTCCTTCTCCGATCAATAAAGTTTAAAACCTCCGACAGCCGCTCTGATTCCGGTAAAACAACCTTCGTAACATCTCTAATCTGTAGTTATAAATTCTCCCACAAGTGTGTTTTCACGCCAGTAGCACTCCTCCGCCGCAAAACCGTAGCAGCAAAACCGCAGTAGTTCAATTCAACTGACTCGCGTCATGTTCCGCTACTCTAGTTCCACTAGTCGAATTTATTATAATTATTATTTTATTATTTAATACTTCAAGCACAGAAATGTACAGAGGCGGACTTAATGCCATAGGCATTTTCTACCAGTCAACCTTTGAGTGATGCAGAGACAAACAGTGGTAGGTGCAATTACGAGAAATTGAGGAATATTTTTAAAGTAAGTAGTTATAAAGATACACATATACCCATGACAAACTTTATATATAATATATATGCGTAATCATATATAAATATCCGCCTACCCCCATGGGAAGAAGGCGTGAGTTTATGTATGTATGTGTATATATAAATATAAGCACAAATAAATAATTTCGAGTAGTGGAACATAACGCGAGCAAATTAAATTGAACTACTGCGGTTTCGCTGCTATGGTTTCACGGCGGAGGTGTGCTACCGGCGTGAGAGCCTTTAACTTTTTTTTTATTGGCGTCAGTTAAATTTTATTTTTGCCATAACATACTTACGATGTATGCATTACTCTTGGCCATGCTATCTCGTGTTATAAACGAGCCCTTATCAACAAACAAGAATCGTTTTAGCGGTTTCCAAGTTACATTATGCGGGCTATTTAAGTTAAAGTCGGTTCCTCCCCGTCCCTTCACGATTCCGTCAAGGGTAATAAATCATGAGTATTATGCCCGTCGGGTTAAGTTGAATTTCAATTAGTGCCATACTGAAACTGGGTTAGCAAACCTATTGAGTTACACATATTATAATGAAAGTAAGGTCTACAATAAAATGGTACACGAAAGTCGTGACTTCAAAATCTGGATCAGAAAAAGGTTTTAACCTTTTTCTGATCCAGATTTTGAAC
Organism: Xanthia togata; assembly: GCA_963853775.1. Taxonomy (NCBI): domain Eukaryota; kingdom Metazoa; phylum Arthropoda; class Insecta; order Lepidoptera; family Noctuidae; genus Xanthia; species Xanthia togata. The sequence continues at coordinate 19,775,334 of OY970798.1, read as the reverse complement.
GTCTTCAGATCTCCGATCCAGATTTTCGATTTTTGTCGAGTTGTTTTGTGTCGAGAACTCGAAAGGAAAATGAGGATTAGCCGGCCAACCTATGTAGCAAGGTGCCGAGACAGTCTACTATGTTAAGTCAAGTAACTGACCTTGAAACTAATCTTTTTACTCCTATTAATTACTCAATCACTCAATGACTAGGATATACCTAAACTTATACTTCTCTTACTTTTCGAACTCCTGAGTGACTCACTTGTGCATTATAATGTCTCCCGCGTCAGTCTCCGTTGAGATTGGCCACCATGGCCGAAGTTCAGTCTGGAGGAGAACTGTACTCTACTACTTCACTTACCGATTTGCACCCTCATGTTGTCGATATCTTTGTTATTCTCTAAGCAGTGAGCCGATGTCAGTATAGACCAGCTGTTCAAAATAACACCACCACATAGCGCCCCCAAATTAAAAAACTGAATAGCAAATGGATATTTTTCCAACGCCACTGGCTTTCCTCCAACTATTTTTGGTCCAAATTCTTCATTCTTCAGTCTGTGTTTAGTTTCACTAACTATTATATTCAAATAAACAAATGTGGAAATAATGAAAATTTTCATTCCACAACCCTTTTTCAGTATATTTATGGACGATATTGACTCAGTGCTCGTGGTACGATGCATAATGAAACGGAACAGTAAAGAAAGCAAACGATTATGTTTTTATGAAGCACATAAAGATTATTAAGTGCTCGTGTGGGATTTTATGTGTGCGCGTGAGTAGATGTGTACAGTGGCGGATCCATGCAGGATTGTCGTTTGGGGGGGATTGGCCCCGCTGAGGGTAGGTTTTAGCAAGTGCGAGTTGGACTCGCGCACGAAGGGTTCCGTACCATTATCTATAAAAACGGCAAAAAAATCATGTCTGTTGTATGGGAGCCCCACTTAAATATTTATTTTATTCTGTTTTTAGTATTTGTTGTTAAAGAGCAACAGAAATACATCATCTGTGAAAACTTCAACTGTCTAACTACCACAGTTCATGAGATACAGCCTGGTGACAGTCAGACGGACAGCAGAGTCTTAGTAATAGGGTCCCGTTTCACCATTTGGATACGGAAGCCTAAAAAGCACACAATATTTTAATTCGCTTAACACAACAAGGAGGCCCTTGGATTACTTTTCGCAAATTCGTCAATGACTTCCTTAGGTGGTAGACTACCAGAGATATCAGCTCGGTGGATATACATGGCGGCCAAACCGGGCAGAGCGAAACCATCGAAGACTAAGGAGACCAAAGAAACTATGGAATGGTGGATGGGTTTTATTGCTAGAAAGAGGGTGACTACCGAAATGAGTAATAGAAAAGTATATGGAAGAAAATGACATGTTTCGCCGACCATAAATAAATTGGGATCATGGTGAATTGGTGATGAGGATTGATTGTAGTAAGTTAAGTTGTTACACCGAAGGCTTGGAAAGCCCTGCTCGTCTTCAATATCGTTTGACGCGAAAGATAGGAGAACTTTCAGAAAAAAATATGTATGTAACTCGAGGTATACCGAAACTCATAATTATGTAGAATTTTCGGTTGTGTTAAAGTAGGTACTGCTCATATAATTAAGGTTATGCCCACTGCTCAGTTCTTTAACACAAGCCAGGCTAAGTAGAATTCGGTTCTTGCTTTCTGTATGGAGTGACTTTTAAACTTCAGAAGACTTTTTTAATCAATTTTTGACCACCATGAATAATAATTTCATGTTAGATAATCGATGATGTGCCTTCAGCAAAATTTCAACGTCAGATAAATTGTATTCAAAATTAATTCAACAACGTTTCTTAATATTCGGGTAAGAAACCTGTAATTCGTGTTCTAATGCGATTAAATATACTGAATAAACATCTTGACAATGCAAATCATATCGCCATCTCGACTACACTGAAGGGCCGAAATAATTTAGGAAGGAGACAGAGAATTTATTTTGGTGTAGGTACAGCTCGGGTAGGACGGCGGGCGCCCGCCCTCGCAGCGCACTCAGTCGCCCATCGCCGGCCGCCGAAAGCGCCGCGCGCGGCCGTCTCACGCACTAAACATAACCTGCAACACGGCCTACTCACACAAACATCAATCATTACTACAACTAAACAACAAAATGATCATTCTAAACGATATTCTAAAGATTAAACTAAATGTGATGTGATATAAAACTTAATTCCCCTATGTGTAAGTCATAGAATTTGGCAAATGAAAGAGGACGATGAAATCAAAACAAAGGTGTATATCGATTGTGTGTATGCGGCTGTTTTAAAGTGATTAGGTATGTACGATGCTTGCTGTCTTTTATATCAATCTTAGTTTGATATTGACTAAATTATGAATAAGATAATTCATAAAAATTAAATAAACATTTCAGTATAAAAGAACACCTGTTTGAGTCACTAGTATACCTAAGTATTAAGGTATAAATAATAATTTTATCGCATAAAACTTATTAAAATAGTAGGTATATTATTTTACAAAAATAAAACAGATCGATTTTCAATTGTTGTTTTAGTCATGTGGGAAACAAAATACTTAAAATAAAAAAGAACAAGGTGACAATGAGCAAATCTTACACAAGTAAAACCGACAATAGACTGAAAGGTTACAATTGTATCTCATCCACGTCGGAGCAAATTGAGCGGAGATATAAAATCTGAAACGAGACTAACGGCTAAAAATATAATAAATGTCAGTCTGTCTAGATGTAGGCATACAATTGTACCTATCTATTTAAACCTACTTCCGCATCCGTACTGGTATGAAAATAAGTTTTCAGTGTCCAAGGATTTCTTCATGATATCGCAGCAAATAAGATTAGAAACTAGATCTGACGCAGCTGACCTACATATTTTAAAATACGCACTCATAGATACACACTCACGCTCACATACATACTCACGCACACATACACGGATATAGGTATAATAAGAGATGTTCATTGACATTCGGATTGCTCTTCTATTGTTAGCATTGAACTTTTGTTTTTCGATCTTCTCTTTTATTAATTAATTAACTTTTCTTTTGTTTGTTGAGTAATGGAGTAGTGTAGGTACTGGCAGACGCTTTTTATTTGAGAATGCTTGTTAGTTGAACCAATTTATACGAAGTACGGAGCTTAGCTAGCTTATATTCTCTTATTTGAAATTAATTTACATAAAGATACTATTAACTGAAAATAAACAAAACTGTAGCTACCTCTACCTATATAATTACCAGCAAGGCTGCAAGTCTAGCCCCGTGAGCTACGCTATAGATGTATTGCCAGATTGTTCAGTATCGAGGTGGGAAACCTTTGAATAATTCAAGTACCTACGAGCAGGTGCGCACGTGTCGCTACGAGCCACGGTCACAGGCGCACGTGCTCGCATGCCCTTACTTTATGCCATACCCTTCAAATACAATACCTATGCTGTTTTACTTGGGTTCAAAAAAGGTTTCAGTCTGAAGGTTTAGACTATTTTCTCTCACGAATCTGAAAAAGTAAAAACCTGTCATGTACCTGTAGTGTGGGTATGAGTTATACTATCCTATACAATTAAATGAGCAATATTTGTATACATATATATACATATTTGTAATCACGATCTTGTAAACGGCTCTAACGATTTCTATTAATGTAGCAAAATAGGGGTTTACGGGGGCGAGTAATCGATCTACCTAGGTCTCATATCTGGGAAAATTAGTTTTATCCGTATTTTTACCTGAGCAAAACTCGTTCGCCCAGTTACTACACTATAATGTAACTCATTCAGTCAGAGATACTTTTTAGGTTACTCACATTGGCAACCCGATGTCCTACGAAGTAGGAAAAATCATAAGGAAACCCGATCTTAATGATCTGAAATCGAACAACACGCTGGGAGTAATCGTTACTTCTCTGGTTAAGAAAAGGCAGTGAAATAAGTCTGTAGTGTAGTTATGGCTCATATTATTTACTCTATACTTTATGGTTACTTTGATTTATATAATAACAAAGTAGGACTGCATAGTTAGACTTTATTACCTACTCAGTAGAGACTATAAAGTTATGTTCCTGTTACAAAGACACAATAGTTCACGAGGAAATTGCCCTTCGAGAGTCATTTTCTTAGTCTAGAGAACGACGTTTTATTTCCTTCTTTATTGATGTTTCTTTCTTTGTGCAATAAGAGTTAAATAAACTTATTATCTTTCTTACAAACATCTAATGATCATGATTTTATCTTATGATCTTTTTTGTTTTCTTGAAGAAATCACGGAATCCAGATTCCGGATTCGAAATTATAGTTTCAGAATAAGTAGGTCGTATTTTTAGCTCGCGCCAATACTTTGACAATTTGTGAAATTATTTCGTGTTGGATTACCTACTTTAGAATAGGTAAGAACTTATTCTTTAAAACTTACGATTCGGTGTTATTTAGTGTAATACCGACTTCTACGGGGACAAAACTGAGGATACATGTAGACGTATAACTTGAAACAAACGATATAATTACAGTTACAAAACAGTTAGTTTACAGTTTAAAATTATATTAGCATTACGTAATACTCAGCATTTGTGCTGCTGTTAAATATGTGTGTTTAGCTATAGGTAATATTTAGCGGTAAATGTATTTTTATTTTTATAAGTGACGAAAAAGTATCTATTATAAAATACTGTATATGAGAGCTACATCTGCCAACAAACTGCATCGCTGTTTGGCAGAAGTAAAAATTATAGAAAAAATGTTTTGTTTTTTTTTTGTAATAAATAATAATATTCATATATTTTTTTTATAATAATAATAGTTATTGTATAAGTATATAATAAGTTTCAAGTTGAAACATATCTCAATAGTTTATAACTTGCCACTGAATATTTTTTGAGTCGCAATTTATTTACAAAATATTTCGTTTCAAATTATAATTCCTACATCAACATATCGTTGTTATCACAAACAACACTAATGTGGCGTGTTAGTACAACAAGTTCCCTTTTCTATTAAGTTATAAACTCGGCGGAGTACGCAGCTGTATTGTGAGAGAACCCAATCACCCAGTTGTAATCGCGTTACTTGCCGTGTTGCGTCTCTACGCAAGGGTTAAGCCTTCGAAAATAACAAACGACAGTTTTATTGTGTGATTTAAAGGCCTTTGCGGAATAAGGAAAGAAACACTTTTGCATCTTATGCTAAGGAAATAGTGGTGAGTGTTCTGCGTAACAAAGAATAGAAGTATTGTGTAAATTCTTCACAACAACGCTGGAAAATTATTGCGATCCGAGTTTTTCTTGGTGATGACGATAAAATGACTTTGGTTTTCTGCTAAGTGTTTTGTGTCCTAATTTGTATGTTTTTGTTTTACAAATATTCTACTAAATATTATTCCTATAATACTTTTTGCCTAAGGCGCTGAATTTCAGCCTCAAAGTAAAAGATACACCTACCTATTTACGAGTAGGTATCTCTAAAAAGAAAGGCTCCACTAAGGGTAAGGCTTCACTGTTGAAACAGTAGACTTGCTTTAATATTGTAGTTAAAACGCAAAAACGGTGTCCCCCCATAACCCCATCCCACATTGATAATGAGTCCTCCATCGCCCACAAACACCTTAACACGTTCAGTGCCGGGAGCCCTCCTGGAGGGTTCACCTAGTCGCATATGGAATGCCGCGGATGGCTCATTTTAAATGTAGGTTTTTCTTAGCGAATACAGCATTATAAACCGTGAAAATAAAATCTGACGTATATTTTTAACAGATTTATTAGTAGGTATATAGGTTTTAAAATACAAGCATTTTTATTTTAATTTTTTGCTCAGTTTCAAATATTCATAAAAAAAAATTAAAAGGTTGGAAGGTACGTATAGCGACAAGACCCCCTAAAAACACAATTTTACTTCATTTTACAGTGTTTTATAACACGGTTTTAAATCTAATGCCGTTGACCATACGCGATGTTTAACTTTAGCGCAAACGTAATGCCGACAACCCTCCCGGAGGGTTGACTTCCAATACGGCATGGCGTTTGAGTTCTATGAAAAATGGGTGGACTTGAAAGTGTTAAAAGCCATTAGTTGACGCACACACAAATCACAAAGGCGGATGAGGAACTGGCTTTAAGTGCTAACAGACGTGGGCTTAAATACTGAGCTTTTCAAAGGAAAAACAACTCAAAAAGAACAGAGGGAAATAAGCATCTGCAAAAGCAACAAGAAAAAAATATTATTAGGAAGGTTTTTTTGTATCTCTGTAATATACCTGAGCAAAAATAAACCACGTGGGTGTACTTTTCTGAGTATGTAACGCAATTCAGTGAGCTTTGCCGAGCTTTTAACGAGAATTCGAGCTTAGAAAGAAGAACCGACGAAAGAGAGGTAGGTAAACACGAACTTAGGTCCTGTACGTTTGTGTAAATACCTTTTTTCGTCGGATATTATCGGGGTAACATACGAGTCCCTAAGCATGAATAAAAAATGTAGTTGTTCAAATATGTTACGCATTTCGTGGTAACCTTGTTGCGCTGACTTACGCTAAGCTTTTAACGGAACTGACAAAGTGTAACATGTTCACTGAGAAAACAGAGTATCTACCAAAAAGAGATGCTTTCACACAGGTCCGAGTGTCAGAGACAAGTCAAACCATTTATTTCAATTAGCCACATAAAAGGCTCTTTTGAACGTCAATATTTAGATTTAGTCAAAGGTAGTTTTCGTATGGAGAAAAATCCGCCGTTACTCTTTTAAAATGTTTTAAAATATTTTGTATACATTTATATTTGAAGACGATGCACCTAGAATGAAATTATAAAAAAACACTCTACCACAATAGGTAAAAAGAATTAAAAATGAAGCAATGACAGATCAACTAATTATGTGATATACATGGTGCTCACATATTTACAAACATTGAAGGAGTATTCGAAATTCCTAAAATTTTAACAAGTACCAATAAGTCAGTGTGTGAGTTAAAGTAATCACAGAATGTAAAATCATTGTCATAAAAATAATAAATTATACAATTAAGATAGCATCCAGTTTGATTTGGTAGACTCTAGATTGTCCTATGGAGCAGCAGAATTTAATTGCAATAGATCATAAGGTATTTTGTTGTAACATTTAACACAGTACCCCATAAAAGATATGTGTATTTTAGAAAATCTGAAAAATGGTTGATCAATTTTATCTTTATTTCTAGTATTAAAATTATTAAGGTACTCGTAGATCACTCATTTTATTAAACAGCTATCTAGTTACGCAACACATTTTCGTAAACGATTACGACAAATTTGTTTCATTTTGACATTTCAACAACATTCATTGCGTTATTTACGCTGTAGAGCAGATATTTTTTCGAAATTAGAAGCAATGGATTAGCAATTCGTTTCAAAACAATTCAGATTCCGATTGATCGTGTATTACGCAATTAGGGCACAGATGTAGATTCTTTCTAACATTTATCTAATATTTTTATAAATGAATTTAATTGAATATACAGGGTCAAATTAAATTAATTAGCGAAACCGCAGACGTCGTGGGTATGGACGTCTAAACACAAAATAAAAATTAATTAGATGATATTCTTTTCGGGGCCGTTTTTTTTGTGTAAATTATAATAATGGGTATCGATCTCGATAAAAAAAGATAAACGGATTTTCTCAACTCATACTTCAACTAACACTTATAGAAAAAATTAAAATTTATCAAAAAATCATGTATTTTGTACCCATCACGTTCTGCTAACTTATTTAATTTGGCCCTGTATAGACGAACTTTTTTAATAACTCAACTTTTCATATTAACGACCGAGTAAGTAAGTAAGTCTTTACTTCTTTTGCCCTAAAATTGTGCGGAGGACAACCCTAGGGGATGAGCCGCGTTGTTCAGCGGTGGCAAATCAATTGTGCGAATATTGTTTCGATGAACGATGTGTTTATTCGCCCATTTTTACGCCTCTCCATTTCATTAGCCGTACGTCAGCGCTTCAATGAGATAATAAGTCTTTTCAACTATATTATTTACTTGTTTCTCAGACTCACTTTGAGACAACTTTGTTCAATGAATGAGATATATTTTATTGTTATTCTTGATTCGACTGTTCTTTTATTAAGTGCTCAACGGTGTGCAAAATTAATTTCTTGGAGGTTTATTTATAAACGTTACTTTAAAGTTAAATAATGATTAGCGACTGTTTAAACATACATTTTTAACGTTTGCACGTCACTTAACTTTAAGTAACGTTTATAATTAAACCCCTTGACAGTAAACAGCGTTCTTAGTAAATTAAATTGAACGCGATAGTAACTTGTTATACACGAGAGTAACATTTTTTTTCTGTTCTAATGCTACTCTCTATTAATCTAACTGTGGAATTAATGCACTTTCCAGTTTTCTTAATGTGACATTAGGAATTTTGTACTACAACTCATAAGTCCGTTTAGTTCAATATGTGAGTACCTACATGAACACAAGTGGCCACAAAAACGAGGTAGAAGTGTCCTACGTCACAGAGAAAATTGGAACCACTTCAATAACTTTCGAACGACGAACTGCACCAAAATCTGGAATGTTACCAAATGCACACAGAGAAATGTCGGGAATACGCGGCTGTATAGAGAATTTCAAGACAAAGGAACATCTTTCTTTCTTCAAAGCAAAAAGTAATATGCATGTAGGTAGGTACTGTTCGTACGGCACTGACCTTTACCCATATACGCGTATACTCTTCGTGAACATATCTATAAGGTGATGCATGTATAATCAGGGGACAATAAATCCTCCGTCTATTGATGCGGCATTATGTATCGCACTCTTTTCGGCCAGTGTGAATGTACTCGACACGTTCATTCATTTCAATACCTAGCTGCTGATATACTTTGTGCTGATGTACCTGTGCTACTAATCTACATCATACATTCTCCTGCCTGGTCACATTTCATTTGGTGTCGGCGCAACATGCCTTTTTCTTCCACACTTCTCTATTAGTCGTCATCTCGGTAGTCACCCCCTTTCCAGCCATATCACCTTTGGGCTTCCCCTACTCTTATAGCCCATCCACATTCAAACTCAAAACTTTTCTCAATCAATCTGCCTAGCCTTTCCCAACCATTTTTGGGTTGTCGGGTATATCCAGTCTAACCGGATGCAGCTGAATACCAGTATTTTACATGGAGCGACTGCCTATCTGACCTCCACAACCCAGTAACTGGGTAATACAATACCCCTTGGAAAGACTGGTTGTCAGACTTTCGGGCTTCTGACGACCCGTAACGACTGTCAAAGATCCACGAATGACCAACGGCTTAACGTGCTTTCCGAGGCACGGAGGAGTCTCGGTATGTAAAGATGGTCACCCATCCACAGACCAACCCCGGCAAGCGTAGCTTAACCTGACGGATCGACCCGTGCGGCAGTTACTACTTAGCCACGAGCTCCTCAAACTCAAAACTTTTCGCCACTTTCATTTTCCTGTGAGAAAAGTTTCGAGTATGTATCTACTCTGTGTTTTACATTTAAGATTTGCGTTAACGTTATCACACGTTTTTAGTATCTATAACTATCATCAAAGCGAATCCAAGCAGCGTTCAATGAAAACATGTAGGTACCAAAAATAAACTAGATAAACATCAAAATATTCATAAGTGGTAGATAAATGTTTGATATATTGACAGAACAGCGTATTTCAATAATCTTTTCGCTTCTGTGGAATCTGACATTTCTGGGAATGATAAGAAGTGTTGTTTATTTTTGATTCCCAGTGAAAATTAGATTTTATGCAGAATCAATACTGGCAGAACCTATGTACATAAACAAAAAAGAAATGCTGTGAGGAATAATAATCTGTTTTTTTTTATTAATTAGTATGTAGCATTTTTTTTTAAATCTTATTATCTATATATTTAAATTTGAAGGTGAAATCAGTCGGGCACGGGATAATTAACAATCTTAATCAAATTACAATCACAAAATCGTTTCAGAAAAGTCTTAATCAAGAAAACTAGCGGTCGATTCCCTTGACTCGAAACAATCGAAAAACATCTCGATTGTTTTGTAGGACGGCGAGTCTATGCTTGACTCGATGGTTTATTTTAACGACTCCGATTCTTTCGATTGTTAAAACATCTCGGAATCGCCCATCGCTACAATCACCTCTTTCTATTTTTATCTCCTCGCCTTCTGACTCTAATTTTATTTTGGCTTTGCTGTTCTCGTATATGTTTTTCAGAACCCTAATTTATTTGCTTTCGACGCGACGCCTTGATTTTTAAGCGCTTGCCATATCTCCTCGTGTTCCAGTGAATCAAAGACTTTATTATAGTCGACGAAGCAGCAGTAAAATGTTATATTAAATTCTTTGCTCTTTTCAAATTGTGTTTCACAACGTGTATGTGGTCTATACTTGAGTATCCAGTTCTGAAACCGGCTGGCTCTCTCGGTTGAACTCAAACTCAAAGCATCTATTTCAATTAAACCATTTACAGGTACTTTTGAACTGTCAAGAAGTGGGTCAGTCAGAAATAGGAAGCTAGTTGCCCATTCCAAAGCGTAGTAGGTACCTATGGAGAATAACGGGCAAGGAACTCCAAGGAAAGTCTTTTAAATAAATAAAAAATGATACAAATTATTGGTTACATCATTCATGTTGAAATTATGCATGTGAGAACAATGTAGAATGACGTGCATGTTCGTAAAAGCGTTCGTAATAAAAAGAAAAAAACAAAGAACCATTAAAAATTTTAAAATAAATTCAAATAAGCCATGGCAGCTAAGAGATGACCAGTCCCAACTGACGGCGCCCGTTCACGAACATGAAATGTACATATTACCCGGTAAATGGTAGCTCTTTAGTACATAGTACTCACACCTGTGCTATGCAATTATATAATACAAAGGAGATTGAGTTTATACAATACAAAGATGGTCTTACAATCTTCAGCACCTCCAACAGTATCTTCAAAATGTTAATCAATTAGTTTTGGTTGTGGAGCAGGACCAGCAATGGGCCAAGCATTTTTATCAGTGATGTAATCCCCAACTTATAATATGCCTGCCTACATAGTGTGCGTTTTATACAAGATTTGTATTTCGTCTCATTCAGTTGAAGTAAGAGTATGTGGGAAGGAATTTTATTGAAATATTTTAAACAGTAATGAAAAATGAATCTACTTTAGCCAGTCTGAAACCTGGTTGAACTAATAGGTCCCTATTTTTTGTACTTTAATTATATCTATCACGTCTTTTACTAAAAATATGTAATTTTTTCTTACGTACATGATGTTTTCATAAATACACTCGAGAGCAATGAATCCGGGTCACTTATAGAATGTTAAAAATCTCGGAAACTAAAAATGATAGGTTAATGCAATAAATTGTATTTAATAGACAATGTAATACTCCTTAAATGAAAGTAAAAAAAATATGAGTCACCATACATTTTATTAACACAAAATTACATAAAGAAAAAAACTGCTGATCTCTCCTTAAAACAAAAATAGGAAACATGAAATTTTTGAACTTTATTACGATTTTCTTGAATTTTAATACTTCGTATTGCCTCCTCGTGCTTCTATTACTGCGTTTACGCGGTTTGGCATGCTGTACACCAAGTTCCTTATACGATTTTGGGGAATATTCTCCCATTCCTCTGTGAGAGCAATTTTGAGCTCACGAAGCGTGATTGGGGGAGGGTTTCGTTGTTTTACGCATCTGCCTAGCTCGTCCCAAGCATGCTCGATCGGGTTGATATCCGGGCTGCGCGCTGGCCACTCCATACGAGTAATGTTCATCTCTTGAAGGTAGTCATTCACAATCCTACCTGTATGAGGTCGGGCATTGTCATGCATAAATATAGCACCCTCACCTAAATTGACCATAAATGGACCAACGTGATCATTGAGGATTTCTTCCACATATCTTTCGCTAGTTAAAGAGCCGTTTTCTATGATCACCAGCTCTGTGCGACTTTCAGAAGAAATTCCGGCCCACACAAGTACAGACCCACCACCGTAGGCTACTTTTTCTTCGATGCATGCTTGCTTGAATCTTTCCCCTGGTCTTCGATACACTCTGTGTCTTCCATCGTGCTTGTAGAGCATAAATTTTGATTCGTCGGAGAACATAACTTTTGACCAATCTTCAATACTCCAATTTACGTGGCTCTGGGCATATCTTAGTCTTGAAATACGATGCCCACGCTCCAGTTTAGGGCCGTTTGCAGGTCTAAGGGGTTTTAAGTTAGATTCAGCAAGCCGACGTCTTACTGTCCATGCACTTGGGTTACTTCCTCCGAGGCGTCGAAACTGATTTGTGAGTTCAGTTCCTGTAAGAAAGCGATTTCGAAGCATGGTGTTCACCAAGTATCGGTCTTCTCGTGCTGTGGTACACCTGGTTCTGCCCGTTCCTGGTCTGCGTAGGTTAGAACCAGTTTCTTCGTAACGTCGGAGAACTCTTTGTACTGTTGACAGCGACACACCGACAGTCCTGGCTGTATCGCGCTGACTCCGGCCGGTTTCCAGCATTGTAAGTATTCTGGTGCATTCTTCAGGCGTAAGCGACATAATTTCAGCTTGAATAATGAATATAGAGCACTATCAACATGGTTTATGTACCCACATAAATGACAGATTACAAACAAAAGCAAAACCAAATGCTGTAATTTCGTAGTTCCATCTTCGAAAGTGGCCCTTTTTCAAATTTGATTTTTTTATGATATAACTTTACAATAACTAAGAAGTTTTAATACCTTCATTTAAGGAGTATTACATTGTCTATTAAATACAATTTATTGCATTAACCTAGCATTTTTAGTTTCCGAGATTTTTAGGATTCTTTAAGTGACCCGGATTCATTGCTCTCGAGTGTATATTGACAAGGTACCGTCATGATGTTAAAATCCTTAAAAAGTTCCCTTAGAGAGTCGCGCCTGCGGAGATAATATATGGCTCCGATCGCTCTTTTCTGCAGAATAAAAATAGACTCGATATCTGCAGCCCGTCCCCACAGTAAAATATCATAAGACATGATACTATGAAAATATCCGAAATAGACTAGCCTCGCGGTATCTACATCAGTAAATTGATGGATTTTTCTGACAGCATATGCTGCTGAACTTAGCCGTCCTGCAAGAGATGTTAAATGAGGACCCCATTGTACCCTTGAGTCGAGCTTAATCCTCAGGAAAACAGTTTAATCGACAAATTCTAGTTTCTCTTGATTCAATACTGTCTCACAATTACTACCTTTGACATTTGGTAAAGAAAATTTTATGCACTTTGTTTTTTTTTTCATTTAATACTGAATTATTAGCAGTGAATTAATTTTGGACCTGCAGTAGGGCGTTATTTACGTTTTCAAAATTTGTAGCACGTCTATCTACCTTAAAAATTAAGAAAGTATCGTCAGCAAATAACACCATGTGTGTGATTGATTTTTTAATAAATGGAGTATATCGTCAATATACACTAAAAAGAGGAATGGACCCAATATCGAGCCTTGTGGCACACCCATTTTTACTTTTAAACCTAGTGAATTGATAACGTTTATTTGAACTTTCTGTTGTCTATCATTTAAATAAGATTTTACTAAATTGAGCGCAAGTTTTCCAAGTTCGTAATGCTCAAGTTTCAAGAGTAAGGTTTCGTGATCGACGCAATCAAATGCCTTGGAGAGGTTACACCGGCGTCGGTCGTACAACGTCCCTCGGTAAAACCATACTATTGATTGTGGAGGATTTTATTTATTATTAAAAAGATTGAGCATTTGATTAAGCATTGCCTTTTCAAACACCTTGCTGAAAACCGGCAACACGGATACGGGTCTATAATTATTGGTATATTTCCTGTCCCCAGATTTGAAAAGTGGTATTACCTTGCTGTATTTCATTAAATCCGGAAAGACTCCTTGATCCACACAAAAATTTAATATAAAGGCTAAGTAAGGCGCTATGGTCTCAATTATGGAGGTACAGATTTTAATGGACATTCCTCAAAGATCTTTGGTCAATTTGAGACTTGCTTAAAAGCTTTTATTACTGGTATGGAGTTAATATGCTTAAAGTTAAATTCAATCGGGCATGCTGAAACGTTCACCCTTACTACGAGTAAATGAAAAGAGAGCGAGGGCGAGGAATTTAAGGTTTCAGAAGTTTTCAGTAGGATACTAGTAAAGAAATTTACAAATTCTTGAGCAACTTCTTTGCCATCACAAATGAGACTGTAGCGGTTACACCACCACATACGAACTACGCATCAAAGACATGACGTCACACAAATCCTGGATCGCGCAATTAGAGTTTACCGCGCGAACGACATATATAAGACTATCCGACATCAACAGTCGTGCAGTCGGCCCGCCAGACACAACACCCGTCTGGTTGGAGGATCCTCCCTTTTCTATGGTGGATGAGTGAACTTTACACATGCTCCTAAAAGACTAACACATGACGTCTTCAGGGTGTACTCCGAATTATATGCTTTTTGTTCCTGTTCGTTTCATTATTGATATTTTTCCAAACCATCTGTATTTTATTGTCTGCTGATTTAACCTTGTTGCTAATGAATAAGGCTTTAGCTGCCTTACAAGTGTTCTTAAAAGTTCTAGAGTAAGTAGCATCATATTTATTAAAAGTTTCCGTGTTAATATAAGGCTTAAGGCCAATTGTATGTGTGTGTTGGTTTAATAACGGTTGGGGTGATTGCGTAACAAACTTACAATTGCAATGTATTTCATTTTGACAATTCCACAACATTCATTACGTTATTTACGTCGTCAAGCAGATCAAAAATCCAAACACATGAAGCAATGGTTTAGGAATATCCGTCAAAATCCTTCAGATTGTGATATAAAGTGTGTTACAAAATCGGGTGCAGGCACTCGGGTATTAATTTGTTGTCTTGACAACTGTTTTACTGACACATTTTATAACTATACGCTATGTAGGTTGGCAACAAATAGTAAGAACGTTTTCTTACGATTCAATTAATTTTCAAAGCAATTAAAGTCAAGCAGGCTTGTCGATTGGTATGTTTGACGACCAGTCGACCTCAGCCTGATATGCCGCCGATCCAAACGACAAACTACATAAGAATGAGGGCATGCCAATCGTAGTAACGACTCTGTATACAGATGCATTGAATAAGTCATAACTTACTATTATAACTTGTGGCCATAACATTTTCAATTCAAGTCTACCATATATAGAATGCTGGATGCCGACAATTCTGTGTCAATGTCGCACGTGCTACAAAAATGGTCATTAAAAAACTAAAGTACAAGAAGAAAATGAATGAGCACGTCACATTTACAAATATCCAATAGGATATTAATCCATCCTATTTATAGAAGAAAGTAATATGTGCGATAAACAGACTGGGAAAATTAAGTTTCGTTTACAATGATCCTAGTGAAGCAGCAGCTTACGATCCCGAAGATATTCCGCATTAAATGGGATTATCTAAGAACATAGTTACTTTCACAACGGAAATTATGAAGAGCCTTTCATAAATATATTCAACAAAATACAACATAAGTACAGTGAACAGTGATAGATTATTTTATGTAGCTCCATACTTACCTATGCTTATCTCAATATGTATGCAAGTTTGTAAACTAATTTACCCATTTATTTGGGAGTTGTTATTTTCCTGTTATTGTAACCTAGAATATAAAGCTAAGTGAACTAGGGAACAGGAAAATGTTTGGCTCATAGCTACATAATTATTGTAATAATAATATTTTGCTAGAAGCATGTCAAGTACTCAAATAACTACTCATCTTACCAAGATGACATGAATAGAACCCGAGCTAATTTAGTTACATAATATTAGGAGAGGTTGTAATGCTGGCCACCTAAAACAATATACATAAGAACGTGCATAATCAACTTATAATGTTCCCATCGGTGTGACACAACCTCCTCTAGAAGGACTAATCCACGTCCAACACCCCGTGTGTGTTGGTGACAATAGTACATTACACATACACTTCGAGGCACACATACGTGATTCCATCAATGCCTGGTTGTGGCCAAGGATTGTATAGTAGTTTTCTAAAATAATGCGTGGAAATTCAAACTACGTAAATTAATAACAAATTCCAAAATAAATGACGAACAACAATATTTTTTCACGCGCCAATGTGTTCATTTGTTTCTTTTTAGGGTTCCGTACCTCAAAGAAGAAAAACGGAACCCTTATAGGATCAGTAGTGTGTCTGACTGCCTGACTGGCTGGCTGTTCGTCTGTCACAGCCAATTTGCTCCGAATCTTCGGGGCCAATTTAGTTGAAATTTTGTACACATATGAATTTCTATAACCCGAATACGGACGCGTAACGTAAATAAATGAATTTATGGGGTTCACTTTTCGGGGGAAAACAGGACAATTATAATAATAAAAAATGCAACCTGTAGCGTGTCTATGATGGATATCACATGAATTGTGAAGATCTGAAATATAATTTTTTTATAATTTTAAAATAAATGCTTTTACACATATTTAAAAATAATTTTGGTAAATCTCTCAATATTTTATTTTATTTATTTATTAAAACTTTATGCACTAGTAAAACAAATACTGTACAATGGCGGACTTAATGCCTGAGGCATTTTCTACCAGTCAACCTTAGGGTGGTGCAGAGACAGAACATGGCAGGTGCAACATAAGTGATAGATAACTTGATAATGAATACCTACTAATACATAAAACATACATATAAACCGAATCAATCAACAATATTATGTTTGTTCTTGAAATAAAATTATTCCAACTACGGAACCCTTCATTGTGCGTAGTCCAACACATACTTGACCGGATTTTTTCTTTAAACAGCTCTATTTGCAAGCCATTGCAGTTCGAAATTTCAATAAAATCTGTGTAATGCTACCTTCTTGGTTCCCATGTTTCGAAGTAAAAAGTTCGTATAATTTTAATTAAATTACACGATAAATATGAGTTTTCCTAGTAATTTATTCGGCCGCTAAACACGTCAGTTTTGGATTTTTATACTAACATTGCCAGCCGCTGCACGCATGTATTTGACCAATACAGCATTATCGATTTATCTGAAAGAAGGTTATCAAAATAATGCTCGAATTTTCAAGCATGTTTGAGAAAAAACTGTAATTATGGTCCACATAAAATACCTGTACTTGACATTTCGAAAACCAATTCCATTATGAAATATTTCTACCGTTATCATTATCAATTCAATAATGTAATGTAATTACCCCATATCAACGTAAAACGGTCGAAACACGCGGTCTTCGCGCAATTTAAGTACAAACCATTGCTACACACTTACATAACCATATAATTTTCATCCCACCATCTCGGAAAGAGTATTTTTAATCTTCAGTATCTGAGTGGAAAAGCCGTTTTTATTCTCTAGAGGATAAAGTAAATTGAATTTAGAACATCGTGTGCACTAAGTTTGTGAATTAAAAAAAACATTAAACCTATTTACTGCTACCTCTATGGTGCCGAATATATCATACAACTTTTTTTTAATTTGTTAAAAACTCAGACTCGGAACCTTCTTGGTGTTCTTTTTTCAATTTGCTTTGTACGCGGTTCTTTACGCGGCATTTTTTCACGTCATTGTTAAACCTTAGGTATATTAAAAACAAGAAACTTGAAAACAAGTGAAAAAACTAAAATGAGTGATTCTAGCGACGAGGAAGTTTGCTTGACGCCAACAGAATTGACTGAAACTGTTAATAATGCGCAAATGAGCTTTTTTTGCATTTAGTCATTTCCTCGCTGAGGTGGAATGAAAAGTTACGTGTTGCACTCGAGTGCAAAGATTTTTCACCTCGTGCTCTTTTGATTCCCTCGCTAACGCTCAGGATTCTAATTTTGAATCACTCGCTGCGCTCGTGATTCAATTTTAGAATCCTTCGCTTGCTCGGTCATCAAAATTGAACACGCGGTTAAAAAGCAACTTTGCACTCTTGTATAACAAATAACTATTTCCATCGCAAAAATGTGAAAAAGTTAAAACTATAAACGTTATGTATTTATTATAAAACTGCCAGCTGCAGCAGGTTTTTCTAGCCCTACAATAAATCGCTTAGAACCATATAATTTTCCATCGCAAAAAGATGAAAAAGATAAAACCATAAACGTTAGATATGTAACATAACATCACGCCTTGTTTCCCCGAAGGGTTGGGCAGAGGTGTACCTATAGTACACCCACATTTCGCCAGTTATGTTTAAGTCCCATGTAATAGGGGATATAAACACGTTAGATATGTATTTATTATAAACTGCCAGCTGCAGTAGGTTTTTCTAGCGCTATAAGAAATTGCTTAGATATTAATTTTATCTGACCTAGTAACTCAGACGAGAGATATACCTTTGATGCTGGGACTGGGACATGCGTCGTTTTTATAATAAGTATTATCTCAACATTTTTGACCCCAATACCTGAAGATACGCGATTGATTGGTCATTGACAGGTGCTTCAAAACTTGCAACTGTCGCTGTTTTTTCGTGGAGCTGATATTTTTACTACTTTTACTGAAACACCACGCTACAGAGATGATTGCACGAATCTTAATACTTTTGTTTCAGAAATGCTATTTTAATTGTTAGGTTACGCGTCAGTAACACAAGAATTTACTATAATAAAGTGTTGAAACAATTAGCCCAAACCAAAAAATGCAAAATTAAGTACTTATTTGCTTTAATTAAGCAGGTACAAAGAAGTTTGCATTTAAGTACATTATAACACCGAAGTTATTCAAAAATATAATTTATGAGTTTTATCAAAGAGGAAGGAAGGAAATTTAAATTCAAGTAAATTTTATAAGTAGGTAGGTACTTATGGCAAGAATGAAGAATGTGATAATTATTAATAATACCGTACGATTTGCATTTGTTACCGATATTTTTCGCGATAAAACTAAATCGATTATTTATGGGTCGTGAATTCGTGATAACTGTTTCAACAAGTAGTCTGCTAGGTAAAAGATTGTTCCTAATTCCATGTCCTTTCCAAGTGACATATTATGACAGTTTGCACAATGTCCCCAAAATGTTCTTTACACGAATATCAAATAATATCAGGCGTGCGTGTGTTTCCTCGATTATCTGCTATTTTCGTTGTCAGTCAGAACGCGGGAGCGCGCGCGATTGGTCGCCCGGTCAGTCGGTACGTCACGTCAGCGACAAGCGTGTTTTCTTAGTCTTTTTACGTTCCGTAGTTCACATAAAAAGTGTTTTTACACACAAATAAAGCTGCATTTTCATAAGGTTTTAAATAACAGACTTTATTCTGTGACAGTAAGTGAGTGTACTTTTATTTGTTTTTGTTTTGATTGTGAAAATATTGAATGCTGTTTTATTGCGGTACATTATGTTTTAAATGTTTATCTAACATGCTTGACCGTGAAATAGGTATTTTAATAGCAACGCTGTTTAATTTCATTGAACTGCATGCGTCAAAAACATGGAAGCACGTGCGCCAAGTGTTATTTTTGGTGCGCATCTGACATGTAGTTTTTTTAAAACAAAGATGGTTAGTCGGAAGACTTGCAGTTTGTTTTGTGTTGTCATGCCGGATGTTTTAAATGATAAACAATGCAGAGTTAGTACACGATACTCGATCTCATTAAATATTTCGATATTTACTAAGTTTTTTGTTGTGACATGAAACAACGTGAATAATTTTGCTTATCATTTGTGTTACTGTTGTACGCAGTAAGCCGCGTTGAATACCTAAATAAGCGTAGCAATTTAATATAAGTAGCGATGCAGATTCGTAAACATTCATTAAGCACCAAATCCATCTTATTTACTTAATTGGTTCCTTTGTTTAAAGTTTTTTTGTTTAGACTACTCAATTGGCTCGATACTTACTAATAGCACATAATAAGGCCATTGGTGTTATTACGTGTTTCATAGTACTACGCTTGACACACTGCCTCGCTGCTCTATTTGTTGAACATTCGTTGCTAATTGGTTATTTGGGGGCCAATTGTGACTGTATGGAATCTCTGATACCAGACGCCTATGTTTCAATTCTCTTTATGTTCATCATGATTCATGGTGACCCTACCACAGGACATGAAGACCTTGTTATTTTATATTGCTTTGATTGAGTTCGTAAACATTTTACAAAGAACTTACACTCAATTGAATGGTAAAAATGTTAGTAAATAAATTGATTTATAGGAGTAGGTTTACAGTGTGTTTGAAAATAATTTATTGTTGTTTTTCTATCTTGAACTTGTTTACATTCGAACTTTTCTTTTGTTTAATCTTCTTTGACCTCGAACAATTTCTCGTAGCTGGAAGGCGGGATGGTCAGTGTTGCAAGTAGATAACTATAATAGTGTCCATTGTATAATATACTTCATTGTCAATTTACTAATAAATATAATCTCACATAACAAGATAAAGCATTGTAATCTGCATCCCGTACAAAAACAACGTACCTACTGAGTGATATTTCGACTTTATCGGTAAAAGAAGAAATGGCTTTTCTAAGGATCAAAAATGTTGGAAAAGGAAAATAACAAATATCCATTTGATTCGAATGTTCTGTGAAATTCCAGTATAAAAAGCATTATCATTCGTTTTATCCTTTTCTTAACTAATTTGGGGTCAGCTACAAATCATACAAAATATGCCTGAATGTCATTATAAGTTCGACCTCAAATAGGTTCATGATAAAAAACAATTATAAAGATATAATGTTTTGGCAAATATAACCCACTTTTTTATGTTTATTAAGATAAAATTCGGCACAAGAATATGATACCTACTACTTGTAAAAGCACACGCAATTTATACCACGCTAACCATAAATATTTAATAAGTACGCTAAATATTTATTTAACCTAAAGTCAATCAATACTCAATATCGTTATTGCTTTACCATAATGTGTACTGGTAACTATATAATTTAGATCATTATGGACTCTGTGGGGCACAGCAACAGGTTAGAAGAGAGGAAGTCCTGTTTTACGAGATAATTAAGTTGTTTTTGTACAAGTTTTAACTTACATATTATAATCAAAAGTCAGGAATGTGAAATGAAATCAAGAATCTGATGGAATCTGTCTAGCCTTTTCCTTTCTATGTTGGGGTCGGCTTCCAGTCTAAACGGATGCAGCTGAACACCAGTATTTTACATGGAGCGACAGACTATCTGACCTCTACACCCCAGATATTGGGTAATAAGATACCCCTTAGTAAGACGCAAACCTAAAGTAATTATACAATAGGTATCTACATAAATAAAAATAAAGCAGAAGAGATTAGGCTCACAACAACATGTAGTAAACCTACCACCAAAAGTAAGTAAGGTAAGGTAAGTAACTCACTGTCCAGTTGAGCCACTTAAATAATATTATTTAACTTTAAGGGTACTAGTCGACGACGGCTTGTACTCGTTGGTGGGCGTGACTAATATGCACGCGAATTAGTCTAGTTATTTATCTATTTTTTTATTTTTATTAATTTATTTAGTGAAATAGACAATTATTTATAACGAAAACGAGCGCAAAAAAAGCGTTAAATGTAATGAACAGACCTTTGGGCGTATACAAAACTACTGGATATATTTAATCAAAATAAAATTATTTAAGCTATTGAATAAATTATCTATCCCTGTTGGCATATAAGTTATTTATTTACGCCCAATGACAGTTAAAATTAGTGTTAAAATATGGAAGTTTCGACGCTCATAACTTCCAAACCAATATTTTTTTTCCAATTCCAGGGCTAGATAATGACAAGATTTGCGCCGGACATTTAACTAAGTCACCTTTTGTCCCCGTTTACTCTTGAAACTGAGAGATAAACCGTTAATACTGAACTCAAACATCTACATAGTTGTGTTCCAATGACAGTTTATAGTTACACATTAGGTTTATTAACTTTAGGGTTAAACTGCTAGGTATGCTTTGAATAATCTTTCTTATCTTAGAAATAGTTAAACCGTACCTAACATAAGGATAACTTCGAGAAAAAACTTGCATGCAAACTAAATAAAAATAAATATTGGAAAAACAATGTATCGTATAGCAAGGGCTGATTCACAAAAGCAATCTGAACCAACAAAAAAAGTAATAAAAGCGTGTTAAAAACACTAGAAAAACACGCTTTTATAAATGCACGAATAAGTGCTAACACGACTATGATACGATATTCCATCATGAAATGCCAGTTCCTATCTTCCGGCTTCATCATCAGACCTTGAAACCTAATCGTGGTCAAAGTTCATTACAAGACTTTTCTAAGAAATCCAAAACAGCTATGATACGATTTTCCATCATGAAGTTCCAGTTCATATCTTCCGGCTCCATCATCAGATCAGTTCGACAGTACCATATTATTGTATTGTCATCAGAACTACATACAGCTGCCAATTTTCACTACGCTACGACCCTTGGAAGATGGTTAAATTAGTTTCCTTAGATTCCATTACATAGTTAGCTACATACAGGTCGAGTTAATAAAAGCTTGTTAAAAATCATTTAAACAGGGAAAATAATTAAAGGGACAGTAACCACCTGTATGTGACCAATTAAGGCGACGATAACCGACTTTTAATGATTTTATACTAAAGATCACCTCTAAACGACTAGTGTAATGATGTGGAAGAAATATATGTCAAATTTGAGCATTTTTTAAATAATTTAATAAGTGAATATTTTAGAATATGTTTTTGTAAATTATTAGAAGTGTAATTAATTTGTAAAGTTATGTCTAACGCGGCAAAACAACTGAGAATCACGCAAAAACTATCAAGCGTATTTTTCTGAAACCTTCACCATTTTAAGTATATTTTCATTATTCATCTTTTAGTATACGTGTTTTATTAAAATACCTTTTGTTTTATGTATATTAAATTAATTATTTGTCTAATTTGGGACAGCGCTCCTTGGGCGAGTACCTGCTATTACGGGCTGGACGTACGATGCGTTGCGTGAGCTCAGCACAGAACACGCTAACAACTCAAGGCCACTGGCATATATCGGCGTCTTAATACTTCTAGGACTTGTATGTACCCCTTTTTTTTTTTTTTTTTTTGGGTGGGAAATCATCAAATGACGTCTCCCGCTCTGGGTGGAGCGGGAGGGCGTGTCAGACTTTTACTGACTAAAACCCACCCGTGTTCCTTCTCTTGCCTGTGCAATGCCAGGGGGCTGTATGTACCCCTGCGAATACATTTTCATTTAAAATATTTTCCCCATGATCATTCACTGCTATGATCGATGTGACAGACCCTAATATTGAACCGGACACTGTTGTTCTCGAAAAATCTACTCCAGACAATCCCTTGTTACACAAAAACTCACAATATTGATGTTTACATAACCGTCTATAAGTTTAGAACACGTAACTATAGATAAATAATAATAGTGATGTAACAAGGTTCGGTTTGGGGTGTAGCAGGGAACGTTACCGACCTTTTATCATTCGGCGATAAGAGACCGCCACCGCGACTCTATCGTCATGTACGTCATCTTCACTTGGTCTTGCACCATATCGGAACTTTCAGTTAATAATAAACATGTCAATAGCGATTGGACTTGATTCCTTCAAGCATATTATAATAATTTATTCATGATTTATCGAATTACGTTGCTACTGGCTGTTCCTTGCGACTTTGCTCGCGTGTTTCGGATTCTATATTTTCGAAAAATCTTGTTACCTACTCACAGTGTTCCATTTGATTTTTTTTAAATCCCTCTGCTGTTTATGGTATTTATCAATCAAGCGATGCATTTAAAATGCACGAGTAAAACACCCACGTGCCCATTTCAAATACTTTATTTTATTTTAAACTAGCGCTTTGCCCGCGGCTTCGCTCCCGTGGTCTTTCCCGCAGGACCCGTTATTTTTCCCGGGATAAAAAGTAGCCTATATTACTCCCTGAAAACTAAGCTTTCTAATGGTAAAAGAATTTTTCAAATCGGTTTTTTTTTCGGAGCCTATTCGGTACAAACAAACAAAAAAATCTTTCCTCTTTATAATATTAGTATAGATAGTCGTAGTACTTATAGATGATGAAGTTTAGGTGATCTTTTCTTAAAAAAATTAAAATAAATTCTGAAAACGTAACTGTCCAAGATATTTATTTTATATAAATATGATCTGGTAGAGCATCTTTGGGCGCATATTTTCCAGTTTTTATTTTTGGAAAATCACCTCTGGATACCGAGTAATATTTATTTTCAGATTTTCGTTTTTATTTTTTTTCTCCTTATACACTCAAAAGTGCGACTTGACACTAGCACAGAAATATTGCTCGTAACAAAGCCTATCACTGATAAAAAAAACACGTTGCCGTCGGATTTTTAGAAGAAATTTTATTTCAAAATGTAGTGTTAGGGTTGTCACTGTCCTCGCGCATATTTGGGAGTGGCGCGAGGAGGCGAAACGCCGGGGCTTGACTCCGATGCCGAGAGAAATCGCGGCACAGCGGACAGAGCTCCGGCGGGATCTCATGGCGTCATGGAGAGTGCGATTGTCGCATCCCAGTGCTGGGCACGCCACTATTGCGGCGGTAAGTCCCCTCTTTGAGGAGTGGCTAGAGAGGCGCTACCGCGTCCTCACCTTCCGCCTGACGCAGGTCCTCACCGGACACGGTTGTTTCGGGAGGTTCCTGTTTCGTATCGGGTGGGAGGAAACGCCCGGGTGTCATCACTGCGTGGATCGCCCGGAGGACACGGTGGAGCATACGGTGGAGGTCTGCCCGGCTTGAGCAGAGCACCGCCGTGTCCTCGTGGAGGCGATTGGTGGCGGGAATCTCTCGCGTCCGGCCCTGGTCCAGGCCATGGTACGGAGCGAGAAGGCATGGAAGGCCGTCACCTCCTTCTGCGAAGCAGTAATGCTCGCGAAGGAGGAGGCGGAACGCGTGAGAGAGAGGCAAAGTTCGCGCTCTCACGCCCCTAGCCGATGCAAGAGGAGACGCCCTGGGCGTCGGGAATCTCGCTGATTCCCGGCCACCGTAGGCGCGGGCTTGCGGACGGTGAGCAATGGGTAGCTCGCCGTCCGGTGAGGACCAAGCCCGGGTCGACGGCGCGTTGCATTCCACGCGCGCCTCAAAGAGATGTCAGCGAGTGAAGGGGTCCGATGAGACCACTGCCTGCCGGGGTTGCGGGAAAGTCCGAAAGGGATACCGTGGCCCCCTGGCATTGCACAGGCAACAGAAGGAACACGGGTGGGTTTTAGTCAGTAAGAGTCTGACACGCCCTCCTGCCCGACCCAGAGCGGGAGAAGTCATTTGATCATTTCAAACCCAAAAAAAAAAAAAGAAGATCGTTTTATTTGACCTTAATTCATTTTATTCTGTTTAATACTATATTTATTTATATATTACAATAGCTTATCTCATTTAGGCATAAAATCCAATGACATGTTCGGAAGACCTTTTTGTTTATTTTCTGATGTGTAATTTTATTTTTTTTAATGAAAAGGTCACCTAAACTTCATCATTTAAAATAAAAAAGTATTGTAGAATTAGTTTCTTCTCAGGGGTGTGTGTTGGGTCTAAAAATGAGGTTGAACGCACGTTTACAGTAAAGGTCGTGTAATTAGAAACACAGTATATAGGGCACAAACAGGTAAAACAATCATATATCTAAAACTATCACGAGCGTTTCGCGAGCGTGACGTACGCTATCGTGTTCCTTTGTCCACTGTCGGTTGGCGGGGGCGCAGGAGCGCTGGCGGGGGTATCGTCCCCCGTCGCCGCGGTTAAGGGTGAGTCCGTACACAAACGTTAAGGTTAAGGCGCTGCTACATCCTCCCCTTCTGACCCAGACATGCGCCCACGCGTCTGAGTCAGACAAGATAACGCTTAGGTCTACCACGCCTACGCTTTTCGTTGACCGGGGCTGGCGGTACGTCACCTACGAATGGGGTCAATTGGGACACATGGTACCTCCCTAACCGTTCACCGCTACTTACCTTCTCCAACACATATGTAGTGGAGCTCGCGGGTTCCTTAATACGGTAAGGTCCGTCCCGTCGAGGTATAAACTTCGGTGTTTGTCCGCGGGTCGTGTCGTTACTGCCTTGGGTCTTCAAAAGGACTAGATCACCGATTGAGTAATCAGGTGCAGGGCTGCGACCCTCGTCGGCATAACGTTTCTGATTCGCTTGAACCTTTTCATGCACTTCTCTAGCTTCAAATAATACGGTTGACATTCTCCGAAGGTAAGGGGTAATGTTCGTCACGACGTTGTCACTTTCTACAATGGTGCGCATGTCGGCGATGACGTCGGCTGGCGCACGCATCTCTCGTCCAAACGTCAAGTAAGCCGGTGAAAATCCGGTGCTGCTGGTCACTGCAGAGTTCATCGCGAAACGTATCGCGGGTAAGTGAGCGTCCCAGGTGTTGTGATCCTTCCCTACTAAAATAGCAATTTGCGGCTTTAGATCACGATTCTTCCTTTCCACCGGGTTCGCTTGTGGATGGTATACAGGCGACAACGACTGAGTAATGCCAAACGAATGGCAAGCCTGCTGCATTATTTCGCTTATGAACTGCACACCATTATCACTCAAGATCCGTCTAGGTACTCCATATCTCAGGAAAACCTCTGTGATCATGATCTTGGAACAGTTTAAACTTGTAGCATCTTGTAGAGCAAATAACTCTACCCATCGAGAGCACGTGTCTTCTATGATAAGGATCCACTTGTTCTTATCTGCAGTCTCTGGCAATGGGCCGAAAAGGTCCACGGCGATGACTTCAAAGCGGCGATTAGTTGCGGGAGTCTGCAGTAGTCCGGCCGGTTTCCTATTATTGGCTTTGTACCTCTGACATTCTACACATTTTTTCAGGTATTCAATAATGTATTGCCGCATACCAGGCCAGTAATACTTTGACTTCACTCGATCTAGTGTGCGCTCT
The DNA here is from genome assembly GCA_963853775.1 of Xanthia togata. Lineage (NCBI taxonomy): Eukaryota > Metazoa > Arthropoda > Insecta > Lepidoptera > Noctuidae > Xanthia > Xanthia togata. Next base: position 19,748,483 of record OY970798.1, on the reverse strand, counting down.
ACTCCGAAATGTCCAGCCGTCGGTGCGTCGTGATATTCTGCCATGACTTTATCACGCTCGTGCTCCGGTACAACGAGACATCCTGTCTCTCCCTCACACTCGTCAGGTCCATATCTGTATAAAATACCGTCCGACATAAGGAAGCTACGGTCGGACCAACTCCTCCCCCTAAACGGGTCGTCGGTTGATTCGAGGTCCTCGACGATCTTTCGCACGTCAGGATCTTTGAGTTGGTTCTCACGAACATCCTTAGGGCTTCTTGACGGGAAATCAACCTCGGCGTAACGGATATCACTATCCGTTTCTGCTGCGCAAGCTGGTCGTGAAAGAGTGTCAGCGATGACGTTCGACCTGCCAGGTGTATATTCTATACGGAGATTGTACTCCTGGAGAGTAAGGGCCCACCTCGCTAAGCGGCCACTTGGTGACTTCACAGTCATCAGCCATCGCAGAGGTTGGTGGTCGCTCTTTATCACAACCTCGGATCCTTCGATGTATGCGCGGAACTTGGTAACAGCCCATACGACTGCTAGCGCTTCTCTTTCCGTTGTGTTATAGTTTCTTTCCGCACTATTCAACAAACGGCTGGCGTATTCTACTGGTCTTTCCTCGGGGCCCTCCCCCTGCATCAGTACTGCTCCGAGACAATAACCGCTGCTGTCGGTTCTCAATGTAAATGGCATCGATTCTTCAGCCTGGCGCAGTATAGGAGCGGTGATCAACTTTTCCTTAATGCAGTCAAAGGCGTCTTGTTGCTTCGAGGTCCAGGTCCATTTGCTGTCCTTTTTCAGGAGATCCGTCAGAGGTTTGGCAACGTCGGCGTAATTGGGAATGAAGCGCCTGAACCAACTCGACGTTTGCAAAAAGGTCTTCACGTGTTTCGCGTTCTCAGGAGGGGACATATTTGCGATAGCTGCTGTCTTATCGGGGTCTGCCTTCACCCCACCAGGTACGATCACGTGGCCCAGAAACTTGACTGACTCGCGAGCAAAGTAACTCTTTTCGCGGTTAACTCGCAGGTTGTACATCTCAAGCCGGTCGAAAACAGCGCTCAGGTCTTCCAGGTGCTTGGGGAACGACTCCGATAGGACGATGACGTCATCTAAGTAAGACAACATGCAAACGTCGGCCAGTTCCTTGCCAGACCTGAATCGATCCATAAGCCGCTGAAAAGTTGCTCCTGAATTTCTCAAACCCATTGGCATCCTTTTAAACCTAAAACAGCCGAGTGGGCTCACGAACGTAGTCTTGTCGCGGTCAGCCGGTTCTACAGCAATTTGAAAGTACCCTGATCGGAGGTCGCAGGTTGTCATAAAACTGGTGTTCTTAGCTGCGTGGAGAACGTCTTCGATGCGCGGAAGTGGATAGCGATCAGGCTCAGTTACAGCATTCAGCTTCCTGTAATCTACACATAGCCGAACCCCTCCATCCTTCTTCGTCACGAGAACCACGTTGGCGGCCCAAGGAGATTCACATTCCTCGATCACGTCAGTTTCCAGTAACTTCTGCAACTCTTGCTCCAGCATCGCTCTCTTACTGGGAGACATCCGGTAAGGCGGTGAGGCAATGGGTTCCTGATGCGGGTCGATGTTCAACCGGTGCGTGGCGTATTCCGTTGGTGGCCCCCCCTTTGCGAAGCGGTCGGACCTCTTCAACAGAAACGCGTTCAGTTGGGTTCTCTGATCTGCTGTTAATTTAGTGCCTTCATCATCCCTCAGCACAAGGTTTGATGCTTCTACTTTCATCAGCTCCATCTGGCCGCTAGTAGGTAAATCAAAGCTAGTGATAAACGGATGCCAGTGTTCCGGCTCGTCGTTAAAACACCAGCTTCTTTGTGGTAAGTCCAACAGGATACTTGCTTTCATAATAAAGTCTCTACCTAGCAATGTCCGAGTTTGCGCGTCCGGTAAAACTATAAACGTGGTAGGTATAACATGGTTTTCCAACATTACGTCAGTATCACACTCAAGTACAGTACCTTCTTGTTGTGATCCGTCGGCAAGCCCTATAGTACGTAACGTTTTCCTAAAAGCAATGCCGGCTCTAAAAAGTAAGTCGTATAGCATGGGGCCCGCGATGGAATGTGTTGCCCCCGTGTCTAAGATAGCTACCCCCTTGCGATTCACGACCTGGATTTCCACCAGCGGCCGCGGATCATCACTATTGGCTACTTGAACACTACAAAAATCCGACTTGCTTGAAGTCGACGCGCCTTTGCAGTTACTGCATTTTGAACGCACCACTCCCAGCTGACCACATCCGTAACAACGTAACTCGGTACTTTTGCTCGACTTATTAGAAGGGTCAGTGATCTTTCCGACCCTCTTATCCTTATTACGGCACTCGTCTAAAGTATGACCGAAAAATTTGCAATAAGTACACTTCGGTCTAACACGCCTTTGCCCGTCACTATTATTATTGACGTTTAGCGCATGCGAGTCGGGCGGCTTAACAAAACTTTGAATACTACTCGACTTTTGCGAGTCACTTATGACATTCGTAGGGTTAACGTTTGTGTTCGAACGTTCCTGAGCGGCGACAGAAGGGTTACTGTTTACATTTGAAGCACTTACCTCCGCCAACGACTCCTCGACTAACCTGGCCTTCGCTATCAGCTGTTCCAGCTCGTGCACCGCATCGCGAGACACTCGTTTTCTTATCCTACGATCTAATAATCCGTAAACTATATCTAGCATCATCACTTCCGGCACATCATACGGTAACTTTGATATTAAAGCGCGCACTTTGCTTATAAACACGTCGGCCCGTTCACTATTTTGTTCGGTACCGAAAATGTCTCGAAATATTTTATAGCCGGGTCGCGGCACTCCGTACATCCCTCGCAGACGCTGCAGCGCGTCGGACCATGATGTTATCGATGACTTCACGCCCTGCCACCAGATGGCGGCCTCGCCGACTAGCAGCATAGGCAGCCCCCGCAGCGCGTGCTCGTCGCTGACGTTGGTGCAGTCGCGGTACACTTCAATAGCGTCGATGAATGCCTCGAGCTCTTCCGCGTTCTTTGATGACCCGTCAAAACGCGCCGTACACTTCGCGAAGTTGCCCGACCACCGCGCGGTATCACGCGTATCGGGTATCCGTGGTGATGATGTGCACGGTTCATCCTTGTTCGCCAGTATGCTTTCAATAAGGATACGGTTTGCTTCCGCTTGGTTCCTTGTGATGTTGCACACAAGGGCCTGAAGCATCTCCTCAGACATGGCGATGTTCGGTGATGACGATGGTGATGCGACCACCGTCCTATTCTGCTCCACGTCCGTGTCGGATTCCGACCCACCATCTCTTCCGGTACGTTTTTTTGTTGGCTTCGGCGGCATGGTAACAGGGCACTACAATACCTCTACTGTTACTCGCTCGAACAACACGGGTGACGGTTTTATGGGTGGTTTGTTGCACAATACGTTGATTGTATTGTCGGTCACGCGCCAAAATGCCACGCGGTAGACTCGACCAAGCGCGCGTCGCGTCGGTTACAATTTGGCGGGAAGAGTGGACTCGCCCGGAGTTTTAACGGTTATTTTTGCACTGTTTGGTGATATTTACAGGAATGCACTATCGGAAACGGTTCACAGTAATCACAGTATGTGTTGGCACGATAGGATTCATCACTTTTTGTTACTATTATGTTTTATGTTTACGAATTTTCACTGAAAACGGCCACGAGTTGGGCGACACTTGTAGAATTAGTTTCTTCTCAGGGGTGTGTGTTGGGTCTAAAAATGAGGTTGAACGCACGTTTACAGTAAAGGTCGTGTAATTAGAAACACAGTATATAGGGCACAAACAGGTAAAACAATCATATATCTAAAACTATCACGAGCGTTTCGCGAGCGTGACGTACGCTATCGTGTTCCTTTGTCCACTGTCGGTTGGCGGGGGCGCAGGAGCGCTGGCGGGGGTATCGTCCCCCGTCGCCGCGGTTAAGGGTGAGTCCGTACACAAACGTTAAGGTTAAGGCGCTGCTACAGTATGTATTTGAATTGGACACGTGGGTCTTTTACTCGTGCATTACAAATGCATTCCTTGATCGATAAATACTTTAAGCAGCAGAGGGAAATTATTAACTACTGAATGAAATGGTTTTTTTTAAAGAAGCGTAATATCATTTCTCAGTGCGCTTTATAGTGCCCTTTCAGTAAGAATATAGCTATCTTCTGTGTTTTGTCTGTCAGTAGTCACACAAATATTCAAAGATTAAGAGAAACATAAGAAGTTTGAAAAAAGCCAGGGAAACCAATTCCAGAAATCAAAACATACAAGGTGCTATAATAAATTCAGCGGTGTTCATGTTTTAAGTAATAAATAACACTTCTACATATTATTGACTGTGGTAACAGATTCCATAGTAGAGGCGGTTCTAACTCGTGTTAGTAGAAACCTTTGAGGTGTGGATAATTCCTTAGTACGCGTAATTGTGCAGCACCAGTCGACACTTGGCGCGTAATTAATTATTGTTATGAGCTTACTTCTGAGAAACTGTTTATTGCATTTAACTTATTACAATAACAGGTTGTTAAACTTAGCATAATTTATTGCACAAATACTATTGATTGATTATTATTCAAGACTACCTCGTTAGCGCTACTAATGAAGGATGAGAGCTGCATGATGTCTTAGGTTCCATTCCCACCACGGCGTCCTCACCTGCCGCCTGACGCAGGTCCTCACCGGACACGGCTGTTTCGGGAGGTACCTGTTTCGGATAAGGCGGGAGGAAACGCCCGGGTGTCATCACTGCGTGGATGGCCCGGAGGACACGGTGGAGCATACGGTGGAGGTATGCCCGGCTTGGGCAGAGCACCGCCGTGCCCTCGTGGAGGCGATCGGTGGCGGGGATCTCTCGCGTCCGGCCCTGGTCCAGGCCATGGTACGGAGTGAGAGGGCATGGGAAGCCGTCACCTCCTTCTGCGAAGCAGTAATGCTCGCGAAGGAGGAGGCGGAGCGCGTGAGGGAGAGGCAAATTTCGCGCCCTCACGCCCCTAGCCGCCGCAGGAGACGCCCTGGGCGTCGGGAATCTATTGCCGATTCCCGGCCACCGTAGGCGCGGGCTTGCGGACGGTGAGCAATGGGTAGCTCGCCGTCCGGTAAGGACCAAGCCCGGGTCGACGGTGCGTTGTGTTCCACGCGTGCCTCAAAGAGTCTAAAAAACGCCAACGCGCAGTGATTTGTGATCAATGCACAATATCTCTGGATGAAAGAGGCCTTTGACCTCCTCGATAATTTTCCTCAATTACTGGCTGATATTATTATTTATAACCATTCTATACACGGCGAAGGAAAACATCGTGAGGAAACCGGCATGCCTCAGAGATATTTCTCGACGGCATGTGAAGCCAAGTCAGAGACCCATGGACTACATAAAAATTCTGACATCAGGCAAGTCACTAACCACACAAAAAATAAGAAGAAAGACCACTCTTTATGGAAGAAGTCGTCTCAAGTTTTCAAAATGTCAGTGACAGATTTATCGATAATACGTTATCGATCATACACTGACGACGTTTCATGAATAATGGGCTTACTATCTACAGTTCTAGACAGTCGTACCGTCTACCCATCATAAAATCGTAAGTTTATTTTAAGGAAGAAGAAGCGATGTGGACGATGGGGTCCACAATGCTACTCAAAAGTAATGTGTTTCCAACTCAAAGTACTGAGGAGCAGCCAGAACACACAGTCACAGCACTTGTAATTCAACGGTAATCCGTACACGAAGCGACTCACTAACGCGTTACTAACTAATTTGTGATCGGTTGCGAAGACAGCCACATGTGCTCTCAACAAGTCGCTCGCTGACGCTCATTTTATCTTTTAATTCAACATTTTGTCGAAGTTGACCTTAGTTACCACCTAAACACGATTGTGCATAATCACTATTTCATAAAACGCCGTATCTTTTCGATATTGACACTTACCTACTCATGCAATATCTGTTATCTACAAAAATAGGCTATCTCGTCTCTGCCGATGGGTGACATCAAAGGTTCCATAGAATTGTTATCACAATGTGGGCTGGAACATTTTTTATCTAGAAAGTGGGGAAGGTCATTGCGCCGCACAGAGCCTAATTAAATTCACTATCACAGATAATGAAGAAAGGAAATGGTTATCATCAATAGAAGGTGTCATCACAAGTGCGTAGATCTCCTCATAATCAAATACCACTGCACTGGTACAGTAGCCTATTAGTACGGTAGCCTTAAAATTCTCATTTTCCACCAATGTGACCAAACACCATGACTAAATCGCATCTTTATCGCATTGGCATATTTAAATCCCGGTTTTGTAACATTATGATTGATTTAGTATAAGCTGTTATCGAAAATCACGCCCACAATACTTAAAATAATCATATGATTTAAACATGCTGTGAACACATAATCCCTAGTGACCCTGAACATATCAAATTAATCAAACGTAACATGCTAACAGTGAAATATACATGACAGAACGGTAAATCCACCGAAATCATATCGCAGATATCTTATCGACAAATCACTTCATCGACAAGTTGCGATATCATCGATCGAATGAATATAGATGTGTTTTAGATATGTTTTTTTTTCCCTCAAGGTACAAATATTTGTTAAGTATTGAGAAATTGACAAACTTTCTTCATATCTGGCTACCACACGTCCTTAGGCATGTACCTCTTTTCCCATTCCCCATCATTTTCTTTCTATAGACTTTTAAAACAATTTCGAGTTTGTTGGAACACGCCAAATTTCATGCTTGCTGCCCTTTATTCGTGTCTACTTTATAAACTGGAGCCTAATCTATTATGGAACGAAAACAGTAGTAGTAGTTTATTCGGTTTATATGAATGTATCTATGTATTAGTAGGTATTAATTTTCAAGTTATCTACCACTTATGTTTTGTCTCTGCACCACCCTAAGGTTGACTGGTAGAAAATGCCTCAGGCATTAAGAGGGAACAGGGGCTGCGAGGAATTTGAAAAATAGGTATTTGAAGAAACTATTGCCGTCGCGCTGCGCCCGAAAAATCGAGTTAAACCCCGTAAAGTGCGATAGGGACAACTGCAGCTCAGACTGATTATGTCACAAAAATTTTGATGAAAACGACGTTTGGCATTCTCCTTTTTTCTCTTCGAAAACTAAGCCGATTTAATAATTTTTTACATTAAAATTTTAAAAAAGAGTAAGTCTAGGTTCCTATTATTTTCTTTTATGCTAAAAACTTTTCCGAATTAGTCTGGTAGTCCTCTAATCACGGCGGTAAAAATGGGGCATTTTTGTAATTTTTGGAGGGTCATAGTTTCCTTACTTATTAATTGCTGAAAAAAAGGAAATGACAGGGACATGCCCATAGAGACCCTGAGTTTATAAAAAAAAATGACAGCTCTAGAGGCATTATTCAGGAAGAAAAACGGGAAATACGTTTGTATGGAGAATCCTCTTAAGAGGGAACAGGGCCCGCGATTCTCCACACAAACGTATTCCCCGTTTTTCTTTATCGTTTGTTTTCCTCTAGAGCTGTCATTTTATCAGGGTCTACGAGATTAAAATATAAAATCAACAAGCAAATTTAATAACTTAAATCAAATATCTTCAGGCTTTATCTAAACAATGTTATATTGCGTTATCGCTTTATGTTAATTTCGTTATATTTTTAGAGCTCTATCTTATGTCACAAACTTTTATCTTGTACAAATCAAGTTGATTAGATAAAATATTACAAAGACTTCGTTTTGTAAAAGAAAATGCCGTAGCTCAGGCACTGGGCTATCAAGTATGCGCTTGCGATGTTAGCACACCTAATTACGCGCAAAAGATTTACTGTAGACATATTTACTTATATCATCACACTTTTTCCTAAACTATTGACAAAGGTTTAACACTCACATTTAACTGATAACGATTTTGTTTACCATGTGCTATCGTTCACTGATACACAAGAAAACCCTGACATAATTGCTTAAGATTTAGTAAAAGAAAATCCAAAAAAAGCATTGTCTCTTGGAAATCTCACCCACTGTAAAGAAAAGTCAGGAGGTAACTGTAAAGATATTATGAGTTTATGAGAAAGAAACTCATTGTTCCATTACAATTTCTTCATGTCTCACAATTCCAGTCGCTTAAAGACCTGATATTGATTTGAGATTAGGTAATGCCGTGGTAAACATCAACCGCTTATGGCTAGATACAGTTTTATCAAACATGATCTTCATAAAAATAAAATACCCCAATGTTCTACAAAGTACCAGCGTGGGACGAAGCATGAAAAACATTATTTATTTTGCGTATCTGTTCCAAGAACTGAAGAAATATTTGACTGAATACATTACTGTCTTGAGACGTACAGTGATAAGCAGTTCTCTTTCAAAGTAAACCTTCCTGGCGCCAGACGTACCCTTTCGATCGTGAACTTTGGAAGAATGACGTCAATAACTTATAATGGATTCCACCAGAATAACAAATCCTGAATACTTGTCATCATAAAATACCCGTTACGCTTATTAGGATAAATTTTACCGAAAACTTACTTAAAAAACAAGTTCTTTAAGTTTCTGGTCAAATTGCACTTAATTTTATGGTCCTTGTTTTACAAGGGCAATGTAAAAAAGGTGGTCTACATCGTATTATGGAAGCTTTGGTTCAAGGATCCTTGCTTTCTTACTCCTCTTTAATTACACTGTTTTTATAAACTTTTAAACTGTGATGATAATTTTTATCTTTGCTATGTTGTCGCGTAGTTAATTTTACCTTCTATTTTGTTTCAGATAAGAAATTGGAAAATAAAAGAAGATGTTTTGCGTATCCTGGAACACATCGATATTTGACACAGAAGTCTTAAACCGCAGATAATTGTTAAAACCATGGTCTTTGACCACACGCAGGATTTAATACTTATAATTATTTCTAACATCTCTTCCTCAATCGCTTCCCCTGCTCTTTTAAATAGGAATCTTTTATTTAGGAAATATATTTATATTGAGTAGAACATATATCTCAAACAAGTTATAATAAAAGCACATAATAAATCAACAACATATCTTAGCGACAATATACTAAAATAACGTACAACATATTTTTAATACCTTTATAATACTGGTGTCTCATATTGGAGACAGATAACAATAAAATTCTATTGTGTCTGCTAATTGCGCGCGCGACAGATTAAAGCAGATTTTAACAAGAAAAGTTATATTTAGGGAATTTTAAGAATTCATATCAAGTAAAACCTTAGTGCCAGCAAACAGCGAACTAGCGTAATACCGTGCCAAAGAGAGTTATACAGCTTGGCACAAAGATGTCTCACGGCGTGGTGCAGAAGACCGAGAAGAATGGCAATGGTGCGCAGGCGCAAGAGTCGTCGCGGGACAGCACGGACAGTCCGCCCCCGCCGCCCGATGGGGGCTGGGGGTGGATGGTCGTCTTCGCCTCCTTCATGATCCACATTGTCAGTGAGTACCTACTTGCTTGCCTAGTGTCTGCTATTTATAATAAGTACAGTACGGGTCTGTTTACGACATGATATGGAGTTGTAGAAAAAGTTCTGCTTTGAAGAGCGTCATAATGTCACACGAAACCCAGTGTCTGTCTAAAATTCCACGTCCCATATTCACGGCTCCGCCACGCGCCGGACGCCTGAAAAGATTGTCAATTATCTACGATAGAATTGCGGTATGTACTTTCCCTTATACATCGGTGTGGTAATAAACAAACTGATAAACTCACTTTCACATTAAATATGATTAACGCTGATTAAGTATGTAGAGAAAGCTCTGTCTAGTTTATCGATTGTCCTTTGTTAAACATAGTACAGAGCCCTAACAGAGAGATCTCTGTGGCTCTAAGTAGATAGATCATGGTCAATCAATCTATTGCATTTTCCATCAATCTTTACTTCGTTGTATAAATTCGAACAATAATAAGTTTTCGTAGGTTTATTTTTAATGTCGTGCGTTCCTGAAACTCGAATTTTCAGGAACGGTAATATTTACTTCAAATCGATTTCAGGCGTGATTTATTTTTTCAATGTTCCCTATGTCTTTTTCAAGCTTTTTACATGGAATATTTTAATTAAAATCTTATTGGGGCTTTTTTCATTACAAAAAAAGCGTTGTTTTATCTAACCTTTGACGTCAGTAAAACATTAGTAAAGGCGAGGCATAGCCGCATTATTTTTCCGCTAGTAACAGTGACAGGGCAATGCGCCTTTATTATCATTTAAGACGGACAGGAAGGTGAGGTTTCCTTTGTGCTATTAACGCTATTATAAAACCATTAACTGCAAAACAATTAAATCTGCCTGAACGTCGTGATTGAAACCTTACTAAAATATTCTCTCACATTATGTGCTTACAAAATTGATGTGCACTACTCACTCACTTTGCTAAAACAGTAACAGACAAGACGTGACGCTTTAAGTAAGTCTTATACGGGTATTATACATACAGCACTACTAAGTAGGTATTTAATTTTCCCGTGTTTAGTGGTACTTAATTTTCCTGTGTTTGTATAATTCCACTTTTCCTAGTATCTACCGAGGTGGGCCCTTCTGGGTTTCATTACAGAATTTTATAAGTCATTGATGTCGTTCAAGTGCCTACTTAAATTATCGGGAAATATGCTGATCACAAACTCTGATTACACTTGGCACTTGAACTGTCAAGTCATGGCTTCCAGTTAAAGGCATCGTTGCCAGTGATTACTAAGGAGAAAAAACTAGAACTGAACAATGATGTGCTTGTTATCTTCGAAATTGATCGAACGAGAGAAAGTTTCGGTTGAATCACGCCTTTGGCACGCTATCACCAGCGTCTATTTATACTGACAAATTGCTAGCCAAAACATATGTCATGTATGTAGGTCTTATATCAAAATCTAATCGATTCTGGAACTAAATACTATTGTACGTAGGTAACTATTTCTTCAAATACCTATCACAAAATGAATTCATTACAAAACAATGGAACTTTTTCTGAATTAAAAAGCCTGATGTAATATTGACTCATAACCATAACAAATACATAGGTACATATTAAATAATGACGTGCGAACTAAGCGTAGGTATTTGCAACTAAAAGTAAACTTTTATAAATAGATCGTATATAGTAGGTAACTGTTTAATTTCGCACTACTGAACAATATCAAATGTTGACAAAACATTATGATAACAGCTTCTGTCATTTTAGTGCAAATATTTATTACTACGATATAATTTGATACGCGTGATTACATGAAGACAATTTTTACCTATCTACAATTACAAAAAACGTAAATATTGAATTTTGGTGCTTGAGTACCTACTTAAAGAACGTTTACGTAGGTACATTTAAGGACAAACAATTGTAATATTAAAGTGCTCCTGGCCAAATTAAAATGTTCAGAACAGACATCATATTTTTCGAAATAAACATTAAAGCTAACGCCCACACGAGATCAGAAGAGTCACGACGGATCCGTTTGTCACGTCCTTTACTTCCCGACCCAGGATTTATATCTGCGTGACGTTTCAGCGCTCATATTTATAGTCCCGACACCTACTTCACAGTTCATCCCTTCCCAAATAAATAATCAGACCGTGGCGATGAATGTGACTCATTCATTAACTCTAGTGCTCTGCCACTGTTCTAGTCGCTCGCAAAGGGGATGTGAAATATCGTTGACTCAATTGCGAGGTTCAGAATGGTTACAGTCCCTTTAATGCATCGCTGTTAGAGGCGTTAATTTTATCTTAATTATTTTCTTTTTAAATTCACTATTAACAGAATTTCATATTACATTTTCAAATTGAACTTAGCGACAGATAGCTGTTTGCATCCAGAATATACCTACTGCGGGATTTCTTCGTCGCCCAGAACGCGTTGGGGGCAAATGTAGAAATAATCCTATATTTCATTTTGGAGCAGATTTATGGCACAATGCAATGTGGCGCATAGACAAATAATAATATGTTGACTATCTCGTGATTTTGGCATTTATTTACTCTAATTTGGAGCAACAAACAATTTAGTACATTTCCATGTGTGTACAAAAGCTATATTTGAACATGTTGCGTACTTATCAAGCGGTATTAATTTTGACGTGTTTGAGTTTGATCAATAAACGCTACTTGCCTAAGCTCTATTTATTTATGGCTCAGAGCATGTAATTGTTGGTAGAGCATTGTATTTGATAACTAGGTAGGTACCTACATAGATACAGTACTTCATAGTTTTTCGTCAAGTATCGGGCGACCCGGAGCGTGATAATGCTTTTGTCGTGAATGAGTTTCGCGTGACAAGGAGAATAGAATTACTTGGCTCACACGTTGACGTCACTTCCCGTCGGATGACAGATAATTTGAGTTATCAGGAAACCTAAATGAAACCATCTTTTATCCAAGTAGATCTGGACATTTACGATCATTTCTGGACAATGGCAGACACTGTTTCAACCATTTTTCAACACGCAATTCCTAGTACACGTTTAGTCTACTTACTATGAATGACATGACTGTGAACCTCGATTAGTTTCAAAATACCTACAAATTAACCTAGTTTTTGTTTATCATTCATTCATTTACTCCTATTACCTACGTTGTGCCTACAATACGGCCGATATATCTTGGCAGTTCTGAATTCCGCGCAGAAGGCTGCGCAATAACCTTTTTTAGGAACCAAATTGTGACATGAGGTGAGTGTGAGTCCCGGGTCGACGGTGCGTTGTGTTCCATGCGCGCCTCAAAGAGATGTCAGCAACTGAAGGGGTCCGATGGGACCGATGCCTGCCGGGGTTGCGGGAAAGTCCGGAAGGGATACCGTGGCCCCTGGCAACGTACAGGCAACTGAAGGAACACGGGTGGGTTTTAGTCAGTAAGAGTGACACGCTCTCCCGCTCCGCCCAGAGCAAGAGACGTTATTTGATAATTTTCCACCCAAAAAAAAAAAAGAAGAGGCAAGTGTGAGTGAGAGATCATGCGCGAAATGTGCAGAGAAAAGAACATGCGTGAAAATTCGTGGGTTCGATTCCCGCACGGAACAAATATTGGTATGACCTACAAGTATTTATTCCGAGTCTGGCTGTTTGTTTATGTGAGTTTAAATGTATGTAAACGCACCCACAATACAGGAGAAATTTCTAGTGTGTGGCAACATAAAAAAAATAAAAAAATAAGTGCGAACTAAGCGTATTTGCAGAAATTAACAACCAGTCGTATGAATTACTGCATAGTCACTGAAAACATTTTCAGTGGCGACGTATGTACTTAAACATGATATTCTAAAATATGTTATCAACATAGTCCGAATATTAAATAGGACGTTGATAACATAACATCACAGTTGTGTACAGTCACACAGTTGGCCGATTGCCTCTCAGATAGTATCATATCGTGTGTACGCCCACTAATCGGTATTGCATAGATTAAATATAGCTAATATTACGTAGTCGATCATTGCAACGACTTAATACTGTTATATCATAGGATTATTTTATCACAGGATAAGTGCGATTCTTTTTTTAAATATATTCTTTATATTTTTCTTTATTCCCATGTCACGCGCGAATCCGCGCGTGATAAATACTCTGACGAATCGAGTATAAAAATAATGTAAATCTAAGTCTTTTCACTTATAGAACGTTTATAGACAGGTGCGACGCAATTCTGGTAGAACAGTTTTAATAGAAATGTTTCTGATAGAGTCGCATCGCACTGTTGCGTCGCGCCGGTTTCGGTAGCCTATAGTCTGGTAACTTGGTAACCAAACTAAAATTACGTTGGCATAACAATATTTGTTCATAACAACATTTCAAATGTCATTTGAATTATTCTCAAAAAGTAAATCTAAACGTTTCTCATTTGGAAGCAATTTGTAGTTGAAACAAACTCTGATTATTTCATGAAGCACCGCGCACCGGTGAGTTTCCGAATTAGATTTTCTACGCCTTTAGTAATGAAACCTTACATTTAATTAAGTACTCAAGTTATATGACCAATTAGATTGGTTGGTTACGTCTGCAATTAATTAAATCGTCTCATACTTGTGTAGCTGGTACTTAATTAGGTTCTTAATGCATTAAACTTTACCCTCGATTTCTGTTATAAGTTATAAAGTCGAAGCAAAATGAGGGTTTTCATGAAAATTTAAATTCAAATCTTTATTGCATATATCACATGTGTTTACAAGGTCTTAATTGGTATAGTTCACATGGACTCTGTCGGGCACAACAATTTCATAAAATATGAGTGATTCAAACTAAATGAAGTACCTAAATAGAAATTAAAAATTGTTATCATTAAGAAATCGAATAAAATTACAATGAATAATATCACATTAATTTGACAAGAGGTCTTCAATTTCAACAATGAATTAAAATAGTTATTTGTTATACAAGAGTGCAAAGTTGCTTTTTAACCGCGTGTTCAATTTTGGTGACCGAGCAAGCGAAGGATTCTAAAATTGAATCACGAGCGCAGCGAGTGATTCAAAATTAGAATCCTGAGCGTTAGCGAGGGAATCAAAAGAGCACGAGGTGAAAAATCTTTGCACTCGAGTGCAACACGTAACTTTTCATTCCACCTCAGCGAGGAAATGACTAAATGCAAAAAAAGAACACCAAGAAGGTTCCGAGTCTGAGTTTTTAACAAATTAAAAAAAAGTTGTATGATATATTCGGCACCATAGAGGTAGCAGTAAATAGGTTTAATGTTTTTTTTAATTCACAAACTTAGTGCACACGATGTTCTAAATTCAATTTACTTTATCCTCTAGAGAATAAAAACGGCTTTTCCACTCAGATACTGAAGATTAAAAATACTCTTTCCGAGATGGTGGGATGAAAAATATATTATGATGACGTTTATCATGCGTTTCATTCCTTCAGTCACGACACACGAAAATAGGCGCCATTGGGCGCCATGGACTTATTGTCCATGATAGGCGCTTTGACACTTTTGACAGGTGCCCGGAGTCTCAGTGCTGCCACCTAGTGATCGTTATTTCAGAAAACCTTCAATGAAATAGGGACATCTCTTAGCTGCCATAACTTTAAATTTTTGAATTGTTTTTCTTTTCAACCGACTTCAAAAAGGAGGAGGTTCTCAATTCGGTTGTATTTTTTTTTTGTATGTTTGTTACGCGATTACTCCAACAATTATGATTTGATTTTGATGATTCTTTTTTTGTTTGGTAGGGCATACTTCAGAAGTGGTCCCATATAAATTTGGTCATGATCTGATGAGGGGGTTTTGAGTTAGCTTCAATAATACGTATTTTTCCCATCTAGTATATGTGGACGATATTCTAATAGTTCCTATCACTGTAATTTACATAGCAGGTAATGGGTATTCAAATTTTTGTGAGGGTTTTGTGTAGGTACCACAACTAAAAAGTGAAAAATAAAAACTTTTTCACAAAAAATAAAACCGACTTCCAAAAAAAAACACTACAAAGTGAAAAATAACTTTGATTTCGGAAGTCGGTGGCAAAAAAACGAAAATAAAAAACCAAAGACACCGACTTCCGAAATCAAAGTTATTTTTCACTTTGTAGTGTTTTTTTTTGGAAGTCGGTTTTATTTTTTGTGAAAAAGTTTTTTTATTAAGTACGGACGCTTTTAACGTGCTCGTCTTTCTACATTGTTCTCACATGTATAATTTCAACATGAATTATGTACTTGATCAATATTTTGTAACAATATTTTGATTTTTAGAAGAGTGTCCGTGGAGTTCCTTGCCAGTTCTTCTTCATAGGAACCTATTACGCTTTGGAATTGGTAACTAGCTTCATCTTTCTGACTGACCGACCCATTGACTATTCAAAAGTGCCTGTAATTGGTTTATTTGAAATACATGCTTTGAGTTTGAATTTACCATACAATTTGTGTAACTGATCTATAATTTAACAATCACATTTAGCAGACTTAAGGACGTTCCCGATCGAATCTTAAGATTGTTTAACAAAATTGTTACATTCCATCAATATCGGTAAGTACCTACCGATAGTCGAGGCCTACGATCCGTTGTACACGAGCTGTAAATCCTTACTTTACCCGGCTTACACATGCACATAAACACGTCAATATATTATACGCTATTAGGTTTGCTAAAGCAGATAATCAGCAATACAATGGCTCATTGACTACGCTACTTCAGCAGCCATTCATTATCATGTCATGTTATTATGTGGGTAGGTACTAGGTACAGTGCCCGGCCAAATTAACTAGCAAAACTCGACGTGGCAGTCCTGATGGGATTCGATATCTAAATATAATTAAAAATAAGATTTTCTTTTTGTCAACCACCGCTGGTTATTACTAGAAGTTCAGAAAATCTGTTTCTATTTTGTTTATCACGTTTAGGTTTCGATACCATCACTTCTGTGGAGTTTTGCTAGCTACTTAATTTGACCCTATGAACATCATAATTTAGAACCAGACTGTCACAGGTACACACGGCTACATATCAAGTATAAGCGGACCTCTTATTGTACGAAAATCCTATACAATGCGAGATCATCTTATACTGGAAATATATAGCTTTGATATGTACAGATAAGGCAGGGACATCGATATTATGGATTCAGTTCATGGTTCAGGACACTGGACTGAAAAAAATCTGCTGTTTCATACACAAGTACAAATTCAAACACAAAGCATTTATTTCAATTAAATCATTTACAGACACTTTTGAATTGTCCAGGGGTCAATCACTCAGAAATATAAAACTACACTGGATCGCAATAATTCCGGGTCGCTAATAGTTTTTTAAATACATAAGACTATATAATTTGCGAAACTATAGTATATTGTAGATGACTGATTAATATATACAAAAAAAATATGTGACACGTTTTGTACACTATAATAACTTTAATTAAATACTAAAAATAAAGAAAAATTTGCTACGAACTTTTGACATCAAAAAAAAAATACACTTCGCAGTAAATCTTAAAAAATAAAGATTTTTTGTCAATTTAATATTTTGTATTTCCTCCACGAGCCCGTATCACTTCATTAAGACGATGTGGCATGCTGTAAACCAAATTTTTAATACGATTTTGGTCTATGTTTGCCCATTCTTCCACTAGCGCATTCCTTAACTCGTGTAAGGTAGCGGGAGCAGGATAGCGTTGTCTCACGCATCTCCCGAGCTCGTTCCATGCATGTTCTATGGGATTTAAGTCTGAGCTGCGAGCTGGCCACTCCATGCAGGTAAAAACGTCTTGAATATACATATTGACCAAACGAGCTGTATGTGGTCGCGCATTATCGTGGATAAAAATGGAATTTGCACCCATATTCACTAAGAAAGGACCAGCATGCTCATTTAAAACCTCTTCTACGTATTTGACAGCAATCATAGAACCGTTTTCTATTATCACTAATTCCTTGCGATCGTCTGAAGATATCCCAGCCCAAACCATTATTGTGAATGGCACCTTTTCTTCAAAACACGCTTGATTATACCGTCCTCCTGATCGTCTAAATACTCTTTGTCTCCCGTCGTGCGTAAATAAACAAAATCTGGACTCATCGGAAAACATAACCTTGGACCAATCTTCATCTGTCCATCGAATATGTTCTCGAGCAAACCGTAACCTGGCAACTCGAAGTTCCCTGAGCAGTTTGGGGCCGTTTGCTGGTCTATAAGGATTAATATTAGCTTCACGAAGACGTCGCAGAATCGTATCAGAGCTCACATTGTTGTGGTGAATTTCTTGAAGACTGTTTCGGACCTGAACAGCCGTGAGATGTCGATTTCTTAACATAGTGCTCGCGATGAATCGGTCTTCTCGTGTAGTTGTGCACCTTGGCCTGCCATTTCCTGGTTTCCTTATGTTCATGGCGGTCTCTTGGAATTGCTGGAGTACTTTTTGGGCCGATACTCCTACTGTTCTAGCAGTGCTACGCTGACTTCTTCTTTCTTGTACCATGGTAATAATCCGTGTACATTCTTCAGGTGTTAACGACATGATATTGCACTGAATACTCTGATCAATCCAAGGAATCGTTTATAATGACAGCCCACTTTGAAACAAAAGCAGAAAAAATAATATTTTCCTAACTTTAAATTTAAACATTTTCAAAGAGCAGTTTTTTTTTTAATCTGTTACTTGTACAAATGAAACCTCTTTTGAGATTTTGAACAAGCATTAGTAACCTGCTTACTACATATTAATTATTCTAGCGATCTAGGTATGTAATTTATGGAGCTATCACGGTTTTTATTAGCGACCCGGAATTTTTGCGATCCAGTGTGTTGCCCATTCCAAAGCGTAATAGGTTCCTATGGAGAAGAATGGGCAAGAAACTCCACGAACACTCTTTTAAATCATAATATTGTTACAAAATATTGGTTACAACATCTACGCGGTCCAAATGTATGGAACAGCTAATAATTTTTCTAATAACCGACGAAAGATTTCAACGCCGAGGGCTTCAGAATCATGTACTGTATCCATGAACAGCCATTAAACTAATCGGAAGATCATTAAGAGAAATGTCTCTTTGTTGTGCGGCCATTAGAACCTAAGCCGGAGTAGTTAGAAGAAACGGTTGAATTGATTAAAATATAATCTGTATCTGAGACGATTGAAAATCAATAATCTGCATTATTTACTTAGTGGATACAATGATGTTAACGCGAAGAACTTCATATCTAAGCTGTTTGAAAACAAAATCCCGTGAACACGATGACCACATCTGTTACCGCCCCGGTGCTAGGTATAGCCGCCGAGCGCTGCAAGCAGAAAGAGTACTTACGGTATATAGATATAAAGTTCTTCGATGGTACCTATATTATCATTATTAAAGCATGGGATTGAGGTGCTCGCTCTGCTAAACCTTGTGATAAAACCATAAAATTATGTAAAATCATTAAAATATAAGTACCAGTTTTCTATACATATTGACATTGTAGTAAACAATGACATTGTGAAAATTATAGTAGAAAATGACATGATTATCTACTTTGTAATGTATATATTGTTTTAATTATTGTGAATGTGAGGACTATGTGGATATTTTTTATATATTTTTTCCTCTCATTATTTTTTTCTTTCTCGGTTTGTTTTAAGGATGGTCTGGCAGTTTGAGTAGTTTATGCGGCCTACCCAAATGTCCTTTCTTTGGTATTATTCGTCGAGTTGAGCTCCTTAAGTTCTGAGTTGAGCTCCACGATAACTGACAAATGCTAGCACTGACAGGACAGGTCCACTCAAATCTGTTTGTTCGTGTGTGTGGTTCTTTTCTCAAAATACCATTTCACACTAATCTACATTGGTCCTCATATGGCCTGACCAAGATTATGTCTGGACTTGACCTCTGAGTTTGTTTCGGCCTTTCTTCTCATAGTACCTAGTCAGATAGGAAACGCCGAACTCGTCTAGCTAATTTTCAATTATTTTTTTAAGATGACGTGTAAAAGTGATTCCAATATCCCATTTACAGAATAAACAATTTCATTTTATTTCATTATATTGTTGTTGAAAAAGGAGAACCCAGGGGGGCGGCGGTCGAGGAATGGGCGACAGCTGCGGGCCTCTGTCTTTGAAACAGGGGCTCCGTTAATACGTGCGTTCGGCACTAGGTATAGCAATCAGAATTTCGACTGTTCAAAGTTGATCATTTTAACCCTCCTCTCAATAGGTAACGAAAGAGGACGAATCTGAGAGAACATGGGTATAACATTGTGCATGCAAAACTTTATGATGTCAACGAAATTAATTGTTAAGCAAATTGACGGTCAATTTAAATTGTCCTTATTAGATTGAAATCACAACTCACACACAAATCACATCTCTGACAGATGTATGAAATGGCTATACACGGCAAATTGAGGTAGGTTTTCAGAGAAATGTACCTACACATTAGAGACAGCATATTTTTTATTTCGTTTAATCGAGAAATCTGTGTAAATAACCTTTGCACAAACACGGCAAAATTACAAAAGTATATTTATGTGTAAACTGTATCTAGTCTGAGCCTTCAAATGCTGATCCATGTAACTGGAGAAACCTCGACCCCTGTCATACAGAATGTCCTAGTTCAGGGGTCGAGACCTCATTCATGTAACGTGTGCTGAAGTTTGAAAATAAATTACTATTACTATAGGTAACAAGTATTACATTAAGACAATACAATAATTGCATGTGTGTCTGTTTTAGTAAGCTTCGTGTGCGGACAATGTGACCTCTTTGTTGATCTATTATTGTTATCACAACAGACATTGGCCGACGACCTCACGCTATAATATTTATCAAAACAATAATATAGTCGTGACATTGCCGTTCCGTACATTTTATACTCATCATTCAATATTTCAGTAGGTTAAGATATTGTGGCATAATTATAATAATTCTTAAATAGGTGACTTTTTTATCTCGCTGTAACATATGTAACATATATCTAAGATATGGAGGACCAGAGTCTCCGAACACAGGCAATGGTGCCGATTCTCTTGTACACCGAACTAAACTATCACTAAAATTCCTTACTTTTGGCTATGAGAATCACGCATTTGTGACAAGAGATTCGGCACCATTATTTGCCTAAAAGGAGGCTCCAAACACAATTCGTTGTTATGAAGCATTTTGTTTAAATAAAAATATTTTTCATTTTTCATTATCTGAAGGTTGTAAGCACGTGACGAACAATTTTTAATACTTACCTACCGTACTATATTTCTCCCAAGAGAAAGACTTCACATTTTTATTGCGGACTACATAACGATAAAAATATATGTCTCGTTATAATTTTCTCATAAAATGTGTAATCATTAGAACTAGGTAACATCTGGCAGAATGTTTTAAACCCGCAAAGGCTCCCGCAGACAAGCGTTTGTGGAACAATTTCTATGAAAATATCACGGAAATTGTTCTACCGGAGTGTCGAGCCTAGCCTTAATACCCACTAGTTTCTTAAAATTCCCATGTGATAACATCTCGATTACATTGCGAATAAAGTCATATCATTTCATGTAATCCTTCCATTTATTTAGAAAATACAGCAAGGGTTGAAGGTATTTATAGTAATGAGAATAGCGTGGCACGGAACGATTCGTACTGATTCTTCAGTGGGGTTGCGGGGTCAAAGTTTGTAGCATTGGTATTTTACGATAACGTGCATGATACGGCACGGAAGAGATTTCAAGGTCCTAGCCACAACTATCTTGGATATCAGGAACTGTATTATCCACATTTATATACGATAGGTATTTTTCTAGTTCATCATATCTTTTACCAATACTTATTTAATCTAGATTATCAATCTGTTTTAATTTTAAGTCTTCGTATCATAACTACCTATAATATTATAAATGGGAAAGTGACTTTGTTTGTTTGTTACGATTTCACGCTGAAACGGCTGAATAGATTTGGATGAAATTTGGCTCATGGGTAGAACATGACCTGGGTTAGGATATAGGATACTTTTTATCACGTTATTCCTACTGGATCGAGATTTATGCGGGAGAATCCGCAGGGTATAGTAGTAGTATAATCATAATCTAGCAAAACTGATAAGTCTCCAATTATAATTTGATGTTTACGTAAAATAAAAACGATTTTTGTAAAATAATGTTTCATTAAAATGTCAAGTTTTTCATTTAAAAACAATGAGCATTTTTTCTTAGGTGACAGGTAGACAATAGATGGATAAATATAGGTACGTAAATGACAAAGTCTTTATAATCACAACTGTGTACATAACAGATACCCATTATAGTTGAAAACAATACAATCACTGCATTTATTAATCAGGTAGGTACCTATTATAAAAGAATGAATGCAATCATTAAATTGATTGCAGTTTATTTTTTAACTTTGAACGTAGATAAGTGCATGATGAAGAATAAATTACCTACATTATCTACCTAAGTATTGTTATACAGAGATTTTTGAGATGAGGCAGTAAGGACTAGGAGCTACATACCTCAACCGTTGTAGCTAGAAGAAAACGGTCTGAGGAGACTGTACTTAACTTTTTGAGAATGTTTTATCTGCATTCACAGATTTTAAAATAAAAGGAAAGTCAGCAATAAAGTAGGCAATTTTTACAAAAACTTTTTTTGATGCCTATCGATCCTGTTTCTTATAAGAATCAAAAAACTATACAGGACCAACTGAGGTTCGAGTACTAGAAAAGTCAGAAACCGAAAAAACTTTCCCGGACATATCCTGCGAAATGAGACTCCAACCTACTTATACGACAGATAGACTGGCCGAAAATAATAAAAAAAAAACATGCGGGGCAGTCTTTGGGCCTGCCGATAGAATTGAAAACTAGCGTGCGGCGACGATGACGCGAGTTTCACGCTTTTTGTTCACCCAAAAGTACACATACACAAAAAATACAAATAGCTCATGGAAAGCGTTCGGTGACGATGACGCGAGTTCCATGATTTTTGTTCACCCAAAAAGTGCACAACGCGCCTAAAGAAGTATTCAGTTTAAAAAAAATGGAATTTCAAATTTCGAACGAATACCTACGCGTTATAATTTTATTTTATTTGAGAACAAAGTTTAGGTAGTTTGTTGCCTAAGATAAAACTTTTTGTTTTCTCAAGGTAGGAAAAAAACTCTTGTTTTTAAATGGTGTGGTCTACCATCTACAAGAATGTAAGCCGTAGGTTATGCCGATGATCCCGGCTGTCATCAGAAGATCTTTGACAGTCATTGCGGGTAGTCAGGAGCTCAAAAATCTGACAACCAGTCTTTCCAAGGGGCATCGTGTTACCCAGTAACTGGGTTGTGCAGGTCAGACAGGCCGTCGCTCCATGTAAAATACTGGTAGTCAGCTGCATCAGGTTAGACTGGAAGCAGACCCCAACATAGTTGGGAAAAGGCTAGTCAGATATATTGATTGCCTAACCTAAAAGAATGTAAGCTTGGAAATAAACCACCTGTTTTCGTATGCATAGCATACATAATTCCTTTATCACAGAGATAATAATATGTGCATGTTTCCCCAATAAATAAAAAGATTACGGGACCAAGGGAACTGCGTATAAAACACAAGTGACGTGATTCTCTAGGAAGTTATCGCTAATTAATATAATTAAGAACGGGGTTAAGTATTTATTAATACCTAAATGTACTAGGCGATAATTTAAATGGTAATTAACAATGTGATAGGATCTAAAAGAGATTGTGGTAATAGTTGTCATAAACAGATTATGTGATTACTGTTGCCGTGACTTCTGGAAAAGATAACCTAGTATAATGTACTGAGCTACTTGTAATAAACCAGATAATCTCTTTAGATACTCTAACCAATACGTCGTGATTTGTAGTATTTTTGTATCTATATAATCTACTTATAGATACTTATCATATTAATAATAATGTCATAAATTAATAGGTAACGATAATATAGTAAATATGAAATAATTTGCCCTTTTGAAAACATAAAGATATCTCATGAACCTGCTTTATAGTTTTTCAACAAATGCTTTTTAGAGTTTCTTAGGCTAACTTTACTCATCAAAGAACAGAAAATTCGAAATTATTCGAATTCGAGGATAGAAGAAAACCAATATCGGTCCCCTAATTCGATCCGTGTAACAGGATATTAAGAGAAAGATGAGGACGTCGATGCGTTATACGGGATTACCGTGACCTAGCGTGCGCAATTTTCGTGAAAATGAACAGTTCAAGGAACCCTAACGGTCCCATCAAATGGCGTTCCGAGCTAATTCGGGACTGGCGATATATCGGAAGTCAAGGTCAAGGTAGCATTTAGAATGGCGCTCCTGTGTTGTATAAAATATCTGCAGAACTTTATTAGGTTTATTCTGCAACACTGCGGATATTTTGCTGCAATGAAAAAAATATTGCAGCAGCCACATGCACGATATATGAATATCAAAATGTATGTACCGACCTTACATCATCGAGCCTGACTGAAAACTTTAAAGTTATCATACCCATCATCATTATCCTGTAAGTCATATCAGAAAATGGCTTTAAGGCTGTTAATGTAAGGGAAGAAGAATAAAAAACGAGTGAGCCTTACAGTAGTCGCATATGTGTAACATCTGACATCTGACATCACACCTTAGTAATAAGCAACATTAAAGGGGTGGGGCCTCGTCAAGGTCGTTTCTAACAGCCATCTCTAGCACCGCGCGCACTCATTGGTCAAATCAAATAACGAGCGCTTCCCCGGCTTCCTGTGACACATTTCCGTCCCTTTTCACGAAATCACTCCCATAGATTTGATTGTAGGAAAGCAAGATGTTACACAACAATAAGTAATTGTCACTTACTTATCATATTTTCTTCCCCTAGCCTTATATAACTTGGTGCCCAACCAGTACAGATCAGTCATAGGTCTCGAGTTCGAACCCAAGGCACGCACCTCTGACTTTTCGGATGCATGTGCGTATTATATAATTATCACTTGCTCAAAAAACGGTGAAGGAAAACATCGTGAGGAAACCGGCATGCCTGAGAGATATTTCTCGACGGCATGTGAAGCCAAGTCAGAGGCCCGTGGGCGGCTTTAAAACTCTGACACCAGGTCAGTTTACTAACCACACGAAAAGAAGTAGACCAGTACAGATAGTGCAATCCACGACGACGCGCCCCACTCCGCGATTACTGTACTGTAAGCTGTACTTTAGTACGGAGCGGAGCGGAGTGGGGCGCGTCGTCGTGGATTGCACTATAGCTACTTTTGAGTAAACAACAGTAAATTTTTCATTACACGTTTGTCGCATCGCGCGGAACTTGGAAGCTTGAAGAGACACGACCGTATCTTGCGTGCTTAGGCATTGCGCAGGAATTTGATAACCATATTTGTTGGAGCAATCTGTACCAATTGACATTATTTACATGTCGAGGGCCGACGACCTCGGCGTCTGTAATTAACTACACAGGTCTGCTGGTTCACTTTTGATATCGCTATTTGCACAACTTGAGACCTAAATATTAGATACATGTGAATGACTACTTTGAAAAGTTAATCGCAAATATGAAAGGAAAATGTAGGTATAAATGTGGTATAGATGCTGCTTCTAGCTAAATAATGCCATGACATGAAACCTTTCGGAATAGTAAATGTCGTAATTCAAAATCATTAATGGTGAATCCGGTGACAGCGTTCTACCACGTCGCAAGGTCAGACGTGCCGTTCACGTTACCAAAACTTTCGTTGGTAAATAATAAATAATCATGAAAACATAATTAAGTAGGCATGTCACGGTTTAGTGGTCGCAAGCGCTACAGCTTAGCATAAGGTCCTGCGTTCGATTCCTAGGTCGGGCAAAGTGTTATATGGGTTTTTTCCATCAGGAATTCTCAGTGGCAGCCCGGAGCACCAACAGCGCACGGTTCATCAACCGGGCACAAATACAAAATTCGGGCAGTCTGAATTTGTGCCCGGTTGATGGCAATAGGCTCACCCCCTGTTACATGGGACTTAAACATAACTGGCGAAATGTGGGTGTGGGGTACACCTGTGCCAAACCCTAAGGAGAAAACGGGCGTTCAAAACCGGCCAAGTGCGAGTTTGACTCGCACACCAACGGTTCCGTACCACCGTACAATATTAAGTAAAAAAAATCATTTACCTATTACGGTTCATGAGATCCTACAGCCAGTGGATGCTTAGTAATAGGGTTCCGTTTGGCACCCTTTAGATACGGAACCCTAAAAATCGACATTAGCTAGGTAACTACTTAAATATCCTTAATATACGTTAGGTTCTGCTTATACCTACTTAATTCCAATTTCAGTTTTTTAACCTAACCTTTTTATAAATGAACATGTCCTAATCTAAGGCCCGTATTGCAGAACCTCACTCAAAACTCAAGCATTACTTAAAACTCGTTTAAAGCCTTTTGATTGGTTGAAACTAGTTTTAAGTAATGCTTGAGTCTTGAGTGAGGTTCTGTAATACGGGCCTAAGAGAGTCGGGTGATCTGTAACTCAGGACTTGCCGGTAATACGATGTTGAGATAAATAACGATTTATGATTATGATTATTATTATCCGCAAAAGAGGGACATTATTTTCAGGAAAATCGATCAACTTTTAAAAGATAATCACTTAAAGACACACCTACATAGACAAACAATGAAATATCTATGCGGTTGGTTATCATAATTTATTCATTGAACTAGGACACTGAAAAGTGATTGTATCATTTCCTAAACATTTTCACACATGAAGAAAAAATACCATTACCAAAGTGTCAATATATCATTCGACATCAACCACTTTATTAATACTGTTTCGCTATTCCATTTTTTATGTGTTATTTCACTTCGGAACACATTTCTGGGAAGGAAAATATAATGTATTTTTCTATCAATAAGTCTTTTGTAGAGTCACAAAAACTATACATCGCTCAAGTCACTGAAATATTTATTACAAGAACACCTACTTTTAAGTCCCCTAAAGTGTAACTGACGGCCTATTTCATGATTTGATATGGAAGCTTGAAGATAAACCTTAATACGTGAGGCTTATGAAAGAAGGAGCCCGGATCAGCTCACAAGTTAATCAAAGTATCAAAGTTACATCCTCTTACGGGCTGTTCATGTAATTATTGGCAAAATTCGACAAACTCTACCAATGCCTCTTTATTACATTGCTTAAGCTACTTTAAATACACATATCGGGGGAGAAGTTTGGCCTCTTTAAGCATCATTCACCCATTTCCTTAGAATACGTGCTGAGCATGAGGTCCTGGGTTCAATTTCCGGGTCGGGCAAAGTGTTATTGGGTTTTTCTATCTGGAATTTCTCAGTAGCAGCCCGGAGTCTGGATTTGTGCCCGTTTGATGGCAATATGCTCGCCCCCTATTACATGGGACTTAAATATAACTGGCGAAATGTGGGTGTACCTGCTACAGCTACACCTCTACCTCGCCTGCCTCTACCTTTTACATAGCCCCCGGAGCCTCTGCCTCTACCTTTTACATAGCCCCCGGAGCCTCTGCCTCTACCTTTTACATAGCCCCCGGAGCCTCTGCCTCTACCTTTTACATCACGCCTGTGATGTTATGTTTATGTTTAAATACGTGCGTATTCCGTATTTCCGAGATGAGTTAATATTTAATAATAATAGGAATTCATGTAGTTTTCTACCATTGCATCCAAGCTCATACACTTTTAAATAAAGTTCGCCTCGCAACATACATTAATATCTCAGTGCAAAAAAAATGGTAAATAGATCGTAATCTTCCCAATCTACAATCTTTTTGACGAGATCATCCGTTATCTAAGAATGTGCTACTCTTTTTCTTAGATGTCAGATATATTGATTGATAATATCATCTTACCATCACGTGAAGTTTATCTGATGTTATCAGGTCAGACACATGGCAAGCTCTTTAAAACGGAACACAGCAACGCTCCTTGGCGGAAAAAATACATAGTTATGGTGGTTGGACTCTGATCATAACCAGAATGCATATTTTGGTGTAAAATTGCATATTTCTATTAACACCAGCTTCCGCCAGCGGCGTCGCCCGCTATAAATTATAGCCATGTTACTCAGTGACACTGATAATATAGCGTTCTACTGGTGAAATAATTTTTAAATTCAGTAGGTATATTTGAATTACAAACAAAAATACAAATCTTTTTTCTTTATAATATTAGTGCAGACTTAGATCTTCCCTCCGGCATGAAGTACCTATCTACTTGAAGAATTTGGCTTGAAATTGAAACGGCCAACGTTCAGCTTATAATGAGTAACAAGAAAACTCATTTTCCTCAGTCTTCTCTTGAATAAAAAGCAAAATCACGAACTGTTGATATTTGCGCTTTAATTTTAGCATGCAAATAAAATACTTTGTGCGATCTGCTTCTATTTTTAAACAGAAAAATACCAACTACAACACGTGACGTCTATTTTGCATAGCACTCTGGATAATACGTCTCTCTTACACTTGTAACATAACATCATCCATTTATAGGTTACAATTACTCAAATAAATCCACCTCGCGACCGAAACATCTGCAGAATAGTTAATTTTACCACAAAGGTCTATTAAATCAGAAAAATTATCTCTTTTACGTAAACGACGATATTAAGTACCATTGACAAAACAAAACACACAGCCACGGACCTAACTATTAGAAGGCGGCTAAAGAAAGAAAAAGTGCCATTTGCAGAAAGTTCTTTACGAAGTTAAATCAATGATGTATAGATAAGATATCGTAAGCTCTGGAGATATCATCGCGATATTTTTCCGTGGCACAAGAAGCCATCTCAATTTTCGCTACATTAAACTTGCTATGAATATCTATTGTTTATGTCGTCTCACGATTCCATGTTACCGATAACAGGTTGGCCAGGACTGGCGGAGCGGCAAGCGGCGCGGTGTCGGAAATAAAAAATTGCCGCTGTGAGCGCGGGGCGCCTCGTGGCATGCTCCATACATTTTTGTATAATTTGTTTTTACCGCTCGCCGCCCCGCGCTAAGCAACCGCTGATAGCGGCAATGTCGTGGCCAAGTCGTAACCCTTCATCACAAATCTATTAGCTACTATTCCAAACATATTTATTTCTATGCCATCATTATGGTATGAATTTCATAATATTGAAATTTTAAACAGAATTTCGTTCAACTGTAACGAGTCATAGCGAGCCACTGGTTTCAGTATAATCCTTTGCTAAATCTTGTTTATTTGTTCATCTTTCTGAGAGTAGAAAATAAAATAATAATACCAGCCTATTATTGTCCCACTGCGGGGCAAAGGCCTCTTCTCATACAGAGAAGGCACGAGCATTGATCACCACGCTTGCTCAAGACGGGTTGGCGATTTCAGACTTATATTAACTATAAGTCCAGGTTTCCTCACGATATTTTCGTTCACCGATGTCAGTAATGTCCAAGATAAACTCAGAAAGTACATATGAATTGAAAAAGTTACATTGGTACTTGCCCGGATTTGAACCCACAACCTCGTACATGAGCAAGGCCTTAACCACTGGGCCATCACGATTCTGAGAGTGCAGTGTGTATTTATAATTTTATTTACAACGATGCTCGGACAGAGAAAACAATTTTCTCGCTCAAAGGCATTAGACCCCGGTAACACACCTTCGCTGCGAAACCAAAGCAGCGAAACCACGGTAGTTGAATTCGATAGACTCGCGTCATTCTCCGAGGTATGCTACCGGCGAGAGCAGTACATTACAGCTTACTACATACATTTTTCATCTCAGCAGCTACCTCGCTGTTCCAGAAACGAGCCCACGCGACGGGTCTTTAATTTCTCTTATCGTCGTAAATAGTTTCCCTCTCGTGTCACTGAATGCAAAAGGAAGCCTCTTTGACGTCGGCTCTCGTCCCATTGTCAACTCGTGCCTTTGTTTAGTAGTGTTCGTATTCTCCTATTTCCATACATCATCGATATTGTACCTGCATATGCCTATCATGTTAACCTACTTTGTTGTAAAATTCCGACGTTATTGTACCCACTCGACGATAGATGGTCGTTGACAGTGGTGGAAGTTATGGCGTCTATAATTGTGAGCTTTGGCCACTCTTATGAGTATTCTAAGTAATACTTACTTGTTTAAAGGTACCTATGTTAACAAAGTTTTCGCTGAAGTGCATGGTGCACTTCAACTTTTACGATAATAGGTACAATCATGATTCTAGTCTTTAGGCGTAATATGGTTTAGGTACCGTCGAAGATTAATATATCAAATTAATAGCATAGCATTTCCTTCTCTACTACCGGTTCGTATATATTGTTCTACAGAAGTATTTCTGACTGCGAGAACTATTTTTAATTTTCGATCAGTTATTTCAACTTTTGCCTCTGGACGAATTCGCTTCATGAGTCAATAACGACGTGATGTTTTTCGTTTCAGCCGATGGCATGACCTATTCGTTCGGCGTGTTCTATGCAGAGTTCCTGACCTACTTTGATGAGGGCAAAGGCAAGACCGCGTGGATCGTGTCTATCCTCGTAGGGGTCACACTTAGTTCAGGTAAGTAATCAATTTAATACAACGCAATTCGGGCTTTGAACATTCAACTCGGCTGAAATAATGATGCCGTCAACGGAGTGCTTATGTGTTGGAACCCAACCGTGCCTGACCCATTTCTGTAGAGTGCTAAACTGTATCTTTGCGTATCTACGCCGTTTCATTTCATAAATTAACCATGTAAAGGAATTAGTAAAGGTTTTTAAACATCATACATTTATAATCATTCAGTCAGCGAAACATTTGCGTTCCAATGGAACATTATAATTTTTTAAACTAATGAATAATTTTACAATTATTCATCTAGCTGATATCTTTCGGACTCTGGTCCTTTGCAGCATGTGCGAGATAACAAAAACAGCATGATACCAAACACTACGTTTATTCAAAAGCAAAAATCTAGGCTAATACTTATATGTTTTAGACAGAAAATTGAGTTTCTAAATTATTAATCATTCCAAAGCAATTAGTTTGATTAACTAATCCAGGATAAAACTCATTAATATTTGATTTACTCAGGTATTGAAATAGACATTTTCATAAATTCAGTAGAGTCAGTAGAGCAGCGGTGGCCCAGTGGTGGCGGCCCCGACTTACGAACAGTAAGTCGTGGGTTCGAACCCAGACAGGCGCATTACTCTGTGTAATTTATTTCATCACCACTGCTCTCAAAACGGTGAAGGAAAACATCGTGAGGAAACCGGCATGTCCTAGAACCAAAAATTTGAAGTCATGTGACATCTACCAATCCGCACTGGGCACGCGTGGTGGATTATAGCCCACTCCCTCTCATTGAGAGGAGGCCGTGTCCCTGCAGTGGGAACGTTATAGGCTGATGATGATGATGATGAGTAGAGTCAGTTTCATGTCAACAACCTTTTAATGATTCCAGGTCCAATATCGAGTTCATTCGTGAACCGCTGGGGATGCCGCGCGGTGACAGTGGCGGGCGCGCTGCTTGCGTCGGTCTGCGTGGTCCTCTCGGCCTTCGCCAACAACGTGCTCACGCTCATCGTCACCATCGGTATCGGCACCGGCTTCGGCTTCGGCCTCATCTACCTCCCCGCCATCGTCAGCGTCACTGTATGGTTCGAACGTTACAGAAGTCTTGCCACGGGTAAATATTTTTTGGTAATCTTCTAAATCTATATTGACATTCTAACTTGCCTTCAGAAATAACAGTCTTAAGGTTGATGTTTCTCTTTTCAGGTATCGCAGTATGTGGATCAGGACTTGGAACATTCTTGTTTGCGCCAATCACATCAATTTTAATTGAAAACTACGGTTGGCGCGGTGCTATGGCTATCATTGGTGCCTTAATACTGAACTGTGTGCCATTAGGTCTTATATTTAAATCCGTTCCAGAAATCCCACAAACACCGGTCACAGAACCAATGCTGCCGAAAAATAATAAGTCTCCACTAAAAAGATCTCAGAGTACAGAACACGTCCTCAGAGCTAATGGAAAAGTTGATGATAATGATGTTGCAAGACTGACTCTGTCCCAGCCTGCCTTAAACAAACCTCATGAACAGAAGCCACCTCACTCACGGCATGGCAGTGGGATCATGCAAAGGCCGGACGTTTTGTATCAAGGCAGCATGACAAGTCTAGCCAGATTCAGGTCAACGTCACCTGAAAGAGTATTCACCTCCGTCGTCAGCACGAAAGAAGAACCAGAAGTGAAATGTGGCTGGTTGCCTTGCTCTACGGAATTCAAAGCAGCACTTGGAGAGATGCTCGACATGACACTGCTCGTGGACCCAATTTTTATTTTGTTCGCTGCATCGAACTTTTTAACTAGTATTGGATTTTATATACCGTATGTTTACACGGTACCAATGAGCGAATCGCTAGGAATTGAGAATCCACCATACCTTATTTCCATAATTGGGGGATCAAACTTGGTGGGGAGAATAATTCTTGGTTACATAAGTGATAAGCCATGGGTAAACCGCTTGCTGGCTTATAACGTGTGCCTTACAATCGCGGGCATTGGTATGTATATCGGATTGATATGCTTTAATAACCAAGGATTTAATTGTATTCAAATGATTATATTAATTAAATAACACATTGTTTTCAGGTACGGCAATGGCCATGGCCTGCTGGGAGTTCTGGGGACTCGCTTTATATGCTACCACATTCGGCTTTTGCATCGGTGCCTATGTAGGACTGACTTCAGTTGTTCTTGTGGATCTACTAGGTATCGAGAAGCTCACAAACGCATTTGGTCTCCTCCTACTATTCCAAGGAATTGCTTCGCTAATAGGACCACCATTTGCAGGTAAACTATCTATAGTGTACATTAGGCATAGCTAATAAGTTCCATCGCTATAAATAAATGATTAATTAATATTTGCTCGTGCAGGGTGGTTGTACGACACGCTCCATTCGTATGCGCCGGGCTTCTACGTGGCAGGCGGTACGATATCGCTGAGTGGGTTGATTCTGTTCTTCATCCCCGTGATCGAGAGGCGACAGCAGAGGCGGTGGGAGGAGAGCACGGCGCTGGAGCAGATATAGCAGGCCGCGGCGGGGGGCGGCGGCGCGCGCGCGTGCCCGCTCATCGTGCTGTGCAGCCCCTCCACGCGCAGCGCCTCCAGCTCCGACTCCTACAGCAACAGGGTATACAAAACTACAATAATAGATGAGGAAAATAATTATTATGTAAATGGCGAAGAAGATTGTGAATTTGTAAATATCGATACGATGGATGAATGCGATGAACGTTTCGATGAAGACCATCGAACCCATTCCAGAGGACGTGTTGTGTGTGCGTGCGAGATGTGTCAGTAGTTAGTGATAAGAAAAAAGGTGCAATATAAATCTATACTTTCATCTTTATATCCATTTGATTAATTTAAAACTTAAAATATATGAAGTGCCGCTATAATATACGTTTCCTATGAAATGCAACCGATCGATTTAAGTAGTTTTAAGTAGTAAGGTGTATTATAAATATATCTATGTTTAATACAAACACTTATTAAGTATAGTAATAGGATAACTGTACAAAAAAGTACATCGTAGTCCTAATTTTCGTGAAGTGCGATATGTAAAAAATTCACTTGACTGTTATTTGACACTATCGATGGACACATTGTAATAAATAGGTAAGTATCTTGGCAGTGTCGACAAATCGTGCCGTATTGTGTGCATGTAACTTTACTCCATAATGTATAGCCTTACTGTGGACCAATCGTGGGTAGAATGTGACGTCATCAAAAGTACCTAGTAAAGGCAAATCGTGCTTTTTGTAAAATTAGAAATAATTAATCAGATACAAGATACGGCGGCTATTTCAATTTCTTGATAGGTTACGTTATTTTCTTATAAGTAGGAATATTTTTCCACGTTGTGTTCAGTAGTATAATTTGTTGATTAGGACTTGGGTTGAATTCAGTTTCTTCCTTCACTAAAATATACATGTAATGTACATTTCGACTGAATTAGTAACCATACAATGTATCATAACTATGTAACTGGACTGCGCTGATATTCTTCGTACAAATCTTTTTCTCTTTGTATTATATTGTTGGCAATCTTGACATCGTATTTAATACGGTTTCATACATTATTTAATGTTACTATTATGTATACTATACATAAATATCTAAAATTATAATATATTTAAACTGTCTGTGTCTTTTATATTCAAATCCCTAACTTCCCGCTAGTAAAATATCTATAAAATTGTTTCAATATGCACAATCAATCTGCCTCAATCTGCCTAGCCTTTTCCCAACTATATTGGGGTCGGCTTCCAGTCTAACCGGATGCAGCTGAATACCAGTATTTTACATGGAGCGACTGCCTATCTGACCTCCACAACCCAGTAACTGGGTAATACGATACTCCTTGGTAAGACTGGTTGTCAGACTTTCAGGCTTCTGACGACCCGTAACGACTGTCAAAGATCCACGAATGACAACCGGGACCAACGGCTTAACGTGCTTTCCCAGGCCCGGAGGAGTCTCGGTATGTTAAGATGGTCACCCATCCACAGACCAACCCCGGCAAGCGTAGCTTAACCTGACGGATCGACCCGTGCGGCAGTTACTACTTAGCCACGAGCTCCTCTGTTTCAATATGCACACAAACAATAAATAATAACTATTAGTAAGATCGTGAGTACAAAGGCATATAATTGCTACAATAGTCACATGTGCAATAAGACCTTCACAGTCAGACCTTCATTAATTCCTATGCGGTAAATGTGCCATGGTGTGTATATGATTTAAAATGAATAATCAATCTGCCTAGCCATTTCCCAACTATATTGGGGTCGGCTTCCAGTCTAACCGGATGCAGCTGAATACCAGTATTTTACATGGAGCTACTGACCTCCACAACTCAGTAACTGGGTAATACGATACCCGGGCTTCTGACGACCCGTTACGACTGTCAAAAATGAATAATGTAATTGAAAAGTCGAAATATTTCATTCTTCTTTAGATAATGAAATAAAAGTTAAGATCTTTTATTTGGCCAACAATTTAGAGTAGGTTGACCTGAATCATCCTACCACCGGCGAAAATTATACCTACCATCACCATACCTGCTGTCAGCAACCACACCATCTTTTTATTGCATTAGTCTATGAGTAACTTGTCTTACGGAAGGATAGAGGCGGCATTTAGAGAAAAAACAGGACAAGTGTGAGTAGGACTCGCGCCCTGAGGGTTCCGTCTCAAATCTGTGCCTGACTGCCCGCGGCTTCACTCAAGTGAAACGCCTATGAATTTACACTTCCGGAAGAAGACGAAGGACAAACTTAACTTAGCAGTTGAGAAAAATACCTCTGGAGAGTGAAGGATGGACCGATTTGAAGGAAATCAACTAAATGTTACTTCAAGATACGGCCTATAAACTGATTCCGGATTGAATGACAAACTTAACACTGCACACAGTGGAAAAAAAAAGTTAACCCTAAAAAAGGTGAACCTACCTAAATGGCAATTACCTGCCAAAAAGAGTTAATAAAGAGGCCTTGCTTGCCGAATTAGAAAAGACATTAATGAGACGACGAATGAAAAATTTAATCATTGAAAACATGTAGCATTGGTATCCAAGTTCAGATTTGTGTAGATATCTATTTAAAAAACGACACTAATACCTAACAATGTGCGTATGACACATAACAAAAAGCCATCACAATAACTAACTACAAATAATACTGTAAGTAGTTAGTCTTTCTTGTCATCATTTTCGGCTTCATGTCCCGCCACGGCGCACAAATTGAACATATTGCCGCGCACGCGATCGTCCACCAGGAACAGTGCTATAGCTGACAGCGCAGGCGCCACCTGGAATTAAATGTAAGTAAAGTTTAATTAAATTACAATCAAAATTAAATAAAAATACAACGTTTGAACGAAATCTGCTTTAAATTAGACCAGGGCCCTATTTAATTTAACTGTCAATGTGAAATATATGCCAAAAAAATAACATAATGTCACATTTTCACGATAAGTGCTGATAAAGATCCTACTTAAAAGAAAATCTTAAAAAAAAAACAGATTTTCGGATTGTAGTTTTACTAAATAAGACAAACTCAAACTCAAAGCATTTATTTCAATTAAACCATTTAATGAATTGTCAATGGGTCAGTCAGTCAGAAATATGAAGCTAGTTGCCCATTCCAAAGCTTATGTAGATTCTTATGGAGAAGAACGGGCAAGAAACTCCACGGACACTCTTTTAAATCATAATATTGTTATTAAATAATGGTTACATTATTCATGTTGAAATTATATATGTGAGAATAATGTAGAAAGACGTGCACGTAAAAAGCGTCCGTAATAAAAACAATTCAAAAATTAAAATAAGCCGTGACAGCTAACAGATGACCCGGCGCCCGTTCACGAACATGACGAATAGATCAGTACCGTTTGACTCAACCATTTTGAAGGGAACTTAACGATCCGACACACACGCCACCACATGCCGAAAATTGAGTTCTACAGACTTTTCTGAAAAAGCAGATGAAATATGACCACTCTTAACAATCTGATTTTGACATACTGAATAGGAACCTCACATCCCTACTATCCATTCACTTCAAAATCTGAAGGAATCAATAACATAACTCCCTAGTGAATTTTTACTCTACGGCCCGTATTACAGAACCTCACTCAAAACTCAAGCATTACTTAAAACTCGTTTGGAGCCTTTTGATTGTTTGAAACTAGTTTTAAGTAATGCTTGAGTGTTGAGTGAGGTTCTGTAATACGGGCCTACATTCCTCTGTTAAGCTCTTCCTTATAAGCTTTTGATTAAACGGTACAATACAGTTTAAAGTGAAAAACTTTAAAAAGTAAAGTTAGGCTTGAAACGCCTCGTTGTGTTCCACGCGCGCCTCAAAGAGTGTCAGCGAGTGAAGGGGTCCGATGAGACCATTGCCTGCCGGGGTTGCGGGAAAGTCCGAAAGGGATACCGTGGCCCCCTGGCATTGCACAGGCAACAGAAGGAACACGGGTGGGTTTTAGTCAGTAAGAGTCTGACACGCCCTCCCGCTCCACCCAGAGCGGGAGACGTCATTTGATGATTTCCCACCCAAAAAAAAAAAAAAAAAAAAAAAGGCTTTAAACGCCTGTATAAAAATAAAACAGTAGGTATTCTCTTCATATACTTTATGGTTCTCTACAAGATAATGTTGCTCAGATTGGCACATTCAAAAATACTAATGTTAGGTTGAGTATCTTTAAACGTATTCATATATCTATAAATTGATGTGTTTACGATCAAAGCGTTTAGAATGATAGCAATTTATTTGGCAGACGCCTTCTTGTTCGCACCGTGAGTCACGTCTGAATTGGCGTCTGATGAGTGTGGCCACTGCACCGTGTCGCAATAACGTCACTCTTCATAACACCTTGCACAACATTCAAGGCGTACGCACTATTTGATGCATCATTAAGGGTCTATCCACACATATCAGGGCCGTGGCACACGCAAGGCAGGTACTGAAACTCATTCGCCGGTCCGGTCGACAATGATGTTCTGCTAATGAAGCTGGCAAAAATTGCCTGCACTGCGCCACCTACTACAGTTCTTCGCCAGCTACTTGAAAGACTGACAGCAATACGTTGACTACAACAAGGTCGAATCCGAGCCATACTACACCAGGTCAGGCGTGAGCCAGGGCAGCAATTTGGATCCTCTCGAATTTATTTTAATGATAAATGACTTACCTGACGTAGTCAAACATAGTTTATGTTTATTGATCGTTTGCAGATAATCTCAAATTGCTGCTCGAGGTCAAAAGTGAGTCGGACTGTGAGAGAATGCAGGAAGACATATATATAGAGTGGTAGAGTGGAGTCATAAAAATAAACTCTATTTCAACACAGCGAAATGCTCAGTGATGACATTTACGCGCGCGAAGATTGCCTTAGCCTACGACTGCTTACCCCGGATCTAACTTTCCGGGATCATATAGTTAAGATTTGCAAGAAGGCGTACAGAAACCTGGGTTTTGTGCTGAGACAGTCGCAGGAATTCACAAACGTTACCACGCTCAGGGTGCTATATGACGCTTTGGTAAGGAGTCACTTGGAACACAGTGCGGTGATTTGGGCTCCTCATGAAGCGAAATACAATGTCATGCTGGAACGAGTACAGAATAACAAGACACTTGAATTTTAAACTTTATAGGGTTTACCCATTTTACCCGCTGATGTATTTTACACTGTT
This sequence comes from Xanthia togata, assembly GCA_963853775.1. Lineage (NCBI taxonomy): Eukaryota > Metazoa > Arthropoda > Insecta > Lepidoptera > Noctuidae > Xanthia > Xanthia togata. Next base: position 19,710,864 of record OY970798.1, on the reverse strand, counting down.
TGTACTGGGTATGGCGGGGTATAACGATCTCAGAGTGCGCCGAGAATTTACACTAGCGGCGTATGCGCTAAAGTTCCTGCGTGGATTAGCTCATAACCCGGGTGTGCTGCGTCACCTGAAGCTGTGCGTGCCGGTACGTGCGGAGGCGGCGGCGACCGCCACTGCTGGCCGTGGCTGCTGCCAAAACCAATCTACTGTCAAAAACACCCGCACAATATGTTTACTAAACGAAGTGCATGAGAGAATTGACATATTTTTGCGCAATCTGAGTGAATTCGCAACAGTTTTGTTGAATTTTGTTAGTTATATTTAAATATTAAGTTAAACTAAAATATTAAATCAGACATATTACTGAATAAGTAATATGTCTGATTTAATATTTTAGTTTAAGATTTTATAGCATTGAAAAAAAGTTACATATTATACTTATATTTATATGAAATATAGTATGTAGTCTGACTTCAGATTGTGTTTTTAAAAGAGTTTAACGTTGCTTGGCATTTTTAATGTTTTGATTTTTAAGTATTAGCAGTACTTAAGTTGATTTTTCAATTTATTTGGTGTGCGTTTGCAAACTACTATTGTATTAGGGTCATCCTGTAAAGATAGTGTGTGTAAGTTTAATATTAATAATAAAATGTGACCGATATTTTTAGCATTGAAAATGCTTTTTCGATCGCTTCAGTAGATCAGTAAGGTACTCGTTTTCAAGAAAAGTGCGACTAGCGTCCTCAATAAAATTATTAAGATAGAGAAATGAAAATGCGTGTGCGTGTGTGAGAACAGATGCGTTACTGAAAGGGTTACAATACTGCAAAACATTTTTTTTAAATGTTTTTATAATATATTATAGTGATTTAAAAATATTTTTCAAAGAATCTTAAACTTCTTAAAAGCGAAACGAGATATCGAAAAAATAAAAATCCTGGAATATTTAAAGGGCTGCATTCTGGTTTCGATAAGATTATAATTAAGGATAGACGTTAAGATACAGACGCCATATTCTTTTATCAGGTCGTAATTGCCTGAAATGTCATTACATGGATGCATTCACAAATTCTCTTCAAGTGACCTCGAGAAGAGCCTTCTAAATGTAAATTCGACGGAGTCTGAGCAAAGCCCTCCCAACGCGCTGACTAGACTACGTAACTACTAGATTTACCGCGGCATAAGATTCTTAGTTCGTAAAATTCATACCGATACGACGTTTATTGTCAGACAAGAACAACCAACCAATAACGGCTATCAACAGGCTTGGGGACAGGTCATTATCAAAGAAGTAGGCCTAGGTCGCTAGGTGACTTTGCTTTTTTTATTATTATCTGACAAGAAGTCACTCTGTCCATCCTTTGAACATAAATTAATCATCCACTTTTTATGACACCTACGGACATGAGTTCCAACGAGTCGTTGTTTTAACATTTTATCATGCATTGGCACCGTAAAAGAACTGCCATTTAACTCACCCAATGGATCCACATGGCCCACGTAGTGTAAGCTCCTGAAGGTAGAGGCAGTGTGCCCACATGCATCAAGTGTGACATCACCACGCTTCCTCTGATCAGTGCGATGGGTGTCCAGCACAGTAGGTTCACCACCGTTATAACTGTTACACTCTGGAATAACGTAAAAACAATTAATTTTTCAAACTTCTTGTAAAATTCCAACTTTTTGTCTATATCTGGATGAAAAGGAAAGCAAATCCTGCGCGGTGATTGCGTACAACATATTAGCAATGGCAATGCCGTCATTTTGACAGATCAACAACATTCTTTGCGTTATTTACCTTAGTTGAGCAGACGAAATTTTAAGACTTAAATTTTGAAACTTATAAGAAATTCAATAAATTTCCAATTTCCTTCAAAATCTTTCGGATTGCGATAAAAAGTGTATTACGGCATTACCCCGCCGGTTGAAATATTAAGTATTTTATCATAAGTGCCTGATGCCTGCTAACTGCCTCGTTAGTCTAGTGGTCGCAAGGCGCTACTGCTGCGCATGAGGTACTGGGCTCGATTCCCAGGTCGGGAATAGTGTTTCCATCAGGAATATCTCAGTAGCAGCCGGGAGTCTGGATTTGTGCCCGGTGGATGGCAATAGGCTATTATATGGGACTTAAACATAACAGGCGAAATGTGAGTGTTACTATAGTTACTACTCTGCCTAACGCTTCAAGGATTACAGTTGTGATGTTACGTATGTTACATTAGAGGTTTTTTTTATTTTTATTGTCATAATAACCTGACAATTTTTCCAGGAGCTCCACTACATTTACATCAGCATTCGATGGTAAAGATTTTCTTTTAAACTCACCCGAGTTACATTTTGATTCCTCATTGAGCAAGGCAATTTCCTCTCCAACATACGAGCCCATATCAGCATCAGCATCCTGTAACATGTAGATCCATTGGAAATACAGCTATACGTACTGTTTAGAAACCCAATATTTTTCTAACAAATCAATCAAAAATCTTTTTTTTAAATTACATATTCGTTTACTTAGATGACCTACTCGTTGACTTAAGGAAGATTGTGCAAGGATCACAATTGTTTTTAATACCTTAAGTTTATTTATTTGCATAGATTGTAATAGGTACTTGAGTACCTATTACAATCTATGCAAATAAATAAACTTTACTTTATGGTATTTAATCATTATTCTTTGGTTACAGAAATTGGGTCGACTTCTAATGAGTGCCTCGTTGTTAATAGCTCCTGTCAGTCTTAACTAGGTACTGTACTGCGCTAATTGCCTGCCATTATAAATCGAAGCTGTCTTCTCCCAATGGGAATTGCTATTTAATTGACGTGACTAATTTGCATTACAAGTTAAGCCTCTGTGATTTAGTTCAGTTAGTTTACTCAACACAACTTGATGCAAACGGAAATTGGTTTGATTAATTAATTACTTAATAACGATGGACAGTTACGTTGACCTATTTTGGAATACTATTACTAGATTTGATCTTAATATGCTTTCGAAAAACTTCCAATACTCACATGACGATGGTAGGTTTAACGCTTCGAAGAACAAAAATAGCTATTATGAAGTTCCTCTGCCAAGTCTCTGGTAACACCATGTCGAAGGTGCATGATGTGCATTGGAAATCAAACCCATATTTTCCAACTCCAAACAGTGGTGGAATAGAGTAGAGACCAGAAAAGAACACACAAAGACAAACATATAGGTAGTAGTGGTTCTTTTGTATCTGCCAACCTTGAAGAATATGAAGCAAGTATTAATAAAAGAATAAAAATGAAACAGTATCAAATAATGCAATACTTACCGTAAGTAATGTATTTTGCAACAACATATCTTTCAATACAGACGTGAGTCAGGCATTCGACCTCGAACACTGCCAAAAACGTCTCCAGGAAAGCAAAAAGTTCACAAGAGAACGTTTCAAATCCGTACAAACTGAAAGGTCAGTACACTTACAGCCATTAGGATGCACAAAGTATTACAGTCCAGATTAAACATTGTGATGATTAAGATGAAACATTTAAAAAAACTGTGAGCATAAGAACATTAATACCTTGTTAACAAAAGAAAAAAACACAAGAAGCTATGTTGCATTATAAATTAAACAAGACGTTGAGAATATGTAAAGGCAATTAATCAGGGACGAAATAATTTGCATTTTTACTGCACAACAAACAACCTTCACGATCTAAATGTATCACAATGACTAAACGAATAAACAAAAGGTATTGCAAATCAAATGCTCCCTTCCAACTTACTTTTCCACGTATTTGACAAGCGGCAGGTGCAAAAACGTCGGTACAATACGTCTGATACAGGCTACCACGGTAAAATTAGCCAGATTACGATAACTCTCATCAAATCGAAGGTTTGTAAACAGGAGAGTTACGCTTATCCAAAAACTTAATATGACTGACAATAGGCCTGAAAAGATTACATCTTTGAACAAAAAAGGATCTTATAGAAAATCAAAATTGAGATGAAGATCAATAAAGTAAAGAGTTTTTGTTACCTGTGACAAAGAAACCTTGTTGCAAAACGATTCTCTCGTCATTATCAAATACTTCATTCCAAACACAAATTTTTGCGTGGTTCTCACTATACTCGTATCTTACCGATGTCATCTTTAAACACGGGTATATATGTATCAAAGATCTTGAAGAACCTACTGAATTTTTGAGGTTACTGATTTTTCAGATTTGCAATGGAGGCAAAAGATGTCAATGCTTGCACTATATGAGTCTAGAAGACGTGTGGCAAGATTCGTTTAGTGCCTGATGTATGCAGTGTGCGAAACATGAATCTCAAGTTGCATCTGGGCCTTCAACCGGTTACTTCATGCTCTGCCTCACCTATTGTTTTACCAGAAGTACTTTGAAGAATAGTGTGTGAATGTACCTACTGGGTAAACGACGACGCAGTTAAATGCTGGAGGTTTAAACACAAGTAGATCGTGTCTATGGAACTTAACCTTTTATTATAAGCGTAGGGATATACATTTCAAATGTGTACACAATTATTTTATAACATCATGGACTGCCGCTGATCTTTTCTTGGGAGGGCGTCATTTGAAATACTTCTGGTACCCTTAGGAGGTGAAGTATGCAAGGGCTCTCCTCCATCTTGCTAAGCTCTGTTATACCGCTTGGCGCGTTCTGGTTGAAGCAGGGCATAATGTTTACGCATGCGTCCAAGGAGTGCAGCGCGCAGCCTCTCGTCACCGGCAATGAACCATAGTACTGGAACACTTGTTGCTGCCTGGAAAAAAAGATGTTCTTATATCGAATCGTAAACCTTAGATTGAGATAAATTCGACTCTCAGATTTCGAATAAAAATTAAATGAGTTTGAAAAATATAGATCATTTCAAATTTTGAATCTAACAAGATAGCATCCTTACCTCTGACGCAATGGGTGCAATTACCGCCAAAGCAGGTGGCACATGTGGTCTGTATCCATATATAAGTAATGGCAGCCATTGCCAACCAACCAAAATGGCAGCAGGTATCCACAGTGCTAACGTAGCTACACACACGGCGTGAATACTCTGGAATTTATATCAATAAGATAACGTTAAAATGTAATACACTAATTATAACTTCTCTACATATTTACGTGGAAAGATTCTCAGAGATTGTCATGGATATTCCAGTTGGCCGAGAATTCAAATTCTTTGGAATATACTTGCCAACTATGGCTCGTGATGAGTAGATGTTAATTTTACTTCATAAATCAAAATAGAGATATTTTATTTATTCATATTATTTGGAGTAACCAATTTATTTTACTGTAGGTATATCAATTGCTGCATCAAAATCAAACCATATCTAGAAGAAATGAATGAGCAGTGGATGATTTTGTTACCTGTGTCAGCCGTGTTTGTTCCTTTTGTTGTTCTCCTTTGTAGAATATTCTTTCCAATCGGACCGCCTTTCCCATATAGTAGAATCTGTCAACAATACTAAACCTGATTAATTCATCTCATTTTCAATGTGTAATAAATATTTAAACAATGTCCACTTACATAGCAATGACCGGTATCACCCCACAAACAAGGATGTAAGGGATGCTAAAACCTATATGTTTAGCTCCAGAAAATAACGACGGCCAGAGGAACGTGCAAGATGTTCCGGTAGAATCACAAGAATATTTTCCATAACCAAACAATGGAGGAGTGGCGAATAGAACTGAATTAAACCAACTGAGGCCAACCAGTGACCAATAGAATCTCGTGTAGAGTGATCTTTCTGAAATATAAACAAACATAAATTGCAACAAAAACAGCTGTGAGAAAACACACTACATTATATTCAATTAGCATACCTACCACGTCTGTAGTACTTTGCTAATAAATATCGCTCCAAAACTGCCACAAATAAAGCAGTCATTTGAAAGACACCAAAGAATTGATTCAAAAATGCAAATAGTTGACAGCACGAAGGACCAAAGAGCCATCTAGAACAATATTAATTTTGTAGTGGTACTGAATTTTCGTTCGGATAATATTGAAATAGCACAACATACGAGTAAGTAGAACATTTACCTTTTTGCTACAGCCGATGATCCCGCAAATGGAAATCCGACGAGATTTCGACCAAGTGATGCTGTGCACAGATTGAGTACCAGAATATGACTCCTAAATACGAGCAGGTGACTGTGGATGAATGTGGCAAAAAGCCAACCGTTAAGCAGCACCCCGAACACACCTAATGAATTATAACCCACATTAACATAATATAATGCAATGACACTTCTCTCGAAATTTATGGATTCGTGACTCGTTATAAACTAATTAGAAACTAACCGAATACAAAAAGGCAAGCTCCCAGTAGCAGTTTGTAAGAACCATCGAAATAATACCACGGACACTCATCTTCGAGATCCTCAAACAAGGTTTGCATATCTGGGGAACAAGCACTTGAAATCACTGCGCGTCAGGCACCGCGGAAAGTGTTCGGGAGGTGATAGTAATGTTTATTGGGCATTTAGATATATTTTTTTATAAACTCATAAACGTCCACGTAGTTCAAGTGGTTACAGAGACTGGTCAGGTTGTCGAACCACCGCGTAGGAACTCGCTACGACAAAGGGAGTGGATCTAGTTACATTCCCTGACGCCACTTTGTGCGCGCCATCGAGGGCGTGAACGTGCCGTATGTCCTGCTACGGTGAACAAGCTGAAGTAGGGAGGTACTTCACGAAACATGGAAATAAGTTGATGTGGGTGAACTTGGCAGATCATTTCCGAGCAGAGCCTAAAAAAATGTGAGTTCTATTGGCATGCGGGTGAGTTCTAGAGTTCCGTATACTTAAAAAAAATTGTTCTGGCTTTTTTACCTTAAAAAAGTGGAATGAAAATATGCTTTGCTAACTTCCGCTAGCAGATCATTTTCTCCAAAATTAAAAATTTGAAACTGATCTTATACTTTTCCGAAAGAGTTCTGCTAAACTATTTAAAAAAAAAAAAAAACGAAAATAATGACCTGTTACTAGAAAAAGACAATCATTTTGGTAAAATAATCGTGAATGACATAATTTGTGAATTTTCGTAGATTCTTCGGGCTATTACTAGTAAGCAAGATCCCAGTAACAGAAAAAAATAAAAGCAGAAGTCTCAACACATTATCAGCAGAACCTTGTGAAAAAGATAGGTTAGGTGAAATCGAGATTTCATTTAGTGTTTAAGTAAGTAGTATCAAAAAAGAATTTGATTAGGACCGAGGAGCAGGAACTCCTCGTTTCCTAATGCACCTATAATAGAACTATCTGACAGTATAATATAAAAATCTAGGAAACTCACTCAGGTATCAGCAGAGCGTGGTTGAAAAGTTAGATTAGTAGAAATCCAGATTCAAATGTGTGTTTTAATTAGTAGGACCATAAAAAACAAAAAAAAAAGGGCACTGAGGAACCGGTAGTCTTCGTTTCCTGATGCATCTTTAAAAGAGCTATCGGAGGATATGAAACAGGAACCCAGAACTCTGACCCAGGTATCAGCAGAGCATAGTTTAAAAGTAAGATTAGAAAAAATCAAGATTTAATTCAGTGTTTCAGTAAGCAGGCCCAAAAAAAATATTGAGTAGCACTGAGGAGCGAGAACTCCTCAATTTTCGATGCATCTATAATGTATCAATTATAAAACATGATTGAATAGTCCAAAACTCTCACTCAAGTATCAGCAGAGCATGGGTAAAGATTTAAGTGAGTAGAAAATGACATTTAATTCAGAGTATCTGTAAAAAATATTTCAAATAAATTAAGTAGCACTGAGAAGCCAGAACTCCTTGTTTCCTAATGCAACAATAACATGACAATGCGAAAACATGATTGAATAGTCCAAAACTCTCACTCAAGTATCAGCAGAGTATGGGTAAAGATTTAAGTGAGTAGAAAATGACATTTAATACAGAGTATCTTTAAAAAATATTTCAAATAAATTAAGTAGCACTGAGAAGCCAGAACTCCTTGTTTCCTAATGCAACAATAACAGGACAATGCGAAAACATGATTATTTAGTCCAAAACTCTCACTCAAGTATCAGCAGAGCATGGGTAAAGATTTAAGTGAGTTGAAATTGATATTAAATTCAGTGTATCAGTATAAAATATCAAAAAGAAAAATTAAGTAGCACTGAGGAACCGGAACTCTTCGTTTCCTGATGCAGTTTTAAAAGAGCTATCGGAGGAAATGAAACAGGAACCCAGAACTCTGACTCAGGTATCAGCAGAGCATAGTTTAAAAGTAAGATAAGAAAAAATCAAAATTTAATTCAGTGTTTCAGTAAGCAGGCCCAAAAAAATATTGAGTAGCACATGGGAGCGAGAACTCCTTGACTTTTGGGGCATCTATAACAGAACAATCAGAAAACATGATTAAATAGTCCAGAGCTCTCATTCAAGAATCAGCAGAGCATGGGTAAAGTTTTAAGTAGGGTGAAATTAATATTTAATTCAGTGGATCATTAAGAAAAATCAAAAAGAAAAATTGAGTAGCACTAAGGAACGAGAACTCTTCGTTTCCTGATGGACCTCTAAAAGAGCTATTGGAAAACATAAAACAGGAATCCAGAACTCTGACTCAGGTATCAGCAGAGCATGGTTAAAAAGTAAGATTAGGAAAAATCAAGATTTATTTCAGTGTTTCAGTAAGCAGGCCCAAAAAAATATTGAGTAGCACTGAGGAGCCGGAACTCCTCGATTTTTGATGCATCTATAATAGACCAATGAGAAAACATGATTAAATAGTCCAGAGCTCTCACTAAAGTAGCAGCAGAGCATGGGTAAAGATTTAAGTGAGTTGAAATTGATATAAAATTCAGTGTATCAGTAAAGAAAAATTAAGTAGCATTGAGGAACCAGAACTCTTCGTTTCCTGATGCACCTTTAAAAGAGCTATCGGAAAACATGAAACAGGAATCAAATTCATAGCATTTATTTCAATTAAACCATTTACAGCCACTTTTGAATAGTCAATAAGTGGGTCAGTCAGAAATAGGAAGCTGGTTGCCCATTCCAAAGCGTAGTTGGTACCTATGGAGAAGAACGGGCAAGAAACTCCACGGACACTCTTTTAAATAAAAACGTTTGATACAAAATATTGGTTACATCATCATTCATGTTGGAATTATGCTTGTGAGAACAATGTAGAAAGACGTGCACGTTCGTAAAAGCGTCCGTAATAAAAAGAAAAAAACAAAGAGCCATTAAAAAAATTAAAATAAATTAAAATAATCCATGGCAGCAAAGAGATGACCAGTCCCATCTGACGGCGCCCGTTCACGAACATGACGCATGGATCAGCACCATTCAGCTCAACCATTTTGAAGGGAGCTAAATGATCCAACACACGTGCCACCATCAGCGAGATATCTGAGTGAGCATGACATACTCACAGCCGCCAGGGCACATTCAAGTCAATGAAATAATTACATATTACCCGGTAAATGGTAGTAGTACTCACACCTGTGCTATGCAATTATGTAATACAAAGGAGATTGAGTTTATACAATACAAAGATGGTCTTACAATCTTCAGCAGCTCCAACAGTATCTTCAAAATGTTAATCAATTAGTTGTGGTGGTGGAGCAGGACCAGCAATAAGCCAAGCATTTTTATCAGTGATGTAATCCCCCAACTTATAATATACCTGCTTGCATAGTGTGCGTTTTATACAAGATTTAATTTTCGTCTCATTCAGTTTAAGTATGTGGGGAGGAATTTTATTGTAACATTTAAAACAGTATCCCATGAAAGATGAATCTACTTTACCCAGTCTGAAACCCGGTTGAACTAATAGGTCCCTATTTCTTGTACTATAATTATGTCTATTAAGGTTTTACTAAATTGAGCGCAAGTTTTCCAAGTTCGTAATGCCCAAGTTTCAAGAGTAAGGTTTCATGATCAACGCAATGAGCGCTGAGCATGAGGTCCTGGGTTCAATTCCAGGGTCGGGCAAAGTGTCCGGGCTGTTTATCCGTCTGGAATTTCTAAGTAGCAAATGTTGGTCTGGATTTGTGCCTTGTTGATAGCAATATGGCGAATATACCTCTGCCTAACACTTCGGGGAATACAGGCTTGATGTTATGTAATGTTATATTCTGTTTTATTTTCAAAATTTCCTCAAATACAGACACCAGCACCAACCTACCTAACTTTCAACCCTATGCTTTTGTGATAAAGTTGAAAATCTTTTAAATAAATTTGACAGATGGTAGTAGGTTGATGTGCTGGCGTCTTTACTACTACAATAAAACCTCTAAATATAATTTTGTCATCCATAACTAGGATTGTAAAATGGGTTGGAGACCGGAGTAGTGTGTCATTAGGTATTAGTTTGTTTGTTTTGTTTATTTTAATTTTATTGACATTTTATTCTATTCTGTTGCAGTATTGTGAAATTTTATTTTATGTATTATTTTGGGTTTTTCCTGAATTAAATGTCTTTTATTTTTTTACAGGCCATAAAAATATTGTCTATGATAAAAAGTACCCAAAAAAAAAATCCAGGCAATATTTTATTACGACGTCAAATGTTATATTCATTCAATTATCTAAACAAAGATTGAAGTTTTTGCTGAATACAACAGAATTTCAACATACACATATTTTAATGTCTGTGGGTTACTGTTTCTTCTAGATTTACAGACACCAACAACTGTAAATAGAAAGAGCTATTTTAGCTCGTAGATTAGTTATGAAAACAAATGTAAAAATAAAATGTGCTTTTAACATTCATTTAAAACTAATTTAACTATAGTTTTTCATCAGGCAAATTAAATTAATCTACTACCTACATAGATAAATCTCCCGGTAAGTTATGAAAAACCACCGCAGATGTTTTTCTATATATTTAATCTGAGCACTGAGCTCTTAATATACATATTTCATTTTACACTGACTTAAAAATAGTAATGTACCCGACCTATATTTATATCATAGACATATGAATTCTTTCCAGTTGTCACGTCTTCGTCGTTCACACGGTTGTAGAACGAGCTCAGGTAACCGCTGAATAGTGTGATACGAGAACGTCGAGAGGCGCACAGAACTTGTTCGTAAATTACCTGATAATCTATACGTTATTGGCAACGCCCCGGAGGAATACGTCAAGTCCGTGTACGTAGTTCACGCGGCTGGCACACTTCTATCGGACTCGTTAATTGCGGAGAAGATCGCGTACGTTTTTGGCTATGTTGTACTTTTAACCGATCACTGCCTAGCTGTTATCAAACTCGCTGATTTGTATATTCGCATTGAGCGCGCTGTGCAGTGCCGTCATCGGGCGGGTCGCGGCAGGATGTTGTCGTTGGAGCAATTGTCGCAAATGGTGAAGGAACACCTCGGACTAAGCGACTATATCGATGGCATACAATATACGTGTAAATGGACTATCACCGAATCGCCCTTGAGTGGCCGGGGCCTAGTCGCCACCGAAGATATAATGCCTGGAGAAGTACTGTTCGTTGACCGGCCTCTCATCTATGGCCCGCGAGCAGGCGTTGCCGTAGAACAAGGATGTACGGTGTGCGGGAAGTTAGACAGTGATACATTTTATAAGTGTTCAAAGTGTTCATTGTTGTTGTGCTCAGGACAGTGTCAGAATACAAGCGTTCATTTGAATGACTGTGGGATCATTTCTCGCTGGATTATCAACACGCCCGTTGAGGATATCGATGGCAATGTACTGTCTCGCGCATTAACACCAATAAGGGCTCTGATGTTAAACAAAGACCAAAGGATATTCCTGGCATCCCTGGAAGCACACAGTTTACCTCAACATGGTATTGAAATTCTAAACTTGAAGCAATATTACGAGATACCAGAAGAACAAGAGCAGCTAATGTTGTTGGCCTGTTGTGCTCTAGACACTAATGCATATCAAATTGCCACTCCGTACGGTAAAAAGGAAATGAGCATGCGTGGATTGTATCCTGTGTCAGGGTTGATGAATCACAACTGTGTACCAAATACGAGGCACTACTTCAACAGTGATCTTCAAATGACGGTCAAAGCTGTGAAGCCTATACGAGCTGGATCAGAGATATTTTCTTGTTATTCTGGACTTTTATGGGGAACGCCGGCTCGTCGAACCCACTTGTATAAAACAAAACATTTCTGTTGTAAATGTGAACGTTGTTCCGATCCCACCGAACGAGGGACCCTCCTCGGTGCCCTGAAATGTTTCTCGACAGATTGTCCGGGATATTTACTTCCTATAGAGCCATTGAAGTGTTCAAGTGCCTGGCGATGTTTGCAATGTGACATGCGAGTTCCTAACGAGAACGTTCGTGCCATACAGGGGGCCCTCGGAAGTCTTATGGGTTCATTGAATTTTGAAAATGTACAAGATTTAGAAAGTTTTTTAGTCAATCGAATAACGAAATATGTCCCGAAGACGAATCAAATCGTGATCGACCTTCAGTGTCGTTTGATATGGGCGTTCGGCGAAGTTGAAGGATATCGCTGGCACGGTAAGCTACATAGTCAAAATTATTATTAACTGAAAATATGTTTAGATCTTCTGATGTTTTTTCAATAACAATTTGATTTACACAATAGTAAAAGAGTAAATCATTCGTTTTTAGGTTAAGATCAATCAAATAATCAGATACAAAGATAGTTTATCGTTATCTCGTCTATGTTTTGAAACACGCCGCGTTTTGACATTGAAGTGTTTACTAAGACTTCTATAAAAACGTAACTGAACTCAAAAATATTCTGTAAGCAGTATTTTATGGGTAATGTACAACTAATCATTGATGGGGAATGAGTGACGTCAGGAGCTCTCGATTGTTCCTTCAACTGTGTCGATAAAGGCTTGCGGTACTAATTTTGTAATAATTATATTCAGCTCAAGTACAGGTAACATTGCAATCTCGTTAGAATGCGTCACTTCCTATAGCACGTCAAACATTGTATGCTATTAATGGCCGCCGACGTCCCGCGCCTACCTGCCGAGTGCCACCTACCTGTAAAGAGGGAAGCTGATCTACCGAGTTACTATAATTAATAGTACTACGTGACTGAAGCGCGAAGCTTATTGTGTTATATACAATAATATTAAGTAGATACAATTAATGGTTGAGAGATAAATCTCTTTACGTAAGGCCTTTTTTTCGTAAGTTGACGTGGAGTTTGAGAAAATCAAATACCTGTGCTGATTCAAAGACCGGCTGGCTATAGAATAGCTAACCTTGTACAGTCACGAGCACCAACATGCATACACTTAGCAAATTTTAAAAGTGATTTTCTCCTTCTGTGTTGATTGAAATTTAGTGTTATTACGAACATAGTATATTGGAACCTATACTATTATGGATAGGAATATTTCAAAGTTGCAATCGTAATTCCCCGAGTAAATCGCTTTTGCATTTTGCCAAGTGTTTACATATTATTGCTCGTGACTGTACACGTATTTGCAATAAGTACCAACATCATGCATTTTATACGTTTCAAAATAAACGTATTTTCATCCCTTTTCGCTTAGGTTAGGCATTTATATGGTGAAAAACTGTGCTGAGATGAACCGCGTATTTCATTATCACAGGTAGACAAGTACATTATGTACATATTAATTTACTCCAATCAGACGTTTCCCACGACCAGCTGCATGAGAATAGAACTGTAGGATAACAAGGATTCAACCAATTACGTGATAACTACACCCCGCGCCATCTTTATACTTCTACATAGTATATATATATACCCATAAATATCTATACTGCTTCTGAGTGCAGTTGCACTGAAACACGATCCGTTACACATTTAAATGATTAATTATACCTAATTCTTTAAACACATAAATTGTACAGAGGCGGACTTTATTGCCGTAGTTATCCAAGTCAGTGGGACAAACATTGATAGGCGCACTTCCGGGATTTGTGAGATAGTCTTGATTATAATAATAATTCTTTAATTCACTAAAAGCCTGATTTTATAAAAAAAAATGTTTTGACTAAAGCATAAAAGGCTTGTGACTTATTTTTATTTGATAAGGATTATATTAGGTTTTCTCCAATATCGACACACACAGTGCATTCATAGACACAAGTCTCAAATGCTTGAAATCGTAGACTCTAAAGAAGCTAAACAAATATTTTTTCCGTGTAGCAGCCAATTATGGCATCAATTTACACATAAGTATAGGCTACAATAAATGGCAATAATGCCGCAAAGTACGGACATTCGAATAATTAGCTTAACTATTTTTACAACTGTGATATAATATCAATGTTTGGCAACGATACAGACAACAAACGAGTTATGAGAACCCATGTTATAATTTACTTTTTTCACAAATCATAGTTAAGATATGATTTTTGAAAGGTGGTTACAGCTTTCATGGCTGAAGGACTGATAGGTACTTAGGTACCTACAAAGTTTAGTACTTTCTTAAAAATAAAATGTTTTATTGTATACAATAATCTTACGTTAGCTCATGTTTTTTTTTTGGAATGGCATCGAAAATTTACAATGAGTAACCACAGGCATGTGGTTACGCCTAGACAGGAACGGCCTGTGCCTGGTGACGGGGACCATCACGGGACAAGCTCGCTAAACAAACACTTCCACACAATAGGCATACGAGGGGGGTCCTCTGTGCAGGTCATCCATAATAGAACAGAAACCCTCGGGTCACCCAGATCTTACACAGATTTTCTGAACAGACCAGGAGATTTAATTAATTTCTTGAGGGAGGTGGGTTGGTTGGAATAACCAGTGAACGAAATTTTTGTTCACTGGGAATAACCACCAAACGGCCGCCATGGCCCACGCACAATGGTCCACCTGACGGACTAAGTGCGTACACCAAGTCCTATAACATAGAATATACCTGTGGACGTTTTAAGCACCAAGGAACTCCCACTATTGACAAAGCTTTGAAAGCTTAGGTACTACACAATCCAAGATGTTCTTAATAATTAGTACCTAGGTACTACAATCGGTCACCTAATTGTTATTTTGTAAGATTTTCTTTATAAGTATACTTAAGAATTTTTTTATACTGCATGTTGACATAATGTATGCCTAATAGACAGAAGATAATATAACTGCAATTTACCTAACATCTGTCTGTATAAGCTATGCCCACAGTCAAAAGATTTGATTTATTTGAATACCGTTGCAGTTAGATTGGGCAGGAACCACAGAATAGATAAAAGAGGGTACAACCTACAATTTCTTTGAAGTGAAGTTCCTTATGAAGATAATACAAACTAATTTCCAAGTTATATTGTCATTCTACACCAGCTTCGAAAAACAATTTATGTACATTGTGTGCGCCAAGAGTTCCAATCAATTGTAAACTGCGCTCTGATTAATTAATACCGCATGCCAGTACTAACCGGTCGCTGCCAGCCAATATGTAAACATCCTGGTCTTGAATATCTTGCTGTTGACGTAAAACAGTGTAAGTGTAGTGGTAATTATACGTTAGTATAGACGGTACATCGACCCACTTAATTGAAGGAAGGATTGCGAAAACACAGCTATTGAAAATTGTTATTAAAATAGTTTTTTCGCTGACATGGGAAAGACAAATGACGCTCCTATTACTCAAACAGCTCACGCAATCACGCAAACTGTCAAGTAAGGAAACGGTTTGCACTGTAATAGCAAGGTGCTTAAGTTCAGAGTCCTAACTTATTAGGAAACTACGTTGATATTTATATAAAGAAAACGTAAGCTTTGAAGTTTTCAAAAACAATATTTATAACACTCAACAGTGTCTACGCTTACTATTATACCTAATATTATATCCCAAAACTGCTGTTGAAACTATTACCTTTGATGGCACACTTTAATTTTATTTTGTCTGTAATTATCGACCTATATCCACAAAACAAACTATTTATTAACAAACTGCACACTGAAAGCTTTCAAATGCACAATCCGTGATTGTTCTCTGGCTACCAAGCGAACGTTTTTTATTGATAGTTAAACATTCTAACTCGGCTTTTAGGTCGCAACGTGCAATAGTAAACTAAACATAAATCGCTAAACCGACGTACATTACGTCAGATTCGACACGTGACCTGGCTCCATGGAACAGATGAGATTTATTATTTCCAGTGGCTATTTTCATAGCGGGTCATGTACATTGAAGTCGGTGGATTGGCGGCGTCAGTCAGCCGCGGCGCGCTGCTCCACGCCATGCCCTCCAGCGCACTACCTCTCCAACGGCAGCCCTGACATGGCGCATCCAGCCGCCGACGAAACACCACTGTTGACGGCATACCTTGAAGAGCCTACACAACCCATCTGGACCATTAAACGATCCGGCCTCAGCGGAAGAGGATTATTTGCATCTCAAATAATCAAAAAAGGAACCTTCATCTTCAAGAACAACCCGCTGGTGGTGGCTCCACGCGCTGACCGTGCCGGTGACACTTACTGCTCCGTTTGCTACCAACACAGTAATTCTTGCTACGCTTGTGAACGATGCTCCCTGATGATCTGCTCGGAAGTCTGCAAATCATGTCAAGATCACGACGTTGAATGCAACTTCATTACAAACAACTGGAAGCTAAAGCCTAACTGCGACGGATATTCAGAAGTTCTCGCGAGAGTGCAGATCTATTTGCGTTTTCTAGTTTTGTCGGAAGAACACAAGTTGCTGTTATCTATCTTACAAAGCTGTACTATTGATACAAAATTCGAAGAGCTGGAAATATTGTGTACGAAATATGAAATACCAGCAGATCAGATTTCATTGATTAAATTCGTTCACTCTATAATTAAAATTAACTCCTTCAGGATAGCCAACAACACACACGACAGAAAAATACCTTTACGAGGACTGTTCCCATTATCAGCATTCCTAAATCACAGCTGTGTGCCAAATACTAGAAATGTGTTCAGCAACGACTACACTATGGCTGTGTACGCTACAAGGGACATTGAAGTCGGAGAAGAGATCCTGACGTGCTACACAGGACTTCTGTTGTGCACTCCAGCACGAAGATGTCAACTTTATAAAACCAAACATTTTTGGTGCAAGTGTGAGCGATGTAAAGATACTACAGAGATGGGAACGAAACTCTCTGCACTGAAATGTTTCAACAAGGAATGTGTGGGGATACTGCTTCCGATGTCGCCTTTGGACCCAAGAGTGGAGTGGTGTTGTGACAATTGTGCTTCTAGAACTCCTCCTGACGAAATATGTACGATTCAGAGCATTTTGGGAAGCTTGGTTGGATCCCTGGACCTGGATGAGCAATTCCGCCTAGAAACTGCTATCCTGGCAAGACTAGCTAATTTTATCCCTTACTCCAATCATGTTTTCATCGATTTGCGGTTGAGATTAGCATTGAAAATCGGATTTACGGAAGGACTAAAACTTAACGGTATTTCAAACTCAATTTGCTTTCGATGTACGGTATCAACAGTTTAACTAACAACTTGATAGATGTAACAACAAACGCTAAATTAACTGCAGCATATAAAATAATTAATATTATAAATAACGCTAAAAACCTTAAGTAATATCGTCCCTTAGCCAATCAAAGCATTGGTCTGCAACGTTTTCCGTGATAAAAGTTTCTTGTTGATGTTTTGCAAATAACCGGTGAGCCGTAACTAATAAGAACGACGCCCTACACTACACGGGTCTAAACTGACGCTAGCTGTCATCAAAATCAATTGAATCCAGCTTTCATAAGAATAACATGAAACGAGCCATAACGCTGTATCTATGATACATATAATGCCCGTTCTCACTAACACTCAGCAATAAAGAGACATTTAAATTGAATACGTAATTATTATGGCACTGTTGGCCTTTCGGCTTGAGCCGAGCTTGCGCCAGTGCGCTTATATTTAGGCATTTGGGACACTTAGGTCACTAGTGTGTGACAACGGGCATTAAGTATTGTGGTAGAATTCCATAAACAAAAAACCGGCCAAATACGAGTTGGACTCACGCACGAAGGGTTCCATCTATTAAAACGGCAAAAAAATCATGTCTGTTGTATGCTCCTTAAATATTTATTTTATTCTGTTTTTACCCTTTGGGTACGGAACCCTAAAAATGACACTTCGACATATGCTTCTTAAAAAATTGTAGCATCATCAACAAGTAGTCATAAAATTATCAGTCACCTTAATTAACCACAGCTGAAAATGTGTCGTTCCGCAAGACCGCTGCAATTAACTATCCTGTGAGAAACGGCTATCTAATAATATCACAGTCAGCATGTTTGGCTAGTTATTTGCGTAAGTAGTATACATAATATTTATAAGATTGCTATTATTGATCGTGATTTTTTGTTTGATAATAAATGGGTAAGCTCTTGACCTTGTAAATCGCTTCATGAAGCCAGGAAGTAGGTAATTACCCAATCAAAGCAAAGAGTTTACCCAGAAGATGCCTATTTAACTCTAACTTTGAAGATTATCGTATAAGTTAGGAATAAAGACGCTACAAGGGCAGAAAAAATACTTAGACGCTTGAGAGAGACGCACTGCACGTGTAGCATGACAACCATAGCTATTATCACAGTAGTCATTCTAAGCGTGCGTGATAAGCACGAAAAAATCCCGACTTTGCGACCGAAATTTAGGCCGCTTTCCGAATTAGAACATAATCGCTCACAGCGCTGACATCGATATTTGGCGTTCCGAGTAAGATATCACGATAATGACAGCTGAGGGCTGTCAACAATTCGGAACGCTCGTAAACGCACTCACAGTACTCGCTCAACGTCAAAACTTGCTTATCATATTTCTTTGTGTTTATACCACAAATTTCTTCTTCTTCTTTGTTTAGGTAGCGAACGGTAGCCAGAAGCACAATTTCGAAAATGCCACGTTAGTTTAAAGATATGATACGAGTCAAAACAAAACAGCACAACTGTCATTTTTAACAGCGCGCACGGTGATATTTGTAAAAGGCATGGTCGGCGTTATCGCAAGAAGGCGCACGTCATGACGTCATCTATGACGATTCAAGACGCAACGTTAACGCGTCCACGTTAATACGGTACGACTGTTAGCACGCTCAAATCGATTACATCGTAACTCGGAATGCAGGGATAGTAATCGCTATCTATGTTGAGACTTGGCCTGGAGTATTCTATCCTCACTTGATAGCACCGTACGAGTGAATGGTGTCGTGCAAACCGTCTGAAAATCAAAAAGAAGAAAATTGTTTCAGTCAAGGGACCATTAAGTCCCATATTTTGTATGCTAAGCTAAAAGTAAAACTAACTATATTTGTAAGCAAAATTACGTACGGTTAGTAGATACTACATAGTAGTGCAATGTAGGGAATATCTGCGTTTATTACGAGATTTATTTTCTACTAGCTGTTGGCCGCGAAAAGTAGCTTATGTCCGTTTACAGGTACCCATGTGCCAAATTTCATCCGAATCAGTTCAGCTGCTTTTGCGTGAAAGATTAACAATTAAACTCACTCACTTTCGCATTTATAATCCTAGTAGTTAAGATAAAAAAAAATGAAAGTACATATATTTCAAAATAAGAAGAAAACATCTCTTACTTTTTGCCTCGCAAGTCGACATGTATTTTTAGCTTAACACAAACAAACTAAACTGAATCTTTGAATCATTTGTTTTCATCACATGTCAGAATCGTTTTAACGTAATAGCTTTTTCTATAAATTTATTCCATTTTCAAGGTGAAAGAAAGATACACACAACATAACAAAATGAACTTTCAGTAGTTACCAGCATCTCATCGTAAACGATTACGACAAAGTTTCATTTTGACAGTTCGACAACATTCATTGTGTTTTTACGTTGTTGAGCAGATTTCTTTTTCGAACTTTTGTAGCAATGGATTAGCAATTTGTTTCAAGACGATTCAAATTCTGATTGATTGTGTATTATGTAATTAAGTACAGGTATTCAGTTTCAGTTAGATTCTCCAAGTCACACTTGGGAGTATAAAAATAATAGGAGTGGTATTTGTTATTTTTTATGATTTTACTTTTCATAACCTTTATCTGAAAGATAACCTTTTTTTTTATCCACAATGACAATTTTCTTGGCTTGCATCTCACCTGATAGTAAGGGTGGAAGCGAGCTTCACCCGGAATCAACCACAGAGGAACTGGCTATCTTACCCTCTAACTGCCGAATCACAACCATGCTGTTAACGTTGTTGTTATGGTGACAGACTTAGATAAGATGGTGGAAGCTAGCCAGGCCGACTTAGAACAAGCCCTACCACCAACTAAACCGAGCAGAAAGTTTTGCCCACACTGGGAATCAAACCCGGGACCTCTGGGTCTGAGACAGGCAAACCTTCCTTATAAACATAGGACAGTTCACTTTTACTCTTACAAAAGAAAAACTTCGCACGCAGGCGAAGCCGCGATCTTGGCTAGTTTCGAGCATCTTTGCAATAGACAGCTTGCGAACCTTTAACCTGGTAATAAATATTGGTACAAACATTATGACTGAAACCAACTGCGGCCGTATAATGTTTCTAGGACATGTTGCGGTCTCTACTATGTCAAGGTGCATTTTAACAATATGCATCTGTCATATATGTTTTAGAAAAGCTAGTTATTAGTTATATTTACTTCTAGCGTTCATCAAAACACTTGCAAGACTTATTAGAAATCTTTTCAAGGGTTCGATTCCCGGGTTGGTTAGTGTTTTTCGATCAATGGCGAAATGTGGGGTACTAATAGGTAGGTACACCTAAGCTCTGCCTAACCCTTCGAGGAAAACACGCGTGATGATATAATATGTAAAAAAAACATGCCATATTATGGGATGTTGTATGATGGACATGTTGGATGATGGACATACATATTTATGGGAAATACTCGATTCAAAAAGTTTTTTCCGCTATAAAGCCACATCGTTACTTTGATTGCCAACTGACTAAGTAGTCATTGTTCATCAGAAACACAAAATGTAAAAATGAATGGCCCAGTTTTCCTTTGCACTATATTTTAACCTTTGGAACTATGCCAGTATTGTAAATCGATTCAATCGTCAAAGTAACACATAAAAAGAGTCTGATCCAACCGTAGTTTACTACAAGGTAGCAATTAACGTTCTTGGAATTGCCTATTGTTTTCTGTAGTTGTTTTTCTGGAGTTTGGCTGTTAGCTGCAGCACTTTATAATAGAATATAATAGATATGTCTGTCTGTCTGTCTTCTTAGGCTTGGAAGACAGACAGACAGACAGATCTGATTTACATAATATAGGTAAGACAGAAAGCGAAAGGAACCTTCAAAGTTGTTCATAATGATAAGTTAAGTCACGTTCACGTGTTAAAACACGTGACTGTACTCATCATTATGAACAACTTTTACAACGGGAAGAAACCCGAAATCGCGAAAAATCTGCTGTTCCCTACATTTATGTTCGTATAACTCGTCAAAATGTAGGGAACAGCTGATAATTTTCAGGTTTGTTCCCGTTGTAAAAGTTGTTCATAATGATGAGTACCGTCACGTGTCCCTATACATATATATAATGTTATAAATGCGAAAGTGAGTTTGTTCGTTACGCTTTCACGCTAAAACGACATTTGGCACATGGGTAGACCTTAACCTGGACTAGGAATAGGATTACTTCTTATCCAGATATTCCCACGGAATTAGGTACTACTTACACGGGATAGACTTATGCGGGTAAAACCGCGGGGCGCAGTTAGTAGTATATAATATTTCAACCCAACCCAACACGCACACCATGAATTACATTACCAGCCTGAATTCTGGCCAAGACATGGCAGAGACGTAATATTTATGTAAATTTACAGTAATTAAAAACAATTAGTTTAGGTAGTCTTAATTAAAATTCCTGATTCATACTTAAAATAGAAATAAATAAGGAAAGGCGCTAATTGGTACGTTGATAAAAAAATATTAAAGAAATGTTATGTCATAATTACATTCTTGTTTAGATCACCTTTCAAGATATTTTTATTAGCTGGCTATCCGGAAATAAAGATATACCTACGTTGACTTTGAGATGCTCTACTACAAGATGTAATTCCGAAAAAACTGAAAAGTGTTATTTTGTAAATTAAGTAATTAAACAAAATAAGAGCCAAAGCAATAAGTAGTAAGCCATGGCTTTTCTGTATTTTTATGACAAACCAAAAATCACAATGACAATAAACAGAAATTTGATTATTTATGAGTACAAAATACAAACAAGTATTTATTAGGTACATACTTTGTGTATTTACTACAGTGTTTTACATTACGTACTCATCTTTATGATAAACTTTTACTACATTTTGTCGAATAATATCGAACTATGTACCTACCTACCTACCGTAGTTAATTTTTACTCAGAAATATCGTATTACTTTATCTTATGTAGGTAGGTATGTCGGTAGGTAGTATAGGATAGTTAGATAGGTAGGTGCGCCGTAGATAAGTACTTAGTGCTACCCGTGTGAAGCCGGGGCGGGCAGCTAGTATACTAATATCGTTTTTAGTTGCTAGCTCTACTCGCTTCTCGCTAATCGCCGGCCGTGGGACATGTGGCTCAATTTTCTTTAAATCTGGTAAAGAACTCACCTTGAAGGAGAACGTAGCCAAAAGGCATATATGAAATGGATTTACGGTTTTTATGAGAAAGTTCGAAATCCGTTTTGACAAATTGTGGGAAAAACGATAGTAGACGATAGTATAATTACGAGTATATTCTAATCTGTAAAGGCTGCTGAATCATGTAAAGTACCTACTTGCATACGTAGACGTTTCGATATTACGGGCATGGTTGTTTGTTTTTTCTTTAGATGAACTCTAGTGATAGTAGAGAATCTCTTCTCTTACATCCTCTAAAAAACTTAAAAAAAAAACAGGTAAAGTCAAGATGTCTTTCAAACTACCCACGGGAAAATGCTAAATAGATAAACGAATAAAAAAATATATAGAAGATACAAAAACGAACGTTTCTACGTTTACGTTTCTGTTCGTATTTGTATCTTGTATATTTTTTTATTAGTTTTGAGGTATCTAACCTACTAATATTGAATAAGGAACGATAATGTAATACCTACCAAGTACCTACTGCAATGTAAGCGCAACGCAACTCCAACTCCAAACGTACCTACTCGTAACTATCGCGATCGAGTATAACGTCACGGATGATGCACATTTAGAGCAGATAGCACTCCTGCACTGTTATGTATGCTTTGCAAAATATACAACTGCTCGAAATATCGGAACAAATTAATTGTAAAAGACTCAAGTAGCCTACCTACCAAGTAGATCCCTATTTCGAAATGAAAAATACACGCTGCATTTACACTCAGCACTTTAATTGCGTAACAGACGATCAATCATAATCATTTTAATAATTTTTAAGTTCGCAAAATTTGTCTGCTCATAACGTAAATAACGCAATTAATGTTGTCGAACGTCAAAATGAAACCGATTGTGATTGATAGTGTTACACAACTAGGATGCAGATTTCCTTTTTTACGGCAAAGTAATTACATTATGAACTATGCTTCTCCCGTAAGCGGAAATGCGTCAAGAATTCAAGATGTCCATACGCGAATGGCATCTATTTTAAGAGCAACAAGAATAATTATTATGTTCCTTTATTTTATTCACGCAGTTGTAACTGCGTCATTCCGTAAAAGCGAATACCTACGTAAAAGTTTAAAGACTGGTGTCGAATGTAGTTAGTATTGCATTGTGAGTTCAGAGTAACGTGTAGTGTGCGGCGTGCGACGAGTATCTACTACGCAACAAGTTAATAAAATTGGGGACGATATTATCGTGAGGGGCAGTAGTACGATTGACCGCCGATTGAAATGGGCGCCGCGGCTAGGAACGCTCGTCCTCACGTCGTCACCAGGTGGATCTGTCTACCTGTACCGTTAGTACATACCTATCATTCATAGTTATAACGCCAAATTTATTTTATCCGCTAATCACTGCCAAACATGTGGGAAATATTATTAAAATGTTCTGGCATTGACAATGAACTGCATTTCAACGGTGCGCCAGTGGTCGTAGAGGCGATTCGTGCTGTGCATTTGAAGTTTGATCGCATTATTTTATTGATGTGGCGTTAGATGAGACATGACAGATATTATGAGTGCCCTTAAAACTGCTACTCAGCATTCGCCGCGTGCGTCGGAGTTGGCGTTGTGCCGTTACACCGATATCTATGAAGGTCTGCAATTTCTCTTCTGCCAACTATTTCTATTTCTTCGCCAAGTTTTGATGTATTGAGAATCAATTTGTTAGTTAGTTTTAGCAACTGTTAAAATACTTTTAATTATCTAATAATAAAGACATATAAATTTATTAAACTGAATGACAAGGTAGGTAACTACTGGCTTGGAGTTCGTTCACAATATTTGTCAACAACGGCAATGGCGTGGTAGCCTTGATTTTTATCCTTATGATATTTTTTAGGGATCCGTACCCGAAGGGTGCCAAACGGAACCCTATTACTAAGCCTTCGCTGTCCGTCCGTCTGTTAACGGACTGTATCTCATACCGTAATATTAAGACAGTTGATTTTTTGGCAGATTGTTTAAATATTTCTATTGCCGGTACGGAACCCTTCGTGTGCGAGTACGACTCGTACTTGGCATATCGTCTAGAATAAGTAATAAATAGTAAAAATACTCGTATAGAATATTCCGAGCCAATCTAAAAAGCTTATATAGTACCTATTAATATCTTGTTCGCTTTCCGGTTGCGTAAATACAAAGGCGAATGCAAAACGTTAGTGTCACCCATCCATAGTCTGTGCTGCATTATCTTGCGAATGGCGCGGGCGTAATAAAATCGCGGCGATTTTTTTTCGTGCTTTGCTTATTTTCAACGGTCTGCTTAGCGCCGAGGGTTGAAAATCCAATAGTGTGTTTTTCAACGCGCCGGGACGAGAGTGCGTCCCAACGCGTTGGATTCGCGATAAAATCCCGCCGCGATATTTTTACGTCCGTGCGAACGTGGTCTAATTGTCCGTCCAGTGTCCGAAAGTCCGAACCCAGCTGCAACACAGCGGTTTGTAGCCCCCCTTAAAATGAAAAGTTGCGAAGCCCCCCCACCCTATTTCGAGTTTTTTTTTTAATTTATTCTGAGGAAATTTCCCTCATTTTAGGGATTCGAATTAATAATAAGTGTAAAAAACCAGGGGGGACCCCTTGGGGGGAAGGGAGGAAACCCCCTTCATCAAAAAAAAGAGGGAAGAGCAGCCTCTACGCCCTTGCGAAACAAACCGCAGGGCATCCATCCGTCCCTACGTGACTCCGGCTCTATAAAAACACTCTAGGGGTAGGACAGACTCGTACCAGGTGGAGTCGGGCTCAATCAATACGATTCTTTGTCATAAATTGAACCTAACCTTTTTTTTTGCGTCTGTTTTACGTTTCGTTCCACAAGCGAGCAACGCAAAAGACGGTAAACACTAAACATAATTTTAATAGCTCGTAATGAAAATAGTGCAATAGATTAATTTAAATATAGACTGTTAAATATATGTGTGTATGAAAGCTATTGAAATGAGTACAAAATACGTAAATTACGTAAATACGTAAATTTATATAAAATAAAATGTTACCGAACGTATGACAACTTAACCGTTAGTAAAACGAAACGTTCAATTTCGAGAATTCTATATAATCTGTGGTAGGGATTGACATAAATATTGCAAAAATATTTTTTTTTCAATATTTTTTTTCTCAAAAAGTACTCACACGTCTTCGCATGTTGAAACTTTGCGTGTGTGCTTATAATAATGTAACCTTTCTGTAAAAATATTAACCCACAACTCGACGGACGTCAATGGAAATCTATGCCCAATATCTTTCGTAGCCGATCACATTACACAGTTTTCAAAATGTCTGTGGTGTATTCGTGTTTGTAATACTTTATTCATTCGGACGCGGCTGCCTTACAGAACAGCTACTGTCTGTGTTGCATCCACCTTTGTATTTACGGTTTCCGGTTAGCGTCCGGACCAAAAATGTATGCTAGCGCATGGTCCTCGACACTAAGCTCTCTCTAATATCTGTAGGTACTCGACATCTGAGTTCCGAATATGGTTACAGATGGTCTATTTAAAATCCATGTTTCCATTTGATGTTATTTCCACTTAAACAAACCTAAGCAAACTTAAGCCTGTGTAAATAAAGTTTATTTTAGACTAACTAGTAGTGTTGAAAAAGTCAAGTCAAGGCATTTCCAAGTTTAGGTATGTCTGTAATTCTTATAGTGTACAATAAAGAGTATTCTATCTACACACATCAACACGGTCTAGGGATATTTTTAAAAAAGCGAATTACTATCAATGTGTTAATTATTTATATGACATGTATATATTTAAAAGATACGTTATTTAATATTCTACCATTTTTTAATAATGGTTAAGGTACTTAGATTAAAATTTCAGGATTTTATGGAAAAAAAATGAAGCATAGACGGAAACCGTATATGAATTAACTTTTAATTTGTGAGTAAAAACTGAAAAAAATAGAAAAATCATTTAATTTGTGTTTATAAACTTGAATTTAGTAGTCTGAGAAAGCGCCCATGATGTTCATAACACATCGGCAACGATTCGGCATGCTCAGAACAAGGTTGTCAATGTCTTGCTGCGGAATATTGTCCCATGTCCTTCTGAGGTGCGCAAAAAGTTGATCTTCTGTAGCCAGATTTTCAGGAACTTCCTTCAGAGCTCTTCTTTGCAGCATATCCCACGCATGCTCAATGGGATTTAGATCTGGCGATTGAGCAGGCCAGTCTAAGGCCCTAACATTATGTGTATGTAACCAAGCTGCTACCGTTCTCGCCGTGTGTGCCCGGGCATTGTCGTGCATGAGCAGGAAATCTTGCCCCATTTGTGTTCTGTGGGGCAAGATTACGGGCTCCAGCACCTGTTGGACGTATCGTTCTGCCGTCATATTGCCCCGCACCCAAACGAGATCCGTCCGTCCTCCAAGACGAATTCCTGCCCAAACCATAATTGTTCCTCCTTGGTATGGGTGAACTTCCTGAGGGTTCTGGAGACGGCTCCATCGTCCAGGAACTCGCCAAACATGCGTCCTTCGTGAATCTGGATGGAAGCCGAACCTGGATTCATCCGTGAACAGCACATTGGACCATTGCTCACGGCCCCAGTCCACGTGGTTCCGAACCCATTCTAATCGTCGTCCACGATTGCCTCTCCGTAAAGGTGGGACCCGGAGTGGTCTACGAGAGCGTAGATTGCTTTCATGCAGTCGCCTTCTTACAGTTTGGTCACTCACAAGCACTTGGTGTTCCACTCGCAGCCTTTGGACCAATTGAGTCGCCGTTGCATTTGGTTGAGCTCGCGCAGTAATTTGCAAAAATCGGTCTTGTCTGGGGGTAGTGATGCGACTTGGCCCCCGGTGCCTCTCCGCTACTTCACCTGTGGCACGATAGCGTGTCCACAATCTTGAAATTACATTTTGATGGGTCCCTATGGCCTCAGCAACATTACGCTGAACAGATCCAGCTTCCAGCATTCCCACAGCTCGTAACATCTCCGCCCTCGTCAAATGTCGGCGTTGCATGGCTACAATACCTCAATTTTAACTTTATCTTTCGTTTATAAATTAAAAAAAAACTGTAACTAAACGTAATTCGTATTGTTTTCTAAATTTCGCACAAATGAAAATTCCCTTTCCTATACATCAAGACATTTTTATGCCACCGAAACAAAAGAATTTTCAAAAATTTTAATTTGGAATTAGTCTGAGATAAATTACAAACAAATCGGTGTATAAAAGATTCCAATGCGGCCAGTACTTTTCGAGTTATTTAATTGAGTATGAAATATCCCTAGACCGTGTTGATGTGTGTATCATTACAGTTTTTCCTAAAACTTGTGTTTCTTTACATTGCAAACGCAGATTAGGTGACATTGACGTTGTTTGTGTGAACCTCTGCGCTACCCTCTAGGGATTAAAACAGTGACGGTTTCACTCTAAACCTGTACCCTTATTGCGTATCTAATACACGATCAATCAGTTTGAATCGTTTTGAAACAAATTGCTAATCCGTTACTTCATAAATGTTGGAAAAAAAATCAGCTCAACAACGTAAATAACATAATGAATGTTGTTGAACTGTCAAAATGGAACTTTGTAGTAATATTTTACGAAAATGTGTTGCGTAATTAGATAGCTGTGCTGCGGCTCACATTACAAATACAAATCACGTGTAAAAACATTAAAAACTCTTGAGTACATATCATCCTTATATACCTACTTATATTTATCCCGTTGCGTAAATAAAAACCGTGACTAGGGTGCTTCAGAACTTCGGATTTAAGGTCGTTTCGAATTAGGTAGGTATCACATTTTATAACATCCGGTGGTGCATTTAAAGAGCCGTCATGTGGGACAATGTACAAGTAGGTAATATACCTACTGTAATAATTACTATCCTTGCTCTAAAATATCTACTTTAATTCCGAATATAATTATTTAACCTCAAAATAGATACTAATCCCCAAATGAATCTTAAATTCGTTACATAATCCAAAACTGTTTAATAAAATTACATATTTACAATATTTCAGGGATAAGGAAAATAATATGAAACACCAAGATATTTGTCATTCATTTACCTATATCTCTTTGCCAACATCAAATTCTCCTATTCCCCACATAATATCACCATTTTATCAGTATTCTAATATTTCGTACCATAGAACCAATAGGTTACCTTAACTTACAGTAGATCTCCAACACCGACAGCCACTAAGCACGTCCTACTGTCGTGAGCGGCGCCCGACCCAGAAGGCCGTGGTTCCGCCATTCCGATATATCGAATCTATCGGTGTTGCCAGTACAATATCTAACAATAATGTATTAATAAATTGAAACCTAACACTACTTTCCTCTGGCGTTCCAACCAGTCTGATTAATGATTAGTTCTTCTTCTTCTTCTCCTATTCCCTTCTTCTTCAAATTGTCGCAAGTGCGACTGTAGGGGTCCTGGGTTTGATCCACACCTAGGTCAGATGGGCTATCATATGGCTAACATGCATTTCTCCGTACCTACCTACTTCAGTAGCAACACATACTTGCGAAATGTCGGTAGGTACCTAAACTTAACAACTCTGCCTTCAGAGAGTAGGTACAAGACATATTATGTTTACATGATAAGGTTGTACAGTCACATCCAAAAAATGTTCGTAACCTTAATGGCTAAGTCTGCTCATGGCACGATAGAATCTGCTTTACCGACTCAGCATTATATGCCCTGCCATAAAGGAAAGAATTTGCAAACTGACGAAGACATAAAAGACTTGTGTACGTTTCAGAGCTGTCGGAGTCCCGGCTGGCGCTGAAAGAGAGCCTGTGCCGCGGCACTCTGCGCACGGTGGCGGCGCTGGGCGTGGGCGACGTGCACCTGCGCGGCCTGCTGCTGTACCACCTGCACGCCGCGCTGGCCGAGCGCGCCCGCCGCTCGCCAGACCTATATGAGGTACCTAATCAACCAATTCTGTACCACCGCTAAAACTGTCATCTGGGGCCTTATTATGAAGTATTAATGCCATCATTATTCCACTCCGAAAAAAGGATGGTGCTAGCGGCCTTGTACAGCTCCGTCTCTCACTCGCACTGGAATAATGGTGGCTGGTGGCATTAATCCGTCATAATACGGCCATTGGGGTGGTTTGTTTCATAACATAAACCATTATCAGACCCATTTTCATATATAAAGAGCCACCTACGTGACCGACCGAACCAAGCTAGAACTTATATTATATATATACTTCTATGTAAATATTATAGACTACGCAGTTTTTGTCAATAATTAAAATCTTTAAGTAGGTACTTACCTATTAATTTATTATCATCAATGAATGATGTATTAAGCTTCGTGCAGACTAGCGCGACGCGACACTGGTTATTGTTATACCGTGAAGTTTTCTTAGAAACTGTATTGTTCGTGTCGCGTCGCGCTAGTCTGCACGAGGCTTAATGTTAGTACGTACGGATCTATGCTTGTTTAGACGCTTACTTTTCTTTTACAGGAAATAAAATCTGAAATCGAGAGCACCATAGAACAAGCCTACATTATTCT
This sequence comes from Xanthia togata, assembly GCA_963853775.1. NCBI lineage: Eukaryota > Metazoa > Arthropoda > Insecta > Lepidoptera > Noctuidae > Xanthia > Xanthia togata. The sequence goes on along the minus strand of OY970798.1, from coordinate 19,680,862 downwards.
CCAAGGCGACATATCCGCGCCACCAGACCTCGAGCTGCGACGTCGTTACCTTGGCCCAGGCTGTGATAAACCCCAAGAAGAACGATTCTTCATCCTTGATGCCTAAACGTGCTGAAAATGTGATAAAACATTATTTTTATACTTAAGTTATTTACCTTATTACTTATGTCTACATTTTATTTTAGAACCCAAAAATGGTAGTATACAACAATGAATACAGCGATGTAATACCTATAATCACCATGATTATTTTCATCGACCCGCCTGCGCCCGCGCTCCTGCGTTGCACGGGTCAGCACGTTGTTATGGCGACATGTCTAAACATCGAGATTTCTTTGCTATAAAAACAAGTTAATTATAAAACGTTCATTTTGCGAGAAGATCTGGCATCCCATATGCGACTAGCTGAACCCTCCACGAGGGCTCCCGGCACTGAACGTGTATGATTACTTGTTCTCACTTAAGGCGACCATAACCGACTTTTAATGATTTTTTAGGGGTATGAGGAACAGGGTGTAAAGTTCACTCATCCACCATAGAAAAGGGAGGATCCTCCGACCAGACGGGTGTTGTGTCTGGCGGGCCGACTGCCCGACTGTTTATGTCGGATAGTCTTATATATGTTTTTCGCGCGGTAAACTCTAATTGCGCGATGCAGGATTTGTGTGACGTCATGTCTTTGATGCGTAGTTCGTATGTGGCGGTGTAACCGCTACATCACTCCCCTCCGGAGATCGAAGGTCGATAGAGGGCTGAGTCTTGTACCTTGCGATGCTTCTCAGTGCCAGTGGAGGTTATAGTGAGTCGGAACCGGGTGCCGCATAGTTTGCGGTGAGTCGGAACTGTCTGCGGTGATTCTCCAGTGAGTCGGGGTGGCGCTGCGTCACGATCCAGTGAGTCGGATGTGGTATAGCGCTGGGTTGTGGCCTTGTGGCTGACTGCTAGCGTCGACCAGGAGAGGGTAGAATGGGCTCTGCTTGTGAGACCGGCCGAAGGTGCAGGTGCTGTGCCAAGGTTGCTGATGAGGCTGAGGGTGATGACCAGGAATGCGGTTCGCTGCATGTTGGTGGTCAGGATACCCGTTGAAGCCGAGGGTGCTGGCTGTCTGTGTGACTCGCCTCACGAAAGCTTGCGGGAGTGATGATGATGATGACGTCACGCTGAAGTAGTTCCACGAAGGCTGCGTTGACGTATCACGTCGGGGTCACCAATTTAGGGGCATGAGGAACAGGATGTAAAGTTCACTCATCCACCATATTCAAATTCAAATTCATTTATTCATCAAATATAAGCTAACAGTTTACACCAAATCGCTTATATCTATGCTAATTCTACAAATTTACATTAAAATTTTAACTAACACTTCCAGCTCAACAATTATTTCTGCATTATTTCTTCATATTTAAATAAATATACACATGTTTAGCGTTTGTCCTTCGAGAGTCAAAAAATTAATCTGCTTCAGGAATATATTTTAGAAAGTTATTTAATAACTTAATTGCTCTAGCAGTGGGTTGAAAAGGGAGGATGCATAGAAAAGGAATGCATAGAAAAGGGAGGATCCTCTGACTAGACGGGTGTTGTGTCTGGCGGGCCGACTGCCCGACTGTTGATGTCGGATAGTCTTATATATGTCGTTCGCGCGGTAAAATCTAATTGCGCGATGCAGGATTTGTGTGACGTCAGTCGAACGTCTTTGATGCCGTAGTTCGTATGTGGCGGTGTACTGCTAATACCGAATATCACGTCTAAACGAGTAGTGTTAATAGTTTGAAAAAAATATATGTTAAATTAGAGCATTTTCTTAATAACTTGATGTATTAATATTTTAGATTATGTATATATGACATAGTAAAATGAATATGTAAAGTTATGTCTATCGCGGATAAAAAACTGAGATATTTTTCTGAAACCTTCACCATTCACCTTTATCATTATTCACAAAGATAATTTAATTATTCATCTTTTAGTATACGTGTTTTATTGAAATTCCTTTTATTTTATGTATAATAAATTAATAATGCGTCTAATTTGAGACAGCGCGCCTTGATGGGCGAATCTTATTACCGGCTGGACGTACGACACGTTGCGTGAGCTTAGTACAGAACACGCAAGCTAACCAACCACTTAAGGTCACTGGCATGTATCTGCGTCTTATTAGTCGTGGTACGGTGGGTGGCATGTGTGTGTAATCGGTAACATTACTTCTTGGGTTCAAGCACTGCACCAAGTGTATCATCAATCAATGCCTTTGCGCAGTACATACTACCTGATGATTTACGTATATAGAGAAGGTAAGTTTTAACCGTTGGTCTAGTGGTCGCAAGCGCTACTGCTGAGCGTGAGGTCTTGGGTTCGATTCCCAGGTTGGGCAGTTTTATTGGGTTTTTCCATATGGAATTTCTCGGTAGCAGCTTGGTGTCTGGATTTGTGTCCGGTTGATGGCAATAGGCTGGCCCCCTATTACAATAACTGTTGAAATGTGGGTGCACTATAGGTACACCTCTGCCCAAACCTTCGGGGAAACAAGGCGTGATGTTATGTTATGTAAGTTTTTCCAGTCGTAAAACTAACGCGGGCAGTGACCCGAATTAGCCCCTTGGTCTGATCGCTCTTAAGCTCCATAAACCCAGTCCCGGAGAAAGCCCGCCTCACAAAGCAAAAAATTTTGGGCGACAAATCTGCTTCTGAAGCAGATTAGTTTGCCGATGACTGTTTTGCAGTGCACTGTGCAGCTATATTCATGTGTGGCTATACCTACGTTTAGTGTTGCCAACCGTATTATTATTATTGACATTTTGTCACAGATGAATACAGTCCGCAATATAGGTATGAAGGTAAAAATACGCGGCGGGTCCGTATTGTCGGGCCAATTCTGTGAGTGTAACGTAGTCTGAAGAATATAAGAGTTACGCGATAGAAAGAGAGGCAGCTTCTAGGTGAATATAACTGTAAGTCATTAGCGCTGTGCGACCTGAATTGCACTTTATTGTGCCTATGCAAGTCTCTTTTTATTTAACACTTTCGACTCCACCCACTTTTCGTAAGAACTCATACGCCATTGCCGGCATTACGTTTGCGCTAAAGTTATCCATCGCGGGTGTGCGTTACCCCAGCCAGATAATGTCGAAAATCGTCATCTAATTGCAATAGATAATTAGACATACAGCTATTGTAATTGGTAAGCAGATAGTTTTTTTTTTATTTGATAAAAACACTTCCGGCTGGAGTAACGTTACCCCAGCCAGTTCTTTTGTTTTCTAATGGATATTTTGAAATAAATCTAATCTAAATAATTAGATCATATCAATTTGAAATAAATGGTACAACTTAATTTGTGTTTGTATTTGCTATGGTTGCGAAGATATTTAAAATCCTTCTGGAGTAACGTTTGCATGATTGCTATAACTCGGAATTGACTATACGGATGATTGTAATATTTGTACATGAGATCTGGCTAATTACTTAGTTATATTTTTTTACGCAATAAACGAATCCACTATAGTGCACCGTTTTGAAGTTATTTTAGTAAATAGAAAATATGCTTTAATAGGTCCTACCACTTAAAATAAGCACTCCAAACTTAAACGTTATTCTATAGGTAATTACTGTCTATAAATGGTACTGAAGTTTCATTAGTATCCTATACGTAATTAAAAAGTTATGATGAGTTATTTGACGACCGAGTTTACTGTAGTAGTGGTAACTGAATCTTAAATAAATAAATAGAAATACAGTTCAATACATGTGGAATTTCAGACTGGTACACTAATTAATTAACGAGATAATTGAAAAAAAATATGAATATGTGGTAAGTTAACCCGACCAAATCAAGAATGGTATAAAAAAGCGGCCGCGCAATACATTATACCAACCATCTACAACAGAATGTATCAGTTTAGCTGTGTTACTGTGAGTTTTCACTGGCGAAACATTCACAACAAAACATGTTGAAATCTTTGGATTCTGTAAAAATTCATGTCATTCATTCATGTCAAAGTTCCATACAATATTTGACAGGAACTAGACTCAAACTCAAACTCAAAGCATTTATTTCAATTAAACCCTTTACAGGCACTTTTGAATTGTCAAAGAGTCAGTTAGTCAGAAAGTTGAAGCTAGTTGCCCATTCCAAAACGTAGATCTCTATGGAGAAGAACGGGCAAGAAACTCCAAGGACACTCTTTTAAATATAGAAATTACAAAATCCTGGGTACAATACTCTTGTTGATTCTATATGTGAGAACAATGTAAAGAAAAAATATATAAAAAAAACGATTAAAAACAAGCCCTGGCAGATAAGAGATGACCAGTCTCAACTGACGGCGCCCGTTCACGAACATGACGCGTGGATCAGCACCATCCAGCTCAACCATTTTGTAGGGAACCGAATGATCCAACACACTCGCCACCATCAGCGAGACATTTAAGTGAGCATGACATACTCTCAACTACCCTGCTCTTTCAAGTCAAAATCAACATAATTACATAGTAAAACGACTCCATGGTACTCACATTTACAAAAATTGAAAATAAAAATTCGTCTAAGTTATACAAAACTATAGTTTGCAAGAATTTTACCACCAAAAGAAAGAAAATGAATATTATCTATTGGAGTATTCAATAATTAAAACTTAGTTTAATAAAAAAAACAAAATAAACAATAAGTTCGTAGTGAGAAAAAATAAAAAAAGGGGAAGCAACTATACCAATTTTTTCATTTCTTACTAGTGAGCCCAAGTGGCTGTGGAGCAGGACCAGCATTTAGCCAAGCATTTTTATCTACGATATAATCATCCAACTTATAGTATGCTTGTCTACATAGTGTGCGTTTAATGCAAGTTTTAAATTTCTTCTCATTTAGTTGAAGAATATCGAGTGGTATTTTATTATAACATTTTACACAGTACCCCATAAAAGAAGTGTGTACCTACTTTAGACAATCTGAAACGTGGTTGATCTAATTTGTTCCTATTTCTTGTGTTAAAATTATGCCTGTCACTTATCTTACTATAGAGATGTAGATTTTTTCGAACATACATAATGTTTTCATATGTATACTGACAAGGTACCGTCATGATATTAATTTTCTTAAACAGTTCCCTAAGAGATTCGCGTCTGCGGAGGTTGTAGATGGCTCTAACAGCCCTCTTTTGCAGAATAAATAGAGTCAATATCTGCGATATATCTATAGAGATTTAAACATGTTTTGTTGTGATGTTTCGCCAGTGTAAACGCACAGTAAGTAAATCAGATCCCGATTGTCTTATAAGTTTTAATCATTTTCTGGCTGAACACTTAGAATACCACCGTAGATTTACGGATGCTGCCAAGCGCTCTCCAACGGGTTGTGTTGGGACAGGTACTTACCATTCACAATACAACATCGTACAAAAAATAAAACTGCCTCCGGAGACTTCTGTTTTGTCGGGGAATATTTCGGTATTTTAAAATCCATAGAATATACTCGTGTTTAGCTAAAAAAAAATATAATTTTTACCGATTCTCAAAGTGCTCTTCTAGCCATCAATAAATCCCTTTTGAACACAAATCACAGTTTTCTATAATTTATTTAGAGAATTTGCGTTCAGAACCATCTCTGAGGGTAATACGCTGGAATTTGCGTGGATTCCGGCCCATGCTGGAATCCATGGCAATGAAGTGGCTGACACACTTGCCGGTGATGCGGTGCAGTGTGGGGATTTAGTACCTTATTTATTTATTTATTATTAGGCTCTTCAACAATGAGTACCTATTACTTTACATTTTTTACCTACGTTGCAAACTTAAGTCTAAGCGCCTCATTACTATAAAAGCACGGCATGCACTACTTATGCGCAAATAGTACCTAGGTAACACAGTAAAAAAAAAAAACAATTAGGTAATACATATTTTAGATAAAAGTGAAAAATAAATTATTAAAAGCTAAATTGATACAAACAGTAGTATTGACCTCGTGAAATTACCAATAACTCACGAAAATAATATTGTAGGTACCTAAGTGTTATGTTATTTTTAAGATAGTTTAATTAAGGACTACGCTACCGCATTAGGAATTTCCTGTAATGATAGCAGTGTTTGTAATAAATAAATAAATAACTTTTCTTCGGGATACCTGGATAGCTAGGTAGCTTGGGATATCGGAAGCAAATCAAAGGGTCGATATTTTTCGCTTATTCAACCTGACGTTCCGGATAAACCGTGGTTTGGCAGGGCGAATTTTGGCAAGATGGAGACATCTGTTCTCATACGGTAGAGACTGGGTCATGTTTGCACCCCAGTCCATCTTGCCAAACTTCATATCATCGACGACCCCATTTGTTTGTGTGGCACAGACGTAGGCGACATAAGTCACCTTTTTTTTCTCCTGTCCCGTATATGACCGTTCTTCTTTTCTCAGTAATCTCTTGTCCCTCCGTAGGTACTCCTTTCCCTACCTCAATACTTTCTTTACTTTGTAGTTTGTACAAATAGCATAGACATATATTGTTTTGAAATCATTGACAAATAGCTTTTCTTTGTAAACATAGTCTCATTCATTACATTCTTAATAATAAGTTGTAAATTTTCGTCATTGTAATTTGCTCATTATTCATTATAAATATACTGATCCTTTATATCCGTCCTATCCTATATCCCGTTTTAATATTTTCGATTCTCTACCTTAGTTGCTCCGAAATTTAAAACTTGACATTGGCTAAATGCACAAACCGTGCGTGCGAAGCCACAAGGAAAAAAAAAACAATGGTCTGTGGTGAGTGGAAATGAAATGAAATGAAATTAGACTTTCTAATCTGTAACGATAAAAATAAGCATTGACAATTGACATCATTGACTTTTAAAATAATATCATAAATTCAATGATTGACCTATAGTCAATGTTTTTATTAAAAGGCATTTTTCAAGTGGTTGGGTTGGGTATACCTTATATTCTAAATAAATATTTGTAGCAGCCGAAACTCCATCTGTGATATGCATGTTAAAACCAAACAATAGATTAAAATAGTTATGCATTGACTTATGATTTGTATGTCAATGTTAATAAGTCATTGATGACAGCACACCAGATACTGTTGACCATTGACATAAAACATGGACTTGGCATACCTACAAGAAAAACGTGCCATACCTACACTTTACTGAGAGGATAAAATGGCGTCTACTAGGGCAGCCCTTATCGATATTTCTATGTTATAATATCGATAAAAGATTGTGAGAATGTTTTCATAATGTCACAGTACAATATTTACGGGTAAAAATACCCCAATTTATCTAACTGATGCCTTTCATTTGTTTGTTTAATTTAATTGCTTCGTCATTATTTCGCGGCTAAACAGTAGAACTTATTTTGATGTTTCTCATTATAATAGGTTGAAACCGGACAGATATTATATACTTACAGCTTTTTATCGAACTAGTATTCTGTAACTGATTTCAGTCCATTGTATACCATGCAACAAGTTCATCTCATTGCCGATATATCTATGTGTCATATGTGAGCTATATGTATACACAGTATACATATAGCTCATAGGAAGTGTGCGATGACGATGACACGAGTTTCACGCTTTTTATTCACCCAAAAAGTACACATATATACACAGTATACATATAGCTCTTGGAAAACGTCCGGTGAAGATGACAGGACTTCCATTATTTTTGCTCACCCAAAAAGTGCTCAACGCGCCTAAAGTTTTCACTTCAAAAAATCTATCGAACAGTTGCCCGCCAGACACGACACCCGTCGGTCGGAGGGTCCTCCCTTTTCTATAGAGGATGAATGAATTTTACACCCTGTTCCTCATACCTCTAAAAGGTGGCTCCGTCAATGGCCCGCAGATGGTAATTTTTAAATGAAATATTGTAATTTATATTATTATTATTTTATCTTTGTGTATCTCATTTTATTCAACATACAGATTTGAAATTCACGGATAACCAGTGAAAAAGAAATTTTGAAAATGTGCGGAGCCACCATAATTAATATTTTTGATGCTAAGTTTCTAACAAGCAAATGATTGTGGGTTTTAATTAAAAGTCAACACTAATTATAATAAAGTTATATTAAAGAAATCAATCTCATTCAGTTCTGAACAATACAATTTTGTTCGGGTAATTTCTATGTGATATGCTTTCAGTAGATTTCTTCCCATAATATTTGTATCTCAAATTCATATATAACTCTTTTACATTGTGAGTTTGTCTGATTTTGATCATTCTCATTTAAAATGCCAGATATTGCCACATATTTGTTCAAATCGCAGACTGTAAACAAGCAAAAAAAAAAATTAGTATTTTTATTGTTTCTTGATTTTATTAATAGAATTTTTAATTGATCTTAAGTCTTAAGACCACACTCAAACACATTCTTTACATCACTCTTTGCCACCAAACAAACAAATATTGCAAAAGAGGACATCACCATCATTTTCAACACCAGCCACTACAGAATCATGTTGGACAAATTTATAACATGTTACTTACCAACAAGGTTCGTGAAGGTAAAGTATCGTCACATAATGTTACTTTATTGAGTATCCGGTTGAAACATTATTCTTCAAAGTGAAAATAACAAAAATATGTGGCCTTCTTTAAACTTTCCACACCAATAGTTTTTCTTTTTTCGTTTATTAGCAGGCAACCTTGAAAGTAAAATATAAAACCAATAAAAAAAAAAACATAAAATAGCATTATCGATAAATAAAATGTCTAAATGCACTACTCTATCCCTTCAATAACAAGAAAATGATTTCGTGAAGTAAAACTGTTGAAAATAATGGCAAAAGGGAAAATATTAATGCTTTTTTTACTGTTGAAGCTCTTCGACGAATGCAGAATCTTTTGTTTATCGTCTAAATCTAAAGATATTTCAGCTGAAATGTATGTACATACTGGTGCAAAGTTATTTTCGGGTGATGTCCGCTTCTTTTTTTGCCACATCCGATTATATTGCAATTGGGCATCTTGCTATTGATGATTTCCACCATAGGGCCGAGTTTAAACGCAATAACACAGCAAATAACTCCAAAATTCACAAATTTTAACCACAACACAAGATCATTTGACAGGTTACGTACCCAACTTTGGTACCAAACACCGAGAGGATAAAATGGCGAACCGGCCGCAAATAGGTATTTCAATGACTAGAAAATGTAGGGTAGGGATGTGAAAAAATAATCGATTATAGAAAAAATTGTTTAAAAATCGATTTTGTTTAAAATAATAATCGATTTTTATAATCGAATTATATATTGAAAAAAATCGATTAATAAAAAATCGATTTATTTTTCACTGTCGATTTTTTTCACCCGCAACGGCCGCAACACTTAGGCCCGTATTACAGAACGTTCCTCAAGTCCAGTTTGATCTTCAATCAGTTGATCACTGTTTAAATATAGAATCAGTACTTGAGCATCAGTCTTATTCCAGAACGGTAATCAATCTATACTCAGCTGAATCGAGACTCAAATCGAGCCTCAAGCAGAGATGTGTATTGTCTATGCATCAGCCTGTTTTCGTTTACAATTTATTTTATTCACCAACTTGGTTCTGATTAAAATATACCATAAGAGCCCAATTATTTAGGAAATCAACGTTATAGATCGATCCCGAATAGTACAATCCCCGATTAATTTATTGAAGTAAAGATTAGTCATTTTGTAAGAAAAATAAGGCTAGCTTAAAAGACTTATCTATGGCCATAAATAGGTATGTTATTAAAATGTCAGTACGTAGCACAGAGTACATTATTTATACGGTACGTAGGTCAAATATGTGAAAACATCAGTTTATTGAAGCCGTCGCATAAAAACGTAAACACACAAGAATTTGCAATTCTGGGGCTATGGGAAATATTTATTAATTCTACCTATGATATATCACGATTTAAGAAAAACACAACCTATTGTGAGTCGGTGGGTCGTCTTAGGGTTGGTACCTTTTTTTGGAGTTTTCACATTTTTTTGGGCCTGTGTATTAAATATCTGAGAGGAACGCTAAAGTTCAACCTTCTATTTGAATTATCGTCAAACAAATTTATTGTAATGATCTACCTCTTCAATTGCATCCATTTTGATAGTAATCATTCAAAAATACAACAATATAGAAACTCGAAAACGCATGAACACAACAAAAATGTACATTCGGACATGACAATCTATGCTCAAGCGCGGTCTCGACCACACTTGGGTGATTAGAGATCAAATCACTGCTTGGGTTCGATTCGAACGATCTAAAATAAAGCCAAACTCAGCTGAACTATGATCAAAGAATCTATGCTTGAGGAACGTTCTAAAATTAAAATCAGACTTAAAACTAGTTTTAAACAGAGATCAATACTTGAGTTTCCTTCTGTAATACGGACCTTAGTTTGTTAGTCAGTTGCGCGAAGCCGCAAAGTGCCGTGAATCACTAACTACGAAGTTCGTCAATGAATGACGCTAAAGCCATGTGCGTTTAACGCTATGTCATCAATTATGTACGTTGAAAACCTAAATTATCCCAATTAGCGTTTAGGCACCTTCTGGATCCGGCTTCTTTGGCTCCAGCGGAAAGATTATTTTCGAAAGCTGGTGCCATACTCGTACTAACAAATACCTGGAGCCGAATACTATCAAAACGTTTATCAAAACTTTTGATAGTTTTTAACTTTCATTGCCCAAAAACTTAATCTATTTATTTTAGACGGGCGAAATGAAAAAAAAAACTTTTTGCCACTTTAAATTTATAACTTGTTGATTTTTTTTTTTTTTAAATATTAATTAAACAGAGCTTTAATGCTTTGATAGTGTGATTATTGATAACACAGGTGTTTAATTTAATCTGTCAACAAAAAATAGCGGAAAAAATCGATTATTTTAGAAAAATCGATTATTATCAATACAAAAATCGATTATTTTTAAATCGATTTTTTTTACTTGGGAAAACAATCGATTAAATAATAATCGATTTTTTATGTACAATGTCACATCCCTAATGTAGGGTTGCCAATATAGTAACTGTCAAAAACACTATTATCCTTTTTCACTTAGGCAAATTTATTAAAGTTAAAAAGAGATAGCAGTATTTTTTTGATTTTGGCGTCGATATGCCTCGTATTTGTATAACTGTTTTTTCTATAGTCAAACATTTCAAGTCCATGTTTAATGTCAATGATGCGCTGTTGACAGACTCCTTCCTTTTCAACAAAGCATTGACTTACAAATCATAGTGACACTTAGTTATTTACAAATGTCTTTTTGTTTTTCTTTCAGCTTTGCTAGTCGATTTCCTACCCACCTGCCGTTGCTATCTAATAATTTGACAAAAAAGTATAATTTGCTTGCAAACAAATGGGTTAGTTTTATTGTATGTCATTTAAAAGCTTTATTATTTAAAAACAATTGATGTTATAATTAAATGTTCTGTTATTGTTGTTTCAACTCCATTAACTGATAAGAACTCTATAAATTGTTCGTTCGATAACAATACGAAATTTACCAAGATAATGCACTATTCAAAGTTGTTTTATCTCCTTTTATAACAGTATCGGCTTGGTAATAACAATCTCAGTACTCATTTGAAGGCGGTCAAGCAAAGACACTTCACTACTTGGTACAAAATGTTTCCCCAGCGTCAGGCATTGTTACTTTCTTCATCAAATTGTCACGGTTATTCCATGTTGGAGTTTGCTAAAGAAGAAATATGCAATCTTCTCACTAAGTAAGTACTTACAATCCTACAATACAGTGTTTTCTATTACTTAATTGCTTTCGTAAATATTTGATGATCTCTTATTTCAGAAATGGTATAACTGAGTTAGTCTTCATCCCATATGCTCAAAAGGACTATGATAACTACACAGCTAAAATGAAAGAAGTCATTGAACCTTGGGGGTTTACAGTAACAGGTTTACATAGCTATCCTAATGTTATTGAAAGAATTAATAGCTCAAAAGCTATTTATGTAGGTGGAGGAAATACATTTCTCCTTTTAAAAACGTTGTATGAAAATAAGCTTGTAAATTTAATAAGAAAGAAAGTTGATGAAGGCAGCCTACTATACATTGGTAGCAGCGCTGGAACTAATGTTGCAACGAAAAGCATTCACACTACTAATGATATGCCCATAGTTTATCCTCCAAGTTTTGAAGCAATTGGTATTGTGCCTTTCAACATCAACCCCCATTATATTGATATAATAAGTGAGACACACAAGGGTGAAACAAGGAGCCAAAGAATATGCGAATATTTAGCATTGAGTCATGCCACACCTGTGCTAGGACTACAGGAAGGGTCAATGCTGCATGTTGATGGATATCAGCTAACAATTAAAGGAGTTTCTGGTGCTGTTCTATTCAAGAAGTAAGTACCTTCTATGCAATCTACATTGAATGATTCAATGTTGTAAGTGTTAGATTGAATATAGTTGGTACTATGTACCAGTTGTAATCAACTGGCCTTTATTTATATCCATGACTACCACCGGACCACCAACGCCCATCACTTCCATATTTCGTAAATAATTAGAACCCAATTGGTGTTAATTAGTTCTCGAATAACAAAATGAAGTAAGTACCTTAGTAGTTTTCGAGAAAAACCTACCAATTGAGCACTAATTATTTACCAAATATGAAAGCGATTGTGGTTGGTGGTCCGACTGTAGTCACGGACATGCTTTATTTTCATTTGCAGTAGCATGCACAGTAGTGAATAATGCTTACTCAACCTATATCTGCTGGAACAAGCATCTCTATTTTTACTGCTGTTTGTTCTTGTAAAAATATTTTAAATATTTAATTTGTTTTTAGGAATTGTATGGTACCAGAATATTATGCCATGGGTTCAGATGTATCATTTTTGTTTGGACAAGACCAAGAACTTTAGGTGCTGCAGATTTGTAAAGGAATTCAAAGAAGAACAATAAAATTGTATTTTTGTTGAGTATAATAATTACCAATTGTGTTTATTCGCCAATTATTATTAATAGGTAATAAAATATTTTAGATAAAAGAAATATATTTGAAGTTAATACAGGAACACAAATAACATGTCAATGCCTTGAAACACTATGCACTTATCCTATATTATCCAAAGTCAGGTCATATTTGGAGTAGTTCATAAAACATATGACTGCTTCACTTTGTCGGCTGTATAAAGTAGATATACCACGGAACCACATAAAATCCACAATTCTCACTACCAGCTGTAATCAAGAGCTGTATCAAATCCACCAGTTTTTTTACTAAAGATTTAAATGACCACTTTTACAAACAGTATTGTGTCAGAACATTGCACTTGAAGTTCTTTTCTTGTGTAGTCTAAACTCTGGCTAGCCAGGTTTAGACTTGCGTCAACCAGTGACCGGAGCATGCAGTAACAGAGATCTAGCTGCATGAAACAAAGAGGCTTGTGGAGTCACACGGGACTGGCCAGTTCTTTCTGCTGTAGGTAAATGACACAGATATCGCCTTAAAGCTAGATCTCGTCGTGCACTCAAGCCACGAGTAATTTCACAACCAGATCCAAACAATACAGCACGCTGTCTCTTTCTCTTTTGTACAGCCACCTATAAGAATGAACACAAAACATTAGTTTTAAATACTAAGAAACAACAACTGTGTTTACTTAAATGCATATATACAAACCTGAATAGCAGCAACTGGGTGCAATGTTGAAGCATCAGGCACAGATTCAGTTTTGGCATCAATCTCATGTGTACCATTTTGTTCAACCTTATCTTTCTGGTCAGAATTATCCAATAAAGTCACTTGTTTTTTCTTATCTGACTGCAAGCTTTCAGCATTTTTCTGTAATACACCTTGTACAATTTCCGTCCCCGCCATATGTAGGGAAAGCCCAAGACGCGCGAGAACTCGCTCGGGTCTCCAGCGATCGCGGGCGCCGCCGGAAGAGACGCTAGTCTGTTCACGTCGACGGACATCTGCCACTAAGCTTGCCCAGTCAACTCCGAGAGCATCGCCTAAACCAGCTGAAAAATAATGTTATTATGAATAAATTATATTAGGTACTTTTATTCTATGTTAATGTTACAGAATATTATTATCCCTGTTAGATTTACCTCTTGTACGCTCCTCTTCAAGTTCTCCATCAGAAATTTCCTCAAAGTCCAAATTAGTAACATCTTCATCATCCTTAGCTTCTTGTGATTCCTTTTCTTCACATGCACCACTTGTATCCTAGAAAAACATTGCATATTTTTGAACATATTATAAATAGTTTAATCATGAGTATTCAAGAGGACAGTTATTTCTTTATTTCAATTAACTCTCATACCTGTGTTGACTCCTTCTCAGAACCTTCTGGCTTGGATACACTTTCATCATTTGGTAAAGCAGTTTGACTGTCTTCATCCATAATATGATCAGCCATCTAACAAAAAAGTGATGAATTACTACAAACTGGGGAGAAAAATAAATATGTGTTTGCTATTGATTCACTTACATCTTCCCTGTTGAGTATATCATCAGGATCATCACTTATTTCACTGAGATCATCAGGTATTGGTTTTTCATCAATTTCGGGCTCCTGACGTGGTGGTACTGTGGGTGCTGTTTGCGTAGCTGGCGGAGTTTCCTTCGCGGTTTGTTCTGGTTCATTTCTGGGAGCACGGCGCTTATTACCGTCACCTCGAGCTAGATCCATTCTCATACCGCGTCCATAATCATCTTAAATAACAGATTTATACCAGTCGGAAAATTATGACATATAAAACATGCTGTCTACAAGGGAAGTTCGGACGGACGTAAAAATATCGCGGCGGGATTTTATCGCGCACTGGATTTTTAACTCTCGGTGTTGAGCCGAGCGTTGAGAATCCAACGCATTGGGACGCACACTCTCGTCCCAGCGCGTTAAAAAAACACACTGTTGGATTTTCAACTCTTGGCGCTAAGCAGAGCGTTGAAAATCCAGTGCACGAAAAAAAATCGCCGCGTTTTTATTACGTCCGTGCGAACGTAGTCTTACATGAAGCTCTATTATACACCATCAAAAGTGATGTAATCCATTGCTTTATAAGTTCGAAAAAGAAATCTGCTCAACAATTGAACTGTCAAAATGAAACAAATTTGTCGTAATCGTTTACGAAAATGTGTTGCGTAATTAGCTCGCTGATTTGTAAGCACGCCAAATCGTTGATTGTATACAATAAAAAATTAAAATCATCCTCATTTTTGCCATTTAATTGACGACATTAACTTAGATTAATTGGGATAAGTTTTTAACTTAAACATAGGAATTAAAGTAAGGAGCCAGTCTGGAAGACTAGATTTGGTTAATTGGATAATGTTTTATAGTTAAATTGTACTTGATCCCTAGACACTTTTGATGTGTGTAGTTTTTCAGCTTTGCACTAACATGAATAAAAACACAGCTCTAATCTCACCATGCATCCGTCCACGGTGAGGTCCTGGGGGATGGCCCCTATGGTGCCAAGCATCCACATCAGGTTCTTTATCACCCCACTCGTTCATCTGAAATCACATAGTTAATTATATACAAATACAGATTGAAAAAAGAAAACATTTAAAAAAATAAACACATCAACATACCAAAGTGTGAATAAGGACAGCCAAGGAATATGTGGGATAGAACAAGGCAAGGGTTTTTATTGTCTTTACGATAATCAATTGGTTCATTCCGATACCAAGTCTGATAGTAGTATAAACTCACCTATAGCAATAAAGGAGAAGGATTAGGAGCAGAACAATTTTATTTATAATTCAATTAATTAATTTAAGTGTTATGTTTAACTGAATAGTAGTTAACCTGTGGGTCATGCATAGGCCAATGTCGCTCTCGGCCCCACTGGTCTCCTGGGCGGTAGTCTTCATTATCCCATTCTTTATGCGGATGCAAATAGCCACGCTCACGATCCATAGAACCAGACCGCCCTTCCCAGGAACGATCGCGATGGGGTCGACGGTCATCATAACCTTAAACACACAAGCACACTTAGGATAGAAAGCTCTGGTTTCAATTCACACTATGAATTAAACTCATCTTACCAATATCAACACCCCTGCGTTCGCCCATATGTTCACCATACAACCTATCATCATCGTCAGGATATCCCCTTGGGGGTCCTGACATGTCATAACCAGTATCATAGTGTCTATCCCTTCCCTGCATATTGTAACCTGGAGACCTCTCATCTTCTCTAGGACCATCTTCATAACGATCATCCACTCTATCATAATGATCCAAGTTGCGATCATTGTCATACTGACGTTCCATACCCATTTCATAGTCACCTTGATCTCTATCCATGCTATCCAATCTGTCTCTTTTTGTAGAACGATCCCTTTCAAGCCTGTCCTGCTTACGACCACCTCTTTCTGAATGTGAATCCTGTCGGTCTTTAGATGTTGAAGAATTTTTATCGATGTCCAGTGTTCTATTTGAAATAGCAGCTAAAGCAGCTAGACGCTCCTCAGGTCTGGGAAGAAGTCTTTCCATAGGCTTATTAGGCTTTTCTAATCCTTTATCAGCTCCTCCTCTTCCACCTAAACCTCTATCTCTGCCTCTTCTCTTACTGTCATCTCTTTTATTATCTTTATTCCTGTCACGCCCACCTCTATCCTTTCTATCATGCCTATCTTTGTCATCATGTTTGTCTTTTCGTCTCTCCAATGATCTGTCTTTATGATCACGGCCTCTGTCCCTATCTCTGCTTGCAGATCTCTTTCTATGTCTCTCTGCACTTCCATCTCGACGGGTTTGTTTCTTAGGTGAAACAGGTCTGCTGCGCTCAGAGCTTTCTTTTTTCCTTAAATCTTTTGAATGAGATGCATGCTGACGTGGAGATCTTGATCTTGCTTTCCTTGGAGATCTACTGCGGACTCTGGTTCTTTCCCTTTCTTTCTCACGTTCCTTTTCTCTTTCTTTTTCTTTCTCCTTTTCTTTTGTGCGATCTCTATCTTTGTCTTTCTCTCTAAGGCTATGAGGAGAAGCACTTCTGTTTCTATCTCTCCTTGGTGGAGATTTTCCATGTTTGACTGTACTTTTTGCAAGACTTTTTGTTGTAATAGGAGGAGTTCCACCAGATTTTTTTCCTGGTGACAATGATTTTTTTCCAATAGTAGTTTTAGTGACAGTTTTCTTTTTAGTGATATCTTGTTTTTTTAAAAGCCTGTCATCTTTTTTTGCAACTGTTTTCTTAGGTTCACTTTTATCCCTTTTTAAAGTATCACTTTTAATAAATTTCTTTTTAGATGGTGCATCCCCATCTGATGATGAACTGGAATTTCTTTTAAGCTTTCCTTTCTTTCCTTTTCGCCTTGCTTCTCTGAAATAAAGATAAATTTTGAGATTGGCAGAAATGTAATGAGGTTACTTATTGCGTAAAAGTACAATATATTATGTGAAATGTTAAGATTAAAAAAAAATCTTTTTAGTTACCTACCATAAAATTAGTTACGATTCACAATAATTGAAGATTCTGAACTATCCATACCTGCCAGATGATGAAGATGATGAGCTATTATCTGATGAAGAAGAAGAGACACTCGAAGAACTAGAACTTCGTGATGAGGATGTGCTTGACATAGTTTTCTTTTTGTCTTTGCGCATATCTTTGCTAGAGTCCATTTTCAATTGCAACTCTAATTCACGTTGCAGTTGTTGTCGCCTTTTTTCAAGGACGTCTGTGTCTGCGTACTCTAGGTCATTTTGATCCCAGTTGTCGATTTCACCATCTGGACTACGTCCTGAGCGCACGACCACGGCCGAATGCAGTCTACTTTTAGGGTCATCTTTCACAGCACGCTTATGTTCACTATCTTTGTTTGCTGCGCGTTGTTTCGATGGACTTATTAATGTATGGGTTGATGCAAATTTACAACTTTTACCGTAAGCGCAACTCCCGTTTTGTGCCCACTGTCTACAATGTTCAGTTGTTTTTTTAGCGCTGGATTTCTTGGTACCAAGGCGCTCAAAAACACTAGGCCTATTAGCTAGATCTTTTGACTTCGGTAATTCGACAGTAATTTTTCTTTTTCCTTGTTTTGACATTATAGAGGAAAAACATTGGTCTCGCACAATTAAAAGCGATTAAAAACACACATTTCCACCGGCGCTGTTACCGCCGCCATTGTTGTTTATGGCCCACACCGCCACAGAATACATATAAGTAGCATCTCTATGTAGTCTGTGCGTAAAGTCCTAACTGTGCGCACAGACTACTTATACAGGGTGTCCAAGAACCTGGCGTCCAACTGGATTCCCACGATGCCCCAAGTTCTAACAGTACTCAGAAAAATATTTTAAAAAATCCATCCCATGTACTTACAGAATTATACTGATTTCAAAAAAAAAGGGGAAATGAGCACCCTGTGACATACTTTTGAATGCTGTGACTGCTAATGCTGATAATTTCGATATTTCTTGGAGGTTTTGTAATCTAGGGTATTGCTGTGTCTAAATAGAATGTAAAAATAAAGTACTTATTGTACCATTTTAAAATAAAATATTATTTTAACTAAAGGTGATATGGAAAACTATTGAATTTCGCAACTTTGACCGACTGTAGTGTAAAAAAAATGTACCAAAATAGTATGGCAAGTGACGTCAAATTTTGACGCGTTTATTCCTCTTTTTAAAAAGGTATAATACTTACACATTAATTTGAAAAAAAAAATTTTGATAATATTTTTACTCAACAACCCAATTTTTACGAAGTGCCTACCTACTAACGGTAACTGTCGGACCCTTTCTTATCTTAGAAACTGTTATGTTACTACTATTATTTACTTCGGTTCCAAGAGTGAGCAAGAAGGAAATACACACAGGTAGATGGGTTCCCAGTAGAATAAAAGCAAAGAATGTTAGTTTAAAGATATTTTATTACAATAAATGTTCAAAATGTTGACCACCCGCGGCAATACAAGCTCTCACTCTCCTTAAAAAGGACCGCTTTATGTTTCGCGAGTAACTTTTTTGACGTATCACCTGCACTGCTTGTGTTATCTTCTCACGAAGGTCAGCGATGTCATTAATGGGCTTCGCATAAACGAGCTCCTTCATAGTTCCCCAGAAAAAAAAATCCAGCGGATTTAAGTCAGGTGAGCGGGCTGGCCACGGGATTGTTCCTGATCGCCCAATCCACCTGTTCGGGTATTGCTCGTCCAAAAACTCTCTAACGGATACGCGAAAATGTGCTGGACAGCCGTCGTGTTGGAACCACATATCTGGTGGGCTTTCAAAACAATTGTTAACATCTGCAAAACAAGGGTCAGTGATGCATTTGCCACGAATTTGATTCCTTCTTAATTTAAGATAGTTGTACCACAGTTTAAATGATCCAGGCAACTCTTTTAGAGCTCTCTCATAGATCATATTTATCTCATGTTTAGGTGCAGCTTTTTTATGTTCAATGTATCTTAGCCAGTGTTTAACTGAGAAGGGATTTCTCAATATCTCCTCCTCATATGGTAGATCTTCTTCACTCTGAAATCAAATAATATTTCCTATACATTTAGGTTCATACATAATTAACAATCAATTGTGAAGTCTTTACTTTGTATGTGTGAAAAGAATATTGTTAGGAATTAAATTCGGAATTCTATGCTCAGTGTTTGTGTCCAGAAACTACATGTAGCACTGTACGCAAAATACGCGCTTTGACGTGGAGTTGCGGAAACCAGCCCGTATTACCTATTACCTACATGTAGCATAATGTGTTAGAAAACGTGGCGTGTAAGTGTTATGGAGCACTAGGTCGGCGAAACCCATTTTCAGCCCTATGCATAATACTAGAACTAAAAGGTCCCCAAAGTAATCAATTGCCATCAATTTGTATTGTAGTGACAATGTCAATCGCTTCAATTGGATTTTGTAGATGATCAATGTGTATCAATCTCGTAAAAATTGTATAGTTGCAATTGATCGTTTCGGGGACCCTTAGGATTGAATCTGGTGAATATAATGTACTGAAAAAGTATTTATAAAAGTTTAAATACTTTTTCATCATTTCTACATGAGATTACAAGGAAGTTCAACTCCTGAAGCAACAATATACATATAAGTTAATTATGCCTCATTAATTGAAAGACGAAATTTTAAAAGTAGGTACGAATTGTTTGTATACTTACAAAAAATATATCGATTTCTTTACCGTCTAGTAGAGGCATTTTGTATTATAATGCTATTTTGGTGTCACTACCTTAACTGCTTCTGTTATTTCAGATATAAAAACGGCGATGAAGGAAATGCAATCAATATAAAACAATAATGATTATCGTTTTCAGAGGTTATCCGATGACACTAGCGCTGGCAAGCGCTGGCATCGCTTATTGACAACTTGGCAATTGACAATCACAGACACAGACTTCTTTTTTTTCCTTTTGTTCCTTCTGGAACAGGCTAGGGTCAGAGACCATGCTGCCTAGTCATCAGATCGTATTTTTTTTGTAATTTCAGTTAAGCCAAGCATGGAAGTAGTATGTGGAAAAAGGTTCACCGGTGCCTCAAAAAGACAAAAATAAAGCCGTCAGTCGGAATCGGTTAAATCATGGAACCGATTATCGATTGATAATCCGGTGCTTTGAAGAGTAACGTGGGGTGTCAGGTTGAAGGAATAACTCTACAATAACTTCCTCAGAGGTCATAATCACAGTCATAATAAAATACACTTAGATTTCCAAAAATCGGTGTCGAATCGTTTTAGATTTACGTTGCTGGTAGCATCGTTATCCAGTAAAGTTACGGTGTCGTATAAGAGCGGTGACCGCTTGCGTAGCGTCCCCTGATTATGAAAATAAGTAGTGTGGTTTCCTAGAGAGTGTTGTTGACACCGTAAAGCAAACTCCGCCCCCCAAAATATCAAATCGCTAGATTTACGCCGTACTCGGTCACAAGAAAAAGTGTCCATATTGAGAAAAGTGAGCCCACACATTATTAAATAGCGTTTCCATGGCAAACAAGTGTTGTCACTGCGCGTCAGAGGTGTCAAAACGGTACAGAAACGTGACTATCTTTTAACGCAGTAGGACAAATCTAACGATTTAAATCTGTCTGTCTCAATTTCATAACAGCCATTACTGCGGCCTGGCCACCGCTCTGTTTTCTAGAATCAGATCCGCCGCCCAAGGAAAATCCTTACCGACCCAGACGACCCCATAACCCTCCTGCAGGAGAGCAATAGGGCCACAAGTACAGTGCACAAACACAGACACCAACCCGCATTCCGACCTCGCCACCGATGTTCACCGCGATCGCGTCCCGCCCGAGTAAATAATACTCCCCCCCGACCCTTGCTCGTTGATGCGCCAGTCCGCGTCGATGCTTATATTCCCCAGTTAATAATCATGAACCATCCTTGATCCAGCCTGTCCCAACTTGCTGTCCTCCCCCAGCGACGCCCTAAGCCGAGGTCCATACCCCACAGGGGGTGCCCTTAGCGAGCGCTGGCCTAGTTTTAATTAGAATAGTTTTTGCCCCTGGCTGGATGCTTTGAGTGTAGTAGCTTAAGGCAGCCACAGGAATGTCCGGTTAAGTAGTCATGACCTCAGAGGTCAGCTACGAGATGCCATAGTCAAAAACAAAAAAAAATAGGCCACCACTTTTCTAGGAAACCGTAGTAATGCAGTGCCCAAAATGCCCAAGGATAATATTGAAATTACGGTTGACAGATTATGTGGAAATGTTACATGCTCTGTGTCTGTGGACTGACCGACTTTTTTAATAATACAATTTGGATTTTCTTATTTATGGATGAATATCAAACTAATGACTTTATCTAGATCTATCTTGGACAAAAAAAATATACTGATGAATTTAATTATTATTTTATTTTATTGATCTCACACTGATGATTTTATTGTGCAATGTATTACTTATGTGTTTTATTTTGATTTATTATTTTTATTTCACTGATTTTAGTTTAGTTCAAATTTAGTTTATATTCAACTGTTATGCAATAATCATGTAAGTCCCGTATCTCTGAAAATGTCGCAATTACGACCCCCAAGATACAGGCATATGTCTAGTTTGGGGGTCACCGTCCAATCTGTTATTGTACAAGATTAGGTATTAATAAATACATTTGAATTAGATTTGAAACTCTAGTTCCTGTCAAATATTGTATGGAACTTTGACAGAGACTAAAGATTTCAACATGTTTTCCATACAACATTTGACAGGGGAGATTCTGTACCGTTTTGACCCCTCTGACGCGCAGTGACAACACTTGTTTGCCATGGAAACGCTATTTAATAATGTGTGGGCTCACTTTTCTCAATATGGACACTTTTTCTTGTGACCGAGTACGGCGTAAATCTAGCGATTTGATATTTTGGGGGGCGGAGTTTGCTTTACGGTGTCAACAACACTCTCTAGGAAACCACACTACTTATTTTCATAATCAGGGGACGCTACGCAAGCGGTCACCGCTCTTATACGACACCGTAACTTTACTGGATAACGATGCTACCAGCAACGTAAATCTAAAACGATTCGACACCGATTTTTGGAAATCTAAGTGTATTTTATTATGACTGTGATTATGACCTCTGAGGAAGTTATTGTAGAGTTATTCCTTCAACCTGACACCCCACGTTACTCTTCAAAGCACCGGATTATCAATCGATAATCGGTTCCATGATTTAACCGATTCCGACTGACGGCTTTATTTTTGTCTTTTTGAGGCACCGGTGAACCTTTTTCCACATACTACTTCCATGCTTGGCTTAACTGAAATTACAAAAAAAATACGATCTGATGACTAGGCAGCATGGTCTCTGACCCTAGCCTGTTCCAGAAGGAACAAAAGGAAAAAAAAGAAGTCTGTGTCTGTGATTGTCAATTGCCAAGTTGTCAATAAGCGATGCCAGCGCTTGCCAGCGCTAGTGTCATCGGATAACCTCTGAAAACGATAATCATTATTGTTTTATATTGATTGCATTTCCTTCATCGCCGTTTTTATATCTGAAATAACAGAAGCAGTTAAGGTAGTGACACCAAAATAGCATTATAATACAAAATGCCTCTACTAGACGGTAAAGAAATCGATATATTTTTTGTAAGTATACAAACAATTCGTACCTACTTTTAAAATTTCGTCTTTCAATTAATGAGGCATAATTAACTTATATGTATATTGTTGCTTCAGGAGTTGAACTTCCTTGTAATCTCATGTAGAAATGATGAAAAAGTATTTAAACTTTTATAAATACTTTTTCAGTACATTATATTCACCAGATTCAATCCTAAGGGTCCCCGAAACGATCAATTGCAACTATACAATTTTTACGAGATTGATACACATTGATCATCTACAAAATCCAATTGAAGCGATTGACATTGTCACTACAATACAAATTGATGGCAATTGATTACTTTGGGGACCTTTTAGTTCTAGTATTATGCATAGGGCTGAAAATGGGTTTCGCCGACCTAGTGCTCCATAACACTTACACGCCACGTTTTCTAACACATTATGCTACATGTAGGTAATAGGTAATACGGGCTGGTTTCCGCAACTCCACATCAAAGCGCGTATTTTGCGTACAGTGCTACATGTAGTTTCTGGACACAAACACTGAGCATAGAATTCCGAATTTAATTCCTAACAATATTCTTTTCACACATACAAAGTAAAGACTTCACAATTGATTGTTAATTATGTATGAACCTAAATGTATAGGAAATATTATTTGATTTCAGAGTGAAGAAGATCTACCATATGAGGAGGAGATATTGAGAAATCCCTTCTCAGTTAAACACTGGCTAAGATACATTGAACATAAAAAAGCTGCACCTAAACATGAGATAAATATGATCTATGAGAGAGCTCTAAAAGAGTTGCCTGGATCATTTAAACTGTGGTACAACTATCTTAAATTAAGAAGGAATCAAATTCGTGGCAAATGCATCACTGACCCTTGTTTTGCAGATGTTAACAATTGTTTTGAAAGATCTTTGGTGTTTATGCATAAAATGCCTAGAATATGGATGGATTACTGCACTTTCCTAACTGATCAATGTAAGATAACAGGAACAAGAAAAGCCTTTGACAGTGCTTTGAGAGCTTTGCCAATAACACAACATCACAGAATATGGCCCCTTTACTTAAACTTTCTGAAGAAACACAATATTTCTGAGACAGCAGTTAGAGTATTTAGAAGATACCTTAAACTATGTCCAGAAGATACAGAAGAATATATTGATTATTTAATTTCAATAAATAAATTGGATGAAGCTGCAGTTAAGTTGGCTCAAATAGTAAATAATGAAAATTTTCAATCAAAACATGGCAAATCAAATCATCAGCTTTGGAATGAACTTTGTGAATTAATATCTAAGAACCCAGATCAAATTCATACTCTAAATGTGGATGCTATTATTAGAGGTGGACTAAGGCGCTACACAGATCAGCTAGGACATTTATGGAATTCTCTTGCTGATTACTATGTAAGAAGTGGTTTATTTGAAAGAGCTAGAGACATATATGAAGAAGCTATACAAACAGTAACCACAGTAAGGGATTTCACTCAAGTATTTGATGCATATGCTCAATTTGAGGAGCTTAGCTTAAGCAAAAAAATGGAAGAAGTTGCTAAAAAGCCTAGTCCCACTGAAGATGATGATATTGATTTAGAGCTAAGACTTGCAAGGTTTGAATACCTCATGGAAAGAAGATTATTGTTGCTTAATTCTGTACTTCTGAGGCAAAACCCTCACAATGTTGCTGAATGGCATAAAAGAGTTAAACTTTATGAAGATAAACCGCATGAGATTATTGATACTTACACTGAGGCTGTTCAAACAGTAGATCCTAAGCTTGCTGTAGGGAAACTATATACTTTGTGGGTCGGATTTGCAAAGTTTTATGAAAAAAATGAACAAATAGAAGATGCAAGACTTATTTTTGAAAAAGCAACACAAGTAAACTATGCTAAAGTTGATGATTTAGCTTCAGTGTGGTGTGAATGGGCAGAAATGGAAATACGACATGAAAATTATGAAGAAGCCCTGAAGTTAATGCAAAGAGCCACTGTTTTACCAAGTCGAAAAGTTGCATATCATGATGATACTGAAACGGTACAGATGCGGTTGTATAAGTCTTTGAAAGTATGGTCTATGTATGCAGATTTGGAAGAAAGTTTTGGTACTTATAAATCATGTAAGGCTGTTTATGATCATATTATAGACTTAAAAATTGCTACTCCACAAATCATCATAAACTATGGCCTTTTCTTAGAGGAACACAATTACTTTGAAGAAGCTTTTAGAGCATATGAAAAGGGTATTGCATTATTTAAATGGCCCAATGTATATGATATTTGGAATACTTACCTAACCAAGTTTTTAAAAAGGTATGGAGGATCGAAGTTAGAGAGAGCTAGAGATTTATTTGAACAGTGTCTTGAACATTGCCCACCAGAATTTGCAAAATCTATATTTTTACTATATGCAAAATTAGAAGAAGAGCATGGTTTGGCAAGGCATGCTATGGCTGTCTATGAACGAGCGACAACTGCTGTTCTCACCGAAGAAATGTTTGAAATGTTTAATATTTACATTAAAAAAGCTGCTGAAATATATGGCGTGCCAAAAACACGTCAAATATATGAAAAAGCCATTGAAACTCTTCCTGATGAAAAAGCGAGGGAGATGTGTGTACGCTTTTCTGAAATGGAAACACGACTTGGCGAAATTGACAGGGCTCGGGCAATATACGCGCATTGTAGTCAAATGTGTGATCCTAGGATTACAGCAGAGTTTTGGAACACATGGAAGGAGTTTGAAGTAAGACATGGTAATGAAGATACAATGAGAGAAATGCTTAGAATTAAACGCAGTGTTCAAGCTACATATAACACACAAGTAAATATGATGTCTGCACAAATGTTGAGCTCAGCTGCACAAGCAGCTGGTACTGTTTCAGATCTTGCACCAGGTATGAAGGATGGTATGAGAATGTTGGAAGCCAAAGCTGCTGAAATGGCAGTTCAAAGTAAAGGTAATATTTCATTTGTACGGGGTGAAACACAAGGTCTCAAGGAAGCTGATAAAGTGGTGAATCCTGATGAAATTGATATTGATGAGGATTCAGAGAACAGTGAAGACGAAGAAGAAGCTGCTCCCGTTCAGAAAAAAGAAATCCCAGCTGCTGTATTTGGAGGTCTTGTTAAAGATGCTGACTGTACCTAATAATATCTTTGTTATGAGAAATACTTGAAATAAATATTATTTTAGTAATAAATCAACTTTTAATCATAAGCTTAGTTACATTATACAATAAGCCATATTTACAACAGAAATCACAGAACACATTTTCATTCATTAGTATTAACATATAAGATTGCAGTTTTATTAGGTACACATTGAACTGGACTGTGGAAGTGATACGTTGATAGTTTTATAAAGATAATATTTTTACTATGCAACTGTAACATGATAAACAACAAAAAATACTCATATTATTATAACTGATCAATTTTTTCAAACTTAATAAGAAGTCATTATTTGTCAGAGAGTTGGCAGGCGTAAACAACTAGAATATTAACTAAGAAAAATACACAAATTAAAAAAGGAAAAACAAAGCAATAGTTTAAATTATATGTCAGAAGTTTATATGATATCTCTGGGTGGCGTTATAAAATGCAATGAATTTGAGTACTTATTTTGATGTTCAGAGTAATTTAAAATACTGATATCATTGTGAACACCACCAAACATAATTAGCTCACCATTACCTTTGACTAATGAATACATTACTAATTCCTCTGGTGCCCCAGTCATTTCTCCCAAACGAGGACAGAGCCATGCCACATAATTTAGTGAATTTCCATCAACAACAGTAGAAATATCCAAAACATGCATAGTCAAAGTATTTCGTTTAACTTTCTTTACTGCAGGTTGCCTTGGCTGAGGGTTTGGCGGGGAAGGCAATGGTTCTCTTATATTTTCTAAGTGAGCTATCTGTCTTTGATTAATGAGATCATTTTCAGGAGATGAATTATTTTGGGATGTATCACAAGCAAATGCGGCCATCCTGTACTTATTAGCTTCTTGCAACTGTCTTACTATTTTCAGCCCCTTATTCTGCAATATAATAAACAATAAAATACAAAACAAAATTTTAAATCGTGTCATTCTTACACAAATTGTTGCATGTTTTATTGTGGCTTACCTTATTTTTATTCCTTCTCATTGCAAGGTCTTTTTTGCCAGCATCTAGACCATTGTTTTGTTTTCCATCTGAACTGGTTCCAGCAAGAAGTCCATTCTGATCTGGAATATTTTCAGTACCCACTTGATTGTGAGACCTCTCCTGTTCATTACTTGGTCCAGCAACTGGCTCATCATTAGGGTTCAGTTGTTCTTGTCTTGGAGGATTCATTGGTCGCCTGGGTAGTACTCCTCTCCTACCATTAATATTTTGATCTCTATCCAGAGGCCTTTGTAAACTTTGCTCTACTCTAACTGACACAGGTGCACCCTCAGGTCTACTTAGTGCAGATAGCCTGACAGCTGATGTGACTAAAGGTTTTGCACTATTCCAACCATTTCTACTTCTACTTAAACTCACAACCTTATCTCCAACCCTACATGCAGGATTGCACCATATATTTGCTGAAGCCCACTCTTTATTTTTGACTGCCAGTTCTTTCCATGTCCACATAGGACCTTTCATTGTCAATACCCAGCAGTCACTATACACAAAGCGGTTATGTAATGTTTGAACTCCCCCTAGTAGCATCAATCTCTCAGAGTCCAGACAGATAAGAGATTGTGCATATCTAGGCGGTGGTCTTGGCTTGGTGGTTGCTTGTTTCCTCCAAGTAAGTGTAGGGACATCTAGTACCCATATGTCATTAGAACATTGTATTTGATAATTTTGAGCAGCTGACATTACTAGTCCTCCAAACACAACCATTTCATCTCCAATCATGCAAGCTGAATGTCCTGCCATAGGAGGAGGGCAATTTGTTGCATTTATTAAGATCCATTTATTCGTATTCACACAGTAAAAGTGTATTTCATTAAACATAGTAACATTTTGATAGTATTGAGAAAGTGAAGGATATGTCCAGCCACCAAAAACTATTAAACAGTCTTTATAATGAACCATTGATGTATAAGCTTTTGGAACCGGATATGTGCCAGTAGCAAGAGGTCTTACCCACTGTCTAATGGATAAATCAAACCTCCAGAGATCATTGAACGAAGTAGCATTAGTGGTGCACCCGCCAAATATGTACATGTTGTTCTCAAGAACACATGCAGCATGTGAAAATCTTTTAGTAATAGTGGGCATCATATCAGTTGGAGCTATATTTTTCCATAATATATTAAAGTCACCAACGGCTTTTATCAATTTTATTGATGTTTTGTGTAAGACATCTGAAAGACAAAATAATGTTTAAATAAATAAATCATGCATTCGTAACGCAATACATCCACGCGATATACGAAAAATTCAACTTACTTTGAGAGCAATTATACCATCGTTTGCAAACTATCATACAATTCTGTAAGTCTTTGTAAGGTGGCAGAAACCCTAAAATAAATTCCAAGACTTCATCTGGAAGATCTTCAATAGTGCTTTGCAAAGTTTGCTGACTCAAAGATTGGTGTATCACATCCATTTTTTTTTAATAATTAGGTGAGATAATAACTATACTTTCATCACATTACTTTAATTAAAAAATATATCGGCAAATTACTTGGACTGAAAATTGAAAACATTGAGAATTATAATGAATTTATTTGATTGAATTTATATGACAGAATTTGTTTGACAGGCTTGCTTGTTGAGTTCAGGTTCAGAGTTGACATTGACACACAGATTATGCATTGACATTACTTGCAATGACAGAACGAAGTTCTTGGGCGCGTTCAATTATTTCGCTCGCTCACGCACAGTGGGCTGAAAATCGACTCAAAACAAAAATTGAAAAAAACATTGAAAAATTCAAAGACTATGCGTACAAGACTGCTGAGAGATACGTGGAACTATATAACTAGTACTATATGGTCTGCAACCACAAAGTTCTTCTTCATGGAGTTGATATCATTGCTTCCAACGCAATTGTCCCAATTGGGAGTCTTTCAGAAGAAGCATCGGAAGCCCGGAACAAGGATTTTAGAAGATGGAACACCACTCCCGTAAGAAGAGTAGAGTGAGTTCTAATGAGGATATTTTTAACTTCCTTCTTCTTTCGTCAGAACCACTTGTTTCATCAACAAGACCCATTTTGGACACAAAAAAAAGAAAACGTTCTTTGAGGAAACGCTGACACTGTTAACACTTCAAGAACCTGAATTCGAGTTTAGGGATGTTTCTCAGTTAGACTCCAACTCTGAGTTACATTTTACATTCAGATGACAGTGACTCAGAATAGTTTTAATTAGTTCTTTTTCTTCCTTTATGTTTGTAAATATTTATAATTATGTATTAGGTTTATCTTTTGTATTCGTAAAATATTTTTTTTTAACATTTAAAATTTTCGCTTTAGTTTACTTAGTTTTCTTTTGTATTTTTGCTGCCTCTACTGCCTCTTCTGGTTTGTAAATATATTTTTAATTAGAATTGCTGATTTAAATATATAAATTATTTCATTATAATTACCTCCAGCCTTTCCCACTGTAACTTACTATTACTTAGACTCATAAAATAATGACGATAATTAATTTTTTTACATAATTAGGTCTGAAACTTATTTTTTTATGATCATGTGGCGTGTTTATACAAAGTAGTGGTCGAGTTCATCGTTTAAGTAGTCAGTGTAGATTTTAAACTTAAATTAAGTTAAACATATGATAAAAAATATTTTTTGAAAATATTAAATCTAAAGCGATTTTTTTTTCGCGGCTCTTCCAAGAATCACCTGCAAAGGAATTAGGGCCAATTGAACGATGGCGGAGATATACGACTTTTTCATGCCGACTACATAGTAATTTTAATCATAAAATTATGTTTCCGTTGTTTGCAATGCTATTCCGTAATGTTGATATTTTTAGGCATGTATACACAAAACCCAAAACAAAAAACAAAACAAAACAACCAAAACATTTCCAAGTCACAAAAGTGGACATTTGGGAAAAAAGTATTATATGTCTATGAGAGTCGATTTTCAGCCCACTGTGCGCCCTTGGCCTCGTTCGGACAAACCATAGAAACTATATACTAGTCGGACAAACGGAGCGTGCAACGAACGATTACACCGATTGCGTCCATAGACTACTATATATACACTAGAGAATTGCGTCGTTCCCACTGCAAAGGAGCGCGGGTCGCGCATTATTTTTACAATAACGTGCTCACGTGTGTTGACGTGTGGTTGTGCGATAGGTTGCCCGGGTCTCAAAATCTCCTTGTGTACCGTCAATATAGCATTACACGATCAATCTACTGTTTAGACTGATGCTACATTGATCGTTTAATAAATCTATCTACATTTTATCTATCGTCATTCACGATCGAAATAATCAAATAGTACTTACCTCAGATCAATAAAAAAGTTTTATTGGTCTGAGGTACTTACTTACTATTAAATAAAGACCAGAAAAACCTGTGAAGCAAATTAAAACATTTGATTTTATTTAACCCTCTATTGCATGCAACCCCTTTTGAAAATCGCAATATTCTGTCGTGTGAAAACCAAATGCAAAAAAAAATGTATGTTCGGGTCAAGTTTTTATACATGAAATGAAAGAGGGATTAACATGACGGGGCCAATCCAATAAATAATAGCATTGTGTACCTAAATAGAGACAGTCCACTGACTGTGTTAATTGAGACAGTCAATGGACTATCTCTATTTACACAATGCTATTATTGGACAATCCAATGCAGTGGATCCAATCCATTGATGAAGCAAATGAATGGATTGGCTTATTGGTGTATTGTCTCGGGGATTGGCCCCGTCTAAATGGTCCATTAATTCTCTACTTGGCGAGGTCCTTACCGTGCGTTTGCACAGGCGAAACTTTACAACAAAACATGTTGAAATCTCTAGTTCCTGTCAAATATTGTATGGAACTTTGACAGAAACTAACGATTTAAACATGTTTTTTTGTGAATGTTTCGCCAGTGCAAACGCTTAGGTGTCATGATGCTGATGATTGCAGGTGCGGACTTAGACAGTCAGCAATGTTCTTTTAAAGCAAATTCATCATCTTATATATAATATCTGCATCAGACAGCGATTCCCTGGGATTACAAAGAAACCTTCCACAGTAAAAAAAAAAAAACAATTAAAGAAAATTTGAGGCTTTTGACGCAAATAAAATTTACAGGGATTACGCAATGCCAATGGGGATAACAACTGCCACTTGCTCACTTCGGGACCTACTCCATAATCTGTTGCAGATGTTGCTACAGTATCTCTAATTAGTCTGTGGTTGCTAGTATTGCGTGTGTCTAATGCATTCCGATTTAGGTATCACGATTAGTACAGCTGAAAGCTGTCAACAATTCAGAACGCTGCACGCTGAGAGCTCGCTCACAGTGCTTGCTCAACGTAAGAACTTATAACTTATCATATTTCGCGAGCAATACTTACAAGTTGGTCGCAGTTACTTGGCAATTTTTACGACACCTTAAACCATGGCTACCCTAAATTAATTATATCGTTAAACGTCGACTGACATCATTAAACGTTGATGTTTTTAAACGATATGGTCAATTTTAGCTGGCCATTTCATGAAACACAACCATTCATGAAATGGTTAATTCTAAGATCTGGCCACGACATATACACAACTCTTATTCTTCTTTGGTTAGGTGGCTAGAGTAGCCAGAAGCACAATTTCGAAAATACCTTGTTAAATTAGTTATGAAGCGACTCAAAATAAAACAGCACAACTGTCAATTTAGGGTATGGTCGGCGTTATCGCAAGATAGTATATGTCATGACGTCATCAAAGACGATTCACAGGACATCGTTATCGCGTTCTCGGTAATTTGAACCGGAACGGAACGTGATGTAAAAACGATCAAATCATTTACAGCGTAATTCGGAATGCACCCCAAACATAAATGTCATGTCTTTGACTTTGACATTATTTATTTGTCATTTGGACGGAAGAAAGCGCGAATATTTAAAATTGTCTTTCGTTTATTAGACGTTATTGCTTATTGTGATTGTTTATTTAATTCGAGGGATTTGAAAAAAGGAATTAAAGTCGCATAGAAGTATAGAATACAAATATTAATAGTGTAAAGTGTAAAAAAAAAATAAGACAATAGTGGTGTTTTGACAGATAACCTAAAAGAGCTGATTATATCAGCGTTGTAAATATTAGGATAATAGAGACTTTTACATAGTGTTTATTTAATTAAATATTGAATAATGCAGCTATTAATACAAGCTAGCCCGTTAATTGATAAATTAAAACATTGGCATCGTGCAATATCTTTTAGTGAAGTGCAGTTAACAACTTCACAGAAGGTCAGTATTTTGGTATAATATTATATCATAACCAATTTTATCACTATGTTGTACTCAAATTAATGATCTGTTAGTGATTGGGATTCTAATTCTGTAGATGAATGGTCGAATAAAGAAGGAAAAATAATTCTATTTGATTTTTTCTTAAATAGAAACTACACAATATTTAAAATAAATTCAAACAATAATGTAATGGTTTAAAGGTCATTCGTGATTGCTTTTAAATTACATGGTCAGATTATGTTAAAATATGCGCGTATGTGTAGTTTCATATGAATGAGTATTATAGCAAAAAATATCTCAAAGTACATTTTTTTTCTTGAATCAATGACCTAATTGCTAATAATACATTTTCAGGTAGTGCTATGGAGTTTAGGAGTTGTAGGTACAAGTGCAGTAGTTGTTGGGGTGCTGTCAAGGTATTTAGCACGGCGGCGAGCTAAACCCATCATTAATCCACGGATTCAAAGGGCTATTAACAAGAGAATTTCCCGAATGAGGAGTCCTAACGGAGGTGATACTTAAATCATTTATTTAATTTATATATACAATTTTTATGAAGCCTGCTCCCACGGCTGAGCAAAAGTGTCTATAGACTTCTACAATTATTCTCTCTCCACTCTCCACCACCTACTTTGGCTTTTTATTTGTTGAGTATCAATGCAATCGGTTACACAAGCATTTCTTTAATTTTACTTTAAATGTGTGAATAATTCACAAATATAACACAGCATCCACAACTTTGTACAGTTGTTTTTAACTTATGTGTAATAAAAAGGATACAGACATTAAAAACCAGTTAAGTACTTCTAAATCAGTAATAAACACAAGCAACTGATGGATGTTACTGAAGGTGCAAACTCGTAGCCT
Source organism: Xanthia togata (assembly GCA_963853775.1). Classification (NCBI taxonomy): domain Eukaryota; kingdom Metazoa; phylum Arthropoda; class Insecta; order Lepidoptera; family Noctuidae; genus Xanthia; species Xanthia togata. The sequence continues at coordinate 19,647,594 of OY970798.1, read as the reverse complement.
AGTTCTGGGCCCACTCTATCGGTATTGCCATCGACACGCTAAGAAGAGAAGTATCAGTAATAAAAACAAACATAATTATTTGTTTAGGAATGGGGTCAGTTGCAAGTAGTGGTGGTCGCAGCAGTCCATTGGGCTTTAGTGAGCGGCTGTCGCTGGCTTCAGGCTCCATCGGCTCAGGAGCTGGAGACGCCGCCCCGCTATCGCCGCAGCAACTGGGCGTTATGGGTAAGTAGAGCAAATCTTATACCAGCGCCATCTATTATCGAATAGCGAAATTAATCATAGTAAAAAACAGAAATAAGATTTTTATGTCTCTAATAGTGATTAGATTATGTATTTTTATCTTGTTGTGATGATAACGGAATTTATATAAACTTTAGTAACATTATATTGTGTAAAGTGTTAACTTAATTATTTTTTGACTGTAGCAGATGGTACCTATTTTTGGTTGTGTTCACAATATTGTTAGTTACTATTAACCTTTATAATACTGGTGTCTCATATTGGAGACAGATAACAATAAAATTCTATTGTGTCTGCTAATTGCGCGCGCGACAGATTAAGAAGTGATTGATGTTTCATTTATTAGTTGTGAATCGGTGGGTTGTATCAAAATTTTTAAAGCGCCATCTCTTATCGAGTAGTGAAAGTATATGGTTACGTAGTTGTCTAAGTTTCGTTATTGTTTGATATATAAATCCTAGATGTCGCTGTTCTAACGAGTTCTAACAAACACACTGTCTATTCATCTTTGTCATTCAACATCATCACGCCTTGTTTCCCCGAAGGGTTGGGTAGAGGTGTACCTGTAGTAGGTACACCCACATTTCGCCATTTCTATTCTTCCGTCGACAAAACTCGTTTCTAGAAGTTCATTAGGGCTGCTGGTATCGGGGTTATTTTATAAATCATTACTAACCGTTTGATAACGTTTTAAAAAAAAGTTAGTATCATGATTGGATGACTTCACACTGTTACATTGCAAATTGGGAAATATCAATTGTAGTCGCCAACTCGCCATTATAAGAAGTAGTAGTCACAAACTGAATTGGGCAATAGGTAGGTAATTAGCAGGCCGGCCAGATAGTTTCTTCTTTTATTAGATCTGTCAAACGTTGATGATGATACATGTGCTTGGTCTTCTGTAGGTAAGTACCTACATTACGTGTGACTTAATATCTTAAACTTAGGTATGTAGGTATATGTTTCTTGTCTTCTCTTTTAATAATGTCGCGAACTACTTATTCTATTACTAAATTGTTCCCGTGGCTTCACCCGCGTGGCGAGTCGTGGGAGTCGGGAACGTACTTTCGGGATAAAAAGTCCAGGTGGACCTTTGTGCCTATTTTCACCTGAAAAGGTAACAGACAGATAGAGTTAATTTCGAATTTATAATATTAAAGTCAGTACCTTTATGTGGATTTGCGTATTTATAGGAAATTCTTCAACCATGACAATGGGAAATACTCTTACCACGCAATCACACATATTTAACCCGTCAGTAAGATGATAGCAGGGTTGGCTGCCCAGCGCGATCGCCACATTTTATATTTCTACATTTGAAACCTATTTTATTGAAAACATTTGCTTGCCCTAGTTCTATTATTTAATTAAAAGATAAAATGGATCTATGGATATCCACTTTCAGGTGTTCTGTGTTATTATGTTATGTTCCTACAGACCCATCTCCTAGGCTAGAGCTCTAGTGAATTTGGTGACCATAATATTCAATACCAAATACCATAACAAACCTAAATAGTAGAAATAATGTTGTCAGTTGACAACATTGTTTAAACTCATGACTTGCGTGATCTCAGCTAAGAGGAATGATGTGACAGGAGGCACATCACAGTAGGTAGGACATACCTCATCGCTTAAATCACGTCAAGATCTTGTGAACCTTGACTAGGAGGTAATTTAATAATGGCTCTTTATGGCTTCAATCAAGTCTTAATTCTGTCTCTGACCCCAAATAGGTAGTAATGCCTTGCCAACCTTGTCTAGAGGAACATCAAGCATTTCGGCTTTTATATACTTAAACGTAGTTTGTAAACTATGTATTAATTTTGTTATCCTTCTCATAGATAAACCGGACCGGACCCATTAAACAATAGGGGTTAAAGTATGAATTTGCCGTTTTATTGTAATAGGTACTTCGAATTGACATAGAACCTTCATGGTTTGAGATTTTTGAGTGAAACTTTTTTCTCATGGCACCTACCTATGAAAAATGTGCAACATTCGATTATCGACTTTCAATTGTTTTTTTTATTCAGCTTAGACAAGAAATATGGATACCTACTTCGAAAAATCGAGTAATTTTTTAATACGAGTTCCGACACTTCCGACGTGGAACTAACGCTGCAGAAACAGCTCGCAATATCAATGATGCGTTTGGACAGGAGACTGCTAATGAACGTACCGTGCGAAACGTTTAAACGCTTTCGTGATGGAAACTTTGATTTGAAGAACGAACCACGTGGAAGACCACACAGATGAATAACAATGAATTGAAAGAGATGGTGGAAGCCGATCCGAGCCAAACTACCCAGGAATTAGCGGCATGGTTTAACGTTACCTTACCAACAATATTGACTCATTTGCGTCAAATCAATAAAATAAAATAAAATATGAGAAATGGGTGCCTCATGATTTGACTGATCTCCAGAAAGAAACGCGTGTTGAAACTTGTGTTGCCTTGTTGAATCGATACAGAAATGAAGGAATATTGGATCGAATTGTGACATGTGATGAAAAGTGGATTCTTTACGATAACCGTAACCGAAAAATGCAATAGCTGACCTCAGGTCAAACGCCGCAACAGTGTCCTAAAGCTTACCAATAAAAAGGTAGGTAATGGTAACTGTTTGGTGGTCTCAGCATGGTGCAATAACGGCAAATGTCTACTGTGCCGAACTCCGAACAATGATAGCAAAACTAACAGTGAAACAGCCCCGACTCATGAATCGATCTTCACCATTATTGCTCCATGATAACTCTACAGGAACTGCAATTAGAAACCATTCGTCACCCACCGTATTTCCACGACCTTGCTCCCACGGACTAGGTACCAGTTTTTTCGTGATTTGGAATATTTTCTACGTGATAAAAAGTTTTCTTCTCAGGAGGCAGTACCTACAAAATGCTTTCACACAGTTTGTCGAATCTAGATCACGAGAGTTCTATCGAAAAGGCATAAATGACCTTCCTATTAGATGGCAGCAATGTATAGATAATATTGGTAATTATTTTGATTAAATAAATATTTATGTTAAATAAAAAATAAAAAAAGAATTTCAATTTTTCAGTACAAATCGGTAATTTCATACTTTAACCTCTAATATTAACCGTTTTATTGGCAACTGGGTTTATTCCAGATTCCCAGTTGTAGGAAATGGAAGTTATGTTTTTTTATTCCTCAGCTATTCGTTTCATTGAGATATTTGCATTTCTTCGGGACTTTTGCGTCAGTTTCTGGTGGTAGCCACGGCTGATTATAGCTCTAGGCGTTGCAGTGACGGGCTAGGCCACACCTAGGGTTGCTAACCCTACTACATAATCCTATAGTAGGTATCCTGCTATAGGGCCTAACCACCTACTATATTTCTAAAGAAAAAATATAAGTAGTAGGCGAAACTACTACCTACCTATATTTTTATGTCAATACAAAATGGCGAGATGATCGAAATAGAACCAGTATTAATCTCATAAAAGCTGAATTAATGGTTGTTTGACCTTAATTTAGAGGTTAAAATAATTACGAGAAAAAACCGGTTAATAAAGTTCATAGTAGCAAAAAATATGCATTTAACGAATAAAATGTTTTTGAAACATACCGGCTCATCCTTTTTATTTTTTCTCCATATACTTACTGTGTTTTTACAGGCAATGGCTTCGAAAATATTATATTTGATATAAAAACAAGTTGGCAACCCTAGCTACACCACTCACCCTCAGGTGGGCCACCAGCTTGTTTGCCACTCCATGGCATAAAAAAGGCTAAGCCCAAAAAAGGAAAAGCCTTATAATCACCTACCTAAGTACATACGAATCTGTTCTTAAATTCTTACTATGTGAATTTCTGCAATACAAACCTTGTTTAGTTGCCATAGACAGATCCTAGGAAGTTATTATGACTATATAGATACTATGACCTGGGGCCCAAGTCTGTTATTTTTATAAATTCGTCATTCCAACACGATCCCATTGTCATTTTGCTAAAAGTTCGTAATCTGCTAAATTCATAATGGTCGATCATTGGTTGATCATTGTATTCCACAAACACGGTACTCGTAACGAATTAAAAGCAATGACTGCACAATGATGTTCTAATGGTAGGTCACTAATCAAAGGAACTGTCAAAATGTTTGCAGATTACCTCCTAAGTCAGTCATTCATTTGTTCTTTCAATGGAGTGTCAGTGGCTGACCATTTGAAAGTCATAATGACGCCAATGTAATAGTAGGTTACTGACTTAGTAGGAGACTTGTCAAAATCAACTATTATGAAATCAATGATAGACCATTCTGACACTATTGTAATAGCAGACTTGAGGCCCAGTAAGTTAATTAGGACGCAGGTTAATAACCGTATTATTTACGAGTTAACAGACAGACATTTCTGTTCCTCATTAGGTCCACGTTTTACGACTGTGTAGGTACCATTCCTTTAAGACGCATATATGCCAGTAGCCTTGAGTCACGGTAATATTATCTATACAGTATTGTAACTCGGCCATATCTTTGAATTAAATGCCTACAGCCGCGCGGTACGTAAAATGCGATAGGGCTGCCCGCCTCCAGCATTTTAATTACATTTGCCTACTTTGTGTTTCCATTTAGTTTTGTGATTGTAAATATACTTTTTTTATACATATAAACAAATAAAATACTTTGTGAATTGAATAGGAAGTGTTCAATAAAAATACGTGTCGTTTTTTGATTGGTAGATTTAATTAAAAAATCATGTTTATGTTTGAATAACAAATAGGTCTTATAAATTTGCGACCGAAAAATATTTGCGCCTCGACTGAGACGTACGAAATGCTTTATTATTAAAGTAAATATTATTCTGAAATACTTAATCTGAAAAAAATTCAACTATCTAGTGACAGACAGACGGTCAAATTTATTTTTTCTAGTATTATTCACACACAGTACAATAAACAACTATTATTAATAATAAAATACCACGTCTTTACTTTGAATTATACAAACTAACAAAACAAAACACACATGCCCCGAGGTTTCATGAACCGCCTATAACTACCTATTTCACTCGTACTCTATTCACTTTATTTATTAATCCAGACATATTTTTTTTTCGAGAGATAAAAGGAAATACTTATCCATTAAAAAGACACACATTATGTACCTACCTACTAGTAAGTAAAATTATTTTATAGTCTTACCTTTCAGAGTTTCCAGGTAATATTAAAAAAGTTATCTCTGGATGCGTTATTGACGAATTCATGCAACCAAAAACAGCACAATATATCTTACTCTTTATATTAAATATGTACTTGAACTTATTTTTAGTGAAAAAATCGCGCGGTTTTTGTTAAAAAAACAATACCGTCTGTTCGACACTGCGGCACAGTCGCGACTGTCTGCATGCCGAGCGCATGTCGAGATCGAGGCGCGTAGGCATAGCTCGCGCTGCGTCCGTCTGTATGAACTTGGAATACTGTATAGATAATATTACCGTGCTTGAGTGGTTAGCTTGCGTGTACTGAGCTCACGCAACGCGTCGTACGTCCAGCCAGTAAGCCCAGGTTCGCACGGGCGTGTTTTTATCGCGGGAATTTCTATTTTTTCGCGTATTTGATTTTCGACGCTCTTCTTAGCGCCGAGAGTTGAATATCCAACAGTGTGTTTTCTTGACGTGCTGGGATACGCACTGGATGCGCTCTGTAATAATTAAATTATCTTTAAAATGGGGTGAAGGTTTCAGAAAAATACGCTTGATAGAATATATTATACAATGTGGATTTGGACTTACGACATTAAATTAAAACGAGCACAGTACTAGTCCATAGAAACATTTTAAAATACGAAGATTAGTAGTTAATGGAAAATTGAAAAATTGCAATTTTCAAACAAAATAAATAGCAGCAGATCAACTGCATAAAAAGTAAACACGCTTTATCTACGAAAAGTCACTAACCTGTTGCGCGGCCCGATGCGGGTCGCGGCGGGGGGCGGCGCCTGCACTGCGGTGCGGGGCGTAGGTGGACGTGGGTAGGTAGTTTAGTCGGAGAACAACAAATTAGCGGCATAAACTCACTAAGTTGCGCGTTGTTAATTAAAAGATCACTGATTTAATAATTAATCACATAATATCACATCACAATCAGAATTTACATCAATAGTCAAATTTATAAATTTTCAAGGTTTCCACCGTTGTTCATTATGCACAAGCGAAATCGATACCTAATTAACTAACTAATATTAAACTTATTGTTCAGTGTTACTGAACAATAAGTCACAATAAATCGTCTTTAATCACAAATAACAACTAATTTTTTTCACAAAATCACAACAATGCGCGCGCGGCTCGTCTCGTGATAAAAAAAGTAGCCGTGTGCGCTCCTCAAAGGGCGCCGCTATGCAATGACTGTGACCGAGTCCCGAGACTGCCGAAAAAATTCCGCTCACACACACACTCGCAATTGTCTATGCACCACTAATGCATAATTTGCGTAAGTAATATTTCTTTTTCTTTCTAATTGTAGTATTATTTTGTGGGACTGGGCGGGGCGCGTCAGAGTGGAATCGTATGACACCTTTCTCTGTCTCTCAAGCACATTGAGACGTAGAGGATAGAATCGTACGTTTTGCACAGGTTCTTGACCTTACAATGTTTACCTATTATTACGGACTCAGATCTACATCTTATGTTGAGAAATAAGAAAATGAAAAATAATTTCCTGTGGCTAAAGTATTCATTGGATTTGATTGATTTTTTGTATACGGGTAAAGAACATGACAGTCTTTATGTGGTTTTGAGGAATGTCAATCGTCCTGCTCCACATTGTATAATACAGTTGATAGATTTTGCATCTATCAACCGTATTTTTCTGAAACCTCAGCCTCAACCTCTTTCTGAGATTCTCAGTTTTTTCATCCGCGTTAGACATAATTTTACAAATTAATTTCACTGTGTAATATAAACATAATCAAAATGATTAAAATGCTCTTATTTTTTTTTTTTTCAAATCATTAACACTACTCGTTTAGACGTGATCTTAAGTGTAAAATCATTAAAAGTCGGTTATCGTCGCCTTAAGTAAATACGACACGGTTCTCTTATTTATTAATTACGTATCGTAGTTACCTACAGGTATTAATGTCTCAATCTCAAGGTGGCATTCAGGAATTAATGGAACTATTTGCTGCACTGATACCTAAGTATTATTAATTCAACCGCGTCGCTAATATTACACGATTTCTGATGTCAGAACTCAGAGGTAAGGTCAAGCTGTCCTTGCCCTGACCTACTAAAATTATACGATCAGGTAAATAAATAAAAATATTATTTTACTGCTGTGCTTAGGGTATGGAGAAACTATCTCGTTTGAAGTCCTGACAAAAAGCCAGACATTTGCAAAAGAGTCCGGACTTGTTTATTTTTTTATCTTTTTTTTTCACTATCTTTTTCTTAAAGTACCCTTAGTCGAAACATAGAATCCCCAAAATAGCTGTGGAGAATTACTTTACCTTTCAATTAATCTATCTAATCTTTTTCATTCCTCTTCGAGCTATTTCAAGTTATATACATTCATTCATTTGCTATTATTTGATTTAAAACGACGTATTTATTCTTAACATTGTTTGAAACTTGTTTTAACTGTGATGAAACACATAAAAAACATTGTTTTATTTTAAACTGTTTTAAACATTGTTTAGAATATGTATTTTAAAACAACTTGTTTGTTTTATGCCAACTCTGTTGTGATAAAAATTACAAAAACATTATACCTAAGTACATACTGACTTGCCCTTGGCGTTTTGCTTATTTTTCTTGCGATACGTACCTATAGTCGCTTAACAAATTTATAGCAATGAATACCCAGTACCTACCTACCTACCGATTGTTTTTCTATTCGCTGTTTATTTTCTTCTGACAAAACAGCGGATAAATGTATGATTACTAGAATTCGATACCTCGTTTAACAACCAAAAGATAGTTCAAACGATATTAAAGTTTATGTTTGCTTATGTAAGTAAAACTTAGGAGATGAAACAATATTGTAGGTACAGGTAGGTACACGGAACAGGAAAGACTACTTTCCTCCCTACACAGGCCTACAAGCAAGTTGAATGTCAAGGCTGGCTTAGATAACGCGGTTACCAGCTGCCATTTGGAAACAATCTGAAGCGTTTGATAATAAACTGGAATATTAGTTACGCTTCGTATACTGTTACTGGCGTTTGGTTTGTGAGCATCGTTCGAGTCTTTGGGCCTTTCACCGGAGGCTCCGTTATCGTAAATGACGTACTCATACGCTGCCACTTATACAAGGCCAGGCGGAATCAGTAATTTCAACTTCTTTCCATGTGGCTCGTTGGTCTAGGGGTATGATTCTCGCTTTGGGTGCGAGAGGTCCCGGGTTCAAATCCCGGACGAGCCCGTCTTTTGTTAAGATTTTGGAGCTTTGTAGAAATATTTTTGCCAAGTTACATTGAATAATGTAAGGTTTAAATTGATATACCTACCGTAATGTTGACCTCGGTTTTTTAAAATTGAATATTTGATAAGTAAATAAAATGACCTTCAGCTAAAAATAACTCATAGCTTTGTTGTCACGAGATCAAGACACATTATTCATCTACCTACAGTCGGCTTCAGCACCACAGCGTCTATTATTTACGTAGGTCCATTATCATTTACCATTACGGATGTTTTAGCTTACTAGAGCTACTTACAAAATTCTATCGATAAAAAACTGTACAAAAACGTTTTAGAGTACAACGACAGATAGGTACCTACTCCGTTAACTAAATCGTGCTCTATTCCATTATATTATGTACCGACGACGTAGGTACATACCATTAGCAATTACGGACACAATATTACATTATAGACCACTTCGCAGACCGTACAAGGTTTAATAGAACAATAGTTAGCTGTAATCGATTCCTTAGAGACTGAGAACTGAGTTGGTTGGTGTGACTGTGTAAGCAAGTCCTTATTCCCGACACGCGCCGACCCACTGACACGCAGGATGACGACTGATTGCAAGATCGGACGATCTATATCACCGTCTATTGTGAAATGTCCTTAACACGAAGGCTGCCCTATATAACAAGGATTATCGGCAGTTTAAGCACCTGTCATATCTTTACGCGTGCGGCGTAGATACATAAAGCTACTTATTCAAATCACCATCAATGCGAAATGACGCCAAAATATTGTTGTTTGGGTAACGTGTACTCAAACACTCAATGTACTAAAGGAAAGACTCTAATTTGTATGGCTTCACTATTATTGTTTATTAGAGTATATAGTAACAAGGGATTAGCAAGAAAAAGTACGGTACCTAATAAAATAATAAGTAAGTAGGTATGCAATTTTGTTCTCACGTCTGGCCTACCTTATCTTTGAAAACCATAGGTACTAGTCATTTTGTATAATAACAGGAAAACCTACCTACCATCATTTTGTAATTACCTATTATTCGATAAAACAGGTAGAAATATTACTGAAAAAAAATCGTCGAACTACTGCCCAATAGATGGCGCTGTTTAACGGCCAGTAGGGACCACACATTTTACACCTTTCACTACGAATATCTTTATTATTATCGCGTGCTGTAGTGTATTCTTACTAAATCATCTTATCAGTTACTATCACAAAAATATCTAAAATCATAAAAAACTAATAATTTTGGAGCGCTGTTGGTATGATACCGCTATTTCAGCTTATCCATCAGTGGCTCGTTGGTCTAGGGGTATGATTTTCGCTTAGGGTGCGAGAGGTCCCGGGTTCAAATCCCGGACGAGCCCAAATCTTTTTGTTTTTTAAAGTTACATTTTGTAATATGCTGTAATTTTGCCTTTCATGAAAACATGGTATTTTTGATTTTATTAGCGTTTTTCTGTACAACCACATATAGACCTACGGTAACACCTATGTACTTATTTTATTTTTACATGACAAATCAATTAGAATTTTAAATAAAAGGTAAACTATTTGTTCCAAGTTTAAGAAGACATTTAAAACATAAGTCGCTGATCCCGACGATTGCACCCGTTTAGTAAACAAACGTTTCCTGGAGGGATCTCAAGGGAAAGCTTCTGTGATCCCTTTCCTTGTCCCGTACCCTTACATGCGGGGAATAATTAAAGCGCCTCCAACCTACCTTTGAGCGTGGCTCAGCTGAAATGTCTCCACAAAGGGACGTGAATGCGCCTCGGGTGAAAAGGAACACCCACTATTAGTCCAGGTACGCACGGGCGATTTTTTCCCGCAGCGATTTTATTTCGCAAACTGGATTTCAACGCTCTGCTTAGCGCCATGAGTTGAAAATCCAACAGTGAGTTATTTCGACGCGGTGGGTTGCACGCTGTTGGATTCTCAACGCTCGGCTCAACCGAGTTGATAATCCAGTGTGAGATGTGCGAACGTGATCTTATGCAACGGTTTCTTTCTAGCTTCTGCATCCGACGTAGCCTTTATTGTTTTCAAAGTCTTCGTCCAAACAAATGTTAGTAAGCGTAGCAACTTATGAATAAGATTGTTTTTCAACGCCATTTATAGAGAGAAGTTTACGGAAAATCCCGCAATAAAAATGGTGCTTATTCATTAATTAAGTAATTTGTTATTATGCTTACAAAACAATAATTGTGGTAGATATTTGCAAAAACAACAGCTAAGGCCTAGTCCGCACTGCGAATGTGATACAAAATCAAGCGTTTTTTTTATCGCAAGTGGTAATGGTACTTATGATGTATCTACATGCACTGGCGTTTAAAATTCGCGCTCTTTTCAATGCCGTACACTGAATATAAACCGCGGGCTAGACCTAATTAGGCAGATAATAAAATATAAATTTATAAATTTTATTTCAGAAAAGACACATGGTTCACAAAAACAATTTCCCAAGTAAAAAAATTTGATACATTACAGAAAAAGTGTATCGTTGTTGCCTGTACCAATGAAAAAAAAACGAGCGAGCCGTGCAGTAGTCGCATATGATTTGTAACATCTAACATCTTGGCTAACGTATATATTTTATGATATGAGTGCGCGCCACCACTATAGTCAATTTGATGCAATGACTGAGACACTAGCGCCGCGTGTATGGGACTTGAGTGCTGGCGCAGACTCTAAACAATGTTCAACATCACCATCGTCATTATCATCGTCATCGGCATCGTCATCTTCATCATCATCTTTATCATCCTATTTACACCTCTTGGAAAATGGGTTGGTACCATCTGATGGCCAACTCTAGCACCGCGCGCGCTCATTGGTCAAGTTAAATAGCGCGCGCTTCCCCGCTTCCTGTTCCTGTTCACACTTCCGTCCCTTTTCACGAAACCACTCCCACAGATTACAGGAAATCAAGAGAAAAGTTGTTACACATGACAAATATTGTATCACAGACACCATTGCCTGCTTATTATATTTTGACCATTTTGCCCTATGAGTTGGGAGGACCCATAGGAAAGTACCGTTTTAACCATGTCCAAGTTGCGGAAGTAAATTATGCATTACGGTACGCTGTCGAATTATTACTGAACCCTTTCGTGTGATTTATGTGACATCATAGCCATTACATTAAGCCATTCTGCGAAATTTTTAACCATAAGTCCATGACACAATAGAGCCGGGTTTCTCCCGACAACTGTCAGCGGGGATTTCGGGAGTAAATAATATCAAGCAATCATTCTTAACTGGTCAGGAATAAAGTTTAAAAAAAATGTAATTATCTAGGTGCACTAGGTAGTCATTATACGTTCACCATTTTATCGAATATCGTTCGAATATCGAATGTAGTGAGTGATGTTTAAAAGAAATCATGAATAACAATACCCCCCTTCTGGGATACTTAATCTGGTAAAAACAATAAATGAAGCGTAAACTTTAAAGCTTAATTCATATTTTTCACCATAGTTCCCACTACGATACTTAATGGTAATTGTTACAGTATGTTTTTCTAGCTTGTATTGGTTTTGTTAATTGGCAACGCTTCTACTATCTTTTCAGTCTTATCTCAAAACATGTACGAATTTATAAAACTCAACAATATGGGTATTGTTTACGTTTAATGTCGTGTTTGTCTTACGTTCTTATTTTATCTGGGTCAAGTACTTACTTAATACTTCGAAATGGTGCGAGTACAGGAGAAAATTCAATGTTTTCACTCTTCAATGAAACCTAATGAGACTCCTGCAGATTCGATAGCGTCATACCGGCGCTCTCGCTCATGGTATCCTTGGAAATACTCACGCAACGGCGCATCAGAGAAATGGTCGTTTTATAGGACTTTGTGGGCTGATGACTACCAATGCAAAACGTACCCATTCGGTGTTAGGAAGAAATGTCAGTGCCGTGAACTTTCAAACTGACGGCATTTGCTTATGGGCTATGTGGAGATCTTTATTCAAATGTCAAGGAAAATAATCACCTGTTTCATACATTTATTCATACAAAAAGCTTTCTACTGAATATTGTTGTTACTATTGCTCGCCTGCGTTGGCGATCAATATTGTTGCCGATTCTCTTGTCACAAATGCTTCTAAAGGTTGTTTGTAAAAGATCGCTTTAAGCGATCAGACCGCCCATTATGTCACCCTATGTAAAATTTCTAAATTTATGTCTGTAATTTTTATGGTGTACAATAAAGAGTATTCTATCCATCTATTTAAACTAGACAAAAAATCACCAACATTTAGTTTATTCCTGTCAAAGGACGATTTCCCATTCTGAAATTGACCTAAGTGACACAACTTAACTATATTTTAGTTTGACAGCACTAAGATGGCACTGAGTTTTTAATTTAGTGAAAATGACAATTTTGCTATTCTGAATTTGACATTTTGACTGTCTAACTAAATCTATTTTTAATCGCGATTAAAACCCACAAACCCCTAAAACTCAACATGTAGATAATAATTTTTCATTCTTTTCATTCTCTATACAAAAAGTGAAAAATTCCATTTAAAACACGTCGAGGCAGCCAGCCAGCGCGCCTCCGGCTCAAAAAAAATCACGTAGTAGGACAAACAAGTATCTACCACGTGGAGTCGCGATTGTCAAATTCCATTTTAGTTGTCATTTTTTTTTTTTTTTGCTGAATAGCTTTATGGTTCTAAAAGCCAAAAGTAAAGAATTTCAGTGATAGTTTAGTTTAGTTCGGAGTAGGTACAAGAGAATCGGCACCATTATCTTTATTCTTATAATCTAAATTATCGATAAACTTTTGACTTGGCTTGCGTCAGTGAGTTAAAAATAGCTTCTTCAACGTTTGTCCTGGTGAGTCATCGGAGCCCATCCCAAACTTGAAATTTGGACGACTTTTTGCGATCTGCACTCCCCAATTGCATTTTATGACCTAGCGATTGTTATTTATTATTGGTGCTTGCCTGACTGCTCCTTGTTGGTGCTAACGAATTCTGTAGTCTCTGAGTGTGTCTCGGAGATAATAATTTAAAATAAATTATAAAATTATTCATATCAATCAATTTGTTACGAGTATTCATAATTAGCTAAACTGGTTTTGTTTTTTTTAAGTCAAGGTTTAGAGCAACTTCAATTCCTATTGAATTCCGGTAAAGGTTTTATTTAAGCTTATTTAATTTTGCAGCATTTCATTGTCTCTGCGACTCACTTACGTCAGCATTGCAATTTGCTTTCGAGGGAACGAAATCTTTTTCGTATCTAATTAAATCTGCCATTAGGTATGGATGCAAATCCTAAATAAAACTTGTGTAATTAATCCTTGGATGTTTATTGTTTGTAGAATGAAAACATAAATTACAGCAACTCTATAGTTTCAACCTTTGTAACGGTAACTTTAGGTACTTACCCTTTTTTGTTTTTTTTTGGGTGGGAAATCATCAAATGACTTGTCCCGTTCTCGGCGGAGCGGGAGGGCGTGTCAGACTCTTACTGACTAAAACCCACCCGTGTTCCTTCGGCTGCCTTTACGTTGCCAGGGGCCACGGTATCCCTTTCGGACATTCGCGCATCCCCGGCAGGCAATGGTCCCATCGGACCCCTTCACTCGCTGACATCTCTTTGAGGCGCGCGTGGAACACAATGCGCCGTCGACCCGGGCCTGGTCCTTACCGGACGGCGAGCTACCCATTGTTCACCATCCGCAAGCCCGCGCCTACGGTGGCCGGGAATCGGCTTGTGATTCCCGACGCGGCGACGCCCAGGGCGTCTCCTCCTGCGGCGGCTAGGGGCGTGAGGGCGCGAATTTTGCCTCTTCCTCACGCGTTCCGCCTCCTCCTTCGCGAGCATTACTGCTTCGTAGAAGGAGGTGACGGCCTCCCATGCCCTCTCGCTCCGTTCCATGGCCTGGAACAGGGCCGGACGCGAGAGATCCCCGCCACCGATCGCCTCCACGAGGACACGGCGGTGCTCTGCCCAAGCCGGGCAGACCTTCACCGTATGCTCCACCGTGTCCTCCGGGCGATCCACGCAGTGATGACACTCGGGCGTTTCCTCCCGCCTGATACGTCATACGAAACAGGAACCTCCCGAAACAACCGTGTCCGGTGAGGACCTGCGTCAAGCGGAAGGTGAGGACGCCGTGGCGCCTCTCTAGCCACTCCTCAAAGAAGGGACTTATCGCCGCAATAGAACTTTAGGTACCTTAAAGTAAGCATTATAATAACAATTGATTTCAACATTTTATTTAAATCTTTTTTTTTTCAGTTTTGTAATGACAGATAGGTAGGTACCTAACTACCTAATGTACGGATAAGACTTTTTATTACCACCATCTTGAGATTTCTGCTGGAAATAAATACTTACGTAGGTCTAAGTAGATAGGTGCCTAGCCTACCTATATTAAATTATAGACGTAGTTATCCGTACTCTATATTGGTATAATAGCTAAATCTTGAACTGTTTATAGATAATCTTGACAGTGTTTATCAATATTTTAACGAACTGCCTTGTTAAACGTTAGCTGTGGGCGGAAAGTCGAACTAATTTGATGATATGTTGACATTAATGAGCTCTATTGATGTTCCTTTTACTTGCCTTGATCTATTTCATCTATTACTGCTAGTTTATAGAATACACTTTATAAGTAGGTACGTATCATTTGTTTTTTAATTTTGACAATACCTTCTGCTCAACTTTTTATAAAAAAGTCGACATGTTCTATTCAGAAATGACCCATTAAGATTTGAGAGGAAGCTACATAACAAGGTGGCAAAAGTAATCCCTTAAAGCTATTTGGCTCACATAACGCCAAGCAGTTCCTCTAATGTCGTATGCCCACATTACTTACCGCTTGCACTTAGACTACTTATTATAATAAGCAACTTTATATACTTACCGTCGAAACAATATTAGGTAGGTACTTATAAATTATAAGCTTAGCAGCAGCTGTAGCTTTAAAATTAGAAAAGGGAGAACGATTTTTCAACCGCCACTTATTGACGACCCTGGAGTGACACCGATACTGCCATTATGTATATGAGGGAATCCCTTGACTCTTCTTCGAACTCGACGAGACCCCTCTCCTTAATTTAAGCTGTTTTACCTATTTTCTTAATAGTAATTTGATGAAAATAAACTCTAGAATGACGTTCGTCATCATCTACAGGCTTTATCATCTCGCTGAACGGCATAAGCCTCCCTTTTTAACCGACTTCAAAAAAGGAGGAGGTTTCTCAATTCGAACGTATTTTTTTTATTTTTTTTTATTAGTGTTCGCGGATAACTTCGTCGTTTATGAACCGATTTTTTTTTTTGGTAGGGCATTGCATACTTCAGAAGTGGTCCCATAGGTATACATTTGGTCAAGATCTGATGAGGGGTTTTTGAGTTAGCTTCAATAATACATATTTTTCCCACCTAGTATATGTGGATGATATTCTAATAGTTCCTGTCACTGTAATTTACTTGGTATTCAAATTTTTGTGGGCGTTTTGTGTAGGTACCACAGCTAAAAAGTGAAAAATAAAAACTGTTTTACAAAAAATATAACCGACTTCCAATAAAAAAACACTATAAAGTGAAAAATAACTTTGATTTCGGAAGTCGGTGGCAAAAAAACTAAAATAAAAAACCCAAGACCCCGACTTCCGAAATCAGTTATTTTTCACTTTGTAGTGTTTTTTTTTGGAAGTCGGTTATATTTTTTGTGTTTTTTTTTTTTACATTAATGTGACAAATCTGGAAAACCAAGAACAACAATCTGCCTAGCTTTTCCCAACCATGGTGGGGTCGACTTCCAGTCTAACCGGAAGCAGCAGAATACCGTATTTTACATGGAGCGACTGCCTTTCTGACCTCCACAACCCAGTAACTGGGTAATACAATACCCCTTGGTAAGACTGGTTGTTAGACTCGGGCTTCTGACGACCCGTAATGACTGTCAAAGATCTACGAATGACAGCCGGAACCAACGGCTTAACGTGCTTTCCGAGGCACGGAGGAGTCTCCGTATGTTAAGATGGTCACTCATCCACAGACCAACCCCGGCAAGCGTAGCTTAGCCACGAGCTCCTCAAATCTGGAAAACCATAGATTAAAATATTGTTTTCTATATTAATACCAAACAAAAGATGGCAGATAATAACGACGTAGCGTAGGTATTTTACGTGTCCTCCTGATAGACGCATATCTGAGTCACAACAAAGAAGTGTCACACAATGTTAGAAATGCCTACGCGATATTTAACGTCTCGTCCATTATAAAATAAACCGGCGACCCGGCTTTACAGTTACTTTACTGCGGAATAATAACTGGGTTCTCGTTAAATGGTTAGGTAAGTGATGACGCGTGTACTCCAGGCGCCGCTGACAGATTGCCGCCGTCAACCAACTTATATTATAATGGACCTAGGCTATGTACTCGTAATACGCCATCGCCACTTGTCTCAGTATAAATAAATAAAATAGGTACATTGCATTGACGTTTACGTATAAAGCCTCGTGCAGACTAGCGCGACGCGACGACGACGCACGGCGCGACGCGACTCGAACAATACAATTTCTAAGAAAACTTCACGGTATAACAATAACCGGTGTCAGGTCGCGCTGTCGCGTCGCGCTAGTCTGTACGAAGCTTTAGACAACTATTTACAAAATTAAACAATTAATTTTCACACAATTAAAGCTAGCCACAAAATATACGTATTATAACGATAATTATAATTATGTATGAATAATTATTTGTTTGTGGTTATTTTTAATTTCCCTATGCAAATTTTAACATAGAAAACTAATACATTATGTAATTAGTCATAATGATGTTGTATTCATAATTAACTACATAGTCAATTTCTAATAAATAAACGTTAACAGCGATTTAAGGCAAAAATATGATACACAATAAGTATGAGGCTATGGAATTATGCAAGTCAAGTGCCTTAACCTAATCATAATATATATTCTATTTAAAATGCATAATTATTTTATCAGGCACAGAGTCATTTAATGATAAGCAACTACCATTTTTAACCGACTTCAAAAAAAGGAGGAGGTTCTCAATTCGACGGTATGTTTTTTTTTTTTTTTTTGTATGTTTGTTACGCGATTACTCCGCCAATTATGAATTGATTTTGATGATTCTTTTTTTGTTTGGTAGGGCATACTTCAGAAGTGGTCCCATAAAAATTTGGTCAAGATCTGATGAAGGGTTTTTGAGTTAGCTTCAATAATACATATTTTTCCCACCTAGCATATGTGGATGATATTCTAATAGTTCCTGTCACTGTAATTTACTTGGTATTCAAATTTTTGTGGGGGTTTTGTGTAGGAACCACAACTAAAATGTGAAAAATAAAAACTTTTTCACAAAAAATAAAACCGACTTTATTTTTTGTGAAAAAGTTTTTTATATTTTTTTATCAATAAATCACGATCTAATACAATAATTCAATCTTTAGTAAACCTACAAACCATTGTAATTACGTATTTCAAAAGCTCAAAAGGAGTGATATTTTTTAATTCTCATACATTATATTTGCGCTAAACCTCAATAAATTGAAATATCCGTTTTCGTGCTTACCTTGGTCTAACCCTAGTTTCTACACAAACTACAAAGTATATCTATGTACATATAGGTAGGAATATTGAGTGCAAGCCCGCCCCAGCCCTTGTGAAGGCCATGAAATACTTCCACGGGGGAGTTTCCTAGGCCCCGGTATTACAAGGGTACGGACAAATTTACTTTTTATGATCATATCAACGCTATCTCTACATTTTATGTGTTTTGTATACGTATATCCTTTTACATGACCTATGAGTGTCCATGCTCATACCATTTTAATATGATTTACATGGATATTTCCTCGTCTTATAAGATTTTTTCACCCCTAGCAATTTAAAGGATAAAAAAGAATGGATTGTATAGCGACTACTTATTCAAGAATCAAGCCTTGTTTTAAATGACATAGGTATATGCTGCAACATCTCGTTAACAGTTGATAACATTATACTGCAGGTGATAATATGTTTTAATAATAGGACTTTTTTCTTATGTTAATCACTTTTATTTTAATTATCCAGCTAACCAGCTACGCCATTGCTTCAGTTCCTGGATGCAGAGAGCAGAGGAAGGGCTTACCACAGACCATTCACATTATTTCTTAAACCATAGACTAACTACTAAATGAATATTACGGCAGGCATACTCGTAGAACACATTTTCGAGTAACCTACACATTTACTCAGATAAAATAACCAGGGTTTTGTTATTTGTTAGATTTTTCATGATTTTACTCATTTTACTTACACCACATTTATTGGTTCTGAACTTCTGAATTTCTGAGACGCTGGCATCTAGTTGACAATTATTCAACCATAGTGTGATCATGAAATCGGAAGTATTCTTTTGTCCGTCGTTCGTTTATTCCACCAACCAAAGGCATGTACCTACCATCATCTGGTTCCTCGCCAGTCCAAGTTTCCTCCCTGCCTATCTATCGCTTTCATCATAACCTTGGGGTTCTACATTTAAACATGAGTTATAGGTAACTAAAATCCTTAAAATTCTAATACCATGGTAATTCTATCTCGGTATAGAACTACTCAGTTATTCAGAACCTAGTCCTAATCATTGGTAAGTTAATACCTACTTAAACTTCTGTTGAAGCTAAAGACCTCAACCGGTTCTCGTTAAGTATTTGTAAAAAATATGTTTTTGCAAGCTCACGGAGAGTTTTTCTTGCATGGCTATTACTAAGTTCATTGCCTTTTGCAAAGCGGAGATCAAAAAAAGTGTGCTAGTCTCATCATCTAACATTAACTTTGGTTTAGCCAATGTTGAGAACTTTCGACTCTGAAAACAGACGCAGTACGGTGTGGTTTAAATCCTTCTAAAACGAACGAAAAATGAACTGTTAAGCTTAGCTGCTATTAATTAATTGCTCCTATAGCATCATCACTCTTAGAATCTTGGCAGGTTTTGTTTACCTTGCACCAATAAAGCCGCACCGTGTACAAAATGTACAAGGCAAACTAATTTCGCTCAGCATCTTCCAGCCAATAAAATGCCTAAAAACCAACGGAACACTTTAAATTGAACGAATACCCAATTTTTTTATATTGCTTTATGCACCTAATTCCTTCACGCTCCGTTAAGCCAGATACAATGAGACCCGTAGGCGCCGTGTTCCCCCTGGCTCCGTTGTCGAGACGTCTCACACTAATGCGTCTGCAAATCCTATAACGTTTGCCAACACCAGGCAACAGACAAAATAAACTTTGAAAGCATACAGGTGCATACAATATAATAGGGAAAAGTCCAGACGGGACTTAGCATTCGATAAGGTGATTCTTTTCTTGGGGCGAGTACTTGGCAGATAAAAAATATTGACGAGCTCAAATGAAAATACTGAGTTTTTGTGGGAAAATGTTATTCGTGAAAGAGATTTTTTGATAGAATCTGAACTGCGGCTTAGTTGCGTCAAAGAGATTCCTTATCAAGATTCTAATAAAAATAAAATGTGAAAAGTTTAATCAAACTGAGTGTCTCTAAAAGTATATTAAATTCATTCACTTTTTCTTAGATATTGAAGATGGAATTGCAACCTTAAGCTAGTAATTATGGCAACAGTTAACACAAAGAGAAATTAAAGATATGGCGCAACTTTAGAAAATGAATTTAAAAAAATAAACCGTTGGAAATCTAGAGTAACTAATTATATGCACTTGCTAGTTGCTGAATGTAAAGTTTCAAATGCAGTTCTTCAAAGATTATGGAACCTGTAGCTACAGTGGTTGATGTAGCTGCCAAATTCAACCTTGTACCTATAAGGGTTAAGTTGTATAGATATGACTGATGTTGATCTGACTGAATTGATATAGAAGGTTTTCTGAGTTTTTCATAGAGGCCGAGATTAATGAACGTTACTTAGCGCGTACTTTGGCTAAGCATTATTCTTGCAGCACAACAATGTCGTGATGGTCCAGTGGTTAATGCCTCGCTTCTCATGCACGAAGTTTTGGGTTCAAATCCGGGCAAGTACCAATGTGACTTTTTCAATTAATATATAGCTAGTGCAATCCACGACGTCGCGCCGCACTCCGCTCCGCTCCGTACTAAAGTACAGCTTACAGTACAGTAATCGCGGAGTGGGGCGCGTCGTCGTGCATTGCACTATCTGTATCTTGGATATTACTGACATCGATGAAAGAAAACATCGTGAGGAAACCTGGACTATAGTTAATATAAGTCTCAAATCGTAAGAGAACATATCTAAGCCAAAGCACAAGAGTGAGTCGAGAGAATAAAGAGTGATTGTAGCAGGTTTCGTTGATTGTAACGACCTAATAGATGCTAAAGTTTCTAGAATGGACTTGTAAGGATATAGTCGACGATATTAGATATAGTAATAGCAGTTGATACCAAGCTAACCTAATTTCAAATACTGGTTAAATTGTATCGTATATATTATAGTCGTGGGAATATGTTGAACAATTCGTATATCACTCAGAGGTGACGTCGCCATCACCACTTATTTGCATATGGGTGCGGCAAGATATCCATGCTAATTTAACGCTTAGATCATTCTTTCTAAGTATAAACGTAACAATCACGATATTTATGTACTTTTCGAATATATTTTTATAATAAACAGTGAGATTTGTTTCGTCCATCAGCAGGATGTGGATGGTTAGAATGGATTAAAATAAAATCATCAAGTCTTTTAGTTACAC
The DNA here is from genome assembly GCA_963853775.1 of Xanthia togata. Classification (NCBI taxonomy): domain Eukaryota; kingdom Metazoa; phylum Arthropoda; class Insecta; order Lepidoptera; family Noctuidae; genus Xanthia; species Xanthia togata. Next base: position 19,626,238 of record OY970798.1, on the reverse strand, counting down.
TTTAATGAATTTAAACAAAGTAAACTTACATGGAACATCACAATTATGCTTCGCAAAACAATGTTGATGTCTTGAGATTCATTGTTATAATATCTACCCAATTAGCAGGGTCTATTTCAATTATATATAGGTACAACAATCGAACATGCCTTAATATTATGGAATAGATTTTCTACCCGGGAAGAAGCAATTTCCTTAAATATTAGACGTTGAACATACAGGCCTTGACTTTCTTTTGTAGATATTATTAAATGTTTCGCAATAAGTTCTAACATTAATTTACGACATCAGACAAAAAATATTTTGAAGCTGAGAAAGTGACCAATAAATATAATTATATTTTTGTTTATAATAATATTTTAAGTCTTATCCAATAATGGTACGCTAGGTGGGACGTTGATTTAACGTTAATTAAAAAATATTAATAACCAAGATTATAGTATTTATGTTAATAAACTTTTAAAAAACGTATCCGCGAAGAGGAATACTGACGGAACTACAGAAATTAAAAGATCTATAATAAACTTAAAAGAGATGAAGACAGTAAACTTACAATTAAGGCGAACACTTACAATCGATTTCAATTCATACAAAAATATCATCCATTTTCTTTACACATTGACAAAAGTCGCTAAGCATACTACTACCAAACGATGCCAAATCTATTAGTCTATTAGTTTCTAAGAACTTACAAGAATGATGAGTTCATTTGACGGAGGGATGCAATTTTAATGGATGTAATGCCTTAACTAACAAAAGTAGGCAAACTTACGAAGTATAACTTTGGCTTACATAACAAAGTCATATTCAGCTAACCTCACGCCTCATCCTGAGTTTTTATTTGTATCTGAAGTGTAATTAGAATTTCATCTGAACCTAGGCTTATGTTTAAATTGAAAGAATAAAAACAAAATAAATTATTTGTGAATAAACGATATCGATATACGCTTTTAACTAATAATATCCCTTAATTCTGGATTTTTAGACTCTTGTAACTTAAAATTATAAATAACAATTAAAATTAGGAAATACAAAATACTAAAAGGTAAGAGGTACTAAACAATGTGCTTACTTACTATTGCGTGAAAAGAAATGAACTGTGCGTCAAACTGTTCATAACCAAAACCTATACAAATGTAGTATCTATCATACTCAAGCATACTCAGGAAAGTGGGAGCGATGAATTGAATGCACAACAATTGCCGTATTGTACAAAGCAAAATCAAGCGGGAACAACAGTGTTGGACAAGTTTAATCAATTATTTCTAAAGTGTATTAATATTAGGTAACGGAATACGATAAAAATAAATTACTTAAAACTTTACACATTACTTTTTACGGTGATTATATTTAACAATTATTCAAAAACATGGCTATAGGCTATAGCCTTCAAGCAAAAACAAATGTATTAAACGAAATTCATTATTTAAATTATAAAGAATATCTAAATATTGTGTTTGTACATTGCAACATTTTAAATATTGACGGTAACGTATTTTCTCTTATAAAAGTGATTTCGAATTTTGAAATTCATTCTGATATCACAAATGTGAGTTTACTGTCCTGTGAATGTCCAAGGTATGTGTGGTTTTATTACAGCTTGTCATTGGTAACAGTGTCTTACTTCACTCGCTATCATTATCCCTATCTACGATGTTTCCACTGTCATTATATTTAATGACAACCTCCTCGCGCCGCTCTGCGACTTTCATATCAGTTAACTATTTACAAATACATATATCTATTTACAGTTATGCGATTAATTTTGGCTCTTCAATTTACATATTGGAATGAAATCACATAACAGGAATGTCAAGAAAACAAAATATTTATATTTACATAGTTTGGCAGAGGAAAAATACTATCCGTGCCTTGACCTATAAACAACAGCATCAAGCTCAGTTGCCAAAACGTACATAAAAGTATAAACGACCAAGCATCTATAATTTTAATGATATTTTTTTCGTTATTTACAAAGAATTTAACTCGTCATTTTAAATTAAAAGTATAAGCGCTGGGATAAATAACGTGAAAGTAACAATCCTCATAGTTGCTCCATTGGGGTTGCTGCCGAGTCCACCGACTACAGATTTTTTTATATCTTCTTTTGGCACCGAAGCTTTAACCATGCCTTCACCGCTTTCGTTCATCATCTCATTGTTGTCCATCTGATCAGGCTGCTCCGCCTTCTTCATGGCAGCTACATCATTTTCTTCAGGTGCTGGAGGCGCAGTCTCTGGCGGAGGTGCAGTCGTCGTAGTTGTCGTTGTAGTAGTGGTAGTGGTTGTGGTCGTTGGCACCAAAGTATTGTTTGCCAGGAAATATATTTCACCGTAAATAGCTTCTACTTCTAGAGTATTTTCAATTCGCTGCCCTCTCATTTGTCTCGACCGAGGGTCATTATCTTTATAGAAAGTTACTAATTTAGCTGTATACTGTACGTCCCTGTCTGTAAGGTTACCCCTAAATGTTACATTACATGCTGTGCCTGGTTCTAGATATTGTTCGAGTTTATATAACTTCTTCTTCCGCTCTGTGAATGGGTTAGCCCACTGTATGTGCGGAAATAAAGTACCATCATCTGATTCAATCGTCGTATTAAGACCAATGGCTATTCCATGTCCATGACCCCAAGATAAAGTGTAGTTGAAGTCGTATTCGATTTCCGTAGTGTCAGTAGCGGCTACATCGCCTGTATTTCTTAGAATTCGCTCTTCAAAAACTTCAGGTTCTGTTTGACGAACGTGTTCCGTATCTCGATCCAACACAACATTCTCTAGCTTGTAACTAATAGGTTCAATTTCTTTTAGGATTTCACCACTGTTTTCTATTATTTGGTTATTCTGGTCATCAAAAGTGATTAACTGTCCGATAACGTTTTCGTACGCAATTCTTCCGATTAAATGTGAATATCCACTTGGGGCTTTCATTCTTCCAATAAAAACGGAATCAACAGAGGAATCTACTGCTACAGCTCCACTAGGTTTGGCATGAAACCTAAACCAGGGTATCCAATTGATTAAAGATGCATTTTCAATATTTTCTAGCACCTCGAATAAGTTGTAGTTCTTGCTTGCGGATACAACGCAAGACGTATAGTTCGGTCTCAGTTGTCCTAGAATCATATCTCCTTCGTGACGTGCTCTGCAGAGGTATATCGGACCTGAAAAGTGTAAAAAAGTATGTATCCAAACTCAAATTCACTGAACTAAATCCAAAATGTCTAAATTGTAAAACTTTGGATTATTTATCTTATTACCTTGTTCAGATTCAGCCCCAACGACATAGTTGCTCATGGATTCTTTCTCGAGATTTTTCCACTTCAAAGTGCTTGAGGTTGTGACTTGTTTAAGCTTCGAGTTGTACAGTCCAACTCCGGCTTCTGCCGTGGCTTGAATTGCCAGAGTGGCAGTTAAAAGCACCACCCACCACCCACTTTGACAATTTCTGGTTTTCTTCATCTTGGCACTGCAACAAAGACAAATAGTATGTATCTAAAATGTTTTAATTTTCTATCAGATAACAGTTTCACTAGCTAACTGTCTTAAAACATGATTTTGCGTTACTAACATGTTGTAATATTTTGTACAATGAATACAAGTTATCTATTTTTAAACGATGGATAAAGATTATATCCTACTTGACCTCAATATTTACACTGATGGATTTTAATATATAGATTTAAATAAGTTTGTGTAAAAGCAACTATTTATATCGCACAGCACCAGCTACAATATTTCTGATAAAGTAAAAAGCAAAAATAACATTCGAGTCGTAAAAGAAAAATTAAAACTTGTTACCATGGGTAAACAAAGAAAATTGAATGTGGCGCGTCTTTGTTTTCCAACCGATTGTTTTTTGATAGCTTTACAAATCAGAGGGTAGAAAAGATTGTACAAAGGGTATAGTTACATAATCCAGAACAAATAAAGATTTCTCTGATACAAGATGTAATTTAATTTTTTCGTTCATTGTCATGTGGTTTACATTAAGAATTTTGTGAGTTAGCTCCGAAAATAGCATCGCATTCGTCCGACCCTCAAGTAATAAATTGCTGCGACCCCAAAATTTTATCTAGATGTACATTCACAAGATATAAAAGCAGTCGTGTTTCCCTGCTTATTGCGTTTTGTAATTGGCAGTAAACATGTTAGAAATGAATTAAAAAATATAGTAGAACTTATAGAAAGATAATCTATTTCTGGTAGTTACCATGCACCTGAATATTTAGATAAGTACATCTGTAGATCGGCTAAAAAGGTTGTGTTGGGTTGCGATCTCCTGGAAACTCAATTTCCTTGACAAAATTACGTTACTGAAAGCAGATCGCACTGAGCTCGACGATGCACGATGTCGCCCCTAGCAAAATGTTGATGCGGGAGATACGGTTCTGTCTTTGATTTTATTTTGTAAATTTTCTCATCTCTCAAGGATATCCTTTTATGGTTAGTAGGTACTGTAACCTACTAAAATCAGAGAAGCAGGTACGTCGATAATATGTGTTATATAAAAAAAAAAACTATTTATTGCTCATTGGTCTAGTGGTCGCAATTGCTGCTGCTGAACACGAGGTCCTGGATTCGATCCCCAGGTCGGGCAACGTGTTATTAGATTTTTCTATCAGGAATTTCTCATTAGCAGCGGCTCAGAGTCTGGATTTGTGCCCGGTTGATGGCAATAGGCTCGCCCCGTATTACATGGGACTTAAACATAACTGACTAAATGTGGGTTCTGCCCAACCCTTCGGGGACTACAGGCGTGATGTTATGTTATGTTAAAAAAAAAATTAAACGATACGAGACCACTAATGCGAGCGACAGCAAAGTTAAAATAACAAACATAGTAGAACTAGCGGGAAAGGTGTAGGTACTTGACGGACTAGAGTAGGTTGTAGTAGACAATCGATTGAAGACGCTGCCGTTGAAAACTTTGTGAAAACTTGCATTCGTTTACTATATTCTAATATAAGATTTCGTTTGACTGTTGTAAACATAGATTTTGTTATACTGTAAACTTGTGGCTTAAAATTTCTTCCGCGTGTATTATCTTTGGCATTATAATTGCATTTTTGAGATTAATGATAAAAAATCTGTAGTGGAATCATGATAAACAATATCTAACACCACTGGTACATGCAGTAATCATTAATTTCTCACCAGTCCTATTCCTAATGTGACGCTGCCAGCAACTTACATGGTGATTAATAGATCCTAAATTACAAGATAGTTCATATAATTGTCAGTACTTATGATCCATGGCTAATATGTTTACTAAACGTTTTTTAATCATAACTTTAGGAATAAATGACCCTAACTGTTATGGTGATCGGTCTATCGCCGACAACTGGTTAAATACTATGGTAGTTATGGAACTATGATTCGGTTCAATTATTTAGTTATTTATCACCGTTTCCTTTTTTTTTTCAGGTAAGTTGACATTTGACAGACTCAAAAAAAAGGTATGTTCGATAATAGCTTTATATAGGTAATCTAAAATATATCTGTAATAAGATGTTCCTACCAAAAAAAAAAAAAAAACATCTTAAATATCGCCTCGCTAGCCAAACGACAAAGTTTATTGCAGATTCATTATTCAAGACTGGTTTAACATCTATTGCTGTGTAGTTTCGATCAAACGGGATATAAAACCCACATTTTGGAAGCCAAACACCAGGTTTTGTTTTTTTCAAGGGTTTTGACTCCTTTTTAATAATAAATCTACTCGAAATTAGGTTCCAATAATTCATCGTTACTGCCGCTACAAATGGAGTAAATTCAGTTTAATAAGTTCAATTGGAGATTGACACGGACCATTTTGTGTGGCACAATCCCGACGCCCCGTTCCTTTGTTATTTCATTAGCTTGTGTTATATATATATATATATTAATTAATGTTGAATACATGTTTAAAGCTACCGTGACTAATTACAGATAATTTATGAAGAAAGATCCCTATTCGAAAAGCAATATATATATATATATATATATATATATATATATATATATATTGAAGAAAGATCCCTATTTGAAAAGCAATATATATATATATATATATATATATATATATATATATATATATATATATATATATATATATATATATATTGCTTTTCAAATAGGGATCTTTCTTCATAAATTATCTGTAATTAGTCACGGTAGCTTTAAACATGTATTCAACATTAATTTTGGACAGACGGGCCTTATTCCGTATCGCTAGATGTAAAGTTATAATTGAATTCGGTCATAGGTTACATGATAACGCTAAAAAATATTCACCTTCCAAGGCAATGTAGACATGGCATGGAAATGATAAAAATTTAGAGATGAATACAAATGATCAAATATTTACAAGACATATTTTGAGTAGGTAGGTAAGTAATCAATGAAATAATGGAAGGGTTTTTAATAGCATGTTTTATCCCAGTACGCAGAATTAACTTTGGCTAGGTCGCATTCCGTCAGCCCGAGTCAATGTGAGTCCTTTTGTGTCGCCGCACATAGCGTGTCCAAACACAGCTTTTGTGTGCCCGCCAATATGACACCTAGCAGAATCGATTAACTGATTTCACTGTATGTATGTACTAAATGGTAACTTTGGCCTATTTTCAACATTTAGTTGTTATTTTTTTTATGTTGAAGACGATATTTTTTCTGAAATTTAGATTTCCGCAACGCTCAGAGTTTTAAGGTTTTGTTCCTTATCAGTTCATCAAGTAATTTACACTAAACCACAGTCTCCCTCGTGGAACTAGATGATAGAATGATAACATGTACAAAGGAAGCTCAGACAATTACTCAGCGGTGGCTTTAATGAGTCGATTTAAACACCCCATACGTTCCTTCCAACACAATACCTTCCGTCTGCGTATTTTAGAGCAACTCTCGATGCGACGAGGGGAGACAAACTACAAACAAAGCAGGGAAATCTTTCGTTTGCATTACCTCACTTCACTGAATCATCACCACCCCCTCTAGCGAATTTTTTTTCACTTCACTTTTTCCAAGTAGGTACGAACAGGAGTTTCATTTATTTTTGTGTGTTTTATTTTTGTCGGTTGGAAGTTTAGAAGAACGTATTCAAATAAAACGACTAGCTAACTTGCTATAGGTTTCATGTTATGCTTTACTATGAAAATAAGTCCTCTAAGCTTTATTATTTTACCCGATCGAAAGGACGACCATTGTAAATGATAAAATCCGAGTAAAACGCTGTTGGCAATGTCATTGTACATAAAAGTTATTTTTCAAACATGACATCATGATTGTAAACGCAAACTTGTATTTTGTAACAATATAGTGGGCATTAAAATTTTATGATGTTCAGCGACGTGGTCTGTGGTGACTGCACCATTCGAGGTCACATTTTATGAATAGTGTGCGGTTCCTTTAGTGCCGTAACTAAATTGCAACCATGTATATCGAATGTCTCTATCAATGTCAATGCTGTTAATATTTTGCCGGACGAAGAGGATCAGGAGACCTCGGTTGTTAGCGGAATGTTCTCTTTATCGACTAGTATAAGCCTATTAATTAATTCATGATAGGTACGATGAAGTTAGTAGCGTCACTATAATATCTCTTCAATAATCTCTAATTTAGAATTAGTTCGCGCGATTTTGGAATTAGTTCAACAAGTAATCTTCCCTGTTTCTATTATTGCATCCGTTATTGCAGCCGTGAATAGAAGCAGTGGTGTCAATTAGAAACGATGAAGTTCTCAGTCCAAAACTGAGTACCGAATGACCTAAAGAAAGTTCATCCCAGAAGTGAACCGATATGAACCTTTGAATACGATTCATTGAATTGTTTCGCTTATATTATTTATCTCAGCACCGAGTACTTGAGATGGTACTTGTTTATCTTTAGTTCCGACGCTTCATTGTCCCGGCAGAGATCATTAATCTTGTCGTTAACTAATGAACTCTTGCTATAACTATATCTTTTAAGTGTGAGTCACATTAAAAAAATAGCTTTTAAACATAGATGATTACGATTACAATTTCCATAGATGGCATCAATATGAAAAGCCATATTATCATAAGCATGTAAAGATATCGCCGTTTAATAAATCGATTAAAAGGAGGTAAGCTCCCCGGACAATAGCTCGCACACTAATCGCATTATCCAGTATCCACATGCAATCAATAATACTAGACAGGATTACCGGCCACTGCAACGTACTAACATTTCTGGGTAACATGATGCAAGTAATAAGAGTGACTCTGATCAAGAATATGAAATTATATATAGTCTTAGTGCGATGCGAAAATGGGAAATAACTACTAGCTAGATCAACTGACAAACTGGGGAAGTATAATATTATGTGTAGTTTCTTGGCAGTGGATTAACATTTTGATGGTCTGTTTAAAGTAAGTTAGTACCGTATTTTCTAAAACATTAATAGAACTTGTGAAATGTCACATACACGTGTCTGTTTTATGAAGCATGGTAAGGGTCACCAGAAGCAAATAAATGTCAGCGTCACTGAACCGAACACCTTATGGCTCATGATTAATTTTAGCAAAGTACCTACATACACGTTTGATCAGCAAACATTCTAATACATTGAAATATCAAAGTTGACATATAGATGATATAGATAACAGGCCCGCTCTACACAAGCTTTATGCATGATTGTTGTCCTGATCCGACTCTGCGAAACAGCGCTAAGCTTTTAACCCAGTTGTGCTGCTGCTCACAATGCAAATATTCCGTTAACGTTAGCGCAAAGCCTCTGGGGTGAGTCGGACAGTGTGCTAATTTAATAGCAAGCCTTTAAAACCTATGTAGTTTTAAAAGGAACTATCTGTAATTTCGCTGCCAGCATTGATGAAGTTTTTACTATAACGGTGCAAAATTAGTTGAGTATTCTTCAATAATTGAACCCTGCACCTTATCTCGACCGTTATTACACCTCTATTAATGTCTGGGTCCGTACACAATTGAATTGTATCACACTTTCGAACAAGCATGAATTATTGTGAATTCTTCAGTTATATCAACGTCCTGTTTAGCAATATTGAAGAATAAATAAAACCTTTCTAGTGGCTAACACTGCCAACCAATTCATTCTATTAAGCACGCTGCACAAGATCATGTCCATTTGTCGAGGGGTCCCATTGACCTTTCTTCATATCTTACGACAGGATAAAACCATTAAGCATACGCTTTTACTGTATTAAATACGAACAATAAAGTTCACTATTGCGTTGCGCAGTTTCCTTCTATATTTAGAACCCCCATTTGTCATGTCAACGTAGTCAAATACATTGCAGTACTCTGAGTAGTATATATATATATATATCGCAGTCGGGTGTTAGATGGGCGGACCTCATTGGGAGGCAATTATCGCAGTAATGGCTTCCTTATCAAACGCCGTTTCATCTCTGTAGCTCTAATGAAACGAGTTCGGCTTTCTTTAACCAATATCTACTTAGTAGGTTTATATCCGTTTATTGTCAGCTCAGTGAAAGCACGGACAAGGTCACATTTATGCCGTAACTGCTTTTTTCTCAATTACGTTTCTTCAGAGAGATGCTATGTTCTACATTCTCTATGAATCAGAGCCACTTGATTATCTTCGGAATGTTTGGAACGGAGTACTAACAAAATTGGATTTTTAAGTACCGTTACCAATTTTGTGGTTTTTCTTTAGAGATATACCATTATCTCAATATAATGAATAAGTTGTAGTTCATTGATCTGAAAGGTTTTACCATTAAACGCAGTAATGTTTATTATTCATGAAGCGCTTTTCGTTCTGTGTAAGTATTATGTATTTCTTTACGGGTAATCTTTACAAGCAAGTTAGCGGTACATGCGGAACAATGCAACATACGCAAGTCCAGTGAATGCAGTGATATGTTTTTGCGGCGCCGTGAATTGCTCTCCCGGGCGCCATCGTCTCTCGTGTACCGCTGCTAACTGTCAATATATCATTCTCTTTATTATTAGTAACTGGCTCTTCCCTCGGAGCTGCCAAATTGGCGACTATAGTGTTTAATCATTTTGTTAACCTAGCTTCGCCATTTTACTTGATTGCGTTTTTATATATTTTTTGTCCACTTTGATTAATTTTTGCTCTCGGTCAGTGCGGTTTGTTATCGGGCAGGTTGGTGACGCTGGTAGTAACGCGGGCCGTTGCGCGTGCGCGCTGGTGCGTGAACCAGCTGATAGCGTGGGAACAACTTCATGCATGCTTTGCCCCTGCTTCACATATTGGAACACTATGGCGCCTCAGATTCCTATCTTGATCGCAATGGACTGTAAATAGACCGTAAATTCAATGCTATTCAGGGAAATATTGGTAAAATTAACAAACGACTAGGGCAAAAACTGATGTTACTTTACATAAGAATGCGACCACTCCGACTTCTATATCAGAATTGTTTGTTATACAGTATATTATTGCACAAGTTACGTTGACCGAGCCGCGAGGGGTGTCGTGTCGTCGCGACTATCATATCTACATAAGGGGTACATGTATATCTCTTCAAAGCTTTTAAAACAATAGGATGCGAGCTTTGTGGTTTGTTGACGATGTCGCCTTGAGCTGGTAGACGTAGTTGACAACACAATTAAGTGCTCAATGAGCGCCAATCAAATGAATTTGAACGTTGTTTTATTCACAGACATTGTATCGTTAAAGGGTTATTTTGAAAATTGTCACAAACAGTTTGCATAAGAACATACGATTATTGCTTATCGTTTGCGACAGAAAGGGTGGGCTTATCGTTGTTATGTTTACTATGCCTTATTTTCTCATTGCATACGAATGCTCCTCAAGGAAATCTGCATATAGTTCGTAGAACGGATGCGAAAGACTGTAATTACACTGGTGGAGTGGTCTAGTAGCAATGGTGAGAACGGTATGACCACATTTGTCACGCAATGGCCTGTCGGTGCCCCACATGCTATCTCAGGTACCTTGCTACCTTTTCCATTAGATACCATAATAGAGGTCATTGGCAATGTAGACTTAATAAATTATATTGTTGCTTTTTATAATGGTTTTGTAAAACAGTTAACTTCCGGTAGTTCAAATTATGAATGAGATAGTTCCGTTCGGGCGGCCAGTGTTTGTTCGCATTGAGTTCGCAGTGCCATCCGCGAGGCGTGACGGTGTCGGGAGATGTCCCATGATAATAACGGCAAAGCTGTTTTAATCATAATTACAGTTCAGGTTCCTACAGTAATTTCCGTTCCGAGTTCGTTGTACTGTCTGTAAAAAGTTTAAAAGGGTTCTGTCTGACTCATGTTATCATCAGATTTTAATCAATTTTGTATAATTGGGGCCAATTTTGTCTTCCATACTTTTCAATCGGTAGGTATTTGTCTTACTATGTAGTGCGTGAGTTATTTATTCAGATCTCAATATTTCACGAGGAATAACTGGTTGGTTGAGTGTGTTATCCTAGTAACCCGTTTTCCACAGTTTATTCACACAGATTACGCTGGAGTGTAACCTGCTGCATTGCTTTTATTATTGCTCTTATCTTAATCAAAGTGAATAGCCTGGAGATATTCTTTAAACGCTGCATAATTTAGTATATATCTAAACGGACGTGCACAATTTTAGCACGTCATCGGCCGTAGACCGGTGTTTGCGCTTAGATAAATTAAGCACGGTTTATCCTAAGACAAAGTTAGGCTATAAATCAACCGGCAAGGGGCTAATTAACACCAGCTCCGATAGAGTCCGTATCATCGCACCTGCCGCCCGCGCCGATCCACGTACCGATGCTAGAGGTAGCAATTTTCCATGTCAAACGCGGTTAAATGAGGGAACGAAAGATTTATTAGAAATTATGTAGTTAGATGTTGGCTTACAATTTACTATTAGACACTCATAAAGTAGTGATGATAGCTCTTTACCGAACGGGAACAAACAAGACTTTTTCGCGCCTTGTAAGTGGAGTACGAATAATCTGGAGTGTACGAATAGGAGCATGTTTTTCACACCTGGATATGGCTGCTCACATAAATATTTCAATTTAGCACTAGAAACATCGCGAGGGGTGCTCAGAATATATGATATACAAAACATGCATAATTTATATACATAATAATAAAATGTGTATTCCAGTCTGCCAGTGTGAATATTGCATATCAGCATTATATTCATGAATTATATCGGTATGCCGTTTATATTCATGTTATACGTTATACACGACTTCGCGAGTAAGTACTTATACAGATTTAAATTATCGTTACCGGAAGTTTCAACCTGCATAAAGCAAACATATCGATGAATCTGCATTGTAAGTACATACCTGACAAAACATTACCAACCGAAGTTGTTGGTTCAGTCCACACAAAGTTTGTTGAACGACAACTTTTTCAACGCTATTTTTTATTTGAGTACTAAACCAACCTGTTCCCTAAACGACATTATGTGAACGCAAAAAAGAAATTACAAACCAGTGTCAGCTTAGTATGTACTTATGTAGACGTAGATGATTGAAAAAAAACCGGCTAAGTGCGGGTGGGGACCACGCACAATGAAGGGATCCGTAGTTGGGGTGAATTTATCCCAAAATCAAACTTGACATTGTAGTTTGAAAACATGTTCTCCCATAAATTCCAACTGCAAATGTAAGTTTGTACGCACAATATTGAGAGATGTACCAAGTTATTTTAAGACCATAGACTTCTTATAGGTTTTCCTGTAATCTATGAGTAAAGAACCATTTTCCGAATTTTTTCAAATTTTTTGGCTCAGTAGTCAAATTTTTGGTTTCGGAGATCAGGTGGGGGAATGGTCAATTTTCATCAATTTTCTTAAATATTTTTAAAAGTATTTATTTTAAAATTATAAAAAAAAACATTTGTGTACAAAGTTTCAACTAAATTGGTCCAGTAGATCCGGAGCAAATTGGACAGACGGACAGACAGTCTGCCAGCCAGCCAGCCAACCAGACACACAGACACAGCAGGGATCCTATAAGGCTTCCATTTTTTACTTTATGGGTACAGAACCCTGAAAATGTAGCCTATCTAAAGATGAATGCTACCTATCATGTATTGAATGGAATAAATGAGATTAAATTGGATATTTCAAGATTTTATGAAGAAACTCGTCATTAAAAACTGCCTCAAAAACAGAAACAAAAACAGTCTGCAACATTATAGACTACAAACATTAGAAAGTATAGTGTATTAGATCAGGTGAAAACCGACACCTCAATTGGCGAAGATAAGTCATATTGATTACGGCAATTTGTTGAGCCGCACAGTCAAGTCGTTGTCCATTTTAGATCGTGTCGTGTTCGAGCGTCCGCAATATATACGCACACGACTGACAAACATTAGAACTTTATTGAGTTGGACATTGGACAACCGTATAAATATCTAACTAAACCTTTGGTCATTTAATGGTTGTCGACTTGTCAACGACATAACGTATTGAAATATGACGTTTTGGGGAAAATCGACCATGAATACTTGTTTATCGAGCCCAACGAGTATAAAACACTTGGATCTAGGGTATTATGTAATGAAGTGCAAAAAGCGGATGCCGGAATGAAGAGGATGACAATCTGGGGCTCCCCACGATTTGCGCGACAACGAGCAGCAAGGTCACCGTCAGATTGTCGGTAATAGTGCCACTTATGATTTGCTGACGACACATTGGCCCAATTTTAGCTGCACTTCATTTTTACTCCTAATTTTAGACGGTTCCACAAACCTCTTACATACACAAACTGATGATTTTATATTACTGCTTTCATATTACTTTCATACTGTTCGTTAAACTAGAATGTACAATGTGCCACAAGGTCTCCACATTTCCAACCTGAAACGGTCTTTGAAGTTTTCCAGGCGTATTCTGTATTTCCCTATTAAGTCGTTAGGATAATGGTCATTTGCGTAACTCGCGATGCAGATCCGGCACTTGTTTGATATTGAGAGGCCAATTGTCCGTCCTGACTCCTGACAGGATGATAGTGGGCTACTCTCGAACGTGCTCGGCGTGACTATTTTTAGTTCGTGGATGGCATCACCGAAACATTCAATTTCGTGTGCTTTTTGCGCCGAGTGCGTCTCGCTTCAGTTGTTGACCATTGGGTATGTTTGGTATGTCTACTATGAAATTGCGCCGTAACTGAGTTACAAATTGTAATTGACTTTGTCAAGTTCAAACTGATTACCATGAAGTACGCGTATTTTAAATGGGAGGTTGTAATAACAAAGTACATCCACAATGGTATACATAGAAATACCTTTATATTTGACATTGTATACATATTTTAACTTTTCAGTGTTAAGAAAAAGAACAACCATTACCTTATTTGGAAAGGCTATAAAATTTCCAGGATTACAACAAATCTCAGCTGGTGCACCAAATCTGAAACAACAACATTTTCGTTATCAGCATTTTCACATGTCTCTTGCTTCACCTAAATGTATAGAATAGACAAATGTCATTTAGTTAAATCGATACTATTTTGGTCCAATTCTCATACTAGCCAAGACCTTGTCCTTAATTTGTTGTGTAAATTAAAAATATCTTCTAAACGTGACTGACGTAACATAATTGTGTAGCTGTTAGCTTCATAAAATCTAGTAATGTTATGAACCGGCCAGGATGTAGTAAGAATTTCTTGTGTATAATCGTGTACACTAATGTATTTGATTACTGTGTTCTTCGTATCAGGTATATATAACAGTATTAACAAGGAAGATAATTATTTAATGGTTGCGAACGCGGAGAATCTTTGCAATAAAAACTAGTTGCAGTAAAGTGGTTTCAGCTGTCTATTATGTTTTGTTAGTCGTTTATGCAACAGATGTTCGACATGGTGCCGATTCTTTTGTTACAAATGCCTCTAAACTAGACTAAAAATCACCAAAATTTATTCCTGTCAAACGACGATTTCCCATTCTGAAATAGACTAAAGTGACACAAATTAACTATATTTTAGTTTGTCAAACTTAGTGAAGATGTCAATTATTTTATGTTATTAATTTAGTGAACATGTCAATTTTGCTAATCTGAATTTGACGTTTTTCACCTAAAATTTTGATTGTCTTACTAAATCTGACTATTTTTAAACACGGTTTAAAAAGGTGTGAAATAAAATAAGTTTTCATGAATAAAATTCACACAACACCTCGTCTTCTGATGCAAAAACAGTACTGTATCTTTTTTTTTCTTTTGCTCATATCTTGAAAATGGTGTTTCCTATCGCAAAAACAATGAAAATTAGGACTCTCTTTGTAAAATTCATAAATAAACCCCTAAAACTCAACATGTAGGTGATAATTTTTCATACTTTCCATACAAAAAGTGAAAAATTCCATATAAAACACGTCAAGGCTGCGCGCCCCAAGCTCTAAAAAAAAATCGGTTTAGGGCAGATATAGCACCACGTGGAGTCGCGATTGTCAAATTCGATTTTAGCTGTGTTGTGTGTTTTTAAATTTAGATATTTATTTTTGCAGAATAACTTTAAGATTCTCATAGTCAAAAGTAAGGAATTTTAGTGATAGTTTAGTTAGTTTAATTCGGTGTACAAGAGAATCGGCACCAATATCAAGTTAAACCAGCTGCTTAGATTAGTCATGATTAATAAGTAAAAGTGCATGAGTGTACACAGCGTGCATATAGTTTACTGTCGATTACAAACAGTTAGAATTAAAATGATAATGTTTAAAACCGCAAAGCAGTCAATAGTAAACATGCGGTTAACCATAACAATGGAATGGAAATAAAAAGATATTGTAGTGGCGATGGCGTTAGAATATACTTAGATTTAAATATTGATGAGGATAATAGAGTAGGTAATATCATTCTGGAAAAATCCGTGATTATGCAACAAGTCATAGGAATGCGTGTTAAAGTGGATGCAACTGCGTTTTATATTGCAGTCGTTATGCGGTGTCGAGTCGGCCTTCGCCACGGCAACGGTCCCATTGTCTGCGACAGCTACAATGAACAGTTGGAAACCAGATACCTGCGTCTTATGTCTTGTGTCTCCGGTTTAATAATTACAGTGTACACGGAAAGTGCTTGGTTCATGCCAGCGCTGAAAATTGTCACCCGGCTGCACTGAGTTCCGTATCTGTAATGTAGTGAGTGACTGAAACATTTTTGATCGATCTGTCCATTAACTAGTAGATTCGCCGACATCCGGATGAAGCGGCTTCGGGTCTTCGTTAGTTAATGGGTCATTATCTGATACTGCTCTGAAGCGAATCAATTTATACGAGTTCGTATGTGTACCTACTCTTTTCCTCACAATATTGGTTCTGTCAACTTTCGTCTTGCCATAAATATCGCAATTGAGATGATTGTTAGCGTGAAACATTTCTCCGATCTGTGTTTTCCGATTTCAAGTTTGGTTTGTATAGGCAATATATTAAGAATAAATTTCACATTGTGTATGTGTATGTGGTTTATAGTCACATTTTGCAGATTGCTCAGTTAACCACAAGAGCGCGCGAGGAAGCCGGGATTTCCAATAATGTGAGGGGAAGCCGATGGGCAGGCAATTGTCCTGACAGGGGTCAAATATCCAAAGAGGCAACTTGGAAAATACGATCAACCTTTGTGTATTATGTGCATCCTTTATTCGCTTTATTTAAACGTTTTTTCATATTGTTTCATGTTTCTATTTGTAACATGTTTTCGATTTTTTAAGTCTGTGATCCAAAGGTTCTACAACCAACCACAAAACAAGAAAACTAATTCTAAAGTAGCTATTGCCTTAAAAATAAAATATTTCATATCTTAAATCAGGTTGTGATATCAAATCTCGTGGTCTAGAATCAGACCCGCCTATGCAATATGTCGCACGACTTTTGACTCGAGATATGGCTGTTCATGCAGACCGCCCCCTCACTCCCATTCTAAATTGCCTGACAAAATCTCGCATCCCTTTGTGTAATAGAGTTATTATTACGGGCCGCTGATTTGATGAAGATCCCTCAGAAGTATACTACATATTTATGTTACGACAAGATACCTTTTATGTTCTTTTTAGGATTGTACGTCTCAAAATTTAGTTCCTAGTCTCAATATGATTGTATTGAGACTAGGAACTAAATTTCAGTTTTCTTATCATACAAAATAAAGGAAAAATCTAGTCCGAGAGGATAAATAATAGCCTTATCCACTCGCCTGCCTTGCCGAAATGCCGGGACTATAGGTCGTTCCCGTAGGGTGGGGGTTGTGGAACTGCGTAGTTTCCTCTGTTGCCATGGCGACGCCCCGCACGTGGCCCGTCGTTTTCGCAACCTGCCTCGGAATTAGCAGACTGAAACACGAGCCATCAACTCATAGGTTATCCCATTATGGTGGCCGGTTACACCCAGAATGTCCCATCACATGTAATCGCGCGTGTAATATAGGTTTCAGACAATTTAAAGCCCTTCGCGTAAATGATTCGCTCGCTGTAATGTTGGCCCGAAAAAGTGGATTGTATAAGCATATACATTTAAATTGATAATCACACCTCCCCCCTTTTTGTTGTGCGTTCTATTGAGATATTTCAAACATTTTTTTAATTAAATGGTTTCTCTCAGAGGCGTGTTACGTGTTACTATGAGGCAGCACCCTAGTCTAATTGCATTTTATTTATTCAGGACTCTAGTACCCTTGAACGATCATAAAACTGACATGGGGGTTGCAGCCCTAGTTGCTCATTAGTTTATGCTTTTGGATAAAATTGAATAATATAAATTAATTAAGTAATAAGTAGGAACATGGTCATTAACAACATCTTTAACAGACACCTTTTTAAGTTTAAAAGGGACTGGGATCGCGGTAGATATCATATTATTAGATGAGGACTGTTTAAAATACAGATGCCGTTAGTTAGACAATCAATTATCCGCCTCTACTCTATTAGGAGAAAAAATAGGTTAAATCATTGGGTTAAAAGCAATTCTTCTGTGTTTACGACTAATCCTTCTTTTATCGCAGACACTTTCGACTTTTAATTGAGGATTGCGATCCGCCATCATTTGCCGAAAAAAGGTTTCATTAATTGCTTGGTCGGCATCCGCAGGCAGGTTCCCCCATGGATAATGCTCTAATAAACGGTTAGAAAACAATTCGGTTTGAAATTCAAATTGGATTCAATTTCAAGATAATCCCAACTTATGGTCTGATAGTTACCAACGCTCATTTCTATAATTTATTACTTTTATCTTTTTTGTATTTTATTTTAATACAAGGGTGGTATAGGTAAGCACAATAATTTTTAAACTAAATGGCAATGCTTCTGGGAAAACGACTAATACACAGAAAAACTTGGAGTGTTTTAACTAGGGAACTCCATATTAATATTCGTGCTGACACTAGAATATTATGAAGAGTATGTCATGTAACAAATTGTTGCTGATGTCATGCTTGTTCCGTAATAAAAACTCCCCTCTAGTAATGCAATCGATACCGGGTACCTCCATTACATATTTATTGCAAACAGGGTCTCGGCACTGGTGAGGAAAATGGAAACATGGTCTTCTTATTTTATACAGCCGCTAAGAGTATTCTTTAGATTTTATTATAATTGCGGAAGATTACAATCCCAACTCTTAACATTAGCAACATGGTAGACTTTTTTTCGATTAAGTTACATCGTAGACCTAATAGAAACTCACTTTTTTATCGCTTAAGTCGACGATATCCGACTTTTAATCATTTTATACTGAAGATCACGTCTTAACGAGCAGTGTTAATCATTTGAAAAAAAAGTTAAATTAGAGCATTTTCTTAATAACTTAATATTTTAGATTATGCTTATACATAGTGAAATTAATTTGTAAAGTTATGTCTAACGCGGATAAAAAACTGAGAATCACGCAAAATCTAGCTAGCGAATTTTTCTGAAACCATCGCCATATTAAAGTTAATTTAATTATTGATCTTTTAGTATACGTGTTTCATTAAAATACCTTTTATTTTATGTATAATAAATTAATAATTAGTCTAATTTGGGACAGCGCTCCTTCATAGGCGAGTCCTATTACTAGCTGGACGTACGACGCGTTGCGTAAGCTCAGTACAGAACACAGTAGCTAATCGCTCAAGGTCACTGGCATATATCTGCGTCTTAAGTTGCTCACGTACCACATGAAATTAAAAACTTGCAAGTGCCTGAGCTTTTGGCGTTCGTGGATAATGGAAATGAGTAACAGGTCGTGATCCATGACTCGCATGGACGTTTCAAAAGCGTTGACGTGATATGAATATTAACCCGTTTGGATTATGAAACAATACCAGTAAAACGATTACAGTTTAAATCGTCTGTATGAAATATTAAAACAATAAATTAGTTTTATGCTCACACAAAACGTGCGTTGGAAACGAATCTATAGTTATGGTATAGTACAAAGAAATAGCCGTTCTGAACAGTTCCGGCTTTATGTTAATTCAATACCAACGTCCTTGGACATTCTATGAATTGTAAATGATTAACATTTTTGTCATCATTAATGGCTATAAGTATTTCTAAAGATAGCTCTCAATGTCAACGCATTTAATTAATCTAAACGAGTTGCTTACCTGTCTGTACGATTTGAATCAGCAACTGAAGCCCACAAAAGTAAATTTTTCCTCTATATTACAAGTTCACATACGTATAATACCTACTCTCGATGGCAGTTAACTTAGCGTTTATATGGGCCGGGAGCTTTCAAACTTTGCATTAATTACCGCCGAGCAACTTTGCCCGCTGAACAAACTATGCGGGCTATAAACATTGTGCAATATCTCACTAATTAAGTTCCCCCTGTCCTGAAGTTAGCGCAACACGATCAAAGTTTAACGAATGCTACTTATGTATCAGTACAGAAATCCTGTACCATTCACTGTATACAACTTCAAGGTTTTTCTAGAAAATATATTGAATCAGAAATTGTAAACCTTCTAATGTTATCATAGAAAAACTGTAGGTATTTTTTCTGTGACACGAAATGTATTTTTATTCAGCCTCAAACGATTGTAAATGGACGAAGTTTTTTGCTCCCCTAACGAAAAAGTTTTGCGCTTTGTAAACAGAACGCGGGCAGAGTTTGCCGTTTGCATATGAAATGCTGTTAGTAGTCCGGCCTGGGGATTAAACCACATGCACCGGGTACTGCAGTTCTATAGGGACATGTTGCAGAGAGAAATGAGTCATCATAGTACCTAGTGATACAATTCTGACTTATACGAGTAATTTACTACGAATTACTCACAAATTCAATGCGTCACTTTACAATCCTTTAATGAGTCATTTGATCTTGGCTTCGAGGTCTTGATTGGTTTCAAAACACTCATTTGAATACTACGAAATCGAATTCGAGACTTTAATAGCAATGAGATTGATTGAGATTAAAACTTATTATATCGTAAAACCAAATTCTCGTAAGTCTATGTAGGAGCGATAACGGCTGCTGTAAGTTACAGGAGGTCAACGAACTAAGAGCAAGGATGAGTCATCGGTCACCGTACCATTTCGAATTCAACATTCGCTTGCAAAAATACATCTCCAGTTGACGATGAGACACAAATGAACTCGCTTACTTCTCGGTCACGTATGGATGGTAAAATTCTTGATGCATGTTTCACTCACACGCAAACGCGGCATAGTTATTTTTTGTGACGGTACTTATCACATTCCTCGGAGAACCTCTCAAATCTAACAAATAGGAGTTAATTGAAGTACTCGTATATACTCTGTGCTCGACGGGAAAGGAACAAAGCATACGTATTGAATATTCATTAATGAACGCCATAATAACGGAAGGATT
This sequence comes from Xanthia togata, assembly GCA_963853775.1. Classification (NCBI taxonomy): domain Eukaryota; kingdom Metazoa; phylum Arthropoda; class Insecta; order Lepidoptera; family Noctuidae; genus Xanthia; species Xanthia togata. Next base: position 19,605,500 of record OY970798.1, on the reverse strand, counting down.
CGAGAGCCCTGCATTCCGCGTGGTGAGAGAGCCATTAACAATGCTGTGAGCTACGGACAAAATGGACCGGGAGGGAACGATAATTTACCGGAGTTTTACTGTAATATATGAAGTGTAATAGGAGACCGTGTACCTCTTACACACACAGAAATCATTTGGATGAACCAAATGAATAGATTTGGGTACTCATTTTGTTGTGATTTGCTTTTTGGTCACAACTTTTGACCAAAAGTGACAAGTAGGTATTTACTTATATTGTATCTGATACAAACCCATTCATAGGTAGGATTTGATTTGATTTTGATTTGATAGGTACTGTAAGCCTTTATAGCCTGCGCCACAGCCGGAGCCTTCATTGGAAATGAGATTTCATTTCCAGCAAGAACAAAAGTCTGTCTATATCTACTTCGATATTTTTATTAATAGATTTTCCGTACTTATACAGAAGTAACAGAACTAACAGAAGCCTCATTCACATTTCCTGTTTGTATAAACTTGACCCAGTTACACTATGAGGGCAACTAGGAGAGCATGGCCTTCATCCAGCTTCCAATGCGAGCATGTAAAAAATTCTGCCGAGCGGGAGAATACGTCAATTATACCGACTACACGACCTGTAGCATGTTTTTTCCCGACGTGAACAGCTCTCGTGAAAATTCATTTCGTAGTTTCGTTTCCGAGCATGTTCCATGTTGTTTGTTTGAACCCAATAAATTTGTTGGTTTTACGTTTTGTTGAATCCCTTTAAGTTCTTTTTTTGTTTGTCTTCCATGATAGTAAGCACTAATAACTAAATCACTGTTTACCAAATTGGGAATATTCTAAAACAGTCAACGTGTTGAATCCCACAATTACAAATTACTGCTCATAATCAAATTAACACCTTTAAATGTCATGATTTAGGCGTGGAGACTATTACCGAGTTACTGGATAATGTTTTTTGCCTTCAATAACATTAATTTGGAGAATGACGTGTATACGATTACGAAGCAAGGTCATCGATTAATTTTCGCGGTCATTTCAAACAACGCGTGACACAGATGACACAAACATTCCATGTTTGTTATTACAGAACGAATTCATATTTATTGTGTTAATGTTATTTAGCCTCAAAATACGATTTACTTATCTCAAATCATTATTCAGTTTGCCCTTTATGGCAACAGTTGAGATAAGACTTAAATAATCATTGAAAAAGTTATGCTATTGGATCTGTTCTCAGACTCTTGAAAAAGTAATCCATACGAGTATCCTTCCGCATCTAACACTCGTTTGGTTGTAGCATTGCACAGTGATGCAAAACCAGGATGTATAATTATATTATATGTTCTTTCTAGATATTTAATCATTTTAATTATATCTCTTGATATGTCTCGCGACGAGTGCAATCCAGCACTAGGTACTCCTTGAGCAAGTGTAGTAATGAGAGATGGATAATCAGCGGAGCGTGCACTAACGGGAGTCACACTTCAAGTGCAACGGTCATATGATATATTGAAACGAAATATCTTTAATCTCGCAGTATTAAATTTATTAGTAGTCTAAAATACTCACATCCACTGCATTACCAATATAAGTATGTGTATGTCACATACTTATATTGGTAATGCAGTGAAAAGTGCAGTGTTTATGTGAAAATCTTATGCAAAAATACTAAAATTAATACAAATGTTATAGAGAAAATAGAGAAATACATAAAGGTTTGACGTAACAATAACGAGCTTTATTATTACCAGTTATAGCAATAAAATGGTACAGTTTATTGCTACAGACGGTGGACTGCGCGATCAGGCTCTCGAACTTCAAGTGGAGACATTTTACGATCAAAGCTTAAATAAATAAATCATTTTACCCGCTTTGACAAGGGTTTCATAACAATTGTGATTGATATCGTCGTCAGCAGTACGAATAGTCATAAATTGTATGTGCCTGCGAATGCTATAATTACATTGAAATGTCTCCATATCAAAAATAGATTCAATGATTTGGTTTAAGTTTTTGATGCACAATTTTATTTATTATACGCTTGGGGTCCGAGTGCTCATCGAATATTTCGGGACATCGCCAAGCGGTTGGTCGACTCTTCACGTGACCATAGGGCTGGTCAATTCTTAGGATAAAGAATCAGTATTGCCATCCAACGTGGCAATGCTGCCAGCCTTTTGGGCACTTTTCCCACTCACTGCGATGCGGACGAATTTTTTGATGCCCAATGAGTTCTTCTTTTAATTTTATTTTCTTATTTGTATAGTTAGTTAATAAATTTAGTGTTAGATTGTATATTAAGATGTATGATTTGGTCGATTCATTGTAAACAAACATTCGTTAGCATTCTTTGTTCTCAAACAAAGAACAAAGTTTACCGTAGACTGGAGCACTCTTTAGTGAATGTACGTGCGGTGGCTTCAACTACAAGTCGAGTGGAGTGCTTGTTCAACATGTCTCCTGTGAAGATGTCGCAACGCTCTCGCTGCCTGCCAGAAGCCTGCCACTTCTGTTTAGACTACTGTATATCCTCATGCTTACTTACATAGACTTGAATAGCATTCAATACAATATTTTGAGACATAACTACTTATAAAAATGATTTGATGACTAGCATGAGCACCCGTGTTAATTTGTTTGTAAAAGTCGAAGTTTATGCTTAGCTAAAGCTCTGTGAAATCATTTCATCACATTCTTAAGTGCTTCTCTTACAGAGAGCTTTAATTCTCAAGTCAAATAAACAGCGTATTTTCCATGAAAGCTTTTATGAAGGCAATGATTACTTAACGACACTTATTATTTAACGTTGTTTATATATTTACTTTTATTAAACAATCAAAAATATCGAATATAAAGGTTGGAGTTGAACTTTTTCTATAATTTCTTCCATCCTAATGAATACCTAGGTACTGAATCGAGATTATTGTAGAATACGTAGGACGTGCTTGTGTTCCGAGTTCGTGACCAGCAAGTATGATAAACAAATTCTTCGACAGTCTCGGCACGTACATACTGAACTACATTCGACTTATTATATTAATTCATTCTCCATATAATAATGTCTTGCTTATGCTCTATTACTTGAGGGAAATACATAATTATATGCCACTCGTTTTAAACAACCTACTTTCTTGCACTTTAATATCTTAAGCAAACAGGAATTTTCATCTCTACGAGCATCACATCACACAATCGGTTCTCGTCGTGCTCGTGACGCTGTGAATTTTAAATCATGTACCGTTACAATTTAGTGTTCGCTGTCTGGAGGCTGACATTGAATACCAGAAAAGTATTTGGCTAAAAACTTGGAGCACTTTTGCGAAATTAAACTGCTCGCTTTAGTACATCGGCTACGTGGAACGACTTGTGGTTTTGTCATGTTTTTAAAATGTTTCACATTCAGGTTTTGTCCAATGATAAAAAAAATATTTATCATTCTGGTCCATGGTTTGACGGTTTATTTGTCTAGTTATGTCGCGTGTCGTTACTCGTTTGGTTGTGGTTCCCGGGAGACGGTTGACGTGCAGCAGCGCAGCGGGTAACGGAAGACTTCGGTTCTCACTTCACAATTAGTGCCTTGTCCCGTTACCGCCGCATTGTCCGCTTTAATACTCCATCGGTTATATACCTTTGTGCATTCTTAATGGAAAGTTTCAGATTGTTTGTTTTGCGTTACGTTTAGTATTTTACTAGCAAACTGCCTATTGTAAGGGTAATAATGTTATGTATACTCCAATGTATTTACATGAATCTGTATAAACCTCATTGTTCCGTGCAGTTAACGTTGAAACTCGAAATCATGCTTATGTTAATCATGTTTTTTTATTTTTATGAAAATTATTAACGAATGAACTGGGGCTGAAGTGGATAATGTCGTTACGCTTGACATTTATGAAGGTACACATATTAGTCTGTTTGTCTAACCGCCATTAGCAATCTCTCAATCCGATCAGCGCTGAAACGTAGGGCGTCTTTCAGTGTTATCTAACGTTCCTATTCCTATTAATTTGTCATTAAGGGCTCAATTATATCCTGTTTGAATATAATTATAATTCAAATACTGCTCGACCGTTAGCAATGCCGGTGCCGTGCGCCCTCGAAAAGGGACTGCCGGAAATGTATCACCGTGAAACGCAACAGCTTCCTGAATTCAAATTATACTAATTTTGTATTAATTATAAATTAGAAAGCTATAAAGAACGTGCTAAGAGGCGGTTATATTTCAATTTAATCTTACCATTCGTTAGAATGATTTATCCTTTGACAAATCCTCCAATGTTCCAATACAATATTTTGTATTATTCCAGGTTCAATGAGAGTATAAAATATCGAAACCTTCCATCAGCCTTCATAGAGAGCCAAGGACACCAGCTCCCGCCCGGGCGAGACCTTCCTTTTAGCCTTGGACGAGAAATGTGCGTCTGTGCGTCATGCCCTTGAGCCTCACTGGGAATTCATTATGATTGTGATACCTTTGTATTAATGAGATTGCTATGTTTATCTCTTATCAGAGTTGATTCTTTTTAAAATCACACGAAAACATCGAAAAGCTTACAAATTGTCGACCTCAGCCCCCTCCCCCCCACATGCTTACTATATTCCGCCTGCCGCCATAACATTTTGTTAACACGCATATGTTTATGAATGAGCTCAGTATGGACGTCGATCGACAAACATATCTGTTTCTGCTTCATTTGCCTTCATGTAGGTATTATGAATTATAATTTATTATTCCACGACATACATTTTAGCACGATATTTTTTTTGGAATATTTTACTTTTGCAATATCTCCTCTTCCTCATAGTAAATTCTTTTGTAGGTAAATTAAACTCTGACCTTGAGTGGTTAACTAGCGTGTTCTGTACTGACTGTACTGAGCTCTCGCAATGGGTCGTAGGTACGTCCAGCCAGTAATAGGAATTGCCCATCCAGAGCGCTCTGTCACAAATTAGACGCGTTATTAATTTATTATTATTATACATAAAACAAAAGGTATTTTAATAAAATACGTACTAAAAAAGATCAATAATTAAATTATCTTTAAAATGGTGAAGATTTCAGAAAAATACGATTCTTAGATTTTGCGTGATTCTCAGTTTTTTATCTGCGTTAGACATAACTTTACAAATTAATTTCACTATAATATAAACATAATCTAAAATATTCATATATTAATTTATTAAGAAAATGTTCTAATTTATCACATATTTTTCCTAAATCATTACAAACACTACTCGTTTAGACGTGATCTTCAGTATAAAATCATTAAAAGTCGGTTATCGTCTCCTTAAATACTAATACTTTTTCGATTTGTCATTCCCACAGGAAAGTCATACCAACTCATTCACAGATTAGCGTCCTAAAATCACGTTCAGAATGGATATTTAATTGAGCCTCGTACTCAGAATTATTGAGCCATCTTTCCTAAAGTATACAGAACCTCTACCTACCTAACTAGGTACAACATTATAATATGACTGAATTTGTAACGGTCTTTGTTACTTTACAATTTCAGTGTCCAGGCCTGTCCAGTCTATAAATCATTTGCATCGCATGATCCATCACAAGTTGAACAGTTTCATGTCGGATGTCAGATACATATTTCGACTAGCCTCGGATGCTGATTTGACGTCAATCAAACTACTTCCCTACTATATTTATATTCCATAATTATACATTATAATCCCATTATGTTCAATTATGTGAGTACTAGGTATATCTCTTAATATATATGCGCTTGCATCCGAGACTAGACTATACTTACCTACATTCAGGATTTAGATCCTATACGGGTGACTGGTAATTAGTGTGAAAATCAGCTGTTCCCTACATTTATGTTCTCATAACTCGTTAAAATGTAGGGAACAGCAGATTTTTTTAAAATTGCTACATAGCAGTCACCCTATATACACTACACCATTTAAAATAACGGAACACTCACCAAATACCTTTTGTTTTATGGAACCCCAAGTATTATATTATCTATCCATATCAAATGATTACTAATCAAAGACACTGTAATTTAAATATAACAAAAAAAAAATAGAAATATTTTTAGAAGTGACACTCATTCTTTACTTTAAATTTTAATGTGAAGAATGATATTTTTCACTGTTTTATCTACTTTATAGTTCGATATTACGTCCGACAGTAGTATGCGCATATCTGGGGTAGCATCCAATCTCGACCTGTTTCAAAGTTAAGATAGCCTTTTTGGCTACTTCAGTGTACACTCCTAACACCAACCCAAAACTCACTCAGACTTACAGACTCAAGTGTGTTTTAATGTAGATAGACATTGAAGATCTATGAATGCTTCATAATCAGGACGGTTGGCATCGCAGGTTGACTTCTGGCGAAAAATGGATTTTGTACCAATTCAATATCAATATCACTATCCGAAAATAAATAAATATTTTGCGCTATTTCAAAATAATATTTGTACATAACTGTATTATTTAACATCCAAAAAAAATTAATTTCGCGGTACTGGTGACTTTTATACGGAACCCACTTTAGGAATCGCTGCACTATACTACTACTATATTTCATCAATGTCAAGGACATCAGACATGATACAATAAGCATTAGTGGTATGCCGAGGAAATGGGATTATTTTCGGGCGGATATTAAATTATAGCCGGTGAGAGCCGGATTACGTGGTGCGGGTTCCATTGTAGACGAAACTTTACAACCCAATTATCAATCACGAAGAATAAATCATGGTATCCCTAAAAAGGATAGGTTCAAGTGGCTATAAATTATTCTAGAGGGACTCTAACGCCTTTTAGAGAGTGAACAACGATTAACATTTCCTCTAGATGTAATAACATGACAATAAAAGGCCCATAACATTTATTTGTAATTATGCGTGGAGACAACACGTGGTTGCGCACGCGCCGGATGCTCGGGATAGTCGATACTTTGCGTGACATTGTTTAACTGCCGACACCTGCCGCCTCCGATCATGCGGAGAATTTCAAATAGATGACTCCGAAATAATTAATTGGAAACTAATTTGAACTTAATAACGTAACAAACGTATCAAATACAGGTGGACAAGAATTAATGTGGTGAAACGTATTAATAAATTATGAAAAGTGAATGACTCGAAAACTCAAAATGCTCTGGAAAAGATCGAGCGACTATAGTAGGTACCGTACTCGTACGTCTGATCAGTTACTGTTTTACAAACGCTTACCGCGTTACCAATTCATAAACCTAACATCGGTGCATTCTAATTAGTAAAGCCCACTAAGAAGCGTCCGCGCGTGTTCATTTAATTTCCTCGCGGTGACCGCGATAACCGCTTGTTGGTTCGTAAGTAATTAATTTTACCGAGCTTCGTTAATGCGGTCGGGACAACTTAATAACACCGCTCTTCGCGTTGGTAATAGCAACGGGAATGTTCCTGGTGCACTAAAACACATCATACATTCTGAATTTGTATTGTTCCACAACATCGCTGCATGTTCCGCTGTTGTGTTGCATATTTGTACCTCATTGTTTTCAGCAACAATGTGTTGTAATTCAGTTGCTTGCTTAAACATTGTGTAAAGTCAATTTTTAATTATAGTTATTTATTTAGTTAACTGATTAATTTTTAACAGTGTCATGAAGTTACTTAAATGCTATAAGTACTAATATTACTAATGATAGGTATGATACATTTTATGTAATTTGGATGCAGGATTTTCCACAGCAACGAATTGGATAAAGCGAAATTACGCTCCACTTGTATTCACCGCATTGATTAACATAGAAATGATATATTAGGTGTATGGTAAATATTTGACTTAGTCAAGGTTGGCAGCCGCCACTAAATGCGTCCAGCTACCGGAGCCTGGTACGCACGCAGCTCGCTCACATCCAGTGGCCATGAACTCGAACCTCGTCTCGCACTACGCCGGTGTTCACAGAAATCACTCAAACAAGTAAAATAACATCACGTTCCTACGTCCGTTTCAAGAACAACACCCACTTTTGAAATACCACACCAACTTATTTTTACAATTCTTCGATATGGGGTAACGCATAATACACCACAAGTTATAAAGTTAATTGAAGCCTGGAAAATTAACACTATTCATGAAAGAGAAACTTAGTGGGACTGTCGTGACAGCAAGGTGTCGCCACCGTCTGGCGCCCGAGGAAAAAGTTGCACACTTGCAGAATGGGGACTACATTGCGTTTCACGTTGCGTCATATATGTTGGAAGCAAACTCATCTCGACCACTTTTTACGTTGCTGAGAAACTGTCTCAATCAACTTTCAACGTACTAAGTAGGTAGGCAAAGAAACCCTAGCAAATAAATGCAACTTGCCTTTATAAATGGATGTACATTGACTTTTTTATCTTCTCCAAGTCACTATGCGCTATTAGCTTTGGCAGTGTTAAATGTTTATTGGCAGTGTTAAATGAAACTAAACTGTAAACGCATTTTGCAGTCTTATCGGGGAAATTACAATTGGCCTCATTTCGCGACCCAGTTACTTCCGTCAGCGAACATTAGAAAAACATGTTCTAAAAGAAAAGGAGCAGCTGCATCTCGCTCCCCTCACTCTAATCATTGTTCATCCAAAGGGTCATCCGAAATGGGGAGCAATAGCCGCGTTCAAAAAAAACCGTAATAAAAGAACGCATCCAGGTACCCATACCCACGCAAGGATCTATTAACGTTATCCTATTTAGCAGATGATCAATGAATCATAAAATTATTTCCATATTTGCTGTTCTATATTTGATCAAATAGTTTTTTTTTTTTTACTAATTCGTCAATGTAAGATTTCTATTCGATCTTTACCATCTCAGCTGCTAGCCATTATAACATAATACATATTTATTTCTGCCGTCTCTTACAGTAGACAAACTAATTGAAACGTACACAAATTGCCAGATATAGATACAAGTCATAGTACCTACATCTATAGGTGAAAGCACGCGAGCATGCAATAACAACTAACAGCTCGCAATGCGTACAATGTTTAGTGCATTGCGGACTTGTTCAGTTACGACGATGATGTAGCCGTACTCCTGTTCATCTGCTAATTGAAATTCATTGATTCATACTGGCAGCTGTAGTTATGTCTACCCATCGAACTAAATTCCCAATTAACATTTACTCAATGATTACTAGTGCTAATTACGTACATTAGATGTTTTATTTATTAGAGTTTAGACCATCGGCGTTAAACGATACACCTGCATGTTTGCATTGAATACAAAGTCTTGTTTTGGATTTTGGAGAAGTTTTATAGTTATTACAAAAAATCTCAATTTCTCAAGATCATATACAGCAGATTTGAAGCTTGATATTTAAAGTATGCTCGTATATTGCAGAATTCCAGACTGACATTTAAACTATGCTCACTTATTACACAGAAGCTATGTATAATAAACGCCAGGATCCCTTCATTGATAGCTCCCCTCAATATACGTCGGACTGATATTGGAACTGCATTAAAGCTATTAGTAAGTAGTTAGCGCATTCCACACAAAAAGGGCGACCCCTTATAGGGGAGAGATTCTGAGCTAAATTTCACTATATTGGGTTTCTGTTTACTCGCAAGTATAGAGGAATATTGGTTTAAACAGAAAAACGTGGCATTCTTAACAAAACAACCTCGTTCCTACTCCATGGCACTGAACACCCACGCTATTTTGTGATGTGAATCATTTAATAAGCTAGTTTCACCATTTAGGGCGACAAATAAATCAAGATTATGGTACTTCGTCCTGTTAACAAGTCATAATATGTTATTATAGTTGGCTGTGACATAAGCGGTCATGAAAACTTGGATAATTGTATTAAGGTAGTTGGTAAATTTATGCTCGTTGGCAGTCCACATCTTACACGGTCACAAAAGGTCATCAGCGAGCTTGTTCCGTCAAGATCAGGGCCACACGGTCACCGGCCGAGCGTGCTCTACGCCTCACTGATCGGTTACTTGTCATGTCAACAGTTTTTTATTCTCTCCCTTGGTCGTCCGTTCCCGTTGATGATGTCATTTTCTTATCTTTAGAATACATACTTAGGCCGTCGCGCTTTGGTGGTTAAATAATTACAATTGCAAATACTCTGTCAAATAAATTTCCATACTTTGTTATCGCTGTCAGAAATACGTTTCCAAACAATTTGTTCACGAAAACGTGGCTTTATTTATTCAGAATGCACGAGTTACACTTAAGTGAATATGGTAAGAACGTCTTGGATGATTAAGTAGCTGTAAATAGCCTTTCCATGATATAGTAACACCAGCATTTAAAAGCAATGTTTGCCTTAAAATTATTTCCATCGCATCTTAAGGAGTGGCGACGTAGAGGACGCCTTGCATTTCAGTTGAACCCGAAGATTCGTTCACTCGCCAGTTATTGATGAGTTGTCTTAAAGAAATTTAATAAGTTCAAGTATATTTGCTGTAGCAGACTTGTGAGTCGTATCGCGGGGAGGCGTCGCGCGGGCGCGTATCGATCGCGCCGCCACCACCGCGCGGCCTGCATACGAATACCAGAATCGCCCTCCATTCAGCCCCTTATCAACCACTTCCACCTACTAGACCCAAGCCCTTCGTTAGTGTCGTGACCTCCTTGGTTGTTGTGTCAACTCTGCCCTGAATCGCTGACTCCAACAACACATAGGACACCAAGTGTGAAAACTGCGATAAAATTCTAACAAGAAGAGACATTAAACATAAATGAGCAGTAGCGTGTCTAATTTAGCACAATGTTTGTCTTTTGGATGTAATGACGCTTAATTGAAAAAGCTTTCCCTGTATACCCTCGGTGCGAACAATGTGACCTCGTTTCGTGCAAATTAGACGAACAACATTTACATAGATAGACGTAACGATGAGGTCACGGATACAACTCATACAACTATTATCTCTAAAGCATTAGCAAGCACCTATGCCTATGAATGAGCTAATTTAAAAATAGCAAAACAAAGCATGATACACCTCTATTCGGATAACGTTGTCGAATTGTTTATAAACATCGTTTCGAACGCAATACATATTAGTAGATGTTGGCATCATGAATAGTCAGTGATAGGTGGTAATAGTTACGATAGTCTATCTAAACTTTAGCAAGTGCTATGAAAGGGAACCTGAAACTTAACAAAAAGTTCTCTAGTCAAATGATCCAATTTGCACTTTTTTCTCTTGTTTTATTTGCACCCTAAAATGAAAATAAATGCAATATAAATGATGCAAATCAGTATCAGTGCTGAATTATACAACAAAATAATTAGTACCTACTTAGCCGTCTTGTCAAAAATTGGCATATCGTTTATATTCTTATCGTCATTGCCTGCAATTTAGAAACTTCCTTGTCTGAGCTATTTAGCTGATTATGTTTCGGGGGTGGGTTTCACCCTAAAATTGGAGCAATTTTCCAGCTGAGAATTCGCCTACTTATTGCGTCGCAAAATGTCTCCGTGACGCCTGCACACCACCGACTAAGTAGGGCAGCGAAGCTGTGGGGTCCATAGATTTATAATCGTGTAAATTTCATAACTGGGGTTTCGAATCCTGAATATTAAATTTTAATTAATATACACAGTGAACATATTTTAAGTAAAGCTTGCTATAGGTTCCGGGTAAGTTTAATTTAACTGCTGGTAGAAATTCTCTCTGCATAACTATTAAAATAATTTGCGACGGCAATTTGCGATAGTCGATTCTTATTTTCTCATTACACTTTTCTCTTCAAGTCAAAGTAATGATGAGACGGGGAACACTTACTATTTTCATTAGCGCATTTAACTATTATTATATTAATAAACTGTACAGTATCGATGCATAACCAGCAGCAATTTGATCCAGCAAACGGAAATAGCCAACTAGAAGCGGAGGCGACTTGATAGAAGCAATTTAGCGAGACTTCTCCAGGGGCATCCTCTTATTAACAATCGTGTTATGATAATCGCCGGTTACTAAAAAAAACTCGCAGTTTATCCCAATATGGCTATCAGTAGAATTCTTTAAATAATATTTAAAGAATTCTTAAAGAATATTTAAAGAATCGCTAAAATTATAATATATATTGTTAGTATAATATACTAACACTATATAATATAATTTTAGCGATTCTTTTCAGATTTTGGAGTCTAAATCAAGAGAGTTAAAAATAGCCAAAGTGAATTTAGATGTTTATTTTAGTGTGTGGACAGTGTCCCGATGACGTAGTTGCTAGAATGGACTCGCAGATCGATACGACGACGCCATTGGTCGTTGTCGCGACTCGCGACAACAGAGGGTTCAACAATCGAAACATTAGAATCTGTTGCTATGTTTACAATTGTTTGCATCGCATGGCCAGGAGGTTTGACTATGGGAATGAAATCTACCAAACGATCTGTGAATTCTATGATCGTGAGTACAATGAAAAAACTCAATCAATATCTATACCGGCTCGTCCCAAAGGTAGGTAAGGGTTTTCTGTGAAATCTGTTTGCCGGATTTCGACACAATGAATGTGAATTCCAGCAATTGTGTCGAAACATTATTTGTATTGACAGTATACACGTGAAACCGCAGCTGCAGCTTACGTTACGATGTTGGATAAAAACAGTTATATTATAATACACCTTTAGTGTGTCCTCTGCCCCTAGCAGATGTTTGCGTGATTTTGCACTTCGATAACAAACGCGTCTTTAAAATGCAGTGATATTATCAACTGAAACGTACGAAAATAGCGATGAGATCAATTTCTAACAATGCGTTTACACTAATGATACTGAACGTAGCTAATAGGTATCTATGTCTAAAGCATACAAATATATCGTCTGGATAATTTTTATTTTAAAGAGTCTCTTGAATAGCAATTGGCATTCCTACATATTTTCAGATTGTTATTTTTACCGACCAACTTACACCGTAATTAGATGACATATTTCTAAGATAAGAACTATAATTGAGTTTATATTTGCCCAAAAATGACTTGCTGTAATGTAACAGATGAATGAAATTGACATCAACCTAAATAACCAACAACATTTTATTACAAATTCAATTCACAGTGAAGCCTCTAACCTGAACCTCCGAATATACTTTCGAACATATTTTGGACATTGTTCAGTCGATTAGAGTTACGATTGCATAAGTCGTGGTATACGAGTGAACCGGTTTATAAGAAACGTGTCAGGAGATTCTCTTCTGAGTGCTCACGTTCCGGAGAATGCTTGGAGCGCTTGAGACCTCCTATAGTGTTCCTCGGTTGATATCTAACTGTTCAATGTCGATTACGTTGAATCTTGAATGTGTTTTTTCATCCACGGAAAGATAGAAAATAAACTTCTTACCAGGCATATCAAACGGCTCATAGAAAATAAAGCGTAAGAAGGTAGAAACAAAATGGGATAGGGTTCACTGAAAATTAAAAAAATAACTTAGGATAGCTAGTTCTACAAAATAGAGAACCTATTTCAATGTAAATAAATAAAATAAACATAAAATAACAATAAGACTTCACAATTAAAAACTAGTGTAGAAAAACACATTGTTATGAAGTAAACGTTTTATTGAAAGACTCTTGTCTTACCTGTCAGAACGATACAAATCGGCGTCAATATAGCCAGGATGAGCAGCGAAGCCTCTAAGAAAACTCACAGAATTCGCAGTTTTTCATACACAACACTCTAACAATGTATCAATCACTTTCCAGTTAGTACTTGGATATAAATCCAGTTATTTGTAGTTGACGATTAGAAAAATAACGCTTCGGATAGGTGTAGCACGGTGATAATACGTAGCTTTGCGATAGGGCACACCGCCGCAGTGCGGAGTCTCGGGTAGACTGGCGGCACAGGCGGGTGGAGGCCGGCCGGAGACCATGCTCGAATGACGCTCGACGCCCCGCGACCCCGCGCCGGCCGTATGTTGCTGCACCGACCGTTTGTAGTGGCTACTGTGTCCACCATCGCCACTTGAACCACTAATATTTTTACTCATCCCTAATTTGACCATATCTTTATAAACTGCATTGTTGGATGCTACATTTTCACATTTGTTTTTTAATATGTAAGTCACTTGGGTAACAGGGTCTTTGAGAATGTTGAGTATCAAGCTCCAGTTGTGCTGCTGTTCATGACCGTCTAAGCTGAACAAGCTCGGTCAGCTAATGCAGATATTAGCAACATGTTGATCGGGCAGTGTTACATTATAAGTACTTATAACTCTTTTAATAGGTCCGATACTCTGATCTCTCGCTCCAGTTTCTTCCCTATCAATTTCTCACTTATGTACCTCACTCACCTACCTGTGTAATTTTTGCATAGTCTTTAAATTAATTAACATGATTTATGTCTTCCAAAATATTTTTTGCAGAAAGTGCGGTCTCATTTTGCTTATTATTAACTTGCTTCGTTCGTATCTGTTTCCGGTTGCAAATTAGTAATCCTTTTTCAAGCACTTCCTGTACCCTAATTACGTAATACACGATCAATTGGAATTTGAATCGTTTGGAAACAAATTGCTAATCCATTGCTTCATAAGTTGGAAAAAAAATCTGCTCCACAACGTAAATAGCGCAATGATGTTGTTGAAATGTGTTTCGTAATTAGATAGCTGGCATTCTATTAAGCGGAAAACTTTGCATACCTACAAATTTATTAATTAACGGACTTGGTCATATTTGAACTTCGACGGCCATCGATACGCTAAGAAGAAGGTCAGCATAAAAAGACGTAGTGACTATTATTTATTCTGTGGTAGTGGGTGGTACGTTGGCGCCATCATATGAGGGGACTCGAAAATATTTTTAATTTTATTTTAAGCAAGTAGGTAGGCTCCATAGCTTTAATAACATTTGACAAGTGGGCGGTGATTTCCGATTAATTTATTTATTAGGTATTATTATTGTAACCAATGAAATTGTGATGATGAGCAAAACTTAGTTGACCTGCTAAGGTTTCGCAGAAAAGCGGCTTAATTTCTACGTGAAACTTCGCTGTCCGACAGTTTGGTGTCGGCAATAATTAAATTATTCTGAAATAAACTACCAAACGTTGGCATCTACTTCACACTTAAACAATACTAACTGTATTTTTGAATATACATACATATACCAGCTACAGCTAGCTATACTTACATAAAATAATTTAATAGTCAGCAAAAATACATACCTATAGGTAGGTACACCGCCAATATATTATTATCAGTTTCGTACCTATAATCAATTAAATAGCAAACTAATTAATCTTGTATACTGTCGATCGATGGTATCTTAAAGTAATAATAAGTGTGGCTAGTTAGGTATTATTGATCATGTAACTTCTCGGAACCGGTCGCAGCGTCCGAATTCGCAAGTCCATGTGACCGTGGCAAATCCATAGTTGTGAAAAACAGTTACGCACGTATCTAATGATATAGAAAAAGGTTTATAAAAAATGTATTGTAGTGTCGTCTACCTATATAAGTAGGTAATTTAGGTTGCTGGTCGGAAAACCGATTTGCAAACTTCTATAAAAGAAACTTCCATTAATAAATAACTGCCGGATTTATATCATTTAATATCACCAGCAAACTAGACACCATTCTACATGTACTTACATACAATGAATGATGCTTATGATGGTTCTAGGCTTCCAGTAGGTACCCTAATTACGTAATACACCATCAATCGGAATTTACATCGTTTTGAAACAAATTGCTAATCCATTGCTTCATAAGTCCGAAAAAAAAATCTGTTCAACAACTTGAATAACGCAATGAATGTTGTTGAACTGTCAAAATGAAACAGTCGTAATCTTTCAGAATATTTTTAGCATAATCGGCGTAGCTGCGTAGCCTACGCGACGTAGTAGGCTACGCAGCAAAGACACTCACTATGTATACTGAATTATTTGTATCTTATTATGAAAGAGATCTGATACCGCAATGACATAATGATGATGCGTTTTTGAACTTATTTGTATCTTAGATAGTATACCTACACCATAACAAATTGATAACCAAAGACCATAATATAATAATTCCTGAATATTTGAGGGACACTCGTGCGTGAATGATTATTTTATTGCATGGCAAGGTTTTATTTTAATCGCCTAATGGAAGGCTAAAATGATTGTAGAGTTTACTCGTGAATTTAATAAGTGAAATTCCGGGTAAATTAATTAGTGTGCCGGTCGTAAGCCGGTAAGCTGACACTTGACTGGTACAAGGCGGAACCCAAAGACACAAATTTGCATTTCGAATAACTAGCTACCATCAAATGCTAAATGGTCGATTTGAAATTAGAAAAAAAAACAAACACCTTGCTTTGTCTACCTACACCTATAATTTTTTTAATTAATTACTGTCCCACTACTGGGCAAGGCATTTTTTTTTTTTTGGATACCTTTTATTTCAGAAGGTAGGTATTGTTATTTACTATAGATAGGTAGTTACATAATTATTCTGTTTGTGTGCATAGTCGTGAAAACAAACTTCTGAACTAAAATAAGTCATATTGTAAAGTCCGTTACTAGGTCTACTTATTTCTTGTAGTATTCCACCACCCAACAAATTATCAAAGTTTAGAATTATTAAGGTCTTGATCGCTACCACAAAAAGTTACGCGCTTTCTTAAAATATTCTGCTACTCGATACAAGATGGCGCTCTCATATATTTTATTTCAAAATACAAAGTATATGATAAAGTAGATAAACTGACTGGAAATAATATCAAAAGCATTCTCATAAATAGTTTTATCAAAGACGCAGTATTTAATTACATGGATTCTGAAACTTATTTGGTAATATGACTTGTAATTAACGCCATCTGTGACTGATTGGGTAGGACCTATTGTTTTGATAAGTCGTGTAATCGTGTTA
The DNA here is from genome assembly GCA_963853775.1 of Xanthia togata. Lineage (NCBI taxonomy): Eukaryota > Metazoa > Arthropoda > Insecta > Lepidoptera > Noctuidae > Xanthia > Xanthia togata. Next base: position 19,588,702 of record OY970798.1, on the reverse strand, counting down.
GTTGTGGTAACATTAAAGTTATCATTATATAACTAACCTGCACCAAATATTTTTATCGCACATGGTTTTAAGTTGTTTGCAATAAATTATTTAAAAATATATTTTGAAAATCGATAAAGGAAGGGGTTGTCGAACTCTCGAACGCGCGCTGCGCATCTCTATAACCAGACACCGCAGTCGCCATTACATGTCGCTTGTTATTATTATTGCTTTTGAGAAGGAGATTGCTTATGTCAAATAAACAGCGCGCGATTATAATTTTTTAAGCGAACATCCTTGACTGTGTTTTAAAAGTTGACGAGCTCGATATTCGAGTAAGGATTCAAGGTAAATAATAACCTGAATAAATTGTTTCTATGAAACAGTATCCTATTTGTTTATTTATAAATAATACCTACTTTGTCAAACTACTAAAAAGTTTTATTTACATTTTATTTTTAGATGGCACCGCCTCGTCGTATTCTAAGGCAGCAGTTAGAGATTCTGATGGACTTTCTAGAAGAGAATAGATACATGTCTAAAGGCCTGCTGCCGGGTGCGCCGGTGTCTCATCAGAAGACGCGGCACAAGTGGGCAGTGCTGGCCAAACAACTTAATGCGGTACAGTCGGGGGCACTGAAGACCCCTGATGGTTGGAAAAAGGTATGTTTAATATTTTACTCTAAATTATTTTATTACTAGGTAAATACTGATGTTGAGTTGGTAACTCTATTATACAGGGTGGATTTTTGAGATGGGGCAGTAATGGCAGCTACCTTAACTGTTGTAGCTACAGGAAAACGGTCTTAGGAGATTGTCCTTAATTTTTTTAAGACATTTTGATCTGCATTCACAGATTTTGAAAAACAAATTATAATCTAACTATGAATAGGCTGAGAAATGATGTGATAAGACAACGATGTGAGTTAAAAGAAGATGTAGTGACAAAAATTGAAAAGGGTATGCTGAGATGGTTTGGTCATGTTGAGAGGTTGAATGAAAGGCGACTAACAAAATGTATTTACAAGGCAGATGTGAATGGAAACGCCGGGAGGGGACGCCCTAGGAGGACATATACTGACCTTATTGGTGATGTTCTTCAGAAAGGACAGGTGCGTAGTACTCGCAACCGGCGTGCGTGTATGACCAGATGTATGAACGTAAACGAGGCAAAAGGAGTATGTAAGGATCGTAGCAGGTGGCATTCTGTAGTTTCTGCCTACCCCCATGGGAAGAAGGCGTGAGTTTATGTATGTATGTATGTAAATTATAATCAGCAAGAAAATAGGCAGTTTTCACAAAATCTTTTTTTGATACCACTCCATCCTGTTTCTTAATAGGATCGAAAAACTATTGGACCAACTGAGGTTTGTGTACTAAAAAAGTTAAAAATCTCAAAAAACTTTTCCCTACATAAGGTAGGAAAAAACTCCTTACTTTTTGATGATGGACAGACTAGCCGAAAACAAACAACAACAAAAAAACTTTTCAACAGCAACCATTAAAATTTTGTTCTCAAATCAAATGAAATTATAATATAATGTTTATTTTCGGCCAGTCTATCCATCGTGAAAAGTAGGTTGGATTCTCATTTCCTACGAAATGTATGGGAAAACATTTTTGCACTCTAACTTTTCTAGTACTCAAACCTCAGTTGGTCCAGTTGGTCAGTGGTATTTTGATCCTTATGAGAAAGGATCGATTGGCATCAAAAAAAGATTTTGTGAAAACGGCCAGTTTTCTTGCTGACTTTATTTGTTTTTACAAAATCTGTGAATGCAGATCAAAATGTCTCAAATAGTTAGGACTGTCTCCGAATACTGTTTTCTTGTAGCGACAATGGTTAAGGTACCTGTCCTTACTGCCCCATCTCAAAAATCCACCCTGTATACAACACTAGCTTCCGCCAGCGGCTTTGCTCGCGTGATATCTTTATAAATTATAGCCTATACTACTCAGTGATAATATTTATAGCATTCTACTGGTGAAAGAACTTTTTAATTTCGTCTGGTAGTTTTTGAGTTTATTCATTACAAACAAAAATACAAATCTTTTCTCTTTATAATAATAGTGTAGATTTATAATAAACAACAAAAAAATAATAAAACTCATCATACATTTTACATTTCAGTATTGGTTTGAATGGAGACACAAGTGTAGAAAAAAAGCAGCAAATGCCCGAAGATTCCGGTCAGGGTCCGAGGGAGGACCAAACAGATGCATACCACTCAATGATTTAGAAGTGCGAGTTCTGGAACTAAGTGGAAAAGGCTCTGTTACAGCCGGTGACTCATCATCCAACCAACTTGATAATTTTCTGGCTGAAGACTCGGATTCAGAACCTTTGGAAAACCTCAAAGTACGGTGCACACCGGCTAGTGAGAAGATTAGACAGTCTGTCACTAGTGCTCCTAGATCATCTATAGGTAATATAAACATGTTAATCATAATATTATAAATCAATAACTTTCCCGAAAAGAAATCAGAATTAGTTTAGCTTATGGACATTGACCAAAGTACAGTAAAATAATTTGTTTTATATTTCAGATGATGAAACCCATGGTGTATCTCCACCACCTAAATGGGCGTTAGACTTTGAGGAACGAAGAGTAGCAGCTGATGAGAGAATGGCGGATGCACTGGAGTCAATGGCAACCACAATGAGGACTCAGGAGGAAAGACGAGGGTTGCTAGAGGAAAGGATAGCAGATGCGCTCACAGCCATCGCAGGGACAGTACAGGACTTAAACAGTGGCATACAAGAAGCTTTACTACACTTGCATCCACTGCAAGCTAACAGAACAGAGATGAAAGGAGATGTTTTTTATAGACACTAAATGAATCTGGTGTAATGTGGTACTGAGAGAGTGTGAAAGCTGTATCAGAACATTGTGTAGAGTAGGTCTACCTAAATATGATTTAGGACATATCACACAGGATTGTCATGTCAATAGCTCCTAATGACTTGTAGGTAGGTGTTTTGACACATTATGGTTGGCACAATTACGAATGAAGAGCTAGTATTAATTTGTAATTTAATTTAATAATATTATGCAATGCAATTAAATAATGTAAATATCTGTATTAGTAATAAATAAACTATTTATTTCCTAAGGTTCTTTTTATTCAACCCAAAAAAAATATGTATCAGATGTTAATACAAACACTTTAATAAATTATTCACACATTGGCTATTAAATAGGTATTAGCTACATTGTATAGAAGCGAAAATAATACTCGTATTCACATAATAATACAATTATTGTTCTGTTCCAGGCATGGAGGCGTTAGAGACAAGTATAAACTATTGGGAGGATGCGCTGGCTGCGTTCTCGCTGGGCGCTCGTGGAGGCGTGTCGGGTACACTCGCGCTCACGTCGCCCGAGGAGGCCGAGTTCTGCCGGGAAATACAGGACCTGCTGCAGGACGCCTACCTCTTACAGGTACCTGCTGCAGGTTATCATCAATCATCATCCACCATCCACAGCCAACTTCATCTACTGCTGGGCAAAGGCCTCTCTTTCCTTGTGCCAATCCTCACACTCCTGTGCCAGGTCCTGAGGCTTTGTGCAATTGTGTGTACCACAAGGCATGCGTGGCAAACCATTCATGACATTTATATGCCTCCATGTTTGTACAACGCTTTATGATTATTTTGGCTCGTGACCAAAATCGGAACTAACACCGCCATCTTGTTTTGTCAATACACAATGATGGTGAAAATTTCACAAATGTTTACCAACATCTGTCAAAGTTATTAAGGCGCCAAAAGATCCTTGTAGCACTACGGGGCTATAAAAATATTTTAGTTACGATAGGGGTCGTCCATTAATCACGTGCTGTTTTTAGCAACTATACTATACTATTTAAGCACCCCTCTCCCCCCTGGTGATATAGTACGATTCAAACTTAATGGCGGCTCGGAAGTTAGTTACTCGCTGCGCAGTACCCCACCCCTTACCCTCGCTGACCCATAAACACGTTACTGCGCAGCGACTCGCCTCATGTTCCGAGCCGCCATTAAGTTTGAATCGAGCTGTACGTGGTGGGGTTTTAGACTAACCCTCCCCCTACCCAAGGTCATGTATCTCGTGAACCCCTCCCAGGGGAGGGGGTTCGGCATCACGTGATTATGGACGACTCCATAGTTGTGGTAACATAACTGTGTGTGTAGGTACTGCGTTTTTTCCGAATCCGTGTTGTCGTGCGCTTCAGGAGCGGTGCGAGCTGCTGTTCCTGGACCAGCGCTCGGTGCTGTTCCGCTCGGAGAGCGGCGGCGGCGCGGGCGGCGCGGGCGGTGCGGGCGCGGGCGCGGAGGGCGCGGCGCCGGGCGGGCGCGCGCGCCTGCTGTCGGCGCACACGGCGTCGTCGCACACGCGCCGCGACCACCACTCCAGCGCGGAGTCCTTCGCCTCAGCGGAGGATCAGGTACGAGCCCATAGGTACTACTTTCTTATTCTATCTCTCTATACAGGGAGGATTTTTGAGCCGGGGGGCCCCGGTAGGGCAAGTACCGTGAAAGCTAACGCAGATTTAGGCGGCGCCGCCGCGCCGCAAAGCGATGCATGTCAAAAATCCTCCTTTATCACTTTCGTACATTATCTATGAACATTACAGGCAGGAGGTCACACCGCACTTTTTAGGGTTCCGTATTCAACAAGGCACCCTTATAGTTTAGCCATGTCCGTCTGTCTGTCCGCGGTTTAGTTCAAAAACTAAATTGGTAGTAGAAGATTGTAATTTGGCATGAGTATACACGTTAATGACGCCAAAAAGTGGTAATTTTTTTTTGAAAAAAAACAATTAGGTATTGAGGGTACCGTAGGGGAGGTCCCCTACGTGTAAAGTGGGGATGATATTTTTTTTTTCGTCCTTCCCATTGTGTGGGATATCGTTGGATAGGTCTTTCAAAAATATTAGGGGTTTGGGAAGACCGTTTTTTGATTAAGTAAACCGTTCGTGACTTACGAGTATCAAGCTTCGTTAGAGTCAAGTGTCTCCCCCCTCTACCAACTAAACGGTTGTAGTTAGAAATTCAAATGTCACGGCAGTAGTACCTATATATAACGAAGTTTAAAGAAAAACTATCACAGCTAAGTAGGCTTTACAAGTTAACGAGTAACCAACTTACATTTGCGGTTGAAAAAACATGTTCTCCGATACGGAGTTTATGGGAGAACATGTTTTTTCAACTACAGAGTTAAGTTTGTTCTTGCGATAACTTCATCCCAACTACGGAACCCTTCATTGTGCGTGGTCCGACACGCACTTGGCCGGTTTTTTTTATTATAAAATACGTTACGCTGGGGCCCGTTGCAACTGTAATGTGCGCTTGGCTTAACAGTTCTAGTTACGTTCTTGGGAGCCTGTCCTTAACTTTTTGAGTTATTGCTTGCTAAAAATGATTATTGCTGAAAAAACATCAATTAACACGTCTAATTTATGATGCCAATCAATGCAGTTTCGTATAAGAATTAAGTCTCCTGGACCAACTACTAGCAAAACGAAACTGAACGATGTTTCCAAAATCTGTGAATGCAGTAAAAGTTATGGACAGCCTCCTAAGAACGTTTTCCTGTAGCTACAACAGTTAAAATACCTGCTATGACTGTCCCGTTTCCAAAATCCATCATGTGTATGCCTACCCTCCTATAGTAGTCGCGTTATCAACTGAGTCGTCGGGCCATAAATGTCAGTAACATTCTTCATCGTTTTTTTTTTTTAAATGCTACAATTTCAACGCCGGAACGCCGCGGCCGTTACTCATTTACTGAATCCATGGTCACACAGGCTGTGCGTCGATGTAGTAAAAAAAAAGTCCAATAGAAAAGTTTTGAGCAGGACTCTTATACAGGTTGCTGGTCCGTAGTCACTCATTTAATATTTATTTTAATTTCAGGTTGCTGACCTTCGAGACTTTGACGATTTAACAGAAGCATTACCAGAATTAGAAAACTTGGAATTATACCAGGCCGCTGTAAAACAGTTTGAAATTGGCATTCCTTACAGGTAAACTTTTTACAGCTTTTTTTCATATTTACATTTATTCACTTGCGATATGCGTGTCCGCGTACGTATGTAAAGGTATAGTATCGGTTGTCTGTCAGATTGCTGATTGCTATATTACCTATCCTTTTGATATTTTTTTTTCTTATTTGGTGTGCAATGAGTATTCTGTTCAGGACGCTGCGCACGGAAGTGGTTCAGTGCAGTTCGGACTCCGAGTTCCTGTGCAAGCTGCACTGCCTGCGCGTGGCCTTCACACAAGTGTTCAAGGACGCAGCCGTGTGGGCGTGGTTCGTGGACGCAGGCAGGCAGGTGCTCACAGACCTGCTGCTGTTCGCTGATAAGGTACCAAACAGACCAGCTAATGGGCATAAAAACAGCCCCTTGATCACTACCACAGTTTTTTCATGAATTTGTTTTTTTCCTATATTTTTTGTAAACAAGATACTTCTTTCACGAATAATTATTTAGGTACTACGACCCTTTGCGCAGCTGTTTATCCACCCTAAGGTGGATACTCGGAAATGTACGTCCGAGAATTCACCCTAGGCCTAGTTGGATAAACGGAATGAATTTGAGTGAATTCTCGGACATACCGTTTCCGAGTATCCACCCTAACTTTAAAAATTAAAGGGGTCCCCATGAAATATTTTATTTTACTAGGAACCAAAAGAATTCTTGGTGGCGTACGAAGAAATGGTGTCATGGGCAACAGACGGGGCAAACTGGGCAACGATAGAAAGTGAACTTACAACCAAGGGCGTTAAGGTACAGATTATTTTTTGCCATTCCATTCATTAGTAGTATTACAAACTAGGTACTACTTCTGCATTAAGTACATTGGATGTGCGTGTGGAGTTGGTCAAGGTTTTTGTTTTACAAATTGAATTTGAATTATACTCGTAAAAAGAATAAGAATATTAAGAATTTATTTAGCCAAAGTTGGAGAGTTTTGGAAGACTCCGTCTGCACCATAAGAGGATTGGGTGTTCTAAATAATCCTTTATACTTAAAATCCAAATAAACCGTTAAAATCAAAATTTTATATTTGTGAATAGTTTTCCCAAATTCAAAACAATTATTCAACATAAAAATGTTAAACATATATTTAGTACCTATATTTTGAGACACGAGTATTTTCTGAGGTAGCAGATTGAGTGTTCTAGTTAATTGACCACGACTTTCTCACCATGAAGTTTTCAGTTATTTCCTAAATTCTTTCTTGATTTCGTAAAAATATAATTATCTTTAAAAAGGAGCACTCAATCCACACGCTCATCATATATAGCATGACACCACATGTACGTAGCCGTTAATATAGCACGTTGAGTTTTAGAAAAAGGCCCTTTGTACTCACGTTTTGCTTGCCGTCAAAAACTACGGTTTATTCGCCGTGTGTAGGCACGGTCGTCAGTGTTGTATGGATCAATATGGAAGCTTGTTAACAAACAAGTTTTTTCTACGGCGCGGTTTACTCCGTACCATAAAGAAACCGTGCCGTGTACGAAGGGCCTTACACAGATATGAACGATACAGACGACGCTCTTTAAAGCCAAACTGCCGCTCATACCTGTAACTTGCCTGTGCTATGGCACAGGCAAGTTACAGGTAAACGCCCGGATATCTCGGTGTTTTTTTTTCTTTTTAATTACAATCATCAACCTATTCCATAAATAAGAAAAAAAAGAAAGACAAACTATGTCCAAATAAATATTATTCTAACAAAATAAAGAGGTAAAATAATCTTATAGCAATAATAGTGTGTGCCTCACGGCTGCGCCAAAAAGGTTCATTTCAGCATTTATTTTTTTATTTTTTGCTAACATGACTGTACCGTATTGGTTCAATAATTTCAGGCCTTGACATTCTACGATGTGGTGCTTGACTACATTCTGTTGGATGCATTTGAAGACCTCGCTTCACCGCCTTCCTCGGTACTTGCCGTTGTACGCAATCGATGGCTGTCAGATGGATTTAAAGAAAGTGTATGTTGATTCGCTAAAAGAAATAATTGAGTGTGAGCCATGAACTTATTATCCATTTTTATTAATAATCGTTTATTCCAGGCATTAACAACGGCAGTGTGGTCTGTTATAAAGGCTAAGCGGCGGTACCTGCAGTTTCCAGACGGATTCATGGCGCATTTCTACTCCATATCGGAACATTTACTGCCAGTTCTCGTGTGGGGATACCTTGGACCTAACGAGCGTCTTCGTGATGTGTGCGAGTCCTTCCAGTCAGAAATAGTAGGATTTATTGCAGACTTATTTAACTTCCAGAAATGTCGTTACACTAATGTAGACGATCTCTCCGCTGACATAATGCAAAACGCTAGATTACGTTCTGCTAATATTACTGATAAATTAGCTGAAAGAATTTAAAACCGTGCAGTTATCGGAATGTAGTATATTTAAGATCCAGTTTTTACGTGCAGCTTGCATGTCTTAAGTATTTGCCTTTTTGCCTCAAATTTTCATCTTATATAGGAATTTGTTGTTTAATAAGCCTCATCGCGTTGTAAACGTTATTGTTTATGCTAAAGTTAAAAAGGTATAGTAATATTATTGTTGTAAGAGAAGCTAGTAAATGTTACCTATGTATAATTTAAGCAAATGTTCACTGCATGATACCAAGGCCTACGTTTTGGTTGATATTAACAAGCACATTTCTTAAAAGGAGTTAGTTACATGGAATATAACATTCCTATGGTCATTTGGTTTATATTGTAAAAGCTCAAATCAATACGAATAAGTCTATAAATACTTCTATTATTTAGTCGTAAGCAAAAAGTGTTCATATATCTGACAAAAAAAAAAAAAAACTAATTCTAGAATTTTGTTTGAGTAATGATCGTCATTGAGAACGTACAAGGATCCCTTGGCGTGCGTCCGAAATCGGAACTAACGCCTAATCTTGGTATGCTAATGTTATGTCTACTCTTCGGTCAGCTCATTTTTCTCTGTACACAGTCGAGGAAGAAAATCGGAAAAATAATATACGTATTCCAATTATCCACCGCGTCTGTGTGTGGATTCTTGGACATACGTTTCCGAGTATCCACCTTAGGTTGGATAATCAGAATAACCCATTCGACCGCCAAAACATCCTTGTTATGTATGATACAGACATTCATTGCTTGTCAAGCTTATCGGGTCACGGGTCAAGTTATAATGAACGCACTGTACAAACTATTTCACAAACTGCCAGTCGTGAAAACAAATGAATGATGAGTGAATGTCAGTCGCAAATATTTCTGGTATGGGTAGCAAAAAAATATTTAGTTTAACGGTAGGGTTGTTTAGGTAGACAAAATAAAATTATGTATTCTTCGGGCAAACGACATCTGGCGATGCGAATAGGTACTACAATTGCATTTTATTGAAAATGAAGAGAAAAATATCTTAAACCTTGTTTTTTTTCTTTCTATATTTTTGCCCCCCATACCCTTAATATTTACGGTTTCTAACCGTCAATTTTTCATGGCAGAGATATAAAGCCAACCGCCACCACCACAAAATGGACAGCAGGACGGTAAATGTTCATATTTGAGTTTAACACTTTCACTGTCCATGCATTAGAAAGAAAGAAAGAAAGAATAATATTTATTTGGACACAGGTCAACACACACATAATTACATTGAAGACGTAGCCCTATACGTCCATGCATGGTATGTAATGCACTAGTAATTCTTTTTTTATCCTATTTTCCAGCGAAATTAACCAGAATTAAATAATAGAATTGTATGACATCTACCAACCCGTACTGGGCCTGCGTGGTCGATTATAGCACACTGGAGAGTGAGGCCTGTCCCAGCAGTGGGGACATTATAGGCTGATAATGTAAATAATAGAACCAGTTCTATTGTTTGTTTAAACGTTTTTAAACAGCAATATTGGCTGGAAGTGAAGCTCTTACATCCGTGCATTGCATGTAATGTAATGCATTTTTGAAAATAATATGTAATGGTTATCTGATAAAACATCATTATGCAATATTATTATTGGACGTATGGTGATAAGTGTTAAATTGCGCGTACGCTCCCCCCTGCATTGCTTGTACGCATACGATATACTTGTGTGTATCTGTTTAGACATATATGTATTGCGTCTGCACTTTGAAAATATGGAAGTTTGATGCTTTTTCAGACTTATATTTTAATTTTAAAGATTTTACACTTTGTACAAAGTGACAGCACTCAGTTTTCACCAGTAACATGCTATGTAGTACACAGAAGCATACTACTTTCGAGCAGATGCTAGATTCCTTTCACAGTAATTTTTACCTTATTGTAACTGGGATAAAGATCAATGTGATTTTGACAGACTTGTGAAATGACAGCAACCTTATTGCAACGTTTAAAGATCGCTGAGATTTCAACAGCGATGCAAAATCAGAGGTATAATAACTGTGGAAGGACTGCACTTATTGACCGAGACTGCTCTACCGCGCCTTAGGAATGCGCGGCGAGGCCCGGGCGGCGTAACGAATGAGCGTTTGTTGCCCGTGGTACTACCAGTATTACTACCAGTAGTACCACGGGTAAAAAATACTCCCGTAGAACTACCAAGCGATCCAGTAGAACCACGGGAAGATTTTTATAACACGTGTTACACTCATATTCGACATTTCATAGTTTGACACCAGTCACTTTGACTTTTGCTATTTAGAAATTTCCCTACCTTTGTGAAGGCTCAGAGTGCAGTTGGTTCAATCGCGAACATTTTTAATAACTTTTTTTACTTTGCACCTCCACTGAATAAAGATCTTTTCTGTTACATTTTTCAAACGAAACAATACGTCTTTGCACTTATCATTTCCAAATTCTTTGGCTTTCTTCTATAAACACCGATGCCAATGGTAATATCACTAAATACACCATCACAAAATTACCTACTCAAACCTTTTGAAAAATTATGTAAGTAACAGAAATGTCAAAAAAATCATTTGTTTCGTTTGAAAAATATAACAGAAAATATCTTTATTCAGTAGAGGTGCAAAGTAAAAAAAGTTATTAAGAATGTTCGCGGTTGACCCACCTGCACTCTGAGCCTTCACAAAGGTAGGAAAATTTCTAAATAGCAAAAGTCAAAGTGAGAAGTGTCAAAGGGACAGGTGTGAAAGTGACTGGTGTCAAATTATGAAATGTCGAATATGAGTGTAACACGGGTTATAAAAAACTTCCCGTGGTACTACTGGATCGCTTGGTAGTTCTACGGGAGTATTTTTTACCCGTGGTACTACTGGTAGTACCACGGGCAACAAACGCGAATGAGCGGCGGAACGTCGTGAACGTTAACGAATAAGCCGCCTGCACAGCGGTATCGGTCAAATCTCGCGTTATTTATGCGAGCTAAGGCAGCTTAAATAATAAGAACCATAGACTTCTAGCTTAATCTCTTTCCGAGCATCTTTTATTAATAGCACGTGTATTCCAGGCGTGCTAGTAAGAAGAATGCTTCTGCTAGTTAGAAGTATGCTTCTGGTTAAGATTTTGTGATTGTTGGAGGATGTCTTCACTTCATCTCTTTCCGAGCATCTTTTATTAATTGCACGTGAATTCCAGGCGTGCTAGTAATAAGTATGGTTCCGAGGATTGTGTTTTCACTGGCAAATTAATAGAGCATGCTTTAAATGAGCATACACCAAGATAAAGCTCTAGGTTTATCGTGCATTCATTTTGAAGGACAAACCAGAAAATAAAATCGTATTGCTTATTTTAAAGTTAACTAATCTTTGCATTTCGTGCTATTTGCCATAGAGCTAATCATGCATTCCACTTTGGAAGTATGTATTTATTTATTGTACAGGTAAGTCACTGAATCATTCACTTCTATCGATTTCAAGCTTTTTATTCCATAATAAACATTGCTTCCATAGGAACCCAATAAGAATATAATTATAATATATTATACTAAGATTAAAATAAATTATTTTGCATTTGTGGAGACGGTAACTGTTGTTGTTATAAGTTATTAAATCAAGTGTATTATTATCTTTGTAAATATAGAATAAATTAATTACATAACACGGTTTTATTTTAAATTTTATATAATTTATATGCAGCTTCACAAGTAGTTAAAAATGTATATTTCAAGATTTGCAACATAATTGCAATACATATTGTATAGGTTTTGAAATAAAACGCTTCTATATTAGAAAATTTAGTATATCAATTTCCACAATTATAGCCATACGTCTATGATATAAAAACAAATGTGTAAACATAAATCTTTAATTACAAATTCAACGATAATACTTCCCCAAGGAGCAAGCACCAATAATTTTTAAAGTATTTTTTCAACTGAAGATAAGTAAATTGTGAGGCATCACTCGCTAGCCTCATCAAAGTAAATATAATAAATTAAATAACATAGTCTTTTATAATAATACCTGCACTTGAATTTTTTTTTATAATACTTTCGGTTTACATAAGGTGAACGAGTGACGATTTAATTATTTTACGTCGGTTGAGCCGACAATATTTTATAACCCCGAATTTTTGCAACACGCAGGTAAATCCGTATCTTTATCTTTAGGGTATGATACTTCGGAATTACTCATACTAAGTGTTCGAGATAGCTTACTAAAACCGTTTATAGGATAAGAAAGCCTGGCAATCACGAAAATTACGTTAGTGTATAAATATATTTTAGGACTCACTACAATAATTATTTGGTTTAGTGCACAGCAAGTTTAATTAAAAGCTCTAATAGTACAACAAAAATAATATAACAATATTTTAATAATATAAAGAAAACCATAATATCTAATCACTTTTCTATTAATCATATTGATTGACAGGCTTCCTCAGAAATATAAAAGCTTACGATATAGTGAGAATCGACATTTACTCGTCAGGACTAGACACTAGAAAGTCTGAAAAATGAGTATACAAACACACGAAAGAAATGCATGCATTCTTCTTATAATAATAAATGGAATCACTCTATGATATCCCAAACTAACAGAGTCAATATATACAACAAAATAATTAATGAAAATATCAATGTTGTTTTTAAGACGAAATGGACAGTGTCAAAAATGTTCTGTTCAGAATGTTTTATGTAACGTTGGAAGTAAATAAAAACATTGAGATGGGAGATCAACGTAAGACTGTGGATTTGTGCAAATTATAATATTTGCTTATTACATGCATTTTTTAGATTTTATCACATTTTTTTTCATGATCAGATCCACAGCAAATTTACGAAATAAATATTCACAAAAATGAGGTATACTATACCCACCACTATAAAAATAAATATTTTGGTGTGCTAATACTTTTAAGATAAATTTGCTAAATTAGTTTGAAGAGTGAAGCTCGCTTAAATAAGAGATTTATAGGACGGACACGTCGCGCAGCTCGTGGCAAGGCGCTCATACGTGATTCGCATCTCTCTCAACAAAGGATCGCCGACGCGTCCGCAGCGGCCTCAGGTCTCAAAGCTGCCATATCGTGCGTTTCGACCGGTTCGCTCGCGTGAGTGCGTATCGTGTAACAGTAGTTCGTGCCAATGTCACCTACCTATTTGATTAGAAAGAATTTTGTAGTGTTGTGTGCGATGTGAAGGTTGCGTGAGGCGAGCGAACCTGGCGACGAGATTTACTCGGGCTCGGGCGAGTCGGGCGCGTCTACTGCGGCCACGGTGGTGCCGCCGGCCGCGCGCACCTTCTTCAAGTAGCTCACGCTGTCGAACTCCAGGCAACTCTGTCGGACACGATAGCACATTTATCGACAGATGCCTTCCATGTTGCAAACCGAATGAGTTAGTGCTTGGGAGTGTTTGTGTTAGTTTCTTCTGGAAGCGTACCGCCTCTGTGAGGTTATTTACAGGAAAATCCCGATCACCGTAGGGAGTTTAAGTGGATTAGTTAGGAGGTAAGCGTAAGAACAGGCAAAAGACGAAGATATTTTGAAATTTTTATATTTTTAAACCATAAATTGACAATCAATAATTGTAAGGAAATAACACTATTAATTTAAATGCTTACTCAAATTAAAAACAATAACAACAAATGAACACAACAGATAATCAACAGATACAATTTAGAACTTTACTCAAGTTAAAGGCGAAAGTCTACCTGTAGCGATCCCCTCTCGAATACCCATTCTGTCCGAGCAGCATGAACAAAGAGACATCACAAATTTATATTAGCATTGTTAATAAACTCATAATAAAGCTTTCAAAACTGTTTACTCATGTAAATAACGTTGCGTAAAAGATTTATCAATATTATTCTGTCAATAAACACCTTTATATATTAGTAATAAAAAATTCTTCCATTAATTCAATAATGAAAAATATTTTTTTTCTAAAACGATAAAGATTTTCCCGTGCTATAATGGTCGGATCTTATCCTTAGTCAGTCTTCAGTTTGGCAGGACGGTTGGGTAGTCTACGGTGAAACGTTGTCAATAGTGGCATTCGCAATGGAGAGCGGCAAACTTCGTCGCCACCCCCGAACTCTGTTATAGGCCACTCCCCACATAATACTAGCGTCAGTCTTATTCTTAACTTACAACTTACGCTACTGAGATCAACATTTTTCCTACTTTAAGAATCGCTTATAATTTAACCTAGCGTTACGCTTAATCGGCTAATGGTGGGCCGGGGCTAGAGCCCGGACTGATGAGAGATGCGTGGGACTAGAAATTTTCGACTAACCTAACTATAAATAGGAGGTGGTACCTCGAGATACTCGGAACATAGCTTCCGTCATGCACCATCATGCACAAGCGTTAGAAAGGCGGGTGAAAACAAAAGCAAGCCGGGACGCGTGCAGGTCGCAAGTGTCGAGGGAGAGAGATAGCGAGAGAGGGGCTCAGTAGAAGTTGCGGCACAGCAGCGCGGCCAGGTAGTTGGGGTGGTGCAGCGGCGCCCACACGCGGAAGGGCGCGCGCGCGGGCGGCCGGCGCGCGCCGGGCGTTACCTTGCGCGCCAGCTCGGGCGGGAAGGCGGCCAGGCCGCTGGGCGGCAGCTTGCTGAGCGGCGAGTCGGCGTACTGCACCAGCGTCTCGTACGTGTACGTCTGCCGCGACCCCGCTCCGCCTGTAACGTCACCGAGGTCAGCGCCTGCCACGCGAGCCGAGCCGGCGAGACCCGTCTACTACAGTAATATATTCAAATTTGTAGGTATTACTTATTTGCGATCATGTTCCATTATAAACTAAACATAATAAACGAATTTATCTTACAATTATATGCAAGCACAAAAACTCAGACACGTGCAAATCATTTTTAAATTGTTGCAAGCTGTCATGAAGTTAAATCCGAATGCATTCTTATTGTAAGTATTAGTATTTGCTTTGTATGCAGTAAACGAATAATTATTAGTACTGACCATTTTTGACTGACTGCTGCATTTTTAGATATTTTTATGAAATGAAATGGCTTAAATGTTATACGACGAACAAAATAATATTTAGGTATGACTTCTATGGACATGCAAAACATGATCGAATCTATGGAAACTGAATATGACACAGGTTAATAGGTACTGTTTATGAAACGGCATTTTAGAATCAGTAAGGATTACCAATATACACGATCCTTGAAACTTACGAATAGGGACATCGTGAAATATTTAATCAAAATCGATATACTAAACTTGAAGTAACATGAATAAATAATATTATTTCATAGTTATATTAGTATTGATTCGCATGTTCTTCAATCTATGTTATTTTCCCAAAGAACGTAGATTTCCCATAGGTACTATAGCACATTAAGCATGTAATAAATTTCCCAATTATTAATAATTTTTTCATGTTCCTTCGACGCGGAAGAACTATGTCGAGCACACGCGCATGTATTTCAAATTTCATTCGTTATTTTTTATGTAATTTGATTAGTTTCATAAAATCATAAGTTAGCCAAGGAAAACGAGATACTTTCTGCGAAAAAAAACTTAGTGATTTTTCATTGAGATTACAAGTGCGACAAAAGAAATTGCTTTCAAAGGTCCCGAAGATCAGTTTATTGAAAAAATCTCGTAAAGCATTCGTTTTGTGTCAATTAATTAGTTTATTCCTTATTAAATTCTGCGCAAAAATGACACACAAGATTCATTCTCGAGATATACTGCTTCGAAATGTTGGGATGCATTTCTTTCCGCACCAGCTTTAAGGTATGTAAATGGCACATTTTTCTTTACTTGATATCATAGGCCTAAAACCTTTATAATTAGTAATTTCATTCTTCCTCGTTCTAATATTCTGCTACTCTTATTACTTATTCTTTTCCATCATTTTCAAAGCGGTTTCGGATTTATTGCGCAGATTTGCCTTTAAACTTATTATGTGGGTCTATTGATGAAACGCGTGCACAGACAATAGCTCGAAATAGTGTGCGAGTCAAATTTTCCATCAGTTATGATTGCAGTTGCATTTTGGTCACTATCGCAACAGCTTCGAAGGGGCTGCAATGAATGGGGTTAAAAACTGTAAACTCGCTCGTGAGATGGCAGCACTGCTGAGTGTTCCTTGGCAGCGTTTATGTGTTTCTAATGTTTACACAAATTAATAATAATTTAAAAAGAGAAAAATGTGTCTTTGAGTAAGCGCCTTTGGTATTGGTAAAAAAGAGATTTAGTGGACAATGACTGGATTCGTTGCTGGATTATTTAGATGTTTTGCCATTTTTTCTTTGCAGAGCGCTTACTCCCATAGTTTTCTTCTATTTATACGTTTGGAAAATAAGGCGGCGTCCTATTTAAAAGCGATCGTCGCGCGAATACTCGATCGTCGCGCGAATACGCGATCGTCGTGGTCGTAGGTCCCTTTTTGTTCGGAAAACTGGCATTGATGTTTGGCTAGTACACCGAACAGCGCCCTCTGTAGGCGCGACCACGCGTTCGTGTTCACCGAAAAAAGTGAATGGATGCAACGATCGCTTTTAAATAGGACGCGGGGTTAGTGTACTCTAGTTTTTTTGCAATCGATAGCTTTGCAAAAGGCAGTATTAAGTAATTATTCGTAAAAGAAGTAGCTAGTTGAGCATTTCTCTTTTTTTTTGCCAATACACATTTGTGGAATATCCCATGATTTTGTAGATGAATAACTTTGGTATAATCTATAAAATACTGATACCGTTTTGCTTAGGAGCATATTTGTTATTAAAATTTACGGAAAATATTTTACCAAATCATAAATATAAAGTGTTTAAATAAAAAAAACAACTAAATAATTATAAGCTATCGAAAATTGCAATGTATGAAAATTCGTATGTCCCAGTCGACCATTCGCAATTTCAAACTCAATTATTTTGATAAAGGTCAAAGAAACTATACTGAGATTTTGCTTTTAAATCATCAACTTGGTAAAAAGGTTCACGTTGTATTTGCCTTTTTGGTAATTTGGTAAAAATTTGACGATTAAAATGAATTTTAAACTTGTCCCAGAGAAAGTTCCAAAAATGCATTTCAGTTTTTGTTACCCATTTTATACATGTGAAATATTAAAAACTTCCATTTAGGTATGTTTTTTTGAACTAGCAACACCGCAGATGCCATTAAATGCCGCCATAATGATGTATTGTGTCAGTAGCAGTTCCGAAGTTTGTAGTGTGTTCACGTATCCAGTTTTAGAGTGAATCTCATTCTGGCTTTTGTTACTGCTGTTTCAAGGAAACAATATTAGCCACGTTTTTTAATCATAGTACAATACTTATTAACTTTCATTCAAATGTAGTGTATAATAATAGATGTAACTGCAATTTTAACTACTACAATAATATTTAGAAAAAATCAAACGCTTGTTTCGTTACTTTTTTTTTGTTACTTTAGGGTAGTAACGTATAAGCGTAAAACTTAGCCGAAGAGATGGTACGCGACCGGTCACGAGTACGCGCAGGGGCAACCCAGCGCGCAAAGTTACCGGACGCGGAGCCACGCGCCCAGCCGCAAGTACGCGAAGGGGAAACCCAGCGCGGAAAGCGGCCGGACGTGGAACCAAGCGGGCGGGGGCAGGTACGCGAAGGGGCAACCCAGCGCGAAGCGCCTCCGCACGCTGTGGAGTCTGCCGGGCCAGCAAACCGACCCCAAGACACCAAGACAACCCACGACCGACCTCGACCTAGACGTGCTAGGGGTAAGCGGTCTGGAGCCTCACACAAGGCGTTGCCGGCAACGACCACCCTGCCAGGCACCTCTGAGCCGCAGCCTGGACCGAGCGGTACAGGGCCGGCGAAGAGGGATCGACCTGACGACACGGCTTCGCCAAGTACGATTCAGGGGGACGCCAAACGTGTGAGGGTCCACTCTGCTCAGGGGGGGCAGAGAACCTACGCGCGGGCCACCCAGGATATTCCGGCGCGGCTGGCCGTAGCGATCTGCTTTCCCCACCCCGGCAGGGAGCTGACTAAGGTAGAGGCAGACTACATAAAGACGGACCTTGAGAACCTAGTGATGGACACAGACTTGTCGGCACCACTCCCGGCCTTCCGCGGTTACCCACGGGTGGCGGAAGGTACAGTGCAGATGTGGTGTGAAGACGACTATGCCCTGACCTGGCTGACCCAGAATGTGCCCAAAATCAGACTCCCAGACACTAACCAGAGACTTACCGTAATGAAACAGACCGACGTGCCCACCCGTGTCCGAGCCTCGCTTTTCGTCCCTCGTTACAGAGGTGACGTGGCCAAGCTCCAGAGTGTTCTGATCCGTCAGAACACTTGGTACGACATATCGCGGTGGTCGTTATACAGGGCAACTACCGTCGGTGGCGACCACTGTGGGACTTATCTGACCCTAGGGCTGCCACCGGAGGAAGCTGAAAAGGTCCTGGGACGGGAGCGACGGATATCGTACATGCTTGGGTCGATATACGTACGCTTCTGGCCCACGACCCGACCCTCTGACACCCAGACCGACAGCACAGACGGGAAGACGACAGTACCGACGACGACACAGACTACGACACAGACGACAGACACGGACATGGCACAACTTGAGGAGGTCATGGCCCGAGCGGCAATGGCCGATGATACTGACACGTTGCCCCCTGCATCACCTGGCTGGAACGAGCTATTACTTACCTCGTCGCCGGGCGATGGAAACGACGCCCAAATCAGAGTGGAGGAGACGGAGAGACTGTCCAATGGATCAATCTCCGACTAACTCCACTCCACCGCCGCCACCAGCCTTAAATATAATCCAAACCAACCTCCAACATAGCCAGGCTGCCACGGCTAGTTTACGCAGGGCACTGGAGGTAAAGCCCCGAACCATCGCACTGATCCAAGAGCCGTGGATCAGAAATAACAAAATATGTGGCCTCGGTAACATCGGAGGTAAGATAATCCTCAACACTCACACATTAGACAAACCAAGAACCTGCGTCTATATACCCAAAGAAATCCCTACCACACCACTCACCCAATTCTGTTCCAGAGACCTGACAGCTGTCAGGCTCCAGACCGAAGGTAGCGCCCCAGATGTTGTACTGGCCTCGGTGTACATGCCTGGCGAGGACGCAGACTGTCCACCAAAACAGATGGCCGACCTAGTGCAACACTGCGAGTGCACCAATCTGGACCTGATCATCTGCACTGACTCGAACGCCCACCACCCGCTCTGGGGCAGCGACGCACCGAACACCAGGGGAGAGGTACTATCCACCTATTTATTCTCTACTAACCTTAACATCGTTAACCGCGGCTCGGAACCCACTTGGGTCACGGTCCGAGGACAGACGATTATAGACCTAACACTTGCTACAGAAAACGCGACAAACCTGATTACAAACTGGCACGTGTCAGACGAGCCTTCTTGCTCAGATCACAGAAGGATCCGCTTTACACTGATGACCAAATGTAGGGAACCCGAGCCGAAGCGAAACCCGAGGCGCACTAATGTCCCCGGATACAGACGCCTCTTGGCCTCCCTACTAACTAGACACCTAACACAAGTAACCATAAAAGACAAGACACAACTAGAATACACCGTGACAAAACTTTCAGAATACCTAACCGAAGCATACCACGCATGCTGCAAACTGAGAGCACCACGAAACAGGAACGAGAGGAACCCCTGGTGGAATGCTGAACTTAGTAAACTCAGAGATGCGCTGCGTAAGCAATTCAACAGAGCCAAAAACACCAGACTTCCGGACGACTGGGAGATATACAAAAAGACGCAATACACATACAAAAAGCAGATCAGAAACGCCAGGAGGACAGCATGGCGTAAATTCTGCGAATCCATCGAGACTAATAATGAAGCCGCAAGGGTAAGGAAGATCCTATCAACGGATCAGGACCGAACTCTAGGCGCGCTTAGGAAACCCGACAACTCATACACAGCATCTGACTATGAAACCAGTAAGGTCCTTCTCGAAACTCACTTCCCAGGTTGTAGAGTCCTAGAGGACAGGACGTGGGAAGCGGAACCAGAATGGACCCCAACGGATCAGGACTGGTCAAGCGCCCGCAACATAGTAACAGAAGATCGAGTAAGGTGGGCTATTAACACCTTTCAGCCTTACAAGTCAGCAGGGCTGGATGGCATCTTCCCCGCCTTACTGCAGTGGGCGGTAGATTGTCTGACACCATGGCTGGTGGAGATTTACCGAACCTGTATAGCACTCAGACACATACCTCTTGCATGGCGCGAGGTGAAAGTCATATTCATACCCAAACCTGGCAAGACTGATTATACACAACCCAAAGCTTACAGACCCATAAGCCTCACATCCTTTCTACTAAAAACCCTAGAGAGACTCTGTGACAGGCACATCCGAGACGGACCTCTCCGGGTAAAACCACTTCATAAACAACAACATGCGTACTCCACAGGCAAGTCAACAGAATCAGCGCTGCACAGCGTGGTCTCTAAGATCGAATGTGCAGTGGACCACAAAGGCTCAGCACTGGCTGCCTTCATCGACATCGAGGGTGCCTTTGACAAAACAACGTTCAACAGCATAAATATGGCCCTCGACAGACACAACGTAGACCCGACCCTGAGTGGCTGGATCACCAATATGCTCAAACTAAGGGCTGTACAAGTCACAGTAAATGACACCACGAGAGCCATTGTTGCGAAAGGCTGCCCGCAAGGGGGCGTCCTCTCGCCGCTTCTGTGGAACTTAGTGGTAGACAGCCTCATCAAAACACTCAATGGCAAAGGTTATTTCACCGTAGGCTACGCCGATGACATAACCATAATAATCAACGGGACCCACGAAAACACCCTATGCAACCTTATGCGTCAAGCCCTGAAAATAGTAGAGGAATGGTGCAACAAGCACCAACTCTCAGTGAACCCAACGAAAACCGAACTGATTCTCTTCACAAAAAAGAGGAAACTAATGACACTACAATTACCACGATTCTTTGGAACAACCCTAAGCCTCTCAACTGAAACCAAATACCTGGGCATCTATTTGGACAAACAACTGAATTGGGCAAAACACACGAACTACACTATCACAAAAGCCAGCATATCCCTGTGGCAATGCAAGCGACTGCTTGGCAGGAATTGGGGGATTAGCCCCAAAGTCACCTACTGGCTATACACTACAGTCATACGACCAACAATCACATACGGCTCACTGGTCTGGTGGCCCAGAACAGACCTGAGCACAGCCCAGAGAGATCTCGAGAAACTGCAGCGGTTTGCGTGTGTCGCAATCACTAGCTGTATGAGAACTACACCGACCGCTGCCCTACAGGCACTGCTGGGGCTGCCGCCTCTACACCTAATCGTGCGGGAGGAAGCGGCCCTGGCCGCCTTTAGGCTCCATTTATCGGGAACCCTAAGTAATGACTCCAGAATTAAGCACACACGCATAAAGGAGGATGTGATCAAACGACAGCCAATGATGGCATCACCCTGCGACAAAGCCCCGAAAACAACCCATTTTCAAAGGCACTACAAAATAATACTCACAGAAGAACAGTGTGACTACTCAGGCCCCAATGAAATGAGGGTATACACCGACGGCTCGAAGACCGACTCCGGTACCGGAGTTGGAGTCTTCTCACACGAACTCAACATAAATATATCCAGACCGCTGGGAAGGTTCAACACCGTCTATCAGGCGGAGTGTGTGGGCATAATACAAGCGGTCCACGCCCTAGAAGCCAGGAGGATTACGGATACACACATACGTATACTCTCCGACAGCGCCTCAGTCCTCCAATCATTACAGAAAAAAATCATTACCTCAAAACTAACACTAGAATGTCACAAGGCATTAGAACAAATAACGGTCCTTAACCGCAACACTGTGACACTGCAATGGATAAAAGGACACAGCGGGTCTCTAGGTAATGACGCAGCTGACGAACTTGCTAGACGAGGATCCAGCACGGCATTCTGTGGACCCGAGCCTGCCATACCCATCCCCTTCAACCAAATACGTAGGTGGTTACAGGAAATCACCCACACACAAGCAGAACAATGGTGGTCCTCGACACCGGGCTGCCGGCAGTCAAAGGAAGCTATGCCATCCTTGGATAGCAAGCTGACCAGGCGTCTTTTACGCCTGGACAGGAACTGCCTGCGCCTGGTGACAGGGACCATCACGGGACACTGCTCGCTAAACAAACACTTCCACACAATAGGCATAACGGACAGTCCTCTGTGCAGGGCGTGCATGGAGGCTGAGGAGACCGTTGCGCACGTGCTCTTTGAATGCACGGGCGTCACCCAGATCAGAATAAACACCCTCGGGTCACCCAGATCATACACAGATGTTCTAAGCAAACCAGGAGACCTAATCAACTTCTGGAGGGAGGTGGGCTGGTTGGAATAACCCCCCAAACGGCCGCTATGGCCCACGCACAATGGTCCACCTGACGGACTGAGTGCGGAAACCAAACCCCATAACATAGAACATAGAACATAGAACATAGCGTAAAACTTAAGTAACAAAAACTGAATTATAAAACTATGTTTACATTCAACAGCACAAGAAAATGCTCTTACTCCGACAGAAAATATGAAATGTTTTCTAAACTAGGGCTGGTAACGTTGGACTAAACAATGTAGTTTATTTAACGTTGATTATGATTAAGCAATTATCCGTCTTTTTATTTATTCGTATCTTTAATCCTTCTAAGAGGTATGATGGACCGAGCCTTATGTTTTTTATTTTGTTACTTTGTTACTCCTTTTTTGTTACTGTCTCATAAATCTGCCGTCCTTAAACTCACTTTTATGTACTATTATTTATTATAAATCAATCTATCTAGTAAATAAATTCAATTTTGCTCAACATTTTTAGAAGAAGTAAGCGAAATCTTCCAATTTTGTTTAACTTTGAACTGACTTTAGGTTAAAAGTAACAAAAAAATATGAAAGCACTTAAATTGGGAATATTTTTTCAGTTTTCTTAGTATTTCTTTGCGATGATTTTATTAAATTTATCATAAAGTTTAAAAACATATCATTTTAGCCACAGAATTTGCGACTTTAAAGTTTTTTTTTAACAATTAAGGAGTAACAAAATAAGAACGTTTAGCCTACCTTCATTTAGATTTTTATAATATTTTTACAAAAATCCTGATTCAAATAGAATTCCTTGTGAAACATCCAAATATTCATGAAATAAACTATCTGATTTCAAGACAAAAAAAGCGATTAATTGATATTTTTATTTTTGGCGACTTTTAGAAAATATGGCAAAAAAAAGAGAAACGCTCAGTTGTCAATTTCATGGAACACTCGACAGTAGTGACATCTGGACTGAGCAAGTGGCAGTGGTTTTTATCCCCATTGCTAATTGATGGTAGATGGGCCAACACTGTGTGTTGAGTAGGTGTGAGTTACCTTGATTCTTGTCAATGCTGGTGGCGCGCGAGAAGCGCGGGCGGCGCGGCGTGGCGTCCGAGTCCCCGACCGCTGCACACCACACGTCACAGTCACACGTCACACACGCCACACCCGACGCACGGCCGCCTAACTACTCTATACCGACACAACCACCGCACCACGCGCCGTACCATCACCGAACCACGCCTTGTTCGCTAATATCTACTATTGGCTTCGCTACTTTACCACACTTATACAATATTTAATGAGTAAATATTGTTTAAATGAAAAGGGTAACTTAGAAACAATTATTGAATTAAAATGTAATAGTTTTTATTTTCAAACAAGGGAGTGGTACAATTTTAATGTAGTGAGGTTGCTTCAGTATAGAATATTTTAGGTTAAGCATTTATGGCAGATAGTAATGATTACTAATGATTTGTTACGAAATGTTCGATGTTAAATGATAAAAAAAAATACTCTGCCACGACCGTGAATCGAGGTGGTTTGAAGATAAATATAAAATATCAGTGACATAAATATACATAATAAATAATTTCTTGTACAATCCAAAATTTAATACTTGAGAAATGAGTCTAAACACTGAGTCTGAAAGAAATGATTTCAAATTCGATGTAATGAGGATGTTGAATATATTTTACTCTAAATAAAAGAAAACATGCTTCAGTCAGTCTAATCCTCCCTATTATAATAGTAGACCTGCCTAACTGTCCGTTGTTAAGAAACTGCACAGCATCACTCTAAGGGTGTTCATGCTTCCAAATTGAATTGAATTGAAACTCCTGCACTAACTACTATTTCATGCTCTTTCAAAACATTATAGTACTTATATAAAATGGCACTTCGTGATACCTATATTTGCGTGAATATAAGGCTGCAAATCATTCAATAGCCAATTTTTCAAACAAAACTGTTCTGTAAGTTTCATGCGATCGATAACATAAACGCAAGGCTCGTCGAACACTATGATTACTGCTGGCAAAAAAGTTATTAAAGCTCTCCTAGAGCAATCTTTGAAATATAAAACATTAGCTTGCCAGCAATGAGCAAAGTGAAATCGTCGAGCGCTGCCGTCATCTAGTCTCGTCCCTCCAGCGGGCGGGCCAGCGAGCGGGCCAGCGGGCGGGCCAGCGAGCAGGCCAGCGAGCGGGCCAGCGGGCGGGCCAGCGGGCGGGCCCAGCAGCGAGCGCGGCGGCGCGGTTACCGGCGTGGTCGTGGTCGGCGACGAACACGTCGTCGTCGCCGTTGAGCGCGGCGTCGTCGCGCAGCAGCAGGGCGGCGGCGGGGCGCTGCGACAGCGTGAAGAAGTCTCCCGAGCCCGCGCCCATCGCCTCCAGCGCGCCCGCGCTCTCGAAGTACTCGTCTAACACTAACTTCGCAGTCTGCAATTCAACAAAGTACGAGCTTCAAGCACACGGTTTATGCGATGACCACCGGTTAAACGAATTATGGTTAAAAAAAGACTCACCTTTACAAGATCCAAATTTTGGCCCGTGATCTTAATGGAATGTTGCCCGAAAGTCACAGTGTACTTATACTCGCCCAGTGCGGCGTCATTCGTCGAGAAGCTATGGAGTAGAGCCCGGGCATTGTGTGGGGATTTCTAAAATAAATTAAATTATGACAAACTGTGGACTGTTTGATTTATCCATTGGAACAAGCACAATTTTCTATGAATTATGAATTTCGAATGGCAATAAATATTATATTTTTGTTACAAACTATGCAGAGCCGGATCTATAAACCTCACAAATAAAACAATTGAAGACAAAAAATACGGCCTAGCCTAGATGATCGTAACGTGTCATGTCCTATATGGTATGTTATCGTAAGGACCAAGATTATTATCTGGACTTTAAAAGAGACTGACCTCGGAGTTTGTTTCGGTCTTTCGTCTCGGGTAGGAAACACTGAACTCATCAGGTTTAGGTAGCTAAATAAAGGTAAAACAAGTCATAACAAGGGTTTTTATAAACGACACTTTCTTGTTTTGTCACAAGCCCGTGGAAAAGCCACTCATTCCATTTCATAAATTCTATCTAGATTACAATTATATTGAAATTCAAATCATACAATCACAAAATATGAGAATCATTTACTTAATAAATACGTTAAAACCAAATTTAATTTAATTTTTCATTTATTCTATGTGTACTACTCTTGTGTTCTATGTGTTGTAAACAATTTAGACTTAATATTTTAACAATTACAACAAAAAAAACATGGTGCGGTGTCCTGTAACGCTACAGCATTACAGGGTGTAAAAGTGATAGTGGAAAGAAAACTTGTCTTTTCATTCGTAAGTATACCACTCTTTATCAATTATTAATCGTTCAATAACATTGTATTGTGTTCTTACATAGTATATAATGTACCCTAGACGTAAATACGCGCCGTACATAATGCGCGTACCTGTTCTAGTAAATACGCCTCATGTCTACGAAGTAAATTATCTATGGTAAACTGTCAATTTTATTTCGTAAATTAGAATAGTTTAGAATAGAATTTTTAGAATAAGTTGAATTTTTTGGTGAAACTTTCTACAAAAGTGTTTTACATGAAGATATCTGTACACAATTTTTTTTTTACAAAAAAATAAAACAGACTTCCAAAAAAAAACACTACAAAGTGAAAAATAATTGATTTTTGAAGTCGGTGTCTTTGGTTTTGTATTTTTGTTTTTTTGCCACCGACTTCCGAAATCAGTTATTTTTCACTTTGTAGTTTTTATTTTTCACTTTTTAGTTGTGGTACCTACACAGACCCACAACCATTTGAATACTACTGCTATGTAAATTACAGTAACAGGAACTATTAGCACATCGTCCACATACTAGGTGGGAAAAATACGTTACTCAAAAACACTTATCAGATCTTGACCAAATTTATATGGGACCACTTCTGAAGTATAACCTACCAAACACAAAAAGAATCATCAAAATCATAATTGGCGGAGTAATCGCGTTAAAAACATACAATCGAATTGAGAACCTCTTCCTTTTTGAAGTCGGTTGAAAATAATATGTAGCTTCTCACGATTGGGTTATAAAGTACAGTGGAGACATAATTTATATAGGTAATATACAGATTGAAATGCTGTACTGATTCGGGGGAACATAATACAATTTTCCTGTGAATCAATACAGTATTTTGTTTTGTATATTTATTCTACAGAGATACATACCTTCGTAATAATCTTGGTACATTAATTAATTATGCGTTTGACCGAGAGATGTTATGAAACCAAAAGTGTGGCAGATTTTAACAACGTACAAATCGCATTATTCCAGATTGATGCTGCTGTTGCCTTACTGCGGTCGACTAGTGGTCAAAAGCCAGAACAGACAGCTGTGCTGCTGGGGAGTTTGTTGCGCCACTTCTTTTTCCCAGCTAAAGCACTATAGTTCACGCGGTGTAGCATGGTGCGGGTGACAGGTGACAGAAAGAGTAAGTAAAATATATTATAATTTACTTATTTTTACTGATTCTGTATTTTACGACTGATCCGTACCTACAGACGTTCTGTATTTTCGTACGTTTCTGTATTTTACAGATTGTGTACATAATATGGGCTCAGTGATAACTGTAGTAAATTAAATAAATTTACCCTTTCTGTCACCTGTCACCCGCAACCATGCTACACCGCGAGAACTATAGGAAGTGGTGAAGGGTGGGCGTTTTTGGGGACTGTCATAAGTAATGTTGACGTTCGAAAAGTGCTGATTCTCAGCCTAGTTTGAATAAATGATTTTTGAATTTTGATTTTTTGAATTTCGTGTAAAATCAATAAAAGCTAATTAAAAATAAACATGTATTATTTACTCACAAAGCCAGAACCTACTATCACATAACAAATGGTAGGTATTTAGAATCACATCATCATAATTCATCGCCACACCTACCCTCATCGCAATTTATTTGAGTTCGCCAGAATGTCTTCTTCCATACACCTTTATTATTCATTGGCATCATACGCATATACCTATTCCGATGATGATCGATTTATCAGTGTCGCTTTCAGGCTTTCTCTTACATACTAATTTCTAATTCTATCCATTTTCGGAAAATCTTTGTATTTAGAATCACAAATCGTGGGATAATTTTTTTCCGCACACGGTAACCCTAAATATAGTGACGTATATTTTTTGGTCTCTTATCTCTTTATGCGACACGGTTTGTAGGTGTCTATAGCATTCTCTGTCTACGGGTACAACTGTGACGTATAGCATGACAACTGAAGTGACATTATAGCCGGTTACTTGACAGCTGTCTCATCACGCGATTTTTTTGTTTACCTTTATTTAACTTCCTAAACCGATGGAGTATAGTTTTAAAACAATTAATTTTTGACGTGCAAACATGTTTTTTTAACCAATTTACAGAAATAAATATCGTTGATGAATGACCTCTTGCGCGCGCGGCGCGTCGTCGGAGCCGGCGGAGTCGAGCGAGGCGCGCGAGCCGGCCAGCTGCGCCTCCAGCGAGCCCTCCAGGCGCACGGGCGACGCGTTGCGCCGGATCGTGTCGCCGATCAGGTGCTTGGCGTGGCTGCGACACACGACCAATCACACATGTTCAGAATCGGACTCGTGTGGCGACATCCTTTTTTATGGAGGATAAGGAACTTACCACTCAGTTCCTCACACCTCTCACAATCGGAAGAATTTTCCGCTTATATCTCTTGGGTAAATAATTATATATAATAAAAACGTGTAAATATAACTCACTTCACATTCTCCTCGTTCGGCCCAGTGATCTGGACGAGACGTTCCTTTGCACCGGGACTCACTGAAATCATTAACATCCCTGTGACTGACAAGCTCACACAAGTCGACATTATTAGTATTTATTATTAGTAGTATGGAGTTGATAAGCTCATAGCTAGTTGCGATTAATAGGCGGTGAAGAATGACTTTATTTTGAAAATTAATAACTCATGTAAACCATTCCCAAACAATTATGAATGTTGTAACATTAGTAGGAGATAAAGTTTCAAAGGGTAAATATGTAACCTAATGTTTAATTTAGTTTCAGGCTGATAACAGTACGATTGTTAAGAAAGTGTTAAAATAATGGATAGTAAAGTTCTTTTGGTATAGAAAACAGAGGAGATGAGAAGAGCCCGCCACACCATGCGCAAGCGCCTCACAGCACAGCCCGCACCGTGCGTTCATACCTCGCTGAAACGATATAATCGTGTCACTTAGCTCCTCGATCATGTGCACCCTCCTGCCCTTGATACCCATCACTGTAACACCACAACACAACTTCAGATACGCCGCCAGGGGGCTCTCCTGTAGCGACCACCCAAATTCATTGTTTTCAACTTCACTTTATAAGAACCCAATCAAAAAATACATTTAGTACTTATTGGATGCTGAGACATGTAGATAGCAAGATCTAAGGGCACTTTAGAAATTGAAATAAAGCATTTGAATAATTTTGTATAGGTACACAATATGTTATATACAGTTTTACTTCCTTCTGGTCGCCATGCACTATCGAAGTACATATATAATAGAACTGGTCTAAGTAATAATAAGAACAGATAGCATAATATTGACCTTAGTCATGCATCGTTTGTCCCCGATTTATCGAAAAATTATCGCAAAATATTCAACATGCAAGACCCCATTTAGATAGATTGTTTCATAATGTAATAGGAATGTATGTCACCTTTCCCTGAGTCGGCATTCCTGATGACAACTTCGTCCTTAGAGTAATTCTTGCCAGGGATCTTGGTGGGCTTTGGGAACTTGCCCGACGGCTTGATGATCTCGCCGGGCCCGAGCAGCGAGGGCGGCTCGGCGGGCGCAGCCAGCGTCGGGGACACCGAGCCGCCCGAGCCCGAGCCCTCCATCGTGGGCACCAACAGCGGCTGCGCGCAACGAGTACACACATAAAGTACGCTCCAGCCACTCCATTCCGGATGTTTATTATTACTTAACTAGGCCAGCTGTACATTTATCGGAAGTTGCTTTTAGTATTGCAAAAATTACTAATTGTTTGGGGTCACGCCTTGAATATTAGATTATGAATAAATATTTTTTTTTAAACGTTACCTCTGCATGGGTGCCGCGGTGTCTATAATATTGACTCATGTAGTCGGAGCCCTGCCAGAGTTTGGCGCGCAGCTCAATCAGCTCAAGAAGATGAAGTCTAGTTTTCTTATCCAATCGTTCGTCCTGTGAACCATTACGGAACACAACAAAGTATCTGAAATATATAGAAGGTTTCAAACAGTTCTTCATAAAATATAGTCAGCAAAACAACTAAAGATGTTAAAAGAACGACACAATAGTATTCCCACATAACAAGCAAGAAACAAATCTTTAATTTGCACAAACCTATCAAGAAAGTCCTTGTAAAGAGCTTCGAGCTGAGCGCCGTAAAGCTTCAGATTAGAGTACATGGTGGCCACATTGCTTTGAAGCGCACGGTCATAGTTACCCTGCATCATTTGGTACGCCACCGCTTCTGTCAACACTATGAGGTCATCGACTGCAACAAAGAACAAATTATATGAAGATATTTATAATGGTGAGGCTACTGTATGATTAGGACTCGATGGGCGCAAACGTTGGGCGTTTGGCAATCCGCGCCATTGTTAGTCATTAGTTTTATTTTAGTGTGTTCAGATAAAAATTAATTTGGTTAAAAAGTTGTTTTTTTGGTTATTGTACCTTATTTATGGCATGATCCCTGGTGACAACAATTTTAGACTTTATGCCTACCTAAACCCAATTTCAGCTAGTTGATAATATTCGTTATTAAAGTTTATTCGGAATACAACAACATAACATATTACGTCGCTTCCCGGACAGATTAACATTTTGCCTCAACTCCGAACAGTATCAATCTGCCTCTATATTGGGGTCGTCTTCCAGTCTAACCGGATGCAGCTGAATACCAGTATTTTACATGGAGCGACTGCCTATCAGAGCACCACAACCCGGTAACTGGGTAATACGATACCCCTTGGTAAGACTGGTTGTCAGATTTTCGGACTTCTGACGACCCGTAACGACTGTCAAAGATCCACGAATGACAGTCGGGACCAACGGCTTAACGTGCTTTCCGAGGCAAGGAGGACTCTCGTTATGTAAAGATGGTCACCCATCCACAGACCAACCCCGGCAATCATAGCTTAACCTGATGGATCGCCCCGTGCGGCAGTTATTACTTAGCCACGAGCTCCTCATAGTATATAGACCCATATTCAATTGGATATAAAGTTGCGCAACATGTTATTGTGTTTCTGTATTCTATTTTTCTTCACGGCAATTTTATTGTACCGATCTCGGAAATTCTGCCCAATAAACTAAATAAAAATAAGCACGTAAAATATAGCGTCAAATTTGATAATGTCCCGTATTCAAGATAAACAAATTGCTTTGTTTTCAATGAATACGTGGCTTTTATATATTTAAAAAAAACTTTAAAACTGGTGTTAGCGCCATCTATATTCTATAATAACGCACTGAGACGTAGACATTACGAGAACTGAAAAAAAAGTAGATGCTCTAGAAATGTGGTGCTCGAGAAGAATGCTTGGGCAATCATGGACAGAATTCCGCACAAACGTTTCCACACTCCAAGAACTCGAACATCAAACAGCGTCTATCAGCACTCAGCAGCGGCCCTAGCACTTGATCAGGGTAGAGCGAGATTGTCTTTCGGCGCCCTTTGATCGACGCTTTCACTTCACGTAACTTCGTTTTCATGTTAAATAAATAATAATACCCATTTTTTTTATCTACTTTTGTTGCAAATATTAACACTTATTGAATTTAAATTAAATGAACTAGATCTAATTAGTAGTATAAGCCGGTCTCTTTAACATTAAGAATACTTTTACTGCTATATAATTAAATTAGTATTTGGTGTTAATTTCAATCAGTCAATAAATTGATTTTTTTAAAAGCCGACTACCAAAAAAATCACATTTTGTCGAGATAACAATCAGTCGCACTAACGTACGTCGAGCTGATTGTGATGTGCTGTCACACTACTGATGGGTACTGTCTGTCGCCCTAACATTTGTCGCAACTATGATACAGTCTATATCATTTAACATCCACGTAGACTAAGAGGGAAAAATATGTATTATTGAAGCTAACTCTAAAACTACCCAAGCAAAGTTAATAAAAATAACCACGTAACATACAAAAAACACTTGATTTGAGAACCTCCTTCCTTTTTGAAGTCGGTTAAAAATGCTTCCGCGCCTCTCAAAAGGCGCCAAAGACATTTTATTTTGCGCTGGAAATTGTTTTTCGCAATTGGCTTTTGGCGCCCCTTACCATTTGGGGCCTAGAGCGACCGCTCCACTCGCTCTACCCTAAGGCTGTCAGCACTAGGTTCAGTCTCGAATACTGAAAATTTTTGGTCATGTCTCCAGGCGGAATAATGAATTCATAGAGCGTCTAGTGGTGCAGGGCAGAGTCGAAGGTAATAAATAGGCCACACGAGGCCCTGTTAATGAATGCGCCAGACTGTCATGTAACAGAACCAGATGGAGGGAGATCGCGAGGCGGGCAACGACTATACCTGCGATTGGACACAGTTAATTGTGATTACGACCGCTCTGTCAAGAGCGAAACTAAGAAGAAGAAGAAGAAAGCATTACACCTACCAAAAATCGCTCAACGCGTAAAGGAGTTTTCAACATTTCACTTTTAAAAAAACCGGTGCATAATATGTATCAGTTAGTTTGTAACTATTGTGTATATCTATCATCAGCATTGTTCTTCTGAATTACGCAATCAACAAAACAAATGCATATAATACACTAGCTTTTCGCCAGCGGCTTCGCCCGCGTGGATGTCGCAAAATATCCTACGGGACCTTACTACCGGGATTAAAAGTAGTAAATCCTGTGTTAATCCTCTAAGTATTAAGTTAGGTATGGATTAATATGAACATCTTTCGATTCTACCCATGTTATGATTGAGTAATTTAAACAAAAACGGTTATTGTGACTTAGGTCACAGTAATATTATATGATAATATTACCGTGCTTGCGCTCCCCCTACACGTGGTGAGGTTTAAGACTAATCCCTCCCCCTCACGAAATCACGTGTACTTTATTGGTACAAAATATCTTAAAATCTCGATGTTTTGTCAAGTCATAAAAACCGGGGTGGGTCACAGGATATATAAATAATGCAGCTTACATAAATTGCACTATTACTTACTTTGCCAAAAGGATCATGATGATGACGATGCTGATAATACTTACATTTCATATCTGTTGCATGTAATTAAAATGGTAAAATTAACAAGACAACAATAACAAATCTCTCAGCGAGGGTGCATTCAGAATACTGGTAACTTGCAATTCATAATCAATATTTACTGTCACCAACTTGCAGAATGAAGAGCCTTAATGCCATTCTATTATGGGAGTTTTTGGAATGTATGTCATTACTTTGACTAACAAGTGTGCAACATATCATTGGGTCGACAAGTTGTTTGATCAACAGGTCTCAAGTTAGACAAAACGTTGTTAGTGCATCCACACAAGACCAACTTATCCTGTGCAAACTGTTGCACAAACAAAAGTCCACACGGCACAAGCAATTCATTTGATTGTTGGTACCGATCACCAATGCCATATGCCAGTTTTATTATCACATTTGCAATATTCTTTTGATTAAATTTTCCAAGGACAGGGAAAGACTTGTATAAATCTATAAATTCTCTGGATTATTTCTCAGGTCATTCATACATTTTAATCATTTTCAATCTTAATAATTTTGTAATTATCTCTCATTCCATCACTCGAAACAAGTTTGAATATGCGTTTACACACTGTAAAAGTAAGCACAAACAAATTAATAATAAGCATCAACTTTCCCCCAACTTAAAACTTGACGTCCACACATTCCGTTTGTGCAAACATGTTGCGCAAGCTTATGTTGGTGTTGTGTGGACTGGCTTTAAGAAATGACTTACAAGGATATACAATAAGAAATTTTAAGATATTACGTAGATATGTAATAAAGAGAAAGAGTTAGGTTTTATAAGACACACTTAACAATGCAGCAAAAAACCAAACAAAATTCAATTGTTTAGATACTGAATAAAAGAACAGTTTGTGGACATCATCAAACATCTCTGTTCAAAAATTCAAAATCATCATCATCATAACAATACCAAAAGTGATGACTTACATAAAATGTTTGTGTTCCAGCTAGAAATTATATTGTAACTAAATAATGAAAGTTGGCAAACACCAAACAGAATGGGAAATTCACAGATCTCATAGGATTCTTACCAGAGTTTATTTTGACATCCAACACTGAGTTGCGGTTGTGTGCGGAACTGGTCGTCGATTTCAAGGGTCTGGGCACCTCTAGTTTTTTAACCGTGCGGGTCATTTTCGTTAGGGTCGACATGGTGCTATAAACAAACAAACAAAACTTACATTAGGAATATTTTATTATTGTAGATTATTGTGTTGTTGCTTGTTTACCGACACAGAACAATCACGAACAATGATTGTCACATTTTTGTTGCGAGGATATGAGTAACCTTGTCATAATAATTATTCACAATGAAACTACCAAATACGGGGAAAATTATAGGAAAACTCACTCATCCATGGCGACAGCGCCTCGATGCACACTAGAACCACTATTATAGCAAATCGTGTGAAAAGTGAAAGTGATGACAATGAATGATCCTAGCGAATAAATTCGGAACAAATCCAATACGTGTTCATTACTCGTAATATTGGTTTTTCGTGTAATAAAAACGGATTAGCTGGAAAAATTTTGACTTTACAGAAGATTAAATATTTTGCTCGATGAAAAACATTTAGACAAAACAATTGAAAGCCATGGAACACTATGAAATAAGAAATAAACAAGAAAACTCACCTGGCTACGCCATTAATTCGCAATAAAAATAAATTCAGTCTAGTGGTGAGTACCTATGGCAAAAATCGAATTTCACAAATATTTTTTACAAATATAGAACTTTTGTGTATACATTTTTTTATTTATTTCTATAACATTCATATAGAAGAATTATACTTTAGGAAATTATAAATTTATTAAAAACCGTTAATTGCCAATAAAAATTGCAACAGTGTCAAGCAACACTAAAATGTAAAAATAAAATTTCTACCAAGGTAGTAAATTATAATAACTTTCAACTAAAAATATCATGACTGTAATTTTTCTCAATAATCAACATAACTGTGCGTTTGCACAGGCGAAACATCACAACAAAACATGTTTAAATCTCTAGTCCCTGTCAAATATTGTATGGAACTTTGACAACAAAACATGTTGAAATCTATAGTTTCTACTATAGATTTCAACATGTTTTGTTGTGGATGGTTCGCCAGTGCAAACGCATAGTAAGAGAATTATAACAGTCTGACATGGTGATATTCGAAATAAATATTTTAGACCTATAATGATGGCACTACTTTGCCGACAAGTGGTAGTAGGCACAGAGTACATTATACTAGTAGGTTTAAATTGGAATCACTCACAAGCAGTGTTATTTATTGCATATTTATTTTAACAATTTATTTCCCATTTGAAGTGACCTAACTGCGATAGTGACGCCCTCATTTTTTCGAAGCTCCTTTAATCAAAGGTTTGTAGTCCAAGAATACGATGGCTAAAACAATTTACCTCACCAGATATCATTTGATTAATGTAGGCCCAGTGGTCGGCAAACTCATTAGTCAATAGAGCCAAATATCAATACTATGATGACTAAAGTTTCTTATGACAGCCAATCCTTTCTATAAGTCCAAACTATCTCAATACACTTTTCATAAGAGCACTTATCCTAAAAGTTGGTAACATCACAAATTGCTGTCAAATATTTACCCGTTTTGATTAATTTGGCAATAACACTTTAAGAAAATATGAAATGTGGCTAACTATACTGTTTGCGGTGTAGCATGGTGCGAGTGACAGGTGACAGAATGGGTAAAATATATTATAATTTACTTGTTTTTACTGATTCTGTATTTTACGACTATGATCCGTACCTACATACAGATTGTGTACATAATACGGACTCAGTAATAACTGTAGCAAATTAAATAAAACCCTTTCTGTCACCTGTCACCCGCACCATGTTACACCGCAAATAGTATAGTGAACTAAAATATTGATTATGAAATTCAATCATTGTAACACCGAATCAGTTTTAACCAGTAACAGTTTTAGATACAAAAAAGTTACGTTTTAGTTGTTTCCGTTGAAAGTAAAGTTAGGGCGGTTACAACATCAAATTCAATGATATAATTGCTATTCGTTATTAAATATTTTAGTTCGCCATATTTCATATGTCCCTACAGTACTAAGGCTAAATTAATCAAAATAGCGAAATATTTGACATCTATTTGCAACGTTGCTCACTTTCAGAATAAACGCTCTAAATCCTTAAAACTCCCATCCTCTTTCACTTGACAACGCTTCCAAAAATTAACTTGCTAAGACGTAGGTTGCCTTCATCATCATCATTTTAGCGACTGATAATATTATGAGGCTTAATACTTATTAAAAATTTAACCTTGGAAATCTTTCAAAACTTGTAAACTACTTACAACTTATAAACTACATAAATTAACTGGAACGAAAATGTATGGAGAAAATACTTCGGAAATAAATCTTTGAAGTAAGGCCATTTTAATAGGTAACATTTGACGTCTGTCAGTTAAGTGAAAGCAAATCGTAAAATTACTCGCATCGGTCATTATTACAATAAATATGTAATCGTAAATTAGTGAAAAAAGTTAAGCAATACTGTGCAGTTCTAACAAAACGAAAAAATATATTATTTTATGCCCGGTGTTGTTGACTTTTGATGAATTGTCAAATGTTACCTATTAAAATGGCCTTACTTTAGTTTGAATAAAACTTGATATCTTGCTTTGTGACCGAAACCCCGACCCCAGGCGTATCTATGCTCGCACTCTTCGATATTTGTACAGTGCAGCAATCTATAGGTCAAAGAGCGGCATGCAGCTCGTGAGTAGTCGCGAGACGCACTTTGCCAGCCACTGTACTAGATATTCTAT
Source organism: Xanthia togata (assembly GCA_963853775.1). Taxonomy (NCBI): domain Eukaryota; kingdom Metazoa; phylum Arthropoda; class Insecta; order Lepidoptera; family Noctuidae; genus Xanthia; species Xanthia togata. The sequence goes on along the minus strand of OY970798.1, from coordinate 19,551,890 downwards.
ACCCTCGAACCATCCTAAAGGCTCGATGGATTTTAATATAGATAGAGGGGTCTGTCGACTCATTCGACGTGTCTGGATAAAATAATAACGGATATTGCTAATCCATTGCTTCATAAGTTCGAAAAAATTGTCTGCTCAGCAACGTAAATAACGCAATGAATGTTCTTGAACTGTCAAACTGAAAGCCATTGCTACGTAAGTGTGTTACGCAACTACCCCGTAAATATTGGGCACGCGCCGAAATAATTTTGTAGCCTTGTATGTCAAGGATTCATGAAATTCGTATTTTTTTCGCACAAAGGCTTGGCAACACTTTTCTACCGTCAATGTGACACTGTCAAATAAAAATGTCAATTTCATTATTATTAGTGTCAGTCAATTGTTAGTGGAGTGTGTGCTCGTGTTTTTGTTTCAAGAAATAAAACGATGTCGTAAAATGTTTGAATACACGAATTTTATTGTACAAGAACTATCGAATCTTGACTTACATTTAAAGTGATGATGTGTTTTTGAAATATCATGATAATTTGGTTCTGAACATATAATAAATAGGTAAGCAGAAAACAACCAAGTTTTCGTTGGTCGGCTACCCAAAATAAACTTGTTTATTGCAGTAAATCTGTCTTTTACCTAATTGTATAAACAAAATGTGTATACACATTTTCTGAAAATCTTTATCTGCTGTCGGATTGTCGTTATTTACTAAGTTTGTTTAAGTGAGAATTTATCATTTCATTTTGAATTACATTCGGTAGCTAGATTTTATAAAATAGAAGCATGTACTTCGAACTTGGCTGTGTAGAATATATTTACTTTAATTTTTTGTTTATTTGGTTTTAAGCCTCTTAAATTAAATTTATAATTAATTTACAAGAATAAATTAAATAACCGGCAATAAAGCCTATGCATTGCACTTATAAAAGTCCCTTTAAATACATACAGAATCAAGGCAGCAACAGTCTCATCTTTTTAGTTGTAATATTGCATCTCTTTTTGCAATTTATTATTAAAATAAGCCAACTATAATATCCTTTGTTCAGAGGGTCATTTGCTTATTCCTTCCTTTGCTAGGAGGAAAGGAAAATAATTAGTTAAATATATATTTACTTACATATATTGTTTAGGTTTTAATTAGGACACACAAGGTGTGGTTTTATTTTCATAATTTTTATTTTAGTAAGTCATTTTATTTTATAAATCAGGGATGGATTTTCCTCCTTATAAAAGTATTTGTGGTACTTTTGTTATTATGCACTGATTGTTTATGGTTTGCAGTGATCAACATGCCCAAGGACTACTTAGTTGTAGCGCTTGTGCGGCTGGTGCTGCCTATTGTTCTCCTGATAGGTAAGTTTATGATGATAACTTATATTAAATTTCAGACCATTTACAGGATTCTGTACCATAACAGCAGTTTTATTGTGAGAAAAACCTAACCCCTTATAGTAATTTGATACTGTTCAACAAAAGATTTATTAGGCCTGAAATTGATCACATTAATATTTGATTAATGAAGGAATAAAGTTAATTAAATAATGGTTATTTGAAACAAAGTTATGTGGTTGCATTTTGCAAGGAAAGCCTATTAATAGTCTTATTAACAGATGAATTTAGGAGTTTTGTATCCACCTAACATATAACAACACCTGCATTAGACTCCAGAAAATAGTAGGCACCATAATGTAGTCTTGATTTGTAAGTAAGTAATAATAATTGAATTTTGTATGATAAGATAAGGATAACATTAGATGCAGAAAGCAGTTTTATTTTTAACTTAACAGAAATCCAGAATACTAGAACATTTTCTTTGTGACAAAATTTTACCTACCTACAGGTTTATTATTTGTTAATGGGAAATATGAAAAAAGCTCAAACATCAAGCAACATTCTTGTGATGGCTGATGGCACGTGTGACGCAATTCTCCGGAACCGGCCGGCCCGGCCGGCGCGCGGCGGCGTGGCGGCATCGCGTGTATCGCCGCGCCTATAAAATTATGTATTTTATTCTCATCACTTCTGCATACTGCCGAAATAAATCTTACGTCACTGTTGCGCCCGATGAATAAATGGATTAGGACTTTTATAATTGCCACAGATACGGCTCATAATAAAAATCGCATTACGACTTACAGGGAAATGCCTGGGAATGATTTTTGACCTAGAATCCATGTCTGCTAATTTAGAATTCCAGCCAGTAGGTGGAATGTCTTTGTAGTTAGTTTCGAAACATGTACCCATTGAGGTACGCATCGTCGCATTGCGGGAAGGAGTAACGTCCTCATATCCTCCCTCCCGCTGGCTAGGCGCGCCGGCTACTTCTGGGTGCGTCCTCACGATTCGTACTATGACCCGTTGACCGACTTGCCGTGGCCTTGTCAATGGACCCTTTAATAGGTAGATGTGTCACAATATTTACATGAAATTTGCATCATGCATCGCCGAGAATTGTATGTAGGCTACGTACAATTAAATCACGAAGCGCGATTTTAGGTCTACCTACGTTGTAGACCTAAAACCACGCTTCGTGATTTAATTGGCCTCGTCGAGGTTTGTTGAACTGCGCTCACTAAAAACGTTGGTTATTAGGAATAAGACTTTATTATCATTAGGTATATCAGTCCGCATAAATGCTGTGTGGTATCAGCCTCATACTCCCTCTTCACGAATCAGCTATTCCGCTTTCCAGCTAGTGCTTTATCATCAAGTGGTAACAAGAGCAAGACCACACAGTGTAAAGAAAACTCACGTGGCAAAACTCTACTTTTATAGTGTCAACTTACCACCACACTTAGCTACAGTCATCAGCACATAAATTCATGAAGAGGTACCTATAGGTAGGTAGGTATCTACTGTTGGTAATTGGTCTGTTCTAAGTGCGATACTGATCATTTCTGAGATTCCCTGCTATACCTACCTACGTTGTATGTAACAGGGCCTGTGTAGATAGATGCTTTGCATTAATGTCTTTTCCGCTGTTTATGAAAAACAGGCCGAGCTTGCGCCCGAAGTCTCGAACTCCCGATAGATTCAAACAATTGTTTTTCTTGGGTTTTTTGTAGACTATTTTGGTTAAATAGCTGAACATCTGAATACTGTTTATTTACATACGAGTACCACCTACATGCACAATGCAGCCTAAATTATTGGCATCCGGATAATAATTTATTGGACGTGATTAGGAAAAATAGAATGCGATCGGTTTTAGGTTTATTAGGTTTGTATTTTTGAATGTAAAACTATTTCTATACTTACGTATTTATTTTTAGCACAGAAATAAAACTTTGTGTGTCCATGAAAATGTATAAAAGCAAATGCGATGCGTGCCATAGTCGTAAAGGACACAAGTCCTGACCCCAATTCCCTCATGGCCTATAAATCCGCCAATGTAGAGCATTACCTGCTCGACCCTTTGTTTGCACCTCCGCCTATTATATCATATTTGCACGCAACAAACACGCGCTTTTCCTCGAAAAAAAAGTGATTTTATCATTACGTTAAGTAAACGTAAAAATTAAGTAAACCACGTAAATTGTAAGGGAGTTAAAGGTCGTCAGTTTAACTTGTTAGTGCTGTTGCGCAAGGGCAGCGTTGCTCTCATTAACACCCGCAGTTTACAGACACCGAAATGGTAACATTTAAGATGCTGATATATGCCACTGACCTTGAGTGATTAGCTTGCGTGATCTGCACTGAGCTCATGCAACACGTCGTACGTCCGGCCAGTAATAGGACTCGCCCATCAAGGAGCGCTGCGCTGTCTCAAATTAGACGCATTATTAATTTATTATAAATAAAACAAAAGGTATTTTAATAAAACATCGTACTTATACTAAAATATCAATATTTAAAATGGTGAAGGTTTTTGAAAAATACGCGTGATAGATTTTGCGTGATTCTCAGTCTTTTATCTGCGTTAGACATAACATTACAAATGAATCTCCCTATGTAATACCTGTAATACGGGCTGGTTTCCGCAACTCGATCCACCCCAGCTCCTCAAAAAATGCCAGCAACGCCTTGGTATTATTGGCAATCTCGCGTAGGGTACCTGGGTTACCGAAGTACTTTGCCCTGTAAGTGGCGACCACCGGGCAGTTTAACAGCACATGAGCTGCTGTCTCGTCGTCCTCCATGCAGGCTCTGCAGAGCGGACTGTCTGTGACTCCTATGACAAAGAGGTGTTTATTAAATGACCCATGGCCAGTTATAGCTGCTGTAACCACACGCAGCTGTTGTTTAGTTAGTCGAAAAACCTTTTTGTGAGGCGGCCATCGATTGAAGGTAGGTATGATATCTCCCTATTTAATTTAAACATAATCGAAAATATTCCTATATTAAGTTATTAAGAAAATTATTTATCTAATTTAACATATATATTTTTTCTCTCGTATCTGACTACTCTGAGAAGAAACAACGTCCAACGTTAAAGTCCAGACATTGTCTAGGTCAGATCATCTGAGGGCCATGTAGATTAGTGTCTGAAATGGTCTTTCGAGGAGAGAATTGAGTGGACCACCACCCTAATTGCGTAACACACCATCAATTATAATCTGAATCATTTTGAAGGATATTGCTAATCCATTGCTTCATATATTATGTCAGAAAAAATTGTCTGCTCATCCAACGTAAATAACGCAATGAATGTTTATGAACTGTCAAAATGAAACAGATTGTGATTGATCGTGTGTTACGTAATTAGGGTACTGTTCAGTCAGTGCACGCATGTGTCTGTAAGTTACACGGCTCAACTCGGAAATATCGACGAACAATACCAAAGAAAGGACATTTGGGAAGGCCGCGTATTATGTACTCAAACTGCCAGACAATCAACAATCTTTAAATGTAGGTAATATTTATTGTTTAAGGGACACCTTGCGAAACTAACGTAGTACTCGAAATGGGTTAACTTATTTTAATGCAAACTTGTAATCCCACTTAATTAACCTCATGAAATGGGTTATCCTTCCTTTGTTAACCAAATGTATGTGTAATGTGAACTATAGCAGAATGAACCATTCGGAACGTACGAATCTGGCCCAGACGTGAAACTATAATTTTGTTGTGCCAGTGATAGGCAGGAAGTGCACTGATAAAGTGCTACTAAATTAAAGAGTTAAAGTGCACGTTAATATAGTGAGTAATGTACACTATGTACAGTGTACATATTAGAGGATGTCGTGAGCCAGCAATGTTTGCACAGCTAATGGGCCACACCCGCCTTCACAAAATGCCATTAATTAAACCTCTCTACCCTTTTGTAAATCAAATTGGTTCCCGGTACCTTCGCAAAGAATACAAGTCGTGATAACCTGCCGTTATCGTGCACGACTCGGTTATCAACAGCCGTAGTATACTGTAAATAGACAATTCGGCCTTTCATCACTCGCTTCCCTAATTTCCGTTGTCGATAAACCATTCATTTTGCCATTATATTATTATGGCTACCAAGTGTTTTATAGTATTATTTAATAAGTCTAGCTCACCTCTAACCTGCTAGACCCGCCAGACAGTTTATCGTTGACCTCTATCATGAAATGAATCATCATTGTCCTGTACTGTCGTAGTTTTAAATTGTTAATATGGTGTGATGCTACAAAACCAAATGCCTTATGAAACAATTCCGAAGGCGACGGCAGATCGCAGACGGCAGCGACTGCCGCCCAACCGCAATGACAGACCGCATGTATTTATACCTGCACGCTAGCATGACCGCAATAGGAACGGGTTTGTCGACGGAAGACAGATAACCAATCACAATCTGTCATTTTGTCTATTCTTCGACAAAAACCTGCTGCAGTGCTGTCAGTGGCTATTACTAACAGAGCAGAGCGACAAGACGTATTTTTTGTTTGACTTATGAGTTAACTGAAGAAGAGAACTGACGCTGCTGTCGTAGATGTGACCTCGAGACCGGAATTAAACACTGCAGCGGCACTGTCGCTTGCGGTTATTACAGTATGCGCAAAACTTTTTGAGCTCTCGGAAGTTGCACGCGAGTGGCTGCGCAGTAAGTAAAAAATGTTTCACACCTACAATAGGTAAATGATTTTGCACTCATCTGTGCCCTGCGCGGTTTAGTACTCGGGCCTACGTTCAGAGGGCTCATAAAGTTTTGCGAGAACTGTATCAACCGCAATGCCGCCCGCAGCCGTCTGCGGCCTGCTTCTTTCGCCTTTGGAAGTGTACCTTTAAGGGGGATGCGCTAAAGTAGCCCGCGAAATTAAAATTTTCTTACGTTTTTTGCAATTTGCAGATCAGTGCCAGGTTGTATGTTGATTAAAATTTGATTCCCGACCGTAACAAATATGGAATTACAGAATTATAGTCATTAGAATCAGCAATACAAGCCTTAAGTTAGCATAATCCTAAAATGTCATGATTTCATGAAATAGTCATTCAATAGGATTACATGAACTAAGAGAGTTGTATTGGTGATTTTAATGATTATAATTCTATAAATAAACATTTGATACGACCGTGAATCATATTTAAATGATACCTACTGACCTGCAAATTGCAAAAAACGTGAGAACATTTAAATTTTGCAGGCTACGCAAAAATTATTTGCGAAATTTCCATAGACAACAATATAGGTACGGCGCTTATATCTACAGTACACGCCCTGAAGGACAATCGCGTTTCAGTACACGCACTAGTCGCCCGCCCTGTCATATGCCCTGGTCTTTTAATTACATATAATACAAGCTCACCTCGTACAGCACTTAAGCATATTAAAAAAAAATCTAATTCCCTGAAACAACAGAACCTAACATTCACAGCAAATTATTTTGAATTGGGCGGTGGCTTCTTTTAATTAACAGAAACACTAATTAACAACTTACTATAAATCTGTTCTGATAAACTTTAATAGCGTGAATGGAGAGGTGAGGAGGTTTTTGGTATTTTGGTAACGTTGAACCCATAGAACCCTGCTGAAATTCAGCACACACACACACACACTCGTATTCATTATTGAACCATTAGTACATCATGTTTGCCTAATTATAAATAAAATAGCATCAGTTATTTAAGGAAAGGTTAAATAATTTTAATATTTCCTACAATAATTTCCTGTCATAAGTATTATCTTTGCTGTTGCAAATGCAAATCGTTACATGGGTACCTATGGTGTCGTGTTGGTGCCCGAACTTCGTTATTTTGTAGACCGTGTGTAATGTTATAATATAACTGGTAGAAGGAAGGACCAGGTCGAGCACTGATTAATTCATCTACAACTACATCATAAAAGTAAATATATAAATGTATATTTATAGGGTTCCGCTTTCTGAAAGAAAAAACGGAACCCTTATAGGATCACTCGTGTGTCTGTCTGTCTGTCACACGATTTGCTCCGAATCTACTGGACCGATTAAGTTGACATATTAATTTCTGTGACCCAAACACGAAAGTGTAACGTAATACATGAATTTTTTATATGGGGTTCAGTTTTGGGGTAAATATAGAAAAAACGTATGACATCAAATGAAAGGCTTGTTAAGAAGATTTCAAATTTTTTATTTTTTTTATTATTTTAACATATACCTAGTCTTGCCATAAATATTGTCACGACGAAAAATATGTTTTTTTATTGCAAATAATATTTATTACTTTTACAGTGTGTTAGTTTAATACATAAATATAAAACAATTTAAAATATAAAAAAGCTTATCCGAAGTGGTCTCCATTGGCTGCAATACAGTCCTTTAAACGTTGAGGCCAGTTATCAATAGAAGCACGCACTCTTTCCATGGGAAAATTCTTCACTGCCAATCGTATGGATTGTTTTAGGGACTCCAAATTATCATGGCGTTTAGAGCAAGCCGTACTCTCTAAAACTGACCATAAATCATAATCCAGCGGATTAAGATCGGGACTAGACGACGGCCAGTCTTCAGATCTGATGAATTCCGAAACGTTCACTTCCAACCAAGACTGCGTGGACCGAGCTTTATGACCCGGCGCCGAGTCTTGTTGGAAGGACTATACTTGGTTATTGAATATGGTGTTGTTAAGGGGCTTAACTACCTTCTCAAGAATGGTATCTTGATACACTTGTGCCGATGTTTTGATACCTTTTTCACAAAAATATGGCTCTGTCACTCCTTCATAGCTAACACCCCACCAAACCATTACTGAAGTCGGATAATGCCCACGTTGCACTCTGTCGACTAATTGGGAAGCTTCCTTAGAGCTTTGAGCATAAATACGGTCATTTTGTTTATTAAAATGTTGCTCAATTGTAAAGATTTTCTCATCCGTAAACAAAAAAAATCTGTGACCTCCCTTTGCGTACCCCTTCAGTAGTTGTTTCGATTTTACCACCCTATTCTTTTTTAAATTATCAGTAAAAAAATGACCATTGCGACTCTTTATAGGCTGCAAGTCCTAAGTCATATTTTAAAATAGGCGACATGTCGTGCTGTAGTGATCCGGTTTCGTGGTCCTCCTGGACGGCGCACGAAACCGCCAGTCTCCAGGTATCGATGTTAAATTCTTTGAAAGGCAGAACGACTTACATGAAGTTGTGCACTTACGTTTCGCTGACTAAGCCCAGACTGAAGAAGTACCACAGCTTGCGCGGCTACTTCAGGAGCAATATCCATAATTATAAAGTCAGAATGGAGTAAATAAGGAAATAACTATCAGACAGACATAAAAGATGCTCTCATCAAGGCTTGTTGCTTCTATAAGAGCGACCAAACGCCGACTTTCTTCTCTTTTTCAAATTCGTGAATTCAAATTTGGAACAATGGTGATACCGAAATGATGGCTAGTATGTCAGCTTAAAAACTGCATAAAAACATTTTCTCTGACTTATCAATATTTTTATGTTTTAGGCCTATAAACATAAAAATGCACGGTGTGATTTAGGAGTCCGGGAGTGTAGTTGAAATATTAGAACATTTAGATATGGCAGTGTGCCGCTAGTGGCACTCTATCACGGCAGTGTATTAAGTGCCGCTAACGGCACTTAATACTCAACCCTGATAGAGTGCCGTCAATTTGCGACATATTAGTACCTACATTATTTTTAAGACGCAAGGGGTAACATAGTACGGTACGACGGGGTACCACTGCATTTTATAACCCGTCGCTTTTTTATAGTAGCATTTTATTCGATTATTTAGCAAAACTAAATTACGCAGACACGGAAAAACTACTAGAGGTGCTGACATAGAGTAGCTGACTAGACTGTAATTACCTAACCTAATATTTATAATAATTTTAGTTTTAGATATAAATATATCCTTTATGCCTAGTTAATAAGGTTTCGCAAAATATTGTTTCTGCTTAGATATTTAAAATATATTATGTTAATTTAATTCAAGGTTCTATTTCGAAACTACCGTCGTCGTAGAGATGGCCTGAAACACAGGTTTAAATAAACCTAAATCGGGCAACGCACTACACTATTCTATTTTTATATGCAACTGTAATCTTATACATTTGTCATACCATAGTTTTTATCCAGATTATTATAATACTATTATAGGCCTAGATTAATATGTATACTACTGAACCATTTGTACACTTTTGTAACTTATTATTATTCCAATTTTTTTTTTTTTTTTTTTTTTTTTTTTTTTTTTTTTTTTTTTTTTTTTTTTTTTTTTGTATAGAATTTTTGAGGAGAGAGTAATGTTCGACATAATGTATATTTTCGATACATGATTTCATCTTTAGCTGGCTAAACTTAAGTGTAGCCGTAACGCCTTGGCTAAAAATGAAGTAACAAATGAAAATGGCTGAAAGGTAGGTCGGGTTAAGTTAGAACTGTGACCACATAATGCACGAGGGTCCGTATAGATACAAGAGAATGGAAAACACCACATTCCCAAATCATTACATTCTTATTGTGCCTAAACGTACCCTGGCCACAGTTCTAACCTAACCTAACCTACCTTTCAGCCATTATCATATGCTTTTTGATTTTTTCTCAAAAAGTAAATGTTTACGCAGTGTGACCTTTTGTCTCAAATTTTCGACCACCTCTTGAACACGCAAATGTTACACTATAGTATTGTAATTCTGCATCTGTGTGTTGTTCCTGTAATTGATCAATTTATGTAGACATACTTTTGTCATTGATTCTATGTTACGTGTATCACGCTTCCACTGTTGATTTTCATAATCTGCAATAGGTACCTATATGACACTAAATCCTTTAATGACGTGAATTCAGCCATTTTAGTGACATCAGTCATTGTATTGACTTTTGTTGTATTTATCAAAAACAAATACGATCAATCAATACAACGGCCACCAAACTACCTCTACAATCAAACAAAATAACAAGACAGTGACACTGACATTGATAATGCAATGTTTACGGCACTTTATCCGATATTGCTAGAGTGCCGCTAACGCCACTCTATACACTTCCTTTAGTTATTAGATGTTAATAAACATTGAAATTGAAATAAACAGGACTCTCGTAAATTATGTAAGTACTAAAATGGTAGATGATGTCAGTTGGGGTTATCGTTTGCACGGCATTCATCACAACAACCAAAGCATTTTTTTTATGTTCGACTCGCAGTAGATCTACTTATATTTATTATGAGTTTAACGCTTACGCATTGCAATAAGGTAAAGACGATAGTAGAGGTCTGCTTTATTGTTTATGAACCGGCGTTAGTCAGTAGTCGCGTAGCGTAGTTGAACAACATATTTGGCGCCCGGCGTTGGTAGGTACCTAGAGCATGGCCATATCGGAACGTTTGATTCACAAGGTCACGCCACAGTTCAACTGGTTAACTGGCAAGTGCCAACCTACATTAACAGTGATCTCATCGACTTTTAACAAGTTTTTGGTAATTATAAAATACGAAATGTTAACGTTTTCAGTGGATTGGAACTGGAACTGGTTTTTGCGTCGATGCTATTTTATGAATAGGTACAGAAAATACCACGTCAAAAGAAACAAGAAGAAAAATAGGTACTCTTGATTGGATACATAACCGTTCTGATGCTGACCATGCACCGCGTGGCGCTTGCGCAATTAAATCCACCAAATTCTAAACTTGAAAATATGACTGACGTAAGTCACCTAATATAAAAGAAAAAGATAGGAAGACATCTTTCTTAAAATTATAATGTAAAAAATAATTTAATCGACTCAATCGGCTCAGTTTTCGAGGAGAAAAATGGGGCATACGAAACGTCGATATCGTCAATTTTTTTTGTGGTATAATCGGTCTGAGCTGCAGCTGTCCCTATCGCACTCTACGGAGGCAGACTTGAGGTAAAACGACGGCAATAGTTTTTCCAAACACCTATTTTCCAAATTCCTCGCAGGCCATGTTCCCTCTTAAGCACCCAATTAAGGCTCGTGCAGACCAGCGCGACGAGACAGCGCGACGCGACACCGGCTATTGTTATACCAAGAAGTTTTCTTAGAAATTTTATTGTTCGAATCGCGTCGCGTCGTCGATTCGCGCTGGTCTGCACGAGCCTTTACTTGAAATTAATCCTAAAGCTTGTCCTTAATAATTATACAGGGTGATAAAAATGCATGCAGAAAAACTGTATTCTGCAGTTCCGCTGTAATAATAATTAGGTATAGGTACTATTGGCTTTTATATAAATGCGTACGGCAATGGTAAATATTTAAAATACTCCTATTATGATAATGAGACTACTTATATACTTACATCGTGCACATACCTAATTGTATTTGCATCTGAAATCTGAATGTTCTTCGTGTTTATATTTCCAGTCTTATTTTTAACTTGGCTTGGACCTATTTGTGCCAGCAAAACTGTACTGTTGCACAAACAGAATATCGGAGCTTGAATTTGATGATTCAATAAAAACACATCGATACCAGAAGTATCAATTAATGTAAGGGACAAAACACGGTTTTTCAGGAGAGCCAAAAAACGATTTTATTTTTTTAAATCTGTCTATAATTTTTTGCTGTCTGCTCCAATTTAAATTGTGTCTAGAACAAAGTTTCTTAGAATTTCCTATTCTTTCATGCTATAAACGAAAGATTTACGAATGCCCAGTGGTTTCGAATATAGCATGTCCCTTACATTAAAAAAATATGTTTAGTTGTTTCTTACGTTACTGATATTTAATATGTAAATTGTCGAAGATAGTGTAAGCAGCAAGAGAAATAGAAAATTATACGTAATTCTATTGTAAAGGAGTTTTAGTGTTGCAAATTGATGTAACTATAGATTATCTACTAAAATTGATAGTATTTTAATACCATGGAAATAGATTCTTTGCATGATTAATGTTGGTATGAACCAATATTAATCATTCAAAGCAAATCTACACGTTAATTTCAGGTTTAACAGCTTAGGTATCACAGATTTAAATGAAAAGGGATATATACAAAAATAAAACAATTGGTACCTAATTGAATCAATGTACTGGAAATGAAAGACTGGATGAATAAATGGAATATGTATTGTGTGAAAGATGATTAGTATGATAGCCGTGAAAGTTGAAATGACGAATAGAAGGGGCAAATGGATGTAAGGGAAGAAGATCGAATAAGAGGTGGATGAATTGTGTGAAAGATGAATGAATAATAAACGATAATTATGAATATTAATATAAGAAAAATTATTGTTATTATTATTGTTGTGCCGATTACAATACTAATTAGAGCGATGCCACACTGCTCCGTTGCGTCGTCGCATTTCAGTGACGCTTGCTCGGTTCTAAAAGATATGAGGATTTAATGTATTTTAGAATCGAGCAATCGTCATTGAAATGTGACGGCGCAATTTTCTATTTGGTATTTTATCTAATCATACTCATTATCAGTAATCACGTCATCTTCATCGTCGTCAGTTTCGTTGAGGGTATCTTTAACGGGCACTTTATTTGAAAGTTTTAAATATTCAATATGATATCTTTTTGGTATTACACCGGTGTCGCACAATTTTTTGAGGTCATTGTATTTTGGAATGGAAATTGGCAGCCTCTCTTTATACAAAGATGGCAAGTTGTCTGTCTTTCCTTGACTTATTTCATTGCTAGTACTTTCTTCAGCTGCAGATTGATTTGTGTTGTCTATATTTTTCGTTTGTTACCTCTAACAGTACTTCTTTTCCCAACCCCTTTACCCTTTCCTCTTGCGTTGGTCTTTGGAGGTAGTTCTTTGGAGAGTTCTATGTCGTAAGTATCACCAGTCTCTAACATTGTATATTTAACTTCAATTTTCGTCAAGGCATTTTTTTTAAATGTACACACTCTTACATAATCATGAATTAAAGTAAGGAACATGTTGGTTAAATTGACTGATTTGAGGTTTAAGGTAAGGGTGTAAATTGTTTAAAACGATGACTTACTTTATTTTTCTGAGAATAAAAAATGTTTATGTCCGTTAAATCATTTTTTTTGTCATAAATCGTTTTACGTAGTCTAAAAATGTTTACTGTAAGGGACATTTTTTCAACGATAGAGAAATTTTAATAATACCGATCGATAGAGCTGGAAATTCTGAATCCAATGATATATATAACTCATTTACGCCAAAATGTCCCTTACGTTAATTGATACTTCTGGTATCGACATTTTGACAGATTCCGGGTAATTTGTAGAACAATGAATTCATAGTCGGAGTGATGCACGTTTTTCATTTATGAATCATTAATTTGTATGTAGTAAACTTACAGGTACCTATAACGTTTATCTGTAACAATGTAAACGTAATAAACTTCGTCATCACTGTTTCGAGTTATTATTAGGAAACACGTTTTTCTCCCGTAGCGTCACTAGCCGCGACATAGTTTCCTCCACACCATTGTTCCACAGAAACAAATTAATTGTTTGTTTCATTATAATGTCTGTTAACAAAGTTAGAAATATGCTTGATTTTTAATTCATCGGTTCATTCCCTGTGGACAGGTAAGTGGTTACTAAAATATATATGCGTTAGAAACCAGTTTTATAGATGGTTTCACAAAAAAATAGAGATAATTAACTTTTTCTACATAAACAATTTAGAATTTTATTTATAGTCTATAAAATGTGGAGTTAAAAAGATAAAGAAACTTAGGTGGGTCCTCTAAAGATTTTCAGCAGGATATTAAAAACAAGAATACTTAGGTATTATTTTTAATGAACGTCCGCTCATATTCTCACCGCTTTAGCATCGCTATCTCGGCCTTTAACACGGTATAATTAGGCATATTTTATAGGATTATATGCCCACGTAAAACATAGAGTTCTCAAGGTTATCTGGTTCTTTGTGGGCAATGAACCACACGTCTGTTGGATATAGATGGAGAGAATAAAATAACGCTCGGTTTCTGGAACGAAAATTAACACAAAAATTTGCTAGAACAAATTGTCAAGCGCGCGTCAACTGCCGTGATTGGTCGACTGAATTATAAACAGCCAATAACATCACTTGACTTGCGTTTAATTTCGACACGGCGATAATTTTCGTTCCAGAAACCGGTATGACTTGTTAGAGCTCTACATAAATATCTGCCAATAAGAGAGAACTATGCGTTACAGTTGAATCAGCTTAGCCTTTCCCCTTCACTACCTACTGGACATAAGCTTCTCCCAAGTTTCGTAATACTCGGCTCTCCGCCTTCCACATCCAGACAGTCTAGTTTAACGTCGTCAGTCTGTCTAGCCGAGGAGCGGTCATACGCTGCGTTTGCCGATTCGTGATCACCACACAATTATTCGTCTGGTCAATAGACTCGGTCTGCTCATTGACATTTGACATGGACATCAGTTTTTCGACATGCCAAACCCACTGCTAATGCAACTTCCTAGAATCCTAGCTCAGCAAGCTTATGTGGTGACTCTTGTTCTTTTAAGGATAACTTATTATACCGGACTTTATCTGCAAAGAAACTTTGTCAAAAGGTTTAAGTGAAACACTTGTTAAGTAATGCAAAACAATAAAATTCTGCTTAGAATTAGAGAGCTAAAATGAAAATCCTTTAAATGATGTTACTAGGTGAATTACCTATATACTTATACTACATTTGCCGATCAGGTCAATCGTTATCAAGTGTTAATAAAGTAAACATTTAAACGTATCGACGCCCGCACCACTACGATACGAATAACGGACCCATGATAAGGATAGCTATATATATATATTATATTGTATACAGTTTTTTTTTTCAAGGAAGAATACAAAGAATTCTGACAGGGAATGCGAATGGACAGAATAAGAAATGAGTATACCTATAAGAGGAAGTTTAAAAGTAGCACCGTTGACTAAAAAGTTGTGTGGAAATCGGTTGTCGTGATATGGGTATGTCAGTAAGTATCTATGTGTATGATGCGACGGAATGAGGAACAATTTGTGAGGAAAGTTATGAATGTAGACGGCCATAAGAGTATTGGAAGACCAAAGAAACTGTGTGAAAAATGATATGGCTAGAAAGGAAATGCCGAAATGACGACTAATAGAGAAGCATGAAAGAAATAGACATGTTGCACCGACTCCAAATAAATTCGGATTTTAAGGCGAGAAAATGATGACGATGATAGTGAATTAAATTTTATGCCATGGGACAAAGCCGGTGAGATTCTGAATGTTCCGTAATGGGAAGAGCGAAACTAATGGAACCACTTAAATTCCTTGTTCACCTGTCCGAGCGTCTGCCACAGTCGACTTAATAATAATATTATGTTTTAGGAAACCGTTTTTTTTGGTCTTATTGCAAATGAAAACGAGGAAACGCTTGTGACTGTGTGTGTGTTGATGGAAGGAGAGGGACAGGAAGGCCAAAGTAAAGATGGATGGACTTAGTGAAGAATGATATGAGAGAGAAGGTAGTTGATATCGTGACGTTTGACAGGGAAGAATGGAAGAAGAAAACGTTGCGCTGACTCCAAGTAACATGAGACAAGGGCAGGAAGATTGTGATGGAATTGATACCGATACCCATCACATCTGTGAAGTTTCACCTATTAATTTTAAAAGGCCCTGTATCACTTGTCCCTGTGTGACTTGTAGCATTTTCTTAAGACAGCTCCCTAGTCCTAAGTTCCGAACACTCAGTCGTACTAGTAGATGGTAGTTAATCATCATCACTCAACTACTTCAACTACCTTTAATATGAAAGTCGCAGAATATGCGATAAATGTACTTGTATTATCTTTCGCTTACTATGTCGATTAGATAAGTTATGAGCTGCAAACTGCAATATTTACAAACAATATTTTTGTTAATCTAGTGACATAGGTACTTATAGTCAATAACCTTATTAGCTTTTTTTTTCAAAATGTCATCAAAATTGTCCGAGAGAAAATGTTTTCCCTTTACACCAATAACTACCCATATTTTAAACTTATAATTACAGGTTTTAAATTTAATAAACATTATTAGCATACGCAATTGGTATTTAATTCAGGCAAGTGCCTATCTAATTATGAAGTAACAAGAGCATTATAAATGCAACTGTTATCGTTATTATCTGAGTCTTGTCCGATGAAGCGCCAGCCCGCGCCGCAGCTGAGCGCGTAGCTTTAAATTCCCCGCATAATAATAATGATACTTCCTTGATCCAGCCTGTCCCATCTTGCTGTCCTCCCCTCAGCGACGCCCTAAGCCGAGGTTCGTACCCCACAGGGGGTGCCCTTAGCGAGCGTTCGCCTAATTTTAATTTAGAATAGTTTTGCTCCTGGCTGGAGGCTTTGAGTGTAGTGCTTAAGGCAGCCACAGGATTGTTCGGTTGAGCAGTAAATACCTTAGTGGTATACATGCGAGATGCCACAGTTAAAAAAAAAAAAAAAAAAAAAAAAAGCATGCTGCATCATCATTTCAGCCGAAAGACGTCCACTGCTTGACATTAGGCCTCCCCCAAGCACCACCACCTCGACCTATTCTGTGGCACCCGCATCCAGCGGCTTCCTCGGCCTGTACAAGGTCAGCGGAATGCATGCTGCATAAAATAATAATAGATGATAATTGATATTGAAATTAATTATTGTTTATTTACATTTTGTAGCCGTGACAAAACTTAGGTACATGACATGCATGTCAGTTCGCATTAGAAATTCATTTATAATATTGCATGTAAACGGTTTGCAGGGTGTGCCTCAAGTTGTCTAGTTAGTCCAACTACCTATACCTATTATATCGGTTTTAGGTGCATATTTTGTATGCTGGTAGGTTGTTAGCTTGTTATTTTTTATTACATCCATGTTCCATGTTGACGAAATTCTTCTGGCGTAGGTAGATAGTATCAAGAATTGAAGATAGATTGCAGAAGTCAAGAGGTCATGCAAACTTTCAAATTTTTATTATTTACAAGGGAAGGATCATAGATATCCACTCGCGATTCTTATCTTCTTAATCAGATTTTCTTAAACACCATAAAATACATGCTTATGGCTATTAAGATAATGGATTATGTTACGCACCTATTTTTATTTTATGGTCTTCATGCTATGCATTACAACAATGAAGCAATATCGAGATGATAATATACGTACTTATTCCAATTTTAGAAATATATGAGCGTATGAGTGATCCCATAAAGATCACATAAAAAACCGGCCAAGTGCGTGTCGGACCACGCACAATAAAGGGTTCCGTAGTTGGGATAAATTTATCCCAAGAGCAAAGTTAATATTGTAGTTGAAAAACATGTTCTTCTTCTACACGAGCGCCGGGAGGTGGGTGCAAGAGGGTGCACTTGCACCTCCCTTTTTTTTCTTTTTTTTTTTTTGGGTGGGAAATCATCAAATGACGTCTGGGTGGAGCGGGAGGGCGTGTCAGACTCTTACTGACTAAAACCCACCCGTGTTCCTTCTGTTGTCTGTGCAATGACAGGGGGCCACGGTATCCCTTTCGGACCTTCCCGCAACCCCGGCAGGCAATGGTCTCATCGGACCCCTTCACTCGCTGACACTCTGGCGCGCCTGGAACACAACGCGCCGTCGACCCGGGCTTGGTCCTTACCGGACGGCGAGCTACCCATTGCTCACCGTCCGCAAGCCCGCGCCTACGGTGGCCGGGAATCAGCAATTGATTCCCGACGCCCAGGGCGTCTCATCCTGCGGCGGCTAGGGGCGTGAGGGCGCGAAATTTGCCTCTCCCTCACGCGCTCCGCCTCCTCCTTCGCGAGCATTAACTTGCACCTCCCTGGCGTCAAAATAAAATAGAGGTGTAAAAACATTCAGAACTAAAGAAATATCTGAAAACGCCTACCACAATAATAGAAAACTTAACCTATTCGATGCGAGATCCTAAAATTTGTTTAGGATTTTGTCGACAAAGTAAGTAGGGTGATTGCGCCGGTTGGCGACCAGTTAGTTGAGTTGCTAACTTTGAACGAATCAAAATATACGCCATTTACACGCAAAATTGTTGCCGACGATGTAAATTGGTTCTAAATATAGTCTAGTTGTGAAATAAAATATAAAATATCACGCTTCCATTCATAAATTATGAAAAAATATGGAAAATGTGCAAAAATAGCCGAAATGCTAGGTAACGACCACTTGGTTCAGTTGACGACCACTAGTACGCTAGATTACGACCACTGTTAAAAACATAAAAATAAAGTAATAAAACCAATTATACGGATATACGTAAAATATTATTTATTTTTCACTTTAAATCAAACATAATTAAATATCTGAAGGCACAAGATCAGATATATTGTAAAATAAAAGAGGTTCTTTAAATAATAAGAATTTAGATTTTCTTATAAATTATTTAATCAATTAATTTTCCACGAAACTACACTTAATCAGTTTCAAGACACAAATAGCCATGACACCCAGTAATAGCTTAGTTTACACAAAATAGTAACAATGTACAGAGAGGCAGAGTAACAATAATTGAGATCAATACAACCTGTGCACCGGGCAACGCCTGAAGGCAGAATGCCATTTCGCTTTTTTTTTTTTTTTTTAACTAGGGCATCTCGTAGCTCACCTCTGAGGTGATGACTACTTAACCGGTCAATCCTGCGGCTGCCTTAAGCTACTAACTTAAAGCCTCCAGCCAGGGGCAAAACTATTCTAAATTAAAACTAGGCGAACGCTCGCTAAGGGCACCCCCTGTGGGGTACGGACCTCGGCTTAGGGCGTCGCTGGGGGGAGGACAGCAAGTTGGGACAGGCTGGATCAAAGATGATTCATTATTATTAATCGGGGAATTTAAGACTACATTTCTCAGCAAAACGCGGGCTGACGCTTCTGCGAGCAAGGGTCGGTGGGGAGTATTAGTTACCAGGGCGGGTCGCGATCGCGGAGGACCTCGGCGGTGAGGTCGGAATGCGGGTCGGTGTCTGTGTTTTTTGTGCACTGTACTTGTGGCCCTATTGCTCTCCTGGAGGAGGGTTATGGGGTCGTCTGGGTTCGTAAGGATTTGCCTTGGGCGGCGGGTCTGACTGATTCTACTCGTGACATAATTGGCGGCCTCGACAACCAGAGGGTTGCGGTGTTTGGCGGCGGACTCAAAGAAACGCTTGGAATTGCGTTTGAGAAATTGGTGGATTGTGGGGATCTTTAGGTCGAGATGGAGGATCTCGTTCCTAACGTACCAGGGGGCACCGGTGATTTTCCGGAGAAATCTATTTTGGAGCGTTTGCATCCTATGAATATGGCGGGGTTTTGCGTGTGCAAATACGGCTCCCGCATAGGTCATGATGGGACGAACGCACGCCGTGTACGTACGCAATTTGCACTTAAGTGACATTTTGCTACGTGCATTCAGGACAGAATTTAGTCTACCGAGAACGAAAGCGGCTCGCGAGCGGACCTGCTTTATGTGCTCACTGAAGGTGAGATGCTGATCTAGGACGACACCTAGGTATTTGGCTCGCTTCTCCCAAGGGATAGGCTTGCCGAACATGGTGATGGGTCGGGGGGGTTTGAACCTTTTGCGCGGTTTCCTAAAGAGAACCGCTTGGCTTTTATCCGGGTTGACTTCGATCCTCCACTTTCTAAACCAGGCGCCGAGCATGTCGACTGAGGTCTGGAGAGTGTGGGCTATCGAGTCAGTGCTGGTACCCTTGTAGTAAATGTCCGTATCGTCTGCGAACAGAGCCAACTGCGCCCTTTTACTCTTTGGGATATCGCTGGTGAAAAGCGTGAAGATTAGGGGGGAGAGCACAGAGCCTTGAGGGACTCCTGCGCGGATAGGACGAGGGGAGGATATCGCCCCTTTGATACGGTAGCGGAAGGTGCGGTTTGACAAAAAGTCCCGTAAGATGAGCACGAGACGATCCGGCACACCGAGTTTGTAGAGCTTATATAATAAGCCGTTGTGCCAGACTTTGTCGAACGCTTTCGCTATATCGAAGAACATTGCACCGGTTATTAAGCCGCGCTGGAAGCCCGCGCATATTCTTTCAATAATCCGGTGGGCCTGATGCACGCTAGAGTGCTGGGTTCGGAACCCAAACTGTTCGTTGGGGATGAGGCCCTTGGTTTCGGCATAATCTCTGAGGCGCTTATAAATAAGCCTCTCATAGACTTTGCCGAGTACCTTGAGCAAACTGATGGGGCGGTAACTCGACGGCTCGGTCTTGGGCTTGCCGGGCTTCGGTATGCCGATGACCGTGGCTTCTTTCCATGCTTGGGGAAAGATGTTATTGCTTAGGGCACCATTGAAGATGGTGGCCAATAGCATTATCAGGTGGGCAGGGAATAGCTGGATCACCCTATTGGTGATTCCATCAGAGCCGGGGGCTTTGCGGGTTTTCAGACCTTTGATGATGTCATGCACTTCGTCAGGAGTGACGGGAGGCAGAGGACTATCAGGATCATCAACGGGAGGGAGAGAGGATCTACGTTCGACCTCGGCGTCGACCTCTAGGAGGTGAGCTTGGTCTACCGGTTGGGAGCTAGGGGAGCATTGAGCTTCTAGACTGTCTGCTAGGCATTCAGCCTTTTCTAAGTCCTCGAACGCGATGGTCTTGTCGGGACGGGTCAGGGGGGGCATGGAGGCCACTTGCTGGGACTTGAGTTTCCTCTGAAGTTCCCAGAATGCCAGGTGGGTGGGCTCTAGTTCGCTGAGCATCTTGTCCCATGCCATTTCGCCGCCGTGCGGACTCTTTTATACGGTAGTATTGTAGGTGGGGCAACGACGTAGCGCGCTACGACGTAGCGATCACTAACTCCGCCCAGCAGCGAGGAGGTGGGAGAATGTCGTAGCGCGCTACGGCGCCATATTGCGCCATAGCCCGATGCACGTGTTGTTTACAATGTGACGCCGACACGGCCATGCTGACGTGCGGACGTCCTCGCACGCTTAGCCCACAATGCCACATCTAAAACATGAAAAACTGATTAAGTACCGTTTGGTCATCCTGCTATTGTTTCTGGTCCGGTCTACTTATACCCTTCAGATATTTAACCACTTGGTCCAGTCAGCTATGACTCTACAAGGCTTGGTCCGGTCAACTTCCGACCCTCCAGATATTTAACCACTTGGTCCAGTCAGCTATGACTCTACAAGGCTTGGTTCGGTCAACTTCTGACCCTACAAGATCAGTCCCCTGGTCCGGCAATAGTTTTGCCCTTCAGGTGTATCCCTTCAGTTAAACTGGACCGGATCTAGCTAGGCCGAACAAGTATTGTTCCTTTAGCTTAATTAACAAATAGCTCAATACTTTGGCTGATGTACAAGTGCTATTGTTACAATGTTAATTGATTCAGGGCCAATAGATTCTACTGAAACAGCACGTAAACCAGGGTTTCTACAATTTGCATTATTATGAGAACTGGTAGATATAGTGTCACTTTTAGCAGACATGGTATCACTATTGACAGAGGTATCGCTATTGACAGAGGTATCACTATTGGCAGACATGGTATTATTATTGGCAGAGATAGTATCACTATTAGTAGACTGAATATCATCAAAGTTAATATGTTGCCTAGTCTCGTGAACAAGAACCTCTGTGTTGTTATTATCCGCCGACACGTCATCCTCATCATAATTTTCTGCGATTTCCAAAAACAATGACTGACCACGGGGTACTTCTCGCAAGTTTTCGTGAGAGTATTTGTAGACTCTATTGTTTCCATTAATGTGTTTTAATTCGTACCCATCATTTTCCAAAATAGCGGTTATTTTAAAGGGGCCTTTGTATTTACGGTCTAGTTTCGTTTGGTGTCTTTCTTCGCATTTAACAAAGACAGAGTCACCTACTGAAAAAGGTTTAACTATAGCTTTACCCTTGTTAAATCGACCTGTGTCATATTGAGCCAGCTTTTTATACTAGCAGAAGCATCGGATCGAATGGTTTCGAGGTTTTTATCCTATCTTCATCAGGATTATTTAGTCTTGATACTCTTGATATCCTTAATGAACTGCCCTTAATACCAAACATTAATTCCAAGGGCGTGAACCCTGTTACTCTACAACGAGTACTATTGAGAGTTAATTGGATGTCGCCTACATGATCTTGCCATAAGCTTTCCGAATATGTTTCAACTATAGTGAGCATACGCTCGACCTGACCATTTGCCCTACTGGAACCAGTGGCTATAATATGATATGATTATCTTTACAAACATTCTTAAATTCAGCATTGTCGTATGACCTACCACTAAGTGATTTAATAGCATCAGATGCATTTGGGTTAAGGTATGCTCTAACAAGACGAATTTTGTAAAACCATCAATAATCACGGAACAATACTCCTTACGCTCGCTTTTTCGGCTGAGGTTGCCAGTTAAATCCAAATGAATTGTATGCCATGGAATGGGCAATTTAGGGTTTGGATACAGATGGTCCTGCTGGGCACCCGACGGACCTTTGGAAACCTTACAAACGACGCAGGAATCTATTTTTTTTTTTTAGCATTTTTTTTGGAACCAGTAAGGATCGTTTAATTTATAGAGCGTTTTTTTCATAACCATGGTGTTTTATTTCGCTGTGTCCATGATTAATCATTGATCAGGTTAAAGAGCGGCAATATTGGTAACCATTTAGTGGTTTTATTACGTTAGATTTTACGATAAAGTATCCCCTGTCTAATAATCGTATGTGTATGATATTTCAGACGGCAAGTAATTTGAACGGAATTTGGAAATAATGTCTGATATTTCAGAATCACGTTGTTCTACAGATAACCAACACCTCTCTAGTTCAACCAAATTTATAATTTTAGCTGGTTTATGAGTAAAAGATGTGTCAGCATGATTACGTGAAAGAAAGACTGCATGTGCTATATTTTTTCTTCTTTATAAATGATATCAAAGTCATACGACTGCAAAATTGCCCACTACCTGTGTACTCTAGGTGTAATGTCCTTTTTGGAATGAGAGGCCTTGAAGGCGTTACAGTCAGTAAAAACCGTAAATTTACGCCTATACAGGTAATGTCGAAAATGTTCCACAGATTTAACTACGGCTAATGTTTCCAATTCATACGAATGATAACGACTTTCAGCACTTGTGGTTTTCTGACTAAAATAAGCGACAACATGAGGTAGACTATTTTTTTTTCTAGTATAGCCCCATATCCTTCACTTTTTGCATCAATGTGGAGTTCGATGGGTAATGGGTCAATTTTTTTTTTTTTTACTGGCTGAGAAATGACGTATTTTACTATTTTCTGATGTACGTCATTATGTTCACAGGTCCAATTAATAGTAACCTTTTTAACCACGGTTAGAAGATACAAAGATTTAATCAATTTTGAGAAATTTGGAATAAATTGTCGAAAATATGTGTAAATTGATGAACCTGAGTAGCAGTGCTTGGAGGAGGGATATTTTTTAGGGCTTGAACCTTATGAGGACTTGGTCCAACCTCTCCAGAGGATATTACGATACCCAGATATTCAATTTTTGTCTTCATAAATGAACATTTTTTTAAAGTTAATCTATTTAAACGAACCAACTCTTCTTAAACGGTCTCCGATTCAGGAAGTTTAAGTGCAGTATTTATAGCCCTTTGAAAAACTTGTGGAGCGTTTCGTAAAACAAACGACCAGGTACTCAAATTGACCCGAAGGTATAACAAAAGCAGTTTTCTATAGACTCCTTATGGACGCAAATTAGTGAAATCCAGTGGCCATATCCAAATTAGAGAAGAAACAGGCCCCATGTAACTTATCGATTTGATCACTAATTAGTGGTAAAGGATAGCTTATAGTCTGGTCGTGTATTGCTATTAAGTTCCCGGTAATCAACACACATACGATCGCTACCGTCCCTTTTTTTAAATTAATAATATGGGACTCGCGAAAGGCGAAGAACTTTCTCGAATTATGTAAGCATCTAGAAGACAGTTTTGTACCATGGTTGGGAATTTTATTTGGAGTGAGCTATTAACGTTATTAGAACCGATCGAATTGCAATTTCTCCGAAATGGTGTTGACGGACGGGGCATTTTCGTGTACGATTCAGACGTACCTGGTTCTTCAATTCTTCTCTTTAATGAAAAGCTGCGCAGTATGCGGAAGAGTTGATTCTTATCGTTTATAACGACAGAATTGAGTTTAGGCCAAATTTTGTCATTGCACTGTGACAGGATAGATATGCCAAAACCGGTTAGTACATTTCCCGGTAAATTCGCATTCCTGTCTCGACTATATTATCAATTTGATAATTAAATCAAAATGATCCTTCATTGTCATGGATTTGGAAAATTTAAAGACCAGCATTTCCTTAACAGCAACCCATGAAATATTATCTGGCTTGATTTTAACGCACACCAGTTGATCATGTCGGTTTCAGGTGCATCAGGATCGAAAAGAAACCAGCATTGACTGCGTACTGGGTGTCATGTAGCTAGGTGTCATAATATCTGTTTTTTTTTTTTAATAATTGATTCCATACTAGCCGAAAAATATTACATTTGTTCCTGTTTTAAATTAGTGGCAGTCCCAGATAAAGGTGGGAGTGGGTCTGATCCCGCTTCTGATGAAGGCACAAGATCAGATATATTGTAAAATAAAAGAGGTTCTTTAAATAATAAGAATTTAGATTTTCTTATAAATTATTTAATCAATTAATTTTACACGAAACTACACTTAATCAGTTTCAAGACACAAATAGCCATGACACCCAGTAATAGCTTAGTTTACACAAAATAGTAACAATGTACAGAGAGGCAGAGTAACAATAATTGAGATCAATACAACCGGTGCACCGGGCAACGCCTGAAGGCAGAATGCCATTTCGCCGCCGTGCGGACTCTTTTATACGGTAGTATTGTAGGTGGGAGAATGTCGTAGCGCGCTACGGCGCCATAGTGCGCCATAGCCCGATGCACGTGTTGTTTACAATGTGACGCCGACATATCTAATAATCATCAACACAAATAGTATTTAATCATCAGATGTAACGTTTTTTGATTAAATTAATAAAATAAAATAAATCTTTTTCGTTGCGCGATTTAACCTGGTAGAAATTTCGATATCCCTTTGGAGCTAAAAACTTATCTAGTTTTAGGGCATATAGTAGCCACTTTGTCCTGTTCCACACCAATTTATCCTGGACGATCTTCCTTGAAGTAATTCTTTGATACATGGTTTTCTAAAAAGAAAAAAAAATGACCGCTCCTGCTTCTTAGTTGGGAATTCGCACTTGCCAACGGGCAAGCTGGTGGAGTTCCAATCATGAGAGCTAGCGAGTCTCTTTGTTTCCGTCATCCATGAGGGTATAACGCCCGGGGCGTGGAGCAGAGGTGCGATGGTTCTGTTCTTAAAAAAAAGTGACAAAACCTTGCTAAAGAACTATGGACCCATCTCACTTCTGAGCCACGAATACAAGCTGTTCTCGAGAATCGTCACGAACCATCTCGCCAGAAGACTTGACGAGTCCCAGCCACCAGAACAAGCCGGATTTCGAAAAGGCTTTAGTTCCGTAGACCACATCCATACTGTTCGGAAAATTGTACTGAAAAAGTACTGCAAAGACCGAGGAGTACAACCAGACGCTGTGTTTGGCATTTTTGGACTACGATAAAGCATTCGACTCCATCGAAATATGGGCAGTTCTGGCGTCTCTGCAACGACGTCGAATTGACTGGCGCCATATACCCACAAGGTGGACAGACGACCTAATAAAGGTCGCAGGAAGCTGCTGGATGCAGGTCTCTTCCAACCGGCCAATTTGGAAATCATTGGTGAACGAGCCATGGGACGTCCACTGCTGAACATAGGCCATGATCAGCAGTGGACGTACCATGGCTGAAATGATGATGATGAAATCGAAGTGTTGAGATGCTCGTATGACGCTGCCACGATGACTGTCCAGAACCAGGATGAGAAAACGAACCCCATCCAACTGCTCAGAGGAGCGAGACAGAGGGATGTGATATCCCCGAAACTGTTTACCAATGCTCCAAGTCTTTTTCTTCCTCTTAGGGACTTGCTCCAGAGGGCGTCATCTTGAAAAAAAAAACTACTTATACTAAATCAAAAATAATCACATGTGCTCGAATACTGAACATACTTAATAGTTTGCGGCCATCGTTCTTTACGTACTAAATCTTGGTAGTCGCAAACTAGCATCGTAATTTTCTAACTGTATCACTTAGCGACCACCTTTTATGACCAATATTTGTGGGTGAATTAAATAAGTTTTTTCAAAAAAAACGTGGTCGTTTACTGAAGAATTGCATGTTTAGGCTTTTACAACACCAAAACCCTACATTGTGTAACCATAAATAAAAAATTGAGAACATAATAAGCAAAATAAAATAGAACCGTGCGAGTCAGAATACGACCACCTGGTCGCTTTCTAACGTATTATTAAAATATGCATTTCAGTAACCGACCACTGGGTTTTAGTTTAATATAAGGTAAAAATTTACTTAAATGCAATTAAACAATTGAAATCACTACATAATTGAAGTACCCACGTTTCTAATTTGAGTAAAAAACTTAAAATAAGTAACAAAACTTACCTTAAAGCGGCGTTTTAAGGTAAGTTTTGTTACTTATTTTAAGTTTTTTGCGCCTTGCAAATTTTTTGCTCTTGCACAGCATGTTCACACACCACTGAGTCAACACGTGAATTGAACGTCATTTTTCTTTGTTTTGGGTCAAGCGGTTGGTATAAAATTTAGTCAATTCTTATTATGTAACTATTCAAATAATATTTAAGATATACTATTTATTTGTATTTCCTAAAGAAAGGTTATTATGCTTATTTAAAGAAACCTAGTCAGGCAAGTGGTCGGTTACCGGAGGTGGTCGCGAAACCGGCGCAATGACCCTACCTACCGAACTCCTATTTCCGAACATCGAATCGGCCCTAGGCGGGGTGCTAAATTGCTAACATTATCGAGCTTGCTTCGCTCGCTCTTGCATCCTACTATACTCGTATCTTAATTCTTAAGCTTCTTCGTATAAGTTAGTCCTCTTTCCGTATAAATGGACAAAATAAAACCTATCCCATTCGAGGCGAGATGGACAAATCTATTATTTTTTAAGCTTTTCTACATAAGTCGACAAAGTTACTCCTTGTTTTTTTTATTTTATAGGGACAGCAAACGGCTGTGTATTAACAAGTAAACAAGTTCGAACTTAATAATAGATGTAACAAGTACGTTATCCACATATTAGAAACAGATATACTAGTTGTTAGAAAAACGATATAAGAATAAACAATAAACAGAGTAAAATTAAGAGTGTATGAATGTACAAACGATAACCTAACATAGGTTATCGTTTGTCCATTCGTCTAAGCTTAATATTTCGCAAACGGATCCCTGAATCCTAAAATGGTTTACATATCCACAATTGAACGACCTTTCCAACGACACCCCAAACCAGAGGTAAAACAAAAAAATAAAAGGTTTTTTTACCACTGTCGGCGTGACTTACAGCTTTCTTGTACTAAAGTCTCTGATCTAAGCCGCGGACAGACAGACAGACGGACATGGCGAAACTATAAGGGTTCCTTGTTGAGGACGGAACCCTAAAAATAACGAATCCCTTATTTTAGCCTAACAATAAAACCTTGGTATCCTAAAAAACAGTCGAATTGAATACGTAGACTCCTTCAAAATCTCTAAAAATACAAATACGATTGCATGATCAAAGAAGGAACAAAAAGATTAATTTCCCATCTTATTTTATTGTTGCAAAGAAACAACACAAACTCTTCAGTCTTCACGCACGATACACTAATACTTTCATTAAATAACATGTAGGTACAATTGACATAAGTACTTATGTCTTTTTTTGTATGGATGATAATTAAGTAACACTCAAACATACTTGTTTTTTTATTGACACACGCATGCTGTGTACCTATACTGTAACGTATGCATGCGTAACATAATTTCAATTCAAATAAATATTTACTTTTTATCGAAAGTGATTCTTGATTTATCTTCGGCTTGAATAACTAATCGTTTTCATCAAATTCGAACATTTATAGACTGTTTGTTTATTTTATGTGAATACGGTTTTAGCAACCCTCCTTTTTCCATTTTATGTTTTGATAGCTAATCCCAGCTTATAAATAAGAAAATATTATAGCATGTTTTTTATGACAGTGGTAGGACCGGAGAGAAATTAGGGCAGGGTATAAAACGAAGTGGAACAAATTCTAAATGTTACTGTGGCATTTGGGGCCGCCACCATAACGAACGGTGCCCCACGATATTGTGTTCTCTTTCGGCATAGATTTTTCAGCTCTTATCCTGTTTATCAACCGACTTCAAAAAGGAGGAAATTCTCAATTCGGTTGTATGTTTTTTTTTTGTATGTTTGTTAAGCGATTACTCCGCCAATTATGAATTGATTTTGATGATTCTTTTTTTGTTTGGTAGAGCATACTTCAGAAGTGGTCCCATATAAATTTGTTCAAGATTTGATGAGGGGTTTTTGAGTTAGCTTCAATAATACGTATTTTTCCCACCTAGTATATGTGGATGATATTCTAATAGTTCCTGACACTGTAATTTACTTAGCAGGTAGTGGTATTCAAATTTTTGTGGGTGTTTTGTGTAGGTACCACAACTAAAAAGTGAAAATTAAAAACTTTTTCACAAAAAATAAAACCGACTTCCAAAAAAAACACTACAAAGTGAAAAATAACTTTGATTTCGGAAGTCGGTGGAAAAAAAATCAAAATAAAAAACCAAAGACACCGACTTCCGAAATAAAAGTGATTATTATGTTAAACACAAAATGGAATTAAGACACAATTATTTACTATTATTATATTACGTTACTAGTGAGAGTCGAACGTGTAGATATAAATTAATAAACCTAGTCTAAAGTTAGTTACGGAATACTTAATGATTAATGCCCGCAACACCAAGGCAGTTCAATGTCATTGTTACCTATTGAAATACCTGTTAGGATTTTAGAGGTGAAGCCGAGTCATGTAATTTCCGCGGTTAATAAAAATAAGTATTAGGTTAACCTTTTATGTCAAAGGGGTTAAAAAAATTTAAGACTGAAATAGAAAAAAAAAATACGAATATCGAAACTATGTAGGTTGATTTCGTTTTAGGAATATACGTAAAATAAACGATTTTTTATTTTATTATACTTATTAATTCCACTCTGTTTGATAAGGTTAAAATGTGTTCTATAAAGCACAAACACTTTTAAACTAATTTTCCAGTACCTAAGGTATAGAAAATAAGGATGGAGCATGAAAAATGGTTATCACCTTGCAATTTTTTTTATGATTAGCTATCCAAATACTTTATACAAATTCTCAATTCAGGATAATCTGGTGTGAAATATAAAAAAATATGTATAAAAACGGCTGCTTATATGCTTTATGCTTTAAGTTAGAGCACACGAAAGGAGGCTAAAACAATTCTGGACGTCGTCGTATTGCGAGCTGGCGACCGCGGCGGCGCCTTTTGCCTGTGATTTATAGTGTCTGTGACTTTCCCTTTATTGACTTTCTTTTCGTGTTTCAGCGTTTTTCATGTTTTCTTTTTGTAGTTTAATTTTCGTCACATTCAATTTACTTCACTATTAAAGGTTTTATTTTTTTGTTGATGATAGTTAATATAATTAGTCTACTTTTATTGTATGTACAATAAAAATGAAATGCTGTTCGTTGGTAAGCGTATCTCTTCAGAACGGCTGGACCGATTTGGCAAATGTTCCGAATCAGGTCCTTACCGAAAGAAAAAAATTGAAAGTTGCCGGAAAAATTGGAAAATTCTGGAAAACTGTTTGTCCCTTTTTCTATGGGATTTTGACAGGACATCGTGTGTCGGGTCAGCTAAAGTTCGTTTTTTAATACCAGACTACTAGACATTTCAAGTGATGGTTGTTTGTTTTTTCAATTTGGAGTTTGACATTTGTATCTGTCAAATTAGTCTCTGTGTCAAACGAACTTTAGTTATTTATAAAGCTTACTACAAAGTTATTAAATAAATACCAACTATTTTTTTTTTACCTAGTTACTATTATTAAGATCTCATCTAGTTTTATGTCGTGTCTTCCCTATACTTAATCGTTTATTTTATTATTGTTTACAGGTATAGCGCTCCGACCGTTCGGCATCTCAGTAATATATCTCCTGCTGTTTTTATTAGCACCACTAATAAACGTACCAGACAGCCGAACATTCAGAGGTGAGAAATAAGTGCAACTTCAGCACAAATGAAGTTTATCCTAGACCTAAGTCAACGTGTTACCCAAAAAGCGCTAGAACTCGGACACCTTAATTGGTATATTGAGATAAAAGGAAATATACCATAGCACTTATTACCTAGATGCACCTTTTCCATACATCTGTAGTATCTACATAAGACCATTACCCAATGTTTTTTTCGCGTCTTCAGGATCCCTTAGTAAAAGTACTTCATAATGCCCAGTAAGACGATTTCAGTCATTTCAATTACACTTTGTATATTAGAACAAATATCGTAGAAATCAATATTGACATGTTATACGGGTGCCTTACCTTGCCTGTGTAACGTAGGTACCATACGTAGTCAACAGATTGTTGAAAAAAAGTATGTTTAAAAACCTAAATTCGACTACTGGAAAATCA
Source organism: Xanthia togata (assembly GCA_963853775.1). Classification (NCBI taxonomy): domain Eukaryota; kingdom Metazoa; phylum Arthropoda; class Insecta; order Lepidoptera; family Noctuidae; genus Xanthia; species Xanthia togata. The sequence continues at coordinate 19,520,997 of OY970798.1, read as the reverse complement.
CGCTTTAAAAAAATGTTATAAAATTACGAAAATAAAGTCATCTAAACACGAGACATCACAGACAGACAAATTAAAAATCCAGAGTCACACGTGTTAGGGCCATAAATCGAACCGATTACGTACGTTTGTCTGTCTGCGATGTCTTGCTTATAACTTTTTAGATGACTTTTTTGTCGTAGTTGGGTTTTAGTTTGAAAGCGAAATGGCGTATTCTTCCCAAAAACCGCGACAGTGCAACGTGTTTTGGCTTTGTTACGAGCAATATTTCTGTGCTAGTGTCAAGTCGCACTTTTGATTTTTTAGGGAGAAAAAAATAAAAACGAAAATCTGAAAAAACATACTCGGTATCGGGAGGTGATTTTCCAAAAATAAAAACTGGAAAATATGCGCCCAAAGATGCTCTATCAAAATCTATTTATATGAAATAAATATATTGTACAGTCACGTTTTCAGAATTTATTTTATTTTATTTTAATGAAAAGGTTACCTAAACTTTATCATTAAAAATAAAAAAAAAGCATTTGAAATGGACACGTGTGTGTTTTACTCGTTCATTATAAATGCATCCCTTGATCGATAAATACCATAAGCAGCAGAGGGATTTTTTTTGATCAAATGAAACACTGTGCCACGGTGCGATCAAAATTTCCAGAACGAAAGTGAACAAACGAAAAACGCACCGTGCTGCTTGCGGTACCTTGTCCATACAACGCCGTTATTATTGCGTGCTGTCTTTGCTGCGTTGCGTTGGTGCCACGACGGAACTCGAATTCGAAAATAGCGCGCTATTTCGATTTTTACATGGTTACAGAAACAGCAATACCAAAAAAAAAAACGAACGGCGGGAAAACAAATTAACAAGTAATTTAGAAAAAAAATATGTCATGCTATAATTTAATATAGTAATAATAAGTTTATTAGTAGATTAAAACAACAACACAGTACTTACATAGCGTATGAAAACAGTGGGTTGTACTACCAAGTTTAAAATTATTGTCAGCTTTCCGGGCTCCTAAACTAGGTACGCAGACCTGTATCTTAGGAGTCGGAGATTTTGCTTTTTGGAACTTGAACTTGAATTTGGAATTCTAAATTGAATGAAAGAATATCGATCTTCACACTAGCCAGTATCAAAAATCGGCAATTTCATAGGTAAGGACCTATTATTTACATAGATATATATAGATAGAATACTCTACATTGTACATCATAAAAACCGTATACATACATACATACCGGTCAAAATCATAAGCCTCCTTTTTGCTTCGCCGTATTCATGTAAAAAATAAATGATAAGTAGATATGCAGTTTCAGGAATAACAAAACTGACGCCGAGTTTTTCACAATTTTACAAATCCGTAGATAATAATATAAGTACCTTATGTAATTTTATTTAGTTAGGTACTAAAGCAGACAGGTACATCCAAATGTGTGTAGGTAATTTGAATTTATGTTCTTGTTATTATCTATGTTAACGGGAACCTTTAGCCTGATTCGATTTGAAGGGTCGGGTATGATAAGGTTAGGGCTCCGACTCAAACTTAAAAACCTCTTCCGAAAACACAATGAAATATTCCTTAAGTTATTAAGTGTAATTCTAATTACGCTTAATACCTTAAAGAATATTTCGTTGTGTGTTTTCATCAGATAAATTATGAGTCACTTAGAAAAAAAAGTCCCTGATATACCAAGGACAGCCCTCTGTTCTGCCTCGTTGGTCTAGTGTTCGCAAGCGCTACTGCTAAGCATGAGGTCCTGGGTTCAATTCCCTGGTCGGGTAAAGTGATGTTGGGTTTCCGCCATCTGGAATTTTTCAGTAGCAGCCCGGAGTCTGGATTTGTGCCCGGTTGATGACAATAGGCTCGCCCCCTATAACATGGGACTTAAACATAACTGGCGAAATGTGGGTTTACTGTAGGTGCACCTCTGCCCAACCCTTCGGGGAATACAGGCGTGATGTTATGTATTCAGAAGCAACTATTTAAGGGCGGGGGGACACTTGACTCTAAAGGTGCTCCCTCACCGGGAGCATTCGCCTGTAATGTAACGTTACAGATTAAATATTACAGACATTGCGCACTGTAATGCTCGGTTCTCTTCCATGTAATGCTCAAATTGTACCATTCAGGTTGTGCACTGTAATGCTCGGTTCTCTTCCCTCACTGATGTAATGCTCAAATTGTATCATTCAGGTTGTGCACTGTAATGCTCGGTTCTCTTCCCTCACTGATGTAATGCTCAAATTGTATCATTCAGGTTGTGCACTGTAATGCTCGGTTCTCCTCCTTCATTGATACAATGCTGCAATGCTCGAATTGTATCATTACAGGTTGCGCACTGTTATGCTCGGTTTCTCGGTTCACTGTTGTAATGCTCGACTCTGAACGCTACATTTCAGTAACAAGTGCTCCTGGTGAGAGAGCACCTTAACAAAAATTAGTACTTTAAAGCTTAATATTTCGCAAACGGATCCCTGCATCCAAAAATGGTTTTCACACACTCACAATATTTTTGAACGATCTATCCAACGACATCCCACACCATGGGACAGACGAGAAAAAAAAGCATCCCCACTTTACGTGTGGTTGTGAAGTGGATGAAACCTATTTTTTTTTTCGTGATTTTGTTATAGGTATGACTTTGACGGCGTGATTAATATGACAAATTACAGCTTTCTAGTACTAAGAGTCTGAGCTAAGCCGCGGACAAACAGACAGACAGACGGACATGGCAAAATTATAAGGGTTCCTTGTTGACTACGGAACCCTAAAAACGAGAGGTATCGTGGGAGCCGGTAAGAACTAAGTTCCTCTCGCTGCTTGACGGTCAAATGTTACACTTTTTCGAGCTAGCTCTCATTCGCCAAGTGTGCAGAGTATAACGCAAGTAAAGTAATTTCCTTATTGCGAGTCTATCGCAATAAGGGACTTAGTTTCATAAACCCAACTTATCATAAATAACGCAGTAAGTAGGTAATACAGACGCTAGCACGTCAACCTACTACAATCTGTCAAATTTCTTTAATAGATTTTCAACTTTATCACTAAAGCAATAAGGTTCAAAGTTGATTGGGAAAATTTGACAGTGTCGGGTAGGTTGATGTACCTATTACAGAACTAAATCTACCATTTCATTTCCAGGATGGCGCGGCAGATTTTTGTTATTGAATGTGGTGCTATCATTCCTGCTGCTGTTGATGCACATTGCATGGCACTCGATGCTAGCATTGGTGCCGCCTTACGGCGACTTAATCACCCAATACCCTATCATAAATATCGTAGGCCACAATCTAGGCTTTGTGGCTTATACCACGATAGATCCACTTATGGCCGTGCATTATATGCTTCCCGAGGTAAATAAGAATTTGATTGGTTTATAATATGTAAATTGGAATTATAATCAACTAGCCATAGCTTTAAATTAATTTAAGTTTTAATTTAATTTGAGTGTTTTTATCTCCTTGGCGGCTTCCGGCACATTTCTAATTGCGTAAAAATCATTTATAAATTAAATACTTAGTTGAAATAAATGCGTACCTACTTAAATGATTAATTCTTACATTTAATTTCAGATTCTAAATAGTATATCGTCGCTGCTAGTTTATATGCTAGTCAAAAGATTGCTACTAGGCCCGTCGGCAGACCCAGAATCTAAGACAGCGGAAACAAAATATCAGAAATATCCCCTTTTGACAAGTGCAGGTAAAGTTTTATGCATTCTCGGCCTTATTTTCGATCTTCATTTTGTCATTGGCATGCCTGTTAGAGTCTGATAGATCCACCAAAGCACTCAAAGGCCTCGCCGATGGTGGTAGGTAATGCCCATTCTCCTTTATCCACACTTTGGAACGAGAAACAAACTTCCTTACAATTTTTATAGCTGACTTGCTGATACAAATAGTATGACCTGTCTTTTGATTATTTTAAAAACACTACAATTTATCCATCGTGTTTGCAAAACAATACCTACATGCATAATTTTACTCAAAGCGTTGCTAAGGTGTTCACCCGTTCTTTTTTTCTTTTCAGGGAAATATTTATGCTTGATACTGATAATGTTCTCCGGTATAATGCATCCGAGCGTCATGTCTGGTATCTACTACCTAGTTTTCATGGGTTCAGCGACTGCGTGGGCGCTGGGACAACCGCTCAACCGGGGCTTTGCTGTAGTGTGCCGCTGCGTCATGTCCATTATGGCGATCCATGTCATTGTTCATTTAACTTACCAGTGCTCGGTAATAAAGGAATTCTATCCACCCGATAGGGAATTTGCTAGGTAAGGGAAATTATAATCTTTCGGTTTTGTGAGACCAAGTTTATGATAAACGTTAACAAAAATTGTAACATAATGGCAAATAGTTATCGTGTACCTTATTCTTAACTTACTTTTACACTAGAATCTTCTTACCTTATAGTCTACCATCGCGGAAAATGTTATTCAAATTCGTTCAGTCGTTAATGCGTGATTGAGTGACAAACATCCAAACTTACAATCATTATTAGTACAACTTTAATATTTGCAGGTACTTTGGCTTAACACAATTAGTAGACATCAACAACACAAACCCATTACTTTTTACGTATGAAGTAACATATGACCACATGTGGGCAACGTTCGCGAGTCCGTTTGTCATACTAGTAACTTATTTCGTCCTCGCACTGGAGACCCGACAACTGTTCAAACCTAAGGTATGTTGTATGCATAATAATGTAGTAGTTTAGTATAATATTGTGATTTGATAACAATGATTTCTACCTTAACTAACCCAAAGACCGCCAGCTGTATGCTTCCTAAAATAACGTGCGATTGGTACCTTTGAAATATGTTTCTTTTAATGCTAAGATATAGGTAACGCCTACTAATTACTGTAAATGTGTCTATGCTTTTTGTAATTCTAATCAACACTAATCATATAACTATTACAAAACAATGACAAAGTAATATGGGACATTAGTAAAAACAATTATGTCTTCGTATAAAATTACAACGCTTCAAGCAAGAGAAGTGTTAAATAATGTAAAATAAAATAATTGGATTGACATTTTTAACTTTTGTTTTTACTAAAAGTTCTATCAGTTGTCATCGAGCCCTTTTGAAACTAGAGCGATACAAAAGAGCACTAGCAACTAATATTTCTTGTGCTATCAAACTGGGAACTTAGGCGAAAAAAAAGAGCGGCCTTTCCGGCTTAGAAGAGGGAATGCGGAACGGTTCCTTGACGCGAGGCATATCCTTCCACCGCGGCAACCGACGACTCGCACGGGATAAGTGGAAAAATGCTACTAAAAGAGTTCGAGTAAGCTGAAAATTATTCACGGGTCCCTTTTTATTCATTATTACACATGTTGTTTCTGTCGTAGCAATTTTATTGGTTTACATCGATTCTGAATACAAGTGTTCAGTATCAAGTTTTTCACCCTGACGTGGCTAAGAAATCCAGCATATAGTTGCTATTTTCTGTTATCTAAACAGAAGCTATTTGCATCACTTGTATTTAGTTTCAGGCATTAATGTTTATATTGAAAGTTTTACGTGATATTTTTTATTGTTAAGTAGTGCTTATCACTTTGGTAGAGCACTTAAGAACTTTGATGACATTGTATACTAGCTTCACAGCTCAGTTTGTTTAGTACTTCATACTGTTCATAACTGCATGGCACGTTCTTGTAGATAATAATATGTAAATACACAATTTTTTTCACTTTACCAAGGACAATGTGTGGGCGTTTCTGCTGGACCCAGGACTGGAATTTAGATTTGGTTTAGTTGGGCACTTTAAATATCCATTGTAATTAAATTTTGTTTTTGCAACCAGCTTTCGTTCTTTTATAGGTAGCAATTCCGTACGTAAATTCACATGCACGCAGCACTGAGGCCAGAGAAACTGATCCTGTAGGTATCTTCTTTTGTTTTATTTCTTTTTTGTGTTTGTGGGACACCTCGTGTGCTTCCGAGCCAAGAAATGCCTTGTTTTATAAACTGGAAACCGATAATACTTATTACTTAACGTTTATTTTTTGCCTTTATAAACTAAAGTTTATTTAAAAAAAAACTCCCGTAGGTATTTCTTGGTTCGGGTTCAGATGGCATATGACTAGAAAATTACCTGAGTAAGAGCTTGGTTGAAGATGCTTGGTTATCACATTTAACCAGCTCATCGATCTAACACGCGTCTTGTGCACATCCACTAATACTCTGTGTTGTGTTTTGGCAGTTATCACGTACGTACCTAGTCTGTGTATACTGTATGGTTGATTATGTGTTATTCGTTGTTTGTGTATAACCATCGCTACAAAGTATCTTATTTTCAATAACGTTTTTTTTAAGTCAAAGTATAACTGTTTATTTAAAAAATACCATTAATAAACGTTTTTAAAAACGAAAAGCCAATAATTACTTAGAATGGGATTTGAATATTGAAAGGACATTGGGTAAAAATGTATGTTGATTGGTCTAAACGCCCACCACTAACGCTAATGATTATAATTCTGTAAATACATATCTGTTATAGTCGAGAATCATATTTTGATCAAGATACAACCTGACACTGACCTGCAAATTTGAATTTCGCGGACCACAACAGCAGATCTACCTTAACACTTTGAAAGACAGTAAACGAGACACAATAGAAGTTTTATTGTAATGCCGCCTATCACCATTAACCGTCGTTGTATTACATGATACTACCAAATTGTATGATATTTATAAACCTTTTAGAACTATTTCTGACACTTTATTCACGTACAGCTAATACGCGCGAATTCATCGAAACGATGGTCAGTTGAAAATACGCCCGGGTCAGCGAGGCAGATGCGACAAGATTCCACGGGTTCCGTCGTTCTTCAGGAAGCAGGTAATCCTTCTTTATTATTTGTAAAAGTAAACACGAAAAAAAATACAATTTAATGTTTATTAGAGACTAGCTTCTGCCCGCGACTTCGTCCACGTGATTATTTTTTCCATTTGCTCGGGTCGTAGCGTGATGTTAAATATCACCTAGCCTATACCTAATCTTCCTCAAGAAGCGAACTTCTAATTGCAAAAAGAATTTTTGAAATCCGACTGGTACTTCTAGAGATTAGCGCGTTGAAACAAAAAAACTCATTAGCTTTATTATATTAGTAAGTATAGATGAAATATATATCCGGCAAGTATCCGGTATCCGGCCTAATTCAAATATCCGGGCGACTGCCACATTTTTGTCAAGTCTCTTTTTATGTACCTATGTCTGTGTGACCGCGTTGATGTCGTTTTTAAAATACGCATAAAATTTTGATGTGGTTTTCACCATCATTTAGAGAATATATTCCGAATGGTTATAAGTATATAACAATAATAATATTAAACTTACTTAAAATACAGAATTTTCAATGTTTTGTCAAGTCCTGGAAACCGTGGGAAGTAGGGGCGGGTCGCTAGTAATCTTTAATAAGCTCCTTCTATTTTTATCCCCAAAAATAATTAAATTTGCTGGAAAACAATGTAAACTGTATTGTTTTGTAATGTATTTTTCAAAGACAGTAAAACACAGTTTTACCTTATTACAGATTCTGCAGAAGAATCTGACCCTACCTTGATGGATGACGTTATTATAGCGATCGTCGACTTCTTTCAAGTTCTAGTCAGGTCAGTATCAAAGAATAAACTATTTCTTTGACATTAACGCCCATACCGGGTTCACACGGTTCAATTTTATTTGATCAACTGCTAAGTCGAAAGTGATTTGAACCGTCTGAACAGACTTTCAATCAAGAATTTCAAATTCAAAGTCTAAAATCGAACCATGTGAACCGGTATTAGATGTGTGTTTGTCAAGTACTATGAAACATTCAGAAACCATTTAAAAACAACGTGATCACTACGGTATAATTGATATTTGTATCCTGCCTCATGCATAGGTCTTAGAGATGACATCCGCAGAGCGTAAAGGTCTTGAGGTCGCGAAGTGTTCTTAGGTTTTTCCAAAGAAACATTGTGCAGTAGCTTGGAGTCTGGATTTGTGTCAATAGATAATGTTAATTTGATGTCAGATGGTTGATCTCAATAGTCTTCTTCTATTAAGCATATTACGCATTGGGCATACACCTTTATCTAGCCTACGCCTTTCAGGAATACAGACGGGATATAATGTGTTTAAATTAATATTCGCAGGTCATCGTACATAGCTACGACGATCACGATGATGGCTTGGAGTATCATGTTCCATTCGTGGCTGACGTTCGTATTTCTGATGTGGGCGAACATAGTGTGGATGTGTCACGACCAGCGTGGGTTCATGCTCAGGACCAGTCCTGTGCTGGTCTGCTACGCCATGCTGCTGCTCATCGCACAGTACATATACGGCATGAACCTTCTCGAGTCTGAGCTGCCTAGTAATATCACGGTTAGTATAAACACACCACATAGTAACTAGCATTAACCAAACTGTTTATCATTCATGGGGATATTTAACAGGAAAAACGTGAGAAATTCTAAATTAAAACGCTGTTATTTTAACGTGTAGGTAATTTAGTAACAGCAGCCCTATCAGCAGCACTTATCGTTGCCTAATCGACAATACCATCCAATACCATAGTATCTATCATCTATCTATGGGCAATAATGATTAGCCATTTTATAGTTTGGGTCAAATCTCAAGTGAAATCTACCCTAATCTCGCTACAGCCCGATTTGACACCTATCAACGTATTTAGTGTAGTGATGGGGAAAAAAATTGGTTGGTGCTTTAAAATCCGATTTCGACACATAGTTTTATTACACGTCACCATCATCGTCATCATCAGCCTACAGCAGTCCACTGCTGGACACACGCCTCTCCTATTGCACGCCATTCAGCTCGATTCTCGGCAACTCTCATCCAGTTGCTACCAACCATTGCGAAGATCGTCGCTCCACCTAGCCTGAGGGCGTCCTACCTTACGTTTGCCGATTTGCGGTCTCAACTTAAGAACACTAGAATAAAATTAACAGTAATTAAGTGTGGTTGGGTTGGTAAATAAATAAAATAATACTATTTTTTTTAATATGTTCAACACTGAGGGTTTTTAGTATATCAATGATGTACATAAATAAATTCACAATTTCTTTGAAAAAACGAGGCCTAAATCCAAGGCCTTTTTAACCAATCCATTTCCTATAATGACATATTAAATATCAAAATAAAGCTAAATTAAATTCCATGTGATCAGATTTTGTTTTTATGTTGAACCATTTAATATATAGTAATTATAAGTTTCTCTGTTTTCTAAATGCAATGTTTGTAAAACTATAGATTTTTCAGAACATCTATTATAATCGGTCAAAAACAGCGTAAAACGGTCACAACACTACGGCAACGAACCCAAAGACATGACATTGTAATGACGTCCTGTCGGAATACTAATCAACTATTAATTCGTGTTTTTGAGTGCATTTTTCCAATATAAAGTGAAACTTGGTGCTATGTAATTAATAAGAATTATGAATTAGATTTTTCGATTTCTTACGTAGACGTTCATACAAAGTTGTGTTCATACAAAGACGTGTATACAACGTCAAATCGGGCTTCTTACTCAATATATCCAGTTTTCTGAGTTTCACTTAAAGATAAATCTTATGCCACTGTCATTATGTTTAAATTGCCATGATTGTCACGCGCACGTGCAATGTAGTTGACAGAATAGTCAAAATAGATTACAGAGGTTAAAGCATGAACTCCGATCCGAACTCAAATTCAAGGAAATTTATTGAACATGTAGAAGCTATAAGCCAGTTTGCATTCCCTCATTGTCTATACGACGACATGGATATTGATAACATAATTAATAAATAAAATAATTAAAAGCTTCTAGTAACCGGGCTTTTCATATAGTGAAAATGGCATTTAAACTTTGTTATATTTTTTGACAGCGGACGTCTTTCCCTCCTCCCTTTTTTGGAATGCTTCTCTGTTCTGTGCGTGTCTCATCCAGGTCTTCGGCTGATATGATGACGTGTTCCATTGCAAGAGAGAGATAAAGCTGTATAGGACGAATAGCACCACACCTTTTTTCATAATGGAACATGGCTTTAACACTGCAGATTAGGCGTTACTTTGCGGAAATCCATGATGATATAATGTTATGTAAAAATATTAAGTGTTAAATCCTCCTCCACGGGGCATCCTCAGGAGATGTTAACTCATCAATCTCTCTTGAGGATGCCCCGTGGAGGGGTCAAACTGTCGAGTATAGGTTTGGGTTGCTTGTTGTCTCATCAACCGCAACTGCATCCAAGCCTGGATCTAGTTATTGCAGAATTAACACTAGATATGTTTAAATAATATTATACTTTACCACAAACTTCATAAAAAGGGGCCTGGTCTTCCGTTGATATGATGGTGTTCGTTTTTCAGGAGGTGAATCTCCGACAGATAGGTTTGGGCCGCGTGGAGGGCGAGGCGTGCGTGCCGCTGCTGATCAAGTCACTGTTCACGTGCATGTTCTGGGTGACGCTCAGGCAGCGCGTGCAGGACATGCGCCAGCGCCGACAGTCCTCGGTCATTGCCGACATGGCGGCACCCTTACAACTCACGGCTTCAACTGCAGCCAGTGGTGAATATAAACCTCTTTATGCTTGAAATTAATTTATAGTTTTCACACATAATAGACATGCTTTATTTGGGTATTTCTTTGGGACCAAAAATTCAAAAATAATCAGTTGTCTCATACAAATCAATACAATACCTACTCGACTCAAATGTATGGGACTACTGATTATTTTTTCGCGATTATGATGTTGGTCCCAAAGTAGTTCAGATTCTTTCTGATACACCCTGTATACGTATACAGGATGTATCAGATGGTGGTCAACATTGGTTTACAAAAGTATTTAGGAAAGATATTACATACTGGTATAGGTATAGGCAAAAGCGGTACTAACGACACACGTATCTATAACCGATACTCAATTAGTAATAAAATTAAAATATTTCCAATATTTGCTTGAATTTTTAGATGTAACGTTAAAACTTTTGGAAACAAAAAAATATTTTAGTTGTTACCATTTTTATTTGCTAATTATCTTAAAAATATAATCTTTTCGTTTCAATTTTATCTCTCCTGGGACAGGTCTGATTAACGGTAATGTTATAAAAAAAATACATCTTGCCTTATAGAATGGAATTACGAATGGCGACTTAGTAAATTAAATGCCCTCGCGACCACCAAAACCTTTATTTCAATAAATTCACCGCCAGTTTTTTTATCCCATTCTGTAAAGAATCATTTTCTTTATTTGGTTCAACTTTCTTATACGTCTTCTTCATTTCAGCAGAAACTTAACCTGCTTATCACTCTAAAATATCAAAAGTCTAATTTTGTAATAATTTATTATGCCACATTTTGTTAAGAATCAAAACTGCAAACCGTTTTATTTCGATTGGAGTCTCACTCAGTTGAGTATGTATTCTTGTAGTTAAGTTCCATATAATTAAGCTTTTGGGACGGAAGTTCAGTTTTTTTAAATTTATGTGAATAAGTTTTAATTATGGTATTTTCACTTACATAAGCACTATAATATATGCACTATAATATTGGCACTTATATAAGTTCGGGTTCGATTCCTGGCTTAACCATAATATTTAAGTATAATTATTTGAGTTTTGGAGTCCTGTCTCAAAAACTTACCATGTATTCATATTTCAACACCTCTTCAGATCTTTTACTGACTATCAGAGCAATTCGTTTTATAATCTGTCTATTTCTAACACAAACATTTAATTAACTCTTCTAATAATATTTGACCGTTGACGTTTAATCCCGACTTCAAACTGTCAAACATATTTCCTTCATTGGAAGAGACAAGAGAATTTGAAGAGACGTCAAATAATAATAGTCACACTCTAGAAGGCCGTTGTTAAGAATATAAGTTAATGAAGTGTAACCATGGAGTCAAGTTTTATCAATAACCTTGCTAATAACAATGTCCTTAGTTCTGACCGCGCGGCGTGAAGAGGAGAGTCGCTCTCGTCTCCTGCGCGCGCTTGGCGATGCGCTGCGAGCGCTGTGCGCGCGTTATTGGATCTATGTCGTGGTCATCATGCTGTTTGTCATCGGCATCACCGGCGAACGCATGACCATCTTTCGGATCATTTACATGTTCCTCTTTCTTGCGTTCATACTGATGTTTCAGGTAAATAATAAAGATCCTTTTAGAAAGATTTGTTGTGTACTAGTGTTCACGTCTGAGATAAATTTTATAAGTCAAGAAACACTCACACGAAGTATCTTTTGTTTCCAGATAAGTTGGTATTGGTGTCGAAAATTAATGTACACGTTTTGGATAGTGGTCATCATATACTCCATGATAAATCTTATTCTATTATACATTTATCAGTTCGACAACTTTTCAAAGATAATAGAAAAATATTTAATGATTAACGAGAGTTTGTAAGTAAATCTATCAAGGAATATGTAAGAAAACGAATTTCTCCGATTAAATGTATTTATTACTTGTGATCTAATTTCAGACAGCAAGACTTGGGATTGGAGCCTTACCACCCAGCGGATCTATTCGTCAAACTATTAACACCCACATTGTTCTTAATCATAACTATATTACAAGTTCATTATTTCCATAAGGATTTTATGGCGTTATCGGACCCAAAGACAAGGTTAGTTAGAATTAAGAAAAGCACGATGCATGCGGGCTTATGCTCGCCTGCGGATAGTTTAAGTACGAACATGAATAAAATATAAAATTGTACTTAAATGTTGATATTGTTTCTAACAGATCAAATAGTTCAGCAGCTGCTCGACCAGAGTCGGGTAAGCCAAGTCAAGATGGGGCATCCACAATGAGAGATGATGTAAGTAGTAAGAAAAGTATAAACCTGTCGATTAACCTGTATCATTTGAACGTAATGTAATATGTTACATTGGTGTTGTCAGTACAGCGAATCCCTTTCAGTACCGTAATAATTTCGTTGCGAATGTGACTTTACGAAATAATTTTAGGGCAGTCGCCTGTTTTAAAGCTGCTCAAACTGAATGCTCCAATTTGAACAGTCAAGTCTTTTATTTCTTCGTCTGTTTTCAAATTATTTCCTTTATCAATTCAGGACGCATAATACCTTTTGAAGCTACGCTGCTGGACAGACTATTGCATAGAAAATTATATTTGAATACTTGATAACAAAGGTTAAAATAGCATACACCTTCGACCAATTTTGAGTTGACTTCAACCTAAAATCTTTTTAATGGCCTGGCCAAACGATGCCATAAAATCTTTTCTTTTTCTTGAGTCTGTCACATTTTTAATTCGGTCTGACATGTAAAGAAGATAAATAAATAAATAAGTTTTTTGTACGAAGAGAAACACAATACATTTAGTTAAACACTAAAACATGATTGTATATATGGTCGTCAAAAACCAGGTTAAACAGCTGGGTCCCGAACTAAGTAAAAAGAGACTTGTATCTCAGGAGCCGAAGTTCCTCATAAACATTGAATATTAAATGCAATCAAGTTGAAGAGACTCAGATGGCTGAATGTCATTCTGCAGTCTTGACATTACGACTCCTTATACTGCTGAGTCGGTAGAGGAGATTCTATCGAGCAATGAACAGACAAAAATAGCCCTTAAGGTGACGAACATATTTTGCACGTGACTGTGCTTACCTTAAGTCAAATATAAAGTTAAAAAATATTTTTAGTTGCCACAGTTGCCATCTGAAGATACAAACCGTTCACAAACCGGTACGGAACCGGATCAGTCCATCGAGCTGTCGTCAATACAGCCAGCTCCTACTCACTTACGTCCTCAAAGGTTGGTAAAAAAAATATTGCTTAAGTTATTACAAATTCAGAACAACCAGTACGATACCTTTAAAAATAACCTTCCACAGACAATTAATTAGTATCGTCGTAAATGCCGATATGAAATTATTTAATGGCGTGTCATGTTTAGAAAACAGATTGGTATCGGCTGCCTGTTTTAGTAACCAGAGTGCCTCAGTGTTATTGGGTTTTCTATTTAGGAATTTCTCAGCCATAACTGAAAATTATGGTTGTACTATAGGTATACCTCTGGCTAAGCCTTCGGGGAATGCAGATGTAATGTGTTTGATATTTTTTCATTTATTCCGTCACATTCTTGTTGACATAGTATCCAGTTCATATTGAATATATATCCATAGAGCATAGGCTTACAGTGTACAGCCGCGGTTGTGTTGGCAGACAGCCGTCGTCGCAGAGCGTGGCGGGGCGCGCCGAGCGCTCGTCCACGGCGGCGCTGTGGTCGCTGCTGCGGCGCGGCTGGCACGCCAGCAAGCACACGGCGCAGGGGATCATAGACTACGTCTTCATATACCTCGACTTACACCTCATCAAGATCGTTTTCATTTCCTTGATGCTGCTCTGCGTTATGAACGTTAGTAAACAACATTTCATTTTCACGTATAAAAGTGATAACTAATAGAATCTAACGAGACCAGAAGTATGGCTCGACCATTTTCGAAGATCAACATCGCTATAGCAGATACAGATAAAGAGCTATCTTAAGCAGTCAAAACAAAATTACATTTGACACATTTTAATCTTTTTCGGTCTTTGTGTGACAAGATTATCATCATTAATCTTCGTCATCATTTTAAGTTTCGTTTCTCATTGGAAGAGTCTGAATTGGGAAAGGAGGATGGGCAAAAATGTATGGAAGCTGGTACCCGAAAAGCAATGGCAACCAATAAAAATAATTGGTATACAGTTTTAAACGTCTAATAATGAAGGACAATAGTCGGAAAGGGGGACAGTCTCAGTTCACTGTCCGTTCAGAGATGTTAATAATGAATGTTAATGTTAAAGGTTGTATATCTTTGAACGGACACCGAACTACTTAACAACTATTGTTCTACATAATTAAACCTTTAAAACTATACATAAATTATTTTTATTGGTTGTTATTCGTTTTCGGGTACCAAAACAGCCATCCTCCTTTGCAGGCTAGTTTTCAATACTTTATTATTTTCATTATTACAGGTGTGCGCGATGCATGTCCCTATCATGTTAATGATCGCGCCAGCGTTGTGGTTCAATGCCAGGAAACAACGAGTTTGCGTACTTTTTATATCGACACTAATAAGTGTCTATTTTATGGCTAAGATGGTCTACCAGATAGATTATATCAAACACTCTAATTTTGATGTCAAATGTTCCGAGGAAGACGTAAGTACTGAACCAACAAATATTAGATGAAATATTGATGTATTTTGTTTTTGTAATGTTTTATTTTTATTAAATATTACAGAGTTCTGAAAAAAATACCTCGATATATAACAATGCTGAATGGCTAGGATTTACAAAGGCTACACCAATGAAACCGCTAGTGTCTATACTCAAGGGATACATAGGCCTTTTAGCCGTTTTCACTTTTCATTCTCTGGTGATGTATAGACAAGAATCGCTCAGGTTTGAAAACTTCCACTTAAGTACTTAAGTTGAATTATGTCGACATAAATATTGATTGAATGTAAATTATATGTTAACAGATCGTCAGGGAGGTTACCAAAAGAAAGGACTAAGACAATATTTACTGAGATAACGCGCAAGGAAGCGGACATAGACTTGGTGCACTGTATCAAGTATCTAATAAATTATGGATTCTATAAGTTTGGTGTGGAGGTTAGTTGTGCAATTTTTTTATTTTTTTTAAAAGAACACCCGATCTAACATAGTGACTTTAGGCTGATCTTTTTATTGCAAATAATTAAATAAATACTACCCAAAGACAGTTTTGTTGGAAGCTTACGCCATAGCACGCCCACGCAAATGCCATTATTACTTGATACTGGTAGTAAAGATCAGAAAATTCTCTCTTCAAAAACTTTGAAAGTGCTGAATGAAAGTTCTTCTATTTTCCATGCTTCTTTTCAACTTAATTATTTCTTTGAAATTAATTCTTTCTAATAGCGTTATACGGGTCGCATCATTAGTAATTTTGCTTTAAATTATTAGTCAAAACAGTAACGTTTTTTGTTTTTGTTTGACGTACTTTTATTGTAATGACGCTTAAATAAGTTGTATTTTGTAACATGTTTGCTTTATTACAGATAACAATGATATGTCTAATGGGAGTGATTGGTTCTCGTATGGATCTGTACGCGGTGCTGTACGCAGCCTGGCTGCTCACGTTGGTGTCAATCAAGCGAGTGGCGCAGGCCAGGCTGTGGCCCGCATTCACAGCCTGTATCACCATCCTGGTTCCCCTCCAGTATATGATAGCTGTGGGATTCCTGCCGCAGTTCTGCGTTACTTACCCCTGGGTGGCCGACGATTCGGTAACTATAAGTTCTCGTGTTTAATGTCAGAAATAATGAGATTTAATGTTAAACTTTATTTTGTGTGCCACGTTAGTTCATCGACTGAAAAAATAAAATTCTTTACTATTACGTAGATAGGTAACTTTGATCCATTTTTAATATTCAATTCAATTCAATTCAAAATATTTTATTTCACATAAACCTACAAGGGCACTTATGAAACGTCAGAAGCTAGGTGCACGGTTCCAATTGGTCGTTTCCTATGGAGAAGAGCCGGCAAGAAACTCCACGGTTACTCTTTTAAAAATAAATGGTATTTACAATCTTTTCGAGTTACAGTGTTTATAGGTATGAGAGGACACTGTAGGCCTATCAATATAGTCATACTTTCGCACCCGGTTAATCGGAGTGAATCTACAGCTTAGTTTTTGTTTACCCTAAACCTCTTAATGGGTCATTGTACTTAATCATCATTATGAACAAGGTTTACTAAGGGATGACCCTGAAATCGAAAAAAAAAACAAAGAATAATCTTTAAAAATGTTGCTTTCAGAATTTGGTATGCATATTTTTATTCATGTCTAAACGCTTACTTTAGTGGTTGCTGGTTATATAGCAGCCGGAACCCCAATAATCACTTTACCTAAATGTAATCACGTTTTACTGCCTGCACGGCGGAAGAGAAAGATAGAGTGTGACTGACTGTATTGGAACCAATTTTTTAAAACGTTTTGATTTTTCATTTACACCCCTTTATTTTTTCCGTCCTTAGGAGCCCTTCAAAAATTTATTCAATATGGTGAGGATATTTACTATAAATGTAGATTTGTGTTGTAGTATTTGTAATCACAACATTAAGCCCTAATAGTTCGATGTAGTTTTGCCGCGTACTTTAGTTTAATTTCTGTACTCATCTTATAATGGGTAGCATTATTGATAGACTGTTTGTCAGCGCTTACGTAATTATTATTTTCCTTTCGATATCGATCACTATTCAGATAATTTGAATAATTTTGCAAGCTCTAATTCACCGAACAGCCCTCTACGTTAGGAAACTGTAAATCTATTTTTCAAACAGCATCATCGTTAGAAGACATTTGTTAGAAAAGCAAATTAAAAACATCTCTTACTACTAAAGAGCTTACTGGTGATAACGGGCCACAGACACTTTGTAGAAAATTTAGAAAACGTCGATATTAATCTTGCAGTAGGACCACCTAGGCTAGAAAACTTGAAATCTCACCAAAAATGTAAAAAAGACAAAATTCTCAATTTCGTTGGCTATAAAAAGTATTAAGATCTAAAATTGACAAAATTTCAAGTAAAAGCAGCAGTTAACAATAAATAGTACCGACTCCAAATATTTACTTCTGTCTGTTATCAATACAAATCTTACAAAAACTGAAAAGGAGGAGAGAACAAAATGTTCTTCATGACTAATAACTACACACACATATGTCATTAGACAGGCATTTTTTTATATAATGCAATAATCAATAACTAATATGGCAGCTCATTTCACCTCGATGGGTTGGGTAGTAGCCATTCAGGGGTTCCGTTATCTAGCGCCCAGCTCCTTCATCAGATAAGCTCGATGTTACCATACTATTTTATTATCATCGGATTGCACACATTTGCAAATATTCAAACCAAGACCAGTAGAAGTGAATAACTCTCCGTCCAGGGTGCTACGAGACATTGCCATCACTTATACACAGCGATTTGAAATGGCGAATGATTTAATGTTTTATTGATAGATAGATCGTTTATGCACACAAAAAACAGCACAACATACAAAAGCACGATTAAATATTGACTAATTAGCTATTAGAAAATAGCTGCAAGGTGCCAATATACAATACAAACAAACAAAAATAAAAAAAGAAGAAAACTAGACGTTGTGATGACACTATTGGCTATGACACACTTTAAAATAATGGATCAACGAACATAAAAAAGTGCGGTGTGCGTCAGGACCAGCTTCCAAACATTTTTGCCGATTCTCCTTTATCCAGTAAAATTTTATGATCACTAAAAGCCAAGACTCACAGCAGTTTTGTCTGATAAACATGCGTATTTGTTATTGTTTACTTACAATTATGCTAAATCAGCTTTCAAAATAAGTAATATGTTTCAGCAAATGAAACATATCCGTACATGGATGTTCCTTCCTTACGCCGAGTCGCCGCCGCACGCGTTCAAGCTCATCTTCGATTTCTTTCTACTAGTCTTCGCCACTCGACAAGTGAAAGTGTTCCGTGTAGAAAAGATTGCGAATCCAAATTATCCCGGAGGATCGAACAGCGAAAAAATTGGCAATGATTGGGAGACGCCGAACTTCGTTAATCCTGTACCAGATTTCCTTAGTTACGTTGGGTAAGTTAGTTTGGACAATGATGGACAGGTTAAGCCCTTCGCTGGTTCAGCCTGAATTGCAAAAGTATGTGAACCCTTCCTTTTTTGCAGTTTGACACTGAACTGACAAGACATATCGTCCATCTTATGAATATTGAGCGAAGAAGGGACCGTCTAAAGTAAAAGGACCCTATTGGTTCACTTTCATCTGCTCCCTGATTTTAGACTTAACTTCATAACTGGAATTCATCTAATTTGTCTAATATCGTGCCTTCAATATTTTACTCACCTCATATTATTGGCCAATCCCTGATTTAAGAATAAAAAAAAATATTTGTGTTTGTTCCAGGACATGGCTTGATGTGGTCAAGCGCATGGTGTTCCTGGGAATGCTTTGGGTAACGCTTGCGATCATGTTTATGACCGGCACCAACCGAGTGAACCTTTTCTCTATGGGATACCTCATCGGCTCCTTTATATTCCTGTGGCAAGGAACCGACTTCTATTTGCGCCCCAAAAGCGCTATATTAAAATGGTGAGCGAAGTCTTGAAAACTTACTTGACTTAGTTTCTTTAACTTCTATTTCTTTGGTTTTAACTTATGAGACGTCGTAACACATGGGTTCGATGATACGTATGTTGTTCGTATATATTATTAAGATTCTAAAATGCTTATAAAATAATATTTTTGCGTGTCCTCAGGGGGTTTTGAAATGATTACTGACAGAACTTTTCTGGCGGGCGTGTTTCTACTTTTTTTTCATATCTGTGGTCTGCTTTGTAAAATGGTGAAAGGCCGGTACGGTCATCCGTGAGATGACCATGTACGAAAACCGCTTTTACTGCTAATAAGTAAAGACACTGTCAAGCAAGCAAATATTTTCCGGACTGATGTATTAACGTTTTACATGGTGTTACATCATCAGGTGGTCGTGGCTGGTACGTTACAATGTAGTAGTGGTGGTAGTGAAGACCCTGCTTCAGATCCCGGGTTGCATCTTTAGCACGGTGATGCAAGAACATGCGTGTTGGCTGGTCCAGCTCCTAGGTATAGGCTGTGTCGACAAGTTCGCCGGCGGAAACATACGGCATTTTCTTAAGATGGATTATACTAAAGTAAGTAAACCGTTTTTTGCTAAATATATGCGAACTAACGTCGCTGGCGCGGCATTCCAAAATGCCAAGTGAAAAAAAATCAATGACAGTTTCTTTACCTATCCCATCCCAATCCCCATATAGGTGTTATGATGTCTAATGACGATATTTATTGTTGTAGGAGACAGCCTGTTCTGTTCCCCAAGAAGATATAGGATTGGCGTGGGACGGAGTTTGCTTTGCTTTCCTTATACTGCAACGAAGGCTCTTCCATAGTTTCTACTTTTACAGAGTCATAGACGAAAGCAAAGCCACAACTGTGCTCGCTTCAAGGTAATGCCAGCCATTCTGTAGGGCAAAAATTCATAAAGATTATTTTAAAAGGAACCTAAAAGGTAAAAGTACCATGGAGGTACTAAATAAAGCATGTGTTTATCTTGTAGAGGCGCAGAATTAATAGAGGAGCTCCGTCAAAAACAGATGTATGTACAGGAGGAACAAGAGTCAAAAATCCTAGACAAAATAAAAATAAAAATGGAAAGAATAAAGGCAAACCAGATAAAAATACAAGGTGCCTTGACCAAGGAACCGGGCCACCACGATATAGGTATAATTTTATTGTCTTTTATTTTATATTGAGAATGGCCGCGATCACACCAAACGTATGGTCGGCCGCCGACTGTGAAGTTGTATGAAAAACAAAGGACAGTCAGTCGGCGGCTGAAGTTGTTTTTTTTTGTACTGGACGCTCACAGTTGGCGGCCGAGAAGAGTCTGTTCGAATTCTTGTTTCCAATTTGATGTTATTTCAATTTAATGAAAATCAACTTTATGTAAATGTGTATTGAGTTGATTTTTAGAATGACAAGTACTATTGAAAAAGTCATAAAAATGTTTGAAGTTGTAGCGAAAATTGAAATTGATGTGCGGTATTATAATGTTTTTTTTTTATTGAGTTTTTGTCATAATACTTCTACGTTGATTAACCTCATGTTCTTCCATTAATTTATGTCGATTAAAATACCAATCTCGAATGTGGAAGATCAATATTGCGCTCAATACGATGGTAATATCATACATAATAATGCATCAATCATGTTATGAGAAACTGTGGGACAACAACGCGTCACTGGCCAGAAAAAAAGACCAATAGCTCCGTTCATCAGGATCGAGCGAGGTATATAATACTTCCGTGACCGTTTCCCTCGCGCACTCCCGGAGCAGACGAGGAGGAGGAGACGATGGCGGGCGAGTCGGAGCAGGTGCCGCTGGTGCGCGGCGACTCGGACTCGCGCGGCTACCACACGCCCGACAGCCCCGCCTCGCCGCGCGGCTTCCACACGCCGCTCAGCGAGCCGTCCGCGCCCGCCTCGCCCGCGCGCGCCGCGCCGCCCGCGCCGCCCGCGCCGCGCCTGCCCGCGTCGCTGGCCGGCCCGCCCTCGCCCTCCTCGGCGCTCATGACCGTGTCGCTGGACGCCTACTTGGAGCCGCGCCGCATCTCGTTCGAGTCGCCGCCGTCGTCGCTGCTGCCGCGCGCGCCCAGCCCGGAGGAGTCGTACCCGGTGTTCTCGCCGCCGCCCGTGCGGCGCCGCCACACGGCGCCCAGCCCCAGCGCGCTGCAGCGCCAGTCCGTGGTGTCGCAGTCCAGCCGCGCCGAGCCGCACTCGCACCACACGTGTAACCGCTCCCCGCGCGCACCCGACGTGTGTCGCAGCGGGCCTTTGTTGTTTAATCACGATCAGTTGAACATACACCGACTGTTGCACTTTGTATAAAATGTAAAGCATAATTTTTCGTTGATATAAACTTATTTTACATATGTTTTTCCCTTCCGTTTAGGAATAGAATCAGGTTCTGAGGGGCTGCGTAGTCGTCGCGTGTATACAAAGAGACACGATGGTAAATATTCGTGCCGTTCTCTCGGGTGTGGGAGGTGTTTGTTACTTTGTGCTATCACACTGTGCGCTGGTCGTTCAAACTAAACCTGAAGACATAACATTTCTTTGTGTAAATTAATGACTCCAACATAGTCATTTATTTACATATCAAAAATACTCTTTCTTATTTCATTTGACTATAGTAGAATGGACGCCAATAATGTTAACTGTGTTACAGGTCTCATGAACTTCGAATTACAACGATTTAGTAATATTTACAAGTAGTTACAAAAAGACCTATCATTCAGGTCAAATCCGGCTATATTTATTATGTCTTGACCAGCTGTGTTGTCTATAAATACCAATTACAGCTTTATTAATAATTTCCTGATTTTGGGTTCCTAACTGTTTAGAATGTTGATATTAATACCCGTTAATGTTAAATCACTCTGTGATAAAAGCGGATGGTGTGCGAGCTGCTGTTGAGTAATGCTTTTCTCTTGTAGCGCGGGGCAGACCATCGTATAGGCCGCCAGCAAGCCATCAGAAGGGTAAAGTTCTTGAACCAGGCTCGCTATGAAATCGTATTGCGTTACTAACCCCTCCTCGGCTTCTCGGTGATGGTATTTAGGCAAATTGCAACGCCATGGCGGGAACTGTCTTGTTTTTAAATAATGTATAAAACATGTACATTTTGTGTTACAGTTGAATGTTGTAAATAAATAAACCTAAGACAGAATGCGCCGGTTGTCGGCTTTAGTTGTGTTAGCGCGCCTGTTTGTGCCATAGTCGAATGTCTGCATGTTACTGCTATGTTTGTCTCTAACCTCACTACGTGCATGTTGCGTGGTTATGTCTGCAATAACACTTTGTTTTGATTCACTAATTTAGCACAGTTAATTTTACTATTAAAGATACAATCGACTACTGTTGTATTCATTATTTTAAAAAAAACTATGTTATTTTTAAAGCTTGCGCTAAATAAACGTTACTATGTAGCAGAGCTTATTGCAACTTCTTCAAAATAGGCGTAACTAGAGATTGTTGATGTAATTTGAAACTTTTTGGTAAATAAATTGAATGTTAGTACAGACGCCAGCACGTCAACCTACTATGAATGATGTAACCAATATTTTGTAAGAATATTAAGATTTAAAAGAATGTCCGAGTTCCTTGCCCGTTCTTCTTCATAGGAATCTACGCTTTGGAATGAGCAACTAGCTTCATATTTCTGACTGACTGAACCCTTGACAATTCAAAAGTGCCTGTAAATGATTTAATTGAAAACAACAAAAAAAAATACAACCTGTCAAATTTATTTAATAGATTTTCAACTTTATCGCTAAAGCTTAAGGTTCAAAGTTGATTGAGAAAATTTGACAGTTTCGGGTAGGTTGATGTGCTGGTGTCTGATAATAACAACATTTTAACCGTTTTAACTTTATATAAATTACTTACCGGTAAAAGTTACGCCTATTTCGTTTGAAAACTGTGTTTTCATATATTTTTGTACTTACAGCTGTACGTTCCGGGGACTATTACATGTTCGACGAATTCGATGATACGGAGATTCATATGAAAGATGACGATTCGAGCTCAGACGAGGAAGCCCCTCCCCGACAAATGGGAATTGGCCAGGTCAGTTACTTTGTGACAATTGGGGTTCTTCTTGGGGGTAATCAGCGGGAATATGGAGGATAAATCTCTTTTACTGGTAAATTCTGATATTTGAAAAGTAAACAAAAAAGAAAGTGAGTTTTGGAAATACTTACTATAGGTATATGACGAAATTTGTGTCCGGGTCATGAATTGCAAAGAAAGTCCCGACAGTTCTTTTTCCCATAGTCCTGCTGGTTACCATTATAAGAAAGTGTTGTGGGTGACGGTATACGCGTTGTGATTTGTGGGTTATGCTATATCTAAGAGAACATTGTCATCAGTATTCGTGCTTGCGCCTATCACAATGCACAAACAAGTGCTTGTACTCCTTTCGGACTTTTCAGTAGCATTTTAGTCACATAAATAACACAAAATTATGGGAACACCAGACAGAAACGAAAATTTAAAGGATACTGAGAAAGACAATGTTTTAAAATGATGTACCTACTGTGTTTTGGTAATAAGCTAAGCATGTTCCATATTAGAAGTATATTGGTGACTGTTATTATACCTAGTACGTCTTGGGTGTTCCCGCATGTTCGCTTACCCTGGATACTTTTAGATAAAGCAGAATGTCATTGTCTCCGACTTAGTATAGAAGTAAAGGGAATATGATTTGTTGTAGTACAAAGTTACGTCCAGTCCGCTTAAGGTGACTAACCATAATGCCCGCGGTATTAATTATTGCACCACCATGCTACTCGAATCGGCACACGTTGTTATAGTTGTAAATTACTGTTTTAACGATCAGTCTCGACTGCTCGGAAAAGGTATCTAAAGGCAGACTGTAGAATCAAAATGAAAAAAAAAGATTGTAGGTAAGGCTATGTAAAGCAACGTGTACTGCATTCGAGTGCGTGTGAGCTCACGATTGTGTCGCGTGGGCCGAGCAGCTGCTGTCCACGATGATCAAGACGGACTGCAAGAACGCCGTGAACCTCCGCCGAGCCTCTGCGCCCAACGTTCGCTCACCCAGACGCTTCTCCCTCAGCGAACCGATCTCCTACCCGCAGGTAATGGCCCCAATGCAATCATCACACCAATAGAATTCACAGGTTTTACATCCTTGGTATGTATGTAGAGGAGTTCACATTAGATACAATGGAACAGCAAGATACAGGTTCAACGGACTCTGCTAAGACAGACGCATTTTGCAAGCCGTGTCTAAGTAATCACAAACATGATGCGTGCTAAACACGTGTGGCATACGGAAGCTCCTGAGGCGCAATTACACTGGGGTCGAGCTCTGATAGTAATTCGGGTAAACCCGAATTCGGCACTCGACATACTAATTACACTGGAATGTAATTAGCATGTCGGGAGATGTCGAAGGTAGATATACTTGCCCGAAAACAAGCATCGTTCATTTACTAATCTGTTGCCCGAATTCGGTTACCAGATCTAGTTTGATTGCGCCACTATTGTTAATTTTGTTGTACTATTTATTATAGCTTGCACTTTTGTTTTGGCTTTTGCATGGATTTTATGTTTGCATGTATTTGTTGATTTTGCTTGTTATTTTCCAAAATACGAAACTTTTCTAACACGATTTGAATTCTAGTTGTAAAAGGTAAAACTTCAAAATGTTAACTTACTTTTGTTCTTTAGTTCAGCCATGGAAATTAATTTTTCATCAAATTGACATACTACGTCAATTTGACTTGTTATAACTATTATTAACAGTGTCCATTCGCCCGTTTCGGGCGAATCACCAATAAACCGTAAAAGAATGAAGTGATTTTATTACTTATTTGATTTTGCTTGTTATTTTATAGATACAAACCTTTTCAACACTATTAGATTCTGGTTATAAAACCTAAAATTTCAAAACTTTAACTTTCTTTTGTTTTATAGTACAGTCAGTGTAATTAATTGTTCATCAAATTGAGACACTACGTCAATTAGCCTTGTTATAGCCATTTGTGATTTGATTATAGTAAACAAATTATTTCCGTGACTTTACAATTATGATTTCGCATCTTTATTTTTTTAACATAATGCTTTCTTCTGTTTAGCTTTATCCCTTATGTTGATATAACAATAAAAGCTGCTGTTATTAGATGCGTCGTAAGCCGTCCTTGCAACCAGCTCAAATGCAGCCGCCAGAACAGGATGCGGGACAGTTGACGGAAATGGATGAATTCACAGCGTTACCAGGTCAGTTCAATTAAGCATCTTCACTATTCTTCACACACTGAATGCAACAGCTTAGTAATAGAATTAAATATTATTGTTTTTTTCTTTCTTTTTATTTTATGAAATTTAAAAATGTAATCTTGTAAGAATCTAAATGAATAAACGAATAATAATAAAAGATTTGATTCCTTACAATAACAATACATGCATTATAAATAAATAAATTATATTTTTTGCAATGCATGTGCTCGAAAAGCGCTTTCTAAGCCAATTATTTTTCATTTTTTTTTAAACTGCCCCACCCTCAGAATTTCTCCTGTATTGTGGATGCGTTTACAAACATTTAAACTCACATACACAAACAGCCAGACCCGGAACAACTTGTAGGTCATAAAAATATTTGTTCCGTGCGGGAATCGAACCCGCAGCGTAGCAGTCAATCGCTTAACCACTGCACTTTTTGTGCTTTTTACTTTGCTGTTTTTTTTTACTTTGCTGTCGTTAGCCCGACGCAGTTTTTATTATTTGAGAAAAGTTTTTACGATAACGATGACGACGCGATGACGATGACGATGTTCAAAATGAAAGTCATTGTGATGGTGATGGCGATGGCGATGACGATAAATATTGTTTATATCATTTATATGCCAAGATGTCAGATGTACACATCTTAGCGACTACTCTAAGACTCGCTCGTTTTTTTATTTCCTTAATGTCATCCAATCCAAGATGGCGGCTCTGAAAATTTTCATATTTTTCTTCATGGGTGTCGTTTTCATGGTTTTTGAGGGTCTAAATTAAAAATTGAATTAAAATTATTTTGTTTCGGACCCATAACTAATCTATTTGTTTAGTATACACACGACTTAATAACTAGTGTTAGTACTAACATCTACCAGAAAAACAATCTTTTAATTACTACGCCACAGGCCAATGTATCCAATGTCCCAGTATGGGGCTGTCCCACCCATCAGCTATAGTTTTCAGGATGCTGTTTGGGCTGGCGCGTACCCTGCGCATAATGGAACCGCAGCGCTTGCGCATGATGGCGTGAAAGCCATCTATTCTCGCCTCTGCGAACATGGCGGAAGCACTGCAGTATCGCGGCAACCCCACCGACACCCTGAATGCATTATTGTATTGTACGCGCAGGGCGCTGTATGCCCTCTGCGTGTAGTTGACCCACAGACTGCATGTATAGAATGACTGGCAGTACGCTGTAAATAGAAAAGCCAAAAAGCCAATAGTGAGGTCTAAATGCCGAGATGGCGGCTACGAAAATTTTAAAATTTTTCGTCGTGGGTGTCGTTTTTATAGTTTTAGAAAGTGGTAAAGTCGATAGTGAGGTCAAAATGTAAATCCAAGGTGGCGGCTGCGAAACTTTTGTTTTTGTTTTAAATCATAGGTGAGAAGGAACTTTGTTCCCTTTGCGGGTCGGACCGAACACTTTTTTTTTCTCATAGAGGGTGATAAAAAGTAGAGTGTTCACCTCGGCAGCAACACTATTTTAAGCTCGAGTGAAGACTGAAATTTTTCAACAACAAAAAAACGGTTTTCCTAAGAATCACGCTAGACGAGAAATTACAAAGGGGACCTCATATTCTTAGACCATTAAATCGTTTTGCGTATTCCGAAGCGCAAAAGCTGAGGTGCCAACAATATTGCTTTGTTTCAGAAAACGAGACACTTGTGGACAAGATAAAGACATATATAGATACGGCGTGGGCATTCGTCTCGAGTTTCCTAGTGTCGTTGACGCGACACGTGTTGAAGTATTCCCGGGACTATCGATACGTATCGAAAACGCTCTCCATTGAAAAGAAAATACTTAAGGTATGACAGCATTAATTGCCACCCTCCGTCCGTTATATCGAGTTTAGTATTACTGATAATTTCACGGTTACATTAAACATAAAAGTTTCGACTATCGCCTGAACTCCCTTTTAAAAAAACTCCTTTTTAAAATTCAACTTGAAGAATAGAATGAATAGAAGATCCTTCTCTATAGAAGGATCTTCTATTCTTCTATTCTGTTGAATTTTTCCACCAGCTCTTATTTTCGCGATAGTTCAGGCTCAGCATAGGCTCCTGAACGATCGTATATATATATATATATATATGTAAACAAGAGCTGGTGCGAAAAGAAGGAAATTATAAACATTAAAACTGTGTTTTTCAGGAAAAAGTGGGCTTCGGCATCGGCTTAAGAGAAGGATCACAGATGATATGGGAACCACTACCAGAGACACTAGCGAGACAGTGAGTTATGGTCCTACTAAAAACTTTGAACACGCAAACTCTTTTTTTTATAACTGGGCTTCCAAGTTATTTACGAGTTTGCGACATGTTCTCTTAGGTTGTATGAGTAGTCGTTAGTAATTGGCATGAGTAAAGCCCATGCTTTCTGCATGTTTAGTATACATTTAGTTATAATATTTCGTAAGTAGATGTTGAGTACTTTTCAACGTTGTTTAAAACAGTAGAAGAAAATTACGCGGATAGGGAAAACCTCATTTCAGTAAATCATGTTTGATTGAAATGCTGTTGTCTATAGGTTTTTATTTATAGCTGTATTCAACTTCGTTTAAATCCATTTAAAAGCCATAACTTCTTACCCAAAATGTTTATCTGCATAAAATGGAAACATGGACATTACCTACCTACATGTTATAAGTATCCCTTTTCTAATCTCCCAATTTTATGAATACTTTATACACTTCTAAGATCCGCGTAAATATCTAAAATAATATAAGTAATTTTTCAAAAGTTTAATAGCTTTAAACAACGTTACAAACATAAGCTATGTATCATGTAGTCACCTAGGTTCGATTAGTAAGTAGTGTTTTGTTTGCATGCTGCCTAGTACCCGCGAAATGGAATCATTTGACCAAAATCTACTTGCACCACCAGTAGAGATGGGGTTTGTATTGCTATACTTACATTTAAAATGGTTGAGCCGTTGTAATTCGATGTTAGTAAGTTCTTTGAAAACAGGTACAATATAAATTATTTAGAAAATCCATAAATCAGTTTAAAATTACGACTTGATTTCCATAACTGGTAATAGTAGGTATTTTGTGATTATGTTAAAACCTTTAGCCATATTCATATTAGTGCTTACCCAAAGGTTCGATAGAAATCGAATATGATGGATCTCGTCTGCCGGCACCAGGAACTGTAACACAAAGGTACCGTACGTATGACCGTGGTGGGTGTTTCCAGCCGTAAGTTAAGCGAGATAAGTGTTCCCGAGATCCGGATATTGGCGCCTAGTATGGAGCGCGGGCTGGACGCGTCCCCGCCGCCGCGCCGCCCGCGCCTGTCGCTGTCCAGTGCGTCTTCGCACCACCAGTCCGACGACGAAGATGACACGTCCGAACATGAGAGCGCCTTTTCCTTGCAGTCGTCCCCGAGGTGCAGTGGCCCGCTAACAACGTTCACTTGTACTGTCGATCTTGTCGTACTTACAATAACGTATAGAATCGAATGATGCTCCGTCAGTCTTGCAAAGAAGTCGATCCAATGTGGTAATAAATTCTAGATTGTGATGAACGATTCGCAGTACAAGTCTCGTTGAATATTATCGTCGCTTGCGATGGGCTTTTGCTATACTTTTTGTCGATTTATATATCAACTTATAACTTATGTAAAAACTTATTTCTCTCACATATCAATACGTCAAGTTGTCGCAGCTTTTATTGTATTTTTATTACGTTTTCATTCTTGGGAACGGTAAGTGTGATGAAATTAATAATATGTTTGTAACGTGTACTTGTCAATGTGAATATGGAGAGCACGTGAAAACTATGCATACGTAGCATGTAATATATTTTTTTTTAAAGAATACAATATTCCTTTTTTTTGTTGTTCTTAAAAAAAAACTGCAACTTTCTTAAAAAAACTACACTACACTTAATTGTGTTTACGTTGCGACTAGGTCGCATGTCGTTTCGTAAACAAATATGTTTTTTGAATATATTTATATTTTTATATTTATTTTCCTACTATTAGTTCCACGAGTTATAATATTTCAAAAACAATTTCTATAAATGCATTCAAACTTATGTCAAGGATTTAATCCTATCCTCAATCAACTCAGCATATAGCAGTGCACTGCTGGACATAGGCATCTCCAAAGTCGCGCCGCAGCACCTTGCCCTCCGCCTTCCGGACTCGTTTGCCCTACCGGCCATTGGTCTATCGACAACTTCGATCAATGTTATTGATCGAAGATCGACAAGCAATTTTTGATTTATTTATTAAAAATCTCGTAATTATCACCATTACAGCTAAAAATGTGTAAACTTTATACATATTATATAATCAGTGCCACTTTCGTGAACCTCAGCAGGCTGGGTGAAATATATACAGGGTGAATTTTTGAGATGGGGCAGTAAGGGTAGCTACCTTAACCATTGTAGCTACAGGACAACGGTCTTAGGAGACTGTCCTTAAGTTTTTGAAGCTTTTTAATCTGCACTCACAGATTTTGAAAAAAAAATACAGTCAGCAAGAAAATAGGCAGTTTTCACAAACAACTTTTTTTGATTCCAATCTATCCTGTTTCTTTTAAGGATCAAAAAACTCTATTGCAGCAACTGAGGTTTGAGTACTAGAAAATTCAGAAATCGCAAAAAAAAAACTTTTCCATACATTTCATAGGAAATGACACTCCATCCTACTTTTCACGAACGATGTCCATCCTTCGTGAAAAGTAGGATGAAAATAAACAGAAAAAATTAACTTCGAACGAATACGCGTACCGTTACTGCCCCATCTCAAAAATCCACCCTGTATATGTATTAACAACTAGCTGACCCGAAAGACGTCCTGTCCAAATTTAAGAATCCCATAGAAAAAAGGACGTTCAGTTTTTCCCGAATTTGAAAACTTTCCAGGAAACTTTTGCAATTTTTATTTCCACTAAAACCTAATTCGAACTATTACGTTCATTTTAAAACAAAAAATAGCCAAATCGGTCCAGCCGCTCTCAAGTGATGTGCTTACCAACGCATTTCATTTTTATGTTAAGAAAAAATATGGAGAGCCCAACTCTGCAAGCTATGTCAGTAATTCCAGTTGTTTTACGAATAATTTCATTTCGGAGATTATCGTTCAAAGAAACTCCGCGTATAGCCCGTTCCATAGCGCGCTCAGCGACCTTAAATTTGTTGCCCAACCCGTCGCTCAGTGTCCACGTTTCGGCACCGTCTTATTCGCACCCCCTGTCCCATCGCTACCGTGACCACTACCTTGACTAGGAATAGCGGGACCACCGGGAACTGGGGGTCGTTATTTTGGCACTTTATTCACCACGCTAGGCAAGCGGATTGGTGACCGCAGAGCCAATCCTTTCGCAACGATAACGCATCCCATCAGTTTATAAAAAATAAATTTAAATTTGCAGCAGCAACGTGACTGCACTGGAGGGCCAGGACGACTCGGTGTTCAAACAGGATCGCTCGCCACTCGTGCACCTCGGCTACGCGCTGTGGTACGCCGTGCTGGCGCATACCGACATAGTGTGCTATATCATGGTTTTTATTAATCAGGTAATGTGGAAATACTATTGGTTAATACAGTTTTAAGCAGTGTGAGCAAAGTAGCGTTAAAACTAGTGAGACAAATTCTTATAACACGACAATCGAGTTCTGCGGTCGTGAAATCGTTTTTTTGTTCTATAGAATCTCCAGCTCAAAGCACTTTTCGGGTTTAACTCTGGGAGTCCCGTCTCATCTTACTCTGGTAATCCAGTGTGGATGGCAAGCATAATTAGTAAATTGAAATTACAGATACAATCAGCAACAATATTATCAATACCTCTCCCTCTGATGGTATTCATGTGGGGAACGCTCACCATTCCGCGACCTACAAAAACGTTTTGGGTAACGCTGATCGCATATACTGAGGTATGTAACACAAAAATATACTATATATAAACGTAAAAAAAAGTAACCCGGCTTCGCACGGGTAGCACTAAGTACTTATCTACGGCGCACTCACCTACCCACCTACCCAACCTATCTACCTACCTACCCAACCTATCTACCTACCTACCCTACCTACCCAACCTATCTACCCTACCTACCTACCTACCTACCCTACCTACCTACCCTACCTATCCTACCTACCTACCCTACCCTACCTACCTACCTACCTACCCTACCTACCTACCTATCTACCCACTTACCCTACCTACCTACCCACTTACCCTACCTACCTACCCACCCTACCCACATACCTAACCTACCGGGATAAAAAGTATCCTATGTCCGTCTCCTGGTTCTAAGCTACCTCCCCACCAATTTTCAGCCAGATCGGCTTAGCCGTTCTTGAGTTATAAATAGTGTAACTAACACGACTTTCTTTTATATATTATGTATATTTAGTAATCTGTAATAGTATGTAACGTTTATAGTGCAAGCATGGCAATCGTAGAATTCTTGTTTTTAAATTTTATATGGGTTAAAGATCTGAAATAAACGAATTTTATTTATTATTTATTTGTATATATAGATATATATAGTATGTATATGTACTCTTCGACTTATCCGTCATGTTATATTCGCAGGTAATAGTCCTCATAAAGAGTATGTTCCAATTCGAGATTCTGCCGTGGAATCAGAAGTTAATACCTGATAACATGCCGTTTACTGCGCCACGCATCATTGGTATAGAGAGGAAATTCAATTACGCTCTCTATGACCTTCTTTTGCTGCTCATTATTTTTTTGCATCGGTAACTATCGAGATTTGTTATAAGTTAAGTAAGGGCAAGGTAAGTTAGGGCAGACTTAGATTGCGGTGTATCGCTTTGATGTGAACCAATTTGCTTGCAGCTTTTCCAATGGTTTGCCTTGACCCTTATTCTTCCTACAAAATATAATTTGATCGCTAGGACAATGGAATACATCAAATTACGAAATACACAGTATGTTTTTATATTCAGATTTATGCTGAAATCGCTGGGGTTATGGAAGGAATCAACGCCTGAAATTGAGTTAAGAGAAGACATGGAGTATCCACTGAATCCTGAAGATACTCAGTTAGTGGCAGAAGGTCACATCAATGAAGTAGGACGGAAGTATGTCATGTTGCACGACCAGTCAGGCCCGTGAGTTTCCTTTTATACCTACTCCCCTGAATGTT
The DNA here is from genome assembly GCA_963853775.1 of Xanthia togata. Lineage (NCBI taxonomy): Eukaryota > Metazoa > Arthropoda > Insecta > Lepidoptera > Noctuidae > Xanthia > Xanthia togata. The sequence continues at coordinate 19,488,455 of OY970798.1, read as the reverse complement.
GTGTTAACGTTGGAATGACAAAACGACAGTTAATTAAAATACTGGCAATATTTGATAGTTACAAAATAGGTAAGTACTCCTCTATGCACTAGGCATAGGAGTATTTTGTAACTACCAAATAAATCTTTAAAATTTGAATATACTTTAATGATTTTTGTACGTAGACGGGATTTATTGTCGTCCGTGGGGATGTATTGCTTATACATAAGTAATATATATCTTCTAGTTGCATATGAAATTATCGTAATAAAACGACAATAACCTTGCCTCGTATTCAAGAATACCTGCAGTACTTACCTCTTGCAGAATAGCAGACGTCCGATACATATTTTACACTTAAACTTGAAATGTGGCCAGCAACATGTTTCAACGCAAAAAAAAATTGGCTTGGTACTCGTTTCGAACGAGAATTGTTTAGGTGAATCGTTTTCGCGTACGTTTTCAATTTTAATAGTTTTTGCGTAGTTGATTCACACGAAAGTAGGTTCGTAGAACAAACTTAATTTGTGTACAAAAGGAGGATGTCCAAATCGTACCTGACGAGGAGGTGATGGCGAAATTATTATTTATTTATTTACTTTATTCTTACTCTATTTATATTTTAACTTTTCGTAGTCAAAAAACCGGCCAAGTGCGAGTCGGACTCGCGCACGAAGGGTTCCGTACCATTATCTATAAAAATGGCAAAAAAAAACATGTATGTTGTATGGGAGTTCCCCTTATTTATTTTTTTAGTAATTGTTGTTATAGCAGCAACAGAAATACATCATCTGTGAAAATTTCAACTATCACGGTTCATGAGATACAGCCTGGTGACAGACGGACAGACAGACAGACAGACGGACAGTGGAGTCTTAGTAATAGGGCCCCGTTTCACCATTTGGGTACGGAATCCTAAAAAGGTACAAAAGCGGACGCGGGTATTATTAGAATAACATGTTCAGAACGCACCTATGGACGATAATTTCGCAAATGAATGGCTTAATCAAAGATTATAATTATCCACGTTTTTCTGAATAGTAATTGAAAGTGGCGATTCGCCTGAAATTCTGGCAAGCATTTCGTGCGGAACGACTACTAAGCCAAAAATGTTATTGTAGAAATGTTTTACAACTTTTGCTTTCTAAAACACGGTACTTAGTGATGACAATGGGGCGAATCATAATGTTATCATCTAGTTTGAATATCTGTGACGTCGAGGGCAGCAGTGGGTAGCTAGCCGGCGGTAGAACATATGTAGTAGCGCGTAGAGGGGTTCGGATAGTACATAGCGGGGTGTGCGGATCAGACAGTCGTCACCGGCTGGTGGACCGGCTGTACCACGTGCAGGCCACCATCACGGAGGCCATGCGCGAGCTGCAGGCGTCGCGCTCCGACCCGCGCGTCACGCACCTGGTGTGGGAGCGCCTGGGCGCGGCGCGCCGGGCCGCGCGCGCGGCGCTGCGGGCGCGCCCGCGCCGGGCGCCGCTGCGCCACCGCTCCGTGCTCCTGGCGCTCAGGCGCAAGATCCGCGACGCGCGCTCCAAACACATGACCAGTCGCACCTCGTCCCAGTACGTCGCGTGCTACTGAACTACTATAGAACTTGCGATGTGATATTGTAAATTGTATGTAGATACACACATATAGCGTAATCATATACTTTGTAAAGTAAAAGCAGATCCTTCTAGTAAGTAAATTAATGTATCCCATATCTTTGTAAGTAGGTATTACGTAAATAATAATGTAATGTCTCGTTTTATATCATATAAAAAGTTATAAGTACAGCTTTTGGCAGTCAGTCGGCACAGCCAATCGAAATATACAAAAAGCTCGTTGCAAAGTATCATTAAGATTTTAGTCCCGACAGTAAGTATAGCTTATTATTATGGTAGCAAAACTAAGTCTCGATTCTAATTTTGTTCCTTAATACATTTAATAGCCAATGTAAAATCAAATAGTTACTACTGCTAGCATTGTAAAATCGATTTAAAAATAGCAAAAGTATGTATTTAGGTAATTAGTTTAATTACAATTAACACTTTGCGGGACACCAAACGCCCCCTGACGTAATAACAATACCTACAACTTCTATTGCGTCTCGTTCAGTGTCCTTCAACCGGTTAACGATCCTAACTAATATGTAACTATAAATGCGAAAGTAAGTTTGATTGTTTGTTTCGCATTCACGCTAAAACTGTTGAACAGATTTAGGTGAAATTTGGCACATGGGTAGAACATGACCTGGATTAGGACAGGATACATTTTATCCCGATATTCTCACGGTATCGATATTGATAAGGGTGAAACCGCGGGGCGCAGCTAATACTTTATAAAAATGTATTGTATGTATGAGTATAAATACATATAAACATGTTTTAAGAACAAAATTATTAATACTTATAATAATTCATAATTCGTATTTTGTAGAGCTGAGGAGGAAACGACCAATATCGCAAATAGGAGAGAAGCTGGCTACAGCAGCAGACCTGCAGCTCAGTACGGTGAAAACGAGCCGGGGCCCTCGAAAGGGACGGAAGACGATCACTACAAGTATGTACCTAAATATGCATGGTACCGGGAAAACGTTCCATTTCCATGTTCACGTAACTTCATGACAATACAGTGGGATTAGATTTATGAGAAATGCGTTCTTAGGAACCACGTCGATTAAGTATATTTTTATAATTTATTTTGTCAATATACTCTAGTGATTTGATGCGTATGTCCATAGGTACACTCAACGAAGTGTAGTTTTGACATAGCCATTAAATTTATCACTGGCGCAGTAACATTAACATTTATGCTGGTATTTATATTGTTTTCCGACTTACACGCTGGCGGAGTCGTTGTCATAGCTAAATCTGAGATTATTCTAATTTTACTAAAACTATGTGTTTTGGTATTTTCAGCGTACACGATGACCAAGAACCGATTATTGCTGTGTCAACGACATTAGAAGAGACGTACAAGCATTACCCGGAAGTGATGCTTTTGTCGTAAGTACAGGTTTTACTGAACAGCTCCAAAAGTTCGTCAACTTCATCAATTAAATAATTTTATATATTGTGAAATTCGAATTATAAACCTCAAAACGAGTTTATATTGACATACAAGATATTATAACACTTTTCCTCTAACAAAAAATGTTATAAAACATTTTTTTAACCAGTAATATACAGGGGAAATCCAAGAAGTTAATATCACCAAGGAGTTTCCATCAATTACTTTTGTCTAATGGAACGCATACGCGGGTTTTTCATTTTATAGCATTACAAAAAAGTTTTGATTAGTGATAACACTTCGAAAAGTAAGTACATACACTGCCGGCTGTCGAGTTTAGTTCTCATTTTCAGTTACATAAGATAATGAACTAAACGCGAAATAAAAGTGGGCTCTCTTGCAGCGCTGGTGGTCAATTATTATTTTTCTTACTCTTTTCACTGCAGGAAAACCTTTTATTCCCACGGGGAAAATCAAATACAAAGCAGGCGTGGATGCTACCGGCCAATTAATCGATTAAAAAGAAATCCTTTATTTATGTAAAATTATGGTCACCTCACAATATTAATGGATGTTTGTATGGAAAAATTTAAATGGTCAATATCTTTGAAACTACGCAAAGTTTCTCCGTCACAATTTCAGGTTATCATTATCGTCCCCGTCACAACATTTTGAACACATTTCGAAGGTCGTAGATCATCAGGCAGTGGAGATACATGTGTCCAGCCATCTTGAACTCAGGTTGGCTGGACATTAAGTTTTTATTGATTTCTCGTAAACCCTTACATGTGACGCCATAAATCAAACGTTATTACTGTCACACATTGCGTCACCAAGTATTAGTAAAGGAACCATATTCGAAAACGCCCCCGTTATTGAGATTCGGAAGTGCCAGCCATAAGTTTTATACGTAAATTCAAGATGGCTGGACACAGATTTTTGCATTTTTCTACTAAACCACTGTACTTATCACAAAACTTTTAGCTCGGTGCCCGTCACAAATTTATGTGACGCCCGTTGATATGCAAAAAGTCGTCAAAATCACTTCCGTTACCGAGATTGAGAGACCAGCGAAAAGTGGTTTTTCAAGATGGCTGGACACGTTTCCGATCGATTATCTAAGATTCTGTAGCGTCACAAATTCTGAAATAAGGGTGTTTAGCCGTCACATAAAGTGACCTATTGACCTAGTTAAATGCAAGCTATTTTGAAGATTTGTCCAGCCAACCTGAGTCACATTTATTTAGTAGGTTCACTCCCAATGTATGAGAGTAGATAAAGTAGTGCTAGAAAATGCACATAGCGAGGTATTAAAACACTCGTGTGATACTATTAAAAAGTTTTAATACGCCTCATTATGCAACAGTTTCATAAACTACTATGATCTGATATAAATCCAAATGTCAAGTACAAAAACAGCAAAATCCATTTAAGTTTTGTATTTTTATTAAATATTATCCAGATAAAGATTGATTAAATACCTTCAATATATACCCAGTAATGTATTTAATTATATTAAACAGAGTTTCGATTCAGCTTTATTTTGCACTATACAACAATTTCTTGTTTTGCCATGATTTGTTAAAAAATGGATATTGCTGTTTTTGCTTTTATACGATTCAAATGGTAAATCTAGATAGAATAAAACTGCTCATTTGTACAATGTTTTATCTTCCGCAGCATAAAGCGCTACCTGCGTCCGATGCACCGTTTTTTCCAGCGCATGTTAGCGCCGGGAGCGAGGGTCACCGCTGACATATACGCTTATATGTTCCTGTGTGACTTCTTCAACTTCCTTGTCGTTATTTTCGGATTTGCCGCGTTTGGGGTAAGCCTGATATCGAAGTGTACTTAAATTACTTTACTGCAAAAAGTAAACATTTTTGGCTTCTTAAAGATCAGCCTCTATCAGATCCAAATCTACTTTTGAGCTAACAGTACCTATATTAATGAAAATGATATTCGTTCTCCAGACGCACCAAGGGGACGGCGGCGTACAAGCGTACTTGGAAGAGAACAAAGTGCCGATCCCCTTCCTCGTGATGTTGATCCTTCAGTTCGCGCTGATCGTCATCGACCGAGCGCTGTACCTGCGCAAGTTCATGCTCGGCAAGATTCTGTTCCAGTATGCGCTTATCATAGGAGTGCATATCTGGATGTTCTTCGTTCTCCCTTCCATTACTGAGAGGTAAGTAAGACTCGAATATCATGATGCGAGAAGCAGACAAAAGCTGAAATCCGTGCCATTAAAGAAACGAATTAAAAATGGCGGCCCTTATCATTCCCTTTCACTCACACATTATACACTTACAGAAAACAATGAAAAACTTATTTTCTTCAATTTATAAGCTGCTGTTGCTATAGGTCAAAACAATAACCTTCATTAAAAAAAAAACTTTCTTTTCTGTAAAAAATTGTCAATGAATTGAATAAGTACCTATCTTCTATTTTACTTATAGATAGTGCAATCCACTGAGACGCGCCCCACTCCGCTCCGCTCCGTACTAAAGTACAGCTAGCAGTACAGTAATCGCGTCGTCGTGGATTGCTCTATCTGTATAGGTTGTTACTACCCAATAATGCTCGTGTTCAGGACATTCAACGCCCTGCTGCCACCTCCGATGTGGTACATGCTGAAGTGCGTGTACCTGCTGCTGTCGGCGTACCAGATCCGCTGCGGCTACCCGCGCCGCATCATCGGCAACTTCCTCTGCAAGTCCTACCGCTTCCTCAACATGGTCTTCTTTAGAGGGTAATACAAGCTCGTATTTTGATCAAACTTAAAACAATATTCGTAATTCATTAAAATAATAATAAATGCTGAAGACTTGGCAGCACAGGTACTGGTTCGATTCAGGTCGGGCAGTGCAATTTTACAGCACTTTCCAACAGGAATTTCTCCATAGCAGCCCAGTCTTGATTTTAGAGCCAATTAGTAGCAATTGGCTCACACCTTTTTATTTTACATGGCACCTTAACATTACTGGCGAAATGTGGCGAATATATACTTACACTTTTTTGGTTGGAGAAGGAGATAAATGAAAATCGTGTGTACAAGATAAATTCTATTCAAATGACCATAAATGTTAAGCACAATAACGCTTCTTATATTAGTTTCGCGGTACACAAGTTATCCACACGGCGCCGGGAAAACAACTAGGTTGCATTTTGCACAGCTAGCATTTCTGCTACCTGGAGTCCCTAAACGAACCCTCGGAAAATATAAGTGTGATTTTATGGTATGTTTATGAGATTAAATTAATTAAAATGTTACAGGTTCATGGTAGTACCGTTCTTATTCGAACTCCGGACACTTATGGACTGGATATGGACAGACACGTCTATGACCCTCATGGATTGGCTCAAGATGGAGGATATCTTCGCCAGTGTCTTCCTATTGAAGGTATTTGAACTTTCAACCTTACCACCCACCCGGCCGATAACGAAATCCAGACAACACGTTTTCATTAAAAAAAAAACCAGTCAAGTGCATGTCGAACCACGCACAATGAAGGGTTCCGTTGTAGTTGAAAAACATGTTCTCAGATACATTCCAACTGCAAATGTAAGTTTGTACGCACAATATTGAGAGATTTGCCATGTTATTTTAATACCATAGACTGATAAGTATAGAACTATCTCCTGTTTTTTTTTCAAAAATTTAGTTTAATAGTTTCGGAGATTAAGGGTTAATTGTCATCTATTTTCTTAAATAAATATAAAAACTATTTATTTTTAATGATTTAAAAAAAACCCTTTCCTTTGATTTGTCACACGGTACAGTTTCCAAACTTTTATTTTTTTATTTGCCTCTCAAAAGTGGAAGACTTACGTGTCTATCTGTACCAAATTTCAACTAAATCGGTCCACTTGATTCGGAGCAAATTGGCTATGACAAACGGACAGGCAGACAGACACTCGAGTGATCCTATAAGGGTTCCTATTTTTCATTCGGATGTACGGAACCCCAAAAATGAGGCTTTAACCTTCAATATCTCCAGAACAATTCGGTTTCCAAGATCACGGTCCAAGAGAAAAACTGAAATGACGGGAAGAAATAATGAATTTCACTCTTACTCTAGGCTTGATGATGGGTCTTTAACAGCCGTTATAACACAGGCACGTTGTTCCAGTGTTCCCGGTACCTAGAGGACGAGTTCCCTCAGCCGCGCGGCGCCAAGAAGGCCAACATGTCGAAGTACTTGCTGGGCGGAGGCGTGCTCGCCTTCGTCATCGCTATCATATGGTTCCCGCTTGTGTTCTTCGCATTCGGGAATTCGGTAATTATTACAGCATCAAATGATTATAGCGATAATAACAAGCTATCTCGAAACAGATTTTTTATGAAACTGTAAAATTATCAATTTTAACTATTGCATACACAAAATCTGACGTGAGTAGCACGATATTATAATATTTATTTCATTTTAGGTCGGACAACCGAACCCTCCCACCGATGTGACGGTTAAGATACGTATCGGTCCTTTCCTGCCTGTTTATCAAATGTCGGCGCAATCACACAATATTTATGTGTAAGTATAATACGCGCTAGAAGATAATAGGTGCTCACTTTTGCTATCGCTGCCCCACTGCTGAGGATCATGACATTGAACTCCGTTGTGGCCATATACTTCGCCACATGCGAAGTAACCATCACACTGACGTCACGCCAAATCCTGAATCGCGCAAGCGAAGTTTCCCGCGTGACTAGTATACAGGGAGGCGAAATCGACGCACAACCTGTTACTATGGATGATGAAAAAAAAATGTATGAAATAGTTTTTTTTTTTTTTATAACCGACGAAAAATTTCAACGTAGACGGTTCCAGAATCATGTACTGAATCCATGGTAACAGCAGTCTATAAACCAATACAGTCATTCGACGAAGCCGTCTAGACAGGGCAATCGTGCGGGGTGTGAGGAGCGAGGGGCGGGTAGGGCGAGACCGAGCTGCATACGTCACCATTGTTAGTAGCTCGGGACATGACTATCAGGGCTAACGCGTGTCTTGTTTTATATGTTTTGATTTGTACACAATTAGCATGGTGCATACGACATGTGCTGTGCGAGAATGCATAATATGTGTATATTAGTAATATTAGCCAATCTGTAAGAATTAATGAATGATTCAAAATTCAAAAGTCATTTATTCAAACTAGGCTGAGAATCAGCACTTTTCGAACGTCAAAATTACATAAGATTAATGAGAAAACGGAAACTGATTCAATAGGTAAAGTATTAAACACTGAATAATAAAATAGAATTTTATTTATATTGATAGCAAGCTCTTATTCCCAAATAAAATACAAGACTGCCATGCAAAAAAAAAATAACCAGCGTCACTCGGGACGATGTAAAAATTGTAACGATACCCCATTAAGTCCAAACTGTTGAGGCATTTAGAAGTTATGGCGGAACAAAGAAACGTACATACATTCATACATACATGCGTACATACATGAAACCTAAAAACATTACCCTCCTTTTTTGGGCAGTTGTGTAAAGTCTGTGAACACCCTAGGTAAGTACTATGGCCTTGTGCGGTGTCGGCATTTACGCAAACATCAAAGGCGTCGGTCCACTGTGTGGTAACAGTTTGTCCGTCGATGTCCCTGCCACCCCGTATATACAACGTCCCGACATCAATCGACGGACAGTAGCCCACCATACGCAACACCCGTCTGGTCGGAGGGTCCTCCCTTTTCCATGGACAATGAGTGAACTTTACAACCTGTGTCTTATACCTCTATTAACGGAATTTTCCAGAGCGGCGCTGGTCTTCCATTGTTTAGATACTGGATCAGACCTTTAAAAGACTCTTTCTTTATCTACATAGTTTATAAGGCTTAAATTATAAGCTGGTTAATTATTTTCCAGTTTCAAGGAACAAGACTACACTCAGCTCAGCAACATGTACGCGCGTGACCGCACCGCGCAGACGTTCTTGTCCAACTACATGTACAACGACGTAGCCGTTATCAGCATCAACCCGAACTCCACGCTCAAGTGGGAGATCTCGCCGCCCGAGCTCGATCGGCTCAAAAGAGAGGCGGCCTCAAGTGAGTAGCTGTAGACAGCACCTTTAAAATATCTTGAAATATAACTGTCAGATATTTTTATTGCTATCCATATGAGCGGCACTCATTGATTTGTAGAAGAAAACGGCTGGAAACTACCTACGTCAATTTGCCTTGTTAGAAACGTTGTGATTTGTATACACGGACACTATAAGTTGGTAGTCAATCTGCTTAACAATTAGTTTCCTTGACTTCATAACGACGTAGCCCTCAACACCAACTTTACAAAATACAACCCTAGCAAAATGTTTTGCATTATTCACCATGTACTTAATTACTTACATTATTCGTTCAATCATCAACAGATGCTACATTAGTGGTGAAGTTCACATACGTGATCACGCACCCGACTAACGCGGTGCCAAACCCGCCGACCATAGAGAAAGATAACGAGGTCCCCATCGAAGCGTTCATAAACGGCAAGCCGAACCCCGAGAGGGAAGTACTCAGGAAGCTGTTAGACGGCACCACCGATGCAGATACTTGGTGAGTGAATCATTCATAGTTTGAAACTAACTAATTCATGAAACTAACTACCTAACTAAGAATTTTGTATTGTCACAGATGGGTCACTCTACAAAATAATTTAAATAAAAAGCGACTTTTGCTACGACACAATAAAGTGCAATTCAGGTCGCACAGCTATATTCACATAGAAGTCGCATTTCTTTCTATCGCGAAACTCTTATATCTTCTGACTACGTTGCAGTCACTGAATTGGCCCGAAAATACGGGCCCGCTGCGTACTTGTAGCTTCATACCTACAATGCGGAGTGAACCATCTGTATTAAACTGGTATTGTAGAATGGTTGTGAGCTAAAAATTAATAAAATCAACTTAATTTTGTAAACGATTTTGGACTCATTCCTGACCGATTGGCCGGAGAAGGCACAACATAACGAAAATTGAAAAGTATGGGGTGACCTTTGCCCAGCAATGGGACAAGTAAGAGTAATAAAAAATGCGTATAAATATAGCGTCACATAACATTGAACGCGAATCAAAGCGTTACACATCACTACTTCCAGACGACAGTAACTTATATGATTGTAAATAGAAACAAACTTTATGCGTCAGTTTTAAAGATTATTTTGTATTAACAGTAGACGTACGAAAGGAATGTGTTGCTCCTTTCAAGACCGAAAGGAACAACACTTCGGTACCGGGTTACCCAGTAACTGGGTTGTCAGATAGGCAGTCGCTCCATGTAACATACTGGTATCCAGCTGCATCCGGTTGGACTGGAAGCCGATCCCAATACAGTTGGAAAAAGGCTAGGCAGATTTTCGAATATTATTTTTAATACCTATTTAAAAATGTTATTTAGATTTACCGTACTAGCTTCTGCCCGCGACAACGTTCGCGTGGATCCTAGTTGGCGTTGTAAAACTACAGTCTCTGGCAATTAGTGAGTCGCTGATGGTGCCATCTGTTAAAAAATTGAGGAAGATAAACAGCCAGCTCAATAGCCAGACTTAGGGGGTTGGGTATCTGTACGTAGTATTATATGGGGTGACTAGTATAGATAGTGCAATCCACTGAGAAGCGCCCCACTCCGCTCCGCTCCGTACTAAAGTACAGCTTACAGTACAGTCAACGCGGAGTTGGGCGCGTCGTCGTGGATTGCACTATCTGTAATTAGCGAACGATACTTAAACACGTGACCTCATCATTGTGAACAACTTTTACTATGGGACTATACCTGAAATCGCGAAAAAATCAGCTGTTCCCTACATTTATGTTCGCATAACTCGTCAAAATGTAGGGAATAGCTGTCCACACAACATTTTCATAAAACATGAGTAGTTGCATTATCATTAAAAAATCTAATAAAATTACATTAATACCTAATACATTTAAATGTGGTATACCTACGTCTTTGCAAATTATACAAAAATAATTAAATGTAACAATCCATAACACAAATAAAAATTATAAAAAAAAAATTAGGAATTATTGAAAGATTCGTTAGAAATAAATAATGTCACAGATTAAATTAATATAAAAAGTCAAATACAATATTATAAAAAAGCTGAATAAATGGTGGAAGTCATCATTTGAATGTCATCATTTAAAAAAAATGTGAATAGTAGCATTTTTACACCAGTAGTTTTCGAAGCTGTTTAATAGATAAATTTTCATTTTGTTCCATTCTTATGTCGTCTGGTATTTTATTAATTTTAATTAATGTTACGTGAGGACTTGTGCTGTGTAATTTTATCGTAGATTGTGGCATATCGTAGAAGTGTGCGTAGTGGTGGTAGAAGTGACAAGTGTGGATATTGTCTATTTCTAGAATATAAATTGATGTCAAAGTTAGTATGTCGAGTGTCCTAAAATGCGGTCTACAACTTACGTCATTGTCAATATAAACCATTATCCTAATACACTTTTTCTGTATGATAAACAAGTCGTTGCTATCTACACTATTTCGCCAAAGAATAATACCATACTTAAGCCATGCGTATGCATATCCATAGTGAGTGGATAGGGCAGTTTTTAAATCTGTAGTTTTTTTGAGCTCACGTAATGCATATATATAAACTAGATCGTTTAGATTTAATTCTTTGTATGTGCGCTTTACAGGTCATTTGGATATCTAAGTCTAGACCCAACAAAGTAAAAGTATCTACGCATTCCAATTTGATACCGTTAAACATAAATGTCAAGGGATTTTTTTGGTAAGGCCTGAATTGTATAATTTTTGTTTTCGAGAAGAAATTTTCTAAATTGTGGTTTTCATACAATTTTGTATATTTAGATTCTCATGTAGGTGTCGAGTCACTACAGGAAGTTATTAAAGAAATATCATCGGCAAACAGTACGAACGACTGTCATAATTTTAGGGAGGTCGTTGATATAAATTTAAAATAGCAAACACCCTTTTTTCTCAACCTAACAACTCAACTAGCCTATAATTACGAGTACTAACGTATAACTTTTTCTCAAACAGTAAAACTCATTTGCTTTGAAATCAATGATAATTCGTCAGATGTTGCTTTTTTATACATTAGGTACTAGCTCGAGCGACTTTACCCGCGTGATATTTTTATAAATTACTAGCTTTTGCCCACGACTTCGTCCGTGTGAAATTTCGGCCCCGGATCCGCTGCGTCGCATCCCATCGCCCGCCCGCGCTATTACAGATAGTTCAATCCACGACGACGCGCCATTCCGCGATTACTGTACTGTAAGCTGTACTTTAGTACGGAGCGGAGCTGAGTGGGGCGCGTCGTCGTGGATTGCACTATCTAAACTTCGTTTTCTTTCTGACTTTTTCTCTTAATGCTCAGCTCCTAAGGGTCGTGATGTTACATAGCCTATAACCTTCCTCGAGATTTAGGCTATCCAATGCAAAAACATTTTTTCAAATCCGACTGGTAGTTCCGGAGATTACCCCCTACATACAAACAAACAAATTTTACCTGTTTATAATAATAGTATAGATAGCCTATATTACTCAGTGATAATATAGCATTCTACTGGTGATTTTTTTTTTAAATCGGTCCTGTAGTTTTTGAATTTCTTCATTACAAACAAACATCTTTACAAAAAATAAACAGCCAAGTTCGTGTCGGACCACGCACAATGAAGGGTTCCGTAGTTGGGATTGAATTTATCTCAAGAACAAACTTAACATTGTAGTTGAAAAACATGTTCACCCATGCGGAATGTATGGGAGAACATGTTTTTCAAACTGCAAATTTAAGTTGGTCGACTATTACTCGTTAATCTGTAAAGCCTACTTTGTTGTTATAGTTTTCATTTAAACTTCGTTATACGAGTATATATTTACTATTGCCGTGACATTTGAATTTCTAACTACAACCGTTTAGTTGGTAGAGGGGAGGGACACTTGACTCTAACGAAAATTGGTACTATAAAGCTTGATAAGTCACGAACGGTTTACTTAATTAATCAAAAAATGGTCTTCCCAAACCCTTAATATTTTTGAAAGACCTATCCTACGATATCCCACACTATGGGAAAGACGAAAAAAATTATATCTTATATACTTTACACGTAGGGGAGGTACCCCAAATATTTGTTTTTTTTTCAAAATATTATTTTACCACTTTTTTGGCATCATTAACGTGTATACTCATGCCAAATTACAACTTTCTAGTACCAATAGTTTTTGAGCTAAACCGCGGACAGACAGACGGATATGGTGAAACTATAAGGGTTCCTTGTTGGCTACGGAACCCTAAAAAGGGTCTTACAACTTAATTACAAAAAAGGGTCTGGCTGTTTGTGTATGTGAATTTAAATGTTGGTAAACGCACCCACGATACAGGAGAAATTCCTAAAGCGAGCAAAGTAAAAAAAAAAAAAACTGCTCTTTATAATATTAGTTTAGAAAACCGTATTATTATTTCTTAATTAATATGCTTTTACAATTATTCGACAGGTTAAACGTACCAATGCTGTTCCCGAAATTTTTGAAAGTATTCAATAAGGGTACTACAAAAGCGGCGTACCAACTAATTCTGCCGACACCAGAGCGACAATCCAAAACACCAGCAGGTGAGTTATCTTGCTTAGTTTGCTTGGCTTTATAATAAGCTCAGTTTAAAATTAAACATTGTGTTTTTTTAGATGAGGAATCACTTGTGTTTCGGGACGTATTACTTCGATTGGAGAGAGATAAAGGTACAGACGTGATGTACTGGCGCGTTCGAGAGTCTTGTTCTGTACGGGTAAGTTTGCAATACTTTTCTTTCTTATGTAACTGGTTGGCAAATAGGCCATCCGCCCTCCGGATTGTACTGAGTATAAAAAACGGGCCAAGTGCGTGTCGGACCACGGCCAGTGAAGGGTAGCTACGATGAATAATAAGAATTACTTGCGCTTGCACAGTATCGATTTTACCAACCGCTAAAATAAGTTAGTATTTTTATACGTTTCATTTCACGAAAATCTAGGAAAAACAATAGCAGATTGTTTGCCTAGGGAGCAAACAACTATTTTTAAGGCGAGAGTGTTTCTTTGAATCCAGAGCGGAGCGAAGGATTCTAGAGTTGAATCCTGCTTTCTAATTACGCAACATATTTTCGTAAACGATAAAGACAAATCTGTTTCATTTTGACAATTCAACAACATTCATTGCGTTATTTACGTTGCTCTGCAGTTTTTTTTTTGAACTTACGGAGCAATGGATTAGCAATCTGTTTCAAAACGATTCAGATTCGGATTGATTTTGCATTACGTAATTAGGGTACTGAACGCAGTGCGGGATTCAAAGTACGTCACTCGAGCTTAAAATAGTGTTGCTCCCGAGGTGAACACTCTACTTTTCATCCCCCTCTATGAGAAAAAAAACGTGAGCGGTCCTGCCCTCATCTCTCACGTATGATTTAAAACCAAAACAAAATTATCGCAGCCGCAATCTTGGATTTACGTTTGTGACCTCTTTATCGACTTTAGCAGCTTTAAAAACTATAAAAACGATACCCAAAATGTAAAATTTGAAAATTTCCGCAGCTGTCATCTTGGATTTACATTTTGACCTCACTATCGGCTTTAGCACCCTCAAAAACTATGATAACGACACCCAACAAGAATTTTTTTTAAAGTTTCGTAGCCGCCATCTTAGATTTCCATTTCGACCTCACTATCGGCTTTAGAACCCTTGAAAACTATGAAAACGACAACCATGACGTAAAATTTGAAAATTTTCGTAGCCGCCATCTTGGATTTACGTTTTGACCTCACTATCGGCTTTAGAACCCTCTAAAACTATGAAAACGACACCCATGACGAAAAATTTGAATATTTTCACAGCCGCCATCGTGGATTTTCATTTTGACCTCACTATTGGCTTTGGAGCCCTCAAAAACTATGAAAACGACACCAATGACGAGAAATTTGAAAATTTTCGTCATGTGTCGTTGCCGCCATCTTGGATTTTCATATTAATAACATTGCATTGTCACGAAGATCCAAAACTGCGTAAAACATTGTGTAGGAATAGACAACAAAAAGTCGGTTTCTACAAAACCGATTTTCGAAACAAACCAAATATAATAAATTTTATCATATTTCCAGGATCCATTGATGTCGATCCCGCTCAACAACTGCGACATGCTAGTCATGTACACTTTTAACGATAAACTGTTCCCCGAGACACTTAACTTTATATCTGGCAGTGGGTAAGTTTTAACCCTTCTTCTTACAATTAGTTAATTTTACTTTGGAGTCACTCCATAAAATGGCTAAAGATCAGACGGATCTGAAGACATACTGACCATGTATGGTAGCCATTATACCAATTCGAAAAAAATCCTGTATTATTGCGTGTATTCTAACATTTTATGTGAATGTTTCTAGCATCATCGGATTGTACACCACATTCGTGTTCTTGGCGTCTCGAGTGCTGCGAGGATTCTTCTCCGGCATTTACACAAAGATCATGTTTGATGACCTACCGAACGCTGACAGACTGCTGCAACTCTGCCTTGATATTTATCTGGTAACTTTGATTTTTTTAAGACTACTCATAGATTCGTTTTTTTTTGGAAATAAAAAAGCTTCAGTGCTGATAAAATCTAAATATAAAAGCTACAATTGTATAGGTACATGAATTAATTTTATTACAATTTTTATTTATGCTAAAATAAAGAAAAAATCTTCACTAGATTTTGTATTTTTGCAGACAAAATATTTTTTAACCTTTTGAATTGTATAGGTACGCGAAGCACTTGAGCTGGCCTTAGAAGAGGATCTATTTGCTAAATTAGTATTCCTGTACCGATCCCCTGAAACCATGATTAAGTGGAGTCGACCCAAGGATGAAGAAAACATGGAACATCAACAACAGGCGCTGCCACCATCGCGCTGAGGTCATTGATTTCAAGCACAGATAAATATTGTAAGACGTGAAGTCTACTTCTATAAAAAATTAAGGCTATACCAATCATCTGAATTTATTGTCTTCATGTGTACCTATAGTCGACCACGTAATTGCTCTACCACCCTAAGTCCAATGTCACTTGTACGTCATATCACGTCAACGTATATCATTATTGCCATACGACCAATGTGACAGTTAGGTTCTACCTTAATGAAGTTTTAATTCACTGGGAGTTTTTGACAAAAGCGATTAAGATCGTACCGACCATTTGCCTTTGTCTCTCTCTTTTTCTTTACGTGTAAAGAGTAAAGAAAATAACCACACTTTTTTACTTTTTCAATGCTTTTCGTTGTTTCTTTCATCATATTGCTCTTAAATAAAAAACTATCGCGCATAAAAGCTCCAGTTATCTATGAACTTGATTTTAGTAAATTAATCATAATATAAAATTACTTACTTATATAAAAAGTAGTAAAAAATAGAGGAAAAAATTACTCGATAAGAGGTAACTTTGCCTATTTATTCCATCGAGGCAACTTTATCAAATCGTGTTTCCATCGCGCATAATGTCTAGTTTAGATCCCCAATAATACCAATATATTTCCCTACATTTTAATTTAATTGTTTACTACTTCAAACAAGCTTAATATAAACATGTTTGTTAATAAAATAAAAAAAACTAGGTAGGCTTTTAAGCAATTACGATATCGACTATATCTATACTTAGCCACTACCTACGTTCAGTATAGTTAGTATGGAAGTAGCTTTATTTTTTATACTCTAGTACATAATTATGCCAATTTCTGGAATTAATTTTAGGCAGGTAATCAGATACAGAAGGGTGTGTGTGTATCATAAAACAATTCAAAAATCATAGATCTATTAAGTAAATTAGAAGGCAGGAAAGTACAAGGTTTTAGCCGATGTTCTATTGTTTTTTTTATTTAATGATACTGTCTTTAACGTCCATATTATGTAATTATTTATAATTGAATTACGAATGCATACTGTGTGCACCACATTACATCGATCATAGATACGTAAGTTGTACAGTAAAATAGTGATAATTTAAGAATAATCATGGTGCATATTTTATAAACTCAATTCATGAAGTTTTTGAAATTGGCGAAATCTTGCTATGATGTTCCTACCTTACCTAGGTACCAATTAAATGAGAGACAAAAATACCCTACAAGTCTTATTTTAGTTTATTATTTGCCTACCTTATGATTACGGTACAAATAAATTCTTGCACTAAACTTATCTCCATCAAGCGCACAAACAGTCTGTAGTTGTACTTAAGCATTTAATTGTGCGTTCCTAGGTGATCAAGTCAAAAGCTCTCTTATCTAAAAAATTTGACAGTTACTGTAGTTAGTTATTAACTTCCTATTGCAAGCTCCTTATTGTTATTTTATTTGCTGTTTAGAATTTATAGGCATTCGCTGTTATCCAGATGTTTATGTTAAATATATTTTAGTCTATGTGAAAGTTACCAGTAAAACAATGTAATATTACCATCTATTTAGGTACTACCTAATAATTAAAAAATGGGCAATATTTAAGGATATTTAGTTATTTATAATAAATAAAGGGTTGCACTTTATATTGTAATCTATACATAACTGCACAAAATATAACTATTATCTAGTACAATATTATATAATTACCTGTCTTTCATAAAGTGACATCAAATAAACACAAGTTTATACATAGGTACCTCAATTTATAAAACCTTATTGCATTTGATATTACCTACTTAATTAAATTATTGGAGTTAAGAAAAGAATTATACATATTGTACACTTTTGTATTATGGTTGTTGTGTTTATGCTGCATTTAATGTTGTCTCGATTTTTGTGATAATAAAAGTCATATGAAATATTGCATGTATTTTTTATTAATTGTATTAATACAATAAACAAATCCAAAATTGAAAAAAATTACAACCTTCATAGCATTTACTTTTGCTTAAACGAAAGTGAACTTTATTCTCAGTTCACTACCATTAACCTTGGTGCTATATTCATAGACATCAGTTCCTGGAATAGTAATTTGGCAGCGTATGGCAATCGTATTTGCGAAATTTGTGTCTTGTTCTTGCAACCTTTACACTCAAAAGTATTATTTCGTAAGTTTGCAATTGCTATCAATCCACAGAAATTGCAAACATGTATACGATAGGGATCAGATACTTCAAAAAGCCGCTCACGCAAAAATTGTGCAGCACCATGAGCAATTTGACAATCCCGTTCCATTTCTCCAAAACGTAACCCACCATCTCTAGCCCTGCCCTCCATAGGTTGTCTTACTAAAATTTGTACAGGTCCTCGTGCCCTAGAGTGAATTTTGTCATCCACCATGTGCTTCAAACGTTGATAATATGTTGGGCCTAAGAAAACTTGGGCATTTATCTTTCGTCCTGTGTGTCCATTATACATGACTTCATTTCCACGAAGATGATAGCCATACTCTTGTAATAGAGAAGAAATTTTCTGCACATTTACAGCATCATTGAATGGTGTAGCATCACCAATTTCTCCTTTGTTAGAAGAGACTTTGCCTTGAATGCACTCAATCAAGTGACCAATTGTCATACGAGATGGGATAGCATGTGGATTAATAATAATGTCAGGAGTTAATCCCTCACAAGTAAATGGCATATCTTCTTGCCTATACTGAATTCCACAAGTTCCTTTTTGTCCATGACGAGAAGCAAATTTGTCTCCAATCTGAGGAATACGCACAGATCTGACGCGAATTTTGCAAAATTTGTATCCTTCACTGTTTAATGTTAACATTACCTGGTCGACGATACCAGTTTCACTGTTACGTAAAAATGTTGACGCATCCCGTTTCGTGTAACGCTTTGTTGTGCCTTCTAATTCATCATCATTTTCAGGCAATGTAATTGTTTTTCCAATAACAACATCATCACCAGATACTCTTATACCAGGTGCGATAATGCCGTCATCATCTAATTTATCATATAAAGCATTTCTCATGCCTTGACATGTTTGTCTGGTTGGTTTCTCAAACTGCTCCTCTTGGTCACCAATTCTTTTGGACTCAGAATCCTTATAAGACCGATAAAATACAGATCGGAAGAAACCTCTCTCTACTGCAGAAGCATTCAAAATGACACTGTCTTCTTGATTGTAACCAGTATAACAAAGGATTGCAACTATTGAATTAATACCTGCTGGCAATTCTCGAAACCTTAGATATTCCATAGACCTAGTAGTCACCAATGGTTTGTGTGGATAGTATAACACATGAGCCAGTGTGTCCATTCTTACATGGAAGTTGGTAATGTAAACCCCCATAGCTTGTTTACCCATGGCACTTTGATAAGTATTCCTAGGACTCTGGTTGTGATCAGGGAATGGGATAATAGAAGCACACACACCCAGGATCATGGCAGGATGAATTTCACAGTGAGTGTATGTAGTACAGTATGCATATTCTTTTACTTGAGCTAAGTCATCTGGGCTCATTGCTATCATTACAGTCTCCTCCTCCAAGGTGTCTATATATTCAACAACCCCACTTGCTACTAAATTTTGCCAACCATAATTATTGAAGTCACGCTCTTTAAGGTCATCAATATGCTTCTTCTTCAATAACAAAGCTCCATTTTCTACAATCAGCAAGGGGCGACATATTCTACCAGCATCTGTGTAAATTCTGATTTCTCTGTCTCTGATATCTCGGATCATGCTCACTTCAGACACAATGATGTCCATTTGGCGCCTCAGTTTTCTCAATGTAGCCATCAATTGTTCTGGATCTCTATGAATACCGACCCAACAACCATTTACAAAAATCTTTGTAGCATCAGCTATAGCTGAAGGTGCAATTTCTTCCAAATTTTCCATGGACCATTCTTCCAAGAATTCTAGAATTGGAGATGGCTGACTGCCCACAGAGATATAGGCCATTAAGGCAAGATTTTTCACCAAACCGACAGCAGCACCTTCAGGTGTTTCAGCAGGACAAATCATACCCCACAAAGTATTGTGTAATTGTCGAGGTTTGGCTAGTTTACCATCACGACCAATAGGAGAGTTAACACGTCTCAAATGTGATAATGTTGAAGCAAAAGTTAATCTATTCAATACTTGGGACACACCAGCTCTTGCCTGATGAGCTTTCTTTTGATCTCCCCAATTTCCAGTAGCAAGGGAGTATCTGAGACCATCTGTTATTATTTTAGTCTTAATAGCTAATTCCAAATTAAAGTCCTTTCCTCTGTCAATGAATTTCTGAGCATACATTCTGACTTCTTTCAATAGATTTTTAAATAAACCCCTGAATAAAAATGCAAGTAGAGGGCCAGCTAAATCCAACCTTTTGTTGCCATAGTGATCTCTGTCATCTAGTTCACGACGACCCAAAGCAGCAAGTAACAATCTGTGTACCATATAACCCAAAAAGTATGCTTTTTTAGTTTCACAAAAATCTGACACACCAACATGTGGCAGCATTTCTTTTTGTAAAATTTCTCTAGCATATTTGATACGCTTTTCCTTTGTTACACCAGGGCGAGCTCCACGGGCACCAATGAAATTAAGAGCCACATTTTGTTCTTGAATAACAAAGGCTTCATCAAGGGAGGGTTTTACCATTTCCATCATTTCTGGATCATCAAAATCATAAATAATGTGTTCCAATATATCTCTGTCAGCTACAAAGCCAAGAGCTCTGAATACAATCATGATTGGAATTTCTTGTTTGATGTATGGGACAATTGCAATAATTCTTTGCCCAATTGCAGATTTTTTTATGTTTTGGCCTCCACGGGCCATCATATTAACCCATAAAGTGGAAGTAGGCCTAGAACTATGTTCCAAACAAGATCGAATTTCTGTTTTGTAAGCAAATTTACCATCTTTCATACTGAATACATATACAGTATTTGTTGCCATTTTTTCCTGTGCAATTAATACTTTTTCAGATCCATTGATGATAAAATAGCCACCGGGGTCAAGTGGGCATTCATTCAATTCAGACAAATCTCTGTCAGTCAAATTATTTAAAAGGCAATATGTGGATCTAAGCATTATAGGAATTTTCCCAATAAATGTTTTTTGATGCTGTGTTTCAACAGGGTCTTCATGTTCTTTTACAATTGTTTTAGTTATATCTACATAGAGTGGTGCAGAATAAGTCAAGTTTCGAAGACGGGCTTCGTTAGGCATCATAGGTGACGGAGCACCATCTTTTTCCCAATGCGTAGGTTTAGATAAATAGATTTGATCGAATTTCAGAAGATACCTCGGCGGCGTTTCAATTTCACCTGACGAATGCTGAGCTTCAGCTTGCAATTCTATAGGTGGTGAATCTTCTACGATGCGCTGGACCGACATTTGGATGAATTCATCAAAGCTATCCAACTGTTGGCGTACTAAACCTTTTTCATCAAAGTAAGCGTTGATGACAATCCAACAAGCTTCCTGCCAGAGTTCAGAAGAAATTTCTTCCACGTCAATTTCCTCATATTGATCTTCTTCAGTATCGTACATAATAAAAGAGGAGAACTAGAAGTTCCCCTCAATTACGTTAGTTTTAGTTATTTAGAACAAAATAAGATATTAGCGAGCACGCACAAACTTGTAGTAGGTCACAATAGTATAATCATAGACTATTAGAGTACAATAGTAGCACAGACTACATAGGGATCACAGATAACTATATACTAGATAGGGATACTCAGGGATACTACGGTCGTATAATAGTAGGTACTTACTTCGCCCACAGAGCATGTAACTCACAGACTACCTAAGGATACTACGTGCATTGACTTATTAAAAGTCAATGGTTTATTTGACTAATTTTTTTTAAATATATACACGGTGACATTTGAATCACAGTTTTTTTAGAACAAAGGTTGTTCAGACCATGGTCTACTACCATTCTATTGCATCAAATATGTAGTTAAAACAAACTAAACTAGGCGTTCTTAAATAAGTCTTATGTTGCTCAAACGTGTTCAAACATTAACCGTAACATCAAAGTACTCATCGCGGTAGCAATATGGCATTCAAAAGAGTTATGAGGAGTCCACGTGGACTACAAGGATCGCGCGTTTATTGTGAAAATGTGTTCTAACTATTGGAATGTGGAAAATTGAAATCAATGTTGTCTTGGTGCACACGGAGCTGACTCGGATTTGTGGTTTAAGTTTTGTTTTTGTCTTGTTCCTGTAATATCCCAATAAATAAATAATACCTAATAATGTCACGTTAGATACAATAGGTACCCATACCATACCTACAGGAAACAATGAAAGCCACGTCTCATAGTACCTACCGTAAGTTCGCACCTACAACGAAATGATAAAATTATTAGAGGTCAACCACCTCGCCGTGCCGTGCATAGCCAGAAAATACCCATAGCCAAAGCCATAGCAAGCCATAAAAATGTGTTTTAAAGTAGCCAATTATCAGTGATAAAATACCTACCGAAGTTAATTTTTAACTTTGGTATTTTCTAGTAAGACGTACAAAAATAAGTACTTACTAAATTTCGTTTATGAAGGTACATTTCCCTGTAGACAATGCTGTGCGGCTCGCTCCCGCACGGGATAATGTTCTCTTATCGCGATGCATTATTAGGCAGCAGCTTCGATGACGACACACATACTCACACACACACACTAAGAAGTTCCGAAAATAACTAAAATAATGACAGAAAATCACGAAGCACACTAGCACCCATAAGTTTCCCATTTCCCACCTGTACGCAAAATACGCGCTTTGACGTGGAGTTGCGGAAACCAGCCCGTATTACCTATTACCTATTAGCACCCCTATGACAGTAAGTTAAAAACTCTTCGGCGCTAAAATTAATGAAATAGGAGAAAGCTAAACTCAAGTAATAAAGTAGTGCTGTGCTTCCTAATAATTATTGTCCGTACCGATGCCGATGGCGCAGTTTCTGAGCGATAGGCTGCTGCGTTACGTGTCGTGAATTCGATTCCCCCACAGAAAGATGCAGGTGAATTTAAAAAATTTGAATTTGTAAACGCACCCAGCGTTTACAAATTCAAATCTCACCTTCGCATTAGCTACAAAAGTAATTAAGTACTAGCGTGGGGAACTTTTTAAAAAAGAATGACGAATAAAGTGGATAATCTTTGGTGAATTGTTCGAAACAAAAGTTCATAAAAAAAGTTTCAAATTAGGTACATGTGATGATTGTAATATCATTAAAAATTACTTTTTTTTTCAGTAGACACATTTTATTTTGTCAGTAGACACATTTTATTTTGTCAGTTATGTGCACTAAAGTCGGTTAAAGTGTGGAAAAAATATTATCGCTAATAATAATCTCAATTGTAATTGCAAAACAGCTAAACTGACTTTTAAAATGCCTAATGAATGACGCGAGTGCTGTATCCTTGTATCATGCCCTGGTGGCTGACTGCTGATACGCTTTCTGTCGTAGTAACCGCACGATGGCGGAGCACGGGGCGACATAATATGACACCGGTTCATCGGTTATTCGGTTCATTTGAGTTCGCCGCCGCCGCCGCCGCGGCTGGCACGTGCGTTTAGATGTTTAGTAAAGTACCTAAACTGCGATGGCCGCGCGTGAACTTTGGCAAAACAGCTGATTGGGAGTACTGAATTGAATTCACATAGCAGTTTCATGTTAAAATAAATTACTTTTAAATTTTATTCACATTCTTTTTAAATCGTAACTAGCACAATAAAATATTTTATTGAATAAATAGTAATATCAAGTAGATAGTTTAACTCTTATATCGTACTTATTAAATGTTGTTTAATAACATTCGGATAAATAATTGTTGTGGGTCTGCTGTTTGTGTGTGTGTGTGATTTGAGTTTAAAACCTAGCTTAGAGCAACGTTTAAAATAAACATGTAGGTACCTATTTACCTACGTACTTTTACGAAGTATTCACCTCCTCTCTGTACACAAACATCACACGCATCTACTTTGAGACGCGAGCGCCGCGCCACGCCGCAGTGTCTATGTTGTAGGTAGTAACGATAATCCCGACATTTTTAACTTTGTCTTTTTTGTGTGTTTTTCAAAAACCAATGACGTTTTTTTTTTTATTGGATGCTATGGAATGGTAGTAGACCATGGTCTGAACAACGTTTGTTCTAGCAAAACTGTGATTCAAATGTCACCGTGTATATTTAGTCTATGACTTTATCTTCGCCATATTTAGCACAGATTATGTATCAATGTAGTATGTACATGGAACTAGTATGTACTACGTATAACAGCAACAAATAGATTATCTTCGTATACTTATTGAAACTAAAAATTTCTCAGAATATAAAAAAAAAAAAATTATATTACTGGCTTTAGTGTAAAAAAGATTTTTGAAAAGAGTATGTGTGATCATTGTAAAGCTGAGCTAATAACCAATTAAATATATAAAGGGTTACTGGGAACTTGACGTATTCCTTGCAGGACGTCATAGTAGGGTTAAAAGTCACCAAATGTTCTACCGAAGTTCAGTAGTTTTTGAGCTAGTTATATTTTCAGTTTTATATGAAAAATCCCAGATTAAATCATTTGGAGCCAATTTAAAATGATTTACAGCTCGACTGTAATGAAATTTAACTTAATATCATAGTTGATGGCGTAGCAGATCTTTGTTCATAATTTAAAGTTCAAAAATGCCAGAAACCTTGGCAAATATCACTAAACAAACAATGTGCTATGCTACTAGGTGCTTCACCGCGTGAGTTGACCGTCACCAATTGGTCACAGTGAACGCCCTTATACATCGCCAGTATATACTTATTTAGGAAAGATTTCTATGTTCGCCACTATGCATCTTTTTAGCGTAGTGAAACGCGACGTGCGACGTTGCCCATACGTCGCAAATAACTGTCAAATATTGCTCTGTTCTAATTTGGCGATAATATTGTATGGAAATAAGAAATATGGCTGACTAATGAACTAAAATATTGATAATGAAATGCATTAATGAATATCGTAATTTATTGACATTATTATTTTGTGTTTAACTAATGGAACACCGTGAACAGAATTATTTGGTATTTTTTAAAAGAATGTATGGAAAATTTTAAATAAAACGGAAACAAAACATTGTTTTTGTTCAACTTTTGTTTATTACGATTTAAATTTTGTATAATTGCTGGGGTAAGTTAGCTTCTCTGCTGGCACTGCTGGCAGCCTGCCCTAATTGTAAAATCCACAAAACCTGTAATTTTAGTAAAATGGTCACCACAGAACATTAAATAATCAACTCCATTGACTTTATGATATTTATGTCAGTGGTAAACTTAAAGGATCGTCACCAATCGTCACATCTATATCAATAACCGACTGAAAGACTTGTATCTATGAACATGAATAAAAATTATAAAAAAAAAAGTTACCAATCGTCACTCACGTCACTGTCATCTCAACCTGTCAACAATAATCACCGATTTTTTCCGATTATTAATAAAAATGATAAAGTTTATATGATTCTTGTGCAATAAAAACAACATAATAAAAATGGCCCTTTCTTATAGGACTTTGTTTAAAAAATATCATTACCTGCTAAATATAACCAAACCTGTGAAATGGAGTGTCGGGGATATAAATCCAATAAGAACTCTGGCGAGTGGTATTTGCTATCAAAATCAATACGCTCAAAGATCCGTGATTGACTCAAAAGTGATGACTTTCCAATCAAAAAGCTTAAGACTATATTCTACTCCAAGCACTCCCGCAAATGCCGCGCCACCCAACGATCCACCGGAAAGTAAGCAGGGGCTTATACAAAAGTTTAAAGCAATGTACAGGGATTACTGGTATGTGTTGATACCTGTCCATGTCGCTACATCTATCGTTTGGTTTGGAAGTTGTTACTACATTGTCAGAAGGTTTGTATAAAATTTCAACTTTAAAATAATAATATCATGTTAATCATCTATAGTGTATCCTTAATTCTATTTTAACTTTATTACAGTGGTGTTGATGTTTTAGCTGCATTACAGTCAATAGGTGTCAGTGAATCAATCATTTCTCCCCTACGAGATTCACAAGCAGGATATTTTGCCATTGCATTAGCAATGTACAAGTTAGTAACGCCTCTACGGTATGCTGTCACAATAGGTAAGACCTGCATTCATAATATAACATGAAGTAACACTAATGAGCAGTTTTTATGAAACCAGATCAACTGGGATTAAAGTCCAATTCATATAATTACTTTGCTAGGCATAATTATCATGTTCAGACTGTACTATCGAAGAACTTCATATCTAAGCAGTTTGAAAACAAAATCCCGTGAGCAAGATGACCACATCTGTTACCGCCCGGTTCTATAGCGGCCGAACGCTGCAAGCAGAAATAGTCCTTACGGTGTATAGATATGAACTTCTTCGATGGTACATTTAAGAATTTTTAATGGTAGGTATGTACCTAAGTTTACACATGTGTAGACGCAGTGGAAAAATGTTGAATTTCTTCATTTCAGTTTAGCAGTTGTCTATGTTCTATGTTATAAGGGTTTGGTTTCCACACTCAGTCCATCAAGTGGACCATTGTGCATGGGCCATAGTGGCTGTTTGATGGTTATTCCAACCAGCCCACCTCCCTCCAGAAGGTAATTAGGTCTCCTGGTTTGTTTAGAATATCTGTGTATGATTTGGGTGACCCGAGGGTATTTTGATCTGGGTGACGCCCATGCATTCAAAAATCATTTATTCAAACTAGGCTGAGAATCAGCACTTTTCGAACGTCAAAGTTACATAAGACAGTCCCACAAAACGCCCACCCTTCACCACTTCCTAGTGCTTTCGCTAGTGCTTTTATTCAAAGAGCATGTGCGCAACAGTGTCCTCAGCCTCCATGCACACACTGCACAGAGGACTGTCCGTTATGCCTATTGTGTGGAAGTGTTTGGGCTCCACTTCTATAGTCTCCCCAGTTGTGCGGAGCTTCACAATTCAAGTAAAAGGTTTTCCCAAAATGTCACAGACAGATGATCCAGACACGGACAGGTTAGGTTAGAAGGGGATGGCGGGGTCTAGTGAGCGAGCGTAGCGAGCGAATAGACCCCGGAACCGACAGAGGACCGACGTCGACAACGCTTTACTAAAAAAAACCTTGACCTCAGAGCTTGTTACAAGGTAATATTCCAAGATTTGAGCATATTTTGGTTTGACCTTGACTTTTGAGGTGTATGACCTTGAATTTTTGGTGCTAACCTTGACGTTGAAGATGTGTTTGACCTTAGTATTGCTTGAAACTAATTTAGACCCGCCACGTGATCTTCCCCACCCTTAATACTCCGGCGATTTTTGCCAATTTTTTTCTCGGCACCTAGGGTTTTGCACATTTTGGGGATTTCAAAAACACAATAGAAATGGTTTACTCTATAAAAAAAAATACCTACTATAAATAAGAGCTGGGGTGAAATCCGAAGTGCTTTCAGTGTTTGTTTAGCGAGCAGTGTCCCGTGATGGTCCCCGTCACCAGGCGCAGGCCGTTTCTGTCTAGGCGTAATAACCGCCTGGTCAGCCTGCTATCCAAGGATGGCATAACTTCCTTTGAATGCCTGCAGCCCGGTGTCGAGGACCACCATCACCCTGCTTGTTTGTGGGTAAGATCCTGTAACCACCTACGTATTTGGTTGAACGGGATGGGTACGATAGGCTCGGGTCCACAGACTGCCGTGCTGGATCCTCGTCTAGCAACTTCGTCAGCTGCGTCGTTACCTAGCGATCCGCTGTTTCCCTTTATCCATTGCAGTGTCACCGTGTTGCGGCTAGAGACCGTTATTTGTTCTAATGCATTGTGACATTCTAGTGTTAGCTTTGAGGTAATAATATTTTTCCGTAAGAATTGGAAAACTGAGGCGCTGTCGGAGAGTATACGTATATGGGTGTCTGTAACCCTCCTGGCTTCTAGGGCGTGGGCCGCTTGTATGATGCCCACACACTCCGCCTGATAGACGGTGTTGTACCTTCCCAGCGGTCTGGATATATTTATGTTGAGGTCGTAGACTAATTTTCAAAGGCACTAAAACATAATACTTACAGAAGAAGACCGACTCCGGTACCGTAGAGTCGGTCTTCGATCTCTCTGGGCCGTGCTCAGGTCTGTCCTGGGTCACCAGACCAGTGAGCCGTATGTGATAATTGGTCGGATGACTGTGGTGGACCCCAATTCCTGCCAAGCAGTCGCTTGTACTGCCACAGGGATATGCTGGCTTTTGTAATGATATATAGTTGTGTGTTTTGCCCAGTTCAGTTGTTTGTCCAAATAGATGCTCAGGTATTTGGATTCAGTTGAGAGGCTTAGGGTTGTTCCAAAGAATCGTGGTAATTGTAGTATCATTAGTTTTCTCTTTTTTGTGAAGAGAACCAGTTCGGTTTTTGTTGGGTTCACTGAGAGTTGGTGCTTGTTGCACCATTCCTCTACTATTTTCAGGGCTTGACGGATAAGGTTGCATAGGGTGTTTTCGTGGGACCCGTTGATTATTATGGTTATATCATCGGCGTAGCCTACGGTGAAATAACCTTTGTCAATCAATCTGCCTAGCCTTTTCCCAACTATATTGGGGTCGGCTTCCAGTCTAACCGGATGCAGCTGAATACCAGTATTTTACATGGAGCGACTGCCTATCTGACCTCCACAACCCAGTAACTGGGTAATACGATACCCCTTGGTAAGACTGGTTGTCAGACTTTCGGGCTTCTGACGACCCGTAACGACTGTCAATGATCCACGAATGACAACCGGGACCAACGGCTTAACGTGCTTTCCGAGGCACGGAGGAGTCTCGGTATGTAAAGATGGTCACCCATCCACAGACCAACCCCGGCAAGCGTAGCTTAACCTGACGGATCGACCTGTGCGGCAGTTACTACTTAGCCATGAGCTCCTCCAAACCTTAAAACCGAAATAACCTTTGTCATTGAGTGTTTTGATGAGGCTGTCTACTACTAGGTTCCACAGAAGCGGCGAGGACGCCCCCTTGCGGGCAGTCTTTCGCAAGATGGCTCTCGTAGTGTCATTTACTGTGACTTGTACAGCCCTCAGTTTGAGCATGTTGGTGATCCAGCCACTCAGGGTCGAGTCTACGCTGTCTGTCGAGGGCCATATTTATACTGTTGAACATTATTTTGTCAAAGGCGCCCTCGATGTCAATGAAGGCAGCCAGTGCTGAGCCTTTGTGGTCCACTGCACATTAGATTTTAGAAACCACGCTGTGCAGCACTGATTCTGTTGACTTGCCTGTGGAGTACACATGTTATTGTTGTTTATGAAGTGGTTTTACCCGGAGAGGTCCGTCCCGGGACCTTTTCAGCTTCCTCCGGTGGCAGCTCTAGGGTCGGGTAAGTCCCATAGCGGTCGCCACCGACGGTAGTTGCCGAGTACAACGACCACCTCGATATGTCGTACCAAGTGTTCTGACGGGTCAGAACACTGGAGCTTGGCCACGTCACCTCTGTAACGAGGGACGAAAAGCGAGGCTCGTACACGGGTGGGCACGTCGGTCTGTTTCATGACGGTAAGTGTCAGTGTCTGGGAGTCTGATTTTGGGCACATTCTGGGTCAGCCAGGTCAGGGCATTGTCGTCTTCACACCACATCTGCACTGTGCCTGTGCCAGTTTAGCAGATAATACGTGTTTCGTTTTTTGTGACTTCGTGTAATTTTGTTTATGGTAAATACAAATTTGTGCGTCCAACCATTGGGGAGCTATTCAACAAAAACTGTTTCTGCTGGAACTTTTTTCTTTCATAAGGACGTATAAGAAAAACATACATTCAATAATTTGTGTGTAACGAGAATAAATGTGTATGTTTAATTGAAATTTGTGCATCATAAAACTGCAAAGATAATCAAGTTTCCGCTGTGCTGAAGTTTGGCTATTTGATGAAAATCAGATAAAACGTTGGTTCTATATACTGCACGGCCGCTTTTTTGTAGCCTTTAAAACTTGGTTGGTCCATGTATTGCGGTTGTTCTGGTATTTTTATTATATCTCTTGAATTATTTAGCTGAAATTTTACATGTGTGTAGTTGCATTAATACACTAAATATCGGAATATGTTTTATTTTGCTTTTCAATTAAAAAGTCCTACAACCGGATGTCATACAATATAGTGGTCCAGTCGTAGTAAATTATGCCATTGCTCATTAATTACTAAGAGCACATAAATGAAACTTAGGCAGGACATTGTAGACCCATACAAGATACAAATAAACACTGTAATTTCAGCGACATTATGATCGTGGAAAATTCGTTAATTGACACGTAAGTTAGAGTGAGCAGTGGTAGCCCAGGGGTAACGGCCGCGACTTACGAGTTATAAGGTCGTAGGTTCGAACCCAGACAGGCGCTTTACCTTGTGTAAATTATTTAATTACCACTGCTCTCAAAACGGTGAAGGAAAACATCGTGAGGAAACCGACATGTTCTAGAACCAAATATTCAAAGACATGTGACATCTGCCAACCCGGACTGGGCCCGCGTGGCGGATTACGGTCCACCTCCTCTCACAGAGCGGTGGCCTAGGGGCCGTGTCCCAGCAGTGGAAACATTATAGGCTGATTATGGATATACGAGGGCGACACTGAAAGTTCGTAGAAAATCAAAAACTGAAGAAACTAGCAAGTTATTACTTTTATTATATCTTTTAAAAATAGTGTCCATTTACATCAATACATCGCTGCATCCGATGGAACCACTGAGAAAAGCACTTTGCCCACTCGTCCTTAGGGGTCTCTTCGACGGCATTTTGAAACGCAGCCACTGCTTCCTCGGCGTCCATAAAACGTTTTCCTCGAAGTTTTTCTTTTAATTTCGGAAATAAATAAAAATCGCGAGGTGCGAGGTCGGGGCTATAGGGCACCCGTGACCCAGTAATTCCACGCCTGACGTTGCCAATTCTAATTATGTATTATATTTATTTCAAGTGTTTCTATAAGTACTTATTTGAACTATTGAATTTGGTTGAGTACTTCTACAAAGAAAAGTAACCACTGCTCCCGCTACCTAATTATTTACGTTGCTTTTCATTATATCGTAAAGCAAAAACATTTTTACGAAGTACAGACGCCAGCAGGTCAACCTACCCCCTGGGGCCGCATCTGTGGGACATCGGATACGACTGGGTGCTGCGCGCCGATCTCCCCAATGGCGTCAGCGTCGTTTGTTACGCTGACGACACGTTGGTCCTGGCGCAGGGGAGGTCGCACCAGGCGGCGGCCAAACAAGCGACAGACGGGGTTGCGACAATCTTGGCCAGAATCCGGCAGTTGGGACTCGAGGTGGCCTTGCACAAGTCCGAGGCCATGTGTTTTCATGGCACTAACGATTTTTTTAGATGCTTCTCTTTGCTGTCAGACGTGGGGAAATTTTCAATGGGAGATGAGACTTCTCCTTTCATTTAAACATACACATTAACCTTCTTTACACACTAATTATTGAATGTATTTTTTTTCATGTACGTTCATAGGAAAAAAAAGTGTCGCTAGGATGACGGAGTTCCAGCGGAAACAGTTTTTGTTGAATAGCTCCCCAATTGTTGGATGCACAAATTTGTACTTACCATACACAATTACACGACGTCATACACAAATATACATATAAATATCTGATAAACTGAAATTAACAAATTCGACATTTTTCCGCTGCGACACAGAATGTAACGGTTGTCACGAGATAGTAATTATTTTACCACTATTGCACATTAAGTTTAATAAATAAATAGATGATACAATCACGTGATGCATAGGAAAGATGCTGCCTTCTGGCATATTTAGAGAGATGGCATATTTATTTAAAATATGAAAAAAATAATTTCTATAGCCTTCTGCCAAACAGTGTTATATTTTCCAAATTGTAAGCAGTAACACAAGTACTCAAATGTATAACAATGCGATTTAACTAAGAATAGGAATGACCTTATGCCCTATTGTGGAGTTTTAGCGAAACAGCACCTTGTTTACTCATTGTTGAGCACTCAGTGAGTTATCAGAAAATCAAATTACAAAATGATACTTAACAACAAATGTAACTAAATAATAAGAGCTACACGGCTCGATCAATCCGGTAAAGCTAAGCTTGCTGCGGTTGGTCCGTGGATGAGCGAAAATCTTTACATACCAAGACCTCGGAAACACGGGTTTGATTACTAATCAATGTTTTGATAATATTATTACTTATTACATCATCGTGCATGCTAATACCGAGACTCCTCCGTGCCTCGGAAAGCACGTTAAGCCATTGGTCCCGGCTGTCATTTGTGGATCTTTGTCAGTTGTTACAGGTCGTCAGAAGGCCAAAAGTCTGACAACCAATCTTACCAAGGGGTATTGTGATCCCCAATAACTGAGTTGTGGAGGTCAGATAGGCGCTCCAGGTAAAATACTGGTATCCAGCTGCATCCGGTTAGACTGGAAGCCGACCCCAACATAGTTGCGAAATGGCTAGGATGATGAGGGATAGTAACAAAATTTCTTTGCAAGCCGTATTTCAAGTTTCAGTTGACAGATCAAGGTCATTGACGTCCCTATTCTTAGTTGAAAAGCGTGTAATTATATATAATGCGTGTAATTAGTAAAATATGATTAAAAATTTAATATGATTCTAGGAGGGACTACAGTTGCTATTAAAAAATTAAAAGGAATAGGTTTAATTAAACCAGTTCCTTCCCGGGAGCGAATGAAAGAAATATTACAAGAGAAAAGAGGTAATCTTCAAGATGCTTTCAAGGAGAGTCAAGCACAAATGAAAGAAAAACGTACTCAGGTGATGAGGGAAATGAAACGTTACAAAACTGAAATGAGGAATATGAAACATAAGGTGAAGAAAATGTGATATTTACAAAGATCCCTTGTATAACTAAGGCTGTTAAATTTATAAAATTATTCTTGAATGACTTTATCATGGAAAAATGGCTGGTTTTGGCTTACTAAGATGTAAAACAAACAATCTGCTAGTTATGATGAAAAAAGCAATAGGTTGAAACTTAAATTATATACAGTTCTAAGTTTTGTACTATTTATTACTTACATAAATATAAAAAGAACTACACAACAAAATCATGTTTATTTCATATAAAATAGCTAGCTAAGTAATAATCACATAATTTTTCATCAAAATGTACATATAAAAACAGCTTATTCTAATTATATTAAGTACAAAACAAGACAGCACATTACTGGAATGTTTAATTGCGCCGTTCATCCTTAAATATTTCTAAAATTGTGACAACAACAATTAATATATACTATTATTATAATAATATATTTCCTTTACTACATACATTACATATTAATTACATTCTTAAAAATATTTAAAAAATATAAAATATAGTGGCCCATCGGCATCAGGAACAGGTTACAAGCTGCCGGTGGTCAGAGCTCCAGAGAGGAATTTCCTCACTATGCGTGCCGTGTCAAGAAGTACTTCTTTCTAAATTAAGCGCTTGACCAAACCGCGCAATAAGAGCCTCCTGAGAGGTGTTGGTAAAGGCAATTAGGCCATTCATTTCAGCGGAAAAACTTCCACCGCTGGACATAGGCCTCCCCCAAGCACCGCCACTTCGACCGGTTCTGTGCTTCATGCGACCGGTTTTGTGCTTGGATGCGGGCATCCAGCAAATTCGTGCGGCCTTCACAAGGTCATCGGTCCACCTTGTAGGAGAGGCCTTCCAACGCTACGTCTTCCGGTATGCGGTCGCCACTCCAGAACCTTTCGGCCCCATCGGCGATCTGTTCTGCGAGCAATGTGCCCTGCCCATTGCCACTTAAGTTTGGAAATTATTCTGGCTATGGCATTCTCCTGCGGATATCTTCATTTCTAATTCGATCCCGTAGGAAAACTCCAAGCATAGCCCTCTTCATTGCCCTTTGGGTAACTTTTAGCCTTCTTATAAGCCTCATTGTGAGCGCCCGTAGCCCCGCTATTAGGCCATTAACCGTTCTGAGTATCGGTGTCCACGTCCCACACCTCGAAAACCTCGTGTGCTTATGTCAAGATACTTGTTTTATTTTTCCTCATCTTTCAAGAGATTCTCGTCATGAGGGACAACTATATCAACAATCATTGCATGGCGTTCTCGTAGGTCTATCACCACAAAATCAGGCTTATTGGCTACAATATAGTCCTGTCAGTGGTGATAGATCGATCCCAGTCCAAAGTAGCGTGACCATTCTCGAGAACAAGGTCGGGCACATACCTGTAGTATGGTACTTCGGTCTCTACAAGCCGTGGAGACCGAAGTACCATACTACAGGTATGTGCCCGACCAAGTTGTACTGCAAGGCAAGTTGTGATAATCCTAGCTACTTAATTATGTCAGTGCAAGTACTCGTCGTTAGCAAGACGAGAACAACCGGAAACAATATCACTGTTTGTCCACCGCTCCGTGAACGGGATGTCATGATGGGAGAAACGAGATTTACTATGGCCGCGTGGCCATAGTAAATGTACCAATGCTACTTCGGCGTATTGATTCACCAGGTTAGTGGCATGCCTGACAGATGTTAACTGTACCGTCCTAGACAATGTATTTCTGGTAATTATTTGTCATGATAACTTCATCCATAATCGCACAAACAAAACCTTCGGTTTCCCCGAAGAGATCGCCGAATCGCAGCCAGAATACAGATGTCAACAAGTCTACTTCAGGCCTATGGAGGGCCCGGAAAAAGCGTCCGTGAAGCTCTTTGCTATTGCATGTCATACTTCCTTACGATCGTTAGTATTAAGTACTGCAGGTTTGCGCCAGTTCTTGTAAGGCCCTTGTCCATTGCGACCACATCTCGGTGCATCCCAGTTAGCCCACGTCAATTAGCAGGAAAATAAACCCTGAGACTGCCAATTTCACGGTTGTAGAGGGTTTTAGCATTTAAAAAACTTCGACACACACACTTCCCCCACACTTCCGCGGGATGTGTAGTTTCATCACTGATGACCGTGGGTGATGCATCCAATATGCCGTCAGCAATGTACGGATCTTCCTATCTAGAGCGTCAAGGTCCGTCTGAGTCCATTTGAGTATGCCGAAAGAATACATCAAAACTGGCATGACCAAACCGTTGAAGGCACGCACCCTGTGTCCGCCTGATAGAAGACTATTTAACACTATAGTCAGGCGGCCAAAGAAGCGCTTCCTTAACAATATTTTCATGTCAGCAACAATAATGTCTAAAGCTTGCGACATACCCAAATTATATATTTATTATTAAAATCAGGGAGCCTGTAACACGTTTAAAAAATTGAATGATTATATAATAATTATAATATTATGTAGTATACACACCAACCAGGAGTGCTGTCCAGTCCAGTGTTAAATTAATAAATGCATTTTACACCAATGGCAAACAACAAGCAGCCATAATACTAGGGGGAAGAAATAATATGTATGTTAAAAACATGTATTATTTCTTAAATAATGTGTAATGGAACATGTAGATCTGTACAAATGTAGTGAAAAGCTTATGGTAAACGATCTCTATACATAGTTTAGTTCAAAATGACCCTTTCCAATACACATACTGCCTTACTAATAAACGTATTATATCAGGTGAATAGTTACGCACCGTTTTCTCTCTTTCAGTCGTCAGTAATTTGGCATTCGAAAGAAGAAGACAAAGCGTTGTGTAACTACACAGACGCTATACAACGTTTATTAGTAAGGAGGTTAGTGTATATACAGTTGAACAAACTATTTGGAATATAGGCAGCTAATGCAATTATTTTTAAACAATGTTGTGAGTATGCTGAGTAATAAATTCCTTTTAATTTCTCATACTTGGAAAGTACGCTATGAAAACAGTACTTTTCAAACCTGGGAAACGATTTACACTGCTGTCAAAAAAAAAAAAACACGCAAGCTAAAGTTTATAAACAGCCACTCTGCTAAATGGCGGCGTAAAATTGTAATTAAAAAATATTATCAACAATTTTGTAAAATATCTATCCTTATAATTTACTTTCCCCTAAATTATTATTTAATTTACATAGATTTGAGCATATATTTGAAATATTTACCATCATGATAAAAAATACTGGTGAATGCCACAGAAAAAAAAGACGGGAAAGCGGCAATTCGATCTTCGGTCGTTTTGTCGAGTGCTTTGAATAAAATGAGTTCATCGGATTCAGCTACTGATTTAATCAGGTTTTTATTTGCTACGCTCATAATCAAAATGAAATGCAGTGTTTACCTCGGGTGTAAGACCTATTTAGGCACGCGATGGTTTGGCGCACGAGCGCAGCAAGGCGCCAATAGTTCGAGTGTATAATAATTTACTATTACATTACTCTCTCATCACTGCCACAACCTTAATTAAAACATTATTTAGCACACAACAAAAAATTATATAGGCAAATGTAGTGGAAAGATGAATATTTTTGCCTGTATGTATACCATATGGCTTGTTCGACTGTACACACACGATAACAGAAATCTTCTTACTTCAAATTAATACCAAGCTTAATTTATTAAAACCAATTCCATGAGATGTATTTATCACTTTCCATAAATCAATTCCTTTGATAGTGTTCTCATAATTATTGAAATATTATCACTTTATTAATAAATTTATAGGATATCACAAAATATAATAGGCAAACCTGTTCTTGGCTAAAACAAATCACATTGTTCATTAATTTCTTAATTATTATTTGTTGCTATAAAATAAAGTTTGCTTATAAAATGTAACCATACATCTTACTAACCTCTAACAAATACCAATGCAGAATATCATTTATCACTCTTCCTGCATGCTCAACAAATAGATAAGATTTTGTAACATGACAATTACATTTAATCACATTATCTTGAATTATGTATCTTATTAATAGTAACAACATTTAAGTAATAACGTTTTACTTGAGTTTATCATCATAACTTAGTTACGCATATTAAAGCTAATTACATTAAATGCTAATAGATGCAATAATGGCTATACAAAATCATTTTGAGCACTTACTTGGATACCTAATAGAAATATTAGCTTGTCAACTACACAGTCTGATGTAATGTAATTGTTTTAACACTAGACGCCGCCGAAAGAATGAAGTTCAGCCCATGTACTGGTAGGAAGCGGGGGAGAGATGAGGCGCTGGCGACTGGCCCGGCCCCGAAGCCGCTCCGATCGTGGCCAAGTGACAAGCGCGACACATTAACTTACCTGAAATATTTTCATTGTTATTAACATAATAATATTTTATATTTAATTTTTTTTGTATAGTCAGTGTAAAAAATATTTAAATACATTGAAAATAGTAATTTGAGCATAACATAAAAGTTTTTTTTAATAAACCACACATCATGATTAACAATACATCACGGCTGTATTCCCCTCAAGAGTTAATAAGCTGTTCAGCCGACATATTACTGTTCCGTGTTGTGTTGTAACGCGGGAAACACCAATCAAACGAATCTGTTCAGGACTACGTCAAATCACAACGACTTTCGATTGGTTAACACTGCGTCAGAAGGCGTCACGACGAGACACAACACAGTAATATAAATTCGACTTTAGATGCGCCAGTTTGTTTTGCCCCTGGCTGGAGGCTTTGAATGTAGTAGCTTAAGGCAGCCACAGGACAGTCCGGTTAAGCAGTAACTACCTTAGTGGTATATCTGTGAGATGCCCTAGTAAAAAAAAAAAAAAAAAACCAGTTTGTTTACATAGGGTGGCGCCAAAGTGACCTGACTAAGGCAATAACTGTTTTATGTATGTAAAATAATTTCTTATAAGTTCCAAGTAGTAGTAAGTACCTATAGAATGGTAGTGGGACCATTGCCAATAATAGAGTTTTAATCTAGACTGGGCTACTACTGAGAAACTGATGGTGGAAAATCAATAAAGGTAGAAAAAAGGGCATACATCCTAAGTGGCATAGTC
Organism: Xanthia togata; assembly: GCA_963853775.1. Classification (NCBI taxonomy): domain Eukaryota; kingdom Metazoa; phylum Arthropoda; class Insecta; order Lepidoptera; family Noctuidae; genus Xanthia; species Xanthia togata. Next base: position 19,450,662 of record OY970798.1, on the reverse strand, counting down.
ATTAGTCACCTCATCACTATTTCGATTTTACTTCAAAGTTGCGGCACGATCAAACGTTCCTATTTCTGAGGGTAACTTGAGTTTACTATTACTAAATATAATATAGTACATACATAGCCGCATTACAGGTAATCAATACATCTTATGATAAAAAAAAAAAAACATTACAAAAACTATGTGCATCTGGACTGAGGGCCCATTTTTTTTCTTCTGAAACAAATTGAAGTCTTACAGGGAAATTCGTTAAAAATAGTAAAAACATACATTTCTTAAAACTTGAATTAAAACTTTTATGAACAATGACTTGGGCTCTCAATCCAAACGCTTGCATAAAATGGCATAGTATAAATCTCTAGAGAGTACTGTCTCTGTTAATATTTTTTATTTTAGAATTTATTTAACCTTTATAATACTGGTGTCTCATATTGGAGACAGATAACAATAAAATTCTATTGTGTCTGCTAATTGCGCGCGCGACAGATTAAGATGATAGATTATTAGTGAGAGATTTTCTTAAATCTTTTAAGAAAATTTAAACTCGCTAGAATATGACGTTACAGATTTATGGCGGTTTAACTGGGTCCCTCAGTCTGTACTAAGGAATCTTATGCGTTTAACTGTAGAAATGCATAAATATGCATTTCTACAGTTAAACGCATAAGATTTTTCATAAGATTCCTTAGGAAAATAGGTTGGAAAATGGAGATGGCGCTAGCTGTCATGTAAACATTGTGCTCCTGTGATAAAAATTCATAATAATTGTTATTTAAACAGTATCTACTTAAATACGCCATAAAAATCAAAACGATAGTACAATACGTGTGAGAAAGTGTTATCCGAACAAATTATTCACTGTGAACTATGTAAACAAAACTTATAAATGTGGACAAAATTTCGTGATAAAAACAGTTTTGTGTGTGGTATTTATGACTTTTGTCAAATATATACTGCCAAGTACTAAGCTAACAAACGTGTGACATACAAAATATAAACAATAACAACGAAAAAAGTGATTCAACAAAAAGTGACTCAAAGTGAAAAAATATTCAAATCGTTCAAATTATAACTGACATCTTTAACAAACTTTTATTTATTTGGAAGACCATACAGGTTAACAATTTCGACTAAACGTGCAGCAGTCACAGTGGCGTATACGATTTACGTCCTACATGTTAGTGTTACCTTAGTAGCCTGCGACTTGAGTTCGATTCCCGCTGATGGTTTCACTTTTGGAATGTTTGCAAATTAGTTAGAATTTATCGGACAATCAAGACAAGAAACTTTTCACGTTCCGTACTCGTAACGTAGTTTGTTTACATTGGTTTACTCAAAATAATTCCTGAGATGAAGCCCGACGACACTTTACACGTAACAATTAGGCGTCCCAGGCCCCGTACACAATCAGAATCGCCAACTATAGACGACAGTGACAATGTAATTCCAAACACACTGGAGTGTACCACCAGTAGCATGCCAGAAATGTCTGATGATGAAGACGACCAAGTCAAGTTATTAAGAGAGGAGATACAGAATCTTTCAAAACAGTTGGAGAGCGCTCATAAAGAAATAGAACTATTATCGGTTGAAAATAGCACACTAAAACATGAAAATGACAAGTTGATAAAAAAAAATAACGTGTATAAAAAAGTAGCCACAAACAGTCCAATTAAATCAAACCAAAATACGCCAAGAAAAAAAACCCACAGAAACTGTAAAACAAAACAGACACAAACAGATATTCTAGAACTTGAAAGAACTGATAAAACTACTGACACAGAGATTCAACTAAGTACTACCAAAAATGAACAGGAGACAAAACCACATATTAATAATTCAGACATACAAGAAATACAGAATTCAATAGGAACCAAAACAAAAACCAAGGCCGAGATTCACACTGCACAACCACTTAAACAAAATAAATTGTGCATTCTGAGTGCTAATAAGCAAAACAGGATCCTGTCTATAGTAGAAGAAACTTTTGAGAAACAATTTAATTTTTGTCACTTTATAACAACAGATGGAGCTACATGTGACCTCCTGCAGGGGATTCACACAAAAATTACGGATTACACGATGAGTGACTACTGTGTGATTTTAATTGGTGAGCAAGACTTTAAAATAGCAAAAAATTACACTGAGCTCATATTAGACATAAGGAAGACTCTTAGTGAAATAACTCATACTAATATTATTATCTGTCTACCCACATATAAATATGACACGAACTCAAATATGTATAATTGGCGTGTCATGAACTTTAATTATTCTTTATGTCAAGAGATCTGGACACATAAATATGCTTATGTATTAGATTCAAATGCAAATGTCGACTATGATTATAATACATTCTTCAGGCAGTCTGGCCAACTAAATAATTTTGGGTTCCATATCATTTTTGATAATCTTCTAGCATTAATTAATGACATTCAATGTATCAACATTTATAATAATAATACTGTAAATACTCCCCTAATAACATTAACGTCTCACAATCCCACACACGTATTAGAAACAGAAAAGCAGTTTTTTCGTTACTAAAAGCTTTTACGTGATGCATCAAAACATAGCGGGGCTTTTAAATAAGGTCGATTCTCTAAATGTTTGCTTACATGAATTGTCAGAAAAGGACATTTTTGTTGACGCGCTGTGTGTTACTGAGCACTTCATGATGGCAGGGTACGAAAACCATTTGAATATCCACAATTATTCTTTAGCATCATTTTTCTGTAGGAGGGAAAGTAAACGAGGTGGCACTTGTATTTTGATTAGAAACGGGCATCAATGGAGAGAAGTTCCACATATAGCTGAGGCCTCTATAACTGGTGTAGTTGAATGTTGCGGTGTGGAGGTCATACAGTACAATATGATTATTATATGTGTCTACAGAGTACCGAAACGAAATAACCTAAATGTATTCTATGAAACAATAAAAATGATATTACAAAAAATATGTAAAAAAAAGTATGAGCATATTATAATGGCGGGAGATTTTAACATTGATATAATGAATAAAAATAATGTTGTGTTGGATTTCGAATGTCTGTTACTGAATTTCAATCTTAGGTTAGCTTTAAAGCAACCGACCAGAATTCATAGCCAAACTTGTATTGACAATTTCGCACATAATTTTAGAGCCAAATGTAAAACGAATGTTATTGAATTTGCGCTGTCAGACCACACAGCGCAAATAATAAAATGCCCGGTGAAAAAAACTTGTATTTTAAAATACTGGCGCAAAAAACGACGGGACTTTAGCGTAGAGAATATGATGAAATTTAGGGATTGCTTGAATCATTTGACGTTTTCAGAAATATATGAAACTGAAGATCCAAATAGTGCTTTTGACATATTTATTGACCACTTTAAACTATTTTATGACCTTTGCTTCCCATTTAAGCTGACAACGATAAGTGTAATTAAAAAATCCAAATGGATCTCACATGGCATTAAATTATGCAGCAAAAAGAAACGTCAATTGCTATGGCATTACAGATTAAAACCAAATATGACGAATAAAAATATTTTTAAGAATTACACAAAAAGGTTTAAAAAAGTGATGAGATTGACTCGACATGCTCAAAACAATTACTCAATTAAAACTGCAACTAATAAAGCTAAAATGACATGGAACATAATAAATAAATCGAAACCGTTTTTACCTAAAGAATCCATTAGCTACATAAATGTCGATGACAAAACAGTAAATGACCCTTTAGAAATAGCCAACGCGTTTAACAATTTTTTTGTAGATAAAATTCAACCAAGCCAAGGTTCGGGAAGTAAAGTAACAACGAATATTATAAAACGGAAAGACTCAATCTTTGTTGCACCTAGTATACCTGTAGACATACTAAATATAATTAAATCTTTAAATGCAACAAATAGTACAGGTTATGATGGTATCTCTACAAAAGTTGTTAAGTATGTTTCTGAAACAATTTGTACCCACTTAAGCTACCTAATAAATCTGTGCATCAGCTCAGGTTTATATCCGGATGCCCTAAAAGTTTCAAGAGTGAAACCATTATTTAAAAAAAACAGTAAGGAACACATGGCTAACTATAGACCAATTGCCTTAATTCCTATAATGTCCAAAATTTTTGAAAAATACGTGTTTAAGGAACTATACTCCTACCTCGAAAAGAAAAATATCTTTAGTGAAGAGCAAAAGGGATTTAGACAAAACATGTCAACCAGTAAGGCTATTTATGACTTCTTATATACCGTAATGACGAACATGGACAGGAGAATCCCGGTGTGTGCTATATACTGCGACATGACGCAGGCTTTTGACTACGTTGACCATGGCATCTTGCTACAGAAATTAGAAGCTTACGGCATAAGGGGAAACGTACTAAATCTTATTCAGTCATACCTTACTAATAGAAAACAATACACAGAAATTGAGAGAATTAATGTTAAGACAAAGAAAGAGGAAATATATATATCAAGCGTACGCACACCTACATACGGTGTTCCTCAAGGCAGCGTTCTTGGATCATTACTATTCATAATATACATCAATGACCTGCCTAGTGCTATTGAACACCCCATGACCCTCTTTGCCGACGACAGCACTATGACTGTAGCATGTAAAAATAAAGACATATACGAAAGTGACATAAATGAATCTTTGACATCAATAATATCATGGTTAAATATGAACAACCTAAAAATAAATCTAGATAACACCACCATTATGCACTTTAGGCAACGGACCCAGGCTTTATGTGACCTTAACGCAATATACAAGGACACTGTACTTAATAAAGTCGACACCACAAAGTTTCTAGGAATTATGATTGACGCTAAGTTAAACTGGAAGGCACACATCGAATACCTAAGTAAACGGCTGAGCTCTTCTGCGTATGCCTTATATAAACTGGCCCCAGAGCTAAACACAGACGCTTTAATTACAGCCTATCATAGTCTAGTAGCATCGTTATTGCGCTACGGTATTATTTTTTGGGGGAATTCCACAAACAAAGAAATAGCGTTTAAGGCCCAAAAGAGATGCATTCGTGCTATATTCAATTTGAAGTCGACCGACAGCTGTATGCCATTATTTAAAAAACACAAACTATTAACTCTACCATCTCTTTATGTTTTTGAAATTGCGACATTTGTTAGGGTAAATCAAGCTCTATTTCCACGACTAGCTGACACCTTCCCCCGTAACAGACGTGACAAATATCAACTGTGTTCGCACACGTCAAAGACGGTATTAATGGGAAAAAGCGTTTTCTGTATGGCTCCAAAAATTTTTAATAAAATACCACAGTCGTATAAAGCATTGCCAGTAAATTTGTTTAAAAAAAAGATGCGAAATTTATTAACAGACAAATGTTATTATAATATAAGTGACTTTTTGAGTGACGCTACTATATAGGCACTCGGATTAAAGTGCCTTTAATAATTTAGTTTTAGTTTGTAATTTAGTTTAAATTTTATGTTTGTTAATTTTATAAATTTGTACGCCTAACGGGTGAAACATGTACGTACGAAACTTTTGTGACATCCTGCATGCCTAATTTGCATGTATACGCATGTTTAGACAAATAAAATTATCTTTATCTTTATCTTTATCTTTATGCATATCGAATTTTCTTCAAACGTTTGAACTGAGAGCTCAATATATTCGGCTTTATTGACTAGGCTTAACCTCATAGATCAATACAAATGACCAAGTAATTTTACCACATTTTTATTAAAATTTGACTTATCGTCCGTTATTCTGAATGCCATACTTTAAGAGAAAATGCATTTAAAAAATTTATATAGGAGCAAATTTAGGGTAACCATAATGTTCTTCATTAGAACAATAAAAGAATTTAAAAAAAGTTTTGTAAAGCGCAGTCAGAAAGTCATAAATAAACTAAAACCATTTATTAACTTATAATAAAACTTAACTCACTTAAGTGCATAAAATTATTGGTCAGATACTATAAAAAATAAAACTAAACAAAACATGAAACGTTTTTCTAATATCTAACTATTAAAATAAACAGATTTAATCAGAAAAAAAAAATGATGAATGATGATATGAATATTTAATCATACTTATCATCTTTTTTTCTTTTTTTACATCATGTTTTATTTCTTTAACTTCAGAATCTGAATCAGTAAGCCCCGTACGATAGAGTATGTAAATAAAAAGGTTGTTCTTCTCTACTATTACAAAATCATACCATCGAGGGCGAGCCTATAACCATCATCGACGGAAAAAAAAAAAAAAAAAAAACAACCTAAATATTCAGACTGCCTGCCTCGTTATTAAATCTGTTTATTCAATAGTTATTAGCTTTTGCCTGCGGCTTCGCCCTCGCAAGCGCAGATCCACCGTTGTGGACACGATGGGCATGCCCACAACCCTAATAGACTTGTGACATCACCCTTACAGTCCCCCAAAAATACCCGCTCTTCACCACTTCCTGCTTTAGCTGGGAAGAAGAAGTGGCGCAACAAAGTCCCCAGCAGCACAGCTGTCTGTTCAGTTAAATTAAACATATTAAATTATTTTCTATATGTCTCCTAGCACACGCCAATACACCAACAAATAATGAACTCTGACCCACGCTCCTAAATTGGAATGTCCAATATTTGGTTCAGAATTTTATGATCGTCATTAGTTATCCCATGTTTATACTGCTAAGTGATAAGATGTATTTACTACATTATCTCTTTATTTACGAACTGTCCGAAGCCACTTCCCTGAATTAAAAGAGATAACTGTTTAAAAATGTTTATTATGTAAATAGGATATTGGAATCACTTTTACACGTCCTATTAAAAAATATTAAAATTAGCTAGATGCGTTTCCTATCTGACTACTCTGAGAAGAAAGGCTGAAACAAACTCAGAGGTCCAGACATAATCTTGGTCAGGCCATATGAGGACCATGTAGATTAGTGTCTGAAATGGTCTTTTGAGAAAAGACACAGACACAGATTTGATAGTGGACCCGTCCGTCAGTGTAGTATAGTAGTATTTGTCAGTAATCATGGAGCTCAACTCAGAACTTAAAGAGCACAACTCGACGAACAATACCAAAGAAGCGACATTTGGGTAGGCCGCATAAACTACTTAAACTGCCAGACCATCATTAAAACTAACTGTCAAAGAAAAAACATAATAATAAAATTATCCACGTCTTCACATTCACAAAAAATAAAATAATATACAAAGTAATCATGTCATTTTGTATGTTATATTCAACAATGTCAATGTTTATATAATATTGTATACTGTTATAAAATAGTTCCATCAAAATAAACAGGGTGTGAGCGTGAGCGATGTGAGCCTGTATATTATGATAAATTTGTAAGATATCCGCATAAATGATACCTCAAAAGAAAGAGATTATCAAGCATGTCTTCAAAATGGTTTGAATAAAAAAACAACTTTTTTTTAAAAATAAGTTTAAAAAAACGTATTGATACAAATTTTAATGTCTGAATTAATGAAATGCACCGATCTCAGCGTGGTTTAACCAGACTCGATAAATCGAATGAACCCCAAGATTTGCACTAGCCCTTGGAGCCTTATGTTGCATGGTGCTGCAAAGGCCATTTACATATCAGAGAGTAGACCGGGGGGCGCGGTAATGGTAAGGAAGACCGTGCCAAAAGGATATGGAAAGAATCGAGCCATACCGGATATACATCCGTGAGTAGGCAATGGACTAGTGGAGAGACGGGTGATAGTTATCTGTGGATTGGCATCTTTTAATGACGTTGCCGCCAGATTGGTTTATGTCCAGCTTCACCGGTGCATATTTTGTTGGGGTTAACTGCTTTTTCGACTCTTTTCTATGTCACTGCTATGCTGTGTTACACATTGCTGTTACCATTGTCTTCAACTGGTTACTATCTGTTTCATGTAAATCGCGCTAGCAGCCTTCTTAATCTTATCTCAGTCTTCAGCCGTCTTGAACTTCACAATTATTTAAATATGTAAACTTAAACACTTCATCACAAAATTAACTTTACCACCACACACAAAACAACAAGAAAACTAAAAGGATTTCTTTGTTGGTCAACAGCTAGCTACCTGCGACTCACACCAAATGTCTAACAAAAGAATGCGCACTCGCAAAAAACATACCCTTTTCTAACACATTTTGGGCACTACACAAATATCACACGCGTATTATAGTTTAAAGTTAGTCGAATAAATTGTAAATATAGCATAAAAGATCTGGATTTATAATGAGACCCACTCTAGACTTTAGGCGGAACTCTATAACGGATTCCTGAAATATATGGAAAGGTCTCACCAGGCAGCTTGCAATTGGGTTCTGTGGCAGTTATTCCCTCGTACTTAGGCACTAGATCTCTCGCCTGAGATCATAAACGCTTATTCCACCCACTTTTGTACCTACTATTTTAATGTATTTTTGGCTATATAAAGTTACAACCACAGCAAAACACAAAAAAACACTTCGATTTCGATGCTCGGCTTTTAACGCAACATCTGGAGTGCACATTTCACTAAACTTATAATAAAACTTTTGCGGAGCACAGTTGGGAGCGTCCGTGCTCTTCAGTGACTGTCGACCGAATCTTTCTGAACTTTTAATGTCTGTAAAAAAAGTGTCTAATGACAAAGAAGCCTAGTCATGAACTTTAATTCACACCAATCTCGACTAATAGAGATGTAGACTAAAAATATTTTTTTTCCGACGTTGGTTATTAAAAAATATTGGACACGTATTTTTTACGTAATCAAAAGATTACGGCAATACTTTGAGTAGACAATACGTTAAAATGTGGCATGACGTCACCCCCGGTAGATTTTATACTGATGACGTAGCGAGCCCCCAGTATCCAACTTTAATGCGTTTTATCTAAACCTTTTTATTATGACAAAGCAAGAAATACGTGTCTAATATTTTTTTATTATCTGACTGACACACTATCTAGTTTCTTTTTTCCCTTTCTTTTATCTCGAAACTGGTGTGTCCTATCGCAAAAATACATGCAGGTACCTAATATTTTTTATATTTTCCGTAGAAAAAGTGAAAAATTCCATATAAAACACGTCGAGGCTGCCCCCACAGCGAGTTCATACTCCGACAAGCACTTGGCCGATTTTCGGGTGGCTGTGACCACAACCTTTTTTGAGGGTTGGATCCGCGCCTGCGCCCTCGTGGATGTCGGAAAATATCCCACGGGAACGTACTACTGGGATTACATGGTACCTAATAGCCGAGGAAAAGGTCTTGATTCCTACCGCTGCGCCCGCATTGCCGTCAACCATAATTATTTTAATACGCATAATTTTGAATCTGTGATATCTTTTAAACTATTCATTTAAATGATATCCATTTTAAATAACATATTTTATTGGATAAGGATTAATATGATACCGGTCAAAATAGCTTCGGAAATAACAGTGACATTTTTATCAAATTCGATAACAATGGTTACTGTGGGTCATCCTTAGAAGATAGACATATGCCACCGCGGACTTTTTGTTGAACTTTTTAAGATTTACAAACCTGTAGAACATACATTGAAACAAAGCGTCTTTGATTTTGAACTCGTTGGTTTTGTCTTGACAAGAACTATCCTATAACAAGCCCAAGTTGGTGGTGGTAAGGATTGTGGCTCAATCAAACAAAATAGCACAATCATGTTTGGACTCATTGCAAGTCAAGTGCTATTCGTCGTCAAGTGGTGTTAGTCGTGTGTTTTCAAGTGCTATTACATTAGGTTGAGTCCAGGACCAGATGATGGAGCCAGAAGTTGGCCATAGTAGCTCTTCAATCAAATAAGATAGCACCACTGTGTTTGAACTTTGGAACATTGGTTAAGTATTGACAAGTGCTACACTAGGTGCAGTCCAAGGTCTGATGATAGAGCCAGAAGGTGGCCACAGGGACTCCTCAACTAAACTACATAGATATCCTGGATGTGTTTCGGCTCGTTAATTTTTGTCGTGACAAAAACTATAGTCTAAGGTTTTCAGGGTCTGTAGAAGCAGAAGGTGGCCACAGAAATTCCTCGACCTTACAAGATAGCCCTGTAGTGTTGGGCTCGTTGGATTTGTGAAGGTGGTAAAACAGACATTTAAACAAATTATAATGCTAAAAGTACAAAATAAAAAACTATACACTCTTTTTTGGGCAGTCGTGTAAAAATAAATAAAAATCTTTTTAAAAACAAGCTTTGATGATAAACAAATAAGTATGTAGGTACAGGGCCGGATCTACATAAGGGCTGCTTGGGCTGCAGCCCAAGGCCCCGAGGTTACAAGGGGCCCCCAGACCCCGCTAAAAACAATAGGCTGTTTTTGTTTGCCTTGCAAACTTTTTTCTAAAACCGACACACGACCGCATTTTCTGATTGGAAACACATATGAACTTGTTTAGAAACTCACGAAAATTCTAATGAACTTAAGAAATCAATGTTAGTGTGGTTAACACGAAAAGAAAATAAGTCTGTTTTAGACAAGCAGCTTCAGGAGCAAATAAGAAAAGAAACAATATTATCACAATGTCCTAAAACGGGTAATTGCAGTGGTAACATTTTTGAGTATGGGGCTTAGCATTTAGAGGTTCCGAGGAAGAATTTGGTTCTCCACATATTGGTAATTTTATGGGGGCTCTGGAGCTATTGGCAGAGTTCGATCCATTCATTCGTGAACACATTGAACAACGGGAGCTGCGACCAAAACCGATAATATCGTACTTATCAAAAACAGTATAATTATGAAAAAATAATTGAGATTATGGGCCGACGGCTAATTAAACAAACTATAACTCAAATAAAAAACGACGACACAAAGTACACTCAGGGGCACATTTAACCGTCCACTCATTCGAAATTCCATATCGTTTGTTTATGTTAACTTGGGCTTTGACTACTAGGCGTAACTTTATAAGTGGGTATATCTGACATAAAGAAAACACATATACTCGCGTTTTTTTTTACTTTTGTGGTTTTTATTCAACAATAATCAGTTCAGTAGAAATTTGACAGTCTCGCCTCTCGTTTTGTGTGAAGGATAAATTTGTTTTACAACGTTGTCTTACCATTGTTTCGAACAAAACCGAGGTATTGAAGTACTGTGACCTTATTTACACTAAAATAATGCCACTAGACGTAGCTGGAGCAGCTAGGGCTGTGGCACTTGCAGACGCTGGGTTCAGCCAGCGTCGGATTGGACGAATGCTTGGATACCCACGAAGCACTATCCAAGATGCTATCCGGCGTTTCAGAGAGACCGGTTCCTACACAAGGAGACCAGGACAAGGTCGTAGACGGTGTACGTCAGAGAGAGATGACCGTTACATCGTCTCGAACGTTCTTCGAAATCGGTTCACAACGGCTTCTGAGGCTCGTAACCGCTTATTTGAGGTACGAAATGTAAGTGTGAGCCTAAGAACAATAAGAAGAAGGTTAGCAGAGAGGGATCTGGGATCATTTCGACCGGCTCGAGTACCACAGCTAACGACAACTCACAGAAGAGCGAGACTTGTTTTTGCTCGAGAACATTTAAATTGGACGTCAGAGCAATGGAAAGCAGTTCTCTTCTCTGATGAATCAAGAATCGCTTTACGAGGTCCTGATGGACGTCAGCGGGTGTATAGACGCCGTGGTGAAAGGTTTGCTGAATGTGCTGTGGTTGAAACAGTGAGCTACGAAGGAGGCTCGATTATGGTGTGGGGTGGCATTTGTTACGAGGCCCGTACAGAGTTGGTGGTCTTCGATAGAGGCAGCGTAAATGCTCATAGGTACGTGACAGAAGTCCTAGAACCACATGTGATGCCATTTGCTCCATTCATTGGCGATAATTTTGTTTTAATGCACGACAACGCTCGTGCACACACCGCGAGAATTGTCACAGAGTACTTGGACGCCATCAATATTCAGAGATTACCATGGCCAGCTCGGAGTCCTGACCTGAACCCGATAGAGCATGTATGGGACAACCTAAAAAGACGAATTCGGAGTCGAACACCAGCTCCTAGGACCATCAGTGAGCTGAAAACTGCAGCTGTTGAGGAGTGGAGGAACATTCCACAAAGCGACATCCAAGACATAATGGACGGGCTTACAAATCGATTACAAGAGGTGATTAGGGCCAGAGGAGGAAATACACATTATTAGTGCGATAATTAAGAGCATACTTTTTTTAAATTAAAATTTTGCTAAATGTCGTGTTTGGTCAGAAGACTGCATATTCGCATTTTGAAATTTTTTGTCTTGATTAAACCATTTCACAACTTACACATGTTTTATTTGTGTTCTCAAAGATTCACCCAAAGTAATTTTATAACAAAATTAGTTAAAATCCGATACAATTTTGAAATAATCGACAAAATGTAGGTGGCCGGTTAAATGTGCCCCTGAGTGTATTATTCAACTGTGATGGATTCTACACCAGATCTGTCTCACAATGATCAACTTGCTATTATATTACGATACTGTTTTCGGGGAAAAGTATATGAAATATGTGTAGCCTTCATTAAAATTAGTAGGCATACTGCCTTACATTTATTTAATATTCTACAAGACTTTATAGAAACAAATGGATTACTACTGAGTAATTGTAGGGGGCAATCTTATGACAACGCTGCCAATATGGCAGGTCACTACAATTGTGTACAAGCACTACTAAAACAAAAAAAAAACACCGCGGAATATGTGCCATGTGCTGCGCATTCCCTTAACCTAGTTGGTGTAGAATCTGTTAAGGTTGCAACCGAAATTGTAAACTTTTTTGGAGTAGTGCAACAAATATACGTTTTCTTTTCTGCTTCGACCCTTAGGTGGGAACTGTGGAATCGTGAAATAAAATTAAAATTCACGTTAAAAAGTTTAAGCCAGACCAGATGGTCTTGCCACTATGATGCTGTCAAAGCCTTAAAAAATAATTATGATGACATTATGAAATTTTTTAAGTTTCAGTGAAAATGAGGTTGAGAAAGTTGATTTCCGGAAAGAGGCACGAAATTTATTCAATAAAATAGCGAAACTCGAGACTGCAAATTTGATTATCTTTTGGGAAGAACTTTTGGAGAGATTTTCATTTAGTTAATAAAAAAATACAGAGCCCTGGTTTAGACATTTGTGAAGGCAACAAGTTAATTTCGCCATTAAAACACTTTGTGAACAACATACGACACCAATCAGATCAGAAGCTAAAGGAATACGAAGAGAAAAATAAAAAAATTAAGTACTAGTGTGGGAGTAGACTACAATGACATAAACAAGAGACGCATTACTCCAAAATTTTCAGATAAGTCTACAGGTGAATTCTCAGTATACGGCGCAGAAAGATTTAAAAGGGAAACGTTAAACGTTGAGTTGGATAAGCTGATTATGGATTTAAATAAAAGGATCCAAGTCTATGAGACATATATAGCAAAACAAATCAATTTTTTAATGGATTTGCAAGACAAAAATATCGAAAACATAGATTTGGAAAGTGCACGTCATATTATTGATTACTATCCAGATGACGTAGACGAGCATAACTTAGTGAATGAGTGCATTCAATTAAAATCGTTCTTACTCCAATCTAAGCCAGAGTCTTACATTTCTTGCAGTGACATTTTTATGCTCATGTATGAAAATAAACTTATTGACGTGTTCCCTAACTGCTATACCATTTTAAAGATTTTTTTAACGTTGCCAATCACTTACTGTGAAACAGAACGCTCCTTATCCAAGATGTCCTATGTAGAAAATAAATATAGGACAACAATGTCGAACCATCGACTAAACTAAATAATTTATCACTTCATTCCATAAATTGTGATCTAACAAAAGACTTGCAATGTAATGACCAAATAAAAGAATTTGCAGCACAAAAATGCAGGACGGTTGATTTATAAATTATAATTTATATAGCATAACTGTCACACACATAACCTGTCAATTTCCTATACTAATTCATAATACATAAATAAAATTATTTTATAGTTTTTTTATATTCTTATATTTACTTATATCACTATTTCGGTTTCTCTCTCACCCAAAGGTTGCCTGGAAGAAATTGCTACCACAGCAATAAGGTCGCCTTTTGTACAACTAATAGTTGCGTAGATTTAAGTAATATTTATGTTTTTTTGTGCAATAAAGAATATATATCATTATAGAAACAGTTTTTTTGACATGGCTATCAGTTGAGTACTTAGATAGGCCCATAAGTAGTTTCATCCCAGGGCCCCACAAATTCACGATCCGCCCCTGTAGGTAAAAGCTTAAGCTTAGCTAGGCTTATCTTTAAGTGTAAGAAGGACATTTACACCTCAAGCTTATGAGATGCTAATAATTTAATTTATGTTTTGTGTTACTCTTGTCACAAATGCCTCTATATTAGACAAATAGGCAAACTAGGCACGCCCTTTTCGCCTGGAGGCTTTTATTTAGATATTGTTTACGTTTAGTTATTTTTATTTCTGCCTGAGTATAGTTCTCGATGTTTTTGTTTGGTATATTGGCGTGTGCTAGCTGTCATATGGCTATTAATATATAATTTAAATTATGTTTTGTGTTGCGTAATGTAAATTATTTTGCTATTATATAGATTTTGTTCTTTCTAACTGAACAGACAGCTGTGCTGCTGGGTAGTTTGTTGCGCCACTTCTTCTTCCGAGCTAAATAAACAGATACTGTAGTAAACACATCTTATCAACAATGTTTTGTCAGGTAAACGGGTAAGTTATAATTATGGAATATACTTTAAAACAATGTTATTATAATAAATCATTTATTTATTTGCTGTGGGCAAAAAAACACGTGTCTCATATTCGATTTCTTTGTGTTATTCTTTCTTGTTACTTTGATATTTTATAATAATAGAAGTAAATTCCAAATTTAGTAGACGCCTCTAGGCGTCGAAATGGTTACAACGCCGAAAGAAACTAGCACCCCGTTGGGTGCTAGTTTCTTTCGGCCGAACCATTTTGTTTTGAAATGATGGTTTCACTTCGTGCGCGTCGTAAAAGTGACAATAAGAATAGGGATGATGACTAAAAAAATGTTTTTTGTCCGTCATGTAGATTATGAAAAAATAACGTACACGTATTTTTATTTTTTTACGTTATCAAAACATTACGGCGATACATTGAGTTATAATGTGCCATGACGTTTTTTTTTTTTTTTTGTCTAGGGCATCTCGTAGCTCACCTCTGAGGTGATGACTACTTAACCGGTCAATCCTGCGGCTGCCTTAAGCTACTAACTCAAATCCTCCAGCCAGGGGCAAAACTACTCTAAATTAAAACTAGGCGAACGCTCGCTAAGGGCACCCCCTGTGGGGTACGGACCTCGGCTTAGGGCGTCGCTGGGGGGAGGACAGCAAGTTGGGACAGGCTGGATCAAAGATGATTCATTATTATTAATCGGGGAATTTAAGTCTACGTTTCTCAGCAAAACGCGGGCTGGCGCTTCTGCGAGCAAGGGTCGGTGGGGAGTATTATTTACTCGGGCGGGTCGCGATCGCGGAGGACCTCGGCGGCGAGGTCGGAATGCGGGTCGGTGTCTGTGTTTCTTGTGCACTGTACTTGTGGCCCTATTGCTCTCCTGGAGGAGGGTTATGGGGTCGTCTGGGTCGGTAAGGATTTGCCTTGGGCGGCGGGTCTGACTGATTTTACTAGTGACATAATTGGCGGCCTCGACAACCAGAGGGTTGCGGTGTTTGGCGGCGGACTCAAAGAAACGCTTGGAATTGCGTTTGAGAAATTGGTGGATTGTGGGGATCTTTAGGTCGAGATGGAGGATCTCGTTCCTAACGTACCAGGGGGCACCGGTGATTTTCCGGAGGAATCTATTTTGGAGTGTTTGCATCCTATGAATATGGCGGGGTTTTGCGTGTGCAAATACGGCTCACGCATAGGTCATGATGGGACGAACGCACGCCGTGTACGTACGCAATTTGCACTTAAGTGACATTTTGCTACGTGCATTCAGGACAGAGTGGAGTCTACCGAGAACGGAAGCGGCTCGCGAGCGGACCTGCTTTATGTGATCACTAAAGGTGAGATGCTGATCTAGGACGACACCTAGGTATTTGGCTCGCTTCTCCCAAGGGATAGGCTTGCCGAACATGGTGATGGGTCGGGGGGGTTTGAACCTTTTACGCGGTTTCCTAAAGAGAACCGCTTGGCTTTTATCCGGGTTGACTTCGATCCTCCACTTTCTAAACCAGGCGCCGAGCATGTCGACTGAGGTCTGGAGAGTGTGGGCTATCGAGTCAGTGCTGGTACCCTTGTAGTAAATGGCCGTATCGTCTGCGAACAGAGCCAACTGCGCCCTTTTACTCTTTGGGATATCGCTGGTGAAAAGCGTGAAGATTAGGGGGGAGAGCACAGAGCCTTGAGGGACTCCTGCGCGGATAGGACGAGGGGAGGACATCGCTCCTTCGATACGGTAGCGGAAGGTGCGGTTTGACAAAAAGTCCCGTAAGATGAGCACGAGACGATCCGGCACACCGAGTTTGTAGAGCTTATATAATAAGCCGTTGTGCCAGACTTTGTCGAACGCTTTCGCTATATCGAAGAATATTGCACCGGTTATCAAGCCGCGCTGGAAGCCAGCGCATATGCTTTCAATAATCCGGTGGGCCTGATGCACGCTAGAGTGCTGGGTTCGGAACCCAAACTGTTCGTTGGGGATGAGGCCCTTGGTTTCGGCATAATCTCTGAGGCGCTTATAAATAAGCCTCTCATAGACTTTGCCGAGTACCTTGAGCAAACTGATGGGGCGGTAACTCGACGGCTCGGTCTTGGGCTTGCCGGGCTTCGGTATGCCGATGACCGTGGCTTCTTTCCATGCTTGGGGAAAGATGTTATTGCTTAGGGCACCATTGAAGATGGTGGCCAATAGCATTATCAGGTGGGCAGGGAATAGCTGGATCACCCTATTGGTGATTCCATCAGAGCCGGGGGCTTTGCGGGTTTTCAGACCTTTGATGATGTCATGCACTTCGTCTGGAGTGACGGGAGGCAGAGGACTATCAGGATCTTCAACGGGAGGGAGAGAGGATCTACGTTCGACCTCGGCGTCGACCTCTAGGAGGTGAGCTTGGTCTACCGGTTGGGAGCTAGGGGAGCATTGAGCTTCTAGACTGTCTGCTAGGCATTCAGCCTTTTCTAAGTCCTCGAACGCGATGGTCTTGTCGGGACGGGTCAGAGGGGGCATGGAGGCCACTTGCTGGGACTTTATGTGCCATGACGTCACTTGTATGTAGATTTTATACATACTTGTGACGTATAAACCCCCACTCCCCAACTTTAATGCGTTGTATCTAAGTCATTTTTTATTAATATGATAAAGCAAAAAATACGTATCTAATATTTTTTTTATTATCTATCTGACGGACGAAATAGAATTTCTTTTTTTTGACCCAGGCATCATCCCTATTGTTATATTACGTGGATTCGGTAAGTACTTTACAGTGTAGTTGATGGTAAATTAGTCAAATGCATGTTTCACGAGTAACTCGAGGATGAAATTACAAGAATATTATGTTATGTAGACACGTTCATTTTGTTCAATAGTGTGACAATTGTTATTAATTACACAGTATATTCACTTAAATGTGAATAGTAATTCCGTTTCCGTTTTAGGAAAGATGCCGTTAACGCCCGCTGAACAGCAAAGATAAACAAACACAAGACAAATCCTTTAAAATGAAATCATCCACAAAAATGGAAGGAAGTACAAGAAAATAATTTTATTAGATTCGTCGACTTCATTGTGACTGTCATTATTCATTTGTGTTACTTTTGTGTCATGATAACATTGAAAATTGTACATTAATTTTGAAGACGACCCAGATAATGCTGGCGAATAAAACGTGTGAATTTCAAGTATGTTAAAAAAGTTTTTACAAGACATAAGACATTCATTTACCAATTTTGGAAACATAATTATTTACGTTAACATTTTTCGTTTCCATGTTTTCGGAAAATTCGTTCAGACTGCTTATCTATCTCATAAACATCTTGAACAGGATAAATGAGGCCACCTACGTCCTTCATAATATATAAGTGAGGGTTTATAGTGCTCGGCCTCTGTTCAAGCTAAACATCAACTTTATGATAGTGTAAATAAAGTTGATTTTAGACTGACTAGTACTGTTGAAAAAGTCATAAGAAAATATGAAGTTGTAGCGCAAACTGAACCTTATGTGTAGGCATTACAGTTGTTTTTCCTAAAAACTCGTGTTTGCTTACATGTTTGGCAAATAAATTGTGAACGCAGAATCGATTGCTTGGTGGATCCGGAGTTGTAGCCCGCGAAATTCAAATTTTCTTACGTTTTTTGCAATTTTTAGATAAATCCCACTCGAGGATTACAAAAAAAAGCAATAAAAATATGTCAAGAGGTCCTGGGTTCGATTCCCGGGCAGTGTTAATGGGTTTTTCTATCTGGAATTTCACAGTAGCAGCCCGGAGTCTGGATCTGTGCCCATTTGATGGCAATAGGCTCGCCCTCTATTACATGGGACTTAAACATAACTGGCGAAATGTGGGTGTACCCACTACAGGTAAACCTCTGCCCAACCCTCCGGGGAAACAAGGGGTGATGTTATGTTCTTTTTTGAAAAAATATAATAATATAAAAATCATCACACGTAATGTTTTTAAAAATTTCTTGGGTTACTAATAATGCTTTTACCGACTCTATTGTCAGGCGATTACTTTCTTTACTCAACTGTGCATTTATTAGGGAAATTCAAAAATGCCTGTCTCAGCTAAGCGCCGGCCGCACGCCTGTCTTAACCGTAAAATGCCTGTCACATGTCCCTATTCCCGACGGACATTAAGAAAATATTAGTTTAGTAGTCTCGTATCTTGCGCCGTTTTGGGTAACCGGTGTTCCCTTAAATTGAAATGTTATGTTCCTGTGATATGAATTTCTCGGTGGTAAGAATGATAAGTTGTACTGTACGTGAATGGTTTCATCTATCCTATGCTTAGGCTATACCTTTCTCTTTTGCATTACCAATCTAACGCTAGTTCTAATAATACATCTATGATTCATTTGGAATTGTTTAAAAGAGTTTTCTTTAGTTTTAGCGACCATGAAGATGAAACTCCAAAATTAAAAAAAAAAACCATTTGCCCCTCCTTATTCCTAGGTTTCTATATGTAAAGGTATTTATCTTAGGAAATTGCTCTTCAGGGCTACTTTCAGGCAAACAGTACAATACAGTAACAATTGAAAAAGACAAGGGCGCCTTATTTAGATCCTGCTTCATCCTTAATTGTTTTGTGGCCATGTGACTCTTACATGCACAACTTACCAGCTAGGGGATAGCAGCGTTTGTCCGGTTCGTCAGTCAGTTGCATTCCACATAAGCAACACATATAACAGTCTACATGGAAGTCTCGGTCCATTGACACTACCCTCACTGTCTCGTCCGTGCCTTCAACTGGTGTAATACCTGGAATCAAATATTTTGATTGATTTAATATTATTGTTGTGAGATTTAATACTACAGTTCAAGAAACAAGAGAAGGCCCTTACCTTTTCCACAGCTAGCACATTTAGGAGCAAACATTCGATGATAATCATTGACACAGTAAATCTTGTTGTCAACATCCACAGTGAAGGGTACCCCATCAAGGCACTCATTACACACACAGCAACGGAAACACCCTGGGTGATATGATTTTCCCATTGCTTGCAAAATCTGTAAACAATACTACTGATATAGTATGCGTGTTACTCAAAACAAAAACATGATAAGCTTGCACCAACAAAAATATGCCTTACCATTTCCATAATAAGGTGCCCACATATTGCACACTTTTCAGCAGTTTGTTGAAATCCAGAGTACTGTAACATTGAGTTACAAAAAGGTTACCTCATTGACAATGAAAGGTTTTCTGTATTGGTATGTACATAACTGTGTTTGCACTGGTGAAACATTCACAACAAAACATGTTGAAATCTTTAGTTTCTATCCAAGTTCCATACAATATTTGACAGGAACTAGAGATTTCAACATGTTTTGTTGTGATGTTTCGTCAGTGGAAACGCACAATAATACATATTTATAACATTGAGTACGCACCAAATAGTCTTCTTCGCAGTAAACCTTGCCATGTACATTGTAGAAAGCCTTGCCTCGTAATGCACGACCACATGAGCAACAGATGAAACAGTTTGTGTGGTAAAGGTTGCCCATTGCTTGGCAAGCTTGGCCTGCCCCCGTAACTCCTGCACCGCATGTATGGCAGATGCCTAGGTGACAAGTGTAAGTCTGAATTCAATATGTTAAAATAGGTATAGTAATTGAAAACCGACCAATACCATCTCATCCCTGACATTGGCAAAATCATCAAACATTCAATGTTGGAGCCATGTTCCTTTAAAATTTTAATTGCATTGAACTAAACAGGTAGCATTTTTAATGCAAGTTATGTACTAGGGATTTCGTTGGTTAAGAAAATGATGTTGTCTTACCAAAATATTCACCCTCCTCATCTTGCCTTTCCATTTCCTCTTCAAGTTGTCTAGTAAGTTCTTCTATTTTACGTTGAGCCTCACTGGGGCCAGGTGGACGCGGTGGTGTGATGCTGTATGGCAGCAAGCTTTTGCCGCGACCCCCAGAGCCTCGAGAACCACCTGACACTTGGGACACAGAGCTTGGAGTAGGACTGGGAGCTGGGGACTGAGCCGGAGAACACAATGATGTCAGTCCTGATACTAAATTCCTAGAAGCAATAGATTCGGAAGCAAGGGAGACATTGTCTCTGTTAGCCGCTGCCACCGCTGCAGCAGGGGAGCCACCAGTCATGCATACATAGTCTGAACCATTAGTATCTTCCACTATCTGCATTCTACTACCAACTGTGGATTTCGAATTAATACCTCCATTCATTAATGGTTTCTCTTTTACAATATTATTCCCAATATTTGGTTTAGGATGAAAGAATTTAGGACTTGCTGTAGCTGTTTGTACTTCAGTAGCAATGTTGGCTTTAGGTCTTTGGGCACTTGGAGCTATAGATGCATATATTGCTGTGGATGGTATAGTCACAATTTTATCATCAAAACTAATACTGTTATCATTCTTCAGGAGAGCACTCACATCTGTGTACTTGGGAGGGGCGGACTTCATCACTGTGTAGTCACTGCCAGGGTTCTCTTGAGATGTGTTGTATGGAGGTGGAGGTGCGGCCTTGTCTTTTTTTACTTTCTCACTTGTTATCATTTGCGCCAAATTCCTAGTAACACCAGTGTTTGGCACTTGTGGACCAGGCACTGACCCCTGTTGTATAAATCGCTGATCATGGTTTTGTTGAGGCTTAAATTCACTTTTTTTATCGTTATCTGAACACAACATGTTTTCATACACTATTGGATTTACTTTAGTCTTGGAATTTACTGGCACTTGAGGTTGGGCTTTACTGTAGCGTGTGTCGTAATAACCGTCGGACACTGGCGGCGGCGGCGCTTGCTGGTACAGCTGGTGATAATAGGGCGGCTGCGGCGACCGCTGCTCACCGTAATAATCTATATTTTCATAAACTGGTGGTGGGTATTGAGCATTCGGAATGGCTGGAATTTCGTATAGGTCGTCAGTTTGATAACTGAGTGACCTTTGCGATATAGAATCGATGGAACGTGTAGGACTTGAAGGCAGAGCAGCAGTGTTTATATCACGTTTATTGATCGACGCAATAGTTTCAACTCTTTTAGGCGTAGCGAACTTTGAAGCAGCTATGACATTCGATCGCTCGTAAAAACTATAATCTTGACGGCTGTTTTGGCTATTATCCAGTACAAAGCTCTCTATTGCGCCCACAGGCCGGGTTTTGGCGAGAGAACTTGTGTTCGATGTTACGGCGCCGTGCGCTTGCTCAGTAACATCTTCAACTTTATTGGATAGTTTTAAATCTTGAAGACCAATAATACACCGTTGTTCGTCTGAGTTAGTTCTGCGAGATGAATCCATGTTAAGTATCACAGAGTTTATAACCCACTATGTTATAAAAGAAATAAATGCAATACTAAAAATTAAACTTTAGTTCTATGCACTTCAATCCGACTTTGAATGAATCATCTCAAAAATCGTCAAATTGAACTCTCAAATTGTGTTCTCAAACAAAACATCCACTAGTGATGATCTAACGATACAGATCGATATTCGATTAATTAATAATAGCAATTAGTAATTTTATGAACAATGACCTAAAAACCACTGGTCTGGTAACGATGTTTACCCTCATTAACGCACTTTTTTTACATTTTAATACTTAATTTACTTTAATACTCATAGTTTAGCCAGAGGCCGAAATGAGTGACTACACTGGTTCAAAAAAAAATCCAATACGTGAGTTTGCATTGATTAGAAAATATGAAGAACAGATACGTTAAGAAGTTTAACAATAGTTTTTGTGACATATCACAAAAACAGCAAATTTTTATCGCAAGTCGCAACAGCAACCGGTCGCAGCCAAAACAATGCAAGCGCTCGCACTGGTGGTTTTGTGCCGCAACTGATTTTTATATTGAAATGCGTGCATCTTTGCGGTTTTGCAATCACTTCACGAGGCAGAAGATCGCAGTGTCACAGTGTGGCTTCAGGCTATGAAAAAACGCAAAATAATCCTCGATGTTTGCGGATGTATGGAGCTTCTTGGGAACAGCAAGACGAGATCAATGTCCCATCTCAAATCCAAAATCACGAATTGAGCTTTGATCGTCTAAGGACCCCCTCATGGAGGTGGGCTGAAGACATGGAATTAGGAAGTACTAATTAGTACTACTAGCATGACCACAATAGAAACGCGTTTTGTCGACGGAAGATTAAACAAAATAACAGATAAACAATCACAATCTGTCAATTTGTCATTTTCATCTTCATCCGTCTACAAATCCCGTAGAAAACCGGTTTCCGTTTTTATGGTTGTTATGCTACGCGTGCTGGATTACTTGTAACTGCGTTTACACTGACGAAAAAATCACAACACAACATGTTGAAATCTTTAGTTTCTGTCAAAGTTCCATACAATATTTGACAGGAACTAGAGATTTCAACATGTTTCGTTGTGATGTTTCGCCATCGCCAGCAAACGCACAGTAAGCAAGCTGAAAAGTTCGTCTTGAAGGAGGTGCTGCACACACATAATATCACTATCATTTTTCAGCCTGTAGGTCACCAAAAAAATATTATACTATAAATTCCTCATTACTAAAGCTACGTTTTTTCTAGAAGAGCGGTGACCACTCACGTAGTGTTCGCAATTTACCGGCGAATGACGTCACTGAAATGTTTTGAAAGGTTCGTGCAGACTAGCGCGACTTGTCGCGCGACGCGGCACCGGTAATTGTTCTACCGTGAAGTTTTCTTAGAAATTGTTTTGTTAGACTCGCGTTGCGCTGGTCTGCGCGACGCTTAAATCTGTGACTTAGTGCAAAATCTGCGACTATATAATTAGCGACAATATTTGGGAGAAAACAACAGATCTTCGCTAGGTGCCCTAGTTTTTGAGATAAAAATGTGGCCAAGCTGGGAAGATTCTACCCAGGTCGGCTAGGTGGCCTAGCTGGGAATCTCCCCAGCTTGGCTACATTTATATCTCAAAAACTATAACTTGTTCAAAATGTATAAGACACGCGTATAACTTTTGAACCAGTGACCGAGATATTTGGCGACTGATTACAACTAATTAGCGACCAAATTTGTGAGAGAACAGATCTTCACTAGATGCCCTAGCTTTTGAGATTCAAATTGGGCTAAGCTAGGAGATACTACCCAGATCGGCCATCTATAAACCCTTTTAACTTTTGAATCAGTTACCGGACAAATTCTGACGACTTTCGACTAATTAGCGACAATTTTTTTATGATAACAAAATTAAAATTCCATAAGGTGGTCATACCAGTGTCAGTCACACATAACTATCCTAACGCAGCCTTTCCACCAGTGATGTGCTAAGCTGCTTATCGATCGATCCAATATGATCGTTTGATTTTCATAGCATACTTTGGTTCGAAGTACCTACACATACTTTCGTAGCCTATGTAGTTCCAGCCGCACTCACTGCCGCACTGTCGGACCTACTGACAAGTTGTGCCACGTGCCACAACATTTAGTTATTTATGTTGCTAAATCTAGTCAAGCGCTACTAGGTTACCTACACCAATTGTTATTTAAATCAAAATTCGATAATGAACGAATTGTTTATAAAGACGCTTGTCAAAAAATGATTAGCAATTAATGGTTTTTTTTGAAGTCTAACGAATGAGCTGTTTGGCAGAAGAAGTATTTATTTTGTTATGAAATGTAGCGGTTACACCGCCACATACAAACTACGCATCAAGGATATGACGTCACACAAATCCTGCACCGCGCAATTAGAGTTTACCGCGCGAACGACTTAAATAAGACTATCTGACATCAACACTTGGGCAGTTGCCCTCCAGACACAACAACACCCGTCTGGTCGGAGGATCCTCCCTTTTCTATGGTGGATGAGTGAACTTTACAACCTGTTCCTCAATACCCCTAAATGAAATATACAAAAAATTGCGCGTCAAATTAAAATAAAGGAATTCTTTTAAAATCTAGGTCTAATGTAAATGCACCATGTGTAGCTTTTGGACATGACTGTTCTGGTTAGCAGCATGTATTGCTATTTTG
The DNA here is from genome assembly GCA_963853775.1 of Xanthia togata. Lineage (NCBI taxonomy): Eukaryota > Metazoa > Arthropoda > Insecta > Lepidoptera > Noctuidae > Xanthia > Xanthia togata. The sequence continues at coordinate 19,426,044 of OY970798.1, read as the reverse complement.
AATTCTGACTGTAATTTAATTTGGGCATTTAATTTAGATACCTATGCCTTGACATCTTTTACTTAAATATATCACAAATTCAAAATGACTCTTAACAAAATAATTATGGTTGACGGCGGCGGAACGCTAGGACAGGAGTTACTCACCTGTTCCTCGGGTATTCGGCATGCGACCATTGCTTCGCTTCCTTTTAATTCCAGTAGTACGTTGCCGTGGGATATTTTCCGACATCCACGCGGGAGAAGCCGCCAGCATATAATATAATACAGGTGGACATATTAAAAGCATCTGCATGGTGACAAAAACAAACGAAATATTTTACTTAATTCAGACCTATGATGATGGCACTATATACTTTGCCGACAAGTGCTATTAGGTTTTGATTTGAGTTACCCAAAAGCAGCGTTTTTGTTGCACATTTATTTTAAATATTTATTTCCCATTCGAAGTGACCGAAGTGATGGTGACGCCCTCATTTATTCCAAACTGTTTTTTGTCACGCTGTACCAGCCTATTATTGTGCCACAGCAGGGCAAAGGCCTCTCCTCATACAGAGAAGGTACGAGCATTGATCACCACGCTTGAGCGCTTGCTAAGGCCGGAGCACTTGTAGTAGATGGCCGTATCGTCTGCGAACAGAGCCATCTGCGCCTTTTTACTCTTGGGGATATCGCTGGTGAATAGCATAAAAATGAGGTAGGTGAGCACGAAGCCCTGAGGGACACCTGCATGAATAGGGCGGGGGGAGGATAGCGCACCTTCGATGCGATAGTGGAATGTGCGGTTCGACAAAAAGTCTCGTAAGATGAGCACGAGACGATCTGGCACACCGAGTTTGTAGAGCATAGATTATTATAGTAAGCCGTTTGTGCCAGACTTTGTCGAACGCTTTCGCTATGTCAAAGAATGTTGCACCCGTCATCAAAGCGCGTTAGAAACCAGTACTTATGTGTTCGATGATACCTGGTCCTGAATGAGACCCTTGGTCTCGGCGTAGTCTCTGACACGCTTATAAATAAGCCTCTCATAGATTTTACCGAGGACCTTGAGCACACTAGTGGGGTGGTAACTCGAGGGCTCGGACTTGGGCTTGCCGAGCTTAGGGAAATCGATGACTGTGGCTCTGTGACCTCTCTCCACGCTTGTCGAAAGATGTTGTTGCTTAAGCCACCATTGAAGATGGTAGCCTATAGCATTATCAGGTGCGCAGGGAAAAGTTGGATAACCCTATTGGTGATGTCATCTGAGCCAGTGGCTTGGCGGGTTTTAAGACCTTTGATAATGTCATGTACTTGATAATGTCACGTACTTCGTCTGGAGCGTCGGGAGGCAGAGGACGATCAGGGTCTTCAACGGGAGGAAGGGTTCGCTGAAGTCGAACGTACAGCACGTTCGACTTCAGCGACAACCTTTAAGAGGTGAGCTTGGTCTACTGGTAGTGAACTGGGAGAGCATTGAGCCTCAAGGCTGTCGGCTAGACATTCAGCCTTTTCAACGTCCTCGAAAGCCATGGACTTATCGAGACGGGGCAAGGAGGTGAGTTGCTGGGACTTGAGCGCTGTGACCACAGACTACAATTAATTATAATACGCGGTTGCGCCTCAAAGCAGTGCCAACGTTATAAATTTTTATCGCTAACGAAATTCCGGTTTGATCACACCAATTCCGATATTACTAACGATACCCTGTCCTTAACCTTTTCTAACCTAACCTAACCCTTAGGGGAATGTGGGGTAATGTGGGTGTACCCACATTTTGCCAGTTATGTTTAAGTCCCATATAATAGGGGGCGAGCCTATTGCCATCAACCGGACACGAATCCAGACTCCGGGCTGCTACTGAGAAATTCGTGATGGAAAAACCCAATAACACTTTGCCCAACCTGGGAATTGAACCCAGGACCTCATGCTCAGCAGTAGCGCTTGAAACCACTAGACCAACGAGGCAGTCACTTAGTTTAAATAGGCTTAGAACAAAAACAAGTCTGTTATATTTAGTAGGTACTCTGTTCAGAATTAATTCTAATCGAATGTCTTAATCGACGCCCCGGGAGCGATAGCCCGTCCGGGCATCCGCTCCTAGCCAAAAACTCCCAACGTTCCTGGCGGTAAATCCCGCATTCCAATTGGCCCACAATATCGGCCGATTTCAGTGTCGTGGACCAATCGTTGAGCCATTTATTCCACCAATCAATAATAAATCAACGGTTGACATTCCCATAAAATAGAAATGAATTCCTTTGATAATATGTAAAACATATATTTATATAAAACAAAAATCCTAACAAAAATAACTCTTTTTAACAATTATCTTTTAAAAACAAGCCATTACTTTTATTAAAAGGAACAAAACCTAACAATCGTCCGTCCTGACATCGGGTGCGGCCCTGCACACGGCTCCAGGTGGAAACCAACAATCGGATTTTTGAGCAGTTGCTTGAACTAATTACAATAATAATTAATAACTGCTACTATACTATTAATACTATAGAATAATCTTGTTACCTAATGAACCCTTGTTTGGGATTTTAAAAGTGCTTCTCGAGATTCCGGGGAAATAAGCATATTTTTTTTATTTTTTTTGTGTGGGCAATCATCAAATGATTTCTCCCGCTCTGGGTGGAGCGGGAGGGCGTGTCAGACTCTTACTGACTAAAACCCACCCGTGTTCCTTCTGCTGCCTGTGCAATGCCAGGAGGCCACGGCATCCCTTTGGGACTTTCCCGCAATGGTCCCATCGGACCCCTTCACTTGCTAACATCTCTTTGAGGTGCGCGTGGAACACAACGCGCTGTTGACCCGTACCTGGTCCTTACCGAACGGCGAGCTAATCATTGCTCACCGTCCGCAAGCCCGCGCCTACGATGGCCGGGAATCGGCTATGGATTCCCGACGCCCAGGGCGTCTCCTCCTGCGGCGGCTAGATGCGTGAGGGCGCGAATTTTGCCTCTCCCTCACGCGTTCCGCCTCCTCCTTCGCGAGCATTACTGCTTCGCAGAAGGAGGTAACGGCCTCCCATGCCCTCTCGCTCCGTACCATGGCCTGGACCAGGGCCGGACGCGAGAGATCCCCGCCACCGATCGCCTCCACGAGGACACGGTGGTGCTCTGCCCAAGCCGGGCAGTTCTCCACCGTATGCTCCACCGTGTCCTCCGGGCGATCCACGCAGTGATGACACCCGGGCGTTTCCTCCCGCCTGATACCGAACAGGAACTTCCCGAAACAGCCGTGTCCGGTGAGGACCTGCGTCAGGCGGAAGGTGAGGATGCCGTGGCGCCTCTCTAGCCACTCCTCAAAGAGGGGACTTATCGCTGCAATAGTGGCGTGCCCAGCACTGGGTTGCGGCATTCGCACTCTCCATGACGCCATGAGATCCCGTCGGAGCTCTGTCCGCTGTGCCGCGATTTCTCGCGTCATCGGAGACAAGCCCCGGCCTTTTGCCTCCTCGCGCCACTCCCAAATTATGCGCGAGGACTTTTACCTCCAGATCCCATGGCGGCAATCCGGCAAGGAGGCTCGCCGCCTCACCGGAGACCGTGGGGTATCCCCGGACCAGCCGGGTAGCCATGACCCTCTGGGACGCGTTCAACCGGCGGGCTGGCCGCCGCCTCAATGAAGGCGCCCACACCGGTGCCCCGTAAAGGGCCATGGACCGCACGACCCCCGCGTATAGCCTCCGGCAGGAGGCGTTTGGACCCCCTAGATTGGGCAGGAGCCGCTTCAAAGCAGCCCCGGCCCGCTTCAGTCTAGGAGCCAAACGTCGAAGTGTGAAATACGCATAACTAAACTTTTAATAACTTGTAAAACTTTTTTGCAAGGTGCGACGCTACCGCCGCCGTCATTTGTTACACAAACTTCACCGTCCGTTTACAAACGTTCGCAGTTACGAAATATGCCGAAGGCAAATTCTTCTTCTTCTTTTCGTGTGGTTAGTAAGTAGGAACTGACCTGGTGTCAGAGTTCTTATGCCGCCCATGGCCTATGACTTGGCTTCACATGGATAAATATCTCTCAAGTTAGTGAAGGAAAACATCGTGAGGAATGTTTTCCTTCACCGTTTTTGAAGCAATACGCACATGAATCCGAAAACTCAGAGGTGCGTTTGGAAGGCAAATTGGAAACTCGGTAAATTTTTATAATTTCGACATTGATTGTTATTGTAGGGTGACCATCCTAAAACACAGGTTGAACAAACCAGACTTTATTCCAGCAATCAAGTATCTACTCGCGGTCAAATATGGGTCGATGACGAAAGTCCCTGTAACCTGAAAATTAATAATGGTACATGCATGAAACTAATTTTATATTACAGAGAATTTCAATAATGTATGAAATAAAACCGTACATGATCTAAAACATAATTAAAAAAATAAAAAATCTCGAATTTGGATATAAATACAATTCGCGGTTGTTTGACTTTTGCTTGTTTTCAAAATTTTGTTTTCCATCTTTCAAATCAAAATGATAAAAAGCGGTCATTGTCGCCTTTCACCATCATTATTGAATTACTATATGCATGTCGCTAACACCAGAAGAATGTACACGTTTCGTCACTATGTTAGAAGAAGCCAGAAGTCAGCGAGAACAATAGGCGTGTCACTTTCTACAGTGCAGCGTGTCGTCCAACGTTTCCGAGAAACTGGGAGATCATAAGAAGACCAGGAACCCACAGACCGAGATGTACTACGGCTCGAGAGGATCGATTTATTGTTACGACTATGCTCCGAAATCGGCACCTCACGGGAGTTGAAGTAACAAATCAGCACACTACAAAAATACATTTATTCAAAATTCCAAAAATTCAAAAGTCATTTATTCAAACTAGGCTGAGAATCAGCACTTTTCGAACGTCAAAGTTACATAAGACAGTCCCACAAAACGCCCACCCTTCACCTTTATTGACTTTTGCATTTGCACACCATAAGTAATGGTAGAATGTAAAAGGGCCATTATAGTTTTAAGATCATACAGTGTAAACCTATATTCTCGCAAATAAATTTGATGATATTGCGCTTTTGTAGGTAAAATACATTTCCATGAACATAAAGTATGTTGTTTATTTGCTATCTACATATTAGGTACCTGTGTAGGTAGAGACGATCCGCTATGCTAGCTACGTCGGCGTCGTAGCTTGTAGCAGCCGACCCCGTAGGCGTAAGCTGGAGATCGAGCCTATTCCTTCAGGCATCAGCGAATAGGGCATGCAATATAAGAAGGCTCTCAATTCCGGAACTGAGTTCCAATACTGAGATCTGATTGAGGAATTCCGGAACTGGTTCCGAAACTGGTAACTTTTAATTGTTTTGGTGTCTCTTCCTTCTTTATCTCTCCCTTGTTACTTTATTATACATTAGGTACACACCGTAAAATCAACAAGGCTTATTTATCACACAGTCGAATGAAACATTACATTGTTATGAATAGAAACCATACGATATTTTATTCGTAGTATATACCGGGTGCAGGTGGGCCATCTAGCTTTAAATTTGAATCGGCTTTAAAATAAAAACTATTGATTATTTTTTCAAATTTCTGGTTCTATTGGAAAGGTTGCTTTGTCATTTAAGAATGGAACACAATATCATTCATATGACTACCACGAATGGCTCGGCAGTACCCCATCCGATCAACCCAATTTTTCAGTACATTTTCGATTGTTTCGGCTTGAATCTCTTTAATGGCAATTTGTTTCCAAAAATTGAAGAGAATGACATGGATGACATTTGATTTCAACAAGACGGGGCCACATGTCACACAGCCAACGTAACCACCTATCGCATCTTTTGCGCACTGTTTTTCAAAATCGAATAATCAGCCGAAATGCTGATGTCAATTGGCCGCCTCGGAGCTGTGAATTGAGCCCTTTGGATTATTTTCTGTGTGTAACCATTAAGGATAAATGTTACGCAAACCATCCAGAGACAATTGCGTTGAAACATGAAATCGAAGTTGCCATTGAAGAGATTCAAGCCGAAACAATCGAAAATGTACTGAAAAATTGGGTTGATCGGATGGGATACTGCCGAGCCAGTCGTGGTAGTCATATGAATGATATTTATTTATTAATACTTCAAGCACATTTAAAATGTACAGAGGCGGACATAATGCCACATGCATTTTCTACCAGTCAACCTTTGGGTGATGCAAAGACAAATAGTGCTGCAGTGGTAGGTGATATTATGTTCCATTCTTAAATGACAAAGTTCAACCTTTCCAATAAAACCAGAAATTTGAAAAAATAATCAGTAGTTTATATGAAGTGAAAACTTTTTAGCGGCGTTGTGCACTTTTTTTACAGTGATGAGTAAAAAATGTTAAACTCGCGTCAACAAAATGCACAACGTTAATATTCAAGTTTTCACTTCTGACGTTTTCAATCTTCTTAAAAAAAAAACAGTTTGTTTTATACTTAGCCGATTCAAAACACTAGATGGTCCACCCTCTATAATGTGTCAATTAGTATACTACCTATATATACAGAGTGTTTGGCGCATGGACCGACACAATTTTTTGGGGAGTTGAGAGGGTCATTTGCGAAGTTTCACCCAAAGATCCCATGTCCTAAGTGTCACGGTTAATAAGATATGATTTTTTTAGATTTTTTCCAAAAATTATGAACATAGTTTTATTTAAAAAAGTTCTTTATTTATTTAGAATAAGAATACATTGCAGAATACAATAAAAGTTATTTCGTGCAATTAGAACAATAAACAAAAAAGTAATGACTATTTAAAGGAGAGATTTCGGGTAATTTTGTGAAAAAAACAAAAAAAAACATCTCAAAAACCGTGACACTTAGGACATGGGGTCTTTGGGTGAAACCTCCCAAATGACGCTCCCAATCCCCCAAATAATTGTGTCGGTCCATGCGCCAAACACCCTGTATAGTCTCCTGTGGTGGCTTAAAATTTTCATTAAGAAGTGCGAGATAGCATAAAAAACGACACATTGAGTTTAAGTTTTTTAATTAATTATTCTTTAAGTAATTTATTTAAACAACAATTATTAATTATTATTTTGAGAGGAACTGTTGTTCTTGATAATGTGTGCTAAAGAAAAATAAAGCAGTTAATTTGTCAGAGTAACCGAATACGAAGTTTACGTATTCAGTTACAAAAGTAAACTCTCTAACTCTCGACACTCGTAGGTAGAACGCATAAAATATACTTATTTATTTATTTATTTATTAGTTCGGGAAAACAAACAATTACACACTAGAAATAAACATAATAGTAGGTAGACATAGTACATATTATAAGTGTGTAACTCACTACGTTATCCACAGTTTATATATAACATACAATTTTGGGAACGTCTACAAGTGAGACATAATTTGAGTTTCTTAATAACTAATTCTACAAGTCTTTGATTTTGTTGTTCAGAGTATTTCGAAATTTACTAGCAGACAGAGAGAATATGTCTACATCTGAGAAGTGTATATTATAATTTTGTGCCAAGCGACGAAGAGGTGCACGGACACCAGCGTTTGTGCGACAAGAAGACACTGCAAACAGGGGACGCGCGCGCACCTCTCGTCTCACTACAGTTCTAGGTACAATATAAGACAAGCTGTTTGTTAAATCCGTACAGTCGTATCTATTAGCGCAAAGGTCATAAAGAAACATAGTTTCCAGAAAAGTGCGCCTGGACTCCAATTTTGTTAACCTGTAATGAGTGAGTAATTCTTTATAGGTTAGGGTTCTACGACAGCATCGGTAGTGTGTTGCTTTCAAAAATTTGTACTGTACTTTCTCTAGGTTGTATGTATATTTCTTATATAAAGGGTTCCATATCATGACTGCATATTCCAACTGTGACCTTACCAAAGATTTATATAAGAGTGTGCATGTGTTTGTGCGTTTAAAATCAGTGGTCGCTCTCATTACGAATCCATACATTCGGAATGCGTTGCCAATAATCTTATCAATATGCTGATCCAAATGAAGCTTACTGTCCAACAGTACTCCGAGGTCTCGAATCGAAGATTATTTTCTCAAAGCGGTGTTGTTTAAGTAATAGGTATGAGAAAAAATATTTTTGTTTTTTGTAAATGTTATAGATAGGCATTTAGGAATGCTTAGTTGAAGCTTATTATTATTGCAGTAAGTTGATAATCTATTAAGATCGTCTTGAAATGGAATACAATCATCAGCACAATTTATCTTCCTAAAAACTTTAAGGTCATCAGCATAAAGTAAAAATTTTGAGTGCTTAAAACAACTGTTAAGGTCATTTATAAATAGGACAAAGAGTAGGGGACCAAGGATTGATCCTTGAGGCACACCAGAAGTTACATTAATGGATTCAGACTCATGACCCTGTATCACCACCTTCTGAGTTCTATTTGTAACATAAGATGAGAACCATCTCATTAAGTCGCCTCGTATGCCGTTGTATGCAATCTTTGCAAGAAGAAGTTCGTGATCTACCTTGTCGAAGGCTTTTCGAAAGTCTGTATACACAGCATCTACTTGTGACCGTTGATCCATGTTATTAAACAAGTAATCCGTAAAAACTAACAAATTTGTGGTTGTAGATCTTTTTTTGACGACTCCATGCTGCTGTTTAATTATTATGTTATGCAAGATAGGATTGATCTCATCATGGACAAGTCTCTCGAAAAGCTTCGACAAGGCAGACAAAATAGAAATTGGACGATAGTTTTCCACTTCACGTTTAGAACCAGATTTATGCACCGGCGTAATATTAGCCTTTTTCCAGATGTCTGGAAAAGTACCCTCTGTGATACATTTATTGTAAATAATATGTAGGGGCGTGCATATTGTACTGGCGGCATGTTTAAGATAATACGCTGGAACACCATCCGGTCCAGGACCTTTGGTAGTATCCAGAGATTTTAATGCTTTTATAATTTTATCCATGGTTAGATTAATATGATTAATTATAGCAGCACCCTCGCAGTATGCCTCGGGAGGAGACCAGGCATCCCTCACAAATGTGGACGGTTCATATACAGAGTGAAAAAAAATTGAAAATAAATCGCAAACTTCTTTGGGGTTATTGGCGCTCTGGTTTTTATATGTCATTGAGCAAGGGATACCCGCATTTGATTTACGATTTGAGATATAACTCCATAAATATTTGATATTTTTATGTATGTTATCTTCCACAGAATCAATGTATTTGTTATAATAACCCGTTTTACACTCCACATAGAATCTGCTCCTTAGAAAAGAAAATTGTTCATAGTCAGAGACGTTTTTATATGTCTTCCATTTGATCCAAGCTTTATTTTTGTTTTTAAATATTCGTATTAATGACTTTGAGAACCAAATGGGGAATTTACGAGATCGTGGGGCTGACCTAGGAACATATTTTTTTATTGTTTTGAAAATATAATCATAGAAAATGTTTAAAGAGTTCTCAGCAGACTCACCCCTAAAGATTTCGACCCAATCTATAGTAGCTAAATCTTCGTTAATTAGATCAAAATTGTGCACGGGGTAACATTTTAAGTTTGGCTTTATAACTAATGAAAGAACAGTAAGGAGGGTGATAATTGTCAGGAGGTATCAAAGAAGATGGAGGCGCATGGACATTACAGCTCCCGTTACTAATCAATAAATCCAAAATACGTCCCCTATAATTTTTTATGAAATTATATTGATAACCGTTTATTAAGGATATAAAGTTATCCATTAGTCTATATAACGATGAGTTGCCATAACAGTTAAGCGCTCCGGTAGGATTGTCAGCAGAGGGGAGCCATTCTATGTCAGGCAAATTGTAGTCACCGAATAAGAGGAAAGTAGTTGGATTCACCGATCCCAGACTATTTTGCAATGTTTCAAAGTGATCCAGATAAACGTCTTCAGGGGCTTTTGGTGGAATGTATGCCGCACTTATGTAATATTTTTCCTGACCAAGACCAGGAATTTGGATAACGACATGCTCTATTGACTAACTACTTGTAAGCTTCTGTCAGATACACGCCTCGGCCTCCTCCGTTATCATACATAGCTTTTTTAAATTTTACAAAGCCTATGAGGTCGAAACTACACTGGCCTGCAAAACTAAATATCACACTTTTAAAATTTCAATTACACAAGATTTTCGAAACAAAAAGGACTCGAAAAAGAGTTTAATTTTGTACATAAAAACTTTATAATCGGTAACCTTCTTTTAAGAAATGGCTGAAAAAAACTTTAAAATCAAAACAAATCCTTTTCGAATTACAATTTACCACTCATTTTTTGTTTCTATTTTTGTTTTCAATTTTTTTCTTGATCGATGAGTTGCTGTTGTCTAACTTAGCTTTTGTAACAAGTACAAAAGCTAAGTTAGACAACAGCACATAAACTTATTTATCATCCCTTCTTCAACTGTAGAATGTGCTAGGATTATGACTTTTCTGGAACTAGGCATCAGCATGATGCGTCGTACTGCAAGAATGGTGGGTTACGTTACGAACGGTCCAGAAGGTGAAGCGAAGGTACGAAGAGACTGAAAACCATTTGAGGAGACCTGGTAATGGCAGACCCAGGTGTACTAGTGCCGAGTGTCCGAGAAGACCGTTATATTGTTTCCACTGTGTTGAGAAATCGCCACCTAAATGCAGTTGAAGTCCAGCAACAGCTTCTTCAGACCCGAAAGGACTACATTAGTGACAGTACAGTGCAAACCTGAAACCCTGCGATACGCCCGTGAATATATACAGTGGGATCAAGTAGAATGGTCAAGAATTTTGTTTACAGATGAGTCTCGATTCTCACTTTACACTTCTGATGGAAGGAGAAGTGTCTACAGGCGACCTGGTGAGCGATACCTTCAAGCCAGCTTCTCAGAATGAGTCCAGTACGGTGGAGGCAGTGTACATGTATGGGCTGGGATATCTTCAGAAGGTCGCACAGAGTTAGTGGCCATAGAAAATGGCACTCTGACTGGGGAAAGATATGCCCAGGAGATTCTCAATGAGTATGCAGGGCCGTATTTAATAATTATGGGTGATGGATCGATGCTGATGCATGATAATGCCCGGCCACACATGGCTCGGGTCGTACAAGAGTATATTCAGGAGGTTGGTATCAGCGCGGCAGCGTGATCGCTTGGCCATCAAGAAGTCCTGATCTCAACCCGATTGAGCACGCTTGGGATGAGCTAAGGAGGCTACTCAGAAGCCACAGACCACCACCTACCACCCTCAGGGCACTAAAACAGGCCCTTATAGAAGAATGGGAGAATATTCCCCAACATCGTCGGCTCCGAAACCTCGTGTTCAGTATGCCAAATCGACTCAAAGCTGTAAGCAGAGCCCGAGGAGGCAATACCAGTTATTAAAAAATAAATAACATGTAAAACATACTTGTAAAATATGTTAATTGAGTTTTATAACACTAAGCTAAAAATGGCTTTTGTATGGTTTTATCTTTTTTTAAATGTTACTAATGTATAATTTACTATAGTTTTAAAGAAAGCTGAGAAAAATTGCTATATTTTTTTTTTAAATCTCCTTCTATACCCAGTTTAGAAAAAAATGAAATCTAAAGTGGTCTACACACCAAAGCCGCTGACCCGGCGGCACGGATCGCCGGCCCAACCCGCCGGCCTTATTTTGTACAATCATGCCGCCGGCTTGCGCCCGCGCGGGCAAGCCGGCGGGGCAGCATGCCGATGCCGACGGCATCCCTCTCCACTCACTCAGTCAGTTGCCCGCCGGCTTTCATAGAGTAGTGACGTATCACTTATTCATTCTCTGTTGTTGTGAAGTGTCGGCACTTTTATTTTTTATCAACTAACCAATATGGAGTGGGACGATGCAACAGTTATAAAACTAATAGACCTCTATCATTTAAAAGAAATATTATGGAACCCAAAAAACCGTGACTACAAAAGCCGGCCAAAGCGTTACGACGCATTTAATGAAATTGCCAGTGAATTTGCTACTGATGTTCCGGAAATCGAGAGAAAGATAAAAAATTTAACTAGTCATTATTACCGAGAGAAAAAAAAAGAAGATAATTCAAATAAGTCTGGTGCGGGTACTGATGATATTTATCATAGTAAATGGTTTGCCTACAAATCACTAAATTTTCTGCGGAACAAAAATGTGCCTACTGGAACCACCGATACTGTAAGTAAAGATTTAATTTTTTTTTATTTATAATCAGGCAACTAGGGCCCCATAGACATATAATTATATTAGTTTATTTATTAGTGTATCTTTGTATTTACATTTTAACCCTTTCCCGGGCATTGGCAAAATAGTTGCGACTCAGGTAAAAAAAAGTGTTTGAAAAAAAAAAATTGAAATGTTGAAGACTTATTCAGTGCCTTTAATAAAATCCATAATAAAAAAATACACAATAAATGTTGATTTTGACTAGATATACTTATTTATTTTTTATTAAATAAAAGTAAAACGGCTAAATGGGCAGTCTTTTTCGTCTTTTTTCGCAGAACACACCGTCGACGAGCCACGATTCACAACGAGATTCACAATCAAATCAAAATGATTTACCACAGATGTCGCCAGAAAATACAACTTGGCAACGAAATAAACGTCCTAAAATCAACCCTAATAAAGAGTTGATATCCGAAGCATTGAATATTATGAAGAATGTCTCCCAACGACCAAATGTGACAAAAGATGAGGATGGTTTATTTGGAGATTATATTGCGGGTCAGTTAAGACAAATGGATCGACAAATGAAAGCTATTGTGAGACATCGGATCAACAATATAATATTTGAAGCCGAAACTGGATATAGATCCGATACATTTACGGAATTTGCAAGACCAAGTAGTGTTTCTAGTTCACACAGTCATCCAGGATACTATACAGCATCTTCACTTCAACAGACGGTTGTAAGCCCTTCTACAAATAACTTAACTTCTTCTGAATACTCTGCCCAAACAAACCCAGATCCACAAACAATTCAACCTTCGTCACTAGAAACATTTGCTGAAGAATACCTAGCTCTACATCCTTCTGATAGTGTTATAAAGTAATCTTCAAAATATGTTATAAATATTTAATTTTCTTTTTGGTATAATAAAGGTAGCTATAGGTAGCCCCATTAAAGTTAAATTTAAAATTAGTGTTGACTATTCCCTTCACACGAGTAGAGCTTGACATATGTGCGAAAGGAATAGCAAGGTTTTAATTTTAGTTTAGTGACACTTCTACTGTTACCAATAGTTAATATCATGTTATTGGTTTACAAAAACACATTTCTTATTTTGTTTAAAACTTTATTATACGAATCACAATAAAAGTGTATCTCACTATGTGTAATTTACGATTTTAGATTTAATGGATAATACATGGAACTACTTTAATGATTAAAAATAATATTGATTATATGAGTTGAGTTATTGGTTATATTGCCATTCTAATCCTCCGACACTAGAAAGAAAATAATGAGTCAACTCCACTCTTGTATCCTCAGCGGTCACTGTAGTATCCGAGGTTTGATTGTCTTCTCCTGACATATTATCTAAGCAACTGTCGTTTTCAAGATGTCTACGCCATTCACCGGGAAAGACTTCTCCTTGATTATTATCAGTATCGTTTTCGTTTTGCTGAGTTGCAGCGGTTCGTTTGATATAATTAAATAAATGTATACACGCCAAAGTTACAGTATTACCTTTTTCTGGGATTAGCTGAATAGGTCTATGAAAAATCTTAAATTTGTGTGTTAACTGCCCAAACACGTTTTCAACTACTCTTCGCCCTCGACATACGCGATAGTTAAAAACCCTCTTAGATGATCCCATTGTGTGATTACCATCATAAGCCTTTATAATATGGGGTTGCAGAGGAAACGCGTCATCACCCAAAAAAAAATACGGTACTGGTAGATTCCTTCCGGGTAAAGGGGTTTTATGTGGTATATTCAATTCATTATCATTTAACAATCGACATAATGCTGAATTATTAAAAACCCCACCATCTGAAATCCGACCCTGACATCCCACATTAGCGTACAAAAAGTTGTAATCAGCATCTACTAAAGCAAAGAGCACAATACTGAAATATTTTTTATAGTTTATATAATCACTTCCACTTTTTGGGGGACATTGAAGTTTTATGTGTTTCCCATCCATTGACCCAAGACAATTGGGTATTTGCCATCTTTTTAAATATTCATCTGCAATTTCTCTCCATCCTTCCTGACTTCTTGGAATTTTCACATAATCTGAAAGTCCTTCAACTAAAGCATCACATACTTCAGGAATAATGCTTGAAATTAGTTGAGGAGATACTTTAAAGACGTCGCACAGGCTACTAAAAGAATTTCCTGAGCTTAGGTATTTTAACGTTATTGACAATCTTTCCACTGGTGAAACTGCTTTTCTGTAATTTGTGTCTTGTTTAGCTATTTTGTGTCCAACAATATTCAGTAAATATTCAAAGTCGGTACTGGTTAATGACAGGAAAGTCTTAAAAGAAATGGGTTTGTATAGAACCAAGTCGTCTTCCTTTAAATCACTTAATCTTTGACAAGTACTGTATTTATTGCGAGTCATTAAACTTGGCCTAACCCAACACTTTCGTGTGTTGAGGGATCCACCGATAATAACTCCACAAACTGCTATTATTAAATCACTGTTATCGTCCTCCTCCATGTCAATCTGAAAATACTACTTCTGAATTATTCGAAACACACACGTCCAATCTCTACGACTATTTGGCAATTACTAGAACACCACATGCCGCGGCTGTCGTGCCGCCGGCATTGCCGCCGGCAAAGTAATTCGGCTTGGACATTCTGAAGCCGCCGGGTTAACCCGCCGGCACTAAGCCGCCGGGCTGTGCCGCCGGGTCAGCGGCTTTGTCTACACACCAAAGCCGCTGCCAAAATTACGAAATTCCGGAATTCCGGAATGCATGCCTATCAGCGAATGATCCCGGACGATTCAAAAGCATTCGGAGCTTTTTGTTACAAAGCTGAAAATTGTATTTTTCTGCTGCAATTGATGTTGCAAACATTAAGAAAATTAATGTTACTATTCCTACGTACAAAAGGATTCAAATAGGTATCGAAAAAAACGTAATTATCAAAAGTGCTTTATTTTTTAACCTTTAATTAGCCACAGTAGCAATACATTTTAATTGAATCGTTAGTAACACAATCACTTTGATTTCGATAAAGATTTAGGCGGCTTACTGTTCCTGAGACCACCCAGTGCGATCTGCTACGTATAAGAGTGCCATCAAAAATACCGCCTCCCGGTCTTGTTTTCACCATTACTGTATAAATTCGCCATTCCTTATTACTTTCCACTAAATAAACATCATATATATGACCAAGCCTTAATGTACGACACTGTGGATAATCGTGTAACAACTTGTTGATTTGCTCTACAAGTTTGTGTGCTGCTATCGTTTTGACTTTGCTTCCAACCTTAATCTTTTGCCCTCGATGACACGGACACCAATGTTCTGCAATACCAACCGATGTGCAATTTCTAATTCCAGATATAGGAAGAAAAAGACTTGTTTTACTCATAACAGAACTATTAGTCCTTATTCTGATCATATTATCTTCTAGTGCAGCCAGATTCAGTAGGTCCAATAGTGTCTCATGGATATCATAAGGCGTGGTTAGCCGATTGACATTATGTTGGATGTTCTCAAAGGCTAGTTTATAACGGTGTCTAAACTCTTCAGGAAAAAGAATTCCCAGTAATGGCAAAACTACTTCCAGTCGGCCTTGTTCAGTATGTATAATGTCCCCCCATCTCATTCCATGATCACTTAGTAATACAAGTATTGTTTTACTCAAGTAATTATCTTGATCTAAACTAGTTAATAAGTTGAAATAAGATTCATCCATGATGTGTGGGTTATTAAGATTCTCGTGACTTATAGATTCTTCCCAGAACATACCGAACAATTTATTTAGCTTTACATGTTGCGTTAACTCATGTATATATTTTAAAAGAACTTTGTAATAATATTTAGAACCCATGCACTGGTGATATTGGTAGCTTGGGTTTTTGAATAATTTTCTCGTTTCAAAAATAAATGGCTGTAAATAGTAATCGGTTGGTATCTTGGACAGACTGTACTCGTAGTTGCCTAGAAGGCCAGCAATACTATCGGATCCGAGTGCTGTGTGGTATCCTTTCTCTTTGAACTTATCCCAGATAAACGCATTGGTACACTTGTCTAAATTAAATATGTCTTTATCAATACATTTTTGTTCTACATTCTTGAAAGAGAGTCCTGTTAATACGGGAAACAAGTTAGGAAATGAGTTATCCCCTAATTTACCATAGCCGAGAAACTCCACAACACCTCTTTCCTTTAAAAAAAGTGAAATCAAAGGCATAGTACGATGAAAATTGAGTCGTGACATACTTTCAATTCCCAGTATGAGTATATTGTATGATTCATTGCCAAGAGAGGTGTTGGGCGTAATATCTGTATGGTAATTGAATACAAAGAAATCACTATAAATTACTTCGTCTAATTGATAACATTCAATATGCACAAATTCGTGTTCCACTTTTATCACTGTTAAAAATTCTTTGCAATCGCTATACACAATATTACCTAGGTTTTCTGGTGCTGAAAAAAATTTGTAGCAGCAATAAAAAGTATCTTCATTAAATACGTTGTAGGAGTCAAAAGCTTCACGATCCACCCAGACATGTGACGCATTGGTAGTGACGAGAGGGTCGACAGAAGAACAGTTACGTATTCCAGGCGGTTGAGCCACTATCTTTTTGATACTTTCACTAACTTCTGATAAACCAGCTATAGAACATCCTTGCGAACGGATCGTGTACAGTCCACTAGTAATAATTGCAAGTACTTCTTTTAAGACAATTACTGAAATACAACACAAAACTGCTGAAATATGCATTGCAATTCTTGGTACCTGTATCCCGAACAGGTGAATATTATTGCAATGCACCACCTAAAGCAAGCTAGCTAGTAGTAAGTGCGGCACATTTCAAAATATTTACTCATCGTTTCTAAACATTCTGATAAATTCAGTGGCGTGGATATTAAAACCGCGTCCACATCTATGAAATTATTATACAGCTACTTACGTACGTCTACTATGAAATAACTGTAAGCACCAGAATAGTTTTCACTAAATGAGGAATAATCGCCCTTTCTTTCCTACCATTTCACTCACGCTGCAGCGGTGGCCCCATAATGAAATTATTATATTTCCATATGCGCAAGTCTGCGTTGTAGCACGGTCTACGCAGCGTGCGGCTTGCGCGTAGTCCGGTTGACGAAACGTGCGGGTCGCGCGTAGCACGGCCTACGAAGCGAGCGGCTGGCGCGTAGCACGGTCTACGAAGCGTGTGTCAAAAAAGGGAATTATGACTGTGTAGGTAGGTAGGACTGTATATTCCCTTTCTTGCAAATTTTGAGCGTGAGAATGGTTACTTGTTATGTACTGTGTAGGTATGGAGGTATCTATGAATGTGGTGTGTAGGGAAAGGATTTAATGAAGAAAAGTACGTAAAGACAAGACTAGGCATTTATTTCAATTGGGCTTGTCAGTCAGTTAAGAACGTTGATGAGAAAACTAGTTGTCCGTTCCAAGAGAAGAACACAATAAGAAACTCGATGGCAGCTTGTATCTAAGTATTGTATTGTCAACACATTCTAACATTAGCTTAAATCATTGCTATCACATTAATAGGGCATTTGAGAAATGGTCTCTCGTAGTTATACATATATAGCAACTTATCACGGACAGAAACAGAACATGAATATTTTCTAATTTAATTTAACACATAAGACATAATGGTGCCGATTCTCTTGTCACCTCTAAACTAGACTAAAAATCACCAACATTTAGTTTACTCCTGTCAAACGATGATTTCCCATTCTGAAATACACTAAAGTGGCACAACTTAACTATATTTTAGTTTGACAGCATTAAGATGGTACTGAGATTTTAATTTAGTGAAAATGGTGCCGATTCTCTTGCACACCGAACTAAACTATCACTAAAATTCCTTACTTTTGGGTATGAGAATTTTAAAGCTATTCTGTAGTAAAAAGTCTCTAAATTTAAAAATTATTTTGACACAACTAAATCGAATTTGACAATTGCGACTCCACGTGGTACATACTTGTTTGCCCTACCCCGTGATTTTTTTTAGAGCCGGAGGCACGCAGTCGTGGCAGCCTCCACGTGTTTTATATGGAGTCTTTCACTTTTTGTATGGAAAAAAAAAACCTACGTGTTGAGTATTAGGGGTATAAGTGTTTCATAAATGGGGTCGAAATTTACATTATTTTTGCGATAAGACACACCATTTTCGAGATATGAGCAAAAGAAAAGAAAAAAGTCCAGTACCTACAGTAGTGTTTTTACATCCGAAGTCGAGATGTTCGTGTGAATTTTAGTTCATGACAACTAATAATATTCCACGCATTAATCGTCTAACTAAATCTGACCATTTTTGCTTCGACCCCCTTTATAAAACTCTTATACCCCTACCCTAGACCCCTAATATTCAACACGTATAATAGATAATAATTTTAAGATTTTCCATACAAAAATGAAAAAATCCATAAAACACGTCGAGGCTGCATGCCCAACCTGCGCGCCTCCGGCTCTAAAAAAAATCACGGAGTAGGGCAAACAACAAGTATGTACAATCCTACTAACTTATCTGTGAAATGGCGAAAATTGGAACTACGGCCGTCATGTTGAAATGTCATTCGATTGTCAGTGTCTACTACATTCGGGTTCTCTGGTTGTTTTGTCGTGATATTGCTGAATTTATAAATTTAAATATGCCGAAAGCTATTAAAAGTGTTGCTCGAAACATTATTCTAAAGGTTAAAACCTTTTTTGAAGAAGAAGCTCGGGCGGGGCGATCCGATTATTCCATTTAATCAAATAACAAATGAATTTCCGCAGCGACAGGTTAGTGTTGTCAACTTTCTTATTTTAAATTACCCGATACTTAACTAATTATTTAAGTCCACGAAATATTCGTTTCTATTCTTGCTGCAGGTTAGCGTAACGGTAACGTACATCTATTAGGTAACCTGCTACGTGAGTGAGCCAACTAACCTGCCAGATTGAAAATAGCTATTTTAGAAATTAGTCCTTTACTCACACCTGCAGCAGAAGCAGCAGAAGAAGCTGGTGCAAAATTCGGACACCAGGCAAGGAGAGAAAACGTAAAAGTGGATTTGTGCATGTTGATGGAGATGCATACGGAGGAAAGTGCATGAATTTTATTCTGCTAAAAAGAGGTCCCTACTGTTAAAAAGCTTCTAGAGGTCTTAAAGACAGAAATAAACTACACAGGACAGCGAGAGAGTCTGCGAAGTAGCTACTTCACAAGGTGGGATTTCGTTTTAAAAAATCTCAATCCAATCGGAAGTTTCTTATGGAGCGTAGTGGAATATCAGCTTGCAGAGCTAAGTACTTGCAAGCAGTGGATAAAAAAAAAATCCCCAGCCCCGGCCCTTAATTTATTTAGATGAGACCTATATTCACTCTTCGCATACATCGGGTAAATGTTGGCAAGGATAGGGTGAAGACGGAGTATTGGAGCCTGTATCGAAAGGGCAAAGACATATTATTGTTCATGTGGGAGTAGATACTGGATTTGCTACAAATGCACTACTTGTGTTTAAATCAAACACAAAAAGTGGTGATTATCATGACGAGATGATGAGTACCAACTTTAAAAGTGGGTCAGCTATCCATAATAGTGATGGATAATGCTCCATATCACCGTATTTGTGTGAATAAAGTCCCAAATATGAATTCCTTAAAAAAGATATGAAATTATGGTTGACCCAAAATAAAATTGACTACGGAGAGAATTTGACTAAATCTCAGCTTTTAGAAATAATTAAGAGAAACAAGCCTGAAAAGAGATTGAATTTTTTTTAGAAGATAATAGACACAAATGCTTATATTTACCACCTTAACACTGTGATCGCAATCCCATTGAACTAATACGGAGCATAATGAAAAGAAAAGTTGCTGATGTAAATATTGAGCACAAAAATGCTGATTTTCCCCGCCTTGTAAGAGAAGCTTTTGACGCTATTACAGTTGATGAGTGGGCACAGCATTGTAAACACGTTCGCAGGTTAGAAGGAGAATACTTAAAACATGATTTGTATTTATTATAAAAGAAAGGAATTAAGAAAAGCAGGCAAAAATTCCAAACGGTTATGGAAGTTCATTAAATCTGGTTTAAATACTAATAAACCTAAGGACAGTGCGTCTGCTTTAGTAGAATCCAATCTGGATAAACAAGACGCGGTAAATAACATTAACTCGTACTTTTCATAAAGTAAAGATTCATAACACTCCCTGTCCCCATGCTTCGGTGGATTCTGTGACGGATTCTTTTGTAATGCTGGAAACGGATGACGCAGAGGTAAATGCGTTGTTGATGTCACTGAAAAACGACTGTGCAGTTGGTTATGACGGCATCTCCTCAGGGTTCCTAAATAAGTATTGCTCGATTATTGTGCCCCCGCTCACCTACATCTGCAATTTAAGTTTGAAGACTGGCGTCTTTCCCGATGAATTTTAAAGAGCCCTCCTTCATCCTATTTTTAAATCAGGGGATCGAAACCGTGTTGAAAATTACAGGCCTATTTCAGTTTTACCAGCTTTGTCAAATTTTTTAGAAAAAAATATCAATATAAGACTGGTAGATTATTTAGAATCACGTAAACTCCTCTCAAATAACCAATTTGGCTTCCGCAAAAAAACATCAACTGCTGATGCCGTACATCACCTGGTTGACCACATAGTCAGAAGGCTTGATAAAAACCAAAAATGTGTCGCTCTATTCCTGGATTTTGCATAGGCATTCGATACGGTTTCAATCCCAATCCTGTTAAAAAAAGTTGGAGAATATGGGGATTAGAGGCACTCAGTTGTCCTTATTTCAGAGCTATCTCAGCGAAAGAACACAATGTGTAAAAATAGGGCCGCACACTAGTTCTGAGATACCAATCGCTTACGGGGTGCCCCACGGCAACATCCTTGGACCGAGCCTTTTCTTATGCTATATAAACGATTTATGTAATCTTATAATTGAAAATGGGTCGATATTTTCTTATGCGGATGATACAGCACTTGTATTTTCCTCGAACAAATTGGCTGAAACGTATCGCCTTGCACAGAGAGGCTTTAATGCAGTTAATGACTGGCTTAAAAAAAAATTACTCACCCTGAACGTCTACAAAACCAAGTTGCTTAACTTCTCCATTCGCAATACCGCAATTCCATCTGATGAACTCCTTCAAATTACTTCTGCTGATAACACCTCTAGTATAGATAAAGTCACACACATCAAGTATCTCGGCATCGTGATAGACAGCCATCTGAAATTCATAAATTATATCGATCACCTCTCTAACCGCGTACGGAAGCTCATTTATATATTTAAGCAATTGCGCGAATCCGTAGGTGCAGACATTATGAAGATGGTCTATCAGGCACTGTGTCAATCGATTTTTAACTATTGCAACACGACCTGGGGAGGTGCCGCCAAATCTAACCTGATAAAAGTCGAACGCGCCCAATGAGCGGTCCTTAAAGATTTTTGTTTCAAACCCCGCCTATTTCCCACAGTTGAACTGTACGAATACTGCCAAGTACTGACCGTAAGGCAATTATTTATTCTGTCCACAGTCATCAAACAGCACTCCCTGTCACATTACACACCGGGACCAGTGCGTCGTAACCACCTAGTTGCCACATCTTTCCCAACCAAAACATCATTCAGCCGTCGCTTCTTTGTTTTCCTAGGACCATACCTCTATAATAGAATTCACAAAATTCTATCTGTGCATCAACTAAACCTATACGACCTTAAAGTAACTGTTCAAGATTGGCTACTTCAGCAGTCATATACTGCAACAGAGGGTCTGTTGCAGGTTTTGGTTTTATTAACCTACAATTTATAGGCACATCATTCACATACACACTTACACACACTCATTCATAAACACACACGCGCAAGCACACTTTCACATACATATACAAACCCCACATAAGTAATTATTCTAAATTGTTTTGTTCTTATCACTTTATACTTTTATTTCTCTATTTTTAATTTTGTTAATCAACCTTTTACTTTGGTACAACAATGATACAGTAAAATGATTTCTGAGTGGAAACCTGGTGATCTGTAATTCAGGTGTTTTACTACCTACCACAGGCATCAGTGATTCACAACCATGTAAATGTCTTGTTTATGCCAATAAATTATTATTATTATTATAAATTGTTATTATTTAGATAAATCTCTTATTATAGAAGTGGTAAGTGACACTGAACCCGAAAGCGATAGTGATAATGTTGATAGTCGTTCGGATATAAGCGGAGTATGGCCTCACAACCAGGATGAAGTTGGGTATGCAGGTTCATCTAAAGATCACAATTACTGTATACCTGGTTTTCAATAAATTATTGTAAAGGATTTCGTTTTTTTATTACACTACACTACCACTAGGTACCACTGCTAATTATAATTAGAAATCTGGTGTTAGGGGTTAGGTACGGTCATAACTAAATGCTAGACATCCAGGTACCTCTTGCAGGGTGAAAGTTGTATCCCCCCCGTGGAACATTTTATCTGCTGAATTTCCATTTCATTGGATTACTTTTTAGATAAAGCCATTGTTTATTGCTGAGAGACTAAACTGTTAGCGTACCTACGTAACTGTAAATTATCAAATTCTTTTTATTTATTTTATTATATTTATATAGGTATCATTGTTTTTAATTTGTAAAAACTGTAATTCTTATTAAACGATTATGTCTAATGTGAAATTTCCTTATTGAAAACTTACTCAATTTTGGGCACCTTATATTAATTAGCAACACTGAATCGACGGTGCCGTCCTCTTTCAGTTCACTGTTATGATGGTAGGACTGTACCACGTGGAGTCACGATAGTCGAATTCGATTTTAGTTGTCAAAATAATTTTTATATTTAGAGAATAGCTTTAAGATTCTCATAGCCAAAAGTAAGGAATTTTAGTGATAGTTTAGTTAATTTAGTTCGACGTACAAGAGAATCGGCACCATTGTATCACATTCAGAAAAACAGATATCAGCAATAATAAAGAAATATGATCAAATAACTTACGTGAACAATAACGGTAGTCCATCTTTGATCATAGTTGTATCAAACAGTCTGAATCGGCGGGTACACGTATTTTTATTGTGTCCCATACTTGACATTGCCGCCTTTTTTTTTTTTTTTTTTTTTTTTTTTTTTTTTTTTTTTTTTAGTTTTGGCTTCGCACGGTTTGTGCATTAGCCAGTGTCGAGTTTTTTATTAGGACTTCGAAGAGAAAACGTTGGGGAAACAAAAATATTATTATTAAGAATATGAATTAATTACATCGGAATTTAGGATAGGACGGATATAGGATCAGTATAAAAAGGAAAAGGATGAATCAAAGCAGTGAATAATGAGCAAATTACAATGACGAAAATTTACAACTTAATATTATTTAGGGTAATGAATGAGACTATACATTTATATACAGGAAAGCTATTTGTACAAAGTAAGGATAGTATTGATGTAGGAAAAGGAGTACGAAGGGACAAGAGATTACTAAGAAAAGAAGAACGGTCGTATAGGGGACAGGAGAAAAAAATATGATTTAAGTCGCCTACATCTGAGCCACACGAGCAAATGGGGTCGCTGATGATATGAAGTTTGGCAAGATGAGCTGGAGAGCAAACATGACCCAGTCTCATCCGTATAAGGATGGAGGTCTCCGTCTTGCCAAACTTTGCCCTGCCAAACCACGGTTTTTCCGGGACGTCGGGCTGAATAGCTGAATAATAACGGCCCTTTCTTTTACTACCGATGTCCCAGGCCACCCTCCAGGTGTCCTGGAGAAAAGTCTTTGGTAATGTCACAAGGTCTTTGCTAAAATTCTGATATGGAACTAAGTCACCACACTGCACCGCATCACCGGCTATTGTATCTGCCACTTCGTTGCCATGGATTCCAGCATGGGCCGGGATCCAAACAAATTGAAGTGTATTACCTTCTGAAATGATTCTGAACGCAAATTCCCTTACTAAAAAAATTATAGGACACTGCGATTTGTGTTCGAAAGGGGATTTATTGATGGCTAGAAGAGCACTTTGAGAATCTGTGAAAATTATAGTTTTCTTAAGCTTTAGAACACGAATATATTCAACAGCTTTTAAAATGCCAAAACATTCCCCCGTAAAAACAGAAGTCTCCGGAGGCAATTTAATTTTTTGTACGATGTTGTATTGAGAGTGGTAAGTGCCTATCCCAACACAACCCGTCGGAGAACGCTTGGCAGCATCCGTAAATATGTGGTGGTACTCTATGTGTTCTGCCAAAAAATGGTTAAAACTTGAATTGCAATCGGGACCTGGTTTACTTACACAGTATTTGATGGTGGGACTGAATTGTAAACTCTCGTAACTACTGCTAAATAGGGGAAGTTTATTGGAGCGGTGAATAGGAGATGAAAGTGAAAGGAACTTTTTATAGCTTACAACTAGACAAGGAGCACGTTTATGGGACCAGTAATCTGAAGATTCAATCTGCAACACTAAAGAGTCCAGTTTAGGAATGAGAGGATGAGTCGAGAACTGAAGAATCCGGAACAAATATTTGTCGGATAGGAATTGTCTTCTAAGATATAAAGGAGCTTCCCCGCATTCAACTTGGAGTGCATTAATAGGACTAGACTTCATGGCTCCAGAAATAATGCGTAATGCTTTGGACTGGATGCGATCCAACTTTTTAAAAGCCATAACACTACCAGGTTCTAGAACGAACAATCCATAATCCAGAGTGCTTCTGATGATTGCATTGTAAATAAGTTTCAAAGAAAATGGATGTGCACCCCACCACACACCAGAGAGGCATCTAAGCATGTTTAGGTGATTTTCACATTTGTTAACAACATAATCACAATGAGGAACACTACTTAATTTACAATCCAGTATTATACCTAGATATCTGAAATTATCTTTAACTGGAATAGGTATTTCCTTAAAGGAGATGTTTACTAAGGGAATGTTTCTCTTCCGGGTGAACAAAACAGCAGCGCTTTTAGACGTGGATACATCCAAACCATTCAGATGTAACCATGACTCCAAAGTAGATAAAGCAGAATTGATAGCGTAGCTAGCTTGTTCGACAGATTGGCTTGAAGAATATAATACTAAATCATCGGCATATTGAAGAACCTTAACATGGATAGCTAAGGATGAGTCTAAATCAAAAGTGTAAATATTATACAGGAGGGGACTGAGCACAGAACCTTGTGGGAGACCTCTCCATACAAGATGAGATACCTCATTATCTCCTATTATCATAATAACAGAGCGTTCAGTCAGGATTTTAATAATGAAATTCGACAAATTCAATGGTACTTGTAAGGCTTTTAATTTATTTTGTAAAACTGATAATACAACATTATCATAGGCTGCATTAATATCAAGGAAAACTGCAATGGTTGAATGGTTATTAGAGAAGGACAGCCGAATATCAGAAGTTAAAATACTTAAACAGTCAGTTGTACTTTTACCTTTTCTAAAGCCATATTGTGAATCTGCCAAAAGACCCTTACTTTCAACATACCATTCGAGACGATTTTTAATTAGGTGTTCAGCTAATTTCATCAGAATTGAAGACAATACTATGGGACGGTATGAAGAAGCATCCGACGGAATTTTATTTGGTTTAAGGAATGGCAACACCATTTGACGTTTCCATTCATCAGGGATGTTTCCTGTATACATAATAGAATTAATAAGCTCTAAATAGTAGCTGAGGACGACATCATTTAAATTAGCAAAAAAGGAATACGGGATGCCATCAATGCCAGGTGCAGAATCCTTAGTTTTATGGATAACACCCTTTAATTCAGTGAGAGTAAATGGAAGATCTAGCGTCTTAGGGGTGTCTTGGTTACTGGATGCAAGAGACAGGTTAAGGTCAATAGCCTCAGGAACCCAAGGTGGCGCTAATTTATCTAAAAATTCATTGGCTAAAGAATCCGGAATAGGAGAAGGGTTTTTATAAATGGACCTAAATCTACGAATATTGCGCCAGACAATCGTAGGGTGAGTATTCGGTGAAATTGATGTGCAAAAGTTACGCCAAGATTCAAATTTTTTCTTTTTAAAAAGTTTATAAGTTTCGTTAATTACGTTAGTAACGATTTCAAAATTACTATCCGACATATCGAGATTATAATTGTATTCAGCCTCTTTACGTTTGTGAATAATTTCTGTGCATTCAGAGTCCCACCACGGTGGCGAGGGAATTGTATTAATATTGTTATTTTTTACAGGAAAAACTTCATCTGCTGCTGCAATTAATATGAGAGCTAAAGCTTCCGCACAACTATTTTCATTGCCATCAGAAATAACAGGCAAGGAGCAAAGCTTGCTGTCAACAATGTTTCTAAATTTGTCCCAGTCATTATTATTTCTATTAGGTAGTTTATGTTTTAATGTTGATCTCCTTAATGGTGCATTTGGTTTGGAAAGAGGATAAGAAATAACGATTGGAAAATGATCACTACCATGAGTCGAGGTTAGAGTATGCCAAGTTAATGAAGAGGCCAAGTTTGGAGAACAGATAGAAAGGTCAATTGCACTTTGGTTCTGACTGGGATCTGAACGACGTGTGACAGCTCCTGTGTTCAAGATGCATAAGTTATGTAAGTCTAATATATCCAGTAATTCATCACCATAACAATTAGAAGTTGAACAACCCCATGATTGATGATGGCAATTAAAGTCCCCTAATATTAAGAATGGCTTTGGAAGAAATGAAAAGAGATTATTAATCTCTTGAAGAACAGAAGAAGAAGGGTGAGGAATGTAAATAGAAACAATACAAGTATGATGTACTTTAATAGCTACAATTGAAATTTCCTCACTATGAGGAGGTAATCTAATGATAGAGAAAGGTATAGTATTCTTGATAAGTATAGCTACTCCACCATACCCATCAGATCTATCCTCTCTAATGGTTAAATAACCATTAATTTTAAAAATATGATTAGATTTGAGCCAAGTCTCTGCTAAGGCAAAGGCAAATGGCTCATATTTGTTTAAAAGATATATAACATCACTCTTTTTGTTTACTAGACTGCGGCAGTTCCACTGGATTATTTTGGATGTGTTGTCCATTATGAATGGATTGAGATACATTGAAAGAAGGGGCAACGTTGGACGGTGAAATGTTGAACTGAGAAAGAAGATTATGTAATGCGGAAAGAAAATCGTTTATAGAAAAATTAGTGTCACTTTTGTCATTATTATGATCATTAGAAAAAGCACAACCATTTGATGGTTGGGGGATATTAAAATCTTTAATAATGGCATTGTGAGCCTCTTTATTATATCCTTGTACAGATTTGGGAGGGGATCGTGGTTTGAGAAAGACAGTCTTTTTATAGCTACTTGAAGCAGGCATTCTATTAGTTGAAGAGATGGATGGAGTATCTGTAAAGTTTTTGGAAGGAGAAGATAAAAGTGTATCAGCATAAGATTTAGTTACTACAGGATATACTTTAGCCGCTTCAGCATAAGATACTGAACTTTGTGCCATGTATGTTTTAATTAATTTTTGTCTAGAAAATTCAGGGCAAGACTTATTAGTAGCATAGTGATATCCAGAGCAAAGGCAGCAAGATGCACTTTCTTGTTCTCTTTCACAGCTGTCCCCAGTGTGACCTTGGCCACATTTATAACAACGGGGTTTGGACCTGCACTGCATTTTAGTGTGACCGAAACGACAGCAATTGAAACACTGTACAGTAGGGAAAATATATAAATCTACAGGTAATGCATTATAGCACATAAAAATTCTTTTAGGTAGAACCTGACCATCAAATGTAACCACTATGGATTGGGATGGCTTCCAAGTGGTAGAACCATCCACAATGGTTTTAAAATTAAGACGTCTGGCTTTTAAAATTGGACCGCAACCAATTGGTACTGATATGTTATCAATAACTTCCTCCGGAGACCATTCTGCAGGTACACCACGTACTAAACCCATTCTAGTAACATTAAAAGTAGGTATAAAAGCTTTGTAATTATAAGATTGTAGACTATTATGGGTAATAAAAGAATTTGCGTCCAGGAAATTCGAGAAGGAAAGTGAAATTTTATTGCGCCCAATTTTTTTGACGCTACCATTAATTATGTTTTGGAAGGCGTTATGTTTAAGAAACTTGCCAAATGTGATTGGGTGCAGTGTCGTGCTATCGTCTGGTGAAGTTATGTTTCTTTGTACATGAATGACAAAAGGCGCGCTGTCCGTTTTGTCATAAGTCTTTCGACCTATCTGAGTAGGAACAACTGCAGATGGAACAGGAACATCGGGCACTTTGTTAGTAGGTTCGTTAGTCGTTGTAGAAGTTGAGCAGTTAGTTTCTAAAACGGTAACTTCTGGTGTAAAATCCGTGCAACCACAACCCGAAGACACGGTACCGTGGCTTTTACGGGTACGGCGACGCTTATTGCAGTGCTTACAAATATGTACACGGCTTCTTTTTAAGCTACGAGCCGAAGACGACCCATCGGTATCCATGCCCGATTCGTTGGATATTGTGACGAAATTGCCTGCCGGGGGAACGGAGTCCCCCGGGTCAGGCGGGTCCTTCATTATCCCGGCTCTAATAAATAATAAAAAAACTTACCACTACCGAAGAAAATATACAAAACTAAAATTAGATTACAAATAAAAGAGAATAGAACACTAAAAACTACGGCTACTGATCTTATATTACAACGTTTTAAGTTTTAAAAATTTATCTATAAAGGGACGCGTCCGCCAAGTTTGAGGTTTCCCGCCCGTTTTTCACATTGCCGCCTTGTTTCCCTCCTTACTTATCACGTTTTCTCTTATCACATCTGACATTCGACATCGGCACCATTGCCATAGAGAAAAGTAGAATAGAACATTGCCGCCATTTTAGACCAATCGCAGATGGTCATAAATTATTGTTTAATAATTCCTATTTAATGTAATAATAATCAAATCTTAAGTAGTGGAACCATTTTAAAACTAATAAGATTATTTAGTTAAATATGATACTAAGTTATTGAAACCAACATAAAATCCTGCAAATGGTTTGAAACTACTTGTTACTTGAAAAATACAATATAAAATGTTCAAATAAACATTATAAGTATCATAATCATTATATAACTTAATCATTGATTGAAATGCTAAACTAAATAACATTTGTTTTGGTTATTCAAAAACCACAAATCCTAAACCCACCACTACACTACTAGTAATAGGTACTCGCGAAGTTGACCGAAGTCCGAAGTACGTGATTATACACTCGTACGAAGAACTACAGGATGCTTCGAGTCCTTAGACGCGGGCGCAAAAACCGACAACGATTGAAAGTCGCCCGAGGCCAGAAGAGGTTGCACGAAGCGAACCGAAGTGCCCTTCTACACCTACCTACACTCCTGTATTCGCGTAACTTCGATCAACTTCGTGAGTAGTGTAATGCAGGCTATAACATAAATGTTTGATGACCTAGTTTTCGTCAAGAATCGTTGTTCGTGATAGTAGTTAAGTCACAATAAAAATCATTGATATAGAACAACTTACACATCGAAATAACATATAAAATCAAGGAAATATTTTAAGTACAATTTATAATTCTATTATCATTGATTTGAGTAAAAGTAAATAAGTTTTTGTGTTTATATAGACCGACTCACAGATCACAGGTTTCGTTCGGAATTGATTGTTCATCTAGAAATACTGAGATAGTTTAGATTAAGAATTAAATCGAAGATAAATTTAATATAATGCTACATATTCCGATACGTCCGCCTCGCACATAATAGCACGGCCTACGAAATGTGCGGCTCACGCGTAGCACGGCCTACAAATTGTGCGGCTTACGCGTAGCAAGGTTGAAGAAACGTGCGGCTCGCGCGTAGCACGATCTACGAAACGAGTGGGTCGCGCGTAGCTCGGTCTACCATAACATAACATGCTGCCTGTTTTTGTTTGTAGTCAACACAACTTTATATAGTTATGTATAGGTACAGTCACGAGCATAAATATATTACTATGGACAGTTCGGCAATAATATCTGATGTCATGATTCATTAATTAATATCTTTACTTAAGAAGAC
This sequence comes from Xanthia togata, assembly GCA_963853775.1. Lineage (NCBI taxonomy): Eukaryota > Metazoa > Arthropoda > Insecta > Lepidoptera > Noctuidae > Xanthia > Xanthia togata. Next base: position 19,395,923 of record OY970798.1, on the reverse strand, counting down.
AGGAAAAGTTTGTGATGATTTTGTGGAAGGCACATAAAAGTAGCGGCGCAAATATGTGATATCGAAAAAATACCAAAACTACCTGACGAGACCTTAGACTCTTAGACCATTTGACCTAGACGAGACACGCAATGCCAAAATATAGGATGCCACAGAGGCTTCAAAAAGATGTGTCACCTTTCAGAATGTATAACTATTTGACATGTCTGCCTACTCAGTTCAGTTCAGAATAACGTGATACCTCTTTGTGATCAAAATATCTGATATCACTTTGGCAGCCGGCAGTTGTTTTCTTCTATATCGTAATCAATGCAAAACAATGTTACATCACACTGGCGGCATAAATATCTGACAGATAATGTTTCGACCCGTATTCTTCTACAACAAACAAACTAACCTAATCGCCACTGATTAGGTTATCACATTAAATAGTACCGCGGTTATTACAAGTTGTTATGGGTCTGTTAAAAAATAATAAAATATACAATTTACCTACAAATAGAAAACTGAATTTTTGAAACAAACTAAATAGCGTAAAATTTGGCACAAAATAAACAACCATTGACCTCCACGGTGGAGCATACGGTGGAGGTCTGCCCGGCTTGGGCAGAGCAACGCCGTGTCCTCGTGGAGACGATCGGTGGCGGGGATCTCTCGCGTCCGGCCCTGGTCCAGGCCATGGTACGGAGCGAGAGGGCATGGGAGGCCGTCTCCTCCTTCTGTGAAGCAGTAATGCTCCCGAAGGAGGAAGCGGAACGCGTGAGGGAGAAGCAAAATTCGCGCCCCTAGCCGCCGCAGGAGGAGACGCCCTGGGCGTCGGGAATCAATAGCCGATTCCCGGCCACCGTATACGTGGGCTTGCGGACGGTGAGCAATGGGTAGCTCGCCGTCCGGTAAGGACCAGGCCCGGGTCGACGGCGCGTTGTGTTCCACGCGCGCCTCAAAGAGATGTCAGCGGGTGAAGGGGTCCAATGGGACCGATCCCTGCCGGGGTTGCGAGAAAGTCCGAAAGGGATACCGTGGCCCCTGGCAATGCACAGGTAACTGAAGGAACACGGGTGGGTTTTAGTCAGTAAGAGTCTGACACGCCCTCCCGCTCCGCCCAGAGCGGGAGAAGTCATTTGATGATATCTCCCCCAAAAAAAAAAAGGTCCCATATCTTTTAATTTTGCACATAGAGAACTCCTTAAGCTTTCAGCCATAAGGATATTCTTCGCTTGATTTGTTTACGTTTTTTGTAATTGCTAGTAATTCCAAGTTATTCGGAATGGCATCGTTTGAAGTACCTATCTTCGCCAGCCACGGGGCTTTACCTACTAGTATGTAAAGCCCCGTGTTTGTAGTTTTCTTTATGCAATACATTATGTTATAAAATACTAAGCCCAGGTACACACGGGCGTATTTTTATCGCGGCGATTTATTTTCGCGTATTGGATTTTCGACGCTCTGCTTAGCGCCAAGAGTCGAAAATCCAGTATACGAAAAAAAAATCGTCGCGATAAAAATACGTCCGTGCGTACCTGGGCTAAAACGGAAAAAAAAGTGTATATTTAAAATACGTTAAGTAGAAGTGGTTTCAATTTATGTGATAACCTAATCGCCACACTGTATATAGCAATGAGTGAATGAGTGCCACTCTTATTGCAAAAAACCCCAACATATTCGATTCTAGACCCCGAAGAGCAGACGTTTTTGGAAAGTTATTTAAAAAAAATGCTCATCATCCGTCGTGCTCTTGTCACCGCCGGAGTGCCAGCTGTTTTAGAACCCAATGGTTTGGCACGCGACGATGGGAAGAGACCAGACGGAATGACCATAATGCCTTGGAAGGTAGGTAGGCTTTTGGTGTGGGATGTCCTAGCACGGCGGGCTGTGCTGGGGCTGCTGCTGCAGGTGCGGAAAACCTCAAACGGCGCAAATACTCCAATCTTATTGGGACTTATATGTTTGAGCCGTTTGGGGTTGAAACACTAGGGCCATGGGGTCCGAGTGCCCACTTAGTTTTTCAAGACATCGCCAAGCGGCTGGTCGACTCTTCACGTGACCAGAGGGCTGGCCTATTCTTTGGCCAAAGAATCAGCATTGCCATTCAACGTGGCAATGCAGCCAGCCTTTTGGGCACTTTTCCTGTTGACAGCGATGCGGAAGAATTTTTTGATGCCCTATAATTATCCCCCCCCCACTTTTTATGTAATATAATATACTTGTACATATTATTAATATTATTATTTTAAGTCTGTTAGTTTTTAATTATGTACAATCTGGTGTAAAATAAAAACTTTAAAAAAATGCTTTGTCATTATAATAGTGCAATACCTACACGGTCAAAATGTATGGACAATTTTTTTTTAGTAAATGACGTATATCTTCTACGAGTAATATGTGGGGTCTATTAACAGTTTGTACGTCGATGTCCCTTTTGGTGTCGACGTCTATGTGAAGATAGCCTGATCGCCAACTGAAGAAGTCCATCGACAACTTTCTTCTCTAAAGATTTCTATGCACAATGACATAACGAATTATTTCTCCAAAGAAATAGTCAGATGTTTGTTTCTCCAGTTACTTACTCGTACACTTAGTAGATATAGGTGTGCTATTTGATTTGGGGACATCGAGCAGAATAGGAATATAAAATTACAAACAACAACAAATATAAAAATATTTATAAATTACAATTTTATAAGCCTTAAAACACAAAAATAATTACAGAAATTTAAGGTATTAATAATAACAAGTCTTAAGTATATTTTTGTTTTCGAGTCCACTGTTTTAGGTAAGTACATTAACCGCTACGCTAACCGTTTTACAAAACAACTAAGTACGTTTTGTAAAAAAATGCTACCTACGTTTAGACATAATGCAGTATGGCTCATCTGCAATTCTGCAGTCTCCATAAGCGTTTGAAGTGGCTGCTAATGCCGAATCGGTCACAGTAACGAAGCTAGGGCACCCTGACTAATTGGTTTAGGTTAGGTTAGAACTGTGACCAACCGCAAATCAAAATGGCGCCATCGAAAATTTGCAATTTTTTCATTATTGTTGTTCCACTTATCAAAAATCTTCGTTATCAAAAATCGTTATCAAAAATCTTGAAAACCATGAAAACGACACCCTTGATGAAAAATTTGCCAATTTTCGTTGGCGCCATGTTGAATATTGATTTTGGCTATCAGCGACCTCGAAAACCATGAAAATGACACCAATGTCGAAAATAAATATAAAGATACAAAAAAATATGTATAAAAAAATAACGCCTCATTGGACTATTTACTTCCAGCCTGTCTGTAACTGAAACTAAACTGGCGAATTGTGGGTGTACTATTCACAGCGTACACCCCTTTTTTTTTTGTGGGTGGGAAATCATCAAATGGCTTCTCCCGCTCTGGGTGGAGCTGGAGGGCGTGTCAGACTCTTACTGACTAAAACCCACCCATGTTCCTTCTGTTGCCTGTGCAATGCCAGGGGGCCACGGTATCCCTTTCGGACTTTCCCGCAACCCCGGCAGGCAATGGTCTCATCGTAACCCTTCACTTGCTGACATCTCTTTGAGGCGCGCGTGGAACACAACGCGCCGTCGACACGGGCCTTGTCCTTACCGGACGGCGAGCTACAGCGTACACCCCTAAGCCTTTGAAAGAATACTTAGATGCGTGATGTTATGAAGAACTCTCATTTCCGTAAATTTTTCTCTCACGTAACCCTTTGCGCAAAAGTCCATTTGTGGATGTCTTTTTGGGAAAGTGGGTCCGCGCAAGTGTCTTTCGCGGAAATGTCTTTCGCGCAAGTGTACCAGATCCGTTTCTGAAATAATTCAGGAACAGATCTGGCAGCTTTGACAGACAAAGTCGTGCCATAAGTATGATTTTTTTCCATTTTGATACGAAACCCGGAAAAGCGTCGGTTTTTAAGCTCATCCTCTTGTATAATCTCAAAATAATTATTTTAATTTTTAGTCAATATTTGAAACCGTAAAATGGTTTACCATCCCTGTAATAACAACGCACTTTTTGTTCATAAAAGTGCTTGTAGTTATTTGAAAACCAATGAGTATATCTATTAATAAATCTTGTTAAAATATACTGATTTCACTTTCACAGTTTATGTAACGAACGAACGTTCATTTAAAACGAGCCCTCCGCGAGGTATCCCGGCACTGAACGTATTGACACAAATTTATATCTTTGTGATATGTGATTATTTATTCCAAAACTACTTTATGCTAGGTGCAAGTCTGAGTGGAAAATCTCCGCAAGATTCTGCGCACGTAATTCCACTTATCGTAGCAACATCTCAGTCCCGCAAGGGCAGGTGCATGTTTTCCACCCAGTTATGGTACTTTCTGAACATTTCAACATACTACACAGGCAAGTGATAGAAAGTAATGAAATTAAGAGCGCGTTTTGCTACGTTTTTCCGCACACATTTTCCCCTAGCTACATTTCCAAAAAATCGCTTTGGTCCTTGTTTTATTGTTCGGATATGTTTATGAAATAAACCAGCATCTAATAAAAAGAACTTATTTTTTAAATACTTATTCCTTTCTCTCTTTTTGCTTGTCAGAACTGTAGTTCAATGTGCCTATTATGATCTACCATATGAAAATATCTTTGTAACTGTTACATGTACTACAATCTGTTTTGTATAAATAAAGATTATATTATATTAAGTACCTAATTATGATTTAGACGAACCTACGACTTTTAGAAACATTTGCTATTTTACCAGAAACACAAACCAACAAAGCATTTAGATAGGACTTCAGTCAAACTTTTAACTTATCGTCACACCTAGAAATCTGATGAAATATCAATATAAAAATACAATATTGCAAAAAAATTATGACCTTCGCATATCATATCAACTTGACACCATTCAAACATTATCTCAACTCTCTAACTTGCGGTTTAGCGTCAAAGAGCCGTCAACTCGAAAGCTTTGGTTTGTTCTTTCACTTGTTTTTTGAGCTCATTTATTTCTGCACTTTACTTTGAGTCGGGTCGTTATGGTGTCCGATGGCCTTAACACAAACTTGACATAAACATTGAAGGTTATGGATGTTCCATAATTAAAGCCTATTCAGTTATAAGCGATCGATGTCTCGCTCGGTAGCTATACTGAAGAGGCCCTATATATGAATATAGGTACTCAAGTACACAAGTACAGTGCGTTCATTATAACTTGACGCGTGATGCGAATGGTAGCACTGAATTTTGCAGTCATGTGATTGGTAGTATTTTACTCGTACATGAATAGAACCACTTCGGAAGGCCGTGATATCAAAACGTTAGATAGATAGATATGTTATTGTTAGGTATCAGTTAAGTTATACATTAAACTAACGCTGTATATTTTAAAAACAAAGTATTTAAAAATCTACAACGTGGTATATAGATAGGTACGTGTAATGTCTATTAATTCGTATATATTCTAGTGTAGGTAGGTACTACAATCGTCTAAAAAGTATGTAACGTTCCAGGTCAAACATTTATTCTTTGCATCAAGCCTCGTGCAGACTGTCGTGATGCGACACCGGTCATTGTTCTACCGAGAAGTTTTCTTAGAAATTGTTTTATTAGAGCCGCGTCGCGCCTGTTCACACGAGGCTTCATTCCACGCTCCTGCCCCTGCCGCAATTCAAAACCCTCTTGCGCACTCGCGCAGTCATGTAACAAACATTTAAATGGCAAATGTCTTATGCTTATTTTAATTGGTTATTTTAATATCTTTATTGATATTTGTGTGTAATTTTTTTGTTCTTTTTTAGCATTATGTCAAAGCTGTTTTGTTTATAATTTTGTTTTTCAGTTTAATTAATATTTTGATATTTAAATTGAAAAAAAAAATGTTTAAGAATTTGCTTTGTTTTATGTGAATGTCGTGTACCTACTCCTGTAATTGGAAAATATGTTACGGTTAAGAAAGGTGTGGAAATAAATTTAACATTAACCGGCTAAACTTTAGTTTACTGCTAACGACGATAATGAGGTCAAAATGTAAATCCAAGATGCGGCAAAAAAAAAATGCTGCCGCCATCTTGGATTTTTATTTAGATTTTCGAGTGACGATTTCTGCTAGTTTACTCCTACCGCAAGCCGCTTTAAAGAACTTCGCACCAAAAAGAAGTGTTTTTTATTTTGATGTTTAAATTGAATGTCATAATTAAAGCATTTTGACAATCCGTGTCATCTTTAGTTGAACTCCACTTTTCTAAACCTTGACTTTTTTGCATGCACTGTGAACGATCGGAACTTTTTTCCCCCGATTGTCAACAGTGTTAACGACACTTTATCTGATCGGTAATAATCAAAAAATATTCTCCTTCATCCACACTGTGAACGAACCAAACTTTTTATTCCCGATCGTCAACAGTGTTGACGACAAGTTGTTACTGATCGGGAATATTCGGCTCGCCCAAACGGCCCGTGCGTTGTGTGGTCACAGTTCTAACCTAACCTACATTTCAGCCATTTTCTTTTGATATTTTATTTTTCGGGTACTCCCTTTCTTCTCTCAAAATTGTTTATCCGAAAATAATTATCCATAACACGTTTGCTATAAACTTCAGTAACCATAATGTTCAAAATCCCCAAATTTTGTTTAACAATCAAATCTTTTCAATATTTATTTTTATTTTTATTTGGAATAGGAACGCCGTTCAAATTGTTTTCAATTTCTGATATTGAATATTTTAACTCGATCATTAAATAATTTGATAAATGGTAGAAGCCTGATTTAGGCATACCTTTACCTACTCACGATAAGATTGATTCTGTTATGTTAAAAAAATGTAATTTGAATTTAGAACTTATAACTTTTATTGAAAACGGTTTTATGTCTTTTATAATTATATTATTGATTGTAATATTTATGACAAACAGATTTAGGACATATTATATTTAGGGATTTAAATTGTATGGCATGTGATATTATGTGATATTAAATTCGGGTAAGTTATCATTCGCACAAATGATGATTAGGAGAAAAAAAGTTATGACACTTTAAAATAGGGATAAAAAAGTTAGGTGACACAATAGAGAAACATGAAATAAATTAACATTAGCATAACTTCAAAAATTTATCAAGTTTAGCCGACTAATGTTAAGTTTATTTCCACATCCGTCTTTAGCCGTAACATATACTTAAGAGCCCATACTTGTTAACTTTTAATATTTAATGTAAAATGCACATACATTGTACATTAAATATTAAAAGTTAACAACATTAAATATAAAACAGTAAACAAAAAGTGTTGGAGTACCTACCTAAATAAATAAATAAATCATTAGGCCCGGATTTTTCTACTAAACTAACTAACTAAAATGTACGAGCTACGCTATACATTGACCTTTGTGGTTGTTTGTACGTCACACTCATTTATGCACATCAATATTGTGTATCAATATTTTTTAATTTCTCTAGCATAGCATTTAAGTGTAATAATTATGTAATTATATTCAGTAGCAATAAATCCATGTTCATCTACTCATTTACATAAAATAACATACCTAACAAGTACATAACATTTTCATTTCACGGTTGGGCATTACAAACCAACATAAAAAAAAAATTCAACACACTTGCTCGTAACGTGGAGCTTATTGAACCGTTTTTAAGTTCATGATACAGTGTATGAAACACGCGTGCTTTTTACTTTATATTATCGCACTAGTGCGGTAATGTGCGCCTCAGATAACTAATCAAGATTTAGTCGCGACTCGCCAAATGCAATAACATTGAACTTGCCTGAGAATTGAACGCACTAAATAGGATACACATATTATCACACACACTTTAAAATCCTATGCGAGTTTCTTAACTTTTATTTAAACTAATAGGTATATTTAACAATAAAAGCTAAAACTGGGATGTATTCTGAATTTTTACAAACGTCAAACGAAAGACCAAAGGTGACCACTTTCATCTATGGGCGACCGACATCCTTTTTTCTCTCGTGATAATTCTTGTCATTAAAATGCCAGTGATTGACATAAAAAATATGGACAATTTGTTCAAGGAATATTTAATACTCCTATATTGAAAAAGATACCAATTGAATGTATTTATAATTAATATAATAGGACATGACAACAACCGTGTTTTTTGGCTAGGATTTTCAAGATGCTGTTGGTGGCGTTTAAAGACGCGTTTTTTTTTCCTTATTAAATAATGTCGTAGGTCTATAGGTAACATAACCCCTCAAGTTTTAGAATATTATACTGCTTTAACACTGAATTACAGCACGGGTTGGCGTGAATTCGAACCAACGTAGTCATTCAATACCGAATGTCAAAAGGAAGACTGTTTCTGGGAATTGAAACTCCAATCATATTCGCTTCAAGTGATCTTAAATCCACCGAGCTAACTGGGCCTCGTATATAAAAAAGTACTCTGTGCTGGGCCTCAAGTCTGCTATTACCTACAATAGTGTCAGAATGGTCTATCATTGATTTCATAATTGTTGATTTTAACAAGTTTGGTAATCTACTAACATATTTGCGTCATTATGACTTTCCAATGGTCAGCCACTGACACTCCATTGAAAGAAATGTCATCTATTGCTAATCTCGTACATAATGAAAACTGAATGACTGACTTAGGCGACAATCTGCAAAAATTTTGACAGTTCCTTTGATCAGTGACCTACCATGAGAACGTCATTGTGCAGTTATTTCTTTTAATTCTTTACGAGTATCGTGTTTGTGGAATACACTGATCAACCAATGATCGACTATTATATGAATTTAGCAGATTACGAACTTTTAGCAAAATGACAATGGGATCGTGTTTGAATGACGAATTTATAAAAATAGCAGATTTGGGCCCCTGGACGAATACAACATAATTATCGTTACCTACTTTTCGAAATACTCATTATAAAATGGTTTGGCCTTTACATTCAACATGTCATTACATGTCCAAGGAAAGGAGTACGAGCAGATAATGAGCTACACGATAAGTTTAATATCGGGTTCTTAAAAAAAAAAAAAATGACTTGGTCCGTATAATAAGACATTACCTGATAGCAACCAAGAATAAAATATCTTCAAGGACCTTGCGTATTTTTGTGTTTTCTTGGAAATCGATCATTTCGATCTATACAGGGTGTTTGGCGCATGGACCGACACAATTTTTTCAGGGATTTTGGAGGTCATTAGCTAGGTTCTACCCATACACCCTTTGTCCCAAATGTCACGGTTGGTTACATATGATTATTTTTTTTAAATGAAAAAAATTCCCAAAATGTGTCCTTTAATTTGAAATAACTTTTTTGTTTGTGGGTGTAGTGGCACAAAATAAATTTTGTTGCATTCTCCAAAGTCCTTTAAATCTAAAAACATCTTTGTTTTATACAACTGGTTTCAAGAAAATTCCTTACAAGCTTCCAAAGTTAATTTTTGTATTTAATGAATGAAATTTTACAACTTTTAAATTAATTATAAAAAAAACTAAAAGCTATTTTGAACTTAGCTAGAACCTAGCTAATGACCTCCCAAATCCCTGAAAAAATTGTGTCGGTCCATGCGCCAAACACCCTGTATAGTAACTATGTAGTTTTCTTGGAAATCGATCATTTCGATCTATATAGTAACTATGTATATACATAGTTACTATATAGATCGAAATGATCGATTTCCAAGAAAACACAAAAGTTTTTTTTTGTGTGTAATATTTGGTCAGAAATCTAATTTCTTTATTTTAATATATGTTTTAATACAGGATATTTAAATAAATAACAACTAAGTATATAATTATCATTAACAAAGTAACATAAACAATTAGGGACTATCTAAACTATGTGTATACAACTAACTAAGTATTATACAAAATAAAATATAGCGTCGAAAAATTCATCCGCATCGCTGACTGGTAGTGTACCCAAGAGACTGGCCGCATTGCCACGTTGTATGGCAATGCTTAGCCTCTGGTCAAGGTAAAATCCAGCCCTTGGGTCACAGGAAGTGTCAACCAGTCGTTTGGAGATTTCATTGAACAGACCATGAGCACTTGGACCACGGCCCTAGGATTTCAACCCCAAACGGCTTGAAAATATAGCCTATAAGGTTATTACACTTTCGCCGCTTGAGGTTTTCTGCAGCCGCAGCGGCAGCGTCAGCACCGCACGCTGAGCCAGAAAGATGGGATGGCGCAAGAGTATCGACACACGTTGCGTCCCACACTAAAGACCTACTCACCTTCCATGGAAATAAAGACATGTCGTCCGGTCTCTTGCCATCATCGCGTGCCAAGTGATGATGGTACTTAAAGTCCGTAAAAAATAGGTCGGCAGTCCGGATTTTTGACATACCGAACGTACGTAGGTAACCGTGCGTGCTAATGTTTTTAAAGTCTTCTATATTTTTATCAGATTTTTTTTTTCATATCTTTTTCGTTTTCACGGTTTTAAAGCGTGGCCGACAGACAAGGGGATGACCGAACCTATACTATTAAATGAGCATTCTCTATTTACACCCGACCAGAGATTTGCGCTTTTTTTGATCTCATCAAAGAGACTTCTTGCTTTCCGGTTTCTGCACTTATGTTTTTTTTCACCAAAAACTAAGTGACACTTAAATGAATAAGAGGAGTGCACTGTTGGATTTTGAACGCTAGGCTCAGCGCCGAGGGTTGAAAATCCAACAGTGAACTTTTATTTAGGGATTAATTTAAGTGTCTCTTAGTGGTTGGTGAAAACGGGCATTAGTCCTTCAGGTAGACCATTGTGCGTGGGTACTCCTTGCCTTTTTTTATGCCTCCTGTGTAAATAAATAAAATATGATATAATAACATAGTATTTCATCAAATTATAATTATTATTAAGTATATTTTTCATTACATAATAATCTTAATTTGTGTATTCAAATGATTAATTTGTGTTAATTAAATTTTTTATATAGGCTGTCAGCGGTTTTGCCAGTGCCTTTATATACACCTGCGCGCGCATCTCTAGCGGAAAAAACAACACCAGCGCGCTATTTTCCTGATTATATCAAAAATACGAAATCTAAAGTATTGTCACCAACCGACGTACAAAAGTTTTTAAAAGAAGCTTCGGAAAGTTCAACTGACCTTTGTTGCTAGGTACTGAAATCTAAATGTACCTAAGTATCATCTCTACCTATAGTTACGTTTATGATCTGAGGTTACGTTACTGTAGCATGAGTTCTTACAACAAGTCTCTCGCAAGTGTGTTGAAAAACGTCGTATGACACGTGTGTGGCGTGCGTGGCATTGATCATTACGCACTGGGCTACCTTATCGCACCGCCGAATAAAACAACCTTGTGTGTAATGACCAACACAGCACACTGGTATCATAATGTACTATGATCTCATACAGCTAAGTTACCTGTGTTTAACATTTCGTAGAATCAGCTCTTAGTCACAACTTTGGATAGTGATCAAATTGATAAAACTACCGACAGTAGCAATACAATTTGAGTTGGTAGTTGTTTATGCAACGGCTCTGGTCTCCGTACACGTTGAGGCGACTGATGGTGCCGGCCAGCTGCCAGTCGTCCCTACGCTTGCGCAGCGTGCCCTCGAACACGCCGTCGCCCGGCGTGGTGCGCACCACCGCCATGAACTCGCGCCACCCCACCTCTTTCTCTCTCGGCTCCCCCGCCATCATCTCTGTTACGTCCAGCACTTCGGCAAGTGTCAGCTCAGCACATTGGCGGTGCTCCTTCAAATAATCATTTAAATGCTTGACTAGTTGTCTGGCTGCGTCACGAGCGTCCCAGTGCGATGGTGATATTTTTATACCTTTGTGACAAGTACACCAGTGGTCGTCGATCCCAGCCATCTTACAAGTTCGATTTGTGGGTATCGGCAGAAACAGACTCATACTTTTACTTTGAGTGTAAGGTGATTCCGTCCGTTGTTTTATATTTTTATTATTTATTACTTCCAAATCGATTAAATCGGATAGTGTCGCATATATGTCGTACGGTGTTGTCAGACGCCTGCTGTTTTCTTGCAAATTATCATATGCTAAATTGTAATTGTTTTGAAACGATGGTGGGAGCAATATATGAACCAAAGGCAGACGTTCTTCTAATCGTCCTTGTTTAGTATATCTTATGGCACCCCATCTTATTCCATGATCACTTAATAGTATTAGAACAGTTTTATTTAAATAATTATTACTATTAAGTCTTTTCAAAAATATTTCGTAGCTATCGTCCATAGCCATCGGGTACGTTAAGTAATCATGACTCATTGACACCTCCCAAAAAAACCCAAACAGTTTGGAAGATTGTAAAATTGATGTTAAATCTTGAATGTAGTCCAGAAGTACCTTGTAAAAGTATTCGTGGCCCATACAGATATATGAATTAAAATCCTTATTAGTGCCCACGTTAACTTCTGCTTCATGTATAAAAGTTCTGAGGTAGTAATTAGTTGGTGTTTTGACAAATCCACGTTTTGCATAATTAAAAGTACCCAATTTTGCACTATCTTCACCCAGAGCTGTATAAAATCCAGCTTCACTAAACCGCTGCCAGATAAATGGACAGTTGTCAAAATTAGAATCATGACTCGGCAAGCAAGTTTTCTTCAAGTCGGTGTCTTTCAAGTTGAGCAGCATAGGAATTAAGTTAGGAAATGAATTGTCACCCACTTTGTTGTAACCTAACAATTCAATAGCACCTTTCTCTTTAAGGTAAGCCACAGTTTTTGGCATGGTTCTATGAAAATTTAATCTTGAAATGGCGTCGATACCCATCACAATCACATTGTAAGATGTTTTATTAGACTTCTTTTTCGGACTATGGATTGTTTTTTTGTGTGCAAATAGATAGTACTGTTGGTAAATCGTTTTATTATTATATGCGCAAGTGACCTTCACAAATTCATGTTTTACTCTGATACTATCAGAGAATTTCAGACAATCTTCGTATTCAACTCTGTCATCAACATTTGCCGAAAAAACATTTTTGATCCCGTTCGGTCTGTAAAATGATTTGTAACAGCACAAGACATTTTCATCTTTAGTAACGTTATGATACTGTAAAAGTTTAGTATTTATCCAAATATGTGTTTTATTACGTAGTAGAAGAGAACTGTTGGCACTGGGGCAACTTTTTAACTTTTCTGGAGGTGTATTGAACTGTTTCATAGTTTCGTCTAAGGCTATCAACCTGGGTATCGTACAACCTTCTGTTTTGATTGTGAAACTAACTTCGTGTTCAATTTCGTTAGGGTGAAAATCTAAGGGCGAAATGGGTAGTTCATTGTTGTCGAAAGATATCTCTACAGTGCGATTGGAGATGGAAATAAGAATGAAACTGCTGCCGAAAACCACTGCGAGGAGGAAGAGATATCTTAACCGCACCGGAACCGAGTGCAGCCTACTGCTGCCCTTCAGCAGCTCGGCCATGCTGAAACAAAATAGTGATAGTTCAAAAAAAGAAGCATACGAAGTTTTAAATACATAAGTACAATTTGTCTGCCCAAAAGCTTCTTTAGCACAACAATCGTGCAAGTGCTGCCAACAATAATTGTAAAAGTATTTGTAAACACGTTCACGTACAAACAGAACGCATTTCCCTCTTCGCCTCAACACAGCTCACGTGTTGTGTTAAAGAAGCATAGATAACTTGTATTTACAATTTTGTCTGCCCCAGTTTGCCCAAAAGCTTCTTTAGCACAACCCCGAAGCAAGTGATGGCATGAAGATGCATTTAAAAACATGCCTGTAATACGTCATTACCTATTATGAACAACTTTTGATATGGGACAAACCGTGAAATCGCGAAACAACTATAGAACAGCAGTTTTTTTTTCATAATGTAGAGTTCAATAACTTTTTTCGGGTTTTGAGATATTTCAATTACAACTTGTACCTTTATTTCGCCGTTTTACCTTTTAAAGTAAAAAGTACGGAACCCCAAATAAGTTTTTTCTAAAACTTGTAATCAATTCAAAGGAAAATGCAGCAGAAAAATGAATGGGGGAGACATGTGCTTTAGAAAAAAAAAAAAAAACTTTACTAAACGAGTGAGTGAGGTTAGTTTTCTAATACTAAATAAATACGTTTACTAATCAAGGCCTTTTAATAGGTAACTAACCAAACAAGCAGGTCTACTTTCCATTACTTATATTTTTTAAGAACTTTGGTATATTTTGATATTTAATTAATTTAGGCACTAGGTACCTACATAACTAATTAGTTGAGAATTAGTTTTTGGATTTATAAACGTGAATCGCTCTTGCATGGATTACCTACAATAGTTTTTTTTTTCATTTTGTTTTCAATACACACATAAATAGAATTCCTATGTATGTGTGTGTTGAAAATAAAATGAGTTTGTAGTAATAAACGGAGTAGGTACCTAAGTTTCGCAGGATGGTATTAAAACATTATCTTCGGAATTTCGACATAATAACATAACTAAACTAGTTTCGATTGAAAAGAACTTATTCACTTACCTTGGAAGAAGTTGACTTAACGTAAGATAAACACGAAGTGACAAAAACATTGGAAACTGAAGTTATAACAACACAGGAAGTGTAATCGGTTGGTCATTTTTAAATTAAAACAATATTTACGTTCACACTGATTGAATCGAATTATGTTTTGACATTAAGTGTCAGCGGGGCCTGTGTAGGTAAGTACATGTTTCATTATAATGGGATTGAGGTGTGCAGTCAGTGGCCGCGTGTGCCCGGGAGCAATCGTGACGCCCGAGGGATGTTGTGCCCGGATTCAATACTGACTGGAAAATATCTCAGTATGAAGTTCGTCCTAATGGTCGCCTTATGAAACATGAAGCAAGATAGCACTAGTTAGCCGAGTATCGCACAGGGAGACGGAATAGAGGGTTCGGGGCGGAGGCTGCGCGCATGCGCCCTCAGGCGTGGAGCTTTGCCACTCTTGAAAGTCTAGCAGCACTCGCTACGGCGCTAGCCATGTGTATACCTACAAAAGAGAACTAATAGAGAACTAATAAGTGCTACCCACTTATCGTAATCTAGGAATTGATATTTTTCCAGGGCAACAGTTTTTCAGTTGGGCGCTACAATCATGTTACTGTCGTTGTGTTAGCTGTGGCTTCATTAATGAATTAATACCTTTTTTATATTTAGCCCTAAAGCCCTAAGGTCATAAAACTTTTTTTCGAAAAGTTATGAACACGTAGGTAATGTCTGTGTAGATAGGTACGTCAGTTTGTGAGATACAACAGTTAGCGGGGAGGGTGACGATATTTTTAATGTGATATTTTTGTTTTGCAACTTCATCTATCTATCTATAATAAATCGTAGCAAAGTCAAAAATAGAATATTTTTGAAAACACTTCGTTGCTACAGGGTCCGGGAACGAGTCTTATACGGAAAATATAGTTTTTAGGACTTTTGTCTGTTTTTCTAAATGTATGTTCCAGCATCTCGCAAATAGATAGGTACTAGTTTAGATTCAGTTCAAATTTATTTATTTAATAAACAAGGAGGACTAACAGCTACATTAATGTTGCCTACCGGCCAAAAGTTTGCTGTGCTTTTATATCGCTCCGCAGTAATAAATAGTTTTTATACAGTTTTAAGTTGTTCTCGGTTCAATATTGGTGATAAACTTGTTTCTGGACATACGTACTAACTGTGAGTGGAAGAAATTACACAAAAACATCACAAATAAGACTTATCTTAAGAAATAACAAGTGAACTTTTTGTTAATATACCCAACCACACACCGAATAGAGAGCCATTGACGCAAACGCGTAAGCGACGCCGTATTCCGCGCACTTAAGACCTTTTGATCGCGAACTCCTAGTCGTTCACTCGGCGTGGGCCTTTATTAGTGTGCACTTCTCGGTGTAGGCATTTCTTAGTGTGCCCTTTCAATTAAACTAAGAAAAAGGGTTTTTTCTTAATTAATATGGCCGAATCAGAATCTTCACCTTCAAAAGAAAAATCTGAAAGTACTGTGTCCCCCACCAGACCGGGAGAGAATGTAAAGTCGCGTGCCAAAAAAAGAGTCGCCCTGTCGTCACCACCGATTAGCAACTCTAGTACGTTGACTAAGGCTGATGTACAAGACATAGTAGAGGCAGTAATAAAAACTGCAATGACTGACATGCTTGGGCAACTAAATGCTAATATGAAGTCTGAGCTTAAATCAATCAGGGAAGAGTTGAAGGAAGTAACCGAGGCTATGTCTTTCATGAACAGTCAGTATGAAACTGCTATTTTGGAAACTAAAAAATCTGCACAAATCATAAAGGACCTTGAAACCAAAAATGAACTAATGTCCAACACCATTGTAAAGCTCACGAATCGCGTAAACCAGATGGAACAACATGCTAGATACAGCAATATTGAGATTCAATGCGTTCCAGAGAACAAAACAGAGAATGTCATCAGCCTGACAAAACAGCTGGGGTCAGCCATAGGCTGCGCCTTAACAGATAATGATATTTTAAGCTGCACACGAATTGCCAAAGTAAATCGTGACTCTCCGAGGCCTCGATCAATCGTCACTCAGTTCACCTCCCCAAGACTCCGTGATCAATTTTTGGCAGCTTCGATCGACTTTAACAAGAAAAACCGTCAGGATAAATTGAACTCTTCTCATATTGGATTAGCGGGACCTAAAAAACCTATCTACGTAATGGAGCATCTGTCAGCAACCAACAAGGAAATTCACGCCGCAGCAAGAGCCAAAGCTAGAGAATTAGGATTCCAATTCGTGTGGATAAGAAGCGGTCGTATTTTAATGCGTAAAGACGTTAAATCGGAACATATAGTGATAAAAGATCTAGCAACTTTAGATAAGTTGAAATAAGTTTACCTTTGTAGAAGCTTTTTATGCATGTAAATTGTATTGCACAAACAAAATTCTACTTGTTTAATATTGAGATTTACTACCAAAATGTAAGAGGTTTGCGGACGAAAACGCACGATTTTTTATGTAAAATAGCAACATGTAAATACGATATTTTAATTCTGACAGAAACTTGGCTTAATGATAGTATATGCAGTAAAGAACTGTTTGATGGTAGGTACTTGGTCTATAGAAGAGACAGGGAAAGCTCAGGCTACCACTGGGATAGGGATGGCGGAGGTGTTTTGATTGCAGTATCTAAAAAACTAGTTTCAAAAAGATTACTGCACAGACAAAGTAACTGTGAGGATCTATGGGTGTCTGTAGAAATACCGTGCGAGCGCTCGAGGCAACTCCGCCGTCTTGATCTTTGTGCAGTCTACCTGCCACCACCGGTCTCTAAATCAATGTTGGAACATTTTATTGGTAATTGTAATTCTTACCAGGATAACCATAATGCGTACACATGCATCGTGGGAGATTTTAACTTGAGAACTATAAACTGGAATGACCTAAACAACCCTCTCAAAAATCAGCACATTAGTAGTCTCGATCAAGTTCTTATTGATTTTACATCAGTTAATAATCTCCGACAATGCAATAATGTTACCAACAAAAACAGTAGACTACTGGATGTTGTGTTGGTGGACGTCCCAGGTTGCTGCGTTAGTGAAGCGGATCCTTTAAGTGTTGTGGATCCTCACCATCCTCCATTAGATATACAAGTAACATTGACGGAGTCACTAAAACTAAAATCTAATGGCATTGTAAAAAAAAACTTTCATAAGGCCGACTATGAAGCAATAAACAAGCATTTAAAAGATAAGGACTGGGAAGAGTGTCTGGGATGTTGCAGTAGTGTTGACGAAATGGTGGAAGTTTTCTACAGCGTTATTGAATCAACTATCAATATTTTTGTACCTATCATCCGAAAGCGAAGTAGTAGTGTTCCAATATGGTTTGATAAGAAACTTCTTAATTTATTGAAAGAAAAAAACAAACTTCGT
The DNA here is from genome assembly GCA_963853775.1 of Xanthia togata. Lineage (NCBI taxonomy): Eukaryota > Metazoa > Arthropoda > Insecta > Lepidoptera > Noctuidae > Xanthia > Xanthia togata. The sequence continues at coordinate 19,378,095 of OY970798.1, read as the reverse complement.
GTTAGGTGTAAAAAGTACAAGAATCCCCTTGACAAGCTATCACTCAGATTAATCTCTAAACGATGTGATAATTACGCTAAGATGTGTTACAATAGTTACATCGAGAGTACAGAAGAATCTATTGCCAAATGTCCTAAATTTTTTTGGTCATATGTATAAACGTGGCGGGGAAAGTTCCTACCCAGCATCAATGACTGATGGTCCGATAACATCTTCGAATGGAGAAGGAATATGTGAGCTATTTGCTTTAAATTACAGCAGCATTTATAAAGAAGAAACAGCATCACCTTCAGGTAAAAACTATGTAGCCTCCGAATACCTGGAAGCAATAGCCACTCAGTCAAACAGTATAGCTTCCGTGGAATTCAAATATGAAAATATTGAGGAAAAGCTGAAAAGCCTTGATGTTACTAAGGGGGCAGGCCCAGATGATATACCGCCATTGTTTATTGTCAGATGTGCATCGAGCCTGGCTGTTCCTTTGGCGAAGATATATAACGCCTCAATCCAATCTGGTCAATTCCCTAAAGAGTGGAAACAGGCAAAAGTAGTACCGGTCTACAAGAGTGGAGACCCTTGTGACGTTAAGAACTATAGACCAATATCCATCCTTTCGATTTTCGGTAAAATATTGGAGTCGTTGATTTGTCCACATATTCAACACTATTTTTCCAAGTTCTTAAGCGACCATCAACACGGCTTTGTAAAGAACAGATCCACAAGTACAAACCTGGTGTCCTTTGTTGAAGCCTCATGCGAAGCCATGGATAAAGGTATACAGGTTGACGCTGTTTATACGGATTTTAGCAAGGCGTTTGACAAGGTTTCGCATGAACTGCTTGTTAAAAAACTAGCAACGTACGGCGTCACCGGTAGTCTTCTAAAGTGGTTTGGTTCTTATCTGGATGGTCGGGAGTTTTATGTGGTTGTCAATGGGTTCCGGTCAGGCAAGTATGGAATTGCCTCAGGTGTCCCTCAAGGTTCTCATCTGGGCCCAATATTATTCATCGTATATATAAATGACGTGACATCGTGCTTTCACAATACTAGCATATTCCTTTTTGCAGACGACCTGAAAATTTCAAGACCCATTAAGTCTCAACAGGACGTAAACCTAATGCAAGAAGATATCGACCGATTATCTGCATGGTGTTGTCACAATAAAATCTCGTTGAATAGTTCGAAATGTAGCCACATAAAATTCACCAGGAAAGTAAATACTGTGAATTCTGCGTACCAAATAAACGAAGTGAACTTATGCGAGGTGGATGTAGTACGAGATCTGGGAGTTATCTTGGACTCTAAACTCACATTTAAACCACATATTGAGAATATAATCAGTCGATCCCAACGTATGCTTGGATTTGTCATTCGTAATGGGAGGGTATTTCAACGCCCTCATACTAAATTAGTTCTCTACAATAGCCTTATAAGAAGCTTACTGGAATACTGCAGTGTGATATGGAGGCCTCACTACGCAACCCATTCGCTGCGGATAGAACGAGTCCAAAAAAGGTTTATCCGATTCCTAGGGTACTCAAAGGGTAGGCAATTTAAATATCTCTCTTACCTTGATAAACTGGGCTGCTACAAAATGAGTACCCTGGAAGCTCGAAGGGAGCTTTTGGATTTGAGATTCGCATATAAACTGCTCAATAACACCATTGACTGCCCACAATTGGTATGTAGGTTCAATTTCAGAGTGCCCCGCAGACCACCTCGCAAACCTATAACACCCTTAGCTCCACCTCTTCGCCGTACAGTGTATGGTTCTAATTCACCTATAGCCCGCATGTGCAAACTCATAAACGAACGCAGCGACCTGGTTGACGTCCACGCAGACTCAATATCGACGTTTGTCAGACAAAATTAGTACTAGTATTTAATATAATTATCTTGAATTTAAGTACATTAAGTCTTTAAAATTAAATTTATAATTACAAAGAGCATTTTGCATGTGGTGTTTGCCTGTAATTGGTTGTGCAGTTAGATTTAAGACACAATTACTTGTATGTTCCTATCTGTTTATTATCTGTAACAACTGTTGGTGAACCTTAATTAAATAAATAAATAAATAAATAAATAAATTAACACAAGATGGGATAACCCGCAGTATTCTTTTATAGTTTACTGTAAATTATAAAAAGATGAGCCAAAAATTATAACACAGGCAAAATTGCAGGTAGTTTCAGATTTAACCTTTTATATGATTATCAGCACGCTATCTATACCAGAGGCGTAGCTAGGAAACCAAAGGGCCCAGTGCAAAAAAAAAAACTGGGGCCCTTTAAACTGTTGAGGTTTTAGTAAGTCAAAATACCTATAAGTATATATAAATACTTTAAAAATGTAAAGCTACTTTATTACTCACACACTGACTTATTATCTACTTGTTAAAATGTTAGGAATATCGTATAATTTTACAATGTTTGTAAGTATGTGAGTAGGTACCATAATATGCATTTATCACACAATTAATTTATCTGTCATTCCTTATTTTTTTATTTTTTTTACCTATCGTGGTACAGTAATCTTATTGTAGGTGCATCGTCGTCACATATAATTATATAATTAATGTAGGTATACAAGATAGTGTGAAAAACAATTAAAATAATATAGGCTCGTGCAGACCAGCGCGACGCGACTCGAACAATACAATTTCTAAGAAAACTTCACGGTATAACAATAGCCGGTGTCGCGTCGCGCTGTCGCGTCACGCTAGTCTGAACGAAGCTTAACGGTGGAGTTTCTTGCATTCTTCTCCATACGAAAACTATATTTTGGAAGGAGCTTCGAGAATCAATTATTATTTTAGTAAATTTTGACAATGATTAAATTTTGAACGTATCTATTCTTGGATCAATAATAAAAACGAAGTAAATCAAAAGGTCATAAACCTTTCGATTTCCTTCGTATTTATTATTATATGAAAGTCGGACCTACCCTTTTGTTGCAAAAGTATCAATGACTTCGGTTAAATCTAGGCTTGATGCAGCGTTGTTTTCGATTGCTAGGTATTAGCGATAAATGTCAGAGTCAAGCTTGGCCCATAGTATTCCTTAAATATTTTATTATTTTTAATTTGCTAAATGATCTTTCAGCAAGTGACAGGAATTGTATGTAGCATTGCTGTAAATACGTATGTTAGGTCGCATATCTAGCACTCCATATTTTCTCATTATTTGTTTACAGAGTTAGTGATGGTCCATGTCTTAAACATCTTCAGTCTTCCTCAAGTAAAAATATTATTTTTCTTGTGTATACTGGAACTCGAATACTCATCTCTTGGCTGACATGGCTTATTTAAATTTTTTGAATGATTCTATGTTTTTTTTTTCTTTTTATTACAAACGCTTTTACGAACGTGCACGTCTTTCTACATTGTTCTCACATGCCGAATTCCAACATGAATGATGTACTTAACCAATATTTTGTATCAAACGTTTTTATTTAAAAGAGTGTCTGTGGAGTTTCTTGCCCGTTCTTCTCCATAGGTACCTACTACGCTATGGAATGGGCAACTAGCTTCCTATTTCTGACTGACCCACTTATTGACAATTCAAAAGTGCCTGTAAATGGTTTAATTGAAATAAATGCTTTGAGTTGAGTCTGAGTTTATCGTTATTTTGTCAATTAGGTAAGTAGCAGTTTACAGAAAAAAGAAAAATAAAAAAAATATATAAAGTTTTAATTAAGATTAAGTAGGTATTATTCAAGATAATTAAGATTTTTGTTAAAATAAAATAAAATTTAGATATACAGGGTGTTTGGCGCATGGACCGACACAATTTTTTCAGGGATTTGGGAGGTCATTAGCTAGGTTCTACCCATACACCCTTTGTCCCAAATGTCACGGTTGGTTACATATGATTATTTTTTTTAAATGAAAAAAATTCCCAAAATGTATCCTTTAATTTGAAATAACTTTTTTGTTTGTGGGTGTAGTGGCACAAAACAAATTTTGTTGCATTCTCCAAAGTCCTTTAAATCTAAAAACATCTCTGTTTTATACAACTGGTTTCAAGAAAATTCCTTACAAGCTTCTAAAGTTAATTTTTGTATTTAATTAATGAAATTTTACAACTTCTAAATTAATTATTAAAAAAACTAAAAGCTATTTTGAACTTAGCTAGAACCTAGCTAATGACCTCCCAAATCCCTGAAAAAATTGTGTCGGTCCATGCGCCAAACACCCTGTATAGAATTTTTCGATGCTATATTTTAATTTTTCAATAGTTTTAGTTAAGTTAGTATTTAATTTTGCTAATATTATGTCTATAATCATTTAAATAACAGAACTTATTTAATTAACACTTTCACTGCCCATGCATTACATGTAATGCACTGAAGACATAGCCTTAAACGTCCGTGCATGACATGTAATGCACTAGTAGTTATCTTTTTATTCAATACTAGCTTTCGCCCGCGACTTTGTCCACGAGCCTTCCCTAAGAAATGGGATATCGAATGCAAAAATAATGTTTCAAACAAACAAACAACCAAACAAACAAATTTTACCTCTTTATAATATTATATATAGATTTCAGCGAAATTAAAGTTCTATTGTTTGTTTTATTTTAGCTGGAAGTGAAGCTCATACATCCGTAACATTATGCATTTTTTAAAATAATATGTGATGGTTATCTGTAGGTGATAGACGAATTTTCGCTATCGTAGTATCGCGTATCATAGAATTAGGAAATGACCTTATATAGAACATTACAATACAATGATATTATTGGACGTATGGTGATAGAATTACCAATGACCTTGGAACAGTGAAAGTGTTAAAAGGTACCCATTTATATAGGTAACAGATTACTTATAGACCGTTTCCTTACTGCCGTAACCCGTTAAATGTGACGGCGAATCTTTCAAGTTGGCTACACACTGCACAAAAAAGAGAAAGAATAGGTACAGGGGAGTTTCGAACAGAATGCGAATTCCCCTGTATTCTTCCAAATGCGTAGCTATGATTAAAGTCGTATTGATAACTATTTTATTTACATTCCGAACATGAGAGAATTTTTAGCTAGTTCAATACGAAGTTTGCTGGTCAGGGTCCGAGGGCTCCTTGAGCTTGGGGAGCACTGCCCCGTCTAGCTCTTTGGTAACTACACCACTGCGCTATACTAGTTAGCTAAGTAGCCAATCATGCTATCCGATACTCGCCTCTACCGATTGTAATGCCATTGACACAGTTGGAAAGACAAAAATATCTAGGCGTCACAATTGATCAGAACCCTTCACACCCTAGGTTCATCGCTTTAACTGCAGTAAGGGGAGGTAGGAAACTAGCTGAAAGAATCCTACTTCCAAAACAAGACGCATCTCGCGACCCGGTTTTCGTCGTTTTTTCCCGACTACGGCGAAGCAAAAAGGAGGGTTATGATTTTGACCGGTACCTATGTATGTATATATGTTCATCTGTTATCTCATAACAACCAAATGAGGTATCGCTGGAAGCGTCTTGTTAGTCCGTTAGTTATAGGCTATGTGACGTCAAATAGCATATACCTAACCAACGGATATGGCGATATATAAATAATAATAAAGCCGTCGTCGCAAGCCATTATAATTTTGTAGGTGTACTGGGAAGTCACAAGTTTGCTATTTTTATAAATTCGTCATTCCAACACGATCCCATTGTCATTTTGCTAAAAGTTCGTAATCTGCTAAATTCATAATGGTCGATCATTGGTTGATCATTGTATTCCACAAACACGATATTCGTAACGAATTAAAAGGATTGCACAATGACGTTCTCATGGTAGGTCACTGATCAAAGGAACTGACAAAATTATAGCAGATTACCGCCTAAGTCAGTCATTCATTTTTCATTATGTTCGAGATTACCAATATATGCCATTTCTTTCAATGGAGTGTCAGTAGCTGACCATTGGAAAGTCATAATGACGCCAATATGTTAGTAGATTACCAAACTTGTCAAAATCAACAATTATGAAATCAATGATAGACCATTCTGACACTATTGTAACAGCAGACTTGACGCCCTGGCATGCGACGACGGCTTTACCTTGACCATTTTTGTACCGGTCTACGTATGTCTTGATATCCGTCTGAAATATTTTCTTGTTTCATACTATTTAGAGCGTGATTTTTCAGTAAGTAGTTGGGTTTTAATTTTTGAACTTTTTACTCACATATTTGTAAACTTTATTAACATGAATTTTATTTTGAAATTATCAACAATAATCTTGCGCTAGCACAACCCTTTAATTTGTAAACTTTGTGTAGTGTTTGTGTCACCAAGAGACAGGCTGTGCCTAGTTTGGGACCCGCTGTTCAATCTGCCATTCAAGTTTTCTGTTGGTTAGAATTTCATGTCATGTTACTTGTATGTTTGTGAACTATGTGTAAGTTTAATAAATGAATTTGAACTTAACATGGTGCATAGATTTTGGAGACGTTTAGGTCAGGGTTTAATAGGTACCTTAACCGATGTATCTACAGGGAAACGGTCTAAGGAGACTGTCCTTAACTTTTTGAGAAACTTTGATCTGAGTAACAGAGTAAGAATGCATCAGTCAGTGTATCAGTGTTGTGCCATTAGGTACTTGGTAATGCAGGAACTAATGGAGAAGTATGGACGAAAAAGACATGTTGTGCAGACCCCAAATGAATTGGTAGGTACGAGCATGCTGATAATGATGCAGGATTACATCACTACAAACGAAAAAGGTCGATAGGAAATTGCTATTGAAGGCTACGGGTGTCGAACTGTACGTCGCTTGCTCTCGCGTCACAAATCCTGACTCTATGTATATTTCGGCTGCTGAGACCAACACTACAAACTACAACAGGGAAGTTGAATAAAAATATGGCTGTTATTTATACTGAGGTTTCTTACGACAGAAGCTAGTTTATTTATAAAAGGACACAATACAGTAATACACCCTCTGTAGAATGGTCTCTGGCCGTAATTGCTTATAGCATAATTTTTTTGAGAATAAATATCTTTAAACCTATAATCTAATAACTTCCTACTAATAATGACGCCGGATTTACATTTATGTAGATAATAACAAAAAGAAACGTGCACGTAACAGGAATATGTGTGGAACGACGACGGCATCGAGTCGCTTACTGGTAGCTGACATGCGAGGTACCTTTCGAGACTTAAAAAAACACAGACGAACATAGAATAGAACACTCACGTTTTGGAAATCGGTTAAATATCAAATGAGTTCGCTTTCGAAAAATGTGCGGGCACTTGAGTGAGGTTCAAAGTGAACACTACAATGCCTATGGCATTACACGTTTAAAAAAAAACGAACAAGCCTTACAGTAATAAATTACAATGGGAGACACACAGAAAAATTGTCAGGAAAGCTAAGTTCGGCCGCCTACGCTGTTAAAAAAATTAGACAGATAACTGACGTAGACACAGCCAGAATTGTTTATTTTAGTAATTTTCATAGTCTATATGTCGTCTTATGTCATTATGGAATTTTTCTCTGGGGAACCTGTTCGGACATTAATACTATCTTTGTTCTACAGAAAAGGGCTGTTCGAGCCATTTACGACCTAAGTCCGAGAGATTCCCTTCGAGAAAGATTCAAAGAAATAAATATTCTGACTGTAGCTTCACAATATATTTTTGAAAACCTATTGTATGTACAAAAAAAATATATCAAATTTTAAGAAGATTTTCGATATTCATAGTTTCAATACCAGGAATAAACACAACCTTGCTGTACATCGCACTTGTCTCCACAGAGTAGGCAACTCTTTCATGGGTCAATGTATACGCTTTTACAACAAACTTCCCATCGACATTTGAAACTTACCCATTAGACGATTTAAAAGCTGTATTAAAACCAAACTTTGTAAAAAAGGGTACTATACAATTTCAGATTATTTAGAAGATAAAAAAGCATGGGATTGAGGTGCTCGCTCTGCTAAGCCTTGTGATAAAACCATAATATTTGACATTTATTATTATTCTGTAAAATCATTAAAATATACCAGTTTTATATACATATTGACATTGTTGAAAATTATAATACAAAATGACATGATTACTTTGTAAAGTATTTTATTGTTTTAATTATTGTGAATGTGAGGACTGTGTGTTTCTTTTTTCTCTCATTATTTTTTTCTTTGTCGGTTGGTTAATGATGGTCTGGCAGTTTGAGTTGTTTATGCGGCCTACCCAAACGTCCTTTCTTTGGTATTGTTCGTCAAGTTGAGCTCCTTAAGTTCTGAGTTGAGCTCCACGATTACTGACAAATGCTTGCACTCACTGACAGGACAGGTCCACTCAAATCTGTGTGGTTCTTTTCTCAAAAGACCATATCAGACTAATCTAAATGGTCCTCATATGGCCTGACCAAGATTATGTCTGGACTTTAAAAGAGACTGTGACCTCTGAGTTTGTTTCGGCCTTTCTTCTCAGAGTAGTCAGATAGGAAACGCTGAACTCATCTAGCTAATTTTTTTTTTTTTTAAGATGACGTGTAAAAGTGATTCTAATATCCTATTTACAGAATAAACAATTTAATTTCATTTCATTTCAGTAGTCGCAGATGTAAAGTAAAGTTCATTTATTTGCATAGATTGTAGGTACATGACGTAAGGTATTAAAAACAATTGTTATCCTTGTACAATCTACTTTAGATTAGGCATACAAACATTTAAAAATATTGTGTAAAAATAACGGGTACAATTATAAGTTGGCATGTCGTTAAATTGCATAAAACAATAAATCGTTAATCGAGTAACATTTTTCAAACAATAATGCTGTGAACTTCTTTTTAAAATTGCGTATTGTGTCATCTTTTATTATGTCAGGTATTTTGTTATACGAGTATATTGTAGGTATATAATAAAAATAAAAATAAAAGTAACATCTGACATCTCACCTTGGTAATAAGCAACATTAAAGGGGCGGGGGGGTGTCGTCAAGATCACCACGCGCGCTCTGTGGTCAAATTTTAAATAGCGCGCGCTTCCCCGTCTTCTTGTTACACACAATTCCGTCCCTTTTCACGAAATCACTCCCATAGATTTTTAGAGTAGGTATATATATTATGTTCTGGACAAAGATTGCAGGAAAGTGAGAGGAACGATGTTACACATCAAAAAGTCAAATTAAATTACCTCCAGAAGACGAATAACACGTAAAAACGAATGAACACTTTCAAGACGTATTATTACAATTGTGGTGTAACTTAGGAGCGTCCCGTGTCCAAATGAGAACTGAGCTTTGAATATTAATTTTACGGTTTTCCTCCACGTCAATCCCGATAAAAAATTGCGTTATAATGGAAGCGGTTTCTGTTTTATCGATCGAGCAAACTAAAAATGTTCTAATTAAGGCTTACCTATGTATGGGTCTATCACGTACTTAGATAAAATTAATTAACGACTATTCGTGGTGATATTATTATTTTCAATTTTTTTTTTCTAAGCAATCCGTAGCGATACATTTATACTCGTATGTTTCAGAGTACCTATGTTTATGGGAAGCCTATTATTAGCCATACAATACTGTAATATATTGTATGGCTAATAATAGGTTTCCCTGTATAACTAGGATAAGTACTTATTTAAAAAACATGCGATTGAACTAGGTACTCGTATATATAAATTAAGAGGTGCAATTTTAATATAATATAACATTTTCTTTATTTTAGGTATATTACATAAAGTTGGATTTAAATTTTAGAGAAAAAAAAAAGTTTAAAATTAAGAGATTTATAGTTTTTCATTTGCCTTCGTTTATGGTTTTTATTATTACAGTTAAATACATCGACTTGAGAGAAATCTGTGTTATAAATTCGAACAATGCGGGTCAATATCAATACACAATTTTTGTCGTAATTAGTCGAGTGCCTTATAATATAAAAGTACATATAATAATAAGGTTGGTTAATAAATAAAAATGCCGGTTTCTTCACGATGCTTTCCTTTCGCAATTCTGAAACTACAATTTTGTCCCGTTGCTACCGCGCTGCTCAGCCACGCCTCCTGGTTTTGTGCGCGCAGCCTTTAAATTTAGTTATATCGCAGATCGCTTACAACCAGACGCTATAGAGTTTACAAAAGTGATAAGCTTTTCATCCAGTTTTGGTTTTTTTTTGGGTGGGAAATTATCAAATAACTTCTCCTGCTCTGGGCGGAGCGAGATGGTATATCAGACTCTTACTGACTAAAACCCACCCGTGTTCCTTCAGTTCCCTGTATGTTGCCAGGGCCCACGGTATCCCTTTCGGACTTTCACGCGACCCCGTCACATATGCATTATCAATCTTTACAGGATAATTTAAATTATCATGACATCGATTTTTCCCAGAAAGCGCCGAACAACTTAAGATTTTTTCAGAGTTGTAGTGATCTTGAACACAATTTAGTAGATGTAGGGGATCCCTACACTTACTGATAATATGATAGCGGATCTACTGGATTATAAAACTGACCATTGAAGTTACAAACAAGTTGATATGAATAATATGACATTACACGATATATAATGATGAATGGTAAAATGACTAATACAATAATAATACAAATACGATAAAACATTAATTTAAATGACTATTCTAAGATACGCATTTCCTGAATCATTGCAGTCTTGTAAGTGCACTGAATGCAACTGCGCTCGTGTGAAATATCTGTAACCGTACCAATCAACGTTTGTTGAATGAACGTTGCTTGATGAATGAACATTGTTGATTCATGATTCAGTACGACGTATAACATTAAATTCTGATTCTAAAATACTTGTCTGATTTTTGATAAGTTTTTGAAGATGTTCTTCGCCATGTCTGATCTGTTCGATGTCCCTCTTGTATATTTCGGCAAACCGAAATCAAGTTTATTATTCACCGAATAATAAATTAGAAATATATATAAGTATATAACCCAACCCGTTTACTGGACCAACCTCTTTTCAACGTCTTCGGACTTTGATATTTAAGTAACATATCATAGTGTTCAATTTCGCTAATCTAGTGCTCTAACTGAAGAAAGATGCTATGTTTACTTGCATGGGTGTTGCATATAAAGACTTGATGTGGCTGACCTAACTTTTGATATCGGATAAGCCTTTCCAGTAGATCGTCATGTTCTAGTAAATATCTAGACGCCATTCATCCTTGATATACTGAAGATTACATATTCTATCGAAGTAAACAGCTTGGTTCTCTTCCAATGACGTCACATTATACGATTCTTGATTAGGTATATTTTACGCTGAAGTAGGCGATGATAATATCAAAAATAGTAATAAGAAACAATAGGCTCTTCAATGATACGTTGTTGTGAGGAAGTCGCTTTCGCTTACTTCGCTCGTCTTTATTGTCTTGATTGACATTTTGATCCTGTGTTGTATCCTTGTTTACTGGTCAACAAAAGTCTGGTGACAGGGCATTGTATGATATTATTATTAGTTTTTGAACTGACTACCCTTACATAGCCATACTTTACTCATCGTGTTTTTCCCGTCCTTGATAAGAATGACCTCATCGATATCACCAAGTTTGAAATTCCTAGTTGGCTTACGCCATTTTGATCTAGTCTGCATGCTGAAGATATTCGCTTGACCATTTTTTCCAAAGCTGTTTGTTTATTCATTGAATGACTTGCCACCTTGTTGATTGATTCATGTGATCTGGATCCGTCTGTGGCCTAGATAGAAGTGGGCCACCGATCAAGAAATTTCCTGGCGTAAGAAAGTCGTGGTCAGGCTTCTCTGTCAACTGACAGAGAGGCCTTGAGTTCAGACATGCCTCAATTTGATGTAGTAACGTAAATTAAGACATGATATTTTGCTTCTAGGATGAGCGTGCCACTTTTTGACTGTTAAACCAAATATCTTCATGAAATTGGTGTGACTGATCATCTTTGATAGTGATATTCAATGCTTTGTCCATCTCTGATGACGTCAATACATCCGTTCTTCCTCCGTCTTCCGTATGATAAATTTATTAATTTCTGGTTAAAGACATTTAATTATCATAAAGAAATTTACATTTCACTTACATGAGAAACATTTAAACATAAAGTGTACAAATTAATCATTGTCCTAGGACACTCAGACTTACAAATAACCTGACGTAACTTTATTGTACATATAATATTACATTAGTATTACAAATTATTTAGTTTCGTGGGTACTCCCAAAAATCTAACACTGTGCCACTATGCGTAACTACCCTGCCGTGAGGTAATGAGTGCGGTCCCGCTGTCACAATGCAGATACAACAGTCAGTAGTACAACTTTGGTCTACACTTCTACAGCTGCTATTTTTGATGTTTTATATTTGTTATATTATTTTTCGTTTTGGTTTATGTTAAGTTGGTAGCATAAATCTTTTATGGTTAAATAATGCTGATATTTTGAAGAACATATTTTTTTAGTTAGCTTTTAAAAATATTGATCGAATTCGCACCCTTTATCTCATCTGGTAATTTGTTGTAAAGTTGCACTCCCTCATAAAAAAGCAATCTTTTAACTTGGGCGTAGTAGTAGGTCGTAGGAAGTACGATGTGATCTTTTCTACGACTGCTACAGTTATGCAATTGATGTGTTTTGGTGAATGAAATTTGTGTATGGTTTTATTAAGTATTTTTTGAATGAGTATGCAGGTGACTCTCACTCTCAGGAAACTCTTGAGCATCAAACAACTTCAAACATACTGATGTTTGAAGTTGTTTGATGCTCAAGAGTTTCGTGTCCTTGTATATTTTAATTGTAGGTGTTAGGCAATCGTAATTAAAAAGTATTGTAATCATTTTGTTTTGTGCAATTTGTAGGTCTTTTATGTTTGTTTTAGGTGCATTGCCCCAGATTTCGATTAGGTATAGTATGTGTGGCTTTAATAAAGAGTTGTATATTGCCTGGCGTACCTACACTATATGGTAGACAGTGTACGATGTTTCGTAGTGAGCCCGATAACGATGTTATTTTGGATATGATGTAGTTAATTTGAACCTTCCAATTTAGATGGCAGTCTAGTCTTAACCCAAGGTATTTCTCGTGTTGTTTGAGTTCGAGTATTTGGTTTTTAATTGTAAGAGGTGGATGACGTGGTATTTTCTTATTTTTGCCTTTGAATATGACGTAGCTAGTCTTGGATGCATTGATTGTTAGAAGATTTTGTTGATACCAGATGGGCAATGAGTTTAGGTCTTCTTGTCTTCTTCTTATTTATCATGTCAGCTATAGAACCACCAAAGTAAAAAAGGCAGGTATCGTCCACATATAGCGAAATATGCCCGTGTATACTCCTTATGGATTGGAGTATGTGACGATCACTTTGGCAGGTTTTGCAACGTTTTGTCGAAGTGCGCTGCATGCTGGTGGTCAGGATACCCGTTGAAGCCGAGGGTGCTGGCTGTCTGTGTGACTCGCCTCACGAAAGCTTGCGGGAGTGATGATGATGACGTCACGCTGAAGTAGTTGCACGAAGGCTGCGTTGACGTTCATACTCGGGGTCACCAATTTAGGAACAGGGTGTAAAGTTCACTCATCCACCATAGAAAAGGGAGAATCCTCCGACCAGACGGGTGTTGTGTCTGGCGGGCAGACTGTCCGACTGTTGATTTCGGATAGTCTTATCTATGTCGTTCGCGCGATAAACTCTAATTGCGCGATGCAAGATTTATGTGACGTCATGTCTTTGATGCGTAGTTAGTATGTGGCGGTGTAACCGCTACAACTTCCATCGTGATTGAATAGGAAATTTCGACAAATATCTTCAATTACCTACACGTCTCGTCTGGTCATCCGGTGTCATATTCATGAAAATTGCGAGCATGATTAGAATTTACGGGAAAGTCCGAAAGGGATACCGTGCATGGCCCCTGGCAAGGTACATACATCTGAAGGAGCACGGGTGGGTCTTAGTCTGTAAGAGTCTGACACGAGAAGAGAACTTATACAAGAGAATTTATTTGATAATTTACCACCCAAAAAAAAAAGCATGATTAGAATTGGATACCTACATATTACCTTTATAATTGTTTTGCATATTAAAGTTAAGTATTTGTGTTCTTTGATTGATTTGTGTTCCGCTTTCTTGATCGGTTCTGTATCGGTTTAATGAATAGACTCAAGAGCGGTAAACTTACTCTCGAGGAATGCCATTAACTCGTCCAACCTTGGTAAATCACGAGGTCTACGTGCTCTCTTGTAGTCAGCATAAGTATCTGGGTCCAGTTTTTGGCACAATAAATGAACTAACAATGGAGCTCGTATTCGTATCACCGCCGAGATTGTGAGTCGCGTGAATACTCGTACACTCGATTGAGATATCATACAACCTTTTGATGTCAAATGATGATGTTCTTCTGAATGTCGAATTGATTGGAGAACATTTCGATTTGATTCGTGAAAAGAACTTGAGAATTGTCGATGTAATAAGATCTTCCACGCAGTATCATAATTTTTTGATGAAATATGGAGATGATAGATGAGACGTTCTGCTTCACCCTTAAGTTTTCCCTTAAGGTGCTGCATCTTCTGAGCTTTAGTTATGATAGAGTTATTGTTATGAATTGTCTCCGTGAACAAGTTATAGAAGGTTGGCTACTGTGTGTAGTTACCGCTGAACGATGGTACTTATTGAAATGTGCGGAGATGATTTTCTAAGCGAGTCGTTGATGAGGTTTTCTTATTCAACTCACGTTTGATAGTTTACAAAACTATCATAACTAAAGCTCAGAAGATGCAGCACCTTAAGGCCAATTCATGATGATTAAACTCCTCGTCGTATGATATATATCTCCACCAGCAAGATTCGAGATTTCAAATGTTGAGCATCATTAATTGTCTACTTAGCTTAAACGTTTTTGAGCTCATCTTTTACTTCCCATTTATCTGTTATTTGATTAAGTTTGATGACCTTGATTAGTCGATTTTCAATGATAACAATTTGTCTAACTTTCCATCTGGTTGAGTAGAAGGTGATGGTTTGCCGTAAGTTGATATTAGATTATCTACGTGTTGATTGATGATATTCATTGAGTACCTTTACCTCTTAACCTTTTAATTGTCTTTACCTTTTTGGTAGGTACGTGTTATCAAGGAAATACTCAACCGCCACATTTTATGCACAGATATTTTTTGGGGATTTTGCTCGAACTCTCCCCAAGGGATTCTCTAACGCAGGTCCTCACCGGACACGGCTGTTTCGGGAGGTACCTGTTTCGGATAAGGCGGGAGAAAACGCCCGGGTGTCATCACTGCGTGGATCACCCGGAGGACACGGTGGAGCATACGGTGGAGGTATGCCCGGCTTGGGCAGAGCGGGGCTTGGCGAGAGAGGCGATCGGTGGCGGGGATCTCTCGCGTCCGGCCCTGGTCCAGGCCATGGTACGGAGCGAGAGGGCATGGGAGGCCATCTCCACCTTCTGCGAAGCAGTAATGCTCGCGAAGGAGGAGGCGGAACGCGTGAGGGAGAGGCAAAATTCGCGCCCCTAGCCGCCGCAGGAGGAGACACCCTGGGCGTCGGGAATCTATTGCCGATTCCCGGCCACCGTAGGCGCGGGCTTGCGGACGGTGAGCAATGGGTAGCTCGCCGTCCGGTAAGGACCAAGCCCGGGTCGACGGCGCGTTGTGTTCCACGCGCGCCTCAAAGAGATGTCAGCAAGTGAAGGGGTCCGATGAGACCATTACCTGCCGGGGTTGCGGGAAAGTCCGAAAGGGATACCGTGGCCCCCTGGCATTACACAGGCAACAGAAGGAACACGTTTTAGTCAGTAAGAGTCTGACACGCCCTCCTGCTCCACCCAGAGCGGGAGAAGTCATTTGATAATTTCCCACGCACAAAAAAAAAAAAAAAAGGTGATTTTCTAACGTCTCTAACCGTTTCCTCAAGTATTAATCAGGCATTTTTGCGATAATCCGAGTCCTTGTTGAAATCCACCTTTATTGGTTGTGAAATTGGTGATTGGCTTCTTATTTTGCTGTCTGACCAAGGTTTCAGATTCATAAATAAATGGGTGTAGCAAATTTTCCTCTAATAAACATACCAAATCTGGAAGTATCTTTCACCAATCCCATGTCCCACGTTTTTAAACCTTTTCCAAAAGGGCAGCTGTCCAACGTAGACGTAGGTTTTCGTCCAACAAGTTCGGAGTTGTTCATGCCAACTAGAACCGTTATCATATTCTGAAAAGTGTCGTCTGCTACTGTGTAGTAGGTAGCCCTTTAATTCTATCGCGTTGTATTTTGTCAGCAATTCCATGGTATTGGGCATGGTTCGATGAAAGTTTTGCCTTGACTGTAGATCCTATTCTCATTGTAATTACGTTGTACACTGATTTTTTAGCAGGCTTCTTAAACCGAATATCTCTAACTAGATTCATACAATTTGTGTATCGATAAATCCTGGAAATTGACGGCTGGGTTATCACAAAAAAGAAATTAGACTCGATAATGAAACGTTTATCGCTATATTGACTTTCAAACGCATTAAAAAGAGCAATATCAGGGTCTTCATCATCAAGGAACAGAGCTCCATGCGGGATGACGTAAAACTCAGTCTTCCAAATATTACAACTTATATCAAAACACCAAACGTTGTTTGTTTCTTTCTTCTTTCTGTTGCGTATCGATGAATCATAGCGATCTCAACAATAATATTGCTATTCAAGTTTACCGTTTTTGAAAACTTTTTTAAAACAACGTTGCCAGATTTATTTTCCGATCGTATGTGATGGTAGCACTATTCAATGTTTAAATAACATTTGCAACTGTTGAAAAACGTAGTAATGGCGGGGATTGGGAATAAAACATTTCCAGCAACACCATGTTTATATTTTTAAATACACTTTATATTAAAATACCTTTTGTAAGTTTGTATCTTCAAATAGTAGGTACCTAATATTAGTTACAAACTGATAACTTGTAATATATTAAATCTTATATAAAATATGATTACCTAAGTAATAGGTATTGATAATTTAGCCTAGTCCACATTTTTTTTATCATTTTTTTTTTGCGTTAAATATTATTTGTTTGCAGTATCTTCATAGATGACGCTTATCACTTACTCACCTGATTATTTAAGGAAAATTCTCTAGGTGTCGGCGTGCACGGCAGTGGCGCAGCTCGGCGTCAGCTTTACGACTGTTATCAAACAAACCTGTTAATTGCAATCTTAATGGTTTGTTAGTATGCACAACTGTAACAGGATACGACCGCTTCTAAAATTACCACAAAACACTGCATCGTAAAAATACAGCGTTAGCAACAAAAGTTGCCATTACATTTTTGTAGGTGTACAGGCATGTGACCACGGCTTTATGTTGACCATTTTTGTACCTGTCTTCATGGTATAATAACATACTTGTTATTATACCATGCCTGTCTTGATATCTGTCTGAAATATTTTCTTGTTTCATACTTTTTAGGGGGTGGTTTCTTTTTTACTTTTTTTAAAATTATTTTGGGGATATAATTTCGTGATAAAGTATTTGCAGAAGCCGCTTAACATTTTTATGTAGGTGGTTTGGGCTGAAATCTCTTCAGAGTCGCACGGATTTAGTGCTGATAGAAAATGGTACGCAAACTAAAAACTAAAAAGTATGAAACAAGAAAATATTTCAGATAGAAATCAAGACATGATTTTTCAGTAGTCGCGTTCGGGGTCAAATTAGCTTCCTCCTCCACCCGCCACCTCCTCTACGGGTCTCCCGAAGTTGATTTGTTACTTCAACTGCCGCCGCGAGTTTCTGATTTCGGAGCATGGTCGTAACAATGAATTGATCCTCTAGAGCCGTAGTACATCTTGGTCTGCCGGTTCCTGGTCTTCTTATTTTCTGCCCAGTTTCTCGGAAACGTTGGACGACTCGCTGCACTGTAGAAAGTGACACACCTATCTATTGTAAATTTGATTTTGATTTAATTTAATTCTAATTTTGTTTTGATTTAATTTAGTTTTTATTGTAATTTAATTTAGATGTAATTGTAGTTTAATTCTGATTTAATATTGATTTTAATTTAATAATTGCTTTTGATCGTACATTGGTTGTAATTTTAATGTTACTAACATAGTTTCTAAGTTCTAATACTAATACAATATGGATGTTTTCCGAAGTAAATAAATTGAATTGAATTGAATTGTTCTTGCTGTACTTCACTGACTTCTGCCATCTTCTAACATAGTGACGATACGTGTAGGTACATTCTTCTGGTGTTAGCAACATGATACTAGTTCAATAATGATGGTGAAAGACGACAATGACCGCCTTTTATCATTTTGATTTGACAGATTGAAAAAAAAATTGAGTAATGATAATGAAGCAAAAGTAAAACAACCGTGAATTGAATTTATTTCCAAATTCGGGGTTTATAAAATATTAACTTTTTAAAATTATGTTGTATAAATAAGGTTTTATTTCATACAATATTAAAACGATGATGAAAATCCCTGTAACCTGCAAATTTAGAACGGTAAATTTGCAGGTTACAGGGATTTTCGTCATCCACCCGTTTATTTGACCTCGAGTGTATTTGAAATGTGCTAATTAAGTAAGCCCTTCCATTTGATACCCAACTTATAATGATTTTATTTTCATTTTTTGATTATGTCCTCTAGAGGGCGCCACATTCAATTTAATGTGACGTCAGATCTTCCAACGATACCTCATTTGTCAAATTATGATAAGCAGTTTAGAAGTTATGAGGTATGGATGAACATACATAAATAATACATACATATCTACCGGTCAAAATCATAACCCTCCTTTTAACTTCGCCGTAGTCGGGTAAAAACAAAAAAATAAAAGCGTGACGCTGTTTGTTGGTAAGGCGGGGATCAAGTACCGCCCGAATTGCACGGTATATTGAAGGGTGGCGATGCCTTCACGTCGCGTCTCAGAAGGATTTAGGCACTTAAGTGCAGGCTACCGCTAACATAGGTCGCAAAATCAATCAATATTTAGGGTAATTCCTTCCAACCTGTTAGAAATCTAGGACCCAACATCGTCTTAGATAAAGAGGTACTTGAAACTATAAACTCGGCAGTTTTTCTGGGCATAACAGTAGATGCAAAACTTCAGTGGGGCCAACATATATCGAGCCTAGCGGGAAGGCTCAGTTCGGCCGCCTACGCTGTCAGAAAAGTAAGACAATACACTGACGTTGATACAGCTCGGTTAGTCTATTTTAGTTATTTTCATAGCGTTATGTCCTACGGTATTCTGCTTTGGGGCAAAGCTGCAGATATTCAAAATATATTTGTCCTCCAAAAACGAGCTATTCGAGCAATTTACCAGCTAGGTGCCAGAGTTTCTCTGAGAGATTTTTTCAAAGATATCGGTATCCTCACAGTGGCATCACAATACATCTTCGCCAACATCTTATATATTAGGCAGAATATACACCTATACACTAAAAACAGTGATATTCACAACGTTAACACTAGAAGTAAGGATAAACTACGTGCTCCCTTTCACCGGCTTCATAAGGTTCATAACTCATTTGTTGGGCTTGGTATAACCTTTTATAACAAGCTACCCTCTTGTTTGCTAGATTTGCCTTTTAATGCGTTTAAAACTAAAGTAAAGTCCAACCTTTGTTCAAAGGCATACTATTCTATCAACGACTACTTAAATGATAAGAATAGTTGGTCGCTGTGATTAACTCAAGACAATGTTTAAATGTTCTTTCTCCAGAATTAGTTTACCTACTGACAGGTTTTATGAGTTTATATAAAAGTCTATAATTTTACTTTTTATGTACATTTATTTTATTTTATTTATTGTTGACATAATCTACTCATTACAATGTTTTTTTTAATGAGTTGTATTACAATATGTGGTTAGCTAGCGACCTCGACAATTATTTATTTTACCTCGATGGTCCTAGTTTATCAATATTATTATAACTTCTAGTTACAGCTCTATGTAAGCGGGCACGCCCTTTATGCCTGGAGGCTTTATTTTCTTTTTTTTTAGATATTGTTTACGTTTAGTTATTTTTATTTCTGCTTGAGTATAGTTCTCGATGTTTTTGGTTGGTATATTGGCGTGTGCTAGCTGTCATATGGCTATTAATTTATAATTAAAATTTTATTTTGCGTAATGTAAATTATCTTATAAATTATTGTATAGAATCATTTTTTTTTTCCTAACTGAACAGACAGCTGTGCTGCTGGGGAGTTTGTTGCGCCACTTCTTCTTCCCAGCAAAAGCACTAGGAAGTGGTGAAGGGTGGGCGTTTTGGGGGACTGTCTTATGTAATTTTGACGTTCGAAAAGTGCTGATTCTCAGCCTAATTTGAATAAATGACTTTTGATTTTGATTGATTTTGATTTTCAACATGTACCTTAATTGCGTAAGTAATACACGATAAATCACAATCTGAATCATTTTGAAAGAGATTGCTAATCCATTGCTTCGAAAGTTCGAATAAAACATTTGCTCAACAACGTAAATTACGCAATGAATGTTGTTGAACTGTCAAAATAAAACAGATTAGTCTAAGTCATTTACGAAAATATGTTACGGAATTAGATAGCTGTATCTATACAAAACACAAGGGCGTGGTCAGGAGATAATAGTCAAGTTAAGAAAAAAATACCTGGGTAGGTATGGTAAATTCCTATGTGCGTTGTTAAAAAGTCTATTGTGGGGTTGCTTTATCATGTTTAATTAATC
The DNA here is from genome assembly GCA_963853775.1 of Xanthia togata. Taxonomy (NCBI): domain Eukaryota; kingdom Metazoa; phylum Arthropoda; class Insecta; order Lepidoptera; family Noctuidae; genus Xanthia; species Xanthia togata. The sequence goes on along the minus strand of OY970798.1, from coordinate 19,357,464 downwards.
TGTACGAATGAGTAGAATTCATCAATTATCTAAGCTGAAGACGTTTCGAATCAAATAATTGTACACGCGTTTCTTCTATCCGTAGAGTCAGTCACCTTATCGAGTCTAGTGTAAATTAATTCTTAGGGGCAACGCAAATGGTAGACGAGACGGGACGGCAGAGGTTAAACATGAAATAGTTAACGTTACCGTTAATAATTAAAGACGATAAAAAAAAACATTATTTAAAAGAAAAAAAAAAAAATCTGCGTAGCCATTTCGGGTTCGGCTTTCAGTCTAACCGGATACAGCTGAATACCAGTATTTTACATGGAGCGACTGCCTATCTGACCGCCAAAACCCAGTAACTGAGTAATAAAGATACCCCTTGGTAAGACTGGTTGTCAGACTTTCGGGCTTCTGACGACCCGTAACGACTGTCAAAGATCCAATGAAAAAAATAAAAACAAAACAGAAAAAAACACATTCAAAGAAAAAACGACCAATAAAATTACTTAGGTAAATATTATAAAAAATAGAAAGCAAGCAATCTGTTTGGTACTAAAGTTGTGAACGCATGTGGTAAACTGTCGTAGCCATGCTACGAAAGAAATAGCTAAGAAAATAGGACTACGGGTCTCGTAACGGGCTACGAGCTACGGACTACGAGCACATATTTGCCACGAGGGAGTTGTAGCTGGCTACGATTTCTGCAGTATTTACGTTCAGGAGGTATTTTGATTTTTAGATTTTTATTAGAATACACTCGCTGCATAGGCCATCATACTATGTTCTAAACTTATTTAAAAATCTTCAAATTTAACCATCTAGGTCTGAGAAGTCATACTCGTAGATGGTTCGAGTTAAAATTGAAGATTTGTAGTATGGTTACTGAGATGCATCGAAACAGATCGAACATCGAACAGATTACAAATACAAGTTCAATCAAATAACAATAAATAAACACCAACTTTTTTAAGGTCGCAGTAATTAGAATTGTAAGTTTTGTCGAGAGGGGAGACCGGGTGTTCAGTACGCATGCGCGGAAGAACCGGTGATGGCAACGCTTGTAAAGGCTCCTGTACTTAGTGTCATAAACTAGCACATTTCACGATTAATGTAAACAGTTTCCTTGACCATCTGCCGTATAAGAGATATGAATGAGGACCACTTCGTTTTCCCTCGAGGTAAGCCTACGTTTCTTTGGAGATAAGGTTAATTCCGATGCTCGAAAATCGATACTTAAATAACACAAGCATAACCTTAATTCTCATTGTGACTCTCAAGTTCTGTGGGTATCGTGTAAATTCAGTGAAATTGTGTATCATGATGTGTTTCCGTGAGTGTTCATGAAGATAAATATTAATTTGTGAAGTGTCAAATGAGTTTTATACTTAGAAAGTGATTCTCAGAATGTTAGGGTGAAATTAAGAATTCAACAGTCACTTGGTCACACTCGTTTCATGTACCTACGTTTGAACAATCCGTTCTTCAAACCCTGTACGTGATCATTTAAGCATTTTGTTTTACAGAAAGGTTAAGATCAACCGAGGATGATACCAGGTATATCAGACCTAATTTTACAGTTATAGGACTGTTCTATTAGATTGCCAGTACTAGGAATATGGGAGCAAATTTATGATGTTAGAAATTAAAAGTTGCCCGCATGGGTTGCGTTATTACCGCAGAAAATGCAAACGGAAACCGTATCGTATTTAAACTGTTTTTATTTTCTGAAAGAAATCTGCCCCTTGGTAATCCCCGGGTAAACTAACCTAGCCATGACCTAGCTATGTTTAGGTTAGGTTTCGTAACATGATGTAAGTAAGTAGACGCTACTCTCAAAGTTGTGAACGAGTATGTTTACCTAGGACAAACTGTCCAGCTAGGTAGGTCCAACTTCGAGAAAGAGGTATCGTCGAATTCGACTCGGCTGGGCAGGGTTTGGGAAGCTACGCAATATCTTCCCGTCCCACATACCGCAGTGTCTCAAGACGAAAGTCTTTGACAAGTGCGTGTTGCCAGTAATGACCTGTGGCACTGAAACGTGGTCGCTCATAATGGGCTTTATCAGAAGGCTAAAAGCCACTCAAAGGGCAATGGAGAGGGCTATGCTTGGAGTTTCTCTACGTGATCGAATCAGAAATGAAGAGATCCGCAGGAGAACCAAGGTAACTAAAGAAAGGTAAAGAAATTTCAAACTTAAATGGAAATGGGCAGGGCACATTGCTCGTAGAACATAGAAAGGTTCTGGAGTGGCGACCGCGTACCGGAAGACGTAGCGTTGGAAGGTCTCCCACAAGATGGACCGATGACCTTGCAAAGGCCGCAGGAATCCGCTGGATGCGGGTGCCACAGAATCGGTTGAAGTGGCGGTGCTTGGGGGAGGCCTATGCCCAGCAGTGGACGTCTTTCGGCTGAAATAATGATGATGAAGTATAATGTGATAAAAACCTGCTCAAGACTCGCAACATAGACAATTATTTGTATATCATTAACAATTGTTTTGTTCACAGGTCCTGGCCTTACTCTTCCTCACGCTGATCCCTTGGCCGGGGCCGTCAGTCTTCAAAATAACTTGTTCTCGTGACAACTCGAAAATAGTAAGAAAAGTTATAGAGAACAAATGGCTCCCAGTGTTGGAGAGGTTTCAGGTAAACTACTTATTTTTTCCATAAAGAAACTTCGTAGAATTAAGTGCAGGCAGCACAGTATTACACCCTAATGTCCGTTTTCACTAACACTAAGCGACACCTAAAATATAAAAACGTATGTAAACGTAATGCCTAACAAAAGCGCACCGTTGGGTTTTCAACTCTCGGGGCTGAGCCGAGCGTTGAAAATCTTACAGTGCACTTTCATTCGCAAACGTTTGCACACCCCTTCGCACTGCACACACCGTCTGTTATGCGACAACAAGGCCTTGCCCATGTTTTTATAAAACAAAATTTCCCAACAAATTACATAAGCACAGGGCTGGATGCATCGGAAAGCTTACTGTTAGGCGTGCTAAACACTTGTTCGGGTTGGCACATTCGATTCGGGGGTATTTATTGAACACCAAAGCTAACCTGAAGCAATTATTTTCGACTTTTCAATTAATTCAATTATATCCGACCTGAAGCAAGTATTTTCGATTTAGCCACACGGCTATGCCGCCGATTAAGCCAACCCGAGCAAATGTTTTAAAATAAATATAATAACACAAAAGGTATATTCAATTTGGTGTTCATACCCTTACACAATTAAAACTGAAAACAAGTAAGTACCTAACTAAAATATTATCTATGTTGTTAAAATTTACACCTGAAATACAGGTATTCTATCGGAAACCTCTGTTTCCGTTAGCTTAAGCCAATAAAGAAATAATTGATTATCCCATCGTACCTAGACACGGCATGTATTTCAATAAAAATATTTGAAAATACACGAAATAGTAGTCACCGGCGGTGGTCCGAGTTCCCTATTTCCGGTATAGGTAGGTATAGTATAAGAGATAGCCGTACTTTTGGTAACTATCGCTAGGAAGGCTGATTCAGTATTTGGTGGGTGTAGGGTCTGGTGAGAATGGTGACGGTCTGCCCGCATGCGGCTGCACTATTTATCGCTGCTCAAAGACGAGTTATTGTTATGAAAAATAACAAAAACTAGGAAGGCTCATACTAGTACGGCATTATGGTATGAGTTGATGTGGATAATACATACATTAGATTTATTTACAATTACATATTTTGTGTGCTTCAACATTCTAAGTTCCTAAAAAGAAACGTTAGATTACTACTTATTATTGTATTTGTACCAAAGGCAATACAAGTAGGTACCTATGTCGCATTATGCCATGCAATTGTTAAAATTAATAAAATAAAACTGTGTTTGTATAAAACTGATTGTAAAAGTGGTGTTTTCTTACATGTCCATCTCTTAAAATGTCGATTGCACCCCATGTGTGCAAATAACAATAGAATTCTATTGTGTCGCTAATTGCGCGCGCGACGGGTTAAAAGCCAGCACATCAGCACAGTAGGTAGGTATATATGTCTCAGTTTTAATGATTTCATAATATATACCTATCTAATGATACCTAATGTCGATTATAAGAATGATGGAAAAGAATTACGTCGGAAGTAAATCCCAAAATATATAATTTATTTAGTACTTAATATTTTTATTACACGTCAAATTGGCTATAGCTCCTGAACCAGTCAGTTTTTATACCGTTCACACAGGTACAACTCATATCATAATGCCGTAATAGTATCAGCTTTCCTAATTATTGTACATTTTTCGTAACAATAACTCGTCTTTGAGCAGCGATAAATAGTCAGTTGGCCAGCCGCATGCGGGCAGATCGTTACTATTCTCACCAGACGAGGGCCCTACACCCACCAAATACTGAATCAGCCTTCCTAGCGATGGTTACCAAAAGTACGGCTATCTCTTATACCTTAACTACCTATACCGGAAAGAGGAGCCCCTCTCTCTGGAACTCGGATCAGAGATTTACAATACTTATGCACCGTTAAATAGGCTACGGTTTTGGAATCAATCTTGTAAGTTACAGCAATCTTTCTGGTTAGTTTTTCATACTTACCATTATTTTAATCAGCTGTACAGTCGTCCTAAATAGAAGGATTCTCTACCAAACTGACAAATACCTAGATCAATTAGTTTTATTGCGTTCAGACAGGGTGGCCTTAAAGTGGCCAGTGGCAAGAATTAATGTAATTCCAGGTAGAGATGCAAAGGTAAGAATTGTAGAAGTAAAAACGATTATAAAATCCATCAACGCTCAATAATTTTTTGTCTTTCCATTTTATAATGAATAGTTTTATAGCAAGTACCTATTGTGTTAATTTTTAAACCTCAAACGGTGTGTCACTTTGGCTCCCGAATTATGTTAGAAACATGTAACTAGACGATCGTTTTGCTATTAGCCGTCTCGCTCTAATTTTGTATCTATCTCACCCTCTCGAAATAAATGGTGGAAATGACCTCAACATTAATAAAGTTACGCTAGTAATCGGCTCACAAGTCCTTCATTTGGTCCTCGCAACACACACACGCACACAAAGCGTAGTGTTAGGAAGCCTCCTTACACGGACACAGCCCGTAGTGTTAGGATGCCTCCTAACACTACGGGCTGTGTCCACGAGTACTAGACCTACCGCTTCCGAATCGAGCCCTTCATCCAACTATCGCAGTAACAATCAGCTGTAAGACTATCGGCACAATGATTGCCGAGTTTACATGCCACAAGACAACCTCGCGAGGAAAGTCAAGGTACTTTATTTTCCTTATCTTTTTCGGATTTCACGAGGTTTTCTTCATTGGTTCCATCACCAGCAGCTTATTGCCTACAATATTTCCGTCAGTGGTGAAAGATCCTTTAATGACATTGCTATTTTCAAAAACTGGATGAGGCAATTGAGCCACATAAAGGTTAGGACTTCTCAAAATATTATTGTATTTATTTATACAGCTAATTGAGAAAACACACACTTACCATTAAATAAATGCACTTTAATATGTTTTTTTTAAAATTGGTACTAAGTTGCTGATGGTTACCAGATACAAAACTGCGCCTATGCAAGTAATCTTCGTTAGCTAGGCCAGAACACTCTGAGATAATCTGTCAGCGCGGCGCGGCGGATTGATTCCACCGGATCGGTAGCATGCCGGACAGAATCATTCTTCATATTTTCACAAGTTATTAAAATCCACAACTACAGAAAAAAATTGTTTCAAATTCCGGTAAATCCCGTCTCCGACAGTCGCGTAACAGTACGCAGATACACAAAAATATAGGTAGATGAAAAAATATAGGTAAACATAATTTTCATTGCTCTGACTCAACATGTAACGTCAAGTGCCTATTAGGTAGGTAATCACCAGTATTTTTTTTTATGAGCCGACTGCTTATACTCTCAAAACATGCCAACCGAGAGGGAAATTGATTTATGTATGTAAAATACGCGCTTGAACGTGGAGTTGCGGACGCAAACGCCAGTTCAATCAATTACAATAAGTATTGATTTACCTACGTGTATTTAAAACCCGAAAATTTTAGACGAGCGTTTTGCTGTCCACCTCTTTCTTTGTACTTAATAATAGCAGAAAGAGTTCCGGTCAAAACTTGAAAAATACATCTTACTCGTATCATAAGTTTGTAAAAAAAAAAACTATATAATTGTTACGAACGAATACGCGTTAAAACGTGTTCATATAACACTCATAATAATAATATGTTCGATAAATGTAGTAGACCTATCACGTATAGGTACCGAATCGGCTGGTTTCTTCATAAACAACTGTGTTATGCCCGGTTCAAATTACATATTCCAGTCCAGCGATCGGAACCAGCGCTGGACTACCACGTGTACATCTTACTACATTGTTCTCACATGTATAATTTCAACATGAATGATGTAACCAATATTTTGTAACAATATTATTATTTAAAAGAGTGTTCGTGGAGTTTCTTGCCCGTTCTTCTCCATAGGAACCTACGCTTTGGAATGGGCAACTAGCTTCATATTTCTGACTGACTGACCCCTTGACAATTCAAAAGTGCCTGTAAATGGTTTAATTGAAATAAATGCTTTGAGTTTGAGAATAATGTAAACCGGCACTGGAATGCACTAGAATGTAGGTACAAATTCCAGTGAGCAATCCAATTTAGTGACTGAATTAACAGTCTACTTTTTCATCCCTGCTCGCCCATTCTAGCGCCACTGATATAGTGTAGACGGCCAATCCAGTGCATCCATCCACTGGATTGGCCGCCTACCTTGAATAGAGAACACGTAGGTAATGTTGTTTATGTTTGACTGACTGAATGACTGGAATAAAGTAGGCGATATGATCCAGTCTAGGACTGGACTGGATTGACTCGCTGGATTACTGAACTGGAATAATGTGAACATTACAGGTGAAACTACCACTGGAGTGTCCATTCCACCCGGCGCGCGACATATTCGCGCCACAACATGCGGCCAAGTTGCAACACCGGCCGTCGCAGTGGACGTGCGCATTCTGTGGCAAGTCCTTTTACGAGGAACGACACCTCGACACGCACTTCGACCAGCGACACAAGAACCAGATTAATAAGGTAAAGTTGCAAGTGGCGTTAGGACTATAAAGTACATTCACGATCAAATTTGAATGTCGTTAAACCATTAGTAGGGGAGAGTGGTACAAAATGATCCCTCGGGGTAAAACGATTATCGTTACTGTTTTATCGAATTTATTAGCGCCATCAAGTTTTTCAACTGAAGAAAGTCTTCTTCATAACGGTTTTAGCATTCCGACAAAGTGTCATGGTGGTGGTGGTGGTGGTGTCATTGGTGTCAGTGGTGTCATTACGGAAGATTTTATTGAAACAAAAAAAACTTTTTCACAAAAAATAAAACCGACTTCCAAAAAAGACACTACAAAGTGAAAAATAACTTTGATTTTGGAAGTCGGTGTCTTTGGGGTTTTATTTTCGTTTTTTTGCCACCGACTTCCGAAATCATGGTTATTTTTCACTACGTAGTGTTTTTTTTGGAAGTCGGTTTTATTTTCAGCCGACTTCAAAAAGGAGGAGGTTCTCAATTCGATTGTTTTTTTTTTTTTTAAAAACGTTGCCCCACACTAGGATTTCTCCTGTATCGTGGGTGCGTTTACAAACATTTATGCTCACATACACAAACAGCCAGACCCGAAACAACTACTTGTAGGTCATACAAATATTTGTTCCGTGCGGGAATCGAACCCGCGACACGCAGCGCAGCAGTCAATCGCTTAACCACTGCGCTAACCGTGCCGTCGTTTTCCGTGATTTCGGAAGTCGGTGGCAAAAATCGAAAATAAAACCCCCAAGACACCAACTTCCGAAATCAAAGTTATTTTTCACTTTGTAGTGTTTTTTTTGGAAGTCGGTTTTATTTTTTGTGAAAAAGTTTTTTTTGTGAAAAAGTTTTTATTTTTCACTTTTTAGTTGTACCTACACAAAACCCCCACAAAAATTTGAATACCCATTACCTGCTATGTAAATTACAGTGACAGGAACTATTAGAATATCATCCACATATACTAGATGGGAAAAATACGTATTATTGAAGCTAACTCAAAAACCCCTCATCAGATCTTGACCAAATTTAAATGGGACCACTTCTGAACTATGTCCTACCAAACAAAAAAAGAATCATCAAAATCAATTCATAATTGGCGGAGTAATCGCGTAACAAACATACAAAAAAAAAAAACATACAATCGAATTGAGAACCTCCTCCTTTTTGAAGTCGGTTGATAAAAATAGTGTTGTTTAATATAAGCAAGCAATCGTTCAATATCATGTTGTTTATGTTTAACTAATTTTAATGTAATAGGAGCGTTTGTGTTAGCTCGTGGCTAAGTAATAACAGCCGCACGATTCGATCCATCTGGTTAAGCTACGCTTGCCAGGGTTGGTCTGTAGATGGGTGACCATCTTAATATACCGAGACTCCTCCTTATCTCGGAAAGCACGTTAAGCCGTTGGTCCCGGCTGTCATTCGTGGATCTTTGACAGTCGTTACGGGTCGCCAGAAGCCCGAAAGTATGACAACCAGTCTTACCAAGGGGTATCGTATTACCCAGTTACTGGGTTGTGGAGGTCAGATAGGCATTCGCTCAATGACAAATATGGTATTCAACTGCATCCGGTTAGACTGAAAGCCGACCCCAACATAGTTGGGATAAGGCTAGGCAGATTTTAGGAGTGTTTGTGTTAGTTTCCAATGTTATTTAATCAGCAATGATCGATTGTTGTAAATGAATACCATGAGTTTATGATTTGATGTTTTTTAGAGTTAAGCATTTGGGGTAAAACACTCCTCTCGAGGTAGGGCAAAATGATCCCAGGGATCATTGTACCCACATTGTCATAGAATATATTGGTTGTGGTTTAAAATGCATTATTTTTATAATTCGTTTATTCAACTAGTTAAAATAATTTTGTTAATTTTTATTTACAAATAACAACTATCAATCATGGCTGTTGTGTTTTTTATATGAAATGTAGATCAGCTATCAAATTACGCAACACATTTCAGTAAACGATTACGACTAATTTGTTTCATTTTGACAGTTCAACCACATTCATTGCGTTATTTACGTTGTTGAGCAGATTTTTTTTCGAACTTATGAAGCGATGGATTAGCAATTTGTTTCAAAACGATTAAGATTCCGATTGATCGTGTATTACGCAATTAGGGTACAGTAACATCACAAGTTATCTTTTATTTCAGGAACATTGCCGCGGAATAATTATGTAAGAAATCAATGCTTTAGATGCTGTGAAACTTGGCAAACCGTCTATAACTGCCAGTAAGCAATACTCCGCCGATTATGGCCTTAAAAAAACGATCAAAGGATACGAGAGAACATACGCGCCGTTGGAGGTGCCAGTCTTGGCTTGGAAAGCATTTAGGAATATTTTTTTTTTATTAATCTGATTTAATTATTAGAAACAGAGAAAACTTATCAATTTCACAAAATTCATTGCCTAGGTACTTTTATATCTGTTTTCCCTTGGGCGGATAATTTTGTACCACTCTCCCCTAAATCATTTCAATGTAACTCTTATTTCATTGCAATAAAGTAAGTATACATTAGAATTTACCATAATTTCCTAATAATTTTAAATTATACCCTACCCTACCGAGATATGAGTAAAGTACATTTCTATTAGGTACTTGCTAATGGTTTTACGTCGAACGTTGAATGTCCCTACTTAAGAATAGTACAGGACAAATCATGTGCAATTTTTATTGCATGAGGCCATGTCTTGTAAAATCAGGGCAATTAATTATTAAGCAAATTGACTACCAACTTAATTGTCCGTACTTATATTCAAATCACAACAGTCATTCGTTGACAGTTGCACGAAATGGCTAATGCACTGATCATTTCTAAGGAAAAAGGTAACTTACCTGCGAGACTCGATGCATAATTAAAGCCATTATAATAATGACTACAGCTGACGTTTCCAGCAGTTACAATCAAGGCAAACTGACGGAGGGTGTCAATTTGCTTGAAAATTAATTTCCCTGATCGTATTTGCACGCTGACTCTGGAGTCTGGAGACACATGTGTCGCGGAATATTTGTCCCGTGAGAATACTTAGGCTTTACTTTACTCGGTTCGGTCTTAGTTGAATAACTTTTGTTGTTCAACAAAAAATACATTGAATGATTCGTAAGCAAATTTTACCTGTGATAGCTACCTACTTCAATATGGGAGGGCGGGTGAACCTAGTATCACAAAAAGTTCTTATACAATATCATTCGTGATAATGTCCGGCCTGTGTACCACTTGTTTAAAATGTGTTTGTCCTTTTTGTTTTATGTGTTGTCCTTACATTTATTATAAAACAAAGTCCCTCGCCGCGTCTGTCTGTCTGTCTGAACGCGATAAACTCAAAAACTATCGTACGGATTTTCAAACAGTTTTTACCAATGCACGGAGTGAATTATGAGGAAGGTTTTGGTGTATGATTAACAAGGTTTTATGTAAATTTGCCTGAAATATGACGATCATTGTTGAAGATCTCGGAAAAAATCATGCCGACTGGGAGCTATAATGGCGTGCGCCGCGTAAACCGTAAGAGATAAATAAATTCAAATTCAAAATATTTTATTTCACATAAACTTACATGGGCACTTATGAAACGTCAGAAGCTAGGTGCAATTTTTTTGTAGAAGTGCCTGACAAGGGCCTATTTGAAATAAATGATTTGACTTTGACTTTGCACGGGTCCAATAGGTCGTTTCATATGGAGAAGAGCCGGCAGGAAATTCCACGGTTACTCTTTTCAAAATAATTGGCTTTTACAATAGTTTCAAATAACAGTGTTATTACGTATGTGAGGACAGTGTAGGTCTTTTAAAAAGTACCAGGTACTTAACAGAATAATAACGGTCAACAATCTATAGTCCACTAAGCCTACAGCGTTATCACATTCACAAAATAGAAAATAATCTTTAAAAAGATAAATAAATTAATAAAAATTAAAATGTATTTTAAACGAAATGACGTGATTGCTATTACAACTGTAACAAATCTGAATAAGTAATTAATAAAGACTTGAAATTAAATTGTGTGTATATAACAGGGAGATTATGTCAAGGAATAATGTAAAAAATATAAACATGGTAATTTGGGAGCAGTTAATAGACTTACATAATTTGCCGTGAAGGAATTATTGCCAAACTTCCTTGTCTTCAACGTAGTCTTTAATTTTATAATAAATATGCTTTCTTGTTAAGGACACGTTTGATGTGGGTTTTGAACTTCGTATCGCTAAGTTCTGTAACCGACTAAGGCAACTTGTTATAAAAGCGGATACTGTTTATAAGAAATTACTTGCTTGTTTTAGTTAATCTTTTGGGTATCACAATTTCATGTCTAGTACGTTTATTTATATTAGGAAATAGCTTCTTTTGAAAAGTGCTAAGTCTTGACTCATTTTATGTATAGCGCAGATTGCCCTCTTTTGTAAAATGAAAATTGAATGTAGGTACGTTAGCTGCCGATCCCCACAGCAGAGCGCTACAGTTATGTTCATACATAAAATTTAAGTTCTACAGGATTGTTCATCTTAAAATGTTCAACAAAAAGTCCGCGATGGCATGTCTAAGGATGACCCACAGTAGGTAACCATCATTATCTATAGAATTTGATAAAAGTTTAACTGTTGTTTCCGAAGCTATATCGATCAGTACCTATCGAATAAAACTCCTAATCCTTAACAAATAAAATATGTTATTTAAATTGGGCATTTAATTTAGATTAAAATATGCCTGACATCGTATTATTTAAAGGAATGGTTTAAAAGATATCACATATTTAAAATTACGCGTAACAAAATAATTATGGTTGACGGCAACGCGGGCGCAGCGGTAGGAGTCAATAACTTTTTCCGCTATTAGGTATGTAATCCCGGTAGTTCGTTCCCATGGGATATTTTGCGACATCCACGCGAGCGAAGCCGCGGACAATAGCTAGTAAAATATACTTTTAAGTGTTTAATAAATAATAAATACAGGCAGAGGATGCAGTGTGCCTGGCAGACTACTGCGATATCATGCGGTGCCAGGTGCTGGTCGCTCACGGTCTGCTCAGCGGCGCGGGCGGCCCGAGCACTGATATCGAGGTGAGCCAAGATAGATTCAAGTGTTTACCTCATCTATGTAATTTACATATTTGTTATAAATTATACTCCATTTATTATTATAACATTAGAAAAATAAGGGTTATGTATCACCCTTTCGTTATACGTATACTAAACTCCGTTATTTCACGATAAATACAAAGGAATGTAATATATTTACAATTTACATTTTTAAAAATACTCTAAAGTGCAGTTATTTCAACAATATTACTTACACAATAACTGTCGTTATTTAGCCGTTATTTGTATAATGCTATAATACATGGAGTATAAGTAAACTATTTCAATAAAAATAAGCCAAGCGAAATGCAAGTGACTTATGACTTACTGGATTAATTGGATTTACCAGAAGACCAGTACGTCTTGCGCTGCTTTTTACAAAGGTAAACATCCCCTAATACATACGTTTACGTCACTTTAATATAAATCCACGCAGGTATGGCAAGACGTAGAAGCAGTAAAGAAAGCGCTAGCGCCGGCGGCGACGCGGAGCCTGGCGCGCGTGGCGACGCGCAGACGGCACCGACCGCGCACCGCGCCCCCTCCACCCATTGCCGACTGTCCCCGAACAGATGCCGATGCAAGAGAGGAAGATGCTGGTATGTGCTTTATTACCCAGAAGAAAAAAACTCTTACTCACAATGACTGAATTCTCATGTTCATAGCGTGCAGTTTCGAAATCCCATCGTAACGACTTACTGGGCCTGATCCACCAGCGAGCTTAGCCACAGTCTTGTTGGCTCGCCGGTAAAGCTCGCTGGTGTATCATCGCCAAACCGCGGTATTGTGAGCCGACGAGCTGGGCTCGCAGCTCTTCAGAGCTGTTTGATGCGCGACGCGCCGGACTAACTTTGCAGAACAACTGTTTGGCTCGCTCGTGTAAAGACCGAACTGCGACTTGAAACTGCGGGTTTAGGCTCACTCGTCGATCATGTTTAGGTTTGAGACACGTTAACGGACTGTCAATAAAGAACAATGGGACACTTGAAGTGTTCCTGTGTTGTTTGTTTAAACAACACCGGACGCATTAATTATCAGCTGGTGAACTTGAAAAAAGACTTTAAATGACTGTAGACTTACAATTTCAGAGCTAGAAGAGAAAAGAACAGAAGACAGTGACGGGGACGCAAATCAAACGGCAGAGCTTTGCGATGCTGACACAGTAGAGTCATCACTTCCTCCCGACAGCCGACAGAAGAGGCTGGCAGACCTGCAGGCCGAGCGAGCGGCTTGTGACCCTACCCGCCTTCAGACACTCAAGGTCATTTACGTTTACTAAGCTCTTTATTGGCCATTGTAAACTATAACCATGAAGTGTTGGTGTATGGTTCTTTCCTTTTCTGCCTGTCAAGAAGCCTGACAACTAGCCTGAAAGCCGGCTGTCGCTGAAAACCAGCGCTGGGGCTCTGCCTCGCATAGGCTTCCCAGCATTATGCTGAGCGATGACCGTTTTGCTTGGATGTGATGCATATTTTCCCCAAATTGTTTTTTCATTTTTTTCCTTTGCTTCCGTCATATGTACCGCAAATAAACGTATTTTCTTTCTTTCTTTTCGTATGTTATGACTTAACTTAGAATTAAGTACTTTTATCAATATTTGAATGTCTTTTTCAGGTTCGCTGCGAAAGGATCGTGCACTCCTGCATAGCGACGCTTCTGTTACACCTTACTCAACATCAGTTCACCGAGCTTGAAGGTTTTACTTAGTATTTTATATTATCGTTGAAATGATGATGATTAGCATCGTTATAAATCGAAGGGATAGAGTTAAAAATTCAAATATCATTCCCAATTTCCGAAATTTTTACGTGTCAGCGGGCAAGCAATTCCCGACCCGTGTTTTTGGGTGTGGCGGTTAGATTATTCTGATTCTTATCAGTTAGTAGGTAGACATGGTAAAATGCTAGCGATGTTGGTGTTCGATGCAGCTGGATGTAAAGGTGTAGCAGATTGACATCGACCAGTCGATATTGAGGGCCACAATACCTATATTATGACACGATGCAATCTAGTTACACCTCAATGAATTTCCCCATTTGTGTACAACGCTACAAAGTTATCCTGGCGCGTGGCCAAAAGCGGAACTAACGTCGCCATCTTGTTTTTCTTATACAATTTATGTGAAACAATTTCGAAATTCAAAATTCATTCAAATAAGGCTGAGAATCAGCACTTTTCAAAAGTCAAAATTACATAAGACAGTCCCCCAAAAACGCGCCCTTCACCAATTTCTAGTGCTTTAGCTGGGAAGAAGAAGTGGCGCAACAAACACCCCAGCAGCACAGCTGTCTGTTCAGTTAGAAAAACGGGATTGTATAGAAAAGTACATAAGCAAAATAATTTACATTACGCAACACAAAACAATGAAATTATTTGCTATATGTCAGCCAGCGTTTGATTTTGCGTAATGTAAATTATCTTGCATACTATTTTATAGAATCTTTTTTTTTCTAACTGAATAGACAGCTGTGCTGCTGGGGAGTTTGTTGCGCCACTTCGTCTTCCCAGCAAAAGCACTAGGAAGTGATGAAGGGTGGGCGTTTTGGGGGACTGTATTATGTAGTTTTGACGTTCGAAAAGTGCTGATTCTCAGCCTAGTTTGAATAAATGACTTGAATTTTGAATTTTGCACGCGCCATTGTACCAAGAAAAAACATCGAAATCTACAGATTTCGATGTTTTTAAGCGAAAATAAAAAGTAAAAAGAACTTAATACTTACCCGAATTAAATCCAGGCATAAACTCGAAGTCCCAAATGATAAAGTAAAATCAAATAAACTGTTTATTCCTTATAACAAAAAAAAAAACGGGTTGCACTCCGGGAGTGCCGGCAGAAGTGAAAACTTGAATATTAACGCTGTGCATTTTTGATATTTTGGAATGGTTAGGGAATAATTTTGGACCGGTCTACTCTCCCTCCGTCTTACGAATTTTCGATCAGGTCACGTGTCCTGACGCGAGTTTAACATTTTTTAAATATCAAAAAAAAGTGCACGACGCCGCTAAAGTAGTTTTCACTTCAATAACAAAACTATGGTCAGCAGGACGACCAGTCACCAGAAGCAGCACCCGTTCACGAGCATAACGCAAAGCCCCTCGCCATATTTGAGGGAAGGAGGCAACCCGACCCCCGACGCTACCGCAAGCAGTGACATCTGCATGACAAAGACTTCAAAAATGTATACCAACAACGCCCCCCTGTCAAAGTCATTCAGGCGCCAAAATATCCTTGTACCACTCTAGTCAATTGCCTCACGATCTCGGTGACGTTGTTTGTCAGAGGAAATGCAGCGCGCCGTGTGCTGGTACCTGAGCTGCGACCGCTACTGGGAGGACACGGCGCCCTCGGCCCGCGCCTTCCCCTGGCCCCTTCTACTGGCCCTCGCCACCGGCCTCGCGCTAGCACTCTGCATGTGCTATTACATCATCTGGATTGTGTTTGAGTAAGTGTTGTCCGGCGACGAGATAGGCGGATGACATAGTTGCCATCGCGGCCGAATGGGTGAGACTGGCGCAGGAGCGTGGATTGGCACCAGTAAAGAGAGGCTTATGCCCAGGAGTGGGTGGTGGGTGTTAATTGGCACAATGATTTTTGTTAAGAAAACTGATGTCAAATTGTTTTTCGTCGTCGGTTTTAACTAATGTCTTCCTACAATTGCTGCCGTAAGTGAATATTGAGGCTCAAGTATCCTAGAACAGTGTAGCGGCCCTGGTTATTCAGTAGCCGCGTCTCTAGCGGTACAGTCAGCAACGAAAGTCGGTTACACTTCAGTTTTTTTGTCATGAGTGAACACAATCATAAAAAAAGAATAATTTTGTGTCAATTTAGAAGTATTGTTAACACTGTAAATTGTAAACCTACTTTCGTTGCTAACCGTACTCAGATGCTCATAGATGACCTATTTTTGTTTTGGGAAAGGTTGCCTTCTGTACAGACGTTTCTGATTAATTCAATGGTCCAACATCTTTACCGTCAAGACGTCGAAGATGAAGACTTCGACGAGCCCATCATACCGCAAAGAATTAGGTACAGACGTTACTTTACTATCCTATCTCCTTTCTTTGCCGAAATTGAATTATCAACAACTGTATAGTTCGGAGGAAGGCAGCGTAGCGGGCAGCGCATCGGTGTCGATGACGACGCATTCATCGCCGACGCGTGGCGAGCGCTTGGCGGCCGAGGAAGCCCTTTTAGACGACCCCGACCACGACGACCACTACATTTACGTCACCTACCCGCCTGAGCTCAAGCGCAGGCTGCTCGAGAGGTACGAAGCGAACAAAGTCACCCTTATCATATTGTCGCCATTTATAAGACAAACGCGTGTAGATTAGTAGGGCTATTATCTGTATACAGTTCTCAAAAAACTGCTAAATGATTTTTGTCATTTTTTGAGGTTTTATAAGTTTTACAGTGGTTCAATTGACGGCCATTTCCATATTTTTCATCAGTCTAATTATTTAATGAATCTAGATTAAAACTATAAACCTACTTTAATGTCTAATGTGTATCTCTGTCGGGAATTCAAGCTCAACTTACTGGACCAGCTAGACTCCCGTAAGCAGGCGCCTGTCTGCGGTAGATGGCTAGATGTGAGCCTATAGGAGTTAGATGGATTCGTGACATTTTACTTTATACGTAACTAGCTGCACCCCTCGGTTTCACCCGCATAAGCTTCGAACCCGTGGATTCCCATGGGATAAAAAGTAAAGTATTTTTCGTAAGCGATTACGATAAATTTGTTTCATCTTGACAGTTCAACAACATTCATTGCGTTATTTACGTTGTTGAGCAGATTTTTTTTTCTAACTTATGAAGCAATGGATTAGCAATTTGTTTCAAAACTATTCAAATTCCGATTGATTGTGTATAACGTAATTAGGGTCATGGTCTACCCATGTGCCAAATTTCATCCAACTCCGTTTAGCCGTTTTAGCGTGAAAGTATAATGCCCCAGCCGCATGTGCGTCTATCGTGACAGAGCAATGCGTGCCGAAGGATCGTATTTCGTATACTTTGCTCGCTAAAAAAATATCGCATTACAGTGGTCACATTAGCGGCTTCATAATTTTAACGAATTATCGTGCAATAATCCAAGATGGCTCTTCATTATTTCGAGAGAGCGTGTCGGAAACAACAGTCGAAATACGTCCCAACTAAAGCATTCTAAAGTGGTGAAGAGCACTCGCTCTTCACAACTTCCTAGTGCTTTGGCTTTAACTAACGCTAGTCCGACCACGCGCCACGCTTATTACTCGTACGTAGGTACCGCCACCACCCGGGAGATGAGTGCTACGCATCCTGAACTATCGCGACGATAACCGATAGTGGTTGGTCACATCTGCGTGTATCGTTTCACTGTGCGAAGCTTCGCCACTTAGACGCAGATGTGGCCCCAGCATAACAAACAAACATACAAAAAATCAAATCTTTTCTTTTTATAATATTAGTTTTATACGTAATTATCATGAAATATGTAGGTACGGGTTTTCAGAATTCTGTTGATACGCCAACGACTGAAACATTTATCTCGTGAACGAATTTCAGATAACATTAGCTCTAGAGATCCTTTAGTTACACTTACAACCGATAGAACTGTTTTATGGTTTTTAAAATAATATTAGAATGTTTATAAGTAAATTAATTGAGCGGTGGCGTTCCATGATCACTTGCCTTTTTTATTGTCTGTATGTTCATTAATTGAGGGAAACAAGATGTTTGAAAAATGACTACGTCTGTGACGGGCTTAAATTCTTTGGCACAAAGTAGTCAACAAGTGCTTTTTTGCTCAACTTTTTTCACCAGTCTCGGAAAAATATGAACAAGGTATCTCGATTCAGCGTATCTAGGAGATGATTTTTGAAAAAAAATATTGTTCCGCTCACAAAAATTGCAAGAGTTATACATAATCAATTTACTAAAAAAGGGGGTTTGGTTTTTTGCAAACATCTCAAAAACTAAGATGTTTTAAATAAAAAAAGAAGATTCAATTAGAGGTTTCCTAAAAGAAAGTCCCAACTTCCGCAATATTTATAATTTTCCCAGAGGGGTTAAAATACGGCCGAAAACGGGTACTCTGGGTCAGTGCCGGGAGCCCTCGCGGAGGGCTTATTTTAAACGTAGGTTTTGCTCAGCGAATACGGCATTATAAACCGTGAAAATAAAATCAGATGTAAATTTTAACAAGATTTATTAGTATATTCGTTGGTTTTAAAATCAAAGGATTTAATTATTTTTTTGTAATTTTTTGTTCACGGTAACAAATAAATTTCACTAAAAATTTAAAAGGTTGGAAACTACGTATAGCGACAAGACCCCCTGGAAACCCTATTTTACTTCGTTTTACAGTGTTTTAAAACACGGTTTTAAAAGTAATGCCGTTAACCGTCCGCGATGGTTAACTTTAGCGCAAACGTAATGCTGGCAACCCTCCCGGAGGGTTCACTTCCAATAGGTATGTATGGCGGCATCGCGTATGAATTCTATGAAAAGGGGGTGGAGACGAAAGTCATAAAAAAAACAGCCGAAACCAATGGCTTAACGTGCTTTCCGAGGCACGGAGGAGTCTCGGTATGTAATGACGGTCACCCATCCACGGACCAACCCCGGCAAGCGTAGGTTAACCAGATGGATCAACTCGTGCGGCTGTTAGCTTTTGCGGCTATTACTTAGCCATGAGCTCCTCGTGATTTTCATATTTATTTATTTATTATTTTTAATTACAACGGTTAAACACCAGTAACAGTAATTAATTAATTTCATAAGTGTTATATAAATTACAATTTCATCTGGATAGTTATGTACAGCGTTAATTAAATAAAGTTAAAAATACATTTCGTCAAATTATTACACACACATCCACATACATTTTACATTTAATATGTTTATATAATTTTTATTGAAGTGTCCGAACCCGAAATGGGTGTGGGTAGGTCGGTCGTTGGGAGTCGAACAGCACGGTCGTTCCAGGAGCGTGCTCAGTTCCAATTTTTTTTAAAGAAAAAGAAGAAGAAAAAACAATACATTTAGGGCGACGAGCTCTGCACTTATGGCAAGATCGCGTCGCTTGCCGGCGAAATCGAGTACTTAGTTGATACTGGTGTTTTTTATCTTTGGTACCTACCATGTGCTGTGACTTTACTAGTCGCTAAATAAATACAATAAAATAGTGGTAAAGTGAGGTGCCGACCTACGTGCGATCCTGATCTCACGCGAGCGTTCCAGAGCATACAAGGAACCCAAGCTAATCTGGTGAAATCTTTCCATATCTTTCAGGGCGTTGCTTCCCTCTGCAAAATCGGTATTTTATTTGATAGATTAAGGGACAACATCGCGAGCGCGCATTTGCAGTGGTGAAGTGCCAGGCGTTTGATGTCAAGCACACATTCAACTCTTATTTTCTAAGCTAATGTTATAAGATCATAACATTATGGCTTTAGATTTCGTACAAAATTATTTTCCCATAAAACTTCTGCAAGACCGCCTTAGTTTCGTCATTTTAAGTCACTAGTTTATTTGTAAAGGTTTAATTGGTTTTATGGGCTAAATAATGTATATATAACCCATCTTGATGATATAATGCGTGTGTGACAATTATGATAATATTTTGTGCTGTGTATACTGTTCCAAAATCGTTTTTGAGTTCGGGAGCCTTGTTTTGTGAGTGGTGCGTGGTGTTTTTACGGTCCCAGGCCTACGTGAAAGCGTAGATTGTGTAAAATACGACATACTTTGTTTTTTATCATTTACGATTTTTATTTATTATTTATTCAAACTGCTGTGTACCTACAGAGCCGCAGGGTGATGATTAATTAGGAGCATTCCTTGAAAAGGAGTTATACTCGAGCTAATTTAAAACAAATATGACGGGTGGCTATCGACTATTTAAAGTTTTATGGAAATTCACCGGGTCTCACCCAAAAACTGGTAATGTGAGAAATCTACTCAACCCTGGACTCTAATTTTATACTTATCATATAGGTGTCATAGAAATTTTATTCATAAAGAAAAAAACCCATACCCTTGTCCAGACCTGCTCGAACTACGACCGGTCGAAGGTATTGTTATACTTATTATTTATAACCATTGAAAAAACGCACCGCCTCTGATGGTTTTTTACGGGTTTTCTATTTACAAAAACAAGATCTCGGCAAAAATCTGATGCTGCAATGCTATTGGTTGATTAGCGTAGGTAAGCGTTACTAAGCGTCCGAGCGCTGCAAGCAGGAATAGTCCTTACGGGGTTTAGATATCGCGCCCGCGATAGTATGAACATAAAAACAAGAATTCGGGTGACGCGGGTCGGGATTTTTGTTGGGGTCTTATTAAATAATGGTGCCGAATAGTGCACATCATTTAGAACTATAATATTGCCTGCCTCGTTGGTCTAGTGGTGGCAAGCGCTACTGCTAAGCATGAGGTCCTTATTGGTTCGATGCCCGGGTCGGGCAAAGTGTTATTGGGTTTTTCTATCTGGAATTTCTCAGTAAATGCCCGGAGTCTGGATTTGTGCCCGGTTGATGGCAATAGGCTCGCCCCCTATTACATGGGACTTAAAACATAACTGGCGAAATGTGGGTGTATCTACTACAGGTGCACCTCTTTGCCCAGCCCTTCGGGGAAACAAGGCGTGATATTATGTTATGTTATAATATTTACAATCGCGCGCAATTTTTGCGAGCAGAACTTTATTTTTTTCATAAATCCTCTAAATATTATTCCGAATCGAATGACACCTTGCTCATATTTTTCCGACTGCAAAAAAACTCAACAAAAAAGCTCTTGTTGACTAGACCATACATATGACATGGCTATGATACGGCAAGTGTATTATAATCTGCTAAAAAATATCTACATTTCCCTGACTGTAAATATGCAGGATGGCGATTTACCCACCTGCATCCGTCAGTAGTTGGCTAAATCGCCACGATATACAAATACTATAATACTGTATTTGTATATCGTATCTATACTAATAATGATTCAAACTAACTAATGAAATCGCTCAAGTAATTAGTACCAATATGTAGGTAGGTAATAGGTACAGTAGTCCAGGCACCATATTTAGATCCTTATAAAAATTGTTTAGTCCCAGTCAGTTAACCTTTTTTTATATACAATTATGATGTATAGCTGTATACAAACAGTTCTATACCAAATGACTTAAAAATTGCCACATGAATAAAGTTGTGTGCAATTTTGTTTTTTAATATTTTAAATAGGTATGAAACATTAATTTTACTAATAACAGTTTATTGTTTTAGCTGCTACAATAGAACGACTCGCCTCTGAGATCCGCATCCATGCCATTGCGCCGCGCATGCATACTTTGTACCACTACAGTAGATTTAATACTTAGTTTTAGTGGCAACTTTAAGATTTTGTTATAGAGAAAACGCGTACGTGTTCTGTTCCTTGTATCAATAAGATCAAGGACTTGATTCTGAACACCGGTTTATTAAAATGATTTGAGACACATTGGTGATCTTAAGGACTAATTTAAACTATTTTACTTACACCTAAAATTGTGTTCAGAAAATACAATAATATAAGGTACAGAATCACATGAAAACTTTTACAAAATTTTCACGAATTTTTAACATAGTTTTTAGAAATCAATCATGAAAGAATCTCTCGTTTGATATTGTTGTAATATTATTTTATTTAAATTTAGTTGATAGTATTATTATTCCTTTAGATGTAGTTAGCTTGAAACAATTGGTGCCTAAACCTTTCCGTTTTATATTATGCCTACGTATAGTATTTGTTTTATCTTATAAATAGTTACTGATAATGCAATAAGAAATAATAACGTACATACGAATGATGTCGACATAATTATGATTATGTAATCGTAATAGAAACCAGCTAATCAAGAGAAATATTTTTATCCAAAATAACGCATTTTAACCCCCTGTTTGCTCTCTAGACCCAATATACATATTTTAAATATTTATATATTATTAATAGTCTTGACATAAAAAACCTAGTCTGTAAATAGTTTGTTAACTGAGTATTTTTCTTTCTTTTTTAAACATATTTATTTTTTATTCAACCATTGTGACTGTCCTATGCTAACTTACACATTGGGTTTATTGTTTTTTTAAAATAATTATTGTTTATACTATATATGATCTCGCGACCACTAGTTATTACACTTTCGTATTTTGGTTATTTTTTGTGTAATCTTAAACTAACATACATATTTACTTCCCTAACTTGCTAACTGTATAATATGAACTGCTTCTAAACTTCGCATACGTAAATGCTTGAAAGAGACTGAAGTAAAGCATTTTAATTATACTTTCAGATATTATAAACTCACTCATTTTAAGATAATCAAGAGCACACTTTCGTTTGTTTGTTTTAAAATATTTGTAATATAAAAGATTGTTAAATAAAATTCTTGATAAAAATTGTGTAATTATTTATTACAATGGATTGTACAAAATTGCCAGTCTTTATAATTCTTACATTTAAATATTTTATACAAATATGTGTAACGCATATTGTTGTAACGTTATTCCAAATAGTTTATGAGTGTGTACGAGTTGTTAGGTAAGTCACAGACAGAGCTATGTAGGGATTTTCCGATTACTATCGGGTTCAATCAGGCCTTTAGACAGTGGTGTCATATGCCTTCAGTTTACCGTACATACTCATAACCACGATGTTACATTACACCCGAAATTCCAGTCTAAACATTATCAATAAGCCAGTTAGTAGGTAAATGCATCCGCCGACATTCAAAAACTACTCTACCCAATAGAAATATAATTTAACTGAAATATTTACATTATGCTTAAATATTAGTTAGTTACTTATGT
The DNA here is from genome assembly GCA_963853775.1 of Xanthia togata. Lineage (NCBI taxonomy): Eukaryota > Metazoa > Arthropoda > Insecta > Lepidoptera > Noctuidae > Xanthia > Xanthia togata. Next base: position 19,334,465 of record OY970798.1, on the reverse strand, counting down.
TGTTCGTGGTTCACACGTATTTGACGCCTTTCCACACGGAGTTGCCTTCCATGACGCACTTGCAGCCGCAGCCGGTAGGACACGTGTCGTGTTGGGAGAACCTGTCGAGTTATACTAGTGAGAAATTGATCTTGTAATAATACCTAAGTCAATTTTTTCATCCTTGGTTAGGAATACGTCCTTATTCTATTTATCCAAAACCACTAAGTTTATTAATAATGATGGTGACAAAAAAAATAGGCTTCCTAAAATCATTATTTTAAGTACCTAAATAGCGAATGACGCGGTCAAATCCCTCATATTATTCACAGCGTCAGGTGCGTTAAATGAAAGTAGCTCACCAGTGCAGCATGTGCATGGCGTGGCCGGCGTGCGCGCAGTAGTGGCAGGCGGCGGCCAGGCCGCGCACGGGGCGCGCGCACACGGCGCAGCGCAGCGCCAGGCGCGCGCACGCCGCGCACACCGCGCCGCGCGCCGCCGCGCCGCAGCGCGCGCACTCCGCGGCCAGCTGCGGCCCGCGCCCGGGGGACGGGCCGCTCCCGTCCACTACTAGCTTCAGCACCTACCTCAATCGATCGGGTTGAGTTTCAATCCTCAGGGCTGATTGAACGCAACCAGCACATCTAAACTGCATTCGATAGCTTTCAGTATCAATATTCCCCAACAATGATGACACTGACAGCTTATAAACGTGGTTTAGATCAGTATCCGACCAAAACACGATTCTCAGCCGAAACCGTATCCTCGGCTCCTCTTCTAGTTTCGGCCGAACCGAAAGTTAGAAACTTAAGGATAAGGGCTGATTTTAATTTTGCAATTATCAATTTTTTTTATCCAAAGAAAGAAAATACTTCTAACAAATTTAGTGGGGAAAACTGTCAAAATTTAAAAAATCTGCCCTATTTAAATAAGGGCCTTAGCAGACACGCTACTGTTAGATTTTGCGATTAGCGATTTAGTCATTTTTTGGCAACAAAACGGCATCTCACGAACGCCAGTTTCGGTCGGGCCAAAAATTCAGTCACTTTTTGGCCGGAACCGAAACTGTGCTGTATTTTGGACGAAACTGGCCGAAACCGAAACTTCGGTTGGATACTAGTTTAGATGTGCTGATCGCGTTCAGTTTCATGAGTGAAATTCGCCCACAACCATTTATTACATTCCACAATGTGTACCTACTCAAGTTAAAAATGAGCTCTTTATAGACCCTGTCGGCCACAGCGAAATAGCAAGAGGGAGGAAGCTTTAAAAAAACCATTCCCTATAAAAACGGCCAAAAAATCAGTTCTGTTGTAGGGAGCCTCCCTTAAATATTTATTTATATATGCAACAGGAATACATCATCTGTGAAAATTTCAACTGTCTAACTATCACGGTTCATGAGATACAGCCTGGTGACAGACGGACTGACAGACAGACGGAGAGCGGAGTCTTAGTAATAGGGTCCCGTTTCACCCTTTGGGTACGGAACCCTAAAAACTTAACTTATCAGTCTTCTTAGCTGTATCTAATGTTATTAGGGTTCCGCAGAATGGTCGACTAAGATTATGCAGTTGGCGTCAAAAATATGGGAAAAAACATACTAGAAGTAAAAAAGGCGGGCTGGACATTGCACAACCCTCAGATGAATAACTATTAGCGGAACAATTTCCATCGCCTAATTATCAAAAATAACAAGAAAGTTTGGGCAGACAACATTCATAATTCTCTTGTCGTAAAAATGATGAAATTAAGCATAGGTACATTCCATGCAAAGCATTTACCAACTTCACTCACCTCAGTCTTCTTATAAATCAACTGCCAGCGGTGTAAGATGTCCGCGTAGACTCGTTTAAAGCAATGATACAGATGTACTGTGGCTTCATCGAGCACACACGACGAGGCTCGTTCAGACTTGGAGACGGTTGAGTCCGTGTAGAAGTTCTCGGCTTCTGAACACGAGTTGCTGCGGACGATCGGGAGCGTCCAGCCGTCCGCACTGATCTCGCTGTATTGATTCACTGTACTGTACGGGGATGTGCCATTACCCTACAATGGAGAATATATATTTTTTATACAGGTGTGATTTTAATACAGGCTGATTTTGTCATCTGTAATTCCACAATACAGGAGAAAGTCCTAGCGTGGGGCAACGATATAATATATATATATATATATATATAGGGGTGATTCTACCAAAAGTCTTTATATACAATGTATACACTGTTGGTGTACATATTTTAAATAAACAACTTTCTCAATGAATCGAAGAATCTAATTGTAAAAAATATATTAATTTTATCACACACAACCCATAGATGTTCTGCAGAGATAACCCACATTACAGAGTAGTTCCATTGCCTAGAATACTCACATAACTAGATGTGCTGATAGTGGACTGTGAACTAGAATTGCTGGTGTCATTGAACACAGAGAAAGCACATGCTAACATGGCCGCCATCTGCAGGTTCGACGCTTTCGCATAGTGAGATATTCTGTAACAAAGATGATAACGTTTTTTAAGATGTAAACTGAAACTTTTGAAATAATTATGAACTAAAAATAAATATTTATAGCATCTCAATCTACCATTACAGGGTTTACCCTAATGCGACAGGTAAGAACTTAAACTAATAACCTAAGCTATATACTTTCAATAACTAAATTATATAATTTTAAAAAAGTTAACAAAATAATTTTTATTTTATTAATTTAAAACATGGTTCTGTCTCTGTTATCTTCAAACGATTGACAGAATCAGAAGGTTTTAAATTCGTTTTACGCTAAACGCATTTACACAATTCACAAATCTTTATTGCATTCCATATTGCCCGTTCTTCTCCATAGGAACCTACTACGCTTTGGAATGGGCAACTAGCTTCGTCTTTCTGACTGACCGATCCCTTGACAATTCAAAAGTACCTGTAATTGTTTTTTTTTAAATAAAAGCTTTGAGTTTGAGTTTAATGTTGGTAAAATAGTTGGTAGGCTTAAAATTAATTAAACCATTATGGACCCTGTCGGACAGCATAGTAGGAGACAGGAGGAAGAGCGCGTATTTGTTTAAAGTATGAAATTGCCGATTTGTACTGAAAAATTGAAATTCGTTTCTTTTTATTTAACATATTTATTTAATCAAAATACACACACAACATCACGCCTTGTTTCCCCGAAGGGTTGGGCAGAGGTGTACCTGTAGTACACCCACATTTCGCCAGTTATGTTTTTTTAAGTCCCATGTAATAGGGGGCGAGCCTATTACCATCAACCGGGCACACTTCCAGAATCCGGGCTACTACTGAGAAATTCCTGTTGGAAAACCCCAATAATACTTTGCCCGACTTGGGAATCGAACCCAGGACCTCATGCTCAGCAGTAGCGCTTGCGACCACTAGACCAACGAGGCAGAAAAAAAACCATTACCTAAATAAATACCATTATTATATACATTGCTACCATCTAATAGGAAGGTCATTTATGCCTTTGCGATAGAACTCTAGTGATCTAGATTCGACAAACTGTGCTACCTCGAGAAGAAAACTTTTTTTCACGATGAAAATTGTCCAAATCACGAAAAAAATGGTAGACCGTTGGAGCAAGGTCTGGCAAATACGGAGGGTGACGAATGGTTTCTAATTGCAGTTCCTGTAGAGTTAAAACGGTTTCTCGTGCTGTATGAGGTCTCGCGTTATCATGGAGCAATAATGGTGAAGATCGATTCATGAGTCGGGGCTGTTTCACTGCTAGTTTTGCTATCATTGTTCGGAGTTCAGAGTTCTGCCGTTATTGCTTGACCAGATCGGAGAAAGCTATAGTGAATAACATAATGCCGTGACCACCAAACAGTTACCATCACCATTTTATTAGTAAGCTTTGCTTTAGGACACTGTTGCGGCGTTTGACCTGGGGTCACCCATTGCATTTTTCGCTTACGGTTATCGTAAAGAATCCCCTTTTCATCACATGTCGCAATTCGATCCAATATTCCTTCATTTCTGCATCGATTCAACAAGGCAACACGCGTTTGTTTCTGCAGATCAGTCAAATCATGAGGCACCCATTTCTCATATTTTTTTATTTTACTTATTTGACGCAAATGAGTCAATATTGTTGGTAAGGTAACGTTAAACCATGCCGCTAATTCCTGGGTAGTTTGGCTCGGATCGGCTTCCACCATCTCTTTCAATTCATTGTTATTCACATGTGTGGGCGGTCTTCCACGTGGTTCGTTCTTCAAATCAAAGTTTCCATCACGAAAGCGTTTAAGCCAAAATCGCACGGTGCGTTCATTAGCCCTCTCCAAACGTAACATTGATATTGCGAGCTGTTTCTGCCGCGTCAGTTCCGCGTCGGAACTCGTGTTCAAAAGTAACTCGAATTTTCGAAGTATCCATCTTTCTTGTCTAAGCTGAATAAAAAAACAACTGAAAGTCGATAATCGAATGTTGCACATTTTTTTAAATAAGAACTTCATAGGTACCATGTGAAAAAAGTTTCACTCAAAAATCTCAAACCATGACTTCTATGTCAATTCGAAGTACCTATTACACTAAAACGGCAATTTCATACTTTAATGCAGTGGCGTATTTTAAGACTTGGCGCTCCGGACCAATTTCAGCACCCCGCCTCGGATAGGTTAGGTTTTTTTCCATTCCTGCATATAATATAGATAGTATATGTGGTGCTTGTATCGAGAAAATCACCACTGAGTTAATGAATGAGTGAACTCACAGCGACTGCAGCAGGTTGCAGCACAGTGGGTGGCCGACCCAGCCCATGCTCTCCTCGCTGGACGCCAGGTGGTCACACACGCGTGCACGCAGCGACCGCGCGGTCAACGCAGCGAGGTTCCACGCGTGCGCTAGGTCGGTCTCGCCTTCTTCTGTTGCCAACTTCGCGTTTTTTTCGCACATTTCTGTAGAATATGTAATTTTTGAAAGAGGTTCATATCAGTGTAGATTCGACACAGGACAGGCAGCAGAGACGAATGTATATTTTGCCACCCGACTGTGCCGAATTGTGCCTAATCATGCGGACTGGAACAAGTGTGAATCACGACTAAAAACGCAAGCACCCAAAAAATAACGCAATTGGGAATCGGCGCCGTCAGCGAACTTCTTTCTGTAAATTTAACCTTATGAATCATTTAAATAAATATGATAGTAAATTTACCCTTATGAATCATTTAAATAAATATGATAGATAATACATACCAACAGGATTGTCAGCGTTGATGACATATTTCTCAGCGAGGTTCCGACTGAGCGGGAATAAGTTAGGGGCGGCGTACATGACGACGCGCGGCGCCATGCAGCCAGATATACTGCCGCGGCTACGCATGCTTCCCGCGCGGCGACCTTGCGCTTTCTACCGACAAAACATTTTATACAGGGTGGGCCATCTAGTGTTTTCAATTTGTATCGCCTATAAAAAAAACTACTGATTCTTTTTTAAAACTTCGGTTTCAAAGCGTTGAACGCTTTCATTGTCTCTGGATGGTTTGCGTAACATCTAGCCTTAATGGTTCCCCACAGAAAATAATCCAAAGGGCTCAAGTCACAGCTCCGAGGCGGCCAATTGACATCCACATTTCGGCTGATTATTCGATTTTCAAAAACAGTGCGCAAAAGATCGATGGTTACGTTGGCTGTGTTACATGTGGCCCCGTCTTGTTGAAGCAAATGTTGTTCATGTGATTCTCTTAAATTTTTGGAAACAAATTGCCATTGAAGAGATTCAAGTCGAAACAATTGAAAATGTACTGAAAAATTGGGTTGATCGGATAGGGTACTGCCAGTGCCGAGCCAGTCGTGGTATCATATGAATTATATTGTATTCCATTCTTAAATGACAAAGGACAAAGTTTAACCTTTCCATAAAACCAGAAATTTGACAAAATAATCAGTAGTTTTTTTTTTATAGCTGATACAAATTTGAAACATTTTCTCAGAAAACTTCACGGTAGAACAATTTATCGTTGTCCGTCCGTCCGTCAGTCCGTCTGTCAGTCTGTTAAGAACCTTTTTCTTTTACTATAACAAACTTACCCATCTATCTTGAAAATAGAACGTAGTAATTGAATTCGACGGATGACGATGATGCACCTGCGGAAAACCGGACGCGTTCGTCGGGGACGGCGTCGTGGTCGCGTGGGGCGACACAGAGTTATACCCAGTGGTGCCAAATAGTCCCGGAGTTAATGACAACGATGACATCGACCGCGGGGTCCCGGTCTCGTGTTTCAGGGACAGTCGCCGCGCATTCGGGGGACGGTTGAAGACAACTAGTGTGCTAACTCCGCACCACTTGGCCCCACAAGTTCGAGGGAATGGTATGCACGAGTCACCAGCGTTTTCACTCTCCGATTGACTTCTTTGACTTGATTTCATTGAGTCGGAATCGTCACTGGATTTCACTGGAATCTAGAATGTTATAAATACATGATGCTTTTCTAATATTTGCAATGTTGTGTATTTTTGCAATGATAAGTATTTAAATGTTAAAATAACTTAAGAATGCAGCTGTTTTTAACATTTCAGGCATGCATATTTTATGGCTTTTTTATTCAAAATTTTAGAACTTATTGCGAGGAAAAACAAAAGTAAGTAAATACCTCGTCAATTGATGTAGCTAACGTTTTCAAACAGTGCAACAGACATCTGTGCCCTTCTTTCTTCTTGCGGTAGGCAGTTCTATTGATAGCCTGTAGAATTTTGATAGTAGTGGGACTATCAACATTTGTTCCTGATAGCCAGGAGAACTTTGGTATAGTTTGTTCGGTAACGTTTCTCGGGAATGTGACTTGTAGGTTGGCGATGTAGCCGTTACGTTCGGAGTGTATCTGGCACGTCCGCGTCTCAATGTTCATGTCCGTTACTTCAATGTTCGCCATCTCACGAATAGATTCAAACTCCTCGTCGATCGACGTGTTCGTTTTGTGCGGGAGTTTGTTCTGAAATAATATTTTATGACTTTTGATGTTTTGGTAATTTTAAAGTCGGTTGCTTAGTTATAAATAATATAGTCAAGTCTACTCTGAATGAGTAGTGAAGCCAATGCAACAAGGTTTGCGCATTGCACGTTGGGCGGCATGACGCAAAACAACAGTAAGAATAGCCACTAAACTATTATTTAACAACATGTTTCAGAAAACTTGTGCTTGTCATGAGTTACATGTTGAAGAGTGAATACCGGACTTGCCTCTATAGCTGATTGAGGTAATAAACTTAACTTTTTACTCAAAACCCCTGGAGCACGTAGACATAGCTGTAATTAATGTGGTATGGTAGTCAAGAACTTTATATGATAACTGCTTATTAGAAATGTGAAATTAAATAACCATTGCATTCGGTATAATAGGTATTTTATCTGTCTATAACGGTCAAATTATCACCATCTGCGTTGGTGCACATTTGTGCTCGTTTTACGACATTTTGAATTAAACTGGCTCCAATTTGGTGATTTCTTGTTCAATGTTAGCTTTCAAGACTAACAAGATTTGTGGTTTATGTTGATAAACGGGGGATTTCAAAAAGCCCCAAACGAAGAAGTCTGGCGCCGGCGCCGTTAGAACTGGCGATCTGGCCAGCCAGTTCCAACCGCCAAAACGAGAGATTACACGGTCCAGAAATTTTTGTTTCCACAGATATATTTTACTAAAATACTTTTTTCAAGAGATCTCGGAAATCCTTACAACTGCTCATAGCTTTCCGCTCAGTAACTGAGTAGCCTCTCTGCTAGGAGTAGATATTAGTGTTGTGTGCTCATTGTTGCCGAGAACATATCGCGCAGATTGGCCTCCCCTAATATCTGGCCGCCCTAGGCCTGGGCCTAGTCGGCTTTAAGGCTAATACTACTGCTTACCAATGCAATATCTTGACCTTTGTTATCTCCCATAGACATATCGTTTGTAGACTCTGCTGTAGAAGCATAGCTAACATCTGAAATACAACAATTTTGCTTTAACTATAAATATTCGATTCCAGATGTGACATTTTGTGAAGATTTAACATGCTATTTCTCTTGTTCTGATTGCGATAACAATAATCAAACTAATAATGACATAACAGCTAAGAAAGATAATCAAATCTAGTATCTTGACTTGGCTCGGGAGGTTGTCGACATGTGGGATGTGGACTTAGCGATCATTGCGCCGATAGTCGTGACAGCCCATTGACCAACACCTGATGAGGTTCTCATTGGGCAGCTGGATCAAGGTTTTGATTCAGAAAGCGGTACTTCTGGACATAGCTCGCATTGTTAGGAAGTTCTTCTCTCTGGAGCCCTGATTGCCTGTAGCTTGGACCCTGTTCCCGATACCAATGGGATACTATTTTTAAATGTTTTTATATTTTTTTATTCTAATATTTAAATGTATATAATTAAATAGAAGAAATTAAATTACTAACTGTCACTATTGCTATCCTCATCATTTTCACCATCATCAGGAAGATAATGATTGCACATCTTTAACAAAGATGGGTGCATCGTCCAAACTCTGAGTGATTGATCTCGAGCCCATGTCACTAGTTGATAGTTGGATGGTGAGGTGTTTGGTCTCCACACCATGGTCTGGACTGTGTCAGTGTGACCTACCAGCCTGTGTGTTAGTGCCCCTCCTACCCAGATGCCAATGACTCCTGCCTGTTCTACTCTGGGCATTCCTCCCCAACCTACTCCTATGGTTAGTAAACCACTACCAAAAGGCGTGTATATTGCGCGCCACACAGGGAAGTTCGTCATGATCACATTCTCAGGTCTTCTTGCATTATTAATGTCAAAATATTTGATGCTGCCATCATGACTTGAAGTAACCAGTTGGTATTCATGGTGGGGACTCCAATCAACTCCATGGATTTTGCACAAATGTGCGGAAATATAGTAGATAGGTGCAGAAGGTTGGCGGTAATCCCAAATTTTGATGTCTCCATCATGGGCAGTAGCTACTATGTGGGTTGCTACTTTGTTCCATTGCACTTGTGAAGCACCAGCTGGAACCATTAAAAGTTACATATTACAAGTTATAGCTTTCCACATTGATATAAAAAAGAATCTATGCTTTTTGTTACTAAAATAGCCTTGTTGTAGTAATCCATAATGACATCAAGCATAGTAAAAATATAACAAACTTACCAACAGCACACAACGAGACTGATGGTTTCCTTGCATCCCTTAAATCCCACAAATGAGTGAATGTATCAATAGAGCATGTTGCAATCAAGTTGTGATCTTGTCTATGGAAGTGCGTGTCACTGACTACTCTAGTGTGTCCGCGGAGGGAACAGATGCAAGTTAGGTCATTGCCTCCGCGCCATTCATACACATCCACTCTTTGGTTACTCTGGAATATTTTTACACACTTATATACATTGTATATGATGAATTTTAGAACAGTAGGATAGCTTACAACTACTTCAGTAACATTAGCTACGCATTTAGTTAGCATTTGTTTGGTTCTAATTAAAGAGAGTACAAAGATAAAAGATATAAGTATGTGATGCATTTGTATGTAGATTCCAAAAATTATTAATGATTTTATTTTATTACAGATAAGCTGGTCACAATATTTTATTTTTATTTCATTTTTGTACGTACCGCGATTGCGCAAAGCTTCTGTCCATGGTAAGACTGGCACCACTCGGCGCCGGCCGCATCATACTTGCTGTGACGAGGGTACTTCTTCACGATATCCCCCGAGCCGTCGTCTTGCGTGAGCTGCTTGATCGCTAGCCATCGTCGCCCCGCTAATAGCACGTTGTTGCCCGAATAATCCACGGACATAGCCGTAGCTTGCAAGTCGCGATACTCCCATTTCATTATTTCTGAACTCCAGTGTATAGACATAATTACCTTATAAAAGTTATTATACTTATCCACCAATTAAAGTTATTGTATTATCGAAAACATAGTTTATTTATTTTTAACTTTTTGTCCTAAATCCCAAACAATATTGACAATTTTATTTGACATCTAAAGAAACAACAATCAGCTGGCCTGGCGATACGTTTCGTTTTAATGACGTGACGTGAGAATATTTTTATATGACGTTAATTTTTATTAAGATTTTGAGTAGTAAAATAACAATTTCGAGGAACTGGATATTGATTGAATAACTGATAATTGATTGATGAGATAAGTTTCAGATAATGAAAAAAAAATAGAAATAAAGGCTAAAGGCAAAAAGTTACGTTGAAAAGCTTTGATTTGTTCGTTTAAAATTTTGCATAGTATGAAATGTTATGCTACTTATTGCTCCTTTAGAAAAGTTCCATTGAAACAAAAACATAAGAAGTCAATGAAAAGTTCATATTAGAAATGATCTTTTCTAATAATAAGCAAAATTTTATATAGTAATATTTTCATGGATCATTACTAAATCATTTCGGGATAATTAAGTAGAAATTTGTTTTTAACATCAATCTTCTTCGCACAGAATAAATCAGATCAGCGTCCAGGTGAACAATTTTTTTTCCATATTTCTACTACACTGTTTTTCAAACGTATTAGCCTTATAAAACTATTATATAGCAACACTCGTGTATAAGTGTCATTCATAGATTATTATTGGTGTCAATTGTTTTTGTTTGCATACAAACCGGATAATTGAAAGTATTAGTGAATGGCTTCAACATTTCATGATATTCTGAATTGAAACTATATTTTAAATTTCTGAGCTAATATGAGATAAACAATAAACTGCTTAATTGACTATGGAAACTAAATCACCATGGCATTAATGTTACGAAGATTGCGACGAAGTTTTATCAGTAATTTAATTCCGCGCCTGTTTATCGGTTTAGTTGTGATTTACATTTATTGTGAATACTTAATTTATTATGTTACACAAATTCAGGTAACTCTTAGGTACATTTAAAAATAAATACGTTAAGATTTGACCAGCAAATATGACTTATTAATAATTCCAGTGCGGCTGGTCAACGTTAAGTAAAAAACCCACTGACGGTGTGGAGCCCGTGTATGCGATGGTTATAGCTGATACACACCTCCTTGGCTCCCGGAATGGACACTGGTTTGATAAGTGGCGGCGAGAGTGGCAGATGCATCGTGCATTTCAGTCAGCTATAACTCTACATAGTCCAGATGTTGTCTTTGTTTTAGGTATTTCTATTATTGAATTTTGCTTACTCAATTATTTACAATTACATAGTAAATTATAAACATCCGGGATATTCTTTGTGTCTTTTATAAATAACTAAGCTGTCTGAAAAAGAAGTGCTCTTGTAACAGCAAGACTGACAAGTTTCTGGTTACTGCTTTGGGCTAGGCTTGTAATCCTATTATAGTTTTTGTAGCTTTTTTATGGGAAAAACATTAAAAATGTATTGAATTTTTCTACCGGCTAATTAAGAAACTAAATAAACTATGCCAAGTGACTCATAGTTTTCTATTTTTGTGCTAAATGAAACATACTTAATTTACAATTTCTCTTTGCAATATTATTCCTGTAGACTGTTATATATTATTTCCAGGTGATCTCTTTGATGAGGGTCTATGGTGTCCTGAAAAAGAATTCAATGATAATGTTGAAAGATTTTATCAACTATTCAAAGTCCCTGATGGTACGGCAATGTACTCTGTTGTCGGCAACCATGACATTGGGTTCCATTACAGGTAAATAAACATATTAGATTATTTAATATATTTTAACAGCCAAATAAATGTTAATAAATTTTTGAAAATATGAAATATAAAAAGGAGAATTGGGATAGGTGCAATAAGAAACTGTGGGATAAATGAGCTGCAGCAGTCTTCATTAGTATATATTTCAAATCAATCAATCTGCCTAGATTTTTTCCAACTATGTTGGGCTGGCTACCAATCTAACCGGATTCAGCTGAATACCAGTATTTTACATGGAGCGACTGCCTATCTGACATCCACAACTGAGTAAATGGGTAATACAATACCTCTTGATAAGAGTACTGGTTGTCAGACTTTCGGGCTTCTGACAATGAACTATGAATGTCAGCCAGAATCAACGGCTTAACATGCTTTTCGAGGCATGGACCAACCTCGGCAAGTATAACTTAACCTGATTGGTCAACCCGTGCGGTTGTTATTACTTAGCCACAAGCTCCTCATTAGTATCTATTTCATATCCATTTAAAATATTATGTAACCAACCTATTTGTCCCTGAAGTAATAGATATGAGAAATGATAATATAATTATTGTTACTAGTATCATTTTATTACTATAGTACTAATGTAAGGGCGTGTCAGACTCTTACTGACTAAAACCCACCCGTGTTCCTTCTGTTGCCTGTGCAATGCCAGGGGGCCACGGTATCACTTTCGGACTTTCCCGCAACCCCGGCAGGCAATGGTCTCATCGGACCCCTTCACTCGCTGACATCTCTTTGAGGCGCGCGTGGAACACAACGCGCCGTCGACCCGGGCTTGGTCCTTAAGGGACGGCGAGCTACCCATTGCTCACCGTCCGCAAGCCCGCGCCTAGGGTGGCCGGGAATCGGCAATTGATTCCCGACGACCAGGGCGTCTCCTCCTGCGGCGGCTAGGGACGTGAGGGCGCGAAATTTGCCTCTCCCTCACGCGTTCCGCCTCCTCCTTCGCGAGCATTACTGCTTCGCAGAAGGAGGTGACGGCCTCCCATGCCCTCTCGCTCCGTATCATGGCCTGGACCAGGGCCTAATTGGCCTTGGGCGTTTTGCTGGGACACCGGCATCCTCTCAATGAAAGGGGTGGGCCGTAATCAACCATGCATTTTTAGAGCAGTGGTGATGAAATATTACGCAAAGTAAAGAGCTTGTCTGGGTTCGAACCTACGACCTGCAGCTCATAATTAGCGGCCGTTACCAGTGGTCCACCAGTGCTCCTAATTAATGATGATATGATTCCATTATTCATTACTCCTTGTGACACGTCGGTTTCATAGAAATACATAGAAATCTGTTGTGTCACGGCGACACGTCGCCTGCTGTTGCCGACTGCGGTCGCCGCCTGAAGTCGGGTACGGAATTGTACCTTAATCGCCCATAACTGTCGACTTACCTTATAAATGAACTGCAGTATGTTCAAAGGATAACGCCGCAGCTAGTGAAAAGGTTCGAGACTCGGCTAAAGTCGCCCCCCGTGCAGTTAGTCAGCATCCGCGGGAATCATTTTGTCCTTATCAACTCTATGGCGATGGAAGGAGACGGGTGCACACTGTGTGCTCGCACTGTTGCCCAAATAGCCAATATATCAAGTAAGTTATGATTCAACAACTTTGTTAGTTACGTCTTGTGATTATTGGGTTCCTACTGCTACTGCTGTGATTTTAGGCAGGCTTGTTTTTGTATATTAGAACTTTGCATGAAAGACACGCACGGAAGCATAGTTGGTCGATGCTTTATATCCCGCTGAGGCTCTGTTTTTTCAATAACCTAATAATATATATATTTTTTAATAATAATAAACCTGCTGCGTGCCGTCACCCTACTCTCTCTTATGATGCTTTGTAAATAACAATTTGAACATTTATGATTTTTATTTACCCTAACAGATATATTAAAATGCAGCAGTGGATCAAGTCTATGCAAAGGCAAGAAGAAGTTGGAAAGATATAGCAGACCAATTATTATGCAGGTGAGTGTTTACGAAAAAATAACAAGTTTCGATCACAACGTCGCTATTTTTAAATTGTCCAGGAAAAGAATAAAAATCTTGAACTTGATTTGTTGAATATACTTATTAGTTATTCAAATGATAACCAATTCGTGTATATTTCACTACCTAAAATGTAATATTAATTAACAATAAAAACACTTTTCAGCACTACCCTCTATACAGAGAATCAGATAGCGGTTGCACGGAGCCAGACGCGGCTCCTCTGCCTGAAAGGAACAGTTTGTTCGAGGAGCGTTGGGACTGCCTCTCTAAGGAATCCACGGAGTATTTAGTAGAAAGCCTGCGCCCGCGCACCGCGTTCGGCGCGCACACGCATCACAGCTGCGTCGTCAGACATAGCTTCGTGCCTACTCCTGATCATAAAATCGAGTTCGTTGAATACACGGTACCTTCCTTTTCGTGGAGAAATAGACTAGACCCCAAGTATTATTTGGTAAGTGTTGTTTTATCAAGTTGGTCTTAGGTAATAGGGTAATAGGTAAAACGGGCTGGTATCCGCAACTCCACGTCAAAGCGCGTATTTTGCGTACGGGTGGGAAAAATCGGTTATTCGATCCACCCCAGCTCCTCAAAGAAAGCCAGCAACGCCTTTCCTTTATTAATGGCAATCTCGCGTAGGGTACCTGGGTTACCGAAGTACTTTGCCCTGTAAGTGGAGACCACCGGGCAGTTTAACAGCACATGAGCTGCTGTCTCGTCGTTCTCCATGCAGGCCCTGCATAGCGGACTGTCTGTGACTCCTATGACAAAGAGGTGTTTATTAAATGACCCATGGCCAGTTATAGCTGCTGTTACCGTACGCAGCTGTTGTTTAGTTAGTCGAAGAACCCTTCTCGTGAGGCGGCCATCGATTGAAGGGAGTGCCTCCTTAGCCTGCCTGCACTCGCTTTGGTCCGACCATAGTTTGTGATGCTGATCCCTAGTTCGTTTCCTTACCATAGTGCGTAGATAACCGAAGGGGAGTGGCACGATGGGTTCGGGGCTCCCTGGTGCCATCCCCTTCTGGCAAGTTCGTCGGCAGCATCGTTACCCAGCGAAGCGCTGTGTCCTTTGATCCATTGAATAGTAATTTTATTGAGGTCACCCACCTGGTTAAGGTGATGGTGGCACTCGTATATCAGCCCAGAGTCCACAGTGTGACTGTTCAGCGCTTGCAAAACAGCCATGCTGTCTGAGAGTATACTTATCGAGTGGTCCTTAACTTCCCTAGCCAGAATGGCTGAAGCGGCGAAACAAATACCCATGGATTCGGCCTGGAACACTGTGTTATGGACTCCCAATGGTGTAGCTATGTGGATGTTGAAGTCCTCCGAGAAGACTCCAGCACCTGTGCCACTACCTGTTTTGGATCGATCCGTGAAGATGCGCCAGCTCTGTTGGGCGCAAGCTCTCACATCGGCTATCCTCGTGAAGTTGGATTCTGTATTTTTTATCAAAGATAAATTGTTTGGGTACCCGGTCATTTATGGCTTTCGCAATGTGGAACTCCTTGTAGAGTCCCTCAAGCAGCGCGGTGTGTTGTGTATCTCTTTTACCCCAGAGATTTGCTGCATTTAGGCGCACTGCCGACATCGTCGCTTCCTGCTGTATGAACAGGTTTAGCGGTGGTAGTCCCAGCAAGGCTTCCATTGCAGCAGTCGGAGTAGTCCTCATGCAGCCTGTGGTTGCCATGCAGGCCAGTTTTTGCATGCGTTAAAGTTTGTTGGAGACCAGCTCGGTGCGGGGCCACCAGACCACGGCCGCGTAGGCCATCATGTGGCGGATCACTGCTGTGTACAGTCATAGTATTATTTTGGGGGATAGGCCCCACTTCTTACCTATCATTTTCCTGCACTGCCAGAAGGTGATGCAGGCCCTGTTTAGCTTATTGTCTAAATTACTACTCCAGTTTAACTTACTTTCTTGTTGTGTGTTCTTAAGTGACCCCGAGGTACTTGACTTCGTTGGCTAATTGGAGCTCTGTATCGAACAGTTTGGGCAGGCGGAAAGGGCCCATAGCTCGTTTGTGGGTAAACATGACTAGTTCGGTTTTAGTGGGGTTCACCGATAGATCAAATCGGTTGGCGTTGAGTTTGGTGATGATAAGATAAGATAAGATATTTATTTCTTGTAACACTACAATAGATTTGCACGGTCTTAAAATAAAATTCAGGATCAGGATCTACATGTTTTGCCTTTTATGGCGTAGAAAAAAAATTTTTGGTCAAGTTAACCTGTAAACGATATCCGGCTGTCGAAGGACCAAAATGTAAACGACCAGCTTATATCGTTTGAAGGGGGCGGTTTGTTGTAAGGTTTGGCACAGTAGAAAAACCACAAGCAGCTAATGTAACAAATCCACGTATATTGCACATAAAACACACACACACAATATATTTAAAATACACAACAGTAATACAGACAAAGGTTAGAGCTAGATGTAATCCGAATTTAATTGAATTTATTCAGCACGAATTTATACCTCAAGTAGCGAGATGTTTGTAGGAACGAAGTTAAAGCTCAACTGACTAAGAATCTGAGACTTTCTAAGAGAGTACTAGGCAACTAGTACTAGGCAACTACAATTGTAAAATCAGACCCGATACCTTAAGTAGATTTTTACTATAGGGCAAGTAGCGGGTACCATTTGTGCAAACACAATAATTTGCTCCTATACAACAGGGCAGTTCGCTATTCAGGGACGCGACAGAGGGTCGGGGTATAGCTGGGTATTTCCCATTTTGCTATGACGAGGGTGTTTACACGAATGAGGGAGGCAGGGTTGCGCAGGTGCAAGTTATGACATGATAATTACTTCTAGAACAATGGATTACGTAATTATAAACACAGATAGGTATTCTCATTGTTTTAAATAGGTATTCAGGTGGGAAATAGTCTAGTCAGTGTTGTAGTCATAATCAAAACATTGTATTATGACTGACAACGGAGTTATATACCTTTTATTACATAAGGACAGGTAAACAAGAGAAAATAAGGTATTTTTAGTTACCTGTAGACACGGACAAATGTCTAACACATCTTTTAGTTAAGTCGGTGTCTATAGGTACATTGGTTATTGCTAGAGACCTGATTTTGTGTCAGGAATCTTTGATTTTAATAGACTTTCTTGTTCTAACTTGTCGGATCATTTATTCGAAACATTCTATATTAGTTGACATGTTAGAACTGGGCCAAAACTTTCCAGATTTGATGCTACCTACTGGACTTCATGTCCCGACTTGATTAATATCCACACATGATTCGACTTGATACTATTTTAACATGTGCAGATGTACTTACTAACAATAATCAGTTTATTAGGTAGGTATTTAGTGTGCTTCCTTAACATTCCACCCCCTGTAAAAGGGTTCCGCCGCATTACACATGGACGGTGGGAAGCACAATTAACTTAACAATGGGCCGACGCAGGACCCCATTCATTGTTCTTACGTCAGCTACACGGATTATCCCGTCACTTCCGTGATACACATTTTTGACTATTCCTTTAGTCCACTCACTTCGGTTTTTGGTGTTATCTACGATAACCACTACGTCGTTGACACTCACATTTGGTACGTTATTTGTCCACTTTTCTCGACGTTGTAGAGTAGGTAGGTACTCCCGTAGCCACCGACGCCAGAACATGTCGGCGAGCGCGTTCACACGCCGCCACTGACAGCGGGAGTCGACGTCCTCGATGTCTCCCGGCGCGAACGGAGTGCTCCCGGACGCAGTGCCAAGGAGTAGGTGGTTCGGCGTCAGGACCACGGGCTGGTTGTTGTCATCGTAGACGTAGCTGAGAGGCCGGCTATTTATGATGAGCTCGGCCTCTGTGAGGAGGGTGTAAAGGACCTCCTCACGTGGGGCACGCTCCCTGAGCGTACTTCGTAGTGCGTTCTTCACTGAAGCTATTATCCTGGCACAACCTTGTGAGATGGTTGTGAGCTTCCTCTTGATCGCGCTGCTGTAGTTCTTATGTTGGCCGACGCTTACGACATCGGCCGACAACGATGAGCCGTGACGCGTTTCCTACGCGCCCACGACGTGTAGCGCTCGTAGCTGAGAAGTGGCGCCGCACGGTAGGCGTGCGCCGGCGTCGCTGCCGTAGAGTGGACCCGCTGAATGCGCTCCAAGTCCACTTCTGCTGACTCAGCCTCTCGACACACCGGCCTCCGCTCCTGTGGAACACATAAAAACGGGGGGCCGCACAGCCACGCCGTATGGTTCTCGGGCCAAGACGACCTGGTTGCTTTGCCCGCGGGGTCGTCCGTGGAAGGAACCCGGTGCCAGTTGCCTCGGTCCGATAGTCTAGCTAATAAGGCTGGTTGTAAATCATGCCTTGTAATTGAGACTACTTTTTGTGGGGCTACGCGAGCCCTACCTAACATCGTCACTGACGCTTGGTTACTATCTCGGTAGCCCACTGGGTACGCGACCGCTGCGCATGTTTGTTCGCTTGCGTCGCTAAACATTTGTAAATCTAGATCTAGATCCTTGTCTAGATCTAGCCCATACAACCCTGGTATTTTTGTATGTTCCAGGCGAAGCAGGTTATTAAGCCGAGCGAAACAAGTCTCGGCTTCCTTTTCTTGAAAAGGTAATAATAATAATAGGTCGGGTCCGGTCAAAAGGTTACCGTTATAATTGGTAGGTATTATGTTGTTATGTTTCCGTAACAAACCTACTGCCCACTGTGATTCATCTGGTACACGGTGGTTAGTTTTATCCGGTATTTCTAAGGCCCTTTCATCTGATTGGATTTTACGTACGTTCTCAGAAATACCTATCGCTTCTAGCTCGAATTGCGATTTAACTGGGTCATGCAGGTCAGGCAGGGAAACTGCCATACAGTTAATTTGTTCGCCTTTTAAATTGTTATGGCCGAACGGACCATGTATGACCCAACCTAACTCGGTAAGGGAGGCAACTGGTTTACCGGGTTTTCCTTGACGGACGTCCCGGCCTACAACTAGCTGCCAATTGTCCTGCCCGATCAATACTAGCGGTTTGGCGCCCCTCATTTCCACGCATCCCAGGTCGCGGAGGTGGGCGTTGTCGTTAAGCATTGCGGTAGAGACGGTTTGAGAAGGCAAGTTTAAATCACGTATAGTGCGACATTTAATGTTGTGGCACTGTCCGTTTGGCCCTTTGACCTTTACTTCAACCGCTCGCGACGTTGGGTCAGTGATCTCGTGACCGCCCGCGGTCTTTAATGAAAGAGGTATGCTTGGCCCTTTCAAGTCGGTAGCGATCGAGCTGTCGATCAATGAAATTGTCGCCCCTCCATCGAGTATCGCGTAACAATGACTATTGTTGTCTTTGTCATGACACAATTCTATTGGCAGTATTTTTAAAAGCGCAGAAGCATTCCATTCACCGATGTTTGTAGCAGTTTCGGGCTTATCTTTATGCTTATCGCTCGCATCGTATTGCTTATCGGCGTGCAATAATAGATGGTGGGAAAAACCGCATTTTTTGCATTTATCGGCGCGGCAAAACCTTTTGTTGTGTTTGTTTACTATACATTTGAAACACGTGTTTAATTCTTTTACGATGTTCCATCGCTGTTGAACTGTCATTTTATTAAAGGTGTCGCATTTTTCTATAGCATGTTCACCTTGACATATGATACATTTCTTAGGTACCGAGCTAAACTCATCACTTTGTGTATTTATCTTATGAGTCAGCTGTGGCCTACTGAATAGTTGACGCGCGGTATTCATGGGTCGTTGACCGGAGACTTGTTTCTGTTGCCTAATTGGGGTTTTAGAAGCACTGTGTTCTATTAAAGATGGCTGTAAATAATACGACGTTGTATGCGTTAATTGTATTAAAAAGTGAGATAAGTATTCTAGGTTAGGTGAGACTCTTAGGTCCACCCCCTGCACGTTATCTAACCCCATGGCAAAGTCTCCGTATCGCGCGCGTTGTATAGGAGTTAGCTTGTTTAATAGCTCGCTAACTAGTTGTGGATTGTTAAGATAGCCGTCAGCTTTAATATTTTTAAGTAGGGCTACTACATTTCGCACGGTTGACGAGAACTTTCTAAGCTCGCGGCAGCTTTCCGATATTCTAGGTAGGTCCCTAATCTTTTGTAACGCGCTTTGTAATATTAAAGTCGGGTGACCATATTCTTGATCGAGCGCGTTCACTATGTCGTTGGGATCCGTACCTGAACTTAATAAATCCTCCACTGAGGTTCTAGCTTCGCCGTGTAAAGACGTTCTAAGCCGGGCTAAGTTCTCGTGAACTTTATAACTATACTCTTGAGTGGTATCCCAGTACATATTTTTGTAACATATCCACTCGGATGGATTACCACTAAAATGTGGTAATTCGTACGCCTGTCGCGGTACCGGTCGCGGTCTCCCCATACTGGTTATTGCCTCTGCCAGCCTATCTAACGCGTGTTCCCTTTCAACCGAAGACTCCCGCCGTCTTTCTTTAACATCATCTCCGTACTTCAACTGCCGCTGTGAATCCGACTCGGGTATCAAAACACGAGGTCCACTTGCGGCCGGAGTGGTAAAGACGGGGTTATTGGTCGGTAATCGGGACGTAACTCTCTCGGTAGGCATCGGTGTATACGTCCGTGCCTTAGGTATCGTACTCGAATACGGTACCGGCACGGTTGTACCTAGTATGTGCGACACATTATTACGGTATGTAGTCGGATCAAGCGTACTTACGGTTTGTGAATAACTCACGGTAGGGATCCGGGGCGCGGCCACTTCCATGGGCCTGCGCTCCGCAGACGGGGTACACAACACTGCATCCGGTTGACGCAACACTGTACTCGATTGCCGTAAAACACTAACTGGATTACGCAACACTGTTTCCTGTTGGCCAACTTGCGGCGTCGTATCTATCCACTGGTCGACCCGCTGTGCTGTACCCACGTCTGACTTGGAGACGTCGTCGTCGCTCTCGGTAGCTGCCTCTATCTCGGCAATGTCGGCCTCCACTCTTTTCCTGAGGAGGTTTTCTTTTAGCTGGACTAGTTCCTTTTCGGCCTCCACTCTGAGGCGGTTTTCGCTTAGCTTCGATTTTAACTCGACTAGTTCCTTTTCGGCCTCGTATTCGATTCTCTTTCTTAAGAAATCGACACTCTTGCGGCTACTTCTGGATGACGCTCTGCTTCGCGGCGATTTCCGGCGATCCCTTGGTGTCTGTGCTCCTAGGTGTCCCTCTGACGTGCTTAAATCGCTGTAGTCGATTACTCGGCCACCCGTCAGAGGAATGTTGAGTGCAGACGTTGATGCCATGGTCGGCGCCACAGACGGCAAACCTGGTCCCCTATCGGACTGCAACCCGGTGTCCGTTGTGATGTCATCCTTGCGTGCTTCTTTCTGTTCGGCTAGCTTCCTTAGCTTGCTGCGTGTTGTGATGGAGCCCTGCTGACTCATGATTACTTGGAACCTTATCCGGCTCGAAGGACCAAAATGTAAACGATATCCGGCTGTCGAATGACCAAAATGTAAACGACCAGCTTATGTCGTTTGAAGGGGGCGGTTTGTTGTAAGGTTTGGCACAGTAGAAAAACCACAAGCAGCTAATGTAACAAATCCACGTATATTGCACATAAAACACACACACACAATATATTTAAAATACACAACAGTAATACAGACAAAGGTTAGAGCTAGATGTAATCCGAATTTAATTGAATTTATTCAGCACGAATTTATACCTCAAGTAGCGAGATGTTTGTAGGAACGAAGTTAAAGCTCAACTGACTAAGAATCTGAGACTTTCTAAGAGAGTACTAGGCAACTAGTACTAGGCAACTACAATTGTAAAATCAGACCCGATACCTTAAGTAGATTTTTACTATAGGGCAAGTAGCGGGTACCATTTGTGCAAACACAATAATTTGCTCCTATACAACAGGGCAGTTCGCTATTCAGGGACGCGACAGAGGGTCGGGGTATAGCTGGGTATTTCCCATTTTGCTATGACGAGGGTGTTTACACGAATGAGGGAGGCAGGGTTGCGCAGGTGCAAGTTATGACATGATAATTACTTCTAGAACAATGGATTACGTAATTATAAACACAGATAGGTATTCTCATTGTTTTAAATAGGTATTCAGGTGGGAAATAGTCTAGTCAGTGTTGTAGTCATAATCAAAACATTGTATTATGACTGACAACGGAGTTATATACCTTTTATTACATAAGGACAGGTAAACAAGAGAAAATAAGGTATTTTTAGTTACCTGTAGACACGGACAAATGTCTAACACATCTTTTAGTTAAGTCGGTGTCTATAGGTACATTGGTTATTGCTAGAGACCTGATTTTGTGTCAGGAATCTTTGATTTTAATAGACTTTCTTGTTCTAACTTGTCGGATCATTTATTCGAAACATTCTATATTAGTTGACATGTTAGAACTGGGCCAAAACTTTCCAGATTTGATGCTACCTACTGGACTTCATGTCCCGACTTGATTAATATCCACACATGATTCGACTTGATACTATTTTAACATGTGCAGATGTACTTACTAACAATAATCAGTTTATTAGGTAGGTATTTAGTGTGCTTCCTTAACATAACCATTTAAATTTATACATAACAAAACGAGAATAAAAAGAATAATAATAATTTAACCTACTGTCGCGCAGTCGGTTCAGAACATAATTTATATGAAACTTTAAAACTAGTACAAAAAAGTATTACATTTTTTACGTCGAAGAAATGTCATAAAAATAGGAACTAAGTACGATCATTTAAAAATTCTGTTAGGCTATAATAACATTTGGCTATCAAGTATTTTTTTAAATGTAGTTTAAATAGGGTTGTGGGCATTTGTCTAATGGGCTTAGGGATTTTATTGTAAATAAGAGATATAAGATGAGGTCATTAATCACCAGATTCCATAGAAGGGGGTACAGCACCCCTCCCTGGGGGCAGCCTCTGGCTATCATGGCCAGCTGCTGCTCGTCCTCAAGGCGAACCACTCGCTTGCTTAGCATATTCGTAATCCAGTCCGTTAGTACCTGTTCTACTCCATCTCTGGAGAGGGCACTGCTAATGCTGGAGAAGTTAGTTTTGTCAAAGGCACCTTCGATGTCTATAAAAGTGCCTAAGCAGGTGCCTTTTTAATGAATCGCTTCCTCTATCTGGCTGACCTAGATGAAGAGCAGATTTGGTCGACTTACCTGAGCTGTATGCATGCTGATTACCATGCAGCGGTATTGTTATCAGAGCGCCGTCCCTCAGTTCCCTATCGCAAAGCCTTTCCAGAGTCTATATTAGAAACGAGGTCAGGCTGATTGGCCGGTGGGATTTGGCGTTTGTGTAGTCACCCTTACCTGGCTTTTGGATGAATATGACTCACTTCCCTCCATCCTTTGGGAACGTATCTAAAGGCCAGGCACGCTCTCATTAAGGGCAACAGTCTCGTTGCTACAGCAGCTCCCCCCCCACTGTAATAAGGCGGGGAACACACCGTCTGGACCAGCTGCCTTAAAAGGATGGAAGCTCCGGATGGCCCATTGGAGTTTCTCCAATGTGATCACCCTGTGTGTGTAACGCCAATCATTTTCTGATGGTGTTTGAGTTTCATCTTGCCAGTCGATTACCTCTGCGAAACCGCAACCTGGGAAGTGAGTCTCAATCAGGACGCGTCTTGTTTCTTCAGGTGACGTCGTGAATGTGTTATTCGGTTTGCGGAGGGTGGTGGGTGTTCCCAGGTGTATTCTGTTGCGCCAGCACCTTCCTTACCCTGTTTGCTTGCTGACAAGATTCAATGCTGCCGCAGAACTTGCGCCATCCCGAAGTGCTCCTGAATCTGATGCATTTTTTGTAGCTGGATTTGGCCGCATAGTAATTGTCCCAGTCCTCATCCGCACATGTGTTCATGGCTCTATTCCGAGCAGTTCTTACCTTGCTGTGCTTGCGTTCCAGATTAGCGCCCCACCAGGGTTGTTTACCCGGTGTGTTCCGCGGCGTGATCTCTGGGCATGCAGTCTGACAGCTGTCTATGATTGCCTTAGTAAGATGGCTTACTTGTATTTCAATCTGTGTCGGGTCCGTACATGTCGACGGGTTGTTTATTGTCGCAAGCTTGCAATCAAGGTTGCGTGTGTAGGTGGCTCGATCCGTATTACGCGGGTAGCGTCGTGGTGGTGTAGGTGGCACACAGACCTGGATGTCGAAGCGGATCCATCTGTGATCAGAGCAGGAGGCCTCTTTGGATACCTGCCACCCGGTGATGATTTCCGCCGCGCTCTCTGTTGCCAGACTAGAGTGAGATCAATGTTTAGGAGTCCTAGTTTATGATTTTGTATTTATAGTTATCATGAAATTGTAAACTTTTGAATAATAAATTGAAATTTAATTGAAATTGAATGATTGTGCGGCTTCGCCTGGTTTGAATGTTGGTTCGGAGCCAGTGTTTAGTAGGGATAGGTTAGTCGAGAATAAGTAGTCAACCAAGGCCTTACCCCTCTCATTTTGCGTGTCCATACCCCACAGTTGGTGGTGTGCATTTGCGTCGGCCCCGATGATGACCTCGAACCCACACCTCTCGCAATGGCTCACGAGACGTGCGAGGTCATGGGGAGGCGACGCCTCCGCCTCGGGCATGTAGGCCGAGACGAAAACGATCACCACCTCTATGGCATCGTCGCGCTGTATAAGCAGCTTAGCTGCAGAGACATCTCTGCTACAGAAGTTAGTTAAGAGCTGTGTTTTAAGGTTACCTGTGACATAGATACACGACCTGGGGTGAACGTGATCTGAGGTAAATAGGAGCTTACCGCCAAGATTGGAGAGTCCCTGTATGCGGCCTGCCCTAATCCACGGCTCCTGGATTAAGGCTATGGCAGTGTGTTGTACATCCAGCCACTTGGCGTCGCGGTCTGAGTGTGGTGGAGGTTTGCCTGGAGGACTCTACAGGCCGACGAAAGGGACGCCATCGCTGGTCGAACCCTCTTCGTCCCCCCCCAAGTCTGAGCCCAGCAAACAGGTTGCCCTCGTCAAAGCCGTTCTCTCCCGGGCCCGAAGCCGGGGACAGAATCATGTCGTCCAGCTCCTCGCCCAAAGAGGGGACGGCACTCACGGTGGCGGTGGCAGGGGTGGCCGACTCTGCAGCAGTAGGTTCAGCCGCGGATGCTTCCGGGTTGTCTGAGGGGGGAGTGGACTCCCCTGCATGTGCCTGCGGCAGTTGTTTCGTCGCCTCGCAGATGGTTCGCGTGGCAGGGTCCCAACCCTGTGGAACGTCGGTGAACCTACCGTTCCGACCCTGGAATTTCACGTACACCGCCCCTAAACCAATAGAGAGGTGGCGTCCGGCCTCCATCAGAGTCGGGATTTGGTCCACTGGGACACCGACCACTATGAACCACGCCGAGGCTTGCTTATCCGCGTGCAGCAGTACCCACCGCTTGATGTCCACCCAAGGGTTCTGGTAGCTGAGAGCGCGACCAATGTTTGTCGACTCTCCGTAGACCCTGCTCATCAGGGACCACGATGCCACACTGTGCACGCTTCTGAATCTCCGACTGACTCACGACGACTAGCGAGGTGCTAGTTGAGAGAGCCAGGCCGGTGACTGTCTTCCTTAGCCAGGCTAAGGTGTGGTCGTTACCGCACCACAGTTTGATGACCTCCCGGCGAACAGCGACTTGGCGTTGAAAGTTGGCCCTGGGGTGTCATGTATAGGGGAGCAGGCCTCAATGATGATCTGCTTCTGGATAGCAGCGAGTACCTGGTCCGATACGTCCTTGCTGAGGATCCCCGTGCGGTCGCAGGTGATCGCGACGTCTAGGGTTGCGCTGGCAGCTTGGGCGTAGCTTCTTTGGTCGACCCTATTGGATTGATCAAGACGCGGCCGCTTATGTTCTCCACGAAGTGTCAAGGTCTCGTTGAGAGCTCGCTTGGCCGCGGCCTGATCCTTCCAATCGGGTCGCTGTGTCTTTTTACCTTCAGCTGGTTTCTCCGCAGCGCTGGTTGACGGTTGACTGGGCGCTGGCCGGCCTCTGCCTGTGACCGCTTACCGGCGGAGAAATTCAGCTGGCCGCCCGTCGATTTTGCTGAGCTAGCAGTGGTTTGCGTCTTGCGGGAGCCTTTTCCAGGCTTCCGCAGTGCTTGACGGCGCTCCTTCCTCGTCAGCCTTTCCCTCTTTTTGCCCTGTAACGGGGCAGTGGTTGGACCTGAAGGGTCGGTGCAAGGGCCAAGGGCTTGTTTGCCAGGCGCGCGAAAACGCGTCCTCGATGCAGCTGGCCGTCTCCTCTTGACCGGTGACGACCGTCTGATTAGGGGAGGCTTGAGGAGCCACAGGAGGAGGAGGTTGTTTGGCAGAGAGCCCGGTGCCAGTGTTACCCGGCAACGGGGTCTGTGTGGAAGGGGTCAGACCGGCAGTGGTATGAGTCGTCGCCTTGGTCTTCAACTTTGTGTCAGAAGGGTCAGTACTGGTCCCAATCAGCGCCGACGTCCTTTGTTTGTTTTGGGACTTTTTGGTTTTGGTCTTAGCTGTGGTTCCGCGTGTGGTGTGGTGTGGTGCCGGGTGTGGTGCCCGCGCTGTTACCCGCAGCGTGCAAGTTGGTCTTTCGACACTTGCGTTTTTTCTGTATGGTTCAAAATCCTACAATGTAAACTCATTTTTAGTAAAGATAAGCCATTAGAATGTACAAATTACGCGCGGAGATTGAAACCTCGGCACTTATGCTCTTTGAGTGACTGATATTACCAGAATTAGATTGTTTTTTTTTTTCACTAGCTTGCGGTGACCCTCTTCTGGGCAAAGGCCATCCTCCAGTATTTCCAGAATTAGATTGGACTTTGATAATGACTATGTCCAACTGATGACGTCTTTTAGCTGAATTATAATATAAAATATAACCGCCTAAACGGACGCGTGCTACATATCCCGGATGAAATAATGTGAAATCAGTTGAAAAAAAAAATTTGCTCTCTCATATACTCATCTCTTGCTCTACTCAGTCACTTCCCTGTTTTTTTTTAAATTCTTTATTTGTTTTGGGGTTTTTGACTAAACGTGACTGATATCTGCTACTCTCAGTATAAGTTTTTTTTGTTATTAATTTCCAGTTGACGATAACACCGGAAGAAGTGAAAGTGTCTAAATGTGGCATGCCTCGGGAGTGGACGCTGCAGATCACGGCGATACTGATGACCCTCGCGCTCCTGGTCTACTTGAGATACCACATCAGTGTCAACACGATAAGCTATATACAATTGTGAGTATAATCCGTTTTATCCTAAGTGGCTTCAGTTCATGGGTCCAATATTCGGTTCATGATCATGTTTGGCGCACTCTTAGTAGGCAGCTATATCAACCTTGCTGTCTGGTGAAATGCTGGCGAATCCTTTTCACTATCATAATTCCTTCAAAAGAACCTTTGCTAATGGGTCGCATTAGCAAAGGTATATAATCACCGCGACATCTTGTGTCAAATGAAAGATGTCTCATACCCAATGGGCCAGCCATGATGGAATATATGGTCTTTTTAAAACGTATTTACTGCATTTGGTCTTCGAGATTATAAACGAATGATCTTGGTTCTGTTGCGATTGTGAAAACTAGTTTGCTCAAGAAAATGCAATTTGATATCAAACTTAATATGCACGGAGCAAATATGATAAACTCTTATTCAGTTTACACTCGCATATTCCAACTATAACGTGGTTTTAGTAGTTAAGAAAATATAGACCGTCGGTTAACCTATTGACCGCCCCAGTCGGATTTACGACGAACGCTGTCCGTGCAATGCACGTGCCCGTGCCGCCTCGGTCGTATCATACGACTGAGAACCTATTTTTTTTTAACAATTTATGTACACACGAATTAACACACAAGATGTATTTTGCGTTCGCAATTTCGTTTCCAAAAATATAAACGTCACGCCAGTATTCCCAAAGGGTTAAGCAGAGGGGTGCCAATAGTACACCCAAGTTTCGCCAGTTGCAGTTAAAATGTGAACAAATATGAGTATATGGAAAAATACCTTTAATATCTACACCAAATTTTATACATCAAATGTACAAAAGTATCGCGTATAAAAAAAAAAAAACTTTTACAGCATACCTGCGATAGGACAGAGGATAAAAAGAGACGTAGACACCGTGTGTAAGAGTAGAAGAGAAAATTAAATACATAAAATTTAAATGAACCGGCCAAGTGCGTGTCACGCACAATGAAGGGTTCCGTAGTTGGGATGAATTTATCACAAGAACAAACTTAACATTGTAGTTGAAAAACATGTTTTCCCGTACATTCCAACTGCAAATTTAAGTTTGTACGCACAGCATTGAGAGCTAAGTTAATTTTAGTCCATGTTATTTTAAGACCATAGACTTCTTTGGGTTTCCCTGTAATCTATATAGATAAATCTATGAGTAGAGAACACTTCATTGTGCGTGGTCCGACACGCACTTGGCCGGTTTTTTTATTTTATTTAATTGCACGACCCCATCTCGAGTAGGTATTTATATATCGTCGTAGGTACCTATTTATTTGTCGATTTATGAGCTGGGCGCTGGGGGCACGGCAGTAGGGATGATGACTAAAAAAATGTTTTTTGTCCGTCATGTAGGTAGACTAGGAAAAAATAACGTACATGTATTTTTTCTTTTTTACGTTAATAAAACATTACGGCGATACATTGAGTTATAATGTGCCACGATGTCACTTGTATGTAGATTTTATACATACTTGTGACGTATCAACCCCCACTCCCCAACTTTAATGCGTTGTATCTAAGTCATTTTTCATTAATATGATAAAGCAAAAAAAACATGTCTTTTATTTTTTTATGACTGACGGACTAAATAGAATTTCTTTTTTTTTACCCAGGCATTTTCCCTATTGATATAAAAGCAAGCGGTCAATAGGTTAAGGCCACGCTCAGAGGAATTGTTAAAAAATGCCACACCACGACCTAGGGAAATGTCTCTATCTCCAGTGGCTTAGGTTGTTAACAATATGATATACAGATAGTGTAATCCACGACGACGCGCCCCACTCCGCGATTTCTGTACTGTAAGCTGTACTAGTACGGAGCGGAGCGGAGTGGGGCGCGTCTCAGTGGATTGCACTATCTATAGCTATTTTGATAAAACTTTTCTATGGAGACATGGTGTTGCGAGGCATTTGTCCCCTGATGAACAACGCATTTAGCGTTGTTAACTACGCTAGCATAATCGTATTTAATTAACTGTAGCGTTTCCACTGCTAGGACGCAGTCCTCCCCTCTATGAAGGGGTGGGCTATAATCCACCACGCGGACCCAGTTCGGGTTGGTGGATGCGTATTGCGCTACATAAAGAGTGATCCTCTACAATCTAGACTCTAGCTGCTATCAAGTATTCCTTATGTAAAAAAATCATTTTATTTTATTTATTTTATTTTATTACTTTTAAGAAGGCTTACAGACTAATTACAAATAATAGGTAACAACAAAACATTATCAGGTTGCTAATAACAAGCCTCCACAGATATATAACAAATCGATTATTTAAAGCAGAACAGTCAGCAATTAAACAATTAAAGTACAGACGCAACTCCAATCCCCCAAACCTTCCCAATCAGCATTGATCCTTATTCCTAGTATTAAAGTTGAAAATCTATTAAAGAAATCTGACAGGCTGCAACAACTCGACGTGCTAGTCTGCACATTGTATACATAAGTAAGTAGGTTAGGTTAGTTTTATTTATGTTGCTACTTAAGAGTTATGTAAGTTACAGTTAAGAACCACTAGACGGCGCATCATTCACAAAAAATGATTTGGCTAAGAGCGCCCTTGCTGTGTTATCTTAGTGAAAAATAAGTCAACATCATGCTTAGAAGATACTTCATTGAAACTCCGAGCGCTTCTTATAAGAAAAGCATTACGCCTATAATTAGTAGTGGTAGAAGGCACACCTAGAAGCGGCCTGTTACGTAATCCAATAGTGTTAGTGCGAAATGCTAACTTTGCTAATAGTTCATGGCAGTCAATCGAGCCATTCGCTATGTTAATCAAAAAACACACATCATTAATGAGTCGTCTACGATCTAATGGCAGAAAATGGTACCTCTTGCAACGGTGACTGTAATCTATTTTGGACGATATTTCACTCGGCAGTCCCGCTTCCGACCACTACACTAATGAAGTAGTCGAGTGGAGTTTAAATTCATCAATTATTTAAAATAATGACATTTTAATAGCATTTTAAAGTCTATTCAAGTCTTTGTTTCCAATTGATGTATAAAATTGGTTGAAACGTAGCGCAAATTGAATCTTTGGTGTAGATTTTAAAGTTATTTTTCCATATACTCATATTTGTTAACATTTTAACTGCAACTGGCGAACCTTGGGTGTACTATAGGCACTCCTCTGCCTAAACCCTTTGGGAATACAGGCGTGACGTTTATATTTTTGGAAACGAAATTGCGATCGCAAAATAGAAACCTATTGCTTAAAGCTACTGAAGCGAGTTTCTGGATTGCCTCATATGTGGTCACATATTTTTGTACTCGTGACTTGGGTCAGACCGATAACTGGTATTATTAGCGCTCTCAGAGTATCTAGTCCCAGTAGGGACAAAGAGTAAAGAAAGGGATACACTTACAGCGTGGATTTCTCCTACAATAAAAAGTACATAACAATAAAACATTCCATAAAAAAACAGGCCAACTCCGAGTCGAACCACGCACAAGGGTCCCGTAGTTGGGATGAATATTAACGCTTGCACAGTATTGATTTTATCGACCGCAAAAATAAGTTTGTATTTTATAGTATTTCTCGAAAAAACTATTAAAAACTGAGTTATTTCTGCGGTTGTAACCGAAACTATCCCATATCTTAACTTTCCAGCGGTCGCGCGCGGTTTCTGAGTCCGCAGCGAACTTATTTTTAGTAATTTTGCACAAACTATGAACGATAGGAGGTTGCGCTTCGGTGATATCCTCGGGGTAAGTATTTCAGGTTTTTGTATATTTTTATTTAGAATATTATTTTACGTAAATTGTGTCATAATGTATATTTATTTATATGTTGCACTGTTTTTTGTAGACAGTGAGTTACGAAAACTTCGAACGGCGAGTATCTGGCATGCTAGAGGACGCGGAAACAGAAGATGAAGACTTTGATGATGTGTCAGACGAAGAGGACAACCCAATTAAATACTCGGCAGCACAGGAAGAGATTATTCAATTGGACAGTGAATTTAGTGGCAGCGACTATGACATCGTGCCTTTGTCATCATATTTTGACAAACGTATAATGACGGAAACCAAAAAAAAAATTTTTTTTTTTTAAATTCCTATAACATTGTGCCATTAATGATAAGGTTGATTGATGTCGATGATAATTAAATTAAGTCTATCAATGATTAAAACTAGATAAGAAATTTTCATTTTGTTATGTTATTTTGTTGATTTATAACGTTTTTTTTGTGTCATAGTAGTAAAAAATTGCGTTTTCACTTAGACTGTTTAACTTTTAAGTACAATAAAGAAAAAAAAGAATAAAATTATGGTAAGTATTTTATTTATTATTTATAGAAATAAAATACTTCTTTTTATTATGTGCTATACAATATCAGGAAATATTCATTCTTTTTTTCAAATTATACAAGTAAAGTTCGACTTTTTATGTTCGACACAAAAAATACTTCTTTTTATTATTAATAATTCTTTTTTTCAAATTATACAAGTAAAGATCGACTTTTTATGTTCGACACAAAAATACTTCTTTTTATTATGTGCTATACAATATCAGGAAATATTCATTCTTTTTTCAACCGATTTCAAAAAGGAGGAGGTTCTCAATTCGGTTGTGTTTTTTTTTTTTTTTTTTTGTATGTTTGTTACGCGATTACTCCGCCAATTATGAAATGATTTTGATGATTCTTTTTTTGTTTGGTAGGGCATACTTCAGTATTAGTCCCATATAAATTTGGTCAAGATCTGATGAGGGGTTTTTGAGTTAGCTTCAATAATACATATATTTTCCACCTAGTATATATGTGGATGATATTCTAATAGTTTCTGTCACTGTAATTTACTTGGTATTCAAATTTTTGTGGCGGTTTTGTGTAGGTACCACAACTAAAAAGTGAAAAATAAAAACTTTTTCACAAAAAATAAAACCGACTTCCAAAAAAAAAACACTACAAAGTGAAAAATAACTTTGATTTCGGAAGTCGGTGGCAAATAAACGAAAATAAAAACCCAAGACACCGACTTCCGAAATCAAAGTTATTTTTCGCTTTGTAGTGTTTTTTTTTGGAAGTCGGTTTTATTTTTTGTGAAAAAGGTTTTTTCAAACTAGACAAGTAAAGTTGCAGTATCACAGACAGCACGCGACTTTTTATGTTCGACACAAGGTGGCGAGCACTGAAAGGTTAAAAACTATTGACTTAAATAGTAATTTGACTTAGAAACATCATAATCTTTTTAATTATGGAATCCAACAATATCACACACGCCTATGTGCATTGTTTTTTTTTTCATTCCTCGTTTACATGTACTTATAATGAGTGCCCTAATTATGTTTTTCGTAATTTCACTACACTATCGTTTGGCGGTGCCCAAAATACATCTTTCAAATTTTCATCGATATAGTGCAAATAGCCTCCGAGTAAAATGGCTGTGTGACATCCGGACAGACGATGAAATTATAAGAATTCCGCTTTTTTCATTTAGCTACGGAACTCACTCACTAAAACCTGTCCAGAGAATATCTCCTTTAATTTAAAAAAAATATGAAAATCTTTCAAGTCGTTCTCGAGCCACAAAGGCACTAACAGACAGACAGAGATACATTGCGATTTATAGAATAGAAGGAGAATATTAAAAAATGCTTTTTTGTTTCAGATCCGAAAAGAAAGTGTGAGACTGCAAAAAGGTACTTAATATTACTAAATATTGTTTTATTGATATTATTATAAATTAACTAAGTACTTATTGTTTATTAGTATACGAATTACTTATTAAAATGCGACTTTGTTTACTAGCTGTTTCAATTCAATATCCGCTTTAACTAGTTGTCGGAAGCGAGGTCTAGAGTTCGAGTAAATATCAGGGCTTGCGATAGAAGTGATCGTACATATAAGTAATACTAGCTGGGCCTCAAGGATTTGCGTGTATAAATAATAATAATATTTTAAGGGCCTTTTCTCGTGCGTGGAATAAGAATTGATGGCCATCACGCACTACAGTCTTATGGTGACTATTGCAAACCAAGTTACCTCACAATGTTTTCCTTGATCAACCACGTGTCAGTAGAACCAGGTGCTCATTGGTTCTTACCGGGATTCAGATCCTTACGAAGCAGGCTTATGACCTCCCGTCACCAGACCATGTCAACAACCAAACAAACTGTATCTTTTTTAATTTCCTGATTATAAATAGTAGGTTAATCAGTTAGCAACAAAAGTTGTTTTTTTAATTATAATTATGATTTATTTAAAACAATAATTTGGCTAATTATTGTTTTAAATAAATCATAATATTTTTTATACTCTTCAATAATTTGTTATAAAACTTACAACCAAGTAGGTACCTACTTACCAAATAATTAGATAACTGTTGAAGAAAGTGTGCAGTGTGTGTGTGTGTGTGTGTGTGTGTGTGTTTGTGTGTGTGTGTGTGTGTGTGTGTGTGTGAAGGTACGGATTGATTCACTAGAACAATTTTTAATATTATTTGTGAATATTAAGAATAGGTACCAACATTAGATATTCTAAATGTATCTTAAACGGTTTTTCACAGCCAGATAGTTAGTTTGGTGTAATACTTAGGTTAGCAATGAGGATAAACTGTTATCGATCGTAGTACCTACGACTTGCTAGAAGGGTAAACCCACTTCACTAGATAAACTTATCAACTTCAAGAAATTAAAACAAAAAATGTGATAAGGTGTGTGTGGTGTGTTTCTAAAAATATGGGAGTACTATAGTTACACGGACATAATATGTGAACTTTTCACTTTCTGAGGTGTCCGTATTTAACTAACCATCTTATGAAACATTTTTAAGGTATGGGTAAATGAAATAAAGTAAGTGTTAATGCAAAAATTGTATTTACTAATTAAAATTAATAGGAACATAAGAGAAAGCACTTATTGCTAGATTTAAGCGAACAATTACAATACATCTCTTTTAGAATTAATACTGAGTTATATCTAAAGTAACAATACAAACAAAGGACGTAAGTTTAGCTTTCTAACGTATAATATTGTTCTCATTCGGGAACAAGCTTGGCCAGAGTTGGCCAACAAGATAATGTTATCATTGGCCAGAATATAAATGACGTACAACAAAAAACATATATTATTATTAAGAACGCTCAACTACTGCCCTGCCATGTAAAATAACTTAATGAATATTATCTAGGTAAGTACTTAAATAAATGCAAATATTAAACAATACTAAGAGACACATACCACTTGGCAACACATGATGAATAGTGGAAAAAGTACAATTGGCAAGTTCGTTTTCACATGACTGCGCTTATCAATGCTCTGACATCACTAACTGAGGTTAACAGTAACAATAATTATTATAAAGTACAAATTCTTGGATAAGCAAGTCATGGTAAGCGAAATAAATTATCAATTTATCGGTAACTACCTACTCTTGTTATCTCGGTATAAGAAACTGTTAATGTAACAACATATTCTTAACATACCTAGCTATTTCTAAAATAAAGCAAAAACAGGTGGTTTAATAAAACTAAACTAAATCTTAACAATACAAAACAAACACGTACAATGCCGTGTCAACTAGAGTGGTTTAAAGAAATTATAACCTTTTAAATGTTGATCTTTTTACTCTTTTGCCCATGAATACTCGTACAAATTTAATTCACCTCCAAGGTCGGTCATTATCAGGGGCTATTGGAACTTGACAGTGGCAGGAGAATAAAAAACAAGTTTAGTGGGCGGGTTTTAAACTTAATACCACTTCCCCTTAATTACTTTGGCAGTGCTAGTGCTGGTGTAATTGGTTGTCTCATTCTGGTATGTCACTGAGACGGATTCCCCCGGGTCGTCGGTACATGCGCTCTTGCATGGGTAGTTCTCCGACGAGGAATCGCTCCAGGGCTTTGTTTGCCATGCGCGAGTGGCCGGAGCTACGGAACGCAGTGCTGGCGTCGTGACCGGCGTATTCGAACATAATGTCCGCTCCACCAGGGTGCTGTAACAACAGGAAATACTATTATAGCTACATGTTTATTTGAAAAAAGTGGTAGTAGATAGATATAGTAAGAGGGCAAATATTTTGTTTGATTAAGGGGGAGTTATTAATTGCTCAAGTCTTGCACTCACCTCATCAAAGAAAGTAGTAATGTCATATACTCGATCATAGATGACCACCCAGCAGTCTTGCGGTGAGTCATGTTGCCTCACTTCCGCGAGGGTGATCGTGCGATCTTTAGCCTCGGGTGCTCCCGGTTCTATCTGGTCTTCCCATTGGCTCGGCTTGGCCTCCACCGACCAAGGGTTGACGAAGCGCAGCGCAGCCATGGTTAGCGCCATCAGATCTATTTCAGATTGCTCCTGCTGTACCGGCAGAGATGCCGAAAGGCTCATCTCAGGAGGGGTCTGTACAGTTGCCATCTTAATTCTTCTCAAAAATTCTTCTCTTCTTGTCTCTTATCGTCTAACAGACACGTTAGCTCGTTCAGGTGATCTAGACTCGATTGATTGATCGACCGCTTGTCACTGTAAAGTAATTATGAAACCATATAGTGCCCGCATTTCATTTACTGTTAGGGATGTCAAACATTCCGTGATAGTAATAACCAGATTGAGCATAACTTTTGTTCCAAAAAATGTTTTATGCCTGGGACGTGTTATGTGTTTGTAAATATCGATGAAATAGTTTATATTTTTTGTTCAAGTATTCTGGATGTTAAACAAAATTATTGTTGGACTTGTGCCAGCCCTGAGCGAAAGCAGCAGAGCGTGAATAGTTAAAATACGATACCGTTAACTCGGATCGTTTTACACGTCTCTAGACAGCCCACCACCGAAGGATTTGCAACACTTTTCTATATAAAGGAAAACTAGAGGCAGTTGGCTGTTTCATTAATACGATAGTATCTTAAAACGGGTTATCTCGACATTGCGTTGACCCCTAATTTTTAAAACAGTTGATAAAGAAGGCTTTTATCAAAATAAGTTTTGGCAATAACGATTGACAGCGACAAGTTATCTCTCGCATTTGA
This sequence comes from Xanthia togata, assembly GCA_963853775.1. Taxonomy (NCBI): domain Eukaryota; kingdom Metazoa; phylum Arthropoda; class Insecta; order Lepidoptera; family Noctuidae; genus Xanthia; species Xanthia togata. The sequence continues at coordinate 19,298,671 of OY970798.1, read as the reverse complement.
CGCAAATGTAAAGTTAATTGATAACAATTTGACTGTCGTTAACCTGTACTTATTTAAAAGTTTTAAACGAACAACTTAGATACTTGAAAATATTAGTAGGTAAGTTTTTGTTGCATTCAAACTTTTAATTTTACAGTGAATTATTTTTTATATAAAAATTTAAAAGTTTATATTAATTTTTATTACAGAATTAATTTTCTGACTACGTAGATAAATAAGCTTGGTAAACTGCATTATTGTCAAAACAAATAATATTTACCTTTTAATCACTGCTCTGGATCTGAAGGACTCTGGGTTATCTCTGTTGATGCTCGAATCGTGGGGAATGACTATCACACCAATTGTCACTATGCCACAGATGTTCGTATTTCAGGTTATTATTAATCACGATAGTAGGATAATGCATGCGAGCGTAGAACATTGCCACAAAACTAATATACTCTTGTCATCTATTACTTGCGATTAGAGAATGAGTAGCTCGTCGCGGTACCGTAACTTATATAGCGGTCGCGCACGCGCCGCGGCTGCTCGGTCTGATGTAACTCGGCGCTATCTTGCGCGCGCGCCGGCACGGGCCGCGCTACGCACGCCTCCGCTGTCGTTTGCAGCCAACACCTCTGCATAAGTTATCAGTACCAACGGACAGTGTCGGGATTGCTCAGATATTATTCTGACCTTATGTTATGCTTGTAATTTTACACAAATATTGAGTTATGAGGTAGTTTTTGTGATGATTCGTTTTTATTGATTTTGTAATACCTACAGAAAATGATTTTACTTTGTCATAAAAATCCTGTCAGATATTTCAGTAAATAACATAGTTTACCTTATTTGTGCTAACAAGAGTCTTAAGAACTTTATCCTTATTAAAACTGTTTGTGATCTTACTTATGTTATTGCCATTTCGACGAGAGATGACGTAGATGCAGGGCGGTGAACGAACCCTCGTCACTCATCGTACGACACCCACAAACAACCGAATTCACGTCATTTCGTTATCAATCATTAGATATTGCAGCGTATTTCTTTGACCAAACAAATGTTTGACCCAATTTCCGTGAAATGTTATTATTTTGATATAATTCATGACGCGAGTGACTTCCCCGCCCACTCCCCTCGGGCTTCTTTATATTAATCATATTATGCATAGAAATAACTGTATTAACTTGTATTAATTGATAAGGTAGAGTACACCAGCGCTCGGCTCAACACCGAGAGTTTAAAATCCAGTGTACGAAAAAAAACTCCACGATAAAAACACGTCGTGCGAACCTGGGCTTACCCCTAAAGTGGCTGGCCGCATGATTCTGATTACAGGACAGTAGAGTGACTTCCATCTGCTCATGACAATTGACTCTCTAAGGATTGTCATGGCTATGTTTGGTTTGGTAAATAATAATAGGTATTGATCCCTTCTCTGAAATTTACTTTTTATTGGCTCTTTTCAATAACTTAAGTGTTCTCCAGATGCAAAAAGTACCTAACACTCCTTCCCAATCGATGACGTTTTAGGGATCATAGATAATCTAGGGATCCAATGTAGCATTCCAGTGAACCAGAAATATCCTCATCGCTAGTCGATGCCATCTTCATTCAAAATCCGGTTCATAATTTATGGAATATTTTTCTTAATCAATTAAGATAAGATAATAGGTGTCATTCTAATTCTAGTGTTTTTTTTTTTTTGCTAAGTGACGTACACACTGCTACACATCAAGTTATACATTTCCAGTATAAGCTGACCTCGCATTGTACGGGAGTCTATACAATGCGAGATCAGCATAAACTGGATAAATAATATTATTACCTATAACTAAAACCTGAATGAAATGAATCTGCCAGTCCTTGAATAAAAATTACATATTAGTTGAATAACATAATATTATCTGATGAAAACCGTTTTCGCGATTGCGTATGCGCCTGCGTTGACAAAAACATCACCGTACCATCAATATGTAATTCATTTTGTTCTATAAAAACAATGATGCAATATTTCTATGTTGTTGCTTCTATACGCTTCAGCATAATGTCGTTAGAGCCAGGTGAAATTTTTTAATACCTAGAATGTCTAATACATACGTCATATTATATTGCTTTGCGTTTTCATGCGTTGGGTTAAGGTAGGTATCAAGGTATCACCTATCAACCTAGGGCAAAAACCTTTTTCATTCAATTATGTAGCATTGTCTTAGAACAGAAAATAGTTATGATTAATGTTGTACGTATGTACTTAGACTACAAAAACTTTCTCAGTAGACGAATTAAGTTGGTACTTACACGCAATTTTAATTTCTAGATCCGAATATCCCAATTTCAGACTTATGGCGCAAATTACGGAGGTAAAGTCCCCTTGTGATATTGGGTCATAAATTATGTAGGGATGCAGTACGATAAGGGGTACATTATCCTAACTATATCCTATCCTATTCTATAATTAATATAAATACGAAAGTGAGTTTGTTTGTTACACTCTCACGCTAAAACGGCTGAACGGATTTGAATGAAATTTGGCATATGGGTAGACCAAGAAACATGGGTTAGGACATAGGATACTTTTATCCCGATATTCCCACGGGATCGAGACTTACACGGGCGAAACCGCGGTGCGCAGGTAGTATCCTAACTAATTATTAGTATTATTCCTTTTATTTCATTTTGAATACTATTTTTTTACATTTTTAAATAATTTTATTAAACAAAAAAAAATGACCATTTAAAAATATAAAAAATTGTGTTGTTGTCGGCGTCAGGAGCAGGGTCCAAGCTGCCGGTGGTCATGGCTCTAGAGAGAGGAACCTCCTCACTATGCATGCCGTGTCCAGAAGTACTGCTTTGTGAATCAAGCCCCAGCCGCGCAATGAGAGCCTCCTGAGGTGTTGATCGAGGCTCTATGCTATTAGACCACTAACCGACTATCGGTACAATGATTGCAGAGTCCACGTCCCACATGTCGACAACCTCGTATGCTAAGTCAAGATACCTACTTAATTTTTTTCTCTTTCTCATCTTTCACGAGATTCTCGTCATGAGTGACAGCGATGTCAACAATCATTGCACGGCGCTCTCGTCGATCTATCACCACAATACCAGGCTTATTGGCTACAATACAGGACTATTGTAGCCAATAAGCCTGGTATTGTGGCTCAGTGATAATAGATCGATCCCAGTACAATGTGGCGTGACCATTCTCATTCATTCATAACTTCATCCATAATCGCACAGACAAAACCTTCGGTTTCCCCGAAGAGGTCGCCGAAATGCAGCCAGGATACAGACGCCAAAAATTCATACTTCCTTACGATTGTTAGTATCCATACTTCCATACTTCCTTACGATTGTTAGTATCAAGTACTGCAGGTTTGCGCCAGTTCTCTTTCGCCAATGATAGCGGAGTGAGGCCCTTGTCCACTGCGACCACATTTCGGTGTATCCCCACGTCAGTTTGAAGGAAATATTCCCTGAGACTGCAGATCTCGCGGTTGTGGAGGGTTTATTAAGCATTTGAGAATCCTCTACCCCCACACTTCCACGGGATGTACAGTCTCATTACTGTTGATCGTGGGTGATTTGATCGTGCCCGATTTGCCGTCAGCAGTTTACGGACCTTCCTACCCAGAGCGTCAAGTTCCGTCTGAGTCCACTTGAGTATACCGAAAGAATACATCAAAACCGGCATGAACCAACCGTTGAAGGCACACACCTTATTTCCGCCTGATAAAAGACTTTATTCAGGCGGCCAAAGAAGCGTACCCTCAACAATTGTTTCATGTCGGCAACATTGATGCCTAATGCTTCCATAAAATTGGTTGAGGAGAGTGATCTAAGATCTTTGGAATCCGAGAGTTGGGTTCCCACGGATTCCATAATCCCCCCTCGCTTTATATGCATGACTGCACATTTGCCACACCAAATTCCATCCTGATGGCGCTTCTGAGCGTTACCTTCAGTAGCTCCATCAGTCGCAAATTGTTGGGGGCAAAAAAGTTTCATGTCATCCATGTAAAGGAGGTGAGATATCACCTGACCACCTCTTCTTAACCGGTAGCCTAGACCTGAGTCCTCCAGCAGTGTGCTTAGAAGTTTCAAGACTAAGCAAAACCAATTATTATTATTATTTATTATATTATAAATGCGAAAGTTAGTTTGTTTGTTTGTAACGCTTTCACACTAAAGCGGCTGAACGGATTTGGATGAAATTTGGTACATGAGTAGACCATGACCTGGCTTAGGACATAGGATACTCATATAACAAAACATCATGCCTATATTCCCCGAAGCGGCAGGCAGAGGTGTCATAATATTATACATAGTAGAACCAAAACTACATTTTATATAGGGAGCATAAGCCCTTTATGTTCCAGATTTTATAGGCCACGTAATTGGGGGTGAGCCTACAACACTTTACCTAAACCGGGAATCCAGGAGGCCACGCTCATCAGTACTTGCTACCATTAGACCAAAGAAGGAAGCAGTTAGGGGCTAATATTCTCTCCGGTGAGGCGGCGAGCTTTCTTGCTAGATTGCCGCCATGGGATCTGGAGGCAAAAGCCCTCGCGTATATTTGGAAGTGGCGCGAGGAGGCGAAACGCCGGGGCTTGACTTCGATGCCGCGAGAAATCGCGGCACAGCGGACAGAGCTCCGGTGGGATCTCATGGCGTCATGGAGAGTGCGATTGTCGCAACCCAGTGCTCCTCATCGGACACGGCTGTTTCGGGAGGTTCCTGTTCGATATCAGGCGGGAGGAAACGGCCGAAGGACACGGTGGAGGTCTACCCGGCTTGGGCAGAGCACCGCCGTGTCCACGTGGAGGCGATCGGTGGCAGGGATCTCTCGCGTCCGGCTCTGGTCCAGGCCATGGTAAGGAGCGAGAGGGCATGGGAGGACGTCACCTCCTTCTGCGAAGCAGTAATGCTGGCGAAGGAGGAGGCGGAACGCGTGAGCGAGAGGCAAATTTCGCGCCCTCATGCCCCTAGCCGCCGCAGGAAGAGACGCCTTGGGCGTCGGGAATCGCAGGCCGCTTTCCGGCCACCGTAGGCGCGGGCTTGCGGACGGTGAGCAATGGGTATCTAGCCGTCCGGTAAGGACCACGCCCGGGTCGACGGCGCGTTGTGTTCCACGCGCGCCTCAAAGAGATGTCAGCGACTGAAGGGGACCGATGCCTGCCGGGGTTGCGGGAAAGTCCGAAATACCCCTGGCCCCTGGGATTTCACAGGCAACTGAAGGAACACGGGTGGGTTTTAGTCAGTCTGACACGCACTCCCGCTCCGCCCAGAGCGGGAGAAGTCATTTGATGATTTCCCACCAACAAAAAAAAAAAACTAAAAAGTAAAAAACAAGTTGTATTCCCTGTGGAACACTTTTTTATCTAAGAGGTCCCCCCGACTGTAATGACAATTTTATTTATCTGTTTAGTCAGGGAATACAACTTGTTTTTTACTTTTTAGTTTGTTTTTTGGCAGGACAGTCGTTTATTCATGCTAGGTGGCTTTAATTTAAGCACTAAAGGTAGTTTAGTCTCACGGCGAGGCGAGGCGTAGATACGATGGACGAGGACAAGGACGGCTCCCGTTTAGTCGCGCGGTCGAGCTTACTCGCGAGGGCTAGCGCTGGGTCGTACCGGTATGGCCTAACAAGTCATTGTTAGGGTGATTTCCTAGATTTCTCAAGCGATTTATTTCGTCTAGTGACTTTTTATCATGTGGCTCGTGGATAATTTTTCGTGGATTCAAAATGCTGATTGCCAAACCTTCTAGCTGTCTCGACTAAGCGTGACATAAGCTTGGCCTTTGGCAAACATTTTAGAGCCTAGATCCACGACGGCTCTGTCCAGCGTCGTCCCTTGCAGATTGTGCACTATCATGGCCCAGCATAGTATAAGCGGTAACATGGGCCGCTCAACTTTACCATGACCCCTTAACGCGTCGAATTCGACTGTACCTACTGGGTCCAATTTTGACACCCACGCCGACTGTGTTTCCACATATTGTTTTATCATCGAATTCAACCAAGACGGCTTGTGGTAATTCTCCAGGTTCAAGTTGGTCATGGCGGCGGCGTAGCGCTGGCCATTCGAATTTTCGGATGATCCCCATAGCGCCATTTACTAAGCCGTGTCCAACGTTACCTAATGTTCTTTCGTAACATAACTCTAGATCCAACACCAATACAATTTTTAAAAAGGCGACTATAGGTACCTACCTCCTGTTTTATTGGGATCGGAAGGAATGAACTCCACTTTCGGCCGCTGTCCATAGGTTTTGACTTCTATAGATGTATCCACTGCCTTCTCGAGAGCTCATTGGTCATTCCGGTATTGTAGGTATTCATCCACTTGTTTTAATGTGGGAAATATGCGCACACACTCGCCATCTGGTAATGGACCAGTCAGAAGGACTCGACGACGATCCAGTATTTCGAGTTGCTGCATGGTAAGTTGACCGACCCGCAAATTATTTAAAATATCCACAAAAGTAGTATCATCTGCTTGTCTCATGTTTTGTGGCAGTTCGCAGAAGCTAAACAGCGCCCATAAGTCCATTTCAGCTTCTAAATGCGACGGCTGCTTGAAGCAGTATGTATTTTGATGCGCTTTTGAACATAATTTAGAGAATTTATCCCGGAAGGGTTTTGTGTATAAAACATTCATATTAAATCGCGATGTTTTTTCAAATCGTAAAAACGCTGGGTTGCTAGTAGGTATTATAAATTAAAGGCCCTTTCCGTGTCTGTCTGTGTGACCACGTTTTTCTTCTAAACTACGCACCGTAATTTGATGCGGTTTTCAAGAGTATTTAGAGAATTTATCACGGAAGTTTTATATAAAACATTCTTATTATACTTACATACAATAAAGATATCTCGATGTTATTGTTGAAAAAACCGTGCGAAGCAGGGTCGGGTCGCTAGTCTAAAATAAATAGGTGTAAATCGCGATCGCCTTAGTTGTAAAAGATAATTTGATCCTTTTAGTTCATGATTAACAGAAAATTTCTGATAATAATGTAACTTCTGATAATAAAATAATGCCGAATGTATACCTACAAGAAATCAAGTGGTACGGCTAGCAACGAAAGGTGATGTTGACGTTAAATATGTTCGATACGATTTTCAGCATTTTGGTGTAAGTATTATAATATTACATTTGATTCGTTTTATTTTTTTATATATTATGTTAAAAAAATATGATTAAAATAAATGTACGATTTCCCTATTACCAACATGGGATGATGACTGAAACATCTGGCGAAATATTGGTGCACTATAATTGCATAAAATAACCTCTGCTTAACCCTTTGGGGAATAAAGGCGTGGTGTTTTGTTAAGTTATTTACTTTAAAAATAGTATTTATCAATTTTGGTGACTGTACATTGCACAAGAAGTTAGACCCGTCTTTTCCGATGATTTCATAACAATGGAAACAATTAGTCTTGATTGTCTTAAAATGATATTTTTTTTATGATGATGATACCTGCCTGTGCACCTTTAACTACATAATTGTTGTATTAAATTACGATTCAAAGAACATTATTAAAATTAAAGTTTTCGAGAATCCTTAATTGTTACACAATTAGACAAAAGTGTCTCACTAAGGTAGGTACGACTTTTTTATTCCATTTCTTTAAGTAGACTTTCAGGCCATCTTTACTGACCGCCCATGATTATTAAATTCTATATTACCATAAAGGTACCATTCCGTAGCCGACCGCAGGTGGCAACAGCAGAGAAAAAAATATAAACCAGTCGTGTTGTTGCGACACGACATGGTTTCTATGTATTTCTATCGGTTTCATATAAACAAAACAAAAAAAAAAAGTTTATTTTATTAATATTAATGATATGTACATATAATTCTGTAAGTAGTCTTTACAGTGTGTTTAGTGTTGCTTTATATATATTTTGAAAGTTTAGTTCGCAAACCACTATTGTATTGGGTCTTCCTGTAATGATAGTGTGTAAGTTTAATAAATAAATAAATAAACCTGCGGTCGCTACCTTAACACTTTGTTGGAAGCAAATAGGTTGTTTATTTCTATACATTTCCTTACTAAAAAAAAACCGGCCAAGTGCGTGTCGGACCACGCACAATGAAGAGTTCCGTAGTTGGAATGAATTTATCGTAAGAACAAACTTAAACTTTGCAATTGAAAAACATGTTCTCCCATACGGAATATATGGTAGAACATGTTTTTGCAACCGCAAATTTCAGTTGGTCGATTATTACTCGTAAACTTGTAAAGCCCACTTAAGTGTGATAGTTTTCCTTTAAACTTCGTTATATATAAGTACTAATGCCGTGACATTTGAATTTCTAACTACAACCGTTTAGTTGGTAGAGGGGGGGACACTTGACTCTAACGAAAATTGGTACTTTAAAGCTTAATAAGTCACGAACGGTTTACTTAATCAAAAAACAGTCTTCGCAAACCCCTAATATTTTTGAAAGACCTGTCCAACGATATCCCACACTATGGGTAGGACAAAAAAAAAACATCCCCACTTTACATGTAGGGGAGGTACCCTAAATAATTGTTTTTTTCATAATTTTATTTTACCACTTGTTTGGCGTAATTAACTTGTATACTCATGCCAAATTACAACTTTCTAGTACCAATAGTTTTTGAGCTAAACCGCGGACAGACAGACAGACGGACATGGCGAAACTATAAGGGTTCCTTGTTGACTACGGAACCCTAAAAAGGGGCCTATTTGTACATTGTTACAATAAACAGTAATGGTATGTGTCAAGAGAGCCTTCTTTAGAAGAACACGTACCTAAACTACGTAACTTTTAAGGGTTGGAACATAATCTTGTTATTTTTGATGTGGCCTTTTGTCTGTTTTTGTTCAATTTTAAAACAATCACGGCTATCACTTTGTTTTGAACAGGGTATCGGCACAAGTACCTATTTCAAATAAATAGCATGACCAGCAAAATTTTATACTAGCGTCATAAAATACTAGCGACCCGAATAGCGAATACTAACGAACTCTTTCTTTCTTTTAGGGGCTAAAAGAAAAAAAAAAAGACTTCGCACTGGTGGAAGACATGTAAAGATATCGAGATTTCTGTTATAAAAATAAATAAATAAAAATATTATAATATTTCTGTGCTATGTATAAAATTATAGATATATTTATGTATTGCGCCCCATTGGCATTTTTTTCTCACGAATAGAGAACCTCGTCAATTCTATGATTTAAAATACTCATAAATTGCTTGATAATATTAAGTTTATCGAATAATGACCATCATAGACAACTACCAATAGTAAAAAAACCTTATTACTTATAGTTTTCTAAACATAAAAGATACCTTAATAAAAATGACTCCTCTTTTTGTTTGCAGAAATGACCACTATTTGTTTTAAAACTTAGCCAAAACTTATTTTTGTCGCTTAATTTAAGTGGCATACGTTATCTTAGTTTTTAAACATTAGTGCATAAAAGTTTAAAAACATTAGTGTTCATGGTTGTTAAATAAATTAAGAAAATGTTAGTATGAAAAATGCAACTTCTTTAAAATTCTCCATACAAAACGCTGATTTCATAGGTGGGGACCTAAATATTATACACGTAAACATTCCGAAAGTACTAATGCTCTAAGTGATAGTGGAAACCGCATTAACATCAATTGTGTAGTTTAGAAGATCTAAGCAGTCACACAGACATACGAAAAGCGACTTGTTTTATAATGTTGTTAATGTTGATAGGCCTACAGTGTCCTCTCATACCTATAAACACTGTAACTCGAAAAGATTGTAAATACCATTTATTTTTAAAAGAGTAACCGTGGAGTTTCTTGCCGGCTCTTCTCCATAGGAAACGACCAATTGGAACCGTGCACCTAGCTTCTGACGTTTCATAAGTGCCCTTGTAGGTTTATGTGAAATAAAATATTTTGAATTGAATTGAATTGAATACGAGTATAATTTAGATAAGTATCCACTGTTTTAACGTAAACCCACTAGATACCTAAAACTTTTATTTAGTGCCACAAAAGAAATAAAAAAAAAGTAGGCAGAAATCATGTTAAAGGCATAGGGACAAACCATATTAATATGAATAGGTAGCAGTATAGTAGGTAAGCTCAATATTTTTCCATAAGAAAAGGAAAATGTGTGACCATTTTCTTCAGTCTATCTGCCTAGGATTTTCCCAACTAAGTTGAATTAGGCACCTAAAAGACACTACCACTAACTATGTTGTATTTTACATGGAGCGGCTGCCTATCTGACCTCCATAACCCAGTAATATGGGCAATACGATACCCCTTGGTAAGACTGATTGCCATTTACCATTTTCAACATTAACTCCTTGTAGTTATCGTCTTGTGGTGCATTAATTAGCCTAATGCTGGGATTCAACCATGTGGCCCAGCCAGTGTTGGTTGGTGGAGGTCATATATCTTCGAATTTTTGGTTCTAGAACATCAAAATGGGCAGTCTGCGATGATAAACGGTTTTAGACTTGTCAAACTCAAATAATTTATTTGAACTATGCACATAAAATACACTTTTGAACGTCAAAATTTACAAAACAATTCTAGTCGCCTCTTCCAAATGGTAGTTTTCGTATGGAGAAGAATGGGAAAGAAACTCCACCGTTACTCTTTTAAAATGTTTTCACAATATCTTGTATACATTAATTATATAATTATATGTGAAAACGATTAGTTGTAGAGATTAAATAAATTACAAGTAGGTATCCTATGGGTCCTTGCTCCTGCTTTATCTTGTCCGTCAGACTGCCAAGTCATAGGTCTCGAGTTCGAACCCAAGGCACGCACCTCTGACTTTTCGGATTCATATGCGTATTGTATAATTATCACTTGCTTCAAAAACGGTGAACGAAAATATCGTGAGGATGCCTGAGAGATATTTCTGATATATTTCTGGCTCTTGTGATACAGGAATCCTAGTACGAGAGTCAGGGCTACACAGATGTTTGACTTTGAATTGTAAATAAAGAAATTTCTCGACGGCATGTGAAGCCAAGTCAGGCGCCCAACTCTGACACCAGCTTTCTAATTACGCAACATATTTTCGTAAACGATAGAGACAAATCTGTTTCATTTTGACAGTTCAACAACATTCATTGCGTTATTTACGTTGCTCTGCAGTTTTTTTTTCGAACTTACGGAGCAATGGATTAGCAATCTGTTTCAAAACGATTCAGATTCGGATTGATTTTGCATTACGTAATTAGGGTACAGGTTAGTCACTAACCACACGAAAAGAAGATCTTGTGGTGTGACATTATGAAAGATCGTTCGTATAGTGATTAAGGAGGTCAATGCTGAGTGACGCTCATATTCTAGATACATTAAATCCATTGTGCCAACGGATAATGTGTTGTGATAGTTCGTAAATTGATGATACATTATGTGTACGTCGGACCGTCATCCATTCACTTGAATAACATAATTTCAAGAAAATATTATGTGACGTCATTATAGACACTACACAGTATTGACGTCACAAATGTTTTTCTTTTTATATGTAAATATATCTTGTGATAATGTTTTCGTACGTGCGGAACGAACCGTTTTTGCGCTAGAATGCCAATGATAGGCGATAACAGTTTGGCGAGTCTTCGTAAGTAGGTACAAAGCATTCATTATGCAAATATATTCACGCATCTTAAACACGATCAGGATTTAATGATTCAAATTGACACTGTAGAATGATAGGTTAGGTTAGTATAATTTGCTCAAACAATAACTTACTCCTATACCTACAAGTATGTGCAGGATCGGCAATAATACCTTATTATGTACTATAGAATACCTAATATGTAGCATAGATAATGATGGCCATATATATCTATTATTTTGTAAGTCAAGTTCAGTCAAAACTTATTCGTTCACCGTTTAGTTTCTATTCTAAAATAAAGCAAAGATGTTTACGGAAATAATTATCCATTCAAATTCAATTCACTAACAAAATATTTTATTTCATATAAACCTACAAGGGCACTTATGAAACGTCAGAAGCTAGGTGCACGGTTCCAATTGGTCGTTTCCTATGGAGAAGAGCCGGCAAGAAACTCCACGGTTACTCTTTTAAAAGTAAATGGTATCTATTTACAATATTTTCAAGTTACAGTGTTTATAGGTATGAGAGGACACTGTAGGCCTATCAACAAGTACCAGGTACTTAGCAACATAGAAAATGATCGACAGTTCTAAAAGTCGGTTATGCCTGCAACGTTCTCACATTCACAAAATATAAAAGAGGAGAATCTATATAAAAAAAAAAAAAAAAAAAATTAAAAACCTATTTAAACCAAATGACATGATTGCCACTACAGCTGTAACAAATCTAATTTAATAAAAAATATAGAATATTGTAGGTATATAATGGCAAATAATGAAAAGATCATGTCAAGGAAGTACCTATGTGAAAGAAAACAAAATGGTAAAATAAAATAATCATCTTAATGAGGTACTATGGAAACTTTTGATATGGACACTTGATGTGGGTTTTGATCTTTTGGCAACTTTTTTTAAAAGCGAATACTGTTATTAAGAAATTACTTGTTAGTTATAGCTAATCTAAATTTGGGTATCACAATTTCATCTTTACTACGTGATTTTTTATTATGAAAATCGCTTCTTATTTTGAAAAGGGCTAAGTTTTTGCAAACATACAAAATACTTTCTAAGATATAAAGAGAAGGCATTAATCTCGTAGTGTCGAACCTACACGAAGACGTTGAACTGTGGGGGATAATATTTTCTTGACATTTGGTGCGCAAGATCAAGGCTAGTATGGATGTTTATACTTTTAAGACCGTACATAACATTCCTTTGCGTGTGTTATCTCTTGATTACGACAGAGGAGAAAATATTGTATTACAACATATCGCCTCGAAAACGTGACCTTAAAATAATCAGCGTTTCCTAAACTTTTAAGTCAACGGAACACTCGACCAATCCCTTTCACTATAAGGATCCCTAAATTCAACGATTACAAATGATAAGGAATTACTTACTTGTCGTAGCATAAATTGACGTAAAACGAATCCTTTACGAGATGTTTCGCTGTTTTTGTTTCTTCTTTTCACCCAGTATTTCCAAATAAATTGTTAATCCTGATGAGAATTTTTCAGTGGGATTTTTTTCGCCGAAAAAATATTTTTTCCTCAAGAATTAAACTGTTTTATTAATAACTAGGTTCTGTCCGCGACTTCGTTCGCGTGGAAGAGACACCACAATATTATAGTAAATTTCCCGCCCGCGCTATTATCTATAGCATCTACTTCGCCCTTCTTTCTTATATCTATGACTCCGCCTCATTAATTACGGTTTTAAATAGGGACAGGTTCTTTTACGTTTTCATTTCAGTCAAGGCTTAGTTATTTCTTTATGGTCATTAAAAATCATACGTGCCCGTCAATTTCCGTGTTTGCAGTTCGACTAGATACGGAACTAAGATAATGTCTTATCTACACTACTTAATATTATATAGAGACAAGATTTGTATTTTTGTTTGTAATGAATAAACTCAAAACCTACTGGCCCGATTTAAAAAAATATTTCTACAGTAAGTATAGTGCTGTATTATCAGTGAGTATAATAGGCAAAAAATATGGGTTTATAAATATATTATGTCGTGCGATATAACTTAGATTAAAAGTTAATATCTAATTAAAAAATATATCGATACAATGAAATAGTTACAACAGAAGGAAAATGTAACAAAAATATGGCATTGTTTTACGTTATTATAAGCTCATGTTTCCACGCTTCTCAATAAAACTGTTTAAAAAAGTATCTTCAGAAACACAAAGTTTTCGCTTAGCGTTCTTTTTGCTCGGCTCTTCAGGGTAGTAGCGTGATGTTAGCCTATAACCTTCCATAACACGTTCAGTGCCGGGAGCCCTCCCGGAGGGTTCACCTAGTCGTATATGGGATTACGGGAACCCTCGCGAAGGACTCATTTTAAATTGAGGGTTTTTCTTAGCGTATTCACGTTTTTATTAAAGTTAGGTTTATTACCACTTCCCTCACTTTACATATTTTAAATCTGTAAATTTGTGTACACTAATAAGGGAATTTTCAAAAAGCGTATGAATTCATCTCTCGACCAACAAGGGATCCCCACAGACTTGTATTAAAGGATAAACCTAAGTCAGCCAAGTATGCTAAAAGCTGCCTTGTGAAGTGTGTACGGATATTCAATAAAATATTAAAATAACCGGAAATAGGCCTACCACAGTGTAGGAACGACATTATTTATGAGTTCTTGCCAAAAGGGCGACAAGGAAAAGTTAAGAATCAGTTAGGAAGGTACTTATATAGATATCATTGCCTCATTGGCTAATAAATAATCATTATTTTTCTTGTATGCATGACCTGCAAGTAAATAATGAAAAAAATAAAACAGATTGGGAAATCTGTTTTATTTTTTTCAATGAATCTTTATCTATGTTTACATAAATATCGTAACGGGATAAATACATGATGTTTTTTACGTAAATGCTTGTTATCAAAATTTTCCTCAAATGCATAATGATCATGAATTCGTGAAGCTAAAACAAACGTAATTTTCAGAGAAGTGCGTCAGCCCATCTTGCTTTTTTCCTGCGTAAGCAAATCATTGATGTGGAAAAAGTGGAATTTCCTAAAAAAAATGTGATGTAATTAATTTAAACGCTTGATCTTGCTTTCTTATATTGATATGAAGTTCTTGTTGTTTGTTTAATGAGGGAAGACATTAGCTATACACACCTAAAAAAAACTTTTAGTTTTACATACCTAAACGCATATGTAAACACTATGCAGCGTTACAACTAAGGGAAAAAGTGTTTTCTATGAAATCTGGCACCCAAAGTACTCGTAACATTTAAATTGTGTTTCTATTACCTACATTATGGTAACTTTCAGAGCATTTGACAAAATATTTTCATGACGATCAAATAGATTTAAGTACCTACATCGTTGAACAGTCGACGCCGTAGTAACAAAGTCTTTTGGTAAGTCGTCTAACGCAAAGTCAGGCTAGGTAAAACGTAATAAATATAAAACTTTGAATGTTGAATGGCTTCGGAGGCAAAGAGAAGGCCTACGTAACATCAGTATAGGTCTTATCGATGCTGCGCCAATTTTATTCAATGGCAGACGAGGCGATACGCAATTGATAAGGCACGTCGCATTTTTTACTATTATTCTTCTAAATGGGCACCACGACTTGGCTTCTTAAGATAGTTAATGTTGTGCAATATAAAACAAAACTGGTTATTATACCTAGTTACTATCAAGGGTATTAATTAAATGTCCATTAAAACTTATTTCGCAAGAACAAACAATTTTTCTGACGTAGATCGATAATTTACGATTGATTACCTGAATAATTTGATTGCATCTATAAGCACTATAATAGACAAAGAAATTAAAGTAGTTAAGAAAAAAAAATCGCTCGTTCAGCTTTCTTACGTAACGTCACGTGTGGTCATAATGGCAACGTTTCAGTTTCACCCGTTCACCTGTAGGTACCTATCTGCGTATCGTATTACCAAGTTTTAATATTACATAATATTCCTAAACAGCTATTGCACATACAAGCTGTCTGATACCTTCTGTCCCAATCCAAAGATCAGGCGCGATCCGGATGAAATTGGAGCAAATATCACTGGGTGATCTTAGGTCAGGAGTCGAGATGATGACCATACGCTGAGGCCGTGACAATGCGGGAGATATCGAAAATTATTTAATACGTCGTATTAAAACTGAAATAATGACCTGTTGCAACAAGTAGATTATTACTAAATCTTGCTAAGATTACTTAGGCCTGTGTTAGAAAATTAATCATATATAAGAGCTCTCTCGAAAGTGCAGCTCCACGTAAGAAATTTAAGATTTTGTAAAAAAGTACTAAAATTAAATCACATCATTCTATCCGCTCTAAAAGTTAGTTGACGTACTATTAATTAATTCAGGTCTAGAAATGATAAAAACGTATAGAATAATTGTGTATTGGCAATTACTGGTAGAGAGCAGCGGCGGCCCAGTGGTGGCGGCCCCGACTTACGAACATTAAGTCGTGGGTTCGAACCCAGACAGGCGCATTACTTTGTGTAATTTATTTCATCACCACTGCTCTCAAAACGGTAAAGGAAAACATCGTGAGGAAACCGGCATGTCCTAGAACCAAAAATTCGAAGACATGTGACATCTACCAATCCGCACTGGGCACGCGTGGTGGATTATAGCCCACTCTCTCTCATTGAGAGGAGGCCGTGTCCCTGCAGTTGGAATGTTATAGGCTGATGATGATGAATTACTGGTTTCTATACCTACTGTCCCCTCTCTGGGTCCTTCGGTCGTCAATCCCTTTAGGCCTTCGCAAAGGTGATTATGTAGGTATCACATTAGTGGACACGTGAAATCTTTCTTCCAAACAGTGTCGTATATAACAATCGTCTGTCTGATTGGTCCGAGTCAAAGAAACGCGTTCTAACTCAAACAAAAAAACGGTTTTTGTTTCAATCTCAGCATTAGAATTTTAAATTAATATGAAATGAACAGATTTGAATCACAAAATGCACAGAAAGAGGCATTTCTTATATTTATTCCCAAATAATAATAATTTACATGCGAATTTCATTAGAAACAGGTATTAAAGTTTAAGTTCGTTGGCCTTTCTCCTTGTACGAGTAGGTATCTTTATCATCATTTAAGCCGAAATATGTCCACTAGACACTGCCTTCCCCAAGCTCCATGCGTGCTTCTCGCATCCAGATGATTACCGCGGCCTTCACCAGGTCTCCAGTCCACCTTGTGAGGGGCCTACACCTACTAGGTAGGTAGGTATAGGTCTTTCTCGATATACATTTTAATATTTCTTTCTTATTATTATTATTTCGTATTTCCAATTATTTTTAAAAGAGTGACCGTGGAGTTTCTTGCCGGCTCTTCTCCATAGGAAACGACCAATTGGAACCGTGCACCTAGCTTCTGACGTTTCATAAGTGCCCAGGTATGTTTATGTGAATAAAATAAACTTAACTAACTTACCTACTACCTAACTTAACTTTTGAATTTGAATAATTGAATCTTATTTTAAGCCATTAAGCCGGAGCCGGAGGGCTTCAGAAGAATGACAAAACTAGGTAAAAAAATAAAACGTAAAAAATGGACAGTTCATAACAGAAATGTATTAAGTTCTCGCTTCTGTTTTCAATAAGTTGGTATTTAGGTATTCAAAAAATAAAAACAGTAAAATTCCACTGGTCTACGTTTGCCGCGAAGACATTTGTTTGGCTTAGTAAAGTTTGTAAAAGTTACAGCAGTTCGAAATTTCAAAGGTGTGAACCGAAGACCTCGCGCGCCCCATGTGGCGGCTGATGTAATGTTTTCCTTGAATGTCGTGCTCCGCGGCTACGCTTGCCGGGCGCGGTGCGTCCGATCTGATGACAACAAACAAATTGACTGCGCTTCTACAATGTTACAAATTGGCCTTTTATCGGAATTTCGACTTCTTCCTTTTTGGACCTTATAATGAATGCTAACAGGATATCCTATACCTACTATTAAACGAGCAATATTTATACATAAACAATGGTGAAATAATATACTGCCCGATCCGTAAGGGTTAAGTATCGTAATGTGATAATTTCCAGGAAAAAATAAAAAAGAAAACCCTTTTTTTCAGTTAAAACACGATAATTATTTGTAATCACGTTCTCACGTTCTCGAAACCAGCTCTAACGATTTCGATGAAAGTTGCAATAAGGGGGTTTACGGGGGCGAAAAATCGATCTAGCTATGTCTCATAACTGGGAAAATTCGTTAGAATAATGACATGGCAGCATGGAATTAGTATGAAGTACCTATCCTGTACTTTAAATGAGCATTCTCTATTTTCCCCCGAGCAGAGCTCGGATCGTTCATCCATAAAGTTGGCAAAGTCACAAATAGCCGTCAAATATTTCGCTGTTATGATTAATTTGGCATACTGTATGGAAATATGAAATATCTGTAAATTTGTGAACCTGAATACTAATAATGGATTGCAATAACACCGAATTTTGATGTAGTACGAGTAACCGTTTTAGATGTAAAAAAGGCACATTTTTACTTCTGTAACTGAATATTCGTTGTAACTTTAAATTTTAGTTCACTAGTTAGCCATATTTCATATTTCCATACAGTAATATTTTTAAAGTAATCAAAATAGCGAAATATTTGACAACTATTTGCGACGTTGCCCACTTTCAGAATAAAAGCTCGTAAATAGAAATATAAAACCGCCAAAGATTAGAGTTTTTAGCTAAAATACCGGTGCAAAACAACCTGTTATAGTGGGTCGAAATGAATGCTATCACCGTGTGTGGGGGAAAAGGGAAGCACACAACATCATGATTCCACGTTAGGCACATTAGCTGTTCCGCTGTAGGTCTATCTATCACCAATAGGGATGATGACTAAAAAAATGTTTTTTGTCCGTAATGTAGATTATGAAAAAATAACGTACACGTATTTTTTCTTTTTTTACTTTATCAAAAGATTACGGCGATGCATTGAGTTATAATGTGCCATGACGTCACTTGTATGTAGATTTTATACATACTTGTGACGTATCAACCCCCACTCCCCAACTTTAATGCGTTGTATCTAAGTCATTTTTTATTAATAAGATAAAGCAAAAAATACGTGTCTAATATTTTTTTATTATCTGACTGACGCACACAGGCGAAATAACGCTAAAAGTTGGCAAAAACTACAATTTACAACCTGCACGATAACTAATTTCTATTGTGTAGACGTAATTCTCAGTAAAATGGGTTAGCCACCTGCGTAAGCGCCCCATGCCCCCGACCCCCGTCTTACGTAGTATCTTAGTCCAAAGTTTGACTTGTTAAGCAGCGGATGTGTTTTGTTTATTTAAAACTTCAAATTCCTATAGTTATATTGTAACGTTGTTCGGTGGATTTACAAACTTTAGTGATGGATTCTACTCCTGGAGGTAAGGAACTAATATTATATATACAAAAAGATTGTTTATTAATTGTATTTCTATTTTTTTTCGTATTTTTTATGAAGGTGGTCGAAATTTTAAGAATGGTCAAACTTGTCGTAGAGCAAAAGTACCATATCCAATGGAGTCCAGTCCTGAAATATGCCTTAAAATGAACATTACACATTCCTCTTTTATAAACACTTTGAATTAGATGCGCGTTTTTGCGCACCTTGAACAAAGTTAACCAATGTTAGTGTTAAGGTAGAATTTCATAAATTATTTATTTATTTTCTATTTTACCAGGATCAAACTCTGAAGACATTTACATAAGTAGAAGAACTCTTATTGGGTATTATAGAGAATCTACTTCAAGAAAGGATTCGGAAAAAATGCAATTCTTTTATACAAAAGTGGAAAATGCTCTAAAAATCACTCATATTTCAAGTGATGCTAAGAGTGTGTTACAAAAATTAATACATCAGTATAAAGCCAAACTTGAAAAGTCACAAAGACATTTTGAAAGATGTGTCGATGCGCATAAAGAATGGTTTGACCAATACGTTTCTTTTAATGTCTCGCATTCTCAGAAGAGAAAAGTTTCTGGTGGTCGTCCGCCTAAGAATTTTGAAGAATTAACTGAACGAGCTAAACGGCACAGAACTGAAAATGTACGACAGGAAATGACATCAGCAGAACTGGCTTATGCTACGCAAATGAAGTTTAGAGCATGTGGAGATACAGAGAAATCCAAATTAGTTAAAGACGTTTCTCAAGATGTTAGTCCTAAAACGGATAAAAACCATGCCACTCTCTGTCCCGATAAAGCCTTATCTATGGTTATTGAAGGGCAGCTTACGAAGCATCAGTATAATGTATTAAGAAAAAGTGCATTGGAAGTGAACTGTAATTTATACCCAAATTATGAGGCAATTACAAAAGCTAAAAAAAAGTGTTACCCGTTTGGTGTTACTATCACAGAAACACGAGCAGAAGTACCTCTTCAAAATCTCATGGATCATACGGCTCAAAGGCTATTACTATCACTAAGTGAAGTTATTCATAGTCTCAATGAAAGCAGACGTCAAAATCTTTGCTTGATTTCAAAGTGGGGATGTGACGGTTCCGGTAGCCATTCACAATACAAACAAAAATTTCAAAATGTTGATTCTACGGACGAATTTATGTTAATTACATCAATAGTACCATTACGCCTTGTGAGTATGAATGATTCGGAATATCGCGGTGAAAATATTGTGTGGCAAAATCCTCGCCCGTCCTCACCGAGATACTGTCGACCTTTGAGACTTCAAATGGCTCACGAGACTGTTGAACTATCTAAATTGGAAGCTGCTAATGTAAGAAATCAAAGATCTAATATGGTACCTACTACGACTGATGAGTGTCATGTGAAACATGATCTAAAATTGACAATGGTTGATGGTAAGATGATTAATGCACTCACCGATACAAGTTCAGCCATGCGGTGTTATCTGTGTGGGCTCACTTCAAAAGACTTTAACCATATAAGAAAATGCATTAAGAAACAAGTGAGTGAAGAAAATTTTGAATATGGACTCTCATCTCTTCATGCCTGGATACGATTTGCTGAGTGCATCTTGCATTTGGGATACAAGTTAAAGCTAGGAAAGTGGCAAGCAAGAGGTACCGATAAACAAATTGTTAGCAGTGAAAAAAAACGAATTCAACAAGAATTTTGGCAAAAACTAGGTCTACACGTAGACAAGCCGCGCCAAGGAGGAGGGACATCAACAGATGGAAATACGGCTAGAGTACTTTTCCAGCATGCAGAAGAGACTGCAGAGATAACAGGAGTGAATGTATCTCTTATAAATAGATTTCACACCATTTTGAAAATCATATCAAGTGGTTACAAAATTAATTTTGTAAGATTTAACATGTTTTGCCTACGGACTGCATCAGTTTTTGTTTTTAATTATCCATGGTTCAATATGCCAACTACGGTTCATAAAATTTTAGTCCATGGGCCTCTCATCGTGGAGAACATTGGTATTGCCATAGGTCTTTTAAGTGAAGATGCTCAAGAAAGCAGAAATAAAGATGTCCGAAAATATAGAGAAAATTATTCAAGGAAATTTTCGAGAAAAGTGGCCATGGAAGATACTTTCCAAAGGTTAATGGTGTCTTCAGATCCTTATATTACTGGTTTAAGGAAATTAATGCCGAAAAAGCATATAATTCTAAGTCCCCTGGAAATTTCTTTAATCCATGAAAATTACAAATAAATCATTGTTTGATGTTTTCATCATTTGTGTTTTATTTTAAATCCTGTACAGTTAATCACTATGATAGGAAGGTATTTTTATAGTTTCTATAACATTCACTAATAATTATTGTAAAACCCGTTCATAAAAACGTAATACAGGTTTTTGCCAACTTTTTGCGATATTTCGCCACTGTGTGACGGACTAAATAGAATTTCTTTTTTTTGACCCAGTCATCATTCCTCTACTTACCTTATTTATTTTGATTTTTGATTTCTTTGCTAACCTTTGAACACACTAGTCCAAAGTGTAGTGAAATAATCCTAGGACTTCTTTTATCATTATTGTTTAGCAGCAAACAACGTCACAGATACCTACTAGAGCGTCGAAGGTGTAATAATCTCTTATGCCTAGCGCGATATTGATTGATTAATTTCGATATTTACTCCTAGGAGGGTCATCCATGCCCAAGTAAGCCATATACTTAGATGATAGTCTCAAACAGTCACTGCTATCAAATAGTGAGTGACCCTATAGGCCGGGCGTAACAAAAATATTAAAATAAACGTTTATCATAAGAAGTTTATTATTGTACATTTGGAGTGTTTATAGATCACTTTATTAGACGCTGTAAATAGTTTGTAAACACATCAATTGAAGTGCATTGAACGCTGATATCAACACAAGTTTCGATTCAGACGGTCAATTTATTTTATTCAGCAATGAATCACTGTGCTATGCCCGATGATTCCACTTTCTACAGATAAAAATGTTTGTACTAGTCATTCTGGGAGAAACGAATGCAGGTGTCCTATCTTCATAAAAAGAACGGCAGGTTGTTCTGGCTATACAGGCTGGATTTTTAGTCGCCGTCCAAATTTTGATATATTAATCTTTAGCGAAAATCATTGAATACATGTTTTTTCTTTTAGTATCACTCAATACAAAAATATTGAGATATCACATCACAAAGTTATTATATACCACGCAGAGCGGATAATTCTTTCGAGAAAATGATTTAATATGAACATTTTACCTATCGATTTAAAAAAAAATGGAGTTAGTGAATCATACCTAATGCCTAGAAAAAAATTGGACGGTGACTAAAAATTCAGCTTGTATACTGCTGGCTGTGGGCACCGGTGAAGGCGATACTCCTCGGAGATTTGACGCTGCACACGATCCACCGACGCCTTCCACTAGAAATCTTAGAGGAAATCATAAGTGTCATCAGAGCAAACTGT
Source organism: Xanthia togata (assembly GCA_963853775.1). Taxonomy (NCBI): domain Eukaryota; kingdom Metazoa; phylum Arthropoda; class Insecta; order Lepidoptera; family Noctuidae; genus Xanthia; species Xanthia togata. Next base: position 19,276,220 of record OY970798.1, on the reverse strand, counting down.
AGCTGCATGTGAGATCGAAGTGTGGCCACAGATATGGCCCCTTTTGCAGGTGTTCGAGCACAACACGGCCAACATGACAACGGAGCCTCCCCTCGGCACACCTTTGAAGCATTAAGGGAAACTAACGCTCCGTCTAGGTTGACTGTGACTAATCCAGTCATCCCTTCAACAATACAGGGGCCCAAGTCTGCTATTTTTATAAATTCGTCATTCCAACACGATCCCATTGTCATTTTGCTAAAAGTTCGTAATCTGCTAAATTCGTAATGGTCGATCATTGGTTGATCATTGTATTCCACAAACACGATACCTACTCGTAACGAATTAAAAGAAATGACTGCACAATGACGTTCTCATGGTAGGTCACTGATCAAAGGAACTGTCAAAATTTTAGCAGATTATCGCCTAAGTCAGTCATTCATTTTTCATTATGTACGAGATTACCAATAGATGCCATTTCTTTCAATGGAGTGTCAATGGCTGACCATTGGAAAGTCATAATGACGCCAATATATTAGTAGATTACCAAACTTGTCAAATGATTGACCATTCTGACACTATTGTAATAGCAGACTTAAGGCCCTGATCTTTCGGACCTATGATCCTGAAATTGGATTCTCTATTTCTTCTTCATTCGTCCTCATTCTTTAGTAAATATACTGAAATACCTACTAATAGAAAATTACCCAGCAATATTGGATTAGAGTGACATATCTCAATTATGTAGCTATTTTGTCGACCAGTACCCAGACACATGAGTTGTTCCGTCATTGAGCTTACGATTAAAATAGCACGAGATAGGTACCTCTAGTGACCTTTCTAAGCACGCGCGAATTATAATAATGGGCGTGACAGTCTGTTATTTTATAGAGATAAATGATGATACTGGGGGAAAATACATTGAAATGAAATGAAACTGTTTATTCAGTAAATTGGATAAGCTGGTATTGAAATCACTATAACACATCATAAAAAAAAATTTAAAAAAAATTGCTAGTTGAGTTCGGCGTTTCCTATCTGACTACTCTGAGAAGAAAGGCCGAAACAAACTCATTACTATACCTACCTTTGCACGTATCTTCTTAGTTCTAAGTATACCTTTAAAATTATGAAACAACACGAAACAGGGAACCCATGTTCCCATCTGAAGATGTTTCGTGTTTCGCTAGTAAGGAAGAGGTGTTCTAAAACATTTTTTACAAAAAAAAAATATAGGTACTACAAAGTGAAAAATAACTTTAATTTTGCAGGTCGGTGTCCTTGTCTTTGTATTTTCGTTTTTTGCCACCGACTTTTTTGAAGTATTACTTTTTAGCTTTGGTAGGTACCTACCTACCCCGCACAAATTCGTATAGGTACCACTACTTGCAGGAAGTTATTATAACATTATCAACATACACTAAGTGGTAAAACTACGTAGGTATTATTGAAGCTTAGGTACCCAACAAAGTTAATAAAATATGGGACCATCGCACAAGTTTCCTACCGAAAGAAAAATAATTTTCAAAATCGGTCCTTAATTGACGAAAATATCGATGAACATAGAATTATTATATTAAGATATTAAAAAATATATATCTACATACGAATTGAGAACCTCCTCCTTTCTTAAGAAGTCGGTTAAAAAGATTAAGGTATACTAGTGGGTGGCAGGGACAGCATCTTTATCCAGGCTGAGCCTCCTTGAGTCGTTTTTATCAATATTTTTTTCTATCTTGACTTAAAACTTCAGCAACAATCTAAAACGCAATTGTTATAAAAATTACTTAATTGTTTACGGAAACAATTTTGTAAGTCAAAGTGCATGCTGAAGAAAGTGATATACAACTGCCGACTGCTATTGATTGTATAACGAATACAACAATAAACACGTGTGGCCGGCTGATGCAAGTCACTACGCTTGTATCGTGAGCCACAAGCCACGCGGCCGTGTGCGTACCTGCGCGTGCGTCTAGCGTTGCCGACGGCGACGCGGCGCGGGCGCTGGCCGACCGTGGCTAATGGCCTGACGCAGCCGGTGACACTCGCGGGGGGCACGCGAACCATTCTGACGTTTCAAAATAACACGCTGCGTTTATGATATACGTCTACAAATTGTTGCATCAGAAATAGGTATATATATTTAGACTCCTCTCTATATGGTACACGGGGTGGCAGAAACATCGACGCGAATTATGTTCCCATGGATTGAGTATTAACGTGATTCCGCGTTGAAATTTTTCGTCGATTATTTAAAAAAAAATGCTGTTTCATAGAAAAATGCAACCTACGTGGTCAAAATGTATGGAACAGCAGATTTTTAGGGTTCCGTACCCAAAGGGTGAAACGGGACCCTATTACTAAGACCCTACTTTACCCTATTCCGCTGTCCGTGATGAACCGTGATAGTTAGACAGTTGAAATTTTCACAGGTGATGTATTTCGGTTGCCGCAACAAACTAAAAACTGAATAAAATAATTATTTAAGTAGGGCTGCCATACAACAGATATGTTTTTACGGAACCCTACGTGCGCGAGTCCGACTCGCACTTAGCCGGTTTTTTTTATATTTTTAATAACGGACGTACTGAATCCGTGGTAAAAGTTTTGCGTCGATGTCCCTGCCATCCTGTATACAAATTATTTAAATTTAGAGGTCTTAGCAGGTGTTCAGAATTAATAAAGTGCAGCGCATGTTATAAAATGTGATTTTATCATGTTAGTGTCTACATCCTTTTTGGATAGTTTGGCTGGCTGTTTCAAGGTTGTAGCCGTATTTATATATTTTTTCTTATGCGACCATTTTAGCGTTAGTGGCTTCTAACCTCCCTAACCTATATATATCAATATTGAATGAAGTATTGTGAAAGTAGTTCGATAGATGGTAAGTAAACAACTAGGTACATACTTAATTTGTATTATCAAGTTGTTTATATTTTTTATTATACCTACTGTCATAGCGGGTAGCGGGAACTTAGTTGGACATAGGGGTGAAGCGTATTTATCGTTACATATAGAAATAACAGATATTTAAAAATAACAGATATCAAATTGTTCCGAACAATATAACTTATCACCCTGAAAGACTACCGCAGCTGTTACTGATAATTTATTTTAACAATCCCCACACAGACTGTCACCACGGCTGTTAGTTACATACACACGCACACAAAGCAAGGTTATCAATTTCTCTCTCTTCCTCATTGAATAAAGACCCTTGCTAAAAAAGAGAAACACCTACTTATTATTTACTTCTAAATATGTTTACTTCTCACTCTTACTAAAGCGGTTAAATAAGATTTCTAAATGAAAAGATATTCAATTGAGATTTAAAAATGTGTATTTATCGTCCCTACAAAAATAACAGGCTGTTATAAAATAACAGATATTTAAATCTGTTATTTTCGTGTAGCAGTAACAGTAGATAATAACTGATAACAGATTTATCGTGTTTAACCTGTTACAACCCATCTCTAGCTTGGACAAGTCCACCGACATATAAAACGAACAATCTAATTGTATGGACATAAGGATGCTAGTGATAACGCCAAACACGTCGCCGAATTTTGGGCCGAGTCTAATTAGACAGCCATCGACACGCTAAAAAGAAGATATGAACATATTAAATACTAAAAAGGTACATTAATATAATAAAAAAACTGTAATCTTCGTAACATTTCTTCCGTAGCTAATGGCTGTAAGTAATATGATTTGTAATTAATGTAATAATGTACAACATAATTATAAATACTTAGCAATAATGATAAACTTGTTTTATTCAGACTACAATAAGTAAGGTCGACAGTGCTAGTAACAAAATAACTTTGTTAGTAGTACCTAAGTATGTTAGACTTACGAACAGTAAGTCGTGGGGTTCGAACCCAGACAGGCGCATTACTTTGTGTAATTTATTTCATCACCACTGCTCTCAAAACGGTGAAGGAAATCATCGTGAGGAAACCGGCATGTCCTAGAACCAAAAATTCGAAGACATGTGACATCTACCAATCCGCACGGGCACGCGTGGTGGATTATAGCCCACCCCCTCTCATTGAGAGGAAGCCGTGTCCCTGCAGTAGGAACGTTATAGGCTGATGATGAATCCAATGCTTCATAATTATTTATCTTCGAATAATTTGTCTGCTCAGAGAGCAGATATACACTAAATACATATGTACAGTAAATACAGATAGTGCAATCCACGACGACGCGCCCCACTCCGCGATTACTGTACTGTAAGCTGTACTTTAGTACGGAGCGGAGCTGAGTGGGGCGCGTCGTCGTGGATTGCACTATCTATAACGCAATTCATGTTGTTGAACTGTCATAATGAAACCCATTGCTACTGATAGTGGGTTACGTAATCACCCTGCGGGTCCGGTTTATAAGCGCTCACACCACACTAGCGGGCCTGCCGGACTGCCCCGGCGGCTATCTATTGCAGGATGATGTTGGGACTAAATAAATATAAATATAGAAAACCAACAAAGACACAGTTCCAATAATATTAAACTAAGGAAAGAACGTGGCTTTCTTCTAAATAAATTAAATAACTATCAAATGAAATTAGAAGACAGTAAGCACATTTAAGAGTTTGACAACACACAGTCTGAAATTCAGGTACTAGAAGCGTCACCACAGTCACTCCAATCTATACTAAATACCTATGTGAAGTCTGAAAAACAAATTCAGGAGTGAAAAATGTGCAACTCTAATGTAGATACAGTGGACCCGCTGACTCCCAGTAGCCCTCAATCTTCATTGCAAAATAAATCCAATCTTGGCACTCTCCAACCTGAGGCAACAGAGGACCCGTACCAGTTAGAAAGGGCTCAGGTCTTAATTTCCTATAAAGATACACCAGATATTGAACAAGGTCAATTGTAAGTAGCTCTGACAGAAGTTAGTTCTCTCCCTTGTAGAGGTAAAGTTTGTTACTGCTCCATTATGTTTTCTTATAGTTTTGGAAAAGGGTTAGGAAAATTACTTAGCAACAACCGAGTCATTCTTCGTCTTCTCAAAACTATTACCTATATTCCTCAGAATTCCTACAAACAAATAATGTCTTTATTAACAAGGAAGGACTATGATCCTAATGCCATTATTACTGTTTTAATAGGGTCTTAAGGGTACTAGTCAACGGCTCGAACTCGTTGGTGGACGTAACTAATATAGGTATATGCTAATTAGTCTAATTATTTAGTTTTATTTTTTTAGTATTTATGGATCTAATTTTTATTTATATATTTATTCATTTATTTAGTTAAATAAACGATGATTTATAACGAAAACGAGCGCGTTAAATTTAATGAACGGACTTTTGGGCGTATAGATATTATGAAAAAACGACTGAATGTATTTACTCAAAATAAAATTATTTGAACCATTGAATAAATTATCTATCCCTGCCTGTACGGTTTCTATTTTGCCATTTTCTAACTACATAAGTTTCTTTAATTTCTTATTTATTTACGCCCAAAGACGAATTAAAATTAGTGCTGTGATATGGAAGTTTCGATGCTCAAACTGCCAAACCAATATTTTTTCAAATTCTGCTTCCTTATAGGGCTAGATAATGACAAGACAAATTGATATGATTTTTAGTTTTGAACGTACACCGTCAAATAGACGAGTAATCACCATACTACGTTTGTATAGAATAATTTTTCTTTTTCTGTTTTAACCTCCCTGGAGACACCATTCACACCCATGAAGCGTCATTCTACAATAAGATACAATTTTTTTAAAGCTAATTACCAAGAAATTAATGTAGAACTAAAGAAGTTGAACTGGGACGAACTGTTTCTTAATCTCTCCAGTGAACAGGCCGTAGATGCTTTTTATGACTGTATATATGGAATCGTCAGACTACATGTTCCACTGTCACGTCATAAATCAACAACATTCCCCGTTTGGTTTAGCGGTTCCCTAATTAAAACTTTAAAAAATAAAGAACGCGCGTGGATAAGGTGGAAAAAACTGCGCAATTTATCTGATTATGAAAAGTTCTCAAATCAGCGTAAACGTTTCAAACTACTTTGTGAACAGTGTTATAATAAGTACATGCAAACTGTTGAAGAAAGCATACCTATTAATGTCAAGCACTTCTGGACGTACATCTCTAACCGAAAGAAAGGTTCTGGAATCCCAACTAACATGCAATTCAAAAATAAATCATCTAACTGTCCCTCTGAGATATGTTCACTGTTTTCTGCCTTCTTCAACTCGGTGTACGAGCCCTCAACTTTTGACCCTACCTCCTGGACACCCCCAGAAACCCTTGACGAGAGTTCTGTATGCATTCCGGATATTTACCTCGAAGAAAGTGTCATACTTAGGGCACTTACCTCATTAGACTTAGCTAAAGGAGCTGGTCCGGATGGCCTGCCCCCTTCTTTCTTTAAGAACACTGCGCAAACCATTTGTGTCCCGTTACACATAATATTTAATAAATGCCTCAAGGAAGGGATTTTCCCTTGTGTTTGGAAGAGGGCTTTCATCACGCCCATTCACAAAAGTGGTGACAAAGGAAACGTTGAGAATTATCGACCCATATCTATCTTGTCCACCTTGTCTAAACTTTTTGAGGGTCTAGTGCACAGCCACTTATTTCCACAGTTAAATCACCTTATTATTCCCGAACAACATGGATTCGTTAAATCCAAATCCACTACCACAAACTTAATCATTTTTACACAATTTCTATTTGAAAACATGGACATGCGCACGCAAGTTGATGCTGTATACACTGATTTTCAGAAAGCTTTTGACAAGGTGGACCACAAATTGCTTCTCGATAAAATCGCTTTCAATGGCATAAGAGGCAATTTACTCAGATGGTTTGCTTCATACATATTTCATAGAACTCAAAAAGTTGTTATCAATGGATTCGAGTCTGATTATGTGGTCGTCGAATCAGGTGTGCCTCAAGGATCGGTCTTGGGCCCATTGCTTTTTATCTTGTTTATAAACGACATAAAAGCCTGCATAGTCAACTCTAAATTCCTAATGTACGCCGATGACATTAAAATCTTTAAGGCTTGTGCAAACACTCAGGATTGTTTGCTACTACAAGAGGACTTATGCAGGCTCTCACAATACTGTTTGGTCAATAAACTACATCTTAGTCTTCCAAAATGTCACTTCATTTCTTTTACCAAAAACAAAAATACTATTAACTTCCCATATACCTTGAACGACATACAATTGGAAAAAAATGAGTGCACACGTGATCTTGGCGTACTGCTTGATTGCAAATTACATCTAGACACCCATATCGACAAAATAATCAACAAAGCCTTTCAGATGTATGGTTTTGTCATGCGGTCTTGTAAAGACTTCAAAAAGCCTTCTACTTTTCTCTTCTTATATAAAACACTAGTCCGTTCACAATTGGAATACGCGGTACCCATCTGGTGCCCGTATTATGATAAATATAAGCAAGCAATAGAAATGGTTCAGAAAAAATTTCTTCGTAGTATTCACTATAAGTGCTTCCGTACAAGGATTCCCTATGCAGATTTGATAAAACATTATAAGATTTTGAGCTTGGATTCCAGACGTTCACTGATCATGGTTGTGATGCTGCATGGTATATGCAATAATAAATTTAATTGTACTGAGCTCTCGAATGGGTTGTGTTACGTAGTACCTAGAACTGTTACTCGGCGGGAGGTACGCGCACCTCGACTATTCTACACTGCACGTTGTAGAACGAACGCTGGGGTGCGAGCCCCTCTCCGCCGACTTTTAGAAACCTATAACTCACAATTTATTGATTTTGATATTTTCGCGCTGTCGCAATCTAAATTTAAAAGAATGATTTCACAATCTCTTGCAAGTCGCCTATAAGACGGATGCTCTTGTCATCCGCCTCCTTCGATTCGTCGGTATATAGTGTTTCTCTTCTTAATATGTACTTCCTTTCGTTTTTCTTCATTTAACATGTGTTCGTTTTCATACTCCGATGTCACTTCGTGGACAATAGTGTGGGTTATACGTTTTCGACTGTAATATAACTACTTTTTGTAAATGCTGTAATGTATAACTGTTTTTTGTCCCAAATAAATAAAATAAAAATAAAAAAGTATAGAATAATGACCGACTAGCGTACCCTTAATGTTAAAAAATATGATATTACTGCTAGTGGCACCGAACTATTGAAGTTAAATTATAAGAAAATAATTTTGTGAGCTTTTCCCTGTCAAACAGGCAATCCAACTACATTCATATGTTAAATAATTACATGCATAATACGAGTATGGTATATACTTAGTCTGGCCATAAATACTGTTACAATTAAAAATAAGAAAGATTTTTCATTTGAATTTGGAATCTGTCAGTTTTATATGATTGTTCATTGAGTTTTCTAATTTTGGCGCCAATACATTGTACAATATTTTGCGATATTAAAATGGAGTGGGGTGATAAAGAGAACCGAATCGCTGTGATTGCATTACACAAAGTTGGTATTGAGCCAAATGCAATTTTTAAAACTCTCCATACGCTTGGTATTAGTCAAATGTTTGTGTACCGGTCTATTAATAGGTACAATGAGACCTCCTCTGTTTGTGACAGAAAAAGATCTGGCCGTCCACGTAGTGTTCGTACGAAAAAGGTGGTCAAAGCATTAAGGGAAAGAATTCGAAGAAATCTTGTCCGAAAGCAAAAGATTTTATCTCGGGAGATGAAGGTAGCACCCAGAACTATGTTGCGTATTTTAAAAGATGACTTAGGACTTGCAGCCTATAAAAGAGGAACTGGTCATTTTATAACTGATAATTTAAAAAAGAATAGGGTGGTAAAATCGAAACAACTACTGAAGCGGTATCTACGCAAAGGGAGGTCACAGATTTTTTTTGTTTACGGAGAAAATCATCACAATTGAGCAACATTTTAACAAACAAAATGACCGTATTTATGCAAAACAAGGCTCAAAGCTCTAAGGAAGCTTCCCAATTAGTCAACAGAGTGCAACGTGGGCATTATCCGACTTCAGTGATGATTTGGTGGGGTGTTAGCTATGAATGAGTGACAGAGCCATATTTTTGTGAAAAAGGTATCAAAACATCGGCACAAGTGTACCAAGATACCATTCTTGAGAAGGTAGTTAAGCCCCTTAACAACACCATATTCAATAACCAAGTATGGTCCTTCCAAAAAGACTCGGCGCCGGGTCATAAAGCTCGGTCCACGCAGTCTTGGTTGGAAGTGAACGTTTCGGACTTCATCAGAGCTGAAGACTGGCCGTCGTCTAGTCCCGATCTTAATCCGCTGGATTATGATTTATGGTCAGTTTTAGAGAGAACGGCTTGCTCTAAACGCCATGATAATTTGGAGTCCCTAAAACAATCCATACGATTGGCAGTGAAGAATTTTCCCATGGAAAGAGTGCGTGCTTCTATTGTAACTGGCTTCAACGTTTAAAGGACTGTATTGCAGCCAATGGAGACCACTTCGAATAAGCTTTTAATTTTATTTTTTTAATTTAAAATTGTTTTATATTGATGTATTAAACTAACACACTATACAAAAGTAATAAATATCATTTGCAATAAAAAATAAAAAAAAAATTCTTCGTGACAATATTTATGGCAAGAACAACACTGTGAGTTGTTTTTAACTAAGAAAGTTAGTCACCATAAACAAATATTGTCATGCATTGTTTTTTCTAAAATTTCCAATCAAGGATTTCTGCTTAGCCCCTTTTGTACAGTTAACTTGTTGTTGTTAGTGCTAGAAAATACCCTTTTGTTATCTATTAAGTGTAACTACACTGTTAGTGGTACCTTCTGTAGTCTTTTTTTTTATCGGTATCCATTTCGGACTTCCCCGCAACCCCGGCAGGCAATGGTCCCATCGGACCCCTTCACTTGTTGACATATCTTTAAGGCGCGCGTGGAACACAACGCCCGACCCGGGCTTGGTCCTTACTTACCGTCCGCAAGCCCGCGCCTACGGTGGCCGGGAATCGGAGGTGACGGCCTCCCATGCCCTACGCTCCGTACCATGGCCTGGACCAGGGCCAGACGCGAGAGATCCCCGCCACCGATCGCCTCCACGAGGACACGGCGGTGCTCTGCCCAAGCCGGGCAGACCTCCACCGTATGCTCCACCGTGTCCTCCGGGCGATCCACGCAGTGATGACACCCGGGCGTTTCCTCCCGCCTGATACCGAACAGGAACCTCCCGAAACAGCCGTGTCCGGTGAGGACCTGCGTCAGGCGGAAGGTGAGGACGCCGTGGCGCCTCTCTAGCCACTCCTCAAAGAAGGAACTTATCGCCGCAATAGTGGCGTGTCCAGCACTGGGTTGCGACAATCGCACTCTCCGTGACGCCATGAGATCCCGTCGGAGTTCTATCCGCTGTGCCGCGATTTCTCGCGACATCGGAGTCAAGCCCCGGCGTTTCGCCTCCTCGCGTCACTCCCAAATATGCGCGAGGACTTTTGCCTCCAGATCCCATGGTGGCAATCCGGCAAGGAGGGTCGCCACCTAACCGGAGACCGTGCGGTATCCCCGGACAAGCCGGGTGACCATGATTCTCTGGGATGCGTTCAACCGGCGCCGGCGGACTGGCCGCCGCGCGCCGCCTCAATGAAAGCGCCCACACCGATGCCTCGTAAAGGGACATGGACCGCACGACCCCCGCGTATAGCCTCCGGCAGGAGGCGTTTGGTCCCCCTAGATTGGGCAGGAGCCGCTTCAAGGCACCCCCGGCCCGCTCCAGTCTGGGAGCCAAGTGATCCACGAAGTTCCACCGACTGTCGAGGACGAGTCCTGGGTACTTCATCGTCGACTCGACGCCGATGTGAACCCCTCCTACTGTTATTTGGGAACCCGACGGTGGCGCGTTCCGAGGACCATGAAAACACATGGCCTCGGACTTGTGCAGGGCCACCTCGAGTCCCAACTGCCGGATTCTGGCCACGATTGTCGCAACCCCGTGTGACCTTCTATAGTCTTACACATAGTTTAAACTATTTACCTTAACATTACTAATTATAGATAACTTCGACATACGAATTACGTCTGGGTTAATATTAAAAGCTACAGCGGAGTGGGGCGCGTCATTTAGCTTGCTATTTGACGTCTAAAAATAATGGGCAGATACACTGGTGCCGAATCTCTTGTCACAAATGCCTCTAAACTAGACTAAAAATCACCAAAATTTAGTTTGCTCCTGTCAAACGATGAATTTCCATTCTGAAATAGACTAAAGTGGCACAACTTAACTATATTTTAGTTTGACAGCATTAAGATGGTACTGAGATGTTAATTTAGTGAAAATGACAATTTTGCTATTCTGAATTTTACGTTTTTCAGCTAAAATTTTAATTTTCTAACCAAATCTGACCATTTCTAATTGGGATCAAAAATGGTGTGGAATATTATTAGTTGTCATGAACTAAAATTCACACGAATACGTCGACTTCTGGTGCACAAACAGTACCGTACAGTACTATATCTTTTTCTTATATTTTGCTTATATCTCGCAAATGGTGTGTCCTATCGCAAAAATAATGAAAATTTCGACCCCCATTATGAAACCCTTATACCCCTAATACTCAACACGTAGGTAATAATTTTTCATATTTTCCATGCAAAAAGTGAAAAATTCCATATAAAACACGTCGAAACTGCCCCCCCTGCGCGTCCCGGCTGTAAGAAAAATCCCGGGGTAGGGCAAACAAGTACGACGTGGAGTCGCGATTGTCAAATTCGTTTTTAGATGTGTCAAAATAAGTTTTAAATTTAGAGACATAAAATTGCAGAATAGCTTTAACCCTTTTCTTGATAATGTATCTCGTGAGATACAGTCAACTTTAAAAAATCATAGTTTTGAAAATATTGTGAGTGAAACGAAACGTCACTCGTTAATTTATTTTGTGCATATTTTTGAACGAACTTTTATTTAACATGATGATGTTGGCAGAACCGTTATATTTTAAAATCGAAAATTGTTAGCCAAGACAACACGATGCCACGCAAGGAGGTAAGAATATTGTTTTATTTTATATTTTTTTACGGGTTCTCTGGGAGTTTTGCTTGTTTTTAGATACCCAACAAAGTACAAATTTGTATCAAGTGTGTTATTCAAACCAAAAGTTTATTATTTAGTAAAAAAACTAATCGTGTTTGTGCATGTATCTCAAGGTGCACACTGCCAAGTTATTACAGAATTAGGTGTTGCATGTTATGTTTCTCAGGGTGCACACTGCCACGTTATTAAAGAATTACTTGTTCCATATCATGTATCTCACGGTGCACATTGCCATATTCAGGGAATATCATGAACTAGTTTTTGCACATGCTCCGCTTGCGTGTATGTCAGATATTTCTGAAAAAACATTAACCTATGTGCTTGCTTATTGTTCTAATGGTTTCCCCATGTTAGAAATGGTACTATCGGTCCTTCAAGCTACAGGGGAGATTATAATTATCCTGTGCTTATGCTTGTTTTGGGTGGTGAATGTTTCATTTTTTTGCAGAATATCATGCGACCAATGACGACGAGTGGGTACCGAGCGAAAAAAATTCTAGCTTTAGTACCCAAATCCGGCCGAAAATCAGATTTAGATGAGACTTCTGATTCAGATACTGAAATACATCCTGTCTCCAAAGCAAGGTTGGACAGTCTTTCATCCTCCAATCCACCTTCGTTGCCATCTTCGTTTGAGAATCTCAATTTATTATCCGATGAAGAAATAACTCCCATTCAAGCAGCAGTAACTGAGTCTCCACTTTTGCCGTCGCCGATTATTCAGCAGCCATCACCAATTGTTACACAGCCACCGCCGTCAGTTTTGTTTACAAATGTAGCCTCTCCACGTACACCAGACTTATCATCACCAGTAGCGTCGTCTTCTCGATCTAAAAGACCAAGGCTTTTAATTACACGCCCGCGGCCTATTCGCCAGAAGCCCTTACAATTTAAGTGGGCTAACAAACGCTTTCAGCATTGTGCAGAAATAATTGACAAAGAGTTTCCAGAAGAAATGCCCAAGACCCCATTGGAATATTTCAAATGCTTTTTTACCGATGATATCTTAGATATGATAACCGATCAAACTAACTTATATTCTACTCAAGTTACCGGAAAATCATTTAACATTAGTCGCCAAGATATTCAAGATTTCATAGCTATTAACTTGTTCATGGGTATCGTCAATATGTCAGCTTACACGGATTACTGGTCCCAAAATTTACGTTATGAACCAATAGCTAGTGTAATGTCATTAAAAAAATTTCAGCAAATACGGCGTTACATACATTTCAATAATAATTTAGAAGATGACGGTGATCGTTATTTCAAAATCCGACCACTGATAATTAAATTACGCGAAAACTTTTTAAAAGTTCCTCATGAAACAAGATTTAGCATTGATGAGATGATGGTGCCCTATAAGGGGAAAAAAGCCGGACATCGGAAGCAATACATAAAAAGTAAACCAAAGAAATGGGGCTTCAAAATATTTATTAGAGCAGGCGTGTCTGGATTCATCTATGATTTCATTGTGTATGGGGGTGACGACACATTTCGTTACGAAGAACTTTCAGCATTAGAATCTGGCTTCGGGTTAGGCGCTAAAGTGGTAGTAGCCTTATGTAAGAGTATTCCAGAACCTGCTTGTTCAGTGGTCTATTTCGACAACTTCTTCACTAGTCTAGAATTAATTCATTATCTAAGACAGGAGATGGGTATATTCTCACTTGGAACTATTCGTTCAAATAGGTTACGGGGAGCTGAGAAAAAAGTGACTACGGACAAAGCGTTAAAAAAGAAACCCAGAGGGTCTTATTCCCAGATAGTTTGCAATAGCAACAAAATTTGCATAGTAAAGTGGCATGATAATAAATGCGTGACCACTGCAAGCAGCTATGTTGAGGCACATCCAGTCTACAATTCAACGCTACTGCAAACAAACAAAGAAGAAGTGTGCAGTCCCCTGTCCTGAAATAATCAAGCATTACAACTCGCATATGGGTGGCGTAGACCTTGCGGACATGCTCATCGCCTGCTTTAGAACCAACTTAAAAGGTCACCGTTGGTATTTGCCCCTAGTTTCACAAATGCTGGACATGTGTGTCAGTAATAGCTGGTTGCTTTATCGCAGGCACACAAGATCTGAAAAATACATGCCTCTAAAGAAATTTCGTTATCAGTTGGTACAAAGTTTACTAATGCACAAAAAGGAGACTGCATTAGATGAATTAGACGTGGCAGGGCCCACTCCAGCTAAAAAAATTAAAGCCCCTGTTATGCCAAGACCCACACCTTGTGTGAGATATGACCAGATTGGACATTTCCCAATATTCAGTACCAAGGGGAGGTGCAAGTTATGCATTAAAGGACAAACCACTGCTTTGTGTTCTAAATGCGGCTTAAGACTTTGTCTTCTACCAAATAGGAACTGCTTTTTAATTTTTCATACCGGAATTTAATTTCTTTCTGTAAAACAGATTATATATTTTTTTAAATTTTATGTTGAGTTTTATTTTATTTGAGCATTGTATCCTCTCAGATACATTGATTAATGTGAAGAAAAGAACAGATACTTGGCAATGTATCTCATGAGATACATAGAATATCTCCAAAAGTAAACACCCTGTATTTTTTTTTTGATTTTTCTAAGTCATCAATCAAAAGCCTCAAAAGCAAAATTTAAGAAAAATTATAATTCCATAATTTTTTTTTTTTGCCAAGAAAAGGGTTAAGATTCTCATAGCCAAAAGTAAGGAATTTTAGTGATAGTTTAATTAGTTTAGTTCGGTGTACAAGAGAATCAGCACCAGTATCGACCTTATCAACAAAAATGTTGGTGTAAAATATATAGGTACTTGTCACTATCTGAGCCACGCAGCATTGATTTTCAGTGTGGCCAGTTGTTTTAACTGAAAATCAATGCTGCGTGGTGGTTCACTAATCTTAATTAAAAGTTGTATTAAATAAAAAAACCCGTAATGACATAGTTGATATATCGGTTCAACATAGCATTGAACTGTCTTGTGTTGGACTAGATAAGCATGCTATAGTGTGCGTTTACAGACCATCTAAATGATCAAAACTACTCTTTATTTGAATCGGTAATGGAAGAAGTTTTAGCAAAACTTGCAACTGGTAATAAATCAGTAGGTAATTATCTGTGGTGACTTTAACATTAATATTTTAGAAAATAATTTAAATATCAGTAGATTTTTAAATTTGTTCAAATCATTCCATTTGTATTATGTGTTTGTACACCAACCCGAATAACTACGATTACTGCTACATGTATTGATAATGTGTTTTGTTTCTGCGACTATTTAGATAAAGCCATGGTTAAGTTTATTATCTCCCTTCTGATCACAGTGGTCAAACTGTAACTTTTGAGTCCAACATACCTACATATAAAACGAGTGCAGACACAATTCAGACCTATAATAGCTGTTAGTATTTTTACTCGCCACTATTAGTATTTTTTCTCAAAATGATATTAGTGAGATAAATATATAATTTATCATATCAAGCAACGCTATCACATGAAATTGGGAAAAATAATTCGCTTTTATTAATGAAAACAAAACAACCAAAAAGTTTCTATTTTTAAAATCAGCCAATAAATGTTTCCGAGAACAATAAGATTGTATACGAGTAGGTACCAATCTACTGTGTGTAACACTCAGGTAGACGTGGAAATCATTAAAAAAACGGAATAAATACAATCACTTATATTTCCTTGATTTTACAAATAATAATGACCCTCGTGCATTTTTTTCTTTTTTTTTTAACTAGGGCATCTCGCAGGTATACCACTAAGGTATTTACTGCTCAACCGGATAATCCTGTGACTGCCTTAAGCTACTACACTCAAAGCCTCCAGCCAGGAGCAAAACTATTCTAAATTAAAATTAGGCGAACGCTCGCTAAGGGCACCTCCTGTGGGGTACGAACCTCGGCTTAGGGCGTCGCTGAGGGGAGGACAGCAAGATGGGACAGGCTGGATCAAGGATATATCATTATTATTATGAGGGGAATTTAAAGCTACGCGCTCAGTTGCGACGCGGGCTGGCGCTTCATCGGACAAGGGTCGGGGGGGAGTATTATTTACTCGGGAGGGTCGCGATCGCGGAGGACCTCGGTGGCGAGGTCGGTACGACGGGTGTCGGGTGTTTTTGTGCACTGTACTGGTGGCCCTACTGCTCTCCTGGAGGAGTGTGGTGGGATCATCTGGGTCGGAGAGGACATGCCTAGGACGGCGAAATCGACTAATGCGTGAGGGGGTATAATTGGCCGCTTCAACAACCAGAGGGTTGCGATGATTGGCGGCGGAATCAAAGTGACGCTTGGACATGCGTTTAAGGAACTGATGGATGGTGGGGATTTTAAGGTCGAGGTGGAGGTTGATGTTTCTGACATACCAGGGAGCGCCCGTGGCTCTTCTAAGGAATCTGTTTTGGATCGTCTGCATCCTATGAATGTTTCTGGGGGATGTGTGTGCAAATACAGCACCCATAGGTGCACGCTGTGTAGATGCACAATTTGCACTTGAGTGACAACTTGCTGCGTGCATTTACGATGTAAATGTCTAATGAGAGCGAAAGCGGCCCGCGAGCGAATCGACATTATGTGCTCTGAAAAGTTGAGCCAGAGTTGGGTCATCCTGAGGATGACCCCCAAGTACTTGGCTCGCTTCTCCCAAGGTATAGGCTTGCCTAACAAGGTGAGTGGTCGGGGAATGTGCCGTCTAGATCGCGGTTTAATAAATAAAACCGCCTGACTTTTGTCGGGGTTCACCTCGATTCTCCATTTCCTAAACCAGGCGCCAAGGTTATTGACAGCCCGTTGTAGGTGTATGCGGATCTGGTTCTGACTATAGCCCCTGCAATATATGGCCGTATCGTCTGCGAACAGAGCCAACTGTGCCGTACGCGGGGCGAGCACGGAGCCTTGAGGGACTCCGGCGCGGATTTGGCGGGGAGAGGATAGGGCTCCCTCGATGCGATAGCGGAATGTGCGATTCGACAAGTAGTCCCATAAGATGAGCACGAGACGATCGGGCACTGACCCTCATGCAAAGGCGCAACTCGGTTTTATAATGTCTGGCTGGCTGTCACACATCCCCGTTTAGGCCTCGTGACGACATGGCGGTTGGCTGGCTGGCTGTCACTACAGTGGCGACATCTCTGCCAGGCGTTACATGTGATACTTAATTAAGAAAAAAATAAAGTATCAATTAATAAAACATGCAGTTTTATGTGCGTATACCTATACAGGAAAAGTGTATTGAAGCATGGAAGAAATAATCTTTAGATACTGAAAATGTGCAGCTTGATCTCGGATTTGACTATATTTTTTTTAATAATTTTAGAAAAAAAGAGGGGACCGTTAACGGTTGACGTAGACTGTCAAAGGAATAAATTGTTTTAATTGTTTAAATTTTCACACTTCTTTTTCCAATGCACTTCAGACATTGGTAGAATAGTCGACATCGGCTTTACTTGCCATTTAATAAAAATAGAATAATTATTTAAATTATTAGCTTCACCAAGAAAATTTTACATACTTAAAAAAAAAAAAACTGATTTTGTGTGAACAGCTCTACGAAAACTACTCTATTAAGTCAATGATTTTTTTATTTTTTTATTGGCCTTGCAGTACATTGAAGACGGACTACTACAGCGTATTTTAATTCTCGAGGATGCAATATTGAAGTAGGTATCTATAATTTAAAAAATATGTTACGGTTTGATTTATTGTTTTTATTTTTCTTGTAATTAGGTGAGATAGAAAATATTATAAATAAAATTTAAACAAAATTTTACTTTGTTACATTTTTGCCTGAACCGCTATTGCAAAAAAACTTTGATTAATATCTTGCGGTAGTTCAATATGTTTAATTTTGTTGTATAGCGTATTAAAATATTGAATTAGATAATTTCATGCAAAAAAAACGCTGTTAATATTTTTGCTTGAAGTACAATTATAAAATTTTGTAATGTTATTTTTATCGAAATTTCCGTGGACATCATCATCTTTTAGACAAATATTCCATACAAACATATTATCTGTTAATATTTTTACTACCAAGTAAAATAGAAATAACACGTTTTCTTAAAAGAAACGTACACACCGTGCACCGGGGTGAACGTGAACCGTTTCGCGGTATACATTGTAACATATTCCTTTGTCCATACCTAC
Organism: Xanthia togata; assembly: GCA_963853775.1. Taxonomy (NCBI): domain Eukaryota; kingdom Metazoa; phylum Arthropoda; class Insecta; order Lepidoptera; family Noctuidae; genus Xanthia; species Xanthia togata. The sequence continues at coordinate 19,258,061 of OY970798.1, read as the reverse complement.
CCACGTTAAATGACAAAAAACGCTGTTTTAAATTAATGCAAAGTTAGCTTAAAATTCGGCGTAAATTCTCCGGACTAAAAGTTCAGCAGCATAATTATGCTGTCAGAAAAATCCGTTAATTTACTGATGTAGATACCGCGAGGCTAGTCTATTTTAGTTACTTTCATAGTATCATGTCTTACGGTATTTTACTGTGGGGACGAACTGCAGACGAGTCTATTTTTATTCTGCAGAAAAGAGCGATCAGAGCCATATATTATCTCCGCAGGCGTGACACTAAAGGAACTGACGACTGTAAGAAGACGCTTTTAACATGCACGTCTTTCTGCATTGTTCTCACATGTATAATTTCAACATGAGTGCTGACCAATATTATGTAACTATTTATTTATTTAAAAGAGTGTCCGTGGAGTTTCTTGCCCGTTCTTCTCCATAGGTACCTACCACGCTTTGGAATGGGCAACTAGTTTCATATTTTTGACTGACCGACTCCTTGACAATTCAAAAGTGCCTGTAAATGGTTTAAATTTTGCAATAAATACTTTGAGTTTGACAGTCCTGCAGGTTACGGAGTATTGAAGCAGGTTTCTTACGCCACAGTGCAGCAAAGCTGCCAGTGTATATTAAACAAACATTGCCGAGGCACTACAAATGTGCGGCAGTCACAATAATATCCTTATTGCGTTATTGAATTGGATATGCTGAGCATTGTAAGACTTTTGGGAGCAACCGACACGTGTGCTGCGTGCAATCTGTTACACCTATTAGAACAAACATATTAAATAAGCAACGATAGCAGTACGTCGAGATACGTCCTTTTAGCATGTTCACAAGTATAAGTAATTAAGATCAAGTTATTGGAACCTCATATAACAATGGAATCTAATCACCTCCTATTCAAATAAAACTCCAGTAAGTTATGACAAAGCTATCCCCAAGAAATAAAACACAAATTGCTCATAACAGCGAATATTATATTTAAATGAGTAAACCGAGAACATATAGGAAATAAGGTAATACTTAGCTTCTTAATCAGAATATCTTACACAAATTATATTTACTTAGATATATTTTTCAATGCACCCAGAAGAAGAAATAAAAATGAACCCCTCAAAATCCTCCCGGCAAAACCCAAAACACTTCGTTATTCTTTATTCTTTCAAATCTTCAGTCCTGATTGGTTCGCGGTGATGGCGGGCTGATGGCGTCTCCCTATTGGTCGACGCCCGACGTTAGTACCGCAAACATCCACCGATAGCAGCACCTTTGCTTGGCGACAGCTGTTGCGTGATGACAACCGCTAAGTGTTTCTATGCGGTCCGTCTCGCCATCTAGCGCCTAGTGTGCGGAATATTCACACTCGTCCATCCTGACGCCTTTGCGACTCTGCAAAGGAAGAGAACAAAAGACTATATGTAATTGTTCAAAAATAGCAAACCCAGTCCTAAAAAAAAGAAAAGAAAACTCAATTCTATGAACCGTAAAACAATATTTGGTCCATACATAATAAAAAGCACATCATAGCTATGTCCTTTAAATGAATCATTATCAATCATCAAGTCAAATCATTCCAAAAGTAAAAAGATAAGTATCTACTTGTTTACCAAAACCAGTTTCCAAAAATACCCATAGATTTACATCAGTGAAAATACCATAATTTTCCAACCCATAACATTTCACAATCGCTTTCAAAACATTTCCGTCAGTAACTCCAATTTTAAACCATTCAATTAACATAATAGTTCCGATCACAATCCAAATTATTTGTACCATTACATTATTCCACTCATCAAAATTAGTATTAACCTGATTTTTCCTGGAATTCATTAAAGTTCATCCTTCAAGCAAGTCGATTAATTCCTCCGTGCTGTCCACTTCTGTATCATTTGAACTAGCGCCCGAATCATCCTCCCTCTGAAAAGGTTTTAACGAGTCCGACGACACAAGAGCTCTGAATCGCTTATACCCTTTCACACCTTTCAGCGAAGTAATCATGTACCTATCATTACCTGCTACCTTCGTTACCTTATAAGGCCCGCTGTACTTTTCCTTCAGTTTTCGTCGAACGTTCACATTTCGGTCAGCAGCTCCTTTCCATAATACTAAATCGTTTACCTTGTATTTTGTTGGAGGTTTACGCTTTGCATTAAAATATTTACGCATTTTCTCTGCCGTCCGGTTTAGGTTCGCTGTAGCTTCGGTCCTAGTGCGTGCAGCTGTCGCCTCGTTATCCACGATGTTATCTCCCATACCTTGATACCTGCTGCGAGTCGCTGAAAACATGAGCCTGTATGGTGTAAATCCAGTCGAACCGTTTAGTAAATTATTCATTCCCCAGGTGATGTTTGCGATCCGAGTATCCCAATCCTTTTCATCTTCCACGCTTGTATTGAGTGAATCTAGTAATGTACGATTATACCTCTCCACTTGTCCATTTGCGCGTGGACATGCTACAGCATTGATTATGTGTTTTATTTGATTATCCAAACAAAACTGTTTGAAATGTTTACTTTTGAAACTCGTACCGCTGTCGGATATAATTCTCTTTGGATAACCAAATAAACAAAAAATGTCATTTAAAGATTTTATTACCTCTCGAGTCTTTGTAGTTTTAACTGGTACCGCCCATGTAAATTTCGTGAAGGCATCGACCACCATTAGTACAAAACTGTTGCCTGCTCGACTTTTGCAGAAAGGACCGAGATGGTCAATGTGCAGAGTGTGCATTGGTTCCGGAACTTTTTCAATGGGGTGTAACTCACCTTCAAGTCTTCCGTACTGTCCCCTCTTGTAAAGACAGTCTAAACATGAGTTGACATATTTTCGTATGAAACGTGTCATTCCTGGAAACCAAAAGTTACCTTTGATAATTTCCTCACACCGCTTCAGGCCTGGATGTCCGATGCAGTCATGATACTTCCTCATGACATTCCACCTTCCATATTTAGGGACTACTAACCGCTGTTCTCCATCCTTAACGAGCTTGTATACTCGACCATCTTTCAGCTTGTAATTTTTCTGTATATCTGGTTCGTTATCCCCAGATTCTAATTTTGTTCGAATTATGCGAATCCTCTCATCTTGATCTTGAAGACATACTAACCAATCGAATACGTCAATCACGTTGATATCTACTACTAAGGGAGGGTCTACCGGAAATCGGCTCAGCGCATCCACGTGCCCATGAGACTTACCTGGCCTATGAATGACTTCCATGTCGTACTCCTGAATAGATAACCACCACCTTGCTATTCGAGGTAGTAGATCCTTTTTCAAGAAAGTGTCTCGAACGGCTGCACAGTCTGTCACCACCTTAAAATAATTACCTGCTAAGTAAATTCTAAATCTCCTCAACGATTCCACTACAGCCAATGTTTCCAATTCGTAGGAATGATACATAGCTTCTTCTTTGCTTGTTTTTCGGCTGAAATACGCAATGGGTTTCATACCACCATCCTGATCCTGTAATAGAATGCCAGCTACACCTTTACTGCTTGCGTCAGTATGAACTTCTATGTCACCTTTCCTACAAAATAATGAGAGTATCGGTCGAGTCGTCAAAATCTTCTTCAGTTGATCAAAAGCTCTCTGCTGTGCTGGATCCCAAACCCATGTTGCATTCTTTTTTAGCAACCCGTACAGAGCATACGTGACAGACGCATAATCTTTAACAAATTTCCTGAAATAACTAGTCAGACCTAGATACATCCTAAGTTCGTGTACATTCTTAGGTTCTTTATAGTTGACCACAGCATCGATTTTCTTACTACCAGGCCTAATACCTTTCTCGCTGATCTCGTAACCGAGGTAATCTATTTTTTTTTGCAAGAAAAAACACTTATCAAGGTTTAACGTCAATTTTGCGTCCCTTATTATTTCCAAAACTACCCGAAGCAGATGGAGGCCTTCCTGTTCAGTTTTGGTAGGTAGCAACAGATCATCTATAAATGGAAGCACCTTATCATGACGTAACGAAGAAAATATCTTGTCCATAAGACGCTGGAAAATTGCTGGGGAATTGGCCAAACCGAAGGGCATACGCAAAAATTCATAGTGGCCCTCAGGCGTGACAAAACCAGTTCTGTGAATTGAAGCCTCCGCTACTGGAATCTGGAAAAAACTTTGCGACAAATCAAGACTCGTAAAAAGTTTCTTCCCACCTAGTTTTTCGATTTGTTCTTCTATGATGGGCAGAGGATATTTATCTTTCGCTGTAATACTATTTAATTTTCTAAAATCCACACAAAACCGATAATCTCCGTTCTTTTTCCTAACTAATACAATGGGACTGGCATAATTAGACGACGATTCTCTAATAATACCGTTGGATACCATATCTTCAATCTTTTCTCGTACTATTGCCTTTTCTGAAAAAGAAAGCCTGTAAGGACGATAACAAACCGGCTTATCAGAGTTAAGTTCGATATTCAATTCTATTTTGTCAGTCCTGCCTAATTCTCCTGTATCTATAGAAAAACAATCTGAATATTCCTTTAAAATCTCTACTAACTAAAGAAAGAAAGAAAGAAAAAAAGAAAGAAAATACGTTTATTTGCGGTGAACATGACGCAAAAAAGAGCTTACATAAAACATATAATTTAGAAAAGGTTGCGGGAAACATGCGTCACATCCACGCAAAACGGCTCTAACTCTTTAACTATCTGTGGATCTCCGGATCCACATTTGATTTTGGTTGTATCAATGCTCATGATCGAAACAAGATTATCTGCAGATTTACCAAGAGAACAACCAATTTCTCGAGTAACCAATCCACGAGCAATAACCTGGTCTTTCTGGAAACGCAGTGGCTTTTTACCGTGATTAACTATGAAAATGGTCTGTACTGGAAAACAATTCATAGAAGCAGGAATGCTATAGTTATAACCATTATAAACAATTGTACGACTATCCACAAACAGTAGAGTTGACTTGTCAAATTCAACATCATTGTACGTGTCAACAAACAAGGATGAATAAGCTGGAACGACAGTGTCTGTAGAGCACAAAATGTTAACCTTATCGACACATGTACCCACTTGCAAAGAATTTATTTCAACCGATTCAACTTTATTTTCATCTGTTACTGCATATCCTAAAAAGACGGTAGTACCACAAATTGTAAGCTTGAATTTTTCATTGTTCAAAATGGGCTGTCCAATAAAAACGTCAGCTCTGTTTACGGCAGCATCCACGACAACTGCGTCTGAACAAACCTTAACTTCATCTATTACGAACTCTAATGATACCTGTCCGTGAGCTTTAATTGGTGGTCCACCAAACCCGTTGACAAAAACGACACAAGGTTGCATTGCAACACCAAGCTTTAGAACACAATCATGAGTGATGAGATTGACTTGAGCCCCCGTGTCTAAATAAGCGGTACCTTTTAAACCATTAATTAAGACATGTTTAAAATAACATTCATTTACCTGTATTTGTACAATGCTGACAGCCTTTTGATAACACTGCTCCTTTTTGTGGTTGGTTTTCCCACAGATTTCGCATTTTATAGCGTTAGGATTGTTGGGGCACGACCGAACAACGTGCCCTGACTCGTTACAAAGAAAACAAGTAACACCTGGCTTTCGTTCTTTTGGATCTCTAATTGCTTCTTTTGAAGACGATGCGGAATCTCGACCTCGAAGAACGTTTCTCTGACTTTGATTAATTTTTTTGTCGTCATTCATGCACAGAAAGTGAGAATAAAGCTCGCTTGGGGTTTTATAATTACCAGCCCTTGCAGAAGTTCTCATGTGGAACGGCAACCCTTCTATGATGCAGGAAACCGCTTTTTCTCCAATGATTTCACACTTAGTTAACATGGTACATTTCGAATAATAATAATGAGTCATCGTTTCATTGAATAACTTTTTCCTACTTAACATTTCCCTCAATGCGTCTGCGTAATCTATGCTTTGAGGGAACGCTTCCAGAATTTTTTGTTTCCATTCCGGCCACGTAAACTCATAGCTTCGAAGTGCGCCATGCCACAACTTCGCTAATCCAACAAGTCGTGCCTGCATATAATAACTTTTAACATTGTCGTTCCATCCATGTATGGCACCTAGTTGCTCTACTTTGTTAAGCCACTGAGATGCAGGTAGCTCCGGTTTTTCAGGATCGAATTCCGGTATTATATCCGGCTTAACCATCACACCCGAATAATATGGAACCGACCTACCGGATTCATTTGAAAAGCCAGGTGGAAAGCGGCCTCGATAGTCCCGGACTGGCGAACGTCCCGGCCGCCACGTGTCGCGGGAGCAGCTACGGCGCTCCGGCTGCGGTCGCTCCATCCGCCGGTGACTCCATCTGACAGGGCTGCGGGACCGGCTGCGAGACCGGCTGTGACCATCGGAACTCATGGCTTGGCTGAGAACTGCTCCAGATCGCTATCCCACTTCTGAAAATTGTTACACCTATTAGAACAAACATATTAAATAAGCAACGATAGCAGTACGTCGAGATACGTCCTTTTAGCATGTTCACAAGTATAAGTAATTAAGATCAAGTTATTGGAACCTCATATAACAATGGAATCTAATCACCTCCTATTCAAATAAAACTCCAGTAAGTTATGACAAAGCTATCCCCAAGAAATAAAACACAAATTGCTCATAACAGCGAATATTATATTTAAATGAGTAAACCGAGAACATATAGGAAATAAGGTAATACTTAGCTTCTTAATCAGAATATCTTACACAAATTATATTTACTTAGATATATTTTTCAATGCACCCAGAAGAAGAAATAAAAATGAACCCCTCAAAATCCTCCCGGCAAAACCCAAAACACTTCGTTATTCTTTATTCTTTCAAATCTTCAGTCCTGATTGGTTCGCGGTGATGGCGGGCTGATGGCGTCTCCCTATTGGTCGACGCCCGACGTTAGTACCGCAAACATCCACCGATAGCAGCACCTTTGCTTGGCGACAGCTGTTGCGTGATGACAACCGCTAAGTGTTTCTATGCGGTCCGTCTCGCCATCTAGCGCCTAGTGTGCGGAATATTCACAAATCGGTGCATGAATATTCAAACCGAAAACTAAAACGAGGACAGGCTCCCCTGCCTCACTACGCACTCCGGCCTGCCTGGCTCCGAAAGCTCACCCGCCCATCCCGTATAGCTTGAGGAGTATTGCGAACTCTTGGCAACAGCGCTGTCTCTTCTAGCTTTTGCTAAGGAAAATCGTAGGTATGGGACAAGGTCAAAGATCCTGGACACGTCAAGGAAAACCGCATACACGGGTGTTTCCTGTTTTGGTATCCGTTTTACAATAGCCGTCTTCGTTGACAGTCGTCATTCAAACTGGGCATCACAGAGCTGAACCATGAACATGCTTATTAAGACAGGAGATAAGTAGCACCATTACTTTATGCTCCTGGCCGTACAAAATGCCTCTTGTCTCGCCAGTTCGTTGTGTAGGTACCTATAGTACTAATAAGATACCTACCTAATAATTGCACGAAACGAAAAACCCTCATGCTAATAAATGTATTACGCACTTAATTATATTAATATTGTATTGGATAAATAATTGTTAGATCTACCTTCCTATAATAATGAAGATCAATGATTAATGATGATTGATTCGGTGATGATTTAGATGAATTATTTTTTAATGGTTTTCTATAGAGGGTTCAAGAACGAGTGTCCATTTTAACCAAGGAAGAATAATAGATATTTTGTGGAGAATTAAAGGATACTGTTAGAATTAAATAACCGCCATGTTTATTTAGATTTTAAAATGGCGCAACAAATCCCAAAATAAAAAATATACAAAGTCATACTAGTTTTAATAAGCGTTTCCCTCAAATAAAAAAGGCATAAATAAAAAATAACATCCACAATTTCATCCCCTATTTAACCCCTTTCGGGAATGAATTTCCAAAAATATTCGTTAGTGCTCGTTTTCGTGAAATTAGGAACTCTTGCGCAAAATTTAGATAAGTAGATATATTATGCTTGTAGACCCAGCGATATACACTGTGTGTTGTCTGTCAGCGAATGAATTTAAGATATTTAGGCATTCAATTTAACGTTACTACGAACAGAGAAAATGTAAATTTACATGAAATACACATTAATTGGTATCTTGGTTTGGATTCATTAGAAACAGACCAGTATGATCCGGATTTTAATCTGTGCAAGTTTATTGAAACGACTTTACCTACTGGGTACAGTATCATAGGTATATGTTTATCTGCTCTTTTCAAAACAGACAAATATCAGTTGACGATAATATTAAGATTGTTTTACTGCTGATATATTGCTATTGTCTTATCTCGTAGAAATTTTTATCTCACATCTTGATAAAATGGTTCATAGCAATCGACTTCATAGCTTTGCAATCGATTTCTGCTTTGTGTATCTCACAGACTGTCATAAAAGTCCCTTGTTTTACTATAATACTTACCTAACTATGTAGATAGACTACGCGAAGAATCTGGTTAGACTTGATTCTGGGTAGGTACTGTAGAGGCTTTGGACCTGACATGGTATTTGCATGTAATCTCCACGAATTTATTTATAAATACGATATCTAAAATATTCTAAATAAATAGGTATTCGAGTTCTATCACAAACGTGTTTCATTCATCCTGGTACCGTCAGAGATTCCAGTGCTGACAGTATCTTCGGTAGGCCGCTCTGCATCAATGTTAACCAAACCAGTATAAGCTGAACTCTTATTCTCAATAAAATAAGAGTTCAGCTTATACCAAAACCAAAGATTTAAATCGTAGATTTGCCCTCACCGTGCTAAGTCGCGCGACAAAGTGGCCCTACTGAGAAGATTGAGCTCGCGTACAATCATTATTAATTATTGACAATCAAGTCAAATCTCTGCGACATTGTGTTGTCAAATCGAAACAGGAACGCGACCATCTTTTGACCCTCCTTCGCACGTTTTCTCTTAACACATCTGACATTGGCAGAATTGTCGACATCGGCACCATTGCCATAAAGAGAAATAGAATAGAATAGACTCGGCAGGGCCAATCTGCGAATGATTCTTAGAAGATCTTTGATTGAAACTCCGTGCTACGCTAGGCCAGCGTATTGCCACGGCCACGGTCAAAGTATTGCCACTGCCTATTGTATATGCAATGTGAAAAGTATTGCCACTGCCTACTGTATATGCAATGTGAAAAGTATTGCCACTGCCTACTGTATATGCAATGTGAAAAGTATTGCCACTGCCTACTGTACATGCAATGTGAAAAGTATTGCCACTGCCTACTGCACATGCAATGTGAAAAGTATTGCCACTGCCTACTGTATATGCAATGTGAAAAGTATTGCCACTGCCTACTGTACATGCAATGTGAAAAGTATTGCCACTGCCTACTGCACATGCAATGTGAAAAGTATTGCCACTGCCTACTGTATATGCAATGTGAATAGTATTGCCAGTGCCTACTGTATATGCAATATGAAAAGTACTGCCACTGCCTACTGTACATGCAATGTGAAAAATATTGCCACTGCCTACTGTACATTCAATGTGAAAAATATTGCCACTGCGTACTGTACATGCAATGAAAACAGTATTGCCACTGCCTACTGTACGTGCAATGTGAAAAGTATTGCCACTGCCTACTGTACATGCAATGTGAAAAGTATTGCCACTGCCTACTGTACATGCAATGTGTAAAATAATGCCACTGCCTACTGTACATGCAATAGGAAAAGTATTGCCACTGCCTACTGTATAAGCAACGTGAAAGTATTGCCACTGCCTACTGTACATGCAATGTGAAACATATTTCCGCTGCCTACTGTACATGCAATGTGAAAAGTATTGCTACTGCCTACTGTATATGCAACGTGAAAGTAGGTATTGCCACTGCCTACTGCACATGCAACGTGAAAAGTATTGCCATTGCTTATTATACATGCAATGTGAAAAGCTGCGTTGATGATAAAACATAAGAAAGTCTTCTAACCGTATTCCATAAATCAGGAGAACACGGTAACGATGGAAACAACACTATACCTTATTATTATAAATATGTTGTGAAGATAAACGTTCACATTTCTAATTAAAACGATAGTGAATATCTGGTTATTTCAGCTTACAAGCTGACCGCTATTTCATTTAATTACCTATTTCCTTAACATGTGCTCAGCTCATTATCTACACAGATAAATTGATGATTCTTGAAACGTTACACGTAGAGCCAACGTCATTAAAACTATTTTACTGGGTCGCCTATTATAACAACGTGACTGACGCCATTTTGTGTATTTGGAGCACAAATTAACTTTTGTGTACGATTTACGATAAAAAAAACTTAAAAGATCCAGAAATCTATTTATATAAAAGCGAAAGGTCACTCACTCACTCATTCATCACGAAATATCGAAAACCGTTTGACGTATAACGATAAAAATTCGGCAGGGAGGTAGTCTATAGTTAGTAGACATCCGATAAGAACGGATTTTTGGAAATTCGACCTTTAAGGGGGAGAAAAGTGGGATTTTATTTGTATGAAAAATCTTATTCCTTGAGTTAATAAACTTGAAACTTGGCACCAATACTTATGTATAGAAATTATAAACTTTGCCATTTTTAGTTTTTCTAAACTACCCTATAAAGGAGGATTGGGGGTTGTCAAAGTTTGTATGGAAGAATTTTAACGCGCGGTGTGATTAACTCGAAACTCAGTACTTATACTAAAAACTAAAAATAAATAAAAACGTATATCAGGGTTTTTTGAAAAATTACCCCTAACGGGGTGAAAAGGGGTATTCATTTTTACATTGGAGGATTTTAGGTACTGTGCGGCTTGATTACCTTGAAAATTGGTATAAATAATCTATAAGTCAAGCAATAGAAACGTTACAATAGACTTTTCAAAAAATATTATCACGCTATATGCTATGGGGGATAAGCAATATTGCATTATGTTCGTATTCTTCTATAGTTTACCGCAAATTGTAAAAAGGCTAGCCAGAGGGTTAGATATTGCAGATAGTTACGGAGTTAACCTTTTAAAAGATATCATCACGCTATAGCTTTATGGTCTAAGCAGTCAATCATAACAATATGTCCAGAGTGGATAATGAGATAGGGCAATAAGGGCACGTACATTAACCGTTGTAGCTATAAGAAAACAGTCTTAGGAGACTGTCCTTAACTTTATGAAACATATATGTTGATCTGCATTCACAGATTTTGAAAAAAAAACATCATCATCATCATTTCAGCCATAGGACGTCCACTGCTGAACATAGGCCTCTCTCAATGATTTCCAAATTGGCCGTTTGGAAGCGACCTGCATCCAGCGGCTTCCTGCGACCTTTATTAGGTCGTCTGTCCACCTTGTGGGTGGACGTCCTACGCTGCGCTTGCCGGTACGTGGCCTCCTTTCCAGAACCTTTCAGCCCCATCGGCCGTCAGTTCTGCGCGCTATGTGCCCCGCCCACTGCCACTTCAGCTTACAAATCCGTAAAAAAAAATTGCAGTCAGCAATAAAATGGCAAATTTTCACAAAAGCTTTTTTGATGCTAGTCGATCCTATTTCTTATTACTAGGGTCGAAAAACTATATCGGGCCAACTGAGGTTTGAGTACAAGAATGTCTCTTTATGTTACCTTTTCACGCCTAAACCACTGAATGGATTTCGATCAAATTTGGCAAGGAGGTAAATCGCATCCTAGGGTAAGACATAGGTTACTTTTTGTTCAAAAATAATCCTAAAGGGGGTGATATATAGGATGGCAGGAAGGTAGGTTATAGTTAAGAACGGATTTTGCGACAGAGCCAAATCAAGGAGGTTTAATGGCTCTCGCAAGTTTGTATGAAAGTACTTAATTTATAGTGCTACAAACTTTCAATTTGGCTGGGAGGTAATTAATAGTTAGTAGACGTTTGCTAAGAACGGATTTTGCGACAGGGCCGGATTAAAGAGGTTTAAGCACTCTCGCAAGTTTCGTTGAACATCATTAAACTAATAGCAACAGCTAATAAGTAGGTATATAATTATGCGATAATTAGTGAGTGATTTGCACACCATGGTTTTGCAGATACGTTAACCTACGTAAAGCTAAATTACCGCATTGGTACTCCTATGACAAGAAGGATTCTTATTTTATTTTATTTTATCAGGAAAGACAAAGAATAACAGTTGGTTTATATTGAACTCTGAAGGGTCAAGTGGTGTGATACCCACTTGAATATACTCGCTACTAATTTCTTCTACTGACCTTACTGCTGTAATCTTCATTATTTTAGTTCGTAGAACCTAAGTAGGTACCTATTTGCGACTCTTAGGCTGATATCTATAAATATTAGTTAGCACGTAGCTACAATAGGTACGGCCACGGGTCTGAACAAAGGCACTCTGAACTTTCGCGCATGTTCTCTCACTCACACTCGCCTCACTCGCCTTTTGCGCGAAGTTCGGAACTGCCAAGTTATATCGGCCGTATTTTATTTTGGCTTAGAGTTATTCCTGTCACTGTTGCACTACTACCAAACTACAAGTGCAAGACACAGATGGGGACATGTCTAAAGTCAAAGCCCGTCCCCCTAAGTAACGTTTATAGATCTCAGCCTTATTATCCTATACCTTATCCACATTCTTCTTTTCTAAGGACCTTACATAATGGCCGATGACTCATGCAGCTGGCAAAAGCATCTGATATTAAAGTAGGCACTCATACTTTTTGTAGATTATTTCATGTTTTGTTATGATTAAATGACATTATAAACAAAAGATAAGTGATGTTTTTATTCGATGAACTCAAAGCTGGAGTTGTATGTTTTTGATAGCTAGTTACTTACGTAGATAGCTCTCTTCAGTAAACACACGTACATAATCGCATATTCACCCAGAAACATAGAGAATATAACCAGTATTTGCCCAGAAACAAATACTGAACCACTGGAATTTGTTTTATTTAAGCTTCCGCCACGTGATATCATTATAAATTAAAAACTAACTATACAAATAAGAAAAAAAAAAGAAGACTCATTGGGCCTCAAAAAATTCATCCGCATCGCTGTCAGCGGGAAAAGTGCCCAAAAGGCTGACTGATTCTTTGTCCTAAGAATTGGCCAGCCTTCTGATCACGTGAAGAGTCGACCAACCGCTTGGCGACTGCCCGAAATATTCGATGAGCACTCGGACCCCACGGCCCTAGTGTTTCAACCCCAAACGGCTCTAAAATATAGCTGCCAATAAGGTTGTTATATTTGCGCCGTTTGAGGTTTTCTGCACCTGCAGCCGCCCCCGCACAGCCCACTGTGTTAGGAAGATGGGATGGCGTAAAGGTGTCGACACAGGTTGCATCCCACACCAAAGGCCTACCCAACTTCCAAGGCATTATGATCATTCCGTCTGGCCTCTTCCCATCGTCGCGTGCCAAGCCATTGGGTTCTAAGACAGCTGGCACCCCGACTTGGTGACAAGAGCCCGACGGATAATGTCATTAATACTTGCGTGCCGTGCCAACCGACCAGCGCTCTTGCTGCAGGAAAGGCCACGGTGTGCGAGGCGGTCGACTGCTTCACCGCATTGACAGCGATGTGGAGCCCCGCAAGGAGCACTCAGACGCAGACTTGTAGCGAGCCGGAAAGTGGTATCACCCAGCATAGTGCCTATGTTGGGTGACAGTAGCGCCTGAAGCCAGACGCCTGACTCCCATTTTCCCACAGCCAGCAGGCGGGCACGCTCATCAGTATTGGTGGACGTATTAATGAGGTTATTCCGTACCAACCTGCAGAGCCGCTCATCCCACTGTCTCTGGGAAGACGGGTTCTCGGGCTGCTCCGTATCCGGACAAGCCACTTTCCAGGCGTTTATCGCATCAGTCAAACACGGCACTTCAGAGTCAACCTGAGAAGCGGTTAAGATTTTTCTGGTTAACTTTTCGGTGCTGTGGACCGAGGACAGGAACGCTGGTAAGCTTACACTAGAAATTTTGCGGACGCCGAGCCCACCAAAGCGAATGGGTAGTGTGGCTTGCAGCCACGCGCGGTCATCCAATGCCACATTTATAATTTATAATTGATGTCAGAGTACTTCGAATAATTTGATCAATTTTGTCTAAATGTTCTGGTTTCTTCCATAGAGAAGAAGAGCGTAGAAAATACATAAAATTTGGACCGAAACAGCAGTACCTATCTGATAAGGGTGAATGCCGAATGTAAGTTTATTTTAGAAAGTCTATCCAAAATATCGTTAAAATGTTTAATTTTTTCGTCAACGAAAGGTGAAAAACTGTCTTCTTTCTAAAAATAAAAATCGGGGAACCTAGGAGGTGCAGTGAACTTTTTTCCAAAATTTTGATATCTGGGGTTATTGAATTGAATTTCTGTATGGTCGATTGTCTGTCAGTATTGTTACAAAGGTAAATTTCGCATTTTGAGAAGTTGAGGTCGAGGCCGATGGATTGGAACTGCTACTTTAGGAATTGGAGGTCTTTTAGAACAGTATGTACATCACCTAGAGTCCCAGTCTTACGCATATATATTATTAGTTTGGATAGTTAGGATGTTACTCAGTTATAACTGGTAACACTGCTAATATAGCATTCTAACGTTGAAAGAATTTTTAAAATCGGTCGTGTAGTTTTTAATTTTAATAATTTGAACAAAAATACAAATCTGTTCTCTTTATAATATGATTATCTGATTGAAATCTGCAAAATACACGCGATTTCATCTGCGTGTATTTTGCATTGCATAATTTTTCATCAAGTCAATTTATAAAAAGAATCAAACGAAGAAACCGGAGAAGCCGAGGTTCTTCTCCGATTCCAGGCCGCCAATCTGTTGTGGTTTAGGCCAGTAAAGATAAAAGGCCGACAAACAGAAAGAGTTACTTTCCAATTTATAATATTAGTATGGAAGTACGGATCCTTTTAGAGAAACAGAAATATGTGTAGTTAAGTACACACCTACCTAATTAAGTAATTACTTATTTAGGTAAGTATATTATCCCAAAAATTTGCTTGCGACTAAGTAATAACAGTCGCACGGGTCGATCGTGTAGTTGTTCCGTGGATGGGTGACCATCATGACTCCAGAGTTAAGCACACACGCATAAAGGAAGATGCGATCAAACGAAAGCCAATGATGGCATCACCCTGCGACAAAGCCCCGAAAACAACCCATTTTCAAAGGCACTATACAACATAAACGTTGCCCCACACTTGGAATTTCTCCTGTATTTTGGGTGCGTTTACATACATTTAAACTCACATACTTACACAAATAGCCAGACCCGGAATAACTATTTGTAGGTCATACAAATATTTGTTCCGTGCGGGAATCGAACCCGCGACACGCAGTGCAGCAGTCAATCGCTTAACCACTGCACCAACCGTGCCGACATAGGTAATAGGTACTTACAGAAGAACAGTGTGACTACTCAGGCCAGAAAGAGGGTATACACCGATGGATCAAAGACCGACTCCGGTATCGGAGTCGGTCTTTGATCGATGGATCAAAGACCGACTCCGGTATCGGAGTCGGAGTCTTCTCACAGGACCTCAACGTAAATATATCCAGACCGCTGGGAATGTTCAACAACGACTTTCAGGCGGAGTGTGTAGGGATCATACAAGCGGTCCACTCCCTAGAAGCCAGAAGGGTTACGGACACCCACATACGTATAATCTGCGACAGCGCCTCAGTTCTTCAATCCTTACGGAAAAAATATATTACCTCAAAGCTAACACCAGAATGTCACAATGCATTAGAACAAATAACGGTCTCTAGCCGCAACACGGTGACACTGCAATGGATAAAGGGAAACAGCGGATCGCTAGGGAACGACGCAGCTGACGAACTTGCTAGACGAGGATCCTTCACGGCAGTCTGTGGACCCGAGAATATCTTACCCACAGGAGCTCACCCACACACAAGTGGAATACTGGTGGACCTCGACACCGGGCTGCAGGCAGTCCAAGGAAGTTATTCCATTCTTGGATAGCAGGCTAGCGAGGCGTTTATTACGCCTAAGACAGGAATGACCTGCGCCTGGTGACGGGTCACCCATCACGGGACACTGCTCGCTAAACAAACGCTTCCACACAACAGACATAACGGACAGTCCTCTGTGCAGGGCGTGCATGGAGGCCTAGGTGACCGTTGCGCACGTGCTCTTTGAATGCACGGGCATCACCCGGATTAGAACAGATACCCACGGGTCACCCAGATCCTACACAGATGTTCTGAACAGATTTAATTATCTTCTGGAGGGAGATGGGCTGGTTGGAATAGCCACCAAACGGCCGCTATGGCCCACGCACAATGGTCCACCTGAAGGACTGAGTGCGGAAACCAAATCCTATAACATAGAACAACATATAACATATGGTGACCATCTTTACATACTATATAAGACCTCTCCATGCCTCGGAAAGCACGTTAAGCCGTTGGTCCCGGCTGTCATTCGTAGATCTATGATAGGGTTGATGAGGATTCCTCTTCCTCATCCTCATAATGTGGAAGTTCCTCATTTTTTAGCGATTTCTCATCCTCTTCCACATCCCCAAAATTAGGCATAAAATATTCCTCTTCCTCTTCCGCTTCCTCATTCATTAAGAGGAATTTATGAGGAAGAAGAAATTACCAATCGCTTTGGTGAACTTTATAATAATAAAATTTACACAATCGCTACCTATTTAGATTCAAAATATAAAAAGTTAATCAATGATATCACTAAAGAACATATTGAATCCGAACTAATTTCTTTATGTCATCAAGGTCATGGCGCACAAATACAGTCAATTGGACATGATGTTATTCAAAACATTCATCATGCCGAAACCGAGAGCCCACCATCAACGAGTTCTGGAGCTAACTATTCTTCAGGCAGATTTAAACAGTCACTGTTATCTGAGATGCTGGCCTCATCAGCTCCTAGCAGTGACGATAAAGAAAGTCAAGTCACATCTATTGACAGATTTGTTATCCTGAAGTAACTGATAATGAATTATACTAAAGAGAAGAGAATAGGCCTTCAAGAAGACAGCTTTTTGTGGTGGAAATTGAACCCCAAATATTTTGAAATTTACGGAGCTGTGCGCTAGTATCTTTCAGCCCCTCCATCAAGTGTCCCTAGTGAGCGCCTTTTCTTTTCAGTGGTACCGGATTAGTTTACGACGAATTACGAAACTATCTATCTGGAGAAACAGCTTTAAAGTTAGTTTTCATTAAATTCAACCTCCCTATTGTGAATTTTGACTATTCAATTGTTTTTTTTATACTAAAGGGCCCATTCGCAATCTTTCTTTTATTTAAATTTTCAATTTGAAGTTCTATCTTCCTCATCCGAATCCTCTTCCTCATCCTCTTCCTCCTCCTCATATCCTCATCCTCATCCGCTTCCTCAAATCTTATTTCTAATACGAGTAGTTCCTCATCCGCATCCTCTTCCTCATAACCACTTCCTCATCAACCCTAATCTATGATAGGGCTGTTGAGGTTAGATAGGCATTCGCTCCATAAAAAATACTTGTATTCAGCTGCATCCGGTTAGACTGGACGCTGACCCCAACATAGTTGGGAAAACGCTAGGTAGATGATGTTTATGCCAATAATTTTTGTGCGGCAATATTTGACAGAATTAAAGATTCTTAGCGAAATTGGATGTCAAAAAAAAAGAGCTGGAAAGTTGTGGGTTGATAGTGCCAGCTTTTCAATAATAGTAGACTACCTACTTAATTTATTTGTGTAATAGATTATTCTAAAGGCACGTGCTCGTGCCGAGTAATTGTTCTACCGTGAAGTTTTCTGCGAAATTGTTTTAAGTCTAGTCGCGCTGTCGGATTGCGTCTGTTTGCTCAGTCCTTATACCCAATCCTAATACATGCGTACGTTTCTATTGTTGTACCTAAGGCATAATAAGTTGAGAGGCGCCACGGCTTCCTCACCTTCCGCCTGACGCAGGTTCTCACCGGACAAGGTTATTTCGGGAGGTTTCTGTTCCGGATAAGGCAGGAGGAAACGCCCGGGTGTCATCTGCGTGGATCGCCCGGAGGACACGGTGGAGGATACGGTGGAGGTCTGCCCAGCTTGGGCAGAGCATCGCCGTGTCCTCGTGGAGGCGATTGGTGGCTGTGATCTCTCGCGTACGGCCCTGGTCCAGGCCATGGTACGGAGAAAGAAAGAATAAGAATAATATTTATTTGGACACATTCGGAGCGAGAGGGCGTGGGAAGCCGTCACCTCCAGGAGGCGGAACGCGTGAGGGAGAGGCAAATTTCGTGACCTCACGCGCCTAGCCGCCGCAGGAGATGCCCTGGGCGTCGGGAATCACAGGCCGATTCCCGGCCACCGAAAGTGCGGCTTGCGGACGGTGAGCAAAGGGTAACTTACCTTCCAATAACGACCAGGCCCGGGTCGACGACCGTTGTGTTCCACGTGCGCCTCAAAGAGATGTCACGGGGATTAGCGGTCCCCGCCATTTTTTCCGGGGTCGCGGGAAAGTCCGAAAGGGATACCGTGGCCCCTGGCAAGTACAGGCAACTGAAGAACACGGGTGGGTTTTAGCTAGTAAGAGTCTGACACACCTTCCCACTCCACCCAGACCGGGAGAAGTTATATTTGATAATAACCCAACAAAAAAAAAGCATAATAAGTTACGAACAAATAAATTCATCTTATTCCAAGATCAAGAAGAAATTTAAAAAAAAGACGTAATGCTAGTACGTCAATAGTTTATGTTTATTCAGCAAAGCATGATTGTGTCCTATATTTTGGGTGTAAGTGATTATTTTGAATTCAATTTATAATTAAAAAGTCAAGTTATCTTCTTCTTGTTGTGTCGATTGACTATGTTAGGTTTTATTATGGCACGAATTCATGCCGCATTTCCCGAACAGTTTTTTATAAAACAAAATTCTACAATTTTTTTTGTTGTTATCAGGACAGCTTGAGTGGCTTGTTTTTTACCCATGTATCTTGTTATAGAACTATAGAGAGTCAAGAATTTTGGGCAATCACCGTCTGTAATTAGGTACAGGCAAAAACGAAAAATCTGCAAACATTAAGTTCAACGCCTTGAACTTGTACCATCTCTGTAGGTAGGTATCTGTATCAAACGATGATAGTAACAATTACTTTTTTTTAATGTTTGCAAGAGATCCCTATTACCATAATATTGTGCAATATATTTATATTTACACCAATGATGATACATCTACATTATTGTAAAAAATCCTTAGCTTGTGGAACTTTCTGGAGTGGCTCAAAAACTAGGGTGACTTCAGGTATAATATCTAGCCCCTCATTACATAAATAAACGTCCTTATCAAAAATACTCATAATACTCATATTATACTCTTAAGGCAGTTCTTGGGAATTTTACTGAAATACATAACATTACGCCTTGTTTCCCCGAAGTGTTGGGTAGAGGTGTACCAGTACACCCACATTTCGCCAGTTATGTTTATGTCTCATGTAATAGGAGGCGAACCTATAGCCATCAACCGACATTTCTATTGGTGAAATTCAGTAGGAACAAAAACAGCACACCAAATTGCACCTCTATATTTAGTAATCTATTCATGTATTGGTCTATATCGAAAGAATCTCTCTTTAAAATGCCCCATCTGCCTCCACCTGACTACGTCCATGACAGTATTTACTTGCGGTGCAATATCACCACGATCCGTACCCTTATCGGATGCCAATAATTCCAGGCGGAATCAATAAGATCTGCAAATCGTAAACTAGGCCGTATCTATACGTAGTGAGGCATAGGTCGTAAAGAAGATATCAGATGTAAGCATTGCAAGTGTACCTAACTGGAATATAATAGCAGACAGTAGTACCTAGCAACAATTACCTAACCGTAGTTATTGTTTGTAACTTACTCATTTTTGAGACGATAAGAAATAGATAAAAGTTCTCATCTGGAATCACCATAGAAACTGAATAGTTGTTATTTAGTTTTTATCTTCATTTTTTTTACAAAAAATAATACGAAATATGTTACCTACTTATACATATCTTGGCGTGGGTAACTTAATTATCAGCAGCATGTTTCGTTTTATTACTATCTAGCTGATCCGACAGACGTTGTCCGTTGTCTTGAGTTCATAGAAGAAAACATGGAAATTTTCCTGGAAAATTTACTAATTCGGGAAATACTGAATGTTCTTTTTTCTATGAAAAAGAACATTCAGTATTTCCCGAATTAGTAAATTTTCCAGGAAAATTTCCATGTTTTCTTTCCATAAACACCTAATACGGACTAATAAAAACATTTTAAAACCAAAATAGCCAAAACGGTCCAGCCGTTCTCAAGTGATGTGTTTACCAACGAACAACATTTCATTTTTGTTTAAATATTTATTATACTACGATTTTCATTACTTTTTAGATCCTCCGATGAGCGTAAGATGATGCATTCATTTCAAGCCAGGTTATTTTTGCCTTTTGCCAAGGTTATATTTTCCAAAATGTGCCAAATAGAGATTTATAACTTCTCTTTTAAAGGTGAATATCGATTCTAGAGCACACAGGGCATTGCGTAACCCAGAAAGAACATTTCAATAATTCAAATATATGACCATATTTACTTGAAAATAACAATAACAATTAACTTATCTGAGTAATTTATTACTAATAATACGTTTGATGCCGGTTCTATCGGCTAATAATAGTGAGCGACGCAAGTGTTTGCTCAGGTCTCGACGTCAGGCGCACGTCAGGCGGGTTTAATAACACAGCTCCACATAGCTACACAATATCACTCTTATAATTTGAATAGGAGTTTATATAGTGTATTCTTACGATGCGATGGTTTGGTTGTAAATTAATCATTAATTTGTGTAAATTACTGGCTGCGGAATCGGTATCTGTTTTTCATATCTATTCTACACCTCGATGTAAACTATATTTTGAGATCGTAGTAACTACCTTTCAATACCTATTAGGTATGATATACAATATCTGGAAAACATACATTTACACAATATGAAATAGATGCCCTGGATTATAATGCCTGGGTTCTTTGACATTATTGTATCATTCTTCTTAATTATTTTTTTTGCTTATAAATGTTGTTTTTCGTTGACATCTTTCTGTTGACATGTATCATTTTTCTATATTATTTTTCTCAGTTTTGTTAATTCTTGATTATTTGTTTTAAATGGATTGTGGAAATTGTTAGCATGTAAGCGTTTTGGATGATCAAAACGCTTACATGCTAACAATTTCAATCAATCAATAATTTCAATTTTAAACACAATATAAGCTTACAGTTATGAAACTGTAAGCATAGATTGTGTTTTATTCAATAAATAAATAAATAATAGTCCAATAACCTGCTACGGCGTAGCGCTACGCCGTAGCCCTTACAACAAAAAATAGGATATTAGTGTTTATGTTGGCGCCGCGGTTTAAATTTATGGTTTATGGTTTACAGGACTGAAGTCTTGAATTTTCATTCAGAATAGATTTATCCTATTGGTATTACTATAATGAATAGAAATATTTTTGTGTACGGCGAGAATTTTACGTAATACAAAGCAGTATCTAATATATATAGATAATTATGAAGATAAACAGCATTCACTATCAAGTTATTCAAACAAAAAAACATTGGTGTGATAAATAGCAGAATACTGAGCTGGAATGACAACATAATCCGATCATCAATCTGAACTGATGATTATACGAATTATGTCAACACAAATCAACATCATATCGATTGTTATAAACGCAGACGATTGTCAGGTCGATGTGCAGCTGATTACGTGTAGTTTGGAGTTTGTAGCATCACTCAGGTACACGTGGGACCTGACCAGGAGTCAAATAAAACAATATGTAATTATCTAGATAACAATATATTTTTGTCATCAACGACAAACTTAACAACAGACTACAACATAGATCTTCTCAACGAAACACCTGCGCAAAGTTTAAACATCACCTGAACACCTGTGAAATGTTTACCAACACATTGAGATTAGCTAAGGTCCATTATACAGATATAAATCCACGTTCACCTCACAGCATCCGAGGACGAAATAAATGCAACATAAATGGACGGCTTACAATATTTAGGATAAATAGGTTGCCAATAACGAGAGGCACTGCGGGATTCAAAGGCGTAGTGCTAGAGACGCATCTAAGTAAATGACTGCAAGCTGTTGGTAAACAAATCTACGAACAAAACAATATGCAGGTTTGCGAACTCATTAAGTCATTACCACAAAAACACATTAGGTAACCTAAAATAGTTTGTTGTTAAAGTAATCTCTTATTCCTACTAACATTGCTTTTGGTTTGACGTGTTTAATACGTACGTAAATGATGAATTGACTCGAATAAAAGGCTGGCCGGTCACACGAGCCTGCCTTTACATACATGAACGCTTAAGTGTAATCATAAAAACTTATAGGTACTTTAAATACAATTAGGTATAAGTTTAAAATTAACTATAATTAATTACTCGTACAAAATATATTTGATTCAGTGCACTTCTGCTCATTGTTATTTTTGTGGATAAAACAGTAATCAGGAAAGGCGGATGTATATATTATGTAACACAACTTGAACTATTCACAAGTGTTCTCAAAGGAACTGAAATACTCATGCCGCCATTTCGTGTACAACGTGAAAGTATACAATTTTAATATACATTTACTTGAATACGCAATGTATTGTAATGATACAATCAAAGTACATGTCAATCATGATCAAATCCTAATATTAGAAGCGTATTGAGTGAGATTAGCAATCGATAACTGTAGTAAGTATACCTGGAAGTCAGCAGAGGACTGCCACCGCCGGTGGGTCTGCGTTACATATACTGTACACGCCTAGTGGTGGAATGTAAAATGCTTTTGGCACTAACTTCAATAAATATTTATAATAATAATTTATATTACAATACATTCAAATTGATATTTACAGCTTATGAGTAGATACAGATATATATATTTACAACGGTCGCTTGTAGAGATAATAAGGGTAATGAGGTTCAGTTATAGCATGTTACATTTATACAAATACAAGTTATTATTGTGGGAACGTGTACAATATCTACAGCTGTAGCTGTACGTAGTAGAAGCTCTAGCAACACTCACCTCGATACCCGGGGTCGGGAACAGAGCGGCCATCACGCGGCGCCCGCTGCGCTCACCCGACTCGACACCGAGCCCACGCCGCGCCGCGTGATCACCTATTACATCGATGCTGAACACTGTTTATTGATTCTAACATCTAACATTTGATTATATTGCACACATTCACTTATTTCTACGTAAATATCCATAAGAGTGGGCTAAAATCCCTCTCCGCCATATTTTCGTAAACTCACCGCTTAACTACCAGATGGAATGACATGTTTGACGCACCTTCTATGTGACACTCTCTAAGCAAACTAAACGAAGCGATACCGAGGACGAACCGAATGTACTTTTTGCGTTTCAATCAAAAGACAGCTAAAAGTATTTAGAACATGGGTTTTTACGAAATGGTTTCTAATTGGAACGAAATTGTCGGTCTCATTTATATTATAAAATGTATGAATAGTTTGAAGCTGACATAATGGTAGTACAAGCAATGACGGAACCGACGAAACCATAAGTGAGCTTGCTTAGGAGCGCGCCGACCAGGCCGCGCTGCGGGCCGAACTTGCGATCCTTGCGATGTGCCGACCGGAAGCACTCTACACGAACACTAGTGACAACTACTGATGGGAACATGACTCTGAACTTGAGGACGATACTTTACTTGAAACATGATATCTTCTCGTAGCACCGTTGCCGATCAATTGAATTTTAGCACGATTAAAAATGAAATTCGAAAGATCTATGTTATCGTCATCTTTTTACAACTCTAGTTCTATTAAATTAGTCGCGGAATTGATCGATCTCTCTAATTTTTAAAAATTGTGATTTTAAAATTTTGTGATTTTAAGATGAACTTATAGTAAACGGTAAAAGTAGGAGATTATTTTTATAAAATTCAGTCGCCGCCTACTGTTAAAATCGGATTAATAGCTAATCTCCTAGAAAACTTTTTAAAAAATGTCATCACTCCCGTAGCGTCTATCGTCAGACGGACGCATCACGGTCTCGAGAGATTTCATCCAAAACCCGTCGGGCGGTGCATGTAAGGTTCGTAGTGTTGTTCCGTCGCTCCGGACGGCTCGTCGTCAGCGCGTGTTACATCGCCTCCCTGTGCCATGTGGGACAGCCCTCGTCCTGCGGCCGGTCACGTCACGTCACGTCACGTGTCACGCCGGCACTGCCGCGTCGCTCAGAAGAGCATGTGGCAGCGCAGGTTGGAGTTGGCTATTCCGTGGTGTGCGCGGTGAGGGCGACCCGCGCCGCCGCGCTGCCCTGCGCGGCCGGCGGGTCGCTGGCGGGGAGGGACAGTAGATGTTAGGCCTCCAAAAAAATCAGTGCGGTTGGCTTCGGCTCCAAGTTGGACTTCTTTGCTTCCACAACTAGGAACTCGATCTCCTGCGGACGTTCAGCGGTACGTTGCTTACACTCGTTTGTTACAAACCATCAGTACCTACATGAGATTTACCCTCGGCAAAAATGATTATCAAATGATCTTAGTCTTTGTGTCGATTTTGGTTCACTAGTGGCTAATTAAAAAGAATTTGTTATGCAATTGTGTTCTTCTATCTTGGAGTATGACTAATCTAATGTCTATTAACTATTAATGTGTTATTCTTATCTTAATTAAGTTGGTATCTTATTGGTTGTGTAATGTTACAATAATACGTGGATGGCTCACCGGTTTGTCCCTCTGCGCGAAGGACTCGGCTATCAACCGCGCCACGTCTTGGTGCTGCAGGCCCTCCACGCGGTGTCCGTCCACCGCGAGGATCAACTGGCCCACCTCCAACCCGCCAGCTTCATAAGCAGCCCCGTGCTCCTGAAATCATAATTTTATGACTTAGCAACAGACTTGAATTAAGTCATTTTGATAACCAGCTGTTAATGCAACTTTACTGATTTTGATGTGGTCGCAATTATACTCGTAAGTAATGCCTACCTTTTCAATTGAGGTTTATGTCTACCAAATGAACTGCGACAGGCTTTTGATGAAATATCGAGTGGTGGTAACTTACATGAATGTTGATAATCCTGGGCAGCGGGTGCTTGGTGTTGGCGCCGCCCTCGATGGCGATGCCGAGGATGGGCTTGGTCTTCTTGACGGTGATGTGCAGGTTGCCGTGGTGGTCGGACACGACGCGCGCGGCGCGTGCCTCGTCGGGCGCGTCGTGCTGCAGCCGCTGCATGGACTGGTGCCGCCGGATACCGCCCCGCTCCTCCAACAACGCACCACTATCCTCTTTCATGTCGAAACTTCGTGACAAATTGTGTGCTAACTCCTATAAAAAGTTACCACTTTTCCATAATGTTTGCTTTCATTTTATTGCTAGCTAGACAATAAGTCACTTTCGATTCTCGTTTGTAAAATTGTCATCATAAATACGGATAAGTACAAATTACTGATATGCCTCCAATTCCTAAGTCCTAGTAACTAATTATACACATCCACACTAAAATTGTTACTCTACTATGCTAATAAATAGCAAATTCAATTCAGCCTCTAAGTACAAGTTAGTGCGCTAAGAATATTACGGAGACCTGTAGCTGGGCGGCAGAGGGCAGTAACTCAGCGACGTGCTACAGCCGCGGCGCGGCGGCGGCGGCGAGTGGTGGGAACAGATACAGGTAGACTTGATTTACGACCTTGTGCCTCTCAGTTACAAAATGTACAGTGAGTATAATACGTCGAATGTATTGAGAAGCTGTAAGTGAGATGTGTGCTAGAGGCTTGGATTCATGCGTTTCGATCACTCGGTGGCGTGGTTCAAAGTGGGTATATTATACAAGTGTTACAATGTATTATGGAGAGAGTTCTTATCCCGTTTACCTACCTGAGTAGGCGAATTTAGTTACAGCAAGAAATATAGCAGACACGAACTGAATAAGAAAACAACGGAAATGCAACAAATAAATGAAGAAAATCTAGAAACCAAATAAATATTTCTGAACGTCTTTTTGTCCTGACTTGCTTTTACGCCACCATGCTCTAATTGTAAATAAATAAAACTTGATTTCAATACAAAATAAATGAATTAGAAATTTAATACCTACTCTATTCAGGTACTGAAGTTTATTACATTGAGGATTTGTGACATGAGCATCAGTTTATACTAAATCTTCATGCAGCACGTTAGCTCGATCCATTCAAGACAATAGTACCTCTACAGGCTAATGAAATAACCGGAATGAAAAAGTAAATCACTGAGATGTGCGTCACTACTTCGAAATAAATTCATGGGTCAAATAAAATGTTTTACTAACAAAATAAACACCGAAATGAAGTGCAACGATAAGAGAAGTGAAAACATACAATAATTGAATAATTCACTAACACCAAGCAATCGTTTTGAATTCGAAGCAAGAACTTCCAATAAAAAAAATAAGTTTTTTTTTAATTTCGTGCAAATGTAAGAATCGTTAATGTGCTAGGACAGTTCGCTGGTCATTCCGGCGGCGAGAGGCCGGGCCACTTACTAGAGGTCGTCCCCAGTACCATGATTTTACTTTCTGCGTCCAGCCACCGAGTGATGAGCGCAGCCCCTCGAGATAGCCGCACTGAAACATCACACTCACTCAGGACCAGATCGTTCTCCCTCCGATACTCAATCTATCTCGCGACTCCTAACACCCTGAGTTTTGCCACACAGCACCCGCTTGTGTTCTTTGTCATGTTCAATGTTCAAGTGACTGTTAAGCATCTAGCATAAATCTAGCTGAAGACAGGAACACTATAGGATTCAATAGGATATATCCTACTTAATAGATTTAAAATTCAGTCCGATGCGATTATGCTACAAAGTAGGTTCACAAAACACGTAATCTGTATACTCGAACAAAGTGTAAGGTAACATCATAACATCTATATTGAGTAAGTAGTTGTTCTATCAAAAACTTTATAAGATGCTAGAAAAATTAGCAAATACTACAAATTGCTAGCTATCTACAAAACATTACTTAGATTATGTAAAGGTGAAATTATTTGCTAAGCTTTAATTAACATTACTTACTAACCCTTTACTCTGTTTTGTTTGAACTGTTACAGGGTCTTTGACACCGCACGCTGTCATAATAAAAAAAAATCTTAACAAGTCTTGGATATAAATAAAAATACATACCTGATCCTACATGTGAGATTTGTCAGATAGCATGAAACAAAAATGGTAAGATTGTATCACTGTTCCTCTAGCGCCAGCCGAGCTAGAACGTAAGGTAACTTTCAAGTCATGCAACAATTTTGTCCTATTGTGTTTATATTGTGTGCCTCGTCGCCGTCGTCGCGTTAACTTTCCATCAATTGTGCTGTGTTTTGGATTTGTCAACAAATTTAGCGTTTGTTCAAAGAAAAACTTCACATTATTCAGAAAAGAATGCATCTTTTGTTTGTTTTTCTGGGGACGGTCATCAGTTAAGTAAGATCTTTGTAACAAGACAGTCATTCCGATTCACCTACCTATAGATACAATGTACATTAAAATACCTAGTTATATGTTACGGTAAAGCCTTTTAGTTATGCTAAGTAACCAAAATACCTATAAAATATTTAAAAACTTGATATTCATGACTGCACTAAACCTGGCTTTCTACATATTTATGTTCTTGTTTACCTAAAATTAACATTAACTTGGTAAATATTTAAAGGTGTTTTATCCAGGTTTTATCTATCAGTACCTGGTCTACCGAGCTCTGCTCGGGTAAAAATAGATAAACATATCGTCCAGTACCCTAATTACGTAATGCAAAATCAATACGAATCTGAATCGTTTTGAAACAGATTGCTAATCCATTGCTCCGTAAGTTCTAAAAAAAACTGCAGAGCAACGTAAATAACGCAATGAATGTTGTTGAACTGTCAAAATGAAACAGATTTGTTTTTATCGTTTACGAAAATATGTTGCGTAATTAGAAAGCTGGTATACCAACGTTGTATCACATTTCTGAGGCCGTGAAAATAGAGAAAACAAATTTTCACAGATATGAGACCTAGCTAGATCGATTTTTCACCCCGGTAAAACCAACTGCAACTTTCATTGAAATCGTTATAGCCGTTTTTGAGAACGAAACAAATATATAAATAAACATATATTGCTCATTTAATAGTATAGGACATGCACAATCTTGGGGACACGTACAAAATACAAAGCGCTTTGTTTGTCATAACGATATGGTTTGTTGCAAATCTAGCGTGTATCTAGGGGCCGTATCTAGAAGGAGCGACATGGTGCGTCTCGTTAGCGTCTTCTATAAATAATGAGATAACATCAGCCGATGTCGTCCGACACGCGCCGATCCGATGCGATGTCGACGCGCGCTGGCCACCGATACAAGCACCCAAACCACTGTTATTTAAGGTATTTTATTATCGGCGACTCACAACCCCATTTCACATAGTTGAATATTTTCCGTTATACTTGGTACCCATAAATACAGAAGAGATAAATTAGAAGTGAAAAGCTATCGCTGAAAGGAGAGCTGGCGTTTGAGTTTTTTAAGGCCTATTCACGTATAAAGATGTGGAAGGTTTTGATTGGTATCTTAAAATATATGTACCTAATTACAATGTACAAAACCTCTTAGCTTTACTCAATAAGTATCGGTGAGGAGACTTGATCAAGTTTCTGTTAACCTACCGAGGTGCTTATGGTTCATTTTTGGTCCTTTTGGATTAAGAATCAGATATAAACTACCTCGTTAAAGCGTGCCTGGCTTCACATAATTTACTCACATTGTATATTATGTAGGTATAACAAGCGATCAGCTCCTGCTTCGCACGGTTTTTATGACTTGACAATACATCGAGATTTCTTAGTTATACGTACCTTTAATACTAACGTAATAGACACATAAACCTCCTGGAAGAAGTATTCTAAACGATGGTGAACACCTCCTCAAAATCTGTTGCGTGGTTTAGAAGAACAACGCGGTCATACTGACAACCGCGAAAATCAACTTTAATTTATAATATTATGTAAAATCTACGTTCGCAATTCATTTACCAAACATGTAAACAAACACGGGTTTTACGAAAAACAACTGTAATACATGCCTACACAGAAGGTTCAGTTTGCGCTACAACTTCATATTTTTTATGACTTTTTCAACAGTACTAGTCGGTCTAAAATCTACTTTATTTACAAATGCATAAAGTTAATGTTTGACTAATTGGAAAACTGGAACGCAGATTTTGATGATTAGCGCTTGTTTCAGTTGTCGTGACTGCACGCATGGGCGAATGTGCTTTTAAATACTTTTGTAGTTCATGTTATATTATTGTAAACTAGCTGCTGTCCGCTGCTTCGGCCGTGTGAACCATAATTACTTTTTAAATTAAAAGCTACGTTACTCCTTATAACATCAGCTATCTGTCAGTGAAAGTCCTGTCAAAATCGGTCCAGCAGTTTTCGAGATTAACCGGAACAAATAGACAGACAGTCAAAAAAATTCAAAATTGTTTTTTTGTTGTGTATATACTTTCAAATGCATTTAGTAAAAAGCTGTTATTTTGACATTACCAACAGACACTTCACACACACTTATAGATGCACGCTTACGTACAGTCTTAATTCGTAATCATACGTAACATACACATGCGGAGCAAGTGTTTGAAGTCCGTTACAATGGAGGCTACACACATTACGAGTTGAAAGTTTTTAGGACGTGACGTTTACGGCTCTTTTGGAGTTATTAAGTAAATACTTACGTGTTATCTGACTGCTCTCACCATAAGTTAGAGTTCTCATACTCAAGATGTATAAGTGCGTCGTAGACATTTATAACATATAGCAAGAACAATACGCGTTTTAACTTCCGTGACAATAGAGGATTATTAACGTGTTATTAAAAACATCAAGTGCCGTTAGCTTATAAATTGTAAAGATAATCACCGTATCATCTCATCGAATAACGATGCGCAGTCATTGTCAGTAGTAGGTAAAAGCAAACGAAACTTCTCCATTATCTATGTTCCAAATCTCAATATCCGTTAGATACTTTATGATTGCAGCAAAATTAAATTTAGCCATTAGATAACGTATTGTACGAACGGCAATGTATGAAGCCTTGGTGTTACCGTTGGATGTGTGCCAGATGAAACTCTAACAGCTCTATACATTGGAACTCTTTATCTACTCGTACTAACATGAATAGTAATTGCCAATTAAATCGTAGTTACACGTGCTTGTCACAAATATTACAAACAGTACTTTATAAAAAGTCCGAATCGATGTTGGATTTAGATAAGTATGAAAATAAAAATCCATACTGAAATCTAAATCTACAAACCTCGTTTGGCAGGCAAGTTTTAGGTACTAGAAAACGGATTATCGTTTATCGTACTTTCATCTGTTTTCATTTCTATGTAGGTTTCAACACTTTCAACTATATTGTAATATTATTACCTATCAATGGACCTGGAAAGCGTTGAACTATAAACCAAGGTAAAAATATTATGAGACTATAAGCAAAAGTTGAGTGAAATTCTGAAACTGAGGTCGGTCGCTTATAAATCATCTATTATGTGTTAAGAAAGCCAATAATATCGTTGATGAATGAACTGTAATCAGGGTGATGAATAGCAGCGTCCATCCTTTGTACAAAATAATCCTATTGAGACTGCTAATGGTAATTGGATTCTCAAGAAAGTGTGCTATTATGTAGCATCATAATTTTATTATATCACTAGCTGTTGCCCGCGACTTCATCTGCGACCCAGGATGAAAAGTAGCCTATGTCCTTTTCCAGGTCATAGTCTAACTAAGTGAAAAATTTCATCCAAATCCATTCAGCCGTTTTAGCGTGAAAGCGTAACAAACAAACGAACTCACTTTCGCATTTATAATATTAAGTAGTTAGGATTTCAAAGGACTGATCATTGTATGGGTTAGATATTTACTGAAAATCATGATGAGAGTAAGTTCGTGATTTTAGTATCAAATATCACTTATTTAAAAAACATCCCCAAAAATTAATGCTCTTAGCGAGTGAGCGATTTTTGGAGCTGTCTATTTAGCGTTGGCGAACCGAACTAAATAAACTAGTCGTCTGATATGATGGAATCGAAATCAATAAGTGCGAAAAGGTCCTGTTACTATGTATGTAAGGTATTTCTATATGGAATCGCTCTGTTAATTAAGAGAGCGATTTTTGGAGCTGTGTTCATAGCGTTGGAAATTGCATATGAGCTTTAGCTTTTTTATACGTTTTGCTTTAGTCCATTTAAATATCTTTAAGCTATAAAAGTGTAGCGCATTTAAATAGTAAGTAAATAAAATTTCAGTTCCACGTTTCCACTATTTCCTCATAAAAATCTGGTCGCGACTCGCCAAAAGCAATAACATTGAACTTGCCTGGGAATTGAACGCGATATCTGCGTGTCACTGATAAAATACGCACTAAATATGACACACGTATTACACGTGTTGTTGACATCTTTGGCAAATTTTGACCTAGGACCTTTTAGCACTTTGATTTCGATTCCATCAAATCAGACAACAAGTTTATTTAGTTTCAACAAGGTTCTCTATTTATATAGCGGGAATAAGCCGCCTTTATACCACAGGTTTAACTCTTGTGTAATACGCTTAAGTCAACATACAACTATTGTTAAGCTATATTATGTATAGTGAACCGTGAAAGCTTCTGGAGACAAAGCCACGCCCTGTTAGTGAAACCCGCTCTAATACTGTAACCGTATCGAACAAAGCCGCCATTAATTTCACTTTTGCCAACCACAGAGTACGCTTCGCTAATCGGTGTAAACACCTCGATTGATTGAATTACAAACTTTCTTCGCGTGAAATATGATAAGTGTGTGTCAGACACGTGTGTGGTCAGTTGAGAACCTGAGAGGTGTCCGATGACCACACGATTTTACCAAGTCATAACACGACGAATTGCTCTATTGCCAGTTTTATCATATGGATTTGTCGTATAATGGCAGGACTTTAAATTAAATTGGATTTGTTGTGACCTGACTGCTGCACAGAAAATTCTTTCATTGAAAACATAATCGTGTTTAGAAATAAGTGATTTGATACAATGGACAAAAGAAAGAAATCCGTGACAATTGTATTAGAAACTGGTACAGCAGGGTAATTGCGTAACACAATTACAGTAACAATGGCTTTCATTTTGACAGTTCAACAACATTCATTGCGTTATTTACGTTGTTGAGCAGACACATTTTTCGAACATATGAAATGAAGCATTTTTTATTCAAGATTGTGATTGATAGCAATTTGGGTGTAGGTAGATTCAGCAATGCATTCGTAGTTTGTAACCCTGAACACTTAAAATTAGTAGGTATGCTTCTAATGAAAAGAAGAAGGATTATAAATCTAACTGGCTATTTGAGTAGTTTTGTTATCTCATACAGCCTAAACTACTAAACCAATTTTTTTGAAGTTCAATATTGTGAAGACTGGACGAATGAATGCTATTATCATACTAAACAAATCTTGTCTGAAATCATAGCCACTGTGCCCTTTTTTTTTTTGATTACGGGGGGAAATCCTCATGGATGTCCTCCGCCCTGGGGAGGGCGGAGGGGTCTGTCAGACTCTTACTGACTAAAACCACCCCGGTGTTCCGTCTCACACTTGCGCCGGAGATCACGGGATCTAATGCGACTTCCGCGATCTAACATAAATAAGAAGAAGGTTAAGTATGTACCTGCGAGGTAATTGCGCAACACACTTACTATTGCAATGCCTTTAATTTTGACAGTTCAACAACATTAATTATATAATATTATTAACGTCGTTGAGCAGATGAATTTTTCAAATAACTATTATTTATTTATTTATCTCCAACTTACATCTATCATTGCGATAGCGTACTATCTAACTCTTATCCTAACTTATAATTATAATTAATGCATTATTTACAAATATTTTAATTATTTGTGAACTCACTCAGAAAACAAGAGAATAGGTTCATTAGCTATGAGGTTGAGAGTGCGGAGTGCACGCGTTAGTGGTACCTATTCTGAAAGTGGGCAACTCGCAAATACTCGTAGATGTCAAATATTTCGACAATATTACTGTATGGAAATATGAAAAGTGGCTAACTAGCGAACTAGAATATTAATAATGAATTGCAATAATAACATTGAATTTGATGTTGTAACCGTTTTAGGTGTAAAACAGGTTTTTTTTTAAATCTAAAACTAAATATTCGGTGTTACGATATTAATTATTGCATTTCATAATCAATATTTTAGTTGATTAGTTAGCCACATTTCATATTTCCATACAGTATTTTTGCCAAATTAATCAAAACAGGTAAATAATTGACAGCTATTTGCGACGTTACCAACTTTTAGGATAAGCCCTGATATAAGATTGGTGAGAGCGCGCGGCTCCGCCAGCAGTCGTGACTGTCGTGGTTGCCAGAATACACAAACCTCTGTCCCTAAAATGTCCGCATTATGTACCTTTCCTCCAAGTACTTTGAATATGTACGAAATGAGTGCGAGATCCCCCTGACCCTCAGTTCGTTATAACCGACCATACCCAAAATAAATAAAGTTGGGTACATAAGCGGATAAAATGGGTAAACTCCACAGATATACCTAGATGTCTATCTATATCTCAAGCTCAAGCTTCAGAAACAGCTCGCAATATCAATGTTGCGTTTGGAGAAGGGACTGCTAATAAACGCATCGTGCGATTTTGGTTTAAACACTATCGTGATGGAAACTTTGATTTGAAGAACGAACCGCGTGGAAGACCGCCCACACAGGTGAATAACAATGAATTGAAAGAGATGGTGGAAGCCAAACTACCCAGGAATTTGCAGCATGGTATAACGTTACCTTACCAACATTTGCGTCAAATCAATAAAATAAAAAAAATATGAGAAATGGGTGCCTCATGATTTGACTGATCTGCAGAAAGAAACGCGTGTTGAAACTTGTGTTGCCCTGTTGAATCGATACTGAAATGAAGGAATATTGGATCGAATTATGACATGTGATGAAAAGTGGATTCTTTACGATAACCGAAAGCGAAAAATGAAATGGCCGACTCCAGGTCAAACGCCGCAACAGTGTCCTAAAGCAAAGCTTACCAATAAAAAGGTAATGATAACTGTTTGGTGGTCTCAGCATGGTGTAATATTCACTATAGCTTTCTCCGATCTGGTCAAGCAATAACGGCAGATGTCTACTGTGCAGAACTCCGAACAATGATAGCAAAACTAGCAGTGAAGCAGCCCCGACTCATGAATCGATCTTCACAATTATTGCTCCATGATAACGCGAGACCTCATACCTTCCTCATAGTTCTCATAGTAGTAGTGTAGTATAGTAGTAGTTTCTCATAGTAACTCATTTGCAAATCTAACTCATGCATCGGAGTCCAATCGACGGCCGTAATTGATGCGTACAATACGAAAAAATCGGTTTTATTTCCAGCCTATGTAGGTTCATGTGTCACCACAGTCAGTGTTGCTGAGCCCGCGCGCAGGCGCTGGCGCACGCGAGGCTCACCAACACATCGAGCGGCGGGTGATACACGTCTACCGGCACGAGCGGAGCCTCCGCCGCCCACACGCACACTCCCTTCCTCCGCGAATGTACTCAACACTAACTCACTACTAATACTAACAGCGAATCAATTGTCACGACTCCCCCTTAAGACCTAGGCCAATTCTTTTTGATATTCGGATAGCTCATGACCTAAAGAGATGCCGTAAAGAATATGAATTAAAAATCTCGACTAATTGAAAAGTTATGCAACAACGCGAAATTTCGCGGGTATTCACTCATATGAAACAATGGATTAGGAATTTCCTTCAAAATCTTTCGGATTGTGATTGAAGGTATGTTACGCAACTATTCTGGTATGCTGGTCCACCTATTATTACGGCAACATGCTACCACGGTTATGATTTAAGACGGTTTTTTTTTTTTGTTTAATGTTTTTATTCTTTTATTTCTTTATAACTGCTAATCTATTTTCAATAACAAACGCGTAATGAATGGAGCGTATAACAAAGATGTTTAATTAACTTCGCCTTGTTATACATTTCCTGATAAATTTTCAAAGAATTTGTTATTTATTAGATTCAGATTCATTTATTTGAAAAAAACTACACATGTTTTTTCAAATAAAGGAATTTACATAGTATTTTAGCGGCATGAGGAACAGGGTGTAAAGTTTACTCATCCACCATAGAAAAGGGAAGATCTTCCGACCAGACGGGTGTTGTGTCTGGCGGGCAACTGCCTAACTGTTTTTTTTTTTTTTTTAACTGTGGCATCTCGCAGGTATACCACTAAGGTATTTACTGCTTAACCGGACTATCCGCTGTGGCTGCCTTAAGCTACTACACTCAAAGCCTCCAGCCAGGAGCAAAACTATTCTAAATTAAAATTAGGCGAACGCTCGCTAAGGGCACCCCCTGTGGGGTACGAACCTCGGCTTAGGGCGTCGCCGAGGGGAGGACAGCAAGATGGGACAGGCTGGATCAAGGATATATCATTATTATTATGAGGGGAATTTAAAGCTGCGGCGCGGGCTGGCGCTTCATCGGACAAGTGCCCAACTGTTGATTTCGGATAGTCTTATATAAGTCGTTCGCGCGCTAAACTCTAATTGCGCGATGCAGGATTTGTGTGACGTCATGTCTGTGATGCGTAGTTCGTATGTGGCGGTGTAACCGCTACATCACTCCCCTCCGGAGATCGGAGGTCGATAGTGCGCTGAGTCTTGTATCTTGCGATGCTTCATAGTGCCAGCTAAGGTTCCAGTGAGTTGGAACCGGGTGCCGCACAGTTCACGGTTGTCGGAACTGTCTGCGGTGATTGCGGCGATTGTGGTGATTGCGGTGATTGCCCAGTGAGGCGGGCTGAGGGTGATGACCAGGAATGCGCGTTCGCTGCATGCTGGTGGTCAGGATACCCGTTGAATCCGTGGGTGCTGGGTGTCTGTGTGACTCGCCTCACGAAAGCTTGCGGGATTGACGATGATGACGTCACGCTGAAGTAGTTGCACGAAGGCTGCGTTCACGTTCATACTCGGGGTCGCCAATATAAGAGCATGAGGAACAGTGTGTAAAGTTCACTCATCCATCATAAAAAAGGGAGGATCCTCCGACCAGACGGGTGTTGTGTCTGATGGGCAACTGCCCAACTGTTGATTTCGGATAGTCTTATATATTTCGTTCGCGCGGTAAACTCTAATTGCGCGATGCAGGATTTGTGTGACGTCATGTCTGTGATGCGTAGTTCGTATGTGGCGGTGTAACCGCTACAGTATGAGGCTTATTACAGTTGTTACAAGGTTTTTTTTGGCCCACCTGTTTGACCATGGCTGGAGTACAAATTAGGTCGAAAGACAATACAATTTAAAATAAAAAACAAAGAATAATAATATAAATAAATCAGCAATTCATATTATTATTCAATAAAAAATTAGGTCAATAGTCATGCGATTCAAAATAAATAGAATAGATTCAGTCAGTATCTTAAGAACGATTTATCATTTAAAAATTCATTAACATTATAATAGGTTGGCTTTTTTTGTCAATATTTTGTTATGTTTTCTTAGCTGGTCTGTATTCACAGTTAGTGATATTATTATAAAATAATTATTGGCGCTCTGCATACAACGCTTTTATATTGTAGCGCTGTCTTAGCTGGCTGAACACGAATTTTACTATCATTAAACTGCCTAGTTGGTGTATTGGTCACAAGCGCTTTTACTGAGCATGAGGGTTCGATTCCCAAGTTGGGCAAAGTATTATTGGGTTTTCAATCTGTTATTTCTCAGTAGCAGCTCGGAGTCCGGATTTGTGCCCGGTTGATGGCAAAAGGCTCGCCCCCTATTACATGGTACTTAAACATAACTGGCGAAATGTAGATCTGTACTAGGTACTCCTCTGCCTAACCAAGGCGTGGGAAACAAGGCGTGATGGTATGTGTTTGTTATTTATTCGGCGCTTTACTCACCGTATAAATGGTACCTGCCAGGATACGGAGTGTGGTAAATAAGTACTTGTTTTAATTTCATAAACGTAAATATACCATAGGATAGAATGTTGTTTGAAAATCACGTAAAAGAGGTATACCTACCTACGACACGTTTAACGAAAACCATATGGTTTTCGTCACGTTTAAAGGACAATTGGCTAAGTCATAAAATTCTGCAAATAACTGAATTAGAACGAGCGAGTTAAAATAATGTAATGCGTGTTTCAGTGAATCGCAGAGCATCTAAGCGTATAAAAAATTCAAGCATCCAAATTATACGAATAACTTTTAAATTAACAAGATTAATAGTCCACTGAGCTGCGGACCTACGCCTTATTCTAATTATTACAACAATAGCAGATATGTATGTTAATCTTAACTATAATTAGGTTTTATCGGGCGGCGTGATTGAAGTGGTAAAAAATAAATAGTGTTCACGTGACATGGGAATCGCAGGTGGCTGGCTCAGATATTTCCGGTTTGTCCAGTTTTGGACGATGTCCGCGTGGGAACTAACGGAGCAGCTGGCAAGACGATTTGTTCATAACCATTGTGTTTGATTAACACAAGAACATGAATCTTTTAGTTATGCTTCGACACGGACACGAATCTGTCGGAGATTGGTATCTCAAGCATCAACTGTAAAACATCTTTAAACAAAAAAAACTAAGTTCCTACACTTACATAGGATGGCATTGTAGTTTTCGTTTTAAGTCCAATAATAAACAGTAAGTAGGTGTACCTACTATTTTTTTTTTCTTTCAACAATAGGTTTCAATTATGCTTCTAAAAGAAGAGATTGGACGGAGACCCCCAAACTACGCATTTTCCTGTATCTTGGGGATCGGAATTGCGACAATTTCAACCATATGGATAGTACATGTACAGTGAGATAATTAATTACACTAACTAAAATCTACTTTTGCGACCACGTTGTTTACGTAACGCTCGCTTTCACACCGAACGTCGCGTTATTCATAAATTCATCTTGAAAATCTTCAATCTGACTGGTTTAGTACCAACATAATTTATTTTTAGTACCTTTCCTGCATGATGTTCGATTATTCTGTCGGGACAGGGATGTTATTGACTACAAATCGACATTGGTGTGCGTGGGTGGTCATAGCCATTGCTTGTGGCATACAACCAATTCAGCCTCAAAGCGAAGCGACGCGGCTTGCGTAGCCAGTTGAGTATCAAGTGAACTCGATTCGCACACCGGCCGCGGCCGCGCTAGGCGCTCGCCTTGCTCTCGCGGTCAGTTTCGCTCCAAGCGCTGACACATGTGCACGTTTAACTGACTTCATAATATTACCGACTTGTTTACAAATAGAAGGTAGTGCAATCTCGCTGTCAACAGGATAACCGTGACAGGTAAGTTAAATATTAAAAGGAGGCCAGTGTGCCAAATACAGTTTTATACCTCAGTACTCGAGAAAGATCCGCTTACAACATCGCAGTTAGTTTACTAGGGTGTAAACAAAACAATACGATTGTATACTTTTTGTTTTAGGGCATTATAATGTGTAGGTACCTAGTGTAAAGATCGTGGATTGAATTTATTTTTATGTAGCTTGCCTACATTTGATTTTATAAATATTTAAAATTCTGGTGACTAAGACAAGACAGTTTTAGTAGCAACACAGTTTAGTGGGTCAACTTTGGTTTTTAAAGATTCTAGATATCTAATAAGTTTTGCTTCTAGGCACCTGCTTTAAAGTTTTCATACAAGTACCTATAGTCCATATATTTACCATAAGTAGGTAGATCATGTGGTTTTACTTAGTTCGTTATTCAGAACACATTCATCAAAGTAAGTTTAGCTCGTATTTGGCCGGTTCTTTTCGGGCCATGGACAGAAAAATGGTCGCTGTCTCACTTCGTTGTATAATATTATGAGCCGCGCATTTCGCTTAAGATTCCGTTTTTTCTAAAAAGTTAAAGCATAACCTTTGTAATAAAAACTGAATCATTTGTATGCTCATTGTGTTTTTATCTTGTTTTGTTATAATTTTGGTTAACGAGCAGGTCACGACTCGAGTTCCTTGACATATACCCAGTGTAATACAAATGCAATTAAACTTATTTTTATGAAATATTAATTTTATCAAAGGTTACGTCTATATAACAATGTTAAAAGTCAATAATTTACAATTCCTGCTCGGCGACTGACAAAAACATGATATTTGCATGCTTATTAATTTGTTTACTTAATGATTACGATCGGATATTAAGATTTGATTTTTGAAGTCGTGGAGAAAGTGGATTGTATAATTAATTTTGTCTCACTCGATGCAATTATAATCAAGCAATGGAACCAAGAACCAACCCAACCCTTTAGTTTTCGACGCTCCATT
Organism: Xanthia togata; assembly: GCA_963853775.1. Taxonomy (NCBI): domain Eukaryota; kingdom Metazoa; phylum Arthropoda; class Insecta; order Lepidoptera; family Noctuidae; genus Xanthia; species Xanthia togata. The sequence continues at coordinate 19,218,690 of OY970798.1, read as the reverse complement.
TACCTGTTAACATGATTTCTATCTTATTCTGGTAGGTTACGTGCTGTATTAACTAATACACAAAGTAGCAGATCCCAATTTGGCAATATAACTAATACAGAAGATTAGCTAATCAGCTTCCATTGCTTTCGTAAAATATATTTTTCTTGCGGCGCCACGCGTGACTGACTCGTTGAATGCAACAAGGACAGCACAGCTCGACAGAAGGCCTTCAAGAGATGCCTGTATTGCTATTGTGTTATCGTAAATTATGCACTTTTTTATATATCCACAACACAGCCGGCGAAGCTCCATGACACGCTTTCTACGATTGGAATGGAATGGTAGACTATTACTATACACCATTTGCTAGGAGAGACTCAGAACCAGTGGTATAGGCATCTGATATCTGGCGAGGTGGCGAGCACTACTGAGATTGGGTTAAGTGCATTAGACTAACAAAAATATTAAGGTTGCTATGTTTGAGCAAAAAAAATTTTATGCTCTTAAAAATATGAATCATGCGTTGGATTTAGGTACTTTTAAGGTTAACGATGGTAATAAAAGTGCATTGCTTAATTTCTGTTTTTTTGAATAAATATAATATCTTAATCTAGTTGCCAGTTTGTATCAGTTCAATAAGGTATTTAATTTTTAATTATATTTTTAAATTACAAATAGGTTCTACCTACATAAGGTACAGGAATGATAGGATAAAGTTACGATGTTTCTACATAATTTTATATCATCGTACTGAATCGACAAGTCTTTATTTTCTATTGTATCGCCGCTCACGAGATAACACTACACGAGAAATATTGTTGAGATCACGAACCGGAGCCGTGCCGTGCAAAGGGGTTAATGTTACAGTACATCTTCCTTATACAGTTTGTTGGGACGACGAGACGGACCGATAGCTTTCCGGTCCTTTGAAAAAGAACCGTTCTCTCGTTTACTTGATTTATATTAGCGAATTACTGACGAAAGTCGTTGACGTAAATGCGTTATTATTATAGTGAAGTACGGAAACATTTTCCACGACACGGCCCCATTATTAATGCAGTACACGAATGGGGAGAGAGGCATTGATTGGGCTAATGTATTAGGTTTACGGTACGCGAAAGCTGTGTAGGTAGAGATTAATGTCGACCCGCGGGTCACAATAGCGCACGACCAACATGAAGAGATTGCAGCGAGCCCTAGACTACATACACAGAACACTACAAGTCGGTTATTTAATACACGCAGCACCTTGGTTTGGTGTTCAACAACACGGAACATCAAAAATAACTTCTCATGTAAAAACATTTGCTCGTAAATGATTGATACAGATCACAAAAGTTCGAGTTAACTTAATTTGGTAACCCAAATATAAACATTTTTTTATCGCCTTCATTCAACCTGTTTTTTAAACCGAACGCGTCCCATTTAATTTAAAAGCACAATACTGATACTCTTGTTACCAGCCAACAACAGTCCAATGGGGCAAACCTTGTCATTGCTATTGTATTTCCGTGGACAGAATTAATGAGTCAGGCGATAGTGGATAAATAATAAATAGGCGGTATAGGCAAATGAGCATGCACCGCTGAGGCTTGTGAGCACTTGAGCAGGTTTGTATGGACAAACAAGACTGGCAATTAGCGAGGTGGCGTGGGAGAGCGCTCGTGATAGCATAACGTCGAAGTCCCGCTAGCCAAACAAAGCAGACGTTCATCGACTGACGGGGCCATGGGGCCATCTTAAAACCCTTGCACTATTTTACCATCGAACGGCACATAAACATATGATTTTCAATACGTACCTCCTTTCTCTACCACTAACATATTTATGCAAATTCGTCTTCGTGAACTCGCTACATGAGCCACAAGCGCTCGTTCTAAAATACATTTTCTAGCTTCAATATGTCTTATACTGTGAACGATCACCATTTGCTCATTTTTGTGCAAATATGTAGAAAATTCAACCATATTTTACTGAAACTTTTCATATTACAGCATTAGATAATATGTCAGTTTCGTGTCCAATTTTATGAGTGACAGTATCCACTATATCATTCATGCCTAGAAATTTATGTTTTGCGTGTTATTTAGGATCGTCAAGTCTGGTGAGTGTAGGTACACGTCAAAGATGAGTTAAAAAGAAACTGTTTTTATTTTGATTTTACTAACTGGCACTTATATTACTTTTTAATAGATTAAATTATTGCACGAAAGACGTTTAATCAGTGAAGTTCACCAGTCTTATCTCAAACTATCTGGGCCTCAAGTCTGCTCTTACAATAGTGTCAGAATGGTCTATAATTGATTTCATAATAATTGTTGATTTTGACAAGTTTGGTAATCTACTAATATATTGGCGTCATTATGACTTTCCAATGGTCAGCCACTGACACTCCATTGAAAGAAATGGTTTCTATTGGTAATCTCGTACATAATGACAAATGAATGTCTTAGGCAGTAATCTGCTAAAATTTTGATAGTTCCTTTGATCAGTGACCTACCATTAGAACGTCATTGTGCAGTCATTGCTTTTAATTCGTTACGAGCATGTATCGTGTTTGTGGAATACAATGATCAACCAATGATCGACCATTATGAATTTAGCAGATTACGAACTTTTAGCAAAATGGCAATGGGATCGTGTTGGAATGACGAATTTATAAAAATTGCAGACTTGGGCCCCAGATTTTCAATATGTCGTCATATAAGTAGAAGAAAGAGGTTCTATTATAGGTTACTTTTCCTTTACTCATCTCATATTCTTTTATGTATGTTTTGGTTTTTGTCTTGGAAAGATTAATCGGAAGTAATAACCGCCTCTTCAGAAGTAGCCGGCAGCAAGTTTTGAAACCAGTTAATCTCCTTTTTACAAAAAAGTAACAACCTTTTATGATATAGGTAAGTTGTTTGACTCAAGTGAAGTAAAAATAAACACTTGAATATAAGTCGACAACTTAAAACATTTTGAGAAACACGAAGTAGAAAGTGGCACGACGAGTTTAAGGGAAACGGTAGGTAATTGCAGGAAATATTGGGTCAGCCATACAAGTACCCCTGCTCTTCCTGTTTAGACGCTCAATCTTTTCAGTTTCCTGCGTTTAACTGGTCAACATAATGCAAATAACGTTTACAATGTAATTCTTCCGCTATAAGAGCTGTTTTATTGGTTCATTTCAATTTATAAGAATCGTGAAGTCGCTACGTTTGGGTTATATAATTTTATTTTATTAAACGACATTGCGCTATATTTAGTAAATGTCACGCGATATGCAACTAGCTGGTACATGTAATGCATCCAGATAGTTATGTATTCAGAAATGATAAGATAACAAATTCTCCGCACAAGTCATTTCTGAGGAAAAACGAAAAATTGAGTCAATTGTTGCGTCAATCTAAAATACATTTATGATGAACGCATTAAAAATAAAATATTTCTTGCAAGAGTACCTCCTAATTGAAACAAGCGATCGACACGGACATGCCAAAGCCCACTTGCACAGATGCGGCGTCCGGCGACGCAAAGGAATTGCTAAGTGGAACGTCGGTATATTATCACTAATATCGCCAAGGTAACGGTATCAAATTGTCATGACAAGTACATTACGTACAATTGCCATAGACATCTAACACACTCACCTAAATGTGCGACACTATACAATAATCTTGTTTTTGTGGCGAAAGTATCCTACTTGTTGGCACCTTACGATTTACTGGTCGACTGGCCTCAACTAATTGAGAATCTAAAAATGTTAATCACTTATTTATTAACTAGTTGAATATTTTATTATAACTGGAAAAGAAATTATTTAGATATCGTATCGTTTTAGTTCTATATTTTTCTTAGTTCTAGGTTCTTTATAGTTTAGGGATCTTGATTCCTAAATAATTAAGAAGGCACCTATATGACGTTATAAATATCTTTAAATAAATTATATATAATTAGTTATTGATCAGTATCTTATGTAGTTCTCAATTTAAATTCTGCACCATTTTGAAATCCAATTCCAGCCTTATCCGAAACCTATCAGATACAGTCGAAAGAGAAAGTACCATATAGTTATAGGCCCCATGAGTTACTTACGATGTCACGTACCAAAGCAATTCAGAGCATCGTAAAAGTGTCACTATCTCTCCATTACACCATGGTTAACTTAACATTCCTTGGAGACATATTTTCCTAATGAGTGATAAAAAGGTCTGCGTAGAGAATGTGGCAGATGATAGTGCCCAGTCAGTGCAGTATCATATCCATTCTTAGTATCCATAGTCATAATGTTTAATTATTGATGTACTTTCCTTTATTTACATGCACAAATTAATACGTACAAACGACAAAAGGCGTGGGCGCTGCGCACGCGACGTCCCACTTCCGGCAAGCCTGAGCTCCTCTCAAGCGCAACATGTACTCGTATTGTTATTAACGCAGTTTAATGTATTATGGATAATATTGATTTGTTCCCCCAGGAAACATTGATAAGCACTGCTTGAAGTTTATAATTCAGTTATAGAAAACTACATTTTCTACAAAATTTTACTCTAACTCTTTTTTTTTTTTTTCATTTTGTCATTATAATAATATCACGACTTCTAGTGTTAAATATTGTTAATTTTAGTGTCTTTCTATCACCATAAAGTGACAACTCATGCCGCCTGTGATACTAATTTATCCTAGTACCTACAGGCATCTAACATTATAAATTTATAACACCTTTGTTAATTATTTCAAGATTCTATTAACATAAAATATTTTACGAATTTTATGTATTTTAAAACTGAATAAATATTTATTTATTATTATTTACTTTCCAATCAAATTGGTGATTGGATTTATTTCTTTTATAGTTGTAAAATAATTTCAAATAAAATATTTGTACCAGTATCAATCGTTTTCGCAATCATGGCAACAACTTCTTAACTTTATTGTACATCCAATATCTTATCTTATTTTTCCGATATCACTATCATTGCTGAGTCAGAAGTTACTGAGAATTTGTTCTCAGTGCTTCCTTTGGGTGTCCGCTTGTCGTGTCGAATCTCACCCACGATAGGTGGCAGTGAGTCACGCTTTGTATTTTATGCTGTCGGCCCGCTTTCTCGGATATTACGTGGATTACGACACCATCTCGCATTAAGTTCCATATGACTAAAAATGTTATTCTAGATATCCTATAACTTACCAATATTTTTCTAAATTATAGTCCAAATTTTTCTCTTTGATCTTTGGCGAAAATCATTGAATACGTGTTTCTTCTTTTAGTATCACTCAATACAAAAATATTGAGAAATCACATCACAAATTTATTATATACCACGCAGTGGATAATTCTTTCGAGAAAATGATTTAATATGAAAATTTAACGTATGGATTTTTTTCAAAAATGGAGTTAGAGAATCATACCTAATGCCTCGAAAAAATTTGGACGGTGACATAAATTCAGCCTGTATATATAAATTATCGGAATATCACAATCGTGATTCGGATTCTAAAAACAAATAAGTATTTTGAGTCTGTTCTGCGAATACGCCTTTACCATATTGTATTGATGTGACAATCTTTGAATGACACAACGACCATAAATCAAGTGCCTATTAATAACGAAGCAAATTGTATTTGAAAGCGTCACAGTGAAATAATGCCACCGCGTTTAGCAACACTTTCGCTAGAGAAAGCTATTCGTGCAATAAAATATCTTTGTCTTTACGCTTAAGATGCGCGGAACGACTGACTAGTTAGGTATTAATCACTTTTTATGCTCCCCAGCGAGCGCGCACGATTTAGATGCGATTACCATACAATACAATATCAGTTATCGAGGCCATCTTATAGTAATATGTATCTACATAATATATGAAGATACTTATTTACTTTAGACAATCTAAAGTTGCTATTAATTTAGTTTTATTGAGAATAATGTTTTGTTCGTATGTAATAAAATTTGCATTACTTATATCTTTTATTGAACATACCTTTTTTTTATTTTTTTTATTATGTTTTTTTTATAATTATTAGATTAGGGACTATTATTTGTGTATAATTAATTGATCTCTAACTTACTATTAATTTCATCATCTATATCAACCGGCCTCTCTTCTGGGACCAACGACAAGGTAGAATTGTGATTGATTGGATGTTGGGATACATTTAGATTTCATCATTATTTAAGAAATCCTGCACCAAATGACCCGACTTCACTTTTTGCTTATGCTACTGACGCCGTTTTCTCTTGGATCAACTAAGATTACTTGTGTAATCATTTCAAAATGGTTCTATGTTACCTTACCATAAATGTCTCGAGCCTACCTGACGGCGGCGCCCACGCCTGGCGCCGAGATGAAACCGCGCTTATTAAGGATTTCATCACTTCCCAATGACTATCCTCACTTACCCAACTATTGACCAACGGTGCTGCTCCAAAGTAGTGCGTGTTGCCACTTTTGCACGACCTGTACTTACTCGATCAGATATGATTGAATCTGTTTCAATTAATGACTGCTAACAGTTTCCTAGTTGGTGCAATAGATCTTGTATCAGTCAGGCTACGCAACTACTAAACGGTTCCGTTGTTCATGAATTGTTTTGTAGTAATTGTTATTGCGTAAATTATATTTTTAGGCACCGAACTAGACCTTCAAATTATAAAGCTAGACACTTGCCAGATTTCCAATTATTTGTAAACAATCATGTATTTAAAAATAATATCTTATTTTTTCAGAACCGAGCATTCAAACATCGAAAATGGAGAGCTGGCTGGGCGATGTAAAACGCGTCAGAATCCCGCGGCCGAAATTCGGGAGCAAATATCCCGCAGAACCGCCGAAGGATTACCTAGAAGATTGTGGAGGGGATCTTGGCAAGCAACGCCGCCATGACAAAGACCTGACTAAGGCGACAGAAGAGCTACGTCGTGCACTGCAAGAGAAACTATGACCTCCCAACAGAGCATTAGGTCTAATTTAGCTTTAACCCTAGCCAATGGCATAATGACCCATACGCACCCGTATAAGCGATTACACAAGCACTTTGACGGACATTGTTCGATACAAATGTAAGTGATTTGCTAAATTTAGGAAGTGTTACAGACACGTGTTACGCGTGCTAATCATCCGGGTTATTGTTATCATAGCTATTAGTAATAGTGTTATTGTTTTGTTAAACATCCAATTCAGTAATCGACTTTAACTTACTTCATTATCGGTGGGATAAAATCAAATGGTAATGTTGAAAAAACAGAAATTCAAATCACACAATGAGAGCACTTCATGGTATAAAATATTAAACCACAAATCGTACCCATGTCATGTTATAAGGCCAGATTTAAAAGTGAGTATCCACTCACTTTTGAATGTCAAATGCCCTCGGTACGAGTACCTATTATAACGAAAATGGCAGGTGTAACGTGCTTTGTTACTACTCGTATATAAAATTACAATTTTATGTCACAAAGTTACAATGAGAGACATTAGTATTCTTATGTCAAAAGGCTGTCAGTATTAATTTGCATAGATTTTTTCTTTTGTTACGAACTAAAAACTAATAACAATTTTAAAATTTGCTTTACTTGCCATAGAGCAAAAAAAACTTGCTGATTCTCGTGTTACTGAATCACGTTTAGATAGGAAACCAGTAATATAGTTAGCTACGATTAGACATAGTTATTTAGACTGACATTATTTTAGAATAAGTTTATTGAATCTCGATAAGTATTAAAACACTTTTATAAATAAATATTGATGTATCATTTATTTTAGTTTTATCTAACAGGAATAGCGAACATTAAATATATACATGAAAATTTGATAACCTTTAGGCTATCAAAGTATTTATGCTGATTTAGAACAATGTATTTATTTAGTCAGAAAAAGAGGGGAGACAAACAACATTGATCTGAAAGAAATATTCCTAAAATACAGCTTAGGCGTACTTCCTTTCTATTTATATCTAAATATGTAAGCTACGCTAGTAATATTTCATACGTTTTAGATGGACCTGTGAGATCAAGATGGCCATGTCAGAGGGTTGGCGCGGTGCCAAACTATTCAGTTACAAATGAGTTTTGGTGGGTATCCACTGTATTCCAACAAACATTCATAAATATAAACAAGAGCTTCTGCTTATTCCGACGAAATTGTTCGATAACTTAAGTTATACCTACAGTTATGTGAACCAAGATCTATACATTTTTTCTTGCGATAAATGGGAACGAGCACTTACGTGATCTTTAAAAGTTAGTTGTACCGACATAAAAGTTACTGTTAAATGTTAATGTGCATTATTGGTATGAAATGTCAAGACGTTTACCTACTGTTGTAAATACCATCGCAAGTTTTTCCTGTGTTATTGTTACCCAGCGTATAATCAGCTTTAGTTCACGTACATAAAGCATATATTATATTTATACTATAGTAAAGATCTGTAAATTCACGAGACAAAATTATTTTCCTCCGGAGTAACAAGAAATAGGTATATTGTTGTCCGAAGTTTGAAAAGTTCGTGATTGGATTACACACAATACTTCCATGGAACAACTCGAACCGTCCCAATTTTCTGAATTACTTACAGTTTGTTTTGTCTTTAATCAAGTCGCGAGATAGCTGCATTTTCCTCGAAACTACCTAGGTTCGAATTCCATGAAAACCACGTGTATCCCAATATTGGTGAGAACAAAATGTTAGCAATTATCAGAAGTATAGCACACAATTTTACTAACGTATAATTCTGTGGAACGAAGTAAAAATCAATGGAATAGGTACTTACAGAATCATCGTAGTGTTGCGTGTGTAGCGCGGTGGTGCTGCCCTCTCGCGAGTTGCACGGGGACGAGTGTCGCCTCGAGCGCCGCCCCTCCTCCTCGTACTCCTGCACACATACGTGCGTTATATCCTTACATGCCGAACAATACGCAAGCTTACATTACACGTCACAGACCAACCAATGTGAAACGCAGTAGAACTACAAGTACTAGACACTAGACAGCATCGTGTCACAAATCATAACATGCATCACACTTTACACGCAAGAAAGTAATACAAGCAAACTACGTAACTCTATGTAGCACACGATAAAGTTCCGTCTAGACTACAACCTACATAGAAAGTTGTTAATTTATAAGGTATAAAAAATGTCTAAGACATAAGGAGTAAAGTTAGAGGGATGTGAAACAGAGAAGACTCGCGGTTAAACTGCAGGGCGAGGGATGACCAACTAACTGTCTCGACGATTCAATTGATTTTTCACGCTATTTTTGCATGTTGGCACAGTTTCGACTGGCGCCAACGCCGCGCGGAAGTGCTAGGTGGTTAAGTATTGTTATCGCTCTAGTAGCACCTAAACTATGCTAAAAATAACAAAAAGTCACACAACGCAAATACTTATGGTAATTTTACTGGCAGAACTTTGTTGCCTGACTTATAGTTCTGCAAATAAAACTACAAACAATGTAGGTAATATTTATGATGTACAAGAGTTTCATTCTATCTTAATCAATCCTAACTTATTTACTCGCTCATGACTTGAAATCACAACCTGCCTGAAATGCCAATACAATTAAAAAATATTATATCATGATCAAATCAACCATGTCTAAGGGCACGGTAGTGCCCCCGCCAAGTCGAGCAAAAACAAACCAACATTGGTTTTCCCCATAACAATCGCTTAAAATTGCAGACCAAGTGTGTGATTAAGACTGGTTTCGTTTTCAGAAACCAAAACATAATTCTTTCAATTAAAAAAAAAATCCCACGAAACGTTATAATGTATTGTTTACTTTTAAGTTCTGTTGCATAACAAAAGTTTAACATAATGGCTGTTTGTTAAAGAATTTACTTCCGTGTAGACGCAGATACACGTAATATGTGAAAAATGCCTATTTCGCGAACCCGTAATGGAAACGAGATAGTAACACCCAATAGTACTTGCTTACATTAATACTTTGAACACCAACTGATATTTTCAAAAAAGTTATATCATTTAAAACTGTAAGTGAAACCTAAAGCAGCCGGTCTATTCTGTAATAATCTCACGGTGAAAACGTAGGTGAAGTGAACGTGAAGTGAGCTGTCATTCCACCTACTGCTAGGGACTGACAGCTCACTCCGAGCTCACTTCACCTAAGTTTTCACGGTGAGATGGTTACAGAATGGCACTGCAGCGGTGCTATTCTGTAATAATCTCACCGTGCAAACGTGGTGAAGTGAGCGTGGAGTGAGCTGTCAATAGTATCAATTCCAAGCAAAAACAAACTCACTTCACCTAAGTTTTCACGGTGAGATTTTTATAGAATCGACCGGCTGAGCTTACAGGCGGATACTTGCGTGTTTAATATCGAATCGAACTCGTTCGCTATTATCGCTTAGCCGGAGCAATTAAACACAATAGTTTTATGTGTAACTACAATAAATAGTCACGCGACGTATAAAGGCTAAAGAACCCTATAATATGAAATTAAGTCGACCCAAATCCTAGTTCAATTTCGAAGTAAACAACCTTATAGTATTTTCGTTTTCATATAAAACGAATTAGTCTGATTGGCTCTGTCTCTGGTGCATTTTTTTTATGAATGTACATAAGTACTATATTTTACATACATACCTACTACAGCATATACCTAATTCTCTTTATTAAATAGAACCTTATATACCCCACCTTGTTATCTGCTAAGAAAAACACACGCAAAAACAACAAGATGTAAATTAAATTTTAAACAGTCTTATTTCGCAATATATATTCATAAATCATAGTAGGTACGCACACGCAGTGTGTACCGAACCTATCAGCGGTATGTTCCCGCGTAAATCCTAAGTGTCAACAGAGGAAAATAGGTCATTCCCGTTCTTGTAGCAGTCGTAGCCCACTGACTCAACCGGTACTTTTAAAAGAGGACTTTATCGTAGCACCTGACTGCTACAGATCGTAGATAATGTCAGGTTTTGTTCGACCGTTTACAAAAAGAGATCCTTGAGACTACGAGTCTACGAAACGCTACGTGCTACGCGCTACGAAAATTATATTGTAGGTATGAAATTAAATAATTTATTATTACTGTAGGTACCCAGTTTTGTTATCTGGCTACATTTGCCTCAATTGATTAAAACGCCATAGATAACGCCATCATAAATGGCATAACATCATAAATGTACTGCAACAATTACTCCCCAAAGAGAAGACATCAACGACCTGGTTAGCATATTGCTAATTTAATTAACTTTATAGATCAGTGTTGTATGTTGTTGAGTCCATTACTTTTGATTAGAAATACAAAGGAGATATGAAATAAACGTATCAGAGTCGCTGTAAGCTTTAACCTACTGATTAAAACTGTCATAAAATATTGACGTTTTTGTTCTCTTTGTTCACCGTGGTATCGGTTAGAGAGAGGGTTCTAAACAACAACCCTGTTAATTATGCAGGACAATCCGTGGTTTAGGTAGAACTTGCTTACACCTTTCTAACTAAGAGCCATACGGGAGTTAATGCAAAATGTTTAAATTATTAATTTTAAGCGCACAAGGGAACCTATTTGAACAGCAGTCTTAAACATAAACAATGCTTTTTATATCTCTATTAAAAGAACATTACATATAGAAACAAAACTGATTTTGAAGCTTCAGGTTGAAAGCTAATCCCACGTAAGTTTCAAATGTACGTTCTGTTGCTGTTGCAGCTTAAAAAATTCAGGCGCTTAACCATCGCTAATTTGATTAAATCACTAAAGTAGAACTGTATACACCCAAAGACAAATTGAATATTAATGGCTGTTATAACGGGTTCTTTAATTAGATATTAACGTTCATTACATTCCTGCTAACTTATAATTACATGGCATGTAGGTACACGAAATTTCCATTAAAGAGGGGGACGTACAGTCCACACAATGAATCACACTTATATGAACAAACATTATCATGAAGTTGCTTTTTTATATGAAGCTCGAAAAGGCATTCAAATAATCTTTAAGTATTTCAAACGTTTGAACTGCTTAAATAGCAAAACCTTGAAACTACGAAACTGTCAACTAGCCCTGAAACTTCTTACTTAAAATAAAAAGCAAACTCATTACATGTTGTATCACGGAGAGGGTGAGAATGTTACCGAACTGTGTATAAAAGAAAGCAGAGAGTACCTTGGCCATGGCGCGCACGTCCATAGGTACGTAGTCGCGGAAGGCGACGCGGCGCCGCCGCCGCGACGTCATGCCGAGCGGCCGGCGCGCCGCGCACTGATAAAGTCGACCGCCTGAAGCCACCCTTGCCGCCATTACCGCCCTTGGGACGCGCCCGCCCTACAGTTTGCTTAAGAGGCTCCCTGTTAACTTTACATTTTACGGCACACCCGCGGCAAGTACGCGTCGAAAATATTTTTGAATTTTCTACCCTCTTAGTAGAATACTGTGCGGTCAATAACTGTCGCTTTAAACCCGCGAAATGTTAATTTAAGAGCTTAATCAACAATAGCTCGTGTTCAAAATGTTTTATATGAATAAAAAAGGGTTGGATTTAGTTTGTAGATTCCCACTAGAAGATTAGTTACGTAGTTGTTACTGAACACAAAACCCTAACCCTAAACAAATTTTGCCTAAACATAAAATAAACATTTTGTTGTGAAGAAGAAACCTGGTTGGTCCGTTTATCTTTGTCTATTTCGGACACAATGATACCTGCGCCTGGAGGTTGACAAACAAGATAAGCTTACATAACAAGCTTCTATTGGACTTATTTCGTTTAGGAAATACAACTACTCTATGTATAGTTACTTACGAGTATATTGGCTAATTAAATACACTGGGGGAGGATAAAGCACAATGCCGACAAAGAGGCCTTCCTTTCTCGCTCTTATTGAGCTTCATTTATAAAAGATGTCCTATATTAATGAATGCTTTCGTGATTAATGCGATAACTTATACTTAGGTTTCTCACGCGTTCCGCGGTAAACCATTGATTCAGTTACACTCGCAGGTCTCACTTATTTCTAGCCGCTATTTTTATGAACAAAGAGAACTGCCGGTCGATTCTGTAAAAATCTCACCGTGAAAACTTAGGTGCAGTGAGTTTGGTTTTGCTTGGAATTGACACTATTGACAGCTCACTCCACGCTCACTTCACCGAAGTTTTCACGGTGAGATGGTTACAGAATAGCACCGCTGTTTAGAGGAAAGTTCGATATCATAGGTATAAGCTCACCTTATCTTTATGACGTATCAAAATAGCGCTTGCCACGACTTACTGACGTCACAATATTAGATGGTTTAGCGTTTAGCCTTTAGCACTCATTAATTTTAACAACAGAAGGCGCGGTGAAAAGTAAAGCTTTAATTAAATCGATACTAGCCTCGCCGAAGGTTAATTAAGGTTATGGAAACAGCTATTATTTTAAGAAGAATTTTTCAGCGTAACAGTTAATTTTTTCTTGGCATTATCATTAATTACCTACTCTTAATTAAAAAAACGTTTAAGGAGATATACAATTAATCTGTCTTAATTTTTTCCAGTACCTACCTAACTACACAACAACGAAAATACCTAAATACACAAAACCGTAGGAACCGTTCTGATATTCCAAACCGGAGAAGGTCTTGGCCCGTTTATACCACGGAACATAGGTATACCGTTTATTTTTGTAATGCAATACGCCATCTGAATCAGCATCCCAAAAGATATGACAACGACACGGAAAACGGGAATTCTCAAATAGAGGGGATCTATTAATACTTGAATGTTTTTTTTTTTTTGCTTTTAGAAGGAACCAGGTTCCTACTAATCAATTACAATCTAGCCTTTAAAACTAATAAGCAATTTCAATTTAACTTAATTTTTTACGTGATAATTATTTTAAAACTTAGAATTGTGTTTATTGCACAAGTCCGTTTCACTTTCTTAAAGTCTGATATAAATACGTGAATGTATGATGTAGGTACGTTGTAAGTACAGCCAGTAAAACAGATATAGGTAGAGATATAATTATGTAGGTAGGTACTATGTATAATAGGCAGAAGTCCCTTTTAAGGTAACCCATTGTGCTGTAATAAAATCTTTGACATCGTACCTATGTCGGAGTGTTTTTATGCATAAAAAGCTACATACGTATTAAGAAAACAGACAGATTGTATTCATACTCTTAGACAAAACTGTTGTTTGATAGTGCAAAATGATCCTTATTACGTAACCATTTCTATTATTTATTCTGTATTTTTACTAATCAGTAGAAAAAGTCTAATATTAACCAGTAGAATTTAAACCCACTACCCATACATTTAATAGTCATTTGCATGATTTCTTTATGTAACGCAGACTGTCGTCAAAATCTTGTTTTTTACTTTGTGTTTAACGGAAATGTGACATAAGATTTATATAAACCCGTGTTTTTTCATTTTTCTTTTGTGAATATGAGTAACGAAATGTATAAATAAAGGTGTTGTTACCTCTACACTCTAACTCTCATCTGAAAACATACTAACAGACAATCTGGATCGATTTCCGTTTCTGCCACTCAACCAGAGGGTACCTACCTAACAATAGCTTTGGCAAAAGGTACCTTTTAAAATGGATGTATTTATTTATGAAGCGTTATATCTTTTTTACAGACAGGTAGACGGACGGACAAAGGTGTCACTCCGATAGGATTCTTTTGGTAACTTTTTGGCACGGAGCCACCCTGCCAAAAAGGTACCAAAAGAATCCTATCGGAGTGACACCTTTGTCCGATAACTTCTTTAAAAACAAGTATTTTTATTAATTTAATTACCTATTTGAGTAAAATAGTAGGGTAAGTGATGTATAGCAACTTAGTTTTGATGACTTTATTAGAGAAAGTACAAAATTGGCACAGGTACAGTCAACAAAAAAGTGTGTAGGTTATGTGTCTTTTGTTTAAAAAATATTACAATAATAAGAATAAATATTGCCTGTGGATTGCAAATTCTGTCTAACAAATTATTTTTAGCTGAACTTTTATCCTGAGAAATCTACGTTATTTCATATAAACCTGTCACATCAAATAACTATTAACTATATCAAGCACTTTCCACACGTCGCGTGAGAAAAGAGATATAAATGTTAAAAAATCGCGTCTTCAAAAGTTTAAGGTAAGTAAGTAATTATATTAATTACTTTTTAATATTATTTCATACCAAAAAATATATAAGTATTGGAAAGTCCCATAAAAGATTGTAAAAGGTCCTAGATACGTTAATCAATAAAGGTTGTTATCTAATTTTATCTTTATGCGTGATTTTGTTAGCCATAATTATTTTAATTATTTTTTAAATAAATTAATAGACGGATGAATGATGCATAAATAAAAAGCTACAAAATAAATAAAACGTAATAGCAAAATGATAACAATTTGGGCTCGTCCGGGATTTGAACCCGGGACCTCTCGCACCCGAAGCGAGAATCATACCCCTAGACCAACGAGCCGTTATTTCATCGAGCTAAAATAGTAATCTAAACAAACGCCCTATATAACTGTGTTATCAATGACGTCATAATGTTTTAAATCACATTAGTCATCTTGATTTCACACGAGATGTAATGAATTAGTAACTCTTAAACTATTTTCTTTCATGAAACACGTGTGAGGTTTATATAATGGTGATCGCCCTAACTGGGATGTTTAAGTTACTTAAGCATCGCACACACATTGGCAGATAAATTAAAACATTTTCCAAGAGAAGAATGCTACTTGAATCTATTATATATACTAATAGAGTCAAAAGAAAACACTGTTACTGGCCGCTATTGCCGAATTGGTACTTTCGCATAATTAAATTGCCAATGTTCCCCTTAGACCTCTTTGCGAGGTGAACATTAAATAGGTAACCGAATTTTGCCAGATTTACCCACAGAATGCAATATACAGGAAATAACGGCCATAATTGTGAGCTGTTTTAGTTCTACTCGCTAGCCGTTATCGACTCATGCAAGAAAATGTGAGACACATAGTTATATAGTGGAAGTGCCGAGGTGCCACTCCAGCTAAGCTACTCAATTAATTAGCAAATTCCAAAATAATGCAAAATATATTTTTATTCTTGCTATGAAAATAACAGATGCGATGAAAGTGATGCAGCATCACCTGCTTCCGTAATTGTTCAGTGTTTTATCTATTATGCCTATAGTTACGAGTATAAGATCAAGCTTAAAGTAGAACTTGAGCATGAGCTAGAACAGCTGTTGGTAAAGATCAGTAGAAAATATCTATAGTAAGTGTGAATGGTCAGTGATAAGAACGCGAGTGACACCCAGGACACTGCTATAGACAAGGCGCAGAGAAGTGAATGTGGTCGACAAGATAAGTGTAGAAGGTAATTCTGGCAAAATCACCTCGTGCGGGGGCTCCAGTTCGTCGTCCGGGGCCGCCGCGTCGCTGGGCCGCCACGCGCGCCCGCTCCTGCCCCAGACAACACCACCGTCACATAACGCCAACATAGAGCTACACCAACTAGTTCACACATAACACCATACGAAACACACAAACTCAACCATCAACCGATTTGAACGATCAAAAATTTTACAGGGACGCAATGGCGAGTCCGGGGGGCCTAATTTAAATGTTTGTTTTAATCGGTCAATGTTGTTTCTTACTCCTAATGGATTTTTATTTTATTTACAGCCTCACAATAAATAATGTCTGATATAAAAGTTTTAATAGTAAACAGACATAACTAGGTACTGTTTATGTATCCATTTATAGTAGATAGGTATTCGCGAATTTCACATTGCTCTGAATAGTGTAACGTCAAGTTTAGTTACACTTGTGCAGGTGTAACTAATGAATTTTCGAGCCTTCTTTGTTATTAAAGAAATACATTGCTTGATCTTCTCATTATTATCATAATAACACCATGCAACAAAACCGTTAAATAACTGTTCTAAGTGAATATGGACTGCGACAATAATAAATCTGAATTGTTTATTCTGAAACAATTTGACAAAATTGATCTTCAATAAAAGTTTAAAGGTCGCTATCGCATCTATTTTACTGGCAGTAAATTTAAATCATCCCTTACTTACGGATGCAGGACAATGGCACTAAACCGCCGGTGACAATAAATGGGAACGTTTATGCCGTCATAAAACAATCGATTCCAATACTGAATAAAAGTGGAAGTGTTTGGCGACCAGCCAATGAGATGCTCGGTTCGCAAGAGTGAGCGCTGACAAGGGCTAGTGGAAAACTGTGGGTTATTTTCGCTGTGAGATGTAAAAGAGCGGACGAAAGCGAACGCTCGACGAGGACTCAGCCTTTGCTTTCGCACTTTAATGGTACTTTAGCATTTAAGCGCCTTTATAAGAGGCCCCGTCGGCGATGAGGGATTTAAGCCTCGCTCATTAGAGAGGTGCGGTCTCTCGCGCTTGCGGCTCTCTGATCTCGCACGGCCTCAGGTGAATGACAAATATTTTTATATCCTTCCGCTTTTCATGAAACCCGCTATATAGTATTTAATCCTAGTGTAAAGAGCTCTAACTATGTTAATGTAAGTGTGGTCAGTCATATAATGAGGTCACCTGTAAGCATGGTCATGCGGTGGCAGGCCCAGGCCGGAGTCCTCGGAGGGCGAGCGATGATCGGCTACGAGAGGTGCCTCCACCGGTCCCTCCTATAACAATAACCCGCAACCTGACCCGAAAGCCCCAACACTTTCAACCACTTCTCACGTAACTTTTCTTACGTGGAAGAGTTACTAACTTTTAGTAAATAGATAACGGACTTTGAACTCAATAAAGTCCATGGAATGAGATAAACAGATTTACGAAAGACATTGAAGACGTTGTGGTTGACATAGTGTTCAGAAAAGTACGCGTATATTCATGGGTCACATTTAGTATGCCACGAGCCCACGATGGGAGTCTTACATTTGTCAGGCCTGACCTTATGGGTGTATCATTAGATGTTTCATGATGCCTACGTGTTATTAAAATAATACATTTATGAACCATTTATAAACAAGCTCAATCTACTATAGAAAGCAATCAAACTATGACACCGATGGAGCATGCAGAGACAGGGGCGTACTCGGCGATCCTTAATCCTTTGAATTATTTCATTTTATTGCAGAGATCTTTTGTAATATCATAGAAGATGGGACTATTGTTTGGAGCAGCTGTGTACGTCCTTGTGTACAGTCAAGTGAATAAGTAAAGCGTGTGCACTCACCGGGTCGTGCAACTCATGCATCGTCGAGGAGGGTAGCATGTGTCGCTCGGGACCCCGCTACCAACAAATCGTAAGCATCAACTAAGTTTGTGCAAATGATTTTGCACTGAAGTGTACATACTTTCGTGTGTTCTATGTATGAAAATTTATGCATTCATCCATGTTATGTACTTGCGCAGTTTTCGCAGAACAGCTGTGTAATTTTAAGTACTCTAGTGATGTGGATGTACTATCTTGAATCATATGTATGTAGGTAGGTACTACATAATTATGTAAATGCTTAACAAAAGTCAAGGCTTCTCTTCAACAAGTAATCTCAACATGTTTCTTTCGTTTGTTAAGATAATTGTTTATTAAACTAACCTAGTTATCTTCTAGAGACAGAAAAAGATCGTTTAAATAAAGTTAGTTCAAGCAATCTTGCAAAGAGGGTGAAATCCTAATTAGGTACTGCAGGTGGAGCACAAATTACAACGTTGTAAGACGAAAGCCCGCCTAATAAACTCGGAGAAAATACGCCTTTTACCTCTATTTTCTGCTGAAGAAGAGATTAATTGTGAAAACGTTGCGAATTACTTTGTATTTACATGATTATTTTACTCTACAATATGCAAAGCTTCTTTTGTTGTGTCTGGTAGGTCGGTACTCTGTGTGCAGATGTGTTTTGATTCAGCGATATAAGAGTCATACCCATAATTTCAACTAAGTAGAGGTAGGTAGATACTTTTTCAGGGGATCAAAAGCGCTGATCTCGCACCATTTAACTAATCCACACCATGAGAATGCTGGATGAGCATTTAATTTCAGCGCTCTTTCAAATTCCGGGGGCGATAATTAAAACGTTAACAAAATACATCCGTCCATCGGAAGTAATCTTCGCGGTACGGCCATATGGATGAAGTAGGCACTAAATTGCGCATTTAAACTTTTACTAAAGATTGGTTGTGTTATTTAAATTATAAAAAAGGTTTTTTACCTTAACGTGGTGGTCGCCAGGCTCCTCTCCTCTCCTATACACGAGCTCGTCGAACCTCGCCCTGTCCTCCGGAACCATGAACTCTCGTATCTCCGTCAGAAGCGTGTACTGCACACAAAACACTCATCTATTATTTGTATAGAGAACACTGCAAAACTAGCACTGGACTGAAATTGTCGAGGTTACGAGAGGAATGTAGGTTAAAACAGGTAAATAGGGAAACAAAGGATACGCTCTTATATGGAAGATACGGAATAATTTAACAGCATCATGCATATATTTTAAATAAATCCCTGAAGTTCAATTAATTGAAAATACCGCGATTGAATAATGAAAAATAACATAAGTACCTACTCAATATCGTTAAAATACTCATTTGCACACATCGTTAATTGAACGTAAACAGGAGTCGTGCACGCTGGCTGCTCCAAAAGATAAATTGCTGTTTGGTAATGTGACGAGCGTGTCTGCACAAGACATAACTTATACCGCTTAAATGATTGATGATAATGTATTGATATAGCATCAGTCATCACACGCGCACTTCATGACATCTCACTAATTACTTTAATCCTATACCTAATCAATCTGCCTAGCCTTTTCCCAACTATATTGGGGTCGGCTTCCAGTCTAACTGGATGCAGCTGAATACCAGTATTTTACATGGAGTGACTGCCTATCTGACCTCCACAACCCAGTAACTGGGTAATACGATACCCCTTGGCAAGACTGGTTGTCAGATTTTCGGGCTTCTGACGACCCGTAACGACTATCAAAGATCCACGAATGACAGCCGGGACCAACGGCTTAACGTGCTTTCCGAGGCACGGAGGAGTCTCGGTATGTAAAGATGGTCACCCATTTAATCCTATACCTAAATAAAATGAAAAACACCGTGCGGAGAGAGCAAAATACGATTGAAAGAGATGTCTCGGTGAACAAAATTCAGGGTGTATTGAATAATGCAACACGAGACGTCGAATTAAATAAGTGTCTACGTGCCTACTCTGAATCGAATACCAACACAATGAGTGTATATTATTATCTATAATCATGAGAAAGAAATAAAAGGTTGATCTCTGAAACATTTCTGAAAATAGTCTAGTAGACATTGTGTAGTTGGAATATACTAAAACAATATGCTTATGTATTTAAGTTAGCCTTTATGAATGTGTATTTTATGAAGATAGTCAAATAAATGTAACATTGAGCTATTCATATTTATCCAGTAGACATTCTTAATCAACTAAGTGGCCTATTTTCAAACCCTATGGCCCTATCTGCTATCGGGAGATTGGAATCGAAATAAATTGGATTTCTATTTATCAATAAAAATTACTTTCACGTAGAGCTGAAGTTAGCGAGGAACCTGAACTATCGCGATAAAATTGAATAAGTTTTCATGGAAAGTAAAACGTTCTAGCCACGATAAAAGGAAATACTGAACTAACTTAAGGAAAATAAATAATACGTACAAAACTGTGAGATATAACAAACAAAGAAAATACATTTATTTGGCAAAGACTAAAAGGCACACAAGTAAAAAGAAAAATAATAAAGTAAAAGGAAATAATACAAAATAAAAAGTGTTAAACTGCGTTGCATGATAGAGATATGATAGACAATATTATAATCGTGCACAATGATCCCATTTAGAATCAATTGGAGGCACTAGATGACTAGACCAAGTACTTATTCTGCTGAAGCGCTGAAGCTAAGCAATGTTTGCACATTAATTAGCCGGTTGTAGGTACTACTTGCAATCCGAAACATTCTCTTTAGTACACAGCCTACAGTTTTCCCTATTGCTAACACGAGAAAAGCCGAGCTACACACACAAACACTTTCATTAGTAGATGTAGGTAAGTATTAGTGCAGAATGTCCCAAAATAGGGATCAAAGGGGCCGAGATAATAGGGTCGATAGAGCACAATCTGGAATTCGGCAAAAGTAGAAAGAAGTCTTTGAAAGTATCCGAAATCGGTTAACATACATTACAGTTGTATGAGGTTCTTTAGATGGTATTATTTGGGGTATATATTTTTTGTGTTACATTTATTCATATAAACGGGAAATATTCTCGCCTTTGAAATAGTCACAAGACTTTTCAAATTGATGATCAAACTACAAAAATTGCGATCATAAGGTACTGCTTCGTAGCACTCTAAATCCAGCTCTAATAGACGTTGCCTATTATCTAATTATCTAATTATCTGTTTAAGCTGTCACGTGGCATATTTGTGTGATGTGGCCTAAATGCCGCGGATGGCGGGGCCACCGGACCGCCTGCACTAGAGGGATTGGAATCGATTCTTGCAGCGGCACAAGTTGGTATATGGGTGGACATTAGTTTACACTTTACAGTCGTAGCTCCGTTCTGGGCTGACATAATCTAGATTGCCATCGATAAGCCAAGAAAAAGATGTTTACAGTCTAGAGTTGTACTACTGTGAACCTACAATATATACTCCAGTCCAAATCATAAGTAGGTACTCAAATCTATCGGGGAATGAGGCTCCATTATGACCTAGGGTTTCTATTTGGACACAGGCTAACACATGGTACCAAATCCAAATAATGACGTACCTTCTGCGGCGTATCGAGCAGGTCCCTGACGACGGTGAGGAAGGAGTCGGGCGTGAGTCTCCTCGCGGCATACTCCTCCATGTAGTAGGCGATGGCGGGCAGGTCGCACTGCGGCAGCAGCGAGCGCGCTTTCTGCTCCACCGCCGTCGACGCCGCGCCGCGACGTTTGCCCCAGCCGCTTATTCTAAAGCAGTGTAAAGACGATTAAAGGTCCCCTCCAACCATCGTTACAATGACCGGTCCTGAGGCCTTCGCATCCAGTGGAGTCAGCCATGACCATTGGTTGTTAGTTCACCCTGTGTCGGGGCCTCACATGCTACGCCTTCCGGATTATTTATCATTACACCATAATGCCCTGTTCCCTTTGTTGCATAGACTTCTTAGTTAAACTGAATCAAGGCTGACTGAAACGCTACCAAAACTAGGTACTAGGTATGCGAATAACGCACTTCTTATAATAATGTCAAAACTGGTACAGTACTACCCTAAATTAAAATGATCCCTACTTAACCACCTGCATATTCAGATGATAATAAGACTGCGTTACTCGCGGTGTCTCATTATGAATAAGGGCCCTGAAGAGAGTCTAGGTCGTCGTATGATACCGAGCGAGAGAATCCGGTTGAATAAAGTTACACAAAGTCGTATTCGTACTTCTCGGGCACAATAGGTACTCTGGTAACTGTATCTATACACATATTTTATAACGGAGTCGCTTTTCGCGTTTGTCTGTAAGTCCGCGTTGTTCTTCTAAACCACGCAACAGATTTTGATGAGGTTTTCACCATCGTTTAGAGAATTTATTCCGGAAGGTGTATGTGTATAAAACGTTACTATAAAAGTTACGTTTATCTAAGAAATTTCGATGTTTTGTCAAGTCATAAAAACCGTGCGAAGCAGGAGCGGGTCGCTATTTAATGCATATATTCTAGCGACCCGCCGCGCCCCTGCTTCGCACGGTTTTTTAGACTTGACAAAACATCGAGTTTTTTTTTATTATAGACATACATAAACATACGCCTTCTTCCCATGGGGGTCGGCAGAAACTACAGATCGCCACTTGCTACGATCATTACATACTCTGTTTGCTTCATTTACGAGTAGTTCAAACATCTGTGGGGCTAAAAGGGCCACATTAAGCAATTCCCCGAAAAGCAATTCTCGATCTTTTGAATTCTCAGCAGATCATTAGCAATTCTTCTATGGTGACACATATTATCTGAATCATATTCAATTTAATTCATATCAGAATGTTATTTGGTGTATAAATATATTTAAAAAGTGACTGAATTATTGAAAGCCCTTTGCTATGATGACACAGAGAAACTCCTCGACAATGGTGTCGAGGAGTTTCTCTCATCCAAAAATAAAACTCATCCCCCTTCCACATCTTTGTTACGAATTTCGATATTATATGCTCTTATGGCTCCATAATTCCAATTTCCAATGTTCACACAGTCACTTGTATTCAAATATTACCATTCACCACTATTCACCATTACGGTCACCACCATTCACCTATACATTCACCAACATTCCATCTACACTTCACCACAATTCACACATTTCCCACCATTCACCTCTACACTTTACCACAATTCACATACACATTCACCAAAATTCATCTCTACACTTCACCACAATTCACATACACATTCACCACCATTCACCTCTACACTTTACCACAATTCACATACACATTCACCAAAATTCATCTCTACACTTCACCACAATTCACATACACATTCACCACCATTCACCTCTACACTTCACCACAATTCACATACACATTCACCAAAATTCATCTCTACACTTCACCACAATTCACATACATATTCCCCACCATTCACCTCTACACTTCACCACAATTCACATACACATTCACCAAAATTCATCTCTACACTTCACCACAATTCACATACACATTCACCACCATTCACCTCTACACTTCACCACAATTCACATACACATTCACCAAAATTCATCTCTACACTTCACCACAATTCACATACACATTCACCACCATTCACCTCTACACTTTACCACAATTCACATACACATTCACCAAAATTCATCTCTACACTTCACCACAATTCACATACACATTCACCACCATTCACCTCTACACTTCACCACAATTCACATACACATTCACCAAAATTCATCTCTACACTTCACCACAATTCACATACACATTCACCACCATTCACCTCTACACTTCACCACAATTCACATACACATTCACCAAAATTCATCTCTACACTTCACCACAATTCACATACATATTCCCCACCATTCACCTCTACACTTCACCTCAATTCACATACACATTCACCACCAATCACCACACACCCTTTGACTGCTTTTGTTGTTGCTTTTATTTTTGTTTTCATTTATTTAACTTTTTGTTTTGTTTAGTAGTAATACAAGTTACCTGCTTGTTCATTATATGAGGCCACTAAGTGGGGCCTGGTGACCTGTAACACAGGTTTTCCTAAACCTAGGTACATCAGGCAGCAGCTCTCACAATGTGAAGTCATATTGGTCAAAACTGTAAGTGCTATAAAACCATTGTGAGAGAAAATAAATTTATTGTTATTTTATATTATTTTTTTAAAATTTTATAGCCGCGTGAAAAAATTAAGACCGTCATTTTACCGGTTTTTTTTTATTATTACAGTTTTGATTTATCAAATTAGATTTTTATTTTTTATTTCTACAGTTTAAATGTTATTTAATTAAAATACAAAACTGTCAAACACGTTAATTGTGTAATATGAATTGAACGCAGAATATAATATTATGAATAGTCTGTTTCTGAATTTTAATATGATTCATTCAGGCTTTGGCAGAATCATAATATATTATCATATTATGATTCTGCCAAAGCCTTTAGGCCCCCGGGTCATACACGCAGCCGGTTGCGAAGAACATCACCAATAAGGTAACTAAATGGGGGAAAATCCTAGGGCGTCCCCTCCCGGCATTTTCACTCACATCTGCCTTTGTAATATCTTCTGTTAGTCGCCTTTCATTCGTCATCTCAACATGATCAAACCATTTAAGCATACTCTTCTCAATTCTCTTTATATTAATTTACACATACAACTTCCGGAATAAATTCTCTAAATGATGGTGACAACCGCATCAAAATCCGTTGTGGAGTTTTGAAGAACAACGCAACGTGGTCACAAGACAAAGACGTAAACCGACTTTAATTTATAATATGTCTATATTTAGATTTGCCTACACAGACCTAAAACTGATCCCTCACTTTTTAAAGGACCCTAAGACCAACTAAATCGTGGCTCTTTAGCTACTTAGTTTAGTTTTTTGCGATTTAGTATAAGTTATTTGGTATTATAACTTCAACTGAAAACCTGCTACCATTTTCCGTGAATAAAAAACATACCTGAGGGTATATCAGGTTACCCGAAACGTCATATTCTAACTAACTGACTGTCGAAACCGAAAAGGAAATCGAATGCGTCATTTGATTAATCTATGAGCCTTGGGCTGACAGGTGTTCCCTTTCGTGGTCGTATCTAAAACAATTTTATAATGGTTTTAGAGAAATCAGTCAAATTCAATCTATTAGATTAGTTTTTACCCTATTTACGAGTTACAAGTCATGTACATAATTTCATTTAATATAGTATAGAAACTACTTTATTTCAGAAACAAAGTTAAATGAAAATTATTTCACGCGAACGGAATAGCTTTGTTTTTCCACTCGAATGAGAAACATTTTAATTAACATTAGTTAAAACTATGCACATAAAGCTATCCAGAAGATTTAGGCACTTTACGAAGCCCAGAAGTGATTACGGCACAACTTGGTTCAGCGATTTCTTTAGGTTATCGAGCGGCCATCTGCCGTGTGGCCTCCCACGCTGCGCTGAGACAGCGTTTTCTAATTTGCGGTCAAACTAAATGTGTTTCCAATATACTTTGCAAAATACGAGGTCATTCGTGATACAGCTTATACGAACATAATGTGATAACAATATGAATGCTATTGTTACCTTGGTGTTGCGTCCCGTTCTCCGTACGCGGTGCACGCGTGAGGAACCTTCCCGACGTCCTTCACAACCAAAGACATTCGTTTGTGGTACTTGAGCTGTGCGACCGCCTCGTCGTGCGTCACGTCGATGAACGACTGGTTGTTCACCTCCATGATCTGGTCTCCAACCTTACAGACAAATGAGAACAGTTAGTGATGCTGGTGACTTAGCTCATCATTCACAAAAGTATAAGTTACCTATTAATTATTGTTTCAACCAATATTCCTTCCTTTCATCTTTAAATCGATATCTTCCATAATACTAATAGGTTGGAGGTGGTAGGTGTGATCGAGCAATAATTTTCAAGTGCGGTCTGTTTAATGAACATTCTTGGAAAATTGTTAGTGGTAGAAGTTTCAAATTTAAGTTACGAGGTTCGGATATAGCTAGGTAGCGTGCAGAAAACGTGGGAGGGGCGAGAATGAAGCTCAAACGCTATAAATTTGCCAACACACCTCGCACCGTTACCCGCAACACGAAAATTTAATAATATTTTGTTCAATTCGGAAAACAGAAACATTGTTGTAGAGTAAGTTCTGAATACACCGCTTCCAAAACTAGGACTTCATTTGATAGCAGCATGCAAAATGTCATTTACATAGCGCTGCAAGTTTAATGGGAAACAAACCAGTAATTTAGACGACTATGAAGCGCCCTCGGTACAAACTTCGATGCAATTCCGTCTCGAAGGCCTCTTGCCTGCCGCCTTCGCAAGTTTCCCAGACTTGGGTGTCGCGTTAATTTACAACGGATTGCAGCCAACTAAGCGCACTAAATTGAGATTTTATTTATTTATTTAATGCTTCAAACGCAGAAGTATACACAGGCGGACTTAATGTCATAGGTATTTTCAACCACCATTTATATTCATCAGTAAACTTACTCCGCATTCCTTTCACATCATTTTAGGTGGATTTTAATGAAATAATATTTTTATTTATATAATGTGCAAGTAGAAAAGTACATTCCCCATCTTTTGGTGAAAACATTCTTAATCAACCTATGTATCTATAACTATCGCATTTAATTTACCCTATATCAATGGCTCCAAATCGAGTTAAAAAAAAAAGTCATCCAAAATGCCTCATTTACTTTTATGTTTCCTCACAATGTTTTCCCTCACCGTTTTTGAAGCAAGTGATAATTATACAATACGCACATGAATCCGAAAGGTCAGAGGTGCATGCCTTAGGTTCGAACTCGAGACCTATGACTTGGCAGTCCAACGGTCATACCTCTAGGCGATAACGCTCCTAACAAGTAACAATTCATTGAAAATTAGGTATTCTTCTTCTAAGTATTTAGCTCTCCTACATTTTTTCAAAGTCAAAAGTCTCTTAAGTTCACTAGAAAAGCCATCACTTAGATAGAATTTCCAATATTGTCTTCCATCCTAAGCATCATTAGTTACCCAAGTGAACTTTTCAAGTAAATTGAACATGAAAGCATAATTACCATAAGTCCTGCTCTATCTGCAACGGAATCCTTGTCGACCCCTGTGATATAGATGCCAAGGTTGTACTCCAGCCCTCCTCTTATCATTAGTCCTAATGACTGTCCTGGCTCTATACAAAGGTCAACCTGAACACAAATTCATAAGATTAGCTATTTATTACGGTACATTAAGTGCTTCGCAACATAAAATGAAAATGCGTAGTGCACATACGAAAATTCATGGCATTTCGGATAGAACATTACGGAAATTGCTATTAGGGAAAGCTTGTCACGTGGCGTGATTATAATACATTAAGGGCTATAAACACGTTATCTGTGCTCACAACGGCTTAAGAATGGCTTCATTCACCAAAATGTACTTTATTACGATCGGGCTCATCGCGCGGTGATGTCACAGAGATCGATGCGCGATGCGGACCGACGTCATTACAACCGCTAACGACAGAATTCTGTGGTTAGATGACTGCGATTAGAATACCACAAAGCGCTCCGACCTCTAACCAAAATATGCAATGACATCAAATATTTACGAGTAACGGAATTGACCATAAACATTTATGGTGTCATAAATTAATTTACGTGTTTATAAGTAACTGTCATCATTGGTGAGTAGGTACTTTTGGTATATGACGTTTGCGTAGGCCGTGGCTTGGCATGTGACATGAGACGAATAGGGTGTTCTAATAAAACATGCTATAACCAGGTACTATAGCGTTAGTATTGGCAGACGTTCAACAAAAGTAGTTGCTGTTTAGTTTACTCACTCTCCGTACGGAGCGGTCTTTGCTGTTGGATCGCGACGAGCGCTGCGGCGGCGGCGAGGCGGGCCGGCCGTAGCGGTCCATCCACGAGCACGACGCGCGGCCCACCAGCGCGCCCGCCGTCCGCACCGTCATCGTCAGCTGACGACATGACTTCAACATCTAAGAAATCAATAGCTATAGTTTAGAGTTTTCGATGATTCGATTTTTTTTACCCTTTTCTATTTTGTTAAGTACCTGGCACTTGTTGACAGGTCCACATTGTCCTCCCATACCTATTAACACCGTAATTTCAAAATATTGTAAGAGGCAATCATTTAAAAAAGTAACCGTGGAGTTTCTTGCCGGCTCTTCTTGGTAGGAAATGATGGAACCGTGCACGTTTCATATGTGCCCATGGAGGTTTAGGTGAAAAAAAAAACGAATTTAAATAAGACCAATGATTGCGAAGTAGGTCATAAGAAACCTAAGATTTAATCGACCTAACCTAAATTCAGTTTTCAATAACCGTCCACTGTTTTCAATGATTTAAGGTACAACACACGACTAGTTTCTATGTATTTCTATGAAGGCGACGTGTCACTAGCTAAGTAGTATTTCATAGAAACCACTCGTGTCACGGCGCCTGTAGTAGCCGCCTGAGATCGGCAACGGAATGGTACGTTAGAAGACGCAATCCATGTTGGGCATTCATAACCAAAATAAAATACAATATCAAAACATATTGGGCTTTCCTCCATACTCCTATGAGCATTCAAGAAGAGAATTTTATTTTTTGCTGCATAAAAGTTTATGTTTCATATAAATGTATATTATGCTATCCACTGCTCGTAAAACTAACTTAATGTGACGTAAATCGTTATAGCACACACATTAGAAACATATTCGTGTTCCGGTTCTGAAATTGGGCCAGGAAGTCATTTGTATTCAAACCAAATTAATTTACCTGCGCTGACATAGCCAGGGATATTAAAAGCTCTCTATTCCGAACTCACTGGAATATACTGTAGAATCACATTCACTAATGTGCGATATGAAATCAGCGACTTAACGTAAAGCCGAAAGTAATAAAAGGAAATAGGAATCTACATACACAGCATAATGTACCTATACCTATCCCTTTTTGTTTCTCTTGTCCTTGCTTATGAAGGCGAGGCGAGGGTTTAGAGTTTTGAATGCTCGGCCGAGCAAAAATGGCGGAACTATATCAAGGGTATCAAGGGTAAGGGGGTAAGGGTAAGGGTATAAAGGAAAGACAAGGGCTGACAATCGACGCGGAATATCGTGGTGAATAGGCTGCATTCCCGGAACCGGCGACGGTGGCTCTAAATTTCCCTTGTATTGTCTCGAGAACCAATGCTCAATGCTAATCCATGAGTAAGTAGCAAACGAAGTTACGGATAGATAGACCATGCTCAGATCTTTTTACGACAAAAGTTATCCGTGAAGACACTAAAATAACTTGGCTCCATTTCTACGTACATTTTAAGTTACAAAGTAGGTAATCTAGTTTGAGAGGAATTTATTTTATAAAAGGAATGAAAACGACTATCTGCGCGGCTACTTTTATTTGTGTGTGATAAAATCACGTCAGCTGATGGGCACTGGGCAGGGAGACGGTCGGGAGATTCGGACAACCCGGCGACACGCGGCCAGCCGGCGCGGCGCTACTACCCACCCTATCTGACATATTATAGGTATATTTGTATATTTGTCACATACTTTTACGTAATATAACCATTTAACAAATTAGTTATCTGGGTGAGAACTATAGTTTCAGATTAAGCTTTTCTTCTTTATTAAAAGCTCACAGCAGTTAAAATGTATGCAGCTGTATTACACAAACGGAAGAGTTCCTAAATATAAAAGTTAATAATATAACACGATGTCTTTGTGGCGGAACTACTAAAGTCGTGTTTTACAAAAAGGTCTCAGTAAATGTCAGGAAGCGACATCGTAAATCAAGCGATATCGTCAAGTGCGGAAGGAAAAGTCCAACCACGTCTGCAAAAATAGTACCGCTTACCTGACCCACTAATACTACCTAACCGCTACAACAATAGTAGATTGTTGGCCTAGGGAGCAAACAACTATTTTTAAGGCGAGAGTGTTTCTAACTATATCCATTTTCCAAATTCAAATCTTTTATTTTGCTCCCTAGGGATCAAAGAGCTATTTTGATCCCTGTTTACGAAGAACAAACTAGCTCTTTTTGAATAGATGTGATGAAAAAATATTCTCAACATAGGTAGGTACTTCATTTTTTTTTATACGACTCCTACATAATTACTTTAAATATTGTCTGCACTGTTTATCCAAGTATTGACAAAGAACATAAATAATGAAACAATTGTTCAAAGGTTTCGATACAAACACATAGTACTTACATAAACGATAAGTACATATAGAAGAATGGTACTTAACTAAATGAGCGCCATAAAAACTTGGAAACAACTGAAATATAACTGCCATAGCCAATATCATTCCAAGTACACTGACTTGTAGGTACCTTCAGAGAAAACAAAAGGAAACAAACTTTCCCGAAAAGAAAACAAAACTTGATGTAGACTCGGGAACTTTCACCTCGCTTCTCTTATGTAAGCGAGCTACCTTTATTTCACAAAGTCAATATTGTTTACTTATCGAAGTTCTATACGCAGGCAATTTGAATATAAAGTTGGAAGTAATACTGGGAATCGCTTGAAACACTGATTCTGATACATTTCAGGCATATTTCATCGATATTGGTCATTGTATTGGTCCGCTTGGAAAATAATAATCTAATCAAATATTCTCAAAGTTCAAAAAAATTATGAAAATAGTGTAGGTATTACTGCCGGCGCCTGCAAAAGGGGCATTGATGTACGAATGTGAAAATTTGGGCCGAAGCGAAACCGAGACACAATACGTAATTCCATCAATGCCTGGTTGCAGCCAAGGCTTGAATAGTACTTTTAATGCGTGGAAATTCGTAAATTATTATAATTTCCAGAATAAAATTAATGAACAACGATCAATGCACAACCCGAGCGAACCAACAAAAAACAAAAAAATAAAAAAAGAACAACGATCATATTTTACGCGCCAATAATATGTTCATTTTTTCTTTTTTCTAACAACTTTACAAGCCAGTTCGAAATTTAAATAAAATCTTTCATAAGTTACCTCCTTGGTTGTCATAATTATGTCGAAGTGAAAACTTAATTCCATTTTTAAATTACACGACAGAAATGAGTTTTCATAGTAATTTATTCGGCCGCTAATCACTAGGTTAAACACGACAGATAAATGGATTTTCATACTTACATTGGGCGCGTGCTCGCATATATTTGACCTTTCTATTAATCCCGAAGAAGGTTGTCAAAATAATAATAAAATAACAAAAGAAAAGCGTAATTAAATTGTATTTTAATAGCCTGCAAAAGCGAGTGTGTATAAACAAAAAAACAATCTAACACGCCTTTCAAAAATGTATCGAATGCCAGCTGTCATTAGCTTTCCAATAAAAAGAAATTTATATCAAACGGTAAAGCGCCTTCCGATTCTTGTTTGCTTTAAACACTTTCAGTCACGATACACTGAATGCAAGATTAACGAGCAAAAAGGCATTTCCTCTTCTAAACAGAAATGGTAATTACCCACATACGTATTACGATTTGATATTTCCAAAATGTAAATAATGTGTCGGAAATCTTTAGTTTTTATAGGAAAGATATGTAGAAAAAGTCATAATAACAGAAAACTTATCGATTCCTATATAATTCAGGACAGCTGAAGTCATAAAAGTGCTTTCGATATGTTGGTCAAGCAATAAAACCAAAGAAATATGGTTTTCCATACACGAAGCAGAGTTTCGCAGCAATAAAATATCTGTTTAGGTATTAAGGTTGGGGAAGTTTCTGTATTATTTGTTGCGTAGGTGCCTGCGGTCGGCATTAGCACGGAAATAGAAAACGTCTCCCTGCCGTGTCGGCCTGTCATTTCCAAACCCACAGTAATGCCGTTTGCATGTCGAATATTCAGGTTAAAGTAAAATGTAAATATTTAATGTACTTGAATAAAACCAGAACATTGTGAAAATTTAACGATAATTATTATTTAAACTAGCTGAACGGTTATTACGGTGTTAGTTTTTATATGGTAAGAACTAAATGTATGAAACCTACCTAAGCTTTTGACTTAAACAAAACTATTTTTCCAGTTTTTATTCAGCTTGTTACCACTGTGTTAAATAAAGAATGTAAAATAATGCTTAGTAATCCTTTTAGCTTTAATTTTATTCCATATCATTGCAGGATTTACGATCCCATTGTGACAAGTAGGTACCTATAAGTAATATTTATTTTATTCGGACTGTTTTAAAACTCTTGTTTGTGATACGTGTTACTCCCAATTGGGCAATCAGCGCTTTTACGTACAAACTAGTCAGCAGCAGCTCACATTATTTTCTTTCCTCCCTCATATCATTCGGCACCATTTCTGTAATTCCCAAATTACAAATAGACCAATTTACCTGCTACCTAACAGAAAATATTAACCAACTTATTAAACAGTTCTAATAACTTGGTTCGTTACCACACAAGTACACAAAAATATAATTGACTTTCATTTTAATTGTAACATGGAACTTCAAATGGATTAGATCTTGCAATACTTTTCAATCCATATAGCAACTTTAGACAGAAATACTTCTCTATTTCCCGATGTCACACACTGCAAAGTCGATATTAAACACGTCCGCTGCGAGTTGGCTGTGACAGTTGGGTAATATACAACTAAGGACAGTATATCTCGCGGGAGACATTTCTTTCTCAGTAAAACTATGAGCCTTACAATCACCAAGTCTTGTCAACTCTTTGAATTGCACTACATAGTTTAAAACGTTATCTCAAAGTCTTTGATTAAAATAACAGTTAAGCTTGGAAAAGTAAATATGTTAAAAAGCTCTTAACGCTCAACACCTAGTACATGAAATATGCATAATGTCAGCTTCCTAGACCAGCCTGCCTCATAAATCACATGATTATCATCCCTTAAATGGTGCTGCCGAGTATGAGTCGACGAGCTCGCCTGCAATTAAGAACACTTTGTTTAACGCTAATAACGTCACTTGGCGTTTTCTAGCCTTTGCATTAACACTTTATAATTGGATTTTCCTTAGAGTATTGTATTTTTTACAATAAAATTATTTTGCCGTAACTCTTTCATTTCGAGTAGGTACGTTTATAGTTTAATCTCTACCAAAGATTAGAAATTATGACAGGAATCGCAGGAACCCAAAACTAAACAAAACAATGTTAGAATAACTGTTTTCATTGGCTATAAGTGTCCTGAAAAGGAAATCATAAAACGAAACCGAATTTCTTTTGTATTTTGGCAGGTACGCCGAAGTTAACTGTTTAAAATATTCTTAACAGCGAAACTGTTTGGTAGTGAAGGCATTTGGCGCACGCCACCGAGGGTCATTTGGTTTACCGTCAGGACAGGCCGCCAGCGACTACGACAGCAACAGGTGAGCCTTCAGCCCTCGTCGTATAACCGTGTAATTCACAAACATCAACGTCCCCCATCATTATGTAAATCAAGATTCCTATCTTACGAGGTGTTTGACTCCCAAACGTTTACAAAATGGGCCAAGCGCCAGTTTGAGGATGTTGGTGGCTAATTTATTTATCTAAGCTCTCAAGCTTAACGACCTTTATTACACAGAAATAATGAAGGAATCGAAATTGTAAAATAAATGTACTTAAAGAATGTAAATTAATTATTTTCAAATGAAATAAAATAGCTAAGTAGGTACTTAGCTATTTTATTTCATTTTAAACCTAAAGCACCCTAAAGTAAGTAAGTTTGCAACCTAAAGTAGAATCCTCAACTATGTGAGGATTCTACTGTAAGTAGGTCTGTGCATGGTACGAATGACATTATATCCAAACTCAGTTTCTTCCATTACGTTCCCTACATAAATATTATACTAGAATATCAGTGTCATCTTACCAGGCAAAATATCTTACCTTAAGAGCATCTTCGTGAGAGATCCCGGAGAACGGAGTGCCATTGACTTGCAGAATGGAGTCCCCAGGGCGAAGGCCCGCGCGCTCCGCCACCGAGCCCTCCTCCACTCTCGATATGTACACACCTACGCCTAAATATTATTACATTAACTAAAATTTATACACCTACAGTACAACTAGCCAACGTAACAAAGTGCAAAATAAAATTTGATAAATAATAAAAAGCATTTTGAAGTCCGTTCTTCAATTTGGCGCCAATAAATTCCATAGACAGACGTTGGATGTTTCCACATCTTCTCGCTTACCGTGTATTATTACGGCTACTGAAAGAAGTTTTATTAATTTTACATAATATTAAATGAAAGTTACAGACACGTAAGTAGGTTACGTTATAAGTCCAAGAAAACTTTGCTTCTATTTTGGCAATACTCCAAACATTGCTTTTGTCTTAATTAATCATACAATGAATGAATGCACCTCAATAATCAGAAGGTTCTATTTGGCTTAACTTTTACAGCATATTTAGCCTGAACAAATTCAGATATGAAACTCGCATAAATAATTTGAAAACGTGGCTACAATGTATCTATCACAATGGGGGCTTTATGTAATATAAACTGAGGAGGATCCTATCTTGTATTTGTGCCTGAATATTAAACTTTACCTATCAGACTTATTTTAGAATTTTTATACTAAGATGAATCTTAACTACATCTTAATGCCGCTTCATTCAAGTGCTTCCGAAGTAGACCTTTTTGGATCCGTACATTGTAATCTGAGTACTATAATAAGAATAATAATCTCTCGTCTACCCTATTATTTTGTACTTCGCAAACAGTCAAGAAAAAATGTAGGTATTCTCTTTTTTCCCGTCAACGTATTGTATTCTCTGGCTTTGTGTATTGCAACGTATTTTCCTGTGTTGCTCATGATACTTTCTCGTAAGAGATTTTATGCAATTTAAATAAACGACCGCGCCGTGCCGCCTGCCGGGTTCACTCGAGCGGGATTATCATTTAATGTTGCCACAAGCGTCCACCTATATCCGACTGAACAGGACAGAATATTTTATTTTCTTTTAAAACAATTAAAAAGATACTACTGCTTGCGGGACGCCTAAAAACAAAACAAAATTGTATTTAGACTCTGATTGACCACTTTAAATAATATGATCTACTATTTAACTTTGAAACAAGTTTCTCTTTTGCTAAAACTAACATGATTTTCATAAAGGTGCTAACTAATAGTTAAGTGAGTACAGTAGAAACCTAGTAACAAAACAGTAACTGTAAACGTCGGCCCGCTGTAAGTGCCTGTTCTAAAACTGGCTTATGAAATCTGAACCACATATTATTTCCCAAACGAGTAATTCATTACAGATTAACAGTTACACAAAAGCCCCTATTATTATTTATTTATTTATCATGAACAGTTTATAAAAAAATCACGATAGTCCTCACACGATTTGTATTCGACACACAAAGGATTGCCAATAAAGAAAATTGTTATGATACAAATGGAACACGAAAAGCGTGTATCACAAATAGCATCGGATCATTGTTTAGGTACTGACCGATCTCGGCGCTATTTGCGTGCCTCCCGCGCTATATTGCTCATAATCGATAGGACAGCCTCGTTTGCTATGTAGCTTACGGCTATCGGCTAATGGTAATGCGTACCTACGAGTAATAACTTTAGCTATTCACTGCGAGGTAATGGTAGTGTTTTTATTAAGAAAATTATTAATAGCATTTCTAGACTATCTATCTAGGTTTGTCTAGGGCACCGGTTCAATAGTAAAAAAGCTCTACAATGAGTTTACACAACATGGAGATGGCGAAACGAAATTTAATGATTCCATGTTTTCTATGATGTTTAAATAAGTTTTAAATAAATTAACAGACAGCGAACCTAGACGTGTGGTGGTGAATGCTCTTTTAGGTAACAAATGAAAACTTAGGGTGGCCTATATTTGACTGAATTCTAATTCAAATGAAATAAATGACCATAACGTCTGTAGGGATTTGTATGAACTAACTATTAGTTGTTTTCTACTTCTCCACCAGCCACTACTATCAGTCGAAAACTGTCAATTCTTCCAGACTGAATAGTAAAGAGAGCACACTTTGCTATCGCTCTTTTGCTCACGTGTTGTGCTTAGCAATTTAGAAACGTTCCGTCACGTGTTCGCTGTCTGTGTGACAAGGGTATCTAGTATCTACAGTAAGATGTTCTTAGTTATATACAAGGAAGGTTCCCACCTGCCTCCTTCCCGCCTTTGACACAGATGCCAAAGCCATGCGAGTCGGCGGGGTCCCGGCTCATCGTAACGGTGCGCGTGGCGGGCTCCGCCGGCGGCGGCGGCGCCCCGCCCGACGAATACGGCCTCTCCCGCTCACCCCCACGGTATATTGCCTGCCGACAAATAATTTAGTTAATAGAGAAATGAAGCATTCATCATTCCAACGTAGACATTTGTCAGTTCCAAAAAATAAATATAGTAAAGTCTTTCGAAGAAAAGCTACCTACTTCTATCGATCGTATTCTTAACTATGTCAGGCAATTCATCGTATTGGTGAATGGTAACTATTTATAAACTTATAGTTTTAGTAGCTGAAGAGCGCGGCTAATGCAGTGCTGAATAACTTAGAGTACCTTCACATAGGTATTTTAAGAGCAGGATCAATACGACGCCAGTTCGGCTTTGGTTAACGTACAATTTTGGCGCTGGAATCATGACTACGCTTGGTTTAAAAAAGTGTTTAAAAACCGGAGCTGAACCAGACTTATGCCCATTTTTATCTGCCATCTCGCTATATGAAGGCAACGTGCATAATAATATAAAGTCTATCTCTGTTATATGCAAAACGAATTTGAAAAAAAAATGCACTGGAACACAGAGTGGCAGAGTGTAGAAATATGTGGAGACTGAAGCTAATGTCATTCGCTCCAGTCTCTTTGAACTGACCGCCGATGAGTAAAATTCTTCAACGTTATTTAAACTCATAATAATAGCCTTTTCGGCGTTGTACTTTAGAACAAACAGCTCATAAATATTTTGGGCTTTTAACTCGCTTAATTTTTCTTACGTTTAAAGCTCTGTCTCTATTCAAGCGATGAAAGGCGTGAGCTATGTGCCTGTTAGCTCCTTAAACAAAATGGTGTTTGTCAGAAAAATTATGGCGCGTCCCCTTTGTTGTTCAACAGAAGCTCGTCAAATTATCCTCGTTGAAATATCATTGGGTTTCTTATTGTTTGTCCTGTAAACTTTAAGGTTTAGAGACTCGGTCTTAAACCTCCCATTAAATTATGATGGTCTTGCTGAGGTGTTCGAATGTAAACATCATCAGGTTTAAAGGGAAAGCAATCAAGTATCGTATTTTTGCCGTAGAAAAATAAATATATTTAAATATTTAATCTACCTCAATTTTCCCTGTCGATAAAATAAATAACCTCATTGTTGAAATTTAACTTTAGGTTATAATCGGGTGTCTACTGATTTGAAAAGAATTCCTGTGTGAAATGTAATCCTAAATTAGTTCCACGAGGTATAAACCTCATATTCGCTACACGCTCGGAGGCTTTATAAAATACATGTAGTATAGGTAGCAAGCTTTATTGGGGCTAGGTACAGTCACCTTCCGCATTTATTAATTTTTCAGTAAGTGTCGTGTTTCCTTTACATTACAGCGTGACCTGGCATGTTTCGCGGCGTATTCCAAAATAATAATACAAACACATACCTACACTCTGCGTGTTTGCTAGTCATAAAATTCTAATCCTGTATACACTTCAATAAGATGCAATACAAAAGGGAAGTTGATCCAAATATAGCGAAAGGAAATGATTTCTAGAAACGCGAGTGACTGCTCAAACAATTGTTTCCCTCAATATTGTACTCGACGCGACGTTCATAAGCAATAAACCCGCGCCCCTCTTTTGCGTAAACAATGTTTCTCGAGGCGAACGTTTAACATCTCAAAGAAGTTGTATTTGCCGGCCGCCCTCGCGCGCTGGGCGCCGCCCCTCGCTCGCCCACCCGCCCAGGCCGCTGCAAGCGACCCGAGCCGCGAATACTTTCATCCGATCTCGCCCGAGATTTACTTGAAAACTATGCTTTCGCTTGCATTGTACAATATTCATGCATATTTTATTCCACGTCTATTTAAGTGTCAGTTACAGAACATAAAGTGCCAAAGGCTT
The DNA here is from genome assembly GCA_963853775.1 of Xanthia togata. Taxonomy (NCBI): domain Eukaryota; kingdom Metazoa; phylum Arthropoda; class Insecta; order Lepidoptera; family Noctuidae; genus Xanthia; species Xanthia togata. The sequence continues at coordinate 19,180,499 of OY970798.1, read as the reverse complement.
GGCTGAGTTGGAATAACTAGTGCATTTTTGCTTGACGCTTTTGTTGTGTTATAAAACGATTATTTTAGGTTTTGTTTAGCAAACGTCTTTGGGGATAGGATATTATCAATATTTGAATAAATAAAATACAATCCTAACCCTTCTTGCATGGCCTCGTGGAATGTATTAGTCCACTTCTTCAGAAGTAGTGAGAACATTGTCTGTGTTCTTGCGTAGACCTCATTTATTGCACACCCCAGTGGTAGCCACTACGTACAGATGGAACTGGCACATGGTGAGAGCGAGTCGTATGTACAACGCAACCTGCCAGGAATCTGATATCGACATGTTCAATACTAGTGTTGCTAAATTGAAGAAAACTTTATCTAATGAAGCCATTAGATAAAGTTTTCTTCGAGCGTAAATAGTATTTTTTTCTGTTTTGTGCTAAAGTATATATAGTCTATTAACAATTTTCTGTTTTATATGAATTATGTGCTACATGTGGAAACTTTAAACTATTACTTACTGTATCTGTTTAGCAGTGAGTTTTCCTAAAAATTAAATAAATAAAACAATACAATAGGACGCCATTTTTTTTTGCCACATTGAAAGACTATATCAGCACTGTTTACCGTAATAACCGCGCATATATGCAGATTTACATCAACAAGTGTATCCCAGCTGTAATCGCTCACTCGCTCAGCAGGGAATACGGCGAGTTGCCGCCGCTCATACAACTTTACTGAAGATACCTTACACTTTCCAACAGTGATTAACTGATCGCTTTCAGTTTGCGATGTTAATAGCCCCTAAGTACACTTTAATTGATTAAAACTGAAGTTCAAAAACCGCTTTTATTGCACACAAGTTTCCAGCTTTAACTTGTACGTTTGAACAAAGTAATTTCTAACGTCTACTGAATGTATTCGTAGTAGGTATGTTTATCAAAGTCGATGGTAAACTAGCGAACAAAGTTTAGTAGAATTGTATGAAATTCTAAATTACCTCATTATTCTCGGTGGAATCCAATTTGGAACGTCGGATAAGAATATGTTGTCACTGAACCAGCTTACACTTACACACATCACGTACTATTTGAAGACTATTTAAGAACTCATTTTTCAGCTTTCTGTATGTTCCAGAAATTACAGCATTTAAATAACCGAGGATAACTTCTACAAATAACTTATGAGCAAATGTCTTGATACTTTATATGGCTGAAATATAACACAGTTTACGGTCACCGCTACTCTTTAAAGTTTTTCTATCTATTCACAGTTATTAAATTTGATGTTTCCCGGCTAACCACATCAGTTACGAGGAAATAAGACCTTCGCCGTCGTCGGCGAGTCGTCTGTCGTTCACAAATTGAAATATTTATCGTTCCCGCCTTGGAAAAAAAACAGTGTAATTGGGTCAAATTGCACGACACCGCCCTAACGAGTTTACGATAAAGTTAGGAAAAGTTCGCGTAAAATCAAGATTTGTTGTGTTTTACTTTTACAATAAATAACGGTTAAATACACTGTAAGCTGGGCTGTCGGGGCTGTGTCCTGACAGCGACTGAACGTGACGATGACAGCGGCGTCGCCGGTGACCATGACACCATAAGCTTGGTATGGACGGTCCCACATTAAACGATAACAATATTTCTCATTGTGCACGTAAGTTATTTTCAGAAATTCTGACCAGTAGTCGGGATCAAGCCTACGGAATTTCAAATATTTAACCTGGTCCAGTAATGTATTAGACAAGCATTCTATGTACATATGCGGATAAAGCAAAACCCATTCATTTCTGTGTGGTCATGTCCATACTGTCGGCACCTAAACGGTCGCCGCTGTGGTCATGAATAAAGTAGTGATATCGACGGGCGAGTGCGGCCTCACCCCGGAATAATTTACACACATGACACCCCTACCCCCGCCGTGCCTCATATTTAGCTATTTTTGGAACTTTAATTCACCCACTGACATCCTTGACGATACTAGTGGGTCGTTTTCAAAATTAATGTACATTTTGTTGTAATTATGTGTCCATGCAACTTATTGGTAAAATAAAATAAAATAAAGTTCAAAATGTAAACATATAAATCAACATTCAGACTAGTTACTAATAAAATGACAAACATACATATGTTTTTATTTGAATATTGCTTCTATCGCTTTATAAAACGAAGTTTAATTCCTGTCGTAATTTGTTTCCCATACAAAAGTGCAATGTCCACCAGTCGCGCGTATAGTAAAAATGCAGAAAATAATAAATAATGCACGCAATAAGCAACCTGATTCAACAATGTCTTGTCAGATGAACGGGTAAGATATATGGAATATACTATAAAACAATGTGATTATAATAAATCATTTATTTATTAACCCACAAACACGTGTCTCATATTCCATTCCTTTGTGTTATTCTTTCTTGTAACGTTGATATTTTACAACAATAGAAGTAAATTCCAAATTTAGTATGGCAACTCTATACGTCAAAATGGTTACAACGAGAGGGCGCTAGTTTCTTTCGGCCGCGCCATTTTGTTTTGTAACTGATGGTTTCACTTCGTGCGCGTCGTAAAAAGGACAATAAGAATTTGTTTTAAAGTGCCAAATTACGTGAATTCGGTAAGTACTATACTTTACATTGCAGCATGTCAGTGAAGTTGATGGTAAATTGTAGTCAAATGAATGTTTCACGAATAACTCGAGGGTGAAATTACAAGAATATTATTATTTATAGGTTAGGGACACGTTCGTTTTATTCATTTGTGTGACCATTGTGTTATTATTTTTGTGTCACGTTACACAATGGAATGGGTTAGGGCTTGTTTACAGTATTCAATTATGTAAATATAGTTTTCCTTTTTCCGTTTTAGGAAAGATGCCGTTAACGCCTGCTGAACGGCAAAGACGTTACCGAGAGCGTTTAAAAACAAATCATCCACAAAAATGGAAGGAAGTACAAGAAAAGAATTTGATCAGAACTAAAAATAAATACATACCAATAACTCAACTTTCTGAATCTGAAAAAAAAGTTAGGCGAAAGGAATGGCGAAGGTCTAAGCAACAAATAACTGAAGAAAAATCGGATGAAACTAAATGTTGTCGAAAAGTGTATAAAAAGAGATATAACAAAATAACACAAGAAAATAAAAAATTAAAAGAAAAAGTAAATACATTAATCAGAAAAAATAAAGCACTGAAGAAAACAATATATAGGTACAAAATTCTACAAGCAGCGCATTCACAGGACAATGATCAGGATAAAGAGAATATTTCAAATGTTAGAGACCTAACGCCAAACTCCAAAACTGAATCCTTTGTTAGTTCTTTGAATATTTCGCATTCGGAAAAGGAAAAAGTTAAAAAGGAATTATTTCATAAAAATATATTGTGCGAATCAATAAAAAATCAGTATGAATTAGCGTCAAGTAATGAGCAAAAAAACATAATAAAAAATATAGTTGATAATAGTTTGGTTAAAAAGTATAGGACAAAAACTAAGCTGGAAGCAATAATTGGGCTAAAAGGTAGAATTCGAGTTCCGATGAAGAAAAACCCGGTGAAACACGAGGCACTCGCACAAAAAATTCGTAACTTTTTCATAAGAGATGACGTTAGCCGCGCTACTGCTGGCAAGAAGGAAACGAAGACAGTGAAAAAAATTAAGATGCAAAGACGATACCTCCTCGAGTCAATGAAAAAATTACGCTTTAAATTTATTCAAGAAACAAAAATTCCCGTGTCGTATACAACTTTTACTAGATGCAAGCCTTTTTTTGTATTAAGTCCTAATCTCTCTAACCGTGACACATGCGCCTGTAAAAAACATGGTAACATAGAATTTAAATATGCAACACTTAAAAATATTTCGATAGTGAAGTTTAAAGATCTAGACGAGTTCATGAAAAATATTGTCTGTGATACTCAAAAGAGGGAATGTATGTACTCCGAATGCAAATATTGTTTAAAGGAAAATACAACTGTTTATAATTTGTCGGAGTGCAATTTAGATGATAAAGTGTCTTGGCTGGAATGGACAGTTCAAACTATAGAATATCAAAAGGAAAACAAAAACAAAACAGCAAAAAGAATGGTAAAAATTATAAAATCAGGGACGATAAGGCATTTAGTCATGGAGTTTAAAAAAGCACTGGTAGAATTCAAAGTACACTGTTACAATATATGGCACCAATATAAGTGGTACAAATACTTAAAAGAAAATTTAAGCGTGAATGAAGTTCTAATTCATTGCGATTTCTCGGAGAACTATGCTTGTAAGCTGCATAAAGAAATCCAAGCTCTACATTTTGGTGCATCCCAAATACAAATTAGTCTCCACACTAGTGTCGTGTACTTTCAAGATAATTTCGAGTCTTTTTGCACACTTTCAGACTCAACTAAGCACACTCCGGAAGCAATCTGGGCTCATCTTTCGCCTATACTACGGGATATAAGAAAAAAAACACCTCAAGTGGACACAGTTCATTTTTACTCGGATGGACCCACAAGCCAGTATAGGCAAAAAAAGAACTTTTTTTTATGCTCGAGTGTGCTGGAATCTTTAGGATATTCTTTTGCTACCTGGAACTTTTTCGAAGCCGCTCACGGCAAAGGTGCTGCTGACGGCATAGGAGGTGCCATCAAAAGAACTTTGGACAAGAAGGTAGCTTACCATACAGACGTAAAAGACGCGAAAACAGCATATGACGCTCTAAAAGATGAGACTACAGTGAAGATGTACCTAATAAAAGAGGAAGACATTAATGATATTGAAAGAGGAATAAGCTCATATGACTTAGTTGCTGTACCGCAAACAATGCAAATACATCAGATAACAAGTTCCTTTGGTATGTCTGAATTATTTGTAAAGCAAGAACAGTATGTAATTGGTTATAGAAAATTGAGCTGCTTTTGCCACAGTGAAAGGTTTTCTATAAAGGGGTTTTGTCATTGCTTTTCATTAAAAGAACATAGCTTGCTGAAAAAAAAGGGGAATCCATGTCTGGCAAAAAAAAGAAAAATTATTTATTCGTCTGATTCCGAGAGCAGTGATCCTGATAATGATGTATTATTCACCAAAACTGATCATAACGCAACAAATCTCCAAAAACCGACCTATTTTAATACTGACATTAACAAACCAAGCACGTCCAAAGTCACTATTCTTTCAAATGTAAAAGTAAACTATAAATTATCTGATTTGCAAAAAATTACAAAATCAGCCCAATCTTACAATGTATCATCACTTGATTTAAAAAGAGACTTTTGTGAGATGTTTGATGATAGTGATGATGAAGCAATTTTTTAAATGAATTTTGACTATGGCATCGGTTTTTAGTCTTTTTAATAATAAGAATGTCAATCTTTTTGTTACTTGAATTGTGTCAGTTTAAAATACAGATTGTCCGTAAAAAGTCTATTGAACTGAACACAAATTTAATGATTGTTAATATGATTAATAAGATGTTTAAAATTAAAAAAAGTAGAGGAGTAAAATTTAAACCGTAATTAAGAAAATTTTATATCGTTAAAATAATACATAATGTTCCTTTCCAAACTCGATAGAAAGCGTAAACATCAGTATCCTTGATTGATTTTTGCACACGTGTTTAACATTAAAACTGTTGACTGTCAAATTATTAAGAAAATTAAAGATTTTTGTTTTTCTATATTGTTAAACACAAGGTTTTTGAGATATTGATTGTTAAATATTTTAAATATAATATGATTAAAACGTTAAGCGTATGTTAAAAATGCAAGACTGCTAAAACCAAATAAATGTGATTTTTATGACCTTGTTATGTTTAAGACATAAATAGATACCTCGTTTTTTAATTTACTTTCTAAGTTTTTTTACACGTGATTTTGTCTATTAATAAGATTAAACTGATTAACTACTACCAAATTGGTTTTTAAATAGTTCATTGTGACTCTGCCCTTATTCTTCATTTGTGTTACTTTTGTGTCACGATAACACAAAATAAACACAAAAGAAATGTACATTAATTTTGAAAACGACCCTAGTATTGATTCAATAATTGCTGCACCGCAATTTCAACAGCTGTTGAAATTCAAGGTTCCATTACTAAGAATATGAAAAATTTATGATTAATCGGTATTGATGTGTAAGTCTACTGCTGACCATGAGGTCCTGGGTTCGATTCCCAGGTCGGGTAAAGTGTCATTGGATTTTTCTTTCTGGAATTTCTCAGTAGCAGCCCGGAGTCTGGATTTGTGCCCGGTTGATGGCAATAGAGTCGCCCCCTATTACATGGGACTTAAACATAACTGGCGAAGTGTGGGTGTACTATAGGTACACCTCTGCCGAACCCTTCGGGGAAACAAGGCGTGATGTTATCTTATTTTGTGTAAGTGTAGCGACGAGCTTAGTTTTGTACGTAACTAACTAACTGTGCTAATTGCTTACATCTGAAGTAAACAGGTGCAAGTTATGAATAACTGAGCAGAGAGTTATACAACGATTGAACTCTAATTAATCACGAACGTTCTCGGAATTAACCTGAAATTCTGGCTCGCGCTGTAGCGCTCTAATTTAGTAGTGCTCCGGTTAGGTCGTGGACACGTGGCAGTATCTAAATAATGCAATTAGTGTTGCATTAAGAGCACTTACATGATGCGTAGTGCTGCTGGGGCTGCTGGCGGGCGAGTGCCTGCGCGCCGGCAGGGGGGCGGGCAGAGGTGCGGGGGGGTGCGAGGGGGGCAGCGCCTTGCCTAGCGCGGCTGCCCCGCCCTGCCCGAACAGCCGCAGCACCTGCTCTGGCGAGATCGGCCGCTTCTTGCCGTTCGCCGCGCTCAGGTGATTCGTACTGTTCCTCAAGCTCGTTGCTCCGGCTACACACAAAATAATACAGTTTACATATAACAGACAGTCCGAAAATTTCAGAGTCGAGAATTTCAGTTTTACAGTTAGGGAGGATTCTATTCTCTAAGCTAGCAAGTTCGAAAGCAAGGTTATCTGTTTTCAACTGAGACCTGCACAGAGAACTAACACTGGGTTTCATAAGAGCTTCCAAATAATATCATCAGAATCACCTGCACTATTCGCAATGGTAGTGGAGCCGAGGTACGGTGCCCGGGACAGCTTGCCCGCGTAGTGGTGCGAGTACGAGGTGTGGTGGCCGTGCGAGGAGGCCGGGCGCTCCACGATGGTGTACGACGTGCCCGGCGGCGAGTAGTACACCCCGCCCCGCGCCCTCCCCCGCGCGTCCTCCGCCTCGTAGCTTGTGTGTCGGTTGTCCTGCAACCACTGCTTGCTTACAACAGAACCCAAGGCTACAGAAAGACTGGATCTTTTTTATCATCTCCAAGGCAAATACATAAAACAAGTCAATCGATGAAATCAAGCATGTATAAACCGATCAGATCGATCCACACGTTCATGGCAGCCGGATTACGGTTATCGATCGACCATTGATTATGCTTTAGGGCAATCTAGATCGACTGGTCGAACTCTATTGAAAGCAATCTGCACTTTAACTCAATGTAAAGCAACCAAGAACTTTTCTTGAAAACATGTTCACAAATAAGTATTTTATAATTCAACCAAGTTTGTAACCTGATAATTCCAACACATTGTTAAATTGAAATTCTTTCTGACATTGTTCTTTTAACTTTTTACAGTAATTATGCAGTTTGAAAGTTGAGTCGTTGTTGCAATTATTGGTACACTTTTTAACGCTGGACTGCATGTTAAAGTGGTATTTAAATATTAAAATGGTGGCAAGGAGCCAAGAGTGCCACAGAAACTAAAGTTGAGTAAATAGTTTTAAGCTAGGTATTGGCCGCGTTCGTGACTGCGTAAGAGTTCGAATTATGCACTTTTATTAAGTTGCGTTGTGAGAATTTCCAGAAATAGTTACAAGTTGAAACTCAAGATTTTCTTTTCAGTCAAGCACTGAAGGAAGTGGTAAAAATCTTAAAGTAATAAACATTTTACAACACTGTTCAAACGAAAAACTATACTAAAAGGATGGTTATAGTATTACAAACTAGGTAGTAAAAACCGTGTCCAACCCAATTGAGAGGTTACGGACAAAAGCAGTGCAATAAAAAGCAATCGCTTGCGACCGACATACAGTGACCCGTTTAGATTTTTTTTCTGACGCCACGTCCATTTGCAGTAGCTAATACTCGTAGAAGCTTTATAAATATCATGCCGAAATACCACAAACCGGACCTAATAATTAACTCATATCTTGAAGGGAAATTGGAAAACTGTAGTTGTTACACATACATAGAAAAAAAAACCGTCCGATTTCAGCATGATTTTGAAGTTGGTTGATAATTATTCCGTTCAGACATGGAAATAATGGAAGATAAGATACAGATATCATAGGATAAAAAACTGTTTTACAAAAAATAAAACCGACTTCCAAATTTAATTTTTTACTTTTTAGTTATGGTACCTCCACAAACCCCCCACAAAAATTTGAATACCACTACCTGCTATGTAAATTACAGTGACAGGTACTATTCGAACATCGTCCACATATACTAGGTGGGAAAAATACGTATTATTGAAGCTAACTCAAAAACCCCTCATGAGATCTTGACTAAACTTATATATGGAACCACTTCTGAACTATTCCCTACTAAAAACAAAAATAATCATTAAAATCAATTCATAATTGGAGGAGTAATCGCGTAACAAACATACAAAAAAAATAATTACATACAACCGAATTGAGAACCTTCTCCTTTTTGAAGTCGGTTGAAAAGGCGTTTCGGCCTCGAACAGGTATTCTTATTTTTTTCCCTTATTAAAATGCTAGCGAACTGACCCTGCCTCGCACGGTTTTCACGACTAAATATTGAGATTTTATTTTTAGTAACTTTTATATTAACGTATTACACACATAATCCTTCGGAAATAAATAATCATATTGATGGTGAAAATCACATCAAATCCGTTGCGTCGTTTAGAGTGTACGTTACCCCAGCAGGAAAGTGTCTCCTAGAGTTATATGAGTGGAACGTTTAATTTGTGCCTTAGCTGCTGTAAATGTGCCCCCACATAAAAAATGTGTGCCCCCTGTCGTTTTGGAAAAAAACCGAAAAAACGATTCCTGCTGGGGTAACGTTTTTCTAGCAGGAAAATTCTAAACGAATGATCGGAGAGAGAAAAATTGTGCATGGCCAGAGAGATTATATGTGTGCCAAAATGTGCCCCTAAAAATAAAATCTGTGCCCCTTCAGGTTTTCGAGATATTGCATTTCCTGCTGGAGTAACGTTTTGCAGAATCGTATATCTCTAAAACCATTGCATGTGCCCCTGTAGAATAAACATACACGAGTAGCTCTTAATGTGTGCCCCTTAGTGCCCCAATTAGATTTAAGAAAATATTTATAGTTTTCAAGTTATCGCGGTTTTATGAAAACCCGAAAAAACATCGCAGCGCCTAAATGAGACAAGGTATAAGTTCGCTGAAAACTGTATTCGGTACTTCTTGACGCTAATAATAACCATACAAAGTTTCAAAACTGTTCATGCATGCGTTTTTGAATAATCTTGCTAAAAGTCACAAAGATGGTGTCATAACTTCGACGGCAAAATACAAGGAACCGGCTCAATCCCAGATGTGGAGGTGTTAACCAAAATCTTGTGCCTTTAGTCAAAAATATATGGTGAAAATATTCAACTTGTAATGTTTCGCATTAAGTAAATAATAACAAAAAACCAAAATATGTAAACAACGGCTGGTTATCCGACCAAATTCGAATGACTACTAAAAAGCGACGGATTCATACATATCGATGACCTTCTTTATTGGACGTAATATACCTAAGCTGTTGTCCGTACAGTCGCGTTCAAAAGTTTTGGGGCAAATAAAAAATAAAAAAATTAAACAGCTTGTTGATGTGCAACTTGCCAATAGGCAAAATGGGTGTCATTTTCCCTATGTGCAAGTTGCTCCCTGCTTGGTTTATATTATTGTTGTTATAGTTGCCATAGAACATTCTGTAAAAATCAAATCAAGTATTTAGCTATTTCGACTAAAAAAGATACAGCCCTGTGACTGTGAAATGTTGAGTGTTGACGGATTGTGGTTGAGTCTTATGAATTCTTGTCATGTTTTTTTTTTACATTGTTACTAGAAGTTATTAAGGGATTATATGTCATCAACCTAGCACAAGAAGAGAAAATACGTATTAAACAAAAAAGGAAAACAAATTACTGAATCGATTTTGATGAAATGTCTACTGGACCAATCGGAAAGTATGTTCCTTTCAGATGAAAACAAACAAACTTGATTTAGTTTTTTTTGTTGTTTAAAAATAAATAAATAGGTAAAGTACTAAATGAAAAACATCCAAGTATTTGATAAGTGTACAAGTATTTTTAAATAAGTCAAAACAATGCCACCCCTACAACCAAATAATTGTTATAAAATGCTTAATACGCCACTTTCACCAACTTAAAAAAAAGGTAAACAAACAGTATCAGTGCAACCGCATGACTCAACGTTACTGTCCTTGGCGTCATAACTGCAACTGTTTACCAATACCTAGTAATCATCCAAACGCACTTCCTAGTCAATAAACACTTCGTACCTATTATTCATAATAGAGCGACGTTACACTGTCTCTGTCACACTAATACCGTACCCTAGCTGTCTCACTTTCTCCAAGCTAGACAAAGCGACTCCTTGCGACACGACGTCAGCGGATGCCGCGGGGCCAAAAGCTGTATGGGGAGGCGAAAAAAGGGAATCTTCTATTAATGATGAAAATCTTAATGTTATTTTATCTAACCTACGGCTTATCAATAAATATATATACATAAAGACAAATACGGGCTTTTTATTTATATACAAAAAGAGCTTCCTCTTTTTCGTAGTAGGTATTCATCACACATTTCATGAACTATATTTCTTTTAAACATCGGGACCAATCAAATTTTGGGTCAAAGACCTGGCAAATATCTGGATGTATTTCTTTCGTTCACACATAAATTACTGGATGTATTTTATTGAAATTTCATTTTAGGCTACTTAATCATGTGTAAAGTCACAGAAACAGCTAGTAGAATATAATCCAATAACAACTTTATTTTATTACTTATTACTTTTCTACTTCAGTGTACTCAGGCACAACACATGTGAACCGGTTAGTGAGTAAAGTAAAGAAGGCCATCGATATGTATGAATCCGTCGCTTTTTAGTAGTCATTCGAATTTGGTCGGATAACCAGCCGTTGTTTACATAAGTTGGTTTTTTGTTAATATTTACTTAATGCGAAACATTACAAGTTGAATATTTTCACCAAATATTTTTGACTAAAGGCACAAGATTTTGGTTTACTCCTACACATCTGGGATTGAGCCGGTTCCTTGTATTTTGCCGTCAAAGTTATGACACCATTGTTGTGACTTTTAGCAAGATTATTCAAAAACGCATGCATGAACAGTTTTGAAACTTTGTATGGTTATTATTAGCGTCAAGAAGGACCGAATACAGTTTTCAGCGAACTTATACCTTGTCTCATTTAGGTACTGCGATGTTTTTTCGGGTTTTCATAAAACCGCGATAACTTGAAAACTATAAATATTTTCTTAAATCTAATTGGGGCACTAAGGGGCACACATTAAGAGCTACTCGTGTATGTTTATTCTACAGGGGCACATGCAATGGTTTTAGAGATATACGATTCTGCAAAACGTTACTCCAGCAGGAAATGCAATATCTCGAAAACCTGAAGGGGCACAGATTTTATTTTTGGGGGCACATTTTGGCACACATATAAGCTCTCTGGCCATGCACAATTTTTCTCTCTCCGATCATTCGTTTAGAATTTTCCTGCTAGAAAAACGTTACCCCAGCAGGAATCGTTTTTTCCGTTTTTTTCCAAAACGACAGGGGGCACACATTTTTTATGTGGGGGCACATTTACAGCAGCTAAGGCACCAATTAAACGTTCCCCCTAGTAGCATTTTATGTTGGCATCCATTGGCCAACAGTGGGGAATCCGTTGGGATATAGTTAGTTAGATTGTCTATATAAAACTAACATTGGCCCAATGCAGTAAAATATTATCATTACGTCCAATCATTTACCAACGTTGGGCCAATGCTACTATTGCCTACCGATAGTTAAAAACTGTTGGCATTTCTGCAGTGTATTTATCGTAGGCCCTATTAGATATCAACTAACATTGGCCCAATGCAGTAAAATATTATCATTACGTCCAACCATTTACCAACGTTGGGCTAATACTACTACTGCTTACAGTTAGTTAAAAACTGTTGGCATTTCTGCGGTGTATTTATCGTAGGCCCTGTTAAATATCAACTAACATGGGCCCAATGCAGTAAAATATTATCATTACGTCCAACCATTTACCAACGTTGGGCTAATACTACTACTGCTTACAGTTAGTTAAAAACTGTTGGCATTTCTGCGGTGTATTTATCGTAGGCCCTATTAGATATCAACTAACATTGGCCCAATGCAGTAAAATATTATCATTACGTCCAACCATTTACCAACGTTGGGCTAATACTACTACTGCTTACAGTTAGTTAAAAACTGTTGGCATTTCTGCGGTGTATTTATCGTAGGCCCTATTAAATATCAACTAACATGGGCCCAATGCAATAAAATACCATCATTACGCCCAAGCAATTACCAACGTTGGGCCAATGTAACTGTTTAGCCAATTTAGATCGTTATTCAATTATTATGAAAACCGACCGGTTCTTTAAAATTAGACTTATTTATCTAGTACCACATTTCTTTAATTACTTATTTAAAATTAATCCGTCACCGGTTGTGTGACACGATGACGCCTTATTGTAAAAACTCGTCAACAAGCTAACGTGTCGTCTTTGTGTGCGCAATGAATTCAAGAAGAAAACGGTGAGTAATCTTCTAAGAATTTTTATACAGAAATAAGTGTAGATCTAGTATTAAGTGTTAGTTTATCGAAAAGTGATAAACATTTCAGTGAAAAGTAACGAAAGTTTTGTCATGCACTAAGTAGGTACCTACTTATGTCATGTCTAGTTTTTTTATGATAAATATTGTTATACCTAAACTGTTTGAAATACATATAAATATCTAGCTTATTAATCAATGAACATAATTTGGCTAATAGCTACTGATATTATTGCATAATGTTATCGTAATCGTATTTCCAAGAGTAAAATTCACCCATTCCCCCGCACTATGACACAGCGCTCATAGCATATTGTAGTACCTACGTAGCCACAGAGCATGTAACTTTAATAGTAGTAGCATATTTCAGTATGTTACAAAGTACTCTGTAGTAGTATAGTAGACGGGAATTGGGAATACCCACAGATATAGGATATAGATATGACTGTGGGAATAGGTACCTGTAAAAATACGTTTTTTACTGATATTTTCATATTTTTGTTTATGTATTATGATATTTTTGTGATTTTTAATTATTTGAATTGGATTTTTATTATTTCATGTAGTTTTCTTAGCTGACATTGTCTAAGAAAAATAATTTATGTCGATATACTTAATTGTTTTTATTTTTTACCCACTTACTTTACTAAGACGAGGCATTGTGAATGAATCTTTTTGCGGTGTGGATGTGGAATATCAACATGAGTGAATGCGTTTGAATAAAATTGAATGTGATGATGGATGTTGACTATGAACAGGATCCGGTCCGAGACCCTCGCATGAGGACAGCGTTTCGACGGTATGGGACGCCTACCTACGGCCTACATTTTATTAAATCTGGGGTTGTAACAGGTTATAACCGACATCTGTTATCACTGTTACTGCTACATAAGAATAACAGATCCAAATATCTGTTAAGGTGACTGGGGGTAAGATAAAAAACCTGTCCTGAATCCTGAATCCCTCTGTTTCACAACAGTTTCAAATCAACACTGTTTATCTAATCAAAAATCCATTCCGACTTACCCCTACTCACCTTAATAAATAACAGCCTGTTATTTTTGTGCGGACGATAAATATGTATTTAAATCTCAATTGAATATTCTCTTAATTTCTTTTCGATTAAAGTCGAAAATCGTATTTGAAGTTTTGACTAGGAATGACTAGGCAGGAACAGGTAACACGAACTAAATGAATAGTTACTTTTTCGTAAATGTTTGTTCTTGTAATCACTGTATTTCAAACTCTGTGTTTTTGGATAAATAAAGAGATTTTGTATTTTATTTTATTAGTAAGAGTAAGAACTAAACATATTTCGAAGTAAATAATAGTTGTTTCTCTTTTTAGCAAGGGTCATTCGTTAATGAGGAAGAGAGAGACATTGATAACCTTGCCGTATTCCTTCCTTTGTGTGAGTGTGTACGTAAGTAACAGCCGTGGTAACAGTCTGTGTGGAGATTATTACAATGAAATAACAGTAACAGCCGCGGTAACAGTCTTATAGGGTCTGTTATTTTAAGTAACAGATAATTTATATTGTTAGGAACAATATTATTAATTGTTACTTTTAAATATCTGTTACGTTAAATACGCCTCACCCCTATACGGTTTCGCGCGCGTGCCGCACACCGCGCACTGCCAGGCGCGGCCATTTTGTTGTGAAATTGCTAATTTCTAGGTGCTTGTATGCATGACTCGTGAATTTTTCTATTCTATTTTTCAAAAATTGAAAGAAGTGAAGTGATTAAGAAGTATAATGTTTAAGGTGGTAGAATTTCAGGATTCCAGTGTAGGCATCATCCGCAAAGAATGGATGACTCCACGAAAGAGACAATGTCTCTGGCCGCCACACAAAATAATTTCCAAATTTAATAAGTGCCTAATGACCCAAGCAGTGCCAGACGAAAATTGGCCTGTGTATTCAATTCAACGTACTTTTTACGAAACGGGTGAGTTAAAACTTAATAACCTGTACGTACGGTCCCACTGTCACTCGGAGGGTCGGTTTCCTCGCGCAACCGTCTAGCTCCTGCGACGCCTCCGAGCGTCAGCGCGCGACGCCTGGAGGCGCCACCGTTAAAATATTATTTTGCTAACGGCATTCACAACTACCACGAGGTGCCATACCGAGAAGCCCCGCTGGCATACATGAATGCCACTCGCTTCACTCGGCTTAACCGCCTAAATAGCCTAAAATCACTTTTCTTTTAGGTAGAAGTGTAACATATTGTTTATACTTAGGTGCTTACCTATAGTTGTGAATCATACATACTTAATTTACTTATAACATTTCGGTCGGTCGGTGGGTCGTCCAGCACTTGTGCGAGCCACGAAAAATTGTGGTGGTTTTATCACCACTTTAGGTTGGGTAGGTATGATTTATGTTATCTTGTTTCAACAATATCAAGTAAAGTCGATCCATTGTTTTAAGCCTCGCGTATCGGCGCCTTTGATGTCTATAGTGGCGTCCTTGGACAACCTAGGCAGCTTTTAAATTTATGTTTGTGCTGTTGTGGTCGGTGAGAAGAGAACTACAGATGGCTTTTCAGTACCTAGCCAAAGTTTCAACTACCTACTGATTCATACTCAATAAGTATCAAAATGATGAGTAATTAAGCGGGTTCCTATAAGCCCTGGTATCTATACACCTTTAATAAAATATTATTTTACAGATGACATATCTAAAGCTAGAAAAAAATGTAAAAAGGCTGAAAGTGAATCGGAATTGGCTTCGACTGATATAGAAGTAGAAACAGAAAAATGGACAAGGAAGAGAAAAGTTCGTCCTCTTCTAATTGACAGTGATGACCATGATGAAAGTGATGATGAATGTCAAATCAAATATCCAATTCCACCAAAAATAATTTTACCACCAGTAC
Source organism: Xanthia togata (assembly GCA_963853775.1). Classification (NCBI taxonomy): domain Eukaryota; kingdom Metazoa; phylum Arthropoda; class Insecta; order Lepidoptera; family Noctuidae; genus Xanthia; species Xanthia togata. The sequence goes on along the minus strand of OY970798.1, from coordinate 19,164,746 downwards.
GAACAACTAGTTCATCACCAACACTTTTACAAGATTTTATTGTTGGTAAGTAAAAATGTTTCTTGATATGTTATTATCACCACTTAAGATACAATACGAGGACAATACAATATACTTTATTGAACACTAAAAACAGAATGTACAATTAAAATGTGTACACACGGCTACACATCAAGCTATACATTTCCAGTTTACGGTGACCTCGCATTGTAGGGAAATCCTATACAATACGAGAGCAGCTTATACTGGAAATGTATAGCTTGATGTGTAGCCGTGTGTACATACAGGTGTAATAAAATTGGTATACAATGGTGGCCTTATTGCTATCAGTGATTTCTTCCAGACAACTTTAGGGTGATGTAAATAAGATGTGGCTGGCTAGTTTTTTACACTTTTATGTACAAGTGTCCAGTGAGATTGTTTATAGTTATCATAATAATAATAGTGCCCACTTTGCAGATTCTCCAATATCTTCGCATAACCCAACTCCAACTAATGCGGAAACCACACCAACGACATTGTTGTCACAACTTACACAAAAACCAATCTTGGAAAAAATTAATTCTTCTTTGGGTAAATATTTACAAAGTACTTTTTTACATCTTTACAATGGAGTTATAAAGTTTCTTGAACCATAACTCAAAATGGAAACATTATTGTTTAAATGGTCTGGTGAAACTTAAAACAATGAGATGATTATGGATGGATAATTATTTATTAAGTATACTTAATTTGATAGATTTTATTTATAATGGTTTTGGAATGTACTATAATATTATAAGAAATTTACTACTTTATTATTATTTTAGATGTCATTGCCGAATGTCTTGGACACATGAAAAGTGAAATTGAGGAACTGAAGCAAACTCAAAATGATATTTTATTGAGAATATCATCCCCTTCAACTGCACTAGCCACTTTACCAGTAGAGATAGACATGCCATTGAAATCACTTGACGATCTTGGAAATCTTAGAAATTGGCTTGAAGAAGAAGAACACAAAGAACAATTGGTAAGTCTATTAATATTCTACTAGAAATATACAAGCTTTACATGCAAGAAAGGCCACTGTACACTATGTAGTTATACTATTACTATTATGTAAAATATAATAAGAAATATAATAATATAGTATACATCATTGTTTTGGTTTTATTTATAATTGCATATTGACTTTATGAGTTATGTACTTTTTGTTGCAGATAAATAATTTGAGCTATATTGGTGGCAAAGGAACTGGCACAATTATCAGAAGAATTCTGGAACGTGTTTTCACCAACTCTTTGGCAATACAATGTAACTGGACTGGAAAAAATAATAAGTTCAGTTTGAAAAATTTACAATTGATAAAAGTCATCATAGGTATGTATGACTATCAAAATTACACATATTAGATGTATTTATTGTTATGATAGGTATTATTTTGAATACATTTAAATCAAATGTGATGCAAAACCTACAATCAAATGCTAAATAGGAAATATTCTTTTCGTTATATTATATTATAATAAATAAATTATTTTGTAGTATCTTATAACTTTATGGATTGTGTTGTTCTAAATTAAATTATGTTTACAGCTGCAGTGCGAAGAAACAAGGTGGCAGAGACAGCAACTGAATCTGAAATCACAGGTGTCATAACAAGCTGGTTTAGGTTTGCTAGAGACCGAAATGGCGGACGAGAGAACAGAAGAACAAGATCAAACTAATAACAGCAGCTCTACACAACATTATTCTGGACTATCTACAAGAACAAAAAGGCGTCATCGAAAGGCAATAAAAACTGAATTAAAAGGTAAATTAAGGGTATACGATGAAAGTAATGTTACTAGTAATAATTCGAGTGCAAATCCATCATTTAATTTTATCAATGAACAGCATAATAATAGTATATCGGAAGATTATACTGACAATTTTGATTCTGAAAAAAACACTTTCATGCATAATATTTATTCTACTGATAAAATTGAAAATGCAGGTTTTAAGGATACTGATCTTACGAAATCTCTTATTTCATGGTCTCAAGAGCATAACATTACCCATTCTGCTGTAGATGGTTTGTTGAAGATTTTAAAACCACTTCATCCGTTTTTACCTAAAGATTCGCGGACTTTATTACGTACACCAAGGGACATTAATGTTATAGATTGTGGGGGCGGTTCATTCATTTATTTTGGACTTTTCGCTCATATAATAGAGAGAGCTTCATGTGGCTTGATTAAAGAAAATTATCCTATAATTGATAGAAAAATGCGTCAAATGAATATTGTAACGAGTTTAAAATATCGTTACATGCTTCTCGTCAGTTAGTCGATTTCGGAACGTTTTTTTGCTGTCATCGATTGTGTTTGGTGGAAGCTGTCAACTTTGACGTGATCACTTTTGCGACGAACATTCCTGATGCAGTATTGAATTTTAACGACATTTTTTAATCGGGATAAATCCTGGGTATTGGCGGCCTATTGATGCCGTAAACTTCTAAAACTTTCCCTCAGGACGTGGTGACGTAGGAATAATCCTTCATTTCTTTGGTAAGATTGAATTCTTTCGGATTGATAAATTGGATAGCGTGACGAGTGCTCGATATCATACTAAATTATTGTTCCAGGCTTTTAAGTGATTTGTCGCCCGCCTGAATTTTGTGGTGCATTTAAATTTGCCATTTGTTGGAAAAGACGGTAAGTTATTATTACTCGTGGAACGCCACGCTTCCCAACGTTTGGGAATCCTGAACAATTTATTAATTCTCTGTAAATTTTGTTTCAGCCGGATTTTGACCGAACCTGGTCCCGACGTCTTTTTTTTTTCTTTTTTTCTTCTCTTTTCTATTTATTTTCTTTACTGGATATATTTCTACAAGGGATATTTTTATCCCTACCATCAACGCCACGATCCTAGAGGTTTTATTTAACCCTTTTATTTAACCATTTTATTTTACTACCTACCCTTTTTTATCAACAAAGATGCAATAGTAATGTAAGTTCCATAATAATAATATTGTAAATTCAATGATAATAATGTAAGTAATTATAACCTTTTTTTTGTATTTAATTTCATAATTTTATTACTCTGAAGCTACTGGCAATTAATTAAACAAGGTATTAGCAAAGGAAATTCCATTCTTTTATTCATTTAATTAGCTACCTACCGGCAGATTAAAAGTCTGACTCTCCGAAGAGTTCTATCTGGCAAGTTTGGTTTATTTGAAACATACTGTGTGCATCTCCAAGGCGCCCGAAATTATTTTATTGTTTAATTTGTATTTTTTTTATAGGAGAACACACCATCTTTACACATTTTTATTAAATTGGGCAAGCTCCCAACACATGTGACACTCATGTACAACCCATCCATTACATTTGTCGCTCTGCGAACAGGGACTTGAAGTAGCTTCCTTGTATCTTATAAATTATTATTGCATCTTATATTTTGTAGTATTGTTTACAGAACAAATTAGACAGTTTCTGTAATACACTTTTTTTGGAATGTTGTAATTTACAACTAAGTTTTCTTTATGTTTCCTAGTAAGTAAACAATATTTACTAACAACTTTATTGTACTATTGTGTGTTTAACTTTTATGGTTACAGCAATATCATTATACTCTTGCAAAATCAACATATTGTATGGTAAGACAGTTTTGTTTTGTATAAGTGACTCAACGGTGTAAAACTAAGTGCGGTGTTTCATATTAGATTTTAAACAAACTTTGGTTTAACTTAAGTAATACCTAATCATAGTTTAAGTGATATAAGCTTATCCTGTAAATTATTACTGCATCTTTTCACTTTGAAATTTTTCATAAAAATCAACTTGTAGGTAACTTAAAAAATATTTTTTCACTTTAACCTCAAATATTTTACAACTTGTGATATTTTGCCCTGCTTTTCTTATCGTATTGTTTATTCATAATGGATAAAGAAGATCAATCTCCTCTGCCTCTTGCTAAGGATAACATGGAATCTGATGGTGCATGCACAGTTCCTAATGTTGCACCTGTTGCTCCTGACATGATTAATTTGACAGAAGTACCACTTTCTTTTGATCATAATGACAGAATTGCACACTCTTCTTCAGCTTTTGCGACGCACGCTTTGCCTTCGTTTAATTCCATGAATGTTTTGGTTAATGAGCATATTAAAAAGAATTTGCCTTCTGCAATTAAGTTACCCGATTTAAAAAGGAGTAGAATTAAATTCGACGGGAAATCTTGTGTTAGAGAATTTATTATGGAAGTTGAGGAATATTTTTTATACAAAAACTTTGACGAAATTTTGTTGGTTGGTTCATTTACGGACTTGCTTGATGGTATTGCATTGAAATGGTTTCGCACAGTTCGCTTTCGTATTCCATCCTGGCACGAACTTAAACTTGCTCTTCTAAAACGTTTTGACAGGCCGGATTTTGACTATTTGCTGGAACATGACCTTCGTACGAGGAAACAGAAGACATCTGAATCTCTTCCAGATTTCATTACTGAAATAATGGACATGGCTAGTCGTCTTTCTTCGCCATTGTTTGATGTGGTTTTGGTTACTATTATTAAACATAACATGTTACCTATTTACACACCTTTTATATTTGGTAAGCATATTGATTCTGTAGAACAATTTCTTGTTCTTGCAAAGGAACTTGAAGTTTTCGTCAGCCATAAATCATTTAAAACTGAAAAACCTATCGTAAAGTCTAATGCAGTTTTAATTTGCTTAAAGTGCAAAAAGCCTGGACATCATTTTAAACATTGTACATCCATACCTGGCGTTATTTGTTTCAAATGTCAAAAGGTTGGAGTCACATCTAAGAATTGTGATGTTTGTAATTTAGAGAAAAAGAGCTCTAGCGAGTCAAAAAACTAATTAGGTCGCATCGAGCCCCTGTTGTTATTGATATAACCGCGAGTGTCTCGATGAAAGAAAATTTTGCTAAATGTCACAAACCTGATGATGCTACTCGTAACAAAGACTTTGCAAACTGGTTAGACTATTTAAAAACATTCTTCCAAATTTATAGATCAGCTCCTGTTTTATTTGTTAAAGATAATGATACTAGACCGTATTTACAATTTTCTGTAGTTAACCATACTTTTTCTGGCTTATTGGATAGTGGTTCCAATGGTTGTATTTTGGGTTCAAATAGTCATGAACAATTTCCACTTTTAGGTTATAAAATAAATTATTATCCTGTTTCTAGTGCCGCTTATACAGCTGATGGTTCTTCACAGAGAATTATTGGTACCATTGAATTACCTGTTACTTGTGATAATTTAACTAAAAATATTAATTTTCTAATTATACCTTCTTTTCAGCCTGATTTCATTTTAGGTTTTGATTTTTGGTTAAAGTTTAATTTGGCTAAAGATTTATGGAAAAATATAACTTATGTTAAAAGCAATACAGTTCAAGTTTGTACAGTCACCTCTGCCAGTGAACTTTCTCCTTCTGAGAAACAAAAATTAAATGATACTGTTTCACTCTTTGAAGACATTTCTTATGAAAAGAGAGGCTTAGGTCTTACTCATCTCGTTCAACATAAAATTAATGTTACTAGCGAACCTTTTAAACAAAGATATTGGCCTTTAAGTCCTGCAAAGCAAAAGGAACTTTTTGATGAAGTGGAAGTCTTATTAAAAGAAGGAATCATTCAACCTTCTAAATCACCTTGGTGTTCACCTGTCTTAGCTGTAGAAAAGAAGGATGGTAGTACTAGATTATGTTTAGATTCAAGACGTTTAAATTCAGTAACTATTAAAGATTCATACCCTCTTCCTTATACCTCTAGAATATTAGATAACCTTGGGGGAGCCAAATATATTAGTACAATTGACCTTTCTAAAGCATTTTTGCAAATTGCTTTGGAAGAATCTTCTCGAGAAAAGACTGCTTTTGTAGTTCCGGGAAAAGGACTTTTCGAATTTGTTCGTATGCCATTCGGTCTCACCAATGCACCAGCTGAGTTGCAGAGACTTGTAGATAAACTTTTTGGTCCTGAATTCGATAATACTGTTTTTTGTTATTTAGACGATTTAATTTGTGTAAATTCAGATTTTAATTTACATATTGAGTATTTACACAAAATTTACAATATACTGAAAGAGGCTGGTTTAACGGTTAATTTGAAAAAGTGTAATTTTTGTAAAGATAGACTTCGCTATCTTGGTTATATAGTTGACAGTAATGGTTTGCATACCGATCCTTCTAAATTGGATACCATTAAAAGTTTCCCACGTCCTGAATCTGTTAAACAACTTCGTAGTTTTCTTGGTTTATGCTCATATTATCGTAGATTCATTAGTAAATTTGCTGATATTGCTTCTCCTTTAACTAAATTAACAGCGGGAAGTAAGAATTCTAAAAAATCACTTTGTTGGAACAATGAAGCTGAGAATGCATTTGATGAGTTGAAACAAACTTTAATTACAGCTCCTGTCTTGCAATGCCCTAATTTTGAAAAACCTTTCTTTTTACATTGTGATGCTAGTTCTGTTGGCATTGGTAGTGTTTTGAGTCAAGAGGATGATAATAAAGATCAACATCCTATTGCGTTCTATTCTAGATCACTCAATAAATGTGAACGCAATTATAGTACCACAGAACGTGAATTACTTGCTATTTTAGCTTCAATAGAACATTTCAGACCTTATGTTGAAGGAATGAAGTTTACTGTAATAACTGATCATGCTAGTTTAAAATGGCTTTTAGGTCTTAGCAATCCTAGTGGACGCTTAGCACGTTGGGCTGCTAGAATTTCTCAATTTACTTTTGATATAGTTCATAAAAAAGGATCTTTACATTTAGTTCCAGATGCTTTATCTCGTATTGAAGTCGCCGCTATAGAAATCTCTCAAAATAATTTAGTTTTGCCAGACGATGATATTTATGATCCATGGTATAAAAAAGTATTTATTAATTGTCAAAAGTCTCCTTGCAGATATAAGAACTTTAGAGTAGAAAATAAAACCTTATATAAATTTTGTAAAAGTAAGTTTGATCCTAATAGTAATCTTAATTGGAAAATAGTTATTCCTAAAGAACATATTTTAGATACAATTCGTTCTAATCATGATGACATTAATTCTGGTCATCTTGGTATCCATAAAACTTTAAATAAATTAAAACAACACTATTTTTGGAAAGGGATGTTTAATGATGTTCAAAAATATATTCTAGCTTGTGATACTTGTAAAGCTTATAAACACACCACACAACCTCCTTTTGGTATTATGGTTAACCCTAAAAAAGTTGATCGACCTATGCTAATGCTTTCAGTGGATATTATAGGTATATTACCTAAAGCTTATTCTGGACATAAATATATTCTCTCGGTTGTTGATGTGTTCACTAAATACTGCTGGATTTTTCCTATGATAAATGCTACTACTAGAGTAATAAATAAACTTTTTGAAAAAGAAATATTTCTTAAATTTGGTTGTCCTAAAATAATTGTTTGTGATAATGGTACACAATTTACTTCTAAACATTTCGTAGAATTTTTGAAAGGTTATAATATCACAAAAATATTTTATAATACTTTATACACGCCTCAAAACAATACAGTTGAGAGATATAATAAAACTGTTGAAACTTGCATTGCTTGTTTTGTTAAAGATGATCATAGAACTTGGTCTAAATATTTACCTCATGTTCAACTAGCTTTGAATAATAGTGTGAATCTAGCCACAGATTTCACACCTAATTTTTTGACGTTTGGAAGGGAACTTATTTTTGATGCTTCTTTACATCGTTTAAGTGACTCTATAGATAATTTAGATGAACTGGAAGTTTCCCATAGAACTCACTATGCTGATTCTCTTAATTCACTTAGTGAAATTTTTGTTAAAGTTCAAACTCATTTATTAAAAGCTTATCAGCGTAATGCTCGCTATTATAATAAAGGTCGCAAAGTCATTTCTTTTGATGTGGGTGATGTCGTGTGGAGAAGGAGTTTTGTTCAATCTCATGCACCTACTTATTTTTCAGCAAAACTTGCTCCTAAGTTTATTAAATGTAAAATAATTGAAAAAATCTCTGATAATGTTTATAAACTGAAAGACCTTAATAAGGGTACCGCTGGTCGTTATCATGTTAAGGATATAATTAAATTTTAATTTGGTTTCCAAGTGTAAGTCTTGATTTTGATAATTTTGTTTGAAGGTCGCTTATGATAGTGTGATGTATGATGGGATGGATGATAGGTTATCAGCGATTTGAATGAGAGTATGTTAGTTAACTTCTTATAAATTTATTGAATTTGATTTCTTAACTTTCTAAAATACAACTTAGGACCTTTTAATAACTTTTCTACCCACACGAATACGTTTCTCATATCAAAGGATCTTATTCTTATTATTAATATTTTGTATATGTATCTTATTATTTTTATACATATCTTATTATTATTATTCTTTTATACAAGTCTTGTATACAATTTTTATGTAGGTATACATTCTTGTATAAAATTTCTTAGTTGTTACCCACTGCTTGTGAACACTTTGTTTTCACTTGCAGAGGTTAACCTACTTTTTTACAGATCTCGGTATATTTTTTCCTTGATTTCGTTGTTTTTTTTTGCTTCTGTGCTCGGAAGGTTGGTAGTGTTGTGCCGATCACAGGATGCATTTCTTGTTCTGCTATTGTGCTCGGGATATTGGTGGAGTTGAGCCGATCACAATATGCATCTCTTGTTCTGCTACTGTGCTCGGAAGGTTGGTAGTGTTGTGCCGATCACAGGATGCATTTCTTGTTCTGCTATTGTGCTCGGGAAATTGGTGGAGTTGAGCCGATCACAATATGCATCTCTTGTTCTGCTATTGTGCTCGGGATATTGGTGGTGTTGAGCCGATCACAATATGCATTTATTTTCGAAGGTGTTCGTGCTCGGAAAATTGGTGGAGTTGTGCCGATCACAACATTCTTCTTTATTTTTTTTGTATCTGTAGAGATGTGGAGATTTTAAACTGTGTCTCACAGTTATAATTTGTTCTTGCTAGTCAGTGGCGATGGTGCCTAACTGCACTCATAAAGATTTTTTTTGGATTATTCTCGTTAGACAGCGGCAATTGCGCCTAACTGTACTCAAATTAATATTTTTATCGTGTTTATATACTTGTTAGTCGGTGGCTATGGTGCCTAACCGAACTCGAAATTGGTATTTTTTTCTTTTGTTGTTTCTAGTTATACTGTATGTTAGTCGGTGGCTATGGTGCCTAACCGTACTCAATTCAGTATACTCTTGTTGTGCTCTTATACAATATTGATCAGCGACTATTTCGCTTGACTTATTTGTTTTTATATGCATGTTATTTAAAGAAATAGTCATAGAAACTATTTTTTTGTTTAGTTGTTGTTAGACTTAGCGGATACCTTCCTTGCGGTCTAATAATCCTATCTTTTTATAGGGTATTTTTTTGTTTTGTTTTATTTGGAATTTATATTTCCTATTTTTTGTAAATTTTTTTCTTTTGCCTTGTTTATTTTTTAGCATAAAAGAAATTGCTTTCTTTTATTTTTTCGGGGAGGGATGTAATGTAACGAGTTTAAAATATCGTTACATGCTTCTCGTCAGTTAGTCGATTTCGGAACGTTTTTTTTGCTGTCATCGATTGTGTTTGGTGGAAGCTGTCAACTTTGACGTGATCACTTTTGCGACGAACATTCCTGATGCAGTATTGAATTTTAACGACATTTTTTAATCGGGATAAATCCTGGGTATTGGCGGCCTATTGATGCCGTAAACTTCTAAAACTTTCCCTCAGGACGTGGTGACGTAGGAATAATCCTTCATTTCTTTGGTAAGATTGAATTCTTTCGGATTGATAAATTGGATAGCGTGACGAGTGCTCGATATCATACTAAATTATTGTTCCAGGCTTTTAAGTGATTTGTCGCCCGCCTGAATTTTGTGGTGCATTTAAATTTGCCATTTGTTGGAAAAGACGGTAAGTTATTATTACTCGTGGAACGCCACGCTTCCCAACGTTTGGGAATCCTGAACAATTTATTAATTCTCTGTAAATTTTGTTTCAGCCGGATTTTGACCGAACCTGGTCCCGACGTCTTTTTTTTTTCTTTTTTCTTCTCTTTTCTATTTATTTTCTTTACTGGATATATTTCTACAAGGGATATTTTTATCCCTACCATCAACGCCACGATCCTAGAGGTTTTATTTAACCCTTTTATTTAACCATTTTATTTTACTACCTACCCTTTTTTATCAACAAAGATGCAATAGTAATGTAAGTTCCATAATAATAATATTGTAAATTCAATGATAATAATGTAAGTAATTATAACCTTTTTTTTGTATTTAATTTCATAATTTTATTACTCTGAAGCTACTGGCAATTAATTAAACAAGGTATTAGCAAAGGAAATTCCATTCTTTTATTCATTTAATTAGCTACCTACCGGCAGATTAAAAGTCTGACTCTCCGAAGAGTTCTATCTGGCAAGTTTGGTTTATTTGAAACATACTGTGTGCATCTCCAAGGCGCCCGAAATTATTTTATTGTTTAATTTGTATTTTTTTTATAGGAGAACACACCATCTTTACACATTTTTATTAAATTGGGCAAGCTCCCAACACATGTGACACTCATGTACAACCCATCCATTACAATATTGATTTACTTTTATCTGTAAGTCTTAATATAGATGGCTTGCCAGTACACTGTAGTACAAATAAGTCATTCTGGCCTATTTTATGTGTGTTAGACCAGAGTATCAATACAAAGCCCTTTATTGTTGGACTTTACTATGGCGAAACAAAGCCACAAGAAGTGAATAATTATCTAAAACCCTTTGTGGACGAATGTATTGATTTGGAAAAAAATGGTATTACATTAAATGAACAAAAATATGCTTTTCGAGTTAGTTGCATTGTTGCTGATGCACCAGCAAGAGCCTTTATAAAGTGTATAAAATCTCACAATTCTCTGTATGGCTGTGAAAAATGTACCCAAGAAGGTATTTATATTGGCAGGACTACATGGCAATATCAATCAAACTTAAATCTTAGAACCGATCATGCCTTTCACAATGAACAGTATGAAGACCACCAGTTAACAAAGACTGTACTTACAAATCTTGAAATTGGATTAGTGACGCAAGTACCTTTAGATTACATGCATTTAGTGTGCTTAGGAGTAGTGAAAAAGTTGATCCGTGTTTGGATTGAACAAGGGCCAAAAAAGTGTAAGTTGAGTGCACTTAAAGTGACTCAAATATCAGAGAGATTGCTACAAATTAGTAAAAACAATTACCCGACGGAGTTTTCAAGACGACCTCGGCCTATACAGTTATTTAAATATTGGAAGGCTACAGAACTTAGATCTTTCCTTTTATACCTCGGCCCTGTAGTTTTATCTAACATCATATCAAAAAAATTGTATGAACATTTTTTAACACTGCATTGTTCAATTTATATATTATGTGGTGATTTGTGTGCCGAATTTGAATGGCGAGAGTACGCAAATAACTTATTGCATTGTTTTGTTCGTAACGTACCAATTCTATATACGAAAGAACTTCTTGTGTATAATTTTCACAATCTTTTACATCTTACAGCAGATGTTGAAAACTTTGGAAAGCTGGACAACTTTTCCGCTTTTCCTTTTGAAAATTTTATGACTAAAATTAAACAAATGGTTCGGTCGCACAACCACCCATTAGAACAAGTAGCCAAAAGAATGGGTGAATTGAAATGTATCAGTGAAAAGTCTCAAATATCAACTATAGTCAAAAAGAAGAATGTAATACAAAAGATAATTTTAGATAATAATTGCAATGTAAGTATTAATTCGTGCTTCTATACCAAGGATGGTGATATTGTTAGGATAAAAACCATTGAAAAGGTTTCCGATAGTACCTTATTTAAATTGGGTTGTGATTGTTTTGTTGATAAGACTGACTATTATAAAGTACCTATTGAAAGTAGTTGCCTAGGTATATATAAGGTTTGTCGTTCAAAAAATGTTTATATCTGTTCATCCATTTTAGATAAAAAATGTTTACTTCTACCTAATTTTAATGAAAATGAAACATTTGTATGTTTGCCTTTTGTTAATATGACGCTAAGTCATTGAATAGATTATGGAGTATATTTGAGAAAAACAAGCGACCCCTGAAGCGAAATTATTTCTCTTAGAAAGTCAATATTATTACGAACTTATTTACTAAGTATTTTTGGAATGCCTGACCGTTACTTGTAATGTATCTAGAACTGTCACATATCATGCATGATGAGTTATTATAGTCGTGCATTATTAAAATTGTAAACATATCTATTAAGATATTTATTTGTTGTATAAAATATAAAAGGTGGTATAATAATCAACCTTTAAAATTTTAAGAATGTCAGTTGAAAACATTAAACTAGCTGGTTGAAAGCATGGTTAGGCTTCAGTTGACGTTTTTGCTCAAGAGTGTATAAGTAACATTATTAGTATTAGTTTTATTTTGATAAAACTGCCTATTGAAAAGGACAGTCAACCGCAGGCCAGTGGAAACACTTTTGAAAATATCAGCGCTAACGCTATGTAATACAGTCCGTCCCAAATCCAAGCTGTTCCACTGATGTGTGGCTGACTGTAGGCTATTGAAATTAATTTCCAAGGTAAGATAAAAACTTAATATTATATAAAAGGTTGATTACTAAAAATATTTTTATCTGTTCATTTCTTCTGTTCATTTTTCTTTCCAATTTTAAGAAACATTTTATGTGTATGCCTAATTTTTTAATGAATAAAAGAGATTTATTTTAATATCATTTTTTATTTCTAATTATATTTGTCCCACAGCTGGGATACTGGAATACTACACTAAACCAAACCCCAACCGTTTGCCAACTGTAGGGTAACTGTCAATATTGTGTAAGAAGGCCCCACGACGCAAAACATCTATGGCCCTCTGTAGGAAAATTCTACAATGGCCCTTTGTTGTAGGCCACAACCAATGGCCCTCTGTAGGAAATTTTACAACGGCCCTTTGTTATAAGCCACAACCAATGGCCCTTTGTAGGAAATTCTACAATGGCCCTTTGTTGTAGGCCACAACCAATCGCCGACTGTAGGAAATTCTACAATGGCCCTTTGTTGTAGGCCACAACCAATCGCCGACTGTAGGAAATTCTACAATGGCCCTTTGTTGTAGGCCCTACCTCTATAAGATGGCCAAATCTAACCGTTGTCCAACTAACTAGGTGAACGTGGCCCAACCAAATGCCAACAATAAATGCTATTAGACTCATATAACTCTAGGAGACACTTTCCTGCTGGGGTAACGTACACTCGTTTAGAAGGACAACTCGGTCACTGTGTGCGGTCGCACTGGCGAAACATTCACAAAAAAAAACATGTTGAAGTTTTCTGTCAATACACACATACACAACTTGTTGTCGCGAAACATGTTTGACGTTTCATATCACTTGATATGCAAAATGTATAATGTATATGCAATCTAGCAACATGTTGTAAGATTTGTTTTGGCATGTTGCCCATATAAGTAATCATACTGATGTGGACAAATAGTATATTAGTAAGTGATAACATAAATTAAAGCGATGAGTACGATTTATTATTTAAATCATACCAGCTAGACTGAGCTACCTCGTCCAGCTCCCGACTTGGATTTTAATTTATTTAATTTCCTATTGAATTGTGTTTTCAAAGACGTGTTTTTTCTTTCGTCCGGAATAACACTATAATATCCATGCCCATATTGCTCATTTGATCGCTTGTAGTAATAAATAATATTGACGCTTTAGTGTGTTTTTATCGTCTACATATTTTGTAATCCACTAACATGGCAAGCGGGCAAGGCTCTATAAACTTTATCGTGTCTGTTTAGACGTTTTACCTATAATGTTTACCGTCATACTTGGAAAACACTAAATATCAAGCAATAGAGTGGTTGAAAGACATAAACAAATAACAGGGCGAACGCAAACGTGAGAAAACTCTATACAAAACATGTCTATTGATATGTTCCTAGACAGTGCGAACGCAGCTAACAACAAATCTTGAGATCTGCATGTCGATTCCCGTAATCACTTCACCGTGAAAACATGTGAAGTGAGCGTGGAGTGAGCTGTCAGTGTCATCTCACCCTGTTGGAATGACAACTCACTTCACTTAAGTTTTCACGGTGAGATGGTTACAGAATAGCACTGCTGTCTTAAAAATAACTCATATTTCGAGCAGTGCGAACGGAAATTCAACAAAACAAGTTGTGAGATTTGTTTCACGTGACGTATCGAAATATCTACATGTTGAATGTTTTCTGGTGCAAGCGCATAGTCACACAGACAGACTTAGACACAGCGACTTTATTTTATAATATAGAAGAAGAAGATACAAGAGAAAAATATATAGATATTAGTTGCGAAATGTACTAAATGTACTATGTTGTAAATGTAATGGACATTTGTGTACCTGGTGGCTCCTGGAGTGCCGGGCGAGGTGATGCGCGGGCGGGTGCTGCGGCGTGGCGGAGCGTGTCCAGCCGTAGCCCTGGTTGTAGGGCGGGGGCCAGCGCGCGCCGAACTCGGCCAGCTCCGAGCCCTCGCCCGCCTCCCCCGACCTCATGCCGGGGGTCACGATGCTTTCTGTAACAACGAACACGGAAAATTACGTGTGTGGCTCAAGGAAAACCTTCACAATTTTTGAAGTGAAACATCTTATGCGGCGATTCAATAATTGGACGAGAATTGGGAGTGGAATTTCAAGGACACTTCACGTTTAGGCACATGAGAGAGAAGAAAGATATAACACTCTTTGTCTCTAACACAAAATATCTCTTATTCTGTATTATTTAAGAAGTTTCACTTCTATCACGTGTACGGTGCTGGACGCGTTTTTTTTAAGCTATTCTTACAAAAGTGTTAATTTGTTTCTTACTACATCTCATTCAGTTAAATAACCTCGATATTTGCTACTAAGTAATTTTAACAAAATAGCAGTACAAATTCCAGATTATACAAATACTTAAGATGTCAAATCCACGACAGAATGCTTAATAATTTCATAAATATAATAAAATGTTCTTTAATATATTAAAATATTTCGCATGGAAACCACCAAAAGAATTCAGGTAACTTTAATGAAATATTCTAGACTATAAAGCTACGTAATAAAATATTAGGTACTGCCCACTTCGGGGATGGAATATATACTAGATTTTAAAAGAGTTGCAAGGTTTGGAGCTAGTATATCGGAAGGTGGAAAAAGTGGTTGATAAGAAGCATAATTCGCAGTAGGTACCGCCGTCCTAGGCAATTTAGCGAAGGAAGTACTAAGCGTACCACCTGGGCGCGGTCCAATTTATGAGACCGTCGACTCGAGCTTCGATCGCAAACCACGACATACATTTTTCATGCACACTGGTTCATTCATTGTTTTCAATTATTTACAAGCCGGTGCCAACAGTAGTTTTGCATTTTAGAGACACAAATGTCTTAACAAAATGAATAAAATTTGCTCGCGGGGGATTGCTTTTGACGTCTGTTCTTTCTTTTTAGGATATACCTAGTTCTAAAACTAGGCACTTATTTACGAAACTGCCTCATTGGTCTAGGAGTCGCAACCGCTACTGCTCAGTCCAGGTCAGTTCAATTCCCGGATCGGGCAATATTTTTTTGGGTTTTTTCATCTGGAATTCCTCGGTAGCAGCCCGTAGTCTGGATGTGTGGCTGGTTGATGACAATAGCCTTGCCCCCTAGTATTATAATGTTAGAAATATAGTATAATTTTACAATGTTTGTAAGTATGTGAGCACCATGCATCTATCACATAATTAATTTATGTCATTCCTTCATTTTTCATTATTTTTACCTATCGTGGTATAGTAATCTTATTCTAGGGTCTTCACATATAATTATATAGGTAATTAGTGTATACAAGATATAATGATTTTTTTTTAAAGAGTATCGGTGGAGTTTCTTGCCCATTCTTCTCCATACGAAAATTACCTTTTGGAATGGGCGACTAGAATCAGTTTTTATTATTTTTTGTAAAGTTTGACGTTCAAAAGTGCCTTTTTTTGTGCCTAATTGAAATAAATTATTTGACTTTGACTTATTACATGGGACTTAAACATAACTGGCGAAACGGTAACATAATACGTACATCTGCCTAACCCTTTAGGGGACACAGGCGTGATGTTATGTAATGTCATGTTCTAGTTCCATCTAATAGTATCTAGGCATTTATGAATGCAACTGGGGACAGTAGCTATCTTATTGTATATCACGTCATTGCAGTACCAGTAAACTTTCAGAAGTGCCATTAGTTTCTCATTTTCAGGACGCTTTCTTCAGCCATCAAGTGAGCGAAACATAAAGCTTTATGTGGCTCTTAAAGTTGGCCACACCATAATGAGTTGCGGCGGCACTTTTTGCTTGAAAGCGATTGCGGTACAACCCTTTGAGGAGGAGACTTGGTCTGTTGTCGTGTTTAATTACTGTGAGTTTAAAGAGTAACATTACGTTTATGTATCATAAACGTAATGTTACTCTTTACTCGTTACGTTTATCTACCAGGGGAGCTCGTGGCTAAGTAATAACTGCCGCACGGGTCGATCCATCAGGTTAAGCTACGCTTGCCGGGGTTGGTCTAGCTGTGGATGGGTGACCATCTTTACGTACCGAGACTCCTCCGTGCCTCGGAAAGCACGTTAAGCCGTTGGTCCCGGCTGTCATTCGTGGATCTTTGACAGTCGTTACGGGTCGTCAGAAGCCCGAAAGTCTGACAACCAGTCTTACCATGGGATATCGTATCACCCAATTACTGGGTTGTGGAGGTCAGATAGGCAGTCGCTCCATATAAAATACTGGTATTCAGCTGCATCCGGTTAGACTGGAAGCTGACCCCAACGTAGTTGGGAAAAGGCTAGGCAGATGATGATTACGTTTATGTATCATCAAGTTTTTGGGATGATTTAAAATTAATCATCTTGTATAATGCATCTTGTATACATAACTAGCTGGGCCCCACAGTTTTACCTGCATAAGTCTCGACCTCGTGGGAATATCGAGATAAAAGTAGCCTATGCCTAACCCAGGTCATGTGCCAAATTTCATCGAAATTCGTTCAGCCGTTTTAGCGTAACAAACAAACTCACTTTCGCATTTATAATATTAGTTAGGATTATCTTTATTAGTTGATTCATAGGTTAAATGAGCATTTAAAATAATTAAGTTGCACTATTTCATTGGTTCGTTCTCCTTCTTATATTTATTAACCGCTACTACTTCGCACGGTTTGTATGACTTGACAAATCATCGAGATTTCTTAGGTAAACGTAGCTTTAATACTAACGTATTATACACATCAAATTCAAATTCAACATTTTTCAAATTCAAAAGTCATTTATTCAAACTAGGCTAAGAATCAGCACTTTTCGAATGTCAAAATTACATAAGACAGTCCCACAAAACGCCCACCCTTCACCACTTCCTAGTGCTTTTGCTGGGAAGAAGAAGTGGCGCAAAAAACTCCCCAGCAGCACAGCTGTCTGTTCAGTTAGAAGAAAAAAATGATTCTATACAATAGTATGCAAGATATTTACATTACGCAAAATATTTACATCAACCTTCCGGAATAAATTCTCTAACTAAACGATGGTGAAAACCTCATCAAAATCTGTTGCGTGGTTTAGAAGAACAACGCGGACATACAGACAAACGCGTAAAGCGACTTTGTTTCATAATATGTATAAAGATATAGATAATAAGCGTCGGTCGTTTACTTCATTTCCTCGTAAATCGCTTTAACGAACGGCCGTTGGAGATAATTGTTCTTATCACAAACACGAGTATGTAATATCACAGTGTTAGGTGTAATTGCCACATTGCCACCGCCATGGACTAACTAATAAATGCTTGTAATACCATGATGTTGGAAATTATTCCAGATTAACAAGTTACACCTGCCTAGGTAGTGCGTCAGCAACAAATTTCCATTAACAGTATACTTTCACTTACATCATAACTTACACTATGTACATGATTCGATGAACCGCTTTTTAGCTTAGTCTCCTGACGGTTATTCTTTTAATTTTACTTCAGTTTCTATTTTAATTAAATATTTTGCTTAATAATTAAGATGTAAGACAGAAATGTTAAACGACTTTTATTGCTGACTGTACTAGACACACTCCTGTATGTGTATAATACTACACGTGCACAAGCAACACCGGAACAGTGACTACTCACTTTATCTTTATCAAACTTCTGTCATAAGAACGAAAATCCTCTAACGGAGAAGTACCTACAGTACATCTATGTCGTAAAGTGTCATAAAGTGCGTAATGAGGGCTTAAGTACAAAATAAGCTTCCGACCATTGGGCGCTATGTCCGGTGGCGTGGCGGTCCACTTCCGGTCACCTCGGCCCTTTCAACGCACGCTTGTTTATAGGCGGTTTTACACCAAAACTAGGTAAATACCCTCTAAATTACATGTAACGCGAGTAACTGGTTGCAATGTAATTTTTAACCTTTAATTGAAGTATAATTATCGTTTGAACACTTGATGGATAGTAAGCTCACCGGGAGCAGCAAACTCTGCGTTACCGTGCTTCGGGTGACAGCGATAAGCGTACCTAGGATAGTGTCCAGGGATGTGTGGCCGGCTTTGGGTTTCATCTTAATGGGTCTCTTGGACGCCAAGAACGTCGATGTGAGTTTTGCAGTAGTTGTCAGGAAGAATTTCACATTTGTCTTTTGAGATTTAAATTCACATTCATTTATTAAACTTACACATAGTTCACAAACATACAAGTAACATGACATGAAATTCTAACCAACAGAAAACTTAGACAGATTGAACAGCGGGTCCCAAACTAGGCTCAGCCTGTATCTCGGTTAACAATTTAAAGTGTTTTAGAAGGGTTTCAAGATTGCTATTGATAATTTCAAAATAATAAAATTTACAAATATGTGAGTGAAAAAAATATACAAAAACTGTTGAGGTGAGTAAGTGTGAGTCCCTTCGATGTTAATCAAGACTACGCACAGAGCCGGTTTTCAAAGTGGATTTTGGATTGCCATCGTGGTAGAAGAATTAGCCAATCAGCGTGGAGGCTCACTGATTGCTCACTGGTGCTCTGTAGATACGTCACTCGGGAAGGGTTCTTTTATGCACCCCCAAACACAAAGCGGAATTCTGGGCCGAGTCTATTTAGATTGCCATCGAAACGCTAAGAAGAAGAAGTATAATTCTTATATTCTCGCCCCCTATTACATGGGACTTAAATATAACTGGCGAAATGTGGGTGTTCGTTCTTAAGCCTTCGAGGAATACGAGTACTGGCTTGCTAAATACATTTGTATGGCCTTAGCAAGCCTGATAAATGTGATGGTTACTCGAGGCGCAGATTAATGGAGGTGTGTCTGACCGCGTTACTACCGTTTATTCAGTTGAACTAGCGTCGTGGGCTGGCATTCATTATGAGGGTTCCTCGAATGAGTCAATTTTACGGTATTGACGTAGGTGGGAACTAAACAGCACTTACCAAACACATGCTCTCTCCGAAGGGATTCGGAGAGAGCATGTGTTTGGTAAGTTATGACAAGAACAAGATTGATTTTTTTTTTTTTTACGCTACGCTACTTTATTCTAATTATAACAAGAGATGGGACTCCTCATTTATATGGTCTTTGAATGTCGGGCTAATCTACCCTTGCATGATTCTTTGTAACTTATTTAATTTTTCCCGTAGGTGTAGTAAGAGGAAATAAAAATTCCGGTCGTGTGCTTGCGGAGCTAATATGAAAATGTAGGTTTTTTTTATTGTTCCCAGCACAATGCTCTTTGCCATTTAATAGCCGAAAAACAGCTAAATACATATACGTAAAATTAATCTTCTTAAGCTAGAAGCTAGCTGAGATCAACTGTTCACATTAAGACGCAGATATATGCCTGTGACCTTGAGTGGTTAGCTAGCGTGTTTTGTACTGAGCTCACGCAACGCGTCGTACGTCCAGCCAGTAATAGGACTCGCCCTTAAGGGGCGCTGTCCCAAATTACATGCATTATTAATTTATTATACATAAAACAAAAGATATTTTATTAAAACACGTAGGTATACTAAAAGATCAAAAAATTAAATTATCTTTAAAATGGTGAAGGTGCAGAAAATAGCACTTGATAGATTTTGTGTGATTCTCTGCTTTTTATCCGCGTTAGACATAACTTTCAAATAATTTAATTATGTAATATAAACATAATCTAAAATATTCCTATATTAAGTTATTAAGAAAATGCTCTAATTTAACATATATTGTTTCCAAATCATTAACACTACTCGTTTAGACGTGATCTTTAGTATAAAATCATTCATATTCACCTACATATTCACCAACATTCACCTACATATTCACCACCAATCACATAATAATATATGGTGATGGCTTTTGGTGAAATAAAGAATTTATTTATTTATTATTATTACGAGTATATATTCACCACACACCCTTTGACTGCTTTTGTTTGTGTTATTTTCTTTTCATTTAATTATTTTTTGTTTTAATTGTTTGTGGAAATACATGTTACCTGCCTGTTTATTTCTATGATTCCACTAAGTGGGGCCTGGTGACCTGTTAATACAAGCTTTTTCTAAACCTACTTCAGGCACCAGCTCTCACAATGTGAATTTTTATAGTGCAAACTGTTAAGTAACTGATAGTCCAAAGCTATTATGAGAGAAAAAAATAAACTTATTATTTTGATTATTATAAGTCAGTTATCGTCGCCTTAAGGCCCTTTCCTCACAGGTCGGTACGTCAGCGATGCGGGATTAGCATGCTCGGTATACTCGGTACCGAAAGCTTACCGAGCGCCTATATTTCAATGAGCGTTTCCTGATTGGCTCGGAATACGCGGGAGGGAGCGGGGCGGGGGGTCTCGGTAGAAACATCCAATGCGGTACCCGCTCACGTCACGCGTTTTACTGCATGCTCGGTATACTCGGTACCAAAAGCTTACCAACCGCCTATATTTTAATGAATTAAGCAGTTCTGCACAAATTATACTGAAAACATTACGTCAGGTCCGTAAATGAAAGCAGTGCGGTATCGTTTCTGTATTCCGAGCATACTATACCGAAACGATACCGCACCGGCCAATAAGTAAATGGCCTAAGTATTATTGCAAAATTAAAAGCAATATTTATTACTATACTGTTTGCGGTGTAGCATGGTGCGGGTGACAGGTGACAGAAAGGGTAAATTTATTTATTTTACTACAGTTATTACTGAGTCCGTATTATGTACATAATCTGTATGTAGGTATGGATCATAGTAAAATACAGAATCAGTGAAAACAAGTAAATTATGATATATTTTACCCTTTCTGTCACCTGTCACCCGCACCATGCTACA
This sequence comes from Xanthia togata, assembly GCA_963853775.1. Taxonomy (NCBI): domain Eukaryota; kingdom Metazoa; phylum Arthropoda; class Insecta; order Lepidoptera; family Noctuidae; genus Xanthia; species Xanthia togata. The sequence goes on along the minus strand of OY970798.1, from coordinate 19,143,377 downwards.
CCGCAAACAGTATAACAGACGACAAAAAGGTGTTTTTTTTTTTAACTGGCAATTCCCAGTTCTCGTAATACCTTAGTTTAATGAAAAAAAAAAGAAATATTTTATGGCTTTTCATAATTATTTTGACTGAAAACATCTTCACTTAATTTGTAATTTACTTAAAAGGCTTCACTAAAATAGAATCTACTTTATTTTTAATAAAATTAAATTTTTTCACCTAAGAATTGGCAACTCACACGGCTTCTATTTACAATTGCCCACCTTGGCCCACTTTCAATTGCACCTACAGCTGAATTATAAACGACTTTCTGGTTTCAGAAATAAATAACATGTGAAATTCTAAATAATTCTTTTGTTCGTTGTTATGAACATCCGGATATTTTACAGTATGTTTATGTCCATACTAACACATTCTAGAGAATCGAATGGACATAATAATAAAAATATATTGTTTGGTATGAAGGTTAGTTAAAAAGTCTATAAAATAAATTGTAATTTTCCTTTCATCGAATAACTTTTTGTATCCTAAAAATACTCTCTCCTGGTTGACCAATATGGAATACATTGCAGTGGCACAGATGACATGACGTCGTCAGTTGATGAACCGGTAACCAAAAGCTGGTCCGTTGCATAACGTCTGCACTGCAGTCACATGATACATATCTAATTGAACAATATAACATAGACGATACGATAAAATGGACGGTTGTTTCGACCATACCTTTAGTACGGTTTTAATTCCTTTAAAACCCTCTAAAAAACTCTTCTTGGAGAGAAAAATATAAATATGTAATTTTTTTTTTTTTTTAACAAATGTAACTTAATAAATTAACATATATTTAAATAAATACATAGAGCTTAAATATATAAACATACATACTACAGTTAAATAAATACTCACAGTTGAGGTAATGCTCATTTATTCGATATTTAAATTGAGAAACAGTTTTTAAGAGTCCTATTGCATTTTTTTACGGAAATTCATGATTTTTGACCATGTAATTTTCAGCAGCAGTAAGATATTTTAATAATTTGATTATAATAACTACATTGCCATTCTTTTTCTTGTAAGTTGGAGTTACACATTATTTTCGTGTAATTTGCTGAATTGACGCGGATTATATAGTACTTTAATTTAATTTATTGTAATTTTGTCTTATTATATTGAGATACAAAAACTAATGAAACGTATTCACTGTAGATCGAAGTTTTATATCATATTAGTTTATTTGATTTAATTGTGTTTATTTGGAATATAATGGACATGAAAATCAAGACATTTATTGGTTTTCTTTACGAATTTTCCCTGAAAACTCAAGGAATTTAAAGAAATTCTAGAACTCCAATAAACAAGTAAAACATTAAAATTATCGTTTAGTAAATTTCGCTTTTATTAGAACTGAATGGAACAATGTGAATTTGAGCGTCAAAGTTCCATTGCCGACGTATTTCCTTGTAAACTGAGTTCGTAAAATATTCATAGTAAATTACACGACAAGAAAAGTTAAAATTTGTAATTCCAACTTACAATAAAGAGAATGGCACTATCGTTATTCATAATCAAATAATTCAAATATCTTACTGCTGCTGAAAATTACAACGTCAAAAAGCATGAATTTGCGTCAAAAATGTAATAGGACTCTTAAATCACGAATGCTAGACGGAAGTGAGCTCCACAATCTTGCTGCACGGACAGAGCAAGAATAAGAATAGTAGCTTATTTTATGAGGATGGGATTTAAGGAGGGATCTAAGGTGTGATCTACACGGGTGCGTCGCTAGGACGAGCGTGAGAAAAACGCTCACCCAGGTATGAAGGATAAGACAAGTTGTGTAAGATGTTGAAGAGGTGACATAAAATCCGAGTTTTCCTGCGAAGGCGGATTGGGATCCACTTGAGTTCCTTGCGAAGATGAGAAAAATGGTCATACTTTCAAAGACCGAAAACAAAGCGAATGCACAAGTTTTGCAAGCGCTCAAGCTTGTTTAATAGCGTCTCAGTAGAATCCAGATAGCAGACGTCGAGTGGTCCGCGGTGGGCGCTGAAGCAGCTGGACCGGGAGCTCCTCCTGGAAGCCTCGATCGTGCAGGCCTGGGTGTCATCACCGGACAGGCCTGCCGACATCGATGACGAGGCGGAGTGGTTCCGGGAGGCCATGTCCGAGATATGTGACATGGCAATGCCCCGGGTCCAGCCCGGACGTGCTTCGCGCCAGGTGTACTGGTGGTCGCGACAGCTAACGACACTGCGCAATGCGTGCGTTGCTGCGCGACGCCGGTACACCAGGCACCGCAGGCTCCGTATCCGACCTCCGGATACGGAAGCCATTCAGGCGGAGCTATACGAGGGGTACAGAGCGGCGAAGACCGCCCTCCAAGCGGAGATCCTGCTGGCCAGGGCACTGGCCCGCGAGGAGTCGCTGGAGACTCTGAACAGAGACCCGTGGGGACGCCCATACAAGATGGTGCGGGAGAAACTCCGCCCATGGGCTCCCCCGCTGACGCAGAGTCTCCGGCCACAGCTTGTGGGGGACGTGGTGAGCGCTCTGTTCCCTTCGAGAGGGGAACACGCCTCCCCGCCCATGGCTCCGCCTACTGCGGTGCCCGATGCGGACCACACCGCCGACGACGACGACGATGCTCTGGAGGTGACCGAGGTAGAGATGAGGGTGGCGGTACGTAGGCTGAATGCCAGAAATACCGCCCCAGGACCCGACGGCTTACCTGGGAAAGCCTGGGTCCTGGCCTCAGAGGCTCTCGGGCCTCGACTAAGGGGGCTCCTAAGCGCATGCATGGAGAGGGGCCAGTTCCCGCTTCGTTGGAAGACGGGGAAACTGGTCCTCATCAAGAAGCCGGGGCGCCCTGCGGACTCTCCGTCCGCTTACCGGCCCATAGTGCTGCTCGACGAGGTGGGCAAGCTCTTTGAAAGAGTCATTGCAGACCGCCTCGTCGGGCGGCTGGTGCGGGTGGGGCCGGATTTGGCGGAGAGCCAGTTTGGTTTCCGCAGGGGGCGCTCCACGGTGGACGCCATCATGCGCGTGCGAGCCCTCACGACGGGGGATGCGGTGGCTCGGGGTGGGGTCGTCTTGGCAGTGTCTCTAGACATCGCCAACGCCTTCAATACCCTGCCCTGGAGTTGCATCAGGGAGGCACTCCGGTATCACCGGATGCCGACCTACCTCTGTCGTGTGGTCGAGGCCTATTTGACGGACAGGGCCATCATCTACCCCGGTCACCAGGGAGAGTGGAACCGGCGAGAGATGTCGTGCGGTGTCCCACAGGGATCGGTCCTGGGGCCGCATCTGTGGGACATCGGATACGACTGGGTGCTGCGCGCCGACCTCCCCAATGGCGTCAGCGTCGTTTGTTACGCTGACGACACGTTGGTCCTGGCGCAGGGGAGGTCGCACCAGGCGGCGGTCGAACTAGCGACACACGGGGTTGCGACAATCGTAGCCAGAATCCGGCAGTTGGGACTCGAGGTGGCCTTGCACAAGTCCGAGGCCATGTGTTTTCATGGTCCTCGGAATGCGCCACCGTCGGGTTCCCAAATAACGGTAGGAGGGGTTCACATCGGCGTCGAGTCGACGATGAAGTACTTGGGACTCGTCCTCGACAGTCGGTGGAACTTCGTGGAGCATTTCCGACGTTTGGCTCCCAGACTGGACCGGGCCGGGGCTGCCTTGAAGCGGCTCCTGCCCAATCTAGGGGGTCCAAACGCCTCCTGCCGGAGGCTATACGCGGGGATCGTGCGGTCCATGGCCCTGTACGGGGCACCGGTGTGGGCGCATTCGTTGAGGCGGCGGCCTGCCCGCCGGTTGAACGCGTCCCAGAGGGTCATGGCCACCCGGCTGGTCCGGGGATACCGCACGGTCTCCGGTGAGGCGGCGAGCCTCCTTGCCGGATTGCCGCCATGGGATCTGGAGGCAAAAGTCCTCGCGCATATTTGGGAGTGGCGCGGGGAGGCGAAACGCCGGGGCTTGACTCCGATGCCGCGAGAAATCGCGGCACAGCGGACAGAGCTCCGACGGGATCTCATGGCGGCATGGAGAGTACGATTGTCGCAACCCAGTGCTGGGCACGCCACTATTGCGGCGATAAGTCCCCTCTTTGAGGAGTGGCTGGAGAGGCGCCACGGCGTCCTCACCTTCCGCCTGACGCAGGTCCTCACCGGACACGGCTGTTTCGGGAGGTACCTGTTTCGGATAAGGCGGGAGGAAACGCCCGGGTGTCATCACTGCGTGGATCGCCCGGAGGACACGGTGGAGCATACGGTGGAGGTATGCCCGGCTTGGGCAGAGCACCGCCGTGTCCTCGTGGAGGCGATCGGTGGCGGGGATCTCTCGCGTCCGGCCCTGGTCCAGGCCATGGTACGGAGCGAGAGGGCATGGGAGGCCGTCACCTCCTTCTGCGAAGCAGTAATGCTCGCAAAGGAGGAGGCGGAACGCGTGAGGGAGAGGCAAATTTCGCGCCCTCACGCCCCTAGCCGCCGCAGGAGGAGACGCCCTGGGCGTCGGGAATCGATTGCCGATTCCCGGCCACCGTAGGCGCGGGCTTGCGGACGGTGAGCAATGGGTAGCTCGCCGTCCGGTAAGGACCAGGCCCGGGTCGACGGCGCGTTGTGTTCCACGCGCGCCTCAAAGAGATGTCAGCAAGTGAAGGGGTCCGATGAGACCATTGCCTGCCGGGGTTGCGGGATTAGTCCGAAAGGGATACCGTGGCCCCCTGGCATTGCACAGGCAACAGAAGGAACACGGGTGGGTTTTAGTCAGTAAGAGTCTGACACGCCCTCCCGCTCCACCCAGAGCGGGAGACGTCATTTGATGATTTCCCACCCAAAAAAAAAAAAAAAGATAGCAGACGTCGGTACAGTCTATAATCAGCTGAATAAGTCTTTGTGCCAAAGAAATGTTAGTCTTCAAGGGCAGGAGACTTTGACGGCTTTTCAACTAATGAAATGAGAAATGTACCTTTCGACTAAACTCATTGACCTGAGCACGCCACGACAGATTGGAGTCAATAATGACGCCCAGATCATTGGCGGTTTCGGTATAGTTAATGCGAACACCATCGATATACAACGTCGATATGACAGAGGGGCTTTTCTTTAAACTGCCTATACTAGGTACTATTTTCAAGCTCTGTACCAAAAATCAATTAAATAGGAGCAGTAGTTTAGCCGCAAATGATTTTTTAAGTTTTTGCCCCGTTTGAACACGAAGTATCTTTACTAACAGCTGATTATATCTATACACATAGGTCATCCACCTTAAAACGATAAATCTGAGTTAAGCCTACGATGCGTTGTTGCCGCTCTGAAGCAAGTCACAAGTACAACCAAATATTTTACGCAAAAAAAATGGCATTGCAAACATGAGAGAGAGAATCATAGCAAAACATCCCGCACGTAAAAGAAATAGAAATAGGTCAGTCTGTTGTTATTGTTATATCCTTGCGCGATCGGTAAGTAAGTGGGGGCAGTGGGGCCTCCCTCAGTCAGTGCGCGGACGCTATCCTAGCTAGCTAACGTAAGTTACGTAACACGGAAGCTCTTGCGCCGCTTACGCGCGCAGACAATTTATTAAAACCGTACCTATCATAAAAGCCGAGACCTAAGCCGCCGCTCGCGCCACCGCCCCGGCCGGCCGCCTTGACACGTGATAACACACGCCGCGGTCCGGCGCGCGTGCGACGTTGCCGCTTTGTTACCTAGGTATCTAAGGTCAGTTAAATTTATTTACACAGGGTGGTTGCGTTTTACTCTGATTTGTAAGCTATTTAGTTTGTTTGAAAAAAAAAAACTCATTTTTGATGCTTTTTATTTTTATACCGTATCGAATTAATACTAAATACGTATAGTATACGTAGTGTAATTTAATGCCCCTCTGTCATATCAACTCTGTATAAAGGCATCATTTTTTGACGAAAACGACGTTTGGCATTCTCCTTTTTTCTCCTCGAAAACTAAGCCGATTTAATATTTTTTTAAATTTTTAGAAAGAATATGTCTAGGTTCCTATTATTTTCTTTTATGCTAAAAACTTTTCCGAATTAGTCTAGTAGTCCTCTAATCACGGCGGAAAAACTGGGGCATTTTTGTAATTTTTGGAGGGTCATAGTTTCCTTACTTATTAATTGCTGAAAAAAAGGAAATGACAGCGACATGCCTATAGAGACCATGATTTTATTTAAAAAAATGACAGCTCTAGAGGCATTATTCAGGAAGAAAAACGGGGAATACGTTTGTATGGAGAATCGCGGGCCCTGTTCCCTCTTAATTTGCAAACCAAATGAATGACGCTGATGCAAGCCAGGTCATGATTCATAGCAGCAATTGTAGAACCCGCATCAGCTAGCAGTAAAATGTTGGTAGAGCTGCAAGTCATCTGCGTAGAGATGAAAACTAGAGGAGATTACTCTGGTAAAAAAAATGATAAAAATTGAAAAAGAAGAAGAAAGACCAGGCGAACACACTGAGAGTGTCCCCGAAGATAAGAACTGAACCAAACTAAAGCGAAAGAAGAGTAATTGATAGATTCGAGCATACCCAGTAAAATGTCGAAATCCGCTGAGTTGAAGGCGCAATTAAAGTCAAGCAATACAAGAACAGTAAGCGACTTATTGTCCATTGCCCAGTGGATGTCGTCAGTTACTTCTTTCAAAAGCGCGGTTACAGGACAGTAACCCGAGCGAAAACTGGATTGAAAAGGGGAAATTTAACGCCATAAACTATAATTTTCATAAATTTTCTTAAATATCTTTAAAAGTATTCATTTTAAAATTATGAAAAAAAAAATTGAGATTTTCGCATTATGCCTTTTCATTTGATATGTATGACACACGGTGCAGTTAGCAAAACTTTTTATTTTATTTTCTTATTTGCCCCCCAAAAGTGACCCCCATATTCAAAATTAATTTATTTACGTTACACGTCCGTGTTTGGGTCACAGAAATACATGTGTACCAAATTTCAACTCATTCGGTCCATTAAATTCGGAGCAAATTGGCTGTGACAGACGGACAAACAGACACCCAGCCAGCCAGCCAGACACACGAGTGATCCTATAAGGGTTCCGTTTTTTACTTTTTAAGAAAATCCCTAAAAAAACTAAAGAAATCTATTTGAGGAAAGAATGTTCTTTGTATTGTCCGTTCTCTATAGAATCTATAGTCAAATAGAATCTAAACTAGCCGCCCTATGTGTGACCTTTTGCCTTTCACATTGTGTCTACTACATTATAAAAAAAGAACCTTGAGGAAGCTAACAGAGGAAACGAACTATGACCCGTAAATAGCCTAGTTACGAATATTCGAGGCTACGGCTAAGGCTTTGACTGCCTATACAAAGGTTGTGAGTTCAAAACCCCATTGAACTTGTAGTGAACTTAACAAGAACATTTTGTGTTCGTAGAGGGTGCTACGACTGCTTGCTACGACTGCTACGAAATATTATTATTGTTTTATCTTTCGTCTCTTTTTATGGTATTAAATAAATATTGGTATATTGGAGTAAAATAAATAAGCAAACTTACAAAACCAATAATAAAATTCTGTCCACATTATTCCTCATCGGATAATAAAAACACTTATAAATCAATACAACAGTTGACAACAATACTCGTAAATTTACTTAGTCTTAAATATTATTGAAAGAAATTTGTCGAAAGGATTCAATTTGTTTGTGATAATTTATTTCGACAAGTTCCAAGGATGGACGGATGAGTCCCTGGCTCGGGGCCAACCCCGCGCAACCGCCAACTGTCTCACATCCTACAACTTTATATCACTTTTACATCGTGCCACTTCATGTCTCATACATTTTTACTGCCGGTGGAACATTTCAAGATACCCATACAACAGAATTCATTATACTTTATTGGCTTTTCCCAAGAATTCTTGATAAGAATTTGCATATTCTTTTTAGGTACCTAGAGACGAATGGTATTGCCACTATTTCAGTGAAGTCAGCTAAGTAATAAGGTTAAACTAGAATGGTTTGTTAAACTGAGTTATGGAGTCTGAAGTAAAAAATTCTTAATGCCTTTACAAACCTTATTTGGAAACTGAGGAGCTCGTGGCTAAGTAATAACTGCCGCATGGGTCGATCCGTCAGGTTAAGCAACGTTTGTCAGGGTTGGTCTGTAGATGGGTGACCATCTTTACATAACGAGACTCCTCCGTGCCTCGGAAAGCACGTTAAGCCGTTGGTCCCGACTGTCATTCGTGGATCTTTAACAGTCGTTACAGGTCGTCAGAAGCCCGAAAGTCTGACAACCAGTCTTACCAATTACCCAGTTACTGGGTTGTGGAGGTCAGATAGGCAGTCGCTCCATGTAAAATACTGGTATTCAGCTGCATCCGTTTAGACTGGAAGCCGACCCCAATATAGTTGGGAAAAGGCTAGGCAGATTGGTTTTTTGAGGAGGATTTGTTTAATAACAACTAACAGCACCAGTACCCAAGGCGGCTTTCTTGTATTACTGGAAAAATGCTAAATATTAAAGAAAACATGGTTGATAGGTATAATTTACATTTATTTGCTAAACCCACACACATTTTTTTTTTTCAGCCGTAAAACCCACATATCGTAGAGCGTCGTAAACAAAACTGCTGAGCATCGCACCCTAATTGCGCCCATGCCCCGTAACTTAATAAAAAACCTTTTAGACCTGCCAAAAGTACTACCGTAAAATTCGATTTTTTAAGAACGAAGTTCACCCACTCCTTCGGGAGTTAGGCACTGTGTGCTCTTACCAATTCAATTCTGCAGTCGTTCGCCCGAAATTAGCTTCGCAGATTTTTTACAATTTGTCTCCGAATGTGAAATAAGACTATAATTCAGCTTCTAAAGACATACCTAATACCGAAGGCATTTATTTATTTTGAGCTGAGAGTAAGAAATTAACATAATTGTACTATTTTTTACTTTGGACTTTATTGTCACGAGTACTTTTAACCTACCTTCCTACATGCAGAATTTTGTTGAGTCAAGTAAGTTGAATGTCCCTTGCTAGTTACAGATGGGCAAAATAAATCCACTAAGAATCTTACTGAATCATGGCTTTTGGTTACGTTAGGTAAACAAGTAGAAGCTTTATACACAAGCAATTGAATAAGGTAAAGTGAGAGCAAAAACTCCTAATTTTATAAGCCTAGAATGTGAAATGTTTACTTTTCTGAAGTGATATTAGTCCTATCCATCAGCTTGATGATTATATCTCTTGAAGCCTTACAAGAGGCATCCTGAAACTTTGCCGGAAAAAGGCAGAGAATATTATCCCAGAAACTTTTATCTTCAAGTTATTATAAAAATAAAGTCTTAGGGACTAAATTTTTTTTTATGATTCCCTTCTTTGGATGCTGTTCTACTTGTACTTTTACTCTTATACTGAACAACTTTTACAATGACATCGACTTTTACTTTCTACTAAAAGTAGGTGGTACCTACCTAAGCCTAAGGCTGAGATCTATAAAGGTTACTTAGCGCATACTTTGGCTAAGCGTAATCCTGCCACTGTCACACAACTGTCAAACTACAAGATACAGACAGGAACATGTGTAAGTCCAAACATGAGATAAGTAACGTTTATAGATCTCAGCCTCACAGTCTTGTATTTACGGTCAGTTATCTTATATTATTTACTGCGTGTCCTAGTTACAAACCCACAGGTGCCCTCGGGAGTCGTAAAGGACAACTAACGGATTGTGCCGAAGGGACAGAGAACAGTGTCCAGATATAAAATAATAATACCATACTGCAATGAACAACCCGAGCCGTGCCAAGCATGTGATTATCTCAATAAGTAGCTCTCTCGGGGAAAGACTTTTGGCAGAAACGTTATTACGAGAAGAAATGTTAAATGTTTAAGGTTTTTCTGGTATTAATTATAGAGCAATATTGATTGTACCTGTCTACTATAACCTAATAACATAACATCACGCCTGTATTCCATGAAGGTTTAGGTAGAGATGTACCTATATTACACCCACAACAACACTTGGTTATGTCTCTGACACTAAAGTTCAAAGGCGCACAAATTAAATAGTCACTTCTGGGTTACTCCAATTTTTAACCCTCCTAAGTCTTGTTTGTATACCTACTGTTCAAAGTCAATAAGATGCAAGACATTATACTAATTGAATTTTAGAGATGACGTTTGGGTCCAAACCAGCAAATTTCCAGTCTTATCGCTGAACACAGAAATAAGCGCAAAATGGTTCCGAAATAATTGTAAAAATGGGACCACTGAAAGCACCCTAATAACAGAAAAGCAAAAATACGCTGTTCTTGTAGTGTGAATAACTAAAGGACCTATTTTCAATACAATTACAACAGCTTATTGGTTGTTATTGTACATTTGGAGTCCTTCACTATAATATTGTGTTATTTTATCGACTTACTACTATATAATATATAGTGATTTGAAAAACCGGCCAACTTCGTGTCGGACCACGCACAATGTGGCAAAAGTCCTCGCGCATATTTGGGAGTGGCGCGAGGAGGCAAAACAAAAAAAAGGTTTGACTCCGATGCTCTGTCACAGCGGACAGAGCTCCGACGGGATCTCATGGCGTCATGGAGAGTGCGATTGTCGCAACCCAGTGCTGATTGCGGCGATAAGTCCCCTCTTTGAAGAGTGGCTAGAGAGGCGCCACGGCGTCCTCACCTTCCGCCTGACGCAGGTCCTCACCGTACACGGCTGTTTCGGGAGGTTCCTGTTCGGCATCAGGTGGGAGGAAACGCCCGGGTGTCATCACTGCGTGGATCGCCCGGAGGACACGGTGGAGGTCTGCCCGGCTTGGGCAGAGCACCGCCGTGTCCTCTTGGAGGCGATCGGTGGCGGGGATCTCTCGCGTCCGGCCCTGGTCCAGGCCATGGTACGGAGCGAGAGGGCATGGGAGGCCGTCACCTCCTTCTGCGAAGCAGTAATGCTCGCGAAGGAGGAGGCGGAACGCGTGAGGGAGAGGTAAAATTCGCGCCCTCTCGCCCCTAGCCGCCGCAGGAGGAGACGCCCTGGGCGTCGGGAATCACAAGCCGATTCCCGGCCACCGTAGGAGCGGGCTTGCGGACGGTGAGCAATGGGTAGCTTGCCGTCCGGTAAGGACCAGGCCCGGGTCGACGGCGCGTTGTGTTCCATGCGCGCCTCAAGGAGATGTCAGCGAGTGAAGGGGTCCGATGGGAACATTGCCTGCCGGGGTTGCAGGAAAGTCCGAAAGGGATACCGTGGCCCCCTGGCATTGTACAGGCAAAAGAAGGAACGCGGGTGGGTTTTAGTCAGTAAGTGTCTGACACGCCCTCCCGCTCCACCCAGAGCGGGAGAAGTCATTAGATGATTTCCCAACCAAAAAAAAAAAAAAAAAAGGTATCCCCCATATTCAAAATTCATTTATTTGCGTTACACATCCGTGTTTGGGTCACACAGAAATACATATGTGTACCAAATTTCCAGTTAATCGGTCCATTAGATTTGGAGCAAATTGGCTATGACAGACGGACAGACAGACACACGAGTGATCCTATAAGGGTTCCGTTTTTCGTTTTGCGGCACGGATCCCTAAAAACCCAACTAAACACCAGTAGGTAAGCTATCCTAGCACCTTACCGATCGCACTAAATATATCTACAGATTAGGTATATACTAAACCATTACACTACGTTACCTGTACATACATACTTTTTATTACGTAAATATCTTCACAGCATTAGATTTGAGCGAGCCACTGACTTGGAAAACAAGCTGGAACCACAGACAACCAAATGGAAAATTTGCCTACAACCGCCATGAGGCGCCAGTGAACTGAACTGAGCCACTAGCCGGTATTTGCCACTAAATTATTCCTTTGTTTTCAAACTATAGAGATTTATACTACCCATAAAAAATTTCAATATATTTTTGGCAAACACACAGAAGACATCCATTGTTCCATTTTTACCTGACAAAATATTTAAAAAAAAAACATTTTCTAATGGACCTGATAAAGCCAATAAAAGAGCGGTTGAATTTGCGTAAGTTGTTTTTCAGCTCAGACGTAGGTAACATGCAAAAAGCAAAAACGGGGTACCCATCTCGAACTCTCGGTATCATAAATTAAATATCTGCGTATCGTTAATTTCTTTCAAGGATCCGTCAAAAATATTTTGAATGATGTTTTTTCCTATATCAATATTACACATGCCACACATAGTCCCCCGTTACTTTTACAACAGCAGCGAAATAAATGAATTCTTCTAGAGCAAACATAACATTTCTCTAACCCTCTTCTGTAATAAGCAAGGCTAATCTTTATAGTAACTATTTATAATGAAGTAATTAAACAATAAATATGTAGGCAGGTAAACCACTTAACGCTGCTGTAAAGCGTGAAACTGCATTCAATAAATTGCAGTAATTCGTTGAAAAGCAAACATCAAATATGCAATTTACTTGGCTTTAAACTTTATTCGTTGATTGACATCGTTGAACATGTTTACTAGGCATAAACAAGCATTCATTACCACTGCAGAAAGGTATACTGCAGCATTCTGAAAATATCATGAACTTTACACTGATGAAAATATCACGATTCTTCTTTAACAGTCTGATTGTTCTTTAACAGCCTAATGTTGAGGTCTTTGGCAAAATTCCAACTTTCAAAACTCTCTATGTCTTTCAAATCTTCGATAAGCAAGTCTTGTCTTCTACATAATTATTCGCGTGTTTAGATTGCTTAGTATGGTTGCAAGAATAATATCTTCAAGTGGATGTACAAATACTTACGTATCTTATAAATTCTTTCCTACATCAGCTGCTGTAACCCATAATCCCTGTGACCTATTCAATGAGAAGCTTAAAATCAATAATATCCAGATCGAACAACAAACATAAAGTGCTCTTTGTTTATGTCATATTCCAAATAATTAAATAATTTTGTTGACATTCAGTGGAGTTATCTTTTTTTAGAACAAAATAATATACTTAAAAGACAATGCTTGCGGAGGGCATTTATGACGTCACGGGAGCGTGCGGGTGTTGGGGCGGAGGGTCGGGGTTCAAGGGCGCGAATCTAGGTCAATGGGACACGGACGAAGTTGGGCTACCGGATTTACTACGAACGCTGGCTCATGGACGGCTTACTTCCTGATTGGTTCTGTCATATTATTGCATGCCTATGTAATGTCTGTCGAAGATGACTATTTATTGCCTCAAAGCTAAGCTATATATTTGGCATATCTACTGTTATTCAATATAAGAGTAGGGAAAGACCAAAGAAACGATGGATCAAGGTTAATAATAAAGGAGCCTATAATTTACGGCCCAGCGGCGTCTATAGAAATTAACCGGTTCAAAGCACAATCTGCGAATATTTTCCACCTGGCCGATAACTGGCCGAAACCCGACACATCAAAAGAACCATTCAATTAGATCAAGAATGCTTTGAAAAATAATTTACTTTTAATGTAACATGAATAATAGTAATGAAGCTAATCTTGGAAAGGCAAAAGAAAGAAAGGAGTTCTTGATGAAGAGAGCGTCCTTCGATCTGACAAAGAAAAACTCACCGATAATGTAATAATTTTGATATGAATCTGAATAAGACGGAAAAAAAAAACAGAAATAAACATTCCTAAGCCGATAAACGGTCGATAAAAATCTACAAAATCCAAGCCAAAACATTCGTCTCTAAAAGCAAACTCTAACATGGAACCATTGTTATGTGGCTAATCGACGCGTGATCTTTCGCTAGCGTGTCTGATATTTCCACAAAGCACGTTATTATTTGAGGGAACGCGCGGCCCACCCTTTTCATGCAATTCCACCAATCACAATAAAGCTGATGAAAACACGAACCTCGTAAAGGACTATGAACTACAGAAAAATATTCAAATCAACTGTTTAGTATTCACCATTTCCACAATGTCAAGAAACTATCTAGACGCCATTTCGCAATGTTCAATTATCTACTTATTATTCAACATTATAAATGTAGAATATTACTCGATACAAAATGAGAACAGAGTAAATACAATCTACACAACACAAACCAAAATAGAATCCAGTATTCAATCATCACAACATGATAATTCAAAGTTATATCTCATTTGCTCTAAAAATATCCACCGTCATAATGATTATCTCTTATTGTCGATGGCACCATTTTTCATAAGAAGTAGTTCCAGCCTTGCGACCGGCTGAGAAGCCTTTTATTACAGATAGTGTTCGGTTATTTATAGTTTCAAGGTTTTAAAATAATATTATTTCCTTTAGATTCCAGCTACTTTCATCTACATATTAGATAGAGTAGGTACCTAATATTAGTTCCAGAACGTAAATAGGACTGCAGAATGTGCAAATTGCGAGTTTCGCGCAAGTTATTACACCCAACTGGGGAGAAATTAAAACTTTGACGTATTTACTGGCTAACTCTTACTGTGAAGTCTGTACCGTATCCGGAATACTTGTTTTAGCTCAGAGAAAATATAACGTTGTAAACATCCAGCTCGTTTATTGCCATGCGTAAAATGTGCTTTGGTGTCCCACGTAAATACCTTTAAAACTAAACTATAGCATTTCTTAACACTGGCGTATTCTTTTAGTATGAGAATAAGAACAGACAGAATGCTGAGATGCTTCGCAAATAATGCTGGCCTGGACTAAAAACTTGGAACCTTTAACACAGCACATCAATCGTGCTACAAACTAAACCATGTGCAACGTTCACAAACTTTTTATTTTAACATTTGTGTCATACATATTCCGGCAAAAATTACCTACACAATGTGACAGTAATGGCTGCACGAAAAGGGCATGCCGTTTCGCGAATAAAAAACAAAAAGCCGGTAGCAATAAATACTCTTTACCCATATTCACATCCGAATCGGAATGTCCGTTAGCATACAAATGGACTAATTTGCTACGAGCCGATGAAACAGCCGAAAATAATCGAACAATTGTGTTACACAGGGGTAGGACGTGACACACAGACAATGGACGGCTCGGCACGGGCACGTCTGCGAAATACTGACATGAAAATGAAAATTGCTCTCTACCGCATCTCATTATTTTAGTAGGTACCTACTACGAACAAAATTGAATAACTTAGAATTTAATCGAACTTTAAACAATTGGCTTTGTGACAGATGTTTTTATTCATTACATGATATGATGCATGAGATATGATATAACCTTAAAAATTTATGAACACTTATTCAAAGTATAATTCTTGACATTATTTTCTAATATAAAGAAAGAAAGAAAGAAAAATATTTTATTTGGGACACGCACAGGAAATACAAACAGTAATAATATTTTTTTTTTTAAAGAACAAAATTATATAACGTAAACATATATACAATATAAAACAATAAATTGATGAACTGCCTTACAAAATATATTAGTACAAAATGATTATGTCAGTACAAAATATATTTATATATTTATTATTAAGTTTATTATATTGTTTCTCACAGGATATAATCTAATAAACTAAATTAATATTATATTTTGTAATGTAATATGCTTAATTAATATTAAATTTTATTATGACTATGATGTGTATGACTAAAATTACATTGATGTAATGTCATAATATTATTATGCATGCGTACTATAAATATTTGCACGACTGATAAGTCGAATATAGGGAGACTAAAATTACTCTTCCATGTTATTATGATACCTATATTCTGGCTAATAAATAAATTTCATTTCATTTCATTTTATTTCAACAATATTCATTAAATAATTGAAAGAAGTCTCCGTATCTTTTTCTGAAATAATAAAATCTACCGTCTGTCACATAATTTGTTCTTATACATAAGTGCCGCTAGACTTAATAACAAAGCGCTGCATTGCATGCTTAGCAAGAGGTCCCGCTGCAATATTTTTGCATGAAATTTAAAAAAAACATATAAAAGAAGTGGTAATAAGAACAAAATGTAACGACCCATCATCGCCTGAACAGCTCTCGAGTGCTGCGCAAACAACTAGTTCCTTCAATTTAGTTTATAGTCAAAGAGTGAAAAACAACCTCTCAATGAAAACTGGAGCAAGAGTGGGCGGAAACTGACAGCAAACAAGTGAAGTTGAGCGAGAATTTCCTATAAGCGGGCGCGCAGGCATTGTCTATGGGCGCTAAACGCCGTCACCTAACACATTCGTCAAGGGAGCGTTCAGCTTACTTACTGACACATGGCACACTGCAGGTATTCTCACCGCAACGGTATATTATTAAATCATTTAGCTCAGGAAATAAGATCATTTCTAAGTTCCTGTGTTATTGAAAACACATAGATACACAACCCCTATGGGTTGTGTCTGTGTGGTTGTGTGTGTGTGTCTGTGTGTGGCTGTCTATTGTTTTGGTTGTGTCTATACACAACCAAAACAATAGACAGCCGAGATAATTATTACCTCTACGAAATAATATATTTGTGTCCGGTTGATGGCAGTAAGCCCGTACCCTATTACATGGGACTTAAAAACATAACTGGCGAAATGTGGGTGTACTACAGGTACACCTCAGCCCAACCCTTCGAGGAAACAAGGCGTGATGTTATGTTTATGTGAAATAATTTATTTCATTTAAAAAATAGCACAATTATTACGTGAATAAAAATTTATTTTTTGTCCGTCTTGTACTTATATTTAAAAAAATATTGGACACGTTTTTTTCTTTTTTTACGTAATCAAAAGATTACGGCAATACATTGAGTAGGCAATATGACGTCACTCCCCGGTAGATTTTATACTGACTTGTGACGTAGCGAGCTCCCACTCCCCGACTTTAATGCGTTTTTATCTAAACCATTTTTTATTAATATGACAAAGCAAAAAATACCTGTCTAATATTTTTTTATTATTTCACTGACGGACTAAATAGTTTTTTATTCCAGTCGACATCCCTATTAGGATGGTTGCTACCTACAACAATAGCTGAATTTTACAAAAGTATTTCAGCTATAAGTAAATAGGGACTGAAAGAAACTACCTGAATTATTGATTGAACCGTCAATATTTCGCTACTTCAAAGTACCGTGAGCCGCTTACGGTTCAAAAGGTATTCCAATGCTTTTTGATGCAAACTGAATGTAGGTTATTGTTACTTTATGGAAGGCACAAAGGCTTTCGTTCAAATAAGCGTGTTTCCCGTGATTTACGACCCCGAACCCTCCACTGAAAAGCTATTGTTTATTCAATTAAATGCGCGTTACAGGTTTAACGGCACTCTTTGTCAGACTAGAAGTGACTCTATACAATACTTATACCTTAGCTGAAATTCTTGGTCATGGTTGAAATATAGATTTTGCTGTGTATGTATATATTTACACAAATATGTATTCTCTATGTTAAATGTTATATTCTCTCGCGATTGCATCATACGATAACGCTCACATACAACGCTCATTTACAACTTATCAATCGCAAATGGAACTTTTATTTCCAATTGAACTAGCATTATCATCTTAGGGGAAACTCATTGGTATTCCTTTCACAATCAAATATTCCATCTACGCGCTGAATTCACTTACAATACATAGGAACACTGAGGAATGCCAAATACCTTCTATCTTCTATACAGCATGTTTACTGAAAATCGAGGAACAAAGAAATTTTTAAGTAATATTATGTACTTCGTAATATGTGCCAACTTGCCTGTCATGTCGTGTCATGAACACTCGGCAGGGTCGTTGCGGCTTTTGTGGGAAAATAATGTACAGTGGGAATAAGTTGCTCTTTTCAGTTTGAAAGTGTTTGGAAGTAAAACAAGTGAATTCACTTTTCAGGGTTCCGTACCCGAAGTAGAAGGTTGAAATTTATCTTGAAATGAAATGTTATATTATTCGTTTAGTATTTTCATTTATTTACTGAATAATGTTCGGTGGTACGGAATCGTTCGTGTGCGAGTCCGACTCCCACTTCACCGGTTTTTTGTTAATCCCAATTCGGAACAAAAATACTTAGATACTTTAGGATCCTCTAATGAGAATTCTTAGAGAGTGATTGTAATACAGTGAGTCTTAAAAAAATATTTATTACTTATCTTTTTCAAAATAAGTAACGTGTACAAAAGTAAATTTTAGTTATAAAATTACTTGAAGACCCAAGGAAAGGTTAATTTTACATAAAATATACATAAGATTTAGAACTGACGTGAACCTGAATACGAAACGAGTTCGCGTGTCAAAAGATCTTTAAATATTTCCGTTTAAAGTTATGTTTTTATTGCTTGGGTGTATATTTAATTATTTTAGTAAATGCAAAATCAGGGTGATTTTTAGGTACCTAAGTAACTGTTATACGCTTATATTAATATATCCTGTATAAAGTTTAGCTCATCGTACAATGCGCGGCCATCTTGGCCGATGATCGATGAGCTAAACTTTAATAAGATAGCAGTTTCTTAATAACAACCAAAACTTTTACCATTTCCCCTTTAAAGATTCGATTCTATTTCCATTTTTCAGAATTTAACGTATCTATTTTTAGATTATAAGAGCAGCCAGTTTAAACAAACCTACATATTTATAATATTTTGCATGTGTTCGACGTAATATAGTCTATCTGGTGGAGAGCCCTTGACCAAACGTGAAAATCCTCTTTGGCTCGCTCAGCAGGCGAGTGTCCCGGTTTACAACGGGTGCACATTCCACTGGCATCGTAAAGGAGCCTGAGGGTAATGGCCAGTAAATTTTTACTACTCGGACACAAAGCGCGTAAAAAAGTCAAATAAAAAAGGCATATACTCTCTAAGACAGGCTTTGTCTAGAGAGTTTATGGGATAAGAAACCTAATTTAGTTTCGATTAAACAATTACAGAATTCGTTTTCGAAGAGCATTGTCGGTTCGATGTAATATGCTGGCCCGCAGGTTTGCTAGGTCTACCAAATAGAATACCAAATTTCAAATCGATCAGACCTGTGAAAAACGCTCACGTCCATCAACTACAAAAGAACTGATAATCTTCAAATAGCTGAACCGATTTTGATAAAACATGTCTAAGAACCATCGCTAGAAAATCTGCTTTCAAATAAAAAAAAAAAACCGCTTTCAAATCGTTTACCCGTTAAAGAGCTACGGTGCCACAGACAGACACACATAGCGGTCAAACTTATAACACCCATCTTTTTGCGTCGGAGGTTAAAAATAAACAGACAAAATAAATATCCGGGCCATTAACGAAGTTCCATTTTATACGACATTATTTTGAACCATATAAGTAATATGTACATAAGTACAAAAATAATGACAAGAGGCGTTAGATTATATGTATGTATGTATGTACAGAAATATCACGTGCGTAAATCATAACAATTCGGTAACATTTACTGCTGAACAAGGTTTCCTAATAGACCGTAAGAACGAACGGTCGTCGCAGGGAGTAGTGCCATAATCAGCACGCTTTACAAACATTGTGCGCGCAATATATTGTTATTAGTGTTTAGGGGAAAGCAGCTACCCATCGTCTCGCCATTTATTCCTTAGTCACCTTTAACGATACCCACGGGAGCCTTATTCTTTGCCAGGAAAGACACGCCAAATGAAATAAAACTAAATTATTTGAGCCTTCCTTCGCCTAAATAAAAGGAATACAATTCTTCTTCTAATCTTTTTTTACTTTCAGTAGATAGTAATTAGCGGTAGCTAGGTATAAGAAAATTGGATTGACTTGTATCAGGAGCTCGTGGCTAAGTAATAATAATATTTATTATGAAACACACAAGATTCATGATACATAAGAGCTGATGAACAAAATAAAATGGTATATCTACATAAATCTATACAGATCATGTAAGTAGTCCTGTATCTTAGGAGACAGTGTTAAGCCATACAGGGCGGTTAGTCATGTAGGTATAGCAGCAGAGTATTTAGCGCGAGGGTGGTTAAGTAATACATTTGTGCGCCGGTGTGTGAGTGAGTGAGCACACGTATGTGTAAGTGAATGAGCGGTGAGTATGGGAGTGTGTGTATGCAGTGTGAATGAGTGATAGTGTATTGAGTATGAATAGGGTAGTGTATTGACTTTTTCAGGATTATTCTATGAATGTTAGTAAAGACTCCGTGTGTTAAGGAAGCACACTAAATACCTAGGTACCTAATAAACTGATTATTGTTAGTAAGTACATCTGCACATGTTAGAATAGTATCAAGTCGAATCATTTGTGGATATTAATCAAGTCGGGACATGAAGTCCAGTAGGTAGCATCAAATCTGGAAAGTTTTGGTCCAGTTCTAACATGTCAACTAATATAGAATGTTTCGAATAAATAATCCAACAAGTTAGAACAAGAAAGTCTAGTAAAATCAAAGATTCCTGACACAAAATCAGGTCTCTAGCAATAACCAATGTACCTATAGACACCGACTTAACTAAAAGATGTGTTAGACATTCGTCCGTGTCTACAGGTAACTAAAAATACCTTATTTTCTCTTGTTAACCTGTCCTTATGTAATAAAAGGTATATAACTCCGTTGTCAGTCATAATACAATGTTTTGATTATGACTACAACACTGACTAGACCATTTCCCACCTGAATACCTATTTAAAACAATGAGAATACATATCTGTGTTTATAATTACGTAATCCATTGTTCTAGAAGTAATTATCATGTCATAACTTGCACCTGCGCAACCCTGCCTCCCTCATTCGTGTAAACACCCTCGTCATAGCAAAATGGGAAATACCCAGCTATACCCCGACCCTCTGTCGCGTCCCTGAATAGCGAACTGCCCTGATCTATAGGAGCGAATTATTGTGTTTGCACAAATGGTACCCGCTACTTGCCCTATAGTAAAAATCTACTTAAGGTATCGGGTCTAATTTTACGATTGTAGTTGCCTAGTAGTAGTTGCCTAGTACTCTCTTAGAAAGTCTCAGATTCTTAGTCAGTTGAGCTTTAACTTCGTTCCTACAAACATCTCGCTACTTGAGGTATAAATTCGTGCTGAATAAATTCAATTAAATTCGGATTACATCTAGCTCTAACCTTTGTCTGTATTACTGTTGTGTATTTTAAATATATTGTGTGTGTGTTTTATGTGCAATATACGTGGATCTATTACATTAGCTGCTTGTGGTTTTTCTACTGTGCCAAACCTTACAACAAACCGCCCCCTTCAAACGACATAAGCTGGTCGTTTACACCGTGTATGAGTAGTCTTTTTGCAGTAGCCATTCAGTCAGTTTGTTTTTCAAGTTTTGGGAGTTAAGCTCCATTATTTTATTTTATTATTTATTTTGTTGTACAGATAGGAACCAAGAATGTAAAATTGGTGCCGAGGGAAAGTGGTTCTGTGCTTTTTTTTTTTTTTTTGTCTAGGGCATCTTGTAGCTCACCTCTGAGGTGATGACTACTTAACCGGTCAATCCTGCGGCTGCCTTAAGCTACTAACTTAAAGCCTCCAGCCAGGGGCAAAACTATTCTAAATTAAAACTAGGCGAACGCTCGCTAAGGGCACCCCCTGTGGGGTACGGACCTCGGCTTAGGGCGTCGCTGGGGGGAGGACAGCAAGTTGGGACAGGCTGGATCAAAGATGATTCATTATTATTAATCGGGGAATTTAAGACTACATTTCTCAGCAAAACGCGGGCTGGCGCTTCTGCGAGCAAGGGTCGGTGGGGAGTATTATTTACTCGGGCGGGTCGCGATCGTGGAGGACCTCGGCGGCGAGGTCGGAATGCGGGTCGGTGTCTGTGTTTCTTGTGCACTGTACTTGTGGCCCTATTGCTCTCCTGGAGGAGGGTTATGGGGTCGTCTGGGTCGGTAAGGATTTGCCTTGGGCGGCGGGTCTGACTGATTCTACTCGTGACATAATTGGCGGCCTCGACAACCAGAGGGTTGCGGTGTTTGGCGGCGGACTCTTAAAGAAACGCTTGGAATTGCGTTTGAGAAATTGGTGGATTGTGGGGATCTTTAGGTCGAGATGGAGGATCTCATTCCTAACGTACCAGGGGGCACCGGTGATTTTCCGGAGAAATCTATTTTGGAGCGTTTGCATCCTATGAATATGGCGGGGTTTTGCGTGTGCAAATACGGCTCCCGCATAGGTCATGATGGGACGAACGCACGCCGTGTACGTACGCAATTTGCACTTAAGTGACATTTTGCTACGTGCATTCAGGACAGAGTGGAGTCTCACTGAAGGTGAGATGCTGATCTAGGACGACACCTAGGTATTTGGCTCGCTTCTCCCAAGGGATAGGCTTGCCGAACATGGTGATGGGTCGGGGGGGTTTGAGCCTTTTACGCGGTTTCCTAAAGAGAACCGCTTGGCTTTTATCCGGGTTGACTTCGATCCTCCACTTTCTAAACCAGGTGCCGAGCATGTCGACTGAGGTCTGGAGAGTGTGGGCTATCAAGTCAGTGCTGGTACCCTTGGTTCTGTGCTGGGTACTGGGTAAGATTTGAGTGCGTTTGTTCCGGTCCGGAGGTGGGAGGTACTTATGTACCCTTAGTACTGCCTTGAACACAAAGAGCTGACGCACTGTTAGCACTTTACAGTTGACATAGAAGTCAGATGTTGGATATCTAAAAGATTTTTTAGTCATTACTTTTAGAATTGCTCTCTGTGCTTTTTCTATTCTAAGAAAAAAGGTTTTAGCTGCTCCACCCCATGCAGTTATACAGTACCCGATTATAGATTGGCAGAGGGAGTAGTAAATCATCTTCAGCGTGGTACTGTCGGCAGAATCTCTGAGGGACTTGAAAATGTGGATTAGTCGCATAGTTCTTGAGGTGAGGGTATCAATTTGCTTGTCCCACCTTAGTCCGCAATCGATCTGTATGCCCAAATACTTGACAGCGTCTGAACGGCTTATCGTGGGACAGGTACAAAGTACCGTAGGGTCAGGACAGGAGTGAGCTCCAAGGGTAAAATCAGATCCAGGAGTATTACTACGTCTTAACCCGAAAGGAATGTAAGTGGTTTTATTTAGGTTTAGCGTCAGCAGGTTGGTGTTTAGCCATGTCATTATTTTAGACATTGTAGCTTCCGCATTTGCCTTTACCATATCCCAGGTTGAACCACGGACTAGGAGTGCAGTATCATCAGCGTAGGCGTAAATATTGCAATTTGGAAGGTTCATCTTACACAGATCGTTGAAGTAAATTTGGAATAGGGTTGGGCCTAGTATGCTTCCCTGGTGAACGCCTTAGGATATGATTTCCTCATCACTCAGGTAAGTATCTACTATCTTTACGTACTGTTTTCGGTTTGTTAGGTAGCTCCGAAAGATATCTAGTGTAATACCCCGCACACCTATGACTTCCAGTTTTGAGATGAGGTTGGGGACAGAAACTGTGTCAATGCCTTTGAAAGGTCCAGAAATATTCCGAGGCATTTAGTTTTACTGTCCAAGTTTGCAGCAACCGATTTCGTGAGTTCCAGTACAGCATCTTCTGGTGACAGACTTGGCCTGAAGCAGTACTGGTTATCGGAGATAATATGATATTTATCAAGGAAGCGTCTTAGTTGATTGTTTATAATCCTTTCTGAGAAAGAGCTGGCAGTACTGAGATAGGCCTGTAGTTTGTTGACGCCGTTCTACCGCCCTTGTATATTGGGTGAATAATAGCCTTTTTAAAAGCATCATAACCTATTCCTCAAAACAGGCGTACTCCCTCCCACGCCTGTTTTGAGGGATAGGTTACATAGAAAAGTTATGGGTGGGACCAAAACATGTCAAGAACATTTCAACAGCAGAGGCGACAGACAATCCCAGCCCACGGCACTCTATTAGGGACTCAACTTCAGATTCACAGAAATCGAAAATACCAAGAGAATTAACCTGCGAGGTTGGGCACTATTACGGTATGGGTAGGAATGGTGTGTAATTGGCGTGTTAGTAACATGATGCTGTGATGTTATTTTATCTGCTAGGTTGCTTCCTATGTAACTAAAGAAGTGACACACCTCGTTAATTGAAGACATGTGATCACCTTTCAATTCCAACAACTCGGAGGGATTTGTCCGCGGTTTATGTCTGTTAGTGATAGTGTTAATTGTTTGACACAGTTTACGGGGACAGTTTTTGCCTTCTTCGAACTCATTTGTTTCATAAGCTGCTCTTAATTTCCTAAGTAAATCATTGCAGAAGTTGCGTTACCGAGTGTAGGTAGTTTTTAGGATTATTTTATCTGGAGAGTTGTTGGCTTTAATACTCGCATGCATTCTATCTCGATTTTGTCAGTCCTGTAGTGACCCAAGGTTTTATAACATGTATCTTCCTAGGGACATATACTTGAAATCAATGTTTAGAGACGACCGAAGCAACAGTCTCGATGAATATGGTTGTTGATGTGTTGACGTCGTCAGTGTTATACATTCCGGAAAAGTCTACATTTTCGAGATCAACAATTATGGCTGCGTAATTTAAGCGAGTGACTTTGTGGGATGATTTGTGCGGTGGGTTGTAGTTAGCTATATTTAATAGAGTAGGTTTGTGGTCTGTGATACGCGATTCTAGGATGAGAGAGGTAGATGGTAGGTTGGACTTAAGGAAGATGTGGTCTAAACATCGATCTAAGCGAGTAGGGATGAGATGGGTGGGCAGAAGACCGTGAGAGGCATTTAGTGACAGGTATTCGAGCGTTCTGTCAATTCTATTGGTTGGACACAATCCAAGTTCATGTCACCCATAAGAGCGATGTTAGAGTAGCGAGAGATACTATTTATAAACATTGACATTGTTTAATGTATTATACAAAATGACAAGATTACTTAGTAAAGTATTATATTATTTAAATTTTTGTGAATGTGAGGACTATGTGGATATTTTTGTTATTATTATTTTTTCTTTCTCAGTTAGTTTTAATGATGGTCTGGCAGTTTGAGTAGTGTATGCGGCCTACCCAAATGTCCTTTCTTTGGTATTGTTCGTCGAGGTGAGCTCCTTAGGTTCTGAGTTGAGCTCCACGATTACTGACAAATGCTTGCACTGACAGGACAGGTCCACTCAAATCTGTGTGGTTCTTTTCTCAATAGACCATTTCAGACTACATCTACATGGTCCTCATATGGCCTGACCAAGATTAGGTTTGGACTTTAAAACAGACTGTGACCTCTGAGTTTGTTTCGACCTTTCTTCTCAGAGTAGTCAGATAGGAAACACCGAACTCATCTAGCTAATTTTATTTTTTTTATTTTTTAAAGATGACGTGTAAAAGTGATTCCAATATCCTATTTACAGAATAAACAATTTCATTTCATATTAAATATACCGTCCAGATTAGTTACAAAGGAGTAAAAGTTACTCTTAGAGTTAAGTGATGGTGAACGATATATTTATTTATTTATTTATCACACACACAACTATCATTACAGGCAATAATCCTACTATCTATACTGCAACTACTGCCAATTCGTTGTTACCTATTTCACATAGCAGGCAATTACCTCCTTCAAATTCTGGTTCCCGCACAGAACCAAATCTGGAGAATAATGCCGTCATTTTGATTGCAGTTAGAGATGGTAGAGTGAGCCTGAAATCCGTCCAGAACAGGATAACAGCATTCAGTGAGAATCACAACGTCATAAGTGATTTTTGTTTGATTTAAGAAGCTGGATATGGTCAAAGTGTTTACTGATACTGCGGATATTTACATGAAGTAGATTAGTTACCAAGAGTTGATGGGATAACAAACCGTGGACAGTCTTGAGGTAGGCAGTTGAAGGAGGTCCTATACATGTAGATGCATCAATTTCTTGTATGATGTCATTTATGTTCGCCATTTAAAGTTATGTATACACAACAAGACAGGCAAATAAAGAAAAAAGCTGTAGATGGGGAGAGAGGAACTGATTTGGAGCCTTATAGATAGATAGAACTTTGGTATGCAACGTGTGAAAAGTGTTACGGTGTACATATATTGAGAGAAGTTTGTGTTTGTTTTTAGGTGAAGTAGAGAAGATGCGTAAAATATGTAATCTAAAATTTAAGTGTAATGTTGAGATAATAGTGTTTAGGAGATATATCGGAGAAGAACCAAAATGTTATGCATAAAAAGGTAAAATGGATGACATTTAGATTCGAGATCGTGAAGAGACTGATCAGAACCAATCAGAATATGCTTGTTCCAACGGCAACATTTTCCTGAGGGAGTTAGAAGGGGTTCCAATTCCCTCAGGAAAATGATGCCGTTGGAAACCCAGCAGAATTTGTAGGCGTGCTTTGATGCAAATTCCCGGGCTTGATGGTAAAGTTTCCTTGCACTTAAAGGCAGCTGCTCGGCAATATAAATAGGTTGCGGCTTGCCAGGCATTCTGACGAGAGAGGTGTTAAGTTTCTAGTCAGTAGACCTGCCCTTATTGAATGATCGCACTGCCGGTACGATAGTTCACAGCTGCACGATTCGATCCATCAGGTTAAGCTACGCTTGCCAGAGTTGGTCTGTAGATGGCTGACCATCTTAACATACCGAGACTCCGTGCCTCGGAAAGCATGTTAAGCCCGGGCTTAACGTGCTTTCAAACGACAGTCGTTACGGGTCGTCAGAACCCCGAAAGTCAGACAACCAGTCTTACCAAGGGGTATCGTATTACCCAGTTACTCCATGTAAAATACGGTATTCAGCTGCATCCGGTTAAACTGGAAGCCGACCCCAACATAGTTGGGGAAAGGCTAGGCAGATTGATTGGATTGACTTATATCTTATCTATTAATAGACTTGGTTAAGTATATACCCATTATAAATAAATCTCCCTTATAAAATACTTCAAGTCCTTGTCAATTTTATACGATTTTTTAAAAAAAATATGACTATTGTCCTATAAAGTACAGCAATTTATTTAAATACTTTTATGAATAAGATAGCAATACCCTTATATAACCTTCTTATATGTATACACCCTATGGAAAGTTAATAAGCTTATTACACAGCTACACTTACGAAAAATGTACTTAATCTTGGTGTAACTTAATAGAAGAAAAGCGTTTATCCGGAAGGTTACCGAAAGTCTTTTATTTATTTGTCTTACATTTTATTTTTAATCACATGTATTTTAATAAACAACAGTTAATTGAAACGTTCTGGTTCAGTCTCACTCATACCCGGGATTTCACTCACGTAGCTGTGAGTCAAAACAGAGGATAATTTTATCCCTGTTTAATTAACGTGGTTCACAGAGTTACGATGATGAAATTAAATAAATCCGCACGATATTTACTGCTACCGAATTTCTGTTTAAAAACGTAGTAAAACGGAAAGCATTTTCTCATTTTCTGGTGAAGTATCGTTGTGGGTGCAGTATCGTATCGTTAATGAAAACGTAGGTAACAAGCTATTTAAATGAGCCCGCATCTGACGTTCTACTCAAGTTAGGTGGATTTACTTGATATGTATACCGTACATAATATACTGGTAGGTACTTTTGGTAGTTGATAAACTGTACAAAATAATGTAGTCAGACCGATTGCAAATCTTTCTATTTGCAAATACTGTTCCATCTTAAGACACCGAAATTAGGAAGCCCACTAAAGGTCCTGTAATAGTTTGCTGAGTGAGGTATGTATCTACATTTAACATTTTATAACCATTCAATGCTCTTCCTTTTTTCCGTTGTATTGTTATTTATTCCGAAGAGATCATAAATCATAAGATTATGCTGTCTGCATTCGAAATTTATCAATTCCTAGACGCTGCTAGTTTTGCTTGTAACACACTACATTATTTATAACTTGTCCTAAAATAATGTACACACCTTTACATATTTAAAGGATGATCTTTTATATATTAAATAACAGTGGTCCGATACACGACTAAATGGAATGGAATAAATCTTGGAATAACCCTAAGTAGTCGACAAAAAAGCTTAAGAAAATAAATATAAGAATGCAAACATCAAGAATACTGAAATATTTTCTTTTCACATTATTCAAGATGGCGGAATAACTATGCAAACTTTGCATGCCTTTGAAGCTTATAATATACTCTGATAGCAAATAAAAATTTCACTCTAACATAATCTTTAAATACTTTAGACACAAAACTCGTAAGTTTTTCGTCACTTAACACTATGGTTTCCAAAATGATGATGTTTCCAAACAATCATACATCATCCATCATGGATGATGTATGATTGTTTGGAAACATTGATTGTTTTATGGTGATTTGGATAACCCGCGTAGGTACGGTCAGCGTCATAAGTGTGATGAGTTGGCTGACAATAGACTGTTTGTCCATGACGACTAAAAGCTACTGCTAATTCTTCTTTAAGCAAAGCAGGATTAACCATTATTGAACATTACTTATTAGGTATAGGTTACGTGCAGGGATTTTAAAAGAAACAAGAAGTGAAACCACCGTTATATTTGTAAGTTCCTCTACTACTATCTCTGTAACTATTCCTTCCGAAGTTTCCCAGTGTTCTGAGAATGTAAGAAAATTATAGAGTATTATTATAGCCCACCTTCCTGTGAAACTCGTTGGAATCGTCTCGGAGAATGCATTTCGTATGTATGCATGGTCGTAAGCGATGAGCATTCGGTCTGTTATTACCGAGGGTACAATTGCAAAATTCTTGCTCTTGCAATCTCATTTCCACGCTATTTCTTCACTAATAAAAGGTGTGACCCCGTTACACCTGGGTAGGTATGACCGGATAAAGAAAATGTTAGTTATAATAATAGTAAGATCTTTTTACCCGAATGTGTGTAGGTATTTTATAGAGGAACTATTTTTACCCCTTGGTATATTCTTGTATTGTCGATCAGTAGATCAATGAGAGAAACTGTATTTTTTTCTGCTATCGAAGTCAAACAAGTAGAGCCTAATATGTAAATAAAGGCACTGAATGAATGTTCTTTACTGTGCCCAAATAAATAACACTGTAGGTACCTACCTACGGTCGAGTACGAACATCCCGGGGGTGGCGTAAGATACGACTCTGAAATTGCTTCAGATAGAGAGTAGGTACACCCTGCTTACTTACAATACCATCACCAGCGTCCTATTTAAATCGTAGTCGTGGTTTATCACCACCATCATCATAGTTCTACTGCCTTTAACCCATTTATGTGCGGTCGGCGCAACATGTCCCTTTCTTCCATACTTCGGTATTACTCGTCATCTCGGTAGACACCCCCTTTCTGGCCACATCGTCTTTCACACAGTCCATCCATCTTTCTTCAATCAGTATATCACCATTAAAACACAAAAAAAAACATTCAGTTTCAGTCAGCTTTGAACTGAAGATATAGTATATTTAATAGAAAAACAAAGATGATCTAAAGTACGTCTTGAACATGTTTGATAAAGAAAATTGAAAAAAATACGGTTGTTTTCTGTAGTTTAATAATAATTACATCATTTTAAATAAGTCAAAAGCATCACAACAAATTCAAGTGCTTGGTACCAATGTTCGATATTCACCAAACTAAACACAAAATTGCCCAACTACCTACAAGAATATTTCATAATTCAGAGAGCAGGAACTGACAAGTAAATTGCACAAGTTTTAAAGATTCTGTTAATCTACTTACTTGGTCCGCGTAAACTCGGATCCGCAAGTAAATAGCACACTGTAATAGGGTGCTCTGCGCTCCAAATAGCACAATTACAGTCGGCGTGAATGAGATAATTGTATAATTAGCTGATAACTTGCTGCTTAGTTTCGTTGTGACGATTTGATGCAGGATGTTAATTCGTTGTTTTGAAGCTAACGATTTTATCTATAAAACCTTAGACCTTTATTTATTTATCTTTATATAGATTCTATTCTATTTTGTGAATGTGAGAACGCTGTAGGGTTAGTGGACTGTAGATTTGTTGACCATCATTATTTTGTTAAGTATCTGGTACTTGTTAAAAGACCTACACTGTCCTCCCACACCTAATTTATTTATTTATTTATTGACACACCAACGACTTATTCACTAAATAATTACATTAAATATATTCTATTTTAACAGTTTTGCGGTGAATTCGTCACTTATAGGTGTGCACAGCACTTGTATAATCAATAATAAAACTAAAATCGAATTATGATAATAACAAAATTAAATTTACAAAATTTGCATTGAGTTTAAAATGTAGTTAAATTAAAATTCAGAATAATTAAAGAAAAAACATCAATTAAATTAGAAAAACAATTATAAATTAAAACAATAAAAATAACAAATAAATTAGGACGCATTACATTAATTACAATTAAAATTAAAAGAATAGAATAGATTAAAATTAGAGTTCAAAAATTAAATTAAATTGTACAATATTAATTATCTAGAATGGAGTCACTCAAATACCCAAATTAACATTTTGTAGCAAAATTAGTCAAAGAAATCGATTAAGAACTGAGGACGTATCGTTTGAATTCATTCAGACTGTTCGAAAATATGTCTAAGTTGTTGGTACGCGTGCACAGCTATTGAAAATATTGTAAAAGCCAATTATTTTTAAAAGAGTAACCGTGGAGGTTCTTGCCGGCTCTTCTCCATAGGAAACGACCAATTGGAACCGTGCACCTAGCTTCTGACGTTTCATAAGTGCCCATGTAGGTATAAGTGAAATAAAATATTTTGAATTTGAATTTGAACCAATTTTCCATAGTCTTTATTGTAACTTGTTGATACAACTTCGGACCAACACCTGCTAAACATGGACCTATCAATTAGATAGATGGTCAAACAGAGAAAAGAAATTATCAATACTTTTCACGCCTCTACGGATATAGCAGGCATTTTCGCTTTCGTAAACCAGGCGAAACAATAAAAGAAACGTTATTTTTACTAATTAGCAGTCCTATTCCATGTCCAAACCCTGATTGCCAGGATCGATGAGAACAAAACGTGAGCTGGCTGAGTTATTGCATCGTTTTGAGCGACTTGCGTGCACGCCGCGCCCCCGACACGCGAACCTGCGGCACGCCAAAGTATATCTAATGCTGATAAAATAATAAGCTTATTAAAAACGAATATTCATGATTTACCTCAAATTATGTTGACGACTAATTATCGGATTCAAAAGTGTAGGTACGGCGGGCGACAAAGCGGAGGGCAATAGGTCAACTTACCTATTGTCCCTTCGCTTTGTGCAAACATTTAAATCCTCGTACATATATATTGTAACGAAACATTATAACACAACCTAAAGTACGAATATATGGAGAATCTAAAGGTTAATCGTTTCTATAGTAAACCTACTGAACCGAGAATCAACATACCAAACAAAACACTGCTACGAGCTGCTACGAAAGTGCTACGAAAACATATGTTGGGTAAAAATACATAGTTAACTAAAGTGTATGTACGTCAGTCTTTAATATCTAGGTTATTACTAAAAATATCGTTGAATAAATATCTTGTAGCTTAGTGGGTGTGCCATAATCAGATTGCGGCAGTCGTAGAGCTTCGCTGTACGGACGGACTTCGGCCGCTCCCACCAAACGACTAGCTCAGTAGTATCAATTAGAAGGTACGTCCTATGGCAATAATCTGGACAAATGTATTATGACACAAGTGAACTCTGACCTTGAACATGCAATATGGTACATACACGTAGTTACGTCTTTGTCGACCTAAAGAATACTTTAGGCTTTTGAAAGAAAGTTACGTCAAAAAATTAAGATGCAAGTTTTTTATTTGTCACTAATTTTTCAGTCACGAAAGCAAGTGATGAACTGGCTTCATCGAATAGGGGCTTAAGTCAAAATAACGCTGGTTCAGCTCACCTTATTATTTCATTTTGTGCGTAACTCTGGCACACCACATGCCGCTGGCCGGCGCTGTCACAAAGGCTTTGTTTTTCACATAACGGGCCGCGGGGCCCGGGAGCTGGTCACGTGGCACGACCACTGCACACCCGGCACTGGAGGAATCGACGCTCGTGTAAAGACGGTAGAGTGGAGGTCGCGCGTGTTGTTGTTGTGAGCCGGGGTCGGCACGGCAAGGTTGTCACAGAGCGAGTGTCGGTCGGGGAGCAGCGTGCGAGGCGCTCGGGCGGGCGGCGCGGCGCGACTGCGCGGCCGGAGCGCGCGTGTCCGCTCGATACGCTGGCCATGAAATTTTCAGCCGAGCCGCTGTCAACCGGTGGCGGCACGCAGGTGCGCCATCACCACCATGCCCTGATCATCTCCTACACAGGTCTGGGTTCCTTCGAGCGAGCGGCTGTGCCTCTAAAACGCATAAGGTGCTACAACTACAGAGTTCCCTATGACCTGTCAGCATTTACTAAATATTCAAACCCACATGCTTGCACTTTTTCATTTGACCCTTTAACAGTGTCAGAAAAAGTTCTTTGCGAAATTCCAAATTAATAATATTCGAGAAAGTATTACTGGTCTATACCCATCGAATGCGATTGAAAAAATAGAAGGTTGGTCAGCAGCCTACTTTTTTGCGATGACAATATTTGCCAAACGTGAATTCTATGGCATTACAATAAGACAAGGTTGATGGGCCATTAATCAGGCCCTGAGCTGGCAGGCATATGCGTGCTCATAATAGCCAATTTATGTACCTATAGATATTGTATTATTAAGTTATTGAGTTTACTAACATAAGCTAAGTTCATACTAACACAATATGGATCCCTAGGTCTGTTTTTTTTTTTTTAATTTGAATTTATTTCCTCACGATCGTCCATGTGGACATTAGTAAAGAGGTTAAAGTTTAAAGAGGGAGAAGAAAATATGAAGACGCTATCTGGTAGAACACCCACTAATTACAAACTGCATGAAACCTCAGAGTAGTAGCGAAGCACTGTATTCCAGAAACTCATGTCTGGACGATTTTTTGAACAGCACTCATAGGTGGCACCACTAGGATTGATACACGCCCGATCAATACCTCGTGGGAAATACACGCACGCCATCCCATAAGCGTGTTACTTCAACTTTACCATTAACTGATCACTAGTTGAACAAACTGGGCTGCAGCTATACTTAACGTATTGCAAGCTACACCATGCGGCACTAAATAGGTAACGTTAATTAAAACTATTCATAAAAGGTTTCGTT
The DNA here is from genome assembly GCA_963853775.1 of Xanthia togata. Taxonomy (NCBI): domain Eukaryota; kingdom Metazoa; phylum Arthropoda; class Insecta; order Lepidoptera; family Noctuidae; genus Xanthia; species Xanthia togata. The sequence continues at coordinate 19,110,446 of OY970798.1, read as the reverse complement.
AACTTTTATTATACGAATATAAACATGTTACAGCGACACTGGTGGAAAACTACAAAATTACACTTTACTTAGATACAGATATTTACAAACAAAAACAGTATTACAAATGTCATTCTGAGCTTAATACATAGGGTAGGTAACATAAAGACAGTTACAATATAACGCAGAGTAAAATAATTATATGAGTTAAATACATTATGAACGATACTATTTAAATAATAATTTATATTAGGCACACCGTGAATCTTACGTTTATCGTATGCGTATGGTCACGTCAAAAGAATTAGTATTTAATACCACGGCGTATAATATAATATAGTGGATAGATAATGTTATTATGTATTTAATTACATTTGATGTAAGTATGGCTGTAAGTACGTAGAGCGTACAATCTACACATTAACTTAACTTGTGTGCAAATAATGGATTTGACATAATTATTATTTTTATAAAATGGCCTTTGATTTGACGCCATTTGTAACAATGAACACATACCTAAAGCGACATTTACTTCTACTGAAACTACAAGACCACTTCAAGGTGAAATATTTCAGGGATAAAACAGTTAAGTACAATATATCGTTCCGTCAGGTAAAACATTAATAAGGATAAGTCTTATAGAAAATAAAAAACGGGAACATTTAAAATGGATCCTAATCTGAAAATTTTCTAGCCACCATTAAATGTATATTTATCAAAACATGCCTTACAACGACTGGCGTGGTGAACATCTTTTGAATCACTTTGATCCCGTTTTTTTACCCTTCTTTACTTTTGAACACATACACTATTTATGTATGAAAAACATGTTCATATTAAAGCTTCTAAAAAGTGGTACAGCACCTTGCTATTAGACGTTTATTGCCTTTGGCTCAGTATTATACTACAATATTATTTCATGAGATTCTTATTTACAAAACATTATATACAAACAAACATATACATAAACAGTTAAATTCACAATACTACGCTAGAGGTGGCATTACAATAAGTTATTTACATGAGTATACATTACAAATATTACATCGTGGACACCGTGAAATGCACTTTAGGAATACATGGGAACACAGTCAGTAACGCGTCACTCAGCATTAACGTAGTTGCAAAATGACCAAAGGAACTTCCGAATACAAGGCTAGGTGTAGCCTCGAAGCAATATGTAATTTGATTATGCGTGGGACTCTGGTTGAATAACCAAGCTGGAATGGAAAGATTCATGAAGCAGAAGTATTTCTCATTAAACAAAAACTCACTTCGTAGATCTACCAAAACATAAGAAGGAAATACGTGTCGGTACAATATCTTTAAACAATAAATGCGATATTCCTGAAGTCTATTTTACTCCCTGTGTGTAAGAGTCCGCTCTAGCACCGAACTGTCGTCGCACACCATGCCATAGTATAAATACCTGTAGGAGTCCTATAAGCACAACTGTCTATTGAATCACCACTGTGGCGATCAAGGGCGCTTTCCGCGCGATTTTCCGTTCACAACCGGTTCTAGCTGCTGCGTCTTACGCGGGCGTAGTATAAAGTTCAAGTTATAGGCAGTATTCACTGCATAGTACACGTTCGCGTTAGCAGGCAGCAGCATTTCTGTAACAATATCATTTTTTATTGTAACGATAATCAATTTATAGGAGGAATGGTGGTGTGGTTCTGTCTGGGCAAAGAAAATACCACAATCTCACTTTTAGTGCAGTACACGGCAAATAAGGGAACTGGCACGGGGTGAACATAAGCATCCATTCTTAACCGTTTCTTTTAAACGTCGAAGAGAAGCCACAAGTTCACTATAACTTAGTCAAAAGAAAAGAATTACTGGTCACGAAAACAGTAACCATCTAAGTACCAACCATACAGACAAAAAAACTAATTTAGTTTTCAGTTATTGGTTATGAAAGATTGTAAGAATAAAACTTTTTTTGAGAGAATGATATAATTTTGTTTACCTTTCTCGGGGAGAACTTGCGCCAAGGTGTATCCATCGGGATCGCCATCGAGGTTGAGCTTGAGCATCGCGTTGCGGATGACCTGCGGCGTGCGCTCGTTGTTGCACAGCATGATGGACTTGTACAGCACCACGCCCTCGGTCTCGGCGCAGTCCGACTCGTACGTCACGCGGATGATGTAGAAGTCCGGCCCCGAGCGCACGCCCGCGGCCGCCGGGCTGGCGCCGGCCGCCTTGCCGTTGGCGGGCTTCTGGCCACTGTTGGCGCTCGACAGCGAGACATCCAGCGAAGGCAGCGACGACGATGATGAACCGTGCGACAGACGCGTCGGTGACACCCGCCTCTCTAAACTGTCTCTCTTCCAAGCCGTACCCGTGCCGTCCGTCTCACAATAGAACTGCGAGCTGTTACTCGAGCTGGTGCTAGCGATCGAGTCGTTCTTTCTATGACCGTGGCTATTTGAATCGTTTATTTTCTTCGGTCGCCTCTCCTTGGGAGGATTCGTCGGTGGTTCGATCTGGCAAGATAGCTGGTACGACTCCCGGTCATCCAGCACAATGACCGAGTCAAACCACCTATCAAACATCGAGTCCTGAGGCAAGTGGTACGCGTTGGCAGCACCCTGCAATAACTTAATCTGCGCGAGGACTTCGAATTCTTTCCGTCGCTTATCGAAATTAATTAAGCCATCAGCTACCGTGTCCGGAATGGCGGTATCGATCATAGTGAGATCGGTTAAAAAAGTTCCAAGGTAAGGAATGGTCCCGTGACTGACCCCAGGGGAACCCCGTTCGTGAAATAGTTTTTGTAGCTGACGATCGTTTTCACCCACTGTGTCTGCAAACTTCGCGGTACCCTCTCGCATCAGTAGCTCCCGCTGAGCCCACCGATTATTGTCTTCACTGAAAATACGCGCGAGTTCATCGAATAATTCAGCTTTTTCTTTGGCTAGTATCGCCCACGTCTTTCTCAGTCTATATACAGGGTTGCTCTGTAGTCCAGAGATGATCGCTTTTAACGAAGAAAAGTTTTTCAGCACTCTCAATTCCCGAGCAATATCGAGCCAGGCCGATAAGATTTCGGCGCGTTCGAGCGGCCTAAGATTCGGTTCAACCAGGACCGTCGAAATGACTCGAAACGATACAGCGTTGAATTGGTTAACGGTAGCTAGTACGGTAGCCGCGTCGTGATTGCGGTCCTTGTCCCGGCGGGACCAGATGGCGCCGAGGCACTGGTGGGGCACGAGCTTCTTGAACAGTTCCATGTCCATGCGCGTGAGCTGCTCGGCGAAGTGCCGGTGCGGCACGTGCGGCAGGCGGTAGGCGCTGGTGTGGTGCGCCGCCACGCGCATGCCCGCCGCCAGGCACAGCCCGCCCGCGCCGCACCCGCCATTGCGCTCTGCACTGAATACAGCTAACTTCTGTAATACCTGCAAATGATCACACCCAAGATTGGCACAGGAATACAAAATTATTAATGTATCAACTAACTGTTTTGTTCAGTATTACAAGAGCTTTCAAGGCATACCTTCGTGTGTAGTTCCGTCCCAGGTAGATGAACCTGTGTGAAGGCGAGTAGCTGTTGCAGTGCGGGGTGGTGCGGGACCTGTCGGAAGTCTTCCGGGTACGTGTCCAACCACACGTGGAGGCACGCTACCAGAGTCCTAAAACATTTTATGTTACAACATATTTGGCCCATGAAAGTCATCTTGCGAAGAACTACTTCTTTGAAAATAATTTAAGTACTAAGATTATATCTGCATTTCATAACAAAACGCCGGGTGTAAAAAGACGCTTAAAGAAGCCGAGAGTCACTAGTTCTTCCCGTCATCGTGATTTTATGTAGGTATACCATACCATACTTGGTTACAGAGATATTTAATGTCAATAATTCAATTTGTTTTTAAGTGATTTTACGAAAACTTGTTAAATGTTATATTAACTTATCCTTAAACACCCCCACGATCCCTTTACCGTTGTAACACCCCTAAGGACAATGTTTTGCGTGCGTTACATTGCGCATCAACCCTGATGAGGAAGTGGTTATGAGGAAGCGGATGCGGATGAGGAACTATTAGAAATACGATTACGAATTTAAATAAAAGAAAGATTGCGAATTGGCCCTTTAATATTAAAAAAAAAACAATTTAATAGTCAAAATTCACAGGTTTAATTTAGTGAAAAGTGGTGCGACTTGACTTTCTTCATCGTCACTGTTAGGACCTGATGAGGCCAGCATCTCAGATAACATTGATTGTAAAAATCTGCCTGAAGAATAGTTAGCTCCAGAACTCGTTGATGGTGGGCTCTCGGTTTCGGCATGATGAATGTTTTGAATAACATCATGTCTAATTGACTGTATTTGTGCGCCATGGCCTTGTTGACATAAAGAAATCAGTTCGGATTCAATTCTTTCTTTAGTGATCTCATTGAAAAACTTAGTTTTATATGTTGGATCTAAATAGGTAGCGATTGTGTAAATTTTATTATTAGGAAGTTCACCAAAGCGATTGGTAATTTCTTCTTCCTCATAAATTCCTCTTAATGAATGAGGAAGCGGAAGAGTAAGAAGAATATTTTATGCCTAATTTTGGGGATATGGAAGAGGATGAGGAATCGTTAAAAAATGAGGAACTTCCGCATTATCAGGATGAGGAAGAGGAATCCTCATCAACCCTATTGCGCACTACCGTAAACAGCCAATTTTCACACCAAACATTAAAGTCGTTTCCCAGCAATTATTTTTGCACAAAGCTACTTAATTTGATGCACAGAATACGTAGATGACGGCTTCATAATGGGTCGTTTTACACCCTGTATTTATGTAACTAACACCAATTTCAAAACAAGTGAAGTGGTTTTAGTATTTCTATCTTTGACCATACTTACTTTCGGTGTTGCAGCGACGTGTCGACTGCTGTTTGATGCACGTCCTCCGCAGCCAATGCTTCATATCGTCGCAGGAGGAGGTCTAGCACTCGGCTGCACTCCGCGAACGAACTGAAAACGTTAACCATAACTATATAAATAAAAACGAACTAGGTACCTACATATCTACCTCTGCAGCGCTGTCACGAAAAAACTCGGTGAATGTGAAAATAACTCTATATATTTTGTCTTTCTGTTAACGGTCCACACGGCAAACACGAGGAATGTCCGAAAATAAATCTGAAGATGGGATATTAATTCGAATTTCTATTCAGACGGTACTCATTTATTCGTCACACGCACCCTGGGTACCTAGTTAGTCAGCCTCAAAACCGACTTTGTCTGTTGCCGACTTAAGAAAATAATAATCACTACTAATTCTATAACTCACCGATATGTAGCTAGGAACACGTTGACGTATGTGGACTCGAGTTCACCATCGTCGGTGGCGAGCGCCTCCACCAGTCGCTCGACGGTGCCCGCCTTTACGAAGCGCACGCGCACCGTCTCCCATTCCAGATGGGAGATCTCGTCATCTGACTCCTGGAAACAACATGATGTAAATTACATTAGTGACAACATCACACCGACCCAACAACGGGCCACGGGGCCGCTTCTGTACTTCAGCCTGCTAAGAGTCTGTTACAAATGAAATGGAAATAAATGGTGGTTGGTAGTGGTTTAGAGGTATGATGATCACGTCGGGGTCACCAATTTAGAGGCATAAGGAACAGGGTGTAAAGTTCACTCATCCTCTATTAAAAAAAATGGAGGATCCTCCGACCATCTGCCCAACGATTGATGTCGGGGAATTTATATATATGCTGTTCGTGCTGTAAACTCTAATTGCGCGATGCAGGATTTTTGTGACGTCAGGGTTTTGTGTGACGTCAGGTCTTTGATGCGTAGTTCGCATGGGGCGATGTAGATGCCGCCACAGTGGTAGTGCTCATTTTCAACAGGCCTTTTGAGTTTTGCCACACTTTACTTACGGAAAGATATGGGTGACCTTTTCTCTCCTGGGAACCATATACGTACAAATAAATAATAAGTAATCAAGTTTACTTTTGATTCATAGTAGGACTTAATATGTTTTTCTATTAATTAAAAAAAAAAACTATGTTATGGTTTCTGTCTATGTGCTTTCAGTCGTATATGTATTTAATAAAGAATGCCTAAATCTGAAATGTTTTTGTAAAAAAGGATAAACCGCAGGTACATCGCCGTCATAGCAATGTCCCAATGAGAAACAAGATCCAGTTTACAAGTCAATATGACTCAACCGTGGTTGTGGTTTTTTAACAAAATGAGGAAAATAAGTCTCCAAGTAAGGAGAGTATGCGTATGCGACTCTTTTGTGTCATTCACAAAGCTCCTGCGATACACGCGCAACAACACTGAATTTAGTAGATACGGTACCTTAATAACCTTTTTTATTTTTATACAACCTTGCGACAGTTTTGCCATCACAATATCAAACGTAAGTTATATGTTATCCCCCAAACCCAAGTGAGATGAAATATATTTTTTACTTTTAAGAGTGCTTATCCTAGTAGTTGGTAACTTCGCAAATAGCTGTCAAATATTTACCAGTTTTGATTAATTAGGCAGTATGGAAATATGAAATTTAGCTAACTAAATAACTAAAATATTGATTATGAAATGCAATAATTAATATCGTAACCCCGAATATTTAGTTTTAGATGGAAAAAAAGCTTAAGAAAGTTTCCAAATGCCTTTTATACACCAAAAACGGTTACAACATCAAATTCAGTATTATAATTTCAATTCATTATTAATATTCTAGTTATCCACATAACATATTTCACACATAACATAACATCACGCCTGTAATCCCCGAAGGGTTAGGCAGAGGTGTGCCTATAGTACATCCACATTTCACCAGTTCTGAGCTAAGTCCCACGTAATAGAGGCGAGCCTATTGCCACCAACTGGGCACAAATCTAGACTCCAGGTTTCTACTGAGAAATTCTAGATGGAAAAACCCAATAACACTGCCCGACCCGGGAATCGAACCCAGGACCTCATGCTCAGCAGCAGCGCTTGCGACCACTAGACCAACGAGGCAGTTCATAATTCCATAGTAACATTGCCAAATTAATCAAAACAACGAAATATTTGACATCTATTAGTGACGTTTCCCACTTTCAGAATAAACGGTCTCTTGTTGACAAACTTGGCTTGCAATGTCGTTCGCTGAATCAATTTGACTCTTGATACATTTGTAGAGCCTGAAAATCTCATTAAAATCAAGTAAAGGATATATATATCCTTTACTTGATTTACTTTACTTTTACTTTACTTGATACAGATATATATATCTGTATCAATTATATAGCTATTAAGTACCTTAATAAGTAATTTGACATAAAGGCACAAGCAAAACCAACATAGTATTTTCCTTTAAAAAAATATTCTATGAACTTTCCTCCAAGTATTTAGTACGTAAAATAAATAAATAACCTAGTAAATAATAAAACTAACCTAATAAATAATAAAACCCTCAACCAAACTGAATTCAATGCAAGTTTAAACGGTGCGGGAAGAGCCTTTTGCGAGAACCCTACTGAATAAGTAGTTAAGAAAGCTATTTGAACACAGAACAAAACCAGCTTCAGACATAATAACACACCGTATCAAGTAACTATGTACACGTACATATGTAATTTTATGCAATTTAGTCGTCAAGGTATTGTGAGATCAGCGAACAAAACTAAAGCTAATAATGACTGCGGGTTCCCACATCTCACACTACTATTATACTCTTGTGTTTCGCTCATTGTATCCGAATAATGTTAATGTGTATATTGTCTTTAGATTTTCTCTGTGCTGAGGATAATAATGGACCTATATTGGATTAATAGGTATAGTTCGATTCAAACTTAATGGCGGCTCGGAAGTTAGCTACTCGCTGCGCTGAACTCCACCTCTCACTCCCGCTGACACATGAATTCATTACTGCGCAGTGACTCGCCTCATGTTCCGAGCCGCCATTAATGTTTAATCGGGCTGTATCTACAGGTATCTATTGTACTTTCGAATGCGGACTTCGCCACTGACTTATGTTTTATCTAATTATGTAGGTACTTACACCCAATATATTTCAGCGTTCCTATTGGACTAAGTAAACGGATTCTTACATCAATGAGATTTTCGACATTACTTTTACTTATGTCAGTTAATGAAGTATTTTTTCCCAGAAGTCTCTAAGTAAGCAAAATGGACTATGGAATGAGTAATTAAGTATAATGAAAGAAAAACATTTTGTCGTTCATTCATTCCACCATTGTTTTCTTAATACTTTTTGTTGGCGACTGGCTGTGATTCGACCTTTTTATACAATTTAATGTCATATTTTAAAAATATAGTTTTTTGTTTTTTGTTACGTCTGAGTAGCCGGCGGGTTTCGTTTTGGTTTCATAATAATTGCCTTGTCGCCTTGTCAATATTTTAATAAATTTATAATATTGCTAATATACGTGTTTCTATCATTTCATTTATACAGTCCACTAATTCAATCCAATCCACTCGCTATCATTTTTGGTCCATTCTCGCCGTAAGTACTTATAACATTCATTATAATTACATCTGTCAAAATTTTTCAACGTACTGATTTATAGTTTTTGCTTTCATTTCGTAAACACTTCACTCATTATTCACGTAAATTTCACACCATGGTGGAAACACGTAGCAAGACAAAGGCAGACCTGACGGCTACGGGATTCGGACGGGTGCAACATTCACCGCGCGGCACCCGGCCGGTTTCAGCCACAACAACCGAAGGCGCTTCGGCATTGCCTGATAGTGCGGGCATACAACAGGTGGGCACCGTTCTCCCTAGCGAGGCACAACCTGGTCCCGCTTCGGAACGCCCAGATGCTCGCGCTAGCACACATAACAAGGCGAATGTCAATGCGCCAACTAAAAGCACTTCTAGTGTCCACAGCGGAATATCGCGCAGTAAGGCCACTCGCCACTCTTCTTCGGCGACCGTCCGCGCACAGAAGCTGTCTCTTGAAGCAGTCGCGAAGCGGCGCCAAGTAGAGCGCGAACGTCAACAGGCTGAACGCGAGCGCGAGCGCGAACGTCAACAGGCTGAACGCGAGCTCGAGCTCGCTCGCCTCGAGGCCGAGGCAGAGCAGGCCGAACTGCAAGCGAACATCGCCGCCCTGGAAGCTTCAGATAAGTCAGACAAATCTCATAGATCTTGTTTTTCTAGCCGTGTCTCTGAAAAGCGCACTGAAAGTTGGGTTTTAGAACAAAACGTAAACATGACCACGGCAACACATAAAAACATGCCTGGTGAGGCTCCGACTGTCACCCTGGGTAACCCACAAGGACATCAGTCACAGCCGGTCACCCTCACCAACACGGCACCGTTTTTCGTGCCCGACGTCAACCATAGAACCCTTTCTAAGCCCACATACGAGTATGCACCTTACGAAAATAACTACAACAACATGGCACATCAATCGCTACAATCTGAACGCTCCTCAGACCCTATAACCAAACTCGCACAAGCGATTAACTCTCTTTCGAACAGACCAAAGAAACCCGAACTTGTCACATTCTCGGGTGATGTCGGTCAATGGATGGCTTTCAAGAGCAGTTACGAAAGAACTAAGTCAAATTTTTCCCCTTCAGAGAACTTAGAACGTCTGAACAACGCCGTACGCGGTCCAGCGTACCAGTCCATCGCGTCACTACTGTGGATGTCCGGCGACCCCGGCGATATCATGAAGGCTCTGGAGCAAACGTACGCACGACCGGAATTGCTGGTAGCCCGCGAGGTCACCGAGCTGCGTAACAGTCCCAAGCTAAGTTCCCCCGAACATTTAAATAGTTTAGCGAACAAACTACGTAATTTTGTTACGACGCTTAAGCTTCTGAAACAAAATGAGTATCTGTGTTCACCAGAGCTTTTTCAGTGCATTTTAATTAAACTGAGCGATCACACCAGAGCTCGGTTTACAGATTTTGCCTCTGCTTACGCACCTGAAGGACAATCACTCACAAAAATTGAATTATTGTCACGCTTTCTTTTGACCGAAGCTGACAAACAATTAAAATACAATTTTGTTTCTGATAGTACTGTTAAGGCAACGACTGCAGCACAGTCCTCTAAACAACCGCGAAAGGAAACCATACACGCTACGCTGTCAAGCGATAAAACTCCCGAGTATTGTATATATTGCAAAGAAAGGCCACACAACATTCAAACTTGTAAGAGTTTCTTAGTTTTGAAACTCGACGACAGGTGGCGATGGGTACGTGAAAACAAAGTGTGCTATCGCTGCCTTAAGTCGAATCCGCACACATGGAACAACTGCCGCGCGAAATACTGTGGAGTTGACGGATGTTCGAGACGTCATAACGCACTCCTTCACGGCACGGGAACCTCCAATGCTAAAATTAGCGCGGCACCCTGCGGACAGTGCAATAATACACAAGTATCTCCAGCTAAAACTACCGACCCTACCCACATGGACGGTACCGACAGCAAAACCGAGTCTACTGTTAAGATCACGAACACATCTGATTTTCTCATTAACGCAACAGGGTCTCTGCCGTCGACGTCACGTCCCCGCGGTCTGCTGAAAGTAGTGCCGATTGTACTCGAGGGTCCCGACGGCGAGTTCGAGACGACAGCACTACTTGACGAGGGCAGTACGGCAACATTGATTGACGGAGAGGTGATAGAACGCATCGGTGCGAAACCCACGTCTCAAGAGCGTCTTCACATTGAAGGTGTCAGTGGTATGACCAAGGAAGTGGAAGTAAGCTATGTAGACTTTCATATTCGTGGACGTAACCGAACCGATCGTTACCTAGTGAAACATGCGCGGGCGATTAAACCATTAGGGCTTCGCGTACAAAATCATAACTTGGTAAACTACTTGGATTATAGTCATCTGGCAGACTTATCTGACGAACTTTCTTACGCCGATACTCCCCCAACTGTCCTCATCGGCGCGCCAGATTGGCACCTATCCTTGAGCCGTGAAGTACGTTGCGGAAAGAAAAACGAGCCCGTTGCCTCTAAAACTTTATTAGGTTGGGTACTTCATGGCGCACTTTCCGTTTCGTCCAAGCCACTTGAGTTCGTACATCACATTTCGGAAGATTTAGATGCCCTCATTAAAACACAATACGACATTGACGCTTTGGGTATTGTGAAAAGTGCTCCTCGCCTAAACGACGACGATAAACGAGCCACAGATATAATAGAATCTTCGGCTCGTCAACTCGACAATGGCCATTTTGAGGTGGGTCTACCCTGGAAACAAGATTTACCGGAAGTTATACCTGATAGTTATCCACAGGCACTATCCCGCTTTAAGGCCCTCGAACGTCAAATGGCAAAGGACCCAACGTTTGCCGCTGCTTTTCACCAATTTATAGACGAAGTTATCAGCAAGGGATATGCCGAAGAGTGCGATCCACAGACGTACCATCAGCGGATTACACCAAATACATCGTGCATCAACCCAGACGGATCTATTCGCTGGTACCTTCCTATCTTCGGCGTCCTACACCCACAAAAAAAGAAGCTGAGAGCCGTCCATGACGCTGCTGCGGTCACGAAAGGTATAAGCCTCAACACTCTATTACTACAAGGCCCCGATTTATTGTCACCCCTTCTCGACATTTTATTCCGGTTTAGGGAAGGCGAAATCGCCTTAAACGGGGACATCAAAGAAATGTTCCCACAAGTTAAAATCACTCCACGAGATAGGGATGCCCAACGCTTTCTCTGGCGCGGGAAGGACGGCAACCTCAAAGAGTACAGAATGTCCTCTATGATATTTGGCGCAGTCTCATCACCATTTATCGCGCTCTATATCAAAAACAAAAATGCCAAAATAATGGAAGCAGAGTTCCCCAATGCCTGTAAGGCAATTATAGAAGACCATTATATGGACGATTATCTCGGAAGCCACTCCAACATTGACGACGCGGCTCAACTAGTTACTGAGATAGTCACTGTCCATAAGGCTGGCGGGTTCGAAATGCGTGCGTGGGTGTCAAATCGCCCAGAAGCTCTCTCACTTGTTCCTAAAGAACTTAGAAGCGACGCTATTTCTGACGTTATGCTGCCACCTAGCACTGAGGTTGGCGTCTTAGGTGTTAAATGGGACCCACGGCAAGACTCGTTAGGCTTTCGTACCTTACCCCAGATACCCACTGAAACTTTAACCAAACGCAGTCTATTATCAAACGTTATGAAGGTTTACGATCCTCTCGGTTTTTTGATGCCAGTCATTATCTGGGGCCGTATCTTAATTCAAAGACTGTGGCGCGCAGGTATTGGTTGGGATACGCCACTTCCCGAGGCGTATGTTAGTGAATGCGAGGACTGGTTTACACAATTACAGGTTGCGGCCAGCATAAAAATTCCTCGCTGGTACATGAATAGGTCAGATATCGTAGACGTTCAGCTGCACCTGGTAGCCGACGGCGGCGAGCAAGCTTTTGCCTGTGTTGCTTACTGGCGTTTTACTTACAGCGATAGCACCGTGTCCACGGCTCTCATCGGAAGCAAGGCACGCGTCTCGCCTCTCAAACCGGTTTCGATTCCTCGCTTAGAATTACAAGCCGCGCTAATCGCCTCGCGGTATGCACAAACGATTTTGCAAGCTCATCGTTTTCAGCCCTCCGAGACTATTTTTTGGACTGATTCAACCACAGTCCTTAAGTGGATTCGGAGCGATGCTCGCGCATTCAAAGCATTTGTGGCACACAGGTTGGGAGAGATACTGGAGACCTCTAACCCGTCCAATTGGAGGTGGATCCCTACCTCTCTCAACGTCGCTGATGACGCAACAAAACCAAAAAAAAATAATTTCACCGCATGTCATCGGTGGTTTACCGGGCCGTCGTTTCTTCTTGAACCACCATGCACGTGGCCTACCGAGCACGACACTGACGTGGAAGAGAGTTCACTAGATCCTGAATTAAAATCAGACCTAGTGGTTCTGCTCCTCGACAGCCCGTCATCGGACTTACTCCCTGACCCGTCGCGTTTTAGTTCTTGGCTGCGTCTCCTTCGCACAACCGCCCGCGTTCTCCAGGGCGCACGAACATTCCGGCTTAAACTGTCTCGGCCTATAACTCCAAATTCTAAATTGTATACAGACGGTACCACATCTCCCTATCAACTTCACGCTGCGGACATCGTAGAAGCCGAGAAGATGGTACTCCAACAAGCTCAGGCAGAGAGTTTTCCCGAGGAGCTAACAGCTTTAAAATCCTTAAAGCCAGTGCCCAGAAACAGCCGAATAGCGAAACTCGCACCAACACTCGATTTAGACGGCTTGTTGAGACTAGACACACGGATAAGTTCTGCACCGGGAGTTAGCGAAACCGCGAAGTCCCCGATTATCCTCGACGGCCGCAACCATGCTGTACGACTACTCATCCTTTATGAACACAACAGAGCGTCGCATCACTTCAACGAACTAGTGCTGAACGAACTCCGACAGAAATATTGGATACTTAGAGCACGAGACAGCATCCGTAGCGTAGCACACGCCTGTTTACAATGCCGAAGGTGGAAAACCCAACCAACTCAACCCCAGATCGGCAACCTACCCCTTGAAAGACTCGACCATCACAAAAGGCCCTTCACACACGTTGGCCTCGACTATTTTGGCCCTATTATGATAAAAATATATCGTCGCCAAGAGAAGAGGTATGTCGCATTATACACATGCTTAGTGACTAGAGCGCTTCACTTAGAATTGGTCACTTCACTATCATCAGACGCCGCCATAATGAGCCTGAGACGCTTTATTGCTCGCAGAGGAGCACCTACAACTATTTTCTCGGACAACGGCACAAACTTCATTGGGGCCTCCCGCGAGCTACGCGGCCTACGTGACGAATTGGTACAGGAATACGCCACCAATCACAAAATCGAATGGCGCTTCATTCCGCCCGCTTCTCCATTCATGGGCGGTGCGTGGGAAAGGCTCGTGCGAACCGTAAAAACAGCACTGAAATCCTGCCTCACCAAACAACCGCTCAAGGAAGACGTGCTGGCGACGCTCTTGATGGAGGCAGAAGCCATTGTAAACTCACGGCCGTTGACCTATGTTTCTACATCTCCCGACTCACCAGAAGCAATAACGCCATTTCATTTTATTCTTGGCACATCTTCTGTCGTGCCATGGACTTCAACACTCACGGAAGCAGACCTGCTGAGAAGGTGCGACTGGCGTAGAACTTTGCGACTCGCTGATAAATTCTGGGAACGATGGGTGCGCGAGTATCTGCCGACGCTCCGACCAAGAGGCCTCCCCACTAGCAACACAACAAATCTGAGTGAGGGGGATGTGGTGCTGATCGCAGACCCTACCCTTCCTCGTGGTTTATGGCCCCTAGGAAGGATAGAGAAGGTGTATATAGGATTCGACGGAGCGGTCCGCGTAGCAGACGTCCGTACCAAGGGCGGCCTCCTGCGCCGACCGGCCCGAAAACTTGTATTAATAGAAGCCGAACCCCAATCAGTCTCCACCGGCTGTTAGTGTTCCACTGGGGCTCCGGTATGTTGGCGACTGGCTGTGATTCGACCTTTTTATACAATTTAATGTCATATTTTAAAAATATAGTTTTTTGTTTTTTGTTACGTCTGAGTAGCCGGCGGGTTTCGTTTTGGTTTCATAATAATTGCCTTGTCGCCTTGTCAATATTTTAATAAATTTATAATATTGCTAATATACGTGTTTCTATCATTTCATTTATACAGTCCACTAATTCAATCCAATCCACTCGCTATCACTTTTCGTGTAAACGCATTAATTCTTATCTCAAGTAACGATTATAAATAATTTCGTAATAATTCGCAAGCATACGACGACCTCTTGGGAATGTGAGCAGGAGGATAAGTACCGAATGGCAACAGTGTAAATGATTCATGATATTTACACTGCATGCCAGTTTCTCTGTCATTGGATGTGTACAGTGCACTTTTGATTGCTATCTAAACGACATTGGAATAGCGTGGCCTCGTAGTGCTGAAAATCAATATGATTGCAAGGCGTAAAATTAAAGAATCGATGTAAATTTTTCACAGAATGTGTACTTACAAATAAAGTAAATAGTTATAGAGCCTCCGAGCCTCCTTTATCGAACGCCGAGAAGGAGCACAGGGGTGGAGATGGACCTGGCCACGCGCGAGGCCAACGATCTCTTTCAAAAAGGGAATGACGCCATGGAAGCCGCGGGCAACATGAAAAGGGAGTGCAGGCCACAGCCCACGAGTGTCTTCAGGGCCTCTACGAGACAGCCCTGTCACTCGCTGACTCGAGAGCGCGTCACAAGTACAACCTCGAGAAGGAGAGCTCTCGACACGCCCAGGAGCTTGTGCGGGTCGAGAGAGCTCATACCCGAGACTTGATGACGCTGAAGGCAGAGCTCTCGCTGATGCGAACGGACGTCACGGACACCAGAAAAGAGGCGAAAGGGATCCGGGAACGGCATCAGGGACGTGAAAAGAGAGGTCACAACCGCGAGCCTAACAAACCAGAAGGAAGACGAGCGTACTAGGCAAGAATGTGCAAGAGCTCCGGGGATTCCAAAGTGGGATTCCATGGGAGCTGGCCTTTCACGTCTTGATAAAAACGGTCTCGAACCAGCTGGACGTGCTCCGAAAGTCTCTGCAAAGGCTTAAGGAAAACCTCTCCCAGCCCAGGACTATGCAGCCGGACCTTAGAAGCCCAGAGGTAGAGAAGGATCTGCTGACGACGTCGAAGTTCGAAGTGGAAATGACGAAAGTAGAAGCACAACTGCAGGCCATCGAAAACAGGCCTATAGTCTCCCCTCCACCACCACAACCACCACCAAACCTCACACCACACCTCAAACCGCTTACTGAAAGGCTGGAGATGGTCTCAGCAGACCTCCGCGAACTGCGCGATAAAGAACCGACGTTCCAGGCGCCGGTGGCACTAAATCTGGAAGCGGAACTAGCAGTCGGGGAAGTAAAAAAGACCCTCCAAGGGGGTAGCGGAACTGGGCAAAGCGGATAAGCCGCTTTCACAACAAAGCCCCAAAACCTTTGCCCAGGTCGCCAGCACACCCAAGCCCCCGAAACCACCCACCCAACCCAACCATACCCTTATCCCCAGCACGCAGGAGACAACGTGATTGAGAGGATCAGAACTGGTCTAGACCTCAAAACAAGCGGAGCCCAAGTTGACACAGTCCGGAAGGCGCGGAACCAGAAAGTGGTTCTGAGGTGCGCCAGTAAGTCGGACTTGAACATGATCAGATCATCATCATGATCTAGGTTCTTCTTATCAAGGTATCTTTTGTATAAGTCAATTTATTACAATCCAATTATGTGATATTCCAAAGTCGTGTGTAACTTATTGACTACTTATATAGGTATTTTTATTACAGATTTTTAGTGAGGTACGAGTATAAAATAGGAAAATACGTGCCTTCTATTGCTGATATCACTGAACATGTCATGTTTATGACAAAATTTTAGGTACAACATTTTAAAGACGTAATGTTTAGTTATAGTGAATTAAAATGATGAATGAATAATGAAATTCAAATACCTACTCAGCTGACACCGCCGCTTTGTTTGACGTACCTAAAAAAAGCGATCAAGTGTGTCTTCTCGAGTGCCTAGGTATTCGCTCAATCAGCGGTCAGCCTGCATTAATACCGCACTCGAAAAGCATTTTCCTCAAACTGAACGAATCATAATAGTTATAAGCAGAACTTCATTATTAACTAAAAACACGTTCAGTGCCGGGAGCCCTCCCGGAGGGTTCACCTAGTCGCATATGGGATGCCGAGAGCCACGGAGGGCTCATTTTAAATGTAGGTTTTTCTTAGCGAATACAGCATTATAAACCGTGAAAATAATTGTTTTATTTCAAAACATTTTTTTTTTCACGGTTACAAATTCACTAAAAATTTAAAAGGTTCGAGACTACGTAGAGCGACAAGACCCCCTGAAAACACAATTTTACTTCGTTTTTCAGTGTTTTATAACACGGTTCTAAACCTAATGCCGTTGACCGTCCGCGATTAACTTTAGCGCAAACGTAATGCGGGTTGCCGGCATTACCTTTGCGCTAAAGTGTACCGTAATGTCGGCAACCCTCCCGGAGGGTTCACTACCAATATGTATGGCGGTATGGCGTATGAGTTCAATGAAAAGTGAGTGGAGTCGAAAATGTTAATGATAAAGAATACATATCTTGTTGAAACTTTTCGCATATATTATATGATCATAGCTAACCCTACGTCGCCTTACAGACAATTTCAATAAGTTTTTCTCTAACTTGGATCTATTTGCTTTATCCGTTTGAAAAGATAGAAAAATATTGCTTGACACAATCAAAAAATTGTGTGAATAATGTAGAACCTTTAGTGTTCCTTGGTATCTGAAATTTATGTGTATCTTATTTTGTGTACATATCTATTCTGTCCTACCTTAACTTTATCAACATTTTCTTTGTCTTTTTGTGTATCTGTGGAGAACGTTGTTGGTTGCACATTTGTATAACTCCATAAATTATATTTACTTGTAATTTAAAATGTGTAATTGTTTGTTCTTCCGAATAAATAAAATAAAATAGTTGTGAGTACCTATTGCCTTCTAAGTACGAACTTGGAGCATATCAACGTAAACGTAGGTACTTTCCTAGTTTGTGTGCATGGTTCATGTGTTTTAATCGAGCTCGTGCATTTTAATCGTTGCCACATCGCTCTATATAGGTACCTGCAGATCGTGATAAACCATACATTACAGAGCGGACTAATTAAAAGATCCACGGTAATAAAGAATTAAAATTGTATGGTTCACGCCAAAATTACATTCAGTAATTGTCATGTAGGTACAACCTTGTACACCATTGTCGGTCATCCGGGAAGTTAACAGTATACAGTAAATATAAACATGAATATAACTCTGTCAGATTGTGACTGAATCTCGATGTTTTATAGCCACTTTGTGTTCTAGAAAATGTTATCACATACCTACCATAAATCGAAACTGTAACGTACTGCACAAATGAACACAATAAAAAAAATACTGACCGAGCTACCTCAGTCAGTATTACTAAAATCACAATTGTTTGGAGACATAAAAACAATACGAAGGTTACAGTTCACGGTACACAATAAAAGTCGTTACTAAAATTACTAACTGAATAACACTAATGTAATCAAAACCTAACTACGAAATTGAGTAATGAAGTAGAGCGAGCAAATATAATTAGTTTATCGACAACTTTTATAGTTTACCGTCTCATTATTATGTAAAAGCCTTGCAGTATTATAAGTAAATTGGAGCTAACTATTTCTAATGTAATTATCCTTTTTTCACGCTATGAAACCTGAAAGATCAACTCAAATTATAATATTCAAATGATTTTACATAATTATTTATGTATTTTGCGTTTTTACATGATCGATTTATTGATTACGTAAAATATTGTAGGTAGGTACTATTTGCTAACTGAAACTTGTCAAGTGATTCCTCATAGGTCATCAAGTCACGGTAGTGAATATGAAATAAGCATTCTTAATTATAATTACATTGTCTTAGTTACGTATATTGTGTAAATTTTCATTGTAACATGCAATCCTAATTAATATTCAAAACCTTTATGATTAAATAATTATGATTATTCACACCTAGAGACGTATACGCGTGATACAAAAGCATTGCGATGGTATATTTGATGTTACTGACATATCATCGTATTAAGGTGATGGAACTATTGGTGTTCATGCAACTTTAGATTCTGTACTAGTTATGCTACACCCTACAGCTTTGGTTGAACAGGACTATTTCTAAAGGACCATCTATTTTCTGGTAAGGGTAACCATAATTATACTTAGTAACATGTGTTAATATAACTCACACTATTAGAAGCACTCCGTGTCGGCCGGTGGTAGCGAACTTTCTTGAGGTAGACGGTGTAGATGGCGCCGTCGACGCGCTCCTCGCCCCACAACCGCCATGTCGGCTGCTGGAACACACCACCAACAGGTCAACATAATAGTTCAACACCAACATTTACTCAAATAACATTCGCTATGTAAAACACAGTTCTTTTCAGCCTACTTCGTCATGATGGTTCAAGTGAGAAAGATAACTAATTCCACTTATATTGTCTGCCTCGGCGAAGCTGAAGGTATCTCTAATGACACTAGTGATGAATGGCTAGAGTTCTTTAGAACCGAATATTTTGAGGTAGATGACATTATTTGTTTATCACGTCAAACGCATATGACACCTATTGACCGTATGCGTAGGAGCATATCTAATTACTTACAGCTTCAAGTTAAAGATTAGTCATAGTTATTAGCTAGATTACAACAACGTGTTTAATTGTAAAGATAAGGAACATTTAATAGTGTTGTTGACTGTAGGTAGGTATGTGTTGTTTGTAACACGACTGCTTACATAATCATCGTCTAGGTTACGAGCGAACAGCGCGGGCTCGGCCTTACTGACGCCGCAGATCCTCCACATGGCCCATGTCGGCGACGTCACGCGACGTCACCCCAGCTGAGCGCCTCCCGCATTACGCTCACTTTCACTACCGACTGCAAGCGCACCGCTACGATACATCCACATGCAAATCCAGTAATTCAATAATTGGATCAATCAGTGGCGAGAGGCGCGCGAGTATGCTAGCAGCGCGGACGTGCGTGACGCGGGAGAAATCGCAGCGGACGCGAACAGCGGCACACTTTGTCCACCTCGGCATCCGGCTCCAGAGCCGACACTACGCAACTTTTAATCGATTCACGTAATTAAGCTCCACTGTCACCTCTTAATCACTGGCACTCGGTAAATGATCCAAAACGAACTCTCCCTCGATAATAACAAGTTTTCTACTAATAAGTACTGCGTTACAGTCTAATAAACTGTGTAGGTAATTATCGTCACATTTTACTACGTTGATATTATGAAATCGTAAAATTTGCATATTACATGGACGTCGCATAACTTACACAATCTATCAAAAACTTTCACACATTTAATATTGAGAATGTTACCTACTGACTTCTACTGGATTTTGAAAATGAATTGCATAACTGTACGATACACGTAACCACCACAATCAATTATATAGAAATAATAATAAAAAGTTTGCAAAATATGTAATGTAGGTAATATAGAAGCGCTGGCGCTGCAGCGCGGGCGCACGACGACTGCTCTCTTCGTGGAGAGATCGCGTGAAAAACTCCGATAGAGCACGTCAATGACGCGCCCGCGCCCGGCCCGCCGCCGCCGCCCCTGTACCCAGGTGTTAGCTTCATAACACGACAACACGTGCCGCCACAATGTGTGAGTCGAATTAAACATTTAACCGTCTTATTACAAAAAACTAAATAAACCTGGCTTTAAACCTGTCTTATCAAGTCCAGGCTTATCTGCAGAACCATGGTCTAAATTTGTCCGTATTACAAAACTTTAAAAAACCGTGGATTTCTTAGTACCGTCATTTGAACCGTTGTTTTTATATCAACCACAGATTAATACAAATATTACTCATTCACCATGATATCATTCAATTGCAACGTTCCGTATGCTCAGAAAAGAAAACTTTTAGTTAATATAAACTAATGTTTAGGAGTGTTAAAAAAATTGAGATTATTATTTTGTATGGAACATTAGTTATTTCGTCGATTGCAGTTTTGTTTAGGTTTAAGCACATTACTTAATGTCGTATTAATTACTAAAAATACATCTTAGTACGTGTAACGAAACGTAAGATTCTCGCGCGATATATGAAACCATAACATTAAACAAAACCATCGCAAGTTGAACAAAGTTCATTTAGCTTTGGAATTTTTAAGTTATCGAAGTCTCTAATAGAACAATTTTCTCTTTGTTGATAGTATGTATGTAGTGTTCTTTAGTAATTTTAATATTATATTGTGATGTACCAACATCGCATGAAGAATCGCATGTGACTAAAAGAGTGATGAATATAAATGTTGAAGGATGGAGAGGGAGAGGAAGACCAAAGAAACGATGGATGGATTGTGTGAGGAGTGATATGAAGGAAAAAGGTGTAGATGATTGCGTGACGGTTGACAGGGGAGAATGGAAGAAGAAAACGTGTTGCGCCGACCCCAAGTAACATGGGATAAGGGCAGGAAGATGATGATTGTGATGTACCAACAAAATAAATCCGAACTGAGAATTGGAGTTCCGAGGAAAAAGTAAGTAATCATAAATTAGGTACTTCGATGAACTTGAAATCCGTCTTTAATTGATTTATATCCCAAATTTTAAATGTTTTATGATATACTACGCGAGATGATTGCACAATCACGCCACATTATATCCTCAATATCAATGAAATCGACCATTTTTGGGTAAAAACAACACAACACAATGAAAAAGATGCTTTAACTTAAAAAGAAACTTGGACAGATACGATTTAGACCACTGTTTGATCGTTTAAACTAGGGGCCGCCGAGGTTTAGGGTTAGACCATGAAATGGTCTATGGTTTTTCGAAAAACCACGTTTTGTAATATCATTTTTGTTTAAACCGTAGTTTATAGAGGTTTAAACCTGGGTTTTCAGTTAAACCGCTTTTTGTAATAAGACGGATAAGCAACATGACCGCTCGTTGTTATAATCCTATTAGCTCAAACACATTACTCGCACATCTAATAGGTTTACCTACAAATAACTTTCAGTACCTAATTGCTTATGAAATATTCCTGTACACATTGAGGACAACCTGTAGTGCACACAATACTGCAGTATTCTGCGTGCTGTACGCTTCAACAGCCGGTCTATTCTGTAATAATCTCACGGTGAAAACTTAGGTGAAGTGAGCTCGAAGTGAGCTGTCATTCCACCTGCTGCTAGGAACTGACAGCCCACTCCGAGCTCACTTCACCTAAGTTTTCACGGTGAGGTGGTTACAGAATAGCAATGCAGGTTTTAACATTATCACAGGCTTAGAATTACGGTCTCTTCAGCAATAGAGTACACCGCCTACAGATGGGGTTAATGTTTGCGGAAATAGCTGATTGTGCGCTTCCCCTTGAGTTCGTACATTGCTTTAAATTCACACGCTAAAGTTTCAGCCTTTACTTGCCTATGTTGTATACGCTGAAGTTGTAACAAAACGCAATTTCTTTCCCTCTCGACATTTACGACATGATCTATAAATTGTAATAGATATCCATTACCTAACCACATAATACTGAACAGAACCTTTCAGAATAAGTACCCACACATCTGTCTCACAGACACAAGAAACTGTATAAGCACAGACATTTAGACAATGTGGTCAATTGGACCCGCGGGTCCAGTAGCGAGCGGGTCCAGTTCATCGAAGACTCAAGAAGCAGAGTGAGTTTTGATAGAGTATTTTCTTAAAGTTTTTTTTTTCAATTAACGGCAAGATAGTGCATCTATTATAACACTTATACATCTTATTGTTGCATTGTTGTTAATTAGACTGTCGATTTATTGAAATTCGATATTATGTATAATGTAGATTATGTACTTATTATGTAAAACGTTGGCACGCCTAAATAAGTTCCTGAAATAATTATATCTGGGCCACAAAACCACAAAGATTACAATTGATTCTAGAACCTAAGGCCCTTTTCAGAATTAGTAACGATTTGGAGGCTTATTCCGATCGGATCCCACAATCCGATCCCGCTTTGTAGAATTTGTTAGGAATGTGGATAAAAATAACATTTTATTTCGATGAGATCCCATTTTGTGGAATTTGTTAGGAGTGGGGATAGTTTGTTTTACTGTTTACACAGTTTTACTATTTAATAAACTCTGTAGAGAGGTATTTTTCACATCTTTCAGGAAAAACTATTACGAAAATATTTTCCGAGCATAAAAATATAAATTATACTCAATTACAAACAAAGAAAGAATAGTTACCGCTACGCATACCATTGATGCCGCCAAGCCTAATTCTAAAATCAACATTTACCTGTAGATAACATTTCTTTTAAACTGTTTACGAGCAAACATTAGCGTAGTTTAGGAAAGGTAAATAAGTTTTATCGCAAGTACTGGTCGAAATGAGTCGTAAGTCGTGAAGCGACATGCTCGCGCGCACCCAATGAAGCGATTAATAACTTGCCTGCTCAACTACGAAGTCGTTGCGATCAATTGAAAATTGAAATGAACACCTAACTAAATAATGACTACACATTATGTTGTAACACATACTGCACACATCACGAGCGATGTAACTAGAGTATACGTTACCAAGGTAGTTTGCCTACATTGCCATTTCGTCAATGTATACTTACAGGTACGACTAATAGCAATGTTTGAAAATTTACAATGCCTTAGGGCTCCCGTAGACAGACGCGACGCTACTCTAGTGGAACAATTTCTATGAAAACTTCACGGAAATTGTTCTACCTGTGTCGCGTCGCGCTTGTCTGTGGGAGCCAAAATTCAAAATTCAAAATTCAAAATATTTTATTTCACATAAACCTACATGGGCACTTATGAAACGTCAGAAGCTAGGTGCACGGTTCCAATTGGTCGTTTCCTATGGAGAAGAGCCGGCAAGAAACTCCACGGTTACTCTTTTAAAAATAATTGGTTTTTACAATATTTTCAAATAACAGTGTTATTAGGTATGGGAGGACAGTGTAGGTCTTTCAACAGGTACCAGGTACTTAACAAAATAATTATGGTCAGCAAATCCACTAAGCCTACAGCGTTCTCACATTCACAAAATAGAAAATAATCTATATAAAAATAAATAAATTATTAAAAATAAAAAAGTATTAAAAACGAAATGACGTGATTGATATTACAATTCTGAATAATTATCATGATCACAAAAGCCACTAATAAAGATTTAAAGTTAAATTGTAGGTATATTATAATGTCAAATAATAGCGTGATTTAAATGTCAAGGAAGAATGTAAAAATAAAAATGTAAAAATATATATATATATAAACATGGTAATTTGGGAGCAGTTAATAGACTTATACAATTTGCCGTTAATGAGCTACCAGGGAAGCCACATGTGCAGAAGGAATTATTGCCAAACTTCCTTGTCTTCAACGTAGTCTTTAATTTTATAATATGCATTCTTGATAAGAACGCGTTTAATGTGGGTTTTGAACTTCCCATCGCTAAGTTCTGTAACCGACTTAGGCAACTTGTTATAAAAGCGGATACTGTTTATAAGAAATGACTTGCTTGTTTTAGTTAATCTAAATTTGGGTATCAAAATTTCATGTCTACTACGTGTATTTATATTATGGAAATCGCTTCTTATTTTGAAAAGTCCTAAGTTTTTGCGAACATACAAAATACTTTCTAAGATATAAAGAGAAGGCAGAGTCAGTATATCTATTTCTTTGAATTTGTTTCGAAGGGATTCGCGAGGACCCATTTTATAGATAGCGCGGATTGCTCTCTTTTGTAAGATGAAAATTGAATCTACGTCAGCTGCCGATCCCCACAGCAGAATGGCATAAGACATAATACTGTGGAAATAAGCAAAGTATACTAACCTAGCTGTGGCTATATCAGTCAACTGCCTTATTTTTCTTACTGCATATGCAGCTGAACTTAATCTACCTGAAAGAGTTCTAATGTGGGCGCCCCATTGCAATTTTTAATCTAAAGTAATTCCCAAAAATATAGTTTCCGTTATTGCATCTAGTTGTTTGCCATCAAGTTTTAGATTTAGACCAACTTGAGGTACATTTGGTAATGAGAATCTAATACATTTAGTTTTGTTCGCATTCAGTATAAGATTATTAGCTGCGAACCATTTCGAAAGAACAGCTAGACTATCGTTGACATGTAAAACATCTGTATCTTTTCTATCTATTTTAAAAATTAGAGAAGTATCGTCAGCAAATAGAATTATATCCGATAAGTTAGCCATCATATAAGGAAGGTCATTTATATAGACTAGAAATAAAAAAGGGCCAAGAATTGAACCTTGAGGCACGCCCATTTTAACTAGAGACCCTGAGGACGTCGCCCCATTAACGTTTACTTTTTGTTGCCTGTTTGATAGATAAGAAAGAACAAGGTCAGCAGCTTGTCCACGAATTCCGTAGTGGTGTAATTTACAGATCAGTGTAGTATGGTCAACGCAGTCAAACGCTTTTGAGAGGTCACAGAAAATGCCAATTGCATCCCGGGAATTCTCCCAGGATTCCAAAATGTGACTGATGAGTTTTACTCCAGCGTCAGTTGTCGACCTACCTTTCGTGAAACCAAACTGGTGACTATGTAAAATCCCATTTGAATTAAAATGTGACAGCATCTGGTCCAGCATGATTTTTTCATATATTTTACTCAATGCTGGTAACACAGATATAGGTCTATAATTAGAGGGATCACTCTTACTACCCGATTTGAAAATTGGTACTACTTTACTATGTTTCATTAAATCAGGAAACGTACCGCTATCTAAACATTGATTAAATATGCCTGTTAGAACAGGGGCAATTGTGTCAATGATATCTCCAAGAACCTTAACGGAAATGCCCCATAAGTCTTCAGTGTTTTTTATGTTAAGACTTTTGAATGCTTTTTCAATTGTGACAATAGAAATAGGCTTGAATTCAAAACTTGGAATGTCCTTACTGAAGTTTTCTTTTAGAAGAGATTCAGCTAGTATAGATGATGAGGAGAGAGATTTCGTAACTTCTATTGGGATGTTGGTAAAGAAATTTTCTAGTGTCTCAGCAACTTTTAACTTATCTGAAATGGTTTCATTATCAATTTTTAAAGACACTTCATTCTGTTCTCGCTGTTTCGTGTTTCCAGTTTCTTTGTTAATTATCTGCCACACAGCTTTTATTTTATTATTAGAAATACTAATTTTGTTACTTAATAATTTTGATTTAGCTTGGGCGCAGACTCTTTTAAATATCTTTGAATAGTTTCTTACATAATTAGGTTAATTAGGGTAGGGAGCCTTTAGGTTTCAGAATACTTCAGCTTACAGTATACTAATAATACTTCAGCTACAGTAAGGTACTGTCCTCAACCGAGTCCTACGAGGGCCAGTTTCCCAAACACGCGAAGGTGTGATAAGCTCCACTTATGCTACCCACTTACTACGCAGAGTCAGCTACACCGTTTATCCAAGATAATTTACGTGTACCTATATTTACTCGAAAATTGAAGATAACATTTGTGCAGTGCAGCAAAATTAAGGTTATTTAGCACCTGTGAAAGACAATTACGACTGTAATATAATTCCAAAACATAGTTACATGATATGTCCAAATTGTGCGGTTTCACGAGAGTTGACAACGCGCCAGCAGCCCAGTCGGCGCCGGCTGACCTCGCGTGACCTTTATACTACGTACTACTATTTTGATGGTTTTCTCCTGAATAAACAATTTTCCAAGATGGCTCCTTTCAAACATAAACTGACGTTCCTACTAAATTAAATTGAGTCTCCGTGAGAAAAGTAAAGAAACTCTTGTTGAAATTCAGTGATGGCCAAATTAATAACATGATATTGATCGCACAGATTCTTTTGATCTATTGAGTCAGCAATATGCAGCCGCTGGGATCTTTACATAGGTTTTAGTTGATTAAATAAGAACTGAATCTCGGATAGCAAACTTACGACAAACAAGGACGTAGGTATTTATCGATCAATTCTTCGAAGAACGTTCCAGCGATCGATGGGACAAGCAACAATACTCAATTGATTTCGTAGATTGCCATCCCACGCATTTAACCATCTGGAGCCCTTCACAAATGCGCAATCGCATGAAAAATCTCTCATGACTAAGCATTGAACCGAAAGGACCCTTCTAACAAAACCTTTTAAGGATACGACGAAGAATTCCGGACTCAAGCCGATTTACGTCCGTTCAATCCAATTGTTATTACTACTTTATACAGATTTAGACTAACGAAACCCTAGAAAACAAAATAAATCTTTTGGTATAACGAAATTATACTCGTACCTGTCAAAACAGAATTGTAAGAAGGATTTCATAGAAATTAGTGCTCAAGGTAACAGTGTAATTGCAAAGTTCAAACTACAGTGAACATCTAGCACGCTATCCACTGCGGGATGTCAAGGCAATTATATTACTGCATAATCATCGTGATGAATAGTCGGCATTCAATGTATCTACACTACGACGTATATTGTGAATCGTATTTACGAGGTCGCGGGGTAAACGTCGATTTTTATTCTAGTTTAACCTGTAGTAGAGTTGTTAGAAAGTTAGCAGTAAGTGCAAATATCGATCGGGCATGCAATTTACAGCAAAGCAGTCTAAATATAGCAGATGATCCAAGTCGGGTGACTTCCTTGCCACCCCGTGTACCTCCCTGGCCCCTAGCACCATGCTAGCCCAATTACCGCCAACTGTCAGTCTGCGTCGCCATATTGAAATAATTGGCTTTATCAAAATGAATACGAGTATTGGAATTTTCTCTTCAGGGAATAACATAGCTACTATAATATGCCTCGCAAGTAATTTTTTAAATAAGTACGTAGAGGCTTACGTCTGAGGTCCTGATAGACAGCCAGACATTGCTTTTATTTATGTTCATAATGAACTTTTTGAAAAAAATACACTCAAGGGAAAACGTAAAACCTTTTTTTACTGATATTTCATTTTGTCTGCCTTTAATCACTTTCAGCAGGATACTGAACTGGTATTCTAATTCCATCTTTTTTATTTACTTAAGAACATGTCTCTAAATCCAAAAAAAAACATGCTCCCAAACTATAATTGTTTTTTTTTAATGTTTGCTACGAATGTCGTAGCGGTGCTACGAAAAATATAATTTCTCGGAAAAACGAACAAAATCATTTATTTATTAAGAGAATGATAAATGTATTATCATTTTATCTCATAACATTGGCATTCCGCAGTCACCTGTATCAGTTTGATAAGATTATTGACCTCGAGAAAGTACTAACAAGCTGTAGATATTTGTATCTCCCTACGTTTATGACGTAGGTTGTTATGTGAACGCAATAAAACGTGAAGAGGCTGGGATGGTAATAGCGTCGGGGCCTGAAATAGAACGGCAGTTGGAGCGGGCAGCAGACGTGTTGGGTGAGCGCCTCTCCCGAGTGACGCACTCCCACTGTCCCACAACTCCCACACCATATCGCCTAGCGCCTGTATAATGAAGAGGCGTCTGCAATCCCTATGCACGTACATGTACGTCACTACCCACACGGAGATATTTTTACACATTTATTAATATTCATTTATTTATTTGGCTGTGGCTACTAATTAAACAGGTTTTATAGTAACGTTCATAAACATTACTATAAATCCTGAAAAGTTAATGACTCGGTATTATTTAGCTGCGTATTAAACAAAATCGTCGAGTGAAAAGGCCATTATGCTACTAATCCATTTTCTTATTGAAGTATTCAAGAGGTTCTCTGTACCTTCCTCCCACGCAGACGTACGACACTTTGACACGTTCGCGCCCTCTCGCCACCTTTCAATAAACCCAAAGAACACTCACTCTGATACTATGATCTTCTCTGATCTAATGACTGCTCTTTGGCTTGATTAACTTTGACTTTTCCCATAACTTTTTTTTATTCCTTAAAATTCCTTTACCAACGTTGGAAAATACTTTAAAGAAAATACACGTTGTAGGTGTCTAACCACAAACTTTATGGAAAATGTACATTTAATTGATTATCCATATGCCTAAGAAATGGAAATAGCTTATAGGCAATGTTCTTCTTATAACTCAAGCTTAAAACATTGAACCGTGTCTTTGAGCAAAAAGTGGTCGTTATTAGGAAACTGTTGTTAAACAAAGGACAGCGGTGAAGTCGGAGGGCATTGTGCGACACGGGGCAGGCGTGCGGCGCGGCGGCGTGACGGACGCGCTTGGCCGGCGGCGCGCCCTGCCCGCGACTGATGCTACCCGGAACAAACACCCACCAGCTATTGGGCAAGACGGTGCCATCGTTGGCAACCTTATGCAAACTACAAACACTATAAATCGCACTTAGCTTTCGAACTTGGCACCGAGTACCAGCCGTTACATGACTATTCATTTGAATGCCGCAAGAATCTTCCCTTTGCATTCAGCCAGCAAAAGCTGACACCGATGTTAAGAAATGTCGGTCATTCCTTTTGCACCATACGCCACGGTTTTAGAGAGGCAGCTCATAAAGGCGAGTACTCGCACCATTCCTTATTTGAAAAACAACACTGCACACATTTTCTTACTTTCCACGCTCGTCTCGACGTAAACAACACAGTTTACATACTAAGCAGTAAAAAGCAACTACTTTTATGGTGAAATCTTAAAAGAAACCATTTAAGCACGTACCTACTTTGAACAGACTCTCTCTATGTTTATGACAATTTTATTCAAATAACATAAAAGAATATTCATATAATTTAATTCCGAAAACAAGGCAAGTACATACCTACTCAGTTGTATCGTGTTAGAATGGTAATCATGCTGGCGGCGTGAGCATTCAACATCGTCCTGCGTCCATCACAATCAGAATACAACTACATAGTATTTCACTTCAGTGTTAAATGATCACTGCTGTTAAGTAGTTTCATAACTACGAGTATATATACATATAAAAGGGAGAAAAAGTATAGTTCAAAGTACTGGTCTCGTCATAAAAATAAGTAAGTTGAGTTCGTCGGCACCTCTGTAATCGATACGTATCGAGCATCGGACCGAATAGTCACGGTGACGACGACCTCAGGCCACCTCAGATACTGGGTGACCCACTACTTACAATAGCCATGCAATACGCAGTGATTAGCATCCGACTAATTAACATAACAACTTGCTGAAATTCACGTAAGTACCAACAGACCTACTGTTACTTTTCTATACGGTAACGTTGATAATGAAACTGAGAAGAAGATCACAGAAAGTGACCTAGAGGTCATTAAATCTGATCTCAGACAAACTTGTCAAGTTCGTTTCGCTGGTAACAAACCAAAAAGAAGAATGGCCATGTTGTTTTGTAACTTGTAAAAGTAACAATAGCACGCAATTAGAGGCCAGGTGGCTGTTAGTTAGAACTGAAGCATCCTCCATGCATGAAGCACCATGCTGACCTAATATAGTTTGTTGTCTCTCACCGCTTCGCCAGGAAATAGCACTCGGCATCCTGTTACATACAGGTTTATTAGAAAACAGTAGGTTATCTCTCAGAACATTATGTAGGATTTATTAAAAAGCCGATATAATCCAAATAAAACCATTATTTGCTAATAAGTTTTAGATAAAGGAACATGGTAAATATGATAAGCATTCGGGAAAATGGATACGTAGGCGATTTGGTTAAAGAAATATACCTACTGAAATCACGTTAAAGAAATATACTGTGTCAATATTTGAGTCGTTTTATTTGCTAATTCATAGTGATATATGCTCATTCATAATACCTGCTGCTACTGATCGTTGCTTGTCTAGCGAATGTTTGGGATTTTATAACCGACATGTATATCAACCAAACACTTTATGCTTCTGAAATATGTCCACTAGGGAAGTAGAGATACAGTTGTGTTAGTCAGCTACAGAGAATAGACATAGGGTGGTGGGTTGTATCTAGAGCTATGGCTTATGAGCCATCAAGGAGGCCTATGAGCGTTCTTAGTACATAGGTATTAGTGAAATATATTGTTTATGTATTAGCTGGCGAAACTTCACAGAATGCTTGGGAACAGTAAACAAAAAATAATGCTATAAACTATTTATAACCTTATATTTTCGAGTCACTGCTGATTACCGGGTCAACGGACGTTGGATAGTGTAGTAACTTAATATAATCAGTTTTTTTCCCTTTATTAGCTGAAACGATAACCGTCACGTCTCTGTGAAGTTTCGCCGGCTATTTTAATTTGACCCTGTATATACAAAATAATGTTAATTTATTAAAACATATTGTTTATTTAAGACTTACAGGCCTAAAACTAAACTGTGATATTGACAAAACATATCGCTTGTTGGGGTGGTACCCTCTATTTTGCCACACACAAACTAAGTAGGTACCTACCTATAGGACCTACCACATAGAACATTATGTGGATAGGCCTTCTTATTTAACTACATCACAGTTTCAAAATACAATTATTTGTTATGATTCAAAGGAGCGTGTATCTACTGTATGGAGTTTTTATAATTATTATCATATTTGCCACGAAATTCTGCGAAGCCGTAGAATGACTTGGTACAGTGTGTACCTATTATAATTCGATCACCTTTGTACGTCCACAAACGATTCGTCACTTACGAAGTTATGATTCATACGAACTCACAGCTCACAGCTACTCGTAACTTCGTAAGGCAGGTACTTGTGCTACAAACAAGACAGTCACAAATAGGTAGGTACGCTCTTGTTCAGACAATTATCGCTCCACTAAACAAATATTCTTATATATATGATCGTCGAACCTACCTTACCTACTCAATTGTGCCTAAAATAATTCATCCCGCTAAATAAAACCACTTAAATCTATTATTCAAATATTTTGGGTCACAAAGTAATGAAACTGTTCTTATTTCAAGGACGTCCTTCAAGTCGCTTCATTTGTGTACCCAAAGCCCACCCCATGACCTATTTCACCCCACGTCCCGATTCTTCTTATATAATAACAGATTATAGCCCCCTACGATCAGGTAGATGTAATACCTCTGTAATAGTCCCCAAATAAATAAGTATAACATTTTCAGCATGACTTTTAGGCATCACTAAACACATCTAAACATAACCTGAATTTAAATAATATAAAATTACTAACTACATCTAAAGCAGCTGCTGCCAGCTGGGTTTATTGTTGATTAAAAGAGTTTTACACATAAAAAGAGTTAAACAATTTTCATTCAGTATCGTTTATGAAACAGAAAGAGGCGATACCGCGCCGTTACTGGGAAAATGCCATCAATATGCATGAGATACCTACTGGGAAAAATGTTATCAATAATATATAATAATATTTAATATTTATGTCTGTAATTTTTATGGTGTACAATAAAGAGTATTCTATCTATCTATCTATCAATATGTACCTATAGGATAGACTTTAGGTGCAGCTTTTCAGGTAGTAAATATTTACCAAATAACTGAGTACTTGTATCCAGGGCCCGCATAGCAGCCTGCCGCATTCTCGAGCGCAACCCGCGTGCATTCCCATGTGCGTGCGCCGTCAGTGACGCTCACATAACTCAAGCCTTGACCTGCATCGCTAACGAAGCCTGCAGACGTACCCGATAAGACGATTCACTGACACTGATTGCAAAATTAACTAAACTTTTAAACACTGTTGCTACTGCAATCACGGAATAGATGATTGCAATCTATGATAATGCTAACTGCAAAATAATTATGACGCTGAGTGAACTTAACACAAAAAAGGTTTTTAATAAACGAACCGTAATCACCAGTTTTCGAGCGACTTCCCAAGG
This sequence comes from Xanthia togata, assembly GCA_963853775.1. Lineage (NCBI taxonomy): Eukaryota > Metazoa > Arthropoda > Insecta > Lepidoptera > Noctuidae > Xanthia > Xanthia togata. The sequence goes on along the minus strand of OY970798.1, from coordinate 19,078,135 downwards.
AAGTAAGTATTTACTGAAAAGCGTTCAGTTTCGTAATAGCATGAATCAAGAATCTAAATACGAATGACGTCAGAAATCAGGAACGCATACCTACAAAATCAGTACATGTTTAGTAAATCATTCATCTACGCATTCTACTAGGTACATCAAAACCGGCTTATTAGTTTGTGGAATCTATGCGCAAAGTTATAATAATTATATGAATTTTCCGTTTTTCATTTTCAAATCTTATCACAAGGACGACTAAGGTGTAGTTACGCGGAGGAATAAGTAGGTACACGATAAATATATATAATAGTTTCATTTTAAGTTGAGTTGGTACGATTCATTCACAGAGATGTGTAAATTAATTATCTTTAAATATTTTACAACATTGTAGGTACTTTGCTTATGGCCATCATATCTACAAAATAATCTCACTTTAACTCAATATTATTTCGTCATCTTCTTTTATCGCTAGTTTACAAACACTATTTAATTGTACATGATGCCTGGAAATAACTGGTCACAATTATCTAACACTGACGAAGTGGTGAGGAAAAGAATCATCATAAGAAACAACAGGAAAACTTTGGTTGAGAACAAAAGAGAAAAAAGATTACAGATTGCCTTTGTTTGAAAAACGGTGTGATACGTACTTTTCTATCGCCCACAAAATCATTCTGTATGTAACGGTATTAAATGCCTTAAATTAATGTATTCGTTGTTTCCATTAAAACGGTGTATGTATTACATTTACATATTTATGACGGGCAATGAATGAATCAACGAACGGCCGAAGATCGTCATTTTGTCATGTAAATATCATAGAAAACATTGATTCACCCAGTGAGATGATTGTTACAAACATCAATATCCGGTGTATAATACATCCCGAGGTTTTATCGTTGTGTTGTGACTTATATCAATAAAACGAAAAGTGTAGAATAAGCTGTGTGACTCATTTCTCAGAATTTGACTCCTGTGGTGCATCAGTTTTATATTTTTTTTTCAGATGCCTTTTCTTTACCTTTAGCCAACTTCTATAACACATGCAGTCAAAACCGCTTCTAACTACTTCGCTTAACGACTTACCGGTTATAAATCTTTAGGACCCAGAATTTCTGTTTACTTAACATAGTGTTTAGTTATAACGACTATCGGCTATAACAACCGAAATCCGACGGTCCCTTCGAACTCGTTATAAACGGTTTTGACTGTATTCTAAACTTAATTTAAATTAGGTATTATTACAATATGTATCTGAATAATCAATCAATCCTACATAACACCAAACGAAAGTCTGCAGTTGAAATCTCTACATTTTCAGTGTTTTCAGTTAATTTCTTGTATTTTCAGGAATACCACAGTGATATTTCTTCATCATGACCGTCCACCGTGTGTTGTTTTTTGTGTGTAAGTAAGTATTTGTATGAAGTCATGATGCGTGTTCCTGACTGAACATGGCGGAGTTGGGTACTTGGATTCCCAAACAAAATGAAAGTCCCAGATTTAAGTCCTTGAACCAAACTTACTTTGACATACCACCGCGTTTGTGACTTTCGGTGCCTGGTCCGACGGCGCTCACAGCTTCGCTCAGCGCGCGCCGGCGAGCGCAGGGCGTGGCATTGCGCCGCCAGCGCCTTGGTGCGCTCGGCCAGCGAGTGCCGCAGCTCGCTCCCCACGCACCCCCGCACCAGCATCTCAACCGACCTCCACTTGCTCCACCGAAATACTGTCGTCATCTACGATATCACTCATCGCGACTCCGTCACACTACTCCCGCCAGTTTGTGCTGCAGCGGTGCCTAACACAAAGAGATAGTGCTATAGAAAACGCAGGATTTATCCATTAAAACCCGTTCAACTAAACGGTTATGTAATTAATGCCAAGATAAGATGTCAACTGTAGTCGTCAATGTTTACAGAGATAAATGAAAACTGTCGCACCCAGCAATTACATTCTGTAGCTAAAAATAAATTGATTGTAACTGTTTTAGATTAGATGAACGAGACGAAGCATCAAGGTCTAGGTCGGAAGATAAGGTCGCGCATGCAACAAGCTATTTATCATTTGATACCTAATAGGTATAAACTAAACGCATTCTGCCGGACGACGACTTGTGATCACAAACATGTGTCATTGTATATTTTCATTGGATGATTAACTTAAAGTCCCTTTTCAAGCGGGGATAAACAACTTGTACCCGTTACATACAAAAAGTAAAGTAACAAAAATATTAACTGTGCAATAACGTTGTGTGTTCTTTGTACGTTGGAATGATTCATGTTCTCTGAAAGCTATACAAAACTGAGAATATAACACATTAAACGGTTGAAATTTGCTGTTATTGTAGGATTTGTAGGGAATGGTGCGATATGAACGCTCGGAGACAGATATAGGACATCCTCATTGTTACGCCCGCGACGCCATCCACCGGTGACATGTTGTCAGTGACCGAAATTCGTATTCACTGCTACTTACGTATTACTATTTGTTTACTTATATTCTATTAAGTACCCACTTAGTTACACGAGGTTACCGTAAATTACAATAATACAAGATTCATCCAAAGCTTTAAAACTCATCGTGAAGATTGATAGGTATATGTCTGAAATAACGTTCATAATATTTTATAGGTTGCATTGCGAGTATTTGCGAGTTATTGAATGTTTGTTGATCGTAAATGTAGCTTCAATGCGATTATTTTGTCCTACCTCATTTGCACACTGACTACAGGATTCAACACTGTTCTAAACCGCTTTCTACTTATGAAATTATAAGGAATGGAGTTATGAAACATGTTAAAAATGGAAAACTTCACGATATTGGTCTAATTTTAACTAAATTATTACGTTAAAAACTTCCTAACATGCCTACTGTAATAAATAAGTTTATCAAAACTGCGATTTATTGTACACTAACAAATGACCATCGATTGACTTTTATAAAGACTGTTATCGGAACCATACATTTTGTTCAAAGATATAAAACATGCTTTTCCTTGTGATATTATTTGATTGCAACTGTCAAAACTAGTACTACATACTAAATAACCCGACTATGTAGTTCAAAAGCGGAGACAAACAAAATTCTCTTTTAAACGGCAGGAATCCCGCGAAGCTTTGAATATCGATTTTCCACAGGAACCATTCAATTTCCAAGAATCAACGTTCCATAAATAGAAATTGAATAAGGCCATCCGACTTTCATTTCCGTGAATTATCTTGGGAACATTAATTTAATTTTAATATGACATCCAAAACATGTAGGTAAATGTGTTTACATTCGCACAGCTGCGTAGGCCCTACATAGGCCCAGACTAAACCCCGCGTAGGCCTCGCGTAGACGTAACCACTTTAATTTGGGTACAATCAGAACAAAATTGATTTCTGTTGGCTTGGTCGCTTCCAAGAAAAATATTTGAAAAACGATGGAAGAGCAATAAGAAGCTACAGTTATCGACCAACTGACGGAAATTATTACCTAAGTATTTTGAACTCGTTTTTAAATACTTTTATTTCCTAAACGTTTTTGTCACGATTGCAAAAGGTGCGAAAACGTTGCATACCCGCTGCACTTACGCGGCTCTAAAGCACCCAAGTTTAATTTAAGTTTTTATTGCAAAAACACGATCTGTTCTGAATAACTACGACATTGCAAGTTGAGCAGCTAAGCCGTAAAATACATGTCTGTAGAGTAGGTCGATATCTGACGAGGAAATTGGATAATTGAGGAAGGGAGCGGCCGCCGACGAGGACTAGATACATTAACGTCTTTTTACTATGGATATCACATGTTGCACAATAACAACGCAGCTACTTTGGCATGCTTAAAAAAACCGGATACAGTACATCGGGTTAAGTTCTTGTTTAGTAGGTACGTACTAGGACTGAATCTTGCGCATGACTTATCCTCGATAGTCTATAACATGCGAACACAAGCCTAAGTACCTACCTACCTACTTCAAAAGATTAGTTTTCCTTTTAACCTAAATAGTGATTTCAACATGCGTAAAAACGCAAAAAATGCAATAAATATTGCAACAGAACTAGTAGTCCGCGGTGGAATGTTTTCTGAGGAATTCTAGACAACTCCTTACTGGGTCAGTGCGAGTGTATTTTGAGATATATCGCTCGTAAACTAACATTAATTGCTGCTTAGCTTGTGATTACGTTTTCTAATAATAATTGTGTTTATCAAAGATAAATCCGACTTAACTAATGGATATTAATAAGTAACGTCAACAATCGAATTAATACAATTTACTGAAGAGGTTGGTCATTTCAGACCAAATTAATGAAAAGATTGGTTTGTTTTATTTGTGTTGATTTTTACTTTTAATCAAAACTCTTAGGGAGTAGTAACCAATTTATTCTTCAAAAGTTAAGTATCCAACATTAAAGCATAATTTATAAAACTTTTTAAACGACCCCTCAGCACAAGCCGTGGCTTCGCCAGGTGCGCTTCCATTTATTTAATGCCCCAAAATTCGCTTATAAATACTGCAAGAATACCGAATCCGAGTGAAAACGACAGGTGGCCGACAACGATCGTCAGGTGCACATCGTTCAAAGAACCGAAAAGGTTTTTAAAATCCTACCTGCCTTCCATAAGTACACACGGCTACACATCAAACTATAGATTTCCAGTTTATGCTGATCTAGCATTGTATAGGATTTCCGTGCAATGTGAGGTCAGCTATAATTCATTCATCTGTTCATATGAGTCGCGACTTTTTGCGTGTGCTCCGTATATGAATGGCTTTGTGTTCATAGATTAAAGTTATACTCATTATCTAGGCAGTAGGCTAGCTTATTATCAGTGAATGGCAGAATTAAGTTAAACAAAACCACTAGACACTTTGTTTATGTTCCTACTTCAATGCGTTTAGTCTTTCACTTGAATTACTTTAGTAGCGGCTGTCTGCGTTTCTGAGTGATATGATTAGATAAGTTTTTTCTTGATAGAAATGATTACGTAAGTTATGTACCAAATTATTCAATCGTATTTAGCATAAATTTGCATATAAAATAAGGTACACCACGAGCACGACGGAATAGTCCATAAGTTAGAAAACTTGATTTTAAGTTGAACAAGATGTTTTGGACCTGAGTCTTTTATTCTGTAATCTGAGGGCCTGAGACTGTTGATATTTTTTCGTCGATATCATTAAATAGTTGAATTATGTCGGTTGAATTATGCACTTGTTTATTTTGTTTAAAAAAAACTCAAGTGCATAATTAAACCAACCAAACCAATTTAGTTTTTCCCCTTTTGTACCTACCTACTCTACGTTTAGGTAACTCATTTTTTCTACGAGTCAAACTATGTACCTAACTGGGTGTTAAGTGTAGTTTTCTAGCAGACTATGTAGGTATAATTATAACTAAAGAATACACTTTTAATTAATAATAAACATAACTACATAGTAGTTAACGAATACATACATTAAGACAAAAATACGCGCAAAAAGTGTCATTAACCTTAGTAACTTCTCATAATAAAGTTATAGCGCATTTATGACTGATTATGGTACACACATGAATCTTTGTTAGTCACAGCCAGACTAATGAACATCTTTGTACCTTCTCAGTACTTATGGTAACATTGAGTAATATTAGTCTGTGCGAAACTCTCAGCTAATGAAACAAGTTTACAGTTGACACAAAACATCCACTTCAGGGTGTTTTTTTTTACAATTAACCAGGGTTTCTTGTATCATGGCATTAACTACATACCCGTTAACGAGCTAATTTTTATAGCAAGTAATTACCATGCAAATTACACTTGAACTCAAAACACGTATAAAAAGACAAAAATATTATCTCACTGTTCACAATCACATAAATCTTTAACACACAAGAGTTATAAACAAAGTGATGATATAAATCTTTTGTGTTCACTAAGGTACACTTCAGTATAAGTATTGAATCGAGATTTTTCGGAAGTGTTTGATGTCACTGAATGTAAAGTAAAGGCATCGAACGTTGACAAGTAATGGCCTTCCGCACTCGACGCGGGCCGCGCGTCGTCTGAGCCGGCGACGGCCGACGAGTTCTATCGCACGACACCATACACCGAGGACTGACGCGACAAGGAAACCACGCATGTGCAGGATTCTCTCGGGTTTTCCGACACGGCACAATCATGACGTCGCTGAGAGCAACGTCATCAAATCATATACATAGATAATATTCCAGTAATATTCGACCGCAGACAACATATTGTACATGATTTCAGCACCCTAACAGGTAGGTAAACCGGCAAATAATTCACATCTAGTAGGTATGTAATTATAATTATCTCATAATTTGGATGATTTAGAGTAACTTTAATTTGTCTATGTGTGAAAACTTTCGATTCCGGCATTTCCACGTCATGGGCACTCATGGGTGGAAAATCCTAAACTCGAAAGTTTTCCGAATTTCCATTGCTAGTAAGACTGAAAAGCCATACGATGGGACAATGTGCGCAGTGCATATATTGTTGCCAGGTGGCTTCAGAAGTTGGTAGGTATATGTATAGTTCCTTAAATTGTATTGTTATTTGTTTGTGTTTTATGTTTCAGCCAATAATACTAACAAACTCGTAGTTTAAGTAATACTAACCAAATTTTGGGTAATGTGCCTGAACTAAAGATTAATCAATAAATAAATGACAGCAATAATTGACTATTTCATGTAAGGATCCCCTAATAGTCACCGTGTAGCTCTTAAACAGCTGAACAATATTCTTGGTGTTCCACGAGGTAGATTTCCTAGGCCCGTAGGTATTTTTATTTACTTATGGCAACAAATGATGTATTTTTTATAGCTAGCACGAATTTTTGTCTGATTACTGATTAATTAACAAGTTTTAAATTTATCCGTTTTTACAGGTTTTGATTTATTTGCCAGTCAAAATATGCTACATCGAAAGTATTATTTTTGCGTTGAATTATAATCTTGATTGTTTTACAGCTGCAAGAGACCGCAGGTCTACGTATTTGATATCAAATCAACTTGGTACCTCTACGCGTTCCTGAGAAAACTATAAGGTCCTGATAGACAGATGACGATAAAGTAAGATTTTTTCTTTTGGAGTTAGGGAACTCTAAAAATTAACCCACAGAAGCTAAATAATAATAATAAATCAACATTGATTTGCAATTGCATAGGTATATTGCATTGTATTTGCATCAATACTACCAGTAGTAACGGCTATAACTTACACATTCAGCTAGGATGACATCCGACATCCTTGACGAAGCACACTAAATAAGAAATTGAAAATGTGACTAGAGCCCTGATGAGCAAATCTCATTGATTAGGGTCGAAGACCTTATAAGTTTTCCTCAGATGACTTACTGAATCGAAACACAAACTATAAAAACCGTACGCAAAATGAGGATTGAGCCAAAGAGCATGGCGTATTAGGCATTGCATCTGCATTAAACAGCCGAGTTCGAAATCTTTTATTTCTTTCTCTACATCACACACGAGCGCTACACCTTTTACGCTTCTTTACAATATGGTTCCCTTTTTCGTATGAACATCCTTATGGATTTGTTTCCTCGAAGGGTTGGGCAGAGGTGTACCCACAGAAATATTAAATTATATCTATGGGTGTACCTATAGTACACCCACATTTCGCCAGTTATGTATAAGTCCAATGTAGATAATAGGGGGCGAGCCTATTGCCATCAACCGGGCACAAATCCAGACTCCGGGCTGCTACTGAGAAATTCCTGAAAGAAAAACCCAATGACACTTTGCCCGACCTGGGAATCGAACCCAGGACTTGGGTACATATACCTTCAAGTTATGCCTGTCCTGTCAAACTATTACTTAATAAAACCACATAGTGTTTCGCCTACTACTTTAGTCGCTCGTACATTAATTCTCACCCCTGCAGACGCAAGACACAGGCAGGGTAGATGATACGTATTTAGTTGGAATTTGCCAAGATTTCCGGCCTTCAGTCTTCGGTCGCAGATTTTCCTCAGAAGCGCGTCACCGTTTTCATAGGCCTGTCTGTTGGGGCGAAGGTCCCCCTAAGCGCTCTACCGCCTGCAGCAAGACAGTGCAGCAGTGTGCATAGTCGAAGTTTCACTTTATTTCTTAAGAATAAGTACCTACTTATGTTTTTTTGTTTGAACATTGGCACCTTGTATTTTCTTTATATTCATGTGATTCGATATCATTTAATGGAAACTGTTGTGTGTCGTGCTGTCTTTTGTGTGCACTAAATACATAAAATACTTATCTATCTAACAACACCCTATGGCGGCTGGAGATAATAGGGATGATGCCTGTGTCAAAAAAAAGATATTCTATTTAGTCCGTCAGTCAGATAATAAAAAAATATTAGACACGTATTTTTTGCTTTATCATATTAATAAAAAATGACTTAGATACAACCATTAAAGTTAGGGAGTGGGGGTTGACGTCACAAGTATGTATAAAATCTACATACAAGTGACGTCATGGCAGCCCCCTGGTACGTTAGGAACGAGATCCTCCATCTCGACCTAAAGATCCCCACAATCCACCAATTTCTCAAACGCAATTCCAAGCGTTTCTTTGAGTCCGCCGCCAAACACCGCAACCCTCTGGTTGTTGAGGCCGCCAATTATGTCACGAGTAGAATCAGTCAGAGTCGCCGCCCAAGGCAAATCCTTACCGACCCAGACGACCCCATAACCCTCCTCCAGGAGAGCAATAGGGCCACAAGTACAGTGCATAAAAAACACAGACACCGACCCGCATTCCGACCTCGCCGCCGCACGGTGGATCGAAAATGGGCTGTAGAAGACATAGGATCTCGATTTCTTAAATGTTATTTTTTTTGCTGGAAATGACTTCTGCTGATCATTACTGTTCTATAAAATGTCATATGAAGTAAATGTGTGCACAAATGGAAGAGTTATAATTTTTATAAGAAAAAAATGTATGGAGCTAGTATGAAAAATCGAATTATCTCCTAAACGGCATGTTTAACCGTACCATCCTTGGAGGTGGTCATAGTGCTAATTATTTATAATTTTTTGGTTGCGGATTTGACGAAAAATTTAATGCCGTTTTTTTAAAAAAAATCGTCAAAATATTTTTATTTATTTTTACATGTAAAACGATCCCTTTTAGTGTCCAAGTTAAAAAGTTCGATATGTTATTAACCCAAATATTAAGAACACACAAAACAAGAAAAATTAAATAAAAAAATTGCTGTTTTTTGACACATTTTTATTAATTTAACCTTTATAATACTGGTGTCTCATATTGGAGACAGATAACAATAAAATTCTATTGTGTCTGCTAATTGCGCGCGCGACAGATTAAATAAAAAAAGATTACCAAACTCTTATTTAAGTAACATATAAAGTTATATTATACACAAAATAATTTAATTGAAGGAATTAATACTAAGCATTTGTAAAATAAAGTAAAAAAATAAAAAAAAAGACAAAATATCATTAAATATTACAAAAAAAAACCCAAACAGACTCAAATACAAATTTACAAATGTATAATTTTTTTACAAATTTTCCTTATCACTCTCGTTGTCAGACTCCAATTCTGAGTCAGCATCCAGATTGGATATGTCCAAAAACTCGAACTCAGTTTCCTGAAATTGAATTAAGTCGAGAGTTTCAGCAAAAAAGCTCTGCTTTTTCTTGGCATCTAACTTAGGCCTTTGTGCACTTAGCAAAGGATCCGAAGAAACAACAAGCATATTTAAAATGTCTTGATTGGAATCCTGCCTGCTTCTTTTCCGCGAATGATGTTCTCGAAACCTCCTAAAATCTTTGTTTCGAGACTCTGAGGCTTCTTCCGAGAGAGTCCCAATCGGCACAATATTATTTTTCTCGATTATGTCAGCCCCATGGATTAATAATTTATGAACGGTTGACGACATGTAGTACCAGTCGTATAATAATACGTACTTTTCTGCTGTTTTGCGGGCATAATCTCTAAATTTTATTATATCGACCTGCTCTCCAGATGTAATTGCTTGTAAAATTACAGCAAATCTTTTGATGAGGTCTTCATCCAAACCGGTTATAGCTGCGGTTTTATTAGGAAACTCAAAGAATTTTCTTGCAGTATTCCCGTCATTGGTGGTTCCCGAGCCTTGTTTTACTATATCAATCAACAGATTGAGTTCATCTTTGAATTTATTTTGAATTATTTTCTTCCTTGTCTGTAGCATTTCTTTGTGCTCATCACTTCTCGCTGCCCACCGTTTGAAGTCGAGCCTGTATGCAATGTGTAACAGACATTCCATACAATTTATACGGGCGTGTAGGGATGACAAGCCTAATTCATAAAGGTCAGAACACACAATTTTTGATGTTACAGCATCTAAGCGGTTCATTTCTGTAGGCTTTGCTAAGCACAGGTAGCACGATGCATTTGATCTAGCTTCAGAAAGGTAAGTGCAAACTTTAGCGTCGATCATCGTCATCATTAGTTCATGAGTCACCCTATTATTATTATTGCACTCTGTGGGGATAAGGGCCTCAATTTCTTCATCCATTTGTTTTTTCAGCTCAAGGACAACTGCTTCACTCTCCTTTACAAAAGTAAACTGAACTGGACGACAATACAAAACTGAGCATGGTTTTGGGTTCGTCCATAAGATGTTGTCTCCATCTGTCAGTTTAAGTGGCACCAAGGAGGTCATAAAAATGCTCGAGTCATCTTCCTCACCCTCCATTTTCTGCTTGTATCGGCTTTGGTTAGAAGCACCATCAAATCCCCACTTGGATATCAGCTTCAACTGCTTGTTATGCTCTTCCTTAGAAAGGCTTTGAAGGATTCTTGTAACTGTGATATCAAGTAAAGCTTGAAGTGTAATCCTAGCCGATGAATCAGTAACTGTCACTGATTGCTTCGGAGGGTAGCAATCAAGCTTAGTTTGTTGCACTTTATAGTAAGATGGATAAATATCCTTAGCACCTTCCCGAATGGCAGCCTCTCGCAACGTAATATATTGCCACTTTGAGAGTTTTAGCGAAAGAAGCAATCCAAGCGCCTTTTCTGACGTAAATATGATTGTTTTCGCTGGTTTCTTAAGCGTTTCATTTAATTTAGCGGCTGCTTCAGGATTTTTCATCATGTATTCGATGACAGAGGCGATATCTCCATGCCCTTCTTCTTTTAAACGTGCTGCAGCTGCATATGCCAATTCACTGGAATCTTCGCCTGTGTGTTCATCAGATCTTCTCTTTTTTTGTTTACTTCCCAGATCTTCGAATGGTTTACGGGATCTTTTCGTCATTGTTCCAATGGACGTTGATGTCAACGGTTCTGGAGAGACTGAGGGCGCTCTTGGTATCTCATCAACACTTGGTTCTTGATTAACTAAAGTTTGCACAAAACTCGGCCAATCAATATTTGCTCCCAACCAATTCTCGTACTTTCTCCTGAAATTATCAAGGAATCGGTTGGATTTCTGCCACCTTTGTAAAGCGGCTCGCGTAAATCTCCGACAAAATTCTTTGAGAACAACACGATCTTCGTCAGACAGGCAATCGCCTATGCGGGATACAACTGCACTGAACAATACTTCATGATCAAATGAAGTACTCTCACTTCGTAGAAGAACAAACAAGTCTAAATTCGTGATTAAACTTTCCATTCTAAGATTTTATAGTCGCAGATTTAGTGTTAGCAGTTACACAGTTGTGAACAAACTAAATTATAAAACAAAACTTTAGCCCTTTTATTGCAAAACGCCAATAATTAGGTAACTACCCTCATTCGTTATCTTCTCATTAGCTAATGAAAATTTATAATTGTCACTAACTATTCTTAGAACTCATAGCACTGCTAATTAACAAATTAGCTTACTTATCAAGAAAAGTTGAATGTAATCCATAGTTGGCATTGTCGTGAGATATTGAAAATCATTAAATCACCTATAAAGACTCATTAGAAGACCTAATCAGTGTAGTTACTTAATCACTTCTTTTCGGACTCATTAGAAGAGTAAACAATTGGTAATTTGGTTGTATGAAAGGTTTTAAAACTCATGATGTGTTGATAAATATCTAGCTCAAACATAGTTGTCTACGTGTGGGTGTACTATAAACCTCTGCCAACTCCTTCGGAAATATAGGAGTGATGCTATTTTATGTTACGTGTAGTTAAAAGTCCGTGTTCTTCAACATAAACACTAAAATGAATAGTTTTATATGAAAAAACAAATAAAAATATTTTGACGATTTTTTAAAAAAAAACGGCATGAAATTTTTCGTCAAATCCGCAACCAAAAAATTATAAATAATTAGCACTATGACCACCTCCAAGGATGGTACGGTTAAACATGCCGTTTAGGAGATAATTCGATTTTTCATACTAGCTCCATACATTTTTTTCTTATAAAAATTATAACTCTTCCATTTGTGCACACATTTACTTCATATGACATTTTATAGAACAGTAATGATCAGCAGAAGTCATTTCCAGCAAAAAAAATAACATTTAAGAAATCGAGATCCTATGTCTTCTACAGCCCATTTTCGATCCACCGTGCGCCGAGGTCCTCCGCGATCGCGACCCGCCCGAGTAAATAATACTCCCCACCGACCCTTGCTCGCAGAAGCGCCAGCCCGCGTTTTGCTGAGAAATGTAGTCTTAAATTCCCCGATTAATAATAATGAATCATCTTTGATCCAGCCTGTCCCAACTTGCTGTCCTCCCCCCAGCGACGCCCTAAGCCGAGATCCGTACCCCACAGGGGGTGCCCTTAGCGAGCGTTCGCCTAGTTTAAATTTAGAATAGTTTCGCCCCTGGCTGGAGGCTTTAAGTTAGTAGCTTAAGGCAGCCGCAGGATTGACCGGTTAAGTAGTCATCACCTCAGAGGTGAGCTACGAGATGCCCTATTAAAAAAAAAAAAAAAAAAACGTCATGGCACATTATAACTCAATGTATCGCCGTAATCTTTTGATAACGTAAAAAAAGAAAAAATACGTGTACGTTATTTTTTCATAATCTACATTACGGACAAAAAACATTTTTTTAGTCATCATCCCTATTGGCCATTGGATGGTGCACATATTTTAAATCCGGGTAAAAATTGTTTGGTACATAAATATTACCTCAGTAGTTATGTTCGAAACTGTTTACCAATTTGGTGAATTAGCGGAAAATACCGTGTGACACTGCGCCGGTAATCGTATTGACGGACTATTTATAATTTTTAATGCATTTTGAACAATAGCTATTGTACTCAGGTTTACTGGGGTACGTCGTAATCACAAACATATTTATGTGTCAAACTCAAAACTCAAACTCAAACCATTTATTTCAATTAAACCCTTTACAGGCACTTTTGAATTGTCAAAGAGTCAGTTAGTCAGAAAGTTGAAGCTAGTTGCCCATTCCAAAACGTAGATCTCTATGGAGAAGAACGGGCAAGAAACTCCAAGGACACTCTTTTAAATATAGAAATTACAAAATCCTGGGTACATTACTCTTGTTGATTCTATATGTGAGAAAAACGAAAAAAAAAAAAAAAAAATCAAAAACGATTAAAAACAAGCCCTGGCAGATAAGAGATATCCAGTCTCAACTGACGGCGCCCGTTCACGAACATGACGCGTGGATCAGCACCATCCAGCTCAACCATTTTGTAGGGAACCGAATGATCCAACACACTCGCCACCATAAGCGAGACATTTAAGTGAGCATGACATACTCTCAACTACCCTGCTCTTTCAAGTCAAAATCAACATAATAACATAGTAAAACGACTCCATGGTACTCACATTTACAAAAATTGAAAATAAAAATGCGTCTAAGTTATACAAAACTATAGTTTGCAAGAATTTTACCACCAAAAGAAAGAAAATCAATATTATCTATTGGAGTATTCAATAATTAAAACTTATTTTAATAAAAAAAAAACAAAATAAACAATAAGTTCGTAGTGAGAAAAAATAAAAAAGGGGAAGCAACTCTACCAATTTTTTCATTTTTAACTAGTGAGCCCAAGTGGCTGTGGAGCAGGACCAGCATTTAGCCAAGCATTTTTATCTACGATATAATCATCCAGCTTATAGTATGCTTGTCTACATAGTGTGCGTTTAATGCAAGTTTTAAATTTCTTCTCATTTAGTTGAAGAATATCGAGTCGTATTTTATTATAACATTTTACACAGTACCCCATAAAAGAAGTGTGTACTTTAGACAATCTAAAACGTGGTTGATCTAATTTGTTCCTAATTCTTGTGTTAAAATTATGCCTGTCACTTATCTTACTATAGAGATGTAGATTTTTTCGAACATACATAATGTTTTCATATATACTGACAAGGTACCGTCATGATATTAATTTTCTTAAACAGTTCCCTAAGAGATTCGCGTCTGCGGAGGTTGTAGATGGCTCTAACAGCCTTCTTTTGCAGAATAAATATAGAGTCAATATCTGCGGCCCGTCCCCACAGCAAAATACCGTAAGACATGATGCTATGAAAGTAACTAAAATAGACCAGTCTCGCGGTATCCACGTCTGTTAGTTGGCGGATTTTCCAAACAGCGTAAGCGGCTGAACTTAGCCGCCCTGCAAGTGATGTTAAGTGAGGACCCCACTGTAGTTTTGAGTCAAGCGTGATTCCCAGGAAAACCGTTTTTTCGACGAATTCTAGTGTCTCCTTATTCAGTACAACGTGACATTCACTACTTCTAACATTCGGTAACGCGAATCTTATGCATTTAGTTTTCTTCTCATTTAATACTAAATTATTTACAGTAAACCAATTATGGACCTTTAGCATAGCGTTATTTACGTCGTCAAGCTCCTGTGCGTGTCTGTTTACCTTAAAAATAAGTGATGTGTCATCAGCAAATAACACCATTTGTGGTCGGTTTTTCAGTAAATGAGGTAAATCATTTATGTATACTAAAAAGAGGAATGGGCCCAATATCGAGCCCTGTGGTACACCCATTTTGACTTTTAAACCCAATGAATTTACACCGTTTATTTGAACTTGCTGCAGTCTATCATTCAAATATGATTTTACTAAGTTAAGCGCAAGTTTTGCCAGTCCGTAATGCTGAAGTTTCAAGAGCAGTGTTTCGTGATTAACGCAATCAAATGCTTTGGATAGATCGCAGAAGATACCTATTGCATCCTGTGCCTCTTCCCACGCGTTAAATATGTGTTTTAATAAAATGACACCGGCGTCAGTTGTGCAACGTCCCTTGGTAAAACCATACTGTTGATCGTGTAAGATGTTTGAGCATTTGATTTAACATTACTTTTTCAAACACCTTGCTGAAAACCGGCAAAACCGATACGGGTCTATAATTATTAGTATCCTTGCTGTCCCCGGATTTGAAAAGTGGAATAACTTTACTGTACTTCATTAAATCCGGGAAGACCCCTTGATCTACACACAAATTAAATATTAAAGCTAAATAGGGTGCAATTGTCTCAATAATAGATTGACAAACTTTAGTAGACATGCCCCACAGATCTTCGGTAATTTTTATCTTAAGTTGCTTAAAAGCCTTAACAACGACCACAGGGTTTATATGATTAAATTTAAATTCTAAAGGACAGGCTGAAACATTCGCTCTTAATAAATCAATAGCAAGTAAGGGGGAGGAATTTAAAGTTTCTGTAGTTTTAATAGGAATATTGGTAAAGAAAGTTGCAAATTCCTGAGCAACTTCGATCTTATCGCTAATGAGACCGCGGGATGTGTCCAATGTGTAATCAGTATTATGACTTTTGTTCTTGTTCGTTTCATTGTTAATAATTTTCTGCTGATTTAACCTTGTTGCTAATGAAAGACGCTTTAGCTGCTTTTCAGATAGTTTTAAAAGTTTTAGAGTAAGTAGCAACATACATATTAAAAGTTTCCGTGTTAATATACGGCTTAAGGCCATACAGTTCAAATAATCTATCCCTACTTTTCCTGATGCCTTTAGTTGCCCAGTCACTGAATAAAAATGTAGGGCAAATAGTTTTAGTTTGTATTTATAGATGGCCTAGAAGGCATCTAGGCTTTAATATTATTTAATTATTTGTCTTTAGTTCACTATTTTTCTATTATCTCAGATCAATTGCTTTCTTAATTATACTACCTATAATAATGTAAAACTGTAATATTTCTTATAAGACAAGTATGGTATTAATGGGGTAATTAGGATTTTAGGATGAAATCTGTTTAGGAGGACAGTAGTTAAGGCCCATTAGTACCGGCCCGTGCCCGTTTTAGGGCATCGTGAGGCAACATACATGTCCTAGAACTAAAAATTCGAGGACATGGTATCATTCCCGCACTAAGCCGTGTGTTTCAGCCGTGGGAACATGATAGGCTAAGGCTAAGGTCTTCTTCTCCTGAACAGCAAGCATAATCATGCTTGCTGTTCAGGAGAAGAAGATTTTACATCACCGGGCTACACAACAGGCTAGCTGACGCTAAGAAAAGTTTGTTTTGTAGAATGGTTCTTGCTAAAAATATCAACACAAAAACTTAATTTTGTAAATTATTTTTGATTAATTAATATTTTTGAGCAATTATTGCGTAAAATCACGTGACATTGAAAGCGAACCAGAGCGCGATACGTCACTCCTTGTAATTGACTATGTTTCAAATTGTAGATCCAAACTTTATTCATCTGGCAAATATATACATATACATTACCAATAGACGTACGAAAATAATGGTCTTGAAAGGAACCATACTGATTAATCTACTAAATTAGTAGTATTCAGTCTCATTTTCAGGCATAACTATATTAAAATTAGGAAATGGAAATCGTCTAACATAAGACTGTAAAAGTAGGTAAACATTAACAATTATATGTCTGCATTGAATATGTGTTTGTTTAAAAACCTATATAATTTAGACTACCGAATATTATAAGCCCACGTTCGCACGGACGTAAAAATATCGCGGCGGTATTTTATCGCGCACTGGATTTTCAACTCTCGGTGTTGAGCTGAGTGTTGAGAATCCAACGCTTGTGGACGCACTCGTGTCCCAGCGCGTTAAAAAAACACACTGATGGATTTTCAACTTTCGGCGCTAAGCAGAGCGTTGAAAATTCAGTGCACGATAAAAAATCGCCGCGATTTTATTACGCCGTCGTGCGAACGTGGGCTTATGGTCCGACAGAAGTACTAATTTAGTATATGCGCCCCACTACCGCAACTACGCATACGGTAATGCGGATCCGGATTTCTATGGGTAATGCGGTAGTGGGGCGCGTCAATTCAGAGTGGACGAGCTATACGAGCTTCATATTACATAAGTTTTTGTGCAGACGACACTGAAAAATACCGGCCAAGTGCGTGTAAGACCAGGCACAGCGAAGTTCCGTAGGTAGTATACATATTTGGGCATGCACAATATTGATTTATCAACCGCATAAATAATGGATAATATCGCTCAAAATTAATCTCAGTTTTTTTTTTAAGTTTTGGAAACAGACTATAGGCTGACTCCAAAACCGGGCCTTCCCGTTAACTGTGGATGAGGCGACGGACGGTTAACAATCTGAGTTATGCTGACAATTTATGGTGCTGCTGAGCCCATCAATCAGTGCACTCCGGAAATTACTTTTGGGTTGTGAGTCTTACTACAAGACGCATGGACTTACATAAAAACGTCAAGAAATCACAGATGGTGATTTTTAAGTGCAAACATGTATCGCTAGGTAACGTTCCTCCAGTACCTGTAAGCGGAACACCATTGCAGCGTGTGGCTCAAGTTAAATACCTAAGACATGTAGTTACGCAGGACTTATCTGATGATGCAGATTTGGACAGGGAGCGTAGGGCGTTGGCGGTTCGGTGCAATATGTTAGCCCGCAGGTTTGCACGTTGTAGTAGGGATGTGAAGATGTATCTTTTTAAGGCCTTCTGCCAAACTTTCTACACGTGCAGCTTGTGGGTCAAGTATACGCAAAGGGCCCACAACGTCCTACGCGTTTATGATGTTGATGGGGCTTCCGCGCTTCGCAGATGTTCGATTTTCATGCCATAATGAGAAAGCGGGCGACGACGTCTAAAAACATTGTTCGACAAGGTGGACAGCCCGTTTATTAGGCACTGGATGCGGAGACACGTGCCAACATGTGTTCAGCCGCGTATATTAGTTGTTGTTAGGTTAGTTTGTAAATTTTACTAACATAGTTTTTATGTCTTTATTACTAATACTATATGGATTGTACGTACTTACTTCTTATGTGTGATCCGAAATAAATGATATAGGTATATTTATATATATACAGGGTGTTTGGCGCATGGACCGACACAATTTTTTCAGGGATTTGGGAGGTCATTAGCTAGGTTCTAGCTAAGTTCAAAATAGCTTTTAGTTTTTTTTATAATTAACTTAGAAGTTGTAAAATTTCATTCATTAAATACAAAAATTAACTTTGGAAGCTTGTAAGGAATTTTCTTGAAACCAGTTGTATAAAACAAAGATGTTTTTAGATTTAAAGGACTTTGGAGAATGCAACAAAATTTGTTTTGTGCCACTACACCCACAAACAAAAAAGTTATTTCAAATTAAAGGACACATTTTGGGATTTTTTTTCATTTTAAAAAAATAATCATATGTAACCAACCGTGACATTTGGGACAAAGGGTGTATGGGTAGAACCTAGCTAATGACCTCCCAAATCCCTGAAAAAATTGTGTCGGTCCATGCGCCAAACACCCTGTATAATTTGTTAGGTATTTCTCTAAAAATCTATGAAAACAAAGTTATTAGAAGACAAATGGTGACGATTCTCTTGTACACTGAACTAAACTAACTTATAAACTATCACTAAAATTCCTTACTTTTGGCTATGAGAATCTTAAAGCTATTCTGCAATAAAATGTCTCTAAATTTAAAAATTATTTTGGCAACTAAAATCGAATTTGACAATCGCGACTCCTCGTGGTACATACTTATTAGCCCTACCCCGTGATTTTTCTTACAGCCGGGACGCGCAGGGCGGGCCAGTCTCGATGTGTTTTATATGGAATTTTTCACTTTTTGCATGGAAAATATGAAAAATGATTACCTACGTGTTGAGTATTACGGGTATAAGGGTTTTCTAAAGGGGGTCGAAATTTTCATTATTTTTGCGATAGGACACACCAATTGCGAGATATAAGCAAAAGAAAAGAAAAAAATATAGTACTGTACAGTACTGTTTTTGCACCTGAAGTCGACGTGACAACGTTCATGACAACTAATAGTTAACGTTTTTCACTTAAAATTTTAGTTAGTCAACAAAAATTTAAGTGAAAAACGTCAAATTCAGAATAGCAAAATAGTCATTTTCACTAAATTAAAATCTCAGTACCATCTTAGTGCTGTCAAACTAAAATATAGTTAAGTTGTGCCACTTTAGTCTATTTCAGAATGGGAAATCATCGTTTGACAGGAGTAAACTAAATTTTGGTGATTTTTAGTCTAGTTTAGAGGCATTTGTGACAAGAGAATCTGCACCATTATCCCATTAAATTCCATATCTCAAAAACTATTGACGTAAATAAAAAAGAAACATTATATTTTTTCATCTCTCAGTGTCATGATGTTGATGAGAGCAACCCCTAATAATTTTTGTAATTTCACTACACACAGAATACACCTTGTTTCTAATTTAAATCGATAGAGTGCAAATAGTCTCCGAGTAAAATGGCTGTGTAACATCCGGAATTCCGGATGGACGGGTAGACATTACGCCATAATAAGGGTTCTGCTTTTGCCATTTGGCTATGGAACCGTAAAAAGCGGATTGGTCAGAAAAAAGAAATACGACAAGCGAGCCGCCATGACAGTTATCATTTTCACAATGAAAATAAAATTGCGTTACAAAACAAGAAAAAATTGTTCTTTTATCTTAAAATTTCGCTGAAATATTCTTATTTTCAAAAAAAAACTCATTAGGAACATTACTAATTGGTTTCTCCAAAACTGTCGAATAGCCTACGTGGAGGTGAGCCTTTTATATGTATACGTTTGGTGTGAACGCGGCCTAAAAGAATGCTTATAATCATCCTTTAATAGGCAATAGCTCCTCATTACCCGCTGCATAATATACAGCAAAAAAACATAAGCAGTACATGAAAAGTTGATTCTATTCGATACAATCTACATAATATGAAATTCATGAAGACGATACTCGTACCTATTATTGCAGCAGAATAGACACGAAGAGACGTAAAGTTACATAATCATAGCTTGGAGTGTAAAAGATCTCAACGCGCGATACTAAACAGACTTTGTTTCGTTGCAAACTTTTCCATTGACAAATGTGTATAGTATATCTCGGGTATCTAACTATACAGTTTCTGTTAGGTAATAAGTCATTTAATTTTTTTTTTAATGATGATTCCGCGAGCAATTCTATGGAACGCAATGTAACGTGAAAGTGTCAGCCAAAGGTCCGGGCTCTGGCCGTTTCACTTTCTACAGAAAAATGCGATTGTCGAACGTTCGCGCACCGACGTCAACTATCCAAATTATAAAACAACTATCTTATCTTATTAGCATAGAAATGTTAAATGTGAGATTTTTTAACTCAAGACCTTTTCAACAACTAAAACGTCTAACAAATAGTTTATTACCTATAACATTAATAAATTGAATTAATTTCAAAATTCGTCAGTACCTAGCATACTGACAGATAGTGAAATTACTTCCAGGTAGGTAATATTTAGTGATTTTCGATTTCACATAAAAGGTAGGAATTCAATTCCGATTCCTTACTCACACTACACTATCGAATTGAATGATAGTGTAGTTTTTAATCATGGCGAAGGATGCGTTCTTACCTAATTCAAAGGAGAATTAGAGTTAAAGTCAAGTTATGGAAGTATGACATGAACTGTATAACGTTGCTACCAACTTAATGGCACTTGATCATCTCACGCTGTTATTAAGAATTACTTTCTAAAAGATGCTGATTAACAGCAATGCATTAGTGGCGAAACTCATCGTCATCGCAGAGGTGCAATAACGTTGTTGTTTTATATGATGTATTTCGGTATAGGTAGGTACGGTACGTAGGAATTGGATAATTTAGAGACCGTATATGGCCTTTCCACAGTCGGACGACTAGACATACAGCGGGCTCCACCGCTACAGGTGGAGCCTCGCTGTATTACATTACACCAATATCACATATTTGCGTTCTGACACTGGAATTCTTTTCCGGAGTATTTGCTTCTCGATAGCGCTAACGGCAACCTTCGTGTCAGGCGGGTGAACAGGTTGCTTCTTCGTATATTACCGTCCATCGCTTTTTACCTTGACATCAATTTTATTGGCCGTGATACTGGCTAAAAGAGAGGATATCGTCATAATGCATATGATAATCGATGTCGATGTCAATTTCTCGTTTCACCTTCCACACTACTCGATTTATCATAGAAAAGAAGGAAATCTGAAAGTTAACAATGGTGCAGAAACTGGAGCAAGCGTACGTGTGGCAAGCCACTGCCACCAGTCCCACGAACACTTTCAACATTTCGCGTTATTGCTAGAATAACAAAACAAATATCGCAATCAACATCTGTGCCTTACTTTTATGCAATTGAGAATGTATGGCTTCATGTTCTTGTTTTATAAAAGACAAGTCAATTAATTGAAGCTTTTCAAGTAGCCCAAACAACTACAGCCAAGGCTATAGCAGGATAATATGATGATGAAGGGTAAATACATATAGGTATCTAACTACTTTATAATTTGATGATATTTTATTACTGTATTTTCTGAGTTGTAGCCTGCAAATCTTGCCACGGACAGCAAAAAAGTCAATAACCTTTCCGATAAGTCGAGACCAGATATGGGTTCTGTTGATCTCTACACCTATGTAGGCGAGAAACAGCACCCACGACCACGACGGACTGAATCATCGACAACCAAATAATATTTCTTATGAGTGTATCGAACTATAACTAAGATTTAACCACTAACTGTTCGAAGCGTAGTCATTGAAAGAGGCCTTAAATTGTTGTTCTACGAGTACTGGATGATGTTTATAGTACTTAGGTTTGGGTTCCAGTTTTCCTGTTGTGTACACATATTACACACCAATACTATTTTTGTTTATAACAGGAAAACATCTATCTACTTCATTATCAGTAACAGCATTTTTAGCAAATATTGCATCTAGGTACCTACAACAACAAATAATCCATTGAATAAGCAGAATATATGTGGCCAGCCTTGAATGTCGCCAGTTAAACGTTTACTGTCTATATTATCATATTATCATCATTATAAATAGCCAAACTGAAATCGCCTCTGCAATTTTCTCAATAGTGATCTAATAGCACTTGCCAGTAGTCGTGAGTATTCGCGAGACAGCTCACCGCGCTATTCGCTCTTGTAGAAGTTCTAGTAAAGGCTCGATGAAACTTGGCACTTAGTGCCTGTGTTAGTAGTGTTATGTGGAACTACAAAAATGATATTACCAAGCTCTCAGCATCCTGGCTCATCTTTTTCTACGCATGGTTCCCGTGGAGGTCCCGCGCTGTGGCGGCGTTACGGCTAGAATCCAGGTAATCCAAAACACTGCACCATCACACGTTACCATAACAAGACGCCACATTCCATCACTGCATCCGCGTCTAACATATGATCGCGGTGGCCGGTGTCTCTGACGTCACGCGCTTTCTCACTACTTCACAAGGTTGTAACAACGCATTAGGTGCCTGTAAGTCCTATGCACTCGATCACTAAAATTCAAACAATGATACTCTTGGCTGATGAATTGATTCGTTTTGCTTTGGCGTGCTGTAGAAATAGTGTTCGCGTGTGGGCAAGTGCTGTCGTGTGACGCAGGTAACGACTTTCGCGCACGAACTGAGTGAAGCACGTCCGCGTCGTGGCACCGCTGCCGTCGCGCGCGCACCACGTAACGGCACAGCGCCCCCGCGCCCCCGCCGCCGCGCGCGCCTCCCCTCGGGCTGGCTCCTCCGGACCTGCCCTGTCTCACTATCGACTATCGCCTGCATAGCCGTTTTCATGTGTAGGTAATCACCACGATATAATATTATAACCTAACACCAATACGTATGCGTTTCGTATCGTATCGATGTCTGTCTCCATGCGATAATGAAACAAAGGCTAACAAAATTATGTAGCTTCTTCAGCTTGATCTAGAGATTTTAATTATTGGTAGGTAATGGGGCTGTTCGGTCTGTCACAGTCAGAGATCATATAAAATTAATGAACCTAACTAAGTAGGTAAGTTAGGTATGCCTACCTACAAATATTGCATTTCATGATGATAGGTTAGGTACCTAGCGGTGGGTGACACCTTCCCTACCTAATTGACCGTTCATCAATCTGCTTAGCCTTATCCCAACTGTGTTGGGGAGGATCGGCTTCCATTCTAACCGGATGAAGCTGAATAACAGAATTTTACATGGAGCGGCAGCCTATCTGACCTCCAAAACCCAGTTACTGGGTAACATGATACCCCTTAGTAAGACTGGTTGTCATAATTTTGGGCCGGGACCAACGGCTTAACGTGCTTTTCGAGGCACGGAGAGGTCTCAATATGTAATGGATGGTCACCCATCCAGAAACAGACCGCGGCAAGTGTAGCTTAACCTTCGATCTACCCATGCGGCTGTTATCATTTATCCACGACCCCCTTGGCTAAGTAACCGTTCATGAAGTCATGACAAACGCATGTTACAACACAAAATTGTTAGAAATCTCTAACAGCATTGTTAGGGATTTTTGTTGACCTGCCTACATTTTATTTTACTGCTAACTATGCTCTTTCTATCCCGTCTTAAAAATCCACCCTGGATACATGTAAGTATAATGTCACAGATGGATTGTCGAATCCGCTGTTTTACAAAACCGACATTGCGCTACGTTTAACAAAACTGCTACGCAGTAACTAAGCTAGGGCACCCTGACCAATCGGTTAGGTTAGCTGTGACCAACCGCGCACGATCCGAGTGAGCGGAGCGAGCGGTGCTGTGGTAGCGGCCGGCGAGCGGAGCGAGTGGTGCCGCGGCAGCGGCCGGCGAGCGCTACTACCAAGTTGGTCGCAGTTACTTGGTTATTTAGGACTGATTTTCATAAAACTAAGTAATTGTCCATAAAATCACTGTTTTCAGTTGAGTTAGGGTAATTTTCACTCAAAATACACTCGAGAGCAATGAATCCGGGTCACTTAAAGAATCCTAAAAATCTCGGAAACTAAAAATGCTAGGTTAATGCAATAAATTGTATTTAATAGACAATGTAATAATGCTTAAATGAAGGTATTAAAACTTCTTAGTTATTGTAAAGTTATATCATAAAAAAATCAAATTTGAAAAAGGGCCACTTTCGAAGATGGAACTACGAAATTACAGCATTTGGTTTTGCTTTTGTTTGTAATCTGTCATTTATGTGGGTACATAAACCATGTTGATAGTGCTCTATATTCATTATTCAAGCTGAAATTATGTCGCTTACGCCTGAAGAATGCACCAGAATACTTACAATGCTGGAAACCGGCCGGAGTCAGCGCGATACAGCCAGGACTGTCGGTGTGTCGCTGTCAACAGTACAAAGAGTTCTCCGACGTTACGAAGAAACTGGTTCTAACCTACGCAGACCAGGAACGGGCAGAACCAGGTGTACCACAGCACGAGAAGACCGATACTTGGTGAACACCATGCTTCGAAATCGCTTTCTTACAGGAACTGAACTCACAAATCAGTTTCGACGCCTCGGAGGAAGTAACCCAAGTGCATGGACAGTAAGACGTCGGCTTGCTGAATCTAACTTAAAACCCCTTAGACCTGCAAACGGCCCTAAACTGGAGCGTGGGCATCGTATTTCAAGACTAAGATATGCCCAGAGCCACGTAAATTGGAGTATTGAAGATTGGTCAAAAGTTATGTTCTCCGACGAATCAAAATTTATGCTCTACAAGCACGATGGAAGACACAGAGTGTATCGAAGACCAGGGGAAAGATTCAAGCAAGCATGCATCGAAGAAAAAGTAGCCTACGGTGGTGGGTCTGTACTTGTGTGGGCCGGAATTTCTTCTGAAAGTCGCACAGAGCTGGTGATCATAGAAAACGGCTCTTTAACTAGCGAAAGATATGTGGAAGAAATCCTCAATGATCACGTTGGTCCATTTATGGTCAATTTAGGTGAGGATGCTATATTTATGCATGACAATGCCCGACCTCATACAGGTAGGATTGTGAATGACTACCTTCAAGAGATGAACATTACTCGTATGGAGTGGCCAGCGCGCAGCCCGGATATCAACCCGATCGAGCATGCTTGGGACGAGCTAGGCAGATGCGTAAAAGTCAAAGTCAAAGTCAAATAATTTATTTCAATTAGGCACAAAAAAGGCACTTGTGAACGTCAAACTTTACAAAAAATAATAAAACTGATTCTAGTCGTAAAACAACGAAACCCTCCCCCAATCACGCTTCGTGAGCTCAAAATTGCTCTCACAGAGGAATGGGAGAATATTCCCCAAAATCGTATAAGGAACTTGGTGTACAGCATGCCAAACCGCGTAATTGCAGTAATGGAAGCACGAGGAGGCAATACGAAGTATTAAAATTCAAGAAAATCGTAATAAAGTTAAAAAATTTCATGTTTCCTATTTTTGTTTTAAGGAGAGATCAGCAGTTTTTTTCTTTATATAATTTTGTGTTAATAAAATGTATGGTGACTCATATTTTTTTTACTTTCATTTAAGGAGTATTACATTGTCTATTAATACAATTTATTGCATTAACCTATCATTTTTAGTTTCCGAGATTTTTAACATTCTTTAAGTGACCCGGATTCATTGCTCTCGAGTGTACTTGTTTTATTTATTTCTGTTTCGGACGCCATTATTGTTGCTATGAAAGGTAAGAACAATCTGACGTTTCATTTTACGCTTTTTTACATAATCTCTAATCGTTGACCCGCTGCATTGATAAATGCAAAAATTCTGCGTGATTATGTTCAGTGAAAAACCACCAAATGTCGTTCAGCAATTTAACATAAACGGAGCCGTTTTGTGTAACAACTATGTAGTGGTTTTGTGAAACAGCGGATTCGACAATCCGTCTGCGACATATAAGTACAAGCAACCACTAGTCGCCGGTGCAGCCCGGTGCGGCAACTCGCTGATGAATTGGTGGCTGTCGAAATCTTTATGTAGATGTAAGGTCAAAACCACATCTACAGTCGTACAGATTTCGACAACCGATTTGTTGCTAGCGATGTCAAAATCTGTTTATGGACGTCACGAACGTGGATGTTGGTTATTCTAATAAACGATTATTACTGATTATGGGTATTTTTGCTGAATATTCCATAACTTATCTCTATAACTCTATATACTGAAATGATTTTTTTCTGTATATTTGGATATCGGAATCACTTCTACACGTTCTAAAAAAGAATATTTAAAAATATAAGCTAGATGAGGTCGGCTACTATCCAAGTTAAAAAACCGGCCAAGTGCAAGTCGGACTCTCGACCGAAGGGTTCTGAAACCATTATCTATAAAAACGGCAAAAAAATCATGTCTGTTGTATGGGAGCCTCCCTTATATATTTATTTTATTCTGTTTTTAGTATTTGTTGTTTTAGCGGCAACAGAAATACAACTACCCACAAAATTTCAACTGTCTAACTATCACGGTTCATGAGATACAGCCTGGTGACAGACGGACGGACGGACAGCGAAGAATTAATAGTAGGGTTCCGTTTTTACCCTTTGGATACGGAACCCTAAAAACGAAAACTTAGTTCTATTGATGATTTTAATAATTATAATTTTCTAAATACATGTTTATTACGGTTGCGAACCATATTTTGATCAACATAATATAAGCCAATACTGACCTGCAAATTGCAAAAAAAAAATTAAAAAAATAGGTAATTGAATTTCGCGGGCTTTCCTGGCGCTTACGCCTTAAAAGACTGGGTTTCAGATCTTAGAAAACATAGAATACTGAAATAAAAAAGTGCCGTTAGTTGGCGCTTGGCGTTGTAGTGTAGCTATCTAATCTGTGGTCAGTTGGTCATCGTGAAGAGTATCTCTAAGTAGTCTGTGTCGTGAAGTGACGTGAAATAATCTGTGTATTTTTTATTGGGATTAGTAAATTCTCGTTTTTTTACGAGTTTACGACTCATTTATTATAAGATTAAATTGAATGAATCACTAATTAAAAAAGTAATGAGCATTTAACATTCACAAGTAACCAATTAAATCACAGAACATGTCGTGTACTACCCATAATTCAGAAGAAAAGAACGGTGATCCTAAAGTTGACGAAGAGCAGACGAATGATCAAAATGACGATAGTAATGGTCCCATAAAAAATAAAGTTGCTACTGAAGAACATAGTTCTGTGGTGGCAGCACACTATAACCACTTAGAAGAGAAAGGCTTGAAAGAAAGATTCAATTCGCCCATATATTACCTCAGAAATTTTAATAATTGGGTCAAAAGTGTACTCATACAAGAGTACACGGACAAAATTCGAGAAAAGGATTATGGTAGATCCTTGAGAATACTGGATATATGCTGTGGTAAAGGTGGCGATTTAAGTAAATGGCAAAAGGCCAGAGTAGAACATGTTGTTTTTGCTGATATTGCTGAGGTATCAGTGCAGCAGTGCCAGACAAGATATGACGATCTTCATTCTCGTTCACGTGGTGGTCGACTTTTTTCTGCTGAATTCATTGCAGCTGATTGCTCTAAAGACACACTGAGAGATAAATATAGAGACCCCTCTATCAGTTTCGACATTGTAAGCTGCCAATTTGGCTTGCATTATAGCTTTGAAAGCTTACCTCAGGCAAAGCGGATGCTTACCAACATATCTGAGTGCTTAAAACCAGGTGGCTATTTTTTTGGAACGATTCCTGATGCATATGAAATTGTGTCACGAGGAAAAAAATCACCTGATGGCTCATTTGGAAATAGAATTTATAACATTAAATTACTGTTTGATGTTGAGAAAGGCTATCCTCTCTTTGGTGGAAAGTATGATTTTCACTTAGAGGGAGTTGTAGATTGTCCTGAATTTTTAGTAAATTTTAAATTATTTACTAAGCTTGCTTCTGACTTTGGTTTGGAATTAGTATACAAAGCAAGATTTGCAGACTTCTTCAAAGATCACTCCGAGAAGTACAGACAACTATTACAAAGAATTGTATGCTTTGAAAGTTATCCTCCACCACCAGGGAAAGAGCTTATTGCTGATGTGACAGAGTATGAACATGCTAAACAATTCTGGGAGAGCAAGGATAACAAGACTGAGCGAGATAGAGTTGGCACAATGAGTGCATGTGAATGGGAAGTAGCCAGTAAGTATTCACTTAATAAAATGAGTTTATTAAATAAACTTTGTCATGCTCATGACATGTTAATATTATATTCCCTTTTTTCTAGCTGTATACATGGCTTTTGCCTTTAGAAAACTGAAAAGCACCTGGGATTCAAATGGAAAGCCTGTGTATTCAAAACCAAAAGAAGAAAGTCAATCAACAAACAAAAATTAGCTACATAATTGAATATTTTTCCATCCTATTCTTTATTAGAACTTCTAAATAAAAATGTAATGGTTAAGGACATGTAGAAACCAAACTTGGTACACTATGCAATCAGCAAAATTCTATTTACCCCAAAATATGAATCCAAATCCACTATTAAAGGTTAAGTCTATGAAACTTGAAATGCCATCCTTAAATGAATATCAGTGTTGGTACAGGGATGTAATTTCAAGTTTCAGGCTCCAGTCTGAAATTAACAGAGACATCGCATTTCATAAACCCTATTGAATTACTTCAATTGTATTTAAGTTTCCATACCCGAAGGGTGCCAAATGGAACCTTATTATTTCTATATTATATCATAATTTTGTGCTAGTACTAAGTGTGTTATTAATGATTTGATTTACGCTAATAATTTAAAATGAATTGTGTAAAAATATATGCTATATTTTTTTAATAGCCCATAATTAAAAGCCCAGCTTTCTAATTACGCAACATATTTTCGTAAACGATAAAGACAAATCGGTTTCATTTTGACAGTTCAACAACATTCATTGCGTTATTTACGTTGCTCTGCAGTTTTTTATTCGAACTTACGGAGCAATGGATTAGCAATCTGTTTCAAAACGATTCAGATTCGGATTGATTTTGCATTACGTAATTAGGGTACAGAATTACGTTAATAGTGGCAATGCTGTGTGAAAATACCATAAAGAACAATGTGTGAAAAACAATGCTGTGAAAAGTCCGGAAATAAGTTGTTGACTAAAATCTTGTTAGTATTGGGTTTAAGTAAATTTATGCTTCGACAAGTTTATCTATACAATTTAAGTGGCGCATGTTATCACCCCAAGAGAAAATGCTCTCATTAAAAAAATAAAATGCGACTTCGACATAATATTGTGAAGTAGGTACCTACACATCGTAAAATCACGGTGCGATATACTCTACAAGAAAAGAACATCGTAGAAGAAGTGGCGATCCTATCGCCAGAAATACTGCGAAAAGTAATCCAAAATGCTCTAGAACGCGGCCAAATGTGCATCAAATCTGACGGCCTGTTGGCGGCCAAATTAACAGTTATTTTTTCGACTTACTTTTTAAGTCTAAATAAACAATATGACATTAACCAGAACGATTTTTCGGATTTTCTCAAAAGTTCTAAGTAAGTAACTATGAAATCAGGTGATTATAAGTGTGATTATAATGGGTGATTCATTAGGAGTTACTTTTTCCAAAACTAAAAAAAATATGAATAAAACAAATTTATCGGGTACTTAATCTTTATTATAATACAAAAGAACCATTCCTTACATTTACTTTTTAAAGATTATTTCTTTCAAATGTTGTCCGTAACTGCGATTAAGACTTAGTCTTTGGGCTCTTGAAAAGCTTGTAGAAAATCCACTGTTTTCAACGAAAATTTTGTGTAGCGATGAGGCACATTTTTGGCTCAACGGATATGTTAACAAACAAAATTGCCGTATTTGGTCTGAAGAGATTCAAGAGCTACCATTAAGTGGTCTACACATCAAAGCCGCTGACCCGGCGGCACGGATCGCCGGCCCAACCCGCCGGCCTTATTTTGTACAATCATGCCGCCGGCTTGCGCCCGCGCGGGCAAGCCGGCGGGGCAGCATGCCGATGCCGACGGCATCCCTCTCCACTCACTCAGTCAGTTGCCCGCCGGCTTTCATAGGGAAGTGACGTATCACTTATTCATTCTCTGTTGTTGTGAAGTGTCGGCACTTTTATTTTTTATCAACTAACCAATATGGAGTGGGACGATGCAACAGTTATAAAACTAATAGACCTCTATCATTTAAAAGAAATATTATGGAACCCGAAAAACCGTGACTACAAAAGCCGGCCAAAGCGTTACGACGCATTTAACATTAGCGTACAAAAAGTTGTAATCAGCATCTACTAAAGCAAAGAGCACAATACTGAAATATTTTTTATAGTTTATATAATCACTTCCACTTTTTGGGGGACATTGAAGTTTTATGTGTTTCCCATCCATTGACCCAAGACAATTGGGTATTTGCCATCTTTTTAAATATTCATCTGCAATTTCTCTCCATCCTTCCTGACTTCTTGGAATTTTCACATAATCTGAAAGTCCTTCAACTAAAGCATCACATACTTCAGGAATAATGCTTGAAATTAGTTGAGGAGATACTTTAAAGACGTCGCACAGGCTACTAAAAGAATTTCCTGAGCTTAGGTATTTTAACGTTATTGACAATCTTTCCACTGGTGAAACTGCTTTTCTGTAATTTGTGTCTTGTTTAGCTATTTTGTGTCCAACAATATTCAGTAAATATTCAAAGTCGGTACTGGTTAATGACAGGAAAGTCTTAAAAGAAATGGGTTTGTATAGAACCAAGTCGTCTTCCTTTAAATCACTGACAAGTACTGTATTTAATGCGACTCATTAAACTTGGCCTAACCCAACACTTTCGTGTGTTGAGGGATCCACCGATAATAACTCCACAAACTGCTATTATTAAATCACTGTTATCGTCCTCCTCCATGTCAATCTGAAAATACTACTTCTGAATTATTCGAAACACACACGTCCAATCTCTACGACTATTTGGCAATTACTAGAACACCACATGCCGCGGCTGTCGTGCCGCCGGCAAAGTCATTCGGCTTGGACATTCTGAAGCCGCCGGGTTAACCCGCCGGCACTAAGCCGCCGGGCTGTGCCGCCGGGTCAGCGGCTTTGGTGTGTAGACCACTTTAGGTACATCCAGATAAAACAACAGTTTGGTGTGGTTTATGGGGTGGTGGAATCATCGGTCCATATTTCTTCAAAAACGAAGCCGACCAGAACGTCACTGTCAATGGTGACCGTTATCGTAGGTACCATGATAACGGACTATTTGTTTCCTGAAATTGAAGCCCGTGATCTTCAGAACTTTCGGTACCAACAAGACGGCGCCACTTGCCACACAGCACGTGATACCATGGCTTTGTTGCGAGAAAAATTTGGTGAACATTTCGCGTTTCGGACCAGTCAGTTGGCCGCCTAGATCCTGTGATATCACACCCTTAAGACTTCTTTCTGTGGGGTTATGAAGTCCAAAGTTTATATGGATAAGCCGCGTACGATTGATCAACTGGAAGCCAACATTACTCGCGTTATTCGCCAAATACCACTAGAAATGCTCGGTCGGGTCATCGAAAACTGGAACTCCAGAATGGACCACCTTAATCGCAGTTACGGACAACATTTGAAAGAAATAATCTTATAAAGTAAATGTAAGGAATGGTTCTTTTGTATTATAATAAAGATTACCCGATAAATTTGTTTTATTCATATTTTTTTTAGTTTTGGAAAAAGTAACTCCGAATGAATCAGCCATTTGTGCCACGGGCCACCTAGTACATACTTACAAATAAATAAACTGTTTGTAATGTCAAAATAACAGCTTTTAACTAAATGGATAAGTCTATTAGACAAAAAATACCGTGAAACATGCCAACTTTGCCCACTTTTTTCGAATAATTACAATTTTAATACGATTTTTCTATGGAGACGTAAGTATTTTCCTTCATCAGCGACAACTGTAAGATCATGTGCATGTGTTAGTATCGCTAAATTTACTATTATTCAACATTGAATTCAATATTTATTCGATTTTGTTGGCGGGCAAAGTTATGTGGACTTTTAGCAAACTGCTCACATTATTTTTTTTGACGCAATTATGGCCTTTAAAACAAAGAACAAAACATTTAAGTAAACAAATAAAAATCATAATCGAAATTAGAATCAAAAATTAAAATTATCATAAGAATCAAAATTAAAACTTTTGGATTTAAATTACAGAAATAAAACAGTAAATTATTATCATGCATTACAATATTAGTCTGTATACCTAGTCTATTCAAGTATATAAAATGTACTCTGTGATTCAAGTTCACTACGGTAGAATGCGTTATCGAATGCAATAAAAGAACATTCCAAAATTGTCAAAGTGGCAGGCACATGTGGTAGAAACCAAAAAATTAAATAGTAAAAAATAAAAAGTGAAAAACAAAAAGTAGGTTATTAAATTATGATTCGTTGCCTAAAGTTTCAAGTTTTCTGCGAAAATGGGTCTGTAAATATATCAGTTTATAATGCGTACAGCAAAGGGGTGGAATAATCTGCCTGCGTCTGTTTCCGAACGCATACAACCCGAATTTATTCAAAGTAAGAGTGAACAGGCTTCTTCTGTGGGTAAGCTCACTCCATCGTCGACTTTGTCTCTGAGCTGTCACCTCTGACCTATAGGTACTCATTGAGACTAGAGTCAAGAGCAAACCCATCGTAAAATAAAAAAAAGCGATTTTTGTATTGAAAATAATCGATTTTTCTAAAATAATCGATTTTTCCGTTATTTTTTGTTGACAGATTAAATTAAAAACCTGTGTTATCGATAATCACACTATCACAGCAAGAGCTCTGTTTTATTAATTTAATAATCAACAAGTTATAAATTTACATGGGCATAAAGTGTTTTTTTTTTCATTGCGTCCGTCTAAAATAAATTAATTAAAAGTCTGCGGGCAAAAATCAATCTGCCTAGCCTTTTCCCAACTTTGTTGGGGTCGGCTTCCAGTCTAACCGGATGCAGCTGAATACCAGTATTTTACATGGAGCGACTGCCTATCAGACCTTCACAACCCAGTAACTGGGTAATACGATACCCCTCGGTAAGACTGATTGTCAGACTTTCGGGCTTCTGACGACCCGTAACGACTGCCAAAGATCCACGAATGACAACCGGGACCAACGGCTTAACGTGCTTTCCGAGGCACGGAGGAGTCTCGGTATGTAAAGATGGTCACCCATCCACAGACCAACCCCGGCAAGCGTAGCTTAAACTGACGGATCGACCCGTGCGGCAGTTACTACTTAGCCACGAGCACCTCAAAAAAAAAAAAGTCAAAGTAAGTAAAAGTCTGCGGGCAATGAAAGTTAAAAACAAATAAAAAATTTGTTAAACGTTTTGATAGTATTCGGTTCCTGGTCTTTGTTAGTATGGCGCCAGCTTTCGAAAATTATCTTTCCACTGGAGCCGAAGAAGCCGGAACCAGAAGGTGCCTACACGCTAATTGGGATCATTAAGGTTTTCAACGTACAGAATAATTGATGACATAGCGTTAAACGCACAGATTGCGTTAACGTCATTCATTGGCGAACTTCGTAGTTAGTGGTTCGCGGCACTGCGGCTTCGCGCTCCTGACTAAAAAACTAAGTGTAGCGGGTGAAAAAAAATCGAGTTTTTGAAATATGTAAATCGATTATTATTATTTTTTTAAATTGTTTTTTTCTCTAATCGATTATTTTTTCACATCCCCCCATGTCTTTTGACATCTTTGGCAAATCCATGTATTTGTGCATTCAACTTTTATAATAGTCGACGCATATTTACTACCAGATTTTTGCTACCCGCCACCGCCTCTGTCTGAACAACACATAATAAATTAATTTGCTGGGACATCTTTCGTGAAAATGTTCTCGCCCCACACTAGTCTCGCAAGACGAAAATATTGTATTTTTTTGTGTTCTTCTAAACGCTGCAACACTACAAAGTAGTCTGAACAACGTACAATTAGGCACGTTGAACCAATTCACCTGAAGCTATCAACAATCTTGGGAGGAACGGCGCATGCGCATTCGTCACTTCTCAGCACTTAGAATTTTGCGTTCGCTTGACCAGCCTCATGTAATCGTACATCGTACTTTCTGTACTAACGTTGGTCGGTAATACGTAGGCAAAATGAGTGTCGAAAATCCCGCTAGCGACAATGATTGTGAATCAGTAAGTGATTATATAGATTCGTATATTCAATATTTATCAGATAATATTACATTTATGCCATAAGATAATCTGAATTGTGCTGTTTACTGGCGAACACAAGTCTCCACGAAGCGAAAATTTTCTAAGTCCCAATATGGCGTCAACTACAGTGTTCGAACAAACCGAAGCTAAGCGTCGGTTTGGAAAGTTTCGAGAATAAAAATCGACACAATTATAGTGTTTCCTAGCGCTTTCAATATTTTACTACATGATGACAATTTAGTTGTCAATTATTTTGGTAATGTTAAAATGTCGTAAATTGTTCTCAGGGAAAGGTAAATGGTAATAAAAATGAACACGTGAACGGTGTTCACAATGGATACGGTGGCTCCGAGAAGCACAGATCCAGCCATAAGTCATCAAGTAAGGACAAGCACCGAGACAAAGATCGGAACCACAAGAGCTCGTCCAAACACAGCAGGTTAGTTTTTCCAGAAGGTTCTATGTTAACATACCTTCTGCATTGTTCATCT
Source organism: Xanthia togata (assembly GCA_963853775.1). Taxonomy (NCBI): domain Eukaryota; kingdom Metazoa; phylum Arthropoda; class Insecta; order Lepidoptera; family Noctuidae; genus Xanthia; species Xanthia togata. The sequence goes on along the minus strand of OY970798.1, from coordinate 19,043,352 downwards.
GATGAATTTAGTTATTTTTAATTTATAGCGATAAAGACAAGCACTCATCAAGTAAAAATCACAGCAGCTCACACAAGTCCTCCAGCAAAGACAAAGACCGCAGCGAAAAAGATAAAGAGCGCGGTGATCGAGAGCTCAGCAGCAAGGATAAAGATCGCGACAAGGACAAGCACCGCAGCGAGCGAGACAAGCAGAGGGACAAGGAGAGAAGTGACCGTGAAAGGGACAAACACAAGAGCAGCAGTAGTGATAAAAAATCGTCGTCGTCTAAGGATAAAGACCGAGATCACAAGAGTTCATCAAAGGATCACAAGTCAAAGGACAAGGATAAAGAACGTGAAAAAGATCGCCACAGAAGTGACAAACACCGCAGTGATAAAGACAAACATTCAAGCTCTAAAGATAAACACAGGTTGGTTGCAAATAATGTATTCATTAATTAAATGCATAATTTCTATTTCTCATATCTCATACTACATTTTCTGTAAGTAAGCTCTTTTTTTCATTTTCATTCTAAGGTTATCCAAAAAAAGTTCAAATCAAATTATAAAAAAAAAATGGTAAAGATGTCATTTTTAATGTCAACTTTGTCAAAATTGTTCTGGTTTTGTGTATTTAAATGTGTTAGTAGCAAAATTGTGGTGTGCCTTCCACAAATACCACCTTTGAAGAGTTGAAGTTCTTCTGGTTAATGTTCAGCTAGCAATGAATTGCTCTAGAAATTAGCTTAAGTTAATATCTCATCACAAATTTAGATTCTGTATGTATGTGTGATTACAAAGAGGTTACGCTTCATTTACATACCTGCAAAGAAAAAGCATTACTTTTATGTAGAGAATAACAATTAAGTTAAAAAATCATAGCTTAATTTGCATAAAATGTAGAGCAAATGTTTTTAATATAAAGGTAATAAAATACAAGTTATTGACTACACTACAAAGTGTATACCTAAGGTGTCTTATCTACATGATCTGTATTTAATGACCAAATTACAATACATTTATTTTCTATAGCTCCAGTAAAAGCAAAGAGAAAATCAGTAGTGAAAAACATGATAAAATCAAATCTGAACCAGATTATCAAGATTCTCACATCAAGGATGAGCCCATGCAGGTAATTACTTTAAAATATTATAAATGGTTCTATACTTTGAGGGAATTTAATTTGAGAGACCAATATTTTTGTTGTTTTTCCAAAGTTCAGTTTAATAAAACAACTTTTTATTTAATTAAAATAGATACATCAAGTTGATGTCAAGCGAGAAATGAATGATGAAAGCAATGATTTTGGAGGACTCAACACAACAGCTTCATCATGTGATTATTCTCTATCACAATTTAAGGATGAGCCATTATCAGAACTCCCACCTGAAGATGAAAGTGATGAAGATTCACCATCGGTAATCATTTGATTTTTACCATTTAAATCTTCAAGTTATTCAACTACTGGCACCAAATTAATCTTATTCTTCTTTAAACAGTCTGAGCCTATTGGCAAAAAACGACGTGCGCCCAGTGAGAGTGAAGAAGACATTCCATTACTTCAGCGTAAGAAATCTAAAAAGAAGAAAATCAAAAAAGGTTTGTAAATGTTGTCATTCATTTTTTGTTCTTGTCATGTTCAAAATGATGTCCTGGATATATCTACAGTAATAATATTAATTCAGAACCTGTTTACGACGATGATATGGATGAGGAAGAAGATGAAAAGCCAAAAAAGAAGAAATCAAAGCCAGCAATAACAAAACCAAGCAAAGTGAAGCATGAGCCAAATGATGGCCCCAGTCCAAACAAACGCAAGAAGAAACAAGAAGATGAACAAGAAGTCTGGAAGTGGTAAGTTTAAATTCAGAAATAAGGTCATTATACACCACTGCTAAAATAAAATAGCACAGTAACCTCATCGCCTTAGTTACCTAGGAAACGAATAGATGGCGCTTTCCTAGAACAATGTGACATTACAGTTTTGAGGTTAAGTTATTTGAAGATGTTCTTTAGAAATGTGTCAAGAATAATTTTTGAAGTAAAATCGGTTTTTAGGGTAACACCTATAGTTATTGTGAGGAAAGTGCGTTATCGCAGGCCGAAGTGTGTGTAGGTTCTTTTATTATTAAGATTCTTACTGCCTAACCTACACATGCAGGTAGTATCTTGATGTAAATTATATTTAACTTAAAAATTAAAATGAAATTATCATTAAATTTCTTTCTTAAGGTGGGAGGAAGAAAAGAAGGACGATGGAACGAAATGGAAATTTTTGGAGCACAAAGGACCTGTATTTGCACCAGATTATGAACCTTTGCCTGAAAATGTTAGATTCTTTTATGATGGTAAAGAGATGAGACTTTCTCAAGACGCTGAAGAAGTGGCGGGATTCTACGCTCGAATGTTAGACCATGATTATACAACCAAATCCACATTTAACACAAATTTTTTTACTGACTGGCGCAAAGTAATGACACATGAGGAAACAAAACAAATAAAGGATCTCTCCAAATGTAATTTTAAAGAAATGCAAGCTTATTTCGCAAGCGTTTCAGAAAAAAACAGGAATCGAACAAAAGAAGAAAAAGCATCACTTAAAGCTAAGAATGAGGAAATTCAAAAAGAGTATGGTTTCTGTACCATAGATGGCCATAAAGAGAAAATAGGCAACTTTAGAATAGAACCCCCTGGTTTATTCAGAGGGCGTGGAGAACACCCGAAAATGGGAATGTTGAAAAGGCGTGTAATGCCTGAGGATGTGCTTATTAATTGCTCTAAAGATGGTAAAATACCTAAACCGCCCCCAGGGCATAAATGGAAAGAAGTTCGCCATGACAACACGGTTACTTGGTTAGCTTCATGGACAGAAAATGTCCAAGGGCAAGCTAAGTATGTCATGTTAAATCCTAGTTCTAAATTAAAAGGTGAGAAAGATTGGCAAAAGTATGAAACTGCCAGAAAACTCCACAAGTGTATTGATGTAATCAGAGAAAACTATAAAAATGATTGGAAGGCTAAAGAAATGCGTGTTCGTCAACGTGCAGTCGCTCTATACTTTATTGATAAACTAGCATTGAGAGCAGGTAATGAAAAGGATGATGATCAAGCAGACACAGTAGGTTGCTGTTCATTGCGTGTTGAACACATTGCTTTGCACAAAGAGAAAGATGGTAAAGAATATGTGGTTGTATTTGATTTTCTTGGTAAAGATTCTATCAGATACTACAATGAAGTGCCAGTTGAAAAACGTGTATTTAAGAATGTTGAGTTGTTCATGGAGAATAAAAAAGATAGTGATGATCTTTTTGACAGACTTAATACACAAACTCTAAATGAACATTTAAAAGATTTAATGCCTGGACTAACTGCAAAGGTTTTCCGTACATACAATGCATCTATTACACTGCAAAGACAATTAGATGAGCTTACTGATGCTGATGCATCAATACCAGAGAAAATACTGGCTTACAACCGTGCAAACCGTGCAGTTGCTGTCCTTTGTAACCATCAACGTGCTGTCCCCAAAGGTAATTTATTTACTTTTCTGTCTTTTCATAGGTTTAACAAAACTGAGCAGGGCACTGTCTTAGCTGACATGTCCAACATATGACAGTTCTCAATTTACTGAATAACATTTTCCAGTCTATAAAACCATTACTTTCAGGTCATTCAAAATCTATGGAAGCTTTGAAGGAAAAAATTCAAGCTAAACGTGACCAAGTTGATGAAGCAGAAGAAGACTTGCGAGAATCAACAAAGGCGGCCAAACGAGGTTCTGTGAAAGAGAAGCTTGCTTGTGATAAGAAAAAGAAAGCACTAGAACGTCTTAGAGACCAACTGAAAAAACTAGAACTCCAGGAGACCGATCGCGACGAAAATAAAACAATTTCGCTTGGCACTTCTAAGCTGAATTATCTTGATCCACGTATCTCAGTAGCTTGGTAAGTGCAGAAGAATTTGATAAAATTAGACATATTCATAAAAATTCTTACCATAACCACAAAATTTCGTTCATTTTATCTTTGCAGGTGCAAAAAACATGGTGTACCAATTGAAAAGATCTACAACAAAACTCAACGTGATAAATTCCGTTGGGCGATTGATATGGCCGGTCCGGAATATATCTTCTAAGGTCAATATTAGCATTAGCTATTACTATTTTATTATTTTCATTAAATCTGAAAACGTTCCACTTCCTACATGTTGTTTACATGGAATTTATTTTATGGATTTCTGACGTAAAATTTTTATTCAGTGATTTAGTATTGATATGATAAAACATTTGGACCCAAACGGAATAGTGTTCCTCCCCAGATTAGGATCCAAATTAGAAGTCTGATTCTAATTTATTTTATTAATTTAGTTACAATGTTCTCTTTAGCTTAATTAGTGTAGGCTAAGACTAGTGTTAAAAAGGGAGTTTAAGAGTTTCTTGTATAGATTTGCGAACTTTTTGATGTTAAAAGTAGTTTACTTTTCTTCTAAATTAACTATTACAGCCTCAGCCAACAATCATACAATTGTATAAAAAATTACGAAGAGAGTGATTTCCTTTGAACATTATTTTCTATTTATGAATAGTGGCTTATGGTTTTCAGCACCTATTGAAGAATGTGGTGTATGCAGTTTTAACAGTTCAAGTGATTTGTATATAAAATGAGGCTCTTTTGTTTACATTTTAAACAGTGAGGCGCCACCTAATTAATGCAAACTATGATTTGCTATAATCACTAGATTATTCTTAGAATTATTCATTCATTATTACTTGAGAACCCGAAAGAATAAAGCCGCATCAGATGTAATGTAAATTGTGCACAATGTGTGCAGTAGCAAATGTTGTAAAGTAAGAAATAATGTTATTTTATTTTTATAAAATTAGGATCGGAAATCGTGGCATGCGCCAGTTCATCTTACGAAAGGTACAATGTTCTAGGTAAATTTGTAATATTACATACATTTATGTGTGCGTCTTGTATATAGTAAATTTTTACCATGTCAAACAATTGTGTAATGAGATTATCCCAAATAAATAAAACATTGACACTAGTAATTCAGTGATTTTATTTAATCACTAAAACTTAATCATCATCATAATCATCATCATTGAAGAAATCATTATCCTCCATTCCCTCAGGCATATAGCTTAATCCAGACTGGTTTTTATGTGACATATTATAACCCCTTCCATAACCTGAAAAAGATGTAATATTGTGTTTATTCATTAGTTAGTATAGTAGGGGAGGCAGACGGGAATAATCGAACAACGCAACGCAATAAACTCACGGATTGCCTTTTCACCAATGGCCAGAGGGATTCATGATTGAGGATGGTTAGGTGTAATCCATGAAGGTTTTGTGTAAATTCTAAATAGGCTGAAATATGACGATGATTTTTGAAGATGACTGAAATAATCAAGCCGACTTCCCGATCTTTACTGGCGCTCCACGTAAACCGTCTTAAAATATAGTTTATATAACCGAAAAAAAGCGCAGCAATATTTCGCAGTGCAGACTTAGGGGAGAGTTAGCTCAGTTTTTATTAATTGATTTTTTCTTGTGTTTGAATGTAACTATATAAGAAAACTACATAACATCACGCCTTGTTTCCCCAAAGGGTTGGGCAGAGGTGTACCTTTATTACACCCACGTTTAGCCAGTTATGTTTAAGTCCCATGTAATAGGGGGCGAGCCTATTGCCATCAACCGGGCGCAAATCCAGACTCCGGGCTGCTACTGAGAAATTCCAGAATGAAAAACCCAATGACACTGCCCGACCCGGGCATCGAACCCAGGACCTCATGTTCAGCAGTAGCGCTTGCGATCACTAACGAGGAAGAAAGAAAACGAATAAAATAATTAACATGTACGTCATAATTTTGTCAGATTAGAATATTTTAGTACGAAAGGATTAAATATTTAAAATTTATATTTTTATTATTAAATTATTTTATATAATTTAGATTTATTGGATTTTGCAAAATACTTACGACTACTTACTAACTCAACAGTTTTTCAGTTGGTAATAATGAACTATGTATAAGTATCTAAAATAGAGTTCAAAGCAACGTGCAAGAGATGATTCTGTGACATGTATTCGAGCTTATGAGCAAAGAACATACCTACTCGAGCATTTTGCTGCTCCGTCTGCGTTGACCCTTTGTCGACAAAGGTACCACATGGGGGTAGGTTGACTACATTGTCCAGGAAGTTGATTAATCGTGTGCGTTACTCCAGCGGAATGTTGTCGCTTTTCAGTATTTCGACTCAGATAATTAGTACCCCATCTCGTGTAAATGTGCCCGAAATTTAGAATTTGTGCGTCCAGCCGATCCAAAAATATTCACGAAAAACAGATTCCGCTGGAGTAACGTTACCCCAGTGGCATGTTTTTTAACCGGTGTGGTCGTAGCTGAGTACAAACTAACTACTTAGATAGATCATATTTGTAAAAATAAAATTTGTGCGTCTTGAGGTTTCAGAGTTATTCAAGATGCCGCTGGGGTAAAGTTTAGCAAATTGCTGTACCTCTCAAACGGCATGACATACAACTACGATTTTTTTACTACGGTGGGTCTTAATTTGTGCGTATGCTGTGCAATTTCATTTTTTCTATAATCGACACCGCCCCTTGGAAAATAAAAAAATGATTTTCAAAAACCCTAAAATCGATCCTTGCGCTTCAATGGTAAGAACCTTAACAATTATGGTGATTTGTACCTTTTATGAACTCAAAGCATCATGCGAAATTAGATGTTTCTATTCCAACTCCTCAGAGAGCTATTCCATTTTAATTAAAATCTGGCTACTCTAAAATGTAACACTCAATTATATGAGTTATTATTAAGTGACGGTAATTATGATTCGGCAAATAATTAGTACCTTTATTCAATTGCTTATCCTTAAAGTTTTAGCTGAACAACGGTAAGTGGTAAAAGTGCTGTCATACTAATCATACATTTATATCAAATACAGTATGCGCAAAACTTTTTGAGCTTTCGGAAGTTGCACGCATCTGTGCCCTGCGCGGTTTAGTACTCGGGCCTACGTTCAGAGGGCTCATAAAGTTTTGCGAGAACTGTACTCAAGTCACAGTAGAATGGCATATTGGACACTACTTTGAGCAATTTAAACTTTATTTAAACATTTAGTATGGTAGGTTTAATTTTTCAATCAAACTAATTTTATTCGTGACTGTACCAACTTTTAAGGACAATTATGCTAATAATTTTAGAAGGTTGGTATAATGTATTGCGCGCCCGCTTTATTATAACATTCTAGATTTGGTCGGGTTACCACGCATACATAATTTTTTTCGATTATCTAGTTAATTAATTAGTCTACAAGTCTGAAATTTCACATGTATGTAATTGAACTGTATTTCTAATTATTGATGTAAAATTCAGTTACCACTAGGTACTACAGTAAACTCGGTTAATCGGTGGTCAAATAACCCAGCTGCGCGCCGTGGCCGGAAAATCATCTTATCTTTTTAATTACGTATAGGATACTAATGAAACTTCAGTACCTACCATTTAAAGACAGTAATTGGTGCCGATTCTCTTGTACACCGAACTAAACTAACTAAACTATAGGGAACTAAAATTCCTTACTTTTGGCTATGAGAATCTTAAAGCTATTCTGTAGTAGTCTCTAAATTTAAAAATTATTTTGACACAACTAAATCGAATTTGACAATAGCGACTCCACGTGGTACATACTTGTTTGCCCTACCCCGTGAATTTTTTTAGAGCCGGAGGCGCGCAGTTGGGGCGGCCTCGACGTGTTTTATATGGAATTTTTCACTTTTTGTATGAACAAAAAAAAAATACCTCCGTGTTGAGTAAGGGGTTTCATAAAGGGGGTCGAAAATTTCATTCTTTTTGCGATAGGACGCACCATTTTATGTGAAATTTTAGGTGAAAAACGTCAAATTCAGAATAGCAAAATTGTCATTTTCACTCAATTAAAATCTCAGTACAATCTTAGTGCTGTCAAACTAAAATATAGTTAAGTTGTGCCACTTTTGTCTATTTCAGAATGGGAAATCATCGTTTGACAGGAGTAAACTAAATTTTAGTGATTTTTAGTCTAGTTTAGACGCATTTGTGAAAAGAGAATCGGCACCATTGGTGCCGATTCTGTTGTTCACAAACTAAACTAAATTTAAGTTCAGTGCATCTTTTTCTTTCTATTTCATTAAGAAAAGGACAGAAGATACATTTTAGTTTAGTCCTGTCAAATTAATCAGCGCCTGACGTAAATTGACGTAATTATAGTGGGCAAGTTTTTAATCACGTCAAAACTTGTATGGATTAGTGTCAGGGGCTGATTAATTTGACAGGACTAAACTAAAATGTATCTTCTGTCCTTTTCTTAATGAAATAGAAAGAAAAAGATGCACTGAACTTAAATTTAGTTTAGTTTGTGAACAACAGAATCGGCACCATTATCTATGTAATAACGTTTAAGTTTAGTCTTTGGGGCGCATAATGGAAGTGCTAGGACCTATTAAAGCAATTTTCTATTTACTAAAATAACTTCAAAACGGTGCATTATAGTGGATTCGTTTATTGCGTAACAAATTATAACGAATTAGCCAGATCTCATGCACAAATATTACAATCATCCGTATAGTAAATTCCGAGATACAGCAATCGTGCAAACGTTACTCCAGCAGGATTTTAAATATCTTCGCAACCATAGCAAATACAAATACAAATTAAGTTGTACCATTTATTTCAAATTCATTTCTAATTATTTAGATACAATTTATTTCAAAATATCCATTAGAAAACAAAATATCTGGCTGGGGTAACGTTACTCCAGCCGGAAGTGTTTTTATCAATTAATTAAAAAACTATCAGCATACCAAATTTAAAAATCTGCTTACCAATTACAGAAGATGTATTTCTAATTATCTATTGCACTTAGATGATGATTTTCGACATTATCTGGCTGGGGTAACGCACACCACGACGACGCGCCCCACTCCACTCCGCTAACTAAAGTACAGCACGCGGAGTGGGGCGTGGGGCGCGTCGTTGTGGATTGCACTAAATGTACCTACCTATTTATGCTTCTCCAGCTTTCCATATTGTAATGTTATGGATTTCATTTTGCATTTTTTTGATTTTTTTTTTTTGATATGGCATCTCGCAGTTGACTCTCAGATTGAGGTCGCAGCTGCTTAACCGGACTATCCTGTGGATGCCTTAAGCTACTAACTTAAAGCCTCCAGCCAGGGGCATAAACTATTCTATGTTAAATTAAGCGAACGCTCGCTAAGGGCACCCCCTGTGGGGTACGAACCTCGGCTTAGGGCGTCGCTGGCGGGGGGACAGCAAGGTGGGACAGGCTGGATCAAATTTTCATTATTATTGATCGGGGAATTTAAATCTACATTTATCAGCGTAACGCGGGCTGGCGCTTCTGCGAGCAAGGGTCGGGGGGGTTGCAAAGTGATGGGTGAACTTTTACTTATATACCTACAGGTTTGTACGTTGTCAGTCGAATAATAGATTGAAATGGGCATTCGATTGTTTAGTACTTACCTAGGTAGCTGTAGATATGAGTTTGACAAACCCAGACAAACCTATGTAGCCGGTGCCATGAAAGACATCAAAGTTTGTTTGTATTGTATGGCATTTGTAGTTTTGGTAAACCACTGAAAAACAAACCATCTTATATCGAGGATATATTGTTCAAACCCAATAAGTGGCAAAAATCAAAAATTATTTTCTACACGTCCATCCTCTATAAAAATTTATGTATTGCCAACATTAAAACACCCAGTGTCATAGTAACCATAATAGCATCCAAACGGGAGTTATAATGTTGTACTGAATTTCATTATCCATCTCCTTTTCAAAAAGAACATTGTCATGCCCGCGCGTTTCACTACCATAGCGCCATAATTAAAAAAAACTTATTGGTTATTCGAATTAACGTCGTATCCCGCCATTTGTGTTCAATATTAATATTGCAATTTTTTTAAAGTACTTTGTTCCGTTTTTTTTTCTTCTATTGTTTTGTTTGTTGTTTCCTATACATAGTTTGTTTGTAGGTATTAGATACTCATACCACATTCGTGTTTTAATACCCCTATACAACAGTTGCATAAATAACTATTATTACTCCATCTTAGTTCATTTTTTATTCGCTTTCCAATGGTCTAAATTATGCGAAATTTTCAGTAGAAATAAAATTACTTGAGGTAATAACCCAGTAAAGTGACCAGGTTTAGCCAAAACTGAAACACTATAAAGTGTGATGACTTGATAAATAATATTTTTAGTAGGGGATACTATGAATTGCCGATTTGTACTGAAAAATTGAAATTCGTTTTTTTTTTTAATTAACATAATTATTTAATCAAAATAATTACCAATCCATTACATTACGCATTACAATAATTATCTATCCATTGCTGCCATTTAATAGGAAGGTCATTTATGCCTTTGCGATAGAACTCTCGTGATCTAGATTCGACAAACTGTGTGAAAGCATTTTGTACCTACTGCCTCCTGAGAAGAAAACTTTTTATCACGTAGAAAATTGCCAAATCACGATAAAAATGGTAGTTCGTTGGAGCAAGGTCTGGCGAATACGGAGGGTGACGAATGGTTTCTAATTGCAGTTCCTGTAGAGTTCAAACGGTTTCTGGTGCTGTATGAGGTCTCGCGTTATCATGGAGCAATAATGGTGAAGATCGATTCATGAGTCGGGGCTGTTTCACTGCTAGTTTTGCTATCATTGTTCAGAGTTCGGCACAGTAGACATCTGCCGTTATTGCTTGACCAGATCGGAGAAAGCTATAGTGAATAACACCATGCTGAGACCACCAAACAATTACCATTACCTTTTTATTGGTGAGCTTTGCTTTAGGACACTGTTGCGGCGTTTGACCTGGGGTCAGCCATTGCATTTTTCGCTTACGTTTATCGTAAAGAATCCACTTTTCATCACATGTCACAATTTAATCCAATATTCCTTCATTTCTGTATCGATTCAACAAGGCAACACAAGTTTCAACACGCGTTTCTTTCTGCAGATCAGTCAAATTATGAGGCATCCATTTCTCATTTTTTTTTTTTTTTATTGCTTTGACGCAAATGAGTCAATATTGTTGGTAAGGTAACGCTAATAAACCATGCCGCTAATTCCTGCGTAGTTTGGCTCGGATCGGCTTCCACCATCTCTTTCAATTCATTGTTACCTGTGTGGGCGGTCTTCCACGTGGTTCGTTCTTCAAATCAAAGTTTCCATCACGAAAGCGTTTAAACCAAATTCGCATGGTGCGTTCATTAGCAGTCCCCTCTCCAAACGCAACATTGATATAGCGAGCTGTTTCTGCCGCGTTAGTTCCGCGTCAGAACTCGTATTCAAAAATAACTCGAATATTCGAAGTATCCATCTTTCTTGTCTAAACGAAATAAAATAAAAAAACTGAAAGTCGATAATCGAATGTTGTATATTTTTTTAAAAGAAGAACTTCAAAGGTACCATGTGGAAAAAGTTTTACTCAAAAATCTCAAACCAATTCTATGTTCTATGTCAATTCGAAATAGTATACCTATTACAATAAAACGGAAATTTCATACTTTAACTCCTATTATTTCACGCTTAAACCACTTAAAGCTATTTATTTGTGTTAAGTGTCCAATGATTTGAACTAAAATTACCGAACGGTATCAAGGCAATAACCACTATTTGTATTTATCGGGTTTTAGCTTTAGCGTAGTTAAGAAGAGAAACAAAACCAAGAGCTAAAACAAAGCAAATGTGTTTGTCGGGTTTTATTGTTCGATTATATTTCAAAAGTAACAAGTTATGTTTAGTTAAATGGTATTTGATCACACCACTTCGTCAACTAAGTTTCTTCAAACGTTGTTCGGAGAAGAACCCAATAAATCAAATTTCACCTATTAACTTCTAGCGCTATTGTTGCCAATTTGCACATCGTCGCCCGCAAGTATTGTTTTCAAAATATTCTTCTGTTTAGTGCCAATAAATTGTTTTTGGCTGTTACGATGGGTGATCGAGGAAGAAAATTTGAGCACCTAGCTTGCATTATTTGCTTTTTCATTTTACACGTGCAGCCTGTGGACTAGTTACAGTTTGCGTGCATATAGCGATCTACAAGTCCAGTATAATAACGCACTCAGGATACTGTTGGGGCTGCCATGGCGATGTATAGTGCGTCAAAAATGTTTGCAGATAGGCATATAGATGGTTTTACGGCCATCATGCGAAAGAGAAGCGCTTCTCTGCTCGCTCGTCTTCGTGGCAGTACCAACAGTATGTTGAGTTTATTCGCAGATAGATGGGAGTCTCCAATGCTGCGACATTGGATGAAACTCCACACGGTTTAAAACTTGTACCTATGTCTACTAACACTAGTATTTAAGACCATTGTTACTAACACTGGGCGTAGCCTGAAATAAATGATATAATAATAATAATTAAGGTTGACAACTAGGTAAATGTTGGTTTAAGATATTTGCAGTTCATGATACCAGCATTTCCATGATGGTATCATGGAAATGCTGGTATCATGAACTGCCTTTGGAAAATCGAAAATCAAAGAATCAGAAAAAATCCGCCTTCAAAAAAAAAACACTGGTTTTATGTATTTTCATGTTTTGACACTGACTTCCGACTTTTTGTTTAAAATTTTATTTTTAACTTTTTAGTTGTGGCACCTACCCCATACAAATTCAAATACTACCTGCTATGTGAATAATAGTGACAGGATGTTATTATAACATGATCCACATAGACTAAGTGGGAAAATTACGTATTATAGTCCGGGAGCCGACTGCAAGAAACCCACCTTATAAAAAAACAGAAAATACCTACTCTGTAGGGGTAGCTGACTTTTAGTAGCTTCAACTGCTCTTGGTCGGCCGCGGCTTAACTTGGCAAATTATGCGAAAATAAAAAAAAAGTGGTGCAAAAATTCATGAAAAAAAACCTAATCGAAAAATAGAATGAAACTTGTATTGATAGGATAGATACCTTTTGAGGATAGTAAAAAAAGTGGTCGGCCAAATCCTGTGTTGGCAAGTTCTTGTGTCCGACCGAATTTGTGGTACCACGTGACAGCTACATTTTACTTCATAGAAAAATTTAATGAAAAAAACGCATTATAACAGCTAAATTAAACCTGTTGACGTATGCCTTGGTCGGCCTCACCTTAGTCTGGCAGTCTTAGCAGTCCGACCGAAATAAATAAGTGCGTGGAGGGCTTAGAGGGCTTTACAAAAACAAAACATTGAGTTCTAATTTTTATTCTTAAATCTAAATTATACAAAAACGTTTTTTTTTGTTATTATTTATATGAATAATCACAACCACGCAAAATAGGCTGTTTAGCTGACCTCTGCTACAAAAGCGGAGGCGATTAATTGCACAAAATTGTGTGAAAGTCTTGGACAAGACCTTAGTAAATCATTACCCGGATTTCATGCATTCACTGGCTCTGATTATACGGCAAGTTTTAAAGGGAAGGGTAAAGTGAGACCCTATGAAATATTGAAAAAAAAATATCATATCAGAAAGCATTTTTCAATTTAAACAACCCAAACCAAATAGATGAAACCTCGGACTTGATTTAAAAATACACATGCGAAATAAACGGAATGCAAATATGCAAAACCGTGAACGAAGCGAGAGTACAGTTGTTCAAAAAAAAGTATTCAACAGTGTCACAACGTGCAAATTTTTTGAAAAAAATACAAAATTTTGATTCCGGCAATATACCCCCATGTTGGAGCACCTTAAAACAAAAAACATTGCGACAGTGTGCCGCAGAATCCAGTTGTATCAAATTAGATGCATCACATTGTGGCTGGACATTAGCAGATGAAATGTATAAAATCAAATGGTTCGAAGGAGTCATGACTCCTTTGCGAGTCGAAGACATAACCATTGATAAGTCGGGGTCTGGAGAAAGTTTGTCAGACTTCGAGTCTGAAGATGATTATGATTATTAATAATGGTGATGGTAACACAGGCTATTTTCCGCAACTCGACAACTCTATTTGCGCCTATTTTGCGTGATTGTGATTATTCATATAATTAAAAACGTTGTTATAATAATTTAGATTTAAGAATAAATATTAACTCAATGTTTTGTTTTTGTAAAGCCCCCTAAGCCCTCCCACCGCAACGTACGAATGTGGTCTAAATCCTTTACGGAATCCGGGTTCAACTTGTAGACATGGTTCAAAAGAGAGATGGGCCTATAATTCTTAAGCAGGGCATTTTCGCCCTTTTTAAAGAAGAGTATCACCACACCGTTTTTTTTTTGGGTGGGAAATCATCAAATGACTTCTCCCGCTCTGGGTGGAGCAGGAGGGCGTGTCAGACTCTTACTGACTAAAACCCACCCGTGTTCCTTCTGTTGCCTGTACAATGCCAGGGGGCCACGGTATCCCTTTCGGACTTTCCCGCAACCCCGGCAGGCAATGGACCCATCGGACCCCTTCACTCGCTGTCATCTCTTTGAGGCGCGCGTGGAACACAACGCGCCGTCGACCCGGGCCTGGTCCTTTCCGGACGGCGAGCTACCCATTGCTCACCGTCCGCAAGCCCGCGCCTACGGTCGATTCCCGACGCCCAGGGCGTCTCCTCATGCGGCGGCTAGGGGCGTGAGGGCGCGAAATTTGCCTTTCCCTCACGCGTTCCGCCTCCTCCTTCGCGAGCATAACTGCATCGCAAAAGGAGGTGACGGCCTCCCATGCCCTCTCGCTCCGTACCATGGCCTGGACCAGGGCCGGACGCGAGAGATCCCCGCCACCGATCGCCTCCACGAAGACACGGCGGTGCTCTGCCCAAGCCAGGCAGACCCTCACCGTATGCTCCAGCGTGTCCTCCGGGCGATCCACGCAGTGATGACACCCGGGCGTTTCCTCCCGCCTTATCCGAAACAGGTACCGCCCGAAACAGGCGTTTCCGGTGAGGACCTGCGTCAGACGGAAGGTGAGGATGCCGTGGCGCCTCTCCAGCCACTTCGCAAAGAGGGGACTTATCGCCGCAATAGTGGCGTGCCCAGCACTGGGTTGCGACAATCGCACTCTCCATGACGCCATGAGATCCCGCCGGAGCTCTGTCCGCTGTGCCGCGATTTCTCGCGGCATCGCCTCCTCGCGTATCACCACACCTCTGTTTTATCCTCGAGTATGACAGAATCGAACAGCTTCTGGAGGGCCTTAAGAACGGTTTCCCACTGACCTTCTGGAGTTCGGCCGTAATTCCGTCATCACCCGGGTCACCCGCCTACTGGTTATTTTTAAACTGCTTCAGAGCCATCCTAATCTCGTACAAGCTGACATCCGGGATGTGTTCGGTATAATGTCGGGTCAATCTAGCTCTTGGCTCGTTTACAGGTTCGTAACGGGTTGGGGTTGACGTGTATCATGTCCATAGAACCCCTCGATATCACTCAATAGTCCAGTTTGGCGGATACGTTCCTGCCATCATCGGTCTTCAGTTTTGCAAGCTGGCTCTGTCCAATAGACAGATCTCCTGCAAAGACCTTGGAGCCCTTGTTACGCTCTGTCGCGGCCTTAACACGGTCCGTATTATAGTAGCGTAGGACTTAGAGATCTGTCTATTGAGCAGCCGGTATTTGTGCGCATCGTTTCTCGCATCGTCGTGATCACCTTGCGCCTCTCCTCCATGAGCTGTGAAGTAGTATCAGAGAGCTTGTTGTTTCGACTTGTACGACGGTTCTTAAAGATCTTAGATCCGACCGTATGAATAGTTTTCATTGTGATTCATAGAATAAACGAATATTAAAGTACATTAAATGTTTAATTACTCTAGACTTATAACCCAAATAGTCGGTGCCCTTTGTAAATGACTAATATATTTTTTATAATAAAATAGACCACTCCAGAAACTTAAAAATACTTTTAACACTAATTGAAAGTGTTTCGTATCCAAAGTAGATAGCAAAAGTACCAAAAGCGGCCGTTTTTTATACTTTTGCTATCTACTTTGGATACACTTGTTAAAAGGACCTTTATTCAATCCTTTTAACAACAACGTAAAAATACTTTATCCTCTTTGTAACAAACTCCAAGTTTCAATTCTTTTATCTCTATTTTCTATGCTATGCTAAGATTTTTTATTAAATGAGGGCGCCACTTAGCTCGGGGTAGCGCCTTAACCGTTGCGCCAACCGTGTCGTGTTTGCCCTACCCCATGATTTTTTTTAGAGCCGGAGGCGCGCAGTGTGGGCTGCCTCGACGTGTTTTATATGGAATTTTTCACTTTTTGTATAGAAAATATAAAAAATATTACCTACGTGTTGAGTATTAGGGTTTTATAAAGCGGGTCGAAATTTTCATTATTTTTGTAATCGCGATTAAAAATGGTCAGATTTAGTTAGACAATTAAAATTTTAGGTGAAAAACGTCAAATTCAGAATAGCAAAATTGTCATATTCACTAAATTAAAATCTCAGTACCATCTTAGTGCTGTCAAACTAAAATATAGTAAAGTTGTGCCACTTTAGTCTATTTCAGAATGGGAAATCATCGTTTGACAGAAGTAAACTAAATTTTGGTGATTTTTAGTCTAGTTTAGAGGCATCTGTGACAAGAGAATCGGCACCAGTGTCATTATGATTCATTGTAAAATTTTATTTAGGTAATATCTCATGTTAACATTTTCAATCGACATTAAATTATGCGTACGGCAATAAAACAACAAATCAATAATTTGGGGGCCATCTAGTGGCTTTATAATATTTTTTTTTTTTTTTTGACGATCGTATTTGAATTAGGTACTAGCTTATGCCCGCGGCTTCGCCCGTGTGGATGTCGGAAAATATCCCACGGAAACGTACTACCGATTACATAGACCTAATAGCCGAGGAAGAGGTCATTGACTCTTACACATCATCCGCGCCTAAGTACTTACTACGGCGGGTAGTTTGTTTTATAATATTTAAAGATTAAGGTGAAAAGGTCCGGCGGTGAGGTTCTTAATGTGTGGTGTAGTTACGCGCATTCATTAGTATAGAAAGCGCTCATGACAATAGGGTATTACACCCATTTTTTTAAAGTGTCTCAATTAGATTCTATAGTGCTAATGAACCACTAAAAAAATCACAACATCTTTATTCAATCGTTAAGTGCCTTAAAAATGCATTTAAATTTTGCATTTTCAAATTTCGCGCGTAATTTGACGAAAACGCTGGACGCAGTGGACGCCATATTGCTCTGTGGTCATGACGTCAGTTGGCTGTGTAAACAAATGCAGTGATATTTTTAAGTTATACATTTGTGTTGTCTCCTTTTACAAAACCGTCCTCCATGGTATTATTTCAATAAAAATTACGTTGGTTACGAAAATAATAAAAAGCCTCTATAGATTAAAGGTACGCTGATAGTTGACAGTTCACTTTATAAGTTTACATAGCCGTATGACGTAATAACATGGCGACTACTATCTAATGGTGTTATGAAACAGATTAAAAAAGCTGAAACCTTTGAATTAAATTATAAAATTTAGTTTGCTATTTTATGAACTAAAACTAGCGTTTTCCGACTGCTTTTTGCCTAAGCTATCTCAATAATATATTTTTAGATTTTTTCTCATATAGAGTAAAACACCCTATTACGTACCTACTGATGCTTGAATATGTAGAACTCTTCGCATTTTAAATGTTTTCGAAGCAAAATTATAATACCTAATGGTGTTGATTTAACAACAAGAAAATCAGTCAATCCCTCACTTGGCTGTTTTTTTAAATCGTAAATAATCTCGACCCATAGGCACGCTACTGGGTATGTGCCTACTTAATATCCATGTAGGTATGTTTTTAACAAATTTCCCAGTAATCTTGGCTACACAAAAATACACCGATGTCCGAATGGCGGGTGTATGAAACTAATGTAATAACTTGCGTTGTAATAAATTGCAATTTAATAAATTTAGAGATTACAGTACTTATGTTAACTAACAAAAGGCGTTCCCCACAAAATTATAGCGTCCATAAATTAAAAAAAAAAAATGAATGTATGGACACTGTTTCGTTCATTTCTGATCAATACACACGGGTGTATTGATCAGAAATGAACGACCTAACGGTCCTAACGGTTTCTGGAACGAAAATCAATAAATACAAACTTTCGCGCGCCCGTAACCCACTGTGATTGGTTGCATGAATTATCAACAGCCAATCACGTCACTTGACTTACGTTTAATTTTGATGTGACTACAATTTTCTCATCTGAAAAAAAAAGTCCCTACCAAAGTGAGCAGAGCTTCCCCTTTGCTCACTTTTTAGTTATACACCACTAGCTTTTGCCCGCGACTTCGTCCGCGTGCAGGTCGGAAATTATCCCGTGGAAACGTAGGTACTACCGTAACGCGCACGCAACTAAAGGTCTAAGTCAGCATGATTTTTTCCGACATCTTCAACATTCATCGTCACATTTCAGCCAATTTACACAAAACCTTGAATTAATGTAAAACCGAATCAAAATCCGTTCAGTAGTTTTTGAGTTCGTTCAAACAGACAAACGCAGCGGGGGGGACTTTGTTTCATAATATGTAGTGATTATTTACCTAGTTGCTTCATAAGCTTCGTAGGAGCATTACGCAAATGGAGTGGAACTGGTGGCAGAGGACCCTTAGCTTCCACCAGCGATCTTCGACATCTTCTCTGCTTTTAGGTGCTCTTGCAAGTCTCACAGCACATTGTGCAAGCAAAACGTCGCATTCCGGCATTCCAATATGCTGACAACCTTGTAAACATGCAACAGCTTCAACGACGGCAGTGTGGTCTGCTAAACCTGTTTAATATACAAGAAAAATGCACAAGCGTTACATTTGTTCCATAACAACTTTTCCATAAGAGATTTGTTCTTATGGAACAAATCTATCTTAGAGAGATGTACCTACTTATTAATGATTATAATTCTATAAATACATATATTTTATAGTCGCGAATCATATTTTGATCAAGATACAACCTGACATTGACCTGAAAATTGCAAAAAACCTAAGAAAATATGAAATCCGCGGACTGCAACTGCGGATCCACCTACGGTACCTATTATGTAATAGGAGGCGAGCTTATTGCAATTAACCGGGCCCAAATCTAGACTCCAATTTGAAATGACGCGCCCCACTGCCAGTGGGGTCATTTCAGAGTGGAGCTTTACTGGACAAATCCAATACGACGAGAATCAAACCCAGGAACTCCAGACGCTCAGTGGTAGCGCTTGCGACCACCAGACTAACGTATAAAAATAAAATAAAAATATAAAGAATAGGCATATTAGAGCGTTCATCCAAAAAGTTGGCAACGTCGCAAATAATAAATATTTACCTGTTTTGATTAATTTGTCAATCAATCAATATTTTAGTTCACTAGTTAGCCATATTTCTTATTTGCATACAGTAATATCGACAAATTAATTAAAACAGCGAAATATTTGACAGCTATTTGCGATGTTGCCCACTTCTTGTAGGTATAAACGCTCCTATGGTCTACATATCAGATAAACAGATTCACAGATTTCTGATAAATGATGCTATATGCATTTTATTTTTTATTTTTAAATTTTGTGATCTAAATTCAAAATGAAAAATTTAAATCAAGCAATCAATGTTTGATTTAAATTGGGATACTATGTATTTCTTACATCATCCACTTTTGTTTGTTTAAACGTAAACATAGGTAGGTATATTTTTCTTGAGTGTACCAAACTGACTAATCAACGAAATTGGCGAATTAAATAAACTGACGTGTGAGGGAAACTGACCAGTGATACGCGGACTCATTCATATAAGAGGGTGACACTGAAAGTTCTTAGAAAATAAAAAACTGGACAAACTAGCAAATTATTAGTTTTATTATATATTTTCAAAATAGTGTCCATTTACATCAATACATACATCGTTGCATCCGATGGAACCACTGAGAAAAGCACTTTGCCCACTCGTCCTTAGGGGTCTCTTCGACGGCATTTTGAAACGCAGCCACTGCTTCCCCGGCGTTCATAAAACGTTCTCCTCGAAGTTTTTCTTTTATTTTCGGAAATAAATAAAACTTGCAAGGTCGGGGCTACAGGGCAGGTGACCCAGTAATTCCATGTCTGACGTCGCCAAGTAGTCGATTGTTTGCTTGGCGATGTGCGACGAGGCGTTGTCGTGATGAAGGAGGATCATAATGCGAGGTCGTTTAACTTTTTCCAAGACAAGTGGCAAACAATTGTTAGTGGTACCACTCTGCAGTAAATGTTTTGCGGTCCTCTAAAACAATTTTTGCGTAATCATTCCATCTTTTGCCCAAGCTTCGACCTCTTCATTTTAGTTGGTAACTCCTCGGAAGGAAACACCCAGACCTATTGTCTATTAGTTTCAGGATCATAACAATAAATCCAGCTTTCGTCACCCGTAAGTATGTCGAACACAGCATGCGAGTCACCTCCGTTAAATATTTGAACCATTTCACAACACCAATCAACACGACGGAGTTTCTGGGCCTCTGTCAAATTATGAGGTATTCACAAAGCTTCCTGACCTGACCGCTAAATGTTCATGGAGGATTTTGTGCACTTGACTCATACCGATGCCTAAACTTGTCCGAACCTTCTGATAAGTCACTCTTTTGTCAGTCTCTATCATACGCCGCACAACACTGATGTTATCATTCTTCAGTTGTCGCCGTAGAAGGCCGTCTCTCACGCAGATCATCGGTGAGATTAGTGCGACCACGTTTTAACTCATTAAACCAGTTGTAAAGTGGCACGAGATGGGGATTCATCGTGAAAGGCCAATCGGAGATAAATTTCTTGTTGACTTAAGTGTCATCGAAAGTCATAAAAAATATTTGTACGAAAATCTCGCGTTGTATTCATGCCGACGACGTGATAGACAATTTTCAATTTACCGCCAAATCGTAAACAAATGACAAATGAATAAAATACATACACAATAATATTGGCAAAAAGTTCAATTTTCAACATTTGAACTTATTTTTTATTATATTGTTTACAAGTAGCCAATTCTAAAAACGTTCAGTTTCGCCCTTCTTTAGTAGGTACTTAGATTAAAGATTTGGTACTTGACTTCAAATGATGACGACGTGACGTTTCAGTACCTATGGCCTACAGTGGCGAGGCGTGGTAAACCGAGAGGTGAGCCGGAGCATAAAAAAAAAACACTTTTAAATATAGGTCACTTTTTTCAAACAATCTTCATTAAAAACGTTGCCATGTCTGTTTATTAATAGGTCAAGCCATCACATGCGCAAACCCGCCAAAATAGGTAAACAAACACAAAATGGTCGACAACATTTTGTGTTTGTTTACCTATTTTGGCGGGTTTGCGCATGTGATGGCTTGACCTATTAATACATTTAAATTTTCTCATAAGTGTGATAATAATAGCTTTTATTTCAATGCGAATACGAATCTTCCATACAGTACCACCCCTCCATCGATAGAGCGTCGTCGCAATCGCAAGAAACGATCAGAATTACCAGTGAAACTAAAACAGCACCTATACAATATTTTTTTTTTCCTCTGGAATAGTTAAATTAACGTTACACGTTGCATTCCATCTACTTTTATATTATGAGCCTGGTGCAAATTAGTGAAAATAATTCTATTCCTACCAGTCCCGAACTCACAACAGCCACGAATATGTTTTTCAGTCTGCACATGTTTTTTGATGAGTTCGTCAGAAATGTAAAAACTTTATTCCATAAACTACTAGAAACTGAGAAAGTAAACACTGGAAACAATATATTTAATTTAATTTACAACTGCCAGTCAGCCATTGATATTTATAGTAAAGGGAAACATTAAAATGTTTGAAAAAACCATCGCGTCGTTTGTAATTTAAAGTCATCAATTATGTGTTTCTTATTTTCAAACTTAACCTTGGAAAGCATGTTCTCACAAAGTAAATAATCCGTCAAGCAAAAATCTAAAACTATTAATGCCGCCATCCAGTGGCGTGCACAGAGTTTTTAGACAGGGTAGGCATAAAATTTTAAAAGCCAAAAATACTTACTGCATGTTGGTTTTACGTCTTGTCGATTAAATAATGATGTAGGTAATAGCCATCTCAAATATCCATAGATTGACTGATTTTATATACATATCAATTTACGATTGATTTAAATCAGTGGAAGTAATTTCTTGATTTATTGTTTGAATCATTACAGACGCTACACTGGAGATTAGGTCATTTTGAATTCGATTTGATAAACTCGTAAATGAGCTAATGCAATTTTGCAAATGATTTTCCAAAAATCCGTCGTATTTCGCGAGCACGTCGACCAGCTCTAAATAATTTCCCCTATTCTCTGACGAATCAGATTCGTCATGTCAACGAAAAGCGAGCTCTTATTTCACCAAAAAGCAAACAATGTCAGTAAGTCGCTGAAAAATATTTCGGTTCCGATCGACTTTCGCGTTAAGTCTATCAATGACGATTTGTATCTGAGAATTTAAACGCGTTTCAATAGGTGTGTGATAGGTAAGGGAAGCTTCTAGGTGTTTATCAGATTGGTCACGTTTTTTTAGCTGCAGTAGGAAAGTTATGAATATCGATGTAACCGGTAGCGTTCCAGACCGTTTTATTGTTTGAAAATAGTAGACAAGGGAAACAAAACAAACTATTGCTGTGTATGCAACCTGTGAGGCAATAATATGAATAATATTGTTTTGTATTGAATTTACGATTGACTTTACCTTTACTAATTCGGTGTACAACGACCTCTGACAATCACTTGTTTTTTATCACCGAATGATAGTTTTGAAAACGCATCATTTTTATTTTGTCTATACACACACCACCTGAACAACTTTCACAGTGAATATTATCCATTTTTCATACTATTATCGACATTAAACTCTTAAATACCAAAATAATATGGCTCACAAAACAAATCAAAACGTATCAAACAAACAATATGGCGAACTCACAAAATCGGAGACAGTGCAAAAAATAATACGACAAAAAATAAATAGTGTAAGTTATGATGCAATATAAATGAAACAATACTACTTTTTAAAATATTTGTATAGCTAATTTCGGTTCGGAAAACATCGGATAATTTCGTAATTTGTCGTGCTGTAAAACAGATACTGTCTATCATGTACGGTTGTGTGCGTTATTGTGACAATGTGTGCCACGTATTTATAGGAACGCACACCCATTCAATCCGCATGACCACGAGAGCACACTTATAAACATCTAGACCCGAATAGTCTGTGTCTTTCCCGAGGCACTCCTGGTACTCAGCGCAGCGGTGCTAGTGCCGCGCAATGCCACAATACTGAACGAGCTTGCTTGGAGCGATTTTTTGTTATTGTTAGTAAGTAGAGCAGTCGTCGTACTCGTAGATAAAATAATAATAGATATCAGAACAAGATTATACTGAGTTAGGTAGGGTAGGCAGTGTCTTTCCGTCTTTATGATACGCACGCCACTGCCGCCATCCTTATCCTACTGATCGTACTAATTAATTTTCAAATCTACTCTAAATAAATCATTTCAACTTATTAAACTATCTACCAGGGCCGATGGCTTCAAGCAAGCCGATTCCTACCGGCTTCACTTCGGAAATTCGGAACACAACCACTCTATCGTCATTGAATAATCACAATGTAAGTATTTGATACACCATCAAATTAAAACATTACAAAACACCTACATTATTTTTTTTGTTTTTGTCCCAACAACAAAACATTTCGCTCTAAAATAACTCGTAGGCGCGTTCGGCTTATCGTCCTTCACCACTTCCTAGTGCTTTTGCTGGGAAGAAGAAGTGGCGCAACCAACTCCCCAGCAGCACAGCTGTTCAGTTACAAAAAAAAAGATGCTATACGCAAAATGCAAGATATTTACAATACGCAAAACATAATTTAAATTATAAAGGAATAGCCTTATGACAGCTAGCTAGCACACGCCAATATACCAACCAAAAACATCGAGAACTATACTCAGCAGAAATAAAAATGACAAAACGTAAACAATATTTAAAAAATAAAATAAAGCCTCTAGGCATAAAGGGCGTGCCCGCTTACATATGTAACTAGAAGTTATAATTGATAAACTGGGACCATCGAGGTAAAATAAATAATTGTCGAGGTCGCTAGCTAACCATATATAGCAATACTCTAAAAAAATATTGTAATGAGTCAAAAATAAATTAAAATAAATTGGCTTATAAAGTAAAAATATAAACAATTATATAAACTCTATAACGCGATGTCACGTGACCGAAGTGACGTCAAGACGGACTTTATATTCTATAGAAATTGAATTCACGATAAGCCGGACGCGCCTACGAGTTATTTTAGAGCGAAATGTTTTGTTGTTGGTATATAAAGACAAAAACAGTAATGTAGGCGTTGTGTAATGTTTTAATTTTATGGTGTGTCAACTACTTATCGTGTGATTATTCAATGACGATAGTGGTTGTGTTCCGAATTTCCGAAGGGAAGCCGGTAGGGATCAGGTTGTTTGAAGCCGTCGCCGCTGATGGCCTATAGCTATTACTACCTATTCTAGGTTAACATTGCAGGGCCCTTATATGGACAAACACCTACCAAATTTGTTTTGTCCACTCTGACACACACACACACAGTGCGCACAAGCTATACCATGGACGTATAAAAAAGTCAGTTACCTATATCTTCACAAGCTGCCCGCACCAGGCGTCGTGCTATATACAAAGGATCCTCGCCACCGTGCAATGCTCGCGTGGTCCAGTACAGAGCGGCGTTTTCGTCACTTGCTCGAATAGACTTGTGGATCGCCGACACGGTATTATAGTGCTCTTCACCTTTTCGATCATAAATCATGTGTGATCTCTGTAATAGCAAATTCACTCAATTTAGTTTAATATATATTTATATTTTTTTTTTTTATAGAGCTAGTCGGACTCGCGCGCGTAGTGTTCCATGCCTAGGTAGTCAAAATATTTTTCCATTATCCAGCCAAATTATATTATTTTGCGGCCGCATTTCGAAGTCTGTGAAAGGTTTTTACTGATTTATAAAAAACTGTGTTAGAGACATCGTATTAACTATATGTTTCGCTTTGCTGACTTCGGAGGTAAAGGGGGCGAATGGTATTTTTAAGGACACGCTTTGCTGACTGCTGAGGTAAAGGAGGCGAATGGTATTTTTAAGGACACGCTTTGCTGACTGCTGAGGCAAAGGAGGCGAATGGTATTTTTAAGGACACTCTTTGCTGACTGCGGAGGTAAAGGGGGCGAATGGTATTTTTAAGGACACGCTTTGCTGACTGCTGAGATAAAGGAGGCGACAGGTATTTTTAAGGACACGCTTTGCTGACTGCTGAGGTAAAGGAGGCGAATGGTATTTTTAAGGACACGCTTTGCTGACTGCTGAGGCAAAGGAGGCGAATGGTATTTTTAAGGACACGCTTTGCTGACTGCTGAGGTAAAGGAGGCGAATGGTATTTTTAAGGACACGCTTTGCTGACTGCGGAGGTAAAGGGGGCGAATGGTATTTTTAAGGACACGCTTTGCTGACTGCTGAGATAAAGGAGGCGACAGGTATTTTTAAGGACACGCTTTGCTGACTGCTGAGGTAAAGGAGGCGAATGGTATTTTTAAGGACACGCTTTGCTGACTGCGGAGGTAAAGGGGGCGAATGGTATTTTTAAGGACACGCTTTGCTGACTGCTGAGATAAAGGAGGCGACAGGTATTTTTAAGGACACGCTTTGCTGACTGCTGAGGCAAAGGAGGCGACAGGTATTTTTAAGGACACGCTTTGCTGACTGCTGAGGTAAAGGAGGCGACAGGTATTTTTAAGGACACGCTTTGCTGACTGCTGAGGTAAAGGAGGCGAATGGTATTTTTAAGGACACGCTTTGCTGACTGCTGAGGCAAAGGAGGCGACAGGTATTTTTAAGGACACGCTTTGCTGACTGCTGAGGTAAAGGAGGCGAATGGTATTTTTAAGGACACGCTTGCTGACTTCGGAGGTAAAGGGGGCGAATGGTATTTTTAAGGTCATTTTTCATCATAAGGCCCGAATTGCACCAAAGCGGAGACGAGACGAGAGTAGAGGAGATGTGCTTTAAAAAACCAATAGAATTTCGTTATGCACACACTCAGCTACAGTGGATACAACTGAGCGGAGATGTATAATATTTGAATGGCGCGATCGAAGTGAGCTGTACCTCGCCGAGATTGAGCTGGGCGGCGCATGGCGGTACAAAGCGGAGATGTGAGCTGTGCCTCGCAACCAAGGGCCTCATCCGCAACGAACAGTTTGGGTTCCGAACCCAGCACTCTAGCGTGCATCAGGCCCACCGGATTATTGAAAAAATTTGCGCTGGCTTCCAACGCGGTTTGATAACCGGTGCAATATTCTTCGATATAGCGAAAGCGTTCGACAAAGTCTGGCACAACGGCTTATTATATAAGCTCTACAAACTCGGTGTGCCAGATCGTCTCGTGCTCATCTTACGGGACTTTTTGTCAAACCGCACCTTCCGCTACCGTATCGAAAGAGCGTTATCCTCCCCCCGTCCTATCCGCGCAGGAGTCCCTCAAGGCTCTGTGCTCTCCCCCCTAATCTTCACGCTATTCACCAGCGATATCCCAAAGAGTAGAAGGGCACAGTTGGCTCTGTTCGCAGACGATACGGCCATCTACTACAAAGGTTCCAGCTCGGACTCGATAGCCCGCACTCTTCAGACCTCAGTCGACATGCTCGGCGCCTGGTTTAGGAAGTGGAGGATCGAAGTCAACCCGGATAAAAGCCAAGCGGTTCTCTTTTCGAAACCGCGTAAAAGGTTCAAACCCCCCCCACCAATCACCATGTTCGGCATGCCTATCCCCTGGGAGAAGCGAGCCAAATACCTAGGTGTTGTCCTCGACCAGCATCTCTCCTTTAGCGATCACATAAAGCAGGCCCGCTCGCGAGCCGCTTTCGTTCTCGGTAGACTTCACTCTGTCCTGAATGCACGTAGCAAAATGTCACTAAGGTGCAAATTCCGTACGTATACGGCGTGCGTCCGTCCCATTATGACCTATGCGGGAGCCGTATCTGCACAAGCAAAGCCCCGCCATATCCATAGGATGCAAACGCTCCAAAATAGATTCCTCCGTAAAATCACCGGTGCCCCCTGGTACGTTAGGAACGAGATCCTCCATCTCGACCTAAAGATCCCCACAATCCACCAATTTCTCAAACGCAATTCCAAGCGTTTGTTTGAGTCCGCCGCCAAACACCGCAACCCTCTGGTTGTCGAGGCCGCAAACTATGTCCCTAGTAGAATCAGTCAGATCCATCGCCCGAGGCAAATCCTTACCGACCCAGACGACCCCATAACCCTCCTCAGGAGAGCAATAGGGCCACAAGAACAGTGCACAATCACAGATACCGACCTGCATTCCGACCTCGCCGCCGAGGTCGTCCGCGATCGCGACCCGCCCGAGTAAATAATACTCCCCCCCGAACCTTGCCCGTTGATGCGCCAGCCCGCGTCGATGCTGAGCCAGTAGCTTTAAATTCCCCGATTAATAATAATGAATTATCTTTGATCCAGCCTGTCCCAACTTGCTGTCCTCCCCCCAGCGACGCCCTAAGCCGAGGTCCGTACCCCACAGGGGGTGCCCTTAGCGAGCGCTCGCCTATTTTTAATTAGAATAGTTTTGCCCCTGGCTGGAGGCTTTGAGTTTAGTAGCTTAAGGCAGCCGCAGGATTGTCCGGTTAAGTAGTCATCACCTCAGAGGTAAGCTACGAGATGCCCTAGTCAAAAAAAAAAAAAAAAAAGTGCCTCGCAAACTGTCGACGGCGCGCAGCGGAGACGAGAAGAGATGTGAGCGGCACCACTAGTTCCCCCCGCGTCACATCACACACATCTCCGCTCCAGTTTAGCCAGTTCGCATCCCCGCACAGCTTCAGTGGATACACCTAGCTGAGAAAAATCTCTCGTTTCTGCTTTGGTGGAGTCCGGGCTTTAGATAAAACAACAGCTAGGTATGCATATGAAAATAAATTTTCATAGCCTAATGACTTGTTGCCCTTGTTGCAATGATAGTAAAAACATTTATTCAATTATTTTACTTGCAAACCTGTTTATAGATTTATTTATTTATTTATTTATTTGGATCTCCAACAAAGATTACACCTTACATGCTAAAAACAAAACATACAAAGATACAAATCCTTGTGCATCTTCAATTATAGGAGACCACAGCTTGCATAAAGATATCAAACAATCAATTATTAATATGGAAATAAAGTATACAATTTAAATTAAAAAAAAACAAGAATTAAAATTATAAAAATAAAAAACTATAGGTACATATTGAGTTGAACAGTAGGGAGGAAGGTCAACACTTACTCAATATTAAGTTTTGCGTGTAACAGCAACTTAAATTTACTTAGGCTGTTGGAGAAAATGTCTATATCGTCGGAAGAACATGACAGTGAGTTGTATTGATTGGTCATCCTAACAATCGGCGAGTGTTTACCTAGATTTGTTCTGTGTTGAGGGGCTTTCAGTAAAGGGCCGGGATAGCGAGGAATACGGGAAGGGACGTTAATGCGTAATTTGCTAAGAAGTTCTGGACAGTCAATGCCATTATTGAATAATTTATACAGGAACAACATGTCGGAGATAGTGCGGCGAGATTTTAAATCTTTGAGTTTGAAGTGATTTAGTCTATGTTCGTAAGATCTACAATTTCCTACTTTAAACCTAAACGCTAGATGACGGACAAGTCTCTTTTGAACCCTTTCAATGCGACTTATGTGGACTTGGTACGAAGGATTCCACACCGTGCTGCAATATTCAAGTTGGCTTCGTACGTAACTGTTGAATAAAAGTAATGTAGTGGAAGGTTTTTTAAATTCTTTTGAAGATCTCAAAATAAAGCCAAGAGCTCGGTAAGCTGAATTAAGCATTTGGTCTATATGATTTATAAAATTAAGTTTACCATCCAAGTATACTCCTAAGTCACGAATAACTGTTACTTCTGTTAGTGTGTTTCCCTGAATATTGTAAACAGATTCGACTTTATTGTGTTTTCTAGTAAATTTTATATGAAAACATTTAGTACAATTCAAGTACATTTTATTGTTGGTACACCATTGACTCAGACTATCTAAATCAATTTGTAATAGCTGTGTATCGACATTATTCAAAATTACACGGGTCAGTTTTAAGTCATCAGCAAAAAGGTATGGTGTGGAGTATTTAAATATGTCTGATATGTCGTTAATAAACACATTAAAAAACAACGGCCCTAGATTGGACCCCTGGGGTACACCGGATGTTGCAATGTAGGGATCTGACTCATGATGTGTAAGCATTATTTTTATTTACGCACTATTTATTTAGTACTAGCTGACCCGACAGACGTTGTCCTGTCCGAATTTCAATAATTCATATGTACAATATTCCCATAGAAAATGCACTTCCATTTTTCCCGAATTTTCCAATTATCCCGGCAACTTTTTAAATTGTATCTTTTCGTAAGAACATGATTCGGACTATTACGAACATTTATTTAAAAACAAAATTTTGCCAAATCGGTCCTGCCGTTTCTGAAGTGATGCGCTTCTCATATTATATATATTAGTCTATGGCGCTTACTAACGAACAGTTTTTCTTTTCTATTATACAGGTTGGTCCAAATAGTGACGTAATAAAAAAAAATTGATTCCCCTTACCCCGAACCCACCACCACCCGAACGTAAATTCCTCCTATTCGATCAACATTTTTGTATCTTGAATGAATGATAGGAAGATGATTATTTTATGTCTGAAAGAATCCATAACAATGAAAATTGCAAAAAAAAAAAGATTATGAAAAAGCCGTATAAAATAAAGACAGAACTTTTTTTAAAGCAGTTTCCATTTATTTGCAAGAATTACAAAAAATACATACCTAGTCGAAAATTATCAAGTTGATAATTTTCGACTAGGTATGTATTTTTTGTAATTCTTGCAAATAAATGGAAACTGCTTTTTGCGTTTTTTTTTTTTAATGTCATTATTTTGAGCAACCTGTTTATGATTTTCAAGTTGATAGTATTAGTTGTTCCTGAAATAAGCAGCTGTGGCCTGTGATAGACACGTCTGTCTATCAAAATGGTAATGGTATGGTATGACTTCATCAAGTTATACCATACCATTACCAATTTGGCATGGGACCATAAAAGCAACAAAATAATAAAATTGTCACACCTTTATACCATCTTTAATATCTTCAAGACTAATTACTGCTGGCCCTGTATTTCGCAGAGCAATCCCAGGAGCTCTTGCCGCAAGTGCTAGTTCC
Organism: Xanthia togata; assembly: GCA_963853775.1. Classification (NCBI taxonomy): domain Eukaryota; kingdom Metazoa; phylum Arthropoda; class Insecta; order Lepidoptera; family Noctuidae; genus Xanthia; species Xanthia togata. The sequence continues at coordinate 19,013,060 of OY970798.1, read as the reverse complement.
AGGGCTCCAAGCGCAACCCGTGCATCTCCATCACACACTTCTGCTAGCCACTGCAGTGATGCTTCTTCTACAATGCATCTTAAAAAAAAGTGATTGGTACTTACTTGTCATGTTTATTAAAATATGATTATTGATTTGGATTGTGTGTGAAAGACGATAGAGATGTGTGAGACTTAGAAAGGCAGTGAACACTACGATGATGGCTGATGAAATGCAAGGGAAAGAAATATGTAGGTACTGCACCAACCCAAATAAAATAGCAATACAAAGCTGGGTGTAGGTTTTAGTGCCATATACCATATCAGTTGTCATTGTTTTACAATTCAGCATCAAATTAAAGTTGAAAAAATATAGAAAGTTGTTTACAAAACTTACTCTGGAATATCAGTTTCCGATGATTCTTCAGAGTCTTCTGTGTGGTTTCTGATAATTGCCTTTCCACTCTTTTTAAGAGCGTGCTTTAAAATTATTAGTATATCATCTGCACTTAATTTTTCCATAACTACCACCCGACATCGGCTCAGCAGTGCATTATTTAAACTGAATGAAGGATTCTCAGTAGTAGCACCAACAAGAATGATTGTACCATTTTCTACATGGGGTAAAAATGTGTCCTGCTGTAGTTTATTGAACCTACAAGGATAAGTTACCACAATGAAATGGAGTCCACATAATAATTTGTTCATAATAATGAGTAAATTTTTCTAAGTTTCAAGTAAGTACAATTTTTTTTATTAAAACAACCTGTTTATATAATTAAAATTGTATCAGTATCATACACAATCTAAAAATAATTCATATAGTACCTATGAATTTCATCCATGAACAGTACCGTCTGCCTTTTGAACTGGGTTTCATTTTTGGCAACTTTGACCACTTCTTTAACATCATTTATTCCAGCCATTGTAGCAGATAACTTGACAAATCTCATGTTACTTTGTTCTTTACAAATATTAGCTATCACATTAGCCAATGATGTCTGAAATACAATTTTTTGGATATCATAACAGTTGCCAGATTGAATCATTATTGTTTACACACAGGAGATTTCTATGCTGCTCTGTCATGAATCTCATGATTTGAAAAACAATATTTTGTACAACTTTCCAATCTTTCCTCAGCTGCATCCAGTAGGCTAAGACCAAATTCAACATAGTTGGTAAAATGCTCTAAAGATGATTAAATTTAACAGTAGGTAACAAAGTTCAGGAATACCTTCCCACAACCAGGTGGTCCCCAAAGAATCATGTTGGGTATTATTTTCTTTTCTATTGAAGACCTTAACATTGACCCAGGACCAAATGCTTGCGTCTGCCCAACAATGTCTTCCAGATGTAGGGGTCTCATGCGTTCAGCCAGAGGTATACTTTTGACTTCTTTTATTTGGGTCTTTAAGCTAGGTTCGGGTAATTGTGGTTTCTACGGAAAAAATACAATTTCTTGAATATTTTATATAAAATCCGGTTGCACATTTACTCATGTTACTCACCATATTATTAACAGAACTTTGGCTTGTGCTTATTCGTGCACGTTTGTCATGTAAAGATGTATTGTCAAAATGTGAACTACTTCTTTTGTAATTCGGTTGGTCTACTTTATTTTGTTTTGATTTACTTTGTTCCGATGTATTCAGAAATAAACATTTATTAGCATGTTCTTCTATCACGGTTTTCTTAAAATCTTTATTACAAATGGGACATGAAATAGTTATTTCCTTAGGATCTGAATCCTTTTCAACATCAATCGAAGTCATTATAAATCCTCTATCTATGAACAGTAAAAGTTGACGAGTTACAACAAGTTTTTATCTGGCTTGAGTTGACACTGACAAAATTTTATTTTCCCGCGACGCGCGCGTTTTTTTTTTACCATAGACTAGAAATAATGGACATGGAATTATAAAGTACATTATCCTAAGTACTAGCTATCATACTGGTACAGTCAATTGATGTGCGGTTGACTGTACTATTGTGACTCAATCTGCTTTTTCCAACTATGTTGGTGTTGGACAGTCTAACCATCTGGTTAGACTGTCCAACTGGTATTCAGCTGCATCTGCAGCTGAATACCAGTATTTTACATGGAGCAACTGCCCAGTTCCTGGGTAACACGATGATACCCCTTGGTAGACTCACTGTCAGACTTTTGGGCTTCTGTACAGCTAGGCAGCTTGACAAAAAAGAGTAGATTGTAATTAAGGGCCACTTACGCACTTAGGTCACTTCGAATGGGAAATGAGTAAAATAATTTATACAAATTATTAAAAGCACTGTTCCAAATGTCACCACGTCACTCTTTTATGTCGACCTGTAGTAGACTTATTCTATGCAAGCTGCCAGGAATTCTTTTGTAGATCATATCCCTAATAATATGACCAATAATGTACAGACGCCAGCCTTGTCATGCACCATCAAGTAGATAAGGATAATAATTATGTTAAAAACACTGTGGGAAATAGATGCTGAAACGAAAAGAAAATACACACAAGAAGAGCAGTTATGTGAAGATATTTACAAAAGAACATATAAAAGGAATGAAGAAGGTAGATAGTTACCTTACCTTTCAAAACGCAAAACCCTAAATTACCAAACAATTTGCAACCTTACCGCCTACCATAACTTAATTATAGGGTTCAAAGTTGATTGGGAAAATTTGACAGTTTCGGGTAGGTTGACCTGCTGGCGTCTGTACCATGCAAATAAAAATTACATTTTATTCTAATGTTGTACTTAGCTGAGTACCATATACTAATTCCAGGCGTAAAAGTGCCTATGACTGGCACAGGTTGGGCCTGACAGCAGACAGAGACAGGCGACAGGACAGCACAGACTATATAGAGATACTACTTATCAGGAAAGTGCACCACAGAGTACTTTCAGTCGTTTCAGTGCACTCACAGACTACTTAGAGATACTAACTGCACTCTGTGCGTCGTCAAACGTCATTGTCAAATACGTCAACAAAACAATGTACTCCGTGAGACGATTATGAAACTACGCGGTTGCAAAAAAATGTTTTAGTAATTCATAAAATAGTTATTTATGAATGAAACTCAATCAATAAGAGTGGTTAAAATTGAAATCTAAATATGGATTTATCTACAACCGTCAAAAGTCGATTAATCAAAAAGAAAAATAAGGTCAGCGAACTTGAGGCAGACAGTTACTTAGAAGCGCCCGAAACAGAAGTCGTAAGTGTCTTCATAATAAATATTAGCGGTACCCCCTCCCTTCGTCATAATCATCAAATAATTCAATATTTTTTCTAGCTTTAGATGCCTGTTTTTTAATTATTTCCTGACTGAAATTCTTTGTATGATGTCTGTAAATAATACGTATAGAGAATCAGATAGATAGTTTTCTTTTTTTGATGTTTGTTTTCATTTATTAATTACATTTTTAATATTCTATAGATATAATTATTTTAAGTACCTTTTACAAATTCTGTTTCATATATTATTTGATATTTAAGTTTTATTTAGTCTTACATCTTTTTCTACCTACCATGTATAATCTAATTGCTTGCACCTTCCGGTAAGGACCAGGCCCGGGTCGACGGCGCGTTGTGTTCCACGCGCGCCTCAAAGAGATGTCATGAGACTTATATTTATTTATTCTAGCAAAAAGATGGTGCAACAGCGGAAAATGAAATAAAACCAAGAAAAGAAATAACACTATCTAAAAATACAGACCAGTCACCATTAGGTGTATACTTACATTTGGAAATAAATCTGGTGTTTCTTGGCCTACTAGCATTAGCACTGTGTACTAGACTACCCAACCTTGATGAACCTCACTATATTGTGTAAGTTACTTTATAAGTCATAATTATGTTAAAAGATCAAATAATTGCATTTGATGAAAATAAGTTTGATTTAACTTAATTTATATGTATGTATACTTTGATACGAGAGCTTTCTTTTAAAATGCTGTTACTTGAATGTTTATGATTCTTACAAAAGTGAAAGAAAAGATTAATGTGCAAATTATACTGTTTTTTGCCACATTAAAATAATAATCTTTTTTTTTTTGGAGCTTGATCTTTTGGTCTCAAGTCTCATGATGAGAGTGATAAATTATTATAATGTTTCATAACATCATAGAATATTTTACAATTTAGCAATTTTTTATTTTTTTTACAGGTTTGATGAATTACATTATGGCCGTTATGTATCTTTGTATACAAAGGGAGTTTTCTTTTTTGATGCTCATCCACCTCTTGGGAAGCAGTTGTTATACTTAGCTGGCCGTGCTGCTGGCTATGATGGAAACTTTACTTTTGACAGAATAGGCACACCTTATACAGAGAATGTGCCAGTGAAGGCGCTGCGGTTAATTCCAGCACTAGCAGGCAGTATGTTAGTAGCAGTTACATATCAATTAATGTTGGAGATATCTTTTTATCACTGGACTGCTATTCTGGCTGGTCTTCTTGTTCTATTTGGTGAGAAATAATTACCATTCTGTAATTTTAATTGCTAATAAGTTATAAATTAACCAGAATCTTCTAATAATCTAATTTGGTGTTCTGCAAATGCAAATTAAGCAAAGTCCAAATGAGCGTAGTTAAACAGAAAGCGACCATCGACGAAAAACGTGTTTTGAGATATGGCCGTTTTAAGGTATTTTCCCTGCTATTTTTTATACAATAAAAGAAATATTGTAAAGTCTTAGTTATATCAAAGTATATAACAAAGGCTACAAAATAAGCTATTTGAATCTACCAAAATAGTTTGTTTTGTGCATGAATTATCGAGATAAACTTGTAGCTGCGTTCTGCCCTATCACACAATAAAAAAAAAAACACTAGCAGATTGCTTCTATCGGGATGGTCTTATTCAGCTTTTTGAGATATGGCCGAGAAATGAAATAAAAGGAAAGCCAAAATAGTATAATTTATTTTATTTATATAATTTTTTTTTTTTTTTTTTTATATAATAAAATAAAAAAAACACTACTAGGCTACTACGTTGCTAACGAGATCTGTATTTACTTTTATTTATAATAATATCAACTAAAAAAAAAAGTAAAACCAACCAAAAACATAATAAAATTTAATTTAAAAGAATTAGACTTTGATCAAAACACTTTAGTCGTATCGTGCCAAAATATCATCTAAATTTGCAGAAGCCAGCCAAATTCGATGGTCGGATTCTGCTTAACAGTGATTACGTAGGTATTTCTGGATATTTTGATAGATCAAAACCAAAAATGGTCGTTTTAACTCAAAAAATGGGTGATATTGGTATATGGTCTCATTTGACAATTTAATACCTTGAGTACAGATGTGGTTTGAAAAAATTGTGTCTCTGGAATATGTAAAGGAAAGTAAATCTTTAGTCATGGGCATTCTGACTCATTTTCGCAAAAATCGGGGTTGGTCGCTTTCTGCTTAACTACGCTCAAATTATCCTACTATGTACCTACATTTGGCAACTACTTTGTAGTTAAAAAGCCAGTCTGACTAGGCCACACATTTTATAGTTATGAATACAAGTCATGAGTATCTTGACATGACCTTACTTATACAGTTTTCAAGGTTTAAAAAGTGAAATTATAGGCACAAAGTTCAATACTCTGCTTGACTAGTGGCAAGTTCTTAACTCCCTGCTAAATTATTTATAAATATTTATTGCATGCTTTCAGAAAATTGTTTTTTAGCACAGTCAAGGTTTATGTTACTAGAAAGTATACAGATACTGTTTGGACTGTGTGGAGTTTTGTGTGCCATTAAAAGTACTCGCCGCACGGGCCTTGCGAGTGTTGTTTGGCTTTGTATAGCTGCACTCTCACTTGGTTGTTGCTTCTCGTGAGTATAATTTTGTAATCCAGTTAAGTGTATAAGCATCGCATATACGTAGAAAAGGTCACGTTTACACCACGTCTACGTTCATGGAAATGCGAAGGAACATTTCACTCATGTCTCACTTCTATTTGATATTCTTATGCTACAGCCACTAAAGGGGAAAACTCCCAGCAGTCAGCCTTTTAGCGAGAATTTTAACTTTGAAGAGCTGTCCGTTCAAAAATTGTGGATATAGAAACGAAGTTTTTAGTTTTGCACATGTTGTAACATGATGATTATTAATTCAACTCTTTGATTAATCAGTAAAAACAATAAAAAATCTTTTGGAAATATTTAAAAAATAAGCCGGCCAAGTGCGGACCACGCACATTATAGGGTTCCGTAATTGGGGTGAATTTATCCCAAGAACAAACTTACATTGAAGTCGAAAAACATATTCTTCTTCTCCCATTCATTCCAAGTGCAAATGTAAATTTGTACGCACAATATTAAAGAGATTTACCATGTTATTTTATAGGTTTTACTGTAATCTATGAGTAAGTATATATTTTTTTTTAAATTAGGCTCAGTAGTTCGAAGATAAGGTGGACAATTTACATGTATTTTCTTAAATATATTTAAAAGTATTTATTTTAAAACTAGCTGCGCCCCGCAGTTTCACCTGAAAAAATCCTAATATATCCTACCTATGTCCTAATCCAGCTCATGGTCTACTTTCGCATTTATAATAGTATTGTTACAAAAAAAAAATGAGATCCTCGCAACAGGCTCTTTCATTTGATATGTCACAGGGTAGGTACAGTTTGCAAAACATTTTTATTTTATTTTTTTATATGCCTCCCAAATTCCGATTGATTGTGTATTACGTAATTAGGGTACTGAATCTGAATCGTTTTGAAACAGATTGCTAATCCATTGCACCATAAGTTCGAAAAAAAAATCTGCTCAACAACGTAAATAACGCAATGAATGTTGTTGAACTGTCAAAATGAAACAGATTAGTCGTAATCGTTTACGAAAATGTGTTACGTAATTAGATAGCTGGTTGGAACGAAGTTTCTTTTGCTTTTGCACACTTTTGTTACGAAAAAAAACTGTCGTGGTGATGGTCAAAATGTTACACTATTTTCGGTCTAGCTCTCATTCGCTAAGTGTGCAGAGTATAACGTGGACCCTATTCACCATGCTGTCACTTGGAACCTGAGGTCAGCCTTTGCTCATCCAATAGCCAGCCGCTATCGGCTATAATATGATGTGACTGTAAATTTAACTCTAATGCGTGAGGTCTACCTGTTAGAAATTAATACCATTTTTTTCTAAGGTTATAGAAAACATAATTTATGACTCAGTTAATAACTTCTATCCAAATATAATATTTTAAGTGCGGAACAAAAGAGTTTCAGACAAAAAAATAAAGGTATAATGGCCGTTTACGATTACGATTTGATAAAAGTTATATTGCAAAATGTGGATAAAAAAGTACCAGTTTGCGCAATTTTTACGGACGCGACTAAGGCTTTTGATTGTGTCGATCACGAAACTTATAAAAAAGCTAGACATCATAGGCATCAGAGGAAATGTACTTAATCTCTTAAAATGATACCTTAGTAATCGTAAACAGCACACAGAAATATTTCGAATATGTCTAAAAACTAAGCGCGAAGAATAATATTTATCTAAGGCTAGAATTATTGGGTTTGGCGTAACACAGGGTAGTGTGCTGGGCCCTTTATTGTTTTTGCTATATATGAATGATTTACCTCGTCACATTGAACATCATATTATTATGGTCTTATTTGCTGACGATAGTACTGCCTTGATTAAATGTATTGATAGAAAAACAGGAACATGACATAAATGATACTTTAATAAATATTATACGATGGCTTGACCAAAATAATTTAATGATTAATATAACGGAACGAAACCCTAAATTACCCAGATTTATTATAATAATTTACCTTTTCATAACGTAACTGCTGAACGGCTTCAGATGAAATGCATACGGATAGCCATGACCTGGGTTAGTACATAGGATACTCTGAATCCCGGTAGCACGTTCCTGTGGGATATTTTCCGACATCCACGCGGGAGAAGCCGCGGGCAAAAGCTAGTCGTTTATACTGACAACATCAGAGATAGTCACTACTGCCGCGACCAAGATTTCTTGCAAAAAATATAGTTTGTGAATCTGATGCACTTTTATATGTCAGTGGTCGAACATCGTGCGTAGTTCGGTTTCCCGTGAAGCTATTATTTTGTAAAGTTTCGGTAATAAAGTAAGTAGTAATTGTATACTTGGCAATATCTGTACTGTATAGAGCGAAATAAAGCTTGAAAAGGCTGACTACTAGTGCAGGGCTGTCTACTGGGTGTTTTACCCTGGCACAGAACGAAAACGAAAGAGACCCACACGAATGTATAAGCATTGTTTGATAGAATCATGCACTTACCGTTATTTTTTTCGTTACAGAGTCAAATACTCAGGCGTATATTCGTACTTGCTAGCAGTTTTCTTAGTTGGAAGACAGATTTGGCAATGGATTGGTCGCACGGAGTCCGGACTTCGCCTTGCTTTGTCAGCATTATGGAGATTGCTTGTACTCACCGTTATTCCGTTTGCTGTGTATGTGGGTGTATTTTATGCTCATTTGATGATGCTGCCAAAAGCTGGGCCGCACGATAGCGTCATGACAAGCGCTTTCCAAGCGTCGCTACAAGGTGGACTGGCAAGTATAACCCGAGGACAACCCTTACATGTGGCACACGGCTCTCAAATAACTCTTCGGTAATCATTTATTATCTTATTCGTAGTTGAATAGTGATATCAATCAATGCACTGGATTATAATAAACTTTGATTCGTTTTAGGCACACACATGGCCGCACATGCTGGCTGCACTCCCACGCGCACGTGTACCCGGTGCGGTACACGGACGGGCGCGGCTCGTCTCACCAGCAGCAGGTCACGTGCTACAGCTTCAAGGACGTCAACAACTGGTGGATAGTGAAGCGCCCGGATCAGGCGTCGCTGACCGTGTCGCGGCCGCCCGACGCTATACGACACGGAGATGTTGTACAGTTGCTTCACGGAATTACTAGCCGCGCTTTGAACTCGCATGATGTGGCTGCAGCTGTGTCACCACAGTCTCAGGTATGGCAAAACGACAATCAGGATTTCTTTTTTTATTCTAAAGTATGTAGGTATAATACCTACCTACATTCATGTTTTTTATATTTTTTCAGGAAGTTTCTTGCTACATCGACTATAACGTATCGATGTCGGCACAGAATCTCTGGCGAGTTGATATCGTGAACCGTGACAGCGAAGACGCCACATGGGACAGCATCCGGTCTATGGTTCGATTGGTGCACGTGGACTCTGGCTCTGCGCTACGTTTCAGTGGTCGCCAACTACCTTCGTGGGGCTTCCATCAACATGAAGTGGTTGCTGATAAGGTGCTGACGCATCAAGATACAGTATGGAATGTTGAAGAACATCGATATACGAAAGGTAACTTGTGACCAGTGACCAAGATCGTTATTATCATCGGCCAGTAGTCTGTCGGACATGGCATCTAGAATCGCTTGCCATGTAACCAAGACCATACATCATACGTTGTTTCCTTAACAACTGCTAACTCAATTTTATTATTTAAGCCGAAGACAGAAAAGAAAGGGAACGCGAACTTGTATCTGCCGAAATGATCCCGACTGCTGTGACTCAATTAACGTTTTGGGAGAAGTTTGCGGAGTTGCAATACAAAATGATAGCACACGCGCCCGACGCGCCTCATGGTCATATGTTCGCAAGTGAGCCTTCGGAGTGGCCGTTGCTCGTCCGGTCCATCGCATATTGGCTATCACCCAATTCAAATGTAAGTACTTTGGGAAACCTGTTACGATCATATTATGAAATATATTATACAGGGTGGAATTTTGTAATGCCACCTGAAGGGAAAGTACTCTTAATACTGTAGATAGACAATTTTACTCAAAGAAACCATTTCTTTATTTTTTAATAGAAAGAAATGCATTCAAAGATTTTCGAAAATTCGCTTGCCACGCCCGGGAATCGAACTGACTAAAATCTGTAAAAATTACACCTGTACCTTTACTGCATTGATCGTTAGGATCAATTATAAGGATGAAATCTCTAACAAACTTGACAAATTAAATGATGCCGGCCGCTGCCGCGGCACCGCTCGCTTCGCTCGTGCGTTGTGTGGTCACAGTTCTAACCTACCTTTCAGCCATTTGCATTTTTCGTAAATTCATTAATTGTAGTGACTTGATATAATTATCTAAAACAAATACGATCAATCACAAAGTACAGCAAACTAACCTCAACTATCAACAAAATAACAAGTGACACTGACAATGCAATGCTTACGGCACTTTAGCCGGGCCGAGGCAGCGCCATTATTATGCCGCGAATAGCGGCACTTTATCAGATAGGGACTCTACACTTCCTTATTTTTGTGGATATAAATTAACCGAAACTTACTTTTCAGGCTCAAGTACATTTAATCGGAAATCTAATAACTTGGTACACCGGGTCGATTTGCGTTCTTCTATACAGTGTTTTCCTCGCACTGTATGCCATTCGACAGCGCCGTGCCTGCATCGACTTACCGCCGCTTGCATTGCAAAAGTTTTATGACGCCGGCTATATCCTCTTCTTGGGCTACTGGATCCACTACTTACCATATTTCTTTATGGACCGTACACTGTTTCTTCATCACTACTTACCCGCGTATACATTTAAAATCTTACTCTTATCATTCGTCATGGATCACATATACTACATTCTTCAGTCACAAGAAAAAACTCGCCCACTAACAAATATATTTATTGTATGCATTGCAGTATGGTTAGGATATGTCGTAATTACTTTCAAAAAATTTTGTGTTCTCAACTATGGGAACATTGACCTGACTGAGCATGACCTTTTGAGTCTCAGGTGGAAAGATACTTGGGATTTTATAATCCATAAAAAAGGATGAAAGAAGTTACCAACCTGAATTTCTACTTCAGCTGCCATTTTAAAGATCTTGTCACTTAATCTTGTGTAATAATATCAATATACCTAATTAGAAATGATAATCAAAATAAATGTAAGTGTTAGCCAGGGACTGCAGTAATTATCCTCAAATAAAATAATACCATATTACATAATAGGGTAACACCATATTAGTTACCTACCTTTAAAGTGTGTTAACATCATACTTGTGTTTACTGTGAACAAGTGATAGTGCAGTACCATAATATTTGTTTCAACTTCGAAGAATGACTATGTTAAGGGAAAGTATTTTCTCTCTTTCATGCAGTTATTTCTATGTGCTTAACATATTGATAGTGTGAGTAGCTTGCATATGCCACACAAAAAACTTCCTCCAAGGAATATAATTGTAATTTATGTACAATAATTATAGAGACTGAAAGGAGTTTAATACTCATATAAAATAAACAGCGGCACTATTTAAGGATCTAGAATAGAATATTTAAGGTTAGGCCACCTGTTGAAGTCATTCCGTCCATTAATATGTTTATTTTTGTATTGAGAATTTATTAAATTATTATTTTATATTATTATGGTTGTTTTTATTCAAATAAGTAAACATTTTGTAAGAAAAAATTACATATATTTTATAAGCATTATAATGCAAAATTGAATAAAGTTAGCGACGACTGTGGGTAGGTTCTACTTCCATTGGCTGGGGGCTGCTTATGTTAACAGATGTAACCTCCAGGGGAATGACACGCTGCTTCAGCACAGCTGTAGTGCCCAGGGCATATCTGTAAGAACCTTGCTTCTTGCCCTGAAAAAATATATCATTTTAGTTATTATGACTCAATAATTTAAAATTTGCAGTGATAAACTGCTTATTTCTGAAAATAGTTACCTTAACATTAGCCTCTTCATATGTTCTGAGATACTGAGCAGGTCCTGTGTTGCGAATAACACAAAGGTCAACATTGGAACCTGATCCCAAGTCATTGAAGATACCAGCAGCAATAGCATCTCGAACAAGCTTCTTTCCTTCTTCTTCACTCATGTTTGGCTTCCAACCAGATTCAAACACTGCCATAGCAGCCAAGGAGCCAGAACCTAGTTTAAAAGAATATCATTAGGATGCATAGTCATAAATCATGTTGAACTAATAACATTATGAAAAAAAATCTTACCCATAGTTGCATAGGGTAATTTGTCTACAGACCCATGAGGGTAAATGCAATAGATATGAGGGCCAGTTCTATCAACACCACCGAGAACCAGAGCAGCACCGATGTGCCCCTGGTAACGGAACAGCATACGCTTCAACAGGGTGGCGGCTGTCTCAACAGGTACCGTGCGCCCTGTGTGCAGTCTCTGTAACTCCAACTGCGATGCAACTGTTTGTGTAGTCATTTCAGTATCGGCGGCAGTGCCGGCACCGCAACAGTACATATTGCCAGCTAGGTAATGTATTTTTTGACAGTTTTTATCAGACACGACAGTATTTTCAGTCGCTCTGGTATCAGCGCCGAGAATGACCCCATCGGCGTATATTATGCCCACGATGGTGGTACCGGTTTTAGTAGCTTTAGGGGCCGGAAATCCTTTCTGGGCTAAGAAAGCATTGCTGTAAAAAGAGAAGTAAGTTATTGTAATTTTATAGCAACGAATGAATAATCAGTTTGTATCGAGTCTGCTTACCGCTGGCAGTTCTCAAATGAGAATCCTTGAGCTGGAACTTCTGGTACAAGAATAGAAGCCATGTTTATTTATTTATTATTTGTGAAATTCAACGATTCAGTTTTATGTGTGTTGTTAAGATTTGTGTGAGAAAGCCGAATTGTATTTCTGCAAGCAATGCGTCGAAACGTCACTGTCAAGCGATTAATTTCAGAATCACAATGACTTTTCAAAAACGCGACCATGCCACAGATTAAAAGGTACAGTATAAAAATATATAGAGTAAATTTCAAAATACTTTTTTAGTAAAAAACTATAGTACTTACTAATGGCGTGCTTATTCAAAGATTGCTATACTTAGTACGGCAAAATAATTTTGAAACCTTTGAATGGAGATAAAAACTGCCACTAAGAAGTGAGCAACTTCAGATGTCGCTACTCTCCAGCGTATAAGAATTTGACAGCTAGCTGTCACTAGCCATAGTAGCCATACCATTGACTTAAAAAACATATAAGTCAATGAGCCATACCCATAAGATAAGTTATGATAATTTTTATTTGTCAAAAACATGTGTAGGTTTACAGTTGGTATGTTCAAAAAAATAAAGTTTCAACATGCTTTGCCTGGAAAGGCGTACAAATACAATAATAATAGCTTGAAACAATGAAATCATGCAGTTACATTAAATTAATAGAACATTTCAAATTAATATAGTAAATAATAAAATAAAATAAAAGATGTCAAAAGTAAGATAACAATTCAAATTAATATTCTAACTAATAAAATAAAAGATGTCAAAAGTAAAATAACAAACTAAAAAAATGTCCATAGTGCATCATTGAAAATTTATACAACAATAATAAAAACTGTCTAAATAACGTCATTTAAATAGTCAATACATACATTATACCATACATACATTGTTTGTAAACAAACGACTTCTTTTACGCATAGTAATAATTAAGCCCCATATATATACTGCAAAAATACGGGGACCCATGTATTTGCCAAAGATGTATAAAGACAAAAACTGTAGGAGAAAGCTCTCCGAAAAATAATTGGAAGAGGAAGACTATGTGCTATCATTTTTATACCTGATTAAAATTATGGGAGAAATTCGTATACAGATGATGTTCATATGTGTGTTTTCATTACTTAAAGGCACTTGTGGTGTGCCTTGTGATATTATGTAAATTAAACTAAAGGTGTGTTTTTATTATCATCATTAAAAGTTCAATGCTCCCTAAGACGACCCACCGAACAAAATTAGACTTCAACAAAAAAGAAGTTAGTCATCAAACATAAAATAACTTATACTTTTTATGATGTTCATATACTTTTCCATCACAGCTGCTTTTTTACCCGTAGATTTTATCTTATATAAATTATTTTATATCATAAAATATACTTTTAACGCATAAAGCTATGATTTATGTGCTATTCTAATCATTATGAAATATTCACATGTAGTGATCTTAGTCGACGGTGACTTTCTGGCTACTTTAGTCGCTAGCGATTTTAAAATCTTTGTGTGGACATGAGATTTTGAAATCATCAGTGAGTCGCTGCGTGTTACTGTGCGTTTGCACTGGCGAAACATTCACAACAAAACATGTTGAAATCTTCAGTTGCTGTCAAAGTTTCATACATTATTTGACAGTAACTAGCGATTTCAACATGTTTTGTTGTAATGTTTCGCCAGTGCAAACGCACAGATAAACGTACAATAATAATCGCCTGACCAATTTCGCACACGGTGGGTGCAGGGACATATTCTATTACAAGTGTGTGCAAAAACACAGATGCACTCTGTTTCATAGTCTGATGGGACGGCAATCCAACACGACCGAGGATAGATCAGGGCCAATCAGGCACAGGATCAACTTCTTTACGTACTTTCCGCGGCACGGGTGTATTACACGACTAACTACCGGACTGCTACTGAAAAATTTCTAATCGAAAAATCCAATAACACTGCCCGACCTGGGGATCGAACCTAGGAGCCCCCACACTCAGCACTCGACCTTTTGACGGGGCAGGCATAGATAATACACTTTATATTAGGGCAGGCAGTACAACATAGCTTTCCAATATTTTTCGATCAAACAACGAAAAATTTATTTTTACAATATAGTAACATTAAATCTACGAGTCTTCAGATGATTGGATGATATTCTAATCAATCTTCATGCTATTATAAACTTTATGAGATGGTGTTAGACGCTAGGTTATTGATTTATCAATGTACTTACTACATTTTCGTTCTAAAAAGCCTGGGACCAATCGCAAGTGGACGAATTTGTCTTCGTATGCCATTTGTCAAACTCCTACTAGCAAGAGTACAGTTGTCAAAAGTCGAAATGTGTTGAGGAATACCATTCCAGATTTTTACTTGAATTTTAAGCTACTTTAGCTTCTAAATTAGTTCCTAGGTGTAAAGTCAACAAAATGCTTAGTAATACTGCCTATTTATGTTTAATTTATCTTACGTCTGCGTTAGTGCTGACTTTGGCTGGTCGGGACTTCTATCAAATTCTTGGTGTAACTCGTTCTGCAACCACAAATGAAATCAAAAAAGCTTACAGAAAATTAGCAAAAGCTCTGCATCCAGATAAAAATCAAGATGATCCTGACGCGTCCCAAAAGTTCCAAGATCTTGGTGCAGCGTATGAAGCCCTTTCGGACCCCGAAAAGCGAGAGCTGTTTGATCGTTGCGGTGAGGACTGTCTTAAGAAAGACGGTATGATGAATAACAATGATCCGTTTGCCAGTTTCTTTGGTGATTTCGGTTTTCATTTTGGTGGCGAGCCACAACAGCACGAAACACCACGCGGGGCGGATATTGTTATGGATCTCACGGTCACCCTTGAAGAGCTCTATAATGGAAATTTCATCGAGGTTAGTAACAGTAACCAAAGATAAGAATAGCATTAAGTGCGTGGGTCAGTGGGTCGTCTTAGGGGCGGTGAAATATATTCTTATTAAATAATATCTTTGTTTGTAGATAACTAGAAACAAGCCTGTAATCAAACCAGCGTCAGGTACACGAAAGTGTAACTGCAGACAGGAGATGGTGACCAGGAACCTTGGTCCTGGCCGGTTCCAGATGATGCAACAGACAGTGTGCGATGAATGTCCTAATGTCAAGTTTGTCAATGAAGAGAGGCTGCTCGAAATTGAGGTAACTAACTCCAACTGTGTCTATTATCTCTTGTATGTAGACCAATTTTGAACTTCAGTCCTACTGCTAGCAGTAGGACTCAAAATTGGTCTATAAAAAAAAAAACAAATTGGTCAGATATCTAGATATCTCGAGTTGTTTTCTAATGACAGAAGCAGTGCACTTTAAAAATATTCTGTGAACTCTTTGTTGACTAAAGACAGCCTCGGTTTTGTTGCTTTTTACATGTAATTTAATGCCAAAAAGAGTTGCTTTAGATATTATAGTCTGTCATGAATAAGAAGTTTTAAGTCGCCACCGTTTATTTATGGGAAGGCGAAAGTGCTAGGGGAGTCCATGACATTCAAATTTTATTATATTGTTTTGTAATTTGCAAAAATATTTTATTTCAATTATCCACATATAAGGCGGATTTGAATGCCATTTTTTTACAAGTAAATAGAATTGATTCTAGTTGCCCTTTCCTAAAGGTAGTCATATGGAGAAGAATGGGCAAGAAGCACCAAAGTTACTCTTTTAAAATGTTTCACAATATTTTGTATAACTTAATTATATGTGAAGATAATGTCCCTGAAATAAAATTACTATACCACAATAGGAACAAAGAATAAATAAGGAAGCAATGACAGATACTACAGATAGTTAATTATGTGCTAGATACATGGTACTCACATATTTTTACAAATATTGTAACAGTAGACGATTATCATCTCTCGAATTACCTTGGTACCAGGTTGTAAGGTAAAAAAAGATAGAAATGCATTTAAAAATATTTATTTATATTTGATTTATTTATATATACTTTATTGTACTTATACCACAACAATACATAACAGAAAATAAAAATTTATTTACCAAAGTATGATCATTTAAATTTTCATTTAATCATCTATATTATTTCATGAAATCATGACTTTTAAGGCCTATTCTAACTTTGATAATTCTTTTTCTGCAAATTCATTTATATTATGATACAAATTGCATAATAAATACCTGCAAATTGTAAAAGCCTGAAAATTATTTGCAATAATTATCTGTTAGATATTATGTAATGCATTAGGCAAAATAAATGGACAAGAATTATGATAGTATATTTAATTCTTTATTTTACAACAGAACTGATAGTGATGTGATAACTGATCCAAAAAAATGATTTATGTACACAAAGTAAAATACATAGAGATACAACATAATTATAATTGATAACGCCATGTTACGTTTGTATTACCAGTACTTTGTAAGTTTTATTATTGTGAAAAAAAAGTAAAAATAAAAACCTGGCCGAGTGTATGTGAGACCATGCACAATGAAGGGTTCCGTAGTTGGGATGAATATTTATCCTAAATACAAACATGACATTGAAGTTGCAAAACATATTCTCCCATTCATTCCAACTGCAAATGTAAGTTTGTACGCACAATATTGCATCATGTTATATCAAGACAATAGACTTCTTATAGGTTGTGGCGGCATCTACATAAGTACGTCATACAAATTCTGCATCGCGCAATTAGTTTACCGCGCGATCGACATAATATACAGAAGGCTCCATCCATTAGGCAGTTGCCTGCCAGACACGCCGCCCGTCTGATCCGAGGCTCCTCCCTTTTCTATAGAGGATGAGTGAAGACCCTGTTCCTCATACCTCTAAAAGGTTTTCCTGTAATCTATGAGTAGTAAAGAACCATTCTCTGTATTTATTACACAATTTTAGGCACAGTAGTTTCAGAGATAAGGTAACATAATGGTAAATTTTCATCTATTTTCTTAAATATCATTCAATGTATTTATTTTTAAATAATTTAGAAAACAATTGAATCCTCGCAATAAGTAAGCCCTTTCATTTGATATGTCACACGGTATAGCTTGCAAAACTTTTTTTATTTAATTTTCTGTTTGCCCCCCAATAGTGACCAAAATTCAAAATTCATTTTACATGTCCGTGTTTGAGTCATAGAAATACATATGTGTATGGAACCCTAAAAATTATCTAAGACGGCTCCTGGTATATGAATTGTTGTATAATTAAAATCACCAACTTCTCATACTTGCTGCACATGACAATAAAATTAAAAATATAAGATTTTTCCAGGTAGAAGTAGGTGCACCAGATGGTCATAAGTCCAGATTACGAGGAGAGGGTGAACCGCACATGGATGGAGATCCTGGAGACCTGATCATTGTGTTTACAACTGAGAGACACCCACAGTACACACGTAAAGGAGATGACCTGTACACCAATGTCACCATAACTCTACAGGTAGGCTGATATGTGTGTCAATATAATTTTGTGATAAACAATCACACCTCTATTTATGTGTGTCAATATAATTTTGGGATAAACGATGACACCTCTAATTTTCCTGAGATACATGACAGATTTTATACTTTTGCTTATCTCATTTCACTGATGATGCAATCCGGAGACAAGGTCAAAATAGATAATTGTATGACCCCTGTATATAGGGGGTAGCAGAGCCATTTATTTTTTCCATTAGTGTTAAAAGCAACATTTCTTATCTCAATTAATGATCATGAACCATTGCAAGTGAATTGAATCATTCAATTATAGTCCACTCTGTGAGTAATAAATGAAATAGTTTTTATTACCTATTCTTATCTTGAATAGCCAATCATAACATGGTTCCACACTTTCATGGAATTGTAGTTATACAATATAACAACCATGACTATGATATGATTGAAATTCTTAGTATCTTTATTCTCTTTTATTATTAAAATTAAAATGTTGGTTATTTTTGCAATTGAAAAACTTACGAAAATGACTTACAAACTTTAGTTAATAAGCATATAAAATTACATTGCCCAGTTGAATTTCATTTATTAATTTATATAATATTTATTTTTACAGGATGCATTAGCTGGTTTCACAATGGATTTGGTGCATTTAGATGGTCACAAAGTGTCTGTATCCCGTGACAAGGTGACTTGGGCTGGCGCTCGCGTCCGCAAGAAGGGTGAAGGCATGCCCAACTTTGAAAACAATAACCTTCATGGAAATCTCTACATCACTTTTGATATTGATTTCCCAAAACAGGACTTCACTGATGAAGATAAAGAAGGTATTTTGTTATTACTTAGTATAGCTTTACTTAACAAAGGACAATCTTTGATCTTTGTTTAATAACTAAACCTTTAATTTTTTTGTTTCAGCACTACGCAAAATACTTAAACAAACACCAAATAATAAAGTATACAATGGACTATAGTAGCCCTACTGCCAATTTAATTTATTTAAGTAGTGAAATGAGTGCTATGGTATGAACAAAGTCTGTTTCGTGTGAAGGATTTTTTGTTACCTGTGAATACATGTGATTGTTTTTATATAATAAAACATCCTAATTGTAGAAAAGAGTTTAAATTTTATTTTTGTTTTCCATTAACATGATATTTTTTAATAATTTCGTAGATATTAGATTTGAAATTACGAAATTGAACCAACAACCGCCTAATTTATTTAATCACAATATTACTTAAAAATGAATAAAATTGAAAAAAAAACAACCCATTTTGTGCTAAGCAGAAAATTAGAATCTAGACCAAGCGCCCATCTCGCGGTTCACTTTGAATGAATCATCTATATAAACGACCAATGAACCAGTCTGATATATTTCAAGGGCGTTTGGTTAAATCATTATTAATCTTTAAATTAGATACAATGTAGTTACAATAAAACAAAAATAATAATATCATAACTTTATTTTCATAAAAATATATTTTAACAATGTCAGTTGTCACATATTGAAAGTCTAAATCCTGATAGCACTTTCACAGCTTAATACATTTTAAAACAAAATAAACAGGATTTTTTATTAAGATGAGTTGGTAGAGCGAGTCTTTATACATTGTTCGTTCGTTTGTGGCGTTGGTAATGATGTTTAAAATCTAAACTCCATTTGAAATAAGATTAGACATTTAAACAAACCTTTTGTACAACCGATTCTGACTCTGCCGATCAACCGATTCCGACTTTATACCGTTGGCATAAGGATGGCATTGAAAGCAAAAAAGTGGTTACAATATCAACTGTTTACGGCCTTTTTTTCATGCCAGCAACGCAATAGAAGTCAAAATCGGTTGAACGGACTGTACGTTCAATTGTCTAATCTTATTTTAAATGGAGTATAGTTTCTTCGAAACTAATTTCCGTTAGAGACCACTCCAAACCGACTCATCTCAAGTAATATCTATATATAAAAATCTTAATCAATATTCTGTTGACAAAACGACTGTCTATATAACATGGCATAGGTAGAGGCGTTTCTTTGCTGCTTCTTATAAAACAATATTGTTTAGATCTAATCTGAGCCTTTACTAGCGAAGTGACGATACATTAAAATACATTCGGCGCATTAGTTATATACGCACGTAATCTTATTTATGTTATGAGTTTATAACTATGCGTTTGCACTGGCAACACATTCACAACAAAACCATGTTGAAATCTTTAGTTTCTGTCAAAGTTCCATACAATATTTGACAGGAACTAGAGATATCAACATGTTGTCTTGTGATGTTTCGCCAGTGCAAACGCACAGTAAGACTTACACATGAAGCAAAAACTAGTAAAAGAAACAAACAAACACATAATAACAGATTATCTTGCCTGTAGTGTATCCTTACATATATAGGTAAAACAAAGTCCCCCGCCGCATCTGTCTGTCTGTCTGTACGCGATAAACTCAAAAACTACCGAAAGGATTTTAAACCAGTTTTCACCAATGGACGGAGTGATTCATGGGGAAGGTTGTATGTAAATTGGGTGAAATATGACGGTTATTGTTGAAGATGGCGTGCGCCGCGTAAACCGTAAAAATACATAAGATTTATGTTCTACAGGATTATTCATCTTACAAAGTTCAACAAAAAAAGCCCGCGATGCATATGTCTATCTTCTAGGGATGACCCACAGTATCTAACCATTATCTTTCAGAAATTGATAAAAATTTCATTGTTATTTGCGAAGCTATTTTGACCGGTATTAAATTAATCCTTATCCAATAAAATATGTTATTTAAATTGGGCATTTAATTTAGATTAAAACATTCCTTGACATCATATAATTTAAATGAATACTAACAAAAAACAATGAATACATTTACCAAAATAAATACATGAATTCATGAATGAATACATGAATACTATAAAAGATATCACAGATTCAAAATTACGTTTAGCAAAATAATTATGGTTGACGGCAACGCGGGCGCAGCGGTAGGAGGCAATGACCTTTTCCTCGGCTATTAGGTATATAATTAAAGTAGTACGCTGTACGTTCCCGTGGGATATTTTGCGACATCCACGCAGGCAAAAGCTAGTAAACGATAATATGCAACAGCTCAATTATTATTAAGATTTGAATAATATTATTCTGTATGGAGCATCGAAATGCGGCCCTTTAGCGCTGACGTAAACTTGGCCAATAGTTAGCCAAAAGCGGTCCGAACGAGCGTTTAGCGGTGCCACTCGCAGAAAATACAGAAATGCATGTAGATGTCTCGTTTAATGCCCAATATTTACAATAAAAATTTAACAATGAGAATGAATAACAAATATGTGAGGAATAAACTCGCATTTAGTTTCTACAGTTATAAAACATACTGAGTTTATTTATTTCAACATGATCTATGCACACAAATTGGAACACTTAGACTTAACGCAAGTATATTATTCAATATAACAACTTTGTAAACTAAGGCCCGCTTGCACCAAAATCACTAAATGCATTTAGCGCTAAACGAATTTAAAACATCGTTTTTAGAGATGGGTAGCACACTCTTTTAAAATGAGGATTGTGCGAGGCAGTTTTTTTTACAAAGTGTGCAGCACACTGTGCTGCCACAAATGAGGCGAGGCTACGATGGCCTGTGAGCACTGAGCACGTACATGCTGTGAGTTTGTCAGTGGGTCGGGTGACTCGCCGCGCCAGTCGTGAGTGCGGTATAGTGACGAAAAAGCGACACGGTATACATTACACATACCATACCCCGAAGAGTAGGCACGCGGTGACTGATCGGTTAAGCGCGACACACAGCTCGCACGAGTGATGATGAGGGAAAGAGAAATGAGAATGGTTACGTGACGTAGAAAAACAAAAGCAAAAGATGGCAATTAAACTTAGACTCCTTTGCTTAGAATAGGTAGGTACCTATTCACACACACGGCACAGATTAGCTATATAGAACATTTGAACGTAGGTACGTACAAATGTTCTGTGTAACTACTGTGTGCCCTGTGGTGTGTGGTAGCACATAAAAATAAAAAGAGTGAGTGACTCTTTTCATCCAAGTGAGTAGCTAAAACTGTGCTAGCACATGCTGAGTTACCTAACACTAATAGTTTTGTGTCTGTCAAGCGGTTGGAAATGACGGACAGACAGAATGATGTTAAAAATGCATTTAGTGATTTGTGATGCAAGCGGGCCTAAATAACAGCCGCGCTCAAAATATTTTTAACTTACATCTAATTATGGCTGTTTCATAGTGAAAAGTATGATAAAATATTCAGTAATAACGCTAGTCTTTATAAGCTCACGAGTCAGAGCCTGATATGAAGTAAGTAAAGAAGTGTAAGCTAACTAGACAAGGCAGGATTTGCTTGGTCCAGTGAGCTATACAGAATTAATTTAAAATAGCTTTTATCAACATCAACATCAACCGGGAATTTATCTATTGCCATAAAAGTGAGCCACTAGTGAATTGGTCACACTGAAACTTAGCAACATTGCATGATACTGAGTATAAATATAACCTTGGCCTTTGTCTTGAGATATTGAGTCTTCATCGTCGGTCACGGCTGGCTCTTCGAGAGACTGCAGGAGCCGCTAGCGCGGTCACGCCACGAGGCAGGAGCGCCGCGCGGTCACGCCACGAGGCAGGAGCGCCGCGCGGTCACGCCACGAGGCAGGAGCGCCGCGCGGTCACGCCACGAGGCAGGAGCGCCGCGCGGTCACGCCACGAGGCAGGAGCGCCGCGCGGTCACGCCACGAGGCAGGAGCGCCGCGCGGTCACGCCACGAGGCAGGAGCGCCGCGCGGTCACGCCACGAGGCAGGAGCGCCGCGCGGTCACGCCACGAGGCAGGAGCGCCGCGCGGTCACGCCACGAGGCAGGAGCGCCGCGCGGTCACGCCACGAGGCAGGAGCGCCGCGCGGTCACGCCACGAGGCAGGAGCGCTGCGCGGTCACGCCACGAGGCAGGCGGGCGCGGCGGGCTCCAGATGCGCGGCGGCGCCCTGCAACACGCTGTTGACGACGGCGCGCGCGAGGTAGCCGACCGACACGCCGGGCGCCGCAGAGCTCAGTGCGTTGCTGTCCGTCTGCCCGCCGTCCTGCAAGCCAGAACCACACAACACTTCACACGTCGCGTCTTACACTTCTAAATACTACACACATCATCGAGATTTCCAGCTGAAATAGCTTCCTTTGTTTTACGCCGGTAGCATACCTCCGCCGCGAAACCATAGCAGAGAAACCGCAGTAGTTCAATTCAATTGACTCGCGTCAGGCAGGAGTCAGTTGAATTGAACTACTGCGGTTTCGCGCGTACCAGAAGGTCGTTAAGGTCGATTATTTTTCCATACAAACGTAGAAAGGTGATTATTTTACTATGATGTTTGTTGTACAGTCACGAGCATAAATATATTACTATAGCCAGTTCGGTAATAATATCTAATTTCAAGATTCATCATAAATATTTGTTCAAGTAGCGGCACAAATATGTGACATAGAAGAAACACCAAACCTATCTAACGACACAAATGACGCCAAAATTCACTTCTTCAACTTCAAAAATATGTCACCTCTCAGAATATATAAATATTGGACATGTCTTGCGTTATATATATTATATGCCTACTCAGTTCAGTTCAGAAGAATTTGATACCTCGTTGTGATAAAAAAGTTACGCTGTGTTATGTATGTGTGCGCGCATGCTGGTGTGTGTGCGCGCGCGCCCGGCCGACCTATGTAATAAACAGTGTGCTAACAGCAGCCCGTAGTTTCACTTGCCTCCCGTAACATACCTAACAGTGGCGACGAGTTTACCCAAAATGGCGTCGTTTGGTGTATTGTCCACTTTCGATCACAATATACACGACTGGAAAACATACAAAGGTCGAATCACGCAATGGTTCATCGCAAACGACATCGACGCCAAAAGTGACGTGACAGGTACAAGAAGGCGAGCGATTCTGCTCAGCGCACTCCAGGACGGTACCTACAAACTGGCAGCGGATTTGGCGTTGCCAAAAGACGTGCAGGTGGTGCCGTATGAAGGACTCATCAAGTTGTTGGATGATCACTTCACCCCGAAACGGTGCGGGTTCAGTGAGCGACATAAGTTCTACTCGGCTTCGCAGCAATCAGGCGAGTCACACGCGCAATGGGCGGCAAGGCTGCGAGGACTCACCGCACATTGCCAGTTCAGCAATGTAGAGGAAGCATTACGAGACCGGTTCGTGATGGGAATGGTGGCGGGTCCAGAACGAGAGAAGTTGTTTGCCCGGGACTTGGAGAGCTTGACCTTGGCGAAGGCGGTGGAGGTCGCAGAGAGCGTGCGATGCGCGCAGGCAAGCGCTGCCGTCGCCGCGCCGGCTGCTCCAGCGGACCAGGTGCAGGTGTACAAGATCGGGAAAGGACAAAATAGTGCTAAATCCATCAGTGCCATGAGTGATAAGTGTTCGGTGTGCGGTCGTCGCAATCATAAGTCGTCAGAATGTCGATTCGCGAAGTACAAATGTCAAAAGTGTAACGTTGTAGGTCACCTACGTAGGATGTGTAATAGCAAAGTAAATTACGTGTCCACAGGTGATGTGAGCGAGGACGACGATGGTAAGTCGCTCTTTAACATATGCTCAGCTCAAGGGGAACCTATGACAGAAACGGTTACAATTAATGACAAAAATATTCAATTTCAAATCGATAGTGGTTCAGCTGTTTCGGTAATATCGGAAGGTACTTATAAAACTTTATTTTCCGACAGGCCTGTGCTATCATCTCGGAAAAGATTTCATAGTTACACAGGAAACATAATGGAGTGTGTAGGGTATGTGCGACTGCCCGTAACATACATGCAGCGCACGCACACACTCGATGTTTATGTAATACGTAGCGGCGGCCCACCGCTGCTCGGCAGAGATTTTTTATCAAAATTTAAGTTGAAATTAACTTCGGTCAACTTCGTTAACGGTAGCCAAAGTGTAGGCGAACAATTGCAGTCTCGGTTCCCAGAAGTATTTTCGGATAAGTTAGGAACTTTTAAAAATTATCGAATTAAACTAAGGTTAAAAAGTGATGCGAAACCGGTTTTCTTTAAAGCGCGCCCTGTCGCATTTGCACTACGCGACAAAGTAGATAACGAGATAGAACGACTACTGAGCTTAGGTATAATAAAACCAGTTCAACACTCGGACTATGCGTCACCAATTGTGCCCGTACTTAAGCGTAATGGTTCTGTTAGACTATGCGCGGATTATTCCGTAACAATTAATAAGTTATTAGTTATTGAACAATATCCCTTGCCCACCATTCATGAATTGTTTTCCAAATTACATGGCGGTCAGCAGTTTTCAAAGCTAGATTTATCAATGGCCTACAACCAATTTGAACTCGACGAAGAGTCACAAAACATGACATGCATAAATACGCATCGGGGTCTGTTTAATTATACGCGTCTTGTGTTCGGTTTGTCGAGTGCGCCATCTATCTTCCAGCGCGCCATGGAAACCTTGTTGTCCGGGTTAGATGGGGTATTATGTCTGCTTGACGATATATTAATAACTGCAGAGTCAGCTGATGCACATATGAAAAAACTACACATAGTGTTAGAGCGACTGCAAGATGCAGGGTTGACACTGCAGAAAGATAAATGTGATTTTTACAAAGATGAAATAAATTACTTAGGGTACGTTATCAATAAAAATGGCCTGAAGAAAGATCCATTAAAATTAAAGGCAATTGTTGACGCCCCGGTGCCGACTAATGTTAACACTTTGCAGTCATTTCTAGGACTAGTGAACTATTACAGGAATTTCGTACCGCAAACATCGAGTATTCTTTGCCCATTGTACGACTTATTAAAAAAAGGAACTAAGTGGAATTGGACCACAGACCACGAAAACGCATTCAGTAAAATAAAAAAATATTTAACGTCCGAACAAGTACTAACACATTACAATAGTAAATCAAAAATAATATTGACAGTAGATGCTTCGCCATACGGTCTAGGTGCAGTTCTGTCTCAAGTAGATGGTGACGGCTTAGAACGACCAATTTCGTTCGCGTCACGCACACTGAATTCTGCAGAAAAACGATACTCGCAGATTCAGAAAGAGGCGACTGCAATAATATTTGGGGTAAAGCGTTATCACCAATACTTGTATGGGCGATCGGAACCATTCATATTGCGTACGGACCATAAACCACTCATTTCAATCTTTGGTCCGTATAAGGGAATACCGGAGGTAACAGCTAATAGGTTGCAAAGGTATGCAATGTTTCTAAGCGCATATAATTATAGCATCGAATATGTTCGCAGTGCCGACAACAGCGCCGATTATTTGTCACGTGCGAGTATACGCGGTGAGACTGAAAGGTCAGAGGCGGAGGGAAAGGACGACATGCATGCCGCCGCCGCCGCCGCGCTTGCAGACCGCGCGTCGTACGTAAACTTTGTTATCGAAGGTAATATGCCGGTGACATTGGACGAGTTACGCGAACAAACCGCTAAAGATGTTACTCTAAACAGAGTGATTGATTATGTCAAGTTTTTATGCTGCCAAGTGATGTCAGATATTTTGAATCGAATTTTCTTCTATATCGCAATCAGTGCCACTCGTGTTGCAAAAATATGTGACATCCCACTGGAAGCATAAATATCTGACAGTCATTTTTGAAAGTAGAATGTTAACAATAACATTTTCTTTGTCCTTATTGGCAACTGAGTTGGCTATTCTGGCAATATTACCATCTTAAAGTACCTAGGTGTTTATTTATTTCAGTCAATGCAGTAGGTAAGCAAAAAATTTCAAACTGAAAAACTAACGATAACACAAAGATAAATTCACGCTTTCCAAAGGTTCAGGACCCGAAGGTCCCGAGAAATGTTATAATGTTGTTGTTGTATATCCCAATAATTCCAGATTTTCAATGAATTACGTGTAGACAGGATGTTTAAAATAACTTGAACCATTACTGTCAGTAATGACTGGGATTGCGGAAGTACTCCTTGACGGGGGGCTAACTTTCTTTGGTCACCCCTTCAATCTCCGGCCCCGTCTTCCTCCGCCCAGTTTACTGCAGTTATAAGACGAAACAGAGATGACTAGGTCAATCAAATTATCGGTCAAATTATAAAAATATTTTATTTATTACTTATATTGTGAAGATTCACTAGACGATACCAAAAACATTGCGCCTCTCAGCCGTCTTTGACGCGAATTCCCTAAGAATGTAATTTTTATGTTCGCAAAAACTTTGGACTTTTTAAAATAAGAAACGATTTCCATAATACACTCGAGAGCAATGAATCCGGGTCACTTAAAGAATGTTAAAAATCTCGGAAACTAAAAATTATAGGTTAATGCAATAAATTGTATTTAATAGACAATGTAATAACTCCTTAAATGAAAGTAAAAAAAATATGAGTCACCATACATTTTATTAACACAAAATTACATAAAGAAAAAAACTGCTGATCTCTCCTTAAAACAAAAATAGGAAACATGAAATTTTTGAACTTTATTACGATTTTCTTGAATTTTAATACTTCGTATTGCCTCCTCGTGCTTCCATTACTGCGTTTACGCGGTTTGGCATGCTGTACACCAAGTTCCTTATACGATTTTGGGGAATATTCTCCCATTCCTCTGTGAGAGCAATTTTGAGCTCACGAAGCGTGATTGGGGGAGGGTTTCGTTGTTTTACGCATCTGCCTAGCTCGTCCCAAGCATGCTCGATCGGGTTGATATCCGGGCTGCGCGCTGGCCACTCCATACGAGTAATGTTCATCTCTTGAAGGTAGTCATTCACAATCCTACCTGTATGAGGTCGGGCATTGTCATGCATAAATATAGCATCCTCACCTAAATTGACCATAAATGGACCAACGTGATCATTGAGGATTTCTTCCACATATCTTTCGCTAGTTAAAGAGCCGTTTTCTATGATCACCAGCTCTGTGCGACTTTCAGAAGAAATTCCGGCCCACACAAGTACAGACCCACCACCGTAGGCTACTTTTTCTTCGATGCATGCTTGCTTGAATCTTTCCCCTGGTCTTCGATACACTCTGTGTCTTCCATCGTGCTTGTAGAGCATACATTTTGATTCGTCGGAGAACATAACTTTTGACCAATCTTCAATACTCCAATTTTCGTGGCTCTGGGCATATCTTAGTCTTGAAATACGATGCCCACGCTCCAGTTTAGGGCCGTTTGCAGGTCTAAGGGGTTTTAAGTTAGATTCAGCAAGCCGACGTCTTACTGTCCATGCACTTGGGTTACTTCCTCCGAGGCGTCGAAACTGATTTGTGAGTTCAGTTCCTGTAAGAAAGCGATTTCGAAGCATGGTGTTCACCAAGTATCGGTCTTCTCGTGCTGTGGTACACCTGGTTCTGCCCGTTCCTGGTCTGCGTAGGTTAGAACCAGTTTCTTCGTAACGTCGGAGAACTCTTTGTACTGTTGACAGCGACACACCGACAGTCCTGGCTGTATCGCGCTGACTCCGGCCGGTTTCCAGCATTGTAAGTATTCTGGTGCATTCTTCAGGCGTAAGCGACATAATTTCAGCTTGAATAATGAATATAGAGCACTATCAACATGGTTTATGTACCCACATAAATGACAGATTACAAACAAAAGCAAAACCAAATGCTGTAATTTCGTAGTTCCATCTTCGAAAGTGGCCCTTTTTCAAATTTGATTTTTTTATGATATAACTTTACAATAACTAAGAAGTTTTAATACCTTCATTTAAGGAGTATTACATTGTCTATTAAATACAATTTATTGCATTAACCTAGCATTTTTAGTTTCCGAGATTTTTAGGATTCTTTAAGTGACCCGGATTCATTGCTCTCGAGTGTATAAATACACGTAGTAGACATAAAATTGTGATACCCAAATTTAGATTAACTAAAACTAGCAAGTAATTTCTTATAAACAGTATTCACTTTTATAACAAGTTGCCTAAGTCGGTTACAGAACTTAGCGATGGGAAGTTCAAAACCCACATTAAACGCGTTCTTATCAAGACAGCATATTATACAGGGTGTCCAGTAAATAGCACGACATACTGCAGGGGGTGATAGCTAGGGTCACTACCTATCAATACAACACAATATATGTTCAGCAAAATCTTACGGATTTACAGTTTTACAAAATTTTCCGAAATACCGAAAAATCTCTACCTTGAAACAGTTTTTTAAGCATCTCGTAATGAAAAAATCCTTTTCTAGTACTTTTTTTTACATCAAATTATTCGTGAATAGTTACTTTACTCATTGATAAGTCTTTTTTCTATCAAAGACAAGAATGTTTTAAAGAAATACTATTTTTTGTTTAAATTTTCACAGAACTATTTTCTTATCACTAAAGTTTAACCTACAGTGGTGAAAAAAAAAAGTAAGATTTTGCTGAACATATATTTGTATTGATAGGTAGTGACCCAAGCTATCACCCCCTGCAGTATGTCGTGCTATTTACTGGACACCCTGTATAAAAACTTTTTCACAAAAAATAAAACCGACTTCCAAAAAAAACACTACAAAGTGAAAAATAACTTTGATTTCGGAAGTCGGTGGCAAAAAAACTAAAATAAAACCCCAAAGACACCGACTTCCGAAATCAAAGTTATTTTTCACTTTGTAGTGTTTTTTTTGGAAGTCGGTTTTATTTTTTGTGAAAAAGTTTTTATTTTTCACTTTTTAGTTGTGGTACCTACACAAAACCCCCACAAAAATTTGAATACCCATTACCTGCTATGTAAATTACAGTGACAGGAACTATTAGAATATCGTCCACATATACTAGATGGGAAAAATACGTATTATTGAAGCTAACTCAAAAACGCCTCATCAGATCTTGACCAAATTTATATGGGACTTCTGAAGTATGCCCTACCAAACAAAAAAAGAATCATCAAAATCAATTCATAATTGGCGGAGTAATCGCGTAACAAACATACAAAAAAAAAAACTACCGAATTGAGAACCTCCTCCTTTTTGAAGTCGGTTGAAAATTAAAGACTACGTTGAAGACAAGGAAGATTGGCAATAATTCCTTCTGCACATGTGGCTTCCCTGGTATCTCATTAACGGCAAATAGATTATATAGAATAATTATGTAAGAGTTTTTAACTGCTCCCAAATTACTGTTTTGTTTTTTACATTCTTCCTTGACATAATCACGCTATTATTTGACATTATATACCTAAAATTTTATTTCAACTCTTTATTAGTAGCTTTTCTGGACATGATAATTATCCAGATTTGTTACAGCTGTAATAGCAATCACGTCATTTCGTTACGTTTTTATCTTTATTAATTAATTTATCTTTACATAGATTCTTTTCTATTTTGTGAATGCGAGAACGCTGTAGGCTTGGTGGACTGTAAACCATACCTACATATGTAAACTGTTGACCATCAAAATTTTGTTGAGTACCTGGTACTTGTTGAAAGACCTACACTGTCCTACCATACCTAATAATACTGTTGTTATTTGAAAATATTGTAAAACCAATTATTTTTAAAAGAGTAACCGGCTTTTTTTCATAGGAAACGACCCATTGGAACCGTGCACCTAGCTTCTGACGTTTCATAAGTGCCCAAATAGGTTTATGTGAAATAAAATATTTGAATTTGAAATCTAAACCATATGTTTCTATCATATAAACTTGCAGTATTGCTAGATAGGTTAGTCTACTCAGCTTCATTGATAGTCGGAGAAACGTTCCGATGTGTCGGAGGGCACTCAGCGACCTTTCACACGACGTAGACAGACGTAGCTAGCATGGTGAGGAGCAAGATTACTAACCTTTCTACTTAACCCTATACAAGGGTTTTTTGTTCTGCTCTTACGTACATACAAGCGCTTTTTAATTTTAAAAAAACAATGCTCTGTGAAGAATAGCACAGAGAAACCTTCTTTACCAGGTAGTAAAATTGGAGGAGCCTTGGAAATTTAATAACCCCTAAAAACCCTAGTGCAGCAAAATTTATGCGTGCATAGTACCAGTTAGTATTATACAGGTGTATGCACCCACATCCCAATCTGATGAGGAAGTCTCAGACCAGTTCCATGCATCTAGGGAAGTTGTGATCATGCAGGGAGCCTTAAATGCTAAAGTTATTAGTATGCACAGATATGCACAAAGATCTGGAAGACAGGCCAGTGGCTAGTAGACCGGTCACAATCCGCTGTTATTCCACTTCACAAGAGAGGTTCTACCAGAAAGTGTGTAAACTACAGAACCTTATCTTTCATGTTCCATGCCAGAAAATCCTTCCATGCATAACTAACACGAGATTATAGGTAGTGCAATCCACGACGACGCGCCCCACTCCGCTCCGCTCCGTACTAAAGTACAGCTTACAGTACAGTCATCGCGGAGTGGGGCGCGTCGTCGTGGATTGCACTATCATTATCAGCGTACGTAAACCACAACATATCGCGAGAACAAGCCGGTTTTTTGGCCGGCAACTTTTTACCACTATAGTTGCGTTGAGCGAGAGCATATCTGCTGAAAAGCATAAAAGCAGAGAGCGCTAAACTTGGACTTAAAATCAACCATACTAAGACAAAAGTAATGGTGGTAGACCGCGCTTATTCTTCCGAACTCTCAAATCTACACGACGACTATGAGAAAGTCAGCGAATTCGTGTATCTTGGGTCTTTGATCACCAGTGTGCGCCAAAAGTATAATGACCAGTCTAGGGAAAATTTTGAGAAACCGTGACTTCCGACTGAATGCCAAAATACTGACCGTTCTCTTATCTTCTATATATCTTTTTATATGGCATAGACTAGGTGCATTAAAAGCCGCGAAAGCAGTAAGATGGATGCTTTCGAGGTGTGGAGTGAATCTATACTGGAGGAACTTAACATCACCAAGCGGCTATTTACACTATGCCAGGAGCATGCCCTTAGTTTTTTCATGCGTATATGCGTTTGTTATATAAATGTAATTATTGTGTCTAAAAATAAATAATATGATATATAAATGTAATTATACTTGTTATACCTATAAATGTAATTATTATCTATGATTAATTTACTAAATGAATTTAATAACAAACTTATTTTTTATAAGTCAAACACTGATTTGACTCAACTGTTGTTATTGTCTCCAATATCTTGGTTGAATTATGTAGTAGGGTCACACTGATTTATTTGTTGTTCCTATATTTAAATACTAAATGATTGAGGATACAAGTTTTATTAAATTATTTTGTTAACACTTTGCGGGACACTAAACGCCTATAAACGTGATAACAATAAAACTTTTATTGTGTCTCGTTCAGTGTCCCGGTAAGTGTTAAGAATATCTAAGAGATTAGTTTACGTATAAATTATATTTTTGTAAAGGTATTATTACAGTTTATAGTTTAAAAGTATTTGTTTTGTACTAATAGTTCAGTTCATTTTATCTGTGGCAATATTCATGTTAGATAGGGTAAGGTAGACAACTGTCATTTGAAATGTTTTAAAAGGTCGTGTAACTTAATTCTTGTTCTCTTTTCTGTACGTGTCACTGGACTGGTAACAATATAAAAGCTTATGTTAATATCTAAGAACAGACCCTGAGTGATGTCCATGTCCGTAATATTGAGTTGCTAAAAGCTAATATAAGGAAATAATGTTGCTTATCAGAAGTTCTGCTTTTATTGTAAAATGGATTGAAATAAGGATCATCAGATCACTTCTAGTGAAAGACTGACTGACTACAATGTTCATGTAACCTGAAAATCCTGACACTCAAAAGTTGATAGTTAAGTGGATATCAATGCCTCTAAATGTAGTATATCTAATAATCTTTTTCTCACACGTTCACCTAAACATGGTGTGGACAAGATTATCAGTAAGATGGTCAGACGCGATCAAGAAGGCTGTTAGAGGTAGTATTTACCGAGCGGTCCACACTGCAAAAGACCGCATAGCATGGAGACGCGTGGTATGTGGTCGCGATCCTTTTGCATTAAGGAAAAACGAAGAAGAATTACTGTCAGATATTTTTGTTGCCAGTGGGATGTCGGCTCAAAACATTATCTATCAGATATTTATGCTGCACAAAGTGATTTCAGATATTTACGCTGCCAGTGGGGATGTCACATTTGTTTCCAAAATGAGCGGTACTCATTGTGACGTAGAAGAGTACGGTTCGAAACATTTTACGGTCAGATTTTAACACTGCCGAAGTGATAACATTTTTTTTGTCACAACTGGGTATTACATTCTTCTGAACTGAACTGAGTAGGCAGATATTTTTATCGCAAGACATGTCGGATATTAATTATGCCTTCTGAGATATTTATGAATATACCGGATGACATTTTTTACCGTCTCGAGAATAATATGGTGTGTTGTGTAAGTAGAACAGAAGCATTGCCCGATAATATTTGCTTAGTAACATTGAAATATAAAAGTTACAAATATCCTTAAAAAATCACGAAAACTATCCACCCTACGACCCATGCTTAAAACTAATAATAGCCAAAATAGCAGATATTAAACGGCGTAGGCTGCAATCGCGCATGAATGAAAATTGTACGTGCGAGCGAGACGCACACACATTTCTTTCGCTAGGTAGGTACCTACTATGCAGCCGCTCGCATGGTACAGTCGTGTTTAAAACGTTTTCAAATTTTAATTCAAAATCAGGCAATAACATTAATATTCCACTTACTAATAAACTAAAAAAACCTAATCCACAAATAAAATGCAACACAATACCCAAACATTGACAAACTTACAACTTTACAATACAAATACCCAATTGACTTTTATTGTTGACTGATTTGAAGTAGGTACCCTAACACAATAATAAGAAAACCTAATCTACAAATAAAACACAACAAACACTTACGAATAAAAACCTCACCAATTTACCTACTAATAAGATAACACATTAGGAAAACCTATCCTTACAAATAAAACGAAAACAGTAACAACGACACGAACAAAGTTTTAAAACAATGACCTTTTTAAAATAATCGAAACAATACTTGAATAAGCAAGAATACTCGAATACAGTTCATGCAAAATGAAAAGGACGTGCATACATGCGGGAGCGAGAACGGTCGTTCGATCGCCCGTTGCTAAGCAACGACGGTGCGCCTATTTTATTGTTCTGCGCACACACGTACAGTGAAACTCGATGAGTGCGTGAGAGTTCACATACGAGGGCCGAGCAGCTGAGCGGTACTCGCAGGCAACGCGACTCATGCGACCGGCCGACGCGACGAAGCTGACGCCGACGCCGACAGTAGAGTAGGTGTATTCGCGCGCACCCGCACATACTGAATGTTAGGTACCTTTCAGAGACAAAGATTATCCGTGGCGAGGTACTTTAGGGTTTGCTTTGTAAAAATGTAAACAAACCTATTTAGATAGATTGTTACACAATCACTCGCTAAATAGAATTAGTTAAAATCGCACCATTGCTGCTAGGTATTCTACATTTGAATATTCGTACATGTTTAGGTACGAATATTCAAATGTAGTATCACTGGGCGGACGATGCACACGCGGAAATAAACACCGCGACGTTACGCCACCGTGATTAATCGCACGTGACTACTCCATACGCTTCTATTCCGTTCACCTATTATACCCTATTTTTTTTCGAGACTAAAAAATTTCATCCGGTATTTATTATTAATCATTATTAAATCAGACTAAAGTGGTCTAATAGTGTTAGTAACAAAATAGCTTAGCCTATGTTAGTACTTAATAACTAAAAGAGAACGGGTCCGGTTTGCAAGCGCCCACACTAGCGGGCTGTCTGCCCGGGCGGCTATTGATTGCAGGATAGTGTTGGGACTGCCACGCAGCCTGCGGAGTAGCGAGGCAGATTTCTTACGTCACAGTGCATCGAAGCCGTCATTGCGTGCGTCTGCAAACATTGCCGAGGCACTACAGAAGCGCGGCAATCGCAACAATACCCTGAATGCGTTATTGTATTAGATACGTTTGGATTTTTGATTGGATTTATGCTTGTGACTGTACGTCCAAAACTAACCATGCATGATATCGTTATGTAAATTCCGAAACTACTTACAACGCATCTGTGGTTGTTAATAAATAAAGCCCCATTTATACGACGCAAGTTTCATGCAATAAAATTAAAATTGAAGCAACAAATGACTTGCATCGTCTAAACACTGTTTAGACGGTACAAATTTTATTACACAATTTAAGTCAAGCTTAAGTACCACCAATCCCCACGATGGTGAGAGAGACAGAGAGAGAGAGATGTCCGCTGACCTTGGCGAAGGTGAGCTGCGCGTCGTCGACGAGGCGGTCGACGTGCAGCGGCTGCTGCAGGTACAGCTCGGGGTTGCGGCGCAGGATGGTGGCCAGCACGCACAGCAGCTCCACGCACAGCTGGCGCCGCGCCGGCGCCTCCACGCGCACCAGCGCCTCCTCCACCAGCAGCGCGAACGACAGCTCCGAGCGCGACATGTTTACCAGCGTCGGCTCCGCCGGGATCGCGTGGCCCTGCGCACGTGCGCCGCGTCACGATATTTATTTCTTTAGGTATTCAAAAGTACCCCAACAGCATAGTATGTACAAATAACATTAGCTTAAAACAGTATTACTTCTAATGACACACAAATTATAGGCGTCATAACTAGGCATGAAAATTGCCGTCAATATTGCGAAAGTTGCCAAAACTGCCGGGAATGTTTCCAAACTTGCCGGCAACATTGGCAAGAAACGTGTAAATAGAAAACGTATTTTATTTTATATAATTGAATAATAGGGTAAAATTGCGGTTTGCAGGGTGCTAGTTTTTATCCTTACCTACATTATAAAACCGAAAATTTTAGTATTTGCATTAATTTTCTTATTGATAAACTAAAGAAAAGAAACAGGCTATCCACGATACTTCATTGGTGATGAAACCATAACTATTTTAGAGAAATCATATTTTTTTTCTACTTTCTTTTATCCAACCACACTTGTATGTAAGAAAGTATATACATGTATATGTTTATACATATACTTGTAATGGGTGATTTTTTAAGAGTTAAGTTTTTCAGGTTGGCGGCACTGGTTGGTAATGGCATCCAAACGTCATCTGTCAAAGTGAAAAGTTTTCAGTATACTCTGCCATTTCATCATGGAAAGACTTACAAACGAGCAACGATTGCAAATTGTTGAAATTTATTATCAAAATTCGTGCTCTGTGAAAAAATGTGTATCGCTTGTTACGACCATATTATGGCGAACGATATCGAGCCATGATACGCAACTTTTTTTGCCCCAGTTGGCCGAGTTGAACTTGGTTGACATGTGGTTTCATCAAGACGGTGCCACATGCCACACAGTTCGTGAAACAATGGACATGTTGAAGGGTGAATTTGGTGAGCAGCTTATCTCTCGAAATGGCCGTGTGAATTGGCCGCCAAGATCATGCGATTTGACGCCTCTGGATTATTTCTTGTGGGGTTATGTAAAGTCGTTAGTGTATGTGGACAAACCGAACACGATTGAACACCTTACAGGATAACATAACACGCGTAATTCGTGGGATACAGGCCGAAATGCTTGAAAAAGTGACGCAAAATTGGACCTTCCGAATGGACCATTTGAAACGAAGCCGCGGACAACATTTACATGAAGTTATCTTTAAAATGTAAATGGCAAAGGCCAAGTTATCAATTTCAATATTTTTTTTGAATATTTTATGCAAATTGAGTGTTTTATTCTAAATTTTAAAAAACTACGCTTAAAAAATCACCCGTTATATAAAAGAGTCAAACCTTGCAAGACGATTTGATCAGCAACAACAAGTTGACGTTTCTGACTTCAAAAAAGGAGGTTCTTTATTCGACCCGTATGTTTGTATGTCCTCGTTTTTCTTAAAACCTACTGATCCGATTTTGAAAATTCTTTTGAGGGCACGATTTGTCAAGTGGCTAAGCGACTAGTGTGAGGTAACGTACCAACGTAGTATTCAACATTTAAGTTATCGTAAATCAAAATAAGGGTACCTACAAGAGGTAATGTGAACAAAAAAAGTGAAGTATCTGGGTAGTTCTGCATATTTTTTTAATTTTTAGTTGAAGAAGATTTTGATTAAAAAAAAATCACTTAAGTATTTATTTTATTAGGGGTTAAAGTATCAAATTGCCGATTTAAAAATTGAAATTCGTTTTTTTTTTATTTAACTTATTTATTTAATCAAAATAATTGCCATTATTATCTATACATTGCTGCCATCTAATGGGATATTATAGGAATAATAAATAATAAATATATTATATAATAGGAAGGTCATTTATGCCTTAGCGATAGAACTCTCGTGATCTAGATTCGACAAACTGTGTGAAAGCATTTTGTACTCCTCCTCCTCCTTTTTATCACGTAGGAAATTGTCCAAATCACGAAAAAAAAAATGTAGTCCGTTGGAGCAACGTCTGGCGAATACGGAGGGTGACGAATGGTTTCTAATTGCAGTTCCTGTAGAGTTAAAACGGTTTCTCGTGCTGTATGAGGTCTCGCGTTATCGTGGAGATGGTGAAGAACGATTCATGAGTCGGGGCTGTTTCACTGCTAGTTTAGCTATGAGTGTTCAGAGTTTTACTTAGCAGTCCCCCCTCTCCAAACGCAACATTGATATTGCTAGCTGTTTCTGCCGCGTTAGTTCCGCGTCGGAACTCGTATTAAAAAATAACTCGAATTTTCGAAGTATCCATCTTTATTGTCTAAGCTGAATAAAAAAAACAACTGAAAGTCGATAATCGAATTTTGCACATTTTTTTAAAGAAGAACTTCATAGCTAGGTACTCGTACCATGTGAAAAAGTTTCACTCAAAAATCTCAAACCATGAAGGTTCTATGTCAATTCGAAGTACCTATTACAATAAACCGGCAATTTCATACTTTAACCCCTATTATATCCATATTATTATAGTTTTCTGTATTTTCATCTTCCGATTCATCCATAATGTAATCGTCATCTGCTTCAGAATTTTCAATGTTCTCGCTGTCTTTTTATTTCCGTCAACGAGCAACTGTATTTTTGACAACTTTTCTGGTGTTTAAGGTTTTATCAAATGTCTGTATATTATTTGATTTTTAAATAATTACATTCTTAACGTTAAATTTGGTAGACAGCAGACACAATACATCTAAAACTCACGTACTCCCCTAGACCAAACAAACGACCCTAATCTCGGTAGATTTACGAATATCAGAGCGTAGATCCTATGACCACCTTCTAACTCCATCATCAGGCTGGCACAGTACTATCATAATATTGCGTTCTCACCAGACTGACATAAGTATTTATAATTTCAACACTATCAGACTTCAAGAAATAGATGAAAATCGATGTTAATACAAACAGATGAATTTACATAAAGTAAAGTCCAAAAAAAAAAAAAAAGAACACTACACAGTTGTATGATTTAAATTTATTTAATTCGGTATCAATACCCTCTGTATTTGTTTATAAAATTTATAAGTGAAATTCTCAAAAAACTATGGGTTCAGCTATCACGAAGTTACCAGTGTCTTATTTTAACTTTATCTTCACATATTAGCATTGATAATTATAAATTAAGTATAATTAACAATAAACCATACAGGCTTACTAGTAATACGTATAATTACACCATTACATAAAACCTCATGAGCAAATAAACATTACAAATGGCATTTGAAAAAACCTATGTAATCTGGCAATTTTGGCAACTTTCCGGCAATATTGACGAATATTGCCGGCAATATTGGAAACTTTCCTAGTAAGTTTCGGAAACATTCGGCAATTTTCATCCCTATCATAACATGCAAAAAGAAAAGACATTAGACATAAGCTGTTTACTAAACTAGTAGATAAGTGATGGGCACTGAACTGGAAATATAATATAAATCTAAATTAACAGATACACGAAAATTAATTAACTGAGAGAAAACTATCAAGTATTTTTTTCCGAAAACCACCCAAGGAGTTGTGAAATATGTCCAGCTCGAAGGTATATCCTACATATACCGGCTCGCTCGCGGCTTTACACACTCGCTCAATCTCGCGTGATACGAGGGCGACACTGAAAGTTTTTAGAACTGACAAATTGTAAACAATATATGTAATAAAAAAATAAGTTCAAATTTTGAAAATGGAACTCTGCCAATATTATTGTGTATGTATTTTATTCATTTGTCATTTGTTTACGATTTGGAGGAAAATTGTCTATGTCACGTCAGCGTGAATTTAACGCAAGAAAATATTCGTACAATTTTTTTTTTTCTTTCGATTTCAACAAGAAAGTTATGATAAACTTCGATTTCACGATGAATCCCCATCTCTTGCCACTGTTTACAACTGGCGGTTTAATGAGTTTAAACGTGGTCGCACTAATCTCACCGATGATCTGCGTGAGGGACGGCCTTCTACGGTGACGGTATGAGTCAAATGCACAAAATCCTCCATGAACATTTAGCGGTCTAGCTTTGTGCCCGGTGGATACCTCATAATTTGACAGAAGTCCATAAACTCCGTCGTGTTGATTGGTGTCGTGAAATGATTCAAAGATTTAACGGAGGTGACTCAAATGCTGTGTTCGACATTCTTACGGGTGACGAAAGCTGAATTTATTGTTATGATCCTGAAACTAAGAGTCAGTCTGCTGTCTGGGTGTTTCCTTCCGAGGAGTTGCCAACTAAAGTGAAGAGAGGTCGAAGTACTAACCTGAATAATAATTCCTTTCGGTGTTCGCAGCAATATATCCCAGACTTGTATGTAGAAGTGTTTTGGCACGCGACACAGGCAGCCTTCTAATTGTCGCCGTTGTAACGGTGTCAACCTGTTAAAAAAGCGCTAGGTAATTTATTTTAAAGTTAGGCTGAAATATCAGCACCTTTCAAACGTCAAGATTTAATTATGATGCCCTCAAAATGTCCAATCTCCATCACTCAGGTCGGCCGCAGCAAAGACAATCTCCACAGGTGGGATTTCTCGGATGGTTCCGATCTTCAATGTACTATCGAAGAACTTCATATCCATATCTAAGCAGTTTGAAAACAAAATCCCGTGAACACGATGACCACATCTGTTACCGCCCCGGTTTTATAGCAACCGAGCGCTGCAAGCAGAAATAGTCCTTACGG
The DNA here is from genome assembly GCA_963853775.1 of Xanthia togata. Taxonomy (NCBI): domain Eukaryota; kingdom Metazoa; phylum Arthropoda; class Insecta; order Lepidoptera; family Noctuidae; genus Xanthia; species Xanthia togata. The sequence continues at coordinate 18,973,043 of OY970798.1, read as the reverse complement.
TCACGGTAATATTATCATACAGTATTCCAACTTCATACAAACGGACGAAGCGCGACCTACGCGCCTCGATCTCGGCATCTGCTCGGCATGCAGACAGTAGGCATGGGTAATATCGGTTTTACTCTGTATCAAATCGTACCTATGTATCGGTTTTGAATATCGGATATCGCATCTATACAGGGTGAAATTGAATTCATGGGCAATCTCGTAAGGGGTCATTGTACTCGTCATAATGAACAACTTTTACTATGGGACGAAACCTGAAATCGCGAAAAAAAAATCAGCTGTTCCCTACATTTTGACGAGTTATGCGAACATAAATGTAGGGAACAGCAGATTTTTTTTTCGCGATTTCAGGTTTCGTCCCATAGTAAAAGTTGTTCATAATGATGAGTACAATGACCCCTTACGAGATTGCCCATGAATTCAATTTCACCCTGTATATTTCAATATCTATATATTGGCTGAATCTGTGTGGAACTCTGAAACGAAACTGCTACGTAAGATACTGTGATTTTTAGGTTTCGGTTTTGTTCGATATACCTATGTATATCATTTTATTTTATTTGAAACTGTATATTCGAAATCAGTGAATGTATTTTTTGTGTAGTGTTGATAATATGGCACTCAATAATGAAACTAGTACAGTCGTTTTAGTTTTTCAGATATATTTTTATCATTTTAAAATATTAATCAGTGAAATGAAGTTTCTTTCATACTTTTCTCAGGCTTAGGCTCCCGTAATATTATTATACTCTTTGGGCTTAGGACAGACTGCATTACTAATGCGAATCTTATGAAAACTGTCAATAAATGAAGGTATGATGTAAGGCAGGTGAAATAAAATCCTTTGACGTTTTATTATGGTTTCCTGTTTACAAGTGTTTAGAAAATAATGTATTCGGTATTAAACTCTATGCTCCTGTAATAGTGTAAAATTTGTATTACACATTAGCGTATACATCTCTCTCTCTCTTTCGCTCGTTCGCCTATAGCTACATCACTCCCGCGCGCATCGAACAATCGTCGCGTACCCGAATACCCAAATCACAATATCAGTTTGAACCGAATATCATAGTGCGATCGGTATCGCATTGTGTGGTGTTTTTGTTTTGTGACTCATCATACCAACGCATTAGGTACGCGGATACCTGATATATAGATTCAGTGCCGTCCGATATATAGGTATTGGATATTGTACCGATATATAGATACTGTATCTATATACGATTTGTATCGCCCACCCCTAGCAGACAGTCGCGACTGTGCCGCAGTGACGAACGGACGGTGTGCTGTTTTTTTAACAATAACCGCGCTATTTTTTCACTAAAAATAAGTTCAAGTACATATTTCATATGACGAGTAGGATATATTGTGCTGTTTTTGGTTGCATGAATTCGTCAATAACGCATCCAGAGATAACTTTTTTTAGATTACCTGGAAACTTAAAGGTAAGACTATAAAATAATGTTATTTACTAGTAGGTAGGTACATAATGTGTGTATTTTTAATGGGTAAGTATTTCCTTTTATCTCCCGAAAAAAAATGTCTGGATTAATAAATAAAGTGAATAGAGTAAAGGAAAGTGATTGACACGATTGAAATAGGTAGTTATAGGCCGTTTCATGAATCATGATACGGTAAGGTACGCTTGTGTTAAAACCTCGGGCATGTGTGTTTTGTTTTGTTAGTTTGTATAATTCAAAGTAAAGACGTGGTAGTTGAAATTTTCTCAGATTAAGTATTTCTGCTGCTGCTATAACATATACCACTAAAAACCGTTTGTTTTTCTCGGTATTAATTACAACAACAATAGACTCATGAAATATTCACAGAATATTTAGATGTTTGAGAGGGTTGTGATTATTTTTAAAACATTCGTAGCCAGCTTGGCATTGGTGACCAAAGAATTTTTGTTTTGAGTTGTTGCGAGTTGTAGGTACCTACCTAATTTATAGAGACGTTAATAAGCTGAGATAAAAAGTTATTAAAATTACTCGTCAGCTGTTTCTTGGATTTTAGTTGAGTAGGTAGGTGTTGAAGTTTGTAAGGATTGGAGTTTTGTAACACTTCCTATTCAATTCACAAAGTATTTTATTTGTTTATATAAAAAAGTATATTTACAATCACAACACTAAATGGAAACACAAAGTAGGCAAATGTAATTAAAATGCTGGAGGCGGGCAGCCCTATCGCATGTTTACGTACCGCTGTAGGCATTTATTTCCAAGATACGGCCGAGTTACAATACTGTATGATAATATTACTGTGTTACGGTGTATAGATATGAACTTCTTCGATGGTAAATGCAGCGAAATTTAATCTTGCGCCGCCTAGTTAATATATTTGCCATCGATTATTTACATCGCTAAGAAGAATAAGACAATTTTTATTCCAGAAAAAATTCAGGGCTCATTAGGGATAAACGCGGGAGTAAAGTCGCGGGTAGGATAAGCGACGAAATCCTTAATAGTTAATACCAATCAAACATACCCGCGCTCCTCCGCCCAGTCGGACACGGTGAGCACCCGCTGCAGCAGCGTGCGCAGCTTGTAGGGCGACAGCGCCTCCAGCGAGCCGTCGGCGCGCGCGCCCTCGGGGAACAGCTGCAGGTAGATGCGGATGGCCTGCAGCACCCAGCCCACGCGGATCTTCAGGATGCCGCGGAACATGTCCGGGTTTGTGCCGATCAAGCGCCCCGAGTACAGCACGATCTCCTGATGACGTCACGTAGCTGTTTATTTCATTCCAGTGGAATGTCACATATTTTTGGAATATTATAATGAATAAGTCATTAAATTAGCTCTTATTGTTGAACTGTCCATAGTAATGTATTTATGTGACTGTACCTACCCCACACACATCCATGGAACAGTACTAACTAATTAACTATGTGAAGATAACAATATCATCAATATAGACAAACTGGATAAAAAAACCTTCAATTGAAACTCGAAAACTCCAATAGCTTTTAACTGATATTTCCATATCAGTTAAACTTTGCTTTCGCCTCTACGAGGGCTGCTATTTATGTATCCGGAATAACAAAGTGAAACGAACATATAGCATTTATTATGGTTTTATTGCTTTTTAAAATATTCGCCATGATGATCGATGCACTTTTGCATACGTTGGAATCAATTTTCGTAGCAGTTTTTCCGTTCGGTTTGAGGTATCACCAAAACGTGCATTTGAATGCATCAACGGCCACTTCACGGCTCGGAAAACGTTGACCACGTAATTTATTTTTCACGGTTGGGAATAAATAGAAGTCGTTGGCGGCCAAGTCGGGGCTGTACGGCGGATGACCCGTTAATTCGATCTTTTGGCCTTCCAAATATCGAGTTGTTTCGGCCGATGTGTGGCAGCTAGCATTGTCATGATGAAGAAGGATTCTGCGTTGTCGGTTGTTCTTTCTTATTTCTTTAAAGACTTCTGGCAAACAAATGCTCGTGTACCTACCATTCAGAATTAACCGTTTTACGATCCTCTAGTGGTACTGTAGCCACATGTCCATTTATACCAAAAAAACAAGCGACCATTGGCTTCAAAATGTTTTTTGAACGAATGACTTTTGTTGGGTTCGGCTTATCTTGGAACACCCAAACAGTTGATTATTGTTTAGTTTCAGGATCATACGCATATATCCAAAATTCATCACCTGTGTAGATATTATAGACAGCTTTTGAGGCACCCTAATTGTACTTTTGTAACATTTTTTTACACCAATCGACACGAGCCCGTTTTTGGTAAATTCTCAAGTTCAGCGGAATCCAACGTGAAATATATTTTTTTTACAGCTAAATGTTCTTGTAATATTTTATATATACTCGTCATACTTATGCCCAGATACGCCTCTATCTCGCGATATGTAACATGGCGATCTTTCATTATTAGTTCCCGCACAGCATCAATTAGGTACAACCACCGATTTAGGGCGACCTTCTTTAAATTCGTCCGTGAGCACAGACCGCCCACGATTAAACTCATTAAACCAGTGATACACAGTAGTTTTCGATGGTGCTTCGTCCCCAAAAGTAGAAGTGAGTTGATAGATGTACTGTTTTTGAGTTAACCATCGCCGAAAATCGTAATAAATTATAGCACGAGAATTTTCACGAGTAAAAATCCATGGTGATAAAGACACGCAATTTTCAAAATGACGCCAGAAAAGAAAAACAAATGACAGCTACATGAAACAAATTGTGTTCTTCAGCCAAAGAGTTCCATTTTTAAATGTTATAATACACACATCAACACGGTCTAGGGATATTTCATACTCAATTAAATAACTCGAAAAGTACTGGCCGCATTGGAATCTTTTATACACCGATTTGTTTGTAATTTATCTCAGACTAATTCCAAATTAAAATTTTTGAAAATTCTTTTGTTTCGGTGGCATAAAAATGTCTTGATGTATAGGAGAGGGAATTTTCATTTGTGCGAAATTTAGAAAACAATACGAATTACGTTTAGTTACAGTTTTTTTTTCATTTTTAAACGAAAGATAAAGTTAAAATTGAGGTATTGTAGCCATGCAACGCCGACATTTGACCAGGGCGGAGATGTTACGAGCTGTGGGAATGCTGGAAGCTGGATCTGTTCAGCGTAATGTTGCTGAGGCCATAGGGACCCATCAAAATGTAATTTCAAGATTGTGGACACGCTATCGTGCCACAGGTGAAGTAGCGGAGAGGCACCGGGGGCCAAGTCGCATCACTACCCCCAGACAAGACCGATTTTTGCAAATTACTGCGCGAGCTCAACCAAATGCAACGGCGACTCAATTGGTCCAAAGGCTGCGAGTGGAACACCAAGTGCTTGTGAGTGACCAAACTGTAAGAAGGCGACTGCATGAAAGCAATCTACGCTCTCGTAGACCACTCCGGGTCCCACCTTTACGGAGAGGCAATCGTGGACGACGATTAGAATGGGTTCGGAACCACGTGGACTGGGGCCGTGAGCAATGGTCCAATGTGCTGTTCACGGATGAATCCAGGTTCGGCTTCCATCCAGATTCACGAAGGACGCGTGTTTGGCGAGTTCCTGGACGATGGAGCCGTCTCCAGAACCCTCAGGAAGTTCACCCATACCAAGGAGGAACAATTATGGTTTGGGCAGGAATTCGTCTTGGAGGACGGACGGATCTCGTTTGGGTGCGGGGCAATATGACGGCAGAACGATACGTCCAACAGGTGCTGGGGCCCGTAATCTTGCCCCACGGAACACAAATGGGGCAAGATTTCCTGCTCATGCACGACAATGCCCGGGCACACACGGCGAGAACGGTAGCAGCTTGGTTACATACACATAATGTTAGGGCCTTAGACTGGCCTGCTCAATCGCCAGATCTAAATCCCATTGAGCATGCGTGGGATATGCTGCAAAGAAGAGCTCTGAAGGAAGTTCCTGAAAATCTGGCTACAGAAGATCAACTTTTTGCGCACCTCAGAAGGACATGGGACAATATTCCGCAGCAAGACATTGACAACCTTGTTCTGAGCATGCCGAATCGTTGCCGATGTGTTATGAACATCATGGGCGCTTTCTCAGACTACTAAATTCAAGTTTATAAACACAAATTAAATGATTTTTCTATTTTTTTCAGTTTTTACTCACAAATTAAAAGTTAATTCATATATACGGTTTCCGTCTATGCTTCATTTTTTTTCCATAAAATTTTAATCTAAGTACCTTAACCATTATTAAAAAATGGTAGAATATTAAATAACGTATCTTTTAAATATATACATGTCATATAAATAATTAACACATTGATAGTAATTCGCTTTTTTAAAAATATCCCTAGACCGTGTTGATGTGTGTATAATTATCACTTTTTTAATATTGTTCTGTAACTGACCAGTTCCGGATACATAAATAGCAGCCCTCGTACAAATGAATGACTTTATTCGGTTTAGTAATCACGGTGCAATCGGTATAAATACATGAAAAAAGACGAGCACGTAGCATGAGTTAGCTTTTAAAAAAAACTCTTTTTGTACAATCAACCGCACTTCCATGGTTACAATAAATTGACTTTCACGGTGCCTTTGTTTCGCAGTGGTAAGGGTGATTTAAGTGTTACTACTGAGTTGGCACAACTATTGGTCAAAAAATTGTGCCGCCTTTCTAAAATGCTCTGATACTGACCTGTTGTAACACTGCACCAATAACATCGTAAGGTTGTATCGTAGAGTACATGACAGACTGAATCTCTCCGGGCGTCATGGGTTTGTCAAACACGGTCTCCTTCTGGCCAATCACGCCCACGGTTAGCTGTTTATAGAAACGAAAATATTGTTAAAAGTAGTTATACAGAGTTGATATGACAGAGGGGCATTAAATTACACTACGTATACTATACGTATTTAGTATTAATTCGATACGTTATAAAAATAAAAAGCATCAAAAATGAGTTTTTTTTTCAAACAAACTAAATAGCTTACAAATCAGAGTAAAACGCAACCACCCTGTGTAAATTAATTTAATTGACCTTAGATACCTAGGTAACAAAGCGGCAATGCGCCGGACCGCGGCGTGTGTTATCACGTGTCAAGGCGGGCGGCCGGGGCGGTGGCGCGAGCGGCGGCTTAGGCCTCCGCTCGGCTTTTATGATAGGTACGGTTTTTGAAGACGTCCCGGCAGACCGCATTATACGTATGACTCGCTCTGACTAAGTATGAATTCCATCTGTAATTCGTTCCTACCGTAGAAGTATGCAAAAGATAAGGATTGCGCAGAAAAGCAGAAGGAACCCGCAGTCTGATTTTGTTCAGCAATTCAGGAAGCTCGGTTGAACCGTTAGCAATTCTAAATAAAAACACCAAATCCGCAATACTTCTTCGCTCAGAAAGAGGAAGTAGATGAAATCTTCTACAGCGTAGGAGATAAGTGGGAGAGTAAGTTTTAGACCGGAACTGAATATACCTCAAAAATTTTCTTTGTATGCCTTCCAAACGATTGATGTATATGTTATAATTAGGATTCCAAACTTGAGAGGCATACTCAAGATGACTGCGAACAAAACTACAGTAGAGATTTTTAATGGTTTTGATGCTCCTAAACTCAGACGAGACTCTCAAAATGAACCCCAGTGATTATGAAGCTTTGTTAATGATTTTATCAATGTGCTGATCAAATAACAATTTTGAATCAAATACAACTCCCAAGTCTTTGACTGTGTTAACTCTAGCTAGGGATCTGTCTAAAAGTTTATAGTCAAATGTGATAGGTACGGGCTTCCTAGTGAAGGAGCACACGTAACACTTCGAGACGTTTAAATCGAGCTTATTATTAGTGTTGCAGTAGTACTGGAACCTATCTAGATCCTCCTGCAATGATAGAGCATCTGATAAGAAGTATATCTGTGACATAATCTTCATGTCATCCGCGTATAGAAGAATTTTAGAGTGAAGGAAGTAAGATTCAATATCATTGACGAATAAATTGAATAAGAGCGGCCCTAATAAAGATCCCTGAGGAACTCCAGATGGGATACGCATTGATCTTGATGAGTACCCATTCAGTACAACAGTCTGACACCTGCACTCCACATACGACTTAAACCAACGGAAGAGATTACCCCTGATACCCGTCGATAGAAGTTTACGCATGAGAACGACGTGATCAATTCTGTCGAAACATTTGGCGTAGTCTGTATATATGACGTCTACTTGAGACCGATTAGACATAGCCTCTGATAGGAAGTCATTACAGAGAACGAGGTTTGTAGTTGTTGACCGACCACCCAAAAATCCATGCTGGTGTTCGCTGAAACTGACCCTGAGAGCAGAGTAAACTTGCCTGTACACAATTTTTTCTAATATTTTAGCAAACACGCATAATTTGGATATGGGTCTGTAGTTTTCAACGCAGTTTCTCGGTCCCTTTTTGTGAATAGGAGTTATATAAGCCGACTTCCATATAGCAGGCATGAACCCAGTATTAAGAGATCGTCTAAATAAAATTGTAAGAGGAACCGAGAGGCCAGCAGCACAGTTTACTATGAAAACCGGTGGAAGCTTGTCTGGACCAGCAGATTTGTTTAAGTCCAAATGCTTTAGCAGTTTCATCCTCGTCTTCACAAACCTCGATAGCAGCTATATCATATGGACTGAAGTCAGTCTGCTCACTGGTACAATGGTATTGTGCATTATTCACAGAGCTGGTGGATACTCGCCGAAAAAATTGCAAATTTCCTCACCATTGCTAGAGAACAGGTCCCCAAACCGAAGCACAGAAGGGTAGGAGTTGTTTTGCTTTTTCGATTTAATGTAGCTCCAGAAGGCTCTGGGGTTGTTGCGAATAGCGGATTCTACATTTGTCATGTAATCATCGAACATGCACTTCTCTAACTCCTTTGCACGTTGCCGTAATATTACAAAAGATTGGTAGTCCGAATCGTTCCAATACTTTTTAAATTTATTTATTTTTATTTATTTAACCATTTATGTACACACAAAAATAAACAGACAAGATTATAAGAACAGAAAAATAAGTACAAAGGTGATGCTTATTTCTAATGAAATCTCTTCCAGCATACCTGCGATAGGACAGAGGGTAAAAAGAGATGTAGACACCGTGTGTAAGAGTAGAGAGAAAGTAAAATACATAAAATCAAAACAATTCACTTAATAAAATAAAACAAATTATATGACAATATACTTACGAACATACATACATACATTTATACTTCACATCAATTCATTCAAATTACATTTAGAGTGGAATTTGGATTTTTCTTTAATAATTTTTACTAACGGGCTTTTATACCAGAGGGGGTATTTAGACTGGGAAACAAATGTTTTAGATAGGATATAAGTTTTGTGTATTTTAAATAAAACATCATAAAAGAAAGCTACGGCATCTTCTAGTGACCTGTGGCTCAACTCGTACTGCCAGTCAACGATGTTAAGTTCATCTTTTATTGCTGCATAGTCAGCAGACCGGTACAAGTATTTAACATAGGGACGAGCCGGCAGACCATGCAGCTGAACAAAGTCAGCCGTAATACACAGTGCGTTGTGGTGAGGATCTTCAGGAACTAGGGGATCAATGCTGCAGGAGACAGAAACTTCATTATTGGAAAATACCAAGTCCAGAATCTTATTGTGTTTGTTAGGATGACAGTTGTACTGCAACAGGTTACATGCGTTAATGTTGTCAAAAAAAATGATTTGAACATGACCGTTCAGGTTTGTAGGGTGCATAGAATAACCATCATTTGCAGGGGTCCACGTAATGCTGGGTTGGTTAAAGTCTCCCAGCAAAATAAACTTGTCGACCGGGTGCTCCATTATAATATTAGTCAAGTTATCAGAAAAGTTACCTAGCTGAGTTGTTAACGAGTTACCTAGGTTTTGAGAGCAAATATAAACAACGCTTATATGCATTTTGTATGTTGTCCTAGGTCTTTTTTGTTGCAGGGTTAGTGTGACCCATAGGTCTTCTGCCGATGAGTGCCACTCGCCGCGCGCTTGAGCCACAATCTCACGCCTAACGGCGATTAAAACCCCCCCTCCCATAGTCTGACCTGTACTGGCGTAATCCCGGTCCCGTCTCCATACCATATATCTGTCATCAAATAATTCGGAATCGGATATACCATCAGTCAACCCAGTCTCAGTCAAGCAAATAACATCAAAACCATTAATACATATATTTCTGTAGAAAGCACCTGTTTTAGTTCACAGTCCCCGCACATTCTGATAAAAAATGCTAATAGGCGCCATAGTACATCATAAAAAACAACAGTGTTAGTATAGAAAAAAGAATACAAAGCACATTCAATCCGGTAAAACAAATATTTTTTAAGTATTGAGAGATGAATACAGATAAGTAAAATAAAACTATATCTCCATACGAATAAGGTCCGAAGAGCTTCGTACATAGTTGAACGTTAAGAAATAAAATACAATAATTATTGTAAGGTAGACTGACAAATCTCAACAAGCAATAAACATCTTTAAGGTAACGAGTGGAAGATTTAAAGTCATAATTGCAACAATGTGCGAATTTTATCTTATCTAGCGATAAGCAAATAAAAGGACGGCGAGAAAGGAATGCATAGAAAAAACAAATGGTTCTCAAACTTAATGAGGCGGAGTGAGCGGTATACAACTTACCAGGACGTTGATTCGACATTTTCAACATAAGAACTTTTAGCATAAGAATTTTTTTAAGTCGTGCTCAGTCTTGATGCGCTTTGGGGATGTAAAGTTTTTTCGAAGAAATATCTTGCAACCCGTGACCCAAACGTGCTCAAAACCACGTTCTTTGGCACGAGCTTTGGTCCGGTTCAGGAGAATTTTATTACCCAGCGTAAGATGATCGTTAATATAGATTCTGTTTGTGTCTTGCAGACCGAGATGAGCAGCGTTTAGGGTTTTGTGCTTTTTCGCCGCAGAAACGAAATCATTCTTGGTGTAGCTGTTATGCACCGAACAAATTATATTTTTATTAAGCGGATCACTACGCATTGGAACTCGGGCAATGTAGTTAATCTGCTCCTTGGGTATATGACATCCAATAACATCCCCGATTTTAGTCATTATTGAGAATAAGTTTTCATCGCTAGTAATTGGCACTCCTTTGATTTCGATGTTGTTCATCCTGGACCTCTGTTCACTGTCTCTTTGATGGAGCTCTAATTCAGCTATGCGGTCATGCAACTTTGAGATGTCCTCTTTGGTCTTCTTCATAGATTCAATGTCATGCTCCAGAGTTGATACTTTGCAGGTCAGCTCATCCATTTTGTCACTAACAAACTGAAGTGACGACTTTACCTCTGAGAATTCGGCCTTTAATGTTTTGAGCTCCACAAGTTCATTTTGCACAGCTTTAACGCTCTCGACCAGTGCTGGCAAGGCTTCCATTTGTGTAGATAGCCGCTTGAGCTCAGTTATGATGGTTTCCGTGTCTGCTAGTGCGCTCTTGTCGTAATCAGCTCGGGGACTGGATAGCATCGATGTTTTGCAACTGCTACATTTCCATGTATTTTTACGTTCTCCAAGTCTTCTCCATCCTGCTTCCGTGATGCCTGAGCAGGGGAAGTCAAACTGCCCCGCGCACACAGAGCATGTGACGCCGTCTCTCGCTTCTACATCGCACCGTTTACAAGTAAACATCTTGGAGAGTTTGAGAAACGCTGTCGGGTGGACGTAGGTACGTTGAGTGAGTCACCAATTCGTCGCCGAGTAGTAGAAACTAAGTATTGCGCGCGCGTTCGGTTTGGACCAATTATTATTAACGCGACCAATTTAGGAGCATGAGGAACAGGGTGTAAAGTTCACTCATCCACCATAGAAAAGGGAGGATCCTCCAACCAGACGGGTGTTGTGTCTGGCGGGCCGACTGCCCAACTGTTGATGTCGGATAGTCTTATATATGTCGTTCGCGCGGTAAACTCTAATTGCGCGATGCAGGATTTGTGTGACGTCATGTCTTTGATGCGTAGTTAGTATGTGGCGGTGTAACCGCTACATCACTCCCCTCCGGAGACCGGAGGTCGATAGTTGGCTGAGTCTTGTATCTTGCGAGTCTTGCGATGCTTCACAGTGCCAGCTAAGGTTCCAGTGAGTCGGAACCGGGTGCCGCACAGTTCGCGGTGAGTCGGAACTGTCTGCGGTGATTGCGGCGGTTGTGGTGATCGAGGTGATTGCGGTGATTGAGGTGATAGCGGTGATTGCGCTGATTGAGATGATTGCGTTGATTCCCCAGTGAGTCGGGGTGATGAGGCTGAGGGTGATGACCAGGAATGCGCGTTCGCTGCATGCTGGTGGTCAGGATACCCGTTGAAGCCGAGGGTGCTGGCTGTCTGTGTGACTCGCCTCACGAAAGCTTGCGGGAGTGATGATGATGACGTCACGCTGAAGTAGTTGCACGAAGGCTGCGTTGACGTTCATCACGTCGGGGTCACCAATTTAGGAGCATGAGGAACAGGGTGTAAAGTTCACTCATCCACCATAGAAAAGGGAGGATCCTCCAACCAGACGGGTGTTGTGTCTGGCGGGCCGACTGCCCAACTGTTGATGTCGGATAGTCTTATATATGTCGTTCGCGCGGTAAACTCTAATTGCGCGATGCAGGATTTGTGTGACGTCATGTCTTTGATGCGTAGTTAGTATGTGGCGGTGTAACCGCTACACTGTCTACCGACATACTGTTCGTTGCTAAGCACTTTAATTTGTGAAATGCTAAAATAATCCTATTTTTTAGTTCTACACAATAAAAAACAGTCAATCACAAAAAAACACTAACACTAAATAATAATAATCAGATGTTACGTGTGTTCTGTCACAATATAAAAAGAAATATTGACTTAAACTTATTTAGTGTCCTATCACAATAACAAAACAAAATCAATTGTCTGCGCGCGTAAGCGGCGCAAGAGCTTCCGTGTTACGTAACATACGTTCCGAAAGGATAACGTCGGCGCACTGACTGAGGCCCCACTGCCCCCACTTACTTACCGATCGCGCAAGGATCTAGGATGCAATAACAACAGACTGACCTATTTCTATTTCTTTTACGCGCGGGATGTTTTGCTATGATTCTCTCTCTCTTGTTTGCTTTGCCATTTTTTTAGCGAAAAATATTTGGTTGTACTTGTGACTTGCGTCAGAGCGGCAACAACGCATCGTAGGCTAAACTCAGATTTATCGTTTTAAGGTGGATGACCTATTCGTATAGACATAATCAGCTGTTAGGAAAGATACATCGTGATCAAACGGGGCAAAAACTTATAAAATCATTTGCGGCTAAACTACTGCTCCTTTTTAATTGATTTTTGGTACAGAGCTTGAAAATGGTACCTAGTATAGGCAGTTTAAAGAAAAGCCCCTCTGTCGTATCAACGTTGTATAGTAGTTGGTAAGCACATCACTTGAGAACGGCTGTACCGATTTAGTATTTTATTTATTTAAAATTATGGTAATAGTCCAAATTCAGTTTTTATGGAAAGTAAAATTGGAGAAGTTTCCCGGAATTTAATTTGGGAAAAATTGATTGTCCTTTTTTCTAAGGAATTTGTCGGGTCAGTTAGTATAAATATTTTTGAATATTATTGGTAATGTTCTTCAGAAACATCAGGTGCGTAGCACTCGTAACCGGCATGCAGTAAGACCAGAATTTAAACGTAAACGAAGCAAAAGCAGTATGTAAGGATCATTCTGCCTACCCCCGTGGGCAAAAGGCGTGGTTTTATGTATGTACGTTTATATCCAGAAATACTCGGGGAGGTGTAATGACCTGTTTCCCGTTGACCAACACCGTGGTGATGAAAGGACTGATGGAGTCCACGGTGTGGTTGAGCAGCGACGAGCAGTAGCGCACGGCGCGCCAGTGGCGCAGCACGCCCGCGCTGTGGTACAGGCTCTTCAGCGCCTCCAGCGCGGTGCTGCCGCTCACCTGCGAGGAAGAAAATATATATTGGATCTGTTTTTTGTGTTTTTGGGTATTGTGTAAGCCACAGCTGCGCCAAATAGGCCCAGTAGGTACAGCATAAATGCTAGACAACTAGGATAAGTGACAGCTCGGCCCGAGTCAACTCAACCCGAATAAGTACCAGATACTCGTCGTCAAAACACCTAAAAAAGTAGTGTGTAGCGTCCGCGTCGGCATGAAAAGTATCGACCTTTTAAAAATATTGAAGATTATTTTTTTAAACTAATTGATAGAATTTATCTTTATTTTTATGAATATATGTAATAAATATTAATATTTTAAATTAAATTGAATGCTATGAACTTGTTCTGCAATAAATACTGTATCTGTTTATTTAAATACTTTTTCATATAAGCAGAAATCAGAATCGCAGAAATCGCCTTCTTGTCTTTTAAGTTCTAGACTATTGTAAATTTGATGTTCTTGCACATCAAATGTAAGATAGTCTAGCTAGAACATAGAAGATAAGAAGGCCATTAGATAGAAACCTTTTATATTGTCATTACATCTGATGTGTGTCAATTTCTTAGCAAAAGAACGCTTGTCTTTTTTAGTCCACACAATTAAAAAAAAACTAATGAACTTAGGCTACTTCTATAGGTATCATAATTGAAATAGGCGTTACAGATAATTATGTTTTCCTGCTTTGTATGTAAACAAAAAACCAAAAACTTCGGAAAACAAAATGATAAATTCGTAATGATTTATTTTAAAATATCGATTTTCTGCCTGACCGTACAAATCAGCGTAATCGGGAGTGAAATATCTAGTATTATTATTCGGGTTGAGTCGACTCGGGCCGAGCTGTCACTGACCTGACCACTAGTGCCTTTTATTTGGGTGGGAAATTATCATATAACTTCTCTCGCTCTGGGTGGAGCGGGAGGGCGTGTCACTCTTACTGACTAAATCCCACCCGTGTTCCTTCAGTTGCCTGTACGTTTCTAGGGGCCACGGTATCCCTTTCAGACTTACCCGCGACCCCGGCAGGACAAGTAGTGCCTGACGCTGGTTTTAAACTGGACCTTAGGTTACGAGGACGTCTTACGAATATAAATATCATAGATGTTTTAAAGTGTGTGAAAAGATAATCAGACACTGTACGAGATCATGTCGCATCAATCACGCACTTTAATTTAAGAACGTGTTAATCTTCGTAAAAAACAGGTAGGACTTGCATCACATCAAAAACGGGCTTCATATATTAGTTTACCAAATAAGACAAATGCACTGTAATGCCTCTCCGCTCCTGGCTTCACTAATTAATGAGGTTTTGATAATATGCGTGTGCGTGCGTATGTGTGGAAGCGTTCTTGTCGCAGCCACGACGTGCAGCTGCCGACTATTTCTGTTCTATGCTCATGATTATAGATCTGTTTTTTGAAGTAACTTATCTTGTTTGTATGCACGAGTTTCTGTGACCAATAAACTTATTTTTCTTTCGTTCTCTTTACCTCAAACATAGGTCCCTCCCTTTCTATCAAGATGCCCCACAGCTGGCACTGGGCGAAGATGTTGTCGAGTGACCTCAGAGCGGCGACCACGTCGGGTGTGGGGCGGTGCTGGAAGGCTTCGTAGGAGATGTTCTCTTCGTGGTACGTGAGCGTGCGCGGCACGTCCGTCAGCGACTGGTAGCCGATGTACTCGTGCTCCAGCTGCCGGAACTGAGTGAACATCTCTGACGGGAACTCGCCTTGGCTCATGAAGTCCAGATGTTCTGTGGGCAATTTATGTTTTTGTTAAGAGGAATACGCTAGCCCGCCCGGTTTTAATGATACATATTTGTTACGGTCGCGAATCATGTTTTGATCAACATACATATCAATTTACATTTTGTAATAATCTTACCGTAGAATGTGCTAAATGTATGATGTTCTGAGGCGCCACGACATGGCATACCCTGATACAACAATGTGTAATCCAGGTTGAAGGTTAAAAACTAGATTTTTTTTAAACTTCTTAACAGAGAACTACCCGATTGTATGCAAATTAAAAACGTTAAAATTCATCTCACACTCGGCACCCATCTCAGCGACCATCAATGTCAAAAACTTTTCAAAAATGTACGTAAATTAAAGGTTTTTTAGGCAGATTGATACAGAGACTATAATGCGAACGTTCTTAAGAATACGAGAATTGCCGCTCTGGTGAAACGGCTGGACTATTAGAGCGATTATTGTAGCTGCTATTATATGATCATTTCGTAAAGGTGTGAGAAAAATAATAAGATTACTTGCCCATGCAAGAGCTAGAGATCAAATTCTGGAGCCTCCCGAGGCGCACTTTGACGCCGTCGCAGTGGCCTTTCTTGAGCATCGCGAACAGGTCCAGCATGTGCGTGAAGTGCGGGTCGCGCATGTGCTCCTCGCGCACCAGCAGGCACACCGTCGGCCGCCCCGACAGACGCCAGTATCTGCGAACATGTTAGTAACACTAGTGAGACAACACGCAAGATGTACTATCGATGAACTTCATATCTAAGCTGTTTGAAAACAAAATCCCGTGAACACGATGACCATATCTGTTACCGCCCGGTTCTATAGCGCCGGTGTGCTGCAAGCAGAAATAGTCCTTACGGTGTATAGATTAGAACTTCTTCCATGGTACTTATTTATTTATTAAGGATCTCCAACAAAAGATATACACAATACATGTCACTGATTTGATTTAGGAAAGGTATTCTCAAATTTGAGGGAATAGGGGATGAAATCAGAGAGAGAGGAGCTCGTGGCTAAGTAATAACCGCCGCACGGGTCGATCCATCAGGTTAAGCTATGCATGGGTTGGTCTGTGGATGGGTGACCATCTTTGCATACCGAGACTCCTCCGTGCCTCGGAAAGCACGTTAAGCCGTTGGTCCCGGCCCGTGGTCCCGGATGTCATTCGTGGATCTTTGACAGTCGTTACGGGTCGTCAGAAGCCCGGAAATCTGACAACCAGGCTTACCAACTGGTATCGTATTACCCAGTTACTGGGTTGTGGAGGTCAGATAGGCAGTCGCTCCATGTAAAATACTGGTATTCAGCTGCATCCGGTTAGGCTGGAAGCCAACCCCAATATATAGTTGGGAAAAGGCTAGGCAGATTGAGGGGATGAAATCAGAGGAATACAACTTAGAATATCTTAAAACTAAGGTTTATTATGAATAAACTAGCATTATGTAAAAAAAACCGTCTTCACTACGTCTTTCTCTCCGTCGTAGTTCAAATGTATTGACAAATAAACAGCACTTTTTTTTAATCAAAAGTTGTTTATTCAAATTAGGCTGTAAATCAGCATGTTTTAAGGTCAAAATTACAAATGACAGACCCCCAAAACGCCCACGTTTCACCACTCCCTAGTGCTTTAGAAGAAGTGGCACAACCCCCAAGTCCCCAGCAGCAAAGCTGTCTGTTTAGTTAGAAGATCTTGATTCTATACAATAGTATGCAATTAACATTACAAAACAAGAAAAAAAAGCAAAGCATTAACACCTGAAAAAGAACTTAGTTTTTGAAATATCAAAAAATCCACTGCTTTGAACCACCTACAGTAAAAAAATAATGAAGAACCTAAATAGATGTGCCAACAGTTTCCCCGTGAGATATTTGCGAAAACATCCATAATTTAAAGGAAAAAAAAAATCGTTAAAATCTCTAAAAAACATAGATATCGACCTTTTCTATTTGTACTATTTACTTAATTTTAAAGGAATATATTTGTAATATTTTTGGTTAAATCGTGACATAAAAGTATAAATAAGACGTTCACCGTTTTATTATTATGATAAATCCATGTGTCAACATTATTAAATTTCGTTTTCCGTTACCCATACATTTAGTTATGGAGCGACGCTGTCCCTAATTTGTTTCTAATCGAGTTATTGAGTACGCGCGTCAAAAAATTTCAGTGCCATCCTAGGATGGAATCCAAGGCACATCCGTTTGAAATTCGAGCCGAGCTCGCAAAGATGTCGTGCGGTGTCCCACAGGGATCGGCCCTGGGGCCGCATCTGTGGGACATCGGATACGACTGGGTGCTGCGCGCCGACCTCCCCAGTGGCGTCAGCGTCGTCTGTTA
Source organism: Xanthia togata (assembly GCA_963853775.1). Lineage (NCBI taxonomy): Eukaryota > Metazoa > Arthropoda > Insecta > Lepidoptera > Noctuidae > Xanthia > Xanthia togata. Next base: position 18,955,538 of record OY970798.1, on the reverse strand, counting down.
CCCTGACGACACGTTGGTCCTGGCGCAGGGGAGGTCGCACCAGGCGGCGGCCGAGCTAGCGACACACGGGGTTGCGACAATCGTGGCCAGAATCCGGCAATTGGGACTCGATGTGGCCCTGCACAAGTCCGAGGCCATGTGTTTTCATGGTCCTCGGAACGCGTAACCGTCGGGTTCCCAAATAACGGTAGGAGGGGTTCACATCGGCGTCGAGTCGACGATGAAGTACCTAGGACTCGTCCTCGACAGTCGGTGGAACTTCGTGGAGCACTTCCGACGTTTGGCTCCCAGACTGGAGCGGGCCGGGGCTGCCTTGAAGCGGCTCCTGCCCAATATAGGGGGTCCAAACGCCTCTTGCCGGAGGCTATACGCCGGGGTCGTGCGGTCCATAGCCCTTTACGGGGCACCGGTGTGGGCGCGTACATTGAGGCGGCGGCCTGCCCGCCGGTTGAACGCATCCCAGAGGGCCGTGGCCACCCGGCTGGTCCGGGGATACCGCACGGTCTCCGGTAAGGCGGCGAGCCTTCTTGCCGGATTGCCGCCATGGGATCTGGAGGCAAAAGTCCTCGCGCCACTCCCAAATATGCGCGAGGACAGGGAGTGGCGCGAGGAGGCGAAACGCCGGGGCTTGACTCCGATGCCGCGAGCTCCGACGGGATCTCATGGCGTCATGGAGAGTGTGATTGTCGCAACCCAGTGCTGGGCACGCCACTATTGCGGCGATAAGTCCCCTCTTTGAGGAGTGGCTAAAGAGGCGCCACGGCGTCCTCACCTTCCGCCTGACGCAGGTCCTCACCGGACACGGCTGTTTCGGGAGGTTCCTGTTCGGTATCAGGCGGGAGGAAACGCCCGGGTGTCATCACTGCGTGGATCGCCCCGAGGACACGGTGGAGCATACGGTGGAGGACTGCCCGGCTTGGGCAGAGCACCGCCGTGTCCTCGTGGAGGCGATCGGTGGCGGGGATCTCTCACGTCCGACCCTGTTCCAGGCCATGGTACGGAGCGAGAGGGCATGGGAGGCCGCGAGGCCGTCACCTCCTTCTGCGAAGCAGTATTGCTCGCGAAGGAGGAGGCGGAACGCGTGAGGGAGAGGTTTCGTGCCATATGACTGCAAATTTTCACTCTTCGAGCAATAAGACAGAGTAGAGACTAGTGTATTTTATGTTTTGTTTTTTAAGGTTAGATTTTCTTTATTTTACCACGTTTTTTTTTTACTTGTATTTATAAACTCGATTTCTTGTTAATATGCACACATCAAAAATGTCTAAGCAACACGCATCATTTATAGAAACTGCATGTTTTTTAATTGTTACTTTATTTTTTTCCTAACAAAGTATACAAAGGTATAGAATCTTTTTGTTTTCGGAAACATTTACTGACTGATTTCAAAAATAAACTGTTCGATTATGTTTTGTTTTCATTAAAATAAAAGCTAATTATTTTTTCCCGATTTCATGTGTTTTCGTTGTTTGATAAATTTGGTATTTATCTCACTTTTATCATTTTGAGATACACCGTTTTTGAAAAAAAAATGTGGTGAGTCATTTTCTAAGTATATCATGGAGCGACGCCATTTGACTGCTGATGAAATTCAGAGAGCTGTAGGAATGCTACAAGCGGGAAGAAAGCAGTCCCAGGTATCTCGGCATTTTGGTGTCAATAGGAGCGTGATTTGTCGTCTTTGGCGGCGTTACGTTAATATAGGGGATCCTGCTGAGCAGCACCCAGGACGTGGATGGAGTACAACTGCTCGACAGGACCGATACTTACAACTGACTGCAATACGTCAGCCGATGTTAACCGCCCGCGGGAGATAGGTTTAAAGCTAAAATTCTCAAGCGGAGTTGTTGTTAGCAACCAAACCGTGAGAAATAGGCTGCATGAATACGGCCTATGAGCACGACGCCCAATTAGGTGCCCGGCTATACGCCATGGGAATCGTGCCCGTCGAAACGAATGGTGTAGAGAACAATTGACATGGACCCAGGAGCAATAGGATAAAATTTTATTTTGCGATGAGTCCCGATTTGGATTTAGGCCTGATACGAGAAGGGTAAGAGAGTGTCGTCCTCCCGGAAATGCTGAACGGCTGAGATGCGTCCAGCAAGTGCACCCTTACAGTGGCTCCACAGTGATGTAATGGGCGGGTATTATGAAGAACTGAGCTCGTTTTTGCAAATGGCAATATGAACGTTGAAAGTTACGTTGAAGATGTTCTCGGGCGTTATTATGACCCACGATCCTAAACTGGAATGTCCAATATTCGGGTCAGAATTTTATGATCGTCATTAGTTATCCCATGTTTATACTGCTAAGTGATAAGATGTATTTACTACATTATCTGTTTATTTAAGAACTGTCCGAAGCCACTTCCCTGAATTAAAAGAGATAACTGTTTGTCAATTCCACATAATAATTACTTGTTGGTTAAAATGAAATGAAATTGTTTATTCTGTAAATAGGATATTGGAATCACTTATACACGTCAATATTAAAATAAAATAAAAATTGCTAGATGAGTTCGGCGTTTCCTATCTGACTACTCTGAGAAGAAAGGCTGAAACAAACTCAGAGGTCACAGTCTCTTTTAAAGTCCAGACATAATCTTTGTCAGGCCATATGAGGACCATGTAGATTAGTGTCTGAAATGTTCTTTTGAGAAAAGCCACAGACACAGATTTGATTGGACCTGTCCAGTTAATTGTTATAAAATAGTTCATCAAAATATACAGGGGTGTGAGCCTCTATATTTTAATGAACTATTTTTATAATATAATTAATACATTTATTTAGGTTACTACAATTTGATGGGTGTGATATTAAACCAGAGGCAAAGCAAGAGGTTTCCTCTATTGTCCTAATCTCTAATTTAAATGATAATCTAATGTCATTAGTTGTTGCCAAATTATTGGCAGAATTATTAATGTCTTTGCGTTGCTTTGATCTTAGAATTGATCATTTCAAGAGGTGTTAAACGTGTTTTAAGTGTTCAACCATTTCATGAAATGGTAATACGGTGCCGATTCTTTTGTCACAAATGCCTCTAAACTAGACAAAAAATCACTAAAAGGAGAATGAACAAAAGTGGTCCAAATATCCACCACTAACGAGACTTATGTTCACTTATAGTCCACTAAACAGAGAGTAACTTTCAGTATCAGACAAAAAAAAAATAAGCTGTCAGTAAAAAGTTACGGCTATATGAAAAATAATAATAGTTTAATTTTGTTTTACTTCACTATTTATTTAAATCAATTTTAACTGTGAACAAGTAGCTACTCTTTTTGCGCCTCTAATGAACCCCGCGCAAGTTGTAGATGTCACTATTTTTTATCCCTTTCGCTTTCTGTTTTTGCTGGTTGATTTTTTGTGATAATGCAAGTAGAAAGAAGAAACTGTGTTTGTTGCAATCATTTATTGTTACGAAGAAGGAATTATCAGTTACTTAAACAGTTTCTGGATAACCACCCGGGAACCGCTGAGCATATTCAAGGGCTTCTGGCACCTCGACAGGTTAGTACATATATACATGATTTTTCATATATACTTATATCTTTTTAATATTTCCGTTAATTCATTACTTCCCGTCGATCGCAACACATATTAAAATCTATCTGCCTCAACGTTTAAAGGACTGCACTATTACAGCACTTATTACAGCCAATGAAGACCACTTCGAATAAGCTTTTTATATTTTAAATTGTTTTATATTAATGTATTAAACTAACACACTGTAAAAGTAATAAATACTATTTGCAATAAAAATAAATCTTTATGACAATATTTATAGCATGACTAGATATGTTTTATGTTTATGTTACACTGTAATTCACGAATAAAAATATTATGTAGCATTCTTGTGTTTTCTTTCTTCCGGGCCTTTAAACAAAGTCTATTTCAGCGAGAACGTAGCATGGGTCACCAAGCGGCAGGACATAACATGCGTATCTGCCAGGGCTTATTTTTAATCTTATATTTTTAATCATTTATGATTTTTATATATTTTTTTTACATCGTCTCACTAGAATCAACAAGAGTAATGTACCCTGGATTTTGTAATTTCTATATTTAAAAGAGTGTCCTTGGAGTTTTTTGGCCCGTTCTTCTACATAGAGATCTACGTTTTGGAATGGGCAACTAGCTTCAACTTTCTGACTAATTGACAGTTCAAAAGTGCCTGTAAAGGGTTTAATTGAAATAAATCCTTTAAGTTTGAGTTTGAGTAGATTAGTTCAAAATGTGATATGGACAGAATGGTATTAACGATATGTTTCGCATAAATAGGTAAAAAAACATGACTTTTCCCTCAGTCATAACTTTTTACAGACAGCATAATTTTGGTTACGGTCTGGTTATAATGACTCAGTATTTAGTAGACTATTTTATTACATAGGTGTCGTTAGTGGTGGACATTTGGACCAAGCTTCATACATTTTTGGTCATTCTCCTTTAGTTTATTCCTGTCAAACGACGATTTCCCATTCTGAAATAGACTAAAGTGGCACAACTGACAACTTAACTACATTTAAGTTTGACAACAGATGGCACTGAGTTATTAATTTAGTGAAAATGGCAATTTTGCTATTCTGAAATGACGTTTTTCAACAAAAATTTTGATTGTCAACTAAATCTGACTATTTTTATCGCGATTAAAAAGGTGTGGAATAAAATTATTGTCATGAACTAAACTTCACACCAACACCTCGACTAATAGGGATATTGACAACCTTTTTTTCCCGACGTAGCTTATTAAAAAAACCGGCCAAGTGCGTGTCGGACCACGCACAATTAAAGGTTCCGTAGTTGGAATGAATGAATCGTAAGAACAAACTTAACTTTGTAATTGAAAAACATGTTCTCCCATAGAGAATATAATATATTCCGTAATATATGTGAGAACACGTTTTTGTAACCACAAATTTAAGTTGGTCGATTATTACTCGTAAACTTGTAAAGGCCCCCGTAGATTTTATACAGACTTGTGACGTAGCGAGCCCCCAGTCTCCAACTTTAATGCGTTTTATATAAACCTTTTTTATTATTATGATAAAGCAAAAAATACGTGTCTAATATTTTTTTATTATTTGACTGACAGACTATACTTCCTAAAAAAAAAGAAACTAAACTACATAAAAGATAGCTTGATCTAGAGCTGTCAGTAAAATCACCGCCTATGAAGTCCTGAATGTTATAATAGTACAGACAGTAACTGTCAATGTCATACTTTATGGGCATGCCGACATGAATGAATTCCTACCCTAGGAATGTCAGTTTGACAGATGTCGCAGAGATCAAGCTATCTTTTATGTAGTTTAGTTTCTTTTTTTTCCCATGGGCAACATCCCTATTCAGGTGCAAAAACAGTACTGTATCTATTCTTTTACTTTCAACTCGAAAGTGGTATCCTATGGCAAAAATAATGAAATTTTTGACCCTTTTATAAAGTCCATAAACCCCTTAAACTCAACATGCAGGTAATCATTTTTCATATTTTCCGTAGAAAAAAAGAAAAATTCCATATAAAACACGTCAAAGTTGCCCCATTTTCGCGTCTCAGACTCAATTTTTTTTTTGCCAGGTACCTTTATGATTCTCATAGCCAAAATTAAGGAATTTTAGTGATCGTTTAGTTAGTTCAGTGTACCACACCAGTCTGTATGTCATGCCGTTTGAGAGGTACAGCAATTTGCTAAACGTTACCCCAGCGGCAACTTGAATAACTGAAACCTCAAGACGCACAAATTTTATTTGTTGGGCACAATTACGCACAAATATGATCTATCTAAGTAGCTAGTTTGTACTCAGCTACGACCACCGGTTAAAAAACATGCCGCTGGGGTAACGTTACTCCAGCGGAATCTGTTTTCCGTAAATATCTTTGGATCGGCTGGACGCACAAATTCTAAATTTCGGGCACATTTACACGAGATGGGGTACTAATTATCTGTCGAGCCGAAATCCTGAAAAGCGACCACATTCCGCGGGAGTCACACTGTTTTTGCAGTCGGGTTTTTTAGTATTATTAATAACTTTTTATTGAACTATTTTGCATGTGAAAAGCGAAATATGAATCAACGTGATGGCCCGGCTAAGCGGTGTGGTTACGCGCATTAATTCATATAGATGGCGCTTATGACAATTACGTAGTGCTGCTCGACATAAATTATGTAGAACCGTAGAACTCTTCGCATTTCAAAAGGTTTTCTAACCAAAATTATAATAATGGTGTTACTTCATTTCATTTTTTGATTTAATTGTTTGACTTCATAGTGACGTAGGACTGAGCGGAAGCATTTAAATGATCAAACTGAGCAACAAATTGTTTTTTTTTTTATCCAGTACTTAATTGAAATAATTATGTTTATTTTTCATTACAAATTAATCACATCACATCATGATCTCGATTTCATTTTTATGTTGGTCCTTTTCTTCCCTCGCAACATTCACTTAACTTAAAATATCCCCAAACAAACTTGAGTGTCATTTTACTAGAAAATAGGTCAATAATTATTTTAAGTTTAAATATAACAATAAAACTATACAACCGATTACACTGTGACCTAACCTAACCCAAAACAATAAACACGCGTGCATCGCGGTGCGATGAATAAATAGCTAATACATTGCGCGTTTTTTGCGACTTACTTACTAGTCCTTCAGAAGCGAACGCGCATTGAAGGTATATTTTGCATGTCACGCCGCATAATTTTTCGTTTGTTTTTGTGTGTCTGTGATGCAGCTGTGTAAGTAGATATGTCGATGTGTGAGTTCAAAAATAAGTTCACATGCTCGCAAACCTCCCTCTTAAATGAACTCACTATGAATTCATATAATAGTAGGCCTACCTACCCTGTAACCCATTAGCAGGTACGCTGAAAAATTTAAGCTGAATACGTTCTATTGACACACGATATTAGACATTCAGATCGCACTTGTGGTATTTAATAGTAAATAATAAGTATTTAGTATTTGTTGCCTTACTTGCCAACGAACTGCAGCTCAGTCTTGATGTCGTCGATGAGCAAAGCCATGTCTCTGTACAGGTAGAACTCCGAGACTTCGAATATGAGCGGGTAGCACAGTACGGTCATGCCGCACACCCTGTATATCTGAAGCAATGTTTGACTTCTTAGCATGGTGATGATAGTCTTACGCAGAACTTATCTACGAGTTTAGCACTATTAGTAGCGTAAGTTCTTTCAACGTGCAAATATCAGGAACAGGAAACAATATGTATTCATTAGGACGTGTTTTGAGATGAAATGACAATTAGAACATGAAGATTTACACTATTATTATGGGGATGCGCTAAGGTAGCCGGCGAAATTCAATTCTTTATCGTTAACAAAATTTTGACGTTTTTGCAATTTGCCGGTCGGTGTCGGGTTTTTTTTTATCAAAATAATATTCGCGACCGTAACAAATATCTATTAACAGAAATATAATAATTATAATGGTCAATACAACTCTCTAAGTTAGAATTGGCCTCAAATGTCATGATTTCATGAAATAGTCATTCAATAAGTTTAAAGGTAATTTGAAATGAGTTTCATTGATGATTTTAATTATCTAAATACATATTTGTTAGGATTCCGAATCATATTTTGATCAACATACAATCTGATATAGACCTGCAAAATTGCAAAAAAAAAAAAGAATTTTCTGGGTGTAACCTGGCGTTTTCGCCATTATAAATAAGTTAAAGTATGACTATGTGACTCTTATTTGCGTAAAAGAGGAATATAAGACATACCTTGCTCGTGCCGAGAGAGCCAACAGGCCTTATGGGACGTCCGGTGAGCTTCAACTTCGGGCAGACTCCTAGCTCTCGGTACACGTGCACCAGCTGCGTTGAACTGCACACCTTCGAGAATAAGTTATTAATGCATTATGCGTAGACTAATATTTTTTGTATATTAATAAATTGAAATACCTCACATCAGTCCGAGAACTTATTAAATCTAAATTTTTACTCTATTGTCACTTTTCACGACACGTCAGGATACTTAACTGGTGGATGTTTATAACTTTTACGGGTCTTTCGGATGTGTTATAGGTTACTTACAGTACCTACGCGATCGTTAATTTCGACTGTGTAAAGCGTCGTCTGTCTCACTCATACCTGCGCATTTACGTACGACTATCTCTTCTTAAAATTCGATGTCCTATATTAAGGCCCGGGTACGTAATTATTATGTAAATCTAACCTGGACAGGTTCAACTTCGTGCGGCGTCTGCGTCTGTATACCGTACGTGCCCATCATGGCCTGCAGCCGCATAGACTCTGCTATTAACACCACTTGGACTACCAGGTCTGTTGCTATGCCCTGCGACAAAAAACATAAAATATATAAAAGGTATTACTATCTAAATATGAACGTCAATATAAGAAAAGTACGATTTAGGTGCGAGGAATATAATAATATGCAGCATGTAGTGTGACGTATAAATTCTGATCAAAGAAGGAATTATTATCCAAAATTGAAATGCAATTTACGAAAACAAATAAAATTAAAAAGGAGTTATTTCCTTTTACTATAAAAGGGGATTTAATAATGCCCTGGCATAGCTATTCCATGCAAGTTTATGTAATGCAAATAAATAATTTCACAGAATGCAGTGCAGCAGTTTGTGTAGCTCATGCCGACATACTTTTACTCCGAATACTTACACGAGTGGGTTTGCCCTGCATGTTATACATGAAAGTAAAATAATGTTGAATTTTAAACCAATGATTAAACAAAAGAGGTAATTTCGCTATAATTTTGAATAGAACGATGAATATTATCAAAACATAACATAACTCCTGCAATCACCGAAGGGTTAGCCAGAGGTGGTACACCACCACAGTAACAGCCACATTTCGCCAGTTATGTTTACGTGCCATGTAATAGGGGGCGAGCCTATTGCCATCAACCGCGCACAAATCCAGACTCCGGGCTGCTACTGAAAAAAACCTGATGGTAAACCCCAATAACACTTTGCCCGACCCCAGGAATCGAACCCAGGACTTCATGCTCAGCAGTAGCGCTTGCGACCACAAGGCCAACGAGGCAGTGAATGAATATTATCATCAACATTGTTCACAGCCTAAAGACGACTATTGCTGGACATAGGCCTCCCGCATCCAGAGCGATCCTACAAACTTCACCACAGGCCTTAGTGCGACTTTTTATATCTATTCGATCGAGTTAACGTAAACCACAATTTGTGCTCAACCTGAATAAGCGCCGTCTGGTGATAAAAATGGGAAACATAAATATTTCAAACAAACTGACGTAAATGAACGTTAACGCGCTCGAGTAAGTATGAAAACTGGCACTAGGCCTTCACTAAAGTGTCTTAGTTATAGTGAGTTAGTGTGGCTTAGGATAAGTGCATTTTGTTTTTCACTGTACCGATGTTAAATAAAGCTATTTGAAAATGAAAACATGAATGAAATGACTACGCGGCGCCTACCGGTAGGCGTAAAAAGATACAAGACTATAATGAAATATGTACAAACTTGGATCTTTCTGATGATATGAGCGTACCTGAAAAGCAGAATACCGTCCGGCGCGTCGAGGTCGATTGTACGAAGGCAGGTACCTTCTGATGGGGTCCAGTTCGTTGACGTGCAGCAGTCCGCCGGTCAGCAGCTGAGCCAACACGAACAACGACTGCGCCCAGAGGAACAGGCCACCTGTGTCTAATACATCAAGTTTATATAACATTCACAATGTACCTACTCTTATGTAGAGGTTTTTTAGGGTTCCGTAGCAAACAAGGAACCCTTATAGTTACGCCATATCCGTTTGTCCGTCTGTCCGTGGCTTAGCTCAAAGACTCTTAGTACTAGAAAGCTGTAATTTGGCATGGTTATACATATTAATCACGCTGACAAAGTGGTAAAATAAAATTATGAATATCATTTTTTTTAGGCTACCTCTCTTACACGTAAAGTGGGGGTGTTGATTTTTTCTCGTCTTTCCCATAGTGGGGTGTCGTTGGAAAAGTCGTACAAAAAAATGTGAGTTTGAGAAAACCATTTTTGGATTCAGGGATCCATTTGCGAAATATTAAAACTTTAAAGTGCTAATTTTTGTTAGAGTCAAGTGTCCCCTCCCCCCCCTGCCAGCTAAATGGTTGGATTTGGATATGTGAAAAAATTCACTGCAGTAGTATATTTATAGCGAAATTTAAAGGAAAACTATGACAGCTAAGTAGGCTTTACAAGTTAATGAGTAATAATCGACCAACTTACATTGGCGGTTACAAAAACATGATCTTTCAACTACAAAGTTAAGTTTGTTCTTGCGATAAATTCAACCCAACTACGGAACCCTTCATTGTGCGTGGTCCGACACGCACTTGGCCGGTTTTTTTATCTTAATTATTCTGGCGTGTATGTGTTTTGTTTATCTATCTATTTAAAGAAATAAGCAGTCGTTTTCTGTCACCTGCTCTTCAAAGCCAGCCTCGCTGCTAACCCGTGCTACACCTTCAACCGTTATCTAAGCTTTATACAGGATCAGCTTTTAAACAGGGATCAACTATGGCATTGGCTATAACTACGCTGACCATTAGAGATGTTATAATCTTTTTCCGCCATGAAATACCAATTTCAGACACAGTAGGGTCGTAGTCTTCGTATTGTGTAAGCACACACAATCAAACTGTTGAGGGTTGAGTTCATGCAAAATCATTTGTTCAAAAAAAGTAATTAAAAAACTAAAAACCCGACTGCGTTAAAAAGTGAAAAGCTAAAAACAAGCCCATTTTAGATAAAATAAAAGTTGGAAGCAGGCGGACCCATTTGAATCTGAAAATATAAAAATGGAATGGGTCACGCCTGCTTTTTTATTTTCAGCTTTTTAGTTTACAAATGGGAAAGATTTCGCAGACGATTTAGCTCACAACAGGGAACAAGAAATAATGCCTACTTTTATTTTATTATACATATTTTTTACTTTATTGTACGTGTTTATTACGATTTGTCACTTCGAGGTACTTTTAACCATATGAGTTGTATATATTTTTGTAATCACCTTTTAAAACCCTTTATTTTGATATACCACTCGATGGTATATGAAGAAAAAAATATGTGGAACTACTAATAATAATAACTAATATGACACCCCAAATCCGCCATTTTACTTTTATTTATTTTAATGCAGCCAGTGACACTCGCGCTACCAAGACTAATTTAAATACGTATAATTTATCCAAATCTGTTTATTCGTTTAGGAGTTACGAGGGAACAAAGAAACGGACATACATACATACTTACATACAGGTCAAACACATAACCCTCCTTTAGGCTTCGACGCAGTCGGGTAAAAAGGCAATAGGTATACAGCCTATAGTCTAGTTAGTCTAATCTATTCAGGAAAGCATACCTATGTGAAATTGTTTTGCATAAAGAAGCTGCTACATAAATTTATTTATTTCGCAATTATCAAATAATTAAATGAAAAAGTGTTAATCTATAAATAGTCGCGTTAAAAAGCGTATTAGTTAGCGACACAGAGAGTTGTGACCAGAAATAGAAAAAAAGTTAGTACAATGCACAGACTAGTTAGCGTAGGTACAATGTGCAAAGTTTATCGGTAATTGATAAACGATTTACTCTAGTGAGAAAAAGCGAAGTATGTACACAGAAATATGGAATATATTCATGTTGGTATTGAAGAACCGAATACTCGAGAAATATAAGTTGATGTGGTTAAATACAAAAGAAAACACGAATAAGAGTGTTAAAAGAAGAAAACAGTCATTCTCAATGTAGTTACATTTTTACCTTTTTCATTACTGTCACTGGGGTGATCTGGAATTGTTGAATTGATTTGTAAATATCGATATTTATATTATATTATATATACATTTATATTACACAATCTTTATTTTTAAAAAAAATGTTGTTTTCAACCTAATTTTCCCAAACTCTTACGCCGTTCATAAGCTTTGTTTTTTGAATAACCCATTGTACTTAATAAGAAAACAAGTAAAAATACAAATATAAACACGTGCTTAAATCAAAATACATCGTTGTGTATCATTGCAAAGTTCTACTTAAAAGAGTTTTAATGTGTTCTTTTGGATTCCTATTAGGTCTGTAAGTAGATAAAAGATTGAATTGAAAATGACATTAGAACTTACTTGCCGGTAATCTTCGCACTGAATTTGGTTCATTGCGCTCATTCTCTATACCCTCGCGGGGAACGTAATAATACCAGGGAATAACTGGATCTGAAGTAATACACATAATCATTAAATAAGGAGTACCTAACAAGTGTATTTTATATAGCAAAATACTAGTTTTTAAGGCCATTAGTAAGGCTCTGGTCAAACTGATGCGAATGCGAACGCGGGACGCGACTGCGTGTCAGTCACGCGACTATTGGCGCCAGTTTGAACACCTCGTATTTCGTTCCGCTTTTAGCGCGGCATTCGCCTCAGTTTGACAAGAGCTTAAAAAAGGGTAACTTACCTCCAAATTCGTCCATATATATCCTAGCTTTCAGTAGTTTCTGGTACTCTTCAACTTGATCAGGTAGGGTGCGGAACACGCCGTCAATAATCATCATTACATAGAACAGAGGCCACTCTGACTCGATACCATCAAACTCCTTAAGTTCACCTTCATGGTAGTACCTCCTGTGCGGATCTTCTAGCACGCACTTGTACCCATCACGACTGAATCTTTTGAACCCACATTTGCCTTGCAAACGTCTTAAAATATTATTTTTTGTTAACTGAACTAGGTGTTCTTCATGCGTGGCAAAAGCCGGGAATGATATTGTTGGTAATAATGCAGCATCAACACCCTAAAATACAAATCTTAAGTTTCATCATTAATTTCAACAAAGTTAGTCAAAAGTGCATATTTTATCGCATAAAGGCATTGCAGATTCATAGCTTAAACAACTCTTTTCAGGTGTATCAGGCTATTCTGGCTGTCTTTGTCACTAGATGGTATTACGATCATCCTTAGTAAATTGTAATAAAGGTGTATTGTGGAGTTGGTACAGCCCAATTCAAACTTAATGGCGGCTCGGAACATGAGGCGAGTCGCTGCACAGTAACGAATTCATGAGTCAGCGGGAGTGAGGGGTGTTCTGCGCAGTGAGTAGCTAACTTCCGAGTCGCTAATAAGTTCAACTTGAAATTCAGTTCAGTTGAAATTTTTGGTCGGTTATTTTTTAAAAAAACAGCTGTTTCATAGAAAAGTTTAATACCTACACTGTCAAAATGTATGGAATTGCTGGTTTTTTTTTAAATAACCGGCGAAAAATTTCAACTTAGGTGGTTTCAGAATCATGTACTGAATCCATGGTATCAGTATTCGCGTCGATGTCCCTTCCACCCTGTATATTTAAGTAAGTAATTAAAATGTGGCTTGCATGATTCTTGCTGTTGAATTCTAGCTTTGGTTCTTACTGCTCTTTTCTGAATTACACAAGCTTTTTGAGTACTGTAATCATAACTTCCTCCCCAGAAAAGTATTGTGTATCTCAGTTTTAACTCGGCTAATGTGTTATTGACCATTTTTAAATGTTTTATGGTTAGCTCGTTTCTTAGACTTCTTAATACGTAACAGGCAGAGCTGATTGCGTTCTCTAGGTATGTTAGCTCTTGTTTCTACTTTAACTGGCTATCAATATGAACTCCCAGAAACTTAACCACTGGGACCACGTTCACAATTAGAGTCGACATTGCGTCTTGTGTCCCGACGTTTTTCTGATAACCAAATTGTCTTCTACCTAACACTCTAAATAGGTTGTAATGTTTGAGTAGTCTACTTTGAATTGATCTTTATATTTGTGAGTGTGTGTAGGCATAACTGTGCGTTTGCACTGGCGAAACATTGACAACAAAACATGTTGAAATTGTTAGTTGTTGTCATAGTTCCATACAATATTTGACAGGAACTACAGATTTCAACATGTTTTATTGTGATGTTTCGCCAGTGCAAACGCACAGTAAGAATTTGTAACACTCACTGACCTCTATATATAGGTCAGTGGTAACACTACACTATATGAATAAAAAAATGAAGTGTTTATTGGGTAAGCAGCTGGTTAATGCGTGCAAGTGGTGTAGGGTCCCCTTGCAGGCTCTAGCTCAATATTCATAAATATACCAGCCTTAACGAAACACGACGTCATTTAGAAGTTGAACTTCATTTACCTTGGAACTTGATTCGCGCGGCAGCATAGTTTCGAAAATACTTCTGTTGCGATTATGAGCATCAATATCCACATAAATTACACTCCATGATGCTCCTTTGTCTCCGAAAAGATTGCATCCATTGATGGCTTCAAGAGCCGCCTTAGCCATGCCTGAAATATAATTTTAAGTATAGCATCACTTGTCCAAAATACCTGCTAAGTACCTATGTTGTTTTCATGCATAACATACCAATTGAAGATGCATGGATTTCAGGCTTTCCATCATTATATTTTGATCCTCTTTCCCACATGCCATAATCTGGCGTTCTGTATGCACGCTCCACATAATATACTAAATTTTGGACAAATGCCACCTCATCCTGTTAAAAAAAAACAAAATATCAAAATTGAACATTATGGATACTTAACATAAACTTAAAACTAGCTTCTGGTCATTAGTGAATAAATTTTCGGAATCGGATCAGTCATACCGAAGATTAAAACTCACATATTACAGATAGTGCCATCCACGACGACGCGCCCCACTCCGCGATTACTGACGTACAAAACGGAGTGGCGTGGGGCGCGTCGTCGTGGATTGCACTATCTATATATACCTCTTTAGTAACTTATTAATATTAATTATAATTATTTTAAGTAACTGACTGACAAAGTCCTAAGTCCTTTACCTGGGTATAAATAATCTGAAGTCCAGATGTGATCATTTGTACAAGAAACAGTATATATAGAGAGACAACATCTATCTGCAGATGATGGTACTGTTCATCAGTCAGGACAGGTTCCCCAGTAGTGAGGTGGAACTTAACATGTAGTGCGTGAGCAGTGCTCTGGCGCGTTTTGAAGGCCTCCACGCGCGCCGACTGCTTCACCCAGCACTCCAGGATGCCACGCATGCACTTAACAGTGCTCTGACCCAGCTCGTAAGATTTCCCTCGGTCATCATCAATTCGTCTGAAATATTTTATAATTCTGCTTTTATTTGATGTTGAATGTTACAATACTGACTATGTATTTGGACATTAAATCTTGAAAAGATCACAGACATGTCTAAATTGGGCCATATTAGCCTTAAAACAATATAGTCAAGTTTTGAAATACTAAATAACAAATACTGATAACCTGTATGCCTGATATAAGCCCCATACTGCTGATGCACAGTAAATACTATCCCTCACACTGCCTATGTGGAGGTCTGATGACAAAACTGGAAATAGGCCAGTAATAGGGCTTTGAAACCTTAATAACTGTCTTTTAACTGTAAAAAAAGGAGGGCTCATTAGTAAAACATTAGGAACAATCCACTTTAATATGTGTAAGCCAGTTGTTTCAGTCTGCTGAATGTTTTTCAATTTAGTATTTGATAAAAGATTTAAAGATATATATGTTGTGATATTTTTATTCCAAAGTTAATTTGAAAATAAATATGAGTACATAATAACTTTTCTGTCTATTTTATGATTCTTCTCCTTTTACTATTTTTTTTGTTGCACTGAGTGGTGATTTTCCTGTAGTAATAAGCATACCTATGGAATAATATATATCCAGTTGGCGGACCGTGTCTTCATAATTAGATATCTTTAAAAATTGTTGAGAATTTACGTCATCAATACTTCCTTGACGAATCATAATTTCAGGGATAGGCTGTAAAATCATAAGAAAATTATTCGTAAACATAAATAAGTACTAAACAAAAAATACAAAATTTGTAACTCATTGTTTCTTGTAGCCTAGCTTACAGAAACTATGTAAATGTGTAAGTTTAGGCAAGTTAATAATAAGTAAGAAATAATAAAACATATACTCCATGTTAATAGAAACGACAATAGCTAGAAGATCTTTCACAAAACATACCTGTGTAAAGTCAGACACTGAAATATTTCAAAGTTCTACAGAATCAACGTTCGGAATCGTAACATAATGACTAAGTTTATATTACTTTAGTTTTTAGCAGACCATTGAAACACAATTTATATTCCAATAATATTTGATTTAAAGTTACAATACATTAACTTTTTATTTACTATTTTGACCACTATTTGACATTGGTTGTAAGGTCAGAAGGTCATTCATCACCATGGAATTAGAAAGTACCATATCCAACATAGGGCATAAGTATTCTGTGGCATGTTTGTAAGAATTATGTAGATGATGATAGAGTCTGGCTAACGAAAGTTGGCCCCAGAATATTGGCGGCAAATTTAAAAAATACATGCATGACAACACTAAAATTATACTATGAAAATTGGAATAACCTACTTTGATACTTGGTAATTCATTATTAAAAATATCATATATATAGTTTTTCAATAAGGACGCTCGAACTTTAGCAGCGCATAGCGGCCATTTCGGTAATGCGATTGCTACCAAATTTGGCATGAATATATATTTTGTCGTGACATTTCACCATGGAACGCTACACGCTTCAACAACGCGTAGAAATTGTGTAAAATTTATTATCAAAACCAGTTGTCTATTCGCCTACGTTCTGTGCGTTGTGTTCAATTTATGGCGTTCATCGTGTGAGTTAACACCGCTCGATTACTTTCTGTGGGGTTACATGAAATCTTTAGTGTACGCAGATAAACCACAGTCAATTGTTGCCCTAAAGGCCAACATAACTCGCGTTCTTCGTGAAATTGACCATTTATGCGAAGACGTCCTTTAAGATTAGTCCACCAGAATACGCCATCTACAGCGGAGTCGCAGTGGCCATTTGGCTGATATTATTTTCCACACATAATGTCATTGAATATTCTTTAAAATGTTATAAAAATTGTAGTAATATCACTTAAACAGGTTGTTTTATTTCATTTCAAAGTTCGAGCGCTCTTAATGAAAAACCCTATATATAGACAGTATAAGAACATTATGTTAGGGAAATAAAGAAACAGAATTTATCTACACATGTATTAATTTTTTATATGTATCAGGTTTGTAACGGGATTTTAAGGATTTATTGATCTGGTATAGGTGTTAGTATATGAGGTAAATATGAGCGGAATCCGAAAATAAATAGACAAATAAAATACGATAATATTCCATACATAATAACTTAATTTTATTCATCGTAATCAAAATCAGATTCTAACACTTCAATGCCAAAAGATTCATCACTGTCACTAGTATCGCTGTCTCCAACATTTATAATAAAACTTTCTAAATTTTCTTCTGTTATTTTATCACGTTCTTTATATTTATTTTCAACATGTATTACATGATCAGTAATTTTCTTCCAATCCTGTGAACTTACGTTTTCAAATGAATCTTTAATTATTTCTTCTAATGCAGCTGTAGTAACTGCAATATTTTTGCTAGCCACTTTACGTTTTGCCAAACTCCACACAAGCTCGATCGCATTTAAATCACAATGGTAGGGTGGAAGTCTCAACACCTCATGACCACATTGATTTAAAATTTCATCAGCTTCATATATTGGATTAGGCGTATTTCGTTTTACAATACACAACAGCTCTGCTTTCGTGTGGTAGTCCTCATATTGAATTCCATTATCACGAAGCCACTCTCTTATATTACTTTTACGTGTTTGTGTGTTCGGAACCTTATTTATAATTACCGAATGGTAACTAGCATTATCCATTATGATTACACTTGGTTCTTCCAAATTTGGTATAAGTTTTTCTTTAAGCCATTTATTAAAATTTTCAGCATTCATGTCATGGTGATAATCAGCATTTTTTTATTTAGTACTAAACACTAACAAAGAGTTTGGTACGGGGCCTTTCTCTGATCCAGCATGAACTATAATGTACCTTTTCCCGGTCGAAACATTTTCAATTGCACCACTAGTTGAAGGACCTTGCCATGACTTCTTAGGCTTGTAGTTTCTATGGACATAAGTCTCATCTAAATAAATGATTGGCTTGCCTTCTGCACGTTTTCCTGCTATAGTTCTTAAAAATCTATGTCTCCAAGCAGATATGTCATAGCGTTCTATTAATACAGAACGCTCATTTTTATTATTTTTTAATTCATAGCCATTGGCTAATAACAAGCGGCGCAGAGTTTCTCTGCATCCGTTAAAATCAATACTTTCTTTTAACTCCACCAACAGTGTCCTCAGTGTAGGAACTTGTTTTTTAACAATATAAAATTCGTTTATCTTGTTACGCATAGCATCTATGTCAAAGTTATCTAGGTTAGACACAGTAGGTTTCCGTGGGCGTTTCTTCCCCGGGGTACTCCAGACACCTTCATTTACTGCACCTTCCCTTTTTACTCTCTTTAGTGTTCTGACACTCACTTCTGCAAAGAAGATATACAAAATATGTAATTAATTCTTGGTTTACGTAAATGCAAAGGTTTTTTTCGGCATAATTTCAAAACACCAGTGTATAGTAAAAACTTACCAGTCATTGAAGTTATTTCTTCTGAG
The DNA here is from genome assembly GCA_963853775.1 of Xanthia togata. NCBI lineage: Eukaryota > Metazoa > Arthropoda > Insecta > Lepidoptera > Noctuidae > Xanthia > Xanthia togata. The sequence goes on along the minus strand of OY970798.1, from coordinate 18,936,974 downwards.
TACTGATTCTGGGTTATTATCCTATCTTTCTGCTCTAATTCAGTGAGATTTTCAATAGTTCTTACTATTTCATCAACTCCTTCGACATCTTGCAGATTCTCTGTTAAAGAAAGTTAATCGTTTTAAAATTACCATTGTATGTATTTTAATTGTTTTTTTTTCCTCTGTTATATATCGTTTTGTATGTACAATAAAGCATATAATAAATAATAAATTACCAACAAAAATACAGCAAAAATTCATTATGAGTATATACGTAAAACATAGGTGATGTTATTAAAATGAATACGTTGACTGATGCGATGTGCGAATGAATATAATTAGTTTTATTCAATACGAAAAAGCGAAAGTAACTTATTTGTAAGGATACGTAAATTATAAATCAAAATTTTATTAAGACGACGGGATAGGTAGGTGTTCAAAGTATCAAATTAATATTGTCTACTAACCTATGAAATTCAACACCACACGTAGACAATCTTGTTTTTGTTTAAACGCGGCATCACGCTGTTGTTGTTTTTCGTTGAACTTGCCAATCATGCAAAACAACATCTTTCGTACACCACTTTTGATAGATTTGTTCATTTTAAACCGTAATTAGAATCACAATTTACACAAACACATACAATTTGACACCAGAGATACCGAACGACAACCTTGTCAAATTGACGTTGACGTTCATACAGAGTTGCTATATAAAAAGTTCGCAAATAATTCCAAGGCCTACTTTCGTTAGCCAGACTATAGATTTGAGCATTCTCTTGTAAAAATTTATGCTAAAGTTACAACCACTAGTTTTTGGGATGTCTATCCAAATATATTTAATTCATTCTGGTTAGAATGATTGAATAATAGAAAAATCCATTTTTGGACATGTCCTTTCATCTTTGTCATCAAGTAATTAAATGAATGAATTTCTTTATTTTGCATAAAATATGGTACATAAGGTCTTAAATATAAAAAGTTCCACATATTTTGCTTACTTACATATTTCAGCATGCAAAAAACAAACAAAATACCTTATAATAAAATTATAGTACAAAACCACTTACATTTATATTGTTACTACTGAGGTAAAAAGTAAAAAAAAATCCTTAAAATTACGTTATTTAATTATATTACTACTTACTAGTGAGATGGTATTTCAAACTTTGCTTAAAATTTAAGAACTCAGTTATTGTATAAAACGTATTAATAAAGAGCCATTTCCTAAGTTTCTTCTTAAAGTAGTTTAGTGGCAGCTCTCTGATCTGTTTGGGTATTTGGTTAAAGATTTTGACAGACATATTGTAAATGGTATAGTTTTCTATGCATTAGTCTGCTGTGCCGTAAGTTCAAAAGGTATCATAAGTGTCCTGACTTTATGAAGAAAATCAATTGAAAACAGATAAAGGTTTAGAAGACTTGACTGTACGTCAACTGTCAACACGCTGGTAAGTATACGAATACAGAGAACTACACACATCAACACGGTCTAGGGATATTTTAAAAAAAGCGAATTACTATCAATGTGTTAATTATTTATATGACATGTATATATTTAAAAGATACGTTATTTAATATTCTACCATTTTTTAATAATGGTTAAGGTACTTAGATTAAAATTTCAGGATTTTATGGAAAAAAAATGAAGCATAGACGGAAACCGTATATGAATTAACCTTTAATTTGTGAGTAAAAACTGAAAAAAATAGAAAAATCATTTAATTTGTGTTTATAAACTTGAATTTAGTAGTCTGAGAAAGCGCCCATGATGTTCATAACACATCGGCAACGATTCGGCATGCTCAGAACAAGATTGTCAATGTCTTGCTGCGGAATATTGTCCCATGTCCTTCTGAGGTGCGCAAAAAGTTGATCTTCTGTATGCAGATTTTCAGGAACTTCCTTCAGAGCTCTTCTTTGCAGCATATCCCACGCATGCTCAATGGGATTTAGATCTGGCGATTGAGCAGGCCAGTCTAAGGCCCTAACATTATGTGTATGTAACCAAGCTGCTACCGTTCTCGCCGTGTGTGCCCGGGCATTGTCGTGCATGAGCAGGAAATCTTGCCCCATTTGTGTTCTGTGGGGCAAGATTACGGGCCCCAGCACCTGTTGGACGTATCGTTCTGCCGTCATATTGCCCCACACCCAAACGAGATCCGTCCGTCCTCCAAGACGAATTCCTGCCCAAACCATAATTGTTCCTCCTTGGTATGGGTGAACTTCCTGAGGGTTCTGGAGACGGCTCCATCGTCCAGGAACTCGCCAAACACGCGTCCTTCGTGAATCTGGATTGAAGCCGAACCTGGATTCACCCGTGAACAGCACATTGGACCATTGCTCACGGCCCCAGTCCACGTGGTTCCGAACCCATTCTAATCGTCGTCCACGATTGCCTCTCCGTAAAGGTGGGACCCGGAGTGGTCTACGAGAGCGTAGATTGCTTTCATGCAGTCGCCTTCTTACAGTTTGGTCACTCACAAGCACTTGGTGTTCCACTCGCAGCCTTTGGACCAATTTAGTCGCCGTTGCATTTGGTTGAGCTCGCGCAGTAATTTGCAAAAATCGGTCTTGTCTGGAGGTAGTGATGCGACTTGGCCCCCGGTGCCTCTCCGCTACTTCACCTGTGGCACGATAGCGTGTCCACAATCTTGAAATTACATTTTGATGGGTCCCTATGGCCTCAGCAACATTACGCTGAACAGATCCAGCTTCCAGCATTCCCACAGCTCGTAACATCTCCGCCCTCGTCAAATGTCGGCGTTGCATGGCTACAATACCTCAATTTTAACTTTATCTTTCGTTTAAAAATGAAAAAAAACTGTAACTAAACGTAATTCGTATTGTTTTCTAAATTTCGCACAAATGAAAATTCCCTCTCCTATACATCAAGACATTTTTATGCCACCGAAACAAAAGAATTTTCAAAAATTTTAATTTGGAATTAGTCTGAGATAAATTACAAACAAATCGGTGTATAAAAGATTCCAATGCGGCCAGTACTTTTCGAGTTATTTAATTGAGTATGAAATATCCCTAGACCGTGTTGATGTGTGTATTAAATCCTAGGATGCGATTAAAATTGCGAGATAAGTTTGGCCCACCTTGCTATGCGTATGAATACCTCTTTTTTTTTCTGAGGTGATGACTACTTAACCGGACATTCTTGCGGCTATTGCTCTCCTGGAGGAGGGTTATGGGGTCGTCTGGGTTGGTAAGGATTTGCCTCGGGCAGCGGATCTGACTGATTCTACTAGGGACATAGTTGGCAGCCTAGACAACGAGAGGGTTGCAATGTTTGGCGGCGGACTCAAATAAACGCTTGGAATTGCGTTTGAGAAATTGGTGGATTGTGGGGATCTTTAGGTCGAGATGGAGGATCTCGTTCCTAACGTACCAGGGGGCACCGGAGATTTTACGGAGGAATCTATTTTGGAGCGTTTGCATCCTATGGATATGGCGGGGCTTTGCTTGTGCAAATACGGCTCCCGCATAGGTCATAATGGGACGAACGCACGCCGTGTACGGACGCAATTTGCACCTTAGTGACATTTTACTACGTGCATTCAGGACAGAGTGAAGTCGACCGAGAACGAAAGCGGCTCGCTAGCGGGCCTGCATTATGTGATCGCTAAAGGAGTGATGCTGGTCGAGGACAACACCTAGGTATTTGGCTCGCTTCTCCCAGGGGATAGGCTTGCCGAACATGGTGATTGGTCGGGGGGGGGTTCGAACCTTTTACGCGGTTTCGAAAAGAGAACCGCTTGGCTTTTATCTGGGTTGACTTCGATCCTTCACTTTCTAAACCAGGCGCTGAGCATGTCGACTGAGGTATGGAGTGTGCGGGCTATCGAGTCAGAGCTTGTAGTAGATGGCCGTATCGTCTGCAAACAGAGCCAACTGGGCCCTTTCTACTGTTTGGGATATCGCTGGTGAATAGCGTGAAGATTAGGGGAGAGCACAGAGCCTTGAGGGATTCCTGCGCGGATATAACGAGGGGAGGATATCGCTCCTTCGATACGGTAGCGGAAGGTGCGGTTTGACAAAAAGTCCCGTAAGATGAGCACGAGACGATCTGGCACACCGAGGTTATAGAGCTTATATAATAAGCCGTTGTGCCAGACTTTGTTAAACGCTTTCGGTATATCGAAGAATATGAATACCTCTGTTTGAAGATTGAATTAAGTACCTTTTTTACGCCAGTCACCGTAGACACAAAATACACGTTAAGTCGCAAAAATTTTACATTACTGATTTTTTGGGATGTTGATAGATTCTTAAAAATAGTGCTATATCTCGGGTTCTATTATACCTACAGATCTACGGTCGCACCCAAATTGTAGCAAATTTTAGATACTTTAAGAATTTGTACAGTCACATAATATATATACGTAGGATGCACCTTTTGGAACCTAAAAGCCAAAAACTGATGATAGTAGTCTGAACATTTTAAGGTTTTTCGAGCACCACGCAGAAGTGAGAGAGGGTAAGAGGTATTTTGAGGCTACAATTACCTACACTATTGATTGATATAATATATCTTAAAAACATCCCAAAAAACAGTGTAGTGCAATTTTTTGCGACCTGTTTTAAATTACTGGCCTATTTCACAAGCTTTAATCATACTAATTGCATGCGGTATAAGTCTATGTATTCTGTATGTACGGACGCCAGTACGTCAATATACTACAATCTGTCAAATTTCTTTAATAGATTTTCAGCTTTATCACCATAAGTTAAGGTTCAAAGTTGATTGGGAAAATTTGATAGTTTCGGGTAGGTTGATGTGCTGGCGTCTGTACATGCGATCCACATACCCACAGACTACATAGAGATACTACGTATCCACCGTATAAGGCTGCATTCCGAATTACGCTGTAATCGATTTGAGCGTGCTAACACCCGTACCGAATTAGCGTGAGCACGCGTTAGCACTGTCAAAAATGGCAGTTGTGCTGTTTTGTTTTGAGCCGCATCCATTCATTGACTTATAAAACATATTATAAGTCAATGCATCCATTGACTTATAATAAGTCAATGGTCGCATTATATCTTTAAACTAACGTGGCATTTTCAAAATTGTGCTTCTGGCTACCGTTCCCCACGTAACTAATGAAGAAGAAAAAAATTGCGGTATATCCTCGTCCTGCTTAAGCTAAAAATAACCTTTTTGGTAATTCTACCAGCTGCCCTCTATAATGTAATGTAGTATTGTAGAGCAAAAAAAAAAGGTCTTACATACGATATTTAATTTTAATATTTTTTTTAGGGTAGTTTAATACTGAAACGATTACGCTTTAAATAAAACAATAGGTTTTTATGTTATTTTTATGATATGCTTAATCAGTCTTAAGCTTGTATCTCTTTAATAAATAATTAAATTATCTACATAACAGTTAAACATAAGTTATAGATAGCTCAACTCATCTGTGCGCGCTGCGCCATGTGTGCGTGCGCTGTAATATGTTCTATGTTATGGGATTTGGTTTCCGCACTCAGTCCGTCAGGTGGACCATTGAGCGTGGGCCATAGCGGCCGTTTGGGGGGGTTATTCCAACCAGCCCACCTCCCTCCAGAAGGCAATTAGGTCTCCTGGTTTGTCTAGAACATCTGTGTATGATCTGGGTGACCCGAGGGTTTTTGTACTGATCTGGGTAACGCCCGTGCATTCAAAGAGCACGTGCGCAACGGTCTCCTCAGCCTCCATGCACGCCCTGCACAGAGGACTGTCCGTTATGCCTATTGTGTGGAAGTGTTTGTTTAGCGAGCAGTGTCTCGTAATGGTCCCTGTCACCAGGCGCAGGCCGTTCCTGTCCAGGCGTAAAAGACGCCTGATCAGCCTGCTATCCAAGGATGGCATAGCTTCCTTTGACTGCCGGCAGCCCGGTGTCGAGGACCACCACTGCCCTGCTTGTGTGTGGGTGATTTCCTGTAATCACCTGCGTATTTGGTTGAAGGAGATAGGTACGATAGGCTCGGGTCCACAGACTGCCGTGCTGGATCCTCGTCTGGCAAGTTCGTCAGCTGCGTCATTACCTAGTGACCCGCTGTGTCCTTTTATCCATTGCAGTGTCACTATGTTGCGGCTAGAGACCGTTATTCGTTCTAATGCCTTGTGACATTCTAGAGTTAACTTTGAGGTAATATTTTTTTTCCGTAATGATTGGAGAACTGAGGCGCTATCGGAGAGTATACGTATGTGTGTATCCGTAACCCTCCTGGCTTCTAGGGCGTGGACCGCATGTATGATGCCCACACAGTTCGCCTGATAGACGGTGTTGAACTTTCCCAGCGGTCTGAATATATTTATGTTGAGTTCATGTGAGAAGACTCCGACTCCGGTGCCGGAGTCGGTCTTCGAACCGTCGGTGTATACTCTCATTTCATTGGGACCTGAGTAGTCACACTGTTCTTCGGTGAGTGATATGTTGTTGTGCCTTTGAAAGTGGATTGTTTTCGGGGTTTTGTCGCAGGGTGATGCCATCATTGGCTTCCGTTTGATCGCATCCTCCTTTATGCGTGTGTGCTTAATTCTGGAGTCATTACTTAGGGTTCCCGATAAGTGGAGCCTGAAGGCGGCCAGGGCCGCTTCCTCCCGTACGATTAGGTGTAGAGGCGGCAGCCCTAGCATTGCTTGTAGGGCAGCGGTCGGTGTAGTTCTCTTACAGCTAGTGATTGCGACACAAGCAAACCGCTGTAGTTTCTCGAGATCCCTCTGGGTTGTGCTCAGGTCTGTCCTGGGCCACCAGACCAGTGAGCCGTATGTGATAATTGGTCGGATGACTGTGGTGTATAGCCAGAAGGTGACTTGGGGCTGATCCCCCAATTCCTGCCAAGCAGTCGCTTGCATTGCCACAGGGATATACTGGCTTTCGTAATAGTATAGTTCGTGTGTTTTGCCCAGTTTAGTTGTTTGTCCAAATAGATGCCCAGGTATTTGGTTTCAGTTGAGAGGCTTAGGGTTGTTCCAAAGAATCGTGGTAGTTGTAGTGTCATCAGTTTTCTCTTTTTTGTGAAGAGAATTATATAATATTTCTGACTGACCGACTTCTTGACAGTTCAAAAGTGCCTGTAAATGGTGAAAAAATGCTTGAGTTTGAGGGTCACTGCGCAGAATTTTGAACTTTTAAATTTTTTTGTTGAGCAGGAACTGTGAAGTATATTTTGTGATTTTAATATCACAATGGGCAGGACGAGGATATACACAAAGAAATAGGTTATGCAAGTTTTGCCATTGAGCTAGTACTGTGAGCGTTCATGAGCGTTTCGAATTGTTGACATCATTCTTTGGTCAATAATCGTGTTAACTAAATCGGAACGCAAATTATTGATGTCAGCGAGTTCTAATTCGGAGAGCGGTCTAAGTTACGTCATAGTGACATTTAATAAATGTCAACGTCATAATAGCAAGAACAAAACAATATCCTGTGACGATAGCTGCAGCAGAAAGCTGATAATCAGCAGAGCATATCGCGAAAACAAACCTTCAATACAACTTTATCTGATGAGAATAAATCTCATTTAAGTCTTATTTGATTGTCTGATAAGCAGGTTGGTTGTTTTCTGCTTATACCTTCCTAAATAAGTAATGATCGATAAAAAATAACGTTTATTGGGCATTTTATTCTTTAGTAGAACGTAGAAGCTTGTAGATTGTGAATACACTTCGTCAACGAGTATGAATGATGAATGACACGAGTGAAACACCTTCAGAAAGTGATAACAATCACAGCAGAGGCACCCAACAGGTTCTGATCAACAATATTTATATTTATGAATATTATCACACTAATGTCACAAAACAATTAAGTATGCGTTTATGGCACCTTTAAGTCTAACTAAAAAAAATACTAACGGCTAATTTCTGTTGTGGTCTAACCTGTATATGTGAATTGTTATTATATCTGGTATTCTTAATATTTTATTGATAAGCTCAAAATAATGTTTATTTGGGGCCTTTGTTCATTAGTATAACATGGCCTTAATTTTGTTTATATTTGTTTTCTTAAATATAATTGTTAATATTGATTATATTGTGTGATAAATCAAGTAATGCACTATTAGTTCAATGAGCAAACTTTTTTTGTGACTTACAATTGAATAAATAAAGCAAACTTGCATGCACTTATATAACTTGCAGTGAATCTTTTTTAAATTTGTTTGATTAATGTGAATAACTATAATCTGCATGCATCTGCTGATATGCATGATCAATTAAGAACATACAGTTTAACACAAGATAAAATTATCAATACAATGTCTTGCATGATTTCAGGTAGACTTATTTAATTTGATTGGAGGTAGCTGGCCACCAGCACCTCGTGAGCCAGTGCACACTGAGTATGGAACATTGCAGCGTAATTACAAACACACTATGCAGCGAACTTCACACAATGAGCGAGTCAAGTCTGTGAATTTACTGAATCATTTAGCACCAGATCGCCGTCGGAACAAAACAAGTACTCAACCATTACCTTCATCAGTTAGTGACAACTCACAACAAAAAATGGTTCATGAACCTAAGAAGATTGAGACTGGAATTTTAGTTGGTGGGTGTTTTGATATTTTATCATTATCACATCACACTAAAACTATTAATTTTTATATGCATTCTTCAACTTTTCTATTGAGTATGTGGTGAAGATTTGGTCACATTCCTAAGCCACCTACAAAGTGACTGAAGGAATTCAGATGTTTTGGGTGTAAGTTACTTAGCTAGGGATGTCCTACTGAACCTTGAAAAGAAGATGCAGAGGCCTCTGCCAGTGTTTTCTCTTTAATATATTAATTCTTTAAGGCTGCCAAGAATTAGTATATTAAATAGGAACCACTTAACAAACAGTATGATTAATTATGTTGCTAATAGTAGACGGTTGATGGTTGTTGGCAATAGGCTCACCTATATTACATAGGACTTAAACATAACTTGCAAAATGTACTAAAGATACACAACTGCCCAACCCTTCGGGAAATACAGGCGTTTTTTTTTAAATATTTGTGTATTATAATAATAAACCTTTGTCAAAGCAAAAACAAAATAGAAAACAATTCTCTTATTAAAAAAACATGACTACAAACATATTATTGCAGTAGGCCTTGGCAATGCACTCACAGGTGTATTACATGCATTTTTGCCAGAAGTTTGTCCTGCTCTTGAAATCTGCATTTAAAAACACTAATCTCAGATGCAATGCACTCACACACAGACCAAATATTTTTTCCCAAAAAATAATCCAACACCATCCTTTAACTTTCAAGATTCTCTGGAGTGATCATAAGTGATTTAATGTATTTGATGACAGCATATATAAGTATCTATTTATACCCATAACTTTGTAAATGTAATAATGAATCATTATCTTAATGTAATGCTAGAATCATTCCTAGGATCAATTACAAAATTAACTTGGTCTTAGAAGCAAACAAATTTTGAAACACATTTTTTCTTTTTTTAATTGCCATTTCAGTTATGAGAAAAAACATTAAAAGGTGACTTTGCAAGATGTCAATGTAATCAAGTTCATCACTCAATACATTTTTAAGAGTACCAAAATTAATACTTTCATTGTTAATATTATTATTATGACACTGTATGGCTATACTTTACCGGTCTATTCATGGTTGTGGAGTATATTAATTGTATCACAGATTACTTCTTTATTTTATTTACAAACACGACAATATTTTGCTAGAACACTGAGCGTAGAACTCGCGCGTATCTATCGGTCAATTATAGCTTTTCTGGATCTAATTTTAGACATTAGTGAGGCAGGGGGAGCGACCGGCCGGCTGGCACGCTCGCGCAGTGCATCGCCCACCAACATGTCGTATTTACGTGACTTACCTATTGATGAAATACCGCTCTGTGTGCTTGAATGTGAACAGTGTATGACCTAAACTATTTAAAATTTCTGTAAAAAGTATTTTTAATTTTTTCTATATAAGGAGTTCTCGTAAGAAACTAATTACAATAGTTTCCTGGTAATGAAGTAGTGTCCTAGATTCAAAGTTTACCAAAATATTGTTTAGTTTGAGATTTTAGTTTTTATTTAATTTATTGAAATTCTATGGGCCTTTTTTATATTACAGTATACCTTTTTATTTTATGATTTTTAGACATATGTAACGCAGAAGTTGTCCCCGAAGAGTTATATGATTCGCCGACGCTGGGGTCGCCTCGGGTGGCTCCACCGGCCTGCAGACCCTCACCCGTACACGTCGCTGAAGACATCGGAGTCGGATCTCTGGTAGAAGTCGCTACAGACGTCGACCAACATTACTATGGCGTAGTGAGATGGATAGGAATAATTGATGGTAAGTGGTAAGATTAGCAAGCTTTACCGCAGTCTTCAAAGTCATAAAACTCGCTGGTGCATCATTGCAAGACCGCGGTATTGTGCGCCGCAGTTTTCCTTCACTGCAAGCTTATGTCTCGACAGTCGATCAGGCAACCAACAGCCACGGGAAAATAGATATAGTCCCTTGAATCTTATTTTTACATTGATATTGGACGAAAAATTGATGAGTGTGTAAAATGAAACGTAGACACAGCCACAGCCGGCGTGGAGCTAGAGCAGAGCGTGTGCGGGCTGGGCGACGGCTCGCGCGGCGGCGCGCGCCTGTTCTCGTGCGCGGCCGGGCGCGCGCTGTTCGTGCCGCTGCCGCTGTGCCGCCGCGACGCGCGCTTCCGCGACACGCCGCCACCCGACCGCAGCGACATGCACGACGCCGACCGCTTCGATCAGGTATGATTTATGATACCGCTGTGTCCACCTACTTTCAACTGAAAGAACTGCTAATACTGACCTTCGCTATTTTTTTGGTCAAAAAATCATAAAATTTCAACACCAACGCAATAGCAACAAGCTATCGCACAAAACGGTACATAAATTGTCTTTAATTTCTGCTTAAAATGCGTAACTTAAATAACGGTCGTAGCGTAACTCAATACAAAATGTTTCAGCCGGACTGTCCCGTTGTCCCTGGTGTGGTGGCGCCGCTGAGTTCGCTCGGAGAGCTGGCCGGCAAGAACCGCGGCATTCAAGGACATCACAATTCTTGTTATCTAGATGCCACACTTTTTGCCATGTTCACCTTCACAAGCGTCTTCGATACTCTTTTGTATCGTCCGCCTGAGCCTGAGGTAAAATATTCTAATCATTTTAGCGCAAAATTCCGCGCACTACAATAGAAGATTTAATGTTAAAAAAAAAAACACTCACAACAATTCATGTTTAGGTAAATTGTTTGGAAAATACACTTATACAAAATTTTCAAAATCAAAATTTTCGCAGCCGACATCTTGGATTTAAATTTTGACCTCACTATCGCTTTAGCACCCTCGAAAACTAATGCCTTATACATTCTGCCCCTGCCGCTACATCTCGCGCTGCCTGCCATAATTCCCTAAATACTGCCGTAGCAGGATCGAGAGAAGTGTGAGTTTACATACTGCCCTACCACTCACATCACTTTCGACTTTCGGCAATGGCAGGCGTACAAATAATTATAGCGACCGCGCTGTGTCTTCTTGCAATGCATAATTATGTTCATTATATAAAAAATAACAAAGAAGAATCGCATGTGACTAAAAGAGTGATGAATATAAATGTTGAGGGATGGAGAGGGAGAGGAAGACCAAAGAAACGATGGATGGATTGTGTGAGGAGTGATATGAAAGAAAAAGGTGTAAATGATTGCGTGACGGTTGACAGGGGAGAATGGAAGAAGAAAACGTGTTGCGCCGACCCCAAGTAACATAGGTTAAGGGCAGGAAGATGATGAATTAAAAAATAACAAACTAAAAAAAAATCGTCGTTGTAGAAGACGATCCTTTCCATAACATCGAATGCAAACAATATCGGATGAAATATATCGTCTGCACCTGCTCCAGATCGGAAAGGTGAATTTTTATAATTTCTATGGACGACTATGTCCAGTACATCGGGTATGTGAGCGGGATTGTCCGGATTAATTTGAAACGATTTCCCCGTGGAGTTTTAAAGTTGTTTTAAAGCAATTTTTTAAATATTTCTAGAAAAATTATGTTACTTATTTAGTTAAAATTTGAATTTGTATGTTTTTAACACATTCCCTGTGTATCTAGGATAACGGGTAGCACCCCTTATGTCTAAATTCAAATTCATTTATTAATTTTGTGCACATAGGGTAAACATTATACAGATGTTATGTAAAAAAACGTTGGTCCATACTATGTCCCGCCAGAAGGCATACAAAATAACTTAGGTAGTTGAATGTCACATTAACAAAATATAATCAAAACATATAAAATAAAATCAATAAGTAAGTAGATGTCACAATTTCATGCCAAACACTAATAGTTAATATTCCAATAATATGTCAATAAATTAAAACGGCACTTAAACAAATGGAAGTATTTAGTCACAATTTCATATACAATAATAAATGAAATAAAAAATGTCAACATAGAATATCTTATCATAAGGGAGCAACTTTTTAATTATTCAGATAGTTATAAAATATACAAATATTAATTTAATTTGTCATTAAAATATTCATTAACACAATAATACACCTTGTCATTCAATAATTTAAAAAGCTTCCGTTTAAACTCATTTATGTTGCTGCTTGATACAATTTCATCAGGTAATTTGTTATATAGCTTTGGAGCCATTGCATATATACTGTTGTAAAGAAATTTGGTTTTAGTCCTTAACGGGTGCAACTTTTTTGAGCGCCGTTGACTTTCAACAGATTTATATAAGAACATGTTGTTTTTTACAAATATACAGGCTTCATAGACATAGAGGGATGGTACAGTCAATATTTTTAAGTTTTGGTAATGTGGCTTGCATGAATCCGTTTGTTTTATTTTACATATAGCTCGAATACATTTTTTTTGTGCTATTAATACCTCCTCAACCTTAGTAGCATTGCCCCCAAATATTATGCCATAGCGCAATGTAGAAGCGACATAACCGTGATAAGCTGCTAGGAGGGCTGGCATATTCACAATTTTGCCCAGCATATAAAGAGCATAGGAAAACTTGCTGAGCTTCCCACATACATGATCGATTTGAGTCCTCCATGACATATCTTTATCAATATGCAGTCCAAGAAATTTTGTAACATTAGTTTCAAATATTTGGTCACCTCTGTAGTTTACCTGAAAATGTGACAGTTGTTTTTGTCTAATCTTAAAATTCATAATTTTAGTTTTAGTTAGGTTAATTTTGAGGTTATTAGCGTTCAGCCAGTCAACAATCGTAAAAAGACTACTGTTAATGTCATCTTCTATTTCTTTGTTACTACCAGTATCATAAATAACTGTGCTGTCATCAGCAAATAAGGACATTTGGTGCATGATTACTTGGGGAAAGTCGTTTATATAGCAAATGAACAGCAACGGTCCCACCACAGAACCCTGCGGAACACCTTTACAAAGAACTCTAGAGCTAGACGAGTAAACTACTTCATTTTTGGACTTAATATCCACTTGACTAATTTGCGTAATTTGTTTTCTTTCCTCCAAGTAAGATTGTATGAGATTAAGCACGTTACCTCTGATGCCGTATTTGTTTAGCTTAGTTAACAGTACTTTATGGTCTACATAGTCAAATGCCCTTGTCACATCCATATAGGTACATTGCCATTACTGGTTTCCTTTTGTCCATGTTGTGATGTATTTTTTCAAGAAAATTGTATATGGCCATATTAATAGTTTTTGTCTTCCTAAAGCCCATTTGTTCCTTGCAAAAAATATTTTGTTTTTCAAAGTAATTATAAATACTATTATAAATTACTTTCTCAAAGATTTTTGAGAAAATCGGTATTAGAGCTACAGGTCTGTAATTACTTACATTTGTTTTGTCATATTTTTTATGTAATGGCTTGATAATGGAAACCTTTAGGAAAATAACACTTTGAATATAGTGATTTATGATGTCACTTAATATAGGTGCTATAAGAGGAGCCACTGCTTTAAGTACTCTTATTGTGTCAATATCATCATATCCTGAATCGTAAAATCATCAAATCATCAATAATACGTGTATGTCGATAAAAACTAATAAGCTCCCACGTGTATAAAAAAATACTAAATTTGTATGGCATGCACGTACGATATGAGACTCAAATGCACCATCGATGGGTCATGCACAGGCAACGTAATACCAAAATCATTTGCAATTTGAGCATATTTCCACCATATTATGTTGATATTCGGATTTAGACAGTATTTATCTAGGCTTGTACATCCTTTTTTTTCATAAAACTTACCTAAAATGAAGTTTAAGCGAATTGAATTTCGCACATTGTTATAGCGTACATGCCTTGTATTCATATTGTTTTTTCTGTATTATAAACAACAATATTTGTAATATTATTTCAGCAGAAGCATAGCTTATATTATCAAGACACAAACTATCGAAAAAAAAAGTTTTTATTCATTATTAATGGTATTGCGGAACACATCCAAATTTATCATACATTTTCGATAGCTAGTAGTGCTATCGCGTCAAGCAATTGTTGTCAATGTGTGCGTGGTCGTACTGCTCACTGTAGGTAGGTGTATATCGCTCTGACAGGCACTCACACAAGCGCATCGTCCGTGGTTGGAGTTCGTTCGGGTCACGTAACGAAAAAAACCATTATGGCCCATGCGGTTTTTCTCTAAGAAAGTGTGAATTTGGTCAAAATTACAATCCAAGATCATGGGTAACGTTTTCATGAGTATTCGTCCTGGTATTTGAGGGTGCCGCACGGGTCGATCCATCAGGTAAAGCTATGCTTGCCGGGGTTGGTCTGTGGATGGGTGACCATCTTTGCATACCGAAACTCCTCCGTGCCTCGGAAAGCACGTTAAGCCGTTGGTCCCGGCTGTCATTCGTGGATCTTTGACAGTCGTTACGAGTCGTCAGAAGCCCGAAAATCTGACAACCAGTCTAACCAAGGGGTATCGTATTACCCAGTTACTGGGTTGTGGAGGTCAGATAGGCAGTCGCTCCATGTAAAATACTGGTATTCAGCTGCATCCGGTTAGACTGGAAGCCGACCCCAATATAGTTGGGAAAAGGCTAGGCAGATTGATTGATTTGAGGGTGCTAAAGCCGATACACGTTAAAATTTAAATCCGAAATGGCAGGTGCGAACATTTTAAAATATTTCGTTTTTGTTTTAAATTATACGTGAAAAAGAACTTCGTTTCTGACGGTCCACAGAGCCGTTTTTTTTTATTAATAACCAAATTATACTTACAGTTTGCACCACACATACAAGTTATCGGTCAATACTTAAATTACATAAAACTACACAAAATTTGATAAAACAAGACAATATTAGACAAAATTATATAGAATTGGAATAAAATTATTATCAAATATTACTGGGAGTGGCAATGGACTCCAAATATCGGGTAGCTGCAGTGCCTGCAGTGTTCAGGAATCTCAACCTATGCTATGAACTTGGATTTCTTTGTTTTACCTTTTTTTTCGTTGCCCCACACTACGAATTTCTCCTGGATTGTGGGTGCGTTTACAAACATTTAAACTCACATACTAACACAAACAGCCAGACCCGGAACAAGTACTTGTTGGTCGTATTTGGGTTTGTCTTGTGATTTGGTATCGAGTAAAAAACATTCTTCCAAAAAAAAAAACGTAAATAAATATAAGTATCCAAGTCCGTAAACAAAACAAAGGTCTTGTTTTGTTTACGGACTTGGATATATTTATTTGCGATTTGGTTTGACTGCCTCGTTGGTCTAGTAGTCGCAAGCACTACTGCTGATCATGCGGTCCTGGGTTCGATTCCCGGGTCGGGCAGTGTTATTGGGATTTTCCATCTGGAATTTCCTAGTAGCAGCTTGGAGCCTGCATTTGTGCCCGGTTGATGGCAAAAGGCTCGCCCCCTATTACATGGGACTTAAACATAACTGACGAAATGAGGGTGTACTATAGGGAGACCTCTGCCTAACCTTTCGGGGCATACAGGCGTGATTCTGATTACCATAATTATATATTTTTTTTCATTTGAATGCGGCCGATAATATATGGTCACCGTACACGACTTTATTACGTTTCGACTCATAGTTTTTTAAATGATGAATATATCAAATTTTCTGAAGTAAGAACATAACCAAATAAATGGGTATTCAACATTTTTCTTTTTTTTTATTATTCTTAGCTCGGAACGCTGTTATTTATCCGAATATAACGGACATCGTGTAAATATAAATTATTGGAATATTTGTCTTTTACTAATACCACAACTTATACTTTGCATAACACTTGACTCTTTTTTAGTAATATCAATATTTAAAGTTTAGTAAAAAGGAATAGGTACTGAAATAAGACAGAAGACGCCTTTGGTTTTTACTCGACTACGGCGAAGCAAAAAGTAGGGTGATTAAAGTTGAGAGTTCAGACCACCCTAAAGGAAATAAATAAACATAAACGGGCATTAGTAAAGACAATAAAAATAAATATCCCAGTAATTTATATTCACGTGACGTGCGTGCGACAACTCCAGCACAGTATAAATAAGTAACAGTATTATGTCTTCATAGAAATAGGGCGAAACGACGCGTTTCAAAATCTCAGAGTACTTATACCAGTACTACGCAACAGTCTCGAGTGCACGGCTGTTACGCACGGACACGGAAGGTTTATCTACCAAGTGGCCGTAGGTAATTAATTAAAAAATATAAACTTTTTTACAAAAAATTAAATCGACGAAAATGAACTGAAAAAAAAAACTTTTTAGTGTAACTAAGATTCTAAACTAATTTATGTAACAAATTGTGAGGCGCCTACCATACCTATATATTAAAATTTCTCTACAAGACCTAGATCTCGAGATAACCTAATTTATGTTGAAATATCGGCATGGTAAAGATATTTAAAAAAAAAACGCATTACTAGTCTATATATTTACTAACAATTCCCCAAAGTAGTCAACAAAAATAAAGCAAATATTGAACATACCTAATTACTAATAAATATAAATGCCGTCGAGTCGTTATGTTTAAATGCCAAGTAGGTACAGCTAATAATAGATATCTACCCACTCACACTACGTCCCCCGCTCGTCATCTTTTGTCAAACAGAGATAGCAATATTTCGAACGAATTTCGCGCGCGTCTCGACGTGCAGTTGGGAGCGTGGTTCGTCTCCCTCTTAAGGAAGATATATTGGTAAAAAAAAAACAATTTTACTGACCAAATTTTCTTTATAATTTCGCATTGTTTAGATTTTTATATCTCATGTAGGGAACCTAAAATGTTTTTTTTTAACTAAGTATTTTCTTTAGGATCTTCGTAGTTAGATAAAAATATTGTTTATAAGATTGATCAGTGATTTAAGATATTTTAAGCTTCTAAATTGAAGCTCCAAGTGAAATTATCAAAACATATCAGTTATTTTGATAGAATTCACAAATACCTACTCAATTAATCTAAAAAAAATCCTTACTAAGTATTATACAACAATATTTCTTAAATTGATGGTCGAAAAAAAATGTTTGATGGATAACGTTGATTAGGTACTTTTGGACATTACCACATTAAACTCGTCTTGTTCAAAGGTTCTATCGTTATACTTCGGAGGAGTTCTAGTGGACAATCAACCCTTATTATAATGGTGTATAATATACACCTGTGATTCTGCCCGCACGCGACGCATCAGAGAGGCTATACGTTTGCGCAAAATTGACTAAAACAATCTGTTCTGGCCCCTGCAAAAAATCCTGATGCGCTACAGAAACGAGGCAGTCCTAGCAGCAGCACAAAACCATTATTATACTGAATACGTAGGTTGTCAACCGATGTACGCATATATTTTGGCCATATACTGTAGGTGTAAAATGTCTGGCGCTTTGAATAAAGTAATCTTAAGAGGGCACCGAGCTTTTTATACAAACAAACATGTTTTTGTTAAGCTTGTTTGAAGTAGTAAACAATTAAATTAAAATGTAGGGAAATATATTGGTATTATTGGGGATATATACTAGACATTGTGCGCGATGGAAACACGATTTGATAAAGTTGTATCGATACAATGAATTCGCAAAGTTACCTCATATTGAGTAATTTTTTCTTCTATTCTACAACTTTTTTTGTTATAAATATGTAATTTTATAGTATACGATTAATTTATTTACTAAAATATTTTTTTTAAACGTTGCCCCGCACTAGGAATTTCTCATGTATTGTGGGTGCGTTTATAAACATTTAAACTCACATACACAAACAGCCAGACCCGTAACAACTACTTGTAGGTCATACAAATATTTGTTCCGTGCTGGAATCAAACCCGCGACACGCAGTGCAGCAGTCAATCGTTTAACCACTGCGCCAACCGTGCCGTCAGTTAATAGATGACTGGAGCTAAATAAAAAACTATTTTTTTAAATTTAAGATCAATATGATGAAAAAAGCATTAAAAGCATTGAAAAAGTACAAAAGTGTGGTTATTTTCTTTACTCTTTACACGTAAAGAAAAAGACTGGGACAAATGCAAATGGTCGGTACGCTCTTAACTTACTTCGTGTACTTTTGCTAACGTCTTACGCTCCCGCCCAATGTGAAATGTAACTGTAATCCAGTATTATTTGTTAGCTCTCACCAGTCATTCCACACCCCCTTCATTTAATTTTTGGGGTATGAAAATCCCGAGCAAAAGGTTCCCGAATAGTTTTCTCCTAAACTGTAATGAATTGAAAATAATGAACACATAAAATCTTGTTGAAATATTTTATTTATTCGGTTCTCGTCGTTGACAGAGTATGAGCAATATGCGAGTCACTAAATAATAATAATAATGAGAGCAGGACATAGGTACTTAATAGGTCCAGTAGTAAGAGGAAACGAGACAGAAATATATTAATTATTTATCTGTTTCGCGTATACAAACTTTTGGTCTGGCGCCAGTTTTTACTAAGGCCCATCAAAACGGCTGTCACGGTACGATTTCTTTGAAAAGTATTACCGGTCTACATTAGATAGTACCAGTTTACAAGTGACTGTCCAAGCCTATCGCTATATCTAATGCTGCAGGTGCATCTGCGTCTATCGTGACAAAGCAATGCGTGCCGAAGCTTCGTGTGTTTTACTTGCTAAAAAGTTATCGCGCTAATGCGGTGGTCGCATTATCGGCTTCGCCACGTTTATTACGTACCCGGGCGATAAGTGCTACGCAACCCGAACTAGCGCGACGATAACCGATAGTGGCTGGTTACATCAGCGTGTATTGTATCACTGTGCGAAGCTTTGTCACGATAGACTCTGATACGGCCGCAGCATTTGTCATAATCATAAGGCATACGCACATACGCTGACGACTAATCGATACCATACCACAGATGAATACAGATGGTTCACTCCGCATTTTAGGGATGAAGCTACAAGCACAAGGCGGGTTCGTCTTGTCTGGCCCATTCAGTGAGCGTACGTAGTCAGAAGATATAAGAGTAACGCGATAGAACGAGAGGTAACTTCTGGGTGAATATATCTGTAGGTAATTAGCGCTGTTCGACCTGAATTGTACTGTATTGTGTCGTAGCAAGTCGCTTTTTATTTAAATAATTTTGCGGAGTGAACCATCTGTAATCATACTCTATCTACAGTTCTAAGATTTGTATAGATTTCTTTGACGGTTTGACGTTAGCATCTGCATCGCTTAAGGTTCAAAGTACGAGTTCAAGGTTTTCATAGGTCGATTATACTAACGCTGCTTGAGAACTAGGTCGCCTGTGCTGTGCAGTTGAATGGATTTTTTTGTTATAGGACTCACCGCATTATTCCGAAGTCCAGCGGGTTCTTCGGGAAGAAATTGTGAACCCACTAAGAAAGCATGGTTATGTGCGCGCTGACCGAGTCATGAAGTTACGTACATTGCTTGAAAGACTCTCTGATGTGCCTGGTCTGACATCCGAAGAAAAGGTATTTACTGCTGGTTGCAAACTTTTAATTGCTCAACACACTATCTACAATGATATAATTAATTATATATGTAACTTAATAAATATAAATATTTTTTCCTTCATTTTCTTTATTCAAATGGGAATACAAATTATCACTTGCTCATGTTTTCAATTTCCTCAATTTATACTACTGTAATTATTATTTCAGGATCCAGAGGAATTTTTAAATGGTTTAGTAGCACAGTTATTGCGAGCTGAGCCGTTTCTGAAGTTGTCTTCGGGACAAGAAGCGTACTGTTATCAACTGTTTGTCGAGAAAGATGAACATGTTTCGTTACCCACCGTACAGCAGCTTTTGGAACAGTCGTTCACCACATCGGGTGTGAAATTAAGTGAGGTAGGATTTTAATAAGCTAGAATTTAGATAAAACAGTATTGAAATGAAGAGTAATCCTAATATTACTTGACTATACAAAATAAATATGTCTTTACAGGTTCCTGCAGCTTTCATCATTCAAATGCCGAGGTTCGGCAAGCAATACAAGTTATACCAAAGAGTATTACCGTCTCCTCTTTTGGACGTCACTGATTTAATAGAGGGCTGTGAGTATTGTGATTGAACAGTCAATAATCTGATCAGTTTGAATTAGCTTTTTCAAATATGTTGCTGGCAACATGGAACTTAGAAATGCTGCTCGCAACATACTTTCGTTCCGTATTGATAGTAAACTAATTTGCCATAGTGCCGCGCCAGTGCACGGTGTGCGGCTCGCTGGCGCGCTGGGAGTGCGGCGCGTGCGCCGGCGCCGCGCTGGAGGCGGGCGCGCTGTGCGACAGCTGTCGGCGCCTCGCGCACGCCGCCCGTCCGCACCACAAGGTCTATTTCAGTTAAAGGTCGCTGTATAACTGACGTGTTGTAACACGGACGGAACGGGACGACAATTTTTGGAAACATCGTTTCATAGAAAATGAATACGAAAGAGCATAACGTCACGGGTGAACGGAATTGGTGTATCGCGTACTTGAGTCGCGACACAATTGCCTTTTTTTTGTAGAACTTAAACTATGTATATATGTATGTCTATGGAGGTAGACAATATAGAGGGTTATTATTGAGGGGAAATTATTGACAAGCGTGTGCTCAGATATTAATGAAGTAATAAATATTCAGTTATTAATGGTAACTTGTGAACTTATTGACATTTTAAATTGTTCAGAAGTATTTGGTCACCTTGTCTGCTACAATATATCTGACGGCGACTGTATTATTGTATTATGGCGGAATGTATCGCGAAATATTATAAAACAAAGTAGCTTTTCGCGTTTGTCTGTATGTCCGCGTTGTTCTTCTAAAGTAGGCAACGTATTTTGATGAGGTTTTCAACATCATTTAGGGAACGTATTCCGGAAGGTTTATATATTTAATTATTTTATATGAAACGTAAACGTAGTACTGAAACTTGATGTTTTGTCAAGTCGTGAAAAGGTCCTTTTTTGAGCGCTTACATGGCGTGCGCTGACTAAACCGTTGCAGATAGATAAAATGTATGTTCTACTTGACTGTATATTTTAACAAAATCAACAGAAAAGTCCGCTATAGCATAATTATATCTATCTTCTAAGAATGACCCATAGTAACCATTTTGATCTTTCAGAATTTCCTAAAAAATATTGTTATTTCCGAAGCTACCTATATGAGTATGTCATGCTCACTCAAATGTCTCGCTGGTGGTGGCGCGTGTGTTGGATCGTTGAGTTCCCTTCAAAATGGTTGAGCTAAACGGTGCTGATCCATGCGTCATGTTCGTGACCGGGCGCCATCAGTAGTGACTGGTCATCTCTTATCTGCCACGGTTTATAAGATTTTTTTTTTTTTTAAAGAGTGTCCGTGGAGTTTCTTGCCCGTTCTTCTCCATAGGAACCTACGCTTTGGAATGGGCAACTAGCTTCATATTTCTGACTGACTGACCCCTTGACAATTCAAAAGTGCCTGTAAATGGTTTAATTTAAATAAATGGTTTGAGTTTGAGCTATTTTGACCAGTAAAAATACGTTATTAAAATTGGCCATTTAATTACGGCGCACGGCGTGGCGCCATGACTGACAGGGATCGATGACCTTTCCTCGTCTATTAGGGAAATTAATAAAGTTTGATGCAAGTGTGGTGGTGTACTTAAATACTTAAGTATTTGGACGTCCTACGGGGACGGGCTTTAGATATTAATTTCTATCTTTATTCTGCAAAAGAGGGGGCTGTCAGAGCCATCTACAACCTCCGCAGACGCGAATCTCTAAGGGAACTGTTTAAGAAAATTAACATCATGACGATACCTTGTCAGTATATATATATATATATATATATATATATGAAAACATTATGAATGTATGTTCTAAAAATATACATCTTTTTAGTAACATAAATGACAGTTTAACATTAGAAATAGGAACAATTTAGATCAACCACGTTTCAGATTAGTCTTATCAACTAGAGCCTTAGTGACACGTGTAGATCAATACATACAAAATTATATTTAGAACGCAATCATATTATAGCCTTTAATTGAATTTGGAAATCCATTTACCATTTAACGACAGGCAGATAACGTTGTAAAATGTACAAGATCAGCACAATGTTAAAAAAAAATTTAACGAAAACAAACATCTCAGTGTACCCACCTGAAGTGTTACTAGTTATGTTCACAATTCCGACCGTCTCGTACGCGGCTTTCTTCATTGCGCGCTTTACTAACTTTACCGCGTTCTCGGCAGTGACGGATTAAGACTATTTCTTTCTTAATTGGTCTTCAAACCTTTACCGCTTAAAAACATTAGTTTTTTGTAAAATACGAGTAAGAATGATGAGATGTAAAGTACACCTTTTTTTTTTTTTTTGGTTGGGTATTTATCAAATAACTTCTACGACAACATTAAAAAACCTATTAATTTCATTGAAATGCGCCTTGCGGCTTTTCCGGGCATTGAATTCACGCAAGATAGTGTTAACGTCTAACGTTTTTAACATATCGGACTCTATGTATAATATCGATAAATTATCGAGTCTTTCTTGTATCATCTTTTTCCTTTTTTAATATTGATAAAGAACGTTCCGCTGAGCAATTTTGTGCTTCTTCTGGTGCCCAATTGCTTAATTTGATTAGGGTTTAATCCGTCTCTGGTTCTCGGCCGCTCCATTACCCGTTACTCCGTTGCCTATAAGGACTGGTAACAGTGTGTGATGAGATTTCTTGTAAAAAAAATTGCTAGCTCTGCTGATACAATAGGCGGGCCGAAGTCGCTTACTACCTGTGAAGGAAGACCGAAACGAGCGAACATTTCCCTAAGTTTACCTATCGTCGCCGTAAGTCTGATAAGTTCAACATCAATTCTTTAATTTGAATGCGATTAATGTTTTATTTACTCAACCAAGATCTACCCATCAAAGGTGGTCCACCATTAGTGACAAATAGTTTTAAATCTCTCGCCGAGTGTGTCCCGACCGTGGTCCCGACATTACCCACAATATAACCGATCACTTCAATCCGAGTGCCGTTATAAGAATATAAACAAACTTTTCGATAAGCGGCAACGCCTTGAAGTGTTCATCGAATGAATGAGTACGAGTATTAATTGCAGACTACGAGGTGCATTCAATAAGTACCTAGCCTCATCGCCAGAGGGCGCTGTAGTTTCAAAAGAGTTTTACCACAGTGTAGCACATTCTTTTTTAATTCTTTTTTCAAATTTTCATTCCAATCCCTTCATTTGTTTTAATTTGACAACTTATGGAAGCGAACGTGTCGATCGGTTTTACAAAAATGGAAAAAGAGCAATATCGTTCGGTGATTCGATTCCTATTTTTGGAAGGGAAAACGCACATCGAAATCAAAGAGCGCTTGGATGCTGTGTACGGTGACTCTTCTCCATCGATGGCCACCGTCAAGAATTGGTTCAACGAGTTTGCACGTGGCCGTACGTCGGTTTTTGATGAACCACGTCCAGGTGCACCGAAAACAGCTGCTACGGAGGAAAACATTAAAAAAATCCATGATCTCGTATTGGCAGATCGCCGATTGAAGGTTCGGGAGCTAGCTGAGACTGTAGGCATTTCAGAAGGAACAGTGCATCATATTCTTCACGAGGAACTCGGCATGAGAAAGCTGTCGGCGCGATGGGTGCCGCGTTTACTCACACCAGAAAACAAGCGCAACCGTGAGACCACATCGGAGACGTGTTTGGCGCTGTTTAAGCGGAATTCAGCGGAGTTTTTGCGTCGTTTTTTCGACCGTCGATGAAACTTGGATCCACTGATCCAGACCGGGGAACGTGCTCCAAAGAAGGCGAAAACTGTAAAATCGGCCGGAAAAGTTATGGCCACCGTTTTCTGGGATTCACAAGGTGTGATCTACATCGATTACCTCGAGAAGGGTAAAACAATTACAGGGCTTTACTATGCCGATTTATTGGGCCGATTCGACGCCGAATTAAAGAAAAAACGACCCCATCTGGTGAAGAAAAAAGTGCTGTTTCACCACGACAACGCACCGGTTCACACGTCTGCCGTTGCCATGGCCAAATTGGTCGAATTACGCTACGAATTGCTGCCCCATCCACCGTATTCTCCAGATTTGGCCCCTTGTGACTTCTTTCTGTTTCCTAATCTGAAAAAATCACTCGCCGGGAATAGATATGGATCGAATGAGGAGGTCATCGCCGCCACGGAGGCCTATTTTGCAGAGTTTGACAAAAACTATTTTTCGGACGGGTTAAAAAAGTTGGAGCATCGCTGGGCTAAGTGTATCGAACTAAAAGGAGACTATGTTGAAAAATTAATTGACACTTTTCCAAAATTTTCGTTTACTTTTTGTAGGCTAAGTATTTATTGAATGACCCTCGTACTTACTACAAGTTGTAGCAAAAAAAAAAAGTTTTTGCTACGTTTGAGTTAGTAAACCCTGCACGACATAGATGGAACAATGAAACGCAGAATCTGGTAAAGAACAAAAACGAATAAATTCGATTTAAAAAAAATAAACAAGTAAAAAAAAATATGCATGGTTTAAAAAACAGTCGTCAGCGTACAGATAGTGCAATCCACGACGACGCGCCCCACTCCACGATGACTGTACTGTAAGCATTACTTTAGTACGGAGCTGAGCGGAGTGGGGCGCGTCGTCGTGGATTACACTATCTATAATAGGTATACGCGCGTGTGGATTATTGAAACGTTAGATGAGTAAACATTTTAGGAAAGTACGCTAGGCCCATCGGCATACGAGAGTTACCTCGGAGTTTTACCCGTATTTTTCGGTCTTCTGTACAATTTTCCGGACAGTATGGGTGTGGTTTAAGGTACTCTACCAGGTGTGGTAAGGCCTTTTCGAAATCTTGTTCTGGTTGCTGGAACTCCTCAAGTCTGTTAGCGAGACGGTTTGTGACGTCCTCGAGAACAGCTTGTAAGTATATGTGGCTCAAAAGTCTAATGTGTTTCATATGTTATCTGTTAAATTTATCAATTTTTATCAGGCAATTAAATTTTAACTTTTTCACGAATAGAAATCTGTTAGAACAGTCAAGTGCCAAAGTCAGCCTACTTCGTTCTTATGAAAATAAATACCTATCATCTGGGAATTTACCCCAATTTGAACTTACCTGGGAATTTACCGGGTAGAATCCCATATCTACTGGCGCACAAAGATCACAAATCAGATCATAAGTAGCTTCACCCACTAACGTGACTAACGTAGCCAGTCGTAATACTGTTTTGATCTCGTTGAGCGCCATAAACTGTTCCACGCGTCGAATGTACGTGTGTATGCCAACCATTTTTTGCTCGATAAATTGAATTGTTCTTTTTTTCCGATCGGCATTTTATTGTCACTTCACAATAACAATACACTAACTACTTATTACCTACTGGTCATTTTACTTCGTTGTACTCGTCGCCAGAAGTGTTGAAGGGCAATTTTCTGGAGCGCACTCAATGAAACACAGACAACGAACCAACTGTTTATTTGGGCTTTTTTTTGTGGGATATTATCAAATAACTTCTCCTAACGCTCTGGGTGGAGCGGAAGGGGGTTTCACTCTTACTGACACCCGTAAAACCCACCCGTGTTCCTTCAGTTGCTTGTACGTTCTCCGGGACCACGGTACCCGTTTCGGATTTTCCCGCGACCCCGGCAGGCATCGCCCTTATCGGACCCCGTCAGTCGTGCTGACATCCCTTTGAGGCGCGCGTGGAACACAACGCGCCGTCGACCCGGGCCTGGTCCTTATCGGACGGCGAGCTCACCGTCCGCAAGCCCGCGCCTATGGTGGCCGGGAATTGGCCTGCGATTCCCGACGCCCAGAGCGTCTGCGGCGGCTAGGGGCGTGAGGGCGCGGATTTTGCCTCTCCCTCACGCGCGAGCATTACAGCTTTGCAAAAAGAGGTGATGGCCTCCCATGCCCTCTCGCTCCGTACCATGGCCTGGACCAGGGCCAGACGCCAGAGATCACCGCCACCGATCTCCTCCACGAGGACACGGCGATGCTCTGCCCAAGCCGGGCAGATCTCCACCGTGTCCTCAGGGCGATCCACACAATGATGACACCCGGGCGTTTCCTCCCGCCTTATCCGGAACAGGAACCTCCCGGAACAACCGTGTCCGGTGAGGACCTGCGTCAGGCGGAAGTTGAGGGCGCCGTGGCGCCTCGCTAGCCACTCCTCAAAGAGGGGACTTGTCGCCGCAATCGTGGCGTGCCCAGCACTGGATTGCGACAATCGCACTCTCCATGACGCCATGAGATCCCGCCGGAGCTCTGTTCGCTGTGCCGTGATTTCTCCCGGCCGCGGAGTTGCGCCCCGGCGTTTCGCCTCCTCGCTCCACTCGCGTCTCCAAATGTGCGCGAGGCCTACCCGCAACTTATAATTATTAGACAGATACCGCAATGGGGTACACTCCATATTCTTCAACTGAACGAGAAGAAATTTAAAACATCCATTAAACGCACACTATGTAGACAAGCCTATTATAAGTTGGATGATTATATCGTAGATAAAAATGCTTGGCTTAATGCTGGTCCTGCTCCACACTTCCACAGACACTTGGGGGTCACTAGTAAAAAAAAAAAAAAAAAGGAAGAGTTGTTTCCTCTTTTATTTTTTCTGACATTACCTACGGATGTTTGTTTGTTTACAAATGGAGAAGGACTCCCATTTTTGTCATATATTCAGTTCATCGAAATAGTGGGACCATCTCTAGACTAGACCACCTTTTTTTTTTTAATTGTACACTGCAATGATCAAAACTATATTTTGTTACTGTACCTACCTATAATTTGGGATCATCCGGCAGTTTCATACTGCATTTTGTTTTTAACCGTATGAAAATTAGAATTTTGACGTGTGCATCAGTAAGTACATTGCCCGTGCGAACCAGGGGCGGGTCGCTAGTTAATACTTATTAAACTAGCGACTAAATCCAAAAGCTAATTAGTTTAAGCTGTATTCAAGCTCAACATTCAGTGTGCGTTACTCCAGCGGAATGTTGTCGCTTTCAGGATTTCGGCTCGACAGGTAATTAGTACCCCATCTCGTGTAAATGTGCCCGAAATTTAAAATTTGTGCGTCCAGCCGATCAGCAAATATAGCCGAAAATATTCATGAAAAACAGATTTCGCTGGAGTAACGTTACCCCAGCGGCATGTTTTTTAACCGGTGGTCGTAGCTGAGTACAAACTAGCTACTTAGATAGATCATATTTGTGCCTAATTGTGCCCAAAAAATAAAATTTGTGCGTCTTGAGTTTTCAGAGTTATTCAAGATGCCGCTGGGGTAACGTTTAGCAAATTGCTGTACCTCTCAAACGGCATGACATACAACTACGTTTTTTTTTACTACGGTGGGTCTTAATTTGTGCGTATGCTGTGCAATTTTATTTTTTCTATAATGACACCGTTGGAAATAAAAAAATTATTTTCAGAAACCCTAAAATCGATCCTTGCGCTTCAATGATAAACCCTAGAAACTTACAAATTATGGTGATTTGTACCTTTTATGAACTCAAAGCATCATGCGAAATTAGATGTTTCTATTTCAACCCCTCAGAGAGCTATTCCATTTTAATTAAAATCTGGCTATGCTAAAATGTAACAGTCCATTAAATTAGTTTATTATTAAGTGACGGTAATTATGTTTCGGCAAATAATTAGTACCTTTATTCATTTGCTTATCCTTAAAGTTTCAGCTGAGAAATCCTTGTAACTACATTATAACAATTATTATAATTAAATTTTGATGGGTACAGGTGCGTACAAATGGTTAAAATAACTAATTACTTCCTTTTATATAAATATGTAACGTAGAGAGTTATCAGAAAGTACTTTATTGACGAGTTTATTACAAACAATGTTAATAAAGTTTGATTGTAGATTTTGTACATAACCCCCATACTTACCGATATTATGGTTATCATGGCCTTGGTCCATGGTCATATATATTATTATGTATGATTAGTTTGACAGCACTTTTACCACTTACCTTTTTTTTTAATTACAACGTAGCCGTAATTTCATAGGTATAAGTCATTAGGAACTATTGGGTGATTTGGAAATAATATTATCCTTTGGAACGGCGATATGACATCGCCACGGCGCCGGCGGTGGCACCTTTCTCTAGTATCTATTAATAATGTTCAACATGAACTACAAGCTCTGGCGATTCCTTCTACGTAATGTTTTACTGGGCTGAGATAGACAATATAGACATCCCCTGGCCTCAATTTGATTAATTTGTGAATATTTTTAATAAATAATAATTAATAATACAAAATTTCACATAGTATGAAATGCTATTGTATTTCCATTGAAAACAAAATCTATAAACAGTATTTTTAGTTTATTGTTATGTCTTGAGCTTTTTTAGCAATAAAAAATACCATTTATCGTCAAATATAAGTTCATAGTGTAGTCTTTATTAAATTGCTGTAGGTAAGTAGGTACCTATTATGTTCTAACATTTGACTGAAATTTAAAGGTTTGCAAATACTCAATATAATATGGCTTACATACTGTGCGTGTGTACGTACGTGTTTTACAAACCAATAAATAATTTTATGTAACACTTATGTATGAGACTGTTTCAAAAAACGAAATCTTGTACTACAAATTTAAGAAGGTTGGCACGTACTGCGCGACCGCTTTTATACAGTCATTCGAATTTGTTCGGTAAATCATGAAATTTCTTTTCCTATGGTTTTCTTCTTATATCTATGTAGTTACAAGTATTTGTCAGCTAAAACTTTAAGGATAAGCAATTGAATAAAGCAGGGACTGAATTACCGAAAAATTAAGGTACCTATAAATTTCAGTATGACGTCATACCGTTAAATAAAGGTTACCGAAATATTTCGATACCGTTAATTTTTTCAGTAGCGGAATTTTGAGGTTGGATATGCATACCGGTATATTTCGGTAGAAGTACTATAACCTTTATAAATGTTTCGGTAGCAGTACCTTAACCTTAATAAATAGGGGTTTTCTTTGACACACCGCCTCGCTACTCTGTCTGTCGTTCACTTGCCGATTGTTACAAAATAGGTACACAAGTTCTAAAGTGTTCGACGCCGCGCCGTCTCGCATGTTTTTGATACCGAAATCGTGTAAAGGTTAAATAACGGTTTAGCCCAACCTTTATTTTTAAAGGTATCGGTATAGCTCAACCTGTATTTTAAACCGGTACCGGTATATTTTTGAGGTATCTTAACCTTTAACCATAACCGCTTTCAGTCCCTGGAATAAAGGGACTAATTATTTGCCGAATCATAATTACCGTCACTTAATAATAACTCATATAATTGAGTGTTACATTTTAGCATAGCCAGATTTTAATTATAATGGAATAGCTCTCTGAGGAGTTGGAATAGAAACATCTAATTTCGCATGATGCTTTGAGTTCATAAAAGGTACAAATCACCACAATTGGTAAGTTTCTAGGGTTTCTCATTGAAGCGCAAGGATCGATTTTAGGGTTTTTGAAAATCATTTTTTTATTTTCCAACGGTGTCAATTATAGAAAAAATAAAATTGCACAGCATAGATACCTACGCACAAATTAAGACCCACCGTAGTAAAAAAAAACGTAGTTATATGTCATGCCGTTTGAGAGGAACAGCAATTTGCTAAACATTACCCCAGCGGCATCTTGAATAACTCTGAAACCTCAAGACGCACAAATTTTATTTTTTTTGGCACAATAAGGCACAAATATGATCTATCTAAGTAGCTAGTTTGTACTCAGCTACGACCACCGGTTAAAAAACATGCCGCTGGGGTAACGTTACTCCAGCGGAATCTGTTTTTCGTGAATATCTTTTGATCGGCTGGATGCACAAATTCTAAATTTCGGGCACATTTACACGAGATGGGGTACTAATTATCTGTCGTGTCGAAATCCTGAAAAGCGACAACATTCCGCTGGAGTAACGCACACAACATTCAAGGGCCAACTGTATTGTCTTATTCATAATTTGGTAAATTTTCATAAAAAGATGTGTAAATTTTGGTCATTGGCATTTTAAAGCAAGAGCATTAAAAGACGGCAGTAGGTACCTACCTACCTACCGAGTTATTTATAATTTATTGGCGAAACTACAGAAATTATTTTTTTTCAATGGAGGTAATAAGTAAAATTTTGGCACTATTCATAATTATATTATAATAATAATAAAATTTATTCAAAACTTAAAATTGTTAAAATACGGTATAAATCTTAGAAATAATGTAGGTATAACAAAGTATGATGCCTGTACTAGGATAAACCTGTATCACAGGCGGCATGAGTTCTTACAATTACTTTTTGGACAACTGATTTCTTAAACAATATTTAACATAAGTTTTAAGAATAGTGACATAGTTAGTTAATTTATTAGTTATAGATTTATAATCAACTTAAATACTAATAGTTAGGATAAATAATTTTTATATTATTTACGGAAAATCTGTAGTTGATAGTACTTAGTTACACGAATTATGATTGTGTTTGCAATATTATTAACTAGGTTGAAACAAATACTGCATAAATCACCATCAAGGTGACGTTAAATTTTTGAAGCAAGCAATTTTTGAATATTAACAGTCATCATCATCATTTCAGCCGAAATACGTCCACTGCTGGACATAGACCTCCCCCAAGCACCGCCACTTCGACCGAACCGCTGTATGCGGGAAGCACGGAATCGGTCGATATTAACTATACCCTCGTGAAATTTCAACAAAATAGCAGAGTCCATTCGCGTTTGCAAAATAGTGCGTCATCAGCCTAGCCCCGCCCCTCGACTAATCGGGTCGCAAAAGACAAGCACGGATGGACTATAGTGCCGTCTGTGGCACGTGTGACGCCTTCAAGCCGGAACACAGCAACGCTGCTTGCCGCCTAGGTATTGTTGAGCGCTCCCCTGTACACCTACGAATATAAATAATATCCACGTATGCTGTCTGCTGTTAGTTTATCTATTAACGATAACCTAACTAGTAAAAATGTTTTTTCAGGCTACACCACTCACTGTGTGCGAGGAGTTTGCTAACATTCTGGAATCCTGTCCTGTACCACGAGTGTATATGGAACTGTTTGCAGTCTTATGCATTGAGACAAGTCACTACGTCGCCTTTGTCAAGGCAGGGGTCGGCCATGACGCGCCC
This sequence comes from Xanthia togata, assembly GCA_963853775.1. Taxonomy (NCBI): domain Eukaryota; kingdom Metazoa; phylum Arthropoda; class Insecta; order Lepidoptera; family Noctuidae; genus Xanthia; species Xanthia togata. The sequence goes on along the minus strand of OY970798.1, from coordinate 18,905,411 downwards.
TGGTGCTTCTTTGATTCGATGGCTGATAGAAAAGGTAAAATTGGTAAAATTATTTACTATTACTGAATTCGAATTATTTAAAGACAATTCTGATTATAGGTATTGTATTTACAATAAAATTCGACTTCCCGTTAAATCATATCGCAAACTATCAAAAGGCAAAGTGGTATAAGGTGCAGTAACATTAGCGAAATTGATTTAAAAAAGGTCGAAAAATCTACGGCGCAGCGAAGGTAACATAATTCGGCCTCGGCGATGTAGATCCTGTTTGATTATTTAGGTATACATCATGTCCTGTGATTCATACAAAAGGCGGACTTAATGCCGCAATAGATTTTCTGCCATTTAACTTCAACAGTCTTGATGAATATTCAGCGCTAACAGAAATGATGAGTGGTGGTTGTGATTTTAGGCGAACGCAACGGGTACAACATCCCGGAGATCGTGTGCATCTCGGAGCTGGGCGCGTGGCTGGGCGAGGAGGGCGCGCGCGGCCTGCAGGCGGGCGCGCCCGACCGCGCGCTGCCCGCGCACGCCAAGCGCCTGCTCTCCGACGCGTACATGTGCTTCTACCGCAGCCCCGACGTCGCCATGTATCGATAGCTCGCTGATATAAGCTGTTTGTAAATTGACTCTTCTTAGGTGATATGACAAACTTGCTGAAAATTATGTCGCGTTAATTGGCGCAGAAATGTACACTTAGACGTATTCGTTTGCCATGACGAAAATTACGCGGCGAAATGCAAAGGCCGAAGTGCTGCCCGACTGTTTACGCCTAACCTAAAATTGCGCCAGTAAATAAATTCATATTCGCCTGATGTGTTGCTGGTTATTAAAAACATTGCAGGCGTAAGTACACGAAAGTTTCGTCACGTAATTTTGGTAGGCGTGACATAACATTCAAAATAGCTATTTAAAACTTATTATAGGATATTATGAGACTATTAAAAATTTAAATAAGGATCGTGCGGATGTAATCATAAAAGGTTATTTATTTTATAGATTTCTAAACTAAAAAACACCAAACAATTTCCTGATCACTAATAATAAAACCAATGCGAGAGTAACTCTGTCTGTATGTTACCTTTTCACGCGTTAATGGCAAATGGCACACAGGTAGACCATAACCTGTGTAAGGGCATAGGATACTTTTTATCCCTATCTATAGTACGCTCCCGTGCGATAATTTCCAACCTCCACGCGGGCGAAGCCGCAGGCAAACGCTAGTTTTCTATAAGATACAAAATAAAATGCATTTATTCATCTTTGCTCACGAGACTGCAAGAGCGTCTTCGAGCTCGAATCTAAGGCCTGCTTGCAACACAGCGTTTAAAGCTGAACATATGTAATTACGCACGCGTCTAAACGTTGGTACTCTTCCCCCCACCGTAACAGAACTAATATTGTAAGTAACGAGTTGACGGGATATGATAATAGAAACGTTCGTCTTGTCATTAAGCCAGTATTTTATGACTATCTGGTGCTCGCAGAAGTGGAGCAACTCTACCTTATTCCATGTACAAAACATTGGTACATAAGCCGCTGATCAAAAAGTTGAGCAAATATTAGTAATGCAACTCTGTCGTATCTGGCGTGTTTTCGTCCTCGTGCTGGTCTCTGGGTACATAAATCATGTTCCGTCCATCTTCCGTCTGGCTGTTTGCTTGCTAATATTGCCTCCTCATTCCATTTGGAGTCACTGACAGATCTCAACAGCGGGGAGAAATTGGTTTTGTAACACAGTCATTATGATGAAGTGATCTTCAAGGCGCTGGTGCACCATATTCTGCCAATTTTTAACACTGCATGTAACGAATAGTCTCATAATTTCTTTTTACGGCAAATTTTCAAGATTTACGATATAGGTATACAGGGTGTTTGGCAGAACGTTGAACATACGAAAATGGTGGATAGATTGGGTCATCTGCTACTTACTCAGCCCTAATTTAATTGGCCCTGGACCCCAGGATATTAAAAAAAAATTTTTTTTGCTTTCTTCTAGTTTCACCACTTTCTTAACTTTAGAGTGTATTTTTTATCACAAATGGATAAAACAGGCATTTTTTTTTTATCGTTAATGTTGGTAGATTCTTATAAAACTATTGCTTTATTCAGATGTTAGCTAGAAAAAAAGTTATAAGTCCTCAAACTTACAGAAATATGTAAAAAAATACTTGAAACTAAATTTCAACTTGCATTTAAAAAAAAAAAAATGGGTTGAGTAAGTAGCAGATGACCCCACCTATCCACCATTTTCGTATGTTCAACGTTCTGCCAAACACCCTGTATTGAGTTTAGAGGCATCAGGAACAGGGTGTAAAGTTCACTCATCCTCTATAGAAAAGGGAAGATCTTCTGATCAGACGGGTGTCGTATCTGGCGGGCAACTACCCAACGATTGATGTCGGATAGTCTTATATGAGGGCTGCCTTTTAAGTTGTGTCGTTTGAAATAAGTAGGTATAGACAATCTAATAGATTATTACCATTTATTGTTTTTCCAAGAATTCTCCGCGATATTTAATACACTTTCGAACCAGTTTTTAAAACATTTATTCCACTCCGAAGTGGGGGTAGTCAAAATGGCCGATTTGTATGCGTCAACAGCTTCTTCGGGTGAGCTGAAACATTGACCACGAAGACATTGCTTAAATTAGGGGAACGTAAAACAATCGTTAGGGCTAAAGTCAGGGCTGTAAGGCTAAAATTTCGACATTTTGGGTGCTCAAAAACATCTTTGTATCGCGTCCGGTGTGCGAACTTGCATTGTCATGGTGCAGTATCATACGACGTCTTGAGTTGTTTTTTCGAAACTCTGTGATGACTTGTGGCAAACAAACAGTGGTATACCAGTCAGCGTTAACCGTCTTGCGATCTTCTAGTAAAATAGTGGCGACGTGACCACCCTTTGCCACAAACGAGGTAACCATTTTTTTTTAAGTCATACGCTCACGGAAGCTTATGACTTTAGTCGGTTTTGGCTCATCTTGGAAGACCCAGACAGTTGACTGCTGCTTGGAATCTGGATCGTAAGCATATATCCAAAACTCGACACCACTAACCATATCAGACGTGTTTTGACTCTCCTCGGTTGAATCGCAGCAGAGTTTGGCGACACCATCTAACACGGGCTGCTTTTTGGTCGTCGCTAAGCAAATGTGATCACCTTTCTTACGCCGAGTTCTTCGTGCAGGATTTTTTGGATAGTAGTCCCTGAAATGCTCACGGCTGCCTCTATTTCACGGTATGTCACATGACGATCTTCGACGATTAGCTGCTGCACGGCGTCGATATTCTCTTGCGTCATGGCCGTTTTTGGACGACCTTCACGTGGCTTGTCACTGAAGCTAGAGTGCCCACGTTGAAATTATAAATACCAGCGTTCTACAGTTCTAAGACTTAGTACTGCATCACTAAACACAGAAATGATTTCCTCAAAGCACTGAAGTCGCGTTAATCCCCTTTGAAAGCTGTAAAAAATTATCGCACGCATATTTTCCTTTGATATTTCCATTTTTACAACCGACTTGTCACCTTCGAATAGACGCTAGAATAAAACTATTCGAACGATCAAAAAACATTCTTTTGTTTTCGAATTCTAAATTCAAAAAGTTGAAAAAGCCATGTTCTTTTTTTTTAATTAAATTTCCCCCGATAAAATTTTGTACAGGGCTTATTTAGAACTAGCTACACACTGCAACATAAAGCCAAGAGTCGAGGTGTTTTATTCTTGCAAATAAATAAATTGGAAAAAGATAGATGGAATATTATTATGCTTTATTGTACACCATAACAGTAACAAAGACACATACTTGCTTATTGCTTATACTTATACAATACGATGTTATCGGTCAACAGACTACCTAGCATCTGTGGTAGAACCAAGCGATTGTTGCTAATAATGATCAAATCTTGTGGTTAGCAATACGATAAATTCTTACTTAAAGCGATAAAATGAACTTTTATAATGGTTGTACCTACTTATTTTATGATACTTAACATTTCTTTTTTTTTTAAACATGTTACTTTTACTATCTACATTATGACGAGATTAGAACTTTGATCTTTTGTTAATTTCAATAGGTATTATTATTATAAGTAATATCACAGATCTTCACGGTTATTTGGCTTTGGGGATTTGCAATCGCAAGCATTCTTAGGCTGTTGAACGTGGGTCATGCCTTCTTCTATATTCACTTCGCTTTTTACAACTTTACTCCATTTCTGCAAAAAAAAAAATACCATTATAGTGTGAACTTGATCAAAACCAGCAGCCATACTCGATACTTGCAGTAATGAATAATTGAACTTAATTGACAATCAAATTTTGGAACGGTGTTAGTAATTTTTGCTGATCAATTAAAGTTAATAATTAATTGATTATTTTATTTTAAGTAACGTCCTTGTGTGCGGCAATTTATTCGAATCCTTGTTTCAACACGGTCAACCTATGAGATTGTAGGCTGCTTAATCTACTAGCGGCACCCGGAGGAGTCGATAACCGCGCGCGACCCGTAAGGGACCGGTAGCGCCACGGGACGCCAGCGCGCTCATCACTGTTAAAATATTATTTTTGCCTAAAATATGGAACTAAATTGATGCCTAATATTTTTCCTACACTGGCAATAATATTTGTAATCCATAGACAGTAAAAGTTTCTAAAATCCTCGTGCCCAAAACTGTAGAAAAATTATATGAACACGTCGTTTTTTAAGAGCGGGTATAATAGTTATTTATGCAACTGTTTTATAATAAGGGGTATTAAAACACGAATGTGGGTTTATAATAGTATCACATGAGTGTTTTAATACATAATTATGTACAGTTGCATACAAGACTTTATCTACACCCGTGTTATGAATCCTCTATAAAACGTTCTGAAACCATAGGGTGTTGTACAGTGTTGTAAGAACTCTATGTAATTCATGGAAAGTTTAATTGTTGAATATCTAATACCTACAAACAAACTATGTATAGGACAAACAAACAAAACAATCGAAAAAAAAAAACGAAACAAAGTAGTTAAAAAAAAATGCAATATTAATATTGAACATAAATGGCGGGATACGACGTTAATTCGATTAACCAATAAGTTTTCTTTTTTAAATGATGGCGCTATGGTAGTGAAACGCGCGGGCATGAGAATATTTTTTTTTGAAAAAGAGATGCATAGTGAAATTCAGTACAACATTATAACTCCCGTTGGATGCTAATATGGTTACTATGACACTGGGTGTTTTAATGTTGACAATAAGCTAACTGTTTCAGAAACTTTTATAGAGGATTTATAGCATGGGCGTAGATAAACCAACATAATAATTGCCAATCCTACATAATATATAACATGGGCCGCTTTCCGAATTAGAACATAATCGCTCACAGCGCTGACATCGATTAAGATATCACGATTCTGACTTTTAACGATTATGACAGTTGAGGGCTGTCAACAATTTGGAAAAAATTGCATATCATATTTCTTTGTGTATAGACCACACATTTCTTTTTCTTCTTTGTTTACGTAGCGAACGGTAAACAGAAGCACAATTTCGAAAATGCCACGTTAGTTTAAAGTTATGATGCGAGTCAAAACAAAACAGTACAACTGTCATTTTTGACAGCGCTCACGGTATGTTAGTAAAAGGCATGGTCGGTGTTATCGCAAGATGGCGCAAGTCATGACGTCATCTCTGACGATTCAAGACATCTTTATCGCTCCCACGTTTTTTCGGTACGGCTGTTAGCACGCTCAAATCGATTACAGCGTAACTCGGAATGCACCCATGAAATGGGCAGGATCGATGTATAAATTGTATGAAAGATAAGGCTAATAAGTAACCCCGTCCTATCCGCGCAGGAGTCCCTCAAGGCTCTGTGCTCTCCCCCCTAATCTTCACGCTTTTCACCAGCGATATCCCAAAGAGTAGAAGGACGCAGTTCGCTCTGTTCGCAGACGATACGGCCATCTACTACAAGGGTACCAGCTCTGACTCGATAGCCCGCACTCTCCAGACCTCAGTCGACATGCTCGGCGCCTGGTTTAGAAAGTGGAGGATCGAAGTCAACCCGGATAAAAGCCAAGCGGTTCTCTTTTCGAAACCGCGAAAAAGGTTCAAACCTCCCCGACCAATCACCATGTTCGGCAAGCCTATCCCCTGGGAGAAGCGAGCCAAATACCTAGGTGTTGTCCTCGACCAGCATCTCTCCTTTAGCGATCACATAAAGCAGGCCCGCTCGCAAGCCGCTTTCGTTCTCGGTAGACTTCACTCTGTCCTAAATGCACGTAGCAAAATGTCAAAAAGGTGCAAATTGCGTACGTACACGGCGTGCGTTCGTCCCATTATGACCTATGTGGGAGCCGTATTTGCACACGCAAAGCCCCGCCATATCCATAGGATGCAAACGCTCCAAAATAGATTCCTCCGTAAAATCGCCGGTGCCCCCTAAGCTGGTACGTTAGGAACGGGATCCTCCATCTCGACCTAAAGATCCCCACAATCCACCAATTTCTCAAAGCGTTTCTTTGAGTCCGCCGCCAAACACTGCAACCCTCTGGTTGTCGAGGCCGCCAACTATGTCCCTAGTAGAATCAGTAAGATCCGCCGCCCGAGGCAAATCCTTACCGACCCAGACGACCCCATAATCCTCCTCCAGGAGAGCAATAGGGCCACAAGTACAGTGCACAAACACAGACACCGACCCGCATTCCGACCTGGAGGCTTTGAGTTTAGTAGCTTAAGGCAGCCGCAGGATTGTCCGGTTAAGTAGTCATCACCTCAGAGGTGAGCTACGAGATGCCATTCACAAAAAAAAAAAAAAAGCTAATAAGTAACTTACATACGGAGACGAAACGACAAAAAAGTCGATAGTTACCTGTTTGCTAAATAATTTTATATGTAGAGATTATGAGGTAGTGTCCTATAATATAAGTTATCGTCGCGCGAAAACCCGATTGTAGCGTCCATTTTATTTTAAGAACACGATCGCGTCGTTACGCCGCGCGCCGCCGCGCCGCCGACATGGCGCCTTCCCGTCGTCCGAACAAATAACTTGATAGATGATTGCGACGATCTCGTATTCGTGCGACGATCGCTTTTATTAGGAAATATGGTAAAGCTGTAAATAATTATGATAATATTAACATACCCAAAATAAAGCCGCATGATAACAAATAACATGCTGCGGCAATAAGTGTTCATTTCCGAAATTCTTTGCATTCATCGCAATTTGTTGTGCCTTCTGATCGTTTTCCCGCGCCCATTTTACACGATCGACTAAATCGGACAAATCTCGGGTAACGGGTATAAAATGTTCCCAAGCGGTGAGTTGCTTGTAAAAGTGTTCGTGATAAGGGGAATTCTGTTTAAGAACCAAGCCTCCGCCAGCTAACAGGTACGGCATACGATACGCGGCGACTGTACCATCAACATTGATCTGATATTTAAACTGAAAAACACAACACACTGTTATGGTACTTGAAATGTAACTAGCCACTTAATTTAAAAAAAAACCTTTTTTTAAAGGTAGAAAATGGCGGCCCATCGACTTTTAAAAATACCCGGATATAGCTGAACAGGCCTGCTTCATCATCAACCCACAGCAGTCCACTGCTGGACGTCGCGTCTCCAATCACATGCCATTTATCTCGCTGCTCGGGAATTTTCATGCAGCCACCCTGCGAAGATTGTCTCTCCACCTAGTCTGAAGGTGTCCCACCTTATGCTTGCCGATTCGTAGTCTCCACTCAACGTCTTCCCTAACGGCTATCGGTTCTGCAGGTAATATACCCGACCGATGGCCACTTCACCTTGCTTATACTGTGAATTATGATCACAATATTGGTTCTCTGCCGGTTCACCTCGTTTCGGATTCGATCCCTCAGAGAGACTCCAAGCATGGCCCTTATGCCAACTCTTTTCTCCATAGCTTGAGGACCAGCCGTACCATGAGTGCCCATCTCTCATAACAGGTAGGTTTAAGCACTGGGTTTAAAGGAAAATATTTTAAAATAACTCACGTCGAAAAATTTAAAGAATGATATATGCGGCTGTTTTGGTCCATATTGAGCCTCTTTATCTCTAAAGAAAAAGAAATTCGTAAGAGAAACATTAAACAAGTCTGGATTGGCGCGTGCGATATCAACAAGTTTCAAACGTTCAGCACGCGAATCCCGACCACGCCAAATAGCTCGCGGCTCGCGCTCTTCCCATACAAGGTCTGCACCACTTTGAACCGACAATGTATCTAAAGTCACTCTGTAATCATGAAAAAACAATATTTGAAAATACCTGCTTACACATAAATTTTAGTATCTGGAAATTATTAATACCTACTTAAAAACTGATTAATTAATTGCGCCCCTTCTAAATTAAATGATATTATTGCGTACTAACTATTGCCCACGACCTCGACTGCGTGCTGCTCTCCACCCTCTGTTATGGGATTTAAAAATATATTATATCAAATTAGATCTTTATTATTTACCTACATAGGTATTTGTCTTTGTATATGCCATGTCTAGTATAGTTTCTAAGCCAAAGGAATAAAATCTTTCACACAAACTGTATTCCCCTTTTCACCGCGTGGTTCGTCGAAATCAACCCCGCCGTTGATTTCTGAAAAAAGATCATTTGTTGCGTTTCCCTAACTTGACTTATTAATTATACCTATTTTCGAACACCCTAATTCTTGATTACCTATCCCTTTTATTTCTTGTTTAAGGGGTTTTCGAAAAATCCAAAACAGTCGTTCTTTTTTTTTGCCTATATCGAATTTCAAATTATTCGAACCATAACGCTAAGATTCTTCCACACAAACTTTTATAAAAAATATATAATGTCAAACTTTATTGTTTACCTAAGTAGGTACTTATTTGTGCCAAGTTTCAAGTTTATTAAGCCAGTGAATACAAAGGAAGTAGCCCCGTTTCACCCTCTTATAGGCAATTGCATCAATTGACGAACAGAATTTATGGACTTCGATACAAACTTTCACCCTCAGAGTATCTGTATCGAAATCCGTATTATCAAAGTAAAAACGTGAAATTAAATATCAAAGTTTCTGATAAGAAATAAACAACCCGTAAATGTATTTATGTGTGAAAGGCTAAAAAAGAAATTCATGCTACGAAGTCGCGGGCAAAATTCTAGTATTAAAATATAGACAAAGAGAGATAGATAGACGAGAATATAATGAATGTCAAATTGATTTAGTGCTTTACCTTCCCATATTTTCTAAAGTAGACTCTGTCAAATCATATGTTGGCATCACAATATCATAAGTTTCATCACTGCCACACCATGAAAAAACAGGTAATGGTTTGTCACGCTTGTGAACCAAGGGCCAATCACCAAGATTAATGATCAGTTCCATATCAGGTAGTTTTACTTTCCTCATTAAAGATAATAGAATATTATCAGAAAACATATTAAAACCAACATGTTTCCCATAACAATTACGATACATTTCGTTTTGTTTTATGGCATAGTGGCAAAAACTGGTACTTTCCGGCTGATGATACTTTTTTATAATCTTTTGTACTTGCTCTTTCATATCTAAATTATGAAATGGCTTAAGATCTTTTGTAATTTGTTCATATGTTTGTATGCAGCCATAATTATTGAACCACTTTTCAAACTCTTTTTCTGGACAATCACATTGATCCGGATAAATTGGTCCTGCAAAAAAACGTTATTTTCGTATTAATAATATAAAATATAATTACATAATAACTGGTGTACCGTACATTGACTGGATTATTAGTTGACGTTAAAGTAAACGTATACGGTTGCACTGCACGGGATCGGCATCACGTCACCCCATTGGCACGTCGTCGGCACTATGCATATGTATGCATAGTGGACGACGACGTGCCAATGAAAAAACGTGCGTACGTGCTTACGGTATGTATGTACATACCCTACGTAAGCACGTGACCGTATACAAGGTCCCATTAAAATAGATGGACAAGTTTTAACACAGCGTTCATGACGTCTAACCAAAGGTATCCAAGCAAAAAAACACTGAATAAAGTGATTTTATTTTGACCTAAAATAATAACATTTTTAGTATATTTTCGTTAGCTGATTTATTTTTCTTGTATAGAATGCGTTTTTCTTATATATTTTTTTACCACTGTCCTTATTTTGGTGGTCTGAATGATTTCTAAAAGTTTGTCCATCTATTTTAATGGGACCTTATAAAACGAGTCCTCCGTCGCGCCGCTTACGGATGGGTGAAGGTGGCGACGGCTTTCCTCAAGCGTGTGGTAAGCCCGTCGCACAGTAGTCTGAAAATCGAGCTCCATGCTCATAGAAACTTAGTCAGGAATTTAAAAAATAAAATAAAATGTAATGGTTTCCTTTACATCAAGGATGTATGGGATGGATGATATTAGTAGCTCCACACGCTCCCCCATAAAAAAATGTTTTTTTATGGTGGAAAACACTTAGAAGTATAAATTTAATTTAACTAAAGGACTGGTGCTCACACGAGTTATTGTACCATACACGGCGATCAAGATGACATCCAATTCATGCACCTTTGGGTGCCGCTTTGCGCGTAGCAAATTTTAGAAATATTGAATTTTTGATATGAGATTTTTCAAATCTTTGACGTTGGTTAAATGAAGTTTCCGATCTATTTACGTTTATAGCCTGCTATAAGATATATTTATTTATTGTATAACTGTGTACGCCAGCACGTCAACCTACCCGAAACAGTATAATTTTCCCAATCAACTCTGAACCTTATGCTGTAGTGATAAAGTTGAAAATCTTAAAGAAATTTGACAGTTTGTAGTAGGTTGATGTGCTGGCGTCTGTACATCAGTTCTTATTCTAAACGTTAAAAAAAATAGGCTCAACAGTCTAATCAGTTCGGATATGCAATAGGCAAGGCAAATAAATTTCAAATAAATTAATAGATTACAAACAAATTCAAATAAATCACATACGTACGAACATTATTTTTTCTCAAAACACGGATTTTAAAATACATTATCAATTAACAGATTTTTTATTTTGTTTTAAACATATTTCCATTTAATTGCTTAATAGCTGGCGGTAACTGGTTGTATACACGAATAGCAGTTACATAGGTACTATTATAATAAATCCTAATATTAATAACAGGTAAATGAATGCCATATTTATATTGCTTGGGAATGTTTCTCTTAGAATCAGATTTGAAATTAAAATATTGCATATTATTTTTAACAACTAAACATAATTCGAGTAAGTACTTATATAAATGCCAGTCAGTGTTAGGAAACCCTCCGTTCTGAAAACTTCTCTTAACATTTTTTCTGGAGAATAAATGTGGACTGCACGTTCATCGAGTTTCCCCAGTATATTCCCCATAAGTAGCAGTGGATAGACATTACCAAAATAGGCATTTCTAGTAACACTGGTATTTGTAATTTTTGCCAGGGTTGACAATGCGTAGCAAGCACTGGATATGTTTTTTATTAATCTTTTCAATATGTGCCTTACAGTTTAAATGTTGATCTATTGTAATTCCTAAGAAGTTTGTATCCTTTAACTTCTTCAATCGCTAATTACTTTTATGATGAAAACTAGCTTTTGCCTTCGGCTTAGCCCGCGTGGATGTCGGAAAATATCCCACGGATACGTACTACCGGGATTACATACCTAATAGCCGAGGAAAGGTCATTGACTCCTACCGCTGCGCCCGCGTAACAAAATAATTATGGTTGACGACCAACAATAATTATTTTGTTACGCGTAATCTAAATCTGTGATATCATCTTTAAAGTAATAATTTTAATGATATTTTAGAGGCATGAGGAACAGGGTGTAAAGTTCACTCATCCACCATAGAAAAGGGAGGATCCTCCGACCAGACGGGTGTTGTGTCTGCCGATGCCAGGCCGACTGCCCGACTGTTGATGTCGGATAGTCTTATATATGTCGTTCGCGCGGTAAACTCTAATTGCGCGATGCAGGATTTGTGTGACGTCATGTCTTTGTCATGCCCAATTTAAATAACATATTTTATCGGATAAGGATAAATATAATTCCAGTCAAAATATAGCGCAAATAAAATATAGCGTAATATATATATATAATATAGCTTCGGAAATAACAATGAAATGATTAACAAATTTTGAAAGATAAAAATGGTTATTGTGGGCCATCCTTATTCCTGACTTTAAAGTTTCTAGAGTATGGAGCTCGATTTTCAGACCAATGTGCGCCCTAAGCTCAGTAACTTGTTTGTTGCAGTATGGAGTTTCATAGATAGTATCCTGAACGACTCGAGTTGAGGTGATGCTGATCCCGTCACACATAACAAAGCTCAAATTCAATTGCAACCACTTTTTTTTTGGATGTTTTATTAAAAATGATCACCCATCTAACATAATAAAATATTTACACTTTTGTCATCGACTCGAAAACAAGAAGATCACTCAAAAATCAACTGAGGGGTTCTACACACTGGGCACGCCACTATTGCGGCGATAAGTCCCCTCTTTGAGGAGTGGCTGGAGAGGCGCCACGGCGTCATCACCTTCCGCCTGACGCAGGTCCTCACCGGACACGGCTGTTTCGGGAGGTACCTGTTTCGGATAAGGCGGGAGGAAACGCCCGGGTGTCATCACTGTGTGGATCGCCCGGAGGACACGGTGGAGCATACGGTGGAGGTCTGCCCGGCTTGGGAAGACCACCGCCGTGTCCTCGTGGAGGCGATCGGTTGCGGGGATCTCTCGCGTCCGGCCCTGGGCCAGGCCATGGTACGGAGCGAGAGGGCATGGGAGGCCGTCAACTCCTTCTGCGAAGCAGTAATGCTCGCGAAGGAGGAGGCGGAATGCGTGAGGGAGAGGCAAAATTCGCGCTCTCACGCCCCTAGCCGCCGCAGGTGAGACGCTATGTCAATCCCTACCACAGATCATATAGAATTGTCGCCATTGAACGTTTCGTTTTATCTACGGTTAAGTTGTCATACGTTCTGTACCATTTTATTTCATATTTATTTACGTAAATAATTATATTTTCAATAGCTTTCATGCACACATATATTTAACAGTTTATATTTAAATTACAGCGCTATTTTCATTACGAGCTATTAAAATTATAATGTTTAGTGTTTACCGTCTTTTGCCGGCTTGTGGAACGAAACGTAAGACAGACGCAAAAAAATAGGTTAGGTTCAACTTATGTCAAAGAACCGAATTGATTGACCCCGACTCCACCTGGTACGAGTCTGTCCTACCCCTAGTGTTTTTATAGAGCCGGAGGCACGTAGGGAGAGCAGCCTCCGCCTGCTGTAACAAACCGTAGGCATCGGACGAGCGAGGATGGATGCCTGCGGTTTGTTACGCAAGGGCGTAGAGGCTGCTCTTCCCGAAGTGCCGGAGAAGTTGCAGTTTCAAAATAGATACAGAAATCCCTCTGAATCAGTGTCCCTCCTTTTTTTTTTGATGAAGTGGGTTCCTAAATTCGTGGGACGTCAATGGAAATTCGTACCAAAAAGGAACTCAATTTGTCTTATTAGGACAGCTTGCAAAAAATATACCAACCTTTAAATTTATATGGTGACTTTCCCAAATCTTTTCTATCATAGTGCACATGAATAGTCAAATCTAAGCATGTTTCATATATCTTATACCGCACAATGAAAGTTCCATCTTTCCTATCTAATTTGTTAACCCAGACACGACAATGTTTGCTCGTACTAGATTTACCATCTATTTCAACAACCAATTTTTTATTTATATCTGGAGTATACCTGTAAAACAAAAATTTATTTAATAATATAGTAGTTATGAGGCATTTTCATTCTAAGAACTTCCTTTTAAGGTTATTAAAAAAACCGGCCAAGTGGGTGGACTACGCACAGTGCAGGGTTCCGTAGTTGGGATGAATATTTAGCTACCTATGTATGCACATTATTTATTTTATCAACTGCAATAATAAGTTATATTTTACAGTATTTTTAGAAAAATCTATGAATAACAAAGTTATTTAATAGGACACTGATAGGAATCGAACATAAGAAAGGACTCCACGCTCAGCTCAGCATTTGCCTTTGCGACCATTTAAAAACCAATCAACAATAATAAAACAAATTAATCAATCATCTGGATCTGACATAATTTTGTGAGGTTTTTTTAAGTAGGTATGGCACATTTGACTGTAGGTATCCACTACTGGAAATCCTACTCATAATACCAATTTTGATCCATTATGAATAGAATGATAATGTGCATACTTATGGCATAAACTGTAAATTTACTCACGATTTGGCACTAATATGTGTAAAGTTGATAAAAAAGTATCTTGCCGGCATTATTATTTCTACTGGTTTGAGTCCTGGGCCTATTATAATTACATCATCGCTCTGCGATTGTGTTAGAACACATAAAAATAATAAATATAACATTTTTTTCAGATACATTTTGATTTTACAAAACAAACATAACCTTACTCCACTCAACAAAACAAACAAAGAAGAGAAGAATGCTGTGGAAGAATTATGAATGTTTCGTTTGTTTAAATGTCACAGACTACATAGAAATACTATACTACGATCTCCTTTGAGTATATATGTTCTGTGACTACGATTGTGCTGTGTATGCATTGACTTATATGTTTTTTAAGTCAATGTGTGTATGCAAAGATCTTTTAGCAAGTGGTCAAAATCCGAACAAACGCCGCTGTCACCTGCTGTCTTGTTTTTTCTAGGAGTGAGCGTTGCGGCGACGCACGGTGGATCGAAAATGGGCTGTAGAAGACATAGGATCTCGATTTCTTAAATGTTATTTTTTTTGCTGGAAATGACTTCTGCTGATCATTACTGTTCTATAAAATGTCATATGAAGTAAATGTGTGCACAAATGGAAGAGTTATAATTTTTATAAGAAAAAAATGTATGGAGCTAGTATGAAAAATCGAATTATCTCCTAAACGGCATGTTTAACCGTACCATCCTTGGAGGTGGTCATAGTGCTAATTATTTATAATTTTTTGGTTGCGGATTTGACGAAAAATTTAATGCCGTTTTTTTAAAAAAAATCGTCAAAATATTTTTATTTATTTTTACATGTAAAACGATCCCTTTTAGTGTCCAAGTTAAAAAGTTCGATATGTTATTAACCCAAATATTAAGAACACACAAAACAAGAAAAATTAAATAAAAAAATTGCTGTTTTTTGACACATTTTTATTAATTTAAATAAAAAAAGATTACCAAACTCTTATTTAAGTAACATATAAAGTTATATTATACACAAAATAATTTAATTGAAGGAATTAATACTAAGCATTTGTAAAATAAAGTAAAAAAATAAAAAAAAAGACAAAATATCATTAAATATTACAAAAAAAAACCCAAACAGACTCAAATACAAATTTACAAATGTATAATTTTTTTACAAATTTTCCTTATCACTCTCGTTGTCAGACTCCAATTCTGAGTCAGCATCCAGATTGGATATGTCCAAAAACTCGAACTCAGTTTCCTGAAATTGAATTAAGTCGAGAGTTTCAGCAAAAAAGCTCTGCTTTTTCTTGGCATCTAACTTAGGCCTTTGTGCACTTAGCAAAGGATCCGAAGAAACAACAAGCATATTTAAAATGTCTTGATTGGAATCCTGCCTGCTTCTTTTCCGCGAATGATGTTCTCGAAACCTAAAATCTTTGTTTCGAGACTCTGAGGCTTCTTCCGAGAGAGTCCCAATCGGCACAATATTATTTTTCTCGATTATGTCAGCCCCATGGATTAATAATTTATGAACGGTTGACGACATGTAGTACCAGTCGTATAATAATACGTACTTTTCTGCTGTTTTGCGGGCATAATCTCTAAATTTTATTATATCGACCTGCTCTCCAGATGTAATTGCTTGTAAAATTACAGCAAATCTTTTGATGAGGTCTTCATCCAAACCGGTTATAGCTGCGGTTTTATTAGGAAACTCAAAGAATTTTCTTGCAGTATTCCCGTCATTGGTGGTTCCCGAGCCTTGTTTTACTATATCAATCAACAGATTGAGTTCATCTTTGAATTTATTTTGAATTATTTTCTTCCTTGTCTGTAGCATTTCTTTGTGCTCATCACTTCTCGCTGCCCACCGTTTGAAGTCGAGCCTGTATGCAATGTGTAACAGACATTCCATACAATTTATACGGGCGTGTAGGGATGACAAGCCTAATTCATAAAGGTCAGAACACACAATTTTTGATGTTACAGCATCTAAGCGGTTCATTTCTGTAGGCTTTGCTAAGCACAGGTAGCACGATGCATTTGATCTAGCTTCAGAAAGGTAAGTGCAAACTTTAGCGTCGATCATCGTCATCATTAGTTCATGAGTCACCCTATTATTATTATTGCACTCTGTGGGGATAAGGGCCTCAATTTCTTCATCCATTTGTTTTTTCAGCTCAAGGACAACTGCTTCACTCTCCTTTACAAAAGTAAACTGAACTGGACGACAATACAAAACTGAGCATGGTTTTGGGTTCGTCCATAAGATGTTGTCTCCATCTGTCAGTTTAAGTGGCACCAAGGAGGTCATAAAAATGCTCGAGTCATCTTCCTCACCCTCCATTTTCTGCTTGTATCGGCTTTGGTTAGAAGCACCATCAAATCCCCACTTGGATATCAGCTTCAACTGCTTGTTATGCTCTTCCTTAGAAAGGCTTTGAAGGATTCTTGTAACTGTGATATCAAGTAAAGCTTGAAGTGTAATCCTAGCCGATGAATCAGTAACTGTCACTGATTGCTTCGGAGGGTAGCAATCAAGCTTAGTTTGTTGCACTTTATAGTAAGATGGATAAATATCCTTAGCACCTTCCCGAATGGCAGCCTCTCGCAACGTAATATATTGCCACTTTGAGAGTTTTAGCGAAAGAAGCAATCCAAGCGCCTTTTCTGACGTAAATATGATTGTTTTCGCTGGTTTCTTAAGCGTTTCATTTAATTTAGCGGCTGCTTCAGGATTTTTCATCATGTATTCGATGACAGAGGCGATATCTCCATGCCCTTCTTCTTTTAAACGTGCTGCAGCTGCATATGCCAATTCACTGGAATCTTCGCCTGTGTGTTCATCAGATCTTCTCTTTTTTTGTTTACTTCCCAGATCTTCGAATGGTTTACGGGATCTTTTCGTCATTGTTCCAATGGACGTTGATGTCAACGGTTCTGGAGAGACTGAGGGCGCTCTTGGTATCTCATCAACACTTGGTTCTTGATTAACTAAAGTTTGCACAAAACTCGGCCAATCAATATTTGCTCCCAACCAATTCTCGTACTTTCTCCTGAAATTATCAAGGAATCGGTTGGATTTCTGCCACCTTTGTAAAGCGGCTCGCGTAAATCTCCGACAAAATTCTTTGAGAACAACACGATCTTCGTCAGACAGGCAATCGCCTATGCGGGATACAACTGCACTGAACAATACTTCATGATCAAATGAAGTACTCTCACTTCGTAGAAGAACAAACAAGTCTAAATTCGTGATTAAACTTTCCATTCTAAGATTTTATAGTCGCAGATTTAGTGTTAGCAGTTACACAGTTGTGAACAAACTAAATTATAAAACAAAACTTTAGCCCTTTTATTGCAAAACGCCAATAATTAGGTAACTACCCTCATTCGTTATCTTCTCATTAGCTAATGAAAATTTATAATTGTCACTAACTATTCTTAGAACTCATAGCACTGCTAATTAACAAATTAGCTTACTTATCAAGAAAAGTTGAATGTAATCCATAGTTGGCATTGTCGTGAGATATTGAAAATCATTAAATCACCTATAAAGACTCATTAGAAGACCTAATCAGTGTAGTTACTTAATCACTTCTTTTCGGACTCATTAGAAGAGTAAACAATTGGTAATTTGGTTGTATGAAAGGTTTTAAAACTCATGATGTGTTGATAAATATCTAGCTCAAACATAGTTGTCTACGTGTGGGTGTACTATAAACCTCTGCCAACTCCTTCGGAAATATAGGAGTGATGCTATTTTATGTTACGTGTAGTTAAAAGTCCGTGTTCTTCAACATAAACACTAAAATGAATAGTTTTATATGAAAAAACAAATAAAAATATTTTGACGATTTTTTAAAAAAAAACGGCATGAAATTTTTCGTCAAATCCGCAACCAAAAAATTATAAATAATTAGCACTATGACCACCTCCAAGGATGGTACGGTTAAACATGCCGTTTAGGAGATAATTCGATTTTTCATACTAGCTCCATACATTTTTTTCTTATAAAAATTATAACTCTTCCATTTGTGCACACATTTACTTCATATGACATTTTATAGAACAGTAATGATCAGCAGAAGTCATTTCCAGCAAAAAAAATAACATTTAAGAAATCGAGATCCTATGTCTTCTACAGCCCATTTTCGATCCACCGTGCGACGCCGCGACGAACCGTTTACAAAGACCGTTTTTTGTTCTGCGACGATGAAACTGTTTTACGTCCCGGGTTCAAACAGTCTTCGTTGCACAAACCAGTCCTCGAATTACTTGTGATAATAATAGTATTTGAAGAATTTAGAATCATATAAACTTGTTTTATTTGTTTGAAAAAACCGGACAAGGAGTGAGTAGGACTCGCTCCCTCAGGGTTCCGTCTCAAAGCTGTGCTTGCTCAGCTGCCCGAATTTCTAAATCCGGATAATATTTTTTAATCGATTGGAGAGTCCCGATTTGAATGAAATACAGACTAAACGTTACTTCAAGACACGGCCTATGAATTTTTGATCTCAGATTGAAGAAAAAACTTCACTTTGCAGTACATACTAATAACTATAAATTACCAATTTCTGGATTTTTCTCTTTACTTGACCTGGCTTCTCGCCAAACTTTATGTTGCTGGGCCGACGGGAAGTACCGTAAAACCGGCCATTATTGCCCATAGCGGATATCTTTGCCCGAACACTAAAACTAACTAAAATCTTGAATTGTAAATTTTATGGCTCCACTGCAGTTTAATCCGCGCGTGCGAAACTTCACAATTTTATAGCGGGTAGATAGATGTCTTCAACGGTCAAAAATTTGTTCGGGCCAAGATATCCGCTATGGGCAATGATGGCCGGTTTTACTGTAATAAAAGTAAAATAGGCTTTGGTTTATTTGCGAGTGTCAAAATATGCGGCATACATGACTTTTTTTTGTATTTTTTTTTTGACCTGTAAGTTTGATTTTCGTTACAAGATTCAAGGGACCGTATATCTCAAGTCTTTTATATCTATTTCAACTTGATGCCTCCACGCGTTCCTGAGAAAAAGGGTCTTGACAGACAACGAAGTCATCCTATGGGTTTAAATCTTTCATTTTGAGGTACGCAACCCTAAAATCTGACTGTCACCTTTTCATGCCGCAACGGCAGAACGGATTTAGTTGAATGGCATACGGATAGGCCATGACCTGGGTTAGGACATAGGATTCTCTGAAGTCCGGTAGTACGTCCCTGTGGGATATTTTCCGAAGTTTACGCGGGCAAAAGCTAGCTATATATATATTTTCTTTATTTTCTTAGCAATGCACACTTTCCAATTCATAAACATTGGCAGAATAGTCGACATTGGCTTTGCTTACCATAACAAAAAAACAATAAAATAGAAGAAACTTGTTTAATTTATAAAAATGGAAGTGTATAGAGTGCCGCTGGCGGCACTACCAATCTGCGGCATACTAGTAGCACTGCCTCGGCCCGGCTAAAGTGCCGTAAGCATTGCATTGTTGTCACTGTCACTTGATATTTTGTTTGATTTTTGAGGTTAGCTCGCCGCCTTTTGTATTGACTGATCGTATTTGTTTTAGATAATATATAATTTTATTGATAAAAGAATAAAAATTATAATATATTATGTTATTTAAGTACGAAAAATGAACGAGAATGAGCTGTTTTTTTGGGTAGAATAGACCATATTTTGTGTTTATTTGAAAACCATAAAGTGCGCAAAACCATAAGTGTCGAGAAAAAAATCGCCAGTTTCTTTCGGTATTGGTGTGATAGTGGGAGTACCTATTAAGCGTAGTCGACGAAGCCTGCTTCGCGGGCTCCTATTTCTGAGTGGTTTAAAAAAAAAAAACACGATGGGGATGGCGGGGTCTGTTTGCTCGCTTCGCGCGCTAACTAGACCCCGCCAACCCCCTCTAACCTAACCTGTCCGAGTCGGGATGCCCCAAGTCCCGAGCTCACTTCGCTCGCTCATTCATGCGTCCCAAGTTTTTCTACTATCAATAAATAACATTGCCTTTTGTACATACGATGAGTGAGAACTGTCAATGTCAAACAAATAACGTTATCGGTCCTGCGGCACCGACATTCGATTATGTTTCGTTACCAACGATCATAAAGTAAGTACAAATATAACTTAATTATTTTTTCATTTCATTAAATTTGCTACATAGGTATTTGAGTTAATTGCGGTAGTAGCTATTTTAAAATTAATTAAAGTTAAAAACTTACAATATTTGTACTAAAAACCATTTAGATACGCTGTCACTTTGTCTGAACGTCAAACGGAACAGCGTAGGATTGAAATTCGTCATCTGTGGCAAAATGTCAAATGTATTACGATGATTACTTAGAAAGTTTAAGTTTTTTTTTTTCTGGAAAACTTGACGTTTGCGAAGTGTGAAATATTGCAAAAGCGTTCCTCATGAAGACATCTAAACACTATAAAATTGTGAAGCTCCGCACGAGCGGATGCTAAGGTACAGTGGAGCCGGCTACTTTCACGGGCGTAGAAGATAAGTTGTTACTGGCACTCGACCTACTAGGAAAATACCACATTAGCAGTATAGCAATGCTCTCCAGCTGAAGCCTTCCAAGGCAGAATCTTGCGCATTCTATCTTGTAGAATATGAATTGTTACCGATAAAGGTGTAAAAAAGGCATTTGGAAAGTCTCCAAACTCCAAATACTTTTGTAAAATCTACAACTAAATATTCGGTGTTACGATATGAAATATTGCATTTCATAATCAATATTTTAGTTCACACCAAATCAGCGAAATATTTGACAGCTATTTGAGACGTTGCCCATTTTTTGTATAAACACAGTATACACTGATAATGCGGCTTGGGAGTGGGCTACTCGCTGCGCAGTACCCCACCCTCACCCCCGCTGACCCGTGGATTCGTTACTATGTTGTGCACCTACTCGTCTCATGTTCCGAGCCCCAAAAAAATTTAAATCGGGGTGTACATACTAATTCCATAGGTGATCGCAACATACACAGACCCGCTAGGATAATAGTAGTAATAATTTCATAGTAATAGTTCTGTGATATATATGCCGCTTTCCGAGTTACAACATAATCGCTCACAGCGCTGTCATTGATTTATTGGCGTTCCGAGTAAGTTATCACGGTAATGACAGCTGCGGGCGGTCAACAATTCGGAACGCTCGTAAATGCGCTCACTGTACTCGCTCAACGTCAAAACTTGCATAATATTTCTTTGTAACCACACATTTCTTCATCTTCTTTGTTTAGGTTGCGAACGGTAGCAAGTAGCACAATTTCGGAAATGCCATGTTAGTTTGAAGATATTATGATGCGAGTCAAAACAAAACAGCGCAACTGTCATTTTTGACAGCGCTTACGGTGATATTAGTAAAAGGCATGGTCGGCAAATCGGCAAAGAAATATGATATGCAATTTTGACGTTGAGCGAGTACTGTCAGCGCATTCACGAGCGTTCCGAATTGTTGACAGCCCTCAGCTGTCATACTCGTGATATCTTAATCGGAACGCCAATTATCGATGTCAGCGCTGTGAGCGACAATATTCTAATTCGGAAAGCGGCCATAGTCCTCTAATTATTTATCTGTGGATCCAGTATGTGATC
The DNA here is from genome assembly GCA_963853775.1 of Xanthia togata. Classification (NCBI taxonomy): domain Eukaryota; kingdom Metazoa; phylum Arthropoda; class Insecta; order Lepidoptera; family Noctuidae; genus Xanthia; species Xanthia togata. The sequence goes on along the minus strand of OY970798.1, from coordinate 18,883,578 downwards.
CAGTATTATAAGTGCTCTGTGCTGTGGATGAATATTTAACCTTGCTTGAGTTTATTTTGAGTTGTCTAACGTGAGGTTTCCTAAATTACGACAAGTTATATTGTTTCACGAGCTGAAACATAAATTTTATTATATTCACATGTACAAATATTAATTATGGCTTCTGGAAACTTAAACCTTTTACGCAATACTTTAAGCAAATTGAGGTTATAAAATAATACTTTTCAATAATATTCATGTTTTAAGACCCAAGTAACGAACATCTTTCATTATTTTATTCCAGGATTGATCATATCTTTACTCGGTCTTTCCAAAAACCTAGATTTCGACCTCCGTATTGGTATGCACCTAAAGAAAGGGTGGTATGTATATACATGTTTGAATATTGATTTATTTATTGAGGTTCTCTTATAACTTTTGATCTCGTAACTAAACCACACCCACCACCTACCACCCACTGACCAAAAATATTTTTTACTGCCTCTGTGGTCTAGTGGTTATATCACCTGTCTTAGACCCAGAGGTCCTGGTTTCGATTCCCAGTGGCGGCAAAATTTTCTGCTTGGTTTGGTTAGTGGTAGGGCTTGTTCCGAGTCCGCCTGGCTAGCTACCACCATACTATCTAAGTCTGTCGCCATAATAACAATGTCAGTAACATTGTTGTGTTTTGGTAGTTAGAGGTAAGATAGCCAGTTCTTCTGTGGTTGAGGATTCCAGGTGAAGCTCGCTTCCACCTGTGGCCTGATCATCACTTTCCATCAGGTGAGATGCAGGCCAAAAGTTAATGTTATGGAAAAAAAAAAATGGTTTGTCTACTCTTTCAGTCTCTATTCATGATTCTGAACATTAATTTTTTTTTAGGTATCAGAGGAATTCATTACTCAAGAAAATAAATTATTTATTGAAGAGGTAATGCAGGATAAACTGCTACGTCAAACCTCGTCACACTCACCTCTGGAAAATATTGACTTAAACAAAGCTGCTGAGTGGAACCCACAAACCCGCAGAGTAGGGCTTATAGCTCGTAAAATAGGCAATTATCCTCTTTGGTCCAAAGATGGAAAGAAAATGCAGACTACATTATTACAGGTACAATGCAACATACCTTTTTTATGAATAAGACATTTGCAGGGTCCTTAAAAGAAATTCAAGTTATTATGTAATATGAGTTAATGTTATTTATTTTATGTAATAAAAAAGTTTTTGTGTATTTATTTAAGGTCGTGGACAACCATGTTATAAAATATATCCCTCCAGAAGAATTTAGCCCAATGAAAATTTCAGGGAATATGTGGAAAGAAAAAAAAAAATTGGGATGTATGTTAGTTGGGTCAGAGACCATAGATCCTAGCACTGTCACAAAAGAATACTGCGGTTTATTCAATAATGCTGGCATGCTGCCTAAGAGGCACTTATGCAGATTTATGGTATCACCAGAATCGTATATACCACCTGGAACACCATTGCTTGCAACTCACTTTAGAGTTGGCAACTACATTGATGTACGAGCAAAGACGTAAGTGAAATGGAAATTATGTACTTAAAGGGAGTTTTTTTTAAGCCCTTCTGTGTAGATTCTGAGTATATAATAATAGAGAAAATCTACCAAAAAATAATAAACCATGGGCCTAAGGAACATTGGCCAATAAAGTATGGAGCTTGTTCTAAATCTCTACCAGTAACGGCAGTAACTAGACCTATGCCACTGAATAGTCTTAATAGTAAATGAGGAGTAACATTTACTACAGATGACAGTGGGATTACAAGTGTGATTTTATGTTATGTAACATTTACTAAGACACCCATAAAAAAAAACCTGTCAGTAATAAGTTTTTCAATAATTTTTGCCCAAACAGCTTGATTGATTAAAAAAAAACAATTTGTTTATCATATTATTCATTGATCTTGACCCCATGAGTGACAGTGCTTGCAGTCGAATATGCAATGACTAAAATGTATAGTGATGGTGCCCTAAATCATCCTGTATAAAACTGATTTAACTCAGCTCGGGCTGCATGACACAATATTTCGTTTAAGTTAGTTTCTACTAAATGAATAAAGTCTCGTTACTTGCCGCCGAGAAGCAGAAATAATTTTGTTTTTACCCGACTACGGTGAAGCAAAAAGGAGGGTTATGATTTTGACCCGTATGTACGTATAATGTATGTATGTTCATCTGTTCCCTCATAACTTCGAATTTACTCATCATAATTTGACAAATCAGGTAGGTATCGCTGGTAGCGCCCTGATCATCCGCTGGTTATAGGGTATGAGACGTCAATTTAAATTGAATGGGCTTAATTAGCAAATTTCAAAAATATATATATTACCAGCTTTTGCCCGCAGATTGGTCCGCGTGGATGTCGCAAAATATCCCACGGGAACGTACCATCGGGATTATATACCTAATAGCCGAGGAAAAGTTCATTGACTCCTGCGCCGTAGCCGTCAACCATAATTATTTTGTTATGCGTAATTTTGAACTGTGATATCTTTTAAACTGTTCATTTAAGTGACATGATTTCAAGGCATGTAATAATCTACATTAAATGCCCAATTTAAATAACATATTTCATTGGCTATGATTAATATAATAGCTAATATAGCTATATACATAGTACCTATTCAAAATAGCTGCGGAAATAACAATTATTTTACATTTTTATTAAATTCTGAAAGATATTATTGGTTACTGTGAGTCATCCTTAGAAGATAGAAATATATGCAATCGCGGACTTTTTTGTTGAACTTTTTAAGATGTGAAATCTTTTCGTAGATCCTCTCTCCCTCCCGTTGAAGATCCTGATAGTCCTCTTCCTCTCGTAACTCCAGACGAAGTGCATGACATCATCAAAGGTCTGAAAATCCGCAAAGCCCCCGGCTCTGATGGAATCACCAATAGGGTGATCCAGCTATTCCCTGCCCACCTGATAATGCTATTGGTCACCATCTTCAATGGTGCCCTAAGCAATAACATCTTTCCCCAAGCATGGATAGAAGCCACGGCCTCCCCCCGTCCTTTACGCGCAGGAGTCCCTCAAGGCTCTGTGCTCTCCCCCCCTAATCTTCACGCTTTTCACCAGCGATATCCCAAAGAGTAAAAGGGCGCAGTTGGCTCTGTTCGCAGACGATACGGCCATCTACTACAAGGGTACCAGCTCTGACTCGATAGCCCGCACTCTCCAGACCTCAGTCAACATGCTCGGCGCCTGGTTTAGAAAGTGGAGGATCGAAGTCAACCCGGATAAAAGCCAAGCGGTTCTCTTTATGAAACCGCGTAAAAGGTTCAAACCCCCCCGACCCATCACCATGTTCGGCAAGCCTATCCCCTGGGAGAAGCGAGCCAAATACCTAGGTGTCGTCCTAGATCAGCATCTCACCTTTAGCGATCACATAAAGCAGGCCCGCTCGCGAGCCGCTTTCGTTCTCGGTAGACTCCACTCTGTCCTGAATGCACGTAGCAAAATGTCACTAAAGTGCAAATTGCGTACGTACACGGCGTGCGTTCGTCCCATCATGACCTATGCGGGAGCCATATTTGCACACGCAAAACCCCGCCATATTCATAGGATGCAAACGCTCCAAAATAGATTCCTCCGTAAAATCACCGGTGCCCCCTGGTACGTTAGGAACGAGATCCTCCATCTCGACCTAAAGATCCCCACAATCCACCAATTTCTCAAACGCAATTCCAAGCGTTTCTTTGAGTCCGCCGCCAAACACCGCAATTTAACCCTCTGGTTGTCGAGGCCGCCAATTATGTCACTAGTAGAATCAGTCAGATCCGCCGCCCGAGGCAAATCCTTACCGACCCAGACGACCCCATAACCCTCCTCCAGGAGAGCAATAGGGCCACAAGTACAGTGCACAAACACAGACACCGACCCGCATTCCGACCTCGCCGCCGAGGTCCTCCGCGATCGCGACCCGCCCGAGTAAATAATACTCCCCACCGACCCTTGCTCGCAGAAACGCCAGCCCGCGTTATGCTGAGAAATGTAGACGTAAATTCCCCGATTAATAATAATGAATCATCTTTGATCCAGCCTGTCCCTGTTTTTTTTTTTTTTTTTTTTTTGTCAGGGTCATCTCGTAGCTCACCTCTGAGGTGATGACTACTTAACCGGTCAATCCTGCGGCTGCCTTAAGCTACTAACTCAAAGCCTCCAGCCAGGGGCAAAACTATTCTAATTAAAACTAGGCGAACGCTCGCTAAGGGCACCCCCTGTGGGGTACGGACCTCGGCTTTAATAACGTTTATGAATTACGTTTAAGCAGAGTAGTGGGATGGTCCAAATTATTAGTTCGGTCGGGAACACAAATTTAATACGAGTTATTTTTACACACAGATATATTTTATATAGGTAATTGTTTTTTACACATGACAAGTCAAGCACTTGTTTTTTCTTCACATCAGACACTGACATTTTTAGTCTTTGAATATTATGTAGTTAGGTAGGTATACAAACTCCTACACTTTCCCTTATTCAACAGATCTAAGACCCATTGCATGATTAAGAGATGCAACACTCGAACGTGGCAGTGCCTTTGTAAGAATGTCAGCCACTTGATTTGCTGTACAAATTCTTATAACTTCTATAGCACCTTCAGCCACTAGTTCTCTCACATAGAAGTGACGAATGCGTATGTGCTTTGTCCTCTTGTGAAATTCCGGGTTGTGGGCAAGTCGAACTGCTGCTTCATTGTCCACACTGAGTGTCGGTGTATGCGTAAGCTTAGTAAGGTCTTGCAGAATTCTCGTTAGCCAAACAAGTTCTCTAGCTGCTTCACTAGCTGCTACAAGCTCAGCTTCAGTCGTAGAGATAGCGACAGACACTTGTCGCTGACTCAGCCATAAAATAATTCCACCAGAATAACGACAGACCACTCCTGTAGTAGATCGTCCGGTATCTCGATCTCCACCATGATCTGCATCGCTAAAACCTTCTAGCACGCCTGGTAAATGATGCGCTTTATACTCAATTCCATAAGAGCTAGTGCCCTTAATGTAGCGCATAATGCGTTTTACTCGAAGCCAATCTTCCTTGGACGGTGATTCCAGTTTTCGAGATGCAACTCCTACAGCGTAGGAAATGTCCGGACGTGTTCCGACCATGAGATACGCGAGAGCGCCAACAGCTTCACGGTATGGAAAGTCTTCCACTTCTGTAGCTTCAGCTTTCCCTGATTGTGAAGGTTCCTTCTCTATAGGTGTAGCTACAGGGTTACAGTTAGCCATCCCGAAACGGTCCAAAATTCTTTTTGCGTAGGCTTCCTGATTGATGAAAACAGAGCCATCTTCTTTTCTAGTTAATTGAAGACCTAGGTAATGAGACGCACGTTTCGTTGTAATCCGTAGTCTTTCCTTAAGATCATTCAAAAAAGAATTAGCCAAAGCTTCATCCGTGGCAGCTACCAATCCATCATCTACATATAATGTAATGAGTAGCTTCTTGCCAATCACATGCTTAGTGTATAGACAACAGTCAGCTTCACACTGCTTGAAGTCCATGTCTAATAATATTTCTTGGAAACAGGCGTTCCAGCACCTTGGAGCTTGCTTCAATCCATATAGGCTTCGATTCAGCTTCAAAACATTAGCTTCACTATCGGCATAACCTTCTGGTGGTTGTACATAAATTTCCTCCTTCAGGGTTCCATTGAGGAACGCAGTACAAACATCAAACTGCACTAGGTGAAGGTTTTCCTGTGCGCTGACACTCAACAGAGCTCTGATTGTTGCAAGGCGGGCAACAGGACTAAACGTCTGGTCATAATCCTGTCCCTTTCTCTGCTTATAGCCTTTGACGACAAGACGAGCTTTGTACTTGTCGACAGATCCATCAGGATTCCTTTTAATTCGTAGAACCCATTTGCAGGGAAGAGCTTTCTTACCTTTAGGCAAATTACAGGGCGTCCAAACATTGAGGTCCTTTAGAGATTTTAATTCACTGTGCATAGCCTTTTGCCACTCTATACAATCGTCTCGCTTCATTGCATCCGCGAAGTTTGACGGATAAGCTTCTGTGACACATACGTAGTCATCAAATCTTTTTGGACGTCTCAGTTGATCACGGTCACGGAGATTGTATCGCGGCAGCGACTCTTCTACAGCGTCATGAAATTCCTCGAAATTGTGATCATCGTGATCTTCTTGAAGCTCATGTTCATGGACAAAGTCTTCCACTTGGACGTCTTCCAGGTTTTCTCCCTCAAGACTTTGTTCTTGATTAATGGAAGCTAAAGGCTCTTCTGTAACATGGTCTCCCTCGTGCTGAATTGTTTCTTGATGTATATCTAACGAAACCGGTGCCTCACTGTCGTTCGTGCTGTTAATCGGCAGCTTATAGGAATATTCCCTCGAACTAGAAACATTTTCTTCATGTTCGTTGATGGGGAGTGGTTGTTCGTTAAAGATAACATCTCGCGAACGCACTAGCATGTTTTTCTTTCCATCCGTTATCCATATACGGTAGCAATCTTCGTCATATCCGATGAGTCGGCCTTTGATTGCTTTCTTATCTAATTTCTTCCGCTTTTGCTTTGGAATGTGGGCCTAAGCTGGACATCCTATAATTCGGAGGTGTTTTATTATAGGCTTTTTCCCACACCAAAGTTCGTACGGAGACTTATTGTGTATGCTGGTAGGACCCGTTCGGTTCAGGATGTATGCTGCAGTATTTATAAGTTCTGCCCACAGTTCTTGAGGCATTACTTCGTGTGCATACATCATGGATCTTGCAGTTTCAACCAACGTTCTGTTTTCTCGTTCGCTTACTCCATTTTGTTCCGGTGTGTACGGTGTGACGAGTCTTTGTTGAATTCCATTGGAGTCAAGTATACTTCGAATGGATTTATTATCAAATTCACCACCGTTGTCGCTAAGTAGACATTTTATGGTATGTCCGACTGTTTTAGCCTGAGCGAGCATCAAAGCGAGTTTATCCTTGACCTCAGATTTTCGGCGTAAAAAGTATACCATACGGTAACCTGTGAAATCATCTTTAAACAAAACGTAGTACTGATACTTTGCGTAACTCGGTTGAAATGGTCCGCATACGTCTGTATGTACGAGTTCTCCTGGTGCGGTAGCTCGAGTCCTCGTACCGAATTTAAGTCTATGTGCTTTCCCGTAAATGCAACCTTCGCATGTATCCTTATCAAGAGGAAGATCTAGTCCCAATACGTGTTTAATGGTTGCTTTTACATGCCTCTTATTTTGATGCGCAAGCCTCTCGTGATAGAGCTGCATCGTTTCAGTTGTTGCATAGACTTCGGGGGTGTTCATAGACATAGGTGGAATATTTATAACGTCAAGTCTGTATAAACCACCTTTATGCTGACGTTTTCCTATCAAGCTTGCTTCTCCATTGACAAAGACGGTGCATTCTTTTGTCGATGATGTGAACGTGCTTTTCGGAACTTTGTCGTGAAGTGCGAGAACTGAGAATAAATTCTTATTTATGGCTGGAACGTACCAGACGTCTGTCAGGGTAACACGTAATTGTTTCCCTTTCACGGTTGCTTCGAGTATTACGGAACCTTTACCACTAGCATGGATCGTGTTTCCATTGGCAGTTGTTACCGTACGGAACTCATCAAAACGCTCAAAATTCTGGAACAAATCAGCCCGATTGGTGACATGGCTCGTCGCGCCATTGTCTACAAACCAGCTCTCGGCGTCTCTTTCGATGTGAAAACTTCTGTGTTCTCTATAGACATTAGAATCATGTTAGCTGTTTTAGAAGTAGAAGGTGCTGTATTGCTACTCGTTGGAGGCTTGCCATCTCGGATCCACTTGTGACAGTTTTTAACTCGATGACCTTTAGCCTGACAGTAATTGCATTTTATTTTCTTATCCTTCTTCTTCTCTGTTGTAGAGGTGCTGGAATTTGTAAACAGGGCTTCTTGCTGTAATACGGCGTTATTACTCAGCAGTGCCCGTTCGAATGAGCATAAATGACTTGTTAGACTGTCGATGTTTCTGTTCGCTTTCGGGAGTAACAGCCAACTGCTTCTAAACGTAAAGAAAGATTCATCAAGCGTATCCAGGATTTTGCAAATGAGCATTAATTCTGGTAGCTCCTGGTTGTCGTCTTTCTTGAGTTCCTGATTCAGCTGTGTCCATATGTTCTTAAGTTTCGACATATGTGTGGCTATATCGTCAGCGGAGTCCTTTTTAAAACCAAAAAAGTTCATACACAGATTGTACGCCTTATCTTCATTAGTACCATCAAAAAGTCTATGTAATTCAAGCCATACCTCTCTGGCTTCAGCAAATCTCATGACTTTCCTAAGTGTCTCTTCGTGCATATTGGTCGTCAAAATAAGAAGGGCATTCGCGTCAGCTTTAACAAACAACGCTTTATCGGTGTTGTACGCGGTGACGGCGGCATCTCCAGCTCCGTTGGCTGGTGGTGTGGGTTTCTGGAACGTGCCCTCAACTACCTCTAGCGCCTTCGGTACGGTGCGTAGAAGGCATTTGGCTTTGTATTTCCATGTATCCCAATTCGACTTGCCCTCTAGTAGACCAATTTTCAATTTAAATGTTTCCGAATCCATCATGCAAGCGGGCCAATAACCTAATAACGTTTATGAATTACGTTTAAGCAGAGTAGTGGGATGGTCCAAATTATTAGTTCGGTCGGGAACACAAATTTAATTCGAGTTATTTTTACACACAGATATATTTTATATAGGTAATTGTTTTTTACACATGACAAGTCAAGCACTTGTTTTTTCTTCACAACAGACATTTTTAGTCTTTGAATATTATGTAGTTAGGTAGGTATACAAACTCCTACAGGCTTAGGGCGTCGCTGGGGGGAGGACAGCAAGTTGGGACAGGCTGGATCAAAGATGATTCATTCGTTAACAAAATTCGTTTCAAAACTCAAGCGTCACTTAAAACTCGTTTAAAGCCTTTTGATTGGTTGAAACTAGTTTTAAGTAATGCTTGAGTCTTGAGTGAGGTTCTGTAATACGGGCCTAATTGTAGCAAATTTAGCTTGCTTTCCAAAAAATGATTTAGTCGATTATTCTATCCGTCAGGCCATAAAAGGCGTAAAGTTATTCACAGACCATATTAGCCCTTATTTTTACAGTAATGAGATTTAAGGCGACATTTTCCTGGCCTGTGGGCCTTTGAAACGCTACCTCCGCCTCCCCCAAATGCAGAAAGACGTATTTATTTACGATTCACTGCCGATCATTTCGCAAAAAATCCATGCCACAGCATAAAATATTTGCAGTTGACCAACTGAACTAGTTTTTCTTAGGTTCGATTTTTTTCAATAAGTTTACATTTTATGGGACTTAGGTACGGTGTAGTGAACTAAAATGATTACTTAAAATGTCCTGTGTACCTAATGGGCGTTTTCACATTAACAGATAACGACACCAGCCCGATACCGATAATATGTCGGCAGCTATTACACCGACATCGATAATTATAATTATTATCGGCCCAATGATATTGGTAACCATCGCGACGCACCAAACAATGTGGTTGTTTGGTGCATCGCGATGGTTACCTACTAAGTATCGCCGTCTTGAATGTGAATGTGTTCAAGTGATAAAATGCCGCTACTCTCACCGCACTGTGTCTTCGCCGATAGATATCGTACCTATATCAGTGTCGGTCGCTGTCTGCGACGATATAGGTGACAATAGCAAGACAATGTAAAAGCGTTTGGTAGGCACTAAACGTATCCGATCACCAGACCTCCGATATCGTGTCGATGTCGGGTCGGTGTCGTTATCGGCTAATGTGCTGTGTTGTGACAGTCAATTCATTTTATTAATTAAAGAAACAACATTTTTACCTTTTGATATAGTGTTATGGGATAGTTCGTAGAACGTACACAGAAAAACATGAAGTTTAGGCCTCTTCTGTCATCTATGGTTTTAATATAAAGCAATATTTATGGTTAGGTGACTGTTAATGAGAAATCCCGTGTACAAACTGCACACGGGATTTTTTTAGTGATAGTTAGGTAGTCATGAATAATCTGTAAGAATCCATTAGTGTATCAGTGTTGTGCCATTAGGTATTATATGAAGGAACGCAGGCGTTTAATAATTCACTTAAAATGAAAAACTTCGCAAGGAATGGGAAATTTCTACTGAAGGCTGCGCGTTTACACCTCAGGAAGAGCTGCTTCTAACACGGACAACTCTGTCGCTTTCTCGCTAGTCCAGCCAGCCAGCCAGTCGCGTCACCAGTCCTAACTCTCTGTATATTTTAGTAGGCGAGACGAAAACTACAAACCTATTGTACTTACAGTGAAGATTTATAAAATATGCCTGTTATTTTAATATATTGTGGTATCTTACGACTGCCACGTGAATGAAGACGACGCGGACAGAAACTAGTTTCAGATAAACATGGTTTTGCGGTAGTAAGGTGAAAGTTTAAAATTGCAATGGTTCTACTGCGTATCTCAATGGTCCCGCAAAATGTAATTTTGATAGAAAATATCAAAGTCGTAATTTCGTTCGTTATAAAAGGAAATCATCTGCAAAATTGCATGCTTCTATACCCAGCGTGGTTTAGGTTGTGCATTGTATGTCAGTGAATTGAAGAATTTTATCAAGTAAATGAATTTAAGAAATAAAACCATACAAACTTTCATCTTTATTTATACGGGCTAAAAATGGTCGTACTGTTTCGCTTATAATGTGACCATATTTTTTTGTTTTCGATGTTTTCCACCACTCATGAAGATTCGTAAATATTGACAGCTCTATATGAAGTAATAATTGCCGTACTTTATTGCCAAGTGACGTACCTACTGCTACAGCTATAATTTATCGAATCTATTATTTTAGGACATCGACATTTTAGAACGACATTTTATCGTATACAGAAGTGTCGTATACGATATCGTAACCAGTGACTTTTTGTATTCAAAACTGAAAACAATCATTCAAGAAAAAAATGTGTTGCTGGCTCAGCTATTCGAAAAATATAATTATGATTTTTATCGTGTTCTATACATTTGATCATGTTAGTATAGCACTTTTGTTCGAAACAGCATTTTTTTTCTAATTTTAATTGTTCTTGACAGAGTGAAAGTTGTTTTAAATATTTTTTATACAACCTACAACCGGACCAATTGTATATTATATGTTTATTAATATAGAATATGATATTAGCAAAGACAGTTCGGTGGAGAGTAAATATAGTAACATGGATGAATCTGATAAAAAAACTTCTTCATATACGACGATAAAAAATTATATAAGACTCGCACTTGACTATAATTTTATCGATAATAATTTGTAATGTGTCTAACACTATTGTAAGATGACAATTAAACGTCATCTTATCGCATAGAAATAATCACACTTTCGAAAACAATATTATGAATTAAAACTATATTAAAATTACGAAATATTTTTTCTGAGTTGTCGCAATTTCATATCTAATGTGTTCTTCTTTTATTTGATTTTTTTTTAACAACTGCAGAGAGAGCGTATTTTTAATAATTTTGACACAGGTCCACCCTCGATGACGTCCCGCAGGACTCTGAGCGCGAGCCGATTTAGCCCGATTTACTATATTTGGGTTTATTTTAAGATTCTATTTGCAGTTACATTAAAATAAATCCATAATCCCCTAAAGTCTTTTATGGTGAACGTATAGACGAAATTTTATTGAAATTGCTTTAATTACAATCGAATAAAACCATTTTTTCTCATAAAAACTCTACATTTTGAGGAAACTTTGCGATTTTTTTGTATCGAGCCAAATTATGTCAATCGTGTTTTGGCCCCCATAATTCACTAAAAAATATCTTCAATTTTAATAATCATGAAAAAAAATAAGGCAACTTTGTAGTTTTTGAGGACAAAAATTGATTTTGCGTGCAGCCGAAATGCGTCAAAACCTCTTCTTTGGGACCCATTTCGCCTTACAGCGTATACCTGCGTGTCCGCAGTGGTGCGACGGGCTGGGAGATTCTAGATTTGCTGGTTCCCGCGGTTTTACGCTCGGTTATGACCGGTTAACACGTCAAGCTATCGTGTTGACGAATGATAATCATTATCATGATGATTATCATTATTTCAAGGAAGATTAAAATATATTTCAGAATGGATCGCGGTTTCCAAGGAGTAATGAAGCGTTGGGGATTTAAAGGAATGCCAGCATCCCATGGTGTCACCAAAACTCATAGAAGGCCAGGAAATATTGGCGCTGGAGGTGAAAAAGCACGAGTGTGGCCTGGTACTAAAATGCCTGGGCACATGGGAAACAGGTATGTACAGTTATATCGCAGGAAAATAAGAATTTAAATAGGTAGGAACAGTGATCAGTACCGATCAGTGAGGTTATTAATATGTCGAGCAATTTTCTAACATTCGATTCCCGTAGCACGACAACAACTTTTTTAAACTGTTATGGGGAATGCGTTAAGGTAGCCCGCGAAATCCAAATTACTTATGTTTTTTTTTTTGTAATTTAGACGTTAATGGCAGCACCCTAATTGCGTAACACACGATTAATATCAATTGTTTCATTTTGACAGTTCAACAACATTCATCGCGTTATTTAGGTACAGACGCCAGCACTCAACCTACTACAATCTGTCAAATTTCTTTAATTGATTTTCAACTTTAGCACTAAAGCATAAGGTTTAAAGTTGATTGGGAAAATTTGACAGTTTCGGGTAGGTTGACGTGCTGGCGTCTGTACCAAGTTGTTGAGCAGACAATTTTTTCGAATAGAAGCAATGGATTAAGTATCTATCAATTTCTTCAAAATGATTCAGATTATGATTTATCGTGTGTTAATTAGGTCGTCGCAATTAGGGTGCAGGTTTTATGTTAATCAAAATATGTATTTATTAAAAGAATTTGTATAAGTAATCTTCAATACTTTTTTGAACTTTGTATTCTCTTCATTCATTGAGTTTGTATGCATACGGTACAACGGGCTCAAAACATGATAAGTAGGATCCGAGATCTGAATTCAAATATAGGTACAGTCAACCGCATGTCGTTGTTTCAATGTAATAAGAGACCAGCTTAAACTGTTTTTTTTTACCACTGATGTGAGGCCGACGCGTTCTGGATGTGTAAGCGATGCGAAGTATCAGTGCCGGGAGCCCTACTGGAAGGCTCTCTTTAGTCGCATAAAATAAAATGAGCCCGTTATTTTAAATGTATGTTTCTTAGGAAATACATCGTTCGTTATAACAAGTAAAAAATTAAATAAAAGATTTATTAGTATAGGTACGCGTTGGTTTTAAAGTACAGACGCCAGCACATCAACCTACTACAATCTGTCAAATTTCAGGGGTGGTCAGATGAAAAACCATTTACACGGTTAGAAATCATTTATATTGACTAAATATATTTGAGAATCCTTTGGTCCCGGCTGAAATTCGTGTATCTGACAGTCGTTACATTTCGTCAGAAGCCCGAAAGTCTGACAACCAGTCTTATCAAGGGGTATCGTTACCCAGCAGGTAACTGGGTGGAGCGACGCGACGCGCCCAGTGCCTATAGGCAGTCGCTCCATGTAAAATATCGTTATTCAGCTGCATCCGGATAGACTGGAAACCGACCCCACCATAGCTGGGCTAGGCAGATGAAACACACGATTAGTTTAACCATCGTGACTTTTTAGGGTTCCGTATCAAAATAGTCTTATAGGAATACTTATAGTGTTACTTCGTGTCGTTAGGCACGTCAAGGTACGTAGGTACGTGCACAAGTCCGACTCGCTCATTGTCCGTTATTTTCAAATCATCATGATTTGTCGACAGTCAAGTAAATAATAGGACACTAAACAGCGAACGTAAATGAGCTCTTACAAAAAAAAATACGTTTTGTCAAATTTAAAAATATAACTAGATTTTTTAATTACTTTTCTTAATTTTTGTATTTATTATTGTTTCACGTCCCGTTCGCTAATTACTTGAAAATACCCCCAGATATCATCGAACGTTAAAATGATTTGTCGAGCATTTATACTGAAAGTGGGCAACGTCGCAAATAGCTATATTTGGTATACTTAAATAAGAAATATGGCTAACTAGTGAACTAGAATATTAATAATGAATTGCAACTTATTATAACACTTAATTTGATGTTGTACCTAAACGTTTTAGGTGTAAAAAAGGCATTTGGAAAGTTTCCAAATTCTTTTTTACATCTAAAACTTGTAAATAAATATTAATTGAATGCATTTCATAATTATTATTTTAGATCGCTAGTTCGTTAGCCATTTCTTATTTCCATACAGTAATATGGCCAAATTAATTAAAACGGCGAAATATTTGAGTTATTTGCGACGTTGCCCACTTTCTGTATAAACGCTCTTAATATTGAATATTTATTTTTAGATGGCGGATACTACGTGGCGTGAAAATTCTACGTATAAATACAAAGCACAATGTGATCTGGACATTAGGTGTAGCTATACCCGGCGAAACGGGTGCAATGTGCTATTTATTTGACACAGTGCTTCCATTGAAGAAACACACGACATCACCCGCTTTTCCTACCCAACCATTTATTGAGGATTTACCGTTGGAATATTATGACGATTCTATCCAACCTTTTGAGGAACAGTCTGTTTCTTTCGAAGAAAATTAAAATTTAATTATAAAGTAATTAATTTAACCATGAGAAAAGAAATAATACTATACTTACTTTCACAAATAGAAGCCAAATTGGGCGTATAATATGCCCTGCACGCTTAAGATGACCACAATAGAAACGAGTTTTGTCGACGGAAGAATAGACAAAATGACAGATAAATAATCACAATCTGTAATTTTGTCTATTCTTCCGTCGAAAACCCGTTTCTATCGTTGTCATGCTACGCGTGCAGAAGTTGTAGGTTAATATAGAGATTTTGATCGCGTTCGGAGCGTATGCTACGTTCAGCTAATAAATTACAATAATTCTGAATGGTTGAACGTACCTAAGTAACACGCTCCGGGACTTTTATAAATGTTAGGAAAATAAGTATAATTTATTTTTTATGGTCTGAAGTTCAATGCCAAGTGAACATTTCTACTCTGTTTGTGTTAGGTTTTTTGACAAAACCAACCAAGGATATTATAAAAATGAAATACATTTTGACGGAAATCTTTTTTTTATTGAATTCATCATTTTCTAAGTTTAATCTTAATTAAGAGAATCACTTACTTATACATACTTAAATTTGCAGCAGTGTTTATTATACATAACACTAATAAAATGTGGGAGGACGCATGCAGCAGTGACAAACTATCCATATCAACTTGACCAGTTCCCTTCACTCACGCACAAGGACCTTCGTTGCTCTCAAACAGATGAGCCAATTTAAATGTGGTACACACGATTACCTGCTTATTATATCGGGTTATACATTTCAAATATAATGCTCGGTAAAAAGTTACAAACACAGCGACTTTTATACGCCGGCGATTTTGACACTGATCACTAGCAACAAATCCGCTGTCAAGATCAGTGTGCGGACGTGAATTTTGAAATCGCTGGAGACTAAAGGCGTTGCGTGATGTGTACCTAGCATAAACTATTAAGTAGTCATGTGTAGATACCTAGCTTTCGTTTGAATGTTAGTTTAATCGAGATGGTTCATAACAAGTTGATATGATATAAATAACTTGACGATTTATCATCAGCTCATTTATCAGAATTTATTGGGACCATTTTTTATTGTTATCCTTATTATGTTAACAGTGGGACAAAGTGCATTGTTCACAATTCTGTCGATCACTTATTTCATTTTCGCTATAATATTTTATTAAATCCATCAAGCCCTAGGGGGCAAAAGTGAACTGAGTTTATGAGGTTGTCATTTTCCTTACCAAAATCAATGTGGGACGACAAAATTGTGAAAATTTAGCACGCTAAACGAGTACTAATTAACGAAAATAGACGATTTGTACATTTATCTTTCAGACCCGAATCTAAACGTCTTGTTACATAATTTATAATATTATTCCGCCGTTCTGACTATGGAACCCTATACTGCACGTCGTGCGGCGACTGTGGTTGAGTGTTCGCACTGAGCATGCTGCCGACGATAGATATTATGCATGTAATTTTAACGCATTTACTATTGCACTCGAAGAACGACAAATACAAAAAAAAAACCAAGAGAAGTATTTAGGAGCGTTTATACAGAAAGTGGGCAATGTTGCAAATATTTACCTGTTTTAATTAATTTGGCAATATTATTGTATGGAAATAAGAAATATGGCGAACTAGTGTTTGTATGTGTGCACGTACTCAAACAACGTCTGCCGGGTCAGCTAAGTAATTATAAAATAAGTAGGTAATACAAAATGTGTTCTTTACGATACACTATATATTTTTTATTTAATATGTCCATGTAGTTTCCTGCCCATTCTTCCTATAGGAACCCTCTTTCTTTAATTGGTTTATTTGAAATAAATGCTTTGAGTTTGAATATTTACATTCCTACTAGAGTGCAATAAATTAAAAATATTCTGCGACTCACCGTCACAGATTTTGAGACATTATAATAAAATCGCATAATTATTTTCATGATCTCAATCGTGATGGCAAAGGTTATTTATTATATATCGGATAGATACGCTTAAAGATTTTCGGAAATGATTTCCGGGGTATGGCATAGACACTACACACAAGCATAACGCGTTGAGAAGGGAAGACTCCCGAGATACTGCGTTCCTTCTTGAACCGCATGACAAGACTGTAACGCGCAACTTCTTAAAAATGTAGTAGAGTCGCGTAGTGCTCGCGCTTGGTGCAAGATAAATACAATCTACGGCAATTCCGATTGTCTAGACAATCAGAATTGCCGTATACCGTGACTATTTCTAGATTTACAGATAAAGGCCTATCAGTACAGAACTGTTTATCATTTAAAATCCCTTGTTAAAATCAGTAGTAAGACAGCTTTACCATTGTTACGGACACGGTAAGGGACACCGCAGACTAAAAACAATGGGATGCCAGTTTCGCAAATAATTTTTTTGCGCTCATTTAGTCACATGGGAACCGTGAGGCTGTAAACCAAACTTAGGTAAGTCTTCTATCGCAAAAAATATTTTATTTCATAAAAAATTATGCCTCTATGCCAAGTAGGGATTATATTTATTTTTAAATAAAATATGTTGAATTATTTTTAGGAAATATTCTCGTATAACCGTAGCCTTATCTTTTACTGTTGAGTAGGCGGTTGGAACCCATATCCCGGATAAGGTTGTGGAGCACCGGGAGGAGGGGCTCCAGGAGTTGGTGCACGAGCATATGGATACGGAGACGGAGGATATTGAGCAGGGGGATATCCTTGCTGATAAGCATGTGGGGGATAACCACCTCCTGCTGGAGGATAGTTTTGCGGATTTTGTGGGTATGACGCTTGTGGAGGTGGCGCTGTAGACCCAGATGGCGCAGGGCTTCCAGGTTGAGATGATGTGTTAGAGTAAGGAGGCTGAGTCGCTGGAGGGTAAGGTGACGCCTGTCCAGGAGGGGGATATTGTTGGCCGGGTGGGCCACTCGATGATGGTGCCCCAGACGCTACGGAAGTAGGAGGTGCATTATTTCCATGGGAACTAGAATTATATGTTGGAGATTGCGCAGATGGAGATCCATAACCTGAAGTGGGCGGATTTTGCGATGAATAACCAGTAGGCGGAGGTTGAGGAGAACGATTTGGCTGTGATGTGGGAGTCGTACTATAAGCTGATGTAGGTGTTGTATTCGGGAAAGGTTGGGATTGGTAGGGTTGAGGTTGCGATCCAGTAGAATTGTTATAAGTACTAACCCCAACATTAGAGTAATTTGAGCCAGTTTGCGATGGTGGATAAGCTGAATTCCCAGTATAAGCGGGTTGCGTTGCTCCACGTACGGGATAAGGGGTTCCAGCAGCAGCAGGACTACCAGGAGGCGGGGCGTAGGGCTGTTGTGCCGACGATGGAGGATAACCTGGGCCTGGATGTGTTGATGGTGGATAGTTACTAGGTGAAGTTGTTATAGGGGGACCATAGTTTGAATTTGGAGGGTAACCTTGTGGTTGTTGAGGAGGGTTAGGAGGCCCGTATCCTTGACTAGGTGGTCCGTACCCTGGTTGTGGAGGGTAAACACCTGGTGCACCTTGGTACTGTCCTTGATACTGATTCTGTGGGTATGGTCGTTGGCCATAAGATTGTGTTGGTCTTGTTGGTGTTGTCGAGACCCCAGGCGGCCTGTAAGATGGTTGAGCACCCCCAGAAACCTCACCACCACTTGGAGATGGTGAATTGATAGGAGGTGCTTGCGAGTTTCCAGCAGCTAGCTGATGAGGAGGCTGTAAAAAGAAATTTTATTTTAGTGTTAACAAATTAATATTGGCATCAGATAGGTATAAAAAACGATTCTATAAACGTTCTCAATTCTGAGACACAGGCCTTCTTTTCAGGTGAGTAGGCCGTTATCCAACACGCACGTCCAGTACAATTTTTGGATACCACATGCTTCCATTTTTTTGTAAAAATAACTTTTTAACTCCTCTTGCTCAAAAAGTCCGTCATTGTAGCGTACCCAAAACGGGGATAAAATAGCATATCTTCCAAAGGGAAAGTTTTTTTTTTAATTTTTTTCTGTTTCCTACGAGCCTACAAAACGAAAAAGGTCTTTATTCATATGTAGAATAATCATGAATAAGGAATCGACGTATTACTGTTTCACAAAAAAGAAGACAGTTTTATTTTTGAAAATGGAGCTAACAGCGGCCATCTCTTCGGTAGAATTGCGTTGCGGCTACAGAAGAAATTTAAAAAAAGGCACAGCGCGAAATCTTTGCATTGGTGACCGTAATATAATTTACAACAGTGAAAATTTCATCATCTAGTGAGAATGGAGGCCCTAATTTGCAGATAGAAGAGAAATGTTGCCGTTAAGGTCACAAAGCATTTATTAAAATAGTTACGAAAAGTTTATGAAATGGAGGACACAAAAAGGAGTGGATTCGCTTACAAAGGAGTTTTTCTTATTTTGATGAACTTGCCAAAAAATATCAAAGTTCAACGCTTTGGAGCACATATTCAATGTTACGAACAACTATACAGACAAGACATAATGCCAATATAAAGAAATATGTGAATTTGACGGCTTTTTTAAAAAAAATCTCCACCGGCTACAAAGCCAAGAAATCCAAAGTTTTCACGAGGAAATAATATCGAGAATATCGTAAATAAGGCACGAAATGAAAAATACTTGGCAACAAAGGTACCTACTTACATTTGTAAACGTTTTTCTATTATTTTCATCAAACTAAATTTATAGGTAAAATACAGTTTTAACACGCTTATTTTTTGTTTACAGTGTAGCGGTTACAACGAACTACGCATCAAAGACATGACCTCACACAAATCCTGCATCACGCAATTAGAGTTGACCGCGCGAACGACATATATAAGACTATCCGACCTCAACAGTCGGGCAGTCGGCCCGGCAGACACAACACCCGTCTGGTCGGAGGATCCTCCCTTTTCTATGGTGGATGAGTGAACTTTACACCCTGTTCCTCATGGCACTAAAACAGGTTGCTTTAATTTTTGGGATCAGCGGTGCTTGCAAATGGATAGAACTGGCTAACATAACAGTGGAAGATGTCGAAACTGATACCCGTCTTCAAGCCATAAATCTGCCCAATACAAAGAAATAAGGAGAGGAAATTCGTTGTAAGTGTGAGAATTTCTAAAAATTGTCAAAGCCTACTAAGATTTATGGCCGAGTGAAGTAGACTAGACTAGAGTTTTTTCTCAACTATCAAAACGGAAAATGCGCAAGGCAAGTTCTAGACAAAAAGATAGATAAAAAAACACTTTTTAAAATAAAAAACTACAATTTCTTCACGAACATCCATAAAACGCAGTATTTTACACTATATCCCAGAGTAAAATTATGTACAGTTTACTTTCTACACACAATTTTATTAAAAATATTTTTTTCTCAAAACTGTTATTGTGTGGGTTGGTTCCCTTTTGCATAATACGTCGAAATACAGTATTATGCCATTTTTAATATGTAAACAAGAACCAACCTGCTTGGTTCTACATAATTAACAAAAAAAAAAAAAAAACAAGGGACCATGTGGTATGGGTCTTTATGAAAAAAAAAAAACAATTTCAATGATTGTTTAGATTGTCGGGTTACCATGGGGCATGAATCTCGTTAGTTTATTGAACAACTGGTGTTATGTGGGTTGATAACTTTGTCATAGAAATGTTTTGTTCTGTCAAAATTGTCAGATCATTTTGATCTTTACAGGGACGATAGAAGGTGCATTTTGAAAGCTTTCTGTATACTTATCTCAATTTTGGCATGTGTGTGGATTGGTTCCTGTTTGCATAAGTAGGTCCACTTGAAAATTGCTACTTGTTTTTACTTATTTTATTGTTTTTACTTTCGGACATGCCCTTAACTTCTTTGACGGATTTACAGAGTAGAGTATCCAAACAAAAACATTACGCTTTTTCTTTTTAAACTGCCGCACATTAGTAATTTCTCCTACATTGTGGGTGCGTTTACAAACATTTAAACTCACATACACAAACAACCAGACCCGAAACTTGTAGGTCAACATATAAAGGCCAAAAGGGATCAAGCTAACATGAAACTAAGAGACATTCACTGGCTCGCAGGCAGACAGTCATCACTAAGCTTAAAAAATAAACTTTATCTACATTAAATCCTTAAACCTGTTTGGACATATAGTATAGAGCTCTGGGGATCGGCAAGCCACTAAAATGTTAATATAATACAGCACTTCCAAAATAAAGCACTATAAACCACCGCACCTTGGTTCACAAAAACCATTGAAGTACAAACAATCTGATTAAAGCTAGAGGGCTGATTGCAGATAGATGAAGAAAAAAGAAGAAATAAAAAATACCCGACCATCAATTTGGATTCCAATAAAGACATGGCACAATAGATCAAGTCCACCAGCTCATTAGTAAAATTCACAATACGTTTGAGGAAAAGAAATATTGTGCAACTGCATTCCTTGACATCTCTCAAGTGTTTGATAGAGTTTGGCATGAAGGTCTCTAGAAAATAAAAACAGCTTCCCAAGCAACATCTTCCTAATCTTGATGTCGTACTTGAGGGATAGGTATTTCTTTGCTTGATGCTTTTTCAAAACTATGCCCTATTACTGCTGGGGTTCCTCAGGGCAGTGTGCTTGGACGAATTATATATTTGATCCATACTGCTGACCTCCCAATATCAAATTTAGCGACTACAGGAACCTTTGCTGATGACACAGCCGTTCTGGTGTCCCATACGGATCATGAATTAGCATCAGCTGTGGTGCAGGCCTGTTTGGATGACATTGCCCTCTGGCTCAAAAAGTGGAGGGTAAAAGCCAATGAGACCTAATCAGTAAATGTCACTTTCACTAGTAGGAAGGATACCTACCCACCAGTGCAGTTAAATAGAATACTAGTGCCTCAAGCTGAACATGTCAAATACCTTGGTTTATAGCTCAACAGACATCTTACTTGGAAAAAACATTTTTTTACAAAATGGAAGTACTTGGACTGACACTAAGAAAGTTCTACTGGATGATTGGTTGAAAGTCACAATTACACCTGCAAAATATAACCCTTTTATACGAAGCTATAAAGCCTATATGGTCCTATGGCTTTCAGCTATGCATCACACTAACATAGAGATCAAACAGCGATTTCAGAACAAGCTTCTAAGAACAATCAAAAACACCTCATGGTTTGTACAAAATGAAGGTCTACACCATGATCTGAAATTACCAACAGTTATAGAGGAAATAAAAAGCTGTAGCAAGAATGAATAACTTTATTACATGAAAATGTAATAAAGAACGAATAAGTTGCCACCCAAATATCCTGGCAAACCACTAATGGATAAGAAAGGAATAAGCAGGCTAAAACAAAAAAATCCGCAGGATTTAATCTGACAAACTTAGATTGTTGCTTATAAATACTAGGATGTGTCATAGGACTACGAAGCAAGACATCTTATCTTATACCAACATTCCATTTTTACCGTTTGGCTAAGGAACCCTAAAAAGGAGACATTGTCCTTATTGTGTACCACCTACACTCTACACTCACAGAGCATATGTTCTTTGTACAACCATGAAACCATAATTAGATAAAGATAATAGTTAGATTATAGGTATTACAGCTTACAGAATAGAAACAATTTTCTGTAAGCTTTGACTATTTATAATTCATTTAGCACTTGGAGACTTCTAAGTCAACACTATCATCAGAAATAAGTAAGTTGTTAATTTATATATTTACCGGAAGTATGCTTTGAATATTTTGATTGACATCTGCAATCGAGGCCAAATAGACCAAATTCCTGTGTAATACTTGTTGATACTGATGGCACTCCATAAGTTGACCTTTGGCTTGATATTCTTGAATGGTTTGAATGAGATGAGCGTTTTCATCTAACATCTTTTGGATTTGTGCCGGGCTCAAAGGAGGCCGATTGCCGCGTGCTGCAAATGCTACAGACATGTTGCTCTAGTTTCCCACACAACAATAATTATTGTAGTCTGTGCCACACAAATATTTCGATGCTGAAAAAGACAATTTCGAAACTACATAAATTGTCTGAATGTAGATTTCGGCAAATACGAAGGAAACTAACAATCGGCACAATAGACAAGACAACGCGGATTAATTAAACTGAAAACACTTCAGTTCTCGATAAAAACAATAGAACCAACAAAACAAAATATCTATAGCTACCACAGAGTCGACGGAGTACCTCAGGGTTGCCAGATGAGTTTTAGTGATTTGTATCAATATTCGAAATTTATCGTACGCGATGAAAAATTATCGAACAACAATTACTAGAGCCGCGTGGAACGCGTAGCTAGTTCGCAAAAATAGAAATAGGATAAGAATTATAAGAAGCTGAGAAATATAAAAGACATTATAGTAAATATTTTTTTCAGTTTAGTTTTAACAATAAAGACATTCTTTTGATTGACTTTTTACGCATTGCACTGAAAGTCAAGCCCATAGAACAGTTTTTGTTGAGAGTTTATTTCTTATTCAGGTTTTCGTAACATAACTTTTGCTGATTAGTCGTTTCATCTTACTTTGGAGGAAGGTTGCAAATTATCGTACTTTTGGGTACGTTATACATTATGTATCGTACATCGTACTGAAGTCGAAATTTATCGCACATGTACGATAATTATTCGTACGTCTGGCATCCCCAGAGTACTTTGTAATAGACCACAGAGTAAAATAAATAAATTCATTGACCTAAAAAAACTTATGTTTTATAAGTAAATGCTAAAATAACTGTGCGTTTGCACTGGCGAAACATTCAGAACAAAACATGTTTAAATCTTTAGTTTCTGTCAAAGTTCCATACAATATTTGACAGTAACTAGAGATTTCAACATGTTTTGTTGTGATGTTTCGCCAGTGCAAACGCACGGTTAGATTATGTATTTGTACTTGACTACATACAATTCTAATGTATTCTGTGGCTACCATGGACAGTCACAGACACAGATAGTAATTAACGACAGTTATGTTTTTACTATATTTTAGCGTAGTTATGTATTTTTTTGTGTAAATTGTTATTAAATTATATTGCTTTGTTTATGACGTGAAATAACGGATTTTTTTATACGTTTTTATCGAAATAACGAGTGTTAAGATATCCGTTATTTATCTAATTTTAAATTAAGTAATATAGCGCTACACTACAAGAATCTTTAGGCGCCTGAATGACATTGATAGGGGGCGTTGTTAAACACCATTGACTTTACGATACGATTTTTATGTCATTGGTAAACACACTGATCCAAAATTGTCACAGGCAGGTATTGTAAGAAAAATCTAAATGGCGGCGATAGTTCTGAATACGTCCTTACCCCAGATGTTCGTTGTGAACATTTTGACGACACGGTTGGCGCAGGTGGTTAAGCGATTGACTGCAGCGCCGCGTGTCGCGGGTTCGATTCCCGCACGGAACAAATATTTGTATGACCTACAATTAGTTGTTCCGGGTTTGGTTGTTTGTGTTTGTGACTTTAAATGTTTGTAAACGCACCCACAATACCGGAGAAATTCCTAGTGTGGGGCAACGTTTTAAAAAAAAAAAAAAAAAATTGTGTACCTACAGACGCCAGCACATCAACCTACCCGAAACTGTCAAATGTTTCTAATCAACTTTGAACCAGCTTTAGTGATAAAGTTGAAAATCTATAAAATAAATTTGACAGATTGTAGTAGGTTGATGTGCTGGCGTCTGTACAAGGTATTAAAAAAAAAAACAAGATGGCGGCGTTAATTCCGAATGTTCTATTTTGTTGACGCGCCAAAAGATCTTTGTACTGATGGACACGTGTAATTTGTTTATAAGTCAATGGTAAAAACCCTTTTGAGAAACTGCATCTAAACTCAAACTCAGGCATTTTTCAATTATGTCTCCACTCTAGTACCATTTATAGTAACTAAATGTTTTAGTTTATGCCGATTGTAAGAGATGTCACTTCATTAAACCAATAATGACTGATAAATAATTCAGTTTGTTCGTTCCTCATTTTGTCGACTTTAACCTAAGGCCCAGAGGCATTAATTTGGAAGTGCGATAGTGCAATGTTCTATCTTAGAATTTAAAAATCAATAGGTATACTTTGGTGGTGAATAACAACACCTTAGAAGTTAAGTCTAGGTAAGTAAGTAACTACTAAAACATTATGTGTAGACTAGGGACTTCATTCTTGAACAATCAAGCAATGCTTGACTACTTTCCATATAAAAAAAAAAAAACTGGATTTTGAATACAGATTTGTATACAATTTATGTAATCAAGATTCATATAGCCTAATGTTTGTTCTAGTTAAGGGATTTTAATTGTGTAGATGTAAGTATGTATGTAATGTAGTGCTGCGTGTATTTAGTATTTCATTTTATGATACATTTATACTACCTTATGTACCGTAGACCGGGGTTACTTTGATCAATATTAAACTTTGAAGGTTCATATCTTTTAAATTTGTGGGTGACAAAAAAATACTAAATAAATCTAGTGATCGGTTTTTTTATTACTCTCGATTCCTGTAATAATAAGTGAAAAAAAATGGCTTGATTTTGAGAAAAAAAAAATTAAACTGCTTGATCAAAGTTATACGTAGGATGGGGTTACTTTGATACCCCTTATTTTATTGCGTAATTACAAAGTAATTATTGCGTAATTGCAAAGTAATTACGCAATTAAATAAACCCAATTATAATGCCAATACAACTTAAAAAATAAAAATCTATCAACGAGAAAAATAAATATTGTCGCATGGGGTAACTTTGATCTAACAATTGATTTGATTGTTTGAATGACAATATATTTACCTTTTTCAATTAAAATGATTGGTGGATTCCCAGCGTGTCCTCAGGAAAGGATTAAACAGTTTGTTCAGTGTTCATAACTCAGAAAAAAAACTACCTAATTGCGTTTCGTTTTAAGTAATTCACGATTTTATATGAAATGGAAGTTTCTATCAAAGTT
This sequence comes from Xanthia togata, assembly GCA_963853775.1. Taxonomy (NCBI): domain Eukaryota; kingdom Metazoa; phylum Arthropoda; class Insecta; order Lepidoptera; family Noctuidae; genus Xanthia; species Xanthia togata. The sequence continues at coordinate 18,858,063 of OY970798.1, read as the reverse complement.
ACCCCGCGATTCAAAGTAACCCCGGTTTACCGGTACCTAAAAACCTATAGGGAAACAGAAATTCAACGACATTCGCTTCTCCGATGAACTGTTCCCCGGCAGAACGATTCACAAGAACTTAGAACATAGAACTTTTTATCGGAGAAAGATTTGCCGACGTTCGTCTGTATGTATGATGGAACTCCCTGTTATAGATTTAATAATAAAATGGCTGGGCCGATTTTGACGGGACTTTTACTGGCAGATAGGTGATCATGCTGAAAAATAAAAAGAATTAGGGTACACGCGGGCGAAACCGTGGGCTATATTAGTACTAGCGACCCCTCGACTTCGCACGGGTTTTACGACTTGGAAAATCATCAAGATTTCTTTATTATATAAGTTTAATTATTGTATTATACCTTTAAATCAAACATCCGGAATAAATGATCTAATCATAGTGAAAATCATAGATATCCGTGGTGAAAATCGAATCAAAATCCGCCGCGCTGTTCTTCTAAACTTCGCAACGGAGTTTGATTCGATTTTCACCAGTATTTGCGTAGTTTAGAAAAACCGGCCAAGAGCTTGTCGGGCCACGCTCAGTGTAGGGTTCCGTAGTTTCCCGTCCGTCACAATAAGTGTTCCTGCTTGTACGATTATACTACAAACTTAGTCCAGAAATTATTTTGTACAACTTTTTGTCATTTTTGTACAAAAACTGTTGTTTCCATCAAGTTCAAAATGATTTTCCTAGAAAGTCCTTAAAAAGTTCCACTTTTCAGATTTTTTTCATATTTTCTAAACTTATGGTTCAAAAGTTAGAGGGGGACACACACATTGTTTTTTACTTTTGGAGCGATTATTTCCGAAATTATTGACATTATCAAAACAATATTTTAGTAAACCCCTATTCATTTTTAAATACCTTTCCAACAATAATAACACAAGTTAGGGTTGAAATTTAAAAAAAAAATCACTTCCTTTACATATAGGGGGGCTACCCTAATTTTTTTTTTTCAATTTTTATTTTACCACTTTGTCGGCGTGAATGATATAGGTAGGTACATATTGGTAACAAATTTCAGCTTTCTAGTGCTAACGGTCACAGAGATTAAGCGAGGACGGACGGACGGACGGACGGACAGACAGACATAGCGAAACTATAAGGGTTCCTAGTTGACTACGGAACCCTAAAAACCGGCCAAGTGCGAGTCGGAGTCGCGCACGAAGGGTTCCGTACCATTATCTATAAAAACGGCAAAGAATCATATCTGTTGTATGGGAGCCCCTTTCAATATACATTTTATTCTGTTTTTAGTATTTGTTAATAATTTGTAATAATATATTTTGAATTGAATAGAAAAAAATATGGTCCAGTAGTTAGGGTCTCTCGTGCACGAGGTTGTGGGTTCAAATCCGGGAAAGTACCAATGTGAATTTTTCAAATCATTTGTACTTACTTTTTAATCGACTTTAAAAAAGGAGGTTAAATGTTCGTCTGTATGTATGTTCATCGATATTTTCTTCAAATACGAACCTATTTTTTTATTTTTTTTTTCGTTTGGTAGAGGAAGCTTGCGCGGTGGTCCCATAAATTGTATTAACTTGCTTAGGTAGTTTTTGAGTTAGCTTCGATAATACGTATTTAATTAATCCACTTTTTGTGTCATGATGATGTTATAATACTTCTTGTCACTTTCGTTTATCTAACAAGTATAGTCAGATAGAATTAGCGAAAAAATCTTGAAGTCAAAAAAAAAAAAATGCAATTCCTATTGGACCGTTTTTTTTTTTGTGAAGTTTCAGGAATTGATTCCAATAAAATGTATAGGTGAATAGAGGGAGGAGGGGGGAGGGGTAAACATGGTAAAAACCAGTTTTTCGCTTCTAGAGCAAAAACTACAGCTCGAAAAAAAAAGTTAAATGGAAAAAATGTGCGCAATAAAAAAACAAAGATAATGAGCCCCGGTAGAGCAAAATCGGTCCTGAGGATCGTCCGCAATTTACAATACAACACATTTTTTTGCAAATCTTGTAAATTTTATAACTCGCGTTCCGGAAGTGATAGAGAGCTGAAATTTTGATATGATATCAGTTTTGTGGCCCTCTAACTACAGTTAAATTTTCAGATCAGAATGTTGCAAGCGTTTTTGCAAACCGTCGACTTTTGCGAAAAGGGACCTTTTTTTAAATCGACTGGGAGGGTATTTTAATTTTCGAAAAATGTACTATTTCGGTTCCTGTGCATTAAAGAGGAGTTGACTATAAAATTCCAAATTTTTAGATCATTTTACAAAGAATAAAGTTGTCTAAATAATAATGAAGTTCTAGCGGGCGCGGCGGCTGCGCGCGGCGGCGCGGCGGGCAGTTTTTTTTCACTCTGTAGGTAATCTTCACTCGAAGATTACCTACAGAGTGAAAAAAAACTTAAAAGTACCGTTTTTACAATGAAAAATTAGTTTTTAATTTTTTTCACTATATTTCCCGTAATCAGCGAGTTCAAAAACGTCTAATATGACAACAACATAATTAAAAAAAAAAAAAGATTTCAGTGTTCGCGCCGCGCGTCTTGCATACCTAATGCACATGAACTGAAATTATTACATTTTTCGAAAATTAAAATACCCTCCCAGTCGATTTAAAAAAGGTCCCTTGCTCTATCTGACTAGCAGTTGTATACCTATAAGTATACGAATTAGAGTGGGCTAACTACTACAAAAAAAAAAAAAAACTGACTTCCGAAAAAACTAGCCCAGTCAATATTTAACAACATCAAACATCGCAAATGCGCACGTAACTACGATTTTTTTATACGTTGTAACTACTCTCAGACAACAGGACCTCCCCTGAGAGTTGTTTATACCCGTGTTTGCAACTCTGAAAACCTTGTGCTACTCGAAAAACTGCGAAATTCTGGCAATTGTTTCAGTTTCTTTGAAAAGTATTCGGACGTGTGTTTAGGTACTTAAAGGTATCTTTGTTCAATATTTTTGTGAACCAAGCAAAATTTGCTTCAATCTGAGCCCAACCCAATCACTCGTAGGTAGGTCTATTGGTTGCGAACTTAAATATATGTAATATTTCTATGGTTGCGAAGATACAGCAAGTCAACAATGGGAATTTTCTTTAAAAAAAAACGTAGTTTTATGCGCGTTTGCGATGTTTGCCTTTTTTGTGTCGATATAGACTGTATTAACCCAGTCTATAACGACACAAAGTGAAAAACAACTTTAATTTCGGAAGTCGCGTCGGTGGCAAACTAAAATGATTTTATTTGTATTTAGGTACAGCATCTAAAGTGGCTACAATTCCACTTTTCGTAGCCAGATTTTGGTGCACGATATAATTATTTTATGAATGGGTGTGTAATTAAACCAACTAAACTTACTTAGATTCTTTATGATGCCTGTCCTGATTTGGTTGTATTTTGAGTTTATCTTTGATATTACTGACAACGGTGAAAGTTAAACACCGTGAGGAAACCTGGATATATAATCGTGCGATTTCAGAATTAATTATTTTAATTATAAATCCCGTCTAGTGTGAGTCTAGTGGTGATCTATGCTCGTTCCTTTTCTGTATGAGAAGAGGCCTTTGCCCAGCAGTGGGACAATAATAAGGCTGGTATTATGGATATAGAAGTAGATACGCCTGGTACATTCATAACATCACGCCTGTAATCCCCGAAGGGCTATGCAGAGGTGTGTACCTTCCTTTAAGTAGCTAGTACACCCACAGTTCGCCAGTGTGATAGTAGGCCAACCTATTCCCATCAGCCGCGCGGGGGGCTTTTAGTTAATATTAAATACCTACCTATATAAGTACAGGCGCAGATTACAATGGTACAGGTATTTTCAATAAGTACAGTTAAAACCGTTTATCACGACTTCGAAGGGACCGTCGGATTACCTACGATTGCTATAGCCGATAGTCGTTATAACCAAAAACTATGTCAGGTAAACAGAAATGCTGGGACTTCAAAATTTCGTCGTAATACCATGCGGAAGCGCAGCGCGTCTCTCGTGCGCAGAGTGCGGGCCAGCTCCAATATCGTTCTGAATATGATAGCAAATAGGTTGGACTGTCCTTATGTGCGACACTGCTGTGACAAACAAGTTACAATAGTGTCACACGTAAGAGACTAATTTAATTAATGTGAGTGTATGAGCTAATTATGATGATTGATTGAATTTTAATTATTTAATTTGTGTTTTTGTTGATTTAAAGATTTATTTTAAGGGATATGTGTACCTGAAATAAATTAATTTTAATTTTATTTTTTTAGGTACTTAACCGGTAAATCGTTCGTTAAAAACGGTTTTGACTGTATTCAAAGCGCGCTGACTTTATTAGGTAAGTATTATAAGTTTTGTGTTCTACTTCTACACGGGCGAGACAGTCCCTCTCAGAGATATCTATTACCGCCGCGATGATATCACCGTGTGGAAATTGATTCGAAGATTGAATTTGATGACAGCTGGCTGCGGATGCTGCGAGGCTTTCGCCGCGGTTCTCTTACCCGCGGAGATGGCGCCTAACTGCCTTGCGTGGTTTCTGCATACAGTGGACATTTGTCGGGCATTAATGCTGAAATGAACCTTTTTGGCGCAGCCGTGAGGCACACACTATTGCTTTATGATTATTTTGTTATTGTTTCCCTCTATAATAAATAACAAAATAGCTACTTATTAATATAAATAAATATAAAATTCAGATGTGCAGCTGAATGGATTTGGATGAAATTTGGCACACCAAAATTTTATCTTATTTCGGTGGGAAGTTCCCGTGGAATAATTTTGGAGTTTCACGTGTGTGAAGCCGTTGGCAAAAGCCCACAGGTATTTTATATTAAAGTACAGACGCCAGCACATCAACTTACTACAATCAAAAATCAAATTTATTTAATAGATTTTCAACTTTATCACTACAGCATAAGGTTCAAAGTTGATTGGGAATATTTGACAGTTTTGGGTAGGTTGACCTGCAGCTGGCGTCTCTACCTAGTAGAAGGTTTCATAATTATAATAAAGTTAGTGTTTAAATAAAAACATGTTCGACTTTTCTTTTATCAATAAATTTTTATATTGTATTGTTCCAGTATAACCATTATTATAAATGGCTCTTAAAGGCGTAAAAGTTGTAGAAATGATGGGGTTAGCTCCAGGCCCATTATGCGGAACCTTACTAGCGGACTTCGGGGCGAGTGTCACAGTCGTTCAAAAGGTTAGTATTGATACCATCTGCAGAAAAAGTAATTTATCTGTAGGTATCTAAATTGGAAGCCGTTGAATTTAAACTGGATTTCGGATTTCACCCCGAAGACCCATCTCAAAATATCCTGTTTATACCTATGGATAGGAATGCAACCTTTGCAACGCTTCTAAAGAAACAGAATTGTACCGTATCCAAAATACATATTATATCAAAGTATTTATTTTACAGATGAATCCAAGTCCATTCGACGTAATGTCTAACGGAAAAAGAATGATATCAGTGAATTTAAAAACCGAGGACGGGGTCAATGTATTGAAAAAGCTTTGTGCTGATTCGGATGTTCTTTTGGATACTTTTCGACCAGGCGTTATGGAAAAACTGGGCCTAGGACCTGAACATCTGATGCTAGGAAACTCTCGCCTCATTTATGCAAGATTAACTGGATACGGCCAAAATGGATTCTACAAAAACAAAGCTGGACATGATATAAACTATGTTGCCATGTCTGGTATACTTTCATTACTTAGCAAAAATAAACAACCACCAACACCACCTGTAAATCTTTTGAGCGATTTTGCTGGAGGTGGAGTACTATGTGCTTTAGGTATATTATTAGCCTTATTTGAAAGAACCAAATCAGGGAAAGGGCAAATCATAGATACGAGTATGACGGAAGGAGCTGCTTACATCGGTAAGTGGTTATTTAAATCAAGACAATTGCCAATCTGGTCAGGCGAGCCCGGAACAAATCCTTTAGATGGGGGATTTGCATGTTATCAAACATACAAAACTAAAGATGGCAAATTTATGGCAGTTGGAGCACTTGAACCACAATTTTATTTAAATTTTTTGAAAGGGTTACAGCTTCATGAAGATGAATATGTTCAAGTTGGTAATAATGAACATTGTACGAAAAAGTTTCAAGAAGTTTTTTTGACGAAAACCCAAGATGAATGGTGTCAGATATTTGAAAACCTTGATGCATGTGTCACTCCCGTGTTAAATATAGACGCAGTTGATAAACATAAATTTCGAGTATCTGATTCAGCTTTTCATAGAGATATCAATAATATGATTGTACCTGAACCGGCTCCGAAAATGTCCCGCACTCCAGGAATATCCAGTGGTCATAAGCCTTTACCAGTGCCAGGACAGCATACTACAGAAATATTACATGAATTGGGATACAGCAAGATTGAAATTGAAGAGCTTATTAAAAATGAGCATGTATATGCAATTACAAAGTCAAATTTGTAGCAACTTTTTAATTAAATAGGTAAAGGGAAAACATCTCTCAGTTCCTTCCTTACTTGTATAAATTCATCCTGTTTTGAGGACAATATATCTGTATTTAAGAATACTGGATGTACATAGATTGAGTTTAAAACTTTTAATATATTTTTTAAATCAAACTTGATTATACTTACTCCAAGAGAGTATTGGTAACAACTAACTTGTTTATTCCCTTGTAATTGTGCTAGCCTTTTCTTGGCAATATAACATAGAAATGTCACAAATGACTCAAAATCCATACCAAAGTGGGATTTTAGTATCAGCTGGCATTCAGCAGGAAATTCAGGAGTGTCTTTGCACTCTTCTATTTGATGTTCTACTATTAACAAGCATTTTTCCAATGCCTTCCATACAATCTCTATATTACAAGCATTTATCCAATTATGATTAACCGAAATTGTTTGAGCTTCATTCATTACTTGGTGATGCCAACCGGATGGAACAAATAGAGCATCTCCTGCTTCTTGTGTGATCTCACAGTACTTGATATTTTGATACTTTTCTGGTTCAAATACTAAAGGGAGATTACCCAATCGATCTTTTAATTTGGCCTCTTCTCCAGGAGGAAACAAAACCCATTTTTTTCTTCCAACAACATTAACTGACCAACTATAAGAACAGTACACATCTTCATGCAAAGGGGTCCTGGAACAATTCATAAATCTTTATAATAATAAGCATAATATTAATAATAAATACAGCCTTGTGGAATCGGAAGTACCGTACAACAGGTATGTGCCCGAACCAGTTCTCGAAAATGGAAATCACATTGTACTGGGATCAATCCATCATCACTGACAGGACTAAGTATTGTTGCCAATAAGCCTAATTTAGTGGTGGTGGATCGAGGAGAGCGGCGCGCAATGATCATTGACATTTAACGGTCCCCCATGACGGGAACCTCGTGAAAGCCGAGAAAGATAAACAAATTAAGTATCTTGACTTGGCGGGGTGTCGACATGTGGGATGTGGACTCAGCGATCATTGTGCCGATAGTCGTATCAGCCAATTGCTTAATTGCCAAGAGCCTCGACCAACACCTAAGGAGGCTCTCGTTGGGTAGCTGGATTAAGGGCTGGATTCAGAAAGCGGTACTCCTGGACACGGCTCGCATTGTTAGGAGGTTCCTCTCTCTGGAGCCCTGACCGCCGGTAGCTTGGACCCTGCTCCCGATACTGGTGGGCTACTATTTTTTTATATTTTTTTTATTCTTTAAAAATATAATTTATATGTATTAATGTGGCAATCGGAAATTAGAAATCATTGGGGGAGGCCTATGTTCAGCAGTGGACGTCCTATGGCTGAAATGATGATGATGATGATGATGAATGTAAAATAAAGGAAATAATAATAAAACACCACATTCGTAAACACAGAAAAGGTTGAAACTAGTGTGACTTAGAAAACCCAGTGTTTCCCTTGGTTCCGCAGCCAAATGACATAATTTTAACACTTATAATTTCGTCCTATACAACTAGATCGGCACTTCAGCTGCATCCAGTTAGACTGGAAGCTGACCTCAACATACTTGGCTATAGGTTAGGCAGATGATGTTGACATCTACCTGTCCACCTACCAGTACCTACAGTATGTCACATATTGTGCTTTGAGACGTTTGGCACTATTATCATTCAGTAAGTTTAGCTTAGTATGTCTACTCAATACATGGTTTTGTTGTTTTGCCAAGTAAAACTCACTGGTGTTTCATTGAAAGACCGCAATATTGTGAGTTGACAAGCCAGGCTTGAGGCTCATCAGAGCCCTGTGTTTAATCATGTGGTCACACAAACTAGGTCTTAAGAAAAGAACAATACTCTTAATTGCTTGGCTCACTAGTAAATTCTATGTGTAATTTCCATGTACATTAAAAAGCAATATTAAGTATATTATAATTTCTTACCACGATCCTTTTGGACCAATGTACACAAACATAAAATCATCTTCTTGATTATCTATTGCAAATTCATTAAGCCAGTCCAATATAAAATACTGTGGGACCTCATAGAATTTATCACCAGGTCTACTTCTTCTTAGGTGCCAGTCTTTTAAATATAATATTCTGCAATCTGTTGTGCTCTGCAAATATTCTACGTACTGATGTACCTTCATATCAAATTTGCATTGAGAATTAAACTGTATGTTTTTACAATCAGCAACAGGAGCAATTAGATCACCATATTCTTCAATTAAATTATCATAATTTATTTGGTCACCTTTTACCCACTGACGGGCACATTTCCAGTTGCTTGTTACATTTTTAATCAGACAAGGTAAATTTTTTAACATGTAACTATTAAAAAAGTCTATGAAATCCAAGCTACACTGCTGAAAGTTCGCACCATCAATACTCCAGGCACTATAATCGTACTCTGGAATTTCAGTATCTAAAGGACACTGAATTTCAATGTTATTCTGCGTCATTATTTTTTTGCTTGAAGTTGTCATGATGATAATACTACAGCTTTCATTGTTTCACTTAGGTAAAACGATGTTCTTTCTATATTTTTTACTATCTCTAGATCTTGCTTCTGATGAAAAAGTTTGTTTGTACTTATTATTATCCATTGTTAGTATAAGTGTGAAATTTTGTGTTTTGATTTCAACAAATTCTCAAGGTTTTTCAGTAATCTCTGCAGCAGTCGACTGTTGTGCAACAACTAATTTTGTTGCTGTTCAGTCAAAGAATGGACAAAAAGAATTTATCAAAAATCAGAAATTGGGAATTTGACTGCCTACTTTACTTTCATAATGTAATACCGATATTAGCGAAAGGAATTCTCAATTTCGAATCGGATAATTAATTTCATTCGCTGACAACTACTGACAACATGAACAATATAAATAATGACAGTTGAGACAGTTCACACTTGACAGTACTGACAGTAGATGTTTTATTTTTATGAGTTTGCTACTGAGGCCTTTAGCCAATGATTTTTAAAGATGTATAAAAGTCAATGATGCCGACCTAACATTGAGGTAGGAGAACTAGGTTTGTAAGTCAGTGCGACCTAATGAATGAATTCTTACCCTAAGAATGTCAGTTTGACATGAATGTCGCAGAGATCAAGCTATCTTATAATTCGCAGTATTAAATAATAAAGCTAACACTAAAAATATTCGGCTTTCATTCGGCTCCTGCATATCGGCATTTAGCTTTGCATTGCTATCATGTTGCAATTGATTTTTACCACACGGCTCAGCTTAGCCACAGTGTGCTGCCTTTTTTCGAACATTTAGCCAATCTAGCTACAATTTATTCACTAATCCCACCCGGCTGTGCCGATTAATGCCAACTCGACTCTTGTGCACAGATCATGTAACTTCTCTTGTGTACGTGTAGCACGCACGCCTAAGATTCTGTGAGAATCAGGATTGCTTTTCTTTGCAATAAACTATTATATAGTGTGCATTTGCACTGGCGAAACATTCACATCAAAACAGGTTGAAATCTTTAGTTGTTGTCAAAGTTCCATACAATATTTGACAGGAACTAGAGATTTCAACATGTTTTATTGTGATGTTTCGCCAGTGCAAACGCACAGTTAGCTATCAGTTCCTAGATATCGACATAATATCGATTGTTTGCATCCTATTCGGAGGTGTACATCTGAGTACAACATACATACTAACTATTACGGTACAACCCTAGCGCCAAATTCAGTTCAGTTGTCATTTTGTGATGGCGGCGCTTGGGGAGTTACGCTACGGTTCTTAACCGATAATCATAAGCCGCGGTGTTTTCTTCGTTTTGATAATGAGATTTTTGTTTATTTTGAATTATTTTGTGTAAGCGATTTTTAAATATGTGTTATTATGTGCGCCGTTTAAGTCAACAGCATTTTTCTGTGTTCATTACTTGGTGGTATCAATACTGTGTTTCCAAATAAAAAGTATACTTACCTATTGGAAACCTGTTGGCCTTTATATGGTTTTCTACTTCTTAGTTTAATTAATATACTAAGAAGAGGAAAAATATATTAATATACAATTGAGTTGAAGACAGTACATACCTAGTCGTACAAATAAACAGCCAACATGAATGATGTTCGTGACAAAGTAGTCGCTGGAACCTCGACGTGGGAGAGTAATGCAACTCAGAGTGACTCCTCACCAGAACTCCAGTCGTCGCCGAGTGGAAGTGGTGAGACACCCCAAACACCAGGAGCACCAGTACCATTGGCTCCACACCTAGCTGCTGACTTGCATCCAGATCTATTACAACAAGGCTGGCGGAAGTACTGGTCCAAAAGAGAGAACAGACCATACTTTTGGAACAAGCTGTCGGGTGAATCAATGTGGGAATTACCAGCAGTTAAGAGAGATTTTGATCCTATAACTGACCCATTAGGTATTTGTCACACTGGGCCATCAAATGCAGGTAATATGACTCCTGGAGCAAACAAACGTCGTCCATCTGAGGATAATGGACCTCCACCAAAGAAATTTGTTCTGGCTGGCCCATGGGATATAGAAGTGCCAACTAATGTTGTAATATACGAGAGGCCTCCTACTATTTGTCCACATCCTCATCCAGAAATAGAGGGATTTCGATTTACTTTGGCTAATAAATTAAGACAGTGCTACCAAGAGCTTTGCCACACAAGAGAAGGCATTGATGCTCCTAAAGACTCTTTTAATAGATGGTTGATGGAGAGAAAAGTAAATGATCAGGGTGGTTCAGACCCGCTGCTTCCTAGTCATTGTTTTCCAGAAATATCACATTCAATGTATGAGGAAATTATGAATGACATTCCAATTAAGCTGACTCATCCAAAGTTTACGGGCGATGCAAGAAAACAGTTATCAAGATATGCGGAAGCAGCAAAGAAAATGATTGAATCAAGAAATGCATCACCAGAAAGTCGCAAGGTAGTAAAATGGAATGCTGAAGACACATTTCAATGGTTGAGGCGAACTGTAGGAGCTACGTACGATGACTTCCAAGATAGACTGGCACATTTGAGAGTAAGTAGTTATCCTAGTTTTATTCATTGTTGATTATGGATGTCTTTGACTATATCAAGACAAAGTAGCTACAGAATAGCCTGTTTACCATTTGATAATCTATTGTGTTAATTATTATGTTCTTGCAATGATAAAAACACAAGTTTTGGTATGTTTTCGATTTTTTTTGTTAATTAATTTCAGAGACAGTGTCAACCTCATCTTGCCGAGACTGTGAAGGCATCCGTTGAAGGAATCTGCCTTAAAATCTACCACCTGTCGGCTGAATATGCTCGGAAAATAAGGGAAAAACATAGTGGTTTACTCAAAGAAAACGGAATACAGGTATAAATAGGTATATACAAATAACTTATAAAGTTATTTGTGTAATAACAATTTAAAATAGTTTGAACTGCCAAAATTATGGCTTGAAAACATTATCTACACTCCTTTTGGGCTTGCCGCAGTCAAAACCATAGAATTGCATCATTAAAATGCTTGCTTAAAATTCCGAAACGACGCGCTTCGATATCTCGGTAAACTTCGGTACTAAACAGTCGCAAGTGCGCTGCATTACGGACGCGGACGGTGCGAGACGCTTCCGCACATTTATTAACGTAAAATATGGCACGAAGGGTGTCTGACTGCCTCATTGGTCTAGAAGTAGCAAGCGCTATTACTGAGCTTGAGGTCCTGGGTTCGATTCCCATTTGTGCCCGGTTGATAGCAATAGGCTCACCCCCTATTACATGGGACTTAAACATAACTGGCTAAATGTGGGTGTACCTACTACAGGTACCCCTCTGCCCAACCCTTCGGGGAAACAAGGCGTGATGTTATGTTATGTTTAAAATGTTTCCTATAAAATATGCAAATCTCGCGACTAGCTTATACATCATTTAGTAAATTGTGTAATACATGTACTAAATGGATTGGTTTTATTCTATAGTTTATCTTTTTCTTTTTGGCAATTAAATAAAAGCTTATTGTTAAAAAGTTATTTTTACCATAATTTTTTCCGATATATAATTTAAATCTGATACTTGTGCACCCATCAGCTTTAATGGTGGTTTTACGTGACAAAACGCAGCCCGGTCTTCTACAAACGTAGGTCCAAGCGACATGGCACGGTCTTTACGACTTCACAAAGCATAGAGATTTCTTAATTATATCTTAAGTACCTATCAAAACCATAAACCTTCCAAACCAACAACCTTCCTTAAATGATTGTGAAAACCGTATTAAAATCCGTGGCGTAGTTTGGAAGAACAACGTAGTCACACAGAGACACGCGAAAAAAGATTTTAAAATATAATTTTAAAATATAATATGTATAGATTTGTAATGACTGTAGGAACTTCAAGCACCGTTGCAGCAGGCAGCCCTACGCAAGGTGTGGTGTTACCCAGTGCAGTTCGCGGTGCCGGCGCCACGGCCTCCGCTCGTGGAGCACTTTCTCGACCGCGATCAGACGATGTTGCGCTATCTCGGCGAAACACAGGTTCTCAATGCCGTGTATTTACAGAAGCTGGTAAGCCTTTAAATTATATTATTGCTATTATGACTAACTAGCTGACCGAACAGACGTTTTCCTGTATAAATTTCAATAATTCATACATAAATCCCAATGAAATATCCCTTTTTCTTAGGGATTTATGTTTCAGTTTATCCCAAATTTGTCAATTTTCCGTGAAACGTTTTCGTATCTTTCTTTTCTGAAAAACCTAATTCGGACTATTACGAAAATTTTAAAACAAAAAATTACCTTATCAGTCCAGCCATTCTCAAGTGATGCGGTTACCAACAAACATTAATTATTTTATTTATACTATAGTTATACAGATTAAAAAAAAAAAACTAGTACTCTAACGTCTCCTTGGAACGATTTCCTGTAGCTACAACGGTTACGGTGCCTTCTCCTACTGCCCTGTGTCAAAAATCCACCCTGTATAGAGATGGCATGAACATTGATCACCACGCTTGCTCAAGGCGTATAATTGGCAATTTCTGGCTAATATATTTTATTGCGTGTCTAGGCACAGTACACTAAAGTATGCAATATTACGTCTTCATACAAAATGCCGAAACGACGGTTTCGATATCTCGGTAAACTTCGGTACTAAACAGTCGCAAGTGCGCTGCAGTATGGACGCAGACGGGACAAGACGCTCCTGCATACTTTACGTAAATAAATGATTTACGTAAAGTATGGCACGAAGGGTGTTTGGCTGCCTCGTTGGTCTAGTGATCGCAAGCGCTACAGCTTAGCATGAGGTCCTGGGTTCGATTCCCGGATCGGGCAGAGTTATTAGGTTTTTCTATCTGGAATTCCTCAGTAGCAGCCCGGAATCTGGATTTTTGCCCGGTTGATGGCAATAGGCTCGCCCCCTTGTTACATGGGACTTAAACATAACTAGCGAAATGTGGGTGTACTATAGGCACAGATTACCAGATAAATCACTACATACAAAATTTTCAATACCTACTGCTATAATAGCCTAACACCTTCGAGTCGATAGACGCTGCGAACGAAAAGGTACCTAACCATACAAGCGTAAAGTGAGTTTTGCTTTGTAGCTGTGCGCCGCTTCGTGGTTATTGTGAACTGCCAAGGCTGCCTCTTTCGATAAAGATGTCAGTAGGTATTTGTAGTACACTTTATGAAATAAAATACTTTCTAATGTTTTAGCATGTTTAATTGTGCTGGTCCTGCTCCACAACTAATTGACATACACACTGATTAACATTTTGAAAATACTGATGGAGCTGCTGAAGATTGTAAGACCATTTTTGTATAGTATAAACTCAATTTCCTTTGTATTATATAATTGCATAGCACAGGTGTGAGTACTATGTACTAAAGAGCTACCATTTATCGGGTAATATGTAGTATTTCATTGACTTGAATGTGCCCTGGCGGCTGTGAGTATGTCATGCTCACTCAAATGTCTCGCTGATGGTGGCGTGTGTGTTGGATCATTTAGCTCCCTTCAAAATGGTTGAGCTGAATGGTGCTAATCCATGCGTCATGTTCGTGAACGGGCGCCGTCAGTTGGGACTGGTCATCTCTTAGCTGCCATGGCTTATTTTAAGTTTTTGAATGATTCTTTTTTTTTTCTTTTTATTACGGACGCTTTTACGAACGTGCACGTCTTATTACATTGTTCTCACATGCATAATTTCAAAATGAATGATGTAACCAATATTTTGTATCAATTTTATATTTTATTTAAAAGAGTGTCCGTGGAGTTTCTTGCCCGTTCTTCTCCATAGGTACCTACTACGCTTTGGAATGGGCAACTAGCTTCATATTTTTGACTGACCGACCCCTTGACAATTCAAAAGTGCCTGTAAATGGTTTAATTGAAATAAATGCTATGAGTTTTTGAGTTTAATAGTTTAAAAAAATACAGTTGACAAATGGAGGTCATTGACCTTTCTATTCTTATCTCAAACACATAGTAGAAGCACAGATTACGTAGTAGAAGTAATATAGACCTACGAATAAAATACAAAACACGAAACATGCAAGTTTGAAAAAAAACCGGCCAAGTGCGTGTCGGACCACGCACAATGAAGGGTCCCGTAGTTGGGATGAATTTATCGCAAGAATAGACTTAACTTTGTAGTTGAAAAAACATGTTCTCCTATACATTCCGTATCGTAGAACATGTTTTTTCAACCGCAAATGTAAGTTGGTCGATTATTACTCGTTAAATTGCCTACTTAGCTGTAATAGTTTTCATTTAAACTTCATTATATATAGGTACTACTGCCGTGACATTTGAATTTCTAACTATAACCGTTTAGTTGGTAGAGAGGGGGGGGACACTTGACTGTAACGAAAATTGGTACTTTAAAGCTTGATAAGGTCACGAACGGTTTACTTAATCAAAAACGGTCTACCCAAACCCCTACTATTTTTGAAAAACCTATCCAACGATATCCCACACTATGGGAAGGACGAAAAAAAAAAATGTCATCCCCACTTTACATGTAGGAGAGGTACCCTAAATAATTGTTTTTTTTTTCAAAATTTTATTTTACCACTTTTTTGGCGACATTATTGTGTATACTCATGCCAAATTACAACTTTCTAGTACCAATAGTTTTTGAGCTAAACCGCGGACAGACAGATGGACATGGCGAAACTATAAGGGTTCCTTGTTGACTACGGAACCCTAACAATTTACCTATTTAAAAAACGATAGTAAAACAAATTAGATACCCACATTTCTGTATCAGCAGGTAAACTGCAAAAAGATAAGTTTTAATCTTTTCTCTTGCTGGATCTACATCCACCAACTGCACGTAATACACCAGAGCCAGCCATATCATAAGAATTTGAAACTAAATACGTCAGGTCGACCGAAACATATGCATACGTCGTCGTACGCGCCTCGCGGCTGTCGGCAACCCACTGAGAAATGGGTCGGGTGCGATCGCCGGCGGCCGGTAAGTATACTAAGTACTTTCGAAGAACTTCATAATTATCTAAGCAGTTAGAAAACAAAATCCCGTGAACACGATGACCAGATCTGTTACCGTCCCGGTTCAATAGCGGCCGAGCGCTACAAGCAGAATTAATAGTCCTTACGGTGCATAGATAAATGAACTTCTTCGATGGTACATGGAGTGATTTATCTGGTGATCTGTGCTATAGGTACACCTTTGCCCCGTGCCTTTGCCCAACGCTTCGGGGAAACCAGGCGTGATGTTATGTAATGTATGGCAAGAAGTTACCGACTGTATTGTTCGGTGTATGGATGTCTGAATGCTATAGATGCATTCAGATGTTTCCATACATCGAACCAATATGTACATATATTGTTTTCATTACCATCTGTCATAATTTTAAAAAATACATCCTGAAGTTCAATAACGACTTTTCGTACATCCCAATCGAGGCGCAAATATTAGTCTGTTACAAATTTATAACGTAACAAAGAATTATATTAAATCCTAGAATTTAAAAATATTTTTGATACTACTTCAAACTAACTCACAATTACTTTTGAAACTAGAAAATCTAGAAATAAAACCTAAGTAGAAATAATTAAACTTAAAACTTATTATAGGTACAAAAATAAACAGTCATCACGATAATTTGTCGTGTCGCAGGAGTGTCTGTACCGCTACAGCTGCTTCGACGACAAGAAGTTCGAGCAGTTCCTGTCGCGCGTGTGGTGCCTGCTGCGGCGCTACGCGGCGTGGGTGGGCGCGGGCGGCGAGGCGCAGCTCACGCAGATGTCGCTGCCCGTACCGGTGCTCGAGTGCCTGCACCGCTGCTTTGGCGTCACTTTTGAGTGCTTCGCTAGTCCACTCGACTGCTACTTCAGACAGTATTGTTCTGCTTTCGGCGATACTGACTCCTACTTTGGATCTCGAGGGTATGTATTAAAAAAAAATATTTCTGGCAAATAAACATTTGATTTGATTTGGTTATCTAATCCTTGCCTTGGTGATTTAGAGGAATCACTATTCATGCAAGTATTTAATCGAATTTTAATGGATACTCTCAAAAAAACCCCTTTTTTATAGACCCTCAAATAATTTCCATTTCGGTGTCCTTAAAATACTTAATGCCCTAGTTTAGTTACTGCGCCCAATATTGAGAAAAGGCCGGAAAGTATAACCGACTCTTTAATCAAAAAAATGCTCATCATTATAATCGTTTAGTTGTATTTATGATTCTGATAATTAGCGAAATGTTGTCGTACTAAAGATACACCTCAGCGTTACCTTTCAGGGAAATACAGGCGTGATGTGATGTTATGTATTTCTTATGTCAAAATTACATATTACGTGTTACATTACTACTTGGTACTATGAATTTATTTAAACATTTGTCCTTTTAATTTAACGTTAAGAGGTTTAGTATAGGGTTAAAGCTTGTCGACTCTGAAATGACGCGCCCCACCCTACTACCGCATTAGCCATAGGAATCCGCATTACCGTGTGCGTTAAATGCGGTAGTAGGGCGCGTCATTTCAGAGTGGACAAGCTATCTACACAGAGCATGTAACGATGTTCGACGGAACGGTTAGCGCAGTGGTTAAGCAATTGACTGCTGCGCTGCATGTCGCGGGTTCGATTCCCGCACGGAACAAATATTTGTATGACCTGCAAGTAGTTGTTTCGGGTCTGGCTGTTTGTGTATGTGAATATAAATGTTTGTAAACGCACCCACGATACAGGAGAAATCCTAGTGTGGGGCAACCTATAAAGAAATCGTACCTAATAAAACCCGATTCAGTAGATCAGCTGCAAATTTATATGTTATACTGTGACATGCATTTTCCACGCTGAGGTTGGCGTCACATTGTAAATAAATACGTTGCGTTTCAAATGCGTGCAGGCCTAGGCCCGAGTAGCCTAGTCTGAAATAGAAGACTTAATTATTCATATCAATAGATGATAGAAATAGTGCATGACGCATAAAATAAAACTATACCATTGTTGTGTTTTCGTTTAAAAAACGCAAGTTTACATTTGTTTTTTCGTACTAGGCCTACTTTAGTTGCATTCGTAAAAGTAGTTTTAGTTGCATCACATTAATCAGAAAATATTTGCTTAGGCCATTTCTAGAACTGCGTCCAGTGTCCGGGTCGATGGTGGCGCACCCGCCGTACTGCGAGGAGCTGCTGGAAGCGGCGCTGCGCCACATGGAGCGCCTGCTGCAGGACTCCGCCGAGCCGCTCAGCTTCGTCGTCATCCTGCCCGAGTGGCCGGACAGGCAGACGCACGCGTTACACAAGCTTCAAGCCAGCCACTTCAAAAGAAAACAGGTTCCTACTTTAAATTATTACTACTTCATAATATTTGAATTTTATATAAAATCATATATCTAAGTATACATACTATCAGAATATAATCGCGAAAAAAAAAAAACAGCTGCTCTATACCTACATTTTGTCCATGTATGTGAATATAAATTTGGAGTGTCGTCCGCGTAGTCATCCTAGTGGACGCTGTTCGAGCGCGCTCGTACCGAGAAAACGCGGCTCAATACATTTTTAAATGTAGTCAATTCACAAGTTTCAAAATATTTATGTGAAAGTAGCATGAGGCAGCATTTCGCTAGATGGCCTATATTCTGAAGCGAAGGGACCAGACAGACGTATATATTGCTGCTGAAAGAACTGTCAAAGAAAGATAAATATATCTATTGGTATAATATATAGTAATAAGATGACGGGAACAATATTTAGGTAAAAAATAATTATATAAATATCACCCATTTATCCACTATTCCATTGCCTGCTCTAGGATGCTTATCCGGTACGGCATTACCGCGCCACCCGGTCTGCTCCTTGATGTGCAATGGCCTCTGTTACCCCATTAAACATGAGGTTCCAGGGGCTTGTGCAAATGTTGGGGTTCATTCGATTTGTCGACCCAGGTTAAACCGCGCTGGGATCGGTGCATTTCATTAATTCATATAGTATTTTATTTTATTTTAGGTGGTTATTCCAGCTTTTGAGCACGAGTACCGCCACGGATTTCAACATGTCCTTACCAAGTGAGTCATTTAAATCTGCATACACATAGCGCACAATATACCTACATTCAGTGGCAGTAAATGTGGCCCAAGCCCTAAACGCGAATTTGTAAGGAAACTAAACGTATTCTACGTGATTCTTTAATGAGAACAGATGCCAAGTAGCTTCTTTAGTTGGTTTGAGTGAATAATTTCACATTAGGTTAGTTTAAAATTGAATTGTGTAAAAAATATGCCAGAGCTGTTTTTAAAGATCGCCAGGAATGTAAATTTAAAGTTTTTTTTTTTACTTTCAAGCTATTAAAATTTTGTTTTTTTTAACCATTTTTATTGACGTGTGTAGGTTATGCCGATCTCAGAAAAAAAAACGTAGTTTAGCGCTACGTAGGCCGCTTGGGCCTGCTTGATAATTGTCGAAGGACGATTATAGTGCACAAAGTGTGCGCAAACACTTGTGCACTCTTTGTATTTTTACTCTCATAGTCCGACGGGACGGCAATCCGACACGACCGGGGAGAGATCCGGCGCAGTACCAAAGGCTTCACGTGCTATTTCAGGCACGGGGGTGGCATACCAACAACTGCCAAACTCCGGGCTGCTACTGAGAAATTCCTAATGGAAAAACTTAATACCTAACACTTTTCACGACCTGGGAATCGAACCCAGGACCCCACTCAGCACTCGCGCTTGCGTCCACAAGACTAACGGAACAGTTTTACTCGAGCATACGTAATCCATTTTGTGTTTGTTGATAATGTTATAACTTCAAGTCACTGTTACATTTCAAGTACGTAGTAGGTATATGAATTAGTGTGGGTTAGGATTTCAGGAACCACTACGAAAAACTAGAAATTAAAAAATAAATTCAATAAATATTACGTACCTACTTCCAAAAATCACAGTAGGTACAAAGTAATAATAACTTCGGAAGTTTGTGGCAACAAACAAAAATACAAAACCAAACACTTCCAAAAGTTTTATTTAAGGCGAAAGCGGCAATGTAGCCGGCGAAATTCAAATTTTCTTATGGTTTTGCAATTTTCATGCCAGTATGTTGATCTAAATACGATTCGCGGCCGTATAAAATGTTTATTTACAGAATTATAATCATAAAAATTGTCAATACAACTCTCTAAGTTCATGTAATCCTATTGAATGACTATTTCATGAAATCATGACATTTGAGGATTATGCTAACTTAGGAGTTGTATTGCTGATTCTTATGATTATTATTCTGTAAAGCCATATTTGTTACGGCCGCGAATCATATTTTAATCAACATACAACCTGACACTGACCTGAAAATTGCAAAAAAATAAAGAAATTTTGAATTTCGCGGGCTACCTGAGCGTCTTAAAGGTGGAATGTTTCGCTATATTTTTATACTTGATTCCTGGATGACTTTCCGTACAGCACAAGTAAATACACTTTCTTACGCACTTTTACTAGCATTATAGATTTTACGGAAAATTATACTCAAACGATAAGCGATATCTAATGTCAAAATGGCATTAAAGTTATCAATCATAGCTTGAGATTTTATAACTTAATAGAGGCGAACGAAAACTGCCTGCGATGCGGAATCTAGACTAGAGGAGTTATCTGTGGTTCTTTGACACAGCCATTATGATGAAGTGGTCGTCACGGGCGCTGGTGCACCATGTTCTGCCAATTTTTTGTTCGTGTAAAGAAGATTCATGATTCCTTTTTACAGCAAATTTTGTTGGTTTTATGAGATACATTGAGAATTACAGCCACTAAGTTTGTCCTTCGACGATTATCAAGCAGGTGCTAAGTGGCACGTATTTTTTTTCTGATATCGGCATAACCTAATGCACTTCATTAAAAAATGGTGTAAAACAAAAAATTACAGCTTGAAAGTAATGAAAAATCCTTTAACTTACATTCCTGGTGAAAATTAAAAACGGTTCTGACATAAATTTTTACACCATACAATTTTCAAATAACTTTGTCGAATTATTCACTGAAACTAACTAAAGAAGCTATACAGGGTGATTTGAAATTTGACGTATTCCTTCTAGGACGTGATAGTGAGACCCATTTGCAACAATTAAGCACCCCATAAAGCCTAGGCGAAAATTCATGGGATGGCTATAAACCAGTTAATTAATTCGATTATCCCACTTTTTCTTTAATATTTCTACAATTTCCAAGATCGACCTTTGCCAGCATTATCGACATTTTCATCGGCACCTGTAAATATTTTTTAAACTGGTACCTCGTTAGATAGCTGATTAAATAAAGATTTCTTCCCTGTAGTTTATACGCTTAATGCCATAGTTGAGTTAACTGGTGTCAAAGATCAAGTACGTAGATGTTTTTTGAAAATGGTTAATAAAACTTTGTTTTAGGAAATTTGGTTAGGTACATTGAAAAGTTTATTATAGTATCCAGTGGTACCCAATGGAATCGCAATGAAGGTCAAGCAATTTAAGAGTTTAGAGAAAAGTTATATTTAGTAACGAATAAAAAAAAAATTACGTTTAAAAAAAAACATAAAAAATGTGTTTTCTCGAATCCCATGAATTTTCACCTAGGCTTTATGCGGTGCTTAATTGCTGCAAATGGGTCACACTACACTATCACGTCCTAGAAGTCACCCTGTATACTTGAAATCTATTCTGATTAAATATCCCATAGAGGTTTAGTTTGTTCACAAATTCACGTTTAGGGCTTGGACACATTTACTGCAGCTGAGTGCATTTACGCACGTTGGCATCTTAATCTTAATTAGACTATTACATAATCAGATTTTAAATAATTATGTTATGTACGTTTTCATTAACACTAAACGACACCTAAATGTAATTCACTATTCTTCAATACTAATACAGTGCCCTCCAAAAGTTAGTTGAAGATATTCACTTCAGCTGTAATGTCACATTATCATTTAAAATCCTAGTTTCAAATGTTAGAACTGTAACGTTACTATAACGTTTATACTGACTAATCCAACTATCTATTTTATGGGGTTACCTGTTATATATATATTTTATTTGATAACGGTCTTTGGTTGTCAAATATTGTTGATGGCAGTTATTTTACTTCGATATCAGATTGATAGATATAGATCATTTGCATCGGACAGCCAGAAACGAGAACTTGTTATAAACTTTTAGTTGCAGTCGGTTTTTTTAGTATTGGACTACTAGTACGCGTGAAAAACATAGCCCTGTCTTTGTTGTCGCGCAGTCGGGTCTTTTGTATGATTTTAGGCAGATAGACTTCGGCCTGGTGGGTCCTTGAGTTACAACTTTACTTGATAATTTTGACAAATAGTGCGGCAGTTGAGTGGGATCAGTTTTTGGCAGCCGAAACTTATTCGACACGTTTCGTTCAAGGCAATGTTGTGTTGCTTTGCATGAGAGATCGGTGCCACACTGTCCACGCTGAGGTACACAGACACACGCCGGGTGTAGGAAAATATCAGCTTCTGCTCCCCCGTTGGTAGTAATAAGATACCAGGTTATTTCGAGAAGAAAAAAAAATCCAAATAGTAATCGGGGAACATAAAAAAAGAATCCGACGAACTGAGAACTCCTCCTTATTTTGAAGTCGGTTAGAAAAAATACTTATTCTCTGCCAGTCTTATATTACCCGAGCGAAGCTGAGACGGGTCGCTTGTGCCTAAATAAAAGTGCACTGTTCGGTTCAACACTAAGTGTTGAAAATCCAATAGTGTCATAATATTTAAGCATTAAATTTAGGTATCGTTTAGTGGTAGTGAAAACGGGCATGAAAGTTTTAAATATAGTTTACCCTTTGGAGAAGAACCGAACGTGAAAGTAAGCGTCCAAGATGAGAACCTGGTAAATTTGCCACTTGATAATTTTCCATACCTGTGTTGTTTGTTTTGTGCGAACTATTTATATTAGTAAAAAATACCTACTTATAATTACAGGTCTATACTTAGTTTTGTTGTGTACCTACGTGGAATATAATGAGATTACGAAAACAAATCCAATGAACCGGATACTCGCTGTGAAGCGAAGACAATAGAGTATGTAATTAATGCGTTTGATTATTACGTATTACTATTGTAAATTGTACTCTTGTCCATATTTATTGCCCTATGCTAAGTATCGCATCGCTTATCATTTCCTTTGAGAACATTAAGTATCTTCTTACCAACGTAATCATAACCATGTTCATTTCGTTACCTAATTGCTTATTTCGGATTAATGCGAAAGCAACGATCAACATGTTATTTAGAATTGCAGTAAAGGGACAAAATACCACAATGTACTTCTAACAGTGGGTCATTGTCTATAATTATACTTGGACTTTAAATCGTATCAGTAACTTGACAATTTGAGAACACCAGTTTGTGACAAAAAAAAAACCGGCCAGGAGGTAGTCGGGCTGACACAATAAAGGTTCTGAACCAAATACACTGAGCATTGAGAAGTGTGTGGAATGGTCGCTGGCGTGCTGTTACTGTACCTATAGTGCGAATACGATTAAAGGTCCGTATACAGTTATAATTTATGGTATCTGTATAAGGTGCAACATTTTAGATTATTTCGGTCATGTATAAAGTAAAATTATGATATTTAGATTAATTACAATCGAGTAATATTTAATTCTAACTGTAATGTAGACCTGCCTGATCTAGGTTTATGAAAACCTGTGTTTCAGGGAATCAATTTACATCAAACTTTAACGACATAAGACAATAATTTGTTTTAATGACCGCACTTTTGGTTGACTAATCTAGCTATGCCCATCAGCAACCCCCAAAAACTCATTCTTTTGAGGCTATAAAGTGGAATTCCCTTGATTTGTAAAGGAACCTTTACCATTCTGACTGTTTTATTAGCAGAAAGATCTTAAAATGATGACCAACTGCCGTACTTAAGCTTCCCCCACTTCTGCAAGATTTCCTAAACCCTCCATTATAAAAATCGCCTTTTAAAATTTGTCCCCCCCTAATAATAATACCACCATGTTACTGTCCCACTGCAGGGCAAAGGCGTTGTGATCATGTCTTCTCTGTACGAGAAGAGGTTCTCATACAGAGAAGACATGATCACCACGCTTGCCCAAGATGGGTGCCTGCCATTTCAAACTTATAGGTAACTATACAGGGTGTCCCTGGAGGTATGGATCAAATCGAATAGGGGAGTGAGCAAGGTCATTTCCAAACTTTTTAACCCTGAGAATGTTCGTACAATTTTTTACGGTTCAAAAGTTATGACCAATTTTTGTTTTTTTCAATCACTTCGCATAGTGCTCAATGAGAAAAATCATAAAAAAAACTATCAGGGCTATTTTTTATTTTTTTTTCAGAACGTTTTAGAAGAGTAGGCCTTTCTTTTGGTAATACTTATACGCAGCTAGAAAACATGTGCTCAATAAGAAATAGTTATTTATCCAACATGTGAGGAAAGTTCGTTTTTCCATCCTGAGTAAGCGAAAGACTCAACAAAACGAATAGCAAATGAACTTGCTCACATGTTGCATACAAAACTTTTCACCACTCCCAGCAAGAAAGTATTCAGTCGTCATAGGTAAATAAATTAAATAGACACAAAGCAAATCAAAATAATTCTTTATTTTTTAAAATATCTTTAAAACTTAACATAAAAAAATCAGGCAAGGTTGGTTTCTGAACGGGATCATTACTTTCCTCACTGTTCAAACAGTGAGGAAAAACCAACTTTCCTCAGTGTTCAAGCAGTGAGGAAAAACCAACTTTCCTCTCTGTTTTCGTAGAGGAAAGACACTTATTTCGTGCGGGAGTGGTGAAATAGTTATTTATCCAACATGTGAGGAAAGTTCGTTTTTCCTATGAGTTTTGATTTTGAGTCTTGAGCGAACGAAGGATTGAAAAATAGAATCACGAGCGCAGCGAGTGATTATAAATTTCAATCCTGAGTAAACGAAAGACTCAACAAAACGAATAGCAAATGAACTTGCTCACATGTTGCATACAAAACTTTTCACCACGACCAGCAAGAAAGTATTCAGTCATCATAGGTAAATAAATTAAATAGACACAAAGCAAATCAAAATAATTCTTTATTTTTTTAAATATCTGTAAATCTTAACATAAAAAAATCAGGCAAGGTTAGTTTCTGAACGGGATCATTACTTTCCTCACTGTTCAAACAGTGAGGAAAAACCAACTTTCCTCACTGTTCAAGCAGTGAGGAAAAACCAACTTTCCTCACTGTTTTCGTAGAGGAAAGACACTTCTTTCGTGCGGGAGTGGTGAAAAAACATTTACAGCAAAGCCTTCGGTCTGGCAAAACATTTACTCAATTTTCGAGCGATTTTCATGGGAATAAGTTACACTAGCGAAAGTTGACCACGTATTACAAAAACTGGCCCAAGTCATAGAGATTCTTTGGAGTATGAATCACTGGAATATTCTTAATAGTTCAAAAGTTAGAGAATTTTATTAACAAGGAGGTCGTACTGACGGCACGGTTTGCGCAGTGGTTAAGCAATTGACTGCTGCACTGCGTGTCACAGGTTTGATTCCCGCACGGAACAAATATTTGTATGACCTACAAGTAGTTGTTCCGGGTCTGGCTGTTTGTGTATGTTAGTTTAAATGTTTGAAAATGCACCCACGATACAGGAGAAATTCCTAGTGTGGGGCAACGTTTTTATATTTAAAAAAAACTATTTTCTGTGTCAAATTTTCTTTTTTTTTTTCAGTTTAACTAACGATTTCATTTCAGTCCCTAGGCATTTGTTACCTATCTGAACACTACTGTGTAAAAAAGATTATCCTAGTGATTCATACCTCCAAAGAATCTCTATGATTTGGGCAAGTTTTTATCATTCGAGGTCAACTTTCGCGTGTAACTCTTTCCCATAAAAATCGCTCGAAAATTGAGTAAAACTTTTACAAGACCGAGGACTTTGCAGTAAGTAACTGTTTTTTATTATTGAACACTTGTTTTCTAGCTGCGTATAAGTACCTATTACCAAAAGAAAGACCCACTCTTCTAGAAATGTCTGAAAAAAAAAATAGGCCTGATAGTTTTTTATGTTTTTTTTTCATTGAGCACTATGCGAAGTGATTCAAAAAAACAAAAATTGGTCATAACTTATTTATTTTATTTATTTATTTTTAGCTTTATTTAATCCCTTACATGTATGTATTTCTTATCTACTATTATGTATGCTTATTTATTTATTTGTTAGTAATGTAAGGTCCGTATTACAGAACGTTCCTCAAGTCCAGTTTGATCTGCAATCAGTTGATCACTGTTTAAGTATAGAATCAGTACTTGAGCATCAATCTTATTCCAGAACGGTAATCAATCTATACTCAGCTGAATCGAGACTCAAATCGAGCCTCAAGCAGAGATGTGTATTTGTCTATGCATCAGCCTGTTTTCGTTTACTATTTATTTTATTTACCAACTTGGTTCTGATTAAAATATTCCATAAGAGCCCAATTGTTTAGGAAATCAGCGTTATTATTTCGATCCCGAATAGTACAATCCCCCATTAATTTATTGAAGTAAAGTTTAGTCATTTTGTAAGAAAAATAAGTCTAGCTTAAAAAAACTTGTGTGTGACCATAAATAGGTATGTTATTTAAAATTTCGTAGGTCAAATATGTGAAAACATCAGTTTTATTTATTATGCTCTGTGATCAGATTGTTGAAGCCGTCGCATAAAAACGTAAACACACAAGAATTCGCAATTCTGGAGTTATGGGAAATATTTAATTCTACCTATGATTTAAGAAAAACACACAACCTGTAGTGTTTTTCGTGTTATCGTGATAATTATATCATAGTTAGAATTAAATATTTCACCACATCTTGTGAAAAACTACCTTTTTTGGAGTTTTCACAATTTTTTTAGGCCTGTGTATTAATAACGCTGAAGTTCAACCTTCTATTTGAATTATCGTCAAACAAATTATTGTGATGATCTCCTCTTCAATTGCATCCATTTTGATAGTAAATCATTTAAAAAAACACACACTAAAGAAACTCGACAACACATGAACACAACAAAAATGTACAATTGGACATGACAATCTATGCTCAAGCGCGGTCTCGACCACACTTGGGTGATTATAGATCAAATCACTGCTTGGGTTCGATTCGCGAACTGAGTAACGATCTAAAATAAAGCCAAACTCAGCTGAACTATGATCAATGAATCTATGCTTGAGGAACGTTCTAAAATTAAAATCAGACTTAAAACCAGTTTTAAACAGAGATCAATACTTGAGTTTCCTTCTGTAATACGGACCTTAGTTTTGTTTTTAAATAAGGTTAGTATTGTTAGGTGTAAGGGCCGCCTTTTGCGGTGAAAGCCTCCTCCAAACCATTCCAGGTGGCTCTATCATTTGCCCGTCTGGACCATAAGTTTCCGGCTATTTCTACGATGTCGTCACTCCATCTTTTAAATGGTCTACCCTTCCTTCGTTTTTTATATATTGGGTACCAATTTGTGATTATTTGTGACCATCTTTGATCCGTAGCTCTCTGAATATGACCAGACCATTTCCATTTTAATGTCAGGACCTGTTTGACTGCATCTTTCGCCTTTGTTCTTTTCCTTATCAGTGAACTTTTGACTCTATCTTTCAATTTGATGTTCATGTAACTCCGTTCTAGTCCTCTTTGACAGGTTCTTATTTTACTTAAGAGTGATTTTTTGAGGGACCATGTCTGGCATGCGTAGGTAAGAACCGGCGTTAGGCAGATGTTCATCGCTTTCGTTTTCAGTTTTGTGGGTATGGGGCCTTTGAAAATTTCCTTCATAGCCCAGTATTTACTCCACGTTTTCTTTACTCTTCGATCGATTTCTTTTTCTGTACAGGATTTTATTGAGATTAGATGTCCGAGGTAAGTATAATCTGCGACATATTCTATAGTTTGAGACTGTATGGATATAGGTATTTCTTCACGATTAGTCATTATTTTCGTTTTGTCCCAGTTGATCTGTAACCCAACGGTCTCACTGTGATGGCTAAGGGACTCTATCATGTCGTTAAGTTTGCGCGGGTCTTCCGACAGCAGTACTATGTCATCCGCAAACCTGAGGTGTGAGAGATACTTGCCATTGATTTTTATTCCCACATCACTCCAATCGAGGTTTCGGAATATGGATTCTAAGACTGCGATGAAAAGCTTTGGGGAGAGCGGATCGCCTTGCTTTACCCCCCTCTCGACTTGAAATGATGGTCCTCTTGAGTCTAGACGTACTCTTGTTGTGCTTCTCAAGTAAATAGCTTTAATAAGTTCTATATAGTCGTGGTCTAGTCCTTGCTGGTTTAAAGCCTGTCATATAGAGTCATGTGAAATTGAATCGAAGGCTTTCGAGTAGTCTATAAAAGCAACGTATAAGGGGAGGTCATATTCCATAAACCGTTCGATTATTACTTTCAGTGTGTGTATGTGGTCATTGGTAGAGAAATTTTTCATGAATCCCGCTTGCTCTACAGGCTGGTTCTCGTCAATCTTCGTTGTTACACGTCTTAGTAGGGTCGATGCAAATACTTTATACAGACAGGATATAAGACTGATGGGTCTGTAATTAGATATCAGTTTGGGGTCTCCCTTTTTATACAGTAGAACTATCTCCGAGCATGTCCATGTTTCCGGTAGTTCTTTTGTTTTTAAAATACAGTTGAAAAGCTTAGTGAGTGGTTTTATTAGTTTCTCTTTCGCGGCTTTTATCATCTCGTTTGTCACTCCGTCAGGTGCTGGGCTCTTTCCTGCTTTTAGTTTTATTATAGATAGCTCTATCTCTCTTTCTAAAAAAGGTGGTACTGTTTCTTGAACTGGTTTATAATTTTTAGGCATTGGTGTCTCATGATTTTTATTTACACACGTGTAGAGGTTCTTATAAAACTGTGTAGCTATCGTCATTAGGTCTTTCCTATGAGTGACGATGATTCCCGAGGCATTCTGGAGTTGTGTCATGAGATGCTTGGTACTTTCTAACTTTTTATAGGCCTTTTTTATTCCACCTGTCTCTTCTATGAACTTACTGATTGTATCGAGTCTCCTCTTTTTAATGTTTTGTTTTATTTTTTTATGTATTGTTCTATATAGTTTACTCAGACTTTTCTTTTCTTGGTCATAACTTATGAACCGTAAAAAATTGTACCAACATTCTCAGGGTTAAAAAGTTTGGAAATGACTTTGCCTACACCTATTCGATTTGATCCATACTTCCAGGGACACTCAAATGGGTTTGTTCCTAAAAGTTGGCAAACATTGGTAAGAACAGGAGATAACTGGTTCTTATTTTATTTTCAACCTATGTGGCATGCACGGCTCCATACGAAAATTCGGCTGGCGAAAACGGTCACATTGACCGACTGTATAAGGTGTTTCATATAATATTTTATCTAGACTAGTAATAAGTTGATAATTCATTGTTTGTTTAGGGCTTTATCATTCGTAAATTAGCTTTTCTTTCGAAATATTTGTAACACGAAATACAATTTTAATAGTAGGTAACTTTTATTTTCAAAATATCAAATCTCATTTTAATACTTAAAACTATTCAGTTTCTTATCGAAAAAATCTAAATCAGGCGGCAGATGTGTAATCAACAGAAATAACTTATTAAGTCTAGCGACACTACAGAAGAAACATCGGCGTGCTTACGCCTGCAAGTCTTGTTGGATTAGGTACCCACGCTAACCACTATTTATAGGCCGAAATCACTCGCATTGTAGGCGTAAGCACCCCGAATTTTCGTCACGACTTTTTCGGTAGATGCGTCGTTAGGCTAAAAGAGGTCACCAAGTAGAGGCGGGAGATAAGCATATAGCCCACGTAACACGTGACATGTCACAGGAACGAGGTGTACTTCAGATGGGGCGGCGGCACGGTGGTGGTGTGGCTGCAGAACGCGGCCGGCCACGCGCGCTGGGGGCCCAGCGAGGAGCGCGTGGAGGCGCTGCTGGACGCGTGGCGGCCGCGCGCCAAGCTGCGGGAGGCCGCGCAGGCGCCGCCCGACCCCGAGCCCGCGCCGCCGCCTGCTGCCGACAAGCGCTAGCAGAGCGCTCTGTAAATATTCTTCGTGTACATACATATTATACATAGCTAGATTTATTATTATATGGATGATACGTATGGTATCTTTTTATTTTTAAATCTCCCATCTCTGTTGTATAGTTCGATAAAAGTTTATTATGTTTTGATTGTTTATTATATTTTCTGAAAAAAAAAAAAGTTTTTTTTTGTCATGTTCTACCTTTCGGATTGGAGTAAATTTTGTTTTATTTACTATCTAAAGCTGCTATTTTTAAAGACGATCGGCGTTTCGGATAGTAGCGATCCGTGTTGTTAAGTTTTCCGAAGATGTCAACAACAATAGCCGCTCCAAATTGTTTATGGTTTAGTGATGCGGAGGAATGAATTTTAAGTTCTTGTGCTATGGATGTTACAAATAATTTCCGCGCATAGAGTAGATTGAATCATTTGAATTTTGATATTTTCAGTTTGCTTTAATTATTTCAGTATGAAAAGTTTACTTCAAATTAGTAGTTTTATTGACAGATTAATGACTTAAGAAATATTTTTATTAAAAACAAAGATATGCAAGGCTTCTACTACGTTCTCCTTTTATACCCTATTTTTTACAACCCTATTTTTTAACACAGGCAATAACGACATTGCTTCCGCGTCACTACTGGTCCCCATTTTCTATAGGTTTATATTTTTAGATTACATTCCGAGCACGGCAGCAATGTCGCGCAGCATTGCATTGAAAATGTATGGAGTACAGTAGTGACGCGGCGGCAATGCCGCGTGCGGCAATGTTTGGAATCATACTTTTACACTAAGAGCCATCCACATTCTACGACATTTTCCACATTCCTCCGGATCACATGTCCACTTTCAGACTTCCTCTCCTATACAGATTTTTTATTCTACACGTTTGTCACACATTCCTCTTAATAAGCGTAGCCAACTCATCTCAGCTGCATGCAATAAGCTAGTTACAGTTTTTGAGAAATCAAAGTAATATTCTTTGTGGTTTATTTTCCTCAAAATATGAATAATTCAGCGAAATATAAACATTAACAGAACGAATTTTTATTACTTTACATATTATTTTGATTGTAAAACGGGGCATTCTGTCCTGTCATGACGGCTCGAGTGACTTCAGGACTTTCGTTGTGTGGCGGCATCTACATCGCCACATGCGAACTACGCATCACACTGAAGTCATGCAAAATCCTGTATCGGCGCAAGCAGGGTTTACCGCGCGACTGGAATATATACAACGTTCGACAACAATCGTCGGGCAGTTGCCCACCAGACGCAACACCCATCTGGTCGGAGGATCCTCCCTTTTCTATGGAGATTGAGTGAACTTTACACCATGTTCCTCATACCTCTAAACTGGTAATCCCGAACATGAACGTCAGCACAGCAACTACTTCAGCGTGACGTCAACATTACCACTTCCTCAAGCTTTCAAGCGACGAGTCACAGCCAGCCAACAACCACGGCTTCAACGGGTATCCTAACCACCAGCATCCAACGGACGCGCATACCTGGTAATTCTTCAACAAACTTGGCACAGCACACTTAACTCCACTTTCGGCCGGTCCACAAGCGGAGCCCTTCAACCCTCTCCTGGTCGACGCCAGCAGTCAGCCACAACCCGGCACTGTACCACATCCGACTGAGTGGAGCATAACGCAGCGCCGTCCCGGCTCACTGGGGAATCACCGCTGACAGTTTCGACTCACTGCTAAATATGCGGTACCCGGTTCCGACCCAATGGAACTTCAACGTTTTTGAAAATATATTGGTTATCTATCATTCAAATGATTTATTCATAACTAATAAGATAGTACAAGAACAGATTGGACGGTAACTCCTAATAAGAAGGTGTCTCAAACGTAGTGGTCCAAAGGCAAATGGGGTAAAGCGGGGGTAGCCACCTATCAATTAAAGTTGGGATATTCTCAACAGTTCAGAAAATTTCGCTAACTTAATCATTTTCAAGAAATTTTACACTTACTTAGATTTTTCGACCCTGTGAACAAAATTTTCGTAGCGTGTTCAAATCTGGCTGGAAGATGCCAATGAATTTCTTCATACCAACCGAGGCCGCTTCGCCATATGTCCGGAAGCAGCTTCTTGCCCTGGACGAGAACTGGTGACGTTAATCGTAGTGGATCGGTCGACATTACGGCGCTGCTGGTGACTTCTCAATTCATAGGCACCTGGAGCCCCTTGGCTATTTCTTCTGGTGTGTCACTCTGTAATTGCACCTCCCACTGTTTGTCTGCATCACCCAAAGGTTGACTGGTAGAAAATACCTATGGCATTAAGTCCGCCTCTGTACGTTTCTGTGCTTGATCTTAATAGGGGAGGTACCATGTCTTCTGGTAGTCTTCTTTTCCATCAGGTGCTTCTTCAGCGTACTTGCCGTCGATTAGATGCTGGATCTGCTTGAGTAGTCCGCCTTCAACTGAGGATCTTTGTCTATTTTCTTCTCGATGTTGGTCAATCGATTCTTGGCAGAAGTGTAGGCATCTGTTCTTCGTTCTACCATAGAAATCTAGCTTTAAATCGACCATCTTCAAGTCTTCTGGAGGTTTTCTCTAGAAAGGTGAGTGCTCTTCCTTCTGAATCCATAGTGGGTCTTCTCGGTTGCATACCAAACGCTTCGATTGTGAAATTATCCTTGATGGCTTAATGCATTTCTTCTTCTGGCTTGTTGACACCCAGACATGTGTTCAGGAAGTGTACTGGTCTTGCGCCTCCGGTGTCTAACCCGTGAAGCACCCAAGTCCAGTCCAAGTCCCGTTCGGATTCGCGAAGCTACTGTTTCTGCTGGTTTCCCTTTTCTCAATTCTTGAGTCACGATAAGC
This sequence comes from Xanthia togata, assembly GCA_963853775.1. NCBI lineage: Eukaryota > Metazoa > Arthropoda > Insecta > Lepidoptera > Noctuidae > Xanthia > Xanthia togata. Next base: position 18,825,280 of record OY970798.1, on the reverse strand, counting down.
TCCCAGTTGTCTTGACTGATGAGTAGCTATGGTGACTTCCCTTCATAGTATAGAGAATCGGTGATCTTCTGAAGTGTTGACAATCTTGTATCCTCTTTCTAAGGAACTGCGGCGTAAGCTTCTTCTCGTTGACGGTCCGGACTCTCTTCAGGCTCTTCTTGTTTTCCTGATGAACCCCCTTCACCGTAAGGTCCAGAACCTGAGAATTCTTCTTCCTTACTAGCTTGCGCCCTACTCTCTCGATGACCAGTTCCTCTTTGCTTCCTTGAGCGCCGATTTCTTCTACCACCTTCTTTTCCAGAAGTGATACTGTTGACCCTTCATCCAATATCTTCTGTGATCCTTTCGATCCAAAGACTTCCACTGGAACTATCTTTAGGTATTCTCTTGTGGTGTTGTCTGCGTTCACTGATGCAGTGACGCATGCCACCTCTTGTGGTGTCTCCTTTTTCTTTTCTCCCGAGATCCTTTCCTCTGACTCGACGTGAAGCAAATGATGATGCCACCTGCATTCCTTGCACGGTGGTTTTCTGTAGCTCTCCTTCCTTGATGGCATTTGAAGCAGACGTGACTCTTTTTAACTGCTGCCTACCGATCTTGCAGTGAACCCTTCTGGAACTTCTGGCATTCGATGAGGAAGTGTTCACCCTCACATACAGGGCAGGTTTTCTCTGATTTTCTTGAATCCTTTTCTTAACTTAAATGCGCCGCTTGTCGATGAGTCTTCATGAACCCTCCCTTCTCTTTTGTAGTCGCGAAGGCTCCACACTTGTCTGCTTTTATGTTCAGGAACCTAGATACCAGCGTCAGGTCGGAGAATTCGCCTTCTTCTGATGCTGCAGTGAAGTCATACCATCAGAACTTGAGAACTGTGGGTACCTTCTCCACGATTTGTTTCACCATCTCAGGTGAATGCAGGTACTGTGGTTTCTTCAGTCCCTTTTTTGTTGCTACGCTGTTATTGATCTGGCTTGCGAAGATGCATATGTCCCTTGGGTTTTCTGAGATCCTCAGTAATGCCTTGACCTTGTCCAGTTCTGTCAGTACCAGCGCATCAGGGCTTACATCACTTCCAACGGAGAGGCTTCGGAGTACAGCAGGCTCTTGATAGCTTCTCTTGCGTTGCCCTTCAGTGCTCTTCTTAGTCGAGCCATGTTTTGAAATTCGTTGAATATCAGTGTTGTATTGGTAGAAATAGGTTAACTCGTGGATGTACTTCGCTTCGGCTGCGCTGCTGGTCCTCATGTTGTGGCAAAGGCTTCTCTTGTCGCCAAAGCAGCGCTGGTTGCTCCATATTGCAGTTTTCTAATACTGCACCTGTGCTGTTCTATTTTCTTGCTTTGCCTGGTCATCATCCACGGAGTCTTGATTTTCACATTGTACCAGCTCTAATCTGACACGGGCTAGCTACGCCGCAGCCTGTGCTTGCTTTAACCCCAGGCGTGTTAATTCTTCTGAGGCTTGGAAGCTCGCGTCTTCTGGCTGAGGAACTCGTGGATTTCGTGGACCTTGCTCGACGATTGACCCCCTCCGGCTTCAGGGTCGTGGCGGAGCTATGAACACCCTGTTCCGGGGCATCTTCTGGGATCTACTTGGTCGTCTTCTTCTGTGCGGCATCTTTCTTCTGTCCGATCTTCTCGGATGCCGCCGAGGCGAGCAAGGCGGTTGCGACTGCTATCGCAACCGTAGTCTCTGTAGTAGTGGTACCCTCCGTGGTCGCTGTACCCGAAGAACTGTTCGTGTTCGGTGTAGCTGTAGTTCCCGATGACCCTGACTCTGTCGTGACCCCTTCTGACCCTGACGCTACTTCTGTCGCGTCATTATCGGAAGGGGACGGGACGTAGGACGTGAGGGGGCCATCCTTCTGCGACCTGGTTACTTCTGGCTTCTTCTGGCAGGGTATCCGGGTCGAAGGACCAACTGTTGCGAATGGCAGGGGCACGTCCAGTACCCGCAATCGACTTGGGACGATCACTCACTATTGTTGACGTGCGGTCCCTACTAACTGAGTCTACACTAACACTAACAGGGACCAAAACTTTTGAAACATTTTTTTTACTAAGTTTTAGAATTGAACTTATACTTAACTTATTGAATTGCTTAGTATTCAATAAAGATTATTTATTTATTTATTTTTAGAAATCTTAAAATATGTTGATAATTAAACAAAAACTGTACCTAAACTCAACCCGCGTATCGTACATTATGTGGAAAATGGCAACGGAAGATCGTTTTTCAAAAAAAAAAAAAAAAATAAAAAAAAAAAAAAAAAAAAAAAAAAAAATAATAAATAATAATAAATTTTTTTCAATATAAAAAACTAATTTTGAACATAAAAGTTTTAATCATTTGAAGATGAAGAACCAATTTAAATGTGGTAACTAGTTATTAGTTTTGTTCATTTGATTCGGTTTAGTTTTGTCACATTTAGCATATTTTTTTGTAAACGTGCCCTGAAAGGACCAATGCCAATGAGCTAGACGATAGGTCGTAGTAAAGCAAATGAAAGGTGAGTGGACTGTATAAAATGTAGATATAATATATGGAAAAATATAAATTCTCATCCATCCCTACACACGCCGACTTTTATAGGGTACCTCCCCTACACGTAGTAGGGGAGGTATCCTATAAAAGTCGGCGTAATTAATATGTATACCCATGCCAAATTACAGCTTTCTAGTACTAACAGTACCTGAGCTAAGCCGCGGACGGACGGACAGACAGACATGACATGGACATGGCAAAACTATAAGGGTTCCTTGTTTACTTCGGAACCCATACGCCCAACATGTCCCATACATTCCGTATGGGAGAACATGTTTTTAAATTACAATGCCGATCAAATACGGTCACGGTCGACACACGCGGCTTAGATCTCTTTTTACTATATAATAAAGGTTAATATCATTTGAACGCAGTTTTAGTCTATGGCCTGACGGATATTCTTGTCAACAAAAGCATAAATACAAAAATATCCACACTAGGAAAAAAGTTGAACTGACAGTTCTCGTACGCGCGCGAGAACGCATAGAGTAGGTACTTTATACTATACTAGCTGTGCCCGCGACTTCGTCCGCGTGGTTATGAAGAGTTTAATGATGTTTAACGAAACTTGAGAGTGCTTAGACCTCTTTAATCCGGCCCTGTCGCAAAATCCGTTCTTAGCAAACGTCTACTAACTATTAATTACCTCCCAGCCAAATTTAAAGTTTGTAGCACAAACAATTAAGGACTTTCATACAAACTTGCGAGAGCCATTAAACCTCCTTAATCTGGCCCTGTCGCAAAATCCGTTCTTAGCGGACTTCAACTAACTATAACCTACCTTCCTGCCAACTTATATATCACCCCCTTTAGGATTATTTTTGAGACAAAAAGTAACCTATGTCTTACCCTAAAATGCGATTTATCTCCTTGCCAAATTTGATCGAAATCCGTTCAGTGGTTTAGGCGTGAAAATGTAACGTACAGACACTTGTACTCAAACCTCAGTTGGCCCGATAATAGTTTTTCGACCCTAGTAATAAGAAATAGGATCGACTGGCATCAAAAAAGCTTTTGTGAAAATTGGCCATTTTATTGCTGTTATTTTTTTTACGGATTAGCAAGCTGAAGTGGCAGTGGGCGGGGCACATAGCGCGCAGAACTGACGGCCGATGGGGCAGAAAGGTTCTGGAATGGAGGCCACGTACCGGCAAGCGCAGCGTAGGACGTACACCCATAAGGTGGACAGATGACCTAATAAAGGTTGCAGGAAGCTGCTGGATGCAGGTCGCTTCCAACCGGTCAATTTGGAAATCATTGGGGGAGGCCTATGTTCAGCAGTGTACGCCCTATGGCTGAAATGATGATGTTTTTTTTTTTTAAATCTGTGAATGCAGATCAACATGTTTCAAAAAGTTAAGGACAGTCTCCTAAGACTGTTTTCTTGTAGCGACAACGGTTAATGTACCATTATTGCCCGGTCTCAAAATCCACCCTGGACATATTGTTATGATTGACTGCTTAGATCCATAGGTAAAGCTTTCGGATAAGGCGGGAGGAAACGCCCGGGTGTCATCACTGCGTGGATCGCCCGGAGGACACGGTGGAGCATACGGTGGAGGTATGCCCGGCTTGGGCAGAGCACCGCCGTGTCCTCGTGGAGGCGATCGGTGGCGGGGATCTCTCGCGTCCGGCCCTGGTCCAGGCCATGGTACGGAGCGAGAGGGCATGGGAGGCCGTCACCTCCTGCGAAGCAGTAATGCTCGCGAAGGAGGAGGCAGAGCGCGTGAGGGAGAGGCAAATTTCGCGCCCTCACGCCCCTAGCCGCCGCAGGAGGAGACGCCCCGGGCGTCGGGAATCGATCGCGGATTCCCGGCCACCGTAGGCGCGGGCTTGCGGACGGTGAGCAATGGGTAGCTCGCCGTCCGGTAAGGACCAGGCCCGGGTCGACGGCGCGTTGTGTTCCACGCGCGCCTCAAAGAGTGTCAGCGAGTGAAGGGGTCCGATGAGACCATTGCCTGCCGGGGTTGCGGGAAAGTCCGAAAGGGATACCGTGGCCCCCTGGCATTGCACAGGCAAGAGAAGGAACACGGGTGGGTTTTAGTCAGTAAGAGTCTGACACGCCCTCCCGCTCCACCCAGAGCGGGAGACGTCATTTGATGATTTCCCACCCAAAAAAAAAAAAAAAAAAAGATCCATAAAGCTATAGCCTGATGATTATCTTTTAAAAGGTTAAATCCTTAACTATCTGCAATATTCTAACCCTTGGGCTAGCCTTTTTACAATTTGCGGTAAACTATAGAAGAATACGAACACAATGCAATATTGCTCATCCCCCATAGCATATATGATCATTTTGGGTGCTCAAAAACATCTTTGTATCGCGGGCGGTGTGCGAACTTGCATTGTCATGTTGCAACAATATCATAAGACGTCTTGTTATTTTTTAGAAACTCTGTGATGACTTGTGGCAAACCAACAGTGGTATACCAGTCAGCGTTAACTGTCTTGCGATCTTCTAGTACCTACAACAGTGGCGACGTGACCACCCTTTGCCACAAACGAGGGAACCATTTTTTTTTAAGTGCTCCGTGAGCATATGACTGGTCGGTTTTGGCTCATCTTGGAAGACCCAGACAGTTGACTGTTGCTTGAAATCTGGATCGTAAGCATTATATCCAAGACTCGTCACCACTAACAATATCATAAACGTGTTTTGACTCTCCTCGGTTGAATCGCTGCAGTTTTGTGAAACCATCTAACACGGGCTGCTTTTGGTCATCGCTAAGTAAATGTGGTATCCAATGAGAGATCAACTTTCTTACGCCGAATTCTTCGTGCAGGATTTATTTGAATAGTAGTCCCTGAAATGCCCACGGCTGCCTCTATTTCACGGTATGTCACATGAAGATCTTCGACGATTAGCTGCCGCACGGCGTCGATATTCTCTTGCGTTATGGCGGTTTTTGGACGACCTTCACGTGGCTTGTCACTGAAGCTAGAGTGCCCACGTTGAAATTCTAAATACCAGCGTTCTACAGTCCTAAGACATGGTGCTGCAACACTAAACACAGAAGTGATCTCTTCAAAGCACTGAAGTTGCGTTAATCCCCTTTGAAAGTTGTAGTAAATTATCGCGTATTTTCCTTTGATATTTCCATTTTTACAACCGACTTGTCACCTTAGGGCCCTCGCCCACGGACGACTTTTTGTAGCGATGCAGTCGCGATGCTCTCGCGCGTAGCATCGATACAGACGCGAAGCAGTCGCTAGCTGTGTGCCCGCGCCCACGGGACCAGATTCAGTCGCGATGCAAAAGCGATTCGGTCGCGATGCAAACGCGATTCGGTCGCGATGCAAACGCGATTCGATCGCGATGCAGTTACGACACAAAAATACCTTGCAATCTTATTCGAATACTCAGGAAGACGTGAGTCCCATATTACAGGACGCTCCTGAATTGCCGTAATAAACGTTTCAGTGTCAAATGACTCCATTTTGCGCCTGTGACGGACAACAGCACGCACTCTGGACCTGTCTGTGTTGCACTGATGCCGGTTCCCACTCACGCGCCGCGCCACACTCCCTCCCCCCTCCGTTCTCTCTACCGATGTCATCCGACGCGGTCGCGCGTTTGTATCGATACAATCGCGATGCACTAGCGCGTTAGTAGGGCGTTGTCATCGCTATTGTAGCGCGTTGCAAATGCGACTAACACGCGTTAGAAGAGATGCTGTCGCACGTTTGCTAAACGCGCGACTGCATCGCTACAAAAAGTCGCCGTGGGCGAGGGGCCTTAGAATCACAGAGTAATTGGCTTTGAATAGACGCTACAATAAAGCTATTTAACCCAATGATATTATTTATAATACCATTGATTCGACCGATCAAAAAACATTCTTTTGTTTTCGAATTCTAAATTAAAAACGATGAAAAAGACATGTTTTTTTTTATAATTGCGGGAGGTTTGCAAACGACACAACTTAAAAGGCAGCCCTCGTATCCTCAGGAGAAATCAATATGGTGTTACCAGGGTCGTCTCCAGCTTCTAGACTCTACTATCTCGTTCAACGTCAACCTAAAGCAAGATAAACCAAATGGTCGAATATTACATATATTTTTTCTTCTCGTGGAAAAGGTGATTGTGAAGAGGAAATTCTAGACATCTTTGAAGAGGAAATGATTGTCACGGGTTTGACGCCGAATGTGCACTTCTCAAAATGAGCACTTATCAATATGAGAGTGAATTTTATCACAATAGGTCAAAATAAAAACGGTTTGCTTAAGGGGCTGCAAGAACGGGGAGATCACTGCCAGGATTTCGCCGAAGATGTGGTCATGATCTTCGACGGTGACCCAGCATTGGAGGTTCAAAGACAGGCCAATGCCGCCCTCGAGTATATTCGGAAATGGGGCCATCCGAAATAAGCTGAAGTTTGCACCACATAAAACCTGTGCAATGGTAGTCACCAGGAAGCTAAACTACACTCAGGGGCACATTTAACCGTCCAGTCATTCGAAATTCCATATCGTTTGTTTATGTTAACTTGGGCTTTGACTACTAGGCGTAACTTTATAAGTGGGTATATCTGACATAAAGAAAACACATATATCCGCGTTTTTTTTTAATTTTGTGGTTTTTATTCAACAATAATCAGTTCAGTAGAAATTTGACAGTCTCGCCTCTCGTTTTGTGTGAAGGATAAATTTGTTTTACAACGTTGTCTTACCATTGTTTCGAACAAAACCGAGGTATTGAAGTACTGTGACCTTATTTACACTAAAATAATGCCACTAGACGTAGCTGGAGCAGCTAGGGCTGTGGCACTTGCAGACGCTGGGTTCAGCCAGCGTCGGATTGGACGAATGCTTGGATACCCACGAAGCACTATCCAAGATGCTATCCGGCGTTTCAGAGAGACCGGTTCCTACACAAGGAGACCAGGACAAGGTCGTAGACGGTGTACGTCAGAGAGAGATGACCGTTACATCGTCTCGAACGTTCTTCGAAATCGGTTCACAACGGCTTCTGAGGCTCGTAACCGCTTATTTGAGGTACGAAATGTAAGTGTGAGCCTAAGAACAATAAGAAGAAGGTTAGCAGAGAGGGATCTGGGATCATTTCGACCGGCTCGAGTACCACAGCTAACGACAACTCACAGAAGAGCGAGACTTGTTTTTGCTCGAGAACATTTAAATTGGACGTCAGAGCAATGGAAAGCAGTTCTCTTCTCTGATGAATCAAGAATCGCTTTACGAGGTCCTGATGGACGTCAGCGGGTGTATAGACGCCGTGGTGAAAGGTTTGCTGAATGTGCTGTGGTTGAAACAGTGGGCTACGAAGGAGGCTCGATTATGGTGTGGGGTGGCATTTGTTACGAGGCCCGTACAGAGTTGGTGGTCTTCGATAGAGGCAGCGTAAATGCTCATAGGTACGTGACAGAAGTCCTAGAACCACATGTGATGCCATTTGCTCCATTCAATGGCGATAATTTTGTTTTAATGCACGACAACGCTCGTGCACACACCGCGAGAATTGTCACAGAGTACTTGGACGCCATCAATATTCAGAGATTACCATGGCCAGCTCGGAGTCCTGACCTGAACCCGATAGAGCATGTATGGGACAACCTAAAAAGACGAATTCGGAGTCGAACACCAGCTCCTAGGACCATCAGTGAGCTGAAAACTGCAGCTGTTGAGGAGTGGAGGAACATTCCACAAAGCGACATCCAAGACATAATGGACGGGCTTACAAATCGATTACAAGAGGTGATTAGGGCCAGAGGAGGAAATACACATTATTAGTGCGATAATTAAGAGCATACTTTTTTTAAATTAAAATTTTGCTAAATGTCGTTTTTGGTCAGAAGACTGCATATTCGCATTTTGAAATTTTTTGTCTTGATTAAACCATTTCACAACTTACACATGTTTTATTTGTGTTCTCAAAGATTCACCCAAAGTAATTTTATAACAAAATTAGTTAAAATCCGATACAATTTTGAAATAATCGACAAAATGTAGGTGGCCGGTTAAATGTGCCCCTGAGTGTATAACATAATAATGTCATATTTTAATTTTTCTCCCACAAAGTACAATTGCATTAGGTATAGAGGCCGTGTTACAAATATTGGTGGATTTATGGGAGTCAATCCAAACTAGGATACCCTGTGCTAGGGAATCCTGATCCCCCTCGCCGAGATTGAAATTATCACAAACATTTTAGCTTGTAAGATATGTAAGACTATTGTAGAAAATAATAACAAAAAAAAAGTTAATACTAATAAAATAAAAAATGTGTGTGCGTGTGTGTTTGTTAGTGTGTGAAGAGGAAGGTGTCGTGTATGCTGTGTGTGTGTGTGTGAGAGAGTACGATGTCCCATTTAACGTGTGTAGAATCTACAAATAACTATCTAGAGCGGCCAAAGTGAGCTGGGGTCTGCACCCCATCAACATTTATTTTATTAAGAGATTCATTTTCCTTACGACAAAACCATGAAAATAATCGCTAACTGAATTCAATAGTGAAACCAGTCGAATTTGGGTTAGTAATGAATGCTTGTTCTAAATTAGGTACAGATGCCAGCACATCAACCTACCCGAAATTGTTAAATTTTCCCAATCAACTTTGAACCTGCATAAGGTTCAAAGTTGATTTGGAGATAAGGTTGAAAATCTATTAAATAAATTTGATAGATTGTAGTAAGTTGACGTGCGGCGTCTGTACTTTAATTAATGATCCAACTCGTTAGTTTATAAACTACCCGGTTGGAGGCGTAAGTGTCATTCATTAGTGAATTTATAAACGATAACGTTGCGTCTCTTTCATGAAACACCGCGGGGATAGTGTTAATTTGAGTTGTACCAGTTTTGCACTAATATAGCGGAGTTTTCAAATAAGTTGTGCCGGTGTGGATAAACATGATCCATTTTTAATCGCGATTAAATATGGTCAGATTTATTTAGACACTCAAAATTTTAGGTGAAAAACATCAAATTCACAATACCCTTAAAAATTTACATTTTCACTAAATTAAAATCTCAGTGCCATCAAACTAAAATATAGTTAGTTGTGTCACTTTAGTCTATTTCAGAATGGGTAAGGGTAATCGGCATTTGACAGGAATAAACTACATTTTGGTGATTTTAAGTCTAGTTTAGAGGCATTTGTGACAAGATAATCGGCACCAATAACTTTCTTTTTATAAACCTAAATACCCCTTATTGAAGTAAGCGCACGACTGCTTCATCGGTAAGTGACCCTGGCGTAGGAGAGACGCGAGATGATCCTGCAGTCTTCAGACAATGCGCTCAAGTACCAGCAGCTCAATAGACCTCTAAGTCCTTGAAAAGTGGAATAAAGTCTTTAAGAACTTTGCAAGAGATGTGTATTGATTGGGCAGAGTCAGAGATTTATTGAGAGAGATCGACAGGTTCTATGGACAGTTATACACGTCAACAAGTGACCCGTTACGAATCTGGCAAAAGACCCAAGAGCTAGATTGACCCGACATTACACCGAAGACTTCCTGGACGTCAGCTTGTACGAGATTAGGATGGCTCTGAAGCTACTCAAAAACAATAAGGCTCCGGGTGATGACGGAATTACGGCCGAACTCCTAAAAGCCGGTGGAAAACTCCGCCCTGAAGGCCCTCCAGAAGCTTTTTGATGCCGTCATAACCGAAGGCAAAACGCCACAGGCATGGAACAGAAGATACTTTTCTTAATAAGGGCGACAAAGCCCTACTTAAGAATTATGGCCCCATCTCAATTCTGTGCCATATCTACAAGAAGTTTTCAAAAGTCACTCCGACTCCATGACCAGACCTCGAAACCTATCCTTCTGCAGCGAGTTGTGAGACAGGGAGACGTTATCTCTCCGAAACTGTTCACCGCTGCACTGGAGGATGTCTTCAAGGTTCTAGACTGGAATGGGACATCAACATTAATGGCGAGTACATCACTAACCTTCGGTTGGCCGACGACATAGTTGTCATGGCTGAGACTATGAAGAAACTCAGTACAATGCTCGATGATCTCAGCAGTGCTTCCGAAAGAGTCGGTTTTAAAATGAACATGGATAAGACAAAGGGCATCTAATGCCCATGTAACACCCACTCTCATGAAGATCGGAGATGCTACACTCGAAGTTGTGGACGAGTGTTTACCTAGGGCAAACTGTCCAGTTAGGTAAATCCTACTTCGAGAAAGAGGTAGATCGTCGAACCGACTCAGCTGGGCATTGTTCGGGAACCTACGCAATATCTTCTCGTCCCACATACCGCAGTATCTCAAGACGAAAGTATTTGACCAGTGCATGTTGACAGTGATGACCTATAGCACTGAAACGTAGTCGCTCACAACGGGCTTTATTAGAAGGCTAAAAGTCACCCAATGGGCAATGGACTCTGAAACCAGGTTAGTCACTAATCACACGAAAAGAAGAAGGGCAATAGAGATGGCTATATGCTTGGAGTTGCCCTACGTGATCGAATAAGAAATGAAGAGATCCGCAGGAGAACCAAGGTAATTGACATAGCCCAAAGAATTGCCAAACTTTAGTTGCAACCATTTGTTCCCAACGAGTAACACCCTCAAATGTCACACTGTTACTCGATGGGATTTTTTTCTGAAAAAATTCCCAACCGGTCACACTACCAGTCACACTGTTACTCGATGGGAATTTCTTCAGAATAAAATCCCAACCAGTCACACTGTTACTCGATGGGAACACACTGTTACAGAACTTAATGAAAATAAGAATTAAATCGGTTTTTTAAATTTTTATTAAAATCAACAAAATAACAACATTGGTAAATACAGTTACTTAATTACGGACGTTAAACGTTAACATTCGTCATATTGCTAGTAATTCTCATTTTAATGTTTTAGTCATAGTAACAATATCTAAACACAATCGGCCTTATATAATATAACAGAGTAAATCATCACATTTTACAATAATTAACAGTCCTTATTTCTAATATTAATTTGAACCTTTAAAGAAGAATTTTCTAAATATAATCAGCCTTATGTTTGTACCTATATGATAATCAGCCTTATGTTTGTACCTATATGCATGTATCAATTAACAGTTATTAATTCTAATGTTAATTTGAACTTTAAAGAACAATTTTCTAAATATAATCAGCCTTATGTTTGTACCTATATGCATGTATCAATTAACAGTTATTAATTCTAATGTTAATTTGAACTTTAAAGAACAATTTTCTAAATATAATCAGCCTTATGTTTGTACCTATATGCATGTATCACAGTAAATCATCACATTTTACAACAATTAACAGTTATTAATTCTAATGTTAATTTGAACTTTAAAGAACAATTTTCTAAATATAATCAACCTTATGTTTGTACCTATATGTATGTATCACAGTAAATCACCACATTTTACAATAAGTATCAGTTCTTAATTCTAGTGTCGTAAAATCTCCAAAGCATGGCCAGCTGAAATAAGACCTTGTGTTAATTCCAGCTGCACTTCCTGAATAAACTCGTCTCTTGATATAGATTTCTTACCCCGTTTTCTTTTTGACGGTTTGCCTTGTTGTTTCAGAACATTTCTGACAGTATTCTGAGAAGAATCTTCTTCAATTGTGTGCAAGAAATGCATAATATTCGGGTGTTTTGTTCCAATGGTCTTATTTAGTTTATTATGCCAAGATTCGAGTGCATTTGTTGTGCGATGGGCGTCACCAAAAACGCACCACACTTTTAAATATTCCTCACGGAGCCACTGTTTTTCCATGTAGTTAATGAATTTTTTTGTGCCTGTACCTTCACTATCTCCGTATCTAGCAATTATGTAAACCCATCCATTAATTATCTCGTTTTCGGGCAATAATGGAAGAATCGCACTAAGTTCAATTATTCGCACCTCCTTCAAATCTTGTGACGTTCGTGAGGTCATATTCAGGCTTTTTCCTTTTTTTTAAATGGCTTTGTTGTAATGATAATAACAACCTTTTATTATGACTGTTGGAAAGACTTTGATAATGGCATTCATTGCAGCCTTTTCATAATCAAGTTTAAATTTTGTTGGATGACAATCCGGCAACTGCGACTTAATCATTTGAAACAGAATTAAGTAGCTCTGCATTGTTTTGTTGGTCATTAAAGCATATATCACAGGGGTTATATTTGTGTGGTTTATTGTACTACCAGTATCTACATGAATTGTATACAATTGCACGAATGGAGAAGGGCAGCTTCTGAATGTGCCATCGCCATAAAATTCTTTTGATTCACATGTAATTTGCCTTGCTTCCACCGAGGAAAATACTATTATTCGTGTATTATTAGTTTTATTTGAGTAGTCTGCTAACAAAAAGTTATTATATCTTGGTGGCACTTCGACTTCAAGAGCGTTTTTAAATAACATCTTTGAAACTCCAGCTTCTTTGTTCCGTTGTCTATACAGTGTACTTTTAACGCTAGTAAATTTTGGTATGTTGGATACAATATTTATATCGGCATCTTTAAGGTTGCCTATCATGGAATTGTATTTTTGTGGAATGTTAGGAAAGTCCGGTTTGTACAATTCAGTCTTTAATTTATGGATTGATTCATCAATTTCGTTCTTCGCAAAGTCTGGAGCATGGCTATGAGCAGTCTCGTCTAGTATTCGTTGATCCTATAAATAGAAAATAGCAACAATAATAACAGGAGTCAAAGCTGTCGTATTAGTAATATTCGTCATATTGTTTAACCCTGCGTATGATTAAAACAAGTTGTTTTAAAACACGTGTTTATAACAGTTCCAAATAAATCGATTAAGTGTTTATGCCGCGTTTGTGTATGACGCATCTACTACTACTTAGCTTACATGTTGAACGTCACTTGTCGCGCGCCTAATGTTGTCTTATAGTGTAAACTCGGCTTTATTAATAATACATTTTGAAACAAGTTTTAAGCAATTTTAAAAGCCTTAAGAAAAAATGTTTTAAGCCGCTTTTAATAATAGCGTATGCTTGGAAGAAATGAAAACGAATAAGTATTTAGGACTTTAAGTAGCTTGAAATAAAACAAATCTATAGTTTTATGAAAATAATGCAAAGCATTCATTCACAAATAAACGTATTGATTAACAAACAAACCATAGGTTTATCAGTAAACTTTATTATATAGGTACTTACTTTTATTCTCAAGATTCCTTTGCAAATGTTTCGTTTTGTGCACGCCCACACTATTAATCCGCTACTATGCTTTCGTCTAGCATAAAATTGATGTCCACTTCGTAGCAAAATTGTCCCACCATTCCTTTTAATTAAATTTAATGGCACTTGACCGGACGAACTAGATGCGGTGGGCTCTGACATTGTCGACAACGTGCACTTTGCTTCGTTGCACTGCTCTGACTAATTCATTTTGCGTCCCTCTCCCCCACTTACGACACGTGGCCGCCGCCGCCGGGGCCGCGGGAAGAGGGATGCAAAAGTATTTTTACATTAAATGTGCATAGAAAATAACCGCCATTACACACTCGCGATAACTGATGTTGCCGGCTTATCATAACTTTATTTTGGGGTCTCCCTTGTTTCATCGAAAAGAAATTGCCAAATTATCACTTCCCAAACAATTTTTCGCATAATTTCATTTGCCAAATTATTACTTAGCAAAAAATCTCTTTACAAATAATTGTAACGCAAACCTAATGTTTAGCATGTGAACGTTTATACAATAACTTGTTTACCAACTAGAACTTTTACCAATTTTTATGTAGTCAAATATTTCAGTACGAATTACTCATTTTACGCAAAAAAAAGCCAAATATTTAGTAGATTTTTCTTAAATAATTAATTTCGTGTAACTATGTAGTTCAGTTTCGGGTAGCCTGTTTTTTTCCATAGTTTCTTTCTATATAATCTAGTCGTTTTTGGCACTCGCCGGCCGCTACCGCGGCACCGCTCGCTTCGCTCGCTCGGCTCGAGCGTAGGTCACAGTTTTAACCTAACCTAACCTAACCTTTATATTTTTGTCATACCAAATCGTATGACGAAACGTTTATTGTCTAAAGATTGTTTGCTGTAATAAATAATTATATTAAAGACCAAATGCCTAAATGACATTATCCTTGATAATATTCTGCCAAGTAAAAATTTGACCAAATGAAAATGTGCGTACTAAAATAATTCCAAACATTGCATTGGTATAAAAAAAGGTTGCAAAAATTTGTTTGGGTAGTGATTTTTTGGCAAAATCTTTTCGGCAAAACGGCAGGATCCCTTTATTTTGCTATACATAATTTTAATTGTCACAACATACTTATGGCTAATTATATGTATTTGGAAAATTGTTTAAAGTTCAAATTAACATTAGAAATTAGAACTGATAATTGTTGTAAAATGTGATGATTTACTCTGATATATTATATAAAGCTGATTGTATTTAGGTACCTCCCCCCCCTTATTACGTGGGACTTAAATATAGATGGCGAGATGTGGGTGTAATATTACACCTCTGCCTACCCCTTCGGGGATACAGGCGTGAGTCTATGTATGTATGTATGTATTTAGGTATTGTAATTTTATTTAATTATTTAAGAATAAAACGTTCAAAGGAGAATCACCAGCAATATGACGAATAAATGTTTTTAAAGTAAAAACCGATTTAATTCTTCTTTTCATTAACTACTGTAATATTGTGACTGGTTGGGAAATTACTAATAAGAAGTTCCCATCGAGTAACAGTGGGAATTTTTTCTTAAAAACATTCCCATCGAGTAACAGTGTGACATTTG
This sequence comes from Xanthia togata, assembly GCA_963853775.1. Lineage (NCBI taxonomy): Eukaryota > Metazoa > Arthropoda > Insecta > Lepidoptera > Noctuidae > Xanthia > Xanthia togata. The sequence continues at coordinate 18,810,032 of OY970798.1, read as the reverse complement.
AGGGTGTTACTCGTTGGGAACAAATGGTTGCAACGGGCAAGGCACATTGCTCGCAGAACAGATGGCCGATCATGGAGCCGAAAGGTTCTGGACTGGCGACCGCGTACCGGAAGACGTAGCATTGGAATGCCTCCCACAAGGTAGACCGATGACCTTCTGCAGGCCCCAGGAATCTGCTGGATGCGCGAAGCACAGAACCGGTTGAAGTGGCGGTGCTTACGGGAGATAGGCCATCTCCAGCAGTGGAAGTCTCGTCTGAAATGATGACGATGATTCTCAATACGTTTTCTAGGAAATCAAACTCAAAAGTATGCTAATAAATATTGTTAAGAGTACTAAACATTTATGGTAGTTTTATTATGTAGGTATATATGATAATAATCTTGTTTTTTTTAAAATTAGAAACTAATAAATCCTTTTAAGAGTACACAGTTAATGCAGTTGTATTATTGTCTGTAACTATTGTGTACGCACCTGTACGAGACTATTAAACACAGTAACGATACTTTATTGGATGTTTTAGAACGCTCAGATGACGTAGTTCCAGCGGATTTAGTTTTTGTTGAATAGCTCATAAATTTGTACTTACCATACACAATTACACGACGTCATAGGTACACTAAATATCTGCTAAATTGAAATGAAGAAATTCGACATTTTTCCGCTGCGACTACGCACACGGTTTATGGCACGAGTGCGAAAAAACGCCCCGCGTGTTTCGGATGGCATATTTTGTGTGACTGACCCTAGCAGAGCCACCATCAGGGATTATAATTTTGATAACACAAACATTTTGTCGCTAATTAGTCGCCAAATATCAGAATTGGTCGGTCACTGGTTCAAAAGATATAAGGGTTTATAGGTGGCCGATCTGGAGAGAGCCTACCCCAGCAGAGCCACATTTGTATCTCAAAAACTAGAGCACCTAACGCAGATCTGATTTCTCCCATATTTAGTCGAAATCAGTCGCCAAATATCAGAATAGGTCGGTCACTGGTTCAATAGATATAAGGGTTTATAGGTGGCCGATCTGGAGAGAGCCTACCCCAGCAGAGCCACATTTTTATCTCGAAAACTAGGGCACCTAGCGAAGATCTGTTTTCTCCCATATTTAGTCGCATTGCATCGCCAAGTCAGATTTAGTCGGGTCTTAGTTTAGAAGATATAATGAGTTCAATTAGTAAGGTATAGTCCAAGAGCTAGATCGAAGAGCTCACGAAAAACTGCGAAGAAAAAATAATTCTATTAATATGTGCAAAATACTTCTAGTTTTATCGGTCTAACGTCCTTAGAAATGTCCGAGAGAGATAAATTCTCAATTAAATATAATGTTTTTATGTTTTAAATTACTAGGTTAGAGTGGCTTAAACTTCTTTGTAAATATTAAACCTTGCTCTTGGTCTATTTGGTGTCAAGATGTACCGTCGCATACAACTGTTTTACCAATTCACAATGTTAATATTATTTATAATGGCTCTAATTAATTTTATTTATTGCTCCTTAGAAATATAACATGTTGAACAGTATTTAAATGCCAGAAATAATATAAATCAAAATCAAATCAAATTAATTTATAAAAAAATAATTTCCAAAGTTGGTTTGATTATATTTAATTATTATCAGTTTGATTATTATAGAATAGAATATATTTAATGTTTAAACATGAGTATACATCAAATAATATGAAAGTTGTTATGTATAAGTTTGTTTATTTACCTATTTATTTGTATTCTGAGCGGCGCGAACCCCGACGTGCCGGTTCTCGCTCTTTTCCCCGTTTTAGGTAATTTCGTTGTACGTGACACTGAATTTATCCAGCAAGACGGACCCGCCCCGTACTTATACTTCGTATAAATTCATACATACAACTGCGGAGTGTCCCATCTGTTCTGCAGGTTAGGATTTATTCCTGGAAAGGAATGATACGTGGAAAATGATAAGAAAGGGCTCTCTTTTTCACAATTTATCTTTATTTTTTACAACTTTTGTCCAGTGTCCTTTTTATTAAAAATACATAAAAACAATCAAACATGAAGCGAAAATAATGATCGTCTCATCATTGAACGATTCCTAACTAATTTACACTCGGAGTTTATTTATAAGAAAGATGTAAGTAATTAATAATATGAAGGTAGGTAAGTTAAAATTGTATAAACTACCTAAATTAAATCACGGTTCTTTCTAAGTTTTTTTAAATAAACAATAACATTGTTTCAGTGTTAAACTCTCATTATTATCTTGGGCCGTCATGACCGTCTTAGACGAAAAATTAATGGCGACTAAAGAACCTAGCCATTTGGCCACCACACGACGGCGATTACATACCTATATGCGTTTTGTTTCGCCCACTCTTAGTTTGGCGACCCTTATAAGTATGATGTCCACCGGTCGGGAGGCATCTAAACGCGGCGGCGGAAGACTGCGTCCGCCCGACTGCTAAAATCAGCTGGAACATAAGCTCGTGCGCGATCCGCTGACACGGCATCTGCCGGCGGGCGATGACACCCGAGCGTATGAGGCCGTACCCAAATGGAACAGACCAAACGCGACGGCAGCCGAACGCAACCTCCCGCGTACGCGAAGAGCTGACCGGCTACCGCGGTCCGCGGCTTGTGCACGGATCGGACCGGGTTCCAAACTGTGTGAATTCCACGCAAATAAGATATTTAATTCTATGAATTAATTTTCACTTCTATTCCCTTTAATACGTCGGTGTAAATCGTACATTATTTATGCCTAGTCGTAGTCATTAAAACATTTATTAAATTCTATGGATTAGTTAATATGTGCAAATAGTCGAATGCCCAAAGTGCAGATAATGCGCATAAAATAATTATCAAACTGTTATGTTAACTCCCAACTTTCTATTTTACATTCTTAGAATAGGTACATACATTATGTAGATTGATACAAGAGGACTTAAGCAATAATACTACACAAATTTATCCATATCTAATAAAATAAAAATAGTACTTACATAACTACTATTTCTGAAAACGTGTCAAAATAAATAAGTCGGAGAGCTCAGACGAATTAATAATTGTTTTAATTTGGAGGACCTAAGGAGGACATCGATTAGTGCGAAACCACAAATTTTTATCCTTTCGTTTGAGCATAATGAATAAGATACGCTTAGTTTGTACAACGACGCATACACAAGGTCGTGATATACATATCTATCCCAGTTATGTATATCTCGACCTTGTGTATTTGTAGAATATAGACTGACCACCAAAACAAAAAACAGTCGCAACAAAAAAGAGTTACAGCTTGGCAGTTTGGACAGAGATAGGTCGAGAGAGTAGGGAGGCCGTTGCCCAGCAGTGGGACTCTAATGGCTAATAAAAAAAAGAGATACTACTAATAATTATACAATTTTAATTGAGAATGCGTGTTCAGGCGACGACAGACTTGATAAGCAAAGAATAGTAGGGCAATGCACATTGGAACAGGTGTCCTGCGCACGCACCGCACTGCGTTTGGTGTGAATCTTCTCAAAATGCTGCTAATTGTATGTTTCATATTTGGACTTGCATGAATCTTATATAGACATTAGCAATACGTTTTGGAACACAATGTTTCAAAGATAGACAATTTCAAAATTCACATCACAAGTTTTTATGAAAATAGACTGTATGATTTACAAAACTGATATTCGTCAGGCTAAGGAACAAAAGACGATTCATCATAATCTTTAGACAGTCACGAGCAATAATATGTAAACACTTGGCAAAATGCAAAAGCGATTTACTCGGGGAATTACGATTGCAACTTTGAAATACGACCAATTCCATAATAGTATGGGTTCCAATAAACTATGTTCGTATTATCACAAAATTACAATCAACACAGGAGGAGAAAATTACTTTTAAAAGTTACTAAGTGTATGCATATTGGTGCTCGTGACTGTACCCGTGTCTCAGGAAAAAAGTCGATTAACACTGTTAATTTTCCATAAAAACACCGACACAAACGATTGACTTACAGGTTTTCGACTACATTAAAAGTATATGGTACGTACTTAAAAAAAATGTGTAAACTAGTAGGAAAATCAATAAAAATAATTTTCATTATTCTCAATAAGTGTCACAAAATTTATCGATATCTATTGTGGTTATTTCATGTCTCTGTCCCATCACTTCCGTAGTGAAGCAGAATGTTCTTTGAAAATATTTAAAATAGCCAATCATAGTGTACCTGTGTATTTCCCCGCACCCATTCCGTAACCCAACAAAAATTTAAACGAGAGGAATCTAGAGGCTATTTGTGTTTGTGCTACATTTGCTTTCTAAGATTTCAGAAATGTTTTCCTGGTTTTCGTTATTTCCAACCTGTATCATAGAATAATTGATTCATTAATATTGCTGGCTTTTATGAGGCTTAAGTTTTGTAACAAACAATAAAATTAGAATACATGGATACCTTCTTTACATACTACACTTCTCATCAGAAAAATCGAAACACTTGCGTTTTTACAAAAGAGTTTTCATTTCAAGGAAAAAAATTACATGATTGTATAGCTGGCCTGGCAGTTTGGCCATTACAGTGAAAAATTCAAAATTAGAATTTTATTTGTTTATCCTATAAATTAATCTGTCGCGCGCGCAATTAGCAGACACAATAGAATTTTATTGTTATCTGTCTCCAATATGAGACACCAGTATTATAAAGGTTAAATGATTCACTGTTTTGAGACAAATGTGTGTTAAGGTTGGAGTACATTTCACATGAGTGTAAAATTATGCTGTATGGTAACGACGGAAGGAAAAAGGTCTACAGAACGCTTTGCACAATGCTGCATCGAAGAAAAGTGCAGCTATGGTGGCGGTTCGTGGACGGTTTGGGGAGGAATCAGCGCCGACGGTAAGATAGAGCTTGTCTTTGTGTCTGGGCTACATCTGCCTGCACTAAACAGTCATCGGTACATCCAACAGTGTCTTGAGCCTCACGTGATGCCCTAAGCACATTTTATTGGCAACGGTTTCATATTCATGCACGACAATGCTAGGGCTCACACCGCGAGCATCGTACGAGATTACGTTATCGAAGTCGGTATCTCCATTATGGAATGGCCAGCAAGAAGCCCGGACATGAATCCGTTTAATCCTTACAAAACATAAACTTGCAAGGTGTTTCGATTTTTCTGATGAGAAGTGTATTATAGTATAAACTGTTAAGTAGTTCTAGATAGGAGCGGTATGTTTGTGATTAACGTGACAGCCAATGATAGGTATTATAGTTTATTACCACTGACTGTCATTAAATGATTAAATTATACATAAATAATAAATATACAACAACAAATGGTCATAAAACGTTTTGATTTGTTCTCATCATCATTCCAAATGTTTGTTAGAGCTTAATAATGATATTAATTATTAAGCTAATTAATTTAACTCCAATTATTTGAATTATACTTTTTTCCACTTATCATCATCTCAATAGTGGACAAATGATGAACATGCTTTGATGTAAATCAACAAAGTGAACACATTAAACGAAATAAAAATACATAGGTAATTCAAAATACTATACATGTTTTAACATTAGGTACCTATATTGAAAATTGATTAAGTATATTATCTATGGAAAGTGGACTGTTTTTGCATTAGCAAGTTAGCAATTATTTATCTTCTCTGTTTAAAAATATTCTTTGCATGTATTTATTTTTATTTACTGGCCAGCAATGGGGAAGAAAACAACTTTTGCCATGGGTGTCGCTAGTATCTACTGACTCAGAAAATTTCACTAGCTGTCAAATAACATACAAAAGTTGTTTACAAAAAACTTTGGACGGCATCTGATACGGTTTTTTTTTCGGAAGAAAGGTTATCTTCCTAATGATTTTAAAAAGCGATGGGAATGAGAATTACGCAATTTATAACTTCCAAAAATCCATGATAAGTAGTATGAAAGCTATCTATAACATAGGGTACTTGGCTTCTATTATTAACAAGAAAATAGGCTATAAATACCTGCTGACAAGATCTGCTTTATGGCCTCATAATGAGCCTTAGTTCAGCTTGAAATTGAAGAACAGTTTACATTGTTCGTTAACATAACAAAAGACACATGTATTCTTGCCATAGATAATTAATGATAATCCGATAAATATTGAGAGATAAAACCAACAGTGCGATATTATGAGGCAAGAGGAGCCACAACTACCGTTCATAGCTTTGCGTTTTCTTCCCCAGAGTTCCCCGTGATGGTAAGTAGTCACCAAGTTATTCCAAGTTGGCATTGAGAGAGGGCTATTAGACCTTTAACGCACTACCGGCTAGCCGCGCCGCATTGCGGCTAAAGGGACTTGAAACAAAAAGCCAATTACTTAAACAAAATTCACATAGGTACGTACAGCAACCAAAAGTATTAAAAAAACTTTTTCCCTGGCTGATATTTTCTACATTTGACATGTCAAGTTGATTTTTAAACAAGTAATTAGACACATTATAATTGGTTCAGCAAACCTATTCACAACCATTCCATACGCTGCCGAATTGACATCGTACGGTTTTTATAAAACATTACATGGTCACCTTTTCTAATTAATCACACAATGTGTATTTTATGATAGCACTTACATTATGTAGCGTAATACATACCTAATTATAATTTAATTACCACTTAAACAGTTTCTACCATAACAGTTACTATTTCGTAACGAACCTTACAATGTGGATTCGGCAGCATATCGGATAATTGTAAATAGGTATGCAGATTTCCTGTGCTAGATAGTTATAAAACCTAAATATGTGAGTGTCTTACGATTATTATAGAAGTTTCTTTTTTCTTCATTCAATTGTATTCGTCATCTTCATCCATAGCAAAATCGACGCCAGAGTCGACAGCACACACAGGGCTGAAAACCAGATTAGTATCAAAATTAAGTGCTGATTGAATCAGTTTTATGCTAATGAAAATACTTGCTTTACTACAAATTACTTAGGTACCTCATCGCTCTACATGTGAAAAAGACAATCCGTTTCAACTTTTTGTTGTAAAAGAAGTAGTTGAATGCCCACAGACAGCCTGGTTCTCCAAAAGGGTCACTGGCAAGATCCGGGTTGTAGCTGTATATGCGACACTCAGGCAACACCACCTCCTCATCGACGGCAGTCCACAGCGTCGGCCGCAGCTGGCGCCAGCGCGCGCCGCCTACTGCCGACAAGGCCGCATCCACTGCGGTTTGTACCCAACTAAGTGATGGCTCCGCACTGAATTCACTGCTCTGTGAAATTCAACAAAGTCATAGGTTCAAAAGTTATTCATAAAAGTTTCTAAAATATGGGTATTTATTAGAATAGTCATTAACCACAACTCCACAATATGTAATACAAAAATGAAACACAATGACATTATTTTTGTCACACAATGTCGTTATTGTTTTTGTTAGTTATTTTTTATGTTATTTTGTTATTTTACTTTTATGTCTGTGTTCTTAAAAAAAAAATACTGTTTGTATTTCCTTTGCGTGTCCCAAATAAAATATTTTCTTTCTTTCTTTCATTATTACAAAAAAAAAAAAAACTTTTACACACTGTAATCTAACACTGTTACGATAATACTGGCCTTAAACTGATAGTTGTTTTTATGTTTGAATAGCTTTAGCCCGCGGCTTCGCCCGCGTGGATGTCGGAAAATATCCCTAAGTAACGTACTACCGGGATTACATACCTAATGCCATAGGCACAGAAATGAACAGACATTTCTGTGCTTGAAGTACCTATATTATATAAAAACTAAAAATTGCCGAGGAAAGGTCATTGACTCTTAGTTCCCGCTGCCGCAATTTGAATCGATATCTCGTACTCAATTCAACTCAAAGCATTTATATCAAATAAACCAATTACAGGCATTTTTGAATTGTCAAGGGGTCGGTCAGTCAGAAATATGAAGCTAGTCGCCCATTCCAAAGCGTAGTAGGTACCTATGAAGAACAACGGGAAAAATCCCTAGTATTCATTTAAATGATAATGATGTCACGGCATATTTTAATCTAAATTAAATGCCCAATTTAAATAACATATTTTATTCGATAAGGATTAATACAATATGTAAAAATAACCCGGTCCGATCCTAAAGGGTACTGCAATAATATTAGGTCCCAAAAAGTATTATTATTATTTTTATCAAAAAAGTTATTTGCTATTTAAAATTCACATAAAAATTACCCCAAATACATAAAAAATTAGCAAATTTTCAGCAGGGGTCATAAGTTAAGTCATTTCCCCTATTGATCCGCTAAACGACGGCCGACCGCGGTAAAAACTCACATTGAGAAAAAAAATTGCAACACAAATATACTCTCAGTACGATTCTTAACAGCACCCTCACGGATCGGACAGGTTTTTTTTTACATGTTGTTTAATACCGGTCAAAATAGCTTCGGAATAGATGTAAAAAAAAGTATTTGGAAACTTTCCAAATGCCTTTTTTACACCTAAAACGGGTACCTACAACATCAAATTCAATGTTATAATTCCAATTAATTATTAATATTCTTGTTCTCTAGAGCCACATTTCTTAGTTCCATACAGTAATATTGCCAAATTAATCAAAACAGCGAAATATTTGACATCTTTTTGCGCCGTTGCCCACTCTCAGAATAAACGCTCTTAAATTTAAAAAAAAAAATAGCTGAAATTTGGCTTTATCACATACTCTTTACTTAATATAAAACAAAGTCCCCCGCCGCCGCCTCCGTCTGTCTGAACTCTGAACGCAATAAACTCAAAACCTACCAAACAATACCCCGTAATACACGATCAATTCGGAATTTGAATCGTTTGAAACAAATTGATGCAGATATTTGTTTCGAACTTATAAAGCAATGGATTAGCCATTGCTTTATAAGTTCGAAACAAATATCTGCTCAACAACGTAAATTATGACGCAATGAATGTTGCTGAACTGTCAAAATGAAACAAATTCGTCGTTATCGTTTACGAAAATGTGTTGCGTACTTAGATAGCTGATTTTCAAACGGTTTTCACCAATGGACGGAGTGATTCCGGTTCAGATTTTAGTGTAATTCAATAGTTTTGTGTAAATTGGTTGAAATATGACGGTTATTGTTGCAGAGTTCGGAAAAACAAATTGCCGACTGGGAGGCTTACTGGCGTGCGCCGCGTAAGCAGTAAATATACATCAAATTTATATTCTACAGGATTGTTCATCTTTAAAAGTTCATCAAAAGAGTCCGCGATGGCATAAGTCTTCTTCATCTTCTAAGGGTGACCTTTTTTTTTTTTTTTTATTAAGCTTTGAAAAATGCCTGTCGCATACCGCACCGTCCGGGGAGACGGTTTGGTTATGTGGGGCTTGCACCCACTAAAAAAACACCGCCGTGAGCCTGCTGTCGCCTTTGCAGATGTGCCGCGAGAAATGCTACGCATGACGTTCGCGACTCACCCAGCTCAGCCCGCCTCCGGGCACCAACTCCTTTGGCAATGTCCGGGCTCACCTGAGACATCGCCACCACTCCTGAAGTCGTGAGGGCCGTGCAATGCGATGGCGATAGACTCCCCGATCTATCGCCCGCTGGCACCTCCTAGGGCGGCATCAGGTCGCCATGGCGCCTCCTCCGCCGCCCTGTCCTCCTCCGACGAATCGCGTCAGCGAGGGAATCTTCCTCCCTGACGCGTTCCGCCGCCTCCTTCTGCGAGATAACGTCCTCGCAGAACGAGAGCACGGCGCTGCACCACCCAAGTGGGACAATGCTCGAGGGTGTGAAGCGCCGTGTCCTCGCCGCAGCCACACTGATGACACACGGGAGTCGCCTCCCGTCTAGCCACTTTGTGCAGGTATTTGCCAAAGCAGCCATGTCCTGACAACACCTGCACCAGACGGAAGAACAACGTCCCGTGGCGCCTCCGTATCCATTCGTCCAGGATCGGCTGGATAGCCCCCACGGTCCAGTGACCTGCACTGGGCGTCTGTCTCCAGCCTCACCCTCCAAATTCGCAGGGTTAGGGCTTGGGCCTCCCTTCTAAGGGTGACCTACAGTAACCATTATTAACTTTCAGTTTTTTTTTTTTTTTAAAGATGTTTCCGAAGCTGTTTTGACCGGAATTATGTTAATCCTTATCAAATAAAATATGTTATTTAAATTGGGCATTTCATTTAGATTATATGTTTAGAAGATATAAAAGATTCAAGATTACTCGTAACACAATAATTATTATTTTGTGCGCCCGTGTTGCCGTCAACCAGTGAAGGGGACCGATGCCTGCCGGGGTTGCGGGAAAGTCCGAAAGTGATACTGTGGCCCCTGGCCACGTAAAGGCAACCGAAGGAACGGGTGAGTTTTAGTCAGTAAGAGTCTGACACGCCCGCTCCGCCCAGAGAGGGAGAAATCATTTGATGATATCCCACCCAAAAAAAAAAAAAGGTAGATGAGATGAATATATCCCAAGAATAAACTTAACACTGTAGTTGAAAAACATGTTCTCCCCTAAGGAATGTATTGGAGAAATTTAAGAAAAAAACAAGTGACCTCATTGATGTATTAAAAGAGGTAGATACGGGACTTAGTCACAGCGCCTGGTCCTACTCAACTACGGGATTGCCCGTAGTTGGCACTCAGTCGCGCACGGAACATCGTAGATCATACAGCTCAATAATTTCAGTTTTTTTGTAATAAATACGCATCAAAATGACTTCCTGTGCAGCTAAACAGTGCTTTAATAATGCAAGAAAGAAAAATAAGACACATGGGATTACCTACCACTCGTAAGTACAGCCAAAATGTTAATTTGTTGAAAATTACAATAATATTTTGACGTTTGCTTCGCCATATTTGTGAGAGCGAGATAGATATTAAAAACATGCGTGAAAGACACGATACGCACACAATGCGCGAGGTGCTAATGCGATTTCGCTCGCACGTCAGCGCCATCTCCTATCTCTATCCTCGTCTATCGGTAACTGTAGCTTTGCGACTGTGAGATGACACTGATCACAGATGTGTGAGTTTCGGTGCATGTAGTCGTGCGCCGAGCCCAAGTTTACTGATTGCGATGTTAACTCAAACTCAAAGCATTTATTTCAATTAAACCATTTACAGGCACTTTAATTTGTCAAGGGGTCAGTCAGTCAAAAATATGAAGCTAGTTGCCCATTCCAAAGCGTAGTAGGTACCTATGGAGAAGAACGGGCAAGAAACTCCACGGACACTCTTTTAAATAAAAAAATTGATACAAAATATTGGTTACATCATTCATTTTGAAATTATGCATGTGAGAACAATGTAGAAAGACGTGCACGTTCGTAAAAGCGTCCGTAATAAAAAGAAAAAAAAAAATAAAAAAAATAAAGAATCATTCTAAAACTTAAAATAAATTAAAATAAGCCATGGCAGCTAAGAGATGACCAGTCCCAACTGACGGCGCCCGTTCACGAACATGACGCATGGATCAGCACCATTTAGCTCAACCATTTTGAAGGGAGCTAAATGATCCAACATACGCGCCACCATCAGCGAGACATTTGAGTGAGCATGACATACTCACAGCCGCCAGGGCACATTCAAGTCAATGAAATACTACATATTACCCGGTAAATGTAGCTCTTTAGTACATAGTACTCACACCTGTGCTATGCAATTATATAATACAAACGAAATTGAGTTTATACAATACAAAGATGGTCTTACAATCTTCAGCAGCTCCAACAGTATTTTCAAAATGTTAATCAGTGTGTATGTCAATTAGTTGTGGAGCAGGACCAGCAATGAGCCAAGCATTTTTATCAGTGATGTAATCCCCCAACTTATAATATGCCTGCCTACATAGTGTGCGTTTTATACAAGATTTGAATTTCGTCTCATTAAGTTGAAGTAGCGCGTAACATATCTTCCTCCTTTTAATACATCAATGAGTGACCTACTATTTTTATCACGAAAGTTATTAGTTATTTGTATCTGTATCAATCCAATAATGGTACAACATTTTAAATTTTAGAACGTTAGCTCTTTAAACTGCACGGCCGCTTTTTTGTACGAGGGCTGCACTAAAAGTATCGGGAATGGTTTATTTCCACTGTTCCTGTCATATTAAAATCTTTTTAATTGAAAACTCCTTGGTTTTAAAAATCGAATACCATTTATTTATTTAAAAAAAGATTCTCGGTCTTGTCACTAGGTTTTGTCAAACTTATTTAGTCGTTGAGAAAATGGAATTGACTCGAGAAAATTCAAGAGCGATGATTTATTAAGTATGACTTTCGAAGTGGTTTAACACAAAAACAGTGTGTTGACCGGATGATTTCTGCATTTGGTGATGAAGCCCCATCCAAAACCACAATTTATCGCTGCTGAATTTCAACGTGGACGTGTCAAGCTCAAAATCAAAATCAAATATTATATATATAATATTTTTTAAATTTAATTGACTATATTATTTACTTTATAATTAAGTTAATTGCGGTAGCAACTATTTAAAAGTGAACGAAAGTTAAAAACTTACTATATTTATACAAAAAACCATAAGAGTCCGCTGTCACTTTGTCTGAACGTAAAATGGAACAACCTAGGAGTGAAACTCGTACATTATCTGTGGTAAAATGACAATTAATTTACGTAAATTGGTTAAAATTTCTGAAACTAGGATTTTTTTCTCAAAAACTAGGCGTTTGCTCAATGTGAAATTTTGGGAAAACATTTTATTTGAACACATCTACACACTATAAAATTCTGAAGCTCCGCACGATTGGGGAGAAAAACGAAGTGGAGCCGCCGGTTCTGTCAATTGTGTGGGAATGACAGAGACAGAATAAAGTTTGCAATAAGTTTAGCACTAAATGCATTTTACAATTTGTGCTGCAAGCAGGCCTTAGTATTCTGTATTCAAATCAAATTTATTCACTTACCTTTGCCATTGAAAAATCATAATCTGGAAAAGCAGCATTCAGTGTAGCAATCAAGTAAAACAAAGTTTTACGAGATATGGTATCACAGAGCACACCGTCTTCATCACCGGACAAACTTCGGCTGTAGATTTAAAATAAGAAATTAATATGTTTGTCCACATAATTGCTATGAGAAAAAAAAAAACATGATTTTACCTATACATTACACTCTCTGGTGGGGACAATGCTTCAAGTGTTGTTTCTCCAATAGCTGTGAATCTTTTATAGAAAGACTTCTCAGCCCCAGCCATTTTGCAGCTGTAGCTTTCCACACGACCCTGAACGGCACTATCTCCATTCAAGATCGAGAGAGCTCTGCTCAATGCCTCTAAGCGGCCACTCTCTAGAAGTTTCATTTTCTCTAATGATGTCTCCCTCAGTTTACCCACTAAAATTACTTGTGGTAAACGGTGCCTGTATTATAGTGCAGCACGGAACACTATTTCTGTACATAGCCGAGGGGTGTATGAATATTCCTTTTCTCTTTGAGTGTAGCAAGTTTACACTCGGAATCAGTTTCGTCTTCTGTTCTTCTTCCGCGCTGATGGAATGCGGGAACATCACAAATAAGAAGAAAAAATAGATCTACCAAATTGCTGAACGGATGCAAATTATTTATAGCTAGTTTTGCCCTAATACAAGGGGATCGCGTCACTTCACTTGTCCCACAAAAATGTATAATAATCACCAAAGCAATGTACAGTTACAGATCAATATCCATAGAAGACATGGTCACGAAAAACAGTAAAACAGAAGTCACAATTTCCTAACACAGGTCGATCTGCGAAGATAATTATCTCAAAACTAAGATTATTTACACAATCACAACAATAATTTACTTCAACAATAGTCAATGGCGGACCCACTCACTCACGGTTGCTCACGGCAGTGTTTCCACTTACGTTTTTAGTTTTTCCCTAGTTTCTTTATCATAATCTTCAAAATTGGCATGATTTTATTAAATACTAACACATTATTCCACATATATATAATAACATAAAATACCTTCAAAACATTCATTTTACAAGATGCGAAGTATTACTTTTCCACTTTTTCACTGCATTTAACATGGGACTGTTGCGTTTCAAAATTGGGCAATTATTTGCAAGCATTGAATGCTTAGCATTCCCAGTTTTGTATGAAGCAAGCTTAGTTTCGTTTTTATTTGTTTTGTTTATTTTTGAAAAACAGACTAGATATTTGAAGATGGAACTTCTAGTCTTCCTAGGACCACCCGCCTCGTTGATCTAGTGGTCACAAGTGCTACTGCTGAGCATGAGGTCCTGGGGTTGATTCCCGGGTCGGGCAAAGTGTTATTGGGTTTTTCTATCTGGAATTTCTCAGTAGCAGTCTGGAGTCTGGATTTGTGCCCGGTTGATGACAATAGGCTCGCCACCTTTTACCTGGGCCTGAAACATAACTGGCGAAATGTGGGAGTACCTACTACAGGTACACTTCTACCCAACCCTTTGGGAAACAAGTGAATGAAAGTTTCATTTAACCCAAAAATTCCCTAATTTCCTGTCAAAATAAAAAAAATCAATTTACCCTAAAAAAAAAGGAGATATCCTTATATGTGGAAACATTGGCTCACGGTTACCAGTAGTGTTGCCAACCGTATAATATTCTTGTATCTAGTGCATTATTTTAGTGGATACGGATAGAATAGTCTCGCTAATGAGAATACTAATCAAAATTCTGATGATTTCATATAAAATTCCAGACAGATTGGTGACTTTTTGTGTTGTAAGTGGGAATTGTATCGTTGTAGAATATCTTTTCTTATTTAAGTAGTCGTTTTTTAAAGTCTCGTTGTCATAAGCGCTACACCGTAAGTTCCTGGGTAATTCGGTACGAATCCCCGGCCGGGCAAAGTGTTGGTTTAGGTAGTGGGTTTTTCCATTAGGAACTTCTCAATAACAGCCTGCTGTTTGAAAGTTTTCGGTATGATACCCCCTTGCCTCGGAAAGCTGTTCGTGTCGGATTGGCGCGCTAATCCGACACGATTCGAGGGATCCACAACAGAGAATCGCCATGGTGGTACTCTGTTGTGGATTGTAGTCCCGTCGGACTATGAGAAAGAGCGGAGATCGAGCTCCTGTGTCTGAGCACACATTAGGCACTTTAATATCTCCAACTTAGATGGCTAGTCTCGGCTAAGATTGGCTGCCATGGTTAAGGTCTGAAGATTTTTTAAAGTGACCATGGATTACACGGCGCGAAAACTTGCAGATTTGTCTTTGCCACAGGAGGGCTCGGGTCATTTTTGTATGATACAATTTTGGGAGCTCAGTTCCTGCCGTGTAGTAAGTAGTAATATCTGTGAGTCTGTGTTTATTTGTAATCTGTGTGCATGACTGTCTGAACATGACTTATTATATAAGTCAATGGTCTGACATGTTTCATTTTTGCCCCTAAGCCGAGGTTCGTACCCCACAGGGGGTGCCCTTAGCGAGCGTTCGCTTAATTTAACATAGAATAGTTTATGCCCCTGGCTGGAGGCTTTAAGTTAGTAGCTTAAGGCATCCACAGGATAGTCCGGCTGCGACCTCAATCTGAGAGTCACCTGCGATATGCCATATCAAAAAAAAAAAAAAAAACATTTTTGTCTTTGAGATTTGACAAATTGACAGCATGACATGACCATGACAATGATGACAGATGACAGACCGTTGACCATGTCATGCACTGCTGGTAAAATCTCAGAATATAAAATCCTGGCCAGTGGCCACAATCCTGGATTCTGGAAACAAAACAATAGCGTAGGATATTAGCAAGGGATATTAGTGTTCTGTGGTGGAATTGCTGTACGATTTTTAATCATTCAAATAATATTACATACGTTATGTTACTTTTATCGCCCACAATTACAGGATTATTAAGAACTAGTTGTACTAGGTGCTTGAGGTATCAAAATTATGGTAAGTTGTAAATAACACGTACCCAACCCAATGCAAATGTACACACACACATCATTGTACTATTGAAGGTTTTTACTCAACTAGTACGGAAACATTGTGTTCTTAAATTTTTATTGTTTTGTATTTACAGCAACACGTAAGAGATTTTACCGTGGTACGGGTATTGTACAAAGTGACAACAAATGGGAGGTCACTTTGGATCATCGTCGTTTGAAAACACCCAATGGCCATGTATTGGCAGTAAACAGTGAGCCGTTAGCTCGTGCTATAGCCGCCGAGTGGGATGCTCAGACTGAAGTAATAACACAGCCAACTATGCACCTGGTTTGTATTTGTTTTTCTTTATAGGTCATTATTGTCCACATCTGAGTGCATACTAAGATTAGTATGCACTCAGATGTGGAGTTGCAGATACCAGCCTGATATACAATCCAATACAATAATGTATCTTGTCAAGAAATTTTCATATAATTTGATTAGTTTTTAAATCAATTTTATTATCCTGCACCAAATTACAAGCTACAATATTATCACTTTTGTTTTAGACTGCACTATGCAACACTGCTTTGGACAACCCTGCGAAGTTGACTTCACATGATATTGCTATGTATTTCCTAGAGTACTTCTCTACAGACACTCTTCTTTTTTATTCCGAGGTAAGTATATGCAACATGAATGTGTGCAAATAACAATAAAATTCTATTGTCGCACATTGCGCGCGCGACGGGTTAATGGCATTGATTCATTGCCTCATTATGACTAGCTGTCATAAGTAAATTTACTACTAACAAAATATGGACAAGAAATGTCTGACATAAAAAATATTTTAATTTATTTATTTATACTAATTTTACGATTTTCGATTTACGAAATAATAAGAACATCATATAATTAGTATTTTATTTTATAAAACCTGGTTTCTTAACACTCAATGTATTTTATAGCAGCACTTATGTTATGTTCCAAAATACCTAATAAAAATAATTTATTAAACATAAATATTTACTTGATAAAAATTGCCATTTTGTAGTGTTATATAATTTGTTTAGGGGGCTAAACAAATGATATAATTGAATCTGATAGTGAATCAAACGGTTATGAATAGCTCTGCAGATCATAATTTTAGTACCAATAGTTTTTATGGCCATATACTTGACTGGCTATCTAGGGAGACTAAATCAAAACTTTTACACAAGTTTTTTAATTTTTATTGTCATATGGAACAATTGAATGTCTGGATTCTACCATGTTCTTTTTAATTTAGGAAGACGAAGAGTTAAGGAGCCTACAGGAAAAGGAATGGGGTTCTATATTGGAATGGTTTCAGAAGAGGTTCAATATAATTCAAGAGGTAGCCAAAGGACTAGAACCACCGCCGGTAACTGCAAACACTAAAGCAGTTTTAGCGAGATACTATTTATCGTATGACTTTCCTGCTCTTAGTGGTATGTATCTCACATAACTTAGCAAAACATTGAAATATACTTTCGTAAATCGTCCGTGTCCGACAGATATTCACAGACTTCGCATTGAGTTTACTTTGCAAAGAAAGCAAATAAAAAAAATATCATAAGAACATGAATAAGTACAAATACTTGCTCACATTATTTATTTATTTAGTCGAGCATAGATATACAGATAATTAAAAAAAATCGGCTAAGTGCATGTCACACTACGGACTGAAAAAAATATGAAAAAAATTATGTTAAAGATTAATATTATCTTTAAAATTATGAAAAAATGTGATAATATATTTGAGATCCTCGCAATAATCCCAGCTCTCATTTGTTATGTCACACAGTACAAATTGCAAAACTTTTTTTTAATATTCCTATTTGCCCCCAAAAGTGACCCCTATGTTCAAAATTCATTTACTTACATTACACGTCTATGTTTGGATCACAGAAATACATACGTGTACCAAATTTCAACTTAATTGGTCCATTAGATTCAGAGAAACTTGGCTGTGACAGATGGACACACAGACACCCAGCTAGCCAGACACACTAGTGAGTGATCCTATAAGGGTTCCGTTTTTTCCTTTTGAGGTACAGAGCCCTAAAAACAACAAATAAATACATAATCAACGGGAAGCCAGTAAAAAGTCTTCAAGTTTAGGGATAGAATAAGATTTGGAAAGTGAGAAACAAAGAGCACACATGCTTAACCAAAACAAAGATATTTAAAAAAACTTAATTTAATTAGCAACTAGCTTATGCCCGCGGCTTCGCCCTCGTGGATGTTGAAAAATATCCCATGGGAACGTACTACCGGGATTACCATACCTAATAGCCGAGGAAAAGGTCATTGACTCTTAGTGCTGCGCCCGCCCGCCGTAATTTGAATCTGTGATATCTTTTAAAGTAGGTATTCATCCATCATGATAGGATGTCACGGCATATTTTAATCTAAATAAAATGCCCAATTTAAATAACATATTTTTATTGGATATGGATTTATAATACCGGTCAAAATAGCTTCCAAAATAAAATAAAATAAATTTATTTCAGGTACACATACCACATAACCCATATAAGAAATCTTTAATCCACAAAAACACAAATTAAATAATTAAAATTCAATCAATCATCATAATTAGCTCATAAACATTCATTACATTAGTCTCTTACGTGTGACACTATATGTACCTAACTTGTTTGTCACAGCAGTGTCGCACATAAGGACAGTCCAACCTATTTGCTCTCATATTCAGAACGATATTGGAGCTGGCTCGCACTCTGCGCACGAGAGACGCGCAGCGCTTCCGCATGGTTGCATAAAAACGTACCTCGAACATACCCGCAGTAGTGAGTCTGGTGAGGCAGACCCAACATCGCTCTGAAAGCGTTGTTAAACTGAATGCGGAGGGTGCTGTAGCTTTTTTGCGTGTCATTAGCCCACTGGCTGCAGGTGTACATGGACGTGCAATATCCTCGGAAATGAGTTATTTTCACGCCATCCGAGCAACGCGCGAACCTGCAGGCCAGCATATTGGCTCTTTTAGACAACGCCCTCCGCTCCCGTTCTAAGTCAGCATGATCCCTGAGGTCAGCCGTGACTATATGTCCTAGGTAATTAAACTGATTCACATTTAGACGTATAGGTGGTACATAGTCGGGGCATATAGCACCGCCGCCGGCCTCAAAGACCATGTACTGACTTTTCTTAATATTATATACAAGTCCATGTTTAACAGCGTAATCCTCACACATCGCTATCAACCTCCTCAGACCACAAATCGACGCGCTCAGCAGAACCATGTCGTCTGCATAGCTTAAATTATTGATACACACGTCATCTACATATGGCAGCCGAAGTGCTGACTGCTCAGAGCGACGATCAACGCGTCCATGTAAAGGTTGAATAACGAGGGTGAGGTCAGTCCATCCTGCCTTACACAGCATTGTAATCGGTATGGCTCCGACATTGCCCCCGACTATTTGACGCTGTTGACCTGGTGCGTATACCAATACTTGAAGATGGTAACAAGTTCTGGTGGTAGGTTGATACCCTTAAGTTTTTCCCATAAGAGATCATACGCCACCAGATCTAAGGCCCTGGACAAGTCGAGAAAACACGCGTATACCGGGGTTTTACGGTCATTATAGTATCTGACGGTATGCTTAAGACACAGTATGGCACTTTCCGTTGATAATCGGGGTCTAAATCCAAACTGATTATCGTGCAGTGATATATATTGACTTAACTGTGTATTAAGCAAACCGTCAAACCCCTTTGCTGTAACAGTAGCTAGATAAATCGGCCTATAGTTACTTTTATCAGCTAAGTCACCGGTTTTATCTTTAACTATAGGCAGAACCACAGTTTTCATAAGGTCCGGCGGAAGATAAGCATGGCTCACGCATAGCGAGTAGAACATTGCTAATACTCTGTTTGTATGAGGCTTTATGTTCAGATGTTCAATGGATAGAAAATCGTGACCTGGACTCTTGTCTTTTGTCATACTCTTAAGGGTTACCGCCACATCCTTGGCACTAAACCTCACCCCTACTAACCCTTCAGGTAACTCACCATTGTAACCCTCACACGCCAGACCCAAAGGTGACTGAAATAACAATTCAATTTTTATCAAATTCTGGAAGATAATAATGGTTACTGTGGGTCAGCCTTAGAAGATAGACATAATTTATTATGATGGCATCGCGGACTTTTTGTTGGATTTTTTAAGATGAATAATCCTGTAGAACATAAATTTTATTTATCTCTCACGATTTACGCGGCGCACGCCAGTAAAGCTCCCAGTCGGCATGATTTTTTCTGACCTCTTCAACAATAACCGTCATATCAGCCAATTTACTCAAAACCGTAATGAATTATACACCAAAACCTTCCTCATGAATTACTCCATTAGAAAATCTTCACTATTAAACCGTTTGAATCGCTCATTATAATGATAATGTTTATTCACACATATTATCACAAGTGGAGTGCTTAATCTAAACTTAAAGTACACAAAAGTATTAGCATTTGGGGCCGAACTAGACATGTAGGTATGTGTATGTATTTCAGCCCTCAACGCCGTCCCCCTGGGTTACAAATTAAGTATTTTTATTATGTTATTGCAATAATCCCATGTATCAATGTACGTATCTTCTTCAACATAAAGAAGAAAAATTTATAGCGACAAAGAAAAAAATATCATAGAAAAATAAGATTTTATTAAGTCCTGTCTGCCTGATCGATTGTAGATAGTGTGAAATGCATGTATTGATTGCTTTTATTTATTTTAAAACAGCAATGACGTTCGGCGTAGATGCTCTCAAATCGCCACTGCTAATGTTGGCCTGCGTGGAGCGACGACTAGAACCAAAGCAAGCTGTTTTTTTGGCACGACTTGAGGAAGAATACCAGGTTGGTAAATCTTGCAAAGACGGAGAATACAAATACAAAATCATTACAGTGTGCGTGCGTATAACCTAACTGGGGTGTGTCTAAACTTTTAATTAACCAAACACTGATACATAATTATTATTTTCTACATGGCTAATCAAGAGTCCTTATTTGAAAAGTTGAAGTAAATCAATGATTAGCTTTAATTGACAAATAGTGGTAAGGTAAAAAGACACATCACAAAGCTGTCATCTACGCATTCTGCACAAGAAACGTTGCACATAAAGTTGCTGGGAAACGACTTTTATTTTATGTGTGCAAATACGTTGTTTACGGTAGCGCACAAAGTAACACGCTGAACATTGTGCGTTTGTGTGCATGCAGCGGTAGGTACAGGATTCGTGGCCCACGATTCCATACGACTCCTGGGGCCTTGTTATTAATGCCATTGTAGGGTATGCAGGTACAGTATTTAAACACAGATGCAGGTTGAGTATGGAATAATTATATTTCGGAAATGAGTGCTCCTTTTATACAAAATCGGTTAACCAAGATTAATATATTGTGGGTACATATAAAAAATTACTTTGACACAATTATTTAAAAATACCCTACATGCTGTATGAATCTGTGAGGATGGTATTCCGCTACAGTACACCCCCTCAAGCGAAGCGTACAACCGGTTTCACTAGTCTTCCTGATCGGGTTGTTCTCTGTGTGTCATCATTTTCTTGTTCGCTCATGGTGTAGGCAGGCTTTAGTCGGTCGATCGAGACGTTGTTTACTCTTCCTGGTAGTTGTAGCTTGTAGTATTTCTCACATCTTTCCAATACGGGATATGGGCCTTCGTATGTTGGTTGCAGTGGTTTTTTTGTGCAATCTCTTCGTAGGTAAACATTTTCACAGGTACGCAGGTCGGAGTGAACAAACATATTCTTGTTGCTATGCGAAATCTCAGCTGGTCGGTATGCGTTGATAGTGTGTCGCAGCTGTTCAACGTAATCGTGACTCATTGGGCTTCTTTTTGTTTCAACAAAAAAATCTCCTGGTAATCGCAGCGATGTTCCGTAGGTATATTGTGCAGGACTAATCCCTGTGTCACTGCGTGTAGCTGCGCGTAGTCCGAGTAATACGGTCGGTAATTCGTCAAACCACTTTCCGTTCGCACTAGCGGTGCAGCGCGCGGTAAGTGCGGCTTTGAGTGAGCGGTGCCAGCGTTCGATGATTCCATTTGACTGTGGGTGATATGCAGTTGTTCTCGTTCTGTTTATTCCCAGTAGCTTCATTAATTCAGAGAAGAGTTGGCTCTCGAACTGACGACCTTGATCGCTTGTTATCGTGATTGGACAACCAAATCTTGTTATCCAGCCTTCATATATTGTCTTGACAATTGTTTGTGCAGTTATGTCGTGGAGAGGTAATGCTTCGGGCCATCGCGTGTACCGGTCGATTATAGTGAGTAGGTACTTGTGTCCATATTGTGATGGTGGTAGGGGCCCAACAATGTCAACATGGATATGTTCGAATCGTTCCGATGGTGGGAATGTTGCAGTTTGACTCGTTGTATGTCGACTAACTTTTGACTTTTGACAGGCTTCACAGGCTTTCGTCCATCGTCCAGCGTCCGCGTTCATAGATGGCCAGAAGTATTTTTCACTGAGTATTTTTCTTGTTGTGCGCGTGCCGGAGTGACTGAGGTTATGTACACTTTCGTATGCTGCTCGGCGAAATGTTTCTGGTAGGTACGGGCGAACATGTTGTGTTGATGTGTCGCATAGTATTTTGCAGTTCGTGTTTGGGAGGTATATGCGCTTCAATTGCAAGTTGCTTTGCTTCATTACGTCATGTATAGTGCTGTCTCTTTCTTGCGCTGTAGCTAGTTGCTTGTAGTCGATCGTTGTAGGACAGCTGATTGTTTCTGTGTTGATCCGTGATAATGAATCTGCGACTATGTTATCTTGCCCGCTGATATGACGTATGTCGTTTGTGAACTCGCTTATATACATGAGTTGTCTGGCTCGGCGCGGTGTTTCGCTGTCGGACGATGTTTTATTTATCGCGTAGGTTAGCGGCTTGTGGTCGGTGAATATTATGAGATGTCTTCCTTCAAACATTTTTCGAAAATGCTTCACGGCCATGTATATAGCTAACAGTTCTCTGTCGAATGTACTGTATTTGACTTGCGCGCTTGACAATGCTTTGGAGAAATAACCCAGTGGCTGCCATTTGTTGTGTACATATTGTTGCAGTACAGCACCGGCGCACTTATCAGAGGCGTCAGTCATCAATGCGATCGGTGCGTTGTGTGAGGGGTGAGCTAGTAATGCTGCGTTTTGTAAGCCAGCTTTACATAACTCAAATGCCTTCTTGGCTTCGTCGTTCCATATAATTTTTGTTTTGTCCCGTTTCTTGCTATTGTGCAAATATGCATTGAGAGGTGCTTGTATTTCGGCTGCCTTTGAAATGCAATCTCTGTAGAAGTTGACGGTGCCAAGGAATCTTCGTAATTGTTCAATGGTTGTGGGTAGCGGGAAATTGGTGATTGCTTCTACTTTTTCTGTTGGTGGTTTGATGCCATCTTGTGAGACAGTGTGTCCTAGGAATTTGATTACTTTCTTGCCTAGTACACATTTCGAAGGGTTTATTGTGATGCCATATTTGTTCAGTTGTTGTAGGACTGTTCGTAAATGTTGTCTGTGTTCTTCCTCTGTACTGGAACTTATGATAACGTCATCAACAAAAGGGTAGGCAAAGTCGAGTCCGCGAAGCACTTCGTGAATAAAACGCTGGAAAGTCTGTCCAGCATTTTTCAGACCTGGGCACATCCGTGGAAATTCAAATAGCCCGAATGGTGTGATGATGGCTGTTTTTTCGATATGTTCTTCTAAAACAGGCAGTTGTTGGTATGCTCTGTTTAGGTCAATCGTTGAGAATATCTGCTTCCCGTGCAACTGGTAAGTGAAATCTTTCAAACGTGGTACTGGATATCTGTCAGGCTTGGTTATGGCATTCAATCTTCTGTAGTCTCCACATACGCGTAAGTCTCCGTTTGGTTTAGGTACCACGTGCAGTGGACTGGCCCAGGGGCTCTTGCTTGGTCGGCATAATCCCTGATCCATCATTGTTTGAAATTCTTTCTTCACAGCTTCGTAACGGTGGGGTGGCAGTGGACGAGCTTTGCAGTATAATGGCGGTCCTGTTGTTTCGATATGGTGCTCGACGTTGTGCTTCGGAGTATTTTTCATAGTGGAGAGTCTTGTAATATCGGGAAATTCCCCTAATATGTTATGATATTTTTGTTCCAGGTCTATGGTTCTGATGGTTGGTGCTGTAGATTTGCAGATGGACGTCTTCACTGACAAGTTAGTTATCTTGTCGATTAAACATTTCCCAGCGAGGTCGACTAGTAGGTGATGATGCTTCAAAAAATCAGCGCCGATGATAGGCTTACTGACTGCTGCTACGATGAACTTCCATCTGAATGGTCGTCTCAGGTTGAAATCTAGGTCCAATGTTTTTTCACCGAAGGTAGCTATTTCTGTGTTGTTTGCTGCATATAGTTTGAATTGGGTTGGTTTCAGGATTTCACAGCGTTTTCCAGGGATAACGGATATGTTTGCACCAGTGTCGATGAGAAAGCTTAGATTTGTCTTCTTGTCTTTCAGAAATAGACGGTGTGATTTTTCCCAGGCGCCAGATTCCGTCTCTGCTAACACCTGGTTTAGTTTCCCGAGCTTGAAGGGTGCTTCTCTTCATAAGTACATGGTCTAGTACATTTTCGAGCTTGTTCGCCGAACTTTCTATGAAAATAACAAACGGAAATATCGTTGTACTCGTTCCTGTGTCGTTGATTTGAATCCCACCGGCGGCGGTTATCATGCGGCGATCGGTATGTGCTGCGTGATCGATGACGCGCACTTCCGCCTCGCCAGTTGCGCCCGCGCTGCCTCGCGTAGCGGCCGTGGTGTGTTTTTAATTCCGCTATTTCTTTCGCCAGCATGTCGATCTTCGCGTGAAGTAATGCGTTTTCATGATTTGCAGCTACAGGTGGAGTGGATGGTGTTGACGGTGACGAAGTGTTGTGTACTGCTGATATTTGGTGGTGGAGTTGTTCTAGCATTTTGTCGGCCATTATTGCTAACTCATTTAGGTCGGTTTTCTTGGCTATAGTTTCGCTCACAGCTAGGATGGCGCGTACTGATGGCGGTAGGTGCTTCGTCCATATAACACGCAGAGTGTTCTCGGCGATGTTGTTTCCGGCTAGATTTTGCATGCGGCGTAGCAGTTGCGAAGGTTTTAAATCTCCGAGTTCCACGTTGGACAGTAGGCGCTCGAGTTTAGTGTGGTCGCTCTCGTCGTAGGTTTGGATGAGCCTCATCTTCATGGCGGCGTATCGCTTGTTTTCTGTTGCACTTTTGGTATCGAACATGATGTCTTGGATTTCATCTAAATCTTGTAGGTCAAGTTGGCGGATGAGCAGCTCTGACAGTTCCTTGTCGCTTAGTTTTCCAGCAGACACGATCGCTTCAAATTGCAGGAACCACAGCTTGATTCTGTTTCTCCATAGTGGCGGTATCCGTTGATTGTACGAGACGGCAGATAATTCGTGCGAATCCTTTTGCAGTGATGTTTCGCTTCCATCGCTCAGGTTTGAAGTACTCTGGCTCATATTATGTTGGCTTCTTGTTAATCACGTCGGGGTCACCACTTGTAGGGTATGCAGGTACAGTATTTAAACACAGATGCAGGTTGAGTATGGAATAATTATATTTCGGAAATGAGTGCTCCTTTTATACAAAATCGGTTAACCAAGATTAATATATTGTGGGTACATATAAAAAATTACTTTGACACAATTATTTAAAAATACCCTACATGCTGTATGAATCTGTGAGGATGGTATTCCGCTACACCATCATTATTCCACTGCGAAAAAAGGATGGTGCGGTGGCCTTGTATAGCTCAGTCTCTCAATCACACTGGAATAATGGTGGCATTAATATGTCATAATACGGCGCCTGTACTTAACTTTAAATACTATAGGTATTGTATTTAAAGTTAAGACCGTTTATTCTGATAGTGGGCAACATCGCAAATAGATGTCAAATATTTCACTGTTTTGATTAATTTGGCAATAATACTGTATAGAAATAAGAAATGTGGCTAACTAGCGAACTAGAATATTAATAATGAATTGCAATTATAACAATGAATTTGATGTTGTAACCGTTTTAGGTGTAAAAAAATCCATTTGGAAAGTTTCCAAATACTTTTTACATCTAATACTAAATATTCGGTGTTACGATATTAATTATTGCATTTCATAATCAATATTAGATACCTAACAAAAAGCATAAAGACCACTTGAAACATAATAATTACTTACCTATTATGTTAATTATAATTGTTGACAATTTGTACAGACGTCAGCACATCAACCTACTACAATTTGTCAAAAGACATCACCCACGTTCCATATATTTTTGGACCAAATTTGAAAATGGCGGCCAATGAAAAAAAATACGGTGTTCTGTTAGAACTTGTTCTCCTTAACATATAATATTATGGCACATTTTTTTTATTTTTAGAAAATCCTTTAAAAATACCACAATAAAAAACCACCACCACCAACCATGTCCTTTCTTTAATAGATTTTCAACTTTATCACTAAATGGAAAGGTTCTCAAGGTAATCAACTTTGATTGGGAAAATTTGACAGTTTCGGGTAGGTTGACGTGCTGGCGTCTGTACCATAATTAAGTAGAGTAATGCTTGCTAATTTTTTTAAATTAATTAAAGAATAATATCAAGTTGTTTCAGTTTAAGATTTGTCAAAACTCTGATGCTTTTGGGCTTTAGCTACAGGTGTTTTTCTTAAAATCTAGGTATTGATTGAAATTATAAGCGTTTGTGTATTAGTAGGTAAAATGTACCTACTTACGCAAATACAGGAGGTTTTTTTTATTCACCATCCAAAGTTTTTCTAGGCATTGCGTACTATTCAAATACTCAATTTTTTTTAAAATGTTAGGGACATTTTTACAATTCATATTTTGCCCGAAATTATTATCAATAGGGAATATGCACGTATTTCAAAACTTAATCATTATTTAAATAAACATTGTATATGAGTCGAGAAACAAATTCCTATTATTTTCACATTTATGCAGTACTTATTTTACAATTCATTATTTTATGTTCCTTTTTTTTGATGGAACGGAACGCAAACGCAAAACGCATCGTCTTCTACAGTCACGGAAGTAACGTAAAAAACTAAGGGCCGTAAGATCAAAAGCAGTTTAAACTATGGATAACGGAATCTACGTTTAAATTTAATCGATGGTTTAATCTACTATCATAAGATCTAATGGAAAAAATGAATAGATTAGTTAAACTTCGATTAGTCTTTTACACATGGCAATATTCTTTAGTTTATTCGAAGTTCGTTCATCCATTCACCAAAATAATGGCAACAAATAGATCCATTTGACATTGACACTCACATTTGACGTCTCTGATGTGAGTTTGTGACGAATCAATATTTATTTATTTTATTGTCTCAGTCCCCAACAAGATCTACATTGTGTTGATGTGTTCAACTGTATCAATCGAAGAATTTTACTTGTGCCTTTAGTTACTGTTTTTTTATACTTATATATTTTTTTCTCTCCATGCACTCGTTTTTCCTATGCACTTTATACATTGGCAGAATAGTCAACATCGTATTTGCTTGCTATTCAATAAAAAATAGACTAGAATAGACGATATTAAATATTATTCATGTCTTCATGTGGATCGTGGTAATTTCTTCGAAAAGTATTGTTTTTTGTGTGTCGTTTGTAATTTTTTTGTTAAATTTTGTTGTTTTGTTAATTGTAATTACAATGAGTGATACTGTGCACAAAAGGGTGCCTAACTTTGCGTCAACCGAGACTAAAACAACATTAGTGAAAAGATACGCCAATGTCTTAGAAAATAAAAAAACAGACGATCCATTTTATTAACCACAAAAGAAAGCTTCAATGATTAAATAAGTACGTAGAAATGTTTAAAGCAGGCACGCACGCACAGGCAGGTAGAAATGAGGATACGTAATATCTCTATGTTTTTTGTGAAATGAGGGGTCCATAAAGTTTCAACGTCAAATTATGGTCACTTTACGGTCAGTTTAATCTATACAATGGAGTTTAACCGTCCCTTTGGGAGAGTTTAAAGTAATCGATGGTTTAAACTTCCAATAATCGATCAACTACCATTGATCATAGGAAATAATCGATGCCCAGAGATTAACTCTCTTCTGTGGTTTAAACTACGATTGACCTTACGGCCCTTAGTGATTTTTTTTTTCCAGTGTTTGAAATCTCACTATAGTAAGTAAGTGCGATTTCTACTAAAGCACAAACAATTATTTAATTTATATGATTTGGGGCAAAAAACCTTAAAAAACAGATGTAAACAAAGCGGCACGTTAGTGCCAAATGACGTCACATCATGACCGCGACAAAAACGGACGTTTGAACTATAGTAGGAAACTGATTAATAATTTAATTTTACTTTTTAAAATAATTTTCTTGGATTTATATTACTGTCGGTTATCGATTTAGTGAAAAAGAAATTACATGCATATTTAGCAGCTTGGTTACCAAGTCAAACTGCTATGCTTGCCGTTTAAACTAAGATGAATGAGGGAACTGTACCCTAATTACGTAATGCACAGTCAATCCGAATCTGAATCGTTTTGAAACAGATTGCTAATACATTGCTTCGTAAGTTCGAAAAAAAACTGCAGAGCAACGTAAATAACGCAATGAATGTTGTTGAACTGTCAAAATGAAACAGATTAGTCGTAATCGTTTACGAAAATAAGTTGAGTAATTAGATAGCTGGGTGACGTGCGGGTGGAGCCGGGGTGTGTATCCCCGGGTGGTATCCAGAAACGTAGAGTTTTTGTAGACAACGTTGCGATGCCTTAGCTCAATATTTTAGTACTGAGCGATACTAAAAGGTTAAACAGGTATTTTATTAATTTCTCCAAAGATTTTTCATTTAGGATGGTGCTTAATAATTCATCCTGTATAATATGACTAGGTACTTACTTACTTTTGTGCATTTCATAATAATATTTCAACATGGATAAACACTATAAAAAAGACGGTGTTGAATTTTCCTAAATGCATGTCATTTTGCTCGCGAATACGTTGTTGAGTTACAAAAACTCATTTTATTTTTTGTTATAGTTAAGGCAGTGGGGGCGCGTCGAGTGGGCTCATGAGTTAAATCAAGCGGAGCTAACTGCACGTGTGGCCGCCTCTTTGTTAGTCATCCATAGCTCTGTCGAAAGACACTCTGCGAAAGCAAAAGCGGCGCCTGAAGAAATAAGTCAATAAATACCGTAGATTAATACGCTTGGGTATCAGTTTTATATCAGCCGAAGTATACCATAGTTATTATGCTGTATGTGTTTCCATGAGGGAATGAGAAATTAAATTATTTCAACAATATTTCGATAATTTTTGCTATGTCCATTAATTCGTAAATCCTTAGGTACAATACTATATAATCAATCGAAATAAGTAGGCAGTCAATCTATGTTTGAAGTAGGTACCTATTTAGAATTAAAAGCGTTTAAGTGAGGATGATTCTTTAATTGATCATATTTTATTAGATTGTATAAAACTCCCTACATCGTGTATGCGCGGTGCGTGGGTAGTAGGACACATAAGTACCTACCTATATCTTACCGAGGATGCAGCATTAAATTTATTATACCTAGGTCACAACCTGTATTGATTTGACCTATTAAGCAAATGATATTACAATTAAATCATTTGAATAAGATCATTGATCAAATAACGCCAGGAAGTTCACATTTAAAAGAAGTGAGGTCGGAGCACCTTTAGTGTAAGAATGAAATGAAAATAGCAAAAACGAAGTCGCGAAGTTCCTCTAAATATAGCTGGGCGGGCGGAGTGCGGCGCAGTCGCAGCTAATCGCCAGTGCCCGAGTCGAGCGAGGTCGCTCGCTTTGTTCACAGTCGCGAACTGAGTGCGATCGCTGTTGATAAATCCGTTTCCACAAATCAACGTTCGGTTCCATTGATTAATAGTCTATGTTGATACATACAAGAAGATTCTTACTGATTTCTACCAAATGTGACTGCTACCTATTGATATTTTCGGAAAAAACTCGTCAAGTGAATAACTGAATAAGTCTACTTTTTGCTCAATAAAATGCTGGAATGAGGTTAATATGTTCTAGTTTGCAGTAGACACAACACTTATGAACCCGAATTGATTCACCACTACGTAAGTATACCCACTGTATCTAATTCGTGTTGATGCATAATTAACCTATCTAGCAGTGTCGTCATATAGACAGACTAGTCATCAAACTACGGTAGATAATCTTAGAAAGTACCTAGCTATGTAGTCTTGAAATATCAAATTTATATTTGAAACGAACTAATCAACTAACGTATGTTTGTTTTGAAAACTAGGTAAGTACTTCTATTTTGTTATGTACCTACTTACGAGTACATGTACCTACTAAGGCGAAAGAGCCAGGGTAACTCGAGAAATTTAAAATTTTCTTTTGCAGGTTGTATCAGGTTGTATAGGTACCTATTGATCAAATTATGATTCGCGACCATAACATAAAGGTATAATCTCACGGTGAAAACTTAGGTGAAGTGAGCTGTCATTCCACCTGCTGCTAGGGACTGACAGCTCACTCCGAGCTCACTTCATCTAAGTTTTCACCGTGATATGGTTACAGAATAGCACTGCTGAATTATGAAGTGATGCAAATCTCTCAATACAACTAAGTTCAATGATAACATGACGTTTGAGGCCAATTCTAACTTAAGCTCTCATGCTATTGCATCTTAATAGTTTCTGTGCACCTAGGTTCCCCATATAGTGGTAGCTTATTAGTTAAACGGAAACTTATCGACCTGACCATCTCAGATCTTGAGGTGCTTTGAGTTAGTTAATCCATCCATGTTAAAGTTTTAGCTTATTTTTGGGACAAAGTATTTTTGAGTTAGTACTTAGGCGACACTTCCTTGAGGCGGAAGGGGAAAATGAACCAAAAGAGTCTCATGGTAATTCTGAAAAACTAGTGACGTTTTATTTACAGTGCACCTAAAAATATAAATACAATATTGCAAATCCGATTGAAAAAGGACAAAACGTTTATTTCCGCATGTACCTATTTCATTTCAGGGGTGATGAACAACGACGTAGAGGTAGAGGGTCGCCCTCGTCCACTGTCTACGGGCTTGTGGACGTTATTCTCTTGGCTCCGTCGCGACGACCGCTCCGTTTCCAGCGAGAGCCTCTCCAGCGCCGGCTCTGACAGAACGGTGGCGAGCTTCGCGTTCCTGACGCCAGCGCGCTATCAACCTGCGAGGGGACCAATAGTTGTGCCACCGCCAGGTCCTCCCACAGACTCATATAAAAAAAGAGTGCATGATAGAAACCTACGACGTCACCACGACCGTGATATTACGCTTCACCGCAAATACGGTTTATTCAAGAGTGAAGGAAATTGCGGTTACGACGCTTTTAGTTTACCGCCAACACGAAGAATAAACACTGATTCTGGCAGCAGATGGGATCGTGACAGGAGGGCTACGAGTGAGTGTTACCAACGTCGGTTAGCACACGTTCCTGGGAAGCGGCGCGCACCTCTGCCCCCTGTATCGGCCGCGGGCCCATCTGCATCTCTACCGCGCAGTTATACAAGAAAACGACCTGCACCACAACCACCTGTAAAGCTATTGGAAAAGAACAAAGACATCTTGAAAAACGTCGAAGTACACACTAGTGCTGCTCAAATGAGTTCTAACGCTTATCAAGATAAATCCAAAACAAGAAATAACGATGTAACGATGGGTTGTAAATCAGAAAAGTATAGTAAGAAAGATGCTAGCACTAAAGACACAAAAACGAAACCTGAAAAAAGTTTTTTGAAACAAATATTTGACGGCAAGAAAAGAAATTCGTTTATAGATACTTCTGCTGTGAAGCTACTGCCGAGTATTAGTGAATTAGATAAACAGGCCGCTGAAATAATTGAAACATGTAAATTAAAGGCAGCGGAACAAAATAACAATACTACGTTTCACAAGCTTGGTGCACACACTTCTAATCAAGCCGATCCGTGGTTTTGTATTCGTTGTTTACGAAAATATGACTCATCAGTAGTTACTTGCGTTTATTGCGTATCAAAACATAAAGTGCAGTCTTCTGAAATAGTTAAAGATAACAAAGAAGCACTTGCTAAAACTTCTAATAAAGCTTACACACAAACGGAAAAAGATTTGTTACCGAACAGACATTATGATGCAGAAGACAAACAAAAACTCAAGGAAATGTTAAAAGAAATGAAAGATTCACTTCCTAAACGACCGAAACATGATTTAATCAACAAATCAGAAAAACAAACTGTGGAACCAAGGAGCTCAGGAAAGAAATCATATTCTACAGAAACTCCTACTCTTCGAGTCGGATCAACAACGCAAGATAATAAAAAAACAAATTCAGTTTCTCAGCCATTTACGCCAAATGCCGATTTAAAATCTGTGCCGGAATCGACGTGTTCACCAAAAACACCGTATCCAGTCTCTGCGCAAGCTGCATTAGTAGCACAAGTTATATCAGCGTATAAGAAAAATACGAACAATAATTTGAACCTGGCAATCAAGCATACAACTGAGAATGAAAGTGTCGCGCAAGCTGGAGTTGTTGATAGTCGGGCTAAGGTTAGAGAACCTGAAAAAGAGTCACAAAAACAAACACAAGATATGAAGATTTTGAATACACCATTAAAAATATCATCGCTACTGAATCCTATGTATGTACCTAAGAGTTCTGTCTTGGATAAACCGCAGTCAACAAATATTGCGCAAAAAGAATTAAAAAATGAAATATTAAAACCTGATACAGTAAGTTCAGACAAGGTACATCGAATCTCCCAAATCACAAGCGTTTCAAATCCGTCGTCTAATGTGCTGGCTGTTCCTTCTACATCTCAAACACGTGTATCCTTTGAAAATATTATTAAAATTGAAAACAAGGCTAAAACCAATATAGAGAAATGCACAAATGGAGGTCTAAATTCTTCACAAAAAGACAAACCACCAATTATATTATCAGAAGCTAGAAAAGTCTCAGAGTCAAATAAACCTCAAGAAATAATATCAAAGTTGCCGTCGTTAGCAAAAGAACATAATTCAACGAACAGTATGGAGACACAAGATCAGCATTCTAGACGTAGAGATCTAATTAATCAACTTGAAAAATCGATAGCTCGAGGAGACGAGCGTGCAGCAGCAGAAGCAGCTACTAAACTAGCACAGTTACGTTTATCATGTTCGGTTCTGTCATTTTCGTCTCAAATATTATCTCAACCATCGACATCATCAACCAATAACGAAGAGTTAAAGAGAAGCAATGGTGAACCAAATACTTGCATATCCATATCCACTACAAAAAACGATTCTAAACAAAAAGAAAACAATGCACATCAAGGCCCAACGTCAAATTCGGTTAAAGAAAGATCGTCGTCAAGAGTTCCAGTTATTAAAGCTAACTCAAGTTCTGTTGTCGTACCAAATAAGGTAACTACATCGTTAGTTTCTAAGGCAGATACCACTAAATTGAAACCTGTTCTAAATAAAATGGATGGAGTTACACAGCGCAAAGAAAAGGATCCCAAAAAAGAAACCCCTAACAAGCACGATGACAATAAAGTTACGTAAGTACAACACTAATTATTACTTTCTTTAATTTGCTTTCAGGATCGAATTTGAACTAAGAACAGTAACCGGCCGCTAATATGGCCCGAAAGAGAAACGTATGTGTGTGACAGACACAAGATCTACAACGTCGAACTTTTTCTAACACTTTATGCCATACAACGTTACCCGATGTTAACACAGACAGATACTAAACAAGAATAAAAAATGCCTGATTACTACCTCACTTCAAAAGAAACAGCATAATTATTATAAAGAGAAGGAATATTTACTGCCTCGTTGGTCTAGTGGTCGCAAGCGCTACTGCTGAACATGAGGTCCTGGGTTCGATTCCCGGGTCGGTCAAAGCGTTATTGGGTTTTTCTATCTGGAATTTTCTCAGTAGCAGCCCGAAGTCTGGATTTGTGCCTGGTTGATGGCAATAGGCTCGCCCCCTGTTACATAGGACTAAACATAACTGGCGAAATGTGGGTGTACCTACTACAGGTACACCTCTGCCCAACCCTTCGGGGAAACAAGGCGTGATGTTATGTTATGTTAAATGCTTAGTTGCTTACTGCAACTTGCACTTTAACAATTTAATACCTACAAATCTTTGTCTTGTATCGTAATCTACATTTTCTTACATTCTAAAATATATATTTCCCTTTTCGCTCATTCTGTTCGTGTTGCCCCGTATAATTAATTGAAGCCATATCTAAAAAAAAATATTTTAGAATAGCAGTATTGGTCGAGGACCGAGAAGCGACAAGGGGCCCTGTACACCTGCGTATAAACCGCCAAGCGTGTATAAGAGACCTTCGCCGAGAAGCCGAGACATCACTTGGCCTAGCAACCAATCTGCAACGCTGGATTGTTGGTCGTGCTCTGTGTGTTAACGACACCACACCCATCATATCGCTTGCGGGCCCGGACTTCAGCGCACCATTTTATTTATGTGTAGTAGAATCAGGTAGATATACGTTATTTAGTTGTTTTCTTATAGAATAGCTATGCTTACATACTAACCTTAGACCATTAGGTAAATGGTCTTAGTTCCTAAGTTACACCTAATTGCTGTTTTTCTGCACGCTTTTTATTTACCGAGCGAGAACATAATTCCATTCCAGTCCATTCATGTGTTTTATGTGTAACCAGCACCTGTAGGTAATATCATTGTTAAATATTAGCTAATATTATTCTTTAGTTAGTTTTCGCTTCGCACTAAGTATAGGTTACTTACTACGTTATCGAACAGCTGTTACAATAATGAACCGAATTAATTTGCCTTGTTTGTAATTTCAGAAACTAAATTGGAAACCAGCTCACAAAAGTACAACGACATAGTGAGTAAGGACATAAACGATCTTCAGAAAAAAACAGGCGACGTTTATACAGAACTTGTGCAGCTGGAGCAACAAGCACTAGTTCCTAATGCAGAAAACTTTGAGTGTGGAGTTTGTATGGAAGAGTATCCACCCGGTCAAGGAGTAGTATTGCGCGAATGCGTACACATTTTCTGCAAAGATTGTTTGTCTGATGTGGTGCGTCATTGTGAAGAACCAGATGTCCCTTGCCCGGCTATGGGTTGTCGGGGAATGCTGCAAGAACGAGAAATCCGCGCTCTCGTGCCTGCTCAGGACTACGAGCGCTGGCTGGCGCGGGGCCTGGCTGCGGCAGAAAGCGGAACTCGAAATGCCTTTCACTGTCGTACTCGTGATTGTAAAGGTTGGGCCCTTTGCGAACCGGGCGTCCAACGTTTTCCGTGCCCCGTGTGCAAATGCATCAATTGTGTGCCATGCCAGGTAAAATATATATTATATTAATTTGATCTGATAAACATTACTACACAGCTAAATAGTGTACCTATGCAATAATATGCGTAACATACAATTAAACCTTGAGCAAGCGTGGTGATCAATGCTCGTGCCTTCTCTGTATGAGATGAGGCCTTTGCCTTGCAGTGGGACACTAATAAGCTGGTATTATTATTACCTATAATTAAACCAGAAAAGGCATGAGCATCGGTAATCTTCGGGTTTCCGAATTAGCACGAATTTCCCGCCATAGAGTAACCCCTCACAGAAGTAAAGCATCTAAGTATACTACTGCCGCTCTTTGTAGTATTGCACCTATAATTGCGCGTTTGTGTGCAGTTTTTTTCTCTGTCGGATTACCTACTCTGGTCGCAGATAGGTATCTGTCACTCGATAGTTCCAAAAAGTTTTTTGGAATTGCATAGAAATATTATTCTATAATTTTGTAATCATGGTAATATAAAATAGGTACTTACTTAAGTACTTCCCTGGTTGTAATTGTATATCTCATCATCGCGCTTTTGTATTTCCGAAGATAGGCGATGATTCACGAAGTGCATACTTCTCTTGGGATATTTGTAGGTACCTAACCTAATAAATATTGTTTCCCTAACTAGACGGACCAAAATAGCATTTGGTTTTGAATACTTATTGATCAAAGGTAGAAATGAAGCATGACCCATTTTGTGTCGAGTTTTTGGAAATCTTCCGTCCAAAAGTTATAAAGGAGAATACCCAAACCCGACCATACTTAAAAACATTCCCGGCATTATGTTGCAGCCACGCATTGCCGGGAAAGTATGGCCCGTTAGGGAGTGCCTTTTTCGTTTTGGCAAACGACTCTTAATTTGTGAAATTCAGGCCCTGATTTCTGATTAGCCAGTACTTAATATTTACTAGTTTTTTTTTTTTTTTTTCATTTAAGGTTATCCACGATGGACACACTTGTGAGCAGCATCGCGCTAAACTTAAGCAAGCGGCGAGTAAGAGCACCAATGCAAACGAAACTGACGATGGTACAAGAACACTTCTCAATTCCTTAATTAGCAAGGGAGAAGCTCTTGAATGTCCTCAATGCAGTGCCATAATAACAAAAAAATGGGGCTGTGATTGGGTGAAGTGCTCTGCGTGCAAAACGGAGATATGTTGGGTGACACGCGGACGGCGCTGGGGACCGGGCGGCAAAGGTGACACCAGCGACGGCTGTCGTTGTGGCGTTGATGGAAAACGGTGCCACCCATCTTGCGGTTATTGTCATTAGGGAAACTCATCTTACTTCAGGGGGCCAACCACTACCTTTCTAAGCAGTATTATTTTGATGTTACTTCAGTGCGAGAAAGAAGTGGAGCTATACAGGACGACTAGCTCTATCTCTTTCCCACGCTCAAGTAAGATTAAAACAATACTGCTAAAAGAGGTGGTGGTAGGGCCCCAGACCTCTTTAAGTGGTGCTGAAGCAATGAATATTTACACAACAGTACACACATTACAATCCATTGTAAAAGCCCCTTCAATTCAACCAAAGCAAATGAAGATGACGAAGTGGAGTATCTGTAAGGCTACGGACACGAAGTCAGCGGACGCGGGGCGGCGATTTTTATATGGAACCGCGCCGCTGCCTTTCCATATGAATGTATGCATTGCAACGCGCCGCTCCCCGCACCGCCGCTGCCCCGCGCCCACTGACTTCGTGTCCATAGCCTTAGTGATTGTATTGTAATGTAGGTATCTATTACATACTAGCGACCCGCCTTTGATTCGCACGGTTGCAACAATGAACTG
Source organism: Xanthia togata (assembly GCA_963853775.1). NCBI lineage: Eukaryota > Metazoa > Arthropoda > Insecta > Lepidoptera > Noctuidae > Xanthia > Xanthia togata. The sequence goes on along the minus strand of OY970798.1, from coordinate 18,773,013 downwards.
ATGTAGCACGGATGCAACAATTACAACGAAATTATGTAGCATCATGTCAAACAAAACATCGAGATTTAGATTTTTTTTATATGTACAGACGCCAGCACATCAACCTCTTACAATCTGTCAAATTTCTTTAATAGATTTTTAACTTTATCACTAAAGCATAAGGTTCAAAGCTGATTGGGAAAATTTGACAGTTTCGGGTAGGTTGACCTGCTCGCGTCTGTACGTTTAATATTAATGTATGTTAAACAGACCTTTCGGATTCATTATCTTTGATAGAGAAAACCGCATCAAAATCTGTCGCGTAGTTTAAAGAAATAACACGAAAAGCGACTCTATTTAATCATTTATGTATAGATATATACCTTAGATGTATAGATTGTTAATTTATTTTATTTGTAAGTTTTTGTTAGCTTACAGGTAATGTTTATACGCATTTGCATTAGATATATAATATAATTTAACTTCATTTCAATGTATCGCTATCCTACCTACATGTTTATAGGTACGGTACCAAACCTATCCCTGAAACTGCCGATTCACTTACAAAAAGTAGATGTAGGTAGGTACATCAACGAAGGTAGTACTGTTGATGTACGTTTTTTTTTGTAAGTAGTTCTAATTGGGTAGGTTTGGAAAGATAGTCAAAAACTGGTTTGGTCAGACATGGGACTTTTTTGTTGAGTTTCTAGAGGTGAAGAGAAAACTAGGAATTATATTAACAAAATAATGTAGGAAGTCAATAAAAAAGAGTCCCTAACACATAAAAAAAATCTTCGAAGCCGTAGGCCGAGAAACGTTACATTAGCTTTAAGGTTGAACTAGTCGCGGGCTTGAACTCGTGGGCGTGGCCAAAAAGTACACTATCACCTGGCATCGTGTCCGACAGAGATAGTATTAGTGATGAGCAGTAAGATGCTAGTCTACACGCACAAAGTCTAGTTCGCACGCACACAAACACCGTTTCGAACTATTTTAGTAAAACGAGCGCGTAAAAAATTACGAAATGTCCTTCGGAAAATCGAGTTTCATGAAGAAACCACTGTATAAATCAATTATAAATAAAGTTTATTGAACTCTTCTATAATTGAGCTGTATCGGTGTAAATTTTGTTTTGGAGATTTTACACTTCTGTTATTACTTATTTACGCCCAAAGTTGCGTTAAAATTTGCGAGAAAAACTAATCTTTGTTGGCTCATAACTTTTTAATGGCTTTTTATTTTATTATTCTGTTTCCGCACAGACAAAATTAATAATGAGACAAAACGATATCATGTTTAACTTTGGATTTACAATGTCAAATTGGAGAAAAACCCCAATGTTTGCATGGAAAAAACATCAACAAATTCTGACCTAATTAAGTATTAATGCCGAATACGGAACCCTTCACTGTGCGTGGTCCGACACCAACTTGGCCGGTTTTTTTAAGCCAATTACACTGACTATATTATAGAAGATTAGTGTTGTAATTTTAGTGTGAGGTATGTACGTAAGTATAATAATATTGTAATATGTATTTAATAATTACTTAAAACATTAATTATTGTTTTTTTTTTTTCACCTGCCTCGTCACATCGCTGCCCTAGTTCAACAGTAAGATATCTTTAAAAAAATCAAAATTGAGATAAGTTTTGTTTCATGTAAAAAATTTGCTCTTCTGTCCGGTTCAAAAATCGGATATTTGGAAAACGCATCCAAAGTGCCTAAACTTCAATGTCTCACTGAGACATTTAAGCATATTTTTACCGACCTTTAGTTCAAGATTCTGACATCTTAAGATATTTATAAAGTCAGAAAGATTTTTACTTTTCTTTTATTTCTACACAGAGACTTCTTCAAATGTCCTTATATGAAATTATAAAAAACATTTCTATGTTGAGACATCTTAAATTGTCCCAGTGTTTAACTAAAATATCGTTAAATTATATTTCTTTCTAGGACATTTTAAAATAACCTACCTACTCTTCTAATAAGATGTCCGCATCACGCGAAAAAGTACCTACTTTGTGATCACGCGGCTGCGTGAGGCGCACTGATTTTTCGTTCCGTTCGTCGAATGTCGCGCGACACATGCCTACCTACCCTATCTACCTACCTACCCTACCCTAACCTAACCTTTTTTGTGTGCGTTACCCTTCTTTATTATATGTATCTATGGCGTTACCCCAGCCAGATAATGTCGAAAATCGTCATTTAAGTGCAATAGATAATTAGAAATACAGCTTCTGTAATTGGTAAGTAGATTTTTAAATTTGGTAAGCTGATAGTTTTTTAATTATTTGATAAAAAAACACTTCCGGCTGGAGTAACGTTACCCCAGCCAGACATTTTGTTTTCTAATGGATATTTTGATATAAGTAGTCGTTTTTGCACCAATCCGGAACATACATCCAGACAAATAGACAAAACATCTAAAAACTATACTTGCGGCATCAGACTCATACCTACACCTCGTAGCAATCCTAATCTAACCTAACTTAACGTATAGACTAGGGAACTTTGCGGCCGGCGCGTCGAAAAGCTTCTGCATAAAAAAAAAATGCAGTAAGCTTTCATTTCGAATGAATTAAAAAGTATTTTACTGCTACATAAATACCCTTGTATATAAAACTATTTTTATTTGAATAATAATTAATACTACGATACGAATGTAACCAACTTTTGTTTCTACTGGCGATCTAATTAAATTTTAGAACACAAAAGCTGCTATTGTGACTTAACAATGATATTTAGATATATTCCGTCGCGGACTTTTTTGAAAGTACGTACAATAAGTACTTTAATCATATAGTACATCATTTTGATGTATCATCAATAGTTTTCTCAGCGCACGCCAAATAATGAATTTGCTACTTTGGGTTACATTACTGCAATTTCCTTAAGGATCCCTTTTTTTTAAAATAAATTAAGTGTTACTTCCTGATAATTTAGCTTTCTATTGGTGAAAAAATGGTTAAAATCGGGCCAGTAGTTTCAGAGCCTATTCGGTACAAACAAACAAACAAAAAAAATCTTTCCAATTTATAATATAAAAAAAAAAAATATTATAATACACAGGTAAAATGGCATAAATTATAATAATTATTATAATTAATAATTATAATATTAGTATAGATATATAAGTACGCAGTGCAAGCTTTACTCATAAATATAATTACCCACAACTTTTTAATAGCAGGACACATCATTATGTGCAGCATCATTATGCTGATAACATTCATTCCTTAATAGAAAGAAAAGATTGCTGAGAAGTGGCCCAATATTTACACCTGCTCAAATGGCAATGGTACTGAAATCAGCCAAAAAAAACTAGTAAACCTTATACAGTCAATGAAATAGGCTACCAACAAATGTAGGTATGACTGGAAAAAACTGTCTCAAATGGGGAAAAATTTCAACATAGACGAAAATGGTCAAAAAATTGTATGGGGTCCATACAAATCTTCATTTTCAGATCTTGATTTTAAAATTGTGGATACCAGAAGGAAGCAAAGGGGCCACATCTCAAAAAATATATCTCTGGAACATGCTTATGATGAAGCACCAGCAATACCAAATCACAAAAAGAGATCTGATATCATTCATCATCATCAGCCTATAACGTCCCCACTGCAGGGACACGGCCTCCTCTCAATGAGAGGGAGTGGGCTATAATCCACCACGCGTGCCCAGTGCGGATTGGTAGATGTCACATGTCTTCGAATGTTTGGTTCTAGGACATGCCAGTTTCCTTACGATGTTTTCCTTGACCGTTTTGAGAGCAGTGGTGATGGAATAAATTACACAAAGTATTGCGCCTGTCTGGGTTCGAACCCACGACTTACTGTTCGTAAGTCGAGGCCGCCATCACTGGGCCACCGCAGCTCCTGATATCATTATGTACTGCCAATTTGATACCTCAATGTCATCACAGCTTTTACGAAAGTCTTAAAACTACAATTAATAACCAGGAAAATGAAAGCGGCAATTGTGATGATGAATGCCTGTAACAAGTAGGTTCAGTGTGTTAATAGAATTATTTAAAACAATTAATTCACTATTGTTATAAATTAATTATAATTATATTATTTTAATTTTATTATTAATCTAAATTTTAGCTGCTACTCACCTATTTGTGCCATTAAGATTCACTTATTTAACATTATAGCACTGACTGATTATTATATTAGATAAACTGACTAGTGCAATAATAATAATAGGTAAGATTTTAACTGATAATATGAGACTGATTTGTGCAAATAAGTTACTTGGTAAAAAATAATACATTACAAACAAACTAATTTCTCAGTTTTAAATTAATTTTCCTATCCCTTTACCAAACATTTCCGCGGATTTAGTCGGACAACTTACATTCTCAAATATCTATGTGCTGTAATACTAAGATATCTTTAAATTATGTCAATTTCTGTTTATTTTCCATAAATTTGGAAGCTTGGTTGGATAAATCTTTAGTATTTCTTAAACAAAACAAAAAATAATAACTCTATGAGTTACAATAAAGGCATAATATTTAATAAACCATTTTAGAGACAACATTAAAATCACAAAACATTTTTTATTTAGTCGAGTTCAATATAAGGTTAACTTGCTATTAAAAGCCTTAAAACTATTATACATAATATTTTATTCATATTGAAATATAAATAACTCCATAACACATTAAACTAAGCTATAGTTTTAAAAAATCAACCACATTTCAATTAACAACGAGTGAATTAATGACAGTAAAATCATAAAAGTATGAATAACTCAAAACATACTTTGTTCATCATATCTTACTGTTGAACTAGGGCAGCGACATCAAGGATCGCCGGTAGCGGGTCATACAAAACTAGAAGAAAAATACCAATTAAAAAAAAGGCAGTCATGGGGACTGCCCAGATGTGAAAACTTAAAACTATGAAATGTTTTTTTTTTAATTAATTATTTGCTTACCTACTATTCAAGAATCATCAGAATGAGTCAGTCGCAACCCGGACCCAAAGGGGAATCCCAAGTTGCAGCATGTCAAAGTTGTAAGAAAAACTTAAAAAAAAGTAATATCAAACCGCAACAAAACCATTCGGGACGATTTTTGGGATCTTAAAGGTACCCAAAACAACTAGTTAATTACAGGGAACATAAATAAGTCAGTCTTGTAAATGAACATGATTTTGCGCTGGCACATCAGAAGGCCAATTTTCGTACATTTATAACGTTCTCAAGTCGCAATCTGTCAAACTTGTTGGTAAATTGATAGTATTTTTTGACAGATTGCGAATGCTATTAAAATGCGAACGTTCTTAAAAAAAACGGGAATTACTCCTCTGAGCTAAATTCGAAACTATGGGTAGTAGGGCAACGTGGTCAAAGAAAAGATGACCCCGATTTTAAAGGAAAATAAAACTGGATTTTTTGTTTATTGTAAAAGCTTCTGCCTGCCAGGAATAGAAACGTGTTTTTTTGTTAAAAAAAAAACGTTGTTAGGTACTTACCTATTGTGCGGTGGTACGGAACCCTTCGTGTGCATGTCCGCCTCGCACTTAGCCATTTTTTGACAACTTCGACATGTTTTGGATTCCCCTACTACTGGAACAGCTGACGCTCAGATCTCCACTAAAACCTATTAATGTTATGATGTTCAGCCGGTATGACAAATTAACGGCACCGCCCGGTACTAAAACATTAGTATGTCGGTGACGCGAACCCATATTTTTTTTAAACCTACCAAAATTTCTTTGGTTTTTTTTAAATATATATTCAGCTATAATTTTGTACCAAGTCGACCGATTTGGATGTTTCTTTTTTATTGGAAAGGACCATTGGAAGGTACTCTAGTACCACTCCTATAGTACCTTCCAATGGTCCTTACAAGTAAACAGTCTGATGATGGAGTAGGCAGAGGCATGAGTTTACAGGAGTAAACACATGCCTCTGCTGAGATCCTTCTCGGGACTTCCTAATCGTAGACCCACCGAGTTTAGACTCGCTGGATTGGTCTAGCTAGATAAGCAGTTGGCAGACAGTGATGTGGCCTAATGCTGCAGCCTAACAAACTCGTCAGCAACTTACAGCAGACGTATCGTGTTTGGGCTCATTCAATCGATCTTGATGCCTATAGTTACTGTAGAAATGGTGAAGATTGTCTGATGATGGAGCAGGAAGGTGGTCACAGGTACTTGCCGTTCCGTTGACCCACCGAGTTTGGACTTGTTGGATTAGTTTAGCTGTTAATAGACAGACGGTGAAGAGGCAGGAGGCCCCGGTCGATCAAAGAATGTCATTAACTGAATCCAACCATACTTCCACTCCTATATGTAGATAGTGCAATCCACGACGACGCGCCCCACACCGCTCCGCTCCGTACTAAAGTACAGCTTATGGTTTTCGCAGCCACTTCAATAATTAATTCAATTTGCAATTATCGGAACAATAGGTAACCAACAATTTTTTTAGTTATCTAAATTCGTCGTATAAGAGTGCTGATCTGCTAACTCCATTTTTACCGTAAATAAGTTTTTGGTATCAATGGAAAGAGCAAGCAAAATTCTACAAAATCGTCAAACTTGCTAATAGCGTCTGACGCACAACAAACCTGTTTTCGCGCCTCAATCATAGCTGCCAACTCCACGGCTGTCAAATTTCCCGCGTCAAACCTGCTAACTCGCACATTCCGTGCCCTTTTTTTGAACAGTGAACTGCTTGTTCCAACGCAGCGTGATAATTTACAAATTTTTGAAGAAAAAAGGTGTTTTCAAAGCATTGCCGTTAATGGAGTCTCACTACTGCCGCTCTTCGACCTCAAGAAAATATGTTCAACCAAACTGGCCAACCAAAACAGCTTTGTACACATTTTATGTATCTAACTGGTGCACGACACAAAACACCCAACCTTTGTCTGCTACTGTTTTTTTTGATACTATGTTGGAAGAAAATATTTCATTATTTAGACCAAAAAAAAGATGAATGTGAAAAATGCACAGCACATAAAATGGGAACTTTAGAAGAAAGTGAATACCAATTACATAAACTGAAGAAATAAGAAGCAAGAGAAGAAAAAAGAAAAGATAAATAACGACCAACTCTAGTATTTACTGTGGATATGCAAGCCGTTTTATTGGCCCCAAAGTCGAATGTGAGCGTACTTTATTACAAAACTAAGCTCCAAGTACACAACCTTTGTTTTTACAATAATATTAATAAAGATGGATATTGTTTTTTGTGGAATGAGACGGAAGGAGGGCTTTGTGCTGAAGAGTTTGCATCAATATGGACATATTTCCTTGAAAACAAAATTTTATCCCTTATGAACAATAGGGAAAATGTGCAAGTGATTATTTACTCGGATGGATGTGGATACCAGAACCGTAATACGACCCTGTCCAACACTCTCTTAAATATTGCAGTAACAAATAATATCACAATAGAACAAAAGTACCTAGAAGTTGGACATACCCAAATGTAGGTGGACAGCATGCATTCTCTCATAGAACGCAAACTGCGTAACAAAACTATTAACGTTCCGGCAGACTATATCCAAGTTGTTCAAAGTGCCCGAAAAAATGCATTTAATGTGGAGTACTTCGAACACTGACTGCCTCGTTGGTCTAGTGGTCGCAAGCGCTACTGCTGAGCATGAGGTCCTGGGTTCGATTCCCGGGTCGGGCAAAGTGTTATTGGGTTTTTCAATCTAGAATTTCTCAGTAGCAGCCCGGAGTCTGGATTTGTGCCCGGTTGATGGCAATAGGCTCGCCCCCTATTACATGGGACTTAAACATAACTGGCGAAATGTGGGTGTACCTACAACAGGTACACCTCTGCCCAACCCTCCGGGGAAACAAGGCGTGATGTTATGTTATGTGTTACTTCGAACACACGTTTTTCAAAAAAATTATACCGTGTCCAGCTTCAAAAACATTCGTTCTGGGCGATCTGCTGGAGACCCAAAGTTAACTGATATCCGTGCTCTCAAATATTCTCCGTCGGGAGATATACACTAGAAGCTTCGTTTTGGAGACTCCTGGGCGCTATTGCCACAAAGAAAAACTTGTGTGCAGCCAAAGACCTGGAGTCAACTAGAATCTCTACCAAGGCAGGATTGCGATCAGCGCTCGCAAGTATGAAGTTTTACAGATTATCAAGCAAACGCTCCCGTCCGATTTCAGACAGTTTTATGCCACATAATTAGTGAATCTCATTTTTTATTATTTTTGTAATAATTGTTTAATTTCGTTTTTAAATAAATACAATTCTTCTTTTAACACTCTCTGTTATTAAAAATGATTATTTGCTAACTCCCACATAATACATTACATAAATCTGATTTTGTCATAATAAAATTTGCTAACTCCATTTTTCTCTTATTATTCTAAAACAGATAATTGTAAAGTATTTTTTTGTATAAATAAAAATAGCTTACTGTAATATCTACCAACGGGATCTTCATATTATTTATCCTATTAGTAACAAGATAATAATTCAGTTTTTTTGTCCCCTTACAAATTCACTACTATGGAGTTAGAAGTTTAGCACTCTTAGACGACGTAATGCTACCTAGGTAGGTACTAATTTTTTTTTTGTTCCGTCGCACTTCTGAACAATACACCACAGTCATTATTTTTATTTATGAAGTATGAGGACAAATCATAATTATCTTAAAAGAGTTGTATATGAAAATACTGATGGGGTATTTAGCATGACATTCATGACGCAGAAGAGACATTCAATGCCCTTCAAACTGCCTTTCGACTGCTGTTTTGGAAGTCTGGATCTCTTATTAAGCATGGGTCTCGCAGTCTGAGGGGGCCTCACGTCTTAAAGCTGCATAATATGGCTCTCTTCAAATCATGAAAAATATTTAACTAAAGCTATTTTAACCATTCTTATTATAATCTACTATGAATGGTCAAAAGAAATTATCTAACTCGGGATTATACTTATTTTTGCTGCTGCATAAGATGACAAAGTAACTCCTGTTTCTATATGAATGTTTAAAAGAAGTAACCAATCTGAGGCAAAAAACCTGAACAAAGCCCACAGGCCTCAGTAGTTTTGGTTTAAATAAAAAAACAAATTGAATTACTTAAAAACTATATTATTATTAATGAATTTGAAGTTAGCTCAGACCATCTTAACTTAAGGTTGTCATTAGAAGACTACATACATTCTTAACGTATGGTTGTCATTAGACATAATTAAAGACTACATACATTATTTGATTATTGTTACAATATCTACCATCTGAGGATTATTTTAATGCTATAGGTACCTCGAGAAACATGAATTATCCTATTGCCAGCAAGATTTTTAGTTGTAAAGATTGTTTAGGTCATAATCTTAAGCCTACCAGACATGGAGGACCCAAACACAAAACGTGTTGTTATTCATTCTTAGGCCAGGCCCCAAATTAATCTTATGGTAAATTTAATCTTTCGGCCGGAACTAACTATGGATGTCGTGCTTAGGGAGTAGACCTGACCTAAACAGGACAGGATATGTATGCATACATAAAAATGAGGCTCATTAGTCAGAGGGTTAAAATGATTTACTTCAGCCGAATGTGCATAGCCTTAGGTATTAACATTCATTCCCAACCTGCATTGATTTTTAAGAGGTTAGGTGGATTTAAGTTTTAACCGATAATGTTTGGGTAGCCTTTAGTTTAATCCAAAATGTTATCTTTATCATAAATGAACAACACATATAGGATATAGTTTGTACGCAAAACATGCTCATTGAGCAGACACCATCCTGTTTTACCATAGGATAGTTTTCCTATAGTGATTATTTCACTTAATTGTGGTATCACACATCACTGCACTGATATTAATAGCGTCGCATTCCAGGAGGCCCACGGCCACCAGGACCTCCACGGCCCATTCCGGGAGGAGCTCCCATCATCCCTGGAGGTGGTCCTCCCATCATGGGTCCTCCACGCATTTGTGGTGGGGCAGACAACTGCCCTCGAGAGCCAGGGGCCATATGTTGTTGCGACGGACCACCAACGCCTCTGGCAGGTCCTTGTAAACCAGGTGGAGCGCCCGCAGGCCCAGCCCCACGCCCTGCCGCACGGCCACCGCCGGGCCCTCCGATAGCACCCGGAATTGGCACACGAGGCAAACCTTCTTCTGGTGGAGGCGGACCTTCAATTGTTAATGACACAATATTTTCACCGCGTAGCAAAACAAATCCCAATGTTCTTTTCTCCTCTCTATCTGCAGTTTTGCTATTTTTGGATTTAATTTTTCTGAATTCTTCGCAATCTCCCAAAATTAAATTCATATGTTTATCAAATGCCTTGAAAGTCCCAATGAATGTTCGTGAATCTTGTAGTATTACTCTAACCCTATAGTTAATATGCTGTTGCATTTTATTATTCTTCCCGATCGTCTGAAAATAAACATTGCTATTGTTATTTTTAATACACTTGAGTCATAATACAAAATTCGTGTATCTTGTGTAATATAGTAAATTTTGCCGGCTTTCCCGGCACAAGCTTGGGAAAATAAACGGTAAAAACAATTTCTAATCTCAAAAATAACATGTATAAATTAGTCAGAAGAAATCAAAAAATTAAAAGCAATATTTACATACCATTTTGAACGATTGATTTTGTAACAAATCCTAGATTCAAAACTAAAAGAAATCCTTTTCAAAACACACGTAACGTAAACAAGAAGACTCCCTTGAAAGTTGAAACCACAGAGTACTTTTACTATACGGACAGTTGAAACCATAGAGTATCCCTATGTAGTCTGTGCATAGAGTTTAATAGATCTTGAATACCCGAATATTACTTTCCTCTATGAACCTATCATCACGCAAACCATAGATTATTCAATCATTATTCTGGAGAGAAATCTCAATCCATTTTATAAACATTACCACAGATAAAATATGTATCAACATTATCAAGGAAACATTCAAAGCCAAAAGACCGCTGTCGCTGTACACATTCCAACTAATTCCAACGTCTGCACGAAAAACTGACACTATTTGGCCCCAGCACCTTGCCGGCCAACCAAATATTGACGGTTTTTCGTACACTCAACGAAGGATCTTGGCGCGCTCCACAAGCAGTGTTCAATACAGTAGCAATGTGAAAACAGCGACCGTTAGGGATCAAATTTTTTGGCCCAAAATGCTGGCGCGGGGCCCAGCACCTAGGCCCATGTGTACAGTGGGCGGGCTGAACACTAAAATAGACCTAAAAACTAAAATAGACATAGTAGAAACAGACATAGGAAGAGCAGTGCTACAAGACAGCTATTTTGGCGCCTGAATAGGATATTACACCCATTTTTGAAAAGTGTCTCAATTAGATTCTATAGTGCTAATGAACCACTAAAAAATTCACAATTTTTTTATTCAATCGTTAAGTGCCATAAAAATGCATTTAAATTTTACATTTTTTAAATTTCGCGCGTAATTTGACGAAAACGCTGGACGCAGTGGACGCCATATTGCTCTGTGGTCATGACGTCAGTTCAATATGTAAACAAATTTATAGAAAGACGCTGATAGTTGACAGTTAACACTCCTAAGTTTACATAGCCGTACGACGTAAAAACATGGCGACTACTATTTAGTGGTGTTATTAAACAGATTAAAAAAGCTGAAACCTTTGAATTCAATTTTAACATTTAGTTTGCTATTTTATGAACTAAAGCTAACGTTTTCCGACTGCTTTTTGTCTAAGCTATCTCAATAATATATTTTTAGATTTTTTCTCATATAGAGTAAAACACCCTATTGCTTTTACCGGGGGGTGTTGTTCTTGTTGGTAAACCTTTAACAGAGACTAGCTCATTCTATAACTACGTGGTAAAAATGTGTGAAAATATGTCACAGAAAACTGCCATTTGCTCACTTCAGATGTCACTACTGTCACGTGTCCAAGAATTTGACAGCTACCATGCGCGCCGCATAGGTTGACTGACTTGGGGTATTTTGCTAAAGATGTTAAAAGACGAAAACTGTGGAAGTTCCTCGAAAAAAAAATTGTTGTGCAGTGGAGAGGTATTCCACGGCTATAAGGACAACACCGAGACCGGAATATGATCAAAATCCCTACCAGCATCTTACTTAAGATTTTAAAACTTTTCTTTTGTTTTTCTGACAAACGTTTTAGTTTCTCAGTTACTAAATAACAATCGATTCTGACTAGGTGACAAAAAAATGATGTTTTTTATCAAAGAAATCAGCGGATTTTAAAGTAAGACCATTTTAATATTTAACATTTGACGTCTGTCAGTTTAGTGAAAGCAAATCGTAAAATTACTCGTTACGGTCATTATTACTATAAATCGAAAAAAGTTAACCAATTGTGCAGTTCTAACAAAACAAAAAAATATATTATTTTATGCCCGGCGTTCCAAGGTTACGTTGTTGAAGTTTGATGAATTGTCAAATGTTACCTATTAAAATTGCCTTACATAAGTATCTCGACCTTACAAAAAAAAAACCGGCCAAGTGCGTGTCGGACCACGCACAATGAAGGGTTCTGTAGTTGGAATTAATGAATCGTAAGAACAAACTTAACTTTATAATTGAAAAACATGTTCTCCCATACGAAATATATGTGAGAACATGTTTTTGTAACCGCAAATTTAAGTTGGTCGATTATTACTCGTAAACTTGTAAAGCCCACTTAAGTGTGATAGTTTTCCTTTAAACTTCGTTATATATATAGGTACTACTCCCGTGACATTTGAATTTCTAACAACAACCGTTTAGTTGGTCGACGGGGGGGACACTTGACTCTAACGAAAATTGGTACTTTAAAGCTTGATAAGTCATGAACGATTTACTTAATCAAAAAACGGTCTTCGCAAACCCCTAATATTTAGAAAAACCTATCCAACGATATCCCACACTATGGGAAGGACGAAAATAAAAATATTATCCCACTTTACATGGAGGGGAGGTACCCTAAATAATGTTTTTTTTTCAAAATTTTATTTTACGACTTTGTTGGCGTCATTAACGTGTATACTCATACTAAATTACAACTTTCTAGTACCAATAGTTTTTGAGCTAAACCGCGGACAGACAGACAGACAGACAGACGGACGGACATGGCGAAACTATAAGGGTTCCTTGTTGACGACGGAACCCTAAAAAATAGATAAATTTGAAGAAATTTTCCAAATGTTGAAGTCGCTACAAGAATATTCCTTTAAATACCGTGAAACCTGCTAACTTTGCCAACGGTTGCCGAGTTTGCCATAGCCAACTTCTGAGGGAAAGAGTCTAGTTACGTCATAATAATAGTTTTTTGTCATGGATCATGTCATGCCTTTATGGTAAAATTTATTAGTTAAGTGGCAACACCGAAAGAGATGTGACAACCCAGCTGGTTTTTGAGATGTCATTGTACCACTGACCTCCATTTAAACAAGTACGCTGGACTTACGATACCCTATGAAATGACAGCTCTATAGTGTGCCTATTTGAAGCGCCCCCAATGCGTGGGAAGAGAACTAAATCTGACGTAACTTGCAAATGGCCGCTGTCTCGTTTGAATTGTCTCCCGTGTTTTTGGAGGTTTAACGCGATTAAGCTTCTTTGTTGTGTCGTATTAATTTAGTTGATAACATAAATAAGTGGTGGTCATTCATAGGTCAATTATGAAAGAGTGTTTGTTATGCAAAACTCATTACCAGAAAGGAAGTGGGGTTGCATTCCACAAGTTTTTATTAGACATTTAAAAATCTGTCACTTATCTTATTATACGTAATAACAATATATTTGTCTTTGTATAACCGGTTTTTTATAAACCACAAAATTTTATAGTGCTGTAAAAGTTACCTGTCGATAAAAGTTATCGATATTTTTCCTAACGATATCTATTTACTTTCAAGAACGGAAATCGCCGATGACCGATTTTTATTATGAATGTGTGTGAATAAATGTGTGAAACTTGTGAATTGTTTTAAAATTATATGTATTTACGTATAATTTTAAAATAATTCACAGGTTTCCTACTAACAAAAGAAGACTGGAATTATGGCTGAAAAACATTGAAAAGCCTAGTTGGCGTCCGAAAAAATATGATTACATCTGTTCAAAGCACTTCTCCGATGACTGTTTTATTAAACATAACTCATTTTATTTTCTATAAATACCTTACCTATTCCACTCCATCCCAAGAAACCCTCATTTCTATTTAAAAAACGTTCCCTATTTATTTTTGGATTTAGGAAGTCACATACTAAGTATCCCCTTAGTCTGGCTTCGGATTATCCTAAGACTAGCAGTCTGCCCCAACTTCTCCCGTGGAACATAGCCTATGTCACTCAGGGATAACGTACCAATCCAACGGTGAAAGAACTTATGAAATCGTTCTAGCAGTTCCTGAAATTTGCGCGTTCAACCAAACAAACTCATCAGCTTTATTATATTATATAGTATAAACAACCCGGCCGAAATATCTGTCGGAAACATAGAAATAGTATTACCTGATGGTCGGAAAAGCCTTTTATCGATGTATTTTATCTTATTGTCCCATCCCTATCATTAGTTCCGTTCCCACCCACTTCTGCGATCAGCGCCAAAATGGCGAAAATCAAATCGCCCCACTATGGCTCGGCTGATCATAGGTCCAGCGTACTTGTATATATGGAGGTCAGTGCATTGTACCCACTAAACCCGAAAGGGCGGCAAGTTGGTAATTATGAACAGAAATTAAGGGAAAAAAATTGATTTGAAAACAGATTTTTACATTATTTTAGCTATAATATTCTTTAGCTATTGTCACAGAGTACTTTTTAATATTGCTGGCTATTGTATTAGTACATTTAAACATATCTATGTATCCGACTGAAAGACTTGTATCTATAGTCATGAATAAAAATTATTTAAAAAAAAAAAATTGAGATGTTATTTTCGGCGGTTAAATTTTGTTATGTTGGTGGCGTAAAACTTTGTGCTCCGGAACTTTTACAAAAATAAACGGGAAAAGCATTGTCTACGTAAGTACTTTTTTGATATTATATTAGCATAATGTTCCTTAGCTAAATAAACGCTGATTTACCGTGCTACAAGCTACTATAGTTCGCAATTGGTGTTGGTAAATTCAACAACCCCAATTACAAAGTCCGTGATGGTGACTTTGCCATGTTTTGTTGAAGGTTAGGGCTGCCACAAAATTTCTTATGAATATTTTAATTAAATTGTCGTTGTAAGTACCTACCTAGTTATAAGGAGGTACCCAGATATAAAATAGTGTATGTGCTTAAATGCAGGTTTAATATATATAATAAGTTTTTATTACAATTTTTTTTTATTTCCTTTTCCATTGGAAACAACATTTTAGATCGTGGCAGTTACTTCTTTTGACTTTCACAAGTGCCCGTAAATGCCAAAATAATTTGAATAGACACTGTTTAACATTGATGGTACGTGTATAAGTCGTTAAATATTGTAGTTGCTTTCCAGTTTACCTTTCGGTTAATTTCATGCGTACCTTGTGTACAAAATATTGACCAAAAAATATTTTATTTTCCTTTTTTAGAAGATGGAAAAACGACGCCGCCGACCTTTGTTAGGGAACAGAGCATAAAAGGATTATTCCACAGAAATGTTGGAAGTTGCTGTGGACTTAGTTAGCAGAAAATAAATTTCGTCCCTTGAAGCTGAAAAACGATTCCTCATACCACGCAGAACTATAGAGAATAAAGTGAAAAATAAGCATAGTAGGAAGCCAGGCGGACAGCAAAGACTTTCTGAATCAGAAGAACAAAATATTGTTAATGTCCTGAGAGCAGCAGGTGATTTCGGAGCTCCTCTATCTCGTTTCGATCTAAGTCTCGTTGTGTTCAACTACC
The DNA here is from genome assembly GCA_963853775.1 of Xanthia togata. Taxonomy (NCBI): domain Eukaryota; kingdom Metazoa; phylum Arthropoda; class Insecta; order Lepidoptera; family Noctuidae; genus Xanthia; species Xanthia togata. The sequence goes on along the minus strand of OY970798.1, from coordinate 18,757,209 downwards.
ATAAAGGAAACAATAGAGAACATATTCTTTTTAATAAAAAACCGCCAGGAAACTGGTGGATAAAAAAAAAACTGGTCCGTCACAAAGATAAATTAACAATAAGAGCCGCACAAAATATAAAAAGAGTTCGCGCTGCAAAAACGTCAGATGAATTTAACAATTATTTCGATAATTTAAGAAATACTTTACAAGACATACCCAAAAGTAATATACTCAATTACGACGAAACCAACCTATCGGATAATCCTGGATCTTCCAAGTGCATCTTCAAGCGCGAAGTAAAGTATCCTGAAAGAGTACTCAACCACACCAAAGGCAATATCTCAATAATGTTCGCAGCGGTGGCAGATGGAACGCTCTTGCCTACTTATACTTTCTTCAAGGCAGAGCATTTGTGGACCTCGTGGTGTCAAAATGGACCAAACGGTGCCCGATTTAATCGGACAAAATCTGGCTGGTTTGATGCCACCGTGTTCGAAGATTGGTTTCAGAAAATTATCATACCATGGGCTGAAAAGCTTGAATGGTACCGAAATTAATCATTGGCGACAACCTTTCAAGCCATTTAAACGTTAATATAATACGTCTATGCGAAGAAACAAATATAAGGTTCGCATTTTTGCCACCTAATTCCACACACATTTCGCAGCCCTTGGATGTTGCATTTTTCGGCCCCCTGAAAAAGCAATGGCGCAAATTTTTAACCACATACAAACACGAGAATCCCTCAGAAACGCAACTCAATAAATCTCATTTTCCGGTGTTGCTTAAATCTTTAATACAGGCAATAGAGATAACCAGTAAAGAAAATATCATCTCTGGATTTAGAGCTACTGGGATAGTACCTTTTAACCCTCATCAAATATTGAGGAAACTTCCTGACTATGAACAAGAAACTAAATATACCGTTGACAACGCGCTTCTAGACTATTTAAAAGAAAACCGGTCAGTAAATCCTATTAGGAAAATAAAAAAGTCAACATTACACCCGGTGCTTCGGTTTCTTCCGAAGAGATAGAACTGTTGATGACGAATAAAAGAAGTAACGCTAAAAAACTTTCAACTAAAACCGAACTCAAGAAAAATCGTGAGATTAAAGCTCTGAATCATCCTAAGTGTACAACTGAACCTGGAATGCCTATGGTTTTGATGTCTACACCAGAACCCGAATCGGAAGCGATGCATCCTAGGTGTACACCTGAAAATAAAATTACTACTGCATTGTTACCTTCACCAGGACCTGAAACAGAAACTTATGATCCTTGGTTTGCGTCTGAAAATGAAACTGCCACTATAACATCTACCCCAGGACCTGAATCTACTGTAAAGTCAGGTGGAAAAAAAGTTACAATATTATCTGAAATCAAGTATAGTCCACAGAATCGCACTTTCTATTTGGATAAAAGTAATCTTAAATTGAATAAAATTGATAAAACTCACAATATATTTTCATCACTTAATCTGTGTAAAGTGCCTGATAAAAAACTTGAAATTGGCTCAGAACCATCAGAATTTATCGATTATAATAATCCGGTACCATCCACCTCTGCAGAAATGTTTCAGTTGCCTTTAGCTTGTAACAGAAAAAGAAAAATAATTCAAGAATCCGAAGAAGAAACCGATGAAAGCAATGACGATTATTCTTTAAGAGATTCTTCAGATGAAGGAGCGTTCATTTCTGAATCAGGACCAAGTGATGTGGAGGAAGATACTGTACAAAACGACTTCGAAAAACCAAAAAATTCTGATGCCTTAGTTAAGCACCAAATTGACAGTTTCCTCCTAGTTAAATTTGGTGGACTAAAAATAAATAAGTTTTATGTAGGCAAACTTTTAGAACTAACTGAAGGTTCCGGAATGCTTGTCAAATTTATGAGAAGGAAGGGGGAATCTCTTTTACTGGCCAGACGTGAATGACATCAGTTTTATACTAGACTCAGATATGGAGCTGGGATTGACTAGCCCTCAAGAGGGTCGTCGAAGGACGTTCAAATTTGACAACATTGATTTTTCTAAGTACAATGTCCAATGAATAACTACTGACATTCAATGCACAGTACTTAATTATTATTTTTTAATATTTTATATTGTTATGGAAATTTGAATTAGGTAAATTCAATTTTCCTGTATGAATAATTTACTAGGTCGTTGATTTGTTAAAGGTACATATTTATATCTCTAGACTGCCTTGGGGACATTAGAGACTGATTATGGTAAGCTATGTTCGATGTTTTGAAATATTATTGTTTACATGTTGCTTTTTCTAAATGACTAAAAAAATTGAAGACCGACTTTGCTCGTGATAAATAGTCAATTTATGTATATACAGGGCTACTTTTGGACAAAAATAACCCTGTATATTTGTTTTATTATGTAAAACTATTCAAACTATGAAACTAATTAGAAGTTAAATAAATATGATGGTAGGCAGGTGCCTACCTACATATATGTATGTTAATTAATAGTCACGACGATTAATAGAGCGTGTTGATCTCACTAAAAGTTATTGTGTTTTTTACTTTTATTAAATTTTTTTATTGATACCTACTACTATGAAAACATTTTTATTAGACAACCCTAACCCTAACTTCTTCTTAGGAAATATTTTGGAAAGGTTGGTGAATTTGCCACCATCTTTAGAGAGTTATATTACTAGTGCTTAATATAAAGTTTTCACTTTTATTTTATGGGATATAGAAAGAGTGTAAATGGGGGAGGAGCTCGTGGCTAAGTAATAACTGCCGCACGGGTCGATCCGTCAGGTTAACTACGCTTGCCGGGGTTGGTCTGTGGATGGGTGACCATCTTTACGTACCGAGACTCCTCCGTGCCTCGGAAAGCACGTTAAGCCGTTGGTCCCGGCTGTCATTCGTGGATCTTTGACAGTCGTTACGGGTCGTCAGAAGCCCGAAAGTCTGACAACCAGTCTTACCAAGGGGTATCCCGGTATCGCATGGTATAATAACATACAAGTCTCCAGGTATTCTCTTCCCGTGACAGCTGGGTCACGTGATTGGCCTAAGAATACGTCATCAGTTGCGATGCGGTTCTCAAACTTTTTTAGTGGGGAAAAAGATAAAAATAATACAAAGGGTACTCAATTTTTATCATTTTTAATAAATCGACATGAGGGTGTCACTGTAAGTTCTTAGAAAATCAAAAACTGAACAAACTAGCAAGTTATTAGTTTTATTATATCTTTTCAAAATAGTGTCCATTTACATCAATACATCGCTGCATCCGATGGAACCACTGAGAAAAGCACTTAGCCCACTCGTCCTTAGGGTCTCTTCGACGGCACTTTGAAACGCAGCCACTGCTTCCTCGGCGTCCATAAAACGTTTTCCTCGAAGCTTTTCTTTTATTTTCGGAAATAAATAAAAATCGCAAGGTCAGGGTCAGGGCTATAGGGCGGGTGACCCAGTAATTCCACGTCTGACGTCGCCAAGTAGTCGATTGTTTGCTTGGCGGTGTGCGACGAGGCGTTGTCGTGGTGAAGGAGGATCCTAATGCGAGGTCGTTTCTCCCGAACTTTTTCCAAGACAAGTGGCAAACAATTGTTAGTGTACCACTCTGCAGTAACTGTTTTTCGATCCTCTAAAACAAATTGTTGCGTAATGATCTGTCCTTCTGAAGAACGAGGCCACCGTCTTTTTTCTTATACGCTTTGACCCCTCTTCACTTTAGTTGGCAACTCCTCGGAAGGAAACACCCAGACAGCAGACTGTCTCTTAGTTTCAGGATCACAACAATAAATCCAGCTTTCGTCACTCGAAAAACACTGATTAATATTTCAGATAAGGCCAAAAGGCCTTGAAGCCAGAGCCGTTAAACCATATTAGATAAATGAAATAATATGTAGTAAGGTACATAACAGTTCTTATTGTTGTTTTCGGTCTACATTATTGAAGCCACGCATTTGTTAGCATCTCTTCTTTGGGAAAAGAAAAAAAACCTTATTACACCGCCTTTTTTAATTCTGGTTTTACTGTTTGGTATGGAACAACTAACCATTTTTCTTGTGTATCTTTCACAGTTTACACAGTTTTCCTTTTCGCAGTAACTAATGTTTGGGAACCACAGTATTTTGTTCACCGTGCGAAACAACGCTTTAAGTATGAGCGACACGACGATAGCGATGAAATGGCGAGCTGTCGGTATGACACTTGTCAATTATATGTGTGGCCACGGTGCGTGATTGAATTACCCGAGCAAAATGCATTTTTAACTTAACAAAGCAATTATGAACTAATAATTCAATAAGTTCATTAATTTAAAACTAAATAGATGAATCACACGAGTTACTAAATAGTTAAGCTAGTTAGTAATTTAATTTAATTTTCATTAACTAGATGAGAAAGTTCCTAAATTTACTGAAAAGGACAATCAATGGCAACACTTATCGTGACGTAGTCTTAGGCCATCGTCGGAAGAGAATACCTGGTGAAGTATGTTAATACACCATGGGGTATCGTATCACCCAATTACTGGGTTGTGGAGGTCAGATAGGCGGTCGCTCCATATAAAATACTGGTATTCGGCTGCATCCGGTTAGACTGGAAGCTGACCCCAACGTAGTTGGGAAAAGGCTAGGCAGATGATGATAGAAAGAGTGTAAATATATTACTATTTAACCTCATAAACTCCAAAAAAATAATTTTTCTTTTCTTATGGCAAATTTACCAAAAGTGACAGCTGACTTTGCCATATTTGTTTTTAAGCTTACGATATTTTAATTTATAAAAATAAAATAGTAATTTGGTAATAATATAAATTTCCATGAAATTTACTACGTCTAGGAATAAATAGGTTACTCATTATGTTTTCATACAATATGTTTTATAATTCAATGGTTTCACGGTACTGTGTAGTACGTTCATTTTCACAACTATAGATAATAAAAAATGAATTCCGAACGACATTGTTACAAGAACGACTAACTAGTTTGTCAACAAAGTGCAAGAACGTAATATCCAAAAAAAAAATAAGGATGTAATTTAACTTAAGTTTATCTTACTGAGGATATTATAAACGTGTGCGCAACAAAGCGGATTCGCACAACCAGTTACCACCCGTGCCCAAATGGCATGGTAGAACGCATGCACCGCCAACTGAAAGCTACTTTAATGTGCCATCCCCAATCGTGGAGCAAGGCACTTCCACTGGTACTCCTTGGCATGAGAACTGCCCTCAAAGAGGACCTGAATACCTCGTCCGCCGAGCTGGTCTATGGAGAGCCTCTCCGACTTCCTGGAGAACTAATCATGCCAGCGGAAGAACCCAGGAGCCCAAACGACATCACAGATTTCGTCACAGAGTTGAGGAGCCGAATGGAATTTTTACGTCCGATACCAGTTTAGGGGCATGAGGAACAGGGTGTAAAGTTCACTCATCCACCATAGAAAAGGGAGGATCCTCCAACCAGACGGGTGTTGTGTCTGGCGGGCCGACTGCCCTACTGTTGATTTCGGATAGTCTTATCTATGTCGTTCGCGCGGTAAACTCTAATTGCGCGATGCAGGATTTTGTGTGACGTCATGTCTTTGATGCGTAGTTAGTATGTGGCGGTATAACCGCTACATCACTCCCCTCCGGAGACCGGAGGTCGATAGTGGGCTGAGTCTTGTATCTTGCGATGCTTCACAGTGCCAGCTAAGGTTCCAGTGAGTCGGAACCGGGTGCCGCACAGTTCGCGGTGAGTCGGAACTGTCTGCGGTGATTCCCCAGTGAGTCGGGGTGGCGCTGCGTCACGATCCAGTGAGTCGGATGTGGTATAGCGCTGAGTTGTGGCTGACTGCTAGCGTCGACCAGGAGAGGGTAGAAAGAGCTCTGCTTGTGAGACCGGCCGAAAGTACAGGTGCTGTGCCAAGGTTGCTGATGAGGCTGAGGGTGATGACCAGGAATGCGCGTTCGCTGCATGCTGGTGGTCAGGATACCCGTTGAAGCCGTGGGTGCTGGCTGTCTGTGTGACTCGCCTCACGAAAGCTTGCGGGAGTGATGATGATGACGTCACGCTGAAGTAGTTGCACGAAGGCTGCGTTGACGTATCACGTCGGGGTCACCAATTTAGGGGCATGAGGAACAGGGTGTAAAGTTCACTCATCCACCATAGAAAAGGGAGGATCCTCCAACCAGACGGGTGTTGTGTCTGGCGGGCCGACTGCCCTACTGTTGATTTCGGATAGTCTTATCTATGTCGTTCGCGCGGTAAACTCTAATTGCGCGATGCAGGATTTTGTGTGACGTCATGTCTTTGATGCGTAGTTAGTATGTGGCGGTATAACCGCTACACCAGCGTCACGACACGCTCGACCGTCAATCTTCGTGTTCAAAGACTTGGCGACGTCGACCCACGTTTTACTCCGCGACGACACTGTTTAACGGCCTCTGCATCTGCAACCTCCTTACACTGGCCCATACCGCATCCTGAGGAGAAAGGACAAAACCCTTACCTTGGACATGAAGGGAAGTGAAGCTACGGTCAGCATAGACCGTGTTAAACCAGCATAATTTAACCTGACAACACTAGTTGGTCTAGGGCAGTTCTAGGCAGTCTATGGTCGATAGAAGACGCACCACAGAACATATAAATACTCAGACTACCTATAGATACTGAAATTATTGTCCGGTTAAGTAGTCATCACCTCAGAGGTGAGCTACGATATGCCCTAGTCAAAAAAAAAAAAAAAAATACTGAAGTAACAGTAGCTTTAAATTCCCCGATTAATAATAATGAATTATCTTTGATCCAGCCTGTCCCAACTTGCTGTCCTCCCCCCAGCGACGCCCTAAGCCGAGGTCCGTACCCCACAGGAGGTGCCTTAGAATAGTTTTGGCCCTGGCTGGAGGCTTTGAGTTTAGTAGCTTAAGGCAGCCGCAGGATTGTCCGGTTAAGTAGTCATCACCTCAGAGGTGAGCTACGAGATGCCCTAGTCAAAAAAAAAAAAAGTTACTGAAGACGGCAAGCTTTTTGAATCGGAATGTAAATACATATTATCGGAATATGTATTATTACGAGACTGTGTAACGTGTAATCACCGAAGTTATTATCCTGTGTTCGCGTATACTTTTAATATTCCGCTGTGGTTTGAATACTGTGTTGTGTGTGTGGTGCAAATACACATCTATTACAACTGGATCGAGTTTCATATAAAGGGTACCTTATCGCGTCTAAAGTCAATTCTTTTAAAAGGGTAGTAGAAGGCCTAATCTCTGCGTTAAATCCATTTACCTAGGTTACGAAACTATTTTTGCTTTTTGCGAGTTGTGAGCTGAATCAGCATTTGGTTTGCTAACTCTGCACATACCTACCGAAACCGAATATCTAGTGTTTAAGAAAATGTTTTGTTAAAGTCGCGTCGCGCCAGTCTGCACGAGGATTTAAACGTGTGCAACGAATAAACGACATAATATTTGTTTTTGGGGCACCAACAGACTGTCGAAATTCTCGTGTAAAACTAGCTTTGTGTGACAGGCAGCCGCTGCGATTATTCGCTGTGTCGAGGCTTTACTCGCTAGTTCACGTTTAGTTGCTTGCTTTACTCGCTCGCATCTTGTACTCGCCGCGCGCCGGTGGAACGAATACTTAAATTGCAGTCACATAAAAACATCATTTTTTTTTTAATAAGCTTAGGCACAGTCGCCAGCACATCAACCTACTACAATCTGTCAAATTTCTTTAATAGATTTTCAACTTCATCACTAATTTATATGGTTCAAAGTTAATTGGGAAAATTTGACAGTTTCGGGTAGGCTGACGTGCTGGCATCTGTTTATTAGCTTGTAGGGTATTGATGGATCCCCCACTATGTACAGAGTATCAGTTCATCAACCTACTACAATCTGTCAAATTTCTTTAATAGATTTTCAACTTTATTATTAAACCCTATGGTTCAAAGTTGATTGGGAAAGTTTCAATTCAATTCAATATTTTTATTGTGGATCAGAGGTACAGACGCCAGCAGGTCAACCTACCGAAACTGTCAAATTTTCCCAATCAACTTTGAACCTTATGTTTTAATGATAAAGTTGAAAATATATTAAATAATTTGACAGATTGTATTAATATGTTGATGTGCTGGCGTCTGTACAATACAGTTCATAAATAGTTGAAGATTTGGATCAGCTATGTCCCGCCCGTAGTGCATACAATTTCGGGTAGGTTGACCTGCTGGCTTCTGTACTTACATTGAATTTTCTTTTTAGGGTTCCGTAGCCAAATGGCAAAAAGCGGAACCCTTATGGATTCGTCATATCCGTCTGTCCGTCCGTATGTCACAGACACTTTTTTCCGAAAATAAACTTGAAACTTGGTAAGTAGATGTATTCGGTGAACCGCATTAAGATTTTCACACAAAAATAGAAAAAAAGAAACATCTTTTTTCATCGAACCCCTACACATACATGGATACAGGATAGGTCTTCAAAAATGATATTGAGGTTTCTAATATCATTTTTTTCTAAACTGAATAGTTTGCGCGAGAGACACTTCCAAAGTGATAAAAAGTGTCCCCCCCCCCCCCCTGTAACTTCCTAAAATAAGAGAATGATAAAACTAAAAAAATAAATGTGTGTATATAGGTATACCATGTAAACTTCCACCGAAAATTGGTTTGAACGAGATCTAGCAAGTAGTTTTTTTTTAATACGTCTTAAATCTTTGATCTTTCTTTCTTTCTTTTTTCTTAAACGTATGGTCTGCGTCAGGATGACTGGACCAAGAGAGATTTTGGAAGTTTGAGCAATACCAAGTTTTAGTACCTATTTGGTACCAGACATCAAAAAATAATTGGTACCTCGCTAAAGAGGGAAAACTATTACGAGGAAAATGGCCAGCCATTCTGACTTCAGAATGGCTGGACCAAGCCAGTTTCACCAGTTGTAGGCGTTATAACTAGTTCATATTTTCGTTAATATTTAGTACCTCATTGGAACCTCCTTAAATTATGTTTTTCTTCTATTTTTTCGATAAGCCAAAAATAAGTTACACCTACAAGAAGTTTTGCATATAAATAATAATGTTTGGCTTATCGAACAAATCTAAGAAAAACATAATTATGTGGAGGTTCCAATGAGGTACTAAATTTTAATGAAAAGATAAACTAACTACAACGCCTACAACTAGGTGAAATCAACGTGCTCCGGATTACATGCAAAATTTCTTCTAGGTGTAACTTGTATATTGGCTTATCGAAAAAATGTAAGAAAAACATACGTTTAGGTACCAATGAGGTACTAAATTTTAACGAAAAGATGAACTAACTATAACGCCTACAACTAGGTGAAACCGGCTTGGTCCAGCTATTCTGAAGTCAGAATGTTTGGCCACTTTCCTCGTAATAGTTTTCCCTCTTTAGCCAATACCAATTATTTGATGTCTGGTACTAAATAGTACCAAATAGGTACTAAAACTTGGTATTGCTCAAACTTCCAAAATCTCTCTTGGTCCAGTCATCCTGACGCAGACAACGTATGTTATGTTACTTGCTGCTACGGAACCCTTCATGGGCGAGTCCGACTCGCACTTGGCCGCTTTTTTCATCCTTCGTTCTACCACGTACCTACAATGTAGAATACCCTATATTCAGTCCCATTTTTTCGTAATTTCACAACCTACACCATCGTCCCGAGTAAAATAGCTGTGGAACATCCGGACAGACGTAGACGGACATGACGAAATTATAAGGGTTCCATTTTTGCCGTTTTGCTACGGAAACGTAATAGGGGGAAGAATAAATAAGTATTCGATACATTATTAAATTCATTATTGTACTTTATTGTAACCTATTCATAATAATCTTAAAAAATACCTACATGATTAAATATAAAAACTTATTTAACAATAACAGCACAAATGCACTTACCTACCTATTAAGTAGCTTTTAGTCTTTTCCTCAACTATTAAATATTAACATTGTCTCATTCCATTGGTTGGATATTGGTGTTTCAGTAGACAACTGTGTCCATAGGTGTAACGCCACACTCTACAGGCCATACATACTCAATTAGTTACTTACACAACACAATTTACCTTAGACTACCGCTACAATCTCATTCAGACAACAAACAGCCAATGATTAAAATTGAAAGAAGCCTTGGAAAATTACACTAAGAAAATACTACATCTGGATGTAATACGATACATTTTGTAAGCATTAAATTAGATACTTAGACCTACATAACATAATACATTGGCTATTATGAATCAGATGCGGCAGCTGGAGCAAATTGTATTACCGAAGTGTGCCGGACAGCCGGCACCTCAGTATCAGGTTGGGGAATAAGTTTCCGTTTCCGTGGCGGCAACGAGGATGGTGCAAAGGTATATTGGACTGAGGTTGTGAGTGCCGGCGAGGGAGGTGACGGGGAGGCAGACGGTGACGGCGGGACCACCACGGCGGTGGGGGCAGCCGGGGCTACAGGACACTGTGGAGACGGTGGAGAACTAGGAGGAGTCGGAGGTAGTTGCTGCAAAGCAGCTTCTACCAAATCACACATAACATTACCATTAACCACTAGTGAACCCGTAGATGACATTTGTTGAGTGCGCGGTGTGTCTGCGCCATGTTCTTTATAAATATGGGCTTCCATTTGTTTTTTGGTGTTGAAGGTGCCGTCGCAAACAGTACAACGATAACACCGCTCGCCGTAATGTTGAAAACGGTGTAATTTTAACACATGATTGTAGCCAAAATCGCGCAGACATATGTCACAAGTGTATGGACGTTCACCGGTGTGTGTACGCGAGTGTACTTTGAGTTGTTTCGAGCAAGTGAACCCTTTCCCGCAGCCGGGCGCCGGACATCGATATGGTTTTTCACCAGTGTGCGTCCGGAGATGGATGACCAGCTGTCCTGATTGGATAAAAGTCTTGTGGCAATGGGGGCAGGCATGCGGCCGTTCTCCGGTATGTATGCGAGCATGGCGGTGCAATTTTCCCGAGTGCTCAAAAGCCGCGTTGCACACGCCGCATCGGTACGGTCGTTCTTTAGTATGGATCCGACGATGCACTTGAAGGTTCTCCTTCACACTAAACATCTTGTGGCAATATTCACATTCAAAAGGCCGTTCACCAGTATGGGTCCGATAATGACGCACAAGTCTTGCGGGCACAGCGAAAGTCTTGTGGCAAACGTCGCAACGATGAGCATCGACGGTGGCACGGTGAGAGCGCGCGTGAGCTGTCAGCGCACTGCGAGTGGACAGCGTTAGTCCACATTCGCCACATTGATGGACCCGTTCCTCCTCACCTGTCGAACGATATTGGTTTATTTTAATAGGCGATAAAGTTTCCATTATTGTATGTCGACCGCAATTCGTTTAGCGCCCCGATTCAAGCGCGACGACCGTTCACAGTACAGTGTCTGTTGTGTATGGCATGCAGCGACCAGGAATATCAGGATGCACCAACATAATACGGCCACGCAGGGGTGCGAGCGGTAAGAGGCGAGCGGAGCATAAGCCGAGTGAATGTCCTCTGACAGCACGTGGAGGCCTGCACCGCGGCGCTATCGCGTCGAAACCGCGGTGCAGGCCTCCACGTGTTTGGGCCGCCGACCCCGCTGTGCGCACTTACTCAAGAAGATATCCCTGTCTCGCTCGCCCCACCCCGCCCCATTTACAAGCGTAATATTATAATAGGTACTAGCTAAGTATAGTTATGTATTTCTTGGTAATATTTCAGAAAATTACATGTTATTTTACCTACTTCAAAAGATTCGAAAGTACTATTTATATAATAGGTACTATACCCATAAAAAATCAAGAAAAAATCGAATACTTAATAAATCTATAAAGATTAGAATCATCGATGAGGAGGACGATAAAGACAAATGCTATTTTTAAATACTGTCTATACTTACAATAATTAAAAAGACCTTGATTACCGATAAGTAAAAGAAAAGCCAGGAAACGTTTTGGGGCACAACTGGTAAGTAGGAACTGTAGGAAGGAACCTACAAGTAACAATACTGAGTTACTGACACTACACTCTGAGCGTAATGGGTTAACATTATGTAAATTGAGGTTTGGTTCCTGCCCCTGATATTTTCATGCAACAATTTGGTATACTTAAGTAAATAGGTTAAGTACACAGAATAAGTACCCAACAAAATATTTGTTGGCTCACAGTTTAACTATATTTAGTGTGTTTTAACTGAAATTATACCGATCCATCTATGAATAATAATAAATATTGTAAAAAATCATTTGCAGTAGGTAGGTACTTATATAGGTAAACAAAATGTAAAAATACACAGTAATTATTAATAAAATAAAAATGCTTACCTATCATGTTGTGAACGATGATGATTTTTCTAGCGCGGTCAATGTTGTTAATGTTGGCGTAGGTTGTGTACAAAGGTCTCACAGCGAGTAACTCAGATATAACGACACACTCACTCGACCGACAGCAGCCGAATGCCGCGCTGCGGAGCTGGCCGGATCGGAATAGGTCGCGTTATAAGTCATGAGCGCGAGCGGGGACAATAAACAAACGCCATCCTACACTTAATAATACATCACTACCTAAGTACCTACCAACTTAGGTTTTTTCTATTATTTCTATGTTTATTTTCTCTGTTGCAGGCAGGTTTATGTCACTGACAGGCTCAGTATAATTATTATAATTCAAAATTCAAAAGCAAGTATTTATTCAAACTTGGCCGAGAATCAGTACTTTTCGAACGTCACAGTTACATAAGACAGTCCCCCAAAACGCCCACCCTTCACCACTTCCTAGTAACAAACTCCCCAGCAGCACGGCTGTATGTTCAGTTAGAAAAAAATGCTTGTATATAATAGTATGCAAAATCATTTACATTAAAACAAACATAATTTAAGTTATAAATTAATAGCAAATTATGTCAGCTAGAACACGCCAATATACCAACCAAAAATTTCGAAAACTATACTCTGGCAGAAATAAAAAATAAAGACTAAACGTAAACAATATCTTAATAAAATCCTCCAGGAAAGGGCGTGCCCGCTTACATATAGCTATTTAAAGCTGTAACTGGAAGTTATAAAATCGAGATATAATTAATAAACAGTTACCTAATTACTAATAACAAAACCTTGATTAGCAAGACGACTAGTCACCACAAGCAGCACCCGTTCACGAGCATAACGCTTGTCGAGGTCGCTAGCCAACCACATACCTATTTCAAATTTGCAATACAACTGTGTTATTTTGATAATTCGACAGCATTCATTGCGTTATTTAAGTTGTCGAACAGGTGAATTTTTAAAACATAAGATGCAATGGATTAAGTAGCAATTTCTTTCAAAATATTTCGGTCTGTGAAAGAGTGTTTTCCGCAATTGGGGTGCTGTCTAATACCCCAGCTTATACTTCCGGCAAGAAATAAGGTCTTTCGCCATTTATATCTTGTCCCTTAATAATCAGCAGTGATTAATTTAGTAACACTGGAGTGCGGTTTTAATTTCTGTAAATCTAACTTAAAAAATTCGAAAAGTAGGTGCCCGCTACTAGGTTGCTACTTGGGACCAAGTGCCCGCCCAGCCTAAACTGAGGTCTACACATCACGAGCGCAGTTTTTTTAAAGGTTAAAAACCTTTGCTGGATTAGGTAGGCAGGCAGGCACTTGTATGTGTATCCTTACAGTACCCATACAATGAATAAAACCAAACTGTTACTTGAAAAAATAAAGGTAGGTACCTACCTAGCTAAGTAAGATATTGAGGAGAAATAGGTACAGTACATCCGTAGGCATCTGTGTACCTACCTAATTGTGTCTAAGTATATTTTTTTGCTTCTATAATTTTATTTACGCCAATATTTTGGAATACCAATTGTTTTCATACATACGTACTTATTTTATAGTATTTGTAACTGTGACAAGCATAACGCTATTATAACTATATACATATACCTACCACGCGATAGACTGTGCGCGTTTGTTGAAGGTTGGTTGGAATGTCCGAACGAACCGCGCGCGGGACGCGGTGCGCGGGTGAAGGAGGGCAACGCTAGCGTACACGTGGAGGCCCACCGCGGTTTCGAAGCGCGCGTGTGAACTCTCGACAACACTGCGCGTGCGTAACTCCCTTACCCCGCTGTCCTCTCTGCCTTCCGCACTCTCCCTCTCGCCGATACGATATCTGTCTGTCTAGCTAGGACAACAACATAACGCGAACAATGTTAGGTGGGTCTGGTGACCCGTGAAATTATTTTCAAAAATAGTTACTTCCTTGAGTTACATAAAGTTATACTTATAAATTGTAGGTATTTAAGTACTAGTTTTAGAATTGTAACTAGGTAGGTTCCTTCCTACTTACTACTGCTAAGGCTACCTAGTACCTACGGGTAGAATTTTTAATACCTACGCAACCCATTTAATTAAGTAGGTAAATCTACACTTTATTTATTATTACTAGATCTCGAAAGTATTATTAGTCGAGATTTTGCACACTGTGCATGTTGAGAAGCCATATTCAATAATAATAATAAATTAATGGATATGTATAGTTTGCGTGATGCGTGTGCTGAACTGCTGATCTGATATGCGTAGCTAAGCAATACAAATGATAATAACAAACATAATTATTATGCCTAATTTTGATTATTTGCTTATATACAAAGTTACTCGGAACGTCTAAAGTAGGTAGGGTACCTACTTTAGACGTTCCGAGTCGTTCCCTACCAAGTTACCAACTTGGTAAAAAAGGAACCCTAAGCTGGCACGATTCGTCTGTCTGTTTTTCACAGAAGCTTTATCAGCAACTACTAAAGCTTGCGAAACCTATGGAATAGTAAATAAACAGTGTGTCCATTTACATAGGTAGCAAGTGAAAGAATTTATTTAAGTAAGTACCTATAATTATTGTTATTTTCATTGTAATAGTAGGCGAAAAGGAGGGTTGAAATTTAAACGTGGGAAACTAGGTCAAATGGAGTATCATAATAGAAGGGTTTATTTTTTTCAGTTTTTGTTATCCCTAAGGCACCTGTCCCACTGTCGACAGTAGTACCGTGGAGTTTCTTGCCGGCTCTTCTCCATAGGAAACAACCAATTGGAACCGTGCACCAGCTTTTGACGTTTCATAAGTGCCCATGTAGGTTATATGAAAATAAATATTTTGAATTTGACAGCGACGAGCGAGTATTAGCCGGTATGCCTGTGTATATAAATGTATAGGTAGGTACATATAGTTTAAACCAAGCGACGTTAGTCTCTCAGCGAGTGTTTTGCCCGCCAAGCGAGCGTCGCTGACCGAGTAATCTCTTTGATAGCTTGAAACGAGTACTCGCTGGCGGTAAATGATAAAATGTTTTATGTTAGTTTGATGTTATTTCTGTAAGTAGGTTTGCACAAACACTTTTAGACGTCAGTATCGGTATGAATAGTCAGCGATCAACTATTACCTAATATGATGTAAGTACTTAAGTATATGTTTATTTTCGTTCACTGGTTTTACATTATGGTCTACAATCTTTTGTGCGTTTCTCGCAAATCCTTCCATATCCTGCCCAAGGGCACGTCTTCCTTCCCATTACCGCGCCCCCGGTCTACTCCTTGATATGCCACACGGCCTCGGCTTCAGGTGTTATTGAATGGCATCTAGTGCAAAGCTTGGGGTTCAAATAATTCGATTTATCGAGTTTAGTTAAACCACACGGTACACGGGTCAGTGCATTTCATTAATTAATTCAGCAAATCCCATACAATTTTCAAGAAAAATTTGTACCTATTAATTCGAAAACTCATACTTACGTGGAGTACCTATTTTCGGATTCCCCTGGGCATGAGGAACCTATTTTTTTATGACGTCACTATCTGGACCACCCTGTATAGTCGGCCTTGTATGCTTTATCAATTATCATCCTAAAGTTGAATGTCTTTTGCATGTAATAAAACGACAAGATCTATTTGTCTTAGATTAATTTCAAGAACGAAGTTACTATTTACTGGGAACGGTACCTAATGGTATGAAAAACTTGTAGTAGGATTGGACTTTTTTTTACCAAGCCTGAAATTGCGAAAAAAACAGCTATTCCTAACATATTTTCAAACCTCTCTGCTCGACTAGATTTTGACAGCGGACTAGACGGGTGTTGCGAAATACGTCATGAAATCAGGAATTTACACCAACTTTCAGCATTCCAATTTAGTAAGAAATGTTACCGCGCCTATTTTATTTATACCAACTTACAATAAGTTTGTGGCAAATGTCTGAATAAATAAATATTGAGGTCGGCCAAACCGCGTCAGTCTACTGCGAAAGTTGTATAATAAAGGTAGGTAGGTAGGTAAGGTAGGCAACTTAAATTCGCTGAAAATTTGTAGGTACCTACATAATCAACCTATTCAAAATATGCAAAAGGAAAAATAAAGATATTATAATATTCTCTCTGCATTTTTACTTTTAATGTTTTCATATTTAGAAAAACTACAGAAAAAAACACGATCAAATCATGATTAAAAATACAAAAAATTGCGTTGCGACCTTGAGACGACGTGACACTTCTTACATAGTAGTCTATGACTTCTTACTACTTCTTAGTGCTACATTTTCTTATTTCGATTCAAAAGTTGCATTCAGCTAGGATAAAGACAATATTTTTTTTATTTATTTTTTTGTAGAAATTGAATAAAAACTGTTGGTACCTATATTTTCCATTAATTATTTTATTTTTTAATACTTATTAGGTAGGTACATATACACGTAAAGTCTGGATAGGGTGTAACTTTTTGGGGTTCCGGACGTCCGAATGAAAAATCGTAACCCAAATGAATTTTGAATATGGGGTCACTTTTGGGGGGCAAATTAGAAAGTTTAAAATAAGTTTTGCAAATTGTACCGTGTATCAAAATTAAATACATATCAAAGAAAAGGGCTAGGGAATCATTTTTTTTTATATATTAAAAAAAAAGAAAAATATCTCCATAACCACTGATCCCGAAATTTTGAAAAATAATACAGATTATAGTTCTTTGATTAAGATTCCAGGAAATCGATATGAAGTATTATTATAAGGTCTTAAAATAAACTTATCTTCGCAGTTGGAATGCACATGTTTTTCACTACTTACAATGATAAAATATTGGTACAAAACATGGTAGAAGAGCGATGGCCCAGTGGTAACGTCCGTGAGTTACGAGTTGTACGTCGTAGGTTCGAACCCAGACGGGCGATTTACTTTGAGTAACAAATTATTTCATCCCGACTGCTCTCAAAACGGTGAAGGAAAACATCGTGAGGAAATCGGCATGTCCTAGAACCAAAAAATCGAAGACATGTGACATCTACCAACCCGCACCGGGCCCACATGGATTACAGCCCACTCCATCTCAAAGATAGGAGGCCTGTATCCCAGCAGTGTGCAGTGGGAACATTATAGGTTGAATACGCTTATATACTTAACATATTCATCGTACGGAACCCTCTCCACGTGAATTCAACTCGCACTTGTCAGGTTTTTTTTAATAAGTTCATACTTAAATTATTTAGATCATTATAACCGACTTAAAAAATGAGGAGGTTCATAATAATCATTATATTACATGTGTATCTCTGTCAAAATATTTGTACGAACCGAATTGATGTTTTTAGCTCGGTCTCTCTTTCTGTCCGTCTGTCATAACCTCGTAAAATCTAGTTTACCAATTTGCACAAACGCCCGCGTTGGGCAACAGTAAGCCGTAGGTTCCCACGGATGATTTTTTCTCGCAGCGATTTTTTTCGTGGGGGGCTAAAAACGGCTAAAAGGATGTTTATCTTCCGGAAACGTACGGTCTACTACGATAAAAAGTAACCTAATGTCTATGGTCATGGTCAGCACATCCGTATGGTCTGCGTGCCAAAGATCCAAATCTGCTATGGCGAGATTAATCAACATCTAAATATATTTTTGATATAGGTACCTAAGTATAAAGATATAATATGTACCATACGTATTAAAAACAGTACAAATAGTACTGTTTTTGATATTATATCTTATTAAAAACCATACAAAAATAATATAATGTACCTAACTAAGTAATTATTTATAAAAGAGAAATATAATTATTAAGAAAGTAAGGTCAAAGTGGCGAAGTTTATTGCGAGCTCTACTTGATGAACACCCTATGGCTGATTTTGTATGTTTTGAATAAGATAATAATGATGACTTAAATTTCCTTATTTATCAATTAAATATTAATGATGACTTTTTCCTTATTTGTCAGTTACTTTTACAAACATCAATGTAACTGTTATCAACATGAAAATAAACGCGTTTTTGTAAAAGGTGGTATGTAGACGGACTTTCCCGAGTACTTGGGGCAACTCCGTCATATGCAATTTCGAATTTAGGTAAAGGAAAGTGGGTAGATAGATTATAGGAGAAAGGATAGGCTGAAGTACTTATGAAAACCGGCCAAGTTCGTGTCGGACCACGCACAATGAAGGGTTCCGTAGTTCCGGAGTTTGGACGAATTTATCCCAAGAACAAACTTAACATTGTAGTTGAAAAACATGTTACAAACTGCAAATTTAAGTTGGTCGATTATTACTCGTTAACCTGTAAAGCCTACTTAGCTGTGATAGTTTTCCTTTAAACTTCGTTATTGTATAGGTGCTACTGCCGTGACATTTGAATTTCTAACTACAACCGTTTAGTTGGTAGAGGGGGGGGGGGGGGGCACTTGACTACGAAAATTGGAACTTTAAAGCTTGATAAGTCACGAACGGTTTACTTAATCCATAAACAGTCTTGGAAAACCCCTAATATTTTTGAATGACCTATCCAACGATATCCCACACTATAAGGACGAAAAAAAAATTATCATCCCCACTACATGTAGGGGAGGTACCCTAAATAATTGTTTTTTTCAAAATTTTATTTTATCACTTTTTCGCGTCATTAACGTGTATACTCATGCCAAATTACAACTTTCTAGTACCAATACTTTTTGAGCTAAACCGCGGACAGACAGACAGACAGACAGACGGACATGGCGAAACTTTAAGGGTTCCTTGTTGACTACGGAACCCTAATAAAAAGTTGGGGTGTCTTTAGTTAGGTACTCATTTCAGTTAACTACATCTTCTTCAAGGTGTCACCTTGTAAATTAATATATAACTTTTAAATAAATAACAGAACCAAACAAAAAAAACAAGAATTTAGATACCTAGGTAACTAATTTGAATTTGTTTATAATATTACTAGCGAAGTAGCGACGAAGTTCACAACACATTAGAGTTATTTATTATACATACCTACCTACCTACGTAAGTTTAGACCTTCCTGAATAAATTCTCTAAATGATGGTGAAAACTGCATCAAAATCCTTTGCGTAGTTAAGTAGAACAACGCGGTCACATAGACAGACAAGAAAAGCGACTTTATTTTATAATATATAAAGACATACCGTAAAACGGGGCTACTTGGGACACATTTTGACATACTTTAGCAAGTATCCTGTTCATATTGCATAAAATGCTATGGTAAATAATTTATATGGGTCTTGGAAAACCCCTTACTTATGTATATAAACGATTGAAATAACTACTTACAAAAGGAACTGAAAAAAGAAATAAAGATGTGTCTGTCCCAAATATCGCGTATTTGGGGCTAATATGGACAGCAATGGAAAACGGATATGTAATCCATATTATAAGCCAAAACAGTCACTTTTAACAAGTCTATGGATATTTGGGACAAAAAATAACTAATACCACATGTAATAATCTTTTATTTTTTTGGAATTGGTAGAATTTGAAAGAAAAAAAAAAATATTTCAAAAATGTTTGTTTATTGCAGGCGTAAACTTCTACTAATGATATTAATAATGTTATAAATCAAGCTTTCTTCCAAACAAACCAAATCTTAGTTATTCATTTTATACAATACCCCAAAAAAAAATTAAAAAGAAACTCAAAAATAAAAATCAGTCTTAATATTGGTAAAATTTTCATTTATAAAGGACCTAATTATGTCACCTAGTCAAATCAGCCGTTTAGGAATTTGAGTTACAAACTCAAATACCGATACTCAATTTACAATTTTCATTTTGAGAACTTATTCAATATTAAAAAAAAAAAAATGTCTACGTCATTCATAAAGACGAATTCGGTGTCCTTGTCATTCAGAGCCAACAGCTCAATTGGTTTCACAATCATGTCGTCATTTACTGTGTCTATATCCACCTTCCTGGCCTTTATGAATTTTGTGCTGTCACTTCTTCCAGTTCTTTTTAGAAAAGAAATGTTGTATTGTTTGTCGCCAGATTTACTTAAAATATGTCCTACAAAATATTGCACCTTTTTTTTTTAAATATATCTTACCAAAACGGAGTCACCTACATCATATACTACCGGTACACAGTCAACCACGACCGTTTCCCTACTTGGACCTGGGACTGGATCCCCATTCTCCCATATGCTTAACATAATCGACGAATGTTTTTTCTTCCACCTCTGAAAATAATGTAGGGTGCCCTGGTCTTGAATAAAGTAAGTTTTTATCTTTTAAATGACGGTTAATTGTACTTTTGGGGACGCCATATTTGTGTTCCGCTTCTCTGGTAGACAGTTTTTTAGATTTGACGTCTGATAATGCCTTGTTCAAATCATCATGAGTATAGGAGATGTACGGCATGAAACGTTTACCATTTCTCAAGTTTCTAAATTTTCTTGTATATTTTCGAACCATTATACGAATGTGTTTTACCTGAAACCCACAATAAACCTTACAAATTATAATGATAGTTAAAATAATAATTTAAAATAGGTTGTTTACAAATGCACGAAAGTGAGGGGGCTATTTAGGACACTGTCCCAAAAAGCCCCGCATCGGTGTCCCGAAAAGCCCCAGACACATTTTCAATAATAAATCAAAAACTATAAGCATAACTAAATTATTATTTAGCAAAGAAACATCATGATACTTTATATAATCGTAATTTTAAAACATCCACACTCTTACCTGCTAGAATTTTGCACTGCGGAAGAAGTTTTGACACTTAAATTTTTGAAGAAAAAACGGTCTCTGACTCTTTCAATAAAATTTGGAACTAAACTGTGAAAAAGACTGACACTGACAGGTGACAATTTGACTTAAATGATCAAAGTGTTGCTAGAGTTTGTAAAATAAATTTTACCATACACCAACCGACAGTTATCGATATTTTTGTTCGAAATTCTGGGTCGTCTCAAATAGCCCCTTAAAACCCAAATAGCCCCGTTTTACGGTACTTAGATTATAAATTATTTAAGTACCTAAATACCTACTTTTGTTTGACTCTAAAGGTGAACGCGCACTTATCCGAGCCGAACGCGTCGAACCAAGCGAAGTCAACGAGAACGCTAGGAACGGCTTTCCAGATTCGGACAGTTCGACGCGGGCAGGTGTGCGAAACATTCATAGAAATTCTTAAAAATTATTCTGAAATTCGTTTCGTTCGACGCGTTCGGCTCGGATAAGTGTGCGTTCACCTTAAATAGGTATACTTTAGCACAACAAATTCTCAATGTTTTATGAATTTTCCCATTAAAAACAATCCTTTTGATGAAGAAACAAAGCGATTTTCCTGTTTAAATGAAAACTTGATGTACATACGGCTACATATCCAGCTATACATGTCCAGTATAAACTGACCTCTCATTGTACGGAAATCCTATAAAATGTGAGATCAGCTTAAACTGGAAATGTATAGCTTGTTAAGTTGCCGTGTGTGGCGTGTGTACGTGATTTCGTACCTACTTAGTAGGTCTATTTAAATTGTGCATCTTTGCTCGTATAGCGTCCACTGTGAGTCTGTGAGTGACTGTGAGCGTGCACCTTTATATTATATTTTTAAGTTTCGCAAAAGAGGAACTTCTCCAAAAAAAAAAAAAACTAGCGTGCAATATGGCCTTATGACTTATTATTATAATACTTGTCTTATAATTCTAAAGGTATGTATCTACAATAAGGCGCACTTCACTTTGACCTTGTACAGGCCAAGCGTAGTTTCCAGTTTTTTTTGGAATCCCAGCTAGCAGGTCAACCTAGGAGGTTGTCGTCTGCTTAACCGGACTTTCACGGCTGCCTCAATAAATTAAGGCCTCCAGCCTGGAAATAAGACATAAACCTCGACTTTACGCTAAGGGGTACGTATAGGGTTACCAACCCTACTAAATGATTTACTAGCTTTCGCCCGCGGCTTCGCCAGCGTGGATGTCGCAAAATATCCCACGGGAACGTACTACCGGGATTACATACCTAATAGCCGAGGAAAAGGTCATAGACTCCTACCTCCTACCGCTGCGCCCGTGTTGCCGTCAACCATAATTATTTTGTTACGCGTAATTTTGAATCTGTGATATAAGTATTAATTTTAGTGTTATGATGTCAATTGTGTCAAGGCATATTTTAATCTAAATTAAATGCCCAATTTAAATATTATTTTATTGGATAAGGATAAATAAATATAATACCGGTCAAAATAATTTCTGAAATAACAATGAAATTGTTATCAAATTTTCTTAGAAGATAGACATAAATGCCATCGCGGATTTTTTTGTAGTACTTTTATGACATGTAAGCCTGTGACACCACCACACATCTCTCACGGCTTACGGCGCAAGCCAGTAAAGCTCCCAGTCGGCACGTTTTATTCCGACATCTTCAACAATAATCGTCATATTTCTGCCAATTTACACAAAACCTTAATGAACTGTACACCAAAACCTTCCTCATGAATCACCTCGATTATTGTTGAAAACCGTTTGAAAATCCATTCGGTAGTTTTTGAGTTTATCTCGTTCAGTCAGACAGACAGACAGACGCGGCGGGGTATTCGTTTTACAATAATATTATGTAAGGTTATGGATAGTATCCTTCCATAAAAAAATAAAATAGTTTGCGAAACTACTAGGTAGGTACTTATCGTGAAACATGCCAACTTTGCCCACTTTTTTCGAATAATTACAATTTTAAGACGTAAGTATTTTCCTTCATCAGCGACAACTGTAAGATGATATGCATGTGTTAGTATCGCTAAATTTACTATTATTCAACATCGAATTCAATATTTATTTAATTTTGTTGGCGGGCAAATTTATGTGTACTTTTAGCCAACTTTGCCCACATTTTATTTTTTTTATTGACGCTAATATGCCCTTTATGCAGATGACATAAAAACCAGTAGAAGAATTTTGGTAAAGATGACTTTTACTTTAGGAATGTAAACGACACTAAAAAGATTTTTATTAATATGACGGCAATGTTACCCTGACCTTGCACTACAATTTGCTCGCTAATCATTCGACGAGTTCCTACAAGCTACTAAGCGAAATTATACAACAAACACGACAGTGAGTATTGCCATACATATATAACCTATTTTCCACCTAAGTCAATAAATGTTGCCATAATATTAAGATATTTGCACATCAAAAATATGCATAAAAATGGTTCTTCGGGTAAAGTTTCCCTTGAGGGCAATGTTGGCATATTTCACGGTACCTATATTTTTATTACAATTCAAAATGGCGAAATGGTCGCAATAGGACCAATATTTAAGTATACTAAATTAATGGTATTGTGTAACCAAGTGGGTAAAAATACTTATGAGAAAAAAAGAAAAACTTGATAATGAAGGTTCATAGAATCAAAAATATGCATAGAATAGAACAAAAATGTTTTTGAAACATATCTAGATGTTTCAATTTTTTTTTTGTTAATTAGGTACATTTTTTTTTCTCCTATACCTACCTAATATTTTTAAAGGTAATAGCTTCGAAAATACTCTAATTGATATAAAAAAAGTTGGCAGCCCTAGGTACGGACTTTGGCTTAGGCACAGTATAATAAAGTAACCGTATTATGTCTCGGGAGTGACCTTGAAACAATTAAGCTACGTACCTAGGTACCTACACATGCCAGTAACTTGCACAAAAGTGTGCAAGTAGCTTGCATGCCATTGCCACATACACCAATCAGAAGTGTTTATGGCACATGGCATGCAAGCTACTTGCACACTTTTGTGCCAGTTTCTGGCATCTGTATTCCTGGCTATACCTATGGTCGAACGGTAGATTTAACTTCCGTGTCCATGCGTAACTGCCGCGTCCTCGAGACGATTGCGTTCTGATATACACTGAGATTGTCTGAGATTTCGAAGCGCGTCTTTTTTGCCGTTTTCTATGAGAACATAATTGGTACTGATCATTATTTATACTGTGGCTTAGGGCGCTGCTGGGGGAGGATAGAAAGGGACAGACTAGCTCGGATTAAGAGTGTCCATAGCCAGCTTATATTGGTTTTGTTATCCTTAGAGCACTGTCGTGTGGCCTACTGTACCAAACATAGTACCACCTCCTTTCGAATTTCGTTGATTGAAAATGATTGACACTTGCAAGATACCTATAGGTACTACCTACTAAATATCAAGAATAACAACAAGATAGACGGATAGCTTAATGAGGTACTAATGAGTAGGTATTTGTAAATTATTCTAACACGTGTAAGCGAAGCGAATATTTTTAATAACGTGTAGAATGTCGCAAGGTGACCCATTTCAGTTAGGTACTTAGTACATTTCCAACTACTTCTTAGTAAGTGGTATACCTATCATAAAATACTGATATAGATAGGAACCTAATGTATTTTTAGTAGTTATAGGTACATTAATATCGTACTGTGTCAACTCAGAGGAAAGGAAAGGTTCGTAGTTCACAAAGTGAACAGTGAGGCGGGCGGGCGCAAGCATTAGGTAAGGGAGGCGGGCGCGCGGGGAGGAGTACCGACACGCGCTGCACGGTCACCGAACGTTTGAAACCGCGGTACTGAGGCCACACGGCTCGTGCGCCCGATTCAACCTTCCTCAACGCGACCGCAACTGACCCGCGCCACGGGCCGCGCCGCGCCTCCCTCGCCCCGCCATCACCACCGCCGTGGCCTGCCGCCCGCCGCCCGTGGAACCTCGCTGGAAGCAAACCCGATTCTTTCGTAGGTATAAATTATTATGTTATGTTTTAGTAAGTACTAGTCCGCTTTGTAGTCGTATATTTTGTACCTTCTGGTGACAAAAATCTACCTTGTATTTATAAACAATGGTTTCAATGAAATTACATTTTACTTGTACTTACCTACTAATTGTTTACCTATGTCTTTCTCTTTTTTATCATGAGAATACAATATTGCTATAAGCACAGGCAGGTACCTAGGTAATAAGTAGGTATTATATTTAGATAATGTGTCGATAAATACCTACTTGCAATATTTATTTACTTACATAATAATATAAGTAGGTACTACTAGGTACTTAGAAATATATAATGTAACATTTGGGTCTTATAGTAGGTACCTACGACAAATTTGTTTCATTTTGATAGTTCAACAACATTCATTGCGTTATTTAAGTACTACCTACGTTGTTGAGAAGATTTTTTTTCGAACTTATGAAGCAATGGATTAGCAATTTGTTTCAATACGATTCAGATCTCGATTGATCTTTCGTTCACTGGTATTACGCAATTAGGGTAGGTACAGGGACTATAATCTCCAAAAAAATAGTAAATCATATAAGTGCCAAAGTAGGGAGGTAGGTATACGTTTTTACAACAAACTCCCAAGCCATGTTATGGAATTGAGCCTCAATAAATATAAATCATATTAAACACAAACTATGTCAAAAAGGTTTAAAGTTAAAGATTACATAGACGACAAAAAGGCTTGGACCTACTACTACTCCATACCATACTAATTTAATTGTTTAGTTTATTTTATTTGACCGTATAAATCAATTTATTTTAATTTTATTGTCTATTATTATTGACGTAGGTAATTTACTCATTACATTGTTTTTTTATGAGTTGTATTGTAATTTAAGGTCAGCTAGCGACCTCGAAAATTGATTAAGTAGGTATATTATTCTTGCCTGAGCAACCGGCAATAAGTTCGTCATGCTCCCATATGTCACTGCTTGCGGTAGCTTCGGGGGTCGGGTTGCCTCCTTCCCACAAATGTGGCGAGGGGCCGATCTTTGCATTATGCTTGTGAACGGGTGCTGCTTGTGGTGACTGGTCGTTTTGCTGACCATGGTTTTTGTTATTGTTATTAGTAATTAACTGTTTATTTAGGTATTTTTACTTCGAGGGTCCTAGTTCATCCTTTGTAACTTCGAGTTACAGCAGAGTTACATCTTAATCCAAATATGATTCGCGACCATAACCAATATATTTACAGAATGATAATCATTAGAATCATTCATCTCTCTAAGTTAGATTTGTCAGCACCCTAATTGCGTAACACACGATCAATCATAATCTGAATCATTCTTGAAGGATATTTGCTAATCCAAATTGCTTCATAAGTTTGAAAAATTTGTCTGCTCAACAACGTAAATTACGCTATGAATGTTGTTAAACTGTCAAAATGAAACAGATTGTGATTGATCGTGTGTTACGCGATGATTAAGGTGAGGTCAAGTCAAAATATTAATGCTTGATTTGTTTATCTTTCTCGGCTTTCACGAGGTCCCCGTTATGTCAATAATCACAGAAATATTATATCTATGTCAATAATCATTGCGCGCCGTAATATTCGATCCACCACCACTATTCTAGTGGTAACAATAGTCCTGTCAGTGATAGATGATGGATCGATCCCAGCACAATGTGATATTTCCATTTTCACGCAACGCGCGGACGGCATGCGGCGGATGGCGATTAGAAGGCCCAGTAAGCACTATAGTGTATTTAGATAGGTATTACTCAATTTAGCAAGCTATGTCAGAATGTTTACCGGTCATCTACCGTGTATGTAAGTTCCGTTGAATATGTTTGGTAGGGAAAGGATTTTATGAAGCACAGAAAGACAAGGCGAGAAAGGCAAGACATTTATTTAATAATTACCTAGACTTCTCAGTATTTCACCAGAAAGCTATTTGTCCGTTCGCAAAACTAGGTCTTCATGGAAAAGAAGGACAAAAACTTCACGGAAACAGTATGACAGTATTCTATCAACACATTTCTATAAATTATCGTTAGTATCTCAAAGACGGTTAATTATATTATAGTCTTGGACCAGTACTCAGAATAATAGAAAAACAAGCAAAAGAATATGAATATTCCATTACATCATTTAATACACTAGCATTAGCAGTATTGGCAACAATATACCATACACAACAACATAATCATAATATTTAATCAATAATTACGGTATAATATCAAATAACTTACGAGACACCTTTCCTTTTTTTTTTTTTTGGTTGGGAAATCATCTTATGACTTCTCCCGCTCTGGGTGGAGCGGGAGGGCTTGTCAGAGTCTTACTGACTAAATCCCACCCGTGTTCCTTCTGTTGCCTGTGCAATGCCAAGGGGCCACGGCATCCCTTTCGGACTTTCCCGCAACCCCCGGCAGGCAATGGTCCCATCGGACCCCTTCACTCGCTGAAATCTCTTTAAGGCGCGCGTGGAATACAACGCGCCGTCGGCCCGAGCCTGGTCCTTACCGGACGGCGAGCTACCCATTGCTCACCGTCCACAAGCCCGCGCCTACGGTGGCCGGAAATCGGCTATAGATTCCCGACGCCCAGCTCCGTACCATGGCCTGGACCAGGGCCAGACGCGAGAGATCCCCGCCACCGATCGCCTCCACGAGGACACGGCGGTGCTCTGCCCAAGCCGGGCAGACCTCCAACTTGCGTGACACCTGTACCCTAATTACGTAATACACGACCAGTCGGAATTTGAATCGTTTTGAAACAAAATGCTAATCCATTGCTTCTTAAGTTCGAAAAAAAAAATCTGCTCAGCAACGTAAATAACGCAATGAATGCTGTTGAACTGTCAAACCTAAATAGGTATTGATCTATTTACTAATAGAATATTGATGAATTCACCTGAAAAATGTAAGCTCATCTCATTATTTAAATCTTTCATTTTAAATGTATAGGTATTTAATGTAGGCAACTAGAATAACAGCAACCTCAGCTACATGCATAGATAAAGTATTTACTAATTTGTAAAATAAAAGACTCGTCCCTAATTAGTGGCGTCAGGTCTAATCACACAGGTCAACTTATATCCTTTGAATCATATAAAAAGTTACGTTTAAATAAAACTATTCAGTTATATACGATCTCTTACTAAAAATAAATTGAAAATGTTTAATAATAATGTTCTTAGCAATCTTTCAACAGCTAGTTTTGATTCACAAGACCCCAATATAAACTACGGTACATTATTTTCTACTGTATGCCAAGAATTCAATAAAGCATGTCCGGTGAAAAAAGTAACAATGAATACTAAACCAAAATTTAACGAATGACCCACTGCTGGCATTAGAAAAAGCATAGATATTTTATATAATTTATATATCGAAAAATCATTGACTTCTGATGAAGCTGTTCATAATTATGTAAGAAACTATTCAAAGATATATAAAAGAGTCTGCGCCCAAGCTAAATCAAAATGATTAAGTAACAAAATTAGTATTTCTAACAATAAAATAAAAGCTCTGTGGCAGGTAATTAACAAAGAAACTGGAATCAAATCAAATCAAATCAAATCAAATCATATTTATTCGTAAATGTAGGTTTCATTACAATAGGCTGTTATAATAAGATAGTCAGTTCGCTACATTTTACTCGAGAGCATACAAATAATAATAAAGTTAGTTGTGTCCAACCAACATACACATTTAAAATGAAATTACTCAATTAATTACATACTAACACACAATTCCCTACGTAACACACGATTCTAATGTCAAAATAATAATAGAATAAATGTAATATTGTAATAATCTAAATGTCAGTGGTGTCCTCCATAAACTCAGTTGTGGAATAGTAACATTTATGAGTTAAAAATTGTTTCAGCTTCTTTTTATACATAGTAATATTAAGATTCTTTATCTGTCGTGGAATTTTATTGAAAATGACTAGAGCCATCCGATAAATACTTTTACGTAGGAGGGCTGTTTTACTGCGATCAACACAAAGAATGTTCGAATCCCTTTTTCTTAACCGTGGATCAGCTGGGGCTCTTACTTTGAAAAGTTGTGGGTTTGCCTTAACAAACACTGCTACCTCAAAGATGTATAATGACGGCAATGTTAGAAGCTTCAATGATTTAAAATATGGTTCACAACTGTCCCTAGAGTGTAGATTACATATAGCGCGTACGCATTTTTTTTGTGCGATGAATACGTCATTTTTGTCTGTCGAGTTTCCCCAGAAAATGACTCCGTATCTTAGTATTGATTCTACGTAGCTATGGTAGGCAATAAGTACGGCGTGACGGCTTACAAATTTGGACAGTTTATGAAGAGCAAAAGCAAAACTGTTAAGTTTTTTACAAATTTCTTCAACATGCGGTTTCCACGTAAGTTGACTGTCTATCACTAACCCTAAAAACTTTGTTGTATCCGTTTTTGTAACTGAATGTCCATTGTGACTAATATTAACCGGTTGTTGTCGTTGTCGCTGACTGAAATGCATTATACACGTCTTTTCTAAATTAATTATTAAATTATTCGACTGCAACCAATCTATAGTTTGCTTTAGCGTGTCATTGATTTCTTGTTCATAATCGTAGGACTCATCTTTTTTTATCATTATTGTACAATCATCGGCAAATAATACTGTAGGGTGATTAATACTTTTTGGAAGATCATTTATATATACTAGAAATAGTGGGGGACCCAATACGCTCCCCTGAGGTACCCCGTATTTGACCATTCTAGGTTTTGACCGATATTTGATCTCACGCTTTGTCTTAATACTTATATTTGTTATTTCTGTGTATTGTTGCCGGTTGCTTAAATATGATGTGATAAGATCAAGACCAATGCCGCGAATGCCATATCTTTCAAGTTTGTCGATAAGTATATTATGATCAACATGATCGAAGGCTTTTGTCATGTCCATATATAGGGCACAGATTGGTAGTGTGTTATCTACACTTGACATAATTTCTTTGAGAAAATCATAAATAGCAACATTAATTGGTTTATTTTTTCTAAAACCTTTTTGTTCATTAACCAGTACATTCTTACTTTCAAGAAAATTGTACATCCGGTGGTGTATTATTTTTTCTATGACTTTCGAGAATATCGGTATTAAAGCCACTGGTCGATAATTTTTAATTGAAGTCTTCTCCCCTTTCTTATACACCGGCTTAATAATAGATATTTTAAGCTTGTCTGGGAAGACTCCTTTTTCAAAACATAAGTTTATAATATAAGATAATGGATGACAAGTAATATGATGAACTTTTTTGATAATGCTGGTTGTTATGCTATCGTTTCCTGTACTTTTAGTATTTTTGAGAGATTGAATCGTCCTCGATACCTCCTCTGGTGTAGTTGGATTTAAAAAAAACGAATGATTCATTCTGTCTATTTGTGGCGGTAGTTTATTGCAGCCTGGAGTAATTTGATCAGTGTAAAAATCATTGAATGCATTGCAGATGTCTTTGGTTTTTACTATTTCTTTATTATCGTGAATAATTTTCGTTAGTGGTTCACGAGGGAAATCAACTTTGTTGTCATTAATTATTTTCCAAGTTGCTTTGCTTTTATTATTAGATGTGTAAATGTAATGATTATTTTGTACATACTTTGTTAGTCTTATAATTTTTTTATATCGAGCTGTATATGGAAACACGAAACAGCGAGAACCGAATGAGGTGTCTATAAAAATTGATAATAAAACCATTTCAGTTAAGTTAAAAGTTGCTGAGACACTAGAAAATTTATTTACCAACATCCCAATAGAAGTTACGAAATCTCTCTCCTCATCATCTATACTAGCTGAATCTCTTCTAAAAGAAAACTTCAGTAAGGACTTTTCAAGTTTTGAATTTATGCCCATTTCTATTGTCACAATTAAAAAAGCATACAAAAGTTTTAATATAAAAAACACTGAAGACTTATGGGGGATTTCCGTTAAGGTTCTTGGAGATATCATTGACACAACTGCCCCTGTTCTAACAGGCATATTTAAACAATGTTTAGATAGCGGTACGTTTCCTGATTTAAATGAAACATAGTAAAGTAAAGTAGTACCAATTTTCAAATCGGGTAGTAAGAGTGATCCCCCTAATTATAGACCTATATCTGTGTTACCAGCATTGAGTAAAATATATGAAAAAATCATGCTAGACCAGATGTTGTCACATTTTAACTCTAATAGGATTTTACATAGTCACCAGTTTGGTTTCACGAAAGGTGCGTCGACGACTGCCGCAGGAGTAAAACTCATCAGTCACAGTCATTTTGGAATCCTGGGAGAATTCCCAGGATGCAATTGGCATTTTCTATGACCTCTCAAAAGCGTTTGACTGCGTTGACCACAATACACTGATCTGTAAATTACACGGAATTCGTGGACAAGCTGCTGACCTTGTTCTTTCCTATCCATCAAACAGGCAACAAAAAGTAAACGTTAATGGGGCGACGTCCTCGGGGTCTCTAGTTAAAATGGGCGTGCCTCAAGGTTTAATTATTGACCCTTTCTTATTTCTAGTCTATATAAATGACCTTCCTTATATGATGGCTAACTTCTCTAATTTTAAAAATATTCAGTAAAGATACAATGTCTTACATGTCAAAGATAGTCTAGCTGTGCTTTCGAAATGGTTCGCAGCTAATAATCTTTTACTTAATGCGAACTAAACTAAATGTATTTTAAACTCAAAGCATTTATTTCAATTAAACCATTTACAGGCACTTTTCAAGGGGTCCGTCAGTCAGAGGTGCAATGGAGTGCGTGCGGCTGATTTTATCGACATGCGTATTATTGCAGTCGAATCTTTTTTTACAGAACTCAATGGATATTCTCGTATTACATGTATAGTTTAAGAGTTCAATTAGTTATTAATTGAATGTTGTTTGAAGAAAGAAGACAGAAGACATTGTTATTTCTACAGTTACTCGTGCATAGCATAATACAGAGAGATTTTTTCCTTTACCCGGTAATACAATATAGAAAAAAAAACGTTTATTTTAGTTAAAAAAACCCATATTATTGGATAGGTACTCGTATAAAAAAACAAAAGAAATTATATAAAGAAAATTAAACGAAGTTATAATAATACAAGAATGTGCTATGGTTAAATATCGATAAAAATTATCGACCATCGCTTTCGACTCCCAAATTGCATGCGTGTGCATTGAATGTTCGCAAATAGCAAGTGTTTACAAGTGAAAGCCCCGCCCATTCTATGTATGTGTGCTATTAGAAATTGATTTAGTGTAGCTGCTTTCTTCTTAGTGTGCGAGTTCAAATTTTAAGTGTGTGTCGTAACTTGTATACTATTTGTTAAAGTTGTAATTATTTTGGTGGGAGATAAGCGGTGGCACTAGGATTCCTTACTATTCCGCAATGAAGGCATACGAATCTGGATATCTATGATCGAACGTCACTTTATTCAAACATCTACCGCCATTTTGAATAAATCACAGATGTCATACATTTTGGCTATTTCCCTCTTATAGAGGTAATAAATAGAGGTTAAAGTATGAAATTGCCGTTTTATTGTAATAGGTACAGACGCCAGCACGTCAACCTACCCGAAACTGTCAAATTTTCCCGATCAACTTTGAACCTTATCCTATAGTATTAAAGTTTAAAAGAGATGGCTAAATGACTGCCCCAAGCATGTATAGGAATCTCACATTAACTCGTGATATTTAAAAAATCATTCATGAATTATTTAGTGTTTAATAATTTCCTAGAACTTTCGTGAACGTTAACCATAAAAAAGTATAAGGGGAAATAACACTACTGGTAAGAATCACAGAATATCCGAATAAATAAATAAATCGTATTTTTGTTGTTTTATTTCAATATCTTCATGTCCTTGGTTACTCAGGGCCTAAACTAGATAACGTAGTTTAGGCAGGATTTATCAATCACCCCATACCTACTTACTAAACTAAGTTTCCCTGGCGCGTTTGTCTGTCTGCCTACGGATGTATCAACAAACAGATTTTGAAGGGGTTGTCACTATTATGTAGATTGGTTCTTCCGGAAGGTTTAGGCATACATTCGTGTAGGATAATGAGTTGAAATAAAGGCAGTTTTCACAGACAATATATAAATAAGTGGTTAAAATGATGAACCTATTTGAAAATAGGGATTAATATTAACAGACTGACCCAAACAACTATAGATTTTTGTATTTGAGATAGATAAACAATTCTGCTAGGTAGGATACATTATTATATATTCACGCAGGCGAGAGTGGTTTTTGCGCCGATTTTAGAAAGCCCGTAATTACCTCTTTGTAGATATATACTCAAGTACCACTGTGCGAAATCAGGATGTGTCGCTAGCCAAAAATATCGTAAGTCATTGCAGAAATATCCAAACGCCTAGGTAAAAGTTCATAGCAATATGTCATTTGTTTGCAGTTTTTTATACCTATTGACGTAGGAGTTACACGAATATAAAGAAAAAAATAGGATAATAAAATAGGATATAGTAGGATTGTAAAGATATGAAAAGTTCTTGAAACTTTTTTCATAAGAAATACTAATATTCAGCTATTCAGCATTACATAATGCAAGGTTCCATGTTTATACTTTGTTGGGGCAGTCGTCTATACTTCCATTTAGCCATCTCCTTTAACAAAGAAATTTGACAGATTTTAGTAGGTTGATGTGTCTGTAATTCGAATTGACATAGAACTTTCATGGTTTGAGATTTTTGAGTGAAACTTTTTTCACATGGTACCTAGTACCTATGAAGTTCTTCTTTTAAATAAAAAATGTGCAACATTCGATTATCGACTTTCAGTTGTTTTTTTATTCAGCAAGAAAATTCGAGTTTTTATTGAATACGAGTTCAGACGCGGAACTAACTCGGCAGAAACAGCTCGCAATATCAATGTTGCGTTTGGAGAGGGGACTGCTAATGAAGGCACCATGCGATTTTCGTTTAAACGCTATAGTGATGGAAACTTTGATTTGAAGAACGAACCACGTGGAAGACCGCCCACATAATGCAAACAATGGATTGAAAGAGATGGTGGAAGCCGATCCGAACCAAAATACCCCGGAATTAGCGGCATGATTTAACGTTACCTTACCAACAATATTGACTCATTTGCGTCAAATCAATAAAATAAAATAAAATATTAGAAATGGGTGCCTCATGATGTGACTGATCTGCAGAAAGAAACGCGTGTTGAAACTTGTGTTGCCGTGTTGAATCGATACAGAAATGAAGGAATATTGGATCGAATTGTGACATGTGATGAAATTTGGATTCTTTACGATAGCCGTAAGCGAAAAATGCAATGGCTGACCCTAGGTCAAACGCCGCAACAGTGTCCTAAAGCAAAGCTTACAAATAAAAAGGTAATGGTAACTGTTTGGTAGTCTCAGCATGGTGTTATTCACTATAGCTTTCTCCGATCTGGTCAAGCAATAACGGCAGATGTCTACTGTGCCGAACCCCGAACAATGATGGCAAAACTAGCAGTGAAACAGCCCCGACTCATGAATCGATCTTCACCATTATTGCTAAATGATAACGCGACACCTCATACAGCACGAGAAACTGTTTTAACTCTACAGGATCTGCAATTAGAAACCATTCGTCACCCTCCGTATTCGCCAGACCTTGCTCCAACGGACTATCATTTTTTTCGTGATTTGGACAATTTTCTACGTGATAAAAAGTTTTCTTCTCAGGAGGCAGTACAAAATGCTTTCACACAGTTTGTCAAAACTACACTGGACAGCAAATAAACCGAGCCACCCGCTACCTAGGCACTCTAATTCGATTTTCTCAAAAACTAAAAAACCTACAATTATCAAAGTTGTACCTACAGAAAGTGCGTTTCATGGTGATTAAAATGAAAGGAAACTCATTGGGTTTAATCAATATTTCTGTGTTTATTATGGATTTTACAAAGAAGAATCGTTTTCCAGTCGTGACAATCGTTAGTAATGATAAAGTGAAAAAAAAAAAATTTAAGCCAAAAACAAAGATAAAATAAAAATAAAGTTTTTGATCAATATTCCGTATTCCCTCCCCTTGCTCGGATAACTGCCAGTATCCTTGTATTCATCGACCTTACGAGCCTGACGATAAAATCTTGAGGAATTGTATTCCACTCCTCTTCAATTGCGATTCGCAGCTCTGGAAGCCTTGTTGGAGCAGGTACCCGGGCTCGAACCCGACGTTCGGATTCAAGTCCGGGCTTCGAGCTGGCCAGTCCATCGTACGAATACTGACGTCGCGTAGATACTGGGTCACCACATGAGCAACATGAGGCCGTGCATTATCATGCATCAATTGCATATCCTGTCCGATATATCCTGCGTAAGGTACCACATGGTCTGCGAGGATTTCAGTAATGTAGCGATGAGAAGTCAGTCCACGTGTACGGCCCGTCGGTTCAATGAAAACTAACGCTGTATGTGCTGTTAACGAGATGCCGCCCCAGACCATTACAGATCCTCCTCCATAAGCAACAGTTTCCTCGATGCAACACTGAGA
This sequence comes from Xanthia togata, assembly GCA_963853775.1. NCBI lineage: Eukaryota > Metazoa > Arthropoda > Insecta > Lepidoptera > Noctuidae > Xanthia > Xanthia togata. The sequence continues at coordinate 18,721,760 of OY970798.1, read as the reverse complement.
ATAACGTTCTCCAGGGCGACGATATACTCTCTGACGTCGATCACTTCCATGTAGACTCACCCTGGTCTCATCAGTGAAGAGTACATTACTCCACTGCTCTAATGTCCAATCCCTATGCTCTCGAGCAAATTCAAGTCGTGCTCGACGGTGTGCTACCGTTAATGCTGGGCCTGTTGCAGCTCTTTTTGGGGTCAGGTTCCGTTCAGCAAGTCTCTTTCTGACGGTATCTGAACTTATGACCACTTGGCGTTCGTCACGCAGACTTTGTTGGACTTGAACTGCGTTGAGGTAGCGATTTCGCAGAACAGTAAGGTGGATATAACGATCATCTGCTGCTGATGTAGCCCTAGGTCTGCCCGTACCTGGACGGCGATCGAATGCTCCAGTCTCTAGGTATCGTCTGTAAACTTGTAGCACCGAAGATCTGCTGATCCGAAGCCTTCGAGTGACTTCACGTTGCGCAATGCCTGCTTGAAGTAATGCTACAGCTTGAGCTGCTTCCTGAGGTGTTGTATCCATTATTAATAAAAAAGTAGCAAAAACACACGCGTCTGAGCAAACGATGGACAAAAACTAAAGAAATGATAAGAAATATCCGACTACCCTCATTGTAGAGAAAAAGAACGCTAATTTCAAACTGGTGAAAACAGAGCAAATCGTTAGCATTGTGTTTGTTGCTTGATTACAATGTGAGTTGACGGTACTTTCGAATTAATTTGTAGTCATTTTAATAACCATGAAACGCACTTTTTGTAGGTATAACTTTGATAGTTGTAAGTTTTATACTTTTTGAGAAAATCGAATCAGAGTTCCTAGGTAGCGGGTGGCTCGGTTTATTTGCTGACCAGTGTAGATCACGAGAGTTCTATCGCAAAGGCACAAATGACCTTCATATTAGATGGCAGCAATTTAAAGATAATAATGGTAATTATTTTGATATAAATAAGTATGTTAAATTTAAAAAAAAAACTAATTTCAATTTTTCAGTACAAATCGGCAATTTCATACTGTAATCCCTAATAATAAACAAATCATAAGTAGTGAAACTGTTAAAACAATATAGATACTTACCTAACAAATTGTAATTTAATAACATAAAAATAAAAATCACATTTAATATTAAATATTGCGTCAACATAGAAAGTAATAACATCGTGATTTTTCACAACATAAGTTTTATTTTCTATAAAAACAATACACAGTCAAATTAAGTGCTTCTACACCCTTGTCCCAAGCTTTGTTAATATGACAGATACCATTAACCAACAAAAAATATTCTTTAATATAATCTCAAAATAAATCATATATCACGGCCAGACTGACAAGTACTTCGTTCTCGAAGTACCTTTGTAGCGATTGTAATTTTGTAATAATCTTAAAATGAATTATACACACAGCGCGACTTCAAAGGAAGATTTTGTATGGCGACGCGTCGACGTGTTTAAAGAGAGTATTTTCTGTGTCGCGGGCTGGCGGCTAGGGTTACCACCCGACAGGCATTTGCCGCATTTGACCGGCATTTTACGGTCATGACAGGCGTGCGGCCGACGACGCTAAGCTGAGACAGGCTTTTTTAATTTCCATAATAAATGCACAATTGAGTTAACAAAGGAATCGCCTGACAATAGTCGGTAAAAGCGTTTTTAGTTACCCAAGAAAACTTTAAAAACGTTTCGTGTGAAGATTTTTTTTACTAAAATTAAGACTTTTTTTTAAATATTTTTATTTTAGTAAATAAAAAAAGTCTTCGGAAAATAGCTCTCAGTATACAGTATAGTAATCTCAGTCTATATATAAAACTATCTGTTACGTATTATATAATTTAAGACACAGTTTTTTTTACAATATGACAGGCTTGTTTCTGGAAAAATCAGGCACTTTGACAGACATCCTCCCTTACATGGTAACCCTAGTTGCGACGCGACAGGTCACTCTTGTGTGCAGTATCGCACGCGCTTACATATAAATTGTTCTACGGATAAAATGTAGCAGTATCACACGCGCCGCGCGACGAGTCACGGCAGTCTGTGCGATCCTTTACGTTATTGTCAGAAATGAGACACGTTGGTTACTAATGTAAAGTACATACTAATTCCATGGGTTACTCTGATTTTGGCATGGACGTAATGATCTAATGATTTTTGTTCTGTTATTGAGCCTATCTGCAGTGCTTATACTTTTAGGGATTTCTCCCTTTTTTAGGGAAAAATCTCCAATATTATGTATGGTTTGGTATATTTTATTTTGACTGGGATTTAGGGAATTTTGGGGAAAAATTTAACTTGATTTTGTAACCTTATTATTTATCGTAGGCAGCACTCAATATAGTGCAGTGCAAACGCACAGTTACTATACAGACTCTATCTATGGCACCACCGATTTATTGAAGGGGATTCCATATAACTCGTAATGAATGTAATCCGTACGTACAGACGCCAGCACATCAACCTACTGCAATCTGTCAAATTTCTTGAATAGCTTTTCAACTTTATCACCAAACCATAACGTTCAAAGTTGATTGGGAAAATTTGACAGTTTCGGGTAGGTTAACCTGCTGGCGTCTGTACAAAACATTCATTATTTGACGAGATTAGATGAAATATGAAATATCTGTAATGATTTGTTATTATTAATTAACATCAAGCTCCCTAAACCAGAGTTTTTTTTTTAAGGGAATTTTATGGATATTTTATTTGAAACTGGGGATAAAACAATAACGTAAGTGGAAACACTATCTGTCTGTGTCATAAAAGTGCAGTTTGGTCTGTCTGTGCAAGGAACATTAAATGCGTAGGATCCCTATGTAGTCTGTGGAACATATTTACTCTATGGACTTTTAGGATCTGTCATAGTGTCATCTGTGTCAGGCAAGAATCGTGGAAAAAGTGTAATTATTTTATTTTGGTGGAATAGCCAGATCTAGCATATTTGTTATCTCAGAGAAAACTTAATCGGACTTTGCCTATGTAGTTATTATGATTTAGTTCAATTCAGTTTTGTAAATAATATATCATTTTGTAGGTGTGTGGTTTTGTTGTAAACAAACAAACGTATTATTTACATAATCCTGTGTCACAAGGGGAAGTTTGTACCTTAATTGAAGTATTGACTGACTCTCTCTCTTGAGTTACACTTAAACCAGAAATTTTCTAATAGGCACAATTTCAAAATGGGAGGTGGAGATTTGGTAAGGTTTTATATTTATTTGAGGTCAGTGATAATGTCCAGATATGTTTTGCTAAGTACTTAGAAATTATTGACTGGATAGCACTTAGTAAATAGCTAACAATTTCTGTGTTACTCTTCTAGAATTCTAAGAAGTCATGGCATCCAAATACAATGAAAAATCAGGAGCGAGTGTGGAAGGCGGAACAGGCTGTGGCGGAGGAGAAAAAGCGGATGGTGGAGTTACAACGTGAGCGCGCAGAAGAACGTGATCGTGCTGAATTGAACAGTCTCATGAAACACAGCAGTAACTCCCCTGCCAATGATAACCGTTTGTCTTGGATGTATGATGTAGGCAACTTCATTTTTTTGTGGTTGATAATTTGATATTATTAAGATTACAAGATTAAAATTTTCCTGTAGAGTTGTGTTCTATCTGTGTTGAACATGTTTTTGTTTCTGGCTCTATTATTGTATTATTGATTTTTGTCTGTTTAGCTCAATTACCCAGGAGAACATAAGATAATTCAATTTATTTTTTATTAAAATTATGTTTTATCTGCATAACTAGTTCATTAAAACATCAAAAAAATTGTTTCAGAAACCAGATAAGAAAGTTGACCAAGAAGCATATTTGCTTGGTAAATCCATTGATAAAAATGCTGAACAATCAGATAAACTAGAACAAGATGTGATCCCAGCTGTATCAAGAAGAGTAGTTGGCTCAAGTATGTTAACTTCAGGTGGCGATACGCAAGTAGACATGTCTCGGAAGATTCGCGAAGATCCCTTACTTTTGATTAAAGAACGGGAGCGGGCTGCTCGTGCTGCCTTGTTGAACAATCCCTTACAACGTCGCCGGCTAGCCGAGTTACTGAGGAAAGAACAGGTAGACATCCCCATATGCTTTCTGTTATTATTTCATATTATCTGTTCACCATACAAATTAAATTTAAAAATTTAATTAAATTATCTTATTTTGATTTAATAACAAAAAAAAAATGATTCTTTGTTTTTATTACTTTTTATCTATTACAGACGCTTTTAATGTACACGTCTTTCTACTTAAATTATGAAACCCATAATTTTTGTATCAATTTTTTTATTTAAAAGAGTGTCAGTGGTTCGTTTCTTGTCCGTTCTTCCTCATAGGTACCTACTACGCTTTGGAATTGGCTAACTTCATATTTCTGACTGACCGACTCCTTGACAGTTCAAAAGTGCCTGTAATGCTTTCAGTTTTTAAGTTTTGAGAATGAATAATTTTCAAATAATATGAATGAATTTACAATTCACTGTATTTTATGAATCATTGTTATAGTGTAATACTTCTGCAGGGCTAAAACTAATGGCAAAGATTCAAAATGAGACTAAATTTCTTTCAAAATGGTGGATAGTTCAAACAGTAACAGTATTTTTAAAGAATTGATATAATTTATAAATGATGTGATGTGTGACACTATTAGTGTGACAATGGTGCCGATTCTGTTGTTCACAAACTAAACTAAATTTAAGTTCAGTGCATCTTTTTCTTTCTATTTCATTAAGAAAAGGACAGAAGATACATTTTAGTTTAGTCCTGTCAAATTAATCAGCCCCTGACACTAATCCATACAAGTATTGACATGATTAAAAACTTGCCCACTAAAATTACGTCAATTTACGTCAGGCGCTGATTAATTTGACAGGACTAAACTAAAATGTATCTTCTGTCTGTCCTTTTCTTAATGAAATAGAAAGAAAAAGATGCACTGAACTTAAATTTAGTTTAGTTTGTGAACAACAGAATCGGCACCATTATTAGCCTCATTTTGAATGTTTGAAAAACAAAAGATGTAAATTACTTACAGATTTCTAGACAAATATTTTTTTGGTAAAGAAGTTATCAAGCAAAGTTCTTTATTTGCTTGCGCTTATTAGAAAATACGCTTTGACAACTAAAAATAAATTGTTTGGTGGGTTTTGTAAATTGAAAGAATGCTCGAACGTTCCCCCATAATAGACGTGACAAAAATCAACTGTGTTCGCATAGGTACGTCAAAGACGGAATTAATGGGAAAAAGCGTTTTCTGTACCTATGGCTCCAAAAATTTATGATAAAATACCACAGTCATTTATAGCATATATTTATAAGGGTATTATATAAGATACAAGGGTTTTAAAAAATGATGCGAGATTTAGTATCAGACAAGAGTGACTTTTTGAATGACTCTACTATGTACTTGGATTGAAGTGCCTTTAATAATTTAGTTTTATTTTGTAATTTAGTTTTTATTTTAACTTTTTGTAAATTTTATACATTTGTACGTCTTACGTATCGTCGTTCGTTTGCACTGGCGAAACATTCACAACAAAACATCGTTGCAAGTTGCAATCTTTAGTTTCTGTCAAAGTTCGGTAAGTACAATATTTGACAGGAACTGGAGATTTCAACATGTTTTGTTGTGATGTTGCGCCAGTGCAAACGCCCAGTTACGGGTGAAACATGTACGACGAAATATTGTGACATCCTGCATGCTTAATTTGCATGTATAGGCACGCACGTTTATACAAATACAATTATTTTTATCTTTTAACTATAATGATTGCACCACATATCATTCGATTCAAGGTGTACAATGTTGGTGTGGCTGACCCTGGCAGAGCCACCATCAGGGATTTTAACAAAAATTTAGTCGCTAATTAGTCGAAATTAGTCGCCAAATATCAGAATTGGTCGGTCACTAGTTCAAAAGATATAAGGGTTTTCTAGGTGGCCGATCTGGAGTGAGCCTACCCCAGCAGAGCCACATTTATATCTCAAAAACTAGAGCACCTAACGAAAATCTGTTTTCTCCCATATTTAGTCGCTAATTAGTCGAAGTCGAAAAAATAATTCTATTAATATTTGGATTATACCTACTTCTAGTTTTATCGGTCTAAAGTCCTTAGAAATGTCCGAGAGAGATAAATTCTCAATATATGTTTTTATTATGTTTTTAAATTACTAGGTTAGAGTGGCATACACTTCTTTGAAAATAGGAAACCTTGCTCTTGGTCTATTTGGTGTCAAGATGTACCGTCGCATACAACTGTTTTACCAATTCACAATGTTAATATTATTTATAATGGCTCTAATTAATTTTATTTATTGCTCCTTAGAAATATAGCATGTTGAACAGTATTTAAATGACAGAAATAATATAAATCAAAATCAAATCAATTTATAAAAAATAATTCCCAAAGTTGGTTTGATTATATTTAATTATTATCAGTTTGATTATTATAGAATAGAATATAATTATTGTAAAAACATGAGTATACATCATTTTTTGTATTTGCGGAATACCTAGAGATAACAACACTAGTTCCTAACTATTCATAAATGTTTCACTTTAAACTGGCTGACTTTAACTTACGTCACGGGAGACTCGTTCTAAGTAGTTCGTCTGTACACGCGCATGTATCTCTTACTTACCGTAAATGAAACTGAGCGATCTATCTGCCAGCGACTAAGTGCACACATTTTGTTCGACAAATATTTACATATATTTATTGTAGACCTGTTTAAAGGTAATGAATACAGCTTTCCTTTGGTGGGTTGAAATTATAGAATAAATTTATGTTTATATTTTTCGAATCATACATTCCTCCAGACGTCATAGATACCTACTTGTCTAGAAACTACTTAAAGTATTTTGTACTTGCTTGTACCACTGTATGGGGAAATTGAATTCTTTAATATCTTTTTAATTACACATTGGCTGAATCTATAACTTAGCGACGCATTGCGACTAATTAGCGACTAAATATGGGAGACTACAGATCTTCGCTAGGTGCCCTAGTTTTTGAGATATAAATGTGGCTCTGCTGGGGTAGGCTCTCTCCAGATCGGCCACCTATAAACCCTTATACCTTTTGAACCAGTGACCGACCAATTCTGATATTTAGCGACTAATTTTGACTAATTAGCAACTAAATATGGGAGAAAACAGATCTTCGTTAAGTGCTCTAGTTTTTGAGATATAAATGTGGCTCTGCTGGGGTAAGCTCTCTCCAGATCGGCCACCTCTAAACCCTTATATCTTTTGAACCAGTGACCTTTGACCTATTTATACCCTTACTGTATCTAAATACATACAAAAATTAACTACTACAATATATTTCTTTTGTAGGATCTAAGAAAAGAAAGCAAGTCGAAGAAATCACCCAAAAAGAAAGACAAAAATCTTGATAATCTGCTTGCAGCCAAACTCAATGCTCTAGGGGGACAGAAAAGTATAGATTTGGCAACTCTTCTAAACTCTGACGATTCCTCACCAGACTCATCCCCAGAAGACAAAAAATTAAGTAAAAAGAAGAAAAAGAAATCAAAACAGAAAAAGAAGAAAAAAGAACGTAAACATTCATCAGATAGTGACGATGAAAAATCTACAAAATATAAAAAAGAACGCAGGAGTGACGACACAAAGAGCAGTAAAAGATCGTCCGAACATCGAGGTGACAAGAAGGAAGCCCGAAAAAGGAAAAGTCCTGAAAATGAAAAATATACAGACAGTGAAGTTACACCAAAAAAATATAAAGGAGATACTCCAGAACGACATGTTCCGAGGCGTGAATATGAAACAGATTACAAGAAAACGCGTTACAATGATATGAAAAATTATAGGAGTGGACATTATTCTGGGAGGCAGTACACTAGAGACGAAGAAAGGCAAAGTAAAGATGTCGAAAAGAGGGAAAATAGAAAACTTGGGGGCATGACTGGGGACGAGAGAGCCGCTAGATTAGCAGAGATGGCGGCAGCGGGCGCAGAGCGGGAGGTGCAGCGTGGGCGCCGCGTGGCCTCGCAGCGCGCCGCCGAGGCCGCGGCCGAGCGCGCCGCGCCCGCGCCCCGCTCCGCGCAGCCGCGCGCGCTGCCCGACTCGCTCGAGAGCCGCCTGCACTCCACCAGGCATTACATACAACGTGACAAGCGCCATATGAATGAACATTTCGCTCGACGATAGCAATTTTATAGATAAGGACCATTCTATTTTAAGTAAAAAGAGGTAGATAGGTTATACGCGCTACGCAAGTGGCACGTTAAAACTTGGCTAGTTACCAAAGTTGACCAAACCTGAACTCAGTGTCGCGAAGCCGGCGTCAACCGAAGCGACGTTATGTTTGACTCTTTTTTTTCGCTCCTGTTAATTACGACATGCCGTCCTACTTACACGTGTCATCTAGAGGCGTGTACGAGGGCGGCACTGAAAATTTCAGGAATCAAGAGAGTGACACAACATTACTATTTAAAAATGTATAATTATATTGCTTTTCGAAGTATTCTCCGCAAAATTTGACACATTTTTCCATACGATGGAAACAATCATTGAAGCAACCATTCCATTCGGAAGTTGGGGTCTCCAAAATGGCCGTTTTGTAGCTTCTTCAGGTGATGAAAATCTCTGTCCACGCAATTTATTCTTTACTTTAGGGAAAGTATAGAAATCATTAGGGCTTAGGTAGGGGCTGTACGGCGGATGGTCTAATAATTCTATTTTCTTGCTCTAAAAACTCTTTTGTTCTGTGCGCGGTGTGAAAACTCGCATTGTCGTGATGGAGGATGATGCGGCGGTTGCAGTTCTCTTTACGGAGTTCAGAAACGATCTGTGGCAAACAAATGCTAGCATACCATTCTGCATTAACCGTTCTTTGTCCGTCAAGAGGAAAAGTCGTAACATGGCCGGTTTTGGAGACAAACGTGGCCACCATTTTTTTTGCAACACTCCGTGAACGAACAATTTTTGTTGGCTTTAACTCATTTTCGAACACCCAAACTCGTGACTGGTTTTTTGTTTCGGGTTCGTACGCGTATATCCAGGATTCGTCACCTGATACGATGTTGTATACAGCATTTGAGGATCCTGCGTGGAATCTTTCGAGAGTTCTGACGCACCAAGTAACGCGAGCCGCTTTTTGCTCTTCACAGAGCGAATGCGGTATCCATCGGGAAAACAACTTTTTTACACCTAATTGTTCATGCAAGATTATTTGTATTTGACTCATGCCAATGTCTAAAGTTGCCTGAATTTCGCGGTATGTCACATGTCGATCTTCCTCAATCAGCTTACGCACAGCATCAACGTTTTCTTGGGTGACTGCAGTTTTTGGACGACCTTGACGTGGATCATCAGTGAGCTTGACACGTCCACGTTGAAATTCAGCAAACCAGCGATAAATTGTGGTTTTGGATGGGGCTTCATCACCAAATGCAGAAATCATCCGGTCAACACACCGTTTTTGTGTTAAACCACTTCGAAAGTCATAATAAATCATCACTCTTGAATTTTCTCGAGTCAATTCCATTTTCTCAACGACTAAACAAGTTTGACAAAACCTTGTGACAAGACCGAGAATCTTTTTTTAAATAAATAAATTGTATTCGATTTTTAAAACCAAGGAGTTTTCAATTAAAGAGATTTTGATATGACAGGAACAGTGGAAATATTCCATTCCCGATACTATTAGTGCAGCCCTCGTACGCAAAACGAACGAAACATGGTGAACATGAAGATCGAACACTTTGTTCACATGTGTGTACAGTCATGAGAACCAATATGTATATATAACCACTTAGTAACTTTTAAAAGTGATTTTATCCTCCTGTATTGATTATAAGTTTGTGTTATTACGAACATAGTATATTGGAACCCATACAATTATGGAATAGGTCGTATTTCAAAGTTGCAATCGTAATTCCCCGAGTAAATCACTTTTGCATTTTGCCAAGTGTTTACATATTATTGCTCGTGACTGTACCACTAAAGCCGGGTCCGCTGCGCCAATTTTCGTAACAAAAGATTTTAATAGACCATGTTAACCTATAGTCATGTTATTATACCATGCCTTTAGTTAACATGGGTACTTAAGTTTCAGTAGTTCGGTGCTTTGGTAGAACCGAACTATCGCAACTGAAAGTTTCAGTAGTTCGGTCAACCGGACAACAACCGAACTACGCAAATAAAGTGTGACAACAATATATCGTTATTTATGAATGCGTATCGTTTTTGAATATCGAATCGCGTAGGTAACCTATCTACCTTATTAAAAATAAATGTAAGCTCTCAATAAAATCATATTATTGTGTTTAATTATTTTAATGATAATATTAAACAATATATTAATATAATTTTTATTGGCTCAGTAATGTTAATCCATTATATTTTGAAGCAACCGACACTCATTTTGTAACTTGTCAATCCAGTGGAATCTTCTCTTTTACAATCTGTAACAATTTATTAAATATTTTAGTAAATTTTAAACTCTTAGTACAAAAAAGTAAAATGAATGTGACACTTGTAGTTGTGTTACAGGACTTGTGTGAGCTTGGTTTTACCAATTCTGTAGCTTTCCAGTTGGTGTGACTGACCTGGCAGAGCCACCATCAGGGATTTAAATTTTGATAACACAAAAATGTAGTCGCTAATTAGTCGAAATTAGTCGCCAAATATCAGAATTGGTCGGTCACTGGTTCATAAGATATAAGGGTTTATAGGTGGCCGATCTGGAGAGAGCCTACCCCAACAGAGCCACATTTATATCTCAAAAACTAGAGCACCTAACGAATATCTGTTTTCTCCCATATTTAGTCGCTAATTAGTCGAAATCAGTCGCCATATATCAGAATTGGTCGGTCACTGGTTCAAAAGATAAGGGTTTATAGGTAATTGAATTCTTTAATATCTTTTTAATTACACACCGGCTGAATCTATAACTTGGCGACGCATTGCGACTAATTAGCGACTAAATATGGGAGAAAACAGGTCTTTGCTAGGTGCCCTAGTAGCGTCTAAATTTTTGTGTTATCAAAATAAAAATCCCTGATGGTGGCTCTGCCAGGGTCAGCCACACGTCCAGTTGTACTTAGTTTTGGGAAAGGCATATTTTGGAAATATCATACTATAGGAATGAAGAAATTGGGATACCTATTTAAACAGATCAGTTTAAGAAGCCTTTAAAAGCTTTTCCTATGATCCTATGGTAGTGCTAAAATGTCTTCGTTCCTATATTTTGATACTTATTCCCAAAATATGCCTTTCCCAAACCTCTCAGAGTTCTCAAATTAGAGAGCTACTACAGACAAGTCAATATTTTTTGAGTGTAATAAATAAGAAAAAAAAATTGGGTTTATTATTTTCCCTTTTTAGGGTTCGTAGCCAAATGGCAAAAACGAAACCCTTACCCCGCGTCCTATTTCAAAAGCGATCGTCGCTCGAATACGCGATCGTTCGAACTTTTTGTTAGTTGAACCTGCGCGTGGTCGCGCCGACAGAGGGCGCTTTGCGGTCTTCCGAACAAAAACTAACATGCACCACGCGACCGATCGCGTAATCGTGATCGCGCGACTATCGCTTTTACATAGGACGTGGCCTTACCTACCCACGTCCTAACTAAAAGCGATCGTCGCGTTTATGTCACTGTTCGGAAAACCGGAAGGCGCCCTCTGTCGCCACCACGCGTTCACGCCACACGTTTGTCCTGGGGAACCGGTAGAACTGTACCTACCTGAGGGATATGACTCACATTCAAGACTTGGTGTTGTGAACAGTCCTTTTGTCACAATGCGGAATTAAAAGATTAGATTTGTTGGGGGGTACTTTCTATCTTGTAGGTAAGTAATTAGCTGTCCATGGTTAGGTAACGAAGGCACTCTGTGCCTGTACCTCCGCGCACATCCCGGCATAGATGGGGTCAGTGTCCCAGGGCCCGCGCTCGGGCAGCGGCAACGCGCGGCGCCGCAGCTCGGCCACGAGCTCGCTCACGTCCATGATGGGGATGGGGTCGAGCCCGCGCGCCAGCCCCGCCAGGTACTCCACGTAGTGCGCCCTGTAAGTACAGCCGTGGTCAACACACCTCGACGAGGCCCCGCTTGTAGAGGCCCTCTAGCGTGCCGTAGGGCCGAGGCGGCGGCCGGAGCGCGGCCCGCTTCACCAGCGTCTCGAGGTCGTCCACCCCCAGGATCGGAAGCGGGTCGATGCTGCAACGACGAACCAACCGACTCAGGTATTCCAGGTAATGGTTCCTGCAAGCACATGCCTCACTCACCGCCTCGCTCGCCTCGACCGACATAGACGTTGAAATCACCTTAGCTCAGCCTAGGTGTCTGTTATCATCATCATTGTTCAGCCGAGAGACGTCCACAGTTTGACATAGGCCCCCCATTCCATCGTCACATGCGACTGCAACTATGGCTTATTATAACGTCACCTTAGGTTTTGGTTACGATTAGCTACTTAAGTTTTGATAACCTAGTAACGTAGAATTACCTATAGGTACGTAACTACCAGATAGTTAATTGATTATTATCACGAAGTACCTATGTAATTAAGTGTGGACACACCAACATCTAAGCACAAGGTGTCTGCAGTTCCCCGAACATAAATTTATGGAACAACTGATTTTATTTTCGTTATTTCAGTGTTAGTCCCTTTCCCTTAAGTACCTACCTAAAAGTTGTTCATAATGATGAATGGTGTGTACAATGACCCCATACGTGGTTTTTAGTTATTTCAACTAGGTATATTTTGGCGTCGCTTGTTGCGTTGCGTGTCTCGCCAGATTGTTTTGGGGTTCATACAATGTCAATTCCCATATAGCACTTTTTGGTCGCAGATATGTTAAAGATGTAACAAGTCGCAACAGTTTCGTAACTGTTACGAAACATGGTGACTGTGTGGGGTTTGGTCTCTAGTTGTGGTAATAGTTCGTACAAAATTTGACCGGAAAACATTTCAGTAACTATAAGTAGTCTTTGTGTTCACACGTAAAGTAAACATTTGTGTAGACTTATTTTTAAACACTTGGTGTTTAGTTTGTAACATGTGTACAATCGAGTAAAAATGTGTGGTAGCGGTGTGGTCACCATGTTACTAGAATAATAACTTAAAATTTATATCTACACGAGGTGTCGTAATGTTACGTCATTATTACTGAACAATATATTACTGAAATGTGAATAAAAAAGTCACAATAAGACACTGTTTCTCAAACTGTTTCGAGAAGTGATCAAATGATTGCAGTTGAAAATGAGTAAAGAACCGAAAAGATTCCGTCTCACATCGACTTTCTACAGAAAAGTTAACAAATTATTGGTTCCACAAAATCTATCTCCAAGTAAGTACATAATTTTTTAGACAGTATATTTATTCGGTATACATTGTGTTTCTTATACGAAATCTTATATTGTTTACTTGAAATTTTATCAAAATTAACTATTTATTTCCATATTTTTTTAATGTAAGAAAGTGTTACTGAGTGGTTTTGTGCTGCCACTTGCCTTCCACAACTGATCACATATATTTGCCGTCATCTTGACGTCAAATATTAATGGATGAATCATGAAATCATTTTTTATTTTTTATTAGCCCCGCTAGGAATTTCTCCTGTATTGTGGGTGCGTTTACAAAAATTTAAACTCACATACACAAACAGCCAGACCCGGAACAATTACTTGTAGGCTATACAAATATTTGTTCCGTGCGGGAATCGAACCCGCGACACGCAGCGCAACAGTCAATCGCTTAACCACTGCGCCAACCATGTCGTACCTATTGCCGAGCTGCTCATAGTAAATATATTTAATTTTATGCTCGTGACTGTACCTACTTCCACTATTTGTTGACAATCATTAATTTTGATCCTCTAGCTTCGGTGGATACACCCTAGCTGAAAAACATCTGTTCTCGTCTCCGCTTCGGACATCTCCGCACATCACCGCTTTGGTAGAGTCCGGACCTATTAACTATCGGATTGTGATTTGTCAGAAATTGTTACATTCATTTACTAAAATCAGACATATACACTATACAGGGTGGCAGGGACATCGACGCGAAAACTGTTACGATGGATTCAGCAAATGATTCTGAACCCCTGAGTTGAAATTTGAAAAAAAAAAAAAACGTAAGAAAACGTTGAATTTCACGGGCTAGCTTAGTGCATCCCCCTTAATGCAGACCTATGATGATGGCCCTACTGTGCCGACAAGTGTTAGTAGGTTTTGTTTCAGTCACCCACAAGCAGCGTGTTTTGTTGCACATTTATTTGAACAATTTATTTCCCATTCAAAGTGACCTAAGTGTAACTAAAGTGTGACCTAAGTAACTCTTTTTGCCAAGCTGTAGGTACCTACTGATTTTTTTTTCAATAAACAATGGAATGTTGTAGTTAGTATTTTATCGAAAATATAAAATAATTCCCATTTATTAGCCCGTATTGTCCCAATGCTGGGCAAAAGCTTCCCTACTCCTCACCTTTCCACCAAATTGCAAAACATTTATTAATGTATTGGAACTTTATGAACAAGTAAAAAAATACGGTAAAGCCTTAGGCAATATCTGCAACGATGCTTTGCAGACCATTTATGTTGGTTCGTTCCTATTTATTACCAGTGCTAGGTGTAGGTATACCTACCTAGTCCCACAAATATACTCACTTGCAGAGCCCTGCGTAATTGTTGGGTGCTTCAGTGCCACACGTGCCGTCTACGAGCCCTGTCGGTGTTTCTCGTTGCAACTGCACGGGACATCGCCCCGCACTGCCTTCCGCTGCGTTTGTTTCAAACGTGACGTTGTTCATCTGAAAACGCAGTTTGGTAAAAAAAGAACGGTATTTATGTTTTTCGGTGTTTGGTGTATAATATACTTGGGTATAAATAGGTAGGTACCAAAAGGTAGATAAAAATTTACGCCGCTTATATGGCACCCCGACCAAATGAGTTAGGTAAGGTTAGAACTGTGACCAACCGCGCGCTACTTCCAAGTTGGTCGCAGTTACTTGGCTATTATTACTACACCTTACATCATGGATTACCACCATTAATGATATGGCCAAACGTCTACTGACATATCATTAAACGTTTACGTAAACGATATGGCCAATGTTAGCTAGCTGGCCATTTCATGAAATGGTCAATTCTAAGATCTGCCCACGACAAATATACCTACTGGTTAAGTTCGGACTTAACCAGTAGGTAGGTAAGTATATTTGTCGTGGCCATGGCCGTGGTGGTGGCCGTGACTCATCGAGGGACACGGACGAGATTTTATTTCTATTTGTTTTATTTTATAGTTGCTTGCTACATTAGTCTATTTGGTCCTTACTATTTTAATTGTAGGAACCTTATTTCTGACTATGATACGTGTGAGACACTTATAATAAGTACCTAATATTAACTGCAGTTGGACTTTCAGAGAAGACAGGTAGATCATGTTCCACTTAAGTCCCAAAAGTACCTGCATAATTATTTATTATCTTTCTTTTGTATTTAAGCAGTACTAGTTATTTAATCTCATTTATTTATTTTCGTTTATTAAGTAGGTACCTACCTGAAGTAAAGTTTGCAAGTCATGTGGTTCTTTATCTCTTAAATAAAACAGACAGTTTCGGGGGTGATGCGCATGTAGTCCTAACTTTGCGCAGTATTCACTCAGCCCACACCGTGCGCCCATTGTGAACGGCTTTCCGCAGCCATAGCAGAACTCGTATTTGCATTGAGTGCATGTGAAATGCATGCAGCCTCCCCTGAAATTAATTGCAATTTCAAACATAGACAATGAACTACCACACTACCTACTCGAAAATAGGATAAATTAAAAAAATTACAAATTTTAAAAGTAAAATTAATTCATCAGTACCTGGAGAGGGAGTACTTAAAATGACACCGTGGACACTCGAGTCCATTGTCTCGTAAATGTTGCTGTATTGCAGTGACCGACCGCTCGGGATCGTTGTCCTCTAGCCACGCAGTATATTGTTCACAATTCAGTCCTTCGTGATTAGTATTCCACTGTAAAATTATATTAATATAAATATATATTACATACTTATACATATATAGTTACTATTTACTATACCAAGTTGTTAAAGATATGTTTTTATTAAAATTATGTACAGGTTGTTAAATCGTTGAAATAGATTTTAATTAAGCTTACTGGCTTCCTACATGACGCGCAACTTATAGATCGACATTCCGGGCAGCGTATTTTCTTTTGTTTCGGATGAACAAAAAATCCTGAAGAACATTCCATACACCACCTGAAGTTTGGATCTCGAGCTAAGGTTCGGTCTCGTAACTGTCAACAATTAATAATTAAAATCTTCATTATCATGTCCATCCAAGTGTATGTATCTAAGTAGATAAGCCTTAAAACAAAATGTAAAGTAGTATGTATTTAGGGGCATGAGGAACAGGGTGTAAAGTTCACTCATCCACCATAGAAAAGGGAGGATCCTCCGACCAGAGACGCGCGGTAAACTCTAATTGCGCGATGCAGTATTTGTGTGACGTCATGTCTTTGATGCGTAGTTCGTATGTGGCGGTGTAACCGCTATAGGTACAAGTACCCACAGGACCTATGCCTGCAACACATTGAACTGCAGTCATCAATTAGAGGGAAAGCCTTATTTTTCTATCTTTCCCTTCTGCGTTTATTGTTACCTGCAGAGCGCTCTCGTGAGAACAGAAGAACTAGGTAGGTACTGTCCGTTTGTTCCATTCGAGTGTTACGTTTTACGCGCGTTAGAAAATCGCCCGATTTTTTATATTAAGCCCTCTGAAGCACAGAAGGCTTAATATAAAAAAACAGGTATTTGTCGACAGACAGCAATAGATATTAGGTAGGTATCTATGAATGTATTTAAAACTTTCTCTTCGTCCGACGAAATAAATAATCAATGAAAATTAGACCAATAGCGGTTATTTTACTTTACTATGATAATGCGTTCTATACTTAAGTAGGTATATATACCATTTAAAATACTAAATTGTAAAATAGGTAGGCAGGTACTTTACCTTTCTTTGAAACAACTCGTGCACATCTATATCAAGCAGAGTTTTTAAAAGTATGTCCAAATGAGCAAAATATTCAAGCCAGGCATCTTCCGGTAGACTTTCCAATTCTGGAAGTTTACAATAGGGACATACGCAGTCAGCGATACTTCTCTCCGTTATTTGTACAGTGAAATAATGGTGTGCGCATTCCCGACAGCATCGATGAGTGCAACGCAACATTGACACCATCTGTAAAATAATCAAGTGCGCAGTTTTATATGACTGAACTCCGATTAAGATTAAAATATTATTTTACTTTCTCACCTCATGCTCCGGTAGTCGAGATGCACAGAGTTCGCAGTCTTGATATAAATAAGCTAGAGCAGATGATAGATCAACGCATTCAAGCGCAGCTAGCAGCGCAGCCGGCGGGTCTGCGCCTTGCGTTATCAACTCTACTGCGAGCTGCGCTTGCTCCCATGTTTCTGTCGCACCCTCTGCGAGCAGCATTCGCGCTTGCCTCTAAAAGATGATTCATTTATCAATATTTTTAATCGATTTAAATTAAAATAACTTGTAAGTATGTAACTGAACTTACCTCTGGTGAACCTTCCGGAAGGCGCACTTTGGCCAAATCTATGATTTGACCAGACACCCTTCGGACAGTAACTGGTGGAGGTGGCGATGGCGGTGAATTTATTGATTCTTCATTTGGTTTTATGACTATTAACTGTGAGTCTTCCGAATCACTATCAGTCCATTCGTCTTCTGTACGACAGGTTTCGCGGAAAAATGGCTTCTTTTCTTTCGGTGGCGTAGTTGTTTTAGGAGGTGAGAGCTGTTTTTCCTCTTTGTGTTTTAAAGGCGGGGGAGGAGCTGTTTTTTTCTTATTCAACTTTGAAGTGGCTGCTTTTACCTCGGGCATCTCAGATGTTGTAGGGATAGGTTGGGAAGGGATTGCCTTGTTATTGAACAGTCTAGTTTGTAATTGCTTTACATGACCACTTCGAATGTTACCAAAGTGAGATTTAGGAGGAGCAGGGGCAGGATATTGTTTAATTGATGTTCGACGTACTGGGACCTTTGAAACAGTTAGTTTTGGGGAATTATCATTCTTTGACTTATTATTAGGTATGATTCTTATCAGTTTAGGTATGTTAGACTTATTGGCTATAGAGTTTTTAATACTGCTGGTATCACTTGGCGAATCAACTGAAAACTGATCAGGTATGGTTTTTTTATCATTATTGGAACTATCTGCTTGTTCTGAATCTGAAGGGTTCTCTGCTTCTCTTACAGAGATTATATTGCTTCTGACGTTTTCTTCAATCTTTAATATTACAAGTGGAGTGTTTTGACTGTCGGCTGGAAGTGGTTGTTTGGGTTCTTTATGAAGTAATATTTGCTTAGAATCGTTATCAGAATAATGATTGTCATCAAGTTCTCCTTGATCTAAACCTGGTTGTGTATTTATGTTTATAGTAACAGATTCGGGTGTGACCTCTTCTTCTGATTCAATATCTTTAGCATTAATAGAATTATCATTCTGTTTTTGCTCTACGGTTTCTAGTATAGCATTCAAAACAGGGTGGATATTTTCAGAAAACAATATTTTTGTGGGCGCCATAGTTTTCATTGCAGATAAAATTATTGTCTCTCTTGCAAATAATTCAAGGTTTTTAGGAGTTAAATTGTCTTCTGCGTTAGTTTTTACTGTTTGTTCATTATTAACAACTCTTATTCGATCGACATCGACATCATTTTGAGTATTAATTTCTTCATAAATTTCTTCGAAACTATTAACGCTTTTAAACACATTGTTATTCACATCTTCTTTTCTTGAGGACCTTAAAACATGTGTCTGTGGTTCGTTTACTTCCACTGTAAAAGTATGTTCTTCTTGTAATGTACGTGCTATAGAATCGAGCATTTCAATGTTTGCATGCTTGAAATCTTCTAACTGATTTTCTACATGGTCTAAAGCTTCTTCAAAATTCTCATTTTCCTCAGAACTTGTTATATACTGTAACGCCTGCCGTTTTTCAGATGGATCCTCATCTTCGGAACTTGTAACTTCCTTTTCATCTGAAGTCAGATTGTCCGTTCTTTCTTCAGTGTCACTATAGCTCGATTCTTGTTCATCATTTGTTTCATCGCTGCTAGATTCAGCTTCACTTTGTGATACAGTTCTACCATCAATGGAATTTATATCAGAATTAATTTCTTCTTTCATCTGTTGTATAAGTCTTTGCGTGTTATCCACAATATCTGTTAGATTATTGGATTTTTCTTCTATTTGTCTGTGATTTTTACTCTCTGAAATATTTTCTTCAGTTTTATTCAAATTTTTAAGAAGAATGTTACCATTATTTTCTAAAATACTTTCACTATAATAATTATTTTGATTTTCTAAATTTAAAATGGGGCTGACAGTTGGTGTGTTTATTGGTTGACTGAGTTTATTGCCCGAATCTACAAAATTTGTATCTGTTTGTTCGTTTCTAAGAGGCATATTATTTTCTTGTTTAACTTCGAGCGATTGTTCAATTATAATGGTCTGACGATTTTCATTTTGGTTTGGGGATTCTGGCTTATGATTATTAGATCTATTCGCTTTTATAATTTGCTTCTTCTTTAAGTCATTCTGCAAGACTAATTTATTTCCATTTGAAATGTCAGTGTTGTTGTTTTTTTCGTTAATATTAGGTAATGGACTTGATCTTGTTAAGGCATTGTAGGCATCTATAAAATCATTTTCAGATTGGATTAAATCAATTGGTTGTGTCTTTGCACTAACATTAAGATTCGTTTCTGGTTCGAATGAAGTATTGCCAGATAGTAGTCCTTGTAATAGCAAGTTTTCATCAATTGAAGGAACTCCGGCTTCTTGGAGAAGCATTTTTAATTTTTTTGCAACATCACTAGTTTTCTCAACAATTTTCCGCTCGGTGAATTTATTTTCTGAAACGTTTGCTTCTCTTTCGTAATCATTCACATTTATGTTTAGTGGTAAATACATCCAGTCGTCGTCTTGAAATCTAGGCGGTGTCGGTGCTTCAAACTCATCTGAACTATCTTCTGCTGAAATGTAAAGTGAAGGTTATGACGTGGTACGATGATGATGTGATCTTGTAATGCAACGATATGTTTATTGGTTTGTTGTTCGTTTGAGATTACCGCGCATGCGGTGAGAGTGGCGGGATGAGGAGCGAGGAGGAGCTGCGTCGTCATCTGCACCCACGGGGGAGCCCCAAACATGCCCGCGTAGCCTTCCTTCATCTCCGACGCCCATAACCTCCGTCTGAAAAGAAACGCTGTGCTTGAACTTGAACTCGTTGATAGCTAAAGCGCATGCTGTCTCGCCCAAAGTCCTGTGAGTAAGCGAGAAGCACGATACCGAACGTAATAACAGTCCTTTGGGTGGTGGGGACTGTTAGGTTTAAACTTGTGCAAAAACTACTGAATGCAGAATGTATTCATTCAAAATACAATTATTTGAACTCTTGAATAATTAAACTTAGGGTAGTTTTGATGTAGGATGTTAAACAACACATCGCCATGTTTGTATGAAAAAAAAAAAGCGGCCAAGTGCGAGTCAGACTCGCACACGAAGGGTTCCGTACCACCGTACAATATTTAACAAAACATATTTTTTAAAACCCTTTAATTTTTTACTTTATTTTATTTTAATTATTTGTTCATAAAGCGGCCGTAGTAGTTCTCACTCTGTGAACATTTCAAGTGTCTATCTATTAAGGTTTAAAGATACAACCCTGGGACAGACGAGCGGACGGACGGACAGCAGGGCCTTAATAATAGTGCCGTTGGCTCTCTTTGGGTACGGGAACCTAAAAAAGGCCGACAAGGACAGCCTTAAGATGCGGAAATGTTATAGGTAATGAAAATATAAAACATTTAAAACTGGTGTACCTGTCGTTTGTGTCTATCGACACATTCTGTCACAGCAGGCCACATAGCTCCTCTATGTCTAGCGAGAGCGGCTCTCGCTTCCAACTCTGTGATAGCTGCGGTGGGCGCGAGTCGTGCGGCGGCAGCGCGCACACCGGCGCAGAGACTCGGCCAGCGCTCTCGCAGCCAAGCTAATGGTGATGCCGGACTTTGTGTCAGTGCTGCTTGCACTTCGGCAGCGCTAAAGCCCAGTCTTTCAGCTTCACCCATCAATTGAGCTAACTCCATTCCTCTTTCTGCTTCTCGCATAGCGCCAGCTCCGGCTAGAGCTTCAAGTGAAATCGCCCGAGTGGACGGTCGTTCCGGAGATGCCGCCTGAAAAGAGAAAGAATAAGCGGGCGAGTTCAAAGTACTACGCCTAGTGCTGCTTTTTATGTTATTGTATAATAATGGATTTGGATTTTTGTAATAGATTTTTACCTCAGAGCCATAATAGGTAGATCGGCGATTAGGGCGAGTACGACGTAGATCTAAATGTGATGCGCGACGGGACAGGCGACTGTGATTCTCTCCCCATTCGCCTCCAGGACTACTATCACGTTCACGCCACTCCCATCTGTTGGACCCACCTGGACCAGCTGTACGGACGCTTCGATCGCTTTCCTGCGGATGATATAAAACGTTTAGTTTTGTTAAAATACTGAGTTTTAAACTTTAATACATGCGACAGAAGAAATTATCCTGAGCGACTTACACGGGTATCACTGGACATTGAATGTCTGCTTTGAGATCTTTCTCTTCTGCCATCGTCTCGAAATCTTCTCCGCGGCCGTGACCGTGAGACGGATGGCGCGCGTTCGCGTTCCCATGCTTTGGAGTTCGGAACTTCATAGGTCTGCAAACGTTTCATTAAAGCTATAACATATACAGCACAGACAGAGTTATACCTACAGAAGTGTCGAAAAAACTTGTCCGTATGGATATGTGAGCCATGTCTCATATTTAAACGCGGGTGCTACCAATATTTAAGTTACCCGATTAGTACCCGAGTTAGTACCTAAGTTACCCGATTTTCTAGGCCCAATTCTGGAATTTGTAGTAAAACCCTTAAAAAGTTACAGAACATTTAAGGTGGCTCCTCAATCCTGACGGTCTATAGAATATATATGTTACGTAGCTACTAAAGTAGTTGATCAAATCAGATAACACAATATAGCACCAATATTTAGTTGAGAAATTTCTACAAAAAATTGGTATATAATTAGGTATACCAATTTAATTCTGAATTGAAATAATAATACTTTTGTAATATAAATTAATTTGCATTAAACATAAAAGCAAGTGTAAGATTTACGTTGCTAAGACTTAAACTTGCGAGTCTGACGTGTCTAAAGTGCGAATTCAGCTGAGAGCTCATTCCTTAGAAAAGTAGCTTAGTACGTAAAAGACCGCTACTTTTAGAACACCCTTGATTAGAGGAGGCACATTGCAAAACGACCTGTAAGGAGAAGATATCTGCTTCATATTGTTTATTTCCATGATATAGCCTAAAGATCAAATGATTCTATTATTAGCGTATTTAATTGATAGATTGTGACACAATGAAGGCTCACCTGTGTGGAGATACTTTGAGGAGGTGGAGATGTACCGGTATTGGACACGTTACTCTTACTGTTCGCTAAGGAGGAGGAGTGCCGCTCAACAGCGGCGTCTCGAGGTGGAGATGTCCCAGTGGACTTTTTTTGGACATTTGGAAAATTATTTTTCTGAGGTGCGTTAACATAAGCATTGTCTCGGGGCGGTGAAGGTCCTACAGATATACTGTGCTGCTTGGGAGCTTCAGGCCGTGGCAGTTCTTTGCTGTCGCGAAAGGGGGAAACTCGCATTGTTTTATTAGTATCTCGTGATGGAGATATCTCTGTACTAGTGCCATTTCGAACCTCTCGAGGTGGTGAAGGACCAACGGCCATATCATGCCTTTGTCTTCCTTGTAACATGTCGTTGTGATTATTTGATTCTCTCGTCGGCGTAACGAGTCGGTTTATTGTTTTCTTAGAAGTATTTCCTTCTCGAGGTGGTGATGGCCCGCATCCAGTTGATTTGCGTTCTTTTTTTGAATACTTTTTCGGTTTTTCGACCTCTGAAAATTAATATAATTTTAAGCAGTCCCAAGGAATGTTGCATGAATTATGTAGGTATCTCTTTTGGAGTACCCACACTAGAACACAGAGTGAGACTATATCTACAAGAAAAAATTAAGGTAAGTAGTATATAAAATCAAATTAACCTCGTTCAAAACGAGGTTCCTCCGTAACACGTGCAGGTGACGGAGATTGCTTTTGAGTGATTTTCAGCCTCTCAAAATTCTCACTAATATCCTTTGCAATCGGTTTAGGAACAGTTACGGGTGTACGGCAGCAGATGGCACACACTCGAACTCCGGCCTCGTTCACATAGGTGCAGTGTTCGCACTGCCATGTCGAGCTCGGTGGCGGAGGGGCAGGTCCAAGAGAATCTTCCTCCTTTTCTTGTGGTTTACTAGGAGGGCCATGATCACTTTCGCTTTCGCTCTCCGAATCGGCATCACTTGATGGAAGTGGTGGCGGTGATGGAGTGCGGTGCTTTATGCGCCTAGACGTACGGGATCGCACGCTCATAGCCGGAGAAGCTGCCCGTGATCCAGCGCGCGACGCAGCACGAGAAACTGTACGACTATCGGCTGAAAAGGCAAGTTTAATTCGTAAAGCTTAGTAGTTACTTATGTATTTTAAAAGCCTGTCTGTAATTATATTAAAATACATATTTGCCTACCTCTCCTGTAAGGTTGTGGTGTTTGTGGTGGATGTATATGTGGATGCTGTTGCATGTGAGTGGGGTGCCCAGGGGTACAGCATGTGGGCGCCCATCCTGAGTTTGTGTTGGCCCAGGGGTGGTCGAGGCTGGCGCAGCTGCCATACCGCCACGGCATTGGGGCGCAGTGCGCACAGCCGGCGCAACCAGTGGCTGCACCACCGCTTAGTTCGAGTACCGACGCACCCCGACGCATAGGTCGGCCCCAACCTTGCATCGTCGGAGCCATATTGTCTGAATTCTCCCATTGCTCGGCTGGTACAGCCTATAAATAAATTAGTGTGTAATCTTAAGTTTATTTAGAAGTATATACAATTTTATTTATAAATTACATAAAGTCAGATTTACCATGTTCGGATGTACTCCAAAACCTTGTACTGATCCCCGATTCCAAGCTGCATTCATGTGCGACAGAGTATTAGCCTGTCTCTGGGCAGGTACATGCTGTGCCGAGGTAACATTCATGTTTGTTGGTAGAAATGGCATACTGCCGAGGCGGTTTGGTGTGGGTGTCGTAGTCATTTTAGTTTGAAGATGTAGGGGCATCTGTTGATGCATGCCATGTTGGGCGTGTTGAGGTGGTATATGATTGCCGGGTGGCAGAGTGGGGGCCTGGCCGTGCGTGCCCATCATCATAGCCACATGATGCGGTGAGCTGATAGTGGCTCGCCGTTGGTCCATCACGGGTGGTTTGGGACTAGCGCTCATTCTGTCGCCACTTATCTATAACAAGACAATTTTAAGTATTAAAAATACTGTATTAGAATACCTATCTACATATCAAGTAACGCCATACCTTGTGTTTTCGTGGCGGCGGCACAGGTGGCGCTGCCTTTGGCGGAAGTGGCGGCCGTTCTTCGCGTAACTGAGATGGCGATAATGCCTGGAACACGAAAAATTTTAATGATCTGTCAAAGTATCTCGTCTATCGTCATTGATACAATGTGCACATGCGGAACGGTGAGACCGCACCAAGCGGAACTGCAAATATGGGATGGTCACAGTTCTAACCTAACGCTTGAGATCCGGAACGTCAGCATCAGATACACGCAGCTGATCTGAATTTTTATAGGAGTAATTTCTGACCTGCCGTTGATGATGTCTCCGTTTGGGGTGACGGTGGTACATGTCGTCGCAGGAGGCGCATAGCGCTCGCCGGCCGCACTCGGCACAGCGCACGCGCGCGCCTCCTCCTCCGCACAGCCCACATGATGCGTCTGCGTCGACGGGGTGACCTGGGGGCAGATAACAATTACGTACACTGTTAACACTTATAGCAGGTTGCGATTTTGTACCATGTGCCGTGCAACTATCAACAGTCGCGTCTTTCCGTTCTATACAAGAGGAAGTCTCGACATAGATAGCGATCGCTATACGACCGAGTTCGGTCGCAAAGTCGTAATGGCGTCCCTAGACGGTCAAAATTACTCGAAAAGCATGAAATAATCCCGTGCTTATGAAGCACGTCGCGCGCGGTGACGCAACGGTGAGGGTGGGAGCGAGATAAAACAACAACTCAATACAATTACCCAATATTATTTTACTTATATAATATTATTAACTCAATATTTACACACTGGATTTATTATTAATATTTATTTACTGGCTTGATTTCCGTACGTATTTTACGGGTGACCACTGAAAATCAGCGCTGTGCTGTGGGTCCCCCATAGCACAGCATTATGCTGAGTGGAAGCCTTCTTGTCACAGTCATAAAGTACAGCTGCCGAATATTTGTAAGTAATGTTTATATGGGTGTGGCGTATCCAGATAATTAAGTATAAAAATTATTATTTTTAACCAATTTGACCCAAGGGTTCCGAAAATATTTCCTTTTTGTCTTATAATTACTAAATTTCTACCTTTTATTACAAATTTGGTTGTAGTTTCAACAAAAATCATTACTTTTTCATTTTGATTTCTGTTACTAATCAACAATAGGTAATAGGTAATACGGGCTGGTTTCCGCAACTCCACGTCAAAGCGCGTATTTTGCGTACAGGTGGGAAAAATCGGTTATACCTACTAATCAACAAACAACAAGTCCAATCAGTAGGCAAATTAATCCAAATTAAAATTATTATGACACTTGATCGATTATGTTATGAGTCTTATGACCTATGAAATTAGTGACAATGATTTTATGTAATTTCACGATTATGGCAACTGAATTGTTAGTTCTAATGAAATTATGGCAAATACAAGTATGGTTAGTATATAAAATTATTGCATTTTAAATTATGGTAAACATTAGTAAACCATAGGCCAGTAGTTTCCTATGGCTGCGATAGCCTAATGTTAGTTACTATTAAATTATATAATAACACTTCTTGACCGAAGAAATGCACTGTGTGAGGTAGAAGTACCTGTAGGTATAGATATTCGTATTACGCAAAGACCAAAATAGCTTATTAAGTTTCGAATTTTCGATTCAATACGAGCTTATTTAACATTTATAATTGGAAGAAAGAAATAGCATCATGCAACATTCGAGTATTGAATCCAGAAATCATTTCTCAAGTGTTCCAGTCTATACTTACTCCCGAACACCTGAATCGAGCAACCCTGCATATTTGTTTTTAAATAATGGTAGTACAAAAAAAAAAAACATTTTGAAGCCAGTCACTCACTATCATTTCCGTTTGTCATTGTTCCAAATTTGAAATCAGAATACAAAAAAATAAAAACTGTTTAATTGCAATAAGTCGTTTTGCGGTTCTCAGGAGCAAAATTAGCGTGAATTTTTTTAACAAAAAATGGTTTACACAGAGAAAACGTTGATTCAGCAACTTTTGTTAACTCCAAGAGCATCGACGGCCGTCATGCGGTTCGGCATGGAATTAAATAATACCACTGACGTGCTGTGGAATGTTATCCCATGCTTCTAAGATGAAATTTTTCATCTCCTGCAGTTTCTGGAGCTGGTTGGTTAGTTCGAACACGCTTCTTCTGCACATGCCATAAGTGCTCTGTTGGATACAAATTAGGACTTCTTGTACCCAGACTGAAGAAGTACCACAGCTTGCGCGGCTACTTCAGTAGTGCAGTGCAGTATCCATAATTTGAACGTCAGAATGGATAAAAAATAAGGAAAAACAATTTCGATACACTTTATATGCGAAAAAAAAAAAACAAATAACGAAACAATTATTGACTTATTGATGCAAAGCTTGTTGTTTCAACTCCAACCATAGACTTATAAAAATTATACGTCTATGACTAGGTACAACATAAATATTACTTTCCTCTATGGACTACTACTTACTATCTTGCATAGGTACTTCGATTATCTTTTCTTTTCCAAAATCGTGAATTCAAATTTGGAACAAACTGCATAAAAACTTTTTCTCAGACTTATCATTATTTTGATGTTTATGGCCTATAAACACAAAAATGCACGGTGGCTCGCTTTAGGAGTCCGGGAGTGTATAAGCATAGGCACCTGAAAGTTCATCACCTCTCCGATTTAGTTTGTTTATAATTTGTAATGTATTTGAGTGGACATGTAGGATAACATCACCCATCTTCCCCAAAGGGTTAGGCGGAGGTCTACTAATATATCTATACTCGTAGCATACTCACATTTCGCCAGATATGTTTAAGTCCTATGTAATAGGGGGCGTGCCTATTGTCATCAACCGGTCACAAAACCAGACTTGATGTTGAGTGGAGTCAAATATTTTTTGAGGCAATGAGTAATGTCTGAATAGGTATGGGAATTTTACAGAATCTCTATCCTACACTATTGCCGGTGCCACTCCCGTCCCTAGGCAAGGTGTTCTTTCGAAACCAACCAAAGGTGTTAGAAAAACTAGATATTACAAACCTGTTGGAGGTCGCGGCGGCGGCGGTGGTGGCGGCTGTATCTTAGCATTGACGTATTGATCACTAGGGAACTCCACGACCTCGTAGTCAGGCTCAGGCCTGGCGAGAGGTGCCCGATGCATCGACGGCGTGGAAGGGCGCAGCGTGGGCGCACGCATGCCCACTGGCGCCGGCGCCCGCCCGATGTGCGCGAGGTGCGCCGGCGGTGCCAACGTCACGCTGCGCGGATCGCGACCGCGACCCTTCAGCATCTCTGTAAATGCACGGTATAGTTGTACCTTATCGACGGTAGGTTTAGTAGGTAAGTACACAGCGCAGTGGATGGTGTAAACAAAATAAGAGTAACAGTTTTTATGTTTTACCTTATTGTAGTTTATTTCGTTTCTTCGTATGGAATTGACTAAGTTAATGGAGCGAGATTAGGTTCTCACTGCATTAATGCATTTTAAGCGTTGAGTCAACGCAGTTACTGCTATTGATGAGGTATTTATACGTTGTTTGAGGCTAAAATAGTATTGTAAACGTTCCCAGTGTAACATACCTACCACTTATATAAATTTTCTTGGCTAGCTACACCAAATATTAATTGTTCCAGTGACTGCTTAAACTATTCAATGATTTCTTGCAATATTAAAGTGATATTTAGGAATTAAGTTTTAGATATTATAATACCGATATTATTAACATTTGCAAACGGCAGC
This sequence comes from Xanthia togata, assembly GCA_963853775.1. Classification (NCBI taxonomy): domain Eukaryota; kingdom Metazoa; phylum Arthropoda; class Insecta; order Lepidoptera; family Noctuidae; genus Xanthia; species Xanthia togata. The sequence continues at coordinate 18,693,521 of OY970798.1, read as the reverse complement.
TGTGACCGGGATAGAGCGGGCGTTGCCGCGCCGTCGACGCCTTGCCGACCTATATTCCGCCACTCATATCCTAAAATATCGAAAGTGTGTTCACTCTATGTAAATAACAGTTAGTAAGTGTATGTTTGTGATCATTATCTGCGTATTGTCTTCCTATAAGAGATCACCCGTTCTGATAACATCCGTATTTAGATAACAGCATCTTACCTCACCCGTTGTCTCACTTTAATTTCCAGAAACTGAGTTTGGTGCAACAACACTTTAATTATTCACTAAATTAGGTTCCACAATATTTTTTTTACAATTATGCAACTGCGCACTGTTCCTCATCACTGCACTCGCGGCGGCCGGGCATGCGGCAAGTCGGCGGCGGCTCCGCGCTACGCTTTCCTCGCGGCTCGAGTGGCCGGTGCTGCTAATCGTGCTCCCTATGCGGACGAAATTGACAGCGGGAAGACGCGTGTGCCGCCGCCTCTATTTCTGTCCGCGGCCGCGTTGCCCCGATTCTACTAAAATTACGACGCGCTGCTATTTCCGCACTCATCCCAATGCCCCCTCTAGCCGGAGTCAAATACCTTGCGAAATCGTCTCTCAATATTAAACTTTTAAATATGTTGATTAAAGAAGAAGTCTTTAGGATTGGCCGGTAACTATTATCTATAGTTTAATAATCTAGTGATGTTGGTTGTGTCATAGGTATCTACATAATTATTTGTTCTATTGCAGGGCACCTGCCTTCGCCATATGACCCTGACTTTTGTCAATACTTGCTTGCGTTACAGCTGCGTTTGATAAAATACTGAAAGCTTGTAATGTATTTTGAATAATATATAAATTATTTGGGTCTCCCATAATTTATTGCCTCTATTAGGGATCTACCAGTTTAGATTTGTTATACGGATTTCAATATTAAGTATTTTAAACACGATCAATTATAATGCACTATATCACGAATTGCGGAATGTTTTTGACCGTTTAGCGTTAATATTGAAGATTGGGCAATGATTGAACAATATATTGAGAGAGTTAAATTTTTATTGCACCATATTTTAACTGCACCGAGTAGGATAAGTATGCGCAGGTCTTGCTCACGAGCATAAGGGCAGTTAATGTTATTGCGTGAAAATAATTGATATTTTGAGTGCAAGGGATCACCCCTTGCACTCAAAATATCAATCATATTGTGTCATATAAATATTGCGCTAGCTTATTGTAGGTGTAGGGGCCGCCTAAGTCTTAATTGGCAAGAAACATTGTCTTTATACTAATGAGTGTTCTGGCACGGTGGCATTACTTAAGCTACGGTTTCCTAGAAGAGCAGTGACCGCACTTAACGGCCGCTGTGTCGGTTGTCATGAAAATGATGACAGCGGCAAAGATTTAAATCGTTAGATTCGCCCTACCGGGTCAAAAGATAGTTACTTTGCTTTTTGTTTCATTTTGATACCTCTGACACACAATGACGCAGTGACTACACTTGTTTGTCATAGAAACGCTATTTAATAATGTGTGAGCTCACTCTTCTCAGTATGGTCACTTTTTCTTGTGTTGTACGGTGAAGGCAAATCTAGCGATTTAAATCTTTGGGGCGGGGTTTGCTATACGGTGTCAACAACGCTCTCTAGGAAACCACACCAACTTACTTTCACAATTAACGTTCCAGAATGAGCGTTACACGCTCTTCTAGGAAATCGTAGCTTTAGAGTAAAGACTTTAGGTAATGCAACAGTGCATAAAAAACAATTTAAAGGCTAAAGAGTCTTTAAATTGTTTTTTAAAAGTAATTGATTTACTTACTTCGATATTCACAACATAGGGCCCTAAAAAGCTCAAGGTATATCTCACAGCTATAACCTAAACCTGTATCGTAGTCACTGAAGTCCAAACATCAATATTATCTAAAATTCCCTTATCTGCCCTTATCTCATGTTACTTGGGGTCGGCGCAACACGTTTTCTTCTTCCATTCTCCCCTGTCAACCGTCACGCAATCATCTACACCTTTTACCTTCATATCACTCCTCACACAATCCATCCATCGTTTCTTTGGTCTTCCTCGCCCTCTCCATCCCTCAAAATTTATATTCATCACATGCCCATACCAAGACAGTCGATTCCCTTTCAACTTTTCTGTAAGTGGCGCAACTTTCAGACTTCCTCTAATATACTCATTCCTTATTTTATCCATTCTTGTCACACCACACATCCACCTCAAAATTCTTATAATATATAGGTGTCATAATATAATATAGGTCAAATAAAAAAAAAAAAAATAGTAAACCATCTGTATCATCGTAAGACATTATATTCTCCAAACTCTTCTATTTAGATTTTTGCAATGTAGTTTATATACCTATGATAGTTTACTAAAAATTCAACCACAGAGCATTCAACAGACAGACAGCTGCAGCTGCCTGTTAGCAGCGACGACGGTGCGTCATCTGTATAAGCTTTGCCTGTCCCTACCCATTGTTATAATTACACAAGCCACTAAATAGCGAAATTCTTGACAATTTCTATATAATTTTGGAATTGCTCTAAATTGCTCAATTTACAGCAATTCCAAGAGCACCGTAAGATGCTCTTGGAATTGCACTAAACTCGTGGCATATGAATTACGATGTTGATGTTGGGGTGCGCGCATGATAAGTCTGCGCGCGACTGGTGGCGCTGGCCTGCTTAATTCTATACTGTAATATATGTTGAATATTAAATCTATATTAATAATTAATCTTTTGAATAATTCTATACTTAATTTGATCTTACATAAACGACAAGACGGCGGCATACGATTAGTACCGATTTCAGCCACGCGCAGATACACACATCAACACGGTCTAGGGATATTTTTAAAAAAAGCGAATTACTATCAATGTGTTAATTATTTATATGACATGTATATATTTAAAAGATACGTTATTTAATATTCTACCATTTTTTAACAATGGTTAAGGTACTTAGATTAAAATTTCAGGATTTTATGGAAAACAAATGAAGCATAGACGGAAACCGTATATGAATTAACTTTTAATTTGTGAGTAAAAACTGAAAAAAATAGAAAAATCATTTAATTTGTGTTTATAAACTTGAATTTAGTAGTCTGAGAAAGCGCCCATGATGTTCATAACACATCGGCAACGATTCGGCATGCTCAGAACAAGGTTGTCAATGTCTTGCTGCGGAATATTGTCCCATGTCCTTCTGAGGTGCGCAAAAAGTTGATCTTCTGTAGCCAGATTTTCAGGAACTTCCTTCAGAGCTCTTCTTTGCAGCATATCCCACGCATGCTCAATGGGATTTAGATCTGGCGATTGAGCAGGCCAGTCTAAGGCCTGTTGTTGGTTACATTATGCGTATGTAACCAAGCTGCTACCGTTCTCGCCGTGTGTGCCCGGGCATTGTCGTGCATAAGCAGGAAATCTTGCCCCATTTGTGTTCTGTGGGGCAAGATTACGGGCCCCAGCACCTGTTAGACGTATCGTTCTGCCGTCATATTGCCCCGCACCCAAACGAGATCCGTCCGTCCTCCAAGACGAATTCCTGCCCAAACCATAATTGTTCCTCTTTGGTATGGGTGAACTTCCTGAGGGTTCTGGAGACGGCTCCATCGTCCAGGAACTCGCCAAACACGCGTCCTTCGTGAATCTGGATGGAAGCCGAACCTGGATTCATCCGTGAACAGCACATTGGACCATTGCTCACGGCCCCAGTCCACGTGGTTCCGAACCCATTCTAATCGTCGTCCACGATTGCCTCTCCGTAAAGGTGGGACCCGGAGTGATCTACGAGAGCGTAGATTGCTTTCATGCAGTCGCCTTCTTACAGTTTGGTCACTCACAAGCACTTGGTGTTCCACTCGCAGCCTTTGGACCAATTGAGTCGCCGTTGCATTTGGTTGAGCTCGCGCAGTAATTTGCAAAAATCGGTCTTGTCTGGGGGTAGTGATGCGACTTGGCCCCCGGTGCCTCTCCGCTACTTCACCTGTGGCACGATAGCGTGTCCACAATCTTGAAATTACATTTTGATGGGTCCCTATGGCCTCAGCAACATTACGCTGAACAGATCCAGCTTCCAGCATTCCCACAGCTCGTAACATCTCCGCCCTCGTCAAATGTCGGCGTTGCATGGCTACAATACCTCAATTTTAACTTTATCTTTCGTTTAAAAATGAAAAAAAACTGTAACTAAACGTAATTCGTATTGTTTTCTAAATTTCGCACAAATGAAAATTCCCTCTCCTATACATCAAGACATTTTTATGCCACCGAAACAAAAATTGTTAATTTTTTTCTAGAGAGTTTCAGTTTTCAACAAGGTTTTAAGTTTGTATTGAACCTATTGATCCACCCTCTGTTGTTTGAGTGTTCGAACTTATGTATTTCAAATAATATCAGAAACCACCGTTTCTATGTAAACTTGATGTAAATAATGTTGTGTCATTTCAATGTGTAGTTTGAATATTGCAGTATGGAAATATTGCATAATTTCAGACAAAATGGTTATTTTACTTCGGAATTGTACCACTTACTTGCTAAAAAGAAGTTGGTTCATGCTTCAACTGAGGTACCTTATCATAATCTATCTAGGAAGTAGCTAGACAGTGCCAACTTGTAAAATGCAAACTTCGATTAGATTTTGATTCGAGCCCAATAAGACACCGGACTGCTACTGAGAAATTCCTGATGGAAAACCCCAATAACATTTGCCCCACTGAGAATCAAACTCAGAAACTCCTGCTCAGTAGTAGCGCACTTATTGCAAGAAGCTACAAATCCTGTATTATTTCTCTAGATCATTGTCTTCCTTGACAGATTACTCCGTCGGAATATGAGAGAGAAATGAAAATGTCTACGCAGCAGCGACTGCAGAATCTGAATAATATAGTAATAGACAACATTATAAGCATTGCCGGCAAGAAACCAAACAAGATTGTGTTATCTTTCACGCCCAAGCTCCTTGTGTTTCAAAACTTTAAGCCAAATGATAAAATTGTCGCTAAATTTTCCGTTAAAAACATAAGCAAGGTTACAAACTTGTTATTTTTGTGCTATTTTAGTTTAGTTTCAATTCTATTCTGTTTGGTAAATATTTTTTTCAACAGAGTCCAACATATCTTAACATGGTATACAAAGAGTCTTCGTACTTCTTTGTCAAGCCTTGTGGTGGACAGTTGCTATCCAGATTAGCTCCAGGAATCAGCGTCTCCTTCGCTATTACCTTCGCGCCTGTTCAGTATGAGGATTATACTCACAGAGTAACGTTTTTTACTGATATTGACCAATACGTTTTACCATTGATTGGTAAGCTTCTGATTTTGGTTTAAGTTTAATAAACTTTATTATTTATCAAATTGACTACTGACTATAAAAATCTTACTATACAATCTAACACTAAATTAAAAACTAACTAACTATAAAATAAAATTGAAAGAAGAGCTCATTGGGCATCAAAAAATTTGTCTGCATCAGCGGGAAAAGTGCCCAAAAGGCTGGCAGCATTGCCACGTTGGATGGCAATACTGATTCTTTGTCCTAAGAATTGGCCAGCCCTCTGGTCACATGAAGAGTCGACCAACCGCTTGGCGATGTCCCGAAATATACGATGAAAGATTTAATAAATGCTCTTCAACAATGAGTACACTATTACTTTACAATTTTTAAGTTCATATATTGCAAACTGAACTCTAAGCGCCTCATTACTTATACACACACAGGCACAGCATACCTACAAATTTTAATAAAAGTTTTTTTTCAAGCTTTGGGCCCAAGACCAATTTTTGATTTTCCCGATAAAATAGAGATTCCAAAGATTCCTCTGAAAGTCGAAAACCATGTTTTGGTGACAATCCACAACATTGGCCAGGTGCCTGCTGGCTTTACACTCAAGTGTAAATGGTACGTCAACAGATATTCTATTTATCAGTACATTTCTGGATGCAATTAAATACACAAATACTTTTTTTTTTGCAGCCCATTTTCAGTGCAACCAAAGTCAGCTTATTTAAATAAAGGTGAAAATATTGATATCACTGTAGCGTTTAAAACGATGCATTTGGGCGATACGAGTGGTTTATTATATGCAGCGTTTGAAACCGGTAATTAGACCTACTGTCTGCTAAAAATCTTTGCGTTAATTGATAATTTTACTTTAAAGGCAGCTTACATGTGTGATTATTATTGTCAGGAGAAAACTTTACAATAACAATGACAGGAAGTACGCACACTGTCAGCGTAGCATTGGAGAAACAAGTGGTGAGGTTCTTCGACACTTACAACACCATGATGCGTCAGCAAACTTACAAAGTTATCAATAGGTCTGATCATGTACTCACTTACATGTGTATGAAGAACGACTGTGTGTATTACGGTACGTATTAAAACTTTCGACTCCACCCTCTTTTCATAGAACTCATACGCCATGCCACCATACATATTGGAAGCGATCCCTCCGGGAGGGTTGCCGGCATTATGTTTGCGCTAAAGTTAACCATCGCGGACGGTCAACGGCATTTCGTTTAAAACCGTGCTATAAATCACTGTAAAACGAAGTAAAATTGTGTTTACAGGTGGTCTTGTGGCTATATAAAATATAGTTTCCAACCTTTAAGATTTTTTGTGAATTGTAACCACGAACAAAAAATAAATGCTTGGATTTTAAAACCAACGCATATTCTAATAAATTTTGTTAAAATATACATCATATTTTTAGGTGTATGAGGAACAGTGTAAAGTTCACTCATCGACCATAGAAAAGGGAGGATCCTCCGACCAGACGGGTGTTGTGTCTGGCGGGCAACTGCCCGACTTTTGATGTCGGATAGTCTTATGTATGTCGTTCGCGCGGTAAACTCTAATTACGCGATGCATAATTTGTGTGACGTCATGTCTTTGATGTGTAGTTCGTATATGGCGGTGTAACCGCTACATCTTAAATTTTCACGGGTTGTCGGCTTATTATGCTTTATTCCTTAAGAAAAACCTACATTTAAAGTGAGCCGTCAGTAAGGGCTCCCGGCATCTCATATGGGACTACGTGAACCCTCCAGAAGGGCTCCCGGCACTGAACGTGTTAAGTATTTGAAGTACAAAGTGCTTCATTAGTGTTGTTAATTTACCAGACTAGTTTTCGATTGGGTATTTTTAATGGGCCTGACTTTACTTGCAGATTTTGAAGAGAAACTGAAATTAGCGACTATATTTTACAATATGAAAGATAGTGAATCTGCGAAGTGTATGAAGTTGGTGCAGTACGATGTGTTGAGCAGCGAGGAGCACGAACGAGTCTACACTCGGATCTTCTATGATGAGATCCAGGCGCTGGTGGCGGACGAATCTTTACATTACCAAAATACACACTTCACAATAGAACCAATTGTAAGATAATTTAATTGAAGATACAAAAAATATGATTGAATCGGTTTAAATACTTAAATAAAATGTTATTCTCCAGAAAGGAAAACTATGGCCTAATAAAGAGACAGAATTGACAATAACGTTTTGTCCGAAACAAATAGGAGAATTTCACACCACTGCTTACCTTGACATCGATGGGTTTGTGAACCGCGTGCCACTGGAGCTGGTGGGCCTCTCCCTGCCACCGTCCATCTGCCTCAACGTCGAGACGCTGGACATGGATAGAGTTTACATCAACAAGCCTTATTATTACGAAATCGTTGCTATCAATAAAGGTATTTGTAGAACATACGTTCAAAGTTTATAATTTATGAAAAATAAACATATATTTTTTATTTATTTTAGGTCACATCAACGGGGTCATAGTATATAAAGACTTACCACCATTGTTTGGTAGCATAATATCATGTAATCCAGAAATGCGCTGCTTAAAACCTGGAGATAAAGAAATTTTCGTAATATCATTCTGTAATTCCAATCAGGGACCGTATTTTGAAGAAATAAACTTTACCATTCGCGACACAGATGTGGTGTTAAAGCTTTATTTGAAGTAAGTTTACTTACGTTTACTAAACTTTGTGTATTTCTGTGATTATATGAATAAAAAAAAAACCTTTTGTTATTTTCAGAGGCGAAGTAATATATCCATCACTTACATTTAGCATTCCGTGTTTAGATTTTGGAATGCTTAGTTTAGGTAAGATGCGTGATCGTGAAATAATGAGGTAATACAATAGCGTACGAATAACAGCGCTTGCTACGTTAGAAGATTACAAAACAACATGACATTTCAGGGAACTAATAAATTGATACTTTCGTAGCTGGTGGTTAACAATCGCAAGAGATTTCGTCGAATGCCACTACGTTCGTAGAGGGATGTAGCCCTTGCTACGAAAGTAACAATTTCATTGTAGCAAGGTCTACAGCTTCTACGGGACCGCGCTACGATCGTAGCAAATGTAGCGAAATTTAATATTTTTTTGTATCGTATATGACTACGATCGTAGCAGGGTCTACTGTTCCCTACGAACATCGCTACGTTCATAGACAAACATACGAAGTAGTTTAAGTTTTTTTGTAGCAAGGTCTACATGTTCTGAGGGCGCCCGCTACGTACGTAGCGGAATGCGTTACTATCGTAGCAAGGTCTACAATTACTACAAAAGTGCGCTATGATCGTAGCCAGAACTAATCATTTTTATAACTGCAAGATGTAACGATTGTAGCAGGTACAATACGAACATTGAATCGCTATGTTTGTAAATTTAATAGAAGGACGTAGATTCTCATAGAAGTTTACAAATTTGACGGCGTTGCGCTACGTGCTACGATCGTAGCATACCAAGATTTACAATTACTTTCTTTGCGCGTGTTTAGACTTTAAGAACATAAAAATATCATTATGTTATTATTACGGACATATTGAGCAGTTTTTGTAATGTAATGACGAATCCATTATCTCTCAACTAGCTTTTTCTTCTATCGTATCGACTAGAGTGGTATAAAACTACTAAATAAATTTAAATATGTGCTGGAATAGGTGTTCCTAAAACTATGGCGTTGGATGTTATCAATGAATCAGTAGTGCATGTCAGCGGATCTCTAAAAATCTCGTCGGATGGCCCTGAAGTCAGCAGCATAACACTCACCGACTATGCAGTCACTGATTATCCTAAACCGGAACTACCTCAATGGCCAAGAGAGTTCAATATTCAGCCTTGTAAACTTGACATAGACCCCGAGTCGAGGATAGCAATCATGGTAATTCAACATTCAATTACTTGAGGTTGTAAACACTTATATTCACTAGCAACAACAAAGCAACGTTTTGAACAAAAATTTGAATACCAAGTACATTACACTTACAGTGACAGGAACTATTAGAATATCGTCCACATATACTAGGTGGGAAAAATATGTATTATTGAAGCTAACTCAAAAACCCCTCATCAGATCTTGACCAAATTTATATAGGACCACTTCTGAAGTATGCCCTACCAAAAAAAAAAAAGAATCATCAAAATCGATTCATAAACGACGAAAGTTGTCCGCGAACACACATAAAAAAAAAAACGGTCGAATTGAGAAACCTTTTTTGAAGTCGGTTAAAAAGCTGTTATAACACCGCAAAACACCGTACCGTTTACTATAGTGTCACAATTTTATCTGACCCGGTGGCTGAACGTAGAACTAACGAAACCATAATTAAAGTGATAAGGTATTTAATGTTTTGTTTATTGATAGCGCCGCTGCCGTCACCGTTCCAGGTGGGGTAGTGCGTCTGTCGTGCAATTAATAATTGCGATACATTTTCTCCCATGTTCGCTTGTTTACCATGAATACGGAACATGAAAATGTTGCCAGCAACACTGCCACATTCCATTTGGCCAACAACATTGTTTCCTTCAACACATGTTGCTGAAACAATGTTGCACAACTTGTTTTCCGCTGTTTAGGTTTTTTTTTTGCATCTTTGGTTTTAAACATATTACACCAAACTTGACCTCCTTCTGTTTTTACATCACAGGTCACTTTAACGGCGAACTTAATTAGAGCCAATCAAACCTCACTTGAACTGGAACTGGAGAAGTCGGACAGTCCTCCGATCGTAGTCCCGGTGATGTACAACGCCATGGTTCCCAAGATAACGCCGGCACCGGATATCAAAATGCGAGCCTGTTTCTTAGACTTCTGTTATTATAGTGAAATAGTTATTACCTCGAACGCTTTTCGGGGTTATTTCACATTGGAAGAATCAATGGTAAGCAAGAAAGTAGACGAACGCTTTTACTCGGTGACCTATTTTTGAACCAATTTTATGGGACTTCCGAGTTGAATGCCAAATACAAATTATGTTCTATTCGCACCGACAGTCTTCTTCTCCCTAGTTAAGGTTTTGTTTTATCATAATTTAGGGCCTAATTTACCATCTTCTTCGGCATCGGCTCTAACTCGGAGACCTTTTTAATATAATCTATCACTAACTTTAATTTACTTCATTAATTGATATCTTCAACGTCATAGAAAAACATTATCTGATCAATCGTTCAATTGATAGTCTTAGGTCTGTCATAGTACCTACGTGATATTGGCAAAATTCTGGCGTCTGTTCGACAAAAGTCATTAATGAATAGTTAAAATTTGAAATTGACCATCTTGTTGCCATGGTGATTGAAATTGGTCACACATTGCGTAGCGTAAAGTAGCTAGCTACTTTACTATACCCGAATCGCTATAGCACAGCAATTGCGGTCATTGCCCTTTCCCTAATATCTCTCAGCAGGAACCCAAACAATAAACTATGTTTCGTTTTTCGTTATTGGAACATAATGATCGCGATAGATATTATTCAGAAAATTAACGGACTTTTTTTGAGTTTATGAAATAAAAAATGCTTGAAAATGTATCACTACTCTCACGCTAAAGCGAGTCGCGTATAGTTAATTTATCTATGCGCTCATTTTCTGATTGTAATGTATAAATACTGTCGTTTGCCTCTAAGCTCAAATGTTTTCGAATAGATTTTTTTTAACCCTGTACGTTCGAGTGTACTGTGGAACCCTCATAGAACGTAATATTCTTGAATACTTGTTTCAGTTACGACTCTGAGTACCTACACTATAATATCTAAGACACATTAATAATATAAAAGATTTTTTTTTTTAAACTTCCAGCCTAAATAGTGGGCTAGAAGTATTCATTATCAATTTATTTTTAGGAAGAATCCACTTTAGAAGTCAGTGTTGGGGTAAAAGAAGGTTTCATCGAACCGAACACTACGATGTGCTTCCCAGTCAGTATAAAAACAAGCGTACTCGGCGTTCAGGAATATAGCGTGAGGTGTGCAAGTAAATGGTATTCGTAGTGAATAGTTCATGGCTTGTTCTTATTACTTTATTAGCAGTTGTCTGTGAGTATCACTATTTTTATTGTTTAGGATTCCCGTTGTTCTGTTATATGTAGTTATTCAGGTATATGTAGACAGGTTTATAAATCTTGGCATTGTTACAATAGGATGCATTTATTTGGGCTGTCCAAACCAGTTGAGATTTGTCACATCACGGGCTGGGGTGTCCGACCAATCGTGACATGCACTCCCATGGCTCTACATTGGGGTCAAAGCAAATTACTGACGAAATCGGAGAAAGTTCTAACGCTGTTCAATGATTCTCCAGTCAGTGTTAACTTCACCGCGTCACTGGTAAGCCCTTTGTTTACGATGTAATAAAATAATTATAGTCGTCCAGACCGAATTCCGGCCATGTCGGCCAATCTGACCAGAGACTAGCCAACGCGGGGAGATATTATAGTGCACAAGTGTTTGCGCAGACACAGATGCACTCTCTCTTCCCACTCTCATAGTTCGTTGGACGGCAATCCGACACGACGGATAGAGATCAGGCGCAGACACCAACTTAAAACGCAGATATGAGTAGTTAGCTTGCGTGTTCTGTACTGAGCTCACGCAACGCGTCGTACGTCCAGCCAGTAATAGGAATCGCCCATTAAGGAGCGCTGTCCCAAATTAGACACATCATTAATTTATCACACTAATATTATAAAGGCGAAAGTTTGTGAGTGTGTATATTTGTCTCTTCTTCACGCTAAAACTACTGAATGGATTTAGATAAAAATTGGCACACAGATAGTTTATAACCTGGATTAACACATACAATACTTTTTATCCCGATATTCCTACGGGATCGAAACTTATGCGGGTGAAACCGCGGGGTGCAGCTAGTTATACATAAAATAAAAGGTATGTTAATAAAACACATATATTAAGAATAAATAATTAAATTATCTTAAAAATGGTGAATGTTCCAGAAATATACGCTTGATAAATTTTGCGTTATTCTCAGGTTTTTATCCGCGTTAGACATAACTTTATTCGGTTATCGTCGCTTTAACGTGTTTCAATGAAACAATTGAACAACCCGCTCTGTGTCAGAAACAAATTTTTCCAAATTAAGTACAATATAGGATACTGGTCGGTGTTTCTTTGCGAAATCGAATCAGAAATGAGGAGATCCGCAAACGAACTAAAGTCGCTGACATAGCCCAACGGATTAGCAAGCTGAAGTGGCAGTGGGCGGGGCACATAGCGCGCAGAACTGACGGCCGATGGGGCAGAAAGGTTCTGGAATGGAAGCCACGTACCGGTAAGCGCAGCGAAGGACGTCCACCCACAAGGTGGAAAGACGACCTAATAAAGGTCGCAGGAAGCTACTGGATGCAGGTCGCTTCCAACCGGCCAATTTGGAAATCATTGGGGGAGGCCTATGTTCAGCAGTGGACGTCCCATGGCTAAAATGATGATGATGATGATGAGGATACTGGTTGTCGTTTACGATAGTTACAGTAATATGAAAATGTTTTTTTTTTTAATCATCTAGTTGAGCAAAGACGGAAGATGGCAAATTTCACCATCGGAAGGCTACGTCGACCCTGAATCAGAAAAAGATTTAACATTAACTTTGTATTTGATCGACGCCGCCACCTATACTAATAAAGTGGTGTTACATTTAGAGAAAGTAAAGGATATCGTAAGTAAAAACTCTTCCTATTAATGGAACTTTACGTATTTAATGTATCCGTACACCTCAGATTGACTGACAGTACAGTCACGAGCATAAATATGCTATGGATAACTGCAATAATATCTGATTTCATGATTCATGTGTGTTGCGACGCAGCCCGGCCACAGTCGATTTCGTAATTTATAGACGTATCAATTAAATGTTCTTAAATTGTTCTTGCAGTACCAATTAATAGATTAAATGTACCACAAATATATATTGTTAAAAAAGCACTTGTTTGTGGCCAGGCAGTACCGTGTATACGTTGCAGCCCGGACACGTGTATATTTTCTGGTAGGATGCTCAGAATGTTTTAAAATATAAACCAAATAAATGTTCCTTTTGCGTTCTTTATTTTTTTCAATGCTATATACCAAGAGAAACGCTTACATAAACAAAAAAATATTTCAAATAAGAATTTGCACTAAGCGCCTGTAGGACTAAGCATTCAATTTTTTTTTACTAAGTAATATCTTTAAAAATCTTTCTTATTGAAAGTGGTTTATGCTCCTTAATAAAGTAATTTAGCTGTTCTTCATACTTTATAAATTCGATTTTCTGTTCTTCTAGAGACACAGATAAAACTTTTCTACGTTTTTTTCTGTTTCATGTTCATTTTTTGTAACTTTAATTAAACTTCAAAATTCAAAAGTCATTTATTCAAACTAGGCTGAGAATCAGCACTTTTCGAACGTCAAAATTACATAAGACAGTCCCCCAAAACGCCCACCCTTCACCACTTCCTAGTGCTTTTGCTGGGAAGAAGAAGTGGCGCAACAAACTCCCCAGCAGCACAGCTGTCTGTTCAGTTAGAAAAAAAATAAAAAATGATTCTATACAACAGTATGCAAGACAATTTACAATATGCAAAAAATAATTTAAATTATAAATTAAATAGCTATAATTAATAGCCATATGACAGCTAGCACACGCCAATATACCAACCAAAAGCATCGAGAACTATACTCAAGCAGAAATAAAAATAACTAAAAGTAAACAATATCTAAAAAAAAAAAAAAAAACCTCCAGGCATAAAGGGCGTGCCCGCTTACTTATAGCTGTAACTAGAAGTTACAATTGATAAACTAGGACCATCGAGGTAAAATAAATAATTGTCGAGGTCGCTAGCTAACCACATATTGCAATACAACTCATTAAAAAAAAAATAGTAATGAGTAGATTATGTCAGCACTAAATTAAAATAAAATTAAAATAAATTGACTTATAAAGTAAAATTATAAACAATTATATAAACTCATATAACCTGTCAGTAGGTAAACTAATTCTGGAGAAAGAACATTTAAACATTGTCTTGAGTTAATCACAGCGACCATCTATTCTTATCATTTAAGTAGTCGTTGATAGAATAGCCTTTGAACAAAGGTTGGACTTTAATTTAGTTTTAAACGCATTATAAGGCAAATCTAGCAAAGAAGAGGGTAGCTTGTTATAAAAGGTTATACCAAGCGCAACAAATGAGTTATGAACCTTATGAAGCCGGTGAAAGGGAGCACGTAGTTTATCCTTACTTCTTGTGTTAACATTGTGAATATCACTGTTTTTAGTGTATAAGTGTATATTTTGCCTAATATATAAGATGTTGTCGAAGATGAATTGTGATGCCACGAAATCGACTGTGGCCGGGCTGCGTCGCAACACACATGATTTATCGATTAATATATGACGGCAAATACATGTGATCATTTGTGGAAGGCATCACAAGTGTCAACACAAACATACAATTCATACAAATAATCTTCTTAGGCTGGTTTACGTCTCTTTGGCCCAATCGATCCTCACGTGCTGTTTGACATGCTGGGGTGAGAGAGAGCTCAGCGATCTCTCCTTATGGTTGTTGATTCCGTAGTCAAAACCTCTACATATCTTCTGACGTTCTGTCTGTAAGAAAGCTTTATATCCTCCAACTCATTCTTAGAAAACACAAATCCCTACCGTATGTTCCCTCAAAGGCCAATAGACGAAGGAAACACGTAGCCGCTCCAACACAGTAAGATCAGCTCTTACTAAAAGACAGTATGTACGGCAATCATCCCACCTATACAACCTGATTGACAAAGAATTAAGCATATACTCTCTGAAATTGCATGACTGTAAAATAGTGTACTCGTATTAAATTGGCTTAAAACTAAAAGCTATGATGAAGTCGAGTCCTATCAACAATTTAATAGAATATACTCTATAATGTGCACCATAAAAATTGCAGATATAAGCGTCGGAATTTTACTTAGGGCTAACACAATGGGTGAATTTATCACTAAAGTCGATCATTATTCATACAGACTAACCTTTATTCAGTTCCTGTCTGTAATCATTCCGCGGTGTTTACGGTTAATGGAAGGGGCTGTGACTTCTTCCGATCCAAAGACACTATCGTAAGGTTAACCACAATACCTAAATTAATCAAATTACACTCATTACTGTACATCTTCACTCATCCTCATACACTCACACACACATAAACACACACATCACTACATACTTTACACTAGACGTCACTCAAGCGCGCCTCTTTTTTTTCCTTTTTGTTTATTGTTTAAATCTACTTGCATGTTCTTTTGTAAATACATGTTTCTCAATTCTACATGTTTTGGATAACGATAAGTGGAAGAGCGGAGTCTCCTAACAAAAGCATTTCCTTGCTTAAAAGGAGTATTGCAATCTCGTCAATGACAACTAAACGGTAGTTAAGCGGTTGACTGCTGCGCTGCGTGTCTCGGGTTCGATTCCCGCACGGAACAAAGTTTTGTATGACCTACAAGTAGTTGTTCCGGGTCTGGCTGTTTGTGTATGTTGATTAAATGTTTGTAAACGCACCCACGATACAGGAGAAATTCCTAGTGTGGGGCAACGTTTAAAAAAAAAACATTCATAAAAATATATTTATATTGTAACAATTTTTTAATTGGTCCTAGTACGTATTTATGTCGGGTACATTGAGTGCCCTTTGTAAGACGACTAAAATGTCATGGTGTATATCATTTTTTTAATGAATGTTTTGTAGTCATTGCATACATGAAATGGGCTGCTTTAGACGACTAAAATGTTACTTTGTATTTTAGCGTTGCGTGTCTCGCCAGATAGTTTTGGTGATCCTTCGATATCATATATATATTTGTAGTGCCACTTGTCCACAAATGATCACATATATTTGCCGTCATATATTAATGGATGCATCATGAAATCAGATATTATTGCTGAGTTGTCAATAGTAATCAGATATTATTTATGCTCGTAACTGTACCTACATATTTTAGAATCCAGTTTGCCAACTTGCATAGTCGAACACATCATAATAACGCTTATGATTATGAAACTGTCGCATGTAACTACTAATAAAGATTTGTTTTGACAATCTAGTTAGTGCCTCTATCTGCAACTGGTTTTGGCACGAGCATAGTGGTCAGTGAGCTGCGGGACCAAATAGTTCTCGGACGACATTTTACTAAAATACCTCTGGAATCCAAAGTTATTGTGGAAAACTGTGGGACACGGTTGCATTCGCTAGAGTGGAGTGAATATTACAAACCACCTAAAACTAAACAAGCAACAACGTATGTATCATTGAGTAAGGTCAATTCTAAATGAAACAATAAAAATCGAGCGGTGTCGTGGGACACCCGGTTGGAACGAAGTTTCTTTCGCTTTTGCACACTTGGCGAATGAGTGCTAGACCGAAAAAAGTGTAACATTTAGAATTTTAGACCGTCACACACGCCACTTTTGTTACGCAACAAAATACTCGCGATGGTCAAAATGTTGCACTTTTTCGGTCTACCTCTCATTCGCCAACTGTGCAGAGTAGTTTATCAGACGAGTGAGTGAGGAGTGGTATAACTTGCGATAAGGAACTTAGTTCCAATAATACATTATTTCTCCGCTTTCAGAGGATTCTTCAATTTGGATCCACGGTCATTTAAAATTTCTGCAGGGGAAAAATGTGAATTAACGGTGACAGGATGTTCTTATAAAGTGACGACTATAAAGGAAATGTGGTATTTAATTGGTAGTGTCGAAGGCATTAATAAAAAAGAGCTGTTATTGGAGTGCCCGATCATAGCGGAGTTCGTCGATCCGAAAATAGAAGTCTCTTGTTCAGTTGTAGAATTACAATATGACTACGGGCCGTACAGTGAATTCTATAAGTTAACAGGTGTGAAACTTTATATAAAAAACTATTAGTTAGTGAAATCGGTTACTCAATATCCCATCGCGGTCACGCATATCTAACCACTTTGAAAATAAAATCCCGTGCACACGATGACCACATCAGTTAAAACGCCCCTTTATTTTGTAGGTAAGCGTAGGTAAGCGGCGGCGGCCGAGCGCTGCAAGCAGGAATAAGTCCTTACGGTGTTCAAATATGCGTATCCGCGATAGTACCAAAATTTTTATGTGTATCAAACGAGGTTTTTCAACACACTTGCCAATTTGAATTTTATTCAGTGTTTCATACACGGAATAAAATTTAATGAACACAATATTTCGTAACAAATATTTGGGAAAATAGCTCGCGGATTTTTGTTCGTGCGCGCTTGTGACTTTACCCAACACCAACCACCGGCATCAACTAGAAGTCGCCAAACAGCCCACTATCTTCTAATAGGTACTATGCGACAAAACTTTGTCAACTTATTCCTAACACTTTTGCGAAGGTAATAAGCATAATATATATATATATATATACTAAACGCTAGCTAAACGTATTTAAACTGAATATTTCTATTTATAGAACACTATTAAATGTAAATGGTTGACAACAATAAATTGTATGATGTTTATTTATCATATTTATTTATTCAAACAGTTTATGATTATATATACAAACAGGCATTAAAAGGAATGAAGGCTTTTTTCCTTCTATTTTCTTAGTCTCTTTTTGACATTAATCAAAAACGCACATTATTGACGGATAAAAGCAGTGCAATAAGATAAGAGTCACTTTTCCAGCAAGTGTGTTGAAAGAGTATTTTTTCAAACATGCTTGGAAATTCGAGCATTAAAAAAAAAAAAAAAAAAAAAAACAACCTTCGAGATAATGTACTGGTCGAATACATGCGAGCGCCCAGCCGGTAATGTTTGTGTGAAAATCAATATCTGTCGTGTTAAGGGTAAACTAGTCGACGGCTCGAACCCGTTGGAAGGCGTGACTGATATGCATGCTAATTAGTCTAATTATTAATTTATGTAGTTTTATATATTTAGTGAAATAGACGATGATTTATAACGAAAACGAGCGCGTAAAATTTCATGAAGAGAATATAATAGAAAGCATTCATTCGACACAATACAATACAACAGCAACAAACACATAAAAAGGAGACTTTTGGGCGTATAGATATTATGGAAAACTACTCAAAATAAAATTATTTGAACTATTGAAAACATTATCTATCCCTGTACGGTTTCTATTTTGGCATTTTTTTTACTACATTTGTTATTTATTTACGCTCAAAGATGAGTTAAAATTACTGTTGAAATATGGAAGTTTCGACGCTCATAACTTCCAAACCAACATTTTTTTTCCAGTTTTGCTTCCATACAGGGCTAGATCTTGAAAAGACAAAATGATTTTTAGTTTTGAACGTACACCGTCAAACAGCATACTTCATTTCGTAATATATACGAACATACTGCGTTTGTGTGGAATAATGACCGACTAGCGTACCCTTAAGCGGCCGAATAAATTACTATGAATACTCATATCTGCCGTGTTATTTAAAATGGCACGATTTTTTTTTACCTCAACACATGACAACCAAGGAGTTAACTTATATCAAAGATTTTATTTGAATTTCTATAAATAAATAAAATAAATAATTATTTGTTTCCTTCATTGTGCGTGGTCCGACACGCACTCGGTCGGTTTTTAGGCCGTAGCTAAATGGCAAAAAACGGAACCCTTATGGATTCGTCATGTCTGTCTGTCTGTCTGTCCGTCCGTATGTCACAGTCACTTTTTTCCGAAACTATAAGAACTATACTGTTGAAACTTGGCAAATAGATGTATTCTGTGAACCGCATTAAGATTTTCACACAAAAATAGAAAAAAAAACAATAAATCTTGGGGGCTCCCCATAATTAGAACTGAAACTCAAAAACAAATTCATCAAACCCATACGTGTGGGGTATCTATGGATAGGTCAAAAATGATATTGAAGTTTCTTATATCATTTTTTTCTAAACTGAATAGTTTGCGCGAGAGACACTTCCAAAGTGGTAAAATGTGTTCCCCTTTAACTTCTAAAATAATAGAATGATAAAACAAAAAAAAATATATGATGTATATTACCTACCATGTAAACTTCCACCGAAAATTGGTTTGAACGAGATCTAGTAAGTAGTTTTTTTTTAATAGGTCATAAATTAATCTAATAATAATTTACCTTTCATTCAATCAAATCAAATATAAAAATAAAATTAAAAACATTTAATTTCATAAACATAATAAGGTTATTAGGTTAAGGTTTCTATGGGTCTATGCCACCCGAAATAAAGTTATAAATAAAATAAAAAATAACCCTTATGCATAAAGCGTGAACCATTATTTTCTGTTATTATAATCTGTAATAGGTGCCTAAGTAAATAATAATTACTTTTATATTATGTTACTTGCTGCTACGGAAGCCTTCATGGGCGAGTCGGGCGCAGGAGCTTGCACGACGAAGCAAGCTCCTGCGCCCGACTCGCCCAAACGGTCGGAGCGATCGCTCACCGCTCTTTCCTCGTGCTATGTGAGTATGTGAGTGTGCGATATTTTATTGTAATTTCTGTTATTAAAACTACGACGGCTTTTGTGTTATGGACTCTGAATATTGATAACGTACCTGTGCAACGATTCGGCTTTTGTTTTATGGACTCAGATTGCTAACCTGTTTTTGGCCTATGGTGTAATAATTAGAAATGCAACAACCGTATTCGAAGATCTACTGTTTTCACTGTGCTGGAAGTCAAACATCAGTCAGGTATATGTAAACAAACAGCCTTACAATATTATTATATGGATATTCGTAAACTCGGAGCACTAGGTATATTTTATCATCATAATCCCTCCGACCTATTTTTTTTTGGGTGAGTAAAGATCTAATAACTTCTGCCGCTCTGGGCGGAGCGGGAGGGCGTGTCAGACTCTTACTGACTAAAACCTACCCGTGTTCCTGCAGTTGCCTGAACGTTGCCAGCGGCCACGGTATCCCTTTCAGACTTTCCCGCGACTCCGGCAGGCATCGGTCCTAGCGGACCCCGTCTGTTGTGCTGACATCTCTTTGAGGCGTGCGTGGAACACAACGCGCCGTCGACCTCGGGCCTGGTCCTTATCGGACAGCGAGCTACCCATTCACCGTCCGCAAGCCCGCGCCTACGGTGTACTCCCTCCGACTTGACATGTGTAATTGGTGAGAAGTGCGTAACGTACGGGAGGGGTGTACAGAATATTTAAATGTCCAGTAACAATTAGGGGCTATCTATTTTGTGGTAATTTAACACTAACCTTGCACCTCGGAGTCAAAAATTGCCTACTACAAAGCTAATAAAAAAAACATAGAAACTCCTAACTCTTATATCTCATTTCGGACCGAGCTTAGAGATATGCATGTCAAATAAGTCTCGTTTGTTAAACTATTCTGTACTCAAAAACCGGATTAAGTTCATGGCTGCGAGAAAAATAAAAGACGCCAATTTTAGGTATTGGCTTTTAAATAAAATCTGATAAGTTACTTTTAAGTAGTAAGTATATTTGCTATAAAATTCATTAAATTATTATTTAAACTGAATGTCACATTGACGTATTTTCTCCTTTTTAATCACGAAGGACAGGACAAGAAGCCTTGATATACAGGATGACTTGTAATTTGACGTATTTTTGAAAAATGTCTCAATTAGATTCTATAGTGCTAATGAACAACTAAAAAATTCACAAAAAATTTATTCAATCGTTAAGTGCCATAAAAATGCATTAAAATTTTGCATTTTCAAATTTCGCGCGTAATTTGACGAAAACGCTGGACGCAGTGGACGCCATATTGCTCTGTGGTCATGACCAGTGGCGGCTGTGCCTTAGGTGCGCTCGTGCTCCGCACTACCATTTTAAACCTTCTAATATACAGGTACCTTCTACCCATACCATACCATCTATACAGTATAAACCTAAGGTATAAACTTTCAAAACAATGATCTTTAACTATCCATAATACTACCTACAGTGGGACCGCCGGAGCCCCAAAGTGCCGGAGCCGCGACCCATGCCTGCTGCATGTTGTGTATGCTTGCTTGCATGTTTGTGTGAACTTTCTGCGATATGATGGTTTAATAATTATAATTTATGCCTAAAGATGATTCTGACTTACAAAATTATGAGTTTTGAATGATAATAAATGAGTGTATGCCAAACGATTTTCTGCGAAATGCAAAATAATATTATGACATTAAAAGTTGTGCTATAAAGGGTAGACCCGTTTTTTATTATGCGGTACTTTCTATGGACCCCTAGTCGCTCTAATGTTTCCTATATATAGTGATGTTCCAAGGAGTCGAACGCTTTGTTGAAATCTACGAAACCCAGATAGTATACTTTATTGTTTTCTTTGTATTTCTGAAGTAACTATCGTAGGACGTGAGTATGGCTTCGGCTGATTTTCATCAAGAGTGTTAGTTAGTCTAAATAGTAATATTTTTGAGCAGATCTTATACATATTAGACATTAAGCTTATCAGCCTATAATTGCGAATTTCCCTTTTGTCCCTCTTTTTGTGCAACAAAACTATCGTTAATTTCGTCCAATCTTCTGGAATATTTTCTGTTTTTATTTTTTCGTTAAATAAATTGGTTGGTTCGGGTAAATTTCTGGCATTGATATCCTAAGAAGTTCATTGGTGATTTGATCGGGACCGGGTGCTTTTCTTCTGCGTAATAATAGCTTTTTCTGTTTCTTCTTCTAGAAGGTACACGATCACAGTCGTATTGAGTTTATCATTTTTGATTTTATACAGGCCCTTATAATATTCAATAAATGATTAATGATGATGATTCAATAGATTTGCAATATTTTAATATTACAAATCTTTTGCTAGTGCTTTTTCGTCGTTTATCCTTCATAATAGGTATCAAATTTTACTTTGATTCTATCTCTTTAAACGCTTTATATAATCCGCCTGTTTTCTTAATATGATATTGGAAAGTGTTTGCCCTTTTTTGCTTCGTGTCTTTAATTTTGGTTCGTTAATCTTTTTACTTTATTCTGCAATCTCGTTTCTCTTTAATTTTCATGCCTTGTAAAAGTATTTTTCTTTCTTTAAGTAGTTGAGTTGTTTCGGTGGATAGTATTGCTTTATTATTTGTATCTTTTCTAGCTTCAGCTTTTAGGATATTTACAAAATTGCAATATTTCGCTTGGGTTGATTTATTGTAATCTTTTACCTTTCTACCCAGAATTTATTTTAAGTTAATTTATTTATTTAAGGAAAAACAAACATTAGCACAATAAGAAATAGTCATATTATTTTAAATATTAAATTTTAAAAAAATTTGCTACCCACTACGTTCTCCACGATCTTCCATAACTCCGCATCATTTTTAATGTTCACATAGGATACTGATTTTTATGGCAACCTTCGACGTTTCTTTGTATGTGTCCCTCGTAACGTCGTACGAATCATCTTATGGTCTGAGTTAAAATTTTAATTATGCAGACAGCTCTTTATAAACTCTTGGTTTATGTGTAATAATATAATCGATTTGATTTCTATACAATCCATTTGGGGAAGTCCACGTCCATTTCTTAATCTTTTTGTTTTTGTAAAAACTATTCATGATACTTATTATGAATAGTTTTCTAAACCAAAGTTCACCAATCTTTCTCCGTTTTTGCTTCTGTCGCCATAACCGTGTCTTCCTACAGTATAGTCTTCGCCTCTGTGGCATTCTCCAATTTACCCGTTTAAATCGCCCATTAATATTATATTTTTGTAAGCAATATCAACAGTTCCTTTTAATTTTTGATAGAAGTCTTCTATTTTGTCTTTTGCCTACATCTTCTTTTTATCTGCTTCAGTTCGTGAGTATGCCTGGATAATTGACCAAGTTTCATATCTGCTATTCTGTGCAGGAGTTTAATGTTGAAAATTGCTATTATTTCAGATATTCCTTTCAATTCTACTATTCGGTTAGTATATTTCTGTTTTATCAAAAAACCCACACCATATTGCCCTAGTGTTTCTCCTTTGTAGTGTAATATAATATATTCTTTCCGTGGTCTTCTATTCCTTCACCTAATCTTCTCATTATACCCTTATTCCAATAATATTAAATAGGATATTATTGGAATAAGGGTAAATTGGTTGGTTCGGGTACAATTTCTGGCACTGATATCCTAAGAAGTTCATTGGTGATTTGTTCAGGACCGGGTGCTTTTCTTAGCTTCTCTCTTTTCAAATATTCTATCTCTCTTTCCTGATTTTCTGCTTTTAATTTTAAGCTTTTGTTTTCTTCTATAATCGGGATTAATTTTTCATCCATTCTACTCATTATGTTATTTGTAATAGATTCGGTACGTTCCGCAGATAGATGTTGCATTTCTAGTTTCATTTTTTCGAACAAAAGTTGGAATTGTCCTTCCATTTTTGAAAATGGTGGGGTATCTCTGTCTTGAAGAATTTGATCGTATAACGCCATCCGGTAGTCCTCGTATGAATTGCAATGATAAGAAATTGTCAGAGGTAGACTTTTGCAATGTTACTATTAGGTTTCATTGATGTAGTCAGCAGTGCATGTTGGGACTGGTTCCGTCAGTTGTTGCATCCTTGAAACTAAAAATCAAATTTGTGCTGTAGATGCCAAATGCTAGGTCTTGGGTCAATAATATTCATAAAGTATATCCGACAATTCATCGAATTCTTTGTTCAATGGGTCTTTGGGTGAGCATAAATCGTAAATCTTTTGGTAACTCTGGGCTTTAAGTTGCCAGTAGCGTGTTAACCTCTGCCTTTGTATCCATTACTCTGTTCATTATACATATAAAGAACAATGTCAATCTTTTCTTGAAGTTTTCAAAGGATTCTGTCTCTGGCACAAGTTTCAACCCTGAAACCCCAAATTACCTTGTGCCAGGTTGACGCAGCTTGCGTAATCTATTTTTGTTGTAGGTTGCGTACTTATTTCATTATTTTTTCTCATTGTTAGTCATTTGCATTTGAGGGAGGTGTATAGCTCTTCAAATTCGTACCTGTATTGAGTTTCCTCAATTCACGCTGGTCCGTCTCAAGCTCAATTTCAGATTGTTGAAATTTAAGTTTGTTGTATTAATTGTACGTTTGTGTTTGTTTGTTGAAGTTTTCTTGTAGATTTTGTAATCGAGTTTCTATTTTTTCAGTTAAAAGTTCAGTTTTCGTAAGTAATGTGTTTTCCGTTCGTGTAAGCATGCCCCGTAATGAGGTATGAACTCTTTTTTGTCTTTTTATATCATTGTTTGGCACTTTGTCACCAATTTGTTAATTTGCTATAAAATTCATGAAATTATAATTAAAAACTAAATGTCGCATTGACGTATTTTGCCTTTTTAATCAAGATGAACAGGACAAGAAGGCTGGATATAATCAGTTACCTCCTTGGTTGCCATTTTTCGAAGAAAAGTTCGTTCCATTTTTAAATAATACGACAGATATAGATTTTCATACAAACATTTCCGACCGGGCGCTCGCATCGCATGTATTTGACCATTTTCGATTTATCTCGAAGAAGGTTGTTAAAATAATGCTCGAATTTCCAAGCAAGTTTTTTTTATATAAATTTAAAATAAACACGTTTATAGTGAAATAAAGATAGGAGCGAGCAGAGCGGGTATTTCTCAGCAGGATCGGTTGAAGTAGGTAGGAATTGTATCAGTGGATATTAAATTTACAGCACTAAGTACTATTCGAGAGAAATGGAAAACAATTCTATTAATAAAATAGTTCAATACTTTTTCAGATATTATCACTATTAAAAATGTCTCTAAACTGCCATTGGACTTCGAAATTTGTGTTAAACCTCCGTTTGCAATCATTCAGAAGCAACACACATATAAAATACCAGATGACGAAGACAGTTTGACGTGCCATTGTATACAATACAGGAAGTCGGATTTAAATCTTCAAAATATATTAAAGAAACTAGCTCCGCATCAGTCACGAACGTTTATTGACTTCCTAACAGTTAAACCCCTAGCTCCATTACGAGATGGATCACTAGACTTTTTTCGAGACATTCGTAAAATTAAAATGGCTTTCCACCTCACACATCTAGTGGAGGAGCGATTAGAAGACCAGGAAGTTATGAAACTGCAGATCCTGTTCGATACTACTAAACATTTAACTCTCAAGTCTAGAGTTTATTGTGATTTAATGAGAATCAAATTTAAAGGACACAAAAATAAAGTAATTACTTACATACAAATATCCTATTTAAACAGTATAAGTATATAAAAAGTTTTAATTATGAGTTTATTTTCGTTTTTAGGATGCCATCAAACTAATTGGAAGAATTAACTTCCCAAATATGTTTATCTTATCACCGAGACTCGATTTTCAATGTATTTTGAATGGGAGTATACAAAGCAAAACCATAAAAATACAAAATGTAACACCAGTCACAGTTTGTTATAGATTTCAATGGAAAAAATGTTTAATTACAAATCTTGCCACAGTGAGTACATAACATCAATTTACCTTGAAGATGATATTTTTTTCAATAAGTACCTAGTTTAATTCAGTATTTTTATAAGGAAAGACTGAAAAACTGTGAAACTTCATACAATTATTATAACATGCATCGGCTAATAATTGACTTATTTTTAAACACAGCCTGAGATTCCAGTCGCTTTCCAGTGTAGTCGAGACCGGACCCCTACTGTGGACACTGAAGCCAGCGGTGGGTATTTGTGTAATTAAATGATTACCAATGTGACTTTTCAAATTTATATGTACTTTCTGAGTTTATCTTGGGCATTATTGACATCGGTGAATGAAAACATCGTGAGGAAACCTGGACTAAGTTAAGAGGGAACAGGGCCCGCGATTCTCCATACAAACGTATTCCCCGTTTTTCTTCCTGAATAATGCCTCTAGAGCTGTCATTTGTTTTTTATAAAATCAGGGTCTCTGTAGGCATGTCCCTGTCCTTTTTTCAGCAATTAATAAGTAAGGAAACTATGACCCTTCAAAAATTACAAAAATGCCCATTTTTACCGCCGTGATTAGAGGACTACCAGACTAATTCGGAAAAGTTTTTAGCATAAAAGAAAATAATAGGACCTAGACATACTCTTTCTTAAAATTTTAATGTAAAAAAATATTAAATCGGCTTAGTTTTCGAGGAGAAAAAAGGAGAATGCCAATCGTCGTTTTCGTCAAAAAATTTGTGATATAATCGGTCTGAGCTGCAGTTGTCCCTATCGCACTTTACGGGGTTTAACTCGGTTTTTCGGGCGCAGCGCGACGGCAATAGTTTCTTCAAATACCTATTTTTCAAATTCCTGTTCCCTCTTAATATAAGTCTGAAATTGCCAACCCTTCTTGAGCAAGCGTGGTGATCAATGCTCGTGCCTTCTCTGTATGAGAAGAGGCCTTTGTCCTGCAGTGGGACAATCATAGGCTAGTATTATTATTATTAAATAATTAAGTGTATGGTCTGTACCTTCTTAAAATTAGACGTACAACTATTTTTTAATGTCCCTCGGCAAAGTTCGTGTTTCGTCAGTCGTCGGATTTCTACCAGTTGCCCTTTGCACTTGATGCAGACCGGACGCTCTCAATCGGTTTGGAAGTATATAGAGTTGTTAATACCCTTTTAACTTAACATAATTTATTTAAAAAATGGGAGGTAAGCTGCTAAGTATTCGAAAATGCGATGATTTTCGAGGGACATTAAGAAAGTGTTTAGAATTGGTTTAATGATTTACAAAATTCTTCCTGTCCCAATTTTATATTCTAGGTAGCATTCTGCGTGACATTTTAACTACGTCAAGCGAAACAATGCATGAGAAAAACAGTATTAGTAATGATATAGAGGATAATGCTTCGTTCAATGATGATGAATTGATGCGAACCGAAACGATTAAAAAAGTAACACCCATGATAGACAGTGATTATAACACACAGTTTGAGTGGATCCACAAGTTTGCCAAGCTTTCTACAAAGCCTTTAAACAAAACCGATATTAACGATGTATTGCAATTAGTATTACATCGAGGACAGCTTAAGCCCGGTGACATTCAGTACGTGCACGTCCTATTTAGACCGACATGTAATATTAGCGTCCGCGCCATCTTGGAATGTGAAGTTCTGGGTGGGCCACCTGAGTCGGTCATTGTAACCGGTCAAAGTTGTGATTTAAGGTATAAAATAAGTGCTAAAAATATAAATTTCAAAATTAGATCTTTTCATGAACATGCCATTGAAGAATTAAAAATATCTAATACTGCGCTACTAAATTTTGAATATAAAACATACCTAAATGAGCCAATATTTCAAAATGAACTAGATGGAACTATTCTTGAATTATTCCCTTCTGAGAAATCATTAGAACCTGAAGAAGAAATTGAAATGCAAATAATAATGCGACCTGGCGTGGTGGGCTACTTCCATAGAGTATTTTTGTTAGAAATTGGGCATCTTCCTCACATTCCTATAGAAGTATTTGGTTGGGGTGTAATACCTCAAATATATATAACGTTGCTTAAACCCGCTGCGGACGAAGTAAGTTTTTTTTTAAATCGTATTTTTATGTCCATTTTAGTTTAAATGTTTGCGACAAGCACAATAAGTATCATTCATAGATATAAATACTCGTAACTCATTTCGCACATAGGTAATATTGCCTTAGTTTGAAGAAACTATGTTTTTGTCAATATTATGTGCGAGACGAGTATTCTTAATTTGGAAATCGTTCGAATTTAGTAGTTGCACGACATTACTTTTATCATAAAATCACGCTTCGCATCTTTTGACACGCTTAAAGTATTTTGATTTCATGAAAGTAATGCATGCATCATAAAATTAGAAAGTTTACACGTAAAATGCTAATGAAATGAATGTCAAGAAACTAATTTTATGTCACTAATTCCTAAAGTAATTTTGGTTTTACAAACGAGTTATGATATTTTACTTTTGTAACGGAATTTGTTTATACTGGGTGTTAGGTAGACTGTTGAACATACGAAAATGGCGGATCCGTGGGGCCAATACCAACCACACGGATTTTTTTTAATAACTTTTTTTTAAATTTTATTCAAACGACAATTATTTCATCTAAATATAACAAAACTAGCAACATTTTATTTTCATCTAGAATAACAGACTGTTAATGGGCCTAAACACGTAGCAGATGGCCCCACGGCGGATCCGCCATTTTCGTATGTTCAACCGTCTGCCTAGCACTATACAGATAGTCTTTTTAAATAGACGTGAAGATATTTATTTATATAGGTATACTTTATTGTACACCACAAAAACACATAACAAAAAAATAATTAACACTACAAAATATACAATGGATGGCCTTATCGCTTTCCGCGCAGGCAACCTTGAAAAGAACCATGGGAAGATATGTCACTATTAACAATTTAGCATTGTGGATATTAAATATTAATAATTTAATATATTAAATTCAAAATTCAAATGTCATTTATTCAAACTAGGCTGAGAATCTGGACTTTTTGAACGTCAAAATTACATAAGACAGTCCCCCAAATACACCCGCCCTTCACCACTTCCTAGTGCTTTAGCTGGGAAGAAGAAGTGGCATAACAAACTCCCCAGCAGCACAGCAGTCTGTTCAGTTATATAAAAATTATTCTATATATTTTGTAGTTCTATATACATATAATATGTATGCAAGATAATTTACATTACGCAAAACTTAATTTAAATTATAAATTAATAGCCGTATGACAGCTAGCACACTCCAATATACCAACCAAAAACATCGAGAACTATACTCAGGCTGAAATAAAAGTAACTAAACGTAAACAATATCTAAAAAAGAAAAAAAAGCCTCCAGGCATAAAGGGCGTGCCAGCTTACATATAGCTGTAACTAGAAGTTATAATTGATAAACTAAGACCATCGAGGTAAAATAAATAATTGTCGAGGTCGCTAGCTAACCACATATTGCAATACAACTCGAAAAAAAAACATTGTAATGAGTAGATTATGTCAAAAATAAATTAAAATAAAATTAAAATAAATTGACATAAAAAGTAAAATTATAAACAATTATATAAACTCATATATCCTGACAGTAGGTAAGCTAATTCTGGAGAAAGAACATTTAAACATTGTCTTGAGTTAATCACAGCGACCAACTATTATATATTAACGGACTGAGTGTTATTATAACTATGATAATTTTATTTGGCGATGATAATATCATGACTATGCCAAAAGTAATTCTCATAATGTGTTCATAAAATATCTACCTAGTCTGTGGCTCTATTTTAAAAACCTTTGTGGCCTCGAGTCTTATTGGTTTTCTTAGCTAATCGGCATTAAGTTCGACACAAATACTAGCTCGAAAGCTGGTCTTACGGTAGATCTGGTTTTGTAATAAAAGGGTTGATCTCCCGGCTTTTCTCTTCTGCCACTCCCAAATTGCGCATTAAAAATATTTTGACAAATACATTTTGTGCCACTTTCGGTATACCTAGGTTTTGTTTTGGGTGCCTAAGTCAGTACTCAAAACAAAATTGTACATACATAAGTTAAGCTTTCGTTGCTATAGCAAAATCGGCGTTCTATCAAAGCCTATTTCCACCTCAGCGAGACAATTCTGGAATGTTTTCTACTAATAAATGTACTAACTACTAACAAATGTACAGTTAGTGTGAAATATTGTATTTATTTTATTAATTATGATTGCACTAGATGGTAATTCTTTCAGTTGAATCCGGAAATAGGGTACAGGGCCATTCCAGCTTTGACGCAGCAATATTTGGCAGCCATCAGTGAATTTTTTAGTAAAGGCAAAGAGGAACATTTAAATTCACCTTTGACCGAGAAATGTTTCGAAGATCCTGATTTTCAAGAAGATTGGCACATTTGCTCATCTTTGGTAAGTACTAATAATTCCATGGCACCGTAGCTACTTATGAACAACATAACATCACGCCTTGTTTCCCCAAAGCGTTGGGCAAAGGTGTACCTATAGTATGTACACCCACATTTCGCCAGTTATGTTGTAAGTCACACGTCATAGGGGGGCAGACTGCGGGCTACTACTGAGAACTTAATTAATTAACAAATACTTATAACCCTGAAATATGTATTTTTTAAATGTTTCCAGGATGAATATCCGTCTACTATGGATATTGAGTTAGCAATAGAAAGACGAATGGTTATAGATCATATAAAGAACCGTCCAGAAATATTGACCGCATACTCTACAATGGCAAAAGTTGGGCCAATACCCGGGTTTCATAGTGTACCCTACGTCATAGACTACGGAGTAGTTATTACTGGAAGCACGGTAAGCAGAAAAGTTCTCCGCCAAGCAGCAGAAGACACGCGGTTTAAAAAAAATCGCACGTGCATTTCAATTAATTAAATTCAACAGGTGCAATGCACGGCTGAAGTGATTAACTATGGACCAATTGCGACAAAGATATATTTAGCGAAAGGTACAAATATTCCCTCGTGGCTAGGTATGAAACTGTGTGGAAAATTATGTCCCGGTGAGGCCGGGAAAATAGAAGTTACGTTCATGCCTACTTCTAACGACTTTACCAAACTGGAACAGAATGTGGAAACATCTTTCAACCTAGAGGTTAAGTATACCTACTTAAAATTAACGTTAGCTCGACTAAAATTTGCTTGAAAACGTAACCTCAATTGATAGTTCTATTTGAAATCTATAAATGATGGACGTCGAGAAATGATGTTTCAAGTTGAGTATGGGCTTTTGCGCTGCCGATGATTCGAGCTGATTTGCAGTTTTTATTTGAGATTTCGATGCTTCGAGGCATTGAACTGTCACGCTCATCATTTATCGATTCAAGACTCAAGTGCTCTCTAGTTAAGGCTCACGTAGACAGGCGGGACGTCACTCGGGTAGAACAATTTCCATAACATTTTCATAGAAATTGTTCCACCAGAGTCAAGTCGCGCCTGTCTACGTGAGCCTTTAACGTTTTCGAGTAAACGTTGTTCGAGCTAACGTAATTCGATTTCTAGTAGGACCTCTTAAAAATGGTCTTAAATATTATACCATGTAGGTACATACTGGAGCACATCAACCTACTACTACAGTCTGTCAAATTTCTTTAATAGATTTTCAACTTTATCACTAAAGCATAAGGTTCAAAGTTGATTGGGAAAATTTGACAGTTACGGGTAGGTTGACGTGCTGGCGTCTGTACCTGTAGTAACTCGACCAACATTTTGTATTTTTTCCAATAATGTGTTCTACATTAATTAGGTACCCTATGGGGTGACGATTCCCATCCAAATTAAAGCCCTCTGCGCGGTACCTTACTTGGCCTCCAACGTCGCATCTATTGATTTTGGATCTGTGAGGTGTGGGGATAAAATAATATGTTCAATTCCATTAAAAAACGTGTAAGTACAAGTACATACATAATTGTCATTATTATTTTTAAAAAAACTTTGTATCAACATTTTGCAGAGTGTTACTTAAAGCTTCTTTTTAGGGGTAAACCTACATGTATTTGGTATGTCACTTTGAGGCTAAAGGCGCCAGGAACTCTTCCTATGATAGTGCTCGACAGCTCAGGAAAATACGAACCAGGGGAAGGAGGGTGGCTCAGCGTCGCTTTTAAACCGACAACGGAGGTTGGTCATTCTGTTATTTTACCCCTAATGCGAATTCCGTATCCGGATCTCACATTGCAGTTGAGAATACGGAAAAATATATTTAAATTTATTCTTAAAAAAACTATAAAGTGACCTCGATTAAGAGCCAATGATCAAAACTTGTACCTTTTTTGGCGGCCATTAGCGGACCATAAATTAGTAGAAACAAACTTAAAAAAAAAAAATATAAGGCGGACTGTAAAGCTTCAAACTCAGTCTGAGCCGATGAATTTTGAGATGGGACTTCAGTGCATAATCGGATACTATATAATAGCAAATATAGTTAAAGTAACTATGACCTCGATTTTTGAGGAAAATAAAACTGATTTTAAGTTTTTGAAAAAGCTTCTGCCTGAGACAGGAACAGAAACTGATCCCTTTTGGAAAATCAGCTCCCTGACTGCTCCCTGATAAATCATAAACATCCATGCTGAAGTAACTCAGTCCGGACTGCACGTTTATGATTAGGTATATTGTACCAATTTTCATAAGTTACACTAATGGCCGCGAACAACATTTTGGACACCTCGCCTTTTTTTCGTATCCGTTTTTCTCGAAATAACTTCTTCGAAAATTTATCTTTTTTCCTCGCAATTCTATTGAAAAACATCGTATGAAACGCGTGATAATTTTTCATAACACACAGTCCGAGCCGAAGAGCGTACCTAATGGAGCAGAGCCATTAGGTACGCCCTTCGGCCCGGACTGCAGCCTCGAGTGTTAATATACTTAGCTCACTTGTATAATAATAATATTACAATCTATTGTCTATAAATATCCCGTTTTTATTAAAACTTTTAACCCAAGCATAACCCTGTGTCCTAACCGAAAGCGACTGTCGCGTATATTACGTCATAATTATACATCGATCGCGAACGACGCGACGCCCGCAACATCGCTTTCGTTTTAGGCCATGGCCTAAAGGAGCTTTACCTACTTTTTGAATTTAGAAATAGAAAATGGACTCACAGATTGGACTCCGTTCGAGTTGAGTATAAAATAAAAACTAAACCTATTTTAATTATACAGATGTTGTACGAAGGCGTACTAATATTCAGATTTCACATGAACCCAAATAAAATGACGATTCCAGTGACGGGACAAGGCATAGTCCCTCACGTGCGTATCATCGGTCCCAACGTCAACTTCCCGCCAACACTGCCGTGGGCAGAAACGACTGACATTTACTTCGGACTAACGAATCCTTGTCCTTTTCCTATAGAGCTCATTATAGCTCATACTGATGAGTAAGTATAAAACATAAAGGTAATATAATGTATGTCCTACAACCATCTTCATGATGATATATCACCACGATTTAAAGAGCTAGATCAGCCTTGACGAAAATAGTGGCTCGAATTCATTTTATGGTGTTTTTCTTTTGTTTTGTGAAAAACCTTCTTCTTTTCGTGTGGTTAGTGACTAACCTGGTGTCAGAGTTTTAAAACCGCCCATGGGCCTCTGACTTGGCTTCACATGCCGTCGAGAAATACTTCTCAGGCATGCCGGTTTCTTCACGATGTTTTCCTTCACCGTTTTTTAAGCAAGTGATAATTATACAATACGCACATGAATCCGAAAAGTCAGAGGTGCGTGCTTTGGGTTCGAACTCGAGACCTATGACTTGGCAGCCCGACGGTCACACCTCTAGGCTATCACTAAAATCCTGGTGCACCAATTCAAAATTCTTGCCCTTATCTCAATATTTCTTTTTCTTCCATACTTCTCTGTTACTAAGTGGTGTTTATTGCACAAGAAGGAAGTTGCATTTAAGCTTTGTATGAAATCTACATCGCGGTTCCCGATACAGGGTGGATTTTGAGACAGGGCAGTAAGGGCAGTTACCTTAACCGTTGTAGCTATAATACAAGAAAAAAATCTTAGGAGACTGTCTTTTAACTCTTTGAGTACTCACTGTACAAAGTTTGGAAAAATGGTACAGTCAGCTAGAAACACGTCAATTACCTTAACCGTTGTAGCTATAATACAAGAAAAAAATCTTAGGAGACTGTCTTTTAACTCTTTGAGTACTCACTGTACAAAGTTTGGAAAAATGGTACAGTCAGCTAGAAACACGTCAATTCTCACGTTTTATTTGTACGATGCCATTGTGCGCTTTTAAAATATCGTAGCCGTCCAGACGTGGACGGGCACGATAATATCGTCACGTTAGAAATTATAAAAGTGCACAATCGATGCAGTTTCGTTTAAGGATTAAGTCTCTTCTGGACCAACTGAGGCAGAGTACTGAAAAGCCACAAATGAAATGATGAAATGATTTTCTGCAAATAGGTTTGTACAAACACTTTTACACGTCCGCGTCATAGTGGAGCGCCTGGGAGTGTGAACCTCGGACTTTTGTAACAGTGAATGAATTTTTAAGGACCGAGGTGGGATTTTGTTTTTTATACGATAAATTGCAATTTTACCAAAAAATAAATAAAAACAGACACCAAACAGGTGTCTCCGAAAGGGGTAAACATCTACCGATTATAATCCTATCGAAACAAAATGGTATTATTTTAAAGCCCTTTAAATTATTCAGGATTTTATTCTTTTATTTTTCCGATCTCTTTCGTTTTTGAGAAGTTTAAGATTCTTTGATAAATGGCCAAAAAATTTTGAAAAGTGTAAATAAAAATACATAACATATCGCATCTTTTGATACAATTTCGATTTCTCTTTAAGTATTAATAATTGAGGACGCTATTACCCTGTCACACTTTTCTTGAAAACGGGTACCCTACTGAAGCGATAGAAAAAGTATTTTCAATGCTATTAATCCTATCAAAACCAGAATGGTATCATTTTGAAGCCCTTTATATTCACCAGGATCGTTTTTCTTTCTTTGAAAAAAGTCCCAAAAGAAACGGTTATAATGGCGTTTATTTGTAAATAACATAAATAATGTAAAAAAATTACAAAAAAAAAAAACTGCAGTATTGTAGTCCTTTCAGTGACGCATCTTTTGATGCCATTTTCATTTTTTTATCTTAATAATTGAGGACGCTAGTTAGAAATATTTGTTTCAATACTCCACTTATCATTCAAATAAATGATGTATTGTAATGTAATGTGTAATGTTGTGTAAGCCTGTAAGTAATTGTTGCACGTATAAAATTTGAAATGTAGGTATTGTCGGTATGTAAAGTATTTTTCAGGTATTTTTTTAATATTGTTATTTTATAGATATGAGTATTTGAAATATACAATTTCAACTTTTAGTTTTTCCATGCTGTAGTTATTTTTTTAAAGTTTTGTTCGTGCTGACGTCATAAATTAGGCTGAATAGCTTATGATCTGCTAAATTGCCACGTTTAATACATATAATTAAAACTAAACTTGAAAATTCAGCAAAGTCAAACTGTCAAATTTGACAGTTAATATTAATTTGTCATATCAGAGCGATTTTTATTTTTAGAGTATCCGTACCTTATTGTAAAGATAAAGCTTATTAATTCTAAATCGATCAAAGACTACTTGTGCTAAATGCTTCATACCGTCATGTAAAAACACCACAACAAATAGCCAAAACAAATTGTTTGTGTACTGAGGTCCATATTTAAAACAAATCCAAAGGGTAGGCAAGCAGTTCATTATAACAAGCAATGGTCAATGTAGCAGTAAGTATCGAAGTGCGAAGGGATAGCAAGGGTTATAGTGAAAAGAATCAGGTAACTTATCAAAAAATCAAGACACGGTACGCTCAACGAAAGTAAACAGCTTCATGTAAACTTGACGTTGACATTGACGCTCGACACTAGTGATGTGAACCGGTTTCATAAAAACATTAAAAAATACGGTTCTTGACCGAACCGATAATCACCGATTCTCATTGAAAAACCGAATATAATCACAAAACATGTGTCGAGCCTTTGACATGTGTTAGAGGTTTGCACCGGAGAATTACCGGTTATTTTCCGGTGAACATATTCGGTAAAAAAACCTAATAAAAACTTATTGATCACTGGTTTTATTGGAGCAGCATTTTTTTAAATAAAGTTGATTTAAATAAAAGGAAGGTTTATTATTCAACATTGTCCTTTATTTTATATTAACTAGTTATTATTTCTTATTTGCTTCTTTTGTATAAGACATAATATTTCGGTAAGAAAAGAATTATCCCATAACTTAAAAGATTCCGGCGATAGCTCTATGCCATCGACTTCGGAGCAGCCAGGTAGTAGCACAGAACAGAAAAATACTGGACTGTTGTACTTTTTAAAACAAAGAAGACCCAACAATAATTCAACTACTTCTGCAGTTAATATTTTACGAATGTATGTGGAGACAAATCCACAAAGCGAAGAAGCCGAGATTACAATAACATCTAGAAGTGCGGGAGCTTTTTGGTGGTCCAGCAATAAACACTTGGCGCCATTAAATACAATAGCGCTAAACTATTTAGCCATACCAGCGACATCGGTACCTTCGGAGAGGATGTTCTCTAAATCAGGATATGTGTTGTCTTCTAGAAGAAGCAGGTTACAAGCAGATGCTGTGGACCAAATTTGATTCATAAATCAGAACTACGATTTGTTAGAAACAGGCAAAGTATAAAATTTAAATTTCCTGGTCATTTGTTATCTGTTTGATGACCACTTTCTTTTTGTGATTGTAATTGTACCTAATAATTTTAAGAAAAGTCGGTAAAAATAAATTCTAAGCCATAATTAAATACTGGTATTATTTTTAAAGAAAAACCTAAAAAAACCTTAAAAACCCGGTTTTAATAAATAACTAATCGGTATAAACCGGTGTGAATAATTGTAATCGGTTCACATCACTACTCGACACGTACAAAATTTTATTACAAGAGGCACTGAAAGTTTTCTATACAGGGTACTCTACGGTTTTAATAAATAACTAATCGGTATAAACCGGTGTGAATAATTGTAATCGGTTCACATCACTACTTGACACGTACAAAATTTTATTACAAGAGGCACTGAAAGTTTTCTACACAGGGTACTCTATGACGTCATTTAGAGGTCAAGTAAGAGTCAAGTGATTTTATGAATATTTTTGAAAATAAATACGATCTTAAAATTTTAAGCCCTAAAAATAGAAAAATTAGGATTACAAACCTAAAATCTCGAAATGGTTTTGGAATCAGCATAGGTTAATTTTTACTTTACATACCGAATTGTTGGCTAACCTAAATAAATACCTCCGGGTGGGTCACCGGCATTACGTTTGTGCTAAAGTTAATGTATGTTCATCTACCTACTAATGGGGTGAGGACGTTATATAATAAACGATATAAAAATTAATTAAGTATAATAGCACGCTCTAATCCCGAGACGAGAAATATAAAATATTGGACGCCTAACCTTTGTAGTGAATATTTGCAACCGTAAAAATAGATTTCCACTCCTGAAATCCTCCAAACAAAAACTTAAAAAAAAACAATGCTTGATTTTTAATACAAACCCATATACTTATAAATCTTGAATGAATATACAACAGATTTTTTTTTCACAATCTGTGAAAAAAAAATCTTTTTGTAATGCTGTATTCGCTAAGAAAAACCTACATTTAAAATGAGCCCTCCGCAAAGGCTCAGTCCCGGCATCCCATAATTATGTGACTAGGGTGTGCCCTCCAGCACACCATAATCTGTCACAATCACAATCTGTCATTTTGTCTATTCTTCAGTCGACAAAACCCGTAGAAAACCCGTTTTTATGGTTGTCATGCTACGTTACGTGTGCAGGAGGGCTTCCGGCATTGAACGTGTTAAAAGAATTACAAATTTTTGGAATCTAGTCTCGGGCACAATAATTAAATCTAGTATAATGCTATGAATGTCGCTGTGTTTAGAATATACATATATTAATATTCTTTTTTTTAACATAAATCAGGGTTTCAAATACATATTGAGATGCGACTGTCATTATGTTTGCTCATTCTTTCAATAATTTATTTCATTTATATTTAAATTTATTTTCATTAATTTATTTCGAGCTTATTAATTGACCTCGTCATTACTAACATAGTTTTAAGATAATGTAATTGGTAACTAGGTAGGTAAATAGGTACTAACAAAATTTGGACAAAAATAATCTGAATTAAATGATAATTATTTTATTTTA
The DNA here is from genome assembly GCA_963853775.1 of Xanthia togata. NCBI lineage: Eukaryota > Metazoa > Arthropoda > Insecta > Lepidoptera > Noctuidae > Xanthia > Xanthia togata. The sequence continues at coordinate 18,655,582 of OY970798.1, read as the reverse complement.
TATAAAGCGGTCTTTATCTTTTTCTAATGCTTACGCTTGCCAGGGTTGGTCCGTGGATGGGTGATCATCTTTACATACTGAGACTCCTCCGTGCCTCGGAAATGACGTTAAGCCGTTGGTCCCGGCTGTCATTCGTCGATCTTTAACAGTTGTAACGGGTCGTCAGATTCCCGAAAGTTTTACAACCAGTCTTACCAAGAGTTATCGTATTACCTAGTTACCGGGTTGTAGGGTCATATAGGCAGTCGCTCCATGTAAAATACTGGTATTCAGCTGAATCCGGTTAGACTGGAAGCCGACCCCAACATAGTTGGTAAAGGCTAGGCAGATTGATTTTTGAATGAAAATAAACGAAGGAATGTATGGGAAAAATGATTTCTGATTAGTGACCTCAGTTGGCCCGAAAGAGACATTTTATCTTTGTATGAAACTGCATCGATTGGCATCATAAAAATAAAACGTAAGAATTGATGTTTTTCCTGACGACTGTGCTATTTTTCCAAAACTGTGAACGCAGTTAGCACTTACACAAAAAGTTAAGAACAGCTCCTAACGTTTCCCTGTAGCTACAATGCGCAACGGTAAAGGCCCTCACTGGCCCGTCTCAAACATCCATCCTGTATAACTAGGTATTAAGCACCCACGATATTGAGAAATTGATGAAATGTACTACTAGGTACTTTTATGTATAGACGACATGCTGTTCTAAAATTGTACTTAATATGAATGCGGTGTCGCTTTCCTGTTATAGCAAATGGGAAGAAGAAGAGGAAATATTTCAGTTACTTTATAAATACTACAACAGACCAGACGAAATGTTAGTTCCAGCTATTACACCAGGAGTTGGACTGCCACAAGAAGTTGTGAACTTTTACAATAATTTTCAGGAACAAGTCAAGAAGTACGTAACATTTTTACAATCTGCAGAGCCTGTCCCAACAAGGTGTTTTGCGCGGGACACAGTAGGAGAGGAGCCAACATTCTCTCCACGTCAGCGATTCCTGATACTCTTGTCGTGTGGCCTCATTGCGTTCAATTTACTGCGCCTATGATATCTGCGTGTGTAAAGGCGCGTAAAATAATAAACTATTTGGGCAGGCACATTCCTACGACCATATAATGCTCATAGTTAGGTACATAGTTAGTTTCACCCACCACTGTATTGATTTATGTCGATTTAACTTTACAACTAAAACTAGTACCTATGTTGATCATCTATTACTTACAGGTTCTTTAAATTGAGGTGCATTTTCTTTAAAGATATCGCTCGTTTCATATATAAGTTTTCTACTAATTTTGTTTCAGGACTAAAGAGGTAGAATTGGCCCATGTGAAAATGTCCGCAAAAGCTGCAGCAGTAGCAACAAAGTATGTATTCTTTTGTTAACATACTACATTGGCTTCTGCCAGCGGCTTAGCCCATGTGGAGGTTTGACTATATTTCTGTTATCTAATTGGGTAACACATTTTTGATAACCAATTGAAACGAATTGCTTTCATTCGGAGTCGAACTTTCTTTATTTTACGACTCGTATTTCGTAACTCAAATATCTGTGAAAGCGACTGCAATTTATTTGAGACGCTAAAGAGTGAACGATATGCGTCTACAAAAACTATTAGTTGAATTGCGTAACCATTTTGACTGTTACACATACATACTTACGAGTATCTTAAAGATAATTTTATTGATGACAATCATTGTACCTTAGAGTAATGCTTGGAAAAAGTTAAATTAATATAGAATAATATCAAGTTCACTTTAAGATTTGTCACAGAAGAACTCAGATGCTTTTGGGGGGAGCTTGAAATTAGACCAATAACATCGGGTAATTTAAATAAATTTAATAGCATCTTAATTAGCAAGTTATGTGGTCTGGGCCTAAATATGTCCAATGTAAATTTTTTGTATGAACAATTTTTTTAATTAGTGCAAACAGAGTTCAATAACTCTTTTAAGAAAAAAACTAAAACTATTTTCCCTAAGTTTTTATTCAGTGACTGGGCAACTAAAGGCATCAGGAAAAGTAGCGAAAGATTATTTGAACTGTATGGCCCTAAGCCGTATATTAACACGGAAACTTTTAATAAGTTTGTTGCTACTTACTCTAAAACTTTTAAAACTATCTGCAAAGCTGCTAAAGCGTATTTCATTAGCAACAAGGTTAAATCAGCTGAAAATAAAATAAAGACAGTTTGGAAAATTATTAACAATGAAACGAGCAAGAACAAAAGACATAATATTGATTACACACTGGACACATCCCGCGGTCTCATTAGCGATAAGATCGAAGTTGCTCAGGAGTTTGCAACTTTCTTTACCAATATTCCAATGAAAACTACAGAAACTTTAAATTCCTCCCCCTTACTTGCTATTGATTTATTAAGAGCGAATGTTTCAGCCTGTCCTTTAGAATTTAAATTTAATCATATAAACCCTGTGGTCGTTGCTAAGGCTTTTAAGGCTGTGGGGCATGTCTACTAAAGTTTGTCAATCAATTATTGAGACAATTGCACCCTATTTAGCTTTAATATTTAATTTCTGTGTAGATCAAGGGGTATTCCCAGATTTAATGAAGTACAGTAAAGTTATTCCACTTTTTAAATCCGGGGACAGCAAAGACACTAATAATTATAGACCCGTATCGGTTTTGCGGGTTTTCAGCAAGGTGTTTGAAAAAGTAATGTTAAATCAAATGCTCAATCATTTTAATCGTAATAACATCTTACACGATCAACAGTATGGTTTTACCAAAGGACGTTGCACAACTGACGCCGGTGTCACTTTATTAAAAAACATTTATAACGCATGGGAAGAGGCACAAGATGCAATAGGTATCTTCTGCGACCTATCCAAAGCATTTGATTGCGTTCATCACGAAACATTGCTCTTGAAACTTCAGCATTACGGACTGGCTAAACTTGCGCTTAACTTAGTAAAATCATATTTGAACGATATACTGCAGCAAGTTCAAATAAACGGTGTAAATTCATTGGGTTTAAAAGTCAAAATGGGTGTACCACAGGGCTCGATATTGGATCCATTCCTCTTTTTAGTATATATAAATGATTTACCTCATTTACTGAAAAACCGACCACAAATGGTGTTATTTGCTGATGACACATCACTGATTTTTAAGGTAAACAGACATGCACAGGAGCTTGACGACGTAAATAACGCTATGCTAAAGGGCCATAATTGGTTTACTGTAAATAATTTAGTATTAAATGAGAAGAAAACTAAATGCATTAGATTCGCGTTACCGAATGTTAGAAATAGTGAATGTCACGTTGTACTGAATAAGGAGACAATAGAATTCGTCGAAAAAACGGTTTTCCTGGGAATCACGCTTGACTCAAAACTACAGTGGGGTCCTCGCCGCTTACGCTGTTTGGAAAATCCGCCAACTAACAGACGTGGATACCGCGAGACTGGTCTATTTTAGTTACTTTCATAGCATCATGTCTTACGGTATTTTCCTGTGGGGACGGACCGCAGATATTGATTCTATCTTTATTCTGCAAAAGAGGGCTGTTAGAGCCATTTACAACCTCCGCAGACGCGAATCTCTAAGGGAATAATAAAATCAAATATAGTTATTAATTTCTAATGATATAATTACAACGGAAAAGTCTACCTATTTTAATTGTTTTAGTGTTATGGAAAGTTGATAAAAGCGCTCTTCCTCTCTCCTACCTATTTTTATAATTTTTGCTGTGCCCGACAGGGTCCATAATTGTTTCTTCTAATTGTATTTTAACACCTGTATATGTACATTATGGATTGCAATAAAGAATTTGAATTTGAATTGAATTGAATTGAAACTGTTTAAGAAAATTAACATCATGACGGTACCTTGTCAGTATATATATGAAAACATTATGTATGTTCGAAAAAATCTACATCTCTTTAGTAAGTGACAGGCATAATTTTAACACAAGAAATAGGAACAAGTTAGATCAACCACGTTTCAGATTGTCTAAAGTAGACACTTCTTTTATGGGGTACTGTGTAAAATGTTATAATAAAATACCACTCGATATTCTTCAACTAAATGAGAAGAAAGAACAATGTTCAAAACGTCCCCACCCTTGTAGCACTTTAAAACCTATGTTAATCGAAGGGCCATAACCATCTTATCATTTTATTGTACGACGGCGAAACTGAAATGGACATCCGAAAAAAGTTATATCGACATGAAGAAAACGGAATCAGTCACAATTATGTTGCCGTGCCAACTTTTTCGACATGATGTAACCATACCTACTACAATTATAGTTACATTTTGATAAGTTTTTTAATTCAAAACATGTTCACAGTCCAAATAAGCCAGTGGTGAGCAATATAATTATGTAGAATGGTTATAATAAGAGCCGCATGCGCAGCGCCACACGACGCAGAGCAGGTAGTAAATGTGGGGTGGTGGAAGGGCGGGGAGAAGGGAAGTATGTCTTTGTTCCCTTATCGCTTGCCTGTCTGTCGCTGCTGGTTTTATTGGTTATTGTAATTATTATTTAGTACCTTTCGGAACTTCCTTGAGCGTACGCGTATTTTTGTCTCCCACTTTTGATTGCTAGTTTTATCCTTCTACTTTGATTTTAATTATGAATCAATACGGTACCTATAGATACGGAAGATTGCACTCTTCTAAGGGGTCGAATTTTATCAAGACATAGGTCAAATGCGACCTATTACACGTATTTAATACTGAATAACGCACAGGGCATAAACGCTATTCAGGCATATTACTGCTCATGTTTGACGGGTATGAGGACAGTTGGTGCCTGCGCGCATGTCGTCAGCATCGTGTGGTACTCGTACTTTGGGATTGGAAGGCGTTTAGAGAATTTCGTTGGGCCAGCCAGTGCCTGGGACAATATTGTAATAGATACTGAAAACACCGAATAAAGGTGTTATTTGTAATTAATAAGGTATTTTATTTTGAAAACTCCTAAAAAAACGTCAATGGTTACCTCACAAAAACAATATTCAGCAGAATTCGTCATTGAACTTTTTTCTGCTCCGTGAGTTGTTCCCGAGCGGGAGTCGCCATATAATTCCAAAGAGTTGTTTGAAAACTCCGAACAAAACCATCCCACAGTAATAATTAAAAAAAGAACAGCATCGTGATCAGAAACATAATTATTATTGTGACTGATTCCGTTTTCTTCATGTCGATATAACTTTTTTCGGATGCACATTTCTGTTTCGCTGTCATACAATAAAATGATAAGATGACTATGGCCCTTCGATTAACATAGGGTTTAAAGTGCTACAAGGGTGGGGACGGTGTCCATACATTTTTGAACATTGTTCTTTAAAACTTGCATTAAACGCACACTATGTAGACAAGCATACTATAAGTTGGATGATTATATCGTAGATAAAAATGCTTGGCTAAATGCTGGTTCTGCTCCACAGGCACTTGGGCTCACTAGTTAAAAATGAAAAAATTGGTAGAGTTGCTTCCCATTTTTTATTTTTTCTGACTACGAACATAATGTTTATTTTGTTTTTTTTATGGAACCAAGTTTTAATTATTGAATACTCCAATAGATAATATTGATTTTCTTTCTTTTGGTGGTAAAATTCTTTAAATACATTGCAAACTATAGTTTTGTATAACTTAGACGCATTTTTATTTTCAATTTTTGTAAATGTGAGTACCATGGAGTCGTTTAATATGTTATTATGTTGATTTTGACTTGAAAAAGCAGGGTAGTTGAGAGTAGGTATGTCATGCTCACTTAATGTCTCGCTGATGGTGGCGAGTGTGTTGGATCATTCGGTTCCCTACAAAATGGTTGAGCTGGATGGTGCTGATCCACGCTTCATGTTCGTGAACGGGCGCCGTCAGTTGAAACTGGTCATCTCTTATCTGCAAGGGCTTATTTTTAATCGTTTTTGATTTTTACATATTTTTTTACATTGTTCTCACATATAGAATCAACAAGAATAATGTAGCCAGGATTTTGTAATTTCTATATTTAAAAGAGTGTCCTTGGAGTTTCTTGCCCGTTCTTCTCCATAGAGATCTACGTTTTGGAATGGGCAACTAGCTTCAACTTTCTGACTAACTGACTGACTCTTTGACAATTCAAAAGTGCCTGTAAATGGTTTAATTGAAATAAATGCTTTGAGTTTGAGTTTGAGCTATACTTTAATTCTTTTTTTTATATTTCAGGTGTCACGCTCAAACACATTATTCAGGAAAAAATTAAACTCATCTCGTGCACTTACAGCAAGCATTAGCAAGCGGTACATAGGTATATAATCCATGATGACTTCCACATGAAGACATTAGATCCCAAATTCCAATTTCAATGTCCAAATATTTTATATTAAAAGAGAATAAATGCTATTGCAATAATGCTGTTTGTGGCAGGCAATGGTCCCATCGGACCCCTTCACTTGCTGACATCTCTTTGAGGCGCGCGTGGAACACAACGCGCCGTCGACCCGGGCCTGGTCCTTACCGGACGGCGAGCTACCCATTGCTCACCGTCCGCAAGCCCGCGCCTACGGTGGCCGAGAATCGGCTATCGATTCCCGACGCCCAGGGCGTCTCCTCCTGCGGCGTCTAGGGGCGTGAGGGCGCGAATTTTGCCTTTCTCTCACACGTTCCGCCTCCTCCTTCGCGAGCATTACTGATTCGCAGAAGGAGGTGACGGCCTCCCATGCCCTCTCACTCCGTACCATGGCCTGGACCAGGGCCGGACGCGAGAGATCCCCGCCACCGATCGCTTCCACGAGGACACGGCGGTGCTCTGCCCAAGCCGGGCAGACCTCCACCGTATGCTCCACCGTGTCCTCCGGGCGATCCACGCAGTGATGACACCTGGGCGTTTCCTCCCGCCTGATATCGAACAGGAACCTCCCGAAACAGCCGTGTCCGGTGAGGACCTGCGTCAGGAGGAAGGTGAAGACGCCGTGGCGCCTCTCTAGCCACCCCTCAAAGAGGGGACTCATCGCCGCAATAGTGGCGTGCCCAAGTACAAGGTTACCTCTATAAGACTGATTACCAAAAAAACTGACCAAATCTCAATCAACATAAACATATGATAAGTTATGAAATAGAAAAATGTCTAAGACTGTTATTATAATTAAGAGTGTTGATAAAATCATTTAAAAAAAAGTTGATTTCCTTAAATTTTGTCGTTTTTAATTTGACATTCATGTACATATAAAGCATCATCACCATCACACCACACGAAATCATCACCATCCATAGATAAATCTTCGTCATACCACAGCCGTCATCACCATCTCACCTCTTTTTATTGGAATGCTGATAACTTCGGATATACGCTTTAAATATTGGTCTAAACACAATTTATGAACAAGTTATCCTACGAGTACGAGTACGATTGATTTTATCTAGTTTTACTAGCAGTTTTCAATTTTTTTTGAAGAATTTTTCTTGTGTAAATCCACCCACCTTTATACTCGTCATGCTACAGTTTTTCCAAATCAGCATTCGGTTCGGTTTCGGCATTTGAAAGAAATAAATCGTAACATTACTGACACATGTTTTAGACAAACAATAAAACATGCCATCATCGTATTATTTTAATATTTTCTCGAGTCAGTTTTATTAATTGATTGTATTGTTTTCTTGAAAATTTGAATTAAACTAACCACTAGACGAAACCACCAGCCCCACTAAAACCAAAATTTCTCCGCCAGTAGGGGTGTCCAAATCTTGACAACACTTTTACGATTTTGTCATTGGCCACAGATAACAAAAACGTGAAAAGAAAAACGTTTTGTTACATACTTCAATTATGTTATAGTTCACGCGGTGTTGCATGGTGCGGGTGACAGGTGACAGAAAGGGTAAATTTATTTAATTTACTACAGTTATCACTGAGTCCGTATTATGTACACAATCTGTATGTAGGTACGGATCAGTCGTAAAATACAGAATCAGTAAAAACAAATAAATTATAATATATTTTACCCTTTCTGTCACCTGTCACCCGCACCATGCTACACCGCGTGAACTATAGTTATTGGTAGAAAGTGATTTAAAAATTATTTTTTATTTTTGCGGCAATCATTGTTCGTTTTCATTTATAAGCAATAGTAGAGAGTCTGTTGTAATTAAAAGCAAAATTAAATTATAGCACAATTATTTGGAAATATTCATGCATTTATGATGAAACAAAACACTTAATTGAAAGAGATTATGGCCCATTGCCATTGGTATGGACAACCCTATCAAATTCCAATCGGTTGGTTTAAAATGATTATCGTAATTGTAATTATGGCATGCAATTAAGATTGGACTTCCTTTCGTTTCAGAATTGCAATCAGAAACAAAATGTGTTACGCAATTAGGCTGCTGGTGTAACTTTTGTTCAATTTTACTAACCGGGGTGTTAGTGTTTATCGATAGACAACTTAAGTAGGTATAGTTTGACTGAAACCGCTATTCCGCGCCTTAGGAATGTGTGGCGAGGCGGTGGGCAGCGTTGAGGAATGTGCCGTGGGACGGCGTGAGCGTTGACGAATGAGCGGCGGGACGGCGTGAGCATTGACGAATGAGCGGCCTGCACTGCCGCCCCGTCTTGCCGCACACATAGCTAAGGCGCGGAACAGTGGTCTCGGACAAACTATAATTTAGTTTAGTACGAAGTGACTGGATCATTATGTTTTGTTAATAATTTTGAATATTTGGTTTTAGAAAATCGAAGAGCCCCAAAACTCCTCAGAAAAAGGACATACAAACCAAAGCACTCGCACCTACAAAGATACGAACTGAAGCTGAAATAATTGCAGGTAGATTACCACTGCCATTCAGCTCACCTTTTTCAGCTCACCTATTCATTCAGTGCTCGTTCGGATACTCTGACGGACGGGCGGTTACGTCAGAACGAATTTGCACAAAACATTTAAAAAAGGTTCAAACGCTAATGAAAATGCTTCGATCATGAAAATGTATTGAAATTGACGTTTATGAACGACAGTGCGTAAACTTGCAACAATCAAAGAAGTCCGATTTGACAGCTATAAAAATATTTTGTGTAGTGATGGGAAAAAAAAATCGGTTGCTTTAAAACCGATTCTCGAGACATATCGATTTATCATAGTAAGAGTTTGTAATTAAAAAATTATCTACATCACTTAATACTGATTCTCGAGGCATATCATTTTAGAGAGTACCTCGTTGGTCTAGTGGTCGCAAGCGCTACTACTGAGTATGAGGTCTTGGGTTCGATTCCCGGGTCGGGCAAAGTGATATTGGGTTTTTCTATCTGGAATTTCTCAGTAGCAGCCCGGAGTTTGGATTTGTGCCCGGTAGATGGCAATAGGCTCTACATGGGATTTAAACATAACTGGTGAAATGTGGGTGTACCTACCTGCTACAGGTACACCTCTACCCAACCCTTCGGGGGAAACAAGGCGTGATGTTATGTGTTATGTTATCATTTTATTACACGAAAAAGTTTGTAATATTTAACAGTTATTACATAATTCACAACAAAATTTAAATTTCGGCGAGTCTTAAAGCCAAACCAAAACATAAACTAAAACCCGACATACTGATTTCTTCCGGAAGGTTTATGTGTAATAAATTAATAATACATTATATATTAGGCACCAGTGGCGTACCTAGAGGCAAGTCCTAAGCACGTCATTGATATGTACCCATGCGAAGCCGGGGCAGGTCCCTAGTCAAGAATAGACAATAATAAAAGTGAAATACAGAATAATAAAAATAATAGTAGTCGGTCAAAAAACGGCTTATACCGGTCACAACACCACGGCATCAAACCCAAAGACATGACATTGTAATAACGTCCTTTAGGAATATTAATCAACGATAAAGTCGTGTTTTTTAGTGCATTATTCAAATATAAAGTGAAATTTGGTGGTTGCAAATGATAATCATTGTTATATTGTTATACATAGTCATTTTAAAGGATTATGAATTTGAATGTTTGATTTCTTACGTAGACATTCATACAAATTAGTCACGACATGTATATTCTCTGTTCTATCTTATGGGGTTTGGTTTCCGCACTCAGTCCGTCAGGTGGACCATTGTGCGTGGGCCATAGCGGCCGTTTGGGGGGTTATTCCAACCAGTCCACCTCCCTCCTGAAGGTAATTAGGTATCCTGGTTTGTTTAGAACATCTGTGTATGATCTGAGTGACCCAAGGGTGTCTGTTCTGATCTGGGTGACGCCCGTGCATTCAAAGAGCACGTGCGCAACGGTCTCCTCAGCCTCCATGCACGCCCTGCACAGAGGACTGTCCGTTATGCCTATTGTGTGGAAGTGTTTGTTTAGCGAGCAGTGTCCCGTGATGGTCCCTGTCACCAGGCGCAGGCCGTTCCTGTCCAGGCGTAAAAGACGCCTGGTCAGCCAGTTATCCAAGGATGGCATAGCTTCCTTTGACTGCCGGCAGCACGTTGGCGAGGACCACCATTGCCCTGCTTGTGTGTGGGTGATTTCCTGTAACCACCTACGTATTTGGTTGTAGGGGATGGGTACGATAAGCTCTGGTCCACAGACTGCCGTGCTGGATCCTCGTCCAGGAAGTTTGTCAACTGCGTCATTACCTAGCGAGCCGCTGTATCCTTTTATCCATTGCAGTGTCACGGTGTTGCGGCTAGAGACCGTTATTTGTTCTAATGTGTGACATTCTAGTGTTAGCTTTGAGGTAATAATTTTTTTTCCGTAATGATTGGAGAACTGAGGTGCTGTCGGAGAGTATGCGTATATGTGTATCCGTAACCCTCCTGGCCTCCAGGGCGTCGACCGCATGTATGATGCCGCATGTATGACACACTCCGCCTGATAGACGGTGTTGAACCTTTCCAGCGGTCTGGATATATTTATGTTCGTGTGAGAAGAGTCCGACTCCGGTACCGGAGTCGGTCTTCGGTGGTGGTTCTTCCGTCGGTGTATACTCTCATACTCTCATTTCTTTGGGGCCTGAGTAGTGTGTGACTACTCACACACTACTCAGGCCAGGTCTGTTCTTCTGTAAGTATTATGTTGTAGTGCCTCTGAAAATGGGTTGTTTTCGGGGCTTCGTCGCAGGATGATGCTATCATTGGCTTTCGTTTGATCGAATCCTCCTTTATGTGTGTGTGCTTAATTCTGGAGTCATTAGTTATTTCCGCCTTTAGGCTCCATTTATCGGGTTTCCGATAAATGGAGCCTAAAGGCGACCAGGGGCGCTTCCTCCCGCACGATTAGGTGTAGAGGCGGCAGCCCTAGCATTTCCTGTAGGGCAGTGGTCGGTGTAGCTCTCATACAGCTAGTGATTGCGACACAAGCAAACCGCTGCAGTTTCTCGAGATCTCTCTGGGCTGTGCTCAGGTCTGGCCTGGGCCACCAGACCAGTGAGCCGTAAGTGATAATTGGTCGAATGACTGTGGTGTACAGCCAGTAGGCGACTTGTGTGATTGGGGGATCAGCCTTGGGGCTGATCCCCCAATTCCTGCCAAGCAGTCGCTTGCATTGCCACAGGGATATATGCTGGCTTTTGTAATAGTATAGTTCGTGTGTTTTGCCCAGTTCAGTTATTTGTCCAAATAGATGCCTAGGTATTAAGTTTCAGCTTATGTTTGTTCCGAAGAATCGTGGTAATTGTAGTGTCATCAATTTTCTCTTTTTGAGGAAGAGAATCAGTTCGGTTTTTGTTGGGTTCACTGAGAGTTGGTGCTTGTTGCACCATTCATCTACTATTTTCAGGGCTTGACGCATAAGGTTGCATAAGGTGTTTTCGTAGGTCCCGTTGATGTATAATGAGAACGTTAAATTGTACTTCTTAGATTGTCGCGAGTGTAATTATCCTACCTATGTAAGTATACCTAATCCGATCAGTCCCAATCATTCCTTCGTGAATCGTGTCGATTCAGAACCGATAACTTTTTGGTTTCCACCCACTATACACAATCGTAACCGGACCGTACCGTATCGGTACATGCAAGAAAATATAGTTTGTAGATTCAACTGGTTGGCAATTTATTGGCACCCACTACACCGTTGCGTATCCAGAGGCACAACACAAGCAATTCACGGTCACAGATAATATAATACTACGCATGGTTTAAACGCGTGCAGGTCCGGGAACGCGTCGTTGACAGTACCGTATAAATATCTAGGTTACCTTTCATGCGCGGTTTGACGACGTACTTGCAAATGCTTATGAACCTATGAACTAAGATGGCAACTTCTGTACGTTACGATCCGGTTACGGAACGGTAAAACGGGTGGAGACCTTAAATTAAATTATTCCAGATGAAATGAAAGATTTGAAGGCTAAAGGTGTGGACCCGTTAAAGGAATGTTTACACGAATTTGATAATAGCTATTACTCAGAAGCGTCCAGCGAGAAACAATCGAAAGGCATTCTCATATTTTTTCATGGCTCTCCGTGTGAAGGTATAAGAGAGAGCACTTCGGATTTGCTTAACATTGTAGACTATGTAGATAGTATTAGTTCTATAATGACATGTACATATTTAATCGATCGCCAAATAATTCACATTTTATGATATTATCACTGATCGCGTTTTTGTGATGTGCCCGTGGTTAGTTAAGATTTGGACAAAGGATTCATCAAAGATGAAAGAATTCGAAGATTATCTAGAAACTGGAACGATATACTTACCTTTATTCTTGTTGTGGTAGTTGTTATGAATTTACGCCCTCGCTACATTCATAGTTGAAACGTCTGATGGTTTTAGAAATGCATTGTCAAGAAATGGCTCATTCAGTAGCTAAACATCTTAAACTACCCACTGTAAACGTGGACCACAGCATAGTTCAAGCGTTATGTGACACTGACATCCCGGCAAAAGTAATGCTTGTTACCGCCATTATCGAGAATTATGATATTATGAAGAGAAATATAAAAGGCGATTCAGATCCCAGTCCTGAAGACGATGACGGTAAATCGCAGTTTTTGTTCGATCTGTCTTGAACTCGACACTATAGAATTTAATAATTAAAATAAAAAACAACTTTCTACAGATGAATTCAATGAACATAAAGATGATTTTGAAATACTTTTAAAGAAAATTGAATATTTAGCCACGGCAAGAAATGTGCCTACGCCTCGTTCCAGAGCCAGTGTTATGAAGAAAAAGAAGTCTCCCTCGTCGTCGGTCGTATCACACACCGCGATGGAGGTTATGGGCTCGACGACATTATTTCAGATGGTTTGTACATTATATTAAGTGTCGTAACGTGTCATAACGTACAGTCGGCTACATAAATGTAATTAGTACGTTTGATAGATTGAAATATTCGCAGAAAATACAATTCTACCTATCTTTACTTGTTGACAGGATTATGTTGAACAACTGCTTACCGAGTTATTCCTTCAGCCCAAATACCATCGCGGTTTTGTGGTGGACTCATTGACAAGTATTATAGTAAAGAATCCTCCTTTAGTACTGACCACGTTAATAAAATGTAAACGCAGTATTCGGAACCTGCATCTCGTACTCTGCCATTCGGATTTCGCTAAATGGGTTCAAACATACGACGAAACCCAACGAGAAGCTGATACCTTACTCATCGAGTTAGTACTTTTGATTGTTATACACTATTCTTCTGGCTGGTCCGTGTCCGTCACAAGTTGTGACCGGAACATTATCCATACAATTTATATGAATTCGTGTAGGGAACATTCTGGCCGCGTGTTGTCGCAGGCCGCTCTCGGCTACTTGCACGCTCGATTATAGACGCCTTAATCCCAAATCCGTCAGTTGTTGAAAATAGCTTTTGAATTGAACAAGTGCGTAGCTGTAGAAGTTTAGATCTATAACTGTAAATTTACTATGTTTATTCAACAGTTTGCTTAAGCGCGGTATAGCGGAATTTCATTGCTGATGTATCCTTATTTTTCTTTTAATAATCTTAGGTATGTTTTCCTAAAATTTGTAAATATTTACAGATCGCAATCAAAAGTGTATGAAGAGATGGAAATACAGGAGATCTTAGCCTCATTGGAGGACATGGATGCAGAAGAGTATGATAACGTTTCTCCAGAATTAAAGGCAATATACATTACTTACGGATTAGAACAAAGAAGGAGTAAATATTTAGAAAACGTTGGATAGTAAGTTTTCCTTGTTAAAACATTCAGTTTAAATAACTCAATAGGGTAAGTTCGCCACTTTGCAAATCACATGACTCGTTTCTGGCAAAACATGTTAGAAAATGAAAATGTCGACTTCATTATCGACCATCTTCACTGGAGCTTGTCGTAAAGTTTAGTGCAAGATAAATCATAATTTTATACGCGCTAATCCAAAGCAGGTAGGTATTTGACATACTGCTGTCATTCAACGCATTGAAGGAGTGCTTGATGTTTGACGCCATGCGCTGTTCGGCCTTATGTAGTACGTACATACGAACGAACAGTAAAACACCTTATCCTAACTGAAGTAGGTACCCACTATGGCACAAATCAAAGATACATAAGTTAATAAAATTATTATAGTGTCGATTTCAGACCGCCAATAATAGAATCCGCTAAGAAAGAAAAGACGGGAAAAGGTATGTACGGAACCCGGACAATAATATGACACATCAGTTTTTTTTTAAACTCTCGGACGCTCTAGCTAGACTGTACAAAAACCAACTTCTTCTAAAACTCGATGTACCATATTAAATAACTCGTACAGTACTTTTATCTCACGAAGCGACGCGCGTTTTACTTGTAGTTTCTAAGTGTACAAACATGCTGTGAATGCGTGCGTTAAGACGAATAGCGTCATAACACATACGCACACATAACCACACTTCCGATTTCGCCCATGTTTCGGACGTTTCTTAGAGCTCCAGCGCTTAAAAACACATTTACAGCGCTCGTCGCTTCGTGACATAAAAGTACTATAGAGCACAGTAAAGTTACGTTACGTGTTTAATTTAATTTCGTAGTCTCTGCTAAGTTTAGCAACTTTGTCTCGTAGTCAGTAGTACATTACCTACGGGCGCGGCCTGTAAAAGGCATTGACGAAGGAACGTGACAACGTGGGCCGAGGCGAAGCCGACGCACACATTGTCACGTTCCTCATATCCCATATACTCATATTCCTCATATCCCAAAAACTCATATTATTTCGTTATTCGTTTTGGTTTGCTTAAAAAGAGTTTCAAATTGTTTTTCTTTAATTTTTAATCCATTCGGACGGTCAAATTATGGATACTGTACCTGAAGTAGCCGCGCAAGCTGTGGCATTTCTTCAGCCTAGTTTCAGGCTTAATCCACTAAACGTATATAAGCGCACAACTTCATATAAGTCGTTCGTCCGTTCAAAGAATTTACCATCGATACCTGGAGACTGACGGCTTCGTGCGTCGTCGAAGGAGGACTACGAAACCGGGTCAATACAGCACGACAAGATCGGTTTATCTTTACCACCAGACTACGTAATCGTCACCTGACCCCAGTACAGGTCAAAGAACAGATTCGAGACTTCCGTGGACAAACTGTTAGGAGACTCGAAGAAAGTGGCCTGAGACCTCATAAGCGGCTGGCTTATGAGGTCTCAGGCAACTAACACGAGCAATGGCAATGGGTCCAAACTAACACGAGCTCACAGAATGGCGCGTCTACACTTTGCACTCAAACATTTGAATTGCACTCGACGTCAATGAAGCCAGGTTCTTCTTGCGGCTGAAACCAAGATTATGCTGTATGGCTATGATGGACGTAGGAAAGTCTGTCGAAGACAGGGTGAACGTTTTCAGTAATGTTGCATTGAAGAGAAGGTGAGTTATGGCCCTGGGTCATGGATAGTCTGGGGTGGAATTTCCAATGAAGGAAAAACTGGCCTTGAGGTTGTGTCGAGACCACGGTTTCTATCACTAAATAACGACGAATACATTCGTCAATGCCTAGAGGCTCGTGTGACGATTGATGAGATGCCAGGATTTCAGATAAATCCTTACATTTTGGTCAAAATGCCAATATATTTCCTTGATTACGGTATTACGGGACCCTTGAATACCGCGGTGGTATTGATAGCCCTAATGACGCACAGTGAAGAATTGTTCGAGAATACCTGCATGACGTTAGTGTGGCAGTAATGGTATGGCATGTAATGATATGAATCCAATAGAGCACATATGGGATGAGCGGAAGAGGCGTGTTCGAGCTAATAAACCAGCTCCACAAACTTTGGAGGAGCTGAAAATTGCTATCTTAGAAGCATGGGAGAACATTCCACAGCACGTCATGGTGGCATTAATTAATTCCATGCCAAACCGCATAACGGCCGTCTTAAACTCTCTTGGAGGTAACACAAGTTACTAAATAAACATTTTCTCTTTGTTAAACGTTGTTTTCTCCAAAAATTTCACGATGATTTTGCCCCTTAGAGACGCGAAAAGACGACTTATTGCAATTAAACAGTTTTTTGTTGTATCCCGATTTCAAATTTGGAACGACTACGCGAGCTCAAAAATTGAAACGCTTTCGAACGTACAAAAGCCGGTTCCTTAAGCATCCTCCTACTTTGTTTTATTTCTACAAAATCACACAAACACACATCATACCACACACACACACGCACATCATTCCACGTTTTTTCTCAATCATTCCCACTCTTTCAGTCTTTCACTTGTTGACAATACATACAAATGTTATGAAATGGGGGGCCTGGAGATCTATAGTACAGGCCTCGGCTTAGTTTAGACTCCAGATCTCCCACAAATTACTAATTTTTCGACAATTTATCTTGTCAACTTTATACCTTGATGTAATTTGTGGAGATGAAATAAACAGATTTTTATTTTATTTATTTATTATTAAAATCGCGCTATCCTCGCACGACAGCGAGGTCAAACTGAGCTGCCGAGTTCGTTCGCGGTGGGCAAACGATCGCGGTCAAGGGGTGTCACGTTCGGTTCGCATCATCACGTTTCTCATTGACGTCCCGTTCACGATGCGCTGGTCAAACAGTGTAATGGTGGTAAAGCGATTACGAGACGATTACTATACAAGTTATAAATCTCCAAAATTTACTGCGGTGAGAAATCTTCACCGCTTAGGCTTTCATTTCGCAGACATGTCAAGACGATTTGTCTGGTAACAATCGAATGGTTATTAATGTTAGAAAAACATTTTTATTTCCAATAACAACTCTGTTTTATTTGGTAGAAATACGCAGTTTAAATGCACTATCAGTAGAAGTAGGAGACCCTAAGAAAAAAGTAAAAAAGGAGGAAACTAGAGGTACGGATAGTACATAATGTTTAATTTTAATTAGGTATTAGTATTGTCAACATTATCTTGGCGATAATCATGTTAGTTATTAATAATGTGACCAGCCGATATGTTCTGTAAAAATCTAACCGTTAAAACTTAGTTGAAGTGAGCTGTCAAAAGTGTCAATAGAAAAGCAAAAGCAGCTTTGATGATTATGTGGCATGAAATTCAAAATGTAATATTGAAAAGTCATTTATTCAAACTACATAGGCTGAGAATCAGCACTTTTCGAACGTCAAAATTACATAAGACAGTCCCCCAAAAACGCCCGCCCTTCACCACTTCCTAGTGCAGGGGTCTTCAACCTTTTCGAAGTCAAAGGTTTGACATTGTTTACAATTACTGGTTTATCTATATCTACCCTAATAGTGATTGTTGCAATTCTCACTGTTTTCAAGGTGAATATCATTGATTCTAGTCCTTACCCTGGACTTTGCAGCACAGCTGTCTGTTTAGTTAGAAAAAAAAAAAACTATTTATTAGTATGTAAAATAATTTACTTTACGCAACACAAGACATAATTGAAATTATAAGTAATTAGCCATTGGGGCCGATTCTCTTGTACACCGGACTAAACTAACTAAACTATCACTAAAATTCCTTACTTTTGGCTATGAGAATCTTAAACGCTATTCTGTAGTAAAATGTCTCTAAATTAAAAAAAATATTTTGACACAACTAAATCGAATTTGACAATTGCGACTCCACGTGGTACATACTTTTTAGAGCCGGAGGCGCGCAGTGGGGGCAGCCTCGACGTGTTTTATATGGAATTTTTCACTTTTTGTATGGAAAATAAAAAAAAATATTACCTACGTGTTGAGTATTAGGGGTATAAGGGTTTTATAAAGGGGGTCGAAATTTTCATTATTTTTGCGATAGGACACACCATTTTCGAGATATTAGCAAAAGAAAAGAAAAAAATCCAGTACAGTACTGTTTTTGCACCCGAAGTCGAGATGTTCGTGTGAATTTTAGTTCATGACAACTAATAATATTCCACACCATTTTCGGTGGCGATTAAAAATGGTCAGAATAAGTTAGAAAATTAAAATTTTAGGTGAAAAACGTCAAATTCTGAATAGCAAAATTGTCATTTTCACTAAATTAAAATCTCAGTACAATCTTAGTGCTGTCAAACTAAAATATAGTTAAGTTGTGCCACTTTAGTCTATTTCAGAATGGGAAATCATCGTTTGACCGGAGTAAACTAAATTTTGGAGATTTTTAGTCTAGTTTAGACGCATTTGTGACAAGAGAATCGGCACCATTGTCAGCTAGCACAAGCCATTAAACCTTCGAAAAACATCGAGAATTATACTCGGGCAGAAATAAAAAATAAAATCTAAACGAAAACAGAACTTAATATCCAAATGAAATCCTCCAGGCATAAATGGCGTGCCCGATAGCTATATACTCGTATAGCTGTAACTAGAAGTAATAAATAATAAAATAGGACCATCGAGGTAAAACAAATAAACAGTTAATTACCAATAACAATAGCAAAACCATGATACCGCAAGCAGTGACATCTAATGGAGCATGACTAACTTGCTGCCGGTTGCTCAGGCAAAACATAATATGATCAAAATATTGTAATACAAATCATAAAAAAATACATTGTAATGAGTACATTTATGTCAACAATAAATTAAAATAAATTGACTAAACAAAAAAAAAAACAAATTAAACAAATAAAATAAACAATTATATAAACTTATGAGTTCTTGGATTTTACTTTAGTTTTAAACGCATTATAAGGCAAAGAAGAGGGTAGCTTGTTAGGAAAATACCAAGCCCAACAACACAGTAGACAGCTCACTTCAAGCTCACTTCACTTAAGTTTTTGTGGTGAGATTTTTACAGAATAGGCCAGCTGAATGACTTTCTAAATTTAAGGAAAACAAACCAGTGAATTTGCTGCAATGAATACAAAATACGCCGAATATAATAAAACTACTTATGAGAATCTCATAAATATCGCAAATAATTGGATCATAGATGAATATGATTTGGGGATGCCTTTATATACCTTTAACGGTCAGATCGTAGGCGCAGCTCAAAAGAAAAGCAAGAAAAAATCTGAATTACAACTTCAGGTTTGTAACACAGCAAACATGATTATAATGAGTTACCTACCGGGTTTTTATAAAAGAAAATATTGAATAAACTTTTTTTGGAAGTGTATAGTGTGCTGCTAGCGGCATTCTATCACTATAGGATAAATTACCGCAGTGTGCGGCATAATAGTGGCGCTGCCTAGACCCGGTTAAAGTGCTGTAAGCATTGCATTGTCACTTGTTATTTTGGTTGAGTGATGAAGCGCAATAAATTTTACATTTTGTGTATGTATAAAGGGCAATGTTACTACTACTGTTACTAGGAGAACTTAGGATGCATGAGCGATCGAAGTGAGCTCGGGACTTGGGGCACCCCAACTTGGACAGGTTAGGTTTGAAGAGGATGGCGGGGTCTAGCGAGCGAGCGAAGCGAGTGAACAAACACTCCATCCCCTTCGTGATTATTTCCTTTTTTACCATTCAGAAATAAAAGCCCCGCGAGGTCTCCGTCGACTACGCCGTATTTAATTAAACAAATTTAGACCTGCTACGTGTTCTTCCCCAACCTTAATACTCCCACTATCCCACAAAGCCCGAAAGGAACTGATGACTTTTTTCTCGGCACGTATGGTTTTGCGCACTTTAGGGGTTTTCAAATATACACTAAAAAGGGTCTATTCTATCCAAAAAAAATAGCTACTATAAAAAAGCGGCGTGCTAAGCAATAAACATTATCTCCGGTAAGTTCATGGCACTTTTGTAATATGTTACCGCTAAGTTCATAGCACTGTCGTACCGTAGTATGTTACCCTTTGCGTCTTTATAAAATGATGTAATATGCATAATATATGATGCTATAACCGATAGTGATAGAATGCCGCTTGCGGCACTCAATATACTGCCAACTTTTTATTATTATTTATTTATATATACTTTATTCTTTTTTCTTCTTATTGTTCTTTATTTCAGATGTCTGACGTCTGCTTTGAGGACAGAGGCTTCCCGCTGACAATAATTACGTGCCCTTGTTTGCGTTACAAGGAAGGTTTAAAATATATGTTTAGGCATTCAGTCTTGGTTACTGACGCTTTAAAAGAAGAAGTGGAATGTGATGTACTTAAATGTCCTG
Organism: Xanthia togata; assembly: GCA_963853775.1. NCBI lineage: Eukaryota > Metazoa > Arthropoda > Insecta > Lepidoptera > Noctuidae > Xanthia > Xanthia togata. The sequence goes on along the minus strand of OY970798.1, from coordinate 18,635,154 downwards.
TGAATAGAAAAGAATTCACTGTTTTGTTGCCTAAGACTTTCCCCACGATAAATCATGAGCTACCACTACAATGGTGGTACTTGGATGAAATGCCGGTAAATCAATTTAACAGTTAAATATTAAGCGCAGGCTGTTTATGCAAATAAAAATGCACAGCAATAATACATTTTGATGCAAGTGTGGAAAGTTTATACACACGAGTATGCGCGGAATTTCTACATGGATGATGTAACCAATATTTTGTAAATACATTTTGATTTATAAGAGTCCATTGAGTGACTTCCTTGTCCATTCTTCTCCATAGGAACCTACTACGCTTTGGAATGGGCAACTAGCTTCATCTGTCGGACTGACCGTCTTCTTAACAATTCAAAAGTGCCTGTAAATAGATGAAATAAATGCTTTGAGTTTGAGGAAATAATAGGGGTTAAAGTATGAAATTGCCGTTTTATTGTAATAGGTACTTCGAATAGACATAGAACCTTTATGGTTTGAGATTTTTGAGTGAAACTTGTTTCACATGGTACCTGTGAAGATCTTCTTTTAAAAAATGTGTAACATTCGATTATCGACTTTCAGTTGTTTTTTTTATTCAGCTTAGACAAGAAAGATGGATACTTCGAAAATTCGAGTTATTTTTTAATTCAAAATCAAATTCAAAAGTCATTTATTCAAACTAGGCTGAGAATCAGCACTTTTCGAACATCAAAATTACATAAGACAGTCCCCCAAAACGCCCACCCTTCACCACTTCCTAGTGATTTTGCTGGAAAGAAGAAGTGGCGCAACAAACTCCACAGCTGTCTGTTCAGTTAGAAAAAAAAATGATTCTACGAGTATATAATAGTATGCAAGATAATTTACATTACGCAAAACATAATTTAAATTATAAATTAATAGCCACATGACAGCTAGCACACGCCAATATACCAACCAAAAACGTCGAGAACTATACTCAAGCAGCAATAAAAATAACTAAACGTAAAACAATATCTAAAAAAGAAAATAAAGCCTATTAATAGCCACATGACAGCTAGCACACGCCAATATACCAACCAAAAACGTCGAGAACTATACTCAAGCAGCAATAAAAATAACTAAACGTAAAACAATATCTAAAAAAGAAAATAAAGCCTATTAATAGCCACATGACAGCTAGCACACGCCAATATACCAACCAAAAACGTCGAGAACTATACTCAAGCAGCAATAAAAATAACTAAACGTAAAACAATATCTAAAAAAGAAAATAAAGCCTCCAGGCATAAAGGGCGTGCCCGCTTACATATAGCTGTAACTAGAAGTTATAATTGATAAACTAGGACCATCGAGGTAAAATAAATAATTGTCGTGGTCGCTAGCTAACCACATATTGCAATACAACTCATAAAAAAACATTGTAATGAGTAGATTATGTCAACAATAAATTAAAATAAATTGACATATAAAGTCAATTTATGATTACGAATACGAGTTCCGACGCGGAACTAACGAGGCAGAAACAGCTCGCAATATCAATGTTGCGTTTGGAAAGGGGGCTGCTAATGAACGCATCGTGCGATTTTGGTTTAAACGCTTTCGTGATGGAAACTTTGATTTGAAGAACGAACCACGTGGAAGACCGCCCACACAGGTGAATAACAATTAAGTGAAAGAGATGGTGGAAGCCGATCCGAGCCAAACTACCCATGAATTAGCGGCATGGTTTAACGTTACCTTACCAACAATATTGACTCAATTGCGTCGAATCAATAAAATGAAAAAATATGAGAAATGGGTGCCTCATGATTTGACTGATCTGCAGAAAGAAACGCGTGTTGCCTTGTTGAATCGATACAGAAATGAAGGAATATTGGATCGAATTGTGACATGTGATGAAAAGTGGATTCTTTACGATAACCGTAAGCGAAAAATGCAATGGCTGACCCCAGGTCAAGCGCCGCCCTGCCGGGGTTGCGGGAAAGTCCGAAAGGGATACCGTGGCCCGCTGTCATTGCACAGGCAACAGAAGGACCACGGGTGGGTTTTAGTCAGTAAGAGTCTGACACGCCCTCCCGCTCCACCCAGAGCGGGAGAAGTCATTTGATGATTTCCCACCCAAAAAAAAGGCACTTTTGAACGTCAACAACTACAACAAAAAAAAATTAGAAATGGGTGCCTCATGATTTGACTGATCTGCAGAAAGAAACGCGTGTTGAAACTTGTTTTTCCCTTGTTGAATTGATAGAGATTTCTCTATCAATTCAACAAGGGAAAAACAAGTTTTATTACAAGGAATATTGGATCGAATTGTGACATGTGATGAAATTTGGATTCTTTACGATAACCGTAAGCGAAAAATGCAATGGCTGACCCCAGGTCAAACGCCGCAACAGTGTCCTAAAGCAAAGCTTACCAATGAAAAGGTAATGCTAACTGTTTGGTGGTCTCAGCATGGTGTTATTTACTATAGCTTTCTCCGATCTGGTCAAGCAATAACGGCAGATGTCTACTATGCCGAACGCCGAACAATGATAGCAAAACTAGCAGTGAAACAGCCCCGACTCATGAATCGATCTTCACCATTATTGCTTCATGATAACGCGAGACCTCATACAGCACGAGAAACCGTTTTAACTCTACAGGAACTGCAATTAGAAACCATTCGTCACCCTCCGTATTCGCCAGACCTTGCTCCAACGGACTACCATTTTTTTCGTGATTTGGGCAATTTTCTACGTGATAAAAAGTTTTCTTCTCAGGAGGCAGTACAAAATGCTTTCACACAGTTTGTCGAATCTAGATCACGAGAGTTCTATCGCAAAGGCGATAAATGACCTTCCTATTAGATGGCGGCAATGTATAGATAATAATGGTAATTATTTTGATTAAATAAATATGTAAAATAAAAACAGTACAAATCGGCAATTCCATACTGTAACCCCTAATAAATAAAGGATAATATTTTTGTGTTCACCAAAAATCTAAAGGTGCATCTATGTATGCATTTCTAAAATATTGATCTTAAATTGTTTTACTATAATTAAACTACTCGGCCAGCAAAATATGTTACATCAAACAAATTCCAAATTAACACCAAGATATAACACTTTTTTATTGTAGTGCGCTGCAAATATTCTATTGTAACAATAACTATTTTATTCTTCCCCGAAAAATACTGATCGTGCACCAAATATTCCTGAATGTTACACAAAATATTTAGTATGCATCCTAGTACTACCCATTTAAAACGGTTTTGTACAACTTTTATGTTATTGAAATAATTATAATTGAAGAACAAATAATGCATTTCGTAAAACATTACTTCTAAGACTTATATTTATTTTACTGAAAATGGTTTTGGCGCGCTTGCGACGCGTATGCCTGCCTATAATGCTCTCTGTTGTGCGACGGAGACGGCGCGCCGGCGCGCGGGGCGGGGTGCGCCAAAGTTCACCTAAATTTTCAACTCCGATAATTGGAAATCCGAAAATGGACCTAACATTTTTCATCCTAACAATCACAATTCCTAACTACTCTGTCTCTAATGTTCATAATTCCGAAGCATTCAACTTCATAATGTCAGTAGCAATAAACATCTATTATACTTTTATTTGTTTTCCTATATTTTCTCAACATAACCATCTTTTACACTATTATTCAAAGTCATATCTTTTTGTTTAGATTTCTTTTTATTCATAATAATCAGTATTATATACACTAATTTTGCGTAACTTTGTTGTCACATAACATACAATAAGAATAATAGTACCATGGTACAAGTAGTTAAATACATGTTTTCATAATACACTTTTCAATTAAATTAGTTTAATATTAGCGGCTATAGCTTTCAAATAATCACTTTTATTGGTGTATTTTTGGAAGCCAGAGTCACGCTCCAGTCATTCAGTCAAGTTCCAGAAACGAATCGGTCTTATTCATAATTATTGGTTTAGGTTAGATTAGAACTGTGACCACAACGCACGAGCCGAGCGAGCGAAGCGAGCGTGCCGCGGCAGCGGCCGGCGAAGTGCCAGAACCGAATCAGTCCTATAGTTATTGGTTTAGGTACGGTTAAAACGTGGGCGTCCTACAAAGGCAAAGTGCGCTTTATTGGTGCAATAATTTAAAGAAGTACTGCAGAGATTGAGTGGACTGATAATGTGAACATTGTAGGAGTAAAGACTCTGTTTAACATTTTGAATTATTATGGTTCGTACTGATTAGTATTAAAAAAACATTTTTAGTAAGCATTACATTTTATAATGTGTTCATTTTTTATTAATAAAGCTACATTGGACATTAATTGGTGTTTGATTCAAATACATTTTACAGTGCATTATCTGAAGTAAAACTAAAAAAATTAATGCTTGTTTTTAAAATTAGGTGTATTACTATTTTTACAAATTTGCAACAGTTGTTAAATAGATGCTCGCTATGACATATTTTAATGAACATATTTTGGTGCACATTCAGTATATTTGGTGGAACACAGGCAAAATTAGGTAAATGAAATGGGAATAATATGAAGTACTTTTAAATACCATCCATAAATAAATTATAAAGAAACTTTTTTGTTGATAAGATATTTAGTTATTGAAACAATTTCTTACTTTTTTATATCAACACCATTTTTGGTCATAACTGTGCTAAAGACATGGAATAGATACTCCACCTTTCTTATAATAATTATAGTGCTAAGCTTGTATTTATTTGCCAGTTCATTGAAGTGATCCAAAAATACATTCTTAGAAAACAACTGAGCATTTTTGCTATATCCTATTTATAAAAATTTATAAAAACTGACCATTCCCCCCACCATCTCCTAAACTACTAAGCCTAAAATTTTGGAAATAATGCAGGGAATGGTTTCCACATAGATTACAGGAAAACCTATAAAAAGTCCTATGGTCTTAAAAATAACATGATAAATCTCTCAATATTGCGCATAAACTTACATTTGCAGTTGGAATGTACAGGAGAACATGTTTTTCAGCAATGTTAAGTATGTTCTTAGGATAAATTCATACCAACTACGGAACCCTTCATTGTGCGTAGTCCGACACGCACTAGGCCGGTTTTTAAATAGATACACAATGAAAATGTATTAGGTACTCACATAAAGTTGTTATCATCATAAAACATTGACTTTGAATTTTATTCCAGATAAAAAAATGCGAATGTAACCAACTAACCGATCTTAATTTGTTGGATGACTTCAACCAAGATAATGTGTTAAACATCCTTGCAAAGTGGCATTGCATTTGTGGCAAAAAGGTACATCTGATAGCTTGTCAAGTTTTATTTGATTTTATCGGAGTTAAATGAGGTTCGTGGCGGTGGCGTCCTGGGAAAAGAGTAGGACTTGGGAGGCCATTGACCAGCGGTGTGATATTATGATCTGCATAACAAAACAATTATTTCGCGTATTTCCAGGTGACTTCCTCGCAAACATCTACAGGTGATATTCCCTCAGTGTCTATTGAAATGAGTCCCGACGAGTCCATTGACGAACAAAACGAGTTACCACTTCCGCTACGCAGCGTCAAACCTATTCAAAGTAAATACCTGTTTTTAATAAAAGTTTTAGTAAGTAGTTTTTGTCTGGCCTCTTCTTGCAGCCCTAGTCATTAAAGTGCTTTAAATATTTTAGTAGCGACAGATTTTTGTATGATGGCCTCAAAATATCGTCCTTTGTGGATCTTCGGTGGCACAAAAGATTATTATAACTCATTATGACTTATTTTTATAACTCCCAGTGGTGCTGATTGCAATAGAAAAAAAAGAAATCTGTAATTTTATCGAAATTTATAAATCATATTTCAAGTCGCCGAAAACTGTCCCAAAAACAAGTTTATAAAATTGAATTCAATTCAAATTCAAAACTCATTTATTCAAACTATGTAGGCTTTGAAATCAGCACTTTTCGAACGTCAAAATTACATAAGACAGTCCCCCAAAAACGCCTGCCCTTCACCACTTCCTAGTGCTTTAGCTGGGAAGAAGAAGTGGCGCAACAAACTACCCAGCTGCACAGCTGTCTGAATAGTTAGAAAAACTTGATTCTATACATTAATACTTATACAAAATAATTTACATTACGCAACACAAAACATTGAATAAAATAATTTTCTATATGTCGCTTAGCACACGCCAATATACCAACAAAAAGTAAATAGAACTTAATACCCGAATGAAAGCCTCCAGGCCTAAAGGGCATATAAGGCACTAGCTTTTGCCCGCGGCTTCGCCCGCGTGGATGTCGAAAAATATCCGACGGGAACGTACAATCGGGATTAAAAAATAACCTATAGGTTAATCCAGGTTATAAACTATCTGTGTGCCAAATATCATCTAAATCCGCTCATCCGTGTTTGTGCAAGCCGGAACATACATACAAACAAACAGACCAAAAATTCTAAAAACTATATATTCAACATCAGACTCGAATATTCAATGTAATATTTGACTTCGTTACTATTTTATTTTACGTCGTCTGCGTAGAGTATAAATTATTTTTTTCTAGATAATTATGAATTAGGTATTATAACAATAACAATAGACCTTTCTTCATGGCTAATTGTCCTCTACTACGTGTGATATTTGAGGAATACTCTAAAGAAATACCTGCTGTAAAGGACCGGTATCTACCTAAATCCTTCACAGTATTTCTCTATATACGATGTTTTTCACTAATTCGGAAGCGGGCACTAAAACAACCAGGCTAGTTGGAGAGCTAACACGTGAGCAAGCCACATAAAATTGGCTGTGGGAGAAACAGTCTTGCCGCAAATCAACTCCAGCAAATTTTAGAGTTTGTCCCTGTGACTTATTAATAGTCATCGCGAAACAAACCTTGACTGGGAACTGCAATCTTTTAAATTCAAACGGAAGGTCATTTGGTATCAATGGTATACGCGGCACGAATACTGTTTCTCCTCTGGCAGATCCAGTTAGTATTTTCGCCTCAATAACATTGCGGCGGAGAGCTGTTACTTGGAGTCTAGTTCCATTGCACAATTTTGGAGGATGTAAATTTCGGAGTAACATGACAGGAGCACCTACACGCAACATAAGTCTGTGACACGGAAGACCCGGCGGGTTAAGAGAGTTTAAAAATTCTACAGGATAATTAACCGACTCGTCCATATCGACCATGGTGTCAACAGAATTGTAAATCATTTCTTCGCCTTCGAATGTATTTATCAACATTTCGTTGATCGCAGCGGCTTGGTCGTTTTTGGGAGTCAAAATGGCTCTCTCGCATAACCACTCCATCGGTTTGCCTTTAATATTTTTAATATCAGGATAAATTTTATCTACAAGTCCCTCAACTGTTGATACCACAGTACATAATTCGTATGGTATTTGTATCAACCCATCTATTTGTGGAAAGTTTCCGTTTCCGATTTGAAGAAGAAGATCTGCAAATCTGCCGGCAGAAACTTCACCTCTGAGATGTACTCTCATGTTTCGAGTAAGTTTTAGAACTTTAATTGAAGGCCATAAGAAAGATCTTTTGATGCATGCTTTGATCTCATCTGCGCGCGTACCTTTAGGCACTACCGGTAAAGTCTGTCGAAAATCTCCTGCCAGCAACACCGTCATACCACCCATTATGTTTTTATTATTTCGTATGTCCTGCAAACTCCTATTCAAGGCTTCAACTCCTCTTTTGTGCGCCATCGTTATTTCATCCCATACTATTAGTTTAGTATTTTTAAGCACTTCGGCAAGATTGCTTTGCTTTGGTATATTGCATAAGGGTGTCTCTACATTTGTAAGATTTAGAGGTAGTTTTAAGGCAGCGTGTGCAGTTCTACCTCCTTCTAATAATGTAGCAGCAATCCCAGACGACGCTACAGCTAAAGCTATGTCTCGAGTGCTTCTTACTTTTGCCAAGAGCAAGTTTAAAAGATAAGTCTTACCTGTGCCACCAGGGGCGTCCAGAAAGAAAATTTTTCCTTCACTTACTTCTACACTTGTCATGACTTGGTTATTATACAGACGTTTGCTCGGCAGTCAACGATGGCGTATTATTATTTACAAAACTTTCCAAAGCTACTGTATCAAAATTAGTTTCTCTCATATACTCCCTATTACCGGCAACTTGTGGCTTGGTTGGTTTTGGCAAACCGTACATATCTATCGATTTTCCACCTAATGTTAACACTGCTTCTTCAATATCAGATAGACATTCATTTAAAATTTGGTCTTTGAAATTCTCTACATTGTCTCCGATCTCTTTTTGCAGCCTGTGCTTAAAATCTTCAGACAAATAGTCTTTGAAGTCTTCCCAAAGAGCTATTGGGTCTGATATTTGACAAAAGACTAACATAATTGTGAACAGTTCTCGCATTTTTGCTGCTGACTGACAAAGCGCGGCCTCCTCCAACGTCGCATGCCAGTGTAGGTCATCTTCAAGCAAACCTAACATTTTGCAAGCAGCTTGGAAAGTAGGCTGCAACACACCATTCACAGTTTTTAGTGCTTCAAATGAAGTTGGGCCCCGCACTTCATGTAGCAGTAAACGCAGATGATAGCACTCCGTATTGTTGGGGTGAACAGTATAGACTCTACCTAAGGCGTGTTCCTTCATCACACCAGGCCAACCATCAACTGTTACTCCTCTTTTTCGTCTTACAAAATTACTCTTATTCCATATGTAATATGCGGGTACCTCAGAGTAAAGTAGAATTTTAGCAAAGTTATCTGATTGACATAGTTCGAAAAAAGCTAAAAGCGTCGTTTTTGGTGGATTAGCTATTTTGTCAGCGAGATTATTTGAGTTGAAGTAAACTCTCTGACCGTTTTCCAAATGAATTGCTAAATGAACAACTGTGGGGAAACGCTCATGTATGGAAAACCCAAGAATTCGCCACACTGCTTCTGAGCTACTTATGTACCTTCCGCTCTCATAAATCTTCACCTCATCTTTTTCATTTTCTAGTGCAAATGTAGCCTGGTCCGATCCTTTATTAACATACTTGCATACATATTTTATTGATTTCACAGAGTTGCAATACTCAACGTTTATATGTGCGTTAAAAGTTTTTAATAGTACAGGGTTAAAAGGAACTACCCAACGGTTATCTAGATCCACACCATGAATATTAACGGTAAAACCGCCTTCGCTAGGGGATCGTCTCCGATACTGTGGATAGCCATCATCACCTGTTTGTGTTTCCCTCAATAGAGGTCGGGGATATCTTTTAGTGCAGCTCTTGTTCTTCATACAAGGAGATTTATGATTAAAGCTTCCACAAGGGCCATGAATCATGTTCGACTTTACTATTTCGTAAAGTTTTTGGTCAAGTGCAGGGTCAGGTATTTCAGCGCAGATTACTTTGTCGATAGAGTCTGGCTTTATGCTACTTTTCAGCCATAGAAGAATGTGGACATGTGGAAGACCACGTTTTTGCCACTCAACCGAATACATGTAGAAACGAATTTCTCCAAATATTTGTCCTTTAATCAATAAATTAATCAGTTTTTTAACTTTTATATGAAACACTCGAGCAATTATATCGTGACGATCACAAGTCTCTTCTCGTCTCTTATCATTATACGGAAGGAATAGAAACTGGCTGCCGAAACCATTTTTTTTAGAGGCAATTTAGTTTTGGGATCATGTTGAAGCAAGTTGACAGAATAACCATCATCGCCATAACAAAATATTATGGGATATTGCAAGGCATCGTATGACCGATGCAGTTCACTTATCCGACGTAAAGAAGTACTACGGCTTTCCAATATAATGTCCCGTTTCTCAAATTGCTGATCAACCATCACCAAAGCAACTTCGTTGGTCGTTGGGGCGTTAAAACGTCCTCTATGACCTTCAAGTGGTTTCTTGTCGGCATGAATGACTACTTTAAACGATTCACAGGTGGGGGGAATTTTATCAATGGTGCTTTTGAGGTCTTTAATGTAAGGGTTAACATCATGAAGCATTTTTTGTAACTGTTTAACCAAACTTGGTTTCAATCCTTGATAATTTGAGCACCTTAGACTTACTTCTCTATCGTCTTCTCCAACGAAATAAATCTGCAAGAATTTAGCTTTCTCACCTGGTTCCGGTAAAATGCTTCCAACCAAATGATAGACCTGACCCTGTACTTTAAATGTTGGCATAAAGCCATCCTCCACCACCTGTTTTGCACCAAAAGATGTCATCTGGAAACAATTGTTGTATTTACGAATATTACTCATAAAATGCTTATGGTCAGGGTGCAGATCCATTACCAAACTGTATAGAGGATCAGGAAGACTATGTAATGCTTCGAGTTGCACCTTTCCACTGCCACAACACATTCCAAGAGTCTCGTCCTTCCATTTGAGTGCATTGCAACACTGACACTTATTATTCATATTGCCTATACTCACCATAGAATCGTTGTCGTAAGCCATTCCTGGATTGTAAGACATACCTGAAAGGTACTTTGAAATCCAGGGACTTGCAGTTGCCTTCGTGTTGTATTGTGACTGAGCCGCTCTATGTACTTCAGGATGTGCCTGCTGGTAATTAGCAGCAGCTCGCCTGTGCACTTCAGGATGTGCCTGCTGATAATTAGCAGCATCTTGCCTGTGCACTTCTGAGTTTTTTTTTATATATTTGGATGCCGCTTTCCGATAAGGTGTACGGTTACTTTTTGAATACTTTTTTTGGGCCTGTTTTAGTTGATTTTTTCTCGTTGCTGCTGTATATCTAGCTCTACGCTTCTTATTTTTCTTTTGAGGTATCGAGCAAGTCGACTGATAAATATATACATCAACTGGCTGTTTGGAAGCAAAGTCGGTAGAAAGATCTGAATCAGTTGATGACACAGATATTTTATCGACTACTTCAACACGTCTGGAAGTAATTTTCTTAGCCTTTACAGAGATTGGATTGAGTTTAGAATTTATTTCAACTTCAGAAAATTGTTCCTCATCTGAAACATAAGCTTCAAAATGGCCACCAGATAGATCGCCTGAAAAGCGATGGCGCTTAACTGGACAACCTTCAGCACCAACCTTTACATATAACTTGCAATTGCGGTAAACCTCAAAAATAAAATTATATATTCTGCCTGCTGCTGTCAACTCGCATAATGTGCCGTAAGTTGAAGACAGAATCATATCAGCATAGTATTCGTCTGATGTAGTGTAGTTATCACCACATCCATTTTCAGAAAGACCAGAAAACTCATCCCAGTTTTGCTTTACGTGATCAACAATTTGTTCACGTATTTCGAATGCCATTTCTTCATTTCCGTGCATCAAAAAAGAAAGAGACCTAAAAAGGCAAGCTCCGTCCCCTATGATCGGTACGACAAACTTTAGTACCATCTGCCCATCAATATTTATAATTTCAACAACCATATTTACAACCAATTTCCTTAGTCTTAAATAAAGTAAAAAAATAAATTAAAATCTAAAAATAATATTCTTCAAATTTAAAATTTAGAAACAAAGACTAAAAAAATAAACTAATGAAATAAATCTAAAAATAATATCCTTCAAATTTAAAATCTATAAACAAAGACTATTCAATATTACACCTCCCTAAAAAAAAACTATCCTATTAATAAAATATTATAATTGATACAAAAAGCAGATCTTGATAATTAGTAAATAAATTGCTACCACTTTCTCTGATAAGATTACTTAACCGGATGAAAATCGTACCGTAGGTACGAAGCACTGGGGTACTTATACAATGCGCGGTAACGAAACCATAGCGACTTCTATTTTTTCCACTACCGCCATCTATCGAGCTTCCGAGCAACTTTCTTTCTGTCTGTTGGTCTGAAAGTATGACGCAAAAACTACCGGATCGATTTTGTTCAAATTTTGCATAGATGTTCCCTATAAGTGTGGTCAGTCTGTAGGGTACTTATTATCACGCTATTTGCTATGAGTGATGAGCAGAATTGCATTCTGTTCGTATCCTAACTATCCTAATCTATTTATATCTATATTGATTCGCCCGGAGAAGGGGGTGGAGGGGGTTATCCGGGAGAGGGGCCCGTGGCTAAATAAAAAGAGCCGCACTGGTCGATCGATCAGGTTAAGCTACGCTTGTCGCGGTTGGTCTATGGATGGGTGACCATCTTTAGATACAGAGACCCGTCCGTGCCTCGGAAAGTATGTTAAGCTGTTGGTCCCGGCTGTCATTCGTGGATCTTTGACAGTCGTTACGGGAAGTCAGAAGCCCGAACTGCTGCGTTGTGGAGGTCAGATAGGCAGTCGCTCCATGTAAAATACTGTAATGTTAGAAACAGTACACGTGTACTTATAAATATTATTTTACTTGAATACAAAATTTTGCGAATGAACAACTTCAATACAAAACTTCATACCCCTTTCAGACCCTTGTGGGTTGAAATTAAAAAAAAAAAACAAATATTTAGGTTGTGTTAGTTTCCAACCATAAGCCGAAATATTAGTGATTTTAAATTAAAAAATAAAGAACTTTAATTAAAAACAAAATTTCATCCCCCTTTTCACCCCCTTAAGGGTTGAAATTCTAACAACACCGTTGCGTTAGATAGTAGTGATTTTTCTTCTAAAATGAAGGATTTTCAACTTTATCCCCCGTTTTAACCCTTCGGGGGTAGAATTATCAAAAACGTTGAGATACGTATTGATTAATTTTCAATCGTCAGTCTAAAATCAAAATTTGAAGATCCTAACTTCAAAACTGACGGACTTTCATACAAACTTCCATCCCCTATTTTTCCCCTTTAGGGGTGGAATTCCCAAAAATCCTTTCTTAGTGGATACTTACTCTTCACAAAGAACACACCCTCCAAGTTTCATGTCTCTAGGACCAGCGGTTTGGGCTGTGTGTTGATATATCAACAGTCAGTCAGTTTCTCCTTTTATACATATAGATATAGCTATTAAAGCTGTAACTCAGAAATCACAAATGATAAACTAGGACCATCGAAGTTAAAACAAATAAACAGTTTATTACTAATAACAACAACCAAAACCAATAATGACTTGCCAAAGTCAACTTCACATCCCATGACTCTATTTGCAGATGATAGTACAGTGACAATTGCTAATAATAATAATGACATGACCCAATATAAACTTGACATTCACCACTCTTTGACATCTATAATACAATGGTTAGATTATAATAATTTAAAGATAAATTTAATTAAAACTAAGATCATGCATTTTAGCCAGCGTTTGACGAGAAATAATTTGGACATAAATATTGATAATAAAACTATTGAAAGCGTTAATACAACCAAATTTCTTGGACTAATCATTGACAAAAGACTGAACTGGAAATCACATATAGAGAATCTCTGTAAAAAAAATAAGTAGTTCCGCTTGTGCCTTGCATTCCCTAGCTGCAGTCGTGAATGTAGACACCTTAATTGCGGCCTACCATGGCTTAGCTGCGTCTCACTTAAGGTACGGCATAATCTTTTGGGGAAATTCTACCGATTCCAACATCGCATTAAAGGCTCAAAAGAGATGCATTAGGTCAATGTTTAGGCTAAAGACTGATGATACTTGTAAACCGTATTTTATAAGATACAAGATATTAACTTTGCCTTGTCTGTATATCCTCGAAACTGTGATGTTTGTTAAAGCGAATCCCAAATTATTTCCACGCTTACAGGACACTGTCCCACGTAATAGACGGGATATGAGCATAATTCGTGTATATCCTGCTAAAACTGCACTCATGCGCAAAAGTATCATCTGTATGGCTCCAACTATATTTAACAAGCTACCTAAGCGTTGGAAGGAGCTAAATATCAATGCGTTCAAACGTCAGTTGATAACGTTTTTATCGCAAAAAGCTTATTATAGTGTGACTGAATTTTTAGCCGAAAAAATTGTCTGACATTAATTTTATTATAGTTAAGTTCTATTGATTATAAGTAGTAATGGGACAAACATATTTGCACGCCAATATATTATAAGGCTGAACATGATTGGACTGTATGTAATTTATTATCATCTTGCATGCTCTTGTATTTACGTATATACCATGTATATACAAATAAATAAATCTTATATTAACTTAACCATGGTCAGCAAGACGACCAGTCACCACAAGCAGCACCCGTTCACGAGCATAACACAAAGATTTTACATAACACAGACATTACCCCCCTCGCCATATTTAAGGGAAGGAGGCAACCCCCGACGCCACCGGAAGCGATGAAATCTAAGGGAGCATGACGAACTTGCTGCCGGTTGCTCAGGCAAGAATAAAATGATCAATTTTCGAGGTCGCTAGCTGACCATATATTACAATACAACTCATAACAAAAAACAACAGTGTAATGAGTAGATTAAGTCAATAATAAATGAAAACATACAGTCAAATAAAATAAACTAAACAATTAAATTAGTATGGAGTTAGTCCCAAGTCTTTTTGTCGTTTATGTAATCTTTAACTTTATAGAAACCTTTTTGACATACATAGTTTGTGTTTAATGAATGATTTAAATTTATTGAAGCTCAGTTCTTTAACATGGCTTGGGAGTTTGTTATAAAAACGTATACTTTGGCACTTAAATGAATTACATTTTTTTTGGAGCCTAGTCTTGGGCACAATAAGTATATCTTTGTTTCTAGTGTTTATGCTATAAATGTCGCTGTGTTTAGAATATAGATTAATATTCTTTTTTACATAAATCAGGTTCTCAAATACATATTGAGATGCGACTGTCATTATGTTTATTTCCTTAAATTTATCCCCCAGTGAATGCCTACAACTTAGGTTATAAATTGTTCGAATAGCTCGTTACTACAGCACAAAATAAATATAGCCTGAATGTCAGCTGCATTTCCCCACAACAAAATGCCATACGACCTTACACTATGGAAATAACTAAAATATACTAATCCAGCTGTTTCTATTCCGCCCCATTTACTAATATATTTGTTTTCACCTGTTTAACATTAGGTGTCAGAAATCTAATATATTTAGTCTTTTTCTCGTTTAAAAGTTAATTATTAACACTAAACCAATGCACTATTTTAGAGAGAGTATTATTTACATCGTCGGTAACTATCTGTTGTCGATTAAGCTTAAATATAAATGATGTGTTATCTGCAAATAACACTATTTCATGACTGTTCTTAATAAGGCAAGGTAGGTCATTAATATAATTATACGAAAAATAAAAAAGGGCCAAGAATTGAACCCTGAGGAACTCCCATAGTGATAAAAAAACCGGGGATCGCTTGTGTTAACGTCCACTCTTTGGATCCTATTATCCAAATAAGAAATAAGAAGATCCAAGGCAGTGTTTCTAACACCATAGTGATGCAATTTCCTGACCAATGTATCATGAGAAACACAGTCGAAAGCCTTAGAAAAGTCACAAAAAATAACTAGGGTATCATGTGACTTCTCCCAGGCCTCAAAACATGTGTAAGAAGCTCAACACCAGCGTCGGAAGTCGTATATTATGTGCAACGGCCAAACGGCACCCTATCACTAAGCCAAGACAACACAGTCTATATTTCTCTGTCACAGGGCTCTTATCAATTTAATCGTAATAGGTAGCCAATTAAAGTTTTCACTGAATGCGTGTGAAGATGGTCTCTTGTAAAAAAAATACATTTACTTTAAATTTGCAGTGAGTGCGTTAGGTATATATTGTGAGAAGCAGAATTGTATCATTTATGACCAGGGTTGTTACTTGTGGAAACAGTATAGTTAAGGACTTTGCTGATAGGATGTCTGCTTCCAAGACCTATAATATAAGCGGTGGTTAGAAACAGCCACCGCAAGCCGCGTAAATTTTTGAATTTTACGCCGCTGGCACATCTCCGCCGCGAAACCATAGCAGCGAAGACGAAGTAGCGATAGACTCGCGTCATTTCCCGCTATTCGCATCCGATTCGAGTAGCGGAACATGACGCGAGCCAGTTGAATTGAACTACTGCGGTTTCGCTGCTACGGTTTGTATGTATGCCATTGTATTATAGTGTATAGATTTTTTGTATAAACTTATTGTTTTCAAATTGTTTTTTTATGGATCATGTGATCTGCAATGAAGATTTTTATTATTATTATTAATATAGAAAAAAACTTTTGGTTTTGGTGATACGGAACCCTAAGTGCGTAATTCTGACTCGCATTTATCTTTGCACAACATAAGCGATGCTCATTTCAGGTATTGGATCACGTTTAGTACTACAACCTGGTGATCTAGTGAGGTGCAAATTTTCTTTTAGTCCTCAAGACGAAGGAAACTATAGCGTCAAACGGTTTGTCGAAGTTAGTGGATGGCCTGAATCAAGAGTTGATATTAACGTTAACGGGATATGTGATTTACCGAGGTAGATATTCTCAACATTTACCAATGGTTTTAAATACTTTTGACGCGACTCTTGAAAGGATTTTTATTCTTGTATCTATGGACCTACGTTATTATTTCAGATTGGATAGCCGCCCAAAAAAGATGTTCGAAAATTTTGTAAGGAGAACTCATGCAGAGAATGTCTATAAGATTACATATTTAGATGATCTTAAAGTATTTGAATTCGGACCAATATTTGTAGGAATTAACAGGTATCGTGTTAAACTAATATAAAATAACTTAAGTTGTTTTTGATTAACCTGTATTCAATTATTAAATGAAATATTATTTTTAGAATTTATGAAGAAGATTATACGATTGATTTAAAGAATTGCTCCCTTGTGACAGCAGATGTTGTAATCGAGTTTCTAGAAGATACTCAAGTATTTCAAATAGACAAAACGTTTATAAAATTGGAAGTAAGAATATAACAATTAACACATTCGCATCATATTCACTCTAATTTGGTTTCACAACAATTCAACATAGTCCTTATTAAATGCCATTTTTTTCTCTTCTTAGCCCGGGTGTCGCGACAAACTTTTAATTTCGGCGGCTCCTGCAGTAGTGGGTGTGCACACGAGTGTGTTATTATTCTGCGTCAACGACAATCCTGAAATAGTAACGGTTAATATCGCTTGTAGAGGAGTTTTGCCAATTGTTGAAATATTACCGCTGACTAAGACGATTGGTAAGATTTAGATTAATGTGGTACTTATATATCATCATTTTAAAAAACTACTTTCCTCTGAATGAGCTATTCTTACTTATAATAACGTATTTCACTTGATACGACCTATTTATTAATACAGGGTGGATTTTAAAGATGGGGCAGTAAGGGTAACTACCTTAACCGTTGTAGCTACAGGAAAACGATCTTAGGAGACTGTCCTCAACTTTTTGGGATATTTTCATTCATTCATTTAATTTAATTCAAGCAACAAGGCTCATAGTGTTAGTAACAACTAAAACTTACAAAATACGTTGGTAAAACATTAACACAGAAATAATTTGTGACAGGCCCAACCGATACCTTGCAGCAGTGACTCACAAACGCACAATCTAGCCTCCTTGCTACCAAAGACAGGATGCTGCTGGTGCTGCTCCGCACCTTACTAACCTGGGATGCCCGCTTCCTCATCACAGTGAGGAAGCAGTCAACGCGAGCTTCAGCAAATATCCTTGATGCGCTGCAGTATCGAGGCAACCCCATTGGCAGCCTGAATGCGTTATTGTATTGAACGCGAAGGGCACCGTATGATTTCTGAGTATAATGAAGAAGTGCAATAAGCACTAAATATACCTAGTGCGCGACTTCCTTACAGGCACGCCTGAATCTGCAGGCAATCATATTAGCTCTTACACACAGCGCCCTCCCCCCCGTCAATATTCTCATCATCTTTGAGGCCAGTGGTCAATAAGTGACCCAGATATTTAAATTGGTCCACCCTCACAAGGGGCATACCGCTTCTGGGTACCTGCCCCTGGCCCCAAAGCCCATGACCACACTCCTTTTAACATTATATGCCAGACCATGCAGTCTGACATATTGCTCGCAAGTGGCTATAGAATAGAATAGAATATTTCTTTATTAAAGTAACCAAGACTCAACAAAGGTTGACAGTAAAACTTACGACTATGTTAGTAATCACAGACACAAACATAAGGAAAACATTCACGAAAGAACGCACGGTTGGTCACTATCACGACATCCCATGAGAGACGGCACAACAGTGACCCACGTAAACACAGTCCAGGCGACTCGCAACCATGCTTAAGACACTGTTGGAGCTGCCCCACACCCTGCGCACCAGGGAAGCGCACCTTTTACGCATTGTTGCGTGAAAGCAATCTACATGCGCATCCGCGAACATCCCTGACGCGCTACAGAAACGGGGCAGCCCCACCAGCATCCTAAATGCATAATGCATATGAGTGTCCTAAGCCCGAGACTGACGCGCTCAGAAGCACGCACGCGTGCGCGCATTTTGCTAAGCATTCATAGATTTAGAAGAAATGTACATACAGCAAAAAAAATGAATCCTTTAAGGATCAAAAAACTCTATTGAAACAACTGAGGTTTGAGTACTAAAAAGTCGAAATTGCAAAAAAATAAACCTTTAAATTTCTTAAGAAATGAGTCTCCAACCATTGTCTTACGAGGAATATACTGGCCGAAAATATAAGAAATAAAATGGAATTTCATATTACTAACGAATACGCGTTAAGCCTCGTGAAGTCTGGCGCGAAGCGACAGGGCGACGCGACTCTAACAAAACAATTTACAAGAAAACTTCACGGTAGAACAATTACCTTTACAACGGTTCAGGTATCTCAAAAATCCAGCCTGTATACCACCTATATATACATATTGAGACAGACTTGACGATTTATAATAAATTGAACTATGTTTCAAATGATTCATTATTCTTATTTTAACATTCATTTTACGTACCTAACTTTGCAGAATATGGAAAGCATCTACTCTATCGTCGAGAAGATGATAGATTTATTGTAAAGAACGATTCTATTCTACCAATAATGTGGAAGATACGAAACGCCCAAGACTTCATCGAAGATTTTATAATAGCACATACATCCGGCATCGTGCTGAGACGTGACAATCAAGTGGTTCCTGTTACATATATCGCGTGCATAGTTGGTGTTATATCACAAAAAATCCTAACGATCGACGTATGTTTCTACTTTCTCTACCTAACATTTATTGTATCTTTAGGGTTCCGTAGTCAACAAGGAACCCTTGTAGTTTCACCATGTCCGTCTGTCTGTCTATCTGTCTGTCTGTCTATCTGTCTGTCCGTGGCTTAGCTCAGAGACTCTTAGTACTAGAAAGCTGTAATTTGGCATGGGTATACATACTAATCACGCCGACAAAGTGGTAAAATAAAATCATAAATTTTTAGGGTATACGTGAAGTTGGGATGTTTTTTTTTTCTTGGAAAGGTCGTTCAATTGTATATTGTATATAATATTGTGAGTGTGTGAAAACCATTTTTGGATTCAGGGATTTGAGATTCAAATAAGCACTTCAAAGCTTACCTAATATTTCGCAAACGGATGTTTGCGAAATATAAGCTTTGAAGTGCTTATTTTTGTTAGAGACAAGTGGCTCATTGGTTAATTCTGGATATTTGAAAAAAATTACGGCAGCAGTATATATACACGGTGACATTTGAATCACAGTTTTGCTAGAACAAACGTTGTTCAGACTGTTAGTAAAATACGGTTCTTGTATTTTATTCAGAGCACACACATTGCTCGATCCATCACGGAGCACAGTACCAAAGTGAAGAGACCCGTAGGTCCCACAGACTAAACAAATATTTTCAACACAGAACATCCTCTCTGTTTTATCATTATATAGATAGTGTTATAAATCACCAGTCATACATAACATAAAATAGAAATTTATTATAAATAATTTTAATCTTAAGTATGTCATACATGTATACAACATGTATAGATATTTAAGTGTTCACTTTGAACTTGTTGTGTAATACAGTATTTATTTATTTTAAACAGTGAACCTTACTGGTAAACGTCTTGATCTATTATGTCTAGTGCTATGACTTTCAGTTGAAACTGGCTCAGGTGTATCATGGTTAACAACTGAATTTGAAATTACATTATTGTCAAGAATTAGTTCACAGCCATAATCAATATACATACATAACATTTTTATTTGGATCAAAGTTATTTTCAAAATTATTTAACACAACAGTTTTCTTCTTTTCTTTGATACGCAATATATTACAAAATATCCACATTTTCTTTTAGTATTCCTTTAAATGGTGTTAATGTGTTAATATGTGTTAAGTCTCGCCTAAATATTACCCTCAGATCATAAAAAGGAATAGATATGAAACGGGGGCGTGGCGCGTGTTGCCGCGACATGGCCAAATGGGCATGTCATTTGGCCATGTTCTCCTACATTTTCTCAAAATGTCAAATTATGGCGTGGTTACATGCAAAAATAGGAGTGAAACTAAAACCTACAAGAATAGTGGAGTCACTTGTGGTACGTGACTACAAGTAAGTATTAGTATTTTCACTTCACTTCAAGTCAGTAAAAACAAATAAACGCAACGCTGCGTCATTTCTCGGGATCGAACTAACATATCGAACGAAAAAGAATATTTTTGTTCTGTGCGTTGTACATTGAACGTTCAATACAATAAGCAACCTGTACAGCGCTAAACCACGGAGCAATATATTAAACCGATATCGATATTTACGCAGCTTTAATTTTTTTGTGGTACGACCGCTGCTTGTCGTCGCGAACTAGAGCGGTGCCAAAATGTAGTTACAGTTTACGCGTATTCGAATAATAATTTGAAGGTATTGTTATATTCTTGATAGCTATGATTTTCTGTTCATCAACCTTCAGACCCGCATCAGTCAACACGTGGCCATTAAATTTCACTGATTTCTGTAATAAATTTAATGTATCCTTATTAAGCTTGCAATTATTTTCTTTAAAAGTCTATTTAAAAGGTTTTCTACATAAGTTCATTTTATGGTTTTTTATTGCATCCTCGGTCATATCACCTACTCCATTTATTTATTTATTTATTTATCTCATGGAAAACCAACAGCTTTACATAAATACAATAAAGACACTGGAATAAGAAACATGAAGCCAATTATAGGTTTTCACGGCTAGCTATATAATAATACAGTAAGAGATCTTATACACGACAAATTATATCAAGAACACAAGCGCACCAACCATCAAATCGGGTAATGCCAAACATAAACACAACAACAGGAATAAACTACAATAAAATTAAATAAAAATAAGTACCAGAACTAAATTAACATTACGAATTAATTTTGAAGAAATCAAGGTTCAGCCTATTGCGAACGCTTGAGCCTTTCGTTGAAAACAAGTCAAAAGAGAACTGCTTGCATAAGTCATTAAAACCTTTACTCGCTCGCACTAAAAATGAGTTTTGCCTATAGTTGGAAGAGGATAACGGAATAGCGGTAGGTGGATTAAATCTGAGTAATCGCTGGGGAATATTGAAATACAGCTTGCGTAGAAGCTGCGGACAATCTACCTCATTGGTTACAATTTTGAGCAAAAATGTGCAATCTGCTAATCGACGACGGTTAATAAGTGGTTGTAGGTGAAATTCCCTACAAAGATCGAAATAGTCACAACTGTGATATGGTATCCGCAAACGATAACACAGAAACCTAATAAGTCGTTTTTGCACACCCTCTATGCGATCGATGTGCACGCCATAACGCGGGTTCCAAATTTGAGAAGCATATTCTAAATTACTTCTCACAAATGAGCAATACAATATCTTGATAGTTTTCGCTTTCTTAAAACACGCTGCTAGTCTCATTACAAAACCTAATGCTCTAGATGCTTTAGCCACTATTTGCTCCACGTGAACATTAAACTAAAGTTTACAGTCATGGTATACGCCCAGGTCACGAACACCGTCACACCTCTGCAGGAGCTGACCTTTCAGACTATAGGAGGTATTAAGTGGAAAGCGTTTTCTACTAAACGAAATCACGGAGCACTTAGTAGGGTTTAGGTCTAATTTATTGACGCGACACTCATCGAGTCTTATTACATAGGTCAGATTGGAGAGCATGCATATCACTAAACGATGATATAGAAGTAAAT
This sequence comes from Xanthia togata, assembly GCA_963853775.1. Lineage (NCBI taxonomy): Eukaryota > Metazoa > Arthropoda > Insecta > Lepidoptera > Noctuidae > Xanthia > Xanthia togata. The sequence continues at coordinate 18,613,179 of OY970798.1, read as the reverse complement.
ATCTTCATATCATCAGCAAAGCAAAGAAGGTTAGAGTTATGGAAACACGTGTCGATATCGTTTACGTAAATAATGAAGAGTAACGGGCCCATCAGGGAACCTTGGGGAACACCACTGGGAACCGAAACCCAGCTCGAAATGTAGTTGCTGACAACTACAGCTTGAGACCTGTTATCTAAGTACGACGAATACCAGCGAAGTAGGTCACCTCTAACTACCGATGTTAAAGAGTTTTGCTTTAAGTAAGTCATGATCAATTCTGTCAAACGCTTTGCTATAGTCCGTGTAAACAACATCGACCTGCGCCCCCTTGTCCATACTAAGTGTTAAAAAATCATTTAGCAGAGCTAGGTTGGAGACTGTTGAACGACCCTTTAAAAACCCGTGCTGTGAAGGACTAAAAGATGAACTAAGTGCAGCATAAACCTGATCATAGACCAATAGTTCAAAAACTTTAGCCAGTATAGCCAGCCAAACACAGTTTGGATATGGGTCTATAATTAAGTATTTGGTTTTTGTGGCCTTTTTTATGAACCGGGGTTATAAAGGCAGACTTCCAAATATGGGGCACCGTACAAGTTGTTAGTGATATTCTAAATAATAACGATATCGGTAAGGCAATAGTTTTAGCACAACCAATCAGGAACAAAGGTGATAAATGGTCAGGTCCTGCTGATTTTGAGGGATCTAGTTTATTAAGTAGCTTACCTACATAATCTATATTAATTTCAATGGAGTGAATATCGGAAAGTAAATTAGGATTAGAAGTAGTTTGGGAAGAACTGTTACTATGGGGTGAGTCTGAGTAGCTGCCAGGGTTAAGAAACGTAGAATAAAAGTGAGAAGAAAAAGCATTGCAAATGGACTCAGGGGAAGACACTGTCACGTCGTTATATTTAAAATAGCTTGGTAAGACATTAGACTTTGAACGCTGCTTAACAAATCTCCAAAACGATTTCGGGTTTTTTTCAATTGATGTTTCAGTAGCTGCGATGTAATTAGAGTAACAAAGCTGTTCAAGATTTTTTACCCTTTCACGAAGATGTTTGAAAGTTGCTGCATCAGAGAGTCTACCATACAACTTAAATTTACGAAGGTATTTAGCCTTCTCTTTCAACAAACGCTTAAGTGAGGGGGTATACCAGGTTGGATAAGAGCTGTGAGAGACTGATAATGTATGGACTAACCTACAAACAATAACAATAGTGTCATAAAAATATTTGATAGCGTCATTAAGAGATTTGTCAACAAAAATATTCTGCCAATCAATTGCTGATATTTCACAATTGATGGCTGCAAAGTCTGCTTTATTAAACAAGTACCGGGTATAAGGCGCGGGCTTTAAATACTGATATTCCGCAAAGTTTACGGCAAAGTGCTGGGTGATATTTATCAACAGGAGATAGCGGCGTCTCATACTCACATACTGAAACAAAATCATTGCACAGAACCAAATCCAAGATCCTTCCATATTCATTTAATATTGCATTGTATTGATTAAGCCCTAACAATCGCAAATCATCCGTAAGCATTAACCCATCCCCACCACACACGTTCGTAGGAATTAATAAGTTATTATCAAGTTTTATTGCAATATCATCAGCCATTACTTCAATACCTTTAAGACCATGTAAGGTTGACATTAGCTTTTGTTGGAAGATTTCTGGTGCAGAAGAAATACCAAAAAGCCTTAGCCACCTAATATCTACCAAATAGCGTCCATACCTATATCTCCTTATATACTCCTTTCATTAAGCCTAATATGCCAAAATCCTTTCTATGCGTCCACTATGCTAAAAACTTTAGCTTTTCCAAGTTCTGGTAAAACTTCTTCTAACGTTGTAAATTGAAAATGTGTTTTTTTCCCTTATTCAATGGGATAGGGTCTTAACAGATACGAAACTTTGCTAAAGAATGGTAGTAGACTATGGTCTGAACGTTTGTTTTAGTAAAACTATGATTCAAATGTCACCGTGTATAACGAAATTTAATGGAAAACTATCACAGCTAAGTAAGCTCTACAAGTTAACGAGTAATAATCGACCAACTTACATTTGCAATTGCAAAAACATGTTAGTACTTGTTTTTCAACTACAACGTAAGTTTGTTCATGGGATAGATTCATCCCACCTACGGAACCCTTCATTGTGCGTGGTCCGACACGCACTTGGCCGTTTTATTAAGGTATAATAGTACATTTTAATGCTAGTGTGCCAAGTTTGTCATTAGGCTCAAGGATTGCATCCTGGGCCGAAGGTGACGGCGCGGCGCAATGTAGTGCAATTACAAATGCTCATGCGTATCGAAACGACGTTTTTCAACACACTTGCGAGTAAAAACTTTCCATTTTTTTTAATAAACATAATATTAAACACAGTTTATATATTTACAAAGCATTTAAAAAAAATGAAGGCCTAAAAAAATCACATCTTTGACTAGTATAAATATTATTATCTTTGCATCATAGTTTCTCAAAAGTGGCTTAAAACATGCGTGCTTTTAACTTTATACTACCGCAGTAGCGCGGTAATGTGCGCCACAGATAACTATTTACTAGTCGGAGATATACACTTTTTTAAATCACATCAAAGAGGCTTCATCTCTTGTAATGCCCACTGTGTAAAAAAATAAAATATGATATTGTGATTATTATATTTTAATATAGGCTGCGCGCGCATCGATAACGCGGCACGCGAAAAAAATAAAACCAACGCGCCATAATCCTTAAATATTTGTTAACGTTTTCGTTGTGTGGTTAATAATTTAATTATCATCAAAAATACGAAATCTAAAATATTGTCACCAAACAACGATGACAAGTTTTAAAAAAAAGCTCCGTTCTGTCAGTAACTGGCAAAAAAGGTCAGTTGAACTTTATAAATCTAAATGTATCATCTCTATATTACGTTGTTGTAGCATAAGTTCTTACAACAAGTCTGTTTTTTTTCGCAAGTGTGTTAAAATACGTCGTATGAAACGCGTGTGCATTGATCGTTACACACTAGTATCAGAAATGTACTATTGTGGCGCACTTTCCCGCACTAGTGCGGAAACGCACAGTAAAAATCACGGTTGCGGAATACACTGCATTGTGAATCTAAAAGCGGTGCAATAAGAGCCACTATTGAGAAAGTTTATTGAAAAATAACTTTTGGCAGATTGGTCTATGTAGGTATGTATTAGCTAATTATCTGATTTGATCTAGTAAACTTTTTACAGATATTTGACGCAGAAGGGCGTGGAGAGCCAATGGTGGTAGAGAATTTGTCATTATCCGCGGAATGCTACGATGTTATGATTGAATGCGCTTATGAACATCCAAGCGAGAACTATCTTAATTATGGCAACGTCAAAGTTAATTCTACAGTGGTCCGTGAATTGTACTTGCTCAATCGAGGCAAATATAACATTTATTACAGGTTAGTCGATATCATTATCAGCCTAACCTTTTCCCAACAAGCTTGGGGTCGGTTTCCAGTCTAACTGGATGCAGCTGAATACCAGTATTTTACATGGAGCGACTGCCTATCTGACATTCCCTGACGACCTGCTACGACCGTCAAAAATCCAGGGTCCAACGGCTTAACGTGCTTTTCGAGGCATGGAGGGGTCCTCGGTATGTAAAGATGTTCAACCATCCGCGGACCGACCGCGGCAAGCGTAGCTTAACCCGTGCGGCTGTTATTACTTAGCCACGGGCCCCCCACAGCCTCAGCCACAGGTCACAGCCATAAGTCCACAGGCCACAGGTTAGTTATTAAAATTCCATTATCTATTGTTTTCTGATTTCATTCCCTAAAAGCCCAGTTACACGTAGTGACTTGCATGCGCAAACAGTTTGTATGAAAGTTTGCGCAAACAACATGTGTTCTTTGGCAACAGAAGGTTTACTTGGCAGTTGTGGAAATGCCGGGAGAACGCCCTAGAAGTACATAGTAACGTTCTTCAGTAAGGTAGATAGATAGATAGATTTATTTATTTGCATAGAATGTAGGTAATTAATACAATTAGGTGTTACAATGTTTTGGATAATTATTATACATTATGCCTCATGGCATGCATTTTTTTTAACTTAAACTACAATAATTATTCAATTTAATTACTTAATCAATGAACATTGCAAGCTAAATAGTCTTGTCATTCAAAAAATGTGTTACAGAGTAATAATATTTTTCAACTAGTATTTTTAAAGTAGATACTTTTTAAATCTTCCTAAAGGTTGCTCTTTGATCACTTTTCATACATGGTTATAAATAAGAGGAGCCATGCACATAACACTCTTTCTCAATAATGCAGTTTTATATCCACCAATGCATAACTTGTCTTCGTATTGAGTTCATAAGCTTGTAGTCCTGTTTCTAGTATTTTTCAAAGTCGGGAATAAGTGATCATTGGTTTTAACAAAAATGGCTATTTCTAATATATATAGGCATAAAAAAGTTAATAATTTATATTTTTTTAAACAGGTACCTACGTAGCTGTCGGTCACTTTAAGATTAAAAATGGATCTATTACAGCGTTTTGCGCCTTAAAAATATTTTCTCTCTCGCTACAGTTGCCCCAGAATATTATGCCAAACCTCAATACATTAACAACTAGACTGTGGTATGCTATCAATACTGTCTGAACGTTAACTTTTTTGGATAAACTATATAATCCATAAGCAGCTGAACTTAGTTTTTTGCATACGTCATCTGCTTGAATTTTCCATGTCAGTCCGCTATCAATTGAAATTCCTAGAAATTTGGCATCATTGACCTTATCTATTGTTTGTCCATTATAATTTATATTTGTGTCAAATATTCTTTGATAGCATTACTTTTGTTTTATCTAAATTTATAATTAAGTTATTTTTATTAAGCCAATTTATATATTGTTCAAGCTTACTATTGACATTAGCTTCATAAGACGATATTATGACATTTAATTATCAAAGTGCTGTCATCAGCAAAAAGGGATCATTGGATTTGGCATTTGGCTTGGCAAATCATTTACTTTATGAAACCCCTAAACCCCTAACACAACATGTAGGTAATATTTTTTCATATTTTCCATACAAAAAACGAAAAATTCCATATAAAACACGTCGTTTCAATATAAATAGTAGTTTAAAACTAAGTATTTTCATTTTAATATATTGTAAAATAAAATGATGACTAAAATAAGTACAATTATGAAACTGCCATGTTATTTTGGAGTTTTTTTTTGTATCATAATTTTGTCAACTCTTCTCGTCGTCAAAATCGACGACGAGTAAATACGACTAAATGATAGAAAAATCGGAGATTATCTCGTGTTGAATTGTCAAAAATCGAGATAACTAAGGTGCCATGTTAGGGTTTGTAGAGAAAACATCAATTTTGACAGAAGGAGTCGACTATTTTGTATGGAAGTGCTGTCAGAAAACGAGAAAGTGACCGAAATAGACAAAAATTACTCACGCGAGAGCGAGTAATTGTCGTGTGTGTCATGTTAGGCCTGCAGGTCGCTACCGAGGCGCCAGAACGCGGCACCTGATTCCACGCAGTTGGCGATAGCGCAGGATCTGGCAATGCACGGAGCCCTGGCGGTGGAGGCATAGGCGGTAGGTGGGGCCAAAACCGGCCTTTTCTGTTTGGATTCGAAATAAAAAACTTATTAGACCCATAAGAAAGGCGAAATTATGTAGGGGGCTGAGTGATAGATAACTGGAATACTCACATGAAGAATAAACAAAACCAAACGCTTGAATTGAACAATCTTCTAGTAGCAAAAAATAGCGGTACGGTACTTCTCTCAGCAGAAGAGAATATATATTCACAGAGTATTATTTATGTTCTATTGAGTATTAATATGTATTAAATAACGGTACGAAAAATAATCAATATGAACCCACCAGGTAGCATGGGTAGCTGACGACTCACTCAAACAAGCACGAATCTTTTTTACTTATTTTTCAATTACAACAATTTATTTTGAATTGTTGTCAACCGTGCTAACTTTTTATAAATAAAACATGTTCGGCTTTTTTACGTGTATAAAGGCCTAACTGGCAGCGGAATGCTGCAGTGTGTATTATTACCGTTTTGCAGTGTTAATGTGACGTAAGTAAGATTAATTGTGTAGCCTTGTATAAATTACGGTTAATAGTACAAGTGGATTTTACAAGAAGTGCACAAAACGAACCATTTTTATCCGAGACTTTTAGCAGCCCGAGACGAAGTCGAGAGCTGATAGTAATGTCGAGGATAAAATGGTTTTGTGCACGAGTTATAAACTCTGCTTTTCACTTCGATTGAGAGGAAATAAAACAGTAGTAGGTATACCATAACATTTATTTAATTAAAATTCAAAGTAAAATTAAACGACATTGATATTAGGCTTGGGCTGCAGACCTATACAGCCTACTATTAAATTAATTTTGTAATAATAATTTTCTTAAATTAATTAAATAACCTACCGTAGGTACTTGAATTTAAATTTTAATATCTTTTATGCCTTAAAAAACACATAAGGCAAATAAATTAAAGTAAATATTATAAAATAACGAATTCTATCTATGAACTTCTTATTGTGTTGGCTGTATGGCTCATTTTCTTCGTTTCACACTTTCAGAGCATGAGAAGTGAAAAGATATTTATTTCTCAAAGCACATCTACCCGGAAATGAAAGCAAGAATATGTATCAATATTAGGTATGATTACAGACAATGAATAACATACAACTCAAACAATCAGGTTAAAAAAGGTGAAAAACTTTCCGGAGCCGTCACTGCTGCGGTCGTTCGAGTGCATGCCGGAATGCGGGGTGATCCCTCCCACGCTGAAGCTCGTCACCATCGAGTTCGAGTGCACGCCCACCACCTCCATGAACCTGGTCAACGTGCCCGCGTACTACTGCTCGCTGCTCGACGGCAGCAAGAACCAGGTCGTCGTCGCCAAGTTCCCAGTCTGCGTTACCATTGCTTCATTTTACAACACGTAAGTGAAAACATCATAAGGAAAACTCGACTAATAGTTAATATAACTCTGAAATCATCAACCCGTCTTAAGGAAGCATAGTGATCAATGCTCGCCTTCTCTTTAGATTGAGAAGAGGCCTTTGTCAGCGTTATTATCTAATTAATTATTACATACGTGCATACACATCACTAGGCAGAAGTGTTCGCATAGTACACCCACATTGTACTTACCAATCTTTGATTTTCCACTGAGTCCTCATTGTACCATAATAAGATAGGTAAGTTTTTCCTAAGAAGATATTGAAGACAAGATTTTAATACGAGTAGGTAGAGGTTTTCACGAAATACGTGAAACGCATTTTTCACTGATTTCATGTGACTAATTATATAAACCTATATAATTCTTATAAATATATTTATGTCAGAATAAAAAATAGCATACAAAATTAAAAGATACCTACTTATTTATATTTCAAGGTTTACCTTATTCCCGTTGGGCGAATTAAATTTCCATATAATAGCAGTCGGTAATGGAGTAACGAGGGAGGTCATTTTGAATAATACAAGCAAGTGCCCCGTGACCTACGAGATAGTGTTGCCTGCTAAGTACCAAGCGACACGTGACCCTACATCCTCATCCTCCCATCATCAGCCTTCTCCACCTACAGCAAAAGAAAAAACCACCAAGTAAGTATGACTGACATGACTCATTAATATTTTTTAGGTAAATAAAGACTACAGATAGTGCAATCCACGACGACGCGCCCCATTCCGCGATTACTGTACTGTAAGCTGTAATTTAGTACGGAGCGGAGCGGAGTGGGGCGCTTCGTCGTGGATTGCACTATCCGTACTTTTTTTTTAATTAAGGTTCCGTACCTCAAAAGGTAAAAACGGAACCCTTACACTTCGTTGTCCGTCCGTCTGTCAAAACCGTTTTACTCAGGAACGCGTTATTAAAAAAATACGGCCATTTAGGGGAGATATTTTGATACTCCCAAATAAATCAAAACCTATTACTACGGGTATTTCCCGTTGACCTAGAATCATGATATTAGGGGTTAAAGTATGAAATTGCCGATTTGTACTGAACAAATTAAATTCGTTTTTTTTTTATTTAACATGTTTATTTAATCAGTATAATTACCATTATTATCTATACATTGCTGCCATCTAATAGGAAGGTCATTTATGCTTTTGCGATAGAACTCTCGTGATCTAGATTCGACAAACTGTGTGAAAGCATTTTGTACTGCCTCCTGAGAAGAAATCTTTTTATCACGTAGAAAATTGTTCAAATCACGAAAAAATGGTAGTCCGTTGGAGCCAGGCCTGGCGAATACGGAAGGTGACGAATGGTTTCTAATTGCAGTTCCCGTAGAGTTAAAACGGTTTCTCGTGCTGTATGAGGTCTCGCGTTATCATGGAGCAATAATGGTGAAGATCGATTTATGAGTCGGGGCTGTTTCACTGCTAGTTTTACTATCATTGTTCGGAGTTCGGCACAGTAGACATCTGCCGTTATTGCTTGACGAGATCGGACAAAGCTATAGTGAATAACACATACACACAGTCACACACACATATACATATGCTGAGACCACCAAACAGTTACCATTACCTTTTTATTGGTAAGCTTTGCTTTAGGACACTGTTGCGGCGTTTGACCTGGGGTCAGCCATTGGATTTTTCGCTTACGATTATCGTAAAGAATCCACTTTTCATCACATGTCACAATTCAATCCAATATTCCTTCATTTCTGTATCGATTCAACAAGGCAACATAAGTTTCAACACGCGTTTCTTTCTGCAGATCAGTCAAATCATGAGGCACCCATTTCTCATATTTTTTCATTTTATTGATTTGACTCAATTGAGTCAATATTGTTGGTAAGGTAACCTTAAACCATGTCGCTAATTCCTGGTTAGTTTGGCTCGGATCGGCTTCCACCATCCCTTTCAATTCGGTCTTCCACGTGGTTCGTTCTTCAAATCAAAGTTTCGATCACGAAAGCGTTTAACCCAAAATCGCACGGTGCGTTCATTAGCAGTCCCCTCTCCAAACGCAACATTGATATTGCGAGCTGTTTCTGCCGCGTTAGTTCTGCGTCGGAACTCGTATTCAAAAATAACTCGAATTTTCGAAGTATCCATCTTTCTTGTCTAAGCTGAATAAAAAAAAACAACTGATAGTCGATAATCGAATGTTTGTACATTTTTTTAAAGAAGAACTTCATAGGTACTATGTGAAAAAAGTTTCACTCTCAAACAAAAATCTCAAACCATGAAGTTTCTATGTCAATTCGAAGTACCTATTACAATAAAACGGCAATTTCATACTTTAACCCCTATTATTTGTGTTTTTCAACTACAAAGTTTATTCTTGGGATAAATTCATTACAACTGTGGAACCCTTCACTGTGCGTAGTCCGACACGCATTTGGCCGGTTTTTTTTACCTGATTTTAATTCTCACGAAGTAAAATTAAAATCTAATAATTATTTAATAAATCATGCAAGCCTTATCTTAATGAATATTCAACAGAATTAAAAACGCTCCGTTAAAATGTGGCAACTTCCTTATAATGAACGAAGACAACCTCCTTCCTCCCGGAACCAGCCGGACCATACAGATACAGTTTTTCGCGACACATGCGCTCAAGTTTGAGGAAACCATTAACTTTATTATAAGTGACACGTGCCCTGCTGAGGCTCAAGGAGTGCCACTCAGGCTGGTGGGCACGGGAGCAATTCCAGTTTTGGATCTGTGGAATATTGAGACTACATTTAGAGAACATTTGATTGTAAAAAATCTATCAGAGTATAAAGTACCAGAGGTAACGTTTGCAACTGACATCACCTTTATCACTTAACGTAAAAAGTTAGATATTACATGTGTGTGACATTTTTCTTGTTTACAGTCATCGCCACATTGTGTTTTTGCGGAGAATTCGGTGACATTGCATTTTTTCTGCGTCACAGTCCATTCCAGTCACACGGGACTGATTGATCTTTATAATAATGGACTTGTTGCGTGTGCACTCAGCATGAAACTTCACCATCAGTCTAATTCCAATTCAAAGATATTCTCTTTGGACAAGTTTGACACACATGTAGAACCTTTGTTGCATAAGAATCTGGGAATCATTTTCAGTCCAGATGCGCTACAGGTAATACCTGTGATGATACCTACAATAGTTGATGAATGACGCACTGTAAACTATCCCTACCATACAAGTTATTGGGCGACTCAATACATAGGTATACAAGGTGTAATTGAAATAACTGAAAGCTCGTAAGCTCAACTGACGAGCTCGTGGCTAAGTAATAACAGCGGCACGGGTCGATCCATCAATTCGGTTCACGCGATGCTGTGAACGGGACCTGAAGAGGTTTTCAGTTATTTCAATTAAACCCTGTAGTACGCACGCATATGCTATGCCAACAATTAAATGCCTGGAGTCGTTAATGTAAGTAGTATTTTTAGTCAGTGCCTGTATTGAAAACGAAATAAAAAAAAGTAGTTACTTTTACAATATTCATGGCTGGTCATAATGGGATGCGCTAAGGTAGCCCACGAAATTGAAATTTTCTTAAGTATTTTTTTCAATTTGCAGGTCATGGTGTCAGTTTGTACGTTAATATGGTTACCCTGACGCTTTCGCCTTAAGGCTGCAGTCTCGCAAAATGCACTCGTGGCGAATTATTTGCGCAACTTTGTATTTTTATTTTTAACAAAATAATGAAATAACATGAAATATTTTTACTGCACATAAATAACCATAATAGAAGTAATAGTAATATTAACAATAATAATAATCTCAAAAGACCTCCAAAAAACGAGTTTATAAACAAGAACTGAGAGAAATTCCTTGTTTTTGGAGGTCTTTTGAGATTATTATTATTGTTAGTTGATTTATTATTATTATTAAAACTTTATGCACAGGTAAAAAAATACTGTACAAAGGCGGACTTAATGCCTGAGGCATTTTCTACCAGTCAACCTTAGGGTGGTGCAGAGACAAAACATGGCAGGTGCAAAATAAGTGCTAGCAAATTTGAAAATTAATGCCTATTATTACATAGATACATATATACATACATATAAACCGAATAAACTTTGTCAGGAGAAATAACGATTGGTAGAGGAGAAAACAAATCCAGCAAATCAGCGCTGCAAAGATTCTGCCAACTTTTCACGAATATGTTCACGTGCCTTCAACTTGAAGGATAACCGACTGGTTGCCATCCTGATGTTCAGAGGAAGCGCATTCCAAAGAAATTCCGCCTGGACAAAGAAAGAAGAGTGAATAAAACCAGAGCGGTGAGAAGGACATCGTAGAAGACGATTGTTTGTAGAACGAAGATTTTTGCTATGGGCAGAGCATAGGTATTGAACATGGGAAGTCAGGTAAGAAGGAGAAGTGGGTTTGTCGAGTATAGAATACAACATTGACAGAGCCCTCAACTCTCTGCGCTGACGTATGGGTAACCATTTTAAAAGCAATCGATGCGCAGACACATGGTCATACTTACGAAGATTGAAAACGAATCGAATGCAGTTATTTAGAAGGCGGTCAAGTTTATTGAGGAGATCTGCATTCAGGTCATAATAACACACATCACCATAGTCTATTATGGGAAAGATTAGGGACTGTACAAGCATTGCCTTTATGTGTGATGGAAGAAGGTTTTTCAACCGATAGAGTGACCGCAGCGTTCCGGTGACTTTTTTACTTACAGTCGTGACCTGCTTTCGCCAGTCAAGACATGTGTCAACATGCAGACCAAGATCTTTAACATCGGAGCTAAACGGGATGACCGAGTTGTCAAACATTACAGGTGGCACAGTTAAGCCATTCAGCTTCCTTATACTGTGGGTGCTCCCTACAATGATAGCCTGACACTTGGTAGGATTAACTGCCAACCCAAAACGATCAGACCAGTTTTTAACCACACCTAAGTCCCGGTTTAGCTCCTCTATCGCATCGGATATGTTGTCTACACTTGCCTGGCAATAAAGCTGCAAATCGTCAGCATAAAGATGATACGCAGTCTGAAGTTCAGAGGTAATGAGATTAATAAAAATGGAGAACAAAAGAGGAGATAATATACCGCCCTGAGGGACGCCAGCTGCAAGATCACACCAACCCGACGAAGAGTCACCAGCACGAACAGACTGCTGACGCCCCTGAAGATAAGAGGAAAACCATTCCAATGCCTCCCGAGAGACCTTAAGATAGGAAAGGATGGATAAAAGGACTTCGTGACTGACGGTATTAAAAGCATTGGAGAAGTCAATTAACACTAAGACTGTAACTTTAGTGTCTTCCATTCCCCGCCTTATATCATCAGTCACTTTAAGGAGAGCTGAGACGGTACTGTGCCCAGGCCTGAAACCAGATTGAAATGGACTGATGAGGGAGTTGCGGTGAATAAAGTGGGAGAATTGTCTATGAACACTGGCCTCGAGCACTTTAGATAGAAAGGGAAGGATGGAAATTGGGCGAAAATGACTAGGAAGAGACGGATTGGGTATCTTAGGCAGAGGCCGAACAAGGGCTTTACGCCAGAGGGAAGGGAAAACACCGGTGTAAAGGGAAAAGTTTATGATGTGGGAGATTGCAGGAAGGAGTTAATCAAGAGCCGCTACGATCATATGGCGGCTGATATTATCGCAGCCCACCGCTTTGGATTTAATGGAAAGGATTATCTTTTTGATCTCTCCCGGGTCGACAGGGGTGAAGACAAATGTGTTAATATTGGGACGCGTCAGACCAGCAAGGTAGTCAAGGGTTTGACATTTGGTTGGACTATCTAGAGTGGGAACAGTGGAGAAATGGCGATTTAGATCGTCCAAACCAATTGTGTTAGGAAGGTCCGAATGTCGCGATTTACCAATGCCCAAAGATCCAAGGAACTTCCAAATATCGGCAGGAGAAGAAGAAGTGATATTATTTAGGATGTGGCGGCGTTTAGCGTTGCGTATCATCTGATTACACCGATTCCTAGCAGCCTTAAACTTGGCCCAATTGTCAGATTTACCTAACATAATCCACCTAGGTGAATTACAAAAAATAACTAGCTATTACTTATATTATGGTTATTTATTTGCAATAAAAATATTTCATGTTACTTCATTATTTTGTTAAAAATAAAAATACAAAGTTTCGCAAATAATTTGCCGCGAGTGCATTTTGCGAGACTGCAGCCTTAACCAAGAATATTATTTCAACGCCGAATTAACTAAACAACTTTTCCAAATATATTTTCAGGAATATCGTGCGGTGTTGGAAATAAAATTAAAATTACTAGACAACAAAGAAAGGTCATTCAAGATATGTCTTACAGGTGAAGGTGTTATTCCTAGAATAGAATTGGTATCACCTCGGCTGAAAAACCAAAGAGTTGCCATGCTCCGCTTTGCAGTTACTTGTCTAGGTTCCATCAGCAATAAAGCTATTATCTTTAAAAATATATGTACTGTGGATACTGAAGTTGATTTACAAGTTTTACAGTTAATTCATGAAGAAAGACCTATATTCTGGTTGGCTCCAGCGCCAGACAATGAACAGGCGGTTCGAGATGGCCATAATGGTAACAGAACAACATTTAGTATAATTTTTTAACCCGACTGCGTAAAAAGTAACTTTCAAAACGATGGAAATAAGATGAGCTTTTTCTATCTCCAATCCCACAATTAATACTATAAACAAACTCATGGAGTCGGAGGCATCTTCTTTTTATCAATAAAGTGGGATTCGACGGAAATATGACATCTTGTTTCCATCTTTTTTGAAATTTTTACGTAGTCGGGTTTTTGAGTTTTTAAAGGACATTGACCATCCATAAATAGAAGTTGGACCAAGTGCTGCCCAGAATGGACACAGTGCATTATGTTCCTTGGGCTTATCTGTAAACCAAAGCTCTTCAAAATCTATCCGAGGAATTTTGTAAATAGTTATTTGTGCAACAAGAGAGCAAAGTTGTTTTTTGCTGCGAGTGTTGATTTTGAATCCCGAGTAAGCGAAGGATTCTATAATTGAATCACGAGCGTAGCGAGTGATTCTAGGTTAGAATCCTGAGCGCTGCGAGGGATTCAAAGACACGAGATGCAAATAACTTTGCTCTCGTGTAACACATACAACTTTTCACCTCAGCAGCGAGAACATACAACATGTAAAAAATAACCCTGTCCGATCCGTGAGGGTGTTGTTAGGTATCGTACTGTGAGCATATTATGTGGAAATTTTCAGGAAAAAGGAATCCCCACATTTTTTTTCAATGGTGAATTTTACGTTTGGTGCGGGCGGCGGCCGTCGTAGTATGAGTTGCAATTTTTTTATGGATTTGGGGTAATTTTGGAAAAAAAATGTGAATTTTAAATACCAATAACTATTTTACTATAAATAATAATAAAAAAATACTCTTTTGTAATGTTACTGCAGTACCATATGCCCTTTTCGAATCGGACAAGGTTTTTTTTTACATAATCTTCATCACCTCGTATTTTGCAGCCACCATCTTGGATTTACATTTTGACCACACTAGCGACATAGGCACTCTCAAAACGATGAAAACGATACCCATGATAAAAACTTGAATATTTTCGCAGCCGCCATCTTGGATTTACATTTTCACCACACGATGACTTTAGCACCCTTGAAAACTATCAAAAATGTGTGAATTTTCGGATTTTCGCATCTTGGATTTGCATTTTGACCAAATTCACACTTACTATCTCACTCCATCTTTCTTTCTCTTTGAATAAGAAGAAGATAAGTCGCATGCGCCTTTTCCCGTGACGATTTCTGCCAGTGCACTCTTACCCCAAGCCGCCTAAAGAACATCATTCCAAAAAAAAAAAAAAAACAGAATTTAAATAAAACCTTATCAGATGATTTGCAATTTTAAGGTTGTATGTGAATCCGAACGTTTTATTGTTTGTTTCATTTTTGGGCCTACTAGTTATGGAATTTTGAAATCGAACTTCGAATCGACTTGTTTCTATCTCTCGCTTTTTTCGTATCGAAGTGAAAGTGACAAAACTAATCGAAGTTCAAATCTTTAGAATTTTGTGAGTAGACCCAACACTGTTCAAGGCATTTAAAAAAAAATAATTAAAAAGTTACTTTGTCTCACGCTCGCAGCAAAATCGAATTTTGCTCACTGCTTTTTGACAGCAAAACCTGCTTGTTTGAGGTGCTGAGGTGAAATAGTTATTTATCCAACATGTGAGGAAAGTTCGTTTTTCCTACGAGTTTTGATTTTGAGTCTTGAGCGAACGAAGGATTGAAAAATAGAATCACGAGCGCAGCGAGTGATTATAAATTTCAATCCTGAGTAAGCGAAAGACTCAACAAAACGAATAGCAAATGAACTTGCTCACGTGTTGCATACAAAACTTTTCACCACTCCCAGCAAGAAAGTATTCAGTTATCATAGGTAAATAAATTAAATAGTCACAAAGCAAATCATAATAATTATTTATTTTTTTAAATATCTTTAAAACTTAACATAAAAAAATCAAGCAAGGTTAGTTTCTGAACGGGATCATTACTTTCCTCACTGTTCAAACAGTGAGGAAAAACCAACTTTCCTCACTGTTCAAGCAGTGAGGAAAAACCAACTTTCCTCACTGTTTTCGTAGAGGAAAGACACTTCTTTCGTGCGGGAGTGGTGAAAATAGTATTGTTGAGTATTTTTTATTTATGAATAATGACAACCAATGGTGCATTTTATTATTTAACTAACTGCACTGCGTTGCAATTCCACTTTTTTAAATATAGTTTTGTTGGGCCAGAAACCCTCGCGGGCGTCCTCAGAACACCTTACCAATCAAAATCGAAAACAAATAAAATCATCAAAATCGGTCCAGCTCCTTCGGAGTCCATAGAGTCCGTAGAATCCGTAGTTCATAGTAGTACCTAGTCCATAGTTAGTAGCCCACCGGTATTGGAACAGGGTCTAAGCTACCGGTGGTCAGTGCTCCTGAGAGCGGAACCTACTAACGATACGCGCCGTGATCAGAAGTACCACATTCTGGATCAAGACCTTGACCAAAGCTGCCTAACGATAGCCTCCTCAGGTGTTGGTCGGCACAATGACTGCTGCATCCACATCCCACAGTCGACAACCTCGCGAGCCAAGTCATGATACTAACATTTTCGATTTTTACGAGGTTCTCGTCATGCGGGACCGCTGTATATATATATAATCATTGTGCGACGCTTTAATCGATCTATCATCACTATTTCTGTCGACGTGTTAAACGGAAAATGAAAAAAGCTAGATAGATCGATCCCAATACAATGTGATATTGGCATTTTCGGGAACTGAGTCGGGCACATACCTGTAGACTTACCTACCAAGTTACTTACCAAGACTATTCCAGAGCAACTTGCTGATGGATAATTCTGTATACAAGGACGGAAGAACACAAGAACATACAAGAACGGAGACGAGAAAAGCCAGAAATAATGTGTTCGATGGGGCGGGCCAGAAATAAAGCGAAGATCACCTATCATTTAAAAATGTAAAAGTTGGGAAATTCTTTACAATTCAGAAAATTCAAGTCACACTTGGAAATTATCAAATAACTTCTTCCGCGCTGGGCGGAGCGGGAGGGCGTGTCAGACTCTGACTAAAACCCACCCGTGTTCCTTCAGTTGCTTGTACGTTGCCAGAGGCCACGGTATTTTATTCGGACTTTCCCGCAACCCCGCAGGCATCAGTCCCATCGGACCACTTCAATTGCTGACATCTCTTTGAGGCGCGCGTGGAACACAACGCGCCGTCGACCCGCGCCTGGTCCTTATCGGACTGCGAGCTACCCATTGCTCATCGTCCGCAAGCCCGCGCCTACGGTGGCTGGGAATCGGCCTGCGATTCCTGACGCCCAGAGCGTCTCCTGCGACGGCTAAGGGCGTGAGGGCGCGATTTTTGCCTCTCCCTCACGCGTTCCACCTCCTCCTTCGCGAGCATTACTGTTTCGCAGAAGGAGTTGACGGCCTACCATGCCCTCTCGCTCCGTACCATGGCCTAGACCAGGGCCAGACGCGAGAGATCCCCGCCACCGATAGCCTCCACGAGGACACGGCGATGCTCTGCCCAAGTCGGGCAGACCTCCACCGTGTCCTCCGGGCGATCCACGTAGTGATGACACCTGGGCGTTTCCTTCCGCCTGATATGAAACAGAAACCTCCCGAAACAACCGTGTCCGGTGAGGACCTGCGTCACGCGGAAAGTGAGGACGCCGTGGCGCCTCTCTAGCCACTCCTCAAAGAGGGGGGTTTCGTCGACCCTGTGAACAAAATTTTTGCCGTGGCGAATTCAAATCTGGCTAAAGGATGCCTTGATAGTGTAGGTACAAGATTATGTTCCTATTTACGTTCAGTGTGGCTCTGCAATGCTTTAGATTTTATATTTACTTGTCTTTATCTTTTTATAAAACTTTAGCAAAAATAAATAAGCCGAGCTTTAAAAAAAAAATACTAACGAGTATGTGCACATAGCTTTAAAAAGTATCTTAATTATTGATAGTAAGACTGGGAAAATTTCATAAAGGTATAGCCCAGTCAATAACTGACACGTACCGGCTGAAACCGGTCGTAGAGAAAGTTTTGTTCTACTATCTATACTTTGTAGTATAAATATTATTCTTATTTTAATAATTGTAAATGTGAAGACTATGTGGGAATTCTTTATATTTTTTTTTTTACTCAGTTAGTTTTAATTAATCATGGTCTGGCTACATACATACAACACATAACCCTCCTTTTTTGGCTTCGCCGCAGTCAGATAAAAAGTGCTCATTCAGAATATGACATATGTATTAAATAATCACAACTTTTCAGTTGAAATCAATTTAAGAATGAAAGTTATTTTGAAACCAAATGAAACAATGATATTAAATGTTTATTACAATCCAATAAGGAAGGACCGAACTAGGTGTGAAGTAAATATGACGATTAAAAACAATCCTTACGAATATTTTACCGTAAGTATACAAACCTGTTTTTAATTACTTGTTACGAAACCTACTTTTGAGTGTTCGAAGTCAACCTATGTGATCGTATCAATATTTTGAATAATATAAAACTAAGGCTAGGTCGATTGATTTGAATTATGATCTAGACTAGATGATAATTCAAATCAATCGACCTAGCCTTTTCCCTTTTATGTTGGGGTCAGCTTCCAGTCTAACCGGATGGAGCTGAATTTTATATGGAGCGACTGCCTATCTCACCTCCACAACCCAGTTAGTGGGTAACATGATACCCTTGGTAACAACTGTAAAAGATCTACGAATATCAGGCTAAATTATTATTAGTTTTACTTTGAAACCTAACTTTAGATCTCTTTTTTATTTCTTTTAGATAATGTGTGAAGGTGAATCATTTATGGAAGACGTCATATTAATGGGTCTAGAAATGCTTTCCATGGACACAGACCTTGATATGTATAGTAAGGCATCCACAGAAGGGTTCGTTTTCTTAAAAAAATAACTAATGTATGTTTTCTGAAGCACTTCCCTGTGGAAACCTTTATTTTATTAAATCTGGAACGTTTCTATATTCATGCCAAATCGCTGGTTATTAAGTTTGTTTTTCTATAAACAGGACCCCGTCTTCCGTGTCTACAGTAGACAAAAAAAGTAAAAGCTCTATCGAAAAGAAAAAACTAAAAGTAGACACCAAGAGGTCGAAACGGATGTCCTCCGGCTCAATCAGGGACCGTGAATCAAACCCAAGATCGGAAACCTCTATTTTAAAATACGTGTTAAATTTTGGTAAAGTGTAATTTTTTCATAGGTACAGTCAACCGCACGTCCATCGTATCAACTTGACGGTGACAGCGCCCTTTTTTCGTAGCAAAGGGTGGTCTTCTCAGTTCAAGTATAATTATTGACGTCCGGTTGTCCGTACATCTAATAGCCGGAAATTGCAGCTACAAATGCAAGTATGTATTAAGCTGTATTTTGTATTCCAGGTGGTTGTGAGTTGTGTTCCTTACAAAGGAGATCAGTTGTAATGGTCAATAATTCTGAAAAGCTATACAAGTTTACCTGGACCGAAGTAGACTGTTTAGTCATAAAACCGTCCTTGGGGTATATTTCCCCAGGTGAAGAGAAAGACATAGAAATTATTTTCTTCTCTGCCCATCCTATTACGTTACGAAAAGTAAGAATTATTGGTGTTTTTTTTTTTTTTTTTTTTACATAATTGCAAAGTATTTCAATTAATTTATTTTATTTAAAGGAATTCCTTTATTGTGCCTTAGTGGCAATTAGTGGTGATTCTCTCTCACTTGATGTGATAGGAACTACTTGGGACAATCGTCAAATAGCCACCCTGTTTGATCACAATACGTAAGTTATATTGATACAGCAAGCCTTTAGGTTCTCGTTTATCAGGTACTCCTGTCAGGCAAGCCAACATGAGATATGTCCTCCATCAATCATTGACACCAACCCGCACTGGGCCCGCGTGGTGGGTTACGGCCCATTCCCTCTCACCGAGAGGAGGACTTTGTCCCAGCAGTGATGCACTATAGGATTATGATTATGCAATCATCGACAGGCTTAGTGCAATATACTTAGTATCCTAATATCTTTGCGAGGTGGAGGAATGGGCGCGGCGCTGATTATCAAAGGATTGTATAAAGAGATACAATCCTTTGATGATCAGCGCCGCACAGAACAACGAGCGCCGTAGCACCTGACTCTAAAAACTCTTGCAAGATCTTCGATGTGACAATAAACACAATAGCTAAGAATATTTCCTGTACTGCTGCACAAGGTTATACCTAGGTACCTACAGCAAAAGAAAATATTCTTCGGCTTTCTGCCGTGAAACTTAATTTCTTATTAAAATGTTTCAGGGAATTGAGCCTTAATCAAAGATGCGAAACTATTATTGACGAACAAACTATTCCAGCATCAGATTTTTTCCTAGGAAAAATAAACATGGTTATAGTTTATTCAGCACAAACGGAATACACAAAATACGTTTGTACATTACCTGAGAATAAACATTTACGCGACACGTTTATTTATCAGGTGAAATATTTGACATTTTAATAATTACCACTTATAAATGAAGTAGATAGAGATCTCATCATTTTTGGTTTTAATATTCAGACAAGACATTTCGACTTCACTGTGGAAAACGTTGGTCGTGTTCCAATGAAAATAACGTGGAGTTTCCAAATTGAGGATGAATTTCCAGCCAGAATAGACAAACACGAATTTAACCAGTCACAGGTATTGTCCTATTTAAATCGATGTTCCTCACGCCGCACATACGTCAATATTCCACATTTACGCAGCCAAAATTATTTGTTTACTTATATCACGTCTGCATGATATTATATATCTCATATGAGTATTTTTTTTTATTAGGTTAAGTTTTTTTTGTAAATTAAGGTAAAAAAACATTATTTCACATAGGAATTATTTATTCAATCCGAAGAAATACACACAAAATAAAACAAAATGTATACAATATTACAAACAAATTAATACAACAGAAGAAATTTACCCAATAAAATATATATTATAATGGATTCATCTAGCTGCTCGCTATCCGAGTCTGGTTCGTCGGCATATGCATGTTTATTGTTTCCGGGCAAAATGTTGTGGGGATTGATCTCTTGTTGGGCCTCAGATTACTAATAAGTGGATCTGAACTCAGTAGTAATCTATGGTACACATCAAGATTACAATTTTCCCTGGAAAATTTCCTGGCGAAGTTTTCGCGATATACACGGAAGTCGGTAAATTTTCATATTTCATAATCTGATAAAGGTATTTCTGAGTAACAATTTTCACACCTGATATGCTTGAAGTATCTAAAACAACGAAAAGCTAAGTATACTTAACTAATAAAAAAAATGGTTATATTTTCATATAAAATCTTAATGGTTAAAAAGGTCCCCCGTTTTGTCATCTCCTGAGATAAAATCTTTTGCTTTCGGACAGGATTTCTTCGAATTCTTTCCCTTACTGCTGTGACCACGATTTTCGTACGAACACTACGTGGACGGCCAGATCTTTTGGAGAGTTTTAAAAATTGCATTTGGCTCAATACCAACTTTGTGTAATGGAATCACAGCGATTCGGTTCTCTTTATCACCCCACTCCATTTTAATATCGCAAAATATTGTACAATGTATTGGCGCCAAAATTAGAAAACTCAATGAACAATCGTATAAAAATGACAGATTCCAAATTCAAATGTAACATCTTTCTTATTTTTAATTGTAACAGTGTTTATGGCCAGACTAAGTATTAATATAATATCAGATCGTTTCATGATGATAGAAAAGGACATGTAGTTATTTATTTTGTAGCTTTAACACATCTAAAACGTTACGTATACGTTACATAAAATATCATACATATACATTAACAACTTGCACTGTTATGTTACACACTATTCACGAACGCTTCCGTGGGCGTGGAGTACCTACGCTCATTGTAGACAGCGGCGTAGACGCGTAGCGGACCAGTTGCTACGCGGGGCATCTTTGCTACGACTGCTACGAGGTTTCAACCCTACATGTCTAAGGCGCGGCGGGCGTACACATAGTGCAATCCACGACGACGCGCCCCACTCCGCGATTACTGTACTGCAAGCATTACTTTAGTAGGTACGGAGCGGAGCGGAGTGGGGCGCGTCGTCGTGGATTGCACTATCTATAGTTATACTAGTTTGATAACGTTATCTTATTTCCCATTTTTAACAATATTTCGTAAACCAACATGAAATTATTAGGTAATACCAGAGGACCTCAATGACTTGGGCCCAAATAATGCGTGCACAGGTACTGCAACAAACGGAAATGACCTTATGCCTAGCGTTCCGGTTGAAAAAGGTAAAGTATAATTACACAGAATACTTATAAAGATAGATTTTCTTGGAGTACCTATATAAATAATTTACTTATAATAATTTCATAAACTACAAAAAAAACAAAGTAAGCTTTTTTATTCATACAGGGTGTCCAGTAAATAGCACGACATACTGCAGGGGGTGATAGCTTGGGTCACTACCTATCAATACAACACAATATATGTTCAGCAAAATCTTACGGATTTACAGATAAATTTACCGAAATATCGAAAAATCTCTACCTTGAAACAGATTTTTAAGCATCTCGTAATGAAAAAATCTTTTTCTAGAACTTTTTTTACATCAAATTATTCGTGAGTTACTCTACTCATTATAAGTTTTTTTTTAATCAAAAACAAGAATGTTTTGAAGAAATAGTTTTTTTTGTTAAAATTTTCACAGAACAATTTTCCTTCTTTCAATTTTGTAAAACTGTAAATCCGTAAGAATTTGGCTGAACATATATTGTGTTGTATTGATAGGTAGTGACCTTAACTATCACCCCCTGCAGTATGTCGTGCTATTTACTGGACACCCTGTATACCTGAATTTCTCATTATCAGATCCCAGCAATGTAACACTGTTCAGTAACAGTCAGGGCAGAGCAAGTGTCGACACATGGTTTGAGGTTGACCTGCCGTTCTCAATAGAGCCAGTTAAAGATTGCTTGAAGCCTAACGAAAGCAGAGTTTTCAGAGTCACATTTGCACCTCTTGATGTATTTGACTATAGAGTGAGGCTTAAAAGTACTATAGGTAACTGAATATATTATATACTGATTAGTCATTTTCAATATTTAGTATTAGTATTATACGGGCTCGATTTTTGAGATAAGGACAGCTACCTTACCCGTTGTAGCTACAGGAAAACGGTCTTAGGAGACTGTCCTTAACTTTTTTTTAAATTTTGATCTGCATTCACAGATATTGAAGAAAATCTACAGACAGCAAGAAAATAGGCACTTTCCACAAAACCTTTTTTTGGTGCCAATCGATCCTGTTTCCCCGAAGGGTTGGGCAGAGGCGTGCCTGTAGTACACCCATACCACACACATTGCATTACTTATATCTGGTAATGACTGCAAAGTGTTAATCAAATAAAAAAAAAAAAAAACTAGGCCAAGCCAACCTAACTAAACCAAAAAACGTTATCTTACAACACATCCTACTTAAATCGATTAAGTTCTCTGTTATAGTGCTGTGCACTTCTGTAAGTAAAGAATTCACATTTTATGTGATTTTTGTTTACTGTGTATGTTTTAGACCGAATGAACGGAATGAACTGTAATCTTTCACATACCGTCGTCGTCATTAAACCGAAAATGTAACCGGAACTAAATAATATTTATTTTTATGAAATGTTGAACAAACGCTTTGATTGACTCTAATACTATTATCTTAAATCTAGTTTGAATAAATGAATGATACTAAAATATGAATTGGCTGGACATGATTAGGTCATAAATGGTCATAATCATTTATACTTCGAACGAACGCGTTATAATTTTATTTCTTTTGAGAACAAGATTGTTTGCTGCTTGTGATTTCCAACGTTCCGAGAAAAAAAATATCTCAAATAATTTTGAACTTTCAGACTTCTATGGGAAACGTACAAAAAGACTGTCACCTACAAAACTCAGAAATTACAAAAACATTTGTATGGAAAAAGTTTTATCAAAAGCAAAAAACTACAAAAATTTTGGTCTCAAATCAAATATAAAAGTAACGCGTATTCGTTCGAAATTTGAAATTTTTTTTTTTTCACTTTGTTTCGGCATCGTGAAAAGTAGGTTGGAGTCTCATTTCCCGCGATAGAATTCTTCAAAAAAATTGAATGCCATATAAGAAACAGGATCGATTGGCACCAAAAAGAGTTTTTGTGAAAAATACAAATTTTCTTGCTAACTGTACATTTTTTGCAGATCGGCAGATCAAAATTTCTCAAAAAGTTTTCAGTTTCGCAAGACCGTTTTCCTGTAGCTACAACAGTTAAGGTAGCTAGCTGTTCTTACCATCTCAAAAAATTAGGAATAAAATAATGATTATTTTTCCAGAACTTTGTGTTTTTTTTGCGTCTTTTCTTTCTTTCTATTGTTCTATTCTAATAACAATTTAACTATTTTATTCAGATAATCTAGATCCGTACGATCAAAACATAGCGTGCAAACTAACGGTGCGCTCAGTAATACCTTACGTCCACTTAGACATCGAGGAGAGCACTTATTTAACTTCAGGCAGAAGAAGGATCACAGGAGTTGCTTTACCTCCACATATAACTGTTTTGGAGTTCAATGTATTAGGATCAGGATGTTACAAAAAGTTTGTATTGCTATCCTAATTTCTTGACAGTTTGAAAAATTACTGGCTACCGCACGTCCATGGTAGCAATTTGACACAGACAGCACCTTTATGTCGTAGAATTAAGGACGATTATATAGTGGCAGCACCCTTACCACTGCCGTGCGTTTGTCCGTAGTAGGCACAAGGATTGTGCACATGATGAATACGGCTTTAAATCATGATCACCATGTGGCGTCACTTATTTTCTTATTTTATATCATTTTAGAACATTCAATGTGATAAACCCAACTAGCGAAGCGTATGAATTCATATTAGAAATGATACTTTCTGATAAGCCGGAGCTCATACCAGTTCATTGCAACATGTTGAAGGGATACGTGGAAGGAGGCACGTCTACCGAAGTAACCTTTACGTTTTCTCCTACTGCCCCTGGGGTAGGTAATCAATTTATTTATTGTTAAATGCTTGTGTTGCTGTAAACTTTAAGATAAACCTATACTTAAATTTTTAGGATTACGAATCGCAATGGATGTTCGTAATACCATGTCATAACATACAAATGAATATATTAGTTGTTGGTTTGGTAAGAGAGCCTGAAGTTATATTCGTTCCGACAATTCTTATCATAAGGAACTCTCTAGTTGGCTTCACGACGACGAACATCGTTTTATTGAAGAACAATGAGACCGAAGATCTCAAATTTGAATTCAAGGGCAATTCGTTGTGTAACGAATCTGGGAAGACGCCTGTTATTTGCGAGCCAAATTGTGGAACGTTGAAAGCAAGAACTGAAACACCAATTAAGTAAGAATTTTTCCCTTAATGCACTTATATTCTTTTGTCGTTTTATCTCTTAACTTATTCGGTGTTAAATTTTCTTTTTCTAGAATAATATACACTCCAATCCAAGATGGCCCACTGTCGTTTAAAATATTCTGTAATATAACGTATTTGACCAAGTTTTTGACGCTGTGCGTCAATGCACTTAGCTTTTCTATTAAGCCTAAAGTGCTCTACTATTTAATTGGCAATGAACATATACTTAACAGTGAAGCTATTACCAATATACATTTAGATCAGGTTTGTTTGGATATTCCTATAATACCTCAATCTAAAGATGAAAGCAGATATAAAAATATCATATACTAGCACTTTCCCAGCGACTTCGTCCGCCTTTTATTCTCGATTTTGTACGAGTTTACAATACATACATACATAAACTCACGCCTTCTGGGAAGAAGTGGTATGTTTATGGTTTATAGAAACTACAGAATGCCACCCGCTACGATCCTTACATACTGCTTTTGTTTCGTTATACATCTGATCATACACGCACGCGGTTGCGAGTACTACGCACCTGCCCTTTCTGAAGAACATCACCAATAAGGTCAATATATGTCCTCCTAGGGCGTCCCCTCCCGGCGTTTCCAGTAACACCTGCCTTGTAAATACATTTTGTTAGTCGCCTTTCATTCATCCTTTCAACATGAAAAAACCATCTCAGCATACCCTTTTCAATTTTTGTCACTACATCTTCTTTTAACTCACCGTTGTCTTATCACCTCATTCCTCAATGAATAGAGTTTACAATAGAGAATCTCTGTGCAAAATTTCAGCTTGCGCTGGGTGTTGATGAGTCAGACAGTGAGTGAGTCAGGACTTTCATTTTTTTTATGTATATTGATAAAATCTTTCGATTGTAATTAATTTATGCAACTATACAATATATTTTAGACTGCTTCAACATATGAAAGAACAATACCGTTTATTATAAAAAACGATGGTTCTGCAACGTTTTTCTTCGACTGGAGTTACAACGGCTCTCACGTCAAAAAGTACATGCAGCTGAGAGTGGAACCGAAGAGCGGGCACGTCACGCCCGCTAACGAAGTGGAATGTACTTTGTACTTCACTGTCACGCAAGTGCCGGTCCAAGCTTTCCCTGTCACCCTATCAGTACGTACCAGGTTATATTTTTTTAATAATTTCGTGCTAGCTATTGCGATTGAGATCTTAGAAGGTCCCAAACGCAATCCAACCGTTAATCATTCGAGATAGCTGTTTTCTACGCTGATTTACATTTTACATTAGATATTATGTAACTTAACTTTTATTCGTGACACTTTGCAATGAACAACTGTCACTTGACATACGTTTAATTTTGCCCGTTTTCACCTTCAATAAGTGACACATAAAATTAATCCCTAAATAAAAATGCACTGTTGGATTTTCAACTCTCATCGCTGAGCATAAGTTTTGAAAATCCAACAGTGCACTTTTATTTATGGATTCATTTAAGTGTCACTTATTGAAGGTGAAAATGGGCTTAAGAAAATCATTTACCTATGATTTAAATATATATGTGTATGATTGGTGGATATTTTTTTCTTTGTTTAGATTTCAGATGGACCGGAATACAGTATTTACATTCATGCAGAAATTGAAAAGCCTTTATATCATTTTTCTTGCAAGGAATTCAATTTTAAGAGGTGCTTTATCAATGCACCGGATCCTACCTACAAGAAAACCATTGCATTTACTAATGATGATAAAGTGCCTATAATGTAAGGAAGTCCTTTATTTTATTCTTTATGCCAAGCTAATTTTCCACAACCGTTTTGAAGATAGCTCACTGTTGTAATGATAGGCTATGGGTAGGAGGTACATTTTCTTCTTAATTACAGTATCGACTTAAACTTTCCAAGTACACCGGAACTGTTCGTGGATTACGAAAAAATATCAAGTGTCAAACCTGGGAGGCGTCTGAAAATAGCGATCTACTTCCGACCGAAGCAAGTAAAAACATACGAATTCACCTTACAGTTTTGGGTGAACTCGCTCTGCGAAGAAAATGTTATTGTTAAAGGAGAAGGTCCGTCTTGTTTTACAGGATATTTATTTACCATTTACGGGGAATATTATCATAATTTTTTTGTTGCTTGTTTTCCAGGAGTTCCTCTTCTGTTTGATCTTTACGATGGTTGCCAAAAGAGCTTTGACTTAGGGCACGTAAGAGTGGGAAAAAAGTTTATTCGCACAATAGAAGTGATGAATCATAGTAAAATACCAATTGAAGCCGAATATATATTTAGAGAAATGTATCCTGTAGTAGAAGATACGACCAAGTCTGACGCTACCAGTGTTTGTCTTAGTCCTGTGGCAGCAGTTCAGCAGTCTGATGGTGGGCCATCGAGGTAGATGCCCTTCGTTTTTATTAGTAAATAAGTTAATCCAATTATTAATGACATTTTAGGGGCATTAGGAACAGGGTGTTTGTGTCTGGCGGGCCGACTGCCCGACTGTTGATGTCGGATAGTCATAGATGTATATGTCATTCGCGCGGTAAACTCTAATTGCGCGATGCAGGATTTGTGTGACGTCAGGTATTTGATGCGTAGTTCGTATGTGGCGGTGTAACCGCTACAAAATTATCTAGTATTAAAAAAATATTGTAACGACGTTGAGGGTTCTAATTCTAATCCGGGCTCCAATGTGATTTTTCAAGTCATATGTACTTTCTCAGTTTATCTCGGACATTACTGACATAGGTGAACGAAAATATTCGTGAGGGAACCTGGACTTTTCTATACTATAATATGTATAATCTATAATAATATTATAAAGAGGTAAAATTTGTTTGTTTACTTGTTTGTTTGTTTGTAAGTTTGCATGCCCCTACATGTAATCTCTAGAAATGCCAGTCAGATTTAAAAAAATATGTTTGCATTGGATAGCCCAATTCGTGACGAAGGCGGACGAAGTCGTGGGCAGAAGCTAGTAGTGCTAGCGGTGATAAGTGCTCGTGCCTTCTCTGTATGAGAAGAAGCCGTTGCTCTGCTGTGTAGTAGGTATATAGTACCTACTGGGGACCAACCACCACCTCTTTTAGCAGTATTATTTTGATATTACTTCAGTGCGAGAAAGAAGTGGAGCTATACAGCACGTCTAGCTCCATCTCTTTCCCACGCTCAAGTAAGATTAAAATAATACTGCTAAAAGAGGTGCTGGTAGGGCCCCAGGACTCCTACATAGACAATTTATTATGTGTTCTATAAGTAGTATGTATTATGGATATAATACGCAGTTTTGGTATAACTTCTCAGAGTACAAATGTTGCAAACATACAAAAATGATAAAATTCGGCACCAAATCTCCATGGACATACAAAACGCGTTGTCCTCTTTGAAGGTAATACCGAATAAAAGCTTAATAAATCCGTACGGGAAAATACCTGTGAAGATACAATTCAAGCCGGTTGGCTTGATAAGCACGCTCAACGTTCAGGTATGTCGACTTTTTGATGTTCTTCTACATATTGTGACTTTTAGTATAAGCCCACGGAAATAATAAAATCGGGGCGATTTTTTTTCGCGCACTGTATTTCCAACGCTCTACTTAGCGCCCAGAATGGAAAATCCAACAGTGTGAATTTACAACGCGCTGGGACGAGAGTTGGATTGTCAACGCTCGGCTCAACACCGAGAGTTGAAAATCCAGTGCGCGATAAAATCCCGCCGCGGTATTTTTACGTTCGTGCGAACGTGGGCTAATTCTAGGTAAAAATGATTAATATCCCAAAAGACAAAAATATCAGAATAAGCGTCAGTCAGGGGTCACAAAACCAGTAGGTACTCGTATACACTGGCCTCGCAAGGTCACAGTGTTTCCACCGCCGTCGACGTGCGTTCGACTATACCTAGGTACTTGGTTTTCAATCAGAATCCTAAGAAAATTGTTGTACCTACCTAACTTTTGATGCACGATTCAAACTACAAGTTTGTTTGTGCGATCATTTCATGTTACTTTTATGTACAAGCTTTTATGAAACTTATTGACAGTTGATTAGTAGGAAACAGTGCTTAGACGAGACAGTGTAATGCCGGCTCCACTACCGTCCAACCGTTCAACACGCCAACATGACTCCAGTCTGTCTCAACTCACGATCGATGAAAACAGAAAATCCAATATCGTCAAACATGCACGAACTATCTCTCTACACGTGGATGGTTGGACGAACAGTTGGAAGGTTGGAAGATAGTGTGGAATAAGAGTTGCGTGAACTTGCTTATTTTTACATAATACTGTGGGAAAATAAAATTGCTGGCGAAGACAACAGGGTACGATTATAGGTGCTTTGAGTCAAACCTTTGACTAACAGCACTCTAATTTCACACAAATTGTTTGACTTATAACATAGATCTATACTCGAAATTACTACCTGTACCTTTTTTTTTTTTTTTTGGGTGGGAAATCATCACATGACTCCTCCCGCTCTGGGTGGAGTTCCCACTCCACCCAGAGCGGGAGGAGTCATGTGTGGGCGGGCGTGTCAGACTCTTACTGACTAAAACCCACCCGTGTTCCTTCTGTTGCCTGTGCAATGCCAGGGGGCCTCGGGATACCGTGGACCTTTCGGACTTTCCCGCAACCCCGGCAGGCAATGGTCTCATCGGACCCCTTCACTTGCTGACATCTCTTTGAGGCGCGCGTGGAACACAACGCGCCGTCGACCCGGGTACTACCTGTACCTATCTACACACTTAAGGTTCATTAAACATGGTCGTTCAATTTTAGTTAAATATGAAAGTGTTAAACTTCGAGCGGCCTCTGGTCAGCCTGAGCGGTTGTGCCACGGGCATGAGTCTGGTGTTCAGTCAGAACTCGCTTCAATTTGGCCGCGTGCGCAAAAAAGGATGCAAGAAACTCAAAGTAATGCTACTGAATAAAGGCGATTTTGGGACTAGGTAAACAATATTTTTATTTTTTACATCACATAACATCACGTCTGTACTCCCCGAAGGGTTAGGCAGTTGTATAAGTATAGGACCTACCTATGGTACACCCACATTTCACCAGTTATGTTTGAGTCCTCTGTAATGGGGCGAGCCTATTGCCATCAACGGGCACAAATCTAGACTCCAGACTGCTACCGAGAAATTCCAAATCGAAAAACTCAATAACACTGCCCAACCAGGGAACTGGTTGGGCAGTGTTATTGAGTTTTTTCTGCAAGACCTTTTGCTCAGCAGTAGTGCTTGCGACCACTAGACCAACTAAAAATAAAACCAAGAAATAAAGCCTTCGCCCTGCCTGGGCGATTTTGTATTTCAATCATAATTAGTTAAAGAACCCATCACGTCTGTCATCGAAGTTTAGCTAGTGTAAAATAATAATAAATGTATCGGCTGAAAATTATAAAAATATTAGTTTGCCCTAAGCAGGGCTAAGAAACCGGTTATTTTCAAACCGGTTTTGGTTTTTGACCTCTGCCCAGAAACGATTGCGCTTTAGGTTTCGGTTACCGGTTAATGGCGAAACCCTTTTTTTTACAAAATCTGACCGGTGAGGGAAATTAACCGGTTAATTAGAGTATCGATGCTATGAACGAGTAAAATAAATCATAATTTTATATTCAATGTCATACTTCATTTTTTTTTTTTTTTTTATTCCGGATTCTGGAGGTTTAGTCATAGTTTCTAATTTCGTCTTGCTTGAAGTCACATTATGGTTCTCGGACCACGTTGCCCTATTACCCATAGTTTGGAATTTAACCCTGATGTGCCATCACAGAATCATGTTCATTTACGCGACTGACAAGTATTCCCCTCACTTACATGCAGCTGACATATTTTTTTTGGGATTAAGATGATCCCAAAAATGTCATAAGATTTTGGAGAGTTAGGAGATTTTGGGACTAGGTAAACAATATTTTTATTTTTTACATCACATAACATCACGTCTGTACTCCCCGAAGGGTTAGGCAGTTGTATAAGTATAGGACCTACCTATGGTACACCCACATTTCACCAGTTATGTTTGAGTCCTATGTAATGGGGCGAGCCTATTGCCATCAACGGGCACAAATCTAGACTCCAGACTGCTACCGAGAAATTCCAAATCGAAAAACTCAATAACACTGCCCAACCAGGGAACTGGTTGGGCAGTGTTATTGAGTTTTTTCTGTAAGACCTTTTGCTCAGCAGTAGTGCTTGCGACCACTAGACCAACTAAAAATAAAACCAAGAAATAAAGCCTTCGCCCTGCCTGGGCGATTTTGTATTTCAATCATAATTAGTTAAAGAACCCATCACGTCTGTCATCGAAGTTTAGCTAGTGTAAAATAATAATAAATGTATCGGCTGAAAATTATAAAAATATTAGTTTGCCCTAAGCAGGGCTAAGAAACCGGTTATTTTCAAACCGGTTTTGGTTTTTGACCTCTGCCCAGAAACGATTGCGCTTTAGGTTTCGGTTACCGGTTAATGGCGAAACCCTTTTTTTTACAAAATCTGACCGGTGAGGGAAATTAACCGGTTAATTAGAGTATCGATGCTATGAACGAGTAAAATAAATCATAATTTTATATTCAATGTCATACTTCATTTTTTTTTTTTTTTTTATTCCGGATTCTGGAGGTTTAGTCATAGTTTCTAATTTCGTCTTGCTTGAAGTCACATTATGGTTCTCGGACCACGTTGCCCTATTACCCATAGTTTGGAATTTAACCCTGATGTGCCATCGCAGAATCATGTTCATTTACGCGACTGACAAGTATTCCCCTCACTTACATGCAGCTGACATATTTTTTTTGGGATTAAGATGATCCCAAAAATGTCATAAGATTTTGGAGAGTTAGGAGGAAGTTACTTGTTTTTTTTAAGGGTTTTTTTACAACTTTGCAACACGCTATAACTTTTGATGCCCCCTTGGGTGCGGCGACTGACTGTCATTCTGATGATTATTGAATAATAAAGTACTAGCAATGAAAACTATTCGGCATAAAACTGACAGCAAAAACAGAGCCGTTATAAGTACCTAAATAGTACATTAATAGTAGATAACAGGTACCTTTCAGGGAAGTGTCCCTGGTATTCAACTGGGGCCCAAGTCTGCTATTTTTATAAATTCGTCATTCCAACACGATCCCATTGTCATTTCGCAAAAAGTTCGTAATTTGCTAAATTCATAATGGTCGATCATTGGTTGATCATTGTATTCCACAAACACGATACTCGTAACGAATTAAAAGAAATGACTGCACAATGACGTTCTCATGGTAAGTAGGTCACTGATCAAAGGAACTGTCAACATTTTAGCAGATTACCGCCTAAGTCAGTCATTCATGTTTCATTATGTACGAGATTACCAATAGATGCCATTTCTTTCAATGAAGTGTCAGTGGCTGACCATTGGAGAGTCATAATGACGCCAATAAGTTAGTAGATTACCAAACTTGTCAAAATCAACAATTATGAAATCAATGACAGACCATTCTGACACTATTGTAATAGCAGACTTGAGGCCCTGGTATCTCGGTCGGTGGAAATTTGGCAATATACAAAAACCGTAAACCTAAAGTCAGCAACTTCAGACACAATTTTTTTTTCACTTATTAATTTTGTTCTACATAATTATGTAGTTGCTTATTTTTTTAAATTAAATAATGAAATGATGTTTATTTCTTTAAAAGTAGATATTTTCAAACACTTTAACACGTCAATTTATGGTCATTATTTTAAAACCACATAGATGGTGTCGGTATTTCTTAGCTGACTGATCCCTGGGCAGAAATAAAATGCCAAAACAGTAATTATAATTAATATAATTATTAGTCTTAATCGTTTACGAAAATGTAGGTATTACGCAATTAGATAGTTTTAAAGTCCAAACATTATATTATTAACAGTTTATGTGAATCTTCAAATTCTATTCATGCATTAGTCATTGTGTAGCTCAACTCTATTTTAAGGAGCTCAACGACCCGTCGCACGACGCTACCAGTAGGTACCCTAATTGCGTAATAGGTACACGATCGATCGAAATTTAAATCGTTTTGAATCAAATTGCTAATCCATTGCTCCATAAGTTCAAAAAAAATCTGCTCAACAATGTAAATGACGCAATGAATGTTGTTGAACTGTCAAAATGAAACAAATTTGTCGTAATCGTTTACGAAAATGTGTTGCGTAATTAGATAGCAGATCTGTAAAACATTTAACCGCCCAGACAGCTATAATGCCATTTATTCTATCTAGCCTGCATGGTACTCACATTCACAGTCAGTTTTCTCTTTATGTCATACAAAATATCTTATGTTATGTCACGTTAGTTAATTAAAATACAATAACATTCCTGGTTCATAATTAGCTTATTTTAACAAATCTCTATAAACATTTTTCCAGGTTTTGGTGGCAACCATTGATATCGGAAGAGTTCACAATACTCCCACAGTGCGGCACAATAGCTGCTCACACCAACGTTACCTTTACCATAACGTTCAGGCCGCTCAATCATAACCCATTCGTTAAAGTATGGGTACGTATTATAGATATAAATCCTACACGATAGCCCTGTAAAGTATATACTTTCTTCTTTGCAATACCTATATTTTTCAACAAGTGGGTGTACGCACGCTCGCAAATTTGAGTTGTTAAAGTAAATAAAGTCATCCTACACGCGAGCTAAGACGCGGGCGATAGATACATACATTATATACTTACTCCGTTAGTTTGGGTAGTTATTTAGAGATAAACAAAAAAACATGCGGGGCAGTCTTTGGGCTGCCGATAGAATGCTGTTCACCCAAAAAGTACACATAATAATAATAGGTCCCCACCTATGAAATCAGCGTTTTGTATGGAGAATTTTAAGAAGTTGCATTTTTCATATTAACATTTTCTTAATTTATTTAAGAACCATGAACACTAATGTTTTAAAACTTTTATGCACTAATGTTTAAAAACTATGATAACGTATGCCACTTAGATTAAGCGACAAAAATAAGTTTTGGCTAAGTTTTAAAACAAATAACATGCTTATAATACAAAACAAAAAAAGAAGAGTCATTTTAAGGTATTTTTTTTATGTTTAGAAAATGATAAGTTTTAAGGTTTTTTTACTATTGGTAGTTGTCTATGATGGTCATTATTCGATATAATATCAAGCAATTATTAATGAATATTTTAAATCATAGAAGTGACGAAGGTTCTCTATTTGTGAGAAAAAAAACTCCAATTTCATAGGTGGGGACCCAATATATACACAGTATAGGTACGTATAGCTCATGGAATGCGTTTGGTGACGATAACGCGAGTTCCATGATTTTTGGTCACCCAAAAGGTGCTCAACGCGCCTAAAGAAGTTTCATTTTAAAAAATCACGTGAGAAGAGAGCTGTCAAGTAAGTCCTACCAACTTATCTGTGAACTGAGAGAGGACGGCACCGTCGATTCAATGTTGCTAATTAATTTAAGGTGCCCAAAATTGAGTAAGTTTTCAAGAAGAAAATTTCACATTAGACATAATCGTTTAATAAGAATTACAGTTTTTACAAATTAAAAACAATGATACCTATAAAAAAAAAAGATTTTGATAATTTACAGTGACGTAGGTACGCTAACAGTTTAGTCTCACAGCAATAAACAATGGCTTTATCTAAAAAGTAATCCAATGAAGTGGAAATTCAGCAGATAGAATGTACCACGCGAATGCCCCCGGGGATTAAAAAAATATCAGCTGTTCCATACATTTTGACCGCGTAGGTATTGAACTTTTCTACGAAACAGCTGTTTATTTTTTAATAACCGACGAAAAATTTCAATGGAGGGGATGTTCAGAATCATGTACTGAAACCATGGTATCAGTTTTCGCGTCGATGACCCTTCCACCCTGTATTATAAATCTAACAAAAAAAATGTGCTTGAGCAGTTATATCTACGAAGAGTAGCTTTAGAATATAAGTGGTAAAGTTTAAATAATACATTATTATATTAATAATAAATACATTAATAGAAGAGGAAACTATCGTATAACACAAAAATAAATATAAATTGGTTCTCTGTTGTTACAACGTATTTTTAAACAATACATTTTCATCTATAAAAACCCTTTTTACGATTTGTTTATCTTTATTTAATTGCCATAACCATTCGAGTATAGTTATAAATAAAACTCACATTGTACAAAATAACGTTTTTTCATATGAAACCCATATTTTTTGTTGGCTGAGGATACACCTGTCATGTTCCAGGCAAGTTGTAATTTAGAAAACTACATGCCCCTGGAATTAGCCCTTTATGGAACGTGCATCGATTTGGGTAACGTTGAAAATAAAACTATGTACATGGAATGTCCTGTCCGTGACCAACATACCGGCTATATTATTATCACCAATCCGTAAGTATGAATACATTAAAGCCGGTTCCCACTTTGTCGTGACGAGTCAACAGTTCACACAAGTTTGCGACCCTGTGTTCTTACAAATACATACCTACGACAGTCGTTACATATTTATTAGTATCTAGTATCTCTACTAGAATAGCGCCGCACTGTCGCGTCATGCATGCCTTGTGGGAGCCTCAACAAATCGTCACAACACAATACACAGTGGGAATCTGCTCTAAGATAAAAATTTAATGTGTTGTTATTGTACTGTTTAGTATATTACTACCGTTATGTATGTTTTCCGTTTCTAGAACTGACGATCTCTGGTTAATTCTTTCTGAAATATCGGGTGGACCATTCGAAACATGGAAAGAATTTAATGTTGAACCGAATTCTACGTTAGATGTGCCTGTCACTTTCAAACCGAAACGTCTCGGAAAGCATGAGGTAACCTTTTGCCTATCATAATATACTGTAGATATTATTTTAATTGACACAGTCTTGCTTTCCGTTTCGTAGAGTCAAGTATTGTACTCGCCTCTTGGTGAAACTGCATTAATCGTCGCATTAGTCGGAAATGCTGAAGCACCTAACCCTAATGGCACCATAAACATAAGTGTACCCGCCAAAGATGTTCACACTGAATCATTACGTGTTGATAACATTACTGAGGTATTTACAATCTGCGCAAAGTATGTACTTATCTTTACTTTCATAAAAACGTATACTTATTTCTAAATACATTTCAGAAATAACTTTGTAGTTCGGAAGAACTACATTCTGGTAAACAGTGAGGTAATTGCGTAACACTTACAATGGCAATGCGTTTAATTTTGATAATTCAACATATCGACGATGAAGTGACAAGAACCTTTATCTACCAAAACACAATTTTTCAGGGAACGAAAAAAACGTTTTATTTTTTTAAACACAAGATATGAAAAAAACTATTATTGGTTATACCTACACTATATAAGAAGCAGGTATCGGGGGATATGTGAGACTAGTCAAAGTCAAAGTCAAAGTCAAAGTCAAATAATTTATTTCATTTAGGCACAAAAAAGGCACTTATGAACGTCAACATTTACAAAAAAAAGATATAATAATTGATTCTAGTCGCCCATTCCAAAAGGTCGTTTTCGTATGGAGAAGAATGGGCAAGAAACTCCACCGTTACTCTTTTAAAATATTTTTACAATATTCTGTATACATTAATTATATAATTATATGTGAAGACGATGCACCTAGAATAAGATTACTATACCACGATAGGTAAAAAGAATGAAAAATGAAGGAATGACATAAATTAATTATGTGATAGATGCATGGTGCTCACATATTTACAAACATTGTAAAATTATACGATATTCTTAACATTTTAACAAGTACTACTAATAATAAGTCAGTGTGTGAGTTCAAGTAATCACAGAATATAAAATTAATGTTTAAAAAAATAATATTATACAATTAAATTGGCAACCAGTTTGATTTTGTCTAGATTCTAAATTGTCCTATGGAGCAGGACCAGCATGTTTCCAAGCATTTTTATCTTGGATATAATCCTCTAATTTGTAATATGCTTGTTTACAAAGTGTACTTTTTATATGAGTTTTAAATTTTCTTTCATTTAATTCTAATATATCACAAGGTATTCTGTTGTAACATTTAACACAGTACCCCATAAAAGATGTATTTACTTTAGATAGTCTGAAAAATGGTTGATCTATTTTATCTTTATTTCTAGTATTAAAATTATGTCTTTCACTTATTTTATTAAAAAGATGTAGATTTTTTCTCACATACATAATATTTTCATAAATGAATTGGCAAGGTACCGTCATAATATTAATCTTTTTAAATAGTTCCCTGAGAGATTCGCGACGGCTTAGATTATAAATGGCTAATAGTATAAATACAATCAACTTTTTGATTTAGGCGTAGATAGTTGATATTGCAACCCAGGCTTTAAAAATATACATTATAATAGCCAAGATAGAAGATCTTTCTAGAAAGGAAATGCTATAATTTATTTTAAAAAAGGCATAATTTTTATAGATTAACTTTCATTGAACTTTAAGAGTCCTATTACATTTTTTTACGGAAATTCATGATTTTTGACCATGTAATTTTCAGCAGCAGTAAGATATTTTAATTATTTGATTATAATAACTATAGTGCCATTCTCTTTCTTGTAAGTTGGAGTTACACATTATTTTCGTGTAATTTGCTGAATTGACGCGGAATATATAGTACTTTAATTTAATTTATTGTAATTTTGTCTTATTATATTGAGAAATAAAAACTAATGAAACGTATTCACTGTAGATTGAAGTTTTATATCATATTAGTTTATTTGATTTAATTGTGTTTATTTGGAATATAATGGACATGAAAATCAAGACATTTATTGGTTTTCTTTACGACTTTTCCCTGAAAACTCAAGGAATTTAAAGAAATTCTAGAACTCCAATAAACAAGTAAAACATTCAAGTTATCGTTTAGTAACTTTTGCTTTTATTAGAACTGAATGAAACAATGTGAATTTGAGCGTCAAAGTTCCATTGCCGACGTTTTTCCTTGTAAACTGAGTTCGTAAAATATTCATAGTAAATTACACGACAAGAAAAGTTAAAATGTGCAACTCCAACTTACAATAAAGAGAATGACACTATCGTTATTCATAATCAAATAATTCAAATATCTTACTGCTGCTGAAAATTACAACGTCAAAAATCATGAATTTGCGTCAAAAATGTAATAGGACTCTTAACAATATTTTAAATGTCTAGAACATAATGATCATTAAACAGACGTATTAATTATTACAATAACGAGAGTAGGTACCTAAAGACGTATCAAGCAGAAGTGAAGATAGGAGGTATTGACAGAAATAATTATGCTAACGTCATTTAGTTGTTATTATTTTTAGTTTATTAGGTGATATTGCCAGCAAATGTAACGCACAATAGCTTAGTAGTTATTGTTATCAGTCACTCGTTAAAAAATTAGTTATACAGTTAGCTGCTTTTGCCAGCTCACGCAAACGTTTATTTAAAGTCTATCTACGTAAAAAAAAGTAAAATCACCAAAATGTCACTTAGGAGTTCTTGTCACTTCATCGTCGATATGAAGCAATGGATTAGCAATTTTCGTCAAAATCCTTCGTATTATGATTGAAAGTGTGTTACTCAATAGGGTTGCTGTCTAATTGGTGCCTGCGGATTGATTAAGCCACTCAAAGTCAAAATAAAGAAAAAAAAATGTCACAGAAACAAAAAGCAAAAGCTATCGCCAGTTTAGGTTCTCCTAAAAATAAATAAATGTTTGCAGAAACCCGAGTCGTACACAGTCTCTACGGTGGTGGTCGATGTAATTCCTGATAAATTCGATGGGTATTTCGAAATCAAATGCCCAGAAACTATCAAAACATGGGGTGAGGCTTCTGCCACGTGCCGGTGGAACTTCGTTGGTTATGAGGAGTGCCAAATGACATTCAAAGTCAGTACAAAGCCTATTTGTACCTAATGTTGTGTGTAATGATACAAACTTTTATTTAACCTGCTTCGTTCGTATGCGTTCCCGGTTAGACATTTGTAATACATGTATCTATTGTAATCTCACGAAGCGACGCGCGCTTTATTTGTGGTTACGGAGTGTACGAACACGCTGATAATGTGTGTGAAAGCGCAGGAGCCATAGATATCGATCCGTGGCAGGAGCTCTCGTGCTCTCGGCACCGTCCGCAACAATAGCATGTGTGTGTGTATTATGTGCTGAGGCTATTCGTCTTCATGCACACATTCACAGCGTGTTTGTACACTTGGTTACTTACCACAAGTAAAGCGCGCGTCGCTTCGTGAGCTAAAAATACTATATGTACTACTTTTTATTAGTTCAGTAGTTTACAATTAAAACTTTCTAAGATCATGTCTTTTTTTTTCTAGTTGTGCAACCGTAAAGTTAAAACACATATTTGATTATAGGTATTGTTCACAAACGAACTGAGTCGTGAGTATCAATTCTACAACATCATCGTGACGGTAACTCCGAGTCCTGTGGTAGACACCTTGACTTTCAAATGTCGTGCGCGGGAGATGGCTCAAAATGAACTTATCATTAAAAATCCGCTCGACTTAGATGTTGAATATTACATCACTTGTGAGAAACTAAAATGTCCTAAAGTTTTGAAAGTCAATGGAAATTCAGAGGTAATTCATTTTCATAGCTCATATATTTCTATAATATGATTAATATTTTAATACCAGTAGAGTGTATCAATAGATAAAGGTATCTAGGTACAGATAGATTATAAATGCGAAAGTAATTCTGTCGTCTATTACCACGCCTAACGGCTAAACAGATTTAAATTAAATTTGGCACACGGAGACTATGACCTGCACCCTAATTGCGTAACACACGATCAATCACAATCGGTTTCATTTGGACAATTCAACAACATTTATTGCGTTATTTACGTTGTTGAGCACACAAATTTATAAAAACTTATGAAGCATTGGATTAGCAATATCCTTCAAAATGATTCAGATTATGATTCATTGATCGTTTGTAACGCAATTAGGGTGTTGGCTTAGGACATAGGATAGGCACTTTTTATCGCGGTCGTAAATTCCCCTGGAAACATTTCCAACCTCAACGCGGGAGAAGCTGCGAGCAAAAGCTAGAATTAAAATAGGCTTAGATTGTAATACCTATAAAGTTTAGTTTACTTACTTAAGGGTACACTAGTCGACGGCATTAACTCGTGGGTGGGCGTGACTAATATGCATGCTAATTTGTCTAACTATATATTTATTTAGTTTTAATTAGGTATTTAGTATTTATTTATCTAGTTTTCATTTATTTATTTATTTAGCGAAATAGACGATTTATAATAAAACGAAATCGAGCACGTAAAACTTCATTAACAGACCGTTTGGCGTATAGATATCATGAAAAAACAACTGAATGTATTTATTCAAAATAAAATTATTGTCACTATTTAATAAATTATCTATCCCTGTACGGTTTTTATTTTGCCATTTTCTTACTACTTAAGTTATGCCCAAAAACGAGTTCAATTCTGCTTCCATACTAGATAATAACAAGACAAATTGATATCATTTTTAGTTTTGAACGTACACCGTCAAACAGACGAGTAATCACCATACTTCGTTTGTATGGAAGGATGACCAACTATTACAACGATAACAATAGTTATTTGTGCAACAAGAGAGCAAAGTCGTTTTTTGCTGCGAGTGTTGATTTTGAATCCCGAGTAAGCGAAGGATTCTATAATTGAATAACGAGCGTAGCGAGTGATTCTAGGTTAGAATCCTGAGCCCTGCGAGGGATTCAAAGACACGAGATATAAATAACTTTGCTCTCGTGTAACACATACAACTTTTCACCTCAGCAGCGAGAACATACAACATAGTAAAAAAAAAAAACCTTGTCCGATCCGTGAGGGTGTTGTTAGGTATCGTACTGTTAGCATATTTATGTGGACATTTTCAGGAAAAAAGAAAAAATAATCCCTACATTTTTTTTCAATGGTGAATTTGACCGAATTTTACATTTGGTGCGGGCGGCGGCGGCGGCGCGGTCGTTAAGCGGGTGTCTAAAAGTCATAAGTTATGATTTTTGCATTTTTTTTATGGATTTGGGGTAATTTTGGAACTAAAAATGTGAATTTTAAATACCAATAACTTTTTACTATCAATAATAATAAAAAAATACTGTTTTGTAATGTTACTGCACCATTGCCCTTTTTCCCCAGATTTTCGGATCGGACAAGGTTTTTTTTTACATAAGCTTCATCACCTCGTATTTTCAGCCACCATCTTGGATTTATATTTTGACCTCACTATCGACTTTAGCACCCTCGAAAACTATGAAAACGACACCCATGTCAAAAAATGTGAAAATTTTCGCAGCCGTCATCTTGGATTTATATTTTGACTTCACTATCGGCTTAAGCAACCTTGAAAACCATAGAAACGATACCCATGAAGAAAAATTTTAAAATTTTCGCAGCGGCCATCTTGGATTTACATTTTGACTTCACTATCGGCTTTAGCAACCTTGAAAACCATAGAAACGATACCCATGAAGAAAAATTTGAAAATTTGCGCAGCCGCCATCTTGGATTTACATTTTGACCTCACGGTCGGCTTTGGCACCCTTCAAAACTATGAAAACGACACCCATTATGAAAAATGTGAAAATTTTCGCAGCCGCCATCTTGGATTTACATTTTGACCTCACGGTCGGCTTTGGCAACCTTCAAAACTATGAAAACGACACCCATTATGAAAAATGTGAAAATTTTCGCAACCGTCATCTTGGATTTTCATTTCGACCAAATTCACACTTACTATCTCTCTCTTTCTCTTTGAATTAGAAGAAGACAGTCGCAAGCGCCTTTTCGCGTGACGATATCTGCCACTGCACTCTTACCCCAAGCCGCTTAAGAACTTCATGCCAAAAATTTAATAAAACAGAATTTAAATAAAACCAGATGATTTGCAATTTTAATGTTTTAAGTATATCCGAACGTTTTATTGTTTGTTTCTTTTTGGGGCCTAATACTAGATATGGAATTTTGAAATCGAACTTCGAATCGATTTGTTTCTATCTCTCGCTTTTTTCGTATAGAAGTGAAAGTGACAAAACTCATTGAAGTTTAAATCTTTAGAATTTTGTGAGTAGACCAAACACTGCTGTCTGCATTAAAAAAAAAAAAAAGTTACTTTGTCTCACGCTCGCAGCAAAATCGAATTTTGCTCACTGTTTTTTGACAGCAAAACCTGCTTGTTTGAGGTGCTGAGGTGAAAACGTATTTTCATCCCACCATCTCGGAAAGAGTATTTTTAATCTTCAGTATCTGAGTGGAAAAGCCGTTTTTATTCTCTAGAGGATAAAGTAAATTGAATTTAGAACATCGTGTGCACTAAGTTTGTGAATTAAAAAAAACATTAAACCTATTTACTGCTACCTCTATGGTGCCGAATATATCATACAACTTTTTTTTAATTTGTTAAAAACTCAGACTCGGAACCTTCTTGGTGTTCTTTTTTCAATTTGCTTTGTACGCGGTTCTTTACGCGGCATTTTTTCACGTCATTGTTAAACCTTAGGTATATTAAAAACAAGAAACTTGAAAACAAGTGAAAAAACTAAAATGAGTGATTCTAGCGACGAGGAAGTTTGCTTGACGCCAACAGAATTGACTGAAACTGTTAATAATGCGCAAATGAGCTTTCTCCCTCAACAATCACGCGAGAAGTATTTAAAACAGTACGATATGTTCAACACGTGGCGACTAGCAAAAGGAGCCAAAACTTTCTCAGAAAACGTTTTGCTGGCATATTTTATAGAACTATCCGAGAACAAGAAATACTTACCTGTCATAATGTAGTAATTAATACCTAAACTGAAATAAAAGTGTACCTATCTTGTGATTGTAAACGTTTTTTTTTTTGCATTTAGTCATTTCCTCGCTGAGGTGGAATGAAAAGTTACGTGTTGCACTCGAGTGCAAAGATTTTTCACCTCGTGCTCTTTTGATTCCCTCGCTAACGCTCAGGATTCTAATTTTGAATCACTCGCTGCGCTCGTGATTCAATTTTAGAATCCTTCGCTTGCTCGGTCATCAAAATTGAACACGCGGTTAAAAAGCAACTTTGCACTCTTGTATAACAAATAACTATTTTCACTTATTATGGGAACCTACCCTAGGTTCCCATAATAAGTGAAAAATACGTTTCATTCCACAATAAATGATGGGTAGATACATACACTACGTACAAAAGTTTGGAAGCACATTTTAACAATACAAATGACTACCAACCTTTCCTCTATGCTACCGACACAATATTCGGCAACATTCGACAATATTCGGTAAAAACCGGCCAGGTGCGTTCCGGAACACGCACAGTGAAGGGTTTTGTAGTTGGGATGAATTTATCCCAAGAACAAACCTAACATTGTAGTTGAAAAACATAATAATAATACATTTCATTAGACACGTCTAACGGGGCTCTGCGAGTTGGCTTCGGCCCCTCGTACGCCTTCCAAAGGTCCGGGACCGTAGAGTCTTAGAGTCCCGAGAAATGTCAAAGACTCAAATATAATAATAATAATTGTTTATTGATCAAAAGGATAGAGATGATGATGGTGAGAAACAAAACTTAAACTAGTTACACAAGCAAGATTACAAAGTTATGATAGTACATTATATGGTAAAAACGTGTTGATGTAGGTACAAGGTACATCTGTTGACAATATGTTACCCTGTCTCTTAAACTAGGGTATACCTGTATCATAAGAGACAGTGGACGGCCATACGGTTATATTTTAATATTACCTATTTATTAATTAAGTGAGGACACTGTCGATCTACCCACAATTTAAACTATTTCAGAAAATGATAATGGGAAGTAAAAGTTCAATAAAAGTAAAAAAACATGTTCTCATACGGAATGTATGTTATGTATGGGAGAACATGTTTTTGCAACTGCAAATGTAAGTTGGTCGATTATTACTCGTTTACTTGTAGAGCCTTCTTAGCTGTGAAAGTTTTCCTTTTAACTGCCGTGATTTTTTTCCGAATTCCACCATTTAGCTAGCTGGCTCAATGAACGAAAATCTAATTTTTGTTACCCTGAATCTTAAAAGTATTGTGTGTTTGAAATGGTTTTCAAACACACAATATTTTTGAACGAAGATTATAAAGTGGCCATTTCTCTACACCCGCTATTTCTCCCATAGAACTTGTTTGGGATGAACTAGATAGAAGCTTGAAAAATCGATCTCCTACAAGCTCAGCACATTTGTGGTAACTTTTAGAGAGCGAATAACTAGCACACAAGCGCTATAACAAGCTGCACAGTAGCCGGATAAAGGATTTTCATTACAGCCTCGGCTCCATTAGTAAGAAATATAGTGGTTCTACAAGCGACTACAGATCTCTTGGAGCGCCAAATAGGCCCATATTATCCTGCATAAAGCTCTACACTTTTTATTGGCCATGCCCTGTTCGAGAGCGGACGTTTGTATTTTTTTTCTAATTTTTGTCGTCTAAAAATAAATACTATACCCGGAACTATAATCCTTATGGGTAGTCAAAATTTATCTTTGCATCGGCC
Source organism: Xanthia togata (assembly GCA_963853775.1). Lineage (NCBI taxonomy): Eukaryota > Metazoa > Arthropoda > Insecta > Lepidoptera > Noctuidae > Xanthia > Xanthia togata. The sequence goes on along the minus strand of OY970798.1, from coordinate 18,568,738 downwards.
TGAGCCCCGCGAGTCACCAAGTGCGCGCGTGAGTGACCGCGAGCCCAAAATTCAAAATTCAATTGCTATCCTGCTCTTATCTCCATATTACTGACGTGACTTACCGGTTCTTGTCAACTCACCGATACAACTGCGAGTGTGCATGTGTGCAAACCTCGGTGTGCTCAATACCACATATCACCTCTAATATCAGCATCGCTATGCAAAGTACTATCGAAGAACTTCATATCTAAGCAGTTTGAAAACAAAATCCCATGAGCACGATGACCACATCTGTTACCGCCCCGGTTCTATAGCCGCTGAGCTCTGCAAGCAGAAATTGTACTTACGATGTATAGATATGAAGTTTTTCAATGGTACACCTCCAGCAACGGGAACTATGAATAATAGCCTGACGAGTGACTTGCCAATGTCAGTCTTAACATTCCAAAAGCTGTAAGCAGTGCCACAACGTAAACACCCAGTCTCGCCATCAATGACCTTGTTGTGACTTCCCACCCGATAAGGTGCTATTGGAATACAATCGGGAGCTAAAATCCACGATAAAAACCTGGAAGCAGGAACAAGAGGAGCACATGCAGAAACTGGTGGAACAACAAACATCGGCGCTGGAAACACTTGTTGTTGAGATTCATCATCATCATCATCATTTCAGCCATGAGACGTCCACTGCTGAACATAGGCCTCCCCCAATGATTTCCAATTTGGCCGATTGGAAGCGACCTGCATCCAGCAGCTTCCTGCGACCTTTATTAGGTCGTCTGTCCACCTTGTGGGTGGACGTCCTACGCTGCGCTTGCCGGTACGTGGCCTCCATTCCAGAACCTTTCTGCCCCATCGGCCATCAGTTCTGCGCGCTATGTGCCCCGCCCACTGCCACTTCAGCTTGCTAATCCGTTGGGCTATGTCAGTGACTTTAGTTCGTTTGCGGATCTTCTCATTTCTGATTCGACCTCGCAAAGAAACACCGAGCATAGCCCTTTCCATAGCGCGCTGAGTGACCTTGAGCTTTCTTATGAGGCCCATGGTGAGAGGCCACGTTTCAGTATCGTATGTCATCACTGGTAACACACACTGGTTGTAGACTTTCGTCTTTAGGCACTGAGGTGTGTTGGACGAGAAGATGTTGTGTAGTTTCCCGAACGCTGCCCAGCCGAGTCGGATTCGACGATTGACCTCCATCTCGAAACTGGACCTACCCAACTGGATCACTTGTCCCAGGTAGACATATTTATCAACAGTTTCGAGAGTAGAGCATCCAACCGATATTGGGTAGGGCGCAACATGGACTTTCGACATGACTTTCGTTTTGTCCATGTTCATCCGGAGCCCTACTTGTTGGGAGACTCTATTGAGGCCTTCGAGCATTGTGCCAAGGTGTTCCAGCGATTCTGCCATGACCACAATATCGACGGCAAACCGAAGGTGAGTGATGTACTCGCCGTTAATGTTGATGCCAAATCCTTCCCATTCCAGGAGCTTGAAAGCGTCTTCCAATGAAGCGGTGAACAGTTTCGGAGAGATAACATCTCCCTGTCTTACGCCTCGCTGGAGAGGAATAGCTCTCGTGCTCTGCTCCTGTACTCGGATCGACATAGTGGCGTTTTTGTACAAACACTTCAGCACCTCGATGTACCGATAGTCAATATGGCACCGCTGGAGAGATTGTAGCACTGCCCCGGTCTCGATCGAATCAAAGGCCTTCTCATAGTCCACGAACGCCAAGCATAGTGGCAAGTTATACTCCTCGGTCTTCTGTATAACTTGCCGCAGCGTATGGATGTGGTCTATGGTACTAAAGCCTTTTCGGAAACCGGCTTGTTCGGGAGGCTGGAAGTCATCGAACCTACGTGCGAGACGATTCGTGATGACCCTCGAGAACAGCATGTCGATTCCCGTAACCACTTCACCGTGAAAACATGTGAAGTGAGCGTGGAGTGAGCTGTCAGTGTCATCTCACCCTGTTGGAATGACAACTCACTTCACCTAAGTTTTCACGGTGAGATGGTTACAGAATAGCACTGCAGCTTGTAGACATGGCTCAGAAGCGAGATGGGCCTGTAATTCTTTAAGGAGGTATTATCCCCTTTATTAAAAAAGAGTACCACCGCACTTCTGTTCCATGCCTCTGGCGTTATTCCTTCGAGTAAGACGGAGTTGAAGAGCCTCTGAAGGACCTTCAGCACTGGTGTTCCACCCGCTTTCAGAAGCTCTGATGTGATTCCGTCTTCACCCGGCGCCTTGTTGTTCCTAAGCTGTTTGAGGGCCATCCTAATCTCGTATAGGCTGATGTCCGGGATATCGTCGGTATAGTGTCGGGTCAGCTTAGCTCTAGGATCTTGGGCTGAGCTACCAATAGGTTTAGTGACCGACGTGTATAACTGTCCATAAAACTTCTCGATCTCCCCCAAAACTTCGGCTTTTGACGACGTTATACTGCCGTCCTCCGTTTTCAGCTTCGTCAGCTGGCTTCGCCCAATAGATATGTCTCTTGCGAACACTTTGGAGCCTTGGTTCCGTTCTATCGCCTCTTTATTACGGTTCGTATTAAAGTTGCGAATGTCATGTCGCAAGGACTTCCATATCCGCTTTTGAGCTGCCTATATGCCTTAGCGTCAACGGAGGTCTGCAGTGCCATTGAACGTCGTTCTGCCATGAGGTTGAGAGTTTGATCGGTAAGCTTTTGCGGCCTGTCTGTACGACGGGGTCTGAAGAATTTGGACCCGACCGCTCGGACAGTTTCCACGAACCTGTAGTTAGTCTCGTCCACTGACTCGCAGTTCTCCAGGCATTCAAAGCGATTTGACAACTCGAGCTGAAAGCTCTCGGGGCAGCAGATATGGGCATTTGAGGGTCGGAGCGTAGACTTCATCAAACGGGACCTTTCCAGCTTGACGTTGATATTCAATGTGCCTCTGACCATTCTGTGATCACTGCCGGTTTGAACCCTGCTGATCACAGAGACATCATTGAATATTCGTCGCTTTGTGGTCATGATGAAGTCTATCTCATTTCTCGTGGAACTATCGGGACTCATCCAGGTCCACTTCTTGTGAGGCGGCTTCTGAAAGAAGGAGTTCATCATAAAGAGGTCCTCCTTCTCCATAAATTCTGCCAACCTCTGTCCCCTGGGGTTCCGTTGCCCGTATCCAAATTGCCCCACTCTCAACTCATTATCGCCTCGAATCATCGAATGCCCAGTTTCGCGTTGAAGTCCCCCATTACAACATTGAAGTAGGTTTTAGTAGTATGTATGGCTCTACTTATGTCCTCATACATAGCCTCTACTTCCTCATCTGGGCGTGCCGAGGTCGGCGCATATACCTGGATGACCTTCAGCGAGTATCTATTCGATATTCTGACTATCAGGTACGCAACCCTGCTCGACACACTTCCGATGGTAACGATGTTGTTGATGAGGGACCTGTGGACGAGAAACCCGACACCACCTTGGGACAGTTTGTCGCCCTCCCGGTAGTAGAGTAGGTTGCCGGATTTCAGGGTTATCGTGTCCTCGCTCGCTCGTCGGACTTCTGATAACCCCATGACACTCCAGTGCAACCTACCCATTTCTTCTTCCAGCTCAGCAATCTTCTCGTCAGTCCTCAAGGTGCGTATATTGTGTGTTACCAGGGCCAGTCGTCGTTGGGGGTGGTAGCCATTCCGCCTCCGGGGATTCTTAGCACCCCCTGCCCCGCCGTCACCCTGACCGCTACCGTAGCCAGGAACAGCGAGGCTACCGGAGACTGGGGGCCTGGTTTTCTTTGGACTTTGCATTGAGAGGTTTTTGCCAATACTCGCCACGCTTGGCAGGCGGGTTGGCGAGCGCAGTTTTTTTATAAGGTTTCGCACGCAGACGCTGCTGCCCGCCGCGTGCTACAGGAATTAGTCGCCTCTTACGATACGCCTCCTGTTGGCGGTGGGGAAATGTATTCTTTACGGCCGTCCCCAACACGGCACGTGAGTGTTGAGATTAAGGTCCTGAAAACACAAAATGCATCAATACAGTCCATTAACCAGGATTCAGTGGACTTCATGAACAACAAGATTGAGGAGATGATACTGCAGATGGTTAATATGTATGAAGAAGGAAAACCAAACCTATAAAAATGTATAACCAATCTCGAGAGAAAAGTTGAAGATCTACAGCTATCGTCTCGTTTATCGGATAACGACATGAATGACAAACTATCCAGCCTGGAACTAAAAATTGAGTCCCTGGAACAGCAAGCCCGACTCACTGACTTTGATATCTGCAACCTGCTTGAGAAACGTGATGAAAACCTACTTGGGCTTGTCAACAAGATCGGTGCTACCATGAGGTGCTCAATTCCCCGTCAAGATGTTGTTAGTGGTTCACCGTCCGTCCCCCACGCACGTACACACATCAAACAAAGTTTGTGATCACTAGCAAAAGCTGATATTTATTCAAAAAAATTAAGTTTATTTAAGTGTTTGCGTTATATCTTTTCTTCTTCTTCTTTTCGTGTGGTTAGTGACTAACCTGGTATCAGAGTTATCTTCAACTGTTTTGGGTCGCACATCAGCTTTTTGCGCGCACAATTGAGTACTCAAGTTGTATAATGGTCTTTGAGATATACATTTATATACAGCTATAGATCACAATTTCGCTGCATAAATTGCTTTGAGCTCCAGTATAAATACAAAATACAAATACAAAATGTTTATTTCTGTACCAACTACTTCAGTTTAGTTTATGATTGGAGCCTCCTTTTAAGCATGATGACGCCGCCTGTGTTAGGAGACTCCGCACTTCCATGCCAGCTTTGGCTGTTTCTACAACTTACAAAATTTACAAAATATTTTGTTTTTATGTTTTTTTAGTTAATTACATATTTTTTTTTAAACTAATGTGGGTGTATTGGGTGTGTGGACTGTGTGATTTTGTAGTATAAAATTTTCACGGATTTCGATATTTATCTTTGACATACTCAAAATAAAATAAAAAATTACCCTCCATAACATGTTATTTATAAATTTTGAGTAAATAGCGACCAACAATTATATTATGTTCATGGTTTAAGACAATATTCGTAAATTACCTATAGATTATTTTGGGGTATTTTAAGATTTAGGCAAAGTTATTAGTGGGTATTACCCATATTCATAACATTGCCTGATGTGTTTATTCCGAAATATGTGCTCTAAATTCTGATACAATCAAAAATAACTGCACGGTTAGCATGATAACCATAGAAAAGGGGTTTCCACGGGTTTTGTCGGCAGAAGAATAGACAAAATGACAGATAAACAATCACAATCTGTCATTTTGTCTATTCTTTCAACTAAACCTGTTTCTGTTGTGGTCATGCTAAGCGTGCTGTAGTATAGGTACAGGGTCTGGCGTAAATAATGGATAACCTTGAAACTGTCGATTGGCCAGATTATCATCTATCATTAACCCCACTTATATCGCTTTAAGCCCATGGATGACCAAATTATTGATATTTTAAATAAAAATCATACTAACTCTTAAAAAATCAGCTGCCATTTCTACAATTGACGATTTATTATCGTTTTGTTTTTTTATTTCACTCCTGAATATTTTTATTATCATATCAGCAAGATTTTTTATTACATTCTAAGATAACGTTGCAAAAAATACTTATTTTGAAATTTTAACATTTTTTCTAGGGAATTGTGCAATTTTGGGCCCTGTATCGAAAAAAAAAATGTACTTCACTTCTTTTTCACAAATAGAGAACCTCATCACTTCTATGATTTAAAATATTCATCAATTGCTTGATATTATATCGAATAAAGACCATCATACACCAATAGTAAAAAAACCTTCTTACTTATAGTTTTCTAAACAAAAAATACCTTAAAAATGAATCCTCTTTTTGTTAGCAAAAATAACCACTATTGGTTTTAAAACTTAGCCAAAACTTATTTTTGTCGCTTAATCAAAGTGGCATACGTTATCTTAGTTTTTAGTGCATAAAAGTTAAACATTAGTGTTCATGGTTGTTAACTAAATTAAGAAAAAAATAGCAATAAAATATCAAATAATAACGTAATATGATCACGAGTCCCTCATTAAAAATTAAAAAAAACAAGTATGTCAACCCTAGCCTCGGGAATATTTATTTATTCCGTAAATATTCGAAAATTAGATAAGCCAAACTTTGCCTGAACCACTTTTTCTCAATAAATATCAGTTTAATTATTAACAACCAAATAATTATGATAAAACTAACAATATTGTTTTCAAATAACACAACATAAATTAGAATTTAGATACATTTGAAAAGTTTTTCCACAACTCTTGAAACCATCTCCGGCCGTTTCGGTTTGAAAAATACATGTCAAAAATCTATGCATAGTACCCATTAGTACCAACTTAACGGCACCAGGTTTGCTGTTTGCTGTTTGAAAAAGATATTACATCTTTTTCATTCAAACAGAACGCGAGGCAAAATTAGGGCAATAGGCGGTACTTTAATAAAGTAGATATATTATGTTAACATAGCTCGACTTGAAACATGGCGGAAGACACTGTCTGTTTCGTTCAAGACTACGAACCCATCCTGGCCCGGTGATGGTGCCCTGTCGGCGAACAAAAAATTACAGACCTTGTAATTAGGATTTTCTTAGTCCTAATGAAAGCCACGAAGCTTGTGGCACTTCAATTATTCAACGATTATTTTCATCCCTTTTCTACTTAGGTACCTGTTTAGAGGGAACAGGGTCTGCAATTCTCCATACAAATGTATTCCCCTTTTTTCTTCTTGACCTTCTTGCCCCTACAGCAATCATTTTTTTTCGGGGAGAAAAATGGGGAATACGAAACGTCGATCTCGTATTTTTTTTTTAATCGGTATGAACTGCAGCTGTCCCTATCGCAATCAGCGGAGGCAGACTTGAGCTAAAACGACGGCAATAGTTTCTTCAAATACCTATTTTTCAAATTCCTCGTATGCCCTGTCCCCCGTATCTAAGTCTCAATAACTGTAATACATAGATAGTGCCATCCACGAAGACGCGCCCCACTCCGTACAGCTTACAGTACAGTATTGCGGAGTGGGACACGACCTCGTGGAGGGCACTATCTTTAACGGCACATTTATTTCAGGCTACATTAACTATGACATATTCACCTTTAGTGGTTGGCAATACTGAGGACTTTTTAGAGGTGTATAACTTTTTAATCGGCACTTTTATCTACAAAGTTATATTGAAATGCCTGCCTGCTAAAGAGAAGGATCTGGAACTAGAAACTTCACTAGGAACTAGCATTCCGATCCGTCTCAGAGTGCAGAATAAGACTGACGCCAGGGCTGTTTTCGTTTGCGAGGTTATTATTTGGTTTTATTTTATACAGATCCCATTTATTTATTTTGTAACTTAATATTATGTTCCGCCGCTTGCCACTACGCCTCGCAACATTTGAATTTGAATTTTACTGCATACTTGCATAATCGCATAGGCTGTGAATTTTAAATTATTTTATTTTACAGGTGTCTCATCCGTCAGTAATAGCAGAAGGGGAGTTCGCACTAGAACCTTCTGAGAAAGGGAAGTTTTTAGTATGGTTCGAACCAACGGAGCTCGGTGTTCAACGTTGTACAATTTCTTTTAATTCTCCCGTTGCTGGAGAATTTATGTAAGTTGGCGATATTGAAAGTAGGTAATAACGGCCATACACGGACAGCCGGAAGCCAGGGCTCGGAAACCGGTTCATTTTCCATACCGGTTTTGGTCATTGACCTCGAAAGAGTGAGTGAGAAAAGTGATTAACCGCTTCAAGCAGCGACTAGTACAGTAAGGTACCTACTACAATGATACAATCTTCATCACTCCGAGCGATCAGCAAACATTCAAAGGTCGAGCAATTGCAAGGCATTGACATACATTTACTGCTCTAGACTGCTGCTGCTCTCTTTTCGGGCGCAGTTACCCGTCTCGTTTGCCTCTGTTTTGTTATAAACTGCTCCAATGGTTGAAAACGGTTAGTGTTCGCTGTTCAACTAATACTCGTAAGAACTAATAGTCTGCTCGAGCTGCCGTAGGTATGCCGCCGCCCATAATAACTTAATAAACTTTAGATACCTAGTTTGAGATAATTCTTACTTTTTATGTTCCGTGTCTTGTGGTGCATCCAGAGCGACCAATTACATTTTAAAATCATTCATGGGAACGAAGTTTCAAAACATTGATTATAACATTTCTTTGCTGCGGGATCCATGATGCTGACGACATTACATACCTTTACAGCGTTTGTTCACCGCCACCGTCAACGGGACGTCAACAAGAAACGAGATAGTTCGAACCGAACGTGACGTCCCGTTGACGGGCGTGCGGTGGCCACGCGGCCATAGTAAATGTCTGTATCCCTACTTCGGCGCCGTCATCTCGTCCTCGTTGACATCCCGTTGAGGTGGCGTAGCAGTTGACAAACGCCTGTAGTTGGTGTATATACTTTAACATATTTCCGGCTACACCAAAAGACGTTGCTGGAACAATGTTGGGGCCAAGACCATAATGCTGGGGCAGAATCAAGGTGTGTCGAAGCAAAAATGTCGTGCTAATGCGGAGGTCCGCCACTCGGGCGATAACTGGGACACGGTCCGATATTTCGCTACAATAGCCGATAGTGTTTGGTTGTATCTGCGGGTATCATGTCATGGCGATAGACGCAGCTGCGGCCCCAGCATATACAGATCAGATCGTATACTTCCTTGCCAGTTCTACAATGGCTTTCAACTTTGACCATCACTGTTCGGCCTACTTAAGTTAATTATGTCACTTTACAGATACAACTTAGCAGGAACTGGGACAGCACCAAAACCTCGAGGGCCATACGTTATAAAAGCAGGCGGGTTCACACATATCCAGTTTAAAAACATTTTCGATGATGTGAGAATGTTCAAAATATACGTAGACAGAGATGAATTCTATGTGAAGGCTCAATATGAATCGATTAGACCTAAACGGGTAAATATATAAAAAGTTGCGACCTAATCCTTATCTTGTACAGACGCCAGCACATCAACCTACCCAAAACTGTCAAGTTTTCCCAATCAACTTTGAACCATATGCTTTTGTGATAAAGTTGAAAATCTATTAAAGAAATTTTACAGATTGTAGTAGGTGCTGGTGCTGGCGTCTATACTTACCTAATAGGGAAACATATTTCCAGTGAATAACTGCTGTTGTAGAACTTATTTTGCCAATAACGTGATGTCTTAAGGCGAAAGCGCCTGGGTATCCCGCGAAATTCCCCTGGCGTTTTCGGTTTAAGGAGCTACCTTTTTCCATCTCCATCTTTTTCTTTACTAGTTTTTCTTCGTTATTCAGAGGCTATTCATTAAGATAAATAAACTACATCTAAAAGCCACATTATTAAGGTTCGATATCCTATCACATTACACCTTTTTATGTGTTACTAGCTGCTGTCCGCTACTTTTTTTAGTAAAAAGCTGTTATTTTGACATTACAAACAGACACTTTAATTTTCTTTATTAGTACCTACTTATCTAACTACATTTAAAATCTCCGTGTAAATTATTGATCGCATGCATCAATTTCTATTCATTTGAGAATTACACTAATGGATAGATAATTTAAAGGAAGTGTATAGAGTACCGCTAGCGGCACTTTATCCCTGTCGGAAAAAATTGCCACTAGCGGCACTCGTAATTGTCGTTTTATTTTAATTCAATTATCGCTTTTCTTCTTTTATGGCGTACACAGAGAACGGGACAGAGCGGCGGGATAGGGAAGGACCGAACGCACAAGGTCACTCGCTAGGCGAAGTGCCTTAAAAACGTTCATCCAAAAAGTTGGCAACGTCAGAAATAGCTGTCAAATATTTACGTTTTGATTAATTTGACATTATTACTGTATGGAAATATGAAATATGGCTAACTAGTGAACTAGAATATTTAGTTAGGAATTGCAATTATAACACTGAATTTGATGTTTTTTTATCGTTTTAGGTGTATAAAAGGCATTTGGAAAGCTCCCAAATAAGTGCTTTTTACATCTAAAACTAAATATTCGGTGTTACGATAATAATTATTGCATTTCATAATCAATATATTAGTTCACTAGTTAGTCATATTTCTTATTTCTGTATTTCCACAGCAATATTGCCAAATATTTCGCTGTTTTGTTTAATTTCGCAATATTACTGTGGAATATACACAGAAATATATACTTTCTGTATAAACGCTCTTAAGGTCGATTTAGACTAAACGAGCGCATGCACATTCTTTCCTCAAATTATTTTTGTGTAAACAGGGACCGAGCATGCTTCCATTGATCGATCCCATAATAAAATGCCGAGAATATCAGGAAAATAAAGCTATTGGTTTTGTAATGGTTCTATGTTCGTTTGGTCTAAACCCAGTCTTCAATAAAACATTATTTTACTCTACAGGACATCAAGATACAAGTGTTTCTGGCAGAAATGCCAGCAATAGGATGGAAAGAGATGCCTACTGGTACTCTCACTATTGAGAACTACGAGCCATCAACACCAAAGGTGCACTGGACTTACTTTCTGCAGGGGATATTTGATCCATCACCGTGATCTGTTTTATTTTTTGTCTTGTGTTTCATTACTTTATTATTTATCGTTACTTGCTATTGTATTGTATAGTTTACGCAGATTTATTAACACAATATTTTAATAAAATGATAGATTTATTACCAGTCACTTACACTAAATTCTTGTACAATATCATCTTTATCGTCAACTGTATTTTCGTTGGTTTCTACTGTTTTTTGCTTGGGCTTTTTCTTAACATTTTTCTTTTCCTTCTTCTTTGTTATTTTTACTTTTGGAGCAGGGTTTTCATCATCTTCCATTTTGAAGGGATCATCCTCTTCCTCGTCGTCAGATGGGAAAAGTTCCACTGGCCCCTTATCTTCTGCTTGAGCATTCTGCATTGCATCATCAGACAGCTTAGCCCTTTTTATCTTAGGCAGCTCACCAGCAATCTCGTCATTTTTGGTAATCTTCTTACGTTTTTGGATCCTGTTTATCTTACTCCAGTTCTCGAAGAATGTTTGTAGAGGTGTTCCTTTCGTCCTAATACTGGTTTCCCAGGCTGCAACCATTTTATCTTCACTCAAAGAGAAACTTATTTTAGCTCTCTCACGTTCTATAAATTTGGAGTTTTCCTCGATTTTTTCAAGCAACTGGCGCATCTTTTTCGTGTAATTTGACACAGAACATGTTTTTAAGAACTGTTTTATCTGCAACAATAAATATATTATAAAATATATATTGGTTTTTATATTAGTAGCAGAAGTTTTACACTAACATACATTCAAACTCAAACTCAACTCAAACTCAAATCATTTATTCCAAATAAACCAATTACAGGTACTTTTGAATTGTCAAGGGGTCGGTCAGTCAGAAAGATGAAGCTAGTTGCCCATTCCAAAGCGTAGTAGGTTCCTATGGAGAAGAACGGGCAAGAAACTCCATGGACACTCTTTTAAATTAGAATATTGTTACAAAACATTGGTTACATCATTCATGTTGAAATTATACATGTGAGAACAATGTAGTAAATCGTGCACGTTAAAAGCGACCATAATAAAAACATAAAAATAAAAATAATTAAAATAAGCCATGGCAGCTAAGAGATGACCAGTCCCCACTGACGGCGCCCGTTCACGAACATGACGCATGGATCAGCATCATTTAGCTCAACCATTTTGAAGGGAACTTAATGATATTATACTGTTGTCTGATGAAATGATACAATTGTTTATACAAAATATAGCAAAACATACCTGTACAGCAGCTAACAGTGTTACATCTGGGAAGGCAATTGTGTGTGACTCATTTGCTGTATACTCTAACATGAGACCATACAGCCGTTCTATAACAGAGTCTTTGAACCCATTCTCCATCAGCTGTGACTTTGCTAGTCTAAGAATGCATGAAAAATCTAATGGCTTCATTGAAACTTTCTTATGCTTCTTATTAAAGTCGAAAGTTGTTAAAACCTAGAAAATAAAATGTTTTTTTTTTTCTATACCGGTCATTCAAAATTTAGTTTTATTGTATAAATATAATTTAAAATATTTACCTCAACAAGGAATGGTAAAATAGGCATGAAAGTATTGGATTCTTTGGAAAGATTTACCAATATCTCAACACAGTGGAATCTCAGAGGATAGTATTGGTGTGTTGGCACAAGTTTAATTGTATTAGTAATGATCATGACCAGAGGGTAGATCAATGGCTGTAACTGTGCTTTATTTGAAGTGGCTCCCAACAAGTCTGCCCACAAATGCAATGAATTCACAAACTGCCAGTTATAAACAGCTTGGCGGTTTTCAATTTTTTGTACAACAATAGCATTTCTCAAGTGAATAGCCAGCTGTCGAATGTAAAGGAATACATGCTGATATGACACATTCAGATCCAGTGAGAACATTTCTACAAGTGATCTTCTCATGAAATTAATTCCTGGCCAAGTAGAAGGGCTGACAAATTTACAGTTTTTAACATAAGTCAAGTACATGGCCTTCAACACCTGATCAAGTAATGCTGGTTGCTGATTTCTGGTTATCCTCAAAATACAGAGAAAGGCTAACACTCTCACAGTCTCTTCACCTGTACTCCAGAATGTTAACAGTTTCTTCAGCGCTTGTTTTGCTATTCTTATGAAGCAAGCTACATAAATAGACATTTGATGCAGATGTTTCAGTAACACAGTCAATATGTTCTCTGAAGTTACTCCTCCAAGCAACTTCAGTAAATCACCAAGATATGAAATCAATTGAGTTTTAATTTTAATGAAATGTTTGCATTTCTGAGGGTCTTTACCAGACTGTTCCATGCCTAAATATTTTCTAATGCCACCCGGCAAATATAGGACACACATCTGTATGACGGCATTGAAAACAGATGAACCTGTAACCAAAAAAGTTTTATATTTTATTAAACTTTACTCCACTTATAGCTAATAGGTACAGACAGGTATCCACAACTTCACGTCATAGCGCGTATATTGCTTATGTATGGGAACATCGGTAATTTTCGCACCCGTACGCAAAATGCGCGCACATAAAAAGTCAAGCAACCATTGATGTATTAAAAGAGGTAGATACGGGACTTAGTCACAGCGCCTGGTCCTACTCAACTAAGTGATTGCCCGTAGTTGGCACTCCGTCGCGCACGGAACATCGTAGATCACACAGTTCAATAATTTCAGTTTTTTTTTGTAATAAATACGCATCAAAATGACTTCTTGTGCAGCTAAACAGTGCTTTAATAATACAAGAAAGAAAAATAAGACACATGGGATTACCTACCACTCGTAAGTACAGCCAAAAATGTTAATTTGTTGAAAATTACAATAATATTTTAACGTTTGCTTCGCCATGTTTGTGAGAGCGAGATAGATATTAAAAACATGCGTGAAAGACACGATACGCACACAATGCACGTGGTGCTAACGCGATTTCGCTCGCACATCAGCTCTGTCTCCTATCTCTATCCTCGTCTATCGGTAACTGTAGCTTGACGACTGTGAGATGACACTGATCACAGATGTGTGAGTTTCGGTGCATGTAGTCGTGCTCCGAGCCCAAGTTTACTGATTGCGATGTTAGCGCGTAACATATCTTCCTCCTTTTAATACATCAATGCAAGCAACACACAATTTAAATAGATTGCTTCTTTTCCTTTGCTTTCTTTCCAGGATAATTCTCAATATTTCTCCCATAGAACTTGTTTGGGATGAACTAGATAGAAGCTTGAATAATCGATCTCCTACAAGCTCAGCACATTTGTGGCAACTTTTATAGAGCGAATGGGATTCACGACATTAACAATATTTCAAGAAATTAATAAATAGAATTCCTAGAATGTGATTGTGAGACAATAATAAAAGCAAAAGGTGATGACTTCTAAGCTAAGATTTTATAACCTAATATTTCTAGTGACTACACTAACTGTAGTCGATGACCCCACAATTGGATGTCCGCCTTCCTCCAACTCATATTGGGCACTCATTCTACAAAGCGCGACTGGTACGGAGCGTTGTCCATGACATTAACAGGCCAAGTTGCAGCTTATCTAAATTATTTTCAATCCACGTCTCAAAATTTGGAGCGTCCATTTCACTGTGGTAATCCCCGTCACACTTCTTTCTTTCAAAAACTAAGTCCCCTCCTTCTAAAAAGCCATTTTCGTCCCAATTATGGGTTAAAATAAGGCGTTTGCCTTTGTTATTTGGGTTTTTAAGCCCTGTTGAAAGGATGAAAGGCCTCTTCAAAAGGCATCATTGGAGCTTTTAATGTCACCATCTCTCCAGACGTAGCAACTCGTGGCAAAAATATATAACAAAATACGGTAAGATTGTAGGTACACACAGCAAAAGACATGCAAATTCAAATTCAACATAGCAAAATTTTAGCTTTTTGTATTTTTAACCAACTTCAAAAAAGGACGTTCTATGGTAGTCTGTATGAATTTTTAATGTATATTCATCGATTTCTCTGTGGTACTGGGCCACTTTACGTGATTCTTTTTTCATTTGGTAGATGAAGCTTGCGCGGTGGTCCGATGTTATTTCATTAACTTTGCATAGGTAGTTTTTGAGTTAGCTTCAATAATACTTCTGTTTTCCACATATTCTATTTGGATGTTTTTATAATAACTTTCTGTCAGTGATGATATATGTCTATAATAAACAAACCGCGTCTTTATTAAGTAGAACGCGGGCTAGCTCCAACAGCATCTTTTAGATCCTAGCCGAAAAGTATTAAATACTCCTTTTACAAATATTCGATATTTATTGATGTAGCGGTTACACCGCCACATACGAACTACGCATCAAAGACATGACGTCACACAAATCCTGCATCGCGCAATTAGTTTACCTCGCGAACGACATATATACGACTATCCGACATCAATAGTCGGGCTTATTGTTCGGTTGAGCAGTAGATACCTTAGTGGTATACCTGCGAGATGCCAGACAACACCCGTCTGGTCGGAGCATCCTCCCTTTTCTATGGTGGATGGGTGAACTTTACGACCTCATGCCCCCTAAATGTCAATAACTAGCATTTCAATGACAAGATAAACTTAGACGGTAAAAAAGGATGAAGGTCGTTTGATGTTTGAAAATTTTCAAAATCCATCCCAGTTTTTGCTTTTTTTTTAATTTAAAAATTTAGAAAACACGCACAGGATGTAAAAGTGAGTGTGATAATACGTGTATCCTATTTACTGCGTATTTAATCAGTGACACGTAGATATCGCATTCAATTCCCAGGCAAGTTCAATGTTAGAAAACACGCACAGGATGTTAAAGTGAGTGTGATAATACGTGTATCCTATTCACTGCTAATTTAATCAGTGACACGTAGATATCGCATTCAATTCCCAGGCAAGTTCATTGTTATTGCTTTTTGCAAATCGCGACCATATCCACTTTATATATATCATACCTTCAACTTTATATTCTCCTTCTGAGGCTCCATCTTCACTGGTGGCCCTGACCATGGCTGCATTGAAAGCCTTTATGACAGTAGTCAGCGTTGTTAGTTTCACTTTGACTTCACTTTGCAGTTCGGCTTGCCATTGTGCAACCATTTTCAGGGTGATTTTTCCTTTAACTGGTTTTGCATCTTCATCCTGAAAGGATAAGAATAAATTTGTATAATTTAAGCCCCAGAACAGATGGCACAGCGAGTTAGACCGAAGACAGGCCTTTGCTTGAGAGTGGGACACAAAAGGGTCATAACAGTAATAAAAATAAGGCTCATGAATGTTGCACAATAAAATAAAATAATTTACAAAAAATTGTGAAAATACATGCCTCAAAGTCACTTTCATCACTGTCCCCCCTGAGTGGGCCTGGTTTATGAACTCTGTCATCATCATCCTCATCACCATCTTCTTTATCTGATGCATCATCACCAGAATCCACATCAAAATTTAGTAGATTTTCATCATTTTCTTCCAAGAAGTTGTAAAAGTCAGGATCGGTTTTTTTAAGCTTTTCCAAGGATTTTTTGTGAATTTCAGGACTAAGCTCTTCTTCAGAATCTGTAATATATATTTGTTAACATCAAGCTCCACTATTAACATTAATACATCACAAACATTGTGATTTGAATCAATAGTTCAGGACCTACAAGTTGTTTAAATAATTGTAACAAAAAGTTGCATATTAAAAGTATATGAGACCCATTAGACTAAAACAGCTTTAATAATAGCGTAATTATTTAATGAGCTACGGTTTCCTAGAAAAGCGGTGACCGCACTTGACGGCCGGTGTCATGAAAATGATTACAGCGGCAAAGATTTCAATTGTTAAATTAGCCCTACCGGGTCAAAAGATACGTCTGTTTTCTGTTTCGTTTTGACATCACTGACACACAATGGTGCAGTGATTAGTGTGACTACACTTATTTGTCATGGAAACGCTATTTATGTCGCAGTATGGACACATTTTCTTGTGACTGAATATGGTAAGGGCAAATCTAGCGATTTAAAACGATGAGGGGTGGAGTTTTGTTGTATGGTGTCAACAGCACTCTAGGAAACCACGCCAACTTACTTTCATAATTAACGTCTCAGTGACGACAGCCGCCGTAAATTGCGGACGCTACGTGAGCTGTCACCGCTTTTCTAGTAAACCGTAGCTTTAGCAATCAGAAACAACAGCTAGTGGTGCTGATACACAGAACATATATACTCTAGGAGCTGTTATGTGCTGATAGTGGTTTTTATCAGAGGTTCGATTATAAAATGAACACGTTTTATTCAACTATAGCAAACATTATTTATCATACAAACTAACCTGAGTTTTCAGAAGTTTTTACTGGGGCTTTGACTTTCTTCATTCTCTCTATTTACACTCACGATGAAGATTTTTATATTTTTTAAACACGTGCTCTCCGATCAAACAATTTGAATTTGTTGTGGCCACTGACAGTGCAGTGACAGTGACAGTGACAAACTGTCACACCAGTCTCACATTATGGCCGCTTTCCAAATTAGAACATATCATTGACTTAAATAACATGGACTTGGCATACCTACAAGAAAAACGTGCCATACCTACACTTTACTGAGAGGATAAAATGGTGTCTACTAGGGCAGCCCTTATCGATATTTCTATGTTATAATATCGATAAAAGATTGTGAGAATGTTTTCATAATGTCACAGTACAATATTTACGGGTAAAAATACCCCAATTTATCTAACTGATGCCTTTCATTTGTTTGTTTAATTTAATTGCTTCGTCATTATTTCGCGGCTAAACAGTAGAACTTATTTTGATGTTTCCATTATAATAGGTTGAAACCGGACAGATATTATATACTTACAGCTTTTTATCGAACTAGTATTCTGTAACTGATTTCAGTCCATCGTATACCATGCAACAAGTTCATCTCATTGCCGATATATCTATGTACATATATACACAGTATGCATATAGCTCATAGGAAGTGTGCGATGACGATGACATGAGTTTCACGCTTTTTATTCACCCAAAAAGTACACATATATACACAGTATACATATAGCTCTTGGAAAACGTCCGGTGAAGATGACGGGACTTCCATTATTTTTGCTCACCCAAAAAGTGCTCAACGCGGCTAAAGAAGTTTTCACTTCAAAAAATCTATCGAACAGTTGCCCGCCAGACACGACACCCGTCGGTCGGAGGGTCCTCCCTTTTCTATAGAGGATGAATGAATTTTACACCCTGTTCCTCATACCTCTAAAAGGTGGCTCCGTCAATGGCCCGCAGATGGTAATTTTTATATGAAATATTGTCATTTATATTATTATTATTTTATCTTTGTGTATCTCATTTTAATCAACATAAAGATTTGAATTTCACGGATAACCAGTGAAAAAGAAATTTTGAAAATTGGCGGAGCCACCATTATTAATATTTTTGATGCTAAGTTTCTAACAAGCAAATGATTGTGAGTTTTAATTAAAAGTCAACACTAATTATAATAAAGTTATATTAAAGAAATCAATCTCATTCAGTTCTGAACAATAAAATTTTGTTCAGGTAATTTCTATGTGATATGCTTTCAGTAGATTTCTTCCCATAATATTTGTATCTCAAATTCATATATAACTCTTTTACATTGTGAGTTTGTCTGATTTTGATCATTCTCATTTAAAATGCCAGATATTGCCACATATTTGTTCAAATCGCAGGCTGTAAACAAGCAAAAAAATGATTAGTATTTTTATTGTTTCTTGATTTTATTAATAGAATTTTTAATTGATCTCAAGTCTTAAGACCACACTCAAACACATTCTTTACATCACTCTTTGCTACCAAACAAACAAATATTGCAAATGAGGACGTCACCATCATTTTCAACACCAGCCACTACAGAATCATGTTGGACAAATTTATAACATGTTACTTACCAATAAGGTTCGTGAAGGTAAAGTATCGTCACATAATGTTACTTTATTGAGTATCCGGTTGAAACATTATTCTTCAAAGTGAAAAGAACAAAAATATGTGGCCTTTTTTCTTTTTTTGTTTATTACCAACCTTGAAAGTAAAACATAAAACCAATAAAAAAAAACATAAAATAGCATTATCGATAAATAAAATGTCTAAATGCACTACTCTATCCCTTCAATAACAAGAAAATGATTTCGTGAAGTAAAACTGTTGAAAATAATGGCAAAAGGGAAAATATGAATGCTTTACTGTTGAAGCTCTTCAACGAATGCAGAATCTTTTGTTTATCGTCTAAATCTAAAGATATTTCAGCTGAAATGTATGTACATACTGGTGCAAAGTTATTTTCGGGTGATGTCCGCTTCTTTTGATGCCACATCCGATTATATTGCAATTGGGCATCTTGCTATTGATGATTTCCACCATAGGGCCGAGTTTAAACGCAATAACACAGCAAATAACTCCAAAATTCACAAATTTTAACCACAACACAAGATCATTTGACAGGTTACGTACCCAACTTTGGTACCAAACACCGAGAGGATAAAATGGCGAACCGGCCGCAAATAGGTATTTCAATGACTAGAAAATGTAGGGTTGCCAATATAGTAACTGTCAAAAACACTATTATCCTTTTTCACTTAGGCAAATTTATTAAAGTTAAAAAGAGATAGCAGTATTTTTTTGATTTTAGCGTCGATATGCCTCGTATTTGTATAACTGTTTTTTCTATAGTCAAACATTTCAAGTCCATGTTATATATGTCAATGGAACATTAGCTCACAGCGCTGACATCGATATTTGGCGTTCTGAGTAAGATAATGACAGCTGAGGGCTGTCAACAATTCGGAACGCTCGTAAATGCGCTCTCAGTACCTACTCGCTCATCGTCAAAACTTGCACAACATATTGATTTGTGTTTATACCACACATTTCTTCTTCTTCTTTGTTTAGGTAGCGAACGGTAGCCAAAAACACAATTTCAAAAATGCCAAGTTAGTTAAAGATGATGCGAGTCAAAACAAACTAGCACAACTGTCATTTTTGACAGTGCTCACGGTGATTTTAGTAAAAGGCATGGTCTGCGTTATCGCAAGATGGCGCACGTCATGACGCCATCTATGACGATTCAAGACGCAACGTTATCGCGTCCACGTTTCAAATGTTAGCACGCTCAAATCGATTACATCGTAACTTGGAATGCGGGGTAGGTTGCGTTCCGAGTTAGGCTGTAATCGATTTTAGCGTGCTAACACCCTTCATGACATGAGCCATCTTGCGATAACACCATAAACACCAACCATGCTTTTCAGTAATATCACCGTGAGTGCTGTCAGAAATGACAGTTGTGCTGTTTTGTTTTGAGCAAGTCGCTTCCATATAGGAAAGTAAATAACGGGTAGTCATATCATATCTTTAACATGGCATTTTCGGAATTGTGCTTCTGGCTACCGTCGTCGTCGCGTCGCCATCTAACCAAAGAAGAAGAAGAAAATTTGTGGAATTTAGACAAAAAAAGTTATACGCAAGTTTTGACGACAATATAGAAAACAAGCATATTACAAATTAGAGGATTATATCCAAGATAAAAATGCTTGGAAACATGCTGCTCCATAGGACAATAATTTTAGAATCTAGACAAAATCTAACTGGTTGCCAATTTAATGTATAATATTATTTTTTATAACATTGATTTTATATTCTGTGATTACTTGAACTCACACAATGACTTATTATTAGTAGTACTTGTTAAAATGTTTCGAATATCGTATAATTTTACAATATTTGTAAATATGTGAGCTCCATGCATCTATCACAACAAAATTATTTATGTCATTCCTTCATTTTTCATTCTTTTTACCTATCGTGATATAGTAATCTTATTCTAGGTGTATCGTCTTCACATTTAATGTATACAAGATATTGTGTTTTTTTTTTTAAAGAGTAACGGTGGAGTTTATTGCCCATTCTTCTCCATACGAAAACTACCTTTTGGAATGGGCGACTAGAATCTTTTTTTTTTTTTTTTTTTTTTGTAAATTTTGACGTTCAAAAGTGCCTTTTTGTGCCTAATTGAAATAAATTATTTGACTTTGACCACAGAGTACATTTTTATATAGGGACTTTGACTTGACGTTGAGCGAGCACTGTGAGCGCGTTCACGAACGTTCGGAATTGTTGACAGTCCTAAGCTGTCATAATCGTG
Source organism: Xanthia togata (assembly GCA_963853775.1). Lineage (NCBI taxonomy): Eukaryota > Metazoa > Arthropoda > Insecta > Lepidoptera > Noctuidae > Xanthia > Xanthia togata. Next base: position 18,548,082 of record OY970798.1, on the reverse strand, counting down.
ATATCTATCTCGAAACGCAAATTATTGATGTCAGCGCTGTGAGCGATTATGTTCTTATTCAGAAAGCGGATTTCACCAATGAAACTAAACGAGATCAACATTTTTAAAACGCGTTCAAGAGCTGTCAGTGTACAATATTCCATAACAATTTTGACACTGACAGCTGTTGAACGCGGCTTAGATGAACTGGAAGCGTTCAAATTCACAATTTCATTAGTGAAATCCGCATTATGTCATACTGTGCGGTTGTACTGGCGAAACATCACAACAACACGTTGAAATTTCTAGATCCTGTCAAAAATTGTATCGAAAATTGACAGAAAATAGAGAATCCGATTGCGGTCGGGGCGCTCAAGCTTAGTACAAAAAAACTGGGGACAGAAATGAAAGAAAGAAAAGAAAGAATAATAGAACAATTTCACCTAAAAATAAAATTGATATTAAGCATAACCTTTCTCTAAGCTTTAAATTGAGATAGGCGTATCCGGTTCCGGTACGGTGAAGCGCTATAAGCCCCGCAGCGTCATGTCCGCCCCAATCCGGCAGGTAGTAGGGATACGTTCGCGCAGCGCATGACGATATCCTTGAACCTCATTGCGACTCAATTTACCGTGATTGATGAGGACGTCAATCTCATATAATTAAGATTCAGCAGACAGGAATATAAATTGGCTTAGAGAAAGGTAAGTATGCTTAATATCAATTTTATTTTTAGGTAAAATTGTTCTATTAAGCCTGACTGTACCTTTCTCTAAGCCTTAAATTGAGAAGTGTTTGTTATCGACTGCTGGATTGGGACTAAATTAGAACGCCAATGTGATGAACAAAGTTATTTATTAATTTTAAACTTTTGATAGTTCAACTTATATTAAATCAACAGAATAAGTTCCTATGACTTTATTATAATATTAAATCGATATTACGATAAGTAAATCATCTTATCGTTTGAAACAGATTACTGATCCGACTTGATTCATTTGTAGACCTGATCCTTGATTTCTTTTTTATAATATTTGTGAACTGTCAAAGCAGAGCGCCAATTTCCTCTCTCCAAAATATGATCAATGGGAATATTATCTGACCAACTAGCCGAGGCTACTGCCGATCGCACACTACCTGGACTAGTGTTTATTCCGGCTTGTTTTAACAATGACTTAATCCAGCCCCCTTATGATGGTACGGGTAGCTGGTTTGGGTTCACCACGTGTGCTAATAAATAAGCTCTCAATATTACCCCTTCGACCATTAGAGTACTCTAGCAATTTGTCAATCCAATAAATTGGGTCAATGTTAGAGTTTGACTCGCCTTTAAGTAAACGCCAACCGGATTGCTTATAAGTTATATTATCAGTTTTGGACCCAAATATCGGGCAAAACACTATAGAATCATCACTCCTTACAAAGTTTTCTTTACTTATACTCAATAATGTAAGGTCATGGACTCTGCGCCCGGAACACAATAAAAGGAGAATTGCAGTTCTTTTAGAAATTTCGAACAATGACATTTTGGAGGGAATTATGTCAACTAAGAATCGAATTAAAACATTAATGTCCCAAATAGGACTTTTAGCTTTGGGTGGCTGTTTTAATGCTATACCTTTTAATACTTGCTTTATAATAACGTGAGAACCCAATGAGAAGCCACTAGGTGGGCGACAAAAGGTACATACCACAGACTTATGTACTGCAATTGTGTTATAAGCAAATTTAAATTTAAGATGCAAATCAGTTAGAAATCGAGCCACATCTTCAGGGGATGGATTTATAGAGCTCACATTATTGTCACGTGACCATTTACACCATCGTAACCATGCCGGCTTGTAAGTATTTAAGGTCGATTTCCTCCAGCTACCTTCTAAAATTTCTATCTGATCTTTCTGCCAAGAATTTAACAGCGATGACCACCCCGTATTAACCACACCTTTAAATTCAATTGATGAACTTGCGGAGGCGGTCGATGGGTTATTGTGTCTATCAAGACTTTGTCCAAATCCGTCAACTGGTAGGGAGGGTGCATGGAGCGAGTCACCAGATCTGCTCTCCAAAAGACCTTCTCCCAATCGGGTGTTATCACCAGGTACATGCCGGTTGCCTGGTTCAGGTGCGCTAATACTCTGGGTATTAGACACGGTGGTGGGAATACCCATGCTAACCTGTAGTGCCAAGGGCGACCGAAGGCATTGTGGAAGACAGCCGCCTGATCTAAATCCAGACTCACATAACTGGGTACTACATGGGCAGTTCGTGACGCAAAAAGATCTATTTCAGGAACTCCGAAATGCTGAAAAATTTTCCCGGTAGCACGAGGAAGCAAATGCCATTCTGTCGGGGCAGATTTCCTTGAAAGCCGATCTGCTACGTAGTTGTATCGACCGGGAAGGTAATATACAGAGATATGTATCCGATAACGATCTATTTCGTTTAAGACTTCGTATGTTAGGTCTAGGAGGGGCTGTGATTGTGTGCCGCCTTCGTTGCGCAGGTAAGAAACTACAGTTCGGTTGTCGCTCTGAATTAATAAGCTTGTATCGGTCATTAGGTGACCTTTTACCTGAATTACTCGCAAAATTGCCAACATCTCTAAGATATTGCTGTGAGCATCTCTTTCTTGTGCTGACCAACTGCCACATAAGGTCTGGTTGTTGAGCTGCGCACCTCAACCTGCCTTGGCCGAGTCCGTCGTAAGGAAATAAGTTGGAGGCGAACCGTGTAGTTGAGAAGCCATGTTGTGATTCTGTATCCACCATTGCAGGTTCGGAATTACTTTGACGGGCATCTGTGTTCGACCTTTTACATTTTTTCGCAACAGGTAATTGCTGAAAGTCATCATTGCACGAGAATTCAAGCGCCCTCGCGGGACTACGAAGCTGGCAAAATTCCAAAGTCCTAGTATACTCTGGACTTCTTTTAAACTTACCTTGGTGGCTTTTGCCATTTTCGATGTTTTCAATTGCAATAAGCGAACCTTTGTTGGTGGTAGTAATTTGACATTTTGCCAAGGGTCCCATATTATCCCCAGATATTCGATTGACTGCTGAGGAGTGAATACAGACTTCTGAAAGTTTATTACAAAGCCAAGGGACTGCAATAGTCTTACCGCTAAGTTCGCGTGACTTTGCAGAGTTTCTCGATTCTGATTCGCCAGGAGAAAATCGTCGAGATAGACCAGCAATCGCACTCCTTGGCCTCTTAGGATCTGCGCGATCCAATTCGTCAGGCTGGCAAAAACCTTCGGGGCAGTTGCCAAACCAAAGGGGAGACATGTCATTTGCCAAAGTTGGCTCGATACTATTAATCTGAGGAAACGTCTGTGTCCTGGCGCGATTGGCAGGTGAAAATATGCATTTTTCAGGTCTATTTTCACCAACCAATCCTGTGGTTGGAGGAAGTCGGGGACTTTGTACATGTTCACTAATCGAAATTTGTCTATTTTGACATAGTTGTTTAGTAATTTTAAATTGAAGACCGGGCGAACCAAAGATGTCGCATCCTTTTTTGGTACAAGAAAAATTGTTGAGACAAAGCTCGGAGTTAATGAAGCTTTTTCTAACACCTCTTGAACTACTAGCTTCTTTAATTGGATTAAGATTTCTTTTGAGTTTATTGTGTGAAATCTTTTGTGAATCCTCAAGGGATGAACGAGCGGTGGTTTGCTTAAAAAGGGGATCTGATAGCCCGATATTATCTTTAGTATATATAAAGGTGCCCCTAACTTCCTCCAGACACTTACCCGATGTTTGATTCTCCCGGCTTGAAAAAGTTGATGATAGTCAATCGATTCGTTTATCACGCCGTCCCAGGGTACTACGTTTCTTACCGTATCGTGTATCTTCGGTATGACGAAAAAACTCTTCTGCCCTTCTCTTTCGTCCTTGCGCAGGATTAAAGCCACTATTAGTGGAGGGGCGATAGTTTGCACTGTTGCGCACAGGCACTATATGTTTCCTACCTCCTTGTGTGTCCCTTCTTTGGACAGAAGGTTTATACGATCTACCCTGCGAGGATAATTTAATGGGAGCGGATTGAAAAATTCTTAAGACGCCCCCTTGTTTTCCTACAAAATCTGTAAACTTTGAATCGTCAAATAAATGATGCGCGGATGGGGGTATTTTCCTTAACGATTCCTTAAAACAACTTTCCTTTACTGAATTTAAAATACTATCACGACGTTGTTGCACTATATCAGCCCGTTTGTCGCTTAACATTTGTAATAAATCAGATTGTATTTTTTGGTATTCCCCGTCGGCAAAAACTTCATTAACTTTTTAAGTAATCTCTTCAGTGGTCGTTGGGTTTTTTAATTCGGATACCCATGAAATGAATTGGCATAAACCTTTTTGAAATGCTTCATTTTACAAAATAACTGCATGAGACATAGCAGCTAAAGAATTTTCAACGACCGGTAACGAACGATTACGTTCAAAATTTTTCAAAACGTCATTACATTCTAACTCTACAAAACCTGGGGTAGAATTATAAAGCTTCTGTACTTCAGAATAACGTACTTGAGCCCAGTCAGGCGAGTTAAAATGTTGCAATTTGTTAAGCAATTCGAGATGCGTATTATTTGTCTGTAATGTCTGCGACTTGAGGGTAGTTTGTATTTTAAAATCAATCCCTTTTTCTTTGTTCAATTCATTATCCAGTTCAGTAGTGCTCGGAATATATAGTATAGACTCATTGTCAGACATGCACGACCGAGTATTATTTTTAACAATAAGATCTTGCAAAGAGGATACTTTTTCAGTAAGTTTTTCAAAAGCGTCCTCTAATTTACTTAGCTTTGTACGGCGGCGCCGCTCCTTTCGCCTACGATGCCTCCTTTTCCGCGCCGTGGAAGAAGAATCGCTGCTACTGCTCGAACCACTAGATTGCGACCGAGCACGAGGGGCATTGTCCATACTAAAATTATTTTCGTCCAAAGAGTTCATATTAACAACAGAGTTCTTATTATTTAACACAAATTGATTTTATTTTAATTAACACTAAAAAGTAGGACACCCTTTTTTAAAAGTAACGAGTTACTTTCAAACACGACTACACCGTTCGGATTCCGAACGCCAATGAGGTTCAAGGATATCGTCATGCGCTGCGCGAACGTATCCCCACTACCTGCCGGATTGGGGCGGACATGACGCTGCGGGGCATAAAGCGCTTCACCGTACCGGAACCGGATACGCCTATCTCAATTTAAGGCTTAGAGAAAGGTACAGTCAGGCTTAATATTTGTTTGGACACAGTTCGTGAAACAAAATAAAAAGGTCATATCTTGCCATTGCATTACCTTTTATCTGATGATTGATGATGCAAAATCACTAGTATAAGTAGTCCTTAATTGAATTATAATCGTAGAAGTTTCCACCAACTAAAGATAAGAGATGGCAGCTCTGAAGCAATGTTCACTATAATTCGCCTTGGTGGTTTTCGTAACAATAAACAGTAGGCGCTTCGATTGGCCCTTCACCAGTGAAGGTCAGCGAAGGGCCAATCGGAGCGCCGGACGCAGTCGATGCGTAAAGTCGAGATGAATAAAAGAAACTCACACTAGGGCCTCTGATAGCCCCAATACAAATGTCTGCTAATCGCTGAAGCTTGTCATGTTTTACGATATTTTGTTTATATTTGTGATCTATCTGTTTATGTCGTGCGTTTATCATTGAGTGGAGCGAAAGTTCGTCTGACTAATCCATATTATTTGTGACCAGAAAGTGATTTTGTGAGTGGTTGTGTCAAAACTAACAGACTGTAGTAGGTTGATGTGCTGGCGTGTGTACATATATTAAAAAATATTATTATTTGATGTATAAAAAGATGATTACTAAATTGTATTTCATTTATCTTGAAATGAACTGCACTAAAATACTACAGAATCTATACCCATACTACCTATATATATAAACACATCTTATATATAGCTATAGCACACCGGTGTCCTATCCAAAGGTGTAGTTCCAACTATGAATATCAGATGGTTCTACTTTCTTTACGAACGCAAATGACCCCGTTCCACGGAACAAGATTGGTCTCTATTTCAGTATATTACAAAGTACTCTGTGATCGCGTAAGGTGAGTCAAGTCACTAACTCAATGAAAAATTTACACTTTTGGACTGACGTTTGGACACGTGTGTTATTTACATGCTCTGTGACGTGTGTCACCGACGGTGAGCTAAGTAAGTCCGGGAAGGCGGGAACTAAAACGTGTACTGTACAGAAGCCAGCAGGTCAACCTACCCGAAACTATCAAATTTTCCCAATCAACTTTGAACCTTAAGCTTTAGACATACATTTGAAAATCTATTAAAGAAGTTTGACGGGTTGTAGTAGGTTGATGTCCTGGCGTCTGTACTTTATAATCACACAGAATCATGGACTTAAATTATCTACAGCGCGGCGTAGCGTAACTGTGCGTTTGCACTGGCGAAACATTCACAACAAAACATGTTGAAATCTTCAGTTGTTGTCAAAGTTCCATACACTATTTGACAGTGGTGCCGATTCTCTTGTCACAAATGCGTCTAAACTAGACTAAAAATCACCAAACTTTAGTTTACTCCTGTCAAACGATGATTTCCCATTCTGAAATACACCAAAGTGGCACAACTTAACTATATTTTAGTTTGACAGCACTAAGATTGTACTGAGATTTTAATTTAGTGAAAATGACAATTTTGCTATTCTGAATTTGTCGTTTTTCACCTAAAACTTTAATTTTCTAACTAAATATTATTAGTTGTCATGAACTAAAATTCACACGAACATCTCGACTTCGGGTGCAAAAACAGTACTGTACTGGATTTTTTTATTTTTATTTGCTTATATCTCGAAAATGGTGTGTCCTATCGCAAAAATAATGATAATTTCGACCCCCTTTATAACCCTTATACCCCTAATCCTCAACACGTAGGTTTTTTTTTTTTTCCATATAAAAAGTGAAAAATTCCATATAAAACACGTCGAGGCTGCGCGCCTCCGGACCCCCTGACCCGTCCCGACAAGACCATCGCGTTCGACGACTTAGAAAAGGCTGAATGCCTAGCAGACAGTCTAGAAGCTCAATGCTCCCCTAGCTCCCAACCGGTAGACCAAGCTCACCTCCTAGAGGTCGACGCCGAGGTCGAACGTAGATCCTCTCTCCCTCCCGTTGAAGATCCTGATAGTCCTCTGCCTCCCGTCACTCCTGACGAAGTGCATGACATCATCAAAGGTCTGAAAACCCGCAAAGCCCCCGGCTCTGATGGAATCACCAATAGGGTGATCCAGCTATTCCCTGCCCACCTGATAATGCTATTGGCCACCATCTTCAATGGTGCCCTAAGCAATAACATCTTTCCCCAAGCATGGAAAGAAGCCACGGTCATCGGCATACCAAAGCCCGGCAAGCCCAAGACCGAGCCGTCGAGTTACCGCCCCATCAGTTTGCTCAAGGTATTCGGCAAAGTCTATGAGAGGCTTATTTATAAGCGCCTCAGAGATTATGCCGAAACCAAGGGCCTCATCCCCAACGAACAGTTTGGGTTCCGAACCCAGCACTCTAGCGTGCATCAGGCCCACCGGATTATTGAAAGCATATGCGCGGGCTTCCAGCGCGGCTTGATAACCGGTGCAATATTCTTCGATATAGCGAAAGCGTTCGACAAAGTCTGGCACAACGGCTTATTATATAAGCTTTACAAACTCGGTGTGCCGGATCGTCTCGTGCTCATCTTACGGGACTTTTTGTCAAACCGCACCTTCCGCTACCGTATCGAAGGAGCGATATCCTCCCCTCGTCCTATCCGCGCAGGAGTCCCTCAAGGCTCTGTGCTCTCCCCCCTAATCTTCACGCTTTTCACCAGCGATATCCCAAAGATTAAAAGGGCGCAGTTGGCTCTGTTCGCAGACGATACGGCCATTTACTACAAGGGTACCAGCACTGACTCGATAGCCCACACTCTCCAGACCTCAGTCGACATGCTCGGCACCTGGTTTAGAAAGTGGAGGATCGAAGTCAACCCGGATAAAAGCCAAGCGGTTCTCTTTAGGAAACCGCGTAAAAGGTTCAAACCCCCCCGACCCATCACCATGTTCGGCAAGCCTATCCCTTGGGAGAAGCGAGCCAAATACCTAGGTGTCGTCCTAGATCAGCATCTCACCTTCAGTGAGCACATAAAGCAGGTCCGCTCGCGAGCCGCTTTCGTTCTCGGTAGACTCCACTCTGTCCTGAATGCACGTAGCAAAATGTCACTTAAGTGCAAATTGCGTACGTACACGGCGTGCGTTCGTCCCATCATGACCTATGCGGGAGCCGTATTTGCACACGCAAAACCCCGCCATATTCATAGGATGCAAACACTCCAAAATAGATTTCTCCGGAAAATCACCGGTGCCCCCTGGTACGTTAGGAACGAGATCCTCCATCTCGACCTAAAGATCCCCACAATCCACCAATTTCTCAAACGCAATTCCAAGCGTTTCTTTGAGTCCGCCGCCAAACACCGCAACCCTCTGGTTGTCGAGGCCGCCAATTATGTCACGAGTAGAATCAGTCAGACCCACCGCCCAAGGCAAATCCTTACCGACCCAGACGACCCCATAACCCTCCTCCAGGAGAGCAATAGGGCCACAAGTACAGTGCACAAGAAACACAGACACCGACCCGCATTCCGACCTCGCCGCCGAGGTCCTCCGCGATCGCGACCCGCCCGAGTAAATAATACTCCCCACCGACCCTTGCTCGCAGAAGCGCCAGCCCGCGTTTTGCTGAGAAATGTAGTCTTAAATTCCCCGATTAATAATAATTAATCATCTTTGATCCAGCCTGTCCCAACTTGCTGTCCTCCCCCCAGCAACGCCCTAAGCCGAGGTCCGTACCCCACAGGGGGTGCCCTTAGCGAGCGTTCGCCTAGTTTTAATTTAGAATAGTTTTGCCCCTGGCTGGAGGCTTTAAGTTAGTAGCTTAAGACAGCCGCAGGATTGACCGGTTAAGTAGTCATCACCTCAGAGGTGAGCTACGAGATGCCCTATATAAAAAAAAAAAAAAAAAGCGCCTCCGGATCTAAAAAAAATCACGGGGTAGGGCAAACAAGTATGTACCACGTGGAGTCGCAATTGTCAAATTCGATTTAGTTGTGTCAAAATATTTTTTTTTAGAGACTAAAGAAAGAATAGCGTTAAGATTCTCATAGCCAAAAGTAAGGAATTTTAGTGATAGTTTAGTTAGTTTAGTTCGGTGTACAAGAGAATCGGCACCTAACTAGCGATTTCAACATGTTTTGTTGTAATGTTTCGCCAGTGCAAACTATGTTTTATAAGTCAATGGTGCAAACGCACAGTAAAGTTTATATGTTCTGTGCACAGAATACAAACTAAAAATCATAGACTACTATACTACTATAAAAATATTTAGCTTGCTACAAACGTATTCTATTGTAATAGTCTGTGCAAATATTTTCCAGAATATTATTTAACCCTTCAGGAAAATTCGAAGATTTTCTATCGTTTCGTGTTTGTTGTACGAAACTACGAACTGTGTGCAACTGTGATTGACGGATTGACGGACGTGATTGTAACCGGCCGGATAGTTGATCCAGTGCATAGATAAGGTCAAGATTGAAATCAAACCAAGACATATTCGTGTTCTGTGAATCAAAAATCAAACGCAACATCATAAATTTTTACTTTTGACATTTCGAAAAAATAGCAGATCAATCAATCTCTGCCCAAATTGTGAGTATACTTCTCAATTTATTAATTAGTTATTGGCTTTTTATTATATTTCTAATAAATTGATTATATTTTTTATTATAGATTGCATCATGTTGTCGCGTATGTGCTTTGCGCGTTCCGCGATAAACGTTGGCCAAACGCTAAGAACTCCAGTACCAAAGAACTTCATTCCCAAGAACTATGTCATCCGGAATTATGCCCGAGAACCTCGTTCCAGAGTAGCTTCTCCAGCCTCTAGCCCCTCATTATGGGCGAGACTGATGGCTCCTGCTGGTCCCAATGGTAATTCTAACTTGTATACAGTTGACTATTTAGAAATCTGATCTCCGTTAGGCTGATGTAATCTGCTGAATACAAAAATGTTAAATTTTGGCTTTTGATTGTTTACTTGAATATCTAAATCTTTAAAAATCTAGTTAATTACTGTAAAAGATGGTGAAATGAAAACTAAAACAGTTTGTAAATTTGTAAGTACTAGGCTAATACACAGCCAAACAATTTGTGTTATCCCAGTGAAAGATGGTGTCTTAGGGGCCTAATTTATTTGGGATTCTATCAAATACTGCCTTCATTATTTCAGCCTTCAGTTTAGGAAAAGGTGCTGTGGCAGGAGCTTCCGCCATGAGCTTGGCAGCACTCTGTTATTATGGTTCAGGAGTGAGGCCCGGAGTGTGCACAGAAGCACAGTAAGTTATGAAACCAATACTTAGAAGCCACTATTTTGTATTGTTCATATTTAGTTTTTTTTTTATTAATTGCTCAATAAGCTAAGTACTTGTATATCCCCAAACTTATAGTTTTCATTTATTTCTAAAAACTACAATGGTTTTACTTGGGAACATTTTTAACACTTCATTATAAGATAAAATTAGAATAAAAACGACATAGGCAATACATATTTCCTTCTATACACAATATACAAACAAATCATGCTTAGTAATAATTAATATAAATGGTCAACACCTGGTTTCTGAACTCAGAATTTCAAGTTGAGAACTTGTCAAAGTCTACATTAGCATTGCTTAGGACAATTCAAAATATCTTTGCAAAAAATGTAAGAAATTCGAAATTATTCAAGCTTTCACATAATATAGTTATGCTGAAAGTAGAGTATGACATATTAGTGAAACAAACATTTTTAAATGATTCTGTTCAATAACTTTGCCCTAGTTTCTTGTTGAATGATAACTTTTTTTATGAGAGTAGGAATTTAAATCCAAGATGTCCATATTTCTTACAGAAATGTTCTTACACAAATGTATGTAATATAGTTTACTTATTTATTTCTTTACCTTATTTGCAGTCTCTGGCCGAAATATGTTAAAGACCGAATCAAGGCAACATATGGATACATTGCTGGTTCCATTTTATTGACTTCTGGCAGTGCCTACACAGTATTTAGAACACCTGCATTGTTAAACTTAGTTGCAAGAAATGGGTGGATGGTAAGTTAACAATCACATTATCTATGTAGACTGGCAGTTTACCACTTTTAACCTTATAAGTAAGGGTAAGTAGGGGTGAAAGGTGGTCAACAGCCATTGACTTCAATGCTACATGACTAATAATCATACAATATTTATATTCTCATAATATTATAATTTTATACTGTGTTTGAGAGTTCAAACACAGTATAAAATTATCATATTGTGATTAGTCTTTGTAAGGTTTATGTTTATATTTTATTTCAGTCAATTATAATAACATTGGGCTTAATGGTCGGCTCCGGCATGGTGGTACGAGGCATGGACTACACACCAGGTTTTGGTGCTAAACAGCTAGCATGGATAGTACACACTGGCATTATGGGGGCTGTCATTGCACCCATGTGCTTCCTCGGCGGCGCGGTGCTGACTAGAGCTGCTTGGTAAAATCATTTTGTTAAAGTGTCCTGTGGTCAAAACTCAAAGCATTTATTTCATTTAAACCGTTTACAGGCACTTTTGAACTGTCAAAGAGTCAGTCAGTTAGTCAGAAAGTTGAAGCATTTCCCATTCCAAAACGTAGATCTCTATGGAGAAGAACAGGCAAGAAACTCCAAGGACACTCTTTTAAATATAGAAATTACAAAATCCTGGTTACATTACTCTTGTTGATTCTATATGTGAGAATGATGTAAAAAAATATATAAAAATCAAAAACGATTAAAAATAAGCACTGGCAGGTAAGAGATGGATCAGCACCATCCAGCTCAACCATTTTGTATTGAACCGAATGATCCAACACACTCGCCACCATCAGCGAGACATTAAGGCCTGTATTACAGAACCCCACTCAAGACTCAAAACTAGTTTCAACCAATCAAAAGGCTTTAAACGAGTTTTAAGTACTGCTTGAGTTTTGAGTGAGGTTCTGTAATACGGGCCTAAGTGAGCATCACATGGTTGATTAAAAGAATTTAAAACAAACAATGCCAGAATAAGATATTTGTTATTTATATATTCGGAAGCGAAGCTCCCGCTGCGAACGCGATATTAGCCTTCAACTTTGGCGTGGGGCGTATTCACACGCCTAGTTTCGTTTTCCTACAAAGGAGTATTAAATTAATATTCCTTGTTATGATAATAGTATTTTTTTTAAACGATTTTTATTTAAAAATAATTTAACACGATTTTCTTTTCAGGTACACGGCCGGTGTCGTGGGCGGTCTAAGCACGATTGCGATCTGCGCGCCGTCGGGTGAGTTCCTGAACATGCGCGCGCCGCTGGCGATGGGCCTGGGCGCCGTGTTCGCAGCTTCGATGGCCAGCATGTTCATACCACATACTACTGCACTTGGAGCAGGTACTTGAGTTTCCATTTTTATCTTGACACTAGATTTATTTAATTAAAAACGGTCCACTGTCAAAAGTTTCCACCTTTCTAACGTGTAGGTATTATGTGTTCAATGGCGGCACTAGAGTAGGTATTACAAATTAATGATGATACTCGTATTGATAGGAAAATGAATAGGTTAGTATTTTAAGTAAGACATTCAGATTCATATAAATCTGTATTATTTATTTTTTTATACTGGACAAGTGTGAGTAGGACTTGCGCCCTGAGGGTTCCGTCTCAAAGGTATGCGCTCCGGATTTCCAAATCCGGATTGAAGGACAAACTTAACTTTGCAGTTCATATAATATACAGGGTGTTTGGCAGAACGTTGAACATACGAAAATGGTGGATAGGTGGGGTCATCTGCTACTTACTCAAACCATTTTTTTTAAAATACAAGTTGATATTTTTTTTTTTTTTTTTTTTATTTCAACAAAAGTTACATAGGTGTATTTCACAAATCTTCTGCCAAACTGCAGGACAGTTTGATTTAGATTTAAATATTTTTTAGATCTTTCTGTAAGTTTGAGGACTCATAACTTTTTTTCTAGCTAACATCTGAATAAAGCAATAATTTTATAAGAATCTACCAACATCAAAGATTTAAAAAAAATGCCTGTTTTATCCATTTGTGATAAAAATTACACTCTAAAGTTAAGAAAGTGGTGAAACTAGAAGAAAGCAAAAAATTTTTTTTTTTAATATCCTGGGGTCCAGGGCCAATTAAATTAGGGCTGAGTAAGTAGCAGATGACCCAACCTATCCACCATTTTCGTATGTTCAACGTTCTGCCAAACACCCTGTATAAATGACCAATTTTCGAATTTTCCTATTTACTTGACCTTGCTTCTCGTCAAACTTCATGCTGCTGGGCCAGCAAGCGCAAGAAGTCGGGAAGTACTAACGCATCAAGTTGAAATAAATAGATCTAAGTATATCTATCTATTTCAACTTGATGCCTCCACATGTTCTTGAGAAAAAGGGTCTAGACAGACAAAGTCATCCTTAAGCGGTTTTACATTTTGAACCCTACAAACAGATTTAATACTGCCTGTTGTTACCTTTTCATGCCGGCTGAACGGATTTAGATGAAACGTATACATAGGATAGTCTGAATTCCGGTAGAACGTTCCTGTGGGATATTTTCCGACATCCACGCGGGTGAAGCGGCGGGCAAAAGCTAGAGTATAATAAATTCTCGATTATATAATATCAATACAAATATTGATTTTTGTTTCAGGACTGTATTCACTCAGTTTGTATGGAGGCCTTATAGTATTCGGTGGTTTCCTGTTATACGACACACAGGGTATCATAAAACGCGCCGAGGTACATCCAATGTATGCATTACAACCTTACGACCCGATAAACTCGTAAGTACTTTTGAAAAAAAAAGTTTTTTGTGCCAACAGTTCACAGTGAACTGAATTGATTAATTAAGCGTCCCTACACCTACAATTAATTTGTACAATATTTTATTTGAGCAATTTCATTGAATTAGCATTCAAACAATCAATAATTATTTTTAGCTAATAACATTAACGGCCCAATAGCTTCAATGTTTTCGCGAGTGCAAGACCTGCCAACAGCTTACTAAAATATTGTGCATTGTAAATATTGTGCAATCAAATTGAAACTAGCTCAAACTTATGTTCAATCATTGCGCAATTTTAAACGTAAACGGTCAAGAACATTGCGCAATAATAGGTGTATGGACTGCCTTAGGTAGATTGTTGTTTTGTTTGTCTAAATGTTATCAATACATCAATTAAGTAGATTTAAGATTGGTAATATGGTATGATTGATTTCTGCCGAAAAAATTAAATAAACAAATGATTATTAAGTTTCATAAATGAATGATTATTAAGTTAAGCAGTTGAAAAGGCCTCTGCCTCGAATTTTGCGGGCAGCGGGGCGGCGGCGGCGGCGCGGGAGCGGCAGGATCTTATGCGTAAAATCAAATGGACCGGTTCTCGAAAACAGCGGCGCGGGGGCGGGCAACGAGCGGTGCACTCCAGTCAAGCGGTGAGCGCCCGCGCCGCCGCCGCTGCCGCCCCGCTGCCCGCGAAATTCGAGGCAGAGGCCTTAGGAGGATTAATCAAATAAAATAGAATTATACAAAATTAAATCGGAAATTAAATCATGAAATTAAAACAAGACAAAACTAAATATACTCGCAATTATACAAAATTAAATAGAATTATAAAAAATTAAATAGAAATATACTAAATTAAATCGGACTAAACAAGTAAAATAGGATGGAAGTATTAATAGTGTTCAGTTAAAATTAGTATACAAATATCATATTATATTGGTCTATTCACTGAAATCTCTAAACGAATGGTTGACACTTCCCGTGAACTTAGGGCTGGTTTTTACCTTGGCCAGAGGCTAAGCATTGCCATACAACGTGGCAATGCGACCAGTCTCTTGGACACACTACCAGTCGACAGCGATGCGGAAGAATTTTTCGCCGCTTTATTTTAATTTGTTTATTAATATATGTTTTTTTTTTTACTTAATAGAACTGTTAAATAAAATATAATTAAATAAAGAAAAAACATTATTATATGGTCTACTTGTATACAAATATCAATATATTTTTCTATGGTAGATGGCTTATACTTGTATCTAATTTAGTATTTTGTTACAGTGCTATTTCGGTATACTTGGACATCCTGAACATCTTTATGCGCATTGCTATCATCCTATCTGGAGGCGGCGGCAACAAGAGGAAGTAAACCAAACAAAAAGGAACCTGTTTAGTGCTTTCATTTTATGATTTTGCTGTATTAGAATCGAACAAACGAAAATAGATTATAGGCAGCAGAAAAAAAAAATGGAAAACATGTTGACTGAAAAAAAGGAACATTAAATGTGATATTATTGTTGTGTAGTCAGTAAGTTAGTGAATGTCGTGTTATGAATTTGGCGTAAATAAAATTAACTAGTATTGTAGAAGATTTTTTATGGCTTTTTTGACCCTATGGAAGAAAAAAATCTAAACGCTAAATGAACTGAGAAACCGACAATTACCAGTTATAAAATGTAAAGTGAAGTTTAGAAGCAACAATACATCGCTGAAGGATAATTTATAATACGATAAAGTGAACGGACGATTTCTTAGCAAAGGATGTTAATTTTTCTCCTTACTTTTCCTACGGTTTACTTACACTAATTATACTGATTACACAATTGGAATTTCAAGCTGTAGCATATTCATTATTTATGTGTATTAGAGTTCACAATACCAAACCTGTACAAGTTATTATTTTCATGCCCTAATAATAAAACTGCGATATCAAAAACATACATAATACTTCTATTATTTCTTGGTGAAACCTAAGCGTAGCGTCACCTAAAGAAAATTATGCGACGGATATTCCGCGTGATTTATTTCTATAAAAATTGCAGAGGTACCCCGCGTCCTAAGTCCACAGACTACTTAGAGATACTACGTATCCTAAGTCCTAATCAAAAGACATCGCGCGAGTACGTAGTACTCCTAATCAAAAGACATCGCGCGAGTACGTAGTAGTTCTAATCAAAAGACATCGCGCGAGTACGTAGTATCTCATGTAGTCTGTGGCGCGAGTACCCGAACGTCGCGTTCATGTCACTCATTTGCTCGGAAAACCATAATGCCTCTGTCGGGTTTGCCGAACAAAATGAACGCGACAGTCGCCTATTCACACGACGATCGCGTTGGTTAGGAGACTGCCGTAATTTTGGCTTGAATTGGTGTGTCCTATGTGTCAGGTATAGCAACACGCAATGCGTGCGTTGCTGCGCGACGCCGGTACACTAGGCACCGCAGGCTGCGTATTCGACCTCCGGATACGGAAGCCATTCAGGCGGAGCTGTACGAGGGGTACAGAGCGGCGAAGACCGCCCTCCAAGCGGAGATCCTGCGGGCCAGGGCACTGGCCCGCGGGGAGTCGCTGGAGACTCTGAACAGAGACCCGTGGGGACGCCCATATAAAATGGTGCGGGAGAAACTCCGCCCATGGGCTCCCCCGCTGACGCAGAGTCTCCGGCCGCAGCTTGTGGGGGACGTGGTGAGCGCTCTGTTCCCTTCGAGAGGGGAACACGCCTCCCCGCCCATGGCTCCGCCTACTGCGGTGCCTGATGCGGACCACACCGCCGACGACGACGACGATGCTCTGGAGGTGACCGAGGTAGAGATGAGGGTGGCGGTACGTAGGCTGAATGCCAGAAATACCGCCCCAGGACCCGACGGCTTACCTGGGAAAGCCTGGGTCCTGGCCTCAGAGGCTCTCGGGCCTCGACTAAGGGGGCTCCTAAGCGCATGCTTGGAGAGGGGCCAGTTCCCGCTTCGTTGGAAGACGGGGAAACTGGTCCTCATCAAAAAGCCGGGGCGCCCTGCGGACTCTCCGTCCGCTTACCGGCCCATAGTGCTGCTCGACGAGGTGGGCAAGCTCTTTGAAAGAGTCATTGCAGACCGCCTCGTCGGGCGGCTGGTGCGGGTGGGGCCGGATTTGGCGGAGAGCCAGTTTGGTTTCCGCAGGGGGCGCTCCACGGTGGACGCCATCATGCGCGTGCGAGCCCTCACGACGGGGGATGCGGTGGCTCGGGGTGGGGTCGTCTTGGCGGTGTCTCTAGACATCGCCAACGCCTTCAATACCCTGCCCTGGAGTTGCATCAGGGAGGCACTCCGGTATCACCGGATGCCGACCTACCTCTGTCGTGTGGTCGAGGCCTATCTGGCTGACAGGGCCATCATCTACCCCGGTCACCAGGGAGAGTGGAACCGGCGAGAGATGTCGTGCGGTGTCCCACAGGGATCGGTCCTGGGGCCGCATCTGTGGGACATCGGATACGACTGGGTGCTGCGCGCCGACCTCCCCAATGGCGTCAGCGTCGTTTGTTACGCTGACGATACGTTGGTCCTGGCGCAGGGGAGGTCGCACCAGGCGGCGGTCGAACTAGCGACACACGGGGTTGCGACAATCGTGGCCAGAATCCGGCAGTTGGGACTCGAGGTGGCCTTGCACAAGTCCGAGGCCATGTGTTTTCATGGTCCTCGGAATGCGCCACCGTCGGGTTCCCAAATAACGGTAGGAGGGGTTCACATCGGCGTCGAGTCGACGATGAAGTACTTGGGACTCGTCCTCGACAGTCGGTGGAACTTCGTGGAGCATTTCCGACGTTTGGCTCCCAGACTGGACCGGGCCGGGGCTGCCTTGAAGCGGCTCCTGCCCAATCTAGGGGGTCCAAACGCCTCCTGCCGGAGGCTATACGCGGGGATCGTGCGGTCCATGGCCCTGTACGGGGCACCGGTGTGGGCGCATTCGTTGAGGCGGCGGCCTGCCCGCCGGTTGAACGCGTCCCAGAGGGTCATGGCCACCCGGCTGGTCCGGGGATACCGCACGGTCTCCGGTGAGGCGGCGAGCCTCCTTGCCGGATTGCCGCCATGGGATCTGGAGGCAAAAGTCCTCGCGCATATTTGGGAGTGGCGCGAGGAGGCGAAACGCCGGGGCTTGACTCCGATGCCGCGAGAAATCGCGGCACAGCGGACAGAGCTCCGACGGGATCTCATGGCAGCATGGAGAGTGCGATTGTCGCAACCCAGTGCTGGGCACGCCACTATTGCGGCGATAAGTCCCCTCTTTGAGGAGTGGCTGGAGAGGCGCCACGGCGTCCTCACCTTCCGCCTGACGCAGGTCCTCACCGGACACGGCTGTTTCGGGAGGTACCTGTTTCGGATAAGGCGGGAGGAAACGCCCGGGTGTCATCACTGCGTGGATCGCCCGGAGGACACGGTGGAGCATACGGTGGAGGTATGCCCGGCTTGGGCAGAGCACCGCCGTGTCCTGGTGGAGGCGATCGGTGGCGGGGATCTCTCGCGTCCGGCCCTGGTCCAGGCCATGGTACGGAGCGAGAGGGCATGGGAGGCCGTCACCTCCTTCTGCGAAGCAGTAATGCTCGCGAAGGAGGAGGCGGAGCGCGTGAGGGAAAGGCAAATTTCGCGCCCTCACGCCCCTAGCCGCCGCAGGAGGAGACGCCCCGGGCGTCGGGAATCGATCGCGGATTCCCGGCCACCGTAGGCGCGGGCTTGCGGACGGTGAGCAATGGGTAGCTCGCCGTCCGGTAAGGACCAAGCCCGGGTCGACGGCGCGTTGTGTTCCACGCGCGCCTCAAAGAGATGTCAGCGAGTGAAGGGGTCCGATGAGACCATTGCCTGCCGGGGTTGCGGGAAAGTCCGAAAGGGATACCGTGGCCCCCTGGCATTGCACAGGCAAGAGAAGGAACACGGGTGGGTTTTAGTCAGTAAGAGTCTGACACGCCCTCCCGCTCCACCCAGAGCGGGAGGAGTCATTTGATGATTTCCCACCCAAAAAAAAAAAAAAAAAAAAAAAAAAAGGTATAGCAACACTGGTCTGTAGTCTAGGGCCTGCATACGTAGTATCCCTATGTAGTCTGTGGGGCCTGCCATGTCATGGCGCGCACGTCCAGCCCTTGTATAATATAATAAAGAATCCATTTTATAACCGGCAGTCGTTTATCTTTATTTCAACACTATGTAACCGGGAGGGTGGGGCCAAGCTAATTACAGATGTCGCCACCCTCGCTGGTAAATGTCTGTAATCTATCTATCTTTATAGATGAAATGCTGTTCGTTGGTAAGCGCATTACTTGAGAACGGCTGGACTGATTCGGCTATTTTTTGTTTTAACATGTTTGTAATAGTCCGAATTAGGTTTAAATGAAAAAAACCCGGAATTTTTCAAATTCGGTAAAAACGGCCTTTTTTCTGTGGAATTTTTGTATGAACTCAGATGGACAGGACGTCTATCGGGTCAGTTAATAAATTGAAGGAATCATCAGTCTCTGATTGGTGATCTTAAGTGGATCTTAACCTTAACCTAGTACGACCAAAGGAACTTATATCCAACCTGGAATGCGCACAGGCAGCCGTTGCGCGGTCCGAGCTCGATAGCTTCGCGAGAGGCCTCTGTCCCTTTCATTAGGGTGACCAAACAATATGATGTAGGTAGATACTAATATAATAGGATATATTTACCAATAATTTGATTTCATAAAATAATAATGCTTTAAGGATGGATTAAACTGGAAACGGCAAATTGCGGCAATAAGTCCCCTCTTTGAGGAGTGGCTAGAGGCACCAAGGCGTCCTCACCTTCAACCTGACGCAGGTCCTCACCGGACACGGTTGTTTCGGGAGGTTCCGGTTTCGGATAAGGCGGGAGGAAACGCCCGGGTGTCACACTGCGTGGATCGCCACCGTGTCGGTGGAGCATACGGTGGAGGTCTGCCCGGCTTGGGCAGAGTATCGCCGTGTCCTCGTGGAGGCTATCGGTAGCGGGGATCTCTCGCGTCCGGCCATGGTACGGAGTGGGAGGGCATGGGAGGCCGTCACCACGTCCTTCTGCGAAGCAGTAATGCTCGCGAAGGAGGAGGCGGAACCCATGAGTGAGAAGTACCTAAAACTCGCGCCCTCACACCCCTAGCCGCCGCAGACGCCCTGAGCGTCGGCAATCGCACGCCGATTCCCGGCCACCGTAGGCGCAGGCTTGCGGACGGTGAGCAACGGGTAG
This sequence comes from Xanthia togata, assembly GCA_963853775.1. Taxonomy (NCBI): domain Eukaryota; kingdom Metazoa; phylum Arthropoda; class Insecta; order Lepidoptera; family Noctuidae; genus Xanthia; species Xanthia togata. Next base: position 18,527,978 of record OY970798.1, on the reverse strand, counting down.
CTCGCCGTTCGATAAGGACCAGGCCCGGGTCGACGGCGCGTTGTGTTCCACGCGCGCCTCATACGAGATGTCAGCGAGTGAAGGGGTCCGATGGGACCGATGCCTGCCGGGGTTGCGGGAAAGTCCGAAAGGCATAAATGTTAAAATCAGCCTAGTATAAACATAAAACACCTATAACAGACATGCGTAATTAAGCTTACGTTGAAGACTACCTCCTATTTTTATGCTGCATTGTGTAAATAATCTTATAATTTCGTTTATTAGTGGGGGGCACCCACCCTACTTCAAGAATTGAAATATACTTACTTGAAGAAAGAAACACCGCATCCTGCATAGGATTCGCTTTTGCAACCTTGAATCGCACACTTCTATCTTTATTAGGTAGGTACGTACGAATTAATAAATTTAATGTTTAATCGTCGAATTGCGGTTAAATTAAATATCACCAAGTTTACCACCATAATTACAACAAATTAATATGGCTGATGGGCTGCCAGTCTCTACTCTACTAATAATCTTTTCTTTTTTAATTAGGTATACAGGGTGTTTGCATGGTGCATCGCGTGCCAAATTGAAATGGTCGACTGAAGGGATCATCTGCTATCCTTTCAGACCCCTAAACACCTCTCATGACCTGTGGATTTTTTAAATCGTTTTTATTGTTTTATTAAAAAAAGACCCAAATTTTACATTAAAATACAAATTTTTAAAAAAAGTATAAGGCGTAGACTGAAATTTAATTTAGATGTGTATTGTTTTAGATTACTTTTAAATGCAAAATTAGTGACTAGTCACAAATTTAAATAAATTAGTGACCACTAATTTTGGATTTAAAAGTAATCTAATCGATAGCAGATGACCCCTTCAGTCGACCATTTCAATTTGGCACACGATGCACCAATCACCCTGTATTTCAATACAGTGTCCAAATTATTGCTAAAAAAATGTTCTCACTCTAGTAGGTAATACGGGCTGGTTTCCGCAACTCCCCGTCAAAGCGCGTATTTTTCTCAAACAAATAATTGAAAATTTTTAGAAATATTAAGAAGTTTTTTTAATAAGACATGACAAAATTATTTTTTCCTACCAATCACTACTAAATTCGGGAATAATCCTCCTGGCAACACTTTAGAAAGGGACACAGGGCGCTGAAGCGCTTTCTCTCTCGGACTGGATTTCTCTTTGACCAAGTGATTGTCTATAATAGAACTTAGCTTCATATACATAAGGTTTATTTATATATTGGTGTCAAATTAACAATGCACATTCCAGGTTGGATATAAGTTTCTTGAGTACGACTGCCTCGTTGGTCTAGTGGTCGCAAGCGCTACTGCTGAACATGAGGTCCTGGGTTCGATTCCCAGGTCGGGCAGTGTCATTGGGTTTTTCTTTCTGGAATTTCTCAGAAGCAGCCCGGAGTCAGGATTTGTGCCCGGTTGATGGCAATAGGCTCGCCCCCTAAAAAATGGGACTTAAACATAACTGGCGAAATGTGGGTGTACTATAGGTACACCGTACACCTCTGTCAACTCTTCGGGGAAACAAGGCGTGATGTTATGTAATTTTAGTACATACTACCTAATTACATTTGCTTAAATAAGCGTCCGTTGTTTATTGATATGTCAACAAGCACAAGGATTTATTTTATATCATAGATAGCCATTTGGTGCTTATTCATATGTGTATTGCGTAACACACGATTAATCACAATCTGAATCATTTTGAAGGACATTGCTAATCCATCTTCATAATTTCGAAAAATGTGTCTGCTCAACAACTTAATACGCAATGAATGTTGTTGAACTGTCAAAATGAAACCCATTGTTACTGTTATTTTGTAAGTGGGGGGAAGATCGAACGGATTTTTGATGATATGAGCAGTTTTGTATTTGAAATCTTGTAGGTACATATTAGCTTATGCTAAATTGATATTTGTAGAGATTAATGAGCAAATAGTATATTTTTCTATCATATTGATAACATCCAGTAAAATCTGATACCTACAACTCAAAAAAAAAATTGTCTTTATCACGAGAACGAAACAGGGGGAAGACGAAAAGGTGATGGGGAAAGATCGAAATAGTTTCTATAATCGTTCTAATGCTTACATGATAATGTAATACAAACATACGAATCAAATCGCCTTTGATTAAATATTTTTGACATTATTTGTTAGAAATAGGATCATAGAAATGTCGCTGTTCTGTGGTAATTAAGAATCTGTGATTGGAATTGGTTATCTGTGGTGAGACACTGATGGCAGGATGTACGGTTAGAGTGCAATTAAAGAACTATAAAATAAAATAAATAGTATTTTATTAACATGGTGTCAGAAATAAAGTATGCACAGCAAGATTAAAATTATCAAGAGGGTAAAACGTTCCCAGCGTCGTTACAGTTACGGCGCGCATTGTGTGTTTGTGAAACAAAATGGCTTCCAAAGAAATGGCAGAGTTGACCGAAATTATTGGAAAGCAATGTGAACTTCTCAAACTTATGCAAACACAATTGCAAATGCAAGGAACTCAAGAAAAATCGCGTATACACATTCCATGGCCAGCGCCTCTCGATGTAGACTCGGAGGATCCGGGAGAAGCTCTAGATTTTTTCAAGACCACGTGGATAAATTATGCTACAGCCGCAGGTCTGAAGGAAGAACAAAGACCTACACTTCTTATTAATGCTATAGGCCATGCTGCCATGAAGAAATACATGCATTTTGGCTTAGACGATAAACACATGAAAAGTGAGGCTAAAATATTCGAGAAGCTTGAAGAAAAATTAAAGAAGAAACACAACGTCATCTATAGCCGATACATGTTCAACCAAAGATCACAAGCAGAGGGCGAAGACATAGATACCTATATAATGGAGTTAAGAAAATTAATTAAAACTTGCGAGTACAGCAACATTTTAACTGATGAAGTGCTACGAGACAGAATTGTGGTGGGTATTAGAAATCCGGAAATTAAAAAAGAATTATTACGGATAGATCATCTGGATCTTACCCAAACTATTAAGATTTGTAAATCGGCCGAAGCAACAACTGAACAACTTCAGAATTTATGTTCCGAACAAGTTTTTGCAAAGATTCAGAAACTTGACAAAGTACAGACCAAAGTTGACAGCAAACCATTACTGTGCAAATTTTGTGGTGAGAAGCATGTATTCAAAAAGAAAATTTGTCCTGCTTGGGGAAAAAGATGTGAAAATTGCCAAGGTAGGAATCATTCCGAAAAAGTATGTAGAAAGACAAAAATGGTGAAAGAGTTGCATACAGAAGACTCGGAGGAAGAAATCAGCGATAACAGTACAACATACATATCCAAGATCAGAACAAATCGGCACTCCGGCCACAAAGAAGTGGAGCTCTACTTGAAGTTTAATAACACCTGGTTGAATGTCTACTGTACGTTGGATACTGGAGCTCATGTTTGTGTTATAGGTGCTGAACAATACAAAAAACTTTGTAAACATGACTGCTTGAAACATTTGTGTCCTACTGATCTAAAATTGAAATGTTTTAATGAAACAGACATACAAACATTAGGTGTGACTGATGTTGAATGTATACATAAAAACAAAAAGTTTGTCATCAATTTTCATGTTGTGAATGTCAGTCATCAACCTCTATTATCAGAAGCTGCTTGCGTTGCCCTAGGTTTAATAAAATACTGTAATGCAGTATCAGTGGGCAATGGCAGTGCCAAGGAAGCACAAAATATTATAAACAAGTACTCGGATGTTTTTGAAGGTTATGGTGAGTTACCAGGAATTGTTGATCTGGAAATAGATGAAAATGTTCCACCTCGCATTCAGCCGGCACGTCGTGTGCCTATGGCTCTCCGAGCACCTCTTAAAGACGAAATGGACAGGTTAGTAAAAGATAATATTATTGTTAAAGAGGAGTCTCATACTGATTGGGTTAATAATATATTAATTGTTCGCAAAGGCAAAAAGTTCCGTATCTGCTTAGACCCTATCCCATTGAATAAGGCTCTCAAAAGACCATATTTTCAATTTACAACACTGGAAGAGGTTTTACCAGAACTTGGAAAAGCTAAAGTTTTTAGCACAGTGGATGCATTAAAAGGATTTTGGCATGTTAGGCTAAATGAAAGGAGTAGTAAGCTTACTACCTTTTGGACGCCATTTGGCAGATATAGGTGGTTAAGGCTCCCCTTTGGTATTTCTTCTGCACCAGAAATCTTCCAACAAAAGTTGTTATCAACCCTACATGGTCTTAAGGGTATTGAAGTAATGGCTGACGATATTTTAATATATGGGGTAGGTGATACAACTGAGGATGCAGTAAAAAACCATAACATTAACTTAGAAAACCTTTTAATAAGACTCAGAGAAAATAATTGCAAGGTTAATAAAGATAAATTAAATTTATTACAGAAATCAGTGAAATTTTATGGCCATGTGTTGACTGATACTGGCCTGAAGGTTGATGAAGAGAAAATCACAGCTATCAAAAATATTGCAATACCTACAAACTCCAAGGATGTATTAAGACTACTAGGAATGGTAACATATCTGAGTAAATTTATTAAAAACTTAAGTTTAAAAGTCACTTCTTTACGAGAATTAACAAAGAAAAATGCTTTATGGCAATGGACAGAAAAGGAACAGTTAGAATTTGATGAGATTATTTCATCTCTAAGCAGTCTACCAACCCTTAAATATTATGACATGAACAAACCTTTAATAGTAGAATGCGATGCCAGCAGCATGGGGCTTGGAGCAGCTCTTTATCAAAATAATGAGGTTGTGGCTTTTGCTTCTAGAACTTTAACCAGTACAGAAAAAAGGTATGCCCAAATTGAAAAAGAAATGTTAGCTGTGGTTTTCGCTTGTTCAAGATTCAGTCAATATATAACTGCAAATACTAATACCATTATAAAAACAGATCATAAACCTTTGATAAATATTTTCAAGAAACCACTAGTGGAAGCTCCAAAAAGATTGCAACTTATGTTAATGATTCTTCAAAGATATGACTTAAAAATAGAGTATTTATGTGGAAAAAACAACTTTGTAGCAGATGCACTTTCTAGAGCCCCTACTCCAATACAGGATGACTCTCATTCTTTTAATAATGCTAAACAAATTTTTGAGATAATTAGTAAACATTCTTCAGCAAAATATCTGAAGGTCTCAAACAAGATTATAGAAAGCATAAAGAAAGAAATGGAGAATGATCCAGAGTGTCAAGAGCTCAAAAAATATATTGTAAACGGATTTCCAGATTATATTTCAGATATGCCTGAAAACCTCAGATGGTTTTATAAATTTGCCTCTGATCTGTCTATTCAGGAAGACATAATATTTAGAAATGATCAGATTTTAATTCCCAGGTGCATGAGAAACTACATGTTGCCAAAAATTCATAAAAGTCACAGTGGCGTTGCTAGTTCAATCAAATTAGCTAAGCAAAATATTTTTTGGCCAGGCATGTCTGAAGATATAAAAAACTTTGTAGAAAAATGTAAAATTTGCATAAAATATTCCGCATCCCTAACTAGATTCCCAATGTTATCTCATGACATACCAATGTATCCCTTTCAGTATATCTCTATGGATGTGTTCAATGTAAAACTAAATTCACATTCTCTTAATTTCCTTATTACTGCTGACCACTACTCAAACTTTTATGAAATTGATAAACTAAAAAATTTATCTTCTAGTGAAGTTATTAATATATGTAAAAAGAACTTTGCAAGATATGGTATACCACAAAAAATATGTACCGATGGAGCTACTAATTTTGTTAACAGAGAATTTGCTATGTTTGCTGAAGAATGGGATTTTATCCATGTAACTTCCTCGCCACATTATCCTCAGTCTAATGGAATTGCTGAAGCTACAGTAAAATCTGCAAAGAAACTCATTCTTAAATCATATGAGGCCGGAGAGGATTTTTGGATATCTCTGTTACACCAAAGGAATGTACCAAGTGGCGGAGATGATTGTAGTCCTGCACAAAAATTTCTATCTAGAAAAACTAGAACTTTAATGCCAAATGTACCAGAGCAACTCATTCCTGTATTGATGACTGACATTCCAAAAAGAATCAAAGCTAAAAGAGACAAAAGTAAATATTACTATGATAAAAAATGTAAACAACCCTTCTCTTTAAATATTGGTCAGAATGTGGCGGTGCAAATAAGTCCTGAACACACAAACACATGGAAATTAGGATTTGTTGTAGAAAAAGTTAAGGAAAGGTCATATAAAGTGAATGTAGATGGGGTAATATATCGGCGAGACTTAACACATATAAAACCATATAAAGGGGTATTAAACGAAAATGAGGATATTAAAAACAAAAATAAAGATAAGAAGAAAACTGGTTTATTAGATAATTTTGAAAATAACGATACAAATAAAAATAAATCTGTTATGTATGATAATACTGATTATGGTTGTGAACTAATTCTTGATAATAATGTGATTCCAAATTCAGATGTTAATCTTGATACAGCTGAGCCTATTCCGAGTCAAAGTCATAGCACTAGACCTGTAAGATCAAGATGTTTACCAGTAAGGTTCAATGACTACACACTGCATTAAATGTGTACCCATTAATTATTTATAAGTAATTATTGTATTCATTATATTTATAAGTAATTATTGTATTCATTAATTTGATAAAACAGAGAGGATGTTCTGTGGTAATTAAGAATCTGTGATTGGAATTGGTTATCTGTGGTGAGACACTGATGGCAGGATGTACGGTTAGAGTGCAATTAAAGAACTATAAAATAAAATAAATAGTATTTTATTAACAGTCGCCATATTGAATTTTCACATTTATTTTCATAATTTCCTGATACAAATCCGTCCATAGAATTGGGATTTTGCCTTCAGTTTTGCTACTGCCATATTCTAAATTGACGGTATTATTGACGGATAAAAAGTAGGTAGGTTAAAATTCTTATTCAATTACCTACTCACTAGGGAATTAGTAACACATTCATTTATGGTACTTACCTAAGGTTTCGACTTTATATCCCACCACTTTTTGTCGGGGTCTAAGTAAGTAATTAATAACAGCCGCACGGATCGATCGATCGGGTTAAGCTGCGCCATGGGATGCTCACCACCGCAACTTCGGCTTGCTGGCCGGCTTCGCCAGCCAGCCTCAGCCGCGGCGTCGAGTGTTAAAACCACCTGCTCCTCAGCTCGCGGGCCGCCTCGCCCCTCCGCGCCTATGCGGATTTAAATTACACTCTAAGGGTAGGGCAGACAAGACTACGTGGAGTCGGCTTTGCAGCGATTCGTTTCTGTCACTAGCTTTTATAGCACAACATATTGACTTTAAAACAATATTTTAATTTTACTGACACACTATAATAAATAGGTACACCGAACAAACAATATTCGTTAAAAAATAATTCTAATGTGTGATAAGTTTGTTAAACAAAAAAATGTGATTAAAAATTAAAATGTGAAATATGTTTAATTTAAGTAAATGGTCTTTGAAACAATAATATTCGAAATAAAAATACAAGGACCAAAATAATATTATATGAAACATTTTCTGGGAAACGAAATTCTATGAAATTTCTGTCTGCGAAACAAGGGGACACCGCAAATAACACAAGTAGGCTTTTTCATTATATTGTTTATTTACATGACTTAATTGCAGCATTTTACAGTATTCATTTAAAATGGAATATGCACTTGGAATTTCATGATTTTATTGAATATAAGTACAAATAATATAAATGCATAGGCCTGCAAGCAACTTTTCTGAAGAGCATTTGCATAATATTGAAAAAGGACTAGAATTCTGTTATAATATTATCCGATTCGATTGAATATTAAATATATATAATACAAAATAATACTTTTTAGGATCATACATTATAATTATCCAATACATAAATAAAGATTATGCATCACGGAATGCAATTAAACATAGAGCTACATAATAACGCAAAAGCTTTGTTTATTGTCGTAAGAAAAATAAAATATCACAATTATTTATTAAAAATAAAGGCTCTTTGGAATTATCATTAACACATTATGTAAGTAATACTAAAAACTACAGATTCAATAATAATATTGCTGCTCTCTTGATACACTATACAGGGGATGAATTGATTTTAAATGCACATCATTTCGGTAGTCAGTATAATTATTATAAAGAAATATTATTGATGAGGACAATTGAGATAGATGAATAGAACAATAAAACGAGCTAGCTGCTTTTTCATTCATTTTCGGACCGTGGTAGTGGTCCAAATTTAATACTATTTCTACTAAAGGACTCGTGAATTAAAATTTAATTGTTTTACAGGAAATTGGGATTACATAGGTCGTTATTATAATGTAATACTTACCCTAATGGTGTTCTAATACATACATAATTATAATGACCAAAATTATATCTTATGAGCAATAAAGTTATTACAAGAGATCTTCCCATCCTTAAATTAAGTAATTATATCGCCAGTCTTATGTGCTTGCTGTTTCAAATAAATAGCATACATTTGTCGCGCCTGGTTCAGTACCCTGTTCACGTTGTGTTTACGAACCATTTTGTCGAAATGCATCGCGAGCTCGTTGTAATCCATACGATTCCTCATAATGTAGTCTCTGTGTTGTAACAAGACAGTTAAACAGAGGAACATCAAAAATGGATTCCCACCTCCAAACACGGTGGGCGGTGGAAGACTGCTAATACATGTTTTAGCTGAACCCTCACTGGTCACTGAAGAAACACTAGCAGTTTTTTGAACCGGAGGTTTAAATACCTCGTATTTCTTCTGAAAGCTATTAATAGTTGACGCAACACTGTGTAGATTAGTTTGTTTGGCATTTAAAAGGGACTCGCAGTTCTTTTTTGCGTTTTCCAATTCTTGCGACATACTTGAGAAGAACTTTTGCGACCTCGATGTGTTGGAATTATGTGGTAGATTATTTTTAACGGTGTCTACATTTGTCGATTCACCAACGTCTTTTTCAGAAGATTCCGACCCACTGGAATGAGTATTAGATTGTTTTGTATCTTGGCCTAAGTCTTGGGGCTCTAATGACTGGTTTTTTCTTAACAATCTTATTGGTGTAATGGATTTTTTACCCGAATGTTCTTCAAATATTTCGCCAGTGTCTCCATCAAAATCCAGTTCCGCCTGTTCGTCGGGTGTCTGCGGGCAGCTCGCTGTCGTTCGTGTCGTCGGTGTATTTCTGTGCAATGGATTTTCCCATATATAAATATCTTCAGCGCTTCTGGCATTCGATCGAACAGTTTCAAGTAAGGGCGACTTTTTCATGGTTTCTAATAATTGTGGTCGAGTTTCTTTAGGTTCAATGATTTTGAGGTCTTGTTTTATTTCAGTACAATCATGTGTTTGTTTGTCGTCAGTACTAGTTGAGTCTGAAGGAGAGTCGTACATCATGCTACACCTGTTTATATATGAAGCGCCAAAAACTTGACGATCCAAATGTTCTAATTCAAGTCTTAATTCTCTAGTCATTGATGTTGTCATGGGGTAGTACTCTTGTGAGTCATCGGGACTGCTACCATCATTTGTATCTGAATAAATGTTCTTATTTAATTTATTCGCTTTATCTGTTTTATTATGCACACTCACATCGTCAAGAGATGTTTTAGTGAGAGTTATTCTTGGACATTCCTTAGAACTTCTCTCTATAACCGAATGTGTTCTTTGTAATTTCTCTTGTGTGACAGCGCATACTTTACTTCCGGTCGCAAAATTAAGAAACTCGTTTAAATTTTTAATCATTTTTACTTTCGGTTTACTAGTGGAGGAGTCTATGCTAACAACTGATTCCGAATCAAGCTTGTCGAGTGAAGAAAAGAATTTGTTATTATGTACGGATATTTTATCTCGCAATAATCTGATTTGGTTTCCCAGAGGCGTGTCTTTCACGTCTCCGAGTGAGGTCCCGTTCATCAAATTGCCAGTACTGGACCACGCGGGAGCATGCGCCTCTTGTATCGATGGAGATTTTTCATGCTCTGGAACACTTTTCATACTTCTTCTCGTGTGCAGCTTGGAATCTTTTGGTGATAAATTGTTTTCTTTATTTTTCTCTGTCTCATATCTATCTAACTTCGGTTTCTGCATTTGTAAAGTGGCATCATCTAAACTTTGGAACTCTTTTGCGTGTCGAAGGGAAGAGGTGGTTACTACTTTACGTGTTGCGTTTTCGTCTAAGCTGTGATTCATTTGCTTGCAAGTGGCAAGTTTGGGCGCTTTCACGTTTGCGAGGCTAAAGCTTGAGCTCTGTCTTCTCATAGCGCAAACTTTAGTGTAAGCATTTTCTCTGGGAGCTTTAATCAGTGGACTCAAAGGTGGTGGATCATCGTCTATTTCCATCGCGGGATCAAATTCTTTTTCCTTGAGGCATAATTCAGCTGTTGGAGTTTTTTGAGGCAAGGATGCCCATAATACTTCGAGCATTCTGAGAGCGTCATCAAAGGCGAATTCTCGTTTCATTTCTAAGAGTAACCATCGATAGCAAAACAGTAAGTCGTCAGCCTGTTGTGATTTTAAGTAGTTGTAGAAATCAGGGTCGTAAACTTGTAGGGACTCAGTCAAGTGTGTGAACTTTACAGTCATGGCTTCTCCATCTAGTAGGAAGTTGGGGTACAGCCGTGTCATAAGGGCACACAGACATATGTACGCATGCGCCTCGTCACCCATCGTCACGAGTAACGGTGATGCTAGATCTGACATACCTTGACAATAACTTACTGTGGGATGGTTCAGGGCGTACCTGCGGAAGGAAAGAGTTTATTACTAAGCATCGGACTTTAGCCTCAACAGACTGGCGCTATTCTAATAAACAACTTACGTAGTTAGTATATTGAACAGAGAAGCTATATTTTGGTTATCATCACTGCCCGCATAGAAGTTATGATGTCTGTCAGTTCTTAAGACGTCTTTTCGAACCATACCAGTCACATAAGCTAAGTCAGCATTTACCTGTAAATAAAAACAATTTACTTTGATTCTAATCAAATATTAGGACAATATAGTCATATTACATTCATTGTATATTTTCTACTGACCATTCCTTTTTGGATACAGTCTTTCCATCTGGTTCTTAGTGCATAATATTCATTTGCTTTCCGTTTAATGTAGTCCATTCTCTCTTTGCCAGTCATTCCCTCAGGATAAACATTGAGGATATGTTTCCATACAACTTTTCTGAAATAAAATACCTCACCGTTATATTGAATACACAATGGGTCTATGATTTTAAACTACTATACAATTTCAGAAGATATTGGTAACGATTCTCTTGTACACCGAACGAAACTAACTAAACTAACTAAACTATCACTAAAATTCCTTACTTTTGGCTATGAGAATCTAAAAGCAACTGCATTAAAAAAAAACTAAATTTAAAATTAATTTTGACACAACTAAAATCGAATTTGATAATCGCGACTTCACGTGGTACTTGTTTGCCCTACCCCGTGATTTTTGTTTAGAGCCGGAGGCGCGCAGGTGAGTGGCAGCGTCGACATGTTTTATATGGAATTTTTCACGTTTTGTATGGAAAATATAAAAATGATAACCTACATGATGAGTTTTAGGATTTATGAGTTTTAAGTATAGAGGGGGTTGATATTTCCATTATTTTTGCGATAGGACACCTTTTTCGAGATATAAGCAAAAGAAAAGAAAAAGAGATACAGTGGTGCCGATTCTCTTGTACACCGAACTAAACTATCACTAAAATTCCTTACTTTTGGCTATGAGAATCTTAAAGCTATTCTGTAGTAAAGTCTCTAAATTAAAAAAATATTTTGTCACAACTAAATCGAATTTGACAATTGCGACTCCACGTGGTAAATACTTGTTTGCCCTACCCCGTGAATTTTTTTGGAGCCGGAGGCGCGCAGTGGGGGCATCCTTGACGTGTTTTATATGGAATTTTTCACTTATTGTACGGAAAAAAAAAATACCTACGTGTTGAGTATTAGGGTTTTGTAAAGGGGGTCGAAATTTTCATTATTTTTGTGATAGGACACACCATTCTCGAGATATAAGCAAAAGAAAAGAAAAAAATCCAGTACAGTACTGTTTTTGCACCCGAAGTCGAGATGTTCGTGTGAATTTTAGTTCATGACAACTAATAATATTCCACACCATTTTCAGTGGTGCCGATTCTCTTGTCACAAATGCTTCTAAACTAGACTAAAAATATCCCAAAATTTAGTTTATTCCTGTCAAACGACGATTTCCCATTCTGAAATAGACTAAAGTGACACAAATTTAACTATATTTTAGTTTAGTTATAAATTTTGTGAAAATTGCAAATTTTGCTGTTCTGAATTTGATTTTTTTCACGTTAAATTTTGACTATCTAACCATATCTGACTATTTTTAATCGCGATTGAAAAGGTGTGGAATAAAATTAGTTGTCATGAACTAAAATTCACACCAACACCTCGACTTCAGGTGCAAAAACAGTAATTGTGTTACAAGAGTATCTTCTAAAAGTTAATAGCCTAATATTTGTATACAAATAAGTTTCATACCAACCTGAGGCTGGGATCGATGCCTCCACAATATATGACTTCCCTTAGCTTGGAGATATTAGTGATCTGTCCAACAGTATCCAGGAATGCTCTAAACTCGATGTCACTCAGTGGCGGCCGCGGTGCGTTGTTCGGGTCATCATACAGGTTCAGAGCTCTTGTCACCATGTTGAATGTTTTTTCAACCTGCCATTAATATAGTTTGTCAAAAAGTTAAAAAGCATTTTGCAATTTTCACAACTTCTAATTAGGGTTGCCAAATTTTTTAGAAGACAAAGTATTTCAGAAAGAGTATTATTTATGTTTCATTTTAAAACAGCATTTTTTTACTTTTTGCAGAACATAACATTTTTTCGTTATTATTTTAATGATTGTACGATACTAAACATTATAATTCTTCGAGTTCAAATTGATGAGCTCAGTTATTATCAATTTCAATGAAGCCCAAAAGAAAAGCAAAGCAGGGCTTTTCTTTTGGGCTGTATGGATCAGTATGGTTGGGTATTTTCAGACCACTGTGCGGCGGCGGGAACAGTATAACAACTCTCTCCCGCCGCTTTGCAATCGTGACCAAAAACAAGGCTGTCTTTAACGAATTATGCAGAAAAGTGATGGAAATAAAAATATGTAAGTAATATTAGCACGCCGCCTAGGATAAGTTAGGTTTTCTTTTGACAGCCTCTAGCTACGACGTTGGCAGGAACTAGGGGATCCAATCGCGGAGACCTGGGCGCTAGCCCAGAGCGATAGACGCCCCTGGCCGAAAATACTTTTTAGTGAAGCTTTTGTAGATTATAAAGTATGTCTATGTGAAAAAGAGTTATACAATACTCTATGTTAGAGTACGGTTGGCAACCTTACTTCTTATGTCCTGTGAGAAAAACCAAGTAACACTGCAAAAACTAGGAAACTAAACTTGTAGTTATGCTAGCATGCACTACTAGACCAATAAAAATCAATGGTTTCTCCAATTTTAAGTGGTCAAGGGTAGTTTCTGCTTTTTATCGTAAGTATGCCAAGGGGAAGGTAAACATGTGGCAGTGATATTTGCATTTACTATCAAAGCCTTTCACTAACCAGCAGTATAAAGAAGTGGCATGGATCTTGGTTGTGTACCGCCACTCAACGCAAGGATTGATCAGTACCACTGACTGCGGCAAATGAGAATGAGACAATCAGAATGATTTAGAGTTACTAGCACATCATACTATTTTCAGTAGGTGTCCTTGATAATTTAACCACAACAGATATATTAGCCAGGATACAAATCATTATCAACCATCCTTTAATTTATTTAAGTATGATTACAAACTGCCTGCTGCAAAATGGATATGCATACAACAAGAGCCTTATATATTTTCCTTATTATGCTATTTTCAAATCCTGGCAATGTTTACAAGAATTATACCAGTTCAGTCGGACAAAGTGGAATGTTAAAAATTTGCATGTCCACTTAGTCCCAGTATCTAAAACTTGTAATGAAAATTAGAATAAGTAATAACATAACATCACGCCTTGTTTCCCCGAAGGGTTGGGCAGAGGTGTACCTGTAGTAGTTACACCCACATTTCGCCAGTTATGTTTAAGTCCCATGTAATAGGGGGCGAATAAGTAATAATAATTTTAAAATCTGTAATAAACATACGTGGTTCATTATCATTCCTTGGAAGCCTGTTTGTATTTCCTGTTTCTCAGTCTGATGCTGTGCCGGAGCCACAGTAGGCTGCTCCTTGTAGTTCTGGCTAACGATTGGTGTAGCCTGGCTCACACTTGGTGGCTCCCAGTCCTCTGAGGCCTCCGCAAATGGTCTCATATCCACTTTTAGCTGCACACATGGTTCTGACCTCTGATTGAGGGCTATATTATGTGCCCTAAAATTAGTAGCAAAAATTGTTGTAAAGTAAGTAGTGTTTATATTATTTGGCAGTCAATGCAAATATATGTATATCATTATTCTTTTGAATTATTCTGATTATTAAAATATTTCTAGTAATTAAAATAGCATTAATAAAAAGAATATAGTTATTCTGCAAAACTCAGTTTTCCTTTAACATTATTTTTTACCATACCACCTGTAACTAATGGGTCTTACTATAACAAGTCAAACTCAAAGCATTTATTTCAATTAAACCATTTACAGGCACTTTTGAATTGTCAAGGGGTCGGTCAGTCAAAAATATGAAGCTAGTTGCCCATTCCAAAGAGTAGTAGGTACCTAGCCAAGCTAACGGTGGTTAAGGATTCAGAGTGAGGTTCCTCTCCTCACAATGAGTGCCATTACAAATGACCACCTTCTGCATCTTTTTATGAATTTAACCAATATGGGGTAAATTCATTATTGCTATCAAGCATTATATAAGTATTATAAGTAATTACTTACTAATGTATGGAAAATAACTTACTTAAGAAAAGCTGCATCCAGATCCCAGTCAGAAAGAAGAGATAAATAGATTTCTTGTCCATAATCATCAGCAGTTCGGTAAGATAGTGTAAAATCTGACTTGATATCAAATGCTTTCACCAAAATGCTTTGTAACACTTCCAGAGATGTTATTTGAGGGTCAACTGAAAACTTCCTTAACTCAGGCTGAAGCTTACCCTCACATTTCTATGAAAAATAACTTATTAATTCACATAAGCAATGAAGAGACCTTTGCCTAGCACTGGTTAGACACACATTAATAATTATTAAACACACACTCGCAAAACAATTTGTAGAATAAGCAACATACACACTCACTTTTATAAAAACTTTCATAATTTTGTTGCAAACAATGGGTTCTTCTGACATACTTTTACTAGTGGAATCCCCAGTTATTGATTACTGATACTCAAGTTAAATAGAAACATAGAACCAGACTATGTAGTCAACGGAGTAGTAATATTTGTATTAAAATTATGAACACTATTGAACGAAACAGATGTTCCACTTTTAATTTATTAAAAGTAATTGATCAACACAATACAAACCTTGACTTTCACTCTTACTGCCTCTTTACTGTATCCAAACATGATTTCACATTACTCTATTGCGAAAGCAAAGTTAAGAAATGTAGTAATAATTGTAAAACATCTTGGGGCATACATATACCACAGAAATCTAAACTAAAACACTTTTTTTTACAAAAAATCCTATCGACAAATCTGACAAGAGTGGCATTTACTTTACTACTGACCGACCACAGAGCACAGAATAATAATAACCATAGAGGAAAGTAAAATAATCTAGCGGTGACTGACACATTGACTGACGGACCGACTGACGTTTTTACTTTTGGATTTTTAGGGTTCCGTAGCCAAATGACAAAAAACGGAACCCTTATGGATTCGTCATGTCTGTCTGTCTGTCCGTATGTCACAGCCACTTTTTTCCCAAACTATAAGAACTATACTGTTGAAACTTGGTAAGTAGATGTATTCTGTGAACCGCATTAAGATTTTCACACAAAAATAGAAAAGAACAATAAATTTTGGGGGTTCCCCAAACTTAGAACTGAAACACAAAAAAAAAAAAACATCAAATCCATACGTGTGGGGTATCTATGGATAGGTCTTCAAAAATGATATTGAGGTTTCTAATAAAAAAAAAATCTTAACTGAATAGTTTGCGCGACAGACGCTTCCAAAGTGGTAAAATGTGTCCCCCCCCCCCCGTAACTTCTAAAATAAGGGAATGATAAAACTAAAAAAAATATATGATATACATTACCAGGTACAGTTCTCGCAAAACTTTATGAGCCCTCTGAACGTAGGCCCGAGTACTAAACCGCGCAGGGCACAGATGAGTGCAAAATAATTTATTGTAAGCTGTGAAACATTTTTTACTTACTGCGCAGTCACTCGCGTGCAACTTCCGAGAGCTCAAAAAGTTTTGCGCATACTGTAAACTTCCACCGAAAATTGGTTTGAATGAGATCTAGTAAGTAGTTTTTTTTTAATACGTCCTATATCGTATACTATTATTAAAACATCGATCAAAGTTACAACGAACTACAAGAATTATTATATTATGTTACTTGCTGCTACGGAACCCTTTCAAGTGCGAGCCCGACTCGCACTTGGCCGGTTTGTGTTTAATGCGAAATACTACATTGGACTATGGAATTAGTATGTACAGACGCCAGCACATTAACCTACCAAAAACTGTCAATTTTTCCCAATCAACTTTGAACTAAGCAACGCATTAGTTTTAAACTTGAAAATCTATATATAAATTTGACAGATTGTAGTAGGATGATGTGCTGGCGTCTGTACTAATACCACTCGCTTAGTGACTATGTAACAAAAGCTCAAGATCTACACAGCGGCAGTAGATGTGGCCCAAACTTAAATGTGAATTTGTGACCAAATTAAACCTATTCTATGGGATTTTTGCGGCGACTGCTAGAAATTGTCACGTAAGGATAAAGCCATGCAACTTTATCTGTCTATAAACGTGTATACGTGCATGTATCGCGTAAGAAACTTCGTTCCTGACCGGAGTCCTCGGATCGCACACGTTTTTTTCAATGCAATTAATTTCCATTCTAATATCGTTTTATTTTTTATTTTTTACATCCTATTTTTGACCATTGAGATTGTAATACAGGTTGTAGCGTAAATAATGGATAATTTGCGGATGGGGGAGCCCTATAATATAAAAAATTGTCAAAACCATTTCAGCACTTTTTTGAAAAATTGCTATCTTTGGTCACTTCCTCGGCTGGTACCGTGTTCACAAATGAAGGAATTTTCACTATCTGATTTCTGCATAGTATTCTTGTAAACGTGCTATTCTCTATGATGTTTATGTATTACAGCCTTAGTAACTCGCATGGTTTTTTTAATCTAACTGTTTTTCTAATCTAATATCGTTAACTAAATTACGGCCATTTTAATAGGTAACATTTGACGTCTGTCATTTTAGTGAAAGCAAATCGTAAAATTACTCGTATCGGTCATTATTACAATAAATATGTAAATCGTAATTGAAAAAAGTTAAGCAATTGTGCAGTTCTAACAAAACAAAAAAAAATATTATTTTATGCCTGGAGTTACAAGGTTACGTTGTTGAATTTTGATGAATTGTCAAATGGCCTTACTTTAGTGAACAAATATTAAGAGGGCATATCGTAAAAGTTGGCAACGACGCAAATAGCTGTCAAATATTTACTTGTTTTTATTAATTTGGCATTATTACTTTATGGAAATATAAAATGTGGCTGACTAGTGAACGAAAATATTATGAAATGCAATAATTAATATTAGCTTGATCCTAATTAAAAATGTCGTATCACTGGTTTAATCTTTTATTGCATCTGATAGTTTATTAAATATTTTTATGGACATTACATATGGGCTGTATTTGAATGTAGTTTCATGAACTCAAACTCAAAGCATTTATTTCAATTAAACCCTTTACAGGCACTTTTGAATTGTCAAAGAGTCAGTTAGTCAGAAAGTTGAAGCTAGTTGCCCATTCCAAAACGTAGATCTCTATGGAGAAGAACGGGCAAGAAACTCCAAGGACACTCTTTTAAATATAGAAATTACAAAATCCTGGGTACATTACTCTTGTTGATTCTATATGTGAGAACAATGTAAAAAAAAAAAAAAAATATATAAATCAAAAACGATTTAAAATAAGCCCTGGCAGATAAGAGATGACCAGTCTCAACTGACGGCGCCCGTTCACGAACATGACGCGTGGATCAGCACCATCCAGCTCAACCATTTTGTAGGGAACCGAATGATCATGCGGGAAAAGGGTAACAGTAACATATTTTTATATCTGACAGATCGGTCTTTGTTTGTCGCCGCAGGTTGTGAATAGTTTCTTACATAACAATAGTGCCATAGAGTTTATTAGATTGAATAGTGCTCTTGGTACGAATTTTAATTCTTTCTGTTACCGTTATTACTGTATAACATATTTTCATAAAAATCTTTTACACATTATCGAAATCTATTTGATTCACGGAATAAGTTTTCAATAACAGCTCATGGTAGACTGTGTGGACGTTAGATTTTGAAATCGCCAGCGAGTGTAGGTACAGACGCCAGCACATCAACCTACTACAATCTGTCAAATTTCTTTAATATATTATCAACTATTTTAAAGCATAATTGGATATTCTTAAATCAACGCTAAGCTATTACAAATAGAGTTCAATTTAATTTGACAGGACGTTACCAGTATGCATTCCAGTTGTACGTAGTACTTAATAGTTCCATGGTTCTAATTCGGAAAGCGGCCTAAATACTCTCTATTCTCAACTTGTCAAGTCCTGTCCATCCCAATGTCATTGTCAATGTCAAGTCAAGCTGTCAAGGAAAAAATTCCAAAACTTATCAAAGATAGTCAACTTGTTGAGTGAGTCTTGTCCATCAGTATTCATTGGTAATTTGGTATTCATTTTAAAAGGAGAGTAAAAAGTGCATAATTAAAATGACTACTCCACCTGCTGTTCCCCATATAGACCGTGAATTGGACTTATCAAACACAGGCCGGGGAGTTTGGCTCGTTAAAGTTCCTAAATACATAGCCAACAAATGGGAAAAAGCAACAGGAAATATCGAAGTAGGCAAGTTGAAGATATCACGAGCGCCGGGACAGAGAGCTCAGGTCCAATTATCACTGTCTGAGGCTGTACTTTGCCTCAAGGAGCCTGGAGAACAAAACATACCAAAGGAACATCGTCTTGACGTGTCGAATGTAACAAGACAATCCCTAGGAGTATTCTCTCATGCAATTCGTACGTATAGTGTAATACAGTACAACTATTTTCTTAATGTTCCTCGGCAATCTTCGTGTTTCGTCAGTCGTCGGATTTCTATCAGTTGTCCTTTGCACTTTGTGCAGACCTGCTGACGATCTCTATCGACTTGGAAGTATAGAGTTGTTAATACCCTTTTAACTTAATGTAATTTTTTTTTTATTGGAGGAAATTCATTTATTCAAACTAGACTGAGAATCAGCACTTTTCGAACGTCAAAATTACCTAATAAGACAGCCCCAAAAACGCCCGCCCTTCACCACTTCCTAGTGCTTTAGCTGGGAAGAAAAAGTGGCGCAACAAACTCCCCAGCTGCACAGCAGCTGTCTGAATAGTTTGAAAAACTTGCTTCTATACAATAGTACTTATGCAAAATAATTTACATTATGCAACACAAAACATTAAATTAATAATACAGTATGCTGCTAAAGTGGCCGACACTACAGATAATTTTAAGCCTATACTTGGTATTCTTTACAAGAAGCCGATGGATTAAATAAATAAACATGTTTCTGAAGCTTGTGGTGTTTCAGTCGGAACTGTAAAGAATATTGTAAAAGAAAATGATAAAAAAGATAAATTGGCTCCCTTACCATAACCAAAAAGAGAAACAGAGACCAAACAATTTTGTTTAAATTTGGTTAATTTTGACTATTCTGTCATACATAACATAATGATGTACGATTTTCATTTATGCTTTAATGAATTACCTTGTTTGAGGACTTTAAGCAAGAAATACTAATTGAAAACCATGATATTCACCTTAAAAGGCTTAAGGATGAGGGCCGATGGCAAAAATATTGTCTTTATAGATGACTTCGCACATAATTATGATTTAAAACAAAATCTTGTACAGATCAAAATAAAAAAGGTAAAGAAGTATAATGTATAATCATCGTTCACTCTGGGTACGGAAAAGGTTTTGTTCCAGGTGCATTGATGTTGCTCAAATATATTGATAGTACCAATAAGAAATCAATGCCAATCAATATCAGAATTGGCTATGTAATCAGTTAATACTTAATCTACATGCTAATAGTGTTTTAGTAATAGATAATGCACCATAACATAATAAATTATTATTTAAACCCCTGAAATAAAACACTACTACACCACAAATTATAGCTTGGTTGCAGCAACATAACATTCCTCATAACCCAAACTCATTGAAGGTCGATTAATATGACTGCTTGTAAAAAAAATATTAAGAAAAATACTCAAAGTTATATAGGTGTAACGGACAGTCCTCTGTGCATGGCGTGCATGGAGGCTGAGGAGACCGTTGTGCACTTGCTCTTTGAATGCACGGGCGTCACTCAGATTAGAACAGAAACCCTCGGGTCACCCAGATCATACACTGATGTTCTAAACAGACTAGGAGACCTAATTATCTTCTGGAGGAAGGTGGGATGGTTGGAATAACCACCAAACGGCTGCTATAGTCCACTTCATGGACTGATTTAGTTCCTTGCTCTTGTTTCATGTTTATAGATTTATATTATAAGTATATATATTTATATGAATAATTTTATGCTTTATGTATGTATGTACATATTTATTTTATATGTAGATGGTACACCGATGACTACCTGCAGTATTGTCTCTCCTGTTACCTTTAATCCATCCAAAGGTTGTCTGTAAAAGATCGCTTTAAGCGATAAGACCGCCCATTGTGTCACCCTATGTAAAATTTCTAAATTTATGTATGTCATTTTTATGGTGTACATCTATCTGAGTGCAGAAACCAAACCCGATAACATAGATACTCAGAGCCGACACCGATAACATAGATACTATTGATCGCATTATGGAAGAACATGGCCATACCATTTTATGATTGCCACCATACTATCCGGATTTATATACACTATAATCATAGACATATAAAATAAAAGTATATGTCTATTAGGTACTATATTATCATCCAATTGAAAACATTTGGTCTCAAATTAAAGGATACATAGCTATTATAAATGTTGCAATGAATGGGACAACAACAACAATCACAGGAATTATATTGGAAATAATCAATATGATTGGCCCAGAAGAATGGAAAAAAGTATGTGATTATTCAATAAAATGTGAGGATGAATATATAAAATTTGAACTAATTTTTGATTCACACATGGAAAATTTAATAATAAATACCTGTTTGAGCCTTTGAGCAGTGAAGAAAGTGATATTTCCATCGCTAGGGAACATACTGACACACAGCTAGGTACATCAGATGAAGAAATTTTCTGACTGAATTGAAAAGATTACTATCGGGATAAATATTTATTTTAGTTGCTTATCTAGTTGTCGAACATGAGAACCTCCTCTTTTTTGGAAGTATAAGTAATAATATTTTTTATTAATTTCCGTGGTATACTATACATGATATTAAAAATAAATAAATGTTATTATAAATACAGAACCTCCTTCTTTGAAGTAGGTTAAAAAGGAAAATAGTTTTACAGCCCTATATAGTTCACATGGAAACCAAGACATCAATAAAGTAGTTCTGAATTCAATTATTATACATGATTATATAATAATTGATGGACATAGAAATTAGCATTTGTTTGTTTTCGGAATTGCGATGATTCCCGAGAGACATTAAGAAAATAGTTCTTGGCTATGTTTGCCTTTGTCTGAAACTACAGATTGACGTTATGACTAAGAACTTTTTATCAAGCTAGCTAATGACTTAAAAAATAATATCCTCTAAACTTGATAACGTTTTTGTTACAGCATCTAACACGGATGCAGTGGTACCAGAATCAGAGAAGCTTTACATGGAGGGCAGAATTGTACAGAAATTAGAATGTAGGCCATATGCTGACAATACTTATTACAAGTTGAAATCAGAGTCTATAAGGAAGGCCTCTATGCCTCAGCGGCAGGTGCAACAATTAGACAGGATAGTGCAGAACTTCAAGCCAATTTCAGACCACAAACACAATGTAAGACAAAACCAGTTTATAATCTATTTTGATAAAGATTGCAAGTCAGAAGCTTGCAACATGTGGCTTTTATGTCATAAAAGAAAGTGGCCGTTTTTGACACTTTTGCTATCTACTTTGGATACGAAACCCTTTGAGTCCTGTTTTAACAACGTAAAAATACTTTATCCTCTTTGTAACAAACTCCAAGAATCCATTTTTTTAAAATTTATTTTCTATGCTATGCTACGATTTTTTATTCAATGAGGGTGCCACTTAGCTCGGGGTAGCGCCTTAAGTAATATTTTAAGAAATTAGGTCGATTTTTGGGAATGGTTAGGTAAAACAAATTATACACTATCATGAGATGATTTAATTATTTTATGTTACCAGTGTACTATTCAATCACATTGTTTATTGCGCGTACGCTTTCACAGTCAACTGCTACCACATTGTGGTGCTCCGTGGACTCTGGTAATCTGCAAGAACTTAATCACAGGTGTATTATACAGAGATATTATTTTTTACAGATTGACTATATGAAGAAGAAGACGGCTGAAGGAAAGAAAGCCAGAGATGACAAAGATGCGGTTCTCAACATGCTGTTTGCTGCCTTTGAGAAGCATCAGTATTACAACATTAAAGACTTACAAAAGGTATGTTGCAGTGACCAAAACATAAATGCAGAAAGAAGTTTTGTTTTTATCTTGTTATTATGTGACCCAGTCACACAAACAATAGGTTTAGAATATAATATGCTTACAAATGCAAGATAATTAACCCAGTTTGCTACATTTTAAGAGTATGTTTTACATGAAAGTATAAAAACGAGTTTTGATTTTTAATAATTGTTAAGTATGCAATCTTGTGCAATGAGAATCTGTGACCTCTATTTCTGTTTCAGATTACCAGACAACCCATTGTGTACCTAAAAGAGATTTTGAAAGAAGTATGTAACTATAACTTGAAAAATCCACACAAGAACATGTGGGAGTTGAAGCCGGAGTACCGGCATTATAAGCAGGAACAGGCTGCTGAAACCAAGGATGATAAAAATAGCTCTGATAGTGACTAATGTGACAAAATTGTAGTTAGATCAATGAAAAAGTTACCACATTGCCGTCTGTAGTATGCACACTAGTTATTATTATGTTCCAAACTTGTTCCTAGTTTTGCAACAGATACTTAAATTACATTTATTAATAATTTTATTATGTTTTTTGTTATGTAAGTTGCATAGTGTGCTCACTACCCAAGTGTACATAATTATCATAAGACTGTATTCTCTGATAGATATAAGCTTATCGGAAAATAAATATTTTCGTATTGATTTTTTAGGTTTTTTTACCTTGTGTTTTTATTGAAATGTTAGGAATAAAACAATGAAATGCTTTGCTTCAAGTTTAATAACGTTTAAAAATTGACTATGCTATATATTTGTAGAATACATCGATTTAAATACAATATTAAAGATGTAAACATAAATTCTAATAAATATTTATTTTATATAATTTTAAATATTAATCAAAATGCAAATATCTGCTATTATATAAAATATGCTAATGTCCAACATGGATAGCGTCAGTCGAGAAGAGATTAGAAAAATTGAGATTCGCGTACAAGTCATAATCGTTCAGTATTCAAATCGTTAGTTGACCACGTCGTATTTAGATTTCTTGATGTAACTGGCTAGGAAACACGACAGTAATGTGCCCACGAGAGGGAGGAGTGCGGTGCCGATCGCGACGCCAATTACTAGGTCGATGTTGTTTTCCAAGTATTCCGAGATCACCGCGTAACAGCCCTGACACACAAAGTATTATAAACAACACATTAGGTATAGAAATCATTTGCACTTGCATGAGTTTTTGCTTACATAAGGTACTTCGGCTACCTAAAGTTAAAACGCATCGACGGTGCGGACTAATGGACAGCAATTGCGAAGAAAATTGCAGTGAGCTAGTGTGGTGACCATTGTCTTTTATTTCCTATTATAAAGTATTTGACCTAGTGGGAAGTAGGATAATTAAGAACAGGCCGTTGGGAATATTTTAACGTATGTTGTTTTATTACCAGGCATGATTCACAAAAAAATGGAACTTATGGGAGCATACAGGTAATATATAGATCCTACGGCTTGATAATGAGTCAAATTTTAATGTCATGGTCACATCTTCCAGAAGCTGTAGGGCATTCTCGGGTACCGTACCTACACCTTTTGTCTAACTCATCAGAGAAAACTGCCGTGATGTTATACCTAAGTAATCCAAAACTACAGTTATTTGTTATAAAACATTTTCAAACGTTGCTTACTTGTTGGAAGACGTCGCTGTAATTAGCCGTGACGCAGTCGTTGGGGTCGAGGCAGCACGAGATAGGGATCACCTTCTGTGGCGACAGTCTTATCCAGTCCGTGTAGTTAGACACGCCACAGCAGCGCAACTGTAAGATGCGCACGCATAATTAGCCGCTGAATACAAGAGAGAGGCAATTAACTAAGGATGAGGAGAGAGGTGATAAAAATAACGTTGGGGATCTATGTAACATTAGAGAACATTGAGCCTATCTAAGTAGATTACTTTTTACCGTAGTGAGGGTACCTACAGGAGTAGTTAAATAGACTAATTGAATCGATCCCCTAAATCTCCACTGGTGGATCACAATTAGCGATGGATCCGATTTGGGCATCAAACAGGAAAACTCGCATAATGACACACTCACGTTCTTTTGTGCGAAGTCGAAGTTGTTGGCTTTGTGCGGAAAATTGTTGGTGATCGTTTGTGTGAGGCCATCGTGGAGACTCTTGGCGAAGGTGTCCCTGTAACACGCCGCTGCGGCGCCCACGCCTACGTCCATCATGAAGATACACGCTAGGAATCCACCATACTGGAAGAATACGAGATTTTCACAGGATTTAACCAATCAGGGGATGTGTAATTGTACACCAAACAGATTGACTGTGCAAAATGGAAGCGTAACAGAAGAAGGTTCACTCTACTAGCAAAATATCTGGCCAAAAACCCAGAAATAGAAAATAACGCTTACAATATAAAGCAGAACTGGTTGGCCCTTGATGATGCAGGAGAATGCAATTGAGCTGACGAGGACGATGAGGCAGGCGATACCGATCAATACGTGAGGAGCAGTTCCCGAGAATTCTGGCGACAGTTCCATGTACTTGTGCAGGTCGAACTCGGCCCATAGCCCCACCAGCAGCAGTAGGAGCCCTGTGAACTGAAAGGCACATGTTTTGTCAAGCAATACTCAACGGATTAAATATTTCATGCACGTACTGATTTCACTTTGGATTTCTATCGAAGTAGGTACCTACTTAGCTGCCAAACACTTGCGCTTTTTAAATTTCTTTTTTGGTTATTACTTAGTGGTGTTTAGGTAACTTTTATTTAATTAATAAACGTGCCCAAATTGAATCTAATACATGGTCGGAACTAGGAGTACATAAGGGTAGGGCAATAGGGAAGACAGCCTGTTGTAGGTATACTTACTAATTGAATAATGCCTCATTATTTAGATTTCTGTGTTAACTTTAAATAGATACATAGGTAATGAACTAGATAAACAGAATTCTTGTTTATTACGATACCTACTTAGATAAACTCATTGGTCAGTACAGAGAAAAAAAAAACATCTAGGGAGATACGCTCCATGAATAACAGCTGGATGGAAAAATAACACTAATAAAAAGAGATTAATGATTCCACTTTTTTATGGCATGCACGACCTACAGAGTATGGGTAGATATGTGGAGTTAAACTTAAAACTTGTTTTCTATTAAGGACAAAATCAAATAAACATTGAATTAAAACTTACCCAAAACACGACGTTGAAAACAAAAAGAAACGTTTTCAGGCAGGCAATGACCGCCACGTTTTTGAACTGGTTACCCATTTTCTATTTATTTTTGAGCTTTTAATTCACGATATCCTGTTTGTTTATCCTTGCTAACTTGCGATTTTGCTGAGCGTTAAACGTCAGAGGGGAACTACCACGCATGCGCAAAATAATCGGCGTCTCTACATCAGACTTGTTGGTAAATATATTTAGCAACAAGTCGTAATGTAGAGACGCCGAGCAAAGCGCCGAGCGTCATGTAATATCTCTATATCCTACAGCTAGGTACACAGTATACCTGCATGTTGTAGAAACTGTAATAGTTAAGTGTCAGTAAGTTTATGTAATACTACTATTATCACATTCTGGCAACAATCGACGCAACATCCTATGAAAATAAAATACCTATGAAAATAAAATAAAACATATTTAAGTATTTCGTAGTCACGATTTTGTGGGTTCATTAATCGGTTGAAAGTTTAGGTACATTACTTATATTAAGAACATGGTATAAGACAATGTGTATGTTTTGCAAGCCTCCCTAATAACCCTTCGGTAAAAACTTACACAGGGGCCTGAAATATACAGGATGATTGGAAGATGGGTGCAAAGCTTAAAGGCGAAGATAGTACAGACCATTTGGAACCATTTAAGCCATGGTTGTCTCAGACGAAGTCTTACCAATTTTTTAAACCTAATATTTGTTTTTTTTTTTCGGAAATTCCCAAAATTGAATGTAAACTGCATAATTATGGCCAAATTGAATGATATATGAGTTCATTTTTTATTTATTTAATCAAAGTAATGTGTAAGCAATCAAGCAAAACGTTTTTTAGGCTTCTGTGAACATTAGACATATTTTACAGACATTTAAAGTTCAGAAAATTTGTATCAATACGTTTTTTAAACATTATAAAAAAAAAAAAATGGTAAGACTTCGTCTAAGACAACCATGGCTTAGGTGGTTCTAAATTGTCTGTACTATCTTCGCCTTAAAGCTTTGTACCCATCTTCCAATCATCCTGTATAAATCGATCACCTGTCATAAATATTGAACATTTCGTAAGCTCCTTAAATTACACTGACTTACCTTTCATCTATGAGAATGGTAGCAGTGATTGGTGATTTAAACATAATATTATAGTGATCCAAACTGAAGAATATTTAAATATAATTTCATTTCATGGGCTTCTGCCAGCCCATCTCTTCCCGACACGTATTGACAACTGTCTGGACCACTACTTTCTTAATCAGATAAGTGTTCGACAGCACTTGTTCTAGACTCGTTCCTTACCGACCACGCACCTGTTTTGGTTGCATTCAATCTGTCTCTCTTGGGAAACTTAAAAGCATGATCCGCCAGATTAATTTTACGGGTGTCATTAGTCAATTACAAAACTCCGACTTCTCACTCATCCTTGATAGCACAGAACCCAATCAAAGTGCGGAGCTACTTATCTCCATTAAATATGCTAGGCATGTCATCATACCCTCAATCAATTATTATATATGCAATCTGTGCTTGCCAAAGGGCATCTTCCCAAACGCCTTAAAAAAGGCGGGGTTTCACCTATAGGTATTTAAGGGCGGGGATGGAGTGTCGAAAGCTATAGGCCTATATCGGTTCTCACGACCTTGTCCAAAATCTTAGAAAAAATCTTAAAAAGAGATTACTTAATTATTGAGCACAATAATGTAATTGCCCCAAACCAATACGGCTTCAGGAACGGAAAATACACAGAGGATACTGTGCTTGAACTATCAAATCACATCACTAAGAATCTAGACACCAGGACTAAAACCATAGGTCTTAGATTTAGCCAAGGCTTTTGACACGTCTCTACTCCCATCCTTTTACAAGGATTGGAGACTAGTAAAAAGTGAGTATTCAGCGAGTTAAGGTTCAAAACTACACTAGCGACGATGAGTATTTATCTTTCGGAGTCCCGCAGGGCAGTGTGCTGGGACCTACGCTCCTTCTTGAATAGGTACGTAAACAGGCTATGCCAACTAACTATACCAGACTGCAAGTTACATGGGCTTTTGCTCACCGTTCGGCTGAAAATGCTCTTGGTATAGTGATGAACTGGCTTTCCTGTAATCTGCTAACATTAAATGTCCAAAACCCACTATGTTGCTTTCTCAGCGAATTCTTCTACACAGCCTAGGTAGGATTCCGGATATAAAAGTTCATAGATGCTCCCCACCCCAACTATTAACACCTGTAATTACCCTCCTATTCAAAGAACATCTTGCGTGAAGTATCTAAGGGAGCACATTGAGTTGGAATAAACCTGTAAACGTAACAGTATCTCGGGTACGAAAGCTTATGTTTCCAATAAAAAAGCTCAGAAATGTAGTTGCTTTCCCACGGTTGAATACTATTTATTATGCTTATCTTTTTTTTTTACTGGGGTCTCGTAGCTGACCACTAAGGTCGTGGCTGCTTATCCGGGCTTTCCTACGGCTGCCTTAAGCTACTAACTTAAAACTTATTAACTTAAACTAAGCTGCCAGGCTAAGGCTAAGGCTAATTGAAACTAGGCGAGCGCTCGCTAAGGGCACCCCCTGTGCGGTACGAACCTCGTCTTAGGGTGTCGCTGGGGGGAGAACAGCAAGATGGGACAGGCTGGATCAAACATAGATTATTATTTGCTTGGGGATTTAAAGCTACTGGCTCAGCTTCGGCGCGGGCTGGCGCTTCCCCGAGCAAGGGTTGGGGGCAATAGCCCCGGTATTAGATCGGGGGCGCGGTCGCGGAGGACCTCGGCAGCGAGGTCGGTATGACGGGTGTCGTTTGTATTTATACACTGTGCTGGTGGCCCTACTGCTCTCCTGGAGGAGGGTTATGGGGTCATCTGGGTCTGAAAGAATATGCCTCGGACGGCGGACTTGACTGAGATTAGAGGGGATATGTAACTGGCCGCCTCGACAACCAGAGGGTTACGATGTTTGGTGGCTGTGTCAAAGTACCGCTTGGACGTGCGTTTGAGAAACTGATGAATGGTGGGGATTTTTAGGCCGAGATGGGATCTCGTTTCTGACATACCAGGGGGCTCCCGTGGCTCTACGAAGGAAACGGTTTTGTAGGGTCTGCGTCCTAAGGATATGGCGGGGCTTCGCTTGTGCAAAGACGGCGCCCACATTGGTGATTGGTATCTCAGTCACTTGTAACCTATTGCATCTCAGTTTGGGGTGACACTTTTAAGACCTTTATGCTTCGCCTTGAGAGGGCGCATATGGCCGTTTTGAAGGTCATGCTTCACAAACCGTATCGCTACAACTACAACCTAATTATACAAGGACATGTCTGTAGTCATTTGCCTATATCATGCAATTAACAAAACATGTAACATTATTTTATTCCCTTCTAAAATACAAGTGCAAGACCTTAAGACCGTAAGTAAGCATTCGCTTACTTACACCTTCAGGGTCTTACTTACGACGACACTGAAAGACTGTTCGCCAGGGAATCAAAAATAAAAAGCACTAAATCACACACCCCAACACACACACACACACACACACATTCATGTATTTCCTAGCATGCCTTAAAATAAAAGTAAACAAATAATTTTCAATCCAAGTATTTATAAGTACCTATTCAATTTTTATTATTTTTATTAAACTTAAAATGAGCGTAACTTAATTTGTACGAGAACTATTTGTGTATAATAATATGTGGGCATCCAAGAAAAAAAGGGTCCATTAGTGGGATATTGAGTTAAGACAAGATTCGGTATCTAATCTAGAATAGTCAATTGATAGTAAGGATTGAAAAAATATTAAAAAACTGACACATATTTTTTTTTCCGACATTTGAAGTTGAAATTCTGAAAAAGCTTGATATACCTAGTCATTTACTTTAAGAAATTGTAGATAATTGAGCATTTATTAAAAATCAAATTCAATCGCGAAATGCAATTATTTCACCCAACTACAAAACTTCTTATATCTCGGAAATTAAATGCCGAGAACTGGACCCTTTTTGCTTGGACGCCCACATAGTAAGATGAAGGCTCCGCCTGGTGTCTGTCACACCGCTACTAGCACAAACATCGTCGTTAACTCTGTCTTTAAAATGCTCCAAACTGTACATTGTATTTTTGTTTAGGATATATGATTTGAACCAACATTATTATTAATAAAAATAAAATAATAATTGATTTTAATTAAATTTACATGTGTGGATAGGCTTTTGCACCTCGGAGTCCCCTTCTCTAGTACGAACGTATTTTTCCTATTTATACGCATTTCTCTACAGCTAGGTACACATACAATTACCACTTAGATAAGTAGGTACTTCGTAGCTTCGAACATACTCAGGCCATAAGAGGTCTCGCAAATATTTAATGAAAGTAGGTATCTACCTAATTAGGGTTTGCTGATAAACAAATCAATGGTATAAATTGCCGTAGCTGTGCAAATCGAGAAATTTAGTCTCCAAAAACATATGCTATCTAATCAAATCATTATTATGAGCCATTTTCAGTTTTTCAGTAAAACCTTCAAGTTGTTTTGAACTTCAAATCCTTTCAAGCACGGAGGTCGCGACGAGTAACTGTGCCCATCCAAAAGCGTAGCTTGTCTCTACGATGTTATTGGTTAGTCGCTCGGTGGCCACTGCAGCGCAAACGCATGTACGCTCATAGCGCCGGCGCCTGCGCAACCGCGAAAGCCTACACGTAAACGCGATCTTTTTTCATACCGGTCTTTATTAATTATAAATTAATGTGTTGCTATACTTTTATAATCGGGACATGATGGTTTGCCGTACACATTTATTTTTGATTGGAATCATTTTTCGAATTTCTTTTGTGTCTCCTATCGATGAAATCGATGCAAATGAAGGTGAGCTAAATTTTGTCATTAATATTTTGTAATGAAAACCCTTATAAAAAAATATAGCAGCAGAATTCTATTTTCGGGCCTGATCTTGGGAGCTCGGGTATAAATTAGAATATCGGCTGTATTATCACTATCTGAATATTCAGTCCTTTAATGTAGTCCTTATTAGATTCGTCTTCGCCCAGAGGGGCATTTTATTAGGGATTATTTGGGCCCTTTAAACTACTAAATGTTGATGCCAATGCTTAGAAATCTGCTATATTCTTCGAATTGATGCCCAATTTATTTAGCCCGTCCTGTATTATATTTATAATTTATAAGGACTACCATAAATAGGTAATAAGTTACGTAGATACAATCTATGTTATTTTACAATTGCGGATCTTCTTCAGATTTCATGAAAAAAACTGAAGCGTAGTAGCCCATGAAATTACAATGAATTCTACTTACATGAAGTGTGCGTGTCGTCGTGTACTCTAGCTAGCGCGACCAATGGACCAATTTCGATGATTCAGATCATACTTCCGACTCAATGGTCTTCATTCAGATTTTTATTAGCCATGCAATAAATTGTTATATGGATGGCTGTTGATGAGAAAAGAGGCAAACCATAGAAAAGGTGGATAAATGTTATGGCTAGGAAAGAAGCGAATACTGAGATGTCGGCCGATAGAGATACCGAATTTTCTTCCATAACTACATCATCATTCATCATGTCAGGAACATGATTGTCTCATGGTACGTGGGGTCGGCGCACCACGTTTTCTTCTTCCACTCTCCCCTGTCAACCGCCACGCTATCATTCACTCACTTCTCTTTCATATCTTTCCTCACACAATCCATCTTTTCTTTGGCTTTCCTCTCCCTATCATTCCATATGGAGGAAAACTTGGTATAGGAGCAGGAGGATTGTGATGGAAAATAAAGACTTGTGGATGAACATCTCAAAATAGGTACCTGCAGTATCTATATGGGTATCAACTGCCTTACATTGGCTAGTTCTATCAGCTATACCTTAGACTCAGAGAGTAAAGATAGATTTCCAAAAAGCACAGGTTAGTCTCTGATCACTTTACTCCAAGTCTTCACCTCTTGCTGTCACTGCCCCTCCTTAGCTGTGCAAGCATGATAAGAGCCATTGTTTCACAAAATTATACAGAGAGAAAAAACATTGCATATTTTAACGTGCCGTCTTCAAGCGGGGATCGTAATGGAAAAAATGTGGTTAACTCTAAAACGAACGAATGCGTGAAATATTTTAGTGAAAAAGATGAATGAAAAAAAAAAACAATTTGATCCTGTAAACTTATTGAAGTGAAATTATATTAATGATTGCACTTCCTAATTTCTATAGATTGCTTAGTTGTTGTTGATCTATACTGTTTCTTTCAAACCATTCATACCTACTCATCATCATCTGCTTCATTCATACCTACGCATCATGATCGGCTTCCAATCTAACCGGATCCAGCGGAATAAGCCCCAGTCTCAAAAAAAAAACGCCTTCCTAAATAAGTACTTACTAAAGGAGATTGCCCGATTTGTAAGGAAAATTGGGTCCCACTGGAAAATTGTTGTGCCCTGAAGATTTTTATTTTAAATAATAGTAAAAACATAGTATTTTCATAATCAGAAACCATTTTTCATTTATTCACCCTGGTTCAAGAGATATAATTGTTTTTCTGTTGTAGCACTAAGAGTCAAATATCTCACAAAGAACAGCACTATTAAGAGTCAAATATCTCACAAAACGTAATGCACTCCAGGAACTTAATAGCTCAACTCGGTAGTAGCAGAAAAAGCACGTATCGTAAATAATAACTAAGTAAAAGATTACGGAATTCAAAACTCAAAGTATCTAAACAAAGCAATGACGCACGTAACGAACCACAGAACATACGTAAGTATCTCTATGTAGTCTGTGCACAGAACGAAGTCTGCGAGTTCTGTGACATGCACAAGTAAATGTTGCCAGATATTTATTTTTATAATTTATTAATAAATCGTTATAGATCAATCGATAAAAACTACGTTTCTACTAAGGAGTTATCTAAATAAACATGGCTATTATTTTTGTGTCTATTACTTTTCTGAACATTTATTATTTATCAATGAGTAATAAGAGTTTAAGCAACCTATTATTGTCATTGTTCCATCGGTTTTACTCGTATCGACTATGAGCATTGTTTATTTATCCAATAGTGTTCGTCATCAAGAATACAAGAATACTTTACATAAACTCATATTTGGCGTACACGTATTGTTGTTCATTTCAGATATATATGGTACAATAATACGTTTATAAGGGACAGGGATAACATCATTCTATCTCATCGTCCTAAAACAAAATACTAACACAGTTGCGTTGAAGTTGTCAAATGTTGAGATCTAATTGAGATGTAAACTGCCCATAGGTTATATATAATTAAATAAAAAATAGTAGTTTTTTTTATTATTTAATATCGTTTTAGTTAATATCGATTACTCAATTGATTAAAAGATAGCTTTAGTTATTAAATTCTTTGATACCTGGCAACTTTTTTTTGTATGCCAATCAAACCACAGACTACATTTAATCAAACGGATGTCGACGTAATGTTAAATTATTAATTAACTTTATCTTTATTCCCAGGATGAAATAAATTGTATAAAAAATACCCTGTACACAAAAAAAATAGTTATATTTTTTGGTTATTATTAAAATCAGGCACTCGATACGACAAAAGGGACCTGCTCCGTGGCAATCTCCTTTTTATTACTGCCATATTCCGACCTAGTAGTGACTGCTGCTGTGCTAAAGAATTTAAAAAATATCTTAAGTTCGCGTGTCGGTCGGTCCGGCCGGCCTGTACAACCTACCTACCTATGCATTCTCATTTCATCACACTCCATTTAAGACAATTTTTAATTGAAATAGTTGTTAGAATAAATTAAGAAATAAATAAGTACCGTTCATACCGTTCACTGCAGGCAGGTTATTGTCATTGAAACAAAAATGTTGCATTTGGCGCTTTAAATTGATAGACTAGTATTGTGAAGTAGGAATATCAAAGGCCTATCGGAGTCATATACCTATTTTGTATAGAGACGTCACGTCAGTCTCGTACTGTGCACACTCTCCGAAGACGCTCTACAAAGCTGAACTCTCCGAAAATACAATACCTACCACTTGGCCCGACCTGAGAATCGAACCCAGGGCCTCATGCTCTTGCAGTGCTTGCGACCACCTTTGCCCAACCCTTCCGGAAAAACAAAAACCTAACAATATTCTTTGCTGCACATTTAAGACGCAGTTATATGTCAGTAACCTTGAGTGATTAGCTTGAGTGTTCTGTACTGAACTCACACAACACAACGCGTCTTACGTCCAACCAGTAATAGGACTCGCCCATCAAGGGGCGCTGTCCCAAATTAGACGCATTATTAATTTAACATACATAAAACAAAAGGTAGGTATTTTAATAAAACACGTAGGTATACATAAAAAAACATTAATTAAATTATCTTTAAAATGGTGAAGGTTTCAGAAAATACGCTTGATATATTTCGCATGACTCAGTTTTTTATCCGCGTTAGACATAACTTTACAAATAAAATTAATTTCACTATGCATTAAAAACATTTAAAAAATATTCCTAAGTAAATAAATTTATTTAAAAAATGCTCTAATTTAACAAAAAAAAATCAAATGTTTAATATTACTCGTTTAGTTAGACGTGATCTTCAGTATAAAATCATTAAAAGCCGGTTCGACTTTAGCCAACGTTGCAACTGCCGCCGTCCGCCGTAAATAACTGCAGTTTGAAATCACGACCAAAAAAGAAAACACCTTATTTGTCAAATCTCACCGTGGCGATTTGATGCAGGCGACACAGAATTGAACCAGAACTGATCGCTTTGAATATCTATGGACCAGCCAGAGCTATTTTCAATGCTCTGTATCATCACTTAGGAGAGTAGCGATTCACCCAAAAATTCATTGTACACACGGCTACACATGAAGCTATACATTTCCAATATAAGCTGACCTCGCATTGTACGGAAATCCTATACAATGCGAGATCAGCATAAACTGGAAATATATAGCTTGATGTGTCACGTAGCCGTGTTTACCTACACTATGTTATTAATAATGCATTTGTAAGTCCCTCATGTACTACAAAAACTTTATGTTCCTATGTATAAATTATATTATATTCTATTATATATTAGCAGTTAGCAGCCCTAGGTAGTAATACTTTTAGTGTTATCATCTTTGTTAGCAAGAATGTGACTTATAGGTACCTACCTATAATCTAAAAAATCCAATCACATCACATCGAGCCAACAACCTACTGCAATGAGGACGCAGCTGCTCTGCGTGCCGAGTTATGAGACTATTATTCTATAAGTCGCATACACAAGTTTACGCAACATTGGTCCGATACTGCTCATACGGCTACAATAATGTTCACTTACCGCAAACTATCGATGTTTCACACTTTTCCCACATTATTGCAGTCATAACAATAACGGCACTCATGTAATTCACGTCAGCCGCGAAGATGAACGTGTGATAACCCTCAGTCGATATTCTTTGTAGAGCTAACGAACGACACTATACAACTATACCTTATTATAGTTACCACACGGCTAGAAAGGTAAAGGGTTTAACGTAACGGTATAGCAACATCCTACATAATTACCATGTAACCGTATCCCAGTGTAGTGGGACATATTCAAACCTGGCAGGAAACGTTCGTCTACTGTTATCTATGTCACGGATCGCAGCCGCAGCGGGAACGCGGCCCATCTGCACGCCTTATCTCACCATCTCCGAGATTGCCTCGTTCAAATTAACTGCACAACAGAACAATTGGTACCAGCACAATATTGTAATACTCGTCTATTTCTGATTATGCCTCTGTAATCGGCAATCTACATTATTTCCATTGTTTACATGACATGGACTGGTTCAATTGATCATACCTTTTTACCAAAATCTTCGAGCAATTGTATCTATGCCGCGGACAATGACAGATGACTCGTAACGAA
The DNA here is from genome assembly GCA_963853775.1 of Xanthia togata. Classification (NCBI taxonomy): domain Eukaryota; kingdom Metazoa; phylum Arthropoda; class Insecta; order Lepidoptera; family Noctuidae; genus Xanthia; species Xanthia togata. The sequence continues at coordinate 18,492,033 of OY970798.1, read as the reverse complement.
TTGAATTCTTCTTTTCTGATTGTTAGGCAGGTACGATATGGAACAGAAAGGTAGGCAGTATCTAGAGCTAGCTTCGACTACGACTAGCAACAAAGTGGTCTACGATAACAAGAGACAATCGCCGCGGGCTAACCGACCGCGCTCAGCCAAATCACAGATACCGTCAGGTTAGCTCCAGCTAATGCTCGCCAACTTGCATTATGATGGATTACCCGTGTCCAGTGCAAACTATGGCAAAAACGATGCGCCAACAAGCTGTGGTTTGCTTCACATTTATTTCTGCCCTTATTTTTAGAATGTTATTGAGACGCAATATTGTATAGAGCCACTAACTTTTTGGTTAGTGAGTTGTCTATGGGGACAATCATGATTTACCTATGTGGTTTGGATAATAAGTCTAAACTGATATTATAAAGAGAAAAGATTTGATTTTTTGTAAGTATATTTGTTTGTAATGGATAAACTAAAAAAATACATAACAATTTAAAAAAAAAGCTTAAGGCATATTTTATTTTTCAAAAAAAATTTGAGATCCCTGCGAAAATTTCAATATCTAATGTAACCCAAAGTATCAAAAATTTGCCATAAAATAATGTATTATTTGTTTATACCTAGTACTCATTATTACCCACAAAAAAGAGTCCACGAGGCTATAATTATGTCTAACTATTATAGTAAGGCGATTAACACACTGCACCGCGTCACGCTGCATGTTGCGTGTCTGTGATCTGAATGAAACGCGCGTGGATGCATTTCCTGTGTGTTGGACTGTGCGTGTTTTCTATACAAACGGAGATACTTACAAGCAACGTTAAAACACGCATTCACGCGCTACGCTGCGTGGTGCGTGGCAGTGTGTTAATCGCCTTAAGTCACAATAACCGTTTTGTAAAAAAACGGGTAGAAACGAAAGATGATGATAATATTCATAATCAAGGTAAATAGTTTCATAACCAAGGTTGATTATCATTATGTAGCCATCAAAAGTAAAAAGTTAGAAAGAACGCAAAACGAAAATGAAGCCTACCTAACAGAAATTTCACGCGGACGAAGTCACGGGCAGAAGCTAGTATTTCATAATTTCAATTCAAAACCTGCATTCCTACCTACCTATTTCTATTTTACCAAAATAATATTAATCATATTCACGGCATACATACCTACACCTACATTTTACTGTTTATTCCGTGGTCTACATAAGTTGTACCGGTACGGTACAATATGGCTTAGCCGCAACACATTTGATCCATTCCATAACACATTAAATCGCGGAAATACCGAAGACGTTCATCGAAAATTTTGCCAGAACAATTTTTACCGGTCAATCAATTTTGGCGTATCTATCGTTATGGCTTGGTAAAGCTATACGTGTATTGGGTGAGCTGGCGCGGTTCCATAATGTGCATGTCATTATATCGGTGTGGAACATTTCGCGGTCGGCATTAGCATACGATAACGGTAGCGTGTGAGTCGCGAACTCGCGGCGACAACTCCGACCCGACGTGATGCCGCTCTAATAACCTCTCCGCCACATTCGATGTAATCCTCCATGAAACGAGGTTTTTTAGATCTTGGTCTAACATGAAAAATGTCGCGCCGAAACGCATGATCGTTTTGCTTTTTCTTGTTTTGTGACGGTGAACTGCTAAATGGGCCAAGTGTGAAACTGCTTTCACTGAACGTGTTTGACTGCACGTCACTTTAATTAGCTGATAATTTCATTTTAGATGTGTCGATAACATTTGTCGTAATATTAAAATTAGAAGTGCCGGTTTCGTTCTTCAAACGTGCTAAGTCATTGAATAGTACTATCTAGTTAACAGAAGTGTTCTAACACGGCTACTTACATACCTATCGTAATAAGTTTTCGATTTCTCATGTGAGCATTTCGCATGTCACAAAAAGTCGGTCAGATTATTCTGATTTTTAAGAAAAAACTACCCTCCTACTTAAAGTAACGTTGCATCAAGGCTGACAACATGGCACCTTTAACAATATACACAATAATTAGGTAGTTATCCCAAAACGATATGGGATTTTTTAAAATTAGATTCAAGGACTGTACTAACATTTCGATTTGCACTCTACCACAAAGGCTTTTCCAGTTATTCAATTTTACGAAATCGTGCGCGACACCGTCTGTATTCCTGAAGCCATTGCCCTATGTACACGTTTAAATCAATGCTTACGTAGGTACCTACATCTTATTAATATAATTATGGAAGATACATTAAATTAGCTGCGAACTTTTATTTAAAACCAATTAGGTAACAATCAAACAATATGAAAAGTAATGGAACAGTAAAGCTAATAATAGATAATGATAGGCTACAGTTTGGCTATCAATAGAGTCTAGTCATTAGCGGACATAGAATGGGGAACATAATGTGTTGAGCGGCGGATAAGGTCCCAACCAAAGTGAACGATCGCCGCGGGCCTTTTCTGCGAAGCCACGGCGGACGCAATACAAATATTTCCAAGTCTAGCGTATTTCTTAGACAAATGAACTGACTTTCTTTACTCTTATTTGATTCATTTGGTTTTATTTGCTCTCGCCTACATATTTCATGAATTTTACAGGTTGTTGATTTCTTCTTTTTTCGTTCGTCTGCCTGCTCTTCTCCTATCATCCCATCTTTGTTGTGGTCCGCGTAATGTTTTTCTTCCATTCTGCCCTGTCAGTCGTCACATTTTCATTTACACACCCCCTTTTAGTGATGAGTTTATGTCCTGACATATTGGGCATATTCTAAACAATTAACGTACGTTTTGGAATTCCACAGGGCTCCCATCTTGGTCCAGTTTTGTTTTGACTACTTATTTGTAATTCAGAATTAATTACTTACCGCGGTATTTTTTATATTTTCCGAAATGATTATGTTGGCTGTATGGTTACTGCAGCGTTTAAAAGACACACAAACGTCTTATTTTATTTCGTTGTATTTTGTAGGTACAAGGTACTTCTGTTGGTGAACCTACCAATATATTAAGTTTAAATAATATTCCTGTCCAAATAGCCCAATTTGTCTAAACATAATACCGTATCTACTCCCTTAATCATCCCCATTCATCATCATCATCATCATCATTTCGGCCGAAAGATGTGCACTGCTGGACATAGGCCACTCCCAAACACCACCACTTCGACCGGTTCTGTGCTTCCTTCATCCAGCGTATTCCTGGATCCCTCATTTAATCCATCCATATTTGGTGACCTTCTCCGGCTCCTTCTGTCAACATTATTCAGCATAAATTCTTAGTCACATGATTGTTTTTCTTCAAATTCTTTTTACGAAACCTAAATTCGGTTGACCTGTTTTCTCATATATCTATATTTTTTATACTATTCAATAAATGGCCAGTTGTACAACTTGTACAAACTGTCATTGTCTTCACCTTTTGTCTTTAACCTAACCAAACCATTGTTGGCATCATCCCTATGTTGTATATATGTTGCGGGCTAAAGTCAATGAATAATTTCATAGAGAGGTGTTCGATGTCCGTGTACTATTTATAATGTAGGTATACCGTTGCACACGGATACATGTATGCCTCTAACATAAATCTGGTGGGTGCAACGTATCTTGGTAACTTGCATGTAGGTCCGAGTCCTGAGCATTCGTTGGTCGCCGACCGAGCCTTCTGCGGATACTCGCTCGGCCAAAACAGAAAATCACCACCCACATTAAGTAATTTAGGTTCCTCCTAGTCATCGCGTGGAATACAGATTTGCAATCGATAACGGCTCTTCGGCCTTATTAAAGTTTGCCATTTTCGATTAGGTACCTTACCCACTTAAATTGCCTTTTGCAGACAGTGAATCAACGTTTAGATCTTATTAATTAGATATTTATTCCGTGCATAAAAACTCTAGACTAGACTTTAGTCGTGTAATAGCTAGCACTGGCTTAACAACAGGTCCGTTAACTACTACGTTGTGGCTTTTCAATACCACAGGGATTTAAGTACCTTTAGTATCTCAGTGGTTATCCATAAAAGTTCTTGGGAACTGTATAGGTAACCACTTCACCTCTTTCAGTTGCACAACCATAAACGGTTATTCGTTTTATTGGCGATCGAGCTGGCCGTTACCCGTGGCTATTTCACGATGGCGCTCGCACATAGCTTACGTGCATATCTACATAATTCTTGCAATATGTCTTTAACCTTTATTTAAAACCTTGCAGCTTTAGATTTACGCAATTTTATGATTTTTAGATTTTAATAAAAAAGCATCAATCAGGTTATTTTTCAGGACCATTCATCAGCTACCTACCTATAACTTATATTTTTGTCTGATAACCGGTTCTTTTAAAACTAATTTACAAACATGTACTTATCTACAGATCCGTTGTTTTCAAGTTAAGTGATCTCGATGATGGTTGAGCTTTTCATAATCTAGTAAACGTGATACCTATATAATTGTGTACCTACCACAATAAATAGGTAATCCAATCTCAGTTCTACCAAAGTGAAAACCCACGTCAGTTGGTGGTCTCTAACTACCAACGATATTACACTCTTCCTATACATTGAGGCCATAGCACCTTACATTAGCAGATAGGTAAGCTTGGAGTATGCACACATCATTAATATCAGTGTTTTTAGATAGTAAAATATTTCCTAACAAAGTATAAATAATTTCGTACCTAGCCGGTACTGAGGTGTAAGATAGGACTTGGGTAGTATTTAGGATTTATAAGGTAAGGTGAGATGCCATAGATATACTCTGTGGGAAATACCATAAATGGCGTGCCCTCAAATATATGCCTACCTACCAACTAAAATAGCAATATGTATGTGTTGTCACGTTTGTCATGTAAGTAGATTATCGGTATGTTACGCAGGGTCAACAAAGGGCACGAATCTCAGCGGTCACATTCAGTAATTGTGCAAACATAACGGACACAGCTGCTCAAATGCCAACTGTCAAGTGCTGACCCCTCGCTAGACCTTACAATGTTCAACGAATAAAAACATTCACGTAGGTATAACTACATCTTATAAGCAGACCCAAAACAGTTTATCCGAAGACGGCGCCATTGCATCAGTGCTGCTGCCGACTATGGCAACTATTTTTCCAAGTATTCCAGACACTTCACGCTCCTTCTCGCTCTAATGCCCACATAATTAAATAATTACAAAAGCTTTAACGAGTAAACAAGTAATTAGACGGTTAAGATAAAAAAGAAAAATCAAAATGCACTACGCTACGCTACTTAAGTCTGACCAAATTTCTAAGCTACAACATTATAAAAGACATCGTCACCTCAATTTCTAACAATAGCTGTAGCGTGAGCATTCGGTACAATTAATACAAACTTTTGGGCGGCTTTATGATGCATATAAATTACAAAATAGATAATAGGCATTCAAAATTAATCTTTCTTAGCGTGTGTTTCCATTTCATCTGCCCTCGATTTCGTCAGTAGCTAAGCACCATTGTGACAAAGTTTTGGACTTGTTATGTTGTCTGTTTTGTTCGAGAAGTACCAAGTAGATAGACTGTTTTGTTCTGTTCGCGCGTGTTCGCCAGTGGGTCACTTTTAATTGAATTCGGTAAAAACGGTAATGATTATACACGCACGCCTAACAATGAAATATAGGTTTTCGTCGTTTTTCCGACTTTGAAGGGTCTCGAGACTCTCGTTGGACATGCCACCCAAACGAGTCTTGAGATCTTTTAAAGTTTCTTGTAACAATCAACTAAGCCGTTACTATGTAGTTACTTACATGTTTTATTTTTAATTTACGAGTTTTTGGAAGAAATTCTTTTATGTGCTGTATTCGAAAAATTGCTACAAATCGCAAATTACACATTTATGCAGGTGCTTGTTGGCGGTGGAACGCAACAGAGTAATGTTAGAGATCCCTCAGATTGCTGGCATATTTACAGGCTACTTAAATAACGCCCGGCGGCTGCTGGAATCTCGGTGGACTACTAGGTACTACAATGTCATCAAGATAACTTGTTTTATGTCCAGACTGCGATTTATTTCTAAGTACCTGAGCAGTTAATTCATACGTATTTAAACCTATAAAATACCAATAGAATGTATTCCAGTCGAATAAAAAATATGCGTCTATACTGTGGCAGTTGAATAGTCGCTATTCTCGTCGTTGCATCGCGAACCAAAAACAATCGGATCTCGGAATTCTTGAACGTGCGCGCAACGATGCATATCATTGACCATGGTGTATTTTTATTGCTTTTGTATGCATGGCAGACATAATAGTCTACGCTGAATTGAATAAAGGGACATTTAGTTTACTCCGTTATGCTATGTGGAACACCTTGGCAGAAAAATATTGATTATGCATTCTGTATCGTAGTGTAGGAATAGTTTGGACAAAGACTATTTGGTTATATTCTCTTTGAGTTTGGAGAAGGTAGCTTAACAGCCGATGTAGATATTGGTTTTGCTAAGTCGAGCAATGCTGCTGCAGTTTGATGTTAAATCTCCCCGTGTGTGCCCCTCAAATATTATTGTTCTTGTACCATTGACAAGTGAGAGTTAAGCTTCGTGCAGACTAGCGCAACGCGACACCGGCTATTGTTATACCGTGAAGTTTTCTTAGAAATAGTATTGTTCGAGTCGCGTAGTCGCGCTGGTCTGCACGAGCCTTTAGGGATGCAGTCGCACTAACTGCGTGTAAAATAGGTAGGTTCTTAGAAGTTAGACCTTATGAACTCCAGCCGGCTAGCAAAAAATCTCGAATGATCATGATTTGGTTCAGTTTCCATTTGTTCCGATGTGTATTCACGTCTGTGTTAGCGGTGCCGCATTGACACCGTGAAATCAGATGGCCCCATAAAGCTCGGCAGGAAGAGCATCACGCGTGAACCGCGTTATTGTTTGGATAGAGTCGTTTCGCGCCACTCGCTCGTCACAATGACGATTCACTGTTACGAATTCATCAACATGTAAAACCACTCGAAAGCAATGTAGATTTTTCTGAAAGTGATAACTTTATTTACATTGAGGTAAAGGTTTAGTGGTCGTACCTCTGCCTAACTCTTCGGGGCATACAGGCGTGATGATGTAAAATAAAAACAAATGCAGACGAAGTGTCGTAAGAGAAAAAAAATGCGGAAACAGATTGTGGTAAAACCGCCATAAATTTCAAACTATTGTTAAAGAGCGTTGAAGATATAACATCAACTTCCAGAGCTTACATAATGAACAAGTCCCTCACGCATTACCTATACTATATGTACTATTATATAGAAACGTGTAAAAATAGACCTAGAAGATGCTCCGTTCGCTTATTCTGCGTGTAGGTACAGTATACCTACATGATAAAAAGTCGCAAAGTATTATGCATTGAATAGGAGTCGCAAAAAACGCGGTGATGATTATGAACCGCTTTCGGAAGAAAGCTGAGACGTTTCGCTAATTACTAGCATAACTACCTACATTTTTACTTTCGATTATAGATTACGTCGTTATAGATAATAAAATCTGAGTAAGTACCTATATATATGATAAAGTTAGTTGTTGCCAATAATTTCCATGCGTTATTAATAAAATAATTATTGTTAGTATCGGATATTTTAATTTAAAAAAAGAACTGAAATGATTCCATTGGTTGTAGGTAGCAAGGTATTGTACTGTCCGGCAGTCACAATGGTCGTTCTGGTCCAGTCGTTGGGTCATGCTTGCCGCCTGCGCATCCGTCATAGGTACCATCAAATCTGTGCCATTATGTTCACCACATAACATTATTTTATATAATGATGTACGTATCACGCACGACATACAGATTTATGTAATGTAGGCAATTACCGATTACGCATAGTTGGTACCTACATAATGTTCAAAGTAAATAAATATTGTCAATCAGTTCATTATTCATTCAGGCTTCTGGCAAATTTCTAAACCTTCTTTTCACCCTTTCTGTCCTTTTATCAATTCATTCTCATATCCTTTTCCATTATTTCACTGGATTCTTCGTGTCTCTTTTTAAAGTACAGACTTTATCTTGGTCTTTTGAAGAAAGGACCACGCAGATATAGATATAATTATGAGTGAACCTGTCCAGTCAGCGCATGATGTCTGTAATATTTAAAGTATATTTCGAGATAACAAAAGATAGATGTAATATAATAATATTACATCTCAGTGTAAACGGTTCCATTTAAAAGTACCTATGGTGAGCGATATTAATTTATATCTCGAGATGTAATATATTATTTAAATATCTCATAGTGACAAGTCAGCTTAATTCATTTGTCATCCATCTGTCATCCATCATACAGGTATGAATATCAGATTATGTTTTGAGTAGGTACTCGTACCTACCTATAATACCTACTGATGTTACCGAGCGCTTCCTCTCAGAGCGTCGCGAGGCCATATCCGTTTTCAAATTTTGTGGTAAAATTAAAATGTTAATAACATTCCAATTCCATTTCGAGGCCTGAACAATTTCTGTTTATTTCTGCGATCGAGGGCGATGCGTCCATTATTGTTAAAAATAATATTTTACACATTATTTGGACCATTCCTTTAAGGCCATAGATGCTTCCGAAAATGTCAACCAACTAAATATATGATATGTTGATGTTGATTTTGGCTTTTTATTTCTTTTATGACTTGTATCTCGAACACTTTATCAAACACCTACTTTTGGGAACCGGCCTCGTTTCTTTTTGTGCGTTGGCGTATTTAAAATGAGGCTATTATAATTAATGAATCATCATGAATCCGCGAAGGGTTATGCAGTCGTTATCTGTGCCTCTTAAAAGTTTATTAACTAGGTACCTACAGAAATACAATCCTCGTCAGAAGATTCCAATTAGGAATCAACGTTAATATAAAAAGTTTGCGGTTTTTCGATAAGCTACCAATACCAACATTTTTCCCTGGACGTTGTTAGAAGTATGTTCTTCATGTACGGAAAAGCTCTATAAAGAATAGGGAAAATAACTAGGTAGGTATATCGGTAGTTATTACAAGTGCCTCACCCAGCTCTCTATGTCCATCGGAAGCGGAAGAATGCGATTGGGCAATTCGTCTAATAGTCGATATAGATGCTGTACTCAATTTTGCTTTTATGCCCACTTTTTGCCCTAGAACTAGTTACTAGGGTAAAATAACTCTTTTAATTATTCTCAATCTAGATAAATTGACAGGGACCTGTAAAATCTAGCCAACTACACAGGTACACTTTTCAGTTTGGTGCACTTCATAAAGTCAATGTAACACAGACCTGCATACATACGTAACATCACGCCAGCCCCCCTAGCCAAGTCACAAACGATAAACGTAAACTCTCAGTAGTCTTTAATAGATTTTCAACTTTATGTTATTGGATATAAAGTTGAAAATCTATTGAAGATTACATAGCGTTTTCGTTCGTTCCGGTCGCTAACGCTCAGTAGTCTTTAATATATTTTCAACTTTATGCTCTTAGGTATAAAGTTGAAAATCTATTGGAGATTACTAAGCGTTCACGTTTATCGTTTGCAACTTGGCTAGGGGGGCTGTAGTCCCAGAAGGATTGCTCAACGGCAGAGGTAGCTCTCGACACGTCGCCCCCCGTTTATGCGGGAACTGCAGCCGTCGAACCTCGTCGGCGGCACCCGTAGACGCGTCGGCGGCTGCCGTTGGCAACGTGCCGTTCGTGTATATGAGCACTTATTCTCAACGCTCGGCTCAACACCGAGAGTTGAAAATCCAGTGCGTGATAAAATCACGCCGCGATAATTTTTTACGTCCGCGTCGGTGCGAATGTGGGCTTATAGTTCACGCACGTTTCGGCAGTTAAGACAGTCACAAATCCAGACACCGGGCTGCTACTGAGAAAATCCTCACGGAAGCCCCATAACATTTTGCCCGACCTGGTAATCGAACCCAGGACCTCATACTCAGCAGTATCGCTTGCGACCACTAGACCAACGAGGTAGTTAAATACACAGACCTGTTAACCTATACTTCGGAATCGCTCTAAACTTGTTCCTGCGTTGATTGATAGGTCCTCGATCATATCAATTCAATCATAATAACACTCGATAATTATTCTGACTTCGATATCATAGGAACTATGTCGAGTTACAACAAAAAAAAGTCGTTCGTGAATGTAGACTTCGTCAAAAAATTTATAGACAGGTACTTAGATATAGCTGCAATGGGAGAAAACTTATTTGCAAGTGGTTAAATATACTTACATGCAAATACTGTCTGTTTATTTATGTTCGTAGATTTACATGTAGTCGACTCTTAAATTAATAGTTCGGTAGATATTCCTACCGAAGCATTGTTTATTCAATAATCATAAGTGGAGACGCGTGGGTTCCTTCAAGTAGAAATTATTTACTTAGTCGCCTAGAGCCTACATACTCTTTCACTAGGTAACGAGTGAACTAATTCCATATATTATGATGCACCACACGCCCGGGGCCTGAATATGATTGAACTAATCGCAATGTGAGATATTTCGCTATAGGTACACGCACTTGTTTCAAGTCGGCTTGAAAAACTAGCACAAGGGAGATCCTATTACATCGATGATACTATAATTATTGGAAGCAACAACGGCTCAGTGAGCAAGTCATTGGGTTAATGGCACGCCCGGATCGCTGCATTGCTGCTCCATCCGAGCGTAACGTTAGACACCCCTATATTTGTTATCGGAACGGAATGTCTAGATTTTTTATGTTTGCGGTTTACAGAAGTGCTGCATCTGATTGGTGAGCCTGACTTTCGCGACGTGAGACTACGATGGGAGTACGGCAAGCCTGATGAAGAAGACAGGCCGAAAGTGTTGGCATTTCAAGTGCATTACTGCGAATTACAAGCATGGGGACAATACCGCTGCAGGACCAAGGTATTGAATTAGAAATTGTTGGCGTGAACTTATCCAATATGGCACAGTCGTGTGCAATAGAAGTCGTTAAAAACTATGACACTCTACAGTGGTATATGTTGGCAATGAGTTGGCACTCCGAAACGGGAGATAATGGGCCGGGGTTTGCGCGCCGAGCGTGACTGTGACAAGGAACATGCCCGCCAGTCATTACTGTATTTACGTGTTAATATAGCACCGCTGCCAGTGTTTGTAGCCTTTCTCTTTTATTGAATCAGATTATATTTAAACATTGAGCTTAACGTTGACATCATTATCCGCACTGCTAGCTACAATAAACTTTATTGCAGGCAATCTTGCCTTAAACATGACTGACGCTTGGCAAAGCTGTTTCTTGGTTGCAGTAAATTGTCTGAAAGGGCTGCTGCTTTCGCCCTTCCCGACATAATCCTTGGGAATAATTTGCCTTGTGAAATAATCAACTTATTTTGGTTTTCAAGGTGATCGACACAGAAGAAGAAAAATCCACCAAACTCTCGCCCAGTACTACAGAAGCGTCAACGACCACGGGCCAGCCGTCCGGAATGAGGCGCGGGCGCATGTACAGCACGCGTATCATCGGCTTGCGAATGGCTACAACATACTCCTTCGAAGTTAGGCCAGTCCGGCGAGACGCCCGAGATTTGGCTGACCCGCAATCGATTAGCTCGAAAATTATCATCGTACCTACGAAAGGATGTAAGGGATCTTTTAAAAAAAATCCTTGGTAACCACTGTTGACTACAAAGACTTGACAATCCATATTTATGAACACCCAGAATTTCAATACACTTCCACCCCAATTGCCTAACATATTTTGTTTCACAATCAGAAGAAAATTCCTATTTTATTGCTTCATATTTTTGAATAATTCCTCTGCTCGACCACGTAAATAACGCAATCAATGTTGTTGTTGTTATACCTATCATGGAATTTTATTTTAATAATTCGACATAGTTCATTACAAATTGTTAGCGTGTTACGAAATTACGGCAGTGAGTGAATTTGTCGCAATACTCAAAGCGCCCATGCACTTAACCCAGATGCTAAGTCCAGCTCCCATTGCAAGCACATACCCTCATGACCAAACACTGAACAATATTTCTTTTCCAGTTTCAGCTCGCGCCACACAATGCCTGCCACACGCGAGTGAAGTTGAAGTATCTACAGGTCCGTTCTTTGGCGGTCGCATCGCTGTGGAAGCTGCCGACGGCGGCCCGGAGCGTTGTTCAATCCAGGGCAATCCGAATAGCGCCCAAGATGCCTACATCTTGCGGATACACCACGATGAGTGCGGGTCCGAAGTGAACGACACTACAGTCGCTACCTACGTCATTGTGCAAGAGAATCTACCCATTCTTACGCACAGCACAAGACGGTAAGTTACAAGAATATCAGAGGCTAAAAAATGTCGTGTTTTCACGATAACTCAGCCTTAGGTGCTGTTTCGATTATTTATTTTCCGTTTCTTCCAGGTTCTTGGTTCTTTGTACGTACAAACCCGAAACACTGACAGTTAGAGCCGGCATCAACTTGCCAAAATCTAACCCTGGGGACGTGTTACATCAGAATAAACCTTCGAGTGGATCTGTCGAACCCTACGAGAACCAAGACATGGACTACAACGAGCTACAACCTGCCAGACTCGAAGCGAGAAAAGAGGAGTCGCAGCAAAGTATGTATGGTAGTCTAAACGGTTCTTCAATGATACGGTTATGATTTATTACCGTCCTCCTTACGTTTGATTTATTATTCCAGGTGCGTTCGGTGAGGTCACATTGGTTATGTTCTTAGTAGTGGCTGCGTTTGCTGGCATCGCGCTATTAATATGGAAGGTGGTGCCGCAAGCTGACAGAGATAACATATCTATCGCGACGGTCTCGTCGCTGGCGCGCAGTGGGATCTTCAGCAGACGGAATAGAGACAGATTCTCTGACAAAAGCTCTGTATATTCTATTTCGCTGTCGGAAAAAGACGAAGGAACGCCGAAAAAGCCTAACGACGGCGATAATACGTCCGAAGCGTGATTATTTTTAAATACTATTGTGATTGATCTAATTTAATTGATAGGTGTAAGAGCACGTTTTATCCGAACTGAAAATATCGTAAAGTTGGTCGAGTTGATTAAGGGCGAATTAGACTAAACTTTTGTAACTAGTAGGTACAAGTAAGTCTTAAGGTGCTGATAGACTTGAGCATTCACTTGTATTGAGGATTCTAGCGAATGTTACATTACACAAAAATAAACGAGAGCGTTTTAGCGACCATTTTAGCGAAAGGACAGTAAATTTGCTTCGAGCTTTTTTCCGAGATGAACCATTCTGTCATTGCTCCACCGCCGCGCGCCGCCGCTGTCCCTCTATGCCTAGAGCGTTCGCTAGAATGATCGTGAAAATGATCTTAGCGATGTTTGGCTCTATGCCCTATGTCTTTGTTCTTTCGTTTAGTTCGACAAATTTAAAAACGGCGAATGCTCGATGTTGTTACAAGTGAATGTTCAAGTCTATCTGCACCTTTATCCTGCGAATAATGTTGAGTTGTTGATAGTTTTTTTTTATACAAATACTAACAGACGTCAATTTTATTTCACGGATAAAATAGATATCTGACTTTGGTAAAATCAGCCCTAAGTACCTTATGTAAATAAAAATATGAAGACCCCAGACAAGATGAAGACACTTGAAATTTGGGGCCAATTAGGTTCCCTAGTAGTAGTTGGCATTTTAATTCAACGTGGCCAGTATTTGCTCGCATTCGCGCACTTGGATCACTAACATCAATGCTATGATTGCCATAGATATTATCGACTATCCTATATTTAAGACTTGTGCGGAGCGGACATACGGAATCCTATGAATTTGGAATTAATTTTGGGTACATATTTATGATCAATTATTTGTTATTGGCTGTAAAAGTATGTAGTCAAACAAAATTCCATGTTTTTCTTATGTCCGCTTGTGTTGAATTTAATTTTAAGTTAATACAAATAGAAAAATGAGTGTGAATAAAACAAATAATGTGAAACTTACGGTTTTTTATTTGAACACATCTTGTGATTCGTCCAGGACAAATATTTGTTTTTTCGTCTTCACTTCTGGGAAAAGGAATTGGTTGACAATTTCGTTCAGTTCCTCTAAAGCTATTTGCGCGTGAAGGCGAACAGTAGCGTCCTCATTATTATCTTTATAAAGGGTATTTAGTGTTCTGTAGATAGGGAGTAGATTATCTTTTAGTTGGAGTAAGGTCTCCTTGCCTAAACCTTTTATTAAGCTTGATATGACCATGACAGCTGCTCGTCGACACTCTATTGCTTTGTCGGTTTCTATTATACTCCAAATACAATACAACACCTAAAACAAAATCGAAACACATTGTATAATAGTTCTCTAATTACCATATACACGGGTTTCAGACTCCATGCAGAGCAGAGGATTTTTTTGATGACTTGAACAACTCACTTTATACTTTGCCATAGTTAAAAGTTGAACGAACATCGGCGCAGTCATCAAACACCGCTCGGGCAGACCCGAGCGCGCATACGCGTTGTCTTTTACATTTTAAACTACTTATAATAAGGTTATTTTTTTAATAGCTAAAAAACTCTTCTGCTCTGACCTTGTCTTTGTTTGGCGCCTGAGCCTTATTATAAGCATTTTTCTTAAAGATTTTTACCTCATATATAATACTTCCTATCCTATAGTGCAGCACGAGCGCAATTTCAGCCAAGTTTGATAAGGCTGATGTTCTGATCAGAGGATCTCCATCATTTACTCCACAGAGCATCGTGTTCAGTAGGATAGTCTTGTGGACTACTGCCATTTCTCCTGTAATAATAATGAATTATATTTTAAACATTGTGAATGGAATGATTTTATGAATGTCTTTCCCTAATTTCGGAGTTTTCCAAGAATAACACACAGATCTAGAATCAGATCTCGATAGGTTCACAAATAAAGCCTACTGCATTTTGAAATGTTGCCTATGAAGTAAACTTACATTTATGGGGAGTGGAGGAGCTGAAAACTCAGATATAGACAAAAAGAGGCTTCCACGGAATTTTAAATCATGAATAACTTGTACGTATTTACCTAATCTCTTGGTAACTTTTACAATAACATCGCCAATCTTCATCCTCAACTCAGCATCTTTATTGTGACTCTCATTTGTTGGAACCTTCCTCTGTTCCATAGTTGTCTGCTCTCGTAAGAACTCTTTACATAATATTTGCAATACATCTTCAGTACAGTGTGTGCAGAGCGATGCAAGACCATTGACAGCTGAGAGGTAGATATAGGAGTCTGGATCTTTTAGCTGTTCCTGCAAAAATATCGAAAATGAAATATTAAGTCAAATCACTGGCACCTGTCCCAGCGCCGCCGACGAGGAAGCAGCTAGCTATCAACTATTTTCTCGCTCTTGAAACGTACAAAACATTGTAGCTCCCGTGTGTGTAGTTGCTCGCTTACTGTTCACACCGCCGAAGAGTACTCGTTTGTTGTAGCGACAAGAGTTATCAAAGACAATACTCGCTCAGCTAAGCTCGCTTGGCAGGCAGACTACACGAGGAGAGACTCACGCTTGGTACATACGCATATAATCATCATCATAAGTTCATAACGCATATATAATCATCTTGTACCAGCGAGTAATCGCTCGTCACCGCGCCCGCGCCGTCGCGCACTCGATGCTCGTTGCTCGCCTACTTGTTTTCAGTTGCTAGCTCTCTCTACACGCTTCTCGCTAGTCACTGAACCTATCAAGAACTTAGTTTACATTGCAGTAAATGGAAAAAAGTCTAAAGCAGAAGTTAAGCAGTTGCATAATACACAATAAACTTTACACATATTTACCTGGAAGATGCAAAATATGTAATGTTTCTTAGAAATTGTTTCAGCATCTCCAGCATCAATGAGTTTTGTTAGTTCGATTATTCCATGTGCTCTAACAGGCAGCAGCTCATCAAATATGTCAGATATTGCATTCTCACAAGCTGTATCCTTCTTCTGAGGTGCTTCTTCAGATATCAGGGACAGTGCTTCTTTACACAGAATACTGTTCAAGCTGGAATCATTCTCACCTATTCTTTTCAAAACAGGTATTAAATTTCTTAAACTTACGTCTATTTTTTTATTTGAATTTGACAGAATGGTATTCAGTAATACCAGAGCTATAGTAACACATTCATCATCCTTATCTGAATCCTGTTTCAAAATAAAATGTTCAATGAAATCAGACACAATCATGGGGCTTGTTTTTAAAGCATTTACGATTTTGGGTGATGTGGATATTTCTGATAGTAACTGAAGAATGATTGCATACTGTTGATCAGTTTCATTAATTAAAGCAGGATCATCTTCACTGAATAGTATTTCTTTATTTCCTATTTTTCGTCTTCTATCATTTAGGTCCAATAATACTTTCAAAGCTATTGAAAATATATTTGTAACAAGTGCATCATCAGTTGCACTTTTAAATATGTCCATAAAGTATATCACAGCTTCATCTTTTACATAATCATCACAACTTGCCACTGATTTAATAGCAACACCAGCATCAAATTCTTCAACAAGAATTCCTGAAGTACAGGAAACATCTTTACCAAATAAAAATGTTTTAACCATACCAAATAATTCTTCTTTTCTTAGTTTCTCTAAACTTTTTAGTATAATATTTTTCAATTTGATTTTCAATTCATCATTCTTTGTACATTTTACTCCAATGGAATAAATTAAATATAAGTTTGGTATCAAAAGTTGAATAGGCCAGTCTAACTTGGTGGTACACACACAAGCATGTAAAACATTTATCTTTTGTTCAACTTCTTGCGGAGATAGTATGACCGTACCAGGCAAATTAAAATTTGTGGTTAAATAATTGTAATCAAAGGTCTGGAATACCTTACTGACTAACGAAACCACAGAATCTGCCTTAGGGAACTTATCATTTAAGTTCAAGACACATGCTACAGCTGCTGCTAAGTAATGAGTGTTGTTTAAAGACAGTATCTCTTGCAACTGAGAACAAATGTTGGCAAGATATTCATTTTCTGAACTGCTTCCATGTCTTGCTGCTATGATTCTGCAAATCATGTCAATTTTCTTCCATTCAAATCCTGTGTCTATATCATAGCTTTCTATAAAACATCTGATCAGGCTCAGTAAACCTCCTGGAGCTATTAACCTTTGGCTCAACTCCTTTGCTATGACTCTTTTAGCAAATGCTGGGGGAGATGGCTCTGTACCACTCTGTAGCACCAATAGCTCCTTCATAAGAATAGGTTGAAAACAATTATTTACAAGATGATTATAAACACTTACATACTTTTTCCTGTCTTCACTGAGCTTATCATATATTTCTTGAGTCATAGTAAAATTATTATAAGTGCCAGGTTTTTTAAGTGGGGCAAATGACAACTGTATCAATGCTGCCAAATAATCTGAGAGATGCAGAGTTATTATTACAGTTTTAAGAGCTGATATACTGTAACTTCTTGTGATAAAATCTGTGCAGTCTACAAGCATCTCGTACTTTTGTTCATCAGTTAAGGAAAGTCTTGGAAGTATGGCCCCGGTGAGACATCTCTTTGACAACTTTATTCCAAGCCCTGGTATCAGACATGGTGAAATACCAAGAGATGTTATTAGTTGAAAACTGGTTCGTAAAAGTTTTTGGTTCTTCACACTGATTAGAATAGTTTCGTCGTTCTTTAGCTCAGTAGCAAGTTCGTCTATAACACTGAATATCTTTTGTAAAAACGATTTTAATACACTAAAAGATTCATTTGATATCAATTGATTTTCATTTATAGCGATATCTTTGAGTATCGAAACAAATTCGCTATGCCCTTCTGAAATAGACAAGAAAATAATTTTTATTTAATGCACAAACAACAACGAAAACAATTTGAACTTGCTACAAAACAAATTGACAACAAATTACCTGTATGGGTAAGTTTTTCTATAAGGGTAAATATTGGCTGGAGCTGTGACATATTTTACCGTATCTTGGTTAGCTACGCAAGGATAAAATTGTTTTATTTCCTTTGGAAATTAACAAGAAAACAAGTAAACAACTGGAACAAGCAGAGCAGATCCACGGAACCTCG
Organism: Xanthia togata; assembly: GCA_963853775.1. Classification (NCBI taxonomy): domain Eukaryota; kingdom Metazoa; phylum Arthropoda; class Insecta; order Lepidoptera; family Noctuidae; genus Xanthia; species Xanthia togata. The sequence continues at coordinate 18,474,080 of OY970798.1, read as the reverse complement.
TAGAGTATTCAATGTTTTGTGCACAGAACACTAATACCCTGGCGGCGCAGACCTAAAGTAAAACTACTTTTTAAGGAGTGTGAGACAGTGTGATAATCTAGCAGAATAGCAAATTATATTTATTTATTTACATATTATCAGATTGACATTTGACAATATTTTGACATTGTCAATTTGTCGTTTTTGATGATTTCCGAACCATTGACTTATTATGTTTTTTATGTCAATGTTCCGAACCGATCCTGCTAGAGTACAGTAAAAAGTAAAAATACGCTAATTGCCTAAAAGTTAACTATTCATTCAACTATATTGATTTCATCTTTTGAATGGCGATGTTGGTAAATAATTGGATGCCCGAGTGCAAGTTGTCAATTATTTGTATCAATCAATTAATTTATAATCAACATCATTTGGCACTGATAATTAATTACTTTCGCCAGTACCTACTACTATTTAGTCTTTGCTTTCGTCACAAGTCACAACTCTAAACTGTCAATTTGACAGTGTCATTTGTCAAATGTGTTAAACAAAATGTCAAAGGATTAGCAAGCAAAAAGTGACTAAATATTTTACTGTACCAAGGCGCATAATTTGCTAAGAACTTTGATTTTAGTGGTTTAGTTATTGATATTAAACAAATAACTCCATCAATATGTTGATTAAAGTGAAGGTAAGACAAATTACAGACGATTTAATTGGTTGTAGGTATTATTATTTACAATTCATAACCTCGTTTCTTTTCAGACGCTTACGGGAAAGGAGATTGAGATAGATATAGAACCTACAGATAAAGTAGAAAGGATCAAAGAGAGAGTGGAAGAAAAAGAAGGCATTCCACCACAGCAACAACGTCTTATTTTTTCCGGAAAACAAATGTAAGTATTCATGTAACCTTGTTTCTTTGTTACCCATTTAGGCATTACATCGTTTCGTCAGTTTAGGTTTGAAAATACAATACTTCTTTCACTCGGCGTGTATTTAGTTCAGATCCCAGTTATCAGTATTTAGAGAATATCCTCATGTTTCATAGCAGCCATGAACAAGTGGGATGCGCGAGACTTTACTTTAATGATTTATGTTTGCAATATACCTACCTACCACTTATTTTAAAATCAGATTAAAAGAGTTTATACTGAAAGTGGGCAACATCGCGAACGGAAAGAACTACAAAATTAATCATGAATTGCAAATTATAACACTGAATTTGATGTTGTAACCAATTGTTTTGTAAAAAAAGTATTTGAAAGTTTCCAAATACTGTTATTACATCTAAAACTAAATATTTGGTGTTACAATATTAATAAATGCATTTCATAATCAATATTTTAGTTCTATAGTTAGCCATATTTCTTATTTCCATACTTACAGTAATATTCCCAAATTAATCAAAACACCGAAATATTTGACAGCTATTTGCGATGTTGCCCACTTTCAGTATAAACACTCTTAAATTGGTTTGCTCATAGTTCAAAACAATTCATGACTATGTTGTTTGTTTATAGCAGAAGCAAAAACATAACCTGCGGGAGTTGTTCTGATTAAAGTCAGCTTCATTTTGAATTACTCAACCAACCTCTCTCCTATTGTTAGAATGCGTACTCATCATCACCCATAGGACCAGACCTCATGTTCACCCATTGATCGCCTCTCTCTGTTTCTGCCAATTTTCACATTCCTGTGCCAGATTCATCAAGGGTCTTTGATAGCAATTTTAGCAACCATCCAATCAATTTTTTTTATTTTCTAAAGTATGTTTGTTTCGTTTTGCAGGAATGATGAGAAGACAGCGCAAGACTACAAAGTTCAAGGAGGGTCAGTCCTCCACTTAGTGCTGGCACTGCGAGGGGGGCTCTGATCTGGCTTGTGATAGTTTCCGTCTTGTATTTATATCTACTAATTTTATTTTTCATTTCTTGTATAAAGTGATTACACTGTACAACATTTCTTTCAATTTATATCTGAGGTTGTTCCTGTAAATTATGCCTGTTTGTTACGAAAAGTACAGTTTACATTCAGAATAATGGGCACATTATGATAAGTTCCTTTTAGGCAGAGTGGTTAAACATTTATTTGTTGTAATACTTACTACATAAGGTAATTGCATTTATAATTTTGTATTTTGTGACATGACAATTTTCATGAGATGCTTACAAAGGGTTGCAAGGTCCATAAATTAAAATCAAGTCATCATTTGAGCAGGTATTTATTATTACACCTATAACATTGTACATATAGTCAAAGTATAATTTACACATATTTGCGCTGAATGAAGTTTACATAAAAATAAAACATCTTTGGTTCACCACACAAATTAACAACATCAATTTTCTATATTTTTTTTTCCTAATTTACATTAATTTTACCACAAGCCTTTCATTTCACAATTTAAAATTATTAACTAATTTGAGCATTTCACTAGTTGTGAAATAGCTGCAGTGTTACTTCTACAGACTTTACACAAAGCATGCAGAGCCTAGACTGTTTCACATACAACAAGTACACTTAAATATTTCAGGTATTGTATAGGTAAATACAAAGAATAGATCAAAGATGAAATGACAAACTACCATACTTTAGAATCATTTTGATGGATTTTAAAAACTACAATTTTCTAATATTATCAAAATGATTAAATGACTTTGGGACGGAAACATTTCCTTTAAAACATCAATATTTTAGATCTGCAAAATATTTTATTTTCAATTTTAATTAAAGATTTAGAGCACTTATGGATTTGAATATTAAATTTTATTTAGGGAACATTCGAAAAAATTGAGCTTTACAAAGTAGGCAATGAGCATTCGAGTTTGGCACAACATAATAAGTTACACACATAGACGGGAAATGCATGAAGATACCACATTTATTATCTAAAGATTTTTTTCAAACATTGTCTGTAACAGCATCACTCCCAAACTCCTTGCACTGCTGTTGGCTCCAAGTCTGCTTTTGATTGGTCACAAACAACCGCGGCAGTTGTGACATTGTCTATAGGAAGAGTTTCGTAACACACCACACATTGAGACAATACCGTAGGTAACCAGAATAATTGTGTTAGTATGTAGGTACTTTTTATAATAAACTTCTTTTTCGAAGATTTAATTGCATCGCTCCCATTTCACCCTAGACTTATATTGAATGTGTATTTATTTTCGACTTTCGAATAAAACACTCCACTGATTTTAGATAAGATATAGACTAATTACACAGAGCAGAGCAATATAAAAATTTGCACTAGTTACGACTAAAAATTGTTCTTGAAAAATAACTAAAGGAGATCCGTTCTGCATTAAAGTTGATCAGCTCAAACTGCGAAAAGAACACATTAACGTTAGTATGAATTAAAATAACTGTCTAGCTTAATTAAGTAGGTAACATAACATAACATCACGCCTTGTTTCCCCGAAGGGTTGGGTAGAGGTGTACCTATAGTACACCTACATTTCACTAGTTATGTTTTAAGTCTCATGTAATAGGGGGCGAGCAAATTGCCATCAACTGGGCACAATTCCAGACTCTGGGCTGCTTCTGACAAAATTCCAGGTAGAAAAACCCAATACCACTGTGCCAGACCTGGGAATCGGACCCAGCAGTAGCGCTTGCGACCGCTACACCAACGAAGCAGTCGGTATACTAGGTATTTGTGAAGTAATTCTGTCAAGAGCCCTCCAATTCGTCGACGTCGTCGTCTAAATTGATAAATGATGCTCTTACGAAATGTACTCGTGTATAGAGGACTCGTATTTGGGTCAATATTATGAACCACTGTACATAAAGTAGTAATAATTTGAATGGACCTACAGAAGAAATGTCTAGGTAGGACTATAACTATGTATAAATAGAAGATAAGGATCGAGTACCTTAGCAGCTCAACCATCGGAGAGTGCCGGCGTGACCCAACCGTATTTGTCATGTGTTTTGACGACCGAGCGGAATGCTTCTTCGGCGCGGCGGCGCGTGAACTCGCAGGAGGGTCTCGGCGGCGCCCGCGCCACTCGGCCCTGCCCCTTCACCACAGATGCAGCGAACTGCATCACCACAGCTTCTACTGTGTACGCGGAAGCCCAACCGCGTGGGGTTAGCAGTTCCATACAAATTGCACCACCTTAAACGATTAATAAAATAACATGAATAAGTAGTCGAAGTCAATAAGGCTAGTAGAGTTTCCGAGCTCGATTCCCAGTCGGGCAAAGTACCTATTACTTGTGAAGGTATAGCTCGGAGTTTATCTTCATTGGAGTCCTATAAACGGCGAGACTCTTTGACTTGGGCCTGATATTATATAGTGAATGTAGTCTGCTGTCATTAAAAGATAAGAACCCTCACCTTCCATGACGAAACCCTTCTCTATCCTGGGTTCGATAACCCGCATGAAAGGGGGTGCGAAGGGGAAGTTCTCTGGGAATATCAGATGCAGTAGTATGTTAGGAATGTGAAGCTCGCGGAGGTCGCTCGACAGTTCGCTCTCGGGGTCGATCTGGTGCAGGCGCACGTGCCATTCGAACAGGTTGTCGTTTACCAGTTCCACCTGAAACAAACATTGCTATTAGACTCATCATCACCATCCACAACCCCAGTGCCGGATTAACCACGTAGCAACAGTATGTAGCGGTTACACCGCCACATAGGTACGAACTACGCATCAAAGACATGATGTCACACAAACCCTGCATCACGCAATTAGAGTTTACCGCGCGAACGACATATTTATGTAAGACTATCCGACATCAACAGTCGGGCAGTCGGCCCGCCAGACACAACACCCTTCTGGTCGGAGGATCTTCCCTCTTCTATGGTGGATGAGTGAACTTTACACCCTATTCCTCATGCCCCTAAAAGTACTCGTAGCAATTGGTACGGGCCCCGCGTATCCAAACCTATTTCGTCCTTTCGCTTCGCGCAATTTTTTGAGTGAAACTTATTAAGACCGCGTCGTGGTAGGTATATTGAATTTACTTGATGTCACAGAAACTTGAACAGTAACACCTTTTTCGACCAAGACAATCCACGTCAGACAATCGGTAGCCGATTATTTCGTTTGCGAAAATAAAACAAAGAATTCAATACTGTAAAGCTGTAAACGCACAAATCGCTTCGCTTGCCCTTGATCCTAGTCTCTACTCTAATTCTACAGCTTTTGTGAATAATTCAACAAAGTAACTCATACTTCTGTATGTAGGTACCTATTATCAAAAGAACCTCTACGAGGTGAAGTGCAAAAAGATTTCGGGCTCGCTATGCTCGCTCTTGCAAGTTTCTCTACCTTCATAATTTTGTATACATTAGTCGACAAAGTAACTCCTATTTCAGTGTAAATGGTCAATAGGAAGCCTAGAGTCATACCTATATCAGAGTACGAGGTGAAAAAAAATCCGGTCATACCAGTCAAAATCATAACCGCCGAGTCGGGTAAAAAAGAACTTTTTTTTTTTAATAGCATTTTTTGTTCGATTTGTGGAAAATCATTAAGAAAAAAAATATTATACGATCTTGGACATTTTAAGTCAGAATTAAAATAATTGATGAAGAGCTTAGTTATTATTATTACCAATTTTCATAACAAGATGAACAAAGGATAACAATTCCTAAACACCATGATGAAGCAACTGAATGACTGCAGAGGAAAAATGCTATCTTAGTTGGTTTGTCACAGTCCTGTAATATATTGTTACAGAAAATAAAGCCACATATAATCTGTGATGGTGTACCTACTAAGTGCTAAACGTGCAGGACATTGTGGAAGAAGAAATGAACAAAACAAAACAGGGCCAGTACCGCACTGTCGTACGTTGGTACCTATCAATCTTAGTTATCCACTGGTGTTGATTATAAACCTACCTATTGCTCTTTATACTGAAATAGTGTGAAGCTGAAGATACTAACGGCCCGATAAACTAAGATTTATGACTTAATTTTCGTAATATACTTACTTAATATGTGCGTTTGTACTTAGTCCTTGAATGCATCTAAGCGTGCCGTGTTATAGTAGAAGTTTATAAGATAATCCTTGAGTTTTATTTGATTGAAGTGAAGGCACCAAGCTAAATGAACTTAGGTAAACGAAACGGTTGAGTAACTCAATCAATTAATAAAGAGAAACCATTTCATAATCAGTACCTAACGGTGATCGGAGTCGATAACATACCTAAATATTCATATGAGAGTCATACCATCGTGAATTCCTATAGCATTTTATTTCCCACCTTTTATTACCGCTCCATTTACCTACAATCGCATTTTATATGTAGCTAGGTCTACTTTGCGTGACTTTTACCTACACTTGATGATGGAAAAGGTGAATATGTCTTTCAGCAAAAAATATAAAGGGTGCTACTTATTTTTTCGGGTCGGCACATTGAATTCCGGAGTATAATTTTGTTGAACAACAAAGCCGAATCGAAGTAATAATTACGCATAGTTGGCTTTAATTTGGCTCGTTGCCGATCGGAAACTACATTCGGGTCTCGGCACAATTCGAGCTAAACCGAGCGGTTTAAAAAAAAAAAAAAAGTACCTATATTCGATTTTGCCGCCCGGCAGTGCCGAATCATGCCGACCCGAACATGTAGCACGCTGCACGCCTAATGGTGTTAGTAAGTAAGGACCTGTGGACTAGCACCAGGTTTCTAAAATTTGAAACTAACGTATTTTGCAGAGAAGTTTCGAATTTTGCGGGTGTCTCACCGTGAATACAGGATCAGGCCGGCTGTTCTGTATCCGCTGGATCTCTTTCAATTCTTTCATGAGCCTGCGTGTACGCACGGCTGCAGCGCGCTCACGCACCTCATTGGCTCCTCCTGCCTTCTTCTTCACGAGTGTTGTGGCTGACGGACTGGCTGGTAGACTTGCAGCTGCCGCTTCTGCTGGACTTACGCCGTCTCTGTGAATTAAGATAATAATTTGCTTATTTTAAAAAGTAGGACAGTAGGTTGTGGGTGGCAATGATCTATCATTAAGCATGTTTATTTCGCTTTTTGGCACAATACGGAAAACGAAAAACAATGTTTAATGGGTATCTAATTAATGGGCCTTAAAACGTTTTTAGTGGGTGGTAGGTATTTCAATGAACTCATCCGTCAACCAGTTCAAGAGCTGTGAACGTGTTCTTCGGTAAACAAGTCGTGATTGTGGTCACGCGTGAACCTGCATCGTTTACGTAGGTACACTCTTCAGTTTATTTATATCATTGACCTACATGCATTCCTTTATTTTCTATGAATTCTTTAGATAGTAGGTACGTACGAGTCACTGTTTTGTTTATGAGTTTAGTACCTACCTATATAACCATCCAACTCTATCAAACTTGAGTGAGCTAACTTAATTATTATCTTTTGTTACCGGTTAAACCTATTTAACAAGCAAGGAAAGAAAAAAAAACACCTTTAATCGGGGTAAACATGACGCAAAGAACACAAACACATAGTTTATTTATAAACGTTGCTTAAAGTTAAGTGACGGTCAATCGTCAAAATTGTATGGTCTAAAGCTAAACAGCCGATAAACTTAACTTTAAGCAACTTTTTAAAATAAACCTCTAAAAGATCAAGTTGGGGGAAAATAAGGGTTACATCCACGAAAATCGGCCATCGCTCAGCATAAAGCTGCGACCAAGGCACAACCTGCGCCCTGTACAAGGAGTCGAATTTAGTACAATTTTAATTTTGTAACTATATTTAACTTTCATACTTACTTAATAACATTATTAGAATGTGCGTGCCCGTGTTTAAAGTTAGGTAGGTAGTAGGTACATTATTGTCATGTGTTACCTTTGCTATTGGGTATTTATTGATTGTATTGAAAGAACTAAGTAGGTACGAGTCAATATAAATGATAATATTAGGTGGGTTGCCATTTGCAAAATACATATGAACGTTAGGTAAGAATCTACTGTACAGTTACCTGCCTATAGAAACCCGGTATTTGGCAATATATTCACAGCCTTGGGTAATGACCGCCATACGGTGATAAATGTCATGTAAATTGCCAACTATCGGAATGAGTTACTTCTAGTAAGAGCAGGCAGCCAGGTAACAGTAGCCAACACGTTGTTCTGTAAGTGCTATGACGTTCATAAATACCTTGGATATCACAACCTACACGATCAATCAGAATCGTTTTGAAACAGATTGCTTTAAGGGCATGATGAACAGGGTGTAAAGTTCACTCATCCACCATAGAAAAAGGAGGTCTGGCGGGCAACTGCCCAACTGTTGATATCGGATAGTCTTATATATTGTGTCGTTCGCGCGGTAAACTCTAATTGCGTGATGCAGGATTTGTGTGACGTCATGTCTTTGATGCGTAGTCCGTATGTGGCGGTGTAACCGCTACATCACTCCCCTCCGGAGACCGGAGGTCGATCGTGGGCTGATTCTTGTATCTTGCGATGCTTCACAGTGCCAGCGGAGGTTCCAGTGAGTCGGAACCGGGTGCCGCATAGTTCAAGGTGACTCGGAACTTTCTGTGGTGATTCCCCAGTGAGTCAGGGTGGCGCTGCGTCACGATCCAGTGAGTCGGATGTGGTATAGCGTGTGGCTGACTGCTAGCGTCGACCAGGAGAGGGTAGAAAGAGCTCTGCTTGTGAGACCGGCCGAAAGTGCACGTGCTGTGCCAAGGTTGCTGATGAGGCTGAGGGTGATGACCAGGAATGCGCGTTCGCTGCATGCTGGTGGTAACTTTACCGGTTGAAGCCAAGGGTGCTGGCTGCCTGTGTGATTCGCCTCACGATAGCTTGCGGGAGTGATGATGATCATCACTCCCGCAAGCTCTCGTGAGGCGAATCACACTCACGCCACGCTGAAGTAGTTGCATGAATGCTGCGTTGACGTTCATACTCGGGGTCACCAATTTAGGGGCATGATGAACAGGGTGTAAAGTTCACTCATCCACCATAGAAAAGGGAGGATCCTCCGACCATACGGGTGTTGTGTCTGGCGGGCAGCTGCCCAACTGTTGATGTCGGATAGTCTTATATGTTCCTATATATGTCGTTCATGCGGTAAACTCTAATTGCGCGATGCAGGATTTATGTGACGTCATGTCTTTGATGCGTAGTCCGTATGTGGCGGTGTAACCGCTACATTGCTTCACAGGTTCGGAAAAAATCTGCCCAACAACGTAAATAACGCAATGAATGTTGTTGAGCTGTCAAAATGAAACAGATTAGTCGCAATCGTTTCCAAAAATTAGTTACGTAATTAGATAGCTGGGCAGGGATTTCACACAGAGAGCTGAGGTAGGCAGTGGCGTATTTTAATGATTTGGTGCCCTGGGCCTATAAGGTTTGCCGCCCCTTAAATTACCGCATTTATATCTATGACCGCAATAGTACAGACGCCAGCACATCAACCTACTACGATCTGTCAAATTTCTTTAATAGATTTTCAACATTATCACTAAAGCATATGGTTCAAAGTTGATTGGGAAAATTTGACAGTTTCGGGTAGGTTGACCTGCTGGCGTCTGTACCATTTTTTTTTTTTTTTGGTTGGGAAATCATCAAATGACGTCTCCCGCTCTGGGTGGAGCGGGAGGGCGTGTCAGACTCTTACTGACTAAAACCCACCCGTGTTCCTTCTGTTGCCTGTGCAATGCCAGCTTTGAGGCGCGCGTGGAACACAACGCGCCGTCGACCCGAGCTTGGTCCTTACCGGACGGCGAGCTACCCATTGCTCACCTCAACACCAAACACCAAACCTACTGTAACCTCTCTCTATACCTTCTTGGCTTTGTAGGTAGACTGGTAGGGATTTTAATTCTAATATCATTACTTTGTACGTGGTGTAGGCAAGATACCTAGGTACATATTGGTGCCGATTCTCTTGTCACAAATGCCTCTAAACTAGACTACAAATCACCAAAATTAAGTTTACTCCTGTCAAACGATGATTTCCCATTCTCAAATAAACTAAAGTGGCCCAATTAACTACTTATATTTTAGTTTGACAGCACTAAGATGGTACCTACCTACTGAGATTTTTATTTAGTGAAAATGTTAATTTTGCTAATCTGAATTTAACGTTTTTCACGTAAAATCTTAATTGTCTAACTAAATCTGACTAACTAAGCTGTGGAATACTTTTTTAGTTGTCATGAACTAAAATTCACACGAACAAGTCGACTTCAGCATGTCGATTCCCGTAACCACTTCACCGTGAAAACATGTGAAGTGAGCGTGGAGTGAGCTGTCAGTGTCATCTCACCCTGTTGGAATGACAACTCACTTCACCTAAGTTTTCACGGTGAGATGGTTACAGAATAGCACTGCAGGTGCAAAAACAGTACTGTACCCAATGATATTATATGTAAAAAGAGGTAGATAGGTTATAAACGTTCCGCAAGCGGCACGTCAAAAGTTGGCTAATTAGCCACATTTTCTTCGTTTTGTCTCTTTTTCGCTCCCGATAATTACGACATGCCATCCTACTTCCACGTGTCATATAATAGTGTGACATAGTGCCGTTTTTGAAGATAGAATGTTAGGTAAGTAACCTATCTACGTCTTTTTACTTCTAATATCATTGACTGTACCTATATATTTTTCTTTTCTTTTGCTCATATCTCGAAAATGCTGTGTCCTATCGCAAAAATAATGAAATTTCGACTCCCAAAACCATTATACCCCTAATACACAACACGTAGGTATATTTTTTATATTTTCTATACAAAAAGTGAAAAATTCCACATCAAACACGTCGAGGTAGCCACGCCTGCGCGCCTCCGGCTCTAAAAAAATTCACGGGGTAGGGAAACAAGTATGTACCTACTTACCACGTGGAGCAATTGTCAAATTCGATTTTAGTTGTCAAAATAATTTTTAAATTTACTTTTTAATGCAGAATAGCTTTAAGATTCTCATAGTAAGGAATTTTAGTGATAGTTTAGTTCGGTGTACATGAGAATTGGTACCCATTGTCCGATAAAATACTTAGACTTCCAGTTGCAGTTAATGAATAAATATTATATCACTTAGTTATGCAATTATGCCTGCAACGTTGTTTGTTTACCTGTTCCAAATGATTTAGCGGCCTTAGCCACGTACAAGCACATAAGAAGGTTGTAGGTAGGTATAGCGTTTTCCATAAGACCTTTATATTTATAAGTAGATTTATGTAATAACAACAAAGATCTACGGGAATCATGCAAATTCAATTCATTGAATGCCCTACTTAGTTAGTATGCGAACCAGTACCTAAGGTATTCTCGCAGCGAATGCGTTGTGTGCGGAATGCTGTCCGCCTGCAATTCTCACAATGAACGCTGTCAATGCGTCAAGCAAGTACTATTGTAGTCACTAGTGTATGTATTAATGTACCCACAAATTTCATTCTCACCATTTGAACAGTAATGTATGATTGTAGTATGTAATTATAATTTATTGAAAAATGTAAATGAACGACTCGCCAGCACACAGATAAACCCTGATAGGTTTTCGTTGTTTGGCTAAAACCAGTGTATTAAAGGTTAAGTGTTTTAGAAATAAATAATAAAATAAATAAATAAATAGTTCACAACACTAGCCTATGAAACCACTTAGCGCCACCACTGAAGTCCGGCGGAAAATTATGGAACTTTTTTTTTTTAATGCAAAGACACTAGCGCCGCGTCTATCGGACTTGAGGTGTGGCGTGGACTCAAGGGTAGGTAGGGATGTGAATAAACGTTCATTTGACCATTACAATAATAATAACATCAAAAGAAGACTGACACATTTATAATTTATTCCACGAACTACCCGTACCTATCTAATACCAAAAAAACGCTGAAATGAAGAAGATTTACTACTTATTTCTATGTCCCCATTTTAAGATACTTAATCCATTTTTTTTAACGAAACGGCAGAATTATTTTGCTCTCCTTTTAATGTAATGAGTTCTTCTAGCTTACTCATTAGTCATTAGTCGGACGCTTTTAATTTCAACTTGCAACCTACATAAAAAACTTGCCAAAAAGGTTACCTACTTAGTCAAGAAAAGTCTTAATTAATCATGTTTTTGTGTAACTAATTGAAAAGCAACAAAACAGTGAATGGTTATTTTAAATAACGAAACTGGGGCGACCGCATACCATTACTGATTTTGATTAATCACCGGGGTTTATGTAGTTTATTAAATGTAGGTACAATACACAAATGCGCACAGTCTTGCCATTGGAGATTCGTGTTATCTATCCAGTAGGTAACTGGGTTGTGGAGGTCAGATAATTAGTAGCTCCATGTAAAATACTGGTAAGTATTCAGCTGCATCCGGTAAGTCTGGAAGCCGACCCCAACATAGTAAGGAACATTGACTGACGGTAAGGAAAAGGCTAGTCACATGATGACACATGTATTGCAACAGTAGAAATTATTCAAATAATGCCTTTTACTTTTGGATTGACTCCAATAATGTGGCGAGAGTAATGCGCCTCGGACAGGTCAATGACTTCCAGGAGATTTATTCAAAGTACCTATAAAGGTACCTACAGCGCAGATTACGTAAACAACTTCCAGCCCAGCGATAAGCTGCACTTTCGATCTATAAATAGTTTCTGCATAATATAATAGCTCCTACATTAAAAGTTTGTTATTGAAATAATAAATGATTTGCATAACTATTCACAAACATTTGATACGCTTTCGTGCCGAATCGAACTTCAATCCATGTTATCGAAGGAGTCCTCTAAACGCTGTCTGTGACGCTATTCACAAATCCGAAACCTGATTTTTACAGTTTAAACCAAATAGGCGACCGCTATTCTTCCGACAGCTATTTGCATTCGGGGACTAGCCAATTGGTACATTTTCGATTCTATTTTATTTCTACCGAAAATTTGTCATTTTCGATTCAGAAGCCTGTCGAATGTTTTTGAATAGCTATGCAGGACCGCTTTATTTATCTCACCGGTTACCTACTTACATACCCAGTTATGTATTTTTTTAACTGAACAAATTACTTTAATACATCACCATCTCCGAGCAATGAGCATGTGTACTCACTCATGCATGTAGGTATCTGGTATGTAGGTAGGTAGGTACTTTGAGGATTTGTTAATATTTCTCTCGAATCTCATTGTAATGTATTCGTTATCATGTTGTCAAATTGTCATATAGGCAAACACAAACGCAAATCATTTATTTCAAATAAACCAATTACAGGTACTTTTGAATTGTCAATGGGTCGGTCAGTCAGAAAGATGAAGCTAGTTGCCCATTCCGAAGCGTAGTTGGTTCCTATGGAGAAGAACGGGCAAGAAACTCGATGTACACTCTTTTAAAAATCAGAATATTGTTACAAAATATTGGTTACATCATTCATGTTGAAATTATATACATGTGAGAACAATGTAGAAAGACGTGCACGTTAAAAGAGTCCGTAATAAAAATATAAAAACAAAAATAATTCAAGAATTAAAATAAGCCATGCTAAGAGATGACCAGTCTCCATTGACGGCACCCGTTCACGAACATGACGCATGAATCAGCATCATTTAGCTCAACCATTTTGAAGGGAACTTTGGGTGAGCATGACATACTTTCAGCCGCCAGGGCACATTCAAGTCAATGAAAGACGGTAGTAAATGGTAGATTTAAAGTAGGTAAACAGTGCTCACATATTATCTGCAATGCAATTATATAATACTAAGAGATTGAATTTATACAATGTAAATATAGTTTTTCAATCTTCAGCAGCTCCAACAATATTTTCCGATGCTAATCAATTAGTTTATGCGCCCTTGTGGAGCTGAACCAGCGTTGAGCCAAGCATTTTTGTCAGCGATGTAATCCCCCAACTTATAATATGCTTGGCAGCATAGTTATATGCAAGATTAAAAATTTCGTTTCATTCAATTGGAGTATGTGGGGAGGTATTTTCAACCGACTTCAAAAAGGAGGAGGTTCTCAATTCGGTTGTATTTTTTTTTTGTATGTTTGTTACGCGATTACCCCGCCAATTATGAATTGATTTTGATGATTCTCTTTTTGTTTGGTAGGGCATACTTCAGAAGTGGTCCCATATAAATTTGGTCAAGATCTGATGAGGGGTTTTTGAGTTAGCTTCAATAATACGTATTTTTCCTACCTATTATAATATGTGGATGATATTCTAATAGTTCCTGTCACTGTACTTTACATAGCAGGTAGTGGTATTCAAATTTTTATAGGGGTTTTGTGTAGGTTAAGAGTATTCTATCTATCTATCTATCTACCACAACTAAAAATGGAAAAATAAAAACTTTTTCACAAAAAATAAAACCGACTTTAAAAAAAAACACTACAAAGTGAAAAATAACTTTGATTTCGGCAGTCGGTGGCAAACAAACCAAAATAAAAAACCAAAGACACCGACTTCCGAAATCAAAGTTATTTTTCACTTTGTAGTGTTTTTTTTTAAAGTCGGTTTTATTTTTTGTGAAAAAGTTTTTTATTGTAACATTTTAAACAGTAAACCCCATGAAAGATTATTCTACTTTAGCCAGTCTGAAACCCGGTTGAACTAATTGGTCCCTATTCTTTCTAGTCCTATACTTGTGTCTATCACCTCTTTTACTGAAAAGACTTAGATTTTTCTTGTTCTCATAGATATATTGACATGGTGCCGTCATAATGTTGTAAATAGTTCCCTTAGAGAATTGCGTCTGCGGAGGCCATATATTGCTCTGATGGCTCTTTTCTGCAGAATAAAAATCGATTCGATATCTGCAGCCCGTCCCCATAGTAAAATACCGTAAGACATGATACTATGAAAGTAACTGAAATAGACTAGCCTCGCGGTATTTACATCAGTAAATTGACGGATTTTTCTCACAGCATATGCTGCTGAACTTAGCCGTCTTGCAAGAGATGTTAAATGAGGACCCGATTGCAGCCTTGAGTCGAGCGTGATCCCCAAGAAAACAGTTTTATCGACGAATTCTAGTTTCTCCCTATTCAATACTATGTCACAAACACTACTTTTAACATTCGGTAAAGCAAATCGTATGCATTTAGTTTTTTTTCCCAGTTAATACTAAATTATTAGCAGTGAACCAATTTTGGACCTGCATTAGGGCGTTATTTACGTCGTCAAGATTTGATGCACGTCTATTTATCTTAAAAATTTGAGAAGTATCGTCAGCAAATATCACCATTTGTGGTTTGTTTTTTAATAAATGGGGTAGATCATTAATAATAATAAGGACAGCCCTCCGCAAACTAAGAGGGTGCATTCAACTCCTTATTTTGAATCATATTCCACTGAAAATTTTCTCAGGATTTTTTTTTTTTTTTAATCGGGTTTTCAGTTACTATTCCTTTATTTTAATGTACAATTAAATTCTCTGTACGCAGTACTCTATTAATGTAAATTAAACAGCTAAAATAAAAAAAAACAGCAATGGATGTGGAAATTCTCTAACAAACTACGCGTGACATCAGCTGTTCAACCACCGCGGGGAGACGGGGAGGGCATCCGAAAGCTCGCTGTGCTGCCGTTCGCTACGTACGTTTGGTCACGGTAACGATACATTGCGTGTAAGTTAATACAACAAATCAGGTTTATTGGATTCCCGTAACGTTCCTGAAATAATTTCATGTACCGGTCATCTTAGTATGATATACTGAATTCACCCCATCAGTCTGCGGAGGGCTGTCCCTTACACCCTGTATACTAAAAAGAGGAAAGCCCAATATTGAGCCTTGTGGAACTCCCATTTTTACTTTTAGACCGAGTGAATTGACACCGTTAATTTGAACTTGCTGTTGTCTATCATTTAAATAAGATTTTACCAAACTGAGCGCAAGCTTACCTAGTCCGTAATGCTCAAGTTTCAATAGTAAGGTTTCGTGATTTACGCAGTCAAATGCCTTGGAAAGGTTACAAAAGATTCCTATGGCATCTTGGGCCGCCACCCACGCTGTAAAATAAATGTGTTTTAATAAGGCGACACCGGCGTCAGTCGTACAACGTTCTTTGGTGAACCCATGTAATCGTGTAAGATTTGGTTGGTGTTAAAATGATTAAGCATTTGATTGAGCCATTACCTTTTCGAACACCTATTAATAGTTAGTTATAGGCATAGGTAGGTATTAGGTATATTTTATATAATTTAGAAGCAAATTCTAAGCAAGTTACCTAGTTATCGGACACATATTATTTTGCACTCCCTAAATTATCTCTGTATGGGTTCCATATTACCCATCAGCCTTCAAACCAAGAATGAACAGGGCATCTTCTGGGCTTGCTCATTTCATGATAGACCTCATACATAGCATTGCACCAGACGAGTTCGAGGTCAAGAGCTGGCCAATTACGAAATTATATAAAAATAAAAAATCTTCACTTTCATATTTTTTTCTAAACTGATATTATAAAAAGACAAGATTTGATTTTTTGTATGTTTGTTTGTTACGCTTTCACGCTAAAACGGCTGAACAGATTTGAATAAAATTTGGCACATAGGTAGACCATGACCTGGGTTAGGACACAGGATACTTTTTATTCCGATATTCCCACGAGATCGAGACTTATGTGGTGGAAACCGCAGGGCGCTGCTAATAAATAATAAAAATGAAATGCTCGTTGGTAAGCGCATCACTTGAGAACGGCTAGACCGATTTGGCTTTTTTTGTTTTAAAATGTTCGTAAAAGTCTTTTTGGCTTGAATTAGGTTTTTATGAAAAAAAAAAACAAAATCGGGAAAACCTAAACCTTCTTTTTTACTATGGGATGTTGAATTATTGAAAATTGGACAACGTCTATCGGGTCAGCTAGTTTATATAATTATGTCGCAGGCAAATTGTATGATTCGTCATTTTACAAACGGCGCCGTCCGTTTCCAAACGCTGGCGGTTTTGCAAAATGCCTAAGGCAAATTGGCAATTCGTTTAATTGTTATAATTTTTACATTCATTGTTATTGTAGGGTGACCATCATTAAACACAGGTTGGACAAATCATACTTTATTTGAGCAATCAGGTAAGTAAATTATTATGCTACTGTAAAATTGTGAGAACCGTTAGTTTATAATGTGTCGGTATTATTTCCGTTAGATTATAAAAATCGAAAAATTGTGAATTGGGTGAAATAGGTTAGAACTGTGACAAACCTCGCGCTACTTCCAAGTTGCTCGCAGTTAGGCAGGCTATTCAGTATTAGCGCAAGGTGCGTTACGTCGCAAGCACGTTTGATACCAGCTTTCTAATTACGCAACATATTTTCGTAAACGATAAAGACAAATCTGTTTCATTTTGACAGTTCAACAACATTCATTGCGTTACTTACGTTGCTCTGCAATTATTTTTTTCGAACTTACGGAGCAATGGATTAGCAATCTGTTTCAAAACGATTTCAGATTCGGATTGATTTTGCTTTACGTAATTAGGGTACAGTTCACAATTTGTCGGTATTATTTCCGTTACATTATAAACTCTAAAAAAGAATGCGTTAAATTGTAAATTGTTTGTTGCAGTTCACAATTTTGTACCAATAATATTCCGGAGGAGTTCTTCGAGCACCATATTCCATGGACACCTTATGGTCACGCCAACAATAATTCGGTCCTGAAAAGTATCAGAACCAACCTACGATACGAGCGGACGTGTAAATTACAGTGAATCGGCCGTGACAAAAGTCGAAGCGGAAAAGAGAGGAATAGAAGGGACATGCAGCACTCACCAGGGGCAGGCCAGCGGGATCCAATCTCCTTCGACCGTCGCACAGCAGAGTATCACTACGCGGGTCGCGCGACCAATATTTGAATATAGTTTTTGTTGTTATTACACTGGGTAATCAAACACAAGGGTGCGTTTGGCGGAGCGGGAATGTATTGAATATTGCAGAGAAAGATTCGATATGATCCTCGTCTCCTCGCGGATGATCAGACGAAAGGGCTCGTCATGCGGTGCGGGGGTGGTTTCGAGAGATCCGTTACACACGTGCGTCCATGTGCAATTTCTTCGTCGAACTGTCAGCTGTCAGTCCTCGTTCTCTCGTTCTCATATTCACGTTCTTGAATGATGCTAAAAGAGCTGCATGTGCGGGTTTGGAAAAGGAGCGGAAAATACAATCTGCCTCATCATATTATAATAGTGAATCTATCGATTCAGTGTTGGCGTTACCACCTTACGACGTTTTTCACGTGCCGGACAACTAAGAAATTTTGTAAACGGCGCGGGCGTTTGAATTGTCTATCAAATGTTGTGGCATATTAAATAATTATAAATAATATATAAAATTTGCCTTAAAAATACAGATGGGAACCTAGGTGATTCATTGTGAAATACTGTACATTGTATACTGTATCTGGTTCTATGTTAAAATCTGTACTCAAGTATTATAACCCTGCCTCTTAAACTAGGTAATCCTGTATCTTAAGAGACAGTTAGAACAGTAGACAGTATAAAGTATAAGTGTAGTTATATTTTAAAGTGACTAGGCCTTTTACATTTTGCCTTAGGCATTTTGCAAAACCAGCCAGCGTTTGTAAACGGACGGCGCCGTTTGTAAAATGACAAATCATACAATCTGCCTGCGACATATATAAAGAACAAGTTTAATTGTAAAGCTTAGATAATTATGGGAGTTCATATCAAAGAGCCTGCACTGAATTAAGGGCGTCTAAAGGTTAACGATAAACTATGTCGACCTTGCACGACTACGACATTTATTATTAATTCATATAAAATCGATGGACTAGTCAGCATAACGACATAAACAGCTCAGGGAAATTTTCTATAAACTTAGCGTATTTTTAGATTTGAAAGTGAAGTGGGCGACGGGCGTGCATGTCACCTAGCAGCTAGCTCTTGTTTGTCTGGTTCAACCGGAATTTGTACATACTAGATAGTTGATACCGCTATTAATAAGTTATGTTTTCATCCTTAACTTACCCGTCTAACAGTTTAGATGGAAATAAAATATTTTGGGTCGCAGACTTGGAAAAGGCGTTTGACTGGTCCCGAGTAAAACATGGCGGAGCTTTAGAAAAAATGTGCATGGGACAACATCAATTAATTACGTCATAATGCAAAAATGCGAGATCCAAATACATACAGAATTAGGTAGGTACCTACTAGCTGCGCCAATAGCAGTTCCAAAAGGAGATCCTCATGGGACTGTTTTAGGACCTTCTTGAATCTAGAAGGTCTGTAACTAGAATCTTGATTTTAGTTAGTATTAAATGCACTGATGGAAGGCAAAAAACAGAGCCTCCAGAGCATGTAACAGAAAATATATCCACCCAGTTTTTTTTTAAGGACACCTAACAATAGAATGCAGTCGCACAGGAGACAGATTTGTTACTCGACTTATGATCATTCCCGACGAATGTCGAAATAAGATAATCCCGTTAAAGACGCAGAAAAAAGAATGTTTGCAGTATTTGCAGTCGCACCCGATTAAGTTTACAGTGCGTAGTTGGGCCTTGGAGAACATAATGTTGAGAAGGAGTCTGTGATACGAGTAGCTCAGGTGGATAATTAAAAAACGAGTGATTCGAGGACCAGGAGGAGTAAGATGCGCTGGCATAAAATACCAGCGCTATTTACCACATTTTATGCGTTCCTACATACTCATATATACCTTATTGTACATTGCATTGAGAACCTCTATAATGTCGATGTCCATATAAAATACCTACGTAGGTACTACCAGGATGTTATGAGTCAATTTGATCGTCATATGAAACATGTTATTGCCGCTCTCCGCAGTCATTTAAATGTATTTAATTCACCATTAATATAATCAACCGTAATTAGCGGAGAGCTGGAGACCATTAAGTAAATGTAATAAAGACTTCTGCCTTTTGCATTGGGTGTAAAGCATGAACTAGATACATTTTATGTTGTTATTCGACCGATTAATCTGTTGTTTGGTAGATAACGATTTGTTAGATAAATAACTCGTGATAGTTAAGTTAAACACAGTGAGTGACAGAGTTAATTAATCTAATGACCGGTTCCGAGAATCGGCCTAATGATTCAATCTAAAACAATACTCAACCTAAGTAAAGTCCACACGACTGTGCTCACTAGTATGCCATCCACATTATTGATTGAAAAATATTCAAAGGTTCGTGTTAAGTCGTCGTCTGATTAACTGTATGTTCATATGTTGACCGATTAATATCAAGTTCTATCTAATCAGATGACATGCACCTAATGGATCGCTAATGTTTTGTTTATTCTTCCATCACTGTTTATACTGGTGTGTCATAATCATAATTAACAATGGCTGGATAAATAGACGGTGCGTTGCGGTTGCGTGTGGCCTTTTGCTTGAGACTCCTTTGTTGCGATATTCCGCATTGATACGTCAGTCATTGTAGCTGTAGCGTCAATAACGGGTACAATATATCGCGGTGCCCGTGAGCTTCTGGATATGTAAACAATGCCTTTGTTTGTCGACCACTGGAGACGGATTATGACGTAGAATCTGATCCGCACATCCAAGTGCTGGCCAACTAATCATCTATTGTTTCTTGAATGAAACTGGAAAAGTGTTACCGTTGAGTTTTATTTGTTTTCTGTCGTTCAGAATTTTAATTCGTTACTCATTCACCTAATCTAACATACGATTATAATCAATGTTATGATGGACAATATATTACCGAACTTCCATCTACAGATCTTTCAAATATTTATCGAACAAGTGCAGCTTGCCAAGTCTATGCGGCATTGATGTGTGTTATATTTGTTTTAACATTTGGTCGTCACTCAAGCGTGTCAGTTAGTTACTATTGACCTTAAATGAATGTGTTACTAACGCTTGCGTGTTTCAAATAAATGCCTTGATCTTAAAACACTGTATAATTTATAGGAAACCTTATAACGGTTTTTTCTGGACTATGATTGTACTTGTCTATTTAAATGATTTGTATCATACTGTAGCAGGTTTTCCAATATTTACGGAATTACCTAGTGTAATGAAAGTAGGTCAATGCATCGTATCTAAAAATATTTTTGTTTAAAGTTTATTTGACCTGAATCTGTTTATCATCATAAAAGTTATTCAAAGGCCGGCTGAATGATTGAGAGCATTTTGGTGTGTAAAGTAGATTAAGAATTGAGTTTTAAACATTTTGACATATGCAACTTGTTCTTTGTGATATTATTATGATGATACCTGTTACAGATTTAGGTAATAAATTATACATTACGCACAAAAGCTCCCAGTAAGTAGACTTCAGAAAGAAATGATTTGTTAGCTTAGAAATTAGCAAACATTGCCAATGGGTGATAAAACAGGATAGAATTCTCCCCTATCGGAGCCCATCGCATCGTTATAGATAGCTGAACACGTCGTGTCCAGTAAACTGCGGCAGGGTAAGGTTACGGTTAGGAAGGCTCATAAGACAGAGGCAGATATTAATTTCAAAATATTTGAACAATAGAATGGATTTGTAGGGTTCATGTTGTGGAAACGTTTAGTGATTCTACATAATCATCATCAACTGTATAAAATTATGGAATTATTCAATTAGGTACCTACTTAAAAAAATAACAAGCGAAATCGATGTACCTATTTACGATAATTACGCTCTAAAATCACTATAATGTAATTAACGTTGTTTACAAATACTTAGGCTTGTTTGAGTTTAGTCTATGATTATGCAAATGGAGCAGATAATGTTTTCCTGAATGCATAACCCTCATCACGTAACCGTGCGTCCCGCGTCCGTGCTCCATGTGTGTTATTTACCAATTGCTGCTTGTTATGAACCAACTGAAGAGGTTACCAAGAAGTGACTATGTGAATGTTCGATATGATAATGATAGTCCTCTGGCGAGGGCGGTGGGTGCCGTGAATGAGTGACTACGTGACCAGCCGTGACTTGTGTTTCAGACTGATGTTATAACAGCTCGCAACATCGGTGTCTGACTCATTTGCAAATTGTATGCTGTTTGTTTATGAAATTCTTCACTATCGAATATTCTACCGATTTCGAATTGTGCTCGACAGATACCTAGATACTAGTAGCAATTTATAAGTTGAATGAATATTTATCGGTAGTGTACCTGTGTCGACGCAGCAGACCTCGTCGTGCTGGGGAGCCACTCGGGCCTGCGCCATCATTGTCCAGCTTCTCGGGAGAGCGGAACAGCTTGCGGAAGGCGGCTGCCACCTTCTCCTTTGACCGGGACGTCATGTTGCACTAATTGAACTACACTTCGAATAGATGCACTCAACTCTCCAAAACGATAATTTTACTTTCACACGATGTTTATTTTATGTCTGCACGTCTGTCGTGACGTCCACGCGGCATGTCACGAAAACGTCAAAATATTTTATTCGTATGTGGAGTCCGTGGAGATGTTATATGCAGGCAGTAATCGTTCAAGTGTTCGGCATAATATGTAACATCACTCGAGGCGTCTCGCACGGCGAGGGTCCGTGATGTGCGGCGTCTGCTGCAACGCACGTGCGACTACGAAGCGAGAGCGTCGATGAAATCGAAACTTGGCACGCTGGAGGAGGTCGGTTATCGCACCTCGGCGGATGCGTGGCGGAGCGCGTGCATGTGTGTCACAGTGCGTCGCCGCGTGAGTCGCATGTCCGTATGCCCGCACGACCGTCGGCCGACGCTGCACTCCCACAATGACCGTATCGCCGTACCTCGGTCAGCTGCGCCGGCGCAACACGATGTTTCGTAGTGCCCAAAGTTCGCTGATCCAGTTGCCACACCTTTAATTCCTCAAAAGTTCGTCATCGCTTTGTCTCGTCACTCACTGTAAAAGAAGGAAACAAGTTGAGAATTGAATGACTCGTCAATAAAATATTTGTGTCAGACAAATTTTTAATAATCATTATTTCTTAGATTTCTCTGTTTAGTTACTTAAATAAAAATAAAAATAAAAGTAGTTTTCGCGGATAACACGCATTAAGATATCTCATTTCACTAATTTGCGAAACTAATAAGATAAGACAGTACTCGTGATGATTTCAATTAGAAAACGGAAACTTGATAATTGATCATTTTCTTCACTGAGAATTGAAAAATTGGCGCATAGTTAAATATTCTAATAACTACTAACATTTCTATCAACTACATAACATCACGCTTTGTTTCCCTGAAGGGTTGGGCAGGGGCGTACCAATACCCATATTTCGCCAGTTATGTTTAAGTCCCATGTAATAGTAAGCGAGCCTATTGCCATCAACCGGGCACAAATCCAGACTCGGGCTAGGGCTGCTACTGAGAAATTCCAGGTAGTAAAACCCAATAACACTGCCCGACCTGGAAATCAAACCCAGGACCTCATGCTCAGCAGTAGCACTTGCGCCCACTAGACCAACGAGGCAATCACTCTATGAACTAAGTAACTAGATACTGCAAAATGTTTTCAGTGAGACATTTTATATGCATCCAACTATGGCCCTGCGTGATTTATAGCTCCTAGCTAATCTAAAATCACTGATCTCCACTGAACTCCCAGCAGCTGCTATTTCTTTAAAAGTTAATCTTATTTAAATTAGGATAAATAATTGCCTATTCGTCTGC
Source organism: Xanthia togata (assembly GCA_963853775.1). Lineage (NCBI taxonomy): Eukaryota > Metazoa > Arthropoda > Insecta > Lepidoptera > Noctuidae > Xanthia > Xanthia togata. The sequence goes on along the minus strand of OY970798.1, from coordinate 18,450,623 downwards.
AGAATTAGAGAGAGAATTAAGAATTTTCGTTTTTTTCCACCGACCTCCGTTATTTAAGTTATTTTTCACTTTGTACTTAGTGTCTTTTTATTTTTTATGAAGTTGGTTGTTTTTTTTTTTTTTAAGTTAATATTTTCACTTTTTAGTTGTGGTACCCCACACAAATTCGAATACCAATAAAATAATATACCTGCTATGTAAATAACAGTGACAGGAACTTATTCTAACATCATCCCATGGAACTAGTATGTACAATGCATCATCCACGTAAGCTAAGTGGGAAACATAGGTATGTATTATTGAAGCTAATTTAAAAAAAGCCTGTTTAAAAAAAAAAAAAAATAGGTAATAAGATTTTAAGGGTCCACCTCTGAAGTATGACCCACCAAACAAAAAAAGAATCATCAAAATCAATTTATCGGCGGATTTATGGCGGAGCATCTAATCGCGTAAAAAACATATTAAAAAAATAAAAAGACATACTGTCGAATTGAGAACCTCCTCCTTTTTGAAGTCTGTTAAAAATAGAATGCATAACAATGAATTGTATTCGCTTGGAGGTTGGAGCTTTCAATAAATCTGAAAGGCCATTTATCTATATCGACCTGAAATGTATCATAAATTATCATTTGCGTATTCTATAATGAATTGTAGGTCGAATACGCTTATCATATCAAACAAATCGTGGCAAAATATGACTAAATTAGACTAGAAATATGGATGGTGGGTGGTAAACTCACCCTCTGCACAACTATGTGGGTCGGTCCAGTCTAACCGGATGCAGCTGAATACCAGCATTTTACTTGGAACTAATTGCCTATCTAACCACCACAACCCAGCTTCTGGGTAACACGATACCCCTTGGTAAGACTGGTAGTCAGACTTTTGGGCTTCTTTATATCCGTAACGACTCTCAAAAATCTACCAACGACAGCCGGGAGTCCAGGACCAAGGTTTAACGTGCTTTCCGAGGCACGGAGAGGTCTCGATGTGTAATTGATGGTCAGCAGTCACCCATCCACGCTCCGACCGCGGCAAGTAGTGTCCGACCGAAAGTTCGGTTTCGGTCCAGTTTCGGCAAAAAAACGAGTTTCGGTTTAGTATCGGTTTCGGCGGGAAACCTGCCGAAACTACGACCGAAACCGAAACTGCATTCGGGAGTTCTCGCTCTGTGATCGGTAGAAGAAGAACGGTTACAACGGGAAGCAATAACGATTACAGATACCTAATTTAAATTATTAGTATCTAGACGTCGCGTCGCCTTTTGCATTTTTATGATTACGATTAGTTTATAATATAGTATAGTAGTTTAGCTTTTGCTTTTATTTAAATTTTCTATGATGCTTCAGTGAAGTGTCATAGAAAATGACGAATAAGTTTAGAAGTTAATTTGTTCATAAAAGATAAAAATGATTTATTTTTAAATATTAAGTATTATATACCTTTATAAAAAAACCTTTACCTATTGTGATATTAGGTAACAACTAAAATAGATAATTTTATGTTTAATATTTAAAAAAAACATGAATAAGATTAAAAAGTAGAATCTAACTACTCAAATAAACACCTCACCTATTTTAAGTATTTTTAAGGCGCAATTAATATTTTTTTTCTTAAATGAGGGTTTGTTATGTTGAATATCATACCAATAAGTGAAAATGTCGAAGACTGCGTAGCTATGTGATTTAAAGATAAAAAAATAACGACTGACTGATTATAATAACCTTTTCTTAATTTTTTCCTCAAAACATGATCCTTGTAAGGAAGTTTCGGTTTCGGACGAAATTGAGACTGTTGCCGAAATTCGGTTTCGGTTTCAGCCATAAAAACCAATTTCTGTTGGACAATAGCGACAAGTGTAGCTTAACCTAACCATCGATCGACACGTGCGGCTGTTATTATTTAGCCACGAGCATAAAATAATGAACGGTAATAAACTAACATATTAATTTGAATTGTACATAGATACACGTAGGTTCCTTTATGTGTATGATTGTATAATTATATAGAATAAATAATTGTGTACTGTAGCATTTTATATTAGTTATCTGGTATATTATATTTCTAGACTGTGGTGTCCTCGCGTTGACCTTGGCCCCGGGTGAGGATGAGGCATGTCCAATAACCATAGCCTTCCAAGCCTACTCGTTATTGGCAAGTTGCCCGATACGATTATGTCCCTCAGGACTAAAAGGCTCATTGTGGAAGCGGCTAATAAATTCACCCGATCAATACGCGCTCAAAATACCTACATGACTTTTTAGAACATCGCCGATTCATAGACAGAACATGACTAAGGCCCCCTTATTTTTGTAACTAAGCTAATATCCACATTTTTTTAATAAAAGATTTATTCCTTTAAAGAATCTTGTTTTTATTTAATGGAAATGTGAGCTTTTTCGGAGTATAACATACCTTTTAATTTAAAATTAACATTACCCTCTACATTATCTCTTTTTACCCTCTGTCCTATCGCAGATATGCTGGATGAGATTTCTTTAGAAATAAGCATCACCTTTGTACGTATTTTTCTGTTTTTTTCGTCTTACTTATCTGTTCATATTGGTTAAATAAAATTTAATATTAATTTCTATTTCACTATTAGATATGGCACAGGCACAGACATAAAACTGTGTTAGTTAATGGAAACCACTCTACTTTGTCAATTAGATTATGTTTCTAGTCTTTGAACTCGGACCATAATTTGATGTTATCATCATTTTGTCATTTGTACCACCCACTTTACTAGAGAGCTATTATAGGAGTTCCTAGAATAAAATAAGAAAATATGTAGATTACTAGAGTGCGTAAGTACTCTGCGTAGGTGTCCTATAGGATATAAGTAGACTCGTAACAGTTGTAACTGAAGTATTATCTAATCAACCGTCCCAACATTGTTTTGTTACTATCCAATTGGGTTTGTCCGGACTTACCCGGGTTTATGGCCCACCGTCCGGACTTTTCCCGGCTGTGTCTTTTGTCCAGATTTTTTGGACTAAGGCGTATTTTTTTTAAGAAAATAAAAAAGTTTAATGATTATGTACTGAAAAGTAAAGATTAAAAAGTTAAAAGTACGAACTTTTTTGCAAATGTCCGGCTTTTTGTCAGGACTTTTCAAATTTCGAAATGATAGATAACCCTAGGTATCTACGTCATAAACATTATTTTTATACTCATAGATTATATTACACGTTTTTAATAATACATCTAGATACATAATACTTGTTTTTTTACTTTGTCTAGAATATCAAGACATGCTGCGTAGGCTAGCTAGTCTGCGAGTCTGCGTGCCAGCCGTACAAGTAGGTACCTATGTAGTTCCATTTATTAAAATATAATCACTAATCCTGGCAGAACGGGTCTACTAATCCTTGTTATGTTATTAACATTGTCCTTGGAGCCTTTGTCGGCCATTTTTGATAGGATCAGAAACTGGATATGGTATTTGAGTCGAGGATTTAGCTTTTTAACGCTGTTTTAATTCCTTACCAAAAAAGTAAAGTAGTATGCACATAGGCATGAAAGTTTAGATAGACGCTTCCATGGCAAACTTCATGGTCCATAAATGATTCCTGAATCATTCGTTTTCTAAAAGAAAAAGCTCTTAAAGCTTTAAAGGGTACCTAAGTATAATTTTTAATCGCAAAAGTTACTTCTATTGAAATAACATCTTACGTGGATAGGTATTACTTACCTACATTTATGTTCCCAAACAGGTATTTTCGTTTAATTAACTCCAAATAATTTTTTGATGGCAACAGTAATGACGTATCTAATTATAAAACATGCAATGAATGCGGTAGTGACTAGCGACCACAGATAATAAACTTAAACTAGCGACTCACAAAACTTGTTACCAAAGCAGTTTTCAACATGGCGGGCGCTCTAAACCAATTTTAATAATGTTATGTAACATGTAGAAGGCATGGCTATTGGCCAGTAATATATATACACGGTGTTAAAGTAATTGCGTGCCATAGCTTAAGGGTAGGTTCAGTATCGATAAAGGAAGCCAGAAAAAAAGAAGGATCAATCTATATTAGCACCTACTAACTTAAAATAGCAATCGTTTAGAATCAAAATTATTTTATTTGTTTAAATGCTTTAATTACTTACCTACTATCGGACGCGAATCGAACTAACGCTAAGACGGTATGTAAATTACAATTCGAATTATATCATCATCATCATCATCATTTCAACCATAGGACGTCCACTGCTGAACATAGGCCTCCCCCAATGATTTCCAAATCGGCCGGTAGAAGCGACCTGCATCCAGCGGCTTCCTGCGACCTTTATTAGGTCGTCGGTCCACCTTGTGGGTGGACGTCCTACGCTGCGCTTGCCGGTATGTGGCCTCCATTCCAGAACCTTTCTGCCTCGATCTCGCAAAGAAACACCGAGCATAGCCCTTTCCATAGCGCGCTAAGTGACCTTGAGCTTTCTTATGAGGCCCATGGTGAGAGGCCACGTTTCAGTTCCGTATGTTATCACTGGTTAACACACACTGGTTGTAGGTAGACTTTCGTCTTTAGACACTGAGGTATGTTGGACGAGAAGATGTTGTGTAGTTTCCCGAACGCTGCCCAGCCGAGTCGGATTCGACGATTGACTTCCATCTCGAAACTGGACCTACCCAACTGGATCACTTGTCCCAGGTAGACATAAATTTGTCAACAGTTTCGAGAGTAGAGCACCCAACCGATATTGGGTAGGGCGCAACATGGACGTTCGACATGACTTTCGTTTTGTCCATGTTCATCCGGAGCCCTACTTGTTGGGAGACTCTATTGAGGCCTTCGAGCATTGTGCCAAGGTGTTCCAGCGATTCTGCCATGACCACAATATCGTCGGTAAACCGAAGGTGAGTGATGTACTCGCCGTTAATGTTGATGCCAGATCCTTCCCATTCCAGGAGCTTGAAAGAGTCTTCCAATGCAGCGGTGAACAGTTTCGGAGAGATAACATCTCCCTGTCTTACGCCTCGCTGCAGAGGAATCGCTCGCGTGCTCTGCTCCTGTACTCGGACCGACATAGTGGCGTTTTTGTACAAACACTTCAGCACCTCGATGTACCGATGGTCAATATGGCATCGCTGGAGACACTAGCACTACCCAGGTCTCGATCGAATCAAAGGCCTTCTCATAGTCCACGAATGCCAAGCATAGTGGCAAGTTATACTCCTCGGTCTTCTGTATCATTTGCCGCAGCGTATGGATGTGGTCTATGGTAGGTACTAAAGCCTTTTCGGAAAGCGGCTTGTTCGGGAGGCTGGAAGTCATCGAACCTACGCGCGAGACGATTCGTGATAACCCTCGAGAACAGCTTGTAGACATGGCTCAGAAGCGAGATGGTTCTGTAATTCTTTAAGGAGGTATTATCCCCTTTTTTAAAGAAGAGTACCACCGCGCTTCTAACGTCGCGTTCGGATAAATATGTAAGTACATAATTATAAGTTGTATTAAGATTACATTACATAAAAAAATAAATGCATTTTCATTTGTAACAGAACTTATGGCCAGACTATCATAGAACTCATACGCCATGCCGCCATACATATTGGAAATGAACCCTCCGGGAGGGTTGTCGGCATTACGTTTGCGCTAAAGTTAACCACCGCGGACGGTCAACGGCATTTAGGTTTAAAACACTGTAAAATTAAGTAAAATAGTGTTTTCAGGGGGTCTTGTCACTATACCTAGGTTCCTTCCTACCTTTTTGATTTTTTTTTAAAAATGCTTGGATTTTAAAACCAACGCATATTAATAAATCTTGATAAAATATTTAAGTATCACATTTTATTTTCACGGTTAATAATGCTGTATACGCTAAGAAAAACCTACCTACATTTAAAATGAACCCTCTGCGATGACTCCCGGCATCCCATATGCTACAAGGTGAACCCTCAAGCAGGGCTCCTGGCACTGAACGTGGATGAACATGTCCAAGACCAAGATAATGACCAACATATAGTCAGCAGTTGGTAGAACGAGGCTGCCAAGGAATGTCAACAAAGAAAATCTTACTTATAAATAGAATCCAAGGATAGTAAAAATATTTTTGGTCTGGAAGAGACCTTCCAATAGACAGTGTCTATATTGGTACAAGGCAAGTAGGTAGGTACATCCTGCCCCCTCTAATGAATCTCAATAAAATCGTTTGATTAGGCGCGTTCTCAAGCGGGCGACCCCTTCTACAATTCTGTAACTTCGCTCCCCTCGTGTTCTGACTACTGAAGCCCTATTTCGTAATTCGAATGTTTTACAAATAGTAAATATGTACCTGCGACGGTTCAGAAATGGTTCGATAAAAAAAAACGATTCGACAAAACGGAGCTTAGCAATAGCAACGATTAAAAGAAATTAGAGCGAAAAAGAAAATTAAAGCCTGTGAAGGGAAGTTACATGGTTTCTTTAATGTTCAGTAGCGGCAGTCACTGCATACTATGGATATGTCGATTCTACATTAGTACGCTATGGAGTCATGTTTTGGAGGAACTCCTGTAATAAGGACATGGTGTTCTAATCTCAAAAAAGATGCATTAGAGCTATTACTGGTGTATAAATAACTGATAGCTACAAACCTAATTTATTAATGTTACAAATAATGACTTTACCTTGCTTGTATGTATTTTAGACTGCTTTATTTGTTAAAAAGAAAATGCATCTATTCAGAAAAGCATCTGAACATCGCTATGAAATGATTAGACAAGTATATAGACATGAATTATGCGTACGACCATCAAAGACCGCCTTGATGCACAAAAGCGTACTTTGCATGGCCCCAAAAATATTTAATAAATTGCCAAATGGAATTAAGGAATTAAATATGATTAAATTTAGATATCTATTACAGATTTTTTTTTATTATAGATACTATTGACGAATTCCTTAACGATAAATTGTAAGCTATTGATATTTATTTAATTTTGACATTGTATTCTTTGCTTTCTTTAATTCCATTAATTATTTATAAGTATTAATATTGTTAAAGTTTAGTTAGTTTTTTTTTCTGTCTTATGTTATGTTGTGTTTTGCGTTGTAATTACCTATTTTATTTTAATATGTTGACTATTATTTTGAATATAAATAACTTATTATGTGAAAGAGGTAGCCACCTTTAAGGTAGAATTTTGGGGAACGAATTATTTATCATTTAGATTTCATGTAAAATGTACCAATAATCACACCAATAAATGAATTTGAATTAATAATTATAGCGCTGATATTGCACCCGAGGAGAAAGTAGTGCAAAAGGAAATCTAAAAGTTTAAACACCTTACTGCTCATAAAATGTAGTGTTGGTAACTGGACGAAAGCTCGGAAACAGTTTATGAATTGGGAAGTAGTTGATGTTGAACTTCAGCAACACTTAGTCAAGAAACTTGCCTTGCCTTGAAAGAGCTCGTAAACAATGTTGAAATACTAAAGGGAGAGTTAATGCTTGTGTAGACGTTTTACTCGGATTCCTTATGTGCCGAAACATTCCTAGAGCTTTCTCGTGAAACTGTGATGCGCCCGCCGTCGTAGTAGGTAAACCCATTCCACGTAAAATGTAATTTAATATTAATCAAAAGTTGTTTGTGGAAACAAGCATTATAAATTGCACTGAAATGCCAAGCTTGTTCTTGCTTGTGTGTAGAGAAAATGATATGCAGTCGTCCAATGAACTGGGATCTGAAGCCAGCGGGTCGCCTTGACTTGCCAATTGTCATTAAGTATCTTACACAGTTTATAGGTTGGCGTAAGCAATAAAAAACAATACTTTATACATATTAATAAGCAGATTATCTACGGATTTAAAAATATTCTGTACCTATATTTTAACAAGATTTATTAGTATATAATATGCGTTGGTTTTAAAATCCAAGCATTTTAATTGCTTTTTAATATTTTGTTCCCGTTTGCAAATATTCAATAAACATGTATAAGGTTGGAAACTACGTATAGCTACAAGACCCTGAAAACACTATTTTACTTCGTTTTACAGTGTTTTATAACACGGTTTTAATCCTAATGTCGTTGACTGTCTAAGCGCAAACGTAATGCCGGTAACCCTCCCGGAGGGTTCACTTCCAATATGTATGACGGCATGGCATATGAGTTTTATGAAAATTGGTGGAGTGAAAATCGTTAACAATAATCCATTCAATAAATCGCGAATCATAGTTACTTGCATCACAAAACCTTAACCGTATTAGCTGAAGTCGTAGACAGGTAACTCGCTTCAAATCGAATTCTGAATGCCAGAGGTCTTTCAATAATTGGAAACATCACCAGCAATTAATGCGAATTCATTAATGGAACTCCGATAACAGAACTGTGTTCAAGAGATGAGGGTAGTTAGGGGTGGCAGGGTGCAAGTGAGGGGAGAGTGGGAGACAGCCGGCGACCTCCACCTACACAAATGACGTCAGAGCAGACCCCTAACGCGCACGTATAGCACTCAGATGAGTTAAGACGGCTATGCTTTGCTTTTGAAGATAACAAGCTGTATAAAACAACACTTTAGTGCTAATACAATTACTATGCATGATACGATACAAAGTTATAGGCTCCATAGGAAATACTGTAATGAAATGAAAAAAAGCTTGTTGTACTTACGAGTATTGCGTAAGTTATGAGCCATATTTAAATACTGGTTATAAATGCGAACGACAAGAACTATATCATCTTATTACCTACTTAACATGGACATAATGCGTTAGAATACTCTCGCAGTTATTTCCTGGTTGATGAGAATACCTAATATGTATTATTATGCACACACCTACCAGTTCCAGATGCTAATTGAACTGCTAAACTAACAGCTTGCAACAAAGTAGGAACAGTAATTATAGCAAATGTTTTGTTCTCTACGACAATTTAGTAAGCGACACGCAAGTTCTACCTACTGCAACGTAGGTATCGGTGCATTGCATCTTGTCGCGACTTCGGTAGAACAATTTTCATGACGTTTTCATAGAATAATAATCCTTCTTCTTTGACTTTGACGTAGTCGGGTAAAAAAAGAGCCTTTATCAACATAACACAAGAGAAGCCATCTTTTGAACCTCTTTTTTTTACATTGTCGGCGACATAAACAGCGTTGTCGAAGACAACACCAACAGAATGTTGATTACATTGGTAACTCTCTTCTTGGTTCTTATTATATAATTGCCTAGTTCGCCTTCACATCAACAAGTGACTCTATGAATACCTAGTCTTGCCATAAATATTGTCACGAAGATTTTTTTATTGCAAATAATATTTATTACTTTTACAGTGTGTTAGTTTAATACATAAATATAAAACAATTTAAAATATAAAAAGCTTATTCGAAGTGGTCTCCATTGGCTGCAATACAGTCCTTTAAACGTTGAGGCCAGTTATCAATAGAAGCAAGCACTCTTTCCATGGGCAAATTCTTCACTGGCAATCGTATGGATTGTTTTAGGGACTCCAAATTATCATGGCGTTTAGAGCAAGCCGTACTCTCTAAAACAGACCATAAATCATAATCCAGCGGATTAAGATCGGGACTATACGACGGCCAGTCTTCAGCGCTGATGAAGTCCGAAACGTTAACTTTCAACCAAGACTGCGTGGACCGAGCTTTATGACCCGGCGCCGAGTCTTGTTGGAAGGACCATACTTGGTTATTGAATATGGTGTTGTTAAGGAGCTTAACTACCTTCTCAAGAATGATATCTTGATACACTTGTGCCGATGTTTTGATACCGTTTTCACAAAAATATGGCTGTCACTCCTTCATAGCTAACACCCCACCAAACCATCACTGAAGTCGGATGATGCCCACGTTGCATTCTGTTGACTAATTGGGAAGCTTCCTTAGAGCTTTGAGCATAAATACAGTCATTTTGTTTGTTAAAATGTTGCTCAATTGTAAAGATTTTCTCATCCGTAAACAAAAAAATTCTGTGACCTCCCTTTGCGTACCGCTTCAGTAGTTGTTTCGATTTTACCACAATATTATTTTTTTAATTATCAGTTAAAAAATGACCAGTGCGTCTCTTATAGGCTGCAAGTCCTAAGTCATCTTTTAAAATACGCGACATGGTTCTGGGTGCTATCTTCATCTTCCGAGATAAAATCTTTTGCTTTCGGACAGGATTCTTCGAATTCTTTCCCTTTATGCTTTGACCACCTTTTTCGCACGAACACTACGTGGACGGCCAGGTCTTTTTCTGTCACAAACAGAGGAGGTATTATTGACCTATTAATAGCCCGGTACACAAACATTTGACTAATACCAATCGTATGGAGTATTAAAAATAAAAGTTTTAAGTTCCAATAAGGAAAAAAAAACGTACCTACTTTTAAAGCTAAATTACTGTAAAGTCAGTAACTGTTTCTGGTTTCTGCTCTCAATTTTCAATGCTACCTAGTGTGCAACAGCTTCACATACTCAGATCCCATTATGTAGGTACTTCTAATAAACACCCTATGCAACATCATGTTCGCAAATGTAGACGATTTTATGTTCCGTTTGTGACCGCCGAGAGCTTTTACGACTTGCATACCGAGCAGGAAGAGGAACGCGAGACTTGAGGGAAATGTACACCACCCGAGGAAGCTCCGGGCCCCGGGCCTTGCAAAGCTCTTTGTTGCCTTGTTTATAAGATAGCACCACTGAGACGAGTATATATCAACGTCGCGGCGAGAATTTGGAAAGTAGGTAGCTACTGAACCTCTGTCCGGAATTTTTTTAATATCTTCCACGGAAGTTTCGTACAGTTCAACTCATAAGTCATACAGTCAACACATCTTTGTTGTGTTGATTACATTGTACAATGAAAATTTTATAATAAATAGGTGCAACTGAAGATGCCATAAGAAATGATTTTGTTAGAGTATTAATATTTTTCCATTTTTAAAAGCTATGTTCGTAAGCGTACATAATTACATAACCAGTCAAATTAAAGGCATGGCTGTGGAAAACATTAATTAAATTGTGACACCGCACCGTACAATCGTGTTACTTAAATATAATAGTTACTCTTGTGTATTCCAATAGGGGGCCACACGCGTGTCAAACACATAATACAGGAAAATATTTTTCTGGAACGTTCATAAAAGATACGATATCTAATAGATAGATATAAAATATGCGTTCATCGGAAAATCCTGTCGAGACGTGGTCACAAATGGCGGTAGGGGAGGGTCACCCTGTTCGATAGTATGAGCTGCCGGAGACGCGCCACGTTGCAAGGCCTCGGCAACCGTGCTGCCCACCATACACTAAAGTGCAGTAACAGCAAAATCACGATTTCGAGTAAAACGCATTTAAAGTTAAGAATTGATTTAAAAAAATCAACAGAATGTATAAGCAAAAAAATTTGAATGCAGAAAGGTTGTAAAGGCATAGGTTCACACGTTAAAGCAATAAAAAAAAATATATCTTAATAACTGAATTTATTATGGCCATTTATTCTTTTTGGTGCCTATTACTGCATAGCCTTTTTTGTAAAAAATACCATTTTAAACTTAGTAAAATGCAGCAAAAAGCCCTATTACTGCGTTTGGATCAGTTATTTTGTCAAGAAACCCAACTAACATGCAGTAAGGTCAAAAAAATACTGCATTTTAGTTAGTTTTTTAAGAAAAAAGTGTTCAATTTACTAGTGCAGTAAGAAAAATAGCTAGTTCACATTTTAAAGACCGTTTATTTCTTATTATTTAATCACATGCCCACCAGAGACTAAAGAGCAGTAACAGCCCTTTTGTGATTTTTCGTTTTATTAGTGATTCTATTCTAATTCAACTCACTTATGTAAAATTTACATATCAAAAATAATAAATAGTATTTAAAACATTAACTGCACTTTAGCTAGGAATAATCATATCTGTGTCATTATGCTATCCAAACTAATCTGCAGTAATGCTGTATTTTACTGCGTGTTAGTCAGTTTATAATGATAAAAGAATGTTAAGTATTCACAACTAAAATGCGACAAGCTTTGATTTTACTGCATTTTAGTTGGGAGTTCGTGACAATAAATTGTATTTTCTTAATTTGCAGTAAAAATAGCTTGTATGGCGGTAAATTTTACTGCGTATTAATTTTTTTTTTAATTTTTTTCCAGAAATATAAAACTATCTAAAGAACTGTAAAATTATATTGCTTACTGCATTTTAGTTATGAAACCTTAAAATTTAATCTGCAGTATAATTTATACTGTATTTTAGTTGGGAAATCACGCCAAATTGTTAATTTTTTTCGTTTGCAGTAAGTGAAAACTGTTAAATAAAAACCATTCTAATAGTCTTAGAAATAAGTAAGTTAATTCAATAGAAAGCTTAAGAAACCCGCTTTCAGAATCACTAATAAAACGAAAAATCACAAAAGGGCTGTTACTGCTCTTTAGTCTCTGGTGGGCAGCGTGGGGAATGACACCCCCGCCACTTATGTCCCTCCACAACACAGACAGAATGAGTTACGATTTTATATTTACTGTTAGTACGTGTCATCTCGCTTATTTGCATGTTAATTGGTTTTTTGAAGGGCCAATTTACAAAATAATTGCCTCAATATGAAATTGGGGTGGAGAAAACGTTGCTCATTTTAGTCGGGAAATAGAAAAAACATTGCGGTAGGTAAGTAAAGAAAATTCTACGTTCATAGAAAATTGACATTGTTTGCAAAAGAGAAAAAAAAAAAACACCCGCCTCCCTCTATAATTAAATGCGGTGGATCCCCCTATACAACCGAGCTTTTAAAGTCAAGGGGAATATTGAACGTGATTTCCATACAGACGTTAAATTGCGGCCAAGTGTAAAAAACTCTCGAGTTCTTGTGATATTCTCAACACGAGAGCGAGTTTGCAAACCAGTTTTAAAGGCAGGCACAGACTCAAAGAAGTCCTAGCACGAATAAAGGTAGCTTCGCAGAAATACGTATCCGCAGATAGGTAGCTAAATAATTTGACAAACCGCCTTACAGAATGAAACACAAATTTCTTATCGGTTTCAGTCAATTTAGATAGTACAGTCAAGATCAAAAAGACATAATGGTGCCGATTCTCTTGTCACAAACGCGTCTAAACTAGACTAAAAATCACCAAAATTTAGTTTACTCCTGATAAACGATGATTTCCCATTCTGAAATAGACTAAACTGGCACAACTTAACTATATTTTAGTTTGACAGCACTAAGATTGTACTGAGATTTTAATTTAGTGAAAATGTCAATTTTGCTATTCTGAATTTGACGTTTTTCACCAAAAATTTTAATTTTCTAACTAATTCTGACCATTTTTAATCGCCACTGAAAATGGTGTGGAATATTATTAGTTGTCATGAACTAAAATTCACACGATCATCTCGAGTTCGGATGCAAAAACAGTATTGTACTGGATTTTTTTCTTTTCTTTTGCTTACATCTCGAAAATGTTGTGTCCTATCGCAAAAATAATGAAAATTTCGAACCCCTTTATAAAACCCTAATACTCAACACGTAGGTAATTGTTTTTTTTATTTTCCATACAAAAAGTGAAAAATTCCATATAAAACACGTCGAGGTTGCCCACTGCGCGCCTCCGGCTCTAAAAAAAATCACGGGGTAGGGCAAACAAGTATGTACCACGTGGAGTCGCAATTGTCAAATTCGATTTAGTTGTGTCAAAATATTATTTTAATTTAGAGACTTTTTACTACAGAATAGCGTTAAGATTCTCATAGTCAAAAGTAAGGAATTTTAGTGATAGTTTAGTTAGTTTAGTCCGGTGTACAAGAGAATCGGCACCAATATCTCTGAAATTCACGACTGAAATGACAATAGGACTAAGTTTACAGATATAGAAACATGTGCTTGTATGTACATAATATTATATGAGATGTAGAGTGCTCTATATGAAAATGTGCGGCTGTCGTGAGATCTGCACCACTGGAATGACAACCCTCTTGATAATAATGGGCATTCCAGTGATATTAAAGCTTGTAGACATGTAAAATATGTCGCAGATACGTGTCGGCAAAATATACGTAGTGCTTGCAGGATTCACTGAAGTTCATTGTTCGTTTACAATATTTTATACACATTCTCGTACGAGAACCATTGTTATGATTTTCTTTGTTTGGAAATATTTGATTATTGAAGAAATTCGAGATTGGAGACATACTTATATGTAGTACGTAGGATGCAAATAATGTATCTATTGTCAATGCATTATTTGCAACATGGGGAACGAAACACCGAGTAGGATTTCGAGATCCTTACCCTTACAGCTACTCAATAAAAGAGGTTTGTACCTAGGGTACATACCTCTTTTATATCATGGTAGAATACTAATACGATCAATCGGAATTTGAATCGTTTTGAAACAAATTGCTAATCCATTGCTTCGTAAGTTAGAAAAAAAATCTGCTCCACAAAGTAATTAACGCAATCACTGTTGCTGAACTGTCAAAAATAATACAAATTTGTCGTAATCGTGTACGAAAATGTGTTGCTTAATTAGATAGCTGATTTCTGTAGTGCGCAATAAAGGTAAATTAAATTCAATGCTGCTGTGAGTAAATTCAAAAACTCGTATTACAATAACGCTCCTATTGGACGCTCCATTCTCAACAGCTTTAAATATGGTGTTTTCTGTTTTAAGGTCTACAATAGCCCGGAATGTTTCAAAGACAATGATTTCAAAGGCTTTTGTATAGACTTTATTTTATCCCTTTTCGCCAGCCTTTGCATTCCTCGGCGAAATGAGTTTCATGATAATGTATCTGCGGTATAATGTGTACCTAACTGTGCGTTTGCACTGGCGAAACCAGGTACGAGAACCATTGTTATGATTTTCTTTGTTTGGAAATATTTGATTATTGAAGAAATTCGAGATTGGAGACATACTTATATGTAGTACGTAGGATGCAAATAATGTATCTATTGTCAATGCATTATTTGCAACATGGGGAACCAGTTCAGTTAGGTGTACCTCAAGGCTCAATACTGGGTCCATTCTTGTTTTTAGTATATATCAATGACTTACCATTCTATTTAAAGGATATCTGTGAAGTTGTACTGTTTGCAGATGATACTTCTCTTATTTTTAAAGTAGACAGGAATAGACAAGATTTTGACGATGTAAACAGTGCACTTTCAATGGTTACGGATTGGTTTACGACAAATAACCTAGTTCTCAATGCTAAGAAAACGAAATGTGTAAAGTTTGCCCTCCCAAATGTTAGAAATCTAGGACCCAACATCGTCTTAGATAAAGAGGTACTTGAAACTATAAACTCGGCAGTTTTTCTGGGCATAACAGTAGATGCAAAACTTCAGTGGGGCCAACATATATCGAGCCTAGCGGGAAGGCTCAGTTCGGCCGCCTACGCTGTCAGAAAAGTAAGACAATACACTGACGTTGATACAGCTCGGTTAGTCTATTTTAGTTATTTTCATAGCGTTATGTCCTACGGTATTCTGCTTTGGGGCAAAGCTGCAGATATTCAAAATATATTTGTCCTCCAAAAACGAGCTATTCGAGCAATTTACCAGCTAGGTGCCAGAGTTTCTCTGAGAGATTTTTTCAAAGATATCGGTATCCTCACAGTGGCATCACAATACATCTTCGCCAACATCTTATATATTAGGCAGAATATACACTTATACACTAAAAACAGTGATATTCACAACGTTAACACTAGAAGTAAGGATAAACTACGTGCTCCCTTTCACCGGCTTCATAAGGTTCATAACTCATTTGTTGGGCTTGGTATAACCTTTTATAACAAGCTACCCTCTTGTTTGCTAGATTTGCCTTTTAATGCGTTTAAAACTAAAGTAAAGTCCAACCTTTGTTCAAAGGCATACTATTCTATCAACGACTACTTAAATGATAAGAATAGTTGGTCGCTGTGATTAACTCAAGACAATGTTTAAATGTTCTTTCTCCAGAATTAGTTTACCTACTGACAGGTTTTATGAGTTTATATAAAAGTCCATAATTTTACTTTTTATGTAGGTACATTTATTTTATTTTTATTTATTGTTGACATAATCTACTTACTCATTACAATGTTTTTTTTAATGAGTTGTATTACAATATGTGGTTAGCTAGCGACCTCGACAATTATTTATTTTTCCTCGATGGTCCTAGTTTATCAATATTATTATAACTTCTAGTTACAGCTCTATGTAAGCGGGCACGCCCTTTATGCCTGGAGGCTTTATTTTCTTTTTTTTTAGATATTGTTTACGTTTAGTTATTTTTATTTCTGCTTGAGTATAGTTCTCGATGTTTTTGGTTGGTATATTGGCGTGTGCTAGCTGTCATATGGCTATTAATTTATAATTTAAATTTTATTTTGCGTAATGTAAATTATCTTATAAATTATTGTATAGAATCATTTTTTTTTTCCTAACTGAACAGACAGCTGTGCTGCTGGGGAGTTTGTTGCGCCACTTCTTCTTCCCAGCAAAAGCACTAGGAAGTGGTGAAGGGTGGGCGTTTTGGGGGACTGTCTTATGTAATTTTGACGTTCGAAAAGTGCTGATTCTCAGCCTAATTTGAATAAATGACTTTTGATTTTGATTTTGAAACATCACAACAAAAAATGTATAAATCTCTAGTTCCTGTCAAATATTGTATGGAACTTTGACAGACAGATTAAGTTGAAATTTGGTACACATATCAATTTCTGTGACCCAAACACGACGAACGGACGTGTTACGTAAATAAATGAATTTTGAATATGGGGTCACATTTGCGAGACAAATAAGTAAATAAGAAAAAGTTTCCACACTGTACCGTGTGATATATCAAATGAAAGGGCTTACTGAGACTAAATATAGGTAGGTACTTAATTTTTTTAATATAAAAATAAATACCTACTTAGTTTTTAAATTTTAGGCTCAGAAGTTTCGGAAATAAGGGGGTAGGAATGGTCAATTTTCATCTGTTTTTCTTAAGTAATTGTGGCGAAATAATAAAAAAGCTTCCGTCACATAATCACGCTTAATTTCGTAATATCGAACGAAATTCAAAAATTCGAAGACATTGTGACATCTACCAATCCGCATTGGGCACGCGTGTTGGATTATAGTCCACTCCCTCTCATTGAAAGGAAGCCGTGTCCATGCAGTGGGAACGTTTATAGGCTGATGATGACGATGAAAGAAATATCAAAATATAATGAAAACGCTATAAAAAGGGTAAAAATATATATTTGACATCGAAAAAGAAACGAAATTGCAGAAAATCTAGAGATAGATAAAAAAAGAAAAAAAAAAAAAAAAAACTGTACGAGTAAAACTTGTGCGCGTAAGCTCTGTAAAGATTTCGGGTTAGTATGGGTGACGCGACGCCCCTCAGTTTCTGATTGCAATCTACGAAAGAACGGCTAGGGACCATGTTTCCAAAGAGCACGATGCCGAAGCATTGCCGCTGAAAAGCCGCTTGTGTCACTTTATGGAAGTGATGCTCTGAGCCGTGTTACACTAACGAAAGAGCTACACACATACAGTAGTTAGCTACAGTAACTCTTTCGTTTGTGTAACAAGTATTTGGTCAGTCATCATTACTCACACGATTGGTACCTCACATTTAAGAAAACAGATTAAAATTTACCATATGATGAATCCCCCAATATTGTGCGTACAAACTTACATTTGCAGTTGCAATGTATGGGAGAACAAGTTTTTCAACTAGGTACAATGTTAAGTTTATTATTGCGATAAATACATCCCAACTACGTAACCCTTCATTGTGCGTAGTCGGACACGCACTTGGCCGGTTTTTTTAAATCCACAAGTCGACGACGAAAAAACATCCACTGGGTATGTCAGCTTTATCGATAAAGACATTTTTCAAAAGACTAAATCGTCTAGACTTGGTCAGTAAAAGTGATATAAGAAGTCTCGCTCGACTCAATTTCATATTCAATCCTTTTGAATTTTTTACGATCCGATCATGCTTGGTACATTTTATTTTCTTTTGCGTACCTACTGATATACAATTCATCTTCAAAGGTCACCCTTACACGCAAGTTGACGCAAGGGACTAGTTTATAAATCAAAGGGATAGTCTCATAATATCATATCGTGGCCTTCGTGGAAAAGTTCAGAAGGAGTTATTAGAATATTAAACACAATCGACTTAACTTGAAATCGAGTAGACGGTCTGCCGTTTACTCAATATTTCAAGATTGTGGATTGTGTAGGCGCAGCTGTAGGTAGATACAGTTCAACACAATATTCCTAGCTACGAGTACCTTCTTTATTAATTTAACAGTTACTGAGAAGTCGAATAGACGTACATAAGTCTTACTTACTGTCATGAAATTACGGTAGGTATATTGTATAACTTTAAAATAATAAATAAGTAGGTATTTGAAAGATTTCACAGGTGAGTAACTTTTATAAATCAACTAGCACCTTGTCAGCGACTTCTTCCCGCGACACATTTTCCATACAAACTTTCAGCCCCTATTTTACTCTCTTACGGGTAAAATTTCCTAGTCTTGAAACACCTACTTCATACTTTTTTATCCAAAACCCCAAAATTTTCATTGATTAGGCTCGCATTCAGTGGCTTAGGCTCTGCGTTGATGAATCAGTCAAGCAATCAGTCAGAAATCAGGACAGGAGCGTCTCGACTCCGCGGTGGGTGTTTGCCCCCAAGCACCCACGAGAGGTAACTAGGTTGCAGAGCACCCATGAGCATGGCAATCACAACTGATCAATCTCAATAGATTCCGCACGTCTTTTTTCGTAGACGTCTTTCCGCGCGGAGTGATCACTCCGCCAAAGCCAATGCTTTGATCACTCCGCGCGGAAAGACGTCTAAGGCTTCGAACATACGTCAGTTTTTTTCATTAGATTGTCGGATCCGATAGTCTGATCCCGCCATCGGAAGGCGTTGGAGTTATTATTTTGGTTGAGCATTCAACACACGTCCGATCCGCTCGTGGGATAGTTTGCATTGTTCTGATAGCCGGATCAGACTATCGGATCCGTCCAGATAGTCTGTTTGTGATGAAAAAATCTGACGTGGATTCTAACTAGTAAGTAACTACTTACATACGTTAGGTATTACGTTGATTGCGTAACCTTTTAAATCGGGGTGCTATCGTGGATTTTCTTAATTCTAAAGCTTTCGTGCCTAAGTCATCAATTCATCATAGTACTCGTAACTCCTAGGTGTAAACAGTTTCGAGTTCGGCTTCGGTCGCAGTTTAGTTTTCGGATTCACCAGGACAAACTACATACTTTCCGTCAGACACTAATAAGATGGTCTGTGATGCACTAACAATATCGACTTCACCCAGTTTTCATAGAACTCATAAGCCATGCCGCCATACATATTGAAGGTGAACCCTCCGGGAGGGTTGCCGGCATTACGTTTGCGTTAAAGTTAACCATCGCGGACGGTCAACGGCATTTGGTTTAAAACACTGTAATACGCAGTTTCCAACCTTTTAAACTATTTGTGAATAGCCGGGAACAAAAAGAAAAAAAAAAGAAAATGCTTGGATTTTAAAACCAACGCTTCAAATAAATCTTGTCAAATTATAGGTAGGTATCTAAGTACATCAGATTTTATTTTCACGGTTTCTAATGCTGTATTCGCTGAGAAAAACCTACATTTAAAATGAGTAACAACAACAATAAAACTAAGTGTATAAAGACTGTTTTAGGAAAATTTGGGGTAGTTTAATAAGATTGTTTTCATTACCTATACCTATATTTATTTTATACTGGACGGCTTCTTATACTATAAGCGATTTTCAGAATTAAGAAGAAACCTATGTAAGCCTAGGAGGTAGGCTATAAGAAAAAGAAACTTCCCCCCTCTATGGGTATGAGTATGAGCACCCACGAGGTTTTCTAAAAGCCGGCGCGCCCCTGAATCAGGGACATCTCTTTTATAAATATGTATGTATGTACAGAGGTTGAAAAGTTAAATCCGTTAAATGTAGGACCTACTGTGTTTTCTACTTTTTTTAAAACAAAAACAAAACAAAAATACAACGCTTTATCGTAATAAGCAATTACTATTCAGTTGATATCATAGGTATTCTACTTGGGTAGGTAGGATGTGTTAGGTACACGGTTAGGTAGATAGGCATTTTGTTCACCAATATTTAATAACTAATTTAGTTATTTGTTCTTACCTACATACATAATACCTATAGCGAGTAATAAAGGCTCGTTAACACTAGCGCGACGCGACAAAATTCAAATTATTTTCAACCGACTTCAAAAAGGAGGAGGTTCTCAATTCGGTTGTTTTTTTTTTGTATATTTGTTACGCGATTACTCCGCCAATTATGCATTGATTTTGATTATTCTTTTTTTGTTTGGTAGGGCATACTTCAGAAGTGGTCCCATATAAATTTGGTCAAGATTGAGAGGTTTTTGAGTTAGCTTCAATAATACGTATTTTTCCCACCAAGTAGGATATGTGGACGATATTTTAATAGTTCCAGTCACTGTAATTTACATAGCAGGTAGTTGTATTCAAATTTTTGTGGAGGTTTTGTGTAGGTACCCTTTTTTTTGTTTTCGGGGGGAAATCCTCATGGATGTCCTCCGCCCTGGGGAGGGCAGAGGGGTCTGTCAGACTCTTACTGACTAAAACCACCCCGGTGTTCCGTCTCACACTTCCGCCGGTGATCACTGGATCTAATGCGACTTCCGCGATTTGTGTAGGTACCTACCACAACTAAAAAGTGAAAAATAAAAACTTTATCACAAAAAATAAAACCGACTTCCAAAAAAAACACTACAAAGTGAAAAATAACTGATTTCGGAAGTCGGTGTCTTTGGTTTTTATTATTTTCGTTTTTTGCCACATAGGTAGGTACTACAAGGGCACTTTTGAAACGTCAGAAGCTAAGTGTACGGTTCAAGAGCCGGGAAGAAACTCCACGGTTACTCTTTTAAAAGTAAATGGTATTTTCAATCACATCACAATTATTGTAGGCCTATCAACAAACTACCAGGTACTTAGCAAGATAGACAATGGTCGACAGATCTACAGTCTGTTAAGCCTACAACGTTCTCAGATTCACAAAATCTAAAAGAAAAGAATCTACTTACATAAAAGAAAAGAAAAACAATAAAACACACTGGTAATTGTTCTACCGTGAAGTGTTTTTAGAAATTGCTTTGTTACAGTCGCGTTGCGCTGTCGTGTCGCGCCGGTCTGCACAACCCATAATGCGCGTAGGTAAACAGTATATTTAAAGGACTTTGCGTTATCGTCTTTTTGTACTTACCCCACTGCAGTGGAATATGTTTTTAGCTTGACGTAGGTATAACGTAAAATAAAACCACAACGAAGTTACAGGGGGGTCGAAAATGTTCTGAATGGCTTCGAGAAAAGGATGGTATGATGGCCTGTTTGTTTATTTTTGCTCAACTTGGAGATGACTTAGGCAATGACCTTTTATTTATTTATTATTTCGCATTGCTACCTGTCGTCTCCTGCATTAGTTTTTATTGTCCCTGCCACTGACCCACTAAATATTTAGTGTCTCGTCACTTCAAGCTTGCGTCAGGTAAGCAGGTACTCCTTATTCCAAACATGTGCAATACCTTGAGAAAAGCAATATGTTGTGCTACCTGTCTCGTTGAGCATAAATTGCTATTGCAATGCGAATTTATCGTGTGACAAACATTAGTCACGATTTAGCTTAGCCATCTTGATTTAGTGATGTTGGCCGTCCCGGAAGAACTGCTAGCACGCAATAATGTTCGTTAAAATAGTACCTAATCATCTTTATTATTGTCACGTTGGCACGTATCTACCTAATGCGAATAAAAAGTAATGTTACTTTTAACCGACTATACTTTTATGTAAATCAGCCGGTAAGCCCGTGGTCTACCCGCTGCGGCCTATGGAAAGATGAGTGACGAATTCCTTACATTTCAGGTTTCTGATTCTGATAGGTAGGCAGGTAGGTACCTATATGTCGGAAATACGTCACTGATTTATTTTGATTTGACTAACGCGCTGCCAACGCCGCTAGTAGGCGATCGCTCGACCGGAGTTAAGTTCAGTTTGTCGGTAGAGTACCTAAATATGTTCCTCGGTCAAGCAATGAACGCGTTTAGAAAAAGTCGCGCGTTCCGTTGTGACGTACCTACCTATACTTTGTGAATCGGTATAGGTACCTAATAGTGTGATTAGTTTGGTCAAAAAATATAATTTGATCTGAACTGTAAACGGGTTTTATAATGTGCAATGACTATCAATACTCCCATAGTACCTACGCCCACACAATATAGTTATATTATGACTGATGATAACGAGAGAGATGTACAAGCCTTCACCGCCATATTATATCTGTTATATATTATTAGTCTATGAACTGTATCGAATCCGCATTGGGATCTCTAATGTATGTAGTCTGTGGCATTGGGTCTCAGGAAGTCAGGACTGGCAGGCGTTATGTCGTTCATATCGTATGCAGTATCCCTATGTAGTCTGTTTCGTATGCGGTCGTATGCAAACATAGTTGTCAAAAATTGAATTTGTTTTGTACGTAGTTGGATTTAATAAAAAAATAAGAATACCGTTTTATTTTATTTAAGTACAGCAGGTATACAAATATAGGTACCTACCTAAATAAAGAACTGAATTCCATATTCATGCTGTCGTGAATAGTCGCGATCACCTCGAGATCTTGAGAGACTTGTCGCATTCGGCATGGTTCATAAAAAATGTGTAACTTGAAACTGCACTTCCACCGCCAAGTAGGCCAACCATACAGGACTTATCTACAACTAACTAGGTACATAAACATAGATACTGATGCAAGCTTATAATCTTTATTTATTAGGGTTTCGTACCTCAAAAGGTAAAAACGGAACCCTTATAGGATCACTCGTGTGTCTGTCTGTCCTTCTGTTACAGCCAATTTGCTCCGAATCTAATGGGCTGATTTGGTACACATATCAATTTACATTTGCAGTTGGAATGTATGGGAGAACAAGTTTTTCAACTACAATGTTAAGTTTGTCCTTGGGATTTTGACATTCATCCCGACTACGGAACCCTTCCTTGTGCGTGGACCGACACGCTCTTGGCAGGTTTTTTTGTCACTCACACAATCATAACAGTACCTACCTACCTATGTATGACAGAAACTATTTGTAACAATAATATTGGAACAATTAAACCAATATTGATAAGTCACGTTAGATTTAACTTTTAAAAACGGTAGGTATTCTTATAATGCCTACCCTACCTACCTACCTAAACTACCTACTTAAACAGTATCAGTATTATTACAGAGTCTATTATTGTGTTCAGTTAGTATCGCATTGCAAAGATTTTAAATACCTACCTACTGTAAACATTTATTTGTCAACTACCATGACGACTGTAGGAGTGTAGGTAACACCTGTTCAATAAGTTGGAATATTATGAGAAGGTCCCTACGTGTTTGGAATATGAGTGCGGCCATACAATAGCTACACTATCTCAAAATCAATTCGTCGAAGCATTAAAAACATCGCTCTCATAAAATCATTTCTTATCTTATCATCGACGCAAGAAACAGAGCTCGTAAACTCCCCATGGTTTGGTTGCTACAGTAAATATATTGGGCACAGGGAATAAACCTATTTATTGCGATTTAAAGCGGGTTACGAACTTTATAGAAAGTTGAACCGAACCGTTCAAGTGATTGGAAATAAATAGTAATGAAACAAAGTGAAGAATGACCTGGATGGACTGGCCAGGGATGCACAAAAGGGAAGAGGCATTTACGCAGCAGCGGGTGGAACATCGTTTCCAAAGAAGATGATGAAGATATAATTTGAAAAATATTGGAACGTCCTACGAGAACCTACCTCTTGCTACTCCCATCCTTAAAATAATTAATGCCTACCTACCTATCCAATTACTAATTAGGTTAAAGTATGAAACTTAATCTCAAAGCTTGGTAGTAAAATTTTAATAAGGCCGTTTGAGATTTCAACCGCAGTGTTATTTACTTAGCGCGACTAACAGCCTTTCTCGGAATGAGCACTAGTGTAAGCTTATTACAGCCTCTCTACTCCCAGGAGCTTTTTATCGGTATGAAAGGTACCTATAAAATTGTTGATTACTTAAGTAAAGAAGATGGATCATCTGTGTCTGCGGGGTTAGGCACCAAAAGTAAAGTTTAGTATAAAATGTCTCTAAGCTACATCCGCACAATCTTAAACTTTACAAGAAAAATAAATTCAGGCACTTGATCACATAATCCTAAATCAATATGATGCGCAAACTAGGTGTAGTGGGTATGTGTATGCGAGTGATTTGGGTGGTTGACGTTATCAAGTGGTGCACTGTCCTCACCTCGAGTGTCGGAGGCCGCAGCACGAGCCCGGAGCACAGAACACGGCCGCGCGCCGCCCGCCTGCCGGCACACTGCCGCCGCCGCGCGCGCCGCCAGAGGGCGCGCTACGCACTACTGCCTCCCGTTCCCATCGATCCACCCTTCACACCACCGCATCCCTACACCCCGTAACGCTCTATCCCCCACAACATAGAGCTGCAATTACTCACGGTTTAGGGTTAGCTGCTGTCGGCAACATTCGATGACGTGGGTGACCTCTGTTGTGATGATTGCAGAGCTTACTTTAATGACAAAGCGTATTTATAATAGCGCATATAAAATTCGGTAGCTCGTTTATCTACAGAATTACTCACTTAACCCTTTTGTTCGAAGCTTATTGCATCATCTATTATTGCTGATGTTTTACTGAGTATAATTCAAGACCAGTAAAGTAACATTAAATCACTTGCATGCACTGTCAAAACAAGCAAAGAAGTATATTTATGGGTTAGGATAGTGTTAACATTAAATAAATACAAAAGGTTTTAACAAATAATACAACTTTATTTCATTTAAGAAAATGTAACTCATAAAATCACAACATATACATGTACATTTGTCATCACAACATACGATGGTTACTTTACATTTCAACACATTTTTACAATATCTACTTAATATTAATTGACAAATATATTCATATATTTTTATACAACAGAAATTATTATAATGTATATCATTATAAATATGATATGTTCCATCACATTTATATACTTATCTCTCTCAACTTCAAGTTTCATAGTTATTTTTATACCTTCATAATTATGCTGTTTATATTAATATTTTTAAGTGACTTCCACTATCTTAACCAAGAAAATTTAACACAAAGATTAAATAAGAATAAGTACTTATATACAAAAAATAAATAGGTATGACGTGTTAACAATTGGCGGAAGCATTAGTATTATTTTTTTTGCAATTATAATTAGTACAATAATATTTACAGTTAAAATGTTAATGTATTGAATTGTTCCTACCAAATGTTGAAATCATTTATGTAAAGAGGGAACACAATAATATAATAGGGTTGTTGTACCGTAGTGAAACAACTCCTGTAATTAACAATAATAATTATACATATTTTAGGAATAAGAGCAATTTTATTCGAAATAAAGACGTTTTTCGTACTTTTTTCGTTATCTATAGAAAATGGCTTTTTAGTGTCTGATGTAAAAAAATGTGTTTTAAATAGCTAAGTAAAAAAGAGAAAAAATAGTTCTTCCTAATGACAATGTATGCAGTAACTATATTATTATTATTAAATACAAAATGGATTTACAATAATCATAAATGAAGAGCGATTAATTTTATTTTTAGTAAAACAGAGCACCCTTCAATTATATCCTTATACAGTAAGTATTAAATACTCAGGAATATGTTCCCGCAACAAATCTATGCACTTTGTTTTTTATACTATATTTTGCTAAATATAAACACATTTGTACATAACGGTGACTTCAATGACTGTCAATACTAACAATCGGTTTCTGAAAGGCTTATTAAATAACACAAACATTTGCTGACAGACTGAAAAGCTGACTGCTGTGATTGGCTGCAATAACAACGGCCAATCAAATCATTTGACAGTCTCAGCAAATAACAACGGCCAATCAAATCATTTGACAGTCTCAGCAAATAACAACGGCCAATCAAATCATTTGACAGTCTTAGCAAATTTTTGTGTTAGAAGTTTGTTTAGTGTAAGAAACCGTAAGACATTTATGTTTGTATCAACAATAATACTTGATATTTTACTTAAATAAACATAACAGCGGCTATGCATTGCTATACTTAAATGAATGAGAATATAGTTTCATCTCGACATTAGCCACAATTTTTATAAGATATAAAAAACATTATTTAACACTAGAACTCATTACTAATAATAAGTAATCCATCTATTTACTTACATACAACCCTTCAAGTGGTAGACACGTGTACAAGAAGAAAACTTTGAGTAAATAATAGCCATTTATTATTTTAATTCAATTTTTTCTATATCATCTAAAAATAACTCGGAATTTAATAAATTATTTTAATATTAGATTAGTAATAAAAACACATCCAAAGTCAAAAAATGCGATTTACGATTCAGAAACACTTAACACAATAATTTAGGAAGAAACTTTACAGTCATGGCTATTTTTATAAGTAAGTAATAAAATAGTTAAAAGTTTTTAGAAGCACTATCAGAAGATTTTTTGGAACAATTTTTTATTGAAACAGTCAAAATTATCTTTGTTACAAAACCGTGTACATGTACCAAAAAAGTTTAAATGGAATAAAATATAGAGGAATGTAAATATTTAATAATACTTCATTATCAAAGCAGAAATTGTAGACGCATTTAAAACTGATGAGGCCAAGCACTCGAAAATATTATACTTTAATTATTTTTTTGAAAATCTTTCTATAAATATTTTATTCACTGCAATTGAGTTGATAAATATCAAACGCCAATATGTCCACCACAGACAAAAAATGACTTTCTTACATCAATGTAAAGAGAAAAAAAAAAAAAAAAAGTCAATATTTTACAAATTCCAATAGGTCCACATATTTACTACAAAACCATTGAGTAAAAACGCCGTTTCGTTTCAAAATCTAATAAGTCCCCAAAGACATTCATATCAAAATCCAATACGTCCAAACGGACCAATCAAATCAAGCGGCTGGCTATGATGGCGGCCATTAGTGAGATCGTTTTTGATACGGTTCCGCAATTAATATTCATTTTAAATAGTTAAATAGTGTTAGAATGGACTCGAAAGTGCAAAATGTTGAACCTGGTAAAGCTAGGAAAAGGTCAAATATAAAGTCGCAGCAGAAGAAAGCAGAAAAAAAACGGAAATTGTAAATTTAACTTTCTTTACCTTGGCTGAGCTTGCTCTAGTAGGTATAGGGCTGCCACCGTTTTACTTTTAGGTACCACGATTTCTCTCGTGTAATTCGAGTTCCGGATTTTTTTTTATCAAATTCTTTTTAGTATGTTAATGATTAAAATTTTCATAATAAGTACTTTTTTTTTAAATCTAAAATTAAGAGTAATTTTTAACACCATAGGAGGTACACCTAGTGCCACCCCTAGGTTCTAGCCCAAGATGACGTTATAAAATAGTATTTGTGATCAAATTCAAATATGTCCAACCATGCAGTTTTTTCAAAGTAGTTTATGTCCATTAGTTTAGTTCAAAACCCAATATGTCCAAACAAGTTTCAACGATTGTGGCAAGATTTGATTTGATTCGTTATATTTCTACATTGCCAGGAATAGTCATTGTCAAACAAAGTTAAAATAAACCTTACGGTCTAATAAATAACGTTGTCAGCTCCTGCAAATGAAAATACAATGATATCTCCTTTTCACTTATCATGGACATATTGACGTTTGATATTTATCAACTCAATTTATGTCAGTAATAAGTAATAATCCCCGATTTTTATAATACCGAACGTGAAACCATACTCAAATACTTTGGTTCTTTGGGGATACATTAATAAATTGCCTAAATATATTATATTGTATTGTAGGTACCTACCTATAGTTTATAATATTATACATAATATATCGTAGTGTATAATTAATTTATGTACTTTTATCTAAATTGGCATTTTTACGGAAGTTACATAACCACTATTGTACCTCATAACTTTCGAAGTTATGAAATGCTGTACTGACTGTTTGACTTTTTGGAATAAAAATTCTAATTATAATATGTATATTATTTACAAGATAAAGATAGTGCAATCCACGACGACGCGCCCCACTCCGCTCCGTACTAAAGTACAGCTTACAGTACAGTAACCGCGGAGTGGGGCGCGTCGTCGTCGTGGATTGCACTATCTGTATAGTATACACTAGTATATTGATAAAGCCCGTGGGAAGTTAAGAACAATGCTCATTTGAGTTCTGTCATTGGGGCATAGTACCTGTTTAATATTTACTTTAATTAGAAGACATGTGTTTAATAATCAGCAATCCATAAATCAAACATAAAAAAATAACAGATAATATGTATTGTACTTTTCTAATAACAGCAACAAATTAAGAATTATTGCTGTAGTCGACAACCCGTCTTGCTACGCTAAAAATGCTTGCTTGTACTATAATATATTTGTGATAATTATTAGTAAGTTCCGATATTTTTTTCTAGGTTTATGTTTTTTTTTGTTGGTGTGAATGAAATATTAATTATTATTCATAACATTTACAACCTACCAAGCATTTTTAGTCTTACAATGCGCCTAATTGTTAGGACTAGTTAAATCACATTAAAAAGACAGGAATTCTTTTGGTCACTAATTTTATCGATGACTATTTTCACTTTTATAATAACAATAGATCGAACATCATCACTAGACTTCTTCCATGAACGTCGTTGATATATATTTAGGCACAAGCCTGTAGCACCGTCTACCTAAGGAATTATTGCAACCACTAGAACGTAATAAAAATGTCCAATTTCGATTTACAGGTTTCGTTTCAAATGTCAATTCATTTCGCACCATAGATAATTTGGTCATCTTTTGGGTTAAATACGTTTCAACGTTCTTGAATTTCAGATGATAAAGCATTTAATTTTCACACAACCCACAGCAATGTCGTAGAAAATATCGTCATAATATGTAGGGAAGGCAAATTAATTGTACCGTATAAGGTGCACAGAACGCGATAGTAGCGCTGATCGCGATGGAGGCGCTGCGTACGCTCGGGGGCGGCGCGTCGGCCGGCGCGTGCTATAACTCGGTCTCTACCCATTGCTAGTCGCCCCGACGCAGCCGCCTCGCCGCCGCGGTGTTGAGGCGGTACAGCCACACCTGCAATAACAAACGAACAGTATTACAAAATTGTACATTATAATATGTTACTACTTTCGTTGCCATGTAACTGTAATCGGCAAAATCCCTTCTTTTTTTTCTCTATTCACGTGACACATAAACTGTAGTCTATGAAACTGCGGCGGTTATTTTAGGCGCCATTGCTGTCACTGCCATGTTGCATATTTGAGCATAATTTAATTTTTTTCTTCTTTGGCAACTGAGCCTGTGTCGACTCTTATGCCAGCGTCATCAATAGTCGACACAGGCTCAGTTGCTAAAGAAGAAAGAAAAAAAAACGATTCACGTCACTACTGTTTCTGTTTATCGCAGCGCGAAGCATCTGTGTGACGTGTTTAGACCATGTCGCGTGTTATCGGCACGCCCGGTATCGATTACTCACACCAGCTTAGGGTATGTGTAATCGAAATCATAGTGTAGTGTATTTACACTGAAAAGTGTACTGTGTAATGTACCTTAATTAAATCCGCAGTGGCCGGAAAAAAACTACCAACGATGAATTGGCAGCCACCGCTATACCACTTTTTAGTAAAGGATCATTTGAAAGATGGTGCCGATTCTCTTGTACACCGGACTAAACTAACTAAACTATCACTAAAATTCCTTACTTTTGGCTATGAGAATCTTAAACGCTATTCTGTAGTAAAAAGTCTCTAAATTAAAAAAAATATTTTGACACAACTAAATCGAATTTGACAATTGCGACTCCACGTGGTACATACTTTTTAGAGCCGGAGGCGCGCAGTGGGGCAGCCTCGACGTGTTTTAAATGGAATTTTTCACTTTTTGTATGGAAAATAAAAAAAAATATTACCTACGTGTTGAGAATTAGGGGTATAAGGGTTTCATAAAGGGGGTCGAAATTTTCATTATTTTTGCGATAGGACACCATTTTCGAGATATAAGCAAAAGAAAAGAAAAAAATCCAGTACAGTACTGTTTTTGCACCCGAAGTCGAGATGTTCGTGTGAATTTTAGTTCATCACAACTAATAATATTCCACACCATTTTCGGTGGCGATTAAAAATAGTCAGAATTAGTTAGAAAATTAAAATTTTAGGTGAAAAACGTCAAATTCAGAATAGCAAAATTGTCATTTTCACTAAATTAAAATCTCAGTACAATCTTAGTGCTGTCAAACTAAAATATAGTTAAGTTGTGCCACTTTAGTCTATTTCAGAATGGGAAATCATCGTTTGACAGGAGTAAACTAAATTTTGGTGATTTTTAGTCTAGTTTAGACGCATTTGTGACAAGAGAATCGGCACCACTGTTGCTTAGTTCAAGGAAGAGGGCTGTGTGTTGTGTGGTGCAACTTAGAAGAGATCTATAGGCCGATTTGATTCATTGATGCAACTAATTTATTTGTCTGCTACTTATTTTCTAGATGAATATGTTTAGATTGTGTAAGGCCCTTTGCATAATGAAAATGTGACGAACGATCATATTGTTATTAAAGAGCTTCCACGCTAAATGTGTTGTAGATACCAGTTATCCGCTACGGTAAACGCGGTGGCTGAGCGACCGATTTCTACGCTACTGGTCACAGATTCGATTTTCCCATGGAACAAATATTTGTATGGCCTACAGATAGTTGTTCCGGGTCTGGTTGTATGTGCATGTAAGATTTGACTTTGTAAACCCAAGATGCAGGAGAAATTCCCAATGGCAACGTTAAGAAAAAAAAAAACATGCACCTTAAATGGGGCTTATGTTGAAAAAATAACAAGACCTATAAATCAAAATAATATTTTGCAAATAAAATATAAAAGCAGCACAAAAGCGATAGTATGACATTCATAAAATCCCGCCGATTACACCCGTTTGCAAATGTATGGAAGTTGTCTAGTGATCGTCGATCCCGTTTCGTTGTACGTCACTCACCCCTTACAGGTAGGTAACCCGGTGTTAAAGCGAGGACTGAATATCGGAAGGCTGGGCTCCCACATGCGAACCGATATCGTCAGAGTGTCATCACCTGACCATCTGTAAGCCAACCGTGGGTATTACGGCTAGTTCGCCCTTCGTGCAACGTAGTTAAATCATCTTAGGCCACATGACCAGATAATCCCTGCGTTTCCTGTACGCAAGTCAGCCATAAAAACATCGTTTGGTGTATTACAAAGTATAATATTAGTTTGCTCAAGTGTTATAATTCCTTTGTCAAACTACGAGTTTGGCTGAAGACTACGTCGTCGGTGTATTGACGAGGTTGCCAAATTATATTTTTACTGGTAGAAAATAGACCGAGACAAAGTCTTGAGCCATGGCACAAAGCTTGTTTTAAGACGTCATAGTGTATTTCGAAAACGATACTCACTTGGAAGAGAATAACGACGTCTAAAGAGACTTGAAGGCTGCCACATAACCAAAACTGAGGAGGCGCCTCCCTTAAGACGAAGTATGCAGTCTTGAATACGTCACCACACGTCCACATTATGACCATGCTTACGCTGAAATATAATAAACAAATAAATAAATAAGCTTAATTCAAAGGTAGGTACATTACAAAGATTTTTGTCTTGATGATTGGTAGCAACAATGATTATTCTATACCTTTTTAAAGGTCTTAAATGTTTGCAGTTAAATGCAAAAATTGCATCTCTTGGCTGTCGTTTTTACATGGCAATCCACATGATTTCTACAAACAGTTAAGTAAGGGGCACCTCTATAAACACGAGTGCCGTAATAAACTGAGCGTGATCAGTTTTCCAAACACTTTTGCCTTCCTATAGTTAGTCATAACTGTAATATACTCGTAGAAGGCGTCAGAGCTTCAGTGGACTCGCAGTGGATGCTGATGTAATGATGTTACGTGATGTTTACCTCATGCCCTCAGTACTTTTGTTTTTGTGATTTTTGGCTATCTGAGGTGCACCAAGCATGGCCTCGGTGAACAGTGCGAGGAACCCGATCATTTCCACGAACGGCGCGAACTCTATCAACAAGTAGGTGATCGCCGCGCCCAGCACCGAGAACACCAACATACAGTCCACATAGCTCTGGAAATCTGTCCAGGCCCAGAAATACTTTCTTTCCATATCTGAAACAGATACAACTTGAATGTTATTGGGGCACACATTAAATGATGGCAAATATAATTTGTATATCAACCACACCATATTAACAATGCACAAAGTACAATTATTTTCTTCTTGTTAGTAGTGTTATTTGTTAATACATTTATAAATATCACAATGCTTACATTAAAGTAGGAAATCATGCTGAAGTAAATGACATCAATAAATAGATAAGATATCTGACACGAAGTTGACCCAGTCTTGACTCCTTAGATACCAAATAACTTGTATAATTATAAGAGCATTGAACCGAGGTTAGATTCATATTTGTATAACGTAAAAATTATAAATGGTATGACATTTGACCTTGCTGATAAAAAGCTGCTATCAATGGATACTACAACTACAAAACTTGACTTGATTATTATTTATTACATACATACGCCATTTCCATTCATTATATGAAACACTGAAAACATGCAATGGAAAGATGAAAGCATATAAAAGCAAGACAATAGTCAAAAATATAGTTAAATATCCCAGATCATGTAACAAATAGACTGTAAACTCCAAATAATATGTCAAAGCATGGGGTTGCTGAAACATAAACAGTAATTGTGACTTGCACATGGAACAAACTGCAGCAATCCTTATGACATGGAGGAGAGAGCTGGCACTCACCATAGAAGCGATGAGGCTTCTCGCCGCCGGCGATGCCGCTGCGCTGGTCCAGCCAGCGTGCCGTTTGATCCGGCTGGGCTGAGCCGTTCACACAACACAACAGTATATATAACATGAAAATTGCACCTAATTTCACCATCAATCACACCAACCACCAAACAGAACATAAAATAATGTTAAAGTAAAATTATCCATAGCAAATAAAAATAATATACAGGGAAGTTAGTGGGTTATCAGTTCTCTCATATCTTGATATGATTGAGGAGAAATAAAAAAAGAAACCAAATATATACCAAGAAACAAAACTAAAAGGGTTAAATATACTGTTGTTTAACTACAGGATTTGTAAAACATATGTTTAATTAGCAATAAATAATAGGTTGCATATAGTAATAACAGTGCAATATATCATCATAGATTACTTAATATTGAAGATAAAACAATAATCACACTTGTAGGGTCACTTATAAATACCAACCAACCTGTGAATATTCTCTCCCTTGCCCTTATGATTTGGCTCTTTTTTCTTACATTTACACACAGATGTATCATGACAAACATTGTGATATTCATTACTATGCTTTGGATCAATAGAGGTAATTCATAGCGTTTACCAAACCTGAAAAATAATTAGTTACTTATTTTAATCATATATATTTCTTTTTTGTATTGTTATTGGTTAGAACTTAAAACAGCAGTAAATCATGATGCGAAAATTACCAAGAACCTTTTAAATTTTAGGGGTTTGCTATTAAGAGTAAGTGGGCGCAAAATTACTGTATGGAAATAAGAAATATGGCTTGCTAGTGAACTAGAATATAAATAAAGAATTGCAATTGTAACACTAAATTTGATTTAATAATAATAACAACAGTTTTAGGTGTAAAAAAGGCACTCAGAAAGATTCCAAATACTTTTTTTACATCTAAAACTAAATATTTGATGTTATGATATAATTATTGCAATTCATTATTAATATTCTAGTTGACTAGTTAGCTATATTTCTTATTTCCATACAGTAGTATTGCTAAATTAATCAAAATAGGTAAACCTTTCAGACAGCTATATGCGTTGCCAACTTTTTGGATGAAAACTCATAAATTTTTCAATCAAAGGAAACAGTGATCTAATAATTCCTACTTTAGTGTCAGCAACAAACTTGTATCTTGATATCAATATTTATCTGTTACTATTAAAACATACAGATAAAACATAAATACAGAAATAACGAGCATAATAGCTAACAGTTCGGTAGTGTGATAATGATATTAACAATCATAGGCACAAATAGATGAAAATAAAAGATAGATGTCACTTGAGATGGGTAGCTTTGCAGCAGCATCCTTCTTAGGGCTCTTGTAGCAACATGATGTAATCCCCGTTATTGTTTTTTTGAAGTTTAGGAAACCGAACAATAATAGTACCAATTGGTCAAACATAATGGTAGGGGTGATAATATGTTATTTGATACTAGAACGTCATGGCTTATAGGCTGTTATGATGATTATAATGAAACATACCAAAACAATATCCTTAGAGTGTTTGCTATGAGCAGTGCTAGACAAACGTATAAAGAGAACCCTTCGGCATCTTGTGTCCTCTTGATTTGTCTATACTGTGGGATGTATGGGGCGACGCCACCAATTATCATAGCACCAGCTGCTCCCCATCCTACCAGATGGCCCACAGTAAGCCCTAGCTCGTCCGAAATTATCCAATCCATTGTTTCGTGGATTTTATAAACAGTCGAATATCAAACTATCACGTTAATATTCTCTGATATATATTGCGAGTGTACCACATGAATCACAAACTTCATATTTATTATTACTTTACATTACATGCGATGAATTTATTAGAGCAATCTATCGTCCAAGTTATCGCTTGCAACAGGAATCGATCGATTAAAATGAGTCGCGTTTCTGGTAAAATTCTAGGCTTTTATTTACATGATTTGACTTCTCTTTCTTTATATGAGTAGAAAGAGACAAAGTCCGTCTTTAAAGCTTCAAAGTCTATTTTGTTTTGGAACGCGTCATGTATTGTAAATGTCGATACGACACAAAAAGTTTCGTTCTAAAGTTCCGTTCACTATAGGTATTGGCAGAATAATCGACGTCGGCTTTGCTTGCCATATTAAAAAATAGAATAGAATAGAAAATTATACAGATGAATCCACTGTACAACTGGATTCATCTGTATTTTTCTCCGTGAAATTAAAATTCTAAAGTTTTTTGCAATTTGCATTTCAATTTCAGGTTGTAAGGTTGTTGATCAAAATACAATTTGCGACTTAGCAGATTTATGTATTTAGAGTTTTATTCATTAGGATCATTAATGCATCTCTCTTAGATTTGTTCCCTAAGAACAAATTTCATGTTAAAGTTATCAAAATACAACTTGGTACAACCTTTTTTTTTGTACTGACCTGGAAATTGCAAAAAACCTAGGAAAAATTTAATTTCGCGGGCTACAACTGCGGATCCACCAATGGCTGGTCATCCCAGGTCAGTCTAAGGAACTGAAGGAACATATTTACCACAGATAATTACTCTAAGAGGTTCAGTCTCTGATAATATGTATGATCAAGCCCTGTACATTTTGAAGAATAAGAATTAATCGTGTGAATGCAACTTACTTTATTATGAGCAGTAAAGTAATGTGAGAATTATACAACATTTTGTAATCATTTACGAGTACAAAATTATAGTACAGACGCCAGCACATCAACCTACTAAAATTTGTCAATTTTCTTTAATAGATTTTCAACTTTATTTTCAATGCTTAAGGTTCAACGTTGATTGGGAACATTTTACAGTTTCGGGTAGGTTGACGTGCTGGCGTCTGTACAAAGTATCTAACTGAAATCAGCTGATAATGACATTAGCTGTCATGATGTAATTGTTTGACCATTATAATTTTGCGAAAATATTTATAACCTCCAATCCTAGTCGAGGATTTTTTCCCGTAAAAAAACCTAGTAGTGTGGAGTGTAAACTATGACTATAATATCCAAATTGTTTACAGTTTTGCGTACTACTAACACAGTCGAATGTGTTCCTGCAATTTTACAATCGTCGAAGATTAGATATGTCCGTTGTTATTCAACCCGAAGGGAAAGCGGCTTAGCTAGGAGTCAAGAGAGAAGTGAAGTGACTACAGATGTTCGACCTCTAGGGGAGAAAATCAAAGAGACAACCAAGACTGCTACATACACTGGAATCATTTTATTGGGCGCTGGTGTCACTAGCGTGATCTTTTACTATGTGTTCCGAGAGTTGTTTTCAAGTAATAGCCC
Organism: Xanthia togata; assembly: GCA_963853775.1. NCBI lineage: Eukaryota > Metazoa > Arthropoda > Insecta > Lepidoptera > Noctuidae > Xanthia > Xanthia togata. Next base: position 18,414,459 of record OY970798.1, on the reverse strand, counting down.
TAACAGCATTTACTCAGAGGCACTAGCAAAGTGTAAAAATGTGAGTAGAATTAATTTTAATAATTTCACCTCTACATTGTCATTCATAACCTACCTTTCTAATTTGGTTTGTATTGTACCTAAATTGTAAGTGTATTACATACATTGTGTTGTGCTATTATATTTGCACAGTATTGCTGAACCTTTTTACACTGGAATTATGTTTTGTATTTTATAATTTCAGGATCCTAGAGTGGAAGATGCTTTAGGAGCCCCAATCAAAGGTTATGGCGAAGAAACCACCCGGAGGAGACGCACACATGTCAGTCATGCTGTGTATGAGAAGGAAGGGGTTAAACACATGAGGATGAGGTTTTATATCAAAGGAATTAGGAACAAAGCTGTTGTTGAACTTGATATGAAGCAGGTGAATCTACAAAAATCCTTCCTTACTCATCTTCTGTCCGACCTTGTCCCATGTTATTTGGAGACAGCTTACAAGTTTTTCCTATTCCATTCTCCCCTTTTAGCTATTCCTTACAAATATTATGGACTTATTTGAAATGGCAACTTATTATGCTATCTACATAATATGTTATGCACACATACATCTGCTGTACATATGTTTGTTTTTGTTGCAGAATGAATATGGAAATTATTTATGCCGTTACTTGCTAGTGCAACTAGATGATTACTCTGCTAAGACCTTTATTATTGAAGATAATAGGGCAGAATTGGACAGCAAACAAGACTTGGGAAGCACCTTTTCAACACTCTCATTAAACCAGTGAACCTTGGCCAAAGTTGTAAATTGTAAAATAAACTTAGAGATTTAAGTAGTATTTGTTGAAGTTTTAAATTGAATAAAAGTAGCATACTTTTAGAAAAATGTTTAATTTATATTTAATGGAACTTTGACTATCATTCAACATTTGGGGTCAACTGGGCATTTATGAATTGAGCAAAACTTGAACACACAACACTCATACATTTGTACAGGAAAACAAATTATTGTTCCACTATCAGGCAGAATAATTATAAAATGTACTTTCTTTTCACTGCTAATTTCTCTTTTTTCCAAGGTTGTATTTCCCAGGCCATAACTAAACGGTTATTGAATACAAACATTTTGATTTTATTAAATATCCAACAGAAGACAACAACCAGGGAAAGATATTGAGGCCATGCCCATTTAAGTTCTTGAATCAAACTTGGAACATATTTGATTTCCATTTCTGGCACTCTGAGACTTATCTGTATTTGCATTGAGCCAGTACGCCCATTCTGACTTCTTGAATATAGTGTTTTGGTATGTGTTGTAACTGAAAAATTGATAACATTATATTATTTTGTTGTCATCATTGTCTTCTTCTTATAGTTCTTATAAATAGAATTAATATTAATTTATCTTACCGTCTCTCATTAAATATTTCTCCAGTATGTGATCAATTGCATTCTCATGAGTTTTTTTATCAACATGAAACATGGAATAGTTATATTTAGTATGTACTAGGTTTTGTTTGCAGGGCAAATGAGATATTTGGTAGAATTGAAGATCAGCAAAATATTTGAACCCAGAAGGTGGTATCGTAAACTCTTTGTGAACTACAGCCAAACTTTGCATGTGCATGGGACAAACTGACTGTAACAAAAAAAATAAGATGGTTTCATAGGTTGACATAATTTATTGCAGTCAAACTAAAAAAAAAAGTAATATTTCTGTAGGTGAATAACATGACAAAAGATAATACCTTTAATTGAAAGTCTAGATTTAAGATTAACATCAAAGATGTTACTGTCCTCTCCTGTGGTAAATTGAGATTGAATTTGAAATCTAATAAATCAATCTTACCATTGCCACTCATATCATATTCCTGCACCTAAAAAAGAAAATATTTTTATTTACTTACGAATATTAATGGTGGGTACTTAAAAATTTAATGCACATTGCACATTACTTGGAATTCCGCACAATACTCTTCGTTTTTCAAAACATTTGCATACTTTCCAGTAGTTTCACCACATGCAATAAGTATATTGGGGTCATCAGATTCTACTTCGAGCAGGTACTCATACGAGAAGTGTATTACTGGCTGCTCATAAAAACTGTGGGATCGTAGCCAAAACCCTAAAAAAACACAGCTTTAAAGAAATCTGTCAAGAAATGAAGATCCATAAAACTAATATTGCTTTAATTGCTTACCTCTGCCTCTATAAGCTATTATAAACGGTAATATGAGGTTTAGTACTGTGGTAGTCAAAGTAAAAAACGTTGCTATAGAAAAAAAGCAACTCACGTATTTCACTTTGACATTATAACTGAACAGGTTATAGAAACTCATTCTCTATCCATATAAGAGTTCGAAAATGTACCAAACATTACAAAACAATTATGGGAATCGTAAAATAAGTAGATTGTATGTAATTTATTACTCTTTGAATTATATCACAAGCATTTGACATTTTGGTTTATTGATCAACAACAAACTGTTGCTAAGCAACGAGTCACAAGTGTTGCTTACACCAATATTTTGTATGGTTTTAAACACTGGATAAACCTACGGTTTTGAAAAAGATTGAACCATGGGATTAGTAAGTATTATATAGTAGTCAATCACACATTCGCACTTGTGATGATAGCAGTTTGACATTCATAGCGCCTGTAGGGCTTAGTGTGTAAGTGTTACTACTGATGTGCAGTTGACTGTACAACATTGAACTCAGTTCCCATTTTTACAATGATCAATTTTTGGTTGACTGGCTGTTGCAAATACGGTCTACACCAGGTGTAAAAGGACTGGAGAACCAGTCCTTTAACAGTTATTTTATCTCATCACTGTCAAAATCACAGTGATTTTCCGATCGCCCGACTATGGGAAAGCTAAAAGGAAGGGTTATGATTTTAGCAGTAGGTATATGTATGTATGTATGTATGTATGTTTGTTTGTATTTACGTGTGTTCTACAGTTAGTAGCGCCTAAACTACTGAACCGATTTTGATGAATGAGTTTTTATACTTGAGTTTTTCTACTCAGAACTATTGTTTACCTGGGATATCTTCAAAGAAATAATGTCATTAATTACAAGAAATCAATATGATTCTAATACTAACTTAACTGGAATTGTAGAAAATAGTTCCCAGCTCAAAAATGAAGATATCACTGACAGTGTTACTGAGAGTACCTAGATATATAGATAAATTGTAATAAAAATATTTTGTGTGCTTTCCATGTTTTGAAAGGTTATCAATTAGAAAAAAACAATTATATATCTAAATACTTATGCATAAGCATTTCCAGTTCTTAGTAAGTCACTACAGTGACAAACTTATATTTTTTGACACTAACAATTTTGTTGATAAGTTGAAATCGGCAAGGAATACAGTGTATCTGCCCATTTGGTTTTTACAAGCTCAGACATAAGTACCTAGTATGTCGAAGTGTAGTACCTAGGTACTATAATAAACACCGCAATTATTAGTAATAAGTATAATGAACAGGTGGCCACCAGTAACTGTAGCACTAATGCTATATGTTTACAATAATTGTACGAAGGAGGATCCATGTGTCACTATGGCAAATTCTTGTCATAATGTAGGCCCACAAGTAGTAGGATATCCCTTAGACTCCTAGGAGTCTTGGGGCTCACTCTGGATGTTAATCACATCACATCATCACACTAATAATATAAAGAGGAAAGTTTGCGAGTATGTATGTTTGTCTCTTCTTCACGCTAAAACTACTGAACGGATTTGGATACAATTTGGCACACAGATAGTTTATGACCTGGATTAACACATAGAATACTTTTATCCCGATATTCCCACGGGATCGAAACTTATGCGGGTGAAACCGCGGGGCGCAGCTAGTTTAAAATAAAATGATACCAACGCGCAGTTAATCAAATCTTATTAATTATAATAGAACGTTAAAACGAAAAAGTTTAAAATAAAAATAAAAAAACGGATGAAAAAGAGATAAATAATTAATTTTTTTTATTTCTAACTTTTCTTTTTCCGTACCTAGTCGAGTTATACTTTTTTAAACTTAGATTTTATCATCGAATAATTATGGTTGCTGATGGGTTGCTGCTGCTGACACATCTGCGATCTTTATTTTCGTTACGTTAGGGTTAAAATAACTGAAAGGACTGTAAATTTCTAGAAGGAATGTGCGCTTTTATAATTTCTAACCATTTTCTAACGTGACGATACTATCGTGGACGTCCACGGCATGACGATAACATTAAAGGGAACTAAAATGTATTGAAATACCTATAAGAAGACGCTTTTAAATTACCATCCATACATCGTGCACGATATCCACGATAATATCGATCGCCACGTTAGAACGATTAGAGCGCAAATTAGGTGGAAATTCCAACTGCCATGTTTGAATTGAAAAAAACCTAAGCCTGAGTACAAATTGCTAAATTATGGAGTTATGGGGGAAAGCGGCAGTAGACAAGGAGTTGACATATTGCTGGGCATAGTTTACTTTGTAAAAGGCACAACCGACCTATTGCCACGTTGTGCATGCCATCCGCCATTACATGGCGACATCAGTGCAATACGGGCCGATATGCCCATTATAATATGGGCTGTCACGATAGCTTGTTTTCAGGGTGCTCTTGAATTACGATATGCTGGATGTTAATAGGATGTTATGGCTCATGAAGATCAGTAAAGTATTCTGGAATCATAAAATACAACAAACAAAATATCCAACTCGATCGGCTCGTAAAAATGCTCAAGTATCTATCTATTACAAATGTTGTAGGTAGGTGGTTACCTACATACAGTCAACTGCACGACAATGGACTTCAACGAAAATCACTTTTATTGCTACGGAATAAAGCGCTGTCAATGTGAAATTGTTGCCACCAACCGCGACAAGCGGTTAACTATACCATTTAAGCTTTTAACACTTTCGACTCCGCCCATTTTTCATAGAGCAGCTATGCCATGCCGCCATACATATTGCAAGTTGACTCCAAGATGGTCAACGGCATCGTTTGCGCTAAAGTGAACCCTCGGGGAGTGTCACCGGCATTAGGTTTGAAATCTCGTTAAAATATACAACAGTTTTTTTTTTTACAGTTTATAATGCCGAAATCGCTCAGAAAAACCTTCATTTAAAATTAGCCCTCCACAAGGGCTCCCGGAATCCCATATGCGACTTGAGTGAGCCCTCCAGGAGGGCTCCCGGCGCTGAACTTGTTAAGTAAGTTGACTTACCATGATACATGGAATTAGTACCTAAGTAGGTATGCCACGATACATCACGACACATTACGGTCAGACAATCCATATTTGTTATTGGTATATAGGTAGTTAGGTACCTACTCATGCTCATTTACTAATTTTTTACCAGGTAGGTTATTCTTCCCGAAATAGAGGGATTATCCCGAACACTTTTCAAGTTGCCTCCAAGTTATGCCATTGTAGTAGAAAATTTTGCTTCCGTACTTCTAGTTTACTGGTCAAGTCAAACTGAACACAAAAGGCAACTCGTGCATTCGGTAGCCGTGTCCGTTACCTCGTTTTATGTAAAACAATAGGTGAACATAGAATAGTGCGTGTTGTATTTTAAAACGTGTTGTCTGCATAAAATATCAGAGATGTCTTATAGTTAAGCACAAAAGTGTTCTAACCATATAGGTAGGTACTAGTTACTTTGTACATTCTCCCATTGTCGGATGATCTAATAGTTGTCAGTTAGACAGCTATTTATAATAGGTATTGTATTAAAACAACACACAGCTCTACCCTACAGCACTGCATATACTAATAAAAGAAGTAAAGGTATAGTTTGTCCACAAAATACAACAAAACATGCTTTTGTATCCAAATTTTACCTATACCTCAGTCCTCTTCTCTATAATAGACTAAACTCGAAAGCAAACATTTATTCCCTGAACTACACAAATTGTAAGAGAATTCTCAAGGATGCTCTCCAAAGTATGTCTTACGAAGATACAGAGAATTTACTAACTGTGCTACAGTGAATAGGTATATGTACAAATTTCACCTACGTTAAGTATTTATCAAATTTAGAAACTAAGTTATAGGTAACTTATAATTAGTGATCTATTGTCAACCTTTTGATTATCTATTTATTTTATATTTAAGTCTATTTAAGCTCTTCCCGCCTGAAACACAGGATTACCTAGTTCAGGCACGTAAGTCTTAGGAATATAATTACATTTAAGCAAAACTGTACTAATTTTTATGCCTTGTAATTTTTTGAATAAATATATTATTATTATTATCTAAAGAGCTTACTGTGACGAACGGAGAACTAAAGCTAAGGAACGATGAGGGTTATGGCGCAAGTTAGGAAGGCCAGGTCCGGCAATGGGTGGCGATAGGCTAAGGCCGTTATAGCCGATTTGGCGGACCATGCATTTGAATGGTCATCTGTCCGCGCGACCTCTGACGACCGACATTCTAATGTATGGGCCGCTCACCGTCCTAGAGACCTAAGTCTAGGAATGCAATAATATTACGATTTACGGCAGAGGCAGATTAAATGTCGAGGGCGCCCTAGGCAAGCACTCGTCAACGCCCCTCTAGCGGCCGTAATATTTATCTATTATAAATTTTAACTAGTAGGTAGGTACATAATACCTAATACTGCGCCACGCGGTTCCACACGCGTGATGCCACATCCCGTGGGAATTTCGAGATGAAATGTGTAAATCTGGGTCTCAAGCTACCAAGTTTCATTACAATCGGTTCAGTAGATTATTTTGCATGAAGGAGTAAGATATAGGTACCTATACACACACATACACACTTTCGCAGTTTTAATATTAGTACGGATAATTAGGTAGGCCAGAACACGTGTAGAAGGCGGAGCACGCTTCGGAAGCTGTACCCAGTGGCGGGCAAAACTAAATAGGGCCCCCCGCCCAGGCATGAACGTCGACATTCGCATTTAGCACGCGGCCTCAAAAAGGTTAGGTTTTATTTTGACTATTCGTAGGTACCTACATAAATAGGAGTTACTTTGTCGACTTACGCAGATAAGTCTGAGAAAAAACAGAATGCAGGTCGCAAGACAGAGCGAAGTGAGCTCGAAAGTTTTACCACCCTACGTTTATATTTAGCATGCGTAGGGAGCCCCCAAATACAAACTGCCTTTTACTTACTGGACATACTTTGGTCTTGTTTGGGATTTGATTAAAAGTTGGGGACCCGGAGTGTCCCGGAGGCCCGGGGCGAAACGCACCTGCCGCGCCTTCCTTAGTCCACCAGTGGCTGTACCTACTTCTCTATAGAATGTAAGAATCTTGTATTTTGTGTAAGTAGGTTGGTGCATACTTACGTACACAATTAATTTTGTTTATTTTTTTTTTGTTTAAAAACTTCCGCGCGCGCGCCTCTTTGGAACCTCGCGCCCTAGGCACGTGCCTAGTTTACCTTAGGGATAATCCACCTCTAATTTACTGTCAACCCCTAATAGTACGTTAAAAGTTGGTAAGTTCTAAGGTTTCGCCAGAAAACGGTATTGGTACCTGGTTATAATCACAGGAGTTAAATACCTACTGAGAACTCACAATGTGCAGGTGTACGAATTTGTACGGGGAGATAGATTACTTTAACATCGATAGAATGGTAGAAAAAGATAAAACGTGTAGTTAGAAAAAAATGCGCGTGCAGCACCGTAACCGTGATGGAAGCTAAACTTCTTAAAAAATAAATAATAATAGAGATTTTATGTGAGACAGAGAGAGAAAGAGAGAGAGAGAGAAAGAGAGAGAGAGAGAGAGAAAGAGAGAGAGAGAGAGAGAAAGAGAGAGAGAGAGAAAGAGAGAGAGAGAGAGATATATGTCTTCTCTCTTATGTAACGAAACGTGACGCATCGTTGAAATTTCACTCAATTCTCGTCCAATTATCCAATCGACGCCTGAAGATTCACTACAAAATAATGTTTTTAGTAGGTAATCAAATAAAATAGTTACTGCTTATATTTGTATTTATAGGTTATTAGAACCAATATCCAGCAAAGCTGCCTAAAGTGCTTACGATTAAGCTTTTGCATGATACTTTTATCTGGTACTTCATATAATTAAATTAATTACATATAATTAAATTAGTATGTAAACAATGCTCTACACGAGTGTACATCGTAACGCCCCGAGTGTTAGCGTAGCAACTAGTTCCATGTAAGAGAGGTGTACTTGTTTAAACCACGAGTCAGTGAACATAGACAATAGCACTCCCAGAACCTAGTGACTGGCGCCTGCGTTGTCAGCTGACACCTAAGGGCGGTGAACGATCCTTTATGCCCACTAGAACTATATAAAGATCCCGAATCTTTCCAACGACATCATTCGCTCTGGTGTCATCCCGGAGCACAGTGAGGTCCTATATTGGGACTTGGAATATTTGGATACACGTACAAACAAGGAACAACGTTCAACGTTCTAAACAAGGATGTCTATGGTCAGAAGATCTAGTATGGACAGGATGTCCTCAAGCATGACATCCAGCATGACTGGTATGGGTTTGGGTGGAATAACTGGACTGACATCGGGTATGAGCACGCTGAGCTGCATGAGAGACCAGCAGATGACGGTCGGTGGAATGCCCTCGAACTATGTTCCTGGACTGTCTGCCTATTACAATATCTCCAGCTTTTGCCAGCGCCCTGGGCAATCTCGTCGTTGGCCGATGCAACGTGCCGGGCCTACCGCTCAGGATCGCCCGGGCCGCTCGCACAGCACTGGCTCGCTACACCGCATGAAGTACTCGATGAGGAACAGCCCAAACACGCAGTACACTCACAATTTGATTTGCAAGATGGCTGATCAAAACGAACGCCGCCGCCGCCAGGACACCATGGAGATGATACCTCAAAGTTATTATTCCCAGCAGCCACTGAAGGTGGAGCTCACTGAATTCTATTCCCGTGACAACTCCAAAGATCATCACACTGAACAATATGACTTGGTGAACGATAATATCCTTCCGAACCCAGTTCTAAGGAGGGGCCAGAACTTCTTCTTTGCCGTTCGCTTTGACAGGACCTACGACAAGCAGCAAGATATGATTCGCATCGTCTTTTGCTTTGGTAAGTTATACTTAAACATTTAAAATTTTTAGCACTAAATATTTTGACATTAGTGGACATACCACGAGCTTTGTATTCTAAAATATGGCACAAAAGTCGAAAAATCCTAGAGCATTAAATTTACGTCTTTTTTCAGGTCCTAAGCCCAGTGTTACCAAAGGCACACGAGTAGTTCTGCCCGTGAACTGGAGCAACCAGCAGGGCGTCTTCCAACATTCCCGTGACATGATGGGAATGGGCATGGGAATGGGAATGTCTCGCATGCAGGATACAAGTACCAGTATGGCTCCTATGGGATCTATGGGAACTATGGGCACTATGGGCACCATGGGTTCCATGGGGCCAATGGGAACCATGAGCACCATGGGAACTATGGGAACAATGGGCTCGATGGGTCCGATGAGTGGAATGAGAGAGACTACAACTTATGGAGTCCGCCGCAGTTCCTTCAGCAATGAGCCATTGCCCTTGCAACACAGCCCTCTCAGCCCGCATGGACCTATGGACCGTCCAATGATGGATCGCTATGGAGGTACAGCTCAGCATTCTACATTTGGTCGTGGATACGGCTCGCGCCATGGCTCCATGCAGAACTTGGCGTCTCTTGCTCATGATATGGACAGATGGGACATTAGCATTCAGCGTCAAGATGGAAACACAATTACATTCCAAGTGCACGTACCGGCTACAGTTCCGGTTGGCGTTTGGAACTGCTGGGTACAAACCAATCGCTTTGGCCAGCGCGATAACCGTCACGACTACAAATGCGATGAAGACATCTATATGCTATTCAATCCTTGGTGCCGTGAGGACCCCGTCTACATGGATAATGAATCATCCAGGAAGGAATATCTGCTCAACGAGCAAGGAAAGATCTGGTGTGGCACTTGGCGTCAGCCGAAGGGTCGCAAATGGATTTACGGGCAATTTGATGACGTGGTGTTGCCTGCTTGCATGTACTTGTTGGAGCGAAGTGGCTTGGAGCATTCTGAACGCGGTAACCCAGTTCGTGTTAGCAGGGCGATTTCGTCAATGGTAAGTTGATCAATAAGAATTCTACATTTAGATGATTATTCATTGGTAAGCGCGTCACTTGAGAATGGCTGGAGCGATTTGGCTACTTTTTGTTTTATAATGTTCGTAATAGGCCGAATCAGGTTACTATAGGGAAAGAAAAAATGAAAAAAGTGGCCGGGATAATTGGAAAATCCGAAAAAACTGAAAGTGCATTTTCTATGGGAATGTATGAATTCAACGTTTGTCGGGTCACAGTATCCTTTCACTAAGCTTTTTGTGCATTATTTTGTGTTTTAGATAAACGCAAACCACGACGATGACGGGCTGATGGTTGGCCGTTACGACGGCGAATATAAAGACGGCGTTGCGCCTCATGCCTGGACCGGCTCTGTGGCTATCATGGAACGTTACCTCACCGACGGAGGCAGGCCGGTCGAATACGGCCAGTGCTGGGTATACTCCGGGCTTGTGGTTACGATTTGCCGTGCTCTTGGTACTGAAATTTTGTATGGTTTGTTCATGATTGGGTACTTCAAGAGTAACAGGCATTTTGTTACATAATTCAACTTGCTTTTAGGTATTCCTTGCCGTTCGGTCACCAACTACGTGTCAGCCCATGATACGAACCGAACATTTACTGTGGACAAATATTTCGATCGCGATGGCAACGAAGTGCCAAATGGACCTGATGAAGACTGCTACGATTCCTGCTGGAACTTCCACGTATGGAATGATGTATGGATGCAGCGACCGGATTTGCCTCAAGGTATCAAAAATACGAATTTTACAAAGATATTTGGAAACTTGAACTTATCGCGAAGGTTATCTATAATTATTTTTTTTCTTTTACTTTAGGCTACAGTGGCTGGCAGATCATTGATTCCACGCCTCAAGAGGAAGCTGAAGCTGTATACCACTGCGGACCAGCTAGCGTTGAGGCAGTCCGCCGCGGTGAGGTTGGCTTCCAATATGATACGCCCTTCATGTATTGTCAGCTCAACGCAGAACTTTGCCACTTCCAAGAAGAGGAGAATTCTGAGTGGGGTTTCATTAGGATGGCTTCAAATCAGTATCAGTGAGTACATTACAACTGAAACTCTTCTACATTAGTATTGACGTATGGTATTTGTCACTAATTGCCATACCTCCAATTTTATAGAGTCGGCCGCAAGATTCTTACGAAGAACCCGAACCGTGACGATGATGAAGGTGACAGTGACATGTTGGAGATCACCCACGAGTACAAGACGGTCGATAGTTCGTCTCCTGAGCGACTGGCTGTTATTGCTTCGTGTCGCGGCTACCAGCGCCTGCAACAATACTATGAATACCCTGATCGCAATTTCGAAGACGTTTACTTCGATCTTATGGATATTGACCTCGTGCCTTATGGACAGCCGTTTGACTGCACGATGAATATTCAGGTACTTAGTTATACACTCATTGCAATGAATTGACGTGCCTTCTGAATTGTTTAAAATTTAAATGGCATCCATTAAACTATTTACAATTTGGCGATCTTCAACAGAACAAATCGCATGAAGATCGCACCATCTGGTGCGTGCTGACGGCTTCGTCATGCTACTACACCGGCTCCATCGCCTCGCGTCTGCGAAGGGCTCAGGGAGAGTTCGTCGTACGCGCTGGGCAGCGTGAAGTCCTGAAACTACACGTCACACCTCAGGAATATATGGACAAACTAGTGGACCACTCCATGGTGAAGGTGCACGCCATGGCCTACGTGAAGCAGACGCGTCAGGCTTGGTCGGATGAGGATGACTTCCCACTACACAAGCCAAGGATGCAAGTGCAGGTGGTTATAAGTAATTTACAATCGGTTGCATTCTATAGGTTTACACAAACACAGTTTCTAATCACCGATGATAATGTTCCGTAGGTGAGGGGCCAGCCATGCATAGGACAAGAATGCGCTGTGACATTCAGCTTCCAGAACCCACTGAATGTTCACCTGACCGACTGCTACTTTACCTTCGAGGGACCTGGTGTGCAGAGGCCAAGACAGGTATATTACAAGTTGCCCTACAACTTTTCGTATTGAAAAAAGAAAAAGAACGGGACTCACAAATAGTTTTCGTCTTCCAGATAAGATTCCGCGACGTGAAGCCGGGCGAGTTCGTGAACTATCAGGATAAATTCGTGCCGCGGCGACATGGTGAGCGCCGCATTGTGGTGACTTTCTCGTCGCGGCAGCTGGACGAGATCTTCGGCTGCACCACGGTGAATGTGCGCGGCTAGCTAGCCCCCGGGCCCCGCGCACCCTCGCCGCGCACCTCGCCGGGGCCTGCTTCTCCTCCTGCGCTGCAGATGGACCGATCCTACGTATCTTACGTAGCGCCAGAACAGCATTTGTATGTTCAAGAAGAAGAGGTGGTCATCATCAAGACCACCTCCTAAACGTCCTCTCGACGCCATGCTTTCTTGGCTATTATAGTTATTCCTTATTTATGACAAAACAATTTTTTGTGAGTTTTTTTAAATTGAATGTACGAATGTTGCATCTAGAATACTTTTGTTTACTAACGAACAGCTCGATACCTAATAACGATGACTTGGCAATATTTAATGGATTTATTAATTTAGTATTATGTACTGATTGATGTATATCGTTTGTATCACCAGCACATTTCAAATGAAAAATAACAAAAAAAAAAGTAATTTTATAATGATTCACGATTTTCACTGTGTGATATTAATGTTATTTTATGAATGTATTTTTAATTTTAAGGAAACCGATGCTTCAAGTGCCATTGTTTTGATATGTATGGATTACTCTGTACGAAAGAGTATAGTGTTAAGAAATTATTAAGATGGTCTTTAGTATAACTTTTTATATATTTGCCTATTGCATATTTTTTAAGTTTTTATAAAACTATTGTAATCATTATATAACCAAAACTTTATTTGCACGCTGTTTGTGTGTTTTTGGGATCTCAAAAATAAAGAGCATTCACTGCAAATGATAAGATTTCATTCAAAGTTCCTACGTATCTCAATCTCAATAAATATTGTGTAATTTTTTATTATGTAGGTACACACGGCTAGACATCAAGCTATACATTTCCAGTATAAGCTGACCTCGCATTGTACGGAAATCCCATACAATGCGAGATCAGCATAAACTGGAAATGTATAGCTTGATGTGTAGCCGTGTGTACCTACAGAAATAATTTAATTACAACTTGTCTTTAGTGATAATATTACACAAAGTAGTTATCATAATCATTCACCTGCCAATTCCAATTTATTTGTGGTCAGTGTAACATGTCTGTTTTCTCCATACTTCTCTTATTAATCATCATCTCGGTAGTCACCCCCTTTCTAGCCATATTATCTTTCACACCGTCCATCCATCATTTCTTTGTTCTTCCTCTACTCATAAAGCCATCGAGATTCATACTCAAAAGTTTCCTCACGACATTTTCCACAAAGTAGTGTGAAGTCCAATTTGAGTGACTAATGTGGTTAGCACAAAACATAGCTGCGGCCTTAGGTATATACTCGTAGATAGCTGGGAGGGAATCATCACCATTCGGTACCTACTAAAGTCCCTACATTACAGTTCATTGACCTTACACATATACCTAATCGAGGGACAAGGGTATTCCCGTTGTAAAACATTTTAAATGAACATTCCTGTACCAAAAACAAATGAAGCTGCTCTTTTTGCTGCCGTATAATGTCACTTGATATGATAACTTGTACCTACTCTTTTGTGTTCAAGAAAAAACTCTACCTAAACTACTATAGGTACTTAGATACATAAATAACTGCTTTTCATATTCATCTGTAGGTAATTTCTGGCTGAAGTGAGTTAACGGCATGGTTTATTGAAGAAAAATATTTCATGGAAATAAAATTGTAGGATTAACTTATTATTCCACTCGAAAGCATAATATTTCTTAATACACTCAGCAGTGGTAAATGTGTCCCAAGCACTAAACGCGACTTCGTGAAGTGAACAAACTAAACGTATTCTTTGGGATTTTTATAAGATTAAATGCCAATTAGCTTCTCTTTTAGTACCTTTAGGACAATAATTTCGCAATAATATGTTAGTTCAAAATTGGCTTGTGCAAAAAACTTTACCAGAACTGCTTTTAAAGTTCCCCAGGAACGTGTTTTTTTTTTATTTCAGGCATTTTTTTAAATATTTTTTTTTTATGGATTTGTAGGTTATTTTGATATCGGAAAAAGATAAGACATGCCACATAGCGTTACTTAGGCTGCTCGGGTCTGCTGTTAATCACCTTCTGTAATGGTGGTGTTGTGATTATAAGCTCAGTAGATCAGTAGCTAATAAGAAAAATAAAATTACGTTCTCTTCATATAGGTACGTACTTAGGGACTCGGACGTAACTGGCGAAATGTAGGTGTACTTTAGGTACTTACACCTCTGCCCAACCCTTCGGGGAATACAGGCTTCATGTTATATTCATGTGGGTGAATACCTATAAATATGGATATATAATTTTTAAATATGTCTGGAACATTAACTTACGTACTAATTGTTTTTTTAAATAACGAAATTATTTTAAAAAAGCTTCATTTTAATACGTTTGCCAACATTTCATCACTGGAGCACAGGATTCCCCGCAAGTTGTGAAATTGCTCTTCACAGACTTTAAGACAGCATCCTATGCTGTTCATCCTCTGTTAGTCACGACACGAGGTCACACACCAACCAGTAAAATATCATCAAGTTATGATACAGTAAATGATGCATCGTTACAAGTGTACTCAAGTCACCTGGAAAAGCCCTCATCCACGCTATTTACGACACGTTAGCATAATTTCCTTATTTGCCTAGCACAGATTGTGCTCATCTCTATAAGCCCTTCAAAAGGTAGATAAAATAATGATCTTGCTGAATGATAATCCTGATAAAAGTGTTTGTTTGTTTGTCTTCTTACTTCAGATTCGAATCTTCACTAAAGCTCTATCATTTGCCTATAGTTGGTGTACACGACTGGAGGAAATGGGTTTCTCTTTTTGCCAACCACTAGCTCGATTCTCCAAGTCTAATTGATCAACTCTAGGCACCGTCATAATATGACACCAGGAACACAAGAGCTTCATTGTCAATCAATACAAAGCAGAATTATCAACGATTATAAGAACAGGAAGATCTTGAAGGTTCGTAATTATATCTAATCAAACTCATTACCGCAGTGTCTCAAGACGAAAGTCTTTGACCAGTGCGTGTTGCCTGCGATCACCGATGGCACTGAAACGTGGTCGCTTACAATTTGCCTTATCAGAAGGCTAAAATTCACCCATAGGGTAGGAAGTTTCCCTAGGTGATTGAATCAGAAATGAAGAGATCCACAGGAAAACCAAGGTAAGTGACATAGCTCGAAGAATTGCCAAACTTAAGTGGCAATGGGCAGGGCACATGTATCGCAGAACAGATGGCCGATGGGGCCGAAAGGTTCCGGAGTGGCGACCGCGTACCGGAAAACGTAACTTTGGAAGGCCTCCCACAAGATGGACCGATGGGCTTCTAAAGGCCGCAGGAATCTGCTGGGTGCGGGAGGAACAGAATCGGTCGAAGGTGGCGGTGCTTAGGGGCGGCCTATGTCCAACAGTGGACGTCTTTTGGTTGAAGGTTTTAACTTATTAACTGATTTGCAAATAAACTTATATCTCTGTGATTGTTTATAATGTCTTTATCCTAAATATTAGTTTGGCATGGCTATTTTTTGCCTGGATATTGAATGTGAGCTGTTTTACTTTGTAGAATTGGAACGTGCTTTGGCGAACGTTGCTCGGTATGGATTCCGATGCATGTTTTAATAACCTGAAAACTGTTGTATGTTTTCATGTTTTCACGGTTTAGCAAAGTCGTAAAATAACAAGAATGCAAATCTGTAATGTTGACATCATTTTTTCTCCGAAGGACAAAACGGAACCCTCATAGGATCACTTCGTTGTCCGTCCGTCTGTCTGTCAGTCTTACAAGACCCTTTTTCTCAGGAACGCGAGGAGGTGTCAAGTTGAAATTTATATCTAATACGTAGGGGGTCACTTGGAGCTCTAAAAAAATCAAGCTTCTAAGTCAACGCAATAAAAAAATACGGTCATTTATGCGAAATATTTTGTTACTAAAATATATCGCATAAATTATTTAAAAACCTATACGGTACTCCCCGTTGACCTAGAATCATGAAATTTGGCAAGAAGCAAGGTCTCACAGCACAAGTAAAGGAAAAATTCCAAAAATCGTTAATTTGTAGTTTTATCACATAAACCATTTTTTTTGCGATTACTAACTTACAATATGCAGTTGGAGAATTGACCGTGGCATAAATCGATGTAACATGTTTTTCAACGACCTTATTAAGTTTGTTTTTGGGATAAATTTATCCCAACTACGGAACCCTTCATTGTGCGTGGTCCGATCCAATTGGCCGGTTTTTTGCAAAATACGTCTTCTGAACTTAGTAACGGAAGCAAGCAAATACAGGCTGAATTTTTAATCACCGTCCAATTTTTTTCAAGGCATTAGGTATGATACACTAACTCCATTTTTGAAAAAAAAAATCGATACGTAAAATTTTCATATTAAATCATTTTCTCGAAAGAATTATCCGCTCTGCGTGATAAATAATAACTTTGTGATGTGATATCTCAATATTTTTGTATTGAGTGATACTAAAAGAAAAAAACACGTATTCAATGATTTTCGCCAAAGATTAATATATCAAAATTATGACGGCGGCGGTGACTAAAAATTCAGGCCGTATAAAGCAAGTCATACAAGTACATATATTTCTTCAAAGTACTCCAAGTATTTCACATGACTATTAACTAGTTACAGCTCGATTCAAACTTAATGGCGCCTCGGAACATGAGGCGAGTCGCTGCGCAGTAACGAATTTATGTGACAGCGGGGATGAGGGGTGTGGTACTGCGCAGCGAGTAACTAACTTCCGAGCCGCCATTAAGTTTGAATCGAACTATACAAGAAATATAAGGAGGAGTTTTGCCTCCAAAAGTAATCCTTATGGAGGAAAATAACACATTCCTAGATTGGAGTTAAACCCTTTTCTGGACATTATTGTTATGTAGGTACAGATCAGTGTTATTAAAGCACCCATTATATTACAAATAATTTATTTATTGACGGTAACCTGCTACATGCTTTTCGTGCGAGTAGGTAACTCGTATGGCATTCTAGAAGGTCGCCTTATCTCGGTGACACAGAAGCCGTTTTAAGATACTGCGTTAAACTTGTCTTTTTATCTTAAACACTTCCTAAATTAAGTTTTAATTTATGATCTTTGTTTTTGTGCACTCAAATTAGAGCCATTATTATTCTCTGAAATTAAACGTTATTCTCGCGGAAATAAATAGGTCAAAGTCAACGGGTAGTGTGCGTCAATGTCTGGGCTCTCTGAAACGTCTTTTTAACCGCAACTATGATATAATAACGGATTCTTGGAAAATTACTAACAATACTGAATAATACGATTCATGGTATGTACCTATTCATTCATGTGGAAAAAGGAAAAATCTGATTGATTTAATTGAAGAGCCTTCATCGACCAAGTACGAGGAAGATCTCGCGTACCGAGACGTGGGCGATGATGTCACCTATAGATGTAGTAAATTAACATAATCATGTGTAACTTTATTTTGTCAAACGTTTACTATCTGTTATGTTTGTTCAATGTTCACGTTATGATGTACAAACAAGGCGAGTCTGTAAAACACACGTGCATGCTTGCCTATTACAAGATCAAGTTCGTAATTATAGCTATATAGATATAAATCCACGACGACGCGCCCCACTCCGCTCCGCTCCCTACTACAGAGTAATATCTGTAGATGAATGATACATACATTATGTAGGAAGGTAATCTAGTAAAATAGGAGGAGAAATAACGATAATTCAAGGATAATTCAATGAAACTTACGAGGAAAATTATAGATTTTACTCGATCGTGACGGCATAACTACTGGAATCATGCCTACTCTTTTATTGACCAAAATCGTAAAAGTTCTTACATGCCCAAGTTTCTTTATGAAAAATAAAGGATAAAAATGTTAATGCAACCTTTTTAGTAACTTAAGACTGCTGAAAACTGGCCTCTGTACATTTTTGTGCTTGAAGTATAAATAAATAACTGCGAATCAAAATCTCCATCAGATGCCACTGATGGAGATTTTGATCCGCAGTTATTTATTTATACTTCAAGCACAAAAATGTCCAGAGGCGGACTTAATGCCACAAGCATTTTCTACCAGTCAACCTTTGGGTGATGCAGAAACAAACTCAGTGGTAGGTGCAATAGCGAGAATTGAGGAAACAAACATTTATTTAAATATAAAGATATACCTACATATATACCTATTAAAAACTATAAATATAATAAATACACCTAATTATAAATATAAATATAAGCACAAATAAGACAAACAATGGGAAAACATTACCGTTGTGATGATACTGCCAGCTTCTTGCGAATGTGCTCGCGAACTTTAATTTTAAAAGATAATCGGTTGGTCGCCATCCTGATTTCCTGGGGGAGCGCATTTCACAGAGAGATAGACTGAATGAAGAAAGAAGAGTGAATGAAGTCTGTGCGGTGAGTGGGTGATTGAAGAAGACGATTCTGAGATGAACGTAGATTTCTATTGTGGTTGGCGCAAATGTACTGAAGGTGGGGGGCCAAATAACTAGGGGAAGACGGAGAGTCAAGAAATGAAAACAAGGTGGTCAGCGCCCTTTGCTCTCTGCGCTGGCGTTTGTGCAACCACCTTAGAAGCGACCGATGCGCAGAGACATGATCATATTTACGCAGATTGAAAACGAATCGAATGCAATTATTGAGAAGACGGTCAAGTTTATCGAGGAGTTCTGCATTCAGGTCATAATAGCACACATCACCATAATCGATGATAGGGAAGATTAAGGACTGCACAAGCATTGTCTTCGTACTCGATGGTAATAAATTTTTCAGTCGGTACAGAGCCCGCAGCGTTCCAGTAACCTTCTGGCTTACCCTAGCGAATTGAGTACGCCAGTTCAGGGTACTATCAATATGCAAGCCTAAGTCCTTCACGTCAGTGCTAAGAGGCACGATCGTACCATTAAAGAGAACTGGCGGCAAGGTTGTACCGTCCACCTTGCTTATACCGCGAGGATTGCCAATGATGATCGCTTGACACTTTGTAGGGTTTACGGCTACGCCAAATCTATTAGCCCAGATTTTTATAGCTATCAAGTCCCTGTTTAATCTGTCGATAGCGTCAGGTAATTCATCAACCCTTCGTTGACTGTACAACTGCAAGTCATCTGCATACAGATGATACGCACACTGAAGCTCGGAAGTTATAAGATTAATAAAAATAGAAAACAGAAGAGGAGAATGTATACCGCTTTGAGGAACGCCAGTTTCCAAATCACACCAGCATGAAGAAGAATCCCCAACATGAATTGATTGCTGACTTTCCTGAAAAGAGAAATCAACCAACACTAGAGCAGTAACTTTGGTGTCTTCCAGTCCTGCCCTTATATCGCCAGTCACTTTAAGGAGGGCGGAAATAGTGCTGTGCCCAGGCCTGAACCCAGATTGAAGAGGGCTAATGAGTGAGTGGCGATGAACAAAGTTGGAGAATTGTTTGTGGACACAGGCCTCAAGCACTTTGAATAGGAGGGAAGGATAGAAATTGGACGAAAGTCGGTAGGAAGAGAGTGATTGGAAACCTTAGGTAGTGGACGAACATAGGCTTTGCGCCACAGGCACAGGAAAGGGAATACTCCGTTGTATAGGGAAAAATTTATAATATGGGTAATCGCGGGTAGGAGATGATCCAGAATAGTAATGATCATACCACGGGTGATATTGTCACATGCCACCGCTTTTGATTTGATGGAGAGAATTATCTTTCTGATCTCTCCCGGTTCGACTGGAATAAAACTGAAAGGATTAATATGAGGACGCGTTAGACCAGAAATAAGAGACAGGGTTTGTTGCTTGGTTAGACGATCCATGGTGGAAACAGTGGATAAATGTCGGTTAAGATCATCAAAGTCAATTGAATTAGGAAGGTCTAAATGTCGCGATTTGCCAATACCAAGAGTTCCAAGAAATTTCCAAATATCGGCAGAAGAGGAAGAACTAATAGTAGGTATCGAGAATGTGGCGGCGTTTAGCATTGCGTATCATCTGATTGCATCTATTCCTTGCGGCCTTAAATAATGTCCTGCGTGTCGATTCCCGTAACCACTTCACCGTGAAAACATGTGAAGTGAGCGTGGAGTGAGCTGTCAGTGTCATCTCACCCTGTTGGAATGATAACTCACTTCACCTAAGTTTTCACGGTGAGATGGTTACAGAATAGCACTGCAGTTCTCATCAGTACGATCCCTTTTACGGAACGCGCGGTCCCTACGTCCGTCGCATTGACATCTTTATGCCACTTGTCATCCATGGAGCAGGTTAGCTTAATTTTTTTGACGGGAGCATGGTGCATGTTAGTCTTTAATGTATTTTTTTTGTAGCATATAGCTTTCTTTCTTATATTAATACACCATGTACCTACCTACTTTTAACAGTGCAATGCAACCTTTTATATTTTTTGTTGGTATTGTTTGACGGCAGGTTTACCCATCATTTTATTATCAGATCTCTATGATTATTGAAAAAACTATTGGACCATCATAATATCAAGTTTTATCGAACATGTCATAAACAACCAAAATTTATTTCCATTTTCAAAGGTCTTTTTTATTTTAAAGTTAGGGAAATCAGGTGCATTTACATACTTACCTACTTACTTTTTAGGGTTCCGCAGTAAACAAGGAACCCTTATAGTTTCACGATGTCCGTCTGTCTGTCTGTCTGTCCGTGGCTTAGCTCAGAGACTGCTAGTACTTGAAAGCTGTAATTTGGTATAGGTATACATATTAATTACGCCGACAAAGTGGTAAAATAAAATCAAGAAAAAAGATTGTTTTCAGGGTACGTCCCCTACACGTAAAGTGGGGATGTACTTTTTTCTCGTCTATCCCATGGCGTAGGGTGATCAGGGAGAAAGATCGTTCAAAAATATTCTGGGTATGTGAAAACTATTTC
The DNA here is from genome assembly GCA_963853775.1 of Xanthia togata. Taxonomy (NCBI): domain Eukaryota; kingdom Metazoa; phylum Arthropoda; class Insecta; order Lepidoptera; family Noctuidae; genus Xanthia; species Xanthia togata. The sequence continues at coordinate 18,393,284 of OY970798.1, read as the reverse complement.
AATTCAGGGATCCGTTTGCGAAATATTAAGCTTAAAGTGCAAATTTTTGTTATTCATGTGTCGCGCACCCTGCCAGCTAAATGGATTTGTGAAAAAAATCACAGCATGGTGTGTCAATGTTTTTGTTGTATCGAAAAAAAAGGTGGTCATTTCGAAAACTTACTAAAATAAATTAAAGGATACGAAAACAATGCATTTTAGGCATCATGTTTCATAGTAACATTTACTGCTTAAGACCTACACAATCGATATCTAAATAGAAATAGTATTAATTTTATTTTTCAAAACGTCTGGGTTTGATTCCCGAGCAGAGTATAAGTTTTTTTTAAATGTATGAATGCAGTTTTTCTTTTTACTAAAATCGATGACATGGTTCCTAAGAAGAGATCTTCGTATGTCTTATAGTTTCAGACTTTCCCATACTGACCGAACTAAATGTGTCACCTTGTAACGTGTAACGTTAAATGCGCAAAACCTGAAAATAATTTGATCAGAATAACTAGCAGAATCAATTGAACCACCTTTTAATAAAGGTCACATTTTTCAAAAAAAAATCATTAAAAACGTTGCCGTGTCTATTTATTAATAGGTCAAGCCATCACATGCGCAAACCCGCAAAATAGGTAAACAAACACAAATTATTGTCGATCAATTTAAATTTTCTCATACGCGGGATAATAATAGCTTTTATTTCAATGCAAATACGAATCTTCCATACAGTACCACCCCTCCCTCGATAGAGCGTCGTCGCAGACGCAAGAAACGATCTGAATTGACAGTAAAACTAAAAAAAAAACACTCAGCAAGTGCACTAGTCATGTCAATTAAAATATATAATAAATTACCAGAATTAATAAAAAATGAACAAAAATTTAATACATTTATAAACAAATTAAAACTATTCCTATTAGGTATCTAAATGCTATTATGATATCAATGATTATTTAAATGACAAATTTTAATTAACGAGTTTTATAAAATAATTACAATAATAGGTACTAACTAAGTAAACAAAATTAAAAGCCCTCTTCATCTCTCCTACTTTTGCTGTGCCCGACAGGGTCCACAATGATCATATTATTTTGTTAAACCTAAGTACCACCTAAGTTCACATGTGGAAGCAATAAATATATTGAGTATTGAGTATTGAAAACAATACATAAAACCTTTACAATTTTTTAAATATTCTTTTTCTCTGAAATAGGTCAATTGAATTAAAAATAGAGGGTTTGCGCATTTAACATTACACGTTGTATAACAAAGTTAAAAGAAAAACTATCACAGCTAAGTAGGCTGAGTAATAATCGACCAACTTAATTATGCAGTTTGAAAAACATGTTCATTGTACATTCCTTAGGGGAGAACATATTTACAATGTTAAGTTTGTTCTTGGGATAAATTAATCCCAACTACGGAACCCTTCTTGTGCGTGGTCCGACACGCACTTGGCCGGTTTTTGATGTCTGACGTCATATTTATTTGTTGACTGTGAAGAATAGTGACTAAAAAGTTTCAGGTAAACCAGCGACCTGTTTACCATCTTGTAGGTTAGAAGCGGTACTTTCCATATTATGTGTACACATTGTAACTTATGGGGATTTTTCACTGCCTATTCACCCCACGTAGTTAAGATTTAAGTTTAATATTGTGATTCATTCGTAGTGATTCCTGTGAAAAACTGACGTTGACGTGACGTGACCCTACATTCCGCGGTTGTGATAAGAGGTCACGCGAGCGAAGGTAGCGAGGATGCCCAGCAGAGACTGAGCACAGACCAACTGATCCCGCGCCGAAGTGCGCACGCGCAAGACAACGTTCACACAAGCTTTTAATTTCACAAGAGCTACGCAAGTGTCTGTTTATCCGATCGATAAACCATTAATTCAAATAACAGCTGATAATTTGTTTACATTGTGGCAAACTGTGCGTCCTATAAAAAAAAACCTCTACAGTACTAAGGATAATTTTAAGCGGTTATGATCTAATCGCGTTTTTAGTGCGTTAATTGATATTAGAGTGGTCTACATAACGAGTTGAAAGAGATTATAGTTCATTTTATTTTATGTGGTTGTTAGTGAGTGATTGGTTATAGTGAAATGGGTGCTGTGAAGAGCAAGTTGACCCACTGTTGCCCGCCACAGTGTTTGTGCTGCGGGTTCCGAAAATCGGACTCCTATGACCTCAAAGAGTTGCCGCGACCTCCTCAATGGGACATCTCTTACGCTAACGGTAAGTCAAGGTCACCTTAAATAAATAATGACTAAAAATCTGAGTGATGATATAATCTCTTAATTTAAATTCAATATATTCAGTTGATGATAATAATTCTTCCATGTTCACATTTAAGATAATGAGTTTACCTACGTATATGTTTTGATTAACTAGCAAAACATTATGTTACCTCATGTTTTATAATAGATAACACGTGTTTGTAACTATTCATTAACATAATAATTTTAATCAAAATACATATGTTTACGATGAATCCGACAGGTAGAGGCATCGGCTACCAGCTGAGACAACAAATGGTACAATTACCTACTTATACATCCGTACTTTGGAGTAGTATAAGTATAACTAAAAGCATATCTATAAACCATACTATCAAGGCTCTGTAGGCAGTATAACGAAGTATCGAAGCGCAATCATTTGGAAATTACAAGCGATATGTCAAAATACAAAAAAGCTATAAAACTCATAATATCCAAGTCACTGTTATTTTTGTCTGTTGTCTTTTATGGTTATTATTATTTTTATTATGATTAATTTTATTTTGTATTTCATTTTGTTTCCTTTCTATGATTTTAATGTTGCATTATTTTCGCTTTGTCAAACTTACTGTATCTACCTAGTAAGAGAATGATGTGGTCTCCTATAATTGGAAGCGCTTACTAGTATTTGTCCCTGTTCTTGTAAATTTTCATGAAATTGTGTAGCCTCTGTTGGAGATCCAATAAATAAATAAAATAACGCCTGAAACTTTATCAATAATTATTAAGTTTTTTTGAACAAAAACCTTTAAAGTTCTTAAAATTAAAAAAAACATTAAAAAAAAACTTAGTTGTATTGCAACTTGCACGTACAACATTAAACATGCATATGCAATTGTTACCTACATTGTTCAAGTTATTTGTAAAAAAAAAAATGGTACCTACTAGTAAAATAGTGTAGGTGTAATACAAATTAACTTGTCAAGATTTAAGATGTAGACTTGGTTGTTAGTAATTTTTTTGTTTGATTCTGTTTGCTCACTGTTTAGGTGTAGTTATGCTGTAATTCCTAACTAACAGAAATATTGTATTCACTCGAGTGTTTTATAATCAAAAGTATTAGGCAAAGGAGGACTCCCTACCTGTTGAGAGTGAGAGCTAATGCGATCGTCAATAAAACATGAATGAAAGTGCAAGTAAATTTTTTGAACACGCTCCAATTTTCGTTCGGAAACTTTCTGTGACCTATATTTTCCTGTCAGTCATATAGAATTCGAAATTTAAATATGACAGAAACAAACAATGCTGATTACAAACACAGTTTAATTTATGGCTTTCCATCGTTTTGAAGTGAGTTAAAAATAAAACTTGAGGCTTTTAGTATCTACAGCTGGTATCAGTGGTATTGCGTGGAGAACTGAACCAGCATTGTTGGTTGTTGGTTATTTGTGAGAGAGCAACGTTACTAGAAATGTAAATTCCTAGACACGCTCTTCCAAACAAAGGCCTATAAACTTCAAAAGTAAAAGGCTTCAAAACATATTTTCTAAGTGCGAGGTGTTTCAATTCAGCCAGCTATAATACATGAGAAATTTAATTATTAGTTTTTTTTTATTATAACAGATATGTGCCTTACCAAAAATATTATATTATTTTAGCAGTCTTTTTTTTAAATTTTCATAAAAGAATTTGAAGGAAATACGTTGAAGCATTTTGCGTTCCAAGCTTCGCGACTTCACTACCTTGATGTCAATAGAGCGACTATTAGTTTTACCATTTATCACTTTGCGCCTAACCTGTTCTGTCCCTCGAGGTCTCTCGATATTCGAACGCTAACATTTGTGAACTGGTTTACACTTCACGTAGGTACAATTTTATAAAAAATAAAACTGGAAAATGTCTTGCAATGCATTTAGAATCAAACAGATATAGTAATTGGCAGCTATTAAACGCATACTTAGGAATATTTCTTTATATGAATGGGACAAGAGCTCGTGTAAGTAATAACTGCCGCACGGGTCGATCCATCAGGTTAAGCTATGCTTGCCGGGGTTGGTCTGTGGATGGGTGACCATCTTTGCATACCGAGACTCCTCCGTGCCTCGGAAAGCACGTTAAGCCGTTGGTCCCATTCGCAGATCTTTGACAGTCGTTACGGGTCGTCAGAAGCCCGAAAATCTGACAACCAGTCTTACCAAGGGGTATCGTATTACGCAGTTACTGGGTTGTGGAGGACAGATAGGCAGTCGCTCCATGTAAAATACAGGTATTCAGCTGCATCCGGTTAGACTGGAAGCCGACCCCAATAATATAGTTGGGAAAAGGCTAGGCAGATTGATGAATGGGACAAAGATACGTCATTGCATTCGCGATGGCGCCTACGCATGTACCTTAATTGTAGTGTACCTATCCATATTGTGTTTTATCATAATACCTAGTAAGTGGTGTTCTCTTATTTGATTGACTACTTTAAAACCTAAATTCTATAGTTAAGCCTTATTTTTGGAAACTATTCGGAACTGTTTGATCTACCTACTCAGTCGTAAGTACGTTACTGCTATAGGTACCTACTTTAACTGTTTCAATTATGCGTAATAGGTACATCTACAGACAAACCTTTTTTACAGTCCGTTCAACTGATTCTGACTTCTATACCGTACGAATAAGGATGCCATCAAAAGCAAAAACAATGGTTACAATACCAACTGTTTACCTACTGCAGCTGCCATTTATCATGCCACCAACGGAATAGAAGTCAAAATCGGTTGAAAAGACTGTAAATGTCTAATATTATTTCAAATGGAGTTTAGTATTCATTCATAAACTAGGAATTGGGGTTCAGGAAATACCTGTTGCAGTCACATTATCCTCTACATGAATGACAGGAAGAATAGGTAAAGAATAAGTCATGGTAATCGTATTATAGGTACCTATTTCCTTCCTACTGGACATAAATGGGAGTGTTAAGCGTCCGTCATTAATTAGGTACTAAATTGAGTAGTCATAGGCCTCTAACTCAGTTTTCCCCATTGCGAAATACCTAATAATAATAATAACATAGGTATGATTAGATATTCATTCATCTGTTTATCAATTAAACCTACGTTCTCTGGTCCTTCCTACGTTCCTACCTACTTTTTACTAATTTTATTACAGCAGGTAGGATAATTACCGTCATCCGTACTGCAATAAGACTAGGTATTGTCTTGCACAAAAGATGATGCAGTCAAAGTCTGAGAACGTAATAAAAATTCCTTTATTCTCTATCAATTTGTTGTACACTATGTTTTTAGATTAGTGTTGTTACTTGCTATGATGTCACTACATATTTATCTACGTCTGTGACGTCTGTCTGTCTGAACGCGATAAACTCAAAAACTACCGAACGGATTTTCATACGGTTTTGTGTACACACGGCTACCCATCAAGCACATTTACAGTTTATGCTGATCTCACATTGTATAGGATTTCGGTACAATGCGAGGTCAGCTTGTACCGGAAATGTAGAGCTTGATATGTAGCCGTGTGTACGATGATTATCATGCGCTAAAAGCCGTGCGAAGCAGGGGCGGATCGCTAGTAATGAAATATTATAAAGACGTAAAATTTATGAGTTTGTATGTAGGGCTAATCTTCGGAATGATTGAACCGATTCCGGAAATTCTTTCACTAATGGTAAGCTACATTATTGCCGAGTGTCATATACTCATATTATGATAATTTTATGTTAAAACAGGAGGCAGAAGCTAGTTAATAATAATATAAGCCTTTAATTCAGAAAGCATTTTTTTTTTTTTAATAGTTTAAAACGACTAGTCTATCTAACGACTCTGGCGAGTTGGTGACACCGACAACCCGGTCTGTTTGCCCAACTTTAGCAAAGGCCCCCTCCATTTCTTTCCACTCTGTTCTATTTTGTGCTCTCCTCCTCTTTCTACCTTGATTTCTTTTCCTATTTCTTGGGTACCAAAATACTATGTTTTTGTTCCATTTTTCGATGCCTCTTATTATATGGCCAGTCCATTTCCACTTTAGCTTCCTTATTTTAATGGTTACGTCTTCTATTTTCGTGCGTCTTCTGATAGTTTTATTGTTTATTTTGTCAGACTTCCTTATGTTCAGCATGCTTCTTTCCATTGCTGTCTGACATGTCATTGCGCTTTAGTGAGGGCCCAAGTCTGGTAGCCATATGTTAAGACAGAAGTTAGTTATGAATAAATAAACAATGGCTGTGACAACTGCATGCAAAACTCTTAAGAGATCTAAAGTACAGTCACATACAACGTAGTTTCCTTTAGGAATGTTTCATAAACAAGTTGACGAATAATAAATAGAGGCTATACGCTTATGTCATGACATGCAATTCCAAGGTGAACTGGCGAGCGAGAGCGCAGATCCGTCCTACGATATTGCTTCGTTCATACTCTCCATACCTACATTCGATAACATTAAAGGTTCGGTCATCATGATTGACAGTTGTAAACATCCACACATAAAATATCATCACATAAGAATAAGACCAAGATAATTAGCTTCTTGATTACTAATACTAGAGACAGATGTAATTAACGTAGGTACAATACTTACTTACCTAGATATGCATGAAACAGGTTTCGGATTGGTCACGCACGAATTCCTAATATGTGAAGTCGCGACTGCATCTTCAATGTGTGAACTACAGAACCTAATTGTCATTCGTAATATTAAGTACCTAAGTACGAACCAGTACCCTCATTATGTAATACACGATCAATCGAAATTTGAATCGTTTTGAAACAAATTGCTAATCCATTGCTACAAAAGTTCGAAACAAAATTCTGCTCAACAACGTAAATAACGCAATCAATCTATGAACGCAATGAATGTTGTTGAACTGTCAAAATAAAACAAATTTGTCGTAATCGTGTATGAAAATGGGTTGCGTAATTAAATAGCTGGACTTTAAAATGAAAACCAATTCTTTAACACTGGCTCCTTTAGCTGTGTAAATCCGTGGATAGTTTAAAAGAAAATGTTTAGGTACTTGGTCACCAAAAACCTTTCGGAATAAATAAAATGCAACGGGACCTCGAGGAGTGAAGGCGATCCTTACCGAAAACAATTCATTCATAAAAAAATAAGCCTTGTGACTGTCACCTCGTCGAAATGTCATAATTATGTTCTGCAAAATAATAGCTGTTTGAATAAAGAACATTAATGTTAGCATACAGTAAGTAACTTGTTTTGCTGGGAACGATTCTTACAGAGTACTGACCACAGAAATATTAAAATATCTATGGTACTGACCTACTGAAGCGTGGACAGAGGAATCTTCCTAAATTTTTTTCCTAATTTTTATTTTACGAGTATGTGACTGCAAAGAATGCATTACTCAGCGGGAACTTAGGACCTTCAAAAAGGTTGAAGATGTGCGATATTCTCCACATTTGTCAAAGTCAACACTAAATATCCGGACATCACGGCGTTTTCTTAACGAAGCAAGTAAATAAAAATATCCAAATTTCGTAGACCATCGTCTTCCGTTCTTACGTAATTCTCTGGTTGTAAAGTGAGTCACTGAACGGAGATTCGTTCCTGAAATAGACTGAAATAATTAAAAAGTTCGGGTTTCGTGCGCACGATCATAATTCTAGATCGGAGTTATTGTCGGCAGGTGCTGATGCAGCAGTCAAATAAAAGTGGGTTAGGTCGAAAAATACGAAATCTATTTTTCGGAAGAATCTATCGATTTTATTTTCTTTTAGATCCAATAAAAAGAATCGTGTAAGTAATTGGTAAAGTTATATATTTTAAGTAATTATCAAAACAAACAATAAAAAACCCGAATGAAGTAAAGAGAAAGACTTAATTAAAATACAAGTTGTAAAGCTCTATAACTCTTTAGCGCACAATTTTCGTTAAAACAATTTCATTCAAGAAATGTTAAAAATCTGACATGAAGCAGGACTAAAATATTCAGCCTTGATTCAACAGTCAAAATGCGCGAATTTCCTCTGTTTGTTTAACTCTTGCTTTTGGGGGTTTATTTATAAACGTTGCTTGAGTTAATTAAGTGACGTTCAAACGTCAAAAATTAAAACATAACAAAACACAGTTACACAGGTCAGTCAGCCAGGTTAAACAGGTGTTAATCATTACTTAACTTTAAGGGTACACTAAGTAGTCAACGGCTCGAACGTGGTGGACGTGACTATAATGCCTGCCAAATTGTATTTAAATTATTTATTTATTTATTTTTATTTGTTTAGTATTTATTTAGTATCTTTATGTATATTTGTTAATTTATATAGTGAAATAGACGATGATTTATAACGAAAACGAGCGCGTAAAATTTTATGAATAGATCTTTGGGCGTATGGAAACATTACTATTTACACAAAATAAAATTATTTGGACTATTGAATAAATTATATATCCCCGTACGGTTTCTCATTTTTTTACTACATAAGTTATTTATTTACGCCCAAAGACGAGTTAAGATTAGTGTTGAAATATGGAAGTTTCGACGCTCATAATTTCCAAATCCATATATTTTTACCAATTCTGCTTCCATAAAGGGCTAGAAATAATGACAAGACAAATATATATAACTAGCTGCACCCCGCGGTTTCACCCGCATAAGTTTCGATCCCGTGGGAATATTGGGATAAAAAAAAATCTACGTGTTAATCCAAATTTTATCCAAATCCGTTCAGTAGTTTTAGTGTGAAGAAGAGACAAACATACACACTCACAAACTTTCGCCTTTTATAAAGGCGATTTATTAGTGTGATTTTTAGTTTTGAACGTACACCGTCAAACAGACGAGTAATCACCATACTACGTTTGTATGGCAGAATTACCGATTAGAGTACCCTTAAGCGACGTTTATAAATAAACCCCAACATGTACTTATAACACAAACATTTGCCTATCTTGTGTAATTAGTAGTAAATTATTGATCCCTATTACGAGTATATGTATATTCTTGTTTACTTTTAGAGTGGAATGCCCTCATAAAACAAATGACTGTCTTGGAATGAAGATGTCATACAAATGACTTTAGTACTTTTGGAAGCCAGCAATAATGTCACATACCGTAGTAAAGATAACGCTCTTCATTAGTCCAGCTTTATAGGATGAATAGCCCACTATGATGTGCTGGCTCTAATTTATGAGATCTAGGTATTGAAAAGTGCGAGGAGAGTTTTAAAAGAATGACCAAATTAGAATTCTTTTGTGGATCGGCATGACCTTATTCAAAAGATGCTGATGCAAAAGAGCATTAAGAAGAAGAAAATTAATTTGGATAAGTAGATTGACACACAGAAGAGCCATTAAAAAGTAGTTAAACAAAAGCTTGTAACCTTGTCAGTTAGACCCATTTCCATCTGCCTAGATCGCAGGAGATATAGGCTGTAATATAGGCTGTTGAATCTGATAGATGTAAAGCACTCATCAAGATATCACACGTGCACATACTATTTGAATAATAAATAAGATAAGATCTCATTCATAAATTAAAATCAAGTGTTCATCTTAATATGGTCTCAATTAATAGTTATCTAAGCGCATCTTCCATCGCTTCCAATCGCGAGCCTACGCGACCGCCGTGTGCGATGTGTGTGGGACCAAGTATTATTCGCTGATTATTCCGAAGGCCGACATAATATCCCGGTATAGCAGGTCTAGCGTCCCACGTGGTAATTAATACCAAATAAGTTATTTACCAGACGGGCGATGAAAGGAGTCGACCGGCCTTGTTTAGCGTTTAGTATGCTCAAGTTGTTGTTTAGTGACCCAGCTCTAAAACTTTGTGAGGTCAATGGTATTGAGTTGTCTAATTCCAATTTAGATAAAACGTTGGCTACATTATTTAGAACTATTTGCGTGATGATGATTTGATGATTTTGAACGACAAGGCTTAACCAGATGTGTCCTGGTGAATCACTAGTTGAGCATGCGCACAACATCACTGGACCAATAAAATGTCCAACTTCCATACAATTTAAAGATCTAACATATATTTTGACCTTCATACTCAATCAAATTATTTTCTTTAAATACACTCGAGAGCAATGAATCCGGGTCACTTAAAGAATGTTAAAAATCTCGGAAACTAAAAATGATAGGTTAATGCAATAAATTGTATTTAATAGACAATGTAATACTCCTTAAATGAAAGTAAAAAAAATATGAGTCACCATACATTTTATTAACACAAAATTACATAAAGAAAAAAACTGCTGATCTCTCCTTAAAACAAAAATAGGAAACATGAAATTTTTGAACTTTATTACGATTTTCTTGAATTTTAATACTTCGTATTGCTTCCATTACTGCGTTTACGCGGTTTGGCATGCTGTACACCAAGTTCCTTATACGATTTTGGGGAATATTCTCCCATTCCTCTGTGAGAGCAATTTTGAGCTCACGAAGCGTGATTGGGGGAGGGTTTCGTTGTTTTACGCATCTGCCTAGCTCGTCCCAAGCATGCTCGATCGGGTTGATATCCGGGCTGCGCGCTGGCCACTCCATACGAGTAATGTTCATCTCTTGAAGGTAGTCATTCACAATCCTACCTGTATGAGGTCGGGCATTGTCATGCATAAATATAGCATCCTCACCTAAATTGACCATAAATGGACCAACGTGATCATTGAGGATTTCTTCCACATATCTTTCGCTAGTTAAAGAGCCGTTTTCTATGATCACCAGCTCTGTGCGACTTTCAGAAGAAATTCCGGCCCACAGAAGTACAGACCCACCACCGTAGGCTACTTTTTCTTCGATGCATGCTTGCTTGAATCTTTCCCCTGGTCTTCGATACACTCTGTGTCTTCCATCGTGCTTGTAGAGCATAAATTTTGATTCGTCGGAGAACATAACTTTTGACTAATCTTCAATACTCCAATTTACGTGGCTCTGGGCATATCTTAGTCTTGAAATACGATGCTCACGCTCCAGTTTAGGGCCGTTTGCAGGTCTAAGGGCTTTTAAGTTAGATTCAGCAAGCCGACGTCTTACTGTCCATGAACTTGGGTTACTTCCTCCGAGGCGTCGAAACTGATTTGTGAGTTCAGTTCCTGTAAGAAAGCGATTTCGAAGCATGGTGTTCACCAAGTATCGGTCTTCTCGTGCTGTGGTACACCTGGTTCTGCCCGTTCCTGGTCTGCGTAGGTTAGAACCAGTTTCTTCGTAACGTCGGAGAACTCTTTGTACTGTTGACAGCGACACACCGACAGTCCTGGCTGTATCGCGCTGACTCCGGCCGGTTTCCAGCATTGTAAGTATTCTGGTGCATTCTTCAGGCGTAAGCGACATAATTTCAGCTTGAATAATGAATATAGAGCACTATCAACATGGTTTATGTACCCACATAAATGACAGATTACAAACAAAAGCAAAACCAAATGCTGTAATTTCGTAGTTCCATCTTCGAAAGTGGCCCTTTTTCAAATTTGATTTTTTTATGATATAACTTTACAATAACTAAGAAGTTTTAATACCTTCATTTAAGGAGTATTACATTGTCTATTAAATACAATTTATTGCATTAACCTAGCATTTTTAGTTTCCGAGATTTTTAGGATTCTTTAAGTGACCCGGATTCATTGCTCTCGAGTGTATACATTCGTAATGAATTACTCAGTGGTTATCAAATAAAGATATTGGCAACGCGCGACTTCAATTGACCCGCATTAAAAGGTTAAATGCTAGTGTTAGTTAATAGATATCTACAATTTATACTGATCGGGAGTAATAATTTATAGGTGCTGCAAAAAGTAGATTTGGAAAGATTTATTAATAAGTGCAAAGAAGCTGGAATATATGGGATTTCAAAGAACTGACATAAGTAAATAGAGCAGCAGAATAGTAGGTACATTTAGATACATAGGTATAAGATAATCTCATGATTACATACCTACATGAACCGTCTATTTTCCTCAAGTAGGTACGTAACTATTACCTATATCTATTGAATTACCTGGTGACTCCACAGTGCATGGCAATTGAACGTATGGTTATTAAATTCAAATTTTATGGACATTATAATAATGTAATATCTATGTCTTTATTCTTGACTAATCATTGATTAAATACCTGAACTTATACCTGCTTCATCAGTGTCTAATAGAAAACTGTTTAGCAATGACTGCTGCGCTGCGTTTCGCGGGTTCGATTCCCGCACGGAACAAATATTAGTATCACCTACATACAAGTAGTTGTTCCGGGTCTGGCTGTTGGTGTATGTGAGTTTAAATGTTTGTAAACTCACCCACAATACAGGAGAAATGCCTAGTGTGAGGCAATATAAAAAAAAAAAAAATGAATTCAGTTGACATTCAAATGATATCACCTCTCGATCTAAGGCATGATTTTGTCAGATACTAATGATATGAGTAATACAGACTAGCCTTGGTTTTGTCAATGAACAAAATCGGTTTCTCAGTAACTGGATGAAGCTTTTCATTGCTTGTTGACTATGACATCACCATCCGTCTTGGATGTAGGAGTAGATGTTGAGTTTCACACTGCAGCTCGCAGTCCATGACGGCATGCAAAAAGAACTACACGTTTGTTCAAATAATTAGCAGCGTACGAACTGTGCTCGATTGTGAACTAAACTGGCGGGTGTTTATGTGTGGATACTAGTGATTCGGTAATGTTTAAATTACTGTGATCGTAAAATAATGGATTATCTTAAAAGTTTGTGGCGGCGGTATTTTGTGAGGCGAGAAAGACATGTTATTGTGAATGTGCCGTTTCAACCAGGTAATAAATGATAAGCCAGATAAACAATTGAAATTAATAATATAGTTCCCAATCATTATAAACATTTAGTTCCCTATTTAGGTAGATACATTAAAAGCAATGACATAAGCGGTACTCGTATGATAATGAATCACCAAATTCAGCGAGGGTTATATTACCTATGTATCTTTGAAGAATGTGCACACGTAAAATCTAATAACAAAATCAAAATATAGTCCACTATTATTTAGGAAATTACGATATATGCATAATGTGTTATTGTACGATTGACGTCTTGGCTAGTAGCCAAATCTTGGGCGCGAAAATTTTTGACCATGACGAATAGTGGTTCAGAAGTTTTCATTCATAATGATCCATTAGCGTTTAGTTTTATATTTACGATATGGGCTGAATTCCATGTGGTTGCACTCATTTTATTTAAATTTAAATAATAACATTTGGTTCCTTTGTTTTTTGGGTGATGTATGTAGATATTTAGGATAACTAAGCTAAGGTTAGATGTAGGCAAAAAATAATACTAATTTTTTCAAGGTCCCAAATGAGTAAATCACATTATTAGTCTGCAACAGGTCCTATAATTGTGAGATATTATTAATTATGTGAGTTATTGAATGCATTGCAACACAGTTTCTCTTTATTTATTCAGATGTCGTCGACGCGACGCGCCAGGGCGTGCTTGCGGTGCAGGGAATTGATTTCTGCGTCGACACAAATGGCGAGAACCATCACACGAACAAGTTTAACCTGATGACAAGGAGCCTCGACAGATGCCTGGTCGTGCGAAGAGGACAGACCTTCAAACTAGATATATTACTGAACAGGCCGTACGATGCCAGTAGAGATGCTGTCTCCTTTATTTTCTACGTTGCAGGTTTGTATATTGATTGCTTAAGTCGAGGGTAGGTCCACAACAGGTTTGCTCGACCTAAAGTTACGTCTTGAATTCTAGATGTAAACCCACAAATCTGTGTTGCTTAAAAGGAAGTCTTGTGCTTACAAATAGACCAAAGTCAACTTAAAAATTACACCAAAAAAATCTCATCTTAAAATAAATAGGGTTTTTAGATCATGGGCCCTCTTTGTCTGTTGATGACCATGACCACACAAAAAAAGGATTCCGTAAGGACATCCTCTTACGGAATTCTTTTTTATCATTTTATCCATTCAGTTTGTTAGATTATTCGATCGCAGATAACGATACTAGGTACCATGAACATGTTAATGTTCAAGGTACCATTTTAAATTTTTTAGCGCCTGATATTTATCTTGACCATTAATTACGTGTTGGAACACCGATACAAATGGAATATTACGTAAACCTTCGCATTAGGGCAACGCGACGTAAGTGATAAAAATAATGCCATGACATGACCATAATTCTGTTGCGCAGATGTTGAGATACGAGGACCGTCAGACGAAACATCCGCCGCTGTTCCTTTACTGGAGAAAGGTTCTGAGACCTTCGGAGCATGGAGTGCGACGTACGAGGGTCAGATGGACTCTCACCTCATGGTAGCTGTGACTCCTGCAGCGGACTGCATTGTGGCTGCCTGGAGGCTCGATGTGGACACAAGACTTAGTGGAGGCAGCTCTCTCAGCTATAGACATCCTTTGCCGATCTATGTACTCTTCAACCCTTGGTGCTTGACTGATACTGTTTATATGCCTGGTACGTACATTTTCGGATTGATAAAAAGAATAATAGTCGTAAAATAGTAACTCGTTTAGGATGATGAAGACGCAAAATAACTCTTGTTATTGGTGTCTGCTTGCACAACCGGAAACTTTAAATCAACTGCGTCTCTAATATTTGTCTAAAGAAATCATGAATGTGTCTACTGTTTCAAACTAATTTATAATAAAAAAGCAAATTAAAATAAAACTCTAAGCTGGGATTTTTTTCAGGTCACAGCCATCGTGACGAATATGTGTTAGAAGATGGAGGATTGATGTTCAGAGGAGTATACAACCGTATCAAACCGACACCCTGGAACTACGCACAATACGAGAAAGATATATTGGACTGTGCACTTTATCTAGTCAGAGAAATCGGAAAGGTATTTGCTTTTAGATTTCCACTTAGAAACTAGTTTTGCCTCAACTTTCTACATAAGAAAAGCGGATAGATCCGTTATCTTAACGTTTGCGAGTAATCATGATTAGTTGTTTATTATTACTAGAATTATTTACCCAAACCTTTATTTTTAGGTAAAAGGCCGAGCCAGAAGTGATCCGATCCGGACATGCAGGGCGTTGTCAGCTGCCGTGAACGCACAAGATGACAATGGTGTTATCATCGGTAACTGGGCCACTGAGGTGTCGGACTACAGTGGAGGTACACATCCACTTAAGTGGGTCGGCTCATTGGCAATCCTACAGAAGTATTATGAGAAGAAGAAGCCCGTCAAATATGGACAATGTTGGGTGTACGCCGGTGTGCTGACTACAAGTAAGTGTGGTTACAAT
The DNA here is from genome assembly GCA_963853775.1 of Xanthia togata. Taxonomy (NCBI): domain Eukaryota; kingdom Metazoa; phylum Arthropoda; class Insecta; order Lepidoptera; family Noctuidae; genus Xanthia; species Xanthia togata. The sequence goes on along the minus strand of OY970798.1, from coordinate 18,377,853 downwards.
ATTCAGCAAAATAAGCAAAAAATGTCCAATTGTTCACCAAAGAACTTTAAAATTAAAATTATTACCTTCACAACCAGCAGTAGGTACACTATAAAGGGTGTTATGAGTCTTTTTTATTAAAATAAATTATGCCCTAGGTATATTATTTATTTCAATAAAAATAGACCCAAAGACGCAGATTTTTTGAAAATTGTTAATTGTTTTGCAGTTTGTCGAGCTCTTGGTATTCCTTGCCGACCAGTGTCAGGATATGATGCAGCTCACGACAGTCAAGGAAGTCTCACTATCGATATCATCAAGGATGATGAAGGAAACACTCTGGAGGAGTTCACCAGAGACTCTGTGTGGAACTACCACGTTTGGAATGAGGTGAGCTGATTGTGGCTGTTTTGGTGTAGAGTTGCTTGCTTTAGTACATATTTAGTGTGTTTTCGTGCGTTTTGCACGATTGAGATTTTTTATGATGCAACAAATCGTTGGTTACTGCTACTACGAGCATTATTATCGAAGCTTAAAATAGTCTCTAAGTGTATGCGTTTGCGTCCTACGCCAAAATCAGATCGATTGATGAATCATTTCGTTAATGGTATAAATAACTTAACCCAGATAACCTTTAAATGTTTAAAGCTATTAAATTTCAATCTTTATACCGTATGGTGTTTGTACTTAGGCTTTTATTACAGAATGTATTATCCGTGTGATTCTCTCGATGTAGTACATGCCACTTACATTTGAATATTGCTTCTGACTACATGAACCGATCTCAATGTAGGAATAAAATACCAATTTTCTAAGAAATTATATTTAAAATACTGCCATTTTACAGGTATGGATGGACCGTCCAGATTTGGGCCCAGAGTACGGCGGCTGGCAAGCCCTGGACGCGACGCCGCAAGAGACCTCTGAGGACATGTTCCGCTGTGGACCAGCTTCACTGCGAGCAGTCAGGGACGGAGAATTGCAGAGACCGTACGATGCCGCCTACGTTTTCGCTGAAGTCAATGCTGATAAGGTATTTTAAGATATATTCTTCAATACTTAACCGCCGATTGCTAGACGTGGAAAATAACAGTTCTTAAATGATTTTGATGTTTGTAATTTGGAATTTTCAGGTATTATGGAAATATTCCGGCGAGATCCAACCGCTGAAACTGATGGCTCGTGACACAGTTTCAATCGGACAGAATATTTCAACAAAAACCATTGGCAAAATGGAACGTGAGGTATGTGGGATTTTTATAACAATGCCAACTGCAAAAAAAATATTCTACAAGAAAGCTTTATCCTAGTTTTGACTGGGTTTTTCAATATTTAAATTGAGCAAGAATTAAATACTTATAGTTATGGATTAAATACTTATGGCCGTACATTTAAATTCTATTAGAACAGTATAAAATCGCTGCAAATTCAATTTATGAAATACACAAGGTATATCATAAATCAAATTTGCAGCGATTTTAACGCAAAACTAAAACTCGAGTGTAAAGAAAATTATGAAAATCTTTTTGTTATATGTAAGGTGCTTCCCAAGCATGAAAAAGTCAAGTAGGTACTTAGTGGTTCTAGAGCAGTTCTATAACGACCAATTTAAAGTACATGTGCAAAACACTTACAATACTAGAAGTTAGGTACTTACGTAAATTCGTGTGAACATCAGTAAAAAATGTCTATAGCAATAGAACCAATAAGTATTTGACCCCTACACTGTTCAATAGTATCGACGGGCTGAGAAGAGATAATGGTGTAATTAGCAGGTGCACACTGCTGGGGAGTAAATTAAAGGCTGAACTGCTGAATGAAATGGTCGCAACATGTGACAGTAATTAATTCCTGCCGACAAAATTTCACGCAGTTTGGCAGGTTTATAAAATGTATAAAAGTGTTTGGTCCAAAATAAATGATTTATTTATTTGAATAACATAATGATTGATGATTAACAACACTTTATCAAAATTGCAGGACATTACAAACACATACAAGTACCCGGAGCGATCACGTGAAGAACGCATGACGATGGAGAAGGCGCTGCGCAAGTCGGAGAGCATCTTTGCCCGGTACTACCTCAACGATGCCTTCAATGACGTCACCTTTGACTTCGAGCTACAAGATGACATTAAGATTGGACAGGACTTCAATGTGGTATGTTTTTTTTTAAACATTTCACTGTTTGAATCAGAAGTTGGATAAATGCTTTTTTTAATCAAACCAAATAAACTGGTACGAACTAAAAATCGTCTATACAGCTTGATATAGTTTAGCAATGGGAACGATACAGTTGAAAGTATATACAAAGTCTTATTAAAACCGTATTATATGGGTAACATTTATGACTATTTCTACATAATGTCAGTGTGACCCTTGGCAATAAAAGATAATATGTAGGTGTTCAAACAAAATATTAATTAATTCCAGGTCTTAAACATCAAGAATCGTTCAACTACGAACTCACACCAAGTGAAGGGTATCCTCCGTGTAGACACAGTGACGTACACGGGAGTGACTGGTGAAGGAGTGAAGAGGACTGACTTTGATTTCAAGATGGAACCAGAAGGCAAAGAGCTCGTCAAGATGCTGGTCACCTTTGATGAGTATTATAAGAAGCTGGTTGATCAGGTAATTTTGTCATTTTTATGCAAAGGATTGTAGGACGATGGCGTTCTGTATTTTTAAACAATATTAATTATTGCATTTCATAATCGATATTTTAGTTCACTAGTTAGCCACATTTCATATTTCCATACAGTATTATTGCCAAATTAATCAAAACAGGTAAATATTGGACAGCTATTTGCTACGTTGCCAACTTTTTGGATAAGCCCTCTTATGAGTACGTAAAGCAATCCATACTAATATTACAAATTCGAAAGTAACTCTGTCTGTAGGTATGTTACCTTTTCACGCCTAAACCACTTAACGGATTTCGATACAATTTGGCAAGAAGATAGATGGCATCCCGGGGTAAGCTAAGCTAGCTACATAAGCTACTTTTTCTCTCAAAAATAACCCAGTAAAATAAGAGGGGGGATATAGGGGATGAAAGTTTGTATGGGAAACCTATCATCTCTTAATTTAGGGCTACGAAAATTTAAATTTAAGCTTTTGGTAACAAATAAAGAGTTAAGTGTTTCAGCGTTTCACAAAAATTATCCCTCAAGAGGGTAAAATAGGGGATGTATTTGAAATTCACATGTAATATTGCCTATTTTGTGTCTTCTTTTCAAGAGATTTAAGGGATTGGAAATATAGTCCATATCTTGAATTAACAGTCTTTATTTCATTAACTCTCGGTTACGGCGTCGGTCAAAAGTTATTACAATTTATATTTATAAACTAACCTTTCTAACATGTAGTTATAATGTGTTCAATGACGGCAACAGTAGGTAATAGAAATCAATGGTGATAATAATAGTATAATTATAATTAGTATTTTAAGAAAGGCATTTAGAATCATATAAACCTGGATAAGTGTGAGTAGGACTTGAGCCCTGAGGGTACCGTCTCAAAGCTGTGTTTGCACGGCTAGCCGAATTTCAAAATCTGGATTGAAGGACAAACTTAACTCGAAAAGAACTTTTAATAGAGTAATGAAATACATACTAAATGTTACTTCAAGACAGCCTATGAATTTTTGATCCCAGATTGAAGAAAAAACTTAACTTTTCAGTTCATATAAGTATAACTGACATTATTATTGGCTTTTGTGAACATGATACTTATTCAGAATTGTCACAGCTGTAATAGCAATCACGTAATTTCGTTTATAATACGTTTTTATTTTTAATAATTTATTCATCTTTAATAGATTATTTTCTATTTTGTGAATGTGAGAACGCTGTAGGCTTAGTGGACTGTATATTTGCCGACCATTATTATTTTGTTAAGTACCTGGTACTTGTTGAAATACCTACACTGTCCTCCCATACCTAATAATAACACTGTTATTTGAAAATATTGTAAAAACCAATTATTTTTAAAAGAGTAACCGTGGAGTTTTTTGCCGGCTCTTCTACATAGGAAACCACCAATTGGAACCGTGCACCTAGCTTCTGACGTTTCATAAGTGCCCATGTAGGTTTATGTGAAATAAAATATTTAGAATTTGAATTTTTGAATTTGACCTATAAATTACCAATTTTTGAATTTTCCTCTTTACTTGACATACTTCTCGCTAAACTTCAGCAACGGGAAGTAGGTAGGTACCAAATAGAAGTTAATTTGCGAATGTCAAAATATGCGGCGGAACGAATTTAATGAAAGCCTTACGGATAGGCCATGACCTGGGTTAGTACATAGGACACTCTGAATCCCGGTAGCACGTTCCCGTGGGATATTTTCCGACATCCACGCGGGCGAAGCCGCGGGCAAAAGCTAGTATTTCATAATTATGATACTACTAGCTGTGCCCCGCGGTTTCAGCAGCATAAGTCGTTGAAATCGATCCCGTCGGAATGTCGAGATAAAAAGTACTATCCTATGCAATGATATTTGAAGTAAAAAGACGTAGATAGGTTACCTACCTAACATTCTATCTTCAAAAACGGCACTATGTCACGCTATTATATGACACGTGGAAGTAGGATGGCATGTCGTAATTATCGGCAGCGAAAAAGAGACAAAACGAAGAAAATGTGGCTAGTTAGCCAACTTTTGACGTGCCACTTGCGGAACGTTTATAACCTATCTACCTCTTTTTACTTATAATATCATTGATCCTATGTCCTAATCCAGGTCATAGTCTACTCGTGTGCAAATTTCATCCAAACCTGTTCAGCTGTTTTAGCGTGAAAGCGTAACAAACAAACAAACAAACTCACTTCCGCATTTATAATATTATAAGTTAGGATTCATTGTAATGGAAACTATACTAATATTATATAGAGGAAAGATTTGATTGTTTGTTTGTATTGAATAGGCTCCGAAACTACTGGACCGATTTAAAAAAATATTTTACCATTAGAAAGATTAGTTTTCAGGGAGTAACATAGGCTACTTTTTATCCCGAGAAAAGACCACGGGAGCGAAGCCGCGGGCAAAGAGCTAGTTTGCCCGCGGCTTATTCTACGGTTTAATATTACACATAAATTTCTGAGTGATTTTCTTGTTCATAGACATATTGGTGAACTGTTTTGTGTCTGTGAAGATTTTCTAACTAATCTGCGGCATGTTTGGCAAATTAATTGCGAACTCAGATACATAGTACTGTATATACTGCATTTATTAATGGAACTTTTCCCTCAGAATGGAAAAAAGCCAAGGTAGTCCCAGTGCATAAGTCAGATAAAAAAGATACCGTAAGCAACTACAGGCCAATTTCAATTTTATCCACATTCGCAAAGATTTTTGAATCTATTATATGTCCGCACATTCAGCAACATTTAAGATTGTATCTTAATAACAATCAACACGGTTTTGTAGCATCTAGATCTACAGCCACAAATTTAGTGTCATTCACGGAGTCCCTGATACAGGCTGTGGATGGAGGCAAACAATTTGACGTAGTATATACCGACTTTAGTAAGGCATTTGACAAAATGCCCCATTCTATACTGATATATAAACTAGCGGCCTATGGTATAACGGGGCATTTGTTAAGTTGGTTCAAGTCCTATCTTGCTGAACGTGAATTCTTTGTCGTTGTAAACGGTTTTCGATCGGCTGCACACAAAATAACATCGGGCGCCCCCCAAGGATCTCACTTAGCTCCTATACTATTTATCATGTTCATTAATGACCTACCTGAGTGTTTTCGTTTTTCCGAACCTTTTTTGTATGCTGATGACTTAAAATTTGCACGAGTAATAGAGTCAAAAAGAGACTGCGAACTTCTGCAGCACGATCTTGATCGAGTCATAAATTGGTGCCACAATAATAAAATGCAACTAAATCCGAAGAAATGTTACCATGTTAAGTATACGCGGAAAATTAGTTGTATTGACACAGAGTACTTCATAGACCAGGAGCGAGTCCAAGAGGTCGAAACAATAAGGGATCTAGGAGTGCACTTTGACAGAAAGGTCACTTTTGTGCCTCATATTGAAAACATTATTAAAAAGTCATCAAAAATGTTAGGGTTCCTACTTCGTAACACCAAAGGCTTTCGTAATAGTAGCACCAAGATAATGTTATATAACAGTTTCGTACGCAGTGTTGTGGAGTATTGTAGTGTTGTGTGGAGACCTCATTATGCCACTCACATGTTGCGTCTGGAAAGGGTCCAGAAACGTTTTGTGTGGCATTTAGCCTTTAGTGAGGGGAAATCTAAGCGTCTGCCCTCTTACAGAGTCCGTCTGTGCCATTTCAGGATGCAATCGTTGTCTATGCGTAGAGATATAACCGATGCTTTGTTTCTGTACAAACTGTTGCGCAATAAGATCGACTGCCCCGGTTTATTGAAGCTTATTAGATTCCATGCGCCTTCCAGATATCCAAGGAATAAGATAACACCCCTGTGTCCGCCACTTCGAAAGTCTGTGCTTGGTGCGAATTCTCCGATATCTAGATTGTGCAGAATCCTTAATGGCCGCAGTGACTTAGTAGATGTGCAGCACGATAATATAAATAAATTCATACGAGTTTTTGCAAATAATCCAATGGCGATTTAATTTAATTTCCTACGAGTTTTTGTAAATATTTCAATGGCGATTTAAAATTTTAATTTTAATTTTATACCTTTTCATTAAAAAAAAAAAAAATCAATGTATTCAGTTTATTCTCTCAATTTTTTTTTTCTCTTAATTATTTTAATTTTATTGCCTTATCAATTAAAGTCATTATATAATTTTTTAATAATTCAATCAATCAATCATCATTTAATCAATTATAATCTTAATAAGTAATTTACATACCAATGTTTTTTTTTTTTTTTTTTAAATGTTGTTTATAGAACTGAATGATTTCATAATTTTCTTTATTATTGTTATTAATTATTGTTTTCTTTGTATGTATAAATTTTAATTTCAATAGCTATAAATATGTTATGTAAGCCGTTTTTTTTTTGTGCATGTGGTGTTAACCTATAATTAATTGTTGCACTTGAATAATTATGTTACTCTAGTTATTAATTCAGAAATGTATTATAGTGTAAACAGTTGTTGGTTAACCTAAATAAATAAATAAATAAATAAATAATAAATAAATAAATTAGTATCCTACCTATATTTAAATCTTACGCTTTATTTACAATATTAACCTTATAATCTTACAGGCTTCCTTCAACATCGCCTGCTTAGCCTCAATCGTAGACAGAAAATTCGACTTCTTCGCGCAAGATGACTTCAGAGTCCGCAACCCTGACATCAAGATCAGCATTGATGGCAAACCGGTGTCACGCCAGGAGTTCACAGTCTCCATTAAGGTGGAGAACCCATTGCCCATCCCACTCACCAAGGGCAAGTTCTACATTCAAGGACCTGGTCTTGAGGAGCAGCTTAAGATTCAATTAGATGAGGTAAGAAGTTTACTTGATATGATTTTTTGAATGGATAGTTTAGGCCTTTCACGTTTTTCTAAACACATTGAAACCATATTCATAAATCAGTAAACTGTAGTCTGTTATACATTCAATTTAAATTAGTTCCTGGATATATTACTGTAAAATTGTGCCCAATTATAATCTTTTCAAGCACTACTACCAGCGCCATCTGTCTTAAAATAAGTGAACTACTACACGTTCGAGTAGTGCTACTAGGAGTGCCGCAAGGCATCAAGTTTGAATTCATGCGAAGCTTTCTTACCGACGTAACTTTCCGTTTTCCCAGAATGTGGCGCCAGGAGAGTTTGCGACTGCTCAGTATAAGCTGACGCCACCGTGGGCTGGTCGCCACCAGATTTCTGCCAAGTTTACGTCCAAGGAAATGCGAGACGTTGATGGGTTCCTGTCGTTCATGGTCGCGCCACCTGCTGCGACCAACGGCGTGCCGCCTGATGCTGTCGAGAGTCATCAAATCTAGATAGATACTTAGATAATTAATTATTTAATGAGAAGTATTTTTATGAGTTGCAACAAGTTCACGGCTGTATTTTAATTATATGGTAAATTATCTGTTTTGTGTTTGTCAGGTCATTCTAAACTGAATTATATAATTGAATGACTAATCCTTTAAAGTAATTATGTTAAGCATTCAAGTGTAGCTTTAACTTTTATATTAAGCGTAGCATTAACCTCATATTTTCTTTGCAAAATAGAGATATTGATGCTACATTTTACTCCATGAATTTCCTCATTGCCCGTCTTTAATAGTCAATAGTTAATTTTTGGAGTTTCAACAATGCTATTATTTAAGTTATTTATTATATTCCTAGTGTAATATATCTAATGGATCTACTTAAATTATAAAAATAAGTCACATGTGCCAATAATATAGGCTTATTTTATTTAAGAACCTTTTTTTATTTCGGTACAAGTGACAACAATATACAATTACACATTATTATTCCGGTACAACTAAAGTACAACACTATAAATATAATAGTAAACTAGATATTTCGGTAAAATTAAGACTAGGTACATCAACTGGTGCTCTAATAAACTACAGAAATTAAAATAATAAAAGAATATACAAACAAAGCTGTCTTCTCTTTCAAGCCCGTTTTTTTGCTTCTACAAATTTTGTCCATGAATGAGTTAACCTTTAAATGAGGTCAGGCACCTCTGGGTTATCAACAAAGTCTGGTGAAGGCTGTTTTCCAACTAATTTAATTCTAGGATCAATGTAATCAGGCGTCGGTCTCGGCTGAGTTATTTTACTAAAATCTAGAACATTGTCTGCTGGCCCTATTTCTAAATATTCTCTCGTTGTTTGGCCACTGTGATCATGACAATCTTTTGCTGTATGTTCCGAGAGTAGCTGGGCTTTTTTCTTACTATCTTTTTTAGGAATAGGAGGCTTTTTAACGACAGCGTTACATCTTGGCATGGTTACCACCAAGTGTCCTGTGATCTGTGATCGCTTGGCGGTAGAGTTGGTAGTGTCGACCTCGGTCGGTAGATGGAGTTGGAATATCTTATCTTTTATCATAACTCTTACGTAATTAGGCTGGACATCAACATCAACAAGATTTGAATCCATGTGTTTATACACTGCTAAGTCTAAAACATAGTTTTCAGGATCATAGTCACTGAAATCAAAGTTTATTTTTGCTTGGTTTATATTGTATGGTCTACCGTCCGGAGCAAAAAACTTGTACACTCGTTTTTCCTCCTTCTTTTCCACAGTTTCATAACTTTTTAATTTTAATTGACGCATTTTTTCTATTTCGTAGCGCACTTCTGGGGCATGTTCACATTCTTCTGCGTAAAATTTCGTGTTCCGTTCATCCGGATCCATGTCTTTGTATTCATTATCCCATTTCTTTTGTATATCCCGTTCCAGGCGGGATTTCTGCTTCTGTCTCTGATGTCTATAGTTTTCTTGTTCAAACAGTATGTCTGACCTTATGATTGGAAGGTTCTGTAATGCTTTTATTCGGTCAGACCTGTCGATATCATGACCATCAAGATTATTGAGTTGGGGTAAGGTACCAATTACAAAATCACGGTAGTTTTCATAATCAGTGCAAGGATTCCCTGTTAGGTACAAATTGGATAGGTTGTAGTTACCTGTAAGACTTTCCACGCTTATGATTTCACCTATAAAGTTTAGAGTTAGATCTAATTTTTCTAATGATTCACATCTTTCCAAGTTTTCAATGACTTCTATATTGTTGATAGCCAAGTTTAAGTAAACAAGATATTTTAACTTATTAAAATTTTCGATCTTAGCGATGAGGTTGCTTTGCATTAATAGTATCTTGAGTTTTGGACACCAGTCCTGAATATATTCTATTTTCTCAATATTCTCCTGATGCAGCGCAATCTCTTCAAGCGGCGCTAGCAAGCAGTCATGATGCTCAGCCTTTTTACGCACCATGTCTACAGTGATCCGTACCATTGTTAATAAAAATACGAAAAAGTATGCTAATTAACTTTGCTCCACTTGCTAAAAGACAGACTTCAACACAGACTACAAAACACAGACTACATAGGGATATGCTACAAAAGTACTCTGTGCAGACTACCTAATCAACTAGTCATGACTACCGTTGCCAAGTAACGCAGAGTTACATGCTGTTTGATACAGATAAAATAAGTTTCTATGTTTTGTTTATAAACAGGAACGTTGGAGTCGCTCAATCCCGTGGCTCAATCGCTCCTGAGTTTGCTACAGGTTGCTGAGTTTGTATCTGTAGTCTTAGCTTGTAGTACCACATCAGCAAGTTCTTGGGCATTATTCTACGTTGATAGTTATTGAATTTTTTCATGTTTGTTTTCAGTTTGATTTTACTGAGAGGTCTTATACCCATATCTAAACGTAAGGTATTGTAGGGTAAAAGAAAGCTTATGAGATGTGGCAATGATAGAATCTCCAACATTTCAAGCGGTTGGTTATCTTTCAATCTCGGCGGTCGGTAATCCGTCATTTAACATTCCATCGGTGGCACCGCGACCGCTCAACTCAAGCGTACTAAATTAATATCGCCGTGATGTAGAGGGTATTAAAATATTTTAAACGACGCCATTTATAATATGACGTTCAGATATCAAGTCGCGAGAGCACAACATATATTATTCCACGAAACTGCCAAAAGACAATGAGGATGAAGGATTACTATCATCAGGAACTCGTTTTATTGTTAATGTTCCAAGTGGGCTCACAGCTCGAAAAAACGACAATATGGAAAAAACAAGAGATGGTTGGATGAAATAAGGCATGACAGAGGGAAAGACGGTGTTATTAGTGTGCAGGGCGCGGGCAGGGTGCGGCGCCCCGCGGTCTGTGTGTGTTTAGGGGACTCCGCGGGGCGCCAGCACGGCGTGCCCACTTATTGAAAGCAGTCAATTTAACATTTTGTTGTTCAAACAAACACAGTGGTCCCAAGTGCCCTTGTCAATTTATTAATTTTAAACGATTATGAAAACAATATCATGTGTGAAATTCTTAGCACACTGGCCTTCCTCAACATCTAGTCCCTTAGGTAGCCGCTAACCACATATTTTTTAGTTTCTATTTATATCGCCAGATGGCATTGAATGCTTTAAGACCATGACCGTGTATCGTGAGCTACGTCATTATGAATACCTACCAGTATCCTATACTATTAAAGGAGTAATAAGTATTTGTATATATACATTTGTAATAACGTTTTCGAAAACGACTATATTGATTTCGATGAAAGTTGCAAGTTGTTGGGTTTACGGGGACGAAAAATAGATGTAGCTAGGTCTCATATTTGGGAAAATTTGTTTTCTCTATTTTCACAGCCTCGGGAATGTGATACAACGTTGGTATACCTGGATGATATGATTATCTATTTTCATCAGAGCAAAGCTCGGTCGACCAGGTACCTACTAATTTAATCATACAAGATAGGTACAGATTCATATTATTTGTGTTTTTAATTTCAATTTAAATCGCTGAGCGTTGGTCTGTAATCTGTTTAAGTCCTAGTTTGTTATTCATTTTAGTCGGTCGAGTGGGCCAATATCGTCGGAGTCTGCACGGGACTCGAACACGCAAATGTCAGGACAAGTCAAAACAACCGTCATCACTCCAACGCGAGGTTTCACGAGAAAATTAAAAAATACTCGTTATGGGATCGGTGTTCCGCTTATATTGTCGTCTCGTGCTAAATTGCCGTGCTAATGTGATGTGATTTATCTGTTTTAAATGAGATATTTTTGATACGCCAACGAGTTTTTCTTTTAGCTTTGTGTGGGAACGTGCCATTCGTTTTGAATATTTTGTATAGAACTAGTTGATTTAATATCCCCTTATATTCTAGCGTGTGGTTCAGGTAGTCCGGTAACCTGTAGAGTAGGTCATTTATAACGGTTGTATATTATTGCATTGAAGCTGGTTTTTTTGCTTGTCGCAGCTTGTACGTTGAGTGTTGCGTATCAGGTATAGCAGCATAACAAGTGAGGCTCTGTTGGAGCGGGCAGTCGTCGCGTCTGCGCGGGCGCAGCTCTGGCCACCGGAGCGTGAGCAGCAATCTTGCGGCGGCATCTCAACTCGCGCGCAATCAACGATTCGTTCCGGTGAGAGGGGCTGAGCGGGGAGGGTGCGGGGCGGCGGGGGCACCGGCCCGGGCCCATTCTCACGTAAATAATTACCGGCGAGTCTCAAATTACAAGGCGCCGCTACAGCCTGCCGATACATATTCATCACGTGTTCGCGCCGCGCGTGACAGCTTCCTCAGGGCAGCGGCCAGCGCAGTCCGTGATCCACTCTCCCGCGCGAGCCTTCTACTGCACGGATGAAACATGTGATTTCACATCAATCAAAAATATGTAATACAGTTTGTAGGTAAAGGGCGAAATATAAATTAAATTTATAAAATTCACAAGGATTCCATTCTTTACTGCTTCCGGCTTTTCATCTTCCAAGCTATTTTTATCTGAACCTTACCAGTAACTTGATATTATCAAAACCTTCTCAGCGATAATTTACAGTTAGTTACCATAATACGCTTGACGCTTTATCGAGATATGGATCGTTAGGAAATTATTAAGCTTATACAAAGTGGTGATTAAAATTAACCGGATTCTGGAAATTAATTTGTATTCTAATACTTCATAACTCAGTAGCTACCATCATAAATAACATAATTATCGTAAGAGATGACTACTCTACTGTGGCTATCGATAGTGAACTGCAGTGCCATTAAGTGAGTTCATAATGAAGTGACTTTGAATCCATTTAGGTTCCACTATGACGTTAGAAGCTCGGGATCATCAACGTCAATGAATTTCTAATTAGAAATATCGCGCTCGCGCCGGATGCGGCCTAAGCGATAAATTATGCACTTCGAGAGGAGTACTAATTTCGATGCCGACAAATTTTCCACAACCGCGATTTTAATGCGTTTCAAATAATGTCTGTAGGCAACGCTAAATGATAAATTGTCAGAGGTACGCCCCCGAGTCGAGTTTAGTATAAACGAGCGGAGAGCTCTCGCTCGGTTGGCGAGGGAACGAAGAAGATGGAGGCGTCTGTTAAAAAAGGAATGGGTGAGGTGAGAGCGCGATGGTGTTGAGATAATAACAGTGCAGGCACCGCGGCCTGCTCGCCTTTGAGTCGCCCGCTGCCGAATATCACCATTAGCCGCAATTTGAATATTATCCTTGAGCGAAATAGTTTTCAATTTCACCAAGGGCCGCCAACGATGAGATCGCTTAAAACCGAACCGAAAAGGTAGGGCTTTGGGTTTTGATATGGAATGTGAATGTGGCCGGAAGGTCAGGTCACCAGGCAGGGGCGCGAGGGCTGGATAAAACAAACAAGTTAATTGTATTTATTCAAATGCGGTGGGGAGCTCAGCGAACACAGCGCAGCCGTCGCCTCATGAATAGGCATGCGGCGCGCGCCCGGCCTTCCTCGCTATGTGCAACGTCATCGGCCACAGCCGACGATGCTTTCCTGAAATTAGATTAGACTCCGATATATTATGCAAACTCCATGTTATAGGGATAGGTACCCTTGTCCCTATACTACCTATACCGTACATAAGGGGTTGGATTATCGTATATAATTGATAGAAGATGCTATGCTATCAGCAATGTAATGTATGTTGATAAATAGGCAGAGGTTTTATTTTAGGTAAGGCATTGTTAAGACCGGGGTACCTACTACATAAAAAGAGTCCTTATATAGATAGGTACTGTCCTGGGGTGTTCCTCAGGGCAGTACCTATATTAGGACTCTTATTTATACCACAGGAAACATTAGACTGACAATTCGTACCTACTTATTGAATAGAAAATCACTATATTAAAATACACCTTCTATCAGCCACATCCGAACTGACTGACAAATCTTTTATATTCTGTTTAGGTATAGAATAATGTTTATCTCAAAATATGACATTAACTTATAAAATATTCGTGGATTATGTAAGGATCATAGAAGCAGGTAGCGTTCTGTAGTTTCTGCTTACTCCCATGGGAAAAGCTGTTCCAAAACTATTTGATGAAAGTGAAAAACAAACCCTGTTCAGGTTTAATTCAATCACTTACTAAAAGGAATTAGTAACACATTCATCTGTATTTAAAAGGTTTCAACTTTGTACCTCATCACTTTTTCCAACAATTATAGCATAACATATACAAATCGTAATTGAAAATTAATCGATAAACATTGAGGTTAAAAAATGAATCTCAATAATTATTGTCAAATGAAAAACGTGCTGATTTAAAATTAGAATTTCGGGTTATGTATTCAAATAATTAATCAAATCAATGCACTAGGTTTGTAAGTGACTCTACAAATTAGTTGCCACAGGTACATTTTAAATAATTTGCTAACTTACATTTTAATCATAAACTTTTGAACAGACGTAAGTATTCACATTTCTCCAAGAACAGCAAATAAACAGTCAGTCATATAGCAACGAGTAAGGAGGCTTGCTAGGAGGATGACTTGATTTTTCTTGCACAAATTTAAGCACATAATTTAGTACCTAAATGTTAGAAAGTGGTAAAAAAAACTGGTGTCTAATGAGCTCTTTGTAAATGTCTTGTAGGGAGCATAACTAAAGATAGTCACTGGATATATTTCCATATTGCTCGTTGGCACGGAGTGGCAGGCCGGCGTTGGGCGGAGACCTGTCTGCTGTTGCACTCACTATGATAATCCTTACCATTGTTACCTCACGTCAAGTGGGCACTACTATTGTTTGTTTTCAGTAGTGGATTCTATTACGTGTAACAACTTTCTTGTATCGAATAAGAACAAAACTAATAGGAATGCTGATCTTCGAACTTCTTCACTTCAGATAATGTTTATTTATAAGTAGCGACCCGCTCGTGCTTCACACAGTTTTTACGCCTTGAAAATTCTTTATTATAATATGTAGGTAAGTTATTAATTTAATATACACATAAAAACCTCACTAAAATCCGTAGCTCAAACTCAAACTCAAATCAAACTCAAAGCATTTATTTCAATTATACCCTTTACAGGCACTTTTGAATAGTCAAAGAGTCAGTCAGTTAGTCAGAAAGTTGAAGCTAGTTGCCCATTCCAAAACGTAGATCTCTATGGAGAAGAACGGGCAAGAAACTCCAAGGACACTCTTTTAAATATAGAAATTACAAAATCCTGGGTACATTACTCGGCTCATTAGCGTAGTTTTGAATATCACGGTCGCACAGGCAGACATGAAAAGCGACTTTAATTTATAATAATGTAAATAAGTACATATTACAATTACTTTACATATAATATATGAAGATAAAGTCTTCTTATTCGATGATATGTTACGTTTGCCTGTTCTGATTCATATTGCCGGTATATTTCCAGTCAATTGTTTTTCCGGAACAGACATTGATTTATTTTGTGTTTTAAGAAAGAAACATTTCGCTTCACTTGTGGTGAGATTTTGAAATATCGATTGAGATTAGTGGAGTGCAAATGACATAACCAGTGTCTTGCAGTGATTCCTAAAGACTGATGATGGAATAGTAATTTAATAATTGCATAAACTCTAATTTGATTAATAAAATATTAACTCCAAACCGGTCCAATCCCCCAATCAGAACAGTTCAGTTCAAAACAAACAATAAATCCAGCTTTAGCTCAAACTAATTACGGAGTATGATACCGTCACCTTACGCCGCATAATCCGATTCGTTGCAGCGCTCATCCCCTGACAATGGTACAGGCGAAATGTTTATTTACACAAGATATTTAGCCACTTCCCCGGCGGATTAGCGGCGGACAAAGACGAGGGGAGCAGGGATAGATAAAGTGAGGCTAATAGCAGGGGCGGAGCGCTCCCCAATAGGCAAGCAATCTTTGTGTAATACACACAGATTACGTTCAATACTTCCTGGACCGATCACTTCAGTTATGTTTTGAGATTGTTTTTGATACAGATTAGCTTTTGAGGATCTGCAGTTAGTAAAGTATGGATATTACACATAGATTTCATCCGATTATTTCTTTGAGTAGGGAGAGAAAAGATTTTTTTAAATTCCTTCTTTACCTTTCTCTAGTTTCTAACTACGTCCCATGATAAGATGGCGTGAGTCTATGAGGTATGAGTTTGTTTGGACAATACAATATTGGCTTTATAGAATTCAAGATCACATGTAAAATAACCCTTAGAAAACGACTACGCAAAAATAACAAAGATTCTAAACCAAAACACTTGGAACCTGATTTGTTTTTGTGTCCGGAAATGAAACAGCTTAAAAAGAATTTAAGACGAGGCTCTCATTGTGGGCGCACAACGTGGCCATAAATAAAACAGTTTGTTTAGCCATTGAATATTCCCTAAACAACATTAGAGGTGAATAGTTAAATTGTCAGTTTGTCACCAGGCTCTGTGCGCGGCAGGAGAGCGGGCAGGGTGACTGACCACGGGGGGCGAGACACGGCTCGCGTATACTCATTTGCTCATTTTAAACTTATGTTTTCTTTCAAACTGTCGTCTCGAATTCTTGTTTAACTTGAATGGGATTTAGTTAACAGTATTTAGAAATATTTAATATGGAGATTTAAAAGTGTATGTTTGGTAATTGCTATAGGTAGGTACATGCCAATCGTAGTGAAGCTTCTTTGGTCATCATCTGTCTTCCTATGGAATTCAATTGAGGCTGGATTCCAATGAGTGCAGTTTACCGAAGTTGTGGCTGCCAGTTTTCACATCGATTTATGGAGTATTTTAAAATTTGGGATTTTGTTTAGCGATATGCGTTGCGCAGCGTCGACGTTGCGTAGCGGAAGCGTAGCAGATTCGTAGCGGAAGTGTAACAGATTGCGTAGCGGCTGTCTAGCGCTATACGCTATTTATTTAGGTATGTAATTTCGACACAATCATTAACAAAGTCGATTCTAATGAGGAAACACTGCTATCAGCTTTGTTGTAAATTAAATAAAATTTGTTATTGCTATGGTATTTAAAAACTTAAGCATTTGCGATTGTTGCCATTCCTGTTTGTCGGTTTGAAGTCTAGTTATACAAGTAACGCGATACGTCTACTATTCTTTTCATGTCTGCGTTGACGTCAATAATCATCAAAAACGTTTGCAACAAACGGCAGCTGTGCGCGGTAAACTTCTCTACATTATTCTATTATTTAATTTGTCGTTACATTGTGCGCGTCAAGCAAGCGGGTAATATTTCCGTATTTACGATTTACATGCGGAATCCGGACAGAAGTCAAGTTTGACAGTGTCAACATGTCAGCGT
The DNA here is from genome assembly GCA_963853775.1 of Xanthia togata. Taxonomy (NCBI): domain Eukaryota; kingdom Metazoa; phylum Arthropoda; class Insecta; order Lepidoptera; family Noctuidae; genus Xanthia; species Xanthia togata. Next base: position 18,360,621 of record OY970798.1, on the reverse strand, counting down.
GACAATGGCCGTCACACGTCCCGGCCTGTCAATCGGAGCATGAGAAGCGGGCGGCCCCGGGACGCGGGACGCGCGCCTCGTGGGACCAACACTACAAAAGAATATTCATATAGCAACAAATTCTTTTCCTTATTTAGCGGATGAGCGAACGGTCCCCCGGTGCAATGCGCTCGGAATTTAGAAGAAATGTTTGAAGTACAAGTAAATTGTTATCACTTTGCAAATGCCGACAAATTACATGTTGTAAGTAACTCATACTATCTGTAACCTGTAATCGAGACTGGTCGCATCACGCAACTTTTAACCTGTATCAGTTGCTCAAACGGGCCGATAGTACCTATGAAAGGATATGCAATGCATTTCTACTGCAACACATCATTTAATTTACGACTTCTGTACACAGTTATGATATATAGACAGTTATTTTCGCCCCATTTGTAAAGTTCATTGTGTCTGATCACACCCAGTCGGTTTAAGGACAATGGCAAACTGTAAACGAGTGATGTTCGTATAAATCGGGACGAGTCCGCAAACAAAACGGGACGTTTCACCGACGTCACACAATGAGAGATTAATGGCGCTCTTTTTGTTATCGTTCGATGGTCTTTACGCGTTTTGTGGCCTCGTTTCACGGTTTATTTAGCTGTTTAAACACCAATAAGCGTTAAATTACAACGATATGCACACTAAAGTCAAACAAAAACCGCGTTTCGTAATTGCTGTTTACTGCTGAAAAAAGTTCAGTTATTTTTGTGTCATGGTCGCGACTTGAAATCCATAATGCAAATCTACAAAACGAGGCATTAGGTATATATTTTAAAATGATTAACGTCTTCTAACGTCAAGTTGAGCTTTATAGATACTCGTAAAAGTGAAGTGTGTCGCGATGTAGGAATCCACATAAAAATGTATCTATGTGGTGACGTGGTCGCAGGCTGAACTGTTGTGCGTTGCGCGAGAGTCGGTTTTTTGGCCATTAAACGTGCGTTTTTTGTGTGTTAACTGTCGCCTTATCATCGTGTCGAGTTGTCGACGCCTCCAGCCGGCCGCAATCAAAACACCATTCGAGGCGGTCATTAAAAATGATATAAAGTTTAATTTATAACTGTGGCACGTCTCCGGATTAACGGTTATTGGGAATGTAATGTCCACATTGAACTCGGTGTGAAAATTGTTTTCTTTGTCGAAATAATTTTATGGCTTAATGTTATGTGAGCTAATTCTCTCCGTACCTATAAGTATAGTACCTATCAAAATTTTTCTTTTTTATGTTTAACGCATTTGTGGTTTTCTATTTGCAAGTTCTTTCAATGACTTTTACGCATTTTGAGACAAATGGCAATGATTGCTCAGGTTGCAAAAACGTTTGTAAACAATAATTAGTGAGTCTAGATAACTAGGCTTGAATGTCGCCGCCCGCGGCCGAGGTTCTGGCGCGCCGGCCGCCCGCGCCATCTCGCCCCGCGGGAAACGTTATTGTTTACGATTGTACACCACTTCTACTACAATGATTTACGAACCGCCTGCACCCATAAAAGCGGGGACACAAGGCACTAAAAGATACAAAAGGTGCTAAAGAAAAAGTAATATATTTTAAGTTGGAGCGAACGAATATAAAAGTTTGGTGAAATATATCAGTTTTAGTGTTGCGCGCGAGTGTTTGTTTATAAGGGCGATTACGCACGCCTTTTGACGCGCATTCTGTCCGGCGATCAATGGCGAACATTCGTCACGACCATTCTCACGTCTCGTCGTGCTTGCGGAGCTTGCTTGTATATTAACGTTTACGCTGAACATGTGGTAACCTTGCACGCTAGCACACTCCAAATAATTTGGTCGATGTGTGACAGGAAGTAAGGCTCACACAAATTTTGAGATTAAAATTGGGCGAACCGAATTTATGTGTGCAATATGTCTCCCGAAGTGTCTTTTAAATCATGTAGACTTAATAAGAAAACGATGTTTTTTTACTTACGCTTTGTGTGATAGATCTCACTCTATGAAGTTGCTGTCTAGGTTGTACGCTGTAAAATAATTAGGTACCTATAAGTTACATTGGGACTTCCTGGGAGTGAACTGAAAACTTCGATTATCGTAAAACACACAGAACTCCCTTGAACATTTTGCATAATTAAAATTCTTAACTTCTGATAACATACCTAGTTACTCGTAAGACTCAGATGACACAGATTTATTTTTAGGTCTACGAATAAATCATTACTTGAAAGGATATTTTATAAAAAAACTTTTAATTTACGACTGCCTTTATCAAATATCCTAGAAGATTTAGTCATTAGAAGCTGTTTTACGGCTATTGACGAGATCGTTAAAGTTGAGGTGACTGTGGGCTGACACGTCGTCCCCACGTTATCGCCGTGCGCCCGCGCCGCTCGGTCAACGTTTGTTTTTTCAGGGACCCTTTCACCGGCTGCGGAGCTTCGGGTGTCAACGCAGACTACCGCCTTACACACAAAAAATCATTTAAACGCATTCGTATGCAATAATCTGTGGGGATTTATTCCGACCGCGGCGGCCACCCACGTGGTGCCCGTATTTCTTCCTGAACGAGCTAACTTCATTATTGTGGCGTGAGATACAATAGTTAAGAGCACGATTTATAAGTCCAACACGTTGACTTCTGTTTATAGCTAGCGGCGGGGCGCGGGCGCAGCGGGGGCGGGGATTACAGCGTCTGCGCACCGATTTATGGCCGCACCTCGATAAAAGCTTAAATACTCTCAAGTGAGAATTATTCAATAGGTTTAGTTGCGACCGTAGAGCAGCTATTGTGGCGGCCGGCGCGGGCGCATTGTCGCTCTCACACGCGCTCACGCGGGGCCCGGACACACCATTACCGGATTTACGTCACACCGCCTCTCACTAGCCTTTGCTGCTAAATTTATTGCTTTATGTACTGATTCACATCAAGCATCCCGTAACTAGATGCCCATTAGAAGACCTCTACCATAATTAACTCACCCAAATTGGGATAGAGATTACCAACTAAAAGTAGTAGATGAGCTATTCACGTGTTGCTCTCTTAATGATCATGAAGACAACATTAGGTAATGAATAGTACTTAACTGACTAGTATCCACCTGTCCGCAAACCCAACAACAAAAGTATAAAATCTCATCAAGTGTTTTGAAAACATGTTTTCCAAGAGGCAAAAAGCTCTGCAATTTGAGAATCCTGTCTATTTAGGTATACATTTGTTATTAAATGAGTCTAGTTAAGGATCAGTGTAGTATTGATATCAGTATGTCAGACGTCAAGGGCAGAGGGCGAGTGCTATTTTGGTGCAGGGCAGGGAGCGGAGCGGAAAGTAAGCTGAAACTAATCCGGCGCGCGGGTGGGCGAAACCCTACACCGCGTGCGCGCAGCTTACATTTGTCATTTATAATGCGCGCGATTTGTTGCTCCTCACCTCGCTCGGCTCGCTCCCCACCAACAGCCTTTTTATGTTCTCTCATTCTTTTTACCGAGCAATGTGCGCAATATTTTTTATGACATTTTATAGCATCAGTTTGTCGTATTCATGTAGTACGAACAGTTTTTGTGAGCGCTGTCACGGACGAATCTTCAGTTTATTTTGCAAGGTAACATGAAAATGCTGAATGTCTTTTTCATTACACAACATATCACATTGATAACGGCACTATATCAAACTTAGGTATATCACGCTGTATACTACAGTTTTGGTCAAATATCGCCTACTTGGTGTAAATCTATTAAAAGTCAAAGTCAAAGTCGAATAATTTATTTCAATAATTGATTCTAGTCGGCCCTTCCAAAAGGTAGTTTTCGTATGGAGAAGAATGGGCAAGAAACTCCTACACTTTCTGACACACATCGTAAGCCTACAGTTTTAATTTTATTCTAGGGTATATGGAAGTACTTAGTAATATTTGTATGTTAGTATACGAATTTCAGTAACGATGCAGCAAAATATCTCAGAGACAGAATGTCCAAACTGTCTGTCGTATTTCATTTTTTGTTAAGGGTACACTAGTCGACGGCTTGAATTCGTTGGTGGACGTAACTAATATACATGCTAATTAGTCTTATTATTTAGGATTTATTTATCTAGTTATTTTTGAATATTTATTTATATATTTATTAATTTATTTAGTGAAATAGACGATGATTTGCAACGAAAACGAGCGCGTAAAATTTCATGAACATACCTTTGGGCGTATAGATTTTATGAAAATACTTCTGATTGTAGGTATGTACTCAATATAAAATAAAAAATAAATTATCTATCCCTGTAAGTACAGTCATCACCATCAGCCATTTTCTTACTACATAAGTTATTTACGAGTTAAAACTAGTGTTATAATATGGAAGTTTTGACGCTCATAACTTCCAAAACTTTTTTTTTCCAATTCTGCTTCCATACAAGGCTAGGTAATGACAAGACAAATTGATATAATTTTTAGTTTTGAACGTACAAACAGATGAATCACCATACTACGTTTGTATGAAAGAATGACCGACTAGCTTACCCTTTAGGCACCGTAGCAGTCGTAGACTACTACGAGTGCTACGACAGAGTACCTACAGATATGGTTTTTATTTACATAATATTATGTTGATGCTGAAACTATATATGCATCCGGGATTAGCTTGTACACATTGTGATAAAGATCTCAGTTCAAGTCAACCTGAAATGAGCTAAAACAAATAAAGTACTTTGCAAAACCTAAATGGAAAAGTGGTCCTGCACAACTACCTTTTTAACGTCATTTCGTCTAAAGAGATACGTCGACGATGTCTACCTACCTCTTTTTTGACAATACAACATTGGATTGCTGCAGGTAATAAAACATGAAACATTACCTAATAGAATCAGAATAACATTATTTCAACACGCATTCAAAACCAATTTCCAGGCGAGCGGCCGTCGGCTGAACACTTCATTTCACGGTTGACGTGTGACCGATATGTCGTTGATTTGATTGCGTTAATTTTTTGCGTGAAATCTCATAACTTACGGCCGTTTTCTGATGTTGCAATATGGCGTCCTGTGTGGCCACTACTGCGTGTGTGTTCCCAACACGCTACTACTAATATTTGGTTGCTTTCATAGGCTCACTGACGTTTTGACATTCGATTTTCGAATTGAAAAAAAGAACGCCGTGAGCGGTCTCAGTACCTCGCCGTTTCGTTATACGCAATATAACACAATGCTTTGCATTGTGTTTCGCTCCACGCAGCTTATTTTTACACTATTTCTTATTTTTTATAATATCAACTTGTCAATGGTGTTGATTTTGAGAATGAATTATGAGATCCTCTGCTACAGAGTGTTGTGTTGTGACGGTTGTAGTAGGATTAGTTTGGTAACAAAACAGTAAATATTTTTATTGCATTAGTTATACAGCCAACACAATACTTCAGTTTTATGCTACCTACTTAACTTTAGTATTGGCAAACAAAAGTTTAATTAACTTAACGTCTGTTGAGAAATAGTTACTTTACGATTGCTCTATAGGTTACGTCGTTTCTAACAATGTGCAATCAACTGAATTCGCTAATTTTACATGCATAACCCCGACGTTGCAATAAGTTTGTGTGCGAGCTGGTACCTACATGTTCGTCAGTAAAACAAAGAGAGAGTGTGGTGGCACTCCGTGGAGGCAGACGCGCTGTGCTGAAGCGCTGTCAAAGCATTCAAGTTATGTACACATTGCCATAAAGATGAACACCGCAGATGCCATTCCACCAAATTGAAAAACATCCGAGTGGCTCATAATGCCTCTTAATGCCTCACCCAGAGAGTTATTGCCTCTTAAGTACGTAGTATTTTTCATATTTTCACAAATAACGCGAGTGTTTGGAGCGTGGAGTAGGTACCTACCTATCATACGTAAGTACTACCTACGTACTTTTCGACGGAGCTTTACCTATACTTGTGTAGTGCTGTTTTGTTCCCTATCTCACGAGGGGTGTCGAAATCTATGAAGTCCTAGGTGCATGTTGTAAATATCTTTAAGTAGAGTTTATGTAAGTGATCTAGGTATATCACTGCGACTATTGAAATAAAATAGTGAAAAGATGGGTAGGCAGCATATATTAGTGTTGGACTTTAAGATCTAAAGAGTTTTTCGAGAGCTAAAGAGAGCTTGTCTGACGATATACAGACGATAAAACAGTTTGATATGCAGGCTAGAAATTAACAACTTTACACTATCCAGGCAGTTGCAGACAAACACAAAGTGTTAAAAACTAGTTTAGTAACTTAAATTCTTATCTCTTTAATGGCCCGATCAAAACACATTAATAAGCAATAATGTACTACATTTTTGCACATACCTGCTGTTTTTTTAAGAAATGGTCCTTCGCTATGCCATTTCTGAAGAAACATCGGGTGGCAGCCAACCCTACTGCTTGCTGTACTCAACATCTTCCGCTGAAGTCATATCATACGCGATGAGGAACACGATGCCTCACTCTTCATTCCTCACACGAGGAGAACAAACGTCTGAGACGTCCTCATTTCACAGAGCGCTTGCATTATTTAATGTTATGGGGCCCACTCCATCAAAAGTTTTCACGTTATGTATGAAGAGTGACTCGGAAGTCGTAAGCAAATAGGGAAGTAGTGAATCTATTGGGAAAGTAATCTATAGCCTTTGTTCAGGGTGATGTATCTCGTACGGAAAAGACGACTCAAGCTGATCAACAGCAGTGGGGCAAAAGTCATAAAAATCTGTTTTTTTTAAGCTTGTAATAATTCTAGAAGCAGGTCTTTGTTCTTATCTACATATCATAAATTAGTTAAAGTCGTTGTTCGTGTCTGGCTGTATGACCGCGTAGTTCTTCTAAACTACGCAACGAATTTTGGTGCGGTTTTCACCACCCTATAGAAAATTTATTTCGGAAGGTATAAGTAAGTAGTAAGTAAATCGCGATGTTTAGCCAAGTTATAGAAACCGTGCGAAACAGAGACGGCTTGCTTGGTTATTGCATTTAAGGGGGATGCACTAAGCTAGCCCGCGAAAGCTAATTTTCTTATGTTTTTTGCAATTTGCAGATCAGTGTCAGGTTGTAGGTTCATCATCATCGTCATCAGCCTACAACGTTCCCACTGCAGGGACACGGCCTCCTCTCCATGAGAGGGAGTGGGCTATAATCCACCACGCGTGCCCAGTGCGGATTGGTAGATGTCACATGTCTTCGAAATTTTGGTTCTAGGACATGCCGGTTTCCTCACGATGTTTTCCTTTACCGTTTTTTTGAGAGCAGTGGTGATGAAATAAATTACACTGCCTGGCTGCCACCACTGGACCATCACAGTGCTCTCTTGCAGGTTGATTAAAATAAATTGCAAAAAACTTAGGAAAATTTGAATTTCGCGGGCTGATCTGACGCTTTCGCCTTAATACAAAAAATACCAACCTGTTATTGTACCACTGCAGGAAAAAGCCTCTTCTCATACAGAGAAGGCGTGAGCATTGATCACCACGCTTGCTTAAGACGGGCTGGCGATTTTAGACTCCTAAACATTATCTAGACCTTTTCTAACCAGTCTCAGAGCCCACGCTTTCAAAAATAATTGTTTTTGAGAGCCCAAATTCTTAGTTACAAGGAAAAAGTTTATGTAGAAAACTCTGCTGTCACCTTAATCTACATCAGATTTACTCAATAATTGCCTGATTACTATTATGGAGAAGGTACCTACATACCTTCGTATGAAAATGTTTATTTTGGTGATATGGTCAAGCACTTAATTGCTTGCGTGCTTCTAGTTAACTATTCAAGACAAACTTCCCCATAATATAAACCCATCTGGAAACAGTTTTTTTGAAACGTAACTTATAAGAACTCGTTAATGCAATGTAATTCTAAGATGCTACTTGCAATTTTCCAGATGATAAGAATTTAACATAATATACACTAAAACATAACCTTTCAATTGAATTCTCAATAAACAAACAGCCTGTCACATAGTTATACATCGGACATCATAACATCCTTTTTAGCTTCAATCAGCCAAAAAGCTCCATATGTTAGGAGTTTGCGCCTAATGATTTTGTTAGAGCAAAATTTTGTATTTTGTTGTTGTTTAAATAGGTGTAGGTATTGTGATGGAATTATATAATCATTATTTTGAAACACATACGAGTACCTAGGTGGCTAGGTACTCCTTCGAAAAATAGGTACCTATTTAGTTTTTTTTAAACAAAATATTAAAGTATTTCCAGTTGCCTTGCTCTATTTTCAAATATTTGTCAATTAAAAATTCATAGGTAGATACTTATATGATAAGTAGATATGAATTCATAATCCTAAGTTTAAGTCGCAAACAATGAATGGGAAACTCAAATTCTATTGATTCTATTAATTCTATCTATTATTTGGGTCGTTTTCAAAATTAATGTACATTTTGTTGTAATTATGTTTCCATGAAACTTATTGGTAAAATAAAATAAAATACAGTTCGAAATGTAAACATATGTGTATATCAACATTCAGACTAATTAGTAATAAAATGACAAACATTATTTTTTTATATGGAAGTTTATTCAATTGCTTTAAAAAACTAAATTGAATTCCTGTTGTAATTAGTTTCCCATACAACAGTGAAATGTCCACAGTCGCGCGTATTAAAAAAATGCATCAAATAATAAATAATGCACGCAATAAGTAACCTGATTCAACTATGTTTTACCAGGTGAACGGGTAAGTTACCTATATGGAATATTATACTATAAAACAATATTATTTAAATCATTTATTTATATGCCCACAAATACGTGTCTCATATTCCATTCCTTAGTGTTGTTGTGTGTCTTCTTTCTTGTTACTTTGATATTTTATAATAATTGAAGTAAATTCCAAATTTAGTATGGAACCTCTATGCATCAAAATAGTTACCTACAACGAGAGGGCGCTAGTTTCTTTCGGCCGAGCTATTTAGTTTTGTAACTGATGGTTTCACTTCGCTTTAAAGTGCCAAATTACGTGAATTCGGTAAGTATTTTACTTTACAGTGCAGCATGTCAGTGTAGTTGATGGTAAATTATAGTCAAAAGCAATGTTTCACGAGGAACTCGAGGGTGAAATTACAAGCATTTTATTTTTTGTAGGTAAGGGACAACGTTCATATTGTTTATTTGTGTGACCATTGTGTTATTATTTTTGTGTTACGTTACGCTTAGGGCTTTTCATAGTATATCCACTTAAATGTACCTATTCTCAATAGTAGGTAATTACATTTCCATTTTAGGAAAGATGCCGCTAACGCATTCTGAACAGCAAAGACGTTACCGAGAGCCTTTAAAAACAAATTAACCACAAATAAGTTAATTTTGTGTCACGATAACACAAAAAAAACTATTCAATTATTATTACTTACGCCAGCTTATTTTTTCAATAAACTTGTTTATTGTTTCTTACTTCGTCAACATGTGGGTAACTACCTACCGATTGTAACTTATATCTATTTGCAAAATGAAAAACATATCTTCTCTTAATTGATATATCTACTGAGATAATACAAAGATCATCCTATACCTAGGTAGGTAACCTATATAACTAAATAGGTATATCTACGTAAGTAGTGGTTAAGCTGGCTCCAGTAGCTAATAAGGATAATAATAAAATTGTGTAGGTGTCTACTTACTGCGATAGGGTATAAAACTTATAAAATATGTATAATGTAACTAATTAGGTACCTATACCTACGTTTAAAATTAATTATAATGTTTTGCATGTCATTTTGGCTAAGTAGGTAAACGTTATTTGATATTGACCGACCTATTGTTTAAATTCCTTAGAAACTTATAAATTTTAAATTCTCAACCTAAAAACTAAAATCCGTAAAATTATAAGTTGAAAATCACCATCTCCATTTTCTCTGCCATGAAAATGATTGAAGTCAGTTTTGTATGAAATGTTAGAAAGTAACAAGAAACGTGTTAAAAATGTATCGCTTCACACATTAGGTAAAACAAATAACAATTTTAAAATACACAAATTATTTGCACGCTCTGTAAAGTTTCACGTTAAGTATTGATAAAGTTACGTTTTTGAACGTACTTTGTTGCACGTTATAAATCCTTTCAACTCTTTCTAACGCATGCGCACGCCCACTATAGTATCTATCTATCTCGCTCTAATCTACTGATCTGTTTTAATGGGCGGCGCACCCGCGTTGTGACTGCGCGCGCGTTTTCATTTGACAAAATTTTCATGAAAATTCATTCGCATATAAAGCGGATATATTTTGATTGTATCTTTAGAAGCAATAAACTTATTGCCTAAGAACCGATAGATTGCCGTTTCATAAAATGTAAAAAGGTGAGCTGTGGGATGGTGATTAATTATTTTATTGATAAATAGAGTCAACGATTATAAAAACGGAAATTTATTTTCTATGATGACACACACAATGGCTGTGAGCAAATATGGAATTAATATTATTATTTTTATTGTTATTGAAAAGCTTAGTGGTCGGGGTGTTCGGGGTGGGGAGGGGAGGGAGGTATCGGTGACAGCGGGTAGCGCGACCAGTGGTTGCCTGGGGAGGCGGCCCCGCCTGCCCGCCCCGCCCCGCACGCCGCGCCCGCGCCGCGCTCAGTCCGCGCTCAGCCGCCGTACCGCTTTCGCTTGTGTACCACGACGGACAATTTCAACTGCTATTTAAATACGCGTTTAACGATCGACCGACGAGTTAATTGATTCGTAATTGTGCATTAACACGGTTTTAACTCGAAAAGTGTTTTTAGTTTAGAAAATAAAAAAATATTGCTTCAATTAAAAATGAAAATAATTTTGTAACGGTAAATTTTGAAAAAAAAAAAATTGGTGTATAATATATTTCTTTCAAAGAAAATGCATAAACGAAAACAATGTACGGGCCGGTATCGGTGAGATGTTGGGTGAAGATTAGTGTTGGACTGAGGTACTGAGAGTTGTTTCATGGATGTGGAAAGCGCGGAGTGTTGGAGGGCCGGAGGCGAGAGGATGGTGGCCGAGGAAGGCAAGACGAGGGCGACTGACTTCTCCATCGCAGCGATCATGGCCCGCAGCGGCGCCGAGCCGCGCAGCCCCGTCGCGCAAACACCGCCACACACCGGTACTATAGGCCTAATTAAACACTTACTTATTGATACTAACCTACTTGCTAAAAAATAATTTCTCTACAAATCTATCGATCTATCAGATAATGTGAAGGACAATCGTCCTAAATACGAAACATTAATTAAAAATCGGAAAAAAATAAAATTATTTTGAACAAGATTGACTTTGGCGTAAAAAAAGAAAATCTTGTCCAATCTACTACTTGCACGATCGTTATCAATAACTTTTGTTAATACTGCTAAGTAAATTGCTTAATTCCCTATTCTGATCGTTTTACAATCGTTGCGAATAAAATTCACCGAATAGATGTAGGGTTACTTCAAAACAAATAGATTAAAAAACTAGTTAAAATACCTATTATTTTTACTGCATTGTGTGTCGGTAAGTATTTTGACTTAGTTTTAACTTGTTACTATTGGAGAATCTTATAATTAATCCTGCTGTGTTCAAATAATAGGTTTATTTGAATTAGTTCCATTAGCTGATTTTTTATGCAATCAGCGCTTTTATGAGAATGTTTTTAACAGATTCTACTTAGTTTTTCTTTTCATTTGGCAGCTATTTAACAATACTAAGTAATCCTCTAAAATTTATCATAATTAATTTGATATAAGTATGAAAAAAATAATTGATGAGCCCGCCCTAAAATAGAACATTTTGCAAAAATAATGCAGACATCCATGTATACAAGTAACCTTAACAACTTACTTACGTTTGCCTTAAATGATTTGGTCTGACTTTGGTATTCATTATTTCAGCTGTAAGAAGTATTTTCAGTACGTATTCTGTAATTGGCACTATCGATACTAACTAGGATTCAGTTTTAGACGAATATTAGAATCTGAGCATATGCTTTTCGTTAATCTTTACGAATTTACTGTACTTTAACGGGTTGTGCAAGTATGATTAGAAATATGCAAATTATAGGGAAAATTGTTTTTGGATTGAAAACAACGACTAAGATATCTAGTCCAACAAATAGGAATAAGTTATAACTAAATCTAAATGAAGAATTCGCATGAGATTTCTCAAGTGAAACCAGCCAAAACACGAAAAATTTAACAAAATACTGTAGGTACCTAACAGTTGTTATGTAATTAATGGAAAAGGGCTAATGAAAAAAACCGGCCAAACCCGAAGGGTTCCGTGCATACCAGCCGAAAAAACCGGTTTCTTGTATGACCCCCTTTATGTAATCATTAACTTTATTTAATTTTTATTATTGAATGAACGTTAAGAGGTTTGCACTTTTGGATTTTCCAAATTTTTGTTGTTATAGCGGCAATAGAAATACACAATCTGTGAAAATTTCAACAATCTACCTATTACGGTTTATGAGATACAGACCGCTGACAGACAGACGGACGGACGGGCAGCGGAGGCTCAGTAATACGGTTCCGTTTGGCACCCTTCGGGCACGGAACCCTAACAAATAAAAGCAATGGCAACTAGCTGTGGTTTTTTATTCAATACGATACGTTGCTTAAATTCTATCAATTAGGTAGGTATCTGTCAACGTTTGCAATGTTAATTCATTTTCTGTAATGATCCAAGATTTAATAAGATCTGTAAGTTTAGTGTACCCACTTACGCATCATAATGAATTGTAAATGCCATGTAAAGTAAAGCATTTGTTCTAAAAGTCATGGTGCTATGTGGTTATAGGTGTAACGTTTGCACTCTTCTGGGGCAGAATTTTTGACTGTAGGTACTTGTTATAAGTTAATACTGACTCAAAGACGTCTTCTATTAAGTTTTATTGGTATTCATACAAACTTTCAGTTGGTCTAATTTAGTTGATATACCTTTTACATATTCTAAGCTTTCAAAAATTCGAATCTGAGTCAATGCGTTTTATATTTAGTTAACTACGAATCCAAATCATAACATGTAGCTAGAACAATTCAACATTACACTAAAACTCAGCTATAAAGCTGGAGACGCATTTAAAAAGGATTTAATGCTAATTGGTGTGGTGTGAGCAGGCGCACATGCGCAGGAGTCGTGTTACGGGTCAGTTCGTTATTTCAGATTAATTGTGTGGAACCAAACGCGCCCGACACCGCCCAAAGTGTACCGACACGCAACTTACTACAAATATACACGATTATTATTTTTATTTCGCATTTATCTACACATTGTATGGACACATAATAGTCTATTAAAATATAGTCATAGTATTTTTGTTGGAGAGTAAGAGTCGAATCAAGTTTCGTTAAAATTAACTACATTAGAGTTTATACTGCCTTTCAAAAGTGTAGAAATCAAAATCGTTTTATCAATGAGATTATGAGATGCTACTATTGAGATTTAGGTTAGGCATCGCTTCAAAACCTAACTATTTTTGGTTTTAGTGTGTAGGTACCTAAAAGTATAGCTTTTACAGCTATTTATAAAAAAAAAAAACTACTATGTAACCACCTACACAGCGTTTTACTACACATAACATAACATAATATCACGCCTGGAAGGGTTAGCACAGTTGTACCTACATATAGTACACCCACATTTCGCCAGTTATGTTTAAGTCCCATGTAATAGGGGGCGAGCTTATTGCAATCAACCGGGCACAAATCCAGACTCCGGGCTGCTACTGAGAAATTCCAGATGGAACCAATAACACTGCCCGACCTGGGAATAGAACCCAGGACCTCATGCTCAGCAGTAGCGCGTTGTACTATAAATTACAATTCAACTAAAATGAACCAATTTATGATTAAATTGTAATCATAATTTCATCTATTACTAATATCCATCAAAGTCTAGGAATGATAATATACTTGTAAACTATTGTTTTTCTACAACTATTAAATATTAAGTGGAATTATTAAAATTCCAACAATTCATTTATAACTGAAGTTAGAACGGAATGAAAATAAAATGACATGCAACACTGACTTCATTTTATGGCTTAATCAAGGAACCACCATGATACAGACCAGGCGTATATGGTACTAATTATAAGATATTAAAACTGTAATTATCATTTTAATCTTTACATTTATCTGTTTTACAAAATTGTCTCATTTCTGACATAGAAGGGGGCCATTAATTTGAATTTCTACGGAAATATCTTAGTAGAGATCATACATTATTGTTGAACTTCTTACCTAAATATTTCTAAATTTGAAGTTTATTTGAAATAAAATAACAAACGACTACCATTAGTTGTTTTGTTATGACAGCATGAATGATTTAGTGCGGATTTCACCAATGACATTGAACTCGTTCAGCACATCTAAACACGTTTAGGAGCTGTCAGTGTACAATATTCCATAAAAAATTGACACTGACAGCTCGTGAACACGTTTTAGAAATGCATGCTGCTGTTTCATTGGTCAAATCAGCCCTTAATCGTACATCAATATTTATTAGGACGTTTAGAAGCGCCTTGGTAGGAAAAATTTGGGTGAAAGGAAAAAAACAAAATATGGTGCGTCTAATTATATGGTGCGCTTTGTGGGCGAATTAAAAGCCTAAAAGATAACGCAACTGCTCTCAATTTTGTTTTCTTTTTATTCCAACTCAGATTACGGTGGCCCACCCAGGGCCGTATTGCTATTTAATTGCAAAAGCAACGTTTGTGCTAAAAGTAGGTAAGGTAGTTTACTTTTACTTTTGTGTCGTGTTATTTTGTATTTTATGAGAAACCATTAATTTTCCCTTAGTTTTTGTAAGCCATCGAGGTCTCATTCATTTTACTTTCAATTTCGCTCAGACATGCTTGTTATTAAAAGGAGGCTAATGTAATTATGTTGTTACTATCTTAATCAATACCATTTTCCCATTTATATACTAAAAAATATAGTTATGTTAACACTTTGAAGAAGAGAAGGTAGGTAGTTAATCACGTACAGTTTCAAAATAAATAATTTGTTATCTCCATTAATTTTTTTTGAATTTCATATAATATATCCACTTATTTTTTTGTGTAATCGAAAAGGGGTTAGCTCTGATAATATTGTAATGTTGAGATATCCTATTGGTGAATTAATCGGTCATGGTATGGGCATGCGAAGGAATGAGGAAAATGTCGTGATTAAAGTTTTGAGTATGCATGTGGAATATATCTAAGAGTAGGGGAAGATCAATGGATGAATTGTGTGAAAGATGATATGGCTAGAGAGGGGGTGATTACCGAGATAACGACAAATAGAGAACTATGGAAAAAAAAGTGGGATAAGGGCAGGAAAATGATGATATCCTATTGGTGAATTGCAGTACTGGTTAATTTGCCCGGCACGAAAAATAAACACTGCTGGAGTTGTTCCCCATTTTGTATCACTAAACCCAATACTTAGCTGTACCTGGCTAACGCCTCGTTTCATTAAGTTTAATGTTACAGTTTGTTAACAAAGTTAGATTCGCGGCTTTGGTTTCCAGTCCAGGGTTAATAAAGTTCAATATCTCTGAAGTTTTTATTAGTGCTGTAAAGTCATTAGGCTAATTAACTACCAACTAATCACAACTGTCATTCTCTGACAGTTGTATGAAATTATTGCAATTTCAAGTAGGTAGGTATACTTACTAATTCCATGAATGGCTATAATACGGAAATTGCCGTAGGGTGTCAATTTGGTTAACAATTCACCTCTACCTTTATAAATATAAATGTATTTGCGTCTTTGGGGAAAGGTTGAACCTTGACTTTTTACATCAGATGCGGGCATTAAAAACTTAGTCTAAATGTGGCTTAGTTTAAATGATAAGAATAGTTGGTCGCTGTGATTGGCTCAAGACAATGTTTATGTTCTTTCTCCAGAATTAGCCTACCTACTGACAGGTTATATAAGCTTAGGTAAATTGTTCATTTTATTTGACTTTATAAGTCAATTTATTTTAATTTTATTATTTTTTTTTGTTGACATAATGTACTCATTAGAATGATTTTCATGAGTTGTATTGCAATATGTGGTTAGCTAGCGACCTCGACAAATTGATCATATAATATATTTTTTTCCTGAAAAACCGGCAGCAAGTTCGTCATGCTCCCTTAGATGTCACTGCTTGCGGTAGCGTCGGGGGTCGGGTTGCCTCCTTCCCTCAAATATGGCGAGGGGGGTAATGGCTGATCTTTGCGTTAAGCTCGTGAACGGGTGCTGCTTGTGGTGACTGGTCGTCTTGCTGATCATGGTTTTGTTATTGTTATTAGTAATTAACTGTTTTTTTTATTTTTCCTCGATGGTCCTAGTTTATCAATTATAACTTCTAGTTACAGCTATATGTAAGCGGGCACGCCCTTTATGCCTGGAGGCTTTATTTCCTTTTTTAGATATTGTTTACGTTTAGGTAGTTATTTTTATTTCTGCTTGAGTATAGATCTCGATGTTTTTGGTTGGTATATTGGCGTGTGCTAGCTGTCATATGGCTATTAATTTATAATTTAATGTTTTGTGTTGCGTTATGTAAATTATTTTGCATAAGTACTTATTGTATAGAATCAAGTTTTTCTAACTGAACAGACAGCTGTGCTGCTGGGGAGTTTGTTGCGCCACTTCTTCTTCCCAGCGAATAAGCACTAGGAAGTGGTGAAGGGTGGGCGTTTTGTGGGACTGTCTTATGTAACTTTGACGTTCGAAAAGTGCTGATTCTCAGCCTAGTTTGAATAAATGACTTCTGAATTTTTGGCGTAAAAAGAGCGAGATGGCTAATACAGATGTATGAACGAAGAAGACATGAATGAATTGAGCTGGGGTCCGAGGGCTCATGGTTTGTTCCACGAAATCTCCAAACGGCTGTTAGACACTTCCCTTGGACCCAAGGGCTGGCTGTTACCTTGGCCAGAGGCTAAGCATTGCCATACAACGTGGCAATGCCGCCAGTCTCTTGGGTACATTACCAGTCGACAGCGATGCGGAGGAATTTTTCGACACCATATTTTAGTTTGTTAATAGTCTTAGTTAGATTAAGTTATTATATTTTTATTTTAATAGTTTGTTAGTTAACATATGATAATAAATACAGAATGTTTGTCCTGTAAATATTTAGGTTTCATTGAAAAGTTAAGTCATTTCCATCGTAAGGAAAATGTTACCGACTGGTGTGCTATCCTTTAATACCGGTTGTAGTGTCCTGCCCTAGGGTTTTGTGCTCTAGCCAGTTAGAAGCCGTAGCTTTTTTGTTCGCAAAGTAAACCGATTTCATGATGTACGATGTGGGGAAGACAATAAAAGAAAACACTGGCAACACATATTTTTTTAGTTAGTCGATAGGTACTGGCCCACTTCTGGACCTCAAACCATTATTATTGTACACCTACGCTAAAAAAATGACTTAATATGACTTATGGACAGACGCATCCCGAAAATTCTTACACATCGAAATTAAGATAATGATTTGTTGACAAAATCTAAATAATAATAATAGTCCTCCAGGCCGAATTTTGGCCACGGCAGCCAATCTCAGCGGAGACCAGCCCTCGACGACGCAGAAGATACTTATTGCACTAGTGTGTGCGCAGAAACAGTGTCTCACGCTCAACCACGTTAAGTTAATTGGTCCAATCTTAATAGGTAGTAGTGATGGGCCAACTATGGTTTGGCCTATCAGCCGACTAATTGGATATTAAGCATTAGATTGATTTTTTGTTTGTATAATAGCAACGTTATTAGTGAGATTTTCGAACTTAATTTATTGTCGTACCTATTGAAGTCACCACCCTGTATGTCAAGCAGCTGGATGTGGATATGCTAGCTAGGAATAATCGCTTATTTTTATTCACATTGGTGCCGATTCTCTTGTACACAGAACTAAACTATCACTAAAATTCCATACTTTTGGCTATGAGAATTTTAAAGCTATTATGCAACAATAAAATATCTAATTTTAAAAGAATTTTGACTCAACTAAAATCGAATTTGACATTCGCGACTCCCACGTGGTATCTACTTGTTTGCCCTGCAAGAATTTTTCACTTTTTGTATGGAAACTATAAAAAATTATTACCTATATGTTGAGTTTTATTACCTACGTTGGGGTTTATGGATTTTATAACGGGGGTCGAAATCTTCATTATGTTTGAGATAGGACACACCATTTTCGAGTTATAAGCAAAAAAAAAGAAAAATAAGATACAGTACTGTTTTTAACCCACTTCAAAAAGAAGGAGGTTCTCAATTCGATTGTTTAAAAAAAAAAATGTACCATAAGTCACCTCGGCTTAAGGTAAAATTTTTGGTAGTTTGTGTAAATTTTGGTTCATGGCAACCACTTTTATTATACACCTTTTTAATCGCGATTAAAAATAGTCAGATTTAGTTAGACAATCAAAATTTTAGGAGAATAACGTCAAAATCAGAAAAGCAAAATTGCCATTTTCACTAAATTCATAACTCAGTGTCATCTTAGTGCTGTCAAACTAAATTATAGTTAAGTTGTTTCACTTTAGTCTATTTCAGAATGGGAAATTGTCGTTTGACAGGAATAATAAACTAAATTTTGGTGATGTTTAGTCTAGTTTAGAGGCATTTGTGACAAGAGAATCAGCATCATTGCCAGCTCTTACAGCGTAAAATTAGCTAACAAGTACTTAGATAATGACAGTTATCATCATCATCATTCACAGCTTTTTATCTTACCTTTTTATACCTAACAGGCAGTAACAGGTATGCCGATTGTGTCCAACTTGTAGCTAATATCACTGGCATTTTCAAATGCAGAACCTTGCCTACCTAAGTACTTATTTCTGTTTTCTTTCACGGTTTTGATGAAGTCATTTATTATATTACCATCGCTTCGAAGCCTTCGCTTAGCAGTCGACGTCTTTCAGCTCGAATGATGATCATGATGTAGATGATGTTTTATCAGACAAACAATACATTAAGTATCTTCATTAAAAACTTTACTATGATTAAATTTGTATGACACCATGAAAACGTTTTTATTTTTGTGCATAGTTTCAAACTTTAAACTGTTTATTTAATAATAATAAGCTCTAACCCCTTTTTTGTGCATAGGTTCGGTATCTCGGCAGAGTTCGCCGGCGTCGCTCAGCTCACCGGCGTCGAGCTGCCGGTCCCCGCTGCCGGACGAAGATGTTGAGGTGGACGTGGAACAATGCTCAGACGGCGAGCGGGACGCGTCCGACCACGCCGTGCCTTCACCTGCGCCATCCTCTGGTCAGTATTGAGAGGAATCTGGGTAGTTTTTTATATCAATGGAAGGATGGAACTTTCATGACTCAAAGTTCCATCCTTCATTTCTTTTTTTTTTTTTCTTTTTTTTTACATCTACTTATGGCGAGGATCTGAAATACATTTTTTTAAAAATAATTTTAAAATAAATACTTTTTGAAAATTGAAAATTGATGAAAATTGACCACTGTTTCCGAAGTTAGAGTGCCGAAAATTTTGAAAAAATGCAGAAAATAGTTATATGCTTATAGATTACAGAAAAACTTTTACGAAGTCTATGATCTTAAAATAACATGGTAAATCACTCAATATTGTGCGTACATACTTACATTTGCAGTTGGATTTTATGGGGAACATGTTTTTCAACTACAATGTTAAGTTTGTTCTTGGGATAAATTCCTCCCAACTGTTGTGTCGGACCACGCACAATTCAAATTTAAATAAAAATTCAAATTCAAAAGTCATTTATTCAAACTAGGCTGAGAATCAGCACTTTTCGAACGTCAAAATTACATAAGACAGTCCCCCAAAACACCCACCCTTCACACTTCCTAGTGCTTTTGCTGGGAAGAAGAAGTGGCGCAACAAACTCCCCAGCAGCACAGCTGTCTGTTCAATGAAGAGTTCCGTCCCTGGCGTGGTCCAACACGCACTTGATATACAATAAAACGCACAAAACCGACCGCAAGAAACATATGGCATGAGAAGCTACGTACTTAGACATATTTTTTCAGTCATTGTCACCTAACGTCCTGAGCTGAATAGTTTTATTTTATTAACAAACCTAGGTGTGGTCGATCCGCGAAATTACGAGCACCAATTCAATCTTCTCCACGAGATATAGTTTCTTCTTCTTTAAAAGACGTAATTCATCGGACAATTTAAACGTGAAACCTCAGCTTAATTTACTGCTTTACTGCTGCATCTTGCGGCGGCCGCCATTATTGTACAGCAAAAAGTAATTGAAGTTGTTATAAGACAAGTGTTATTAACATTATAAACAAACTTTCTCAGCCCGACTCAATTCGGTTCTCACACTGCTGCACTGGCTTCTTGATATAATGCGTGTAGAAAACTATAATGTGGTCACAGAGGTGGCTAGGTAACAAGCTCTGACTTGTAAATACAGTAGTTAACATTTTATCTGTATCTAATTGTGGTTTATTATGCCAAGTTTTAGGTATTATGTAGTGCTAAATTCTCAACATTAATTTTAATTGACAGTAGGTAAGTACTTATTGTAAAACTGGCAATTAAAATGTATGCTGAGAATTTGTCTTTCTTTTTTGTAAGAAGGTACCTATCTAATTTAAAATAACTATCGTACCTATCATTTCGTGAAATTAAATTCAGTTATCAGTGGCGAATAATAAATACTTAATACATTAAAAACTTTTGCAAGGGCTTTGGTTCATCAATCAAAACTCATCTAAATAACATCACGAAAACGAAATACGATTCAATTTTCTTTTAATCAAACTTTTTAAAGCTATAAAATTAAACAAAATATTTAATATTCTTTGGTTAATTTAAAATACTTATTCAGAAAACTTTCTGTAGTTAACCAAACAATAAACATAACTAAAACATCAAACAAATAACTTTTCAATGGGTATTATTAACTCTATAAGTATTATTAGGTACAGTCAACAAAAGAGTTAGTTACCTATAAAGGCAAAAATATTTATCTTTCACTATTCTTACAAATAATGATTAGTATTGTTTGCGTAGGTAATAACTTTTAATGCTAAACACACATATAAAAAATGAGTGATGTAAAATACTTGACTACTCAAGTCAATACACTCACGACATTGTTTAAAAGTTGCAAGTATCTGTCTGTATAACTTTTCTCTTTGTTTAACTCAAATTTTATGAAAACATGTCAAGTATTTTCTTACAAATAAATATAGACAGTTTAGTGCATCATCATCATTATTTGCCTAGCCTTGTCCCAACCATGTTGGGGTCGGCTTCCAGTCTAACCTGATGCAGCTGAATACCAGTATTTTCCATGGAGCGATTGCCTACCTGACCTACTAAGTAGGTACCTAGTTACTGGGTAATTATGATACCCCAAAGGTAAGATTGGTTATCAGACAGAAAGGCAGTTTAGTGCATTATCATTAAATAGAAAAACCGGCCAAGTGCGTGTCGGACCGCACACAAAGAAGGGTTCCGTAGTTGGGATGAATTTATCCGAAAAACAAACTTAGCTTTGTAGTTGAAAAACATGTTCTCCAATACATCGATATACGTCACGGTCAATTCTCCAACTGCAAACTTGAGTTTCTAATCCCAAAAAAATAAATATGTGATAAAACTACAAATTAACGTGTTTCGGGCTTTTTCCATTACTTGTGCTGTGAGACTTTGCTTTCTGCCAATTTTCATGATTCTAGGTCATTCTAGGGAAGTACCCTGTAGGTTTTGATTTATTTATGAATATTAAAATATGTCACATAAATGACCGTATTTGTTATTGCGTTGACTTAGAATCTTGATGTTTTTAGAGCTCCAAGCCACATATTATTTGATAATTATTCATTTCAACTTGATATACCTCGACGCGTTCCTGAGAAAATGGGTTTTGACAGACAGACAGACGGACAACGAAGAGATCCGATAAAGGTTCCGTTTTTTTACTTTTGAGTTACGGAACCCCGGAACGGAACGGAACCTACGGAAAATCATATTAAAGTTCGGCTTGCATCTTAAATCACTAAATGCATTTACAGCTAAACGTATTAAAATATCCTTCCATTTCTGTCAATCGTTTGATTTTATATACTTTTATATTTAAAACTGTTAAAACACTATTCTGTTGGTCATATTTTCCGAATTCTTCGTTGTGAATATAATTTAAAATTAATAAAGGTATCGCTATAATTTCAACAATATATCTATACCTATGTATATTCCATAATCATTATGGACCTATTGCAATCACACCTTTAAAAAGTTTACCACTATCACATATTTAGAGATGGTTACATGATAATGAAAAACTCAGCAATCACTTTAAAAAAAAACTTGCTACGACACAATAAAGTGCAATTCAGCGCTAATTACCTACAGTTATATTTACCTGCAAGTTGCCTCTGTTTCTATCGCGATACTCTTATATCTTCTGACTCCGTTACACTCACTGAATTGGCCCGACAAGACGGGCCCACCGCGTACTTGTAGCAGCTTCATACTTAAAATGCGGAGTGAACCATCTCTATTCATCTGTGCCATTAAATAAGTTTAGAACTTCATAATACTCATCCAAGCCAATCCCTCTCTTCCTGGCTCTTGTGATACAGGAACTCCTAGTACAGGAGCTAGGATGTTTGTGACTTTGAAGTGTAAATAAAGAAAATTATTAGGTACTATTATTCCTTTAATCAACTACATAATCACATAAAATATAAAAAATAATGGCCCATCGGCATCAGGAACAGGGTCATAGATGCCGGTGGTCAGGGCTCTAGAGAGAGGAACCTATGCGTGCCGTGTCCAGAAGTACTGCTTTCTGAATCAAGCCCTTGACCCAGCCGCGCAATGAGAGCCTCCTGAGGTGTTGCTCGAGGCTCTCCGCTATTAGGCCATTAACCGTAACGATTATCGGTACAATGATTGCAATTATTATTATTATATTTACTTCTTTGACATTTCTCGGGACCCTAGGGTCCCGGACCTTTGGAAGGCGTACGAGGGGCCGAAGCCAACTCGCAGAGGCCCGTTAGACGTGTCTAATGAAACGAGGCACTAACCAACGATTATCCCTGTACGCACTAATCTAGTGCACCCAAGGACGACCCCCGGTTAGTGCAGGACTATTGCAAGATATGGAAACAATGATATTGGATTATGGGTTTGGGTGGCTAAGTGAATTGGTTATCTAGAACTATGGAAATACTGCCTGACTAATATCTTATATAAAATACACAGGTAAAATGGCAGGGGGTGACTTGCACACTCAATAATGGGCCCCTGAAAACGGTCGCTAGCACAAAGTGTCGAAGCGACAAGGGGGCGACATGTCCTGAGGTGCTTATAAGGAGTGGAGCGGTATTCCACGGCTATCAGGACAATCCCGGAAGTACGATCAAGATCCCAGCATCTTACTGGAGTACTTCCTTCCTCCGAGCACATTTGCTCTTGCGAATCTCCACTCAAGCCGGCCAATAAAGGCAAGAAAGAGGTGGGAGCTCTATTCCTCGTCAGTGTTCACCCCAGCCGGCCAATAAAGGCAAGCCAGAGATGAGGAACAAGATTTCTCCCGCGAGCTATGGTACGTGGGGTCGCTACTGCCCAACAACTCGCCACATGCTGCCCTGCGGGTTTCTGTATCTCTCTTGGTCTGGCTCCTCATCCCAGACCCGTTCCGGCAAACGGCACAGACCTAGAGTTCGGAGCGCGCAAGCCCCACCACGACGTCAACATAGAGATACGGCGGTGGGGTTATTATTATTATTAACCACTGTCTCTAGCTTGTGGTTTCGAGTAATATCCATATAAAGTGAGCCCTAACATAAGGTCACATTGTCGCTATATTTTTACAACATGCAATACTTGTTTCCACCTATGACAGTCGTGTTAAGGCGTGTATGTAATATGACATCCATATTCATTGGACAATCGTATGGGTAACGTATTTTCTTTCTGTCTTTGTTACAACGGTCGTGGTAACCACACTAGTCGTATAATTTTTATAGCATTTTTTATAGTGTAGACTTTAGTATCTACCTACCTACACGAAGAAATCAACCAATATGGGTTACAATTTCGCATTTAGTTCATATATTTTTTGTGTGAAAAAGTCAGCTAAATCTGTGTTATCATCGAATTCATTGGTTTTCAATCATAACCACTCAAATAGTTGCGTTGCAATTTGTCAAAGATATAAAATAATGGCAATGTTCTAAAATAGGTTTAAAAAAAAAAAGTGCCTATTTGTGCCATAGCTGAAAAGTAGACTGCAAGAGAATGAACTGCATTCTTTGCAATCCGCCTCTTATAAACTACACCTAAGTGTATTTTCCATTAAAATAGTGCTGTGTCTGCATTAAAATAACCTCTACTAATCTTCTTATTTTCATGTGGTTAGTGACTAACCTGGTGTCAGAGTTTTAAAGGCGCCCATGTGCCTCTGACTTGGCTTCACATGCCGTCGAGAAATATCTCTCAGGCAAGCCGGTTACCTCTATTAATGACGATATTGACATGTACGTTTGGAGCACTTATGGCAGACAGCTGACAGACGGCACTTTGCTAACAGAAATAACAAGGCATGTCCTATTCTTATGATGCTAATAGACTTCTTTATAAACAGAACTGGGCGAGAGGGACACGCCGTCACCCGCGCGGCCGCTACCTCCTGCAACCTCCTGCAACTGTGAGGAGTTGCTCTCCGTAGACTGCCAGCTAGAAACCAAGGAGCTATGGGACAAGTTCCACGACCTTGGCACCGAGATGATCATCACCAAGACTGGCAGGTAAACTATTTGCTATATTATCTGTACCTACATTATCATAACATCACGCCTTGTTTGCCCGAAGGGTTAGGCTATACCTACATATAATATGTTTATAATCTATTTGTAATCACGTGCTTGAAAACGGCTCTAACGATTTCGATGAAAGTTGCAATATGTCTGTATCATCGTCATATTGTAGTTTCATGTTGGATTATTTCGAACGCAATGTAGATTGTTACTGAATACATTGAATTGAATTGAATAAGGGTTTCCGAGGGCGAAAAATCGATCTAACTGGATCTCATATTTGGGAAAATTTGTTTTCTCTATTTTCACAGCCTCGGGAATGTGATACAACGTTGGCATACCTGGATGACATGTTTATCTATTTTCACCAGAGCAGTGCTCGGTCGACCAGGTACTAACAAAGAAATGTCGATGAAGTTGAAGCGTGTGAAGCAGGGGCGGGTCGCTAGTGTTCTATAAACTACAGGTTGTGTGTGAAATAATGTGTCGTTTCCTTGCATAAAGTACTGTTTTACCGTTTAACATGATGATTTCCGAAATTCTATTTCTTTGTCGCTTTTCGCATCAGAAGTTAGCCTCTCCCTGAAGAAGTTAACAAATCATTACGTACCAATCCTTAAAATTGTTTCTGAGTGTTATTCCTGTCTCATCTTTTTGTAACAATGACATTGATTGTTGTTTCCAGTTTTAATTTATTGTGATTTACGCTTTTATGTCTTTGGTTTGAATTTGATTTAAGGAGATTACCCTTTTTTATTTATGGGAGGATTGAAAAATGTGGCAATTAGATTCTGCGACCAACTATTAGATCAATAGTTTTGATACTTATATCGATATGAGCACCTGTAACGTTTTCTTTAGATTCGTTTTTCTAAGCTTCAAAACTACCAAAAGTTAGGAAAAATAATTAATTAAATAATTACTACACTCATCAACATAATGTAATGTTTCACTCCGTTGAGATCGGAGTCAAAAACAAATTAATTCACTCCACAATCGCCCTCCAATAAAGGGTACAGCGGAATGGATTCATCAGCTAAAGTGGCCAATTCCGGAATAATTACTTCGCGAACCCGGCCGTCCTTCAACCCTTTAACGAGATAAATTAAAAGTACATTTTTTCCTAACCGTCGGCGTAATGCCAGGCTATAAATTCACAAAGCCCCAAAGACAACAAACAGCGTGGCGTGGGGGAGGGGAAGATGTTTTTATAGTCACGCCGAGAGGTTTATCTAAATAATTGCGTAGTCGGTGGCGGTGAGCGGAAAATTGGCATTGTGTACGGAGCCAGCCGCCCCGGCCACCCCGGGAGCACTGTCGCGACTGACATACTACCCTCCAGAGGCGCGCGAGCAATATTGACACGAAAAACAACTAATAAATAAAAAACCTTAGTTAGGCGTTTGACAAATTTAAACAGGATCTACAAAACCTGCTTTGAAAATTTTATTCGCCTCCAAGAATTTTGTTTATGATCGTATTTTTATTCAATAATGGCAATATTTATTACCTGTGAGGCGAAGTTATAGTTTGCGATAAAATATCTCATTTCCATGGTAGGACCTGTGAACAGGTTCGAACATAAGTGTCGCGGCAAAATAAGATCTGCCTAGTAAGTTAGCGGAATGACTGTAGTTTTGTGTCATTAGCCGCTCTGATGCAGGTAGGTACTCGGCGTTCTGGCGCAGTTACGGTAAAATAGCTTGTCGGAACAAGTGTGTGGAATGAGTATAATCCTCGTATTAGCCGCCTGTCATATGTTATCTGCAATGGGGAGTGCCCCCCGTATCGCAACAAGTGCAGTTAGTCTAAATCACTGTAGCCCGGAGAGCGTTTCAATCTCCGGGGAAGGGATCCTATTGTTACTCTCATTGCGAACACTATTGATATACGGGACTTGCAAGTTTTGATACTTGAGCCAATCAATTGTAAATAAAAAGTAATAAAAAAAATACCAACAGACTGGTATAAGAGATACAAAAAAATAATATGTTACTTGCTTGGCATTTTCAATAAAAATTCAAACAACGCGTTCAAAATAGATAGTCGACAAAAGTATTTTTTAAATGAAAATAATCTCTTTTCCATTTGCCATTTTATTTTTGTTTATAGCTTTAATAAAATTATTTTAAAATATAAAAGGATCAACAATGGGTAATCTTCACTGTACGCCTAAACAAGAGATAAATCACGCCGTCCAATCAAAACGAGATATCGGGGACAAATTTTACAAGGGGAGGGTGGCGGAGCGTGTTTTCAAATTGCTTTACAATGCGTAATGCGTTGTCTATTAATTTCTTTTAGAGATGTTCTGATATCTTATTGTTACAAGTGTCGCGGGAAATATTAAATTATAGCCACATTATAAGCCCACAAAATAAAACTTATCCAGTAATCGTAGTGTAATTGATTTATGCATAGCTATCAAAACAGTGATCGTTTGACTAGAATTGAAATCGAATTCAATTTGATTAGAAATCTTGTTTTTCAATTTCAAGAAACAGACTTCAATTACCATTAAACTTGTTCCAATGCATGTAGGGTACTGTTTATAATATTAAAGATTTAGGTCTAGAATTTAAAACAGTTACTAAGAACTCTTCGGCAAGACGAGTGTTAAACTAACAAAGGCAGCCAATAGCAGTAAAATGTGTTACTGCGTTCATTTTTATGTCAAACTTAATATGAAAACATAAAGTGGCCCTTATCTCCGGACATCCCGTAATACGCTTTATCTTTTTTTATTGCGATGCACAATCCGTTCCTTTCCACATCGATACGGTCTGCCCGGGACCACCAAATATTATACTTTATTATCGAAATTTTCCTAATTCTACTATAAGGTTTATAAGCTTATAAATATTTGGAATGGATATGCGTAATGTTATTGACTTTGACTTAGAGGTTTTGTGTTTATTTTTTCATTTGTTAGGGTCAAGGAAAATAAACTAGGTACAAATGATTGTTTCTTATAAACGTGATTTTATCGGATTACGGAAGTTTCGCATCAGAGAGGTTTTTATTACGCTACACGCACAGGATATTTTATCGACAGTGCCCTCGTACAACTAAGTAGCGCATCACTAGTGTTGCGTGGCTCACGAGAAACGTCGGCTCCGTCTCGATTTATTTACTTTTTTCATTTTTTCGATTCGTCGTTTTGATTTACAAGCGGCCACTTTACTACCGAGTGGACTTTGTTAGAGGGAGCTAACTGGAGGACGATTTATGTCCACTGGACCTTTCTTGACAATGAGTTGTCCAAAATATTTGAATTTTAGGTCATAACGTGCCCTTTTTATGTCGGACGCTTATCGTTAACCACATTATTGCAATATCGGTTTGCGGTTGACTTCAAAATCGTCGGCGAATCCATACAATAAAACCGTGTTGAAATTATGTCTGAGCGCTCTACCGCGAAATTTAAAATGTGCAGACAACCTTTCGCTTACAAATAAATCAGTAATTATTGCTTCTTTATTGCTTGTTTCACCTGAAATTCTGCAAAATCAACTTCTTGTAAAAGCTTTAATATATTCAGATGTATTCTCTTTTAAGTAGCGGAATCCATCAATATCTGTCCGTTAGTTTGGTGCGCATTGATATTATCTACGAGCTCTCATTCATAACTTCGTTTTACCTAATTAAAGTGCAACCACACATTAGTAAGTAGGTAGAACATCGCACTCGTAGTTCATTTAATTATCAGTTGGAGTGCATCTCGCGCACGGCGGCGGTGCGAGGGGCGTCTCTTACGTAAATTATCGGTATCCGCAATTTGACCGATCGCCCGTCGTATTAATGGTTTTTATCGGTTTTTAATGCCTCAACAATTACCCGCCGGTGTGTCGGCGGACGTGATGCCCATGCACTATAAGATGTGCGTGTCTAAACCAGGTAGACTATGTTTTCTACTGATTGAAAGTTTATCATGACCTTTCGGCCACGATTATAAGTTATAGTTTCACTTTTAGTAACGAACTCTGGAAACAAAGAAAATGCCTTTCTTTATACGAACAATTTACTGCAAAAATATGTTTTGAAAGAAAAGATAATGCGTTGTATTTTTGCATAATGAATTAGAATTTATTCGTTTATTCTTTCATATATGTCCAGAAATTATTTATAATTAGGGCTATTAGCACCCAGAATTCTAAAATTGGTTAAGTCTTAAATTAAAACTATCTAAGTAATACCACTTGGGCTGTTGGGGTATCATTAGATTATAAAATAAACACTTATAGTTGTAACTTATAAGGTGCGTCGTTATTCATTTGAATATTAAAGAGGAAACATAAGCATGTATTAATGTTATCCTTTAGCACCTGGCAGGCTGGCACTGTTGGTCCGCACCTACTCCTTTGTGCCAGCTCAGTCCGCTCGAGTCCGCTCGAAGCTCCAAGGTGCGTGGACCGTTGAAAAAAATACAAAACTTATGGCATTTAACAAACAATATTTAGTGCCATTTTGACAGTTATTGTAGTCAATGATTACTGTTGATTATGAGTGGTTATAATACAGTTTTTGCCGGCCGAGGGCGGGTCTAACAGGTGCCTCCGTATTGAGAATATTAAACTTATTCAACTGTATGTTATAGGGTTTAACGGCGAACTGTTTGAGATATCGATCTGTTCTGTTTTTGTGATTGCTATGCGTTTTGTAGCTTTATAAACATCAGGGATTTAATATTATCTAATCCAGCGGTTGTCAAACTTTTTTGGCGACGGAACCTTTTTGGAAAACGAAATATTTGACGGAGCCCTAATTCTTCTTTTATAATCATAATACTTGACATTAACATTTTTATCTAATGGGTTTACTTTTCATCAATTGTTTGATGTCAGGCTTGATTGAAGAGAGTTGAAGTTGCATATCAGGTTCGGCATCCACTCTATTGCGGTATTTTGTTTTTGTAGCTGCATAGGTTGAGTTGAGAATCCTGTTTCGCACAGTTTGTAACTCCGGTGTAAGTTCAAATAGCCATTTACGAAGAGGTAACCCTCTCACTTCTGTATGGAGCAGCCATATTTTGTGTTTTTGTGTCATAATTTTCAGGGATTGCAGTGGACCAGTTTTGACGAAATTCATTATTTTTACAGCTTCCTCAAGATTTTTTTTTAGATTTGGCGGCATTTGATTAATCAGTGATTTTTCTGATGTTGCATAACTTGTTCCACTGGGTCCATGTTTCATTGTTTTAAACGTAGGAGCAGTATCACGAATAAAAAGTAAATCGCCTAGTATTGTAGTTCCATTGTATCCTGCTTAAACACGTGATTAAGTAAATGCCGCCAAATCTAAAATTAGTTCTTGAGGAAGCCGGGCTCCGTAAAGCCTCTGTGGGGGCTCCGCGAAAATACTGGTCACAATGAACCGGTATTTTACAGAGGCCTTGCGGAGCCCAGGGGCTCCGCTAAACACACTTTGAGTAACACTGATCTAATCATAGGTACAAGTAGGACACCTTAGAACACCAACCTTATGTCGTATTTTGAGAAAATGTATTGTGCCTACCTACTATTTTTTGTAATTTAATCTTTACATAAATTAAAAGTAACTGTTTGCGTTAAATAAAAACACAGCAGTTATAAGAAATTGATTTTCTTTATGTATGTAACTAAATTAAAACATGTTATCAGAGCACATTTACAAGACATTGAAATAAAACGAACACTTAAATCACCTGTTTCATGTAATAAAGCCGTTGATGGGGATAACGTTATCATATTTTAAGGAATCAAATGTATCGGCATCGATAAAGCAAGTGCAAAGTCAATCGAGCGTCGGTTTAGCTCGCTTCATAATCGATTTTAATAAATCGTGTTGGGGGCTAAGGGAGAATGGGGGAAGGGGGGAGGACGCCGACATGTGCATTAAACTTAATTGAAATTTTGGTGGCTACGTGTTATTTTGCACTAATGCACCTTTCAACTTGACACGTCTGCGCACTCCCGCGCAACCGCTTAAGAAAAGAGTTCAACGCACGCATTTTTTAATTTTTGTCCTTGTTTTTTATAAGAATATTGCATAGTCAGGTTTTATCAAATACTGATCTTATATATGATCCTAAATATCAAATATTTTGAAACACAAAGTTAGGTTAGGTTACTACATGATAAGCATGCATGTACCAATTAAGTAACTTTACTACTTATGGCAAGAAAAGGTTAGTTGCGAGAAGAATGTAGTCTCAATATTTTTTTATTTTACTATAACCTAACAATTTAGAATCAGCCAAGGAAGTCTGTATTGGCGGTTTGCACGTAAACTTGTCGTATTTTCATCAATGTAAGTCGTAGTTAGTACCTAATTGGTAAGGTGATGTGATGAGGTAGGCGCGTTCGTGTCCCCTCGGCGGCCGGCGCACGCGCACCGATCGCGCGATAACTCGATCAAGCCGCGCCGCCAACGTGTTGCAATAAAATGCAATTATGTTCATCACACGAATTAATTATTACTCAAAGCGAAATTAGTTCGTGGAAATACTTCACATAGAATATAATGTTGAAGTTATATTGCGTTTCTGTTACTATATAAGATGCAATAGGTACTTTTATATACAGTGAATTTTTAATTATTATTTTGCTGTGATTAGATTTAATTGATAAAATTTGTTATTTGAGCTACCTATGCATAGGTACAAATACGGCTGTAAAGACGATCAATCATATAACGCTCATAAACACACAAACACACAGGATCATTAGTTGGCGCTTCTTAAATCACAACAACAACGGTCGACGGACTTAATAAACAAAATAATAAACATAAACAGATCACCATAAACTTATTGCAATTGCACAATGATTAATGTTGAAAGTATTAGCTACTGGTTGCTGTGACTTCAATGCGAGAAAATGAGATGTGCGCACAATGTGGCTGCGCCCACGCACCCGGTGTGAACTGTCAGCTACCGGGCGATTGTGCAACTGACAGCTCCAGGAGATGCTCGCGAATACATTCCCGTATCACGTATTTATCTTCAAACTCTACATCGTCAAGAATTCATAATTTATTCTCCATGAATCTCCTTAAGTATTTCGACGAAAACTGTGTAATTTTTCATCATAACACCCGCTTTCAAATCGATTTGACCATAAAGTACCAAGGGCCTTACTTAAAATGAGATCGAGAGACTAAGAGGAGGAACATCATTAAGAGGGTGGTCATTTAACAGGCATTAACGCCTAAAACATAATAAGCGACTTTAAATAATTACGAAAAAAGGTGTAAAAAGCGCTTGAATACAGGGGAGAGTGATGCGCCTGCGCAGCTCGATGAAAGGCTGACGGCAGACGCCGACGGAGATTGATTACGTAATCATGGACAACGGCCGGCGATTTCGGGAATCTCATAGAGAGTAATCATCATTCATCTCACGGCTCGTTGACGTTGCATTGAAGATATGTTCTTGATGTTTTTGACTGTACACTCATAATCGAATTTTAAAGTTAATTTTACGCGTCGATTAACTTAGTCAGAGGTCGATAGAGGTGTTTGGAAAGCGGCGTGATTGCGCGGAAGCGACCCCGAAACTAGTTGGAACATACTCGCATACTCGTATAATAATAACATCGAGTTTTAGTTCTCGGCGTGAGTAACAATGAGGTGGTATCTGTCTGTCGTCGCACAATTAGCCCTCCATTGTGAGTTCGGTATTGTACTGGGTGCGCGGGCGCGTGTTGGTTTTACTCCTACGCCCATTGTGATCGCTTCAATCGCGCGCATTGCCATTCCACTCACACCGCTCAATGAGATATTATCTCGACTATTATTAGCCGAACATTCGATGCTTAAATAGATAATGATTTAATATTCAAGCGCTGTGGCGTATTACACGTCGATTCATTGTGATTGATTGCTTTAATTCGCTGATTAATACCGACGTAACGCTAGGAGTCTCTTAGTAAATTAATCAATGAATTATGATGTAGTGGAGATATGTTATGATGTTACTGTTATAATATTTTGTTTATAGAGTTTAATTGCTTTGTACATAGAGGTGCCTGCTGTTAAAATAATTATAAAATAAAGATTTTAATTTTTGGGACCGGGCTTGAAAACAAAGGTTCGCTTAATGTGGAATGCTTTGGCAGGCCACCGGCGGTGGTGGGTCACAGGAGTCACACAGCACGGCACTAGGTGCGCGTGGCCGTGTGTGGCACAATACACGCGTAATGAAGTGGGCCGCGAGGGGGCGGCATTGTGCACCAAACGAGCCATTGTGAGGTGTCCGCGACCGCGACTGCGACCCCCGACCCGCTTCTCGTTACCACACGAAACACTGCCCGCGCGACCTCACTCGCAGCACTCCGGAACTGACGACGCTCTTTTTGGTCTTACAGTAAAGTGGCCTTGTTATCTCATCAGAATTTGATCATTGACCGAGCTGCCCCATCTATCATTGTATTGATTTGTATCACACATACTTTATAACGGTCAATGTCAGTTGCCCAAAGTATCATTAGTAAATTTTCAATAATATAAAGTTAACTGTTTTCTTACGACAGAATTATATTGCATGTAAATAGCAATTAAGTTGATATGACTGTTGATTGAGAGCAACAGACGTGAGCCTAGCAGGAGTTCTGTGTGTCATCTGTCGAGTTACTAATTAAGTGAGGTCGTTAGTGTCGCGTCGATCAGCACTCCGCACACGGAAGCGATACCGTTCACGCGGCAGTTGCACCGTGAACTTTTTGAATCATAAACGTCGCTTCAGGCTGTAAACTAAAAAACGGGGTAGCATGCTGTCACTCTCGCACATAGCCAGAAAGTAAAGGATAGACGTCGAATTAGACATCGTCATGTGGTGTCAGTTTTTTCAAGTTAGAGCGTTAAATTTTCACAGCTACCCCTCGGTAGAATAAATTATTTTTATGTGGATTCGGGGTGGCCGAGCCCGTCGATGTAACAAAAACGTAATCATAGCTCATGTCGCGGAAGTTAGGGTTGGCTCCAACGTGTCGGAGCCATTGACTACCTCGCAGATGCTACTTAAGATTTTAAAGGCTTCTTGAGTCACGTACATCGGATAAGTGACGGTAAATCATAAACGAATAACTGTAATATCACTAAGAGTGGTTTAGGTGCAATTGATGCAATCAAGTAATGTATCCTATTTCACAGAGGCAATTGCGAGCGAAATTCAGATTTATGGACTTACTTGATTGTGAAATCAGAAAATGTCATATAATTGTACATTACTTGCTTAATCCATAATGATGCATAGAGTAGTAAATCAGAAATAAAAAAAACAGTTGCACTTTGCCGAGGGTTAAAGCCGACATAACAATAAAATAGTGAGTTAGTCGCGCACTATGGCGCAAGTTTTCGTACAAACGACGTCTAATACGTCCAAATTATATCCGTACGTGTCGGCGCCCAGCAATGAAGTTATTATTTTCCATTTCCGCGGCAGTGTTAAGTCGATAACTCGAAAATGACTGCCATTTGTATGAACAAGCCACAATCTGACGGCACGTGCTCATTACCGAATCATGGAACTGGAGGTCCCATTTGTGACGCCGCCGATGTTTGACTTGTAATTTGGAACACGTCACGGTAGTAAAGACATGCTCTTGGATACTATAATTTGAGTAGTTAAATGAATCGAGTCAGTTTTGGGGTTCTCTTTGATTTTTGAGACGCCAGTGGACGGTGAATCTTCTCAAAACACCTTGGAGGCCGAAAGAGAGGAAATTTGTGCTATACCTAACATAAATGACACCTTCAACTAAGATATTATTGGACATAATGGAGCTATGTACTTCTACTTCAATTCAACTAGTTTGAAACCGCTTATCCTGAATCACTTCTTAGAAACATCGTCTAAGCACTTATTCTTTACTCAGACCGTCTCATGCACTAGACTTTGGCTTTAATGACATTATTGGTCGATGAAGCCTTTGAGTTGATCACGGGAGCAGGGGTGCATACAATGTGGAATGTCTGACGTCACGCGAGCCGCTCGTCAGGTTTGTCGCCACCATGTCTAAGGCTCGTGTACAACGGCTCACTCGGGGAGTCAGGGGCTGACAGCCTGCGCTCTTGTGTTCCTGCCTGAAAATAATAATCGCTTTATTATTTTGACGTTGATATATTCGATATAAAAAATGAGTCCAAAAGTATTTTTGGTGTTGACGAAAGTGTCGTTCTCGTCTCTTTAGCTGGGTTTTGGAATGTTTTATACATATGATATAAATAAAAAGTCTGCTGGTCCTATTAAGTTTATATTTTCTCATCCAAGTTATGCCTCGGTTATTTCTTAATTTTAACCAAGTATTGATAAAGGGGATCGAGATTAAAGCTTTCTTCTACCTATTTTCTGGTTTTATTCAGTTAGTAGTTCGCGCCTTGTGTAACGTACAGCTAAATATTATTAAGGTATAAATTTCCAGTATAAGATGACCTCTCATTGTACTGAAATCCGGTAATACGAGATCAGCTTATACTGGAAATGTATAGCTTGATATGTAGCCGTATGTACTTAAATATCTTTACTCGTGAAAGACCTTAACCATCATTGACAACTGGCAGTTTGCATCGGTATTTATCTTTATTGAGATGATGATTCACATCCTAGTAATATTCTTGAATAAAAAAGTTTTCGTGACTATAAGTAGCAAGTATGAGACTCGACCAGTCGCACCTTTTAGTTTTTAGTTAGGTATTTAATTAAAAAAGTGCATCGCCACCAGGCTTGTTAATTTAATAAATAAATAAATACCTAAAATATTTTTATACCGGTTAGACAGGATGACCTGGTACTTCAAAAACACCCGCTCTTGATCAAACGGGGAATAGGCGCCATTTTCTATCGCATTCTAATCGCAAAAGAATGTCCTCTATTGACGTGCTAATAAATATTTTTATCATTAACAAATCGATATTAACTTACTGTTCAAAGTGTTCGTAAGGTCATGTGGTCGGTTTTATATTCGCCGCAAACGTATTTATCTTCAGACGAGTTATTTTCTGAGTAGTTGCAAAAAGCTATCGATATCTATGTGCAAGTAGCTGTACGTGTGTTGTAGTAGCATGATAGATACGAGTATAAACATATGACGTGAAAGTTCACGTAGTCGACCCCTGTTTTCCCGAGGAGCACGGAAATATGTGTGTCGGCGAGTGAAAGCGGGACGCAGCAGGCACGGCCGCGGCGGTTTCGTACATCGCCACCCGTCCGCGCCCGTAAGCTCGTAATTTGCCTTTCTATTAGAGCGAGGGCGTGAAAAAAGGAAAGCGTTTACGGCGTGTTTAATGGGAGCGAGAGGGAAGAAATATGACCGCCAGTCGGGAGAAGGGAAAATTTTGGTTTTCAGAGAGTTTTTGCGGAGATGTGCATCGGCTCGCAGAGTGCGAGGGGGATGGCGATGTTTGCCGAGCCGCTCCCCCGAATAATTAGCGGAAGTCGTGGGTTAGTTTACCCCGGAGCGGGAGGGCTGCGGGAAGGGAGTTCCTCTATTTGTCGTTTAAGAGTTAATCGTACGAGCAATTCGTCACCCTCGGGAGAGCGCGCTGATATTATATCTCTATTATGAGTCCGTTGTACGGAACTCGTCGTCCGCCCCGGGCCATTAACCAACTCGTGATTATTGATAACTTTGTTTGTGGCAGTTCCTTACTTTGAGGGCTGAAGTTTATTAGTTATTATGGGATTAGTTATCACTTGTTCAGTTTATCTGAGACTTGGTAAAGTTAGTCATAATTTCTGGTAAATTGTTTTACATAAACAAGTTACTACTTGGAAAGTAGGTACCTACCTACTTCGTAAAACCTACCAATTCAAAATTCCATTGTTGATAGTTCGCCATCAGGCGAGCCATGTCGTTGTGGTCGCGCACTCGTGGCACTCATCAATATATTTGTTTATTTTCAAAAGTTCCTCCGCCGAGGTGCGTAGCGTGTCATTAGCGGAGGGGAAGTGACTAATACGTAGTAAACACAGCTCGTGCGCGGACTGTCAATTAGCCGTAATAGCAGACTCCGCGCCGCGACATGTGCTCAACGAACAACTTTTATATTTGTTACCCTTTTTACGATACAAAATTATACAATGGGACAGAGACCACAGTTGTGTTTTGGAAGCATTCGCCTAGAAAGCCAATTGAAGACAAGACAGCACTATAAACATACAGTGCGTCCTCATTAAGTACCTACTGCGCGGCGAGTAATATACCTTGAGAATATACAATGTGTGCAAAACGATGAAGGTAAGAATGCAAATAACCACCCGCAATTCTGCTTTGTCGTACTCATAACTACCGGTGGAATTTATTTGCTGGCAATTCTTGTCAATATAGAGTTAGAGTGCTGGCGTTAATAGTCTCCTTAATTAAAACAGTAAAGCGAATAAAGTGAGAAGGCGTGGCGATCCTGATTGCAGTTTCATTTGCAAGAGATCTTGAAATTGGCCGGGTTTCATTAGAAACTAGTACACTAGTATATTGAGGTATGTTTGGAGCCAATCAGCGGCAAATGAGCGATGGCGGTAATTAAAACGGATCGCCTTACCGAATCAATAAACTCACGATAAGCCAATTAATTGCACATGCGGCCCATACATTCCCCGAGGTGAACTGAGGCCGATTAAATCGGACGTTATGAATATGTGTGCCTGCCTAGGTGGAATTGCTAAAGGGAACCTACGTACTTACTTGTAGCTGTAGCTGCTACGGCTGTCATTGTAGCAATTCATTTCCGTAGCAGTGATTGCGTAGCAGGAAGCTACGAACTTGTCTACGAACTGATTTATCTTCATATTAGTCAACTTCACTGATGAACATGCCTCCTAATGACCGCTACGGTATACGGCCATGTTGCTATTTTATTACTGACCTGGCAAACCGATTGTTGATCGCATCTTAGCGAATTAATTAAATTACTCAAACCAAAAGTGAGCATTCCTCAGAACACTTTTACACAAAATTTATGAGCAGTGTTTATTTCTGAATAAATATTAATCCATTATAAACATACCACCACGTGTGTGGTAGGCTCCAGTGAATAATATCGGCCATTTACAACATAGTTGATAGTGGTCGCGACGGGGGAGTTTCTACGAAGGCACTTCCGCGTAAGGTGTACCATTAATATGCCAAACATTGTATTGTACCTCTTTGTCCAAAGATTGTGTCAATGAGCTCTCACAATACATTTTTTCGCAATAGGCTAAATGTAGTGTTAGGGTTCAATACAAAAAAATGTGTTTCGTCTAGTGACGATTTTTAAGAGAATTCGATAAAGGCTTAGCCTAAACGGTAAAACCTCAGTATCTATTATTAAAAGTCAAGTGAAATAAACTATATTTTGCCAACATTTAGTATTATCTTCCTCATAACGAAATAAATTATTTATAGGTAAGAGAAAATGATTTAAATGACCGGCTTATCAATTACTGTTTTAACTCGTATCATGACTTAATTACATTTCACTTCGAGCATCAATTGCAGTGGGTACCCAACTGTCGTGTAAGTAAAGAGTTACGGAACCCGTAAATATCGTGACGTCACTAGAAGCATTCGCGACTGTCCCGAGTGTGGGTGGCATCGGTCACAATGGTGTTTGGCTTGGCATTCGTCACGGGGCGGCCCTGCGCATGATTGATGACTCCTCGCCGGGCCAGCTCTCCACGCAACCCCCACTAGCTTATCATTATGCACCTTTTTGCTATACTTTAAAATATTACTAGTTCACACACGTACTCATACCTTATATTCCAAGTACTACCTACAACAAGACCTAAAATTGCATGCATTTAATTTCACACCTTAAAGCAATTTTACAATCATATAGATAGGTTTATTACCAATAAAAACGCACACATATTCAATAAATTAAACGGAGTGTGTAGTATCATGTTATTCTTTTTGTTGGTGTACGGAACCCTAAGCGGCACGGTATGGATTACTATGATGCGTGTGGAACATGATTTATTGGTTATTGCGAAACCTTGTGCTGGTGGCTCTCACTACGTGATTTTGATAATTAAGACCAGTTTAATTAAAAATGTTTTTTGGATTTGCGAAGACGTAGAAATGTGACGACTATGAGCAATGTTACGTATAAATAAGTGCATGCGTTTCTGCACCAAAACAAGCGTAGCATTTAATAGGAGTCCGTAACACAATTACTTAAGTGTCAATTTTGCATTCCATTGGCAATGGATATTGGAAACTTCTTGCTCAACAATTTAACTACATTATATTCGTATTGAAATATTAACGTAATACATTTTTATTTTACGACCGTCTATGTTTCAATTGATTCTAACAAAAAACTCTATAACACTGTCAAACGACTACTAGGGAAGGTGTCAAGTTAAAATATTATTTACCAAAATGTAGAGACAGCGCGGGCGAGCGTCCAGCACGTAAATTATGGATCGTCATAGGTTACTCTGCGAGGTAACATAATATGCGGTCCGATGTCGGACGCGATACCACTACGAAATATTCATAATCTCCGGAGGGCTCTGTAAATAAAAATTATTTCATATCGGGACAGGTGTGGCGTCGGGTTACGCAGCGAGGCGCGGGCGCAGTGCGGACCGCGCTCATTAACATTCGGACGAATTAGATCGCCGCACGTACAGGTGCAAGCTGTCACGTCAATCTGCACCAACATGCCGTGACACTATCTTTTAAACAATCACGCTGCTTAGTACTCAATGACAACTAAACATTTGTAATACCTTTGCTTTTAAACTTGGTAATTTCAATATTTAACTTCAAAAATATAATATAGGTATGAGGTCGTATGCGTCGTCGATTATATCCAACAATGCTAATAGGTTTGGAGCCCATGAATATATTTGTAGTATTTCCGTGCTGTCATGAACTCTGTGACACCGCTGACTTGTAAATACCTATCGTGTGGCGTATAAATAACAATAAGTGTTCGCCTAATTAGCTATAAGAGGCTTGATAAGTTTTTATTATCTTACTGTCGCGTGACTTACTATAGTTTGTGCGCAAATCCGGCCATGTCCTCAACAGCTGTATAACTAGGTGCACGGCGATGCTTTACTGTCGGCTATGCGTAGATTGATAATATGTCTAGATATATGCTTCGAAAATAACACAAGCAGGATGCGGGATCCCAGACATTCTTGTAGCTGTTGGCGCACACATGAGTCGCGGTGCGTACCGACGAGCCCACCAACACACGGGTGCGCACTCCCTCGCTCGGAACAGCCCTTGTTGCCAACTCGACTGGAACCTTACATAGGACTAATAAATGTTAGTGTACATAGGTACTCATATTTGAGCATTTGGAGCAGTTGTTTACGCTTACTTTAGTGGTGTTCTACAAAGCGTGGTAATTTTGACTGATGCCTCATTAAACCTGCTTAATTCTCGCAGTTATTATTTTATGACGATAAATTATGCAGGAGCGGCCCGAAGATAAAAGAATTTATAGATATAATATTCATAATTTGCTTCCGTCAGCAGTATTATGGCAAAATTAACGGCATATTAGTGGGCACATAAAGTAATTAGATGCGTGTTAAGCGCAATTTAAAAACTTGTCGGTTTCATTACAAAGTCAAAGGCGCTCGGGCGGACTGTTAATGGAGATGTCTTTAATCTCACGGATTACAACTGCACAACTGACTTGTCACCAAACGATGCTAGAGTGTTTTATCGGTGACGGATCAGCGTCCTGAGGAATTCAAATTGATCGTCACTCACAAAATTGTAATCTTAAAGTTTGTATTGATGCAGGCACAGGAATATGGGTCTTATTTTGGGTGAGTATTAAGGTTCTATCTGCTTGGTGTGTCGGGTGCGGGTTGAGTCGCTCGCGGCGGTCGGCTACACGTCACCCGTTTTGTACTCGTCGCCTGATCCCGCGCTTAACTAACCGTTTTGACAAGATTTCAGATGTACCGACTGATAACCGAGTTTAGTTTTTGTGTCCTTTTAGATGAGTTTTTGTATCAGAAATAAACAGTAATAATTTGTTAGAAGATGTTAATTTGTATGCACGAAGATTACAGCGCTATTGAAACCCAGAATAGTAATGTAGTCATTGTAATCAAATTGAGGTAAAGATGCCAGGTAATTGTTTCAGATTTTATA
The DNA here is from genome assembly GCA_963853775.1 of Xanthia togata. Classification (NCBI taxonomy): domain Eukaryota; kingdom Metazoa; phylum Arthropoda; class Insecta; order Lepidoptera; family Noctuidae; genus Xanthia; species Xanthia togata. Next base: position 18,319,821 of record OY970798.1, on the reverse strand, counting down.
ACAGAAAGTAAGAAACACGTTTTTACGCTACAAAAAGTTTTATAAGGACTTATATCCTAGTCAACCGTAAATAATTATCTCTGCTATTGAAAAGGATTTCTAAAAATCGTTTGATGTCAGATTAAGTTGTTTTATTTTTGTGTTCCCGCCTGGATGTTAGTAGGAGTGAGTGGCTTCCTAGTCCGTGAGGCGAGATAATATCGACGTGCTGAGGGTTTGGGGCAAGGGCAGCGGCCGCGGCAGTGACAGCGCATCACAATACAGTCGTTTAACACGCTCATCGTATTTGGAACATGTCTTGACAGCGCACATGCATTATAAAATATAAAACGAGATTCGATTCACTTCGGGCGTCCTGAAACGTTCTGTCGTTGGGTTAGTAGGCACTGCCCGAATAAGGTCACTCGTTTACTGATGATGAATGGTCATCCAGAAAGCTTTCGGGTGAACTGCGGGTGAATTTAGCGGCATTGTGAGCGAGGGTTGTAGGTACTCGTATAATAGAAGACGAAGGAGCGGTGGCTGAATCAACAATGAGTGTAGGCTGCGGGCTGCGGTGGCGTGCGCGAGGCGTGTCCGCGCTTCATCGATCGCAGCCTCCGACGCTCCTCGACGACGTCTGCTCCCCAGCACCCTGCCACCCCCCCTGCCCCGCACCCTTTGCCCCGCACCCGTTAGCGCCCCGACCGACTGCATTTACCACCCGCCTCCCCATCATACACATACATACTCCACGAGCTACCTGTCTACCGCCGCTGTCTGCTCCACCGTCAACATCTCGTGTTTTGGCAAGCGCCGCACATTTTTACTCATTATTATTTCAATAAACTTAAAGTCCGCAGTAAAGCGCTGGCTCCCGTTTATGGCGCCGTGTTTATGCACCAATTTGGTTGTAAGGTGTTGATTCGACGCTCGTAGCGACCAAGGTGCTCGATTGCTAAAGGTGCAATTAAAGCAGTTTACATCTCTTCGCGAGCGACCTGTAAATGTTATTTTGTGCTCATTAAAACGGAACTACGTTATAAAATTTATGTGCGTACGCTGTAGCCATGTTAACGTGCTTGAGAAATTATCGAAACTTTGTAATGACTACATTGATGCAAACATGATTCTTCTGTGTAACTTTGCACACACTTAATTTAAACTGATGATGTGTATTAGCTAGGTATGTAAATTCCTTATAATCAATACTAGTATGACCCTATCATAAACTGTTTAACGATTGATCCTTCAGGTCAAACAACATTATTTGACATTAGATAGTTCACGCCATTATCGCTTTATCTATAAGTAACAGCACACAACATTACTGGTCTAAATTAAATTTGTCGGCTGTCGGTATGGCGCCGGCAGTGGTCATCCATCATCGATAATGGTGCGGTCACACTAACGAGCGTGCCCTCTGTCCGTCACGCCACCTCCACAGCCGCGCCACTCGCCACACTCCACAGACTCGGAGCGCATTAACAGGGATTTGACACCTTGCATCAATCTGTAATACACTACAACCTATTCTACAAGTAGGTATCACATTATTCAAGCCTTCTTTACGCCACATAAATCTGCAAACGATCCAGTCTCGTTTCACAAGAAACATAAAGGTTTCGTTTGAAACCGACAAGTAAAACATCTCGGCACAATTACCAGCTTGTGATATTTATCTGTCTTCATATAAACATCAATAAGGACGTCTCGTTCATTACGAATGTTGTTTTAAAGACGTTAGTTTATTGTGGCCTGCCGAGTTATGGTTATTAAGGGTCCGGCGAGCATTAACGATTAAAAGTAAACATTGCATCGTTTGAATTACATTCGTACGTACCTGGAGGCAACGACATTAAATTGCTCGGTATGTGGTCGCAATTTTTCACCAGTTTCAATTAGCTTAAGCAAGTAAAACCAACCCGTTGAGATATAAGGAGTGTAAGATAAATTCGCGGAGTGGGTCGCGAGGCGCATCGCTAATTACATCAGCAGCTGACTTCGGTTAAGTGGCGATATCAATCTTGAGCGAGCATATGTGGGAACATGGCTACACTGCTTGAACAAAATACTCGTTTTATGCTTGTAATTGGCGGAAAGAGCTTGGAGACCTCATATAATGCAGTGATGTCATTAACATAATGCAGTAAGTTATTATTTAAAAAAAATAAGCACTTGAAACTGTAATTATTTGCGGCAGTATGTCAACAAAAAATTGTGATGTTCATGTTCTTACAATCATTAAGTTTCTAGTATATTAGCTCTTACTAACTAACTAACTAACTTAAAAATGATTAGAAAGCTGACAAAGACTTGAAAGCTTGAAAGAACTTACCTTCATTGTATATTTCTCATCATCCTGATTTCAATCAGGTTTTCAAAACAAGGTAACTCTTTAACAGTTATCATTATCACTTCATTTCTAATGAGATATTAAATAATAGTTACGGCTTAGATTACACACACTCAGTCAAGTGAGATAAAGGACTGCTTAAGTAATTATATCGGAGATAGCTTCGACTTTGTAGCTGGTAGAGAAACAGAATGCGTACACGTGGGTTCAATCTAAAGATATCTGTACCGGTCTCGTGTGGCACCTGCGTTACGCCTTATTGACTTTTATAGACGTTCAACGGTTCATTTAACGTGGACGACGCATTGCATCTATCAGTGTGACCTCGTCTTTACAACCTCGTACAGTTACCCGCAGAAAGCTCTCCGTCTGAACCCCGCTTTGAGGTAGGATGACAGCTGAACATTATTTGCAATTTAAACTGCTTTGAGTTTGATGGATTTCATGAAAGAAAGACTTACGTTAGTATGTTAGCTGTCATTTAAAGCGTGTTTAAGGTAGAGTTATTGCATCATGTCTTGTCAATGCTGTACGTAATATTTAAAAAAAAACTTCTTCAGAACATAATAATTTAGTTTTAAGTAACAAAGCCATCACAAATGTTTTTAAACCATATTTTGTAAATGATTACACCGAAAAAATACAGCGTGTCTGCAGCGTATGCGTTGCTTCTAAGCGCTACGCAGCTACTACGCGCCTACGCGTCTGCTACGCGCACACGCTAATGCTACGTGACGTCTACGCTGTATTTCCACGCTTGACTAACGCTCATATTTTATATACTTTAATAATAAATAAATTTGCGGATAAAGCAGGTGACATTAGTACAGTGAAAAAAGTATTTTGATACAAATAACACATTAATTAGTAGTGTTGTAATAAAAGCACCTTGGCATAAATTTAATAACGTAGCATTATGTAACTAGTGAGTTAACGGGAGTGACGTGTAATTGTTGTTATTTCATACCAACCGGTCTGCCATATTCATGTCATTTACACCTCACAGACTCTGGCAAAAAAACAATACAGTTTTATTACAAAACCATGCGTTACCACACAGTTAATTATGAAAGAAAGCATTCATTAACTGTGCATATAACAAACTTTTTATGATAACAAACTGCAATGCAATAAAATAATACATAAATATATCAGAGCACACATTAGTATTTTATTAATTAGTTATATAAAGAATACAAATCAGGTAAAAAATCGTTGGTTTTTCGTTCACAGTTAGTTTATAATAAAGGCAGTAAAAGTCTTCCAAGCGCAAAGTCGTTATGGAAATATCGTAAAAGAATGGTGTGCATGATCCCTTATGATGAGATAGGAGTGTGGTTCAATCCGAATATTATGATCTCGTTTATATTCAAATGTGCTAGACGCGAGCACAATTTACGACACAGAAAGCCAACAGATTAGCAGTTTATAAATATGAATACAATTATTAATATATTATGTAGTTATTTTAAAATCACTTTATATCGTTATGATACTGAAATTATAATAAATACGCGTGTAATATTTGATGTGAGTAGTTAATATTATCTTTTTAATGGAAAATGTACAACTTGTGTGGTTTGCATAACAATTTGTTGATTATATCATGGGTAATTTGTAGATTCACTCGGAAATTCTTAATCCCTTTTTCAATTCAAGCATGCTAAATTAATTTGACGATACTATCACAAAATTACTTGCACTAGATCCTTGAATTATCCGCATTAATAAAATAAATAAATGCGATCCTAATTTATAAGAGCGAACCCCTACTTAGTGCATTCGTATCACATTTAATGTGGGTATGATTGTGCAAGATATCAGCGACCACATTACGTTACGTTGATGAGCTAATTGCAGCCCTGTTGACAGCAAGAAGGCCACTTTACCACTGCGAGAGCTATTAGGTACTCATAAGCACATTTGCATTGGCAGAGTATGTACAAATTATATGTGGAGGATACGATTAAGGCTAGTAGGTAGTAGGTAAGTAAGTAGGTACATCTGGCATGAGGTGCAGTTTCATATTTATGGTAATTACACGGGGTAACATAATGCGATCCAATGATAAATGTTCTGTTAACAAGACCGCGATGCAGGCTGAGGGAATTAAAATTGTTACCGGTAATTGAAGTTGATTGAGTGCATGCTAATAGCGTACCTATTCACTATTGCAAGCGCATTTTACAATTGCAAAGTGTAATAGATTTCTTATTTCTTGGATGGTTTAATATTCAGCGAAGGGAAAAGTAAAATAACCTATCCGAGATACAACTACTAAATGGAAACACGGCCATTACGACATCGCAGTTTTAAATGGCTAAGAATACAAAGATCGAGATTTCGATGAGGATGACTATGTAACATTATAGTCCTGATAACGTTACTCTAATCCACAAACCCAATGAAGCAGCGAATCGAATTCATACTCTAGATTATCATCGGTAAGAAAAGTTTTCATTTGAAAATTATTTTATTGAGTTGTTACAAGAAAATAAACCTGTTGCGTCGACAGTAGTGTGAATAAATTTCTTAATTTAAATAAAATCAACACCGACTTTATAAGCAGTGAAACAGCAATCAATAAACCAAGATTTTAATTTAAAACGGATGTCATCTTATCATGGCTGACGATTAACTCTAGCATCATAAAACTTAGATACAAATACAATTATAGGTTCATTAGTTTTAGCCGTAAAGTTTAAGTGAAATTTGATTATACTATTGCAAATAAACAGACACGATGTTTTCTCAATAAATGATGCTAAATTGAGCTAATCAAGAATGAATGAAAATCTATCTTAAAATCTTGCATGAAAGGTACAAATTGGCTTGGAGATTGGAGTTGTGTAGATAGAAGGACGAGTCGAGGTGGTCATTAGCGAAATGAAGCCATTGGGAGCGTGTAAAACAGTTAATTACGACGGCGTAATCTCAAGTCGAGGTGGCGCTCGAGATACTTGCCCAAGATTATAATGAACACGGATAATGACGGAATGTCTACCCTCTCTCGGCTAATGACGGAGCGGGATTATGTTTCGGGCATTTAATTCTAACTTCATTGAAATATCATAATTACTATATAATTTTGCAGGACCAAAGTTTGTCTAAATGAACAAAGGGACACCATAAATGGGTGTCTTTTTGTTCATTTATATACTTATAGTAAACTAGCTTCTACCAGCGGCTTCTCCCGCGTGATATCTTTATAAATTATAGCCTATGTTACTCAGTGATAATACACCATGCTACTGGTCAAAGATTTTTTTAAATCCATCCAGTAGTTTTGGAGTGTATTCGTTACAAACAAAAATACAAATCTTTTCTCTTTATATTAGTGTAGACAATATTATTTTATTTTAATCTGTGTACGTTTCGTGAACCAATATTATTCGTAATTTTCTGGCAGTGACACTTTTCTAATGAGTTGATTAATATAGAGCGAGGCATGACCATGACATGTACCCTAATTGCGCAATACATGATCGATCAGAATTTGAATCGTTTTGAAACAGATTGCTAATCCATCGACATGAGTTCGACAAAAAAATCTGCACAACAACGTAAATAACGCAATGAATGTTGTGGAACTGTCAAAATGAAACAGATTAATCGTAATCGTTTACGAAACGTATTAAGGTTGCAGTTTTCAGAAAACTATTTCATCATATTCCTATTCTCCCATTTCTCTCTAAAGTTCTTGAGCACATAGTTCGTAGACAGTTATGTTTTTCTTGGCGTCAAACTCGATAATTACCCCTTTTCAATCCGGTTTTCGCTCGCAACACAGTATTGTAACCACGCTTTTGAAAGTAACTGACGACATCCGCTGGGCAATGGAGAATAAGTCCCTTACTGTTCTTGTATGGCTTGACTTTAGTAGCGACTTCAACTCAGTGGATTTCGATATTTTCCTAGGTATCCTCAAATCAATCAATTTCTCTTCTTCCGGTTTAGCTTAGTTCCGTTCTTATCTTCGGGGACGCTCTGAGTGTGTTCGCCTGGAGGAGTCCTACTCTGATTGGTGCAGTCTCACTGAGGGTGTTCCTCAGGTTAGCGTTCTTTCACCTCTAATTTTTAAATTTTCATTAACTTTGTTACCAGAGTAATCTCCTCTAGTTTTCATCTCTACGCAGATGACTTGCAGCTCTACCGACATTTTACTGTAGCTGACGCGGGTTCTACAATTTCTGCTATGAACCATGACCTGGCTTGCATCAGCGTTTGGGCTACCTCATTTGGTTTGCAAATTAATCCAACTAAATCCCAGACTATGATCATAGGCAGCAGATTCGTTCGCAATGCGGTTGATGTTGCATCTCTGATGCCTTTATATCTCGATGGTGTTCACATTGTCTATACCGAAACCGCCAAAGATTTGGGGGTCATTATTGATTCTAATCTTTCGTGGCGTGCTCAGGTCAATGAGGTCAGTCGAATGGTACTTTTCTCCTTTCATTCGTTGAAAGGCCTTCAAAGTCTCCTGCCCCTGATGATTAAAATTTCTTTGGCAAAAACACTTATTCAGCCGATCATAGATTATGCCGACTCCTGCTAACTAGATGCTACTGAGGAGCTATTAAACAAGCTTGAGCGCTTGCAAAACTTGTGCATTCGCTTTGTTTTTGGACTTAGAAAGTATGACCATGTTTCCCATCTTCGCAAGGAACTCAAGTGGCTCTCAATACGCATTCGCAGGAACACTAGGTTCTTATATCTCCTCTTCAACGTCTTACACAACCCCCTCCTAGCTCGCCCTAGCGACGGACCGTGTAGATCACATCTTAGATTCCTCCTTAAATCTCATCCTCATAAAACAAGCTACTATTCCTATTCCTTCTCTGTCCATGCAGTAAGGTTGTGGAACTCACTTCCACCTAGCATTCGTGTTTTAAAAACTGTTTCACGATACAAATATCGAGTAAAAGAGCATTACCTTTCCTCTCAACTGTGAGTATTTATATACCTATAGTATGTATGTTTATATATTTAAGCTCTATGTATTTATTTAACCTTTATAATACTGGTGTCTCATATTGGAGACAGATAACAATAAAATTCTATTGTGTCTGCTAATTGCGCGCGCGACAGATTAAGTACATGTTAATTATTACGTTATACGTGTAGGTTTAGGTATTTCAATATTTTAGTTTAAGACTTCGCATATTTAGGTTAAATTTTTTTCTCTTCTTGTTCTCACACACTATTGTCTACATTTCTTTCTCATTTCTCCTGTCGCAGGTCTGCTTGAAGAAATTTCTTAAGAAATAAGCAGTACCTTTGTACTCATAATTATGAATAAGTCTTATCTGTATCAATTTTTTCTGTGTGTACATACATAATAAAATAAAATAAATAAATAGTTTTTTGAATGTAATGCATGACATGCAGTCAAGGTTCGTTACAAACTGCTAGCATAGCTAGGCACGTCTTGGGTTATTTGTGGCTATGCAATGCTATTTGAACGCCTTCCTCAAGAATGTTCTAAAGGACCTATTTATATCTGAAAAAGAATAAAAACATGCCATAACGAAATATATATATGTATATTATATTAAAAAGTAACCTTAAAATGTTAATGGTTAAGTTCAGAATCGAATGTGAAAATTTGAGAGTTTGTAGTACCTGCTGATGTGTGACGTGTCAGGTAATGCGACGTCAGGTGGTTCATTGTTTTGTGAAAGAGCGCCTCTCGCCATCAAACGTAAAAGTTTGGCGAGTTTAGAATTAAATAACATCTCTGTACTATAATTTCATTAAATAAAACTCAGTGTTCGTGTCGATTTCATTACACTTAATAATACTTAAATGTTTCATGTAAATTGGGTCTGAACATGGTTCGATAACGTAGGTATATTGTATTTAGGTTGGTGATAATGACCGCCGACCTATCACGTAGTGATGGTCAGTTCGGTTGTGGGATATAATCGGTGCCGGCGACGCCCTGTCTACGGTGTGCTCACGCACATAGGTACTAGAGTCATTTATAATTGCCGCAGAAATCGCTGCAAAACACATCTGAGCAGACCAACAATTATAGTAGGCTACGTGACACGCGAGTCGATCGTGTTGAGCATGAGAAATTATTTAATTGTACACAAACCGCTGATTTATCGCCACATCCACAATAGTTAGTTCATCTCGATGAGTTTCCCATCGGATATGTCTTGATTACAATTTCACGTTTTTGCTTATGTGAAATTCATTTGATGTAGCTTAGAAATTGCTTATTGCGTCGTTTATCACACACCGTGTCGTTACCACTACCGAGATTGGTTTATGAAGTTATGGATTATCTTATCTCACAGTGTTATAAAAACATAAATCTATGGTTTGTTAAGTGTTGCTGCATACCGAATAAAACTAACCTATTTCAAGTTTTATGGAGGTTGTAAAGTTATATTGGGTCATTCGGTGTTTTAATATTTAGTCGGGAGTCACACCGTTGGATTTGTGCTGTAGTGGCGTTGTTTACGAGGGCGAATGTTGCACATCGAGCATTGTGTAGTCAGCTTTATGGCCAGTCAGGGGTTCCGGCGGAAGTGTCGTAAACCCGACTTCATAGTCAGATTACAACGATAATAATTAAAGGGCACCTTGTTAATGTTAACTGGTCTATAATTGCCGACCGATATTAATTAGTTTCATATTGGCACATGACGTATAACGTCAAAAGATAGCGAGGGCGATTCGCTTGACAAACTATTTTATTATTGAGGTGTTTTTTTTATATTACTTTTCCCACACAAATACCTACTTGTAGACATGTGGTTATAGCTATTTTTAGGATTAGCTTACTCTACAGATCAATAATGGGTATTTAATAACTTTTCTTTAATCTATATATTATCTAATAAAATCTTAGCGAAGTCTAAACTATACATTGAATATTTTTGAAAAAAAGTAATTGCTATGAGGTCTGGGATCGATTCTAATGCCGAAAATATAGTTTCTAGAATTTTTATCTGTTTGTCTGAATGTATGTTCAAGCATGACGCTAATTCAAAACTATCACGCTATTTACTATTACAGATAGTTACCGATTTAACTTTTTAAATGATTATCATCACGTTAAGCCTTTATGGAGCTAAGCATTATAGGCATTAAAACTACACTCTGTATATGAAATTATTTCTAAGACAACAAAGTTCGTTGGCCACTATAAAAATATTATTTAACAGGATAATACACAACCCTTAAATTCTTCAAAACTAAATTCGGTTGTGTGGGGTTATATATATTTAAGGGTCTCTCGATTAAATAACGCGTAGCCAGCTGAACAGGCCGCGTGTAATAAAAGTTTAATGTGGCCTCTTAAATCATTGCTTACGTACCTACACCTTGGCACCTTGCACTCTCTTGAAATAACTCAGATATGAACATTATGTAGAACAAGTTGTAGACTTCGGATAAGCTATAGACTCACTAGTTTACGTATTTGTGTTTTGATTGAAAATGTTGAAAACTTTAGTTTTGTTTTCTATAAGTATGAAAGAAAGTCGTGTTAGTTAGGTACACCATTTAAAACTCAAGAACAGCTGAACCGATTTTTATGATTTCTGATTTGTTGGATTTGTCTCCGCCCCGAACAGCAGCATACATATTAAAACATTGGAAAAATTCACGAAAAAAAGATATGAAGAAAAATCAGGTTTTTATAAATTTTGCACTTATTAGGTATATCCCGGTATAAATGTCATAAATGCTAACAAAAAGTACTAGGCTTGCATGAATACACGACAGTTTTTTTTTTTTTGGACAATCCATTGGATAAGAACCTACATTATTTTTTAGACCGTTCGGAGAAGTAACCTAAAAAAAGTACTAGGTTTGCATGGATTCAAGATAGTATTCAATCATTCTGTTATGCTATTAATAGGATTTGGATGAGGCAGACAGATAGTTCATTACCTGGATTAACACATAGGATTTTTTTTCCTGGTAGTACGTTTTCATGGGATAATTTTCGACTTACACGCGAGCAAATTCGCGGGAAAAAGCTAGTATGTAAGGATATAAAAAGATATACTCACTGAAGGCCTCGATGAACCTCCTCTTTTTTTTAAATCGGTTAAAAAAATGCAACATAAATTTACATAGGCAGTACCTAATAAAATTTCTCGACATCATTAATCTGTTTTGTATTTCCTGTTTATATTTTTATGTGGTGCTAAGTGAGAAATACGTAACCCAGCGTGAACTGATTTACACAAATAACTCCAGTTTAGTCAAGAATTTCACGCTTCCACTTAATGCTATATTACTTATTGTAAATTATCGTGTGTTAAACAATAAAACATTTCTCGCATAACTACAATCTGGACGCAAAAACAAAGAAGAATTTTTAATTAGCAAAGCGTTTCCCTGTAGTGCGGCGCCCCGCCGCGTGGCTACTTTATACACATTGCTTTGAGGTCGTTAACAAAACGTCACTTTTCACAATATTTATGTCTCCATTATTTTTCATGTAGGTATAACGACATCGTAAAGTCAAAACTTCACCGAAGAAACTTTCTTAATCCGTCAATATATTTACCTCTTTGTCATATTATAGGTAGGTACCTAACTGATTCATCACTCTCACAAAATCTCATGCTCTATATTTCAAAATAAGTAGAAGAGAATTTACTTTTTATCTTTAGAAATCATCGGGACGCATAAAAAACATATCGTCGCAGAGACCTACACACTAACAGATTGGTAGCTAACAAAAGGAAGACATAAACCGAGATCGTATGACCAGATAGATATACTTGAGGGCACTCCCGACACTTTACAAAAGTAATAAAATGCGAGTTCCATTTCGCACGATTACCCGGGAGACGACAAAACATGTCAAGTGTCAATTTGTATAATTTACACAGGAATTAAAATGGCGGTTTGACAGATGACATTTCGCGTGGCTCTCTCAGTCTCGGTCGGTGGCGACGCTTGATGCGGGCGTCCTAACTTGTTGATTCTTCCCTTTTTATTTTTTATTCATTTTCACACGATGTTGTAGTAACAGGATATTTTGTTTTGAATGGTGAGATTAGGCTTGCAAGCGACGCGTGGCGGCGACGACGCGCGACATAACGAGACGTGTAAGCGACAGACAGCTGACACGCGCCACGCGACACACGCACTTCATGTGTACCAATGTTATAGGTACACCATTCGCTGATAGGTTTCGTATTACCGAACACTCTTTTTCCAGTAAAGCAATTATTTTTGTTTATGAACACGAATTCATACTCATAAAAAATCGTTTATGTCTCAAATAGAAAATAAATACAATTAATTACAAAAATATTTCTTATTTTATACAATTTCAAAATTAAAGACTTTTGAACATTTGCAAGTAGCACATGTTTAATTGCGTAATTACAAAATTAATGAACGTGAATATATATAAATTGAAAGTTGTAATAAACATATATACGCGGTGCCGATGACCCAAGTTGCGTGCGAACGCGCTCTGTATGAGTGGATGACATTTCATGAATACCAGTCATGTTTCTATTCAACATAAATACATGCATATATCTAACAACTTATTGTAAAAGATTAGATATTGGATAGATATAAATTACCTACGCAATGCCTTCGCCGTTTCTAAATAAGATCTATTAGATATTCGTTAGTTGTTCGATGCAGCATTCATGTCTTATTAATAGTTTACTTGATTGAATATGACGTTTATAAATGGTGTGGAATATTTCAATATTATCTAATTTCCCACAATGCTGATTGTTTAGTCAGTTTGTCGCTTATGACAGCGCTATGCAATGCTAATGTGATTGGGAAATTGAACTCAGCCGTTGTAAACGCTGTCCGTATATTTATGCCACATCTTTAAATATAATTATCTGAAATATGTTATCTATATCTAGAAACATGTTACGCAATTAGCAGGAAATAAGGATGTCTTTTATAATAATTTGTGGGGTGGGCAGACTACCTAGACTGTGTCCACGTCCATTCAAAAGAAAAAAATAAATAAAATACAATTAAAAAGGTTCTCCTTTTGTTGACTGTAAAATTGGACAGCTCATTCCAATGACTATGAAATATAACTCATTATAGCAGGATAATGTTGCAGCAAATTGAGGGTTTCCCGAAATGTCAATAAACCAACAAGTTTTTTAAGAACCAGCCATTTAGATAAACCAAACGGAGTGTGAAGACTCGAAAGTTCAAAGTTTGTGTTATAATGATCTTATCGTCCATAATGATACCACCCATTGATTCGACTGCGACATGTACTGGAATAACCACCTTATGATAGGTGTGTAACGGAACCAAACACTACCTACTATACATATTATATATTAAAGTTGCTTTCCGGGTCTATCTGTGTGACCGCGTTGTTCTTTTAAACTACGTACGGATGCGGTTTTCACAATTATTTATAGATTTATTTTCCGGAAGGTTTATTTGTATAAATAAATCAATATTTACCTGTTAATAATTTCTACTAATTATGTAAATATTTTATTTTTATTATATACTTTACTTTAATTATTTTGACATTAATCTTATATACAATGTACAATATAATACTAAATTAAATGACTAACTATACTAAAACAAAATAGGCGTCGAAGTACTCGGTCGTATCGCTGTCATCCGGTAACGTGCCCAAAAGACTGGCAGCATTGCCACGTTGAATTCTTTGACCAAATATTTAACTTAGATATAATAAAGAAATCTTCATGTTTTCTCGAGTCGTAAGAACCGAGCGAAGCAGGGGCAACTCGCTTGTCTACAATATGAAAGAAATGTTATCGCGATGGCACGGAAACGTGATATTTGATCGGAATGCTCATTCGTGCGATGTGTTCTTAAATTTAAATAGTTATTTGTGGAAGAATTTCCTGCATTTAATTATAAAGTTAAATATTTGTTGGTTATTGTTAGTACTCAGGCGACGTCAGAGTTAATTGCTATCACAATATCTAGGTATGCCTAACAGGTTACGATTACATAATGGTAGCAAAAGGTGTGGCAACATTGGTAGCTTTTTTATTTGGAATTCGGAATTCCTGTAATTATATTATAGTAACTGGTCGACCGTGCTCTGCTCGGGAGAAAATAGATAAACATATCATCCAGGTATACCAACGTTGTATCACATTCCCGAGGCTGTGAAAATGAAGAAAACGAATTTTCCCAAATATGAGACCTAGCTAAATCGATTTTTCGGCCCCGTACACGCATATTGCAACTTCCATCGTAATCGTTAGAGCTGTTTTCGAGAACGTGATTACATTATATATATATATTATACAGGGTGTTAAAATAATTGCGTGCCATAGCTTAGGGGAAGGTTCAGTATCGATAAAGGAAGACAGAAAAAAAAACCACGTTCTAACTTAAAATAGCAATCGTTTAGAATTAAAATTATTTTATTTGTTTAAATGCTTTAATTACTTACCTAATATCGAACGCGAATCGAACTAACGCTACGACGGTATGTAAATTACAATTCAAATTTTCCCTTCGTACGGCGATGCGATAATAATGTTTTTATTTTGTTTAAATGCTAATTAATAATTTCCTAGAGTTACCTACATACTATCGAACGCAATGACGCGATAACGCCGGGTGAAGGATAGGTAACTAGGTAGGTACGTACAATTCCAAGTATTTCTCCTTTTTTTTTTCTCTGGCTTCCTTTATCTATAGGTACTGAACCTACCAATAAGCTATGGCACGACATTACTTTAACATCCTGTATATACAAATATTGCTCGTTTCATAATATAGGACAAAACATTACAATGCTTATACAAAACAGTAGTTAGTTCACTATTTCAACCGGTGACACCTCTGTTTTTTTTCTCTAGCGGATAGCCATATCAATTTCACAAGACATCTTTTTTCTATGGTTACGGAATACGATTAAGTATGTATGTTATCTAAAGCTCTGCGATAGTGAAAGTGGATTAATACCCGTGCCCATGAGGTATAAATAACATATTTTTTTCGTAATATTATAGCATGACAAATATTCAAATTTCATATTTGAATTCGTTATATCCATATAAATTTAATATACTCGAACCTTCTCATAATGTTTCATATAAGGTGTATATTTTTAATTAAAGTAATCAAAAAGTAAATTTAAAACAGTTATGTTTACGTTTCACTTTCGCATGTATAATATTAGTTAGGTAGGATTATTGTAAATCGTAGAGCAACACGTATCAATACGGAAACAAAACGTGTGTTATTTATATCGCTACCTGGCTTTTCACGGTGAAATGCCAGGTTATTAGTTTAGTTCGACATCGAGTGTACCTATTAGTTACAGGTGATTCAATATATTATGCACTGTCCGGGAAATACTGCTGCAGCAAAGGCCAAATATGAAATAATACATCCACTGAAATACTACACAATTCTAGACATCCAAAGATAATCCAAGATAAATATTCATTTCAATGCTCACGCAACGCATGGAACAAACATATTAATTTGAAATAACAGTTGACAATTAATACCGAGGGCTTATAACCAGAAAGGAGGCACAAACAATAAAATTGTATTTATTTACCGAGCAATTACGCTAAAGGTCACACTCACATAATAAATAACGCAATAATCTGATTATCTGGCGCAGGCGCATAGTTTGTAATCATAATTACATGGTGTCCCCTGCCTGCTTACAACTTAATTATCTCCGCTGAAGGATAATCGCTAATGGCTGCTATTCATTGCCGAAAAAATGTAAAGTATC
This sequence comes from Xanthia togata, assembly GCA_963853775.1. NCBI lineage: Eukaryota > Metazoa > Arthropoda > Insecta > Lepidoptera > Noctuidae > Xanthia > Xanthia togata. The sequence goes on along the minus strand of OY970798.1, from coordinate 18,304,765 downwards.
TACCAACTGTTGTGATCTTGTGTTCTAATTTGTAAAGAATTGAAGGAACACTAAGAAGAAAGGGAAGAAGGGATGAATGAAGGGGATATAGAAAATAATATAAAAACTGTGTACCTACATATCCGTCAAGGAAGTCTGTCATACATAATTTATGATTCTTATTAACTTAAAACTCAAAAAGTATATATAAGTTAAACTGAACAGACGCGTCGTGAATCATGATAATATATTATTATGTGAATTATTTTTGTCAAATGCATACAATACACTTCATATGTTCGTAAGCCAATTTTATTTTCTGCAAACAAACAATAACGACAGAAGTTCGGAACGGGGACATATTCTGGCATATTCCGATAATTTCGCGCCTCGCTCCGGATGTGGTGCTCCATAATTGTTGCACTCAATCAACTGAAATTAGGTTTCTTTCATGCGTACCTTGTCATATACTTGCGGTTTCTTACCGCAAACAAAAAACATTTAAACACAAGGCATTCAATGAAAATAATTCACTGTAGTAGACAATACTTAATTTTATATAATTCGTGAACAGTTATTAGTAGTAGTTAGTTATTTCCTTATTTTACAAGATCTACGACCGATTTCGGTCAATTCAAATTTTACGTTTAGTTTGATTTTATCTAATGAATGAATTCCAAGCTAGAAGTCGACACGGAATATTCATTAATAAGTAGATATAATTTCTAGATGTGCTTTAAAATGTGGTAAAACCACGTCAAATTATTATGAATGTTTAATATCCTGTGGACACATTCGACAACACTGTTCTTTACCGACTAGTTGAACTAGTATATCATCTATTCGTGCGAAGATCTAACTGCTATTTACACACTCAGTAATTGTGTTAAAAGTTCTCGCATTTGTCTGTATACATACATTCAATTGGGTATTTTGTTAAGCTTATCCGAGGGCATCACGGCCCGACGTTTATTAATGAATTATGTAAATGCGCGAGTCCGACGGTCGGCCGACGATTCTACCAACTTTATTACTCGCAAAATGCGCCATTAATATAGATCGTTACCTCGTTCTCTGCAGACCCCTTTAATTGTTAGCTTGCTTTGCCTTCCTTATTAATAAGTTAAGACGTTACGTCATATGTTTTTTTATGATCATATTTTAGTATCTACATAAATAGCTAATCAGAATTCTAACACATTTGCGAACATTGTATCTTCAGGTAATTGCAGCTTACTGCTTTAAGCTACATATTACAAGACATTAACAAGTTGTACCTAATTATGAGCTGAAAGGTCACAAGAATCATTGAAGGTTAAGTATCCTGTGAAGTACAGTGTAAAACAACCTTTATTTCCATCCACCCAGAGTCCATAGAAGCTCAATGATATGGAAAAGCAGGTTAGTTACAGTAGGTACTTACCTACCTGCTTTTCATAACTCAATCAACATCAAAGACCACGTTGTTCAGTGCATCATTGAATAACTTGTGGATGTGGTAGCAGTTGCGTAAATTTTACTCTTATGCTAGATTATTTAAATCGCGACTCAAGCTCTAGGACCTATTTGGAAAACTGTCGCCTGAAACTCCGGGTGTTTAGAATCTGAAGAAAAAGCAGTACTGTTTTTTTCTTAAATGGAAAAACGAACAATGGGAGCGAATTTTGCTTAATTTTCACTTTGTTATTTTTATAACAACTTGATGAATCGTGCTGATAAAAAACGCTTTATAGTGTTGGTAGTCGAGACGTCTAGTACATTACTAACAGCTGAAGGAAACAAAAACTCACTGACCCCCATTACGGCATAAAATTATTAAGGAGGTAAAAAAAATCGATTAGTATTGGAGGTGCATGTGACGCAATTGGTGGTCGCGATCGATTGTTATCCGTGATGGATGCGTCTCATTACTCGCGCGCTCTGGGTGGCACGACCGTCGCCAGCGCCTAACGACGCGCGACTCCTCTCATTGTCAAACCTGACCACTGATCCCATCGATATGAAACTACCATTCCAAACACACCTCAATACCATTTATTTATGACCAGTGCTTAACTCGCGTCTTGCGACCTACTTTAATACTGCTGCTTTCAAGTTTTATTGACTACTCTCATACCTCGTCGTTAGATAATTTAACACTTAGGTACCTCAAAGATCGGTTTGACATGGTGTTTTATGGCTGCTATTAATTCATTCTTTCACTCCTGGATTTTATTGCTCGCATTCCACAAATTCCCATCAGTAATAACTAATAGAACTTTTTTTTAATTTACCGTAGCTCGACGTCGCGACGATGTGTCGTTATATCGCATTATGTCAGACAGGCAAATTGTTAGTTGACGGTTATGTAATCTGACAGGCCCCTGACTACTTGTTTAGGCATCAAAATTACAAAAGTGCCGTTTAAATTATATAAAAAATATAATAAGAAAGACTACATCATAAATAAACGATGTTGAGATGCTATCGGTTCCTGACCGGCAGGAAGCGCTTCGGCCCATTTAGGGGTGCATTAAAATCGAATACATCATATTTGTTTGATTTCCTAGTTCGCGTTTCACCCTGTAATTATACAAGTCACCGTCCGTGGCCGGATCTCTGGTGGTTTTTGTTAAGAGGCATTAATCATCTTTTTTTATTGCGAGCATGTGTTTTGGTCTCGTAAAACACTTTCGGGGATTATAAGCTTTTTGTATTCGTAATGTCTAATTTAGTTTTCGGTCCGTTCTTATGAGGTCATTAGTGCGGTGAGGTCCGTTTCGTCAATTTATAGTTGAAAGTTGAATTTTAAAATTTTAACGTCGTTGTAATGTGTCGCAATATTAATAAAATTTCTTCAATTTTTTAAAATCTTTATGAATTGCATAACGTTTTACAAAAGTTATTTTACGTTAATGTTGGCAGTTCATTATAATAAGTGTGTTTTGTGTGGTTGTCAGACGCATGTTCCCGACGGTCCGCGTGTCGTTCGCGGGGTGCCGCGCGGACGCGCGCTACGCCGTTCTGCTGGACGTGGTGCCGGTGGACGGCAAGCGTTACCGCTACGCGTACCACCGCTCCTCCTGGCTGGTGGCCGGCAAGGCGGACCCTCCCGCGCCCGCGCGCCTCTACCCGCACCCCGACTCGCCCTTCTCCGGCGACCAGCTGCGCAAGCAGGTCGTCTCCTTCGAGAAGGTCAAGCTCACCAACAACGAGATGGACAAGAATGGACAGGTGAGCTCCTAACATACAAATGTCACGAAATAATTATTATGTCAAAACCTTTTCGTTAATCATAGCGATAGACAAATAGAGACGCGGCTCTATTAGAAATTAGTGATTGATGATGTGTGTGGCGTGTGGTACTCGCTTCTGATTATAATCATAATTTGAATCAATAGGTTGTTAGAGTCGTAATTTATAAACAACAAAGTGAAACGTATCGGTTTCGAGGGAGAGTGGTGTGGAGGTTGTTGCAGCGCTAAGAACAAGGTGATAAAGCGGCCGAGCCTGAATGAGCTATAAAGTGTTGACGTAAAACGGTTGATTTACGTGCGCCCCGGGTGTCGCCCGCGGCTAACGAGCGCCTGCGACTCGACCAGTGTGTGTACCATCTAAATGTTTCACAAGTGCTGTACATTCATATAATTCTAATTACACAAATCGTGTCTTCGACACTATTATTTTAGCTGTATACTTTGAGTCGACTCGGTTCTGCTCCAGAAAGTAGCTAATGGCTGTTAGTGTTATTACTTGACGGCGGCTACGGGTTAGCCGAGTGCGTGCGCCACTGCAAATCGAGGTTTATAAATTATCCGTCAACATTTAATTATACACTGGCCACCTTTGCAATTCAATGTAAAGATGGCTTTTACGATATGTTCGTTCGAATTGTATGGGTACTTAAATAATTCGGCAGGATTTAATTAAATACGGATTCAGAATGATTGATGTCACTGATTCATTCATAAAAATATTGCATAAAGACAATAAAAATAATTAAATAAAAGAAAACAGGAATGAACAAAACATTCAATATCCTGCATTTCACATATCGTTTGGGATGACGTCGTGACACGTGGACCACTTCCTCGTGCGTGTGGCAATTTGTAGAATTACTAGCTAAATGTTGTCGGCGACACCTCGGGCGTCGGGGGACGTCGGGAGAGTGTAATGAGTGCGTCGCTGGCAACAAATTAGTCGCACATGTCGTGCCGCGTCAGCCGGCACCTCACGGCTACTTACCTCCGCGGCGCAGGTGCGCACTCGCGCAGGCAAATGTCACGACTACACACCACCAGCCTACCCAGACCTTCACACAGCCCTACTGCACTAAGCTCCAGAGGTCTCGTCCGCTGGCCGTTATATTTACTTAACATAGGTTAGTCAGCAATATGACAGTTATGAAGAGTGCGATAGTATCACAACTGAAAATTGATTTTCAACTGATGAGAGTGAACTTTAAATTAGTTGTTTGTTATTGTCATAGTTTTATCGTTTTATGTAAATCGTGTTATGAATAACTTAAGTTTAACTTAGACTTGTTAGGTATTTATGTGTTGTAATTGTATAAAGAAGCAGGTGTTCAGTAACTTTATATCTAAGTTTATTGCCAGCTACAAAATTTAATTAAGTAATTGTTTAATGAGGCTCACTACACGAAGGGTCTTCTGCGTTTTGTCTACGACTTATGGCATGTTAGATGCAAGTTATCGGCATTTTCAAAGTCTATCTTGACAAACCATTTTAAAACTTTACAGTGTTAGTTAGTTCGTTGTATTTAATACCATCTAGGTATAGGATAAACATCGTATAAAACAAAGTCACTTTTCGAGTCTGTCTGGCTGACCGCTTTGTTCTTAAATACATACTAGATTTTGATGCAGTTTTGAACATCATTTGAGAATATATTCCTTTTTTTTTTTTTTTTTTTTTTTTTTGGGTGGGAAATCATCAAATGACGTCTCCCGCTCTGGGTGGAGCGGGAGGGCGTGTCAGACTTTTACTTACTAAAACCCATGCGTGTTCCTTCTCTTGCCTGTGCAATGCCAGGGGGGCACGGTATCCCTTTCGGACTTTCCCGCAATAAGAATATATTCCTGAAGGTGTAATACACTTAGATATATAGGTAATATAAATATATATAGCACATAAATCTAGATGTTTTGATATGTCGCCATATCAGTAGGTACCTTTAGATATATTGCACCCGTGCAAAACAGGAGCTTTATAAATAATATGCAGCTAATCGCATCTTTAAAGAGAAAGTACTAAATAACGCAGTGTTGCGGGAAATTACTTGGTAATGAGCTTTTAGGGGTATGAGGAACAGGGTGTAAAGTTCACTCATCTACCATAGAAAAGGGAGGATCCTCCGACCAGACGGGTGTTATGTCTGGCGGGCCGACTGCCCAACTGTTGATGTCGGATAGTCATATATATGTCGTTCGCGCGGTAAACTCTAATTGCGCGATGCAGGATTTGTGTGATGTCATGTCTTTGATGCGTAGTTCGTATGTGGCGGTGTAACCGCTACAAGCTGAACAGTTTTTCACTAAATCTGAGCTGAAACATCATTCGGGCCTAGTTTACTTAACGCATTTTTTCCATCTTAAACAATAGTATGTAATTGAACAATGCTAGGTTACGTTACGCACTCAAGTTTAGTTGGCGGAGGGCGCCGGGACGGAACCGAGAGGCGTGGCGTTATGATGGATGGCCCGGCTCTCACCAAAACACACCTAATTGGCTTTCCCATAGTAGACCGATGGGTATCGGGCTCGTATCGTGAACTTATTTAATTAAATAACTTACTTTAATATACATTATGTGTTCAAGCAAGCGAAGTCGCGAGTTCAAGGTTCCTTATATATAAATTCGGGAGTATAAGTGAACTGGATGCATACTTTCATCATGTTTATGCTTGTTTTACTATTGCTAGAAGATTAATTACAGAAATAGCCACTGGCAACTTTCAATTTATTCTGCAAGGACGCTAAAATATAAATGAATATGAATAATTTTCGCATCAATAACAAAAAATTTGGTCAAACAAGGCTTCCCTGGTACAAAAAATTAATATTCGAAATAAATTGATCAACAATGAAAAATAACGTGCAAGAATAATTTACCGAAGCGGAAGATTTAACTAATTACGTTATAATGTTTTATATTTAAAATTAATAATGAATTTACTTGCCATATAAGTAATTTGACTCACTCACGATAAATATTAATAGACTCGAGCTACCGGCATTACACGAAACTAAAGTTTTCCCTCAATAAATCTAAGCTTATATTATTCCGGTCCAAGAAACAGCTAAATACACGAAAATACTTATATATAAAACTTCTAATTAGCAATATATTATCAGAAACGGAACTGGAATTGCTGAGTCGTTAACATCGGTAACAATGTATAGGCCACGCAACTCGACACGGCGGTTCGTGTCCACTCGCCTAATTGTGGAACAAAAACTCCATGGAACCGACGAATTAATCATCAGCGCGCCACTTAACTGCCTGTACTCGAAATAATAAAATAAATGCTGCATTCACGACACTTGTAACTGTAACCCTGAAATGCTGAGTTGTGTCCAGTTGCGTGCTACTTGTTGTTTTTGTTTTCTCTAAGGATTCTCCGCAATGAAAAATGTGCGTTCTTTTACACCTTTTTGTAGACAAACGTAATGCTACGTTTACTGTACGTTATTTTTGAATAAGGGAACAATACTATCTGATCTTTTTAACAAAGGTTTTGTAATTATAACGAACTAACAGCTAAATTCCACACAACCTTAAAAGCCCAACTTTCAAGTTAATTTCGACATCCGTTCATAAAGTAGGAGAGACCTTTGTGAATATTTGTAGGGTTTATTTAAAAGCTTGGTATAATCGTGTGTCGGAATGAGGTCAGATTATTAGAATTCATGAGAACGGTCACACGAAAGCGTGGCGACTGTGGCGAGTAGCGATGACGGATCGCGATTGTACGAACGTCGAGCGCCCGGCTGGCCCGACCCCGCACCGATATGCCCCCGGTCACAAAGACCTCCCAACGACACTGGCGTGTTAAATCCGTAAATCTTGATGTAATATATTTTACTTTCTCATAGTTGCGTGTATTTATCTTACTATGAATGAGCAGCTTTATTTTATTATCTATTTTCTAAGATTGTGTATAAAAACTCGTATCTCAGTGTGATTATTTTTAGATTTAAAACTGAATGTAAGTTAAGTAGCAGAGTGGTGTAAATCGTAGTAAACAAATCAATTCAATTTTAGAGTAACTTTGCACTTGTCCTTTGTTCGCGCCGCATGGCTTATTCAATTCCTAAGTTGGGGTATTAATTTGCTTTTAAAATCTTTCCTGCGCATACCTACTTCCCCTCAAGTGTCTCTTCTCATTTGTTTCGTAGTTAAACAGGTTTTTTTTTTAATTCACCAACAATACTAAAACATAGAGGCTGGGCACAGTAAGAATTTTTAAATTTATAAAGTGTGGCCGACAGCTCTCTATTTGTGATATCCGGGCCATGGTTCGTATGACTCTCTTTTGGAGTACAAAAAAGTATATTTAAAACTATTCCCCCAAAACTGAACACTATATCTCAACCTTGATTCTATTAGAGCATAATATACCATTTTAAGGTGTTTTATGTCTATTTCATCCCTAACACTGCGTAAGGCATAACACGCCGAGGAAATATATGAAACAACGGCTTGCAATTCCCTTTTCCAATTTAAAAATTTGTCAATACGTAGGTACCCCTAGAAACTTAACTATGTCAATTTTAACTTCATTCAGTGCGATCGTTATGTTGTTTTTATTACGAGCTGTTGTACTAAATAACATTATTTTGGTTTTTCAGTGTTAATTATCAGCTTGTTACTTTCAAACCAAGAGTTAAAAACTGTCAACACTGCCTTACCCTTAGCGGAAAGCTCTCAAGTATGTTGTTAGCTTCAACTATTGCGTTGGTGACACCTGCAAAAACCATCAGCTGTGTGTCGGGAAACATTGAAAAAAAAAAAAAAAAACATTTGTGAATAATATAAACAAAATAAGCCCCAAAATTGATCCTTGGGGTACGCCTGCTACTATATCTTGCATAGAAGATTTATTGCAATTGCTATTACCAGTAGCATGCATATTACTAATATCCACATACATTTTCCTGTTACTTAAATAAGATGAGAATAGCTGTAAGGTTTTGCCTCTCATACCATAATGCTCCAATTTTGCAATGAGTAAATTGTGGTCAATTGTATCAAAGGCTGAGCTTAAATCAAGGAAAATGCCAGCTACCCTCTTTTTCCTATTCAATTTACTAATAATATCCTCCACTATGTATACAGGGTGTTTGGCAGAACGTTGAACATACGAAAATGGTGGATAGGTGGGGTCATCTGCTACTTACTCAAACCATTTAAAAAAAAATGCAAGTTGATATTTTTTTTTTTTTTTTTTTTTTTTTTTTTTTAATTTCAACAAAAGTTACATAGGTGTATTTCACAAATCTTCTGCCAAACTGCAGGACAGTTTGATTTAGATTTAAATATTTTTTAGATCTTTCTGTAAGTTTGAGGACTCATAACTTTTTTTCTAGCTAACATCTGAATAAAGCAATAATTTTATAAGAATCTACCAACATCAAAGATTAAAAAAAAATGCCTGTTTTATCCATTTGTGATAAAAATTACACTCTAAAGTTAAGAAAGTGGTGAAACTAGAAGAAAGCAAAAAAAAAAATTTTTTAATATCCTGGGGTCCAATTAAATTAGGGCTGAGTAAGTAGCAGATGACCCAACCTATCCACCATTTTCGTATGTTCAACGTTCTGCCAAACACCCTGTATATAGCGTCCCTGTTCCGACATTTTTTTGGTATCCAAACTGTCTCAAGTGCAAAACCTTGTTTAATTTTACATGAACTACAAGTCTATTCTTAAAAATATTTTCAAAAAATTTGAAAAGAACAGGGAGCAAACAGATAGGTCTATAGTTTCTTGGATCTGTTTTAAAGCCCTTTTAGTGAAGTGGGATAATTTTTGCTATCTTTAACTGTTCAAATGTCTTCAAGAACGTGTTCATTCCCATACCACTCCAGTCAATTTCGAGAATTCTTTGTCTAAAAGCTAAGCGGTTTTTAGTGTTAAATACTCTTTTATTTACAACTATATATTTATTTTTATTTGAATTATCAATCATATTATCTAACAAAAAGTCGCCCAATAGCGCACCGTGTCCATCTACCAGGCCATTGTGGTCTACTTCACATTGTTCCACATAATCATCTGGCAGATTAGTTATAACGTTATCTATACAAGATGCGTAATCGTTGCGAATAATCGTAGGTGTATCTATAAGCAGTCGGAAATTATAACATGCCAGTAAACTGATGAATTCAGTACGGTTCCTGCTCTCTACCATTAAGTCCACATTAAAATCACCACAAATAATGCTTTTCCTATTGAACAATTAATATTCCAACTACTTCTCCATCTTTATATTCAGGGTAGACCCCGCGTAGGCGCAGCGTAGACACCGCGTAGATACCTCTTAAGCATTGCGAAGACGCTCCATTTTCATTAACAATGAGTTACAATTTGGCAATTACATTAATCTACGTATGTGTAATCAACATTTTGAAACCATTATTTGATCAGGTAGCACTTCTAGGTGTAACACTGTTATAAACTCGTGACTATAAACAAAACGAACATGCAAATATTTTAATTCGTAGGTAATAATAAATATTTATAACTTGATAGAATGATTTACCATTATATAATGGTAATAATAGCTCAAGGTCTTGGGTTTTATTATTATTAATAATAATAATAATTGAAAGTGTGTATTTACACTTGTTACACACTTCCTTTGACTTCAACAAAAGTGCATCAACGAGATAGTGTCGCTTGGAACCATAAAATATCGCAATTGTCGACTCAGAAGATTTATTATTAAGGTATATTATGTAATAGGAACCTGTATAATTACCTTATCTAGTTCGTTATTCAAATCGGTTAATATTCGCGGGAAAGTAAACAGCTGATACTTACTTAGTTCTTTTTTTAATCTTTTCAAAATCAAAAAGAAAATTAATAATGTTTTAAAAACATGTTTTGTGTACAATAATGATTATAACTCAAGGTTAATAGTAGGAAACGAAGGTAAAATTAATGAATTTATGTAAATTGCCAGTTCAGTTCGTGGTCCACACTGAACACGAGTAGTGATGATTAATGAACTGCTTTTTGGACGTTTATCCAAATAATGAGATTACAACTTTATGCTTCACAACTTTTTGAAATAATGGTGGTTATTAATTAGGAACACTTGAAATAGTTTACCGAAAAATTACAGTGGAAGATACAGATATTTTGTTAAATTATTTAATATTTGTGACTATAATGACCTGTGCAAGGAAAAAGCCGTTAATTTAGAATCTAGATTATCATAACTTATTTAACTGATAAAATCTTTATACAGGCTGAATTTTTAGTCACCGTCCAAATTTTTTCTAGGCTTAAGGTATGATGCACTAACTCGATCCTACGTAAAATTTTCATATTAAATCATTTTCTCGAAAGAATTATCCGCTCTGCGTGGTATATACCTAAAAACTTTGTGATGTGATATCTCAATATTTTTGTATTGAGTGATACTAAAAGAAAAAACACGTAGGTACCTATTCAATGATTTTCGCCAAAGATTAATATATCAAAATTTGGACGGTGACTAAAAATTCAGCCTGTATAGGTAAAAAATTAACAATGTCTTCGCCATAAATTAGAAGCTTTTAATTTCATGTGAAATTCGCGATAAAGTGTAGGTACGACGTAAACAACTTTGTTTACGTTATAAAACTACAAACATTTTGCAAAGTTACTGTTGATTGCATAAAAAGATCTCTGATAACATTTCCGTAATTTATTTATGTGGTAATGAAACATTAAATGTCAAAGTGGCGATGGTATTTTATGACAAACTAATGTTGTATCAGTTGTCATTATGTGCGCCCGCGGTGCTTGTAAGCCGCAGGCCATGCTGCTGCTCCAAGCACACAGAACTCACGGGGCCCAGTGCACACTTGCACACAGTCCCCACTTGCACAGTTTACATTTGCACAGTCTCCAGCCCGCCTAGCCCCAGGCACACACACTCTATTCACATAATCACTACAATTTATTCCATTTGCTCGGAATTATGTCGTTAGGCCTTATTTATTTTATGCAACATTCGACTCAAGTAGGTCAAGCAATTATAATGCACTTAAGATATGTGCATAGCGGCGTTTATCTCCTTTATTACTAGGTTTTTCACGTAAAACAAGGTGATTACGTGTGTGAAGTGCATCGACGATTTTGCCTTTATTTCACTTTTCAGCAAGAGAGTAGAAATGAGACAATAATGTCGGTCATTTAGCCAAAAAGTCGATGACATTAACAGGGTTGTCGGTTGTCGCTGTACTTTGTACTGCCAGGGCTGTCGCACACCGTGGCTCGGCGCACGCGTATCGCACCGATATCCGCCAAATACTTTCATTAATAATCCCCATTTAATTTATAGCGGCGTCCGAGCCGTTGTATGAATATACAAGCCAATAAAATTTAATAAAACGCTCACCACGCCGGCCGACGCTCGTCTTAATGAACAACGACAAACATCAATTCACGACGACCATTTGCGTTTTTTAATTACTGTTGATATTTTCACGTCGTTAACGTATTTTGAAATAAGCCGATTATAAAACAAACAAGCTAGACAGGTGAGTCGAAGAGGTAGTGAATATGAGTTTAGGTGTAATATAAATTAATAAGTTATTCGGCGTCGGCGGAACTCCTGCGGCGAGGCGCGCGCTCGTGCGGTGTGGACCTTACACCGGTAATTATTATACACCTTGGGCAAACTAACCGTCGCCGCACCCGCACTCACTCGTTAAACAGTGCGACTAATTTTACTATAACTATTATTAATATTTTAATCTTCTCTCATCTACATACAAGTGGTATTTCGTAATGTTCCTAATTAAACACATCATAATTATGCATAAGCTGTAAACTGCGCACAGCTACGCAGGGTATACGCACTTAGCTGTAGGTATAACTACGTATTACTGGTATACAAAGTTAGGAATACCAGCGCCCTTCCAATGTAATAAATATATCAACACGCTTATCATCTCATGACATCTAACGGCATGGACGGCCAATACAATCGTACTCATAAAACTTTCATAACGTAAGTGACACTGACATAACTATCAATTTTATAGATAAGTCGTATAAATCAACTGGATTTATAAAACACTACTGATTTGTCAAACTATGTTCGAAGGAAGTATAGAGTTATTGTAAGATTTAGATGATAGTGTTGTACATAAACAATTTCAACTTCAGTTAATCAAAAAAGTCAAACTTGAATTAGAACATACCTACGAGATTTTTCAACAATATGACATCTAATTACATAACCATACTGTATTTAACCCTATACCAAAACATAAAGTTCAAACAAACTCCATTCATAAACATATTCTAGCTGCAGACACAGTCCAGTACAGTAGTACAAGTCGTTTCAAAAATGTCATTATGAACGCCGTAAAAAACCAATGTAAAGTGGAAATGGCTGTAGAAAATCCACACAAGTAATTTGATAGAATCTCTTTTAACAAGACGAAACTACACGGTAATAGCTTTTGATATCTCTTCATAATTATCCTCGGCTTATGAAAATACGGCGAAGTAAGTTGATTGCGTCCAATTACCGGCGAAGTGGGAGCTTTCATTGTTTCTCCACACAGAAATTACCGAGAGGAATCGGCCGAGCTTGGGGCTTGATCGCACCCGTTTAGTATACGGAAAACGAAAAAAAAGGGGTTTCGCCGCAACTTAATCGGGTAATCGACGTTTAATTTGCAATATAGAGAAATGAGAGAATATGTGAGCGCCCAAGCAAAAAGGGTCCAGTTTCTGTGCATTTAGTTTCCGAGTTATAAGAAGTTTTGTAAAGTTGGGTGAAAAATTTGCATCGTGCGATTTTAATTGATTATTATTAAATGCTCAATTATATACAATTTCATATAGTAAGACTATATACGACTTTTTTAGAATTTCAACTTCAAATGTCTGATAAAAAATCCATGTGCCAGTTTTTGAATTTTTTTCAATGTTTACTACTACAATGGGACTATTCTAGATTCCGAATCTAGTCTTAACTCAATACCCCACTACTGGACCCTTTTTGCTTGGACGCCCACATATACGGGCTGGATTTTTAGTCACCGTCCAAATTTTGATACATTAATCTTTGGCGAAAATTATTGAATACGTGTTTTTTCAAAAATATTGATATATCACATCACAAAGTTATTATATACCACGCAGAGCGGATAATTCTTTCGAGAAAATGATTTAATATGAAAATTTTACGTATCGATTTTTTTTCAGTAATGGAGTTAGTGAATCATACCTAATGCCTAGAAAAAAAAATGGACGGTGACTAGATTTTCAACAGGGGTAATCATAACTCATAAGTTATGACTTTTAGACACCCGCTAAACAACGGCCGCCCGCACCCAACGAATAACCCCGTAAAATTCACCATTGAAAAAAATGTGGGGTTTCTTGTTTCATTTTTCCTGAAAATTTCCACATAACTATGCTCACAGTACGATATCTAACAACACCCTCACGGATCGGACAGGGTTTTTTTTTACATGTTGTACTTATGTTCTCGCTGCTGAGGTGAAAAGTTGTATGTGTTACACGAGAGCAAAGTTATTTGCATCTCGTGTCTTTGAATCCCTCGCCGCACTTAGGATTCTAACCTAGAATCACTCGCTACGCACGTGATTCAATTATAAAATCCTTCGCTTACTCGGGATTCAAAATCAACACTCGCAGCAAAAAACAATTTTGCTCTCTTGTTGCACAAATAACTATTGTGGTGATGTTAGCAGAGAGTAAAGTGAATTACTTTTATGTCATAATAAGGGCAATTGGAATAAACAGTGGGTGTAGCCGAGACGCCGGAAGTGGTCGCCATTGCCGCTGCGTTTCAAACTACCCACCACATATTTGCACTCAGTTTATTTCCACCGAACGACCGAATTATAAGCTATAAAACCATTACTTACTATACAATCGGTTATTTGCACAAATACTCTTACGTAAACGAAATTCAACTCGAGTTATTGTGACATTAAAATAAGTAATAAAATATTTTGGGTACCTATACTCAAAGATTTATAACGAATATACTTTTACAACTTATACATTTTATGTTATAATTAATAAATAATTTTCTGTTTTACAGCGACACGTTTATGATGGCATTCGTTTCGTAATTTTTAAGCCTATTATTTAAATATTATGTTAAGACGTAAAACGCTTAGAGATATAGTTAGAATCACTTACAGCTGTTGATAATATAAAAGAAAAAAATAAAAGTAAAAATAAAGCCTACCTACCTACATTTGTACTCAAAATTATTTTTATGTCGTATTTCTATGTATTTTATTGTGTGTAAATAAATAATAAAATAAATACATAAAAAAAAGTCAATAAGAGTTTTAGAAAATGCGTTCAATGAAGGAAATTGTGAATTTTCTGAATTATAAACTAAGTTCTTTGAATATAGTTATGAACGACTATAAAAGTCGAAGTGAATGTGTCAAACATTGTGTTGCCATTCATGAAACTCTATGACTGGCTAAAATTCATATAGTTATGGTTATTATAGTTGGGGTTTATTTATAGACGTTACTTAAAGTTCAGTAATCATTAGCGACTGTACCAATAAACATAACATCACGCCTTGTTTCCCCGAAGGGTTAGGCAGAGGTGTACCTGTAGGTAGTACACCCACATTTCGCCACTTATGTTTAAGTCCCAGGTAATAGGGGGTGAGCCTATTGCCATCAACCCGGCACAAATCCAGACTCCGGGCTGCTACTGAGAAATTCCAGAAAAAAACCCAATGATACTTTGCCCGACCTGGGAATCGAACCCAGGATCAATACTATACATTTATAGTAGTAGTGTAGTTTTTGTTTTTTTTTTGTTTAGCCGTCTTTTACTTTAAACAACGTTTATAAACAAAGGGGTTAGACCGTAGCTAAATTAAGTAGCTATGACTTTTATAGGAACTCACCTTCTATGTCAAACTACACTAATATATAGTTTAGCTCTGAAACTTCTATCAGCATTCATTCTGTACCTAAATGTTTTTGTCGACCCGGTCCGTTTTGTTTTGGAAAAATGTGTTTAATATAATTAATTAATTATTAATTAATAAAACCTGATACCTTAATCGACTTTCGTTTAATAACACCTTAATAACATTGAATCGCAGTTTTCAATTTCGCAAAATATTCAATTACAATGTTATAAACCAACTTCTTTAATACTATGCAACACAACCAGAGACCGTATGTAAAAAGCCTAGTTTTATAGAGTCGTGCTCATTTATACATATAAGGCTAGTATTTTGATTTATTTCAAGTTTGCATGTCTGCGTGTATGCGCATTTACGAGCCAGTCTGTAGTCACCTTCCTTGTTGCCAGCGTCCACTAAACAACGAACTTTATATACCTACGCAGGGAAAACGGTTTGTCTTGTAATTTAGCAACTTAAGCCTAATATATAAATCACTCCGTTCGTTGTAATTATTACCGATAAAATATGACTGTTAGCAACACGTATTTATGCTGCGAAACTTATGTTTTTATACTTTCAATGAATTATTGCTTATTACGCCCTTCGAGAGGAACTTAAAGTTTCGATAATTGAAAGTGGTTGGCGATTGTGCATTTGTTTTCTAACATAAATACTCCTTATCTATTATGAAGGTATTTTCAGAGGAATTTGTTGAAATTATCTTAGGTGGGTATGATTTGATGCCAGCCTTGTGATGGAATGTTGTCTAAAGCGAGGGACAGGTTGTCCCACGTATTGTATGCAAATACAGTCGGCGCCACCGTGAGGAGCTGGGCTCATTTGGCAGAGTTATGGGCGTCACATGGCGCGGTGACACGGCGTCACTGATACGCTCGGCGTATTAATCACGCGCTGTAACGATAGCTCTGAGAACCCTCTGCTCAGAGCCCAGCGCGAGAGCAGCGCCTCGCGGGGGGCGCACACAGCGACATAACATTTCTCACTTCAATTTGTAGTCTTGTTTGTTTTTCTGTTTCCATCGTCTCACTTCATTTCAATCGGAGGTCGTTTTTAATATTAACTTTTATATTTTTTTCATTCCGAGGTGACGTTTATCGTGACTCCCCGGGTGACGGCGACGCGTTGCGCCTCTCTAGTTAAATGACGATTTACCAGTTTTCCATTGGACTCCCGATGTCAGTCTCTTTACGAGCAAGTATTTTATTTGGAGATATTTTACTGCCACCGATGTTATGATGAACGTTTACGTACCTCTGAGTTATTTTAATGTTCCATATGAATTTGTGAACTTGAGACGCTACGGCCAATAAAAGATGAAATTGATTAAGGTATAAAGTTTAAACTTTATTGTATGTATTTGTTTGATTTTGTGTGCTTTCACATTATGACTGTGTAATAAAATGTAAGCATTCCTTATTATAAGTATCTACTATAAGATGTGTACTTACTTTCAACTTAATTGCCCAGTAGGTAAGAAATTGATATAAAATATTATTGATTTGTACATAACTTTCAAACACACAAATCTCTAAAACATAAATTATGTATGAAAAGTAACCGTATTTGGTCTTAGGTGTGAATTTGTTAATTAACTATTTATCATTAAGATGATCACCCATTCATTTTTCACAGACGCATCTTAGCAGTCGCCTGATCTCGCAACCTCATCCTTATTCATTTGTATCTAATACATATTTATATTTTCACACAATAATGGACAGTCAAGCACAAAAGTAGAAAAAAAATAGTAGGTAGGTAATATAAAAGTCTCAAAAACAAATCTGAAAATCGAGATCCAAAGTAATTGGAGTTGTAACCAGAAAACACAATGCAATCTTACCCAAAAAAAAAAAGTAAGTAACAGTACCTACTAACTACTGTACCTATATTTTTATTGGTTTTTATGATTGCGTTATGAAAATAAAAGAAAAAATCTGAAAATCGGTAAGCAAATAATATAAAAGTATTTACGAGTGTGGTGTCGATAATAAAACGGGTCCGATTTCTTTGAGAACACAACTAATGCAAATGCAAAGAAATCCGCTACTTTAGAGGATCGTTACTCATGGCTTACTGCCGCTGTTGACTTAACCTCGACGACACACGGACAGTCGCGAGCTAAGCTCTTTCTTATTGGAATATCTTTATCAATTTTATGCTATTACATTTTTTTTAAGTCGTTTTAGTATACCTATCTAGTTAATTTATACTGTATTGGTGATGATTTTTAATTTTATGATTATTTGTGAGCTTAAGAAAAACATAGTAAACCCTATTTTTTTGTAATTTGTGTACCTGTTTGACGGGACTACACTTTTCTAAAAAACATCTTCTTTTTTATTTATTATTTTTATAATATTTAACAAAAACTCATAAAATTTAAGTTTCGAGTTGAGTGCTCGAGTGTGGCCGCCCACGGCCCAACTCGATTCAATCTGTTGACATCTCATATTGAGTGGACACGTGCTGTTTGTTTTAAATAAATTCATTATTTAACCGTCGCTACGACAGAGGCAATTTAAACCGTACTTTATGTTCTAATTCTAATACATGCTTAATGAGTAACGTTTATGAATCAATAGATATATGTCGCATTGTTCACAGTGATTTTTATAACTCTATCAGTCCTCCTATCCAGTTAATTACCTAAGTAAAAATTAAATTTTAATAATTCCAATCAATTCATCAGACATCCATATCGTTCAAGAATTATTGATTCATGAATGCAGGTGCTATTTAGGTATCGGTTTTATTGCATACATTAATTTAAATAGCTTCTTTCGTACTACTGTAGAGTATTCTGTCTCATGTTATAAAACAATATTTAGCATTTTGTGTGACATATAAATATTTTAATGTTTGTAATGTAACGGTAGCGGTGATGGTGTCGGATTTATCTAGACATAGCATGTCGTTGTAGGCCATGTCACGAGCGCTCGGAGTAAGGTACAAATGGGCCAATTTGTCGGCGCTCCGGTGCGGAGGCGAAAATCCGCCGTAATCCGCGGGCTCGCGCGCTAATCGAAATATCGACGCAGCCGCTTATTGACGAGTCGGCAGGCCCGCTCGACCTGACACCGTCACCCGGCGCACTAACAATCAACCCGAACACGTCTGAATTAAAACAAAATTAATTCGTAGGTACTGAGTTACTGTTGATTGAATTCGTCAAATTAAGGCTTATGGAACTTTTATTAATAGATATCAATATAAATTACATAAAATCATTTTTTTTTTTAAATTAAAAAAGACAATAATGTTGCTAGCTTTTTAATTAATTTGAACGTTAGACATCTAATTGGAATTTACTTTATGAAACTCGTTACACCATTAGTTTGTTCATGTATTTAGATACTATGAAATAATACTGTTAATAACTTTAGTAATTCCATATTGTTAAACAAATACTGTTCTTCGTTTAATCTTCATACTTAACTAACGATGCCACAGACGCATCCAGCGCGGTCGGCGGTCCGCAGCCATCTGTCCCCCACCGTCGGCCATGTTCCGCTCCTCCCCACGACCCTCCCAACGCCTCCCACCGCAATTACAACCATCGCCGACTTTCACCGCCACCGCAAACGTCATCTTATTCTTTACACGTTAAAGATTAATTTTGTGTGTTGGGTAGTTTCAGGGGAGCTGGGGTGGGTTGTTCCGTGCCGCATCCCTTCAGATCGGCTCATGTCGTCGCCTACGCAGTACGTGATACCATCGTGTTGCATAATTATTGTAATGCCTTCGTATCGGCAGCTCTCGTTTTATTGAATACGTAATTGTTAGGTACCTACCTATTGATATCTGCGGACTAAGATGGTAGGTATCCAAAAGTAGGGATCTCTTACAGGTACTTGCGTATTCAAATGATCATTTTATGTTGGTATTGTTTTGCATATTCATGTGGTTGTTGTCTGTGGTAAATATATTACGCGTTTAATTTCTAGTTTCCTTTTCTTATTCGTACAGTACCTACGAGTACCAGAAGAGTTAACTGTTAAGTTGGTATTATAATTATATTTTAATTTTTGTTTTGGAAATGAGCAGTAGTTTTCAAAATCCAGTTTTTTTTTTTTTTAGAGTAAGCGAATGATAACAATGAGGTTCTACCTTGTAGATAGAATAGAATACTCTTTATTCTGTAGGTATACTTATACCATCAAAATAGACTTACATTAATATAATAATCGTAAGTCAATACACACTAGGAGTTTACCACAGCGCAGATAAAAAAAAAACAATCTAAAGAAAGCCTCTCCGCTCATTTTAACATTAAAGTCTTTTGTAGACGAAGCACTAGATTTATAAGTTGCGTTTGTCCTGCGTAGGTTTTCGTGCTACGGCAACGATCCGTAAGCGCTATGACAACGCTACGTAAGCGCTACGACGATTTTGCGTAGGCACTACGGTGACGATCCGTAGCGCTACGACAACGCTGCGTAGGCGATACGACAAACACTTAGGCGTTACGACGACGTAGTCTACGAAGATTAAAAGATTAGGGTTATTTTATTCGCGTTTGGGTCCAGTTCGTCCAATTTTCGTAATGAACCTTTATTTAAAAAAAAAATCCACATATTTTTAAGAAGTAGATTAAAATATCTACATCTATCAGGAGCATTAATTTAACTTAATGCCCTGATCTGATTTACCCTTTGTTTATGGTTTACTTCTTTGTTGCGAACGTGGTACGCAGATGTGAACAAATATAATTATGTTTGTGTAGGTATTTGAATAAATCATTCACACGAAAATGATCTTTAAAGTGCGTGTTAAAAATTATTTTAAATTGCAACACACTCCAACTCAGTAAAAAAATTGAAATCAGGTGTTAACATTATAAAGTTAGTCCCATCAACCATAGATCCCAGTAATTATAACTGAAAGTGAATATCGCGCCGTGATCCGGGATGAGGGCGGGGTGGCCATTCATTAGGCGCAGGTGAGGGTATTAGAGGTGCTGTAATGATGCGCACCACGCCCAGGATCATCACACCTTCTATGGCTTTTCGGCCACTCAATAATGGATTGCGTTTGAGATATTTTTGACCAGATGTCAACATCGAAACGCATTTTATACAGCTAGGGATCTTTCCGGAAGACGAGATAAAGCATTGGCCAATACTGGTATTCCGTTAGACTGAATCTTAGTATGTTGAGAAACGGCTCTACGCAAGAAGATGATGATAAAATAAGGCTTGCACTTAGGTAAGGAAATTAGTAAGGAAAATCCGATGGTATCATACATTTGAATAAAAACATGAAAATCCACTCATACCTACATATACAATTAGCTAATACAGTAATTATACGAATCATAAAGAAAGAACAGTCACGTTAATAATCTAACAACGAAAATGAATCGGCGCCTTTGCCTCCACAATTAACACGATGCCGCAATAAAAATAACTAGGCAGTGAAATTAATTAATTTACAGACTTTAATTATCTCATCAGGGCAGTAAAACCACGGGCAGTTTGCGTCGGGCTGGCTTATCGTCTCGTCACATCGGCCGAGACATCGCCCTGCTCATTACGGGCCACGTTGCGTTATGAGGAATCACCGACATTGTTACCTATTAGTGAAAAGATAACGCGATGTTTACTAATTAATGCTGGGGTTAATAGATTTTGTGTGTAACTCGAGTATAGTCAGGCTGACTTGAATGTGATGGGTTGATTTTTAGGGAACGGAAAAGACGATACACAAAGAAATCAAGCTTATTTTGCCGGTTTTAGATACTCCAACAACATTGGAATTTAGATTCACTGTTTCAAATCAAAATTAATTATTCTCCACGAGCGTAAAATTAATTCCAAACACTAGTTATTTCAATTACCTGTATAGTTATATACCTGTCGCCTAGTCATTTTAGCACCTAGCTCCGATAACTGAGTAAATTTATTAGAATTTCCAGCTAATAAATTAATGAGCTGGATATTAATTTGTGTGCCTATACACACTCTCTGATATGCTTCAGGCGCCTTTGATTAGGCATAACACTCAAAGGAAAAGAGAAAAAATAGGAAAATCTTCACAAAGCAAACTTGCGTATCGCAGTTTCTATTGATTTTAAAGGAAATTCGTATTACACTGCTTCATCAGTTTGTAAAAGTCTGCTTGACAACGTGAATAGCCAAACGTCAAAATAATATCATTGGGTTTGCGATTATATTACGCAATTTATCTCGCTGGTATCCTAGTAAGACATGCAGGTTGTTGATGAAATGGTTAGCTCCTGCACTTAATGCTGATATCTTTTTGGCAATCATTTTATTCAACACACGTCCCTCTATCGTTTCGTGTGTCAGCGGTATCATTCGAAACATCTGTCTTCTGATGAATTACCATCATGTTTTACATAATCTGCCTAGTTTCTAAACTTAAGACATTCTTATGACTGATGACTTCAAATATTTGCTTGTAAATCCCAAAATGTTTAACATTACATACGTGTTCTAGGCAAAGTTGGATAATTAAGAAAATCTTGTGGAAACGTGTCTGCTTGCGGCCTCTGTGCTAAAAATTCACAAAAAATATATTATTATTTAGCTCTTTAATAATGTTAATATCTGTAATTAGCATTCATGCATGCATGCATGTGAATGAGCCTGTAGGTACATAGCTAGGCTACGTGTGACCACAAAATTATTATCTCCTTTTTAATTGTAAATAGTCAGATACCTATAATATGTAAAATATGTATGCTGTTTTTATTCTACCTTATAAGTGAAGGTTAAATGTATCTTTTAAATTAAACGTCTTGAATAACATATTATTATCGGTATGACGATATAACATTTATGTAGTTTTATTTTATGATAAACTTTGCGTTTTTTTCTCTCGGTGAAGAGGTTACTAATTGTGTAAAGCCTTCAAAATGCCCAATTTCTTTCTCTTCACTAGCCAATAACGGGGTTGTGCCCAAGTGTACTCGTATACTATTTACGAACTTCCCTACCTACATATCTTTACTGGTGGAAACTTTTATAATGTCCTTTATTAGGTCATTTAGAATACATGAAATTACTACTATACTTACTACTACTTCTATACTTACTTGAAACTTTCTTTTCCCCCAGATCGTCCTGAACTCGATGCACCGGTACCAGCCCCGGATCCACCTGGTGAAGGTCCGCGAAGGAGGCGGCCCCATCACGGACCTGACGCGGGAACAGCATCGCACCTTCGTCTTCCCGGAGACGGTGTTCACAGCAGTGACCGCCTACCAGAACCAGCTCATCACCAAGCTCAAGATAGACTCCAACCCCTTCGCAAAAGGATTTAGAGATTCATCGCGACTGACGGATTTTGATAGGTGAGTCTATCTTTGTTGTACTTGAAAACAAAGGTTACGTATGTTTCCCGAAAAGAGTTAACCAACTCTTTCTTTCCTCATCTCTGGGTCGTCAAAGCGGACATACCTTTCTAAGAGCATGTCATGAGAATGGACTTATGTAGATATGTGCTTACAGCTACAAATCTTGTGCTCGGTGTGGCAAAATAATCAAGGCATTATCAGTCTCTTTTGTTAATACATTTTACTAAGCATCATGTCTGCTACGAACTTTTTTATAAAGCTTTGTTTTAGACATCAAAACGAAGTTAGTATGAAGATTCTGGAAAAAACATGTTAAACATTTCCGGTCCTTTGTATAAGCGTTTAGACCATCACTCTAAAGTACCAACCTAGGTTCTTTAGAGTGATGGTCTAAACGCAAATACATAAATCCCACCATTAAATTTTAACAGCCCATCAATACATCAGGTTCCAAAAATCGGTGACGAGCATTCAGCGCGTTTAGTTTATTTGCGCTGAAGTGGTCTAAAGCGGCGTATGGTGCGGTTTGATAAATTGACAGGTTATTAGCAACAGTTGAAAGGCATTAGGTCCGCCGCCCTGCAATTTCCCGCCAACGGTTTAACATGAATAAAAGATTAAAACCATTCCTCCGCTGATTGCGGCGATATCGGACGAGTGCGGCAGAATGCTGAGCGAGCCCACATTTAGGGCTGTTGTTATCCGCGTTATCGGTTAATCGACATTTCGAATGAGATTATGGGCGTAAAAATAATCTGGAGGGTGTATTGAGGACGAGCCCTCGATTGTAGTGATAGCAATGTGCCCAAGATTGTTATGAATAATATAAGTATTACTTTTATAGCCATGTGTGTATCTGCCAAGTTTATAGTAGATTAGTGAAATGAAAACTACTTACGCAAAAAAAACAAAAGAAAGATATAATAATATGTGAGAAAGAATAGTGTGTGCCTCACGGCTGCGCCAAAAAGGTTCATTTCAGCAAGGTTCAGCAGGATGGTGCAAGGTTCAAGGTTTCAGCAGGTTTTTTTTACAACATACTTACCTACCAACTTCATAATTGCCATCTGGTGATTTATATTGTGGGGAGCAACATTTGCCTCAATGAATAAACTTTAAACTGAATTCAACTTAGAAACACAATTTTCAAAACCAGTTCCACCTTTAACTTAAAACTAATGCACATTGTTTTAGGACTTCGATTAGATAGATTACTTAGGAGGAGCTCGTGGCTAATAACAGCCGCATGGGTCGATCCATTAGGTTAAGCTACGCTTGCCGGGGTTGGTCCGTGGATGGGTTACCATCTTTGCACAACGAGACTCCTCCGTGCCTCGGAAAGTTCAAGTCATTCGTTGATCTTTGACAGTCGTTGCAGGTTGTCAGAAGACCGTGGGTTGTGGAGGTCAGATAGGCATCGCTCCATGTAAAAATACTGGTATTCAGCTGCATCCGGTTAGACTGGAAGCCGACCCCAAAATCTAAGGCAGCATTGGAAGCTACTCATCTAAAGGAACTGTAGGGACAACAAGTCTAGCTTATTAATACGCGAAGTATTTTATAGGTAGACAATAACGGTCGTGCTAAAACTGATGTCATAGTACTAATCAGTTTTACTGTCAAATGAATAACATTTTATCACGTTATTAGCAGAAGCCATAAAATAAGCCGTTCTGAGCATGCTGGATACTTCTATGTAGTAGGTACCTGTTTTATTGTCGTCATAATATCGTGACATGGAAACATCTAGGTTTTATACTCTCAATGTGTCAATTACGGTAATTGCAAAATTAAAACGTGACCTCCACTTCAAACAGTATTTTAGGAAACGGTACATACCTATGTTTGATTTAGTTAACTAATTCTTCTGGAGAAAAAGGAATATGACTTCGAATTGCTCTGGGTCGCAGTTTAGATTTTCGTAAAAAAAAAGCTTTGTATAGTCTGAAAAAAATGTTCCAAGAGTGAGAGATTGTTCCCTTAAGACAGTGGTTCTCAAACTTTTTTGGTGACGGAACCCTTTTGGGAAGCAAAATACTTGATGGAACCCTACAATAAAACAATAGTTTTTATAAGTGTATTCTTTATTAATAAGCATAATAAAAGAATTATTACTTACTTTACCACATGGCAAGTACAATAATAGAAGATATTAAAACAGAAAAAATCTAACTAATGGGAGGTATGAAACTGTTGTTTATTTTTCATCAATTGGTCGATTTTATTGTCAGGTTTGATAGAAGACAGTTGAAGTCTCATGACAGTTGAAGTCTCATATCAGGTTCAGCGTCCAGTCTATTGCGATATTTTGTTTTCGTGGCTGCATAGGTTGAGAATCCTATTTCGCACAAATATGTTGTTGGGTTCGGGAGAAGAATATTCAGAGCCATTTTGCCAAGCATTGGATATTCATCACGGATTCTGCACCAAAAATCGTTGAGAGGCTACGTTTTGAACAGTGATTCCATACTTGTGTCTGATGACATTTCTAAAAGAGATTCATATATCTCGTTTGACATACTTTCGGGCTTTTCCAAGTTGGGTAAAAAGGATTATGAATCCATGAATTCAGTTTCATTTTTGTATTCTGTTCTTCGGGAAAATACTTTTCAAAAGATGCGCGCATCGAACTGAGATATTGGACCAATTCTTCAAACACATCATCTTGAAACATTTCTGAGTCGTTATCGCTAACAAACTCACTGAGTGACGTAAAGCTTTCTATTCCTTTCTTACCAACGAAAATAATCCAAAAATCTAATTTTCTTTTGATGGCAGTTATTTTGTTATAGGTCTGAAACACTGTTGTCTGTTTACCTTGCAGTGATAAATTCAATTCGTTCAGTTTTTGAAAGATATCCGCCATAAAAGACAATCGGAACAACCAAATTTTATCATACAAACGGTCCTTCAAATTAAAAGAAGTATCTGCTGAAAGAAACATTTGTAACTCGGCTCTAAGTTCAAATAGCCTTGTTAAAGTTTTACCCCGAGACAGCCATCGCACTTCTGTATGGAGCAGCAGTGTTTTATGTTCGCTGCCATAATCTTCACACAATAATGAGAACAATCGGGATTGTAGTGGTCGTGATTTGATAAAATTAATTATTTTTACCGCTTCATCCATAACTAATTTTAGATTTGACGGCATTTGCTTAATCGCAAGTGCTTGTCTATGCAGAATACAATGGCTGGAACTACAATTAGGCGCTTTATTTTTTATTCGTGACACTGCTCCTGCTGTTTTACCTGTCATCGCCTTGGCCCCATCTGTACAAATGCCAATGCAATTGTTCCAACTGAGATTATTTTCTTCAAAAAATATATTTATTTTATTAAAAATTTCTTCCCCGGTAGTGTTTGTGAGCAGCGGTGAACACATAAGCATGTCTTCTTCAAAAGAACTTTCATATGGATATCTCACGATAACCAGCAAGATAGCCTAACCAGCGACATCAGTTGACTCGTCCATTTGCAAGGCGAATCGTGTTTTTTGTAGACGTGTAACTAGTTCTTGTTTGACGTAGCTTGCCAGATCATGGATGAAACAGTATAGTTTGATAGCGGCACAGTAGAAAGATGCTTTGCAGATTTTTCATCGAGCATACATTTTGTTATGTCTAATACACATGACTTTATTAAATTCTCAGCGATAGTGTGCGCTTCACCTGCTTGTGCAATGCGATAGCTAACTAAATATGATGCCTCTGTGGCCTTTTCGTTGATAGTTTGTGTTACATGCATCATATTTTTTTGACTTTCCAATAACTGATCTTTTTTACGAACAAAAAATTCTTTATTCTTGTCTTTAGACTCGGGGTGTATAGTTTCTAAATGTCGGCGCAATTTGGCAGGTGCCATGGAACTATTAGGAAACAGTTTAATACATAGCATGCAGAGAGGTGAGCCGTTGGAATCAACAAATCCGAAACTAATATATGGTTCATCATACTTCCTTTTTTTCGTCTTAGAAACCGTCGAGTTTGACGTCGTGGCATCATCGTCTGGATCGGTGATTGCTATATTCTCCGCGCGTAGTGCTTTTGAACATTCGCGTCATTAGAAGATGTTGTTGCAACACGTTTAACACCTTTAAGCCAACGTTCCATTTTTCTTTATTTATAATGTTACACGTCAGGATGGTGGGGTCTAAATAATGCACAATCGTTACTGCGTATAAGAGACTAAGTTTAGTACAATGAAGAAATTTATAAAACTGAGACAACATAATACAGCAGGCAGTAGAACAATGAACACTAGTTTCTCGCTAGCGAGCTTGTAAGTAGGTAGGTAGGAACTTATCGCTCCGAACGCTAATCGTCAACTGACTGACGAGGCGCGACGCGCCATCGCCGCTTTTATACTTAGTCCTAGACTCGATCTCGAATATTCTCGAAAATACTCGCCTTTGATAAACAAAAAGCAAAAGTAAAAAGATAAATATAAAAATTGCGTTGTAAACAATCTCGACTTTATTTTTTGAAGTTTTAGTTTTGAAAGTTGCTTGTTGACAACTATAGCGTCTAATTCAGAGGCCGCTTTTATCAAAGGGACTGCGCGCTCAAAAGTATACAAGTATACATGTTGATACCAAATTTATGAGTTATTGTACCAGCTACTGTAACACATGTTTATACAAATACAAATAAATAAATAAATATACCTACGCGCGGCCGCGGAGTCAAAACGTTCGACCAGAGAGAGGTGTTTTGTTTTTTTTTTCTAAATTCTTGAGGAACCCCTACAGAGGTATCGCGGAACCCTAGGGTTCCGCGCAACACACTTAGAGTATGGCTGCCTTAAGACATAATAATGATAGAGACAGGTACCGTTGACTCGCTGAGGGTCAGAGTTTTCTTAAAACGGAAAAGTAATTAATACTCTCCCACAGGTTATGGTCCTCTGGTACTGTACAAAACAAATTAATAAAGTTTCTGTTGACATAACTCATAGAATCTTATAGTACCGCTATTGTATTCACGTTTACCTTAGTCGTTGAGTATTACCGTCAATATCTTTCTATTGTGGATGTCTCGACACCTTTCGCCGAGAACAATCGACTATTAACTCGATAGACGTGGGAAACCAATCGTTCGAACATTTTCCACTATTCTCGTTGTCTGGACTGCTAAGAAATATGGTGGGTGCAATAAACTTACTCTTGCTGGTGAATAACCTCAGTTTTAGTCTTCAATAACTGGATACATTAAATGCAACTGTCATAGCAGCGGTTATAATCATCGATTTATATATCTGGGTAAAATGCATGAAAATATCATACAGAGCGAGATTTTAAAACAAGACTGCAAATGAAAACCGAGATTTGATTGCAGAGAAAAATTACCGAAAACAGAAAAAAGAAACCCTCCAGTTTAGCCGGGTACCGACAACGATTCTTTTGAAAAAATGTTATTGATTACTTTGGTAAACTTTCATATTCCTTTTATCGTATTTTTTGGCTTGCAGCGCCATTTAGAGACAGCATAATTAAGGCGTTATGTCCAGTTTTATTACAGATAATTATGTTACATATCGCGTTCGTAGTGGTCTATCTTTTCGTTTACTGGTTACAAAACCAGTCAACGTAATATACAGAAGTAATAAATGAACAATGGCGTCCTGATATGGAATTAAGTAGATATAGTTAAAACAATATCGAATAAAAAGACATGCAGTAGGTATCCATTCGTATTAACACCCTACTAATTATTTTTGTGTTTAGAGCATTTTATCAAAAGGTTTTCTGCAGTTAATAAAATTATAATTATGAACTTGCTTAATTACGTATATACGGTACCTTACGTAGTATAGAATACATAATTGCTCCTAGTTGTGTAAAATAAATCACTGTTACAACAGACTTATTATAATACCATGTTGTAATCGGCTTGTCACCTTGTAAGCAGGTATTAGTTTAGTCGTGAAAACCTTGAAGGGCGTGTCCACAGAGTAAAACCTAGGTATTAACCTCTGCAGGTATTACGATGATGCTAGTAATATTTTTAACGTAAACTCAAGTCCAGAGTAACATTCTTTAGTAAGTGGTACATAAAACTTAAAGGAATGGTCACAGTCAGCCACAGTCCAAGCTTTCTTTTTCTTGTTAATTACAATCTGTTTTAGAAGAATGCTAAATTAGCATTTCAAGTCTAGGTAGAGTCGGCTTACTTTTATTTAGTCTCCTTGATTAAATCTACAAGCGGGCATTACATCTTGTGAGTCTTTATCATCAAGCGATAAATTCTATCATAACAAAATTGAACCACATAAAACAAAATGTGATCGATCATCGAATAGTATATAAATAGGTAGAAAAGATATTCAACCTCAAAGATCGAGACAAGATAGCGATCCATTTATTAAATGTAAAAATTAATATTTAGCGGAATATAGCGTGTTTCGCTCATTAAGTCGAGGTGTTGGGTGACTGAGGCGAGAATGCGCCGCAAGGAACGGCCGGGCGTTCCCATGGACCGACTGGACCCACTACTTTCGACTCACGATCAACCACAGACACCGGTAAGGGTGCCTTTATGTGGGACATTGACGTTCAGTAAAACGATTTTTCTGATCAAACTTAATGTTCGACGAGACTATCCCTTCATTTTTGTCGCTCAGAATTTTGTTAGTTTCTAAAACACCGTAGAATTTTAAACGTTGCGTTGTTATAAATTTTAAACGTACCTACCTAATCGCGTAGTTACCTACAGTAAATTCTTCTATCATGAATTCACGACCTCATCAATAAATTATAGCTAGTGTGAAAATTTTAATACAGGTAGGTAATGAAGGCTTACTTACGGATGTGCTAATGAAGTTATTTTAAATGAAATGCAGATTTTCACTGATTAAGCTGTTTTATTTAACTGAACGCTGGCTGCACTGTTACAATATTTCAAATCACAGGAACACAGCACAGAAATAAGCCACAGACTACATAGGGATACAAGTAAACTGCTATATCCATAATTTCAGTGTTGCCAATTTAGATAAATGTATGAACATTGTACATCTTATTTAACAGTTAATAATTAGCATACAGTTTTACGATGACAATGTTAGCTAAGACCAACATTGCAAAATCCTAGCTTAGCTGCTTCAAGTTTCTAACTGTCCAATAGGAGGTATTTTTGAATGTCCAGTTAGTTCTTTTATGGTGTAAGTGGGGAGGCATCTTTGGTTTCGTGTTAACACGTTCGAGGTTACGTGGTTGCGGGCGGAGGGCGGGTGGCGGCGCGGCGGCGTGTGGAAACAGCTCACGTCAACGGCGGCCGGAGCCGGCGGCGGCGGCGCGTAATCACAGGGCTCGCTCCTCATTATGCCCTAAACGACAAATTAAAGCGCATTTCTATTATCTGGCCATCGGTGTGATGCCCATACGGCCGGAGCTCGGACCGGTTCCCCGGAGGCGGTGTGTGGACTGACGCGTTCTTGCTCACGTGTTTATACTTTAGCAACAACCTGCTGAATTGACTATGCATAAACAATTACCGATTCACCTTTTATGATTGTATATTGAAGGCAATTTGACGTTCACTACACGGACGGACTATAGTAGGCACAAAGTTTTGTTGTAGCTTTTCTGTTTTAGTATTCTGTGCGATGACAACGTTAAAAGTATGACCTAAGAGGAAACATTAAAAATATGTTGATCAACATGCTCTCGCACATCCTGTGTGATCTTTGAAGTAAGTAGCTGTTTACTTTCAAATGAGTACTTAAGAAAATTCCCGCATTAGCTCTTAAGATTTTTTTGTGTTACAGTAGTAGCATGACGGGCGGAATTATCGGACCTATTAATAATGTAATCGACGTAGGCGTCAGTGCGTAGCTACCGATTTGTATTAATTGATACAGCATCGGCTCGATGATAGTTCGGACCGGTGATTGACGGTTAATTCGAGATGTTATCGGTGCAATTACCGCTTCCACTGAATCTGTACCTTTGGCCGGTTCACTCGCTACCGGCTTTGATCTGGCGTTTTCTTGTCCACGCTCAACGTCGTATCCACTGACGGATATTTTGTATGACTTGGACTTTGCGATAATACGAGTACCTACATCGTTTCTTTTGTAATTAAAAATCAGATCTCTATTCAATATTTGT
This sequence comes from Xanthia togata, assembly GCA_963853775.1. Taxonomy (NCBI): domain Eukaryota; kingdom Metazoa; phylum Arthropoda; class Insecta; order Lepidoptera; family Noctuidae; genus Xanthia; species Xanthia togata. The sequence goes on along the minus strand of OY970798.1, from coordinate 18,274,196 downwards.
GGGCAATTTTTTTTTATTGAAAAATTATCGGCTCTTGATTTTAATGCTCCACATCACATACTGCTTTATATTACAAAGAGACCTGAAAATGAATGTGTTGTTTTTAATAGCGAGTGACACTTCCTGTTGCTCTCACTCGAGCGAACATAACGGTTCGAGAGACTGAATAATTAGAGGTTCTTGTATCGCGTGCTCCGTTGATTGGTGTCGGGCGCTACTGTGCGCCCGCGCTCACCGCTCGCACTTAGCTCAGCGGGTAATTCAGCTCAACGCACACCTCTGTCGATACTATCACGAGCAGAATTGCCACTCTGCTGTATGTCACTCACTCCTACACCCGCACCGCTGGACTTGACGAGTGTAGGTTAATTTTAAAAGCCGTCTAATCACTTCCGTTTGCATTGTTCAACCACTCAACTATTTAATACTTTCTATTCTGATTGCCGAATTCACACCGACTCACAAATATAAATATTTAAAACAACGCCTAACGGCGCTCAGCCTTAATGACTTCCTTCGCTGACGTCCGAAATCGTCAGACAATAAGTATGATGAATTGCCATTGTGTGAGAATCGGGCGGTGGAGTTATTTGGCGTGGTGGTCGAGGCGGCTTTTCATCCATTAATTAATAAGATCCGCCCCTCGCTCAATCAGAGCCGATATTTAGCGGCGAGGAGTTATATTTATGCTCGGACGCACCTCTTCGTTAATTGCATGCGATTCACTTACGAGCTAGAAATAACTTTAACGACAACCGCGTGCTGCCTGCGGCACGCTGCGTGTTTCACAGTTACGTTACGTTAACTATTTTTTAAATATCAACCATCTATCACATTTAGTTACACGATCATAGACAATGAACTGTTGGGCCAACACTTATTGCTATTTATATCTAATGAGTCAGCCGCGTGAGTGATTTACTGTAGGCAACCCGAGGACTATCCTCAAATAGATCAAATTGACATTCCTTAAATGTTTTTATGAGCAGCATAAATAACCTTCCTTTGTAGAATAATAAGAATGATAAAATTCATTCTTTGAAGGCTTAAGATTGAAGTTAATGCTATAAATATGTGTACTAATAATCTACATTAAGCAAAATATTACGAGTAAAGGAAATAATATTTCACTTTTTATCAGATAGACACATTATGCATTTGCGGGCAAATATCGATAGCGGTCAGCGCAAGATATCGATAAGACCACGCGAGCAGGCCGGCCAGGCCTATCGGCGGCTTGTGAGAGCCGCCGCCCTGTAATTTGCCGGCAGAGAGTGTTGGCTATTACTGCTGATACCGAGATCATAATAAATACGCCATTAACGCCCCCGCAGCACCCGAAACGACATAACCACCCGGTGAAACAGACCTTCTCGCCCAGCACTAATACCGCGCCACTTACGACCTTTTGTAACTCAAAGATTTAAGTGTAAATTTTAAGATATTAGTGCTGTGGAATGTGTTAGTTCACAATTTAACATTCAGTTTTGATTGCCTTCAATTATGCGCGAAGTTAAAATGTTTTAATATTGAGAGCTTTAAAAATTTACTTTTTACTTGAGGAGAACTGTATTACTGCATTACACTTGCAGGTAGGAAATTTATGGCATGAATATTCTACCAGTTCAATTGAAGATAAAAGATATTATGCAGTCATTGCATTCCTGTTAAACGGTCACAAAAAAGTTCCATGAAACGTAGCAAGTGAAGCTTTCTCTCCACGAGCTACGACTCCACGAGAGTCATCCTCTACGACAGAGTGAAACTGACGTCGAGATAATATCGCGTGATAAAATTGTGTGAAATCGCTGAGACGTTGTGGTTAACTCGAGATTATTATAACAATAATATTGGCTATTATTCGTTTTTATAGAAATTAGGAGATCAATAAAAAAATCTATAATATGTTAGCGTGTGTGGGCACTACCTGTTTTTAATTCCCGCGGAGAGCGCGCCGGCGCCCGGGGCCGCCGCTCCGGTGATAGATTAAATTCGACACGGCATCTCGTGATGTCATGCCAATTTTGAGGCTTAGCTCGAGCACGCCGTGTCGTCACGCTCATTTGCCGCTCTCGGACTAACGCTCATATCTCAGGACGGAGCCCATTATTAATAATATCTCCTCAGATTTACGCCTACCTACTCGCGGTTGTTCCACATAGAACGTGTTCCCCTGTAGAAAACGGGAAGGAGCAAGCACTAACTAGATTTCTATTGAGCAGGCGTGAAAGACGCATTATTGCACACATATAAGTTTCGATAGTTTCGTAGAGACGCGAAAATAGCGAGTTAACGGGAAGCGTGATCGGTGGCGGTCGCGACAGCCTCCAGGAACCGATAAAGGGCATCACGCACTGGCGCAGTAAAGGGCCCGCACTCACGCACGAGCTCGCTGCGCGCCTCGTTAACTGCGACACTACTCGTAAAGACGCTTCGCAGAAACAATCGACAGCAATACACTCCTTTCCATATGGGCAGTGCGTATTAAAAAAATGCTTTCCACACAATATGTGAGGTAGGTGTTTTATTTAAAGATTCTGCTTATTGCAAATGTTGGAGTTATACTGGCATTGTAAATCAAAGCTAAACGTACGAGTCGTAAACAAAGCTGACCACGTCGTATTTCATCGAGGCTGAATTTTACATAACAGCTTCTAGTGTGACGTTCGTAACGTTTTATGAGATTTGAAATCGCCACGTGGCCGCCCGCCGGTGGCCGGTGTCGTTCCTCGAACTCGGTTTTATAGACTACGGACCGATGAAACCCAACGAACAGTCCGTCTCGCGAAACGAGAGGTTCGCGGAACTCGAACACTTTACCGAAATAGGACTTATTACTATCAGAAAACAAACTTCGTCTCAATATGAATATTATTCCAAAAATACATTTCTTAAAAGAGCTTTCGAATGTAGGTATAACTGTTTGCAGATACTGGAAATGCTGCTTATGGCTTAGGTACAAATCGGTTTCCATTTTATCTGCTCACATCTGCTTCCAAAATTTTAAATAATTATGGAGGATATATCTGACTTAACAATAATAATGAAATCATGCGAGTACTTTAGCCTGTCAGAAATAACCTTTATTCAATGTTACTTACTCAATTTGATGTATACGATGTGATAGGTCTTTTGACACTCTGTGTGTAACGATCATCATTAACGTGTGTGTTGTTCCTTCTCCGCAGAGACCCGATGGAGCTGATGTTGATGGAGCAGCAGTTGTTGCGGTCTCCACTGCGGCTGTACGCGGGCGGTGCTGACGAAGAGGCGGAGAAGCGCGCGGCGTGGGCCAGGTCGCCGGCTGCACTCCAGCTGCTGGCCCTCGGTGGCCGAGCATGGCCCAGCGCGTGGCCGCAGCCGCTGGCGCTGCCGCACGACCTGTGGCTGCAGAAGCCCCCCACGCCGCTGCGCTACTGCCCCTACCCACCCCCCGCGCACCCCAACGCGCCACCCTCTCAGCCCCGCCCGCAGCACTCGCCTTCGCCCAGGCATCCACTGTGAACTTACCACAACGATCTTCCTTGGACTATGTTTTTTTAACCGGATGAGGGCTTCGCCACGTGGTCATACAGTTAGTATGTTAAAGCTCTATCAATGACCTGCCAAAATGTTAAAGCAGGGCAATGATTAGTTCAGTAGCAACAGACTGTGCTTTACCAAGATTTATAAGTTGGTGGCAGGCCCCGGGTTTTAACGAAAACGTGCTGTGACGACCGCTCCATCATTATCGACTACTTGCGGTAGATACTCGCTTAGACTGTATTATAAATGATGAGAACGGCTAGTAAAAGACTATTTATTTTATTCAAAGTGAGTTTCAAATTAGTACCTTTATAGACGAATGTATGTAACTGAGTAGTTTAAGAGGTTGTCGATAGGTATATTGTGTAATTTAAATCATAATTTCAAGGTTCCTACCCGAAAGTATAATATTGAAAAGTAATATTAATGTAGAGTGAAATGAATATTAATTAACAATAGTTACCTGCACATATTAGTATTTTATTTCCTGTTATCATTTATTTTTTTCATTTCAATGTCTCTGGGAAACATTATTTTGTTAAATAACATCATTATGATTGTAATAATAAACCAAAGAAAAAATAATTTTGCAAAAAAATACCTACCTGAAACCATGATTTGACCACATTAAACATTCCATAACATAAAGTATTTCCAGTAATTTTATAGATAAATATATTCAGTTTGTCACATTCGAGAGCATGCCAACTAAATGACAGTAGTGAAGACTCGATACCAGGAGACACATTCGACATTCGTTGTGTTCGCCGATTTTTCCCCTGTATCGTTGTCACGACAGCCGAATGCGAGATGAGAGGATTCACTTCTTATTAACATTGAAGAATTTGCTAAAGTTAAATTAAGTCATTTACTTATCATCATAATGAGACAGAGATGATAATAATTGAATGTGATACCTACATAAAAATAATATTAGGTAGTGTATTCTTATCAGAAATTCGATCGAATCGTGTAAGTGTCGCATTCCACATGTGTGGGATGACTCACAGTTGTCAGCATCAATTTGCAGACCACGTGAATGTTGAAAACAAAAGATGAAGTGAATCCATGTTAACTCAATTAAGTTATGATGATTTGACAGCATCAGCTGTCACATGTGGTTAGTCTATATTAGTTAAGTTGTCAGTAACTGATCTATTAACGTCTCCAGAGACGAATTCCAAACCCAAGTGATGTATAATCTATAATGTACTATGTGTATTTGTGTGTACATTCTTTTACATAAGACTATTTATATTATACTTGTAGCCCTAAGATATATGAAAATGTATGTACTGTATAGTGGTTGAGTAAATTATTTTTGTAGGATAAGCACTGTACATAGTGGGTCACCTAGATGTTTATATCAAATAAGAGGTTTTGAAGAAGTATTGTCTTAGTAGAGAAATATGTCGCCGAAGCTCAAATTGTCGTACTTATGTATTTACTGTTTACATAACTACTTTTTGCAATATATGAAAATTTAAAACATCCTGCAAACCCCGAAAGAAGTGCACAACAGTATTTCCTTTGCCAAATGTTGAGAATTCTGTCCACTTGTGTAAAACGGGAGAAATTAATTCTCATACAAAAGTATGAGAAACCCTAGAATAGTATAACCAATCCCATCTATTTTCCAAAATGTCTGAAGTAGACAATAAAAACCACAACTATCAATAAACTTGCACAATTTTAGTTCTACATCATAAATACAAGATGATAAATGTAACATCGAATTCCCCTTCTGTATCGGAATATCATTGTAGATGACTAGGGAGAGGGTGCAGGCAATAAGTTTAATGGGCTTAACTTACATATTTATAGGCCTTCTGTGGTTACAGTTATTTTAAGTATAAAGTGGGGTCTTAAGTTTATACTTTGAAGGATGTAATATTGGTTATCTAATAAAAACTAGGTTCGTGATAAAGAAAATGTTATGCTGCAGTTTTATGTTTCAAATTGATATCTTGCAATTGGATCGATTATATAAAGCTAAATATTGATTTACACGGTGCCAATTACCTAATTACCTGTGGTATACCATATATAAGTTGAAACAACATCAACAGAAGTTGCATCGTGTTTGGACGATGCAAGTCATTTGTTGCTTCAATCTTGTCGTCTGCCTCAGACAAGAAACTTGCATCGTTTAAATGGGGCTTAAGTGACTAAATGATGACCTAACGTTATATCGTAAGATTCTGTTAATCGAACATTTATTTAAATATATATTTCTTATGATCGCTCAAAAACAAAATATACAACGGAAACATGCATCACAAGATCAATAGCTCAATCAATCAGATTAAATACCGAATCAAAAAACACTTTACGAAAAGGATGTTGTTAAAAAATGTATGAGATCACTTCCTTCATTTAATTGATTTGGATATGTATTGCCTAGTCAACTAGATTTTTTGCATCTACACTCTTTTGCGTAGAAGTATGCTACCAAATGTATCTCATGGCTTTTAAAAATAAATTGAAAAGAACATATTGGAAGTTCCAATAATGTTAATCTGTAATTTCATTTCTCTTGTCGAAATTAATCGATACACTAATTAGTAATTACATTATGTAATATATCTCCTTCGTCTGGATATTCTAGCATGAGATTTGTATACCTCAGTTTTCATCATGGCCTGTGATGCAAAGGATCTTATCCTACTACTATGATATTTCCAACTGGTGTTACAATACATTTTTGTACGAGATGCGAGCGACGCGCGGGAGTAGCAACACATATCAGGGTTAAGCCCTAAGTGTTAATAAACCGAAATGAAACTAAGTGTTGTTTTATTTTACTCATAGAAAACTCCCTAGTCCCTGACTGTGGGAAAATCTAGCAATATTGACTTCTTGGCTACATGAAGCTACAGAATGCAACAGCAACAGCAAAAGGATCCAGGCATGCTCAGGCTTTAATCATATTGAACGATATGGAGCTACACATAAAGAAAAAAGTTGATACTGCGATCATTGTCGAGCAATATTGCACTAAAATTTGATAACTTATAACTATAAAATTAAAGCCATGTTGAACTATTGTAGATAGATCGACAAATGACACAGAGTTGTACCTGTGGCATCTATCATGTACCCAGAAATTATTCATACATACATTCCGGCCACCGAGAGAATGCGCTTCTGACAACTTTATTAGTTCCTAATCTTGTCCAACTGCCTGTCAGTTAGGAACTAATAAACATTAAATTCGTAAAACACGTATTCTTTTGTACTCAGCTGATAGGTGTCAGGAACTAATAGAAAAGGAGTTTCTTGCCCGTTCTTCTCCATAGAGATCTACGTTTTGGAATGGGCAACTAGCTTCAACTTTCTGACTAACTGACTGACTCTTTGACAGTTCAAAAGTGCCTGTAAATGGTTTAATTGAAATAAATGCTATGAGTTTGAGTTTGAACGCCTTCTTTCATCGGTCGGTGCACTTGGCTGATCGTCACTTTCAGCCTATAGCAGTCCACTGTTGGTCAGAGGCTCCTCTAGTCATACGTCATTAACTTCTTCGGCTACTCTCATCATGCTTATTAAACAGCTAGTATTAGTGATGGATCATAGTCGGTGATAGAAATGATGATCTTGCGAAGTCTTTGAAAAAGACTGATTTTGAAGATCGTCGCTCCACCTAGCCCGAGGCCGTTCTACCATATACTTGTATGTATAATGCTGGAAATTGAACTGCCGATAGATGGCGGTGAAGCTCTCAATTTAACTTGAATGATGACTGTTAGGCCGTGCTCACTTTGGACGCGAATATGTATCGTACGTAAACGCATGATCGTGGTCGTACCTACATATTGTGTGAATACGTTTTTCTCCGTCAAATAGGTAGTGTTCCGTTGATATCATATTAGTGAAATCCTCTTTTGAGCATGATGAATGTTAAGTATCTTCAAGATAATATAACTCGGACACTGCGGCGGTGTCATCGCTGTCCTAGAGCAAAATGGGTGCGTAAAATATATTTAAAAGACGTGAATTTCACGAATTTCACTAAGTCATACCTTGAATCACTGATCCCACAAACATATGTCCATAAACCAAGTTAATAAAGGTCTCTACACCCATTTCTAACTTAAAACGCACGAAAGTGTTTTAAAATCCCAACAAGTTCGGATTGTTTTGGGAAGTCGGAACTATACTTACGACTAAAGGCTCGTGCAGACCAGCGCGACGCGACGGCGCGACGCGACTCGAACAATACAATTTCTAAGAAAACTTCACGGTATAACAATAGCCGGTGTCGCGTCGCGCTAGTCTGCACGAAGCTTAACTCGCACTCAGTCTGCACGCTCCCTTTGTACCTACTTGGAATGTCTCAGGATCGTTCGTGCGTGTTCGTTCGCGAACACATGTTCGCACGAGTAAAATTCGTACGAGAACGGCCTTATGATTACCTAAGTGAAAATAGTGCAATAACATAGATGCAGGGAAGGTTTAGCTTAGTAATGTCCACTGTGGTTGCCTACAGTAAGGTCTCGCTTGCCTTCACTACCCTGCATATTATCACTCTAATCACAGTCCTCTTTTTGAAGACCATCCTTAAGCTGTAGTCATCTGAACTCATCTGAGATGGGTAGAGACAGAATAAGGTAGATCGCAAACGGTGTAATAACCCAACCCGTTTTAAATGCCATGTAGGTAGTTACCTATTTACCTAACGCTATCTCGACTGCTTAAATTAAATGCAGATTAATCTGTTAAACCTCCAGTTTAAGATGACCAATTACTTATTGCACAAAAAAGGAAAGATTACCGACACAGTGAACAAACAAGGTTCGTCCGTTTTACGCTTGATTAACTTCAACTATTGCCGTCTATATTACTTTAGTCTGCATAAACGAATACAATTTAATGTAATTCCCAATTATGTCCAAATTGAATTTAACAGAACAATGAAGTCAAGATAATAATAATGTTGTGAACACTCATAGTAACATGCTAGGTCCATATTGTAGTATGTCTACCATTGCAACTTTACGCAAAAAGAAAGCTATCAATTTGATACTATAAATATAGGCTTATATAACTGGTAGTTTAATAAAGGAACGTTTTACCTACCAGTCTATCAACTATCAAGGACGCTATATTTCTTTACCACAGCTACGAACCGTTACTATTTACGAGACGGCTAATAAATAATCGTCACACTTTTATTTTCTGTCTTTATTAAGTGTCATTAGGCATTATTAAGCGCGTATATCGATGATGACCGGCCTTCCGTCCGTCCGGTAATTGCCGGCGATGTAAGCGGCCTACAAATTGAAAGCGGCCGCAGCCCGAGGCGGGTATTGATGGATCTGCTGCCATCGGGAAATTATAGCTGGCCCTTGCGACAGCTTCGCAAATTGTGCGTATAATGCTAGTAAATAATATGGCGTTCGCTATAAAATCACATGAGGCTAGAATATAAGTATAGGTCTCAAGTATCGTGCGAGGAAGACACACGTATGAGCGCGAAATCTATGACTCTAGTTTTTCATATTTCGCACGTTGCATTGACACGATATTGCAGAACCCCACGTGCACTCACTACAATTTGAGCGTGCGCTGACGTGGCTGGCTCGCCCTTTGTGTCTGCGTGAGAGACATTAAAGCAGAGAATAGCCGCGCGCCGCTCTGCCCGCGCCGGCCGATGCATAAATTAGCACGGGCGTATTTCGCAGACATCGACTGATTGACTCCTTTCATTACCGTCTCGCATTGTTCGCAGCCTGAGAAAAATTGCATATCCTTTTGGAATCACAACACATTTCATAATTATGGACTATTGTGGCGTTGTCGGAGCTAATTCTTCGGGGACGAGCGCTCTCCTCGCCCGGGGAGCGCAAGAGATATATTGGCGTACGTAAAGATGGAGACTGATCCCATAATGGCTGGCGCTGATTAGTTTTCAAGGGAAACACTAGTTCGAAGAAATCTCTCCAGGATTTAATGTCCTGTCAGAGAAGTGTTCGAATGGGCATTGTTAGCTGAAAGATGTTCGTGCTATTCTCGCGCGAAGCACCAAGCAGCACAGAAAGGAAACTAATTTTAGATTCTGACATCGATTAAAGGGAATCGGAAAGCCGAAGTATACTTAAGCGAGATATGAATGTTATGTACTGTTCGGGCGAGTTTTATGCTCGGCGGAACGTTTGAAATTATTGGCATTAATTGTGCTCATTTGTCGGGCGCCGTAGTGGCATTGTTCCCGTGGTGTGGCTGATTTATCAGTGATTAAGCACGATAGACGTTGTAGGTGCCCACGTGCGAGCCCTGTGCCCGGTCGTGGCCTATGCGCGATCGCGATCGGCTCATACTGCGCCTGTGGGAACATTTAAGTGTAGAACCACCTAAAGAGCTAATGCGATGCTTACGGTTAGAGACGTGAAGCGTGACTTGTTTAATCTAATTCGATCAAATGGGAATAGAAAGACAAGTAAACATCAGGTGAGACACTTCACGGACTATTACCGAGGTACCGCACCTATCAATCGGGGAGCGGTCCAGATGTTTGTGTCGCTCGTCCGGGCCGGCACAACGGTTGTCCGTGGCAAACGTTTTTCTAAGTCAATGTTGTAACGGTGTGTGTCTGTCAGCCGCGTCCGGCGTCAGCTGCCAGCTCTAGCGATCGGATAGACAAGTAAATAGAGGTGGGCTAATCGTCGCGTCCAGCAAGGGAAACGACGAATTACTCCGTCACAGTGTTCCCAACAATTGCTTTGTTATTGGCGATATCACGGCGATTGATGCGGCGTGGCACCTGTGCGAATTGTAAAAATCACGGCTGTGTTTTTGCTGCGAAAATAAAATAGTTAAACTTTCATTCTTTTTATAGGTTTGTGTGTTTAAAGGCATGGCACAGTTAGAGCGTTGATTGACAGGATAGTTGGTGCAAAGTAGCATGATTATCGTGTGGATGACTGGCAGCCGTGGCACGGCGCGGAGAGGAGACGTCGTTAGCCGCGTGTGATCGACAGACGGACAGACTAACCGCCGCAGGGTTACCTAACTGCGCTGTAGGTACTTGTTCTTGTGATAACTACGTGCGAATGCGAACTTTGATAAACATTGCGTTATTACAGTCTCCGAGTGGATGGTTAGAGAACGTATACTTTAGTTGTTTTCAACACTGTTGTACAAATTGCACTTCAAAAGGCCACGTTCGAACGTTCTCAATTTTATTATAGCAAAGTATTTCTTAGAATGCTCTCGGTATCTAAAAGCAAATCAAGAATCCAGTGTGTTTCAAACGTTCGAGTAAAGATTTCGAAATCATGCTTTATGTTATGCCATTTTCCTAACTACAATTCAATTTGCTAACTTTTATATTTCTTTCGTCGTGTTTAACCTATCTACAAATAGGTAGATGAAGTTCTGCACACTATTGTATTGTTTTCTCTGTCTATAAATAAGTAGAATAGGAATTAGCCCAGGTTAGCACGGACGTATTTTTATCGCACCGATATTTTTTCGTACACTGGATTTTTAACTCTTGGTATTGAGCCGAGCATTGAGAATCCAACAAAGCGTATCCAGCGTGTATTCCAGCACGTCAAGAAAACACACTGTTGGATATTCAACTCTCGGCGCTAAGCAGATCCCCGAAAATCCAATACGCGAAAAAAAATCGCCGCGATAAAAATACGCCCGTGCGTACCTCGGCTTACGGAGGAACTAGGTGCTCTCAATCTGCCTAGCCTTTTCCCAATTATATTGGGATCGGCTTCCAGTCTAACCAGATGCAGCTGAATACCAGTATTTTACATGGAGCGACTGCCTATCTGACCTCCACAACCCTGTAATTGGGTTGTACGATACCCCTTGGTATGACTGCTCTATTTACATTTATTTGGTACCCACAGGCATTTTAATAAATTGAAAAATATGGTTATTTCTAAAGCCTTATGTTACATATACTTTCTTAACAAAAATACCTACTTCAAAACAACTCCACTCCCTTCACCGTTGTTCATAGCGAACTGGCTAAGTAAATTCTAACACATTTACATAAACGCGAATAGAAACAGCTCAAGGCGATCGCAAGATTCAGACAGACGGACAGAGCAGTCGGTCGATAATAACGATAATGGCGGCAACGTGCCCATCACGGCCCATTTCGCTGCACTGGACGGTTGAGCACTAGCGGTGGCGGGTAGAGGGTTAATACCCCACCGCCTACCACGATAGTTGGCTTCATTTTATTTGTAGGAATGTCTGAGACTTGATGATTACTCGGGGACTTCCGCATTATGCCAGATGAGTTTAGAATCTTAAGATCTGCAACATATTTTTATGACTTACCCGAATGACGTAAGTGAACTCAAGTACAATGCGAGTGACGCATTTACTTTGGACTGGAAGGCGAGCTAAACTTTACAGCAGCACAAACGAATGTGTGTAAATTGTCAGCCGCGACAAAAACTGAAACAAACTGACTTAGTTCATGTGTGGCTAGCCTAAAGAAGAGAAGAAAAATCAATCCGCCTAGCCTTTTCCCAACTATACTGGGGTCGGCTTCCAGTCTAACCGGATGCAGCTGACAGTATTTTACATGGAGCGACTCCCTATGATCTGACCTCCACAACCCAGTAACTGGGTAATACGAAGCCCTTGGTAAGATTTGTCAGACTTTCGGGCTTCTAACGACCCGTAACAACTGTCAAAGATCCACGAATGATAGCCGGAACCAACGGCTTAACGTGCTTTCCGAGGCACGGAGGAGTCTCGGGATGTAAAGATGGCCACCCATCCACAGACACAGAGAGATAAAGTATGGTGTAAAATTATGGTTGAGTAATAAAATGTGTCAAATGAAGTCTTTCAATGTACCTATAGGAAAATTTTACAGTAAATTAAAGTAATTATTAAGACGGCTTTTATTACCTAAAAAGAGCAGATTGTTGCAACATAAATGATGACACGCAAGAACAATTAAAATTGATACAATCAGGTACAGCCAAGTCGATTTTTTTAAAATTCGTTGTGCACGTCTGAAATTCTACAAACTGAGTCTCAGTCTGAGTTCGAAACAATGAAGTATGGGGATGTCAGAAAACTTGATCAGTACCCTAATTACGTAATGCAAAATCAATCCGAATCTGAATAGTTTTGAAACAGATCGCTAATCCATTGCTCCGTAAGTTCGAAAAAAAAAACTGCAGAGCAACGTAAATAACGCAATGAATGTTATTGAACTGTCAAAATGAAACAGATTTGTCTTTATCGTTTACGAAAATATGTTGCGTAATTAGAAAGCAGGAATGGTGAGTGTAATTCAACGGTTTTGAAGACAAACTATTAGTTACAAATAATCTTAACGATTATTATAAATGCGAAAGTAAGTTTGTTTGTTGGGCTTTAACGCTAAAACGGTTGTACGGATTTGGATGAAATTTGGCACATGGGTAGACCATGACCTGGGTTAGGACATAAAATACTTTTTATCCTAATATTCCCACGGGATCGAGACTCATGCGGGTGAAACCTTGGGCACAGTTAGTAAACTTAGTACTTAAAAAATCGTAAAATTAGGACTAGGTTTTCTTCCTGGGAATTTGTCTGTCATAAAATTATTCCTGGTAATTTTTCTGTCATGAAATTCTGATGTCTCGTCGTATTCTTTACGTTATCTCGGATCTATACAGTTATACAGGATGGTATCATATCATTTAGCTGTAGGTACCTACTTCATTTTAATCCATCGAGTAGTATAAAGGTTTCTATTTTTCGCTCATCAAAAGTGCAAGTAAAGTGTTATCGTTTGTACAGAGCGTGAGAGTTTTACTTGTCTTAGTAAGTAATGGCGGGCCAGCGCCAACAATGTGTGTCGCTATTTGTGCCATTTTATTGCCTATTAATTGCTCTGAAAAGTGAGCGTCGATGCGCTGATGCTTGTCTATATTTAGACAGACACACGGTTCTTGGTAATTGTTTTTGTTTCTTTTCATTTATTTTCACTGATTTCGTGCTAGGTAGTCTACAGGTAAAGAGACCTGCTATCTAATCACGCAACACATTTTCGCAATCGATTACGACAAATTTGTTTAATTTTGACAGTTCAACAACATTCATTGCGTTATTTACGTTGATGAGCAGATTTTTTTTTCGAACTATTTTAAAACGATTCGAACTCCGATTGATCGTGTATTACGTAATTAGGGTACAGTTCATAACATAATCTTAAAAAAAAAATAGGATTCACGTATTTTCAAGAAAAACATTTACCCTTATTTTCTTTGAACTGTTTCAAAACCCATTTGATTCCTAATATTGTTCAGTTTATACTAAGTACCTAACATGAAACACTGCGCTCATAACTTTTTATCAAATCTGTATCGAGCGTGTGGCTGCGCCGGCTCAGGCTCAGGTCGCGAGGACGCAGCATCGCGCGGCGCGAGGTGATCCCTCAGGTGCGCCCCCCGACTCCGCCCCCTTGTTTATTGCTTATTAGCGGGCATCGCGGCGGCACGTTTGAACTGCCGCTCTTTGTTCTCGCCGACAACACCCCCCCTCCCCCCGCGACTGGCTGCGCTCGCGGCCGGTCACGACGCCCGCGCAGCTCGGGTATGCTACGCGAATCATAAATTGTTGCTATTTGACGTAGCCGGTATTGGTGATATCGATCTTTGTTCAATGATATCGCTACGTAGGAAGGAAGTGCAATGGCATCGTAAATTATGCCAGTTTTCTTTTATTAGGTATCGACCTATGTGTTTACTAACAATGTACCTATGACTTAAGATCTGCAGAATAATTCGAAGTCATAAAATCGAAACGTATAAAATTACTACACCAATAGGTAGGTACTATAAATTTATACAAATGAGAGCTAAATAGGCCCCAATCAAGAGTCTATAGATTCGGTGATTCAGCTAAATAATAAAGGTAAACGAGGACCTAGTTGAATTTGTTCCTGACCCTGATTGAGTCACGATTGGTTAGCCGAGCCCTAGAATTTACTTTAAGCAATTTGGAACTTTTCTATAAGAAAAAAGCTATCTGAAAACTGAAACAAGTTTTTAAAAATATAATTTGGAAATTAAGCTATCCTGTTTCAGTAGTTTTTCCCTACTGGTAATGTTTTTAAGGCTCTGCAAATGAATTTTTATTTTAAGCCGAAATGTACTTACTGCATATTATTTTTAAGTCTTATTTAAGCAAAAAGCTTAAAAGTTTCAGACGAGACGATTCTTCTACCATGTTTAAATCAGGAATTGAAGCGATTCTACTAAAGTCAAACCTTTTGTCTAATATCTCTAAGGGCGAATTCGACTAATCTTTTATACCGAATATATAAATTTTGAATTTTTGTCAGTTTTTCCATACAAAAACTGTCGGACAACAGTTTCATTCCGCGGATAAAAGATATCTGACCTTGATAAAATCAGCCTTTAGATCTAAAAAATCATTCTTCAAACTTGTTTTAAATAAATCACTTGAACGCACGTCGAACTAGAATAAATACTCTGTCTACTTGAAATAAAATTAAAACATTTCTTGTGATTTAGGTGCACGTGTTATAAATATTCATCAAAACATATTGCCTGCTATTAAAATATTGCTTCTGCTTGCATGCACTACTCGTATACCGTGTAGGTACTGTGATGATTTTGATTTACATTCTAATAAATGTTCAATGAAATAAACATGAAATCGCGTTTAATTTCGATTACATCGATAATTGCGAATAATTTTCTTGCGGTTTCCGCACTGCATTATAAAGTAATTAAAAAAATTGCCATGGTGCATGTTAAGTAGGCGATGAGTGCAATCGAGTAGCAGATGTTTCGGACGATGATCATCCGACAATTATCACGCTTGCTCGCCTACATATAACGACTGCTCATTATGAAAATATCTAGCAACACTGTATAATCACCATAATACTTACTGTGCTACAGCAAAAAGTGTTTTTTTTCACTTCAACCAATTCCAAAAGCGACTAACTTTGTGATGTATGAGAAGATAAGCGATGTTTGTGGGATATTCATGTTAAATTCTTAAAAGTATTAAATAATCTCTCCACAACTGCCGAGTCTGCGACCCTTTTTAGCAAACAGAGCACTTACTGGTTCTTTCCGGTAGCTGCATTTGTATGATACTCCTGTTTATCCCGAGTTTTGTTTCCATCATCATCAATTTTGTTTAGTAGTGTGTAGTTTGGATGTAAAGTAGGCAGATGTACTGCCTACTTCACATCCAAAAAGAAAACTTATGTGTTATTTTGAAGCATAGGTAGGTACTATGCCTTCTCCTTTCTAAAGCATATCTATAATCAGTAAAATATCACACCATAACACATCACTGACAAGCTCTTTAAGCTATTATTGATGGCATAAACTTTCCTTACGGCAAAGCCGTCGAAATTCTACGAACGAGATCGATATCAGTCTGCATTCAATACTAAACGCATTAGGCCCCATCTAGTCTATGGCGTGGGCGAGACATTCCCCGAATAGCTCCTCAAATAGCTCCGTCGATCATAATGACGTTTGACGAAGGCTCTCGACCTATTATCATCGAAAACGGCCGAATCACGCAAATTACGAATGTGATACGCATCGATGCTAACAGAAACCTAACGCGGAAAAAATCACATCGAACAATATTATACTAAAATAGAGAAAGATGAGTCTCATTTGTCAGTGTCTGAGTAAGGTCCTCTATGATTATAAAGGTGGTACTGAAAAATGAGTTCTATTGTGACATGATTGGGTTAGTAATTGTGTGTTGCGTATGTGAATTATGATGTTTGATAGTGGTGTAAGTTGTGGCGATGTGGCAGATAGTGGCTGGGCGCGACGGCCGCTAATGGGTGTGATAACATCTCGCGACCACGCCTTGCCGACCGGCGACCGGTGCAGATCACACCGATGCAGGCGATGCCGCAACAAATGCGTGCTGCTCATAAACACTTGTATCTCTTGGCATCAGTTTAATTCAGACTGCTTTTCTCATGTATTCGCAAATTAGCGAAGCTGCGAATGAAAAATATTTTGATTATGACATGAAAGGCTAGATGACTTCAATTTGCAATTTTTTAAGCCGTTATTTATATATTTATAACTTAAGTAAAAGTTCTAACCTTTCTGAAAATTCAAGCACCTGAAAGAAATATCAGAGTAGGCTATACGATATTGAAATTTTATATTGACGTATAGGTAGCAAAATGAACCCAAAGGGCAAATACAAAAGGAATAAACTTTTGGACTCAAGCAATTGTTTTTTAATTGTTTTTTTAAAAGCATCTCAGTTATCAAGCACTAAAAGTTTTAACGTTAAACTGTTGCATACCTACTATTGTCGATTATATCACGTCCTATCCGTCCCTCGTCGATTATATCCAACAGACATGTTTTTGTCGTAATTAAAAATAAGAATATTAATAACTTTATTGCGTTTGAGTGGATGAGCACGGAAAGTCGGCACGATTATGTTAAGGTCGACGAACATCAAAGAATTGTTCACTCTGTTGGTGTACTCATACCAAGCAAAATAAGGTTTATTACAAATACCTTAAAGATATACCTAGTATAAAATTAACTCTGACGAGTGTATCAAAAATATCTAATGATTCTACATCACGATTCATGATTCCGCTGATTTCTTTTGAAACTAAAATTAAAAACAAATTAAATCATAATATAGGTAAATGATACATACTTTATAAAGAGAAAATGTATTAAATAGAATGCAAAATTTAAGTAGGTTTGTAGGCACACATTTATGCAACCTGAAATTCTAATGAATTTTGTTATTTAGGGAGCTATGTATCTAACCTCGATCGGTAGTTTCTAGTTCGACATTAGCGATTTAGCTATCAAGAAGCCTTGTTCTGTCTAGTTCAGTTGGGAAGCACAAACATAGCACTCTGTTTCCTTCGGTGTTGGTTAATTTCAAAATAATAAACAAGTTCCTGCATGACTCTATTGTAAATAGCAATTAAAAATAGTAAGTAGTTATTGATTTTGAAATTGATGGCTTCCCGAAAGAAGCCACATTTGTTGGCAAACAAATTGATCTAAATAATTTTCAAAAAGTTTTATTAATCGTAAGAATGGCTTTATAGTATAGTACGTTTGTATGAGCGTGAAGTAGGTATCTAGACAAGTTCAAGGTGATTAGGTAAGTATTCTTGATCAATACCAAAGCAGATAGATCCATCACGTAACACATTCCTGTCCGTCAAATTATTCAGCTATTATAACGATCCTCTATAAACAGACGATCATCGCAAGCGCAACTCGACAACATTGTTGTTAATTGTTGGCGATTTACGAACCGTGCACGGAAATATTATACAGTGTTCCGATTGTTATTCTGTTGATAATACATAGTAGAACTTACATGTGGTTGATGTGGTCTTAATCAGATCATTAATAAAATTCAGACTCAGTTGTTTTCCATTTTTAATTCACTGACATAAGTACTGTAGAGGTTTATCGACTGGCGGCTGATATTAATACT
The DNA here is from genome assembly GCA_963853775.1 of Xanthia togata. Classification (NCBI taxonomy): domain Eukaryota; kingdom Metazoa; phylum Arthropoda; class Insecta; order Lepidoptera; family Noctuidae; genus Xanthia; species Xanthia togata. Next base: position 18,256,202 of record OY970798.1, on the reverse strand, counting down.
GGCAGACATTCTAACATTCAAATATAGAACTACTTTTGTATAGAAACAGGTCTAGCACTTGTTCTAGGAGATAGATCGGTTTGGGGGCTCCGTGTGAAGCAAGAGTTGTTCTATAAGTTGTAATTTCTTAAGAGTTTCAAATACAGCGGTCCTCTGGACCCCTTAAAGTACCTCCGCAGTCTATTATTTGTAGTTACAAGCTCACAGTGAGGGCCAACCCCTCACAGTACCTATGTATAATTATTTCCTTTTTGTGATCTTCATTCATTATTTAAATGATCGGCGATGCGAAATGCTAAATGGCTTTTAGCGAATATCAAGCTAGACTTCAAACGCCAGTGATCCTTTACTTTATTTGAAAGAATTTTAGTTGCATGACGTTGGTTTTCAGCATGCGCTTCTCACTGGAACTATTTGAACCTACAAGATAGGTTTTCTCGGCAACGAATCTACTAGCGAACTTTGGTTGATAATATAAAGATTTCTCTGGATATGAAAGATCTGTAGGAAATGATTTCTTACCTATACAATAACTTGAACTTGATAAGGTTGGACTGACTATGAATCGGCCAAAGACTGAAGTTATGACCAATGCCACTGAATAAGTCTATAGGGTCGAGGTCGATGGGAAGAGGCAGGTCGAGGCAGGAAATATGTCGACGAATATATCTACTAGGCCCGCTAGTTTCCTTCCACAACAGACAGGACAAAGAGAGCTACTGGTCCATGAAGACGCTAATGAAGGGCGAATATCCTATCATGATGATTAGAACATGATGTGTATCCTGCCTATCCTAACCTATGGCGCTTTGACCGCGGCTCAGAAGTACAAACTCAACGTTTGCCAAAGAGCGAAGAAGCTTAGTATTTAAAAAAATCAACCGTCCTAGTTTGCTACACCATAATACGCTCCAAGAATGGTATCGCCGATGTTAGCGATAAGTCTACGAGGCTGAAATGGGATTAGGAGGGTCACACTTATAGGATGCATCAAGACAGATGGGCCAGGATCATCACACAGTAGGTTGCTGAAAACAGGCGTCATCACCAAAGCAGGAATGCCCTTTGCCAAGCAGAATTAAAACAAAAAAAAAAAAACAATAACTTAGTCCTAAATGAAAAAACTAGGTGTAGCGGTTACACCGCCACATACTAACTACGTATCAAAGGCATGACGTCACACAAATCCTGCATCGCGCAATTAGAGTTTACCGCGCGAACGACATAGATAAGACTATCCGAAATCAACAGTCGGGCAGTCGGCCCGCCAGACACAACACCCGTCTGGTTGGAGGATCCTCCCTTTTCTATGGTGGATGAGTGAACTTTACACCCTGTTACTCAAGCCCCTAAATTGGTGACCCCGAGTATGAACGTCAACGCAGCCTTCGTGCAACTACTTCAGCGTGACGTCATCATCATCATCACTCCCGCAAGCTTTCGTGAGGCGAGTCACACAGACAGCCAGCACCCACGGCTTCAACGGGTATCCTGACCACCAGCATGCAGCGAACGCGCATTCCTGGTCATCACCCTCAGCCTCATCAGCAACCTTGGCACAGCACCTGCATCTTCGGCCGGTCTCACAAGCAGAGCCCATTCTACCCTCTCCTGGTCGACGCTAGCAGTCAGCCACAACCCGGTGCTATACCACATCCGACTCACTGGATCGTGACGCAGCGCCACCCCGACTCACTGGGGAATCACCGCAGACAGTTCCGACTCACCGCGAACTATGCGGTACCCGGTTCCGACTCACTGGAACCTTAGCTGGCACTGTGAAGCATCGCAAGATACAAGACTCAGCCCACTATCGACCTCCGGTCTCCGGAGGGGAGTGATGTAGCGGTTACACCGCCACATACTAACTACGTATCAAAGGCATGACGTCACACAAATCCTGCATCGCGCAATTAGAGTTTACCGCGCGAACGACATAGATAAGACTATCCGAAATCAACAGTCGGGCAGTCGGCCCGCCAGACACAACACCCGTCTGGTTGGAGGATCCTCCCTTTTCTATGGTGGATGAGTGAACTTTACACCCTGTTCCTCATGCCTCTAAACTAGGCATCAGCTACGCAATAGGTAAAAGTAAATACCTTTACGAATGTAACATATCATTAAAGTGAACTATTCCTATTATCCCTATTATCGTTTACCAACTTAACAACAACTTAAGCATAACCTTTAATGCAATTACTTTTACTACGACTACTGCCTACCCTTCATAACGATACTACGTTGAAGTTCCTCGTCTACCAAACGTTTTTATCGATCTTAAAATACCATAATTTTAACATTTATCTTTATAGCGATCGGAACCTTAAGGATAAGGTGTTTCATGATGTCAACAAAGTAGATTTTATAGCTTTCGTTTGCGTCAATTGACCGTTACATTCGCGATCGGAGTGAACTTTTAGAAAATGTTGGTGTCAACATATTTAGTTTACGCTACGTGGGCTATAAACCTTACAAAGTATTACTGGAATAACATTACACCACCTTGCAAAGCGTTCCCTTTATTCGTAACTGCTATAAAGTTTGTGGTTCCACACTTGATGATCGATAAGGTTGATACTCTTAGGTCATTAGGAGTTTAGTTTAGTCAAAATCAAGATCATCTTGAATGTTTACATAATAAATTATTTTTATCCATTTACTATTTTTTATTGGCATTTGGGTATCACGTATATGTCACTAAAGAATGACACACACTTAATGCAAACACTGATTAGTTTCATTTCTTTCTAAAATGCTCATACTCGTATGTAAGCATCGTATATGTAAGTAATAAATTGATTCTCAATGAATGGATGGAGAATCAATTTATTCAAATTCTGTAGGTACTGGTCTTGGTTCCTTATTCGGTCCTTAAAACTGAAAAACTACCATCGTCTGCATCTTAAAAGACAGTATCGAAGAAAGCGCACACGACTCAGACCAGAAGCGTATACTCAATATGTAGCAAGTTTTACGATCGTATAATTGAGGTGCGATGAGGGGGACGTTCTGTAATAAAGTAATGAATGATGTGATAGTTTAATTGGCGCATCCGGCGCTGCGCCCGCGCAGCCACTTTCATTACCAACGTTTGATGTGCCCCGCTCCTAACTGCACACCTTGGGTATTAGGACATTCGACAACGTACTTGTCCGTGTGTAATGTACCTAAACTAATTAGGCAATTTGTTAGATATTCATTATAAGTATTATAACTCAACATGTTGTAGTGTTTAATGTGCCTTGGCTTTTTTTGTAACAATAATAGATTTGGTGTCGGTCCATTGAATGCGTAATTAAACGGCCAATATATTATAGAACCCAATAAAATTACGATACATGGTTACAATAAATTAGAACCTAGACAGTTTAGAGATCTATCAAACAATAGGACGGAAGCCATAGAAATTGATTTGTTCGCGATACCGCGCGACTCCGATACCGCGCGACTTCGATATTGCAATAAGTAATACTGATGATGATTCTGATTCTAGACCAGTTCCTATATAGCCTACAGATACAATTATATAATATATGACGTCATACATTATGATACCGGATGTGGGGACGATAAGTTAGCTCACGGAGTCGTATTATAAGCGTTAGAAAATCTGTAATGGCACAGATGAACGTTGAGTCTATTGCGATTTGATCTGTCTTTAAATGTTAGTAGGAAATACACTATTATAGTAACGAATAGGTGAAAATCTTGACTTATTTACATATAGGTAGCACATTCCATATAGTGTTTGGAAATGAAGACCGTAGCCCATTTCCAGTAGAAGCACGCTGGTGTGTATGCAGTAGGTGAAATATGAATGCAAAGTGCTTCACTAAAACCCATCCAGGAAGATTCAGAAAGACTTTCTTTCAGTATTCATGAATCATAATAGACTACTTTGCAAGACCATTAAAATCAGAAAGCTTAGCATGACGTAGCACATAGCTCAAATATTCCATACACTTTGGTAAGCTCCAAAACATTTACCTACCTACCATTGAGCACACGCATCCTCAAATCCGTCACCATACGATCCGTAGTGACTTGTCACATTGTGCGCATCTGAGATACGATCTCCGCTTGGTGACGCCGCGGTTTGCCGAAAGCTATCGAGCCACCATCTCGCCGCACCATTGTGGTGACTCCCACGGTGACCATCCATCACGCCACCACTAAACCCTCAAGACGAAGCCGACCCGAAGAGAACCTTCAAACCCGAAGCACACAATCGCCTCGAATTTATCAAATATTATAGAAGATTTTCGATATGACACGGAATTTCAAACAGTTTTTTCATTCTTGATTTTAAGTTGTGATTGTCGTGGCACACATTTTTTTTTAATTCACTTATCGCCTTGGGGATTGAAATTAAGTGGGAACATACTTAATCAAACAATGTATTCTTTGCTAAACGCAGTATCAACAGAATATAGGTACTTACGTCTACGAGTACCTAACGTAGAAAACTTCTTTTTTTTTTTTTTTTAATAACATTGCCCTACACTAGGAATTTCTCCTGTATTGTGGGTGCAACTTAATTAGATAATACAAAATTAATATGATTGACTAGCATTTCCGACGTTCCTGCTCAAGGAGTAGCAAATATTCTTGGACGTATAAGACTGTACTACTCTTAAGTCTAAGTCTTCTGCCTTCAAAACAAGAAGTTATTTCTTAAGTTTTACATTAAGAATTGCATATCAAACAATACTTGAATTAAACTTTCTCACTATTACGTATATTTTAACTCCTGTTAGCTTCTGCAGCGGTTAACAGTTATTATATATTATTTATATACCAATTTATACCTTTTAATATCAAATAACAGACTTTCATTTCTAGCCTTACAGAGAAACAAAGTTTAAAAAAATAATTAAAAATACAACGATTAATACTGTAACCAAAAGTTTCATTAAACCGTCTGTTTTAATATATTACTTAATTTTAACGTTCAATATTTGCATTAAACACATCAACACGCTAGCACCCACTTTTTCATCGCCTCGCCCAATTAACAGTGACATTCGTTTAATTGTAAAATGTAATTACTTCTTTTGCGAACTTATACGGACAGAACACAATATGTTTTTGGGCCACACGGCACACCTCTTGTATCTACGATAAAGTTAATGTCTGTAATTGTATTCTTTATAAATATTTTAATGCATAAATTAATAAAAAAATAATAAAAAGGTGTTTGTAAATTGTAGTTAATTTCATTGCAAATCTGATGAAATTAATGACTCTACTTTCATTATAAGAACGTGAGTAGGCACCACAGTTTTAATATATAATTATTGTAGCTTTGAACAATACACGAAGCTCTCAGACTATTGTTAGGCAGTCAAGTTAAGATTTACCAAGGACTAAGTTGATATCTAAAATCAATTAAGCAGACCTGACACATGGTAGGAAGATTATTAATGTTTGTAAAGTTGGTCAGCTCGATGTAAAGCGATAGATGTCAATATAGATAATGTTTTTGTGCGAATAAATAAGAACGTTAGTGTCTCCATTATGAAGTCTCAATTATCTTTTTATGTGATGACTAGATACTATAAGACAAGTAATAACGAAAACAAGTTATCCATAAGTTTATGTACGCAATTAAATTACTTTAGGCCTTAATTATTATCAACTTTTTTAAACAAAGTGATCAAAATGTTTAAACAATATACCGGGGAGGCAGGCAAGCTTCATATTCTAAACGATCATTATGTCATTTCACCACTTTTATAGAACATTATAATATAATTATAGGGATATTAGGGAACCCTAGAATCCTGAACAAAATATGATTGAATATTCTTATTCAAACTACAGAACCCTTACAGGCTGCAAAAAAACAACTTTACCCTTTAAAACTTGATTCCTGTATCAAAAACTTCCTGTTCTTGTTAGCTAATATTTTGTTACCAGGGTTTATGTTGCAAAACCTGTGAACTGGCGACATGGTGGGCTATAAAATAAAAGGTGTTATTATTCAAACACGCGTCGACCAACTTTGCTCACATTCCGGAGGCATCAGGTTTTACGACTCCTGCGCTGCATCGTCGATCACGAATGTTAGTTCTGCAAAGATTGTTTAGGTGTGCTGAATTTTTGTTTTGTTCTGACACAAGTTTTGAGGCACAGTGCTTAGGCGAGAGAGCTTAGAAAAGACTGCTACACGTAAAGCGTAAAAGCTCACCCTGGTAATGATTCAAAAAGAAGAAGATGACATAGGAGTCACCATCTGCCTAATCGTTCCTAACTATGTTGTGGGTCAGCTTCCATTCTAACGCTGTAGCTGTAGCTGAATATCAGTATCTTACATGGAGCGCCTGCCTATCTGACCTTCACAACCCAGTTACTGGTTAGCACGATATCCCTTGGCAAGACTGGTTGTCAGACTTTCGTGCTTCTGTCTACCCGTAACGCCTGTCATAGATCAAAAAATGGCAGCCGAAACCAACTACTTAACGTGCTTTCCGTCGAAGCAGATCTCGGTAATCAATGAACGATCACCATATCCACGGAACAACCTCGGCAAGCGTTGCTTAACCTTGAACGACCTTCAAGGTTAAGCAACGCTTGCCGAGGTCGGTCCCGTGCGGCTGTTATTATTTAGCTACGAAAATAGCATAGGAAGATAGATACAAAAAAAAACTTTATACCGTTCCCCCTCTAAAAAGTTTAACTTATTCACTGAAAACAATGAATAAAAAGCACTTTTAACCACTAATTTTGATGTTTGAATTTAGAACACACCAATATATTCGACCTCCATCTCAATGCTATACAATCTCCTTGGGAAAAAATACTCGTTACAAACTCCTTGTGCAAAGAATTCTCGACATACAAACTCCTTGTGCAAATAAATTCTCGGGATTTGATTGGTCGACATTTTCGACAAGGGGTTTAGCATGAGAATAAAAAAATCTGTTTTTGTGCTTTGCTGTCATTAGTAATTTGGCGCTAGGTATTTTGAATACTGTAAGTTGTACGAACACAAATTGTTGCATTTTTAATGTTAATTAAGCTAACCTTCCTTTTTTATATTAAATAATAATGAATATAATTATATTTATATTTTTTTCTCTTATTCATGGTATAAAGTATGCAGCTCTTGAATAAAACGGATTTATATCGAGGGCCATGAATGACTCGCGTCGCACAGGATTCTAACACTTGAATCACTCGCTAAGGAATCCTTTACTTGCTCGTGATTCATCTATTGCATAATATACTTTTTTTTAAATACTCGTTTAGTAGGTATGCCTATTACGGCAGGGTACCTTATCGAATATAATTATGTTGTTTTCGAAAAAGGGATAGCTATCGTTTCCGAATTCTTCTAAAAACTATTCAAAAGGAAGATGTTACCAGGGTCTGTTTGTGCATAACACACCTTAAGCTAGGCTGGCTCATCTATTTTAATTACAGCCTGTATCAGAAAGATGTGGTCACATTCAAGGGTGTGGTACAGTCCATCAAACTGAAAATGGTTCTCCATGGGACCAACAACGTAATCACGAAAAAATTATCAGCGGTTCGATACAACATTTTAATACCTGCTCGACCCAAACGTATGGGACGCCTGTATAGGTACTAATAGAGTCCTCAATCTGTTTCGACTAATTACAATAATAATTAAAGCCACTAATACATTTAGAAAAAAAAGTAAAGACCAAAAGTTACAGATCACTTTTTTTAGTTGCTCACAATACTGATATTTAATATAATTTTATTATTGTGACTTGCCTTCTGCAGATGTTCATTGCATGTAGGTATGTGTGCGGTGATCGGTGTAAAACAAGGGGAAGGAAATATGATAGGATGCAAACAAAGTGTTGAGTTAAAGGGCACTTCGTCTTAGCTTTACGGTCTCGTTTATTTTAGCAACATTTTATGTGCTGCTAAGGCTAGCATTACTTATTCTAGTTGCTAGACTTGCAAACAAAGTCATAAATTATTGTCAAGTTGTTCAATACAACTAATATAATAGTATACCTATACTAAATAAACCAACATTTAATTTTGATACCAAAAAACCTACAACCCTCCTTTGATAGTGCCATGCTAGAGCTTTTACTATAACTATACCATTACTTTTAGTTAAAGAAAAAAACCGGCCAAGAGCGTGTCGGGCCACGCTCAGTGTAGGGTTCCGTAGTTTCCCGTCCGTCACAATAAGTGTTCCTGCTTGCATAAACGATTATACTACTTAGTCCAGAAATTATTTTGTACAACTTTTTGTCATTTTTGTACAAAAACTGTTGTTTCCATCAAGTTAAAAATATTTTCCTAGAAAGTATGGTTCAAAAGTTAGAGGACACATTGTTTTTTACTTTTGGAGCGATTATTTCCGAAATTATTGACATTATCAAAAAATGATTTTAGTAAACCCCTATTCATTTTTAAATACCTTTCCAACAATATATCACACGTTAGAGTTGAAATTTAAAAAAAAAAACACTTCCCACTTTACATATAGGGGGGCTACCCTTATAAAACATTTTTTTCCAATTTTTATTTTACCACTTTGTCGGCGTGATTGATATACATATTGGTACCAAATTTCAGCTTTCTAGTGCTAACGGTCACAGAGATTAAGCGAGGACGGACGGACAGACAGACATGGCGAAACAATAAGGGTTCCTAGTTGACTACGGAACCCTAAAAACAACGATATCTATTTATATTTATTTTCAATCCTCATCTAATAATTAAATAATGCTCAGAAATATCTTCCACCTGAAGCTTGAAACCGATTAACTGAAAAACGTTAGCCGCTAGGTACAGGCAAGCCCCGCTAACAAACTAGTTACGTAGGAGTTTGGCAAATGTGGTGACTGCTAAACTTGCAGCTACAGCTGAGCTAAGCTAAAATAATCTGCTAACCAAGCTGCACAAGTTATGCTGCTGTAGCTACACCGTTGGCAATAATGTTGGCTTTTACTCAGAATTGAATAGCTGAACATGGCATGCGTTTATTGTAAAGTAGAAGAACATAAAGAGTCAAAGTCAAATAAGTCAAATAATTTCAATTAGGCACAAAAAATCCACTTTTGAACGTCAAACTTTACAAAAAATAATAATAACTGATTCTAGTCGCCCATTCCAAAAGGTAGTTTTCGTATGGAGAAGAATGGGCAAGAAACTCCACCGATACTCTTTAAAAAAAAATCATTATATCTTGTATACACTAAATATATAATTATATGTGAAGACAATGCACCTAGAATAAGATTACTATACCACGACAGGTAAAAAGGATGAAAAATGAAGGAATGAAATAAATTAATTATGTGATAGATGCATATTGATGCAATAGAATTACTTTTTTATAATTACTTTCGTCGCTCAAGTTTATATGTAGATTCTTCTTCGTCTTCTCGCCTGTTGGCGAATAAAATATATGAAAAATTGTAAGTCAGCAAGATGGTAGTGGGGTAGTTCTTCAGAGACAAAATTTTCGATTTCTATGGGTACGTTTTCTGTAACCAACGAACAAAACGGCATGTCATTTTTTTTTGTACAGTTTTGGTATCTATGTCCCTAACTAGGACAAATTATATTATTCAAATAAGTGCTGTCTAGGTACAGAATAAAAATATTTGAAGTTTGTTCTTCGGATTCATATAACTCGTCCATTTGCCATTTTCCGGAACAAAATGGTCGATGTCACATTTTCCCTTTGATAAATTAATATAAATTATAATTATATCGAAAGGAAATGAATTTTCCTTTTACAAAAATTAAACGTTAGTGTGTAGATATATAAATAAGTAAATAAGAAGTATCCGGCGTATAATACTGATTAATGTGGCGTAAGCTGCGCTTGACCGTACTTGGTCGGCTAATAATAATGAGAGTCTGGCATCGCGCGGGGGGACGCCAGTCGTGCAACAGACGACCTAGAAGGCGGACGTGCGGCTGGTTGGCTTAGATCCCGGTGCTACGAAGGTAAATGTCTGATTCATCTGTGCTTGGTTCAGGTGGCATTCTGATTACACTGCCTATTTTATAAAATTTATTTTATTGTTTTAAAACTTCAATCTGAGTTTCGTGTGATGCTCTTGGGTTATAGATTCGTGTAGAAACATGACGATACTGAAGTCTGTATCTATGATGAGTTATGCATGATTGTAGGCAAAATCCTCATTCATCTGTGCCTGATTCATATGGTCAAAACCCCATTAGATATGAGCGCCGATGGCCAATTCCACGGCGGCGGCGTGGCCTGATTATTACCACAGCGGCGGCGGCGTCGCGGCGGCGCGGCGTGGCCGGCCGTGGGGCTTATTTTTTTTATATTTCTTAGAAAAAACGTAAAGGGGACCATATTGTTGTTACAAAAAATAGCTTTATATTTCATTTTTGCCTCATTCGCACTAAAATAATTATAACAACACGAGTTACTGATACAAAAAATAAAAATCATGTAGGTATTTGTCGTATATCTTCAAGGCCGGACACTAACACGGTGGAGCATACAGTGGAGGTCTGCTCGGCTTGGACAGAGCACCGCCGTGTCCTCGTGGAGGCGATCAGTGGCCTGGACATGGTATGGAGCGAGGGCATGGGAGGCTGTCACCTCCTTCTGCGAAGCAGTAATGCTCGCGAAGGAGGAGGCGGAAAACGTGAGGGAGAGGCAAAATTCGCGCCCTCAACCCCCCTAGCCGCCGCAGGAGGAGACGCCCTGGGCGTCGGGAATCGATTGCCGATTCTCGGCCACCGTAGGCGCGGGCTTGCGGACGGTGAGCAATAGCTAGCTCGCCGTCCGGTAAGGACCAAGCCCGGATCGACGGCGCGTTGTGTTCCACGCGCGCCTCAAAGAGATGTCAGCAATTGAAGGGGTCTGATAGCGGATTTATATGTTTGGATGAAATCTCCTAAATATTATGCCAAAATAGATATATTATAAACGTAAAACCGGAAAACGTGCGGGAATCGCAGGAAAACATTTTTTTACAATTTTTTTTCCATACATTGCAATCAATTTACTCAAATTACTCCTAAAATTAGGGTTTAATCGAAAAATCTATGAAGGTACTTTCAATTTAGATTATTAAGTAGAACACATTGGCATCATTTGTTTTTCAAAAATCTTGAAACTATATTTTTGTAGTCCTATGTCCAAGTCGATCCATTGTGCGACGGCGCGCCGCAAACTCCACTCGGCGATGACGCGTCGACATAAACTCACGGCGACGGCGGCGCGGCGGCGCGGCGCTCATATCTAAACCCCATATGAATCATAAAATAAATTAGTTTTTCGCATCTCCAGCACGAAAGGAGCGCTTTTGTTGCGTATTTCTGCTTGTCCATTTTTTTACTGTGTACAAATCAGTAGTTCTAGTCTTATTTATTATATTTTATTTATTATTATTAAAAAAATGAAAAATTATAAAAATGACATTCAAAACATTGAAATTCTTGTCAGACACATACAAGAACGTTGTCTAGGAGTTATTATAGAAGAGGTTCACGATTAGTGGTATATTAGAGAAAGATATGCCCCCCGGAAATTTAAAGGAATTCCGCGGGACCATGAGAACACATCAGGTTGTGTGGAGTGCCAATCAACTTCAGACTTTTGCTATGAGAGAACTTAGTTGTAGCTTGGACAATTGTTCACAAGAAGCCATTCAATGTTCTCATGGTTTTTATACCATAGAAGACATTAATAAACAACAGAGTGGTGTAAACGTCAAATCCGCGAGTAAAAGAAAGATTACATCGAAGAAAGCTACATGCAGCTCTTTGATCAAACGTAGCCAAATATCTGCCACCGAAATTCAGACTGGAAAAGATACGGATACAGCCCAACAAGACCTTGACCTTACCGATGTCGACAGCTTTTGGATGGAGACTTCGTAAATCGACGAAAACTTATAACTCCAAAATTCACCAGAGATGTAGGTACTGTCGACTCTTCGTCAGAAAAACGTAGATGATCGCTCAGATTCTGACGATGAGGATATTTTGTGTTTAAAAGGCCTCAATATGATAAACGGAAAAAAAGAGTCTCACGCCATTGGTGAAGATATGATTATTCCAATCCATCTTCCTCCAAAAATTCAAGATCTCGTCAACAAGGAAAAGACTTTAAGGATGATATTGAAAGCAGCTCGGTCCCTAGCCAAAAGCCAAGGAAATATTTATTTTAGTACCTACTTAACTGACTTTTTTACTTATTAGTTAACCATACCCAGAATAATTATATTCCTTTGAAAGTTAATAAGGAAGATAATTGTTAAAAATGCCATTTAACTAAAGTTGATCTTATTTTTGTTACTTTTATTGTTAGTAATAAATACACGAATGTGATTGGTAATTTCAATTAATAATTAAGACTGCTTAAGACTGATGTCAAAAGTGCCATTATTAGAATACGTTTGTACTCTTGTGATTTTTAATTATGAAAGGTTATCGCTAAGTCAATAAGTATAATAAATAGAACTAGTGTTGTACACGAAAAAAATGAAACAGAGAGAATAATATAATGTAGCAATTATAATAACATTCTAAAGAATAGGCCATTTTAATAGGTAACATTTGACAATTCATCAAAATTCAACAACGTAACCTTGTAACGCCGGGCATAAAATAATATTTTTTTTCGTTTTGTTAGAACTGCACAATTGCTTAAATTTTTTCAATTACGATTACATATTTATTGATAATGACCGATACGAGTAATTTTACGATTTGCTTTCACTAAACTGACAGACGTCAAATGTTACCTATTAAAATGGCCTTACTTTAGTACCTAACAGAATTTAGTGTAAAGTACAAATATTAGCAATAGTTAAAATTTCTGCTAAATAATATAACAAGATTCTCGCTTTCCCATATACCTAATACAAGAATTATTATATACTGGAGTTTCAAAATATTTTTTAGAAGAATTATTGTTGAGTTCATGACATTTTTTTCCTTAATACGATCACTGATAATATTATTTTCATAAAAAAAGGTTATTGTTGTTGTAAAAATATTATTATTTTCTTAATACAGAGCCAATCTACATAACGTTTTTTTTATATTATATTTCTGTTTCTGATTCATCTGTAACACATTCTGATTCATCTGGGCACAAAATATTTGAACTTCGATATCTTGAAAATTACTTTATAAAAACGAGTCCCTCATTCAAATATATGTAATTTGGTATACCTATTTTCATATGAACATATTGAGTTACATAGCTGAAAGTGAAATTAAATTTTGGCCACATGTATCAGTCGAAGAATCAAATTTTGAAGAACTACCCAGTGGGACTCTGAGTGCACACGTAATTTAAAAGTAGGTATCGCTTGTAATACTCGTAGAGCCATAACATTATTTATTTTAGTGCATTCGTTCTACCTGTTTTTAAACGTTTGAACGTTTAAAAACGGGTAGAACTTAGCCCCTTTCAGATTGACCATATTTTTTTTAGGTTAAAGTTAGGCATAAATTAACTCTACGTATACTTATGCTGTCTGGGTTTTACGCAATGGAAGTCATTGGATTAGTGTCATGGAGTTGCAAATTAACTTTTAATGAATACTTAAGAGTCATACAAAGTAATTATTAATTGTAGTATGTAGGATTATATTGCGAAACCTTCCAGGAATAAGTGTAATAATATAAAGCCACTTAAGTGTATTTTCTTCGCCATTATTCTTTTATAACGTCCTGATGTAACTTTATGTGCCTGGAATCGATATTGAATTAGTGACTAAAAATGTAGTGTGATAATTTGTACTCAAACTGAGCATAATGTATCTTTTTACAACACTAATGTACGATCCACAATTTTTGCTCATTTTGTAACTTATATTCGTCGTACGTGTGTTGGTCTAGTGGTTGCAAGCGCTACTGCTGAACATGAGGTTCGATTCCCAGGATGGGCAAAGGGTTTTTCATTAGGAATTTCTTAGTACGCCGCGGCGTCTGGAGTTGTGCCCGGTTGATGTCAATAGGCTCGCCCCCGATTACATGGGACTTAAACATAACTAGCGCAACGTGGGTGTACCTACTATGTGTACACCTCTGACTAACCCTTCGGGGCTACAAGGCGTGATGTTATATGTACCTACGTGTGTATTTGTAACTTTATCGAAGCTTACAATAAATAATGATGATAATAATCATTAGAAATGAACCTTTCAGGGGTTTTCAGCATAGAGGCTTCTACTGAAAGTCGCTGAAAGGGGCGCAGGTACTTTAAACGTACACCTGCTCCTTGTGTCGACAGTTACTTCAACAAATTCTTTTTTAAATATAATCTAATAAACTGCACATACAAATCAATTGCTACAAAAGTATGATCGATTCATAGTTTCAGTCCCGCTTTCATATCTCTGTGACAACTAACAATCTGCTTTCCATAAGTAAATTGTCCGAGTCTAACAAAATATGCCTCCATAAAAACTGATTGCAGTATTCAATTAAACGATAAGACATGGTTCTAAATACTCCATAACTTGATCCTACCTAATGATACAACAACAGCTGTATAAAATATCATTTACCCGCCTGTAACATCTCGGCGGAAACATTTCGCAATGTAAAGGTTCCCTCAGACCAACGCCGACAAGTTAATTTTACGCCTCTACACTCACTCATTTCATAATAATAAAATTGCTGTACAGCAGAATCCGTTGGTTTATTTGTGAAAACTCTTCCTTCGAATGCAACGTTGGCGAAAACACATTTTATCGTGTTGAGTTAGAGTTTAATTTCGTTTGCGGAAATCAAGGTATCGTTCTCTCAAATCAGAGGGTCGCCTGATTGGGGTATCATAAGCTTGTGAGTGTAGTTTGAAACAGACAGCGACACTGATACTCTTATTACCAAAACGTCAGGGGTCAGACATGCGTGTGTGCGTTTGTGTGAGGGTGTGTGGGTGGGCAAATCACCACGAAACAACTTTACAAGTGTAATTGTCGCGGCGGGTGTCGGTAATTGATTTATTCCTCGCTTGTAATGCGGCCCTGCACTATTCTCATTGAGTTCTGTGATTGCCTGCGACAGGGGATTTCGGCAAATGCCTATCGATAGTTATAGCTCGATGATTTTATTGTTATGTTGTTTGGCAATTATTATTGGTTTCGTTATTGTATCAACGACTTTATAAATTCTTTTTTTTACATTTATTACTCTGAGTTTAGTCTTTAATTTTAATTAGTGTAGTTTGTAACGTTCGTTTAGTCTATAGACCGTATTTTTTTGCATTCCGTGTTTTCCACATGGTCAGCAGTTATCATACATTATGTAGTGGAACCTATAAGAACATTATATTTGAAGCAATATACAATTCATTGAATGCTCCTCCATAACCTTATGTACTACATTTTTTAACGTTACGATCTAAGTATCAATTTTTACTCAGCAGTTATGAGCTATAAAAACACTCCCACAGCACATTACTATAAACATTACATTTTGCCGATACAAGTAATATTCAGAGCTCAATATAAAGTTCATAAATATTTAATAGATATTTTCCCACAATGGGGTGGCCATTCACACCCGTTAACCCTCAAGTGTGCCGTAAAAATGGGACTGATCGGAGTGGGATGTATTCCATTTGGCTGGCCGGTCGGCCCTCGGAGGTCTTACTAAGCAAAATTGTTGTTTGTCTCAATTATTGTTCGCTTTCAATCGGTTTTAGATGATTTATGGAATTTGTGGCTACTGCTCGTTTATACTTACTATGCTAGTCTGTTTTTTTTATGTTGTTAAAATGACTGTGACTAATTTCTGAGGCAGCGAATAATAGTGATTAATTATTGTAATAGATTTTTATCAATTTTTGATTTATGTTTTTCTTTTATTAAATTAGATTACTTGGTAGATATTATTGTGTGCGACAGTGGGTTAGCAAAACAAAATATTTTTAAATCATCTGTTCGATTAAGTTATTTGGTATAGGTAGATATCTATGAGAGAGGTACCTAAGTAAGTAAGGTTTTACAACAATAACACTGAAAACTCGACACATTTAGCACACGTTCGCACGCATTTTATCTCGCACTGGGTTTTCAACTCTCGGTGTTGAGCCCAGCGTTGAGAATCCTATGGGATTGTTGGATTTTTAACTCTCGGCGCTAAGAAGAGCGTCTTAAAAAAAATCGAACGTGGGCTTACACAGTTAAGTACACATACCTAACTGTCAAAATTTATGTAGGTAAATACCTCTTCTACAATGAGTAGCCTACAAGTACAAGAGATAGCCTTGTCGATAATGACACGTGTAAAATCGTACATGTCAACTTGTCTTAGTTGTAACTTGTAACGCCTATCAGCTGTTAATTACCGCCTACACCGCTTGGGGTCGCCACTGTCGCGTCAAGATATACTAAGCTGTATGTAAGTACATGTATTATTTGCATGTCTGGAACATGTCTCTTTGCTACCATTTTGGATATATTATCGAGTATCGATGTCAATAACGCCCACGCGGATATGTCACTGGTCCGTGAAGTGCTCAAATGTTAAGCCAAGGTTAGACAGTGACCGGGATATAAATAAATAAGTATGGGTCTATTATTTTTAAGCGAAAATTTTTATACTGCCATATTTTCAGGTAAGTAAAGAAATTATACCAATACCTGGCAATACCAATTCTACTTAATATTTATGTATATCTATCGCTCTGTTATGTTATGGTAAGCATAAATGATATTCTGGAAAATGCTTTCAGCCGCATTTACCAAATACCTATAGTCTTTTAAGCAGTTATTTTTGTAATACTTATCTACCTATTTACGTAATCGCATTGTGTATTAAATGGCTCAAACATGTAAACATACAATGAATCAAATTATCGGAACCAATAATTACAAAGAGGTACTTACTACCAGTACGCATGTACCTGTGCTCCTAAGTAGCACGTGTAGCTCCACCATTAGACAACACTATTCACGCCTCCGACTACTATCAATACACACGTCCCGGTGCCGAAAAGACATTAAACCTTCCCTAAACCAATCAATTTTCGACTTTAACACCTTCAGATAGAACGAAAGTTCCTTTGTTGCCGCGGTTCTTTTCAATTTTCCTCCAATCGAATTTGGCTGTAACATCAATCGAGTTCCCACATTTTCCGGGCGCACTTACACAATATCAATCAGGTTTTATTGGTGTTGTCGGGGGGTGCAGGGTGCGGGGTGCGGCGGGGTAGTGCCAGGGTCGGCGGGGCGGGGAGGGGAGGACTATTTGTATCAATAACCTGTCAATGGGCTCAGGGCCCGCGGGGACCTCTGCCCCGTAAACTTGATACTTGCGTATGTCTGTGACCGCATGCATTTGATTAGGAATGCATTACGATAGGCGTGCGAAATTCTCGCTATGAACAATTCGTTTTCAATACAACGCAATAAATTATGTTCCTATTGAGGACACGCACGATGTCAGTTATTTGTAGGAAAATGTTATCCTACAGAGTGATCTACTGATAAACAAAACAAACGGTTAGTAAATAATCTACATCCCAGAAAAACAGACAATTTGAAAAAATATTTTGCTCTCAAAGGTCTGCAAAATTACCATAACATCCGTGGAATAAAACATAACGAAAAAGGTTCCATTTACAAAGTTCCCTCGTAACACTACATTATCTGCTATCAGTGGCGGTCGACAAAGTAAAATTGGGGACACCTTATTTCCTCGGCTGGTTTGCAAAACACGTTCACGCTTCCCACCTATCCCCACATCTCAACGCTTATAGATAGTATCTGTTACACCTATTAGGGATGCTAGAGAGTGAGTGGGTAATGCTAAGTTTCATCTACAATGCGTGGTTTCTTTGTTCCCTTTCCTTAGCCGCTCATTTGCAGCCAGCAATGAGTTCGTGGAAAATCACTTCGACCGTAATTTGTACGTGTCGTCAGGGGTAGTGTGATACCAGTTCAGGTGGGCGCCTTCTTCACGCCGCTGCCGCCGATAACACGCTAATGCCCTCAACTTTGCACCGCAAGGGGAGGCCGGGGGAGGCGCCGGAGTGGGGGAAGAGGAAGGGAGTAGCCATTCGTAGAGGAAAAACGGGAAAAGTCAGATCATTCGCGTTATTGAACGCGAATAACTTTATCGAGTTGCAATATGCGCTGCGAGCTCTGTGAACTGCATTATTTTGAAGTGGGTAATTTCGTGTGGATAGGATAGGGTAATAATTAGATTGCTCTACAAACAGTAGGTTACGTAAATAAAATTATTATTCAGTACCTCTTAACATTTATTTTATTCTTGAGTATATTCGAGTAGATGAATCACACAGTCAGGATTACTTTCACAGTAGATAGATTCCAAGGTGCTCGATGCATGTAAGTGATAATGAAATTATAGGCTATTGTATCAAATAAATGTGAGACTATTGTTTTTTTTTTTTATTATTATTTTCAACTAGTAATATTTTTCAGTAAATCCAGCTATAGAGCAGGATGTTCAATATTAAAACGTTAATAAAATAATCATAAACGGTGAGTTATGCCGCGATACACATAAACGCCACGCACCAATGAACACACGGGGCAATAAATAAAAATGCTCAATTCCATTAGCGCACCATTCTGATAATGTGCCCACCTTAGCGATGAGGCCTGAACACCTATTCTATATGCATTGTTTCAGCCAAACGCGCGCGTTTCCGTTAATATTTCATAACGCACGTTTCGCGTATACCGCGTAAACGGCGGACCCACGATTTGTTCCGGTAGCGACTGCCAAGGTAAGAGTACATATATTTGCGGTAATAAACGTGAATTTATTACCCCGTTACGTTTGCAGTTTTACTGAAATGTGGAGATGTGTGGCTCGCCGAGCGACATTAGCGCCGGCTGCCGAGCTCCGCCCCGTCTCCCGGCCCTCTACCTATGTATTAAATCAAGCTTTATGTAAATGATATAGAACATTGTTCTTTACAGCCTGAATGTTGGGAACAGAAGGTATGTCTGTTGCTCAAGTGTCTCCGTTACATCGTAAAGTTCTGTTCCGGTTTGATTGCGAGAGAACTTGTGTTCTACGTTGCACGGTGTAGGCCTGGCAAATAAAACTGTTCTCATTCTCATTGCATGATGGTTCTAGCCATGAGAAAAATCTATAATTTTATTTACGGATGTCATTAATAGTGATACATTAAAACAAAATATTATAACTTAATACCTTCTCTAATTAATTCCGTATATAGGTTTAAATATTGCCTTTGCTTAGCTAGGTTTCCTAGCCTAGCAGAGAGACAATATCTTCGAAGATTGATAAAAGTGTAATCAGGATGGTACTGTTACTAAAACTAAGCAGATCAGTAGGTATCTCCTCCTATTTGGAGATACTTACCTATCTCACGAGAAAACCAAAGACAAAGATCAAAACCTCGATAAATTGAAGGATTCTCAAGTAATTCGGTGACATCACGTCACCTCCAACACGTAACGCGGTGTCGTCGACATCAGAGCTAAGGAGTGCGAATGTTCACGACCAGAAGAAACCGAACATAAACATTCGGGGCACGTCGGCACGGCTCGGGAGCCGCAGTTAAAAGGGGATTATGAGCCGAGTGCCCAATAACGCCGCATTACATGCCCCTGCTCCGCCAGCCTGCCGATAAGCCACACTGAATAAGGCTTTGTCTCTACTTACCTACCTCTACTTATGTTTCACTTGTAGGTACGATGATCATAGTTCCGAGGTGACCTGAGTCGATATATGATAGGAGCTTAGATTGATCATGAGGTCATCAAAAGCGTTTGTAAACAGATGAGATCAAAAACTGATACAATAACTCTGATGAGTTACTTCACGATAAACACCGGCTTATCGTTAATCTGTAATCTAACGAGTTCATCAGATCCTTCGCGATCCCCTGCAAAACCTGCCCCCATCACTATATTTAATTAACGCAACAACATTACAACCGGCACTAAAATCAAATGAAATATTCAGTCAAACGTTAAATTCAATCGGAGCTTATCAGAATAGAAGCGTCATCCGAACAATATCTACGATTGGAAACACTTTTACAAGCAATAAATTCTTGGTGGCCGTGTCACTGGCTACAACATTTATTAGCTACAATCCCGATTAGATTAGCGTTGCATCCCCGACCCTGCGGGCCGCGGCCGGGGCCAGGGGCCCCAGGGACGTGAAATTTGTCCCAGTAATGTAGCCACGCGCGCAACTAATTCGATGTAGTCGACCCTTCCTCTATGTGACTCGAATGCCTCGCCTCGACACTGCTTCATTTTAATTGAATAGTTGGCGTGGGGTGACGTTGTTTTCCTAAAGATAACTTTATAGCCGCTTTGCATAATTGCCCGCCGGCGCTCTAATTTGTTACAATTTCGCAATCTGTCACACTTTCGTACAAAAGAGACAAACGAGTAAAAATTTCAACAAAAAACGTGAAAATACTGTAGGTAATGTAATGTCTTTGCCAATGCTTTGTTTAATCATTTGAATGAAAGAAGATTAAAGTCAAGTAAGTTCGTAATTGAAAAACTATTTAGTCACAAACTAATACCTAAATATACCTTGGTACTGTGGTAAATATCTCAGTCATACTGTCCATCACCATTATCTTTTAAAAAACATGACACGAAATAAAACAAGAAAACCAAAAGCTCATTTTGTATATTTTAGCCGAGCTTCTCCATAACGTTACGTGCGTAATGCAACGCCCACCGCCATCTAACGGCCCTCTAGTAAATTACAAACAATTTGTTGTGAACTACGTCCCTTGCCGTTTACAAAAACGACGACATTTTTTATATCAATGATGTTACTTTACAATTACAGCCAAATTGGGTAGATAGTAGGTAAATAGAGAGTACAAGTTACAAGTTCAATTCAAGTGTAACTTTGACCAATTCGTCTTACCTATATTCATTACAGTTGGCGAATTAAATAATATACTTATCCTTGTCATGTTACACACTTTCACAGTAACTGTGGGTGCGAAAGACGATTTTCTAATGATCAGTAACTATCCTGCTTGAAAATTTTTGTTATTATACTAAGGTATTTAAAGCAGCTCTGTGTCAACAATCAACATAATTAAACACTTCACCTTAATCCGTAAAGCTCTCTCCTTCCATATCTTGGTCCTCTGATTGGCTGACATAGCCACATAAGTACGCAAACCTACTTACTCGAATCAAATAATTTCGTAGCACTGCCTACGCCAGACGTAGACGTGACATTTTTCCAACTCCTGAAGTCCATCAATTTCAAACAGTCCGATATAGTCGACATTCGAGTTAGACAACTAAGTACCCCGTTATTTACAAATGCAGAGTAAAGTTATTTCAAACTTACACCTCGAAAAATTTATGGTTAAACCGAAGTTAATCCTGGTTTAATTTTGCTCTGCGTATTATGCGCCTAAGGGCTATGTTTCCATATATATCGCTTTACGTCTTGCAGATAACTCGCATGTATCTAATATATCTATCTTTTGTAGTGCAAGCTATGCACTACAAACGTTGGATTTGCTTATAGCTTGCAAATAGCTGGTGCTTCGTGAATGTGTTTATATATCCAGCACTGCAGGTTGTATGTAACGAGGAGCTCGTGGCTAAGTAATAATAAGCCACACGGGTCGATCCATCAGGTTAAGCTATGCTTGCCGGGTTTGGTCTGTGGATGGGTGGCCATCTTTACATCCCGAGACTCCTCCGTGCCTCGGAAAGCACGTTAAGCCGTTGGTCCCGGCTGTCATTCGTGGATCTTTGACAGTCGTTACGGGTCATCAGAAGCCCGAAAATCTGACAACCAGTCTTACCAAGGGGTATCGTATTACCCAGTTACTGGGTTGTGGAGGTCAGATAGGCATTCGCTCCATGTAAAATACTGGTATTCAGCTGCATCCGGTTAGACTGGAAGCTGACCCCAATGTAGTTGGGAAAAGGCTAGGCAGATTGACTGCAGGTTGTATGTAGTTTTAATTTCTTTTTAACATTAGGTACGCGTAATTAGGCCCTCATAGGTCGTTGGTCTTAAATTTTATTATTTATTGCATGGTCGTACATTTATTAATTTTTTTTGGTGTTGGACGTTTTCCGGTGCTCTGCGTGTTCATCCTCATGCAAGCAGCTGTTTGGATGAAATTCCAATAAGAACACTGCTTGCCTTACGGGAATGAGAATGTATCTTCAAGACTTCAATTTTGAAGATAGAATTGCACGTAAGGTAAATGAAACAAGTCAGATAAATTATGTTAACAAACATTTAATTTTTTTCTTTAGCAATATATTATTTATAATAGCTATAATTTAACTACAAAGTAACCGTGTAGGTACATCTATGCATCCGTTTGTAGTCGGATGTAGGAATTAATTGTAAACATAGACAGCAATATAATTTCTACTATTTAATTATCGATACATCTATCCTACTAAACTTCTAAGTTTCACTAAAACATTTTTCTGTTGTATTGCACATTTTACCTAAACAAGATGAAATCAGCCAAAAACAGTATCGAATGTCACTACTATTGTGCTATCAACGACATCGATTCATTCCAGAATGTTCTCACCCTTGCATATATTTGTTGTCAAATAGTCTGAAAGATATCAAACAAAAAGTACACAGCAATCAAATGCTTCTTTTGATCCAATTAACTCTAATTTGCTATAACATGAATTTAGCAGAAACCATCACTACGAGACAGAACTATTAGGAACATATAACAATAATTACAGATTTAAAGTACAGTTAAATAATATTTTACAATATAATACAACTTTTTCACAGTCTGAGTAACGACAGAGTTACTGAAGCGCGCGGTGTTCAGTCGTTCACGATTCGAAATGTTCCTACTTCTAAATGTTCTCCACGCACTCGCACTCAGTTTATTCACTTCTCGGCGCATAAAATTATCGAAGTTCACGACGCCATCTCGTTTCACAGCAAAACACCGACGCACTTCAAAATTTCCTTTTGTGTTCTCTCAGAAAACATTCCATATAAAGACTCTCATAGAATATCGCATATTATTACAGGGAGATCTCGGGGAGGTTTTTATTCGACGTTTTATCACTAAGAGGGGCTGTGGGGCGGGTGCGGCGCGTGCGGGGTGTGCGGGGTGTGCGGCGGGTGCAGCGGTGACGGGTGCGGGCTGGCATCGCGCAGCGAGTCCGGCGAGGAGCCTGGAGAAGCGCGGCGCGGCGGGTACGGCGAGAAGCGGTGCTGCGCCAGCGGCTGCGGGCCCGCGCCACCTGCGCCCAGCGCGCCCGCGTACACTGGTCGCGGCAGCTGCAGCCCCGAGCCCGACGCGAGGTGCTGCTGCGCCAGGAGCTGTGGCGCCAGGCACGCCCACTGCCCCCACAGCGCCGCCGCCGGCACGCCGTACAGCGGGTACGCCGCACGCAAGAACAGCTGCGACCGCGCTGCCAGGATCGCCTTCTCCTCCAGCGTTAGGTTATTATTGTGCTGGTCCAGATCGAAGGGCCTCAGTGGTGAGCGCAGGAAGTGCTGCTCTGCCAACA
The DNA here is from genome assembly GCA_963853775.1 of Xanthia togata. NCBI lineage: Eukaryota > Metazoa > Arthropoda > Insecta > Lepidoptera > Noctuidae > Xanthia > Xanthia togata. The sequence goes on along the minus strand of OY970798.1, from coordinate 18,232,743 downwards.
TCGACTCCATTGTTTCCCTGAAAAGGTACGGACCCACACTTTAGACAACGTGATCGTTTTCGAGTAAATTGATGCAGATATGTAATATGATTGTATGATCGTATCTACCTATGACTGGCGGCGCTGTAGCGCGCGTCGTCGGGGAAGACTGATGTTCTTTCGTGCTCCCCCGTGATATAGTATCTCAACAGACAAACAAAAAAAATAAAACACCCAATAATCAAGATAACATAGAGCAATACGGCAATAGAAATGCGAAAGCGAGCAATAAGATATGCGAAGCGAATGTGCTGAGAGAAAATGTTAGATTATAAATTACACGGGTGGAAACTTGATGTCGGCTCACCCGCAATTAAATACATTGGATTGGCTAAGAAGCAATAAATACAGAGACATAATTGCTCGCGTGGAGATATCAATCAGCATCAGACAGTTATGTTTGTTTCTGAGAGCGTATCCAATGTACGATTAGAGAACCAACCGAATTATGTCGCATGAGCAATGACACGTAATGATCAGTCATGAATAATAATGAATAGCTGCCACTTTTGAGTATCTATCTAATTAACCATCGTCATTAGAAAATAACAGTTTCTTTCGCTACAAAAGTTTCAGAATGAAAAATATCTTCATAAACGTATATTCTCTAGCAACAAATGATACTCTAACAACAGACGTTATTATGATAGTTACCTCTCGAACTCGGTGAGACGTGAAGAGTCACGGAATCCCTTAGCGAATGGATTACTGTCGATTTTCAGTTTCGTGATCTGAAACAAAAGAGACACTATGATTTCCTCTGACTGAAGGAGCTACCAACTAATATTTATAGAACTGTGTTTATACAAATAATGTAATCAATTAAGGATGTAACAGTGGTGTAATAGGCATGGTTTCAATTATACGTGCATGGCAAGAGAAGGGTCGACGATTATCATAAGGAGCTGTTCAGACGAAGTGAGCTAATTTCATTATGCAGCCGTTTATATTGTAATGGGTCAGTAAAGGTTCTCCATATCTCAGTGTGAACGGGCCCGTAGCACCGCCACCCGCGGTGTTCAGCACACACCAACTAATAAGGTTAACTTATTGACGACATTCCACATCGGTTTATCACTTTAGGTGACTACCACGGTATGACAATACTGGGCACATTTTAAATGTGCCACGTAATGTAAGTTTGATAGTAAGCATTTAAGCGAGTATTGTTGCTACAGAAGCGGGTAATATCCTCGTATTTCTAAATCTGCATATTTGGAAACCAATAAGGAAGTTCTGTCGTAGGTACTAAATATTACTATTTAATTTCTCTTCCAGTATTGTTTTTGCTCAACTGTTATAGAATGTAGAACCTTAGGTCACACAAGTGAGTTTTTGAGGCACTGTATACTAATTGCAAGGAAAATAAATGATAAATGTTAAAATAAGTATACAGCAAATGTTTGATTTAAGCTCGGGCCGAGGTGTTAAAAAATGTGTTTGGCAGAGCAGAGGTAGCGTCGATGAAAAATCGCCCCCTCGCTGAGTGGCGGCGCCCCCGCTGAGGCTCCACACAATTTGTGAATAATATTTACGACAAAACCTTCCACGGAAACCTGTTACCATTAAATAGCGCCTGCTCGCCTAATATCCGAGCGGATTAAACCAATATCGATACTAATTTTAGCATATTCTTGGCATTTTTATGATCTCGAGGTGAGAAAAAGTGTATTATTTTTTAATGGCGAGTAATAAACTAGTCATCGAGAGTGGTCGTGGTGGTGTCAATCTTTCAGCATGTCCAGTCGGCGACGGTAATTACCTGGCGATTGAGTCTCGGGCAGCCCCCTCCCCCTGCGCGCTGCATACCTGTCGCTCTGCCCACACGCCCACGCGACACCTAATTGTACATTGTTCTCACATGTTCACACTCGCAATACTCGGGTTTTAGCACAACGAACTCGAGGAAATGAGAGAAAATGTAATGAATGCAACAGTCAAGTGTTAAATTGATGAAAACGCTGTCAAATTGAAAAGAAAAGAAGTTTTGTTTGTTTTCTTTCTCAGATGAATTAACTTTTTTAGTACATGAATAAATGTCTGTAAAACGTTTTGAGTGTTTATGAGACCAATGTAATTAATTATTTTCTTTGACTACAATAACTTCAAAACAAAGTTGTGTTACAAAAAGCAGTAATCACAGTCGAAGTAATTCATGAGCAGTGTTACATTGTAAAGCGTTTACTTTATTACAGACGGACATTCCACTGTAGCGACAATTAACTTCTTTACTTTCGTTAAAGATATTTATGTACCTTTTGAAGTGGTTCATCAGAGGTGCGTTAATTCCGTTAATCTATGAAATGCTTTGACAAATATCTCCGTCTCATTGTCCCTGATCAAAGGAAAATCATAAACAGTACAAAATATTGACCAGTCTGTGTCAAATGTTCTGTTTTGCGGTGAGTAATTTCACGAGCAACATGTCACTCGAAGACTAATGATTTCGAAAATAGTTACAGGGAAACTAGACAAAGAACATTTGTTACCACTCGTGGCCCATTTAACATTATCTCTTCTAAAAATATGCATGTAGTCGTCATCTATTTAGTATCCCGGCTCCATCTGATCTTTGAATGAATTGTTTGTAGCAAAATTAAGATGTAGGTAAAGTTCACTAACGAGGTCATCTCCCTGTTTATGATTATTTTATTGTTCAAAGCTCCCCCCTATTCAGTGCCTCTTAAAATACATACACTACTAGCCCAACTGGAAACGAATATGTAAATTCCATTAAAATATTTTACCCCGTCGTGGAAATCGGATCCTTGTTCAGAAGGTAAATATTCGTCCGCCACTACGCCATTCAAATATACATTCATCCTCGGGTTATGAATGAGTGTGTTGTGAGTTTCTTCGAAGAATAAGAGTCGGCTTGAATTAGATTAGCTGCATGCATTTGAGTTTTTAAGAGAAAGATCTAGACAAACATCACTTAGCTCTAATAAAGGTACCTATGTTTCTAGTTAGGTATCCACTATGTTTAGGAAGACTGGCGCTTAAGTTTTCAGCTATATTACCTATCTCAGTTGCTCTAATGTATTGGTGGAGTGCATTAAGGCAGCGAAGGGGCGCGGCAGTGCGAGGGTCACCGGCATGTCGCGGCACCTACTTACAATTGCACACCCACCTGGCAGCGCCATTGACTACAATGGCGACACTCTCGACGCGCCTGCGCTACACCGTAATGACTCCACCACAATGCCAGTAGTAGCTGACAATATTGACGGATTATACATTATGTATGCCACGCTGTCCCATCGCCCGTAATTGTTTCCATGCCTCATGTTTGTTTTTGAATTCCGTTTACGTAAACGACACCCAGTCTACTCCCACTGGCAGCCACGCATCTCATCTACAATACCACAGTATTCAATTATACAAAACTACTTAAAATATATTATCGCTAAGAGAACACTGGAATAATGAATGAGACGCTTTCTCGCTACTGACGTTTATTAGATTTAGTACAAACATAAGAACGAGGCGTGTCAAAACAACCTAATTTAAGTATCAACAAACGTTCGCCCTGGGCGGCGGCGGCGGCGGCGGCGCGCTCCCGTTCACTGACAACATTAAAGGCGCCATAATGACATTATTCCCGGGCGGGAAACAAAAAATCTCACAAAAAGGCGTCAAGGAGAGAAAGACGAGCGTCGCGCCATCGCCCCGCGACCGCCGCGCGCGCAGCCCTGCAAACGATGCTCTAATTATTGGGGTGGTGATGTATTGTTTATGGAAGTACCAGCCTCGTATTCCGCAGTTCATACTCCGATTTGACAGTAAAAAAAGTTGTGTACAGATGTCTTGCACGTGCGCTTATAAATGAAACTGCGGAGTTGAGGAGAATTTATGTCTTATTTAAGCATTTACATACGAAGACATAAGAGATGAGATATTTGCATAAAATATATTTTGCCAGATGTTATTATTTCAATGTTGCGAGATCGATTCAGCTTAAATATACCTACCTATACAGAAGAAATAACTGTTGTAAAAATGGATGCTAATGAATGCACGCTTAGAATGTTTAGTGACAGTTCATAACAAGACGAAACGGTGTGCAGTGTAAAGGAACACGTGAGCGACGATCGGGACACGACAGGAACATTGTGGAGAATATATAAATGTCACGTTAGCGTGCGCGCGCGCTCCTTCTGCCTACATATCTCATTGATTGATGCAGTGCTGCGACGAACGACGACTCAGCGATCTGCTACTGATGTATTAGTAGACAAACCAACGCCAACGGAAGATTGTGCTGTTGCTGTACCTCCTCGTTGAACATAATTTACACAAAAGTCACCCATAAGCTCGATATAGTTCAGTTCCTCAAACTATAAACTAAACAGTTTTGAAATGATGTGAAGAAGATATTTGAGAAATACTTCCCACAAATAAACCTGTGTGAAATGTACAGTAATTTTCTACTGTGCAAGGATATAACTGTAACTAGTAGATGCAAAATGTACCATAATTGGTTTGAAACATATAAGCATTTAACGTTTTAGTGCTAAGCCATAAGTGCAGCAGAAGAGCTGTTTCTCCTAATTTTACTCGTCCGTTAATTCGTGAATACGAACCTCTGAATAATGCGGCATTTAAATGAATTTAGTTTTGTAAAGCTGTTTAATGAGACTTCCTCAAAGTGTTCTGCTATCAAAAGTCTCGTGAATCCCGTACGACCTACAGCTGCGCACTGTAACGACGCTTTCGAGAAAACCGATGCTTTATTGACAGTAATTCGTAAATGCACCAAAATAATAAACGCTGCTTGTAGTATTGACGTACCTATAACCGGGCCAATGTGTGATAATATTCCCAGAAAGTGTTCGGAACAGTCCGAATTAATTGCAGTTCCGAAACTTGTTTAGTAAGCACCGAGACCTACCTGATTGTAAACAACATTTTGTCAATAAGAAATTTCTGATAACTGTTCCTTGAATTTAAAAATCACTTCGAAATTTAAGGGACGCGTTTATAACGGAGATTTTTTATAAAGGCCTAGTTTCATGTCCTTTCCATCTTTAATTTGCTTCATCCAAAAATTAAAGCGTATAGATACCGCTTGCATTATTAAAGTAACTTGGATACAATAAAGGAAACAAAGATAATGTTTGTAAAAAGAAGGCACGATTTATTATCAAAGCAATATATAAATTCCCAGTTTTATACACCTTCGTTCTCATCCAGTGCGTCCATCAGTTGCAGGCTCTCTCCAACTGTTCCTATAGACACTATAAATGATACTGTGTGCAAATTGTAGAGATCGTCCGCAATCTCTGTCACTACTTTTAATATCATTCTGCACATCCACATTTCAACTGTCTTTGGGATTTTCTGTATTTAATAGAAAGTTTACCTTTATGAATTTCATTGTGGTATTCCATATGCCTAATAGCTTAGTAGGTTGGCAGTCGATCTACTGCCTCTCTGTTCAGACGATTCATCAGGTCTTTTAAGGGTCCCACTGTTAGAATGAGGTCTACTTTACATTCGTGCCCGTAGTTATGACTGTAAACTCGAAATATTAGCGAGTAGGCAATCTGCCACATTTCAATGGTACGTTGATTTATAAAGCATCAATTTTAGGTTAAGTTGTAGATTTTATCTGGAGTGAGTTTGACGTAGCTCAATCAAACTGAAATATGTTATTTTTTATTTTTAGTCAAAAAGACGTTTTCCTTAAATGGCATATGAAAAAAGGTTTGCAATAATTCAATTAATTTGATAAAAGCTCAGTAAAAAAGTAAAGGACCAAATGACAAAGGCGTTTAAAGATAGATGCTAATTTCTGTTTGTGCACCCATTTTCTAACATTTGTCAAAATTTGAGATCTATGAATACGACACTATGTTATTTGTAAATTAATTTAAGAGTTGGTATACAAACAAATGTTTAGTTTTTCTGTGGTGGCTTGGTGCGCAGACGCAATAAATTGAGTCGGGCCGCACACGACGGCTCTGCGTGACGTCACACCTCCAGTGATCGATGGTAGGAGAGACCGAGAGCACCATATAACTCTCCTCGTAACGGAGCATAAGTGAGAAAGAGACACAAACCCAATAAATAATTTCATCTTAAATTATTTTAAATCTACTCTTAAGCAAGTACGTTGACTTCTTGTATTTTTGACTTATGTGCGTATCGTGTTATCGAGCGGTATTATTTATTGAATTATTGAATAATGATGTTTTTATGCTCATTATTTTAATTCCTTCAATTATCTTCTTTACTGGTAATTTGTAAAGTAACCACCTACTGCCTAGTTTATTTTATTTTATATTACCTACATAGTATTTTTGCACATAATTAAATTTTCTCATACGCATTTGTGTTGTAAACTCATTTGAAAAAATGAAAAACCTTTTTCCTTAAGATTTCACGGCAACCTTCGAAAAATCTCAAAAATAATGAAAAAACGTTAATTCAGGAAACTAACGACAGTACCAATAAAGAAATATTTCAATAAACTGACGTTATACAAACGAGCAATAAGTTAACAAATATAAAAGGATCGCATTGAAAAGAATGAATCGATTATTGGTGAAGAAAAAGAAACGTGAGGGGGTGAGGTGGTAGGGAGTGCGGGAGGGACACCTCGTGACACCTGACCGCAGCCATTTTGGCCCGTGAAATATGTTTATTTGTCATGGTTCCCTTTGTTATTGAAATTGTGTTTGCCTTTACTCCTTCATTATATTGTTCGATTATACTCGCGTAGAACTCGTTTATAGATGCTCAATGTGAGAATAGCTTCAGAGATTTTAGAATATTGATTGTTGATACTGAGAAATGAGATATAAATTTCAATTAAGCGCGTATTGAGCGTGTTTGCATCTACATGAGAGTGAACGTAGGTACGCAGTTATTTTCGTGATTATCTCCTCAAGCCGCGTAATAGTGTGATGTAGCATGACCAACACAACTACTGACACGATTTCTCTAATCGTTTTATTTTTTTATACGTTTTGTATTTGTCAAACGTGTTGTGTGATTGTTCGAAGACTTGATCGGAACGTTTTAGAATTTAAGTTGAAGTTAATATGTAGGCAAGACGTTATAGTGAATAACATTACTATTCAGAATGCGTAAACCCATCGCTTTGATTGATTGTATCTACTAAAATCAGTAAAGAAATATAATCGTTTTAATTTTTATAGCGATGGTTGAAAGGAATACGAAAGCTGACCTCGAGTAACGGTAGATGGAAGATGATAAACAAAAAAATTGAAAAATAATAAAAAGAAAATCTGAAAAGGATTAGCAAAGAATTTCATTGACAAACAAAATATTTTTAATAATGTACAGTAGATATAATAAACATGTTTATTTATAAACGTTCAAAAATCGTCGCAGGTTGCTATCCTCAAGTTTTTAATTCAAGAATATCCTCTAGAGGCAATCGATCATAACAAATTCACAAGTCATCGACTAATAAAAAAACTTATTGTGTGCATTGAGGATGCGTAAACTCCAACAAACATTGTCACCTCGATGCGAGTCCAATCTCAGACAAAGGATTCAAGAGAAAACGAGCAACAGGACAATAGTGTGGTGGGTGTAAAAATGTTAAATATTGAAACGGGTCGGGCCCACGGCGCTTTCCCGGGAAACAACCCCGCGGCGCGCGCGCAGGCGACGCTCAGTCTCACACCGCGATACACACACAAAAAACACACCTCACATTTTTTGTACAACGCTTTATCTCATCTTATATCAACGTTTCGATATGATAAAGCACCAATAATGATGTTTCATTCCCATCGATTTAACAAACGTCGCGCGCGCATTAAATTCGGTGACACTTTTTTCTGAAAATATAGATAGTGGTTAAAATATTCACATTTTCTTATCTCTTATTAGTGATGTAGGATTATGTGTTTCGTTTTTGATGAAGTGTTAAGCTGGCCACTTTTTATACGACACAAAGTTATGCGGGCACTATCGGTCTTGGTTGGCACGTCGCGCAGGTGAAAACATGCTAAGTGTGTTCTTATTGTTATAAGGGATTGAGTTATCAATGACACTATCTCCGCTGTTCGACAAATGTTTTAGCTGTCAGAGTTGTGACGTCAGCCAAATCGAGGAGCGCGCGCGCCGCCGCCCGCCTGGACTCTTTTGATCGAAGCTTTGATACCGAGCTTTTTACCTCGTCAAGTAGTTTATCTACGCTTCGATTTAAAACTCAGTTTGATCGCTATAAATTGTCCTTTTTATGTCTTATTCAATATGATATGACATTAGCCTGAGCCCTCTTCTATCTTTGTAAACATGCATTAAGTAGCTATCGCCTTTCTATTAATGTATATGTACTTTGTAGGAATCTTGCCTATCTAGCTACATCGCATTCGTAATGGATGGCACTGTCGCTAGACGCAGGCAGTAAATCTAGGAACGCGTTAGAATCAATGAAAATCAATGATCGCCGACTCTGGGGAGCCGTTGGAAGCCGGCTGCGGAGGTGGAGCCTCCGCACAGCGCTCAATGGCGATGCTTGATGCTTTACTCTAATGGCCACCTGTTTCTATCAATATTGACTATCATAATATAAAATATTTAGTTTTATATATAAACTATAATAGGTAGACAGTTTCTTTTGTACAGGCAACATCACAAAAATATGTCGCTACTAAAGTCTCCATATAAAGCAAGAAATTAATTTGTTTAAGTAACAAAATATCTACAAATGGTAAAACTGAACCCGGGCCCGTAACAGCTAATTAACAAACGAATGAAGATTTATGTACCGCGTTGTCGATATAAAGTAACGTTTCCTTTATGATCCTCAAAACGTCCTAATTATTTTACTACGCGGGATGATACAAAACGAGGACTTGGAGACGCCCAAACGCTCTTGTGACAGAGAACTAATTGCGCGTGGCGACACATGGCGCTGCCGAATGCGGCCGCTACACCCGCGGACGCATGAGCGGAGCAGGCAGCGGGGCGGGCAGCGGGTGCTTGTTAACTGCTCTACATACTTCAAGTTGCTAAATCAACTTGTCCAATTTATTTCCTGAACATTTCTCAATCATCGGACCGCTTCTCATAGTCACACCCAACCTGTCATTAGACATTTCGCACGCCGAATAATTGCGAAGCACAACGCACGAGAAACTTTTGTGAAGCTTATTTTCACAACAGCCCAATGACGCACGAATGTTTTACCGTTGGTGATCGAAATTGGCACGTGAGTTTCAGAGAACGTTTAACTTGAAAGTTGACATAATTTAGCGGGCCGTTCTCAGAAATCTTCGGCAAGCAAATTATACATGGAAAAAGCACGGGCAATAATAGCTGAGATGTCGCTGGACACGATCGACTCGGCATCGACTAGGACTTTATATTTAGCTCGGGTGAAAACTTTAATCGTCACCGTGCGCACGCGTCAGGCGCGCTGTCCATCCGTCGTCGGCGTCGCCCGCGTGTGGCCGTCGATACACAAAAAATTATGTGTCACCTCCCTTTGTTCAGGCTGGACATACCTTTCAGCGAGATGCAATTAGTGCGACTCAAATAGCATTCGTCGATACTCAGCCGACCGGCGCTATGCGATTTCAAACGTTTGTCTCTCTGATCTATTTTAGAAATCAAATGATAGAACAGGACTCCCGATGCCAAATAAAATGCGTACGTGGCTAATGGACATCAATAGTAAACAAGGTGTGCCAAATCTGTCACGGTACTTACGAGTTGATTCTGATACGCGGTGACGGCTGTGAAGACGCACTCTGGGAAAATGAACGTCTTGAATTCTTCTTGTTCTAAGTCTGTGATGGGCGCGTTGATGGCTCCTTCTCGTCGTAACACCAGGTGAATGCGCGGTTGGTATTTGTGCATTGAGTTCAGGACCAGCTGTGACGTAAAACAATAATATTTTAGATTTTTCTTGTTTTAGTCCAACTAAATAGGGTCATTGATCAGCCAAGCAGTATTAAAAACGGTCTACATGAGTTAACTAACCTGTCCATTCTTGTCCATCTCGTTGTTGGTGAGCTTGACCTTCTCGAAGGAGACGACCTGCTTGCGCAGCTGGTCGCCGGAGAAGGGCGAGTCGGGGTGCGGGTAGAGGCGCGCGGGCGCGGGAGGGTCCGCCTTGCCGGCCACCAGCCAAGAGGAGCGGTGGTACGCGTAGCGGTAGCGCTTGCCGTCCACCGGCACCACGTCCAGCAGAACGGCGTAGCGCGCGTCCGCGCGGCACCCCGCGAACGACACGCGAACCGTCGGGAACATGCGTCTGGTACGGACAAGAAACATGCATTAATATTTTGGTTAAGGTAGAACTTATTACACATGCTGCATTTCCGGAGATCTAGTGTGTGAAATATACTGACTTTTGGTGGAATACCAAATAAGCGCTTGACTTTCGCAAGAACTTTAAGCACACTTCTATATACTAACCCAAAAAAAGCCGTAAGTACGAGTATATTTATTTGGTTGATAAAAGTTGTACAACTAAAACCCGACTATTAAGATTATTTATGTATTTTTTTAAATTAAATTTTTCGGGATATTCAGCTAATTTCGCAAATACAGATGGACTACAACTCAGATCTATCACATTCCTTGCCTGTTTTTCCTTCATTGATTAGTGGAAATTATACATTTGTAGATCAATCAGCGGTATTGAAAGTACTTTTCCAGAATCATTAAAAGGTTTACAGTACCTTCAAGTACCCAAAGAAAGACGTAATTACAAGGCTTTCTTACTCAAATGACCAAGTACAAGTACAAAGAAACCGCGCTAAGCTAATTTTACGTCATAACGCTTGTTTGTGCAAAACATAAAGTTATAACAATATACATTTCTATATTATCGACTTCCTCGTTCCATTGTTGTGTTAAACCGTATATTTTCACATTAACGCAATTATTCGTCAATTACTCGGCTGAACTAAAGTTATCGCTTGCTGAGACCGACACGAATCTACTTTCGCTCATTAGGAGCTCGTGTTATCGTATCGCAAATTAACGCATGTAATTAGTACTCAACCTCGGTACCTATACCACGAAAATAACAAATTTTCTTCATCAATACGAAGGTTCTACATCAATACTAATAGCCTTCTACCTACTACTTAAATGTTCTGTAGATATAAAGGCTTACAGCTTATTAGAAGGGGCATCGCAGGAAAATCCAGTTCATATTTCACAAATGGCGCATCAGTGCAGTGTGTCCCTCAATAAATGTAGTCCCTAGTTAAGAGGGTCACCCGCCTATATTTAGGCACCCTCCCCACCGCAGAAACATTGTCAGCAATAATAAATATTTACAATAAAAACTACAAAAAATCCTAATACCAAACAACGATAGAGCTCAAATTCGAATATGCCTTTGTGGTGGCACAAGGAAAAATAAAGGTTCAGCGTGAATTGTTTCATACGACTTTGATACTAGGCTGTCGTCCCCTTCCCCTCCTTAACGGAGACATTCTTTAATGTCTCCGTTGGAGAAAGATGAATGGGTAGACATTTTTGTAAAGGTGTATGTTTTTGTTCACTGAGTGAAATCGCTTGCGGTTGGTCGACATAATAGCTCCTGTTTCGTTCTCTTATGCCACTGTGGTTTCCTGTTATCATTCCTTATTTGAAGAGGGGACTGTATATAGGTAGATGACGTAGGTACGTACTACATCATTATTTAGTACGAAATAAAAAGAAACTAAAAGTAGAACAAGGCAACGTTGAAGTAGAAATCACAAAAAACAACCGACAGCCACTGATCAACGATAATAAACTCGTTGTAAGCAGAAAGGAGTGTCACAAAAACTGGTGTCGGTAGCGGGCGCGTGAAACACTATCTCCTAATCGACATAAAATGGTAGTCATTGAGTCGGCGAGAACGGAAACAACAAATCTTTAGTTGTAAGCTGAGACGCGGCTTCGTCTATCGGCCTCTCACTTTTTGTCGACAATGCCAGAGGCGCAGCGGTGCGCGAGAACGCTTGACAATTCGCCATCGGGCTTGCGCAAACGGTATGCGGCTTTTGACCCGCGAACTACAAGAACATTTATAACTGATGGGATATGACTGTCGACCACCCAGGCCGTTCGTCATCATTGTGTACAAGTATTATGATTTACAATATAATTTTGATTGGGACGTTCCTTCGTAGGAAATTTTATGTCTCCATATAACGCTGGGATATTTTAACAAAGGCGATGCGACGTACAGTCGTTCTGCGAGTTCTAATGATTTTACAAGATCGAGAGAGTGGACGAAAATAAGAATAGCATTAATAAGATTTATGCACGTTTAGCTGTGGTCGCGCGCGTCGATTTGTGAGACGCTTCTTATAGCAGCCGCGCTGGTGCATGCTCGTGCAGGCGCTCGAGCAAGAGCAATTGCGCGCATGCGTTAATGGCGACACTCGGCGCACTCGCGATATATTACCGCAATGATATATGACCACCGACGTCGTCCATCATCCTACCACCCAAAAGTTAGCGGAAAAGCGAGAGAGAGCAAAAGAACGCCGAGACGCACATGACTCGCTTTAATGAGCATGTACCGAAGACAGAAATAAGAGGCACCCGTTTACAGCGCGCTTTTATCGTTATGACATTGTTAAAATACATTTCTATGATTGAAATTTATACGTATGTCATAAATTAACGTCTGCTATAGATTAGTATTTTTCGGATGAAAGTTCTCTCTCTACTGCTATACATGGAAGGAGAAACCCACTTTATTATAAGTACGTACCTAAGTCGGAAATGTTTGCTTGTCTGTCACGTTGATTGCAATTTATTTAATGGTGGTTTTGATGTGAATGTTGAGGATGTTTAATGGATTGTTAGTGTTAACGTAACAATTAAACGTGTAGCAGCGACACAGGGCAAGATGAGTGTGTTGCAAGTTAAGCGAGCGCGAAGTGTAGCAGCAGTGCGCGCACGCTTGTCGTCTTAATTAGAAAGGCACGAGCCGAAGTGCGAACTCGTCAATCATTGTTTCCTTCGGCGTCTCATTTGATGGATCTGTTTCTATGGACAATTGGGTTTTTTCCAACCATGAATCCTTTAATGATGTTACTTAAAATAACACAACGAATCTTCGAAATGTAGATATTAATAGCCATCTCATGAATTTGATACTCAATTAACACATTTTATTAGCAAGATGGGATTTTGACTGCTTTTAAGAGACAGTTATCGAAATATTTATGAGGAAGCCGTAGGAAAAACTATTAAAAACTATATTTCTATAATTCAACACGGCATAAAACATAAAATAAAATAAAAATATGACACAAACTGAAGCGTAACATCACGTAGTAAAGCCGAATTAGTCCGTCGACAGTTACAGCGCAGGTCGTGATTATGCAATATAAAGCTATGCACGCCATTAGCGCAATGTTATCACGTCGTGATTAGGGCCCGCCGAGCAGCCAATCCGCGCGCTGCCGTCTAATTATACAGGAAAGCGCTTTATTAATAGCAATTACACCCCGCCGCCATATTGCCAAGCGTTTTAATTAACTCGATTCGTTGATTAGAGACAGATGGCGCGAGATTGCGAATGCTGAGCACTCATTAGCGCAGTTTTGACGCTAGCCACTCGATAACTGTAGCGTGATTTGATAATTTGTTGGTAAAACAGCGAATGTTTACATATAGATCGGTTACATATTTGCAATGTAAATGGTAGATTATTTATCGGACCCGATATAAGTAAGTGGTGATAAAAGTTACTCGCATGGCTTGAATAGTTGGTTAATGAATTATTTACAAATAGGTGGCACAAACCAGATAGGTGTCAATTGCTTATGCAAATTACCAGTATTTATGTAAATATGTACTAAGTGCATGACAAATGACAAACATTATTGAATTCAATTTACAAATTCATCGCACTCCTTGTATTATGTGTTCGTTGCAGTTACAAAAACGGCAAATTAATGCAATACTTACAAACAAGATTCGTTCGAATTGAAATTTCATTATATTACTACTATCGAAATAAAAAAATTGTGGATTCTGTGCAGCGGTTACATCGCCACATACGAAGTACGCATCTAAGACATGACGTCACACAAATCCTGCATCGCGCAATTAGAGTTTACCGCGCGAACGACATAATTATATAAGACTATCCGACATCAACAGTCGGGCAGTCGGCCCGCCAGACACAACACCCGTCTGGTCGGAGGATCGTCCCTTTTCTATGGTGGATGAGTGAACTTTACACCCTGTTCCTCATACCCCTAAATCTGTATCTTTTTCTCATGTCAAAACAGAATTTTCTTACTTTTGATGCATATTTTTTCCAGAATCCATGTATTACACCGCTATCATCGATATTAGCCACATTATGTACATTTGCGTCGTGTCCTGTTGTACACGGCAAACTCGCTTGGGCAGCCATTACCGCGAATTATCACTAATAGTTCTCTATACCGGGCCCTTAAGTGATTTCTGCTGCATAATGTGAGTGACAACAATCTGTGTCGGTGGCCAATGAATATTTCATGTCGGATAATAGGCCTACTTACGGCCGATTGTGGTGCAGTTAAGCGATGATAAACAACGAGCGCCTGCGATTGAGTAAGTTCGAATAATCTCGTCAAACGTAGATTGGTATCGGCTGGTCTGTGAGACAGCTTCGGGCTTCCTCGTCGACGGTTGTGGTGTGAAAGTCCAGTTTGGTTTGAATCTTGTTTATTTGAAAATAGAAGGCGTTTGTCCACGCGATGGAAAGATCTGAGTAACTGTCATAAACTATTTTAACATTTATAAAGAGCTTATATACATAAATTACTATTTAGTTAATTTTCTATTCTCATCATACAATTCAATTAGCGAAAATCGCTCAACCAAAAACAGCTTTCATACAAAATTGGCACAAAGAAATGTGAACCTCCTGTTTCGTAATGACATTTGATTTGCAAATGTTAGTTGCAGTTTCAATCCACGGTCTATAAACTGCGAACCACTGAAGCAGCCAAGTGTAGTGTTCGTCATGGTCACCATGTTGGATTGATGGGAGGTGTCGTGTACACACTGGCTGACTGACAAGCTTGACATGGTCACGACTCGTCGCCTTCCGGAGTCGACATGCGTTTGAAACGTTACACTGTAGCTCCTATTACAAGAAAACTAATTCTGACTTCAAAATCGTTGAAGAAGTGTTTATGAAAACTAATTAATTGGCCGATTTTGTACTTTTGCTATTGTGTAATTTTTTTTTCTTTTAAAAAACGTTGCCCCACACTAGGAATTTCTTCTGTATCGTGGGTGCGTTTACTAACATTTAAACTCACATACACAAACAGCCAGACCCGGAACAACTAATTGTAGGTCATACAAATATTTGTTCCGTGCGGGAATCGAACCCACGACACCCAGCGCAGCAGCCAATCGCTTAACCACTGCGCCAACCGTCCCGTAATAGGTACAGAGTGATGCACAAAGTTGCAAGTTGAAAAAAGGTGCAAATATTTCTAAGTTACGAAACGATGGAAGGAAAATCTTTATACGAACAGAACGAGTGATTGATTATATCGAACCTACAAAAACTCAGATGTTCAGACCCCCCTTGTCATTGCAATTTTGATTATAAAATCAATTTGACCTGTAGGAGTTACTAACAATAAGTTATCAATAAGATCTGTAACATTCGCAGCACGTACTGGACCTACATCAAATGAAGTCCGTGACATTTAATGTCAACCTTCTCTAAGGGCATGAGAACAGGCGCACTTTAACTATTGAATGGTGATTTATTCATACGTGCATTGCTCTTGTATTCAAGTTATTTTTAGTAAAAAACTAAAGAATAACAGGATTCAACAATAATTGCATATTCCTATTACGTCTTCATCAGATTTCAACGTCTCCACCAACGCTCACATTTAACCTAAAAATATCAATTGTTTTGGCTCGTCTGGGAAGATTTCGACACGTTTTTCTGTAGGCATTAGTATGACTGGCAAACGTGATACAATCCCTTTTATATTTACTTTACTTATTAAAGTTTTTCACACAATCTCGATTTGCGATTATAAAAGAAAAGGGCGTATCAGCGGCGCTGACGTGTGAGTGACTCGATGACAAATGATCGCGCGCCGCTCGGGATCATTACATCCAGGATCGCCTGTACGCCTGTTCCAGTCCACCATCTCATTATGTTACACTAGTTTTTTCATGAGTGCTAATTAATTATTATGTCCATCAGCCTGTCCGCTTATATCAACAACATTTTTCGTTTTTGTTCTTTGTAGCTATCATCAATATCGTATTAAGATGCCGCTGTTTTGTCAACATGTGTGGTAACGAATAAATCCGGAATTTGAACATTGAAATACACATGTAGTCGTGTTAAGGCGTTACTGAAAGAAAAAAAAAACTTGTCGTTCTTAGTGAATTTTTCCCGTAGGGAGAAAGTATGAGATTGATGCGCATTAGAGTCAGTTAATGAGCTGTGGGGCGTGGTTGGGCGGCAGCTGAGGCGCGCGTGATATATAGTTCTTCCTGGGAGGTCCGGGTACGAAACCGCGTCAAATTTTCGACACTCGCACGATTTTGTCAATCCCGTTGATTAATATCTCTGTCGGATAGACGAAGATGTGAGATAAGGTCAGTCGCCCGGCGTGGTGCCGTCACACGCCGCCTGCGATTCGCTAATGCTAATGCCCGTAAAAATATTTGTAACGCTTCATTTATTAATAAGTTTCAATTGCCATATCAAAATGTGTGCGTAATAAATCATTTGTCTTAGTCGCTTTTGACTTGTATCTGGCTGGTTCCGCTTGTTTAGTTAAACGATGGAGTTGATGCTTAAGGAGGGTAAAAAAGTACGTAATGTGATAACACACGACTAGCTACGAGTGGTCTACTACAAATAAAGAACCCGTTGTTGTTTTTATTTTTATATTTACGCCTTAGAATAAAATGACTCTTCATAGCCTGGCGATAACTCATCGGCTGTCTATCGATAGCCTTAAAAATGTCCTCACTAAACATACACGTGTTTTACCTCCACAGTGGCATTTGGCGACACCACCCTGACATTTACCTATATCCTAATAAATATTTACGTAAAAACCGTGTTCACACAAACAGAAAATTACAAGGTACGACATGTCCGCGGACGGGCGGCGCGCGTACCAAATAAAACATTTGTACAATGCACTACGTCGCCATTAGCACAGCAGATGTGGCGTGTAAGTATTTATTAGCGGCAACATAATTAGTGAATTTAAACAAATATTACTTATGCGTACCATTTTAATTGCGGCGCGCCGAGGTAATGACACACCGTGTGTACCTGCCTTTATTGTCGCGCGCGTGTTGCGCCCTGCACCGGAAACTTTGCCTTTTTGTCCCTATAGGTGGCTTTCACAAGAAAAAAGGGCATTGAACAAAATATTAATTAGACGTTCACATATTGACAAAACTAATCCGTAGCTACTTAACATTCTTGGAGCTTTTGAGATTGTTGGATTGCAATGAAATGCTTGGGCTGTGTGGAGGCGGACCGTACAGTACTGTGTGGAATTTAGCGTGGAATCTGTCAGTCGAGGCAGACGTATGGTGCTCCTACGCTGGAGATGCGTCATGTAGTCGCGGAAGTGGACGCTAGCTAACGTTGCTGTCCGGTTATATTATAATCAATCTACATGTATGCTAATGATCTTGGAGACTTGTGAAGTGGTTGCATAGCTTTATCAGCTTGAACGATAAAGTGCTCGATCCTCGGTAAAATCGTGGAAAATATTCACATATGAAAAATGAGGTCTTCAAATTATTATAGGAATGTCACGTTGTTATAACAATTCATTTAAAAACGGTAAAAATTACGATTTGACTTTTCTTGAAATGCTACGAAAAGACAAAAAAGTGTAAGAAGACAGAAACCGTCAGATAACCGTATTGTACAAATTATATAAAATCCGTGTGTAATTCAGTATAGTTCTACTGGAGGCGGAGACGGCGCGCTCGGTATCCGCGCCGCGCCGTCGCGCGAAATTCCGACACCTCGTTTTGTTCCTATTGTTTGAGCGGTTTGCTACGCTAATGGTGTCACATAGCACGCCGAACGATGTCAGAACACGCTCGCACTCCTCTTGTTGCCCGCTTATTTCGGTCGTTAGTGAATTTTTAGAGAATGAATAATAATGTACAATGTATTGTGGGAGGAGCGTGCCTGACAGTCTTTGTCGTGTTTGTATACTAGGAACTGTAGAATCACACACTAAACGGATACAGAAGAAACAGAAAACAATCTTCAATTTCGTTTTGAATAAATATCTTGGTACTATTTCGTCAATGCAAGCAGCAAGAATCCGACAAACAGAACCATTCCGCACAGATAATCGTACAGCACTCGTACGAATTATTCCTTGTAATTCCGTCGCTAATTCCCGCAAAGCCCACAATTTGGAGTCACGTTCATAGACGGCGGCACGCTACATAAAGCAAGCAGCTACTCACACCTGTAAGGTTCACAAAGCGCGGCGAGGAGTTTCGCAAGTCGACACCGAAATTGGGAAGTTTGGCGACAATATTGCGAAAACTGCCGCTTGCACCTCCCCACGTCGTCTATCCCCGGTTCGCTTATTACAGCGATGTTTAGTAACCTGTGCATGCTTACTAAATTCCCTACAAATCTGTTGCTGTACCAAACACTGGTATTGATGAATTCCCGTCATCGAGATGGTGTTTTTAGAATGTAAGTACACGAAACTTCAGGGTTGCTCCCCAAATATCGGAACGAAAATTCAGGATAGGTATAACATTCGTTTTTAATTTAGAATTTAATACGATAAACACTAAAGGCTTAGTAGTATTACAATAGTTTTTCGTAATAGTCACAACTTCATAACAAAAAAACAAGCACTGTTTATGTAAGCAAGTGTTTTATTAAAGAATAATTTGCAAGAACTGTTCCATAACTTGCTAAGCCAGGCTTAGGTAACAACCTACAGCTAGATAGGTAGTAAGTTAGAAACACTAAAGTACAGAGGGCTATAGTTAGGTTGTTTTCATTTCCATAAAGAGGGAGCCATTGCGACGGCCGCGTAAACTCACTAGCCCGTTGCCAGCAGTTAGTTATGTCATCTAACGCGTGTACACACCACTATAGCCCTTAAATCAAAAGCATTATACAAGATAATCGTGTATACGATATTTGGCATTACGGTTTTTATATCCAATGACTGGTTTGATCCACCTATGTGTTTTTATGTTTACCGAAGCCATGGTGAATCAATTTAGTAAATTAATACTTGTACATACAAAAGGAGGGTGTTTAGTGCAAATAGTTATTTTTTGTGGTTTAGCGTAGTTTAGGCATGGCATTGATCGATTACTACAGATATAAAATTTGATGTATAAACCATCAATTCGTTTAGTGTCCCTCAAAGTGTACAAATAAGCTTAAAACAATCTACAAACTATAATAAACAACAGAAGATTTAGTTCTGTGGACATTAAATTATTTTAATTAACTAACTTAAATTTTTTAAGAACCAGTTTAACAGCAGCTTGACGACAGTGCTGCCATAGCCACGTCATTCTGACCTGTTAACGGCTCATAAAAACAGAACCCCTATAAAAAGCTAACTTACAAACTAACATTCTCAAAAAATATTACGTAAAGATGAAACAAAATTTAACTTCAGCTACCTATGTCAACGTCTGGCCGGGACGTGCCCTATGTCTGCGGCTGCTAATGTCGTCAGTTCTAGGGGTTACAGGGTGGTAGGTGGCAGGGGGTGGCAGGGGGTGGTAGAGGCACGTACTGACTGTTAAAACGCTACATGTCAACGGCGAGCGGGCGGAGCTTCGTCTCAGTCCTAGCGATGGAGGCTCCGCGATAATGTCGTGACCTATATGATAGCTGGCGACTCGCACCAAATAGTTGCGATGAGTTTCAGTATTAGCTAGTTTGTGTTTTTAATTAAAGAATCAGCTTTACATAACGTATATGTACCTCTTTCTGCTTTGCTATTTCAGTTGACGTTAATTGTTTTATTATGTAGTACAAACCTACTAAGTGCTACATAGTAGCGCGAAATAATGGCTAACACTAAGATATCATTGTATCGCGAAGTGTTAGAAATATGTTTACGTCCTTGTTCATTTTAACGTGCCGTAAAATCTCTGACATTAGACCTGGGGCCCAAGTCTGCTATTTTTATTAATTCGTCATTCCAACACGATCCCTTTGTCATTTTGCTAAAAGCTCGTAATCTGCTAAATTCATAATGGTCGATCATTGGTTGATCATTGTATTCCAATAATACGATACTCGTAACGAATTAAAAGAAATGACTGCACAATGACGTTCTCATGGTAGGTCACTGATCAAAGCAACTGTCAATTTTTTTGCAGATTACCTACCGCCTAAGTCAGTCATTCATTTTTCATTATGTACGAAATTACCAATAGATGCCATTTCTTTCAATGGAGTGTCAGTGGCTGACAATTGGAAAGTCATAATGACGCCAATATGTTAGTAGATTACCAAACTTGTCAAAATCAACAATTATGAAATCAATGATAGACCATTCTGACACTATTGTAATAGCAGACTTGAGGCCCTGTTTCACTTAAACTACATCTGCGACTAGAATCTTTTTTTTTTTTTTTTTTGTAAATGTTGACGTTCATGTGCCTTTTTTTGTGCCTAATTGAAATAAATTATTTGACTTTGACTCTATCTTTTATTAAAAAGATATTGGGCGTTGTATTAATCATAATTGTGATTAAAAGATGGCTCTACTGCCTCTTTGGTCCAATGGTCGCAAGCGTGATGCGTGATGATGTGATGTGTGTGATGAGTGTTTGTGAAGATGTCTCTATTGGGTACTTCAGACGGCTCAGAAGACAACATTGTTTCTGATTCCGTTAATAATCACAAATAGTCATTAGCGCGCCGGACAGTCCCGTGAGTAATGCCTACATGAAACGCATCTGTCATCAGCTCGTTGTTGCATCAAAGACGCAGCGATGCGCGCGCGGTGGTCTTTGCCATTCGTTTTGTGCTGAAACAACGCCTTGTGTTTATTACCTCTGAGAATTCAACTGATCTATTTTATTGTTTTTTTCTTTGCCAATAAATTCGTAATCGTTTCCAAGAAGTGATTTTAAAGGCCTGTACAAGTGTTTGTATGCTCACTTATAATTCCAAACAATTGAATACTAGTGTATTATAATTCCACGTCTGCTGCCTAGTGGCAGCAAATAGCGAAGGCACCGGATGTCAACGGCACAGGGCGGGAGGGCCGAAGTACGTACATAAACATTTTCCGCGTACTTACTTCCATAAATTAGTTCCCGCGAAGGCGCGGTATAAATACCCGCGAAACGCCGCAACACTCGCTCATTACCTACTAATAGTTTTACTTATCGGCTTCCTGTACACTTCACAACAACTCGGCCTGTTGACGACTCATGAATCATTCGTCTAGCTAGCACGTGCTCCGTTACGTGACAACCCTTCGAGCCAATCGATATCTGTTGTCCCCGAACTATCAATACAATAACTCCCCGACGCACGTTAGACAAAACAGTCATCAAAATAATAAGCACCTTCCCCATTGTCAGACAACAATACAAAAACGACACGTCTCGGCGAAAATTCCAAATTACACCTCAAGTTTCCCAGCCGTTTATCCGTATTAAAAAAAGTTGTTCGACAATCACCTATCATTACGGGAGGCGTCGGCCTAACGCGCACACAAAGGGTGCTGCCACCGGAAGAAAACGACAAAAATTAAAAGTTTCCTCCAAACAAAACAACAGCTGTCATATTAAACCGTCAAAGTAAAGATTACGAATGAAATATTCACGGTGAAAGCGGGGCTCAGGCCGTGGTTATGTAAATAACTGGCTACGAAAATGTACATAATTAGTTTACACGTTTTCTCGAGCACCCCGCCACCCCTCGCGGCATATTGGCGGCGCGGGCGGGGGGAGGGGGCAGATTAGCTCGCGATACACTTGCCAAGGGTACATTTACATGAATCACACATCTATTACTCGCGTATTCAAATAGGCTGCATGTGTTCACTTCACATAACCTAGATAACAACAGATAGGGTTGAGTGCTTGAATTATTAATACCCAAAAATTAAAATTTACCATTTCGTTTCATTACAATCATAAACCAATTAGTGTTTCAGTTTCCACTTTAATTATAAACATGGCAATCGTTTCCATGACATGTTTCAATATGTATCGTAGACTTGTCATTAGTGTCTATTAAAGGTTCTCAGTAATTTATACATTGTTTTTTAATGAAAGAGTTTGATCGCACTGAAATGACAGCTAATCTCTTAATAAGACACAGTAAAGTGAATTCGCGATGTGACAGGGGTGGCAGGCGATGTCGTCGACGCCGCGACGCGGCCCCGGCCCCCCTCGGCCGCATTCTCTTTAATTCTTTTGTCGTTTTCAGCTCCGTCAAATATCGCGTTTCCCGTTTGCATACATTTTCACTGCTCCCTACGGCCGCGCGTCTCGCCGTCGCTCAGTTGCCGTCTTTCACGAATAAAATTAGTGTCGGCAGCGTGACACCAACTGAATTTAAGCTTAATAAGATATTTATAAAGAAATTTCCGATTCAGCGGCAAAGTTCAAAATTTGACTCTGACTCCGCAAAGAGTTTGGTGGCGTTTTCAATTTAAACTTGGAGCAAGTTAAATAATGTGCGAGCTCCGACCAACTCGATTCATTTAAGGTTTTAGTGAAATTAGCTTTTGAATTGGAATGACACTGAAATATCCACGGCATCAGTTGGTAAAGTTTAAGCTGTATTAAGGTTTCATTAATTAGTCCTGCTTTTTCGATAAAATTTTAAATACCAAAAGACTTCTCTTGAGATGAAATGACAGCCAAGTTATGATCTTCTAATTTAAACGGGGTGAGGATCATAAGTTTTAAACTAAACTGCACTTATGAAAATTAAACAACGCTTGGTCTGTTTGTCATCGTGAAGTTTTAGCGGACCCTGGGCTGCGTCACAAAGGTTCGCTATGTTTAGTGGTGTGAGGAAGACGACGGCCAGCAGTGTGGCGGCGCGGGCGCGGGCGCGGATTGTGAGTGAGTGGCAAGTGAGCGGCAATGGTCCTCGCGGCGCGTGTGCATTTCGCGCGTCGTGCCCACCTCGCGTCTAATGTCGCACATAAATCAGAGGTAACGCGCCACCCCGCCACCCCGCCGCCCCGCACCCCCCACCTCGCCACCGATAAAATTCCAAATTGTTTTCTCGCCCCCGGTGGGCGCCGCCCTCGGTTCGCTCTTAAACGCCGTTTCAAGTTGCACTTGTGAATCGCACTTTTTACTGTTCTTGAAATTGGCGTTGCGAATTGCTTTTCGACTCTGCTCGATTCGAGCTTTTATAGGAGTTGGTTATGATGTTTAACCATTGTACGAGAGATTTGACAATGTTTTTTTTTAAACAAACTATCGATGTGAATAGGCAGAGGCGACACGTTGGCATTGGTAAATGCGAGCCAATTAGAAGATTAAGCGTTGACAATTACGGTGTCGGATCGCGATCGTATATCAACAATTATCGCGCGAGTGCGACAAATGGCGAGCTGGACTCGTGCACGTGTAAGCGCGGTGTGCGCCCAGCGTTATCGGATCAGCAAAAATATTTTAAAGCTGTGGATACGCCTTAAACGAACCATTTCAAAAATTTTAGGAACATGATTTGCAATGAAGAATACTGCATTGTACATAAAGACCTAAGTATCTTCATCATAGGCAAGCGTGAGCTTACTTTTCAAAATTAGTTATATTTTATAGAAGGGTTCCGTTCTAATTATATGCAGAGTTATGATAAAAATGTAAAGATACTGAAAATATGGATGGTCAAATGGTTGATTGATCAATCGAACCAGGTCAAATTGCAGTTGCACGTGAAAGATGAAATAACAAAATTTAAGAAAATGTAGGTTCTACCTTAATTTTCAACGCGTGCCTGCTTTTTTATGTTTGAGAAGTTTATCTAGGAATATTGACAAATCGACAAAACTATATAAAAATAAAATATTAAATAAAGCGCATCCAAAAGTATTGCTCACTTTACAAGTTGGGCTTTTAACAAACACGATACATACGGGGCAGCCTACAATATTGTTCGATAAATCGCTACGGAGCTAGTTGTGGGAATTCGTAGCGCGATGGGCCATTACAGGTAAAAATGTGCTGTCGTGGAACATAACAGTAATATTTGAAAAGTTTAAAAGTTAAGGGCAAGTGCATTATCTAGGTATTTTAAAGGGTCACATTAAAAGATTGATTGAAGAATAAGCACGAAGCATTTCCATATTTCAGCAATCGACTACAAGACACTACATATTGTGCTCATATTATTTGACTGTATAAGTCAATTAATTTTAATTCTAGTTAAATTCCATTCAATTACAATGTTTTTATTTTATGAGTTGTGTTGCAATATGTGGTAATGCAAGTTATTTATGCCTATGTACTATTATATATTATAGAATCAAGTTTTTCCAAATAACAGACAGCTATGCTGCTGGGGAGTTTGTTGCGCCACTTCTTCTTCCCAGCTAAAGCACTAGGAAGTGGTGAAGGGTGGGCGTTTTTGGGGGACTGTCTCATGTAATTTTGGCGTTCGAAAAGTGCTGATTCTCAGCGTAGTTTGAATAACTGACATTTGAAATTGAATAAGTATTTTTACATTCCGATTTCCCGACTCAAACCTGGAAAACGCGATATATAAATATATTTTGTTAACAAATATGAGTAACCCAAGATTACACAAATCTGAGAAACAAGACCAATGATTTACCTGCTACGACCTGACTTCAAAAATTTACACATCTGATTATCAAAAAAACAAACAATCGGGATTTATGTCGCCCCCATTATAAAGAAAGATGTCAAAATATTTCACTGCATGCCAGAACCACAAAGCCGGCAAAGAGTCGACGAGTAATTTATAAACAAGAACAATCTTAATTTAGATGGTATGTGATGTTCTGTTAAGTTAAAATGCCTTTGCATATATACGTATAAGATAAAAGTGTGTTTATATATCATATGTGGAAGATTTACGATGGTTAGATGCTGCTGAGAAGTAAATCAAAGAGCGGGTAGGCTGCCAACTGTGTGCTCCAACGATTAGAGTGTTGGCAACGAGAACCGGTGAAAACATCTTCAGCGGGCTACGAGCTGCTTTCGACGACGGATCCTATTGTGTATTAGTAAAACATGTTAATTTAAATCTGTTAGCACTGTTCCCACATATATACGACTTATAATGACATAATATGATTGAGTGCATAATTATATATATCTTTGCTAATTTCATACTTAAACTCTGTCATTTTCTTTAGATCTGAATTCAGTAAATATACCTGGTCTACTTGAAAATCCGGTCTTACGATAAAGTTCACAGATTTGAACTGTGATTTAGCCATAGTTTGGTAGACGATTTAGAGTTTTATTTTGATTAGTTACAGTTCCAATATGACAATTAATAGCATCAAGTGTAAAACACACATTATATATTAATCAAACACATTATTTCATTAGGAAAACCCACACTCTTTCAAATAAGAAAAAACACACCAAACCTCATAACAGTCATAACGAATGATAACAATTAATTCAATCGACAGGAGTTGTCATTTCCGATATTATCGGCGTATTAATAAAACGCTCCTAATTTGTCGAACACAATAAACAAAGGCATCAGATGGACTCTCCGTTTATGAAAGCTTTTGCACACAAAGCCGCGTAATCGACAAACATCAAAATATTTGCCGAGCGGATGAAAAATGGGTCCCCGTTGAATAAACTAAAAGAGCGGTGCACAACGCGGCAGGTTTTAAAACGGAGCTTACAGAAACGCGATTAGCATGCCAACTAGCGACGGACAAAACGACATATTTACATTATTCTATTACGCGCGCAGCGATTATCTTTTGGGGTGAGATAATGTGTGGGGATCTCATTTTGTTGCAGTCTGCCTTTTGTATTTTTTATGGGGCATGAAATATTAAATCAGTAATAGGGATTTGATTGAGACCGTTTGCAACTTATTACTGTGGCAAACATTTTAAGTTATACAAACTTGTTTGTGGCTGTTCGTTTATTTTCCATCAGGGCTCTATTTATTCGGAGATCGTTTTGTTAAGGACGGTGCATCTAATATAGTATCACCTACTCGACATATAGCACGACAATTCGGCCGACAATTCTCTGCGGGGCAATTCAATTACAGTGAAAGATCCCTCATAAGCGAATCGTTTTTCCAAGTCATTAATTTTTTCGAACGACACGGGGCTCCGCGTGATACGGCGGGGTGGGTCCAGGCGCGCGGCTATCTCGCGAGATAATGCTGATTTATGCGGGCGGCCGACGGTCGCGATTCGTCGCGCATCGTCGCCGCGACATGCGAATGTCGCGCGATCGCATCGTCGCCCGCGTCAGTTTGTTTAGCCGCTACCCGCGTCCCGCGCCCGTCGTTCATTTGTGACGGTTAGTTGGTGAGATTTATGCTAATCGACGGGGCCGACTCGGATAAGCTCGCGTGACGCTGTGTGGCAAATTGTCTCCCATTGCGACTTCCCAAAGCCCTTTGTAACGCCTGCTATCGCGCTCCATCTTTTACTACCGATATCGACCGTATCTAAAGCATCGATAATGTGGCAAAAGAGATAACGTGAGGTAATTATGAAGATCTATCGCATCTAAACATCCTCATAAAAACGAAAAATGGCTACAATCATTTTTTGCGAACGGTTATTATAGCAAATCAACACTGTTATTATTTTATTCTGTGTGCCTAATTTCGGAAATGAATGCGACTGGTAGGTATACAATATTTCCAGATGTCGTATTTTATGGTGCGTGGTAGAAAAACTGGACGCCCGAAGCGTCGTTAACTCGAGAACATTATAAGGAATAAATAAGTGAGGTATTAATACAGCTTTATATTCCGTGAAAGAGCCTTCATTGTTTTGTACATTATACCCGGCCTTTGTTCACATTTATTTGTATGGAGACGACGTATTTAGCATTAAATAAATTTCAAAGCGAAACTGTGAAATGGGTTAGATTCCCTAATTAGGTTCAGGTATCGAGCGGTTGGATATTGTTTAGCTTCAGCGATAGTTTCGAGAAACGTCTATTTGTTATGTGAAATAACGAACCCAAAAGAGAACATTGATGGAGCGTTTATAAGCGGCGAGTATCGTGTGGTTTGTCTGAGTAAGCTGCAACGTTATCAAAAGATTAGGTTTGCGAATTTGTCACGATCGGTGGGCTGTCGCGTTGATTTACGCGGGCGTCGATAAGCGTCGCCGGTGCGCCGCTCCGCCGCGCGGCTCACTACCGTCCTAGTGTTTCCACGATAACACTTAGGTACACACAAATCATTTTCACCTGCTCAAACGTCAAATATAGCTAAGCAACTGGTTTTTAGATTTAATCGAATTTAATCAGACTTTATGTGACAGCGGTCCTTGCACATCGACTGATTTATTTCAGCAGTTCAATTGTTCCACGGGAAACTTTTTTTTTCAAAGAAATTTTTCATTGACAAGAAAATGAAGTCTAATGAAGATGCGTCAAAATTTTTTCAATGTTTTACGGAATTTCTGAGTCAGTAAATTATACATTTCAACCGCCATCACCACGTAGCTATTTGAGCATGTCTTTCTTACCTAGCTCTAAGCCGGATATATTCTACTGTTTTCATTTCTCTACAGTCTTAAATCTCTGTTACAGTCAGGTTTATGGTGGATACTTAGAAATCATTCAGGCAGGTAAAGATTTTATTATGATGAGTGCATCAGAACATAGTCTTCAGCTTGTAAATTTCAGATCACCATCAGATAATTTTCGTGTTTTAATGAGATGAAATTTCGATCTGTTGTAGCTGTAACGAGCAGATTATTTGGAGGGCAATTATATTATGTTCGATTGATGTGATCGTTACGTTTTTTATTGTGGCGTTCATTGTTTAACGTGCGAGTATCGCACGGGCGGCTAGCAGTGGAGGCGCGGCGCGGCGCGGCGGCGGTCGATTGCCCATTGTTCGGCAGCGCGCCGCGTCCGACACGCCTCGCGCCGTCGCCCTCACTGTGCCACCTACCTTATCGCCTCTGAAACGCGCCGTCGATACAGCCTTGATCTCGTTAACCAACAATCGCGATTCGATCACCTACCTACCACAGAGTTTTTAATTTCTCGTCAAGTTCAAAACGAGAAGCCTAAAAACAATTCGTTTCGTCATTTAAGTAGTTAATAACGCGTGCTTTACGTCAGTACTGCTTGTTATGAATCCACCTCTCTGTTCAATTAATGTAAAATTAATTGCGATAAACCGACTTCTGTTTTCAACCGACTGTTTTAACGCCGGTAATTAAAAATAAATGAATTGCAATTTGAGCGTTTGTCATAATTGACAAATACCCAATGTGCCGGAAAGCAAGTCCATAAAAGTGATAATGTATAAAAAGCTATGAGACTATAGGAGTATGAGGAAAAGGGCGTAAAGTTCACTCATCCTCCATAGAAAAGAGAAAAATCTCCGACCTGACAAAACAGAGTGTTGTGTCTGGTGGGCAACTGCCCGACGATCGTTGTCAGGACGTTGTGTTGATTTTTGAGATGGAGCAGTAAGGGTAGGTACCTTAACCGTTGTAGTTACAGAAAACGGTCTTACGAGATTATCCTTATTTTTTTGTGAAATTTTGATCTTCTATCACAGATTTTGTAAAATATCGCGCGGTAACCTCTGTTTGCGTGATACAGGATTTTGTGTGACGTCAGTGTGATGGGTGGTTCGCATGTGGTGATGTACCTAGATGCCGCCACAAGAGAAATGTGTTCACCGTAGATACATGAATAGATGTTAGTAATTTGGCACTAATGCTTCCCGACTATTTTATAACCTATCTACTTCGATTTATATCTATAACATTTAAAACTGTAAAAAAACAATACGAACTCACCTTCCAGTCTTAGTGATGATCATTTCGGTTCCTAATTCGTTGAACTTGTCCCAGAGTTCTTTAGTTTCGAGGTGGCACTGTATGTGTCGCATCTCCTCGCTGGACCAGCGCTCCGTGAGCTGCGGGTTCCTGGGGGGTGGTGACAGAGGCCGGGACCCGCTCGGGGCTCCGCTGGCAGACCCGGCCTCTGACGTCGACGACACATCCACGGGTGAATCCCGCTCGAACTCCGCGAGGGGCGGGGACGGGGAACCCGAGGCTGATGCTGCCGCGTCCACGAACTTTTCTGAAAGAACAAATGACAGACGTCAATCGTAGTCCTCAATTAACATGCGAGGTCGATAATGTGGGATAATAAACAAAAAATCTTAAAATGTTATTATTGTTATATACATAGTTTAGAAATCTCCTGAAAAATAGATGCGTCATTAAAGATGTATATTTAGTTAAGTAGCCACTAAAACATAATCCGCTTTGTCGTGAAGAAAAACCTGTCATCATAATGGAGTCATTATGAGGCTACAATGTTAGAAGCGACGGCATCAAAACAATTTGGAACATCTGTAATTTCTTTATCACATACTTTTGACACATATTTTATAAATATATCTCTTCGTACTCTAACTCACACTCTATTAACTGACAGATTGACAACCGACAAACTGTCTTTTTCATGTTAGGTGTTAAAAAATTAAAAGGTGCGGCGTCCCTGGATTCAACATCTTGTTTTGATAGGCCCTTTGTCACATTTATTGTATCTTAACGAGTTGACAGCAATTCGACTTTTTACTGGATTATATTTTGCTGTCTCAACCGCACTTTTATACAATTTTTGGGCACATTTTCTGATATTTAGTTCAAACGAAAACCAATTACATAGAACAAACAAAACTTTAAAATAATGTCCTCTAAAAGATGTTCAGTTTGTGAACTATTTAACCCATTAGGATCAACTTGAAAATTGAATAATTAAGGCTGTTTCAGAAGTATATTTTATATAAGCCTACTTTAAAGTAGCGGTTTCCAGATATTTTATCAGCAGTAGGTGTACCTAAGCTGGGCTAAGCTTCTGTTAAAATTGGCAGAAAAAACTGCTCAACAGCAGGTAGGGAATCTACTTGCCATATGAATAGGTCCATTGTTATGTATCCTTATCATAGCTTCAGGCTGTAAATTTCTCCCTCTGGTGGGCGATTACGGCGACAAAGATCGACCCTGAGACGATAATGTTATAATCATCACGTTAGCCATGCCGATAGTTAGTAGCTGCCACTCTGGTAAGCTTGTACGTTGCACGTTGCATTATGTTGTTGAAAGATCATTTAGTATCGTGATTGGGGAAGTCTGGGTCCAGCTGTGGACGTCTTTCGGCTGAAATGTATGTTGTGATAACGTTTTATTGGTTACTAGCTGACCCCCGCGGTTTCACCCGCATAAGTTTCAATCCCGTAGGAATATCGGGATAAAAAGTATTTTATGTATTAATCCAGGTTATAAACTATCTGTGTGCCAAATTTTATCCAAATCCGTTTGGTAGTTTTAACGTGAAGAAGAGACAAACATACACACTCACAAACTTTCGCCGTTATAATATTACTAGGATTTTTCATTTACGTTTTGGTATTTTCCTTATAGTTTACAGATAATATAATTTTAATACCATCCATTCATTAAGCTTTGGAATGACCGAGCAAACATCATGAGATGACTTGTGTACATTACTTGAGTAAATATTAGTAGGTACTACTTAGCCGGTCATAATCCTTGCGAATCGTTCTGGGTCCTAAAGTTCTGTAAAATCTGTAGTTTCGTAGCAAAACTTCAGTAAACGTAACCTTAATCTGTCAATAACCTTAACAAGGTAGGTATGTGATTTTCAGCCGTAATAAAATCAATCCATGCAGTGTATTCAGACACTTAAGTTCTTATTTTTTTTCAGTAACTGGAAATAATTATGTAGCAGCAAATGCTTTAATAATGTCACACATTTGTGTGAAGTATGCAGATACATTTTTAGTGATTATCAAATGTTTGGAATTAATTTGAATATTTTCAATATAGAAAAAATAAAAATAAATTATCACAGACATTTAAAAAAGACAAAAATATTGAATGTGCATATTTACACTTAAAACTTTAAAAGTATTGATTATAATTTAATTAAATACAAATTCAATACTAAATAATAACTTCAAAGTTAATTTGCAGAGGTTCGAAACAGCCACCAGCTCTACATTATAAATTGGAGAATTTATTTAGGATTCTTCAGGCTTATTTTAATCGGCTTTTATCAATATTTTTTCATTGTGCCTATTGAATGTCAACATAAAGTAATAACAGGTACTTATTGTGTATCAAGATTCAACTAAGACAAAGATTACAAAAATATATTTTCATGCTAATCATTCCAAAGGAGGCAGTTGAAATGTCGTGATGGCCCAGTGGTTTAGACCTCGTCTCTCATGCGCATGTTGTAATCCGGGCAGTAATAATGTATCTTTTTCAATGCATATGTAGGTACTTTCTAAGTTTATCTTAGACACAAAGACAAACATCGGTGAAGGAAAACATCGCGAGGAAACATGAACTTTTTTAATAACATAAATCTGATATCGCCAACCGGCTTTGAGCAAGCGTGGTGATCAGTGCTCGTGGCTTCTCGCTGTATGAAAGAGTCTTTAGCCCAGCAGTGGGACAATATTAGGCCAGTATTATGCAAAACGCTACGAATACGCCTTCGGTTAAGGCTACGACTGGTCAGGTCTGTCTTCAGCAAAATCCAAAATACCGGTAAGGTATTTAAACAGTTGGTTTATGTCAAATTTCCTAAGGAAATTTTAAATATAGGTACTTAGAACTGATTAAATATCTAAATAGTTGATTTAAATTTTGTTGAACACAAGGCTTAGTTATGAATTTACATTTTTATTTATTTTTTTGGGAAAAGAAATCTTATGACGCATTTGCGGCAAAAGATTCGTAGTTTCCTTACTCTTTGATTAAAATTAGTTGTATTTAAGTTTTGAGCTACAACAAAACATTCCTTTTTCAGTTTTTTTTTTTGTTTTTGTTACGCCGAACGCCTTACAAACGACTTAAGAGCAGGTATTTTTTTTTTTAGTTTTTCCAAATCCTAATTTACGTACCTAGTTTAATAAGCTTTAACTAAGTTTGAAAAATATTACAGTGAAATGCATAGGTACCTGTGTGCTTGATCAGTAACAAAACCTATCCATAGTAAATTTTTAATTAAGTAGTTCAACAAACGTTTCTCCGCTTTTTTTCTTTAAGTTGTAGATGAAAAGAATTTCTTTCAACATGGCATCCATAAGTGGGTTAAGAGTGGGTATAAACATACCCACCGTGATCACCAAAGCGGATTAGAAGGGAGGATGAGGATGTCAAAAAATAATAACATCCCTTAAAGATCTGTACGCTAATTAGGTACGTAATACACGATCATCGGAATTTGAATCGTTTTGAAACAAATTGCTAGTCCATTGCTTTATAAGTTCGAAAAAAAATCTGCTCAACAACGTAAATAACGCAATGAATATTGTTGAACTGTCAAAATGAAAAAAAAATCGTTTACGAAAATGTGTTGCGTACTTAGATAGCTGTTCGTGAAAAATATTGTCAATAAATTTTTTGAAGGACTTCCTATGTCGGCAATAGTAGAAGTAGGGATTTACATAATATAACATAACATCACGCCTTGTTTCCCCAAAGGGTTGGGTAGAGGTGTACCTGTAGTAGGTACACCCACATTTCGCCAGTTATGTTTTAAGTCCTATGTAATAGGGGGCGAGCCTATTGCCATCAAACGGGCACAAATCCAGACTCCGGGCTACTACTGAGAAATTCCAGATAGAAAAACCGAATAAAGTAGGGATTTAATTACCTATTTATAGTAATTGCCTTTATATATCTTTAGTTTCATATCATGTGATTAATTTTCATTTTATGCCAGTTACTCTGTGCATCTATTGAACACATTTTCCTAACATATCTGGACTTAATTTAATGCAATGATGATGCACTTCATTACGAATAATATTTAGTTCTAAACACCTGTAAAGTTTATCTCCATTGGTAACTTAGAAGTGATTGAATTGTGATCTTGTAGACATCTTAGACATTGTAAAGAGATAGTAATATTGTTTAGAGTACCTACGTAATATAATGGATACTTAGCCAATAACGAAAAAGCTAAAAAGTAGGTATTCAACATTAACTTGATTATAACAATGTGTACCTAATCTAACCCATTCAATTGTATTTTTCAAAGCACCAACATTAGTATCAATAAAAATAACTTAGGCACCTGATAAATAATCATCAAATTATATGATGCAGTCTCGATTCAAAATGTTTCTGGCTAAAGATATTAAACTTAGTTTCCATTTTAATTTTATGACACTATCAAAGTTACTGTAACTAAAAGGTAGTGTCATAAATTACTCGTGAGTTTACATAAAGATCGAGTATTTTATTGACGGACATTGTTAAAAACGTATGTTTCTCTAAACAACATGAAAAAACAGAATGATAACTTCAAATATATCCTTTTTTATCTTTTAAAGTTCTGTTCTTTTTTCCATTATCATACTAACACAGGTCAAGTTTATAAAGTCATTATGTTAACGTAAATTTTGTTTCGAACAATTTGTTGATAGGTTACATTAATATTTATTCGCGATAAGAACTAGCTATAAATTATAATATCGGAATGTTTTCATTTTACAAGAAAATATTACAATACCTTTAATGACAGCCATATCGAATCGATAGGTGTTGTGTTCGATTAGGGAATATGCTTTAAACATTCTCATATTTTTCAACATTTTATTTATCAAGAGTTTTATTAAAATATAAGTTTGTATAGGCCTAAATAATTCATAAGATTTGTTCTAAACTTATTAGAATAATTATCTATTTATGTGTTTTAAAGACACGAAAAAAATAACGACTATTATGTACTTATTACTTTACAAGAAGATGAAACATCAAACAGTTCATAGGTACTTAATAGTTTTTGAGAAAACTTTCAGAGCTCTCTCTTGGTTTCAAGAAAATATGAAAATAAACTTACAAGTAAATTGCAGCTACATAATTATGCAGGTTTGGAAAATATCAAAAAGTGTGTACTAGTATGTGTGTGTGTAACAACATTTCCAAACGGTTTTTTGTTGGTTGAATACAAGGCTTTTGACTACTTTTGTATTTTATCTTTTAATGTGCGTTTTGTTTGTGCAAAATAAACATATTTTCTTTCTTTGCTTCTACATCGTATTAAAATGTATACTAAACTACAAAAAAATCTTGATAAGCTTTTCTTATAATTAATTGAAATGCTTGCTGAAGATAATTTATTATTATTGTGTTAGGTTCGGGTGTTTGGTGTCGCCATGTCGGGGAGGTTCTCCATGACCTTAACCTTATACAGGAGAGTTTGTTAAGCAATGTTTTAAGCTGTTAGTTCCACTAAATAAAGTTTTTGTTAAACTTTTACTTCTGAAAGGAACTTAATCTTATTGGAAGTTAAGTTTGGAGAAGTTTTTAATGGGTTTTGAATACCTACTTGCGACAGTTTGTTTCTAACTTCATCCTGTTAAATTCAGTAGTGTGATCTTCATATTAACTCAAGGTTGAATAAGCAGTTAAATGGTTGGTTCAATTATGTTTTATTTGTCTTTATAATATTCTGACTATACCTAAAAAATAAAGTAGATTTATTTTGAAGTAGTAGCAAGGTTTGAAAGACTCACCTAAAGGCATGAGCGTGTCTTCTCTGGGGTCCCTGTGCCTCCGCCTCTCTCTCCGCTCCTGGCGGTCCCTGGCCATGATGGCGGCGATAGAGAAGTCAGTGGCGCAGGGCCGCGCGGAGCAGTCCTCCTCCATGGCGGGCCCCTGCCGACCCTCGCCCTGCAGCAGCATCAAGTTGACCGCTTGCGAGCTCAGCCTGCCCCCAGCCGACCACTCGCCGTCACCGTCCGAACATCCCATCGATGTTCCAGTACATAATCTTTGCAACTTTCAAGTTGAGATTCTGCTGCAGTTTGCACTTGCTACTGGTGACTATGAATACTGTCCAGATAAGCTTTGAAATAGACAAACGAACGTAAGAAAATATTTAAAGTTAAAAAACTTTTCAAGAAAAACAAGAATTTTCAAGAATGACAGGAATCGCAAAAATCACAGTTTTTTTACGAATAATATAAAAAACACAAACTTTTCAGCGAGTCTTTTACAGATCAACGCAAGAATGAATGGTCGCTACGTAGTTCGGTATCGTTATCACGGTGTGCAAGTTTCGTACAGTGTGTTGAAACTTTTTACGCGCGCTCTGGACGCGGGTAGAGCGGACCAGTGCGGCTCGGCGCGCTGTGGACTCGACTGAGGCGGCGGCAGGCGGCAGGCGGCGCGCCACAGGGAGGGGCCTGCATCGCCGCCCTATGCCACCACACTCCGACCACGCACACACAACCGCTTTTTTATTATTTCTTTCTTATGAAGTCCGTCCCGCTCGCGCCGGCCTCGCCGCTCGCGCCCGTCCCTGTCGCCGAGCGAGTTTTTCTCCGCGTGATAACTATTGAAATTCGCTAAACGGCTCACCGCGGCGCGGAAAAGGCTCTCTCGTTAAACGGTGAGCCGATTGTATCGGGGTATTTATTCGAATTACTCGGTGCGCCGACGCTTCACATCACTATTTATGCACTGCGAGAGCTTGCCGCCATGGATGGGGCTGTGCCCGCGCGCCGATTACCGCGTCACAATATTCGTGGTTACCTACATCGTGAATAAATAAGCTATTTGCTTACTACATGACGCAAATAGCTCCAAGCAGATGGGCTGCTACTTGCACATTTACATAGAATTCAATGAGTGTGCGTAAACGCCTACATTATGAAACCAGCCTGTGAAGGATGTGAAGGATGCGCATGAGTTTATAAAAAAAAAAAATATTATTACCTACCTCAACTTAACAGTACCAAAAATAGAATTTAATTAAACAGCTAGCTACGTTAGCTTATCTGCCAGTTCTAGGTACTGCACCGTAGTAAAAGCTACGGAAATCGACTGAACGAAAAATGGACCAATCCAAAACATCCAATTTAAAATTTAATTTAAATCAGGTACCCATAGAACTTCACTTATTTTATTTTTTGTAAAAAAAAAAAACAAATTCGGTTGTTGTGACTTTACACTGATTAGAATTATTTTCCTCGAAGCAGCGTAGCTATCCCACTTAACTGAATCGAATAAAGAAAATCCCTGAAATTCTATATACGCGATACCCATCTGAGCTTTGCAGCCCCTTAAATTCTATTGCTAAGGCAATGCTATTGTAACCTTACCTCTGGGAGTAGGAACAGTAACCGCTCAATTAGAGCGACTTTATAAACTTCATTACGTGTGCAGAGCGGAGGCAAACAGTGGTAATGCGCAATCAACGCTAGCGCTGTGCCGAACGCGCGAGATTGCCCACCTTTATAGCGCTAGATCAAATTTGCGGAAAATTAAACTCACAGACTTTCTCATAGTTTTGTATTTATAATAATTTATTACGTGCGAGGAGCTCAAACTAACCATGTCGTTAGGCAGTAAAGCTTATCGAAGTTGAGCCGGTAATAACGGCACAAATGGCCGCCGATACGCGAATTGTGACGAATCGTATTAATTATTTTGTTGATTTCCATGTAAGGCAACGATAATAACTGTTATTATTCGTTAATTTTAAATAGCCTTCGATATTTTGAATAAAATTGATTACTTACACGTCATAATAATGATGAATGCAGTGGCATGAATTCTTTATGAAATTGCGCACCGAGAAGTCGTACCTACTCGAAAGAAATATTATTGACTTCATGTTGTGAATACCTTTATGTAGTTTCAGAAATACATATTTTTAAATACGACGTAATAGTATTTTTTTTGCACATACTATATTGAAGAAACTGACATCGCGTCTGTACATTTGTTACTTTCCAGAAAACTCTGAACTAAAGTCTTCCTGTTCGTAGCAAACTTAACTCTATGCGAAGGTAGATGATGCTATTTAGTATTTAATAATTATGGTAGGGAAGAAATACTTATGAATAAGTTAGTTACTGACTGCATTAATATAGGATAGTATGGATATCTTATACTTAAGTACCTACATGGATTCTCAGAGAAAAATAGACTTCCAGGATATTATGAAGGTAGGAAGTAGCTGAATGAAAATAGGAATCCATTGTAGATTAGGAAGAATAAATCTGAGAATTGGTGGTCGTTTATCGATAAAATTTCATGAAAATACATATAAGGTAGCTCTTTAATTTTAGAAATGAGATCAGCTGATTGTAATAAATTATGAAATACCATATTTCCTTTAAGCATTTTGAGAAACCAAGAAATTCTGGTTTTTCCATCCTATTTAAGCAACAAAACACAATTTACAGACATTTTGGTAGAAAATAACAGCAATAAATATGAAGTAATACATAAATCAAAAGAGCATGTAGTTAAATTTGGCGTAGGTACCGCAAGGTACTGTCGTAGGACCACTATTTTTTATACTGTCGGTATATTAATGACCTACCCAAAAGTATCGACCAGCCAATGACAGTTTTTGCCGATGATAGTACCATTACAATTGCCTGTAAAAATAGAGACACATATGAAGCTGACATTAACAATTCTATAGAATCAATAATTAAATGGCTAGAAAACAACAATCTTGTAATAAATCTTGAAAAAACTAATATTATACATTTTGCCCAAAGATCAAGCATTTCAAATGTTAATGTACACTATTGTGATAATAACATAGACAAAGTTGACACAAATTTCTTGAAGTAAATATAGACAGAAAACTAGATTGGAAAGCACATACGGAAGCCTTAAGCAACATAAATTAGTAATTCCACATAAGCAATGTACAAATTAGCCCCCATGTTAAATGTTGATGCTTTACTTAATGCTTATCATGGACCCAAAAGAAGTGCCTTAGAACTATGTTTGGACTTCATAAACCATTTTTCAAAACCTTCCATCCATGTACATTTTAGAGACCAATTAAGAAGTAGGTTAAAAAAACCTTCTTATAGAGAAAGCCTGCTATAAGTAGTACTGACGAATAACTGAATGATAAATTAATCTAATCCTTGTAATTGTGTATTCCTAATTACTTTGACATTCAATTGACTAATTTTATTATATATGTAGGTATTATGAGTTGTTGAGACTATTCTGTAGTACCGAACATTTAAATTTTTATATTCTGATTTGGACTGTTAATTACTTGAATATCGGATACATTTATAATTATTTGATTAAATGTAATAACCTACCTACTTATATTTGTAGGTACGCCGTTAAGGTAAATTATGACTGTTATATCATTTAATTGTAAGTTGTAACATCTTACATGCCATGTGTGTGTATCTCTACTCATATTTTGGACAAATAAATGATCTTATTTTATCTTATCTTATCTTTGGAAATATATTTTGTTTCGAAACAAAAATTGCTCACTCAGTCAACGATTTTCAACAATAATATTGTATTAACACCTAATAGCTAGTTATGCAAAAAAATTAAAGTAATACATCTCTAGGTTTTCTCAGTACCGGTACCAAATTACCAATTTCATGTTGGCTATCAAAAGTTACATTTTCCTACATGGACTGTATTCTATTCTCCATTTTAGTAGAGTTCAAAACTTATTCATATGGTAAATACTAAAATATGTTATATGTAATAATATTGTAAATACCTGCTATTTCAGTTTGCTAAGGTATTTTCTTTCAAAATTAAACTTCTCCTCCACGAGACCTTACCAATACTGATACTGACATCATC
Source organism: Xanthia togata (assembly GCA_963853775.1). Lineage (NCBI taxonomy): Eukaryota > Metazoa > Arthropoda > Insecta > Lepidoptera > Noctuidae > Xanthia > Xanthia togata. Next base: position 18,193,909 of record OY970798.1, on the reverse strand, counting down.
GGCTCGGAATGCTGGGTACTAAGCAAAAAGACGAGACCTCTCTGTTAGTATTGGAACGGAACGTCCTTAGGCGCATACTTATTCGATGCAGGGCCGGACAACGAGCAATGGCGAACGCGGTACAACCATGAGCTCTACGAGATGTACGAAGAGCCTAATGTAATTAAAAGCATTAATATATATACAAGTTTCCCATGGGCAGGTCATGTCGCAAGAATAAACAAGACCAGTGCACCCAAACGTTTAAGTAGGTACTTGATAGCAAAACAGATGGCCGGGGAAGTCGTCGAAGTTGACCCAAGCTCTGATGGTTGGATGGTGTAGACCAAGATTTAAGAACTGTTGGAATGAGAAATTGGAAAGAAAAAGCCAGAAATAGGTAACGTCGAAGAAATATACTTGACCAGACTAAGGCCTACCATGTCGCCACTTTGACCAATTCTGTGCTTCCCGCATCCAGCGGATTCTTGCAGCCATCACAAGGTCATAGTTCCATCTTGTGGGGAGGTCTTCCAACGCTACTTCTTCCGGTACGCGGTCGCCACTCCGGAACCTTTCGGCCCTATCGACCATCTTCTGCGAGCAATGTGCCCTGCCCATTGCCACTTAAGTTTGGCAATTCTTAGATGAATATTGCAATTTGTAAGTAGGTATTATCTTCTGTTAATAAAATGTATTGATTCTTAGATAAATGAGGTAGGTAGTTACTTACAAGACTAAAGTACTTACTGTTATTTACGGCTCTTCTGATAAAAAATCTACCTATAAGTACTTATAATAAAATCAACCAAAATAAAATTGGAGGGTTACTGAAATAAAACCTGACTACCTACTAAGCATTTTTAACGCTGTCATGGATCCAGAACAGGCCAAATTACCTACATGATAAAAAGTAGGTACCTATCTTCATTAAAACATGAAACCAATTCAATTCAAATACACTCAAACCTTTTAAAATATTTACTTTCGAATTTAATTTTTACTTAGATAAACGAATAACTCGGAGTCGTTCATTTTAATGAGTTTTCAGTTTTACACTCACACTAAAACACGATTTTACAACAGAAATAGTCATAACATCGATTGCCACTCACAGTTTCACACCCATAAAAATACAGAATCCATATTCGTATGGATTCTGTATTTAACCTAAAACAAATACAATAAAAATAAAGTTTGAAAACTAACTTTATTTAGTATTTAGTACCTACCTACCTGTGTAAATAGTTAATGGTGTTAAATACTGTAAAACCTTTTAAAATCAACAATAAAACGAACTTAGTTTTTTTACCCACCTGTGAACAAATTTCATGGAAGCCTGTAGAACTAATTTAACTTTAATGGGGTTTTTAATTTTTATTTAGCTAAACAAGTACTTACTTACTATAACCGGTAGAGAGGTACTCTACCTAGGTATTTTATGTGGAACGCTAACTTTAAGTTAGCGTTGAATAATTATGTTACTTTTAAAACTTTTAAAGTCAAAATTGATACCGTCAAAATGCTCACAAAATATTAATTATAGTACATTTAAAATGGAACATCAATATTGTTTGCTTTTCTAACATTTTTTTTTTTATTATATACTAAGGTAGGTACAAATATTCCCCTGCGACCATTACTAATACCCCACGACTCATCAAAATAAAACCAATGAATCACCCCGATATAAAAAATTCAATTATCAACCTACCCGGGTTATATCACTGCATTACATACAAATGACACTGCAAACATTTCAGTTGTCACGGGACGCGTCCATTACACTTTTTGTCCAAATCAACGAGCAAGTTGTGATTAAAATTTAAAAGTAGCAACTCGTGTGAACGCACTCACGACGACGACGAAAGAGGGGGAACGGACGCCCCTTGTAGGCGGGACGGCCACTCTACAAGCGAAACTCAACTTCATTTCAGAAACATAGAGTCGATTTTAATGTTTTGTGTTTGTGGTGTGCATCCTGTGCAAGTTTGCGTGGGAGAGGCAATTCTTCGCTAAGTATCGTCCGAGTACGCGACATGCTTCGTTTTTTCGATGGCCAGCCTTCGTAGTTTTAGAAGAGATTTCCAGAAAATTTAGATTTATGGACAAGAGTTCACAAATCCCCATCGGTTTAAAAATAAAATACAAACAACATATTATTTATGAATCAAGAAGTCTTTATTTGTTATGGAGGTAAGGACTCATTGATATTTTTTATAATCAAACAAATTAATGGCTAAATTAATAGCATACCTGCATGTGAAATCTTTCTGTCATGTCCTATTATTATTATCTACAGTCTAAACTTTACTACAAAATATATTTTTTTAGGGATCAACTTTTAAATTACTTTATGGTTACCTACTTTGTGATGAATTATATTTGAACTTTTGTTTACCTACCTATTGTTATTCAATTAGTTTAATATTGAATTACTATTTCATGACAAAATTACTGATATAAATATTTTTATGTATTTTCCTACAACCATTACCTACTTGTCAATTTCCTTTGCTTAACTGTTGAAATTTGTACAGCAAAGATATTAGCATTAATAAATAAATAAAACATCTAAACAGCGTTTTAATCAATAATAGGTAATGACACATTATTGCTAAAAAGATTACAAAGGTTTTACATAGGCTGCAAACTAGGTGAGCCTACATCTTGGGCACCAAAAAGAATTCACTAAAAATCAATCATTGTGTCAATCATCATTATTATTATACGACTTTCATCAGGAAAAGATCACACTATTATGGTTTACATAAAAATTGGGTTATTTTTGATGACACCATATCTTTAAGACACTGAAATATATTATGTTCTAATCTTGTGCTTAAACGCAATATTACCCTATATATAACATATTGCCCAAAGTAAGTCTAAGTAAGTAGAAGTGTGCTCACTGTTGCACCGGCACGTCCACCCAATACATGGCTACGCAGCTGCCTTCCCGCTCTCTGGAACGATAAAATTTAAGCACCGTTCTCTTATTGAAACAGTTAAATCATACAGTGCAATATTACCCACATAATGCATGTAAACTACACCTAATAGTAGATCTATGTTACTATTTTACTCGCTCCCTTTAAGAAATGAGCGGAATATGAAACAGGGGAACAGGCAGGTAAATATATGGGGCTACTGAAGAGTAACAGAAAACGTCATCTCCCTCGCCTTTTCCCACTATGCAGGGTCGGCTTACATTCGAACCGGATGCAGCTAGATACAAGAAGCGACTACCAATCGGACCACAACCCCAGTTACAGGGCCATTCAAAATTCAAATTCAAAATATTATAATTCACATAAACCTAATGTGGGCCCTTATGAAACATCAGAAGCTAGGTGCACGGTTCCAATTGGTCGTTTCCTATGGAGAAGAGCCGGCATGAAACTCCACGGTTACTCTTTTAAAAATAATTGGCTTTTACAATATTTTCAAATAACAGTGTTATTAGGTATGGGAGGACATTTTAGGTGGTCAGTCTTTCGGGCTTCTGCCTACCCGTAACAACTATCTAAGATCTATAAATTGACAGCGTTTCCCGTATTTGTTAGGTATTAGTTTTGGTTGTCTATGATATGAAAATAAAACGATTTGATTAATATCAACAATGGCAATGCAATCGAATATCTCATGAACTGACTAAGTTTCATTAAGTATTGAGTATTGAGTAAATCAAACTACGATGGACTGCTTCGTTGGTCTAACTAAGGGGTGCAAGCGCTACTGCTGAGTATGAGGTCCTGGGTTCGATCCCCGGGTCGGGAAAAGTGTTTTTGGGTTTTTCCATCTGGAATTCCTCAGTAGCAGCCCAGAGTCTGGATTGGTTCCCGGTTGATGGCAATCGGCTCGCATGGGACTTACACATAACTGGTGAAATGTGGGTGTACTATAGGTACACCCTACCCTACCCTATAGGTGGTCTTATGTTATGTGTAAATCAAACTACAAAATACTTAATTAACTTTCCTAGATATGGCGTCTCGTACACAACAGTGGACAATATTCAGGAGCTTTAGAAGGGTTCGTGAAAAAACTCACAACTCACCAAAGTGACTATCCGGAATCTGTCAATCAAATTCTATCTGTCGTCCGCAACTAGAGGTTATAAGTTGGGAAACAATCGTATAAATAGTAGGTAGATAATACAGACCACCGAGTATAATCAGATATTATAATATATTAGTTATATTTTATATAAGACTAGCTCTCCCCGCGACTTCGTTTGCGTGAAATTTCGACCCCGACCCACCGCTTCGCATCCCATCGCCCCGCCCGCACTATATCTTCGATTTCGCTTAGCGTTCTTTCTAACTTTTTTTCTTTTTGCTCGGTTCCTAAAGGTTGTAGCGTAATTTTACACCTTCCTAAAAAAAAGAGCTATCCAATGCAAAAATATATTTTCAAATCCGACTGGTAGTTCCGGAGATTACCCCCTACATACAAACTTACAAACAAACAAACAACCAAACAAACAAATTTTACACCTTTGTAATATTATTATTGAGTATATTAAGTATAGATATTAGAAGTTATACGTACAATACATCATAATTTACAGATAAGTAGGTATAATGAATGTTCTACTAGTATTGTAGTAGTACTACTTACCCATTAGGTTCTTTGATCAGGAACTGGACCAGAAAACTGTGATTGTGGTTTTCCCATAAAATACGTTTTGAAAACGCTCTGCTTGCATGTAGTATTTTTTATACAAAAAGAGGCAGTGGGTAAATACGTTACCTACCTAAGTACACACGGCTACACATTTCCAGTATAGGCTGATCTCGCATTTTATAGGATTCCCGTACAATGCGAGATCAGCTTATACTGGAAATGTATAGCTTGATCTGTAGTGTGTAACTAATTTAATTTCAGACATTTTTACTTAACCCCTTATTGAGTAACACGTAATTAAAAATGCCTTTTTAAATTTTCCATGAACTTTGTCAAAACAGAGGTTTCATGATATTGTTAACCGTTTAATTTCGTGTTTTATTCATTTTCTAATTATCTACTAGATAGTAACGTAGGTAATAACGTCGAGGTTATGTGCTATTATGTTAATTACATAAATAGGTACAGTGTTTAAGAATGTTTTAATAACGATAGGTAACTTCATGTTTTGAAAACAAATATTTGTTTATGATTATTGGCCTATTTTTATTAAAGTATTAATTTTAAAATAAAAAAGAACACATTTGCGTACTTTTTAGTGTGCCTTCTTTCACACTTCTTTGTGCCTTCCGTACTCAAAAGGAAAGGATGCCAAACGGAACCCTATTACTAAGCCTCTGCTGTCCGTCCGTCCGTCCGTCTGTCTGTCAGCTGTATCTCATGAACAGTAACCCTGACATGTGGGGTGTCATTGTCTAGAGCTCATCATAGAGTATTTAAAAAAAAACTTCCGTAAAATTTGTCAGTCTTAGACAATTTGTTGTACGCTATCTCAACAACTAAACAAGTTAGGAATTTGAAACTTCTGTATATCATATACTACTAGGTATATTTAATCAACAAATATTAAAAGTCCCGAATGCAAAATATAACTTTGTAATTCACAGTATCATTATTATATACAAATTTATCTTTGCGAAAGATGAAAAATATTTTTCGTATAGTATTTTAATTTATTTGCTAAATTAAATATTGTACGGTAGTACGGAACCTTTCATCTGCGAGTCCATCTCACACTTGGCTGGTTTTTTGTTATAATCTTTTTATTATGAAAATATTAACCTGAAGTCTTCTGTGTTATTGATTCCAAAAGGTGGTTGATAATAGACAACAAAATAGAATCTAAATTAGTCACTAAACAATGCTTTCAAAATATACCTTCTAAATTACGTATCAGGGGGTTAGTTAGAAAATGTAAGTAACAAAAAATGTAAGTACTTACCTACAATGTGGAACATGTGACCGCTGGCTCGGTGGTGAAGTACACACGATCCATCTTCTTCGCACGAGTCTTTTTGTTACGGCACCCTGCTCCAACACTGACACGAAAAAGAACCATGAAACTGATTTTTAAGGAATTTTTATTATAATGTTTATTTTGTTGTGCGTTTTGCAAGTTTGATTTGTTATTGTTTTGTTTATTTTCAAAGCTTTCCTTTATCTTTGATTTTTTTCTTTTCGTTTTCTAGTTATAGATATAACTATCATCTCGATATATCTTTGTTTTGTTAATTTTTAAGGTTCCGTACCCAAAGGGTAAAAACGGAACCCTATTACTAAGACTTCGCTGTCCGTCCATCCGTCCGTCTGTCACCAGGCTGTATCTCATGAACCGTGATAGTTAGACAGTTGAAATTTGCACAGATGATATATTTCTGTTGCCGCTATAACAACAATTACTAAAACAGAATAAAATAAATATTTAAGGGGGGCTCCCTTAAAACAAACATGATTTTTTGCCGTTTTTATAGATAATGGTAGGTACGTGGGTCGTTCTTCTTTTTAACCTACAAAAAGGTGTCTCCACCAGTCAGTGAAAAAAAAACCAAGGAAATAACTATAATTTTTTCTTAATTATATTTCAACATGGACTGTACTATACATGTAGCGGTTACACCGCCACATACTAACTACGCATCAAAGACATGACGTCACACAAATCCTGCATCGCGCAATTAGAGTTTACCGCGCGAACGACATAGATAAGACTATCCGAAATCAACAGTCGGGCAGTCGGCCCGCCAGACACAACACCCGTCTGGTTGGAGGATCCTCCCTTTTCTATGGTGGATGAGTGAACTTTACACCCTGTTCACCATGCCTCTAAATTGGTGACCCCGACGTGATCGTCAACGCAGCCTTCGTGCAACTACTTCAGCGTGACGTCATCATCATCACTCCCGCAAGCTTTCGTGAGGCGAGTCACACAGACAGCCAGCACCCTCGGCTTCAACGGGTATCCTGACCACCAGCATGCAGCGAACGCGCATTCCTGGTCATCACCCTCAGCCTCATCACCCCGACTCACTGGGGAATCACCGCAATCATCTCAATCAGCGAAATCACCGCTATCACCTCAATCACCTCAATCACCGCAATCACCTCAATCACCACAACCGCCGCAATCACCGCAGACAGTTCCGACTCACCGCGAACTGTGCGGCACCCGGTTCCGACTCACTGGAACCTTAGCTGGCACTGTGAAGCATCGCAAGATACAAGACTCAGCCCACTATCGACCTTCGGTCTCCGGAGGGGAGTGATGTAGCGGTTACACCGCCACATACTAACTACGCATCAAAGACATGACGTCACACAAATCCTGCATCGCGCAATTAGAGTTTACCGCGCGAACGACATAGATAAGACTATCCGAAATCAACAGTCGGGCAGTCGGCCCGCCAGACACAACACCCGTCTGGTTGGAGGATCCTCCCTTTTCTATGGTGGATGAGTGAACTTTACACCCTGTTCACCATGCCTCTAAATATAATGGCTGTGCACAATTAAATAACATATGTATTGAATAATTTCATTGTAAAAAGTACGTTACAGAGTTGTAAATCCGCGTGACAGAAGTGTATTTCATACAAATCACAGTGTCTCCCGCTACCTCGGTTTGTGTATAATCCATAATATTACGAAAAAATTATATGATGGTTTAAAACGTAAAAATATCTTGTAATTCCTAGATATATTACCCATCATGTAATAGCAACCATTATTTTTTATCACTTTTAATCAAATATTCATAAAATCTCAAATACTTGTCTCCTAATAACTGATGTTTTATTTTGTAAATTCTGTCACGTGGGTTGTCCTTCAAAATACGCGTTTGAGCCGTTCGTCTTTGTGGCTTTGCAATTGGAGGTTTAGACCCCCTTCCCCCTTTGGTACGATTTCCCCTCTGAGATCAAGAGACAACGCGTCAGTCGGCCGAAAGCTGTGATAGGAGGTGCGTGTGTTAATTCGGCTACCGCTTCGTCACGTAAGTAATTGATTCAAAATATAATTATTATTGTTACTTTTTGTTGCCTACTCTTACGTAATGAGAAATATTTGACGGCTAACGTGGTCATTATATATTCTATGTTAGTTTCTAAATGTTATCGACTTTGCAACACATTTTTACCCCTCCGTCACATGACAACTCCGTCACATATTTATTGTGACGGAGTGGTAAAGTACGTGATGGAGGGGTAAAATAAACGATATTAATGTTCTATTTATGTTGAATCCGAGAAATACTGAAATAGATACACTAGTTATTATGGTAATTATTCCTACGGAAAGTGTTACAAATATTTTTCTATCTCCTCGAATTTTTAGGTACTTATTACTTATTTCCTATTTTCAGATACCATCATGGCGAAAAAGAAGACATTAACACCAGCAGAAAGACAGCGGTTTTGTCGGGAGAAACGAAAAAATGACCCTAAGAAGGTAGCTGAAATAAAGCGCAAGGATTTAGAAAGATACCATGCTCGTAAGAAGCTAGTGGCTGACAGGAGCGTGCGAGAACATCGAATCAAAAAGCGAATATGGCAAGAAGAAAATAAAAAAAAGAAGGGAGAAGAAAAATATGCTTGAAGAGGTACTTTTAAACATTCCGGCTCCATCACCAATACCAGAACCCCACGAATGACTCCATCTGCAACACCGACTCCTCTGAAGTATCTACTCGTAGTTCAAGGGGTAGACAGAAAGTGAAAAGAGATAGAACAAAGTTATACAGAGATAATAATATTAAGTTTCAAGAAAAAATAGACCAGTTAGAGAAGAAAGTTCGAAAATATAAGAAGAGATTGCACAGAAAATCAAAAAAAGACAGCAGCAGCAGCAGCAACAAATATGAAAGCAATAGTCAGAATACAAAGAAGTACAGCGTTCTTTCTAATACCATTAAAGAACGATACAAAACTGTCAAAAGTCTAGAAGAAAAACACCTCATCCAATCGGTACTTCAAACCCGTATCGTAAAAGAATCCAGAATGCAGATAGAATTGGTAAGAGATACATTAGGTGTAGACCGACCTATAACATACAAGAGCGTTCTACCAAAACATACTGATCTTGTACGGAAGATTCATCAGTTCTTTTTGCGGGATGATGTAACGAGAGCTACAGCTGATAAGAAGAAGACTGTCACGTACAAAAATGCCTCAAATGCCACTACAGCTACTTCACTAAACATAGGCCATTTTATGTGAAGCCACCTACTGAGCTGGGAAGAGATACTTCCTTATGTAAGTTACATGCAAATGTTACCTATGTGGTTAATACATTAAATAAGAATAAAGTAATTGTGCAGAAAGACACGGATGCAGTCTTAGAATATCTAGATTGTTCTGTTGATTCGGTATCCTGTATGAAAGGAGTTTGTTCGGAGTGCAGGAAAAGCGAAGTTGTAGAAAAGGCAGAGAAAAAGGTAAAGATTACAAAAAAATGTACCAGTTACTGAAAAGCTCACAATTGAAGAAGTGATCTATAAATTTGAGAGCGAGCTGCAGACAATGTTGAAGACTGATACGTAAAGATTTAAGTATAACAAAATAAATGATTCTAGAAAAATAAACCTGTTTTATTCCAAAACCCAGACTGGTATCCCCTAGAATAACAACTCTGTCACATAAGTTACTACTCTGTCACGATGTTGTCTCCTGGTAAGAAAATTGTTTTGGTTGTTTATATATTTTATTACGACTAGTGCAGCATTGGAAAATTTATATTTATAATAGTTGATGATATTGCCGTCTGTGATATTCGTATTTATTTGTAAATGATAGTAAAAAATTATTTATAGCAAAAACATACTTTAAATTAGCAGAACATGTGACAGAGTGGTCTAAGATCATGAATAATACAATTTTATAAATACAAATGTATTATTTTAATATGTTTTCTAAAAGTTCATTTAGTGAATGAATGTATTACAAAAGTACAAGTTATTTGACGAAGAGTATTCGATAGAATAAAATGAAAGATTTCGTGACGGAGGTGTAATTTTTTTCGTCGAATTCATCTTTCAGGTCTTAAAAATCGTACAAAAATCTGTAAACTTCTCGGCCAACAACTTTTTCCGATAGAATAGAAATTTTGCTATCAGAATATATATATATATATACTGACGAGAAAGGCTTATATATTTTTTTTCGAAATTGAGCTAATTGTATGGGAAAACCGGGAAAACTGTCAGAAATTCAAAATGACTCCTCGGTTATATAATCTAGCGTTTGCAAAATCAGCCCTGAAGCTTTGGTTTCCTAGGAAAGCGGTTCCGTCATAATTAAAACGGTCGTCATGGAATTCTGTAATTTTCATATGTAGGTATTCGACATTAAGGTGTCAAAAAGGTACGCTCTGTATTTGGACCGCCGTTACTATTTCACCATTCACCGCTTTGTTAAAAAAACAAAATTTTTGTCGATATAAACTGTAATAAATTATCAGGATTTAATTTTTAAGTTAATATATTACTTGGTTTTTATTATAACCTTAATTAGGTGCTACTTAACGGATAAAAGATTTGTATTAAAGATAATTTAGTAAGTAGTTCATCATTGTTTTCTCAAAGCCACATACCCAATGCTACATTAGCTATTTTATCGCACGACCACGCGCCACAAAACAGACGCGCGACGTGGCAACCTGCGACCGTTGCGAGCGACACGACAGCGACAAAACGTCGCGCAGCGCCGCTCCTTGTCACCTGAATAAATTACGAAGGTCCGATCTTAATTAATGTGCGACACATCCTACTACTACTTTTATCGTGATTAAGAGCCTCCAGTGTGCGAACCTAAGTGGGTCCCGGTCGCTAATAGGCTGTTTATGGCGAACAAGATTACTTGTGTTTTGGTAAAGAATTTGTCTTTCCAAACTCCGGGATGAAAAATGGTGCTGCCTGAAAAAAACATAAATATTAGTTTGTAATAGTTATTTTTTAAGTATGTTACATAAGATACAAAAAATACATGGCAGCGAATTCAACGAAGTCTACTTTTTAATTAAGTATAGGTACCTACTTAAGTCTTATTAATAGGGGTTATAGTATGAAATTGCCGTTTTATTGTAATAGAGTACTTCGAATTAACATATACCTAACCTTGATGGTTTGGGATTTTTGACTTTTTTCACATGCGTACCTACCTATGAAATTCTTCTTTTAAAAAATGTGCAATTTTTGACCATAGACTCTCAGTTGTTTTTTTTATTCAGCTTAGACAAGAAAGATGAATACTTCGAAAATTCGAGTTATTTTTGAATACGAGTTCCTACGCAGAACTAACGCGGCAGAAACAGCTCACAATATCAATGTTGCGTTTGGAGAGGCGACTGCTAGTGAACGCATCGTGCGATTTTGGTTTTAACGCTTTCGTTTTGGAAACTTTGATTTGAAGAACGAACCACGTGGAAGACCGCCCACACAGGTGAATAACAATGAATTGAAAGAGATGGTGGAAGCCGATCCGAGCCAAACTACCCAGGAATTAGCGGCATGTTTTAACGTTTCCTTACCAACAATATTGACTCATTTGCGTCAAATCAATAAAATAAAAATATGACAAATGGGTGCCTCATGATTTGACTGATCTGCAGAAAGAAACCGCGTGTTGAAACTATTGTTGCCTTATTGAATCGATACAGAAATGAAGGAATATTTGATCGAATTGTGACATGGGATGAAAAGTGGATTCTTTACGATAACCGTAAGCGAAAAATGCAATGGCTGATCCCAGGTCAAACGCCGCAACAGTGTCCTAAAGCAAAGTTTACCAATAAAAAGGTAACTGTTTGGTGGTCTCAGCATGGTGTTATTCACTATAGCTTTCTCCGATCTGATCAAGCAATAACGGCAGATGAACTCGAACAATGATAGCAAAACTAGCAGTGAAACAGCCCCGACTCACGAATCGATCTTCACCATTATTGCTCCATGATAACGTGAGACCTCATACAGCACGAGAAACCGGTTTAACTCTACAGGAACTGCAATTAAAAATCATTCGTCACCCTCCGTATTCGCCAGACCTTGCTCCAACGGACTACCATTTTTTTCGTGATTTGGACAATTTTCTACGTGATAAAAAGTTTTCTTCTCAGGAGGCAGTACAAAATGCTTTCACACAGTTTGTCGAATCTAGATCTCGAGAGTTCTATCGCAAAGGCATAAATGACCTTCCTATTAGATGGCAGCAATGTATAGATAATAGTGGTAATTATTTTGATTAAATAAAAATGTTAAATTAAAAAAAAAACGTATTTCAATTTTTCAGTACAAATCGTCAATTTCATACTTTAACCCCTATTAAACTAAACTATAGCATAGAAAGAAATAACGAACTAACAAACAGGAAATTCTCAGCAAATATAAAATTTTATAACCATGACAAAAATCAGACTCCCCTTTGAAATATACTTACTGAGTAACGTTTTCCCCACGTGCATTTCTATAAAGACATACTAGTGTAAATCTAAGCGCTTCATTCTAAACGCTTCATGTAACGTATCCGCGTAGTGACAATACGCCGGTCCGACACGCCGGCGTCGGGGCCTCTCCGGGGACTCGCTAAATCGTATTGGTTTCTCTCCACTTTTGTTTATTTGCTCTCTTTCCGTTCCTACAACCCCCGCTTTGATAGCACACTTGAATCATCCATGTTCCCCCAACAATATTCTAGGTAAATAGGTTACGGATTTTAGCTAAGCTTTGTTCTACAATTAGTTGAATATTTGTGGTAAACACACAGCCGTGATGATGGAAAACATGTTTAATTTTCAGTTTATTAGCGCTAGCGCCCGGTAGTTAAAAGACCACGTAAATTATACTCATGGACCGCTTCTAGAGTTACCGCGTTTTACGCTGAGAAAACAATTATGTTAAATTTGCAGCAATAACTCCATTTACTCTAAGAATAACATTCTACGGAACTAATTTTCATTATACTGCACGTAATTTCTTCATGCACAATATGATATTGTGTAGTAAGATTGCACTAGAATCTCCACTGGTCATTTCATGCTTGACCCGCAGTATTTCGGTGGTGGGTAGTAAAACACTGAAATGATAAATAAGTGTAATATAACACACCCTCGGCTAGTCATAATGTGCAAACGCCAAGCTCTCCGCGTTTGGCTGACACTGTTCCGGGCATAGAGCTAGGGTATGGTCACAATGCGAGCAACGAAAATATCGTTGTGATACCTTCTTGAAAACCCACTTAAAAATTATGTAACCTTATAATAATAATATCCTGTTACACGTTTTCTTTATTAAAATTAATAGTTCTAAAGTAGAAACAAAAAATCTTACATTGTTGATAATCTAAATTGACAACGAATTGGCAACGCCTCGTAGACCCTCGTAGCATCTTAACTACGCAACTATACGAGTCGTGAATTACGCTACTTTGAGAAAGACAATGTATGTGTTTGGGTTTGTTATATTGCCACAGCCATTAATTTACTTTACTTGATAATCGTTTCACAACTACAAGATTTCGCTGCGCGTAGTACGCGTAGCGGCTCGTAGCCATAGTCGTAGCACTCAATTTTTATTGATAATACAGACTATTTGTTGTCAGTGTTCTAAAATTTTAAATCTCAATAAAATCCGCTATTAGTAAAGCGGTACCCCAAGGCAGCGAGGCAGAGCGAGGCGCGAGCTTGCTTTATCTGCGCTGGCTGTGCGCGAAACAATATATTTATTGGACAGTGGCGCGGCGCGGCCGATCCAGAGGATGATCTATTCGCTGTACCCTTACGTTGCCACCGTGTAGGCGACGGAAGCGAGCACAGACGGGAAATGGTGGAAATTGAGAACATGGTCAGTAGGAATGAGATTTTATATTTGTTAATTGCTTACCTATATTTTGTCCATGAAGGATTCCTGAGGAAATGCTTATGAAATAAGTTTCACCATTTTTTTGGTTTTAATATTTAATAAAAACAATCATTCGATGTTAGCATAAGATGGAAAAGAAAATATTACTGTGCATCTGCAAGATGAGGTTATGCTAAAAGATAAAAAGTAGCAAAGCTGCTTTAAATATTCAGTGCAGGGCGTTAGTCTGTGTCGCGGCGCGGGGCGGCCGCCGTTCTTCATTCAGAAGGTCACAGTTGGTAGCGGCGCGCCGCGGTCGCTCTGCCCCTGTTTTACGATACACCGCCAGTTTTGTTTCCAAGATTAAGCGAAACTAAACTGCTGGCATCCTCTACTCACTGACCTCACGCTTATTTATTAGTTTCGCACAGCGAAATCGAGACTTATTTTTCGGTACGACCGCCAAGAAAAACATCTGCAACCGTGCTACGTTCCCGTACAAATAAACCGCCGGGACGTCTCAATCACGGTACTATTTATTCAGGAACTGGTCTCCAGAGAGGCGAACAAGATGGATCGCGGTGTCAACACGAATTTGCATCCCTTGTTTGTCTCAGCGGAGCGTCGGCGGAAAAAACACCGCAATCTCATTGTGTTCGGTGCAGCGGGCGCGGGCGGCGCGCCGGCTCGCATCAGTTATTCGCCGGTGCGGCCGGCTAACACGATTATCTGTCGTTTCAAACGAGACGCTCTTTTTTCCGTTCCCTTGTTTTCCAACTTCACGTCCTCCATGTTTTTTTCTGAATAGGAAATGGGATACGTCAGACGAAAAATTGACAAAAATATGGCCGACTCCGATAGAAAATAGTGGGTGGGTGGGGTTTGCGATAGGATCTGTCGGATCCCGCGTTCGTTGTACAGAAAATTTTATTTGCAAGATTGTTTTCTTGTTTGTCATGTTTTTGTTACACTGATTGTATTTTTACGTAGGTAGAAAACCATGGTGGTGTCACCCTAAATGTAGCGGGAATGGTAGCATATTTGTTTTTATAAGATGACAATTTGGGATTGAAGAAGATAAAGATCGGGTAGCCTACTCGCCAATATTGTGAATTCCGAGCTAGTCAGAGGAGCATGACATACTTCAAGCGACGTCACGGACGATTTCCGTGCTTCTAGTCTGTGGCGTCTGACATTAGGTGGGCGTGGGTGGCCCTGAGTTCACGACTGTCTCACTGCAAAATGTAGCTACTCAACTTGTTATTATGCATATTTAATTAACTGTTTATTTAATATAGACTTCAATAATGCAATTATGAAGCATTACCTAACAATTTACACGATTTGCTTCGTAAAATCAACAGTTAGTGTGGGTGCACATAACTTTCATCAGTCTCATCTCATTAGCGCCGTCGGTAGCGGTCCCACACAAAAACCAGCATTCACAAAAACTAACCCGTGAGATGACAGAAACGATTCTAAATATTTCAGCAATGCTCCGATTCTGTGAAACAAGATGCACGCCTGTGATTTATGATCGTAGTAAGGCGTTACAAATTGTTTTACCGAAACTTGTGTTTGCCTTATTTATTACTTCTGGTTAATGACGTAGGAAGGTTCCGGTAATGCGTGTGTGTCTCTAAATGTCCCTCTAATAACAAAAAATGAATAATCATGATTCAATGGTGTTACAAACCATTGTTTAGTCATAAATTGCTGAGAGACGGGAGATGTGATTGCGCCATGAATTACACACAACCACATGCAATGGCTCATAAAGATCGCTCTAATGTCTTCATACGGCTCACAAGCGCCTCAACACGAACTCGCGCCGGAATAGATCCACCAAACTAATAATTTCCCGCGTTGAGGTGAGGCCGCGGAGTTGCTCACACGCTCTAGCCAAACCGCTGATTACGACTTGATTACACCCTACAAAAACTTTCATAACCCGGAACTTCCATTGCCATTAGTGACTAAAAAAACAATTATTGACGCCTCATGATAGCAATTAACACCCATCTGTTATTACGTCCAAATCTTTACTTTCGGTAGACCTACTATCATGTGTAATGAGTTGCTTGGTGCATCGGTGATCTTCTAAAGGTAACATTGTATTTTTTTCGTATTGCTGGAAATTGTATCTTGTGACGTCAGCCGTAGGGCTGTTTGGGTTTCGTGAGTGCCGGGTAGTAGAATCGTGTCGAGTAGACGTGTGAAGCTGACGCGTGGAGCGGGCGCGCGCGGACCACCCGCGCTCGACCACCGGCCGCCGGGGGGCGTGCGCGCACACGTGGATACACACGAATAGTTCCCAACATTTCATAGTTTTTGTGACCAGATGACATATTTGCAAAAAAATATATAAATTATGTTACAATTTGGAGTTCAACTTGAGCTTCATTCGTCTGGAATGACACCGTTGGGTTATGAGGCAAGTGACGTCCAGTTCTTATCTGGAAATAACAATCGGTTTGTCCATTAACATACGTCAGCAAGGTTGACCCAGAACCGAGCATGGCATTCTGTGATGAGGTCGGAGTGTTGTTCTGGTGTGGTCCGCGGCCAGGCCGGCTGTCGGCGGCGCGGCCGGCACGCGCGCTATGCGGCCCGGCTGAGCGCGCGCAACTACTCAACCGCTTAATAAATGACCAGTGCGCAGTATTAGGCGGATCACATACATCATTTATGTAAATTGTGACGAAGACATATCTAGCTCGGTCGGTCGCTGCCTTCACTCGACACGACGCGCATTCCGTCTTATTTTATTATGCTTTTGTAAGTAAATAAATCCTCGAATAAATATCAGGGCTCATTACAAAGTGTCACGATATACACAGAGTAATCCTCTCCTTTATATAGTATCGCTTATGGTTGTTATCTCCATATTTATTTGTAAGTTTAAGTCAGGCATCGTCAATGCCGGATGTATGTAGCTTTCTATAAGAAACATGCTAGTTAAGTACCTAGCTACAGCAAATTGAGACCGTTTGCTTGCTCATGGGCTACGAACATTAAATTGGCCGTTTCCTCGACTCTTTTCGGGTCGATACACTGGTAAATAACTGTTGAGGAACAAAAAATTGGGGGTACTATAACTATGTAATTGTATAACTTCTTAATAGCTATGAAAAACTACAATCTTTGTACTTTTAGACTTAAGAGTTCTTTAATCTATAAAATGATGAACACTTCTAATGCCCGAAATATTTTGTCAAGATGAATGTGAAGATGACTTTATTGAGCCAACACGGCACAGCATGGTACACCAGGTGCCTATTTGTGCCTTCAAATGACTATTATATATTGCACGTCGTTGTTTTCATTCTTATAGTGTTATAATACTCATTCACTAAAGGTTGTGCCCCCCTTGAACAAGAGACAATTATTGTTTGAAGAACATCTTTACTGGTTATAAAGTGACTTGTGACAAATATTTGAAATAAATAGTGTTTTTTTTTTAATAGTGATTGCTGTAGAGTACAGGGGTTTAATTACCGTGGGGTTGAGGTTTCTGATTAATTGAAGTGTTTAATAAAGTTTTCTTTGTGTAGTTTTAGTTTTATCAAAATCATACTTAGGCAAAGTATGATTTTGATCTGGCTCTAGAAAGCCAAACTTCAAAATACTTACCTAAAGTATATTACAATGAACTTTTTTTATATTGTAAGGCCGTCCACACGTACCCATAACCATACCACATCGCAGTGACAAAATGTGGTCAAGCAATAGTTAGGTGTGCATAGTGTCGCTGCAACTTCTTGCAATTGCGTTGTGGTTGCGTTGTCGCTAGTAGTTGCGATGTGGTTATGTTTTGGCTAGTGTTCGCAGGCAAATGGCTGTGTTTGCTATGTGGCCAGGCTCTAGTGCACGTTCTCACTGGTGGTAGCATTGTGGCCACGACGTGGTTTTGATGTGCTCGGTATTGCCTGCCACATTTGATTTTACGGTCAAATATGGTCCGTCTGAATGAACTATTCATTTTCATAGAAATTAACACCCATCCACGTGTCGTCGTTATGGTGTGGTGGTGGTTGTGGTGTGGTTCAGTGGTTGTGGTATGTGTGATTGGGCCCTTATAGGTATTCTTTCCTCAACAACATCATAAAGTTTATTACGATTTATCGTATAAGCATTTTTAAATGAAATTATTTTAGTTTAGAAATATCTGTAAATATTCAAATCCATTTAAAATAGATGAGGATCTATTCACGGTTCAACTCCATTTTATACAAATGTGCCGTGCATTAATTATTTATTACATTAAGTAATCTTTATTAAACAACCATCTCAAGATATAAAGCAATCTGTGCTTCATGATGATTAATTAATTCCACTGAAGAAGTCGTTCAACAATTGACTTTTCTTCTCTCTTCATCTCAAACTTAATATTTACAATAGGTAGCACCCTAATACACAAAAACCCCTAACCAGAAGACATCTGCCACCACCATACAAGTCTCGTTAGCTCCTACTGTGCCATTGATCACGAAGGACACAAGTAACTCACTCGCGACTCACTCAAGACTATCAAACACACTTTCAGTGGACCCCATTGTACTCGTGAATGATTGTGGGTGTCTCCTAGTATAAACTAAATGGGTAAGCAGTTACCCACAAGCGCCATATTTGCGGTCACTCCGTGTGGCCTGTACAATGACTTGAGAAAAATTGGTCCTTTTATTGCATTAAAGTTCAAGGATTTTGTGATCGGCAAAACATACATTTGGTGACCTTTTTGTTATGTTGGCACAGGGGAATGTATTATCAATGTTGGTTATTGGATTACTCAATAATAGTGGCCTGAAGATGTGATATTAATGGCAAACAAACTCCAGGTACGAAGACACTAAACAGGGCAAAATCATCAAGTAAAACTTCTGTACTTACATGTCAGTTTAATTTTCTGTTTTGTTCAAAGCCTGTAACGCCTTTTTCTCACTAATCTAGTTGTCATCGCAACTTCAACAGATGCTACATGAATTCAGTCAATCGGGCCATCATTATTATATTCTAAATAGATAGCTTTTTACAAAAAATAGAACAAACAGGCTGCCCTTATTTTTAAAAAGCAATTTATTCTAGACCACCTAAGGTAAATGAGGGCAGTCGACCTCCTATACCATTCTGTGTACTTCAAATTATACACAATTCTTAATGGCACCTTCATTTATCTACAATAAACTTGCAAGTTCATTTAAAACTTATCAGAACTCGTCCACGTGGTCACCCATGGAGGTCCATGTTTGGACAAGGCGACCACTAAGGTGGCACCCCTGCGGTTTCGCAAAACTATATTTTTTTCACGCCCTGTATCTTGGTTTGTCAACTGGCACATTAGCCAAGGTGTTTCCATCATGGTGGTCGTTTTTTGCGCGCCTACACCCTGTTAATTGGTGACAATTGTGATTTGCAGCCATTTGGGTGAAGAGAGATGTTTTCCTACAACAGATGTGTTAATAATGTAAGAGGACAAACAAAGTATATTGTGATACGTTACTTGAGTTTATTTTTTGTTTAAATGTCATTTTACCTTCGTACCTACGTCTGCTGAACCGCCGACTGAGCCGATGACCGACGATTTCATCTCACACATCCCACGTCACATTAGTCTTCAAAAACGGAGTTGCAAGATGTCACAATTTTAACGGAAGCAAGAATTAAATGGGCTTTGATGCTTCTGCACTTGCAACTGGAATCCTTCTTTCTTTCCACATGCCTACTATAACAGGTAAACCCTAGCTATAATTACAGGCGGCATACAAAAAGGCCCACTAGCCCGATGGCAACAAGTAACACAGCGCTGCAGGGCCACAGATAACTGGGGCACATGCATTTTTTCCTCAGTCTATTTACGTGCTCAAGAGTGATGTATTCGGCGGCTGACTAAGAGATTATACGTATTCTAAACTGCCGACTCTTGAGGCTCCTGGCGCCACACATTTGATACTGTTCTAGAGCTCTTAAGAGCTCTTTGTGGAGCTGTTAAGAAAATATGAATGGGCTTTGTAAGTTTTTGTAGAGCTTCTTTTGGTTATTGGTTGTTAGAAGATAGTCCTGAGGTAGTTCGATTACACATTTTGGGGAACTTGTAAGTAGTAGAACTTGTCACGTAAAAAAAAAAAAAATATGTCTCTCGCAATTATTTCATTGGGTAAAATTGTACAAAAACTTCAAACTTGTTTGTGGGACATGCACCATTTTTATGTTTTACACTAACCGATACGTATAGGTTCAAGCAGTGTATCTCCCATGCAGTATTTTGCACTGGTTAATATTTTCACATAATCATCATAAACTTCACCAACCTAGCGTAATTAAAATAACTTACTTGCGTGCTAAGAATTTTCAACGTTGCGATTCAATTTTCTCACCATTAAGTTGGCGCATAAACGTATAAGTTTCATAAAAGGTATATAAATTATCATGTGCGGAGCGGTATTATTTATGCGAGGTAGCGGAGAGAGCGTCTCGATCATGTTTGATCGCGATTTAAGCACCTGTAAGCCTGGCTCGCCCGCTCTTTGTGCCACCCGCTCATACACGTAGCGTCCGCAAATATGGTGCATTATCTTTCAGTGGTTTGATGTTGTTTGCTATGTGAAAATATAGGTAGGCATACAAAGCTCTTTGTCTCGTGGCCAAAATCCAAACCAGCGCCGCCATTTTGTTTTTTCGTTAAATTTAATAAAATAATTGCACTAAATGATTAGATACTACCACCACCCTGTCAACGTCTTACGACCGCCAAAAGATCCTTAACAGTGTATTTTAAATAAAAGGTCTTGCAGATGTAAGGCCTCAAGGTTTAGCCCAGCTTTTATTTGACAGCCATAGGGGTATCCTTTTTTATCCGTTTATCTTTATCAGTAAGCAATGAAGTAGTTCTGATAATAAATAACTTTCGCTGGACTGTAGTATGATTCATATTACATCAATGAAACCACTGGATGGTAGAGTTCACCACAAATGGGATTCTAGAACGCGAAAAGTTTGATTTCATAAGCTTAGAAAGTCTTCAAATGAGGAGAATTAGAAACAAAGTAGAAATGATGGCAAGAATCAAGTTTGGGGGATAACCCTAAATAAATTAGGGGTATTTTGAAAAAACAATTTTATCCTATCTCTGACCTGCAGACTGTTATGTAGACCGTACCAACTGCAAGTAGGTACACAAAGGTTTACTGTTGAGGCGTGATTTTTTGCAAATTCGGCCGCCAGAGGATCGGCGTCGACTATTACTGCGGCCCTGCTGCTGAAACGATATCATTTTATTACTTGGATGGTAGTGACCTGAAATGAACCATGTGTAAATGCACTCAAAGATTTTCGTGTTTATTTTTCTTAAGGAAAAAAAAATTAAAAGGAAAATGGGTTGGAATTCAAGTTTTGTATTTAAAAAACATTAATAAAATGGCTCCTTCTATTATGTTTTTAAATAGAAAACTTGTATTGCTTCAAGATAAGGTTGAGATCTCATTAGAGTAGATACCAATTATAATCATGTTTTTCTATTTGCATTTTCTGAAGTAAATACCTACTTTTCAGTCTTTGTCACATAAAGAAAATAGAAATATCAGAAGACTTAGCTACTTGTTTTTTAATGTTTCGTTATAGATAGATAGATAAGTCGTTTATTTGGTGCACACAAAAAACAGCACAGCGTACAAAAGCACGATTAAATACTTTACTAATTAGCTATTAGGAAATAGCTGCAAGGTGCCAATATACAAACAAATATAAAAGGAAGAAAACAAGACATTGTGATGACACTATTGGCTATGACACACTTTAAAATAATGGATCAACGAACATAAAAAAGTGCGGTGTGCGCTTCAAGGTTGCACCAAATGGGAGTCCAGCTCAGCATGTGCCAGGCAAATATACCTGACGCTGATATTCTGCTGAATCCCTGCAGTGACATACGGACGTCGAGTAGACGAGATAAATATGCGAGATAATGGTGTTGTGAAAAAGTGGAATCTGCGGAGTGAAATGTATCTACCTAAGTATACCCGCAATTTAAATATTGTATTCTACGGTAAAGTTTAGAATAATACCAGCAATAAACCTATTTTTCTTTCATTCTTTACAGCCTCTGGTAACAAGAAAAAATACACATAAATGAAAAATAATCCACATTGCATAAAGCCATCCTCGTTGGCAATCGAAGCTAATTACTGTCCCATCCTTAGTTGATGTTGATGAAAGAGTTTTTGCGCAGATTCGCGGTACTCTCCTTATAGCATATAAACGATACTGATACGGTAGTATATCGATATTGTTTCGATACTTAATGACTCTAAATATATTACTCGAGAGAATTGCTCGCCGCTCGGTAGCCGCTTGTCTCGATTAATAGTTTTTAACGATCCATGCGTGGCGAGCGGAGCGAGAACATGACGACATCTGCCGTCGCTTGAAACTAAGCTGCTGTGTTTTCTATGAATTTCTAACTAGAGCATGAGTGAATTATTTCAAACGTAGTTTTGCAGCGATGCAAAAGAGAATAAGTCCTATTTATTGTATTTAGAACTCAGAGGATTTTTTTTATTATAAATAATTATTTTTTTCTGCTGCTGACTGCCTCGGTGGTCTAGTGGTTGGTTCGATTCCCGGGTCGGGCAAAGTGTTATTGGGTTTTTCTATCTGGAATTTCTCAGTAGTAGCCCGAAGTCTGGATTTGTGCCCGGTTGATGGCAATAGGCTCGCCCCCTATTACATGGGACTTAAAACATAACTGGCGAAATATGAGTGTACCTACTACAGGTACACCTCTGCCCAACCCTTCGGGGAAACAAGTACTTATGATTTATGTTATAATTATTTTTTTAAGTCTTACGTTACGGGTAGTCAGAAGGCCAGATAGTCAAAGTCAAATAATGTATTTCAATTAGGCACGCGGGGTATCGTGCTACCTAGTAACCGGGTTGTGGGGGTCAGATAGGCAGTAAAATAACACCATTACTACGTGTTAAGTATTTACGTATATAAAATTATATACAAAAGAAATTAAACATAATAAACTTAAATAAATTCAATATTAAATCTAAAATTACAGACTGGCTCATACAACAGGACTACAATAACACCGAATCTCTACTGGCATACCTACATTGCTTAACAAATCACTATTAAATAGAAACACAAAACAAACCACAACACACAAACAAACACCTCATAACACACAACACACACACACACATACATAACAACTAACATTACACTCACTAACATAAACACACACACACCTCTCTCCCATTCACAACCCCACTCTTTCTCCATCCATCCATGCTCAAATAAATCTAAATTACTTACTCAGCTAACTCACATTTTTTGTCTTGTGTTAGGTTAACATCGACACTCGAAACATAAGGTCCATCATTAATCTACAGTTCAGCTCGGTCGAATCACTGTCGCCTAAGATACAGGCCATCCCTAGTTTAGGAGACAGGATTTAATTTTTGTTGCTAGACAATTGTTTTTTTTTCTCCCCTTGTGTCCATTGAATAGTCGAATAAGTCTTAGCATGTAACTAGTGTACAACCTGTGTCTATGTATATTTTTGGATCTACTCTGAATAAACTTTATTATTATTAATAATGGTATATTAAGCTGCATCCGGTTAGACTGCAAGCCAACCCGCTAAGCAGGCAGACACAGTGAACTACTTCTGTAACGTACAACATCATCTTCCTAGCCTTTTCCCAATTACGTCGGGGTCGGTACACTGTTTGTCCTTAATAAAGAAACCCTTATTAGGTACGACGACCCTATAGGTATTCTAAATATCCTATTTAAAAATGCGCAACATGAACGTCGTATATAATTCTTTATTTTTTATCGCTGTAAGCAATGCTACTATCTGCAATAATCTTCTGTTTCAAGTCTTACCGCCACAATAGTACCTAAGTACATAATTATTAAAACTTGTTACAAGTTCCCATTTACCTCAGCTGATTGTTACAACTTGCACAGTCAGATTTAAGTGGCTGATTACGCTGTATTTACCTTTCATTCGCAAGACAGAAACGTTTATCACATTAGCTAAATTACTGGCGTTGAATTACATTAATAAAGATTCAGTGGGGTCATAAGTAATATTTCATTCTTTGCTATGAATCATCAGTACGTGAATATCAAAGGCACTGAAGCAGGCGTGCAAATTTTGGCCGTTGCAACATTGGCACCGCGTAGGTTGGCTAATGGTCGTTCGCGCTTATTGATTGAAGCAGGCAGCTGGTAATAAAACGCGTCGGTGCTCGTAAACTGGCACTCGATCCCGTCGCTACTGGCGCCCGCGCACCGATCAAAGAACGACGCCGACAAAGACGCCGCCGCCGCCCTCCACCCGCCCTGTCAACGCGGTCACGGTCCATACTTAATGCTCGCCCCCGGCTGAAATTACGGGCG
Organism: Xanthia togata; assembly: GCA_963853775.1. NCBI lineage: Eukaryota > Metazoa > Arthropoda > Insecta > Lepidoptera > Noctuidae > Xanthia > Xanthia togata. The sequence goes on along the minus strand of OY970798.1, from coordinate 18,169,725 downwards.
ATGACTGCTATCGACAATTGAATATTAATATCACGAATTTACATAAAATTCTCATGAAAACGAGATAAAACACAATCGCGCGAAGCATGGCCGGCCCAACGCATAAAACACACAGTAAGTTCGTCGAAGCAATCCTAATCCGGCTGGAACGAGCCCAAAAACTGTGCGCGTCTCAAGACGAGAGTCACCGTTTTAATTGGTCGCATTAGTACAGAGCCCCTTATTAATAGGTTGATTACTTGCGGAGCAGCGCGCGTGGTGCCACCGGCCGCCGATCTGCATCCGCCTCACCGACCTCGACTTATGCAACGACGCCAAGAAAAGCTTTGCGACTGTAAAGTAGTTTCAATTGCATGCACTTCCAACAAATCCGTGGTAAATATGTAATATAAAATGCAGCGCGCCAGCCTTCAGTGTGTAGAGCAATCTGAGCGAAGTACTTTGTTTTGCACCACGATTTTTATGGTAATTTTTATTTCAGTGTGTTCGCATAGTATGGAATTGATATTGGCGTTCATTGAGGTGCAGCGAATTCACTTCACGAAGTACTTTAGCGCGTCAGGAGCTAATAGCCGTACAGCGAGTTGAAAATATCAATATCATCCGGATATAGCGGCCATATCGGCATTCAGCCATAAATCTGCGAGGTGTCGGTCACTATCGGACGCTCACTCTCCGCCTGATGGTTTGTATCAATTGCAAAGCAGCTTAGGAAGTATTTTGAGTGCGTCTTACACATGTAGAAACGGAAAGAAAACAGTGCCGAACGCAAATTGAAATCTTTCAAGGAGTTCGAGTCATTATGATGTGTGCTTTTAAGTAAATTAATTACCTCAATTGGTTATTAAATAAATGTTTGTAAATTGATTAATTTAAACGATACAGAAAACTTAGGTTTTGCACTATTTTCTTTAGGAACTTATGAGCACTTGCAGGCTCTGTTCTAATCCGTAGTAACCAGATTAAAAACAATCACTACTTATGCCGAAACCTCGGTACTAGGTGTTGGACTGCGATACCTATGATAGTTTGCAGTTTTGTAAGCTTGTAAATTGGTTTTAAACGATATTTTGGTTTTATGTGCCATCTCGTTGTATATGGAGGTACCTACATAGGTAAGTGTCTTTTGAACTAACGATAACGCTTTAAATAGAGTTGAATTTCTTTCTACTTATACGGGATACGCTGTGCATTTGAATTTTATTTGTGAAACTTGAGAACAATTGCTATTTTAGAATGTTAGTGGTGAGGTTGCAGCCATGCTCCTGAATCTTAGTGGTGAGGTTGCAGCCATGCTCCTGAATCTTAGTAAAGAGGCTGCACCCATGCTCCTGAATCTTAGTGGTGAGGTTGCAGCCATACTCATGAATCTTAGTGGTGAGGTTGCATCCATACTCATGAATCTTAGTGAAGAGGCTGCACCCATGCTCCTGAATCTTAGTGGTGAGGTTGCAGCCATGCTCCTGAATCTTAGTGAAGAAGCTGCACCCATGCTCCTGAATCTTAGTGGTGAAGTTGCAGCCATACTCATGAATCTTAGTGGTGAGGTTGCAGCCATGCTCCTGAATCTTAGTGAAGAGGCTGCACCCATGCTCCTGAATCTTAGTGGTGAAGTTGCAGCCATACTTATGAATCTTAGTGGTGAAGTTGCAGCCATACTCATGAATTTTAGTGGTGAGGTTACAGCCATGCTCTTGAATCTTAGTGGTGAGATTACAGCCATGCTCCTGATCACGCTGCTGTTAGTCATCTGTAGGACTTCAGATGAAAATTGTATTATTTAAAGCAGTTAAAATATGCACCCTTTATAATGTAGGATAAACAACACACGGTAATCGTTCAAAGAATTCCTTTAATGTCTTATGAAATGTGATTGAGCTCATATCAGTGGCACATAAAGCAGCGTTCAAACCGTTATCGTGGCTGCAGCCGTGCCGTACATCAAATGTGAATGTTTTTCAGACAGTATCGAAATATTATCGACGGCTCGGCGGCAAGGCAGCGATGCTGTGGCACGTGCTGTTTGACTCAGCGCAGTAAGTGCTGCCCGCAATTAAGATTGCGCCGATGAAGACACACGCTGAAGTGTTTTCTAATTATGTACACCATCAATCACGACTCAGCCCGAACAGGCCAGAACACCGCCAATCAAGTAATTGCATCGCGTGCATCAGCTTTTCGGCCCTCGATAATAATAGGCATTTTATTGCCCGTAATGGAGTCTCTAGGGCCCGCCGGTTAATGCTCGGCATTTGGTACCATCGCTGCTTTTAATGCGGATTAATATGCAAGAACTGAGGAAGTAAACGTCCGTGGTCCGAAAGCCAATAACAACATTGTTTTGTAATCAATTAAGCAGGCGATTGTTAGTCTATTGATATTGCACGGTAATGGATGTTTGATATCGTTGAGTGCCGACTATAACGTTGATTGCATTTGAATCACGCAACAGTTATAAAGTTGGGGAATGCGTTGCGTTCCTCGCTATTAGTCATCATGTAATCCAGCAGCATTGCTCCGCGTCAGCTAGATCCTTTGACACGGCATAACGAAACAGATTTCAATTGGAGGCTTGCGTGCGGTGGAGTGCCGTCACTGAGTGACCCGTATAAAGGAGGTGATGCTAATCGGACAGGTGGGCTGACGTGGGCTCCGTGCTCGCCGACCCAGCTCCGCCAGATACGCGCTAAACAAAACTCGTGTTGTGATCGATCGATATTTTAATTCTTCGCTTTGTTACATTTTTAGAATATTTCACAGGTGAATCCGATGATCAATCAGTTTTTTGTGGAACAGACGCTATAAATACTTAGGCAACACTAAAAACGAATGCGACTATAAGTAGATTGTAAAACAGACACAGACTGACGTTTTTTATAGATAAAATGCTACATGAATCGAATCGGCTACGTAATGCAGTTCAACATCATCGATAACGTCAGCCCAGTTACCAAATATGAAAAAGTGAACAAAGGCTTGTGTAAACCGAACTCATAAATCACAATTCATTAGAGGTTTAGTAAGCGGCGTGACCTATTGCGAAATTGACTTGTTCCGCGATATGCGAATTAACTGAAAGCGCGATTGCTCCTACAGAACATCTATTGTACTGATTTGTTGAGTACATGTCGGCGTGTGCGATTCGACGCTGTTCAATGACTAGTACAATAAACAGAAATGGATGATGCGCGCACAAGTTCAACAAACGAGAATCAATTGTTATGGAGCTGATCACCTATCACCGTTCAGCGTGTCCGTAAATCATGATCAGTCGATGATCGAACGTGATGCGACGTCAGATTAGGACGCTCCTAGCTTTTTGTTTGTAATTTGTGATGGCCGCCGAGATGCCTGGATGACTTGCGCTCGCGCAGCGGTGCGGGCGGCAGCAGCGCGGTGAAAGAAATCACTAACATTCACTTCAGTTAGTTAACTCTGATAGTAATTTATCAGTGTGATTGTTTTTATGTCATTGATCCTCGGACCGTAGAAAATGCGACAAGTAGACATTAACTCGATTCGGCTACTAACACGATGATAAGACAAATATTACTGTAGTCGTTACTTATTTTTATTAAGTCAAGGAGAACTGAGGAGGTAAGTAGTCTGTCACGATCACGAAGAAGCCTTTTGCGAATATTTGCTAAGGTTCAATATTTGAGCAACTAAACATTATCCAATGATATGCAAAATTGAGCGAAGCTTTAAATTAGCCTCTCAAAAATTCAGTCAGTCAGTCGTGAAATGTCATCCGATCTTGACTCGGTTTAATAGCACTTTGTTTTGGAGCAACACAGTCAGTTGGCAATTGTTTCGAAAGTGTTTTCCGTATGGCTGAGTGAGTGGGCATCACTAACGAACATCCTCGGGGATAAGTTGGGGCTTGCCGGGATATCGCCGAAGCCGCAATTACCGACGGCTTTGCGTTCCGTAGCCGCCGGCCCTGGCTTCCTCCACGGCTACTAATCGCAAGGGTCATTGGAGTACACCCTTAATCTGCGCTTAAATGATACGTGACTCTGTTTAATTACGTGTATAGGTAAAGACGTTGCTATGCCGGTGACAGTATTTGATTCACGTGATGTGGGTAAACTGGTTATAGGTTTCTGCGGAGAACTGCTGAGAAAGCCTAAGGCATTAAGTCCGCCTTTGTACTGAGTGTGAAAAGTTTAAATAAATAAATAAACTGCTGTAATATGATGTAGCCAGGTCAGGGTCAAGTTGAAAACCAGCGCCAGGCACTAGTTGTCTGGCATTTTCGCTGAACTGGGCCTATTTGGCGCAGCCGCAAGGCACACTTTCATGTTAAATTATTATTTTACACTTTTTAGTAGTTTTTTTACTTGTTTTATAATTATGTTGTGTTGTGTGCCTTTTTTGTGTGTGCTAAATAGATGTATTTTCTTTCTTTCTTCTTTAGCCGTAACTTTTAATTTAGGGGCTTATGTTAAAACCTAAGTTAAAAGGTACACAAAACCGACTTCAATTATTACTCTTTTTCCTAATGACGCCAAGAATGTTTAGTCAATTCTTCTTTTCTTCCTATTATTTTATATCGACACGAGCTATTTGAGACTTGTTTGTAAGCTACCTATAGTTTTTAACAGAACTCACTTACCCAGTATCAGTATTTGGGAAACTACAATGGTAGGAAATAGGCCACACTATGAACTTGTTTGTGTATCCAAAAACGACGTTTTTACTGAAAAAGCTCCGACGGGTCCCCTATCCCACTACATATTGTGTCCCTCTTTAATTCATCTCCACCAGTCGGCAGCAGGCAAAGGTAATGGATACAAAGCCTTGTGTATCAATAAGCGGCTAAAGAGCCGGTAATCCGTCACAAGGCGACGCGACAGCCACACAAGCACAATGGGACATTGCCACCACTCGTGTCTGACGTTGCTCGCCGAATGTGAACACGGAACTATGTTTTATTATAAACATATTAGGTATAAATGGTTACTTTAAACAACGTTGGTTAAGTTAAGAGTTTAGGGTGTAAAAAATACTTTAGGAATTTCTTATTTATTATCTTTATTATATTTTTAGGATTGTTTTACGACAAGAAAACAAATTATACCTACACCTAGCTAAATAAGTGTGAGTTAGGTATGCTTGAACTTTTGAATTACCAACATAAGTCTCAAACAATAATTAATGATGAAGCTGAGAGAGAATAGGAACATTCTTTAATTCTGTAATAACAATGAAAATGTAGAAGAGAACCTTATGTTTCAACACAAAACAAACATTAACATCGTGTCGAAAGTTACGAGTATTATAACTGTTATAAGTGACGGATGTTAGTGTTATAAGCCTTCGCTTTCATTGCGTGATTAGCTCCTAAACAGTGCTTATCTTGCTAAACGAACTATTAACAAATCTCTACAACAAAACACCAGTAAATTAGCAACACAATAGCTCTAACAGTAGAAGATTGTTGCGATTATCTGCAAGTTGGGAAATGCAAACAAGTCTGACATGAAAGCGGCAGCAACTCTTGCGCAAGCAGCACACCAGCTGTCAATCCAATTTATCGAGCGTCGATCAACTCTCTCACCTGCCGCCACTGTCTGTCGAAGGCCTTATAAAAAACATATTACGTCAATTCGCCAACAGTTATGGATTTGTCACGGCAATTATTTTTTTCATGTCAGAATACCGCGTAAATTATACGCTGGCGTAACTACTTTCTTCACGCGTAAATTGTTCTCATCTAATACGACTGAACATAAAGGTGACAATCCATTTACTGGCGCATTTCATGTCACTGCTAATAACAAGTCTAGTAGCACTAGCATGTCATAGATCTCTCTTGTCACGACAGAGCCTGTTAGGTGCGCTGCGCATGAGCCTTCTTTCCGTCACACCATCTCAAAGTAACCACAAAATGTCACACATGATACACGAGAACACCATTTGTAATGTAGACAGTTTAAATTAAATGTGTCTTCCGGCTTATTACTAACCCGCGAGGATAAAAAGGCGTAAAGATGAAGAAGATTAACATCGATTTTGTGGCAGCAACACGAACTTGTCTTACATGAATGGATATTGTGCGTCTGAGTGGCCCGGGACTGTAGGTAGCGTTCAAAAAGCAATCGTTCATGCAGCTTGACAGGCCGAGCTGTGTGGCCCAAGTGACAGTGTGGCGAGCTAAACGCTCCTCGTTCGTGTCCCGATTGTATCGCGTATCGAACTTCGGAGAACAGTTTATTTTTCTTGCCAATAATGTCATATGCAACTTATCGGACTGAATCGAAGAACATCTCTGATAGTATGATGTCTGAGCAAATCGAGCAACAGCGATTATTTAAGATTATACTTAATTGTACTGTTTTATTAAAATACCGCAAGTCGACAAGCTTGTTCCTAAAACGTGCACCATTTTCGTTTCCATATTTTATTGTTTGCCCAAGTTCACATTGTTACGGTGTTAACTGTTTTGATGGCTGCCCTGTGAAAATAAAGGCCATGTTTTTATATTATCTCGGTTTACGTCACTTGTCGGTTACGCATAATTCTTCACCGAAAGCAACTGTCAGTCAACTGTCAAAATAATGCTATAGAATGTGTAAGTTTGTCGGCTAATTTCCCATAACATCGGGAATTTCAGTGCGGTCACAACACACGTGGCGAATGAATAGAGTACGATTGACGGGATAAACTCTATTGTGTGATAAATCTGATGTAAGTATATAATACCAGCCAACCATAGTGGAAATAGGACCGTTTAACGCATTTAATTTTTTTTGCTATATCCCAAAGTCATTACACCTCACGAAAACTCAGACTCTAAATCTGTAATTCCGCGTAACACTCCAAATTGCATAGATTAATACCCGAAAGAAGTCGATTATACTTATCTACCGAAAATTATGGTGTAGATATTATATTAGAAAGCTACTGTCTAAATAAAATAACAAAGGAATAGAAACCGATTCAGCTGCTACGTTTCGGGTGTGCGCGGTTCCGTACGTGCGGCGGACGTGCGGCATCCGACAAATTATAGACAAATCTCGGGAGGTATTATTTTTTCAACGCGCCCGGGTGAGAAATACGTGATTGAGGGCCGGCGCAAGATTACAGGCTACAGGAGACACGCCACCGCCGAGCTCTCTCACTCACTTATTATCATTATTTAGCTGTAATAAAGTGTTAGAATAAGTAATTATTGCCACCCAAGAAACTACGGCTCCGATTTTTTTTGTAATCTCTGCGGTCACTGCTACGTTCTCTGTACCAGTACAGTCACTCTATCAGAAGGTTCCCATTGTGCGGGACACTTAGCAGACATTATAAAGCTTACGTGCACGGCATTATAAAAAGCGATTCTAATACCGTTCACATTAACTTTTTTAGCTTCTGCTCAACCGAATGTTTAAGCCAAATTACCCACTCGAACCCAATTTAAGACGATCTCAGCGATAATATAGTCCATAATAAAATTGGAATAGGTAGACGCCAATTTTGACACGTCGAATATTGCGTTAACTGTCATTAACAATTTTATGCAAATCCTAATTTGGATCACAGGTTTAAAATGGGAAAATTAGGGAGGAAATTATAGGGCTGGCGCGCCGATGGCACGTTTATGATGCCTTGCCACGGGCCGCGCTCTGTCCGCCAGCCCGCGCCGCCGCGCGCCGCCGCGCTGTGCCGACACCGACTCTATGTTAAATTGTAACATCCAAGTGTAAAATTATGCTGAATATATTACATGCATATGTAATTTTAAGGAATAATGATCAATGTTATCGACTTTTTTACAGAAATCCCCAATAAAAAGATTACAATAAGGCCTCAAAGACGCAAAAATAAAACAACTTGACGGCAATCTGTGCTGCCAAAATATTATTAAATAACTGAATTCACAGTTCTCTCTTTCGAAAGGTAATAACAGTTACATGGTATGTCACTTCTCAACAATTCGAGGAACAGTCCAAGAAATCGCTAACAAATTAATGATATGTGTTTCGAGTGTGGTGCTGGCGCGGATGGGGCCACGGGGCCGGCGCGGCTCTGATTACAAGGCGGCCGGTAATAGGCCCGTCGCGTCCCACCCTATACTCAACTTAATGCTCTCGCAATTTCACTCAAAATAATGAACACAGTAAAAAATAAGTTTTCGGCGGATCCTTAAATGAGAGCTGGCGACGTGAGCCGCGACTCCTGGCACACGGTACACGGAGCCTCTTGTATTGATCCCTCGCAGATGAGCTTCATTCGTGTTTTGATCTGACGAAATTGTTCTACGAACTTCCAAATTGCTTTTTGCGTTATTGAATGGGGTTTATAAGATTGAATCTGCCGATCATTTTAGGTAGTAATATGTAGGATATATAAAAGCGTTAAATTTGCGGATGCTAAACAGGTAAATCTTTGAATCATTCTGTTTTAAAAGATACTAATCGTTAAAGAATACGAGCATACTGGACTTTAGAAACATATATAAAGAAGCTTAAACGAAATTATGAAATAAAAATCGGACGAAGGTATTTTGTCACATGATATTTAACTTGTATGAAGAGAAACCGCAAAACCCCTACAAAAACCGAGACAAAAACACTGCATTAGAATTTCCCCACCAAAACATTAGGTACCATTTAAAAATATAAGCATGTCGTAGTTGTAGCGAGCAGTTGTTTCCGGGGCTGCGGTTAGGCGCAGAGATAGCGCGTCCCCAGGGGAGGGCATCTGATAGCGCTGGAATATGACGACAGTTCGCGAGCACACTCCTGAACCATACACGTAAATGATAAAGATAAACAGAACACTGACTCCCGTACTGGGCCTTGATGTGGCGCATTTTAGGACTTTGCAGCTTATCGTGCGCCCATTAGAAAGGATTGCCGTATGGCTGGTATAACTCTCGTGAAAATGATTATCGTAGGCTTTCAACGAAGGTTTTTGTTTGTTGTCACTTTGGATCAGTCATGAATCATGATTGAAACATGGAAACGGATTTTTTTTTAATTTTGAGAATCGTTCAAAAATTTTATTTTAAATATCATAACAGCCTTTAATAAAGCTTATTACGTAGGTTTCATTGCTAATGAATATTTTGGAGGAAATTGATCCAGAAAGTGAGTTCTTAATAACTTGTTCAATCAAAACTAAGTGTTCTACGACTGAGTAGAACAAAGGGAGGGTGGTGACTACATAGGGGAAAATGTAGAACAGATTCCGTAGCATACAGTCGCAACCAAGCAAAGAAATTCGCATCATTCATTTATAACGAATAAAAATATGGTAGGTAGAGTATTCAAAATTGTTTCAGTCAATTAAGATAACCATAAGTGTGACGACGTAGTAGGTACCCGAGGTAAAGAAAAGAAAACACTATTTAAAATTAATAGACTTTTAAGAAAACACTTATTCTAGTAAATTACCTAGAAATATTTAAAACAAATTACCTGCTAACGTCAAGAGTCAAAACTCCATTTAAAAGGACTTGGAGAAATTACATCGAGCGACAACATCAAACAATAATTTCGGAAAAAGCAATTATCATTATCCAGATAGGAGGGTCGGAGGCGATCGCATTAACATCATAAAAGGGGCGAAGTTTGTGTACGAGCCCCCGGGACTCCCGTCGGCGTCGAGACAGTTACATATTACGCAATAAAGAGCTGTTCTCGCGAAAGGAAGTGTGAAAATGAACAACATCAAGGGGTTATCTTGAATTACTCACTAAAAACTTATTGGCGGGCGTCGCGGGTGTGCGGAGGGGCGGGCGGGGGTGGAGTGCCGCGAACAGATAAGGGCGCGCTATTGGGATCGCGCCGTTCTCATCCAATTACACGGTCGAGCGCCCGCGCCGCGCCGCACCGTACAGTGTCGAGATAAAAACGGAGCTGCCTCGGCGTTGTCTCCGCGGGGATTTTCGCTCGCCTAACGTTTTCACCTACGACCGTCCTCTGTAGCTACCAACTCAATTTGTGTCCCGAACTCCCGACACGGCGACAGCTATCACCCCACTGAAACAACCCAACCATCTACGTAAGCAATAAGGTCGATGTGAATAGATAAATAGAAGCAGTTTTCGGACTTCAGCAGTTACAAATGATGTTTTGTTTTCTTTTGTGCAATGTACTATCTATTATTCATTCAACTGAAGAGTCTGCGTAGAAGCTGCATAGAGGCTTCCGAAGCAGGAAAAGATGAGTACCTAAGTACCTGCTTCCTTAAAGCATTTGATTTGTAACTATTATTTATACCAATAGAACCTGGATTTGTGCCAGGTTGATGGCAATAAGCTCGCCCCCTATTACATGGGACTATATATAGGTAAACGTGGGTGTACTATAGATGCCTAACCCTTCGCGAAAACTGGCGTGATTTTATGTTGTTGTATTTATACCAACTTTATATATTTAAATTTTTTCATTTTGGTACATTATGATTATACCCACTCATTTACATAACTCGAATCGTTTACTTTGAAGTCGATATAAGAAAAAATTGCGACAGCATGGACAAAGGGACTTACAACTTTCCGTTCTGCACGAGTAGACACATCACATTATTATTTGCAACCCCTTGTGCATATAACCAGCTATATGACGCTCCTACCTGCTTACAGACGGAAGTAATCTAAGTCGACGTGCTAAGGGAGTTGGTGTCGGGCGCGAGACCGCGGGATTTGATTCAATTAGAGCGATCGCCGTGGGACCGCACAGCCGCGCGCCGCGCTAAGAAGACGCCGAGACGTCTAGAAGTCACTGGCAAACTTAACTCAGTTAAAGTTGTAGTACGAACAAAGGCAATCGAGAAATTAAATAGGTAACGAAATTATTAACATGAATGTTTAGTCCTAATTCCATTTTCAACCCTTAAAGTGACAAGTACCTACTACCGATATCTAAGCAGAGCTATTCCGGAATTTTTCGCCGGATTAGGCGGTACCGAATGGTTTGGCTATGCCCAAACCATAATTCCCGTCTTAGGCTTAATAGTACCGTAACCTAATAAATAACAGTGACATTTGTTTTCGGTACTAAGCCCCACCCTCTGTCACAAGCAGAACCCAATCCGACAGCGCGGCCGCCGCCGTATGTAAATAGTTTACCGAAAGTCGCCGCTCGTCCATCACGCGTTGTCACATAAATTATGCCGCGGCGAATCCGCGGTCGAATCATTGTTTGACTTTTATCTTATTACGTACATGCGGTACATCTCCCGATTTTGTTCGCGTCATATTTCTTCTGACTTATCGGCTTTTATCTATCGTTTTGTGGCGAGTCGCGCTATCGATCACCCGATCCCTGCCGCGAGCCGACAAATGTCTCCGAATGTTTTGAGTGGATTAGGCGAACTGTCGGTGTCGGTCACCGGGCTAACTAATGCGCTCCTGAGCTTATTTGGAACGCATATCGAGTTATTGTCGCTTATCTGATGATGTGCGTGCGCGCACCTCTCTGGCGGTCACTCGGTGGCCTGAAGTGTTTCCCTGCCGCATCATCCACCACTCATAATGAATAATGACTGATCTTCTGAAATGTCTAAGAATTATTTTACATTGATCGCGGCAATAAATTAAATCACGCACTCGACTCTCAAGGAATGCGTGATTTAATATGTAAATAACCGTAACACGACTTGACCACTTCTTCATATCAAAGATAGATCGGTACTTATCAAGGCTACGCATACAGAGAGACTTGGAAACTTTGAGCTGAATGCAATTTATGTGAATGACGTCAGAGAAACCTGAAAGGTGTGACAAATGTGGAAGAAGGATGAACGGTAGTCGCCGCACGAGCCTGGCTATCTGTCAGATCTGTGAGAGTGTCACCGGACACCCGATACCTCGGTGGCATCGCCGGATCCGCGTTAAATTAATGAAAACATCCATCCATAAAGACCCAAACGCCTCTGCGTTCTTATGAATGAAATTCCAACCTGCACGGGTTCGAATCCTTTTTTATGATGATCATAAATTAAGCGACCAATTTCCAGCGAGTGTCACAGCGCGGATAAAGGAATCATTTTTATAATATCCTCAGCGCTTAACAAGGGTACAAATAATGCCCACGCATATTCACGCGGCCATAAGTCGGGATCGAGAGAGCTGCCACCGACTGCTAAACTGTTAATATAAATAATGAACTGTGTTATGGGCTGGTGGTAGGTAGCAGTTCGTTGACTAACGATGTTTTTGTGCTGCCCCTCGTAACGTGCGGAGGACGCGGACTGCTTGTTTGTTATTGTCCGCGGGTTTTGGCATCAGTCCCTGACTCACTCTCATTGATTCCGATGCACTTGGGAGATATATTCATTCGGTCACAGCTTGAATAAAAATAAATTTATTTTCGTCATACAGTATGGTGTGTATTGACTCTCGGTTATTTTCAATTTAAAGGTAGATATCCCTCAACTTCGTGTTATTACGAATATTGAATTATTTTTTTAAATTCTTTTTTATATTAAGTATTTATGGGTATTCTCATCCTACCTAAATCAAAGACGACAAAAACATCTTGCCTGAAGCTTTTTTTCAGAAAGTTTTGCTTCAATTAATCCGCTTTATTGCTATCTTAGGTTTTTTTTTTCTCCTACAGATTTTGAAACCCATCTACATCATCAGACACATTACGTCATGTGATACAATATTCACAAAAGATACTTCGTGTCAGAGGATCACCAAATCTTTCTCATTCTCGCATTCTGTGAAAGAATTACCAACATTTTAACGATAGCCATTTAATAACCTAGTCCAGCCGCAAAAAAACTGAAATCTGCAAACTGTAACATGACACCGCGTAAGCAGGAGTGTACACTATACAGCCTACAGGCTACCGGTCGCCCACGCTTGCCGTCGTCCTCAACCAGGCGCCCGCAAATTTATCGTCCACCTCACTCGCCTGACTTATGACATCTGCGCTTGCGCTCCTGCCCTTTTATGTACAAAGTTTAATGGACGAACGACACTGGTTGCCACGTTGTTCTCGTGTGATAACGTCGTGAGATCATTGGGCAATTGGCAAAAGCTAGTAACTTAATAAGTTGCTGGTTTCGGATGTCTGTTACAGGTTCGCAAATCAGCAATCTTCTTTGGTCGTCTGTGGAGTCCAGCGACAAGTCAAAAGTTAACTGAATGTGTAAATTATAAAGATTTTATTTTATAATTTTGATATTAATGTTCCACATAAAGGTGTAATGGAATCATGGAGCATTATATTTAAATGAGTAGCAATATACAACAACGGAGGTCGTTAGTAGACAGGCTTCTCCACAGACGTCAGTGGTCGAGTGTCATTGTGGCCGAGGTCCTCAGCATCGCAGCCCTGGGCACTATAAAGTGTCCGTATTAATGATTAAGTGTTAAGTTACGATGTTGGCAGGCGCTCGCGCAGCGTGGCTCCGTCCTCCATTCACTGACCAGTGGATAATATTACCTTACCGCCGAAAATATCAAATCGACAGGAAGATGTTATCGCTACAGAATGTTATAAAATTGAATATTTTCATATATTAGGCTGGTCTGCTCACCCCCGCGGCGACACTCTTCCGGCTCGCTCGTCTGTCCTGGCTATCCCTAAACATTTTTATGACACATTTTATTGTGAATAGAGATGTTATTTAATATCGCTGTTAACGTCTCCACAAAATTTGAAAAATGTTTTTAATACTTTTCCTACTCGATGTGCTGTGCGCAGTTGTCATTCTAGTTTATTATATGCTATAAATATTCAATAGATAACAAAAAAGTAAATTCAGGTATTGCACCGGACGAACGTTTCGTTTTTATGATGAAATAGAATACAACACATTGCATTGGTAACGCAAGGAAGACGGCTGAATAAACCTTGACGACATTTCAGTCAACTAATTAATCTTGTATTCAAATTAAGTCGATAACAATAAATATGCATTTGTAAGTAGGTATTTCCATTTTGATAGTATACCCATGTTCACAGTAACATATTAAACTGAGTAAACGGTATGGTGGGTTTAACTATCGAAATGAAACTGTACATGCAAATGCCTTACCGTTCTACAGTTTTTCTGGCATAAAACACCCAAACAATTTAATGGAAATCAATTGTTTTTTCATAGCTAAAAAGCCCACATAGAGTTTTGGGAACATAAGACATAAACATGGAGATATATCGGACATAACGCCCAGCGTGACAACCACGCTCCTGCACCATTCACCATTAACTTAAAACAAATCTATAAAAAAAAAACTCACTTTAAATAAATACACTATTAAAAAGACGTAAAGTACAGCACTAGTCGTACAAATCGTTCGTTTTATGTAAACCGTGAGTTTCGCGTGATGTTCATAGAGTATTTATCGCCAAGCGCGGGTTATTAACAAACCGGTTATCTTCACGCGAGATGTGTGCACTGAGAGGTGGGCGCCCCACACTTGTAAAGACTCATTATCTCGCCGGGAGACTCGCTTATTAGCATGCTAAATTGATTTCGACGCCTACGCAATATCGAAGACCATTTTAGCTAAGCCCGATAGTTTCGGTTAATCAAAAAAGGAAAAAAAACAAACTAACCGATAAAAATACCGTTTATTACAATGTCTTCTTATTTAAAATCAACTAATTGGGTCGGTAGTAGTATTATGAAACTTATTAAATAAATAAATGTTTATTTCAAAAACTTACAATTAAATTACATATTCTTTAGGGAATTTCCATTTAAGTATGAATTTTACTTGTTAATTAATATTAATTAAAACCTGCTTTGTACGTCAAAGAGTACCCGAAAGCAGTTCAACCTGATTGTTGGTGTTTTGCACCAAGCGTTTGGGAAAAACTGTACAAAAAATGTTTCGCTCTAAAAATTGTTTATCGGGAATTGTGTATAAAAATGTGTGGAGTGTGTCGCGGCGAATATCAATTAATAGGCGTTGGTGCGCGCGGAGCTGCAAAAGTGTAAAGTGCACTGAGGCGGGGGGCGTTGCGTAAATCAAGCGCGGATACGCGTGAATTGCCAACGTGGAAATATGTCCATCCGAGACTCGGGCGCCGCGCACCTCGCGGCTTGCCCTTCCCTATTTTAGGATAAGGGTTAAATTTTAACTTATTTCGTGATTTGACCCTTGTTTTCAGTTGAGTATGTTAACTCCCTGTACCTGTTCATATTCTAATGATGATGTAAAAAACAAGGTTACTTAAAACCATATTCCTCCCAAATAAAAGAGTTATTTGGGAGGATTGGATTGCACTTCCAACTCACAAAGCAAGTAAATACCCGCCGTAGTTTACGAAACCACTCAATATGCCAAAACACGAGAAACAACCGGACAGATATCTGATACTGAAACTACAGGTGAACTGAGTAAATCTGTTCGCTGAAAAAAGTAGCTCCGGGTCCGTTTGGCAGCCGCCACAGTGAAAAAGTAGGTAGGGGCAGGCGCACTATACGACACATGGCACGCGAAAATTATTGCCGCTCGGATTTTTCGAAAGCATTAATGCAAATTTATCGAGCCGCGCAGCGCTAATTGCGAACGACGCTGCCTCGCTGATTGTTTTCTCTTCCGATTTATGGCAACACCTATTGCCGATTTAAAGCTTTAATTGTAAACGATTCACGTGTTTTATTGGATAGTCGGTGTGTATTTATTCGAGTGCTCTCTGTGCGGTTTCGATTATTGATTTTCCGTCGGCTATGTTTTTCGGGAACGCTGTTTTTAAGTTTCACTTGTCGTTATCGATGGACGCGAAGTTTGTGGCGGACATACAGACACTACAATGTGGAGCTCTTTTAAAATTTTAAAAATACATTGACACGTTATTTGATCTTTATAGAATACATACCTATTTATACAAAAAACTTTGAATATTATATATTCGAGAGGACGGTACCGTTCGTCAACATAATTAAGAGAATGACAAAAGAAGCGCTTGATAAAATATTCTAATAACATTATTATCCTTTTGATCCCCAAGCAATAAATTATAATACTTAAAACATTATTAGTTTTAATCTTATTAGCGTCATAACTAAATTTAATTATTTAGATGTAAATATTTTCAAGATCTTAATTAGTAACAATAAATAAAAGCAGCGTCTTAATTTAAATATTTATTAAATACTATTTTATAATTGAGTAGGTAAGTGTTAAGTGACGTAAAACATTCTTGATGTAAACAGTTTTATTAGTTCTTAATGCACCCTAATCAGATTTCTACTTTCCTACACTTTTCCCGGAAACTAAAAGATCCTGATACTGATTAGATATATGTTATTTCGTCTAAGATAATATTTTAAACGATTCTCTTTTTAACAAAAGATATCTATGGATAGTTCAAAACAGAGTGTCAACAAAACTATTCGCCTACGGTGGCGCTACGAAATTGTAGCACGTTGAGTGAGAAGTGGAAAAGTGTCGTAAAAACCAAGAATTACCTCTCGGCGGAGGTAGGGATGTGTTAATAAATTAAGTGACGTCACATCCGAGCGGTTAACAAAGTTAGCGGCGACGGCCGGGGGCGTTTCCTGCCTTTTTCGCTTAAGTTTTCCGCGCCGCCGGCACCGGAAGTTCGGCCATTATTATTTTACGCGGGCAACAAGCGGCGCGATAATATCCCGCGCTTCAGCCGGCCCGCTGCTTGGGACTGCCTTAATGGCGGAACGTGTCTTCTTACTTTGCGTTTAATAGGTGTAATAACTTAAACAGAATACCGGGATTTATTAAAGTTCGGCGTGATCTGACCAATCGATGGTATTTTCGAAAGTGGCTTAAATTATGCCATAAATGAGTTTATCTCTTTCTTCATAAATATTCATACATTTGCTGTTTGCGTTTAGCTAAGTGTGGGAAATAAATTCATGGTCATTAATGGAATGATTACACGAATACATTATTTTTTATAACTTGGTAAAACAGCCAAAACCATACGATTAATAAAAGTCATAAAAAAACAACTTTCAAAGAGCCTATTTAACCTCTTAAACAGTATCAAAAGTCGACCCTTTGTAGAGGCGAGCTGTTCCCAATTCGGCACACGTCACAGCGATCGGTGGCGTGTGTTTTGCGTAATCCCGGAATAAAGCTTAGTTAGGAGTAAGCCGGGTCGGGCGGGGCGAGTCACTTGGCCCCGTAAATCAATCCAGGTCCGTCTCAGCGACGCGGCAAAAATAAGAGGTCGAGGTTTACACGTACCGCACCGAGAACCGAGCTCCGAGCGACAAACAAATCCGCTTCGGTCGGTTCTACAAGATTCTTACTTTTTCTTACCTATGGCCATGCAAAACGGATTTATAAATCGACTTTTTCGTTTAAAAGAGGTCAAGAAATTAGACCGTTTTTTTTTACTTTGTTCCAAGCAAACTGCGTAAAGGAAATTTTGGATCAATGGATCTATCTTTACGTAACATTACCGATATGTGTTTTTTGAACCATCATTCAATCCTACGTCAAAAAAATACAGTACCTACTTTCAATTAAATTATCAAGTTTCGTTTACCCCCAAATACATCGCACTGCGTACGTCAATGGCTATTGGTATATTATTTAGTGTTCGTGTAACAAGTACATAACATAAAAATGATTTTTCTGTTAATTCTAAGATAAGGTCGTGTTGAGTGGAAACAGCTTGTTAGTGCTCATACGCTGTAGCTTATCTTCCATCTATTTCTTCGTCATACTAACGTTTTCCCGGCCACTTACCGTGTACCAGTTTTCTGCAATTAGCGACCGAGTTTCAGCTCGGCACTCATTAAGTTGCAATTGGAGTGACACGTCTTTCATTTGCAAATCTTAATAGAAATCTGACCATTATAAATATTATACTGGCCAATTGACATATTCGTTAACTTATCTTGTGTGACAAACACGTTATAGGATAATCATCGTGATAAACAAAACATCGTCTGTTTCGTATGTTTACAAACATTTTCAGCAGAATGTTCCTGTATGTTGTAAACCCAGGTTCTAATCAAAAATATAGGCGCAGAACATTAATTTACAACACAACACGACTTTACATTCACCCTCCAGAAATTATCTCTATCATTTCATAGCATTTATTTTCGCCAGTCATTACGCTTTCACAAAGCTTACGCAAACATATTTAAACGTTATTACGAACAAATGCCACTTTCTCGTGACGTTCGACACGACAATACCGAAATAATACAATAAAAGAGTTGACAGTCCATTGTCTGGTAAATTATTCACGAAATCTATTCGTCACTCGCTCTAGATGTTGTGAGAGATTGTCGTGATATGGTGGATCGCAGCATTTCCATATTTCACAGTGGTGACGCTGATGACAGGCCTGTATCGAGTGGCCCACTTACACATGCTTAATGATGGCGCTTATGTTTTAAAATGTATAAATGAAGTGGTGGTCGTTTAGATTTTTAATAATTTCGCTTGCTGTTTAACTTTGACTACAGTTGAGTTAAATGTTTAGTTTTTGTAAAGAAAGAGAAAGCCAATTTTGATAATGATTACCTACACCCTTTTAATTTTATTCACCGAATCTACAAAATGTATCAATCAATCAGGTTTTTTATTCAAATGAACCGTATTTCCACTGCTAATAACACGCTATAAAGCCACACAGTTGCAAATAAATATCAATCACGCAGCTAGTTATTAAAATACAAGATATACTGCAATTTACGTATATAAAGAATGTGTATCGAGTGTAGCCCGGGGGTAAAGACAATTAAAAATTAATCTTATGCGGCCATTGATAGTTGGTTAATACGGCGGCATCCGGCAGCGCCCGCGCCCCGTCATTACGGGCCCGACGATTCAATTCGACACATCTTCAGGGTTTCACCTCGCTCAATAATTACCCAGTGCTATCATTAAGCCGCGTGCACAACAAAACGTAATAACCTTGCAATTAGACGGTGACTGTCATTAGATTGTAATAGAGTTTCGTACAACAATTTGTGAGTGAAATCGTCAAGCGTGTCACATTACCGGAGTCCATTAGGGCGTTTACACAACACGGAATTGAAATGAGCAGTCCACAGATTATCGTGATAGACAAACAGACCGCATTGTCTCGTAATAACACTTTATACGGCGTGTTCAATATTAACAACTTCTTGTTGAAGTAAACTTGCCGTTTTCAATTTATAATTTTGTTGCACCAAGAAAAGACCAAAATCAAATAATGTTTACATGACATTCCACTTGCTTACAATACAAAACACGAAGGCTTATCTCTCCCTATGGTAAAAGTCAACTGAAGGGTTTTCCTTACTAAGGTAGCGCACACATTGCTGAAGCGACGGCGGGCGACGCGACGGCTCGCACTGTGTGTGCGAAAATGGAAAACTCGGCAAGTATTGCGATAATGGTGACTGGTAACAAGTCAAGACCTTTTAAATACATGACAAGACATTGAAATAACCTTTCCTTTTTTACTAGCTTTATCGCAAAGATAAGAAAAGCTGATTTTCAGGAGAATATTCTTGAAGATGGAGCTTTTCATCTTTGTCTTGCTCAAAGCTCTACTAACTTAGGAAGTTACAATAAAAATCTTAAATTCATTCACTATCCTTCTAGACCCAGCGTGGAGTTTCAGGCTGTGCGTAGTCTGCAGCCTGAACCACCGCGCTGGGTCTAGAAGCATGACATTTTCCATGACGAGTTCCTTTTATAACGAAGAGAAAAATGAATTTTCAAAAAACCCTCCTTAGTGGGTTTTTTGAAAATTCATTTCGTAGAGGGTTTAAATAGGCTATGAAAGTTTCAATGGCAGCCAGCAGTCATGTTTACCGATGGGAAATTCCATCGGGCACGCGGCTTGTCTTATAAAATCATCGAATTTAACTCAAACTTAAAAAAAAAACAATAATAATTTCGAAATCCTTTCAGTAGGTAATTATAGCCTAAAACTACCAATATTAAAAACTACAGCCTGTACACAAAACGTTAATAGCGGCCATGTGTCGAATATCCACAGTATATCCGGGCGATTTCGTCAGGTAGCTCGATAATATCCACACATCGGGTATTAGGATCAGCCGATAAGATCGTATCGCCTCTACGTTAAATAACATGTTTCCTGCAATCGTCGTGGTAATTTTAATAATATAATTACGATATTCGTATGGCGGCTTTTCAGCCCTATAATAATGCCGAACACCAAACAATGTGTTTATACCATTCACGCCGAACTGTTATTATGTTTTCATACACACATTGATCGTGTAATTTGGGGAGTTTTTGAATCGACTGAAATGTAGACGAGAATAGATTTTAATCGTTCTGATGAAATTAGGCTTTTAGTATGTAAGTATATAGAGCATAGGTATTATTAGTTTAAGTTGATATTTATCAGGGGCCCAAGTCTGCTATTTTTATAAATTCGTCATTCCAACACGATCCCATTGTCATTTTACTAAAAGTTCGTAATCTGCTAAATTCATAATGGTCGATCATTGGTTGATCATTGTATTCCACAAACACGATACTCGTAACGAATTAAAAGCAATGACTGCACAATGACGTTCTCATGGTAGGTCACTGATCAAAGGAACTGTCAAAATTTTTGCAGATTACCTCCTTTAGTCAGTCATTCATTTTTCATTATGTACGAGATTACCAATAGATGCCATTTCATTCAATGGAGTGTCAGTGGCTGACCATTGGAAAGTCATAATGACGCCAATATGTTAGTAGATTACCAAACTTGTCAAAATCAACAATTATGAAATCAATGATAGACCATTCTGACACTATTGTAATAGCAGACTTGAGGCCCTGGTCTGGTAAAAAAAGTGTTTAAAAAGGTGTATTATAATCGCAGCCTGATAATGTAGAGTTATCTAAGGGTATCTTATGAAAGTTGCTGAAATCAGACTTCAGTTGGTACGTACTGTATTGGTACGTATCTGATCAACATTTGATCCCCTGATGAAGCCAACGTTTGTGAGAATTTGGAAGTCACTGAAACAAAAGCGAAAAAGCACGGCTGTAACGCCAACTGAATGTTGTAGTCAAACCTAAGAGAATATAAACAGATGAGTTTCCATTTTCCTTCTAAACAAATGTTGAAAGAAAACTCCTTTCGATGCTCTCACCTCTGCTGTACTTAGGTAATTTTTTTTTTTTTTTTTGGAAATGAACTAAGGCGACTTAAATTTAAAGGACATCTGGATTCAGGTTTCGAACATTTTGTACACAGCATTTTAAGTGCTAGTCCGAAAAAAAAAAGATTTTCTTACGGAAAATGACAACTTCAAAATTGTTTGCTATTTCAACGAGAGTATATACCTAATAAATTCTTCCGCTGCTATTTTAATTTAAAAGTACTCAAATCATAGTTTGACTCAAATGTTTCGAGCTACATGAACATTGCTATTTTGAACTATTCGACAGTGGTTCTCTCGTTTGTATATTTTTGCAAAATGTGTCATCATCAGCTTTGAGCAGTCCACTGCTGGACATAGGCTTCTCCAATTGCCATTCAGCTCGATTCTCGGCAATTCTCAGTCAGTTGCTACCAGCAACCCTGCGAAGATCGCCGCTCCACCTAACCTGAAACCCTACCTTACGTTTGCCGATTCGCGGCCTCTACTCAAGAATACATCTAACGGTCATCGTTTCTTCAGCTAATATGGCCATATTGCCACTTCAGCTTGCATTCTGTGAGCTATGTCAACGACTTTGGTTTTCTGCCGAATCACTTCGGAGAGATTCCAAGTAGAGCCGTTCCATAGCTCGCTGAGTGACCTGGAATTTATGGACCAGCTGTACCGTGAGTGGCCACGGCTCCGTAAGTCATAACAGGCAGGACGCAATGATTGAAGGCCTTAGTCTTTAGGCTCTGTGGAATACGCGACGAGAAGACTCGACAAAGCTTCCCAAACGCTGCCCAGCCCTGCTTAATTCTTTTTAGCCATCTCAAAGTTGTTCTCACCAAACTGAGAGTTTTCCCGAGGTTAACGTATCCTCGGACAACCATGAATGGTTGAAACTCGTCGAGTCTTCGCGAGCTTAACGAATCGTGACAACACGTGTTAAAAAAATATAAAAAAATTGCACTCATCCATAAAATCGCAGTCAAAGTGACCTCTGCGCTGCCACCGGCAATACCGTGGAGGTGGAAAAGTTTTGGGCTAACAAGATTAAAAAATAGTGTCGTGCCAGCGACACTAAGAAGAAGAAGAAGAAGAAGATATATACCGTTGATGTCTCATGTTAAAACAACAACAACAGTGGCTTAGAACTGGAATCCAGCGAATCTATAACTGTTTGCGTCTTTAAACAAATGACCAAAAATTTTTGGTACAAACTCAAATAACAGCCAGGGGGTTAATTGTAGATCTATGTTGTAATAGTAAAAAAAAAAAACAAAATATGGTATTTTCAACCTCAAATAGCAACCGGGGGGTTAATTGTAGACTTTCGTTGTACCTAATATAAAAAAATGTTCAAGATGTTATTTCCCATAAGAAAATAGTATGTTTATTTTCTAACCGGCAGTTAAATTTTTGGGTATGAAATGGCCTAGATATACATCTATTATACATGTCTAATTATGAAAGAACTATTCTTCTGTTTCAATTCTAGAAGCTAAACTATGAGAAGCTAAAATATGTGTAAATATCACACATTTACTGCCAGGTAAAGCGGAACTCATAAATCCTAGCATCATTTGCACCCTCCTACTACATTTATTTCAACATAAGGTTTTACTTCGCAGCAATTTGCTTAATTGATAAAATTAATACTGAATTTAATTTCCTTCTCGCATCCATCTGACGTGTAATTAGTTCCGGACATACTTCACGACTGGCTTGAAAGGAGATTTGAAGCGTTAGGTTTTTTTTTTAATTTATCTATTAGTTCTTCTTCGTTAGCTCATTAAGTGCCAGGTATTTTAAGATTAATAATTTGGTAAATGGGTTGTAACTAACCATATAAAGGAAATACGAAGTTATTTCTTGTTTCGCTACCTTTAATAAGAAAGTAGTTACCTACCTATTATTTGGCGATTTCTGCAAAAGTTTAAATAAAAATAATAAGCGCTTCCATCAAAAGTAACAAGAAAGTACAATTGGAGAAGGAAAGGACCGCGAAGGATTTGGAAATTTTCACTCGGTGCTTCTGGGTCCAAGCTTAGTATTTACTTACGGGAAAATATTTTATTATTTATCAGGATAAATACAGTTTGTTTTAAAATATGCTTTGGAAATTTTAATTTTAATCACTATTGTAAGAAGGTACCTAGTTTATACTAATCTTCCTTTCTAAAAATCATTTCTCTAACTGAAAATGATTACAGGTTACTGGACATAAAATGTTGTTGTGAATAAAATAAAGGCTGAAATGGAATTTAAATAAATATTATTAAAAAGAAGGGAACATAAACTTAATAACACAATTGCATAGCACAGGTACCCAGACGTAATAAATACGAAATTAAATGTGAAGGGTAATGTCGTCACATTAGGGAGGTGCAGCAATCTGCAGCGGGTTGCCGGCCACTAATGACGGTGTCAGCTTATTGTTTTAGATCACCACCGCCCTCTAATTCACTGCATCACCTCTAATTAACCACCCGCCGACCTCAAAAAACACATCAGTTTCACCCCTTAGTGATACTGCATCTACGTAATATAGAACGACCCAAATAACGGATCTACGGAATCCGTTCAGGTCTTCCAAAATGTTGCGTAATACTTACGGATATTAGAGTAAAATTTATTTTTTCTAATGTCCCTTTTCACCCCTACTTCAATTGCGTAAAAGTTTAAGACAAAAAAGTTGTAACGGCCATCCAATTAGTTTAAGAATCCGCACAGAAGCGCTTCGCCGACCCTAAATTTTTCCCAATTAAATGCAAAACTCGCCCGGCACCGGCGGCTATATAAAATTTAAAGTCCATACAATTCGCGCAACACAAATTTTTATTACCTTTGCCCGGTAAGTAAACAAAAAGAACAAATTAGCCAGCCTCAGTACAAGACGTCGCCATCGTCCGCGCTATATCCCACTCGGGACACAAGGGTGTAAAAAGTAAAACAATAAGGATTCTGTGCGGCTGCAAGGGGATATTTATTGTTAATGAAAATGGCGGGATTTGAACTAACGTCTTGTAACTAAATACCCCCTCACGGTTAAAGCGGGCACTAATTTGGTTTTTATAGCGCGTCCTTAATTTGATTTGGCGGCATCGCGGCCGCGCCACTATTGCCTGTAGGAGCAATTAATTTGCTTGGATTATATTTTTTCCCGGGGCGGCCTGTGCGACTCTCCCCGAGCCCGCGGAGCTTGCTTACGCGCCCACAACACGATCGAACCGACGAGGAAAAAATAAAATAAAACTTAAGCCCCGTTTAATTTGAAGGGTGGTTCTGGACTATTAAAGTAACACGCTTATGTATTGCAAATTATATTGAAATTTGTCTTCCATTACTGAGCGTCTTCCTCACACAAATGTTGCCCGCATTACGAGCGGGAGATTTTTATTCCTCGCTACGCCCACCCTTGTCTCCCGGTTTTTTACGTCGGAAGTTTTGTGGTGCTTTTTTTCTCGCTAATTAAAACTCTTCCGCGCTGTTTCCTCTGAGAAACGAGATCCGATCAATTATTTTTTGGGCGGCGTAAGCCGTCTCGAAATTTACTGGGCTCAATAAAAAAACAATTTTCTTTGCAAAAAAAGGGTATCAAAAAGTAATTGATCAAATAAAGGTTTATATTTAACAAACTTTTTAAATTGCCTCTGAGAGTTTGAATTGTTGTTGTACAATTTTATGGCTAGCTGGGAAATACGTTAGTAATCAAGGTGTAGGTCATATAATAGAATAGCATTGTTTATAGAAAATTCTATGCAATCAGCAGCGCGGGCGCAGCGAGTGCGGACGGTGCGAGATGGAGTCACGCGCGCTATTGTCTCGAACACCGAGGACAGACTATTTCGTCTAATACAATGATTTGTACACTATAACATTATGTACGATAACTACTTACTACCGACATTACTACTAAATTCTTTGTTGCCTACTGACTTTTCATCGTTGGTAGCTGGCCAGTGCTTTCATGTCCAAAGCAAAGCTTAATTAGGAAATGCAGTGAAGACGTCATCGTCTTCTCCGCATTACTTCCTGTTCCAGATACAGGATTTAGAATTTTGGAATGAACACGTGTCGTCAGACTTTCATCTGCTATATAACTTCAACATCCAAGCCCTAAACCCTCCACGACGATAAATCCCACGTACAAAAACAAACCTGCAAACAAAAAACTAAAGCAACAGCACCCTTCAATCAGTGGAAATGAAGGCAGCAGAGGTTCAGCAGCAATTTGTCGTTGATAGCAGCGCGTCGGTAGGCAGGCCAGTGGAAGCACGCGCCGAATTAAATGGAAATCAATAGCAATCGCCGCACGTGACCGACGACCCTTACATCTCGCCGACAGCCGCCATCACTCACACAGCCCAAGAATATGGCAGTTCGTGACAGATCATGGTCTTAATAGAAAACGCTCACCGGCCTGTAGATAGGATCGTGCCAACTCGTTTGTTTTGTTCAGCTGCAACCTGATTGGTCTGAAAAGGAAACTCGTATCGGGAAATTCGGAGGATTTTTCCAACGACCGTCATAGAATTTCAGGATTTTTTCCGAAAGAAATCGTTACGAAAACTTATCTTGAATGGCAAGATTTCCCGAAAGAGGTGACGAAGATTTAAGGATACAGCAGTATCTTCTGGATAAAGTAGATATAACATCTCTTAACACCTGTTAGTGCGATTACCAATGGCCATTTCCAATGCAATACCCTAGTAGACTAACCAAGTCATTGCGTCCAGAGTAAAAATATATGTTTAATGAATATTTATTTAGTTCAAATCTTCTTTCAATCAAATCGGAAAGCTTTGTTCGTGCATTACGCAGGTACAGGAGTCCGGTGGAACAATTCCTGCTGAAATCACTCCTCTCTGCCACAATGACGGATCAATCGGTGTAGCCCGCTATTACTGACATAGATCAAACATCGAGGTTTATGAGTTTAGGTAGAATACACATTACATTTATCTAAAATACAGAATATAATGATCATACGAATTATTATATTCTCGCTAAGCAAATAGGAATTACAAAACTTTAATGAAAATTCGGTGAACCACTTAAGACCATATAATAGTCCTCCAGACCGTATTTCGGCCATAGCGGCCAATCTTTACGGAGACTGATGAGTCTGGAGATATTATAGTGCACTAATGTGTGCGCAGACACAGGTGCACTCACTCTTCCCTCACTCTCATAGTCCGACGGAATGGCAATCCGACACGACCGTTCCCACCCCGTTGCCGTTGGTCTTGTAGTCGCAAGTGCAAATGCTGAGCGTGGGGTCCTGGGTTCGATTCCCAGGTCGGGCAGAGTGTTATTGAGTGTTTACATTAGTAATTTCTTAGTAACAGTTTGGAAGTTGGCGGTGTGATACCCCCGTTCCTCGCAAAGTACGTTAAGCCGTTGGTCCTGCGCTTGAAGACCATATAAATAAGTGCCTATACTAACACATTATTTTCATAATTATATACTTGGTGGTAGTTTAACTAAACACAAACAAGTTCATCAAAATCATCAAATGACTTCTCCCGCTCTGGGTGGAGCAGGAGGGCGTGTCAGACTCTTACTGACTAAAACCCACCCGTGTTCTTTCTACTGCCTGTGCAATGCCAGGGGGCCACGGTATCCCTTTCGGACTTTCCCGCAACCCCGGCAGGCAATGGTCTCATCAGATCCCTTCATTCGCTGACATCTCTTTGAGGCGCGCGTGGAACACAACGCGCCGTCGACCCAGGCTTGGTCCTTAACGGACGGCGAGCTACCCATTGCTCACCATCCGCAAGCCCGCGCCTACGGTGGCCGGGAATCGGCAATCGATTCCCGACGCCCAGGGCGTCTCCTCCTGCGGCGGCTAGGGGCGTGAGGGCGCGCAATTTGCCTCTCCCTCACGCGCTCCGCCTCCTCCTTCGCGAGCATTACTGCTTCGCAGAAGGAGGTGATCCTCCCATGCCCTCTCGCTCCGTACCATGGCCTGGACCAGGGCCGGACGCGAGAGATCCCTGCCACCGATCGCCTCCACGAGGACACGGCGGTGCTCTGCCCAAGCCGGGCATACCTCCACCGTAAAATATGAGCATGAGGTCCTGGGTTCGATTCCCAGGTCGGGCAGTGTTATTGGGTTTTTCAATCTGGAATTTCTCAGTAGCAGTTTGGAGCCTGAATTTGTACCCGGTTGGCCATAGGTTCGCATCCTAATACATGGGACTTAAACATAACTGGTGAAAAGTGGTAGTACTTCAAGTACTGCTCTGCACCAACCTTCAGGGAAACAAGGCGTGATTTTATGTTATTTACTAACCGAGTATGCTTGTAATACCTATTGACAGATTCGAAATTTTGCCTTATCACTAAACTGTTTATCTTTTTATATGTATAATAAAATAGTAACGAAGTCAAAACTGTATACCTAAAGAATATTAATGAAAAAAAAAGTATTTGCTACGATGCGTACAGTTCAACAACATTCGTTGCGTTGTTTACGTTGTTCAGAAGTCAAATTTTTCAAACTTAAGAAGCAAGCAATATCCTTCAAAATGATTCAGATAGCGATTGATTGCTACGAAAATAGGGTGTTGATGGCGAAAATAAAGTTTTTAGAATGTTTGTCCAACTGCGCAAAAATGGCTGAACGGATTTGGATGAAATTTCAGACAATTAATTTATAACTTGGATTAACTTTTAATCCCGGCAGTAGGTATGTTCCTGTGGGCTGACATGCACTCAGGCAAAGCCGCGGGCAAATTCTAGTTTCGAAATAATGTGTATCGAATAGGAATCTAACAGGATTTTGAATCTACTCTACCGATTTATATACGCGTCAACCATGAAACCTGAGAACAAATAAAATAGGCATAAAACCATCCTAGTTCTATATCTAGTCTACACATCAATTCGGCGGGCACGTCCGCGCTCAATGCGGGCCGGCAGACAAAGCAGCACTTCCTTCGATTGTCGTCCGATGATTGATCAATCAATGCATTAGAAAGGCCAGCTTAATTGCGGTCATTCTAACCACTGTTTGTACTGACGAATTACGTTAATGCTTGCTTTACATGGCTCCGTCGTGTCTAAGGGAAACTACCTATTTGTGATATATTTGGAATTTGACTTGTATTTGCACTCGGATTTTCCCGATTTTCAGTATTTTCTGGAAGTGCAGTAATTTTTCCATATATGGGACTCACAAATTTTATAAATGAATCAACACTACATTCAAATGGTTGCCGTTACGCAGCATTATCCCCGTCATGGTTACTCTCTAAATGTATTTTCTTTCTTTCTCTTAGTAGATCTAGAAATTGTCATGTTTTAGGCATCACATCCCTCATTCTTCATTCATTCTTCTTATGATTAAGTACCTACTTAAATATCATTTAATCTCGTCGTTATAATTATGGTCACAACGTTACATAATAATATGAAAGTTGTACATTTTCTACTTCCGCGGAAAATGCCCAAGAAAATAGGGAATTACATAGGTATGGTTAATTGGTTACCTTAACTATGATACTCGTATTCTAAATTCGTTTCCTCTTTTTATAACTGTGCTTATTAACGAAAAAGTTTTTATTTTTGTAAAAAATAAAAAAGACACTTATTGGTATTTGAAAATGATCAAAAGGCCGTGTTGACCATAATTATTTTGTTAAGTACCTGGTACTTGTTGAAAGACCTACACTGTCCTCCCATACCTAATAACACTGTTATTTGAAAATATTGTAAAAACTAATTATTTTTAAAAGAGTAACCGTGGAGTTTCTTGCCGGCTCTTCTCCATAGGAAACGACCAATTGGAACCGTGCTTCTGACGTTTCATAAGTGCCCATGTAGGTTTATGTGAAATAAAATATTTTGAATGTTTGTTGATGTGTATAAGTTGCTCTTGATATAGGTACAATTGATGATTTAAATAGACTTTGATGTAGTCATTTGACTTAATCCTAGGTTTCCGTAAACCGCAACAAAGTGGTCCAATTAGCTAAACCAAGTCGGTTTCAAAATAACTCTTTAGAGAAAATTGGCAGCAATTTGGCTGAAATTACTGCGAAATCTGTTTAAATGTTAACTGAATTTGTTTATTCACGAAACAACGAAGTCGATACGACTGGTTGACTTTAATTTTTTCTGGGCAATTTTCCACAAATATCAACGGGAGCAGACCCACGTCCAGTGCTTACATAGTAAAGCAATATCTACAAAAGGACAAAATATCGCTGCAAATAAACGTTTAACTTTATGGACTCGAAAGATATTACCGATTCGTGATCTCCTTTTTGTTTAGTTTCGCGTTTCGCCCGGTCGGCCATCTTGGCGACATGTGGCGGGAAATTTAGGCGGGAAACGTGCCCCGCTATATTAGATTATGTCGAAATGAATTGAGCGCTACTATTGGATATGTTATTGACGTAGATTTGCGATCGGAGGAACGAACTGATATTTCGTATTGTTATTAAAGGCGCAGCACTCCCCGTGGACGTGAGCGGCGTCCCGAGTGCCGGCCCGCCCGATACGACGCCCTTATGGACCTATCGTTTAGGCCTCTTTATATTTTTCTTATGTAAATACGGTTTCATATCCGATGAGCTTTATTTATGTGGGAATCGTTTTAGCGAGATAAGTCTCTGCTCTGTTCCAGTGTTCACCTCTTGCGATGTATGGAGATTTTGTTTGTTTTGGAATACTGATTTATTGTATCCTGTGATTCGCCTGTCTTTTATTTGAGATACTTTACATATCAGACGTAGAATAAAAAAGGTAGCGACTGTCTCTTGTAAATCAGTATTTATCTACATCATACAAATTTTCAAAGGATGAATGTGTTTTGAAGAGCAGAGAGTATTTTGAAGTGTCGCTAAACATCAAAGAGTGTATGTGCCAGGCCGAGAGCGTTATTAAAACATCTTCAAGGGTTTCAGCGCGGTAAACAGTAGCACAGGCGCTGGCGCAAGTCATTAGACGTAACAGGGGACACACTGCGGAATTAAAATTGAATATTTCTATTTAGGAAAACACTGGGTACCAAGTAGGTTAACGTAAATATATATTTTTTGTCCTCCTAATAATATATCGTAAGTAGAACATTTTTGTCGATAGGTACGCAAAACAATGTAGTTATTTCCAAATCTTAATTAGGTACATAGACAATTAACAATAAATAATAATATGTCATGTACAAGTAATAAATATTTGTGACATTTAGGTACAAAAGCTCATAACAGCTTTGTACACTAACAATTTCCCAAGCCCTGGCTCTCCGACGCAGTTTTCCGTCGCTTGCGCCGCTGCGCGAGGGCGGCGCACGCGATCGCGGCTCGCTTTGATGTCGCGAGGGTAGTTATGGAAATTAATAAAGTGAACAACGTGTAATTGCTTCCGATAAGCCAGGCGGCTTGCCTGCCTGCGCCGGAGTAACGTTTTTTTGCCTCTTTAACGAGCTGCGCACAATACAAACACCACGTCTTAAACGATACCCGCTATTAATTTGTTCATCGAAGTTTTTCTAATTGATTTTGTCGATGAGCTTTTTAATAAACTATAATATTTTTGTTGTGGTTTAGCTTTTTTATTTATAACTTTTTAGGGTAGGTGAGCACATACGATTAAACTTTGGAATTGCAAGATATCATTTAATCAATGAACACCTGAATAAGTAGCTCTACATAGCATATCTATCAGAATTTTGTGATAGTTCAGTAAACATAAGTATGAATTTAGGACAAATCAGAGCTACCTTCCGACTTTCGTCTTTCTATTCTTCAAACGTTACCTAAACATCAATGAAAGTAATTGAAGCATTAATAGATCCTGTTCTCTCCAAGTCATTATATTTTAAAACCCGGTTACGCAGACCACTTTAATAGAGCCATTGGTAGTTCTCAAAACACATAAGTAGATCGGCACCTGTCGGTCTGGTATGATAGCGGTGGCCCGCACCGCTACAGTGCGCCCGCGCCGACGCCGACGGCGACGTTAAAAGCTCTGCCCACACATTCGCCGACCTCTTACTTTGCTCCATATTAACTCTCCATACACAGTAGCACTCTCTCTAACCCCTGGCGCCTCCACAAACACTTCACATCTAACTCTAACAATAAAAAACATCTATTTTTAGAACCACTTTCAATTCATAAGTGGCGCTTATTTATTCCGCATTTACGTCATTGTAATTCATCATCATAACATTATCCCTCAACATGCCAATACCAACCAAATCAATGACGAATAGACAAAAAAATACTTTTGAAAAATCTCGAACGTCGCAAGGAATAAATAATAATGAATAATGTTAAAAGAAACCTATCAATAAAACTGAACTTAACGTATCTCGAAATAAAACACTTTGTTATTAAGTTGACAAGCAACCGTAAAAATGCTCCTTTAAAATGTAAAATAAACAGATCAATCATGTTAAAGCGATCCCACCGGGCTCGCACCGATCCCCGAAAAGAAGCCTACGTAAGCGTCTATTATAAAGCACAGATGTTACCACAAGACCGATTTCATACGTTGTCTCTGTCGAGCCCACGGCGACCTAACTGGACAAAGTGGGACACAAAATAAAAGTGATACTCATTTTTTATTCTTTTTCGAAATAAGAATTGTTCTACATTCGGGAGAGTGATTGACATGCGGTCGCCGGCGGCGCCCCCCGACGCGCGGTATTAAAGCGTTTCACAAGATGGCCCTCGTATTATTATCATTTTATAATTTATTACGCTAATTATGAAAGGGTCGTATTTAAAAATAAAACAAAGGTATTACGGATGCCATATTTGTGTGGTAAGAGCTTTGCGGACGTGTAGCGTGTTACTTTTTGGGCGTATAAATCTAGGAAGGCACATCAATCAAGTTGTCGGATGGACGGGAAGTCCCGTTCCACATTATTATGTAGATCCGTGATTAAAACGTTAAAAAATATGTAGACACAGTACGCAACAACCCTTTAATGTAACGTGTAATAATATCATTCGTAAAAGGTGGGTTGAGCTCGAACCGACTATGACCTACGCCGTTAACTTTTTCATACTAGTGCCATATAAAGAGGTCTTATCATTTATCTGTAACGTTTGTTTAGTACGTACAGGTTTACGATATTGACTCATAACAAAGTTACGTTACATATTCATGGGAGGCTGTAATAAACCAATATTGTCATTTGTGCGGGCGGGCCCGGCGCCGGGCGGGTCGCTCTAATTGAAACCCCGGCTCGCCACGACGTGAGAAGACTAACCATCGGCTAATCCTCGGAGGCTGGACCTTGTCCGCCCGCTGCCCATACACATCTATGTAATTGGAGATTTCACGAGATAACACTATGACCCCTAATTATGAAATGGGGTGCACACGTCCCGACTCCGAGGTAAGATGAGACGTTACGACTTCCTGTTATCTGCTGTAATGCAGTTAAACTTAATACACTTTACATTGCCCACTCACAACTTTGATTAATTGTGTATTTGTCACTAATATAGTGTACCAACACAAGTGATGATAAAGCTAAACGATTAAGGACTTAAAGAAGTTATTTCTTACTTTATGGGAAAGCTTTGTACCTACCTACTGAAAGCTATAACACCCTGATGTTTCGTTACGACATTTAAATGAGTACATAACTATTCAGTGTAAGTGAGACAATGTTCACCCCAACCCCAAGCTATCAGAGAGATTATCATCGCTAACTTAAGCCCTTTCTCCAAACTCTGACTATTCAGCTTTATTGTGCGTGTCAATTTACAATCTACTTAGCAGATGCACGACAGAAACAATCAAAGAGTGCCTCTTTGATTAGTTAACTACCTAGGTACCTACAATAGTGAAACACAAGATTGTGAAGTACATAATAGGTAAAAAATATATTTTAATGATGTATGTAATCTTGAGTTGCTGAACCAAAATATATCGTAAAGACAGTGAAAATGGTATAAATGGAATGAAGGTTATGCGCGTTTCAACGCATTCCGGAGTAGGGGTGAGCCCTTAAGCCGCAGGCGCACTTACGATTGAAACATCGCCGCCGAGCCTAAAACAGCCGAGGCTTAGCGCTTCTCGTGCCAAACTTGATACCCGTCTTCTAACTTGTGATTTGGGACTTAGGCGCTGAAGTAACGCAAATTCGCGACTCGAGGAAGCCAGAGACGAAAAGACTTTGTAAATTAAGGCGATACAATTTATTATAGAGCTGTTGGATTTCTCAAGTAAGTGTCTCGAGTAACAAACGATGCGGACGACGAGACGTTTGACATGAGTCTCGTGCGGCGCCAGGAGCCGTCACAGGGCTGTTCTGCGTCCACTCCACAAGACTGCGTGGTCACGAACGTAATCCTTATTTATGGCAAGACGCCCTACGATGCCTCCGCTGGACCAACTATTTGTCAGGCACAGGCGGCCGACCAGCATCAATCTCCACTGCTGGCTTAACGCGACCTCGATCCTTGACGACTCATATACGTATCCCATATATCATCCCGCCGCTTTGAGTCGCACAATAATCGAGTGGCCGCTATTATTAACAGTGGCAACGTTATCTACTGCCGATGTCGGTAATAAATACGAAACGGACATAAAGTGACCAACAAAAGTGAAACTGAATCACCCCCGACCACTTAATACAACAAGAGAGGCGCGCACCGGACAAACAGCTACAAAAGGCCCCCAGCGCTCGTTTCCAGATCGCACTAAATTACGCGCAACTTACGCGGGCCATCTTTCATTATTACGACTCTATTTTGGCAAGTCACAACAGGACGGGCGTGGTGGCCGGTCCGATGAACATTATCCCTCTATTACCCCGGTGCAAGTTTTTTTTTCCGGCCACACTGACCGCTGCCCCTATGCGGGGTGCCCGCCGAGATAAAATCGTAAATTACAACCCAATTCCATGGCTGTTAAGACTTGACAGATGAAAAGGCTTAATGTGAGATTTTTGGTGCTATATCGTTAACATATCAAATGAAATGATGGTATTGTCCCATAGAGACATTGTATATGATTAACGTCCATTTTCATTATTTGTGGTCAATTTAAAGTTATTTGGCGTTATTTATTACACAAATATTTAAATGTTTCCCAAATAACAAAAGTAAAGTTCATCTTGTTGCATTGTCCTACGTTGATTGATGATAAATATGTGCGGAATGCAACATAGATGGTTCCTAATGATTGTCAAGTAGATAGTGAAGGTCTGTACTGTGGTATCGATGGCCGTCGGGTCAGCGGGGCGCGTCGCCGAGTGGGAGGACATTACAGTAATGTTACTGAAAGACTTTACTCGCCGCTCGGCGCCAGCCGCTCTAACAATACCCCATTACGCTAAACTATTCACAGAGTAAACTGACAACCACTGTTACAAACTCTATGCGATAACAGAGAGCACGAGGAGATAGGGCTAAGGTTTTCGTTCAAATCGTAAACCTTTACTGCTTGCCGTTAGCGTTTTTTTTTTGTACCAGTTATCTAATGATCTGCAACCTCTCTGATAATGAAAACCTAGTTACTACATTTTCTTCAATTAACTCTATGTTAATTTGATTAAACTTTCTGACTCCTAAAGTCGTGATTCTGCGAAGCTTTTAGGCGACTTTCGTAATCACAATCAATTCTCTGCGAAAGCCTATAAGAAATACTCCAACTTCATTGCTATGTATCCATAATGTTTAACCAACGGACGTTGAAATGTGTCCAATATAATGTCACTGACAATTATTATAACTATACTATAATATTATAAAGAGGAAAGATTTGATTGTTTGTTTGTTTGTATTGAATAGGCTCCGAAACTTCTGGACCGATTTGAAAAATTCTTTTACCATTAGAAAGCTTAGTTTTCAGGGAGTAACATAAGTTACTTTTTATCCCGGGAAAAATAACGGGTCCCACGGGAAAGACCACGGGAGCGAAGCCGCGGGCAAAGTGCTAGTACTTAAACAATAAGATTATACCTTCATGATTACTCTCTAAATATAACTCACTCTATGGTCAAAGATAACCCATCGAACAAAGCTATGACGTGCCTGTCGCATGATCGTTAGTAGGACCGATGTACCGATGGTCAGTTGACTCGTGTTGTGTCTCATACGCGATTATTGAATTAAAGTAAGGGATGGCGCTGAGTACCGGACCCCTGCCGAGTCAGACCACAAAACGGTCCACTACACTGATTTTATACGAGGATATGAATGCCCTCGATATTCTGTGTTTAGACAGGAATGATCGAGTGCCGGTGGCATTAAATACACATCGATATGTAACATGCCGTTGTATTCATGTTGAACATTTTATTCTAGCGATTTTTGATGGCATTCTTGATTTCATAACGATGATACGCAACGACCCCTACCTATAGCCTTTACACCAACTCCATTTGGAGATGGTGAAAAGGTACGGATCGTTGTTCCGGTTAGCTTATGCGGTAGGGTCACATGGTTTACCACGATATTATAATTTTTTCTAGTAAATACTGCGTATTTCACAGTATCCAGCACAGTGATACTCGCTCTAAGACTTTTTGTCTTCGGTTCCTGCTAACTATGATGAGTAGCAGCCGAATGAAACATAACACCTTGTACAAGACGTTAAGCAGACATCGTTCAAATTGTTTGTACAAAAACAGGAAAAGATTCTATTATAATTCCAACTAGCAGCCCGCTCCTGGTTCGCACGGTTTTTACGACTTGATAAAACATCGAGATTTATTAGGTAAACATAACTTTAATATGTTTATGTGTAAACCTTCTGAAATAAATTCTTTAAACGATGGTGGAAACCTCGTCAAAATCTGTTGCGTGGTTATGAAGATCAACGCAGACATACGTACAGACAAACGTGAAAAGCGACTTTTTTATAATATGAATATAATAGAAATAGATTATGATGAAAGATAGGGTGGATGTATGGCGTATTTGACCATTGTGTGTCTGTTGTGTAAGTACAAAAACAATATGCGGGACAGATGGATAAAAAACTTTACCTACATTGATTTAACTATAACTAGCTGATCTGACTTACCGAGGCCTTGCCAAACAATAATTCATTAAAAAAATCCGTAGAAAAAAGGATGTTCAGTTTAAATTTTTTCTGGCTGCAGATATTGATTCTATCTTTATTCTGCAAAAGAGGGCTGTCAGAGCCATCTCAACCTCCGGAGACACGAATCTCCAATGGAAATGTTTAATTAAAATCATTACGGTATCTTGTCAGTATACACATGAAAACATTATGTATGTTCGAAAAAATCTACATCTTTTTAGTAAGATAAGTGACAGGTATAATGTTAACACTAGAAATAGGAACTAATTAGATAAACCACGTTTCAGATAGTCTAAAGTACACACTTCTTTTATGGGGTACTGTGTAAAATTTTATAATAAAATACCACTCGATATTCTTCAACTAAATGAGAAGAAATTTAAAACATTAAATAAACGCACACTATGTAGACAAGCATATCATAAGTTGGATGATTATATCGTAGATAAAAATGCTTTGCTTAATGCTGTTCCTGCTCCACATCCACTTGGGCTCACTAGTTAATTAAAAAAAATGGTAGAGTTGCTTCCCTTTTTTTTATTTTTTCTGACTACGCACATAATGTTTATTTTTTTATTTTATTTTTTAACCATATTTTAATTATAGATAATACTGATTACCAATAGATAATATTGATTTTCTTTCTTTTGGTGGTAAATTTTTTTACACACTATACTAACTAAACTATAGTTTTGTATAACTTAGACGCATTTTTATTTTCAATTTTTGTAAATGTAAGTACCATGGAGTCGTTTACTGTGTTGTATTTTGACTTAAAAGAGCAGGGTACTTGAGAGTATGTCATGCTCACTTAATGTCTCGCTGATGGTGGCGAGTGTGTTGGATCATTCGGTTCCCTACAAAATGGTTGAGCTGGATGGTGCTGATCCACGCGTCATGTTCGTGAACGGGCGCCGACAGTTGAGACTAGTCATCTCTTATCTGCCACGGCTTGTTTTGAATCTTATATTTAGTTTTTTTTTTTTACCTTTTTTCTCACATATAGAAGCAATGAATAATGTACCCAGGATTTTGTAATATCTATATTTAAAAGAGTGTCCTTGGAGTTTCATGCGTTCATCTCCATAGAGATCTACGTTTTGGAATGGGCAAAAACTAACTTCAACTTTCAGACTAACTGACTGAAACTGACTCTAGGACAATTCAAAAGTGCCTGTAAATGGTTTAATTGAAATAAATGCTTCAAGTTTTAGTTTGTGTATTTCTTTTGCCACCATAAAAACAAATAATAAAAATTAAAATAAAGTAAAAAATTAAAGGGCCCCCTTTAGTTTTTTACTTTATTTTAATTATACAGATTTTGATTTTGAAATAAAAAATTACCCTGTCATGTCATTGTAACTGTCCAGAACTCATCGAGTAGAGTAAATATATATTATATTTACTTTTTTGTCTTCAAAAATTAAGAAATAGCTATAAAAGTGGTCAGTTTTTTGTTCGAGCTCTATCGAAACAATTATACATATTAGGAAGTTTGAAACTTCTGTATATCATGTATAGAGATCGGATATTCGGATGCGTATTTACCTAAAGTTGAGGTGTTGGCTATTATGGAAAGCACTTTTGTATCGAAAAAGTCCCGGGATTCCGGGATCGACAGATTTAGAGTTCTGATTATAGAATTGAATGTATATTTACTTACGTTCAGGTGTTGGATAATATGGAATGCACTTTTGTATCGATCGCAAAAATCTCGCGATTCCGGAATTGATACATTTTGTACTTTTAAAGAAATGCTAGCTACTGTTATAAAGTAGGTTGCCAAATAGGCATAGCACAGAGCGACAAGCAACTTGGTGCCTTGAGTTTCATAAAAAAATGTTTACAGTAGGTATATAATTTTTTATGTTAACAGCGCAAAAGTAACCTTCACAAGAGGGCTGATAAGTAGTTTCCATACCATGTATCCAATTAGTTTTGCATTCCCGGATTTTATTGAATTCCGGGATTTAAGTTAAGAAAAAATACTTTTACTTTACTTTAGGTAAGTATGCATCCGAATATCCGATCTCTATCATGTACCATAATACTGCATTTAATTAACGCGTATTTAAATATGAAATTTTCTGCAACTGAAAAAAAAATACTTTTTAATCCACAGTATCATTATGAAATATAAATTTATCTGTGCGATAATTTATTGTTTGCGTTAAATCTTGTACGATATGGTACGGAACCCTTTGGGTTTCTATTTATTACTTACCCTTCATTAATAAGTTTGTTTTTACCCCATTGTCATTAAAACATAAATAATTTTGGTAGAGATTATTACTTAAAAAGTTAAATTATTATTGTTTTTTTTTTCTCGCTATAGTAAACCGTTTCATACGCATCTCAACACTCCATGTTAATCTAATTTATGGCAACTTAAACTGGCAAACTCATTAAAAGTAAGTAAGTAAGTAATCATTTATTTACCAAAAACTTAGCCTGACATCAGTGTTTTTTGATTAAGGGATGTGTATGGCTATTACAAATGAATAAGACCCCTGAGATCCTAATATCCCTGCCCATCAACTAGGAAAATAATCAAAAAGAAAAGAGATGCCTTCTGATGTTTTCGGCCGTTAACGGCGGAAAACTTCACCACGTCCATTGGAAAATTCATATAGACTTTAACCTCAAATATATACGTAGGTATTAACCTTACCATTTAGGTACTACTATTTTATAAAGGCACATAAAACTAGTGACTTCTACTGCGCACATCAAGGACCATTACTATCGTAGCTATATAAAATAAACAAACGCTGCATTTACGAGCTATGACAAATCTGAATTACTATCATAACCTTTGTCCAACGCATTCTCGACGCATTCGGGCCAATAAAATAACTCATGTCCAATTTATGTTAATACAATAAATAGTGACATAAATAATTCCAGGGAAGCCACAGAAGACAATTTAAATTTATGTAGATTCGGTCTACTGTCTTTAAAGGAGCAACTAGGTATTCAAATTGAATGATTTGTGCATATAAATGTCGTACAACTTATTATAGGTACGTAGATTGTGTACTTTAGGAAGTAGGTACCTATGTATAGAAAATTGAAATGAAGTATGAATCGGAAATTAGGAATTGGATATTCATAATTTTCATAACAGTTTACGTTCCAAAGCTTGTTAAATGTATTTGAAACAGTTTGCAAAAACCACTGAAATTTTTGCTCAGAATTAAGTTGTTCATAAAATAAGATTACTGTATGCAATCGTAAGTTAACTTTTCAAAGATTTAAACATATGTAATGCGATCAGCTGAATCATTATATGTCTTAGGCAGTAAAAGTAATCCTTAGGGGTCCTGGGCTGGCCATG
Source organism: Xanthia togata (assembly GCA_963853775.1). Classification (NCBI taxonomy): domain Eukaryota; kingdom Metazoa; phylum Arthropoda; class Insecta; order Lepidoptera; family Noctuidae; genus Xanthia; species Xanthia togata. The sequence goes on along the minus strand of OY970798.1, from coordinate 18,130,346 downwards.
TTTGTCGAAGGACTGATGGCCGGTGGGGCAGACGAGTCTTGGAGTGGAGACCGCGTATCGACAAGCATCGTGAGGGTGCATCCCAGCTGGATGGACCGACGACCTTAAAAAGGTGTCTGGGACAGATTGTATGCGGAAGGCGAAGGACAGGAAGTTGTGACGTAGCCTGGGACGGGCTTATGTCCAGCAGTGGACTGCGATGAACTGAGTTGATTGAAAAGTAATCTATGAGACACGTAACTATATAATTTGCTACGACGCACTGTAGCTACCAACCTGACTGACTGGATATAAGGTAAATCTTATCATTTTTGCCATTTTCTTGTACAGCTCGTACCAACACAATAGAAGAAGAAAAAATTTGTTAAGTTCAATGTAGTCATGAAATACATCTTTGAGCGTAGCGTAGCCATGAGCTACGGCGTAGCACGGTAGCAGTACGTACCTATTTGGAAGACTTTAACAAATCATCTCTATACGCTGCTTACGCATTATACTGTTTCTATCAATACAGATGGTTTTTTTAAATATAATTTTGAACATCCCGCCTTACAAATAATCAAAATAATAATATTAAAAATACGAACGCTGCTATTTCTTAACATTTAAATAATATGACAATGTTTTTTTGGTGCATTTTTGAAATTACACAAAGTGTTTCATATCAATGTAGTGAACCGCAATAATAACAACATTCGAGTAATTGTATCCAGAAAACGGTTATTTGCAGGGAAAGAGCGACAAACCGACAGATGCTCCCGGCCATCTTGCGGCTGCGACACAAGTATCGCATGACGCGTTCGTGACTTTGTGGTCACAATGTCGCCGTTTAAAATCAAATTTCGGTAATATAATGTCGCCGAAATTGTTCGTAACGACTGAAAGCTGCCGGAGCCATGTAAATGATGTGACGACGATGTAACTTTTAATATAATTATGTACAGTTTTAGCAGGTAATTGATACCAATTTTCTAATTAAAGACCGTTGCAATTTCGCGACAATGTATCGCAATTTATATTTTTTTTCTATAAGAGTTTTTGGCAATTTTTTGTCTCGTAAGTACATGTAGATAACAAATACTTTGCCAGAGTTATAAAAAACAATATGGGATACAAGGCAAGAAGTTGTGAACCGTGAAATTGCCATCTGCGTCGCGAACACTGTTAAGTGGGTAGCTACGTAGTGTTAGCTATTTGCGACATTTTGTAATTTCTTTCATATATTCTTAATAAAAACAGAGTAGTAGGTAGAAGTATTTTGAAAGTCGTTTTATAATTTTTCCCTAAATTCAGGAGAACGCGGTTATAAAAATATGAGCCACAACAGGCTGCAGCTATACAGAGTTTATTAATCAAGTGGAGCGACATCTCTGGGCTCAATGGCATTTTTCTCGTAGGATGTCGTGTTCATTATTTCCCGGGAAGACGGGCGGTGTGATGAGAAATTAATCCGGGGGTGGGCAGGTGGCCGCCAGGGCGCCGCAGGTGCGGTGCGCGGCCAATTTGCCGCAACAATAAGCTGGCCGCGCCGCGCCAGCCTCTTCATGAGTGCACCTAATCCGTGCGTCTGCGTCTCCACGCACACGCACACTAAACTTTGCCACTTTATGTCTTCAGTTGTCCCACTTAAGAGCTCTTGAACAGCGCGCGGCATCTTTGTAATTGTTTTTATTTTCGGTACCCTTAAATGGGGGCTGAAACATTACGAGAGTTTACATTACGGTACGAGATCATTTCTTTTTTAAACGCTTTTTTACCGAATAACTTACAAACTTTATAATGCCTCTAAATACCTAAATACAGAAGATAGTTTTTGTAAATGGGTTCCAGCTGCAAAACACTGAAGAAAACCAGTAGATATGAAAGAAAGCGCACGGAGCTGCGGCGCCCCGTAATCCGAACATATCTCGGTACATTGCTCAGCGCGACACAGCGGGACTTAGCGAAAAGCCTCGCCGCGCAGATGCTTATCTCAATAACAGTTTTATTTATTTTTGCGAGCGGCTGATCCGCTCCCGGCGGATCCGTCTAATGAAAATAGAGGAAGCCGCGCTCATGCCGCTAACACCGCGCCGTAGCGGAGAAGCGGCTGAGACAAATGTGTCTCCGAGCAAGGATTCTAGCACCCGGACAAAACTATCTCTTGTATGTGGATATCAACAAATGAGTCCCGATTTCTGTGTTTTCTCATTTATCAAAGAAGCTACACGACTTATTGTCAGAATTGCACACCAGTCGTCTGTTCGTTTTCTTTGAAGTGAGGATTCAAAACGCGGTACTTGTTCGTCATCAAAAACTTTTGTTAATTTCTTCTTAAAGCTGGTTGTTAGAGAATTGCGACAAAGTTGCGAGAAGACATGGCACGTTTAAGTTTATTTAGTCGCGATTAACGACCACAACTGTCGTAACGCTGACTTCGTATGTCGTAAACCGAAACACATTGCGACTTGTAAGAACAGACGATCGAATTTGAAATATAAACTTATGTACATAATATACCTATACAGGGTGGAAGGGACATCGACGCGAAAACTGATACCATGGATTCAGTGCATGATTCTGAACCCCCCTCCGTTGAAGTCTTTTTTAAATAACCGAAGAAAAATTAGTCCGGCGCGGGTCGGGACGGTAGTACGGCGGGCGTGCTTATATTGTAATTCCTTGTAATAGATGTCAGCACACGAAACGCGTGCGCGTGTCGGGCGCGGAGCGGGTCGGGAGCGGGAGCTACGCACGCGTTTCGTGTGCGTTGAGCTTAAATGTTCTTTTTTCTATGGGATTATTGAACGAACTAATGATTCGACATGAAAAGACAACGTCTGTCGGGCCACCTAGTTACAAATAAAAACGTTAGTGAGATTGAGAATTGTCACGTAAGAAAGTTTTAGATAAGTAGTACCTGGGTGATAAGATACAGTTCCTATTATTACCCACAGTGGACCGCGATGCGATTTTGCCCACAGGCTCTTTGTCAATCTTTTTGTCCACGAAAAACTGTGTATAAATGTGGAGCAATAACTAGATTCAAGCACACATTCATTCAGTGAGAAACAACAAAAAAGCGGCTAGGTGCGAGTCGGACTCGCCCATGAAGGGTTCCGTAGCAGCACGTAACATAATATAATTATAAGTTCTTGTAGATCATTGTAACTTTGATCGATGTTTTAACAACAGTTTTTTTTTTTTTTTTAAGTTATATTGCGGTTTACGATTTATGACGTATTAAAAAAAAACTACTTACTAGATCTCGTTCAAACCAATTTTCGGTGGAAGTTTATCAACATCATTGGTGGAAGTTTATATACATAGTTAATGTACATCATATTTTTGTTTTTGTTTTATCATTCTCTTATTTTAGAAGTTACAGGTGGGGGGGGGGGGAGACATTTTACCACCTTGGAAGTGTCTCTCGCGCAAACTATTCAGTTTAGAAAAAAATGATATTAGAAACTTCAATTTATCATTTTTGAAGATCTATCCATAGATACCCCAAAACGGGAACCGCATTAAGATTTTCACACAAAAATAGAAAAAAAAAACAATAAATTTTGGGGGTTCCCCATACTTAGAACTGACACTCAAAATTTTATTTTCATCAAACCCATACGTGTGGGTTATTTATGGATAGGTCATCCATAAATGCCCCACACGTATGGGTTTGATGACGTTTGGTTTTACCAAGTTTCAACGGTATATTTCTTATAGTTTCGGAACAAAGTGGCTGTGACATACGGACGGACAGACAGACAGACGTGACGAATCCATAAGGGTTCCGTTTTTTGCCATTTGGCTACGGAACCCTAAAAAACGACGATGAGGTTATAACATTAACATCTGACAACAAAGCAATATTTCCAAAACATAGACAAACTTACCTAGAAACCATGATATCCACTCCGTTATTACATGGAATTCACGCAAAACAAAATAACTCGACACATATTAAAAGCCAATTCTCTCGGAGACCGCAAACAACGGGGGAGGTGAAAAATCTTGCGGTGGCGAGACTGGCCCGGCGCACCGGTGGGGTCTAATTAGGTCATTTGCCATAATTGCTAGCTCCAGATTGGTTTTTTCGCGTCGGCAGCGTCCCGCGAGAGCCTCAGGACGTTGCCTTGCTTTAATGAACACTTCTAGCACTGAGACAGTAGAATAAAAACTGTTATTTTCACAGCGGTCATCGGTACTAACTTTTTAGTTGACTTTTACGATTTGAGTATTTTGCGAACAGACAGAGTTCGTAGCGGACGTACAAGGCTCTCAAATTATTATTTTTGTAATTAGCTATGTAGATAATGTAGTTAAATATCAAATATCGTCGGTGAATGGCTTATTCCAAAAGCATGGAATTAGTATGTAGGTACAACTCCATTCCATTATACGTGAAACTATCACTGAATAACTCAGTTTGAGCAACTACTTAGTTTCGTAATGTAAATTCGGCTTTAGTATTAAAAATAATCATCACTCAATTTTGTAAGTGGCACAAAACTACAGGTCCTGTATGCTTTCTGATCCGTTTGGTTTTATTTACATCAGATACTTTTAGAACCGCGACTTTAGTTCCTGAAACGGATTACGTAAACAACCCTCTCCTTCTATTATAGCGTCTAGTGAGTAGTAGTGAGTAAGGATTCAAGAGATAGTAAATACTGGGCAAGAGCAGCAACTTTCTGCTCGAGAGAATAGCTACTATTATGACGACGATAACCGACTTTTAATGATTTTATACTGAAGATCACGTCTAAAACAGTATCTATAGTGTTAATGATTTTGAAAAAAAAAAGAGTTAAGTTAGAGCATCTCCTTAATATAATAACGTAATATAAGTATGAATATTTTAGATTACCTATGTTTCTACTTATTACATAGTGAAATTAATTTGTAAAGTTATGTCTAACGCGAATATAAAACTGAGAATCACGCAAAATCTATCAAGCGTACCTATTTTTCTGAAACCATTTTAAAGATAATTATTAATTGTTGATATTTTAGTAGATACTTATACATTTTTTATTAAAACACCTTTTGTTTGATGTATAATAAATTAATAATGCGTCTAATTTGGGACAGAACTCCTTGATGGGCGAATCCTATTACTGGCTGGACATACGACGCGTTGCGTGAGCTCAGCAGAATACGCAACTTAACCACTTGTAGATATCTGCGTCTTAAGTAGGTAAGTACTTTGGTTATTATTGCGAATCTAAATCTTCAATCGGTCCCTCATTACTGAGGGTCGTGGTCACTGGACTCCTTTAAACGGACAATCTATCCCCATCGGCTCCAGTCCGAAGTTGCCATCACCACCTGCTGAAATTTGCTTGAGGACAAAGCTTCTTTTACTACTTGGTCGGACCATCGTGTTGGCGACCGGCCTCTTGCCCTCTTTCCTTCGGTATTGCCAACAATGACCAGCTTTTCAAGGCTGCTATCTCCTCTTCGCATTATTTGGCCCAAATAGGTCAAAATACGCTGTAGGCAAACAGTAGACAATCGGGTCTTGATGTCGAGTTGGGAAAAGATAGACACATTTGTGCGTTTGGTTGTCCATGGAATTCGGAGAATATTTCAAGTATCCGTAAATTATAATATAACATCACGCCTGTATTCCCCGCAGGGTTAGACAGAGGTGCGCCTATAGTACGCCCACATTTCGCCAATTATGTTTATCTCCCATGTAACGGGGGCCGAGCCTATTGCCACAAATCCAGACATCGGGCTACTACTGAGAAATTCCCATTGGAAGAACCCATAACCGTTTGCCCGGGAATCGAACCCGGGACCTCATGCTCAGCAGTAGCGCTTGCGACCACTAGAGTAATGAGGCAGTCATACCAATAAATCTGTGAACAATTAATATAAACCATTATGACAGTTCTGTAGCGGTAGGTATTCGAACTATATTTTAGGCATCGGCATCGCATAGCCGTAGCCCGGAAACTAAGCCAGCCGTAGGTATAACAGTAGGTAGGTACTAAATCAAACTGAAGAATAATGTTGGTCGGAATAATTCATTGTTTAATCCTAAAAGTCAATTAACATGAATTTCAGTAGGTAACACAAGAATTTTCTTAACGAACAACATCCACTGATAATTAAATTGTATGGTTGTCTCTGCGAAGTTCATTTAAGACACAATGATGAAATTGATTTATTCATCAAGGGGACCTAGGTTTTTCATCGTCCTCATCCCCTTGAAGACTATTGGTATGATGAAGGAGAGCTTGGTTGGATTGACGGCGGCCGCTGCTTTTTGAGCTTCTCTCGTTTCCGGAGCTCGTCTCGCAGTAGCACCAGGTTCTCATAGTGCTCGGCCGAGGCATCCAGTAGGTCCACACACACGCGGACCGCATTCGCCTGGCGATCGTGCTCCACCTCCATAATCGAGTCCGTGGCTTGGCTCACCGTTAGCACCTTTTCAACCATGTCATCTAACCTTGATGGAATAATTTGTGAGTGAATAAAGTGAATACGACTAGTTCACAAATACGAGTAGGTACCTACAAGTCACTAGCGAGTTATTTGTCTTTTTTTTTTTTAGTTATTTAGTTATCATCCGCTCTTTGGCCTATAGAGTACGGCTCGTACAGACGCCAGCACATCAACCTACTACAATCTGTCAAATTTCTTTAATAGATTTTCAACTTTATCACATAAGTATAAGGTTCAAAGTTGATTGGCAACATTTGACAGTTTCGGGTAGGTTGACCTGCTGGCGTCTGTACAAATGTCGATGAGTGCGAGCGTAGATACGCGGCAAAATTCTAACTATATTTCAAAGATTTATTTCCGAAGTATTTTCAACAAAAATTAACAGGACAGAAAATTTATCATTTACTGCACCTTTGGTGATTACATGGTTTCACTCATGGTGATTATTATAAATAAATATAACAACATTGTAGTAATTATGGTCATGCCTGATAATAATTAAATGCCTATTAAAGTAATATAAATCTTCATTGTGATATTGTAATTTGTAATATTGGACAAGGAAAATAAATAATAAATAATTGATAATGTAAATGATTGAATATAAAAAAGGTTTAGCTGTGACTGATATTTAATGTATTTAAAGTGTAATATTTAAAAATACCTAATTAATTCAATAATAATAATTGTACCTATAATATTTGCACGCCATGAGATATGGCAGGCATGTCGTGAGCCGCTCTTATTTAAGATCTTGCATGCATGTATTATTTTAATTCTGTATGTATACCTACACATGTTTGAGCAAATAAAATTTCTTATTCTTATTCTTAAAGTTTTCCAAGTTTAACTTGATAATATGTATAAGCCTTCATCATATTATTATCAGCCGATATGATGATGATGAAAGCATCCTACTTCTTAGCAAATTAATCAGGAAGCGTTGAAGAGTGAAAGAGGATGGGAGTTTTATGACGGGCACAGAAAGGATTGGCTCACATAAGAAATCTTAGTTGTTTTAAATAGTATTGATGTTTGGCTCTATTGACTAATGAGTTTGCCGACCACTGCTCTAAGGGAATGACGCCAAATGGCTGGTGGAACAACGGTCTTCGCAGAATGGGTGGTAGCACCTGGATGATAGTAGTCGAGAATCAAGTGGAATGGCGTGCCATTGGAAAAGCCGTCCTATGTCCAGCAGTGAACTGCTATAGGATGATGATTAATACGTTTCATTAGTAGGCCCTCTGTCCGCCAGCGGGAGATGGTATAGGAAAGGGCAAGAACGTAGGTATTACCTAACCAACCACAACAATGAATACTGCCATCGTCATGTCCTCTCTTTCGCGCTTTGACTTTTAGCAGTCAAAGTAAGGTATAGATAGTGCAATCCACGACGACGCGCCCCACTCCGCTCCGCTCCGTACTAAAGTACAGCTTACAGTACTCGTACAGTAATCGCGGAGTGGGGCGCGTCGTCGTGGATTACACATTGGACACTATCTGTAGTTAATTCCTAAATTGGTATTTAACTGTACCTATTCTAAAATGACAAAGCATCAACTTCAGTAGGTACCTAGTTCATCAAATTCAAACTTAAAACATCGAAAGAGACAATTAGCTTACTTTCGTTTCCGAATTTCAAGATAGAAGCAGAAAAACAGCATCAGCAGCAAAATAATGGCAGCGTTCAACTGCGGCCAGGTGAGGTCCTGGCTGAAGATGTGCAGGCGAGAGATTCGCACCTTGGGCACCACATCCCACACAGAGAACCCTGGCACCAGCACCGTCAGTGGCAATGCGAATACCACAACCACTCCTAATATCATGGTTATATCGCAATCCTTATCAATCATCATTGTGTAGGTAGGTATAGCTATTGAGGGAAGATTATTGAACAACACTTTATTTTAAATTACAAACCGAAAATTATCACGAATATGATTGACGGATTGTCTGACTTTTCCACAGACTTCTTATTTTAGAAAAAGAAAAGTGGTAGGTAGTTTAATAAAGAATGAATATTTTACTGTTTTGAGTCGATGAACAGTCAGGCAGCTTTATAATTACGACATGTACCTATGCCTACGAATTTAAATACCTATCCTTGACCTCAAGGTCTCCTGAATAATAAATTCCTATAGGTAAATGGTCCATTTTATTCCCGATATTCAGTTCACATTATTGGGGCAAACATCTTATTCACGTTACGACAAAACATCAAAGATGCGATCGCCATTTGTAAGGTTTAGTGCCCGAAATTCGCGAGGCAGCAAATGGTCCCTTGCGGAACCTGTGTCCGTCATATGGAGCGAGCCGTCGCCGCTCGCGCGGCATATCAATTTCGACTAGGTACACACAATAAAATTGGACGGTCTCCGGAGAGGGCTTAAACGATTCGCCGTTTTGTCTCGGGGCCCAGCTGCGTAATGACCGGAGCAGGAAAAAATTGTCAGCAAGAAAACGCGAGGGTAGTCGGGTTTATGTGCACGCGGCAGCTGGCGGCGCCGGGCGGCGACGCGCTCCTAACTGCCTCTGCTTACCTCGCAAAACCCGCGCCAATTTTATTTATCGAAAATATAAACCGATTTGCGGAGGGCCCTCGTAAATTCTGAACGGCTGATTTATGGCGGTTACCAGGCGCGCTTAAAACAAAGTTGCTTCTTAAAGGACTTCCTTACCTATCTATTGCTTCCTTACACAGACCTGTAATGAAAAACCAGCTTCTCAGATAAATAGATTTCTTTTATATTTTTCCTGAAATTAATTTTGCTGCGGGATATTTGAGCTTCTTGTGTGTCTCGTAATTGATAGCTTCAGACTATTCTAACACTTACCTACTTACCTATAGGTAATACGATGCTAGTTATCTCAAAGACAAGATAAGTGAATTTCACCCAATAATTCCGATTGCATCGCTAAGCCTACTATTGTGGGTAAGGTACGGATGAAAAATAGTCTCTGCTTAGTAGGTATCTACTTTCCTTTTGTTTACCTACCCAAGTTATAAAATTGACGAAAAATTTAAACTTTGTTAATTGTTTGGTGGTGGTGCTGTGAACTTTCCAGCGCGTGATAACGTCAAACTCTCAAATCAAAACTCACAATTTTTATATTTTCGAATTTCCTCTATTATCATATCTAAATGGATGGATAAATCTGGATGTCCATCGCGTGCCACAAGAAACTTCCTCGAGGAATTAACAAGCTTGGGGCTGACGGGATCGCAAACAAGTCCCCCAGGGGCGGTTGGACGGCAGTCCAGGCCGGCCTGCCGTGTCTAAGGAGACCGCCACGCGAATCAATTAGGTGATTTGAGGCATTTGAGGGTTGGCTGTGGCCTCGCGTGACGGAACCTCGCTCGAGTCAACACTGATGCTCATGCCCACGATATTGCTTGCGTTTTTGAGAACGATTATGTGAAGTGAATAGGTACTTGGGAGTTCAGTTGAGCTGAATATGTTATATATCGAGAACCCACCCACTACAGTCAGTCCGAATTTTTGCCACTTTATAGTACCAGGGTGGAAACCGTAACCGAAGAAAAAGTAGTACCTATATAAGGTTCGTAACAGGTGGCGTTCTGTGGTTTCTGCCTACCCCCCATGGAAAGAAGTCCTGAGTTTATGTATGTAGGTACAGGGTGGGAAAAAAAATCTTCATTCTTCAGCCGAGGAACTTATACAAATGCGTAAAAATAGCAACCTCTATTTTTTGCAAACACAGAATTCCTCAAATAACAATATCGAGTCGAGATGCAACCATCAAGCGTTCCAAACTAGGAGTACCTAAGCCATAGGTACTCAGACAAATACACTTTTGCATTGACCGTTTAAAAACAATTAATCAGTATTGTATCGCATCAAAATAATTATCTACCTATGCGTATGGCACGAGAACATTAGCCAAGTGCTTGATTGAAAACATTGGGCTCACGTATACCAGTAATGAAGGAACCACTCAACCGCAGTATCAGGGCCCCTCACATCAAATAATTGAACCAAATTAATTTACCTTTATGAAGGGCAAATTGTTTTGGTGAATCCCCAATCAATTTACTAAATTGATCAATGTTTTATGAAAGAGCGGCATCACGTGGATAAGTACCTACCTATGACGAAAAATTGTTTATGTTAAGCTGTTTACCGATTTCAAGAAAAAAACCAGTATTCGAAGGGGTTTTAGTACTTAGTATTGAAGTAGGTATCGAGCAGCGGCATAACGCATAAATATGGCTATTTACAGTGTATTGTTCTAGAGGTCTCGTTTGATTTACATAACATAACGCCTGTATTCCCCGAAGGATTAGGCAGAGGTGAACCTAGTACCTACACAGTAATAGAGGCCGAGCCTATTGTCATCAACCGGGCACAGACTCCGGGCTGCTACTGTGAAATTCCAGATGGAAACACTCAATAAAACTTTGCCCGACTTGGGAATCGAATCCAAGACCTCATGCTCAGCAGTAGCGCTTGCGACCACTAAACCAACGGGGCAATCAAGCAGTGATTTTATACAAGATATATAATTAAAATTTCGTTACCCTAACTTGCGTCAAACCTCTTTCAAATAATATTGTTAATAATGCTGGGCCATTTAGAGTTTAGTGGCCCGTGGAATAAATGGTATATTTTTTTCTTTATTTTAATGCGTGAGCATTAACATCGCTCTATTACAATATTATCGAGATTGGTAAAATCTCTTAGTTGTAGCGGTGTTGGTTTCCAATGCTAATTTGGTGCGGTTTCATACTTTCAGTGACCGCTCTACAAAGAACGATAGCCTATTTCAAAGATTCTCATTCTTCCGTATCGATAAAAACTAGTTATAATTTACCCAAAGCTCATGCTATGGTATGAATATTATGCAGTCATAAACTACAGGCAAGTGAGTCTAACTTGACTAACAGGGGGAAGTTATTTTATAAATAAAAAGCACAATGAGAAATAAGTATGTATATAATTTTTATTATTACCTACGATGGCTACAAATGTATAAAACGTCAGTCATGTTAACATTAGCATTATTATAAACAATAATATCATAGAAAACGTCTAGCCGTAGCCGCTTATACCGATGAGATAAAGATTATAATAATATATGTACTACAACAAACTAAATTGTTAAAATTGTTATACCTTCTGCTGATGATTGTTATATTTTCTAAATACATATTATGTAAATTGTTACCTTGAATATTTTACTTATTTTTTTATAATACTCACTATAAACCAAATAATATTAAATCTCGAGTAAATTACCAAGCCATGCACACATTAAAATGCTGATTATCAAACTTTCATAATACGTAATTGACTTTTAAATAATTACAGCGCTGTTCTAAAGCTATTTCATAGATGTTGCGGTAAAATGATTTTATTTACATTATATTTTGAGTAGACTAGACTAATATCATTTTGCATAAATTAAAGCTTACATATAATAAAACATGGTATATTTGGAGCATTATCAGAGCTTTGGGAAAGCTTAAAATCGACATAAAGCTCTAGAATTTTTAAAACGTTAGTGGAATTGACGAGCATGCTGTTAGTTCATTATAATGAACGAGAGATTATTAATTCAATCACTTTATAACTTTTATTGATAAAATGCATAAATACATATTATTATATGATATCTTGTCGATAAGGGACTAGTGACCCATAAAATGCCAAAATTGATTATAGAAAATTCTAATTCTAATACATTCACTTTATTTCCCTTCAATAAGATTCAACTAAAAAAAATAAAGTCGAGGCACAATCCAATTGCTTCTTTCTTAAACTAATATGCTTTACATATAGCTATCTAACCAAATCGCCCATAACTTATTAACTTTTTAAATATTTATATTATAAATAAATAAATAAATGATTTAAACAAATAACTTTACTTAGAATCTAATGAGATACAAGCCAATATAATAAACTTAACGTGTATACATTTAAAACAACAAATATACAAAAATGGCTACAAGTATACAAAACAATTATTTTGTGTCAATTTACACTAAAAGTACCAGCGTTAACCAACTTTTGTTGCAGACCGTACTTAAGAGGAAACAATTAATATTTATGACTTTACTTTCAAAAGAAATCTACATCTGCTTAATTATTATTATTTGCCATACACTAACATTTACGTTTTGTTGGCATGTCATAAACCTACAACCACATGAAACAATTGATTAAAAAAATTGGCATGGAGATCTTCACCGTCCCAGATATACATAGTTAACACGGATGTATTGAAATAATAATAATTTAAAAATGCCCTTAGAATATGACTTTTAGTAAATAACGCCATCTGTTGGATCGAGGTTGAATAACAACGATTGGAGCCCATGACTACCAAGCATGGATTTAGAACGTTTCTTATCAGTTTATTACGTACGTAGCCGTGCAAATACACCCGTGTGGTACAATCTAGCGACTTTTAAGTCAGCATTATTAAATACAATTGTTACATGAAGATACTCATGTAAGTAGGTACTCGTAATAGAGCTTTAATCGTGCCACAGTGGATTATACAGAACATACAGCGCCATCTCTTTTCCACACTGAATACATGATTATTTTGACACTTCCCTCTGACGACATTTAAACACGCTACTTTATAATATTTTGAATAATCTAAAGTGTAACTTAGCAACCAAATGCTCAAAATGATTAAAATATCCTCAAGTTGATCTAAAAATGTTGCAATATACATACATTCCAATAGTAGTCAAGAAACAGGCAGTCAAAATAATGATGAACCGCTTATTTCGTTAGATTGTGGTGAGACTGTCCACAGCTTCCATGAGGCTTGGCACGGAGTCTACTTTCATCCCACGCTTACGAAGGTCGTTCAGCTCTTCGACCAACTTCGTCTTGTCTCTGCCGAGTGTCTCCCTGAAAATAATTATGTATTTTATTATGGTCCAAGTGCCCGATGGTTTCCCGTGACGAACAAAAACGACGGGCAAAAATGACGAGCTTCACATACAAACTTTCATCCAATATTTCCACATTTTAGGGGACAGATTTTCAAAAATCAATAATTCATGTAACTCTATTGCAAAATTTCATGCTTCTAGACCGAGCGATGAATGAATTTAAGATTTTTATTAGGTAGAAGATGATGATAGGTTGGTAAGCTTGATAAACTGTTTTCGGTATGTGTATAAAATGAATTGAGGTTAAAAATGTTCCTGTATTATGTATGTATTATTTACTAGACATTTATTATCTGAGTAAAATCAAACTTTATAATTCGATAAATCAACTCGGTCTATTACAATCCACATTCAGACAAAGGCCTTGTTTAAGTCACACCACCTAGTACCTGCAGTACCAAGGATAGGTATATTATTATCAGTTTTATTACAAATACGAACTAATAAAATCTTAAGTTTATCACTATTATTTATGACGCATAATATCCTTAAACAGTTCAATGAATTATATTGTTGCGTTATCAGTTCATTTATTCATTCGCAAGAAATCATCCTATTACTTTGTGTCATTATTTACATTATCAGTTGACTTGCAGGAGGCCATAGATAACTGATATCACGTGCGTAAATAATATAGGTACTTAGGTACATAGAGTCTTCCCAAAAACCAGATAATATTTTATATATATACTCTTTTAAATCTTACCTACGCAATATCGGAAGATCGATGTAACGTACTGACTGTAGATTTCAATTTAATTAACAAATTATATTTTACTGAAGAAGAATGCTAACATTTGTTTATTATTTATTTGCATTGTAGGTATAGTTTTTACTGAAAAGCTCGAAACCTTTCGAACAGCCTTTGATAATAATTACAAAATCAAAAATTCATAAAATATACCTGGACTTAAAAGTGGAAAAGATATACTGGTACGGAAATGTGTGCTGTAGAACACATACTTACCAGAAATTGATTAATTACACAATTTAGAGAGAAAATTATATAGTATTAACAATCAATCAATCAACTCAGCCTATCGCAGTCCACTGTTGGACATAGGGCCTCTCCCAAGCTGCGCCACAACACCCTGTCCTCCGTCTTGCGCATCCAGTCTGTCCCAGCCACTTTCTAAAGGTCGTCGGTCCATCTAGCTGGAGGGTGACCCACGCTCTGCTTGGCTGGATAGTTTTAATAATAATGTTTAATATTTTACCAATATTAATGTTCAATAAATATTTATTTATTAAATACACAAGTCGCGGACGTCACACAGAAAAACAACATAGCTCAAGTGGACTGGGCCGGACACGTTTGCCGCATGTCGGATGCATTGTGGGCTAAGACCATCACAACATGGGTCCCTGAAAACTAACTCGTTTAACGGCATCGCGGTAGACCCAGGCGTAGATTTCGAGACGAGTTTGACGCCTATACAGGCGGGATTGGTCCATGTATGCGCAGGATCGTGTTGTGTGGAAAAAGGGAGGCCTTTGCCCTTCAGTGGGACAACACAGGCTGATTTATTTATTTTATTATTTACTGCTTCGCACAGTTTTTACAACTTGATAAAACATCGAAATTTCTTTATATTTTGTAACTTTAAAATGAATGCATAATTTACATAGGTATATGCATAAAACCACGCGGTCACGCAGACACGAAAAGAGACTTTAATTTATAATATGTACCTATACCTACATAGAGCCTTCACGGTTTTTTTAGCCAAAACCAAAATACCAATATAATACTTACCATATAGAAATGCATGTATGTAAGAGAGGTATGTATATGAGCAGCAAGTCGGAGTCACTGACAGCTTCGTATCGTTTGAGTGCGAGTTGCGCCCAGCGCTCTACGGGCCCGGCCAGGGTGCCGTCGGTTGCGCCTGCGCACGCTACGATGCGGCACAACACACCAAGTACCACACGTGATCGGTCCGTGTACACCTGGAAAACGATAGCATATTCATTAAGACCAGCTTGCACCCGAAATTGCTAAATAGGTACGTTTAACGCTACACATCTTCCGCTAGTCGCATCACAATTGGGCCAAAGTAGCTAAAGATTGATCCGTACAAAAGAAAGCAGTGACTCTTACCTAAAGTTTTGGGCTCTAATTGAAAGAGAGAAAATGGAAAGACGGGAGGGAGGCCTTTGCACCTGCAGTGGGGTACAACAGGCTATAATAATAATCCGCCGTATCTAGAGATACGGCGGATTATTATTATTAGCCTGTTGCGTCTCTTGCGCGCTCCTATGTACTTTAGGTCTGTGGTGGAATAATTTACTTTTCCGAAACAGGTCTAGGGTGAGGAGCCAGACCGAGAAAGATTCATAAACCTATAGGACAGCTTGTGGCGAGCTGTTGGGAAGTAGCGACCCCACGGGAGGACTATCTCCCGGGAGAGAAGAGAGAAAAGTTTGACACTCTTCTCTCTTGGGGCCGGGCCCCTGCAAGCTGTCTTCGGCTCCTCGTACGCCGTTCAAAGGTTCGGGACCCCAAGGTTCCGAGATAAAAGACATAAAAATAAAATGAATGAAACTAAGCCGTTTTAATTGGACTTGTTAAGACACATCTTATGAGTCTGTAGCGGCATCTACATCGCCACATGCGAACTATGCATCAAATACCTGACGTCACAAAAAATCCTGCATCGCGCAAACATAGTTTACCGCGCGAACGGCATATATAATATAACTTCCCCAATATCAATCGTTGGGCAGTTGCCCGCCAGACACGACACCAGTCTGGTCGGAGGATCCTCCCTTTTCTATAGAGGATAAGTGAACTTCACACCCTGTTCCTCGTACCTCTAATAGTCCACACCCTATGTGTTTACTAGTACCCATTCAAGGGTTCCGTTATCTAGCATCCAGGTCATCTAGTAAAATGAAAAGGATTCGTTGAGATATATCTAATGAGCCCACATTTGATGGGTTTACTAGTAGCTATTCAAGAATCCCGCTATCTAGTGTCCAGATCAGTCATTAGGTCCTCATCATCTGGTAAAATAAACAGGACTCGATGAGATACATCTAATGAGCCCACACTCGATGGGTATACTAGTAGCTATTCAAGAGTTCCGTTATCTAGTGTCCGGGTTAGTAGTCAGGCCCTCATCATCTAATAAAATGAAAAGGGCTCGTTGAGATACATACATCTAATGAGCCCACACTCGATGGGTTTACTAGTAGCTGTTCAAGAATTCTGTTATCTAGTATCTAGGTTCATCATCAGATCAGGTCGATAGTACCATATTATTGAATTATCAACGCAATGCATACATTTGAAAATATTCAAAATAGACCACTAGAAATTATTAATAATCAAGTGTTCCGTTAACTATCATCCAGGTCAGTCCTGCGAAACATCGCCACAATTTTTTTCACTCAGCAATTTGAAATGTGCCGCCATAGTAGTTGTTGCTTTATATTAAAATGCCTATCTAATGACATAATGTGGTTGTTATTGGTTGTGGGGACCATTTTATCCGGTCCTCCTTTCTTCATACATCTTACGCAGTCATAAGTTACTTACATCAATTTTATGGATGCTACATACAAGTATATTGGCGGCCTAATCTTTAGCACTAACAATACTAAACATATTCAGTGATTTGTGGTGCAAGTGTACCTACCTAATTTTCAATGAAAAATGGATAGCAGGCTACATGGGCTAATGTAGCCTGCTACCCATTTTTGAAATGGGTTTATAAACCCATTTGTCTCACTCACGATAGATAGGTTATATAACAGCATAGCGATAACAGGAATATTAGTAGTAAATAAATACATAACAAACAATACATGACTAAACCATCAATAATACAAAATAGATTACATTGCTTTACTGGTATAAATACAGGGGTTTATTTATACACATTGCTTAAAGTTAATTAATGATTAGTGTGGTTATCTTACTGTTTATTCCACACCCTACAGACATTGATTTGTATTATAGCATTATGCCATTTCACTTAGTGCGCATTTCACCAATGAAACTGAACGAGATCAGCACTTCTACACCGCGATCAAGAGCCATCAGTGACAATATTCCATAACAATTTTGGCACTGACTGCTTGTGAACACGATTTAGAAGTGCTGGTTGCGTTCAATTTCATTGGTGCAATTCACCCTTAGCCTACCATAGTAACACACTATGATTGGTCTCTTAAATAGGCAAACCCATTTTTACAAATATATTGATGCTAAGTGTTTAGACCTTGATATTTAATAAACTAACAAAAGAAAATAAAATCTCAATTATTACAAAATAAGACAATATATGACGAAAAATGTATGCTAATCTACTAACCTTGTTTAATAATTTAAAACTTGTCTCCAAAACTGATAGTGCTTGATCGAACTTGGCATCATTAATCAGTTGTTTTGCTTCATTTAGCTCAATGTCCTGGAAGAATGTGATAGCAACAGGAGAGTCCCGCAGCCGTGAGTCACCCGCTATCAAGTCTAGTAGTGACTCAAATGCAGTACATCGTGTGGAAATCAAGTTTGGATCGAAGTTACCCATGACTATCTGAAATGAGTTCAAATCCATAGGAAATAAAGACCACACTTGAAAAACATAAGTGTTACAATAGATACCACTCTTTGGCAAGGCATGTTTCACAAAAGTCTTCAAACTACTGGTAATTCACATATAATATAGAATGACATCACAAGATTGGCAACCAAATTCATGGCCCATGTCTTGTGAAAGTACAATTGTTTAGAATACGATGGGACTGATATACGCTTTGCGTAAAAGCCACTTTATAAGTTTTTTTTTTTTTTTAAAGATTAGATACATTAGTGCATAAAGTGGCATACATTTCCATTGACGTCCAACGAGTTGGAGGTTGATATTTTTTTTACAGAAAGGGTACTTTATTATAAGCACTCACGCAAAGTTTCAACACGCGGAGACGTGTACTTTTTGAGAAAAAAAATATTGAAAATCAATTTTGTCATTAAATTACAGCGCTATTTTCATTACGAGCTATTAAAATTATAATGTTTAGTGTTTACAGTCTTTGCCGGCTTGTGGAACGAAACGTAAGACAGACGCAAAAAAATAGGTTAGGTTCAACTTATGTCACAGAACCGAATTGATTGACCCCGACTCCACCTGGTACGAGTCTGTCCTACCCCTAGAGTGTTTTTATAGAGCCGGAGGCACGTAGGGAGAGCAGCCTCCGCCTGCTGTAACAAACCGTAGGCATCGGACGAGCCAGAGCGGCTGAGGCTGGTCGCCGAAGGCGACCAACAAGCCGAAGCTGCGGAGGCGAGGATGGATGCCTGCGGTTTGTTACGCAAGGGCGTAGAGGCTGCTCTTCCCGCAGTGCCGGAGAAGTTGCAGTTTCAAAATAGATACAGAAATCCCTCTGAATCAGTGTCCCTCCTTTTTTTTAATTTGATGAAGTGGGTCCCCCTTTCTGTAGGGGGGAACGTCCCTTCCCCCAAGGGGTCCCCTCTGGTTTTTTACACTTATTATTAATTTTAATCCCTAAAATGAGGGAAATTTCCTCAGAATTAATAATAAAAAAAAACTCAAAAAGGGGGGGGGGCGCTCCGCAACTTTTCCTTTTAAGGGGGGGGTAGTACACCTCCCTCCCCCTCCCCCCCACCCTCCTCCCACCCTAAATTCGTTGGACGTCAATGGAAATTCGTACCCTAAACTGACAAAAGGTACACAATACGCCTACTTCATTAATGTAATGTTAATGACTCATAATAATAACAAAGAACAAAAAATGTACACTTGTTTACCTTTCTAGGAAATGAAATACTGCTTAGCAGAGCCGGAAATTCCTTTTTCAAACCATGGTAAAGATCTAGGAAGTGGGTGTATCGCCTCTCAACATTTGCTGGGTCTGGATCCAACACCCTTGATTCTGTAGCTTGTCTTGCTTGTACCATGTAAGCAACGAATTTCTTTTCATTCTCCAAACCTTCCACTGTTCTTGAAGAAACTATTTGAAATTTTAGCATGGTGCTTTTAATAAATTTATTTATTGTTTTCTATTCAACAACTAACTGTTTGGGTGTTTTTTTTAAAGAAATAATGACTAACAAAAGTGACTTGACAAAAACATTATTTTGTTTGTAGCTGACAGCTGGCACTGGCAGCAGCAGTATGTCAAGTTCAAAGTGACTTTGTTTTGACATTGACAACTTTTTGTGTGCATTCCGAGTTACGCTGTAATCGATTTAAGCGTGCTAACAGCCGTACCGAATTAACGTGGACGCGATAATGATGTCTTGAATCGTCATAGATGACGTCATGACATGCGCCATCTTGCGTTAACGCCGACCATGCCTTTTACTAATATTAGGTCTTTACCTACTCGTAATTAGCATTTTCAGATTTAATTATCTTTGGATTGGCGCGCAATTCGAAAAGCAATTGAATTTTATTCGAAAGACGTGAATTTAATTTCAAATTCAGTCATTTAGTTTTAGATAGTTTTTTGTTTTTGTGACATTGTGATAGTTTTTGGCGCCATGGATAAACTGAAAATTCGTACAATTTTCGAATATGAGTTCCTACGTGAAAATACCGCTGCGCAAACAACACGAAACATTAACGACGTGTACGGGCCTAACACTGCTTGCATAAACACGGTCCATTATTGGGTCAATCGTTTTAAATCTGGAAATTTTGAGTTGAAGAACGACCCTCGCGGTCGGCCGGTAACCATCGTCGAGAACGACGAATTGAAGGCGATAGTGGAAGCGGATCCAACTCAATCTACGGCTGAGCTTGCTGCGGGCCTGGGAGTTAGTGTCAAAACAACATTATAGCACTTGCGTCAAATCGGAAAGATAAAAAAGCTAGATAAGTGGGTGCCGAACTAAGCGACCAATAGCGATATTTACGAATACGAACGAAATTTACGATTTCGAAGCATGCATAGCACTACTGAATCGGCATAGAAACGAGGGAATTCTTAATCGAATTGTTACCTGCGATGAAAAGTTGATCCTGTACGACAACCGTAAGCGTTCGTCTCAGTGGGTGGACCCGGATACAGCACCTAATCAGTGCGCTAAAAAAAAGATTAGGTACTCATAGGAACGAGGACGGCAGATGTCAATTGCCAAGAATTGCAAACAATGATGGAAAAGCTCATAATTCAACAACCAAGACTAGTAAATCGCTCTTCCCCATTGCTTCTCCACGAAAACGTGCGAGCTCACACTTTATGACAGACCAGCGCAAAGCTGCAAGAGTTACAGCTGGAAGCTCTCCGTCACCCACCGTACTCACCGGGCCTTGCCCCAACAGATTTCTACTTTTTTCAAAATTTTGACAATTTTTTAAGCGGGAAAAAATTCAACACCCGAGAGGCAGTAGGTACAAAACGCTTTCGCTGACTTCATCGCTGCCGTCCGGCAGACTTCTACAGTAAAGGGATAAACAAACTGACATCCAAATGGCACAATTGTATAGATAATTTGGGCTAGTACTTTGATTAGCTGAAATTAAAAAAAATCATTTTTATATTATAAAATTATCATACAAATCTCCAATTTCATAGGATTTTTTTTACCTAATATTAACTAGAGATGGGTAACTCAGGAGAGATAGATAAAAAATATATGAATCAATTCGTTTCCATCAATCACTCTATATACAGGGTGTTTGGCAGAACGTTGAACATACGAAAATGGTGGATAGGTGGGGTCATCTGCTACTTACTCAAACCATTTAAAAAAAAATGCAAGTTGATATTTTTTTTTATTTTTTTTTTTCAACAAAAGTTACATAGGTGTATTTCACAAATCTTCTGCCAAACTGCAGGACAGTTTGATTTAGATTTAAATATTTTTTAGATCTTTCTGTAAGTTTGAGGACTCATAACTTTTTTTCTAGCTAACATCTGAATAAAGCAATAATTTTATAAGAATCTACCAACATCAAAGATTTAAAAAAAATGCCTGTTTTATCCATTTGTGATAAAAATTACACTCTAAAGTTAAGAAAGTGGTGAAACTAGAAGAAAGCAAAAAAATGTTTTTTTTAATATCCTGGGGTCCAGGGCCAATTAAATTAGGGCTGAGTAAGTAGCAGATGACCCAACCTATCCACCATTTTCGTATGTTCAACGTTCTGCCAAACACCCTGTATACTAGACGCGGCAGCCAAAAGCACTTAAGTCAATTTTAGCTCAAATTTTTAAAAAGTCACAGCACCCATGTTTTTGTACTATCCGTTGACTGGAATAAGCACGTAAGTCACCGTCACTTCATTCCGTCGCAATAGTCGACTGTACCCGTAGATAGAGAATGAACTATAGATTCGCTATCAGCGTGCACCGACATGAGATGGCTATAGTCTTAATGACATTAAATGGAGGTTGCCAGTTAGTTCATTCTCTATCTACGTTCTCTATCTACGACTGTACCATAAAACTTAAGTCGTATCAACAAAACAAGCGGCGACATAAGCCACTTAAGTTGACTTAAGTTTTTTTTCCCGGCATGACAACTCATATACGGACTGACTTAAGTAACTTGGTAAACTCATTTCACGAAAGAAGTCCCGCAGAGGCGGCGCCACTTGTCGTAAGAGACGATTCATAAATATTTATTTATCTCGACATCTCATGCACTGGTTAATAAAATCCACAATCTTAAGTAGATAAAGCTGTATGAGGTAGGAGGGTTGTTGTCGGAATGTTGCTAACTATACCTACATATAATAATAGGTAATTAGTTCCACTTATTGCCGCGGGACTTCTTTCGTGAAATGGAGTTAACAGTGATCCGTTTTTGGTGTCGATAATATTTTCAAGTATCTACCCTCACTTTACCCTCTTTTTTGAAGTGCTTGATAAAAAGTTGACGAACGTTGTGAGTGAAGTAAAATTAAATACGTATTCCTCCATTAGTGTTTTGATGTGACGGTCGTAGTGGTGATGTGCATTAGGTAACTGCATTTATAATGGATTCAAGAGCCAGAAAGTTAGTAAATCTCGCCTAAATAATGAGAATAAAGGTAAGTTTTGAATATTTTCCTTTCATTTTTCCTGTACGTATCTCTTACTTGGAACATTTTTTGGACAAGTGTAATGCAGTGTTTGAACAGTTAAACTTATCATATGTTTGCATCTCAGGTGATTTCAATATCGGTGATATTGATTGAAACATAGTCAATAATTCTGATACGTGCCTTAAGTTGTCCAATATAAGTCAAACTTTGATAGATTTCACATATGTTAATAGGCTTAATCAATTTAACAATGTATGTAATGCTTCAGGCCGCATTTTAGATCTTATACTGTATAACCATTCATTGTGTAGAGTGAGTCAAAATGTGGATCCGATTGCTAACATTGACCAGCATCACCCACCCCTCGAAATTGTGATTTCTCTGAATAAGGAAGCTAAACTCCCTTATAACACTACCTGCGGTAGACCTAATTTCCGAAAAACGAGTTACATACCGATTCGGAAATATTTGAGTGAAATTGACTGGGATGGGTTATTTAAAGCACAGCAGGGAATTAATGAGATGGTGGAGGTATAATAAGACGTTATAAATGAAGGTATAGAAAAAATTATAAATAAACGAGTGCCAAAAAAAAGTAAATTTCCACCATGGTTCAATCGGGATCTAATTAAATTACTTAATTGCAAAAATAAAATCAGAAATCGCCACAATATTTACAAAAACCCTTTAGACAAAATTGAACTGCAGATTATAACTAAGCGCTGTAATGACCTTGCAAAACTTTGTTACAACAATTATATGAAGCAATTGGAAGACGAACTCAAAAATAATCCGAAGCTTTTCTGGAGTTACGTTAAAACTAAAAGAGGTGGGTCAAGCTCCTATCCCATTGCTATGACAAATGGTACTAGTACATCATCTGACCCCACGACAATATGTGATCTGTCCATTTATTCAAAAGCACTTAAAGCTATACCTTAGTGACGAGCAGCATGGCTTTGTGGAAGCTAGATCAACAAACACATCTTTTTCTGTTCACCGAGCTGTTATCAGAGGCATTTATCAGGCTGCTTATCAGGCGAGCTGTTATCAGGTGCAAGGAGGGCCTACACGCGGAGCCGGCGGCGGCGTCGACGAGACCACGCCGACGAGGACCACCTCTACGAGGAATACGTGGAGGCTAAAAAGGTCCTCGATAGGGCCATCGCCGCCGCCAGAGACTCGGCGAGAGCGGAGGTGCTGGAGGATCTCGACAACGACCCCTACGGGAGACCATATAAGGCGGCGCGCAACAAGTTGCGCCCGTTCGGTCCCCCGGTTACCGAGACCCTGGAGCCCTCATTTCTGGATGGGGTGGTTCAGTCCCTGTTCCCGTGCAGGGACAACTTCACCCCACCAGTGATGGGCCCTTCATGGGATGGGATTCAGGTCACCAAACCGACGTCATATATACGGATTTTAGTAAGGCTTTCGACAAAGTCTCACATAAAATACTAATTCATAAGCTGCAAGCTTATGGTTTAACTGGATCATTGCTTTCTTGGTTAAGCTCATATCTTCTGGAGAGATCTTTTTATGTAGTGATAAATGGATTTCAGTCTGACAACCGATATATCTCTTCCGGAGTTCCACAAGGTTCTCATTTGGGCCCAGTTTTGTTTAATAAATGATATTCAAGTGTTTCTTACATTCTAAGGTTTTTATGTATGCCGACGATTGGAAATTTGTTAAAATTATTAAGTCCCAACATGATGTCATTCTTTTGCAGAGTGATCTCAATAGACTTTATAAGTGGTGCGAACGCAATTCAATGCTGTTAAATCCCAGTAAATGCTATCATGTCAAATTTACAAGAAAACATAATTTAGTAAGAGAAGATTATCACATAAATGAAACCTAGATAGCAGAATTAAACACAACAAAATACCTCGGTGTTACTTTTGATGCTAAATTAACTTTTATCCCACATGTAGATTTTATAATAAAAAAGTCTTCTAGAATGCTTGGTTTCGTTTTAAGACATTGCAAACCGTTTAGGTGTCCTAAAACTAAAATTATGCTTTACAATAGTCTGATTCGAAGCCTGTTGGAATATTGTAGTGTGATCTGGCGATCGCACTATGCTACACATTCGTTGTGTCTGGAGAGAATCCAAAAACGCTTTCTGTGGCACCTGGCGTTTACTAGCGGAATAGCAAAAAAAATGCGTTCATATACCAAGCGGTTGAAATACTTTAAAATGATTTCGCTGGAAAAGCGCCGTCGCCTTATCGACGTAATGTTTGTGTGCAAAGTAATGGCCAATAAATTCGACTGCCCACAGATACTAAATTCTTTTAAATTTCATGTGCCTTCAAGGATTCCTCATAAGCCAATTACGCCACTCTGTCCACCGCTCCGACGAACGGTCTTAGGCGCTAGTTCCCCTGTCGTGAGGTTAAGCAAGATAATTAATGAAAGTAGCGATCTAATCGACTTGCACTTTGACTCACTATACAGTTTAAAAGCGAAGACTTTGAAAAACCTAAATAAGAATTAATTTAACTTTTTTTTTCTCTTTTTTCTCTGTGTCAGGATCAATAATATAACATTTAATATTTTAGATACTAGTGGTTGATATAAATTAAGGTAGCTTTATTCTCTCTTTTTTTTTCTCTTTTGTACGTACAACTTTCGTTTTGCATGCTGAGTTTACCTATAAGTGATTGTGCACTATTGTTTATCTGTTTTTGCTTGTTTTTTATGTCCATAACCAGTGTAAACAACTGTTGGTAAACGAAAAAAAAAAAAATATATATATTCAATATGCAAAATAAATGTAGGTATAGTTTTTGTTGACACAATTTACAACCCGTAACAACAAAAAAGTTTACATTTCACTTTTTTACAGGCGATGAAGACCCATTCACTAATCCGCAACCAAGTACATCTGGAACTCAAAAACACATTACTCATGATGAAGCTGCTATTGACTATTCAAGTGACGATTCTGTTGCTGATCCTACCTACTTTCCAGACAGTCCTAGTTTGCTTACACAACATGAAGATGAGATGGACTGTTTATGATGCATCAGTAGATGTAGGTACAGATAGCACCACAAAATGAAATACCTACCTTAAAATATTGAAGATACGTCATTACAACAACAAAGCAAACCTGTGCCCTGTAGAAGAAGAAAGAAAAAAACCAAATTAAAAAGAAATTTTGGCCAATCCTATTCGACAGCTTCTGGAAAAACTATCGGCAAACGTCAAATGAAGGAACTACCTAATAATTGTCGAAATAAGTGTCGTCAAAAAATAAGTGATGAGCAAGGAGCTATAATTCACAAAGAGGTTTGGAATCTTGGGTCTTATGATTTAAGGGCAGCGTTCATTTCATCTTTGATTACCTACCATCCGAGATAAAAAAAAAACCGAGCGACGTCGGGTCGAAGGACCTAGTTTACAAAAAAATAGACAGTGGACTTATACGTATCATTTTAACATCAATAGTGAAAAATTATCCGTGTCAAGGTTGCTTTCTAAAAACCGTATCGATAAGTGATAATTTTGTAAAACTAATCGGTTTGAAGAAACGTGGCACCTCGAGTGCAATTATACCATCAGACAAACGTGGAAAGATTACACCAGCAAACAAACATTCAGAACAAAAAATTCAAGAGGTGATTAATCATATCAATTCGTTTCCACTCTATGAAAGTCATTACACTAGACGTAAAAGCACCCGCAAATATTTTCCATCGCATTTGACTATATCGAAAATGTATTCTCTTTATTCAGAATCACATGGAAATCCTGTGAGTGATAAGATATACCGCAAAGAATTTCATAAATTCACACACCTGTCACACATGCGACCTGTTTAAAATGAAATTAAATACTGCTATGGACGAGATCACAAAATAAGCCCTTGAAGAAGAACGCGACTCTCATCTGCTACCCACTGATATAGCGTACAAAGAGAAGCAGTGTGATAAAAATATCGCAATTACAAATAACAGAATCATAATGCCTAACTCAAACTCAACTCAAACTCAAAGCATTTATTTCAATTAAACCATTTACAGGCACTTTTGAATTGTCAAGGAGTCAGTCAGTCAGAAATATGAAGCTAGTTGCCCATTCCAAAGCGTAGGTTCCTATGGAGAAGAACGGGCAAGAAACTCCACGGACACTCTTTTGAAAAAAATTATATTCTTACAAAATATTGTTTACATCATTAATGTTGAAATTATACATGTGAGAACAATGTAGAAAGACGTGTACGTAAAAAGCGTCCGTAATAAAAAATCAAAAATAAAACAATTCAAAAATTAAAATAAGCCGTGGCAGATAAGAGATGACCAGTCCCTACTGATGGCGCCCGTTCACGAACATGACGCATGGATCAGCACCGTTTAGCTCAACCATTTTGAAGGGAACTCAACGATCCAACACACACGCCACCACCAGCGAGACATTTGAGTGAGCATGACATACTCTTAGCCGCCAGGGCATATCAAGTCAATGAAAGACGTACCCAGTAAATGGTAGCTTTATAGAAGGTACATGGTCACAGTGCTCACACATGTGCTATGCAATTATACAATAAAAAAAGAGATTAAAGTTATACAATTCAAAGATAGTTTTGCAATCTTCAGCAATTCCAACAATATTTTTGAATGCTAATCAATTAGTTTATGCGCCCTTGTGGAGCTGGACCAGCGTTAAGCCAAGCATTTTTGTCAGCGATATAATTCCCAAGCTTATAATATGCCTGGCAGCATAGTGTGCGTTTTATACAAGATTTAAATTTCGTTTCATTTAGTTGTAGTATATGGGAAGGTATTTTATTGTAACATTTTAAACAGTACCCCATGAAAGATGAGTCTACTTTAGCCAGTCTGAAACCCGGTTGAACTAATTGGTCCCTATTTCTAGAACTATAATTGTGTCTTTCACCTCTTTTACTGAAAAGATTAAGATTTTTCCTGACGTACATGATGTTTTCATAAATATATTGACAAGGTACCGTCATGATGTTAATATTTTTAAACAGTTCCCTTAGAGAATCGCGCCTACGGAGGCAATATACTGCTTTAATGGCTCTTTTCTGCAGAATAAAAATAGAGTCGATATCTGCAGCCCGTCCCCATAGTAAAATACCGTAGGACATGATACTATGAAAGTAACTGAAATAGACTAGCCTTGCGGTATCTATATCAGTAAATTGACGGATTTTTCTTACAGCATATGCTGCTGAACTTAGCCGTCCTGCGAGAGATGTTAAATGAGGACCCCATTGCAGCCTTGAATCGAGCGTGATCCCCAGGAAAACAGTTTTATCTACAAATTCTAGCTTCTCCTTATTCAATACTATATCACAATCACTACTTTTAACATTGGGTAAAGCAAATCTTATGCATTTAGTTTTTTTCCCATTTACCTAATACTAAATTATTAGCAGTAAACCAATTTTGGACCTCAGTAGGGCGTTATTTACATCGTCAAGATTTGATGCACGTCTATTTATCTTAAAAATTAGGGAAGTATCGTCAGCAAATAACACCATTTGTGGTTGGTTTTTTAATAAAAGAGGAAAGGACCCAATATCGAGCCTTGAGGAACACCCATTTTTACTTTTAGACCGAGTGAATTTACACCATTAATTTGAACTTGCTGTTGTCTATCATTTAAATAAGATTTTACTAAACAGAGCGCAAGTTTACCTAGTCCGTAATGCTCAAGTTTCAAGAGTAAGGTTTCATGATTTACGCAGTCAAATGCCTTGGAGAGGTCACAAAAGATTCCTATGGCATCTTGAGCCTCCTACCACGCTGTAAATATGTGTTTTAATAAGGTGACACCGGCGTCAGTTGTACAACGACCTTTGGTGAAACCATATTGCTGATCGTGTAAGATTTGGATGGTGTTAAAATGATTAAGCATTTGGTTTAGCATTACCTTTTCGAACACTTTGCTGAATACACGGATACTGGTCTATAATTGTTGGTGTCTTTACTGTCCCCAGATTTAAAAAGTGGTATAACCTTGCTGTATTTCATTAAATCCGGGAAACTTAACTAACTTTTGACCTACAGCAATGCTTGCCAACCCCAGCTTTACAATCATCTGTAGCCTTTTATAAAAGAGAACTTTGGACCTTCAACCTTACAATACATGACAACGCAACTGGAATGTCAACGCACCATATTAAGTGGCATGAGGGTATTTCGGGTCGCGGTGCTAATCAAATAGTCTCTTGTTTGTTTGCATATTTACCTATGAGAACAACCGGAAGAAATCTCAAAAGTGATTTTGTACTCTGACACAAATGTGGAGGACAAAACAAGAACACTCACGTGGCTGCAATGTTCACGTACTTGTTGACTGTAAAACCTTCAATGAATTTATTACATCACAAGTTTATGTTAATCTGGTCATACACTTATGGAGGTTGACTTAGACCATGCAATTATTGAAAAAAAAAAGAAAAAAACCGAAATACAAATTTATACCCACACGATTGGATGCAGTTATTAAGATCGAGTAGCAAAAAATTTACCGTTAGAGAAATGCAACAAAATGATTTCTTTGATTTCGCTAGTTTATTGAAAGGTCCTTTAGTAGCCCGAAAGAAAGACGACGACGGAAATATTTTCAAGTGGCTGACTTTGAGTACGGCGTCTTATAGTACAAAACATCTCTTTCTAGAGATGAATCATTTAAAACTATTAATTTCAAACGGAACACGCGACGAGATAAGGAATTTAATTTGATGCAGATTACTAACAAGCCAGTACCAATAAGTGTCGAAAAAAAACGTAGATATAATATCACTTTTAACTTTAATACCAGAATGTTTCCTTAATTTTTACCAGAATTTAATTTATACTGACGATACCAAGGATGTTGATCCAGATATACGAGATTCAGAAGAGAGTGACTGTTAGTTTTTGACTTTATTGCACGCATTATATTATAAAATTTTAATTAATAACCATAATTATTCATAGTTTGTTTTAAAATCATAAAATAAAATAAATAAGCCAAGTAGGGGCAAGTGCTGTTCCTATGGACGCTTGTACCTTTTTTTTTTTTTTTTTGGTTGGGAAATCATCAAATGACGTCTCCCGCTCTGGGTGGAGCGGGAGGGCGTGTCAGACTTTTACTGACTAAAACCCACCCGTGTTCCTTCTCTTGCCTGTGCAATGCCAGGGGGCCACGGTATCCCTTTCGGACTTTCCCGCAACCCCGGCAGGCAATGGTCTCATCGGACCCCTTCACTCGCTGACACTCTTTGAGGCGCGCGTGGAACACAACGCGCCGTCGACCCGGGCCTGGTCCTTACCGGACGGCGAGCTACCCATTGCTCACCGTCCGCAAGCCCGCGCCTACGGTGGCCGGGAATCCGCGATCGATTCCCGACGCCCGGGGCGTCTCCTCCTGCGGCGGCTAGGGGCGTGAGGGCGCGAAATTTGCCTCTCCCTCACGCGCTCCGCCTCCTCCTTCGCGAGCATTACTGCTTCGCAGAAAGAGGTGACGGCCTCCCATGCCCTCTCGCTCCGTACCATGGCCTGGACCAGGGCCGGACGCGAGAGATCCCCGCCACCGATCGCCTCCACGAGGACACGGCGGTGCTCTGCCCAAGCCGGGCATACCTCCACCGTATGCTCCACCGTGTCCTCCGGGAGATCCACGCAGTGATGACACCCGGGCGTTTCCTCCCGCCTTATCCGAAACAGGTACCTCCCGAAACAGCCGTGTCCGGTGAGGACCTGCGTCAGGCGGAAGGTGAGGACTTCGTGGCGCCTCTCCAGCCACTCCTCAAAGAGGGGACTTATCGCCGCAATAGTGGCGTGCCCAGCACTGGGTTGCGACAATCGCACTCTCCATGCCGCCATGAGATCCCGTCGGAGCTCTGTCCGCTGTGCCGCGATTTCTCGCATCGGAGTCAAGCCCCGGCGTTTCGCCTCCTCGCGCCACTCCCAAATATGCGCGAGGACTTTTGCCTCCAGATCCCATGGCGGCAATCCGGCAAGGAGGCTCGCCGCCTCACCGGAGACCGTGCGGTATCCCCGGACCAGCCGGGTGGCCATGACCCTCTGGGACGCGTTCAACCTGCGGGCAGGCCGCCGCCTCAACGAACGCGCCCACACCGGTGCCCCGTACAGGGCCATGGACCGCACGATCCCCGCGTATAGCCTCCGGCAGGAGACGTTTGGACCCCCTAGATTGGGCAGGAGCCGCTTCAAGGCAGCCCCGGCCCGCTCCAGTCTGGGAGCCAAACGTCGGAAATGCTCCACGAAGTTCCACCGACTGTCGAGGACGAGTCCCAGGTACTTCTTCGTCGACTCGACGCCGATGTGAACCCCTCCTACCGTTATTTGGGACCCCGACGGTGGCGCGTTCCGAGGACCATGAAAACACATGGCCTCGGACTTGTGCAAGGCCACCTCGAGTCCCAACTGCCGGATTCTGGCCACGATTGTCGCAACCCCGTGTGTCGCTAGTTCGGCCGCCGCCTGGTGCGACCTCCCCTGCGCCAGGACCAACGTGTCGTCAGCGTAACAAACGACGCTGACGCCATTGGGGAGGTCTGCGCGCAGCACCCAGTCGTATCCGATGTCCCACAGATGCGGCCCCAGGACCGATCCCTGTGGGACACCGCACGACATCTCTCGCCGGTTCCACTCTCCCTGGTGACCAGGGTAGATGATGGCCCTGTCCGCCAAATAGGCCTCGACCACACGACAGAGGTAGGTCGGCATCCGGTGATACCGGAGTGCCTCCCTGATGCAACTCCAGGGCAGGGTATTGAAGGCGTTGGCGATGTCTAGAGACACCGCCAAGACGACCCCACCCCGAGCCACCGCATCCCCCGTCGTGAGGGCTCGCACGCGCATGATGGCGCCCACCGTGGAGCGCCCCCTGCGGAAACCAAACTGGCTCTCCGCCAAATCCGGCCCCACCCGCACCAGCCGCCCGACAAGGCGGTCTGCAATTACTCTTTCAAAGAGCTTGCCCACCTCGTCGAGCAGCACGATGGGCCGGTAAGCGGACGGAGAGTCCGCAGGGCGCCCCGGCTTCTTGATTAGGACCAGTTTCCCCGTCTTCCAACGAAGTGGAAACTGGCCCCTCTCCATACATGCGCTTAAGAGCCCCTTTAGTCGAGGCCCGAGAGCCTCTGAGGCCAGGACCCAGGCTTTCCCAGGTAAGCCGTCGGGTCCTGGGGCGGTATTTCTGGCATTCAGCCTACGTACCGCCACCCTCATCTCTACCTCGGTCACCTCCGGAACATCGTCGTCGTCGTCGGCGGTGTGGTCCGCATCAGGCACCGCAGTAGGCGGAGCCATGGGCAGGGAGGCGTGTTCCCCTCTCGAAGGGAACAGTGCGCTCACCACGTCCCCCACAATGGACGCTTGTACCTGTGGACACAATCGATTCCGACGAAACTAGTAAACCTAAAATTCAAATTTACACGCGACCGTAAAGCTTTGTCTATGGTTGACAGTTTTGACGTGTCGCCATCTTTGTTTTCTGTGTGGTTGTCAATATGCCGGCTATGGAAGTTTTTTGCGCCAAAAAGTAAGTTATTTTGCTTAATTTAAATGAGTTTTACCGTGAAAATACTTACTAGATTATCGGTTTGAACGTGTTTGCAGTATGATCTATGTTGCTTATTGTTTAGTTAGTGCTTTTTTCTCTGTCTGTAAGTCAGTTTATCTTTAAAGTTAAATTAGTTTTAATTTCTGTCTGAATTTGTACCTGTGGACGTAAATATGTGTGTACCTGTGGACTGTCCACAGGTACAAAAGTGTAGTGTTTAGGTATAAAGTGTAAAACTTTTTCCAAAGACAAAAACCAAATGCTCAAATGTGGTTTTTGCAATCATAGCTATCATATTTGTTGTGTTCCGAAATCACACAGAGAAAACTTTGAGTCTGATGATGAGGGTGAAGGTTTCGTGTGCGTGGCATGCTTCGTATTAGACAGTGATGACGATAGTGATGAATCTACTCAAAACTTGTATGAAGAGTGTCGTAACGCATACAAATAAGTATAATGGAGTATGTTTACGTTTGTTTCATGTTGTTTTTAGAAGTCTATACTTAATTGTTTTTATTTTTTTATTTTATTATTAATGTGAACCGTCCCTAGGTACAACACCGTCTACAGGTACAATTTTACTGTACATAGGTACAATCGCCTGTTGAACCTGTGGACACATATGGTGTTTTTAAAAATAGTTGATTATTTTCGTAAGTATAAGTGAAATTGAAACTAGAATTTTAGCTTAAGAAACACTGATTAACCCTTAAGACATGTGATATGTAAAAAATAAATAAAACTTAACTATTTCAGATATAAAAAATGTTTTATTCCGAATTCTGGAAAGTGTCCACATGTTCCGCACTTCCCCTAATTATAGTACGATAATAAACACTTAAGTCGCAATTTCTTGATGTTCAAAGAAACTTAAGTCAGATATTTCAGTAAATAATAAATAAAGCCTAAATAGCCATACTCTGATTTGTAACTAGTTCATAATTGTGTAATAATAAATAATAAAAACAATAACCGCAGTACATTTTTTTCACACCAATCGAATTAAACCATCTCCTGTTAAATAAATTTGCATGCAAAAAGATTTGACTTAAGTGCTTATTGGCTTCCGAGTCTATGTATATCCATTCACATCCGAATGTATCAGTGTATCTTTAAAACTCATTCACTCACGGCCTTTTTCTTCAATCCTAACTAATAGATACCTAAAAAGAAACAGCAGCTTAATAAATCAGGAAGATATTTCTATCGCTACACGGTGTTTTGATAGGTGTAAAATCGGGCTTCTTAAATTGTCGCGACATTACGTTACACGTCCGTTTAGAGTTCCGTACCTCAAAATGAAAAAAATTAAACCCCTAAAGGATGACTTCGTTGTCTGTCAAGACCTTTTTTCTCAGGACCGCGTGGAGGCATCAAGGTGAAATACATATAAAAAACATAGATCTACGGTCTCTTGGAGCTGCAACGAAAATTAAACTTCAAAGTCAACGCAATAAAAAAATACGGCCATTTATGCCACATATATTGACACTCACTAATAAACCAGTCTATTTGGTACTTCCCGTTAGTCCAGCAGCATGAAGTTTGGCGAGAAGCAAGGTCAACTAAAGAGGAAAATCCGAAAATTGGTCATTATGAACTGCAAAGTTAAGTCTGTTCTTCAATCTGGGATAAAAAAATCATAGGTCTTCGTCAATCTTGTAGTAACATTTAGTCTGTATTTAATTACTCTATTAAAAGTTATTTTTCAATTGAAAAGCTAAGTTTGTTCTTCAATTCAGATTTACCAAATCAGAATTGAAGAACAAACTTAGCTTTTCAATTCGGGCAGCCGAGCAAACACAGCTTTGAGGCGGAATCCTCAGGGCGGAAGTTCTACTCAGTGTCCGGTATTTTTAAATAAATAATACAGGTTTATATGATTCTAAATGAAATACTAATTATTCATTTTCCTATTATTATCACCATTTATTTGTAATACTTACCTACTCTAGTGCTGTAGTTGAACACAAGATAGGTACCTACATGTTAGAAAGGTTAGTTTATGACTTGTAATATATTTTGACAGAGTGCGACGATTTTAATGAAGTAAAGATTAAATGTTATTTCAAGATACGCGCTATAACTATATTTCCAATCAAAAGCTTATTTTTGAACTTAACAAATGCTGGACTTCCCATACAAACTTCTATCCCCTATATCACCCCCCTACGAATTATTTTTGAGAAAAAAAATACCTACCCTATGTCCAGGATGCCATCTATCTCCATGCCAAATTTTATCGAAATCCGTTCAGTGGTTTAGCCGTCAAAAGGTAACATACAGACAGACAGTTACTTTCGAATTTATAATATTATTATGGATTAGTTAGGATAAGGATATTTAAGGAAATCAGCAATATTACCAATCGGTCATATAATTTTTCTAGGTAAAGTAGGTAGGTACTATTATACAGCATATTTTAAGCAGTAGGTATGTCAATACATTAGCGATCGACGTCTCCAAAAACAACGTCAATTGACGCAATGAGCATAGTTATATCTGCAAGCATTAACTGCGGGCCTGTAACAGATAAACCTAAAAGATGGTTAAATGAAGACGGACGTAAGTGCACCCGATACGGAATGGAAGTGCCGTCAGCCACCATGTAGACACCCAATTCGCCTTTTGGCGCTTCTATTGCGGTATATGTAATTCCAGGTGGCACAGGATAACCCTCACTGCATAACTTAAAATGATGAATTAAGGATTCCATTGAAGTTTTCATTTCCTTTCTTGAAGGCAAACAAACTTTGGAATCGTCAGTTTTATATTCTCCTTCAGGCATCGTGTCAAGAACTTGATTCAAAATTCGTAAAGTTTGACGCATTTCTTCGTAACGTAACAGGTATCGGTCATAGATATCACCAAGTGTTCCAATAACGCCATCAAAATCGTATAAGTCATAACCATCATACGGGTCGTTAATTCTTATATCCCATTTGATTCCAGAACCGCGTAGCATGGACCCCGAGAACCCTAGAGACAACGCTTCGTACGCATTTACAATACCAATACCTGCAGTCCTAGCATAGAACAACCGATTTCCGGTTGCAATATCATCAGTTTCATCAAAACGAACTTCCATCTTACTACATAATTCGTAAATATCGTCGAGATAACCAATGGGAATATCCTGGGCTACCCCACCGGGACGAAGATAGCAGCAGTGTACTCTAGCGCCACAAATTCTCTCAAACATTTCATAAATTTTTTCTCGTTCCTCACACATCCAAAAGAAAGGTGTTATACCACCACAATCAAGTATTGTGCCTGAGACATTCAACAAATGATTTGCTAGACGACTCAATTCGGCGCATAGGATTCGAATTGCCTTGGCCCTGGGTGGTACTTCTATGTTAAGAAGTTTTTCAACAGCAATACAGAAAGCTTGCTCATTTGCCATGACGGACACGTAATCTAGACGATCCATGAAGGGCAAACTCTGATTATAATGCTTGTGTTCCATCAGCTTCTCGG
Organism: Xanthia togata; assembly: GCA_963853775.1. Classification (NCBI taxonomy): domain Eukaryota; kingdom Metazoa; phylum Arthropoda; class Insecta; order Lepidoptera; family Noctuidae; genus Xanthia; species Xanthia togata. Next base: position 18,094,943 of record OY970798.1, on the reverse strand, counting down.
TGGCTCTGTGCAGGAAACCAACGTGAGGGTCGGCTCTGACTACAGTCTCGCCGTCCAGTTCCAGTATTAACCGAAGGACACCGTGAGCAGCTGGATGTTGAGGCCCGAAATTAATAAACATGTTTTGAAGCTTGCGTTCAACCGGGTATAGTTTTGCATGATGGATTATTCTGAAATATTTGTTGGTCTCTGGCGTAGGGTACATCACTGAACCGGCGAATTGTTTGAGATATTCCGCGTCGGGGTACCACCTGTGTCCGTATAGCGGCGCACTAATGGTGAGCTGTCGAGCTTGTCTCGCTATGTTTATAAAAGTTAAATGTTTTATATTCAACATTTTTAAACAACAAGTTCAACGTCAGCTATTCCTAGTTTGACAGTTTGCCGCATCTAGTTTGACGAAGGGGGTTTTATTATGTGCCAGTAGGATTCACTGTCAAGTCTCATGAAGTTTCTAATAGAAGCAAACGAGAGAAATTGTTTTACATTCTATATTCTATATTTTATAAATTACGGGCAGGACGAGGAATACCTATTTTACTTATTTACGATTACAGTGGACTAAATATTATACCTACAGGGCATAGGTTTTCACGAGGAGCTTTTGAATGTTCACTATGGGTCATCATGGTCACAGTATAAATAAGTACCTAACCAGTATTATGTCTCGCCAGTGACCTTGAAATAATTACCTACGGCCGCTCGGTAGATAAACCTTCCACGTCCGTGCGTGAGCTTTATCCCTTTATTTATTTCTGACCCGAAAATTGCCGTTTTCACATTGGACGATAAGGATAATGACACGATATCGTCGGACTAGTAGTTTCATACAACAAGTACTACAGAACTGCCAAAAAAAAAATGTGTCATTTATTCAAACTAGGCTGAGAATCAGCAGTTTTCGAACGTCAAATTCACATAAGACAGTCCCCCAAAATGCCCACCCTTCACCACTTCCTAGTGCTTTAGCTGGGAAGAAGAAATGGCGCAACTTTTTTTTTTTTGTTATTCTTATTATTTTTTTTGGGTTTTTGTCTAAACAGATATGTCAAACCCCATCATGCCTTTTTGTTACCACTGTAACATTAACAATTATTGTAAGTTAATTTAACACACTACAGTTCGACAATCTATTTAACTGTGATAAAAGATAGACGTTACTGATGAAGGACTGTTATTAAATGACATAACTTTTTGGCACCTTCTCTCGACTAGAAGTTATAATTAATAGTGTTTTTAGTGCATAAGTGTATATTTTACCTAATATTATAATATGTTTGGAGAATATGAATTGTGATGCCACTGTGAGAATACCGATATCTTTGAAAAAATCTCTCAGAGTAACTCTGGAACCTAGCTGATAAATTGCTCGAACAGCTCGTTTCCGAAGGACAAATATATTTTGAATAACAGCAGCTTTGCCCCACAGCAGAATACCGTAGGACTTATCTCTATGAAAATAACTAAAATAGACTAACCGAGGTGTATTAACGTCAGTGTATTGTCTTACTTTCCTGATGGCGTAGGCAGCCGAATTGAGCCTTCCCGCTAGGCTCGATATAATATGTTGGCCCCACTGTAGTTTGGCATCTACTGTTATGCCCAGAAAAACTGCCGAGCTTACAGTTTCAAGCAACTCTTTATATAAGACGATGTTGGGTCCTAGATTAATAACATTTGGAAGGGCGAACTTTATACATTTCGTTTTCATGGCATTGAGAACTACAACAAGATGTAACCAACAGCTTATTATCGCGTTGCACCAGCTTACATCATAGTCAAAGTCAATTAATGTATTTCAATTATGCACATAAAAGGCACACTTGAACGTCAAAATTTACAAAACATAGAATTGATTCTAGTCGCCCCTTTCAAAAGGTAGTTTTCGTATGGACAAGAATGGGCAAGAAACTCTACCGTTACTCTCCGTCTCACTTTCGGTTCTCAATTCGCGAAAATGCATTAGTTCTCAGTTCGAAAGTGGCATAGAAATAAAATATTTGCACAACATTTTGTAGGTATAGGTACATTAATTATATGTCTTCACATAATTATTATCATGCAGGTGCATCGACCTGGAATAAGATTACTATACCACAATAAGTAAAAATAATTAAAAATTAAGTAATGAGTTAATGACACATAAATTAACTTTAAATAAGTGGCAGACACATGGTGCTCACATATTTACAAACATTGTAAAATTATACGATATTCCTAAAATTTTATGTTTAATCTTTGAATTAAAAAAAAAAATTTCACCTTTTGATGATTATTCCAACCAGCCGAGCTCCCTCAAGAAGATAATTAAAACTCCTGGTCTGTTCAGAACATCTGTGTAGGATCTGGGTGACCCGAGGGTTTCTGTTCTAATCTGGGTGACGCCCACGCTTTCAAAGAGCACGTGCGCGACGGTTTCCTCAGCCTCCATGCACGCCCTGCACAGAGGACTGTCCGTGAGTCCGAGAACTGAGGCGCTGTCGGAAAGTATATGTATGTGGGTGTCCCGCACGATGAGGTGCAGAGACGGCAGTCCTAGCATTGCATGTACTGCCATTGGGTGTAGTTTTCATACTGCTAGTGTTTGTGATATAAGCAAACCGCTGCAGTTTTTCGAGATCTCTTTGGGCTGTGCTCAGGTCTGTCCTGGGTTGGGCACGCCACTATTGCGGCGATAAGCCTTTTTGAGGAGTGGCTAGAGAGGTGCCACGGCGTCCTCACCTTCCGCCTGACGCAGGTCTTCACAGGACACGGCTGTTTCGGGAGGTTCCTGTTCGGTATCAGGCGGGAGGAAACGCCCGGGTGTCATCACTGCGTGGATCGCCCGAAGGACACGGTGGAGCATACGGTGGAGGTCTGCCCGGCTTGGGCAGAGCACCGCCGTGTCCTCGTGGAGGCGATCGGTGTCGGGGATCTCTCGCGTCCGGCCCTGGTCCAGGCCATGGTACGGAGCGAGAGGGCATGGGAAGCCGTCACCTCCTTCTGCGAAGCAGTAATTCTCGCAAAGGAGGAGGCGGAACGCGTGAGGGAGAGGTAAATTTCGCGCCCTCACGCCCCTAGCCGCCGCAGGAGGAGACGCCCTGGGCATCGGGAATCGCAGGCCGATTTCCGGCCACCGAAGGCGCGGGCTTGCGGACGGTGAGCAATGGGTAGCTCGCCGTCCGGTAAGGACTAAGCCCGGATCGACGGCGCGTTGTGTTCTACGTGCGCCTCAAACTCAACTCAAACTCAAAGCATTTATTTCAATTAAACCCTTTACAGGCACTTTTGAATTGTCAAAGAGTCAGTTAGTCAGAAAGTTGAAGCTAGTTGCCCATTCCAAAACGTAGATCTCTATGGAGAAGAACCGGCAAGAAACTCCAAGGACACTCTTTTAAATATAGAAATTACAAAATCCTGGGTACATTACTCTTGTTGATTCTATATGTGAGAACAATGTAAAAAAAAAATATAAATCAAAAACGATTAAAAATAAGCCCTGGCAGATAAGAGATGACCAGTCTCAACTGACGGTGCCCGTTCACGAACATGACGCGTGGATCAGCACCATCCAGCTCAACCATTTTGTAGGGAACCGAATGATCCAACACACTCGCCACCATCAGCGAGACATTTAAGTGAGCATGACATACTCTCAACTACCCTGCTCTTTCAAGTCAAAATCAACATAATAACATAGTAAAACGACTCCATGGTACTCACATTTACAAAAATTTTAAATAAAAATGCGTCTAAGTTATACAAAACTATAGTTTGCAAGAATTTTACCACCAAAAGAAAGAAAATCAATATTATCTATTGGAGTATTCAATAATTAAAACTTAGTTTAATAAAAAAAACAAAATAAACAATAAGTTCGTAGTCAGAAAAAATAAAAAAGGGGAAGCAACTCTACCATTTTTTTCATTTTTAACTAGTGAGCCCAAGTGGCTGTGGAGCATGGGGCCAATTCTCGATTTTAGAGATATTGTCGAACTCGAAAAAAAATTCTAATTACGTCATTTTTTCGACAAATTTTAAAAGTTGCTATTCTGGGGATGTAGAATTCGACATTTGTCGAAGGCTAACGTTAGAGTTCATGTCGAGTGCTTCTGAGCAGTAGAGATGTCATGTCGATTGTAGAGATACGTCATTTCTGAGTGAATTCGTTGAGTTTTGGATTGTACACTGTGTTTTCTTTTCTTTAATTTTTAAATAAAATACGGCTTGGCATCTCATACCTACTGGAAATTCGATTTATACTCTTTGATTTGTGCATTGTGTTTTCTTGAAACGACGACCTTCGCGCAAATAACAGACTCTGTAATTTGTGTACCCACGATTGGAATTGAAACCACTGAAAGATGGACGAGTTTATTAGCATTTTTATCTCGGAGTTGTTGGAAAGTGGCGAGCAACTGGCCAATACACGGCGACAATAGCGCACTTATCCCACCGTCGATATTTACGACATGAGTTAAACAGAAGTCATTAAAAACTTCAGATTAGATAAAGATTTAATAAGGGTTCTAATAGATCTATTGGCTCCTGTAATTCTGGATACCACGAAAATAGACCTGAAAACGAAGGTAAATAATCGTCTGCTTCATAATTTTATTAGTCATGTATAACTGTTCACTAAACTAACCTCACCCACCAAAAATACTAATTGCACACCCTAAAATACCTAAATTACTTATGTGCACCAAATTCTTTCTATTCTTTGGTGTACAATGGAATTTTTAGAGTACAAAAAAGTAGTTATTTTTATCAACGAGTTGAATCAGTAAATGTTTTTGTTGTGAACTGGGGCATTTTTTCACCTCCATGTTAAAATAAAAATTGTGAAATGTAAAACAGCACCCAATAATGATGTAACACAGAGTACATGTAAACATAACAAAACTTTTGAAGGAACCGCAAAAAGGCGCAAATTCTGACACTGACAGACAGTCAACTGTCAATTTGTCAAACTGATTATTTTTACACTACTCGTTTCGTTTTATACTTAAATAATTAGGTTTAGTCAGCGTTTTAAAACAAAATCATTCATTAACTCATAGCTACCTAAAACGGAACGTGCGATTCTTCATAATGGTAACATTATCTTCACTCGACTCGACATTTTCGTGACATTTATTTCTATTTTGACTGAGAATACGGAATTCTGCTCAATTCGACATTTTTTGGTAGAGATAGAGATATTTTTAATAGACATAGAGATAGACTTACGATCTCGAACTCGATATAAATGGCGAAAATCGAGAATTGGCCCCCAGGACCAGCATTTAGCCAAGCATTTTTATCTACGATATAATCATCCAACTTATAGTATGCTTGTCTACATAGTGTGCGTTTAATGCAAGTTTTAAATTTCTTCTCATTTAGTTGAAGAATATCGAGTGGTATTTTATTATAACATTTTACACAGTACCCCATAAAAGAAGTGTGTACTTTAGACAATCTGAAACGTGGTTGATCTAATTTGTTCCTATTTCTTGTGTTAAAATTATGCCTGTCACTTATCTTACTATAGACATGTCGATTTTTTCGAACATACATAATGTTTTCATATATATACTGACAAGGTACCGTCATGATATTAATTTTCTTAAACAGTTCCCTAAGAGCATAGCGTTATTTACGTCGTCAAGCTCCTGTGCGTGTCTGTTTACCTTAAAAATAAGTGATGTGTCATCAGCAAATAACACCATTTGTGGTCGGTTTTTCAGTAAATGAGGTAAATCATTTATTTATTATGTATACTAAAAAGAGGAATGGGCCCAATATCGAGCCCTGTGGTACACCCATTTTGACTTTTAAACCCAATGAATTTACACTGTTTATTTGAACTTGCTGCAGTCTGTCATTCAAATATGATTTTACTAAGTTAAGTTTGCCAGTCCGTAATGCTGAAGTTTCAAGAGCAGTGTTTCGTGATTAACGCAATCAAATGCTTTGGATAGGTCGCAGAAGATACCTATTGCATCCTGTGCCTCTTCCCACGCGTTAAATATGTGTTTTAATAAAGTGACACTGGCGTCAGTTGTGCAACGTCCCTTGGTAAAACCATACTGTTGATCGTGTAAGATCGTGCCTCAAAGAGATGTCAGCGAGTGTAGGGGTCCGATGGGACCATTGCCTGCCGGGGTTGCGGGAAAGTCCGAAAGGGATACCGTGGTCCCCTGGCAGTGCACAGGCAACAAAAGGAACACGGGTGGGTTTTAGTCAGTAACAGTCTGACACGCCCTCCCGCTCCACCCAGAGCGGAAGAAATCATTTGGTGATTTCCCACCCAAAAAAAAAAAGATACCAGTGAACCATATTGATAATTGGTCAGATGACTGTGGTGTACCTATAAACAGTGGGTGATGATGGGGCTGATCCCCCAATTCCTGCCAAGCAGTCGTCTGCACTGCCACAGGGATATGCTAGCTTTTGTAGTTCGTGTGTTTTACCCAGTTCAGATATTTTTTTCCAAAAAGATTCACAGAAAGATTCCAGGTTTCAGTTGAGAGTCTTAAGGTTGTTCCAAAGAATCATGGTAATTGTAGTGTCGTCAGTTCTCTCTTTTTTGTGAAAATAATCACTTCGATTTTTGTAGGGTTCACTGAGAGTTGGCGCTTGTTGCACCATTCCTCTACTATTTTCAGGGCTGTCAAGCCCTGAAAATAGTAGCATGAGGTTGCATAGTGTTTTCGTGGGTCCCGTTTATTATTATAGTAAAGTCATCGGCGTAGCCTACGGTGTAAAAACAACCTTTGTCATTGAGTGTTTTGATGAGGCTGTCTATACTACCAGGTTCCATAGAAGCATCGTGAATACGCCCCTTTCAAGCAGTCATTCGCAATGATGGCTCCCGTAGTGTCATTTACTGTGACTTGTACAGCCCGCAGTTTGAGCATGTTGGTGATCCAGCCACTCAGGATCGAGTCTATTCTGTCTGTCGAGAGCCATGTTTATACTTTTGAACATGGTTTTGTCAAAGGCGCCCTTGATGTCAATAAAGGCAGCCAGTGCTGAGAATGTGTGGTCCACTGCATATTCAGTTTTAGAAACCACGCTGTGCAGCGCTGATTCTGTTGATTTGCCTATGGAGTACGCATTCTGTTGTTTATGTAGTGGTTTTACCCGGAGAGGTCTGTCTCCAATGTGCGTGTCACAGAGCCTGTCAAAGGTTCCAGTAGGAAGGATGTGAGGCTTATTGGCCTATAATCCTTGGGTTGTAATAGTCGGTTTAGCCAGGTTTGGGTATGAAAATGACTTTCACCTCGCGCCATGCGAGAGGTACGTATCTGAGTGCTATGCAGGCTCGATAGAACTCCACCAGCCATGGTATCAGATAATCTACCCCACATTGCAGTAATGCTGGGAAGATGCCATCCAGCCCTGCCGACTATGGCTGAAAGGTTGATAGCCCACTTTACTCGGTCTTCTGTTACTATATTGCGGGATCTTGACCAGTCTTGATCAGTTGGGGTCCATTCTGGTTCAGCCTCCCATGTTAGACAGGATGCTTGGCGCGCTAAAAAAACTCGATAACTCATACAGACTAGACTAACTGACCATGAAACACTCACCACTTTTCACTGTTCTCCGCTCTGCACCACCCAGTTCCACTTCGGTGGAAAATAAATTGTGGAACCGCATACATTATATACAGGAAAATGATTGTCTTTGGAATTTGAATGAAACATGATAAATTGATAAGTATAATGTTTTATTTTAACCGTTTTTGTAGTTACTTAGGTAAACATTCATATATAAATATGCTATATAGGTACCTTATACATTATCTATACATTTATTAATTTCTTTAATTCGATAAAATTCTTTCTAAAATGGTTATGTATTGTTGAACTGGTTACACGTTTTGATATCATGTTATATAAGACACTGCAGTCACATTTATTAAACTTGTATCTAGCTACCCATAATATGTATAATATTTTTTTTATAAATACGTCATAATATGTTTGTAAAACAAACTGTATAAATAACATTGTAGGTAACTACAAAAAGTCTGAATACATTTATCTCAAAATAGTTGTAAAAAAAACGTAGCAAAACTAAGAAATATATCCTAAACTTTAGGTCTAATAAAACAGTGCTTTGTAGGAATGTCCGTACATTATAAACATTAAAATATAAACAGGCTCTTACATCTACATTTTAAATTTAGTTTTTAAAAGTAGATATTCAGAGAGCAACCAGCACATACCAGTATAAATTAGGTAAGTTTAAAGAGGTAACATCGACTTAAGATACAGTAGGTAATAATATACAATTGTAAAACAAAACCCTGTCGGATCCGAAACGGGCACATACGTAGGTACTGCAATAACATTACCGTAAATACCATTAAAAGTAATAAAAAATCTTATTATTATTGAAAATAAAAAGTTATCGCTACTTTTCTTTCTTATTTCACATTTTTTGTACTAAAATTACCCCAAATTCATAAAAAATAGCAAATCTTCAGGGGTCATAAGTTATGACTTGTAGACAGGTGCTAAACGACGACCCCCGCTGTAATAAACGGGCAAAATTACACATTGAAAAAAATATTGGGTAATTTTTATTTTCTTTTTTCCTGAAAATCGTGGGAATTTTCGGGAAAAAAGAAAATAAAAATTACTTATATACTCTCAGTACGATACTCACTGCCTTACTATTATACGTATTATATCAGGTGAATAGTTACACACCGATTTCTCTCTTTCAGTCGTCAGTAATTTGACTTTCAAAATAAGAAGACAAACCGTTGTGTAACTACACAGACGCTATACAACGATTATTAGTAAGGAGGTTATGATATAAGCTTAAACAAATTCCTTACGGATCGGACAGGGTTTTTTTACATGTTGTATACCATACCTTATTTTTATAAAAAGAACGGATGCAGCTGTAACCTAAATATAAATATTTTAAGCCTACTTTGCATGAGAGCCATAAGTTCTCCGAGTCTACCAGCTGATAACGAAAAACTTATGTTATGTTTTCAGCACAAACGAGACATACCTACAGCAAAGTAGCAATCAGCATTACGGTGCATGCAGTTTTTCCCCGCATGCGGGGCTCGCGGCTTCCGACTATTCAGTAAAGCAGATCATCTATGAATACTGAATTGGTTTAATATTGTCGAAATAATAACTCAGCTGTTACATAATTCTCTGAGTTTGCTCCTGTACAAACAGTAAACGCAATGATTATCTTTGTGACGTATTAAACTGGCGTACTTACTTTTGCATTAATAGCATATTTTTTCAATAACAAGCAAACAATCGCCTAAACAACATATTCGGCGAACACGGAGCAGAACGCCTAGATTGAATCTGTATTTCCAGAAAACGGACTGATTTATTACGATACGTTTCTAGAAGAAACACGTTTATCACACTATCATGTTAAAAGGAACGATTTCGAATGTGTATCTACCTACACTAGGTATCAGATTGGTCCTTTACATTTAAATATCTAATCGGGTTTTAATATTTTCGTCAATCCAATTTTCAAAATTTCGTTCCAGACAAACGCAATCTAAATCCAAAATCTTTCTACAATGATGGTTCAATTCGACATTTTTTCAGAGGATTCTACGTAAATACATGAGCAAAGTTTCTGTAGGAACCTTAGGATACAACCGGAGAACGAATGGTACATTTCAGGCTTGCTCTTCCATTTAACACACAGGTAGTACACTGGGATGCCAGAGAGGAGTATAGCTACACCAATAGCGGTGTCTTTAGGTCGCGTAATGGCTGGTATGACCACTAAGCAGCCAATAGCTATGAGGAACAGGTACGGGATGACGATGTTGACCTTGATGGGTCTGGGTATGTCCGGTTTGACACGCCGCAGCCACAGCATGCCCACGACCGAGGCGCCCACGGACAGCCACAGCGTTTGAGAGAAGTAGTTGATGAGATCAAACACGTTGCTCGTCGTCAACATTAGGAGCGAGAAGAAACACTGGAAGTTTAAAACGAACTCCTTATATGCTAATTTCAAGATAATTCTATTTTAGTTACTACCTAATTAAAGTTTTTTGTTTTATGTGTTTTTGCTTGTAATATCTCCCGCGCTGAAGGCTTTTAATATATTTTTTTTACTGACATTAACTAAATAAATATACCTGCAGACGCATGCAATGCAGACGTTTAGCTACTTACAGTGAACATAAGCGAGGGTATGGGCGTCTGCTTCTTAATGTGGAAGAGTGAGAAGAAAGCAGGCATGTGTCCCTCTTGCGCACCGGTCGCGAACAGTCGAGCTGATGTGAACAAGACTCCGTTGACCCCGCCGAATGTAGACAGTGCCACGAACACGGGGATCATCCAGCTCCACCCGGCGAACAAACGATCGCCGAACACCTGCCAAAGTAGTAGAATAAATAATATTTGCCGGGAGCCCTCACGTATGGTTCACCTAGTCGCATATGGGATGCCGGGAGGCCTCGCGGAGGGCTCATTTTAAATGTAGGTTTTTCTTAGCAAACACAGCATTCTAAACCGTGAAAATAAAATCTGATGAATATTTTAACAATATTTATTAGTTAATGCGTTGGTTTTAAAATTCAAACATTTTTAGTGTTTAAATATATTTTTTCACGGTCACAAACATTCACAAAAAAATTAAAAGGTTGGAAGCTACGTATAGCAACAAGACTCCCCCTGAAACCAATATTTTACTTCGTTTTACAGTGTTTTATAACACGGTTTTAAACCTAATGCCGTTGACCGTCCTCGATTGTTAACTTTAGCGCAAACGTAATGGCCGGTAACCCTCCCGGAGGGTTCACTTTCTATATGTATGGCATGCACGGCATGGCGTATGAGTTCTATGAAAAGTGGGTGAAGTCGAAAGTGTTAAGAGATTCCAACGCATCGATTAGTTAGCCCCATTACTGACTCCAGTGGCTGTATTACCTACCTCTGTACCATGGCGTGACAGGCGAATCTCCTAAGGGATGCGAAACAAAATTCGCACGCACCGATTCTGTCAACTAACTTGTATGGAGGTGTTCAAACTGGCAGGAAAAGTTGCGTGACACGACACGTAACATCGTGAGGTAACCGGCATGTCGATGAGATATTTCTCTACGTCATCTGAAGCCAAATCAGAGGCCCACGGGCGGCATGGATACTCTGACACTAGGTTAGTCAATAACCACACGAAAAAGAAAGAAGGCGCGTGAAAATGACAATCGACACTGGAAGTCATTCTCCCATCGCGTGCGGGGTTCGTCAGTGTGGTCAAAGCTTTATGTTATACAGCTGGCAAGAAAGAAGAAAAATAAAAACCATTGTTGCAACCATAGGTACCTATTGTAGAAACCAAACATGAACAAAGTGCATTCATAGCCTAAATAGGTACATAGCAGTGACCAGCTTTTCAAGGCTGCTATCTCCCCTTCTCATTATTTGGCCGAAATAGGTCAAAGTATGATGTAGGCAAACTGTAGACAATCGGGTCTTGATGTCGAGTTGGGAAAGGATAGACGCATTTGTGCGTTTCGCTGTCCATGGAATTCGGAGCATCCGCCTCCAGAGCCACATTTCTCTTGTCCACGTTTCAACTCCATAGAGGGAAATCGAGAAAACTAGTGCTCTGACCTTTGGTTTTATAGCTTATAAGTACCACGATTTTTCCAGACGTTTCGGAGATGTGTCGTAACATATTTAGCCGTGGCTATCCGCCGGTTTATTTCTGAGATGCAGCTGCCTTCATTATTAATATTAGAGCCCAGATAAACGAAACTGGCCATAGTATCGATGCCTTGGATATTGTTATAGCTTTCCCACACGATCGAGAAAACCAATCAATCTGCCTAGACTTTTCCCAACTATATTGGGGTCGGCTTCCAGTCTAACCGGATGCAGCTGAATACCAGTATTTTACATGAAGCGACTGCCTATCTGACCTCCACAACCCAGTAACTGGGTAATACGATACCCCTTGGTAAGACTGGTTGTCAGACTTTCGGGCTTCTGACGACCCGTAACGACTGTCAAAGATCCACGAATGACAGCCGGGACCAATGGCTTAACGTGCTTTCCGAGGCACGGAGGAGTCTCGGTATGTAATGATGGTCACCCATCCTCAGACCAACTCCGGCAAGCGTAGCTTAACCTGATACGTGCGGCAATTATTACTTAGCCACGACCTCTTCAGCCAATCCTAATTCAAAATTTCAAAATTTGAATGTAAGTCCTAATTTGCCACTTTTCCCTCCATCTCCTTCATGTCTTCAAATGTTGTAGCAAGGAGAACGATGTCGTCAGCGTACCTCAGATTGGAAATGCGCTTTCCACCACCAGCAAAGCATAGGTTTCTCGAATGATATACTATCCATATACATTGAAGAGCACAGGTGAGAGGATGCCACATTATGTATGGAACATTATGCATTATGTATTATGACATTATGTATTATGGTTGGTACCTACCAACTTGGATCATACTGTGATGGACCAATATTGGGTAGGTTTGTACCTACTAATAATTTGTTAGGGAATTCAAGGAATGGTTTTTATTACAGATGAAGACAGTCTGACCCATGAATAGCTCCAATAGGAATCTTGCTTTCACGAGACGTTTCTGAGTGTTATTCTTGAAATTCATTAAAATAATATAAATAAAATTACATCCTACTACTACGTAGGTTACACTAAAATGTCGTCGTAACATTTTACTATATTCATAAATCTGAAGCCTGATTAATAATATGTATTAAAATGGTCCAGCTATTTATAATCTATAATAAATCAATCACTTACTGTCAATTGGAGGACATTCATTCAATGATGGTGACTGATCGAACTAGACCTAATAGTACGTAAGTAAGTGACTACTTCAATGGATGCTCATGCCGCGGTGCATGGAATATAATCTTCCTCAAGAACTGGGCTATCCTATGCAAAAAGATTGTTTCAAATCAGACTGGTAGCTCCAGAGATTAACCCCTACATACAAACAAACAAACAAATTTTACCTCTTTATAATATAGTATTATAAGTAATAAGTATATAAGTCACTTGACAATTATTTCTGGATACAATTATGGCCTACTGAACTGTAGTGTACCTAGTCTGTAAGTAGGAATATTCCGTTTCTTATCATTAATGTCAGATGATGATGTATTGTTTTTATAAGCTGAGTTGCTTCCGGCAAATGATAGATCCCACTCCCTACTCTGCCCGTGGTTTCGTCGCAAAAATCAGACAGCAGTCACAGAATTATAAAGATGGCCAGTATCTACAACAGCGTTCTTTTGCACGATAATAATATAAAACTGGTCACAAATCCGCCGAGTTACGTCTGTATAAAGCCCATATTAGTCAGCTGTCGAAATGAAGACGATAAAATAATATATATGTCAGTTAGACTTAGGTAACGTATTTTGTACATAAATCCGACACGATAAATCTTTTCATTTAAATGTAACGCTTTATGGAATGAAAATATTGTCCTCAGTCAATGAGGTTATTGTTTGTAGGTATCTCGGCTCGTGCAGACCAGCGCAACGCGATTCGACAATACAATTTCTAAGAAAAATTCACGGTATACCTAGCAATAACCGATGTCGCGTCGCTCTAGTCTGCACGAAGCTTAACTCAACAAGATAATACATATAACTTCCATGAGTCCGTGACCCTATCACAAACATTGGATTGTCACTTGTGTTGTCGCCTTGTTCTGTTTGCCAGGCTCAGATAGTACGTAACTATTTACTAACGATCACTGATTGCATCATCCACGATGTATTTGCAATTTTCCTGGTAGACGGCTAACATAACATATACGGTTAACATTAGAATTAACGCAACTTGAATGGAGCGGCATGAAATACTTAAGTTCTCTGTAACTAAAATATGTAGGTTTTTTTTAATACGACCGAATTCGGTCGCAAAGTCCTAATAACGTCCCTAGACCGTCTTGGGACTCCCAAGACGGTCAACATTACTTTTCAAGCACGTCGCGCGCGTCTAGGGACGTTGCGACCGGATTCGGTCGTATCGATCACTATCTATGTCGAGACTGCAGGGCCAGGCACAGACTTTTGCACGAGCACGACGCAAGGGAATTTTTGATGTAGGCAGAGTTTTTTGTCACTTCATAAACTTGTAAATTGCAATTGGGCATTACTAGATCTATACTGTAATTTAATAATAAAGTTGAAGAGTATGTCTGTTTGTTTGAACGCGGTACTCTCTGGAACTACCATAGCAGGCGGATTTGAAAAATTATTTTTGCATTAGATTGCCCAATTCTTGAGGAAACGAACTAATAGCGCGGGCGAGAGATTTTATATTAAAACTAGAAATTTCACGTGAATATTTTTACGACTAGCATAATTGAAATTAGTTTAAATGTAGGTAGGTATCACTTACTACTTACTGTATTAGGTAGCTATTCTATTCTAGGTAAGTTTACCTACTTAACGTTCTTGAGTAGGCTATATTTTTATTCGTTTTCTCAATGCCAACAACTCAGTGTTAACGATCATTAGCTTGGATTTGCTAAATCTATGGAATATCGTGGCGGAAAAGGACACTGTATAGCGGCCATTAGGATGTCTTAATATAAACAATGTTGGTGAATGTAATGCTGATGAGACTATAGGTATCTAAATTCCAACGAGATGCCAGTTGCCATAAGCAGTTGATAGAAACTATACTTAATACTCTCAATTGTTAGGTTTTGTTCCTTTTAATAAAACTAATTGCTTGTTATTCAAATATAATTGTTAAAAAGGCTCAACGATTGGTCCACGACACTGAAATCGCCCGATATCGTGGGCCAATTGGAGTGCGGGATTTACCGCCAGGACGTTGGAAGTTTTTGGCTAGGAGCGGGTGCGCGGACGGGCATTCGCTCCCGGGGGCCCGGGGCGTCGATTGAGACATTCGATTAGAAGTACCTACCTACTAAATAATAACAGTTGTTTTGTTCTAAGCCTATTTAATGAAATTAAGTGAACAGTTTGAGTTTCTCTCTATACAGTCTTCCCAGCTAGAATATTTTCCCTAAGAGAGTTGTGACCGCTGAGGCTCCGAGTATTTCATACAATGGTATTGTGAGTTATAATAATGAAGCGTGGAACACTTGTAACAAGATCATTTTCAGATAAAAAAAAAGAATTTCTAAATTTAAAAATCCGGTGTCACACGTCATGTAGGTAGGCATAAATAGACACATTTTTTTATTTGTCTGTCTATGATTATACGCCCACAACACACACAACTATAGTCACCCCAGTGACCAGTACCCTAATTACGTAATGCAAAATCAATCCGAATCTGAATCGTTTTGAAACAGATTGCTAATCCATTGCTCCGTAAGTTCGGAAAAAAAATCTGCAGAGCAACGTAAATAACGCAATGAATGTTGTTGAACTGTCAAAATGAAACAGATTTGTAGTTATCGTTTACGAAAATATGTTGCGTTATTAGAAAGCAGATCTCGTAACCATACCTGTGTGGCTACAACAGTATGGTCATCCCCGTGATCATACAGTCTGGTCATCCCTGTGACTACAACTCAGCGACCTCACCATTACTAGATTGATTTGAATCAGTTGTCAACATATTACATTCTGTTACGCCCTTCGATCAATAATTTGATCGAAGGTTACGTCAAAAGTATATGTGAATGTAATATGTTGTGCACTGTGGCCTTTTCGCAATCATGTTGGGGTCAACTAGCAGTCGGAAAACGGGTGGGGTCAACTTGCAGTCCAACCGGATGCAGCTGAATACCAGTATTTTACATGGAGCGACCGCGCATCTGACCTCCACAGCTCAGTAACTGAGTAAGTAATACGATACCCCTTGGCAAGACTGGTTGTCAGAGTTTCGGGACGGACGACCCGCAACGACTGCCAAAGATCCACGAATGACAGCCTTGACTAAAGGCTTAACGTGCTTTCCGAGGCACGGAGGACTCTCGGTATGTAAAGGTAGTCACTCATTCACGGACCAACCCCGGCAAGCGTAGCTTAACCTGATGGATCGACCCGTGCGGCTGTTATTACTTAGCCACGAGTTCCTCCGACGTACGGACATTACCTACGTTTTAAGTTTAAAGCCTTTCAACACAAAGCAGTCACCATTAGAACCTCAATAACCTGAAACATAAGGTTTCAAGGTCCCTTTCATTTTTTGATCTAATTTCGTATCGTTCTTTTTCAAACTCAAAAATCACCAACTGAAAACTAACTGAGCTCTATCTTAGTAGCTTTTATCGAATCTTTTAATATCATACAGTTTATTTCATAATTATGCTGCGTTTTCCTTAACGACTTAAGGCGCTGACAATAGGAAAACGGTAAAAGTAGGCTTGACTTAACATTGAAATAAGCCAAATCTATATAGTTTGTGGTAGCGGGAAAAATATATGTTAATCTTGAACATATTTCTCAGAACTTGGTTGTTACCAAAACACGTTTAGAAAAAAAAACGATACAAATTTAACGGTAGACTAACCTTTTAATTTGAATTGTAATCCAAAATATCTGTATTAAATATCAAAGAATGTTGGTATTTTAATTAATAACAAGAATGTCTTATTTGAATGCAGAACTTGGTTGTTTTTTATTTTTGATTACTCAACTCATTTTTGAACAAATCGATAATAACTTCATATTTTGCAATAGATTACAATCGTTGTGTCATTGCGCGTCTCTTTCTTTTCTATGCAGTCCGACAGTGACCGTGGTTTAGCTGTTGGTAGCGTCTTAAATAATCAAGATTAATTTCTACGTCACAAGGAATCAAGAACCAGAGCCTTGCAACTTTGTCTATCATCTGTTGTGAGCACATACGAGTAATCACACACACAAAGCAGGTAACGTCACACAATTTGTTTTGCCAGGATTTCTCGAATCAACATTAACTATCGTAGGTAAGCAAAACTACATACACTCGAGAGCAATGAATCCGGGTCACTTAAAGAATGTTAAAAATCTCGGAAACTAAAAATGATAGGTTAATGCAATAAATTGTATTTAATAGACAATGTAATACTCCTTAAATGAAAGTAAAAAAAATATGAGTCACCATACATTTTATTAACACAAAATTACATAAAGAAAAAAACTGCTGATCTCTCCTTAAAACAAAAATAGGAAACATGAAATTTTTGAACTTTATTACGATTTTCTTGAATTTTAATACTTCGTATTGCCTCCTCGTGCTTCCATTACTGCGTTTACGCGGTTTGGCATGCTGTACACCAAGTTCCTTATACGATTTTGGGGAATATTCTCCCATTCCTCTGTGAGAGCAATTTTGAGCTCACGAAGCGTGATTGGGGGAGGGTTTCGTTGTTTTACAAATCTGCCTAGCTCGTCCCAAGCATGCTCGATCGGGTTGATATCCGGGCTGCGCGCTGGCCACTCCATACGAGTAATGTTCATCTCTTGAAGGTAGTCATTCACAATCCTACCTGTATGAGGTCGGGCATTGTCATGCATAAATATAGCATCCTCACCTAAATTGACCATAAATGGACCAACGTGATCATTGAGGATTTCTTCCACATATCTTTCGCTAGTTAAAGAGCCGTTTTCTATGATCACCAGCTCTGTGCGACTTTCAGAAGAAATTCCGGCCCACACAAGTACAGACCCACCACCGTAGGCTACTTTTTCTTCGATGCATGCTTGCTTGAATCTTTCCCCTGGTCTTCGATACACTCTGTGTCTTCCATCGTGCTTGTAGAGCATAAATTTTGATTCGTCGGAGAACATAACTTTTGACCAATCTTCAATACTCCAATTTACGTGGCTCTGGGCATATCTTAGTCTTGAAATACGATGCCCACGCTCCAGTTTAGGGCCGTTTGCAGGTCTAAGGGGTTTTAAGTTAGATTCAGCAAGCCGACGTCTTACTGTCCATGCACTTGGGTTACTTCCTCCGAGGCGTCGAAACTGATTTGTGAGTTCAGTTCCTGTAAGAAAGCGATTTCGAAGCATGGTGTTCACCAAGTATCGGTCTTCTCGTGCTGTGGTACACCTGGTTCTGCCCGTTCCTGGTCTGCGTAGGTTAGAACCAGTTTCTTCGTAACGTCGGAGAACTCTTTGTACTGTTGACAGCGACACACCGACAGTCCTGGCTGTATCGCGCTGACTCCGGCCGGTTTCCAGCATTGTAAGTATTCTGGTGCATTCTTCAGGCGTAAGCGACATAATTTCAGCTTGAATAATGAATATAGAGCACTATCAACATGGTTTATGTACCCACATAAATGACAGATTACAAACAAAAGCAAAACCAAATGCTGTAATTTCGTAGTTCCATCTTCGAAAGTGGCCCTTTTTCAAATTTGGCTTTTTTATGATATAACTTTACAATAACTAAGAAGTTTTAATACCTTCATTTAAGGAGTATTACATTGTCTATTAAATACAATTTATTGCATTAACCTAGCATTTTTAGTTTCCGAGATTTTTAGGATTCTTTAAGTGACCCGGATTCATTGCTCTCGAGTGTAGTAATATTTTGCCGTTTTTGTTTTTTTGTTGTTCGTGTGTTTTGTAGGCTCTGTTACAATGATCACAGAAGTCTGACCTTTTTTCGAACCACTAGGAACAGAAAAAAAGAAACAAAAAAAAACATTTTGTTTCAACTGTTTTCTCGGGATCAGTTGGAAATTTGCAGAGTTTTCGTTTACAACTGTTACAAGTAGTATTTACGTAGCGTTTGTGAACCATGTCTTCGTACCGTATCACCACAGAACAGAGGCATGAAATATTGTTTCAGCGGTCGCAAGGACTGAACATAAGTCAAATTGCCGAGGAGCTGCATACAACAGTGAGTATTTTTTTGTTTTATTAATGTTTTAATAGGTTTAGTGCTTAGCCAAAGTGACTGTTTTCAATTTAAACTATTTTTACTTACAATATTTTACTAAACTTGTGTTGCGTTGAACGTTGTTAACTAATTTATATAAAAAATAGCAACAACAATTGTTTAATTCCATTTCTGCACACAATCTTCTTATCTGAGCTTGCTTAACTATTACTACTACTAGCCCAGGTTCGCACGGACGTGTTTTTATCGCGGCGATTTTTTTTCGTAAACTGGATTTTCAACTAGCCGAGCGTTTAGAATCCAAAGCGTTGGGACGCACTGTTGTCCCAGCATGTTTAAAAAACGCACTGTTGGATTTTCAACTCTCGGCGCTAAGTAAAGCGTTGAAAATCCAGTGCACGAAAAAAATCGCCGCAATTTTATTACGTCTACGTCTGTGCGAACGTGGGTTTTCAGTCTCAGGGACAAATTATTGTAACTATTTTTGCAAAAAGTGAATGACTTATTTTGTGTAGGTACCTACCTACAATAATAGTTTTTTTTTAATGCCAAGTGAAGGCAATTTACTTATTACAGAACTAAACCCCACTGAAAACCTATGGGGTATTATGGTCCAGAGATGGGATAGTAGGAGCGAAAGAACCAAACCAGCACTAGTCGCTCATGTTGACCAGTTTGGGAATCCCTTCGCGGCTCGGACCTTTGCGAGAACTTGATAAAGTCGATGCGAGCGCGGTGTGACGCAGTCATAGATTCAGGTGGGGCTCTCCCTAAATACTAGATTAAGAGGGAACAGGGCCCGCGATTCTCCATACAAACGTATTCGCCGTTTTTCTTCCTGAATAATGCCTCTAGAGCTGTCATTTTTTTATTATAAAATCAGGGTCTCTATAGGCATGTCCCTGTCATTTCCTTTTTTTCAGCAATTAATAAGTAAGGAAACTATGACCCTCCAAAAATTACAAAAATGCCCCATTTTTACCGCCGTGATTAGTGGACTACCAGACTAATTCGGAAAAGTTTTTAGCATAAAAGAAAATAATAGGAACCTAGACATACTCTTTCTTAAAATTTTAATGTAATAAAATATTAAATCGGCTTAGTTTTGGAAGATTTTATTGTATTTTATTATTCAATTAATAGGTTTATTTAGCATTGGGCTAAGGTTTTTAGTTAAAATGTTTTTTCACACCACCTGCTCGAAAATGTCAAATTATATGTCAAGCAACCTTAACCTAAAGTGAGTCATTAGTGGCCGGCGGCACAGCCGGTCAATAATGTTGTACTGGATTTCATTATGACCCGCTGGTCAATAATGTGATTTGAATTTCGAATCTCACATGCTCAGCAAAATTGGCAGTATAGTACTAACAAACAACCTTTGGTGCCAGAAAGAGGAAAGCTATTCTCGATACCCTTACTACGCGTGGATGATATTCTCTATTTGAAAAAGAAAAAGTTATTAAAAAAAAATTTTTTTTTCTTTTTATTTTTTTTTTCAAATACAAGATTCTGAAGCATTGACGAGCAATACTCAAATAAATTAATCAACATCTTTAAACGTACCAAATAAAAACTTAACTTTATCTTTGCACAACTGGACTAATGTCTCAAATGTTACCATTAACTTCAATTAATTTATGTAAGTGCATATAACTAACTAGTTCTAAATGTTATTCTTACTGTTTGTTAATTTGATAAATACTTTGTTTTTCGTACTATGGCTATTATTTTCTCACAGTAGGTGTACAAAGTAGAGTATCCTCCTCTGGGCTAAAGGTGTCTTTGCCTTGGGCTAGCTTGAATCCCTCGCTGCATTCAGGATTCTTGTATTAACTCCCTCGCTTCGCTCTTGAGTTAAACTCTTAACTCCCTCGCTGCATTCGGGAGTTAAATCCCGAATCCTTCATTGCACTTGAGATTCAATATGACGCCCGGGACATAAGACACAACTTTAGCCCCTCGGTGCATAATCTACTATTATTGTATAACTTACTAAGGTAGTATTATTCCTAGTATATTCCTAGTTATAGATGATATGATATTATTATTATACTCCATTTGAAATAAGATTAGACATTTAAACAAACCTTTTTTACAGTCCGTTCAACCGATTTTGACTTCTATACCGTAGGCAGAAGGATGGCAATAAAAGCGAAAAAGTGGTTACAATGCTAACTGTTTACTGCAGCTGCCATTTGTCATGCCACCAACGCAATAGAAGACAAAATCGGTTGAACGGACTGTAAAAAAGATTTATTTAAATGTCTAATCTTATTTCAAATGGGGTTATAAGTGAATATAACAATAAACGATGTTCTTTATTTCAACTGGCGTTTTCTTCTATCCAAATTATTAAGTAATACTGTGTAAGTATTTCGATTTACTTAAGTTGCTAATAGAACTACCCAACTCACTGCAAAACAGTTAGCCCATGACAACAGATTCTTAGGTTAAATTCCCGTTGTGTTGAAAGTGTTGAAACGCACAGCATCGACCAGCTGTATGGTCGATGCCAACAACGCTTCTCTTTGGTCATCATTTTATGAACAAAGGAGATTCATTCATTCAATAATTTAGTCTAAGTATTGTTCATAATATATTGGGCACAGATTAAATATCAAAAGTAATAGCGACTTTCGGCGTCTCTTTGTTGCGGCGTAGTCTCAGAAAACGTCTTCTTTCGTTTCATGCACAGCAACTGCTAACATGGCTTATATTTTAGATGTGGATAACTCGTTTACATACAGTGATGACGCTGATATTTTAATTTTTCAGTTGTCTTGGACCTGGCAAGAAGTCCATTATATTCTATTGGAATCATGTTTTTATGTGATGGTGAAATTCTGGAAGCTGGACGTCCATACCATTTTAATTTGGATATGAACGACCAGTTAAATTTGGTGAACTTTATAGACAATGTTGAAAATTGGTGTGAAGTGTGTCACGCGTGTCTATATCCACTACCCGGCTGACGAGTGCCACGTCTGCGGCGAAGAATAAAGGTAGATATTATAATCAAAATGCTCGACGTTTACAGCGAAACTCAAATTCTCTTACATATTTTTGCTATTTCAGGTCAGTATCAAGGTGTACAGTAATAATAAAGTTGAAGGCGAACTTTATAAATAAGTATTTAACGAAGCATAATATAAGAATTACCTACAAAGTACTGAACTATTATGCCCGTTTTCACCGATAACTAAGTGACACCTAAATTAATCTCTAAATAAAAGTGCACTGTTATATTTTCAACTCTTAGCGCTGAGCCTATCATTGAAAATCAAACAGTGCACTTTTTCATTCATTTGTATTGGTGATATCGGGCATTAGGCACTCATACTTATTATTTAGTAGTTTTGTCAGAATACAAAAAAAAACGAACTGTTTAGAAAGATTGGTAGGTGAAAAAAAAAACACTTACTCACATTACCTATTTAATAAATAAATAAAAAAAACAATACTTATCACTAAATAAATATATTTACAGTGTGGCGTGCTTCACACGCACCACATTGGCACCCTGCGGGTGTTGTCAATGAAGCCGGCGATGGCGGGGGCGCTGGCGGCGGCGCCAGCATGGCCAGCTATGCTTCACACACCCCACATTCACACCACATGCACCCTGCGGATGATGATAACGGTGAGGGCGAGGGCGGTGGCGGAGGCGTCTGCGGTGGCATGGGCCACATCGGCGATGGCGGCTCGCTTCCACCTGTGCTGATCGCTGCGCTGTCTGATTCTTGTCTACCGCAGCAAGAAAATAGCCTGTAAAAAAATTTGAAGACATTTATAAAACTATTTGCATGCCACACCCGTTTAGCGGTTAGTATGTCCGTCGATATTTTAGCCAATGGGATTTTCAATTAAAATCTTTCATATTAAGTTTAATTTAACTACGCGCTCGGTAAGCTTTCGGTACAAAGCTTAAGGAGTGCCTTTATTTCTACCGAGTATACCGCATGCGGTACACTCGGTAGTTAAATTAAACTTAATATGAAAGATTTTAAATGAAAATCCGATTGTCTAAAATATCGACGGACATACCAACCGCTAAACGGGTGTGGCATGCAAATAGTTTTAATAAATGTCATCACATTTTTTACAGGCTATTTTCTTGCTGCGGTAGACAAGAATCAGACAGCGCAGCGATCAGCACAGGTGGAAGCGAGCCGCCATCGCCGATGTTGCCTATGCCGCCGCAGACGCCTCCGCCACCGCCCTCGCCCTCACCGTCATCATCATCCGCAGGGTCCATATGGTGTGAATGTGGGGTGTGTGAAGCACGGCTGGCCATGCTGGCGCCGCCGCCAGCGCCCCCGCCATCGCCAGCTTCGTTGACAACACCCGCAGGGTGCCAGTGTGGTGCGTGTGAAGCACGCCACACTGTAAATATATTTTTTTAGTGATAAGTATTGTTTTTTTTATTTATTTGTTAAATAGGTAATCTGAGTAAGTGTTTTTTTTCACCTACCAATCTTTCTAAACAGTTCGTTTTTTTGTATTCTGACAAAACTACTAAATAATAAGTAAGAGTACCTAATGCCCGATATCACCAATACAAATGAATGAAAAAGTGCACTGTTTGCTTTTCAACGCTAGGCTTAGCGCTAAGAGTTGAAAATGTAACAGTGCACTTTTATTTAGGGATTCATTTAGGTGTCACTTAGTTGTCGGTGAAAACGGGCATAATAGTTCAATACTTTGTACGTAATTCTTATATAATGCTTCGTTAAATACTTATTTATAACGTTCGCCTTCAACTTTTTTATTACTATACACCTTGATACTGACCTGAAATAGCAAAAATATGTACGAGAATTTGAGTTTCGCTGTAAACGTCGAGCATTTTGATTATAATATCTACCTTTAGTCTTCGCCGCAGACGTGGCACTCGTCAGCCGGGTAGTGGATATAGACACGCGTGACACACTTCACACCAATTTTCAACATTGTCTATAAAGTTCACCAAATTTAACTGGTCGTTCATATCCAAATTAAAATGGTATGGACGTCCAGCTTCCAGAATTTCACCAGCACATTAAAACATGATTCCAATATAATATAATGGACTTCTTGCCAGGGCCAAGACAACTGATAAATTAAAATATCAGCGTAATCACTGTATGTGAACGAGTTATCCACATCTAAAATATTAGCCATGTTAGCAGTTGCTGTGCATGAAACGAAAGAAGACGTTTTCTGAGACTACGCCGCAACAAAGAGACGCCGAAAGTCGCTATTATTTTTTATATTTAATCCGTGCCCAATATATTTATAAACAATACTTAGACTAAATTATTGAATGAATGAATCTCCTTTGTTCATAAAATGATGACAAAAGAGAAGCGTTGTTGGCATCGACCATACAGCCGGTCGATGGTGTACGTTTCAACACAACGGGAATTTAACCTAAGAATCTATTGTCATGGGCTAACTGTATTGCAGTGAGTTGGGTAGTTCTATTGGCAACTTAAGTAAATCGAAATACTTACATAGTATTACTTAATAATATTTGGATAGAAGAAAACGCCAGTTGAAATAAAGAACATCGTTTATTGTTATATTCACCTTTAACCCCATTTGAAATAAGATTAGACATTTAAATAAATCTTTTTTAGAGTCCGTTCAACCAATTTTGTCGTCTATAGCGTTGGTGGCATGACAAAATTAAATGGCTGCTGCAGTATACAGTTGACATCGCAACCACTTTTTCGCTTTTATTGCCATCCTCATGCCTACGGTATAGAAGTCAAAATCGGTTGAACGGACTGTAAAAAAGGTTTGTTTAAATGTCTAATCTTATTTCAAATGGATTATAATAATAATATCATATCATCTAAGTAACTAGGAATATACTAGGAATAATACTACCTTAGTAATACAATAAAAACATTTTAACTAAAAACCTTAGCCCAATGCTAACTATAACTTTTAATTTAATAATAAAATACAATTAAAAATACTATTTAGGACTATACATACCTACTAGGAATAGGAAGGTACTACTGAGACATACACACAGACACACACATTTAGCACTATATACAATTTTTATTAAAAACCTTAATCTAGTATTTAGTGAGAGCCCCACCAGAATCAATATTTTTTTCCTGAGACTGTAAGCCCACGTTCGCACAAACGTAATAAAATTGCGGCAATTTTTTTTTTCGTGCTCTGGATTTTTAACGCTTTACTTAGCGCCGAGAGTTGAAAATCCAACAGTGCGTTTTTTCAACGCGCTGGGACGACAGTGCGTCCCAACGCTTTGGATTCTAAACGCCCGGCTCAACACAGAGTGTTGAAAATCCAGTGCACGAAAAAAATCGCCGCAATTTTATTACTTATGTGCGAACGTGGCTTACAGTCTCAGGAAAAAAATATTTTAACTATTTGTGCAAAAAGCGAATGTTTTTGTGTACCTACAATAATAGATGTAAACATTTTTTTTTAATGCTAAGTACAGTAATTTACTTTTTACAGAACCTAAACCCCATTGAAAACCAGTGGGGTATAATGGTCTAGAGATGGGATTATAGGAGCGAAAAGACCAAACCAGCACTAGTCGCTCATGTTGACCAGTTTGGGAATCATTTCGTGGCTCGGACCTTTGCGAGAACTTGATAAAGTCGATGCGAGCGCGGTGTGAAGCAGTCATAGATTCAGGTGGGGCTCTCACTAAATACTAGATTTAGGTTTTTAGTAAAAATTGTATATAGAGTTATATGTGTGTACGAGTATGTGTCTCAGTAGTACCTTCCTGTCCCTAGTATGTGTAGTCCTAAATAATATTTTTATTGTATGTTATTATTCAATTAATAGGTATAGTTAGCATTGGGCTAAGGTTTTTAGAAAATGTTTTTATTGTATTACTTACTAAGGTAGTATTATTCCTAGTATATTCCTAGTTACTTAGATGATATGATATTATTATTATACTCCATTTGAAATAAGATTAGACATTTAAACAAACCTTTTTTACAGTCCGTTCAACCGATTTTGACTTCTATACCGTAGTCATAAGGATGGCAATAAAATGCGAAAAAGTGGTTACAATGCCAACTGTTTACTGCAGCTGCAATTTGTCATGCCACCAACGCAATAGAAGACAAAATCGGTTGAACGGACTGTAAAAAAGATTTATTTAAATGTCTCATCTTATTTCAAATGGGGTTATAGGTGAATATAACAATAAACGATGTTCTTTATTTCAACTGGCGTTTTCTTCTATCCAAATTATTAAGTAATACTGTGTTAGTATTTCGATTTACTTAAGTTGCTAATGCTAAGAACTACCCAACTCACTGCAAAACAGTTAGCCCATGACAACAGATTTTTAGGTTAAATTCCCGTTGTGTTGAAAGTGTTGAAACGCACAGCATCGACCAGCTGTATGGTTGATGCCAACAACGCTTCTCTTTTGTCATCATTTTATGAACAAAGGAGATTCATTCATTCAATAATTTAGTCTAAGTATTGTTCATAATATATTGGGCAGGGATTAAATATCAAAAGTAATAGCGACTTTCGGCGTCTCTTTGTTGCGGCGTAGTCTCAGAAAACGTCTTCTTTCGTTTCATGCACAGCAACTGCTAACATGGCTTATATTTTAGATGTGGATAACTCGTTTACATACAGTGATGACGCTGATATTTTAATTTATCAGTTGTCTTGGACCTGGCAAGAAGTCCATTATATTCTATTGGAATCATGTTTTTATGTGATGGTGAAATTCTGGAAGCTGGACGTCCTTATCATTTTAATTTGGATATGAACGACCAGTTAAATTTGGTGAACTTTATAGACAATGTTGAAAATTGGTGTGAAGGTTGTCACGCGTGTCTATATCCACTACCCGGCTGACGAGTGCCACGTCTGCGGCGAAGAATAAAGGTAGATATTATAATCAAAATGCTCGACGTTTACAGCGAAACTCAAATTCTCTTACATATTTTTGCTATTTCAGGTCAGTATCAAGGTGTATAGTAATAAAAAAGTTGAAGGCGAGCGTTATAAATAAGTATATATCGAAGCATAATATAAGAATTACCTATAAAGTACTGAACTATTATGCCCGTTTTCACCGACAACTAAGTGACACCTAAATAAATCCCTAAATAAAAGTGCACTGTTATATTTTCAACTCTTAGCGCTGAGCATATCGTTGAAAATCAAACAGTGCACTTTTTCATTCATTTGTATTGGTGATATCGGGCATTAGGCACTCATACTTATTATTTAGTAGTTTTGTCAGAACACAAAAAAACGAACTGATTAGAAAGATTGGTAGGTGAAAAAAAAACTCTTACTCACATTACCTATTTAACAAATAAATAAAAAAAACAATACTTATCACTAAATAAATATATTTACAGTGTGGCGTGCTTCACACGCACCACACTGGCACCCTGCGGGTGTTGTCAACGAAGCTGGCGATGGCGGGGGCGCTGGCGGCGGCGCCAACGTGGCCAGCCGTGCTTCACACACCCCAAATTCACACCACATGCACCCTGCGGCTGATGATAACGGTTAGGGCGAGGGCGGTGGCGGAAGCGTCTGCGGTGGCATGGGCCACATCGGCGATGGCGGCTCGCTTCCACCTGTGCTGATCGCTGCGCTGTCTCATTCTTGTCTATCGCAGCAATAAAATAGCCTGTAAAAAATTTTGAAGACATTTATAAAACTATTTGCATGCCACAACCGTTTAGCGGTTGGTATGTCCGTCGATATTTTAGCCAATCGGATTTTCATTTACAATCTTTCATATTAAGTTTAATTTAACTACGCGCTCGGTAAGCTTTCGGTACAAAGAAAAAAGAAAAAAGAAAAAAAAAAAAAAATGCTTAAGGAGTGCCTTTATTTCTACACTCGGTAGTTATTAAATTTAATATGAAAGATTTTAAATGAAAATCCGATTGGCTAAAATATCGACGGACATACCAACCGCTAAACGGGTGTGGCATGCAAATAGTTTTAATAAATGTCATCACATTTTTTACAGGCTATTTTCTTGCTGCGGTAGACAAGAATCAGACAGCGCAGCGATCAGCACAGGTGGAAGCGAGCCGCCATCGCCGATGTTGCCTATGCCGCCGCAGACGCCTCCGCCACCGCCCTCGCCCTCACCGTCATCATCATCCGCAGGGTCCATATGGTGTGAATGTGGGGTGTGTGAAGCACGGCTGGCCACGTTGGCGCCGCCGCCAGCGCCCCCGCCATCGCCAGCTTCGTTGACAACACCCGCAGGGTGCCAGTGTGGTGCGTGTGAAGCACGCCACACTGTAAATATATTTATTTAGTGATAAGTATTGTTTTTTTTATTTAATTGTTAAATAGGTAATGTGAGTAAGTGTTTTTTTTTCACCTACCAATCTTTCTAATCAGTTCGTTTTTTTGTGTTCAGACAAAACTACTAAATAATAAGTATGAGTGCCTAATGCCCGATATCACCAATACAAATAAATGAAAAAGTGCACTGTTTGATTTTCAACGATATGCTTAGCGCTAAGAGTTGAAAAAATATAACAGTGCACTTTTATTTAGGGATTTATTTAGGTGTCACTTAGTTGTCGGTGAAAACGGGCATAATAGTTCAGTACTTTATAGGTAATTCTTATATTATGCTTCGATATATACTTATTTATAACGTTCGCCTTCAACTTTTTTATTACTATACACCTTGATACTGACCTGAAATAGCAAAAATATGTAAGAGAATTTGAGTTTCGCTGTAAACGTCGAGCATTTTGATTATAATATCTACCTTTATTCTTCGCCGCAGACGTGGCACTCGTCAGCCGGGTAGTGGATATAGACACGCGTGACACACTTCACACCAATTTTCAACATTGTCTATAAAGTTCACCAAATTTAACTGGTCGTTCATATCCAAATTAAAATGGTATGGACGTCCAGCTTCCAGAATTTCACTAGCACATTAAAACATGATTCCAATAGAATATAATGGACTTCTTGCCAGGGCCAAGACAACTGATAAATTAAAATATCAGCATAATCACTGTATGTGAACGAGTTATCCACATCTAAAATATTAGCCATGTTAGCAGTTGCTGTGCATGAAACGAAAGAAGACGTTTTCTGAGACTACGCCGCAACAAAGAGACGCCGAAAGTCGCTATTATTTTTGATATTTAATCCGTGCCCAATATATTATGAACAATACTTAGACTAAATTATTGAATGAATGAATCTCTTTTGTTCATAAAATGATGACAAAAGAGAAGCGTTGTTGGCATCGACCATACAGCCGGTCGATGGTGTACGTTTCAACACAACGGGAATTTAACCTAAGAATCTATTGTCATGGGCTAACTGTATTGCAGTGAGTTGGGTAGTTCTATTGGCAACTTAAGTAAATCGAAACAATTAAGTATTACTCAGTATTACTTAATAATTTGGATAGAAGAAAACACCAGTTGAAATAAAGAACATCGTTTATTGTTATATTCACCTCTAACCCCATTTGAAATAAGATTAGACATTTAAATCAATCTTTTTTACAGTCCGTTCAACCGATTTTGTCTTCTATTGCGTTGGTGGCATGACAAATGGCAGCTGCAGTAAACAGTTGGCATTGTAACCACTTTTTCACTGTTATTATCATCCTACGGTATAGAAGTCAAAATCGGTTGAACGGAGTGTAAAAAAGGTTTGTTTAAATGTCTAATCTTATTTCAAATGGAGCATAATAATAATATCAAATCATATAAGTAACTAGGAATGTACTAGGAATAATAAGTAAGTAATACAATAAAAACATTTTAACTAAAAACCTTAGCCCAATGCTAACTATACCTATTAATTTAATAATAAAATACAATAAAAAATACTATTTAGGACTATACATACTAGGGATAGGAAGGTACTACTGAGACACATACACATATATAACTCTATATACAATTTTTACTAAAAACCTAAATCTAGTATTTAGTGAGAGCCCCACCTGAATCTATGACTGCTTCACACCGCGCTCGCATCGACTTTATCAAGTTCTCGCAAAGGTCCGAGCCGCGAAGTGATTCCCAAACTGGTCAACATGAGCGACTAGTGCTGGTTTGGTCCTTTCGCTCCTATTATCCCATCTCTGGACCATAATACCTACCCCATAGGTTTTCAATGGGGTTTAGGTTCTGTTAAAAGTAAATTACTTTACTTAGCATTAAAAAAAAATGTTTACATCTATTATTGTAGGTACACAAAATAAGTCATTCGCTTTTTGCACAAATAGTTTTGCACAAATTTCTACCTAAGACTGTAAGCCCACGTTCGCACAGACGTTATAAAATAGCGGCGATTTTTTTTTCGTGCACTGGATTTTCAACGCTTTAGGTACCTACTTAGCGCCCAGAGTTGAAAATAAAACTGCGTTTTTTCGACACGTTGTGACGACAGTGCGTCCCAACGCTTTGGATTCTAAACGCTCGGCTCAACACCGAGAGTTGAAAACGCAGTGTTCGATAAAAAAATCACCGCGATAAAAACACGTCCGTGCGAACCAATAGTTGCGGGCAAACGTGCGGGCTAATAGTTAAGCAAGCTCAGATAAGAAGATTGTGTGCGGAAATGGAATTAAACAATAATTGTTGTTGCTATTTTTTTAATTAATTAGTTAAAAACGTTCAACGCAACACAAGTTCAGTAAAATATTGTAAGTATTTAGTTTAAATTGAAAACAGTCACTTTGGCTAAGCGCTAATAAACCTATTAAAACATGAATAAAACAAAAAAAATACTCACTGTTGTATGCAGCTCCTCGGCAATTTGACTTATGTTTAGTCCTTGCGCCCGCAGAAACAATATTTCATGCCTCTGTTCTGTGGTGTTACCTACGGTTCATGGTTCACAACAAACGCTACCTACGTAAATACTACAGTTCTCGCAAAACTTTATGAGCCCTCTGAACGTAGGCCCGAGTACTAAACCGCGCAGGGCACAGATGAGTGCAAAATCATTTATTGTAAGCTGTGAAACAATTTTTACTTACTGCGCAGCCACTCGCGTGCAACTTCCGAGAGCTCAAAAAGTTTTACGCATACTGTACTCGTAACAGTTGTAACCGAAAGCTCTGCAAATTTTCATCTGATCCCGAGAAAACAGTTGAAACAAAATGTAAAGTACCTACCTATAAAAACATTAAAATTAAAAACTTTCTCATCTTTGTTTCTTTGGTTCTGTTCCTATTCCTAGTGGTTCGAAAAAAGGTCAGAAATCTGTGATCATTGTAACAGAGCCTACAAAACACACGAACAAACAAAAAAACAAAAACGGCAAAATATTACTATGTAGTTTTGTTTCATTGGTCGAAGCCAAAAGGGGCGTTAAACAGATGTGGTCATTGTGTTCACGGGATTTTGTTTTAAAATTGCTTCGATATGAACTTCCCCAATAGTACGTCGAGCACAATGTTTAGGTCTAAGCCTTGCTCTATCGATGCCGACAGCATCGCGGCGTCTTCGACGTAAACAAAGACGTAGTCAAGAACGACTATGAACCGGACCGTTAAACAATGGCTCTCTGAAATACGGTGATCGCATTACACAGTCCCGAATGTTATAATTTGGTACTCGTGTTGCTTATCCGGTCTTATATAAAAGCTAAGCGCAATCGTCTCGACATAACAAAGACCGCTTTAACAATCAAGCTTCGTAATACTTTGTTAAGATTAGGTATCGTGTTCTCAATGGTTCAGCTATTCACAATCTCAATGAACAAAGAACATTGGTAATTTTCATGACCAATCATGATAATAACACATAATGACATAAATGACCTCACGTCAATCTCTCACAATAATCTCACTAATCTCAGTTTTATGGATTTTACATTTTTTATTTTATCATCACTCATCAGTTATGTTAAGGAAACAACTTCATAATAACGCTTTCTGTGAAAAATACTCCTTAATGATTAATACATAGGAACTGAGTCTGTGAAATTGATAAGACTCGTCCGATGTAGGAGATGTAGGCTAAGCCACAAACATAGGTATGGCCCTGGTGCACGGATTACAGCTCAGCTCAGCCGGAGCTCAGCTCGTCACCGTAGACACCCATCCTGGAGGTGCCTCGGCTCACCAATTATGCTACTCCACACTCGAAGCAAGTCATGAAAACGGTGTCTCTGGCTTGTTACGATACTGTAGCCTTTACCAATGGTGTGGAAGTCTTCCGCCTGTAGTACTTGTGTTGAAATCAGCACTCAAATATTTTTTCATCACCCCAAACACTGTAATTTCATTAACGGTTTGGAAAACATTGATAGCTTCCATCTCGGTTTTGTAATGGAAAAGCTGGTAATACAAAATACAACAAAACACCCCGATCGTAATACCTACCCAAAGGGACAGGCAGAAGTGCATAGCACATCCACTCTTCGCCAAAACTCGTAAGTCACACCGCAACCGATCCAAATAGGCAGTTACTACATTCATAATAACCGAGTGATTCTTAAGAGATTCTCAATAAATTCCTGTCCAAGTATTTCCTACATCTTCTGTTTACATTTACCGGCTCCGTAGTTAAAATGTCTTTCAATTTGGATAATTTAACCATATTAAACCGCGAAAACATAAAAGTGAATCATTGTATGTGATACCTCTTGTTTCCGTCTCTTTCAAGCTCAACCGACATATTAATTTGATGAATCCAAGTAACAGTAACATACCAATGTTCTAAACATCATCAAAAACATAAAGTCAAGTAGCATGACTTCAAAGTTCAAGAAACCATGAAATAAATGTTTTACCAGAGAAACTCATTCAAAAAACGACAACGACTAAAATGGTAACGACTCACCGAATGTAACACCTTTAAGCGTCGTGCAGACCGGCGCGACGCGATAGCGCGATGCGACTCTAACAAAGTACTTTCTAAAAAAAAAACTTCACAGTAGAACAATTACCGTTGTCGCGTCGCGCTACAAGTTGCGCTAGTCCGCACGAGCCTTTACTCGTTCTCACTCAAACATTCTGTTTGACGTCTTTGTTAGACAAGCAGTATGGGGCATGAGTCATGACCGCGGATAGTAGGTAATCTCATGGTATCAAAGACCCTCATCATAATATTGTGCATCGTGCTGCGTGCACGTCTGTCTGATGGGCATCGAACCCAAGTAGAACGAGTCTGTGGCTAGAGCCAGTTGTTTGACGCGCGAATAGGGATCAACGCAACCACAGATATATGAAATACAATTTTTTTATATTTATATATCTGTGAACGCAACCATGTTGCAGCTCTGTTTTCGAACAGTCCATGCCGTTGTCTATTCAAACTTTTTTCACTATCAAGAGATTTCTCAGCCCGCTCGTGTCCCACGTCTGATGTCGGATCCGGGTACATAGATCGTGATCAGACATACTCTTAGTACTTTAGAGTCGTGGGCGTAAAACCGGGATACGGGTAAACGAGAAAATAGCTCCTTTAACTTCTACACAGTGTATTGTTACAGAGTTAATTACTAATACTACTGTACTAATTACTCTGAACTTAAAAGGAAACACTAAGCAGTTCCTAGGCTAGTAGGTGTCACGACCACCCGTCTAAAATATCACTGTCGTTCCAATCCAATGGTCCTTCGACACCATACTCAATCATATACCCCGCACAACGGTAACAAAGGCGCTTGTGTTAGATTTTAAGTGTTATTTAGAATTCATTAATTAAACATAACCAATATATTTTCAGAAAGTAGGTACTCCTTATTACCTTTCAATAGACACCAAGTATTTTTTTTATTTGTATTGTTCTGGGTCAGTTTACATCCGCTATAAGCCGCCATCGGAATGCGGAACAGCATGACGCTTCCAACGATACGTCGTTTGTCAAAATACTAACAGAAGTTTAGGAGTTATGATAGAACAGATGAACATACATACATCATGTGTACATACATAGCTTGTTAAAATCATGACTCTCCTTAGACGGGTAAAAATTATGCTTACCGCAGCCACCGCAGGATTTGACATCATTTCAAGCTTGGTGACGACGGCAAAGTAGGCCAAGTTTGCCATCACGTAGATAATAGTCACCATGGGCATGGCGATCCATATCGCCCGGGGCAAATTCCTGAAACAGAATGGAATGAACTTGTAGCACATAAAAACTTATTACTCTAGTGTGGAATGTTGGGAATTTCACTTATGAAAATAGCAATAGCATTTCGAATTCAAAATTGTCATTTTTATACTTAGACTTGGGTAAACTGATATCAATGAACAGGATTACATTAGTAAGTCTTTAGATTATAGTAGGTAATCCTGCCATCTATTATTAAGTATAGTGATTATGTACATGCTTAAAATTTGGATGTTAACTTCATCCAAAACTTTATAAATTCAAGTAATTTTTTAGGGTTCCGTAGTCAACAAGGAACCCTTATAATTTCGCCATGTCCGTCTGTCTGTCAGTCCGCGGTTTAGCTCAAAAACTATTGGTACTAGAAAGTTGTAATTTGGCATGAGTATATACGTTAATGTCGCCGAAAATGTGGTAAAATAAAATTTTGAAAAAAAAATTATTTAGGGTACCTCCCCTACATGTAAAGTGGGGCTGATCTTTTTTTTTTCATCCTGCCCATAGCGTTGGATAGGTTTTTCAAAAATATTAGGGGTTTGGGAAGACCGTTTTTGATTAAGTAAACCGTTCGTGACTTATCAAGTTATCAAGCTTTAAAGTACCAATTTTCGTTAGAGTCAAGTGTCCCCCCCCCCTCTACCAACTAAACGGTTATAGTTAGAAATTCAAATGTCACGGCAGTAGTAGGTACCTATATATAATGAAGTTTAAAGGAAAACTATTACAGCTAAGTAGGCTTTACAATTTAACGAGTAATAATCGACCAACTTACATTTGCGGTTTTAAAAACATGTTCTCCGATACATGTTTATACATGTTTTTTCAACTACAAAATTAAGTCTGTTCTTGAAATAAATTCATCCCAACTACGGAACCCTTCATTGTGCGTGGTCCGACACGCACTTGGCCTGTTTTTCAGCTGAGAATCAGCACTTTTTGAACGTCAAAATTACTTATAACAGCCCCCAAAATGACACCACTTCCTAGTGCTTTAGCTGGGAAGAAGAAGTGGGACAACAAACTCCCCAGCAGCACAGCTGTCTGTTCAGTTAACAAAATTATTCTCTAAAATAGTATGTACAATCATTTAAATTACGCAACACAAAACATAGTTTTAAATTAAATAATTAAATCGAAGAATTCTAGTGCTAAGTAGATACTTGTACCTGTGAGAATGACCAACACAGCACACTTGTATACTATTATTGTATTTGTGTGTAAGTACCTACCTACATAGGTACTTACTAGGATAAAAATGCGTGGAAATGTATTATCTGCTGACCTTCGAATTATGAACCTCTATCGATATTCAACTAATAATAGTATGCGAAGTATGTCAATGTTTACGTTAAAATATTAATCACGGTGAAAATTTCCGATGAGTCAACAGTTTTAACGCTGATTTTGATAACATGATAAAATAAATGCATCGTTGAGTTAATGACGGATATTGGCGTCCAGCCAACTGTGATCAACTATTAATGAAATCCTCGTCGTAGAAACTCATTACCAATTTAATGTAATGGCGTGTTAAAATTTTGTTTCATGCTCCCAGTCTATTCCAAAGTTCTGACTGGGGATGTGCAAAGTGTTCTCATTGATTTTGTAATCGATTAGACATCCATGAAGTTATGTGTTAACTTTAAAAGTTGATTTCCATAATATTGTAAGATATCCGTAGAACCATACAAAACAACGAAAGCATTCCGTGTCTAGCCTGGTGATCATTGATAAGATTTATAACTACATAGGTAGGCTGATGAAGCTTAGCTTAAACCACTAACCATTAGAAATATTAATGAAAGCTAAAGTTACCTAAAGGAAATTCACCGTCATATCTCAAGAATTTCTCAGACTTTAATTTCGCATGTTGCTTTACATGCCATTATCTTCCACTAACAGTACCTAGGCAATTACACCAACCATTATCAACGCATTTTCAAAAGCAAAACAATTTAATTGAATCGAATAAATAAATATCTGCCTACTGTGTTGCTATTCGAATAAACCTCAATGAGTGTAATTTCCTCTCGAGTAAATACTGTAATAGACCGAACTGTCTAGTGTAGTGGTCACTATTCACTATCAACCGGCGCGAAATAAATGTCTCAATGAATAAAACATGCAATAGGAAGAGTGAGAACACTTGGCTGTAGCTACTCAATGAATAAAACAAATATCCTTTGCCGACATTCCCATGTCATTGTAATTTCTAGTTTCAATTTACAATCTAAAAGCACTGCTTTGGGACACCTTATTTCAAGGACATCGTCCGCGTCGTGCGCGCCCACTCTATTCCTGACGCCAAACAATAGGGGTATTTGAGGAGTACTCCAGGAGGCCACTTCAGACGGATTTTAGAATCTATACAGTGTGCAACCCTAGCCTAATACAATACCAAATCGTCGATCTTGACACCGATCCTTTTATTTGCTCCACTTTGAATGACGTAACTCGTTCGTGTGTTACATAATATTATAGGTACAGACTCGATTAAAAGTTGTTGTTAGCAGTATCCTTGGAAAATGCATGCTAAGAGGTATTTTCTAGAACTTGATCAGGTACACAATTGTATTAGGTGTGTAATAAGATCGACGCACGTGCTTCCTTCACAATGATGCTAGTTACGAACTAAGGTATGCAGAAAGTCAAGTTCTGCTTCGTTATCTGTGTCAGAATTATCACTAAACTCAGCGGAATTGTACTTTTCTTTCCTCTTTAAAAGGTTCGTTGTACAAGCAAACTTTGCTTAGTTTAGGTTATTTTTTCTAAAAGAAACTCCCGGGCTTTATTGTGTGTTCATCTATACCTAGAGGTAAATACTCACTTGTAAGGATCCTGCAATTCTTCAGTGACGAAGTTGAGGTAGTTCCATCCCCCGAACGCGAACAATCCTGAGTAAAAGGCGAGAGCAATGTTGCCAGCGCTGAACTCTCCCTCAAATGCTGCGTCGAAATTTTCAGTGTGACCTGATAATTGACAAAAAAAAAACTAATAACCTCCATAGTTGGGTGACTTGAACAACAAACCTTCATAGTAAAGATACGATCATCATCCCGGTCTGATTTATCCATTAAAATTCATAAGTCAACATATAATTCCATTAGACCCTTGCAGATTTAGTAAGATTAGAACAGGCACGGGACTATATCAGACAATTAGATAATGATAACACACTTATTACATATTGTAATAAAAATGATAAGCTCCATGCGTAGCGATGCACATTGTCGGTAGTTGTCAATCATTCTGTAGATAATTAATGCAGGCAGTATAGTATTTCGTCTCCAGTATATATGAATAAAACTTATCAAGTAATAATGAATAAATATGGAGTAACTACGCAACCTGACTCCAGAATTTTTCCTATCAATGCCAGACGTATCATTTATTTATTGTGTACTTACTTCATACATGATATGAACTAGTGTCCGACCGAAACACGATTTTCAGCCAAAACCGTAACCGAAACCGAATTCTTATGATGTTAAGTTAATTACAAGCAAATTTTACAATTATCAGATTTATTTTATCCAAAAACAAAAATAATGTCAGATTTTTTGTGACAAACTGTTGAATAATAAGCCTGATGTTAAATAGCAGCTGTTAGGTATCATATTATGCTACTGTTAGCTTTCGCGATTAACGGTTTAGTAATTTTTCAGATGCTCGATTCAACTCTTAACACTGCATAATTTTAGCATCAGTAATCGGCGTTTTAATCGGGTTTCTGAAGCTCGATATACCTAGCAAAAATGCTTTAACTTCCCTACTCGCAAAACTAAAAGCAATATGTCTGCTAAGAACCTCAATGACTTGCATTTTTGTGTCAACACCCATTTTTTTCGGGTTTTTACGAAAAGGTGAAACCGGGAGCCCATTACTAAGTCTTAGCTGTCTGTCTATCTGTCAGTCATTCGTATTCTATCAAAATCGACAACTCAGGAACGCCAATCGCCAGTTTCGGTCGAGCTGATTCTAGAACCTGTTGGCCTTAACTAACCGAAACCGAAACCGAACCTTCGGTTGGACACAACACAGACAGTATAACAGAACACAACAGCGATGATTAAATCATAATATTGAAATGTCTCCATTGATAGCTTTGTTGGCTATAAATTAGTTAATGACATGACATGCTGACATTTTACGCTACAACGTAGTCAATTATGAACGGCAGTGATTTAGTTTAAAATAAACTTTAATTACGATATTTTCAATAATTAGGAGGTGTGCTCGGTTAGAGTTAGAGCGATGCAGACAGAATGCAGACGAACTATTGATACATAAGTACATAACACATAACATAACGCCTTGTTTCCCCGAAGGGTTGGGCAGAGGTGTACCTGTAGTAGGTACACCCACATTTCGCCAGTTATGTTATGCTATTGATAGTTTGATACATATTTTATAAAAAAAGGTTGATCTAAAAAAAACAATATTTCTAGGAAGGGACCACCAGGCCACTTCAGATCAACGTTAAAACTTAACTGTTAGAAAAAGGTGTCGTGTCGAAAGAGATATTACATAATAAATAACTGCAATCGGTGACATGGGTAATTAACTAAATCATTAATACAAGAGGTTAGAAACAGCTTAGGGTGTCGAGTGATTCTCTACTGTGGGAACGAATGCCTGGTATGCATAACTCCTCCGTCCCTAAGTTCAAAATCATTATTTTCATTCTGAGAATGATGGTTTTGATTTATATTACAAATAGATAATATTTTATAATTAAATCTAACAAGACAATTTATTAATAGGATAATTAAAATTAATATGTAAATGATTAGAGTTCCGATATTATGAATATTCACAAGTGCGTTTCGCTTTTATCACTGTTCACTACACTTTCACTTTTCAGGGAATGAGAAGAGAACTGTAAGTTTTCAAAGTCTATTTCATCTAAGTTGATTGGAGGTTTTCCTTGTAGGCTGGTCGGTATTTCAATACTGGGTAGATCCACGTTCGGCGTGATAAGAGCTGCTTGTATGCGTCGTTTTGTCAGTGTTTTTTCCCGTTTTCCCTTCGCAAATATCGTCTAGAGTCAGAATACAGGTGGCGAAAATATTGTGCTGGTTTATGTCTTCTCGTAATATTAAATCAAAAATGTGTGAACACCGAAAAATAGGCTCCAAGTGACCGGCTGTATAAGTTTTATTTTCACCTTGGAGGATTTCACTGGCAAGGGAAAACACGTTGTAATTTCAGTGGTAATCTTCATTAAGTCCGCGATGCTTCGTCAGCTGGGGAGACGTCTGTCTCGTAACAAATAAACTTTCCGTCGTCCATTTCCCTGCATGGCTAGGAGAGCGCTAATATTTTTTAGCCTTTTCGCAAGAATATTGTATGTTTGGGAATGATTAGGAATGTAAGGTTTGTTCAGGGGTTATACATTGGGAATACGTAATTGATAATAATTATAAACGATAATCTCGTTGGATGGTTGGAATTGATATAATAAATGTTATTCGTTTGCCTTTTATCTATGATTTTATATTTGTATAATATTTTATGTCTTGTACAATTATTAATTTCTACGTATTCTAGAATATTATAATCTAAATTGTTACTTAATTATAAATCAACTAACTTAACAACAACAAACTTACCAATTACATTACATATTAATTTAATTACTTAACAATTAACTTTTATTATGTTCCAGTCATCTATCAGGAGGGCGAACCTGTGGAGGATGCCTTATGTCTTTAATTGGAACCTTAGTTTGTTTCTGATTGGTCTGTACCGCGACTGTATTACGGTGGATATTACTTCTTACTATAGCTTTTTGATAACGTGGCTTATCTTTGCTTCGTCGAGTGCGATTGTTAACGCCTTTAATTAAAATGTTATCTTCAATTTTAATATCGAATTTATTTTCTCCACTACGCTTTTGTCTTATGTTTTCTTTGTTTTTAACCATTTTATCGGTTAAATAATTATATAAGTTTTTTGATCTGTTGTGCGTGTTCTGTAACTAATAATTGTTGGGTATAAACTTTATCAAAATCTACTGGAAAATTATTAGATGATCCGTATGTCCGAATACGGCTTCAAAGGGAGTGAGACCTGTGGTATAGTGAATTGATTGATTATAGGATATTATAGCATACGTCATATCGGTTACGGCGTCTGTTATTTTGGTTTCGTATTTTGCTAGTCGGTAAATTTCGATTATTTCCGAATGAAACCTTTCTATTATACCCAATGAATTAGGATTATATGGAGTTCCTATGTGAAGAATAATTTTGTAGAAAGTTAACATTTCTTTCAACAGTTTATTATTGAATTCTGAACCTGAATCTGAACTAATTTTTCTAGGCATACCATAAAATGAGAAGAACTTTAATAACGCTCTCACTATTTCTGGGGTTGATCTATTGGATACCTCAAATGCTTGTCCAAGTTTTCTGAAAGCGTCTACAATAGTCAGAAAAAATATTTCTTGACTATTGTAGATATATTGTAGATTGATGACTTCTATCGAAAAATAAATCAATAGAAAATCTCTTGAAAAGGTCTAGTCTGAGTCTATGTTAACTGTAATTCAGGCTTAAAAGGTTTTCGGTCATATTTCATTCTCATTACAAATTTCGCACGAGTTAATAATACTGCCCACTGTTTGTTCTAAGTTATTCCAAAAGTATGTGCGTT
This sequence comes from Xanthia togata, assembly GCA_963853775.1. Classification (NCBI taxonomy): domain Eukaryota; kingdom Metazoa; phylum Arthropoda; class Insecta; order Lepidoptera; family Noctuidae; genus Xanthia; species Xanthia togata. The sequence continues at coordinate 18,054,397 of OY970798.1, read as the reverse complement.
TAATGTTCTATGTATTTTGTCTTCGAAATAAAGGAAATATTTAATTTTAGGTCGTATGTACTCTTTAAGATTTTTTTTAACTAGTACGAGGTTATCCGTAGGCATGTGCACTTCGAGTACCTTTTGTTTATCTCAAGACAGATCTTTAACTACAAATTCGTTTCTATTCCATGTGAAAATTAATATTTGTGTAGGTTTTGTATAGGTATGTCAATCAGTCAGTGTTTTCTTCAGAATTAACTGTAATATTCGTTAAGGAGCCTGGTTTTTCAGAGGCTGTAAGAGTTCCACTATCGAATGATTGAATGGAATATGGGGATCTCGGTCTGTCGTCGTCATCGTCGGATGAAATAACAATGGAACTAGGAGTTGCGTATTTCGAAATATGATTTTGTTGTTCCTGTTTGTCTATGTTAACTATCATAGATGAGTCATCGTCTAATGCGTTAACTCTTATGCGCGATAGAGCATCAGCATTACTGTTGTGTTTGCCTGGTTTGTATTTGATCTCATAGTCATATTTGGATAACCTTAACCTCCATCTTGTTAATCTACTACCGGGTTCCTTAACTGAGTGTAACCACATGAGTGGTCTGTGATCACTGAAAATTACGAACTTTTTCCCATATAAATACGGTCTAAAGTGTTTGCAGGCCCATACTACTGCTAACAATTCTTTCTCGATTGTGCTATATCGTGTTTCAGCTCCGTTAAGTGTCCTACTAGCGAATGCAATTGGTTTGTCGCCACCGATTGGTCCTTGAGATATGACTGCACCAAGAGTAAAGTTTGATGCATCAGTTGTTAGTAAAAACGGCTTCGAGAAGTCAGGAAATTGTAAAAGCTGGGCTTGGTCAATAATTCTTTACATTTTTCGAAAGCATCAATGTATTTTTTAGTCATATTGACTTTATTTTTCTTTTTAAGACAATATGTCAAAGGTTGTATGACTTTTGAAAAATCTTTCATAAATTTACGATAATAACCTATCAAACCAAGGAAACTTTATTTCAGTGGGTGTTTTCGGTAATGGGAAGTCTAATACTGCACGTATTTTATCATTATTAGGCTGAAGGCCGTTTTCGGAGATTGTGTGTCCTAAGTAAAGGACTTCTTTCTTAAGGAATTCACATTTATCAAGTGTGAATTTCAAATTAGTTTGTCTTAATCTTTCAAAGATTTTCATGAGCTTTTCCACATGTTCTGTTAGGCTTGAAGAGAAAATTATTATATCATCAAGATACACAGGACAATGTAACACTTGGAGCCCTCTCAGTACATTATCCATGGCTCGTTGGAAGGTTGCAGGTGCCGTCTTTAAACCAAAGGGCATCCTAGTAAACTCGTAGTGCCCTGACTGTGTCGTGAAGGCTGTTTTGGGTTGGTCTTCTTTTACGATCTTAATTTGATGATAACCACTTGCTAAATCGATTGTGGAAAAGTAAGACGCTTTACCAAGCCTGTCAAAGAGGTCGGATATATTATTTGGTAAAGGATATTAATTTATCGTCAATAGTGATTTCATTTAATCGTCTATAATCTATTACCATGCGGAACTTTTGTTCGCCAGAGGCGTCCATTTTTTTAGGGACTAAGTGGACAGGGGCGCTCTACGGAGAGCGTGACTCTTGTATGACGTCATTTTGTAATAGTGTTTCTAGTTGGTTTTGAATCTCATTATTTTCACGGAGAGAGAAAGAGAGGAGTTTAAATTAGAAACTCCATTTGGTAAATCTGTTGGAACGTTAATACGCGTTTCAGATCTTGGGGGCAGCATAATTTTATAAGGTGTACTATAAAGGATTGGGATTTCTGTATTTTTAGTCTTAATTATTTGGTTTTTCATGTCAATATTAGCTTCAAGGTCTTTTAACCGGTCGAGCCAATTGGCTCCGAATGTGATCTGAGTCTGATCCAATAAGACCGTCGTATCTATTGCAAACATTATACAATATGTAAAACTTATGATAAAGGTTAGTTTGAAAGGTATCTGTTAAGAGAATGTATGCAACCTCATCGTGTCTGCTACGACCATGTGTACTGACTATTTCAAATGGTTCAAACAGTTTAAAATATGAAAAATATTCTTCTACCTTTTGCGGACTTATGAAAGATCGAATGCTACCTGTATCAATCATGAATTTAGAATTTATTTCAGGAATATCTATATGGGGTAAGTAATTTAAAAGTTAAAGCGTCGAAGTTGATATTTATTATTTCCGGTTTTCCAGAGAGGCTGGTTTGTGAAAATTTTCCGTAGCGAGTTTGAAGCGACATCTTCTGTCGTCGGTATTTCATTGATATTTACTTGCGTTTGATCACAATTTTGAATAAAATGCTCTTCAGGGTACAATTCAAGTATCTCATCGTCGTTTAAAAAGAAAATGTCGGAAGAATCTAGCATATTATTTTGGTGAATAGTTCTCATAGAGACATCTGAATTAGGTATATTGGTGTATTGGTTGGTTGATTGGGTATTCCGAAGCGAAACTGTTGATAAGGGTTGACTCTAAAGAAACCGAATTGTTTATAATTGTTTATTGTTTGCGGAAACTGCTGCGGTTGCCGATTTTGCTGAGTAGGCATTGCTATTGCTTGCCTATTATAAATTTGCTGGTTATTTTGCGGTCCCGGAATCGCATTTTTTTGGGCATAAGGCACACCGAACTTTGGTCTGACGGGTATAAAATTTGGTCTGAATTGAGGATTATAACCTTGTTGTGGAATTCCAAATTTGAATTGAGATGGTTGTAGACGTGTTATTTTTATTTGATTGTAACGGGTTATTTTGAGTCGTTGTTGGTTTCATTTTACTCCTGGCGTTGTATTGAGTTTGGAAGTTTACCTTTTCCATCACAACGCTAAGCGCGGATTCTAAGTTCGTACACTGTTTCAGTCGGACAAATCTCATCATATCTTCGGGTAAATTATATAAAAATACGTTTAAGCTGGTGGTATTGTATATTATAATTTTGGCTGCCTTAATTCCCTCGTCTTGGAAAAGGTTAACTTTTGATATTAAGGAACTTCGTATTATCTGGATGCGGTGACAGAAATCAATGAATGACTCTCCATGTTTTATTTTAAGGGTTTCTAGTACTATCGCGATACACGATTCAGATCTCGGGTCGCCAAAGTGCTGAACGAGCAATTCCTTCAGTGATTCCAAAGAGGAAACATTTTCGCGTTCGCTAATGAGAATTGCTGCTTTACCGACTAACCTACTTGTTAGGCAATGATATAGGTAAAGTTGTTGCGCTGGGTTGTTTTCTTCGTAAAATATTCTAAGGGTTGTTTTCTTCGTAAAATATTCTAATAACATATTCACATTTGGAAATAAAAAGATTTAATAGTTTTTCATCCCCGTCAAATTTAGGAATAATGTCCAGGATTTCCCTCGGGGTTATCTGGATTTGATTCATTTCTATATAAAGATAACCACAATACTATTCTAAGTTTTAGTTATTATTAAAATAATGATTAATTGAATTTAAAAAGCAAACTAATAAAGTATTATCGGCGATTTTTGTCCAATATAATGTTGATGAAAGAAAATAGAATTTAAAAAATATTATACACAACGCAAATGGCGATTTTTGCCCAAGAGGTTGATTAAACTAACTAATAACGTAATATCGGAGTTTTTTGTCCAATCTACTTAATGTTGGTAAAAGAAAATAGAATTAAAAAACTTATACACAACGCAAATGGCGATTTTTGCCCAAGAGGTTGATTAAACTAACTAATAAAGTAATATCGGCGATTTTTGTCCAAGAGGTTGATTAAACTAACTAATAACGTTAAATGGCGATTTTTGTCTAATATAACGTAGGAAAGGGATATACAAGGGAGGGAACAATACAATGCGAAAAGGTCTACTCACATTAAAGTACTGCTCAATCCCATGCCGATTCTCGTCTGCTGGTGTTGATCTCCTTCGTGCTGCCGCTCGATGATAATTTGTTTGTGTAGGTTTCCGGATAATGCCAGACGATTAGCACTCCGCTAGGCCAATTTTTAGAGCACGTACAACGGAGAGACTTTTCGCGAACTTTATCCGACCCCGGCTGCGCGAGTCAAATATGAACGGCAGTGATTTAGTTTAAAATAAACTTTAATTACGATATTTACAATAATTAGGAGGTGTGCTCGGTTAGAGCGATGCAGACGGAATGCCTACGAATGAACTATTGATACATATTTTATAAAAAAAGGTTAATCTAAAAAAACAATATTTCTAGGAAGGGACCACCAGGCCACTTCAGATCAACTTTAAAACTTAAGTGTTAGAAAAAGGTGTCGTGTCGAAAGAGATGTATAATAAATAACTGCAATCGGTGACATGGCTCTTAACTAAATAATTAATACAAGAGGTTAGAAACAGCTTAGGGTGTCGAGTGATTCTCTACTGTGGGAAATAATGCCTGGTATTCATGACTACGTTGTACGGACATTGATTTGGATTTATAGGGAATCGATCATATTTAATATATTTGTCCTTCTTATAATTTATTAACTGTGCACACATTGCCCATTGGTATTTGAATCGTTATACCCATGCTCTGCCCGGTCGTATTAATTGCGCGAACTTTCCCTAATACTCTAACACATATTTTTTTTGTTGTACAGTGACAAATGAGCATGACGTGTTTCATGGATCAGTGGATAATTATTCGTTTATCCATGTCCATTATGACCATAAGGGCCTTACTTCATAAGTATGGACTTATGAAGTTAAAGTTAAAGGAGGGTTTACTTAAGAACTCATGCCCAAATGCCCACGTGCCCACGTTGGTATTTCTATTTATGTATAACTGCGGTAAGTGTATCGATCGTAACCAAAGGTTAACTAACTTTCTTATATAACTTGATTAAAGCCTCAAAATTAGGCATTATATATTGTGAAATTATCATAATTAAGTGGCGTAATTTATAATCATGACCGTGAACGTGAACTCTATATTATTATCAAGAACACAAATTCACGAGAAACTTAAGAAATTAACCATTTTATTATGTATACCTAGTTACATAATTTATTTAAATCAAAATATAATTTTGTTATTAAGGTTAAAGTTGATTGGTGATATCCGCGTGTTCGTGTCATTAGGTAATTATTAATCTAGTAGCTAACTTTATTAAATATTATTTTAAAGAGTTTATTTGTACGTTTTCCTACTGCCTGTACTGGCTGTATGCAATGTCCATGGAATTAGTACCTAAGTAAGTAGGTAAGTACTATAGTATACAATGTGGGGATGAAATTAATGTCATACATTAATTTAAACTTCGTACAATGTCGTTCCCAGTCTAGATACAAAAATTCAGACAAATATACGAGTGTCCAATACTTTAGTCATTGTAGATAGTTGGTTCATCACTACTATTTAGTTTGTTTGAAAAAGTTTGTTTTTTATTCGATGATATTTATTTGTTTCAAAATATGCACTAGTAGATACTGCTTGTATTTATACTCATTGTCGTATTGTTGGGTACACATTTTATTACTGACAGTGAGTCAGTGACACTACTAGGCAGAGCTACTACAGGGCCTCAGATACCAGATAGAGTATCACGTAGACTTGACACTTGTTTTACGATATTATAATTGGCTGCCCTTTGAACTTTGTTTTCAATACTTTCTAGTTTCCACCATATGATATGAACCTCTTCATCACTGCTTTCAAATACATTCATAAGTAAGAGAATGTCGACACGACTGACAAGCTGTTACGAAGGGAATTAAGTATTGTTATCAAGATATGGCCCTTCAAACTTTCTATACTTTCTATTTCGTTCGATGGTAAAGTACCTACTTAATCAAATAAAAAGTTGTTTCGTTTTACTTTCTCACTTGGGACATAACTTTTCTCATTACTGTGCTTTGAATATTTTTAACGGAAAATATATTCACCTAGAGAGTTCATTGCTTTTGTTTCATATATTTATTTTTGGGAAATGGGCCTGCTTTAACCTCGATCTCGCCTGATGGGAAGCTATGGATGAGGTTGTGGCGGCATCTACAACGCCACATGCAATCTATGCATCACACTGTCGTCACGCATAATCCTGCATCGCGCAAGCAGAGTTTAAAGCGTGAGCTATATATACACAACATCCCGACATCAATCGTCGTGCATTTGCCCACCAGACACGACACCTGTCTGTTTGAAGGATCCTCTCTTTTCTATAGAGGACGAGTGACCTTTGCACCTTGTTCCTGATACCTCTAAAAGGTCTACGATGGAACCAGCGACCCAGAAGATGCCGTTTACTCTTGCTTTAAGGGCTGACAGGTTAAATGTGGAAGAGAACACACACAGCTGATAATTGATGACTCATTCGTTCACATTTACACTTCCATAAAACTCGATGATTGCATAGGTATATGCAGTTGTGCCGAACCTCAATGACGATGTAATACCTAATGATGTAGGTACTTAGGTACGCGAGTATTTCCTTTGCGGAATAAACAACTCTACCCACAGGCCCCAGTGCCCACGCCAGTCAATCTAGCTGTTAAAGGAGAACTATCGGAAGCTGGCAACGAAGTCCATCATATCATTAATCAATCTATATCAACTGAGACAAGTGTAGTCCATAAGTATCTTACTCATTCATACTAGACATAAATTTACGCGTTTTTCCCATGGGGGTAACCAGAAACGGTAGAACGCTGAACTAACAGACAACTGCTACTACTACCGCTAGCAATGGGGAATATTTCTTTAGCCGCGTTTTTATCAAACGGATTCGTGATCAGTCTATGGTTTCGCTAATGAACAAACAGAAGCTGAGTAAATGCATGGTAATGCTGAGTAGGTGCATGTTATGTACTGTGTCATGAAATTTTAATGCATGCCTACTAACCAGTGTTTAACATGTTAGCAAATAAATAAATAAATGAAATAACTGAGCTGCACCTAAGGATACCTAATAGTTAGTGACTTATTTTTATCGTAACAGGTTTCAGTCATAAAATTATGCTTAAACGACATCCACCTGCCAGTATCGCAGGTGGCTTCAAGAAACAGGTCGTCAACACCGTCACCAACATAAGTAGCCATAAATAGACAGAGTGAGGACCAACTGCCTCGTGATCTGCATGGCCTACAAAGATTATGACGATACTTAATTCAACTATTAAACTATCAATCAACTTTAGGTAGGTTATATAAATACAACCGTTTAAAAATAGCATGATCTATTTTAAGTATACAACAATATGTATTTAAGTAATAAGTACCAACTTATTTTCACGTCATTATCAGCGTGAATTTTACAGCCAACTACTGCACTGGACTCTCCAAATTTCCGGATAAAATGGCCCCCGTTCCCCCATATAAGTTATAACAATATTGCGTAGGCGAATAGGTTAGTGACGGCAGACCTCTATTACCTAAATATCTTACATGAGTATGCTTGAATATGGCTTGAATAGCCATATTCAAGCATACTCATGTAAGACGAGCGTAAAGTAACTCAAAGTGATTCTGCGAATTTCTGGCTACATTAATTATGTCATTACATTAATCATGTCATAGCAACTTAGGGTTGCCAACCCTTCTATATAATATAGTATCCTACTATATTGGAAGTCTAAATAGAAATGAAAAATATAATATAATATTTTATATATTTATTATTATATTATTTAATATTTTATGTGAAACTACTATAATTTTGATTTCAATACAAAATAGCGAGATGATGGCAATTACCAGTATTAATTCAGCATAAATGAATATAAGCTGAATTAATGTTATTGTGTAACCATAATTGAAAGTGTAAAAATAGTTGAGACATTTAAAAAAACCTGTTGTTCAGTTGAACTACTGCGGTTTCACTATTATGGTTTCGCGGCGGAGGTGTGCTATCGGCGTCATAGTTGCAAAAAAAATGCATAAAAATAAAATATTTGAAACATACCTACCAATGTTTTTTCCTTTTTCGTCATATTTTTACAGGCAATGACTTCCAAAATACTATATTTGATATAAAAAACTTGAATGCAACTTCTAAGAGGCTCCTGGGTAGGTTACAATATATTATACTGTTCTATCCGACCTTGGTCTATCATACATTCTATCAGTTAACCAACCAAAAGGTTATCTATGATGGAAACTACCTATGTGATGTGCATGCGTAATCGTATGTAAGTTACGTAACATAGCCTTATCAGACAATCGTATCAATCATGGACGGAGGCTTAGTAATAGGTTTCTCTTTGGCACCATCGGGTACGGAACCCCTTAAAATTTACCACTGAGTTGACTTGTATCGTCTTGACAGAATACGGAATATCCATGATTGTATACAGAAGAAAACTTGTTACTGGAGTTTCGAAGTTTGTAGGCGGACGAAATTGAAGATAACACACAGCTGGTTCCTTATATTCCTAGTTACAATGTAATGTGCTATCGAAGAACTTCATAATTATCTAAGCAGTTTGAAAACAAAATCCCGTAAACACGATAACCACATCTGTTACCGCCCCGGTTCTATAGCTGCCGAGCGCTGCAAGCAGAAATAGTCCTTACGGTGTATAGATATGAACTTCTTCGATGGTACATTATCAACATACCGATGCAGATATAGTAGACCCCAGAGATGATGATGACGATCAGCGCCAGCAGCTTAGACGAAGTGAACACATCCTGTATCCGCATGGTCCATCGTACGCTGATGCAGTTGATCGCTGTTAGGATACCTGCGGAGCAAAGGATAAGAATTAAATATCTTCTATTCTAATATAATATCTTAAATTAAATAAGTATTTCATTACTAGAATACATTTGAACCTTAGGAAAACCCACCGTCTTATTACAAAAAAATACTTAAGATACCGGTTTAAACCAAGACTAAAAGGTCTAGGATTGTTACGGTATTAAAGTTAGTACCAGGATCAAAATGTGTTTCGATTACAAAACGGACTATCCGAGGATCAGTTATTACCAAAGAAAGTTCACGATTTAAATAATATCCACAGATAAGAAACAAAAATGGCATTCTTTCATTCGTTCATACAGGATTTATTTGAAGCAACGTTCTGTTTCTCTAAATATTGATACTAAAATAATAACACTTGGGGTGCTTATACAATTATTCATCAATACAAAAATATTTCTTTGTTTATGTTACAATATAATATAACAAACACAACTTGTTCTTTTGACGCGGTTTTTATAAACAAGTTGTCATACTTATTTTTTAACACCTCTAGCGTGAAGTGGAGTGCATTAAATACGGCGGGCGGCGCGCGTAATTTGAGACGAATGATTTTGTTGCGTTTGCGTCCTATAATAATAAATAACTAAATGCTCTTCTTATTTTTACTCATTTTTCTTAGTACTACTGTTATGTGGTTTATTCGTGAGTTGTTGTGTCTGGTTAAATCGTGAGCTACAATTAAAATGGATCAACAAAAGAAAAAACGGGGTGAAAACTGGAGTTTTGAAGAAAAAGTTAACCATGGATTTTTAATTATTATTAGGTAAGCAATTCTTTGTTTCATTTTGTTTCGATTACCTAACGCGATTTTCTTTTTATTATTATATGACATATTACGTCAACTTATTACTCAATCAGCACTTATTATAGAAGACAAGTCCACGAAAACGTCAGTAAACATGCAGAAAACAAAAAAGTGGAAGAATATACGAATTAAGTAAGTTATTATTGCTTTTGTTATGTGTACAAGTACGTTATTGTTTACGTGATATTAATTAGCATATTTATTATTTTTAGATTTAATTAGATAACGGGTAAATTTCGATCAGATGGAGAATTAAAGTTGGCTTGGAAAAGAATGAAGCTGTCCGATAAATCCAACTTATCTACTTATGAGGGAACAATCAAAGACAGGCGGTGGTGAAAAACCACCATCACCTTCTCCTGAGGACTTAGCAATAATGGCTATTGCTCCTCACGACTTTGTCATTGAAGATAATGACTACGATAGTGATGCATTGGTAGGTAAATAAAATTTCATAAATGTCATACCCTAAAACATTTAATCAAAAATGATCGTTTTTAGATATTTTACATTATATAAGTAGAAAATGCTATGTAATCTGATTTTATAGCATGCAATTCACAATTTAAAATTATGTCCTAAGGTTAAAAATGATGGGTAATAATTTCGTTAATTATTAGAAGAGCATTTGGCTGGATACAAAATATTGTGGGTTCAGTTCCCACCCTGGGCACGATATTTTCAATGTCTTTTCATATTTAGAACATACTTACTTACTACTTACTCTAATATTACTTACACATGTTAAAAATAAAATTCCTTACGTTATTTTATTTGATTTTACTGAACTGAAGAAATGACAATCACACAAATCAATTCAGATTTTAAAAGAAAACAGCTAGAAATGATGGAAGTGAAACACAAATACAACATTAAAATTGCTAACTTGAAAATAAAAAAGTTAGAATTAGAAATAGTTTTATTGGAAAGTAAGAAACACACCAAGACTGAAGAATAAATTGTAAGTAGATCACTTACCTACTCTACTAAGATTACAGTAAAATTCTTATATTATAGAAGTAATAGTGGGTATAATTTCATCCTACTAAAGTAATTCGCTACTGTGCCCATGCACAGCTGTGCACTACTGTCATACTATGTTAGAGTGCCTTCCCCAATTTGTAACCAATGTTCAATTTTAGACAATTATTAACATGTTTGTAAATATCCTGATATGTGATATTTTTATTTTCAGGTACTTACGTGCTGCAAATATTTTATATTAGATTATTTATTTAAATAAAATACACACTTATTAAATAGTTAAAAGAAAACATGTTCTCTGAAAATGACTTTCAATAAACTGCCTTCCCCTAATATTTCCCCGGAATATACCTTTGAACTATAGGTTCCCTAGATGAAGACTGCTCTATGTTATCTTCCTCGCCAGGAAACAGGTCTTCCCTCATGTCGATGGCAATATTGTGGAGGACAGCACATGCAACAATTGTTTTTTTTTGCTGTTTCAATATCCCCAAGCATGCCTCGTAATAGACAACGAAACCAGCAAACCAAAACATCTTTCCACTGTGTTCCGGGTACGAATATGTCTGCTATTATACCTCTCTTCTTGTGGTGTTGTGGGTAAATGGATGGTAAATGGATGGATAAATAGGTAGTGCAACGATAGCCACTGTCACCCAATAATATTCCAGAGAATGCGCCAGCCTCAAACCTCTGTTTTAATCTACATTCTCTGAATATTCTGGAGTACACTGCCACGCCAGCCATCGGATAATAATGTCCATGAGGTCAGAATCACAAACTACCTGAAAAGTGACAACTTATTAGATCTTTACATTCCTCTCTGTTATTTTAATAATAAAATTGTTACCAATTTTAATATAATCAAATAAATTATTGTCTGTAACTGTGTCAAGCATTTTGGGATCAAATTAAAAAGTCATTTGTCAACTGAGACAATCACAACATAAAATATTGGTTTAAAAATTACCTGTACCTACACTGATAGAAGAAAATCCTTTTTTTATTAATATATAACTGACCCCCATCAGGATTTACTTTCTTTATTCTAATATGAGTATAGTCTAATGCCACAATTACTGTAGGGAAATGAGCAATACTGCGGAATTTCCTAATGGTTTCCTCCTGTTCGTTTAGAGTAGTAGGCATTTGTATAAATCTTCGGGATATCCGTGACAAAAGGTCCGCTACCTTTTTGCATGTTTTGCTGACAACTGGTTGAGATACACCATGTAAATCAGCTGTATCATCTTGAATCTTCGAACAAAACAATAATGTTAGTATATTATTTGGACTTTGCCTACTGTTATACGTTAGCATTGACCAAGGTTACTTACCTCATGGCGAGTCCAATTGCGCGGTGCGCAAACCACTTGCACTTCAGGACTCACGTAAAACATCCAATATTTTTTCTCCAAAAAGTTTTGTGAGCCTGTACTTACACCTAAAATCTTCGTCACTCAATTCAAAAGGATTCACACGATGACGATATCGGTAAGATCGCTGAGACGTCTCCAGCATATCCAAATCCCCCAAATCCATCAAGTCAATCATATTAACTATTTTTAACGATTTGTAAATAAAAAGACAATAATAATCGACGCTAACCTCAAATAAATTAGTACCGAAGTTAGTCCAATATATAAACTAGGGGTCTCGGCGGTTTAACTTTAGTACCATAGATAGTTCGTGAACTAGTGATAAACTTCATTTTATAATAACGTTTTATTTAGTCATGGTTTAAACCTAAGTAGTAATAACCCCAGTACTAAATTTAGATCGTGTTTTGGAATAAGACGGAAAAAAGTTCTGCATAAGGTGTTAACGTGAACCATTAATTAATTTACCATAAAAAGCCAGCAAAATTTAAATTACATAAACTAACAGATAATAGCCCAATGCGTTTGTTTAAGTATTTATTTGTATGGTCAAATGAGACTTTCTAGCTTTTGCCCGCGGCTTCGCCCGCGTGGGTGCTGTAAAATATGCAACGTACTACCGGGATTACATACCTATTAGCCGAGGAAAAGGTCATTGACTCCTATCGCTGCGCCCGCCGCTATCAACCATAATTATTTTGTGTTACGCGTAATTTTGAATCTGTGATATATTTTAAAGTATTCGTTTAAATGATATCATGTCCAAGGCATACTTTTATCTAAATTATATGCCCAATTTAAATAACATTTTTATTGGCTAATTATTAATATTATTATACCGGTCAAAAAAACTTCGGCAATTGAATTTTTATCAAATTCTGAAAGATAAAAGTGGTTACTGTGGTCATCCTTAGTAGATAGATCCCGGACTTTTTTGTTGAACTTTTTAAGATGAATTGTAATTCTATAGGACATAAATTTTATGTATCTTTTACGTTTATGCGGCGCACGCCAGTTTAGGGGTATGACGAACAGAGTGTAAAGTTCACTCAACAACGGCAACTGCTTAACTGTTGATTTCGGATAGTCTTATTTATATGTCGTTCGCGCGGTAAACTCTAATTGCGCGATGCAGGATTTGTGTGACGTCATGTGTTTGATGCGTAGTTCGTATGTGGCGGTGTAACCGCTACACCAGTAAAGCCCCCAGTCGGCATGATTTTTTCCGACATCTTCAACAATAATCGTCATATTTCAGCCAATTTACACAAAACCTAATGAATTATACACCTAAACCTTTCTCATGAATCACTCCGTCCATGGAACCGTTAGAAAATCCGTTTGGTAGTTTATGAATTTATCGCGAATAGACAGACAGACAGACAGACAGACGCGGCGGGGGACTTATTTTATAATATAAGGATAAGGTATTCAAATGTCACCGTGTCGACACGGTATACTTATACTGTGGTGTCGATGCAAATTTTGATTAAATACCTACAGCCAGCCCTATGCTATGTTCTCCTAACATGAAAATGGAGGATGGTAATCCGACCATTTCGATTCGTACATAAACAAGCATAATCTGGTGGGACACAGGCCTCCTCTCTTCGAGAGTTAGTGGGTAGTAATCTATCACGGGCTCCATGGCGGGGGTTGGTAGATGTCACATGCCTTCGAGTTTTTGATTCTAGAATAGGTATGCCGGTTTCCTCACGATGATTTCCTTCACTGTTTTAAGAGCAGTGGTGATGAAATTATTTACGAAAGTAAAAACGCCTGCCTGGGTTCAAATCCACCATCTACAACACGTAACACTGGGCCACCAGTGCTTAGAAATAATAAAAACAAAAGTTATAAAAAAATTAAAATAAGTTATAAAATAATAAAAATAAAAGTTATAAAAACTAAATCCAAACTACGACGAAAACGTCAACTAAAAAGATATAAACAAGGCATCACAGACAGAGAAATAAAAAATCCGGAGTCACACGTGTTATTTTTTTTTAGTTCATGATTTATGCTCTCTAGAGCCCTAGAGGGCGCCATATTCATAGCCTATAACGGCTATAACCAGCGGACGATCAAGACGCTTCCAACGATACCTCATTATGTCAAAATATGAACATACATACAGTACGTATGTTCATATTTTGTACATACATAGCAGTCAAAATCATAACCCTCCTTTTTGCTTCGTCGTAGTGGGGTAACAATAACATAAAATAAATCACACTATGTTAATCTGTTTTGAACGAATGGAGAAATTAAAATTGATAATGTAACGTCTGGAAACATCAGGGTTCCGATCAAGGACACTCACCTACATGACAAACAGCATTAGCTACCGTCCAGGATTATTTCAAACATCTTACGAGTGCATCAAACATGACGTTACGACTACAATACACAAATTGTAACAACATGCAAATTATATTCGTTGCAAAATAAGTGATCCACTTTCAGAATCATTGAGTTCGTTTAAGTAGGTACGTCACAAGCGTCCAGACAAGCAGTCCCGGATCATATTTCGGTGAGACCTTTTGCTACTGCAATTATTTTGATAACGTTAATATAGCGTTTCAGGTTGCCGCTTACGCTCATACCTTGTACCATAATAACGACAATTTACTATTAAAGTAATTTAAGGCGCAAACTACAAGGTTGGATTTGACTCCAAATTCATTCCGTGTTTGTTGGTTGGAAATTATAAAACACGCTCATAGGTAGGTAGGTATTAACCAAAAACATATTTTTTCCGCATAGTATACTGTACCTACACCAATTACATAATACACAATGGATCGGAATTTGAATAGTTTGAAACAAATTGCTAAACCATTGCTTTATAAGTTCGAAAAAAATATCTGCAACAACGTAAATAACGCAATGAATAAGTATTGTTGAACTAGTACAATGAAACCAATTTGTAGTAATCGTTTTCGAAAATATGTTGCGTATTTAGATAGCAGATCCTTTATCATATTATCATCTATATATTTATATTTTTACATAGTATTATATTAAACAAAGTCTACTAAGCTCGTGCAATTCCTGAGCCTTACCATTCGAATTAAATCCTCTGGCAAATTATACTATAGAAACACGTTAAGAGCTAAATTATTGTAAATTACCATTTTTGCTACTTTCATTTCCTAGCTAGCAAGCAAGTTGACCTTGGAGAAGAGAGTGCTGCGAACTTGTTGAATTCTATTAAGTAAGTACAGAATTCCAAATAGGTATGTTTCCTTAGTTTTAATTTTTAAATTTTCTAGCTCAATAGAATAGAACAGAATAGAATTTTTCTTTATTAAAGTAACCAAGACTCAATAGCCACGCAGTCCTCTGATCTAGGGTCGCCAAAATGTTGGATAAAAAGAGCTCTCAATTGATCCCAAGTAATTATATCCTGCCTTTCGCTAACCAAAGCTGCTGCTTTACCACACAACCTACTCGTAATAGCGTGAAAATGATAAATTAACTGAGCAACGTTATTTGGTCCATAAAAATTACATATGATGTATTCACATTTTTTTTAAACATTCAATATATTTTGATCTCCATCAAATCTAGGAATTAAGGCTAAGATTTATTTAGGAATCATCCAGCTTGTTCCATTTTTATAATAGTTGATTTATCAAACTAAGCACAATAACTAATAAAGTAAAAATACTTAACAAGTATTAATTTAATTAAATATAGATTTACATACCTCTATATACAACAATTAATCTTATTCAATAAACGTGCCGATTTTAGTGCAGAAGTCGAATAACTTTCAGCGATTTTGTCAAGTCCTACAGGAACAACCACAGGAATTAACAAGGACGAGACGGGAACAGTAAAGAAGTCTACTTACAGTCTGCTCGATCAAATGCCTACCCGTAGAGCTGCTGCTGCTGTATCGTGGACAGGAACCTCCAGTCAGCACGCGAAGTGTAACAAATTTATTTGGTTCGAGGATGCCCGGTGCTGCGAGCAAGACCGATTTTTGTGTACTTGGACACAGCGTTATTTCGCGGATATCCTACCGGCTGCGCCAGTTAAGTTTCGGGAGCGTTGCCGGAGGTTATTTTAAAGCAAACGAGGAGTCTTGCTTAGATGATGGTTTATTGAAGACTGAAGTTTAAAATACAATATTCTTAATCCTAACAGTGCACTTATCGCTATGGTGAAATTTGAGTTATAGCCCACACAATCTGTAGACTAAACAAACTTAATACTTAATATAAATCAATGTCAAATCAAACTAGGTACTTTATCGCTGTGGCGGCGGTGACACTTGAGTATGAGAACGATCCTCCACAGCGCACAGGCTGATATAGGTAAACAAAAATCTGAGTAAGAAATGTACTTTATACATAATGTAAAGTAGCCTAACAAGTCTCGAAAAAGCGATAAGACTACATAATAATATGTCGATAAACTTGAAATCCACTTATCGAGAGCAATGCGTAAACAATTGAATGAACATGATATTTGGAAAATATGAAGAGGTGAAGGACCGAAAATTTTCTTCAAACGGGAGGTTTAAAAGTAGAAATGGCGCTGGCAACAGTTAGGCGAACCCCGGGGCCCGGGGCCACAAAGGCAACGGACCGCATGTTTTTGTAACTAGGTACCTATTCATATAGACGAATGAATATCACCCATGCGCCCGCCGCACCGGTCATGTACTCTCTCGACAAAGTTAGCGATCGCTTTACGAGTATTTACGACTGAATTCGGTCGCAAAGACCTAATGGAGTCCCTAGACGATCAAAATTGCTTTACAAGCACGAGGAAATCATACTTGCCAAGAAACACGAAGTCGAAGCCTTAGGCCGTGCGCACTTTGGACGCGGTTTCGCAGGAATTTCACTGGTGCGAACTCATACGAGCACGCACGAACGAAACCGAACTTCCAAGTACTAAGGGAGCGCGCAGACTGAGTGCGAGTTAGTCGTTCGTATACGTACGTATATTCCGACGTCCGAAAACAATCAAAACTTGTTGGGATTTTTCGTGCGTTCAATAGGATATCACTGGACGGACGGAGAAAAACGTATTCAGTGTGTGTACTCAATTCGTACAACCACGATCATACGTTTACGTACGATACAAATCCGTGTCCAAAGTGCGCGTGGCCTTATAGGTCTATAGCTGCTACCACACGCCATAACCATCTCCATAAAAAAAAACATTCAAATTCAAATCGCAGTCTATCTCGGCGACGATCACTGTCAGAAACTCGTCAAAATGTAGTTTTTTGACAGATTGCGTCTAAGATTAGAATGCGATCGTTTTTAAACATACGAGAATTGCCCCTCAGATCATTGATACTTATACATTATTCATTCTCATTATTATGTAGGTAGGTACAGGGCTTAGAAACAAGATCTCTGTCAGTCGTAATTTCAAGAGTCGAGTTACGGTGACCGCAACTTGATCATGTCTTAAGATCAAGCTCCGCTAATTAAACGCGTTGTTGAAACTAGGTTGCATAAACATTACTATCGCGAGTACAAGGTGGGCCAAGATTGAGACAGAACATGTTTACATTAGGAAATTAACTCCGAAAATGACGCGCGGCAGAAGATTAGTTCAATATCTAGAAAACGTCACACAATTAAATCTAGCCAGGACTTGCCAAGGTTTCTATTTGCGCAAACGGATGTATACTATCTACATGCTATAGGTAAACTAATTTACGCCAGAATTGACTGACAAGATGGAGGTTCATTTTCAGAGCTCTATCAATAGTAATCAACAGCAATTGGGTTAAGTGGAGTTTCCGCCGACAGATCCGCCCCGAGACGCAATGCAATCAAAGAATTAAAGGCTTCCTATTCCTATAGATTTTCATTTATCTTTCTTGGGTCTAAAGTAAACTGATGAATGTCTGATTTGTTTGAAATAGAATTCCCGAGGTACTTGAATTTTTGAATTTTCTTTGTTGGAAAATTCTCTTTTTACCACTTTATTGATTTCTTATTCCAAATTCCAGAAATTTGGTATTTATTTAAACAAAAACAATCGAAATCAATTCAAATAAAAAGAAAATCCCTGAGTCATTCACTCACTGACTGACTCATCAACGCCAGGCTCAAACAAAAAACTGGCTAAGTGCGTGTCCGACCACGCACAATAAAAAAGGGTTCCTTAGTTGGGATGAATTTATCCCAAAAATCTTAACATTATAGTTGAAAAACATAATTATGCTCTCATACATTCCACCTGCATATTGATAGATAGGTCGCAGGAAGCTGCTGCATGCAGGTCGCTTCCAATCGGCCAAATTGGAAATCATTGGGGGAGGCCTATGTTCAGCAGTGGACGTCCCATGGCTGAAATGATGATGATGATGATGATTGATAGATTTATCATGTCATTTTCAGACCATAGACTTCTTATAGGTTTTCCGTCCTGTAATCTACAACATACAACAATTTTCTGTTTTTTTTTTTTGTATATTTTTTTTTTCGCACTTCTTCGTCCTAGCAGGCCTCTGTGATGGTGGACTGTCACTAACGTGGCAGCCAGACAGATTAACACATATGACAATAGCTTGCCAAGAGACCCCGGCATGGGCAAGAATATAAAAGTCTGACCCACCCCGACCACAAATCTTATTTGCCTCAGTGTTCTTACCGAATCAAAATTCATTTATTTAGGTACGTTATACGTCCGTGTCCCAAACACGGAATCACTGAAATTCGTATGTGTACCAAATTCCAACTTAATCGTTCCATTAGATTCGGAGCAAAATGGCTGTGGCTGTGACAGACGGACAGACAGACAGACACACGAGTAACAACAAGGGTTCCGTTTTTTCATTCGGACGTACGGAACCCTAAAAAGCTGAATAGAGCTTCTTTTGTAATTTAGACAAGGAATTACGCCAGATTTGTTGGGTGTTGACTAACAATTATAGGTAGGTATCATAAGGGAACTCCCTGTGCCTGCAAAGTTAATATTGCTGTGATGACTAATTAACTTATAATTCCACATAAACCTAGATGACCACATGAATTGAGGAAAAATGTTAAACGCCACCACATTCCTGAGGACATTACACGAATACCTACAGTAGTATAAATAAACTGCTCAATTTATTCATGCTCTATGTTAGTAGTCAAGACTGCCACTAATAAATTATCAGGATCGCTTGCACTGGCGGGATTCCATTAGTTATGTAGATAGTCTGCGACTAGGCCCCGTTAGAAATGCATGTATAAATAGATAAATACATAGTTATCTTGATTACTATAAACAAGGGTTGAAAGGGTAAACAATTAATTTCGCATTAGCAAATGACTTGTATGTCAATTAATAACGGACGATAAATCGGAGATGTTGCTGGGCAAGTTTCTGATCAACAATCTTGAACCAAGTTTCTGGATACCGTGTATTTTAAAGACAAGTTCTCGTTTCCTGTTTTAAGCTACATTAGAACAACTTTGCGCTTCGTACAACGGTGTTTGTATAGAAATGAACTTGGTACATAAGTGCGAGCCTAACTGCAGGATTAACTGCCTCCCGATTCTAATAGATAATTGTACCTATACAAATTCTATTCCATTTTTTTATTTATCACTTGCACTTTGCCCGCGGCTTCGCTCCCGTGGTCTTTCCCGCAGTACCCGTTATTTCCCGGGATAAAAAGTAGCCTATGTTACTCCCTGAAAACCAAGCTTTCTAATGGTAAAATAATTTTTCAAATCGGTCTAGTAGTTTCGGAGCCTATTCAATACAAACAAACAAACAATCAAAAATTTCCTCTTTATAATATAAAAAGTAGTACGTAGAGAAGTAGTAGTAGACAATTTATGAAAAAACAGGAAAAATATTAATATGAAATATTAAATTAATACAAATATGAAACAGGCAAGGGGCCTGTTTCATAACATAATTAATGTTTCAGGGCTTTAAATTCATGTGTACAAATCAAAAGAGTTTTATTATCAATCCTTCCATCGCAGACAATATTCCTAGGTGCATGTCCCGTCACGTAAAAATAACGCGGGCCGTTTACCTGCGCACTGAGCGATTTATAATCGATTCCAGCATATTCCATATTACCTACTAAGTAGCAAATAAAGTACCTAATATGATTCTACAATATAATATTTACACTTATATTATAAAACAATAGCCCTAGTACTTTAGGATGCGAATGTAGGTACCCGTGCGCAGACACATCCCCTACACTGTCACTCAGCGTTATTTTTATGTGACGACAACTATAAGGTCAAGTCTATAAATAAAAAGAGGGGTACCTACTGCCGAACAGTTGGTCAATGATCAGGTGTCCAACGTGCTCAGTGATAGGGGGCCAGTCTGCTGTTGTTTTAGTAACGACGCCGGTTAGACTTGTGCTTCACTTGAGAATTTGAGAAACAACTTTACTGATGCCATTGCCAATCCTCTCTCATAATGAATGGCTAGTTTGTACTGCGTCAGCCTTTAGACCATTGGCAGACGGATTTATTTTCATATGCTTAAGACCGTCTTCGTCATTAATATTATTTAAGCACGCATTTATTTGCACCTTCAAGAATCAATCGGTAAATGCCAAAATGTTTGGCCCCTATTGCGTATTTACTTGCTAAAGAGTAGAATGTCTTAACTAACAGATTCCTAATTTAAAAATTCTTTATGAAGAATTCCAACATTTTCGGTAGTTTTTCTAATGAATAATGTAATGTACCAGTTCCGTAAATTGTAGCAGCATCGGAAAGTTACGTTGACACCATATTCTCTCGTATCGTAATAAATCGACACGCCGCCGGCTACCTATTATTGTAATCAGCGTAGTGTGGCGTGTCATGGACTAGACAACTTTGTATGTATTGTTTATCTAAGTTGGGCACAATATCATTCTGTGGGTCATACTCGAGGAAAGCACTATAGTAAACATCTAAAACTACAAATATTGGTACTAATGGTCCTACACAGAAGGTTTTTTTTTCTGTTACTGCTGTTGAATGAACGAACTCTACGTCATAATTATCCGTTGAATCAGTTATTGATTTCAAATCAATCAATCTGCCTAGCCTTTTCCCAACTATATTGGGGTCGGCTTCCAGTCTAACCGGATGCAGCTGAATACCAGTATTTTACATGGAGCGACTGCCTATCTGACCTCCACAACCCAGTAACTGGGTAATACGATACCCTTTGGAAAGACTGGTTGTCAGACTTTCGGGCTTCTGACGACCCGTAACGACTGTCAAAGATCCACGAATGACAACCGGGACCAACGGCTTAACGTGCTTTCCGAGGCACGGAGGAGTCTCGGTATGTACCTAAAGATGGTCACCCATCCACAGACCAACCCCGGCAAGCGTAGCTTAACCTGACGGATCGACCCGTGCGGCAGTTACTACTTAGCCACGAGCTCCTACTAATCAGTTATTGATTTCATGTTGGTATTTAAATATTAGTTGGGTAGGTACTGTAATACTGTGTAAGCAAATGCAGTGGGAGAAGCAGTCCAATCCTGTTGATGAATCCTCCATTAAATCTTGAAGAAACTTTTCCTTACACGACGATAACTTGAATGAACTAGGTAGGTACTACTGTGTCTTTACGGAAAAATAAAAACTACGGGTCAATTGACTTTGACCATAGGAGGGAAGCCGATAATTGTTTGTCCAAACAATGCTGTCACCCGAGCCGTGAACGAAGATCGAAAGCGTTCCCAACAGATTGTATCAACATGCCCATCAAGTTGCTTAGGAACCACTATAACAAAGTACTGAGTATTGATCAGAGAAATTACGTTCTTTATTTGGTACGGAGCAATCACAAGTCAGCGATATCAGAGATATTTAGCATGACCCTATATTTAGAACTATAGAATTGAATATTTGTATTTTTTTATAATCGATGACGTAGATGGCTTTGTATCTGCGTTTGTTTGTCTTCTATCACGCGGGTCCATTGCGGGTTGGTAGATGTCACATGTCTTCGAATGTTTGGTTCTAGGACATGCCGGTTTCCTCACGATGATTTCCTTCACTGTTTTGAGAGCAGTGGTGATGAAATTATTTACGAAAGTAAAAACGCCTGTCTGGGTTCGAATCCAGCATCTACAACTCGTTAGTCGCGGCCGTTACCACTGGGCCACCAGTGCTTAGAAATAATAAAAACAAAAGTTATAAAAAAAAAAAAAAGTTTTAAACTAATTTAAAAAACAGTTATAAAAACTAAATCCAAACTACGACGAAAACGTCAACTAAAAAGATATAAACAAAGCATCACAGACAGACAAATAAAAAATCCGGGAGTCACACGTGTTATTTTTTTTTAGTTCATGATTTATGCTCTCTAGAGCCCTAGAGGGCGCCATATTCATAGCCTATAACGGCTATAACCAGCGGACGATCAAGACGCTTCCAACGATACCTCATTATGTCAAAATATGAACATACCTACATAGCAGTCAAAATCATAACCCTCCTTTTTGCTTCGTCGTAGTGGGGTAACAATAACATAAATCACACTATGTTAATCTGTTTTGAACTAATGGAGAAATTAAAATTTATAATGTAACGTCTGGAAACATCAGGGTTCCGATCAAGGACACTCACCTACATGACAAACAGCATTAGCTACCGTCCGGGATTATTTCAAACATCTTACGAGTGCATCAAACATGACGTTACGACTACAATACACAAATTGTAACAACATGCAAATTATATTCGTTGCAAAATAAGTGATCCACTTTCAGAATCATTGAGTTCGTTTAAGTAGGTACGTCACAAGCGTCCAGACAAGCAGTCCCGGACCCGGATCATATTTCGGTGAGATTTTTTGCTACTGCAATTATTTTGATATACGTTAATGTAGCGTCTCAGGTTGCCGCTTACGCTCATACCTTGCACCATAATAAGGACAATTTACTATTAAAGTAATTTAAGGTGCAAACTACAAGGTGGGATTTGACTCCAAATTCATTCTGTGTTTGTTGGTTGGAAATTATAAAAAACGCTCATAGGTAGGTAGGTATTAACCAAAAACATATTTTTTCCGCATAGTATACTGTACACTAATTACATAATACACAATGGATCGGAATTTGAATCGTTTTGAAACAAATTGCTAAACCATTGCTTTATAAGTTCGAAAAAAATATCTGCAACAACGTAAATAACGCAATGAATAAGTATTGTTGAACTGTCACAATGAAACCAATTTGTAGTAATCATTTACGAAAATATGTTGCGTAATTATATAGCAGATTCTTTATCATATTATCATCTATATAATTATACTTTTACATAGTACCTATTATATTAAACAAAGTCTACTAAGCTCGTGCAATTCCTGAGCCTTACCATTCGAATTAAGTCCTCTGGCAAATTATGTAGAAACACGTTATGAGCTAAATTATTGTAAATTACCATTTTTGCTACTTTCATTTCCTCGCTAGCAAGCAAGTTGACCTTGGAGAAGAGAGTGCTGCGAACTTGTTGAATTCTATTAAGTACAGAACTCCAAATATGTTTCGTTAGTTTTAATTTTTAATTTTCTAGCTCAACTCAATAGAATAGAACAGAATATAATTTTTCTTTATTAAAGTAACCAAGACTCAATAGCCACGCAGTCCTCTGATCTAGGGTCGCCAAAATTTTGGATAAAAAGAGCTCTCAATTGATCCCAAGTAATTATTATCCTCCCTTTCGCTAACCAAAGCTGCTGCTTTACCACACAACCTACTCGTAATAGCATGAAAATTATAAATTGACTGAGCAACGTTATTTGGTCCATTAAAATTACATAAGATGTATTCACATTTTTTTTTAAACATTCAATATATTTTGATCTCCATCAAATCTAGGAATTAAGGCTAAGATTTATTTAGGAATCATCCAGCTTGTTCCATTTTTATAATAGTTGATTTATCAAACTAAGCACAATAACTAATAAAGTAAAAATACTTAACAAGTATTAATTTAATTAAATATAGATTTACATACCTATATACAACAATTAATCTTATTCAATAAACGTGCCGATTTTAGTGCAGAAGTCGAATAACTTTCAGCTATTTTGTCAAGTCCTACAGGAACAACCATAGGAATTAACAAGGACGAGACGGGAACAGTAAAGAAGTCTACTTACAGTCTGCTTCAAATGCCTACCCGTAGAGCTGCTCGTGTCGTGGACAGGAACCTCTAGTCAGCACGCGAAGTGTAACAAATTTATTTGGTTCGAGGATACCCGGTGCTGCGAGCAAGACCGATTTTTGTGTACTTGGACACAGCGTTATTTCGCGGATATCCTACCGGCTGCGCCAGTTAAGTTTCGGGAACGTTGCCGGAGGTTATTTTAAAGCAAACGAGGAGTCTTGCTTAGATGATGGTTCATTGAAGACTGAAGTTTAAAAATTTTAAAATATAATATTCTTAATCCTAACAGTGCACTTATCGCTATGGTGAAATTTGAGTTATAGCCTACACAATCTGTAGACTAAACAAACTTAATAATATAAATCAATGTCAAACCAAACTATCGCTGTGGCGGCGGTGACACTTGAGTATGAGAACGACCCTCCACAGTGAACCTGATATAAACAAAAATCTGAGTAAGAAATGTACTTTACATAACTACCTATTGCGATGACACGATAAAAATAAATGTGTATAGGTACGATTTGGCAAAATAAACAAGCCTAACAAGTCTCGAAAAAGCGATAAGACTACATAATAATATGTCGATAAACTTGAAATCCACATAACGAGAGCAATGCGTAAACAATTGAATGAACATGATATTTGGAAAATATGAAGAGGTGAAGGACCGAAAATTTTCTTCAAACGGGAGGTTTAAAAGTAGAAATGGCGCTGGCAACAGTTAGGCGAACCCCGGGGCCCGGGGCCACAAAGGCAACGGACCGCATGTTTTTGTAACTAGGTACCTATTCATATAGACGAATGAATATCACCCATGCGCCCGCCGCCGCCGCACCGGTCATGTACTCTCTCGACAAAGTTAGCGATCGCTTTACGAGTATTTACGACTGAATTCGGTCGCAAAGACCTAATGGAGTCCCTAGACGATCAAAATTGCTTTACAAGCACGAGGAAATCATACTTGCCAAGAAACACGAAGTCGAAGCCTTAGGCCGTGCGCACTTTGGACGCGGTTTCGCAGGAATTTCACTGGTGCGAACTCATACGAGCACGCACGAACGAAACCGAACTTCCAAGTACTAAGGGAGCGCGCAGACTGAGTGCGAGTTAGTCGTTCGTATACGTACGTAGGTATATTCCGACGTCCGAAAACAATCAAAACTTGTTGGGATTTTTCGTGCGTTCAATAGGATATCACTGGACGGACGGAGAAAAACGTATTCAGTGTGTGTACTCAATTCGTACAACCACGATCATACGTTTACGTACGATACAAATCCGTGTCCAAAGTGCGCGTGGCCTTATAGGTCTATAGCTGCTACCACACGCCATAACCATCTCCATAAAAAAAACATTCAAATTCAAATCGCAGTCTATCTCGGCGACGATCACTGTCAGAAACTCGTCAAAATGTAGTTTTTTGACAGATTGCGTCTAAGATTAGAATGCGATCGTTTTTAAACATACGAGAATTGCCCCTCAGATCATTGATACTTATACATTATTCATTCTCATTATTATGTAGGTAGGTACAGGGCTTAGAAACAAGATCTCTGTCAGTCGTAATTTCAAGAGTCGAGTTACGGTGACCGCAACTTGATCATGTCTTAAGATCAAGCTCCGCTAATTAAACGCGTTGTTGAAACTAGGTTGCATAAACATTACTATCGCGAGTACAAGGTGGGCCAAGATTGAGACAGAACATGTTTACATTAGGAAATTAACTCCGAAAATGACGCGCGGCAGAAGATTAGTTCAATATCTAGAAAACGTCACACAATTAAATCTAGCCAGGACTTGCCAAGGTTTCTATTTGCGCAAACGGATGTATACTATCTACATGCTATAGGTAAACTAATTTACGCCAGAATTGACTGACAAGATGGAGGTTCATTTTCAGAGCTCTATCAATAGTAATCAACAGCAATTGGGTTAAGTGGAGTTTCCGCCGACAGATCCGCCCCGAGACGCAATGCAATCAAAGAATTAAAGGCTTCCTATTCCTATAGATTTTCATTTATCTTTCTTGGGTCTAAAGTAAACTGATGAATGTCTGATTTGTTTGAAATAGAATTCCCGAGGTACTTGAATTTTTGAATTTTCTTTGTTGGAAAATTCTCTTTTTACCACTTTATTGATTTCTTATTCCAAATTCCAGAAATTTGGTATTTATTTAAACAAAAACAATCGAAATCAATTCAAATAAAAAGAAAATCCCTGAGTCATTCACTCACTGACTGACTCATCAACGCCAGGCTCAAACAAAAAACTGGCTAAGTGCGTGTCCGACCACGCACAATAAAAAAGGGTTCCTTAGTTGGGATGAATTTATCCCAAAAATCTTAACATTATAGTTGAAAAACATAATTATGCTTCCACCATACATTCATTACACATTCCACCTGCATATTGATAGATAGGTCGCAGGAAGCTGCTGGATGCAGGTCGCTTCCAATCGGCCAAATTGGAAATCATTGGGGGAGGCCTATGTTCAGCAGTGGACGTCCCATGGCTGAAATGATGATGATGATGATGATTGATAGATTTATCATGTCATTTTCAGACCATAGACTTCTTATAGGTTTTCCGTCCTGTAATCTACAACATACAACAATTTTCTGTTTTTTTTTTTTGTATATTTTTTTTTTCGCACTTCTTCGTCCTAGCAGGCCTCTGTGATGGTGGACTGTCACTAACGTGGCAGCCAGACAGATTAACACATATGACAATAGCTTGCCAAGAGACCCCGGCATGGGCAAGAATATAAAAGTCTGACCCACCCCGACCACAAATCTTATTTGCCTCAGTGTTCTTACCGAATCAAAATTCATTTATTTAGGTACGTTATACGTCCGTGTCCCAAACACGGAATCACTGAAATTCGTATGTGTACCAAATTCCAACTTAATCGTTCCATTAGATTCGGAGCAAAATGGCTGTGGCTGTGACAGACGGACAGACAGACAGACACACGAGTAACAACAAGGGTTCCGTTTTTTCATTCGGACGTACGGAACCCTAAAAAGCTGAATAGAGCTTCTTTTGTAATTTAGACAAGGAATTACGCCAGATTTGTTGGGTGTTGACTAACAATTATAGGTAGGTATCATAAGGGAACTCCCTGTGCCTGCAAAGTTAATATTGCTGTGATGACTAATTAACTTATAATTCCACATAAACCTAGATGACCACATGAATTGAGGAAAAATGTTAAACGCCACCACATTCCTGAGGACATTACACGAATACCTACAGTAGTATAAATAAACTGCTCAATTTATTCATGCTCTATGTTAGTAGTCAAGACTGCCACTAATAAATTATCAGGATCGCTTGCACTGGCGGGATTCCATTAGTTATGTAGATAGTCTGCGACTAGGCCCCGTTAGAAATGCATGTATAAATAGATAAATACATAGTTATCTTGATTACTATAAACAAGGGTTGAAAGGGTAAACAATTAATTTCGCATTAGCAAATGACTTGTATGTCAATTAATAACGGACGATAAATCGGAGATGTTGCTGGGCAAGTTTCTGATCAACAATCTTGAACCAAGTTTCTGGATACCGTGTATTTTAAAGACAAGTTCTCGTTTCCTGTTTTAAGCTACATTAGAACAACTTTGCGCTTCGTACAACGGTGTTTGTATAGAAATGAACTTGGTACATAAGTGCGAGCCTAACTGCAGGATTAACTGCCTCCCGATTCTAATAGATAATTGTACCTATACAAATTCTATTCCATTTTTTTATTTATCACTTGCACTTTGCCCGCGGCTTCGCTCCCGTGGTCTTTCCCGCAGTACCCGTTATTTCCCGGGATAAAAAGTAGCCTATGTTACTCCCTGAAAACCAAGCTTTCTAATGGTAAAATAATTTTTCAAATCGGTCTAGTAGTTTCGGAGCCTATTCAATACAAACAAACAAACAATCAAAAATTTCCTCTTTATAATATAAAAAGTAGTACGTAGAGAAGTAGT
Source organism: Xanthia togata (assembly GCA_963853775.1). Taxonomy (NCBI): domain Eukaryota; kingdom Metazoa; phylum Arthropoda; class Insecta; order Lepidoptera; family Noctuidae; genus Xanthia; species Xanthia togata. The sequence continues at coordinate 18,026,395 of OY970798.1, read as the reverse complement.
AGTAGACAATTTATGAAAAAACAGGAAAAATATTAATATGAAATATTAAATTAATACAAATATGAAACAGGCAAGGGGCCTGTTTCATAACATAATTAATGTTTCAGGGCTTTAAATTCATGTGTACAAATCAAAAGAGTTTTATTATCAATCCTTCCATCGCAGACAATATTCCTAGGTGCATGTCCCGTCACGTAAAAATAACGCGGGCCGTTTACCTGCGCACTGAGCGATTTATAATCGATTCCAGCATATTCCATATTACCTACTAAGTTCTACAATATAATATTTACACTTATATTATAAAACAATAGCCCTAGTACTTTAGGATGCGAATGTAGGTACCCGTGCGCAGACACATCCCCTACACTGTCACTCAGCGTTATTTTTATGTGACGACAACTATAAGGTCAAGTCTATAAATAAAAAGAGGGGTACCTACTGCCGAACAGTTGGTCAATGATCAGGTGTCCAACGTGCTCAGTGATAGGGGGCCAGTCTGCTGTTGTTTTAGTAACGACGCCGGTTAGACTTGTGCTTCACTTGAGAATTTGAGAAACAACTTTACTGATGCCATTGCCAATCCTCTCTCATAATGAATGGCTAGTTTGTACTGCGTCAGCCTTTAGACCATTGGCAGACGGATTTATTTTCATATGCTTAAGACCGTCTTCGTCATTAATATTATTTAAGCACGCATTTATTTGCACCTTCAAGAATCAATCGGTAAATGCCAAAATGTTTGGCCCCTATTGCGTATTTACTTGCTAAAGAGTAGAATGTCTTAACTAACAGATTCCTAATTTAAAAATTCTTTATGAAGAATTCCAACATTTTCGGTAGTTTTTCTAATGAATAATGTAATGTACCAGTTCCGTAAATTGTAGCAGCATCGGAAAGTTACGTTGACACCATATTCTCTCGTATCGTAATAAATCGACACGCCGCCGGCTACCTATTATTGTAATCAGCGTAGTGTGGCGTGTCATGGACTAGACAACTTTGTATGTATTGTTTATCTAAGTTGGGCACAATATCATTCTGTGGGTCATACTCGAGGAAAGCACTATAGTAAACATCTAAAACTACAAATATTGGTACTAATGGTCCTACACAGAAGGTTTTTTTTTCTGTTACTGCTGTTGAATGAACGAACTCTACGTCATAATTATCCGTTGAATCAGTTATTGATTTCAAATCAATCAATCTGCCTAGCCTTTTCCCAACTATATTGGGGTCGGCTTCCAGTCTAACCGGATGCAGCTGAATACCAGTATTTTACATGGAGCGACTGCCTATCTGACCTCCACAACCCAGTAACTGGGTAATACGATACCCTTTGGAAAGACTGGTTGTCAGACTTTCGGGCTTCTGACGACCCGTAACGACTGTCAAAGATCCACGAATGACAACCGGGACCAACGGCTTAACGTGCTTTCCGAGGCACGGAGGAGTCTCGGTATGTACCTAAAGATGGTCACCCATCCACAGACCAACCCCGGCAAGCGTAGCTTAACCTGACGGATCGACCCGTGCGGCAGTTACTACTTAGCCACGAGCTCCTACTAATCAGTTATTGATTTCATGTTGGTATTTAAATATTAGTTGGGTAGGTACTGTAATACTGTGTAAGCAAATGCAGTGGGAGAAGCAGTCCAATCCTGTTGATGAATCCTCCATTAAATCTTGAAGAAACTTTTCCTTACACGACGATAACTTGAATGAACTAGGTAGGTACTACTGTGTCTTTACGGAAAAATAAAAACTACGGGTCAATTGACTTTGACCATAGGAGGGAAGCCGATAATTGTTTGTCCAAACAATGCTGTCACCCGAGCCGTGAACGAAGATCGAAAGCGTTCCCAACAGATTGTATCAACATGCCCATCAAGTTGCTTAGGAACCACTATAACAAAGTACTGAGTATTGATCAGAGAAATTACGTTCTTTATTTGGTACGGAGCAATCACAAGTCAGCGATATCAGAGATATTTAGCATGACCCTATATTTAGAACTATAGAATTGAATATTTGTATTTTTTTATAATCGATGACGTAGATGGCTTTGTATCTGCGTTTGTTTGTCTGTTGATTTGAATTGAAAGACTACAGAGTAGATTTTACAAGATTGTAGGTGAAAATATGTGATTTTGTTTACCTACAGACTGTGCGTAAATTAAAAGTATTTTTAATTACGCTTTTATACACAACCTTCGTACCTACCATAACGATAATCTACATTTTATATCGCTCGCATTGCAACTTGCACGCTCTCAACACACAACAAGTAAAATGCACGTGTTTTTATTAAACTTGCCTTTTAGCGCAGACATATTTTAAAAAATCGATTAAGTTTAATGTAGCGATTTAAGTATGATGCCAAATCCATTACCTTTCAATAATTTAGTGTAATGTTCATACTGCTTACGAAAACCAAAACAAGTGGCAGAACAACTATTGTAATTTACTTTCATGGCAATATATTTATTTATATTGAGTTCAACCGCCACTGGCCAATATAAAATGCTGCTAATTTAAAATCTCGCACAAAAATCCACATCGATTATTATCAATTCAACCCAATTCATGCTGTCGATTTCATTTTGATTTGCCATTATTTAATTTACTCGCGTTACTTATAGAACATTAGGGCGAAGTCAGTTCTTATTATGTTTATTAAGATTGACATTGTTATCAACGGGCTGTCCAGCATTATCCATCAATGTATCACGTCTTGGTATACTTATATGAGTCGGCATTAACCACACTAATATTATAAATGTATCATCCATACCACCATAATAATCCATATGTATACTTCCATACTAATATGCATATTATAAATGCAAAAGTAACTCTGTCTATCTGACTGCTACATTTTCACCCTAAGGACAATAATATAATTGTAAGAAAGCTTGATATAATTGAAACATTATTTCTGTGTAACTATAAAAGTACAGTTTTCGTGGGACTAAACCATTCGTGTCAGTCACAGTACCTGTTAATAGTTGCATCACTTTTGCGCTCTCAAAAATATGGTTTATTTCGCCTTTGATTTACTTAATGAAGATATTGAATAATTATCAAATAAAATTTTGATTTTATCTCAAAGATAGCTGAAGACCAATATGTGATTTTTAATTTTCTTGATATGGTTTGCTAAATAATAGTAAAAAATAAATAACGGAGTGGGTTTTTAATTTTTTTTTTGTTTTTTTCAACATTATTTTTCTGCTATATTTTGTATCGAAGTTGAAAAAAGTGGTTCATCCACACACAAGTAGACCATATAGCGATGTTGATGATGTTTTAAATGTTCAAAATCAAAAGTAGTTTCTTGTAAAACAGTTACTTATCAAACGTCAGTCTCGCATCATTTTTCGGAAAACTTGTTACGAATATTTGCTATTTTCCTTGAATACTTAACTTATTTGAAAAATCCCTTTCGACCACATACAAAACAAAGAATACGAATTTTCAAATCACAAATAGTTTTGTTTAAATTCTTTTTACCTTTCTCACAACTAATGAACAAAATTGATCAAAATCAGTCGATTTCTTGCACGGACTCTTAACCCATCGTAATGAGATTTGACAAATAGGCTATTTTTCATCCTGGATATTTGTATTAAAACAGAATATACGCAGACGAAGTTGCAGACAATATCAAATAAGTATGTAAAAGTAGAAGCACTTTACTTACATAAACAGACAGCAGCAAGAAGTTTAACAGCCAGTTCCGGTGGGTCACATTCCGGGAAGAAAGGCTTGACTACGTAGTGGCCGAAGGTCAGGGCCACTATGGCCTGCGTGGTCGGTCTGATAATGAGCAGCGCGATCCACATGCGCAGGAAGGCTGGCAGGGGCCCGAAGGCCGTGTAGATGTAGGCGTAATCACCTCCAGACCTCGTGATGGATGTGCCCAACTCCGCGTAGCACAGGGCCCCCAGTGTGGACAGCAGACCGCTCGCAAGCCATATTATCAATGACGCACCTACTGACCTATGACAAAAAAAGAATTGGTAAGTTCATGAAAAAAATAACAATTGAAATTGAGTGGTGGCAGGTGAATTGAAATGCGAATTAATTAAATTGTTTTCGTTTATCTGCATCAATTTAGAGTTCTATTAATCATTTCTTCTGCGTTCGATTGATGATTGTGTAAAAGTATAAGTTTCCGATAAAGCAGAGGTTCATCAAATGTTTATCTTTCTTGCTTCATCAGGAAAACTAAACTATGCCTAGCAGCTAGCTATCCTACTGCAGAACGCAGTCATTAGTATATTTAGTACACTCAACTCTAGCAGATGGTCTTCTAGCAGTACCGTCTTTACCATAAGGGCACACGGGGCCCGTGCCCAGGGCCCCCATCCTCAGGGGGCCCCGAAGGACCGACTATTTCTCTCACATTTATTCTAGACATTTTGGTCGGGCACAGTAACAGTGAGCATCCGGGTCGAAAATAAAACATATCGATTTTATTTAACTAAATTAAGACAAAATCAAGTCAAACTTTGCCTTTTTTCTTTTAGAAGTATACAATTTCCACAACATTTGACTTGATTTTGAATTACTTGGCTTAGATAAGATCGATATAAAGAACAAAAAGTCATATTCAAGTCTAAACTTGGCTTGGTTTTGGCTTAATTTAAGTCAAAAAAAGGTAAAAGTAAGACAGTTTTATTAAATTGTTAGATAGTTTAAAGCAAGAAGAAAAACATAATATACTGAATCCGTTACAATATGCGTGTTATTATATCAAAAGATATTGAAAAAAAATCTGCGATTTTTTACTCGGGTATTTATTAATTTCAATTTTGGAGTTAGTTGAGTATTTTATAATCTAGAATAACGAGAAGAAATTGCCGCATCCAATGTAACTGAAAAAATCACTTGAAAATTGCTGATTTCCATGGGATTTGATCACAGGGCCTCCCGAGTATCATCAGCCACTGACGTCTTCGCTCTGCTACTGAAGAGATTTAAACAACTACATTTATTTTATCCTACAAGAAAATTTCTTTATTCCAGTTAATAGCATTCCGTTAAATTTAAGACAAAAAAGTTAAGAGTAAACAAAACAAAACTTCCACCTTATAAAGCAGATATCATTTTAAACTTTTTTGAAAACCTTGATATTTCTATAAAAGGTTGTCGGGGGCAGAGACTACGACAGTGCATCAAATATGTCAGGAAAGTACTCTGATGTTCAGTCCAGAATAAAAGTAGTTTGCGAATTTGCAATTTACGTTCCATGTGCGGCACATTCACTAAATTTAGTGGGTGTTCAGGCTGTTGAGTATGTAACTGAAGTAGTAGCATTCTTTAAATTTTTTCTCAGCAACGACCAAACGATAGAAAATTTTGACAGAGCATTTAGGTGCAAATTGAGTCCTGCAGTCTCTTTCGGAAACTAGATGGTCTGCACGTGCGAATGCTATTAAGGCTTTGCAAAATGGTTATTTAAATATTTCTGAAGCATTGTTCTCAATCGCAAGTGACATCAATCAACCAGGAGATACCAACTAGAAACGAAGCCCAAAGCCTAGCAAAAAAAATGGAAAAATTTGAGACTGCTCCTCTAACGGAAATACGGAATGATAATTTGGGAGTTATGAATAAAACAAGTATTTTTACAGAATAGCCATGACCATGACCATGACCAGACCATGGACGTTGTAACAAAACTTTACGAATCTTTGATCAATTATGTCAATAACGCACGCAATAATTTTGATCAGTACGAAAAGACTAAAGAAAAAGATCCAGAGACTGACTACAAAGATAAATTTGAAAGAATATAAATTCGTAGCACACGCATTAGTTTTTTTGAAGGAACATCAGAGACTGCACAGTTGAGAGGCAAGGAAAAGTTTCATTCCCATAATTGACACATTTAAAAAAACGTTCGGCAGGATACCAAGAAATTGATAATCGATTTAGTTTCCTTTGTCAGTTAACAACAATCGAATCTGGCGAGTTGACCAAAAAATGCAGTTTTATCATGAAGACATTAATGCATATGAGTTCAAAACAGGATGTTTTCATTTAAGCTAATATTTAAAAAACAATGCTATGCAATCAGCAAATGTAAATATCTCAACCATACACAACCTATTACAGTCAGTTATATTAGAAGAACCTTTTCCAAACGTTGAAGTTGCTACAAGAATATTCCTTTGCCTAATGGTTACCAATTGTAGTGGAGAGCGTTCATTTTCGCAGCTAAGAGAATAAAAAAATAATTGCGAACAACAATGTTACAAGAACGACTAAGTAATTTGTCAAGTGCATAGAAAATCACATACTTCAAAAAATTAACTTTGAGGGTATAATAGAAGATTTTGCTCAACAGAAATCCCGAAAGAAACCATTATCGTATTCGTAACCAAAAAACAAGCAGCATATCAATATCTCAATGCCATTTATTATATTATATATAATAATAAAAGATGATAGTAGAAAAATTATAGTATAATTCGCTTTCTTTACTTTCCAAAAGGGCCCCAAATTCTTGTGTGCCCAAGGGCCCCAGCATAGTTTAAGACGGCCTTGCTTCTAGGTATTTCAACACAGGAAGTCCCTTATATATATTTTGTTGTCCTAGTGTTTTTCTTAGTCATCTATAACTACATTTCTACACCCACGAATTGTGAGTTGAGTCTATTCTATTCATAGGACACTATTTGGAGATGAGACGATTCGGTAATTAATATTAGGTAGAATTTGAGAATATGTTTAGGAAACTATTACCTACTAAACATACATTTATGAATGGGAGTTATATGGTAAATAAAGAAGAAACAGAATTGTGGGGTTTGCCGTTGGTTTGCGGTTGAGTTGCGGTAAATTTTACCTAGTTAAAATTACTTAAGTAGATATACTTAGCCACAATTAGGTATAAAGTACACCCAAACCCAATCTATCACGGCTACACATCAAGCTATACATTTCCAGTTTAAGCTGATCTCGCTTTTTATAGGATTTCCGTACAACGCGAGGTCAGCTTATACAATACCTACTATATAAATATATACTACAATATAAATAATACGGGTTATCATCAATTTATTTGTGTATTGGGAGCCAATAATAATATGAGATATAATTTATGATTTTTATTTGACCGAGGTAATTATTTATAATAAATAATATATAATTTAATAGATAACTATTAGATGACTTTTTTTCTCAAAAGTTCACAAAATCGTAACTATCACATTTTGTAGGTAGAGTCGTATAATCGATGATCATAAAAAATCTACCTATCCTGTTTGACAGAACAACTGTCTTAATTCGCACAATTTCAGTAGGTCATTTTCATTTGATGTTATAAAGAGTACCTACCTACATAAAGGGTATAAAATAGTCTAAGAAGGTGAATGCTATAGTATACCTAGTGCAACCTACTAATGTTACCTAGAGCGTTTCAGTGCCACGGTCTACCAGTTTTCAAGCTATGAATGAATATAGGCAGGCGTGCCAATTGTGCCTTGACAAACTATCGTGAGAAAATTCTGAGCGTGACTGCAGTACTTGTTATGTGTTTAGGTAGGTATAATACACTCTAATTACGTTACATTTTCTTTATTAGGTTATCATGTACATATTTTGCTGTAGGAACCTATCTTGTCATTTTATTTTGTTGTTTTATTGTCAGCTATATTGGTTTTTTAATTTATATCTTCTTCTTTTATTATGTTGACATAAACTGCAAAACTGCTTGCATTTAATTATTTTTTGTTTTGATTTAATTTAATTAAAGCTCTTGCCATGGTTTTTGCCAGCCAGGGGCCTTATTATGAAGTATTAATGCCATCATTATTCCACTGCGAAAAAATGATAGTGGTAGCGGCCTCATATAGCTCCGTCTCTCACTCACACTGGAATAATGGTGGCATTAACCTTTATAATACTGGTGTCTCATATTGGAGACAGATAACAATAAAATTCTATTGTGTCTGCTAATTGCGCGCGCGACAGATTAATACGTCATAATACTGCCCCAGGACGTAGGCTACTGGCTGGCAAAAACCATGGCCAGCCCGCTGGTATACCAGGACTGTCTAAGGAGGAAACGTTTATTCTCTATTTAAATATTAGTATCGTGAAACTATAATCTGGTGATTCAGTTTGATGATGGTTCATATACGTAAGTATCTAGCCAAGATTTGAATTTGAAAAACGCCTCTTCCGACATGCGGCAGCTCAGGGGAATTTCAACGTACCTATTTAGAATACAATAGGTGCACGAAAGTCGATACCAACATCGATTCCATTGTCCCTAAGGCATCGATAGGGTGTCAAATTTCCGTTAATCCTTTTTATAAGATCACTAGCTGTTACCGGCGACTTCGCCCGGTTTATTTTATTTATTTGTATAGTTTTCGGAGATTAGCCAGAACAGACATACAGAACCTAGACAAACAAACACTTCAATTTTATTTATTTGTACCTATAGATGTGTCATGATGTGATGTGATACAGATTTCATGGGTATTGTTTTTTTTTGCGCGGAACCCCATTTTTTTTCTAAAACAAAAATAGCTTAAGTTACTCGTTATAACACCAGGTATCTTCCAGTAAAAGTCCCGTCAAAAACGGTCCAGCCGTTTCAGAGATTTGCCGGATGAATGAAAAATACAGACAGACAGTTTTAAATTGTGTTTTTCTTGTATGGACCGTATATACTTTCATATGTTATTAATAAGTATAAAGCTGTTATTTTGACATTACAAACAGACACTTCTATTTTATTTATTTGTTGGTAGGTATTACAGATTATTGTAAATACGATATGGATGAATGTGAAGGGCCAGTTACCCGAATACCGTTTTTATAGATCACGGTAGGTAATTTACAAGTCAATTAGTGAGTAATAATTACCGTTCATGATTTTTAAACAAATTGGAAATAGGTAGATTAAAATGGCAGAAGGCAGAAAGTGTTAATTGAATCATTCATTATTGTTAAATAAATAGGTATTTCTCATTTTTAAAACACTAATATTTTGTTGAAGTTAAGCATGCTGTAGTTAAATGCAAGCAGAAATATCTGCATTGTCATTAGTTTGAACTAACTAGGTACCTACTATACAACATAACATACAGCAACTAAATATTACGAAATATGTAAATAGGTGAAGCAATCGTTCCACGTTCGACTTTAGATTTCTATAGGGTTTTTCGAAATCCACGGTAGGTTATTAAATGGGTTACCTAGATTATCTAAGTGTCACCTTACTTTACTATATAAGCAGCCTTGGCCTTGTTTCTAAGTTGTGACCCTCGTGAGGCCCATTCACCACTCTGGTAAGTGGAACCATCTGGTTACCTGCAGTTTCAGTACAATAAGTACAGATAACACCACAACCTTTGTAATGTTTTAGAAATTAAAAGACAAACTTAAAACCGTAAGTACCTACTTTTCTACCGAATGTAGAGTTTGTCAGTTTTATATCTGCTTTATCAAAATGTTATTTATTTGGTACCTAAACGCACAATGAAGGGTTCCGTAGTTGGGACAAATTTATCACAAGAACAAATTTAACATTGTAAGTACTTGAAAAATGTACCCCAATATTGATGTTCCCCCGTTATGTGGGAATTATAAAAGTTCATGTATTTTCTTTAATTTTAAAACTAATTATTTAAAAATTATAAAAAAAGAAATTGACACACAAAGCAAAATTGAATCACAAGCCCTTTCATTTCTAAATCGGTCCAATAGATTCGGACCAAATCGACTGAGACATACAGACAGACAGACGCACGCGATATAAGGTTCCGTTTTTTCATTCGGACGTACGGAACCCTAAAAATAAGAAACTATCCCAAGTACATATATACTATAATATGTCACCTACTTCTGAAAATTAGTACAGACGCCAGCACATCAACCAACACGAAACTGTAAAATTTTCACAATCAACTTTGAACCTTATGCTTTAGCAATAACGATGAAAATCTATTTAAGATATTTGACAGATTGCAGTACGTTGCCATGCCGACTGTACTTAATTACCTACTTATGGCAGCCACAGGCGTGTGTACAATGCCATAAATGAAAGTTTGCAACCAGTGTTACCTACTGACCAATACGTTTATGTAAACGGACAAGACTTTAACAATAAAACTGGTACTTATGTAATAATAACATAATAAAATTGCACGTATTATTTGGGATTGCGTTAATTTTGTAATGCGACTTTACAGTTGTAAACAAGTTATTTAAGAACTTCGTTTTCCAAACTTTGAATTGCCTTGCATTCATTGATGTTGTACCTATTTTTTAAAGACAAAGTAGTTCGGTTGCAGTATGTAGGTAGCAGATTATAAATAAGTATGTATCTAAGTAACAATTAAGTGATAAACCGCAAGTTAATAAAACTATGTCATAGATAACATACCTACCTAATACCTACACGGTAATCAAGGAAGCAATTTGTTAAGAATAGAGTCGTGTCGTGTTATACTTTCGTAACAGTGAAAATATTAATCCTTAAATAAGACAGAGATAACATTATACTGAAAATGGTGCATTTCATTATATGCATGTGCGAAAATATCCGATTGCCACATTTTAATTAATTAAGCAACCTGAACATTGTTTATTCAACAAACAAATCTTGCGTCTCGAATTCAGCGATAAGTGCGAACCGATAAAAACTGAAGAATTCAATTTGAACACTCGAACAAGTGGCTGAAAACATAGTCCCAAAGGCGGGAAACTTGAACACTCTGCTTACCCAGTGTATAAGAATACTCCAGTGGGAGATATAAATATTCCGGAACCAATAATAGTCCCAATAATAATGCCGACTCCATTAAACAATGTTATTTTACGTTTTAAAACCACTTTGCCATTGCTGGCCTGAGATTCTTCACCCATTCCGCAAAAAATCAATCGTGTACACCGGTAAACGCGACGCACGTGGGTCAAATACGCGCGCTGTCCACGCTGTGCCACGGAATGCCACGGCACGGATCACACGCCCATGGAATGACTGCCCGCCTCGGAATATCTCAAACGACTGAATCACTTTCTTCTGTTACCATTTTTATGATCTGCGAAACTGGAATAGACGATGCGGTGCTGACGTCAGGCGCTGTGTACTAAGGACGCGATTCAGCCGACCACTCCGAGCAGTCGCCGCAGCGCATGTGTTTGTGTAGCGTCAGTAGCGTGTACTCGTGTAGCTGTAGAGCGCTATTCGGAACTAGTGATGGATTAATTAGCATTCGCATTCAATGTTAGCATGCGATTGCTCATTTAGCATATAGCAAATGAAATGTAGTTGCGAAATTCTGTGAAATGCTTTATGAATTAATCGCTTCGTATTTTTTGATACTATCATACGTCAGAGCGTCGACGCACGCAGCGGTAGCGTGCGCTCTCCGTCGCACCCACGGGAAGTCGGGAATACTAAATCTATCGGTTTCACTTGACCGTTTCTCGTGAATTCGCAAGTGAAATTTATTAGCAGGTTCTGCGAATTTGCGAAGAATGGGTTATGCAATTGTTATCTTAATAACTTTGATTTGCGCGTACTTAGGGTTGTATATTGAATGAATGCTTGTGATTGTATTATTATATTTAAATTATTAGCATTAGCAGATTTAGCAGGGTGGTGCGAAGATTGCTGTTTAGCAATTATTACCTTATTGTCTTTGATTTGTTCGTACTTAAGGTCGTGTATTGATTGAATTAATTCGTGATTATTTAATAATATTTGGTGTGACACGCGCTTGGCGCGCGTCGTTTTGTGCCAAAGTTCAGTACGTTTTGGCAAGTGATAGTGAGAGTTTAGTTTACGTATTCGTTAATTTCGTTAGACAGTAATTAAATTATTTCGTCTTGTGCTTATTATTGTACTTAAATAGATAATAGTGTGAACTTAATATCTACCTATAAACAATAGGAGGTAATAGTAGAAGTATTAACAAAATTCGCATACTTCATTAATATCAATTATCGTCATATTAGCAAATAGCATAGCAATATCAATTAGCATGCTAAGACTCAAGAATTCACATGCTAATGAAATTATTGCGAAATCGCAATAATTGACATTACTATTCGGAACACCATGCGCGCCGGGACCGCGTCGCATCCGAGAGGGACACCACTATTGTGTCCCACACAAACCAGACAAAGACAGCGAAACCAATTGCCCCAAGTTGAACTAGTTGCCGGCACATTCAGGGCTCTTTTAAACTTTGCTTTGACAGAAACGAAACACATCACCTACTGAATGTGTTAAATTGTACCGATAAAACAATAGCATTGCAATATTAACAATTTTCAATTACACTTTCTGCTTCGCGATTGGTTACTGCTCGAAAACTGCAATGACGATATAGAGTTAAGAGTTGCATCATATTCCTGGGCACGTTTTATATAATAACCATCACGAAACTACCTGATAATTTTTTTGGGAATGGCATTTCGCATGTTAATTTAGGAGGTTGTCGGCTGCTTAACTGGACTTTCCTGTGGGTGCCTCAATAAATTAAAGCCTGCAGCCAGGGCAGCGAAACTACCTGAACATTGTTAGAGCTAGTTATAAGTTTGTGACTTGCGACATTCCAAGGAGTGAACTGCAGTATCTAGACAGGTAGACAGTAAAAGATATAATGACAGATAGTAAAACACGTTCAACAGGCAGTTTCAATCAACAAGTGCTCTTGATTACAATCATATTCATGTATTTTTTTGGGATCCGTAGGTTAAAAAAACAGAACCTTTTTATGATCGCTCGTCTGTCTGTCTGGCTGGCTGTCTGTCTGTCCGTCTGTCACAGCCAATTTGCTCGGAATCTATTGGACCAATTTATTTGAAATTTGGCACACGTATGAATTTCTGTAATCCATACAAGAACGTCTAACGTAAATAGATGAATTTTGAATACGGGGGGTCACTTTTCCGGGGCAAATTGGAATAAGTAAGTCCTTTTAAGCCCTTGTAAGCCCTGCCCAGCCCTTTTAAGTGTCCAGTGTACTAAACTACACTGTGCGACACCTAAAAGGGCTTCTTGAGAGGGTCTCAAATATATTTAATTTTAAAATAAATACTTTTAACGTAATTTAAGAAAATTTATGAAAATTGACCCGCTTATCTCCGAAACTACAGAGCCAACAATTTTTTGTAAGTTCTAAGAATTGTTCTTTACATATAGATTACAGGAAAATCTATATGAAGTCAATGGTCATAAAATAACATGGTTAATCTCTCAATATTGTGCGTACAGGTAGGAACTTCTTGCCCATTCTTCTCCATACGAAAACGACCTTTTGGAATGGGCGACTAGAATCAATTATTATATCTTTTTTTTTGTAAATGTTGACGTTCATAAGTGCCTTTTTTGTGCCTAAATGAAATAAATTATTTGACTTTGACTTTGACTTTGAACACTTACATTTGGAATGTATGGGAGAACGTGTTTTTCAACAACAATATTAAGTTTGTTCTTAGGAAAAAAAACATGGTAGAAAACATATTTACGGAACGTATGGAACCCTAACCACGCGAGTTGGAACACGAACTTCTCCGGTTTTTTTCTGACATGCAGGGTAACTAGGAACCTATCTAAATTCGAAACTATCTTCAATAATGAATAGGACCTAGGAAGGTAGGTACCTACTTGATCTAGTTAAAAATAAGAAATTAAACGACAGAGATTCCAGTTCATCTTAAAAAACTGCAATTTTTCTTCTTGTATCCAAAAAACCAAAATCATTTATTACCAAAATCTGCAACATTAATTAAGAGTGTTTATTAAGTTGTGTAGCTATATAATTACTAACGAATTGGATTTTAAGATATTTAAAATAAATGATTATTATTATTAACACTTACCTACTACACACGTATGCGTATGGACATGGACACTCCAATACTCCATACGAAAGCAGAATAGGTCTAAATTACAAAAACCATAAAAATTGTGTAATTTCGATGAGCGCTCTAGTGTGCGCTGAATAAATTCTAGATGAGCTCTTTCACAACTTCGCGGCGAGCTACAATATTGTTAGCCTCCTGCAAAGATCGACGATTGAACCTTTGTATTCCTAATATTAGGATCACCTTCTTCTTGAGTGTCCTAGCTAGCATCGCATTGTGGTAGGTAAATACCTTCTGAACTTCAGAACATACGATTTTACAACGGGCAAAGAAAGACGAAGTGCTCCCGAACTTTGCACTGACACTCTCGTGATCTAAATGACTGAAACATGTATATTACTATAGTCGTGAATTCATGATGATCCTAACATACCGCTACAACAAAGAGTCGGTCGCGACAATAACAGAGGACTCTACAACTGGCCGAACATTTTATGGTAACTGATGCACTATTAATGTCATGTTTTTCGGAATAGCCTATAAAAACGCGTCTTTCATAGGTTATAATTAATTATAAGATTTTGTGTTGCTTGTTGTGGTTAGAAAAGAATTGATGTTGCTCTACAATCAAAACTAACCCAAAAAAAATCATAATAAAATGCTGTTGATCTACCAAACAGAACATATTTATGTACATACCGCTTGTTAAATATATGTTGATCATTGTAATCATGTTTTTGAAGACATCGCGGGAGACATCCTGAAATAACACGTATTTGCAGCAACGATGCGCCCGCGCCGCGGCGCTGCCGTCGCGCGCTTATCCGACGCCATTTTCACACAATCCCCGAGCTTTCCCGCACACAGGTACGTACCAGAATTTTCACATTGTGGTAAAACTTACAAGTAAAAAATAAAATTGTATCGTACACAAATCACTTCAATGAATCAGTGCGGTCGTTCTCACTCAGGAAACTATCTAATTAACACTAAATTTTATTCGGCCATTCAAAAACAAGAACATTGACCCTCGAGCACACGTAATAGTTAACATGTTTTTTGTTCATTGTGGTAATTACTGAATACGAAAACTTCAAAATAATAAGTCTAATTAAAGTAGAGTTAACGAATTGAAATAAATCGAGATAAAATATCCAAAGTGCACTTCAGGAGGGTATCGCGGATAAATAACATCTAAAAGTGAACTGTGGAATGTGACCGTCATGTTTCGGTTACATCAATGCAACTACTACAACATACTGTTACATATTTAACTGTTTCACGTAATTAAACCGTATACTCTTCGAAATACAATCTATTTATGTCATCATGTCCTTATTTTTATAATAGATCACCGAGCATCCCCCGCAGCGGCAGTGTTACGAGACACGAGTCGTGTCGCAAACGGTGGTGCCCTTGCACGTGCTGTCCACACTTTACGTGTCGCTCGTCAGCTATACCTCATCTGGACAATAATTTAAGTGTAAATCAAGTAATCCAAGATCAGATGACACTCATCCATACATCTGAGGAAAGCAAAGAGCACATCATGACTGATACGACGATGAAAGAAGATCTCGGCAAATCCTCGAGACCTGTCAGAAACAGACGATACACTCGGTTAGTGGCTACAAACATTGACATGCATGAGTCATTACTTTCAGTATTCAGTCTTAAAATTTTCTTTGTGCGTCACTTACCTACGTATCATCTACCTACAATGCCTTTTATTTAAAAAGGTAACTATTTAAGAACCCCGATGTTTTGTCCATGTTTTAGTGCTAGAATTACCTACAACTAAGAATTAGAACCTATTCATAAAGTTTTTTTTTTAAACTGTTACAGAAGGAGCTTAGTCGCTGGCCAGCGTCCGCAAAAGAGGCTATTCACACCAGAAATTAAGCGCTATCTTAAAGACTGGCTAGTGCGTCGAAGAGATAACCCGTACCCTAACAGAGAAGAAAAAAAATATTTGTCTCGCGAAACGGGCCTCACATACATACAAGTAAGTCATTTTAAAGTTCATTGTTTTCTGAATTTTATACATAGGTATCATGTTTGTGCCTAACAGCAACCTAATTGGATCGATGCCAGAAATTGCTATTTGTACATAAATAGGCACTATTTTTGTCCCTGCTTTGTTGACTACTGTTCACCGTTTAACATTAAGTGAAAAACTAAATTGACTATTTTGTATATTTACTAGGTATCATGACGTGATTAATGCAAAATGTACAAATTAATAGAGACGGGTATCAGCAAATTAGATTCAATTTGAACAAGTTACTGTCGTAAGTACATAGGTCCCGAATATTAGTACAGATAGTGCAATCCACGACGACGCGCCCCACTCCGTGGTTACTGTACTGTAAGCTGTACTTTAGTACGGAGCGGAGCGGAGTGGGGCGCGTCGTCGTGGATTGCACTATCTATACCTAGTACCTATCTAAAAAGATTACTACCAAACAATGTTAAATTAAATTGTGTAATGTCTATTTACAGATTTGTAACTGGTTTGCCAACTGGCGAAGAAAGTTGAAAAATGTGAATGTAGATAGAAATCAACAAACATGGGGACACCTTATACGCACGTACAATGATCGCGCACAGGGCAATGTGGAACAGTTCAGCATCTGCTCCGACGACAGCATTTGGAGCGAGTCCGACCCCACCAACCCTAATGACAACTTAGACAATGATGGCGACCTAACAGGCAGTCCCGAAACGATCACTGAATACCACCACGACGATTCCAATACGTCGTCAATTATGAAAGAAAAGTGTGTGAACTTCAACAATAACTCGTACAAACCAGATGCTAATGAGAATGGACCAGAAGAAACAAAAGTGATCACAAGTCCGATGTTACTCAGTAAGTGGCTGGAGAGTGCCGCCCGGTTCCAGCCAAGCGAGTGTAACTACTCGTGGTGGGCTGACGGCAAACGAAGAAAGCCAGACACAAAGATCCAACGGATTACTATAAATACGTTATCCCGTCATGACCGAGACGAGGTGGAAGCTGCAGTGGCCCTGACAGCTCTAGCAACTGCCACCAGCCGCATCGCAGCACCGTGATCTATACAGTTAAGAAAATGTAACATTTGTCTATTAAGTAATATTTTTAACTGGAGAATACTCTTTGTAATAGGGTAACTGCCATATATGAATATTGTTTGTATTTTTTAGTTAAGTTTAGACAGCTACGTAAATAAAATTTACAATTACGTAATGCCAATTAAATCAGTGTTGCTCAAGTATTATTAAAAGTAAGTATCTCGTGGAAGCAATCCAGCTTGAATAGTCATTAACTTTTGATCTCTATTGGACTAAGTAGTTATAAGTTGTAACTCCAACCAAAGATTGTGTTTCAAGATTGAAAAAAAAATACATTTTGTTAAATATTTAAATTGTCTTATTTTAAAACATGCCCCTGAAACAAAAACAAATTCAAAAGTCATTAATTCAAAATAGGCTGATAAATCAGCACTTTCCGAACGTCAAAATTACATAAGACAGTCCCCCAAAAACGCCAGCCCTTCACCACTCCACAAACGAATGATCAATTCACACTCTCACGAATGATCTATTCACTATCACAGTGGGGCAGCATACAGCCCTTTTTTTTGGGTGGGATATTATCAAATAACTTATCCCGCTCTTGGGGGAGCGGAAGGGCGTGCCAGACTCTTACCTACTGACAAAAACCAACCCGTGTTCCTTCAGTTGCCTGTGTGTTGCCAGGGGCCACGGTGACCCTTTCGGACTTTCCCGTGACCCTGGCAGGCATCGGCCCTAGCGGACCCCGTCAGTTGTGCTGACATCTCTGAGGCGCGCGTGGAACACAACGCGCCGTTGACCCGGGCCTAGTCGTTATCGGACGGCGAGCTACCCATTGCTCACCGTCTGCAAGCCTACGCCTACGGTGGCCGGGAATCGGCCGGGGATTCCCAACGCCCAGGGCGTTTCCTGCGGCGACTAGGGGCGTGAGGGGCAAACTTTGCCTGTCCCTCACGCGTCCCGCCTCCTTTGCGAACATTACTGCTTCGCAGAAGGAGGTGATGGCTTCCCATGCCCTCTCGCTCCGTACGATGGCCAGGAACAGGGCCGGACCCGAGAGATACCGCCGCCGATTGCCTCCACGACACGGCGGTGCTCCGCCCAAGCCGGGCAGACTTCCACCGTATACACTGCACACACCCCTTGTGTAACAACTGAGTGTTACGACAGTGCGGCCAAGCACACTCCTTGTGTGACGACAGAGTGTTACGACAGTGCGGCCAAGCACACTCCTTGTGTGACGACCGAGTGTTACGATAGTGCGGCCTAGCACACTCCTTGTGTGACGACCGAGTGTTACGATAGTGCGGCCTAGCACACTCCTTGTGTGACGACCGAGTGTTACGATAGTGCGGCCTAGCACACTCCTTGTGTGACGACCGAGTGTTACGATAGTGCGGCCTAGCACACTCCTTGTGTGACGACCGAGTGTTACGATAGTGCGGCCTAGCACACTCCTTGTGTGACGACCGAGTGTTACGATAGTGCGGCCTAGCACACTCCTTGTGTGACGACCGAGTGTTACGATAGTGCGGCCTAGCACACTCCTTGTGTGACGACCGAGTGTTACGATAGTGCGGCCTAGCACACTCCTTGTGTGACGACCGAGTGTTACGATAGTGCGGCCTAGCACACTCCTTGTGTGACGACCGAGTGTTACGATAGTGCGGACAAACACATCCCTTCTGTGACTATCGAGCGTTAACGACATTGCGGGCATTCACATCCTTGGTGTGATGACCGGATGTTACGAGAGTGCGGCTAAACTCTTGTGCGACGACAACGCAGCCTAACACACCCATTGTGTGACAATCGAGAGTTACGACAGTATGGCCAAACAAGCCCCTTGTGCAACGGCGTGATCTTAGATACTTTGTAGGTATTGATGTGAACTTACATTATAAAGAGAGGTTTGCGTTTTTGTATGTCTGTTTGTTTATTAAGCTTTCATGGCTAAACGGCTGAATCGATTTTGATTAAATTTGGTATGGGGTTACTTTGAAGCCTGGCGAAGGCCGACTACTTTTTATCGACATAATACGCGGGCGAAGCCGCGGGTGGAAGGTACTTATTAATAAACATGCAAAATGTCAGTTAGTGGCCGTATAAAGGGGTATGGTTAATTGGTTTATATACAGCCACAATAACATTATACAACAAATAAAATTAAAATTACTTATATGAATAAGTAAATGAAACTACAATGAAATCTTCTAACTCTTATACTAACAAATAAATCTACGTATCAACAGTTATTCTGAACTCTCAGGTTCTTTCTTGGCACTGTCTTGTTCAATGTTGGGGGTGTTCTGAAGTTCCACATGCTTTTCTAGATAACCAACAAGTGTTTGTGGCCCTTGATTCAGTTGTCTCACAAGACAAGACCCTGCACTTTCTAGTACTGCACACAGTTGACTCCTGGCTACATCAATGTTCTGATTTTGACTGTATTCAAGTAACTCATTCTTTGACATCAATCTGTCTTGTATGATTCCAGCTGAAAATGGAAGAATGGTTGTGTTTAAAATATTTAGTAGACAGGAAATTGAAGTAGTTCCTAATGTAATCCTTGTTTATAAATATAAGAAAATTCTGTTGTTATTGATCAATCTTAATCAAACTTAATAGTAAACTTTTATAAAATAATAAGAGTCTATTGATTACCAACCCATTATAACTAATTGAGGTGCTTTCTTCATTATCTTGAACATTTTCGAAACGTTTTCGGGTTGTCCAAAGAGCATGTTTTGATGTGATGTGAACAAGTGATTCACAGCTTCGTAGCGAGTCCCAGTTGTGGCCATGCTGACTATCTTTTTGCCATAACATCTTAAATGCATATTGTTCTTTGCTAGTGCAGCGAAAATCGGAGTTTTATCTTCCATACTTATTGAATTGACATGTAAAAATATAACCATCTTTGATGTGTTGAACCAGTTGAGGCATTCATTCGCTAATATTCTTTCAAAGGGATTATCGATCTGTTTTGCGTACAGTTTCTTTCCTCTGTCGCAAAGGGCACTATCAGGTAACATGTATTTGGGAGGCCCGTACATAGGCTTAGACAAGTCGATCAGGAGCTGTCTCTCGAAGTGAGGTTTCTTCGGTCTTTGGATATTAATCTTCCCACGAAATCGTTTAGATATCAGAAAAGACGCCTGCGTTGGTAACAAAACTGTAAGACAGAAAATCATTTATAAGTCAGAAGAAGTCATATGTTAAAAAAATTGTAGGGAATGCTGATAAAGGTAAGCTAATTATTTGGTACCTTTTTTAAGTGATGCCATTTTTAAGTTGGTTTTTATCCTGGTTATCAATAGATTTAAGTCTCTATTTTTAACAAAAAACTAAATATTTATTTCACAATATAACCTAAAATTGTACATTACTAAAATGTCAAAATCAGATTGTCAGTTTGATATCAAAAACAATTGTACAATTTTTTTATGCTTGGATACAAGGCTTTCAAATACAACTTATTTGTAGGGTTCCGTAGTAAAACCAGGAACCCTTATCGTTTCGCCAAGTCTATCTGTCCGCAGTTTAACTCAAGAGACCCTCACGAGACGTAGTAATCACGATTATAAAGTTGTTAAGAAAATAAATTTTAATTTTTTTCTGTTGTTTACCCAAATCTTTATACAGGCTGAAATTTTAATGGTTGTTTTCCCGCGGCAGAACGATTTGCCCTTAGTAGTACTATCGAATCATAGAGTTAAACTAAAGAAAAACAAAAGTTATTTTTTTCAAATAATTAAAAAAAATATGCATAAACTCGAAAGCGTGAGAAACAATAGTAACCACTAGACATAACGTAGGTACTTCTCGAACCGCATGCGTGGCTCTGCGCGCTTCCGACAAAGCGAAGTGCAGTTCGTAAATGTTCAGACCACAATAAGCTGTCATGCGTAGTGATACGGCATAAACTAGTTCGCACGCCGCCGAGTCGCGTCTCTGCTCTGCGCGCTGTTTGTAGTATTATTTATTTCTTTGGCGGTGCCGACAAAGCGAATACCGATTCGCAAATGTTCAGAGCAAAATAAGCTGTAACGCGTAGTAATCAAAGCAATAAACGGCATAATCTAGTCTGCACACGACGAGCGCCTCCCCACTCATCACCGCCGCACCGCCCGCTCCCCGCTGCCGTCTCAGTCAGTTGTTCCGCGACCGTCGTACCGTTGTACGTGCGATATCGTGATAAGTGATTTACGTGCAAAAATGGATCGACACTACAATTATTCCAATTTGGAGTACCTCGCTATGGTACAACTGTACGCTAGGGCTAATTATAACTCCCACGCTGCCCGGCGACTTTACGCGGAGCCGCAACACATGGAGTCGCTTCGTCTTCGCGGGGTTCTGAACCCCCAAGTCCCACAAGCCCGGACGATCGTAGCGGCGACACAGCGGCTACTCGATCACGGGCAGTTTCAGACACCAGCGCATGCACAGGGGAGAGGTCGATCGGCCGTTCATTCGCCAGAGCTCGACGAGGAGATCATCGATTACTTCGAACGGGATCCTCGTCGAAGTACGCGTATGGCTGCGGCTAGGTTTGACGTAAGCCAGTACTACGTCTGGAAATTATTAAACTGCGAAGGACTTCATCCCTATCATTTTCGGAAAGTTCATGCACTTCACGAAAATGACGCGCCGGCCAGAATAGCATTTTGTCAGTGGTTGATGAACAATCAGAATCTGAACATTTTGTGGACGGATGAGGCTACGTTTACGCGAGTTGGACTGTTCAACCAGCGCAACGAACATTTTTGGGCTTTTAATAACCCACATGTTATTCGCGAGTGTGCTCATCAAGTGCGTTTTAGTGTTAACGTGTGGGCCGGCATTATTAATGGCCAAGTTATCGGACCGCATTTTGTGACAGGACACTTGACAGGTGCAACTTACCTGGAAATGCTACGTAACGTTATCCCGGACTTACTAGAAGACGTTTCGCTAACGGTGTCCGAGGACAACATCCACTACCAGCATGACGGGTGCCCGGCTCATTATCAGCATGCCGTGCGAGAGCACCTGGACTCGGTGTTTCCCCAGCGCTGGATCGGACGCGGCGGGCCAGTGCCTTGGCCAGCTAGAAGCCCGGACCTGACTCCGTTGGACTTTTACTTGTGGTCTGAGCTCAAGCGCCTCGTGTATCGTGAAGAACACGCAACTCGCGACGCGTTAATAACTGCGATAGTGGACGCTTTTAATACCGTAAGACGTGACAGAGACACTTTATTAAAATTGAAAGACAATCAGTTAAAACGTGCTCGATTGTGTATCGAACGTAGTGGCTTGCACTTCGAACAATTACTTCGTTACCGGGAAGTGTAAGTCCCCACCTTTGTAAATAGCGAACATTTAAGTAGGTAAGTTAATTAAAATCATTGTAAATAAGTTGATTCCAATTTTTTAAATACGCCTTAAATACAACATTAAGTATCTAATTCAGAATTATTATTTTTGTAAAATAATAACCTTGTTTTTCAGTTTCGTATTCAGTAAGTTGTGGCTAAAAAGTATTTATGACGGTCCTAAGCCCGTAAAAGTATGAAGGAAAAATTGGAATTACTTTTAGGTAGGTAAGGATTGTGTTTCGTTCAACTCAGGAATAGGTATCAGCTGTAGCGCGAGGCAACGACCGCGCGTCGCTCGCTCCAGTCTCGCGCAGCCGGTCGTTCGCGCTGTAGGTATGACTACTATTGTTTCTAGGTTGGTTTCGAGTTTTGTTTTACACAATTCTAAATTCGCCATTACTTAACATATTTTTTAAATTCTTTTATAAATCTATTGTACTACCAAGACAAAATCATTTTGCTGCGGCAAAACAACCATTAAAATTTCAGCGTGTATGGGTTTCAAAACAGTAAATTAGACGAAGTCATGCCCGATTGAAGAAGGTGGTTTCTGTTTCACCAAAAGTAACCTGCCACCTTTTAACAGCTCCCTAACTAGGCTTAGGGGATGTCGGTGAGGTGGACCACCGTAGATTTTCAAATCCTGACCTTCACCATTATTGCTCCATGATAACGCGAGACCTCATACAGCACGAGAAACCGTTTTAACTCTACAGGCAGGGACCGTACCCTTGCCGAATTGCCGCCATGGGATCTGGAGGCAAAAGTCCTGGCGCATATTTGGGAGTGGCGCGGGGAGGCGAAACGCCGGGGCTTGACTCCGATGCCGCGAGAAATCGCGGCACAGCGCACAGAGCTCCGACCGGATCTCATGGCGTCATGGAGAGTGCGATTGTCGCAACCCAGTGCTGGGCACGCCACTATTGTGGCGATAAGTCCCCTCTTTGAGGAGTGGCTGCAGAGGCGCCACGGCGTTCTCACCTTCCGCCTGACGCAGGTCCTCACCGGACACGGCTGTTTCGGGAGGTACCTGTTTCGTATATGGCGGGAGGAAACGCCCGGGTGTCATCACTGCGTGGATCGCCCGGAGGACACGGTGGAGCATACGGTGGAGGTATGCCCGGCTTGGGCAGAGCACCGCCGTGTCCTCGTGGAGGCGATCGGTGGCGGGGATCTCTCGCGTCCGGCCCTGGTCCAGGCCATGGTACGGAGCGAGAGGGCATGGGAGGCCGTCACCTCCTTCTGCGAAGCAGTAATGCTCGCGAAGGAGGAGGCGGAGCGCGTGAGGGAGAGGCAAATTTCGCGCCCTCACGCCCCTAGCCGCCGCAGGAGGAGACGCCCCGGGCGTCGGGAATCGATTGCCGATTCCCGGCCACCGTAGGCGCGGGCTTGCGGACGGTGAGCAATGGGTAGCTCGCCATCCGGTAAGGACCAAGCCTGGGTCGACGGCGCGCTGTGTTCCACGCGCGCCTCAAAGAGTGTCAGCGAGTGAAGGGGTCCGATGAGACCATTGCCAGCCGGGGTTGCGGGAAAGTCCGAAAGGGATACCGTGGCCCCCTGGCATTGCACAGGCAACAGAAGGAACACGGGTGGGTTTTAGTCAGTAAGAGACACGCCCTCCCGCTCCGTCCAGAGCGGGAGACGTCATTTGATGATTTCCCACCCAAAAAAAAAAAAAAAAAAAAGGCAGGGACCGTACAACCCCGGTTAAGAGTTAAGCTTTTCGAAGGGGTAAGCCGTTTATGTCGGCCGTTAAAGTCGCGCATCCAGTACCGTACCTAGGTTTCTTCTTAGATTTTTGCTGTTCCAGGTATGCAATACTGGCAGTTACAAATGATAAATCGTCTTCATCGCTTGAATTCATTTTATTACCAACTTTTGACATTACCCAGGTTGCAATATTTTTGACTTTGTTTAGTTTATAAATGAGTAATTTTGAGTTCGCTATGATTTGGTCACAAATAAATCAGTCACTATAGTATCATTCACAGAACCTAAAAGTCGGCAAAATGGAATTAAATGTTAAACAAATCTTACAACATGTTGCTAGATTCATACAGGAAAATGGTTTGTAAAAAGATGTGGCGAAACCATTGACTTATAAAACATATGGACTTGGCATACCTACAAGAAAAACGTGCCATACCTACACTTGACTGAGAGGATAAAATGGCGTCTACTAGGGCAGCCCTTATCGATATTTCTATGTTATAATATCGATAAAAGATTGTGATAATCTTTTCATAATGTCACAGTACAATATTTACGGGTAAAAATACCTACTCCAAGTTTTCTAACATAAGCCTTTCATTTGTTTGTTTAATTTAATTGCTTCGTCATTCTTTCGTGGCTAATCCGTAGAACTTATTTTGATGTTTCCCATTGTGATAGGTTGAAACCTGTTATATACTTACTGCTTTTATCGACCTAGTATTCTGTAACTGATTTCACTCCATTGTTTACTATAAGCAACAAGTTCATCTCGTTGCCGATACATCTATGTACATACAATGTGGATCTGGACTTACGACATTAAATTAAAACAAGCACAGTATTAGTCCATAGAAACATTTTAAAAGACGAAGATTAGTAGTTAATGAAAAATTGAAAAATTGCAATTTTCAAACAAAATAAATAGCAGAATCAACTGCATAAAAAGTAAACACGCTTTAACTACGAAAAGTCACTAACCTGTTGCGCGGCCCGATGCGGGTCGCGGCGGGGGGCGGCGCCTGCGCGGCGGTGCGGGGCGTAGGTGGACGTGGGTAGGTAGTTTAGTCGGAGAACAACAAATTAGCGGCATAAACTCACAAAGTTGCGCGTTGTTAATTAAAAGATCACTGATTGAATAATTAATCACATAATATCACATCACAATCAGAATTTACATCAATAGCCAAATTTTTAAATTTTCAAGGTTTCCACCGTTGTTCATTATGCACAAGCGACATCGATACCTAATTAACTAACACTGAACAATAAGTCACACTAAATCGTCTTTAATCACAAATAAAAACTATTTTTTTTTTCACAAAATCACGACAATGCGCGCGCGGCTCGTCTCGTAATAAACAAAGTAGCGGTGTGCGCTCCTCAAAGGGAGCCGCTGCACTGACACGACACTGACCGAGTCCCGAGACTTTTAGCCGAAAAAATTCCGCTCACACACACACTCGCAATTGTCTATGCACCACTAATGCATAATTTGCGTAAGTAATATTTCTTTTTCTTTCTAATTGTAGTATTATTTTGTGGGACTGGGCGGGGCGCGTCAGAGTGGAATCGTATGACACCTTTCTCTGTCTCTCAAGCATATTGAGACGTAGAGGATAGAATCGTACGTTTTGCACAGGTTCTTGACCTTACAATGTTTACCTATTATTACGGACTCAGATCTACATCATGTTGAAAAATAAGAAAATGAAAAATAATTTCCTGTGGCTAAAGTATTCATTGGATTTGATTGATTTTTTGTATACGGGTAAAGAACATGACACTCTTTACGTGGTTTTAAGAAATGTCAAGCGTCCTGCTCCACGTAGTATATACACAGTATACATATAGCTCATGGGAAGCGTGCGATGACGATGACGAGAGTTTCACGCTTTTTGTTCACCCAAAAAGTACACATATATACACAGTATACATATAGCTCTTGGAAAACGTCCGGTGAAGATGACGGGACTTCCATGATTTTTGCTCACCCAAAAAGTGCTCAACGCGCCTAAAGAAGTTTTCACTTCAAAAAAACTATCGGGCAGTTGCCCGGCAGGCACGACACCCGTAGGTCGGAGGGTCCTCCCTTTTCTATAGAGGATGAATGAATTTTACACCCTGATCCTCATACCTCTAAAAGGTGGCTCCGCCAATGGCCCGCAGATGGTAATTTTTAAATGAAATATTATAATTTATATTATTATTATTTTATCTTTGTTTATCTCATTTTGATCAACATACAAATTTGAATTTCACGGATAACCAGTGAAAAAGAAATAAAGAAATTTTGAAAATTGGCGTAGCCACCTTAATTAATATTTTTGATGCTAAATTTCTAACACGCAAATGATTGTGGGTTTTAATTAAAAGTCAACACTAATTATACTAAAGTTATATTAAATAAATCAATCTCATTCAGTTCTGAAAAATACAATTTTTTTCAGGTAATTTCTATGTGATATTCTTTCAGTAGATTTCTTCCCATAATATTTGTATCTCAAATTTATGTATATTTCTTTTACATTGTGAGTTTGTCTGATTTTGATCATTCTCATTTAAATTGCCAGACATATTTGTTCAAATCGCAGGCTGTAAACAAGCAAAAAAATTATTAGTATTTTTATTGTTTCTTGATTTTAATAGAATTTTTAATTGATCTCAAGTCTTGAGTCTGTTTTTTCTCTAATCAAAGATTTCAAGTCCTGGATATGTTTTTTAAGTCAATTGTCAATGGTCTGTGACTATGGCTTGAGAGCTGAAATAAAAATCTCTAAGTAGTCTGCATAGACTACTATTATATTGGTAGTCTGTGCACAGACTACATGCTGAAGAGACCAGACCACTCAAGAGCAGTGTCAAACTGTCAAACAATGTTTTCATTAGTGAGACTCGTGCAGTCGTGCAACGTGTAATCAAGAGACGATCAGACGATTATCTAGTAAATTTTTGTCATTACAAGTCGTAGAAAATTTAATTGGACAGGAACGAATAAAATTAAACAAATTCAAATCTAAAGTTTGAACAACAAGAAAGAGGTTAGTTTAGTAGTTTTAATCTTTGATATTACGCCATTATTTCGTTTATTATTATAATATTGTACGAATAAATTGTGTAATGGTTCTAGATAATGCGTGATCAGCCAGAAGACACGCCGCCGTCGTCTGTAAACGGCGACGAAATAACAGGCATGGATGAAGAAGAAATGTTCTATTACGATGAGGTTGAAGAGGTACAGTTAGAAGATCTGGAAGAGATGTTAGGTGTAGAAGAAGAGGACATGGACATGGAACCGCCAGAGGATCATGCAGCTTTTGTATTCAGTAAACATGTTGGCTCAGTATTTTGTTGTGATCTTCATCCTGAAGGCAAGCTGGCGGTTACTGGTGGAGAAGACGACCGGGCCTATGTATGGTCTGTTAGCGATGGGCAGTTGTTCATGGACTGTGTTGGACACAAGGACTCTGTCATCTTTGTTGGCTTCAGTTTTGATGGAGCATACTTGGCCACAGCTGATATGTCTGGACTAATCAAAGTTTGGAAATGTAACACTGAAGGAAACCAGCAACTACCATGGACAGTTGCCTTTGAGTATGAAGCTGATGACTTAACATGGGGCTTGTGGCACTTTAAAGCTCGAGTGCTTCTATTTGGAACAGTGTCTGGAGATATTTATGTATTCAAAGTACCCTCTGGAGAGACCAAAGTCTTGCAAGGACATAATATAAAAGTAGAGTGTGGAAAGGTAAGCATAAATGGGAACTTCATATGTTAATTACTTGATGGATGAACAGTCACATATCTGGTTAGTAGTCAGTAGTCATTAACAAGTCAATCTGCCTAGCCTTTTCCCAACTATATTGGGGTCGGCTTCCAGTCTAACCGGATGCAGCTGAATACCAGTATTTTACATGGAGCGACTGCCTATCTGACCTCCACAACCCAGTAACTGGGTAATACGATACCCCTTGGTAAGACTGGTTGTCAGACTTTCGGGCTTCTGACGACCCGTAACAACTGTCAAAGATCCACGAATGACAACCGAGACCAATGGCTTAACGTGCTTTCCGAGGCACGGAGGAGTCTCGGTATGTAAAGATGGTCACCCATCCACAGACCAACCCCGGCAAGCGTAGCTTAACCTGACGGATCGACCCGTGCGGCAGTTACTACTTAGCCACGAGCTCCTCGAATTTTCATGATTCATATTGTTTAGTTTTCTTCATGTTGCAAGTCATCTTACATTGAGAGTGAAAATGTTAAGTCATTCTTAAACACACTGTCAAGATAGTAAAGTGATCTTTATCTTTATATGTGACATGACGACACGGTTGGCGCAGTGGTTAAGCGACAGACTGCTGCGCTGTGTGTCACAGGTTCGATTCCCACACGGGACAATTAATTATATGTATAACCTACAAATAGTTGTTCCGGGTCTGGCTGTTTGCGTATGTGTTTAAATGTTTGTAAACGCATCCACAATACAGAAGAAATTCCTAGTGTGGGGCAACGTTTTATAAAAAAAGAAGAACAAAGAAAGAAATATGAAAAACTAAATAAAAAAAAAAAAAAAACTGATTCCAGTTGTTCCAAGACGGAGTTCGCTTAGCAGCAGGGTATGAGGATGGAGCAGTTAAGATATGGGACCTCAAGACATCTGCAGTCCTGCAGCAGGTACCTGCATCAGTTCACGAAATCAGAGTGACAGCTATTGATATACATCCTGATGGCAATCTTATGGCGTCTATTTCTACAGATGGTAAGATTTAGATCCTATCTTTACTCGTAGTTTTCTATAATGAATCAATTTGTATGTGGCATGTTGCAATGAATATGTAAAGTTACATCTAACACATAAATTAAAACATATACTTCTTTTAGTTTACCATAATTTTGACACGTCTCTTTATTATTTTATAGCCAGCACTTGATTTAAAGTGAATATAATATGCTCATTCTTAGTTATTTTCTGACAAAATGTGTTGTATTTTCCACAGGTAAAATTGTTTTGACCACCACAAACAATGGCAAGGTTGTTGGCCAGATGGAAACAGAGAATGACTTGGAAACTGTTGCCTTTGGACCAGACCCACAGTTAGGATTTCTTGCTACAGGTAAATTATAATATTTATTTACGCTCGGCTTTGTGCCGGAAGTTGAAAATCCAATAGTGCGCCTTTATTTGGGTGTCGCCCAGGGTTAGTGAAAACGGGCATTAGCTAATATTATGTAGTTCTCCAGACCGTATTTCGGCCATGGCGGCTAGTCTCCGTTGAGATTGGCCAATCTCAACGGAGACTAGCCTTCGGCGCAAACTCTCTTCTTTCCTCACTCTCATAGTCTAATGGGACTGCAATCCGACACGACCGGAGAGAGATCAGGCGCAGGATCAACAACTTAATGTTTCCTAATGGAAATACCCAGTAACATTTTGTCCGACCCGGGTCGGGCAAAATGTGAATGCTCAGCAAACGCGCTTGCCACCATGAGACCAATGGGGCCAAAATAATAAATAAGCTAATATTATAATGATTCGTGGTCAACTATGTAGTCTGCCAGGCCAGTAACTCATAATTCTATAACTTTTTCCATATTATTTTTGAATGTCAATTTAACATTCTGACATTCAACTCTTTATTCATAATACATAATTAATGTTACAGGTACACTAACAGGAGCTGTAAGCATATGGGATGTCCCCAGACAAATGGTTCGTCATCAATGTGCCAAATCAGACGACACGGTAGGCGGCGTCACAAAGATGGTGTGGGTCAAGAACCACCTGGTCACTGGCTGCCTTGACGGATCCATACGAGTATACGAAGGCAGGACAGGCGAGAGAAACCAGATGCTCACAGGAAACCGCTCCGAAGTCCTAGATCTGTGTTACAACCCAAAAGAAAACTTAATATTAACCACCTCTGATGATGGAACCGCAAGGATATTTAAATATGAAGTAAACAAAGACAATGATTAAAACCTCTTTTATTGGTTTTAAATAACTATCTCCGATTATTTTCTTTATTTATTTTATTGTTATGATATTATCACATTTGTTTCGTTAATTTCTTTAAAAAATACATGAAAGTTAAATCTTAACATTCTCATCATCTATTTACTCGAAATCCAGATCCATTATCTTAAAGTGACCTACTTGTGCCTTCGTTGTCACTAGTACCATTAACAGTTCCATGAAGGAACAACTGATTTTTTTTAAATCACTAGTTCCATTTTAAAAGGATCTGAAAATAATGGAACTAATGTTGAATTTGTTATCATTAGTTCCATTTTAAAAGAATCTGAAAATAATGGAACTAATGTTGAATTTGTTATCAGTAGTTCCACATTAATATTTTAGGCACTTGTGAATTTTTTTATGGGTGTAGAAACACTGGGAGTTAAAAACACTTAGTTTTTATAATAATTATATTCAATAAAAGCATCAATTTTTTTTTATGTATGTTTAAGATTAATTACATTATCTTGACGCGCTCAACGAAGTTTATCTAAAAAATGACCCACAGATATTTCACCTGTTATTAACTGCATTTGGGCTACAATGACTAAGTCATTTCTGTCTCTGTAAATTCTTCGTAGATTTTCTGTGTGATTACTAAATGAATTAATTGGATCGCGTCTCTACTAAGTATCTACTGCTACTCATTACGGGCCTCTTCTTAAAGAATCTCAGGTTTTGGAACGATTTTTTGCTTCCACAAGTCGGGGTCGCGACGTGGTGCCCTGGGGGTCTCATGTCATATACGACGGTAGCTACGCCCCTGCACTTGATTATAGTCAAGATAATTTTAGCGCCCCCCTGGCTAAGGCGCCCGGAGTAGTCGCCCCCTTAAGCTTCCCCCTCCGCTTTTAATACATAGGTACATTACATAAATAAATTCTACTCCAGTTGTCTTCTTCCTCTCATCGTCATTTGGCTAAAGTCACACGTGAAACGTCACATTAGTACACTCAAGGCACTGGTACAGTGCATGTCGTCTACAGAAACCCTATTGTTAGGGCCGATTTTTCAATCGCCAGATAACTTTTATCTGGGGTCTTATTATGAAGTATTAATGCTATCATTATTCCACTGCACACAAAAGGATGGTGCTAGCGGCCTCATATAGCTCCGTCTCTCACTCACAATGGAATAATGGTGGCATTAATACGTCATATTACGGCCCCAGGACAATAAAAATGGCGGTTTGACATTTGTTTTCTGTAAAAAAACTGTCATATTTATTTCTCAGTTAGAACATTATCTAACGATTTAAAATCAGCCCATAAGCAACTCTACCGCCTTACTACGCTCGCTGTGACTGCAAGAAAATAAACTAAAACGTACCTAACGTATTTATGTTGTAGGTACCTGCCTAGGTATTTTTCTGTTCCTTTCTTGTCGGTTTATATTTGCATAGGTTCAACTGTTAAATAAATAAACAAAATCTTGTAAATGTGGGGGATTCTTGCTGAAAGCATTCTAAGTTTGCGGATTCGTCAACTTGTTACGGACTCAGTGTCTACATCTCTTTCAGGCGATATCGTAGCCCATCATGATGACCTGCATTTCCTGTATAAACAGTTTGATCATTATAGTTCTAGTGCGCAATACAAGAATACCGTTTTTTTTTTGTTTTCGAGTGGTAAATCATCAAATGACTTCTCCCGCTCTGGGTGGAGATGTCAGACTCTTACTGACTAAAACCCACCCGTGTTCCTTCTGTTGCCTGTGCAGTGCCAGGGGGCCACGGTATCCCTTTCGGACTTTCCCGCAATCCCGGCAGGCAATGGTCCCATCGGACCCCTTCACTTGCTGACATCTCTTTGAGGCGCGCGTAGAACACAACGCGTCGTCGACCCGGGCCTGGTCCTTACCGAACGGCGAGCTACCCATTGCTCACCGTCCACAAGCCCACGGCCTACGGTGGCCGGGAATAGGCTATGGATTCCCGACGCCCAGGGCGTCTCCTACTGCGGTGGCTAGGGGCGTGAGGGCGCCAATTTTGCCTCTCCCTCACGCGTTCCGCCTCCTCCTTCGCGAGCATTACTGCTTCGCAGAAGGAGGTGACGGCCTCCCATGCCCTCTCGCTCCGTACCATGGCCTGGACCAGGGCCGGACGCGAGAGATCCCCGCCACCGATCGCCTCCACGAGGACACGGTGGTGCTCTGCCCAAGCCGGGCAGACCACCGTATGCTCCACCGTGTCCTCCGGGCGATCCACGCAGTGATGATACCCGGGCGTTTCCTCCCGCCTGATACCGAACCTCCCGAAACAGCCGTGTCCGGTGAGGACCTGCGTCAGGCGGAAGGTGAAGACGCCGTGGCGCCTCTCCAGCCACTCCTCAAAGAGGGGACTTATCGCCGCAATAGTGGCGTGCCCAGCACTGGGTTGCGACAATCGCACTCTCCATGACGCCATGAGATCCCGTCGGAGCTCTGTCCGCTGTGCCGCGATTTCTCGCGGCATCGGAGTCAAGCCCCGGCGCACGGTGGATCGAA
Source organism: Xanthia togata (assembly GCA_963853775.1). Lineage (NCBI taxonomy): Eukaryota > Metazoa > Arthropoda > Insecta > Lepidoptera > Noctuidae > Xanthia > Xanthia togata. Next base: position 17,993,923 of record OY970798.1, on the reverse strand, counting down.
AATGGGCTGTAGAAGACATAGGATCTCGATTTCTTAAATGTTATTTTTTTTGCTGGAAATGACTTCTGCTGATCATTACTGTTCTATAAAATGTCATATGAAGTAAATGTGTGCACAAATGGAAGAGTTATAATTTTTATAAGAAAAAAAATGTATGGAGCTAGTATGAAAAATCGAATTATCTCCTAAACGGCATGTTTAACCGTACCATCCTTGGAGGTGGTCATAGTGCTAATTATTTATAATTTTTTGGTTGCGGATTTGACGAAAAATTTAATGCCGTTTTTTTAAAAAAAATCGTCAAAATATTTTTATTTATTTTTACATGTAAAACGATCCCTTTTAGTGTCCAAGTTAAAAAGTTCGATATGTTATTAACCCAAATATTAAGAACACACAAAACAAGAAAAATTAAATAAAAAAATTGCTGTTTTTTGACACATTTTTATTAATTTAAATAAAAAAAGATTACCAAACTCTTATTTAAGTAACATATAAAGTTATATTATACACAAAATAATTTAATTGAAGGAATTAATACTAAGCATTTGTAAAATAAAGTAAAAAAATAAAAAAAAAGACAAAATATCATTAAATATTACAAAAAAAAACCCAAACAGACTCAAATACAAATTTACAAATGTATAATTTTTTTACAAATTTTCCTTATCACTCTCGTTGTCAGACTCCAATTCTGAGTCAGCATCCAGATTGGATATGTCCAAAAACTCGAACTCAGTTTCCTGAAATTGAATTAAGTCGAGAGTTTCAGCAAAAAAGCTCTGCTTTTTCTTGGCATCTAACTTAGGCCTTTGTGCACTTAGCAAAGGATCCGAAGAAACAACAAGCATATTTAAAATGTCTTGATTGGAATCCTGCCTGCTTCTTTTCCGCGAATGATGTTCTCGAAACCTCCTAAAATCTTTGTTTCGAGACTCTGAGGCTTCTTCCGAGAGAGTCCCAATCGGCACAATATTATTTTTCTCGATTATGTCAGCCCCATGGATTAATAATTTATGAACGGTTGACGACATGTAGTACCAGTCGTATAATAATACGTACTTTTCTGCTGTTTTGCGGGCATAATCTCTAAATTTTATTATATCGACCTGCTCTCCAGATGTAATTGCTTGTAAAATTACAGCAAATCTTTTGATGAGGTCTTCATCCAAACCGGTTATAGCTGCGGTTTTATTAGGAAACTCAAAGAATTTTCTTGCAGTATTCCCGTCATTGGTGGTTCCCGAGCCTTGTTTTACTATATCAATCAACAGATTGAGTTCATCTTTGAATTTATTTTGAATTATTTTCTTCCTTGTCTGTAGCATTTCTTTGTGCTCATCACTTCTCGCTGCCCACCGTTTGAAGTCGAGCCTGTATGCAATGTGTAACAGACATTCCATACAATTTATACGGGCGTGTAGGGATGACAAGCCTAATTCATAAAGGTCAGAACACACAATTTTTGATGTTACAGCATCTAAGCGGTTCATTTCTGTAGGCTTTGCTAAGCACAGGTAGCACGATGCATTTGATCTAGCTTCAGAAAGGTAAGTGCAAACTTTAGCGTCGATCATCGTCATCATTAGTTCATGAGTCACCCTATTATTATTATTGCACTCTGTGGGGATAAGGGCCTCAATTTCTTCATCCATTTGTTTTTTCAGCTCAAGGACAACTGCTTCACTCTCCTTTACAAAAGTAAACTGAACTGGACGACAATACAAAACTGAGCATGGTTTTGGGTTCGTCCATAAGATGTTGTCTCCATCTGTCAGTTTAAGTGGCACCAAGGAGGTCATAAAAATGCTCGAGTCATCTTCCTCACCCTCCATTTTCTGCTTGTATCGGCTTTGGTTAGAAGCACCATCAAATCCCCACTTGGATATCAGCTTCAACTGCTTGTTATGCTCTTCCTTAGAAAGGCTTTGAAGGATTCTTGTAACTGTGATATCAAGTAAAGCTTGAAGTGTAATCCTAGCCGATGAATCAGTAACTGTCACTGATTGCTTCGGAGGGTAGCAATCAAGCTTAGTTTGTTGCACTTTATAGTAAGATGGATAAATATCCTTAGCACCTTCCCGAATGGCAGCCTCTCGCAACGTAATATATTGCCACTTTGAGAGTTTTAGCGAAAGAAGCAATCCAAGCGCCTTTTCTGACGTAAATATGATTGTTTTCGCTGGTTTCTTAAGCGTTTCATTTAATTTAGCGGCTGCTTCAGGATTTTTCATCATGTATTCGATGACAGAGGCGATATCTCCATGCCCTTCTTCTTTTAAACGTGCTGCAGCTGCATATGCCAATTCACTGGAATCTTCGCCTGTGTGTTCATCAGATCTTCTCTTTTTTTGTTTACTTCCCAGATCTTCGAATGGTTTACGGGATCTTTTCGTCATTGTTCCAATGGACGTTGATGTCAACGGTTCTGGAGAGACTGAGGGCGCTCTTGGTATCTCATCAACACTTGGTTCTTGATTAACTAAAGTTTGCACAAAACTCGGCCAATCAATATTTGCTCCCAACCAATTCTCGTACTTTCTCCTGAAATTATCAAGGAATCGGTTGGATTTCTGCCACCTTTGTAAAGCGGCTCGCGTAAATCTCCGACAAAATTCTTTGAGAACAACACGATCTTCGTCAGACAGGCAATCGCCTATGCGGGATACAACTGCACTGAACAATACTTCATGATCAAATGAAGTACTCTCACTTCGTAGAAGAACAAACAAGTCTAAATTCGTGATTAAACTTTCCATTCTAAGATTTTATAGTCGCAGATTTAGTGTTAGCAGTTACACAGTTGTGAACAAACTAAATTATAAAACAAAACTTTAGCCCTTTTATTGCAAAACGCCAATAATTAGGTAACTACCCTCATTCGTTATCTTCTCATTAGCTAATGAAAATTTATAATTGTCACTAACTATTCTTAGAACTCATAGCACTGCTAATTAACAAATTAGCTTACTTATCAAGAAAAGTTGAATGTAATCCATAGTTGGCATTGTCGTGAGATATTGAAAATCATTAAATCACCTATAAAGACTCATTAGAAGACCTAATCAGTGTAGTTACTTAATCACTTCTTTTCGGACTCATTAGAAGAGTAAACAATTGGTAATTTGGTTGTATGAAAGGTTTTAAAACTCATGATGTGTTGATAAATATCTAGCTCAAACATAGTTGTCTACGTGTGGGTGTACTATAAACCTCTGCCAACTCCTTCGGAAATATAGGAGTGATGCTATTTTATGTTACGTGTAGTTAAAAGTCCGTGTTCTTCAACATAAACACTAAAATGAATAGTTTTATATGAAAAAACAAATAAAAATATTTTGACGATTTTTTAAAAAAAAACGGCATGAAATTTTTCGTCAAATCCGCAACCAAAAAATTATAAATAATTAGCACTATGACCACCTCCAAGGATGGTACGGTTAAACATGCCGTTTAGGAGATAATTCGATTTTTCATACTAGCTCCATACATTTTTTTCTTATAAAAATTATAACTCTTCCATTTGTGCACACATTTACTTCATATGACATTTTATAGAACAGTAATGATCAGCAGAAGTCATTTCCAGCAAAAAAAATAACATTTAAGAAATCGAGATCCTATGTCTTCTACAGCCCATTTTCGATCCACCGTGCGGCGTTTCGCCTCCTCGCGCCAATCCCAAATATGCGCGAGGACTTTTGCCTCCAGATCCCATGGTGGCAATCCGGCAAGGAGGCTCGCCACCTCACCGGAGACCGTGCGATATCCCCGGACCAGCCGGGTGGCCATGACCCACTGGGACGCGTTCAACCGGCGGGCTGGCCGCCGCCTCAAGGAACGCGCCTACACCGGCGCCCCGTAAAGGGCCATGGACCGCACGACCACCGCGTATAGCCTCCGGCAGGAGGCCTTTGGATTTAGCATTACTACTACTTACTAGATTGGGCAGGAGCCGCTTCAAGGCAGCCCCGGCCCGCTCCAGTCTGGGAGCCAAACGTCGGAAGTGCTCCACGAAGTTCCACCGACTGTCGAGGACGAGTCCTAGGTACTTCATCGTCGACTCTCGACGCCGATGTGAACCCCTCCTACCGTTATTTGGGAACCCGATGGTGGCGCGTTCTGAGGACCATGAAAACACATGGCCTCGGACTTGTGCAGGGCCACCTCGAGTCCCAACTGCCGGATTCTGGCCACAATTGTCGCAACCCCGTATGTCGCTAGTTCAGCCGCCGCCTGGTGCGACCTCCCCTGCGCCAGGACCAACGTGTCGTCGGCGTAACAAACGACGCTGACGCCACTGGGGAGGTCAGCGCGCAGCACCCAGTCGTATCCGATGTCCCACAGATGCGGCCCCAGGACCGATCCCTGTGGGACACCGCACGACATCTCTCGCCGGTTCCATTCTCCCTGGTGAACGATGTAGATGATGGCCCTGTCCGTCAAATAGGCCTCGACCACACGACAGAGGTAGGTCGGCCATCCGGTGATACCGGAGTGCCTCCCTGATGTAACTCCAGGGCAGGGTATTGAAGGCGTTGGCGATGTCTAGAGACACCGCCAAGACGACCCCACCCCTAGCCACCGAATACCTTACAAACGTTACTTGTCATACTGCCTGGTTGGTTCAATGTCGGCAAGCGCTACTGTGCCTGCTGCTGAGCATGAGTCCTATGTTCGGTTCCCAGGTCCGGCAAGTGTTATTGGGTTTTTCCATTAGGAATTTCTCAGTAACACTCCGGAGTCTGGATTTGTGCCAAGTCAAAGTCAAATCATTTACCTATTTCAAATAGGCACAGAAAAGGCACTTTTCAACGTCAAATTGATTCTAGTTGCCCTTCCAAAAGGTAGTTTCGTATGGTGAAGAATGGGCAAAGCACTCCATAGATTAGTGCCCGGTTGATGCCAATAGACTTGCCCCCCGCAAGGAAAAATGTGGGTGTGCCTAGGTGCTCCTCACCGCACCACAAATCTTAAAGTGAACCAACTTGATATTATTCTACTTATATTAATTAAACTTTTTAGCAAGCATTACTCCACCTAAGGTCCAAATTGTCATCAATTATCCTTAAAATAATAGGTAATTATTATGTTTCATTTTTTCTTTATGATTTTTGTTTACATGGCGAATACTAAATGCGCGCGCCACTCATTCTACCACTCACGCTGCCCGGTTTGGCCGCCATGTAGGTACCTATATTCACCGACATATTCTCTGGGTAGTCTATAACATAACGAAGTCACTGAGGAATTTGCGAAAAGTAATCCGAGGAGGCTCATATTATATTATTTATGTTAAGCAAATTAAAATATTGTGAGGTTTTTTAGTGTTTACTTTGCTAAAACCTACCCTCAGCGGGGTCAAGCCCAAACGACAATTCTGGATCCGCCACTGAACATGACATGATAATCCGTGTCTACGTACTTAATTTTTAACAGTTGACAACACGGTTGGCGCAGTGGTTAAGCGATTAACTGCTGCGCTGCGTATCGCGGGTTCTATTCCCGCACCGAACAAATATTTGTATGACCTACAAGTAGTTGTTCCGGGTCTGGCTGTGTGTGTATGTGAGTTTAAATGTTTGTAAACTCACCCACAATACAGTAGACATTCCAAGTGTGAGGCAAATTATTAAAAAAATTAAAATGTCTCCTTTTATCACGAAAACTGAAACAACTTAAAAGCAAAAATCGCTCACTGAATATTTACCGAATTAATTTCAGGAATGCAAAAAAAGAACCTACACCGCGTGAACTATACCTAGTTCACGCGGTGTAGCATGGTGTGGATGACAGGTGACAGAAAGGGTAAAATATATTATAATTTACTTGTTTTTACTGATTCTGTATTTTACGACTGATCCGTACCTACCTATAGATTGTGTACATAATACGTCCGTATTATGTACACAATCTGTAATAAATGTAAAGTAATAACTGTAGACCCTTTCTGTCACCTGTCACCCGCACCATGCTACACCGCGTGAACTTTTGTATGACTAACGAGCCTTGGAACGCTCGAAGGCTCGTTAGGCCTCTGCCTCGAATTTTGCGGGCAGCGGAGAGGCGGCGGCGACGCGGGAGCGGCAGGATCTTATGCGTAAAATCAAATGGACCGAATCTCGAAAACAGCGGCGCGGGGGCGGGCAACGAGCGGTGCACTCCAGTCAAGCGGTGACTGAACGCGCCGCCGCCGCCGCCGCCGCCGCCGCGCCGCCCCGCTGCCCGCAAAATTCGAGGCAGAGGCCTTAGTCATAGTAGATTACATTTTTCAGTTAGACAAACCCGAGTATAAAAGAATGAAATTGGTGGACCAAAAAGATTAAAATAATAAGTGGCATTAGAAAGAAAGAACTACACACACTACTACTACACTAAACGATCAATCAGAATCTGAATAGTTTTGAAACAGATTGCTAGCTAATCCATTGCTTCATAAGTTCGAAAAAAAAATCTGCTCAACAGACGACTGTGCTCGTATTGCAAAGTAGCTTAGCGAATAGTAAGGCAAGCGGACGTAACGCCGGACGTCTACTCCTCGTAGTATATGGATACGATCACGACCGGCGAAAAACGCGAAAAAAAAAAACTCATTAATTAAATATTGCCGATATTTTTGTAAAGACAATTATAAACACTAATGTTTATTTTAAAAACAGGTGTCCTGAATGTGCTGAATATTTTAACCTAAATACAATAATGTGAAGCTGTTTTACGCTAATATGTACCTATTGTTGGTTTCTGTCGTGTTATCAGCTACTGTCGGCTAGTAAACCGCAGGAGTATTATTTTATCAGTCCATGGTAGTTCAATGGTGTTCATCGCCGCACGTGGTTTTTCCCGCCGCAGCTCATGCCGTGGTGTGATGCAATGTTTGTATGACAGTGCTTCAGAATTTCGGCTGTGCTACATCTTGCTGTTTGACAATGTGTAAAAGTGTTTAAAATTTTATTAGTGTTTCGCATTCAAGTCGCGTGTGTCTACAAATAATTTGGTATTTATAAACGGTGATCATGGCGAAAGTGAGTGATATCGATGTTCTGCCGCCGAAAGCGATGGAAACGGGTCCAGAAACTAAAGACACCGGTGATAAAGAATCAACTGGAGGGATTCATTTGAAGAAGGAGTTAGGTCTGGTTAATGGAGTGGCAATCATTGTCGGTGTGATAGTTGGATCAGGAATATTCGTGTCGCCAAGCCTGGCTCTCAAACATGCTGGGTCCAAGGGCATGGCGCTGATCGTGTGGGTACTCTCCGGCTTCCTCTCAATGATCGGGGCTCTCTGCTACGCAGAGCTAGGTAAGAGCAATTTAATCAATGAAGCAAAAATGTAGGCATTGCCATCATCGCACGTTAATTAATGACGGAAGTTTATTTGTGTTATCTAGGTGTAATCAATCTGCCTAGCCTTTTCCCAACTATATTGGGGTCGGCTTCCAGTCTAACCGGATGCAGCTGAATACCAGTATTTTATATGGAGCGACTGCCTATCTGACCTCCACAAACCCAGTAACTGGGTAATATGATACCCCTTGGTAAGACTGGTTGTTAGACTTTCGGGCTTCTGACGACCCTTAACGACTGTCAAAGATCCACGAATGACAACCGGGACCAACGGCTTAACGTGCTTTCCGAGGCACGGAGGAGTCTCGGTATGTAAAGATGGTCACCCATCCACAGACCAACCCCGGCAAGCGTAGCTTAACCTGACGGATCGACCCGTGCGGCAGTTACTACTTAGCCACGAGCTCCTCCGTGTTATCTAGGTGTAATGAACTCGTTAATCACCTGCATTTCCTACACATGCTTCCAGGTTTGCTGTTCCCATCTCTCAATAAAATAACAGCTGTTGGTCTCGGTAGTAATCCGTAATTCCGTATCTAATGTCAGTTAGCAATTCATACAATAAATTAACGCCAAAAAGAATCTAATAAGAGTGAAAACTTGTATGGGTTGTGTGGATGATATCTATTTTTTCTACACCTTCCACCATCAATGAGTAAAACTATTCGTCCACTGTGTCTGTATTAAACAGTGGTCTATCCAACCCTCGTGTTGCGGCGAGCTCGACGAGAATCACGCATCAGGCCATCGCGCCGTGATTATAAAGATTATCCAGTCACAAGGTGGCACCGGGGCTGACTGTGTAGGGAGCACTGAAGAACTAGTGACTGGGCAGTGCTAGTGACTGATACAATGTTGGAGTTAATAGACTGTGTCTTTTTTACAACAAACGGGAAGGGTGAAACGCATGTACCACTGCTTTGACACGTGTTTAATGTACCTATCCAAAAATTTTATAATAACATAAGTAGCAGCATAAAATATGTATACTTACTTAGCTAGAATTTGGGTTGCGTAGCAAACAGCTACATTTTATTATTAACAAAAATGTAAGTGATAGTAAACAAATATTAAAAAAATACCAGTATTTGACATATTGAACCAGTTCGATTCGGAAATGACCGGTTCTACATATTGAAAACGAAAACTAGACATAATGGCATACTATTTTGGAACATGTTACGCCACTTTTGTATGAACCCGGAACAAATATTTTCAACTGTTCACAGCTCAATAACAAAGGTAAACCTGTCAATGTTCGATTTTACATACACGTAAGAAAATAATTACATATAATAGCCTGACCTTAGTTCGGATTTGGGCCACTTGAACCACTCAAGTGGCCCAAATCCGAACTAAGGTCAGGCAACTACAAAATTTACGAAGTATAAAATTAGTTTTCTTATTATTTATAAATGTAATATTTAACAATAAGAGGAAAACCACTTCAGCTACCTACTTTAATCAGTCGAAATATGTAAATTATATTTCATTTCACTATTCGAAAACGTTCAGCTCAAAATTCGTTATTAATGCCAATAAACCGTTTCGGGTGCTAAACCATATCTCAAAACTTGTATCTACTTGGATTGAAATAAGTAAACATGTATGAATACTTATGAATTACATTGTTCCATCAAAGTTGAAACTGTTCAAAGACATTACATCAGCCAGCTATTCCAAAATAAGAAAACACAATTGGTTAGCGCCAACGATGTAGCAGTAGGTTTTTAGAACAAGTTGTTATTAAAAAAATTTAGTCTTTATTATCTACTTCTCATATCAATGAGGACATTTATTCGTTTACTCTTTGTTTATCAAGTTTCTCCGGGGATCCCATTTGACCAAAATTAGTTTAATGTCTCTGCCTTCTCAATAAAATGTTTAATAGTGTTTTGATTTCAGGTACAATGATTCCAAAGTCTGGGGGCGACTATGCATACATAGGAGAAGCGTTCGGTCCTCTACCTTCTTTCCTGTACTTGTGGGTGGCGCTGTTCATCCTGGTTCCTACAGCCAACGCTATCACGGCGCTGACCTTCGCACAGAACATCCTCAAACCTCTGTGGCCAGCCTGCACACCTCCTGACACTGCAGTCAGCCTCATAGCTGCTTCAGTTACATGTTAGTATCCAAAAAAAACAAGATTTGTTTATCAAATTAGTGATGGATGCATGGAAAGTAGGGTCGATGCCAAGAGCCACTTCTCGTTACGATATTTGCACGCGTAATTGTATTTGACACTGTTACTATCACTATAAATAAAGCTGAGTTTCTAATTGTGACTAGTTATATGTTTTTGATACTTGAAGCTGATCATTAACTGTACCAATATCATTACACGCTAGCTATTGACGCAAGATTATAATATCTTACAAATTTCTGACATACACACGCGTGGGACAGAGTAGTAAAAAATAATTATAAAAAGTAATGTCTTGGACAGATCAGATGGATAGTTGTCCCAAATGTGCGCTCATTCATGAAATGGCTACATCGTCATGCACAAATTAATGTGTATCTACCTATATTTTTCTATTAGATATCTGAAATACTAAAAATAAATTCGAATGTCTTCGTGTTGATATAATATAGACAAGAACGCCATAAATAGAACATCTCCGGTCCGGTTAACGACCTACCCGAGAGCGATGATGCTAGCACGTGTTTGAATAAACACTTTTTGCTCCTTTCAAGTGTAGGTACCTACTATGAGCCGATCACGGATATGATGGCGTTAACGAGTATTCCGGTTGGTTACTAGGTCACCACTACGACAGATTTTTTCCTGTTTGAACAGATCTAACAAACATTTGTTAAACATTGCCTCGTTAGACTGTATTGTATCTACGCCTGTAACCAAGGTTGCTTTATTAAATTCAACAGTAACAAATAAGTCATCAGTGATTGTTTACCTACTTGTATCTATATTACTGTAACATGGCCTAATAATGTAACTAGCAACCGTGTCATAAAAGGTTTGTAACCAAGTGTCACACGCATGCGTCCAATATGCTCAGGGGGCCTACCATGCACTCTTATAGCAGGTCAATTATCGACGGAAAGTGAACTGCCGGGCTATTTTGTACCATGAACTCGTCAAATTTCAGGATACACAATAGTTATTTGTGCAACAAGAGAGCAAAGTCGTTTTTGCTGCGAGTGTTGATTTTGAATCCCGAGTAAGCGAAGGATTCTAGGTTAGAATCCTGAGCGCTGCGAGGGATTCAAAGACACGAGATGCATATAACTTTGCTCTCGTGTAACACATACAACTTTTCACCTCAGCAGCGAGAACATACAACATGTAAAAAAAAAACCTGTCCGATCCGTGAGGGTGTTGTTAGGTATCGTACTGTTATATTTCACATATTATTATACATATATATATTTACCAGCATATTTATGTGGAAATTTTCAGGAAAAAAGAAAAAATAATCCCTAATTTTTTTTTCAATGGTGAATTTGACCGAATTTTACATTTGGTGCGGGCGGCGGCCGTCGTTTAGCGGGTGTCTAAAAGTCATAAGTTGTGAGTTTTGCAATTTTTTTATGGATTTGGGGTAATTTTGGAACTAAAAATGTGAATTTTAAATACCAATAACATTTTTACTATCAATAATAATAAAAAAATACTGTTTTGTAATGTTACTGCAGTACCATATGCCCATTTTCCCCAGATTTTCGGTTCGGACAAGGTTTTTTTTTTACATAATCTTCATCACCTCGTGTTTTGCAGCCACCATCTTGGATTTATATTTTGACCTCACTATCGACTTTAGCACCCTCGAAAACTATGAAAACGACACCCATGACGAAAAATGAGAAAATTTTCGCAGCCGCCATCTTCGATTTTTATTTTGACTTCACTATCAGCTTAAGCAACCTTGAAAACCTTATAAACGATACCCATGAAGAAAAATTTGAAAATTTTCGCAGCGGCCATCTTGGATTTACATTTTGACTTCACTATCGGCTTTAGCTACCTTGAAAACCATAGAAACGATACCCATGAAGAAAAAATTGAAAATTTTCGCAGCCGCCATCTTGGATTTACATTTTGACTTCATTATCGGCTTTAGCAACCTTGAAAACCATAGAAACGATACCCATGAAGATCTCAAATCACCGCTAAAATGAGTAAAAAAACATATTACATTCTTCCGTTTTAATTTTTAATACTTACTGGCTAATAGGTATACTAAAAAATCTTAATCGATAACGCCAGATCATTCGCAAAGAAACAAACAAGAATCATCTACGTTTTAGGGTTGTTACACTGTAAAATACATTTTGACCTACACATAAATATTCAAAAAACATACTAATGAAAAAACATGCGGATGAATTTTTCGACGCTATATTTTAGTTTGTATAATAATATTTTTTTAGTTTTAACTGTAGGCTACTTAATACAAACTAGTTTTGAGAATACTAAAAACATACTTATTAACATACTTATTCAAAAAAAATAGTTTCTTAAAATCTGTGCTCAATGCTAATGTTTTTATGAAATCCATATCAAGGACAAGTGTATATCCGTCTTCATGATGGTTCATCATTACCATCCCGTTCTGCGTGGACCTCTGAAAAATGTAATAAGTACCTAAGTTCCTACACGCTGCCGTACAACTGCTCATCAAAATCATTATGTTTCGTACAGTAACTACAGACATAAATAATAGGTAATCTCATTTGTTCAATTGTTTTATTCCAGGTTTCCTGACAGTTATAAACTGCTATAACGTTAAGTGGGTGACGCGAGTGCAAGATTGGTTCACAGCGGCGAAGATCCTCGCCCTGCTGGTCACGTTCTTTGCCAGTCTGTGGTACTTGTTCTCCGGGCACACGGAAAACTTGGAGAACATGATGCAGGGCACGATCACTAAGCCCGGAGAACTGGCCATTGCCTTTTATACGGGGCTTTTCTCTTACTCCGGATGGAACTATTTAAACTTCGTCACGGAGGAATTGAAAGAGCCGTACAAGTGAGTTGATTGATTTTGGTTTTGATTGGGTCATTTGTTTATCCGTAGTGTACCTAAACACGATAATATAATCATAAAGATCGTTAATGTAAACTATTATGACTCATGGGAATTTTTAAGTGTGTTATTTAAGATAAGACATACGGACTAACCTAAAAGAGGTAAGACATATGGACTAACCTAACTAGTCTTAAAGAAGAATCTGGCTTTGTTCCCATTCCCACACAGGGCCAGCGGGTCGGTAACGTTGGATTAGCTCTCTCCGTCGATTTTTTGATATTGACCTCTCTGTAGGTCTTCATAAAGTTTAATTGATTAACAGTTGCAATGTTGCCTTAAGTAGTATTAGAATACGTAAAAAAATGGATAGGTATCTTTAACTGCTGACATCAGTCCTCCTTTCAGTGGACCGCAATTTACTAGCAATAGGCATTACTGGATCGTCGCCGATTTAATATCTGCCTGATCGATACTGCAACACAAACAAATCGCTTACTTAACCTGCTAAAACAATATATGTTTCTCTTTCCAGGAACTTGCCACGTGCTATTTGCATATCTATGCCAGTGGTAACGTTAGTCTACGCGCTAACCAACGTAGCATACTTCGCAGTCCTCACCAACGATGAGATCCATGCCTCCCAGGCCGTGGCCGTCACCTTCAGCGTCAAGATCCTTGGCGTGATGTCCTGGATCATACCTCTATTCGTCGCTCTATGCACCTTTGGGTCCCTTAACGGAGCCATCTATGCCTCATCCAGGCTGTTCTTCGTTGGAGCCAGGAATGGACACTTACCACTTGCGATATCCCTGATTGATGTTAAGAGGCTGACTCCGGTGCCTTCGTTATTATTCCTTGTAAGTACCTATGCATGAATAGATAGTTTAATATTAAAAAAAAACCATATAATTTGAAACTCTTGTTCAAGTCAATAAACCATTACGAGGACAAGAAAATAGTAGGTATCTAATTTACGATTACTGGCTGGTCAATAAATTGGTTTCTTGTTGTTCAAACACTAATATTATTTGAACTTTGGCTTTGTCAAAATTTCGCTCGATTATTTTCAGTTCAGTTGCTAAATGGGAAAAATTAACGAAATTTTTTCGAAACAAATCTAGAAAGATTAACTCAATTCTTATTGTGATAATTTTTTATCGATTTTATCGGTGCATACTTTTAATTTGTTTCCAACTAATCTTTGCACTCACCGAGTGCATTGGAAAAGTGTGTAACCGCTATCAGATTAAGGAGGTGTTAAGTACCTACATTTAAGATTAGCTAGAAAGTATTAATTACGTTCTTTCTAGTTGTTCTCTTTTCAATACCTTCTTTTAATTACCTAGTTTAATCGCTAAAGTCCGCCCCCGCGCGTGCCATCCGCTGAGCCCCAAAACGCCTTGCGTCGTGACAGATTTATGACCGCACTCAAATAAACAAAGCACTCGAGATTTTTATTACGTCTACCGTCTTAACGTTAATTGATTTGGGCACAGGCTTAGACAAAGCATACTATAGAATATTTATAGTATCGTAAGCAAACGCTTGTATTGTTAAATAAACATTGTTATCGGGATTAATTTTGTTAATTGTTTTGACGACTTCTGATAAAACTACTGCACTACTGCACTAAACAGTACATTATGAATAGATAAGTTATCTAAGAACAGCATTTTTTTACACACAAAAACAGAAAATTAAAAACACCAAACAGTTACGACTATGGATTATGTACGAATTGTATTACGTAACATTATTTGGTTCAATAAAATGTTTTGGTTCAAATATTATCTAAAACGATTAACTAACTACATGAAAATGATAAATAATCACTTTCCTTCCGATTACACACACAAAACTCTAAATACACGCGCGCACTCGAACACGAGAACGAGAACGCGTTCTCGCGTACGGGAACTGTTAGTTTCAACTATTTTTTTTAGTGTTGCCTGTTGATATTTTTGTATTTTTTTGTTTTGTTGACGAGAATATCTGTCAGGCCCACAGATATAGTCTGTGGTCAGGCCATAGAGCAAAACTGCCCACATTCCAGCTATTACTATTTGCCCTTATTTCACAGTAGAAATAGAACGGTTTGGGCGCATTGTCCCGCTTTAGGATCACAGGGTTTTACGATCATCCCGGGTGTCATCACTACGTGGATCGCCCGGAGGACACGGTGGAGTACGGTGGAGGTATGCCCGGCTTGGGCAGAGCACCGCCGTGTCCTCGTGGAGGCGATCGGTGGCGGGGATCTCTCGCGTCCGGCCCTGGTCCAGGCCATGGTACGGAGCGAGAGGGCATGGGAGACCATCACCTCCTTCTTCGAAGCAGTAATGCTCGCGAAGGAGGAGGCGGAGCGCGTGAGGAAGAGGCAAATTTCGCGCCCTTAGCCGCCGCAGGAGGAGACGCCTTGGTCGTGGGGAATCTATTGCCGATTCCCGGCTACCGTAGGCGCGGGCTTGCGGATGGTGAGCAATGGGTAGCCCGCCGTCCGGTAAGGACCAATCCCGGGTCGACGGCGCGTTGTGTTCCACGCGCGCCTCAAAGAGATGTCAGCAAGTAAAGGGGTCCGATGAGACCATTGCCTGCCGGGGTTGCGGGCAAGTCCGAAAGGGATACCGTGGCCCACTGGCATTGCACAGGCAACAGAAGGAACACGGGTGGGTTTTAGTCAGTAAGAGTCTGACACGCCCTCCCGCTCCACCCAGAGCGGGAGGAGTCATTTGATGATTTCCCACCCAAAAAAAAAAAGAAGGGTTTTACGATCATTTTAATATTGCGATTTTATGATGATATTTCTGACACGGTCCTATTGGAAAGCTAATCAAAAAGAAATTAATATCTTCGATTCTCGAAAGTGAGTTCACATTATGTACTTACGTTCATCATAATAGACAAGACGTTAACCTCTAACGAATATTGCCTTTCATCGATCAATTTTTTAATGCAGATGATACTTCGGAAATGAATTTTAAAACACCTTTTACATAGGATATGGCTTCAAACTTCTACAGTTTTGGCTGATATAACAAACAAGTCAAATAAACGCGCTTAACCTCCCACGATGCAGGAGGCGTTCATAGTGTGGGGAAAGGATTTTAAAGAAAAAAACCAGCCAAGTGCGTGTCGGACAACACATAATGAAGGGTTCCGTAGTTGGGATAAAGTTATCCCAAGAACAAACATAACATTGTAGTTGAAAAACATGTCCTCCCATACATTCCAACTACAAATGTAAGTTGGTCGACCATTACTCCTTAACTTGTAAATAAATAAAATGTGCATCACAGCACAAATGGATGGGCATCTTTTTACAACGTCGCCGCCAGTTGGCTCAGTCAATCTTCGCCTGTGAATCCTTTGGCGGAGTTACGCTGCTTTCTAGGCTCTTTTCTATCTTACTGTTGTTCTGTGTTACACTTTACTGTTTTCTGTCTTCAGCAGCGGACTAGTTGTCCGTTTCAGGCTTCTTGTATATCTCGCTGGCCGTCTTCTTGATCTTGTATCGGTCTACAGGTGTGTCCATCCAAAAGTTGATTTACTTATCAAAGTGCGTCATGTCCTGTTTAAGGTTGTCGTTCCATGTGCGAAAAAGGCAAGAGGATAACGGGCAACCTTGTTTGACTACCTTTCCTTTGATGATCCACCTACTGTACACACCATATAATATGTGTTCGTTCGTTCATGCATACCTTGATTATCCTGTTAGTTAATGTTTTGTTGGTACGTTGCATTAAAATATCATACAGTGCTTGGCGGTCGACATTGTCAAAAGCTTTTTCTATGTTCAGAGCGAGTACATACACACGTATAGGCCCTCGGAGTTTTTTTGAATTTGCTCCCTTTTGGACATTGTTTTTTTTTAAATCCTTTTTTATTTAAAAGGGGTTTTTGTCCAATAAGGATATGTCAACCCAATCATACCTTATTACACTTAGATATAATACACAAGTAGATACAAATCAAAGATTACATTATAGTAATACTAAAAGGCTGTTGCTCACTGCTGAACGACTAATACTAAATGACATAATTTTTTGGCTGCTTTCGATTTAGAGTTTGCCAAAATGCTTTGAATCAGACCTACATCCAGCCTATTTAACTTTAATTCGTTCAGAATCAAGTCGCGTTCATCTTTATCTCGGACACATTCTATCAGCAAATGCTGAACCTCTTCAATTTGAATACTAGTTAAGCAATTGGGAGAATCAGACTTTTTCATTAAGATAGTAAATTTTGCTGATGTATAGTGTCCGGATCTAAGTCTAAAAGCTAATTTAACTTAATTTCTACTCAAATTAATGCCATTAAACCAAGTGACATAAGGAAGCTTTCCACCCTGTATAGTATTATACCATACAGGGTGGAAGGACATCGACGCGAAAGCTGATACCATGGATTCAGTACATGCTTCTGAACCCCCCTCCGTCGAAATTGATCGTGTGTTATTTAAAAAAAAAACAGCTGTTTCATAGAAAAGTTCAATACCTACGCGGGAAAAAGTATGGAACAGCAGATTTTTTAAAAACTAACCTACGAAAAATTTCAACGGCGTGGGGTTCAGAATCTTATACTGAATCCATGGTATCAGTTTTCGCGTCGATGTCCCTTCCACCCTGTATACCTTTATGTTGAAATACAGTGTTCTGCAGGTGGTGACCACAGAATCCAGAGGATACTATCATTGATACCTCCGTCATATAATTAGTTTGAAGCAACATGGTTTTGTGTTTAATCGTTCTACTATGTCTAACTTGCTTATTTACACTACTACTTTCATAAGCAACACCTTTGAAGCTAGGGGTCAAGTTGACGCTGTTTACACTGATTTTGCAAAAGCCTTCGATCGCGTTGATCACTCAATTCTCTCTATGAAATTGAATTGCGCTGGTATTCATGGCTCTCTGTTGCGGTGGTTTGAGAGTTATTTAGTTAAACGTTCTCAAATAGTAGTCTTGGCGGGTTATGAATCTGTACCTTTTTCTCCTGGCTCTGGAGTTCCATAGGGCTCTAAATTGCGTCCTTTGCTGTTTTTGGTATTTCTGAATGATCTTTTAGATTTAATAAATTGCAATTGTTTGGCCTACGCTGATGATTTGAAAATAGACTGTAGGATATCTGATCTGAGTGATTGTGCGAGGCTTCAGAGAGATCTTGATGTCCTTCAACAATGGTGTTTGAACAACAGAATGACGCTCAATGTTAAAAAGTGCCAGACTATTACATTCACGAATAAAGTTATAACATTAAATTTGATTATCATATTGATGGATCGGTACTGAACAGAGTGTCGGTCATCCGTGACTTGGGGGTACTCTTTGATACATCTCTATCTTTCCGCGATCACATAGATAGATAGCATAGTGACTAAGGCTAAAAGAATGCTTGGTTTTGTAATCCGTAAGTCGAAATAATCAAAAAAAAAAAAAAAAAAAAAACTAAATTTAATTAAATAATTAAAGAAGTGTAATTGTGAACTACAATTTTGTAATACAATGTATGATACAGACACTCAGCACCTACAGGATGAATTGTTTGTTAGGAAATATGCTCTAAAGGATATCTTTAGTAAATATGAGGCTTCTCAACAAGAACTGAGTAAGCGCTTGCAGGAGGCCAATGAATTGGCCGACCTGGTCAAGTACAACGCAGAGAGGTATGAGTCTCTCACAAATAACCTCTCTTTTAGCTGTGCCTGCTCCCATGAGCCCCAACCACAACTCGTTACACCTACACCCTCAGTGGCTCAGCCTGTAGGTAGCTGTTTAGATGGCAAAAGAAATAATAATAGTATTGATACAACCTATGTATTTTCTGATAAATTTGGTCAAGGTATTGGTAGGATATTTAATCAGTGTTCACAACAATATGTAATTAATAATTGTTTACCCGGTGCCAGTATTAGCCAATTAATTAATAAAATTAAACTGACAAAAATAAACCCCAGTTCCACTGTTATATTATTATATGGGGACAGTTTAACTGTAAGAAAAAAGGACATAATTGAATGTGTCCATTTGATGTTACATCTCAATGAAACCAATAATTGTAAATTTATTTTCTGTGCCTTGCCTTATTCTCGATATTTGTCTAATGAGACAAATAGGCACATTTATAAATTAAATATGTTAATTTATAATAGGACTTGTCGTCACAGTGACACTATTTTATATTTTGATTGTAATCAATTTATTACTGATTATAAACTGACAAATTATACAATGTATTTGCCACCTAGTTGTAGAAGACAAATTGCTAATCTTTTAGCATATAATATACACAGTGACACTGGTACCTGTACTGTACCATCGATTACTATTAGTAGTGGTACCAAAAAGAGTACCAATCTACTTTCAAGACTAAAACTATTAACATTAATGGCACCTCCGTTGGCTTTAACCAATGGGCCACTCCGGGTATTTATAAAAGTAGAGCGAGACTATACGAGTTATATGGTTTGAAAAAATATAGGTTTGATACTCCTTTCCTAGAGTATGTCAAAAATTATTCAAAATTATTTAAAAAGGTTAGTGTTTTAGCTAAATCAAAATTTTTAAGCGATACCATTAAAAATTCCAATAATAAAATTAAAACCACTTGGAAAATTATTAACAATGAAACGGGTAAATCGGTTAAGCAAGATAAACAACTCGAGATTATGGTCGACAGTAAATTAGTTACTAAAGCAGCTGACGTAGCTCAGGCGTATAATGAGTTTTTTGCCAACATACCTATAACTACGACTCGCTCCTTAAACTCGTCCCCATCTAAAGCCGAAAACCTTTTGCTTAGTAGTGTGTCTAAAAGTAGTCGCATATTTAGCTTCGAACATGTAACGCCTCGTGATGTAGTTAATGTTTTTAACACACTCAAGTGTAAAAACTCTGGTGATTACTGGGGAATCTCCATTAAACTTTTAAGTAATATAATAGACATCGTAGCCCCCTATCTAGCTGTTACTTTTAATAAATGTGTTGATTTAGGAACTTTTCCTGACCTCATGAAGTAGTAAAGTCATACCATTATTTAAATCAGGTAATGAAAATGACGTTGGCAATTTCAGGCCTATTTCTATTTTACCAGCATTCAGCAAAATATTTGAAAAGTTAATACTCAAGCAGTTGCTAAGACATTTTAATTTAAATAGCCTCCTTCATAATGAACAATATGGCTTTACAAAGGGTCGTTCGACTACAGATGCGGGTGTTGCTCTGCTGAAACACATATTTAACGCATGGGAGAACTCTCAAAATGCTATTGGAGTTTTCTGTGATCTCTCCAAAGCCTTTGATTGCGTGCACCATGACACGCTTTTGCGTAAACTGCGTCATTACGGTGTGCTAAACGAAGCTCTAAACGTTTTAAATTCGTATTTAAATAATAGGTCGCAATGTGTAGATGTTGATGGTGTAAAATCTTCCGGGCTACCAGTTCAGTTAGGTGTACCTCAAGGCTCAATACTGGGTCCATTCTGGTTTTTAGTGTATATCAATGACTTACCATTCTATTTAAAGGATATCTGTGAAGTTGTACTGTTTGCAGATGATACTTCTCTTATTTTTAAAGTAGACAGGAATAGACAAGATTTTGACGATGTAAACAGTGCACTTTCAATGGTTACGGATTGGTTTACGACAAATAACCTAGTTCTCAATGCCAAGAAAACGAAATGTGTAAAGTTTGCCCTCCCAAATGTTAGAAATCTAGGACCCAACATCGTCTTAGATAAAGAGGTGCTTGAAACTGTAAACTCGGCAGTTTTTCTGGGCTTAACAGTAGATGCAAAACTTCAGTGGGGCCAACATATATCGAGCCTAGCGGGAAGGCTCAGTTCAGCCGCCTACGCTGTCAGAAAAGTAAGACAATACACTGACGTTGATACAGCTCGATTAGTCTATTTTAGTTATTTTCATAGCGTTATGTCCTACGGTATTCTGCTTTGGGGCAAAGCTGCAGATATTCAAAATATATTTGTCCTCCAAAAACGAGCTATTCGAGCAATTTACCAGCTAGGTGCCAGAGTTTCTCTGAGAGATTTTTTTCAAAGATATCGGTATCCTCACAGTGGCATCACAATACATCTTCGCCAACATCTTATATATTAGGCTGAATATACACTTATACACTAAAAACAGTGATATTCACAACGTTAACACTAGAAGTAAGGATAAACTACGTGCTCCCTTTCACCGGCTTCATAAGGTTCATAACTCATTTGTTGGGCTTGGTATAACCTTTTATAACAAGCTACCCTCTTGTTTGCTAGATTTGCCTTTTAATGCGTTTAAAACTAAAGTAAAGTCCAACCTTTGTTCAAAGGCATACTATTCTATCAACGACTACTTAAATGATAAGAATAGTTGGTCGCTGTGATTAACTCAAGACAATGTTTAAATGTTCTTTCTCCAGAATTAGTTTACCTACTGACAGGTTTTATGAGTTTATATAAAAGTCTATAATTTTACTTTTTATGTACATTTATTTTATTTTTATTTATTGTTGACATAATCTACTCATTACAATGTTTTTTTTAATGAGTTGTATTACAATATGTGGTTAGCTAGCGACCTTGACAATTATTTATTTTACCTCGATGGTCCTAGTTTATCAATATTATTATAACTTCTAGTTACAGCTTTAAGTAAGCGGGCACGCCCTTTATGCCTGGAGGCTTTATTTTCTTTTTTTTAGATATTGTTTACGTTTAGTTATTTTTATTTCTGCTTGAGTATAGTTCTCGATGTTTTTGGTTGGTATATTGGCGTGTGCTAGCTGTCATATGGCTATTAATTTATAATTTAAATTTTATTTTGCGTAATGTAAATTATCTTATAAATTATTGTATACAGGGTGAAATTGAATTCATGGGCAATCTCGTAAGGGGTCATTGTACTCGTCATAATGAACAACTTTTACTATGGGACGAAACCTGAAATCGCGAAAAAAAAATCAGCTGTTCCCTACATTTTGACGAGTTATGCGAACATAAATGTAGGGAACAGCTGATTTTTTTTTCGCGATTTCAGGTTTCGTCCCATAGTAAAAGTTGTTCATAATGATGAGTACAATGACCCCTTAAGAGATTGCCCATGAATTCAATTTCACCCTGTAGAATGTTTTTTTTTTTTCCTAACTGAACAGACAGCTGTGCTGCTGGGGAGTTTGTTGCGCCACTTCTTCTTCCCAGCAAAAGCACTAGGAAGTGGTGAAGGGTGGGCGTTTTGGGGGACTGTCTTATGTAATTTTGACGTTCGAAAAGTGCTGATTCTCAGCCTAATTTGAATAAATGACTTTTGATTTTGATTTTTTGAAACTTTTTCGTAGTAATAGTAGCATTATTTTACTTTACAACGCACTAGTAAGGAGCACCTTGGAATATTGTTCCACTATTTGGAACTGTGTTACTCAACTTACACTACTAATGTTGAATCTGTTCAGGCCCGTTTTGTTCGGTATTTATGTGTGAAGAATGGGATTCGAAAAGCTATACCTGATTACAATGACATGTTAAGGCACTTTAATATGATTAGCTTAAATGAAAGGCGTAACTATTCGGACTTACTAATACATCATAAAATTATAAACGGTTCCATTGATGCGCAATTAATAAACTATTTTAACTTTAGGCCTAGCCCACGCAGTAAGCGTCATCATCGTATTTTTGAATTACCTACATCCACTTTGAATGCTACATTTAACAGCCCCCTTACACGTTTGGCAAGGCAGTATAATGAAAGGTCCAACTTGACGGATTACCCTATTGATATTTTCTCCATGAGTTTTGCTTCATACAGACGCTCTCTATTTAAACAGTGTGATGAGTGCCCGTCTATCTAGCTCATAGTGGTTTATTTTTGCAGTGTTGCAGATTTATGTCTACTAGACACACTTTTGCACCTGTCATTTGCATGGTTACTGAAATGGTAATTTTAGATGTTATTTTAATTTAATTGTAAGTGACTGTGCTGTTGGTGTGCTTATGATAAATAAATACTATTATTTTATCAAATAAATATTTATTTATAGAAACCATATTTTTAATTAGTTGACAAGATAAAAAGACAGTTCTTTATATAAAAAATACATTAAAAAAAATGTCATATAAAAACAACCAGCATGGACTGTTCAGATTAGAAAAGAGTCTAACAACATCCTCCCCTTAATCTGTAGTCCATGTATTAGGGGTTAAAGTATGAAATTGCCGATTTGTATTATTATATATACATTGCTGCCATCTAATAGGAAGGTCATTTATGCCTTTGCCATAGAACTCTCGTGATCTAGATTCGACAAACTGTGTGAAAGCATTTTGTACTGCCTCCTGAGAAGAAAACTTTTTATCAAGTAGAAAGTTGTCCAAATCGCGCAAAAAATGGTAGTCTATTGGAGCAAGGTCTGGCGAATACGGGGGGTGACGAATGGTTTCTAATTGCAGTTCCTGTAGAGTTAAACCGGTTTATCGTGCTGTATGAGGTCTCGCGTTATCATGGAGCAATAATGGTGAAGATCGATTTATGAGTCGGGGCTGCTTCACTGCTAGTTTTGCTATCATTGTGCGGAGTTCGGCACAGTAGACATCTGCCGTTATTGCTTAACTAGATCGGAGAAAGCTATAGTGAATAAGACCATGCTGAGACCACCAAACAGTTACCATTACCTTTTTATTGGTAAGCTTTGCTTTAGGACACTGTTGCGGCGTTTGACCTGGAGTCAGCCATTGCATTTTTCGCTTACGGTTATCGTAAAGAATCCACTTTTGAGGAGAGATAATTAGAGAATTCATGATTCACATACTCAGTTCCATTATCACTCCTAACAAACTTTATTTCTCTCGTGATCTAGATTCGGCAAACTGTGTGAAAGCATTTTGTACTGCCTCCTGAGAAGAAAACTTTTTATCGCGTAGAAAGTTGTCCAAATCATGCAAAAAAGATAGTCCGTTGGAGCAAGCTCTTGCGAATACGGAGGGTGACGAATGGTTTCTAATTGCAGTTCCTGTAGAGTTAAAACGGTTTCTCGTGCTGTATGAGGTCTCGCGTTATCATGGAGCAATAATGGTGAAGATCGATTCATGAGTCGGGGTTGTTTCACTGCTAGTTTTGATATCATTGTTCGGAGTTTGGCACAGTAGACATCTGCCGTTATTGCTTAACCAGATCGGAGAAAGCTATAGTGAATAAGACCATGCTGAGCCCACCAAACAGTTACCATTACCTTTTTATTGGTAAGTTTTGCTTTAGGACACTTGCGGCGTTTGACCAGGGGTCAGCCATTGCATTTTTCGCTGACGGTTTTCGTAAAGAATCCACTTTTCATCACATGTCACAATTCGATCCAATATTTCTTCATTCTGTATCGATTCAGCAAGGCACAAGTTTCAACAAGCGGTTCTTTCTGCAGATCAGTCAAATCATGAGGCAGGCACTTCTCATTTTTATTTTATTTTATCGATTTGACGCAAATGAGCCAATATTGTTGGTAAGGTAAAGTTAAACCATGCCGCTAATTCCTGGGTAGTTTGGCTCGAATCGGCTTCCACCATCTCTTTCAATTCATTGTTATTCCCTATGTGGGCGGTCTTCCACGTGGTTCGTTCTTCAAATCAAATTTTCCATCACGAAAGCGTTTAAACCAAAATCGCACGGTGCGTTCATTAGCAGTCCCCTCTCCAAACGCAACATTGATATTGTGAGCTGTTTCTGCCGCGTTAGTTCTGCGTCGGAACTAGTATTCAAAAATAACTCGAATTTTCGAAGTATCCATCTTTCTTGTCTAAGCTGAATAAAAAAACATCTTAAAGTCGATAATCGAATGTTGCACATTTTTTTAAGAAGAACTTCATAGGTACCATTTTAAAAAGGTTCACTCAAAAATCTCAAACCATGAAGGTTCTATATTAATTCGAAGTACCTATTACAATAAAACTGCAATTTCATACTTTAACCCCTATTATAAACACATACATGACATAGAACTATAATAACAATGCACAACATAAACAAACTTAAACAAAACATAAACAACAAATCCTTAGAGTACCTAACAGAAGCATAACAGCATAATTTTAGATAACTTAGGCACAACGACAGCTAAAGTTATGTCAAGTTTGATAGCATATGCATATCAATAAACAACACGCGAAGTGCACTTTATTAAATAATTATGTTTTGATTTTGGCAAACCTTTCGTCATAACGTCAGCAATCATTTCACTCGAAGGCTTATATTCTAATTTAACTTTACCATTATCAACTAATTACCGAATAAAATGATATCTGACGTCAATATGTTTAGTTCGACTATGATGAACTGGATTTTGAGCTAGTTTCTGAGCGCTCTGGTTATCGTTGTAGAGCAGCACTGGTTCATATTTACCCGTTAAATCCTGCAACAACCGCTGAAACGATACAGCTTCCTTAGAGGCAGAGGACAAAGCCATCTATTCCGCCTCTGTAGAGGACAGTGCAACTGTTTGCTGCTTTTTGCATTCCTAGGAAACAGGGGCATTTGAATAAAGAAATATGTATCCTGTATACGATTTCCTATCACGATCGAAGCGTATTTTTAGCCTACTTGAAAGGATCATGAATTAAATTATGGATTAAATTTCAATAAATCGGCTAAGCGTCTGTCAGGTTACGTTGATGCCGATTGGTTAGCCAAATCGGCATCGTATTCCTTTCAAGTAGGCTAAAACACGCTTAGCAGCAACCCAGTGTATATGCGTAGGTTTCTTATTAAACTGTTCCGGTTCCACAGCACTAGTAATATCAATCACTGTTGTTTGACGATCAGCTGACAGCGAGGATCGAGGTGGTACAGGAACAGGTATACAAGATCGACACACAGGAACGGGATCAGGTACGGGATCGAAAGACGCATAAAAAAAGTCCACCTCCTCCTCCGTAGACGGAACTGGACGATCCACTTGCATATCATTAGATGTGAGACCGATATTGTGATAATTCAACACTTCCGAGATTTGAAAAATAGTTTCTTAAAAATACAACATCCCTACCCTTATCTACTTTTCTAATGCAAGCAGGATCCCTAAATCTATAAGATTTATTATCCATACAATAACCAGTAAAAATATACTGTTTAGCTTTAGCATCAAATTTTTTACGCTCGCAGTCAGGAACATGAACGTAAGCGCGACAGCCAAAAACTCGCAAATGCGAAAGATCAGGTTTAACCTTAAACCACTGCTCATAAGGTGTAGAATTCTCCAAAGCTCTATGAGGACACCTATTTTTTATGTACGCAGCAGTACGAACTGCTTCCTCCCAAAATGTCTTCGGTAGATTAGATTGCTGAATCCCCGAGTCTTTTCAATAAGAGACCGTATCATTCTCTCAGCGATACCGTTGGAAGAGGGACAATAAGGTACAGTATTCTGATGCTGTATATCCTGTGAGGAGAGATAATTAGAGAATTCATGATTCACATACTCAGTTCCATTATCACTCCTAACAAACTTTATTTTACTACTCTCGTCTCCCTTTCTACTTGAGCTTGAAATTCCTTAAACTTATTTCTGAGTTCCGTTTTTGAACTAATAAAATACACAAAAACCATTCTAGTAAAGTCATCAATAAAAACGAGCAAGTATCTATTACCTTCAAGAGAAGTAACCTCAGACCACAAAGGTCGGTATGAATACGCTCCAGAATACTAGTACCTCTATCATACTTAATGGGCTTAAAAGGTTTTCTATTTTGTTTACCTTCTACACAAGCAATACAGGGAGAAGTATCTAATTTAGAGTAGTTAATACCAGTGACCATACCTTTGCAAAGATGCTTCAAGGCGATCCGACACAAATGCCCATGTAGGCAATGCCACAGCTCAGAAGTAGGCATGTTCTCAACAATCAGGGCCCGCTCAGGTACAGGAACCTTATCGAACCTGTATAAGCTACCAGTAAAAGTTGCAAGACTTATTGTTTTGCCCATAACTTTAATTGTGTTGTGCTTATAAAATTAACTATAAAAACGAGGTTATAACTTTCATCAAAAACTATTGTTATTCCCTTCTCAACACTCCTTTTAACAGATATCAAATTGGTACTAAGATCTGGTACATACAAAACATATTTTATGCTATTTATCTTAGAATTATCGTTAGTGTCCTTCGGTAAAATCACATCTCTAATACCAGCGAATGAAAATCGTTTGTTGTCTGCTAGTGTGATTGTCTCTCCGGTCAATTGACGAAAATTAGTGTGCCAGTCCTTATTGCAGGTCATGTGTGTTGAAGCACCTGAGTCTATATACCAATCATCAGGATTGAACGAGGATCCTACACCCAAGGTAGACAAGAGAATCGTATCTGTTCCTGTCTCTTTCTCCTTCTTGGCCTTTCCTCTCAGCGGACAATCTGGACGTTTATGTCCCGGCTCCCTACAGTGATAGCAAACGATCCTCCGTGCTCTCTCTTCTCTACTATTCTCGCATAACGTAGATTTTGTCACGAGAGCAGACTCTTTAGAAGTACGTTTCCAGTAGAGTACCATAGGTCCTCATGTAGGAGGTACATACGCATCTTGAATTTCCATTGCGAATAGCCCTCTTTGCATGATAAAGCTCTGATACTGGTCAATGAAACTAGAATGGACAAAATAAACTAATGACATAATATCTAGTCTGTCTCGCGAGGGTTTTACAAGCCAACTGGTGAGGGACGCTGCGTTACATCGGTAACGTAACAAGGGTGCGTTCCTGACTACTTATAATTAACTAAACATAATACAGGCGACGCCACGTATACTAATGTGCTTTCACAAATTTCACAATACGTGACGCCATACCACCCCCCCACGGAGAAAGATGAACCAATTTAACAGGAATCGGAGAAATCCTTGAATTTGACTCGTCTGCCAGAACGAGTAATATATGGTAGTTTTGTAGTTGTTGTTGGATTTGCGTCTGCGTTTGGAGATGGATCGGGCTGTTTAGGTTTTAATGTGGATGTATGAGTGGGTTTTGTTGGAGTTGGAGGATCAAGGGCTGCAGGACTGGCGTGTTCCATGTAAGCCGGCTTGACGCGATCAATGCTTACAGCGACGTTTTTACCCTTAATGACCAAAGTCATTGTTTTTCTATCGCTGGCGCGATCAATGACTTGGTATGGACCTGTGTAAGGTGTTTGTAAGGGGCGTCTGACTGTATCGTCACGAAGAAAAACGTGAGTTGCTGACGAGAGATCTTTGAAGATAAACGTAGATGGATGAGTATGACGAGATGCAGGGATTGGTCCTACAGCCGACATTTTACGTCGAAATTGTACAACAAAGTCTGCGGGAAAGGCAGTGCACGTACACAAGAATCTTGGTGGCACATGAGAGCAGCCTTAAGTTGGCGATGAACACGCTCAATCATGCCGTTGGCGCAGGGATGGTATGCCGTTGTTCTAATTCGCTTACTGGCGAAGTGTATCGTTATTCGGCGGAATAGATCAGATTCAAACTTAGTGCCTTGGTCTGTCGTAATGACTGACGGTACACCGAAACTGGCAACCCATTCTCGTGTAAACATTTCTGCTACCTCATCCGCAGTGATAGTCCGCATTGGCCAGACCTCAGGCCACCTAGTCGTTCTATCAATAGCTGTCAAACAATATCGGTAGTCACTGCAAATCGGCAGGAGGCCGATGATGTCAATATGGACATGTTAGAATCGACCAGGGTAGTTCGAAATTACCGATTGGGGGAAAATTATGACGCGATACTTTAGCGCGTTGACACGCTTCGCAAGTTCGTGCCCACTCTTTGCAATCCCTGTTGACAGAAGGCCAAACGTAGCGTTCAGTTACTAAGCGGGTGCTAGCTCGTGCACCAGGATGACTGAAGCTGTGGACCTTGTGAAAAGCTTTTCTTCGAAAGGGAGGGGTAAGATAGGGACGAGGCTTGCCCGTGGATACGTCACAGGTGACAGAGATGTTTGTTCCTGGAATATTAACATTGGCCAATTGCAGGCTTGACCCTTGAGTACGCAGGAAAGATAGCTCTGAATCGGACTTTTGTGATTCAGCGAGGGCTTCGTAGTCCTGGTCAAATGCGATAGCGTCGACACGTGACATAGCGTCGGCGACGACATTGTCCTCTCCCCTGATGTATTTTATGTCAGTTGCGAACTGACTGATAAAAGACAGTTGGTTTAACTGAGCAGAGGGGAGTTTTTCACGGCGCTGTATAAAGGCGTAGAGAAGCGGTTTATGATCCGTGAAAATAGTCACGTGTTGGACCTCGTGAATGTGGCGAAAATGTTGTACGCTTTCGTACATCGCCAGTAACTCGCGATAATAAGCCGGCCACTGTGTTTGCTGATCTGTCAGTTTCTTGCTAAAGAAGGCAAGAGGGACCCACTTGTCGTTAACGAGTTGTTGGAGACAGGACCCAATGTGGACGTTGGATGCGTCAATAAACAGACCGAGAGGCGCGCCGCTGACCGGATGAGAAGAGTGGCATTAGCTAGACTCTCTTTGCAGGCTTTAAATTGTTCCAAAAGTAAAGGTGTCCATATACATGGTTTGGCACCCTTGCCTTTGGTTTCAACCACAGATTTTATAAGTGGAGCCTGGAACAATGCAGCGTGAGGCACGAATTGGCGATAATAGTTTAGCATGCCGAGAAAACGACGCACACCTTGGACTGTTTTAGGAGGGGGAAAGTCTAAGATGGTTTGGACACGATCTTGAGGAGGACAAGTTCCCTCGAGGCTGATGTGGTAGCCTAAAATCTTAATAAATAGCAATAAGTTATAGCTAATTGCAAGACTTGCAAGACTCTTGCTGCAAGACTGAGAGCGCAATACCAAGACCAAGACCAGGTGTATTGACGCAAGACCAAGACTGGTCTAAGTCTCGTCTTGGTCTTGCATTTGGGCAACACTATTATAAATATATTGCGATATGTCATCTTCCACGGTGTCTTTATGTACATTGGAGATAAACAGGGGCACTTCAGTGTCTGCCTTAAAATTACTCAGAGATTCTGTGGTCGCCTTCCCTAACTGACTCACAAAGCGATTTCGTAGTCGATTTCTTTGAACGACAGTCCATCCAGGATCAGGTTTATTTGTCTTGAAATCACCATCTCTTTTTTCGATTTCTGCCATAGTTAATGTATTTTCAGACACTTCCATAGGCGTAGTCATGGTACAAACCGGTACAGTTCCACGTACCTTCTCAGTTGTTTGCGAAAACAATTTAGCCGACATCGACACACGTTGATTTCCACCTGGCGCAACACTGTACCTATTACTGTCCCGCTCGGTTACACCGGTCTCGCTCACTGAGGTATCCTCCGGGCACATGTATGACGAAGATAGCACTTGTGGTGTGCTCTCACAGTTGTGTTGTTTCTGTGTCGGCTCCTTGATTCTGTTTATCACAGGTGATATACCTACTGGCCCGCTATCCAAAGCAACTTAAAAAAAAGCCAAGTTAACAAGCAAGTAAAGCACACTTAGCTGTGATAGTTTTCGTTTTATCTTCGTTGGAATAGATAGAATAAAGGAAAATGACGACAGTTGGGGATTGACTAATATTTCGATTAAACTTAAATTATTGGGATTAAAACTTAACTTCTTTTTATTTTTTATTTAAACATTATTATTTACCGTAAACCAATCTTGGACCTCAACAATAGAGATATTCACCTCGTCAAGATTTTATGACCGTTGGTTTATTTTAAAGATATGTCAGATATGTCTGCAAATAATACCATCTTCCTTCCCATCTTCGGTTGATTTTGAAGTAATTGGGGTAAATCATTAATATAAAATAAAAAGAGGAATGGACCCAATATTGAACCTTGAGGAACGCCCATTACCATTTCAGACCCTAATGAGTTTGTGCCGTAGGTCAGTGGATCCAAAACTACTGGTGGTCCTCGAAAAGCCCGTAAAGCCGTTGGTCCCAGCTGTAATTAATTTTTACAGTTCGTCAGAAGCCCGAAATTCTGCCAACCAGTCTTACCAAGTGGTATCGTATTACCCAGTAACTGGGTTGTGGAGGTCAAATAGGCAGTCGTTCCGTGTAAAATACTGGTATTCAGCTGCATCTGGTTAGACTGGAAGCCGTCCCCAACATAGTTGGGAAAAGGCTAGGCAGATTTATTTTTTTGTTGTTATTTAGTCATTTAAAAAAACACCACTAAATGAAAAATAACTTCTTTTTTTTGTAAGAAAGTATTTTTCCCCCTTTTTTTGAGCTATATAAAAATTCGTATACTACCACTTCTAAGTAAATAGCAGTGACTGAAAATTATTTTATCATCATCAACATACTCGTACACTAAGTGGAAAAAATACTTATTATTGAATCTAACTAACAGGTTTTCATAAACCTAGATCAGGCAAGTCTACTTTACATCTAGAATTATTTTTCCTCGATTGCAATTAATGTAAATCATTATCTTACTTTATACTTGTTTTTTTTTTTTTTTTTTTTTAACTCAAAATCCACTTATCAGAACTGACCAAATTTATATGGGACCTTATGTCCAAATTACAGCTTTCTAAGTCTCTTGAATTAAACCATTCGGGACAGTGGTTGTATTTTTTTTTAATATGTGGAACCTTGCAGAACTCCGTCATTTATAAACCGATTGAATAAATTATTTTCTTTTTGGAAAAGGGTCACAACCCTTTTAAGAGTTATGGTAGTAGACTTCTAGTTTTAAATAAATTTATCTACACGTAAACTGTTCTCTCTAGTTCGACCAATAGGAAAACTATCTCTTCTAGATAGTCTCCAAAAATGATAACTACAGCTACAGCTAGCACCTTCTGTCGAGTTGTTAGAGAAACAGTTATTAAATTAAAGAAAATTATTTACTCCTTCCAGTGCATAGCGACGCTGATGCTGCTACTATCGAACAACGTGGAGTCCCTGATGGTGTACGTGACGGCCGTGGAGGCGCTGTTCACGCTGGCGTCGGTCGCCGGCCTGCTGTGGATGCGCTTCACGCGGCCGCACCTCATTCGGCCCATCCGCGTTAACCTCATCCTCCCTGTCTCCTTCCTCATCATCTGCACCATCCTCGTCATCTGCTCCTGCTTCAAGCAGCCCATGGAGGTCGGCATCGGCGTCGCCTTAATCGCCGTCGGGGTCCCAGTGTACTACGTTTTTATTGTATGGACCAGTAAACCCCAATGGCTGCTCACAGCATGCAACTCCTTCAACCTCGCTTGCTCCAAAATATTCCTATGCCTCCCCGAAGATTCCAAGGAGTTATGATCTTAACAATATATATTATTTAATGTGATCTGATTAATTATTTTCGCTATTGTTATTTTACTTTTAGTTATAAGTCGATTTACGTGATATAAGTGAGTTGGCATAATATTATGTCCAGATCTGTTAACACTAAGATAAGCTGATTTCAAATTTCTGATTAAATATCTATATGTGAATAGATATGTAATATGACAACATTCTTATTGATAATAAAATACAATCATTGTTAGTTCGTATATTTATTCAGTTAAATCACCCGCTACAGTACCTTATCTACTCGGAATTAATATTATTTGCAAAGATGGTACCTGCAACAACCATGGTTCTCGTATCAAGCCCTCGATTGTGGCGAGGCTCTGGCGGAAGCCAACAGACGCATAATAGCTACAAAAGTTAGCCCATATGATGATTAGGCCTAGACGGCTAGCAATACTTCTCATAGTTACTTAGATGGCACTATGTCACTACAATAGTGATAGCTTCTATTTACAGTAACGTATCTACGCCGAATAATAGTAGTAGGCGCTTTTGATAAACAAATTCTGATACCATTTTTTTAGACTCATTTATAGGTTTACCATTTTTCAATATTTTAATAATCATTATCATAATTATATGAATACCTAAGTGAATACAGAGCTCATTTTGACACTAGTTGTTATGGCCTGTGGGCTATTAACCAATCGTTATTATTGGCGTCGACGATTATTATTGGGCTGTCCAATATTCAAGAACCTCATCATCATTTCAGCCGTCGACGTCCACTGCTGGACATAGGGGGGTGCTTGGGGAGGCCAAAGCACCGCCACTTCGACCGGTTCAGTGCTTCCCGCATCCAGCGGATTCCTGCGGTCAAGGTCACCTCAAAAAACATAAAATACTTATGGAGGAGCTCTCGTTAGGCAGTTAGATCAAGACAGAAAGAAGATATATCTAAAGCCCTAATACCCCTCCCACGCGTTAGCTTAAACAAAGTTCCTCATACATTCTTTTTTTTTACCTGGTAGGTCAAATACTGACTTGCTTCGTTGGTCTAGTAGTCGTTAATGCCAGCAGTCACACTGACGACTTCAACCCCAGGTCAGTTGTGTATTCTAGTTGTGCCTGGTTTTTTATGGTTACTTGTGTTAGGTGTTTAGTTAATAGGGAGGCCAAGAGGCGTCGGTATCCGGGAACATTAGTGCGCCTCGGGTTTCGCCTCGGCTCAGGTTCCCTCCAGTTGGTCATTAGTGTAAAGCGGATCCTTCTGTGGTCCGAGCAGGAAGGCTTGTCCGACACGTGCCAGTTTGTGATAAGGTTTGTCGCGTTTTCTGTAGCAAGTGTTAAATCTATTATCGTTTGTCCTCGGACCGTGACCCAAGTGGGTTCCGAGCCGCGGTTAATAATGTTAAGATTAGTGGAGAATAAATAGGTGGATAGTACCTCTCTTCTGGAGTTCGGTGCGTCGCTACCCCAGAGCGGGTGGTGTTCGAGTCGGTGCAGATGATCAGGCCCAGATTGGCGCACTCGCAGTGCTGTACCAGGTCGGCCATCTGTTTTGGTGGACAGTCTGCGTCCTCGCCAGGCATATATACCGACGCCAGTACAACATCTGGGTCGCCACCTTCGGTCTGGAGCCTAACCGCTGTCAGGTCTCTGGAACAGAATTGGGTGAGTGGTGTGGTAGGGATTTCTTTGGGTATGTAGACGCAGGTTCTAGGTTTTTCCGATGTGTGAGTATTGAGGATTATCTTACCTCCGATGTTACTGAGGCCACATATCTTGTTATTCCTGATCCACGGCTCTTGAATCAGTGCGATAGTTCGGGGCTTCACCTCCAGTGCCCTGCGTAAGCTAGCCGTGGCAGTTTGGCTATGCTGGAGGTTGGTTTGGATGATGTTTGTGGGTGATGACGGCGGTGGAGTGGAGTTAGTCGGAGATGGATCCATCGGACAGTCTCTCCGTCTCCTCCACTCTGAAGTGGTCGTCGTGTTAGAAAAGAAAGAAAGAAAGAAAATACGTTTATTTGCGGTACATATGACGCAAGCAAAGGAACAAACACTAAAAACAAATTTGAGGGAATTTGAGGGTGTTGCTCACCCGGCGATGAGGCAAGGAGCTGCTCATTCCAGCCAGGTGATGCGGGAGGTATGATGTCGTCGGCGTCGTCGGCCATTGCCGCTCGGGCCATGACCTCCTCTAGCTGGGCAATGTCTGCGTCAGTCGTTTGTGTCGTCGTCGACTCGTCGGTACTGTCTTCCCATCTGTGCAGTCGGTCTGGGTGTCAGAGGGTCGGGTCGTGGGCCAGAAGCGTACGAATATCGAGCCTAGTAGGTACGATATCCGTCGCTCCCGTCCCAGGACCTTTTCAGCTTCCTCCGGTGGCAGCCCTAGGGTCAGGTAAGTCACACAGCGGTCGCCACCGACGGTAGTTGCCCTGTACAGTGACCACCTCGAGATGTCGTACCAAGTGTTCTGACGGATCAGAACACTCTGGAGCTTGGCCACGTCACCTCTGTAACGAGGGACGAAAAGCGAGGCTCGGACACGGGTGGGCACGTCGGTCTGTTGCATGACGGTAAGTGTCTGGTCAGTGTTCGGGAGTCTAATCTTGGGCAGGTCAGGGTATTGTCGTCCTCACACCATATCCGCACTGTGCCTTCTGCTACCCGTGGGTAACCGCGGAAGGCCGGGAGTGGTGTCAACAAGTCGGTATCCATCACCAGGTTTTCGAGGTCCGTCTTTATGAGGTCTGCCTCTACCTTGCTCAGATCTCTGCTGGGGTGGGGAAAGCAGATTGCTATGGCCAGCCGCGCCGGAATATCCTTAGTGGCCCGTGCGTAGGTTCTCTGCCCCCCCTGAGCGGAAAGGACCCTCACACGTTTAGCGTGCCCCTGAAAAGTACCCGGTGAAGCCGAGTCGTCAGGGCGCTCCCTCTTCGCCGGCCCCGTACCGCTCGGTCCAGGCTGCGGCTCAGAGGTGCCTGGCAAGGTGGTCGCTGCCGGCAACGCCTTGTGGGAGGCTCCAGACCGCTTACCCCTAGCACGTCTAGGTCGAGGTCGGTCGTGGGTTGCGTTAGTGTCTTGGGGTCGGTTTACCGCCCCGGCAGGCTCCACCGCGTGCGGAGGTTCTTCGCGCTGGGTTGCCCCTTCGCGTACCTCCCCCCACCCGCTTGGTTCCACGTCCGGCCGCTTTCCGCGCTGGGTTTCCCCTTCGCGTACATGTGGCTGGGCGCGTGGCTCCGCGTCCGGTAACTTTGCGCGCTGGGTTGCCCCTGCGCGTACTCGTGACCGGTCGCGTACCATCTCTTCGGCGTCCGATCGCGCTTCGCGCTGGCTAGTGCCTTCGCGGATAGTGCGCTTTCGGTCGCCTACTTTTGTCTTCTCCCGGGCTGGGATTTTTCCGCGCTTTACCAGCGGGCGTACTTCATCAACAGCGACTGCGGGAGTGGTAGAGCCGCCCGGTTCGGTATACTTCCCCATGTCGATCTGTCTGTGCTCGTCTTGGTCACTGTCTGGGTAAGTGGTGCTGCTCCGCACAATGCTCTGTTGCCAGAGGTTTGTGGGAGGCATACACACTGTCGTGGGTACTGGCGCGTGTGTCGCAGCCTGGGTTGGGTTAGATGATGCGTTAGTCGCAGTCGAGGTTGGGTTAGTGGGCGCGTTAATCACAGCCTGTGGTGTGGGCGCTAAATCAGCAGCCGGTCGCGCTGAGAAGCGCGGCATTAGGTTCTCCATGTTGCAGGTAGATGCCGCCCCCATAATACGATGGGGGCTAACCGCCGGAGCGGTGTGGGATTCCCCGGCTTGGCCGGGACCCAAACTATCAGATTACCTAATCGAAGCATACCACGCATGCTGCAAACTAAGAGCGCCACGAAACAGGAGCGAGAGGAACCCCTGGTGGAATGCAGAACTTAGTAAACTCAGAGATGCGCTGCGTAAGCTTTTAAACAGAGCCAAAAACACCAGACTCACGGACGACTGGGAGATATAAAAAAGACCCAATATACATACAAAAAGCAGATCAGAATCGCTAGGAGAACCGCATGGCGTAAATTCTGCGAATCCATCGAGACCAATAATGAGGCCGCAAGGGTAAGGAAGATCCTATCAACGGATCAGGACCGAACTCTAGGTGCGCTTAAGAAACCCGACAACTCATACACAGTAACTGACCATGAAACCAGCAAGGTCCTTCTCGAAACTCACTTCCCAGGCTGTAGAGTCCTAGAGGACAGGACGTGGGAGGCTGAACCAGAATGGACCCCAACGGATCAGGACTGGTCAAGAGCCCGCAACATAATAACAGAAGATCGAGTAAAGTGGGCAATAAACACCTTTCAGCCGTACAAGTCAGCTGGACTGGATGGCATCTTCCCCGCCCTACTGCAGTGGGGGTTAGACTATCTGACACCATGGCTGGTGGAGATTTACCGAACCTATATAGCACTCAGACACACACTTCTTGCATGGCGCGAGGTGAAAGTCATTTTCATACCCAAACCTGGCAAGACTGACTATACACAACCCAAGGCTTATAGACCCATAAGCCTCACATCCTTCCTACTGAAAACCCTAGAGAGACTCTGTGACAGACACATCCGAGACGGACCTCTCCGGGTAAAACCACTACATAAACAACAGCATGCGTACTCCACAGGCAAGTCGACAGAATCATCGGTGCACAGCGTGGTTTCTAAGATCGAATGTGCAGTGGACCACAAAGGCTCAGCACTGGCTGCCTTCATCGACATCGAGGGCGCCTTTGACAAAACAATGTTTAACAGTATAAATATGGCCCTCGAAAGACACAACGTAGACCCGACCCTGAGTGGCTGGATCACCAACATGCTCAAGCGAAGGGCTGTACAAGTCACAGTAAATGACACTACGAGAGCCATCGTTGCGAAAGGCTGCCCGCAAGGGGGCGTCCTCTCGCGACTCCTATGGAACCTAGTAGTAGACAGCCTCAAATAAAAATACTCAATGACAAGGGTTATTTCACCGTAGGCTACGCTGATGACATAACCATAATAATCAACGGGACCCACGAAAACACACTATGCAATATCATGCGTCAAGCCCTAAAAATAGTAGAGGAATGGTGCAACAAGCACCAACTCTCAGTGAACCCAACAAAAACCGAACTGATTCTCTTCACAAAAAGAGAAATCTGATGACACTACAACTACCACGATTCTTTGGAACAACCCTAAGCCTCTCAACTGAAACCAAATATCTGGGCATCTATTTGGACAAACAACTGAACTGGGCAAAACACACGAACTGTACTATTACGAAAGCCAGTATATCCCTGTGGCAATGCAAGCGACTGCTTGGCAGGAATTGGGGGATCAGCCCCAAAGTCACCTTCTGGCTATACACCACAGTCATCCGACCAATTATCACATACGGCTCACTAGTCTGGTGGCCCAGGACAGACCTGAGCACAACTCTCGAACTCTCGACTCGAGAAACTACAGCGGTTTGCTTGTGTCGCAATCACTAGCTGTATGAGAACTACATCGACCGCTGCCCTACAAGCAATGCTAGGGCTGCCGCCTCTACACCTAATCGTACGGGAGGAAGCGGCTCTGGCCGCCTTCAGGCTCCACTTATCGGGAACCCTAAGTAATGACTCCAGAATTAAGCACACACGCATAAAGGAGGATGCGATCAAACGGAAGCCAATGATGGCATCACCTTGCGACAAATCCCCGAAAACAATCCACTTTCAAAGGCACTACAACATATCACTCACCGAAGAACAGTGTGACTACTCAGGTCCCAATGAAATGAGAGTATACACTGACGGTTCGAAGACCGACTCCGGCACCGGAGTCGGAGTCTTCTCACATGAACTCAACATAAATATATCCAGACCGCTGGGAAAGTTCAACACCGTCTATCAGGCGGAGTGTGTGGGCATCATACATGCGGTCCACGCCCTAGAAGCCAGGAGGGTTACGGATACACACTTACGTATACTCTCGGATAGCGCCTCAGTTCTCCAATCATTACGGAAAAAAATTATTACCTCAAAGTTAACTCTAGAATGTCACAATGCATTAGAACGAATAACGGTCTCTAGCCGCAACATGGTGACACTGCAATGGATAAAAGGACACAGCGGGTCACTAGGTAATGACGCAGCTGACGAACTTGCCAGACGAGGATCCAGCACGGCAGTCTGTGGACCCGAGCCTATCGTACCTGTCTCCTTCAACCAAATACGCAGGTGGTTACAGGAAATCACCCACACACAAGCAGGGCAGTGGTGGTCCTCGACTCCGGGCTGCCGGCAGTCAAAGGAAGCTATGCCATCCTTGGATAGCAGGCTGACCAGGCATCTTTTACGCCTGGACAGGAACGGCCTGCGCCTGGTGACAGGGACCATCACGGGACACTGCTCGCTACACAAACACTTCCACACAATAGGCATAACGGACAGTCCTCTGTGCAGGGCGTGCATGGAGGCTGAGGAGACCGTTGCGCACGTGCTCTTTGAATGCACGGGCGTTACCCAGATCAGAACAAAAACCCTCGGGTCACCCAGATCATACACAGATGTTCCAGACAAACCAGGAGACCAAATTGCCTTCTGGAGGGAGGTGGGCTGGTTGGAATAACCCCCCCAAACGGCCGCTATGGCCCACGCACAATGGTCCACCTGACGGACTGAGTGCGGAAACCAAATCCCATAACATAGAACATAGAACCCCAGGTCAGTTAAAGTGTAATTGGGTTTGCACACGATTCACCCCGGTAGCATACCTACGCCGCAAAACCATAGCAGTGAAACAGTCATTTTCCGCTACTCGCATCCGATTCGAGTAGCGGAACATGACGCGAGTCT
Organism: Xanthia togata; assembly: GCA_963853775.1. Lineage (NCBI taxonomy): Eukaryota > Metazoa > Arthropoda > Insecta > Lepidoptera > Noctuidae > Xanthia > Xanthia togata. Next base: position 17,955,510 of record OY970798.1, on the reverse strand, counting down.
ATTGAATTGAATTATTGCGGTTTCGTTGCTATGGTTTCGCGGCGGAGGTTAGCGTTATAGCAGTAGACTTGCCCCCGACACCTGAGTAATTTGGGTGTACTTATCTAACCCTTCAGGGAACACTAGGATTTTTGCTAATTTTTACCTACCAATCTTAAGTATAAGCATGAAAACGAATAAGCTACATTACGATGCGTGAGTTAAAAAATAATACATCTGGATGTTTAAATGAAGTGGCTTGAGTTGTCGATTTTAAACTGGTGGCCAGATACACACTTTCAAAGCATTGTAACGGCATCACCTCGGCTCAGGATCAGCTAGGAAAACAAGACACCAAGCTTACGGCAAGCCGTGGCCTTGCTTACGCAGGGACGAATCCACCTTCACCCAGCCGTACCTAAGCGTGGGGTCGGCTAGCTGCAAGCGCGGTGTTGGCGCCCTGCCGTTAGGCTGCGTTGATCATTATAGTTCTAGTGCGATATACAAGAATACCTTACAAAAATACCTGGCAAAATATGGGTGTGCCTACCTGTGCACCTCTGCCTAAACTTCGGGGGAACACAAGCGTCTTGATGTCATATCTTATCATTACACATTGCCCTATTCTATATCTATCTATATCACAATGAACATGAGCAATAGTGGATCCGGGGGGGGGGGGGGGGGGTGCTAATAACATAATAGGTAATTATTATTATTTATAAATAATTATTATGTTTCAAGTTTTTTATCAGTATTTCATATTCTCTGGTAGTCTATAACAACCTAACGAAGTCACTGAGGAATTTGCGAAAAGTAGTCCGAGACTTGATTATGGAGGCTTAGGTTATGTGGTAAGCAAATTAAAATATAATGAGGTCTTTTAGTGTTTACTTTGCTAAAACCTACCCTCAGCGGGGTCAAGCCCAAACGACAATTCTGGATCCGCCACTGAACATGACCTGATAATCCGTGTCTATGTAACTTTATTTTAAGTCGCCTTTTATCACGAAAAATGAAACAACTTGAAAGCAAAAAGCGCCCACTGAATATTTACCTACCGAAGTAATTTCAGGAATGCAAAAAAATGAACCTACTATGACAAACGAGCCTTGGAACGCTCCAAGGGTCGTTAGTCATAGTAGGTTATTTTTTTCAGTTAGACAAACCCGAGTATAAAATAATGAAAATTATGGACGAAAAAGATTAAAATAATAAGAAGTGGCATTAGAAAGAAAGAAACAATTACACACACTACTAATGCACTACACTTATACACTGTACCCTAATTGCGTAATACACGATCAATTAAAACCTGTATCGTTTTGAAAAAGATTGATAATCCATTACTTCATAAGTTTAAAAAAAATCTGCTCGACAATGTAAATAACGCAATGAATGTTGTTGAACAGACAAAATTAAACAGCTATCTACCTATACAACATATTTTCGTAAATCTGTGGTTGTTTGGACACGTTGTTGAGCAGATTTTTTTTTCGAACTTATGAAGCAATGGATTAGCAATTTGTTTAAAAACGGTTCAAATTCCGATTGATCGGGTATTACATAATTAGGTTACAGATTATTCGTAGTCGTTTACGAAAATGTGTTGCGTAATTAGATAGCTGTTCTGTACTATTACTGCATTAATATGTACGAGCATAATATCACTACTATCTAAACTCTAAACTTTAGGGCCTAAATTAATATAATGCAGTTGTTGGATTACGACAAGTACCAGGTAGGCGGATGGGAAACAGTAGCTTTCACCGTACTGATTGATATCTCGTATCACCACACTGTCATTGACCTCTTTGCAGCGAACAAGCTATAAATGAATTGCTCATATCCTGCTTACGTGAAGAACCTAATCCTCTTATAGACGGTCAATGTGCCCATCACTGAACGTGGTGGCACTTTATCACAGTCATTTGTTTTAGAAGTTATTAGTCAAATATTGACTGTGCCAAATGTAGGACACGTGGTGGTGCACATAGGACGGTGATGGTGAGAACGAGATAAAAAAAACTAGTTGTACGAACTTGGCAGTGAATTCTCGTGCCCGTCACCACACTGAAAGTACGCTCAATTGCTTTAGCGTTAGAGTAGATTTTAACTCGATATAGTGTTCGACCCATGCCGTTTCGTGTCTGAGTCATCCTCGCGGACGCAAACGACTGGGTTCGTGGTTAACTTGCAAAGTAGCTTAGTGAATTGAATAGTAAGGCAAGCGGACGTAACGCCGGACGTCTACTCCTCGTAGTATATAGATACGATCACGACCGGGCAAAAAAGCGAAATAAAAAATTTGTCTCATAAATTAAATATTACCGATATTTTTTTAAAGACAAATAAGTTCAAGAACACTATAGTTTATTTTAAAAACAGGTTTTCTGAATATGCTGAATATTTTAACCTAAATACAACAACGTGAAGCTGTTTCACGCTAATATTTATTGTTGGTTTCTGTCGTGTTATCAGCTACTGTCGGCTAGTAAACCGCAGGAGTATTCTTTTATCAGTCCATGGTAGTTCAATGGTGTTCATCGCCGCACGTGGTGTTTCCCGCCGCAGCTCACGCCGCAGTGTGATGCAATGTTTGTATGATAGTGCTTCAGAATTTCGGCTGTGCTACATCTTGCTGTTTGACAATGTGTAAAAGTGTTTAAAATTTTATTAGTGTTTCGCATTCAAGTCGCGTGTGTCTACAAAGAATTTCATAAACGGTGATCATGGCGAAAGTCAGTGATATCGATGTTCTGCCGCCGAAAGCGATGGAAACAGGTCCAGAAACTAAAGACACCGGTGATAAAGAATCCACTGGAGGGGTTCGTTTGAAGAAGGAGCTAGGTCTGGTAAATGGAGTGGCAATCATTGTCGGTGTGATAGTTGGATCAGGAATATTCGTGTCGCCAAGCCTGGCTCTCAAATATGCTGGGTCCAAGGGCATGGCGCTGATCGTGTGGGTACTCTCCGGCTTCCTCTCAATGATTGGGGCTCTCTGCTACGCAGAATTAGGTAAGAGCAATTTAATCAATGAAGCAAAAATGTAGGCACTGCCATCATCGCACGTTAATTAATGACGGAAGTTTATGTGTGTTATCTAGGTGTAATGAACCCGTTACTCACCTGCATTTTCTACACAAACTTCCAGGTTTGCTGTTCCCATTATCTCGATAAAAGATCTTGGTGATCCGTATTTAATTGCAGTTAGTAATTCATACAATAAATTAACGCCAAAAAGAATCTAATAAGACGTGAACACTTGTATGGGTTGTGTAGATGACATCTATTTGTCTACACCTTCCACCATCAATGAGTAAAACTATTCTTCCACGGTGACTGTATTAAACAGTGGTCTATCCAACCCTCGTGTTGCGGCGAGCTCGACGAGAACCACACATCAGGCCATCGCACCGTGATTATAAAGATTATCCATTCACAAGGTGGCACCGGGGCTGACTGATAGGTAGCACTGAACGGCTACTCCGAGGCTTCTTTTAAAGCAATGTTTAATTAATAAAATTCGAATCCTAACTTAATATTATAAATGCGAAAGTGAGTTTGTTTATTTGTTAGTTACGCTTTCACGCTGAAACGGCCGAACGAATTTTAATGAAATTTGGTACATGAGTAGACCATGACCTGGGTTAGGACATAGGATATTTTTTATCCCGATATTCCCACGGGATCGAAACTTATGCAGGTGAAACCGCGGGGCGCAGCTTGTTCATAAATAAAACACTCCTTTCTAAGAAAAGTACCTACTAATTAATAAGGCTAATTAGGTATAAGCTACTGAAGCACTAAAACACAGTTGACCTAAAACGGAATGCAGAGTTACGGATTCTATTTGCAGAAGCTATTATAGAGTCTCCATACGGCATTGAGTGGGTACCTACCCACATTAATTGTTTATTCAATCTCAAAGACCTCAGAAGCATAGACTTTTCAAAACTAGTTATGTGACGGATTTCAAAATCATAATTCAACATTTAAAAGTCTACATCTATAATATTGGGGTCACGGGTTACTGATGTCTAGGTACTACTTACAAGTAAGTTAACTTATTTATCTAAGTAAGTAGGCTACTTAGATCTATACCGACATCAAACGACAGCCTGAAGTAGCTACTTAGGTATGGAAAAATATATTACACCATAACTCATAGTCACATATTTTATATTACAGGCCAACTTAGTCGTAAATTCCCGATATGATAACAGGATAGTTTTATTGCCCGTTAAAGATAAGCAACTATATTTAATTTTGTCCTTCCTCCATAAAGTATAAGCTTTCACAGTATTCAGACGATTATGTGCCAATAAGGTGCCAATATATTAGGTCCCCACCTATGAAATCACCGTTTTGTATGGAGAATTTTAAAGAAGTTGCATTTTTCATACTAACATTTTCTTAATTTATTTAACAACCATGAACACTAATGTTTTAAAACTTTTGTGCACTAATGTTTAAAAACTAAGATAACGTATGCCACTTAGATTAAGCGACAAAAATAAGTTTTGGCTAAGTTTTAAAACAAATAGTGGTAATTTCTGCTAACAAAAAGAGGAGTCATTTTTTATGTTTAGAAAACTATAAGTAATAAGGTTTTTTTACTATTGGTAGTTGTCTATGATGGTCATTATTCGATATAATATCAAGCAATTGATGAGTATTTTAAATCATAGAAGTGACGAGGTTCTCTATTTGTGAGAAAAAAACGCCAATTTTATAGATATGGACCCAATATAAGTAGGTTATGGCGAAAAAGTACCTTCTTGATCGGCCAGTGAGTGGATACATCAGTAGGTACCACCTCCGCTGATGAAATTGCGTATGAAAGAAAGGGAAACAGAAGCTATAGGGCATAAACACTTTTGTCACTTCACTTCAACACAGGTCAACCCTTGAATCAGCGTTCATATACTATGTTTGTGGTACTTTTAGTTCAACGTATTTCTGCCGCCAGGATGATAGGCTCCAGTATCGCACGCATTCCTGAACTTAGGCGAATTGATTTTTACAGTCAAAATCGATCGGAAGATTCGGAAGCGTTTCCTCTGCAAATGAATCAATGGAGCTAAAAACTATAACTTAGGGTTTTATAGCTGTAAAACTGCCTAAATTTTTCGTGTTGAACTACACGCAAAAGGCCCATAAAAACCTCGATGCTCGCAAATTTACAAGCCCTTGTTAGCAAGGCCATCTGGTATGTACACTGTACAGGACAGGCAGCTGTTTTCTGACAGTTATGACTAGCTATCAGTGGCAGACAAAGCCTATCGGGGGGCCCGGGGCGGCAAACTAAACGGGGCCCCCCGCTCAGGTGTGCGGAGAGCTTTGAGAACTAGAAGAGCTAAGAGTATTATAAGTACGAGCGTTGCGAGCTCGAAATTTTAGCACACTACCACGAAAAGGTTTTTTTTTGACCATTTATGCAAAAATAGGAGATACTTTGTCGACTTATATGAAAATGTTGGAGCATTAAACGAATACAGGATGCTAGAGCGAGCAAAGCGAGCTCGAAAGTTTTTGCACTCTGCACTCTAATTGCATAACATATCATCAACCACAATTTGTTTAATTTCAATATTTCAACAATATGCATTGCGTTATTTACGTTACTGAGCAGAGAATTTTTTCTAACTTAAGAAGCAATGGATTAGCAATATTCTTCATAATGATTCAGATTATGATTGATCGCGAGTAACGCAATTAGGGTGCGATATAGGTCAAATTTTAGTTTGAACATTTATATAGAAATATGAATTATTTTGGCGACCTATTCCGAATAGTTTGAGAACGTAGGATTCAAGAGCAAGCGAAGTGAGCTCGAAATTTTAGCACCCCACCCCGGATAGGTAAGGTAAGGTAAGTTACCTACTTTATCGACTTTCACAGAAAAGTCTGAGTGAAATAGAATGTTGAATGCTGGAGCGAGCGAAGCGAGCTCGATGTTTTTAGTACTCTATATTTATAGTAAGTATATAAAAGAGACTGCTTTTACTTACTGAACATATTTTGGCTTTGTTTGGGAATTGATTAAAAAGTATTTCTAAAGATTTGGGGGCTCCCGAGGACCCTCCGGAGCGGACCGCACCTGCCACCCCCACCCATTTTAGTCCGCCAGTGCTAGCGTGACTGACCTAAGTGTTGGAGGTAGTAGACCGTGTCTCTATACAACGAATAGGAAGGGTGAAACGCATCTACTATTGCTTTGACACGTGTTTAATGTATACCTATAAAAAAAAAATGTTATAACTTACGTAGCAGCATAAAATATGTATACTTACTTAGCTAGAATTTGGGTTGTGTAGCAAACAGCTACATTATAATACAAATGTAAGTGATAGTAAATAAATATTTAAAAAATACCAATACTTCACATATTGAACTAGTTCGATTCGGAAATGACTGTTCTACCTATTGGAAACATATACTATTTTGGAACATGTTACGCCACTATTGTATGAACCTGGAACAAATATTTTCACAGCTCAATAACAAAGGTTTTTAGTAAATCGGTCAATGTTCCATTTTACATACACGTAAGAAAATAATCAAATACAATAGCCTGACCTTAGTTCGGATTAGGGCCACTTGAGTGGTTCAACTACATGATATACAAACAATAAAATTAGATTTCTTATTATTTATAAATGTAATATTTAACAATAAGAGGAAAACCACTTCAGATACTTTAATCAGCCGATATTTCATTTCACTATTCGGAAACGTTCATCAATGTTATAGCAGCTCAAAATTTGTTAAAGGTCAATAAACCGTTTCGGGTGCTAAACCATCTCTCAAAACTTGTACAGACGCCAACACATCAACCTACCCGAAACTGTCAAATTTTCCCAATAAACTTTGAACCTTATGTTTTATTGATAAAGTTGAAAATCTATTAATTAAATTTGACCGATTGTAGTAGGTTGACGTGCTGGCGTCTGTACTTGGATTGAAATAAGTAAACATGTATGAATATTAATTGCATTGTTCCATCAAAGTTGAAACTGTTCAAAGATATTACATCAGCCAGCTATTCCAACTTAAGAAAACACAATAAAATTGGTTAGCGCCAACGATACAGTAGTAGATTTTCCCATTAATCATTATTAATGTAGACTAAAAAAATGTAATAACTTATAAAATCATCTTATTTATTTAAAAAAAATTGTCTACCTACATTATCTACTTCCCATAGCAATGAGGAAATTGATTCGTTTACTTTTTGTTTATCAAGTTTCTCCGGGGATCTCATTTTAACAAAATTAGTTTAATGTCTTCTCAATAAAATGTTTAATAGTGTTTAAATTTCAGGTACAATGATTCCAAAGTCTGGGGGCGACTATGCATACATAGGAGAAGCGTTCGGTCCTCTACCTTCTTTCCTGTACTTGTGGGTGGCGCTGTTCATCCTGGTTCCCACAGGCAACGCTATCACGGCGCTGACCTTCGCACAGAACATCCTCAAACCTCTGTGGCCAGCCTGCACACCTCCTGACACTGCAGTCAGCCTCATAGCTGCTTCAATTACATGTTAGTATCCAAAACACAAAGAGTTGTTTATCAAATTGGTGATGGATGCATGGAAAGTAGGGTCGATGCCAAGAGCCACTTCTCGTTAGGATAAATATCCTAGCGCACGTAATTGTATTTGACACTCTGCTACTATCACTATTATAAAGCTGAGTTTTTAACTGTGTCTAGTTTATATGTGGCAGTCCGGTGTAACATGTTGGCTCGCAGGTTTGCACGCTGTAGCAAGGCTGTCAAAATAACGCTTTTTAAAGCTTACTGCCAAGTGTTTTACACGTGCAGCCTGTGGACCAACTATACTCAGCGGGCTATCAGCGCCCTACGGGTCCAATATAATAACGGGTTCAGGATGTTGATGGGGCTGCCCCGTTTCTGCAGTGCATCAGGTATGTTTGCACAGGCACACGTCGATGGCTTCCACGCTATCGTCAGACAGAAATCTGCTTCTTTGCTCTGCAGAGTATGGAACAGCTCCAACTCCATCCTGAAGACCATAGCGGGGAGGTACGATTCCCCTTTGTTAGGTGATGTGGTTCAAAGATGCCTTTTGAACAACAGCCTAGTTTCCAAATAGATAGTACATAAGTTTACTAACATAGATATAAATTATCCTTTTTGTTTACTAACCCATATGGATGTTGCTTATCCGAAATAAAGATTATTTTATTTTATTTATATGTTTTTGATACTTGAAGCTAATCATTAACTGTACCAATATCATTACACGCTAGCTATTGACGCAAGATTATATCTTACAAATTTCTGACATACTCGTACCTACCGACGTAATAGCTACTAACCACGCGTGGGACAGAGTAGTAAAAAATAATTATAAAAAGTAATCAAAGTCAAAGTCAAATAATTTATTTCAATTAGGCACAAAAAAGGCACTTTTGAACGTCAAACTTTACAAAAATAATAAAACTGATTCTAGTCGCCCATTCCAAAAGGTAGTTTTCGTATGGAGAAGAATGGGCAAGAAACTCCACCGTTACTCTTTTAAAAAAAAAACATTATATCTTGTATACACTTATTATATAATTATATGTGAAGACAATGCACCTAGAATAAAATTACTATACCACGATAGGTAAAAAGAATGAAAAATGAAGGAATGACCTAATTATGTGATAGATGCATGGTGCTCACATACTTACAAACATTGTAAACATTATAATAAGTAATACTAATAATAATAAGTCAGTGCGTGAGTTCAAGTAATCACAAAAAATAAAATAAATGTTTAAAAAAATAATTATACAATTAAATTAGCAACCAGTTCGATTTTGTCTAGATTCTGAATTGTCCTATGGAGCAGGACCAGCATGTTTCCAAGCATTTTTGTCTTGGATATAATCCTCTAATTTGTAATATGCTTGTTTACAAAGTGTACTTTTTATATGATTTTTAAATTTTCTTTCATTTAATTCTAATATATCACAAGGTATTCTGTTGTAACATTTAACACAGTACCCCATAAAAGATGTATTTACTTTAGATAGTCTGAAAAATGGTCATGTCTTCCAAAGACAGATCAGATAGTTGTCCCAAATGTGCGCTCATTCATGAAATGGCTACATCGTCATGCACAAATTAATGTGTACCTACATTTTTCTATTAGATATCTGAAATAGTTACTAGAAACAAATTCTAAAGTCTTCGTGTTGATATAAAATAGACAAGAACGCCATAAATAGAAAATCTTCTCCGGTCCGGTTAACGACCTACCCGAGAACTATCAGAACGATGCTAGCACATGTTTGGATAAACACTTTTTGCCCCTTTCACGTCAAGTGTACCTACTATGAGCCGATCACGGAAATGATGGCGTTAACGAGTATCCCGGTTTGTTACTAGGTCACCATTACGACAGATTTTTTTTCTGTTTGAACAGATCTAACGAACATTTGTTTAACATAGCCTTGTTAGACTTGTTATACGCGTAGATACTAAGGTTGATTTATTAAATTCAACAGTAACAAATTACTCATCAGTGATTTTTACTTGTGTCTCCATCTATACTGCTGTAACATGGCCTAATAGTGTAATGAGAAACCGTCTCATAAAAGGTTTGTAACCAAGCGCCATGCGTCAAATATGTTGAGGATACATAAATATATAACTCATCCTTATAATCACACATTGGAATGTTTACAATCTTTTACACGGCAATAAGATCCATTGTTTATGAATACAAAATGAAAGAGGCATTGCCTGATTATGGAAACGGTCTAAACTTATTTGAATCCCATCCCATCTCAATCACACGCAGAAATCTCAACATGAAACCTGTATCGATGTTCAGCTTCCAAGAAACTTGTTCGGTGATTAAAGAATTCTCTCACGGAATCCACACAAGTATGATTCGTGTTATGCAGTTTTGCTCAACAATAAGAAATAATGTTTCGTCGTCAGAGGACGCATTATCATTGCCCCATGCTGCGAACCGGTTTCATTCCATAGAATAATGTTCCACAATTCATTTTTGTTTTCCAAAATTGGGTTTAAAGAATTAGGGGGAGCTTGTTATTGTAAAATCTGGTTAGCAATGCAATTGTGAGTCGTGAATTGTATTCAAAGATTATTGGTGAAGCCATTAAGTGTCACATTCATCTGACATGTCTGGATCATTGACTTCATCTTAAGTGCTTTAAATTACCTTTCATCATTGCATGCCTTATTTTAATGCTAGGTAAGTGGGTAAATAAGTCAGAGACTACGCGCCTACCTCACGCAATTTTAAAGCTTACCACATAAGCCTTCATACATCTTCAAATCTAGATTCATTGCTAAAGGAGGAGGCTCAAAAATACCCCACGTCTGCCAGCTCAAACTCAAACTCAAACTCAAATCATTTATTCCAAATAAACCAATTACAGGTACTTTTGAATTGTCAAGGGGTCGGTCAGTCAGAAAGATGAAGCTAGTTGCCCATTCCAAAGCGTAGTAGGTTCCTATGGAGAAGAACGGGCAAGAAACTCCATGGACACTCTTTTAAATTAGAATATTGTTACAAAACATTGGTTACATCATTCATGTTGAAATTATATATGTGAGAACAATGTAGTAAATCGTGCACGTTAAAAGCGACCATAATAAAAATATAAAAACAAAAATAATTAAAATAAACCATGGCAGCTAAGAGATGACCAGTCCCCACTGACGGCGCCCGTTCACGAACATGACGCATGGATCAGCATCATTTAGCTCAACCATTTTGAAGGGAACTTAATGATCCAACACACACGCCAGCACCAGCGAGACATTTGAGTGAGCATGACATACTCTCAGCCGCCAGGGTACATTCAAGTCAATGAAAGACGTACTCAGTAAATGTTAAAGTAGGTAAACAGTGCTCACATATGTGCAATGCAATTATATAAAACTAAGAGATTGAATTTATACAATGTAAATATAGTTTTTCAATCTTCAGCAGCTCCAACAATATTTTCCAATGCTAATCAATTAGTTTATGCGCCCTTGTGGAGCTGGACCAGCGTTGAGCCAAGCATTTTTGTCAGCGATGTAATCCCCCAACTTATAATATGCTTGGCAGCATAGTGTGCGTTTTATGCAAGATTTAAATTTCGTTTCATTCAATTGGAGTATGTGGGGAGGTATTTTATTGTAACATTTTACACAGTACCCCATGAAAGATGAGTCTACTTTAGCCAGTCTGAAACCCGGTTGAACTAATTGGTCCCTATTTCTAGTCCCATAATTGTGTCTATCACCTATTTTACTGAAAATACTTAAATTTTTCCTTACGTACATGATGTTCTCGTATATATATTGACAAGGTACCGTCATAATGTTAATATCTTTAAATAGTTCCCTTAGGGAATCGCGTCTGCGGAGGCCATATATTGCTCTGATGGCTCTTTTCTGCAGAATAAAAATCGATTCGATATCTGCAGCCCGTCCCCATAGTAAAATACCGTAAGACATGATACTATGAAAGTAACTGAAATAGACTAGCCTCGCGGTATCTACATCAGTAAATTGACGGATTTTTCTCACAGCATATGCTGCTGAACTTAGCCGTCCTGCAAGAGATGTTAAATGAGGACCCCATTGCAGCCTTGAGTCGAGCGTGATCCCCAAGAAAACAGTTTTATCGACGAATTCTAGTTTCTCCTTATTCAATACTATTTCACAAACACTACTTTTAACATTCGGCAAAGCAAATCTTATGCATTTAGTTTTTTTCCCATTTAATACTAAATTGTTAGCAGTGAACCAATTTTGGACCAGCAGTAGGGCGTTATTTACGTCGTCAAGATTTGATTCACGTCTATTTATCTTAAAAATTAGAGAAGTATCGTCAGCAAATAACACCATTTGTGGTTTGTTTTTTAATAAATGGGGTAGATCATTAATATATACTAAAAAGAGGAAAGGACCCAATATTGAGCCTTGTGGAACACCCATTTTTACTTTTAGACCGAGTGAATTGACACCGTTAATTTGAACTTGCTGTTGTCTATCATTTAAATAAGAGTTTACCAAACTGAGCGCAAGCTTACCTAGTCCGTAATGCTCAAGTTTCAAGAGCAAGGTTTCGTGATTTACGCAGTCAAATGCCTTGGAAAGGTCACAAAAGATTCCTATGGCATCTTGGGCCGCCTCCCATGCTGTAAATATATGTTTTAATAAGGCGACACCGGCGTCAGTCGTACAACGTCCCTTGGTGAACCCATATTGTTGTTCGTGTAAGATTTGGTTGGTGTTAAAATGATTAAGCATTTGATTGAGCATTACCTTTTCGAACACCTTGCTGAATACCGGCAGCACGGATACTGGTCTAAAATTGTTGGTGTCTTTACTGTCCCCAGATTTAAAAAGTGGTATAACCTTACTGTATTTCATTAAATCCGGGAAAACTCCTTGATCCACGCACAAATTAAATATTAAAGCTAAATATGGTGCTATAGTCTCGATTATGGATGTACAAACTTTGATAGATAATCCCCATAGATCTTCAGTCAATTTGATTTTGATTTGCCGAAAAGCTTTTACAACTATCATAGGGTTTATATGTTTAAATTGAAATTCAACCGGGCAGCCTGTAACGTTCGCTTTTAATAAATCAATTGAGACATCGGGTGAGGAATTTAAAGCTTCCGTCGTTTTTGATGGTATATTAGTAAAGAAATTTACAAATTCTTGAGCTACTTCTAAGTTAGAGCTTAAGGGACCACGTTCAGTCTCCAATGTGTACTCAGTGTTTCGTATTTTTTCCCTGTTAGTTTCATTATTTATTACTTTCCAAACCGTTTTTATTTTATTTTCTGCTGATTTGATCTTGTTGCTAATATACAGAGCTTTAGCTGTCTTGCAGGTATTTCTAAATATTTTCGAATATGTAGCAACATACTTGTTGAAAGTTTCTGTGTTAATGTAAGGCTTAAGGCCATACAGCTCGAACAGTCTTTCCCTACTTATCCTAATACCTCTAGTTGCCCAGTCACTAAAAATAAAATTAGGGCAAATATTTTTTGTTTTCTTTTCAAAAGTTTGATTGAATTCAGTGTGCACTATTGAAAAGAAATCCTCATACAATTTATTTGCATCGTCCATATTATGGCCCAGAGCAGCAAAAAGAAATATCACAAATTATTGTTAAAAAACATATTACATTCTTCCGGTTTTAATCCTTACCGGCCAATAGGTATACTAAAAATTTGCTCTGAATATTAATTCAGGGGATGTATATAATTTTGTGAAATCTGGAGATTTTAGTTTTAGAACGACTAAAACCGGGAGCATGTTTTAAAAAAAAAACATTTTTGCGTTTTTTTTAATACTTCTCTGCTGTCAGATGTGGAGTAATTTTCTATGGGAGATGAGACTTCTCCTATGGTCCCAGATAAAACCAATCTTGATTAAATAAAAATCCGCTGATGCTTTTGCACGCATCTTCTACAACTCCATTGGAAAGGCGGCGATAGATTGTATTTTCTGTGAATCAAACGACAATCTACAAAAAAAATAACTGATAATAACAGCACAAATTCAGCTCTAAGCCAACTTTAAATGCACTGCGTTACGCCAGCCCATTTCTGACGGAAAATCGTGCAACAACTCAACAAGACGCGCGACATCGCTTCACTGTGATATATCGCGCATCTAACATTGTCAAGCGTAGTATTGTGCTTGAGGCCTCAGGCTGTCACTTCAATAGGGCTACTGTGCCCGCGTCTTTATCTCCCGGTACGTACATAGGTGTGCTGTGGCGCGGTCGCCGTACTGATTGCGCCTGACAGGATAATGAGAGCTTCCTCCCGCATCGTACTGACACACGCTCTTGTGCGGAATTATCACGCTGAACGTATAGTAAGGGCACTTAATAACTCGACGTGATTTTGCTATCACCATGTAAACGACGACTTCCGTAAGAGTTTTGACCTGTTTTAGTAAGTGCGTAATTGCACTGGGATGATTGGCTAAAGTCGGTTATGTGTTTTAGATTTAGCTCATAGATAACGTCAGATCATTCGCGGTGAAACAAACAAGAATCATCTACGTTTTAGGGTTGATACACCGGAAAATATTTAAAAAAAAAAAAAAATGGTTTTTAACATCTGTACTCAATGCATATTATATCCATCCATATCAAGGATAAGTGTATATCCATCTTCATGATGATTCATCATTACCATCCCGTTCTGCTTCGTGGACCCTTGAACAATGTAATAAGTATATTCTACACGCTGCCGTACTAATCATTATGTTTCGTACAGTAAGTACAGACATAAATACTACGTAATCTCATTTGTTCAATTGTTTAATTCCAGGTTTCCTGACAGTTATAAACTGCTATAACGTTAAGTGGGTGACGCGAGTGCAAGATTGGTTCACAGCGGCGAAGATCCTCGCCCTGCTGGTCACGTTCTTCGCCAGTCTGTGGTACTTGTTCTCCGGGCACACGGAAAACTTGGAGAACATGATGCAGGGCACGATCACCAAGCCCGGAGAACTGGCCATTGCCTTTTATACGGGGCTATTCTCTTACTCCGGATGGAACTACTTAAACTTCGTCACGGAGGAATTGAAAGAGCCGTACAAGTGAGTTGATTGATAAATAGTTTGTTATTTCGATATATAAATTCTTTACGGAGGAGGAGTCTCTGAATGTCAATTTAGTCCTCCTCCTGAAACTTTTTTGTTAAATGATCCTAAAGATCTACGGATGTGACTTAACAGTGAGCAGAGGTTGCTAACTACATAATCCAATAGATAAATTAATTGTAATTACCAGGGTAGTGTTTGTGTTAATCACAAACAAAATCATAACCAACAAAAGTTCTCATAGATAATTATTTCAGCTGCACCTGCATAAAGTGTTGGGTGCACATTATCTCGCCCATCTCATTAGTTGTGGGTCATTTGTTTATCCGTAGTGTAAACACGATAATATAATCATAAAGTTCGTTAATGTAAACTATTATGACTCATAGGAATTCTCGCACATTTGTTTTTAAGTTTGTTCTTATAAAGTTACTCGTATCTATACATAATTAAGATAAGACATACGGACTAACCTAGCTAGTCTTAAAGAGGCATCTGGCTTTGTTCCCATTCCCACACTGGGCCAGCGGGTCGGTAACCGTTGGATTAGCTCTCTCCGTAGTTTTTTTTATAATGACGTCTCTGTAGGTCTTCACAAAGGTTTTATTGATTAACCGTTGCAATATTATTGCCTTAAA
This sequence comes from Xanthia togata, assembly GCA_963853775.1. Taxonomy (NCBI): domain Eukaryota; kingdom Metazoa; phylum Arthropoda; class Insecta; order Lepidoptera; family Noctuidae; genus Xanthia; species Xanthia togata. The sequence goes on along the minus strand of OY970798.1, from coordinate 17,940,277 downwards.
AGTAGTAGATATTAGAGTACGTAAAAAAAATGAATAGGTATCTTATTACCTACTACTGACATCAGTCCTCCTTTCAGTGGACTGCAAATTACTAGCAATAGGCATTACTGGATCCTCGCCGATTTAATATCTACCTGATCGATACTGCAACACAAACAAATCGCTTACTTAACCTGCTAAAACAATATTATGTTTCTCTTTCCAGGAACTTGCCACGTGCTATTTGCATATCTATGCCAGTGGTGACGTTAGTCTACGCGCTGACCAACGTAGCATACTTCGCAGTCCTTACTAACGATGAGATCCATGCATCCCAGGCCGTGGCCGTCACCTTCAGCGTCAAGATCCTTGGCATGATGTCCTGGATCATGCCTCTATTCGTCGCTCTATGCACCTTTGGGTCCCTCAACGGAGCCATCTATGCCTCATCCAGGCTGTTCTTCGTCGGAGCCAGGAATGGACATTTACCACTTGCGATATCCCTGATTGATGTTAAGAGGCTGACTCCGGTGCCTTCGTTATTATTCCTTGTAAGTATGACTGAGTAGATAGTTTAATATAAAAAAGCATGTAATTTGAAGCTCTTGTTGTACGATCAAGTCAATAAATCATTACGAGGACAAGAAAGTAGTAGGTATCTAATTTACGATTATGATTAATTAACTTCGACCTTAAATGTGGCCATGGACGACCGAGCTTGGGCACATGCTACTCTTCCTATCCGTATGGAAGGCCTCGGCGTCCGCAAAATGTCCAGTATTAGTTTACCGGCTTTCATATCCTCGGTCCACGGTACTGAGAAATTAATCAGGAAAATCCTAGCCCCCACACTGATTAATTTTGATGTGCCGTGCCTCACCGAGGCTATAGATGCCTGGAGACTCGCTTTCCCGAATTCAGATCCACCAGACAACCCATTTTCCTAGAGACGGTGGGATGAGCCACTCTGCAGAGTAGTACAGAAAAATTTACTTGACACTTTTCGTATTGCTGCGGAGCGTGCGCGCCTGTTGGCTGTGGGTAAGTGGGAGTCTGGCCTGTGGCTTCATGCACCACCGTCATCGAACTTAGGCACTTTGTTCGACGACACTACTTTCCGCATCGCTGCTTCCCTGCGACTAGGAGCTCCTTGTTGTTCTCCTCATCGCTGTCACTGTGGCGAAGTTGTCAACAGCCTCGGACACCACGGCTTGTCTTGCAGCCGAAGTGCGGGTCGCTTAGCGTGGCACGCGAACATTAATGACATCATCCGACGACCTTTTGTCACCGTCGGCATTCCAGCTGTATTAGAACCTAATGGCTTGGCACGCGATCATGGCAAGATACCGGACGGTATGTCTTTATTTCCATGGAAGGTGGGTAGGCCTTTAGTATGGGACGCAACGTGTGTCGATACTCTTGCGCTATCCCATCTTCCTAGCTCAGCGTGCTGTGCTGGCGCTGCCGCTGTGGCTGCAGAAAACCACAAGCGGCGAAAGTATAATAACCTTATAGGTAACTATATTTTTGAGCCGTTTGAGGTTGAAACCCTAGGGCCGTGGGGTCCGAGTGCTCATGGTCTGTTCACTGAAATCTCTAAACGACTGGTTGACACTTCCTGTGACCTGGGCTGGTTTTTACCTTGGCCAGAGACTAAGCATTGCCATACAACGTTGCAATGCGGCCAGTCTCTTGGGTCCACTACCAGACGACAGCGATGCGGATGAATTTTTCGACGCTATATTTTAATTTGTATACTTATTAATAAATATGTTAAGTATTTAAATTATTCAACGTTTAGGTTGTTCGATTACTGGCTGGCCAATAAATTGGTTTCTTGTTGTTCCAATACTGAACTTTGGCACTGTCAAAATTTCGCTCGATTATTTGCAGCTGGGTTGCTAATAGGGAAAAAATAACGAATCAAATCTAGGCAGAATAACTCAATTCTTCTACTTTAATGAAGATTCAAATCTTGATGCTGATAATTTTTTAATCGATTTTATCGGTGCATACTTTTAATTTGTTTCCAACTAATCTTTGCACTCACCGAGTGCATTGGAAAAGTGTGTAACCGCTCTCTTATTAAAGTAGGTAGTACATTTGAGATTAGCTAGAAAGTTTTAATTATGTTCTTTCTATTTGTTCTCTTTTCAATACCTTTTTTTAATTACCTAGTTTAAGATCGCATTAAAGATTATCATAGATGATATTTCTGACACGGTCATATTGGAAAGCTAATCAAAAAGAAAGCTAATCTTCGATTCTCAAAAGTTAGTTTACATTATGTACTTACGTTCATCATTTTAAGAGACAAGCCGTTAACCTCTAACGTATACTGCCATTCATCGATCAATTTTTAGGATTCCGTACCCAAAGGGTGAAACGGGACCCTATTACTAAGACCAAGCTGTCCAACTGTCTGTCCTTCAAGGACAACAGGATAATTTTCAACTGTCTGGCCTCATGAACCGTGATAGTTAGACAGTTGAAAATTTCACAGATGATGTATTTCTGTTACCGCTATAACAACAAATATTAAAAACAGAATAAATAAAAAATATTTAAGGGCAAAAAAATCATGTCTTTTGTAAGGGGGCTCCCATACAAAAGACATGATTTTTTTGCCGTTTTTTATAAATAATGGTACGGAACCCTTCGTGCGCGAGTCCGACTCGCACTTGGCCGGTTTTTTAATGCAGAGGATACTTCGGAACTGAATTTCAAAACACCTTGTACATGGGATATGGCTTGAAACTTCTACAGTTTTGGCTGATATAACAAACAAGTCAAATAAAGCCCGTGGTTTTAATATTCTAAGGACTAGCTGTTTTTGTATGTAAGATTTTTGTTTGTAAATAAACGCGCTTAACCTCCCACGATAAAGGAGACGTTCATAGTGTGGGGGACAGAATTATAAAACAAAAAACCGGCCAAGTGCGTGTCGGACTACACAATGAATATTAATAATGAAGGGTTCCGTAGTTGGGATGAATTTATCCGAAGAACAAACATAACATTGTATTTGAAAAACATGTCCTCCCATACATTCCAACTACAAATGTAAGTTGGTCGACTATTACCTACTCGTTAAGCACACTTAGCTGTGATAGTTTTCGTTTTAACTTCGTTGGAATAGAATTAAGGAAAATGACGACGGACGTTGGGGATTGACTAATATTTCGATTAAACTTCAATTACGAGTATTGGGATTAAAACTTAACTTAAGTATTTACTTTTTTTTATTTAGTACAATATTATTTACCGTAAACCAATCTTGGACCATAACAATAGAGCTATTCACGTCGTCAAGATTTTATGACCGTCGGTTTATTTTAAAGATATGTCACTCAGATGTGTCATCTGCAAATAATATCATCTTCGGTTGATTTTGAAGTAATTGGGGTAAATAATTAATATAAAATAAAAAGAGGAATGGACCCAATATCGAACCTTGAGGAACGCCCATTACCATTTCAGACCCCAATGAGTTTGTGCCGTAGGTCAGTGGATGGGTGGTCCTCGGAAAGCACGTTAAGCCGTTGGTCCCGGCTGTCATTCGTCGTTACAGTTCGTCAGAAGCCCGAAACTCTGCCAACCAGTCTTACCAAGTGGTATCGTATTACCCAGTAACTGGGTTGTGGAGGTTGGATAGGCAGTCGTTCGATGTAAAATACTGGTATTCAGCTGCATCTCGTTAGACTGGAAGCCGACCCCAGCATAGTTCAAATTTCTCTACACGTAACCTTTTCTCTCTAGTTCGACCAATAGGAAAACGATCTCTTCTACATAGTCTCCAAAAATGCTAACTACAGCTACAGCTAGCACCTTCTGTCGAGTTGTTAGAGAAACAGTTATTAAAGCAAATTATTTCCTCCTTCCAGTGCATAGCGACGCTGATGCTGCTACTGTCGAACAACGTGGAGTCCCTGATAGTGTACGTGACGGCCGTGGAGGCGCTGTTCACGCTGGCGTCGGTCGCCGGCCTGCTGTGGATGCGCTTCACGCGGCCGCACCTCATTCGGCCCATTCGCGTTAACATCATCCTCCCTGTCTCCTTCCTCATCATCTGCACCTTCGTTGTCATCTGCTCCTGCTTCACGCACCCCATGGAAGTCGGCATCGGCGTCGCCTTCATCGCACTCGGGGTCCCAGTATACTACGTCTTCATCGTATGGAACAACAAACCCCAATGGCTGCTCACAGCATGCAACTCCTTCAACCTCGCTTGCTCCAAAATATTCCTATGTCTCCCCGAAGATTCCAAGGATTTATGATCTTAACAATATATAATTATTATTTAGTGTGATCTGATTAATTATTTTTGCTATTGTTATTTTACTTTTAGTTATATGTCGATTTACGTGGCATAAGTGAGTTGGCATAATATTAAGTACAGATCTGTTATAACTAAGATAAGCTGATGATTCCTGTGCAGTTATAGGTTAAGTATCTATATGTGAATAGATGTTAAGTATATGACAAAATTCTTATTGATAATAAAATACAATCATTGTTAGTTCGTATATTTATTCAGATGTTATCACCTGCTACCTACGTCACCGGTACAGTACCTTTATCTACTTGGAATTAATATTATTTGCAAAGATGGTACAGGTACCATTTTTGCTTTCGTTGTTGCAGGCAACAACTATGGTTCTCGTGTCAAGCCCTCCATTGTGGCGAGGCTCTGGTGGAAGCCAACAGACGAGCTACAAAAGTTAGCCCATATGACGATAAGGCTAGCAATACTTCTCATAGTTACTTAGATGACACTATGTCACTACAATAGTGATAGCTTCTATTTACAGTAACGTAGCTAGGCCGAATAATAGTAGTAGGCGCTTTTGATAAACAAATTCTGTTAACAAGTTTCTGTTTTCGACTCATTTATAGGTTTACCATTTTCCAATTTTTTTATAATCATTATCAGATATGAATACCTAAGTGAATACAGAGCTCATTTTGCCGCTTGTTGTTACGGCCAATGGGCAATCGTTATTATTGGCGTCGACGATTATTATTAGGTTGTCCAATATTCAAGAACCTCATCATCATTTATTTATTTATTTATTTTATTATTTATGTACACACATAAAAATAGATACAGATAAGACATAATCATAATTATGAGTACAAAGGTACTGCTTATTTCTTAAGAAATTTCTTCCAGCAGACCTGCGACAGGAGAAATGAGAAAGAAATGTAGACAATAGTGTGTGAGAACAAGAAGAGAAAAAATTATAAATATGCGAAGTCTTAAACTAAAATATTGAAATAAACCTACACGTATAACGTAATAAATTAACATATACTTAAATAAATACATAGAGCTTAAATATATAAACATACATACTATAGGTATATAAATACTCACGGTTGAGAGGAAAGGTAATGCTCTTTTACTCGATATTTGAAATGTGAAACAGTTTTTAAGTCACGAATGCTAGGCGGTAGTGAGTTCCACAACCTTACTGCATGGACAGAGAAAGAATAGGAATAGTAGCTTGTTTTATGAGGATGAGATTTAAGGAGGGATCTAAGGTGTGATCGACACGGTGCGTCGCTAGCCCTAGCATAAGAAAAACGCTCACGCAGGTAGGAAGGATAAGACGGGTTGTGTAAGACGTTAAAGAGGAGACATAAGATCCGAGTGTTCCTGCGAAGGCGGATTGGGAGCCACTTGAGTTCCTTGCGAAGATGAGAAACATGGTCATATTTTCTAAGTCCGAAAACAAAGCGAATGCACAAGTTTTGCAAGCGCTCAAGCTTGTTTAATAGCTCCTCAGTAGCATCCAGGTAGCAGGAGTCGGCATAATCTATGATCGGCTGAATAAGTGTTTGTGCCAAAGAAATTTTAGTCTTCAGGGGCAGGAGACTTTGGAGGCCTTTCAACGAATGAAAGGAGAAATGTACCTTTCGACTGACCTCATTGACCTGAGCACGCCACGAAAGATTGGAATCAATAATGACCCCTAAATCTTTGGTGGTTTCGGTATAATCAATGTGAACACCATCGAGATGTAAAGGCATCAGAGATGCAACATCAACCGCATTGCGAACGAATCTGCTGCCTATAATCATAGCCTGGGATTTACTTGGATTAATTTGCAAACCAAACGACTTAGCCCAAACGCTGATGGAAGCCAGGTCATGGTTCATAGCAGCAATAGTTGAACCCGCGTCAGCTACAGTGAAATGTCGGTAGAGCTGCAAGTCATCTGCGTAGAGATGATAACTAGAGGAGATTACTCTGGTAACAAAGTTGATGAAAATTGAAAAAAGTAGAGGAGAAAGAACGCTACCCTGAGGAACACCCTCAGTGAGGCTGCACCAATCAGAGAAGGACTCCTCCAGGCGAACACACTGAGAGCGTCCCCGAAGATAAGAACTGAACCAAGCTAAACCGGAAGAAGAGAAATTGATTGATTTGAGGATACCTAGTAATATGTCGAAATCCACTGAGTTGAAGGCGCTACTAAAGTCAAGCAATACAAGAACAGTAAGGGACTTATTCTCCATTGCCCAGCGGATGTCGTCAGTTACCTTCAAAAGCGCGGTTACAGTACTGTGTCCCGAGCGAAAACCGGATTGAAAAGGGGTAATTATCGAGTTTGACGCCAAGAAAAAAGATAACTGTCTATGAACCATGTGCTCGAGAACTTTAGAGAGAAATGGGAGAATAGAAATAGGTCTAAAGTGAGTTAATAAAGTAGGATTGTTAGTTTTAGGTAACGGTATTATGTGAGCCTTTTTCCAAACTGACGGAAATGAGCAAGAGGAAAAAGAGTGGTTGAAGATGTGAGTGAGGACAGGAAGTAACGAGGGGAGGATCAGAGTTATCATTCTTGAGCACAACTTATCATTACCGGCTGCTGAAGAAGTAATAGCAAGTATAGATTTCTTAACGTCATCCTCGGTAACATCGCTAAGTTTAAAGTGTGAACATTGTGGTAACGGCAAACTAGCTAGACTCTCTAGTGTCGCAGCTTTGACAGACGGATCAAGAGAAAAGGGAAGGAGAGAGAAATGCTTATTTAGATCATTGAGGTTCACATCCTTGTACTGGTTGGTAGGTGACTTGCCTATGCCTACAGATTTTAGAAATTTCCATACATCGGAGGAACTGCGGTTATTGAGTTGATCGTGGAAATAGCGTCTCTTAGCATCTTGACACAGATGACTGCAGCGATTACGTAAGGATTTGTAGTAAGAGAGATTCAGCTCTGAAGGTCTGCGCTTATATCTGCTCTTAGCTTTATCCCTGCGGGCCATAAGCTCTTTAATTTGTAGCGTTATCCATGGTGCAGGGTTATGTCGAATTTTGACACGTCTGATAGGAGCATGCTGATTATATAAGTTAAGAACAGTTGCGTTAAAACAATTCACCTTATCATCGATGTCATCGTTCTCAACCAGAAGGGTCCAGTCGAGATCGCCAGCATCACGCTTCAAAGCCTCCAGGTCTATGCCTTTGTAGTTACGGAGATACAAATACTCCAACTTACGCTTGGGAACACGGATACGATAGGAAAGGTAAATGAGATCGTGGTAAGAAAAATTAGCCGTAATTTGACCATGGTAAGAAACATTATTAGGAGAGGAAACAATCATAAGATCTAGAAAAGAGGGTGAGCAATTAGGGAAATAGTGAGTTGCAGAGAGAGGCAAAACTTGAAGATTGAAAGAAGACAACAGAGAAAGGAGTTTAAGGGAGCGAGAGTCATTTTTTATCAAGCACGTATTAAAATCACCCATTAAGATAAAGTGCTCATACATGGGGCAAAGATCACTGAGAGTGGTGTCGAGAGAATTAAAATAGTCAATGCGAAGATTAGGACTGTAGAGCACTGCAAGCAAAATTTTAGTGTGATGAACATTGATTTCAAGAAACAAGTATTCAGCCGACTCAGAATACCGAGAAGGAGATGAACTGACCACCCTGTAGGGTAAATCAGCACGCAGGTATATAGCAACACCTCCTCCACCTTTACCGGTCCTATCGTTGCGGATCAAGACGAAGCCTGGAAGTGAGTATTGAGTAGAGAGGAGAGATGGCTTCAAAAAGGATTCCGATATCAAGAGAGCATCCAGGTGAGCACTGCTAAAAGATGCCAGAAGGTCAGAATAGTGACCAGGAACACTCTGAGCATTTATGTGAGCTATATGCAAATTCTTAGGATCATTGGAGAAAAGAGAAGAGATTTTATCATGTAAAGTAAGTGGTATAGAAGAGTCACTGTCCGCACTAACAAAACTGGTAGAAGAAGAGCACGAGAAGAAGCTGTCATTAAGTTCAGCTACATCATCCATGAGTACCAAATTATAATTTAAAAAATAATATAAATAACTAAAATACAAAACTAAAACAATTTATAATACTAAAAACACTAATAATTACGGATTTTTCCTATAATAGAAAAACCTCCCCCACTCGCTGGTAAATTGACAGAATTTTAAAAATAAAACGAGACCGATAAAACCGATTCGCTCATCGAACTGAACTTAAAATGGAACGCGACGCAATGACGAATGGGCAGGAGCAGTGACACTGACATCTGTCTACATCTGTCACATCGTCCAGTCAATACGTCAAATTGTGAAAACATCAAAACAAAAATACATAAAACTTATTACAATACCGGCAGTAATAAAAATAAAAAGTAAAAACATTAGCGGTGAGACAGATGAAATATTAGTTATTTAACTACCGGCCCAAGATGATTGTGAACTGCAAAGCGGCCAAGTTGAGAAGTAATGAAGTAAATGGACAGACAAAAACAAAACCAACCAATGTGTTACTTGTGCAAACGCGTCTTCCTCGTTCTCTTAGCGGTAGTAGCCAACATTGTGGCTTTATGAGATCCAGGTTCTTCAGATTGCGCAGAATCCTCGGTGTCGACTGAACAAGACGGGAATTTGGCTATCAGAGCGTGAAGTTCACCTGCCGTTTCGATCCTCCGGCGGGATTTGTCTGGGCAAATAACAACAATCTTGCCTTCCATGGACCAGCAATTTGGCATACCGAAATGCTTACGAGCAGCTGCAAACACACGATGCCGGACTTGTGTCAAGAACTCGGAGATGGTGATCCCGGTACCCTTGAGAGCTTTCTTGCTATCCCATACAAGTTGCCGATGCTCCATTTTGAAGAATCGTACTAGTATGGGTCGGGCCTTCTGCTGTGAGAATCCAAGTCTATGACAAACATGGATAGTATTCTTGTCCTTACATACCTCTGTCATTTTAAAATGGTTGGATATGATGTTCTGAACCACATCAAGTAACTTTTCGTTATCCATCTCTGGAACACCATGGAACAGTAGAACTTTTCTTCGCATGATGGTTTCATGCCTATCAAACCCAGCAGCAAGCAGCTCAATCTGAGTTTTTAATGTAGAAAGTGCTTGACAGACAAACAGCTTAAACTCGGAGAACTCACTTGTGATGGATGCAATGTCTGGTAAAGCTGTTGTTGTACCAGTGGTAGCCTGCTTCAGTTTCGCTTCATATTCCTGCATGCGGGAGCCAAACAACCGCTCAAGGTCCTCCAAACTGGCAGCAAGTTTAGTGTCCATGTTCAGTGTGTAGTGAAAGTGAACCAGGTACAGACTTTATAACAATAGATAGCGGGTGTGGGGGGGTCTAATATAAAATGAACTGCTTTATTTCATCAATAAATATTAATAACTATTTTTAAAATGTATTTTATCAAGAGCACACAAAAATAGGTGTTAGTCCTATGTCTACCCACAAAGGAAAAAAAAAACGTCAATCATCATCATTTCAGCCGTCGTCCACTGCTGGACATAGGGAGCTGCTTGGGGAGGCCCAAGCACCGTCACTTCAACCGGTTCAGTGCTTCCCGCATCCAGCGGATTCCTGCGGTCAAGGTCACCTCAAAAAACATAAAATACTTATGGAAGAGCTCTCGTTAGACAGTTAGATCAAGACAGAAAGAAGATATCTCTGAAGCCCTACCACCCCTCCCACGCATTAGCTTAAACAAAGTTCCTAGTATATTCTTTTTTTTTACCTCGTAGGTCTAATACTGCCTTGCTTCGTTGGTCTAGTAGTTGTCAGTATCAGCAGTCACACTGACTACTTCAATCCTCAGTCCAGTTAAAGTGTAATTGGGTTTGCGCAGGATTCATAGCAGTAGGCTTGCTCGCTACACCTGAGTAATTTTGGTGTACTTATCTGGAACACTAGGATTTTTGCTATTTTTTACCTATCAATCTTAAGTACCTATAAGCATGAAAACGAATAAGCATTACAATGCGTGTGTTAAAAAAACTTCTGGAAGTTTAAATGAAGCTGGCTTGAGTTGTCGATTTTAAACTGGTGGCCAGATACAACTGGCTCTGCGGTCACTAAGCACACGTATAAGCACTGAACGAGGTCGGCATCGCCTCAATTCAAGCCCTACTCTTTATAAAACTCCATACTGCAACGCACATTTACATAAGCATTTTAACGGCATCGCCTCGGCTCAGGATCTGCTAGTAAAAAGAAGACACCAAGCTTGGACCTGGCGCGAGGCACGTCCGGGCTGGACCCGGGGCATTGCTACGTTATATATTTCGAACATGGCCTCCCGGAACCACTCCGCCTCGTCGTTGATGTCGGCAGGCCTGTCCGGTGATGACAGCCAGGCCTGCACGATCCAGGCTTCCAGGAGGAGTTCCCGGTCCAGCTGCTTCAGCGCCCACCGCGGACCACCCGGGGCCTGTCGGACCGGCACGCTCGAGGTCTGGGCGGAGACGTCAAACTGGATGTACCGGTGATCGGAATAGGTCTCCACCCCCTCCATGACGCGCCACTCACATTCTTGGCATTGAAGTCCGCGAGGACGAGCTTGGGGAGGGAACAGAACCCGACGACGACGACTTTCAACTCCGCAAGGGAGTTGTGGAACTCGGCGAGAGTTCGGTTCGGGGAGAAGTATGTCCCTACCACGACAATCTCTCCGAACCGTGCTGCAACGCAACCGGTCCTCTCTTAACAGTCTCGAGGGACAGGGTACTGGCGGAGGCCGACGAAATTAAGGTCACTGAGTCGCTGAAGTCCTCCACCCAGTCATCCCTGGGCGGGACAAAGTACGGCTCAGCGACCACGGCGATGTTAATCGACCACTGCGCCATGCTCTGGAGCAACAGATCCTGAGCTGTGGCGCAGTGGTTGATGTTCGCCTGGAGGAGGCGTAATGGGGCCATTATTGGCACTCCATGTTTGCCCCCTCCCGAGCCCTCTGTGAGGGCCCTGCTGCGGCAGCTGCGGTGGCGACGACGGCGGTGGTGGTGGCGGCAACGGCAGTGGTGGCCGTGGCCGCGGCAGTGACTGCGGTGGCGGAGGGCTTGCCTCTGGCCTTGGTGAGTGGGGCGCAGACCTTGCTCCCAATCCGGTGACAGGCAGCGCAGTAACTACGTTAACTTTCTCGCGTAATCAAGCCTGTAGGTGCGAAAGTGTTTGTTGCGTGCCTCTGCCCGCCGAAATCGGCTTTACGGTCAGAAGAAGCGGTCTGACTAAAAACTCTTGCTTCGCTTTCAAAAAAAGGTCATAACAAAGGAAATTTCTTTTGTTTGTTGCTCTTATTATTTCATATTGTCTACGTGTGAGATCAGCCTCAACAAACATCTTAAGTGCTTCGAAGGGGGTCAACGGAGACGGAGGGATAGCTTCATCAACCTTAGGATAAGCCTTTTTGACTTTGGACGCATTTCTTTTTCCATCTGATTGTAAAAGTACTTGCGCAGCATGGCCTATTACTTCAGGGTCCACAGAAGAACGTATTTCTTCTGTTTTCCTTCTCTTGCTTCGCTCACTCGAATCGGCAAACGATTTACTTGGACGACCCTTTTTTTTTTTTTTTTTTTTTGGGTGGGAAATCATCAAATGACGTCTCCCGCTCTGGGTGGAGCGGGAGGGCGTGTCAGACTCTTACTGACTAAAACCCACCCGTGTTCCTTCTGTTGCCTGTGCAATGCCAGGGGGCCACGGTATACCTTTCGGACTTTCCCGCAACCCCGGCAGGCAATGGTCTCATCGGACCCCTTCATTCGCTATCCGGCAAGGAGGCTCGCCGCCTCACCGGAGACCGTGCGGTATCCCCGGACCAGCCGGGTGGCCATGACCCTCTGGGACGCGTTCAACCGGCGGGCAGGCCGCCGCCTCAACGAATGCGCCCACACCGGTGCCCCGTACAGGGCCATGGACCGCACGATCCCCGCGTATAGCCTCCGGCAGGAGGCGTTTAGACCCCCTAGATTGGGCAGGAGCCGCTTCAAGGCAGCCCCGGCCCGGTCCAGTCTGGGAGCCAAACGTCGGAAATGCTCCACGAAGTTCCACCGACTGTCGAGGACGAGTCCCAGGTACTTCATCGTCGACTCGACGCCGATGTGAACCCCTCCTACCGTTATTTGGGAACCCGACGGTGGCGCGTTCCGAGGACCATGAAAACACATGGCCTCAGACTTGTGCAAGGCCACCTCGAGTCCCAACTGCCGGATTCTGGCCACGATTGTCGCAACCCCGTGTGTCGCTAGTTCGGCCGCCGCCTGGTGCGACCTCCCCTGCGCCAGGACCAACGTGTCGTCAGCGTAACAAACGACGCTGACGCCATTGGGGAGGTCGGCGCGCAGCACCCAGTCGTATCCGATGTCCCACAGATGCGGCCCCAGGACCGATCCCTGTGGGACACTGCACGACATCTCTCGCCGGTTCCACTCTCCCTGGTGACCGGGGTAGATGATGGCCCTGTCTGCCAGATAGGCCTCGACCACACGACAGAGGTAGGTCGGCATCCGGTGATACCGGAGTGCCTCCCTGATGCAACTCCAGGGCAGGGTATTGAAGGCGTTGGCGATGTCTAGAGACACCGCCAAGACGACCCCATCCCGAGCCACCGCATCCCCCGTCGTGAGGGCTCGCACGCGCATGATGGCGTCAACCGTGGAGCGCCCCCTGCGGAAACCAAACTGGCTCTCCGCCAAATCCGGCCCCACCCGCACCAGCCGCCCGACGAGGCGGTCTGCAATGACTCTTTCAAAGAGCTTGCCCACCTCGTCGAGCAGCACTATGGGCCGGTAAGCGGACGGAGAGTCCGCAGGGCGCCCTGGCTTCTTGATGAGGACCAGTTTCCCCGTCTTCCAACGAAGAACTGGCCCCTCTCCAAGCATGCTCTTAGGAGCCCCCTTAGTCGAGGCCCGAGAGCCTCTGAGGCCAGGACCCAGGCTTTCCCAGGTAAGCCGTCGGGTCCTGGGGCGGTATTTCTGGCATTCAGCCTACGTACCGCCACCCTCATCTCTACCTCGGTCACCTCCAGAGCATCGTCGTCGTCGTCGGCGGTGTGGTCCGCATCAGGCACCGCAGTAGGCGGAGCCATGGGTGGGGAGGCGTGTTCCCCTCTCGAAGGGAACAGAGCGCTCACCACGTCCCACACAAGCTGCGGCCGGAGACTCTGCGTCAGCGGGGGAGCCCATGGGCGGAGTTTCTCCCGCACCATTTTATATGGGCGTCCCCACGGGTCTCTGTTCAGAGTCTCCAGCGACTCCTCGCGGGCCAGTGCCCTGGCCCGCAGGATTTCCGCTTGGAGGGCGGTCTTCGCCGCTCTGTACCCCTCGTACAGCTCCGCCTGAATGGCTTCCGTATCCGGAGGTCGAATACGGAGCCTGCGGTGCCTAGTGTACCGGCGTCGCGCAGTAACGCACGCATTGCGCAGTGTCGTCAGCTGACGCGACCACCAGTACACCTGGCGCGAAGCACGTCCGGGCTGGACCCGGGGCATTGCCACGTCGCATATCTCGGACATGGCCTCCCGGAACCACTCCGCCTCGTCATTGATGTCGGCAGGCCTGTCCGGTGATGACACCCAGGCCTGCACGATCGAGGCTTCCAGGAGGAGCTCCCGGTCCAGCTGCTTCAGCGCCCACCGCGGACCACTCGGGGCCTGTCGGACCGGCGCGCTCGAGGTCTGGGCGGAGACGTCAAACCGGATGTACCGGTGATCGGAATACGTCTCCACCCCCTCCATGACGCGCCAGTCAATGACACGCGGCGACAGAGCGGGGCTAGCGAACGAGATGTCCACCACTGATTCACCCCGCATCCGCACACACGTGGGGACAGAACCCCGATTAAGGACGACCAGGCCTGTCTCCAGCGCCCAGTCTTCCACCATCCTGCCCCGTGTGTCCGTATACCGGGAACCCCAAGCCACATTCTTGGCATTGAAGTCCCCGAGGACGAGCACGGGGAGGGAACAGAACCCGACGACGACGACTCTCAACTCCGCAAGGGAGTTGTGGAACTCGGCGAGAGTTCGGTTCGGGGAGAAGTACGCGCCTACCACGACAATCTCCCCGAACCGTGCTGCAACGCAACCCCGTCCTCTCTTAACAGCCTCGAGGGACGGGGTACCGGCGGCGGCCGACGAAATTAGGGCCACTGAGCCGCTCAGGTCCTCCACCCAGTCATCCCTGGGTGGGACAAAGTACGGCTCAGCGACCACGGCGATGTTAATCGACCACTGCGCCATGCTCTGGAGCAACAGATGCTGAGCTGCGGCGCAGTGGTTGATGTTCGCCTGGAGGAGGCGAAATGGGGCCATTATTGGCACTCCATGTCAGCCCCCTCCTTAGCCCCCTGTGAGGGCCCTGCCGCGGCGGCTGCGGCGGCGACGACGGCTGTTGAGGCGGCAACGGCAACGGTGGCGGTGGTTGCGGCTGTGACGGCGGTGGCAGGTGGTTTGCCTCTAGCCTTGGCGGGTGGAGCACAGGCCTTGCTCCCAATCCGGTGGCCGGCTGGCTTGCCAGCCGCCGCACATACGACGCAATGCGGCGTGGCTTCGCACGAGCCGGCCTTGTGACCGGGCTGACCACAGCGGTAACAATGACTGCTGCGGTCCACCTCCGAGGTGCATTTAGCTCCCACGTGGTTGCCCACATGGCAGCGGAAGCACCTCAGAGGTCTGGGTTCCAGCAGTTTGACCTGCGCCGAAACCCAGCCCACCAAAAGCCTTTGGCCCTCCCCGGCTATTTTCTTGGCCGCCGACACGGGGCAGCTCACCGTAATGGCTCGCAACCCCGTGAAGTCAGGACGGAGGGCGCCCGCCCTAACCTGCTCGGCAGAGCACCCTCCAGCCCTAACAACAGCGGCCACCACCTGTCCCTCCGTCACTGAGTCATCCAGGCCCAGAATACGCATGTCTGCGCATTTGGTGGGCCTGGACACTCGGGCCTCGTCCGCATCTAGGGACGCCCTAAGCCTTTCGGCCAGAGCGTCAGCGGCCGGGCCGCTCGCCGCACCGGGGACCTCCAGCATCCGGGCCCCAGTCGCAGTGACCCTCACCCGGATGCCATCAGCGGCGCCGATCTCTTTGAGGTCCACCGCCGCCCCCACCTTGGCGAGCACGTCGCGGTAGGACACGCCCTTCTTCTCCGCCTCTGGCTGTAGTGTAATCACTACAGCTGCGGACTTCGGGGCGCGGAGCCTAGCCGCGACGCTTCGCTCCTTGCGCCGCTGCCTCCTCTCCTTCTTCTTGGCCGCCCTTTTTGCCTTCGCCGCCTTCCTCTTCTCCCCGGCTACCTGCCATTCGGCGTCAGCCGGGGTAGAATTAGGAGGAGACGGGGGCAGCTGTTTCGCCGCTAGGGCTAGGGCCTTCGCCGCCTGGGCCGGGACCTTCGCCACCTGGGCCGGGGCCCTCGCCGCCTTTGTAGCCACCCCGCCCCTGGTCTGCCCCGACGAGCCTGGTTTGGCCGAGGCAGCTGCGGTGGTGGCATACGAAGCCGTCTTCTGCTGGCCAGAGGCCGGCGGCATGCTCGCCGCTAGAGGAGGGCGCAGGACGATTGCTTCTATCGCGGAAAAACGGGACCGCAGAGAAGCCATCTCCTGCCTCACCAGGGTCAGAACCCGGTCCTCCGCAGGCACGGGCCGTCCCTGCCCATGCTGCTCCCTCCCCTGTGGCGCCTCAGGGCCGGCTCCTCGGAGCCCAGCTAGGTCTGCTCGGAGCTCCTCGTTCTCCTTTCGGAGAAGCTCCATGGCGGCTGTCAAGCGGGCGACCTCCGCTCGCATCTCAGACATGCCATCCGACGGAGGCCTGAGATGATAGGCCTCCGCAGCCGCCACAATAGAGGCTATGGCCGCAGGCATGGCCTTGTCTTTAGAGGACTGAGTCCTCTTCAAGACCAAAACCTTGATTGTGGCTGCCACAGCCTCCGCAAACCTGGCTGCTCGCTCCGAATTGGAGCCGCCAGCGACGCCCGGCTCACCACCTGCCGCCTCTGTAGGGGCCGCCACGGTGCTGGTCCCTACAGGGTGGTGTTCCTCCTCTGTAGAGGGCCTCTCCACCTCAGCTGGGCTGGCCGGACTCGGCTCACCTGCCTCCTTGGTGGTGAGCCCTCTACCCACACCTTTTCCTCTGGCCGAACCCCGCCGACTGGAGTGGATCTTCCTCCGGCCTTGGCCCGAGACCCCCTCGTCGGCGGACGACCGCTGGCCATCCCCCGGTTTGGGGCGCTTCCGGAGGAACTTTCGGTTCCTCACGGTCGCTCCCCCCACCACTTCGCGCTCCGAGCTCTGACCAGAGCTCATTGCGCCAGACGCAGCGTCGGACTCCGACTCCGCATCACTCCTCTCTTTTGGTTGGTTTTTTTTATTTAAATTTTTCATAATTGTTCCCACGAGTATATTTCATTCTATCGTCTCAAAATAGTGGTTCGCACTAGCGATTAATTATCAAATAGCTACCCATTAATCAAGCTTACAACCTCCCTCACGGTGCGCCGCCGCTTGGAGGTTTGGGGTAATTTTTTATAGAGGATTTCTTCCTCGCGGTACGGGCGGTTAAGCCAAGACCCTCGACCCCCGTCAAGTGCCAGAGACATGACCTTGACACTCTTCGGGGCTACGAGACCAACGGTGGCAGAAGGCTTCCTCCTGCCTGCCCGACGGCAGTGTTAGTGCACGCCGGGCCCGTACTCGAACGCTGCTCAACGTGTGCTCTCTCCGAGTACACGTTAGAGCGTTCCTCCGACAGGATATTGGCATACGGACAACGGACCCCTTAGGCACATAGTACCTAATGGGGAGACATTGCCCGCATCCCAGGGTGCACCGTCCTGAAGACTGGCCTTCCCCCCGGACGCATCCGAAGGGAATTCCAGCCCACAGGCACACGGGGAGGTTTCCTGTCCAAGCACCCCACTTGGACGACCCTGGCGATGAGTCGTTTCAATCGGAATCTAAAAGGTTCCACCTAACCAAGAACTATTATTTTTTTCGAAAAACTCTTTATTTGTATGTGCTTTCAACTATCTTTGTTTCATTTGCGATCTAACGTATGAAAATTTATGCTTAAAAGTTTTTTTATTGTCTTCTGTATCACCATAGCACACCAGCAGGTAATTCTCTAAATAATCCAATTTCTCATCAAAAGAAGGTAAGTTTTGTCCCTGCATTAGGTCAAATAAATATTTTTTCGTCACTACCTTCACGCCATAGGTATTTGATGACCCTAAAACAAAGAAAACCATATTTTAGAAGCGACAGAAAAAAAAAAAATTTTTTTTTTTTTTTACAAAAAATCTTTGATTAAGGATTTTTCCGAGATTTGCGGTTTCTAGCGGCAATTTTTTTTTTTTTTTTTTTTTTTTTTACTTTCAAATTCAAATTCAAAATATTTTATTTCACATAAACCTACAAGGGCACTTATGAAACGTCAGAAGCTAGGTGCACGGTTCCAATTGGTCGGTTCCTATGGAGAAGAGCCGGCAAGAAACTCCACGGTTACTCTTTTAAAAGTATATGGTATTTACAATCTTTTCAAGTTACAGTGTTTATAGGTATGAGAGGACACTGTAGGCCTATCAACAAGTACCAGGTACTTAGCAAGATAGAAAACGATCGACAGATCTAAAAGTCGGTTACGCCTACAACGTTCTCACATTCACAAAATATAAAAGAGAATCTATATAAAAAAAAAACAATTAAAAACCTATATAAACCAAATGGCATGACTGCCACTAAAGCTGTAACAAATCTATAAAAAAATACTTTAATACTAAGACCCTGTTTATACCGTAAAAGAGAAAAAGAACAGGTGGGACGGACCCTGAAGTATATAGTTAAAACTCTTGAGAAATCGAAAATCAATGATAAATTTGTACAAAAAACATCTTATCTAACAAGTGAAAAAAATATATGACAATCTGTAATAAAACACCATTATTATATATAGTTTTAAAGATTCATACCTGAATTATGCGAATCCATCATTTTCACTAAGGTATTACCTTCACAAAAAAAATATTGACTTTGTAAGAGAAGTTGCACAGAGAGCGTCGAGAACTTTAACGTACACCGGGAACGGAGGTCATGTTTCGACTACCTGTAAATAATTCATGGCACATGGCCCAAGGGTGAGGATAGTGGGGATAGATTCCTGGAAGTGTCTTCTAACGGTACCGATCAAAGTTTTACGGCTACATTGACTTTGAAAAAATGACTTTTGGCCGCCTAAATCGTCGAAATCTACCTTTGTGCGACGGCCGGCAACGACAGGTCACTGCCTACTCCAAAGACGAAGGCACGGCGCGGCTCCTCCCAAGCGGCACACTCTGCCAGCGTATGCCGTGCCGTGTCCTCCCGACAGTCGACGCAGTGGTGACACCGGGCGTCCGGCTCCCTGTTTATGCGACAAAGGTACTTCCCGAAACAACCATGCCCCGAGAGCACCTGCGTCACCCGAAACGACAGGGAGCCGTGCCTCCTCCCGAGCCAAGTGTCGAGCACCGGCCGGACCGAATAACTGGTGTTGAGGCCAGGGTAGGGCGTGAGAGCCTGTCATTGTCATTTCGCCATTTGCGACCGACGCTGCTCCATTTGTCGCTCGCCTCGCTCCCACAGCTCCTCGCGCCACAGATGCAATGACACGAGTACTTTCGCCTCCAGCTCCCAGGGTGGGGATCCGGCCAGTGCGCAAGCCGCCTCGTAGGAGATCGTGCGTTACCCCCTGATGACTCTGACGGCCATTGCTCGCTGCGGTCTCCGCAGAACTGCGATGCTACTGGCCGTCAGGTCAGCCGCCCAGATCGGGGCCCCATACAGGGCCATCGATCGCACGATCCCCACGTAGAGTCGCCTACAGGCGACGCTCGGGCCCCCCAGATTAGGAAGCAGCGTTGACAGCACCCCAAACGCGCCCATCAACTTGGGCGAGGACGGATGGAGCCTGCCCTAACCTGCTCGGCAGAGCACCCCCCAGTCCTAACGACAGCGGCTACCATCTGTCCTTCCGTCACTGAGTCGTCCAAGCCCAGAATACGCATGTCAGCGCATTTGGTGGACCTGGACACTCGGGCCTCGTCCGCATTTAGACGACGCCTTTCGGCCAGAGCGTCAGCGGCCGGGGTGTTGGCGCCCTGCCGTAAGGTTGCGTATCCACCAGAGATGAGCCAGGATGCGTAGCGAGGAATGTTCGTAAAACTAACATTATGAAACTAACCAATAACAACGCTATCTTAACTCAAACTATGACAGTGAACCGATGTTATTGGTTAATTTCACACACATCCCTCGCTACGCATCCTCGCTCATCTCTGTTGGAAACGCAGGCTAAGCGGGGTGATTTCTCAGCCGGTGGGTTTAAGCACAGAATACATAATAGTACAAGTCTTGAGGTGATGCCGAACGCCGCAGTGCTTATATGTGTGCGATGACCTTTATCTATAGGATATGTAAATTAAAGTGCGATGTTTTATAAACAGCCAAGTACCTAGAAGTGTACTTGGTGAGATAAAACACGACATATTTGTCTATAACTGAACAGCGTATCCAACATGACGTCCTTCGTTGTTTGTTGCTCCCCACCTTGGCCATTTCCTATCATTGTTATTTATTTATACACTGTGAATCACTATACGTTACTTTTCCATTTCGAATTGCGACACAAATTTTTATAAAGTAATTAAAACCCCGGAAAATTTATTTAAGAATATTTCACAATAATAATGTACCTAGACAGACAAGCCAGCCGTTGAATTTTCGTATATTTATTATAATGTTATAATAACACAAAGAAAAAAACAGAGTCCTAGGAAATTATTTCAATTATTTGTTTATTTTGGTGAGTTTTTTTACTAAAGCAGTGCTCGGCGAGGCATGAAAACTGACGTGCTTGGCTCTGAAATCACGTACCTACCTACCTACAACCAATGATATGAAGTACTCGCGCCGTCGCCATTGTATGCTTACCGTGAAAATTGGCCAAATTAAGGTTTCGTAACCGTTACGGAAGCCTACAAAACGTCCACTAGTTCAATACACAGGTTTGTGCTGCAATAATAACCACCGTTTCAGGATTTTTCCGGAACTTTTTATGCGGATATCTTACTTTGTGTTTCCGTCAATTTCGTCAAATATGATTTTAAATAGGATATGACAAGAGGTTGAACATTTGGACAATAATAACTGGACCACATTCTCTTAGGTCTCAAGTCTACCTACATCGACTCCAATCGTTACTGCCTAAACGACGTGCGACGACGACGTGACGAAACGACGTGTTGTATTCATCCATATTTCAGCACAATTCGCGGATAAGGCGACGATACCCGACGTTAATTGATTTTATACTGAAGATCACGTCTAAACGAGTAGTGTTAACGATTTGGAAAAAAATATGTTAAATTATAGCACTTTCATAAAAACTTAATATATTAATATGATAGATTAAGTTTATAAATATTACATAGTGAAATGAATTTGTAAAGTTATGTCTAACGCGGATAAAAAACTGAGAATGAGGCAAACCCTATCAAACATATTTTTCTGAAACTATCACCATTTTAAAGACAATTTAATAATTGATCTTATAGTATAAGTACGAGTTTTATTCAAATACATTTTGTTTTATGTATAATGAATTAATAATGCGTCGAAATCATCAATAGAACTCTCTAAGTTCATGTAATCCTATTGAATTACTATTTCATGAAATCATGGAAGTTGTTTTACTGATTATAATGATTATAATTCTGTATAGTCATATTTGTTACTGTCGTGAATCATGTTTTAATCAACATACAACCTGAAACTGACCTATAAATTGCAAAAAACGAAAGAAAATTTGATATTCGAGGGCAATGCTATAACTGCGAGGCAAGAAACAGTGAATAGTATGTTCTCAGTAAAGTTGCATTGGGTCTGCTGGAAGCATGTTTTTTTTCTTGTAGTTTAGCATTTTGAAAAGGCCAAAACCAGAAGGCCACAGCAGCGAAGGCTTCTTACCCAATTATATGCTACATGAAGC
Organism: Xanthia togata; assembly: GCA_963853775.1. Classification (NCBI taxonomy): domain Eukaryota; kingdom Metazoa; phylum Arthropoda; class Insecta; order Lepidoptera; family Noctuidae; genus Xanthia; species Xanthia togata. Next base: position 17,918,991 of record OY970798.1, on the reverse strand, counting down.
TGCCTTCCTTCTCACAGCGGTTCATGCGGCGGAGAGCAATATTACTTCAATAATTGGATTCATATTGCATCTGACTGAGCTGAGTCAAGCAAGCTACGAGCCTGAACAACTTGACTTGATGTGGATGCTCTCAGTAAGCCAATGATTTTATGAAAATTCTTTTATCGAATCCTCCTTTAAAGGTGAGAATAGATCATAAAGAAGATCGCGGGGAAGACCGTGGCCTGTTTATGGAAACTTACAAGTCTACACGCTCACAAGTTACACTTTACAAGAAAGTTTTTACAAGTTTGTGTAAATTATGTTTATCAAAAAGAATCGAATAAAAAGTTTTGTAAAATATAATGCTTGTAGATTCTACTTGTAAGTTCTAAAATCAAAAAGGTGTGCCGCCATATTCTTTTCCCGCAAATTTTCTATATGTTTTTTTATTAAATATGCTCTACTTAAACGCTGTGCTAAATGGTAGGTATATTGTCGGCGCCTAGTATGGACGGGACAGTAAAAAAACAGTAGCAACAAAGTACTGCCGCCTTTTTTAATTTACAATTTGAAGAATATTCGCGGTAAGTTATTGCGATTAAGCTTGAAAAATTTCTAAAAATAACGGTTTTACAACTGATTCGTGACAAAAAAGACATTTTGTTGGGTGCATTTAGCAGCAGGTTATCCAAAGATAAAAAATAGAAGAGTGGAAAAACATTTTAATGAAGTACATATCATTCACTTGGTCTGGGAAACGATTACACCCATGTCCGAGATACATTTTACTCAAAAAGGTCTACTTTGCTAAGTATGTTTTAAACGTTCGTTATCTCGGAATAGGTACCTACATAATGTAATAAATGAAAATAATTTTCCCTCTATGTTAAATACATTTTTGTTATGTTTATTTATATACCTGCCTACTACAGTACAAAAAATAAACAAGATTTTACATATTTTAAGCCACACTTCGATAAAATGCGATAGATTCATGATTCATTGAGAAGTCGCAGTTTAATATTTTATGGTTGACAGAGCGTTATTTCTGATAGAATCTTTCAAAATCTTATTCTAATTCAGAGGTAATTTCCATAAGACCGTAGTCAATTCTTCTTTTATTTTATATCATGTTCTCGGTTCCGCTATTCTTATATTTTCTTCATCACTTGAATCACTTGACCACATAAAAAAAAACTCGAATTTAAAAATTGATTGCGGTACTAAGCACGATACTTGTAAACTTATAAGATGGAATCGAGAGTCTCCGGACACTCTCAGGATTTGCTATGAATTGTAATACTTACATAGAAAATTCAAGTGTAAAAATACATATACTTGTGAAATAAATAACGACACTTGTAACTCATAATTGACAAGCATAGTTTTGATAAACACATAATACGAAAAAAAAAAACAGGAAAAATCCTTGTAGGTTTGTAAGTTTTGATAAACTAGGCACAGGGATGAGACTATGGATGGACCAGGGAAGCATGGCTCAAAATAGAGGACGCGTATACTCAGCAGTGGGTGGAACAAAACTCTAACGGCTTGGTAACAGCACCCACTGTGATCAATGTGATCATCTTTTATTTTCCCTTAAGTTTTGTACAGCCATCGTCACTAACGGATTTCGGGCGGACGTTCCGGATGACACATGAACGAAATGAATACAGCCAATTATTTTTTAAATTCGTCAGGAATTGCTCTGTGAACGGATTCTACTGACAGTATTGTATTGCGTATACGTAGTAAAACAGATAGAACTGACTTTTTTCCATCAGGACTGAAGAAAAGTAACGTCTAAAAATGTTGTAACGTCGAAGTAAAATATGTTATATTTACATAGGTCGCTTATCTGCCCAAGCATGCCCAAGTGTCGACGGACGGAAATGGGTTATTATGGTTAAACGAAGCCAACGGCCAACCATTTATCACACTCAATGTTATGTCGCACCGTTTAAATCCACCACGTGCGACAAACAGCGTACCTGCCGTTCTAGCACAGGTAAACAGGTTCACCTGCAAATAAAGAATACAGTACCAACATATGTCAATGATATCACATCGCTCAACACCAAGAACCAGCAGCCAGTACTTAGTTGCAAACTGGTGAATTCGTATCATCACCAAAGCTTTTATTCTTCCATACTTCATGCGTACGTAGGTACGCATGAAGTATGGAAGAATAAAAGCTTTTTTAACTGTAGAGTTATCTGCTGCACAATCGCATAATTATCTTCTATGAATTTTCCTTTACGCCCACATATATATTTACATGCCTCTTCATGGATTCACACTACTGTCTTCACGCCGGTCATCAAATGCACACATGTTATGAACAACTATCGGTATTTATTATCGATGTTTTTAATTGATGTTGATATATCGATTAGAGGAGACGTGTTGGTTCTGGAATGTTTGCTTTGGGCGCAGTCAGTAAACATTCCTACAAACAGTAGTATCTAAGTTCACACATCGCTCGAGTAAGCAATAATAAAGAGATATCGAATAGTTCTAAAAAGCAAATACGAGGTCGTCATAAAAAAATTTAATGGAGTAAATAAAATAAGTAGCTACGTGGGTACTTTTCAGGGCTCCGTAGTCAACAAGGAACCCATACAGTTTCGCCATGTCCGTCCGTCCTTCTGTCTGTTTGTCGGTCCTCGGCTTAGCTCAGAGACTCTTACTACCAGAAAAGTGTAATTTGGCATGGGTATACATATTAACCACGCCAACAAAGCGGTAAAATAAAATCATGACAAAAAAACATCATGTCAAAACCATTTTTGGATTCAGGGATCCGTTTGCAAAATATTAAGCTCTAAAGTGCTATTTTTTGTTAGAGTCAAGTGCCCGCCCCCGCCTGGCAACTAAATGGTTTGCTTTGGATATGTGAAAAATTTCACGGCAGTAGTTTATATAAAGAAATTAAATGAAAAACTATCACAGCTAAGTAGACTACAAGTTAATGAGTAATATCGACCAACTTACATTTGCAGTTGCAAAAACATGTTCTCCCATACATTCCGTATAATACATTTGCAGTTGGAATGTTGGAAGAACATCTTTTAAAACTACAATGTTAAGTTTGTTATTGGGATAAATTCATCCCAACGAGCGACGGAACCCTTCATTGTGCGTAGTCCGACATGCACTTGGCCGGTTTTCTGAAGAACGTACCGTCCTTACTTTGTAAACTTTGTATGTCCTTACGAATGACTGTCTGTAATCTGTAATAAATATCTAATAAATACATACTTAACCTTAAATACCTCAGTACTCGGTTATAAGTACCAATATTACACCTTATTGTTATAATTGTAGGTAATAAAATATTACAAATTATCAACAAGACTGATAGAAGGGTGAAAATGAGGGAATGAAAAAGAAAAACTGTAGCGGTTACTCCGCTACATACGAACTATGTACATCAAAGACATGACGTCACACAAATCCTGCATCACGCAATTAGAGTTTACCAAGCGAATGACATATACAAGACTATCCGACATCTACAGTCGGGCAGTCGGCCCGCCAGACAAAACACCTGTCTGGTCGGAGGATCCTCCCTTTTCTATGGTGGATGAGTGAACTTTACACCCTGTTCCTCATGCCCCTAAAACTCAAAGCAAAATAAAACAAAATCATTCAGGAAAATGATAATCCTTTCATGTATTCCAGTGAGCCTGGAATGTGGTGATGGTGACTTCGGAAACGGAACAAGTAGGTACATACCGAAAGAAAAACCACAGCCAACTATAATAAATTTATTGAAAATGATGATGACGAAACTGTTTAAAATATATAGATACGAGTATGTATGGTCATCACACTCATCACAGTCATAGAGATAAATTGGCGAAGTCATGTAATTTCATAGTCACAAAAATATCATCTAGCCATTTTATTTACTATGTTGGGGTCGGCTTCCAGTCTCACCGGATGTTAATTACCAGTATTTTACTTGGAGCGACTGCCTAGCTGGCATCCATAACCCAGTTAGGTACTGGGTAATACGATACTCCTTGGTAAGACTAGTTGTCAGACTTTCGCGCTTCTGACGACCTGGAAATGAAAATAATAACTTTTTGCAATGCTGCAACTGACCTCGCATTGTACGGAAATTCTATACAATGCGAGATCAGCATAAACTGGAAATGTATAGCTTGAAGTGTAACCTTGTATACATGTAGGTATTATGTAGACAGAGTCCAACTGAAATACAAATAGAGGGAACTCCGAGCTGGTGGAGGTATAATACCTACCTATCGAACCTTAGACGTAAAGAGAAACATTTTTTTATCTACACTAATAAGTAAATAATTCCTGATTTGGCAATCTTTTACTAAATCGATAAATATAGTGGCTTGATATACCTATTTTTTTATCGATGATTTTATTAATGATGATCTTATATAGGGTAATTCCAGGATATGTGCCCCAATGAGATAGATGCCGCGACTTTGAATTCTCAATGTTAGAAAATAATATCGTAGGCTAAAATCGTACTATACAATAGGAAGCGCTCCCCCGAGACCCTAGTGCCACGACAACCGTAGGGGAGACGCGCACAAACTAACCTAACCTACCCAGTGGCGTCAGCGTCGTCTGTTACGCTGACGACACGTTGGTCCTGGCGCAGGGGAGGTCGCACCAGGCGGCGGCTACCGACACTCGGGGTTGCGACAATCGTAGACAGAATCCGGCAGTTGGGACTCGAGGTGGCCCTGCACAAGTTCAAAGCCATGTGTTTTCATGGTCCTCGGAACGCACCACCGTCGGGTTCCCAAATAACGGTAGGAACCGATGAAGTACCTAGGACTCGTCTTAGACAGCCTGTGGAACTTTGCGAAGCATTTCCGACGTTTAGCTCCCAGACTGGAGTGGGCCGGGGCTGCCTTGAAGCGGCTCCTGCCCAATCTAGGGGGTCCAAACGCCTCCTACCGGAGGCTATACGCGGGGGGTCGTGCGGTTCGTAGCCCTTTACGGGGCACCGGTGTGGGCGCGTTCGTTGAGGCGGCGGCCAGCCCGCCGATTGAAGGCGTCCCAGAGGGTCATGGCCACCCGGCTGGTCCAGGGATACCGCACGGTCGACGGTGAGGCGGCGAGCCTCCTTACCGGATTGCCGCCATGGGATCTGGAGGCGAAACGCCGGGGCTTGACTCCGATGCCGCGAGAAATCGCGGCACAGCGGACAGAGCTCCGGCGGGATCTCATGGCGTCATGCAGAGTGCGATAAGTCCCCTCTCTGAGGAGTGGCTAGAGAGGCGCCACAGCGTCTTCACCTTCCGCCTGACGCAATTCCTCACCGGACACGGTTGTTTTGGGAGGTTCCTGTTCCGTATCAGGCGGAAGGAAACGCCCGGGTGTCATCACTGCGTGGATCGCCTGGAGGTCACGGTGGAACATACGGTGGAGGTCTGCCATTCAGGTGGCAGACCTCCACCGTGTCTTCGTGGAGGCGATCGGTGGCGGGGATCTCTCGCGTCCAGCCCTGGTCCAGGCCATGGGAGGGCATGGGAGGCCGTTACCTCCTTCTGCGAAGCAGTAATGCTAGCCGTCGTCTGCTGGGCGTCGGGAATCGCAGGCCGATTCCCAGCTACCGTAGGCGCGGGCTTGCGGACGGTGAGCAATGGGTATCTCGCAGTCCGGTAAGGACCAAGCCCGGGTCGACGGCGCGTTGTTTTCCACGCGCGCCTCAAAGAGATGTCAGTGACTGAAGGGGTTCAATGAGACTGATGCCTGTCGGGGTTGCGAGAAAGTCCGAAAGGGATATCGTGGCCACTGGCAACGGAATGGCAACTGAAGGAATACGGGTGGGTTTTAGTCAGTAAGAGTCTGACACGCCCTCCCACTCCGCCCAGAGCGGGAGAAGTGTGTGGTAAGTTCTTTACTCCGTGGTGTATGTAAAAATCTTCCGCGGCGAGACCTCCGCAAGCGTTGAAATTATAATCGTAAGTACTTACTATCGAATAAGTTTTTACTCCGTTATAAATTCTATTTTTTTTTTATTTAACTGCTGATAGTAGTACACGGAATAATGCTTTAAATTATAGATTTATTTTTATCTAATGTTTTATTTAAAGAGGCGTATCATATCCTGTGCCAAAAGTATAGTTGTCCCATCTGCTGTAGTCATAGATTCCCTTAGAGGTATCTATCCCTAACTATTTCTATTAATGTTTTCATATCGCAGGTGGAATAAAAAACAAAATTGGAATCGGGAAGCTTCGGAAATATAAAAGAAAACCGGGCGTGGTCCACGTCACATTAGTTGGACTGAAGAAAGCTTGCAAGAGGCTTTTCAAAAAATGGCCAAAAATGAGAAAGGTGTAGGTAAATGAAATAGCCAGAACTTACGGAAAAGGTACCTCTCTCGGACATTAAGAAGACGATTTGCAAAAAATACCAAGGAACAGTTTAACCTTAGGTAAATGATTATTTTTTTATAATATTAGTGTGTTCTATAGAGTAATGTTTTTTTTTTCTTTCTTAAGAATGTCTTGCTCAATTACATATTAACATTAATGGTACTGACCTATCATTTCCATCATTTAGGCCAGTTCATGAAACCTCGCAAGCCAATAGCTCAAAATACAAAAATGTTGATATGGCGAATAAATAAACACCATCAAAATTTCAACAGCAATCGACTTCCATACCGAAAATTCCACTGACCATCTCCAAAAAGGCTAAATAATCTGCATAAGTTTTGAATTCAAAGGAAAAAATTGACAAAAAGAAGACAACAGTAAATAACAAGAAAGCCAAGAAGGCAAAGGAAAATAACAGATAAGAAAAAAAAAAGAAAAGAAAACGGAAACCATACCAAGCGGTAGCAAAACGAAAAATAAGCAAAATAACAATAAAAGAGAAAACTGAAAGCAATGAAACAGACACAGATACTCGTATATAGTTCTAAGAGCAGTGAAAATGAGATTCTATATCTTATTTTCATAAACTTGAACGAAGGAAGAGGGTTAAGGAAGAGACCATTAAAAAAGTACAGTTACTGTTCTGACATCAAAAATGAACAAGATGGTAGTAATATGACGACAGACAAAAGAAAAGCCACTAAAGCAATAATAATAAAAAAAAGCAAGAAAAACAATAAAAATAATCCAAACTGAGAATACATTACAGATTATAGACCCAAATTCAACAAGATATTATACTAGTCAAAACTTTTTCACAAAAAATTAAACCGACTTCCAAAAAAAAACACTGCAAAGTGAAAAATAACTTTGATTTCGGAAGTCGGTGTCTTTGAGGTTTTATTTTCGTTTTTTTGCCAGTCGGTTTTATTTTTTGTGAAAAAGTTTTTATTTTTCTCTTTTTAGTTGTGGTACCTACACAAAACCCCCACAAAAATTTGAATACCCATTACCTGCTATGTAAATTACAGTGACAGGAACTATTAGAATATCGTCCACATATACTAGATGGAAAAAATACGTATTATTGAAGCTAACTCAAAAACCCTCCATCAGATCTGGACAAAATTTATATGGGACCACTTCTGAAGTATGCCCTACCAAACAAAAAAAGAATCATCAAAATCAATTCATAATTGGCGCAGTAATCGCGTAACAAACATACAAAAAAAAAAAAAACATACAACTGAATTGAGAACCTCCTCCTTTTTGAAGTCGGTTGAAAAAGAGAATGATTCAGTTGATAATTATTGTGTAGACTGTTATGAAAACTACAATTTGACTAATTCGAAATCAGATTAGATTCAATGTGTCACGTGTCGGCAATGGCAACCTAACTGCAATGGCAAAAGATGATTAACACTTTCCGGGACACTGAACGAGACACAATAAAAGTTTTATTGTTATCACGTTTATAGGCGTTTAGTGTCCCGCAAAGTGTTAAGAAGAATACGAAAGAATAAGAAGAAAAAGAAGCATAATAAGACGAAGAAGAATTAAAAAATATAAGAAGAACAATAAGACTGATAAAATGATCTATGTAAGTTCTGGAAAGTATATTGATTGCGTTATGTAGATGTATAATATGATTATTATTTAACAAGAATTTATAAAAATATTCTTTTGCTGGAGAATTCTATACAGAATTTTAATTATAAAAGATGTCACAAATTAATTTTAAAACATTGAATACAAACTGATTACATTGAAACTAATCTGTTTTATTTCAATTAGCATCTAATATTGAAGCATTCATACAGCGAGTCTTCTATCCCTCACGGTAGGCCTCTATCCTACTTTTGAGAGGGTAAAAAACACATAATTTCCTCAAAATCTATGAAACTAAAGGGGTACCATATTAGATTAAAGATCAAAGTTACCATAAGCAAAAGACGTATTGCCAATAGATTTTTAATTAATAAGTTATGGCTGTTTATCAAAAAGTGGGGCAGTTATCCTGGAATTACCCTTCATCATTAACGTGAAGAAACAATGATTAAAAGATGACGTGAGCCCCAAAACCTAACCTACTGACAAATCATTGTTAATTCAGTCTGTTGTATGGATTTTTTGAGTCAGCATAGTTTACATAAACATACGCGCACGTATATATTGAGTACAGTACAGCTACCACTAGACTGAGCACAGACGATGAGCGTTCCGATGGTTGACAATGATCGTCAGCATGCCTCACACGACAAACAACTCGTTGGTCTAGTGGTCGTAAGCGCTACTGCTGAGCATAAGGTTCGATTCCCAGATCAAGCAAAGTCTTATTGGGTATTTTCCATCTGGAATTTCTGCTACTACAGAGCATGAGGTCTGGGTTCAATTCGCAATGCGCTGCGACTACTAGACCAACGAGGTAGTAGAAGGAGTACCAGTATGTACGTTGTAAGTTATAAACTTAGTTATTTTTTGGGTTGCGTACCCAGAGGGTGCCAACAGGACCCTATTACAGTAGCAGAGCATGAGGTCTGGGTTCAATTCCCGATCGAGCAAGTGTTATTGGGTTTTTTCCATCTGGAATTTCTCAGTAGCAGCCAGGGGCCTGATGGATTTGTGCCCGGTTAATGGCTATAGGTTTGCCCCTATTTGTGCCCGGTTAGTGGCTATAGGTTTGCCCCTATTTGTGCCCGGTTAGTGGTTTGCCTCTATTCATCTCATAATCAGCAAATAATGTTCCCACTGCTGCACACTGGGTCACAGGCCTCCTCTCGGTAGGTCGGTGGGTCGTTATCCACCACGCGGGCCCAGTGCGGGTTGGTGGATGTCACATATGATCTTCGAATTTTTGGGTTCTATATAGGACATGCCGGTTTCCTCACGATATGTTGCTTCACCTTTTTTGAGAGCAGTGGTGATGAAATAATTTACACAAAGTAAAGCGTCTGTCAGGGTTCGAACCTAGGACCGACAACTCGTGAGTCGCGGCCGTTACCAGTGGCCATCAGCACCACCGCTCTTACATGGACCTAATTGGCGAAATGTGGATGTAGGTGTACTATAGGTACTCCTCTGCCTAACCCTTCGTGTAATACAGGCGTGATATTATGTTTTTCCATATTGGTACAAACACCATGTCATTCAGATTTTTAGTGATCCTAATTTCTGATACACATTTGTAACAGCATGTCGATTCCCGTAACCACTTCACCGTGAAACCATGTGAAGTGAGCGTGGAGTGAGCTGTCAGTGTCATCTCACCCTGTTGGAATGACAACTCACTTCACCTAAGTTTTCACGGTGAGATGGTTACAGAATAGCACTGCTGATCCCGATATATTTATATATTTAAATGATTTGGTTTGTTTGTTTGCATAATGTCGTACCAGACAAGAGAGACATAGGTGCTAATTTATTCTCGAAGTTACCTATAATGCTATACCTACGTATTAGTATTACATAAACGATGTCACAACACCCGCCTCCGTAGAGTTAACATTGACATTGCCTTATTTACTGTTAAGGATAAGTTTACGACTACATTATAGTATCTATCTAATCCCGTATAATTGATACCAGTGATAAAATTGAGGCCATTGTGTGATACAGTTCGTTTAAAATATAAATTTGTTGTTAAAAAATTAAATAAATTTGCTGCAAGCGTTTTTTAAGAATTTTTCAGGGATTTTGTTTCCACTAAAAAAGAGTTAGATTTGAATCAACTTTATGGGTCAGTCTATATAAACGTACATAACTATTATAAATTAAAGTCACTTGTCGTAAGTATTATGTCTGTGTGAGACCGCGTTGCTGACCGCAACGGATTTTGATGTAGTTTTCACCATGATTTTGCGAATTTCCAAAAGGTTTATGTGTATATTTTATTAATATTTATGTATTTAATTACGAAATCTTCAAGATGTACAAACCGCGCGATTAAAGGGGCATCCTTAGTTTTAAAATGAAATAAAAATGTTGTCAATTAATTTATAGCTATATCAGAATTTTCGGACCAAGTATTGTACCTTGGGGAACACCATTTTAATTTCTATCAATCTATTAAACCGTTTTTAGAACCGCTGGCTGGGTTTATGAAGCATGAAAGTTTGCACAAGCTTTTCTTATAATTATTACGAAAGTATATAGGAAGTATGTAGCAAAGAAAGGAATTTTTTAAATTCACCCCGAACGGTTTAAATAGGGCATGAAAACTTGTATGGAAGTTCGTTATTTTCGTCGATGGGTAATCCCACGAGCACTCGGCTTGTACCTAGATAATTCTTTAATCCGTCACATGAATCAATAAACATTCCACAGAATATTGTACTTACCTAAGATAGATAAAATTCCGGAACATTCCAGAAAATTTACGATAATCGTGTACCTACTACGAACAGACCTAGAATGGTACCCTAGATAACCCCAGTGAAAACTATTCCCCAGTTTTCACTTTTCAACCGAATTATTCTACTCCCTATAGTTTAAAGTTTTACTTCGTTAATTAATCGTAATAGCTGAGACCACACTGACGCATTCATTTCTTTAACATCGTATATTTTATTATTTTGATGTTCGAAATGCCTTATAGGAGGAGCTCGTGGCTAAGTAATAACTGCCGCACGGGTCGATCCGTCAGGTTAAGCTACGCTTGCCGGGGTTGGTCTGTGGATGGGTGACCATCTTTACATACCGAGATTCCTCCGTGCCTCGGAAAGCACGTTAAGCCGTTGGTCCCGGCTGTCATTCGTGGATCTTTGACAGTCGTTACGGGTCGTCAGAAGCCCGAAAGTCTGACAACCAGTCTTACCAAAGGGTATCGTATCACCCAATTACTGGGTTGTGGAGGTCAGATAGGCAGTCGCTCCATATAAAATACTGGTATTCAGCTGCATCCGGTTAGACTGAAAGCTGACCCCAACGTAGTTGGGAAAAGGCTAGGCAGATGATGTTCGAAATGCCTTATATGTGCCTAATTGAAATAAATTATTTGACTTTGACTCTATAGGTCAGTCTAATTTTCAATCCTATTAATGCCCATACCTAATAATACCCACGAAATTAGTTAATCACTTTTCACTGTTCTTTTGAACCATGTTAAATAACAACTAGCGTTACGAATTGAAACAGATTAGCGCATTGTTTTCGCGTTATGTAGGCTTAAGCACATTTGAAAACATGCATTTTTATACTCACCAGTATTTTTCGTTTTTCAAACTTATCAGTAGGTAATTAGATAATTAAGAAATTAAGCAGCTGGATTATAAGGCAACAAGTTTCAAAACCAACGTTATTGTTAACCTAACTATAAGTAGGTATAATAGAGATGAAAAAATGATCTTGTTCACTGATCTGTGGCGCACTTTCTAATGAACATTGTACCTACACCTGTGTAAACACAACCTCAAGGTTCGTATGTACTACTCAATTAATTTATTATTGTTTATTTTCGTGTTGTCACCTCTGTCATTGTTTGCCCAGTAGCCACAACTGTATGTTTGAACGCTTGACCTATAATTTTACACAGTAAATATCTGAAATTATTTATTTAACTAAACATTACCTTAGAATTTACACAATAGTCAATGGACTGACGTAGTGTTTCTTTGTGAATGCGCTCTGCCTTTGTAGGAATCTAGGAACACATGTGCCTAGAGGTGTAATACGTAGGCGTAAATACTTACGTAACCCACAGATGTGTTCGGAATGGCAAGAACCTTACGAGACCAAAAATTTATCTTACTGCAAAAACAATAGAGTTTGTTTCGCACTAACGTAAGATGGAAGTGGAACTACTCATAAACATGTTTATTTATTCAATTATTTACTCAGCACCGTAAGTTACAAACAAAACTAATTTCAAACGGACATAGCATGATATTCGATAGGTATGCATCCAACTTAATAATGAATGCTACGCAAGAACATTATTTACGTTGATTTGTTAACTTCCAAGATATCTACTTATGAGTCAAAAATATCGTATAAGATATGATTTGTAAATAACCCGATATTGGTATAAATTCTAATGCCACGCTTATTTTCCAACAGTATCACATCGAGCCATAATCCATGCCCGGGTGATATGGCTGCTAGAGACCCTCGAGCATAGAGTCGCACTACCTGTTGCAAATTAAATAGGCAGCTATGTTAGGTTGTGTCGATGCCGGTCACTCCGTAAATACACCTTATTATCAGTAACGGTGTTCAACCGGCCTCGGAGCCTCCAGAGAGCGACGGGTGAAAGCGCAGACTCGCAGACGCACACCTCACCTCAAGTGACAAACACGCTTCCACAACAGCGTCTAACGTTTGATTCAATTCGCGATTTAATTATCGAAATTTCCAAACAAATAAACAAAAGAGCGGTCGGTCGATGCGCGAGCGCCACTCGACGCGTCACATTATCACGTTCATCGGAGCGCTGTAGAAGCTGATCGGCTGATAGTGTGGTACGGAGGCGCGGGATCGCCGCCGGCGCACGCAGCGTTCCACCGTGCAAGGTGCGAGCGCGAGGACATCAGTCGCGACCATGTTGACTACGAGCGCCGTCGTAGTGCTGGCGCTGGCGCTGTGCGTCGCCGACAACGGCAGTAGTGGCCCCGGCCCTGGAGCGCCCAGCCTCGCTTCGGCTGCAGCGGCTGCAGGCAACCAGCTCAACGACACCCTGCCTGCCGAGCAATACTTCATTGACAAAATATTCGATAAATACGGAGATAAAGGCGTCATTACATTTGAGGTGGGTGAAATAGTTTTTTTATAGCAGTAGAGCCAGCTAATTACACTATTGTAAATGTTTATGTTCCGTGGTTACCTAGATTGAATATTGAAACGGCACCACAGTGTTTACTCGGTCTCATTGACATTTTTCAACTAAATAAGCAGCTGTTTTAACGAGGCTGTTCATAAACTACACAATAACATTCGTTACCTAATGTACCTTTACTTCTTGAATATACAATCTAAAGCATAGCAAAAAAAAAATCAGCATGTTATCAATAATCGGAAGTTCATCGAACTGAAATATAACTTAATTATTTGTATAAAATGTTACGCAAGTTTTCTTATCACCTGCTTATCAATATTTAGTTAAATCCAACATCTATTGATAACTGCTAATTTGAACTCAATTTCTCAAGTAGCCATATCCTAAGACATCGGTATTTTGTATAGCATCAAGTTTCTCGACGCTTGATATCCTACAATCAACATTATGTTCTCAAAACATCAGTTACCTTTTGTTCTTTCGTTCAATAGTTTGTTTGAATGCTATACTGTATCAGTCAGAGGCAGGTTCAGCCGATTAGCGCTATGCAATTTGTAATACTGGTCATTCATATACAAACACAAATAATTGAATAGCTCTCGCTTGTATTCTTGAGTTTTCGTTTAACAATTCACAAACATCTTCGACTGGGATTATAATTGCGGAAAAGGAAGTCGCAGATTGTCTACGGGGACTGGATGACTAGACAAGTGCTTTGAATGTGGAGCAAATATTATCAGGTATTACTCTTGATCTAAGAGGTATTAATACAAAGAATAATATAGGATTCTCCCATTAAATAAGTACCTATGCAAAGTTTTCAATACAATAGGGTGATGCCTGGGTAAAAGAAAAAAATAAATTCTATTTAGTTCGTCATCAGTAAGATATTAAATTAAATATTAGACATATTTTTTGCTTTATCATATTAATAAAAAAATACTTAAATAAAATGCATTAAAGTTGGGGAGTAGGGGTTTGCTACGTCACAACTCAGTATAAAATCTACCAAGGCTGTGACGTCATGCTACTTTTTAACTCAATGTATCGCCGTAATCTTTTGATTACTTACTTAGGTAAAAAAATAAAAAATGCGTGTCCAATATTTTTTAATAATCTAACTGACGGAAAAAAAAAATGTTTTTATCACTATAATTACCTACTAGAAGAAAACTAAACCGTATTTAATTAATGTCATTAATATTTAAAATCTTATTTCCCCCTGTCGTTAAGCTATGAATGGATACTTTATTCTATTTTCTTATTACTATGAATTGTGTAATCAGAAAATGAGTAATTGTTTTTACATAACATCACGCACGTCTGTATTCCCCGAAGGGTTGGGCAGAGCTCTACCTATAGTACACCCACATTTTGCCAGTTTTGTCTGAGTCCCATATAATCGGGGGCGAGCCTGTTTTCTATTGAATTGTCTCTTACACGCATTGCGAATACCATAAGGCACATCTATTCACTTGCAAGTTAGTGTTATTTAAGTAGTTTGAACTGTTGACGTTTCGTTACGGTTGTTACGAGTCATTATACTTACCTATATAGAATAGAAAACATTTATTCGACACAGGCACAACACAACAGCAACAAACACATAAAAAAGAGAACAAAAAACATAACAATAAAATTTCGGTTTTCAGTTGGCACTCCGCAGTGACACTCGGACGTAGGTAAATAAAATAGATACATACTTGAATATTAATAATAAAAAATGCTTAAGAATACATAAATAAATAGTGTAAAAGTTTTTTTTGTGTGCTACTTAGTTCAAGCTTTAAAAAAAAAAAAAATATATAGTACTATCGAAGAAGTTCATATCTATACACCGTAAGGACTATTTCTTCTTGCAGCGCTCGGCTGCTATAGAACCGGGGCGGTAACAGATGTGGTCATCGTGTTCACGGGATTTTGTTTTCAAACTGCTTAGATGTGATGATGATGAAGTTCTTCGATATGTACATATACATGTAAATTAATTTTCAGCTCTGTATGAGCAGATTGCATACCGAACACATACATAATAAATAGCATACTTGACTTTTATTTTTAAATTAACGTGAAGTCAATTAAACTGCGAAAAATTACGACTCTGTTCTGGGGTATTGTTCGCTCATTGAAAAGATAAACACATGGCACGAATGCTACCAGATGTTTTGAAATGTACTCAGAGGTGGATCACTCACAATTTACCGATTAGATTCCTTACACGAGTTTGTTAAATATATCTGCAGGTAACCGGAACAGTCGAACATGTAATCTACTACATAATACATGTACCTACTCTTTATCATAAAATGAAAATCTGATTAAAATTTTATGAGTAACATTTTGTTACTACTGAGGTTAATATTGGTGCCGACTCTCTTGTCACAAATGCCTCTAAACTGGACTAAAAGTCCCCAAAAATTAGTTTATTCCTGTCAAACGGCGATCTCCCATTCTAAAATAGACTAAAGTGACACAATTTAACTATAGTTTAGTTTGACAGTACTAAGGGTGCACTGAGTTTTTAATTTAGTGAAAATTACAATGTTGCTATTCTGAATTTGACGATTTTCACCTAAAATTTTTGATTGTCTAACTAAATCTGACAATTTTTAATCACAATTAAAAATGGTGTGGAATACAAGTAGTTGTCATGAACTAAAATTCACACCAACACCTCAACTTAAGGTGCAAAAGCAGTACTGTATCTATTTTTTTTTCTTTTGCGTATATCTCGAAAATGGTGTCTTATCGCAAAAATAATGAAAATTTCGACCCCTTTTAAAATACCATAAACCCCTAAAACTCTACATGTAGGTAACAAAAATCAAGGGGTAGGGCAAACAAGTATGTACCACGTGGAGTCGCGATTGTCAAATTCGATTTTAGTTGTCAAAATTATTTTTAAATTTAAAAATATTTTTTGCAGAATAGCTTTAAGATTCTCATAGCCAGAAGTAAGGAATTTTAGTGATAGTGTAGTTGGGTGTACAAGAGAAACGGCACCATTGTTTCTAATAAAGTAGTCGCTGTCCTACCATAAAACCACATTTATAAATAAACGAGGTTTGTTGTAACAATTCTTCCGGGTTCGGCGTATTTCCTAAACTGACTGTGTCGTCCGGTGGAATGGTCCGCATCCGTGCGATAACTTGCGTTTGCTTACGGTGACGAACAATATTTTTGTAGTTCTACAGTTCTACACATCATGTGCACCTCTAGACTTTGAATAAATATGTGATAAGCGAACATTACTGAGTTTAATGATATTATTAGCATAAATAATCCTTTATTTAGTTAGACCAATAAGGAAATTACACATTATTGCAATTCTACGAATTATTTGCATATTATGTTGTTCTACTATATTATTAAGATAGGGGTGCGGTAACAGTTTCGTTTTTGTCGTACCTAAAGTATAATTAAGTATCTTTTATTACCTACTCGGGTCAAGAGCAAATGTGAAAATAAGTACCTATATCACTACTATAACATTCTTGGTTACCTACCAATAAAAATACGTTCAAAAACTAAAACCCGGCTTCTGAAAAATCACACTCACACACTAAAAAGTATGAAACAAGAAAATATTTCAGACAGACATCAAGACATAATATGCATAGGTACAAAAATGGTCAGGGTAAAGCCGTCGTCGTTGCATGCCTGTACACCTACAAAATTATTATGGCATGCGTACTGTGTGATTTTTCAATAGTCGGGTTTTAAATTATTTTTGAACTTATTTTTTATTTAAATTATTTTGTGGTTTTATCTTATTTGCAGAGCAACTTTTTTTTTTTTTTCGTTTAGGTTTTTATTGTATGATAGGTATTATAGCCGCGCCGGACGTACCACGGTCTCACTTTTGCTTGTTTTTAACAATGTAAATATATTTATTTATTTACAAAGACAATATGATATTTATATATATATATATATATATATAATAGGGGTTAAAGTATGAAATTGCAGTTTTTTTGTAATAGGTACTTCATGGTTTGAGATTTTTGAGTGAAACTTTTTCAAATGGTACCTATGAAGTTCTTCTTTTAAAAAATGTGCAACATTCGATTATCGACTTTTAGTTTTTTTTTTTATTCAGCTTAGACAAGAAAGATGGTTAATTCGAAAATTCGAGTTATTTTTGAATTCGAGTTCCGAAACTAACGCGGCAGAAACAGCTTGCAATATCAATGTTGCGTTTGGAGAGGGGACTGCTAATGAACGCACCGTGCGATTTTGGTTTAATCGCTTTCGTGATGGAAACTTTGATTTGAAGAACGAACCACGTGGAAGACACAGGTGAATAACAATGAATTGAAAGAGATGGTGGAAGCCGATCCGAGCCAAACTACCCAGGAATTAGCAGCATGGTTTAACGTTACCTTACCAGCAATATTGACTCATTTGCGTCAAATTAATAAAAAAAAAAAAATGAGATATGGGCGCCTCATGATTTGACTGATCTGCAGAAAGAAACGCGTGTTGAAACTTGTGTTGCCTTGTTGAATTGATACAGAAATGAAGAAATATTGGATCGAATTGTGATATGTGATGAAAAGTGGATTCTTTACGATAACCGTAAGCGAAAAATGCAATGGCTGACCCCAGGTTAATCGCCCGCAAGAGTGTCCTAAAGCAAAGCTTACCAATAAAAAGGCAATGGTAACTGTTTGGTGGTCTCAGCATGGTCTTATTCACTATAGCTTTCTCCGATCTGGTCAAGCAATAACGGCAGATGTCTACTGTGCCGAACTCCGAACAATGATAGCAAAACTAGCAGTGAAACAGCCCCGACACATGAATAGATCTATTCGTTCTATTGCAAAGGCATAAATGACCTTCCTATTAGATGGCAGCAATGTATAGATAATAATAGTAATTATTTTGATTAAATAAATATGTTAAAAAAAATATTAAAATAACGCATTTCAATTTTTCTGTACAAATCGGCCATTTCATACTTTAACCCCTAATATAATTATATATATAATATATATGTATTTGTAATATGCTCGTTAAGCCCTTTCATTTGATACCCAACATGGCATAATTAAAAAACAAAAATAAAGATGACTTTATGTTCTCTAGAGGGCGCCATATTGACGTCACATATTAGGGTCCGCTGGTTATATAGGTAACCAGCGGACTGATTTGTCAAGTTATGATTAGCAGTGTACCAGAACACGCGCGCGCGTGTGTGCGTGTGTTAGAAGTTATGAGGTAGGTAACAGATGAGCATACATACATACATACCGGTCAAAATCATAACCCTCCTTTTTGCCTCGCCGTAGTCGGGTAATAATGACAAAATAATTAGAACAAAGTATTTTAAATTAATAAATTTAAATTCGTAGAGGTAAGCTTTAGTAATATGAACGATGAAACCATACTTAATTCTCAAGTCAACATTTTTCGTCGCACTTATGTACATGTATTTGATATTTTTGTATTTCTTTCAATAGAACCAAATTTTAAGAATGAAACGGGCAAACCAACAGTTTATGTTTTGGCTGTCACACCTGTATTATCAAGGCCGACTTTCCGGAAGAAACAAATTTATTTAGTGTCATACGTACAACACATTTTCACAGTACTTGTTCATCAGTATTACAATGCAAGGCTGTTGATAAGACATCCAATACAAGAAACCTTTCGGAATTTTTGGTCATAGAATTGATCCGTGAGTGAAGGACACCATAAAGCCATCTACCACCTATGTGGAGTGTCTTCTGTGTGGTGTATTCTATGTGTACCACTTTAACTAAGTAAGAAATAACTTAATAATTGAACTATAGCAGCTGTAATCTACCTATGTATAGTTAGACAGTAATTCGACCCCTGTCGAGCATGTATTTACATGTATGTATGTATTCACAATTCATATGTATCACAAATTGAATTGTCAAGTGGTACATCAATCAATCTGCCTAGCCTTTCCCCAACTATATTGGGGTCAGCTTCCAGTCTAACCGGATGCAGCTGAAATACCAGTATTTTACATGGAGCGACTGCCTATCTGACCTCCACAACCCAGTAACTGGGTCCCCCCACCTTGGTAAGACTGGTTGTCAGACTTTCGGGCTTCTGACGACCCGTAACCCCCGTAACTTGTGATAAACGTGGGCTAGGAATAATAGTGGAAACTGTCGATCTTTTTAGATTCATGGATAATATTTTTTAAATTTAAATAATTTGTTAAAAGGTTTGTGTTCAAGGGTAGATTCCTAAAAATGATTTAAATAAAATAGGTCAGAATAGGAAGAGGCTGACGGAGGACTGCTAATAAGTAGTTACAGGGACTGTACAGCACCCTAATTGCGTAACACACGATCAATCGCAATCTGTTTCATTTTGACTGTTCAACAACACTCATTGCGTTATTTACGTTGTTGAACAGACAAATTTTTCAAACATATTATGATGCAATGGATTAGCAATATCCTTCAAAATGATTCAGATTATGATTGATCGTGTGTTACGCAATTTGGGCGCAGTCTGGTCGAAAATGAAACCTAGATGTTGAAATACATAAATAAAATGGAAATAACTTATCTATTTTAAACTGCACCTTGTTACAGTGAGTGATATTTTTAGGTACATGTTAAATTATAATATGAATGTATTTTAATTTTCCGTTACATTGCTGATAAATTGGGTACATGTCAATAGTAGTTTTTGTGAAAACACATCGTATATTCGTGCACTCTCGTATAACGGTTTTTGCACTTCTATTATTTCAAACTCTAAAATATTAAATAATTTTACAGTCCTATTATACTCGTAGCTTCTACTTTAAATTTATAAACCTGTTACGCGGTCTCCTTTATCTTGTATAGGTACATGCAGTCTAATTCATATACCTGTTCTCTGATCATCAATGCGGTCACCTTTGTCTTGCTTGGGTACAGTCTAATTCATATACTTACCTGTTTTTTGATCATCAATGCGGTCACCTTTATCTTGCTTGGGTACAGTCTAATTCATATACCTGTTCTCTGATCATCAATGCAGTCACATTTGTCTTACTTGGGAACAGTCTAATTCATATACCTGTTCTTTGATCATCAATGCGGTCACATTTGTCTTACTTGGGAACAGTCTAATTCATATACCTCATCAATGCGGTCACATTTGTCTTACTTGGGAACAGTCTAATTTCATATACCTCATCAATGCGGTCACCTTTGTCTTGCTTAGGTACAGTCTAATTCATATACCTGTTCTCTGATCATCAATGCAGTCACATTTGTCTTACTTGGGAACAGTCTAATTCATATACCTGTTCTTTGATCATCAATGCGGTCACATTTGTCTTACTTGGAAACAGTCTAATTCATATACCTCATCAATGCGGTCACATTTGTCTTACTTGGGAACAGTCTAATTTCATATACCTCATCAATGCGGTCACCTTTGTCTTGCTTGGGTACCTACAGTCTAATTCATATACCTGTTCTTTGATCATCAATGCGGTCACATTTGTCTTACTTGGGAACAGTCTAATTCATATACCTGTTCTTTGATCATCAATGCGGTCACATTTGTCTTACTTGGAAACAGTCTAATTCATATACCTCATCAATGCGGTCACATTTGTCTTACTTGGGAACAGTCTAATTTCATATGTACCTCATCAATGCGGTCACCTTTGTCTTGCTTGGGTACCTACAATCTAATTCATATACCTGTTCTCTGATCATCAATGCGGTCACCCTTATCTTGCTTGGGAACAGTCTATTTCATATACCTGTTCTTTGATCATCAATGCGGTCACCTTTATCTTGCTTGGGTACAGTCTAATTCATATACCTGTTTTCTGATCATCAATGCCTACTCACTCTCTATTTGTTACTTTTCTCGATTTCTGACAGCGCTGCCATACAAAATAGTCGTCTCGTTCTGTCAAACTTTATGTTTTTTCGACAAACCCTAACTGTGCGTTTGCACTGGCGAAACATCACTATAAAACATGTTGAAATCTCTAGTTCCTGTCAAATATTATATGGAACATTGACAGAAACTAAAGATTTGAACATGTTTTGTTGTGAATGATTCGCCATTGCAAACGCACAGTTAGGGTCCGCGTACTCGTCCTCGATTTTGACGACGAGAAGATAGACAAAATTATTATGATACAAAAAAAACTCCAAAATAACATGGCAGTTTCATAATTGTACTTATTTCAGTCATCATTTTATTTTACAATATATTAATAATGAAAATACTTAGTTTTAAACTACTATTTATATTGGAACGACGTGTTTTATATGTCATTTTTTTCGTACGGAACATATGAAAAATTATTACCTACATATTGAGTTTTAGAGGTTTATGGGTATTATAAAGGGGGTCAAAATTTTCATTTTTGTGTATTTTTATTGTTGCGATATAAATAAGAGAAAATAAAAAAGATACAGTACTGTTTTTGCACGTCGTGGGCGCCGAGGTTAGTTAGTTAGTTCATGACAACTAATTTTATTCCACAACTTTTTAATCGCGATTTAAAAAAATAGTCATATACAAAATAGCAAAATTGCCATTTGACGCTGTAGTATATTTCAGAATGGGAAATCCTCGAAGTATCAATCCTCCTCGGTCCACCTTTGTTTATCAAATAAATATAAATTAAATAAACAAAACAATTATATTATACCATCAATTAAATAAATATTACATATTGAATTAAACTCAAGTATCTATATGTAATTTACAAATTCTTACAAAAATATGTTTTTATCGATTGTTAAAGGTGTTTAATATCTTAACAACATTAATCTCTCTAACAGCTATCGAAATACAGTGACCGTTGTGAATTCTGACTGATACCCACTACCTTAAAAGATAAGTGTTGCAGTTATCTTTGATATTGGTACTTATTACTATAATGCCAGACCGTCCTTCAACTTGACTTGGTGACTTCTGACGTAGTATGTTCTGAGTAAAACGCACGACGACTTCCTCCACACCGTTCTCGAATTGTTGCCGATAGACAATCCAGCGCCAAGCGAAAAATAGGTAGGTAGGTACAGCCCTGTGGTACAGCCGAACAATCTATTTGGCAAAAATATTCATCTTTCCATTACACTGACAATATATTGTTATTATTTGTTATTGTGTGTGTTATAACTTTAGTTTATGGCAGAGATACTCGTATAAAAAAAATACTACTCACAATATTGTTTAAAAAGTAGTTGCAAGTTAGCTACCTTATCTCTATACAGAATAGGTTGTTCGACTGTACATATATTTTGGACCACATGACATAGGTACATGTCCGAACCATTGATTAACTGATTAGGTATGACAAAAAAACAAGCCCAATTTTTGAAATGAGGAAATAAGCTGATGCGATTTAAATTATACTTCTAGATACGTAATCTGACCAAGTTTTAAGTGTATAATTTATTAGTTACTATAGATTACAAATGACAAAGTCTTCCTATAATGATCCTTCCAAATTATCTTTAAGAAACAATTGGTCCTTAACAGTCTAGCAACCACGCGGTTAACCCACCCAATGTCACAACAATACACAAAACACACACGTCCAACACAAAACAATAAATTACGAATGAGACCTAACATTGATTTCGAGTGTCTTGGTACCAATCGTTTAAGTCGTTTACGTCCTACGAGAGCGGCGCGGTACGGTGCGCTGCGGCGGCGCACAGTGGAACGAGTGTATGGGAGACGTTTTCCCTCATTGATTGATTAATATTACACAGTCGTATTTGCTGAGGAGGCATGGTAAATTAGTTTATTACAAGCAGTTTGTTAGTGCTCATTACTACATTAGTTATTCTGAGTAAACCATTAAGTAGTCATTTCCCTAATTACTTTTCTTAATAACCTTCACATTTAATTGCGTTCTCAGGAAAGTTATAATTTGTATCGATACTCCAAATAGCTATTCCACAATACAGTCCATGTGTGAATCATATTACTATAAGTCTAAAGAAACCAGATATCTAATTACGCAACACATATTCGTAAACGATTACGAAAAATTTGTTTCATTTTGACAGTTCAACAACATTCATTGCGTTATTTACGTCGTAGAGCAGTTTTTTTTTTGAACTTATGAAGCTATGGATTAGCAATTTGTTTCAAAACAATTCAAATTCCGATTGATCGTGTATTACGTAATTAGGGTACAGTATATAAGGACAAAATATGTTTTTTGTTAAAATATATAAATCAACCAGTATGTCAGAAAGTGCACGTTTGGCGCAACAATGTCTTAGCACTAAATGCTCTTGGTATGTGTATTATGCTAGTAAAGACCACAACTTGAAATAGGATCAGATTCGATTCAGTAAAAAAAAAAAACATCACCTATATGTCAGAAGGTGCACGTTTGGCGCACCAGGTGTCTTAGCACTAAATGCAGCTGTTGGTATGTGTATTATGATAGTAAAGCACAAAATTTGAAACAAGCCCGGAATCAGGCAGCAGAGAGCTCGATACAGTTATTATCATAGTAAAATTTCACATTTTCTCAATTAACTCCTGAAATACGAAAGATAAAAAGAAATTGGTCAGTGCAAGTTTTGAAGGCATTTGATAACTAAATACGATGACATTATTCATTTTTCAAAATTAGACTTCTTTTCTCGAAAATGCCTAAGTCCAACCTCTCCCATATACTCGTTCCACTGTGCAGCGGCGGCGTCATCGTAGCGAAGTGGCGTAGCACCGCGTAGCAGTAGCGTAGGCGCCGCAAAAACGCACCGTCGCGCGTCGGTCGCGTCGTAGCGGCGTAGTACCGTGTAGATGCAGCCTAACATTGCGTAGGCTCACGTAGGCAGACAAAGATTTTAGAGGTTTCGGTCAATCTACGGGTACTACCTTGACTTTGTCGTGCTGTGTATTACTTATATTTTATTTCTCTAATATTATTTAAGTATTCATTTGCATATTTATATTAATTAAAATATAATCTTTGCAGGGATTCGAGCACCTACTAGACAGCCTGGGGCTCGGAGGCCGGGTGTTCACATCACCTCACGACCTCGCCATACATCGCGTCAACGGCAACGGGACCTTCCGACAGCTGCACGACACTCAGCACAGGCACCGTAGATCTCCATCTACCAGTGAGTATTCTTTGTTATCATCATTAGCTAAGTACTCGTAAGTAAAGAGATACAGTAGTAAGGTTGCCTGTCCACTGGAGCGCAGAAGCAAAAGAGGAGCTTACTTGACTAAGTTTACTACTGTATCTCATTACTTATGCCACTTTTTACTTTGTGCAGTAGTCAAGACAGTCTAATATGTCATCATCTAGTTCAGGAGTCAAATAGCGGACCGCGGTCTGGATCCGGATGTATTTATAACTTAAATGTAATCTTAAAATTTAAAAATTGGGTTTTAGCTTGCACCAACTCTACCTACTTTAGACTTCAGATAGATAGATCAAAGTAAAAAAAAACATTGTATACCTTAATATTAATTACTTATATATACCCACTTATTTTTAATCTTGGTTGCTAGTAATCGACTACCAAACGGACCGCGACAGTCATATTATTTTTAAAAACGATCCCCCAATGTAACTAATTGGTGATCCTTTTTCGTTAAACTAGAGGTTATCGAAAAAGGGACTAGGTATCCATCATTATTTCAATTATTTTCTCGCTGTACTTGGCGTGCCTATGACCGTTGTTTTTTTCTTTGTTGCCCTTCGAAAGGTTATGATCTGATTTAGGTATTCCCCTGAGCCACACTTTATTATATACTTATATTACGTTAGGTACTTAGACCGATAGCATATACCAACAATCGAGAAGTACGTTTTGTTGATTTTATTCTCATATTCAACAAACAAATGTCAATAGAGCGAGTTACTTAATTAGATGAATGATTCTATCTTTACTTTATGTTGTTGACAATTCCGCCGCAGTATATTCTTGATAAATAGATAAATAACATGCAAAGTCGGTATTTATTTGTGTAGGTATCTAAAATAATAAGTTGGTATAGGAGATTAGATAACAATCACATGGAATAATTCAAGCTGTTAAGGCTTCAACTTCAGAATAATGATAGATATAAGTATATATATAGCTGTAGCTGTGTGTGCGTGTGTATGTACTTCATACATCCGTATTAATAAGGCAAAAGGTTACAATAAGGTATATTATACAAAGCACTGGCAGCACTATAGATATTGATGGAGAGTCTTGAAAATTGTATTTAGGGAAAGCAACAATTTTCAAGATTTGCGTGAATCTAAAATCAGAGGTAATTTTCTGGTTGTTGTAACCCGTTAGTGGACTTTTAAACAAAAAAGCTGTATTACAAAGAAATGGTTCATTCATTCAAAGAACTAAATGTGACTAACGAATAAACCTTGACAAAAGGAAAGGAGGAAGCACGGTCTAATCAATGTTCTTTGTAACAATGTTGTTAATTTTAATTTATCCTTGAAATGAACATGAACTGTCGGAATTCTCTGATAGTTTATGCAAAAACTTGTAAAGGTATAGACTACGTAAGTAGTACCTACGATAATACTTACTGAAAGGTATATTTTACTTCACTATAATTCGACTGTTACCTACTGAAGATTAAACCATGAAACTACTTGCCTGCAACAAATTCCGTATTAGACACAACATGTTCGAATTAGGTATGCTGTTAATTAACGAAAGAAAAAAATAAAAGGAAATAGACTTTGGACGTATTTTTAAATAACACAAGGTATAACGTATATTTGCCGAACAAGAATGATTAATCTTTTCTCCTTCATTAGGTAAAGCTGACATTTGTCTTGTCTCGCTGGTGTGAGCAAAGATTACCGATTTGTGAAACGAAAGCACGCCAGTGAAATTTTTTAAATCCATATATGAAAAGCGTTCAAATAAGGAGAATAACATCGCTGGTTTCCAAACTTTCCAAAAAAAAACAGAGTCATGAAAATTGCAGAACTGTACCTACCTGTTTGTGTTTATTTTCGTTCACTGACCTATCTAAGTTTTTGACTTAAAGACGCCGTGATTCTACAAAATGAGCCATTTCACTTAAAAATATACTGTTTAACATTTTTTTTTTTTGGGTGGGAAATCATCAAATGACGTCTCCCGCTCTGGGAGGAGCGGGAGGGCGTGTCAGACTCTTACTGACTAAAACCCACCCGTGTTCCTTCTGTTGCCTGCGCAATGCCAGGGGGCCACGGTATCCCTTTCGGACTTTCCCGCAACCCCGGCAGGCAATGGTCTCATCGGACCCCTTCACTCGCTGACACTCTTTAAGGCGCGCGTGGAACACAACGCGCCGTCTACCCGGGCTTGGTCCTTACCGGACGGCGAGCTACCCATTGCTCACCGTCTGCAAGCCCGCGCCTGCGGTGGCCGGGAATCAGCGATTGATTCCCGACGCCCAGGGCGTCTCCTCCTGCGGCGGCTAGGGGCGTGAGGGCGCGAAATTTGCCTCTCCCTCACGCGTTCCGCCTCCTCCTTTGCGAGCATTACTGCTTCGCAGAAGGAGGTGACCGCCTCCCATGCCCTCTCGCTCCGTACCATGGCCTGGACCAGGGCCGGACGCGAGAGATCCCCGCCACCGATCGCCTCCACGAGGACACGGCGGTGCTCTGCCCAAGCCGGGCATACCTCCACCGTATGCTCCACCGTGTCCTCCGGGCGATCCACGCAGTGATGACACCCGGGCGTTTCCTCCCGCCTTATCCGAAACAGGTACCTCCCGAAACAGCCGTGTCCGGTGAGGACCTGCGTCAGGCGGAAGGTGAGGACGCCGTGGCGCCTCTCCAGCCACTCCTCAAAGAGGGGACTTATCGCCGTAATAGTGGCGTGCCCAGCACTGGGTTGCGATCACACTCTCCATGATGCCATGAGATCCCGTCGGAGCTCTGTCCGCTGTGCCGCGATTTCTCGCGGCATCGGAGTCAAGCCCCGGCGTTTCGCCTCCTCGCGCCACTC
This sequence comes from Xanthia togata, assembly GCA_963853775.1. Lineage (NCBI taxonomy): Eukaryota > Metazoa > Arthropoda > Insecta > Lepidoptera > Noctuidae > Xanthia > Xanthia togata. The sequence goes on along the minus strand of OY970798.1, from coordinate 17,891,926 downwards.
CCAAATATGCGCGAGGACTTTTGCCTCCAGATCCCATGGCGGCAATCCGGCAAGGAGGCTCGCCGCCTCACTGGAGACCGTGCGGTATCCCCGGACCAGCCGGGTGGCCATGACCCTCTGGGACGCGTTCAACCGGCGGGCAGGCCGCCGCCTCAACGAACGCGTCCACACCGGTGCCCCGTACAGGGCCATGGACCGCACGATCCCCTCGTATAGCCTCCGGCAGGAGGCGTTTGGACCCCCTAGATTGAGCAAGAGCCGCTTCAAGGCAGCCCCGGCCGGCTCCAGTCTGGGAGCCAAACGTCGGAAATGCTCCACGAAGTTCCACCGACTGTTGAGGACGAGTCCCAGGTACTTCATCGTCGACTCGACGCCGATGTGAACCCCTCCTACCGTTATTTGGGAACCCGACGGTGGCGCGTTCCGAGGACCATGAAAACGCATGGCGTCGGACTTGTGCAAGGCCACCTCGAGTCCCAACTGCCGGATTCTGGCCACGATTGTCGCAACCCCGTGTGTCGCTAGTTCAGCCGCCGCCTGGTGCGACCTCCCCTGCGCCAGGACCAACGTGTCGTCAGCGTAACAGACGACGCTGACGCCACTGGGGAGGTCGGCACGCAGCACCGCAGCAGTCGTATCCGATGTCCCACAGATGCGGCCCCAGGACCGATCCCTGTGGGACACCGCACGACATCTCTCGCCGGTTCCACTCTCCCGATGTCTAGAGACACCGCCAAGACGACCCCACCCCGAGCCACCGCATCCCCCGTCGTGAGGGCTCGCACGCGCATGATGGCGTCCACCGTGGAGCGCCCCCTGCGGAAACCAAACTGGCTCTCCGCCAAATCCGGCCCCAACCGACCAGCCGCCCAACAAGGCGGTCTGCAATTCTGGAAATCTGGAAATCTGTAATGTATTAAATGCGAAAAACTGCTCAAAGGTGTTAAAGAGATATTTTCTAGATTGCAGTGTGACCTAGGAATATACATATACATCTGTGTACCCAAATGGTTAATTAATTAATATGTAGTGGCACCGAGTTGCCGTGTCTGGCCATACCACTGTTAAACACCCTCGATGGTTTGTGTGGTATGTATAAATTAAAAAGTTACATGTAAAAAAAAAAAAAAAATAAAAAAAAAAAAAATACTCTTTCAAAGAGCTTGCCCACCTCGTCGAGCAGCACGATGGGCCGGTAAGCGGACGGAGAGTCCGCAGGGCGCCCCGGCTTCTTGATGAGGTTAAATCCATGTTTCCGATTGATGTTATTTCCACTTAGACAAACATCAACTGTGTGTGTTAATAAAGTTGATTTTAGACCGACTAGTACCGTTGAAAAAGTAATAAAAAATATAAAATTGTAGCGCAAACTGAACTTATGTGTAGGCATTACCTACGGTTGTTTTTTCTAAAACTCGTGTTTGTGTGTTATGTTTGGCAAATAAATTGCGAACGCAAATTAGGTACTTATTTATCGCACACTAAATCAAAAAGGTATTAGGTAGGTATTTCCTGACCAAGCGACTGTCACGATTTTTTATTAATTTCAGAGGTAGTCAAATATTCTACAAATTTTCTGAGCTGTGACCAATCTCTATAAATTGCCTTTTTTATAATTCAATCCTTATTTCCTACAAAAATTATCTTTTTATTGCGTTGAGACAAGGTAGTAGGCATTTTCTAGTTTTTACCAGCAGGCATTGCGCAGCTGTGCAATTTACCAGCTAGGTGCCGGAGTATATCCGAGAGATTTTTTCAAAGATATCGGTATCCTCACAGTGGCATCACAATTCATCTTCGCCAACATCTTATTTATATATTAGGCAAAATATACACTTATACATTAAAAACAGGAATATTCACAATGTTAACACTAGAAATAATAATAAACTACGTGCTCCCTTTCACCGGCTTCATAAGGTGGGCTTGGTATAACCTTTTATAACAAGCTACCCTATCCTCTTCTTTGCTAGTTTTTGCTAGCCTTTTAATGCGTTTAAAACTAAAGTAAAATCCAATCTTTGTTCAAAGGCATACTATTCTATCAACGACTACTATGATAAGAATGGTTGGTCTCTGTGATTAACTCAAGACAATGTTTAAATGTTCTTTCTCCAGAATTAGCTTACCTACTAACAGGTTTTATGAGTTTATATAATTGTTTATAATTTTACTTTATAAGTTAATTTATTTTAATTTATTGTTGACATAATCTACTCATTACAATGTTTTTTTTTTTTATGAGTGATATTTCAATATGTGGTTAGCTAGCGAGCTCGACAACTATTTTTTTATTTGTTTACCTCGATGGTCCTAGTTTATCAATTATAACTTCTAGTTACAGCTATATGTAAGCGGGCACGCCCTTTATGCTTGGAGGCTGTTTTTTTTCTTTTTTAGACATTGTTTACGTTTAGTTATTTTTATTTCTGTTTGAGTATAGTTCTCGATGTTTTTGGTTGGTATAATGGCGTGTGCTAGCTGTCATATGGCTAATACTCGTAATTTTGACGTTCGAAAAGTGCAGATTCTCGTGACTCTCAGCCTAGTTTGAATAAATGACTTTTGAATTTGAATTTTTTGAATTTTCTGGATGCCCTCGTTCACACTCAATAAGTGTTCAGAAATGTGAAAACTGTATAATATCCCTTTTTTTTTTTGGCTGGCAAATTATCAAACACTAACTAACTTCTCCCGCTCTGGGCGGAGCGGGAGGACGTGTCAGGTACGTATATATTTTTGTAATCACGTTCTCGAAAACGGCTCTAACGATTTGGATGAAAGTTGCAATATAGGGGTTTACGGGGGCGAAAAATCGATCTAGCTAGGTGTTCTCATAATATCTGAGAAAATTCGTTTTGTCCGTATTTACACCCGAGCAGAGCTCGGTCGCCCAAAGTTTAGAACAAGATGGCTACTTTACAGTGTTCCATTTGATTTAAAAAATCCCTTTGCTGGTTATGGTATTTATCGATCAAGGGATGCTTTTATAATGCACGAGTAAAACACCCACGTATCCATATCAAATACTTTTTTAATTATCATGAAGTTAAGGTGATCATTTAATTTAAAAAAATTAAATAAATTCTGAAAACGTAACTGTCCAAGATATTTATTTTATATAAATATAGTCTGATAGAGCATCTTTGGGCGCATATTTTTCAATTTTTATTTTTGGAAAATCACTTCCGGATACCGAGTAATAATTATTTTTCAGATTTGCGTTTTTTTTTTCTCCCTAAAAACTCAAAAGTGCGACTTGACACTAGCACAGAAATATTGCTCGTAACAAAGCCTATCAATGATGAAAAAGTCACTTCACGCTATCGCGGTTTTTAGAAGGAATTGAATTTCAAAATAATATAGTGTTAGGGTTGTCACTGTACCTTAATTCGTTTTATTTTGTTTTGAACTATATTCTATATATAGCTTATCTCATTTAGGCATAAAATCCAATGACATGCAAAAATGTTCTATCAAAATATTTTTTTTAAAATAAATATCTTGAACAGTTAAGTTTTCAGAATTATTAATTTTTTTTTATGAAAAGGTCACCTAAACTTCATCATTAAAAAAAATATATTTGAAATGGACACGTGAGTGTTTTACTCGTGCATTATAAATGCATCACTTGATCGATAAACACCATAACCATGCTACCATGTTTTTTTTTTTCCTTGCTTGCGTCATATTCTACCGCAAATAAACGTATTTTCTTTCTTCTTTCTTTATAAGCAGCAGAGGGATTTTTTTTGATCAAATGGAACACTGTGCCTTAGAATAACGACATGGCAGCATGGAATACGGTGTTACTATACATGGAATTAGTACGTATGAACTATCCTATACTATTAAATGATCATTTCATCAGAGCAGACCTCGGTCGCCTAGATACTGTTAAGACTATAACAACAAACGAAAAATTTGAAATCTGGTGTTACTTGTACCAGTGTTTTTAGAAAGCGATGCAGATAGTTCCGCTGCTTTCTCATTTATTGCGACAGCATACGATGTTGGCCGTAGCCCTAATATGAAGGAAGTAACTTTTATAATGTATATTTTTCTGTTTGTATATTTTTAATTCACAACAGGTCTATTAATTTCAAATCACGTACAATGCAACTCCAAAGACTTCTCGGTTACCAGTCACTTGTGTTACTGTAAGCCTTAGAGTTCTGAGTTGTGCTCCACGATTACTGACAAATGCTTGCATGCTTGGACAGGTCCACTCAAATCTGGGTGGTTCTTTCCTCAAAAGACCATTTAGACACTAATCTACATGGTCGTCTTATGGCCTGACCAAGATTATGAAGAGACTGTGACCTCTGAGTTTGTTTCGGCCTTCCTTCTCAGAGTATTCAGATAGGAAAAGCCGAACTCATCTATCTAATTTTTTATGTTTTTTTAATATGACGTGTAAAAGTGATTGCAATAAAAACAGTTCAATTTCAATACATTTCATTTAATTTGAAAAATACTGGCCTATACTGCTCGCATTAAGACACAGATAACATATATGCCAGTGACCTTGAGGGGTTAGCTTGCGTGTTCTATAGTGAGTTCACGCAACGCGTCGTACGTCCTGCCAATAATAGGACTCGCCCATAAAGGAGTGCTGTCCCAAATTAATTATTAATTTATTATACATAAAATAAAAGGTATTTTAATAAAACACGTATACTAAAAGATCAATAATTAAATTATCTTTAAAATGGTGAAGGTTTCAGAAAAATACGCTTGTTAGATTTTGTGTGATTCTCGATTTTTCATCCGCGTTAGAGATAACTTTACAAATTAATTTCACTATGTATTATAATCATAATTTAAAATGTTCCCATATAGTTCCATGTATATAATATTCACAAATATATGTAATATTCCCATGTAGTTATTAAGAAAATGCTTTAATTTAACATAATTATCATATTTTTTCCAAATCATTAAGACTAGGTACTCGCTTAGACGTGATCTTCAGTATACAATCATTTCTCAAACATTCATCAATCAGTACAAGTATTTCTGCTTGAATACATGAAGCTCATGACGCCAATGGACCGAGAATTTTATTGTCCTTTATAATCGCGATTATCCTATTACCGAGTGGCCGGCTGCTCTTGCGCAGTCGTCTGACCCCGGCCAAGGATCTGTCACATAAATCCATGAATGAATCGTATTGTTGAAAAAGCGTCATTCAATTGCACGTTCATTTTTCAAAGCACCTACTTACTTATTGAGCAAAACGTTTATAGTTCAATCTAATTATAATTAAAAAATAAATAGTGAATTTAATCTATTTTTTAAAATCTAATCTTGTAAAAATTAAGTTTCTGTTTTTGTTAACAACTATAATTTAACAGTTTCAGCTGAGCCCATCTTGCGGAAGTCATGTCTATCTCCAAGGGAAATCTTGGAAGTTTATGGAATGGAGAACGAGGCGCCGGGGGTCATAACTATAAGGCCCAAAACATTCCTGGAAATGTGTCCCGCTCTGGTGTATCAGCTAGACCAGCGGTCTTGTTTTAAAACAGAAGAACTAGCACAGAAATTAGACAGGTTTTGGAGTAAGTAGCTGAATATGCTTCACGTACTTTATAGCCCAATGGTAAATAGAAACCAGTGTACACCTAAGAATGATGAATAATATCAACAATTTATAATATTGGTATTTTTATTTATTCCAGTTTGGATATACGCCACCTTAAGTATATTAGTGATCAGTGCTACGGGTCTCCTCGGAGTAGCTATCGTTCCATTGCTAAAGTCGGCGATATTCAGCCATGTGCTACACTTCTTGGTGGCGGTCGCAGTTGGCACGTTGTGTGGAGACGCGCTCCTACATCTCCTGCCACATGCCCTCAAATCACACGGTCCACCTTCTGCGCCTCAAGAAGAAACCGAAGTAGTGTTAAAATGCAGCGTCACCTTCCTCACGATTTTGCTTTTCTACAGTGTAGAAGCAATTATGCAATTGATAAATGGCGGTCACGCTCACTCTCATGATTCGGGAGTATCAACTGAAATGAAGACAGATTCAAGCAAACAAATCGAGCCTATAGAACTCGGTGCGATGATGCCGGGCTCACCGCCGCCACCCGTCGACCTACCGATGACGTCGACAGCGCTCATGGTGATAGTAGGAGACGGACTACACAACTTAACAGACGGCCTGGCAATTGGAGCGGCCTTTAGTGGAGATCCAGTAACTGGTTTCGCAACAGCATTAGCCGTGTTTTGTCATGAGCTTCCTCATGAGCTCGGCGATTTCGCTGTGCTGCTACGCTCCGGAATGAGCATCAGACGCGCTCTTTATTACAATCTACTTTCATCGGTGCTCAGTTTTATGGGTATGGCAGGTGGAATTTGGCTTGCGGAAGATCATGAATCTGCGTCCCAGTGGATCTACGCCGCAACAGCTGGGACTTTCTTATATATTGCACTCGCAGATTTAGTTCCTGAAATAAATGCAAACAACAATAGTAAAAGTATTAATTTACTACTCGCAATATTAGGAATACTCTCAGGCGGTATTATAATGTTAATGATTGCTCTACATGAAGACTCAATTCAATATCTTTTTAGAAATGCAGAACAATAAGCAAATTAGTCAAATTGAAACAATGCTCGGTTATGAATACTTATACTCGTACTCGTATGAAGTAACTACTATATGCTAAGCTAAACGTGCGTTCATCGGATAATTTTTGTCTAAAGTGTGGTTTAAAGAAATTGGGGACACCGAAGTGATGTGACATATAGGCAGTAAGGATTGCGCCTTCCTCGTCCAGCTTACACATTTAATAGAATAAAATAGCAGTGATCTATGTGAAAACAATTCTTGTAACAGTAGATGGGTAGTTCTTCAAAAAGTATTCTCCGCGTAACTTTCATGGCGAATTTATATTTTTGAATAATCTACAAATAAATGTACACACATTTAAGTCGATGTGAAAATAATACGTTTTTTTTATTTCATAAGAATCAGTGCATAAATTACAGAGATATTCTATTTTTAAATTTCTGTGCCCACGAAAGTTACGAAAGACGGCACGAAAGTTACAGACGTATTTTCTACAAGCAAAATATAGTTTAAATCCTTATTTTTTCTAAAATTTCCAGGTTATAAAATAAAAGACTTAAACTTTTCATGTAAATTTTGCATGGTATCGTATAAGTATCTTTTTTGTTTTTTAATTTTATTCTTTGTCACAGATTCGTTTTTGCCAGCGCACATTCTGCTGTTTTCGTCGTTTTCATAGAAGTTTCGAACGTCAATTTCTAGTTGGTTTTTATGATTGTAAATAGGAATTTCATGTTCGCCATGTTCAATTTGCTCATTGTTCTGACATGAAGTTCGAGTTGAGTTCGTTTTCTGTATTCCTTCCTTTAAAGAATAATATGTTTCTTCTCATCCTTGATAACTGTTTTCGGTATATATTATTTAATATTTTAAGCTCATTTTTTTATGCATAAATTTTCTTTCTTTATCAATATATTTGTGACAACATTTTTCAGAAGATTTTCTTTTGCAGGTAAGTTTTGACTTTAAATACTGTGTAATGCGTTTTAAATTGGTGGAACTACTTAATTCGGAAGAAGTACAGCTTGAAATGATTGAATTAGTACTTAAGGAATGCGAAAAAGTTGAACTATCTGAGTAATCATCATAGTGCGGGGAAGCTGTACGATCATCATTTAGTCTTAACCTTGTCGGGCGCATTTTAAGAGGTCTTGTACATGCAGGTGTGTCACATTTGGCAGCAGGCATTGGTTGCGACGCAAGAGCCAAAGAAGATGTTGGTTCTTGCAATGCAGGGAAGAACCCAGTGGAAGAACCCAAAGAAACTCCTTCAGAAGAACATGAAGCTTCAATGTGTCGTTTATACTGTCTAGTTACCCGTCTTGAAATGAAGTCGCTTTTTTGAGATCCAGGCGATGAAGCTGGCACTAGTTGAGGAGTAGGTGATTTAGGAGAGCACTGTGGGTCTTCAACTAAATTTGGAGATTCGGGGCACTCGATCATATTTTCCTGAAGAGCAACGTTCTCTCGCTCTTTTATTCTTTGACGAAAAAGTCGGCTTTTTATGCGGTTTTGCTCTCTCACGGCGCTTTTACTTCTACTACTCATTTCACAAACTGGGATGACAATCCTTTTCTTTTGTCGTATCTTTCTCTTGCCTTCATTTTTACTGCATTGTGTAACTCTGTATCATTTTTTATTCTTCCTCGTCTTCTTATCTCTGCTAGACGCTTTTTCTCCCGTCACTCCTTTCTACTTTGCGGTGCCATAGTTTCGCTTTGAACGTAATCTGAAAATAATTTTAACCAGAAAAAATTAACACAACTGCTGTGAGTAATTAATGTAGGTAAAGTACCTACAAGGCAATCAGAAAGTATGACGCTGACGTTGGGACTTTTTTAGCAAGAGGGATACAATTGGTAAAACAGCCCAGTTTGGGGCGGGAATAATCGTTAAATTGGCTACGAAAAAATCTACAAACAGAGACACATACCTACGAGTCGTTAAAAGAAAAAAATTGAAATACTTACATGCATAAACACTTATACAAATACATGACCCCTTTTTTGAGCTTCGCGATAATCGAGTAAATGCATCTGCAGCGTCACAAGTAATCTAAAGTTATCATTCAATGGAGATATGTAACTTTCGTGGTGCGCCAGCTAACTTTCGTGGACAAATAACCACGAAAGTTGTGCCACGAAAGTTACGAAAGTTTCACATTTTTGAGAATTACGATTAAACTTATAGGTAAATAAACAAACAAAGTACTTGGGAATAATCTCGAAGATCTATCTTATTCCTTAATACAAAATGAGTTGGAAAATTATAAGCATTATCCTTCAAAATATGCGCATGAAAGTTTCTAGACCAAGGCTACTTGAAAATATTCAAAGAATAACTCACTTCGTATTTTTTTGTTTAGAAGCGATGAACGTACGTGTCTCTTTCACTGACGCCGGGGTACTACCGAGCTTTCGCGCAGCTAAAACGTGTAGCGACAAATGAAGCTCTTGGAAGATAGGTGCAGTTTTGTTGCGTGCTCTCGAAACTAACAAAATCGTGTGACAGAGACATAATGCCTATTAACTATTGTAACTTAAGAGATAAAATTAATATTCTTTGATAATTATGATGCATAGTTAAATACCATTAATTTGATGTATTACATTATATGCTTATGAATTGAACACCAAAGTTATCAACGTTTGCCGTGAGCGCGAACAGAGTGTGACGCGCGAAGAACACCGATTTTGCTCCCGTTTTCGACATTAGTTTTTTTTTTTTTTATAAACATTATAAATAATTTTAGATGTTTAATGTTTAAATTATGTACACATATAAATAAAGATTAATCTGTATTTGGTCCTAAGACTGAATGTTTAATAGGTTACTAAGTAAGACCGTGTGACCGCGTTTTGAGGGACCTCGAAGAACTACCCAGATACATTTTATGTGATAATATTCGTACTCATGGTTGTTAAAATTGTGCGTAGTAATATTGTGTAGTAATAGTTACTTAGGTTATTTAATTATGGACCATTTTTATTGATAGTTTAGGAAGCAGTAGCGGATCCAGGGGGGTTGGGCTGGCTAAGGCGCTCAAGCCCAAAAGTATCTGAGTTCTTCCGTGAGAAATCTTAAAGTGAACTTGATGTTATTCTAATTAAACTTTTTAGCAAGCATTACTCTACCTAAGGTACAATTGTCATCATGTATCCTACATATATAGTCTATCTTTAGCGGTGATGTATCCTAATTTAATAAGTATTAAGTTTACGAGTTTTAAATTTCTTAATGACGCGACGAATTTTGAATCCACGCGCCACTCATTCTGACACACACGGTACCCGGTTTTGCCGCTATGTAGGTATATTCCCCGAGATCTCTGGTAGTCTACAGACTAACGAAGTCATTGAGGAATTTGCGAAAAGGAATCCGTGTTAAACCAAATTAAAATACTGTGTGCTTTTTAGTGTTAATTTTCTAAAACCTACCCTCAGCGGGGTCAAGCCCCTAACGACAGTCCTGGATCCGCCACTGTTAGGACGTAAGTGTAGACAACACTTTTTTTTGTTCTTGTTTTTAAGTATCTAAATATTAATTTTATACTTAGAATAAAATATTATGTATAGATAGATTAATCATACGTATGACGCGATACAGCCATCTGAGAGTGATGACTAAGTTGGAAGGTATTAATTAGGTTCAAATAAATCCGCTGATCATAAAACATCACGTTTGGATATAGTTTATAGATACTATTCATGTTCCTTGCCTCAAGCTAGATATAAGACATTATTCCTATTTATGAAAATATCTATGTTTAATAAATAATTATGTAGTAATAAATTGTGGACAATAAAATATAGTAGGTTGGTACGGGAACTATAGGTACGGAATGTATAGGTATAGGTAGATGTGAGACTGGTGAGACAGGCCACCTACTCGTAAAAAATATGTAGTTGTGCTCGATTGAAAGCTTTAATTGTGTCAACTCAAATGAAAAATCATATTATTTTCTAACCCAGTAGGTTACTTTCTCCCGAGCATCTACAACTAAGCAATGGTCACTCAAAAGGTACCAAGTGCATCAGAACTGACGTACTTAATATAAAAGTCAGAAAAAAATATCTGTCCAAAGCTACGGTTTACTAGAAGAGCAGTGTCCACCATAATTAACCACATAGCGTCCGCAATTTACGTGCAAATGATGGCACTGAAACTTTATAATTATATGAATGTAAGTTGGTGTGTTTTCATAAAGAGCGTTTTTTGACACCGTATAGACCCGCTGCTGTCATTTTATGACATGAGGCTGTTATGTGGCCGCCCGCACAACCGCTCTTGTAGAAAACCAGCTTTAAAATGTGGAACCCAGAATTGTATGCTGGTGAAAGCGCCAGAGTAGTCCGCGAAATTCAATTTACGTCTATTTTGCAATCAATTTTGTTGTTGCAGTTGTGATTTTAATCATTGTAATTTATAAAATACATCATATTTTGATCAAGATACAACCTGACATTGACCTGCAAACAGCAAAAAAACGTAAAAACATTTGAATATATCATATCTTCCTTAACATAGCTCTAGTCTAGAATATAACATGCAAGATAAAATTGATCACAATATATTAGGTCTCTACCAGGGAAATTACCTTAATACACCTTGAATATATGTGTGAAAAATATGTTTACTGAAGGTAGATAAATTTATTGTTATGTGTGTAGCTGGTTACATGATTAAAACTGTTAAGTATTATGATAGCCTGTTATAACCTATAAATAAAATAATATTGTAAAGTTCATCACAATGTTGTAATTAACTTTTATTTTGTTTTCTTGTAAATAGAAGTATTATTTTTTAATAAGATGTCATAATAATAATTAGGTATTTTTCACAGCATTGTTTTATTTCAAGCATGCCTAGTTTATAAAAACTTAAAATGAACATACACAGCAGCTAAGTACAACATTTTAAAATGGATAATGGACTGAATGCATGTGAAGGGTGGAAAAGTGGTCAACCGAAAATTCCGGCTGTACTTGGTACAAAAGTACAAATAGGTTTGTACAATTTAAAAACATATTATTGTTTTGTGTTTCTTTTTTATCTTTAATATGACACTGCCATAGATATCCAGAGATATGCCTTCATTGCGGAATAGTAAGGAATCCAAGTGCCACCGCTTATCTCCCACCAAAATAATTACAACATTAACAAATAGTGTACTTACGACACACACTTAAAATTTGAACTTTTTTGGTTTTAGTGTAGCTGCTTTCTTCTTAGTGTGCAAGAAGAAAGCAGCTACACTAAATCAATTTCTAATAGCACACTTATATAGAATGGGCGGGGCATTCACTTGTAAACACTTGCAATTTGCGAACATTCAATGCACACGCATGCAATTAGGGAGTCGAAAGCATCATCTGCCTAGCCTTTTCCCAACTACGTTGGGGTCAGCTTCCAGTCTAACCGGATGCAGCTGAATACCAGTATTTTATATGGAGCGACTGCCTATCTGACCTCCACAACCCAGTAACTGGGTGATACGATACCCCTTGGTAAGACTGATTGTCAGACTTTCGGGCTTCTGACGACCCGTAACGACTGTCAAAGCTCCACGAATGACAGCCGGGACCAACGGCTTAACGTGCTTTCCGAGGCACGGAGGAATCTCGGTACGTAAAGATGGTCACCCATCCACAGACCAACCCCGGCAAGCGTAGCTTAACCTGACGGATCGACCCGTGCGGCAGTTATTACTTAGCCACGAGCTCCTAATTAGGGAGTCGAAAGCGATGGTCGATATTTTTTATCGATATTTCATTTTAGCACATTTTTGAATTATTATAACTTCTTTTAATTTTCTTTATATAATTTCTTTTGTTTTTGTATACCTATCCAAAAATATGGGTTATTTTTACTAAAATAAAATGGGAATATTTTTAACACTTCACGAGTAACTATTGTATTGTGTGTGTATTGAAATAATAATGTCTTTATTTGCTTCATAAAACATTAAATTAATAACTATAGCCATTGAGTTCTGTAAAAAAATATTCGACTGCAATAATACGCATGTCGATAAAATCAGCCGCACGCACTCGATTGCACCTCTCTAAATCCAAAACGTTCGTTCCGTTCGGGAAGAATCGGGCTAGTTCGTATCGATCCGGACGTAAGTTATTAAATGATTTAAAAATTGATTTAAAATATTAAACAGTGACTTCAATGTTTACTTACCGGTGGTAGGACACGCCATTTATCTTCAGGTTGATGGTACTAGACCTATTTTTACAAATTATTACTGCACAACTCGGCATTTTGGTTTTTTACGAATCAATAGTACTGTTCGCAATTGGAAAGCGACTGAATGAAGCATACAGCCGCCGTTCGAACATAAGCCCAATTTAGAAATGTCGCGGCGCCACGTGCCACGCCTCCAAGGCATATCCCTCGATATCCGTGGACACTGCACATACCTACTCGTCATGGTGACCCTTTTTTCCTATTCAACGAAATCAGGATCGGTTAAAAATAACAATGTATACGATTTTCGTTTGGAAGCTACTACCGCAATACAAATTCATAGAGGTTCCTACACAGGGCACGCGTCGCCGATATTTTGTCCATTCGTCGCCGACACCAGTCGCGCGCTACCACCTACCGACCACCGAGATCGTCGCTGATCGCTACAAAAGTCGCTGCGATTTTCAAGATGGCGGAGCATTACAGTGGCATAATAGACAACTCGCGTCTTACGATTCAATGTCGTATGTACGGACCGTGCGCTACCAGAAATTCGCGACTTAAGTTTACAACACTAGACTACCTACATAAAAGATTACTTCTTGATCTCTGCGACATATGTCAAACTGACATTCCTATTCATTCATTAGGTCGGCATGCCGACATTGAAAGTTACTGTATGTACTATTATGAAATTCAGGACTTCATAGGCGGTAATTTTACTGACAGTCACAGAGATCAAGGGTATCTTTTGTAGCGGTTACACCGCCACATACGAACTACGCATCAAAGACATGACGTCACACAAATCCTGCATCGCGCAATTAGAGTTTACCGCGCGAACGACATATATAAGACTAGCCGACATCAACAGTCGGGCAGTCGGCCCGCCGGACACAACACCCGTCTGGTCGGAGGATCCTCCCTTTTCTATGGTGGATGAGTGAACTTTTCACCCTGTTCCTCATACCACTAAACTTTTATGAAGTATAGTATCGAAGATTTTCATAGCCTTGTGTACGAAGGGCCTAAGTCCACTTCCGAATGTCACACTTGTATTCCTCGAAGAGGTAAGCAGAGATGTAAACTACCAACCAACTCCTACATTTCATCAGTTACCTAATTAAGTTTACAGTCCAGCGGTAAATAAAAAGGTCAGTGGTCCAGCCCGTCGAGAGAATGCGATCTTGACACCTGTCAGTTTCACGCTAACGAGTCTGTGTTTTGCGAATTTGATCATAGTACGACTAGAAATTGTTCAATAGACAAGTGTACTAGGTAGGTAAATGGAGGCGTCAACAAATTCCTATTGGAAAAACCCAATCCGTGACCTGGAGATCAAACCCAGAACCTCCCCCATGCTTAACAATCGCACTTGCGAGAAGACTAATGAGTAGGTACTCCAAGGGATAAAAACAGAGGAAGCGATTCGAGCGCACTATCCTCACTCAAATTCTGGGTACACACACTAAGTAAAATGAGGTACTTACTTAGATTGATTATGCGCTCTGCAAGTGGCACGTTAAAACTTTGCTAGTAAGTTTAGCTACGGTTTCCTAGAATAGCGGTGGCCGCACTTAACGGCCGCAGTGACGGTTGTCATGAAAATGATGACAGCGGCAAAGATTTATATCGTTAGATTCGCCTTAACACGTCAAAAGATAGTCGTGTTTCTGTTTCGTGTTGACACCTCTAACACACCATGACTTAGTGACTACACTTTTCTGTACGTAGTTTTTGGCTTTAATTTTTTTTTTCACTTTATCATTACTAACGATTGTCACGACTGGAAAACGACTTCTTTGTAAAATCCTTAATAAACACAGAAATATTGATTAAACCCAATGAGTTTCCTTTCATTTTAATCACCATGAAACGCACTTTTTGTAGGTATAACTTTGATAGTTGTAAGTTTTATACTTTTTGAGAAAATCGAATCAGAGTTCCTAGGTAGCGGGTGGCTCGGTTTATTTGCTGACCAGTGTAGTTCCCTCTTCTCAGTATGGGCATTTTTTCTTCTGACTGAGTACGGTGAGGGCAAATCAAGAGATTTAAATCTTTGTGGGGCGGGGTTTGCTTTACGGTGTCGAAAACGCCCTTTAGGAAAACACACCAACTTAGGGCCTGCGCAAACTGGCAGACGGGCCGGCAGACGATACTAAATTTATCAATTGAATAATACTTATTCAATCGAAATAGGGTATTCAATGCTCAGTGATCGACCTTGAAACATCGCAGCGCAGTTTGCGCTGGAGTCTGTGTGTGCCACACTCTTTCAGAAGCAACTTTTCAATTGCGTAGTCGCTAGTGAAATAATCAAATCCCGGCCAGCGGTGGCTACTCGGCGGATGCCGCGGCATACCGGAAGCTCCGGTAAGCTGGCGGACGCTCGCGGTATCGCAGATAATTTTTCTTGTCGCACACTGACAAGAAAAAAGCTGGCGGATGAGAAATCCTCCTCGATGCTCTCCCTTGCCATCCGCCAGTGTGCGCAGGCCCTCATTTCACAGCTCTTCTAGGAAACCGTAGCTAGGTACCATTCCGTACCCGACCGCAGGCAGCAACTGCAGGCGACGTGTCGCGGCGTCATGTCCCAGCGACACGTCACGGCATTATGGCGCTGCACAGTTCCGAACCCGACCGCAGGCAGCAGCAGCCCGTATTCCAGTCGGTAGATAGAAGATAGAAACAAGTGTTATCGCTCGAGCGTTGGCGGCACTACTGTTCAGCAGTCGGGCAGCACGTGTCGCCTGTCACTCGCTCTTAGCTGCCAACGACGTGTCGCATAGAAATTCATAGGAACTAGACGTGTCGCCTGCGGCTGCCTCCTGCGGTCGAGTACACAATGGTAGCTTTAGTGTGCCGTTTTTGAAGATCGAATGTTGCGTTGGTAATCTATAGAGGTAGGTACCTCTTTTTATCAATTTGAATGTTTATATTTTTTTTATTTGTATACATATAATAACTAACACGCCTGTATTCCCCGAAGGGCAGAGGTGTACTCACGGCTACACATCAAGCTACACAGTTCCAGTGTATTCTGATCTCGCATTGTATAGGATTTCCGTACAATGCGAGGAGGAATAGTAAAACCAAAAAACAGATGATGGAGCATACAGACAGTACGATTGCAGAAGTCAGCCTTCAGAACACACCTTCTACCACCAGCGGTAATGGTCAAGACCTACATTATAAATTACTATCGAAATAAATAGAGAGAGACACTCGAAATTGTTGAACTACGGCAGCACAATAATTATCGTCGACACCCTTACCGTCCAAACAATTTTCGCTCAAGATCTCGTTCCCGTTCAAGAACTGGTCCTGGGAAGAATAAGCCGGGAGATCCAAGCTGGGAATGTTATTATCATCACCAATTCGGAGACAAGGCCAAGAAATGTGAAGCCCCTTGTTCACGGAAGTCGTCGGAAAACTGAAGACCACATCAACTGTGGCGGACGTCGGTGTTGCGAATACAAATAACCGCCTATGACACTGACAGAACCACGGGTGAACAATTTCTAGTCGACACGGGAGCAGATATATCAGTGTTAGCCACACAAAGTAAGCGAACACCGATATCAACGTCATTCAAACTATTCGCCGCAAAAAAATACACCGATCAAGACTTACAGAGGAAAACACTACAATTGAACCTGGGCCTCAAGTCTGCTATTACAATAGTGTCAGAATGGTCTATCATCGGCGTCATTATGACTTTCCAATGGTCAGCCACTGACACTCCATTGAAAGAAATGGCATCTATTGGTGATCTCGTACATAATGAAAAATGAATGACTGACTTATGCGGTAATCTGCTAAATTTTTTATAGTTCCGTTGATCAGTGACCTACCATGATAACGTCATTGTGCAGTCATTTCTTTTAATTCGTTACGAGTATCGTGTTTGTGGAATACAATGATCGACCATTATGAATTTATCAGATTACGAACTTTTAGCAAAATGACAATGGGTTGGAATGACGAATTTATAAAGATAGCAGACTTGGACCCAATGTGTACTTGAAGTTGCGGTGAAGTCCCAGGACTTCACCGCAACTTCAAGTACACATTCATTATGGCCGATTTGAATATGTCGATCCTCGGTGCTGATTTTCTCAAACATCATAGAGTGCTTGTGGACCTACATAGCAAGAAACACATGGACAGCGTGACTGAACTCTCAGTCAACACTATGACCATATGAACTACTCAAGATACAACGTTCTACGTAGTTGAACCAAACCACCGCACACCATTGCACGAGTTTGCTGGTGTACGGAAGCCTCTGACACTTACGAAGGAAATCAAGCATAATGTGAGACACTCAAATCATTTATTTCAAATAAACCAATTACAGGTAGGTACTTTTGAATTGTCACGGGATCGGTCAATCAGAAAGATGAAGCTAGTTGCCCATTCCAAAGCGTAGTAGGTTCCTATGGAGAAGAAAGGGCAAGAAACTCCATAGACACTCTTTTAAATCAGAATATTGTTACAAAATATTGGTTACATCATTCATGTTGAAATTATACATGTGAGAACAATGTAGTAAAACGTGCACGTTAAAAGCGTCCATAATAAAAATATAAAACCAAAAATAATTAAAAAACTAAAATAAGCCATGGCAGCTAAGAGATGACCAGTCCCCACTGACGGCGCCCGTTCACGAACATGACGCATGGATCAGCATCATTTAGCTCAACCATTTTAAAGGGAACTTAATGATTGGAACACCATATTCAAACCGTTGGACCTCCTATCTTCGCAAGACCTTGACCGCTATCACCGCACAAATACAATGCAGCAAAGGCGGAGTTTGAAGAAATGATGGGCAATGGAATTTGTCAACCACCAAAGAGTCCATGGGCCAGCCCGTTACATGTTGTGGTCAAGAAAAATGGCGGTCTGCGTGCCTGTGGGGATCATCGCCGTCTAAACTCAGTAACATTTTGAATATGTGAAATACATAATTATTCAAAATGTCTAAAAGTCACGACTGTCTTGCCATAAATATTGTCACGAATTTTTTTATTTTTATTGCAAATAATATTTATTACTTTTACAGTGTGTTAGTTAAATACATAAATATAAAAAAAAAGCTTATTCGAAGTGGTCACGTTGAGGCCAGCATGTCGATTCCCGTAACCACTTCACCGTGAAAACAAGTGGAGTGAGCTGTCAGTGTCATCTCACCCTGTTGGAATGACAACTCACTTCACCTAAGTTTTCACGGTGAGATGGTTAGAGCCGGTCGATTCTGTAAAAATCTCACGGTGAAAACTTAGGTGAAGTGAGTTTGGTTTTGCTTGGAATTGACACAATTGACAGCTCACTCCACGCTCACTTTACCGAAGTTTTCACGGTGAGATGGTTACAGAATAGCACTGCAGAATTATAGCACTGTTATCAATAGAAGCACTCACTCTTTCCATGGGAAAATACTTCACTGCCAATCGTATGGATTGTTTTAGGGACTCCAAATTATCATGGCGTTTAGAGCAAGCCGTACTCTCTAAAACTGATTTAAAAACTAATCCAGCGGATTAAGATCGGGACTAGACGACGGCCAGTCTTCAGCTCTGATGAAGTCCGAAACGTTCACTTCCAACCAAGACTGCGTGGACCGAGCTTTATAAACCAGAGCCGAGTCTTGTTGCAAGGACCATACTTGGTTATTGAATATGGTGTTGTTAAGGGGCTTAACTACCTTCTCAAGAATGGTATCTTGATTCACTTGAGCCGATGTTTTGATACCTTTTTCACAAAAATATGGCTCTGTCACTCCTTCATAGCTAACACCCCACCAAACCATCACTGAAGTCGGATAATGCCCACGTTGCACTCTGTCGACTAATTGGGAAGCTTCCTTAAAGCTTTGAGCATAAATACGGTCATTTTGTTTGTTAAAATGTTGCTCAATTGTCAAGATTTTCTCATCCGTAAACAAAAAATTTCTGGGACCTCCCTTTGCGTACCGCTTCAGTAGTTGTTTCGATTTTACGACCCTATTCTTTTTTAAATTATCAGTTAAAAAATGACCAGTGTGTCTCTTATAGGCTGCAAGTCCTAAGTCATCTTTTAAAATACGTGACATGGTTCTGGGTGCTATCTTCATCTCCCGAGATAAAATCTTTTGCTTTCGGGCAGGATTTCTTCGAATTCTTTCCCTTACTGCTTTGACCACCTTTTTCGTACGAACACTACGTGGACGGCCAGATCTTTTTTCTGTTACAAACTGAGGAGGTCTCATTGTACCTATTAATAGCCCGGTACACAAACATTTGACTAATACCAAGCGTATGGAGAGTTTTAAAAATTGCATTTGGCTCCATACCAACTTTGTGTAATGCAGTCACAGCGACTCGGTTCTCTTTATCACCCCACTCCATTTTAATATCGCAAAATATTGTACAATATATTGGCGCCAAAATTAGAAAACTCAATGAACAATCGTATAAAAATGACAGATTCCAAATTCAAATGTAATATATTTCTTATTTTTGTAACAGTATTTGTGGCCAGACTACGACACGCTAGTGTTCCTTTTGAAATCATTGATGGCACTACTTTGCCGACAAGTTTTGAGTCACCCACAAGCACGAGTGGTGATGAGGGAATGTTAGTAAAGCGTAGTTAATATATCCTACTAGCGTGCAGTGTGCTTGTACCTAAGTGGAAAGCAGAAAATGATAAAAACTGGTTGTTAAAAATAAAAGCTGAGATAAAACTTCACATTCACAGGTAAAGATATCGAACAGAAGACAAAACATGTCAAAAGGAAAGGTAGAAAAATAAATTTAGTCAGAACAAAAAAGGTCGTTATAAAAAAACATACTCTTTTATTAGAACACTCCTCCTTAAATTAATTTCTCTACTTTCATCAATTATACAACACCCATACTCAGCGTACACCAGTTGAACTTCCCTCTAACATAGGTTTCGTAAAAAGATCCGCAACCATACGACTTGTCTCTACATACTCTAGTTCAATATGGACATGCTCAACTGCCTCTCTTACAAAGTGGTATCGCACATCTATGTGCTTTGTGCGTTGATGGTGTACAGGGTTCTGCGCAAAAGCAACAGCAGATTGACTGTCACTGAAGATTTTCATTGGCATCTCAATTTGACCAGAGACCTCCAAAGTCAATATCTTTAAGAAAATTGCCTCTCTAGCAGCTTCTGACATAGCTACATACTCAGCCTCCGCTGTGGAAAGAGCAATCGTCCTTTGTTTTCTGCTTTCCCAACATATTGCAGCTCCCATATTATGCAGAAATACCATACCCGAGTATGATCTTCTATCATGACAAGTGGTATGACTAGCATCTACATAGCCCTGTACCTTATGAATTCCTGTCCTCTTATACTGTAGCCCAAGGCATTTAGTACCCTTTAAATATCTGAGCACTCTTTTTGCGGCTATCCAATGCTCTTCAGCATAGCAAGCGTTGAACTGGCTCAGATAATTAACTGCATGTGCAATATCTGGCCTCGTACAAACAGATACGTACATCAGCGAACCAATTAGATTTTGATACGGAATGCTCGAATCAGGTTTGTCTCCTAGTCCAGGTTTCACAAGCTTTTGCCCAGGAACTGATGGGGTTGAAGCTACTTTGCTGATCCATCCCAAAAACCTTCGACACTTTTTCGACGTAATTCTCTTGGTCGACTTTGATTCCAATCTCGTTCTGCGTTAAGTGCATTCCCAAAAATTACTCTGCCTTCCCAAGATCCTTCATATCGAATTTTGACATGAGGCCTCGCTTTACTTTCGCAGCTCCTCAGCGTCGTTCCAAAAAATAAGCACATCAATGAAGACCATCTTACTCTGGGAACTCATGTAAATGCATGGCTCATTTTTGGATCGTTTGAACGACAACTGCAATAGCCGATTATTCATTTTATTGTTCCAATCGTATTGCTTTAAGCCGTAAAGCGATCCCCCGCGACACACGTAATCTTCCTTTCCTTTTTCTTCGTAACCAACCGGCTGTTTCACGTAGACCGTCTCAAACAAGTCTCCATTCAGGAACGCTGTTTTTACGTCCGCTTGGTCAACGTGCAAGCCGCTCTTAGCTGCCATCGCCAGGAGGACTCTTAGATAGCTATGCCTCGCCACTGGAGAGAACGTCTCGTCATAATCTATGCCCCATCTTTGGCTAAATCCTCTGGCAACAAGCAGAGCTTTGTATATTCGCTTATTTCCCGCTTCTTCTTTAATTCGAAAAATCAATTTTGAATCTACAACCTTGCTCGCTTGTCCAGGTTGTACTAAAGTCCAAGTTCCATTTTTCTTTAAAGCATCAAGCTCCTCCTGAATCGCTGCTTTCCATTATCTACAGTCAGGCCTTGACAGTGCATCTTGAACCGTAGTAGGGTCAAGTTCTGTTTCCACTGCATGGTATAGAACATGATCCGGGAACTCTTTGGGTTTCCTATCCCTTAGTGGGTACCTCCGTTCCACCTTCCACCGTCTGACTCACAATCTTGAAACTCTCTTCATGAATAACTACTTCATGTTGAACAGGATTTTCAGCAAAACTCTCTTTGCTATTATCATCATCCTCTTGTTGAGGTTGCAACACATCTGGTTCTACTATATTCCAGACAATTGCTTCATCTTATACAAGTATTATTTCTGGTTCCTCTTGCAATTCTTCTTGTACATTTTTGTATTTATGATTCTCCAAAAACACAAAATTTTTGGCCTTAAATATTTTTCCGGTAGTAGGATGCACAAGACGATACGCTTTTGCGTTGTCATCGAAGCCTGTGTGGATAAGCTCTCTGCTTTTTACATCCCACTTAGTCCTTTTTTGATCAGGAATGTGCATTTTGTGTGCTTTGCACCCAAAAGTTTTTAGCATGCTTAGGTCACACTTCTTCCCTGACCTTTTCTCATCCGGAGTCATATTCTTCACCGCACTCGTTGGTGACTTGTTCTTTAGGAACACGGCGTGATGGACAGCTTCCGCCCAAAAACGTTTTTCTAATCCGGACTCATGTAGCATGGATCTTGCTTTAACGCAGATGGTGCGATTGGCCCGTTCAGATACGCCATTCTGCTCTGGCGTATACACCACCGTCAGTTGATGCTGGATTCCGCAATTCTTCAGCAAATTAATCCATCCGCCTATTGACGTACTCGGTCCCGTTATTGGTGTGCAAGATCTTCATTTTCTTGCCACATTGATTTTCAGCAAACGCCTTTGATCAGCCATCATCATAGATGTCACATATTCCCTAACCGATGGGAATTGCCCCAGCTTCATGCTCACTAGCTTTGCAAGTAGCCGGCAGCGGTTATTCAGACCTTTGTCCTCGAACGCACTCATTAATGATTCCCAGGCATATTTCGTTGTTTTGGTTTTGCGTACATGCACCAAGCAATGAGGTCTAATCATCAAGCAAATCTGTGCTCTAGCTTTCTGGTCTTTTTTCATACCTTGCACATTGGTCGTTTCAGGTGTAACTCTTGTATACTCCCACAAGTCATCGAGAACAAGATGTAACTCCATCAAAAACTTCCATGTGGCGTAATTGCTGTTACCATCTAATTTCTCTATATAGGGAACCCACTACTGCCTGAAGACTCCGTATTTTGTGCCATTGTTGAGTTCTGCTCTCTATGAGAACTCTTGTTACCATAAGACCACTACCACAGTCTATAAACCAATACAGTCATTCGACGAAGCCGTCTAGACAGGGCAATCGTGCGGGGTGTCAGAGGCAAGGGGCGGGTAGGGCGAGCCCGAGCTGCATACGTCGCCTTTGTTAGTAGCTCGGGACATAACTTTCAGGGCTAACGCGTGTCTTGTTTTAAATGTTTTGATTTGTACACAATTACAATTTAGTGCATACGACATGTGCTGCGCTAAAATGCATATATGTATAAATTAGTAGAATTAGCCAATTTGTAGATTAATATGAATTATTTAATGATTTTCTGGGCACATAACCTGTTAGTAGAGCGTAGTTAGTAGGGATACATAAGTCCTACTAGCTTGCAGTGTGCTTGTTGTACCTATGTGGAATGCAGAAGATGATAAAACTGGTTGTTAAAAATAAAAGCTGAGATAAAACTTATATTTTTAGTTTTATTCACTTTGACGACACATTCAAAGGTATATCGAACAGAAGACAGAACATGTCAAAAAGTAAGGTAGAAAAATAAATTTAGTCAGAACAAAAAAGGTCGTTATAAAAAACATACTCTTTTAATTTAACAGGGAAAGAGAAGTGAGATTGGTTACATGACGTCGTCAAACAAAAGCAAAAGATAGCTTTGCGAATCGTAACTAAACTTGCAATTGAATGAGTGAGTCATTTCGTTCAAAACTCACAATACCTACGCCTACGGACCTACAAATTTTCTGTATAGCTAATCTGTGCCCTGTGGTTGGATCGGATATAAGTTCCTTGGTCGGTGGTAGCACATCAAATAAAAAGAGTGAGAGTGAGTGACTGAGTGACTCTTTTCATCCAAGTGGGTAGCTTCAACTGTGGGTGCATTCCGAGTTACGCTGTAATCGATTTGAGCACGCTAACAACCGTACCGTGTGTAGCATAATAAGCGTAATACCAAATAGAACGTGGCTTTATTTAGCTAAAGAATTACAGCTAGGCAGAGATTGACAATGTATCCATGACACCATGGTATTAGTATTTTGGGCTTATCTTAAATATTAATCAGTGTTTTTCGAGTGACGAAAGCTGGATTTATTGTTCTGATCCTGAGACTAAGAGACAGTCTGCTGTGTGAATGTTTCCTTCCGAGGAGATGCCAACTAAAGTGCAGAGAGGTCGAAGCGTAACAAAAAAGATGGTGGCCTCGTTCTTCAGAAGGACAGGTCATTAAGCAACAATTGTTTTAGAGGATCGAAAAACAGTTACTGCAGAGTGGTACACTAACAATTGTTTGCCACTTGTCTTAGAAAAAGTTCGGGAGAAACGACCTCGCAGTAGCATCCTCCTTCACCACGACAACGCCTCGTCGCACACCGCCAAGCAAACAATTGACTACTTGGCGACGTCAGACGTGGAATTTCTGGGTCACACGCCCTATAGCCCTGACCTCGCGATTTTAATTTATTTCCGAAAATAAAAGAAAAACTTCGAGGAAAACGTTTTATGGACGCGCAGTGGCTGCGTTTCAAAATGCCATCGAAGAGACCCCTAAGGACGAGTGGGCTAAATGCTTTTCTGAGTGTTTCCATCGGATGCAGCTATGTATTGATGTAAGTGGACACTATTTTGAAAAGATATGATAAAACTAATAAGTTGCTAATTTGTTCAGTTTTTGATTTTCTCATGACTTTCAGTGTCACCCACATGTCGATTTATTAAAAATGATAAAAATTGAGTACCCTTTGTATTATTTTTATCTTTATCCCCACTAAAAAAGTTTGAGAACCGCATCGCAACTGATGACGTATTCTTAGGCCAATCACGTGACCCAGCTGTCACGGGAAGAGAATACCTGCAGTGCTATTCTGTAACCATCTCACCGTGAAAACTTAGGTGAAGTGAGTTGTCATTCCAACAGGGTGAGATGACACTGACAGCTCACTCCACGCTCACTTCACATGTTTTCACGGTGAAGTGGTTACGGGAATGGTATAATAACACCAGGTGTTCTCTTCCGACGATGGCCTAAGACTACGTCACGATAAGTGTTGCCATTGATTGTCCTTTTCAGTAAATTTAGGGACTTTCTCATTTAGTTAATGAAAATAAAATAAATTACTAACTAGCTAAACTATTTAGTAACTCGTGTGATTCATCTATTTAGTTTTAAATTAATGAACATAATTATTGAATTATTAGTTCATAATTGCTTTGTTAAGTTAAAAATGCATTTTTCTCGGGTAATTCAATCACACACAGTGGCCACACATAAAATTGACAAGTGTCATACTGACAGCTCGCCATTTCATCGCTATCGTCGTGTCGCTCATACCTATAGCGTTGTTTCGCTCGGTGAGCAAAATACTGTGGTTCCCAAACATTGGTTACTGTGAAAAGGAAAAGTGTAAACTGTGAAAGATACACAAGAAAAATGTTTAAATTGTTCCCACGGATATCGATTGTTCCATACTAAACTGTAAAAACAGAATTAAAAAAGGCGTTGTAATAAGGTTTTTTTCTTTTCCCAAAGAAGAGATGCTAGCAAATGCGTGGCTTCAATTTTGTAGACCGAAAACAACAATAAGAAGTGGTATGTACCTTACTACATATTATTTCATTTATCTACGCGTTGTAAATTCCATACAAGGCATAGTTGTGCCAATCCGGCTGTACGCCCGAATATAACCTAACTAGTTTTTGACTTATTTCGAGTTATTGCGTTTAGGTTTTCGTCGTGAACTAAATGCAGTTGGTCCATTTCGTCACGTTCACACAGACAGACAGGTGCGGCGGCTGACTTTGTTTTACAACATTTGTTTTGTAGTGATTTTTGTTGTTTGTTTTTTAAGTCCTAACTAAGGACAGGCAAAGAGATCTTAGCCCATACAGCCATGAGCCAAGTCAGATGTATTTTTTTTTCAAGTGATGTTGACATGACTTGCTTTTTTTTTTCAAATAAATATGGTTTAACGGCTCTGGCTTCAAGGCTTTTTTGGGCTCATCTACAATATTAATCAGTGTTTTTCGAGTCCCTGCGGATACATAATAATAGCGTAATTTTGAACTCTTTCGTCAGTATATATACAGTATACACGTATAGACCGATTAATTACTATTATACTTAATTTATTAAAAATGATAAAAATTGAGTACCCGTTGTATTATTTTTATATTTTTTAGCTTTTTCCCCACTAAAAAAGTTTGAGAACCGCATCGCAACTGATGACGTATTCTTAGGCCAATCACGTGACCCAGCTGTCACGGGAAGAGAATACCTGGCGAAGTATGTTATTATACCATGCATGACACCATGTATAACAGAATTGTCGTTGACAGCACAAGCCACCTTATAGCCAAGGAGGTCGTGTTAAGGCATATCACCTCATTCTTCCCCGGTCGAGTTTTCACTCCCTTCTCCATCTACCACAAAGTCGCTTAGGTAGGAGGGCGGCATTCTGGTCCTGTTTGATCTCCGCGGGAGAGCTTCGATCTGGAGTATTGGAAAAGGCGGCGAGCTACGTAGATCCTCTGAACGTTGCGGCGATGATAGCGACGGGGTGTCAGTTTCGGATGGAGCTGTAGTGCTGTCTTCCATCTCTTCAGAAGCTGATTGAAAACTATAATTTCCACTGTGTAGTCAACGGTATTCGGGAACGGTGCCAATTGACGGTTCGATACTGTTGATGTTTCCCCATTGTCCCGTCGAATAAGAGAATAGTGAGGATTAGTTTCAAGGAGTTCAGCTTCTTCGACTAGAGGGTCTGTTTTAGATTGTCGGACATTCTTCTTTACCAATATTGGGCCTGGTGTAAGCCAGGACGGCAGTGAGTCTCCGTTTTGGGATCTTCTAGGGTATGTAAAAAGTTTTTCATGTGGGGTGGCATTAGTAGCTGTACATAAAAGAGAACGTACACAGTGCAATGCATCCTTCAGTACCACTTCCCAGTTTTCCGGTAATAGTCCCTTTGATCGGAGGCTGAGTTGGATAGTTCGCCAGAGAGTCCCGTTTAGACGTTCTACTTGTCCGTTACCCTGGGGGTTGTAAGGTGTCGTTCTAGATAAGGCTATGTTTGCTTTTCTTAGAAATGACTTGAATTCTTCTGACATAAACGATGAGCCTCTATCGCTATGTACATAGAGAGGCTGGCCAAACGTAAGGAAGAGATCTTTCAAGCAGTTGATGACAGTGGCAGATGTCATATCTTTACATGGATATGCAAATGGAAATCTGCTGTACTCATCGATTATCGTTAATATGTACTTGTTGGAGGTGTTAGACGGCAATGGCCCCTTGAAGTCTACGTTGATACGTTCGAGAGAGGCCATAGCTCTGAATAGGGCAAGTTTTTGGATCTCACCCAATGATACATGGGTAGTTCTTCAGAGACAAAATTTTCGATTTCTATGGGTATATTTTCAGTAATTAGCTAACAAAACGGGATGTACATTTTTTTTCGTACAGTTTATCTTTAATCCTAACTGGGACAAATTATATTTTTCAAATAATTTCTGTCTAGGTACAGAATAAAAATATTTGAAGTTTGTTCTTCTGATTCATATATCGCGTCCGTTTGCCATTTTCCGGAACAAAATGGTCGATGTGGCATTTTCCCTTTAATAAATCAATATAAATTATAATTATATCGAAAGGAAATGGATTTTCCTATTACAAAAAAAAAATTGTATTGGTTATAACTACGTTAGTGTGTATATAAATAAGTAAATAAGAAGTGTCCAGCGTATAATACTGATTAATGTGGCGTAAGCTGCGCTTGACCGTACTTGGTCGGGAAATAATAATTAGAGTCTGGCATCCCGCGTGGGGTGACGCCAGTCGTATACGTAGTATCCCTATGTAGTCTGTGCCAGTCGTGCAACAGACGACCTAGAAGGCGGACGTGCGGCTAATTGGCTTAGATCCCGGTGTTTTGAAGTTAAATACCTGATTCATCTGTGCTTGGTTCAGGTGGCATTCTGATTACACTGCCTACTTTATAAAATTTATTTTATTGTTTTAAAGCTTCAATCTGAGTTTCGTGTGATGCTCTTGGGTTATAGATTCGTGTAGAAACATGACAATACTGAAGTCTGTATGTATGATGAGTTATGCATGATTGTACGCAAAATCCTGATGCATCTGTGCCTGATTCATATGGTCAAAACCCCATATGAATCATAAAATATATTAGTTTTTCGCTTTTCCAGCACGAAAGGAGCGCTTTTGTTGCGTAATTCTCCTTGTCTAACTTTTTACTATGTACAAGTCAGTAGTTCTAGTCTTATTTATTATATTTAATTTTCTTTATTTAATTTATACACATAATATATAATTTATATTTTTAAATATTTTTATAAAAACAAAAAAATATCAAAAACATTTAAAAATATAAAAAATAGTAGCCCACCGGTATCGGGAACAGCGTTAAAGCTACCGGCTACCGGTATCTCCTAACGATACGCGCCATGTCCAGGAGCACCGCTTTCTGGATCAAGCCCTTGATCCAGCTGCCCAACGAGAGCCTACTCAGATATTGGTCGAGGCTCTTGGCTATTATGCCATTGGCTGTCACAATGATTGCTGTATCCACATCCCAAATGTCGACAACCTCGCGAGCAAAGTCAAGATACTTAATCTGCTTATCTTTTTCAGCTTTCACGAGGTTCTCGTCATGCGGGACCGTTATGTCAATAATCATTGCGCGCCGCTCTCCTCGATCCACCACCACTATATCAGGTTTATTGGCAACAATAGTCCTGTCAGTGATGATGGATCGATCCCAGTACAATGTTACAAATAATTAAGACTTCTTAAGACTGATTTCAAAAGTGCCATTATTAGAATAAGTTTGTACTCCTGTGATTTTTTAATTATGAAAGATTATAGCTAAGGCAATAAGTATAATAAATAGGACTAGTGAGTTGTACACGAAAAAAAACACAGAGAATAATATAATGTAGCAATTACACATTACATTATTACATTCTAGAAAATAACAGAATTTAGTGTATTAAGTACAAATATTAGCAATAGTTAAAATTTCTGTTATATAACAATGTTCTCGCTTTCCCATATAATACAAGAATTATTATGTACCTACTGGAGTTTCAAAAATATTTTTTACAAGAATTATTGTTGAATTCATCACATTTTTATCCGTGATACGATCACTGATAATTGTTTTAATTAAAAAAGGTTATTATTGTTGTTAAAATATAATTATTTCCTTAATACAGAACCCATCTACATATTTTTTTCATTTTTATTTCTTTTTCTGATTCATCTGTAACAAATTCTGATTCATCTGGGCGCAAAATATTTGAACGTCGATATCTTGAAAAGTACTTTATAAAAACGAGTCCCTCATTCAAATATATGTTATTTAGTATACCTATTTTCATATGAACATATGTTAGAAAGCTGAAAATGAAATTAAATTTTGGCCATATGAATCAGTCGAAGAATCAAATTTCGAAGAAATACCCACATCCTTGTCACCCCTGGGTGACAAAGTGCGTTATGGAGCTCCTTTAGCTTACTGATATTCATATAGGCGCACACACGGGCCTGGTCTATAAATAATTTCATATTTGAAACAAGACAATTCTAATCGCCAGCGCGAGATTTTCTCGTTCTTGATTTTACTATTATGATTCTGATTGAACATGAAGGCTACCGATTGTTGGTCTCTTATTAAAAGGAAATGTTTGCCAATAAGGTAGTGTCTCCACTTTTTTAAACTTTCCACTATTGCGCAAGCTTCTTTTTCGATTGAGGATTGCTTGCATTCGGAGTATGACAAAGTTCGTGAAAAGAATGCTACAGGTCGTCCTTGTTGAGTGAGTGTAGCCGCCAGAGCGAATTCTGAAGCATCAGTTTCAACGGTGAATATTTCATCATTAATCGCTGCTAGTACTGCCGCCTTGATGTCCTGCTTTATCTCCTCGAAACATTTGAGAGTGTCGCTCGATAACGGGAAGCTTGTGATGCAGGTGAGGGGTTTTATCTTTTCCGAGAAACGCCCAATCCATTTTGCATAGTGCGCGAACATTCCTAGGACTCGTTTCAGTTCACTTGATTTAGTCGGTGCGGGGAGGTCTAGTAGAGGCTTTAGTTCACAACCGTTTCGATATTTGGCAAGGGGAAGGCATCTAGGTCAGTAAATTTAGTGATTGTCATTGAAGCGGCTCGTGATCGATTACGATCACGAGCCGCTTTCGATGGGCCCCTCCTCCCGCTACGAGAACTTGGGCTCTCCAAGGGGAAATACTTTTTTCAATTACAATATCTTGGAGCAACTGAGACACTTCTTCTTTTATGAAGTCAGCGTCTTCTTTAGTGTAGCGCCTGCTTCTGACAGCAATCGGTTAGATATTTGGCGAAAGATTGGTGAATACGGAGGCCGGCGGAACTGAGGCTTGTAGAACATTACAGATTTGTAAGGGCTCGCCGGGACCTCCCAGATTGAATTGGATGTTTAGAGGTATGAGGAACAGGGTGTAAAGTTCACTCATACACCATAGAAAAGAGAGGATCCTCCAACCAGACGGGTGTTGTGTCTGGCGGGCCGACTGCCCGACTGTTGATGTCGGATAGTCTTATACAATGTGGATCTGGACTTACGACATTAAATTAAAACGAGCATAGTACTAGTCCATAGAAACATTTTAAAAGACGAAGATTAGTAGTTAATGGAAAATTGAAAAATTGCAATTTTCAAACAAAATAAATAGCAGAATCAACTGCATAAAAAGTAAACACGCTTTATCTACGAAAAGTCACTAACCCGTTGCGCGGCCCGATGCGGGTCGCGGCGGGGGGCGGCGCCTGCGCGGCGGTGCGGGGCGTAGGTGGACGTGGGTAGGTAGTTTAGTCGGAGAACAACAAATTAGCAGCATAAACTCACTAAGTTGCGCGTTGTTAATTAAAAGATCACTGATTGAATAATTAATCACATAATATCACATCACAATCAGAATTTACATCAATAGTCAAATTTATAAATTTTCAAGGTTTCCACCGTTGTTCATTATGCACAAGCGACATCGATACCTAATTAACTAATATTAAACTAACACTGAACAATAAGTCACACTAAATCGTCTTAATCACAAATAACAACTAAATTTTTTCACAAAATCACAACAATGCGCGCGCGGCTCGTCTCGTGATAAAAAAGAGTAGCCATGTGTGTTCCTCAAAGGGCGCCGCCTGACTGGACCGAGTCCCGAGACTTTTTGCCGAAAAAATTCCGCTCACACACACACTCGCAATTGTCTATGCACCACTAATGCATAATTTGCGTAAGTAATATTTATTTTTCTTTCTAATTGTAGTATTATTTTGTGGGACTGGGCGGGGCGCGTCAGAGTGGAATCGTATGACACCTTTCTCTGTCTCTCAAGCATATTGAGACGTAGAGGATAGAATCGTACGTTTTGCACAGGTTCTTGACCTTACAATGTTTACCTCTTATTACGGACTCAGATCTACATCATGTTGAAAAATAAGAAAATGAAAAATAATTTCCTGTGGCTAAAGTATTCATTGGATTTGATTGATTTTTTGTATACGGGTAAAGAACATGACACTCTTTATGTGGTTTTATGGAATGTCAATCGTCCTGCTCCACATTGTATATGTCGTTCGCGCGGTAAACTCTAATTGCACGATGCAGGATTTGTGTGACGTCATGTCTTTGATGCGTAGTTCGTATGTGGCGGTGTAACCGCTACATCACTATCCTCCGGAGACCGAAGGTCGATAGTGGGCTGAGTCTTGTATCTTGCGATGCTTCACAGTGTCAGCTAAGGTTCCAGTCAGTCGGAACCGGGTGCCGCACAGTTTGCGGTGAGTCGGAACTGTCTGTGGTGATTGCGGCGATTGTGGTGATTGAGGTGATTGCGGTGATTGAGGTGCTTGCGGTGATTGAGGTGATTGCGCTGATTGAGATGATTGCGGTGATTCCCCAGTGACTCGGGGTGATGAGGCTGAGGGTGATGACCAGGAATGCGCGTTCGCTGCATTGCACGCTTGACGTTCATATTCGGGTTCACTAATTTAGAGGTATGAGGTACAGGGTGTAAAGTTCACTCATCCACCATAGAAAAGGGAGGATCCTCCAACCAGACGGGTGTTGTGTCTGGCGGGCCGACTGCCCGACTGTTGATGTCGGATAGTCTTATATAATTATGTCGTTCGCGCGGTAAACTCTAATTGCGCGATGCAGGATTTGTGTGACGTCATGTCTTTGATGCGTAGTTCGTATGTGGCGGTGTAACCGCTACAGATGCTTGAATGCTGCTTAAAGTAAGTCGTGACCCATGATAACGTCTGCGCAGAGGTTGTCAACTACTAAAAGAGGTGTTTGTTTGTAAGTGTGTTGATTCATTTTAATAGTTGCGAAACAAACCCCTTCAATGAACGAGACTTGGTTAAGAGAGGCGAGATTGACAGTTTGTTTGCACGGTCTCTTGGGCAACTTCATGATGCGGGCGACTTTGCTGTTTATGAAACTGACTGAACTTCCAGTGTCGACTAGAGCATCAGCTTTATATTCGTTTATTGTGATACGGATTGTCGCACTCCTAAGACTTGAAGGAGAAGCAGCGGAAATAGCCCCGCTATAAAACTGATCATTGCTTGAGTTGGGACTAGGATGTTCATCATTCCACACAGAGTTTATGTTATGCCCGGACCTGCAAACGCTAGCAAAATGGCCTTTCTTCGAACACTTATTACAAGTAGCTTTGCTAGCTGGGCACCTTATTCTAGGATGAACATTCCCGCCGCAGAAGAAACAGCGCTTTGCTGATTGTGTCGAGGAGGACGGTGCGGCCGAAGCATTGTGAGGCAATCGTGACGATGAAGCTACCGCCAGATTATCCGATTCTTTGTCTCGAGAGATTTCAGGTACAGCATTTAGTTGCGGAGAGTAAGTACCGATTGTCTGAGCATCTTTCTCAGCAGTTTCCAAGGTGGTGGCTTGATTAAGAGCTTCAGTGAGAGCAAGCGTAGGGTTTTCTAAGAGTCGTTCACGGATTTTCCTTGAGAGCAGGCCGGAAATAAGAGCACTACGAATTGCCTGTTCTTCATGTTCTGTCGCAGTGACTGCTTCAAATTTACAATCATTGGCCATCAGTCGAAGGGCTCTAGCATATTCGGAAATAGTCTCGTCCGTTCTTTGTTTTCGATTGAATAGGACATGTCGAGCTAGTATCGTGTTTTTTTGTTTGACATAGATGTCTTCTAGAGCTTTCATAGATGCTATAAAAGTCGTGCAAGACTTGATATGTTTGTAGATCGATGCGGATAAATGATTGATTAACAGCTTACACTTGAGAGAATCCGGTACGTCTTCAGTATTTTCCTCGGCGAGAAAGCTTTTGAAAGTCGATTTCCACTGTAGCCATTTTGCGTCGGCGTCCGCGACATCAGGTTCGACGTCAAACTTGTCGGGTCGGAGATACCTTGATAGCGATGATTTGCCTAATTTTTCGTCAGGCATCTTTAGCTAAATAAATTGTAGCATAATACCAAATAGAACGTGGCTTTATTTAGCTAAAGAATTACAGCTAGGCAGAGATTGACAATGTATCCATGACACATTGACACCATGTATAACAGAATTGTCGTTGACAGCACAAGCCACCTTATAGCCAAGGAGGTCGTGTTAAGGCATATCACCTCACCGTGTTTTAACGTGGGCACGATAACGTTGTGTCTTGAATCGTCATAGATGACGTCATGACATACGCCATCTTTTGCGATAACGCCGACCATGCCTTTTACTAATAACACCGTAAGTGCTGTCAAAAATGACAGTTGTGCTGTTTTGTTTTGACTCGCCTCATAAAACGTGGCATTTTCAAAATTGTTTCTGATTACCGTTCGCCACCTAACCAAAAAAGAAGAATAAATGTGTGTTATTTATACACAAATAAATATGATATGCAAGTTTTGACGTTGAGCGAGTACCGTGAGCGCGTTCACGAGTGTTCCGAATTGTTGAGCCCTTAGCTGTCTTATCACTGATATTTTTAATCGGAACGCCAATTATCGATGTCAGCGCTGTGAGCGGATAGGTTATAATTCGGAAAGCATTGACATTAATATAAAAGTCAATAGAGCTAACCAACACTAAATGTCATTGTCAACTGTCATTCACATACAGTCAGTCATTGTCAAAAAGTCTGCGCAAAGTTTTATAAAAATGCTTTTTTTACTGTGAAGTAAGAAAAAGGTGGTTTTACTGTGTTATACGTACGTACCTTCGAAGGAATCAAATATAATTAATGATTATAAAAATGATTAAAGCAATGGTGAGTAATTCAATTTAAAAAAAATTTAACATGTTGACGACATGTAGGTACCTATTATGAATAATGATTTGGCTAATAATAAATAATGATTTGGCAATGATTCTGCAAATAGTCACCGAAGTAATCATGGTAGTCAGAGTAAAAGACGTCATCTTAGGGAACAAAGAATTCATACCGAATAGGCCGATAATGCCATACCACTGTTATACCCGCGATGGTTTGTGTGGTATGTTTAATTTAAAAGTTACATGTAAACGGATTTTGATTAATAAAATTTAAAAAAATATATATTTGCATCATTACATATTTGCATTTTACATTACGACTTATTATACTGGACCTTTTGCATCAACTGGATTTTGGTCATATTTAGGTTAGCAGCAATAAGCCCGTTACAAAGGTAGCTATAATATATATTATACTTTGCTATTGCTTTTTTTTCTGCATAGTTTTTTTTTGTTTTGTGGTGTGTACTAGAAATATATAATATTATAGCTCCATCTGAGGTCACTCGAAGATTACTATGGAAAATATATCGTAATGTCTTGCTATAATATATATTATAGCTACGTCTGTGGTGGGCTTTAGAAGTTAAACAGTCATTTTACTAGTCAAATATTTTTGCCAAACCAATCCTAGATGGGTATCAATTCTATCATTTGCATTACATAAGCATGCTTTGTTATTGACTATCACATTTATTGACTGCCTCTTTGGTCTAGTGGTCGCAAGCACTACTGCTGATCATGAGGTCCTGGGTTCGATTCCCGGGTTGGGCAAAGTATTATTGGGTTTTCATCAGAAATTACTCAGTAGCAGCCCGGAGTCTGGATATATGCCTGGTTGATGGCAATAGGCTCGTCCCCTATTACATGGGACTTAAACATAACTGGCAAAATGTGGGTGTAAATAAAGGTACACCTTTGCCTAACCATTCGGAGATTGCAGGCGTGATGTTGTTATTTATTTACTAAAGCTTACAGACACAGATTAGTTGGTGGGTCGTCTTAGGGGATTACTTTATCATAGGTAAATAAATTAATTTGGCCATGAAATCACTAAAATCATTAACAGCAGAAGATATGACAGCATTGTGTGCTATTAGTGCTCTCTTCAACAGAGTTATTGTTAGCCTTGCAAAGGTCTTCCATAGCATAGGTGTTAGTGCACAGAGAGCACAACAAGAAGTGGCCAAATTCTGGTTTAAGCTTATTAAAATGAAATCATTAATACAGTGAAGAAGTGTGAATACAATACAGAATTTGAGAGAGATTAAGATTACTTAAAACCTTTTTAATTCCTATTTTTATAGATAAAAGAACTGGAATTAAAAAGGTTTTGGTTAGAACCATAAATAAGAATTTTACCCACAAAATATTTGCCAATAGTGTCAAACCAAAATAAGAAATAAACATACTTGTCAGTGAAATAACCAAAGCATTTGGAATTAGAATGTCAAATTGAGAGTTTAGGTTTATATAAAATGAATTTATATTGCTAGCTTTACATAATTTACAAAAAACGCCAAATGTTTCTTGAAATGATAATACCCTCAGGTCATAATAGGACACTCACTGCTAGGAATGCTTAACAAATAGCCATGGGTTGTATCTTCTCACTGATCAAAACTAGTGTAAGAGAATACAACCATTGCAGATCCAATGAGGTCTATGCTGCCCTCCACAGCCGAAAGGCGCTATCTCAATTGGAGTAAGTTTTGAGAAAATTGACTTTTTGTAAATTGTAATTTATTAAAAAAACTTCTTAGTGGTTTTTTTAATGTTTTAAAGTTAGATAGCGCTATTTGGCTTATGCCATTAGATGCGAAATTGTTATAGCTATTGAATGGTATAAAAAAAACTAAAAGGCCGTATCTCAGAGATAGCGCCTTTCAGCTTAGCAGGGCAGTATGTGAACAAGTACTAAGATGAAGCAACTATGTTATGTATGTTTAAATTATTTTTTTAGGTGATATTTGGTGCCGGTGTTTATACAGGAGTCTATGTAGCTCAAAACTATAAGGTAACAGACACAAAGAATTGTTTTTATGAAGCTATAAATTGTTTTATTAATCATTCATAAAACTATCCTGCAAAGGAGGCCTACATGATTGATTGGTTTTATGACATTACTAACAGCCGTCTTCTGCCCTAAACCTCATTATTCCTGGTTCAAATAAATGTAGGTATTGTATGGCCTCTTTTGCTCTGTCACATTTCTATCTGCATTTTGTAGCTAATTTAAATTGTAAAGTTGATTAATAAATAATTATTATAATATTAAGATTATCCCTATCTATACTATTTCTACTTGACGCAGGGTACATTGCACGGACTTTGTAAGAAAGCTTCTGAGGAATGTGACAAGGCAGCAAGTACCAAAAAATCCTGGTTAGCATTTATTTTTTGTTTTTATTTTAATAAAAATTTGAGTAAAATGTGGTGCAAGCCCTCCATACCTTACCCTTATATGGAAATGTATACAATCGGCGTTATGTAATACACAAATAATTATTTTTAGCACCCTTAGGTTGGCAAAAGCTAGGCTATCTAGATCTATAATATTTTACCATTTGTTTTAATTTAATGTTTTACTTCACTATCAAGTAGGACTCCATTTAGTAAGAAAACAGTATTTTATTATGCATAGGTTGAAGGATACTCAATGAGACACAATAGACTTTTTATTGGTATTACACCTATGGCCGTTTAGTGTCCCACAAAGTGTTAATAATATTTGATTCAGTGTTACTTACTAGAACTTCATAGGTATATTGCTTGAACCAGGAATATAATAAATTTCCTTGATCAAAATAAATTAATTCCCTGTTTGAAAATTTATTTTTAAAAAAATGTTATCTTTGCTGCAGATAGACAAAGTAGAAGACCCTTCGGTATTATTTGGGAAAGCACAAGCTTATGTGCAAAGCAAACTGGCAGATGGCTTCGAGAACAGTAAGAAAGGAGATAAATGATGGCTCAGATGGTTAGGATAATGTGTGTTAAAAGAATATGTCTAATTAAATTACTTTATTGTAAATATTTTATGTAGTTCTATACAATGATAAACTAAATAAAGTTAGCAATGCATACAAGTGTTTGAATCACTTTTCCTATTCATATAAGTGACAAGCCCCCTCCAATATGCTCGACTCTTGTTTGTGGTTCCTCAAAAGCTAACCAGTCACTTGAATGTGTGGGCAATAGTCCCATACTTTGGCATTTGTAAAGAGCAAGTAAAATGTTAACAATGTTTCCAATAAAATACACAAACTTCTGCCCTGTTGCTTGAGTGCCTTCAACCATCTTGAATGTGCTCTGGGTAGCAAATAAAGCTTTCACCGGTCGAACAATCAGCATGCCTACCATCATAATAGGGAAAATAGAGATGGAGTTTCCAGCCATGTACATTATGAACAAATTCATTGGGACTTGTTTGAGAGGACCCAGGGCAACATCCCACAACTTTTTGATTAGAAGTAAATTTGAATCAGTATCTCTGGATGATTCAGTGTAGCTCGCATTGGTGGACTGGCTGTAACCTGGCGGTGATGGTAACTCAGTTGTCTGTGTACGAGTCCTAAAGAAAAAAGAATTATTATAAACGACGTAACACGTTTCATATTATGTGACGTGAAATTAAATCAGTAAGTACTTACTTTGGATTGAAATCCAGAGCCCATTTGAACTTTTTGTTCGATTTAACTTGAGACATTTTGATACTTAACAATAAGCCAGCAGCAACGAATTAAATAGAATTTTCTAATCACTACTTAATGATAGATTATTACTTATTTCCTTAGTAATTTATTTGGAACCGAGTGTCGGACTCAGCCCTCACTTCCTCAGTTTTTTTTATTGACTTGCTTGATTGACGCTGTCAAAAAAAATCCATGACATAACAGATCGACAAGTCACGCACGGTGCCTATTGCTAAGAGATAGCAAGATATGTGTCACCTTTGTAAAATAGAGATGGGGAATATTCAGCACTTTGAACATGTAGATTTTGTTTTGGACTGATCTGGAACGTTTTTGCGTAGAATAAAATTACTTGTCAGTGTTGCTATTTAATTTATTTATTTGTGAAATATAACAGAATTCCCAAGGTACTGCGACATATTCTACTCTTAATAACATTATTTCGGTTAAGGTTGATGCCTAGACAGGCCTCGCCACACATTTTTCAGGGGTTGTAATCTCCGTAAATAAACGGTTTCTGCAGAATAAAAGCAAGTATAATGAGACTTTATAATGTATTATGTTCGCCAAACACCAAAATTTAATAAAAAAAACAGTACTTCTAGGAGAATTAGACCCAATAAAAAACGAAAAATCTTTACATGTGTGAGTGACCTGAATCGCGCCATCTAACAGAAATTTAAAGAACCACCAAGAAAGAGTTATTTGCTGTTGTGTTACGAGTTTACGTTCTGTAAATATTTATAATAGATGGCTCTGTTCGAAAATTCGCCAAGGTTCAAAATCAAGATTTTTATTTACTTCCCTATTTATGTTATTTCGGAAAAGAGGCTTAAGTACGTTGCCAGTGTATCCATCATCATAATATGTAATTATAAACTAAGGTACATAATTATATTCCACTTTTTCTAGCCTTATCTAAGCCGTGATTCATCATTATTTTCAATGTTTTCTTTGTTTTCATTTATAAACCTGGAAAATAAAATGAACCTTCATTCCTATGTTCATTGCCTAAATACCAAGCACCATCGTTTTTGTTTACCCTAAACCCGAAAAGGGGTCATAATATTACGACTACACATCTTTTACTATAGGACAAACCTTGAAAATCGCGAAAAAAATATCAGCAGTACTTACGAATACCTACATTTATGTCCATAGACCTCGTTGAAATATAGATAAAGATTTTTTTTTCTCGATTCCATGTCTAGTCCAATAACCATAGCAAAGGTAGTAGTTAGATAATGATGAGTACAATGACCCCTTTTTTGTTTAGGTATGATAAACAAAAACTAAGATAGAATACGAGTTTTTAGTTCTTCAGTAGTAAAATCGATCTCCTTCAAACTGCCTTTACAAAATCCTTATCAAAACAAATTTGATGTAGGTACGTATGCGGTTCGTTTCACATAAAACCACTAAACCTTTCGAAAGCAAAATCAGTGTCCGATACAAAAAGCAAGGTCGTTGTAGTAGGTAAGACTGAATTCACTAAATACAACATACATGCAATAGCGATGCACACTTACGTACGCGCAGATAACAAATTCAATACCTACTAACAAGTCCGAGAGCCGAGCGCGCGCCATCGGCGATCGTCATTCAACTCCCCCGTCTTACCCCGCCCCGACCCCGCACGACTCGCCTCCCGCGCTCTTCATACCCCTTGTTGACTAACAAGCAAGTGAGAACGATAAATTGAACGAAAAATTGTTCCAGGAAATACGTGTTTTTGAGTAAGCCTTACAATTTTGTGAAATAAATGTTTGTTAATTAGAATTACCATTACATGTGCAAGGTTTCTATCGAGATGTGTTTCTTACTTTTACAATTTATGAGTACCTACATTATGAACGGCCAAAGTTCAAGTAAAATGTGTGCAAAAAGCAGATTTTTGGAGGCTTATACTGAATTTGTTTATTTATATTTTTATTTTTTGTTTGGATAGAAGCCTAGATAAAGTGCACAAGATACCTAATAGTTAAAAAAACAAAGAAAGATGTGTTACAACGCCGTAATCACGTACGAGCGTTTGTATGAAAAATATGACGGGTTGGCCGCTTTCAACATGTTAGGTGTACTTTTTCGGCTGCAAAACGTTTTTATGAGTAGGTAGGAACTTTCGAATCATTTTAAAATCAACAACATACGAGTAGGTATATTGGAAGTGGAACTAACCTAGGGTGTACTATAATAGGTACCTATAGCTCTATCTAATCCTTTGGGGATTACAGGCGTGATGTTTAAGAAATACTCGGTTATATTAACTGAATACCTATGTCTAATAAATGAGTGATCCAATTATAAAATTATAGTAGGTAACTACTTACAAACTGCCTCGTTGGTCTAGTGGTCGCAAGTACAACTGCGCTTGAGGTCCTGGGACAATGACAGGGGACTTGTAATATTAAAAAGCCGTACGCATTCAGACGTTGTACTCGAAATGACTCTCAGACAGCTGATATCACGCACTCGACTGCTAGCGAAGCCCTAGCGCTCTAAAAGCCGCCACGCGCCGCCCGCCCGCCGCCCGCCGCCGCCGCTGTCCGTCCGTGCTCATTGCCGAATCCCGACTTGTACGTGCCTGGTTTTTTTTATTATCAACTAGCCGTCCGCCCCGGCTTCGCACGGGTAGCACTTAGTACTTATCTACGGCGCACCTACCTACCCTACCTACCTACCCTACCTACCTACCTACCCTACCTACCTACCTACCCTACCTACCTACCCTACCTACCTACCCTACCTACCTACCCTACCTACCTACCCTACCTACCTACCTACCCTACCTACCTACCCTACCTACCTACCCTACCTACCTACCCTACCTACCTACCCTACCTACCTACCCTACCCTACCTACCTACCCTACCTACCTACCCTACCTACCTACCCTACCTACCCTATCTACCTACCTACCCTACCTTTTTTTTTTTTTTTTTGGTCTCGGGGTGGAAAATCCTCATGGATGTCCTCCGCCCTGGGGCGGGCGGAGGGGTCTGTCAGACTCTTACTGACTAAAAACCACCCCGGTGTTCCGACTCACACCTACGCCGGGGGTCGCGGGAACGAAAGAATCTTCCGCAACCCCCGGCTGGTGCCGGCCCGCCACCGCGGGCCTCGTCTCGGGTCAGGGGGGGGAGTGAGGTGTTTGACTCCCCCCGCGACGTCTCAGAGGGGCGCGCGTGGAACACTACGCGCCGCCACCTCGGGTCTTGGTGTGTGGGGGGCGACGGACGTCCCCGAGTCCGTCGTCCCTGGACCCATTTAGGGGGGCCGGAAGAGGGCGTTGTCCGCCCTCCGCCGACGCCCGGTGCGCCTGCTGCGGGCCGGGTGAGTGGACGAGATCTCCCTCTCCCTTTCCGCAGCCTCCTTCTGCGAGACGACCGTCTCGCAGAAGGCGACCACCGCGTCCCAGGACTGGGCGCCGACGACCATAGCGTTCACTACGGCCGGCAGCGACAAGTCACTGCCTACTCCTGAGATGAGGGCACGGCGCGGCCCCTCCCAAGCGGCACACTCTGCCAGCGTGTGCCGCGCCGTGTCCTCCCGGCAGTCGACGCAGTGGTGACACCGGGCGTCCGGCTCCCTGTTTATGCGACACAGGTACTTCCCGAAGCAACCGTGCCCCGAGAGTACCTGCGTCACCCGAAACGACAGGGAGCCGTGCCTCCTCCCGAGCCAGCGCTCGAGCACCGGCCGGACCGCCTCGACGACGTCGAGGCCGGCGGTAGGGCGCGAAAGCCTGTCCCGCCATTCCGCCACCAGGACCTCGCGAAGCTGAGACCGATGCAGCTCCACGTGTCGCTGCATCGGTCGCTCGCCTCGCGCCCGCGCTTCCTCGCGCCACCGATACGATGACGCGAGTACTTTCGCCTCCAGGTCCCAGGGCGGGGATCCAGCCAGTGCACAAGCCGCCTCGTAGGAGATCGTGCGATACCCCCGGATGACTCTGACGGCCATCGCCCTCTGCGGTCTCCGCATGACGGCGATGCTCCCGGCCGTCAGGTCAGCCGCCCAGATCGGGGCCCCGTAAAGGGCCATCGATCGCACGATCCCCACGTATAGCCGCCTACAAGCGGCGCTCGGGCCCCCCAGATTGGGAAGCAGCGTTGAGAGCGCACCAGCAGCGCCCAGCAACTTGGGCGCCAGCCGTCGGAAGTGGGGCCCGAAGTCCCACCGGCTGTCGAGGACCAATCCTAGGTACTTCATGGTACCCTCGACAGCGATCCGAGCCCCCCCGACCACGATATGTGAGCCGGGTGACGGCGCCCGCCGGGGGCCATGGAACACCATAGCCTCCGACTTGCTGAGGGCCACCTCCAGGCCTAGGCGACGTATGCGGCTCACCACCTGTGAGACCGCAGCCGTCGCCAGCAACGCTGCTTCCCTGTGCGAGCTCCCCCGGGCAGTGACCAGCGTGTCGTCCGCATAACACGTCAGGTCTACCCCCGGCCTGAGCTCGCCCCTCAGCACCCAGTCGTACCCGATGTTCCACAGGAGCGGCCCTAAGACCGAGCCCTGTGGAACACCGCACGACATGCGGCGCTGGTTTCCGCCATCACGTCCCACGTAGGTGACACACCTCTCCGACAGATAAGCCCCAACGATGCGGCGGAGGTAGGGAGGCACACCATGATAGCGCAGTGCCTCCCGAATACAACTCCAGGGCAGGGTGTTGAAGGCGTTGGATATGTCCAAGGACACCACCAACATCACCCCGCCCCGAGACACCGCTTCCTCCGCCAGGACTCTAACCCGCGACACAGCGTGTATCGTGGAGCGCCCATGCCGAAACCCAAACTGACTGTCGTCCAGGTCCGGCCCCTCTCTGCACAAGTGGCCGACGAGGCGGGCTGCGATTACTCGCTCGAACAGCTTGCCCACCTCGTCTAGCAGCACTATGGGCCGGTACGCGGACGACGAGTCCGCCGGGCGCCCCGCCTTCCTGAGCAGGACCAGACGACCAGATTTCCACAAAGTGGGAAACTGGCCCCGCTCAAGACACGCTGTGTAGAGTCCTCTCAGTTGGGGCTCGAGCTCCTTCAGAGCGAGGGCCAACACGCAGCCGTGGATCCCGTCGGGCCCCGGAGCCACGTTCTTGGCCCGGAGCCGCATCACGGCTGCCCCCATCACCTACCCTACCTACCCTATCTACCTACCTACCCTACCTACCCTATCTACCTACCTACCCTACCTACCTACCCTACCTACCTACCCTACCTACCTACCCTACCTACCTACCCTACCTACCTACCCTACCTACCTACCCTACCTACCTACCCTACCTACCTACCCTACCTACCTACCCTACCTACCTACCCTACCTACCTACCCTACCTACCTACCCTACCTACCTACCCTACCTACCTACCCTACCTACCTACCCTACCTACCTACCCTACCTACCTACCCTACCTACCTACCCTACCTACCTACCTCCCCTCCTACCTACCCTACCTACCTACCCTACCTACCTACCCTACCTACCTACCCTACCTACCTACCCTACCTACCTACCCTACCTACCTACCCTACCTACCTACCCTACCTACCTACCCTACCTACCTACCCTACCTACCTACCCTACCTACCTACCCTACCTACCTACCTACCCTACCTACCTACCCTACCTACCTACCCTACCTACCTACCCTACCTACCTACCCTACCTCCTACCCTACCTACCTACCCTACCTACCTACCCTACCTACCTACCCTACCTACCTACCCTACCTACCTACCCTACCTACCTACCCTACCTACCTACCCTACCTACCTACCCTACCTACCTACCCTACCTACCTACCCTACCTACCTACCTACCCTACCTACCTACCCTACCTACCTACCCTACCTACCTACCCTACCTACCTACCCTACCTACCTACCCTACCTACCTACCCTACCTACCTACCCTACCTACCTACCCTACCTACCTACCCTACCTACCTACCCTACCTACCTACCCTACCTACCTACCCTACCTACCTACCCTACCTACCTACCCTACCTACCTACCCTACCTACCTACCCTACCTACCTACCCTACCTACCTACCCTACCTACCTACCCTACCTACCTACCCTACCTACCTACCCTACCTACCTACCCTACCTACCTACCCTACCTACCTACCCTACCTACCTACCCTACCTACCTACCCTACCTACCTACCCTACCTACCTACCCTACCTACCTACCCTACCTACCTACCCTACCTACCTACCCTACCTACCTACCCTACCTACCTACCCTACCTACCTACCCTACCTACCTACCCTACCTACCTACCCTACCTACCTACCCTACCTACCTACCCTACCTACCTACCCTACCTACCTACCCTACCTACCTACCCTACCTACCTACCCTACCTACCTACCCTACCTACCTACCCTACCTACCTACCCTACCTACCTACCCTACCTACCTACCCTACCTACCTACCCTACCTACCTACCCTACCTACCTACCCTACCTACCCTACCTACCTACCCTACCTACCTACCCTACCTACCTACCCTACCTACCTACCCTACCTACCTACCCTACCTACCTACCCTACCTACCTACCCTACCTACCTACCCTACCTACCTACCCTACCTACCTACCCTACCTACCTACCCTACCTACCTACCCTACCTACCTACCCTACCTACCTACCCTACCTACCTACCCTACCTACCTACCCTACCTACCTACCCTACCTACCTACCCTACCTACCTACCCTACCTACCTACCCTACCTACCTACCCTACCTACCTACCCTACCTACCTACCCTACCTACCTACCCTACCTACCTACCCTACCTACCTACCCTACCTACCTACCCTACCTACCTACCCTACCTACCTACCCTACCTACCTACCCTACCTACCTACCCTACCTACCTACCTACCCTACCTACCTACCCTACCTACCTACCCTACCTACCTACCCTACCTACCTACCCTACCTACCTACCCTACCTACCCTACCTACCTACCTACCTACCTACCTACCCTACCTACCTACCCTACCTACCTACCCTACCTACCTACCCTACCTACCTACCCACCTTTTTTTTTTTTATTTTTTGGTCTCAGGGTGGAAAATCCTCATGGATGTCCTCCGCCCTGGGGCGGGCGGAGGGGTCTGTCAGACTCGTACTGACTAAAAACCTCCCCGGTGTTCCATCTCACACCTACGTCGGGGGTCGCGGGAACGCAGATACTTCCGCGACCCTCGGCTGGTGCCGGCCCGCCTCTGCGGGCCACCTCGAGTTTGGGGGGAGTGAGGTGTTAAACTCCCCCCTTAC
This sequence comes from Xanthia togata, assembly GCA_963853775.1. Classification (NCBI taxonomy): domain Eukaryota; kingdom Metazoa; phylum Arthropoda; class Insecta; order Lepidoptera; family Noctuidae; genus Xanthia; species Xanthia togata. The sequence goes on along the minus strand of OY970798.1, from coordinate 17,847,195 downwards.
ATCATAGAGAGGCGCGCGTGGAACACTACGCGCCGCCATCTCGGGTCCTAAGGAGTAGGGGGCGAAGGATTTCCCCAGATCCGTCGCCCCTGGACCCATTTAGGGGGGCTGGAAGAGGGCGTTATCCGCCCTCCGCCGACGCCCGGTGCGTCTGCTGCGGATCGGGTTAGTGGAAGCAATCTCCCGCTCCCTTTCCGGCCATGGAATTCACGACGGCCGGCAGCGAAAGGTCACTGCCTACTCCAGAGACGAGAACACGGCGCGGCTCCTCCCAAGCGGCACACTCTGCCAGCGTATGCCGCGCCGTGTCCTCCCGACAGTCGACGCAGTGGTGACACCGGGCGTCCGGCTCCCTGTTTATGCGACACAGGTACTTCCCGAAGCAACCATGCCCCGAGAGCACCTGTGTCACCCGAAACGACAGGGAGCCGTGCCTCCTCCCGAGCCAAGTGTCGAGCACCGGCCGGACCACCTCAATGGTGCTGAGGCTGGCGGTAGGGCGTGAGAGCCTGTCCCGCCATTCCACCACCAGGACCTCGCGAAGCTGCGACCGACGAAGCTCCAAATGTCGCTGCGTCAGCCGCTCGCCTCGCGCCCTCGAGTCCTCGCGCCACCGATACAGTGACGCGAGTACCTTCGCCTCCAGGTCCCAGGGCGGGGATCCGGCCAGTGCGCAAGCCGCCTCGTAGGAGATCGTGCGATACCCCCTGATGACTCTGACGGCCATTGCTCGCTGCGGTCTCCGCAGAACTGCGATGCTACCGGCCGTCAGGTCAGCCGCCCAGATCGGGGCCCCATACAGGGCCATCGATCGCACGATCCCCACGTAGAGTCGCCTACAGGCGACGCTCGGGCCCCCCAGATTAGGAAGCAGCGTTGACAGCGCCCCAATCGCGCCCATCAACTTAGGCGCCAGCCGCCGGAAGTGGGGTCCAAAGTCCCACCGGCTGTCGAGCACCAATCCCAGATACTTCATGGTAGACTCGACAGCGATCCGGACCCCGCCGACCACTATGTGTGATCCAGGCGGCGGCGCGCGCCGGGGACCATGAAACACCATGGCCTCCGACTTGTTGAGGGCCACCTCCAGGCCAAGGCGCCGTATGCGGCCCACCACCTGTGAGACCGCAGCCGTCGCCAGCAACGCTGCCTCCCTGTGCGAACTCCCCCGGGCCGTGACCAGCGTGTCGTCCGCATAGCACGTCAGGTCCACGCCCGGCTGGAGTTCACCCCTCAGCACCCAGTCGTACCCGATGTTCCACAGGAGGGGTCCTACGACCGAGCCCTGTGGAACACCGCACGACATGCGGCGCTGGTTTGCGCCATCACGTCCCACGTAGGTGACACACCTCTCCGAGAGATAAGCCCCAACGATGCGGCGGAGGTAGAGAGGCACACGGTGATACCGCAGTGCCTCCCGAATACAACTCCAGGGCAGGGTGTTGAAGGCGTTGGAGATGTCCAACGACACCGCCACCATCACCCCGCCCCGGGACACCGTTTCCTCCGCCAGGACTCTCACCCGCGACACAGCGTGTATGGTGGAGCGCCCGTACCGAAACCCGAACTGACAATCGTCCAGGTCCGGCCCCTCTCCGCGCAAGTGGCCGACGAGGCGGGCTGCGATGATTCGCTCAAACAGCTTACCCGCCTCGTCGAGCAGCACTATGGGCCGGTACGCTGACGGCGAGTCGGCAGGGTGCCCCGCCCTACCCTACCTACCTACCCTACCTACCTTACCTACCTACCTTACCTACCTACCCTACCTACCTACCCTACCTACCTACCCTACCTACCCTACCTACCTACCCTACCTACCTACCCTACCTACCTACCTACCCTACCTACCTACCTACCCTACCTACCTACCCTACCTACCTACCTACCCTACCTACCTACCCTACCTACCTACCCTACCTACCTACCCTACCTACCTACCCTACCTACCTACCCTACCTACCTACCCTACCTACCTACCCTACCTACCTACCCTACCTACCTACCCTACCTACCTACCCTACCTACCTACCCTACCTACCTACCCTACCTACCTACCCTACCTACCTACCCTACCTACCTACCCTACCTACCTACCCTACCTACCTACCCTACCTACCTACCCTACCCTACCTACCCTACCCTACCTACCTACCCTACCTACCTTGTTGATGCCGCTCTGCGAATCGCCGCGGGTGCTAGGTTCGATTCCCCGGTCGGTCAACATAACCCACCCAAACCTAAGTAGGTACCTAAGCTTGACCACACAAGCACGAATGATCGAATGATGAAACTTCCGAATTCGGTCGTGCTTTTACGAAGTATTTATTTAAAAATCAATATTTTTATTTACCTACTTTCCTATATAATTTATGTGATGTTGGAAAAACAACTGCAACACGTTTTTAGAGCCTTTTTATGAGTAGTGAGAAATTTTGAAATCATCTTAATTTACACACCCATAAAGTTGACAACACATGAGTAAGCTAGGTACCTATATATTGGAACTAACCTAGGTAGGTACCTACTTACTTTTAATTTACTTATCAGACTAATCTAATTAAAAAGTCATATTTTGAAGTTAAAATATGACTATAGGATCTACCTATACTGGTTCCTATTCATTCAGACCTCATATTTAGGGTTCCGCACTTCCGAATGAAATAACAGAACCCGTGAGTCACAGCCGATTTGCTCCGAAACTACTGGACCGATTAAGGGGCCGGCGGAATGGGTAGTTCATACAAACATAATACCAAAATAATTTGTAAATCAAACATATTCTTAACGGGCCGGCGCACGGTGGATCGAAAATGGGCTGTAGAAGACATAGGATCTCGATTTCTTAAATGTTATTTTTTTTGCTGGAAATGACTTCTGCTGATCATTACTGTTCTATAAAATGTCATATGAAGTAAATGTGTGCACAAATGGAAGAGTTATAATTTTTATAAGAAAAAAATGTATGGAGCTAGTATGAAAAATCGAATTATCTCCTAAACGGCATGTTTAACCGTACCATCCCTGGAGGTGGTCATAGTGCTAATTATTTATAATTTTTTGGTTGCGGATTTGACGAAAAATTTAATGCCGTTTTTTTAAAAAAAATCGTCAAAATATTTTTATTTATTTTTACATGTAAAACGATCCCTTTTAGTGTCCAAGTTAAAAAGTTCGATATGTTATTAACCCAAATATTAAGAACACACAAAACAAGAAAAATTAAATAAAAAAATTGCTGTTTTTTGACACATTTTTATTAATTTAAATAAAAAAAGATTACCAAACTCTTATTTAAGTAACATATAAAGTTATATTATACACAAAATAATTTAATTGAAGGAATTAATACTAAGCATTTGTAAAATAAAGTAAAATAAATAAAAAAAAAGACAAAATATCATTAAATATTACAAAAAAAAAAACCAAACAGACTCAAATACAAATTTACAAATGTATAATTTTTTTACAAATTTTCCTTATCACTCTCGTTGTCAGACTCCAATTCTGAGTCAGCATCCAGATTGGATATGTCCAAAAACTCGAACTCAGTTTCCTGAAATTGAATTAAGTCGAGAGTTTCAGCAAAAAAGCTCTGCTTTTTCTTGGCATCTAACTTAGGCCTTTGTGCACTTAGCAAAGGATCCGAAGAAACAACAAGCATATTTAAAATGTCTTGATTGGAATCCTGCCTGCTTCTTTTCCGCGAATGATGTTCTCGAAACCTCCTAAAATCTTTGTTTCGAGACTCTGAGGCTTCTTCCGAGAGAGTCCCAATCGGCACAATATTATTTTTCTCGATTATGTCAGCCCCATGGATTAATAATTTATGAACGGTTGACGACATGTAGTACCAGTCGTATAATAATACGTACTTTTCTGCTGTTTTGCGGGCATAATCTCTAAATTTTATTATATCGACCTGCTCTCCAGATGTAATTGCTTGTAAAATTACAGCAAATCTTTTGATGAGGTCTTCATCCAAACCGGTTATAGCTGCGGTTTTATTAGGAAACTCAAAGAATTTTCTTGCAGTATTCCCGTCATTGGTGGTTCCCGAGCCTTGTTTTACTATATCAATCAACAGATTGAGTTCATCTTTGAATTTATTTTGAATTATTTTCTTCCTTGTCTGTAGCATTTCTTTGTGCTCATCACTTCTCGCTGCCCACCGTTTGAAGTCGAGCCTGTATGCAATGTGTAACAGACATTCCATACAATTTATACGGGCGTGTAGGGATGACAAGCCTAATTCATAAAGGTCAGAACACACAATTTTTGATGTTACAGCATCTAAGCGGTTCATTTCTGTAGGCTTTGCTAAGCACAGGTAGCACGATGCATTTGATCTAGCTTCAGAAAGGTAAGTGCAAACTTTAGCGTCGATCATCGTCATCATTAGTTCATGAGTCACCCTATTATTATTATTGCACTCTGTGGGGATAAGGGCCTCAATTTCTTCATCCATTTGTTTTTTCAGCTCAAGGACAACTGCTTCACTCTCCTTTACAAAAGTAAACTGAACTGGACGACAATACAAAACTGAGCATGGTTTTGGGTTCGTCCATAAGATGTTGTCTCCATCTGTCAGTTTAAGTGGCACCAAGGAGGTCATAAAAATGCTCGAGTCATCTTCCTCACCCTCCATTTTCTGCTTGTATCGGCTTTGGTTAGAAGCACCATCAAATCCCCACTTGGATATCAGCTTCAACTGCTTGTTATGCTCTTCCTTAGAAAGGCTTTGAAGGATTCTTGTAACTGTGATATCAAGTAAAGCTTGAAGTGTAATCCTAGCCGATGAATCAGTAACTGTCACTGATTGCTTCGGAGGGTAGCAATCAAGCTTAGTTTGTTGCACTTTATAGTAAGATGGATAAATATCCTTAGCACCTTCCCGAATGGCAGCCTCTCGCAACGTAATATATTGCCACTTTGAGAGTTTTAGCGAAAGAAGCAATCCAAGCGCCTTTTCTGACGTAAATATGATTGTTTTCGCTGGTTTCTTAAGCGTTTCATTTAATTTAGCGGCTGCTTCAGGATTTTTCATCATGTATTCGATGACAGAGGCGATATCTCCATGCCCTTCTTCTTTTAAACGTGCTGCAGCTGCATATGCCAATTCACTGGAATCTTCGCCTGTGTGTTCATCAGATCTTCTCTTTTTTTGTTTACTTCCCAGATCTTCGAATGGTTTACGGGATCTTTTCGTCATTGTTCCAATGGACGTTGATGTCAACGGTTCTGGAGAGACTGAGGGCGCTCTTGGTATCTCATCAACACTTGGTTCTTGATTAACTAAAGTTTGCACAAAACTCGGCCAATCAATATTTGCTCCCAACCAATTCTCGTACTTTCTCCTGAAATTATCAAGGAATCGGTTGGATTTCTGCCACCTTTGTAAAGCGGCTCGCGTAAATCTCCGACAAAATTCTTTGAGAACAACACGATCTTCGTCAGACAGGCAATCGCCTATGCGGGATACAACTGCACTGAACAATACTTCATGATCAAATGAAGTACTCTCACTTCGTAGAAGAACAAACAAGTCTAAATTCGTGATTAAACTTTCCATTCTAAGATTTTATAGTCGCAGATTTAGTGTTAGCAGTTACACAGTTGTGAACAAACTAAATTATAAAACAAAACTTTAGCCCTTTTATTGCAAAACGCCAATAATTAGGTAACTACCCTCATTCGTTATCTTCTCATTAGCTAATGAAAATTTATAATTGTCACTAACTATTCTTAGAACTCATAGCACTGCTAATTAACAAATTAGCTTACTTATCAAGAAAAGTTGAATGTAATCCATAGTTGGCATTGTCGTGAGATATTGAAAATCATTAAATCACCTATAAAGACTCATTAGAAGACCTAATCAGTGTAGTTACTTAATCACTTCTTTTCGGACTCATTAGAAGAGTAAACAATTGGTAATTTGGTTGTATGAAAGGTTTTAAAACTCATGATGTGTTGATAAATATCTAGCTCAAACATAGTTGTCTACGTGTGGGTGTACTATAAACCTCTGCCAACTCCTTCGGAAATATAGGAGTGATGCTATTTTATGTTACGTGTAGTTAAAAGTCCGTGTTCTTCAACATAAACACTAAAATGAATAGTTTCATATGAAAAAACAAATAAAAATATTTTGACGATTTTTAAAAAAAAAACGGCATGAAATTTTTCGTCAAATCCGCAACCAAAAAATTATAAATAATTAGCACTATGACCACCTCCAAGGATGGTACGGTTAAACATGCCGTTTAGGAGATAATTCGATTTTTCATACTAGCTCCATACATTTTTTTCTTATAAAAATTATAACTCTTCCATTTGTGCACACATTTACTTCATATGACATTTTATAGAACAGTAATGATCAGCAGAAGTCATTTCCAGCAAAAAAAATAACATTTAAGAAATCGAGATCCTATGTCTTCTACAGCCCATTTTCGATCCACCGTGCGGCGGAGCATGCGTAGTTCATACAAACGTAATACCAAAATAATTTGTAAATCAAACATATTCTTAAGGTATTGTGTGTGTATTTATTCCGATTGGATTACAGAATATCTAGGCTTCCAAATATATATTTTTAATGGAAGCTAATTTAAATTCGAGTTATGAGAAAAATAAGTTTTCTATAGAAATTTTAAATTCCTCATATCTCGTCTTTATATCAGTGTCCATTCAAAATATATATTTGGAAGCCTAGATATTCTGTAATCCAATCGGAATAAATACACACTACCTTAAGAATATGTTTGATTTACAAATTATTTTGGTATTACGTTTGTATGAACAACGCATGCTCCGCAGGCCCCTTAAGGTATTTACTTTCGATTTCTATCCAGCGGGGGCTTCGTTATTCTATTGCTTGGAGATTAGAAAATTTTATTGGAGATAGGTACCTACTCCTTCCAATGCACCTACTTACTTAAGTACTTTTCAAATTATTACCTATTTCTAGAAAGCTGTAATTTGGCATGGATATATTAATCACGCCGACAATAAGTGGTGGGTACCTACCTAAAATAAAATCATAAAAAAAAATGTTTAGCCTTTTACTTCCCAAAAACAAACTTAACATTGTAGTTGAAAAACATGATCCCCCATACATTTCAACTGCAAAATTAAATGTAAGTTTTTACGCACAATATTGAGTAATTTACCATGTTATTTTAAGACCATAGACTTCTTATAGGTTTTCCTGTAATCTATACGTAAGTATAGAACTATTATCTGTTTTTGTTTTCAAAATTTTAGGCTCGGTAGTTTTGTAAATAAGGGGATTGCAAATGGTCAATTTTCATCTAAGTACCTATTTCGTTTGCTAAGACATGAAAATGAACCGAACCGTGTTTCCTTAGCAAATGAAATAGGTAATTAGATGAAAATAACATCCGGTACAAAATTATTATTTTTTTCCTAAAAATAAACCCCTTAAGTACTTGTTCAAAATTAATTAATGTTTGGGTCACAGAAATTCGTATGTGAACCAAATAACTTAAGGGGCGGGCGGAGCATGCGTAGTTCATAGGTACAAACGTAATAAGTACCAAAATAATTTGTAAATCAAACACATTCTTAAGGTAGTGTGTATTTATTCTGATTGGATTATACACACATCAACACGGTCTAGGGATATTTCATACTCAATTAAATAACTCGAAAAGTACTGGCCGCATTGGAATCTTTTATACACCGATTTGTTTGTAATTTATCTCAGACTAATTCCAAATTAAAAATTTTGAAAATTCTTTTGTTTCGGTGGCATAAAAATGTCTTGATGTATAGGAGAGGGAATTTTCATTTGTGCGAAATTTAGAAAACAATACGAATTACGTTTAGTTACAGTTTTTTTTCATTTTTAAACGAAAGATAAAGTTAAAATTGAGGTATTGTAGCCATGCAACGCCGACATTTGACGAGGGCGAAGATGTTACGAGCTGTGGGAATGCTGGCAGCTGGATCTGTTCAGCGTAATGTTGCTGAGGCCATAGGGACCCATCAAAATGTAATTTCAAGATTGTGGACACGCTATCGTGCCACAGGTGAAGTAGCGGAGAGGCACCGGGGGCCAAGTCGCATCACTACCCCCAGACAAGACCGATTTTTGCAAATTACTGCGCGAGCTCAACCAAATGCAACGGCGACTCAATTGGTCCAAAGGCTGCGAGTGGAACACCAAGTGCTTGTGAGTGACCAAACTGTAAGAAGGCGACTGCATGAAAGCAATCTACGCTCTCGTAGACCACTCCGGGTCCCACCTTTACGGAGAGGCAATCGTGGACGACGATTAGAATGGGTTCGGAACCACGTGGACTGGGGCCGTGAGCAATGGTCCAATGTGCTGTTCACGGATGAATCCAGGTTCGGCTTCCATCCAGATTCACGAAGGACGCGTGTTTGGCGAGTTCCTGGACGATGGAGCCGTCTCCAGAACCCTCAGGAAGTTCACCCATACCAAGGAGGAACAATTATGGTTTGGGCAGGAATTCGTCTTGGAGGACGGATGGATCTCGTTTGGGTGCGGGGCAATATGACGGCAGAACGATACGTCCAACAGGTGCTGGGGCCCGTAATCTTGCCCCACAGAACACAAATGGGGCAAGATTTCCTGCTCATGCACGACAATGCCCGGGCACACACGGCGAGAACGGTAGCAGCTTGGTTACATACACATAATGTTAGGGCCTTAGACTGGCCTGCTCAATCGCCAGATCTAAATCCCATTGAGCATGCGTGGGATATGCTGCAAAGAAGAGCTCTGAAGGAAGTTCCTGAATATCTGGCTACAGAAGATCAACTTTTTGCGCACCTCAGAAGGACATGGGACAATATTCCGCAGCAAGACATTGACAACCTTGTTCTGAGCATGCCGAATCGTTGCCGATGTGTTATGAACATCATGGGCGCTTTCTCAGACTACTAAATTCAAGTTTATAAACACAAATTAAATGATTTTTCTATTTATTTCAGTTTTTACTCACAAATTAAAAGTTAATTCATATACGGTTTCCGTCTATGCTTCATTTTTTTTCCATAAAATCCTGAAATTTTAATCTAAGTATAAGGTACTTAGATTAAAATTTCAGGACCATTATTAAAAAATGGTAGAATATTAAATAACGTATCTTTTAAATATATACATGTCATATAAATAATTAACACATTGATAGTAATTCGCTTTTTTAAAAATATCCCTAGACCGTGTTGATGTGTGTAGATTAGACGAATTATGAGAAAAATAAGTTTTCTCTAGAAATTTGAAATTCCTCATATTATTATCTCGTCTTTGTATCAGTGTCCATTCAAAATATATATTTGGGAGCCTAGATATTCTGTTTTATAATCGGAATAAATACACACTACCTTAAGAATATTTTTGATTTACAAATTATTTTGGAATTATGTTTGTATTAACTACGCATGCTCCGCCGGCCCCTTAATCGATCCAGTAGATTCGGAGCAAATCGGCTGTGACTCACGGATTCCGTTATTTCATTCGGAAGTGCGGAACCCTAAATATGAGGTCTGAATGAATAGGAACCAGTATAGCTAGAACCTATAGTCATATTTTAATTTCAAATTAAGACTATTTAATTAGTTTGATAAGTAAATTAAAAGTAAGTAGGTACCTACCTAGGTTAGTGCCACTAGTGTCAATATAGGTACCTAGCTTACTCATGTGTTGTCAACTTTATGGGTGTGTAAATTAAAATGATTTCAAATTTCCTACCTACTCATAAAAAGGCTCTAAAAACGTATTGCAGTTATTTTTCCAAAATCCCTTATACAGGAAAGTAAATAAAAATATTGATTTTTAAATAAATACTTCGTAAAAGCACGACTGAATTCGGAAGTTTCATCATTCGTGCTTGTGTGGTCAAGCTTAGGTACCTACTTAGGTTTGGGTGGGTTATGTTGACCGACCGGGGAATCGAACCTAGCACCCCACGCTCAGCAAACGCGCACAGACCTGCCTTCATCCTCTGACGAAGATCGTCTGCTACTGAGCTTAGCTCGGAATGCACCGCCATTTATACTCTCTTGGTGTCGCGTCGCGCCAGCTACGCGATATCGCGGCGATTCGCAGAGCGGCATGAATGTTCCTTTGTTCTTGTCGCGCTGCGATATCGCGTAGCTGGCGAGTGGCGCGATTCGCAGCGCGACACCAAAAATAGAAACATTTTGTATGGCGTCGTCGCGATATCGCGTAGCTGGCGCGACGCGACACCAAGAGAGTATAAATGGCGGTGCATTCCGAGCTGAGCTCAGTAGCAGACGATCTTCGTCAGAGGACGAAAGCAGGCCTGTGCGCGTTTGCTGAGCGTGGGGTCCTAGCTTCGATTCCCCGGTTGGTCAACATAACCCAACCTAACCTAGGTATGTGGGTACCTAAACTTGCCCACGCGAGCGGCTTAGTTTTATTTAACGTTTTATTCCAAAAAGTAATAATAGCCTCACGGGTCGATCAATCGTATACCTACCTACTTTGGCGGGGGTTGGTCCGTGGATGAGTGACGATCTTTACTTAGGTACCGAGACTCCTCCGTTCCTCGTGTGGTCCCAGCTGTCATTCGTGGATTTTTGACAGTCGTTACGGGTCGTCAGAAGTCTGACAACCAGTCAGATAGGCAGTCGCTCCAAGTAAAATTCAGCTGCATCCAGTAAGATTGGAAGCCGGTTGGGAAAAGGCTAGGCAGACTGATAGACTATTATTGATGACTATTCCAAAGTGAAATAAAATCATAAGCAAAATAGTAAGTCATTGCAATGTGGTTCTTTGGTCATTGCTTTAAGATATAAATTAGGATGTTTGATTTTTGTTTTGTTTTTTTTATGTCTAATTTTACAAAAAAATAATCATTTCTCCATTTCAAACTAAAAAGTCCCCGTATATGTCAATCATTCTAATTTATACCTTATTGCAATTCTATAAGAATTACATTGCACTGACTTAATAATGGTTTCGGCGGCGCGCGGGCGGCGGCGGCGTGGTCAAAGAACTAGGTATCTTTTATAGTTACCGCTCGCTGCAGCCGCCCGCGCCGCGCCCGCGCCGCTCATGCCACTGCTATAGGTATCTATATGTTTATTTCTATCTAGCTGGCCCTCCTGAGCCACACAGCAACGAAACCGACGCGACGGCGACGCCGACGCGGACGTAGACTGTTAGCTTATTGAATGTATATAATAATATGTCTAATCGAACGATCATGTTCGTCGGACCAAACCTAACAGCAGGTACCTAAACTGGACCAGACAAGCATGACGGCGATTCCTGCAGGGCTAACATGACAAGCACGAGAAAGCTCTTTATCTCGTTTTGTCGAAATTTGTCTACAATTCTGACGTCATTCTAATCCCTAACATGACCGTAAACGACGAGATATCTCGAAAAAGGCACTTTGAAACTTCTATATCTCGCGACGAGAAACCGATGTTGCAAGTTATTAAAAACAAATTATTTTTATGATAGCAACATCGGCTTGAGATTCCGTTTCATTCATTCAATGGTGCCTATTTTCTTTTCACAAATGCCTCTAAACTAGACTAAAAATCACCAAAATTTTGATTATTCCTGTCAACCGACGATTTTCCATTCTGAAATAGACTAAAGTGACACAACTTAACTATATTTTAGTTTGAGGCACTGAGCTATTAATTTAATGAAAGTTATAATTTTGCTATTCAGAATTTTACGTTCTTCACCTAAAATGTTGATTGTCTAAGTATTTAATCGCGATTAAAAAAATAACTAAAATTCACACCAACACCTCGAAGGTGCAAAAACGATACTGTCTTTTTTTCTTTTCTCTTGCTTATATCTCGAAAACGGTGTGTCCTATCGCAAAAATAATGAAAATTTCGACCCCCTGTATGAAACCCCTAAACCCCTAACACTCAACATGTAGGTAATATTTTTTCATATTTTCCATACAAAAAACGAAAAATTCCATATAAAACACGTCGTTCCAGTATAAATAGTAGTTTAAAACTAAGTATTTTCATTATTAATATATTTTAAAATAAAATGATGACTAAAATAGAAACTGCCATGTTATTTTGGAGTTTTTTTTGTATCATAATTTTGTCTACTCTTCTCGTCGTCAAAATCGACGACGAGTAAATACGAGTAAATGATAGAAAAATCGGAGATTATCTCGTGTTGAATTGTCAAAAATCGAGATAACTAAGGTGCCATGTTAGGGTTTGTCGAGAAAACATCAATTTTGACAGGAAGAGTCGACTATTTTGTATGGAAATGCTGTCAGAAAACGAGAAAGTGACCGAAATAGACAAAAACTACTCACGCGAGAGCGAGTAATTGTCGCGTGTGTCATGTTAGGCCTGCTGGGCGTTTTATTCCAAAGTGAAATAAAATCATTAGCAAAATAGTAAGTCATTGCAATGTGACTCTTATCTCATTTTTGTAAGGTAATAATTAGGATTTTTGACGAAATTTATATGATTTCTTCATTTCTAATAAAGAATGTTCTCGCAAATGTCAATCATTCTAGCAATTAATTATATAAGAGTTACATTGCAATGACTTACTAATGGTTTTGGCGGCACGCGGTGAAACCCGATTTGGATGAAAATTGGTGGTCGCGGAGCTTAGAACCAGGAGACGGACATAGGATACTTTTAGGTAGGTAGGTAGGTAGGTAGGGTAGGTAGGTAGGTAGGTAGGTAGGTAGGTAGGTAGGTAGGGTAGGTAGGTAGGTAGGTAGGTAGGTAGGTAGGTAGGGTAGGTAGGTAGGTAGGGTAGGTAGGTAGGTAGGGTAGGTAGGTAGGTAGGGTAGGTAGGTAGGTAGGGTAGGTAGGTAGGTAGGTAGGTAGGGTAGGTAGGTAGGTAGGGTAGGTAGGTAGGTAGGTTATCGAGGTAGTGTGAAAGGTGTTGCGTGGCGATAATATTGCAGAATCGCCACGCGACACGTCGCGCGACAAGTCGCGCTGGTATGTACGAGCCTTAATTCTTACACAATTGTAATAAGGTATAAATTAGAATAATTGACAAATACGAGGATTTTTTTAGTTTGAAATGGAGAAATGATTATTTTTTTGTAAAGTTAGTCAACATCTTAGTTTATATCTTATAAAACAATGACAAAAGAACCACATTGCAATGATTTACTATTTTGCTTATGATTTTATTAGAATAGTCTATCAGTATGCCTAGCCTAATTGAAAATATCAAAATATTGAAAAAAGTAGGTATGTTATCTTTGTGTGGTGGTACGAGTCGATGGTTCGAATCCAACCAGAAAATATTTAGGTAAATGCAGTGAGAGTAAATAAAACGATATTTGTATGAAAATATTAACCATAGATAAATATTATTAATTTATAGTAAGATACAATAAAACGCTTTACAATTGAATACATAATCTTTTATTTATTTAGTACAGGTCACAATTTATTTACACGTTAGGTACTATTTAGATTCAGTCACATTACAACAACCTTTATAAGTACTTTAGGGGCATGAGGAACAGGGTGTAAAGTTCACTCATCCACCATAGAAAAGGGAGGATCCTCCAACCAGACGGGTGTTGTGTCTGGCGGGCCGACTGCCCTACTGTTGATTTCGGATAGTCTTATCTATGTCGTTCGCGCGTTAAACTCTAATTGCGCGATGCAGGATTTGTGTGACGTCATGTCTTTGATGCGTAGTTAGTATGTGGCGGTGTAACCGCTACATCACTCCCCTCCGGAGACCGGAGGTCGATAGTGGGCTGAGTCTTGTATCTTGCGATGCTTCACAGTGCCAGCTAAGGTTCCAGTGAGTCGGAACCGGGTGCCGCACAGTTCGCGGTGAGTCGGAACTGTCTGCGATGATTACGGCGGTTGTGGTGATTGAGGTAATTGCGGTGATTGAGGTGATAGCGGTGATTGCGCTGATTGAGATGATTGCGTTGATTCCCCAGTGAGTAGGGGTGATGAGGCTGAGGGTGATGACCAGGAATGCGCGTTCTATGCATGCTGGTGGTCAGGATACCCGTTGAAGCCGAGGGTGCTGGCTGTCTGTGTGACTCGCCTCACGAAACTTGCGGGAGTGATGATGATGACGTCACGCTGAAGTAGTTGCTCGAAGGCTGCGTTGACGTTCATACTCGGGGTCACCAATTTATAGGCATGAGGAACAGGGTGTAAAGTTCACTCATCCACCATAGAAAAGGGAGGATCCTCCAACCAGACGGGTGTTGTGTCTGGCGGGCCGACCGTCACGCTCAACCTTCTGATAAATATGATAAATTATTTTGGGTAATAAAGGTATATTGTACTGTAGCGGTTACACCGCCACATACAATATACCTTTATTACCCAAAATAATTTATCTGAATAATTTGTTATGGTGAAAAGGTATCTGATATCGAGTCTAGAAACAAAAGTATGCATATCCCAATAATTATATTATTAAGAAATAGATTGGAACATAACAATCCTCTAGTAATTTAAAGTATGCTTAATTAGTAAATTTTTTTTTTTTTCATTTTAATTTCCAACCATGTTTGAATAAAACGACATCTAGTGGAGTCGGAAGTTACTACTATTTACTTTGCATGTGTGTGTAAAGAGTAAATTCATGCGGCTAAATCATTATTATGTTCTAATCTTTGTATGATAACAGTTAACAAGCACAGTGATGATCTAAAAAAATCAAGTTAATGCCCTAGGTTTCGCTAACAATAAAGTTGTTTATTAAAAATTTCTATGTTAGGTGTAAAAATTGAAAATGTTCGAAATTGTGGATGTGTCGCCATCTAGCGACAAAATGGCAGTGAGATCATCTAGGCATTCACCTTAAAGTTTAGAAACGTGCTGCCTCGATAGGGGGTGGGGGTTGGGGGGGGAGGGGGTGGGGGGTTATTTGTATGCTATACCCCCTAATTCCCCCCGCCGGAAACGTATAGTTTTTTTTTTATATTTTTTTTTGTATACTAGTCTTGTCATAGAAAATGTGTATTCTGAAGGTTTTGGGGGGTTCAAGAGAGAGGGGGAGGGCAAATGTGGATGGGAGATGTAGTCCCGCATCATTTTCCATACTGGAAATTATTTTGTTTGTATGATTTTGTACTGTGTACTGAGTCGGACTCCGGGTGTGCTCCCGCCAAAAGCTCTCGGTCACCCCTGAGTATCGCTACAACACAGTCGACCTTCACATCGCTATGGAGGTCGCCGGCTCGCTTCGCTCGCCACCTCCCCCTCTATAAAAACACTCTAGGGGTAGGGACCAAAAGACTACGTGGGGTCGGGGTGCCCCGTGTCGGTTCTGAGGCTAAGTTCTGTCTACGTAGGTAATAAGTAAAATAAAGGCATACATTTCCATTGACGTCCAACGAGTTGGAGGTTGATATTTTTTTACAGAAAGGGTCTTTAATAAAAGCACTCACGCAAAGTTTCAACACGCGGAGACGTGTACCTACTTTTTGAGAAAAAAAATATTGAAAATCAATTATTTTTGCAATATTTATGTCAATCCCTACCACAGATCATATAGAATTCTCGCCATTGAACGTTTCGTTTTACCTACGGTTAAGTTGTCATACGTTCGGTATCATTTTATTTCATATTTATTTACGTAAATAATTATATTTTCAATAGCTTTCATGCACACATATAATTAACAGTTTATATTTAAATTACAGCGCTATTTTCATTACGAGCTATTAAAATTATAATGTTTAGTGTTTACCGTCTTTTGCCGGCTTGTGGAACGAAACGTAAGACAGACGCAAAAAAATAGGTTAGGTTCAACTTATGTCAAAGAACCGAATTGATTGACCCCGACTCCACCTGGTACGAGTCTGTCCTACCCCTAGAGTGTTTTTATAGAGCCAGAGGCACGTAGGGAGAGCAGCCTCCGCCTGCTGTTAATCTTTACATAAACTTCTATGAATGAATGAATGAATTAAATGCATCGACCCCAGCGTGGTTTAAGCAGACTCGAATGAACCCCAAAATTTGCACTAGCCCCTGAAGCCTCATGCTTCATTGGGCTACAGAAGCCATTGCATATCAAGGAGTAGACCGGGGGGCGCGGTAATGGTAGGGAAGACGTGCCCTTAGGATAAGGAAGGATTTGCGAACCGTAACGGATATGTATCCTTGAGTAGGCAATGGAATAGTGGATAGACGGGTGATTTTTATCTATGGATGGGCATCTTTTTAAGACGGCTCCGTTGGTTCAGTTTCAGGTCCAGCTTCACCGATGCATCTACTCTTTGTTGTTTCCAAAGTCTTCGTCTGAGGATTTCGCTGCTATCCGTTTCAAGTTTCTTGTAAATATCGCTAGCAGTCTTCTTAAGCTTAACTCGTAAGTCTATGAAAATAACTAAAATAAACAGTTCTGGCTGTATCTACGTCAGTTATCTGTCTATTTTTTTTAACAGCTTAGGCGGCCCAACTTAGCCTTCCCGACAATTGTCCTATGTGTGGACCCCATTGTAATTTACCGTCAATAGTGAATCCAAGTAAAACTGTCGACTCAACAGGGTCCAGCTCTATTCCATTAACTTTAACATTGGTAGTAAGCTGCCTGACATTTGGCGTTGAAAATTAGTGATATTATTATGTTTTACAGATTTGTGATTTTTTTCTATTAAAAGAGTTGATCATAAATAATATTCATTTTTACTTCGAGCCTAATCTTAGATGGGGGTCGTGTCAAAAAACGCCTATCGTAATCAAGGACGCCACAACTGCGAACTGGATCAATTGCGAACTAGACCAATTGCAAAGTGGACCAATTATTGCGGACTGGATGTGCCAATAATATTTGAAGTTCCCTCGATTTCTCCATGATCCCATAATCAGACCCTGACCTGATGATAATGGGATCGGGTTGGGTTTAGATACGTGCTGCCTCGCTGGACGAAAAGTGAGGATATTAGGGGGTTCTAGGGGGTTTTCTGATACCTATGCAACATACTTTTCTTGCCGGAGACGCCGTTTAAAAAAAAAAAAATCTAAAATCCTAATTTTTAAGTTAGGTTAGTGTAGGAACACAACTGCTTTTTTTAAAATACATAACACATTATTGTTTACAAATAATGTGAATCCAAATTTGGAAAAAGAAAACACAACAAAGTTAATATAGTGTAGGTTAAGATTTTATTTTGGTACGAATTTCCATTGACGTCCAACGAATTTAGGGTGGGAGGAGGGTGGGGGGAGGGGAGGGAGGGTACTACCCCCCCTTAAAAGGAAAAGTTGCGGAGCCCCCCGCCCCTTTTTGAGTTTTTTTTTATTTTTAATTCTGAGGAAATTTCCCTCATTTTAGGGATTAAAAATAATAATAAGTGTAAAAAACCAGAGGGGACCCCTTGGGGGAAGGGACGTTCCCCCCTACAGAAAGGGGGACCCACTTCATCAAAAAAAAAAAGGATTCCCTCCTTTTTTTTTGATGAAGTGGGTCCCCCTTTTTTTTTTTAAACGGCGTCTTTGGCAAGACAAGTATGTTGCATAGGTATCAGAAAACCCCCTATAACCCCCTAATATCCTCACTTTTCGTCCAGCGAGGCAGCACGTATCTAAACCCAACCCGATCCCATTATCATCAGGTCAGGGTCTGATTATGGGATCATGGAGAAATCGAGGGAACTTCAAATATTATTGGCACATCCAGTCCGCAATAATTGGTCCACTATGCAATTGGTCTAGTTCGCAATTGATCCAGTTCGCAGTTGTGGCGTCCTTGATTACGATAGGCGTTTTTTGACACGACCCCCATCTAAGATTAGGCTCGAAGTAAAAATGAATATTATTTATGATCAACTCTTTTAATAGAAAAAAATCACAAATCTGTAAAACATAATAATATCACTAATTTTCAACGCCAAATGTCAGGCAGCTTACTACCAATGTTAAAGTTAATGGAATAGAGCTGGACCCTGTTGAGTCGACAGTTTTACTTGGATTCACTATTGACGGTAAATTACAATGGGGTCCACACATAGGACAATTGTCGGGAAGGCTAAGTTGGGCCGCCTAAGCTGTTAAAAAATAATAGACAGCTAACTGACGTAGATACAGCCGGAATTGTTTATTTTAGTTATTTTCATAGTCTTACGAGTTAAGCTTAAGAAGACTGCTAGCGATATTTACAAGAAACTTGAAACGGATAGCAGCGAAATCCTCAGACGAAGACTTTGGAAACAACAAAGAGTAGATGCATCGGTGAAGCTGGACCTGAAACTGAACCAACGGAGCCGTCTTAAAAAGATAGATAAAAATCATCCGTCTATCCACTATTCCATTGCCTACTCAAGGATACATATCCGTTACGGTTCGCAAATCCTTCCTTATCCTAAGGGCACGTCTTCCCTACCATTACCGCGCCCCCCGGTCTACTCCTTGATATGCAATGGCCTCTGTAGCCCAATGAAGCATGAGGCTTAAGGGGCTAGTGCAAATTTTGGGGTTCATTCGAGTCTGCTTAAACCACGCTGGGGTCGATGCATTTAATTCATTCATTAATTCATAGAAGTTTATGTAAAGATTACAAGAAAAACAAAACGATGAACATTTAAAAAAAAAAAAATTGTTCCACTATCGGTCAAGAGATGGCGCTGACCTAAAACTGACTTCTCTACCTAGGACTCTCTACTACCTACTCGCAGGTTGCTTTGGGAGAAGCACAGTTGTAGTTTTTTCTGGGCAAAGAACTATTAAGGTAGGTACCTATACGAATGAAGCTAATACTAAAGTACTGTCCGCCTCTTCGCCCTTCCACCTGTCCACCTGTTCGCCCATCCACCTGTCCGCTTGTCCATCTATCCTACTTTTGAAGGACTGTAAGTAAAATAACATCCAAAATATATGTGATGGTACGGAACCTGCGGTGCGCGAGCACGACTTTCTCTTGACAAGTTTTTTTTTTAAAACTTTTATTTTATTTTAAGCGGCAATATTGACCCCTATTATTTTAATTTTATAGTTCTTTCCTCTATCACTTGACTCCTGCTGGACTTCCTATATTAAAAAAAGATGTTTTTATCAATAAAATTTAAGTATAATGTATACTTTGCTTGACGTCTGCTTCGTTTCCCTTCAAGGTAGGGTTCATAGGCGGATTATACTGTATTTACAAGCCCTTCTAATTTATTGATCGATGGTATGGCAAAGTAATTGCCTCACGCGTCGATTGATATCAGGGTATAGTTACGCTTACCGCTTTGAGTCTGTGGATGACAGGTTAGTGTAGCCAGTTCCTGAAAGCCTTACCAAGGGGTAGGGTCGTGTTATCCAGTAACTGGGGTGTGGAAGTCAAATTGACAGTAGTTCCATGTAAACTGGTATTCAGCCGCATTCAATTAGACTTGAAGCCGACCTCAATATAGTTGGGAAAAGGCTAAGCAGATTGATTGATAAAGTCAATCAATTTGCTTAGCCTTTTTTTCTCTATATATATGTATTTTTTAGTTAGCGTGGTACAAATTGCGTGTACCTTAGACAAGGAATTTTATCTTTATAAACATAAAAAGTGGGTTGGATTCATAGATATCCTTTATTTGCTTCAAACAACATTAAATTAATAACTAATTTAACTCTTATACCATACATGTAATACGAGAATATCCATTGAGTTCTGTAAAAAAGTATTCGACTGCAATAATACGCATGTCGATAAAATCAGCAGCACGCACTCGATTGCACCTCTCTAAATCCAAAACGTTCGTTCCATTCGGGAAGATTCGGGCTAGTTCGTATCGCTCCGGACGTAAGTTAGTAAATGATTTAAAAATTGATTTAAAATATTAAACAGTGACTAAATGTTTACTTACCGGTGGTAGGACACGCCATTTGTCTTCAGGTTGATGGTACTAGACCTATTTTTACAAATTATTACTGCACAACTCGGCATTTTGGTTTTTTACGCATCAATATCGAAGCAAAGCGACTGAATGAAGCGTACAGCCGCCGTTCGAACATAAGCCCAATTTAGCAATATCGAGGCGCCACGTGCCACGCCTCCAAGGCATATCCCTCGATATCCGTGGTTGGATTCTATATTTGCTAAAACATTATCTTTATCATATATTTTTTGTCAACAACGTATTTGAGGTCGAACTTATAATGACATTCAGGGAGTATCGTGAATGATTTGTAGCCGACCCCAAATTAGTTAAGAAAAGGTTAAGACTAATGATAATGCTTTTTATACTGGAATGACACAGAACATTGTAAATCATGACACATAGGCAAATGATAACTGTGCTCTTTTATATCCTTACTGCCGGTCTAATGAAATGAATCGTAACCATATTTGAATCAGCACCCTAAATGCGTAACACACAATCAATCATAATCTAGATCATTTTGAAGGGTAGTTATAGCTAATCCATTGCATATGTTCGAAAAATTTGTCTGCTCAACAACGTAAGTAACACAATTAATGAAAATAAAACAGATTGTGATTTATCGTGTGTTACGCAATTAAGGGTGCTGGTCATCAGTAAATTACAATCATTTACATGCATAGCGACGCAGCAGTGCTGATACCCAGTGTAACCAGTACCGTACCAGTGTAAATATGGTCGATCTTGGTCTACAATTTTGTCGATCGCACAAAATTGTAGACCAAGCGAAGGCAGGTGAAAATACCCTCTGACTGTTTACGAAGAAAACGATCCGTCTCTGCCTTCCTACACATCATGAAACAATAGTAGATTGTTTGCCTAGGGAGCAAACAACTATTTTTAAGGCGAGAGTGTTTCTTTGAATCCAGAGCGGAGTGAAGGATTCTAGAGTAGAATCCCGAGCTAAAGCAGAATCCTGAACGCAGTGAGGGATTCAAAGTACGTCACTCGAGCTTAAAATAGTGTTGCTCCCGAGGTGAGCACTCTACTTTTCGTCACCCTCTATGAGAAAAAAAAACGTGTGCGGTCCGACCTCATCTCTCACGTATGATTTAAAACCAAAACAATTTTTTTGCAGCCGCCATCTTGGATTTACGTTTTGACCTCTTTATCAACTTTAGCAGCTTTAAAAACTATAAGAACGATACCTGAAAAATTTGAAAATTTTCGCAGCTGCGTCTTGGATTTACATTTTGACTTTACTATTGGCTTTAGCACCCTCGAAAACTATGAAAACGACACCCATGACGAACAACTTGAAAATTTTCGCAGGCGCCATTTTGAATTTATATTTTGACCTCACTATCGGCTTTAGTAGGTACCCTCGAAAACTATGAAAACGACATCCACGACGAAAAATTTGAAAATTTTCGTAGCCGCCATCTTGGATTTTCATTTTGACCTCATTATCGACTTTGGCGCCCTCGTAAACTATGAAAACGACACCAATGACGAAAAGTTTGAAAATTTTCGTCATGTGTCGTTGCCGCCATCTTGGATTTTCATTATGACCAAATAATTCATACTTTCGCTCTCTTTCTTGCCAGCCTGTTACTTGTTCATCAATGTTCGTGATTGATCTCTTTGGTGATTGGAACTTTTACTAACAATATCCACATTCCAAATTCAAATCTATTTTGCTCCCTAGGGATCAAAAGAGCTATTTTGGTCCCTGTTTACGAAGAACAAACTAGCTCTTTTTGAATAGATGTGATGAAAAAGAACTTTATGTAGATGCTAAGATTAAATAAAAATAGTTAGTACTTTTTATATTTTATTTACATAAACAAAGGGGTAACTACAAAATTTGTCTATACTTATAACTTGTAAAATATGCACATGCACATACCTAATAGTTATATTAGGGGAGAGTCCGGCAGTACCGTCACCTTAAGGTTTATGTAGGATAAAATTAAAATCCCTCAGGTTGTATGTTAAATATCAGCTAAAATGTGTTAAGGCACTCAAGTGCTGTAAATAAAAACAATAAAATACTATTATATTTAGAAATAATCAACTTTATTAATAAAATTACAAGAAAATGTAAAATCAATTTTAAAAAATTTGGCCTCCAGTACCGGCCAGCATAAAAATGATCATATAAACCAGGCAAAAATCACAAGTGTATTGATTTGTTAGCTCTGATATATTTGCACAAGCCTCATGGACCCAAACCTTGCAGTTTCCACATTGAATCCAATCCTCTTCATGAGATTCAAGGCACAAAGGACAAATTGTCTCTTCCTGGTTCATTATGTGGGGAGGTTTCTGGTTTTCAGGTTTTCTTATTTCTTCCTTTCTTGCTGACATCTTTTCCTGAAGCCAAGTTCTTGCCTTTCTTACTGGTATCTATCTTGTCCTGAAAGCAAACTCCTGCCTCGCTTAGCTGAATCAACACTTTTATCTGCTCTTTTCTGTTCCAGCATCTTTTTGTATGGAGAACTTGTGTAAATGTCTCTTTGAAGCATCAGAAACAACCGCTGACAATTGTGCAACTATTGCCTTTAAATTGTCAACCGATAAGTCGATATCATCTGTAGTTTCTTGAGACTTGGATTGTCTGACTTGACTGCGGCCTGACGCGCACTCATTTCATTACTTAGCACTTTTTGCACGGCTTTATGCATACTGGCGGGATCCTAGTCACTCCTCTTTTTCTTCATCTGACCATCACTATTATCGCCTGGCATCTTTGTGTACCTATAAGAAAATAAAATTACTCAAAAGTAAACTTAAATAGTGGCCGGTACTGGAGGACAATTTTATGGCCAGTACTGTAGGGAACGAAAAAATAATAATGTGCGACCCTAGAAAATAATTTACAAATAAATATTCAAATTAAACATATTTTATAATAGCTTTATAAACAATCAATACATACCAGGTTTAATTTCTTTCGAACTCGTTCTATAAACTTCTGTAATCACCCACAGAACTTTAGTTGTGTATCGTGCGTTCACCATGCGCAACACAAATCGGCGTACTGACAGTAAGCGTGTCGCGACAGGTCGCTGCCGCGCGGGGCATTTACTTGTAAGAACGTATTACTATAATGGCAAAAACCATATCAGCGCCATCTCCTATAGAGTTCAGGAAACTCTAACTGGCCAATACTGGATGCCGGCCGGTACTGGAGGACTTTCCCCTACACCAGTTTGAGATTTTACATAATCTTTTGAATATATCAAATGACGTGATACTGTATGAATATTTTGACGTTAAGGCGAGGTTTTCCGTGTCTGTAGGCCTTTGGAACGCTACCTCCGCCTCCCCCAAATGCAGAGTGACGTATTTATTTACGATGCACCGCCGACCATTTCGCGGAAAATCCATGCCACAGCATGAAATATTTGCAGTTGATCAACTGAACTAGTTTTTCTTACATTCGGTTTTTTCAATAAGTTTACATTTTATGGGACCTACGGTGTAATGAACTAAAATGATTACTTAAAATGTCCTGTGTACCTAATGGGCGTTTTCACGTTAACAGATACCGACACCAACCCGATACCTACCGATACGTCGGCACTCGGCAGCTATTATACCGACATCTATTCGATACCGATACAATTATTATCGGCCCAATGATATTGGTGAATATCGATGACCATCGCGACGCACCAAACAACCACAGTGCCTACTAAGTATCAACGTCTTGAAGTCGGCAGTGAGAAAAAGTGTGTTCAAGTGAAAGAATGCCGCTACTCTCCCCGCACTGTGTCTTCGCTGGTAGATATCGTGCCTATATCGGTGTCGGTCGCTGACTGCGACGATTTAGGTTACGATAACAAGACAAGGCACTAAACGTATCCGATCATCTGATCGCCAATATCGTGTCGATGTCGGGTCGGTGTCGTTATCAGCTAATGTATTGTGTGTGTGCGTGCGTGTGTTTATTTTGTGACAATTAATTCATTTTATATAAAAAATAAACAACATTTTTAACTTTTCATATACCTACTGTTATGGGAGAGTTTGTAGAACGTACAACGACAAACATGAAGTTTAGGCCTCTTCTGTCATCTACATATGGTTTTAATAAAAATCAATAGAAAATATCTCATTAATAGTCACCTAACCATAGCCACCCTTGTACAAACTGCTGATTTTTTTAGTGATAGCTGGGGTAGTCATGAATAATCTGTAAGAAGCAGTTTGTATATCAGTGTTGTGCCATTAGGTCAGTATATGAAGGAACGCAGACGTTTAATAAATTCACGTATAACGAAAAAAATTGCAAGCAATGGGAAATTGCTACTGACGAGTGTTACTTGCGCGTTTCGACCTCAGGAGGAGCTGCTTCTCACACGGATAACTCTGTCACTTGCTCGCTAGTCCAGCTAGCCAGCCAGTCGCGTCACCAGTCCTAAATCTCTGTATATTTTGGTCGCCGAGACCAAAACTACAAACAGTGTACGGTGAAGATTGATAAAATGTGGCTGTTATTTTAGTATATTGTGATGTCTTATGACTTTCACGCGAATGAAGTCACGGACAGAAACTAGTTTCAGATAAACATGACTTTGCGGTAGTAAGGTGAAAGTTTAAAATTGCAATAGTGCTACTGGGTATCTCAACGGTCACGCAAAATGTAATTTTGATAGAAAATATCAAAGTCGTAATTTCGTTCGTTATAAAAAGAACTATTGTGCAAAATTGCATGCTTCTAGACCCAGCGGTTTAGGTTGTGCATTGTCTGTCAGTGAATTTAAGAATTTTATCAAGTGAATTTAAGAATTTTATCAAGTGAATTTAAGAAAAAAAAATGGCGAATTTCCATACAAACTTTCATCTTTATTTCGTCGGGATTTTTGTTAAGTTGGATGGGCTAAAAATGGTCTTACTGTTTCGCTTATACTGTGACCATATTTTTTTGTTTTGGATATTTCCCACCGCTCATGAAGATTCATAAATATTGACAGCAATTTATGAAGTAACAATTGTCGTACTTTATTGTCAAGTGACGTACCTAATTTCGATGTCCTAAAATCACGGATTCAAGAAAAAAAATTGTGTTGCTGGCTCCGCTATTCGAAAAATATTATTATATTTTATTTGTCTTTCGTTTAGTATCAGTTTCTCAGTTGCTTAAGAGTGTTATGTTTTATCTGTGTCAGTTTCATATCAGTTGATCAATTGATTTAAAGTGTTGGTAAAATGAGTGATTCTGGAAGTTACGCATTTTAATAAATAAAATAGAAATGGCGCCGTTGCAAATTAAACATTATTTAGTAATAACAACAAGTGCAAGTATATTTGTTGAGAAAATACAACGACGAAATAAGAAAAATAAGAAAATTATTTAATATCCTTACTTCTGAATTTATAACAATATAATTACGATTTTTATCGTGTTCCATACATTTGTTCATGTTAGTATAGCACATTTGTTTGAAACACCATTTCTTTTTAAAATTTTCTTTGTTCTTGCGAGAGGGATAGTTGTTTGAAATATTCAATATACAACCGACAACCGGACAAATTGTAGGTATATGATGTGTTTATTAATGTAGGACATGATATTAGCAAAGACAATTCCATAGAGAGTGAATATAGTAACATGGATGAATCTGATAAAAAAATATAAAAAAAAACTTCTTCATAAACGACGATAAAAAATTATATAAAACTCGCACTTGACTATAATTTTATCGATAATAATTTATAATGTGTCTAACACTATTTTAAGATGACAATTAAACGTCATCATATCGCATAGAAATAATCTCACTTTCGAAAACAATATTATGAATTAAAACTATATTAAAATTACCTAATATTTTTTTTTAGCTGTCGCAATTTCATATCTAATCTGTTCTTCTTTTATTAGATTTTTTTTTAACAACTGCAGAAAGAGCTTATTTTTAAAATTTTTGACACAGGTCCACCTCCGATGACGTCCCGCAGGACTCTGAGCGCGAGCCGATTTAGCCCGATTTACTATATTTGGGTTTATTTAAATAAAATCTACTAAACTTAAAAATCCAATCTTTAAATAACCTCTAAAATACGATTACCTCATCATATATGCAATTTTCATATTATTTTGTGCTGTAATTAGGAAATGAAACGAAAAATGGTTTTGAAATCGACCCTGTTTCGAATTTTTTTTTGATCGAGCAAATTACAATTTATCGTGTTTTGAACCTTTAATTTTCCTCAAACAAGGATGTATCTATGACATATATCTTTTTCAGTACCTAAATACACTAATTTGACCATTTAAAATTGATTTAAAAACAGGCAAATTCGTAAAACCTCCCCTTAATTATAAATTATGTTGGTAGGCGGAAAATTTCTGCAAAACACACTTGGTCCATGCGCGCGTGATACAATTCCCATGCACTGGGTAGGTCCGTCATGTATACATAATATGCAGTCTAAAACTGGCACCTGAAATGCATATTTCAGGTGCTTCATTTTTCAACTAATAAATATGTAGGTACTTATATATTTATATTAATAAACAGGCTGAATTTTTAGTCACCGTCCAAATTTTGATATATCTTTGGCGAAAATCATTGAATACGTGTTTTTTCTTTTAGTATCACTCAAATTCACTCAATACAAAAATATTGAGATATCACATCACAAAGTTATTATATATATACCACGCAGAGCGGACAATTCTTTCGAGAAAATGATTTAATATGAAAATTTTACGTATCGTTTTTTTTTTTTTTATGGAGTTATAGTTCACGCGGTGTAGCATGGTGCGGGTGACAGGTGACAGAAAGGGTAAATTTATTTAATTTACTCCAGTTGTCACTGAGTCCGTATTATGTACACAATCTGTATGTAGGTACGGATCAGTCGTAAAATACAGAATCAGTAAAAACAAGTAAATTATAATATATTTTACCCTTTCTGTCACCTGTCACCCGCACCATGCTACACCGCGTGAACTATAGTGAATCATACCTAATGCCTAGTAAAAATTTGGACGGTGACTAAAAATTCAGCCTGTATTTATATAGGTACTTTTTCAATTATAATAACAATTCATTTAAAAGCGAGTCCTAATATAGGTTATGTTTAAGAAAATTAATAAAGATAATGCAATATCCAAGTTGGTATTTTGATAATTATGGTAACAAAATACTTGCTGCAAAATTGCTGGTTTTGAAAATGTCAAAATATTCAACGGTCTAATATAACTATGAAACACAATGCTTTTATTATACATACATACCTAAGACGCATTGAAACCATTTATTCAAAGTTAAACGATATTTATTTCACTATTATATGCAAAAGACATTATACTAATTTCTAAGCAACATGCGCAGTACCACTGTCGCGGATGATATCATTGTCACTAGATACAGTGACCATGTTACTCTGTATCTCCTTCAGAGTTTCTCGGGATACAATGTGGTCATTACAGAAGAGTATTATCCTTTTGCAAGCCTCTCGCATTATGTCTTCGGGTACAGTTAATACAATCCTCATGAAATTTGGATACGCGAAACACTGAAAACCAAACAAAAATGTGAATTATCACTGTTCAATGTTGGCAGTTATATTCAAGATATGAGGGGCAATTCCCGTATTTTTAAGAACTTTCGTATTCTAATCTATCTCAATCTGTCTGCAAATCTTCCCCAAAAAATCCTACTTTTTTGCCAAGTTTTGTTTGTCGCTGAGAATGAGATATCTGGAATTGGCCTTCTGAATGAATTCTACGTGTTTATTAGAAAGAAGAATTTCAGAAGCATAATTTGGCTATTTCTGATTCTTATATTAGACAAATGTGTTTAAATGGGAGTACCGCTTGGTTCAATTCCGGGTTCGTTCTTGTAGCTAGTCTAATTCAATAATTTTTAATGCATGACGAATAAAAAAACATTGTAACTTGTAGATACTGTGGAATTTAGACATACCGATAGGTTATTACACATTTTCAGTAAAACCAAATGCTACGTTTAGCTGGGAAGCAAAATACGTTGGAAAATAATAATACAGGGGGGACATAGACGCGCAAACTGTTACCATGAATTCAGTACGTACCTACCTGATTCTGGACCCACCAGAGCAGAAGAATTTCGTCGGTTATTAAAAAAAAGCACAGCATTGGTATTGCACTTTCGTATGAAAGACCTTATTTAAATCGGCAAAAAATCTGGTCTGTGGGATTTAGAATCATGTGCTGAATTCATGGCACAGTTAGCGCGAGGAAGGCGCTGCCACCGTAAAGGTATGCATACACATTAGGCACTGACCTGTCCTGGTAAGCAAAACACTGAC
Source organism: Xanthia togata (assembly GCA_963853775.1). NCBI lineage: Eukaryota > Metazoa > Arthropoda > Insecta > Lepidoptera > Noctuidae > Xanthia > Xanthia togata. Next base: position 17,819,077 of record OY970798.1, on the reverse strand, counting down.
TGCTCTGAGACCATGCGCTCAACGAATTGTAATTCATTTTTGAAGGTAGGAAACAACGATAATTTAATTTCAATCATCATGTACATTGCACCCTGTGGCATTATAGGACGCAAACCGGGAGCACATCGTAGTTCATCAAACGCCAGTATGGCTTGATTCTGAAAACAAAAAAATATACATCTTAATAATGTGCATAAAAGGTTGAGGGGTATTTTAGTAGGTAAAATAATGAGTTTTAAAAGCTGACTGAACTTTTGAAGACACTGTTTGATTGTTCTTATTAGATGCTAATAAATAAACAAAAACCTTTCCGAGGTAACTCAAAAGATTATTTATTTATTTATTGGTTAATGTACAATTGTTACACTGTTCAGACAATTGCAAACACAAGCCAACATACAAACCAAGTGCAAAATGTCAAGCGATAGACAGCATGCAAAAACATTATTACATCAAAGAACACAAAACAAAAATAAAACAATAGGTATTATATGTATGTACAGAAATGACACATATTTGTTTCACAATTAGAAAAATAAAAAGACAGTATTTTACATTAGTTGGGGTAATAAAGTTACATAGTTATTAGTTACATATTTTGGTGGACTTGGGGCTTCAATTTTCGAAGTGAAGTGCAACAAATATCAATCCCTTCATCACAATTGTTTAGAAGTCTGCAAAGTCTTGGGACTGGGGAGTTAGACCCTGAAACAGTTTTGCGGTATGGGGGACGTAACATTTTGATAGGGTGGCTATCCGCACCACTCTTTACAAGGTAGGTAGGTTAAAATTAAACTCACTCAACAACTGGGGGCAGTCAATGTTACTGTGAAGAATTTCGAACAGAAAGATTAAATCACTATTATCTCTACGTTTTTCGAGTGAGGTCATGACAAATTTTTGAAGACGTTTTGCTTAGCTTGGAACTTTTTTAGCTATTCTCGCAGAGTAGGCAAGATGGTTTAAAAATCTCTTTTGAATACGCTGTCGCCAAAGACTATGTGATGCATAGTGGGGACGCCATACAACCGCGCAGCACTCCAAAACGGAACGAACGAGGCAATCAAATAAATAAATTTTCGTTTTAGGCTTGCGAAAACATTTTCCGCATGACAAACCCGAATGTCTGAAGCGTTTTTAACAATATTGTCCATATGAGGAATAAATAATAGCTTGCGGTCAAGAAGGACCCCCAAGTCTCTGATTACATCTTCTTTACTGAGGCACGTACCATTCATACTATAATTGATGTCAGTAAAATTTGACTTCCGAGTAGTTCTGAGTAATCGTTATTTGAGAACATTTTTTTATGTTTAGATGCATATTATTTTCCTCACACCAGTTTAAAAGTCTATTCACTTTTCTTGAAGTAATGCTGAATCGGCTTGAGAACCTATTTCACGAACTATTTTCTGATAATCGGCGAATAAGAATGGCGTGGAGTAAATGAGGCAATTAGGAACATCGTTGATAAAGATAATAAATATTACAGGACCTAGGTGGGAACCCTGCGGGAACCCCAGAAGATATTATCAGGGTTTTGGATTTATAACCATTGATAACCACATGAAAGGATCTGTCAGTTAAATAGGACTGAAGCCGGTTAAACTTAATTAACTTAGCTTCTGAATAAGCACTCCGTGAGACAATCAGTGTAAACGGCATCGATTTGCTGATTAGAGTCAAGCGAAGTTCTGTACCGGGGTCGCGCGAAAGTCCGAAAAGGATACCGTTGCCCCTGGGAACGTACAGGAAACGAAGGGACACGGGTGGGTTTTACTCAGTAAGAGTCTGACACATTATTTGACAGAAAAAAAAAATTGTATTTGGGACACGCACAGGAAATACAAACAGTAATAATATTTTAAAAAAAAGAACAAGAATATATAATATAAAATAAAAAAGGAGCGTTATTCGACAAATTCCTACAAAAAAAAAAACAAGCTGCAACATTTTAGACAAAAGTGACTAAATTAGTACATGTGGATCTTGTAGCAATAAAGTCATGCTGGTGCCCAAAAATATACTTTTTAAAATATTGTTGAATATCCGGGCATACTAGTGCTTCAAAAACCGGTGAGTACTTCAAAAAAGTGTCGGGAGGACAGAGATAGGACGATAGTTGCTAACCAAATCCTCAGGGTCAGTTTTGTAAGCCGGAACCACCTTGGCCAACATCCATATTTTACGGAAGATTCCAATGCTGAGTGATTTGTTAAAAATTATGTGTAGGGGGTAATTATGTATAAAAAATATGTATTATGAAAACAAAACAAATAGATATCCTTTCACTCACCTCTATAAATAGCACAACTTCATCGAAAAAGCTCTGTGGCGTACATGTCAATATTGCTGGCAATGCCCTCTGTATTAAGGTGTTTGGCCCTAAAATTCTGGTAGCCAGATTTGACAAGCCCTGACGAACTTCCTTCCCTAGTATATTATGTCTGTCGTGGATGATCACCCAGCCCGTGCGCCAGCCAGGCACTAAGAATCTCTTTGTGAGTCCACTACATGTTAGTATTGGAACATCTTTAGAGAGAGCCGATAATGCAGTGAATTCGTGGTTAGAGAAAACAAAATGTTCGTATATTTCGTCAGCAATAATGGGCACATGGTTTCTCGATGCAATGTCAAGTATCTCGTACAAATGCTCCTTGTCGTACACTGAGCCGCACGGGTTCGACGGATTTATAACAACTAGCGCGGCAGTGTCATCATCTATTTGGCTTTCTAGATCCTCCAAGTCTATCTTCCATTGTTGATCTGGCTGCAAGAAAACATCATCATAGTTATGGTTTCATTAAATAACCTTTAATCAAGGATCTACGCAGTTATAAATAAAATAAAGCGTAAATGAGCAGTATGCAAATCCATTCCACAAGAAACTTGTTATGCTTCTAGAAACTCGTTTAACATCACCTCATATTAAAACTTGTCTATCCCGCTGCTATGCCCCTAGATTTCGCACATTTCCTCATTGATTCATGTGAAAAATACCTACCTGTCGAATATTTTTCAACTACTTTCCACGAAAAAAAAAAACATTAGTTCACTTACAATCATTCGGATTGGAATCATTAAATAATTTTAAGTAAAGTAAACGTACCAATAAGTTGTAATGTTTGATATTAATGCCTAATCCTTCAGCTACTGTCTTGTATATCATGAAGCCTGGCCGTGGAACGAGCACATTTTGTCCTGCGTCAGCAATCACTGTGATTGCAAGTTCAATAGCATGTGAGCATCCGCTGCAAAGGATAACGTCTTCCGGTGAAATGTCCCCCTGATGGGCACTGTACTCCGCGACAGCCGCCCTCGCCTCGAAGTGTCCCTTCGCAGGACCATAACTGCGACTGCTAAGCCATTCATTACTCTCCCGAACAGCTTGCAGCACTTGGTCGGGGGGGTTAAGATTTCCAAAGGTTGTAGGATCACCTAACGTGCAAAAGAAATGAAGTATACCTTGTTAAAAATATTGTGAAATCGAAATCCTGTTGACCTTGGTTTATAAATAAACAGCCTGCTAACCTATTTCTGCTAGCTTCACTCTCGCGACTTGTACGCAGTAAAGGTACCACAATTATTTTCGTACATAGGTAAAACACACACTTACACTTTGTGCTGTCTGCAGCTAGAAAGTCCTTACTCTCTAATAGCAGGCAAGCAGTAAAAATGGATTAAAACATATTCTTGGATTTCAAAAAAACACATTGTACAGAACTTGTGGACTTAAAACAAGTGCTAGTTGCTAGTAAACTATTGAAGACTTGCACAAGTTGTTATTAATTGTATGAACTACCATCACATTTTTATGAAACAGCTACAGGAATTTCGCGATGAATCAGCATTATTTTTATTTTTTACATTTGGTTTCTCTACAAATAACATGTTAAAATCCAGGCTTTTCATGTTATCAAAGTCAATCCAATTCAGGTATCAGAAAATTAAATAAGTATCTGTGTTAACAATGTAACAAAACACTTACCGACTGAAAGCGCTATGAGCGGCTTGTCTGGGTTCGGCTCCACTTGAAGGTTCTCGACGATGTCCCGTATTAGGTTATGGGTATTGCGAGCCAACGTCGATGCACGCACCTCCCATGTATTGCTTCCTCGAGACTGTCGCGACATGGGCACAAAACTTGCGGAGTATTAAAAGCAGCGGCGTCACTTAAACTTGAATTGAGAATATTGCTCGCATTTCGATACAACTCAGTTTTGTATCGGAACAGTGGCGTTTGACAAGCACAGGCTCTCGAGTCGTGGAACTGGTTTGAAAATGTAGATGTGATGACGGCAATAGAATCAGGTTGTTTATATATTCTACAATCTACATATTTGCCCCTCCTGATAGCTTTAGCACTTAATATATTCCACTCTACGGGATAATTCGGAAAAAATATAACAATCAAATACCTGCTGCTTATTATATTCTACGCGCTGCTTCTGTATAATTCCCAAAACTAATCAAACAAGATGAAGAAATTTACTATAATACACGAACAGACATTTTACAATAAGAAAAGAAACCAATTTGAAATCCTTTCTCTTTAGTAAAGTTTCGACAGAGCTTTTTCCGTGTTGTGAAGGCTCAACGCTTCACTGGCCCTATATTTCAAATCAAAATAATTACAATTAAGTAATGATAACAAAGAAGAACATTCTCAGAGAAACGCTGTGATGGCCTGACTATTATACAGATAGTGTTAATTGAGTTCCATTTCTTACCTTACTTAGATTGAACTTAGGTACAACTTGCATCGAAGTAGTTTTCCCCGAGTAGAACGGTATGGAAAGTTTTGTTATTTCAACATAACAAGCTTACCGCTTTTAAACCGCACGATATGGTATCTGATTAATTATTACTTGTCTCACATAAAAAGTAATTTTGTACCTCCAAAACCACACACTTACAGTATGACGATGATCAAAATTAACGTATATTTGAGTAAGTACTCTCGGGATCATTTACGACGTAAGACTGTGTTTTATATGTGAATGGATCCGTATGTAATTAATCAATAAAACCTTTTAAATTCCTTATATTTCACTGAAGGTGTCCGTTAAGGATGCTTGTACAATGTAGGTTCGTACATACAGGGTGACTTGTAATTTGACGTATTCCTTCTAGGACGTGATAGTGTGACTCATTTGCAATAATTAAGCAAGCACCCCATAAAGCCTATAGTTGAAAATTCATGGGATTCGAGAAAACCCAATTTTTATGTATTTTGTTTTTTTTTTCGAACCTATTGAAGTAATTAATGGATTAGCAATCGGTTTCAAAATGATTCATATTATTCTGATTGATCGTGTATTACGCAATAATACTGGTCTTGAAGACCTGGGTGCCTAACGTGTGATGGATTTCTGGGAGGTTAGAAAGTAGTGGGATGGCATAAACAATTGATTCGATTACCACACTATTTTTGAATATTTCAACAGAATTCGACCTTTGCCAGCATTATCGACATTTTCATCGGCACCACTAAATATTTATTTAATTTTTGTACTTCTTTAAATAGCTGATTACCTAAATGAAAATATTTGCCCCATAATTTGTACGCTTAATGCAATAGTAAAATTTTGATATGCTTAAATGATTTTCGAAAATGGTTACTAAACTTCTTCGTTTATTTTTTAACTGCTTGATGTTTTAGAAAATTTGGTTACATCGAAAGGTTTATTATAAGTATTAGGTACGCAATTAAGGCCATTCAATGTGAGAGTTTAGAGAAAAGTGATATTAAGTGACGAGTTCTGGGTTTTCTCGAATCCCATAAAGCCGAGGCGCTCACACTATCACGTCCTAAAAGCAATACGTCAAATTACAAGTCAATACTTAGCTAGCTGAGAATGTTTAGCATCAACGGTTTGCGAATGTCTTATAACTTGCTAATTTTAAGAGGCTGGCTCTGCCTTCACTCCTTCATTGCGAAAAATCTCCATGAATACCTACACCACATACCTGTTGTGGTCACAACACGTTTTAAGCCCACCATTTGATCTCAGTGTAAATTTTTTGCTTGATCCTCTTTAGTCCAACTGCCGACTTTTAAAGCCGCTGTTAAGCCTTATTAGGTACTGTAGGCCGCTGTGGCTTCTAAGTAGCAAAAAATCTGCCTAGCCTTTTCCCAACTATATTGGGGTCAGCTTCCAGTCTAACCGGATGCAGCTGAATACCAGTATTTTACATGGAGCAACTGCCTATCTGACCTCCACAACCCAGTAACTGGGTAATACGATACCCCTTGGTAAGACTGGTTGTCAGACTTTCGGGCTTCTGACGACCCGTAACGACTGTCAAAGATCCACGAATGACAACCGGGACCAACGGCTTGACGTGCATTCCGAGGCACGGAGGAGTCTCGGTATGTAAAGATGGTCACCCATCCACAGACCAACCCCGGCAAGCGTAGCTTAACCTGACGGATCGACCCGTGCGGCAGTTACTACTTAGCCACGAGCTCCTCTGGCTTCTAAGTAGCAAAAATCTTGATTTAATAAAAATGGATGGAGCTGAAGCTAAAACTGTTTAGTTAAGTGCATACAATCTAATTAACAATTCGTTACTGCGTAATACAGGTACATTTTGAGAAAAAACAATAACCATTGGTAGTTCTATAAATCTACAGGGACCCTTAGAAAAATTGTGTCAAGTGTACCTTAGCCCTACAGTAGTTAGGTACCTATATATATAAAACTGGTTCTATAACCTTTGTTTGTTAAGATTATTACAATTAACGTACCTAATTACTTTAAAATACGATCGTGATAACACAATACAAGTTCTGTATATCAGGCATCCTTTCTTTTTTATTTAATAAGTAATTGAATACGAGTGATGGATCTGAACGATTCGGATATCTAAAACTATGTTTTTTTTTCCCCCACTTTGGGGCATGCAGTGTCCCGGACTGTCCCGGAATGCCACTCACTCTATGAGAGCGCGGCCTCCACCTGGCTCTATGGAATCCCGAGGACCCACGAAGCCAGCTTTTCGATGATTTGATTGAAGTAAGTTTTCTTGATGTTTACAGTACCTAGCGGGAATAACAGAAGAGATTCGAGTGATAAGTAAAGAGGTTATATTTGCAACTGTTCCAATCATCATCCGTAATATTTTACTAGCACCTAAAATTCCGCACATTAAAAAAACGGGTTGCACTCCGGGAGTGCCGGCAGAAGTGAAAACTTGATTATTAACGTGGTGCATTTTTGATATTTTGGAATGGTTAGGGAATAATTTTGCACCGGTCTACTCTCCCTCCGTCTCACGAATTTTCGACCAGGTCACGTGTCCTGACGCGATTTTAACATATTTTTACCAACACAAAAATGTGCACAATGCCGCTAATAAAGCAGTGTTCACTTAAAAAAAAACATCAAGATGTGAAGAGTTTTTGCCAGGTTCCTAGATGAAATGAGAAGGAATTCCCGGGGGTACTCCAATATATTAGGTAGATTATTTTATTATATCTAAGAGATAACTTAAAAACATGTTATTACGTAGAGGTACAAGCACGTAGGTACAAGTAATTACGTAGCTTACTTAGGTATCTACATAAACAATGTTGTTGGTGTTGTGTTGTGACGCCCAATACTACGTCTCATTCTTCGGAATGTAAACAGAGAGAAACGTAAACAATAACAAGGCATTTATTATGCGCCTATGCAGTAAACAGGTAGGAGCTATACCTACGATATTTTTAAACTATAGGTAAAACAAAACTTTTATTATAATATCCAACAACAACCATCTCTCGATCGAGTGTGTAAATAAAAGTAACTAATCGACCGAATTTTAGTCAAGGCGGCCAATGTCAACAGAAGCTAGCCAGCTACGAAGAAGTTATTATAATAGTTTCTCATCCCTTACTTCCATTGTCCGATGTGACATCGGAGGACCGTCGGTTTTACGAACTCTCCGAGATACGAGAGTACAGTCATACCAATAACCTTACTCTGGGCTGGTACAGAATTATAGATGTTTTCTTGAAGAAAAACCAGAAAACCCTTTATATTTTGTGCGACCCGTACCCTAATTACGTAATGTAAAAACAATCCGAATCTGAATCGTTTTGAAACAGATTGCTAATCCATTGCTCCGTAAGTCTCCGAAAAAAAAAACTACAGAGCAACGCAAATAACGCAATGAATGTTGTTGAACTGTCAAAATGAAACAGATTTGTCTTTATCGTTTACGAAAATATGTTGCGTAATTAGAAAGCCGGAATCAGCAGCTTTATAAGCTAGCCAGAGTCATAGAATAAATTGCCAGAGTAATCAATCAGCATACTGACAAAATATATGATCACGGCAATATTTGTCGTGCGATTCACGGGCTATATTGCGAAAGAGATACTTTCGCATTTAAAGAGGCAACGTGTTTGCAGAGAATAAACATTTGCTATTATAAAATTGTATCTACATTATGCTGATACAAGCTCATATGCAATACTGAGGGAGCTGGAGGCATCAAAAAAAGAATGCAACCAGCTGCTGCAGGAAAGTGAGGACAGGAGGTTGAAGTCAAGAGGATTAATGACATAAACACTCATGAGCCAGCTTGTAGAACTTCACACCCAGCACATGGACATACTTGACCAGCATCACCATCTCCGTCAACTAGTATCAGATTTTCAACGATGCAGTGACACTCATGATCTAGCACTGAGACTTATATAAGCCCTTGAAGTGGAATTATACAAGGCACACAACACTATTTTCACCATCAACTCTCTGAAAGCCAGGGAACAGGTTGACAACACCAATAACCTTTTCGACGAGTTGGTTGGTAGTGTACCCGGACTGGAGTGTGAGAAGCCCACCGTTGCCATAGACCTGACTGGGGTCGATACCTTAACTAGATGTCCAATTCTAACTAGTCATAATAAAATTAAGAAGTATATTAAAATTAGTAAAAATATAAAAAAGTACAAGAAACTCTTGAAGTCACAGTGTTTATAAGGTTAATATTAAGATGGAAACTAGCAGAAAAATGTATGAAGTTGAGATACAAAACCTTCAACAGGAATTACTGAGCAGGGAAAATACAATACTAATAGTCAAGCCAGCAAATGTTAAACGAGCGCTTGCAGGAGGCCTGTGAGTTGGTGGATTTGGTGAAGTACAATGCAGAGAGGTACGAGTCGCTGACAAACAATCTTACCTGTAGTTGTGCTCCCATTCCGCCACCTCTCATGTCTGCATGTTGTTCCTGCCACTTCACCCACTTTAATAACTCATACCATAGAAACTGTCAGTCCCACTCAAAGTAATATTTTGGTATATTCTGATAGATTAGGAACAGGCTTTGAATCCTTGTTTAATAACCGATCTAAACATACCATGGTAAACTGTTGTTATCATAACCTGCATTTTAATGAGCTTGTTCATAAAGTAAAAAACACACAAATGAATGAGCAGACTACTAACTGTAGTTGTTTTGATTGGAAACAGTCTGAGCATCACTTAAAAGGGACATAGTTAATGGTGTCGACACCCTACTTAAATTAAAATTAGGCAAATTAATATTATGTGTACTGCCTTATTCAGATAATTTATATGCTGAAGAAAATGATAACATTTGTAGTTTAAACAACCTAATGCATATTTTGTCATGTCGTCGTAGTGACCGTTTATTGTATTTTGATACTAACAATAAAATTGTGTTAGAGATTTTGTATTAATTAATTCGGGAACATATGTTTCTTCCCAAGAAAAGTCAACATGTATTGGCTACTTTGTGAGCTTACAATATACACGCATATATTGATAATTTAACTGAGACTAGGTTAAGTGACGAAACAGTATTTTCTAGTATTTCTAATAATACTGTAATAGATTCTTTCAACTTTAAGACTCTACAATAGAGAAGCATAATAAGAATATTTTACTGTATCACCAAAATATTAATCGCTTCTCTGGCAAAATCCTAGACGTGGAATTATTAATAAATAAATATCATATGGATATCTTATGTTTGTGTGAAACTAAGTTAAGACTGGATGCTGTTTAATGTAAATAATTTTTCAGTTGCCAGTGCGTATAACAGGTCCTCAGTAGGGGTTAGTACCTTGATATTATGTAATAGTTGCTTCAGACAAGGAAATGAAGGATATCACTGCTTGCTCTGTTGATCGCTAGCATGTGCAGAGGGCCATACTTTCTTATGTGTTTATAGACCACCAGCCTCAAACTTGTCATCTTTTTTAATAATTATGGAAGAAATACTAAGTAAACTTATAAAGATAATAAATTAGTTTTTGTTTGTCGTGACCTAAATATTGATCTATTAGTTAACTCACCTGATAAATGTAAGCTTATATCATTGTTTAAATTATTCAATTTGAAATGTATATTTAATGAAGCGACTAGAATAACAGCAACCACAGCTTCAAGCATTGATAATATATTTACAAATTGTAAAGTACAAGACTCGTGCTTAATTAGTGGCGTTAGGTCTGACCATACTGGTCAACTTGTATCATTTGACTTACATAAAAAGTTACACCTAGATAAAACCATTGAATTAAGACCTCTCACTAAAAATAAATTTAAAATGTTTAATAATAATGTTCTTAGCAATCTCTCAACTGCTAGTTTTGATTCACAAGACCCCAATATAAACTACAGTATGCCACGAATTCAATATAGGATCCTGTAAAAAAAGTAACAATCAATGCTAAACCAAAATTTAATGAATGTGCCACTGCTGGCATTAGAAAAAGCAGAGATATTTTATATAATTTGTACAACAAGAAATCATTGACTTCCGATCAAGCCCTTCATAATTATGTCAGAAACTATTCTAAGATATTCAAATGAGTCTGCGCCCAAGCTAAATGAATAAGTAACAAAATTGGTATTTCTAAAAATAAAATAAAAGCTGGGTGGCAGGTAAATAACAAAGAAACTGGGAACACAAAACAGCGAGATCAGAATGAATTGTCTTTAATAATATTGATAAAGAAACCATTTCTGATTAGTTGAAAGTTGCTGAGGCACTAGAAAATTTCTATACCAATATCCCAATAGAGGTTACGAAATCTCTACCCTCATCATCTATATTAGCTGACTCTCTTCTAAAAGAAAACTTCAGTAAGGACATTCCAAGTTTTGAATTCAAGCCTATTTCTATTATTACAATATTAAAAAATCATTCAAAAGTCTTAACATAAAAAACACTGAAGACTTATGGGGGATTTCCGTTAAGGAACTTGGAGATATCATTGACTCAATTGCCCCTGTCCTAACAGGCATATTTAATCATTGTTTAGATAGCGGTACGTTTCCAGATTTAATGAAACATTGTAAAGTAGTATCAATTTTAAAATCGGGTACTAAGAGTGATCCCTCTAATTATAGACCTATATCTGTGCTATCAGCATTGAGTAAAATATATGAAAAAATCATGCTAGACCAGATGTTGTCACATTTTAATTTAAAATGGGATTTTACATAGTCACCAGTTTGGTTTCAAAAAAGGTAGGTAGACGACTGACGCTTGAGTAAAACTCATCAGTCACATTTTTTAATCCTGAGAGAAGTCCCAGGATGCAATTGGCATTTTCAGTGACCTCTCAAAAGCGTTTGACTGCGTTGATCTCAAAACATTGATCTGTAAATTACATTCCTTCGGAATTCGTGGACAAGCTGCTGATCTTGTTCTTTCCTATCTATCAAACAGGGCAAAAAATAAACGTTAACGGGGCGACGTCCTTCATAATTAAAAATTCCCCCAAAACACCCACCCTTCACCAGTTCCTAGTACTTTTGCTGGGAAGAAGAAGTGGCACAACAAACTCCCCAGCAGCACAGCTGTCTGTTCAGTTAGAAAAAAAAAATGATTCTATACAATAGTATGCAAGAAAATTTACATAACACAAAACATAAATAAATTGTACTTACTCCTCGTCCATAGGTGGGTTGCCGGTGTCTAGTCTTCTTTCAGTTAACCGTTCGCCATTTTCATCTCTGGAAAAGTTATTTATTAATTTATTATTTATTTATTTATTCATATCTCTCTTGCAACTAATTTAAATTATAAATTAATAGCTATATACCAACAGCTAGCACGCGCCAATATACCAACCAAAAACATATACAACTATACTCAAGTAGAAATAAAAATAACTAAATTGACAATATCTAAAAAAGAAAATAAAGCCTCCAGGCATAAAGGGCGTGCCCGCTTACATATAGCTGTAACTAGAAGTTATATTTGATAAACTAGGACCATCGAGGTATAATAAATAGTTGTCGAGGTCGCTAGCTAACCACATATTGCAATACAACACATAAAAAACATTGTAATGAGTAGATTATGTCAACAATAAATTAAAATAAAATTAAAATAATTTGACTTATAAAGTAAAATTATAAACAATTATATAAACTCATATAACCTGTCAGTAGGTAAACTAATTCTGGATCATTTAAGTAGTCGTTGATAGAATAGTACTTATGCCTTTGAACAAAGGTTGGACTTTACTTTAGTTTTAAACGCATTAAAAGGCAAATCTAGCAAAGAAGAGGGTAGCTTGTTATAAAAGGTTATACCAAGCCCAACAAATGAGTTCTGATTCTTATGAAGCCGGTGAAAGGGAGCACGTACTCGTAGTTTATCCTTACTTCTAGTATTAACATTGTGAATATCTCTGTTTTTAGTGTATAAGTGTATATTTTGCCTAATATATAAGATGTTGGCGAAGATTAATTGTGATGCCACTGTGAGGATACCGATATCTTTGAAGAAATCTCTCAGAGAAACTCTGGCACCTAGCTGGTAAATTGCTAGAATAGCTCGTTTTTGGAGGACAAATATATTTTGAACATCAGCAGCTTTGCCCCACAGCAGAATACCGTAGGACATAACGCTATGAAAATAAATAAAATAGACTAACCGAGCTGTATCAACGTCAGTGTATTGTCTTACTTTCCTGACGGCGTAGGCGGCCGAACTGAGCCTTCCCGGTAGGCTCGATATATGTTAGCCCCACTGAAATTTGGCATCTACTGTTATGCCCAGAAAAACTACCGAGTTTACAGATTCAAGCACTTATCTTTATCTAAGACGATGTTGGGTCCTAGATTTCTAACATTTGAAGGGCAAACTTTACACATTTCGTTTTCTTGGCATTGAGAACAAGGTTATTTGTCGTAAACCAATCCGTAACCATTGGCATTGTTTACAGTGTCAAAATCTTGTCTATTCCTGTCTCCTTTATAAATAAGAGAAGTATCATCTGCAAACAGTACAACTTTACAGATATTCACAAAAAATCACAAATCACTGTCCATTCCAAGGTTGCCTGGAAGAGATCGCGGAAAGCGATAAGGCCACCCATTGTATATTTTGTAGTGTTAATTTTTTTTTTTTTTGTTATGTGTTTTTGTGGTGTCCAATAAAGTATATGTATATAAATAAATAAATAAATATCCTTTAAATTTAATGGTAAGTCATTGATATACATTAAGAACAAGAATGGACCCAGGATGTACACCTAACTGAACTGGTAGCCCGGAAGATTTTACACCATCAACATCTACACATTGCGACCTATTTATTATTTAAATACGAATTTAAAACGTTGAGAGCTTCGTTTAGCACACCGTAATGACGCAGTTTACGCAAAAGCGTGTCATGGTGCACGCAATCAAAGGCTTTGGAGAGATCACAGAAAACTCCAATAGCATTTTGAGAGTACTCCCATGCGTTAAATATGTGTTTCAGCAGAGCAACACCCGCATCTGTAGTCGAACGACCCTTTGTAAAGCCATATTGTTCATTATTAAGGAGGCTATTTAAATTAAAATGTCTTAGCAACTGCTTGAGTATTAACTTTTCAAATATTTTGCTGAATGCTGGTAAAATAGAAATAGGCCTGAAATTGCCAACGTCATTTTTATTACCTGATTTAAATAATGGTATGACTTTACTACTCTTCATGATGTCAGGAAAAGTTCCTAAATCAACACATTTATTAAAATTAACAGCTAGATAGGGGGCTACGATGTATATTATATTACTTAAAAGTTTAATTGAGATTCCCCAGTAATCACCAGTGTTTTTAGACTTGAGTGTGTTAAAAACATTAACTACATCACGAGGCGTTACATGTTCGAAGCTAAATAAGTGACTACTTTTAGACACATTACTAAGCAAAAGGTTTTCAGCTTTCTAAAGCTGAAAACCTTTGGGACGAATTTAAAGAGCGAGTCGTAGTTATAGGTATGTTGGCAAAAAACTCATTAAACGCCTCAGCTACTACGTCAGCTGCTTTAGTAACTAATTTACTATCGACCATAACATCTGTTCTTAACATATTTTAGTTTTAGTTTATTTTTAGGCATTATAATTATTGTTTGGGAAATCATACTGTTGACTAAATGTACACTTTTTGTAAACGTTTTATTCAATAAATAAAATTTATTTATTTATTTGTAATCTCAAGTTGTTTATCTTGGTTAACCGATTTACCCGTTTCATTGCTAATAATTTTCCAAGTGGTTTTTACTTTATTATTGGATTTTTTAATTGTATCGCTTAAAAAATTAGATTTAGCTAAAACACTAACCATTTTAAATAATTTTGATTAATTTTTGACATACTCTAGGAAAGTAGTATCAAACCTATATTTTTTCAAACGATATAACTCGTATAGTCTCGCTCTACTTTTATAAATACCCGGAGTGGCCCATTGGTTAAAGCCAACGGAGGTGCCATTAATGTTAATAGTTTTAGTCTTGATTAAAATAGTAAATAGTAGATTGGTACTCTTTTTGCACAACATCAAAAAGGGTTCCATACATTTCATTAGGATTCTCGTGTTCTACTATAGATGGTGTTATTCTATAAACTATATTATTTTTAAATTTATTGCAACGACTAGCTGTATAAGGCCTACATTATATTTTATGCAAATTTTTATGTAATGGCATGGGGAAACTAGCTAATAAACCACAGTGTTCAGACGTTAAGTCACTTAAGACTAATTTATTTTTGGCATCACTCAATATATTATCAAGACAAGTTGACGAAGATGCCGTGATCCTAAGGTTCAAAAAACAAGTTAATGAAATTATAAGATCTAAACAGATTAAGAAGTCTAACATCTAAAATATTAATATTAAAATCTCCACATAAAATTATACTTTTATTATCTACTTGATTTTAACCTATTGAGTGAATCCTCTATCACCGATTCAAAACTTATAAAATCACCAGAGGGGGGTCGATACACGCAAATTATAATGTATCGCTCGAGTTCAACACAAGACAACTCAATAGTGCGCTCGATGGAAAGATTAACTAAATCTAAACGTTGTTTACATTTCAACTTGTTTGAAAGAAGAACTAAAGATCCAACGCGAATGGCGCTTTTTCTTACAAACGCACTTTGTACAGTAAAATTATCATCATTGATAAACACTACTTCATGTTCTTTCAACCAGTATTCAGTCACCTGAACAACATAACACCTGAACATCATAGTTCTCCATAAATAAACTTAATTCTAGCTATTTGCCGGACAGACCCTGCATATTATTTTGATGAACAACATTCAATATATGCGGCTCACCCGTTGTCGCTCCTAATACATTCGGAATTACAAACATCGCACCTCTTTAAAAATTTCGTTCAAAGTCATTTTAGCCCTATTATTCAATGGTAGACATATGACTATAAGGTATCATTGGAAGGGCAATTTATTTAAATTTCAGAATAAAGCAATAAATTTGGATTTTATTTACCAGGGAATACAAAAAAACAAGCTAATGCAAATGATTAAAACTAAACTTATTATTTTAACAGAAAAAATTCAGCAAAGTCCTTAAAAACAACTTAAAACCTAGTGCTCCCCCCCCCCCTAGCCCTGATGACTGCTTCCATGCGTTCCCTTATGGGCCTTATTAAGGTAACAATAGTCTCTTGAGGAATGTTGGCCCATTATGCAACAACAGCATCTTGGAGGTCTTGGAGAGTGGTAGGGGCAGGATCACGTGCCCGTACTCGCTGTTTCAGGTCATCCCAAAGGTGCTCAATAGGATTCAGGTCTTGACTTCACGCAGGCCAACGCATAACAGGGATCCCGACTTCTTGCAGGTAGTCCCTTACAATTAATGCGGTGTGACAGCGGGCGTTATCATGCATTAATATGAACCCACTGCCAACAAAACCCGCAGAAGGGACCACGTGCTCCTCTAAGATCTCGGTTATGTACCGAGGAGCAATCAGTGACCCTTGTCTACGAGCACCTTCAGTCCGAGACAAGGTTTGTTTTGCCGTCGATTGACATGAACATGCACGAGCCACCCCCGTATTCAACTGGCTCTTGAATACAGGTTTGTGCGAATCGTTCCCCTTACCTCCTCTGTCATTGCAGTAAAGACAAACCCTCGTCTCATTCGATCCGATCGATTGTCCAATCAACATGTTCTCGGGGAAATTCCAGCCGGTCTCGCCTATAGATGCTGTTCAATCAATTTTGTGTTTAATGTATTCGTTAATAGCAGGACATGCTTGAATTTTTTTTTCAGAGGGGTGCGATTTTTGTGACGCCGAGCCTGTTAAGGTTAGAGGTTGGATACCAAAGGAAATACCGTTCTAAGGATTTCAATAATACGTTTATTATCCTTTTCTTTATATATAGGAAGGTGTGTTTTACTAGTATTATGTGAGACATGTGATCCCACAGTTTAAAGTACAAGGCGTATCAAAAGTAGTGTTAGTACCACTACTAACAGTAATCGATGGTACACTACAGGTACCAGTGTCACAGTGTATATTGTATGCTAAAAGATTAGCAATTTGTCTTCTACAACGAGGTGGCAAATGCATTGTATAATTTTTCAGTTTATAATCAGTAATAAATTGATTAAAATCAAAATATAAAACAGCGTCACTGTGACGAAAAGTCCTATTATAAATTTTACATATCTATACTATATACTACTTAGTCTGGCCATAAATACTGTTACAATTAAAAAGATATTACATTTGAATTTGGAATCTGTCATTTTTATACGATTGTTCATTAAATTTCTAATTTTGGCGCCAATACATTGTACAATATTTTACGATATTAAAATGGAGTGGGTGATAAAGAGAACCAAATCGCTGTGATTGCATTACACAAAGTTGGTTCCTATTAATAGTACCGGGCTATTAATAGGAACAATGAGACCTCTTCTGTTTATAACAGAAAAAGATCTGGCCGTCCACGTAGTGTTCGTACGAAAAAGGTGGTCAAAGCAGTACGAGAAGAAATCCTGTCCGAAAGCAAAAGGTTTTATCTCGGGAGATGAAGCTTGGATTGGACCAAGCAAGCATCCAGAACTATGTCGCGTATTTTAAAAGATGACTTAGGACTTGCAGCCTATGAGACGCACTGGTCATTTTTTAACTGATAATTTAAAAAAGAATAGGGTGGTAAAATCGAAACAACTACTGAAGCGGTACGCAAAGGGAGGTCACAGTTTTTTTTTGTTTACGGATGAGAAAATCTTTACAATTGAGCAACATTTTAACAAACAAAATTACCGTTTTATGCTCAAAGCTCTAAGGAAGCTTCCCAATTAGTCGACAGAGTGCAACGTGGGCATTATCCGACTTCAGTGATGGTTTGGTGGGGTGTTAGCTATGAAGGAGTGACAGAGCCATATTTTTGTGAAAAAGGTATCAAAACATCGGCACAAGTGTATCAAGATACCATTCTTGAGAAGGTAGTTGTAAGCCCCTTAACAACACCATATTCAATAACCAAGTATGGTCCTTCCAACAAGACTCGGCGCCGGGTCATAAAGCTCGGTCCACGCAGTCTAGTTTGGAAGTGAACGTTTCGGACTTCATCAGAGCTGAAGACTGGCCGTCGTCTAGTCCCTATCTTAATCCGCTGGATTATGATTTATGGTTTTAGAGAGTACGGCTTGCTCTAAACGCCATGATAATTTGGAGTCCCTAAAACAATCCATACGATTGGCAGTGAAGAATTTTCCCATGGAAAGAGAGCGTGCATCTATTGATTACTGATGGCCTCAACGTTTAAAGGACTGTATTGCAGCCAATGGAGACCACTTCGAATAAGCTTTTTATATTTTAAATTGTTTTATATTTATGTATTAAACTAACACACTGTAAAAGAAGTAAATATTTCTTGCAATAAAAAATTTAAAAAATCTTCGTGTCAATATTTATGGCAAGTCTAGGTAATTTTACCTCTTTATATATATATATTATATATATATATATATAAAGAGGTAAAATTAGTAAGTTTGTATGTAGGGGGTAATCTCTGGAACAAATTATTCAAATCCCAAAAAAACTCAGTGGTAGAAAGCTACATTATTCCTGAGTGCAATGTATGGCAACCTGTACCCTAATTACGTAATGCACAATCAATCCGAATCTGAATCGTTTTGAAACAAATTGCTAATACATGGGATGATTATTTAAACAACAAAGTATCAATTCTTATCAAATTAAATTATTTTATAATCACAAGGACATCACAGAAATAAGATTTGCGCTTTACAGTATGTCAATTGGTCATATATTTCCGAGATAATATAAAATTACTTAAACGCAAACTGCTAAAACATTCGCTAAGCTCAACTTTCATTCCTACATGCTTTGTGCGAACGTTTTATACATTTACCCATAAATAATGGCGTTGTGCAAATACGTAATTTTTTTGAATCACGGTGTTAAGATTTTCCGCGGATTGATGACCCTCTCGGTTTGTATTGACATCATTGTCGATAGTCGGGTGATGAAAATTGTTGATATTGTTGGTTGTAGGTTATTATCGGTCATTTCGGTTCATTCGTTGAAATAGTTGTTTCGTTCGGTTGTACTTTGGTTTGAATGTTCGTTTGTTGTACGATTGTCTAATGGAAAATTTTCTCAAGTTGCATTTGTTAGATTTATACCGATGTAGTTAGTATGTAACTACATATTTTACGTTGTAATATAAAGTAGTAAGTTAATTTGTAATTAAATGTAGTAAATAACATGTAAGACAACATCATTTTAAATTAAATAAGATGTATTTTAATATTGTACAGCAAATAGGTATGAATCAGACACTGATTTGACTCAACTGTTGTGATTCATACTTGTTTGTTAGCGGGTATAAAAGAGCGGAGCCACAGTGATATAGCTCACCTCTCCGATCCAGATGATCCAACCACTCTCCTCCAGGAGAGCAATAGGGCCACCAGTACAGTGCACAAACACACCCGACACCCGTCGTACCGACCTCGCCGCCAAGGTCCTCCGCGCGCGCGACCCTCACGAGTAAATAATACTCCCCCCCGACCCTTGTCCGATGAAGCGCCAGCCCGCGCCGCAGCTGAGCGCGTAGCTTTAAATTCCCCGTCTAATAATAATATATCAGTGATCCAGCCTGTCCCATCTTGCTGTCCCCCCCTCAGCGACGCCCTAAGCCGAGGTTCGTACCCCACAGGGGGTGCCCTTAGCGAGCGTTCGCCTAATTTTAATGTAGAATAGTTGCTCCTGGCTGGAGGCTTTGAGTGTAGTGCTTAAGGCAGCCACAGGATTGTTCGGTTGAGCAGTAAATACCTTAGTGGTATACCTGCGAGATGCCATAGTTAAAAAAAAAAAAAAAAAAAAAAAAATGATATAGCTCAGTTGCTCTTCGACTTTCAATGTTCATGTAAGTTAAATTGTTATTATAAATCTTGATTATTGCTGATAACTATGATGTTAGTATGTATTTAAATATGGCTAATATTGCTACATAAGTGTAAATTGGAATTAAGGAATATTCATATTCTATTTCTTTTCATTGATAAAGTTGTTTGCTTTGAGAAATGGTCCAAAGATTAATGTGATAACAATACTAAATACTAATGTAAAAATGTGTTGATATAATACTACAAAACAAGCTGCCGTGGAGTTTCTTATCCTTCTTCTCCACGAAGACCTAGATTTGGAACGGATAACTAGCTTTCTCATTAACGATACCTATTTATTGACAAGTCTAATTGAAATAAATGCCTAGTCTTGTCTCCATGTACTTTTCTTATAATCCTTGCCTACACACCATAATACTACCTACATAGTTAAATAATGAACTAGTAGGTAACCATTCTGACATTCAAAAGTTTATAGTTAAGTGGATATCTATGCCTAAAAATGTAGTTTTCTATCCACCTCCTAACATCAGAAGTGGGATAGTGCTCCGTCTTACTTATGCGATTTCTAATGAATTTTATTTTACTATTTTCATGATCAATGTTGGAGCTATTGGTGATTTTGCTGGAAGCCATTGGTGTCACTGGGTAGCTGTCTAAACCCTCACCATGACGATGACATCATGCTGCAAACTCTGGGAGTAGGCCTGTAAGTGGGAGCTGCAAGGCCGATAAGACCTTTAGAGGCTCTGCTTTGATATTATTTTGAAGTGAGAGATCAACTGATGGTGCATCATAGAAAAAACTTTTGTAACCTTTAAAACTAGAATATTTTAAAACGTTTGTCATTATAAGTTAAGCTTCAACTGGTATTTTAACAAAATTAAAAAACAAAGGTTTTATTATAGAGAGAAAACAATGACTGGTATTCTATTTGTATAAAAATATTCCTAAAGAAAAAATAAAATAAAAATATACCTACCTACAATGAATAAATATAAGTTGAAAGATCATTAGGTAATGAACCAAAATTAGTTAGTGAACATAGCTAATTGAAGCTTAGCTTATAAAACCAATAATAACTAGGTACGTCGTTACTGTGTTGGTTACTCTAGCTAAATTATAATTAATTCTAGTTCTCACAAAGATGGGACTGAGAATAGGATACAAGTGATCACTTAAATGAAACTTGGCATTACAAGAGGACTGCTTTTATAAGTAAATTAGGTAACACAGAAAAACACAAAATGGGATTGGGGTTCTGAACAGGACATTGCGAGGAATTATTTAGGTACCTACTAAATTACTTAGAATCTAGACCATTGTTGCCAATCTTTGATCCTGCTTTAAAAACCCAGTTATATACTGATGATAGTGCTATAGGATATGGTGCTATTTTAAACCAGAAATACGATAGTGATTCTAGTCATCGCTTATTTTAGTAAAAGAGCTACACCTGCAGAGTCAAAATATAGTTGTTATGATTTAGAAACTCTAGCTATTTACAACGCCTTGAAAACAATAGGTGCTAAGGCTTTTCCACAATAAACATGATAAGCACTTCTTGTACTAATGTGTCAGACTGGCCGAGCGTTTTATGGAAAGTCCAAATATCCTTAAATACTACTGTACAATAATCGGCTTTTCACCTATTAGGTTGCTTATTAGCAGAAACTCTAACATCCCGTATATAAAAACTCAATTGGATGAAGTAGTACAAAATGATAATGTAATTATTGACGTAATTGCTGATCGTCAGTTAGCATATCAACGTCTAAAAATTGTTGCCGATAAATTCAAAGATCGCTTTGACCGAACACGTAGAGATAATATAATTATGTAGGCTATAGCGTAGGTGATAAGTACAGTGTATGTAAACCAAGAGCATAGGCGACATGACAAACTAAGAGCAAAATTTAAGGGGCCTTACGAAATTATGAACATACTAGATAATGACAGATTCTTTTTAAGGGGTATGGGAAATTTGAGAAATATAACAGTTGTAAAAGAAATAAAAATCACCTATGACCTGGAGAGTGGACGGAACAAAACGCTGTTTTACAAGATTTATTATAATTATTTATGACATGATTATATTATTATGGATTATGTATTATGGATTATGGGCTGTGGTATGACATTCACTGGCTGCGGGTGATTAAGCTTCACCGACTGCGGAGTGTTTGGTCTTCACAGTATTTGATTATATTATTATGGATTATGTATTATGAATAACGGATTATGTATTATGGATTATGGGCTGTGGTACGACATTCACTGGCCGTGGGTGATTAAGCTTCACCGACTGCGGAGTGTTTGGTCTACACAGTATTTGACTAATGACACTATGACTATAAGACGATTACTGAACAAAATATATTTATTTATATATACTTTATTGTATACCACAAAAAAATATAACAAAAAAAAACCCTATAGCTTTATGTATGTACCTAAATATTGAGTTTGAACTTCGAGAGCGAAGTACTTATCAGTATGGCCGTGTTAGATTTATACCGATGTAGTTAGTATGTAACTACATATTTTACGTTGTAATATAAAGTAGTAAGTTAATTTGTAATTAAATGTAGTAAATAACATGTAAGATAACATCATTTTAAATTAAATAAGATGTATTTTAATATTGTACAGCAAATAGGTATGAATCAGACACTGATTGTTAAAGCGGCCAGTTATGTCCCCTCTAAAATCAGTAAGATTCGCCGTCCGAGGCATGTTCTCTCCGACCCAGATGACCCTATAACCCTCCTTCAGGAAAGCAATAGGGACACCAGCACGTTACAAAACAATAAAAAAAGACCCGCATTCCGACCTCGCCGACGAGGTCCATTGCGCCCGCGACACTCCCAAATAAATAATACTCCCACCCGACCCTTGCTCGCAGAAGCGCCAGCCCGCGTTACGCTGAGAAACGTAGATTTAAATTCCCCGATCAATAATAATGAAAATTTGATCCAGCCTGTCCCACCTTGCTGTCCCCCCGCCAGCGACGCCCTAAGCCGAGGTTCGTACCCCACAGGGGGTGCCCTTAGCGAGCGTTCGCTTAATTTAACATAGAATAGTTTATGCCCCTGGCTGGAGGCTTTAAGTTAGTAGCTTAAGGCATCCACAGGATAGTCCGGTTAAGCAGCTGCGACCTCAATCTGAGAGTCAACTGCGAGATGCCATAGTCCAAAAAAAAAAAAAAAAAATGATATAGCTCAGTTGCTCTTCGACTTTCAAAACGTTAACATCTAAGAACAGACCCTGAGTGGTGTCCGTGACCATAATATTAAGTTGCTAAAAGCGAATATAAGGAAATCATGTTGCTTATCGGAAGTTCTGCTTTTATTGTAAAATGGATTGAAATAAGGATCATCATCACTTTGGTCAAAGATCGACTGACTACAATGTTCATGTAAGTTAAATTGTTATTATATCTTGATTATTGCTGATAACTATGATGTTCTGTATGTATTTAAATATGGCTAATATTGCTACATAAGTGTAAATTGGAATGAAGGAATATTCATATTCTATTTCTTTTCATTGATAAAGTTGTTTGCTATGAGAAATGGTCCAAAGATTAATGTGATAACAATACTAAAAACTAATGTAAAAATTTTGATATAATACTACAAAACAAGCTGCCGTGGAGTTTCTTATCCTTCTTCTCCACGAAGACCTAGATTTGGAACGGATAACTAGCTTTCTCATTAACGATATCTACCTATTTATTGATAAGTCTAATTGAAATAAATGGCTAGTCTTGTCTCCATGTACTTTTCTTATAATCCTTGCCTACACACCATATTCTTAGATATTAAAATACCTACATAGTTAAATAATGAACTAGTAGATAACCATTCTGACATTCAAAAGTATATAGTTAAGTGGATATCTATGCCTAAAAATGTAGTTTTTCATCCACCTCCTAACACATTCAATAAAATTGAAAGTTGGAATGCCTATCATGCTTTTAAGAAATTTAATCCCACCTAACCTGTGCAATGGCACAAGGCTATTATTAAAAGATTTAAAAGATAACGTAATAGAGGCGACCATTCTCATCGGACCAGGAGCTGGTCAGTTGGCAAAAGTAAAAGTTAACATTCGAAACATTGGTCCAATTATTGATAGAGAGAGTTACATTTTAGTTTAGTACATTTATTGTTGATGAGTTGATTTGAGTATTTCTCTGTTCTTGCGTCTGAGGAACTTGCGTTTCATTGTAGATAGTATACGTCGGAGATAGTGGTGGTGGTGCATCGTGAGTTACGGACGAAGATAAGATGCCGGAAGTTGATGGTTGTGGCTCTGATGGATTAAGTTTTATATTTTTGTTAATTTGACTGCTTAATATGGTTTTATTCGCCATTGAGCTTTCGATATAACCCTCAGCTACTCTATCAGAGCTCCAACCACCGTGTCTTTTTATTGACGTAATATCCGCCCCTGAATCCACCAAGAAAGTCGCCGAAGTTCTTCTAAAGCAGTGACCGGTGTAGAGTTCAACCTCTTTTAGTTTTAAATATTTAGCAATTTCCTTTGGTATATTGCTAATTTTATTTTTGCCGATGGCTTGTCGAGTACATTTCCCATTCCGATAGTTTAAAAAAAATCTATTGTTTTCCATGTTGGTGGGACGTAATGCTTGGTATTTATGAATGATTTTAGTATATTGTCCTTGTACAATGAATGACCGATTTTTCTTTGTCTTAGTTTCCTTTACATTAATCAGCAGTAACTCATTGGAATGATTTTCATCGTCCTCGACCTTTAAGTTTACAAGTTCACATCCGCGGCAAGCACAATTGAGTCCAAAAATTAAGGCCACCTATAACAAAGATAAAAAAAGGTAAATATATAGAATAATTACCATTACTAAGATACGAAATATTCATAGTTAAATCATGTATACTTACTTTTGTGGCCAGAAAAATTTCGGCAGGAGCTTCATTAAGAAATTTTTCCACATTTTGAGTCGTAAAAATTTTAGACTTCTTTGCGCAATGCCCTTCTGATTTTCTTTTTAAAAAAGCCAGTAATTTCGTGAATCTATTTATTTCAATGCTGTGTTTGATGCTTATTGTAGCTTTCAGTTTTGAGTATATGCACCAAAGTGTATTCGGATTCTTTGTCTTGGATAAATATGTAATCAAAATAGACAAGAAGTACTGATTCTGAAATTGATAGGCCTTTCGCACTTCTCCACGTTGAAAATTCTTCATAAGTTTTTAAATAATTTTCCTTGGATTTTGTTGGAAGCAAATTATTTATAATTGCGGCAGCATTTGCACTGATGGAATCCAACAATTCTCTGTCACTGTCGCTTTGATTTAACATCGTAACGTATTTTTATTAGAACATACCAACTCATCATAAAGACTCACCTGCAGTCTTTATGATGAGTTGGTTGGTAGCGGGTCGGGGTCGGGACCCACATGTGTTGAGCCAATTGTGACAATAGACTTAATTGATTATACTATCACTAAATGAAATTTGTTTACTAGCCATAATAAGTTTAAAAAAATATATTAAAATGAATAGATTAATTCGCAGACTCTTCACTGGCTTTGAGAGATTCCAAACAGGTTATTGTGTCGTGGGCCCTGCTTAATTCCAGTTCCAATTCAGATATCCGACTCAAAGCCAGTTCGTGGGTGTCACTACATTGCTGGAAATTTGACACAAGTTGACGGAGGTGTTGATGCTGGTCTAGTGTGTCCATATGCTTCAGCATTCGTTCAACAATTTAATATGTAGTTCGGCCAACTGGCTCTTAAGCTCAGTGTTCTTTTTATTAATGTATTCTGGGGGTCTCTAGTTAGGATAGGCGTGCCTCAAGGATTAATTCTTGGCCCTTTCCTATTTCTAGTTTATATTAATGATCTTCCTTACATCATGGCTAATTTATCAGAATATAATTCTATTCGCTGATGACGCTTCTCTTATGTTTTAAGTTTATAGAAAAGATACGGATGTCATATATGTCAACGATAGTCTGGCAGTTCTTTCGAAATGGTTCGCAGCATCTTTTACTTAATGCGACCAAAACTAAATGTCTTAAGTTCTCATTACCAAATGTACCTCAAGTAGGACTAAATTTAAAACTTGATGGCAAGAAACTGGATGCTATTACGGAAATCGTATTTCTAGGAATTACTTTAGATTCGAGATTGCAATGGGGCATTAGATCTGTTTCAGGTAGATTAAGTTCAGCTGCATATACAGTAAGAAAAATAAGGCAGATGACTGATGTAGCCACAGCTAGGTTAGTATACTTTGCTTATTTCCACAGTATTATGACGGGCATGATGATCAGCAGCTGACGTAGATTCAATTATTATTTTACAAAAGAGGGCAATTCGCGATATTTATAAAATGGATCCTCGCGAGTCCCTTAGAAATAAATTCAAAGAAATTGATAAGTCATAAGTAATAACAATAAACAATTGCAATTAAAATAAAATTCATTAAATACATTTAGAGAAGTCAATAAAAACAATAACGGTCAATTAAGAATTCAAGTCTTCTTCTTCTCCTTTTCGTGTGGTTAATAAACTAACCTAGTATTCAAGTACTTAGATCATAAATAATAAATGTCAAAGTAATACAATCAATCATGTTACAATGTCATATGTCATCTAGGAATTCATTGATACTGTAATAGCCTTTCCTCAATAAATAGGTCCTCAATTTGTTTTTAAATAAGTTAACACTGTACATGGTTTTGAATTATATAGGCAACTTGTTGTATAAAAATACAGACTGATACCTCGGGTTATGTTTGACAACTTTTAATTTCGGTTGAATAGTGTTGGGTAAATCTTTCCTACGTGTGCTAGCTCTAGTTTGTCTTTGCTCATCAGTCTCAATTTTATGCAAATTTTTAACTAAGCTCGTTAGCAACACTAAAATGTAAAGGCATGGCACTGTTAAGATTTACGAACTATATACATATGTATACGAACTCAGCCTTCTCTTTATATCTTAGAAAGTATTTTGTATGTTCGAAAAAGCTTAGTACTTTTCAAAATAAGAAGCGATTATCATAATATAAATACACTTAGTAAACATGAAATTGTGATACCAAAATTAATCAAATCAAATCAAATCATTTATTTTTGCAAACATGGGTAATTGGTACATAGGTGTTTTCTTAAAAAAATAGTCCTCCATATTCTACCGTCTCATGGGCATGCAAATAATATTGAGATCCAAAATTAAACAGATTCTATTGATACTGAATGAATATAAATGTCAAATCATTAGTATTACAAAAAAAATATACAAAAAAAACAGACTAATAATAGTAGTGACATTTTTACAGTAATGTCAAAAAAATAATAAAGTATGTCAAAGTGTCAATAATAATAAAAATTGTCAGAACAGGAATACAGATGTCAATCATAATAGTACTTCATCAATCAGTGCAGAGATTTATCATTAAGGAAGTCATCAATTTTATAATAGCTTTTCTCAATTAATATTTGGTTTAGTGCCCTTTTAAATTTTATTACAGTCATATTTTTTATCACATCAGGTAATTTATTATAAATACGTGGGGCAATACCAAAAAAATTTTTCTGCATAAGTGCGGTTTTACATTTCACTTGACATAGTTTGTTTACATATTGAGTTCGTATCGGATTTTTTCGAACTGCTGACAGTTTTTCAAATAATTGTGGATTGATTTTTACAAATAGAGCTGTTTCAAAAATGTATAAAGAAGGAAAAGTTAAAATTTTTAAAGACTGAAAATAGGAAAGACAGCTATCTGTTGTTTTAAGGCCGCACATTGACCTTATACATCGTTTTTGCATTCTAAATACCCGTTCTTTATCGGTAGACTGCCCCCAGAAAATAATGCCATACCGCAAAACCGAGGCAACCAGTCCATGGTACGCCGATAAAAGAGCCTGACGGTTGACTTTTTTAGAAAGTTGATGGAGAGCATACGCGGATTTGCTAAGTTTTTTGCACACAACTTCAACATGAGGTTTCCAGGTGAGTTTGCTGTCAATTACTATTCCTAAAAACTTCGACTGATTCTCTTCCTCAATCTTACAGCCTTGGTAAGCAATACTAACATCTGGGTTTTCGGTGCGTTGATGAAATTGCATTATTTTCGTCTTACTTAGGTTTATTACTAAATTATTATTACTTAACCAATTAATTATGTCATGCAAACAAGTATTTATGTCCTGCTCGTAATTATTATGATTTGTACACTTAATCACAGCTGTACTGTCATCCGCAAAGAGAACCATTTTGTTCGATGTTACTTTCGGGAGATCGTTAATGTATATTAAAAAGAGTGGCGGCCCCAATACGCTACCTTGCGGAACACCATACTTTACTTGCCTTGGTTTAGATGTATATATGGTTTCTATTTTACTTTTCGTACAAATTCTAGAGATTTCTGTGTATTGCAGTCTATTACTTAAGTACGATTCTAGTAACTGAAGGATATTCCCTCTTATACCGTAACTATGTAGCTTGTGTAGCAGAATTTTATGGTCCACATAGTCGAAAGCCTTGGTCATGTCAGTATAAATAGCACAGACTGGATTTCTCCTATCTACAGATGACATGATGTTTGATAGTAGGTCGAAGATTGCCATATTAATGGTAGTATTCTTACGGAATCCTTTTTGTTCGTGACAAAACAATTGAAATTTTTCGAAATAAGTGTACAGAGAGTTGTAGATAACTTTCTCAAAAATTTTGGAAAAAATGGGGATTTTCGCTATAGGTCTATAGTTTTTTAAATCTGTTTTGTCATCTTTTTTGTGTAAGGGTTTTATTATAACTATTTTAAGCCTGTTTGGGAATATGCCATTAGCAATACACAAGTTAATTACGTGCATTAATGGAGGTGCTATCACTTCTTTAGTGAATTTTATGACTTTTGTAGAAACGGCATCGTATCCTACAGTGTTTGTGTTTTTTAGGCTAGAAATTATTTTTATAATGTCATCAGTTGTAACAGGTTGCATGAACAGGGAATTTAATGTCTGATTGTTTAAATTAATATTATTTAATGTGATGTCAGTTTTAGTATTATTTTCAATTTCGTCAATAAAATAATTGTTAAATTCGTTTGCAATGTCTGTGGGGTGTGTAAACGACAGATTACCTCTACTTACGCACACGATTGACTCCAGGTAGCCTTCGATTTGTTTTCAGCGGTGTTTATAAAATGATTATTTTGTGCTCTTTGTGTTAGCTTGATAATTTTTCTATAAAGTTTTGTATAGTTTTTAAGAACTTTTTTATTCAGTGAGTCCGAATTTAACCTATATGCCCAAAGCAACTGCCTTTGCTTTTTGCTACATATTTTTATTCCTCGAGATATCCATTTCGTTTCTTTATTGGTTTTGATGGTTATCATTTTTTCCGGAAAACATAATCTATAAAAAAGTGAAAAATCATCCATGAAATTATCAAAAGCTTTATTTGCGTCTTGTGCATCAAAAACTTGAGCAAAAGACAAACAACTAAGATGTGTTTTAAAAGTTATTAAATTATTCATGCTTATGTCGTGTTTTTTAGTTTTCCAATGCTGTAGTTTACATGTTTTTTTAATAGGTATTTTAATTATTTGAGATGTATGATCCGAAAGTACTAGGTCTACAACTTCAGCCTCGCAGTCTTTCCCATAGTTGTGTGCAAAATTATCAATACAGGTGTGACTACTTAATCTTGTGGGAGTATAAAGAGCTAGTTTTAGATTATAGTTCATAAGAAAAAATTCTAAGTCTAATGTGGCCTTGTTTCTTTTTAAAACATCAACATTAAAATCTCCACATAAGACAACTTTTTTATTTGATGACCGACAAACTTTTGTTAAAATATAATCCAATTTTTCATAAAATATTTCGTAATTAGGCTTAGGAATTCTGTATATACAAATCACAATTATTTTATGAGCTATTATTTCTACAGCGCAGCATTCAAAAATCCCCGAGACTGATTGTTTCGATATGTCCGGTACTTCTTTAAACTGCAATCCTACTCTAACAAAAATACACGCTCCTCCTCTCTTTGCATTTCTAGAGAAGAAAGCAGCTGGACAAAAATTTGGAATGTGTAATAAATCCTCATAACCAGTTTGTATGAAGTGCTCTGTAATACAAATAACGTCTGTAATTGTTCCTCTGTCAGATAATTCCACTAGTTTTACAGTCAGACTGTCTACTTTATTCATCAGCCCAGCTATATTCTGATGTAGAATGGTAAGGTATTTAAAGAAAAAACTGAGAATTTACTTGTTGTGGATCTGTAGATAAACTATTTTTATTTTGCGGTAGGCAGTTAACTTTTAAGTACGTAGTAGTTAGGTCGCTTAGGCCAAGTATATTAAGTAAGATTAGCTAAAACTAGTAAGTCATTTGCTATAAACATTATTCGATTTTATAACAAGTTGCCAAAGTCGGTTACAGAACTTAGCGATGAAAAGTTCAAAACCCACATCAAACGTGTCCTTATCTAAAAAGCATATTATAAGATTAAAGACTACGTTGAAGACAAGGAAGTTTGGCAATAATTCCTTCTGCACATGTGGCTTCCCTGTTACCTCATTAACGGCATTACTATGAAAATATCTATTAAAAAGCTTGAGGCTTATCTTTAAGTGAAAGAAGGACATTTGAAGGAAAATATCCTTAAGGACATAAGTTCGATGTTTACGTAAATTTTATTTAGTACTTTTAGTTCATTACAAATTTAAAAAAAGATCCTGGTAATACGATACTTCAAATTACTTATAAAATGCGTTCTGATTGTGCCCCTGGCTACGACAACATATAAGCTAAAGTACTGAAGCAATCGAGTTCCATTCTATCATCACGCATATCTTCAATCGAGCTATTGACACTGGGATCTCTCCCAAGGTCCTCAAAAAAGCGGTCGTGCACCCCGTTTTTAAGAGTGGAGGCAGAGCCAATGAAGCGAATTACCGTCTTATTTCCGTTTTATCTAAGATTCTCAAAAGGGTACTTAACAATTGCCTCGTTGCGTATCTCTCTAAACACAAAATCATTGCAAACAATCAGTACGGTTTTAAAAACCAGGAATCTCAACGGAGGAAGCTGCAGTTGACCTTACCAAAACATTCGTTAACAACCTGAACAAAGGCTTGAAATGCTACGGTATCTTCCTTGACTTATCCAAGGCATTCGACACGGTTTCTGTT
Source organism: Xanthia togata (assembly GCA_963853775.1). Lineage (NCBI taxonomy): Eukaryota > Metazoa > Arthropoda > Insecta > Lepidoptera > Noctuidae > Xanthia > Xanthia togata. Next base: position 17,788,213 of record OY970798.1, on the reverse strand, counting down.
CCCACCTTGATCTCGAAAATGGAAAGCGTTTGGATTCGTGTCCTTGCTTTGGACAACCGCGCTGTGTTGTGGAAACACTCTACGTTACATCTGGGGCCCAAGTCTGCTATTTTTATAAATTCGTCATTCCAACACGATTCCATTGTAATTTTGATAAAAGTTCGTAAGCTGCTAAATTCATAATGGTCGATCATTGGTTGATCATTGTATTCCACAAACACGATACTCGTAACGAATTAAAGGCAATGACTGCACAATGACGATCTAATGGTAGGTCACTGATCAAGGGAACTGTCAAAATTTTAGCAGATTACCGCCTAGTCAGGCATTCATTTGTCATTATGTACGAGATTACCAAAAGATGCAATTTCTTTCAATGGAGTGTCAGTGGCTGACCATAGGAAAGCCATAATGACGCCAATATATTAGTAGATTACCAAACTTGTCAAAATCAACATTATGAAATCAATGATAGACCATTACCAGACATTATTGTAATAGCAGACTTGAGGCCCTGGATCAAGATAAGCTAAACAAACGCAAAGGCACTCCCGTGTGCGATTTAGTCCATTGCCGTTCTCGCTTGTACTCGTATAATAGAATACATAAACTTATACCGATATAATCCCTGACTGCACACGAAGTTAAATTCAAAATTACAAATTGATTGCAGAAGTTAACGTATGATGAAACCGAGAATCTTATTAAAATTGTCTCATAGATATAGATCTAACTAATACTTTATTTAAATTAATGCATTGTTTGTTTAATTTATTTCTATAAGTACTTGCATGACACTCAGTACCTGTTGTATGCCATTATACCTAGAGGAACTTGGCTCCTAAAACATAGGCTATTGGCCTAGTTTAGGAGGTATCAGTTAGCCCTTTAATGTGACTTTATTGTATAATATTGCTATAATCATTGTGTACATAATATATGGATGTTTTTATTGAAAATAATAAGTTTATTTGTACATATTGATGTACAAATAAACTTATTATTTTATTTATTGAAGCTTATTTAAAAATAGATTCTTACTTATATTTTACTATGTACTTTTTAGCATTAGAATTTGTTCAATATCTGTTCTATCACCTTCACAAATCCAAAGAGCCCAACACTACAGGGCTATCTTGTAAGGTCGGGGAGTTCATCACCTTGCGGCTCCATCATTAGACCCTGGACACCACCTAGTGTAATAGCACTTGTCCATGTAGCATGGTAGCATGTAGCATTTTATTGCATTTCATAATAATTCTCCATACAGGTTAGAAGTGACTTGTTAAACAAAACAAGAAGCAAGAAAATTTATTTTGAATTTGGAACATTTAACTTATGGAATTCGAAACCTTGATCCTACTGATAATATGACATTTTATTTTTATCCATATTTTATTTTTTTCTAATAATCCATTAAAATCATAAACTTGAGAAGTGTTTCGATTTTTTTGATGAGAAGTGTTATCTTCACACACAAATAATTTAATAATTTGCATTTGCTGTAAAACATGGGTCCTTTTCAGTTCATAAAATAAATAAAAACACGCTGTTCATTATTTGTAATCATTTATTGTGAATGATTTAATATATATCATTTATAGTTATCATGCCGAATCAGAATGATGGGGATATTAACAAAACCTGATTATATATTTATTTAAAAGAGATGGCCAAAAAATGCCCCAAGCTGTACATAATTAAAAGTGCGACAGTTAATTAAATTAAAATAAATAAAGAATTTATAACAGCTAATAACATTTCATAGCAGTCGCTGAATAAAATAGTAAAATAAAATAATTTTAAGTGATTTTATCCGTTCTATATCACTAGGTACCTATCTTCAATGTTGCCGTTTAATAATATCAATGTTTAGAGGAAAAAATAACTAAACGCACTTAGCAATTAAAATATTCGGAACAAAATATTTATTAAAATATATTTTTGACCATATTTAAGTAATCCATCTAACCAACCTTCCCTTAATTATTTGTATAGAACAAAAGTCAAAGTACACATATGCTGATAGGATATTTTAATACAATTACGTTGTGTTTCGTAGCATTACAATATTGACTTAAAGGTATTTGGTATTGGATTTGACTTACTAGTAACCATTGACTTTTAGGTCATTGCTAGTAACACTCAATGAATCCGTGAAATGTCTAAACTGACATTTCCGTGATATTTCAAATTCAAACACTCGTCGCTTATGCTGTTTTACGGTATTCATTTAGAAAGAAAGAAGAAAGAAAATACGTTTATTTGCGGTAAACATGACGCAAAAAAGAGCTTACACAAAAAATAGAAAAGGTTGGGGGAAACATGGGTCACATCCACGAAAAACGGCTATCGCTCAGCATTATGGCATTTGATTCGGTTTGTGTTAATATGTTATTTCACCTTTATTTTATTGTGTCGTAGCCCCACGCGAGTGCCCCACTAATTATAATAAACTGTGTAATAAATAACTATTAAGTAAGGAAAATGGACCTTTTACAATCGTGTTAACTGTGGTGTCGCTCTTAGAGAACGCATCAGGCGGCATGAAATGTCATCATTATCTACCCTGATATGACTGCATATGCATTTCTGGTTTCTGTACTGTACTGTATGTGTGTGTGTGTGTGTGTGTGTGTGTGTGTGTTTTATCATTAAATGATTAATGTATTATAATAATGTATGTGGTTTTATTATGTCTAATAGGTATACTTACATATGCTACAAAAAAGTTCAGTAACTTCTGTGCCAGTTTTTCCAAGTTATAATATGATATTTACTAATTACCTAAGACAAATATATATAAATTAACCTACTTAACGTTTAGGAAATTATAATTTTAAGAATAAATTGTAACATCATGATGAAAACTGAGTGAAAAAATCAAGACTTTCAAATCTTCATAACTTTATTCCACGACTGCATAGCTATATGTAACTTCTAATTATTAATTACTGAAGATCTGTCCTATTGGACGACATATATTTCATCTCTGTACATTCTGGGGTACAGGTCCTAACAATTTTTGGCCATCTCCTTTAATTAACAAGTAACAATGGATATTCGTCACAATATTTCTTAACAAATAAGTTAGTGAACTTAACCTACAGTTAACTTAACTGCCCTATAGCTATGAGAATCCCTGCTACAAGCTCAACGCCGATTTGGAAAGCTTGCAGCAGCGATTCACACCCGAGCAGTCCAGTCTGCTCGCGATACACTGCAGTACATAATTATATTGTATTTGTAACATATTTTATACTGTAATAGCAATTTAAACTATTTCAGCGTAGCTATTTCTTAATTACAAACTAGGAACTAAAACTAAATCTTTTAAAAAAATTGTTTACAACATCGTGATACATCATTTTAAATGTTTTATTTAAATTTCAGTGTCTAATTATTTCTCGCAGACAACAGAAATCTTTTTGTTTGTCTTTACTTTCTAGCTACTTCTAAATTATCTTTTCTGCTCCCAAGACATTTGCAGGCATTGCTTCGGGAGAAGCAATTCAATTCAAGTAGGTACGTAAACCCATTTTTATTAACAAAAGTATAAATTGTTAATTAATTATAATTAAAAAGTCATGTGCCCGATGGCATTTGCGTAAATTAAAATAAAATACTTCCTTAGTGCACTTTCGTTAAAGTTCATGTTTCTAGAGCCAGCGGCTTAGGTTGTTTAAGATTTTTATCATAATTAATAATCAACCGACGTGTTGGTACCTCTTGCATATCGTTTTATAATAGGAGCTTACATTTCCTTCCTTCGATATTATTAATTATACCTGTGTTAACTATATCTTAAACTGAGTAGGTACGTAGGTACCTATACCGTATATTTGTGACATAAGTAAAGTTAAGTAATATTCTTTAACAAGTTTTGTTTCGTCGCACCGTGTGTGTTTTCGTCGTTAACAATGGATACGATGTCATGGTCCATTTTCTTCAATTGCTGCTTCAGTATGTGATCTTCGCAGAAACTCGTGATTCTAAGACAGGCTTCGCGCAGAATTTCTTCAGGCACGGTGAGCACAATCCGCATAAAGTTTGGATAGTTGAAACACTGAAATTTCATAAAAGTATAATTGTATAAGTCGGTAGGCCCTATGTGTCAAATTATTCTAACTAACCGTTGCTTGTTAGCAAATAATGCTATCAACAACAACAACACTTTCTGAAATAATTTGCGTTAATCAACTGCACAATAAATGCCCCTCGCATTTATTGTGCAGAAAAACTATCTTCATCCCCAATTAAGTCAATAAATTACTTGAAGCCATTAATAGAATATGGGTTTTGCAACAACACGTTATCAATCCTAAAACGTACCTTTCCAGGAATACAAAGGACAGATTGCTCGTTACACATCTGAGAAATAAATTGCAGCTCGTTGTCGAATTTAGGGAATAGTGAGGTTTTGATCTCGATCATCATGTACATGGACCCTTGTGGCATTATAGGGCGCAGTCCCGGAGCTTTCAGCAATTCCGTGTAAGCTAGTTTAGCTTGACTCTGAAACACAAACAGTATCATACTTGGCTACTTACATTATTTTCAACTTCATAAAGCAATCTTTCTATTCTTGACAAGGTGATCTCGATGACCTCCTTGGTCTTGGTAGGTCTTGCTTTTAAAATGAAGCGAGTGCGGTATTGAATTTATGTTTTTGACCTGCATATCTATTTATGTACATAATCATAATATTGTGACTTACTAGTAGGGATCTCTCTTAACTGTTATAGCTACAAGTCTCATTTTAACCAGTACTTTGTTTAATATTAACACTAAGATATGTTTATGGCATCTCAATCTGATAGGTAGTGTAAGAAAATGTATGCTTCAAATCTCACCTCAATGAAGCGAAGTGTCTCGTCGAAGAAACTTTGCGGAGTCTCTTTAAGAATTCTCGGTAAAGCCTTCTGCATCAGTGTGTTTGGTCCCAAAATCCGAGTCGACATACTTAACAATCCACTCCGAACCTCCTTTCCTAAAATATTCTGGCGGTCGTGTATGATCACCCATCCCAGTCGCCAGCCAGGCACCAAAAATCTTTTCGTGACTCCGCTACAAGTCAAAACTGGGACATCTTTAGATAGAGACGATAACGCAGTGAATTCGTGATCGGAGAAAACGAAGTGTTCGTAAATTTCGTCTGCAATTATCGGCACGCGATTTCTTGATGCCACATCGATTATGTTTTTCAGGTGTTGGCTGGTATATACTGAGCCGCACGGGTTAGAAGGATTGTTAACGATGATCGCTGCTGTGTTTTCGTCTATTTGACTCTCGAGGCTCACCAGATCCACTTGCCAGTTCTTGTCAGGCTAAAACATCAGACATTCATGTACCTAAATGTTCTATAGATTCTTTTAAAATATTACCCTCCATTTGACAATCTCACATGTGAATTAGCGATCTCATTGATGTCGTATTGTAAATCACTTGGAATATCTAAATAGTCAGTCAGATATATTGAGAAAAGGTAAGAGTATAATAGGTATCATATTATTTTAGGCCTGATGGTAAATGGTGCCTCATTTACCATCGGTAAAACTCACCAATAAGTCATAAAATTTTATAACGATCCCCAGTCCTTCTCCAAGAGTTTTGTGGATCAAGTAACCAGGTCGGGGGATCAGGACATTTTGTCCAGCGTCAGCGATGACGCTGAGGGCGAGGTCAATGGCATGGGAGCACCCGCTGCAGAGGATCACGTCGTCCGCCGTCACCGTGCCCTGGTGAGCGCTGTACTCCGCCACCGCCTGCCGTGCGTCGTGGTGACCAATCGTAGGACCATCCGACTTTCGTTTAGTTTAGCAGTGTCACATACAGCGTCTATAATGTTTTCAGAAGGTTGTAGATTTCCGAAGGCTGTGGGGTCGCCTGAAATTAAACATATTTGATGTCAATAATATGTGATTTATTATATTACAGACAGAAATAATTGTTCGCCCCCTATTACTTGGGATTTAAACATAACTGGCGGTAAATGTGGGTGTAACTACTACAGGTACCTACACCTCTGCCCAGCCATCCGGGGAAACAAGGCGTGATATTATGTTATGTTATGTAGAAATAATTGTGATTTTGGCAGTAAAGCGTGCTTAAATTAGTCTAGTAAATTAAGAATTTTTAGATCTCAAAAGAAATGAAAAAAAGTTTTCAAGCAAGTCTAAATGTAGTTCCTGATACTTACGCTATACCGTTTCGAACAAAAATTATCAATTAGTGACCAAAAACATCTAAGAAAGGGAATACAATAAAGAATAACAAAAGAGATCTAAAAAGAGAACCTAGAAAGGAAAAAACAGGCCAAGTGCGTGTCGGACCACGCACAATCGGAATCCATTGCACGATGACGTACATGTGAAAAACCTTACTTGCTAATTAATACTCTCGCGCTCACCACTTCATCGTTTGGTTGAGACATATAACAATGAGTTTAATTCAATCGACATTCTTTTTCTTAGTAAACATGCATTTAAAAAGCAAATCCAAGCAACCCTAAACGATCAGCAAAGTAATTCATAATAATATTTATATTTAGTATAATAACGTAATGTTTAATAATGTACGCACACAAATTTACTTTTCATTGACTTTTTTTAGGGTTCCGTAGGCAACAAGGAACCCTTATACTTTCGCCATGTCCGCCTATCTGTCTGTCCGCGGTTTAGCTCAAAAACTATTGGTACTAGAAAGTTGTAATTTGGCATGAGTATACACGTTAATGACGCCGAATAAGTGGTATTTTTTTTTTAAACAATTTTTATGGGTACCTCCCCTATATGTAAAGTGGGGATGATAATATTTTTTTTTCCTCTTTCCCATTGTGTGGGATGTCGTTGGATAGGTCTTTCAAAAATATTAGGGGTTTCGGAAAACTGTTTTTTGATTAAGTAAACCGTTCGTGACATATCAAGCTTTAAAATACCAACTTTCATTAGAGTCAAGTGCCCCCCTCTACCAACTAAACGGCTGTAGTTACAAAATTCAAATGTCACGGCAGTAGTACTTATATATAACGAAGTTTAAAGGAAAACTATCACACTTAAGTCGGCTTTACAAGTTTACGAGTAATAGGGCAGTTTAAATTTGCGGTTGTAAAAACATGTTCTCCCATATATTCCTTATGGGAGCACATGTTTTTCAACTACTAAGTTAAGTTTGTTCTTACGATAAATTCATTCCAACTACGGAACCCTTTTGTGTGTGGTTCGACACGGACTTGGCCGGTTTTTTCTGTTATAAATTTAAAAATTCAGATATAAGTTCTAGGACAATGACTGTTTTATAGGTATTGTATCTGTGTTACTAGCTAGTTTTAAATACTTTAAATTGTAATCTGTGGAGAACGTAGTGGGTAGCATAATTTTTAAAATTTAATAACATAAACATAACATCACGCCTTGTTTCCCCGAAGGGTTGTGCAGAGGTGTGCTTATAGTACACCTACATTTCGCCAGTTATGTTTAAGTCCCATGTAATAGGGGGCGAGCCTATTGCCATCAACCGGGCAAAAATCCAGACTCCGGGCTGCTACTGAGAAATTTCAAATTGAAAAACCCAATGACACTTCGCCCGACCTGGGAATCGAACCCAGGACCTCATGTTCAGCAGTCGCGCTTGCGACCACTAGACCAACGAGGCAGTTAAAATTTAATATTTAAGATAATATGACATTTATTTATTATAATACCGAGGGAGTTTATTGGTAATGAGCATAATACAAAATACATGTAATTTTGATTTTAGATGGAACGTTTGTGTTTATTGATAAAAGCACCAACTTTTTATTTCAACGCCTTTGAGCCATCACAAGTTCAGGAGTGACGGCTATATTATTACTCGTATAATAGACGTAGTGGATCCTTTCCGTGCTACAACCGCTAATGCGACAATTATGCAATCATAGACGAATGAATAAAATACATTGCATTGGTTTTCGAACAGTGGTGATGTTTTCATAGTTGATAAGGGCTTTAGAGATAGCATAAATTATATCGAATCGTGTGGCTATGAAGTCCACATTCCACCTACAAAGGTTCAGAATGCTAGTTAGCTTACAAAAGACCAAGTCCAAGCCCAAGTCTGCTATTTTTATGAATTCGTCATTCCAACACGATCCCATTGTCATTTTGCTAAAAGTTCGTACTTAATCTGCTAAATTCATAATGGTCGATCATTGGTTGATCATTGTATTCCACAAACACGATACTCGTAACGAATTAAAAGAAATGACTGCACAATGACGTTCTCATGGTAGCTCACTGATCAAAGGAACTGTCAAAATTTTAGCAGATTACCTACCGCCTAAGTCAGTCATTCATTTTTCATTATTATACGAGATTACCAATAGATGCCATTTCTTTCAATGGATTGTCAGTGGCTGACCATTGGAAAGTCATAATGACGCCAATATGTTAGTAGATTACTTAACTTGTCAAAATCAACAATTATGATATCAATGATAGGCCATTCTGACACTATTGTAATAGCAGACTTGAGGCCCAGGCAAATACTAAAATAAAAAACTTGTAGAGGCGGTGAACGGACAGTTCAAAAATAGATTTAGGCTGTTGCGACTTGCGACCACATTATTATTTCAACCGAGCATCACATAATATCATATATTGTGATTTTAAAATCGCAGCAGCCATAATACGTAGGTACACGATAAAAGGCGTTCTTTTATTGTGTCGCTGTTGACAACAGACTCGCTCCTGAGATTGAAAACATAATTCGTTCTAGAATGAATTCGGCAGTCTATTGCACGATTACGTGCTTATGGTAGTGTCTCTTTTAGCCATGGAAGGAATCTTCCTGAATTTGAAGACTTTTTGTTTGCGCTAGTGAGCTATCACACACATCAAAAAATTCTAAGCAACAAGCATCATTTACAGAAACTGCATGTTTTATTACTTAATTCTTTTTTTTTCTTTACAAAGTAGATTGGTATACAATCTTTTTGTTCTCGGAAACATAAAAAATAAAAATTCCATTGGGAGCGATTGCCGCAGGATCAGATAAACAATCTTATAAATTCAATGAAAAATCGTTGATGACAAATTTTAAATAACGGAGGCGGTCACACTTTGTATTGAATAACAAATAATTTAAAAAAATGTCGTTATTTAATTTTGTAATAGGTACAGACGCCAGCAGGTCAACCTATCCGAAACTGTCAAATTTTCCCAATCAACTTTTAACCTTATGCCTTCGTTATAAAGTTAAAAATGGTTGCGACTATCTTCTTCTAATTCAAAGAGAATAGTGTGTCTGGACTGAACATGATCAGAGTCCGAATAAAATGTCACAATTTGCATCGAATACTAGATTGAACGCAAGCACAACTTAAGGTCACCAAAACTATAATTAAAAAAAAAAACTCGTTCCACACGTGATATGGACAGGAAAACACTACAATTCAAAATAAATGATTAAATGAAGCTATGAGAACACACTATTGTCACGTGTAGGTGAAGCCGCGGCAATAAAATGGCTAGTCTAAACTATTATTAGGTATACAGAGAAAAGATTGTATTTTTGTTTGTTTTTTTGTAATTTTTAATTCTTTCACCAGCATAATGCTTTATTATCACTGAACAATAATGAATTGAACGGTGAACAAACGACTATAATTTATAGAGATATAACGCGGGCGAAAGCTAATCTAAAATAAATAAAATATCCTATTTTTTTGGGTCCGTGGCTTAGGCCCCTAGTGGTCGAGGCTCGAGGCACCTGTGGCCAACGCCCCCGATTCGAATAATTTAATTCAAAGCAATTTTTGAACAAATGTACTGTCAGGCACAAAAATGTTTTACAACAATAATAAATGTATATTGATTGTAAGTATCTACCTATAATATTAAATCATAATTATATTTATAACACAGAAATGCTTTTATATTGGATGTATGTTTTGAAAAATGAAACTTAGTTATTTTTCATTAAGTATTTATTTATTTATCTCAATAAGAAATCTAGTAAAAAAATTGTATATAAATCACAGTTTTCATCACCTATAATCAAGAGAATCATTTAACTTAATTATAATAATCAGTCTCAAATGTAATATAATACGATAGTGATTTTAAATAATCAGTCTTAAAAATTACTACAGAGCAACTAACTTTTTACATAGTGAAATTTTCTTTTTATCTTTTAACAATAATAATTTCAGCGGTCGGAAATGCGTTATTTATTGCGACTATTGCTAAAATTTCAAAGTCCAATGTGAATTTTAACGGTTTGAAATCTGGCAAAGCTTCTTTAATTTTTTTGAACATCATTTCATATGTCTCTTTTTCTTTATTAACCAGCAGCGCGTAAAATATGGTCACAATGTTGGTTTCATCTGAATTATTCCAAATATCTCCGTGGATAGTATAAATCTGTTTGAAGGGACAGGGGCAGCAATCAAATTCTACCGTCACAGAAGAAGTGGTGCACATTTTTAATTTCATCCAAAGCTATGTCTGATACAAATACGATGATCCTGTTGCCGTCCTCATTATAATCAAATAACAAATGTTTTTGAAAAAATTCAGGTATAATAACTTGAGCTGGATCCTTGAATCGTATTTTTTGTTACCTTCAGGGCTGTATTTCGGCTTCTGTAAATCGCTTTTTTAATATCGTTGTAGACTGGAATTTTGTCACTGTACTTTTCTCTCTGTAATTTTGAAATTTTCGTTTCATACATTTTTTTAATGGAGCCAAAATTAGTTGTGACATCTCTCTTTAAGTCATTCATAAGAATTTTGATGTCATTTTTTAATACATCCGGCTGACACTCAGGCTTATGTCATTTTATCATTTGAACGTTGTCACTTTCATTTATCAATTTAACTGCGACACCACACTGGCCATGTCTTTTATTCACGCAGACCCACACACTAGAGTTTTGATTTTTTCTATGAATATTATACGCAAATCCAGCGTGCAACAATGTTATTCCACCAAGTCTATTTTTAACTATATCGTAATTATTTCGCACTAGCCCTTGCGAAGGACCTTCGCTCGTCATTGTGAGAAGACACACTAAACTTTCTTATCAGTCGCATATTGCAATATTCAATAACTTGACTCTGGTGTGAAAGAGATAGACATAATATTTATTCATACTTCCTTATTGTTTTCAATTTTGTGGACAAAAAGACGGACTATCTATTGTTACCGTTAACTGGTTAGGTTCAGTTAGTTGACGAGTTGGTTGAAGTTGAATGGTAATTATGGTAATTTATTATAAATGTATATTAACAACATTCACTAACTTTTTATATGAAGTCTTTTTGATTTTTTGGATGTTTGTATTAAATAAATATGCTTTTAATGGGGAAATAGGTGTGTAAGGATAAGGTTAAGTGGCGATCTATTCGCTCTGCTGTTTAATAGATAATTTTTGTTTAGCAAGGAAAAATACTTTTTTATTTTGGTGAAACACTTTTCTCATTTACTGTATTAAGAGAAAAAGCACAAAAAAAAAGATATTAAATTAATCGAATCGGGGGCGTCGGCCACAGGTGTCTCGACCACTAGGGGCCTAAGCCACGGACCCATTTTTTTGGGAAGAATTTTTTGTACTTAGTTATTCAAGCAGTTTTTATATGTACCTAGATAGTAGATAACATTTTTTTGTTTTTTGGGTGCGAAATCATCAAATGACTTCTCCCGCTCTGGGTGGAGCGGAAGGGCGTGTCAGACTCTTACTGACTAAAACCCACCCGTGTTCCTTCTGTTGCCTGTGCAATGCCAGAGGGCCACGGTATCCCTTTCGGACTTTCCCGCAACCCCGGCAGGCAATGGTCCCATCGTACCCCTTCATTTGCTGACATCTCTTTGAGGTGCGCGTGGAACACAACGCGCCGTCGACCCGGGCCTGGTCCTTACCGAACGGCGAGCTACCCATTGCTCACCGTCCGCAAGCCCACGCCTACGGTGGCCGGGAATCGGCAATTTATTCCCGACGCCCAGGGCGTCTCCTCCTGCGGTGGCTAGGGGCGTGAGGGCGCGAATTTTGCCTCTCCCTCACGCGTTCCACCTCCTCCTTCGCGAGCATTACTGCTTCGCAGAAGTAGGTGACGGCCTCCCATGCCCTCTCGCTCCGTACCATGGCCAGTAGATACCCTTTGTATTGATTTAAATTACAAATAAATCGTAACTACCTAGCAATGTAACTAAAAAGGCATGTAGGTAGGTAGGTAAGTACTAAGTAGGTTCGCACGTACTTTATCGAACCTTTCTACTGAGACTACTGACACTTGTTTTGATGCCTAATTGACATTTGACTTTCAGCATATTCAATGATATGACTAAAATTATAATTTCTGGTACATTCCGGTATCTTATTTTCAAAACCTGATAATTATCTACACCTAATTCGATTTTTTTTCCCGTATAAAAATAGTTCGCACTGGTTGCGCGATCAACACGATTTATGTAGGTAACTATCATAAAAGCGGTTTTGTTATATTTACTATTAAATAAGCAATATTTTGTATACATATATGTCCTGGCCAGATCATTGAATACTACGTTTAACGATATGAACAGTTAAACGCACGACTACTTCATGATGTGGCCAAACTTTAGTGATCATATCGTAAAATAATTAGATTATCCACCGGTAGAGTCATTGGTGTCGCTTTGTTTTTGCTGTGCATCATGGCGGCGGAATACAACAAATCAAACAAAGTTGGGTGACCACGCAAAAAAAAGTCGATGGACTTTTATTGGGTTTCCAAATATGATATGATGGAAAGCGATGAACTTCGAAGTAGCGCTCGCCAGGCACCTGGCAGACAAGGCCCTTACAGAGGGCTCGGGAGGAGGCTGATATGGAGTGCCAATAATGGCCCCATTAAGCCTCCTCCAGGCGAACATCAACCACCGTACCGCAGCTCAGCATCTGTTGCCTCCAGAGCATGGCGCAGTGGTCGATTAACATCGCCGTTGTCGCTGAGCCGTACTTTGTCTCGCTTAGGGATGACTGGGTGGAGGACCTGAGTGGCTCGGGAGATTGTCGTGGTAAGGAACTTCTTCCCAAGCCGAACTCTTGCCGAGTTCCACAACTCCCTTGTGGAGTTGAGAGTCGTCGTCGTCGACATCGGATACGACTGGGTGCTGCGCACAGACCACCCTAGCGGTGTCAGAGGCGGTTGTGACGCGGATGACACGTTGGTCCTGGCACAGGGGAGGTCGCACCAAGCGGTGGCCCAACTAGCGACACGCGGGATTGCGACAATCGTAGATAGGATCCGGCAATTGTGACTTGAGGTGGCCCTGTACAAATCCGAGGCCATGTATTTTCGTGGTCCTCGGAAAGCGTCACCGTCGGGTTCCCAAATAACGGTAGGAGAAGTTCACATCGGTGCGGCGTCAAGTCGACAATGAAGTATTTGGGACTCGTCCTCGACAGCCGGTGGAACTGCGTGGAGCATTTCCGACGTTTGGCTCCCAGACAAGGGTGGGCCGGTGCTGCCTTGAAGCGGCTCCTGCCCAATCTACGCGGTCCATGGCTCTTCACTGGTGTGGGCACGTTCCTTGAGGCAGCGGCCAGCCCGCCGGTTGAACGCGTCCCAGCCATCCGGCTGGTCCGGAGATACCGCACGGTCTCCGGTGACACGGCGAGCCTCCTTTCCGAATTACCGCCGTGGGATCTGGAGGCAAAAGTTCTCGCGCACATGTGGGAGTGGCGTGAGGAGGCGAAACGCCGGACGTAACACCGCTGCCGCGAGTCATGGCAAATCATGGAACAACGGACAGAGCTCCGGCGGGACAAGGAAAATAGTCCTACTGAACTATCGAGAGAAATATCCCCCTGGCCGCGCCATCGAAACGCACAGGAGTAGCTAATTGGTCTCTAGTTTCCTTGTCATCAACAGCAGGGCTAACATGACAAGCGCGAGAAAGCTCTTTTTCTCGTTTTATCGAAATTTGTCTACGATTCTGACGTCATTCTAATCCCTAACATGACCGTAAACGATGAGATATCTCGAAAGAGGCACTTTGACACTTCTATATCTCGCGACGAGGAACCGATGTTGCAAGTTATTAAAAACAAATTATTTTTATGATAGCAACATCGGCTTGAGATTCCGTTTCATTAATTCAATGGTGCCGATTCTCTTGTCACAAATACCTCTAAACTAGACTAAAAATCACCAAAATTTAGATTATTCTTGTCAACCGACGATTTTCCATTCTGAAATAGACTAAAGTGACACAACTTAACTAATTAGTTTGACGGCACTGAGCTATTAATTTAGTGAAAATGGCAATCTTGCCGTTCAGAATTTTACGTTCTTCACCAAAAATTTTGATTGTCTAAGTATTTAATCGCGATTAAAAAATTAACTAAAATTCACACCAACACCTCGACGGTGCAAAAACAATACTGACTTTTTTTCTTTTCTCTTGCTTATATCTCAAAAATGGTGTGTCCTATCGAAAAAATAATGAAAATTTCGATCCCCATAAACCCCTAACACTCAACATGTAGGTAATATTTTTTCTTATTTTCCATACAAAAAACGAAAAATTCCATATAAAACACGTCGTACCAATATAAATAGTAGTTTAAAACTAAGTATTTTCATTACTAATATATTGTAAAATAAAATGATGACTAAATAAGTACAATTATGAAACTGCCATGTTATTTTGGAGTTTTTTTTTTGTATCATAATTTTGTCTACTCTTCTCGTCGTCAAAATCGACGACGAATAAATACGACTAAATGATAGAAAAATCGGAGATTATCTCGTGTTGAATTGTCAAAAATCGAGATAGCTAAGGTGCCATGTTAGGGTTTGTCGAGAAAACATCAATTTTGACAGAAAGAGTCGACTATTGTATGGAAGCGCTGAAAACGAGAAAGTGACCGAAATAGACAAAAATTACTCATACGAGAGCGAGTAATTGTCGCGTGTGTCATGTTAGGCCTGCAGATCTATAAGCTCATAATAATTTAGTGTAAGTAGGTAAGTATTAAAAATGATGAAGTATTAATACTTACCGACCTACTGTATCTTGTTGATAACGCTGGGAATTTCCAGTAAACAGATGCTTAACTGTTCAGGTACTAGAGGCAGGTTCTCTGTTACTTCTACAAATTAGTATCTACTTATTTGCGCTGACGACACCGTCGACATAGTTACATCGTAAAATAAAAACTATAAAAAGTGTCTGTATTGTTTACAAGGGTTCCCCATGTTACACCGTATAACGATAGACCGAAATAAGTATGACAAAAATATATTTTCACCGAAACTTTATTTATTCATTCACAGACTCGAAAGCGTTCGGCGTTTTAGATACCTGCTTACGAAATTTAGATAAAAATATTTTAGGTAGATTTTAAAGATATTTCGGTAAAACAACTTAACGCGTTGTATTCGGGCTTATGTCACTTTGTCTTTCGTTATTCGGTATAAAATATGTAACCCTTACAGTAGGTATATATCATGAAATCATATGAAGCTTTTCATTTTCTTTCATGTTTAGCGCTCATCAATTTACCTACTACTTATATATTACCTATAGAATAGCCACAAACTAAAATAACACCGTCGAGAGCCATTTTTTACAATAATAAAGACTCGCTCTATTCGACCTACACCCTGGGACCTATTTTGCCGTAAAAAAATCAAATCAGTCGTTACAAAAGAATTTATTGATAAAATCCCTCATCACACCAACTGGCGATGTAACACAATAAAGACTCAATTTATCGAACTATCGCGAACGCGATCATGCAAAACCGGCCAAGTGCGTGTCGGACCACGCACAATGAAGGGAGAATAATAATGGGGATAGTTGAGATGAATTTATCCCAAGAAAAAACTTAACATTTTAGTTGAAAAATATGTTCTCCCAACATTCCAATTGCAAATGTAAGTTTGTACGCACAAAATTGAGAGATTTACCATGTTATTTTAAGGCCATAGACTTCTTATAGGTTTTCCTGTAATCCAGTGTAAAAAAACCATGTCTGTAATTTTTTTCAAAATTTTTAGCTCAGTAGTTTCGGAGTTAAGGGCCAGGGAATGGTCAATTTTCATCTATTTTCTGAAATATCTTTAAATAATTTATTTTAAAACAATTAAAAAAACAAAATTGAGATCCTCACAACAATCCCTTTTATTTCATTTATGTCACACGATACAGTTTGCAAAACTTTTTTTTTAATTTTCCAATTTGCCCCCATGTTCAAAATTAATTTATTTTCGTTACACGTCCGTGTTTGGGACACAGAAATTCATAATGTGTACCAAATTTCAACTAAATTGGTCTAGTAGATTCAGAGCAAATTGGCTATGACAGACGGACAGCCAGCCAGATACACGAGTGATTCTATAAGGGTTACGTTTTTCCTTTTGAGCCACGGAACCCTAAAACAGAGATTTTAAGTGTTGTATTTTAATTAATCAATTTTAAGTACCTACTATAATTGCTCCATAGATTATCTGAAAGAGTAAAGCCGACCCTGACCGCAGGTCGTGACAATACTAAGTTAAATATGAATGATTAGGTACCAGTTTAATAGGTAATTTTTACCTTCGATCGATGTCATTAAATAAGCAATACAAAAACATCACAACGACATGAGTTCATCAAAAAATTCGATGGACAAATCAATGTGATGTATTAGCGTATTCCCAGATCTCTCTAAAACTTTCGACACTAATTCCATCCCTCACAGACTTGTTCAACAGGAACATTTACCTATATAATTCTATACGATTAACGAATAATTCGACTTTGGCGTTCCTCGAGGTAGTATTCTTGGTCTTTGATGCATAGAGTAATATATACTCTATGCATCCAGCGGATGCCCCTACTTAATTAACATATTTATGCAACAAATTATTCGGTAGGTAGGACAGCCCGATTCAAATTTAATGGCGGTTCGGAACATGAGGCAAGTCGCTGCGCATTAACGAATTCATGTGTCAGCGGGAGTGAGGGGTGCAGTACTGCGCAGCAAATAGCTAACTTCCGACCAGCCATTAAATTTGAATCGAACTATACGCTAACTATGAATTCATCAACCAAATCTTCTTCCTTCTATGGCCCGGGTGAAAGTGAAATAATCATAATATACCTAATTATTAGCAACTTTAAAATTGGGACTACCTACGTGAACGTGTAGTAAAAAAAAAAGTTTCACTTACCTACTGATAGTGGGATGTATGATTTATTCGGATTCGGCTTTATTCGAAGAGTTTCAATTATGTCTCTTATAGGATTAAACGTATTGCGGGCTAATGAAGAAGCTCGCACGTCCCATTCCTTACGGCCCCGTAATCGACACGACATCTTCATTAAAAATCGAGACTATAATGACGATAATTTTTCGTTACGCCTTACTTAAGTACGATTAAGGCTATGACGACTATGGCTCGCTAAACTAGAAATGCAAATTAGCCGATATTAATGAAACAATTTTAAGCACTATTCTTCTACGAAAATTGTCAACATCTCATTTTAATTTGGATTCCTTTGTGGTTTATCTACTTAATAAATATCATAAATAAATTTACTGACACACACGCACACCATGGCACCAGCGTTGCGAGACATCCCGATTTTGGTGGGACGTCACGATTTTTCACCCAAAATTAAATGTCTCGCACGGGATAAGGTCAGTCCCGCTTTTCGAGGATTACTCGAAGTTAAATCTTCAGAGAAATATAAATAAGTATTCGTAAGCCTTTTTTTTTTTTGGATGAGGATTGAGAAATCATGAAATGACTTCTCCCGCTCTGGGTGGAGCGGAAGAGTCAGACTCTTAATGACTAAAACCTGACCGTGTTCCTTCAGTTGCCTGAGCATTGCCAGGGGGCCACGGTATCCCTTTCGGACTTTTCCGCAACCCCGGCAGGCTGCGGTCCCATCGGAACCCTTTAATTGCTATCATCTCTTTGAGGCGCGCTCGGAACACAACGCGCCCGCGCCGTTGATCCGGGCCTGGTGCTTACCGGACGACGAGCTACCCATTGCTCACTGTCCGTAAGCCCGCGCCTACGGTGGCCGGGAATCGGCTAAGATTCCCGACGCCCAGGGCGTCTCGTCCTGCGGTGGCTAGGGGCGTGAGGGCGCAAATTTTGCTTCTCCCTCCTTTCCGAGCATTACTGCTTCACAGAATGAGGTGACGGCCTTCCATGCTCTCTCGCTCCGTACCATGGCCTGGACCAGGGCCGGACGCGAGAGATCCTCGCCACCGATCGCCTCCACTAGGACACGCGGTGCTCTGCCCAAGCCGGGCAGACCTCAACCGTATGCTCCACCGTGTCCTCCGGGCGATCCACGCAGTGATGACAATCGGGTGTTTCCTCCCGCCTTATCCGAAATAGGAACCTCCCGAAACAGCCGTGTCCGGTGAGGACCTGCGTCAGGCGGAAGGTGAGGACGCCGCGGCGCTTCTCTAGCCACTCCTCAAAGACTTATCGTGAAAGTGGCGTGTCCAGCACTAGGTTGCGACAATCATACTGTCCATGAGGTCATGAGATCCCGCCGAAGCTCTGTCCGCTGTGCTGCGATTTTTCGCGGGATCGGAATCAAGCCCCGGCGTTTTGCCTCGTCGCGCCACTCCCAAATGTGTGCGAGGACTTTTGCCTCCAGATCCCATGGCGGCAGTCCGGCAAGGAGGCTCGCCGCCTGGTGGCCATGACCCTGTGGGACGCGTTCAACCGGTGGGCTGGCCACCGCCTCAACGAACGCGCCCACGCTGGTGCCCCGTAAAGGGCCATGGACCGCACGACCCCCGCGTATAGCCTCCTGCAGGAGGCGTTTGGAAACCCCAGAATGGGCAGGAGCCGCATCAAGGCAGCCCCGGCCAGTCTGGGAGCCAAGCGTCGGAAATGCTCCACGAAGTTCCACCGACTGTCGAGGACGAGTCCTAGGTACTTAATCGTCGACTCGACGCCGATGTGAACCCCTCCTACCGTTATTTGGGAACCCGACGGTGGCTCGTTCCGAGGACTATGAAAACACTTGGCCTCGGACTTGTGCAGGGCCACCTCGCGTCCCAACTGCCGGTTTCTGTCCACGATTGTCGCAAACCCGTGTGTCGCTAGATCGGCCGCCGCCTGGTGCGACCTCCCCTGCGCCAGGACCAACGTGTCATCAGCGTAACAAACGACGCTGACGCCGCTGGGGAAGTCGGCGCGCAGCACCCAGTCGTATCCGATGATTCCGATGTCCCACAGATGCGGCCCCAAGACCGATCCCTGTGGGACACCGCACGACATCTCTCGCCCGCCGGTTCCATTCTCCAGTACTCGTAATCTTTACAAGGTAAACCAGACAGTTATTTTTGTATAGTAAAGTAACGTATCTATTTTCATTTAAATTTTATTTAATGAAAATACGCTATCATCACTGTATCTGAACTTAATTTGTAAGTCAAAGAAAAGGATAAGTAGGAAAAAATTTAAACTACTATTTACGTTTTTAGGTTTCCGTAAGATAATCTGGCAACCACAGATAAAGATAGACATAGATAGCGCAAGAGCAACTACTTCGCGTGCCCAGCTTACGTACAAAAATCGTGAGCCATTATTTTCGTGCTCAGTCTGCATCGGTGTGCACGCTACTCGGACGTCAGTTAAAAAAATTTATCTGCGCCCATGCTATAAATCCTCTATAAAAGCTTCTGAAACAGTTATGTAGCTTATTGCCAACATTAAAACACCCAGTGTCATAGTAGCCATAATAGCATCCAAACGGGAGTTATAATGTTGTACTGAATTTCATTATGCATCTCCTTTTCAAAAAAAGAACATTGTCATGCCCGCGAGTTTCACTACCATAGCCCCATAGCTTAAAAAAAAAAAACTTATTGGCTATTAACGTCGCATCCCGCCATTTGTGTTCAATATTAATATTGCAAAAAAAAAAAGTACTTTGTTACGTTTTTTTTTTTCGTTTATTTTTATTGTTTGTCCTATACTCACATAGTTTGTTTGTAGGTATTAGATACTCAGCAATTAAACTTTCCATGAATTTACATTGAGTTCTTCCAACACTGTACAACACCCAAACATGGTTTCAGAACGTTATACAAGAGGATTCATAACATGGGTTTATATAAAGTCTTGTATGCAACTGTACATAACTAGGTGGATGGACCCAATTAAAAAGAAAAATGTATTGAGGCGACGGGAAATAAAGATTGGTTCCCAACAAAGAACCAATCAATAAAAATAAAATAATTAAATATTAAAATATGATTTATTAGTAAACTTTGCGTTTTTCTTGTATTTTTAAAAGTATTCAATATATTGGATATTTCGGATAGAATGAATATGCGATGCGTTGAACGCTCTATCAAATAAACATTCTATATTTTGAACGCTCGATTTATTGATTGTGCGATGTATTGAATGCTCGATTGAATAACCATTCGATATTAAGATCGTTCGATTAGACGCTCGATTTATAGTGGTCGACCAAATTGATATTCGATAATTTAGCATGCGATTTGGCATAGTACACCCCATTTCTGCTATGGCAAAAAAAAATAGGCAGTCGGTTTCATCACAATATGTCTGATATTAAAAATGTACATGGTTGTTTTCAGACATTTTGCGTGTCACATGTAGACTGAGCGTTTACAGTTTAGTGTAAGGTAGGTCTGTCGAGTTACGCCTACTTAACGATGAACGTAAATTTCTCTAATATAATAAATGAAGATGAAGAACGGAATGTGTTACAGAGATGTATGTTTATTATTGTTTAAATAAAACACAATATATTATTGGTCTGATTATAAACATAATGAAAATCGATCAGAATTCAAACACAATCGTTTTGGCGCAATTAAACCAATGAGTTAAATTTCGCCTAAGAAAAAAAAAAACTTTTTATTAAAGCGTTAACAGAGTTTACTGGAATTAGAAATATTATAAGTCTAAGCAGGACTATCTTAACCATCAGTTCTTTTAAGTTATACAACATTTATTTTATTTATTTTGGTTTACCAACAATTGTTTACACTGGTTATGGGCATAAAAAATAAGCAAAAACAGATAAACAATACTGCACAATCACTTCTAGGTAAACTTAGCATGCAAAATGAAAGTTGTACGTACAAAAGAAAAAAAAAAGATTAAATAAAACTATCTTAATTTATATCAACTACTAGTGTCTAAAATGTTACATGTTATAGAGATCCTGACACAGAAAAAAGAGAAAAAAAAATCGTTAAATTAATCCTTATCTAGGTTTTTCAAAGTCTTCGCTTTTAAACTGTATAGTGAGTCAAAGTGCAAGTCGATTAGATCGCTACTTTCATTAATTATCTTGCTTAACCTCGCGACAGGGGAACTAGCGCCTTAGACCGTTCGTCGGAGCGGTGGACAGAGAGGCGTAATTGGCTAACGAGGAATCCTTGAAGGCACACGAAATTTAAAAGAATTTTGTATCTGTGGGCAGTCAAATTTATTGGCCATTACTTGGCACACAAACATTACGTCAATAAGGCGACGGCGCTTTTCCAGCGAAATCATTTTAAAGTATTTCAACCGCTTGCTATATGAACGCATTTTTTTTGCTATTCCGCTGGTAAACGCCAGGTGCCAGAGAAAGCGTTTTTGGATTCTCTCCAGACGCAACGAATGTATAGCATAGTGCGGTCGCCAGATCACAATACAATATTCCAACAGGCTTCGAATCAGACTATTGTAAAGCATAATTTTGGTTTTAGGACACCTAAACTGTTTGTAATGTCTTAAAACGAAACCAAGCATTCTAGAAGACTCTTTTATTATGCAATCTGCATGTGGGATAAAAGTTAATTTAGCATCAAAAGTAACATCGAGGTCTTTTGCTGTGTTTAATTCTGCTATCTTGGTTTCATTTATGTGATAATCTTCTCTTACTAAATTATGTTTTCTTGTAAATTTGACATGATAGCATTTACTGGGATTTAACAGTATTGAATTGCGTTCGCACCACTTATAAAGTCTATTGAGATCACTCTGCAAAAGAATGACATCATGTTGGGACTTAATAATTTTAACAAATTTCCAATCGTACAATACATAAAAACCTTAGAATGTAAGAAACACTTGAATATAATTTATAAATAAATTAAACAAAACTGGGCCCAAATGAAAACCTCGTAGAACTCCGGAAGAGATATATCGGTTGTCAGACTGAAATCCGTTTATAACTACATACAAATATCTGTCCAGAAGATATGAGCTTTAACCAAGAAAGCAATGATCCAGTTATACCATAAGCTTGCAGCTTATGAATTAGTATTTTATGTGAGACTTTGTCGAAAGCCTTACTAAAATCCGTATATATGACGTCGGCTTGATGACCTGAATCAATTGCCTCTGATAACAGCTCGGTTATCAGAAAAAGATTTGTGTTTGTTGATCTAGCTTCCACAAAGCCATGCTGCTCGTCGCTTAGGTATAGCTTTAAGTGCTTTTGAATAAATGGATAGATCAGAGACTCAATTTTTTTTGCAAAACACGACAAAATTGATATCGGTCTGTAATTAGAGACTAAATCGTCCTTGTCAGCTTTATGTATAGGTACAACCTTTGCCACCTTCCATTTTGATGGAAAGATCCCGAAGGTTAAGGGTTTATTGTAAATAAGTGACAACGGGGTAACCAACTCAGCTGCACACTCATAGATAAAGATAGGTGGTATCCCATCTGGCCCAGCCCCCTTATTGCAATCCAGACTTGTCAGCTTTTTATAGAGACTTTCACTGCTAACAATAATGTTTGATAAACATAAACTATGAATTTCAATGTTATTTAAAAACTCTGCATTGTTGTCGTTGTAATCGTCTTGAATAGGGCAGAAGAAAAGTAAGATGCGAAAAATTCACATATTGTCGTGGGGTCAGATGATGTACTAGTACCATTTGTCATAGCAATGGGATAGGAGAATATGTTTTCACAGTTATACAATGAAGTCTAAAAAAACTAAAATTACTAAGGTAATAACATAAATCAATTTTATTTTTCATTTCACATAGTTTAAACATAATCAAATAGTCTATAAACAGATCAAACAAAAAAAAAACATTTATAGGCGTTATTATACCCAGTTGAGGTAGTAACGCCTATCTAAATCTACGTAGCTAGAATTAATCACAACCATCAGGACATCTAAATTCTTCTGTGTAATTTTTTGTCAAACCGATTTTAATTGCTTGTTAAAATTGTTAGTATGTTATATCATATACCTACATAGGTATGTCTCGAAAAACACAAATGCTTGTTTGCGTATTGTCTTTCTGCAAATTTAATAATCCTTTTCTCAAAATCTTGTTCGAGATTGCTAGTAAATATTGATCTTCTACCTAAATTTAGTTTGAATATTCCACTATTTAAATAATCTGGTAATGTTCTACTAGGGATGATATAACTACAAGCTGCTTTATAACTAGATAACGCTTCTAAATCACTTTGTGTCCATGAGGCACGCTTTTTCTTTGTACAACTTTTTGAACATATTTTTTAACCTAAAATAATAAACTTTTTACATATTTATTTATTTTTCTTTTGCACAAAAAGTACATATAAAATACTATAAATAAATAATCTTATTATTATGTGCAAATAAAGTGCATTATTCGTAATGTGCAAAAAAAGTCCTTTCATGACAAGCTCTTATGGTGGTTAAAAGCGCCTATGGTAGCATTTGGTATGGGTAATAACGCCTAGGTGTAATTACCGTTGAGGACACTTCTAATACGTTTGAAATATAACGGAAAATCGACTGTTCAATACTATAGAAAAATTGGTTAAGAACGGTAGAATAATCATACTAACAAATAAGCCGTATAGTTTACTACTAAACTTACAAATTACTTTAAAACTTTCCGCCAATTTCCCGGTCTCTGTTGTTAAAAATGACGCAGTAACTACTCACCACGTATGTCAGTCGACTACTAGCTCGCTGAGTGGGGAGCGCCGCGGGCGCGACTCGGGGCTGTTTCGGGATGTATAAACCTTTCTATTACGTAACCTGCTATCTAATTACGCAACACATTTTCAATACAAATTTGAGTGGAATTGATATCATTTAAACTGGAAATTGAAAAATTTGACAGCTTTCGTATTACGTAACTCTAAAATTTTTTATATCAACTGCAGTCTGAATGAGACGCTAAAGAGTGAACGATACGCGTCTAAAAAGGCTATAATTCGAATTACGTAACCATTTTGACAGCGCTGAATTGGTTTAAAATCAACGAGTAATTTGTTTCTTCTGTCAGTTCTAGTAAAAGGCAATGTACTCCTCGCATTTGATTTTCTTTGTAATATTTTTGGGATTTACTCGTATAATCTCCTTAATTATTACGAAATTATGTAAGTGAACATCGTTTTAATAAATTGTGAATGTGTTTTTGTGTAAAACCTCAATGATAAATCAATAATAGTGATATTTAAAATAATATCGAAGCGGTCGATAAATATTAATAATATTGTGAAAATTATCCGCCCATAAGACGACCCACTGACCAAGTTCTCTTCTGTTACAACCTACTAAAGATATATATTATGAAATTTCAGAAACGAGGTATTTTATTGAAAGACAAATTCGTACCTCGTACTGTATCCATTGTACTGAGCATAGAAGACAGTGGATTATGTAAGGACATCAATGAACATACCACACCACCATCTAAGGTACATAAGTAATAACAATATTCTTTTATTTCTAAGTGTTGAACATTGAATGTGTGTTTAGCACAATGTTTTATTTATTTAAACATACATACGTGTTATGTTGGTGACTACGAAATGCACCATCAAACATAAACTTTCATACATTTAATAAAGTCATTGAACCTAATAATTGTTGTATTCATTGAAGTGTTTAAGGGAGAGGCCAATTAGAATTTATTTTGTGGATGGATGTAATGGATCATGGAATATACATAATATAGAAGATTTACTTAAATTCTTTTTTTTTTCAGGTGTCAGGCTCAACTTCATTATTGAGGAAAAGTATAAACTCTCATGCGCTTACAGCAAGAATTAGCAAGCAGTACATACATAATCCATGATGAATTCCACAGGAATACATTAAATTTCACTAATCCTTACAATATATTTTCCAATTTCTTTTTGCCCCATGTGTAAATATTTCATGAATGTGAATAAAGGCTATTGTCAGTTATTGTTTTCCATAATTTATTTCGCTCTATTTACTGAACCTACATACATAATATCACTGTTTCTCTGAAGAGTTGGGCAGAGGTTTGCCTGTACACACACATTTCACCAGTTATGTTTAAGTCCCATGTAATAGGGGACGAGCCTATTGCCATCAACCGGGCACTACTAAGAAATTCCAGGTGGAAAAACCCAATAACACTATACCCAACCCAGGCATCGAACCCAGGACCTCATACTCAGCAGTAGCTCTTGCGACCCCTAGACCAAAGAGACATAATTTTATTAATTGTTGTGTTAATGAAAAAATAAAACTTCAATTCTTAAATATTTCATAATAAGTTATTTTTATTTGTAGTTTACACTGTTATCATTATCAATTAACAAAATAGGAACACATTTATATTACTGTCATTCAAGACTCAACAGTTTTCTAAAACAACAATTATATTTCAAGAACTATCTTCAATTTCTAAGTAGCAACGCAGCAGGTGCCTTCATTCATGCTGCCTTCATGTCTTCGTAGGTGAAACTTCCCAGGAACTCTACAGTTTTAAAACAAAATCATATTATTTTCTGCTCAAATAAAGTACTTAAACATTATGGGGTTTATTTATAAACGTTACTTAAAGTTAAGTAATGATTAGCAACTGTATAACCATACATTTTTGACATTTGAACGTCATTTAACTTTAAGCAATGTTTATAAATAAACCCTGTGGCAAAGTAAAGTAGGCATTCATTGGGCCCATGGCTGGACAAAAGCCATTAGCCTAGTTATTGCTGCTGTTTGTATAATTTCTTCTTTACTTAGGGCTGATTTTTTAATGTCCAGATATTTTGTAATACTTACTAAATTATGTAAACATTAGTTAGGTATACATAAAATATAATTATGATGTAGAAAGTTCGGCCAAGGAAATAAATATTCATAATTTTATTATAAAGTAAGTTGCCTCACTTGATTCTTAACTATGTGACTAAAAGCTTACATTTTCATTCACAGCATTTTTGCCATCTAGCCATCCAACTTCTTTGTTAGGAAATTAAGAAGATTCATGTTGGGTAGTGTTCCATTCATGTATTTTCAGCTCTAGCACCGTCTGTGAAAATATTATGAGTATGTTTTGTAGTTAGGTTAGTGGTTACTATAGTTTATTTCAGCATGTAGGTACTTATGTACAAAAATATCAATTAACAATTCCAGCACAGACTACTTAGAGATACTACGTATCAGACAGGGCACTCTCATAGAATAAAAATCGACTGGTGTAAGTGTACATATTATCATTGATGACAGTTTTTTTTTTTTTAATTTTGCATTAGTCCGGCGCGGAACTTTATGCAATGGCGTGGTAAGCCGTCAGCCTAAAATGGTTTTTCTTGCTAGGAATTGGTCATTTTAGTTTCATTTTATTGAAATAATTGCAATGTTATT
Source organism: Xanthia togata (assembly GCA_963853775.1). Classification (NCBI taxonomy): domain Eukaryota; kingdom Metazoa; phylum Arthropoda; class Insecta; order Lepidoptera; family Noctuidae; genus Xanthia; species Xanthia togata. Next base: position 17,761,612 of record OY970798.1, on the reverse strand, counting down.
GCAATTATTTCAATATGTTGTATGAATAAGTTAGAAAGGGAATGCTAGGGAAAAATAAAACTTTTCTTATTAATTTCATTTCTTTTTATTTTTGTTTTTAATTTATTGAAAGCTTTTAGTTGCATCTGAGGCTACAAGGGTGGGTTTACTTTCTAGTCTCAAGACATCTGTGCCTTTTAAAATTTTATGAATAACATTGCACCAATTAAATACAGCTAATCTTAAAGTCAATGCGAGGAAGCATTCAGATACAGCATCCTTATGCAATTCACAATTTATGAAGTCAAACGAATACTTAGATTTGATATGATTTTTAATACTTTTTATAATAGGATCCTGTTCAGGTTAATTTTCTAAGTATTTGTTTGCTTCTTCTATGATGACTCCAAAAAATCTCACAGCATTTTCTGTAGGGTAGGTCAATTTCTTTTCTTTGATGCTCTTGAACTCTAAAGGAAATCCAATTATTTACAGTATTTTTATCATAATTGGATTCCCTACTAGTTAAATTTTATTCGCAATGCTGACATTTTATTTTTTGTAATATTTTTCTTATGACCCACCCAGTTGTAAATGCACGTGAGTGGACATTTAGCCTTTCTTGCCTTGCTGAGTTTTGAACGCTTTCACTTTCAACCCAGTTTGATAGCTCAGAGGACTCGGGGGAATATCGTAATTCAGAATCCGCAAGTGAAAAACTTGCTGTTTCTGAGTTAGTTTGTTCTTTATTAAAAAGTGATTTTAATATCTGTTTACCTGAATCCTCTTCACAATTGTAGCTATCTGAATGAAACTTTATAAACCTCGTGATTAACAGTGATTTGAAGGTACTTTTGAAGGCATGGCAATCTGGATTTGTATTTCTAAAATTATATGCCCGCATTTGTCCAAAAAAGTTTTCGATGGGATCCGAATTTAAATATCGCGGGCGCATAATTTTAAAATATTAAAATTTTCTTTTAAACATTGCCACTCTCTGGTAACTTTTCAAAGTTGTATCCAATTTTTTAAGGATGGCACAGATGTTTCCTAACCGTGTTTGTCGACATATTTAATGTCTTTTAGTATTTTTTATCGCTTCCCTCCAAAATTTGTAGTGCGGCGACTGTTCTGTTACCGCCGGTCTTAAAGGTTTCCCTTTAGAAGTCTTGTTGAAGCCTGTTCCATTGACTGAATCAAACAGGTTGTCATAAAATGAGACAAGTTTTGCAGTGATAATTATTGTAGAGCTTACTTTCGTTCCATCTGCATAATGAGCTACAACAAATAAAATAATTAAATAATAGTTAGTCAATACTAAGGTCATAAACAAACCAAAAATCAGTATAGTACCTTACAAAACTGAGCAGTTTATGAAATTTTGGGTTATATAACTTAAAATTCACTAAGTTCGCTGATTTTTTAATAATCGATTGAATATAAATGATCGTCAGTTGTTGCAAATATACTTATGAATGGGTACTTACTTCCCATATCTAATATTTAAACAATTTTTATTTCTTACCTGCTATTGGTCCCTGATTTCATGTCCACATCCAGATGTAGAAGGCAAAGGCTGTGACGAAGAAATTCCTTCCACTTCCATTTCTAAAATGAAAATTTATGCTTATATTAATTAATAATAATAAAAACTAAACAAGGTGCATTGAAGGAGCTCCAAAGAACAATAATATTTAAATTACAGTCCATTGCACCCTGCACAATTTATCCCGCTACCAAGATATATACTGATTACATGACCTATTTCCTTGCTCATCAATATGACAGACAAATGAATTACAGAAAAAAAAAAAAAAAAATGCCTTTTCAATGGAAACTTACCAAAAATGTTGTCAGTTATTGAGTGTTTGTCCACAACTTCTGGTTTCCAGTAGGTGTGATCCACATGTCTTCTTTTTTTTATGTAGTCATGATTTGTTTTGACACTGAAAAACATGTCTCTTATTATTATATTACTCAATATAATAGTTTGTGCAAAATACACAAAAAAACTCATATTATGAAGCAGCGGCAAAAGAAGTGTGTAGTTTCGTGAAGTATTCCAGAGATTTGAATATTTCACGAAACTATACATTTCTTTTGCCGCTGTTCTCCAGCTAGCGGAAATAATCTTTTAATATATCTACCAATAACAAGGGTCTGTGCTACGAAAATGTATTAAAAGTTTATGACAGTAAGTAAATCTTACTTGGAATACATCACTGTAATAGGTAATGCAACCTCCCTAAACACTTTCTGTGAAAGTGAACGCTTATAGATGTAGTAACAATCAAACATAAATTGGGTATTGTTGACTGTCTTAAGAATGTTCTACTAATACTTTTATCATTAATTATAACTGCTTCAACTGAGGGCATGCTTCTTGTTGAGAACGAAGTGTCTACCTACACTAATAAACTGTACAAGTTTGCATGTAGTGTAGGAGTAGAACATAAATGAAATACAAATTGACTAAGTGATAATATTCAAATAGGTACGTACCACACTTGAATGCATCGGTTTGAGGAATACCACTGGATATCTCGCGAGCAGTAAACAACGTTGGATAGGCGTCGGGGCAAAGTCGAACCCTATCGCGCGTTGTTGAAAGAAACCCTAGTATATATATAGTAGTCTATGAAGAAACCTCTTCTCGAAGTGTTTGCGATGTTTTTGGAAGCTTCGCAGTCTTTCACAGTTAATGCACTGTAACCATTTTTTTAGTCCTATCTCACTTTTTGGAAACTTAAATGAAAACTGACGTTATTTCGTCTACTAGCACAGGTCACAACACAGCACTTGTAGTGCATGTTGCACGATAATATTACAGCTTCAGAAATTGAGAGGATAAGTTACGGAAATAAAGTAACGTGCAACTTTGAAACGGTAATAAATTTCAAAAGTTTGTTTTGAAATTGACAGACCAACAAACATGGCGTCATTCGGACAGAAGTGCGGAAGGCGGGAGGGGAAGGAACTGTCAAATGAGATACGTACACACCATAGACTAAGGTTAGGATATTTTACTTGAAGATTACCTGCCGTGAATTCCAGTTAGAATGTGAGGTTGACGGACGTAGGGACTCACGTTATTCCTATTTATATTGGGTTACTTGTAGTGATAATCTCGACGTATTTTTCGCTATTGAGCAAAACAGTATTGATTTAATGAGAGAATTTTCCAGTTCATCCGGCTTACACAAGCCACAAGAAAAATGTTCCAAAACTGCCTAACATAGGCCCACGTTTCGTATAGGATAATAATTAAAATTTGTAAATATAATACAAATTTGTGTTGTTCTCAGTGTTGCCATTTTTTTTCCCCGAGTGCTATAAAAAGAAATAAGATGAGACATTTTTTATAATCCGTTCAACCGATTTTGACTTCTATTGCGTTGGTGACATGACAAATGGCAGCTTCAGTAAACACTTGGTATTGTAACCACTTTTTTGCTTTTAATGTTCAACCGAACACGAAACGGTTTATTTAAATGTATAATCTTATTTCAAATAGAGTATAGTTTAGTCACAATTTTTTTAATTTTATTTTTCTGTTACTGACATTCGGTCGCTGTTTTGGAGGTCCATTTGAAAATTTGAGAATGAAAATAAAACAAAAGGTCAAAGTATTTTTTTAAACATCATCCAACTTAATCTACAATAATTAATGAAAAAGTTAGTGAAGATGTTTGAATGTTTGTTAGATCTATACATAACTTAGGCATAACGGCAGTTTTTTTTTACCCCGGTAGTATTTTAACGTGAAATATTTTTTTAGAAATGACGTCGTTTTGCGATCACTACTCGGGCGGAGCCTCTGATTGGTTTCAACATGGTGAACAGTTTTGCCAAAACAGCGTTCGAATCTGCAGTGGTTTCGGCATTTGAAAGAAATACATCGTTAAATCACTGACACAGGTTTTAGACAAACAATAAAACATGCCATTATCTTGTTATTTTAATATTTTCTCGAGTCAGTTTTAGTAATTGATTGTATTGTTTTCTACAAATTGAATTAAACTAACCACTAGACAAAACCACCAGCCACTAAAAGCAACCCGCAATTTCAAGCAATTTCTTCGCCAGTAGGGGTGTCCAAACCCCCAGGTTTAGTGGAAATCCCACTAAGTTGACAACACTGCTTTTCTACGATTTTGTCATTGGCCACAGATAAAAAAAACCGGGGAAATGAAACGTTTTGTTACGCATTTCAATTATGGTAGTTTTTGATAGAAAGTGTTTTAAAAAATGGTTTTAAATTTTTCGGCAATCATTGTACATTTTCATCTATAAGCACTAGTAGAGCATCAGTTATAATTAAAATAAAATAAAATTATAGCACAATAATTTGGAAATTAATCATGCCTATATGGTGGAACAAAACATATAAATTAAAGACGTATAGCCGTTTTATAAGAACAACCCTGAACAACCCTATTCAATTTCAGTCGATTGGTAAAAAATGTTTATCGTAATTCCAATTATGGCATGCGATTTAAATTGGACTTGGTTTCGATTCGGAATTGATATCAAAAATAAAATGTGTTGCGTAATTAGGCTGCTGAGTTATTTATCATAGGCGTATTTAGCCTCTAGGTCTAGGCGTAATTCGGCAGAAATACGTGACCATAAATAATTCAAACTATGATCAGAAACAGAGTTTTATTTACCCATGAATAATTAACCGATCAGTGCTAAAATAATGAACAATATATTAAACACAAAAAAATAAACTAAAAGTGCATTATCTAAAAATAATGGGCTTTTTTACAATCTTTAAACATTAATTTTATCACTATATTCTCTAATCTCTTTTCATCTCTAATATCTAAACATTCTAGAACGAAGTCGCTTTTGTGTTTGTCGGTGTGACCGCGTTATTCTTTAAAAAATCCGACCGATTTTGATGCGGTTTCCATCATAATTATGTAGAATTTCTTCCGAAAGGTTTTGTTTAACTAATACTTTTACATACAAACGTAAACGCATACAGAAATCTTGATGTTTTTTCCTCGTCACGTCTGACCTGAGCGCAAAAATAAATAAGTAAAAAAAAAACGTTCTGTTTCATAGCAATCTGTCTCATTCTCAGAATGTAGTAGAACGATAGATTTTAGTTATACCGAAAACACAATTTTCAGAAACCAGTAGCATTACCTACACCCAGGAGACCATTTGAGAAAATTAAAAATGAGATGAGAAATGAGACAAAAATGAAACCCGTCTGAAAATCGTGTTTTCAGGTGAACATTGGTCAGAAGAAAGTGTGACCATCTTATGTGTTAAAACCATTTTGGACGTGTTAATAGTAGATTGTTTGCCTAGGGAGCAAACAACTATTTTTAAGGCGAGAGTGTTTTTTGAATCCCGAGCGGAGCAAAGGATCCTAGAGTAGATTCTAAAGTAGAATCCTGAACGCAGCAAGGGATTGAAAAAACGTCACTCGAGCTTAAAATAGTGTTGCTCTAGAGGTGAACACTCTACTTTTCATCACATCGTCTTGGATTTACATTTTGACCTCACTATCGGCTTTAGCACCCTCGAAAACTATGATAACGACACCTATGATGAAAAATTTTAAATTTCCACAGCCGCCATCTTGGATTTACATTTTGACCTCACTATCGTCTTTAGAACCCTCGAAAACTATGAAAACGACACCCATGACGAAAAATTTGAAAATTTTCACAGCCGCCATCTTGGATTTACATTTTGACTTCACTATCGGCTTTGGCGTCCTCTAAAACTATGAAAACGACACCAATGACGAAAAGTTTGAAAATTTTCATCAAACTCAAACTCAAATCATTTATTCCAAATAAACCAATTACAGGTACTTTTGAATTGTCAAGGGGTCGGTCAGTCAGAAAGATGAAGCTAGTTGCCCATTCCAAAACGTAGTAGGTTCCTATGGAGAAGAACGGGCAAGAAACTCCATGGACACTCTTTTAAATTAGAATATTGTTACAAAACATTGGTTACATCATTCATGTTGAAATTATACATGTGAGAACAATGTAGTAAATCGTGCACGTTAAAAGCGACCATAATAAAAATATAAAAAACAAAAATAATTAAAATAAGCCATGGCAGCTAAGAGATGACCAGTCCCCACTGACGGCGCCCGTTCACGAACATGACGCATGGATCAGCATCATTTAGCTCAACCATTTTGAAGGGAACTTAATGATCCAACACACACGCCACCACCAGCGAGACATTTGAGTGAGCATGACATACTCTCAGCCGCCAGGGTACATTCAAGTAATGAAAGACGTACTCAGTAAATGGTAGATTTAAAGTAGGTAAACAGTACTCACATATGTGCAATGCAATTATATAATACTAAGAGATTGAATTTATACAATGTAAATATAGTTTTTCAATCTTCAGCATGTCTCGTTGCCGCCATCTTTTTTTTTTTTTTTTTTTGGGTGGTAAATCATCAAATGACTCCTCCCGCTCCACCCAGAGCGGGAGGAGTCAGACTCTTACTGACTAAAACCCACCCGTGTTCCTTCTGTTGCCTGTGCAATGCCAGGGGGCCACGGTATCCCTTTCGGACTTTCCCGCAACCCCGGCAGGCAATGGTCTCATCGGACCCCTTCATTCGCTGACATCTCTTTGAGGCGCGCGTGGAACACAACGCGCCGTCGACCCGGGCTTGGTCCTTACCGGACGGCGAGCTACCCATTGCTCACCGTCCGCAAGCCCGCGCCTACGGTGGCCGGGAATCCGCGATCGATTCCCGACGCCCGGGGCGTCTCCTCCTGCGGCGGCTAGGGGCGTGAGGGCGCGAAATTTGCCTCTCCCTCACGCGCTCCGCCTCCTCCTTCGCGAGCATTACTGCTTCGCAGAAGGAGGTGACGGCCTCCCATGCCCTCTCGCTCCGTACCATGGCCTGGACCAGGGCCGGACGCGAGAGATCCCCGCCACCGATCGCCTCCACGAGGACACGGCGGTGCTCTGCCCAAGCCGGGCATACCTCCACCGTATGCTCCACCGTGTCCTCCGGGCGATCCACGCAGTGATGACACCCGGGCGTTTCCTCCCGCCTTATCCGAAACAGGTACCTCCCGAAACAGCCGTGTCCGGTGAGGACCTGCGTCAGGCGGAAGGTGAGGACGCCGTGGCGCCTCTCCAGCCACTCCTCAAAGAGGGGACTTATCGCCGCAATAGTGGCGTGCCCAGCACTGGGTTGCGACAATTGCACTCTCCATGACGCCATGAGATCCCGTCGGAGCTCTGTCCGCTGTGCCGCGATTTCTCGCGGCATCGGAGTCAAGCCCCGGCGTTTCGCCTCCCCGCGCCACTCCCAAATATGCGCGAGGACTTTTGCCTCCAGATCCCACGGCGCAATCCGGCAAGGAGGCTCGCCGCCTCACCGGAGACCGTGCGGTATCCCCGGAGGATTCCGTATCCGGAGGTCGAATACGGAGCCGGCGGTGCCTGGTGTACCGACGGCACGCAGCAACGCATGCATTGCGCAGTGTCGTCAGCTGTCGCGACCACCAGTACACCTGGCGCGAAGCACGTCCGGGCTGGACCCGGGGCATTGCCACGTCACATATCTCGGACATGGCCTCCCGGAACCACTCCGCCTTGTCATTGATGTCGGCAGGCCTGTCCGGTGATGACACCCAGGCCTGCACGATTGAGGCTTCCAGGAGGAGCTCCCGGTCCAGCTGCTTCAGCGCCCACCGCGGACCACTCGGGGCCTGTCGGACCGGCGCGCTCGAGGTCTGGGCGGAGACGTCAAACCGGATGTACCGGTGATCGGAATACGTCTCCACCCCCTCCATGACGCGCCAGTCAATGACTCGTGGCGACAGAGCGGGGCTGGCGAAGGAGATGTCCACCACTGATTCACCCCGCATCCGCACACACGTGGGGACAGAACCCCGGTTAAGGACGACCAGGCCTGTCTCCAGCGCCCAGTCCTCCACCATCCTGCCCCGTGTGTCCGTATACCGGGAACCCCAAGCCACATTCTTGGCATTGAAGTCCCCGAGGACGAGCACGGGGAGGGAACAGAACCCGACGACGACGACTCTCAACTCCGCAAGGGAATTGTGGAACTCGGCGAGAGTTCGGTTCGGGGAGAAGTATGCCCCTACCACGACAATCTCCCCGAACCGTGCTGCAACGCAACCCCGTCCTCTCTTAACAGCCTCGAGGGACGGGGTACCGGCGGCGGCCGACGAAATTAGGGCCACTGAGCCGCTCAGGTCCTCCACCCAGTCATCCCTGGGCGGGACAAAGTACGGCTCAGCGACCACGGCGATGTTAATCGACCACTGCGCCATGCTCTGGAGCAACAAATGCTGAGCTGCAGCGCAGTGGTTGATGTTCGCCTGGAGGAGGCGAAATGGGGCCATTATTGGCACTCCATTGCAGCACCCTCCTTAGCCCCCTGTGAGGGCCCTGCCGCGGCGGCTGCGGCGACGGCGACGGTTGTGGAGGCGGCAACGGCGGCGGTGGCGGCGGTTGCGGCTGTGACGGCGGTGGCAGATGGCTTGCCTCTAGCTTTGGTGGGTGGAGCGCAGGCCTTGCTCCCAATCCGGTGGCCAGCTGGCTTACCTGCCGCTGCACAGACGACGCAACGCTGCGTGGCTTTGCACGAGCCGGCCTTGTGACCAGGCTGACCACAGCGGTAGCAGTGACTGCTGCGGTCCACCTCCGAGGTGCATTTAGCTCCCACGTGGTTGCCCACATGACAGCGGAAGCACCTCAGAGGTCTGGGTTCCAGCAGCTTGACCTGCGCGGAAACCCAGCCCACCAATAATCTTTGGCCCTCCCCGGCTATCTTCTGGCTGGCCGCCGACACGGGGCAGCTCACCGTTATGGCTCGCAACCCCGTGAAGTCAGGTCGGAGGGCGCCTGCCCTAACCTGCTCGGCAGAGCACCCCCCAGCCCTAACAACAGCGGCCACCCCTTGTCCCTCCGTCACTGAGTCGTCCAGGCCCAGAATACGCATGTCTGCGCATTTGGTGGGCCTGGACACTCGGGCCTCGTCCGCATTTAGGGACGCCCTAAGCCTTTCGGCCAGAGCGTCAGCGGCCGGGCCACTTGCCGCACCGGGGACCTCCAGCATCCGGGCCCCAGTGGCGGTGACCCTCACCCGGATGCCATCAGCGGCACCAATCTCCTTTAGGTCCACCGCCGCCCCCACCTTGGCGAGCACGTCACGGTAGGACACGCCCTTCTTCTCCGCCTCTGGCTGTAGTGTAATCACTACAGCTGCGGACTTCGGGGCGCGGAGCCTAGCCGCGAAGCTTCGCTCCTTGCGCCGCTGCCTCCTCTCTTTTTTCTTGGCCGCCCTTTTTGCCTTACCCGCCTTTTCCTTTTCCCCGGCGACTTGCCATTCGGCGCCAGCCGGAGTAGAGTTAGGAGGAGGCGGGGGCGGCTGTTTCGCCGCCTGGGCCGGGGCTTTCGCCACCTGGGCCGGGGCCTTTGCCGCCTGGGCCGGTGCTTTCGCCGCCTGGGCAGGTGTCTTCGCTGGGGCAGCTACGGTGCCAGCATATGTTGCCTGCTTCCGCTGGCCAGAGGCCGGCATGCTCGCCGCTAGAGGAGGGCGCAGGACGATGGCTTCTAGTGCGGAAAAACGAGACTGCATAGAAGCCATCTCCTGCCTCACTAGGGTCAGAACCCGGTCCTCCGCAGGCACGGGCCGTCCCTGCCCTTGCTGCTCCCTCCCCTGCGGCACCTCACGGGGGCCGGCACCTCGGAGCCTAGCCAGGTCCGCTCGGAACTCCTCATTCTCCTTTCGGAGAAGCTCCATGGCGGCTGTCAAGCGGGCGACCTCCGCCCGCATCTCGGACATGCCGTCCGACGGGGGCCTGAAGTGATAGGCCTCCGCAGCCGCCACAATAGAGGCTATGGCCGCAAGCATGGCCTTGTCTTTAGAGGACTGAGTGCTCTTCAAGACCAAAACCTTGATTGCAGCTGCCACAGCCTCCGCAAACCTGGCTGCTCGCTCCGAATTGGAGCCGCCAGCGACGTCCGGATCACCACCTGCCGACTCTGTAGGGGCCGCCACGGTGCTGGTCCCTGCAGGGTGGTGTTCTTCCTCTGTAGAGGGCCTCTCCACCTCAGCTGGGCTGGCCGGACTCGGCTTGCCTGCCTCCTTGGTGGTGAGCCCTCTACCCACACCTTTTCCCCTGGCCGAACCCCGCCGACTGGAGTGGATCTTCCTCCGGCCTTGGCCCGAGACCCCCTCGTCGGCGGACGACCCCTGGCCATCCCCCGGTTTGGGGCGCTTCCGGAGGAACTTTCGGTTCCTCACGGTCGCTCCCCCCACCACTTCGCGCTCCGAGCTCTGACCAGAGCTCATTGCGCCAGACGCAGCGTCGGACTCCGACTCCGCATCACTCCTCTCCTTTTGGTTTTTGGTTTTGTTTAAATCTTTCATAATTGTTCCCACGAGTAAAAAACTTTGTGTATTGACTCAAAATATGTGGTTCGCACTAGCGACTAATTATCAAATAGCTACCCATTAGTCAAGCTTACAACCTCCCTCACGGTGCGCCGCCGCTTGGAGGTTTGGGGTAATTTTTTATAGAGGATTTCTTCCTCGCGGTCCGGGCGGTTAAGCCAAGACCCTCGACCCCCGTCAAGTGCCAGAGACATGACCTTGACACTCTTCGGGGCTACGAGACCAACGGTGGCAGAAGGCTTCCTCCTGCCTGCCCGACGGCAGTGTTAGTGCACGCCGAGCCCGTGCTCCAACGCTGCTCAACGTGTGCTCTCTCCGAGTACACGTTAGAGCGTTCCTCCGACAGGATATTGGCATGCAGACAATGGGACCCCTTAGGCACAGAGTACCTAATGGGGAGACATTGCCCGCATCCCAGGGTGCACCGTCCTGAAGACTGACCTTCCCCCCGGACGCATCCGAAGGGAATTCCAGCCCACAGGCACACGGGGAGGTTTCCTGTCCAAGCACCCCATTGCCGCCATCTTGGATTTTCATTTTCACCAAATAATTCACACTTTCTCTCTATTTCTTGCTAGCCTGTTACTTGTTCATACAATATTCGTGAATGATCTCTTTGGTGATTGGAACTTTTACTAACAATATCCACATTCCAAATTCAAATCTATTTTGCTCCCTAGGGATCAAAGAGCTATTTTGGTCCCTGTTTACGAAGAACAAACGTTTTTGAATAGATGTGATGAAAAAAAAAAATTACCGATCGGTAACATAATAAGCCCAAACACGGTTAGGATACATTGTTTTATGACGGAGTTCCGGTGTGAACGTTCCGGCTTCATCTTCAGATCAGTTCGATGGTCATCAGAATTATTTATTTAAAAGTGCTTCATAGTCGCTTGGTTATCTTAATCGAGATATCTTATGGCCATCTGTGGTCATTCCATCAGTCCCCCTTCACCAAATGATACTTTCTGAATGCAAATACTGAACTTGTTGCTGAAAATACCAAAATCGTTATGTGTATGGCTATAATATTTGAGGAGTTCCCTCGATTAATCATTGATGCCATCATCAGAACTGAATTTGGATAAAAATGGGACCAATCGGGAAGTATATCCTTTCAAATAAAAATAAGACGGGTTGCACTCCGGGAGTGCCGGCAGAAGTGAAAACTTGATTAAGAACGTTATGCATTTTTCTGCCTTACAAATTTTCGATCAGGTCACAGGTCCAGGTCAGCTATCAGGTCCTGGTGCGAGTTTAACATTTTTTACCCATCACAAAAAAGTGCGCAAAGCAGCTAAAGAAGTTTTCTTTAAAAAAAAAATCGGTTCATAAACTACGGAGTTTATGAGGAGTTTATGAAAAAATACATTGATAACCTCTTCCTTTTTGGGAAGTCTGTTAAAAACGATTGCTAAAAAGGGTGAAATAACATAAATTATTGATGACATGTATGTACTGATAATCCCCAAATATAAGCAGTTTTTTTACTTCAAGATTTTTTAAAGATTCTATAATGTTGGGAATCGCACCCAATACATACGCAGCCAGCACGCGCAGGCGGCGTGATCGACCTACGCGTCATCACCATCGGCGAGTGTGCGGAGTGCGGCGTGGGGAGCCGGCCGGACGCCGGCAGACCACTCGCTTTCTCGGAGGCCACCGCGACGGACGACACTCTAAACGCCATAACATTTATGTTTATCCGGGACAGTTGTAACTTAATCGGCAATACAGCAAACCTATATATCTATACAGTCCACTTTTATGTTAAATCCCAAACGAGCAAGTCGAACAATAATGTTAGCAGTATTAATTTTGAATTCAAAAAGTTTGTAAGCCACATTTCTCAGCTAATTACACTTCCCTGACTCTACCTATACGAAGTAGCATACCATGTTAAGACAAAAATATACACCTATACAATCACCCAAAGAGTTTACGTCACAAATATAAAATATGCACAATACCACATAAAAAAAACATTTTTAATAAAACTGTTCTTGGTATGGCACCCAAAATCTACAATAAGCTACCTGGGAGAGCAGACTGGAGCGAGACGGGGCTGCCTTGAAGCGGCTCCTGCCCAATCTAGGGGGTCCAAACGCTTCCTGCCGGAGGCTATACGTGAGGGTCGTGCGGCCACGGGCGTCCTCACCTTCCACCTGACGCAGGTCCTCACCAGACACGGTTGTTTTGGGAGGTTCCTGTTTCGTATCAGGCGGAGGAAACGCCCGGCTGTCATCACTGCGTGGATCGCCCGGAGGAAACGGTGGAGCATACGGTGGAGGTCTACCCGACTTGGGCAGAGCACCGCGGTGGCGGGGATCTCTCGCGTCCGGCCCTGGTCCAGGCCATGGTATGGAGCGAGAGGGCATGCGAGGCCGTCACCTCCTTCTGCGAAGCAGTAATGCTCGCGAAGGAGGAGTCGGAACGCGTGAGGGAGAGGCAGATTTCGCGTCCTCACGCCCCTAGCCGCCGCAGGAGACGCCCTGGGCGTCGGGAATCGCAGGCCGATTCCCGGCCACGCACCGTAAGCGCGGGCTTGCAGACGGTGAGCAATGGGTAGTTCGCCGTCCGATAAGAACCAAGCCCGTGTCGACGGCGCGTTGTGTTCTACGCGCGCCTCAATGAGATCTCAGCAAGTGATGGGGTCCGAGGTCCGATGCCTACCGGGGGTTGCGGGAAAGTCCGAAAGGAATACCGTGGCCCCTGGCAACGGAAAGGCAACTGAAGGAACACGGGTGGGTTTTAGTCAGTAAGAGTCTGACACGCCCTCTCGCTCCGCCCAGAGCGGGAGAAGTCATTTGATGATTTCCCAATCAAAATCTATTTTAAAAAATTGACAGGTTGTAATAGGTTTAAGTGCTAACTATTTGAGTGGCTGTACAGTTTTTCATCAAAATATCGATTCGTAAGTTTGCTGTGGATGTAATAATCTAATCCAAATCTCACTCTCCTCTCGCAATCTTTTTTCTATTACTTTGTCCCATACCTTCATAGTATGTCATAAGCATAAGTCAAACTGTGCGTTGCACTGGCGAAAACACAACAAAACTTGTTGGAATCTCTATTTTCTGTCAATTTTCCATACAATGTTTGTAAAACGCACCCACGTTTTATGAGAAATTACCAGTGGGGGCAACGTAAAAAAAAATAAAAAAAATTGACAGGTACTAGAGATTTCAACATGTTTTGTTGTGATGCTTCGCCAGTGCAAACGCGCACAGTTACTTCATCCATACTTTTTCTCACCAAACCCATACTTGTACCTCTTTGAGCACCCCATTTCATTCATTCTCATCGTTCATTTACTTTTCAAAATAATCCTCAATAATCAACACTCAATTCTTTATTGCATTCCGTATGTATTACTTTTATGGTTTAGAAAAGTAAAGGATCATTAGGGACTCTGTCGGGACAGCAAAATTAGGAGAGGAAGAGGGCTAAGTAACAATTTAAGCAATTAATATTTCTATAAATTAATTATTAGATGTGTTTAATTGGGTGTATAATTATATACGTAAACATAATTATACATTATTATTGTTAGGTTTGTGTTTAAAGGAGTAATTTTGAAATTATGTATTGCTTATGAATAATAATACATCAATCACTCTTATAAAAAATAATCACTTCTCTTTTATTTATTTTTTACATTACGTGTCTCGGTCTCCTTCCTCTTGCTTTTGTAATCCAGTGACCGGTAACTCCTGGCCTCTAGGGCTGTCCAGTAAGTAAGTCTAGTGTGTGGACGTGAGATTTTGAAATCGCCAGTGAGTCGCTGCGTGTGTATCTAGAATTATAAAGGCGTTATAAAGGGCCGACTAAGGTATGACTAAATTATTGTGAGAACTGAGAATATCGGCATGGTCTATCTATAGACAAAATATTATTTTTTAAAGTGCAGTGATGCCAGATTGGGAAGAATCCCCCCAAATTTGGTTTGTTTTTTTAGTTATGGGGGCAGAATTGGGGGACATTTGGAAGGAGAAAAGTGGGTGTGGAGGGAAAAAAAATTTTTTCGCTGTTGGCAATTATGTCGACTCAGTAGCAGTGGTACCATCGAAGAAGTTCATATATATACACCGTAAGGACTATTTCTGCTTGCAGCGCTCTGCCGCTATAGAACCGGGGCGGTAACACATGTAGTCATCGTATTCACGGGATTTTGTTTTCAAACTGCTTAGATATGAAGTTCTTCGATAGTACAAGAATGGAATGCTTTGCATCGTACAGACACCAGCATGTCAACCTACTACAACCTGTCAAATTTTTGAGAATAAGATATACATTGCTAGATTGATGTGTTCATTTTAAACCCAGTTCAAAGACGCTAAACAGATTTAATCCAGAAAAAATGTACGGAACTGTAAACGACGCGGGTGCAGAGGCTGATTCAGTAATGGAAGCTATTGCTGAAATAGTATAAAATTGTATCTTTCATTAAACCTAAGGAAAGAAAATTAATTTTAATAAAAAAATATTTTATCAGTTGGTTTTGTTTTTCAAAACCTGAATTTTGGGGGGATTTCGGGGAAGTTTTGGGGAGAACGCAAGATGGTCATCTGGCAACACTGTTAAATTGACCTTGTTAATTTTGACATGATCATGATTTTGACTAGAGAGAGCTTTTGACAATAATAAAAACTGAACTGATCAATTTTGATAATCTTGAACCCCGCAAGTATTTTAGAATCATGAATAAACATAGAACTTTTGTTCGTTTGCTAGATTCTTCTAAGCCTGTGAGAATAATATCGAGATCTCTTACAAATGAATCTACTTCTAGCAAATCACTCAGCTATTGTGCTGACATCGTAAAGTAATAATTCATAAAACGTTTTTAGTATTGACATGGATTTATAAGACGAAAGTCTGGACTGATAAGTTTATCGCATGTTCTGGTACTTTATTTATTTTGCAGATAGACAGCATGACTATGAAAATTTCTTGGCTACTCTTCTCATGGCGAAGTCTCTCCGTTCTCCTGCACTTGTGTTGAGAGCGTTTAACGTAGAAGTAGCTCGAGTGCAAGACTTGACAACTGACTCACAAACTGCTGCATTTAGATTACAATTCTGGCAAGATGCCCTTCAAGCCATTTATAACAAAGATAATGTACAAAAAGCTGTGCCTGCCAATCCCGTAGCACAAGAACTATCTATGGTGAATGGACTCAATTTATTGTATTAATAAAACCAGCAGATTACCTTATATTTTATTTTTACATACTTTTAGGTTTGCTGCAGATATGGACTGCAACGGAGGCATTTGGAAAGACTTATTTCATCAAGAAGTAATATGTTGAAGTCTAGATACTTTAAAACTTTAGAAGAGATTGAGAAATATGCTGAAGATTCTGTCTCTTCAATATATTACTTACTTTTGAGTGTAGCAGGTGTTAAAGATGTACACGCTGACCATGCTGCATCTCATTTGGGAAAAGCTCAAGGGATAGCTAATATATTGAGGTATGGAGACACTGCAACATTCCTACTTCAGGCTATGAATGTTACATAACATTCACTTTGGTAATCCTTACAAATCACATGTTTCAGGTCTGTCCATGTATCCAGTTACCATAAAATGGTTTCCTTGCCCATGGATGTACTTATGAAGTACAAAATTAGTCAAGAAGATGTTCTAAGATGTATTGACAGTGAGCAAATGAGAAATATGGCATTTGAAGTTGCCTCCAGGGCAAACAGTCACTTAAACAAGGTAAGTAGTTGTGAGAATAGAGATTACACCACAAATTGAGTTTATGGCCAGAGATACCATAGCACACCCTTATTTTGCCAGTAAAGTTTAATTCACATGTAATAAAGGGTTACCCTATTGCCAGCAACCAGGCACAAGTCCAGACTCCATGCTGCTACTGCGAATTCCCAATAACACTTTGTCTGAAATGGGAATTGCACCCAGGACCTCATGCTCAGCAGTAGCGCTTGCTGCCACTAGACTAACAAGTAGATGTTATCATTCAACAATTGATTTTACTGTCTCTTTAGCCACTAGACTAACAAGTAGATGTTATCATTCAACAATTGATTTTACTGTCTCTTTATGAAACCAGTCTGTGGTTATTTATATTCACTTGACAGAAAAGCAATTGCAATGATACTTGCTTTCTTATCTCTTAAAAAAAATCTCATCTAATTGGAAGCAAGTTAATGTAGGTAATCATTGTGTCATAGCCTATAATTATATTAACCAGTAACATCAATTTGATTAATGTGAGATTTTGACTGTTTTCAGGCAAGAGAAATTAAAGTTCCTAAACCTACAAAGCAGATATTCTTACCAGCAATAGCAATCCACAACTACTTAGCTAAACTTGAGAAGAAAAACTTCAACCTGTTTGACAAGACACTTCTACTTGCTAGCCCTACCTTACCATTCAGTTTGTATTATAACAGACTGCGCAACAGATATTAGTTCACAGTTGATTCTATGTAGTGAGTGTTTCAATTTAGACTTATAGTAGTAAATGTTGTACAAATTAATCTGTTTTTCTTTTCAAATAACAAAAATTTGGAAATGTGAAGGTGTAGGTAGTCAGTGAAACAACATTTGATTTTATAGAAATAATTGCACTGTTTACTTTCAAGCTTCTTCATGCAAATAAATATTTCATAACTTTTGAGATTCAAGCAAACTTGTTTGGCAACATGAGTACCTTATCAGTTAAATTGTCACTAAATATGCCTACAATGATAGTAATATATTCATTACTGAGTTGATAATGCACATGTAGTGCAATGTTAGCTATACATTTGCAACAAAAATAAAAAGTCTAAAACATTTCTGCTTATTAATATCGATCTTATCATGTAATTTAAAAATGTAGGTTGTTATCAAAAATAGAATCGCATTGTAAAATCATCCAATGCAATTCATATACAGTTATAACTTTGGTTAAGTAATCTTCCAAGATCTTTGGTTATAAACAATTCCATTACTGTGATGTGCAAAATAATAATAATAATATGTAAAATATTAATAAGACTAATGTACTTGCGTTTGTGAGTACCTATGAGAAGAATAATTTAAGCATCTAAAATTAAACTAACAAGATTGCTTTGTTACATATCTCCAAAAAAGAGGTTCTAAAAAATAACAATAGTAACAATACTTACCCATTGTCTCTAACGTTACATAACATCATATCATTGTTGTGAGAAAATAAATACTAGATAGGTAAGTACTAACCCTGTTGTGCACAAATAAACTGTGCACATAAAAATGCATAACCTTAAAGCTAAATCAAGCTTGTGAACATAATAAAGCCATTATAATAAAAATATTTCAAAATGAAGTGATTAAATAAACACAGCCGATTAGAATATCATAATGCTAATTTGGAATGTAGAGGTTTATAAGTTAATAATAGTTTAAAATGTTTGACACTTAAGCTTAATATAAAAAAAGCTAATGATAAGTACTAATAATTCCATCACAATTAACCTGCTGCAAAAAAAGCTGCCTATAGTACAAATAGAACAATGCGTTTGGTGTTATTCAGAAGGTGTTAAATCTTTTTCGGGCTCTCCCTCAAATAAAATTTGTTGAAGTAGATCATAAATAGGTTCAAATGCTTTCCTACAAGCTGCATTTGTTGGAGTGAGGTAGTCATGCATATCATGGTGACTGATAGTGCCATCAGTTTGTATAAAACCTTTGTCTATGGGAACCATTTCCACTTTATTCATGTTAGTAACCTTTTCACGTAAAATTTGATTGATCTTTGAGTTCTTCTCCCTTAATGTATTTGGGTACTGACCACGAGGAAGTAGACTCTAGAATAAAATACAGAAATATTAGTAGGATTTGCAATCAAATTGTATAACACTGAACTATTTGTGACCATACTTACAGGCAATACTATGTAAGCACTTGGGTGTTTCTCCCTGATTGTTCTAATTATTTCTAGGATACCTTCACACACTTGCTCAGGAGTGTATTCAACATTATTTGTTCCAACATGCACAACTATTACCTACAACATTAAAAAGCTTGGAATCAATATAGAAAAATTAAAACACATACTATACTGAATTAAGTCACATAGTATACTGAATTTAAAGTCACATAGTATACTGCATTAAACTCAGATTAAGTTATGGGAATAAAGAATATTTAATTAGTTGATTTTATTATGAGACAAAATAAGTTCTTTGACTAGATGTAACTAACCTTAGGATCAACATGATCAAGTTCTCCATTCTTGATGCGCCACAAAACATTTTGAGTCTGATCCTTGTGGATACTGAAGTTGAGGCAGTGCAGAGGTGCAAACCATTGGTTCCAAACCTCAGTGTGCTCTAATGCTTGCAAGATTGAGTCGCCAATGAAAATTACATCAGCATCTTTTCCTTTTGCATCTGACAAAAATCTATTATGCTGTAACAGAAATTAGGCAATTTAATGAAAATCTGTTACAGTAGGTATAATGCCATAGACTGACAGAAGTGAATACAAAAGGCTTTCAAGAGCGAAATAGTATTTTTTTTAAAGTTAGAACTACACCATATAACTCATTCACGTATGCAAATAATTTCACATTAAGTGAATAAAACTATTCGTAGGAAAATTGACTGATTAGTGGCAGATTACACTAATCTGCATTATCTGATTATTAGCAATTTAGGTCAGCAAAAACATTCGGAATCTAATTTAAAAAATAACCACGTATATGAAACATAAAATGTATTGTGAAATTCAACCGTCTAAATTAGCAAATTCTAACTGCTCACGAATAAATATAACAATAATGAAAACTTACAATGCTATTCCATCTTCCATCTCCTTCAGTGTCTTGTTGAGGAGCGGCGACTGAACAAGGATTCATTCTTCCACAGCAATATTACAAGAAAATGTATCACATGAAATAAGTATCGTAATATTAGACTAATAAATTACCACATCAACTAAAACCACGAAGAAGAAAATAACTTGGCGGTTTCTCTAAAGGTTGTGTGTTGCTTGCCGTCACTGTCAAATGTCATTCATTAACAACTGTGACACTGTGACTGATGTGTGACTGTCAATTTCACAGAGTACTTTTTATCCTCATATGTTTACGACTATGAATACTGATTTTGAGGATCTTTCGAGGTACGCCTTGAGGTCTCCTCGACTGAGTTGTGAATCGAGGAGCATTCGAGGTTATGACTAAAATATAGGTGTGAAAGTCAATTTTATAACATGTCCCTCACATTAGAATTACGGACGCAGTGTAATGAGAAGACATGCGCAAATAATGTAAGGATTCTATGGGCTCGTGGCTAAATAACATCCACGGGTCGATCGAAGGTTAAGCTAGGCTTGCTGCGGGTAGAAGATCTCAGCTCGGACGGCCCCGAGGAGACAGTAGCGGAGATGAGGGCAGCGTGATGCGGCTCCGGGCGAAAAAACTGCCTCGGGTCCCGACGGAGTACCCGGCCGCGCCCTCGTTCTCGCCTTAAAGGCCCTAGAGCCCCGACTTTGAGGGCTTTAATCAGCGTACCTCGAGCAGGGCCAGTTTCCCATCCAGTGGAAGACAGGTTCGTTGGTCTTGCTCAAGAAGGCTGCGCCTGTCTGCGTACCGGCCCATAGTGCTGCTTGACGAGGTGGGCAAGTTGTTCGAGCGTATAACTGCGGACCGCCTCGTTAGCCACTTGTGCTGATGGGCCGGACCTGGACGACAACCAGTTCAGTTTTCGACGTGAACGCTCCACCATAGACGCAATTAAGAGGGTGAGAGTCAGGCGGACGAAGTGGTGTCTCGGGGCGGGGTGTCCTTGGACATTCCCAACGCCTCCAACACCCTCCCCTGGAGTTGTATTAGGGAGGCGGGACTCTAGACTCTAGACGGGGATCCGTGGGGGCGCCCTTATCGCGCGGTTCGAGGGAAACTTCGAGCCGCGGCGCCTCCGCTTACGGAGAGTCTCCAACCCGAGCTGCTGGAGGAGGTGGTTGCAGCCCTCTTCCCGGCCAGAGCGGAGCACACTCCGCCGCCGATGGCTTTGCCCACGGCCGCAGAGTCTGCAGAAGAAGAGGAGGAAAACGCCATCAGCGTCCCGGAAGTGACACAGGCAGAGATGAGGGCAGCCGTGATGCGGCTCCGGGCCAAGAACGTGGCTCCGGGGCCCGACGGGATCCACGGCTGCGTGTTGGCCCTCGCTCTGAAGGAGCTCGAGCCCCAACTGAGAGGACTCTACACAGTGTGTCTTGAGCGGGGCCAGTTTCCCACTTTGTGGAAGTCTGGTCGTCTGGTCCTGCTCAGGAAGGCGGGGCGCCCGGCGGACTCGTCGTCCGCGTACCGGCCCATAGTGCTGCTAGACGAGGTGGGCAAGCTGTTCGAGCGAGTAATCGCAGCCCGCCTCGTCGGCCACTTGTGCAGAGAGGGCCCGGACCTGGACGACAGTCAGTTTGGGTTTCGGCATGGGCGCTCCACGATACACGCTGTGTCGCGGGTTAGAGTCCTGGCGGAGGAAGCGGTGTCTCGGGGCGGGGTGATGTTGGCGGTGTCCTTGGACATATCCAACGCCTTCAACACCCTGCCCTGGAGTTGTATTCGGGAGGCACTGCGCTATCATGGTGTGCCTCCCTACCTCCGCCGCATCGTTGGGGCTTATCTGTCGGAGAGGTGTGTCACCTACGTGGGACGTGATGGCGGAAACCAGCGCCGCATGTCGTGCGGTGTTCCGCAGGGCTCGGTCTTAGGGCCGCTCCTGTGGAACATCGGGTACGACTGGGTGCTGAGGGGCGAGCTCAGGCCGGGGGTAGACCTGACGTGTTATGCGGACGACACGCTGGTCACTGCCCGGGGGAGCTCGCACAGGGAAGCAGCGTTGCTGGCGACGGCTGCGGTCTCACAGGTGGTGAGCCGCATACGGCGCCTAGGCTTGGAGGTGGCCCTCAACAAGTCGGAGGCCATGGTCTTTCATGGCCCCCGGCGTGCGCCGCCGCTGGGATCACATATCGTGGTCGGGGGGTCCAGAATCGCTGTCGAGTCCACCATGAAGTACTTAGGATTGGTGCTCGACAGCCGGTGGGATTTCGGCCCCCACTTCCAGCGGCTGGCGCCCAAATTGTTGGGCGCTGCTGGGGCGCTGTCAACGCTGCTTCCCAATCTGGGGGGCCCGAGCGCCGCCTGTAGGCGGCTGGGATCGTGCGATCGATGGCCCTGTATGGGGCCCCGATCTGGGCGGCTGACCTGACGGCCGGCAGCATCGCTGTTCTGCGGAAGCCGCAGCGAGCGATGGCCGTCAGAGTCATCAGGGGGTATCGCACGATCTCCTACGAGGTGGCTTGTGTACTGGCCGGATCCCCGCCCTGGGACCTCGAGGCGAAGGTACTCGCGTCACTGTATCGGTGGCGCGAGGACTCGAGGGCGCGAGGCGAGCGGCTGACGCAGCGACATTTGGAGCTGCGTCGGTCGCAGCTTCGCGAGGTCCTGGTGGCGGAATGGCGGGACAGGCTCTCACGCCCTACCGCCGGCCTCAACACCATTGAGGCGGTCCGGCCGGTGCTCGACACTTGGCTCGGGAGGAGGCACGGCTCCCTGTCGTTTCGGGTGACGCAGGTGCTCTCGGGGCATGGTTGCTTCGGGAAGTACCTGTGTCGCATAAACAGGGAGCCGGACGCCCGGTGTCACCACTGCGTCGACTGTCGGGAGGACACGGCGCGGCATACGCTGGCAGAGTGTGCCGCGCCGGGCCCTCGTCTCTGGAGTAGGCAGTGACCTTTCGCTGCCGGCCGTCGTGAATTCCATGGCCGGCAGCGAGGAGTCCTGGGACGCGGTGGTTTCTTTCTGCGAGACAGTCATCTCGCAGAAGGAGGCTGCGGAAAGGGAGCGGGAGATTGCTTCTGCTAACCCGATCCGCAGCAGACGCACCGGGCGTCGGCGGAGGGCGGATAACGCCCTCTTTCAGCCCCCCTAAATGGGTCCAGGGGTGACGGATCTGGGGAAATCCATCGCCCCCTACTCCTTAGGATCCGAGATGGCGGCGCGTAGTGTTCCACGCGCGCCTCTCTATGATGTAAGGGGGGAGTACCGGCGAAATACATCTGTCTCGTATGCGGGTCACCGCATGCGTCATCGCGCGTCAGGCGTCGATCGCGGCCGACCCGTATACGTGACGGGTGACTCACGCGGCTTATAACTCTATTTTACTACTAAATAAAGGTTAATATCATTTGAACGCAGTTTTAGTCTATGGCCTGACGGATATTCTCGTCAACAAAAGCATTTAAATACAAAAATATCAATAGGCAACATTAGAATAAAAGTTGAAACTGCAGTTCTCGTTCTTGTTCTCGCTACTTCTCGCGCCATCTTGTTTTCGTGTGGTCGAGTGCGCGCTTGGTAAAGAATTTCGGTATTTTTTAATTGTTTTTGTGTGTAAATCGACGGGAAGTGGTGTTATTTCGCTTATTAAGTAGTTTTTACATCGTGATAGATAATATTTGGACTAAATAATATCGTATTATACCAGTTTTGAACCAACCAAAAAAATGTAAACAAACCATTAGTGAAAAAAGTGAATATTGTGAATAAAAGAGTTTAGTGTGTGTTTTGTGCGTGTAATCGGAAGGTAAGTCAGTGTTTATTACTTTTAATTAATTAATGAATACTATTATATAGTATTATCACGAAATAGTAAAATAAAAACTTTAAAACGAACAAAGTTATGTTCGACAAAAACCGGTATTCAAAGTCGTACAATTTTCGACAATCATATTATGAAAATGTTACGTAGGACTCTCAAAAAAACGCTGTTTTTAGATAGTTTATCTATTCCCATTGCTATTTACAAAATTTCGTGTACATTGATCAAGTAGTTTTATCAGAACAAGAAAAAACAGACACAAAAACATTTTCAGCCAGTTATCTGATAACATCATTTTATTATAAATACAATTCTCATAACACGAGCTTAGCTTACACTTCATAATATGGTCTGTTCATTCACGAACCCAAAAAATATTTACAATCGTAACAAGAACTCATAAAAACAAGCTGACGAGTGTTTTTTTGTTATCGCGGTCGTAAAAACGTCACCCTGTCGGCGACCGGTACTTGACATAATTGATTTATGTGATTGACGTCATAGGCGCGCCTGGCTTAACCGGTTAACACCTCACTCCCCCCAAACTCGAGGTGGCCCGCAGAGGCGGGCCGGCACCAGCCGAGGGTCGCGGAAGTATCTGCGTTCCCGCGACCCCCGACGTAGGTGTGAGATGGAACACCGGGGTGGTTTTTAGTCAGTACGAGTCTGACAGACCCCTCCGCCCGCCCCAGGGCGGAGGACATCCATGAGGTTTTTCCACCCCGAGACCAAAAAAAAAAAGGGAGGCGAGACAGGCTTCTGCGCCCTCGTCACCATCGAGGCGGTCCGGCCGATGCTCGACGACTGGCTCGGGAGGAAGCGTGGCTCCCTGTCATTTAGGGCGAGGCAGATGCTCTCGGGTCACGGTTACTTCGGCAAGTCCTGGTGTCGCATAAGCAGGGAGTCGGACCTTGGGGTGCTTGGACAGGAAACATCCTCGTGTGCCTGTGGGCTGGCATTCCCTTCGGATGCGTCCGAGGGGAATTCCAGTCTTCAGGACGGTGCACCCTGGGATGTGAGCAATGTCTCCCCATTAGGTACTGTGTGCCTAAGCGGTCCCATTGTCCGTATGCCAATATCCTGTCGGGAACGCTCTAACGTGTACTCGGAGAGAGCACACGTTGAGCAGCGTTCGAGTACGGGCTCGGCGTGCACTAACACTGCCGTCGGGCAGGCAGGAGGAAGCCTTCTGCCACCGTTGGTCTCGTAGCCCCAAAGAGTGTCAAGGTCATGTCTCTGGCACTTGACGGGGGTCGAGGGTCTTGGCTTAACCGCCCGGACCGCGAGGAAGAAATCCTCTATAAAAAATTACCCCAAACCTCCAAGCGGCGGCGCACCGTGAGGGAGGTTGTAAGCTTGATTAATGGGTACCAAGCTATTCGATAATTAGTCGCTAGTGCGAACCACAATATTTTGAGTCAATACACAAAGTTTAATACTCGTGGGAACAACTATTATGGAAATTTAAAAAATAACAAAAAACCAAGGAGAGGGGAGTAGGGGAGTGATGCGGGGTCGGAGTCCGACGCTGTGTCTGGCGCGATGAGCTCGGGTCAGAGCTCAGAGTGCGAAGTGGTGGTGGGAGCGACCGTGAGGAACCAAAAGTTCCTCCAGAAGCGCCCTAACCCGGAGGATGGCCAGGGGTCGTCCGCCGAAGAGGGGGTCTCGGGCCAAGGCCACAGGAGGAAGATCCACTCCAGTCGGCGAGGTGCGGCCCGGGGAAAAGGTGTGGGAAGAGGGCTCACCACAAATGAGGCCGGCGAGCCGAGCCGGGCCAGCCCAGCCACGCTGGAGAAGCCCTCTACCGAAGAGGAAAGCAACCCTGTAGGGACGAGCACCGTGGCGGCCCCTACAGATTCGGCAGGCGGTGAGCCGGATGCCGCTGGTAGCTCCAAATCGGAGCAAGCGGCCAGGTTTGCGGAGGCTGTGGCTGCCGCTATCAAGGGTTTGGCCTTGAAGAGGACTCAGTCCTATATAGACAAGGCCATACCCGCGGTCATGGCCTCTATTTTGGCGGCAGCGGAGGCCTATCACCTCAGACCTCCGTCGGACGGCATGTCCGAGATGCGGGTGGAGGTCGCCCGCTTGACAGCCGCCATGGAGCTTCTCCGAAAGGAGAACGAGGAGCTCCGAGCGGACCTGGCCGGGCTCCGAAGAGCCGGCCCTTGTGAGGTGCTGCAAGGGAGGGAGCAGCATGGGCAGGGACAGCCCGTGCCTGCGGAGGACCGGGTTCTGACTCTGGTGAGGCAGGAGATGGCTTCTTTGCGGTCTCGTTTCTCCGCGTTAGAAGCCATCGTCCTGTGCCCTCCTCTAGCGGCAAGCGGGCCGGCCTCTGTCCAACAGAAGACGGCTTCGTATGCCACCACCGCAGCTGCCTCGGCCAAACCAGGCTCGTCGGGGCAGAAAAAGGGCGGGGCGGTTACACAGGCGACGAAGGCCCCGGCCGCGGCGGCGAAGGCCCTGGCCGCAGCGGCGAAGGCCTCGGCTGCGGCGAACCCAGACCTCTGAGGTGCTACCGCTGCCATGTGGGCAACCACGTGGGAGATAAATGCACCTCGGAGGTGGACCGCAGCGGTCACTGCTACCGCTGTGGTCAGCCCGGTCACAAGGCCGGCTCGTGCGAAGCCACGCCGCATTGCGTCGTATGTGCGGCGGCTGGCAAGCCAGCCGGCCAACGGATTGAGAGCAAGGCCTGCGCTCCACCCACCAAGGCTAGAGGCAAGCCACCTGCCACCGCCGTCACAGCCGCAACCGCCGCCACCACCGCCGTTGCCGCCTCCACAGCCGTCGTCGCCACCGCAGCCGCCGCGGCAGGGCCCTCACAGGGGGCTAAGGAGGGGGCTGACATGGAGTGCCAATAATGGCCCCATTTCGCTTCCTCCAGGCGAACATCAACCACTGCGCCGCAGCTCAGCATCTGTTGCTCCAGAGCATGGCGCAGTGGTCGATTAACATCACCGTGGTCGCTGAGCCGTACTTTGTCCCGCCCAGGGATGACTGGGTGGAGGACCTGAGCGGCTCAGTGGCCCTAATTTCGTCGGCCGCCGCCGGTACCCCGTCCCTCGAGGCTATTAAGAGAGGACGGGGTTGCGTTGCAGCACGGTTCGGGGAGATTATCGTGGTAGGGGCATACTTCTCCCCGAACCGAACTCTCGCCGAGTTCCACAACTCCCTTGCGGACTTGAGAGTCGTCGTCGTCGGGTTCTGTTCCCTCTCCGTGTTCGTCCTCGGGGACTTCAATGCCAAGAATGTGGCTTGGGGTTCCCGGTATACGGATACACGGGGCAGGATGGTGGAGGACTGGGCGCTGGAGACAGGCCTGGTCGTCCTTAACCGGGGTTCTGTCCCCACGTGTGTGCGGATGCGGGATGAATCAGTGGTGGACATCTCGTTCGCTAGCCCCGCTCTGTCGCCGCGTGTCATTGACTGGCGCTTCATGGAGGGGGTGGAGACGTATTCCGATCACCGGTACATCCGGTTTGACGTCTCCGCCCAGACCTCGAACGCGCCGGTCCGACAGGCCCCGAGTGGTCCGCTGTGGGCGCTGAAGCAGCTGGACCGGGAGCTCCTCCTGGAAGCCTCGATCGTGCAGGCCTGGGTGACATCACCGTACAGGCCTGCCGACATCAATGACGAGGCGGAGTGGTTCCGGGAGGCCATGTCCGAGATATGTGACGTGGCAATGCCCCGGGTCCAGCCCGGACGTGCTTCGCGCCAGGTGTACTGGTGGTCGCGACAGCTGACGACACTGCGCAATGCGTGCGTTGCTGCGCGACGCCGATACACCAGGCACCGCAGGCTCCGTATTCGACCTCCGGATACGGAAGCCATTCAGGCGGAACTGTACGAGGGCTACAGAGCGGCGAAGACCGCCCTCCAAGCGGAAATCCTGCGGGCCAGGGCACTGTCCCGCGAGGAGTCGCTGGAGACTCTGAACAGAGACCCGTGGGGACGCCCATACAAAATGGTGCGGGAGAAACTCCGCCCATGGGCTCCCCCGCTGACGCAGAGTCTCTGGCCGCAGCTTGTGAGGGACGTGGTGAGCGCTCTGTTCCCTTCGAGAGGGGAACATGCCTCCCCGCCCATGGCTCCGCCTACTGCGGTGCCCGATGCGGACCACACCGCCGACGACGACGACGATGCTCCGGAGGTGATCGAGGTAGAGATGAGGGTGGCGGTACGTAGGCTGAATGCCAGAAATACCGCCCCAGGACCCGACGGCTTACCTGGGAAAGCCTGGGTCCTGGCCTCAGAGGCTCTCGGGCCTCGACTAAGAGGGCTCCTAAGCGCATGCTTGGAGAGGGGCCAGTTCCCGCTTCGTTGGAAGACGGGGAAACTGGTCCTCATCAAGAAGCCGGGGCGCCCTGCGGACTCTCCGTCCGCTTACCGGCCCATCGTGCTGCTCGACAAACGCAACAATATTTCTACATTTTGTTGTAACTTTTGAACCCTCAACTGACTATACATTAGGTACGGATATATGATTTGGAAAAATATATGGAATAATTGGAGCATTTTCTTAATAACTTAGTATAGGTATATTTCAGATTAGGTTTATATTACATACTGAAATTATGTAATATAAATATATATTCGGTTTATCCGCGTTAGATATAACTTTACAAATTAAAACTGAGAATCACGCAAAATCTATGAAGCGTATTTTTCTGAAACCTGCACTATCTTATAAAATGTTTTTGCCTACAGCTAATAATAGCTCTACAGCTATTAGGTAGGTATAGGCAAAAACATTTACGCTTATTTCTCAAAATAAGTTTCGAAATAAGTTTTGTTTTATTGTATGGGAGAAAGTAATAATAAAAAAACTTTAAAATTAAATGGGAAGTAACTGAAGGGCTTTTTATGTTTTTTGCGTCCAGGCTTCATTCGTAGCTTTGACAGTCGTTACGGGTATTCAGTCAGACAGAAGCCTTAAAGGCTGACAACCAGTCTTACGTTGGTAAGCCGAAGGGTATCGAGTTACCCAGTAACTGTGTGGTGCTCAGTTGTGTTGGAGGTCAGATAGCTGCATCTGGTTAGACTGGCAGCCGGCCCAACATAGTTGGGAAAAGTCTAAGCAGATTGAATGTTGGCATTTCATGGCAGTTTTATACAGTACTAGCCTTTTGCCCGTGGCTTCGCCCGCGTGGAGGTCGTGAATTATCCCACGGGAATGTAATAGCGGGATGAATATTATCATATGTCCTAACCCAGGTCATGGTCTATGATGTGCCTTTCGTTTAAATCCGTTCAGCCGTTTAGGCGTGCAATAGTTACAGACAGACATAAAAATAGTCATAGTCATTATCTGACAATAGTGACTTCATTTCAATCGGTCGGTCCACACGATCAAAAGTTATTACATTTCACAAAATAACATGGCTAACACATACACATACACTTACCTACGTGCTCAAGGCTACCTCAGTCAGACAGTCCATTCACTCCACTGCATTGGATCATCCTCAAGCCATTGATGGACCATTTAGTCCGTCCATAAAGTGAGTTGGAAAACCAGTGAATTATCTGAACGCACCGCATAGATATAAAACGTCAAGATTAACTGACACTGACAAATTGACAATGACGTGAAATGACGTCTGACCAATGACTTATTTTTAAAGTGCGTCTGACATAGAGGAAAAATAGTTTTTGTAAATTAATATATACACACAATTATTAAGTCAAGACAAGTAAAAAAGTTCTAAATCTGCACCGGCTAAGGGTTACTACGTGTAAACTTTTAATTTAACTCATCAATTATACAATGGACAATGAAAATGAAGAATTAATCATACTCGAAGGTAAACATCGAAAAGAAAAAAAAGAGTTACAAGCACATATTCAAGCGTTGAAAAAAGCCGCAAAAAATGATAAAACGAAGAAGAAAGAGCTAACAGCTGAAATAGCGAGGTTAGAGGCTGAAATGGACCTTCGACATCAGCAAGAAATTGATTCTGCTTCTGCAAACAAAGATGTAGATGATGTTACAGATTCGGTTCTCAGTAGTGTTGAAAATGAGCAATCAAAAGTGAAAATTTCTAAAGCTCAAAAACGTAGAGAAAAGAAGTCGCAACTAGAAAAGGAAAGAGATGAAATAATAAAACAGCAAGAACAAGAAAACCTCCACGGACCCAGAAACACTGAACTGCAGGCAATAAATACTAAGTTAAAAGAAAAGGGACTTCAGATTTTATTAATTCCATCTGATGGGGATTGTTTATACAAAGCCATTGCTCATCAATTGGCATTAACCAAGCAGAAAGAATTATCTGTAGATAATTTAAGGAAAAGAGTAGCACATTACATAAGGCAATATAAAGATGATTTTGTTCCTTTTATGACTAACCCAGATACTTGTGAGATGCTGACCAGTGAAGAGTTTGAGGAATATTGTAGCAAAATAGAAAATACTAAAGTGTGGGGTGGTCAGTTGGAGATTAGAGCTTTGTCAAATTCTTTGAAATGTCCAATAAGTATCATACAAGCAACTGGACCTGGCTCTATTGATCAAGGTGCTGAGTATGAGGGGCCACCGCTAGTAATAACGTATCATAGACACATGTATGGACTAGGTGAACATTACAATTCAACTGTTCATAATACAATTGAAGATTAATTTCAACAATAGCTCTTTCTAAAGTATGAATGCAATAAATGTGGAAGTTAAGAGGGCGCCTAAAGGTACACTAACGCCACTCCTTTAAAAAAATATTATCTCGTAACTGAGAAGGAATTATGAATAATGGCTAGTAAGGGCCCTCGGCAAGTGTGTCTAGAATTTTTTAATACCTTTTATATAACTTCTTATTGAGACACGACGCAATAAAATTCCATCTAAATAAAAACGGCCACATTCCTCTAGATCGTATTTTGTTGCTTCCCTGGCAAACTTACGAAAGATGTTTACTGAAGTTTCAATTGGATATTATTAAAAAAAAAAATATGCTACCAATTACCAAATTTATTTACGTCATCGGAACATAGTTAACTTAACACAAGCTCATTTTATTTATTGCAATCCACGTATTGGATATTTTTATTATTTAAGTAGGTAACGAAAGTACTTTCGTAAGTTATGCATGCCAGGGTATGAATCTATGAACTTTTATGTATGATGATGTAAAGTTACGAATGTGTACCTATTTATTTCCGATCGTCGCGTTGTAAAATATTGACAATCCATTGATAATATCTAAAAAAAAAACCATTTTGAAAAGCCAAATGTACCGCGGTACCGTGCCTTTATTATACGTTTTACAAAAATAGTTATCATTGATATTTGCTTTCAAAATAGCTCCCCTGTAAAATTCATGCATTTTCTGCAGATTCGTAAGTTTACCGTAGATATGACGTAACCATGCCTGATAATAACTCTCAAATGCTTAAATTTTTTCGGCTGTCGTATTGCATTGCATTAGTAAAATAAAATATGTAAATAATTTGGGCATACAAAGTACTCTGTGATCTGGGCACTGACATGTGCTGCACGCTTCAAGTAGAAACGAAACGGAAACGGGTTTTGTCGACGGAAGAATTGACAATATGACAGATAAACAATCCCAATCTGTCATTTCGTCTATTATTCCGTCGACAAAACCCCGTAGACGTCGGTCGTAGACGACCCGTTTCTACAGTTCATTCATACAGTTCTCAATAATAATTGTCATGCTACACGTGCTGGTGAATTATTTTTAATAATAAAAACATATTCTTTTATCAAATACTTTGTTTTATTAAAAAATCATTACATGTAGTAATAATTTATTTATGAAAAGGAAAATCAGTGTTAGTACATATTACATAAATATTACATTTCACACATTCGTACACATAATAGCCTAAGCTCCATTTTGAACAGGAACTTCAGCTGGTGCATTTTCGCCTTCAGCATTATGTTTATTGGGGTCATCTGGTTTCATAGCAGGGAACAGTAGTACTTCCTGAACAAAAAAAAAAAAAAAAAATTTAAATAAGTCTAATCTGAAACCATTTAATGAATAACTGTTTTGTCATCATCTGCAAATATTTGGCTGTAAGACAAAATAGCTAAAGCGCGAAGCAGGTGTGTAAGTTGGCTAGTATATTGTCTCCACCTCACTTCCAATAAACTTACCTTGATGTTATTTGAATTGGTGAGGAACATTGTAAGACGGTCAATGCCCAGGCCCCAGCCGGCCGTAGGTGGGAGGCCATATTCAAGAGCAGTACAGAAGGCCTCATCAGTCGGCGGAGTCTCATCGTCACCTGCAGCTCGGTCTTTGGCTTGCTGTTCAAACCTCTCCCGTTGTGTTGCTGGATCATTCAATTCGGTGTAGGCATTACAGATTTCTTTCTTCATTACAAATAGTTCGAATCTGAAAGGAAACATCATTATCATTATTCTCAATAAATAAACTAATAGAGCAAGAAAACTTAAACATTATTGTAAAACTAGTTTTTTTTTTACCTTTCAGTCAAACCAGGGATATCTCTATGATACTTGGACAAAGGACTCATGATCTGGGGGTGATCCAATATAAAAGTGGGGTTAATACATTTTTCTTCAAGGAACTCCCCCACTAACTTATCTAGTAGTCTGGCTGTGGTCCTTGGTGGTGGACATTCAACCTAAAAAGAATTATTTGCAATGAGTAAAGGATATTTAAAGGTAGTTTTTAATTTGTGGTGTATTTATTCTGACCAGCATGACAGCTTGAAGGACTTATAGGTTGGGTGGACCAAACTATGTATTTGTATTGTCTCGCTTTATCACATTATTGGTTTGTGTGTGAAACTTATCTGTATCTTCAGTACACTTACTTCATGTTTCTCACACAACTGACTTAACAGCAGGTTGGCTTCCTGTGACTCTAACTGATCAGCTGGTGGTAGTTTGACATTCAATGCTTTTTCCAAGCTTGCAATCATTGGCACTCGTGCAAATGGAGGAGTGAAGTCTATCTCCACCTCTTCACCTTCAGGCCCATCTGGTTGGTATTTAACCTGTAAATATAAAATTAAGTATTTGTAAATAGTATTACCTATATCCTTGATAATCTATCTATTAGTATTAATAGAATTTCATTCATAACATGGTTTAGCTTTCAATACTCGTAATTAGATTACTGTTTATCACTTCATTAATGATTCAACATGTTATTAAATTAATAATTTACTATTTTATCATTTAACAGTATATCTAGGAATTATCATTGTAGTAAGAGTTTGTTTGATAACCTATTGTTTGACTTATGAAATCGAAACAAAGAAGTTACTGCGAATTAATTGATATGCATTTAGATAGCAAAATGCATTAAGACAATGAGACACATTGATACACTATTGTGAAATTATTTTATATTCACTTACTTTATAAGAGCCATGGATACTTTTCACCATGCCTGACAGCATGGCTTCTGTTATATTGATAAGGTCATTATAATCTGCATAAGCCATGTAGAACTCACATGTAGTGAACTCTGGGTTGTGAGTCAGATCAATGCCTTCATTTCGGAACTGTCTCCCGATTTCATAAACACGGTCCAGACCTCCCACTACTAACATCTTGTGATACAGTTCGGGAGCTATCCTCATGTACAAGTCCATGTTGAGATCATTGTGATGTGTGATGAAGGGCTTAGCTGTGGCCCCACCAGGGATCATGTTCATCATTGGAGTTTCAATTTCAAGAAAACCAATATTATCCAAAAATTTCCTTACATAAGCAATGATTCTTGCTCTAGTGTAAAAGGTTTGTCTTACCTGTGGATGAAAAGAATACCACATTGATTTGAGATGTAAATTACAGTAATGAGATCAAAATACTAATAATCTTACCCTATCATTTAAAATGAGATCTAAATATCTCTTCCTGAACCTGGTTTCTTTATCTTTAAGCCCGAAGTGTAAGTGAGGCAGCATATGCAGGCAAGGAGACAGCAGCTTAATACTTTTGGGTACAATCGACAGTTCTCCCTTCTTTGTCTTGCCAGGATGTCCGACACAGCCAATAATGTCACCTCTCCTTAGCTTGTCAGTATCAGCTTCAAATTTTTCTTCTGATTCATACATTTTTGCATTAGCCATAACCTGGAATATTAGAATTTGTCCCAATAGTATTGAAAATGACAATGGCAGAAAAGGTATTCTATCCAATAGATTTCTCAGGAATTGTGAATTATTTTCTCATTTTATTATTTCTTTACCTGTATTTTAACACCTTCGCCTCTCAAATCATAAAAAATGAGTTTAGCTCCAGACTCTCTAATAGAGTGAACTCTTCCAGCCACAGACAGTGTAACAGTGTCAAGAACTTCACCACCATTTACATGGTTGTACTTTTCAATGAAATCTTCTAAAGATATTGTAACATTGAACTTGTGGGGGTATGGGTGGTCTTCTTTAGAACCTTCCTTGAGAGCCGCAACAGCAGCAGTTCGTAGCTTATAATACTCATTGGGACTGATCTCTTCTTCAGCTTTGGATGATGATTTCTTATCCGCCGCGGGAGTTGGCAGCTGAGCGACCTTTTCCGCCTTCTCTTTCAATTTTTGCTCAGCTTTCAGTCGCCGTTTCAATTCACTACAATGAAAATTAAGAATAACATATCAGTATGATTTGTAAATATTTAAATATATAAAATATCACTAACCGTTTGCTAACAGCAGATGAGAAATTCGCACATCGATTGATGAAATTGTTAGTTTTAAGAGTCAGGTTCCACAAGGCATACATTTTCATTCACACGATACTCACTTCTTTGACAACTTTTCACTAGCAGTTTCAGCCATGACTTATTAAATAAATTCTGTTCTGTGCTGAAATATTCTGAAGACCTTTCTAACCTAAAAATATCATTGGGTTGACAACTTGACACGTTATCATAGCAGGGTTGCCACTGTTGCCCTTGCCAGAGACCAGTGACGAGTGCGAGTTAGGGATGTAAAAAATATTCAATTATAGAAAAAATCGTTTTTTTTAAAAATAATAATCGATTTTTATAATCGATTTACATATGTCAAAAAATCGATTTCTTTTTCACCGTCGATTTTTTTTCATTCGCAACGGCTGCAACACTTAGTTTTTTAGTCAGGAGCGCGAAGCCGCAAAGTGCCGCGAGCGACTAACTACGAAGTTCATCAATGAGTGACGCTAACGCCATCTGTGCGTTTAACGCTATGTTATCAATTCTGTACGTTGAAAACCTAAATTATTGTTATTAGTAATTAACTGTTTTTTTTTTTATTTTACCTCGATGGTCCTAGTTTATCAATTATAACTTCTAGTTACAGCTTTAGGTAAGCGGGCACGCCCTTTATGCCTGGAGGCTTTAATTCCTTTTTTAGATATTGTTTACGTTTAGTTATTTTTATTTCTGCTTGAGTATAGATCTCGATGTTTTTGGTGGGTATATTGGCGTGTGCTAGCTGTCATATGGCTATTAATTTATAATTTAATGTTTTGTGTTGCGTTATGTAAATTATTTTGCATAAGTACTTATTGTATAGAATCAAGTTTTTCTAACTGAACAGACAGCTGTGCTGCTGGGGAGTTTGTTACGCCACTTCTTCTTCCCAGCGAAAGCACTAGGAAGTGGTGAAGGGTGGGCGTTTTGTGGGACTGTCTTATGTAACTTTGACGTTCGAAAAGTGCTGATTCTCAGCCTAGTTTGAATAAATGACTTTTGAATTTTATCCCAATTAGCATGTAGGCACCTTCTGGTTCCAGCGGAAAGATAATTTTCGAAAGCTGGCGCCATACTAACAAAGACCAGGAGCCGAATACTATCATAACGTTTACCAAATTTTTTATTTATTTTTAACTTTCATTGCCCACAGACTTTTAATTAATTTATTTTATACGGGCAAAATGAAAAAAAAAAACCATTTTATGCCACTTTATACCCATGTAAATTTATAACTTGTTGATTATTAAATTAATAAAACAGAGCTTTAATGCTGTGTCATTACCGATATATCAATTGTTTAATTTAATCTGTCAACAAAAACTAACGGAAAAAATCGATTATTATAGATAAATCGATTATTATCAATAGAAAAATCGTTTTTTTTTTCTTCGATTTATTATCTATGTACATGTAATTTTCTATGTACAATGTCACATCCCTAGTGCGAGTGAATTATCGGCAGCTTTCCGAATTAGAACATAATCGCTCACAGTGCTGACATCGATGTATTTGGCGACAATTTTTTGGTCGATGATAAAATCAAGTGTGAAAATGTTTTATTGTTGGCTGATTGCGAATAAGAAAAACATTCAGATCTATATTTCCATATTTCATAAGAAGAAAAATATTTTTAAGTTGGCTTTTTTTTATTTTAAAATCCAGTGCACGCAAAAAAATCGCCGCGGGAGAAAATCGCCCGTGCGTACCTGGGCTTACTCGCCGTCGTCGGTGACACACGTGAAGCTTGCTCACACTGTATCGCGATGTTGCCAAATTTTCTGAACCAAACTAACTGTGCGTTTGCACTGGCGAAACATCATTGACTTCACAGACTACATAGGGATACTACGTATATTGACTTATTAGGTTGGGGAAAAAGTCTTTTCGCATTATAGTATGAACTTGTAATAAAATCTCTTTGGCTATACTATTTGTATCTAGCTGGTTTTGGTATCATTGAAAGTTTAAAGAACATAATTCCAAATTCAAATTAGGAAAATGTGTGATTTTCATTTGTTTTTCGTACCGTCAAGATGAGTGAATCTAATGAAGAAATTCGATACATTTTAAAATTTTACTACAAAAAAGGTAAAAATGCAAAGCAAGCCGCGAAAAAAATTTGCGATGTTTATGGACCTAGTGCAGTGTCTGTGAGCATAAGCGTACTTTTCAATCCGGAAATTTTGATGTCAAAGATGCACGTCGCTCTGGTCGCCCTATTACGGATAAAATGAATGCCATTTTTGAAAAAGTGGAGCAAGACCGGCATATCAGTAGTTACGGGTTAGATGCGTTATGACTACCTCTCGATAAGACTAAATAGCAGATATGACTAGTTCGCTATAGGACTTAATCTCGATATGACTAGATCTTGTTAGTAGGGGAGAGTGGGGTGCATTCGTACAACGGGAGCATTCGTACAGTAGTGATATCTAAGCTATACAGCACACTGGCGTGTTCATATTTGTGTGCGTAACTCCCACTCGGACGCATAGGCTACGCGCGGAGCGGCGGGGCAGTGCGGCTCCCGGCTTCGACACAACAGGCCCGTTCATGTTTTCGCTCCACGTAAGTAATTTTTGGATTCACTTTGAAACGTGTTTAAATGTTATTAGTTTTACTCTAGTTATAAAAGTGATTCAATTTAGTTGGTGGAATGGTATTGAGGTCTTAAATGCACGCAGATTTTTTTCTAATAACTATAACGGGTATTTTTATTTTAAATTAAATTGTTGTATTTTTGGTTTGGGGTACCTTCGTGCAGTTAGCAGTGGGGTAGATTCGTACTGTACGAATCCTCCCCACACTAACTTGCATAGCATTAAACATTGTTTTTACCGAATATATTATTATTACAGAATCAAAATGCCGCGAAAGTATGTGAAAAAGGGGACGAGAACGGGACAAGTAGACGAAGATAGCATGAAATCTGCGATAGACGAAGTTTTGAATAAAACCTTATCTATCAGAAAGGCTGCGCAAAAATATGGCGTCAAACCAACTACGCTCGAAAGTCGCTTGACGAAGTTACATAAACAAGCAGCTACTGAAGACAGACATAGTAAGGTACGTGTTTTCAGTTCCAAATACTCTTCAAACCAAGTGTTTTCTGCAGAAGAAGAGGCTCATTTAAATACGTACATAATGAAATGCTAGATCGACGAGATAGGTAATGTTGAAGATGTGGAACAACAAGATTTACCACCAGGGTTGGCCCCTACATCAGCTTCTTTTCCACCACAGTCAGAATCCGCACAAGGTGAGCAGTCTATTTCAACAGCGAGTCAAGGTGCCAATGTATCGGAAACGGAGCTTACTCAAGAAGATTTCTTAGAGAGCTTAGTTCCTGTTTCACCTTCCTTACATAGATCTACAACTCCACCGGCGGCTTTACCTGCTGGAGGACTAATAACTTCAGAAGTTATCCGGCCTTACCCTATAGTAGACAGAACTGAGTCTAAAAAGTCGAGAAAAGGGAAACAGCAAGGAAAGTCGAGAATATATACAGATACTCCGGAGAAAATAAGACTAGAAGAAATAGAGAAAGCAAAACAGTTGAAGAAGCAAGAGCAAGAGATAAAACAAAAGGCTAAGGAGATGAAGCGAGCTTTCAATTTAGTATCCGCCAACACCAATCCAAAAATACAGAAGAAAACTGTAAGGACAACTAAATCAAAGAGGCAAAAGAGAACTTTCAACCCTGTCAGTGAGGACGAGTCTGATTCTGAGGATGAAACTAATATCAGTTTAAGAGAAAGTTCTTGTTCTCCCATCGAAGAAGCGTCCGAGCAATTGGATGTTCAAGATGAAACTCCAGTTATGTCTATGAACATTAACCAAGGATGTTTCGTGCTAGTCAAATTTGCTAAAAAAAATACTGTTTTATGTTATGTTGGGCAAGTGCTTATAAAATACAGTCCTATTGAATACATAGTTTCATTTATGAGGAAGAAGCCTGGTTCCTGGAAATTTGTTTTTCCCACCACCAAGGATGAGGGGAGTGTCAATATAACAGATGTGGTACATATACTGACACCATCAAAATCTGCTTTGACAGCGAGAACGTCCCACATTTATAGCTTCGAGAAAGACTTATCTGTGTATGCTGTCGGATAGTACGTGTATTAATACTTAAGACTAAGGCTTGTTGCTGTAATGGTAGAGTTTATTATGTTGATTCATTAGGTACCTACTTATTATATTAATAAGAAAAAAGTTATGATACGTTTTTGTTACCAAGACTAAGTAGTCATTTTTAGTACTGAGGTACGTTTTTTGTTACTAAGATTAAGTAGTTATTTGTAGTACCTACTGAGTACTGAGTATACAAAATAATAATTGATAATTGTCCCTAAAAAAAGGCTGATTCTGTGTTGTGATCTCAATAAATGATAATATTACATTGAATAGTGGTTATTTCTCTCATTGTACGAAGGTACCCCACTATGTACGAAAGCTCCCTACGCTATGTACGAACCTACCCCACACGTGGGGTAGGTTCGTACATAGCGTAGGGAGCTTTACGTTGTACGTTTTTCTCATTTTAGCAAAGTTGTCGTAGCATCGCCATGCTATCTTATGTTGAAACAACACATCATTCATCTTAAAGGCTGATAAGTGCAGTATGTGACAGCATTAAAGTTATTTTTTAATAATGTTTTATGTGGCTTAAAGTAAAAAGTGTACGAATCCTACCCACTCTCCCCTAGTATATCGTGTTTGGAGTAGATCGCATTATGGCCAGATAGCGTAACGACTATATTTTCGTTTGTTTTTTGGAGTACAGTTATCGAGTTATAGCATTAAGTTTTTTTCCTTGGTAGGTACCTATACTGAAAGCATTTCATTATAACATAATTATTTATTTATTAAAAATTACGCTTTAAATCGCTAACGTTTTAAAAAAAAGACAGGAGCGTAATCTCCTTCGTCTCAAGTTTATTTAATTCTCTTTGATACTTGCGATTGAATAATATGGTGTTTCTTCTTTTGTTGTTCGGTTCAAACAGAGAATTTTAATTTTTTTTTTTAGCAGACCATCCGTCTTGTATAGAAGATGAAGGCAAGAGCGGCAAATTAACAGTAATTCTAGTGATGTATCGTCCTTCTTGAGATTTCGTCAAACCAATATCGTTCGCCTTTTTCCACAACGATTTATTGTAATGGTAAAAACATCCTGTAGCTTTAGCATTCGGATAAACAGTCTTAAATGCATTGATGAGTCCCAATTCGTAATCACATTTAAAATGTTTAATATGTACTTTAAGCACATCACGTATTATCTATACATATAATAAATCTGTAGTCGAAGCGTTTCTGTACATTAAAAAAAAAAAAAAAAATAGTACTTGGAGTGTTCAATAATAACTAACAGATACCATTTCTATCATTTTTGGAATTTTTGTCTGTTTGTCTGTGAGGTTTGTTTTTTCCAGTATCACGTAAAAAGTACAAAATCAATATGGTTAACTTTTACACTCAAATATTGTTTGTAACTTGAAGTTTCATTTAGTTTTTGTTTCATCGCAATCGCTTCAAAATATCAAAAGATATATGATTTAAAGTGTTCAAGAAGAAATTGTCATTACGCAATGTACATACACGTAACGACATCTATTGACGCAAAATAATACTAACGTAAATTCAAGTAGATTTGTGAGTTCGTAATGTTGTTTTAGGATAATTATTTTCGCATACTTCGCGCGGTAACTTAACACGTTACATTGTGAATAAAATAAAACTCCCAATGACCCAATTTAAACTTAGATTAATTCAAGTTTTCCAAAAGCGATGTTTATTAGTTTAGTAGTAGTGCGATAGGTGGCGCTCCCTATCTTTCAAATCATGATACAACTTAATTATTTAAGATATGATATGATATGAAACAATAGTGATAAATGTTAATTTCTTAAAAACAAAAATATTTTGTACTTTTGGACTTTTCTACATAGTTTAGTTAGCTTATTGAGTGTTCGAACGTTTTCCAATATATTTTGACAGTATTACTTCGTGCTCGATAGATGGCGTTGTTCATTTAACGTAATTTTTTGAATCGCGGTGTTAAGATTCTCCGTAGAAGAATGACCTTAGCCCATTTATAGTACTTTTTCCTTGAAGAATTGGGTTTCTTTGTTCTTGGTCTCTTAATTGTCGGAAAAAGTTTGTTGTGGTTTGATCGTTTATTCGTTGAAATTGTTCTTTTGGTTGTTGTTTCGTTTCGTTCGTTGGGTCAAATTACGAAGTCAAGAAACGAGTCGTTACTTTACTTCGTAATTCGTTCGAATTGGTTTCGTTTCGTTCGTTGGGTCAAAAAACGAGTCGTTACTTTACTTCGTAATTCGCTCGAACTTTTGGTTGGTTGGTTTTAGATATTTTCTTGAAAATGCCTTCTAGAAAAAAATCTAACCTTTCGCAATGTAGTCGAAAAGCTAAAATAATGAGACTAATTATATCTCAAGAATCCGAAGAGGATCGTGAAGCGAGGTTAAATGCTGTCCGAGCACGGCAAGTTAGAATTCGCGCATCTGAAACGCCTTTCCAGCGTGAGTCTAGACTAAGAATACAGCGTGCTCTTACGGCGGCTTCTCGGTCACGGGAGAGCACAGAGGATCGCGAAGCGCGGTTATCGGCTCAGCGTGAGCGCCGTGCACTGTCACTCGAGTCTGAGGCGACTTTACGCTCTCAAGAGAGCATTGTGGAACGCGAAGCGCGGTTATCGTCTGACCGACAGCGCCACGCACTGTCACGTGAGTCCGAGACTTTTACGGAAAGGGAGTCACGCCTTAGTACACAAAGTCTCCGGACCGCGACTTTACGCTCTCAAGAGAGCATTGTGGACCGCGAAGCGCGGTTATCGTTAGACCGAGAGCGTCACGCACTGTCACGGGAGTCCGAGACTTTTTCGGAAAGGGAGTCACGCCTGAGTACACAAAGTATTCGGACAGCAACTTTACGCTCTCAAGAAAGCATTGAGGATCGTGAAGCGCGGTTATCGGCTGACCGAGAGCGCCACGCACTGTCACGCGAGTCCGAGACTTTTACGGAAAGGGATTCACGCCTGAGTACACAAAGTACTCGGACAGCGACTTTGCGTTCTCAAGAGACCATCGAGGATCGCGAAGCGCGGTTATCGGTTGACCGAGAGCGCCACGCACTGTCACGCGAATCTGAATCTCTCTCAGAGAGAGAACGAAGATTAGTGTCAGCCAGAGATAGCTATGTACGCGCTCGGTTGAATGATGAAAGGTATTTAGCGTCCGAAAGGGAAAGAATAGACGACTTGCGACAAGCAGAAACAGCACAACAGCGTCAATCTCGCTTAGAGGCTGACCGAGCTCGGTACAATCTGAACAGAATTACAACTGAGGACGCTGACGAGTCTCTGGAATATGATTTCACAAATGTTATTACAACTTGGGTCAATAAGGAAAAAGCAGGTTTTACTTATTCACCTAGAATTGACTACGCTGATTTCGCCTCTGATGGTGGTTTACCATCTCATCGGATCGTTACTGGCAGAAAATGAGCCCAAATTTCTCCAAGTTTATTTTGTGTCTGATTACACTGAACAGCTCAGTGTCAGAAATCGTCATTTTCCCCAGCTTAATAGTGACCTTATATCAGGACTACAGAACATGCTGCATCAAGCAAATCAGTATGTGCATAATTTTAAAACTGCATTGGAGTCCATTCCGCCTGGCAGCAATGATTTTAAAATAATCATCAACGCAGATAGACGTCCTGTTGGTGAACACCGCGGGAGACACAATGCACCTGTCACAGATGAAGTTGCAGTTGTTTTAGTCGACCAAGAGTGTGAGAGGCGTGACATCGTGTTGCGCACTCGCGACGATCGCCTTCAACGAATTTATGAAACACACCGAGCATACGACGCCCTGCAATATCCGTTAATATATTGTCATGGTGAAGATGGGTACAATTTCGGGCTCTACCAAGTTAACCCTACTACCAGGGTAGCCAATTTTAATAAAAAGATATCGGCTCAGCAATATTATTCATACCTTTTACAAATAAGGCGCAATCGCTTCGTCTATTTGCAACGATTTCGTGGTTTGTTCAGCCAATTTATTGTAGACATGTATGCAAAAATAGAAACGGAACGTTTAGTTTACATTCGCACTAACCAACGTCGTTTACGCGCTGAAGAATACGTTCATTTGCGGGACGCGATGCAAACGGATACTAACGTCGAAAACTTGGGGCGATTGGTCATCTTGCCATCCAGTTTTACAGGCGGTCCACGATATATGCACGAAAGAACGCAAGATGCTTTTTGCTACGTCCGTAAGTACGGCCGACCGGACCTTTTCGTAACGTTTACAACAAATCCAAAGTGGACCGAAATTTGTCAGGAACTTCTTACAGGACAGGCGTCATACGATAGGCATGACATAATTGCAAGGGTCTTTCATTTGAAGCTCAAAGTTTTGATCAATCTCCTTACAAAAGAGAAACTATTCGGTTCAGCTCTATGTTTTATGTACAGCGTCGAGTGGCAAAAGCGTGGTTTGCCCCACGCCCACATTCTCCTGTGGCTGGAAAACAAAATTCGTTCCGATGCTATTGACAGTGTCATAAGTGCTGAATTTCCAGACCAAAATGAAGATCCAATTTTGCATGACATAATTAAGACACACATGGTTCACGGGCCATGTGGTGTTTTAAATAGGGAATCACCGTGCATGCAAGATGGTAAGTGCTCAAAAAAATACCCTAGAGCACTTTTAGCACAGACTATGTCGGGGGAAAATGGGTATCCGTTGTATCGGCGCAGATCAGTCTCGCAAGGTGGTTTCACAGCTTCTACCAGGTTCCGTGGGCAAGAAATTGTTTTGGATAATAGATGGGTGGTGCCGTATTCGCCAGTATTATCTAAAACATTTCAAGCTCACATTAATGTTGAAATATGCAATAGCGTAGAGTCGATAAAATATATTTGCAAATATGTTAATAAAGGTAGTGACCAAGCAATGATCGCGCTGAGAAATCGCAATGAATATGATGAAGTCACGAGGTATCAATCTGGCCGGTACATAAGCTCCTCGGAGGCAGTTTGGCGTATTTTAAGTTTCCCGATTCATGAGAGACATCCGCCGGTCATTCATCTCGATGTACACCTTGAGGGCGGGCAAAGAGTGTATTTTCAGTCTGAAAATGTCACAGCAAGGTTAGACAATCCAAGACAAACCACCTTGATGGCATTCTTTCGCCTCTGCCAAACAGATAATTACGCGAAATCCCTTCTATATAATGAGGTCCCATCTTATTACACGTACAACAAGCAGCAAGGTGTTTTTAACCGTAGAAGACGTGGAACTGCTGTGGAAGGCGAGCCTGGAGTTTTCAAGGAACACGTGATTGGACGAGTGTACACTGTGCACCCGAATAATTCAGAGTGTTACTATTTACGCCTTCTTTTGCACGTCGTGCGAGGACCTACTTCTTTCACTGAGCTCCGTAAGGTGGATGATATTGAATATCCCACATACCAAGCTGCTTGCCGCGCACGTCATTTATTAGATGGAGATCAGCATTGGGATGAAGCTTTAGCCGAGGCAAGCGTCAGCGATAGTCCATATCGCTTGCGTCATTTGTTTGCCATCTTATTGACCTTTTGTGGATTAACGGATGCTGGGCAGTTGTGGCAAAAATATCGAGAAAAATTTTCTGAAGATTTTTTGAGACATGTACGTCAAAACAGTGATGGTGAAATTCCTGACCGAGTAGTTGAAAATTGTCATAATAGATCGTTGTTGGCCATTCAAGATATAGTTACAAGTATAGGAGGGAACCCGCTCACTCAATACGGCTTGCCCACACCGACAGTCGATGGGGAACGTATAAACAGGGAGTACGCCTCGGAGATAAATTACAATCCCGTGGAATTAGCAGAAACCCTGCAAAACGGCTGCTCAATTTTGACAACGGAACAGCGTCAAATATTTGATCGAGTATGCTGCAGTGTGGATAATAAATTAGGAGAAATCCTGTTTTTAGACGCGCCCGGTGGAACAGGCAAAACTTTTCTAACCAAAGTTATTTTGGCACGAATAAGGAGCCAAAATAAGATTGCTCTCGCTGTTGCCTCCTCAGGAATAGCAGCCACATTGTTGCCCGGAGGAAAAACCGCACACACAATGTTCAAAATTCCCATCGACTTGGAACGAACAGAAAGCCCGGTTTGCAATGTGTCACGCAATAGCGACAAAGCTAGGGTTTTACGCGATTGTGACATAATAATTTGGGACGAGTGCACGATGGCAAACCGCAAGGCTGTTGAAGCAGTAGACCGAACTTTGCGCGACATTAGGCAAAATGACCGGCCGATGGGAGGCATTACGGTACTTTTCTGTGGTGATTTTAGGCAGACACTCCCGATAATACCGCGAGGTACCAGAGCCGATGAAATTAGTGCCTGTCTAAAGAGTTCGATTCTATGGTGCAATGTCATATCAACTCATTTGAGTATAAATATGCGAGCACATCTGGGTGGGAACCCAAACGCACAAGAGTTCTCAAATTTACTTTTGAAAATTGGTGACGGCACATATCCTACACAAGATGGCAAAGTAATTTTGGTGGAGAACCTATGTTGTTCCGTTGCTTCACAGCTGGAACTCATTTCTTCTGTGTATGGGAATCCCACTGATATCGGTAACCACGCTGCTGCTTGGCTGTGCCAGCGAGCTATTTTGACTCCCCGCAACGACCAAGCGGCAGCAATAAATTCACAAATATTGGCACATGTTTCTGGGGAAAGTAAACAATATACTTCAATAAACACGGTTACCGAAGAGGAAGATGCCACACACTATCCAGTAGAGTTCTTA
The DNA here is from genome assembly GCA_963853775.1 of Xanthia togata. NCBI lineage: Eukaryota > Metazoa > Arthropoda > Insecta > Lepidoptera > Noctuidae > Xanthia > Xanthia togata. Next base: position 17,717,077 of record OY970798.1, on the reverse strand, counting down.
GAATCCCATATCACACCCGGTCTTCCAGCACACAAAATTTGTTTAAAAGTCGGAGTGCCAATAATTCTTCTCAGAAATTTAAGTCCTCCCAAACTTTGCAACGGCACTCGGCTCAGAGTCACCAATCTCCAACACAACGTCATCGAAGCCGAAATCTTAACAGGTTGCGGCGCCGGTGATGTTGTTTTTATTCCCAGAATTCCCCTCATTCCCAATAATTTCCCCTTTAGTTTCAAACGTGTGCAATTCCCCGTCAGCCTATGTTACGCCATGACCATTAACAAAGCTCAGGGCCAGACATTATCCGTTGCGGGGGTAGATCTTAGTGTTGGTTGCTTTTCCCACGGCCAACTTTATGTAGCTCTTTCGCGTGTGAGCAACCCTAGCAACCTTTTTGTGTACGCTCCAGGTGGTTCCACGTCTAATATTGTATATAGAGAAGCATTTTCATAAATAATTATACAAGTTTTTGGCAGCATCTTAGTTACAAGGAAAAATCACCAGGCCTGGTCGAAAGATTCTCCCTTTTTAAATGAAGGTACACCTTCTCTAAGTGACACATTATTGTTTTCCGACATCCACGCGAACGAAGTCGCGGGCACAGCTAGTTGTAAATAAAGCGAAATAAGTTGTTTCGCGTTTATTTGGTAAGAGAGCTTAAGACGGGAAATATATTTGTCGTCTCTTCGTGCTATCAATGTCTACGTGAATGGAGAACAATTGATAGAAAGGCCTGGGTGCACTTTTAAAGGTTCCGTCACCAAAAAAAACCTTTTCTTGATCTGCATAAATTTTAATATTCCTTTTGGAAAATCGTGATGAGAATACAAGCATTTTATCATCTATTGGTAATTCAAACTCGGCAATCAAAAAGTCTTTCTTAATCATATTTGGTGCTGTCATTTCACTGGATTTAGAAAACTGTTTTTTGCACTTGATGGAACCTTTTACGATGTCTGTACTCGTACAGGACATCCTTCACTGAATTATAAGGTCTGCCATTAAAGGTTGAAGAAGAGGGTAGTTATTGGAGGACTTCTTCGTAAACCTTTTTTACTGAAGATATATCTTTGCATACATTCTGTTTTGCCGTATCCAGTAAAAGGTCTTCTTGCATTTTGTCATGGTCTTGCTCACACTTGTGCAGACTCTTTCTGATTATAATGGTATTTTATTGATTTAGTGTGAGAGAAGCAATACACTCTTGTCTCTTGTAGCAACGCCAGAACGATTTTCCGCTTGAATTGTTGGACACAAAATTGTATCGGTAGCCATCATAAAGAAGTGCTTCCTTATTCTTTTTATTTTTAATAAAATGAATTTTTTCATTAGCCTGCATTTTAAATAACATTATATAAATTCGAAGTGACATTGACAACTATTGTTTCAATTCATTTTTAATAGTGGAATCATAGGGAATCATAGATAAAGTGGAACTTCATAGTGTATTCACACTTTAGTAAAGCTAAGTAGGTACTTCATGAAGTTCCTATAATAATGCCACTTTTAGATACGATTGTACGTCATATCGATAACGAGTCATTTTGATATCAGGACTTATGCTTATGTAGTCAAACAGCTAATTAGTTTTACAGCGATCTAGTCATATCGAGATTAAGTCCTATAGCAAACTAGTCATATCTGCTATTTAGTCTTATCGAGAGGTAGTCATAACGCTTCTAACCCGTAGTTACGACGTAGCTGAAGAACTGGGAATTGACCACAAAACAGTTTTGTCGCATTTGAAAAAAAACTAGGTACACAAAAAAGCTCGATATTTGGGTACCTCACGAGCTCACTGAAAGAAACCTAATGAACCGTGTACTCATTTGGACCTCACACATATCTTTAGCCACTCAGCAAAAATTAAGAGAGTTTGGCCGGGAGGTGTTAATGCATCCGCCGTATAGTCCTGACCTTGCACCTTCAGATTTCCACCTGTTTCGGTCTCTTCAGAATTCCTTAGGCAGTGTCAGGTTAACATTACGAGAGGACTGCCAAAACCACTTGTCGCGGTATTTTGATCAAAAGTCCCAAAATTTACATAGCAATGGTATCATGTCCCTACCTACAAGATGGCAAAAAGTTATCGAACAAAATGGTACCTACATACTTTAGTTAAATGTAAATAAACTATATTAAAAAATGTTTTGAATTTTCTTAAAATATGCGAAGCAACTTTTACCCCAACCTATTAAAAAACATATGGACTTGAAATGTTTGACTATAGAAAAAATAGGTATACAAATACGAGGCATATCGACGCCAAAATCAAAAAAATACTGCTATCTCTTTTTAACGAAAAATTCTTAACAAAACATGTTGAAATCTTTAGTTTACTGTCATTTTTTATTTTTTTATTATTTTGATGGCATCTCGCAGTTGACTCAGATTGAGGTCGCAGCTGCTTAACCGGACTATCCTGTGGATGCCATATGCTACTAACTTAGGGCATAAACTATAAATTCTAGGTTAATTAATCGAACGCTCGCTAAGGGCACCCCCTGTGGGGTACGAACCTCGGCTTAGGGCGTCGCTGGCGGGAGGACAGCAAGTTGGGACAGGCTGGATCAAACTGTTATTAATATTATTATTAATTGGGGAATTTAAAGCTACATTTCTCAGCATTACGCGGGCTGGCGCTTCTGCGAGCAAGGGTCGGGGGGAGTATTATTTACTCGGTAGGGTCGCGGTCGCGGAGGACCTCGGCGGCGAGGTCGGAATGCGGTTCTTTTTTTATTGTGGTGTATTGTGCTGATGTCCCTATTGCTTTCCTGGAGGAGTTATAGGGTCATCTGGGTCGGTGAGAACATGCCTCGGACGGCGGATCTTACTGATTCTAGAGGGGACATAACTGGCCGCTTTGACAATCAGAGGGTTGCGGTGAAGAGCGGCTTTATCAAAGAAACGCTTTGAATTGCGTTTTAGAAATTGGGCTATAGTGGGGATTTTTAGGTCGAGATGGAGGATCTCGTTCCTAACATACCACCCCGGGCTCTCGTTGCCATTCGTAGGAAACGGTTTTGGAGCGTTTGCATTCTATGCACGTGTCGGGGTTTGGCTTGTGCCCAGGCGGCGCACGCATAGGTCATGATAGGATGCACGCCAAGTACGTTCGCAATTTGCACCTAAGTGACAATTTGCTACGCGCATTTAGCATGGAGTGGAGTCTTCCTAGAGCGAAAGCGGCTCGCGAGCGGGCCTGCTTTATGCGCTCTGAAAATGACAGTTTTTCATCCAGGACCACACCTAGGTACAGTATGCGCAAAACTTTTTGAGCTCTCGGAAGTTGCACGCGAGTGGCTGCGCAGTAAGTAAAAAATGTTTCACAGCTTAAATGATTTTGCACTCATCTGTTCCTGCGCGGTTTAGTACTCGGGCCTACGTTCAGAGGGCTTATAAAGTTTTGCGAGAACTGTATTTGGCTTGCTTCTCCGAGGGGATCGGCTTGTCAAACATGGAGTTTACTGTCAAAGTTCTATACAATATTTTTGACAGGAACTGGAGATTTCAACATGTTTTGTTGTGATGTTTCGCACAGAAAACAAACATTACACAATCAATGTCGAAACAAAATGGTGGCTCGCGACTCGCGGCGATGACAGACGTACAAAACTACTAAATAAGGCGGGCTACGAGCAAACTCGTATGTAGATAAAGAGTAATAGAGTCAAAATCTGTGGAAAATATACAAAAAAAAAAAAAAAAAAGAATATCACCAGAAACATCGCCAGTGCAAACGCATAGTAACTATGGCATCTCGCAGTGTTACCACTAAGGTAGTTGCTGCTTAACCGGACTGTCCTGTGGCTGCCGTAGCTTTAAATTCCCCGCCTAATAATAATGATCTATCCTTGATCCAGCCTGTCCCACCTTGCTGTCCTCCCCTCAGCGACACCCTAAAGCCGAGGTTGGTACCCCACAGGGGGTGCATAAACTATTCTAATTAATATTAGGTGCGCTCACCTAATATTAATTAGAATAGTATAAGCCCCTGTTTTTTTTTTTTTTTTTTTTTTTTAACTATGGCATCTCGCAGGTATACCACTAAGGTATTTACTGCTCAACCGAACAATCCTGTGGCTGCCTTAAGCACTACACTCAAAGCCTCCAGCCAGGAGCAACTATTCTACATTAAAATTAGGCGAACGCTCGCTAAGGGCACCCCCTGTGGGGTACGAACCTCGGCTTAGGGCGTCGCTGAGGGGGGGACAGCAAGATGGGACAGGCTGGATCACGGATATATTATTATTAGACGGGGAATTTAAAGCTACGCGCTCAGCTGCGGCGCGGGCTGGCGCTTCATCGGACAAGGGTCGGGGGGGAGTATTATTTACTCGTGAGGGTCGCGCGCGCGGAAGACCTCGGCGGCGAGGTCGGTACGACGGGTGTCGGGTGTGTTTGTGCACTGTACTGGTGGCCCTATTGCTCTCCTGGAGGAGAGTGGTTGGATCATCTGGATCGGAGAGGATTATGCCCCTGGCTGGAGGCTCTGAATTTAGCAGTCTAGGGAGGCCTAGGGTGGTGAAATCGACTATGCGCAAGGGGGTGTAATTGGCCGCTTCACCAACCAGAGGGTTGCGGTGATTGGCGGCGGAGTCAAAGTATCGCTTGGACATGCGTTTTAGGACCTAATGGATAGTGGGTATTTTAAGGTCGAGATGGAGGTTAACAAACTTGGTTCCTGACAAACCAAGGAGCACCCGTGGCTTTACGAAATAATTGGTTTTGTGTGCGCTGGTATGCGCGCTACTGTTTGTTAAGGAAGATTGACTACGGCGCAGTCAATTCTAACTTATTTCAGAGCGGCAAAGTTATTTGACGCGTACTGTACTTGGTGTGTGTTGGTAGTTGGCGACCAGCTCTGGCCGGCCAACCAAATAGTGTCGGTTTTTCGTGCACACATCAAAGGATCTTGGCGCGCTCAGCAAACAATGTTCAGTGCAGCGCCAATGTGTAAACTAGGCCGAAACAAAGTAGATCGCGAGTATAACCCATTGAGGTAGGAGAACTAGGTTTGTAAGTCAGTGGTATATCCGAGAATGTGAATGCAAAGTAAAGTTTGCTTGTATTTATAAATTTTTTGACACTGGCAATATACATTTCTATTGACATCACAGCTGTTCGTTTCGTGTGGTCTGTCTTGCTAGGGAAAATTGTAATAATTAATCTGAAAGTGAGTTATATTTAGTATTATTCATGAATTTCTCATCATCAATCTGAGTAATTTTAAATTAAATTCAATATTGTTTTAAAGTTCAGTGTCTTCGTGCCAGGTCGGCAAACGTTTTATAAATTTGACAAATTTCGTTTCTCTCGCATTCTCGTGAAATATCAAGAACAATCGCAATCAACAACATCTGATTTTGTGTTGGAATTTTACGCATTGGTTCGTTGGTTACAGGTACAATCTTATGTAGACAGTATTGCTTAGATCATCTGTCTAAATTATCGAAATACTATGCCTCTTTTTGGTAAGTCTCAAAAGAGCCCTGCGGAGCTTGTGAGATCATTGAAAGATGCAGTTACTGCTTTAGAAAGGGGTGATAAGAAAGCCGAAAAAGCTCAAGAAGATGTGAGCAAAAATCTGGTGGGTATTCTGTTGTCCACGAATGTTTGGAGGTCAAAATTTTTATTGGTAACTAAGTGGACAATAAGTGTTGATTTTGTGTCAATAGGTTTTGATCAAGAACATGCTGTATGGCACATCCGACGCCGAACCACAAACGGATATCATAGTAGCACAGTTAGCTCAGGAACTGTACAACACCAATTTACTTCTACTTCTCATCCAGGTATCTAAACATTTGAGTATTCAATCAATTCAATTATCAATAATTGTTTTATTATCATGTGTAATGAGTCATACATTTGCATATAGAATCTAAACCGCATCGACTTTGAAGGCAAGAAGGATGTTGCCCAAGTGTTCAACAATGTGCTTAGACGTCAGATTGGCACCAGATCTCCCACAGTTGAGTACATATGCACCAAGCCTGAGATACTGTTTACTTTGATGTCAGGGTGGGTACTATAATATTATTGTAAATAGTATTTAACTGATTTTAATTAAGTAATAAGTTACATAGAATAGAAAGTATTGTAGGCTTTTTATTATTTCATTGCAATGGAATTAACAAACAGCACAGTAAACATAGCTAGTTATATTCTGGGCAATTTGTGACATGAGTTAGTATATGTATAGATTTGTATTGTAATAGCTTATGTGATTTGCAGATATGAACATCAGGAGATAGCATCCAACTGTGGAACTATGCTACGGGAGTGTGCCCGATATGAGGCTTTGGCTAAAATAATGTTGTATTCAGACGATTTTTACAATTTCTTCCGTTATGTAGAAGTTTCCACTTTTGATATTGCCTCAGATGCCTTTTCTACTTTTAAGGTTTGTTTATTTGAACAGTTTTTTATATTTTAATTCAGACCTTTTACCATGCTGAAATCAATGGTTTTAAATGTGCTTACATTAAACACCTGTATTTCAATAAAACACAGAACTCACTATGTGTCAATATTTGGAAATTCGTTTAAATGATGGTTATTTATAAAATGTGCTGCAGAAGAGGAGGCTTAATCTGTTTAAGCCACAAAGGAATTAATATATTTAATTATTATTTCCAGGAATTGCTAACACGACATAAAATGTTGTGTGCCGAGTTTCTAGAAACAAACTATGATAAAGTGTTCAGTCATTATCAGCGACTGCTCAATTCTGAAAACTATGTGACTCGACGGCAGAGCCTGAAGCTACTGGGAGAGTTGTTACTGGACCGCCACAACTTCTCCATAATGACACGTTACATCACAAACCCTGATAATCTTAAGCTTATGATGAATATGCTTAAAGAGAAGTCACGTAATATTCAGTTTGAGGCTTTCCATGTTTTTAAGGTATTCATTGTAATTAGTGTTGAAGTGTTACAGTAGTAGTAACCATGACTGTTGACTAATTCTTAATTATTGTTTCAGGTATTTGTAGCCAACCCTAATAAACCTAAACCAATATTGGATATCTTGCTAAGGAATCAAGATAAATTGGTCGACTTCCTCACCAAATTCCACACAGATCGTTCAGAGGATGAGCAGTTCAATGATGAGAAGGCTTACCTTATAAAGCAAATTAAAGAACTCAAGCCCTCGGAACACTAACACTTATTGCATTTCATTAAATCGCCACTTCCTCCTCAGAAAGAAGTTAGTTATAGATGCTATTATATTTAAATGCTTCTAAGTCACCAGAGGGTGTTGTGCGGCGCCGCTAAGACACAAGGTTCAGTAATAAACATTGGAAATCTAAATAGATTTTACATTTGGTCTGTGATGAGTCAGGGAAAGTATATTTGTGCTACAAGCAAATTAACATTTTTAATAAACAATTGTAGGAATTAGTGTTACTTATGGTTTGACTTATATCTTTTGTAAGTTGTTAAAACCATTTTTAGTTTTTATGACGTGTTTAGTGACAGCTTCGGAGTCACAATCGAAATATTTATCATTATATTTTGTCACATTAGTCTGCAAGTTCCCTAAGTTTTTTCTTTATTTTCTTTGCTTTGACTAAATAATACAGGTAACAGTGATCTAAGGAGATTTTGTATATATGACATTTTAAATTGGAGCCTTTTGTAATGTTTATTTTTTATATTTTAAATCAATATCAGAAGTATAATTGTTGAACATGAAGGAAAATATATTTTATATTGTATAAGTATATCATTCTTATCAGTATTGGTTTTGATTACATCAAGAAATAATATCATTATTTACTTTGAACACAACCATACTATAATGTCGTTAACATAATTTTGTTCCATGCTTAGTATTAATTCAGATGATTTAATACATATTTGCAAAATTTACACAGGTATTTTTATTAAATTAAATTTTTAGATAGGTAACTATAAGTTTTCAAAATTGCTGTATCATATTTTAATGTATAATGATTATTATGTCAGCATCATTAATGCAATTACGTTCTATAGAGACGGAATAAATACAATATTTATATCATTTTTATTTTTTCTAAATAGTTATGTATCCCTTAATCATTACGGGTAAAAGTTGCGATATAATGAAACACTTCTCCCATCTATTAGTATTTTATTAGACACAAAAAAGGATCTGTACACAGAATCTTATTTATAAAAACTGTACAGTTACTTTTAAGCTATTCTTACAATTATCACAAAATATTTGAAGAATAAAAATTATTTACAGAAAAAAGATCAAATAGTTTATCTGCTGAATAGGTTAGGGGCTTTTATTTAGAAATGTAGATCTGTAATACTCAGCAAAGGATCGGTCAATACTCGTTTTATGAAGTGTTGGGATACTTATTTCTAGTCCTTAGTAGAGTGTGTATTATTATGTTGGTACTGTAGCTGTGAAAACCATTTGGGATTTGGATGTGTGACGGTAACGTCACAACCAGTGGCTTCGTAAATAATTTGCATTTTAGTAAACTACTTTTAGTAACATAGTCGTTAGTTTTGTGTAACTATAGATACTAATAGATAGTGTCATCCACGAAGACGCACCCCACTTTGCTGTGTACTAAAGTACAGCTTACAGTACGAGTTCAGTAGACGCGTCTTTGTAGATGGCACTATCCAAACATACCCAATTCCCACGGCACCTACTAAAGGCCGAAAATTTAAAGTTTGACTGAAACTTTTCTAAGATTACTGCAACTTAAACATCAAGTGAACACAATCTAGAAACAAAATGTAGACAAGGTAAGGAAGAAGCGCAAAATAAAACCAAGATTAATTCCAAAATTATAGCTACCTTGCATCTTAAAGGTGTGGAAAATATTCCGGGATAACATTATCTTTAACTGAAAATAGTAAAATAAATGATATCTTATTTTAACTCAGATGATAATCATATTAAATTATCTTAATATTCACTGCAGGGTTAGGTAAACCAACATTGTAACATCGTAACAATAAATTGGCAGGGCAAATGGTAAAACATTCATTAGATCTATCAACAAAATTAGTCCTCCTAAGTGGTTCATGTAGAACTGCCTTCCAGTGTTATCACTATCACATAAGACTGAATATTTCAGTTGCCATCCAGATTTCGTACCTTATTCTAAAAGGGTAAATATTTTTTGTGAATGTAATGATTTGATGATGATGAGTCTGACCGCTTTAATTGATGATAAAATTTACCATCGAAATTTCCAAAACATGCAATTTATACAAGTTACATAATAATCATTAGTTTATTTACATCATCGAAACATAAGATAACATAACATAAAATTACCCAAGCTCATTTATCTAACGCCATTTAATGCAATCGACGTCTTCGCAGTTCATCGGCCACATACATGTACATGAGTACATCAGTCTTGTCTAGGTAGATCAAATTTGTTTTCTGGCAGATGTATTATTTCAATTATTTGCTATCTCATTAAATATAAATCTTACGATACGATCTGAAGTTCCGTTTAACGTCGAGCATAACATTGAGAGATAAAAATCATTGCAGTACACATCGTGGACGTCGGATATCGACCCGAATTAATACGATGTCCCCTCCGCTAGAAATATGATGCCTATTATCAAATCGAATCTAGACACGAGTGCAACTCCGTCGTATCTTGTAGGCACAGCAATCTACTTTTCTGTCTGTCTGATTGTTGGTAATTATCGACTGATCAGACGATATTTCAAGAGTTCTAGTGTGCAAGAATTGGAATAATCAACAAGTAGGTTATCTAATCGAGAGTACTGTGATTTAATAAGCTATTGACTGTGTGTTACTGTTATGTTCTGTCCACTTACGACAAACACAAGTACATCCAATCCTGTCACGTGGTACCTAATCTGCATTCGCAATGTATTTGCCTAACGTAAATAAACACGAGTTTTAGGAAAAACAACTGTAATTCCTACACATAAGGTTCAGTTTGCTCGACAACTTCATATTTTTCATGACTTTTTCAATAGTACTAGTCAGTCTAAAATCAACTTTATTTACACATTTCATAAAGTTGATGTTTGTTTAAGTGGAAATAACATCAATTGGAAACAAGGTTATAAATAGACGTTACGGATCTTTTTGAAATATTATGGACGTATGGCAAATATGTGATGGCGCGTCCAACGGACGACAAACTAAAACTAGATTTACTAACATTATTTCTGTTATTCTGACATCAGATCATAATTTTTGTGACATTATAATCTTGTTTAAAATTACAAGTAAGTACCTACCTAACTAAATAGGTACCTACTAACATTGTCAGTGATATTTAGAATAGTCATGTTAAAACCAAAGAACGTTGGGCATTAACTTTTGTATTAAACATGAAATATTAATATTATTAAGTATACAAGTCAAAAGTTCACGATAAATCATTTTAGTATACCCTCTTCAAGTTTTATAGAACTTGTCGAAAAACTTCACTTTCATCCATCTTACCCTGGTTGAATCAATCAGTCTATAAACGCGAAAAAGTCAGTCAGGCTTGACCACACGGCTCCGGATTGTTCTTCTGTCAGGAATTTAACACAATTGGTCAGATATCGAGATTATATTCATTAAAATTAATTTAATAAAATACTGGAACAGTAAGTTTTTAAACTAATACGTGCAGACCTAGCGTAAAATGATAGATAGTTTTTTAGAAAATCGTTTTTATTCAAATAAATACGATTAGAGAAAGAAACGAAGAAAACTGGCATATTGTATTGCTAGTACCAATAAAGCTTCTATAACTTAAAAAATGGCGCCGCGCCAGAATTTTTATAAATTATGATACCTATAATGTGGAAGAACCGAAATCACACTACCTTCGCAAGAAGTATTCTTAAAATTATTCACTTAGAAATGACTAAGAAAACCTAAAATAATTTAGATGTCCAAATATCGAAACATGATTGCATAGAGTTGAAAGTTTTATAGAATAAAAACACAAATACGACTGTATGTAGTTTCAACTTACGAAGGCAGTGTATCACAATAACACAAACAATATAAAAGAAAAAAACAAACTTAAAAAAATATGGTTTTTATAGGTGATACGAACAGCCTACTATGCATTTTCAGAATTTCAGATTATTACTAAGAATAAATATCTAAAGACTGGCGATAAATCTATACTTTCAATCATGTATTACATGTCTCGCGCTGCGATGTGTGTATGTTGTTAAACATTAACAATGCGATAAGTAATACAAGCATAAAAGTTTCAACTCTTGTTTGGAACAATAACCTTAACAATAAGTTTTCAGTTATCACACCATAGACACAAATGTTGCACAATCACTTCCAATCCAATGATTCACGAGATCAATTACAATTTAAAGAACATTGGCATTGGACATTACAAACTATGTGTATTTTAAAATCGGATTGACTGTTAATCAAACAATCTGTGATTAGTCTATCCTAACATTATTGCATTATGATATTTTTAAAATACAATTTGACATTCATTATAATTTGAAATATAAAAAGACATGAACCAATCGATTTGAGTAGTTATAAACATGAAGAACTTGCCACAAATGCGTAAATAATAATTTACTGAATGACATGAAAAGAGCAGTCAGTGTGGCAGTGGCATACAGCATCCATGGCGTATCGTTTGGAACATCCTTATATGTCATGACATTTCTACTTAGCTCATGATAATGAGTTGTCCAGTGTTGTTAGCATAGACAAGTCCTTGGCCAGGTTGGGGGGCCCAACGGAGGCAGTTGAGGCTGGTGAAGCCGTGCTCCCAATTCTGTTCCAACTCTTTGATAGGAGACAATCCCGTGCGGCTTGAACTTTCTAGAAATAAAACAAAATTAAGGGTTAGTGTGAAACATATAAAACGTTAGACATTACTGGCTGATATTGAACTTAGCTTTGTTTAGTATTATTGTTTATTTAAATCGGAATGACATTTTTATTGTGAGGAGTAAGATAAAGCGAACGTTAAGCGGTCGGTACATACCGAGCGGCTCGAGCCGGTACAGCAGCGCGATGACGTTGTTGCGCGCGTGCGGCGCCGTGGTGAAGCGGCGCGAGCCCAGCCCCACGGCCAGGTGGCGCGCCGTGGGCGACAGCGCCACCGACACCGCGCTCTGCTCCAGCACCGCCGTGTGCAGGCACTGGCCCAGCCGCGCCCACTCCAGCGAGTACACGCCTGCGGGTACCGCCCATGTGGTTAGCACGTGACGAACTGTGTACCATGTGCGGTGCAACTATTTAGCCCTTGTACCCTTTTACTTCGTACGGCCGATTTTTTATTGCGCACTGATTTTGCAAGGCATTGCTTAGCGCAGAGAATTGAAAATACAAAAGTATAGTTTGACGCGCTGGGATGCACTCTGTTGAATTACCGAAATACCAGTGCGCAATAAAAAATCGCTGTTGCGCGCACCTAGGCTGTCACCTTGACTTGTCGTGCATGCTGCACTCTCCATCTTCCACTATTTTACACAATATTCACTTACCGAGCCAATGGTTCGTATTTCTTAACCTGGGCACAGGTAGGAGCGCCACCAAGAGCCTGCCATCTTTAGATATGTCGATACTAGCGTCATTATGAATTCTGCATCGCTGGACTACTACATTCTTGGTACCTGATGACATAAAAATCTGTCAGTTGATTCGGTAATAATGGAGATCACTTTAACCAGACAAGGAAAAATCAAAACACATGTATAGATGAGAAACAAAATATCATACTATCCGATATCTCGGGCGTGTTGCCGGTGGTGAAGTCCCAGGCCTGCACGCGGTGCGAGGGCGCGGGCAGCGCCTCGGAGATGATGCCCGCGTCCAGCAGCCCCGCCATGCCCGCCAGGCGCCGCGCGCCCGCCTCGCCCGCACCGCCCGCGCCGCCCGCGCCGCCCGCGCCGCCCGCGCCGGCCCCGCCCTCCTCGTCCACCACCATCGCGTTCTGCACCACACTTACACTTATACCAGTTCTACGAGTGTGATTCTATTGAACACATAATGTAGATTGCCGTTTCATTTACCTGAGCCAGGATGATAGGTTGCAGATATTCGTGTATCCTGGGCAGGCGCTGGGCCGAGCCGCCGTCGTTGCCGGGCAGGTCGCCCATCTGCATGAGCGGCATGGCCACGTTGTTGAGCACGGTGTGGAACTGGTGGCTGAGGTCCTCGCGGCCGGCCGGGTCGGCGCGCGCCGCCAGGATGTGCGGCCGGAACATCGCCAGCGGGTGCCGCGCCGCGCCCTCGGCCGCGCTCCCGCCGTCGCCGCTCCCGCTGGGGCCCGGCGACGCGCCGGGCGCCGAGTTGTCGGCATTGTTCGCCGGCAGCGAGAACATCTCCCGCACGGACGACGGTGTGTACAGACGGATAGTCTGCAGGCGTCGGAATCTGTTTCTGGCCGCATTCCGCAGCCTCACGGCCTGCATGTGAGCTATGCGTATAAAATTAACCCGATGTTCGAACTCGTGCATCAGCTCACTTCCAGGTGATTCTTGAAGGTTAGGATTGTCACCGGGTGGCGGAGCGTTCGAGGGCCCGGCCACAGGCTCATTATTTTGTGGATCGACCCTCGGACTTCTGAATCTCGACACGCTGGGTCTCAAAGGTATATTTCGCAGTGCCGGTATTCTATAATTTGATACTGGAGGTAAAACCCTCTTTTTTATGAGTGGATGTGCTGTGGGATTTGTCCTATGCAAAGCTTTTTGCCTCCTAGTTTCCATGTATAGATCTCGTCTATTTCTTGCAGTAGCAGAATTATTCCTGTTGGCGGCGGCTATTTGGACGGCAAGACGGTTGCTATATCTTTGTGAAATTCTACTCCTTTGTGAATTCTGTGAAGTTGAAGGTGTTTCTTCGTGTGGTCTCTTATTTTTATTGCTTTTTTCGACAGTTTCAGCCTGGGATGTTGACGGTTTCTCAGTATTTTTAGTTTTGTTGTCTTTACTATTTTGTTGTGATCGGTTCACAACCGATTCTGCAGCACGCTGTGTATTACTAGGAGGCGCCAGGTCGTCGGGGCCATCAACGTTCACGTCTACGTTATGCTCAACGTTTTGAATACGAACGACATCTAAAGATTCTACACGTTGCGGTGTAGGAGCTTGGCTAGTGGCTGTTCGGCCGTTATTCCTGTTTGACATTACGATTAAGCAAGTCAACGCTAGAGCCCTTTTAAGCGTCCTCAACATATTAATGATGAGTTGACTGAGGCCGCGTTCTTCCAGACACATCATCATCATATTAAACATAACGGACAATACTTGCATGGCTCTCATGCGTATTTCATGCCTGGTAGCACTAATTTCAATCGCGCGCGCGAAGTCTCTGCGGGATCGGTTAGTGTAGCGCGGAGCCAAACGATTCGCCGTTGGATTTCGACATCGCCTCCTCAGTTCATCTTCAGCACGCCAACGATAGTTCGATTGTAGTCTTCTTCTCAAAGGCGGAGAGAATCGAGTGTTAGGTGAAGATCGTACGTGAGAAGACCTTCCTCCTTGGGTTGGTCTACTTTCGGTAGCATTGTCATTAGATGTTGTATTTCGCTCGGCTTCAGTCTGATTATTATTTGCATTGGTAGAATTCTGGGGCGCATTACGACTTCCAGTCGAATGTCTGTCACTATCTTCATTTCTTGCATTATGTCTTAGGTTTCTTGCAGTGCGGGTGAGGTTATCCGTCATGTCGGTCAACATCATACACCGATCGAGTAATGGTCGAGTATAATAGCTGGGAACATCTTGTCTGCCTGTTTCCCTGTGTAACATAAGTATGCGACGTCGTAAATTTTCCCACATCCCGCGTAATTCTCTCATGGTCGTACGATTCCCTCGCAGCCAAAGATTCGTCAACTGCACAGTGTGCTTCTGTAATGCGTTTACACCGCTTCTAACTTTTCTATAAGCTTCGTCAGGTGGAACTGCGCCGCCTCTATTCCAAAAGTCATCCCTACTTGTTGACGGTATGTCAGGATTAAAATCAGATGTACCTTGCGTACGTGGCTCTGATGCTGCGGCTCCGTCCGCCACATCTCCTCCCTCTGCAGGTGCGGCGTCAGCGGCAGTAGATGTGGGTGCGGCTGCAGCAGGAGCAGCTGCAGTAGGTGTGGCTGCAGCTGGTGCAGGTGCGGCTGCGGCAGGTGCAGGCGTGGCTCCGACAGTCGTGGCTGAGGACGCGACTGGTGCGGAAGAGGGTGCTATGTCGGTGCCCATAGAATCGCTTTGTGTTCGAACACGAAACCTATTATTCGACAACGACACATTAATTCCCCCCACCTCTCTCGACGGTCCTGGCTCTCTAGTAGGGGCAGTATTGCGCGTCTCATCATTCAATTCAAACACCAGTCTATCAGTAGGGTGCAGCAGTCTCTCGGAAGAAGTCGAGGCAGACGGACGATCATTAACTCTGGACTCGTCTTCCCGAAACGTAGTATTTCTAGTCCTAAAAATATTAACTTCCGAGGACTGATCACTGTCCGAGTCAGAACTGGATGACAAAAATTCTCGTCGCCAAGTGGAGCTGAACAGTCGCACCCGCGGCCGCGGCCCGCGCGCGCGCCCGCCGGCCTCGCTCTCGTCCGAGTGCGCGCGCGCCGCGCCGCCGCGCCGCGGGATGCTACGCTCTACGCTGGCCAGAGTGGATAACGACATATTAGTAATTAGATTTAACAACCTTGTGCCGGAGTCACGCAGAATATCACGAATCAAATCAAGACTTTCGTTAATAGTTTGTGCATCGACTGGCGCCGTCACGGGGCTCATCTGTGTAGATGAATTAGTCATTGTTGGTCTTTGTGAGGAAGAGGAAGAAGAACCAGACGTTGAGGGTTGGCTTACAGCTGAAGCACTAGTCTGGAATGACCGTCGTGGTACAAACGGCAATGCGGAAGGAGTGGTTGCTGCAGTTGCAGGATCGTTACGTGTGGACTCGGTATTTGGTTGTAATGGGGAAAAGTTTCTTCGGCGAAGTGAGAAGTCTCGTCCCAGAGAAGATCCTCTAGATGAAGTGAAAATGCTAGTGCGCGACGTATTAGTCGAACTGGAGGGAGTGATTTCCGTAAAAGTAACCCTGGTCGGCCTCGGTGTTCCGTTAGAAGACGAGAAAGGATTTGGCAAGAGGCGGGTACTCTCGTACTCAATAGATCTGTATGATCGGTCGGAACCGTTCAACGGTTGGAAAGCGGATGATCTTGATCCAAACAGCGAACGCTCCTGATTTGATGAACTTGGATTTCTGAAAATATCAAAGTGAAGCCAAATATAAATGCATAGATTCATTTATGGTTTTATTTAAACTGTGTTGGTCTTTAGAGAAATAAATAGTCAACTTGAACTGTTTGTATCATAGTTTGGTCAACCACTAGATCACAAACGATATGGCTGCATACCTGGAAGGGTTGCTATCAATTGACAACACATCTAGGTTGAGTAAGCGACTGCTGCTCTCTCCGTCGCCGGGGTCCGCGGGCTCCGCGGGGTCGCGAGAGGTGCTGGGCGTTGGATTTGCTGAAAATTTAAAATTGTGTCATATTATAATTTTAAGTAAAGCAAAGGAACCATTTGTATGTAAAGTGAAATAATATTATTGGCGTCACGGAGAAACCAATGAAGAAGTTTATTTACACAATACAGTGCCTTGGAAAATGCCTGGTTGTAAGTAATTATTTTATGATGAAAAGGTTTTTTGGTTCCAGTTGTTTTCTAATAATTCACATTACCATCATCCTGAGTAGTAGTGGCAGTACGCGTGGGCCGCGTCCAGCCTGATGTCCCGAGCCCGAAGTCCGTCTCCATAGGGTCCGTACCGCGGTCCGTCTGCGAACATTACAAACTTTATTAATAAACAACACTTCAAGCAAAAAATGTATAACGATTTGATTATTTTAACCCAATGTTAATAATAATAGTTGTATAACATTATCCATTACCGTATTTGGAGGCGGCGGAGTGTTGGTTAGGCGATGTCGTACCATAAAGAGTCTTTGATAATTTCTCACTAAGCTATCATATCTTTGCACCAAGTTTTGGTAAGAGTTTACAATCATGTCTTGTGCAGAGCCGGGGCTCTCCTGCGCCCGGCTGCCGCCCGGGCTGTCGTCGTTGTCATCTCTTCTAGAGTTATTATTATTTGGGTTATTTGTCGGACCCGAGGCAGGGTTCTGCTGTTGCGCAGAGTTGTTCGCTGGCCCTCCCGCACAAGCCCATAGTGATATTCCAGTGATAAGTTTGTAGCCAAGAGCATCGAAAGCCACAAATCTGAAAGACACAAGCTAAGAAGAATGCATCATATGTATTTGCAGTTTAAAACAAACGAATCGTAGTGCTCCTATGATGGTTTTTCCCATGTGCTTTTGTTTAGAGGGAATTATACATATTATTATTAACAACAAAAACTGATAATAATTATATCAAGGCATAATGCATCAATAAGTATGGACAAAAAGTTTATTAATAAAAGTAAAAGAGATCTTTTATTGCATTTGTCTACACAAGCATGACGCGCATGTGCTAAAGAAGTGGAGACTGTTATTTACGTACCTGACTTTTTCGTTAACATTATTAGTTGAGACTTTGGTAAAAGGAGCAGGCTTGCTCCAGTCCCAAAAGTACAATTCATTGTAGGTGGCTATCACTAACAGCTGCTCGCGAGGGTGGAACGCAATGGAAGCTATGACAGTTTCGTTGCGAACATTCCACACCTCACTGCCACCCTGTAGGAACAAATTAATGAAAATCTTCAGGACCTTCCTGTCTAATTTCATATTCATCTGTAATTGCCCTTTAAGTATTTCATAAAACAAAATAAATAAAATGGTACATTTCCAAGAAAATATTTTCTGATATAGCTTTCTAATCACTGCACTTCAAATTGAGAATAGATCAAAATGTAAACAGGGAGGTAAATAATATTTGTATGTCATGTCCCTGTTTCCATTTTGATCTATTATACTTCATTAAATAAATTAACACCACAAACTTCTCCTAAAGTTATGTATTTACTTAAATTGCGGAAGACATTATGCACTTAATAATAAAATTTGATTTCATGCTATGAAAATATGTAAAACTCACACTTGCAATGTCCCACACCCTGACTTGTCCACCGAGACAACCAGAGCCGATGAGCAGGGGATGTGATGGATGGAAGGCAATGCACCACGGAGTGCGTGGGTGACCCTTCAATATGCGCACGTGCTTCCCACTAGCCAGCTCAGACACATACACATTGTGGTTTCCATGTGTTGATGCTACTTTAGTCCTACAAAGTATTTCAGTTATCATGACACCTATCTGAATCAGAAGTTATAAGTAAAGAAAAAGTCTATAATGTTATTATTTGTAAGGAGCCATAGCACAATGTGATGTTTTTAGTTTTAACTAGCTGTCCTGACAGACGTCCTGTCCAAATTTCAATAATTATAAACAACATTCTCAAAGAAAATTCAACAATTTTCTCGACAACACTTAAATTTTTTCTTTCTGTAAAAACCTTTGGATTTGGACTATTACATTATTTAATTTTTATTACATGTGAAGTCTGAAAGATATAGAATTATATGTAGATTTCACTGACTGACTATTTAGGTCACAGAATATGAAATCCAAACAACAATATTAAGTAGTTGAGTTGATATTGGCATGAAGCTAATTCTGTTGAATAACTTTTATTTTGTTGTAATATTGTATTCTAGAACAGTTGAACATGAGCTAACCTAAAGGGTGACTCGATTGTTTTCTTCTAATTAAGGATTAAGGAATACAAATTTTTCCAGGCATTACCAATGTTTGGCAAAAACCTTTCTAAGGTTAATAAATAAGGATTAACTTACCCATCAGGACTGAACACCATTAAAAATGTAGATCTTGGATACCCTGGCAAATCACAACTCTGAAAAGAAAAAGTTGCCATGGTATCTTTATTATCATCTTAGGTCTAAGAACATTATAATACTAATGAATTTTACTGTGCGTTTGCACAGGCAAAACATTCACAACAAAACATGTTGAAATCTCTATTTTCTGTCAATGTTCCATAGAATGTTTGACAGGAACTACAGATTTCAACATGTTTTGTTGTGAATGTTGCACTGCATGTTGCAGTGCAATCGCACAGTTTGTATGTTTATGTTTACAGTTATAATAACTGTAAACATAAACATACAATTTAAATCTGTAGATCTATACTAATATTATAAAGAGGAAAGATTTGATTGTTTGTTTGTTTGTATTGAATAGGCTCCAAAACTACTGGACAGATTTGAAAAATTCTAACAGTAGGAGTAACATAGGCTACTTTTTATCCCGGGAAAAATAATGGGTCCCGTGGGAAAGACCACGGGAGCGAAACCATGGGCAAAGTGCTAGTTATTAATAAACAAGGAAAATAGCCATACTCTTATTTGAAGTGGTTTCTGGACAAGTATGTCTTCAGCCATGTTTTCCAGAACTGTCTTGCTGTTGGGGTAGTTGGTTGGGTTAATACCCCGCTCTCTCCACTGCCAGCTCCGAGCAATGTTGCCCACATTCTGCATTTCGTCAATTGGTTCATTCTTGCAACCAAGCCATTCATTGTCTATAACTGGGTCCATTGCCCTGTGCTTCAGAAAAAAATAAGCAATCATCAGAAATCTTGTTAACTTGTAAAACCTCATATAAAACTAGATTTGCCCCTGTTTTTGGAAAGGATCTTCCCCTTAGTTACTTAAATTGTTTGATAAAAATCTTTATTAGGTGATACTTATTAGTTTATTGCACTAAAAATGGAAGATTGATTTCCATGATTCCAAAATCAATAGGCTAGGCATGGCATAGGTTATACAGACAGATGTTAGGTAAATTACAGTTCCATTATGTCCTACCTAATAGGCATACAATAATTATGACGACATGCAGTATAAAAAAATCTTAGGTCTCCAAAAAAAAAACAAAGAGGAAAAGGATAATTTTGTTATCTTTATTTTATAACATTTATAGTAATACCTAAACTGTTAGCAAAGATGTGTGTCCTACGATATAAGAATTTTATTTACTGAAGCTTACCTCAGAGATAAGTACTACAATAAATATTTAGCCATTTGTTTATCATTAACCCCTACTACCTACCTGCTGTTACCTACTGTTTTGTTTTTAAAGAGATTGATAATAATGTAAAATAATAAAAGTAAGCATGTGGACCTATGGAGGGTAGGTCACTTGTTTATTATTTACCTTTATGTTTTTATGATCATTGAATAGAATTGGGTGTAGTAGATCTGAAAATAAAACAAACATTATTCGGTTGAATGTTGCTTTGTAATGGAGCAACATACATGTAAACATGTATTTTGGTTGGCACTTACACCTATTCGAACTAACAATGAAAATGTCTTATGTAACAAGTTGCAGAGCACACCAATTATAATTTTCTTATTACATTGCAACTAAAGTTGATTAGTGTCGTCTGTCACGTACATTATCGCATCACGATTATACATAAAAGTATCTATCATACGAAATGACCGGAGTGAGCCATGTTGAAAATTGACAACATGCTATTTCATCAAACTATTTCCTCGAAATAAGATTTACAAGTTATTCAGAATCCTAGAAACCTTTAAATTTGTTTTATATTTCATACGGATTGGACAAAATGTTGTATACAATACGCATTTTATGCGTCTATGCCGAGTGTTAAAACAAGGTATTTACCTTAAACATTGTGCCAAGTGGAACAAATATTTTACAAACTATTACAAATATTGTCATTTAAGATTATCCTACTTGTTATTCACCACAATTTATGTATTTACTACGCTTTTATGTCTCAAAAATCCATAACAGAAACAATCCAACAGCACCAGCTGCGAACTGTCAAAATTGAGGAAAAGAATACAGATAAACAAAAACATCAACCAGTTGCAAATTAAAAAAATCAAGGGATTGGGATGCTCGTAAGGCCTACCGATAATAATTCTGAAAACAAAGAATATTGTGTTAGTCTACTGCCTGTGCATTAAATGTATGTTTTCAATAGCTAAGCACAAAAACCTGATGGTTCCATCATCGTTTCAGGTTTGTTTTTACCCTTCCAAGCGTATATTTTCGAATGGTACAAATACAAGAATGATATTTACGTACAGACGCTAGCAGGTCAACCTACCCGAAACTGTCAAATTTTCCCAATCAACTTTTAACCTTAAGTTATCGTGATAAAGTTGAAAATCTATTAAATAAATTTGTCAGATTGTATTACGTTGATGTGCTGGCGTCTGTACATACCCATCATACAAAATTGGAATAAAACTGGCCAAAATGAAGCGACCGCGTGGGATGCCGGAAGAAATTCGCTCGCGCCGATTCATCATCCTTCTTTTGCTACAACGACATTTAAATATTGCCCATAACCCAATTTATTTGGAGTCGGGGCATCTTGCCTTTTTCTTCCGTACTTCTCTATTAGTCATTATATCGGTAGTCCCGTTTCTAGCCATATCATCTTTCAAACAGTTCTGTTCATCCTTCAGTTCTTTGGTCTTCTCCTACTGACTGTCTTGAGGAAAGTTTTCAGTTGGTTATAAATCACTTCCAACTTTTAAAAGACTATTAAAGCACCACCTGAATAATGTTTGAATTGTAAGTTTTTACCGTTTTCAATTTTAGTTAATACCAAGGGAAACCGTCGCTCGCTTATCTAATTATTATGTTTTTCCTCATAGAAGTGAATAATTGTATTCTTTTTGAGCGAAATAAATTTCTTAAAACCATATACCATTGAACAATAACCAACTCAAAACTTTCCTCAAGACAGTTTCCTCTTAACATGCCCATGTTAATAAATACCTACTCATTTTGTATTCTATCCATTCGCATCCCTCTTAGAATTGTCATGTCAGCTGCATGCTTCATCCATCCCATTTGTGGCTAAACATTCTGATCCATACAAGACAGCAGGTCTTACCATTGTTTTATAAATCTTCTCTCTATGTTTAAGGGGAATGCGGGAGTTGCATATTGCTCCCGTGACTGATTCAGTGCTAATTCTGTGCTTAAGAGGGAACAGGGCATGCGAGGAATTTGAAAAATTGGTATTTGAAGAAACTTTTGCCGTCGTATTACCTGAAGTCGGCCCCTGCAGAGTGCGATAAGGACAGCTTCAGATCAGACCGATTAGGTATATCACAAAAAAAAATGACGAGATCGACGTTTCGTATTCCTCTTTTTTCTCCTCGAAAACTGAGCCGATTCAATTATTTTTTACATTAAAATTTTAAAGAGTAGGTATGTCTAGGTTCCTATCATTTTCTTTTATGTTAAAAAGTTTTGGAATTTGAAATCGCAGAATATAATGGGTTTTGGTACCACAACTAAAAAGTGAAAAATAAAAACGTTTTTTCCAAAAATAAAACCAACTTCCAAAAATAAAACCGACGTCCAAAAAAAAAACACTACAATGTGAAAAATAACTGATTTCGGAAGTCGGTGGAAAAAAAACGAAAATACAAAACCAAAGACACCGACTTCCGAAATCAAAGTTATTTTTCAGTTTGTAGTTTTTTTTTGGAAGTCGGTTTTATTTTTTGTAAAAAAGTTTTTTTATGAAATTATGTTTCCAAAATTTTTTGTCCCGTTTCGTCCGGGTCAAAACACGTTACGTATGCAGCAACCTTCATTCGTAAAGTTGCTTCCCCGTCGATTTAATAGTTTACCGATGATACCGTAAAGTTTGTTATATTTATTGTTTATTTTTGTCATCTACAGTGCTAGATTAGATACCTGTTAAGTCATCTTTCTCAACGAATACCGGTTAATAAATAGATTATATACAATAATAGCATTATGTAGTACCTACCTACTTAGGTATATGGAAGCAAATCTATTCCAATCTGCAAATATAATCTTTTGATCGGAAGTTGATTTAGCATTAGTTAAGTAAATCGTGGTTGAATCAATATCCAGTGGTTCGCTGATTCTGTGACAGGTGTTAGCCTAGTTTATCTGGTCGAGTGAAACAGGCCACGTTATTTAATCCAATTGCAGCAAGGATTACGTTGCACAGTGACTAGCTAAGTGCCTGCCTACCTGTCGCTAACCTACTGCAACTGATGTTATCGTTGCTAACCGTCTTCTGAATTGCTGAAAGGGCGGCTGTTAATCTTGTCTTCTATGAATAACAAAACGCTTTAGTCAAGGATTAGGAGTTAGGAGCACTACTATACCTACCTAATAAGCAGCGAGTTTACCTACAATCATATTTGTGTTCAAATCCTGAATATAGCCATGACTTCATATACTCAAACTCAAGCATTTATTTCAAACAAGCTGTTTGCCTGACGGGATTTGACATCCGCAACTTTCATCCGCTGTTTAACTCCTCTATGGGATGAATAAAAAAAAATAGATTTCTTATTGGTCACCTCTGTTACACAAGGAACTTTTGTGCAAAATGTTATGCTTCTAACTAAACTCAGCGGTTGAAGCTGCGCGTCGTCTATCAGTGGATTTTTATTTCGAAGAAGACAAACTACACCGGATCGCAAAAATTCCGGGTCGCTAATAAAAACCGTGATATCTTCATAAATTACCTAGATCGCTAGAATAAATAATATGTATTAAGCAGGTTACTAATGCTTGTCCTAAATCTCTAAAGAGGTTGGTTTCATTTGTACAAGAAACAGATAAAAATAAAAGTCTGCTTAGAATATTTTTAAAATTGATTTATTTAAAATTAGGAAAATAATATTTTTTCTGCTTTTGTTTCAAAACGAGCTGTCATTATAAATGATTCCTTGGATTGATCAGAGTATTTAGTACAATATCATGTCGTTACACCTGAAGAATGTACACGGATTATTACCATGGTACAAGATGGAAGAAGTCCGCGTAGCACTGCTAGAACAGTAGGAGAATCATTATCAACGGTCTAAAGAGTACTCCAGCGATTTTAAGAGACCGGCATGAACATCAGGAGACCAGGAAATGGCAGGCCAAGGTGCACAACTACACGAGAAGACCGATTCATCGTGAGCACTATGTTAAGAAATCGACATCTCACGGCTGTTCAGGTCCGAAAGAGTCTTCAAGAAATTCACCACAACAATGTGAGTTCTGATACGATTCTGCGACATCTTCGTGAAGCTGATATAAAGCCAGCCTGGTCCTTTCTTAGTGAATATAGGTGCAATCTCACATTACAAACATACTGTAGCGGTTACACCGCCACATACGAACTACGCATCAAAGACATGAAGTCACACAAATCCTGCATCGCGCAATTAGAGTTTACCGCGCGAACGACATATATAAGACTATCCGACATCAACAGTTGGGCAGTCGGCCCGCCAGACACAACACCCGTCTGGTCGGAGGATCCTCCCTTTTCTATGGTGGATGAGTGAACTTTACACCCTGTTCCTCATGCTCCTAAATTGGGGACCCCGACGTGATGAACGTCAACGCTGCCGTCGTGCAACTACTTGAGCGTGACGTCATCATCTTCATCACTCCCGCAAGCTTTCGTGAGGCGAGTCACACAGCCAGCCAGCACCCTCGGCTTCAACGGGTATCCTGACCATCAGCATGCAGCGAACGCGCGTTCCTGGTCATCACCCTCAGCCTCATCAGCAACCTTGGCAGAGCACCTGCACTTTCGGCCGGTCTCACAAGCAGAGCTCTTTCTACCCTCTTCTGGTCGACACTAACAGTCAGCCACAACCCGGCGCTATACCACATTCGACTCACTGGATCGTGACGCAGCGCCACCCCAACTCACTGGGGAATCACCGCAGACAGTTCCGACTCGCCGCGAACTATGCGGCACCCGGTTCCGACTCGCCGCGAACTATGCGGCACCCGGTTCCGACTCGCCGCGAACTATGCGGCACCCGGTTCCGACTCACTGGAACCTCCACTGACACTGTGAAGCATCGCAAGATACAAAACTCAGCCTACTATCGACCTCCGGGTCTCCGGAGGGGAGTGATGTAGCGGTTACACCGCCACATACGAACTACGCATTAAAGACATGACGTCACACAAATCCTGCATCGCGTAATTAGAGTTTACCGCGGGAACGACATATATAAGACTATCCGAAATCAACAGTTGGGCAGTCGGCCCGCCAGGCACAACACCCGTCTGGTCGGAGGATCCTCCCATTTCTATGGTGGATGAGTGAACTTTACACTCCGTTCCTCATGCCCCTAAAATACAAACTCAAATTATTTTCTCTCACATATTAAACTTGCGTGACACATGAAACATATTAAAGCGTGGTTTTTGGCTTGCTGAATGGTGTGTGGTGGACACACCATTCAGCAAGCCAAAAACCACGCTTTTTTGTTCATATCCTCAAAACATCGTTCGGACTGTGTCATATTACCTAATGTGTTACTTATTAATGACAAAATTCGATAACATAGATTCCCTAAATGATAATTTGGATAACTTTTCTGTATCTAACATTTACCGATGCACCCCAGAAGAATCTTTACCGATCATTAAGAACCCTTCTCCTTGCCACAAAATCGTATCGCAAAATATAAGATCTATTTACCGCAACTTCCTTAGTTTTGAAACCCTTCTTACCCGTCTCTCTTTTGAGTGTGATGTAGCCGTACTTTCCGAATGATGGCTTGCTGGCTTATCTAACTCTAATTTATCACAACTCCAAAA
Source organism: Xanthia togata (assembly GCA_963853775.1). Lineage (NCBI taxonomy): Eukaryota > Metazoa > Arthropoda > Insecta > Lepidoptera > Noctuidae > Xanthia > Xanthia togata. The sequence continues at coordinate 17,691,446 of OY970798.1, read as the reverse complement.
GTTTTCTTGTCACCACACAACTAAACATCAGAATCAAAGTGATGGTGTGGTTGTCTACATAAATTCAAAACTAGATTACAAGGTTTATGAACCAGAATTTCATGGCTCTGCCTCTGGTTTAATTGTTGAACTAAAGTCTGATGTAGCAATCGTTTGTATTTACAGATAAGAAAGAAAGAAAATACGTTTATTTGCGGTAGATCTCCCTCAAATGAGAATATTGTCATTTTCCTCAGATCACTAAACGAAATTTTACCTTCCCTAATCAATTTTACTACAGTTGTCATCACAGGTGATACAAACATAAACATAGATAGTTCTAATTCTCCTTTAGAAAATCGCTCTCATGACTATCTCAACTGTCTCGCATTCCACCAACAAGAGGACACAATTGTCTTGACCACACTGTTCTTCGATCTAAACTACCGTCTTCTACCTTCATTTTTGATTCCACCATAAGCGATCACTCCTCAACTCTACTTTGTATAAATTCAAAGCCACGACATAACTTCCACATGACCACAATTTCAAAGATCGACTATGCTGCCTTGGATCTGGCTATGGAAAAAACTGATTTTTCACATATATTTTGACTCCGGTACTTTTCCTTCTTCCTTCAAATTGGCAATCATTCACCCTATATTCAAGGGGGGTGACCATGGTGCTATAAATACCTATCACACTATCGCGGTACTATCTGCATTATCTAAGCTCATGGAAAGACTTATAAAAAATAGACTCATCAATTACCTTGAGACTAATAACCTGCTTTCAACTAGTCAGTTCGGTTTTAGAAAAAATAAATCGACTTCTGATGCGGCCTTAAAATTGATTACTGGTATTGTTGACAAACTCAATCACCACAGAAAATGTCTCACTGTATTAATCGATCTTGCTAAAGCATTCGATACCGTTCCTCTTATTATCCAAACTCGAAAGTTTAGGCGTCAGAGATCTACAACTTCAACTCTTTCATTCTTATCTCTCAGGCTGCTCATAGAGGGTCAAAATCGACAAATATTTAAGTGATGTGCTGCCTATTGCCTACAGTGTACCGCAAGGCAGTGTCTTAGGTCCCACGTTGTTTTTGGTGTTCATCAATGATCTCTGTAATATGAAATTAAATTTCGGAAACATAGTTTCTTTTGCCAATGATACTGCCATCACGTTCTTCGCAACTCGTGGTCTAGTCTCCAAACTACCGCCCAGAAAGGATTTGATGTCGTACGTAGCTGGCTTATGTCTCACTCACTTACCTTAAATACATCTAAAACAAAACTCATTACTTTCTCTCTCAACATCACATCACAACCTTCGAATCCCGTAACTTTGCACTCTCACACCTGTCAATAAAACATACCAAACTGCAACTGTCCATTGATTACATCTACTGATACAATTAAATACCTTGGTATTACTCTAGACAAGCACCTCAACTTTAAAGCACATACTACTCTCCTGACTGGCCGTGTCCGCAAACTGTTTTTTTTTTAAACTCTCAGACACGTTGCCAACGTACATGCTATACGGTCCGTATATTTTGCAATGTGCCAGTCTGTAATTTCTTACTGTATTACAAGTTTGGGTGGTGCTGCTAAATCAATTCGCAAGCCTCTCGAGGTAGCGCAGCGAGCAGTCCTGAAGGTGGCCACTCTTCGACCAATACTTTATCCTACCTTTGACCTCTACCAGAAATGCAAGGTCCATAACGTCCAACAAATGTTTATACTCAGCAGGATTTTACAACAACACACTAACATTCCAATTGCACGTCGGCCGACAATACCCAGAAGAAGAAATAGGATATGTACTGTACCTCATCCATACTTTACTTTTACAAAATATTCTTTTTTTATCAAGGACCATTTCTATATAATAGATTAAACGCAATAATTCCAATGCAGACTTGTTGTAAGCTAACATGCAAACGAGTCCCGTACGGTATATCGAATTACCCTTGAACGATATAACTGTCTACAGAAAGCATGGTTGACCGACGAACGGTAATACGAAAAAACTATTAGTCGATACCATTATTTATTACAGCACGTTTCGCCGAATAACGCTGCTAAAGAGACTAGAAAAGCTCATCTCACTCTTTTGGGACAAGTGCTTTTCTAGTCTCTTTTCATATTCAATCTGCTACGAACGACGACGCTTTGGCAGTGTCTCAGATGCAGTGATGCGCTCGATTTCGCAGTTGGTATGATGTTGTTATTTAGCAAACTCCTTAATAGTGTTGGAGATATTCCACTTCTCTCTCTCTTCTTCTTCTAGAAAAGCACTTGTCCCAAAAGAGTGAGATGAGCATAGAAACTTTCTTAGGTGGGCTAGCTCACATCATGTACATCAAAAATCATTAATATAACATTTATCTGGTAGTATTTTTTTTTCAAAGTTTATTGTTTTCTATTAAGTTTCTTATGATTGCGCAGTTTGTAACCTTTATTTTTGTTATTTACCATTTAATTAAAAAATAATCAAATTTGATGTTTTATTATTTTCTTTACACTTATTTTTATTGAATTACTATGATAAACGCATGGAAATAGCAGTTAATGCAATTTAATCGATCTGTCAAAATTGTATGAGCGAGAAACTAAAGACAATTATTTTGGATCGACGGTGTAAGAAAAGGTGCTTTCGATGCAAATAGCTATCGGTAAAGGATTATTTAGTTCAAGCGTGTTCCACATCGGCAAATCTTGGTATCGGCCAACCATTCATTCTATGTAGCGTTATTCGGCGAAACGTGCTGTTGCTAAATAATGGTATCGACTAATAGTTTTTTCGTATTACCGTTCGTCGGTCAACCATGCTTTCTGTAGACAGTTATATCGTTCAAGGGTAATTCGATATACCGTACGGGACTCCATGCAAACAGCGGATTACCGAATTTCTTTCTACCAAAAATTATGATGATTCCAAATCCCTTCTTACAACAGTGAAGTAACTCATAGCACAGATACACACACTCAATCTCACACCCACACTCACACGCACACAGACACACCCTCACGCGCTCGCACTCACACATTCTTGTACTGGACTTTTATTTGTTCAAAATTATGTTAGTAATAATAAAATTATGTAACAGTCTAAGAAATACTCTTGTCCTATTTTCGAGAAATGAGGTCTGAATATTGTCCTTAATACAGGCTACTAAGTAACCTAGCTATAGGACATCAGATCGTAAAATTGTATTGTTACTTACTCATCTCAGATGTGAACTATTCCTAAGTTGTCATCCTACTTTGTAACAGACTGTGCCACTTTTTTATAAAAAAATAAAAATAAAACATTTTTATGCAAGATAATGCGCGACCACATACTGCTCGTTTGGTCAATATGTATATTCAAGACGTCGGAAGTACCTGCATGGAGTGGCCAGCTCGCAGCCTAGACTTAAATCCCAACAACATGCATGGGACGAGTTCGGCAGATGCGTGAGACAACGCTCTTCTGATCCCGTTACCTTACACGAGATAAGGAATGCGCTAGTTGAAGAATGGGCAAACATAGACCAAAATCGTATTAAAAATTTGGTTTACAGCATGCCATATCGTCTTAATGAAGTGATAAGGGCTCGTGGAGAAAATACAAAATATTACTTAAATTGACAAAAAATCTTTTATTTTTCAAGATTTACCTCGAAGTGTATTTTTGTTGTCATAAGCTAGAAAATAAATTTTATTATTTTCTAGTATAATTAAAGTTATATAGTGTACAAAACGTGTTACACATTTTTTTATAATATACAGGGTGTAAGGGACAGCCTCCGCAGACTGATGGGGTGAATTCAGTATGTCATACTAAGATGACCGGTACATGAAATTATTTCAGGAACGTTATGGGAATCCAATAACCCTGATTTGTTTTATTAACTTACACGCAATGTATCGCTACCATGGCAAAACGCACGTAGCGAACGGCAGCGCAGCGAGCTTTTGGACGTCCTCCCCGCCACCCCGCGGTGGTCGAACAGCTGATTTCACGCGTAGTTCGTTAGAGAATTTCAACATCTATTGCTGTTTTTTTTATTTTAGCTGTTATATTTACATCAATGCGTACAGAGAATGTAATTATAAATTGAAATAAAGGAATAGTAACTGAAAACCCTATTAAAAAAAAAAAAACCTGAGACCCTCTTAGTTTGCGGAGGGCGGTCCCTTACAGGGTGTATTAATCAGTCATCTACAATATACTATAGTTTCGCAAATTAGTCTTATGTATTTAAGAAACTATCACGCCATTTATTAGCGACCTGGAATTTTTGCGATCCAGTGTACCTACCTATTTACTTACATTTAAGCCTAAGCCTGAGTTGAAGGGTATGTAATGTGTACGGGATTATAACTTGTGCAGATCACTGTGTAAAATAACAAAAACCGGCCAAGTGCGAGTCGGACTCGCATACGAAGGGTTCCGTAGGTACCACCTTACAATATTTAGTAAATAAATGAAAATACTAAACGAAGAAAATTATAATTTTTCATCTTAAATTTAATAAATCACAAAGATTCCTTTGTATTTCATAATGATGCTATGAATGACAAAGTTATTTTTGCATTTGCAGAAAATCACACATATTTAAATACCTTATGAATACAAAACAAACAAACACTAATCACTATTTTTTAATACTTTTTAGTATTTGATTATCATACTCGTATACAGTATAAGGTACCTACATGATATGTACAGAAAAAACAGTTTCAAATTCCTAACTTTTTTAGTTGTTGAGATAGCTAGAGCTCGTACAAAAATGGTCTAAAACTGACAACTTTTACGATCCCCTATTTCATAATTTTAAAAGATAAAAAAATATTAAAAATATATTTGTTCTCTACTCGATGAGCTCTGGACATGCCAGATTTTTTCAAACGTTTATTGTTTGGTACCTTTAATTTTTATTACCTATTTGTTGTTGAAGCGACAATAGAAATGCATAATCTGTGAAATTTTCAACTGTCTACCTATTACGATTCATGAGATACAACTCGCTGACAGACAGACAGACGGACAGATAGACGGACAGCGGAGGCTTAGTAATAACGGGTCCGTTTGGCACCCTTCGGGTACAGAACCCTAAAAAAACCGTGTTGGTAATCGGTTGGTTAACGAATCTATCCTACATCATTTGTAACTAACTGAATAACCGGCTGTACCTACTTTTAATTCATCCCCTTTTCTCGAAAATTTCACATCACTAAGCTACAATAATTATTTCTAATAAAAATCTGTATTTGGAAACCAGTCTTCATCAAGCCACCCGGCGGGGGCGTGTTCCTTCAGCTCTGATTAGATCTGAAACAGGTGACGGTATACCGTCGTATAGGTACTTTGTGTATGATTTGGTCGACGTCTGCTGGGGGAGTGACGCTCGCTAATGCAGCCAGCCCGCTGTCGCCGTCCTCCCTGCCACGGAGTAAATACAAAGTGCCCTGCACTCCACCGTGGAACGAATTTTGGCACGGAGGTACTCGGCTACCCAAGAAACTTTAGTTGAAGTTGCATCAAGAAGCTTTTAATTTATAATAAGTACTCAAATAACAAAGAGATCAAACGTTTCCCCTACATGAGACCCCTAAACATTGTGTTGACGTAAGGTCTCGGCTGTGATTGCGAACATGACCATCTCACAAACCCACGCTTTGTAAAATTACGCATCACATTTACATAAATAGTAATGAGATTACATTCGGTTACGCGAGGCAGGGTAGAAAATTACTCTTTCATTCCCACATCATATGCGTATTAATCTCTATCTCTACGTATGTACATAATGTAGCAAAACGACGAGGTAACGAGATTTTTCACAAAATTTGATTCCCCGCAATTTTGCGCGCGGATTGGATTCTTTTTTCGGAGAAGATGCGACGCGTTAGGTACTGTGATTTATTATCAACCCGAATTTAAATGATTGACTTATGAAATTGATATCATTTAGGTATATCATCTACCTAAGTATAATTATTATAGCTATCTTTTAATAACCAACACCGTTCCTCCACGTTGCTTCGAGGAAGGATGCGACAACATTTGTTTCTTAAGATTTAGAAGCCATAATAAAATAAAACAGTTTTGTTAGAAGAAGAAGATCAGAATATAAGTTGAAAACTATTGATTTAAGTACCGAAATATAACTTTTTTTACTTCTCAGCCGCACCAGGGTTTTGATATGGGTATGATTGAGAGCGATCGAGCGGGAAATGGCATCTCCGATCCACTCTGGCCATAAAAGTAGGTACTTAGAATTAAGCGTAGATAAGAACCTAAGTACTTATACTTTTTTTTTTTAGTTTTTATGTTATCAAATAACTTTGCCGCTCTGGGCGGAGTGGGAGGGCGTGTCAGAGTCTTACTGACTAAAATCCACCCGTGTTTCTTCAGTTGCCTGTGCATTGCCAGGGGCCACGGTATCCCTTTCAGACTTTCCCGTAACCCCGGCAGGCATCGGCCGTAGCGGACCCCGTCAGTTGTGCTAACATCTCTTTGAGGCGCGCGTGGAACACAACGCGCGTCGGTTCGGGCGTGGTCCTTATCGGACGGCGAGCTACCCATTGCTCACCGTCCGCAGGCCCGCGCCTACGGTGGCCGGGAACCGGCCTGGGATTCCCTCCGCCCAGGGCGTCTCCTGCGGCGGCTAGGGGCGTGAGGGCGCGAAATTTGCCTCTTCTTCACGCGTCCCGCCTCCTCCTTCGCGAGCATTACTACTTCGCAGAAGCAGGTGACGGCTTCCAGGACCGGAAGGACCAGGGCCAGACGCGAGAGATCACCGCAGCCGATCGCCCCGACAAGAACATGGCGGTGCCCCGCCCAAGCCCGGCAGGTCTCCACCGTATGCTCCACCATGTCCTCCGGGCGATCCACACATCTCTAATCAGGAACAGGAACCTTCTGAAAGTACCTATACCTGAAGATGGAATCCTTCTCAGTTTGTAGTCGTACAGGAGTTATTAGAGATTATTTGATGGAAAGATGTAGGTACTCGTACCTAGAATTTAGCCGTTTGTGCTAGGATTGTGTAGCTGAAAGTGTGAAAGCAAGAAACTATCAGACGACGACGTTGGTACTTACTTGAATAATGATTGGATTGCTAAAAGTAGTCTAACCCCCGAATACTGAAACGTCACTGCTTAACATTTGAGCAGCTCCTAAACTTTAGATTTCGTATTGTCAAACGTCACTTTTGAGTATCTGTTAAATATAATTCCTTCCTAAATTTTGAGTGACGTTTCAGTATTCGGGGGTAAGCATATTACGCGCCCCACTCCGTGATCACTGTACTGTAAGCTGTACTTTAGTACGGAGCAGAGAGAGAGATCTATAAACTGCCAAATGTTACAGTTACAGTACAACCCCCGGTTGTAACAGTTATATTATTTTATTTTGCACCTAGCTGTCCTTACCCATAACTTCATCCGGATTTCATCTCGTTTTCCAGATATCTACTTCTATGCCTTTCGCCATAATCAGTTTCTAAGTTTACCCTTGCAGTATAGATTTTTAAATACATAAATAAAGTACCTAGTAGATATCTAGAGATGCTGTACCTATACTACCTATCTGCAATACAACAGCTGCTTACGCGAATTCACTAATTCATAGTACCTAAGAGCAATACAAAAATAGGTTTTACTTAGTTTGAACGAAGCAAACATCGCTGCTGTCCGATTAGGAAGCAGATGTAGCTTCCGATTTGCTCGATTTAGACTCGGCCTTCTTACTTCTCCGCCTGCACTTCCGGCTTGTTCAGAATAAAATATTCATTAAATACAGAAATAGCAGTTTGAGAAGTTGGGAATAACTGAGAGATATCCTTTGGTTTTGAGAGCGCTACTTACAGCACGCAAATATTTTATTATTGATCGGTCGGCTAACTTTGAAACAATGGATTATTTACAAGTATTTTTTATTGAAATATTGAGGTAGTTCTTCAGAAACATAAAATCAGTGTTTTTTGATTATGTATTTTATGAGTCATTCTTTTGGACAGGTTTTTCAAGCGGCTTTAAAATAATGGAAATCGAAAAGTCAGAAAACCATATTTTTTTCGCGCAAATCTTAAATCCTCTCATAACTGGGTTACTGATTATTATTAAATTATCTTTATAAAAAATATAATTAAAGAAATAAAATACCCCATTCTTTGATTTTCATTGAGTGTCCCAAGCCCCGATCTGGTCACTTAGTAAATTATATATTTTAAACGCTACATGCTTATCATAAAAACAACACTAAGTCCTAAGAAGTTTATAATGCTATGAAAAATTAGACCATAGTTCTAAAAGAACTATATTTCCTAAAAAAAAATGTAACTGTCCCGAGGTACCTAATGGCTGATTTGCGTGGATTATTATAATTTCACTAGCACATATCTAAATTCGCGGCCCGATGATGCGTCAGCATCCTAATACAAGTTACAACTAGTCGCGCTCCGACCACTCCGGGCAGTGCTGAAGTGATGGTGCGTCGAGTTTTCAAAAAAATGATGGTAAGAACTTCGTTGCGTGCGTGGGTTTGGTTTCTCAAAACTTTGATTTGGGTGGTACTATTATCTCCGGTGTCTGTGAATTTATTTATTTGATAAAATATTGTAGCGAACAAATATAAGGTAACGTAACTTATAATTAAAACACAGTTTATTTGCTTAAAACGTTTTTGTATATTTTTAGCATAAAGGATTTATTTTGATTTCCGTGGTCGTGATTTGCGTGGTTTACGTGGTAATTTTGACCCACGCTCATCAATTTTTGACCATGCAAATGAAATAACTTTGAGTTTTGTACTAGTTATGAATGAAAATATATTTTTTTACTTTAGTTAAATGTAAATTCGTTTTTTATACAAATGACTGATTATAATAAGAGAAATTGTTATTTTATTGAAATGTTTAAATTTGTGTTATATTTTTGTAATTTATTTAAAAAATAATAAATAATGTTGGGCTGATTCTACTAAAAAAACGTTTTCTGCCTTAGTAACCTACCTATTTTTTTTTAACCTTATAATAAAATAACTTCTTTATTGTAAGTAACTCATTTGAGAAAGTCAAGTTAAAATTTTCATTTTAGTGGGTTGTTTTGTGATTAGCGTGGCCTCTATTTTTTTAACCTCGATTATCTCTGTAAGTATATCGATCTCTGAGGTGCCTTTTTTATAAAAAATATTACTTTTACGTATAATTAAAAAAAATCGGATACCAATAAAAAAAAAAAAAAAATGAAAATTGCCACGAAAATCACCAAAAGAATGCCTTACTCAAAGAAGCACCCATAGATCGTTCTATAAATATAATGTTGACCTGTCTGAAAGTTAAAGAGTGATATTTTTTCATTCCTGTCGTCTTCAAAATGCTGGCCATGCGGTTACAGTCGCCGATTAACATTCGTAGCCAACAATAGACATTGTTCAGATCAAACGATCCCTTCTTTGTGTTTATATTGAAGCTAAAAGGGATGGGGTCTTTAATTTTTGTTCTTTATACTACTTCAACAGTTTAATTAAATAGATGACACAGCTGCAAATGTTAGAGAGAAATATGTACTTATTTACCTACGTACCTACGCGTCATCGTGGATTGCACTATCTATAATTACTTATATAATATTAAGTAGGTATTAGGCATAGTTTTTAGTAATAATTAGTAAGTTTTTTTTTATCGAGTTTTAGTGAAGAGAATGTGTACAATCTACTGGGTATTCAGTAGACAGACTGAGACTACAAAGCAAGGTGTAGGAACAACAGTTTCAAAGGAAGATCTAGTGTCTTGCAACAATTCACAACGGCTGCATGTGTGCATGTCTGCACATGCGCATGTTGCAGTGCAGTTTCAAAGTAAGAACAGTTTTTGTCATCCACATTAAAAATGCAACATTTATAACTGGCGTACGTCTTGCGAGTGTCGAGTTCGTGGAGAGTGATTCCGTCGCGTTTAGTTTCAACTCTGCGAAAGTCGGCGGAGGGCCGTCTGAGGGCCGCTCCCGTAGTGCACTAATTGTCTGCCCCGGGTGCCCTGACACTCGCATCTTATGTGGTTATAAACCTGACGCTCAGCCGCCCCGTTGCCGGTTATTTTATGCTAGGTATGCTTGCAGTCACGGGTAAAGGTAACTGCAAAATAATAGACTTTTGTGGCATTTGAGCACTATCCCTTCTGTACGACGACGTAGAATTGACGTGCTTATGCTATCATAAACCTATAAAACCATGTTTAGAGTTATCTTTCTTTACAGATTTAAATCAATAAAAAGGACAAATAGCGTTTTAATACGAAAGTAGTGGATGGGTCGACACTGAATTTTTGCCATAGTATTTTCATTTCTTTGCCTTAGGGCTGATTTTTCAATAGTCAAATAATTTATATCTGTAGAATAAATATGACAGTGTCACATATTTTCTATAGAAATGCTGTCAAACCGATATAATTATTCTTCAGATAAAAGTTATCTGACGATGACATGTAGGTACATATTTAATTAAAGCCTAACAATAATTTACACCACGTAGGTGGGTAAGTTGTCTTGATACTCGTACACACGGACAACGTGAAATAGATCCGGCCACGCTATTGGCCAACTAGTAGTCTCTTAGCCATGTTAGTGAAACTTGTAATGAATATTTACAGGTCTCTGCGGATATATTTAACTAACTGAAGCGCAAAGGCCTCGCAAATGCCTAAGTTTGTAAGGAAATACACATGTTCTTACTTTGTACTTGTAGTGTAGATATTTAACATAGAACTTGTAAATCTTCAGATAAGTAACTTCGTTCTGCTATAAGGCAAATTGTATTTCTACTTAAATTTACTCTCACGGATGACAAATTTCATATAGAGCCATCTAGTAATTTTCTACTGTACGACTATCACCTTATTTTTAGGGCTGTCCACGTTTCACCGAAAGATTTCGTTTGGGGTCGGAACCTCGGAACTCCCCATGGACGGTATAGGCAAGAGTTTTTTCGGGAACTGTAGTTGAGTGGGGAACCTAAAAAAACGTCGTTGCTTTGAAACGTCGACGTACGACGTATCAAAACAACGACGGACGTTTTTATTAGGTATAAAAAGCACGGAGTAGAACCTGAATAGATATCTTACAATGTAAAGCCAATTCAAGCCCAACACTATGTAAAACTTTACATAAGTCCTATTTGAGTAGGTTTTTGATAAAAAAAATAATTAAGTAGGTATACTCAATATAGTCTGCCTATAATTTCGTCGTTGCCATTACAGCGGGCTTCTCAGAGTAATTTGGAAAATTAATTCTTCGTTACCTAAAACTTATTTTTCTCATTATATATATTTTATATAAACCGAGTAAAAGTTTCGTAAAGATAAATGTCACCCTCCCCATCTCGCTGAAGGTTAAATAAGAATCATTTATCAGGAAGTTATTATCACGAAGTTTTCTCGTTTGCTGTTTTATTTGATTAAATAACAAATATTATTACAGAACTGTTTAATGTGGCAGTGGCCAACAAACTGCCGTAGATGTCGCAACATAATTATTGGAACTTCCATTCATTTCATAAGTAACAACGATTAAATATAAATGTCAAAACCCGCAATTAGAATTAATCTTAATTACATCTACATAAAATATTTCTCACGTCCCGCTGAAGTACTTACCTAAACTCAATTAAAATTGTTAAGTGAGTTTTTCGCGCGAGAAGATCTTATAACAAGTGAAATAGTTTTAATTTAACAAATAAATAAACGTCGGCCCGTTTAGCTCCGGTAGTAGCAAAATATTAATTGGGGCATGAGATTTCCTGTGAATTTGTTTTTCGTTTTGCTGGTTGCGGTACGGGTGCCCCTTTGCGCCCGCGTCACGTAAGCTGATTCCTTTCATTTCAAAATTCCACGGCTTTCTACCAACACAAAATAAAACGAACGGGAACGAAGGTAGGTACGTTGTGTAATAGCTGTACATTCCTCATAGATAAATACAGCCACATTTCTGCCAAATCCTATTAATTTTAGGAACAGGTAGTTAAAACATTTATGCGAACATGTTCTAAAGGGCGGTACCTCGTATATAATTTGCTATCAAATTATTCCAATCCCGCAAGAATGTTAGTTTATCCAGTCTAAATTCTATGAAAACGGTGCCTACACATTCATAGCAGCACAGATTTTATTCATCGCTCGGATATCACAAGAGGCTTTCACTGAATTGAGCTATGAAAAAGAATATGAAAATGTTTATGTAGTTTATTTCGTTCGGATTCTATAACGAATATCAAAAGATTCATTCGTCCTAGTCTCTTTACCTTGTTTATTTACAGTGTGTTTTATAATATTCCGTTATATTTTGGTATCTATAGCTGTAGATACTTTTTAAATTTTTTTTTGGGTGGGTCATTATCCCGCTCTGGGCGGAGCGGGAGGGCGTGTCAGACTCTTACTGACTAAAACCCACCCGTTTTCCTTCAGTTGCCTGTACGTTGCCAGGGGCCACGGTATCCCTTTCGGACTTTCCCGCGACCCCAGCAGGCATCGGTCCTAGCAGATCCCGCCAGTTGTGCTGACATCTCTTTGAGGCGCGCGTGGAACACATCGCGCCGTCGACCCGGGCCTGGTCCTTACCGAACGGCGAGCAGCCCATTGCTCACCGTCCGCACGCCCGCGCCTACGGTGGCAGAGAATCGGCCTGCGATTGCCGGCATCCAGGGCGTCTCCTATGGCGGCTAGGGGCGTGAGGGCGCGAAATTTTCCTCTCCCTCACGCGTTCCGCCTCATCCATCGCGAGCATTACTGCTTCGCAGAAGGTGGTGACGGCCTCCCATGCCCTCAATAATGACATCCCGGGCGTTTCCTCCTGTCTTATCCGGATCAGGAACCTCCCGAAACACGTTCAAGCGGTGGGCTGGCCACCGCCTCAAGGAACGGAGATACTTCACCTTTAGGTGGAATTTAGTTTTATGCCAGGACAATAATTCTATTAATTCAGATATTATTCACCCAGACCAGACATCAATGAATAATTCTGAGCACTATATTATCGGTTTATGTGTTTCCTGGATCCATGTGTATAATCAATTGGAGCAGTCTGTTTGTCGTATCCAGCCCATCAATCTTGGCTTGATACTTTCACTGGATAAATGGATTGCATTGGCAACTGTCCCATCGTCTATTTACGGCTATCATGCTTTTGCAGACATTCATTTTTAAGGTTACGTAGTTAACAAGGAACCCTTATAGTTTCGCCATGTCCGTCTGTCTGTCTGTGCGCGGTTTAGCTCAAAAACTATTGGTACTAGAAAGTTGTAATTTGGCATGAGTATACACGTTAATGACGCCAAATAAGTGGTAAAATAAAATGTTGAAAAAAACAATTATTTAGGGTAACCTCCCCTACATGTAAAAGTGGGGATGATAATTTTTTTTTTCGTCCTGCCCATAGTGTGGGATATCGTTGGATAGGTTCAAAAATATTAGGGGTTTGCGAAGACCGTTTTTTGATAAAGTAAACCGTTCGTGACTTATCAAGCTTTAAAGTACCAATTTTCGTTAGAGTCAAGTGTCCCCCCCCTCTACCAACTAAACGGTTGTAGTTAGAAATTCTTAGTAGTAGTACTTATATATAACGAAGTTTAAAGGAATATTTGACCAACTTACATTTGCGGTTGAAAAAACATGTTCTCCGATACGGAATGTATGGGAGAACATGTTTTTTCAACTACAAAGTTAAGTTTGTTCTTGCGATAAATTCATCCCAACTACGCAACCCTTCATTGTGCGTGGTCCGACACGCACTTGGCCGGTTTTTTAACTGATGAAATTAGCCTTAAATTACAGTAAGGTAAAATAGTTATTTGTTATACAAGAGTGCAAAGTTGCTTTTTAACCGCGTGTTCAATTTTGATGACCGAGCAAGCGAAGGATTCTAAAATTGAATCACGAGCGCAACGAGTGATTCAAAATTAGAATCCTGAGCGTTAGCGAGGGAATCAAAAGAGCACGAGGTGAAAAATCTTTGCACTCGAGTGCAACACGTAACTTTTCATTCCACCTCAGCGAGGAAATGACTAAATGCAAAAAAAAAAACGTTTACAATCACAAGATAGGTACACTTTTATTTCAGTTTAGGTATTAATTACTATATTATGACAGGTAAGTATTACAGAATAATCTTTAAATTATAACAAAATAATACTAAGGTATAATTAAGTTCTTGTTTTTAATATACCTAAGGTTTAACAATGACGTGAAAAAATGCCGCGTAAAGAACCGCGTACAAAGCAAATTGAAAAAAGAACACCAAGAAGGTTCCGAGTCTGAGTTTTTAACAAATTAAAAAAAAGTTGTATGATATATTCGGCACCATAGAGGTAGCAGTAAATAGGTTTAATGTTTTTTTTAATTCACAAACTTAGTGCACACGATGTTCTAAATTCAATTTACTTTATCCTCTAGAGAATAAAAACGGCTTTTCCACTCAGATACTGAAGATTAAAAATACTCTTTCCGAGATGGTGGGATGAAAAAGTATTTTTGTTTGGAATAACAACAAATTGGCATAATTACAATAGAAAATATGGTGTTGCAGCTATTAACGTCCGTCTAAACATTTAAAATGAAATTATTGAAATGATCAAGGTTTTGTTATTTTTAATCTGTTCACCCGAACTGTTTATAATTTATTGAATTTTAAAATAATATTCCTCTGAATCAAATTGATGAACGTGTGAAAGCTTCCCAGGGTAAACGTCATGTATTTTAAGTAAAGGGTCAAATTTTGGGATAATGTGTTGACGCAGATGGATCCAACGCAAATAGCTGCGGTAAGCGGCAGACCTTGTCGGTGTCATCATGGAGGATAATCAAGGTTTATACGAAAAATGGTGACGCTGTTTTTTTCGATGGCATTTTTCGCCATCGTATATTTTCCTAAACCGACTATTTGCAAGTTAAATGAAATGGTCTTAAACTTTAATTTTCAATTTTATTTCTATCAAATAAGTCCTATTTATCTTCAATTAATTGAATAAATCAACATTTCCAAGCTTGTGAATGGGTATCCTTTCACATATCCTCAATCCTCGACTATCTATTCTCCGTAGTCGCTAGAAATTAAGTATTGGTAATACCTGCGGTCAATGCGGCGGGTTTATGTGTTAGATTAAGTCGGAAAATTCCTTTGTCCCAAACCGGGTTTGTTTACGACAAGTGAACTTTATAAGCAGTCCATTTTATTAGTTTTATCCTTCACAATAATCAAATGGATCGCCTATCAAGTTACCCTAATTATAACAGGTTTATGCCTCGGTTAACTACATTATTATACGGAGGTACCTATGACTGTAATCCAAATTATATGTGACAGTTATTACTCGACTCTGCAGAAGGCAAAGCGAAATGCACAGGGAAGCCTAGAAGTCAATTTGGGAAAAGGGGACAAATATTTAAAAGATGGATGAACACACACAAACATGGTAAGGGTAACATATATTTTTATTAAGATGTATATTTAAAGTATAATTTTGTCACAAGATATGCATTTGGCTCTCCTATTTTGCTAAAATTAACAATATTTTATTGACGATTAGAACTGGACCCCAAAATTTGATTAGGTGTACTTATCTACTATACATACAAGCATTTACATGTGAATTGGTCTAAACTAGTAGTTACATGTGAGCTATAAATCAGGATCTTCGAAGACTTGGAAGTCGGCCAAATTCACCTAAAGCTAGGCGACCTAGACCAGCAACTTACAGTACATTATTGTATCATTTTTCCATCGATGGTCCCTGATACGCAAACCAAAGAATTTACTATGTGTCTATCGGTAAGTAAGAGAACTTTGTGCCAAAAATATCATATTATTCTGAAGCATAAGGTATTGTAATATGTATTGGTAAGATATTTCAGAAAGTAGCGGAGTCGGCCATCAATAAATAACAATAACAAATTCTCTATTGACATGGATGATTATTTTATGTCGTTTCGTTAATTTAGCTTCTGAATGGGCCATCGTTTTGCTTAGAAGAGGTCGTCCTCTTCTAAGCAAAAAGAATAGCCCTAGTAAATCGTAGGCAATATCATAAAAATGGTATTCTGATTCGATTTCTCGCTTCAAGTCGCTTGAGATAATAACAGAGAATTGCGTTTCTATAATTTCGATCCTTAATTTGTTGGTATCCTTGGAACGACGACGCAGATTTTTATTAAAATGTTAAAAGCCTCGTAGCCAGTCGAAGCGTCTGTCGAGATGCTAAATACCTACGTTGGTAGTTTTGAGACCCTTAGGATAAGTATTTAAACCAATCGCTTGTATTTGAATTTCCCTTGTATTTTTAGTTGTAGAATTGCAAATACAGACGCAAATGAAATGTCTACTCACTCTGCTTACTTAACTTCATTTGAAAGCATAATAATGAAGACATAGGTATAGGTAGGTACAAGTATTATTGATTGTATGCTAGTGAGAAGGATCTGTAGTTCGTGCTAATAGAAACACATTTACTATGTGCCAATAGTTCAATAGACATCTCAGCTATTATTGGTACTGTTTCGAAATATTATCTTAAATTATTAAGACATCTTGCTCAATAGGTCGCCATTAACAAGCCTACTATAGATATAAAATTTATTAATGTTGCCTATACTTATTTTTTTTATTTGCTGTGTAAACATAAACTTGTAACATTAAATCGGCACTTATTTTGAACGTTTATTTTCAATTAACTTCAGCAAAAACTCGAATAATATTCTGGGGCAGGTTTTTGCTGATTTGTAGGAATTTCCATCGTCAGTGCAAACTGCTCGACAAACTGGACGCTGGCAATCGCGTAATTTAATGAACACTTCCCTAATCGAGTGACGAGCCGAAAGCCGCTCCATGCTCCGGCAAAAATAGCATTTTCGTTTTCCATTTCAAAATTTGTTCGTAACAAGAAATATTTTAGTATTGACGTTCCGTAATTTGTAAACTGAGTTAGGTACGAGTATAAGCTCTTTTGTCGACCTACAAAGTCCGTGGGCTTTCAGGTTCGGTTTATTTAAAGAAATTACTTAATTGCTTCTGAGTTTATACTTTGTCCGAAAAACATCTTAGATATACCAACCGAAAACCAATTTTCATTTTTGTTCACAATCCCTCAGAAGACTGGTTTCATTTGCACCAACACATATTGTGATGCAATATCCAATGACGGATTGACATAATGCATAGTACACCATCTTCAGGGCTTCAGGCGCAGCCGAGTCTCTAAGGGATTTGAAAATATGCAGTTTCATAGCTCTAGTCAACTCTAGTGGTAATGGCGTCAACCTTGGGGATTGTTTGAAGCAGGTGTCCCCACAATGCTTATATCCGACACTTACTAGAACTGATAATGTGAAATATCTGGGTGTCGACGGAGGATTACGATGGGATAAACAGGTTGACGCCATTACCACTAGAGCGCCAGCTTTTTGTACTGCAGTCAACTGTTAGAAAACACGCTAGCGTTCCCCCCCATCTGACCCTAAAAAAAAGGAAGAAACTACCCTTAAGTACCCCTCACAAAACCTCCTTCATCTATACACAAATTCACAAGAAATTAAACATTGTCGATCTAAATAAATCACACTTATATTATAAAGGCGAAAGTTTGTGAGTGTGTATGTTTGTCTCTCCTGCACGCTAAAACTACTGAACGGATTTGGATAAAATTTGGCACACAGATAGTTTATAACCTGGATTAACACATAGAATACTTTTTATCCCGATATTCCCACGGGATCGAAACTTATGCGGGTGAAACCGTGAGGCGCAGCTAGTATGAAATAAAATCAAAATTTACTGAATGGCTTCTAGAACAGGACTATCTACAAACTGAATCCTTACTTAAGTACGTCGCTTAGCTACCTACATATCACCAATCACACACAACTCACACACACACACGCACACACGAACGCACACACACATTTCCTGTATAAAATATATACTTAAATTAGTTTTAGTATTAGTAGTAATTATTATTATCTTCAATCGCTCGGGTAGATCGACACAGTCTACGATTATAATAAGCACCACATTTTGCTGAATCACTGTCTCTCAAGATACAGGTTGCCTAGTTTGAGAGGCAGGATATTAGTTCTTAGATTTGAATTGCTTTGCGTTACTACCAAAAAACTGTCTTTTTTATATAACATGTTAAATCTGTATTTTCTATGAAATAAAGTTATATTGTTATTTTTATGTGTTTATATATCTCAGTACCATGGGTCCCGGTCCTTAGGAAGGCGTACGAGGGGCCGAAGCCAACTCGCAGAGGCCCTTTAGACAATTTTAAATGGAATGGGGCATCAACCGACGATTATCCCTGTATGTACTATGCAAGTGACCAAAGGACAACCCCCGGTAGGTGCAGGACTATTGTAGAGCAAGGAAAAAAATATATTGGGCTATGGGTTTGGGTGGCTATAGTGGATTGGTTACCTAGAACTATGAAAGGCCTATGTCCGCTGCCTGATCAATGTTATAGTATACACGGATGAAATGGCAGGGGGTGACTTGCACACTCAATAATGGGCTTCCGAAATCTGTCGCTAGCACATAGTGACGTAGCGACAAGGGGGCAACATGTCCTGAGGTGCTTGAGGAGTGGAGAGGTATTCCACGGCTTTCAGAAAAATCCCAGAGCCCGGAAGATGGTCAAGATCCCTACGAGCACTTACTGGAATACTTCCTTCCTCCGAGCACGTTTGCTCTTGCGAAACTCAAGCCGGCCAACTAAGGCAAGAGTGAGGTGGGAGCTCTGTTCCTCGTCAGTGTTCACTCTAGTCGGCCAATAAAGGCAAGCACAAGTTTTCTCCCGGGTGATAGGGTCCGTGCGGTCGCTATTGTCTAACAGCTCGCCACATGCTGCCCTGCGGGTTTCTGTATCTCTGTTGGTCTGGCTCCTCATTCTAGACCTGTTCCGGCAAAGTAAACTCTACCGGCATAGACCCAGAGTTTGGAGCGCGCAAGCCCCACCACGACTTCAAACTAGAGATACGCCGCACCGGTGAGGTTATTATTAAGTATTAATATTATTATGTTCGCACCTCGATCATCTTGCTTGCTCAACTTACTAATTTAATAGGGTGTACTTACAAGTAGGTACTTGCCTATATCGAATGTGAATTTCAGTAATGCGTTTTTTGTCGTATTTAGCCAGATGTATCCGCATACGAGTAGGAATATTGGCTACATTTGTAAGCAGGTCAGAACAACGATTTATCATTGTGAAGATGACGTTTACGGCCGATAGCGACTGATTTGTTCCAGATCAAATGCGAATCCAATATTTACGCATCGTGATCGTACGGGTTCGGAAACATTCGAATCGTATCACTGTAACGTATTGCATTACGGTGCACTTCTATTCTTATGTTAAGTGAGTGAGGGTAGCCTGGGATGAGTGGGCACGAAACCTTGAGGTAGGTATCTATCAAGAATGTTCGTCGTGTTTATCTAATTTATCTCTAAATTCGTGAATACGATTCCCAAATTAATAGATAATGTCTTAGTTCAAGCCACTCACTAATTGACTAACGAAGAAATTGCTAGAGTAAACACGATTCCAAGAATTGCGCCGACCCGAGTTACAAAATGATTGTTTTAATAAATATTTACATGAAAGTTATTCAAAGAGAGGTTACCGAATCAGACTCATGACGTCATTGGCTTGTGCTCGACTTTGTCGCTCCAGTTCAGGCTGCCTGTGCAAGATAAGCTGGCTTCCTCCCTCTGTATTGTCTAAAATTTAGATGCTTTGTTACATGCTTGCAACCTAGTTAACACGACTTAATCCGCTTGTGCACCCATCAGCTCTGTGTAGGTACGGATTAGTTTTGGGCTAAATCCTCCACTGGATTTCGTGTTGCTAGACATAAATTTCTTTTCAATAATTTTATGTTTGATCTACAATAGGGGAATAGGTAAGTATCTAAATAATACTCATTTAGAAGTCGTCATATAACTAGAAGATAACTAATAAAAAACTTGGTACGAGTTAATAATTTGATGGTAAAATTCTCTTTAAAAAAAATATTAAAACATTTGAATAAGTTTTTAATTTAAAACTACACGGGCACCCGGCCGCGAAGTCGCAACTCTCGCTACTCGCAGTACGAGCCCTACGCGCGAGGGATCAGTGACGCGCGAAACACGTGCGTAGCTGTTTTTCATCAAACGTTGCGTTCAGTTTTTCCATCCATATCCATACCTGCGACTGATCCTCTCTTCCGCTTTGCGTACCTTTCGATTATCCAGCGGGACGGGAGTGGATTTCGTATAATATTTCATCTGCTTCTATTAAAACATTTTATCATATTGCGTAGGATTTGCTGACAGCGTTGTCAGCAAACTATAAATTCTGCTGTTTCTGTTTTCGTAAGCGAGTAAATTGAAATTTGTTTCGTGGATAGCGGGATTAATATATTTTCGCTTAGGTACTAATTAAACGGTAGGTAAAGGTCTTGTGAATATTATTTACAGGCTGAGGCAAGGACGTCATTGTAAATAAAAGAAATGAAAATAAGAATAAATAATGTGTTTTTAACATGACGTAACTCTGCACTATTTATAAGTGATTCATTATTTCTGACTACCATAAATAATGCACAATTTATGAATGCATTTATAATTTACCTAAAGAAAAACAGCAGTATTTTATGCTAGTTAAGCAAATAAATAAGTTAACGGTCCCACTAAAGTTGTAACTGCTACAAAATAATTAAGTAAATGGGACTTCTTAACACAATCTCGAACGTAAAATGTTAGCTGGTTTACATTTAAGTCAAATTGTTGAAAAGAAACGTAGGCTCTTGACATGGTTACGTGGATGTAGGCACATCAGTATGGCTCCAAATCGGTCCGTGTCACCCCCAGTCTTTTATTGTAGCGAGCTTTCCAATTACATCCGAGATGGATATTTGCGCGCCTCGGTGGCGCACGTCGCCGGCTCCGACTTGTTATCTCCGAAACGAATGCAAGGGTTCATGAAATAAAAGCTAAGCTTACATAAAATATGATGCCATTAAACCGCTTTGCTATATTTGTTTTTAACGGCATCGTTTTCATTCAACTCATAAACCGAGATGAACAATAAATTCATTAAGCTGGCGTTAATGAATGTTAATAAAATATGATATTTGGTTTAGGTACACACTGAAGGATTTATTTTCTTTTTATGGAATGTTCATTGAATTAATGGTCAGATAAACTATGTTTTATTATGTCTCGTTTGTATGTTGGCATCAGTTCATTGGGAAGTATAGTGACAAGCCTTAGAAAGACTGAAAAATATGGTGAAATAGCTCTTATAAACTTGTAATAGGTATTAAAAAAATACCTTTTTTTAATCATTGAGAATACACATTATTCAAGTGCGCTTCGATAAATGCGTACCTACATAAATACTTTAACAGATGAATGATTCGTAACTCTTATTGAATATGTAAATAGTCGCGCTCTTTCAGGACGAGGGCTCTCCAGCAATATGTCGAGCATTGCTATTAAACAGGATATGAATACACGAGCATCCATTCAGTCGCGACGGCAGGTCGGCCAGTTTGCTACCAACTACTTGTTAGTTGGAAAGTCCGGAAGACAATCTAATCGGAGCCAAGTTCCGGACATTACCGATCGGCGCCTAACGATGACTGATCACTCTTTGATGTTCGTGTTCTATTAATCTATTGAAATTAATTCGGCATAACTAGATTAAACTTCTTCAGTCAACAGGCACACAACCACAATATTACGAGCTTATAGAAAATATCGATACGGAATCGAGTTAAACGGTTGAATTTGTCGCGAGCGAAAATATGATCAATATTCGATAATTCCAAAGCAGATGTCGTAAATGGCAGGGCAAATGTTGCCGATATATTTACGAGTATGAAGGGTATTTAGCGTCGAATAAAATAATATTATGCTATGGAGTAAACAATAAAAATGCTTAGATATTTATGGGCGTCGTTTATCCGGATGATCCCGTAGGGATCGCCTGTAAATTATCACCAAGGACATACCTCGCTCGTCCTGCAGCCTTCGAAGGTTCGAAAGCTTTCAAAAGTAACTAGAAATACGTAATTCTGACCAAACAGTGCTGTAGCATTTTTTTCTTCTGCTGAATTCAAAGTTACTCAAACGGTGTCGGAGCAGTTGATGAAATTTTGCTCTGTGTAGTCGTGATCGATCACGGTGCCCTAACGAACAGTCGCATATAGGTTTATACTAGGTATAGGTATAACGGTGTTTCAAATTATGTACCTGGTACTCGCAAACTTGAGACTGGTGACAGATCGACAATAGTTATTTAAACATCTAGACATTTACTGCTTCGCTTTTCTACGACTTTTCCGTTCAGAATATTTCCGAGGAAAAAGTTCGTGTAAGCACTTTTCCTTAACGTTCACAAGTGGATTTGGTATGTGGAACAAGCGGAGACCAGGATTACAAATTGCCTATGTTTTCATCTTTAGAAAGTAGAAACCATCGTTTTTATGTTGGTATAGCTTCAGGCCGTTAAAAATAGTTCTGTTTAGGGTTCCGTACCACAAAAGAAAAAAACGGAACCCTTAGAGGATCACTTCTTTGTCGCCTGTCAGTCTGTGAAGACCCTTTTTCTCAGGAACGCGTAGAGATATCAAGTTGAAATGAATATCAACTAAAGCTTATCGAATAGTAAGAAACCAAACTTCTAAGACAAAGCAATAAAAAATACGTCCATTTATGCTACGTATTTTGGTACTCGCAAATAAATCAAAATCTACAATTCGGCAGGAAACAAGGTCTCACAGCACAAGTAGGTAAATGAAAAGTCAAAAATCGTTCATTTGTAGTTTAATCACATAAAAAAATATTATTTTGCGATTAAAAACATTTGCAGTTGGAGAATTGACTGTGACGTATATCGAAGCATGGGAGAACATGATTTTAAACTACAAAGTAAAGTTTATTTTTGGGATAAATTCATCCCAACTACGGAATCCTTCATGGACGCACTTGGCCGGTTTTTTCTATAAATATTTACTTTTTTAATATAGGATAAGACACCAAAGTCAGAGTGCCTTTATATCTGTGCCTTCGTTGATGTAGTCGTATTTCCATCAACGGAACAAAGGGAATTAAACTTTTAATTGGTATTCGCAAACAAAATCGTAAAGAATGTAAGGTATAAAGAATAAATTTAAAGTTTTCTTTTTGTCTCCGTTTAATTATATTACCTTAATTACTTAAGGTTAAATAGATGATGATTAATACTTTAATTAATTGCGTTTTCTTTTAATTTTGAGATATACGAGTATGCACCTATATATATATTATCTAGTCAATATGAAAGTTTATTGAATAGGTAATCCTATACTTTGGTAAAAGTGTTTCAAACAATTACAATATTGCACATAATTTTTCATCCACGGTTTTCGTTACATAGAAAGCAGGTGTCAAATTTTCACCTCCCCTTATAAATCTTCATTTTCATTACCTACTTACCTACACAAAGGCAGAGAGGGGAAGAATATTATCGAAGACCCTCACTCATTGACTTATTTTATACGGCATTAAATATATTGTACATATCTATAAAATACATATAAAAGTAAATATTGAACGATGTTTCCTTTGTGTAGGTAGGTAGGTATGGTACCCCTACCCACGCTAAGGAAACAGGAGATTTATGACGATTTCATTGTTATTCCTGAAGATAAGAATTTACCTACGAGAAAATTCGAACATAACAATGATTAAAAGATTAGAAAATCGTGAATACAAATTAAAACACAATGAAAAAGACATAAACGAGGTAGTAGCGGTACCTTCATAGAAGTTAGAAGCCAAAAAGCCCGGTTTGCCCTATTAAAATCATAATTCACAAGAACATTTAAGCATACCAATAAATAATAAAAATTAAAAAAAACAGAAAATGAACTCAATCATGCGTCATAGAAATAATCAAATTTCGAAATCCCCGCTTTTTTGCCGCGCGCACCGGGCTAGGTTGCCAGATCTACGCACTCATTGAACTTGTCATTCATAAGATTATAGTAATCAGAAGAATAAAATTTAAATTCCGTGCTTTGTTGCCAAACCTACGCGACAAGGCGCATTTGTATGCACTGCAGTATACCTACAAATGCGCGTTGTCGCTCACACTCGTGGGCTTCTTATCTGGCTTGCCTTACCTTTCTTTGTCTCGCAGTTTTCGCCTACAAATTGCTAAAGAAACGTTTACATTTGTTGATATATTGGTAAGTACCTACTTATACGCAGATTTCTATGAAATTAAAAGCCCGTATTTTGAGCGCACATGCGCACAGAGTACTTTTTATTTAGAGAGGCATCAAGTTAGCGCAAATGCACTATCCGCTTTGTTGACCAGCGTAAAGTGAGTTGCAAGTCCGCGCGACGCGACGACCAATTTGTTATTGTTTTGAAATGAATATTTTGAGAATAGTGTTATATTTATCATCGAAATGGGAATTCGGAAACTGTGTTCGAAAAGGTAGGGTCAGTGCGCCGGTTTCGCGACCACCTCCGGTAACTGACCACTTGTCTGACTAGGTTGCTTTAATTAACGATAATAACCTTTCTATAGGACATAACAATAAATAGTATGTCTTAAATATTATTTGAATAGTTACATAATAAGAATTTACTAAATTTTATACGAACCGCTTGACCCAAAATAAAGAAAAATTACGCTAAATTCTCGTGTTGATTAAGTCGTGTGTGAATGTGCTGCGCAAGAGCAAAAAAATAGCAAGGCGCGCGGCGTTCCAAGCTAAGTTTTGCTACTTATTTTAAGTTTTTTACTCAAATTAGAAACGTGGGTACTTCAATTATGTATTGATTTCAATTATTTAATTGCATTTAAGTCAATTTTTACCATATATTAAACTAAAACCCAGTGGTCGGTTACTGAAATGCATATTTTAATAATACGTTAGAAAGCGACCAGGTGGTCGTATTCTGACTCACACAGTTTTATTTTGTTTTGTAAGCAAAACAAAATAAGAACATAATAAGTTATGTTCTCAATGTTTTATTTATGGTTACACTATTTTGGGTTTTGGTGTTGTAAAAGCCTAAACTTGCAATTCTTCAGTAAACGACCATGTTTTTTTGATAAAACTTATTTAATCTATCCACAAATATTGGTCCTAAAAGGTGGTCGCTATATACAGATAGAAAAGTACGATACTGGTTTGCGACCACCAAGATTTAGTACGAAAAGAAGGATGGCCGCAAACTAAAGTTTAGCTTAAGTATGTTCAGTATTCGAGCACATGTGATTATTTGATTTAGTTTATGTAGTTTTTTTCAAGATGAAGCCTTCGGAAGCAAGTCCCTAAAAGGAAGAAAAAGACTTGGAGCATTGGTAAACAGTTTCAGGGATATCACATCCCCCTGTCTCGCTCCTCTGAGCAGTTGGATGGGGCTCGTTTTCTCATCCTGGTTCTGAACAGTCATTGTGGCAGTGTCATACGAGCATCGCAACACTTCGATATGGCGCCAGTCAATTCAACATCGTTGCAGAGGCCAGAACTGCCCATATTTCGATGGTGTCGAATGCTTTATCGTAGTCCACAAATGCCAAACACAGTAGCTGATTATACTCCTCGATCTTTGCAGTACTTTCTCAGTACAATTTTCCGAACAGTATGGATGTGGTCTTTTCGAAATCCGGCTTGTTCTGGTGGCTGGGTCGTCAAGTCTCCTGGTGAGAGAGTTCGTGACGATTCTCGAGAACAGCTTGTATTCGTGGCTCAGAAGTGAGATGGGTCTATAGTTCTTTAGCAAGGTTTTGTCACCTTTTTTGAAGAACAGAACCATCGCACCGCTGCTCCACGCCTCGGGCGTTATACCCTCATGGATGACGGAGTTAAAGAGACTCTCTAGCTCTTATGACTGGAACTCCGCCCGCTTGCCCGTTGCCAAGTGCGGATTTCCAATTAAGAAGCAGAAGCTTCTGAATACTGTCATTTTTTTTTTTGTCATTAACCATGTATCAAAGAATCCCTTCAAAGAAGATCATCCAGGACAAATTGGTGTGGAACAGGACAAAGTGACTTCTCTATGCCCTAAAACTTGATAAATTTTTAGCTCCAAAGGGATATCGAAATTTGTACCAGGTTAAATCGCGCAACGAAAAAGATTTATTTTATTTTATTAATTTAATAAAAAAAGTTAAATCCGATGATTAAATACTATTTGTGTTGATGATTATTAGATGTTTGATATAAAGTGAAAAATAAATAATATTTTTTATCCATAAAAGTGGTTTTATTACTTTATTTTTATGTTTTTTAACAGTGGTCGTAATCTAGCGTACTAGTGGTCGCCAAACGAAATAAGTGGTCGTTAACTAGCATTTCGGCTATTTTTGCACTTTTTCCATAATTTTTCATAATTTATGAATGGAAGCGTGATATTTTATATTTAATTTCACAACTAGACTATATTTAGAACCAATTTACATTGTCGGCAACTACTTTGCGTGTAAATGGCGTATATTTTGATTCGTCCAAAGTTAGGAACTCAACTAACTGGTCGCTAACCGGCGCAATCACCCTATGTTAAATGAGTTTTTAACCCACCTCAAATACCTGTACCTATTTCTCGGAAATAAAAACAAGTAAGTATTTTTGTTAGTCGGAGAATAGATTGAAATAGTTATTCGATTGTTTATTAGACAATCTTAGGTAGGTAGCTGGTGCCATGAAAGCACATGAATAGTGTTGTCAGTACCTATGGCATTTGTAGTTTTGGTAGGTACCTACACCACTGAAAAACAAACCATCTAAGTACCTACATCTCATTGAGATCACAAAACAGGGTCGGTGGGTCGTCTTAAACGAAGAGAAGAAGAGATTCGTCATAGATGTTTTGAAATAAACACTAGAGTTGGCTATTGTCATTATGATAAATGATACAATATTATTTAGGTATTATCAATCGACATAAAAATATAAACTCATAAAATTATGCGTAGGTTAGGTACGGCAATAGAACAACAAATCAATAATTTGAGAGCCATCTAGTGGCTTTTGGTTGAAAAGCAAAATTTTTCTTGTGACAAGCGAATATGAATTATGGTGAAAAGGTTTATTTATTTATTTAATAATTCAACCACATAAAATGTACCTACAGAGGCGGACTTAATGCCATAGGCATTTTCTACCAGTCAGCCTTTGGGTGATGCAGAGACAAACAGTGGTAGGTGCAATTACAAGAAATTGAGGAATATTTTTTTTAAGTAGTTATAAAAGAAACATGTAGACCCATGACAAACTATAAATATAATATATATTATGTACCAAATTATATATAAATATAAGCACAAATAAATATACATAAATACACGAATATACTAAAACAAACAATGGGAAAACATTGTGATGATACTGCCAGCTTCTTACGAATGTGCTCGCGAACTTTAACTTTAAAGGATAATCGGTTGGTTGCCATCCTGATTTCCTGGGGGAGCGCATTCCACAGAGAGATAGACTGAACGAAGAAGGAAGAGTGAATGAAGTCTGTGCGGTGAGCGGGACATTGAAGAACGCGATTATTTGATGACCGTAGATTTTTACTGTGGTTGTTACAAATTTACTGAAAGTAGGGGGTTAGATAACTAGGGGAAGTGGGAGAGTCGAGAAATGAAAACAAGGTGGTTAGCACCCTTTGCTCTCTGCGCTGGCGTATGGGCAACCACTTTAGAAGCGACCGATGCGCAGAAACATGATCATATTTACGCAGATTGAAAACGAATCGAATGCAGTTACCTATTGAGAAGACGGTCAAGTTTGTCGAGGAGATCTGCATTCAGGTCATAGTAGCACACATCACCATAATCGATGATAGGGAAAATTAAGGACTGCACAAGCATTGTCTTCGTACTTGTTGGTAGTAAAGAACAATGCCCACTTCCCATACATTTAAAAACCTGATAATGAACGTTTATGTATAGTTATGAGGTATAATATAAAGACTACCTTTAAGTTTAGAAAATAATGTCTAATAGTCATTTTTACGGTTTTAACGCTACGAAGTCCAAAAAATATGAATGTTACTTTTTAGGTTAGGATTTGCAGTTACTTACTAAATATAGAGAAATAAATGTGCTTTACCTAATTATTAACACTCGAAGTATAGTCTTAAATAGGATACCTATCTGGCTATGTATATGCATCAAGCATACGTTGCAGTTTATGTAAAGTGTATGTCGACTTTTTGCTGACGGCGGCATTGTCAAGAGGACGGATTTACAAAGGTATGGTAAGCAAAGGTCGTCAGATGAGGAAGATATCGAGGTCCAGGGGCGGTAAATAAGGTCGTAAAAAGAACTAACACACACAAAATGGCACATTACACAACGAGACGTAAGCGCAAAAACGAAGGACTGCACCGATAACCGATGCCATGCCAATCGGAGAACTGTCAAATGTCCAAAAAATCCGTTTTACTCTTGCGAACTCAATTACATACTGCATGATTAATTAATTTAATTTTTGTTATTTTTTTATTAATCTGTATTAGGAAAATACTAATATAGAAATACTTTACCGATTAAATAAAACGTAAAGTAATATATAAAACTCAGAAACAGAGTTGAATAAAGTCAAGTAGCGGTATGTAAAATGGAACGTTGTAAAAACAGGGAAGTTGAGATGCGTTCAAAACATGGTATACGTTTACTCTTACGTAGAATAAGCATAAAGAAATATTAAAAAATATTCTTTTCCTGCGTTTCTTTTAAAATTGTGATAAGCGTAATTAATATACTATTAAATTAGCTGAATTTTAAGATTTATTTCATTACTATACACAGTCAGGTGAAAAATGAGCATCCTTCTTTTTCAATCGGTACAGAGCCCGCAGCGTTCCAGTTACCTTCTGGCTGACCCTCGCGACTTGAGTACGCCAGTTTAGGGTACTATCAATGTTCAAGCCAAGGTCCTTCACATCAGTACTAAATGGGACGACCGTACCATTGAAGAGAACTGGTGGCAATGTTGTACCTACCATCCACCTTACTCATACTCCGAGAACCTCCGATGATGATCGCCTGACACTTATTTGAAAGAAAAAGAAAGAAAATACATTTATTTGGGTTTACGGCTACGCCAAATCTATCAGACCAGGTTTTTATGGCTATCAAATCTTTGTTTAATTTGTCGATAGCGTTTGTTCGGCTAAGTGGTGTGATTACGCGCATTCATTAGTATAGATAATAGCGCTTATGACAGATACGTAGTAATGCTTCAAATAATATGTAGAACTCTTAACATTTTAAAGGTTTTCTAACCAAAGTTATAATAATGTACCCAAAGTAATCAATGGACTGTTTTTTTATAATCGTAAAAAAATCTGTCGGCTTGCCCTAATTTTGAGCTCTAGGCACGCCACTGAAACGAGGGATGATTATTAAATACACTGCATTACAAAACTGAATCTTTATTTAAATACACCGCATTACAAAACTGAATCTTTTTGTAAATACACCGCATTACAAGAAGGAATCTTTTTGTAAATACACCGCATTACAAAAAATGAATCTTTTTGTAAATACACCGCATTACAAAAAATGAATCTTTATGTAAATACACCGCATTACAAAAATGCATCTTTATTGAAATACAACGCATTACAATAATGAATCTTTATTTAATGGAATTAATAATACCCGCGTGCAAGAGTAAAAAAAATAACTCTATAACGAGAGAACCAGATGGCAGATACATTATTAATTTAATATAAATTGCAACCTAATACGTAACGCTAGCCGCTACTAAATAGTTAAAGCTAACATCACGCCCAACCACATAAGGATCCAATTTATAAAGTAATCCCAGAGGAACAATAGCAAATACAAAATATGATTGTGTAGCATCCACTGGAACGAGGTCGCGTATAACCTTGAACATAATTGCCTCTTCAGAATAATTAGGTACAATTATAGCTGGTCCCGTTCAGCGGAGCTTCTGATTTCAAGAGATTGATTGATGGAGCTGCGGTGATTGGCTCAATAAACGTTAAAACCTATTTGAGCCGATTATGATTCATTTTCATAGTGAAATGTGTTGGTTCTGTTAATCGGTTTTAGTAGTCAGAAGGTTAATTAACGTTTGTCCATTGTTTTGAACATTTGGATAAAATTCTGTAAGTGCATTTGAGATGCGCCTCTTCTGTATTTTCCGCATTCGCTTTCAATTTGTTTGGCTCTTAAATACTTTTTGCATTTCTGTTTTTAAGAAAAAAATACGGCTCTATTTCTTTCACATCGAAATGCAACTTCATATTTTTTGTAGGTCACTCTCACTGGTCATGGAAAAATGTGTGCAATAAGGACTGTATTCCGCCGCAGGCCGCATACAGGACCCACACGCGGTAATAAGGTTAACGAGATGGACGTAGCCTGAATGAGCGCAGGATTTCTTTCATTGAATTAAAAAGCCGTGGAAAGTCACACTATTGTCTAAATAAAATTATGCGAAAATAAATTCAGAGCGCGCAGTCTTAATAAAATCTAGAATTCGGTTGAAATATTTTGTGAAGTGTGTGAGACATCATTTGAATAAAGTACCTACCTACATATTATATAGTACATATATATTATTTAAGTTGACTGCCTCGTTGGTCTAGTGGTCGCAAGCGTTACTGCTGAGCATGAGGTCCTGGTTTCGATTCCCAGGTTGGACAGTGTTATTGGGGTTTTCTATATGGAATTTCTCGGTTTTAGTCGGCAGTCTAGATTTGTGCCTGGTTGATGGCAATAGGCTCGCCCCCTATTACATGGGACTTAAACATAACTGGCGAAATGTGGGTGTACCTACTACAGGTACACCTCTGCCCAACCCTTCGGGGAAACACGGCGTCTAATAACATACTCGTAACAGTTATTATTTAAGTTAAGTTTTAAGTAAACGGACGGTTATCTACCACAAGTACAAGAAAATAGTCACATATAAAGAACCTCCCTTTTTTTTCGTCGGTTCATAAAATAATATTGGTATTTGATTCTTGCGTATAATATTTATATCTAGACCGTCATATAGACATTTTATTTGTTTCAGCAGTTCACTATTCCGCTCGGTTGAGTAGAGTAGAAACAGATCAGCAACGTATGATGAAACTAGAGCGCCGTTCTATTCTTAGCAAAACTTGGTAAAGCCGCGTCGTCCTCTCTACTTCGAAAGTTTTATGAGTCGGATGAGATAGATCTGGGATCGGAATGCATTATTGCCTATTCAAGATTGTGTCATCTCAACCGAGGGAGCTTTCTATTGATTGCTAGGAAGATGCTGTGAAAAAATATTCTTGAAGTTTTATAAATAAATCTATCACCATTTGTAAAATTTGTAACGTTTTGGACGTTTATCTCGGAACACTGAACAGGATATGGTGTCGAAATTGTTTGTCCAGCCTATTTATATTTAATTTAATCTTTATGAAAATGATCAGAACTGAGGAGTATTGATGTAGGTAGGTACAATAAAGACGAGCTTTTTGCTTTCGCAGCAGCAGTGCTGAAGATTCGATCAGGTCGCAGACGGTCTAGTATCGTCGAGTCTTCGAGCCAAATGCGGAAACTTTGTCAAATCACCAATCTAATCCTTACAGTGCACCTCTTTACATTGAAACTGCGAGATTGGAATTATTAAGATTGAGCTGCGATTGTGCTAAACTT
Source organism: Xanthia togata (assembly GCA_963853775.1). Taxonomy (NCBI): domain Eukaryota; kingdom Metazoa; phylum Arthropoda; class Insecta; order Lepidoptera; family Noctuidae; genus Xanthia; species Xanthia togata. The sequence goes on along the minus strand of OY970798.1, from coordinate 17,659,766 downwards.
GTCGGACGAAGACTTGAGCCGGGTCTCATTCAGATGCAGATTTAGGTCAGACGTCAATTGAGTTCGAACAGTGTAATTAAGCGACTTTTGGAAGTTAGATTGCTTAATTTAATTCCTTTCATTGTATAATTTTAAACTTCTTTGTTTGATTTACTTCGTTCAATATTTTTGCTACTTTGTGTAGAGTTGTTGGGAAATATAACGCTATTTTAAAATGCGATTCAATGAACGTTTTACGTGCTTGTTCCATTTCGACTGTATTTCAATTTTACGTGTATTCTGTACATACTCGTATTGAAAACTCGCATACAAACTGTGAAGCGTATAAAAAGTGTGGAAAGGAAGTTTACGCAGCAACTTTTATAGAACTAGGTCATAACTCTGCTTGCATATTCAAACGTTCTATTGGCGTCGTGCCGTGGGACCTCACGTTGTTCAATATTCCTAGCATAAAACCTGTGAAAAGCTTGTTAGTACGTCGAAAATATATCTGGTATAAATAAAAAAATATATATTAGAAGTTACCTACATGCCTCACAATGTTACGGTAACGGATTTTCTTTTCTTTATCTTGATGTTTGCTAGTGTCAATTTCCTGTTAACTTAGGAACGACAGTATGATAATAAAATATTGACATTGTTTACGTACTCGCTGTTCCTCTTGCGTATTTCGAGGTAACGAAGGCTCTGGGGATTGTTGCCTAATACTTAGGTATCAAAAGATTTCCGATGGGATATTATCCTAGAGCGGAGATTATGGCTGTCTACGGGAACGGTTAGGTAGGTTCTGTCGAATTAATACGAATTAGGATTAGATTTAGTTAAACCGGTTGTTTACGAACATTTTAAATATTGTATTTAATGCAGAATTATTCTCATGTGTAGTTAAACATTTAATTTAGCTGCGATACCTACATATTAAAATATAATTATATGATCCTCGAAGGCAGAAAATGTGTGATGCAATTAATTTGAAATTTGCTTACTAAAAGTAATTGGAAAGCGTTGACGCGAGGTACAGGAGGGGAGACAAGGCGTTGAGTGAACATCTTCTGATGAAAAATGTTGACTTCATATGGAAAATTCGCGCGTGATTCGCATACCTACAGCTCGCGTGAGGGGCGCGCGGGTATCACCGAAAGATACACCAGACACCCAGTCTATATTTATAACAATGTTATATTATGCAAGTTTCCCTGTTTATCTTCGTATATTAGGTACTATACTGTTAAGAGTTATAAATAGATCATAAAAATCGAAGTTAATACCGTAAAAGTATTCGGGTATCGTTCGTAGAGCTGCTGAAAAGCAAGCAACATTTCTGACGAAAAGAACAATGCAATTTAATTGTGAAACGGCAAATAAAACTATTCCAATTAATTAGTAATTATACTGTTATTCTTTGGCTGCTATTTTAAGTAGCATGAAAATAGACTGAAAATTTAGCTAACTATATATGTATGATATCAATTCAATACAATGACTTTTTTATTCAAAATAAACTGAATGACATTTATGTGAAAAACAAACCTAATCCCGTCGTCACCGTTGCGGAGCTTGTCGTGAGGGGCGGCGGTCGATTGCGTACATGTCTATCAATTTATTGTCGGTTTATTTGCTTGGCAACGATAAAGTTTACGGTATTCCCCTCACGACGTGTGCAGTGTGACACATGTCAAATAAAACTATGAATATAGTGATTGTACAGCGTGTAGATAGTAAGATAACCAAGCATCGGCTAAACCGTAGCTTGAGCTCCTACTCATACCTACCTAATTCATACAATTGACAAGCTTCGCTAGTTTTTACGAGCCAGTGCAAGTGAGGGGTTTTGTGCTCGCCTTAAATGGAAATGATTTATTAGGGAGCCATAGCTCTGTTTATAAATAAGGTCTAAAACTTGCCATATAAATTGCTTTTGAACTTTGCTTTTCCTTCATAAATAAATACGAAGTTGTGTTTCACTTGATTATGTTTTAGCCAGTGGGTATACAGTCAATGGTATATCTATACTTACATATATTATAAAAGGTACAATTTGTGAATTTGTATTTAAGGGAACTTTCGGAACGATTGAACCGATTCCGAAAACTCTTTCACAAAAGAAAGGGAAGCTACATTATCCCTGAGTGTCATAGAATATAATACGGTTAAAACAAGAAATTTCATGCGGATGAAGTTGCGGACAGAAGCTAGTGCGAATATAAAAAAACATTCGAGAAGTAAAATAGTAGGTAGGTTTGTTAACGAAGGCAAATACTACGGCTGAAAGAATTTTCACACAGAGCAGAGCTGCTTCATCACAACAAACGCAGATAATTGACACAATTGCTCCGTGACACAAACACACGTCTGTTGAGATTATAGTCCCGAATCAAATTGTGCCCGCCGTGCTTCGAATTAACTTGTTACTACACAGAACAGCCAATGAACATTCAGTGATTATAGCAAAGATTTTTTTCAGTAATGGGAAACACATTAACGAGCTGTGAGATAAATCTATTATAAATATAAATAATTGGCAGTATGCAACTTAGCAACTATAAGTATATAATTACGTAATAAAAGTACTTTTTACGAAAATAAAATTTAAAAAAATCCTGATATTACGATGCTTACTTATGTACCTAAATAGTTTTGATTTTAACTAAACCTTTTAAAATCAGGTTAACAAGTGTATTGACTTGCGCTGTTTTTAATTTATTTCACCAAATAATAGTAGTATCTATAGTAGTAGCAGGACTCTGAACTTTCCCATCACTATTATAATACTTATTACGTGTTTAGTTCCTCGTGATTACGATCTCGCAGTTAAATTAATTGACAACGCGTCTAGCAATACAAAAATGTGTTTATTAATTGGTTTAAAACGCATGTATAGTTTATGTAGCTATACAAATTATGTGTCGTGTGATAAATATCTACATCCAAGCCTAGTTTAGATGCCATTCAGTCACTCCAAAGTAGCTTCTTTGTTATAGAGGCTTCATCGAACTAAATACAATTAATTAGGTAACAGTCTTTGGAGATAGGGTGTTGAATTAACTGAAACTAACCTGAATTAATTGCGCTAATAAAACATTTGTTACGCTTAGTCTTTGAATGTATTCAGCATTAATGCAACGGAGTGTTACCTTAATATGTACAGTGAGCATCAAAGCCAGAACTTTCTCGTCTAAACAAACAAGTAACATTAGTCACTGCTGATACATTACAACATCGTACTCGTTGCCTTTCTTTCTCCCTGCTGCTCATCATTTGTCATAGGTGCGGCGGCGCCTGTCCATCTGAATAAAAGATAGCAGCCGGCAAGAAGTCTTCAGGGACCGATTTATGGTTCACTCATATAGAAGTCTTTATTTCCGGAGAGTTTAAAAATAAAGTTACGCCCGGCTCTGTCGCTTCCATCGAGGAAGACCCTCCGGTACGCGAGCCCTCTTTTCGCAATTTCAACTCCCTCATGGTGATATTATTGCCAAAATATACCATTAGTTATCATAGATCGCGCTAAATAATGTAAGACTGCTGAAGGCGCTGAAGGCCGCAGCCGACCGGCTCCCGCCCGCGGGTCGACGACCTCGCGCACTATTCCGGGTCCCCCGCCCCACATTTTTCTTTTCGGACACTATACGGCTGGCGCGCGTACGCCTCATGAAATGTGCTACGTCGTCGTCTTGCTGAATATGCGACTATTGTTCTGCTTTTGCAATTTCATGTGTAATCTTGTCTGCTCATTTTTATTTACTACTCTTAAAGTAGTGATATGCGAGGAAGTCTAAAATTATGAAGCACATACCTTTTAGGAGGAAATACATTTTAGTACCACGTGACATTATCGCCTTTGTGAAGTGACGTGTGAGTGCAGCTTTGCACTAAGCTTCGTAGTGTCCACTTTGTTCTATTTTTAAGACTGCAGTATCGAGTAGGCAGTTTTAGTTCGTTAATAGTAGGTAGCTTAAAAAGTACATCATTTTTAGGGTTCCGTACCCGAAGGGTGCCAAACGGAATCCTATTAGGTACATAAAGCCTCCGCTGTCCGGCTAGTAGTAATAGGTAGACAGTTGAAATTTTCACAAATAATAAAATTTTGATTTTGAATAAACTCTTACCCTGACATGTGGGGTGTCATTCTCATTCTCATCGAGTAGAGCGCAAATATATATTTTGTTTTTTTTTTATCTTTAAAAATGAAGAAATAGGGTGCCATAAAAGTTGTCAGTCCTAGACCATTTTTATACGAGCTCTATCGCAACGACTAAACAAATTAGGAATTTAAAACTTCTGTATATCATGTACCATTTAATGTATACAGGGTGTTTGGCGCATGGACCGACACAATTTTTTCAGGGATTTGGGAGGTCATTAGCTAGGTTCTAGCTAAGTTCAAAATAGCTTTTAGTTTTTTTTATAATTAATTTAGAAGTTGTAAAATTTCATTCATTAAATACAAAAATTAACTTTGGAAGCTTGTAAGGAATTTTCTTGAAACCAGTTGTATAAAACAAAGATGTTTTTAGATTTAAAGGACTTTGGAGAATGCAACAAAATTTGTTTTGTGCCACTACACCCACAAACAAAAAAGTTATTTCAAATTAAAGGACAAATTTTGGGAATTTTTTTCAACCGTGACATTTGGGACAAAGGGTGTATGGGTAGAACCTAGCTAATGACCTCCCAAATCCCTGAAAAAATTGTGTCGGTCCATGCGCCAAACACCCTGTATAATAAACAAATACTTACTAAAAACGCTGATTAGTAAGGGATTTTATTTAAATATGGGCGATTTTCTGCAACTGCAAAATATTATATACATAGTTTCATCATGAAATAAGTAGATATAATTTTTCTTTGCAATTTTAAAAATTTTTGATGAAAAAGAATCATATTTATTTGCTAAATATTGTGCAGTGGTACGGAACCCTTCGTGTGCGAGTCCGACTCGCACTTGGCCGGTTTTTTTCATACTTACCTTTACACGGAGGTTGAATAATACACAGTGTTCAAGAGACCGGATTTTTTAGAGTAATGGGTGGAATCTCGAAATACTTTTAGTGCCTTGTAATTTGATGTTGTTAGGAGATACTCTTATTTCTGTTGCTGTGTAACGAAAGGGTGTAATTTCCTAAAGAAGTCGGGATGAAGGACGGCTCAATTACGTGGTATTCAGTGCGTAACGAGCGCGGCTGAGATTCTCAACATCAGTCTAAGAACTTGCATTTGCTATCCAACGGTATTTGTTTATTTAAAATTCCTGTAATTTTGCGCGATTCATAACATAATAGCCGTAATTTGTATATGTCGGCGTCACATTGTAAACAACACGTGCATCGGGCTACGCTGTAGCACTATGGCGCTGTAGCGCGCTACGACATTCTCCCACCTCCTCGCTGCTGGGCGGAGTTAGTGATCGCTACGTCGTAGCGCGCTACGTCTTTGCCCCACCTACAATACTACCGTATAAAAGAGTCCGCACGGCGGCGAAATGGCATTCTACCTTCAGGCGTTGCCCGGTGCACAGGTTGTATTGCTTTCAATTATTGTTACTCTGCCTCTCTGTACATTGTTACTATTTTGTGTAAACTAAGCTATTACTGGGTGTCATGGCTATTTGTGTCTTGAAACTGATTAAGTGTAGTTTCGTGTAAAATTAATTGATTAAATAATTTATAAGAAAATCTAAATTCTTATTATTTAAAGAACCTCTTTTATTTTACAATATATCTGATCCTGTGCCTTCATCAGAAGTGGGATCAGACCCACTCCCACCTTTATCTGGGACTGCCAGTAATTTAATACAGGAACAAATGTATTTTTTTTCGGCTAGTATGGAACCAATTATTAAAAAAAAAAAATTGCAGATAGTATGACACCTAGCTACATGACACCCAGTACGCAGTCAATGCTGGTTCCTTTCGATCCTGATGCACCTGAAACTGACATGATCAACTGGTGTGCGTTAAAATCAAGCCAGATAATATTTCATGGGTTGTTGTTAATGAAATTCTGGTCTTTAAATTTTCCAAATCCATGACAATTAAAGATCATTTTGATTTAATTATCAAAATTCAAATTGATCATAAAGTCGAGGCAGGAATGCGAATTTACCGGAAATGTACTAACCGGTTTTGGCATATCTATCCTGTCACAGTGCGATGACAAAATTTGGCCTAAACTCAATTCTGTCGTTATAAACGATAAGAATCAACTCTTCCGCATACTGCGCAGCTTCTCATTAAAGAGAAGAATTGAAGAACCAGGTACGTCTGAATCGTACACTTAAATGTCCCATCCGTCAACACCATTTCGGAGAAATTGCAATTCGATCGGTTCTAATAACGTTAATTGCTCACTCCAAATAAAATTCCCAACCATGGTACAAAACTGTCTTCTCGATGTTACATATCATATCATGTCTTGCCTGACAAATTTCTCAATGAAAACGTATTATGAGGTCGCGTCATTTTGGGGCAAGGAATATCCGTTGTAGTTAGTAACGATGCCTTAACTTTTTCCAAAAATAAAATTTCAAATCTTAGCTCTAAATTGGAAATGCCTCTTGACATTAATTCGATTGACACAGATCTTATCGGTAAAGAAAAGGAAGTTTTGATTGAAATAAATATTCCTCATATTTTATACAAAATCTTCCCATTACGCGTATTAATACCAAGGAGCTAAAGTCGATCTCATAAATCCAAATAAAACTGTACATAGGCGACCTTACAGGCTATTTAGGAACACAAGACAACACAAGTTTACACCGAGTTAGGAATCGTTAATAACAAGGTTCAAGAATTACTAGATGTTGTCATAATTCGAGAAAATTCTTCGCCTTTCGCGAGTCCCATATTATTAATTTAAAAAAAGGGACGGTAGCAATCGCATGTGTGTTGATTATCGGGAACTTAATAGCAATACTCGACCAGACAGCTATCCTTTACCACTAATTAGTGATCAAATCGATAAGTTACATGGGGCCTGTTTCTTCTCTTATTTGGATATGGCCACTGGATTTCACTAATTTGCGTCCATAAGATGTCTATAAAAAACTGCTTTTGTTATACCTTCGGGTCAATTTGAGTACCGTAACCATGCCGTTTGTTTTACGAAACGCTCCACAGGTTTTTCAAAGGGCTATAAATAAATACGGCACTTAAACCTCCTGAATCAGAGACCGTTCAAGAAGGGTTGGTTCGTTTAAATAGATTAACTTTAATCTGGGTATCGTAATATCCTCTGGAGAGGTTGGACCAAGTCCTCATAAGGTTGAAGCCCTAAAAAATATCCCACCTCCAAGCACTGCTACTCAGGTTCATCAATTTACAGGCCTGGCCACATATTTTCGACAATTAATTCCAAATTTCAAAAAATTGATGAAACTTTTGTATCCTCTAACCGCGGTCAAAAAGGTTACTATTAATTGGACCTGTGAACATAATGATGTACATCAGAAAATAGTAAAATATGTCATTTCTGAGACAGTTAAAAAAAAATTTTGACCCTTTACCCATCGAACTCCACACTGATGCAAAAAGGAAAGGGAAGGTTATACTATAAAAAAAAAAAAAAAAAAAAATTGTCTACCTCATGTTGTCGCTTATTTTAGTCAGAAAACCACAAGTGCTGAAAGTCGTTATCATTCGTATGAATTGGAAACATTAGCCGTAGTTAAATCTGTGGAACAACACACGTTTTCAACATTACCTGTATAGGCGTAAATTTACGGTTTTTACGGACTGTAACGCCTTAAAGGCCTCTCATTCCAAAAAGAACATTATACTTAGAGTACACAGGTGGTGGGCAATTTTGCAGTCGTATGACTTTTTATATAATATAAAAAGAGGGAAAAAATATAGCACATGCAGTCTTTCTTTCACGTAATCATGCTGACACATCTTTTATTCATAAACCAGCTAAAATTGTAAATTTGGCTGAACTAGAGAGGTGTTGGTTATCTATAGAATAACGTGATTCTGAAATATCAGACATTATTTCCAAATTCTGTTCAAATTACTTGCCGTCTGAAATATCACACACATACGATATTATTCAGGGCATACTTTATCGTAAAATCTAACGTAATAAAACCACTAAATGGTTACCAATATTGCCACACTCTTTAACCTGATCAATGATTAATCATGGACACAGCGAAATAAAACACCATGGTTATGAAAAAAACGCTCGATAAATTATACGATCCTTATTGGTTCCAAAAAATGTTCAAACTTAAAAAAAAAAAGTAGATTCGTGCGTCGTTTGTAAGGTTTCCAAAGGTCCGTCGGATGCCCAGCAGGACCATCTATATCCAATCCCTAAATTGCCCATTCCATGGCATACAATTCATTTGGATTTAACTGGCAAACTCAGCCGAAAAAGCGAGCGTAAGGAGTATTGTTCCGTGATTATTGATGGTTTTTACAAAATTCGTCTTGTAAGAGCATACCTTAACCCAAATGCATCTGATGCTATTAAATCACTTAAAAATGCAGTGAACTTGTTTGGCGCTCCTAAAAAAATAGTTGCATATCGTGGTAGGTCATACGACAATGCTGAATTTAAGAATTTTTGTAAAGATAATCATATCATATTATAGCCACTGGTTCCAGTAAGGCAAATGGTCAGGCCCAGCGTATGCTCACTATAGTTGAAACATATTCGGACAGCTTATGGCAACTTCATGTAGGCGACATTAACTCTCCATAGTACTCGTTGTAGAGTAACAGGGTTCACGCCCTTGGAATTAATGTTTGGTATTAAGGGCAGTTCATTAAGGATATCAAGAGTGTCTACTAATAATCCTAATGAAGATAGGTTAAACCTCGTAACCATTCGATCCGATGCTTCTGCTAGTATAAAAAGTTGGCTCAATATGACACAGGTCGATTTAACAAGGGTAAAGCTATAGTTAAACCTTTTTCAGTAGGTGACTCTGTCTTTGTTAAAAGCGAAGAAAGACACCAAACGAAACTAGACCGTAAATGCAAAGGCCCCTTTAAAATAACCGCTATTTTGGAAAATGATGGGTACGAATTAAAACACATTAATGGAAACAATAGTCTACAAATACTCTCACGAAAACTTGCGAGAAGTACCCCGTGGTCAGTCATTATTTTTGGAAATCACAGAAAATTTTGATGAGGATGACGTGTCGGCGGATAATAACAACACAGAGGTTCTTGTTCACGAGACTAGGCAACATATTAACTTTGATGATATTTAGTCTACTAATAGTGATACTATCTCTGCCGATAATAATACCATGTCTGCCAATAGTGATACCTCTGTCAATAGTGATACCATGTCTGCTAAAAGTGACACTATATCTACCAGTTCTCATAGTAATCCATATTGTAGAAACCCTGGTTTACGTGCTGTTTCAGTAGAATCTATTGGACCTGAATCAATTAACATTGTAACAGAAGCACTTGTACATCAACCAAAGTATTGAGCTATTTGTTAATTAAGCTAAAGGAACGATACTTGTTCGGCCTAGCTAGATCCGGTCCAGTTTAACTGAAGGGATACACCTGAAGGGCAAAACTATTGCCGGACCAGGGGACTGATCTTGTAGGGTCAGAAGTTGACCGGACCAAGCCTTGTAGAGTCATAACTGACTGGACCAAGTGGTCAAATATCTGGAGGGTCAGAAGTTGACCGGACCAAGCCTTGTAGAGTCATAGCTGACTGGACCAAGTGGTTAAATATCTGAAGGGTATAAGTAGACCGGACCAGAAACAATAGCAGGATGACCAAACGGTACTTAATCAGTTTTTCATGTTCTAGATGTGGCACTGTGGGCTAAGCGTGCGAGGACGTCCGCACGTCAGCATGGCCGTGTCGGCGTCACATTGTAAACAACACGTGCATCGGGCTACGCTGTAGCACTATGGCGCTGTAGCGCGCTACGACATTCTCCCACCTCCTCGCTGCTGGGCGGAGTTAGTGATCGCTACGTCGTAGCGCGCTACGTCTTTGCCCCACCTACAATACTACCGTATAAAAGAGTCCGCACGGCGGCGAAATGGCATTCTACCTTCAGGCGTTGCCCGGTGCACAGGTTGTATTGCTTTCAATTATTGTTACTCTGCCTCTCTGTACATTGTTACTATTTTGTGTAAACTAAGCTATTACTGGGTGTCATGGCTATTTGTGTCTTGAAACTGATTAAGTGTAGTTTCGTGTAAAATTAATTGATTAAATAATTTATAAGAAAGTCTAAATTCTTATTATTTAAAGAACCTCTTTTATTTTACAATATATCTGATCCTGTGCCTTCATATACACAAAATACATACACACATCAAAAAAGTCTAAGCAACATGTACGGTTTTGAAATTTTGTAATATACCTAGTCTTGCCATAAATTTTGTCACGAAGAAAAATTTTTTTTTATTGCAAATAATATTTATTACTTTTACAGTGTGTTAGTTTAATACATAAATATAAAACAATTTAAAATATAAAAAAGCTTACTCGAAGTGGTTTCCATTGACTGCAATACAGTCCTTTAAACGTTGAGGCCAGTTATCAATAGAAGCACGCACTCTTTCCATGGGAAAATTCTTCACTGCCAATCGTATGGATTGTTTTAGGGATTTTATCATGGCGTTTAGAGCATGCCGTACTCTCTAAAACTTAAAACCATAAATCATAATCCAGCGGGTTAAGATCGGGACTAGACGACGCGACGCGACGGCCAGTCTTCAGCTCTGATGAAGTCCGAAACGTTCATTTCCAACCAAGACTGCGTGGACCGAGCTTTATGACCCGACGCCGAGTCTTGTTGGAAGGACCATACTTTATTACCATACGTTATTGAATATGATGTTAACTACCTTCTCAAGAATGGTATCTTGATACATTTGTGCCGATGTTTAGATACCTTTTTCACAAAAATATGGCTCTGTCACTCCTTCATAGCTAACACCCCACCAAACCATCACTGAAGTCGGATAATGCCCATGTTGCACTCTGTCGACTAATTGGGAAGCTTCCTTAGAGCTTTGAGCATAAATAAGGTCATTTTGTTTGTTAAAATGTTGCTCAATTGCAATCACAGCGATTCGGTTCTCTTTATCACCCCACTCCATTTTAATATCGCAAAATATTGTACAATGTATTGGCGCCAAAATGAGAAAACTCAATGAAAAATCGTATAAAAATGACAGATTCCAAATTCAAATGTAATATCTTTCTTATTTTTAATTGTAACAGTATTTATGGCCAGACTAAGTATTTATATTTTTTAACTAAGCATTTTTTGATGCATTAGTGACTAAAGCAACAAAATCCATCATTCAATTGTTTATGTAATCATAATAATCAACAATATGTGTAGTATAAAATAAAGTTAAGAAATTAAACTTTTTCATGTTTTACAAAGTTAACTAACGACATTTTTTTTAAATTATTTGGCAATTAAATACAAAGTGTGACCGCTTCTGTGGTTTAAAACTTGTCGGCAACGATATTGCATTGAATTTATATAAGATTGTTTATCTAATCCTCTGAATTTTAGCAAGTCTTTCAGTTGTTGGCTTGTCGATACTCCGTCCAGGTTCTCTAGAACACGTCTCTGGAGCATGTCCCATGCGTGCTCGATGGGATTGAGGTCTGGCGATTGTGCAGGCCACGGCAATAACTGGATGTTTTCCATTGACAAGTACTCTCTATTCCTCCGAGCAGTGTGCGAACGCGCATTGTCATGCATCAGCGTGAAATCTGAGCCAAGAATTTGTGCAAATGGGAAGGAACATAAGGCCCGAGGACATCTTCAATGTGACTTTTAGCGTTCATATTGCCATCTACAAAAACGAGCTCAGTTCGTCTGTTCTTCATAATACCCGCCCATACCATCACTGTGGCGCCACTGAACGGCTGAGATGCGTCCAGGAAGTGAACTTCCTGGACGCATCTCAGCCGTTCAGCATTTCCGGGACGACGATACACTCTTACCCCTCTCTTATCAGGCCTAAATCCAAACCAGGACTCATCGCAAAATAAAATTTTATCCCATTGCTTCTGGGTCCATGTCAAGTGTTCCCTACACCATTCGTTTCAACGGGCGCGATTCCCATGGCGTATTGGTGGGCACCTAACTGGGCGTGGTGCTCGTAGGCCGTATTCATGCAGCCTATTTTTCATGGCTTTCGTGACTGCCTCGTTGGTCTAGTGGTCGCAAGCGCTACTGCTGAGTATGAGGTCCTGGGTTCGATTCCCAGGTCGGGCAGTGTTATTGGGTTTTTCTATCTGGAATTTCTCAGTAGCAGCCCTCAGTCTGGAATTGTGCCCGGTTGATGGCAATAGGCTCGCCCCCTATTACATGGGACTTAAACATAACTGGCGAAATGTGGGTGTACCTGCTACAGGTACACCTTTGCCCAACCCTTCAGGGAAACAAGGCGTGATGTTATGTATTTTTCATGGTTTGGTGGCTAACAACAGTCCTAAAATAAAAATTAAATCTTTAAATAAAATATTAAAGGCAGAGTCCTAATCTAATGATAGGTAAGCTTATCTTATTTGAAGTTCAGAAGGGTTTTGCGGGAAAAGTAAATCCTGCCTAATTCGTTTGGGTTTCAAATTGTTTTCCAAGCTTTAATCTATTGTTTATTCGTATAATATTTTTTAACAGTGTGTCTGCAGTATTAAAGTATGTGGGGGAGTGAGGCATCCCGCTGGTGTATCGCAGCCATCTTAATGATGAAAATCAGTTTAGTGTAGCTCGCTTCAGCGTGTAGTGACAGTTTGAGGACGACACAAGCTAGAGGTGTCTCGTATGCTCACGATATTTGTTACATAACTTGATTTTGCATATTTGTTTTTATAATATATTTTAAATATAATTAAACTCTTAAAATAAACTTGATAAGAAAAACTGGCCGAGCAACATTTGCCTTAAGCGAAAATGCACATTGTTTTAAAAACCAAAATAAATGTTTCAATGAAGGTTTTCATCAAGTTTACACAAGCTTTCGCTAGGCTTCTCTGAAAATAAGACTCTATGGTTCGTCTGTGATTGTGATTGGTTGCCTAGAACCAATTAAATAAACTTATAATAATCTATAGATTGCAGGTACGGAAATAAGTTCTATCTACATAAAATGTATACTGCATTCCGCTAATAAATAATGGATCCTACTAACCTACTTACAGTCAACAGCTAAGATTGTACCGAAACAAACAAGGCTCAGTCGAGAATCTCTCCGTAATTAAATACTTTAGTCGGCCCTTCACAATGTCGCCCACCATTTAGCCAACTTAAGTTCTTTTCATTGAAACCATCAAGGAAACGGAATAATTACGCCATTCTACTATTTTGAGAAATTCAATTTATGATTTTTGAGTTTCATATATTTATGTAATTCAAGAAAATGTTCACAAATAGGTTCATAATGACTGGGTATATTATTCCCACTCATTATGAACCTATTTGTAAGCTCTTGGCTAAATTGACCTGCAAGAAATGTTCCACCATTTATTTTTAATTGTTACAAATATTTTTTCTAAACACTTTTTACTTCTCTTAAATCGTATTTTCAATTGCATTTACAGGCATTTATTTACATTTCTTTTTATATTTTAATTTGGTCACCAACTCGTTTTACACAACTAAACCCATTTTTGTTCTTTCTTCTTTCTTTCTTTTACTCGTGATAACAAACAACTCTCCCAAAGAAACAATTTTTTTTAATTTACTAATCGCATGAACTCAATCACCCCAATAGACTATTGAGTACCAGTACAAGAACAATCGCCCCATATCCTCCTGCGGTTAATCCTAGTGTGCAGGCAGTTACTGCTAACACCTCTCTACCTGCCAAACTTGCTGATTATGACTAAATGATCCCCCCGTGCGTGACCATTAATTATATCGCTTTATGATGACATTCACGGTTCATTAGAGGACATATACGACCATTGGCTGATATGTCATGAAGTTATTGTCTGTCTGATTTATTCATTTGTATATTCTACTTTTTCAGCTTTCAGTCTGCCATTAGCGATCCGCTTGTTGTTTTGTTCTCGCAAACATTCCTTGCCAACCAAAAACCTTTTTTGTGTCTATATATGGACACTAAAAATATATAAATCCACAAAAAAAGCGTCAAAAAGGTCCACGCTAACCGCAATCGTATTTAATTGATATAATTGGCATTTAGGTCCGCCATTACGGAACCACCCCGGCCGGCCCGGCGCGGCCCGTTCCAGAAACAGGCGAAATTTTTTCATTTCCCTTGCCAAAATGAAATTCGCCTGTGCATTTTTTCCACAATTCCCTTTCAAAGTTGTTCATTATTCAGTCAGATCCCTTTTCAGAATTTTGGGCATCGAAGATAAAAGTAGATCTGCGTAAACCATGTTTGTTTCCTTTTTTTGTAATATTGTAGTAAAGCATTAGTTTTTTTTAATAATACAACATATTACCCGAGTCCTTTGATGTGGGGCTTTCATCAGACTATACCTTTGAGATAATATTTAAATAAAAATATGCAGCGTGGTTTTTATTTTGTGAAACGTGCTTCGTATTGAGTTTCTGAAAAGCGTATAGCATTAGCAAGTGAAAAAAATAATGTTACGTGCTATTTTTACTGTACCTATTGCATATGGTCCAGACTACCGCATATAAAACGAAGTAGCATCGAACCCAATCACGTATCTATAAAAGAGAAACCTCAACGATTCTAGTTTTCTATATATTGGTCGGTGAGTCGGAGCGCGCAATAAAAACAGTTGAATGGATTGCGGTGCGAGAGGGCAGCGCGCCGCTCAGGTTGGCCTGGGTTGGCCCACGTGCAATTCACATGAAAAATGGCCACTAAATCACGGGCGCCACTTGAGGCGATCTCCCCGACCATAACCACTACAACGATATAGGGAGATAAGACCCGACAATGATGTCACGTAACGTTCGCGGGGATGTAGTAAAAGGCTATTTATCTTATTTTATCCGATTTGGTAGAGTTCAGTAACTATTGACTATTTTTGCCTAGAACATTTTTTTAATATATTTTATCCGACGATTTTGTAAAGACGGATTTTGTAAACACTACAACAATTTGTTTGGAACACACACGAGCTTAGAAACCTGAAAAAAGAAAATAGCTTGGGTGAAAACAATAATGTTAGTTTTTAATTGAAAAACCATTTATGTAAGTATTGTTAACTTTCTCTTACTGCAACTTTTTTGCACATTATAATTTTACTAATTCATAAGAATTCTATATCATTGTTAGTTGGGAAGGTTATGCTCGCGTATGTAAGTAGGTACCTACAACAAAAAGGGGGTACTACGCCTGAAATTTGGTGATAAGTTGGACACGGAAATGAAACAGGCGATGAAGATAAGTTGTTATTACTGTTTGTTATGTTACCTTGGGCCACGGCGGGCAAGGGAGCCATGGGGTGGACACCAATGCAAAATAATGTCTGCAAGTAACGGCGATCGCCTGGACATATACACAAATGACAATAAAATGTTTCGCTCATGGCGAAATGGAATGCGGAAAAATGCAGCGTCCACACGTTCTCCGCCACTACAGAAATATTGAAGATTTTTCAAGTACGGTGCAAATACAATGAAAACGTTGCAACAGAAATTGAAAGAAAAGTTTAAGTAAGTACCTATTTCTTAACGAAAAGAATTCATTGTTACACCGTAAATTATTTTACGAAGTTGAATTACAAACACAAGTCTCTTGATCCTAGTATGTAATAAATGACCACACAACATAATATTAGGAGTGTGTCATGGCCCAATTGCAGCCGGTAGTAATTTATCGTCCATTTAATTGCTGACTCCGACATCAAACATATACATATAATACAGCTGTTACGGCAACTTAGGTATATGAGTTTGTTCGGCGGTAACGCCAGGTGTAACGTACATAATCGGCTAATTAGCAGCACTCCCACGAGTACTCGCGCAATTTTTTCAACAGATTTTTAAAAGGGTTTGCGCCAGACTTCAAAGTCCACGGCGTTCTCTTATTATGCGGTATTGTAACACTGGATAAATACCGGGTCTGCGGGAGCAGGAGCACCAATGCAAATGAACGTTTTTATGTGTCCCAGCGCGGAGAGCGGCGGCCGGCGGCGCGGCTGCATTCGTCTGGCGAGAATTAAACCGTGCATTTGAAAAGGTTTAAGATGAATGAGAGCCGTACGCTCACAATGCAACAACAGTTTAGAACAACTTATTCCTGTTGAGCGAATGTAAACAGTCTGAGTTTTATCTGCATAGCGATGTTTACAAATACGAAGCGCGTGTTCTCACCCATGTCACTTGAACAAGATATTATTAATATACTATTTAGTTCCTTTTCATCTTTGCGAACATTTTTGTGGCGTACCGTGTGTAAGCACGCGAGTCCATACTATCGATCTGCGATATTCGGGTGTATATTTAGAGTTACATAGTGTCTGAGCCGCGTCTGAACAGGAAATGACCACCAGATGAGCTGTGCCGTTAGCTTTGGAGCTGTACATACCTGTGTTGTACCTATGAAGGTAAGGTTTATTGATTTATTTTGGGCTGTCAAGAAATACGACATTTAGTGACGCGTTTTGATGTTTTTATTTTTACTTGTTACTGCGAAAATACAGCTTTAAATTAAGCATGTATCCCTTTGTCTACATTTACCTTTCTAGTATCATACATATTAAGTACAGCAGTACTGTAGTGCTCTTGTAGAAAAGTATTCAATTTGCATCAGTGATTGTGAAAAAGAGCTCTTTTTAAATTTATTTTCATATGGCGATGAGATGATTGAGGGAGCCGGCCCTTTTATTCGCGGCCTATTCCATACCCCGAAAGGGCAAGGGAAATATTTCATGAAAATATACTTTTGTTAGATACTGACACGTGGATAATATTTATGGATTTATACAAAAATGGCTTTTGGACATATCCCTGCTTTCAATATTCTTTGTTTTTGCGACAGTACTGTAGGGCGGAAGATTAACTATAACGAAAAGGGGAAAACTGAAATGGTATTATGAATTTTCCGATTTAACTACGAAGGTATATCTGGAAATAGAAAGCGCTATTTCTCCGAAAAATACCAGACAGACAAGACGTTACACCAGTTTAATGTTGTTGGGAATAGGTATTAGTGTTGAATTATTATAATAGCCAACTGTATCTTTATTTTCAAACAACACTAGGCGATCAATGTTTATTTTAATTACTCTCCATACGTGTGTATCTAGCCTTGGCATCGTTTTAGAAAGCAGACGTGCATTATTTTATTTTTAACAACATGTTTGTGCTGTTCGAGATGTATTCGCTGGAATAAAGTAAAAGTTATTTCACCAATATTGTATTATTGTATACGCATGCTATTTAATTGCAAGTAAAACCCGTTGCGTGTTCATTAAGCCAGACAGCCACAGTTAGCCACATGACGCTTATTATTTGTCGGTTGGGCTGCGGTGCGGCGGTGTGGCGTGGCGTGGCGTGGCCGGTGCGTGGCCGCGGTTCTCGGAAGCCGCGGGTTAGTGGGCTACCCGGCGGCCGCGGCCGACGGCCCTACCTGCCCATACCTGCCTCCCTCTCACCTTACCTTACCTGCCATTAAGCACCGACCATTTGGCTCCGGTACAACAAACACAAAACACTAACGCGAAATTTTATGGGAGTCGAAAGAAAGAGTTATTTTTATTTCAAATAGTCCATTGTTTTCGATACTCGGTGTTGGTGCTGCTGCAATTCTTTTTGCCTATTTTGTTCCGCTTTAAACTCTTGGGCACTTAGGGTTGTCATAAATGTATCAAATCATTGTATCTAACAATTTGACGTTCCCCTGTTTCTTTTGCTCTCATGGCACTTGAGTGAACTCTCGAAAACTCTGTTTATGATAAATGGCTGGGGAAGTGAGAGTGACATGGACGTAGGTTGCACCCCCGGGCCCCGTCAGCTGCGATAAAGACTCAATCACCTGCCCCCGCCAGAGCCGCGCTCGGTGACTGTTCGCACCCTCCCGGTGATGTATCGAAGAATTCCTAACAAATCATATTTATCATCTAATTTATTATGCAAGGGCTGCGTGGTGCCGATAAGATTTTTGAGACCTTATTAAAAGAAAATAAAAATGTTATTTATTTAAAAAAAAAATGCTATACAGCGCCAGATAATATGTTGTAGACAAAGCAAAAGCGTTTTTCAGGAATTCGTGCAGTCTAAATCCCTACTGTACTTTTACATTATGTGTGTGAATATTAAATAATATTAAATACATCATGTATATATGTAACATACATGATGTATTTAATTTTAACATGTTCTGAACTATTATTTCCATCTGTACATATTTTCATTTATGTTTCTAACTCTACTTTTCACAAACTCACATGTTTTTCAGTTTCCGGAATTTGATTTGCCTCAGGATGTTGATCAATCGACTCTTACATTGCATATTTTCCTTGTAAAGGGAACGATAAAGGTCCCGTAGACAGGCGCGACGCGACACCGGTAGAAAAAATTTCGTGAAGGTTTCATAGAAATTTGTTCCACAAGAGTCGCATCGCGCCTTTCTGGAAGAGCCTTAAAATGGATGAAGACAAATGTAAAATTAATTGCATTTTTTGGTTCAGTCTTCCAATATTCAAGCGTTTATAACGTTAGGAGATAAGTATGTAGTACGAAATAATTTGTAGGACTACGTTTTCACGCCACAACACGCATGTCAACAAAAATGCAAGTAAAGCGTTTCCTGAAATTATTTATTTATTTATTTAAATGTGTTTTTAAGGTCACTTTGCTTTCTGTAGAGTCGCTAGGAAAGCCACTGCAGATTCTTGTTACAATAAAAGTACAAATGGAAAAGATAATGAATAGTGTAAGTCGTGTGCTGTATCAAAATAAATAATTTGGGATGTTTTGGTAGGCTGTTTGTGGGAGAGGCGCGCGCACTGTCGGCAGGCGGCGGCGGCGGAGCGCGGGGCTTCGTCCTCGGCACTCACTCGCGGCGCCCGACCGGCTCAGTCGGCGCCCGACCTCGGCCACGAGAGCCGCGCTGTGCCCGAGCTTCACGACTGCCTCGCTTACCTTGCGGACATCGCAGCTTTCGTAGATACGCCAGCACGAGGCTTCTCATTAAAGACACTTAATGAACTCCTCTCAGACTATTCATCTCTGATTCCCAGAGCCCGGCTCCGAACTTGACCTGTGATTGTTTGCTCCAACTGTCAGTGCGCGTGTTGTGCTTTATCGATAACATAACCTGTACGATTTCAAGGGCACAAAGACTTTGGCTAGATAGTGTTGTGGATGTAGTGTTGTGGAGCTGTCGGAACAGGTCTAACTTAGTATTTCTTAAAATCTAAGTGGGCGTATTCGAAAGTTTGAAAATCGATCGGGTGACGTGCGTGCGTGGGATTGCGTTTACGTAATCTTTGTTTACCTTGGGAATATGCACTGTGGTGACTGCACGCCGTCTTATTACTGATAGGTACGCGCACAATTTCCCGGATGAAAACATAGTATGGGTAAGTTGGCTTTACTGAGTCTTTTTTTATTTTTTTTTATGTTTTCTTGTTTCGTTCAGTTTGTAATGAATTCTTTCATGTAGCTCGTTTATGCTTTTCATTTATTTTTGTATAGTTCATTGTTGTAATGTTATTTACGTTCTTTAACAATGGCTTTCATAACAAACGTTTCAATTCTAGGTGCTCAAGACGACAGCATCTCAAATAAATTTTAAGAAAGTAAACAAGCGTTTTATTGTGAGCATCTCTATTACTGATCAATTAGTGAAAGCGTTTTAATTTAGATAGCTAAGAAG
The DNA here is from genome assembly GCA_963853775.1 of Xanthia togata. Taxonomy (NCBI): domain Eukaryota; kingdom Metazoa; phylum Arthropoda; class Insecta; order Lepidoptera; family Noctuidae; genus Xanthia; species Xanthia togata. The sequence goes on along the minus strand of OY970798.1, from coordinate 17,639,979 downwards.
TGAACAGAAGATTACGTTTCTTCCCACTCGGTGGCCAAATGCTTTCTACGGCGTGGGATGAAAGAGCTCGTAACAACGAAAATGGTTGGTGGTCGTTAAACCAAAAAGGCTTAAGTAATGCTTACTTAAGTTACATTTTAAATTAGTGTTTAAGTATACTGTTAGAAGCCATTGGATGTACTGCTTTTTATACCCGATACAAAAGCCAAGATCTACCTAGCTTTTATGTTCTTGCATATTTCTAGCTTCCTCGGGTAGACGTTGGGTAGGTCTGTACGAACAGTATAGGTAGGTACGAATAGCAGGTAGTATTTTGTTGTTAATGTCCACCAGTGGACCATAATCTGTTTCAAACAAATGTTTTGTAAAAAAAAGTCCTTTTCATTCCATTTCGGAGAAGCTATTAGTAAACGATACCGGGCGTAGGTATATTGCTGTTCCGAATGAAATGTTGTAGTCGGTTGAATTGAGTGACTATCGATTTTAATAAACACAAAGCATGATGCACCTTAACACATAGCGGTTCCCATAAATCTTGCCATCAAAATATCCGAACAGGTTTGGTAGCCAGGTACCCCTTCTGCATCGATCCTGACCGGTTCAGGCACAGTAATTACACAATGAAAACAGGTTTTACAAAATTATGTGAGAAAGCATAAACTTGAGAACCGTTACGGGCCGTTAGTTATAAAATTTTGCTACGTGTGTGCAAAATTTATTGGTAATATCGATGATGATGCTTAGAGATACCTAAATAAGTTTTTGATAGAAGTGAATAAAATACTGAAACCCGTTTTCAGATGCCGAATATTTAATATTCCGACTGACCTGACCGATTGGTTTAACATTCTACAATGGATTTAAGTAGGTATGACGTAGGAGTCGACACTTTCCTACTTTACCAACATCCATAGGTATAATAATGACTCCCTAATTGTTACAGTTGTTATGTATGTACATATTAGTAACCAAAACGGACTGTTTTGCAACATAGGAACCGGGAAACGATATAGGTACCCTCGTTCTGTTAATTAGGGGTTCCATGTTCAACAGTGGACATACACAGGTTGATATTATAAAAGTACCTATATGATGATAGGCGAGCCGGAGGGTAGTCGCACTATTCGTTCTTTCAGGCGATGGTGTGCATATTTGATGAGCGCCAGTCGCGATACAATGGCGACGGGATGAGGTCGTCTGGCGGACAGAACACGCCTCCACTTCTCTATTATATGACCGGGCTTCCTACTTATTTCGTGTTCAGTATACAATTTCAACAGGTTTCGCATCATATTTAAGTAAAATGTTTGAAATTTTAAAGTCATGTCCTTTTGAAGCATCAGACATGAATGGTTTTGGGTTAACAGCAGATTTACCGACATAGGACTTGATGAGTTCCAGATAACGGGATGATTGAACAAGATATAACTATAAATATTGTATATAAATTTTGTTCTGTGAACTAACATAATTTTAGCGTCTCTTAATCTTAATCGCATTTTCCTGAATGGTTTTCAAACATTTTCTTCTTGCAAGACACTCCACATAGTCCGCTTTGACTCTTTTCCCTTCTCTGATCTAATATTTCATAGCCCTTGAAATATTAAGGCATAGAAAATGCTTTTGGTCAGGGATAAATTTTTGCGAACTATCTCTCTTCAATATCACCCTGACCACAGGTTAAACGGCTGTAAGCCTCTTTTCTAAAGAAATCAATCTTCCCCATAGTAACCGTATCTCATCTTATCGATCCGTCTTTTGATTCAAAAATTTTAAACAGGAAAATTATATAACTTGGCACCTCAGTTCATTTCCCTTTTTCATTTCCTCCTCCGCTGCGCTTCGCTCCTGATAGGAAATAAATTCAACGATTCACTTCTACCTGTTTCCTTTCTCTGAAGATGACTTTGTTACTGCCCTATTTAAGGAGCTATATTTAGATGTGGAAATAACGAGTCAACTCATTTTACCTCTTCAATAAGAATGATTATTATCGTAGCGTGGGTATTAATTCCACTCGCCCGGCTCAGCCGCGCCGCGTCTCGCAATGGCAGCAATTCCCTTCTGAATTATTAAACAAATTATGCTTAAAATTTGACTCAAGGAACATAATAAATCAATCGAAATCGAATTAATACTTTGAAAAGAAATTGAAGTTAAACTGCCTTAAAATATTGTGTTGGGAACTGCAATAGCTTTTAAGGATATCATTAGCCCAACCCATGGGAAATTAGAATATTACGAAGCGTAACGGTTACATGTAACGTGTTCGTATGTAAAAGTTCTTACAACATTTTACATGAGCTGCTTCTACTGAGAAAATTAGATTACCACCTACTAACGTAGGCGGCACGGTCGTCTCACCTGATAACAATGTGGGATTAAGAGATCTTATCTCATCCACGATCAGTCCATTAAACAAAGTGGATAAACAATTCATTAGGAACAAGATTGAAGTACTGATGTGGGCCAGCGCCGATAGCTAATTCTGAATTTCGAAATGGTCATTGATAAAGTAATCAACGGACCGGCTGACCGCAGTTTGGTCTGTTTGTAAACAAACTGATGGTAAATCAGGCGACCCGCCATGCGGCACTCAGAGCTGTGACTCAGCTCTCAGTTCAGAATGATGGCATCAGTTAGTAAGCACGAGTGACGCCATCGGCACAGGAGTACTGCGCAGTTTTGCTCATGTTAATGTATAGTATATTAAAAGGTCAGTGTATGCGATTATTGCAATTAGTGAGAACATTAATGAGTGGCGGTGTCTCTGTCACGTTGCGCGGCTCGTCCCTCTAATGCGTGTTGAATGTAAAGACTCGCTGCGTCCCACATTATCTCTCCCGAGGGACGCCGCGTGCCTCGCACCGCTGCCCTCTGACGCCGTGTGCGTGCTCGTATCCTTGACGAGAAGTGCTCGTATTGAGTTACCTGGGCGAAGCCAGCATACAGAGTTCAAGCATAATGCTCAATCAGGTCGTCCATTCTACACCGCACTCATTATATTATTATATCGCACTCTGCAATTTAATCTTTTAATCTTCAATGTTCCGACATTTGCTCGTTGACTGTTTAATTATATCATTGTGCGCGCAATCATTGCTCAATCTTTTATTCATTACAATTATTACAAAAAAATACGAATTGTAGACACGAGATTTAGTTAGGCAGTTTTAATTTATATAATTATATTAACAGGTTCATTCAGTGTGTTTTGGATGCCCGAAACATTGAAAATCAGCGATATAACTACGATCGCTGTTTCATATGGAGTATGTGTAAAGTTGAACGGGTGTTTGTGACGCATTCGGCGTTGTAAAGTAGCGAGATAAAAAGATGACCCTCCGTCGCCTACATCTCATTATTTATGGTTCACAGCCTCCCTTTTAGTAAGTCTTCCCTAAAAGCAACTTTTCTCCTCCCACCTTGGCAACTTTTATACTTATCTGCACTCAGAAAGGCTAATAATGTGATGAGTTATGAATAGCTGTTTATTCAATATATCAAGGTGGTGGTTCGAGATAACACTAAAGAGAGGAGGTCAAAGTTTAATTAGTTTTCACGCGACTTCATTCTCTTAGCGCAGGTTTGACAGCGGCCGGCGGCTGGACGACGGCGACGGGGGGAATACAGGGGGTCGAGGTCAGACTGGTTAGTCTCATTAATGCATGACTGCGGTACATCCGATATTTTGCATTACCATATTTACCACACAATTTTTTTTTATAAAAGGCTTCTCATGAAAATAACATTACTAAAAGGACGCTGACAAAATGTTCCTCTACCTCAGAACAGAAATGGTCGTGCCGTTTCTATATGCATAACGAGATGAACTGAACCAAAATAACTTTTTCCTTCTTTATCCGCATAAAAATGAAAAAAGAAAGATTTGGTATTTATGGCATAGCACAACACGTTAAGGAAGTAGCTTTGTGTTTAATAAATAAGGCACAAACAAATAACGAAGCCTCGGTTTCGTTCATACTAAAGCTATTTTGGGAGATGTAGCAGTAACAGTCAAGGCAAAACTAAGGATTTACCGACCATCAACGGCATTTAAGTAGTTCCCATGATAGTTTAGTTTCCATTTGCATGGATCTTCTGCGGTTGTGGTTGTTAAAGTTACAGTATTCTAAGTCTACATATTTGCTAAAATTCCACCATCTTTAGTTCTTTGGATGCCCAAGAGTGGAGTAGAGATTGAATGTGTTCGTTTAAGCTAGTGTAAACAGTAGGTAATGTCATCATATAATTTACGTCGCGAGTCATTAAATTAAATGGAAAATATAAATGACATAATTTTATGATCCCGCTCATGAGTTGCGCTTCCGTGAGCATTATGTAAGTAATGTAATTACCAATAAAGTGGAAGGTCCATTTAACACGTATTTGATGATCTTTAGTTTGTGTAATTGAGTAATGTTGACTTAACACATTTGTGTGGTGATGTATTTAGACCGAGACAGAGAGACCGGAACTGGCGTGTGCAGCGGAGCGAGCACGCTCAAGGTCGAGCACACGCCTTCATAATTCAACTAAATTAACCACAAAGCGCATGCATCATAACATTATAAGTCATAACATTCATAACTAATAATTTGAATCAACTTACTGCGGTGCGATGTTATTTGATGATATTTTATGAGAGATGAGCAAGCATTAACATTACCTATTCAAATGATGCTACGTACTGTCCTGTCGATAACAATACACTTTGTCGATTCTCTTGTTGGAGAGCAGACTGATGAAATTGTTTTTCCAAATGTAAATATGAACTTAAATAAATAAAGAAATATGAAGTCTTGAAGTAATCCATTGGTAAACGGAACAATCAAAGATAATGAATTACATAATGCCAACAATATCGTGGCAATGAACAATGATAATAAAATAGTTGAGATGACACATTCAATGCGAACATATTTGTTACTTGAGAAACGGATATAATATGCTCGAAGAGTAAAAACCGAAACTGATTTATTGCCGTTCGGATCGTGGCTCGAAGCGTGACGGATAACGGAGTGGAGCGGCTCCTCACTGCAACTATTTATTATGGATAATGGTCGCAGGCTGTCACGGCTCATCAGACAAATCTCACTAAGTGACCGCCTTGTTCCGTCATCAAATGCCCCTTTATGACCGGTTCTAATTGAATCATCTTGTCTTATGACTTAAACCTTATCTTTTTTTATCTTTTCCATTAACAAAGTTATTATAAAAATGTTTGGATTAACCAATCTAGAATGTTTGTGTGTATTCGCGTGACTGGTGATGATTGGGGCGAAATTTTCTGCAAAAAATAAGATTGTTTCAAATCACGGGTATTACGCGATGAACGTTGAAATATTCTCTCTTTTTTGTTAGTTCTTGGTTATTTTTTGAGAGAAAATGCTAGTTAGACATGCGATTTAAACGTAGTTTCCGAAACTCCACTTCCTCAATTGTACTCGTATTAATGGGAAAAAATTGTCATTACAACTTTTTAGTGAATGATTGAATACGAATCAAAACAAACAAGTGAAAGTGCAGCTGGGACATTGTTTGATTCGGTGTTGTTTGTACGTACTACGTGGTGTTGCGGCCGACGACGGGTGACGTTAAAAATCCCCGGGAATCCAGATCACGTCACAGCTAGCCGCCTAGATAACGATGATAAAGTAGCTGACCTCGAACTTGGAATTACTTTGAACACTTTACTTGTTTATTCTATCGTCACGTGTGTTTTACTAGGTACTTTGTTATGTGACTCACGTTATTTTTGTAGATCACACTAATTTACTATTACTATCGCTAAAACTTTGTCTGGCTTATAATATGTTAGGCACATACACATTGTTACAAATCAAATCGCTATGAGTCATCAAAGTATCACTTATGAAATCATTCAAGTGGTTGTTGGTACACCCGATCATCACCATTTATAGGAGCTCTATACTTTATTGTACCGGGTGTTCTCGTGCTCTCGAGTGATCGATGCAGTTTCCTTTATTTTTTGAAAATTGGCCTCTCATGGATAAATCATCGAATCCGGTCACGATGCCATTCAGAGCGCGGTGTGCGTATCAAGTATCGATCTGGTGAGCGGCTCAGCTGCGTCGCCCCACATTTCACGCTCGTTGCCAATCGCGACGAACACGCTCGCTTTGGTTAGTCGCTTTGCTCTTGCCGCGCCATCGCGGTTCTATGAATGCTGTATTTGTGGATCAAAACACTGGTCACAAATAGAACACGCTGCTGCTATTTTAGCATTTTCATGTTTCTCTATTTAAATGTGGTTCACTAAGATGGTCTACAGTTCAGGATTTATTGCCTAAAATATCGTGTTCTTTTATCGTGCTCGGTGGGTAACAAAATGCTCCATAGCTATTTACGTGCTTATATTTTGGTAGTCTAAAGAATACTTTCATATTTTCCTCATCACTTTGCCCAGTGTCAATGAACATTTGGAAGTAACCAAAACCATTCAAGTGTCGTTAGTAAGCTTATGGTTGCTTACTTGTCCTATGCTGATACTGAGTCTTGCATAACGCCAGATGTTCGTGACTCACACCTAATGCGAGTAGGTGTCGCAGCCTCTATCGTGATTTAATTAGGTACTTATCTACCTCGCTCTCACTCGAAAACTAGGTACTTACTTGTCCTAAAGACAAAGTTATTTTATTTACGTTGATATTATTGTATCCCACGCAATGCTGAATTGGATTAACAATATCACCATGACACAATTCATAAAACAAAAGCTATCTCTATCCTCATCAGCTCTTTCCCGTTGTGCGGTTACCGGTATTTACCGTAAACACAGGTGTGGTAATAAACCACTTAATCTCATTGTAGCATTTCATACAAGTTACTCATGGCCCTGCGATTATGTCTATCACAGTAATGCCTGGACTCGCTTGTGAACACCGTGAGAAACATTTCAAGCAAATTAACTTTCCGCCATTACTGTCACGCGAGAAAGAATAAGCAGCAAACTGCACATATTAAGTTTTTGTTGCATGTGTTACGTGTATCGCATAACGATCGAGTCTGTGTAATCGATTCAATTAAAAAGTTTCACGTGCCTCTGCTATGATCATTGTTATTTGGGTCTTTGAACTAACGGGACTGCGAGTGAACGCATGCATTCTAGACCTGCCGTGCTGTTGATTATCGTGACTTATCATTACATATCTATCATATCTTCTTCTACTAAGAAAATCAGCGCTGATTAATTATAATTAACGTGCCATGTTCGTCAAAGTGGGTACCTGCCTGCTTGTTACAATTAAATCGAATAACTTTACCTATTCTAGACAGTTCAATATTGAATGTCACTTGGGAAAAGGGAATATCAAACAAGTACTTGATGAAAACCACAAGGAAATAAGATATATAGCTCTACGGTGGTGGTGGTAAGCGAGCCTTTGGCGTGAGGACTGCGGAGACAATCGGCCCTCGTGACGGCTTTAGCGAAGCGAATAATGACAGCATTGTTTGAGCGCTTTTAATTAATATCGATTTGAAGACATGCGATATCTTCATCGAGCAAATTGGGATCGAAGGAATTGCACAGACAGTAATAAATAAGCACCTTACATTCTCAGCATTCACATCGAATAAGTGGTTCTTTTTATGCCTACATCTAGTGATGTTGTAAATGTGTGTAACTTGGATGAGCTTGATTTTTATAAACAATAAACATTAAAATAATGAAATTATACTTTAACAAATGAATGTATGTAATCGATCCATATCGCTATACTAAATAAGCAAAGAGCATTGTTTCATATTGCGTGATGTTCTAACAACAGCAAACATAAATTACTAAAAACGCGATAAATACTTAAATAAAACATGATTTTTTATTACAATCTGGGCATTAGTGACATTGTGTTTACTGACAGTTGCCACATTCGATATTACATTCGAATTGTTAACACGTTCTTACATTTGTAAATGATTCGTACAAGGTATGACAAGGTCTCGAAGTTGTCAATGATATCATGCTATCAACAGTGACCATCGTAACCCAATCAAGCGTGACATGCTAAATGACGTGTTTGAGTATTATTTATTGTTAAATAAAGTCGTTTCTTTAAAGTGATGTTACGGTATTTATTTCGAAATTATGAAATTACCTTACTAAACCAAGACTGTCGTGTCGCATGAACATTAGTTAAGTTTTTGCGGTTTTATAACCATAATAATCTAGGAAGTAGCTGTTATGACTAAGTATTATGGTGCAGAATGTTTTGAGTTAGATAATAAATAAACGTAATTCCTTTAATATCTTTATATATTAAGAGATATAATGTAAATAAATTGGATAAACTTTATTGATCTGAGTCTGTAGTCTCAGATCAATAAAGTTTATCCAATTTATTTTACTTTCATACTTTTAATTTGGAATTGTAGGAGAAACGGATCATTATATCGAGAAGGGACATAAATCGAGTGTTTCTCTCTATTGTTGAGTATTTTTCCTTCCGTGATGTCGTACCTATATACCTACTGGAAATAACTAATAAAATTGCTGTCTGACATTTTATTGAATATTGATAATGCGTCGTCAGCTAGGCCGGGATTGGGATCGCTTATTGAAAGCTTTAGTGAGGGGCATTCACGTGGTGATTGACAAATCGCCGCTGATCCCGGGGTGATGGAGCACGTCACGCTACCAACAATGATTAACCCGGACCCGACCCGTGAGCCTCATTTCCTTTTACACATTTTTCTTAATACGTACCTGAAGCCTTATATACGTAGGTATGCCTGCTATATAAATGGAAAACTGTAAATAATATTCAAAGGCAAAAGCACTTTTACTGAACTAAACACATATTAATGAAATCAATACGGTCTACCCAAATTCGCGGAACCGCAAAATAAGTAAAACAGTATTCAACTTTGATATTCGATTAGGTCAGCTTCGGTCATGGCTATCTAAAGTTTATTTAAAGGTAATAGTTGAAGACCTTAACTCAACGCCTACCTGTGAATTTGAATACATAATACATTAATAAACCGTCAAACAAAACACCTAAACGGGGCGTGGGAATTAAAAATACCCGTATTTGGTTTTTTACCCATTGGAGAGCCTAATGTAAAATCCGTGCTGTGTAACTAACAAGCGAGAATATTTTAACGAACCTCAAAAAACGTTCATTAATACTCGTAGGATGCCAGACGCATTATGTTGTCATCGTCTGCTTAATTTGACGTGACGTAAAACACATTGGAAATACCTTATTTTATCGGTTTTAGTAAAACCACCTATGACATAATTAAGTACAGTTTAAGGCATGCAATGCAAGAAATCACATGCCTTAAACTGCACTTAATTATGTCTAAATAAAGGATCTAAATACTTTGTTTGTAAAATATGGTATCTTAACAATATCAGTGTTATTTGTTATTGCTACAAACATAAATACGAGTAGATACCTAACCCCACCATGACCTCATCGTCTTGAGTTTTTACACACTAGCAAGTCAAGAATTTTACCTACTACCTATATACATGTCGCCTCACTAAAACAATATTAGGTATAACTTAAGGACGTTTTTAAACAATAATGACGTCGGTTAAAGTTAAGGGATCACATTTTAAGTGCATACTCAAGGGATAATCCCTTTTCGAGTATCTCAGCAGCTTTAAAAGCCAATTTGTTTGGAAGAGGTAGCTTCAAGGGTGCTCATTTACATATTTGTGTAACTATAGATAATAGGGCAGTTTCCAATATTCGGGTCCGCTGGGATATCATCATATTGTGTCAGTGCGATTTAACCGAAATATTAATTTATGATGAAAGATTATTGTCATTTATTATTATACGTATCTCGTTAAACTACGGATTAAATGACCGAAGGGATTACAATATTGTATAATGAGTTCAGTTTTAAAGCTACGCCCTCAACCGTAGTTATAGTTCCCGGACCACTTTAACCGATACGCGCTACGACAAGTGCTACGAGCGCTACGAAAGGTATCATTTGAAAAGATTTAAAAGTATTGCTATGATTCTTGTTATTTTGTGGGTAGAACTTCAGATTTACTTTTAAATCTAACATCTAACTATAACATCACGCCTGTATTCCCTTAGGGTTTGGCAGACGTGAACCTATAGTAAACCCATATTTCACCATTTATGTTTAAGTCCCATGTAATGGGCGGCGAGCCTATTGCCATCCATCAACCGGGTCTAGGTTCCGGCCTGCTACTGAGAAATTCCAATAACACTTTTCCTGACCCGGGAATCAAACCCAGGACCTTATTTAACCATTTATGTACACACATATATAAACAGACAAGAAGAAAAGAACAGAAAAATACGTACAAAGGTGATGCTTATTTCTATTTCTAAAGAAATCTCTTGCAGCATACCTGCGATAGCCACCTTTTTTTTTGTTTGGGTGGGAAATCATCAAATAACTTCCGAGAGAGATCCCGGTCTGAGTGGAGCGGGAGGCCGTGTCAGTCTCTTACTGACTAAAACCCACCCGTGTTCCTTCAGTGCGATGTATACTCAGCAGTAGAGCTAAATTAGTTATTCTTATAATAAACCTACTTATTGCATTAAAAAAATCCTTCATTATTATTGTATGTATTTAATGTAAAAACATAAGATTGGAACATACATATTATGCAGTCTTAAAATATCACACAAAGAACAATAATCTCCAAGTCACTTGGAATTCAAATTGTTACAGCCGTAAACAGCACGTTAAACCACGCTCACCTTAACAAATGTGATCTCAAGGTGAAACTCGCTTGGTTTTATAGCTGAAATAATCCTATCGTTGCAAATTCGCCCCATTTAACAATTGACGATGAACAAACCAGACATGACCCGCTCGAGTCGCATGATGGTGGTGTAATGACTACAATCACGTTCCAACAATCTAGTCATCAAAACTGATTGAAAAATTTCCCAGTGTTGCTCTGCGTGCATCAGATCAGTAACCATTGGTTATTGTTTCATAGTTCAAACTATTATTGGACGGCTCGTTATGCGTATGGATCGGCTTTGTTAAGTAAGCTAAAAGGAATAATCCCCGTTGACAGCTATTGTCGACATCGTAATTCTGTCATAAGTCCGTTAAGTTTTACCTTTCAATTCGTTGCCAGGGAAATCGTGAAACGGATTATAAGAAAAAATATGATGATGTGAAATGCATACCAATATGATACTCGTATAGTCCAAACTACTCGAATACTCAACGATGTGCACATAGTTGATAACATACAATTATCTACATGTAGTAATATATCTTACGATTTCTAAACCGTGACAATATCGTGACGATGGATTGATAGTTGTGTAGCGGCTAATAGTTTATTATGTGCTCGTTGTGACAGCCACGAGCAGTATGTTCAGTTAGACGGCTAATGTTAGCGGAAACCTATTTACAAGAACTTGTAGAAAAACTATTTTCTGCGGTTTTTTTCAGCTGGCAAGGTTCTACTGAAAATTAGCCTAAATAATCAAATTAAGTGGGTTCTCTAATTTATTGTATTCATATTTTAATCAAGGTTTAGTCGCACTTCGATAAATTAAATACATTGTTTTTGTTATCAGTTACCACCTCACCAATATGAATAAAAAACTCACTAGCTAACTTCTTTTGATCAGAATGAAATTGCATATCTTACACATAGGGGCAAGGGTTCACGGGCTGAATAATAAGGGGGCCCGTTGTGCATATCGGGCGGAGGTCACGTCCGCACCGCCGCTTGCGCAGCAGTTCGATGCCCGGCACGCGTAATTGGCACACGGCTATAACAACAAACATCACCACATATTATGTAAATTTACTAATACGCAGTTTCATGAAAGATTAAACAATCGTTGAAATAAAAGTAATATTAATAGATAGCAATTAAATGATTAATTAAGCGTGCAAACATGTCATGTTATGAATATTGAATAGGAAAGTCAATGCGGCCGTCAGGTTAATCTTCAATCAAATGAAAAAGTTTCTGGGTAATTAATGAATAATGAATGAACGAATGTAATTAACGGCGACATAAAAAGTAAATGGGAAGCCGGAAGGCGAGTGGGATTTTAAAAACGATTCGTAAACGTTTACAGCTGAACATAAGCTTCCCCCCCCCCCCAGTCCGTCCAATGACAACGAATGATCGTAGCCTCGTAGGGGATAAATAAATCTCATGACAACCATACTTGAATATTTTATATTATTTGTACTATGCTTTGTAAGTTATGACGTTGTTGGATAAAAGTATCACACAATTCATACCACAATAGGTAACTACAAAATGTAACTACAACTACATAAGTGGTCTAATCGACTGCTGTCATAATCTACTTTGTTACATGTTGTTCAATTGTGAAATAACTTTAGTCCAGCGCTCGACTCTTAACTCTTTCCTTCCCGTGAGATTTTTTATTAATCTACAAGTCGGTACTTCACTCCTGCCAGTAGTTGTTCGAGACACAAAGAGAAAAAATCACTCAGTAATTATACCGTTGCAAGGAAGGGTCTTCGATTATTTATTGCCTCCTCCGCCGGATGTTTCTACTATTCTATTTATATTCCATGTTTCTTTTAAGCTTTGAGTTATCAAACATACCGAAAAATTAACAGTTATTATGACGAGCAAACCGGAATTGAAGAATCTAGAATTCCAAAATACTTTGTGAATTTTCGTGATAATCCCACTGTTTTTGTCCGCGTTCAGAGAGCACAATGACATCTATTTACTGAAGTAGTCCATGTTGGAAAGCGTTTACTTTCCACTTCGTCGAGATTTACAGCCTCAAGTTGTGCCGGCCGCGGTGTCTGGTGTCATCGGAGGCTTTCTAGAGAAACCCTGCCGAGCTCGGAGCACGGAGCAGGCGTCGCGCGGCCACTCGTGACCTGGCATTCATATCCGCCGAACTCACGATGTAATGCGACACCACGAATTATGTTCCTAGATTTAATATTTGAAAAGGATCCTCGACTTTCCAGTAGATGCCTTTTATGTTTGTACTACTTTGTGCTTGAATTTAATACATGTGCTACGTTTTATTGCCCATTTCAAAGTTGGAGCTGTTAAACTTATGTAATAAATAAACAATATGGCCACACAATATGATAGTTAATGCGAAAAAAATTTGTAAATACACTACGTATTTACATAGTCTAATACGGGTCAAAGCCTAACGTGGAAAATCAAAGGCATCCTGGAAAATTTCAATTGCAAAAACAAGGTTTTTATTCCCGTCACGCGTGAAGTGTGATTGATAGACACATTGATAAGTTAGGCCGTGGGTGCACAGGCGAGCTGCAGCCGCTGTGGGTGATTGGCCGACTTGCAATGTGAGCACGTCCCGGCTCTCACGACGGACGGGCTGCGCTCGCGCAAGTAGCGCACTTTCTCCCGCACGAATGCCCTATATTGTGCTTACAGTGCTTCGGCAAATCACACTTTCGTTAATTTATTTAAAAGTATTTGTTTCTTCATTGAAAATATTATATTATTAATATAAGTCTTACTCAAGTCTTAAATATTGTATTTCTACTAATGGAAGATCCAGAAACAAATACAACTTCTTCAAAACTGTTCTCATTGGAAATGTTGACTATGTTTTATCTTTTGGTCGTCGATGTTCTAAACATGGACAAGTGTGAACTATAATAAGTCCATGTTTGTTGTTCGACTGCGACGCGGTTGACACGGCAACAGTTATAAGTTTAGAGATAAATTTTGAGGGAGCAATGAACTCAGGTGGGAATTCCGAAAGATAACTAGGAGAACGTTTAGAGTGTGAAGTTATTAATATAGGTAAGTAGAGCATATTCTTTGTTGTTTGCATTTTAATAGAATATAACATTGGACTTTTATGGTAATTATCTGCTATGAAAATATTAAGTGAAACATAATTTTACGGCTGGAACTTTACAAGCCCTCGTGAAACTCCGCAGTTAGGAAGCGAGCACACTCCCCTCCGCAACAGCGCATAACAACCATAATTTTGTGCTGTTGTATTACATTATCCCTATTCGTAATTAATGTTCTAATAAGTCAAGTTTTACGCCCAACTTGCATGTGAACACTTGCGCTTTCTCCCGATGCTATTAATTAACGATGTTATTCAACATGTGGTGCATTATTTCACGCTCCACGTGGCCGCCTGTGTTCCGGTGCGCGATGCACCGCCGAGTGCCGCCATGCCGCTGCCGCGTCGCTGTAGAAGCCAGCCGTCACTTTTATTTCCCAAGGCAAGATATCCACACGAATTTGACATTTTTAGATCTCGCCTGATGCTTGCAACACAGCGCTTTGAAATGCCCCGCTTGTGACGCGTGTCGTAACACTGTTTATATTGTAACCAAACCTAACCCTTTTATAAAAAACTGTTGCCTTAAGACTGAAATATAGGCCGACCGAAAGTTCGTTCAACCAAGGTAAAAACTTAAATAACTAAACCGGATGTTACAAATCTCACTATGTTATATAATATATTAGCATCCATATTGGTATGCTTTATAACATCCTTGAGATTCACCTTGAAGTTTATTTGCAAGCCTTAAATTGCTTTCCTAAAACCGAACTAACTCCATAATAGTATCTGAACTATCTGAATAGAGCGTTTCAGTGTCTGCGCTGCCTTTTACGGCGTGGGAGATCGAATCCAGTGTTTTTTTTTATTACAGATCTCATGTTGTAACGATGTGAGCACAATAATCGTAAAAGCTGGTCCCCCTCGAGAAGTGCGCAAACTGTCCGCACCGTGATAAAGGAAAATGCATTACTTCCCCAGTGAGGGCGCACAGGGGGTTTTCCTTAAAACAGCCCTTCAAAATGGCGGCGTAGGTCATTAATGTTCGGCTCAGGAGCCCAAATTTTAAAAGTCCACTTCCAACTTAGTTATTACTTCTATGTGAGTAGCTCTACAAGATAAAAGTGAGGATTTTTGACATTATTTTTTATCTGAAGTAAAAAGAAAAATGTCTCCACTTTAGGCTCAAGTACAACCTCTATTGCTTTTCCCAATATTGTCCCAAGGATTATTGCGTTTATAAATGAAATTATGTAAATGAGTGTTGCATGTGAAATATGCTTCAGCGATATTAAAGTAAAGCTCTGCGTTTACATGAGCCTTCTGAGCATGTCTTACTAAGTATTTGTGCACGCGGCTCACATTTGTTACAAGTCCCGCGCTTTTTTTTATTAAAATAAAATTACATGCATCGTTAATTCTTCGTATGCAAAAACTTAATGTAACATGTGTTAATTCTAGCGGTCATTGTCCTCTAACAATAGACTCTTTATTGACTGTATTCATAAAATACAAATTAAATAGAGTCCATTAGATTTTGTTGCAATTATTTAGGCCTTGATCTGTCAGTTGCTTCATTGTTTAGCTTACCTACATTTCATTTTAATTTGTAAACGATAATATTGTTTGGTGTAAGTTCGACTGTATAACGAATTATTATTATGCATTTAAACAGCCTTCTGTTTAAATTAAACTAATACTAAAACTGGTATTCAGCTGCATCCAGTTAGACTGGAAGTTAACCCCAACATAATTGGGAAAAGGCTCAGCTGATTTTTCGTTTAAATTAAACATCAACCACGGTAATACTGGTTTACACATCCATTCACTTTATCAAAGTAGCAGATGCGTTCAAAACAATATATTTCATAGACAGCTTTATGCTTACACGCCCAAAGGTATATTAAATAAAAAGGTACATAATACATCGAAAAATCTTTTCCGAGAAAATCAAAACAATAAATTGTGCCCGATTTGTCCCTGCTGTTTCGCAAAGTTGCCGGCCATATAATACGACGGGCTCTTTGGGCGTCATACATTTAGGGGTTAGAGGTCGGAACTGCGGCAACAATGTCGCATCCACCGGCTCGGTACCGTTCCGTTTTATCTGCGTAAGTGTACCATTACATTCATTCTTGGTGTAACTTATTTCCACACGTTCTATTTAACTTCTACTCATGTTTTTACTCATATATAAGTCGTAACAGTGGTAATGGTAATGATGCTATTAGTAAAATTTTAACGAATGTAGAAATTTTTAAGTGGGTTTAGTAAATAATGAACACGCGGAAAGTATAATAAGAGTAAAAATATTTTTAAGTATTTGTTCAAAGTTTGAAAAGACATGTAATCGGTCCTTACGAAAATGGTTTCAGGCTGAGCTGAATACTTTTTCCTCTGCAGTAATTTTGTAATATCTGTTTCTTTTATTTCATTGGTACTTGTACGTGAGTACGTGCTAAAATGATTTCATATTACTTCATCTGTACGTATGCGACCTTCTCGACGCTCACATTTAGTACGCCTGTCAACTGCGTTATGCCGCTTAAGCCGAGGAAGGTGCGAAAACGACACGTTACTTACCGTGTATACGTATTATGTTCGCCGTATCGTATCGTATTATGCTAAAGCTAGTCAGGACAGGTGCGATGCGACGTCTAAAACAAAGTCTTGTTACTTTATTTGAGTGACCTTATGTGTTGCTATTTTTATGTTGATGTTAAGGTATGAATTTGTTACAGTACATTAGATAGATTATCGCAAATAATATACATTATAAAGAACAATAACGAATTAAGTGATTACACCGCGAAATAAAATTCACGAGTTTTCCGCATGAGGTTTGTAGTGGAAAATATGTGAGCAGGTACTAAAAATGTAATCCAAAAAAATCGACACTATATATTCAGTATACATCGACCACATAAAACAATTTTACATATACCAAAAAAATATTATGAGGCTGCTACGCTGCTACGCCGTTTGACAGCTACTGGCAGCTACTTACTACAGACAGCGACGCGGCGTAGCAACGACTCTATGGAGCGTGAAAGTGCATCTACATTCTATATTATGTCCGTTGCAGTTGTATGTTCGCTTATTTAGACAGTGTACTACAAACCTCTAATAACATGGTACTAGTATAGCCCGCGGCTCTGCTCGCTTTAATCGAAACAAAAAATAAACCCAACCGGCTCGCGTATCGTCTCTCCACGTCGGCTACATACAATTAGTTCTTGGCATTCATCGTCTCCTGCAGTATAATTTTATTGCTCTATCTATTGCAAGAAATTATATACCTCAATGAATCTACCTAGATAATGTATTTATACATTAGATATTAAAATTATGTTAAGTAGAACAATCAAATCGAGTTTTAAGTGTTCTAACGGATAGACAGACGTTTCATTTCATAATTCTGTACAGTTAGTGGTCGTATTACCTGTGGTTATGTACGAATCTGTCGAGACGCGAGCTTCTAACCCGGGGGCGAGTTCCCGCTGTAGAGGGAGGCTTTCTCCGCGCGGGGGGAGGGTAGGGGTAGACGTGACGAGTTTTTATGATGAGTACAATCAGGACCTGTAGATGCCACGTCCGCGCCACGTGACGAGCTGGTTGGAGCCTCGATGAATACATGGTTCTTGTTTACAACCCTTGTGATAAACTACAGCACTTTAAAGGCGTTCGTTTTCTGTTATAAGCCTCAAGGCGATGTCGCTACATTCGCTATAGCTAGTTTTTCAGGCTTGCGTGTTCCTTTGACCATTTAACTTTGGAGTGTCCTTAAATGTAGCAAGTGAGAAATAATTACTTCATAATTTTGCATTTACAACAAACTTGTAAAAAATCAATCTGCCTAGCCTTTTCCGAACTATATTGGGGTCGGCTTCCAGTCTAACCGGATGCAGCTGAACGCGAGTATTTCACATGGAGCGACTGCCTATCTGACCTCCACAACCCAGTTACTGGGTAAAACGGTACCCCTTGGAAAGACTGGTTGTCAGACTTTCGGACTTCTGACGACCCGTAACAACTAAAGTGTTACAGACCTTGTAATTTATAACATCACCTTGGATGAATCTGTAAAGGTGTTATAATTGTGATATAAATAAATAAATAAATGTGGGATTAAATAAATGTGGGAACTGTCAAAGATGACAGCCGGGACCAGCGGCTTAACGTGCTTTCTGAGGCACGGAGGAGTCTCGGTATGTAAAGATGGTCACCCATCCACTGACCAACGTAGCTTAACCTATTGGATCGACCCGTGCGTTTGTTATTACTTAGCCACGAGCTCCTCCACAAACTTGTAGAGTAGCTTTAATAAAACGATTTTTTATTACGGTAATCTTTTTCTCACTCTTTATAATTCTTGCTCAGATTTTACTAGTTAGTACGGAATTTAGCACTTTAACTGTGACTGTTTACACAAATCACATTCGCCAAATTATTGATAATGTTTGTTTGTTGTACTTAAATGAATAATTGCGTGCTACATTCGTCCCTGCGAAAGTAATTAACGGTACCTACCATGTGAGGTCATTGACCGGCCCTTACCTCGCCACGTGCCCGTTGATTTAATTTTTGTTAATGCAGGTTACGTCATGAAACACACAGTAAATTAAGCATAATTGCACTTATTCCAAATTTTTTACGTTAAAAAGACTAGTAATACCTTGAGACGGCCACCCAGTACCATTATGAGAGTAATTCACTATTACCTATACCTATTTTATTCAAAATTTATATTTTTATTTGTAAATGTACATTATTAATAAGTTCCTACCATACGTGTAGGAGGACCTTTATTAAAAGTTTTGCTGACATCATTTGTAAAGGTTAACATAGGTTTTCAAATGTAAATACATTAAGGCTGAACCTACCACTGCCTACGTAGGTACGCAACGCATATAATATTTTCGTATTTATATTAATTTTACGGTCTGTCCATTATCCCCATGTAGATATCATCATAAGTACAGCTGTACAAGATAGCGGCCCTACTCTGAGTCATGAATGTTTTCATAATGAGAGCGTGCGCCTGCGATGTAATGTACCTACATGAAAGTGAACCAACACAGACTGTAGTGGCCATGTGCACTACTACCGCGGCATCAATGCAGCTGTCCGATTATCGCTGGCCACATGCCAGCTCATCTAATTACCGATTTATATATTTTTTATAGAGCAGCAGAAATTTTCCGTTCTTTCAGACTTGCAAGTAACTTTCCACGACGGCTAACTATCTACACGACGTCTTTCGGAAATGATTGTGCTAAAGAAATGTTCGTTTATTAAAAGGCTGGCGGCATTACTGCGTAAGTACTGGCAGGCAAAAGCGGCAGCCGTGCTTCAACAAAGCGCGGCTTATTTAATCCCGCGCTTTTCAAGCAAATTTTCTGCTTATCATCCTTGACACAGTTGTAGTCACTAGTTTTATTAAATTAACTGAGCGCATTTTCTGAGAGCTACAAGCATAATATTGCTCAAGCTATAATAAAAATAGGAATATGAATAACATGATTATCGGCCAATAGCATTCATCTCCCCGATGGCACGGGAAATATTTTCAGCGAATTAGGTCATCTCATGTAATATGAGATCGTAACAGGAACCTGCGCATCATGGCCTATCGGTGGAGGTCGATCGTACATTTTTATTTGGCTACTCGGTGACTGATGACAGATATTGATGGGTGCAATGTTACTCGCAGGCTCCCAGTAATACCGCGCGGTGATCGGTGATCGCACAGCGGCCGAAGCTAATGGGCTGGGAGTTTAATTTATATGACAGCTCCATAAATAGAGAGAGAGGATAATACGATTAAAATTAATGGGCGTGTTTGACAACTAAGTTTTTCGTTAAGTTAACCAAACCAAATAATTCTTGCGTGTATAGCACGTATATAACAAGTACCGTAACAAGTTTTCGTCTATCAACTGAACTTAAGCGATCTAGTTTTTGAACCTGAAATTTAAAATACGTACAACATTTTATTTTATTATCTTTATTAATATTTTTAGCATTATTAATAAAACTCGTTCAAAACATTTTGGTCTCAGCGAAAATATAACACCTCAAAGTTAAGCACAAAAGTTGAAAGGGTAATAATGGAACAATTAAAGCCACCCGAAGCTCTTGAACACGGACGCAAGTGACGCAGCACAATAGATCTGCTCGGGACATTGTCGAGAGGCTAAAGAATTGCACACAGTTTTATTATTCCGAACACTTGACTAGGTGGGAAAGTGAAGACGGCTAGAGTGCGTATTCGGGACAAGAGTACGTGCTGCGATCCCTCGGCGACCTCAGGGCCTCGCCGGATGTCTTGCTTCGACTTGGCTAATAGTTATATTATAATCGAAGATGCCTTTGGGACCACCGCCCAGCGCATAGATTCAGTTCCTACTGCGCAATACAACATAACAAAGGATTAGGTACATGAAAATTCATAAATCATTATTGTATAGGTAGGTACCTACCTATGTCGCAATCTAATTCTTTTAGCACGCATCGTTGCATTCGTAGCTACTATTAGGTACGTTGTTCAATTGTAATTATAACTCTGTTTATGGACCTACTTATCATATAAATATTTATGAAAAAAAAACTATCTCTGTGTTCTATTCTCCAAAGTACACAGTACGGTCTAGAGAATTAAATTAGAACTGTCAATTTGTATTAGACATTATTATGATGAATGAAAAAAGTGTAATGCGATGCAGTATCCTGTACTGTCACTTCTTATTGACCCTCGTGGAGCTACGCCACTTAAAACTCAGGCATACACAAATCACAACAATGTGTAACATATTTGTTGCTTTGTTTCAGATCTGCGTCGTTGCCACATTGGAACATTCAGCTAAAGGTAAGCAAACAACTATCCGATATTGTTTACAAAGAATGCAATCAATACTGCATGTTGATTCCGGAATCGCTAACTCGTCGGCGGCGGCGCAGGCACGCTCCACTCTGCGAACAACAGTACTAACTAAAGCGGCAGCTTTTGCAGCTTTTTTCTCAAGTTCTGACCATTTATAAAACAACTCGCTGGCAATTTAGCCTCGTTTCGCTTTTCCCGCTCACCATGGAAAACTAGGTTATAGTGAGATAATAGCTGCCCATCTCGTTTGTTTTGCTCTATTGTTAGCATTCTCTACCGCGCACGATGCCCGTTACTGACTATATTTTATTGAAAAACTCCTCGAAGTTAATAGATGAACAATGTTGGGCATTTTTGCTAGTTGCGCAGCGCTGTTTTGTTATTGCCTCTTTGTGTCAGCACTTCACTGTTTATCCGTAAACAAAATCCAATGAAAATATCCGGGTTTGGATATATCCAGATATTGATAGCTAATACAAACATCCGATTCATAACAATGGATTCGCGCTGAATAGCAGTGAGTGAAATCCTTGTGAGTGCTCATATTCACGAGCGGCAGGCGTCAACGACAGAGGCAACTGCAGACGTCGACAGCGTGTCGCTCGTGTAGTTGAG
The DNA here is from genome assembly GCA_963853775.1 of Xanthia togata. Lineage (NCBI taxonomy): Eukaryota > Metazoa > Arthropoda > Insecta > Lepidoptera > Noctuidae > Xanthia > Xanthia togata. The sequence continues at coordinate 17,618,709 of OY970798.1, read as the reverse complement.
CACCGTACCGTACTCAAGTACCATAGACGAACTTCATATCTTTACATCGTCAGGACTATTTCTGCTTGCAGCGCTCGGCAGCTATAGGAAAACAATATATACAAATGAATAAACAGAATTATAATACATACAGGTATATAAAATAATCTAAAACATTAAAGTACATTTTGCAGATAAAATAATACATAAATAATAGATAAGCGAATACACTTTGATTATAATGTGTAAGTTAAAACTTTTTCCCACAAAAATAACTGATTTATTTCGTAAAACAGGACTTCCTCTTCGATTTTGTATTCAAACTACTTAGATATGAAGTTCTTCGATGGTACATGAGCGGCACGTTGTCGACGGCAGCAGTTGCCTCTGCCGTTGACGCGTGCCGCTCGTGTGTATGAGCACTCACACAATTTTATCCTCCACCGTATAATATGTAGAGATAGAATGTGCATTGTATTGAATGAATAATTCATAAATGCATTTCTAATATGTATGATGAAAGTCTCTTAATGATTTGTCGTTTATTTTGATGTCACGAGAAATTATATTGAAAAAAAGAAAGTGTTTTGACACACATAATGAAACAAGACGACAATGTTAAATTCTTGCGCTGAAATAAAGCATCTTTTAGCAGAAATTTGAGTAACGCGACCGCTGTTGCTAAATTAAAGTTTGTTTGTTGTCCGGGTATGTTTGTCGCGAGCCGGGAGCCGTTCTGCTGACTCCGCTGATTTAGGGGGAAACTTTTCTTGTTTTGCATTTTACTGGAGCGCGGGGAAAGTCGCCCCCGAGATTTGAATATTTTAGAACTGGCGTAACTTCGCTAAGGTGCGTCCCTTTATGCGACTTCCAAGCGATTGCCTCACATGCTTTCAAGGGAGGTAATTGAAACAAGCTTTTAAGAGTAAGTGCAAATAATAATTTAAAAAGAAAAAGCTTGTTATACGAAACGTAAGATAAAAAAATAGAGATGGCGCAATGTGATAGGTCAATTCTATTTCCCGCAGTGACAGTCATTTATTTCCTTTGTGCGCGTGTCGGTGCAGTATCAATGTGGAATGAGTGCGGGGCTTCTCTCGCTCTCTGAAGCAGGTTAAGTAAATAGTCAGATGGCTATTCATAATGGACGTATGGAATTTCCACGTTCAGCTGAATAGAGTTTGCGCTTTATTTGATTCAGTTTTTAATTAAGGTCGTATAACTTTTTTATTAATAGAGCAAACTCTTTCGGTTTGCTTTTGTATCGATACTTTTGTTCGTTGCAAGAGATATTACAAAAAAAGAGGATAACATGTAACAATGAATTGGGTTCCATGTATTGATACAGTTTTCTGTTTTTTTTTTTCAAATAAACGTTTCTACCTGAAGCAAAAATCTGAATGGGATTTCCTGTTAATGTGTTACCTATCCTGTAGGTACCTTAACTGCGTAATACACGATCAAACTGCTATCTAATTACGCAACACATTTTAAAACGTGTATACGTAAACGTAAACGATTATGACTTATCTGTTTCATTTTGACAGTTAACAACATTCATTCACATGTTGTTGGGCAGATTTATTTTTCGAACTTATGAAGCATGGATTAGCAATTTGTTTCAAAACGATTCAAGTTCCGTGTATTACACAATTAGGGTACAGAATATGAATCGTTTTGAAAATATTTAGCAACTATCCAAAATATGGATATATGTTTTTACATACCTACCTATGTATGTAAGTACATATGTATATTCATATTTTGGACAGTTGCTTTCATTTTTTATTTGTTATTAGCTATAAGACAATCTATAGATATATAACGCAGTTGTTTATTAACTCCCCTTACTTTAATTAGGCTAGAGAAGCCATAAAAGAATTAAATTTGAATAGACGTTTTGTGAATATTAAAGAAAAACGGACCGGGAATCAACGAAGTAATCAGATTACGACCTTTTTGATATACTGACATATTCGGGTCATTGGAATCCTTTGAAGTTGCTTAGCGACAAATCGATACGCAAACCTATTCATTGAAACTGTACGACGCGACGCCCACAAATAATATTTCTATTGGATTAAATAACATTTTAGCAAATTATATAAAAAGCCTATGACTACATTGCTTTTACATCCAATCAAATGATTCCACAACAGGTACGTGTTTGAGTTCATTTTTCATTTGGTCGCATCAATATGAAGCATATAAAAGTATCCCATTTCAATGTTTGTCTACGTTGTATCAGTTTCCGCCTCGATGCACACTGGCTGAATATTTTTTGTTGTGTTTGTGTAAACTGCGACACTGCACCGAGCTTTTTCTGCGAGCTTTTCTTTGTGGCTCATATAGTGTGGCGAACTAGTGATTGCTGATATTGCCTATTGCGGGAATGTATTCTTTGTGTCTGGAACTGCAGTTTGAAAATAAATTTGGTTGGTTTCGGGTGGTTGCTTGATTCCTATGTCTTTTCATTCTATGAAAAGCAAAACAAATGTTCAACCGCAGACTGTTTGAACTTACCTACTTACTCAACCAATTCTGAATATCTTCTGGATTGAATTTTGCGCGGTCAAAGGTCTTCATCTTCATGTAATCTAACGGCGAGCCTAGGTGAATGTTGTTAAGTTGTTGATGAATCTGTATCGAATTATAATGCGAGGTGGCGGCAGGTCGTCGGCCTCAGCGCGCCGCCCGCGCAGCCCTGCCGTGCCGCCGCGCCGGCCAATAATCCGGTTAGGGCGACCGCACGCGCCGCCGCCGGCGCTGCCCTGATCGAAATGTAATTGGGTGTGCTCACCTGTCGCACCGCACACCTATTAAAATAGATAATTCCTGAAATTCATTCCGATTAAACAACATGTTATCATGTGAAACATGAAAGTGAATTTATGGTACTAGTTACAGGTATAAAGTTGGTACAGGAAGTGTGAAACTGATACATTTTCTATGTATAATGTGTATGTATGTTTTTCTATCCGAAAAGGTTACCAAAAGGAGTACCTTTTGGTAACCATTAAAGTTCTTAGAAATTTGCTATTACTTCAATCAGTGGATAAGGTTCGCAATGAAATAATACTCGTAGCTAGTTTCTAAGAAATTTTAGGTTAGGCGAAGTCCACACACACTGGGTGGCGTATTATTATCGTAACGATGTGATCGCGTACATTTTCTTTGGCTTATTTAAAAATATATCTAGGTACATGCAGCATCCATGCGTGCAACAATTTCCGTTAGTGAAACGCATCTACAACTAAAAACAAAACAGGCTTCATATCTTATATTTCCCATGAAACTCTGCAATGCCATGAAAACAATTCGCAGAAAAATATTTTAATAAAATGACTTAAAAATGTTTCTTATCAAAAACGTTTTGCGCTTTGCATCCATTATGCGTGTAAATAATTGTGCCAACATCACCGACATGGTAAACAAAAATAATATAAAGGCGAATAAAAGCTGTAATTAAACGGGTACGTCGTTTACGTTTACAATGACCGGCGATTTGTGTGTATGAGCGGACGATTAGGAGGGGTTTTTTAATACAGGTTCAGATACAATACATTAATCAATCTGCCTAGCCTTTTCCCAACTAAGTTGGGGTCGGCTTCCAGTCTAACCAGATACAGCTGAATACCAGTACTTTATATGGAGCGACTGCCTATCTGATCTCCACAACCCAGTAGATACAATATAGCAGTATTTGTACTGTAGTAGATACAATACTCGTTATTGTTACTTCGTGGTCTAAGAGTTTTTGCTGAAAAGTAGTGTAAAGTAAATTCCATTTCTATTTAATCAGAAATTGTCATCAGTATGCAGTCCTATATTAGGTTTGAGAACGATGCTGTCACTTGCAAGCTCGAAGCGATCAAAACTCGCTCGCTGTTTCACCAGCCGCTGGTAACCGAGCGCAACAAAGTCAAATTGAAATGTCAGCCTTTCACATATTCACACAACGTAATTCCACCTCCCTGGCTGTAACTTGTAAGCTTATTTGGGATCTGCTCCGTGTTTGTTGTTTCAGAACTGTTTCGGAAGCAGCGTTCTAGAACTGTAATTAGAAGACTAAATAGTTATATATGATCCAAATTGCGCTTAGAATGAGCATAATATCACTTCGTAAGTCGAGACTTTTAGATGCAAATTAACATTGTCATTTTGAGAATATTTCCAAATTTCTTAAAGATATTGCATCAGCGTACTTCAGATGACAAGAGTCTGCAGATTTGCATAATCTAGCTTTTGCGAAGCTTTCATTTTGATTTTGATTAATATGCATGATGTGCAGTTATCTTGAAGTGTTATAATGCATGCAAAGCAAGATGCTAGTCTAAGCAAGCATAATACATATTTATATTTCAGACTAACAACTCCCTGGTGATCAGAATTCTAAATGTATCTTTACATCACTATAAAGCTGCTTGCCTATGGAACATGTTGTAATACATTATAAGTTTACAGTACCATAGGATATATACCTATGTAAGCTTGTAGTTTCGAAAGCACTATTTTGTTAGTTACCAATCACGCCTGCTCTTTTTGTTCTACATTTACTCTCCGAGTTATCGACAAACCAATTGACATTTGAAAGCCAACATCTGTAGGTGCACCACTAGATGCAACAAAACACCTACACGTATATTGTTTAGAGTGAGAGTGAGTTTAAAGGTCACGATACAACAATACATCTTGCCACTGGACTTTCACTGATTGCGATACAAATTCCACGTCTGTCACTTGATATTTCCAAAGACAAGTCGTTCTTAATCGATTCGTTCATGTTTATTTAAATAAAGAATATGAACATACTTGTACTAAACAAGTATGTTCATATTCTTTATTTAAATACAGCATTGCGTAACATTGCTATCGACAGTTTTCCTCTGACCGCTGGATTTGGTTCGAGATTCGTATAATAATCCATCGTGGCTAGAAATCTGCTTCAACTGAAATATGGAGTACGTCTATTCATTTGAAATTCAAAAGAGGCTGCCATCGCTTTCTCGTTTGTTGTAATGAACTCGTTTTGTATCGATAGATATCTAAATTACTATGCGAATACTAAATACGGATTAGATAAGTCTAATTCATTGGTATAAATAACAACTTAGTTTAAAATCATTTATAAACCTGATAAAGTTAGTAAGTCAGAAGAAGATATCACATTACTTTAAGAAAAAAAAACTCTGTGACAGACGGAAAAAAGCGATATTTAAAGGTTTCGTTTTCCTATTAAACTCGGAACCCTAAAAACAACAGAAATAAACTGAATTATCCATCATCAACGTAACATCAACCCATAACTCTTACTGCTGAACATTGGTCTTCATCAGCTTCAACAAAAGCGTAAGATATGTAAAGCATAGGTTCTATAGAGCGCAGTGAAGGCATTTCTATTGAACAGTGTGAACGGAAGTTGTGAGCGATGTCATTGATTTCCGGGACATCTGAGCGTCCCCAGTAGCCTGGCCTTGCCCGACTTCACAGAGATTTGCGCCAGTTCGTGGTAAGCCGAGGTACGGACGGCCGATATTTTTACGCTGCGATTTTTTATCGCGCACTTGACTTTCAACTCTTCTTGTTGAGCTAAACATTGAGAATCCAAAAGAGTGCATCCCACGCGCCCAAAAAATACACTGTTGGACTTTCCACTCTGCGTTGAAAATCCTATGCGCGATAAAAAATTGCCGCTTTAAAAAATTACAAGTCGACAGCAGGTACGAGGGCTAAACGTGGAAGTCGGCGCGTGAAACTTTCTGCCTTATCTGACCTTACACAGTAGAACAAATTATATTATCCAATGATAAACAAATAATACACGGTGTAAAGGACATCGATGCGCAAACTGTTGCCATACACATATTATCCTATTGGAAAAGATATTTGAAAATCTGTAGTGTAGTTTTTCTATGGTGTCCACTTGGGCGGCATTTTTTGTGATGGTTAGCGAATGAGTTATTCGAATGGTTACTAAACTTCTTCTACTGCTGATCGACACGATCTATATACTTTATAATCTGAATAGCCCACAACAGTCAGCCGGGTGGTGGCAGGCCTAACTGTCCTGGGTGCTCTTTTTATTTATCATGTAGGACAACTCTCTAAATTATGTTTCCACGTAACTGAGAAAGTACAGGGGCGCTTTAAAACAAGTTGTAAAGAATTTATATCACATATCTTTATTGTATCTTGGAGTCGTAATCATAGTTGATTCTGAAACTACGTTGAGATTTTGTGGATCTCTTATATTTGACCGAGGAGTGCTCTTCATCTGAAAAATAACAATTTACTGATCAGAAATTTCCAGCTCCATTATGTTCACGAGTTTATCCTACAATATTATAATCTAATAGATAATAATTCTACAAAAGATTAGTATTTTAGTAATATTCAATGTATTAAAATGTTGTTTATAACGTTAAGTATCTGATTTGGTCCTTTTTTGCAAAGCGTACCTGGTGATAAAAAAAACTTAATTTACTACTTTATTTTTGTCCTTATTTCCTAAAGTCCTTGGTTCCTAATAATATGAAGGCCATTATATTAATTAATCTAAGCTGAACTTGAATATAAAACATTTCTATGAGTTGTATGTATACCTATGAGTATGTTTTAGCTTTTCGTACGTATTGTGTATATACATTGTTTCGTGTTACCTTAACCTTTCCACCATCAATTTGACGCAGGTCTTCTCTAAAAATTATAAAACCCTTAAAATAAAAATAAAGTTATTTGTGGACGACAAAAAACTAACAATTATTAACCATGAGAGTATTATTTACCTCGTCTGATGTATCTGAGACAACTGCACCCAATGGATGAGGGATGGGGGTAGTAGACTGCAAAAAAAAACTAAGTATATCAATTTACTGCTCTGTGTGCGTCATTTATATAAAAGAAAGTCGTGTTAGTTACACTATTTATAACTCAAGAACGGCTGAACCGATTTGGCTGAAAATTGGTGGGGAGGTAGCTTAGAACCAGGAGACGGACATAGGATAGAACTTTTTATCCCGTTAGGGTAGGTAGGTAGAGTCAGTAGGAGTCACAGACCCCTCCATGGATGTCCAGGAGGACATCCATGAGGATTTCAACACGAAAAAAAAAAGGTAGGTAGGCACCCTACCTGCCTACCCTACCTACAGGTTAGGTAGGTTGGGTAGGCAGGTAGGGTGCCTACCTACCTTTTTTTTCTACCTAACCTGTAGGTAGGGTAGGCAGATACGGTGGGTAGGTAGGCTCGCTGCGTGTTACCGCCATGTGCAAATCTGTCAGTACAAGTATACTACAACATTCTTTGTGTTTACTCGCCACTCACCTTCCCCCAAAACGCTAAGATACAAATGTACACTTGACTAGTCTCTCGGGCAGTAGCTATAGTATCTACTTGCCAGTGCCAGTGTCATGGCAGCTTACACTTATCCTGTGACCGCGGGTTGGGGCGAGTCCAGCTACTTTCATGCGAGTACAGTGGCCTGTGCCTTCCAGGGTTTTAGTATTTAGTACCTAATACAATTTGACACTCCGGTACCCACATCGGTCCACCGCATCATTAACAACCTTTTAAATAAATTCATTAGTTCATCGAAATCTTTACTCAAGAGAAATTGGGATTTTTTCACCAATAATCACAGTAGTTTGTCATACTTGTAATATTTTGGTGAAAGGTACCTTTTTGAATTCGTTACAAAATATAGTGAAAGCCTATTCTTGTTACGTATAGTTTGAACAACGTAATCTCTAGTTTCTAATCAAAGTTGGAAAAAATAACTTTAACATAATATGATCGACGTGTCTACTACGGTATAATAATCTGTGTTATTTTACCTTCTTTAGACCGACGCCAGGCGTCGTCGCTGTAAAATTAAGTAAAAATCTTATTAGTTTATGAAAAACCACTAAACGTGATAGGTATAGTTCGATTCAAACTTAATGGCGGCTCGGAAGTTAGTTCCTCGCTGCGCAGTACCGTACCTCTCACCCCCGCTGACACATAAATTCGTTACTGCGCAGTGACTCGCCTCATGTTCCGAGCCGCCATTAAGTTTGAATCGAGCTGTACCCAGCTCCTAAGAATGTCATTGATACTCACAACGGTGTTGAGCCATGATAATGTTATGGAAATATTCGTCGAGGGTTTCTATCTTATAATCTGGTTCTGTAATTGTTTGTTAAATCAATGTAATGCTCTGTTAACTCATAATAACAAAAAGTATTTAAAAAGAATTGCTTACTCATGTTTTCCGGTTTCACTAACATAACATGTTGTTCAACTGAAGAGAAATTGTAAACCACCGTTTATATCAATGACTTAAAATAAAATTCAATAAACCTAACTTAAAGAATGACGTACTTATTTTTTCGACTTCTTCATCCAAGGCAGTAATACCCACTGTTGAAGCAAACAAATTATATTTAGAATGAGAAAATTAAGAAAGGATAACGTTTATTTGGAAACAGTTCGTGAAACACAAAATACGCAAATTGAAATTTAGCAGATACCTATAGGTATATATAGGTATAGGTTCCAAGTAACTAAATGTTGTGTATTTTATAAGAAAAGGAAAGAAGGTACTAGGTAGGTTACCTACCTACCTACCTACTAGGTAGGTTACCTACCTAGTACTTACATTCTTATTATAGGTTCTAACCTTAGGCATTCATCATGAAATTACCGAATGATTTTAAGTTTTGTCTCAAAAAGATCCAACTTGCACTAAATGCATGTTTGTTTAGTGTTTAATAAAAACAGGCAAATAATGGCCCGCACCTAATAAAAATATATGCTAATTAGCTTCCGCCAGTGGTTTAGCCGTGTGATATCTTTATAAATTATAGCCAAGATGTTACTCAGTGATAATATAGCATACTAGTGGTGAAGGAATTTTTTAAATCGGTCCAGTCGTTTTTGAGTTTATTTATTGCAAACAAACATACAAAAATACAAAAAATTAAATCTTTACTATTTATTAAAATATTAGTTTAGACTAATATAAATGCGAATGTGAGTTTGATTATTTGTTACATTTTCACGCTAAAACGGATGAAATTTAGCAGATGATTAGACCACGACCTAGGTTGGGATATAGAATACTTGTTCACTTCTCATGCTCTGAAAGTGCTTATTTGTGCAGGATATAGGCTGCACAAAATCGAATTTTGTGCACTAGTGCATTAACGTATCTACTCATGAATGTATCTACATTATGGCAAAGAAAATGAGCCATACAGCCAAACACAATAAAAAATTCATAGGTAGAATTTGTTATTTTATAATATTTACTTTAATTTATTTGCCTTATGTGTTTTTTAAGACATAAAAGATATTAAAATTAAAATGTAATTTTACTTTGATTTTTAATTAAGTATAGAAATGTTAAACAGTAGTATAAAATAACTACTGTTTTATTTCCTCGCAATCAAAGTGAAAGCAGAGTTTATAACTCGTCCACAAAACCATTTTATCCTCGACATTACTATCAGCCCTCGCCTTTGTCTCGGGATGCTAAAAGTCTCGGATAAAAATGATTCGTTTTGTGCACTTGTTGTAAAATCTACTATTTCACTTCTCATGCTCTGAAAGTGCTTATTTGTGCAGGATATAGGCTGCACAAAATCGAATTTTGTGCGCAAGTGCATTAACGTATCTGCTCATAGATGTATCTATATTAAGGCAAAGAAAATGAGCCAGACAGCCAAACACAATAAGAAGTTCATAGATAGAATATATAGAATTGTTCATACATATATTCATCATACATCATATAAAAAGTTCATATATAGAATTTGTTATTTTATAATATTTACTTTAATTTATTTTCCTTGTGTTTTTAAGACATAAAACAATTTCCTTCAGTATTAAAAACTGTACTAATTTTACTGAATTTTAATTAATAGTAGATTTTACAACAAGTGCACAAAACGAACCATTTTTATCCGAGACTTTTAGCAGCTCGAGACATCGGACCACGCACAATGCAGGGTTTGGTAGTTAGGATGATTTTATCCCAAGAACAGACTTGATTGACATTGTAGTTGAAAAACATGTTTTCCCGTACATTCCAACTGCTAATGTAAGTTGGTCGATTATTCGAATTAGGTTTTTATCGAAAAAAAATTGGAAAAGTTACCCTTTTTTTTTAAATTGGGTTTTACTGAACGTTCTTGTTTTCTATGGGATAATTGGATAAACTATTGAAAACGATTGTCGGGTTAGCTAGATAATAAAACCTTAATAATCGCAACAGTGACCTTTGCGCAGCAGTGGGACATTAAATAAATAAACGCTACTTGTTTTTATACTGAAAACTTACTCATTTTTCGGAAGTGCATTACTAGCTCCTCCTGTTCCTTGTTTTTCTTTCCTTTGGTGTCAACATACTTTTCTATCAAAAAATACAATATAATATCAATCAACCTGTGGCGCATCTACAACGCTACATGCGAACTACGCATCAAAGACATCCTACATCGCACAAGCAGGGTTTACCGCGCGATCAGCATATATATAACTTTCCGACATCAATCGTCGGGCAGTTGCCCACCAGACACGACACCCGTCTGGTCGGAGGATCCTCCTTTGATGAGTGAACTTTACGCCTCTAAAAACCAATTAATCACATTATTTTTTATAACAGAACAATCAGTTATGTCCCACCATAATTAAATTGACCTTTCTTATCAAATTTTCAATTTTTTATTTTTACGCCCTGACTTTAATTTATTGTGGCCCCACAGGCAAGCAAATATTGCACGCCGTACACCGATCTAGACTAACTAAACTATCACTAAAATTCCTTAGGTACTTTTGGCTATGAGAATCTTAAAGTCTGCAAAAAGGAATCTCTAAATTTAAAAAGAATTTTGACACAACTGAAATAATATTATTCCCCTTGTCAGATTTAGTTAGACAATCAAAATTTTAGGTGAAAAACGTCAAATTCAGAATATCAAAATTGTAATTTTCACAAAATTAAAATCTCATTGCCATCTTAGTAATATAGTTAAGTTGTGTCACTTTAGTCTATTTCAGAATGGGCAATCATCATTTGACAGGAACATTTTAGTGATTTTTAGTCTAGTTTATAGGCATTTGTGACAAGAGAATCGGCACCAATGGAAAAATTCAATTATTTTAAATGTATCATTAGCTGACTATGGTCATCGCAATGTCACAGCAAGCAGAATAGGTTTCAACTAATTTATTGGAACCAATGTCCACTTTGCAAATAATACGGTAATTATTTACACTCGCCTGCAATAGGAATGACTTCTTAGAAGAAAAGGTACCTAACCAATAAATATAGGGATAATTATGTACATAATATTTACAAGGTGAAATGTCCAAGTGTGCGTGGCACTACAACAATAGCCTAAAATACTCAACGGAATTTTGAGGCCGATTTTGATGAAAACCAAAACGGTATGTTTAGATTTTTGAAAAAAAAAAATCGAGTGTATCTTACTGTCTAGCATAGGAATGTTATTTTCGCCATCCAAACACGAAGTGTGCAGCCGGCACGTGTCCAGGTCGCCGGGGATCCTGCAGATGTATCGCCACTTGCACACCGGCCTCTTTGTCGTGGTTATAGGCAAATTTAGATCTGGAATAAAAAGTATTTTATAAAAGGTAAAAGCTATGTTAAACTAAACGCAAGTTTTATAATGCCTAAAAGTATAATATGATCCACTGCAGTAAAAAAAATCTGAAAAATATTTGATATTCTTCAGGATATATGCTAGTAAGTTAGTGTGTTGATAATATAATACAACTAATTTAATATGATAGAACAAAATCACGAAGATACCTATAAAAAATTCTTTTATCGATAAAAAATCATATGAATATACTCATTCAGATTTCTTGTCAGATTGTTATACAAGCAACATATTACCATAATAGTGTTTTAATTCAATCAATAGATTTTTTGTTAATAGATAATTGGTTAATATTTTGCAATAAATTATCTACGTTGTGTCATCGTGCTCCTCTTTCTTTTCTATGCAGTCCGACAGTGACCGAGCTTTAACTGTTTTATGTTAGGTCCCAATTACACTCATAATATTTATCATACAAATATGATTTCATATCTGTCAAATTCTATGATCATAGATAAATGATGCTGTTTTTCATTTTTACATATTACACATAAATGATCATATAAACGTCATACTTAATCAAGACGGATAACGATTTAGCCATTTTTGAGGCTAGACGGATATGATCATATTTGTACGTTTGCTGTAAAATAGGATCCCTTCTATGATCATAGACGATGAGATCATATGTAGTTATTATACCGCCATAGATTCTTCATATAAAAATTACTCATACATCTCTCATCATATTTCTATGATAGTCCAATATATAGCCTCTTAGTAAACTTACCGATATGTTTATTCTTGAGATGTTTCAGTTTCTCCGAAAACTTCGGCTCTGTTGGTATAGGAAAAGTTACCTCAATAACTACAATTTTTTGGGAATATTTCGTTTGAAATTGTATTACTTATTTATCAACATAGATACTCACTGCTATTCTTCTGTCGTGGTTTACGCTGCTTTTTAAATTTCTTGCTTCTAGCCACTGAATACAAAGTGATAATCGTCATTTTTTGTATTTATTCCATTATTACGCTGTGCGTTGTCCGTCACTCAAGAAATAGTATTTTCTCAAACATGCTTAGAAATTCGAGCATTATTTTTATAAGTAACCTTCTTCAAGATAAATCGAAAAATTTGTGACAAATAAATCTATTTTCTTTTTCTTTCTAAAATGCTGTACTGTTCGAATACATGACATGTCATGCGACTTGCATTACCAGCCGAGCGCATGATCCGAGCGCCCGGCCGGCAATATTTGTATGAAAATCAATATCTGTCGTGCTTAGCGGCCGAATAAATTACTAAGAAAACTTATATCTATCGTGTTACTTAAAAATGGAACGAAATTTCAACACACATGGTAACCAAGGAGGTTACCTACTTATCAAATATTTTATTTAAATTTCGATTTGGCATGCAAATAGAGCTTTTTAAAGTAAAAAAGAAACAAAATAACATAATTATTGGCGCGTGAAAAAATATCGTTGTTCGTCATTGATTCTGTAATTTATAATTAATTTACTTAATTTGAATTTCCTTGCATTATTTGAGAAAACTACTATAACAAGCCTTGGCCAAATGGCCACAATCTGGCATTGATGGACTCACGTATGTGTGCCTCGGCTTCGCCTCGACCAATATTTTTACGATCGTCCATCAATGCCCCTGTTGCGGACCGCGACAGCAATGTACTATGTATACCTACTAATATATTGACGGATTATTTATTCTGGACTACATTATGAAACGGATAAAAATAATGTTGTACTAGTACTTTTTTTTTGCCGGTGTTTGAGTTTCTGCCCCGATTTAAGTTTCTTCACTATGTAATTAGTTAATTAAATTAATATTGTATACAACTGAACTATTGGTAGAAGACGATAATTTATTAAAGAATAATTGAAGATGGTAAGACCAAGAAGAGACTCATACTGACCTTTGACCTTGAGGAGGCACTGGCTAGCGAAGCATGGCATAAAGGGAGGAGGCCAATAGGTACCTACTTAGTAGTGGTACAACAAGGCTGCTGATAATTATGATGATGAAGACTGCACAAGTCCACAAGATAAGTTTATTAATTATTAGCGATTTGTTTTTTTGACCATTTTCTAGTCTACTATCACAGCAACAACGCAATATTTGCTTTTGTGGTGTATCTGCTAAAAATGTATGTACTTAAATATTTATGATTTTAGAAGAATATTTGTTACGGGTGTCTAAAGAAATTGCGTTCGTCAAGTAGGTCCGAGCAAATGAGATATACTATACAAAAATAGATGTCCTATTTTCATCAACAGTTCAACATCATCAATGATAAACACAGTAGGTACCTTTCTTTTTTCCCTCCTTGCTTACTTTGTGACGAGTCATTTTAATTCGCTTTTTCTGTTCTCCATCCTTTTTCACCATTTCCACCTCTTTATTTGATGATTTCAAATTATTATTTTCTTTATTCGACTTACGACCTTTATGGTTTATAATCAAATGTCTATTAGGGCTCATGTTTTTTTCCATTTTTAAAATTTTATTAAACTTTGGTATGCCTCCTATAAATCAAGTACAAATTAATCAAATGTAAGTCGGATGCGCAGGGTGGTGTACCACGGGGTTTCAAACAAGGAGGCCAACCAAACCCAAAGAACTCCTTGCTTTTTGACTTTTTATTTTATTCGTTTTTGACGTGATAGCAGCCATAGCTGTTGTACGCGTATTTTGTGAGATTCGTCGGACTAGCTATTACAGTTCTAAAGGTAGGTACAGCTCTGTGATATGTTCTGAGTATGTGATAGACAGACCGACAGACGGAGTGATCTTGAGGGTTCAATTGACCAAAAACTCTACAATGGGTCTTTTGAGTTACGTTTAACAGGCGAATGGCGATACAGTTTACCTAATTGTGGGTTTGCGGCCTAATCTTTTTAATACAATGTAATTCTGTTTCGTTGACTTGTCTATCCAAAATTACGTACCGCTCTGTCCTTTTCTTAAAACGGAATCCGAAGGACTGACTTTTTTGAATATCACTTAAAAGAAAATAAAGTTATTAGATCATCATAAAAGGAACAACAGCAAAAGTCACAATTGAGGACTACTGATATTTCGTAAATGTCAGCTATGAAAGTAAAGTAATAGGTAGGTAGAATAATTTACTTACGTTTGTAGTGACATCTCATTGGTTGTTGATCCAGTCCGATCAATTGCCCTGACATAATTTTAAGTAAATAAATAATAAATTGCATTTTAGAAACCTTATAGAGTAAATAACTCTTTTAATTATATGATTACCATTTAAATTTAAATTTCGTAGCGGTTTTTCTGTAATGGAATCGCCTGCAGTCCTCAATTTCACATCTGCAATATTTAATTTCAAACATTATAGTCAATATATTAATTATCTCTAATTTAATATGACTAGACTGGTTGCGGGAACCAACATACAATACACCATGCGTTCTGATCAACTAACACACTGAATGACTAAACAAATTCGTTGTGACTTGTACACAGATAAGGTTTAAAATAGTGAACTTATTCTGTCCAATACTACCTTCTCCCTCGAGAGACAGGGCTTGAAGTGCATCCAAGCCAGAGATGTCTTTCTCTGAAATAAGTTAAAAACAGATTTAAAAAAACTAAACCTTTTAATAAATTGTATGTGTAATCTGATAACACAATTAATTACCAGTCAAAAGTACGATTCTTCTTGTGGTGATGACTGTAAAAATTGAAATGATTTATTGGGAAAGAGGCTTTAATAAATAAAATAATAATAAAATCACACATGAAAAGCGTTTAACCTATCTTCATATAAAATACTAAAACGTTATATATACATACAGTAAGATTGAAATAGTTTATCCGCCAAATCTTCAGGAGTTTTCGCTGAACTCACAATTCCTCTGCCTTCTACATTTGATAAGTTAAATAAAAAATATTAGGTTACTAAAAAAAATTGTTGTCAATGTATGTCTAATAGTAAATTAAAAATTAAAAATAATATGTCTTATCTTGTTTTCAATTCTTACCTCTTAAACTGACTGAAAAAGTAATACACAAAATATTGTAAATTAATTTGGCACACTTTGGCTTCTTATATGTTTGAAAAAATGTGAAATAAATAAAGCTTAGGTGCTGAGAAATAGGTAGGTGTGGTTACCCCGTACCCGTGCTTCAGAGCGAAGTGATGTGTGTTAAATTTGATTGCACAAAAACAAAAAAAAACTTTAATTTTATTTACAAACCTTTCTTCAGCAACTTTGTGGCGATCGGAAGAAACTCGACTGGTGTAAAAATATCACCTGTTTGAGAAATATAATTGTTTGTTTTTCTTTATTAATATTATAAATAATGCATTGTTTATTTTAAGTTTTACCTGCTTGCAGTGGTCTTGTCTTATAATCTGAAAATAAAATTAACTTGAGATCATCATTTCATTATAGGTAAATGATGTGGATAATGTCACGCTTCTTTTGGACGAATATATAATTC
Source organism: Xanthia togata (assembly GCA_963853775.1). NCBI lineage: Eukaryota > Metazoa > Arthropoda > Insecta > Lepidoptera > Noctuidae > Xanthia > Xanthia togata. The sequence continues at coordinate 17,602,637 of OY970798.1, read as the reverse complement.
TCCCCCTTTTCTTTGAAACGACTGAGCCTAAAATTATGAAAAAATACAGGGAATGGTTGTGTCCTCATAGTTTAAAGGAAACTCTATAAGAAGTCTATGGTCTTAAACAAGAATTTCGAAGAGTAAACTCCGCCCATAATGTGGGTACATACTCGCTGAACCGGTGTTTTTTTAAATAATTTTGTTCACTTACCTTTCTCACCATCTTCTGAGCTGTCGTCGTTATCAGCTTCTTCATTGGTTTTTTCAACTAAACATAATATACAGAATGGGAATCATCACTTTACTTTTTTATATATTAGAACATTCAACTATATAAACTACAGAATTCTTAGGATAATTTATTTACTCGTCTTTCTTACCTCTTTTTAAAATGGAACCCTTATAGGATCACTCGTGTGTCTGTCTGTCTGTCTGTCCGTCTGTCACAGCCAATTTACTCCGAATCTAATGGACCGATTAAGTTGAAATTTGGTACACATTATGTATTTCTGTGACCCAAACACGGAAATGTTTGACGACAAAGGTTCTGTCCTCATACTCGTAGATTAAAGGAAAACCTATAAGAAGTCTATGGTCTTAAAATAACATGGTAAAACTCTCAATATTGCAGTTGCAGTTGGAATGTATTGGAGAACATGTTTATCAACTACAATGTTAAGTTTGTATTTGAGATAACTTCATCCCAACTACGGAACCCTTCATTTTTCACGCACTTGGGCGTTTTTTTATTTTAGAATTTCGAAGAGTAAACTCCGCCCATAATGTGGGTACATACTCGTTGAACCGGTTTTTTTTAAATTTTGTTCTCTTACCTTTCTCACCATCTTCTGAGCTGTCGTCGTTATCAGATTCTTCATTGGATTTTTCAACTAAAAATATACAGAATGGGAATCAACACTTTACTTTGTTATAAATTAGAACATTCAACTATATAAACTCTACAGAATTCTTAAGACATTTTGTTTACTCGTCTTTCTTACCTCTTTTTAAAACGGAACCCTTATAGGAGCACTCGTGTGTCTGTCTGTCTGTCTGTCACAGTCAATTTACTTCGAATCCAATGGACCGATTAAGTTGAAAGGAGATGGGATATGGTGGCCCCAAATGTATTAAGTTGAGATATGATCTAAAAAAATTGTCATATTTATTTATCTTAGAATAAAAAAATCTGCTCAATTCTCAATCTGGAAGCTGAGAAATAAGAGAAAGACAGTTTTCGTAAGATTATCGATTAGTTGAGTAATAGATTACACAATTATAAAAATTGAACTTTAGCACTAGGAAATTATTAACCCAAAGTAATTAAATGCACTATAATTTATATACAATATAGTGCATTTAATTACAGTCATATTAACAAATAAAATATTTATAAATTACTGAAAAACTAATATAATAATTATCAATTTAATAACGATTCAAATCAGTCTTATATTTTTAGCCTATGGCACTGGCATGGAATCTGATTAACATTGACACTAGACAGTTGCCGACTGCTTCTTGGTTGCTCACTCGTTTCATGTTTTCCGATGCATTTTGAGTGCTTTCCCGACTATTTTTCATTTCCAACGACCACGGCTTTGACTTTTACGGATTCTGACCCTGCCTACTTTGTACGACCCTTGCTTTCACACTGGTCATCGAAGATCGCTCACACGTTTGATTTGGAATTGTTACTTTGGATTTTACCACCGCCTGAATTTGGATAGATATTGTTGAAACTATGGATCGCGAGGGACTGATAAGTTTGAATCTATTCATTCACGCCATTGTCATTGTCATCTCGTTACATTCAGGCCCAAGATTGTATGTAATCGTTTCCGTCTCCTTTGGTACACATATGTATTTCTGTGACCCAAACACGGAAGTGTGTCCTCATATATTAAATGAATACCTATAAGAAGTCTATGATCTTAAAATAATATGGTAAAACTCTCAATATTGTGCGTACAAACTTACATTTGCAGTTGGAATGTATTGGAGAACATGTTTTTCAACTACAATGTTAAGTTTGTATTTGAGATAACTTCATCCCAACTACGGAACCTTTCATTTTGCGTGGTCCGTCACGCACTTGGGCGGTTTTTTATTTTAGAATTTCGAAGAGTAATCTCCGCCCATACTCTTGAACCGTTGTTTTTTAAAATAATTTTGTTCACTTACCTTTCTCACCATCTTCTGTGCTGTCGTCGTTATCAGCTTCTTCGTTGGTTTTTTCAACTAAAAATATACAGAATGGGAATCATCACTTTACTTTGTTATAAATTAGAACATTCAACCACTTAAATAAACTACAGAATTCGTAAGATAATTTTTTTACTCGTCTTTCTTACCTCTTTTTAAAACGGAACCCATAAAAGATCACTCGTGTGTCTGTCTGTCCGTCTGTCACAGCCAATTTACTCCGAATCTAATGGACCGATTAAGTTGAAATTTGGTACACATACTTATGTATTTCTGTGACCCAAACATGGAAGTGTTTGACGAGAATGATTCTGTCGTCATAGATTAAAGGAAAACCTATAAGAAGACTATGGTCTTACAATAACATGGTAAAACTCTCAATATTGTGCGTACAAACTTACATTTGCAGTTGGAATGTATTGGAGAACATGTTTTTCAACTAAAATGTTAAGTTTGTATTTGAGATAAATTCATCCCAACTACGGAACCCTTCATTTTGCGTGGTCCGTCATGCACATGGGTGGTTTTTTATTTTAGAATTTCGAAGAGTAAACTCCGCCCATAATGTGGGTAAGTACATACTCGTTGAACTGGTGTTTTTTTTAAATAATTTTGTTCACTTACCTTTCTCACCATCTTCTGAGCTGTCGTCGTTATCAGCTTCTTCATTGGTTTTTTCAACTAAAAATATACAGAATGTGAATCATCAATTTACTTTGTTTTAATTTAGAACATTCAACTACATATATAAATTTTTAAGACATTTTTTTTACTCGTCTTTGTTACCTCTTTCTAAGCTGGCATGTTCATGTTGGGAGGAACTAATTTGGCCATCTTGGGAATCATTGATGTCAGTCTTATCAGTAGTGTCAGTATGATCTTCAAACTTATCAAAATCCTCACCTTCTCTTTTGCCATTTATAAGCATTTTACCCCCATTACCTGCGGGCGGAGTGATTCCTCTCACATGTTTCTTAGTTACGTCATGGGTTTTATCTAAAATAGGTCAACGTAAGTTTTTTTTTCAAATAAACACATAGGTAGGTAGGTGCTTATATCCCTGAAAGGCATGAATTTTAAGCCTTACCTGTAGTTTCGTGCGAGTGTACATAAACCTGCGTATTATTTAAGTTATCATCATAAATTTTATTGATAAGGTAGTTATTTGTTTATTTCATTGTTTGTTAATTTAAAATTACTCACCGAATCATAAACAATAATAAACAAAATGAAATACCAGGACGGGAACATTTTGCTTCACGACATTATTCCTTCTCAATATAAAATTGATTGTAATGAAAATTCAAAAATAATTGCCTCTGCATTTACATTTGATAGAAATGCATTAACCATGAAATGTGAGTGATTTACTAGCTTTCGTCTTCGGGCTAGCACGGAAATACTACTTCAAAAACATAAAATAGGTACCTACCTTACATCATATGACTATCCGAAACTACAAGAGAGTTGACTTTCGTCAATAACGCTTCAGATAATAATATTAGAACCGTATTGAATACTTGATCGCGCAGTTTTACATACCTCCACTCTTATGGTGCGCTCAGCGGACTCTGCGGAATTGGTTTGCAGAAACGAATTTTAGAAAGAACATTAATTGAGCAGTTAAGTAAGATTGACGATGTTTTCGACAAAAGTCATATCATCATCCTTTCAGCCCGGAATCACCTACTGCTGGGTATACCGATTCATGCGAACACAATTAAGGCGCTTCCCGCTTAAAAAAAATAAACTTCTTCTAAAATGTAAAGGAAGAAGAAGTTGCAAGTTGTTTCCCGTTATTATATTCGACTCTGCGTAAACCTCTTCAAATCCTTACCGCTTTGGTTTGCCTGCACCGTCCCAGGCTAACACGCCGGTGTCAGGTTGGTTATTACGCCGCTTAACCGCGGGTCTCGCCACATCATCCCGGACATGGCGCATGTCCCTGTTATAACGGTTCCCGCCCGGTCCCGGACATGGCGCATGTCCCTGTTATAACGGTTCCCGCCCGGTCCCGGACATGGCGCATGTCCCTGTTATAACGGTTCCCGCCCGGGAACACTAGCCAATGTAACGCGAGACCAATACGTACGACTAACTTGGGGGGAAAATATTATAATCAAAACAATGAGTGATGAATCATTTCTATCAACTATAATTTTCGTCCGTCACGTCGTCGTCGCTCCGGAGTCTAACGTTTTCTTTAGACAGGCACAGCGTGGAACTTAGGTTGGAGGAGGAGCCTTTGGTATTTGTTGATCCCTTACGACAGTGTGGGTTTAAATATCTTCTTTCTTTATGAAGCTGTTAATTTTTGTTCGGAAAAAAATAGATGTCAGTGCGTTTCGCTGGAAAATAAATTATTAAGTTTCGAAATAGAAATTTGTTTCCGATCACGTGCTGGTTCGTGAGAAAATTAGAATTATGAACAGCTTGAGGTATCGTTCGTGCGAGTAGCAGCGAGGCTGCGGCGTGGCTGTGCCGGCGCTAGTGAAAGGTTGCGGCGCGATGACCCACGACAGATATGCGCGAGCGCAGTGTTCGCCCCGTGTTCCAGTAGCAAACGTTTGTTCCATTGTGAAGTCAACAGTTTCGCCACTTAGCACGACTCTCACCACAGAGAAAAGTTGCTAACACCTCACAAATTACTAACGAGTTTCGTAAACACCTCATTGTCCATTTGATCTAGATTTCTTTGTTGCTCATTGTTGCATTTACTCTATACATGTTAGTACGGGTTATCTCCAACGACCTATTGTGAAACAATCCTGTTCAGGTTGCGTATGTAATGTAACGCAAACATACTAATCACTAATGGATTTGAAATATACACACTCGTTTGAGATACGATCTGCAATGGAACTAACGCACTGTGTTTATAAAGCGCGGGTGACGACGTCAAGTGACAGTGAAACAAGCACACATATCTAAGGAGAGCATATAAAGTAACATTACTTAATTTATGATCTTGTTGATATAAGACATAGGGACCTATCGATCGACCAAAAGCTGAAAGTGCACTCCATGCTTTACGTATAAAATGTTTATCGAAAGAAATTGACGCCATGAAAAAGATTTCCACGTAATTGGCGGTGTTGTACGGTCTATTCAGACTGTCAGCTGGCGCGAGGAAATTGTAGTGAGCGGCTGATCGGCGGGGGGTGCGCTGAGGGGCACAGTGGTTCACTCAGAGGCACAGGGTGCTCCCAATCCTATTGCGACGTGTTTGGACTTCGTCTTTAACTGTGCTTGTTAGCGTAATCACGTAGGATTGTTTAGAGATCCAACAATGATTTTAACATTAATTTACTAGATTTTTTCTACGAATGCCTCTTTCTCGTCCATTTTTGCCAGACTTAACGATCACTCAATAAAAAATCGGTCCAATCCGTTTAAAGAGGTTTTTTTTTTAATTTTCAACAGAAGCGGGTTACTATTTTTAGTATAATAGATTCTATAAAATCATATTAATAATAAGCAGATTTGCTTGATTAAAAATATTAAAATACCAAAAAAATATTTAGATTTTAAGTCATCTTATTGAGCGGTCTGTAACATCGACCAGAGAGATCGCTCGACATTTAGAATTTAATACTTCTGCAAGCTTGTTGAATTTTTGGGAAGCTGGAAGCTGAAAAGGTCTATGATAAATGAAATAAGCGATTAAAGATCGAATTGAACCGGATATCCTACCGCGGGACGTAAGCCGGCCACGTCACATAATGTTACGGCAGCCGATAGAGATCCGACGCGCGCCGTCTAGACGCGACAAAAGCGCTAGACTTGTTTTACAACCACTCTGCTGGCAGTCAAATACTAGCGCCGCTCCCGGACTGATCCACCGACAAATCCGATCTAAGAGTGCAGGTGGTAATGCGATGAAGGTGTGATTTTCGATAGAAACCACTACAACGTGAGCGGTAGGCGGCCGCGCCTCTCTCGGCTTATATTTACCAGCAAAGTAGATTGACATCCTATCAGCTGGAATGCCATTGGTTGCACATAACGCGTATTATATCCAACCTCAAGGATTCCCAGTATTTGAATTGAGAACGCAAAAATATGCAGTAAAATTAAAATAACTTTACCGTGAAATCTTAGAAAGTGACATTCATAGTAGTGCATCAACTTGAAGGTCAGCTACCAGCCGGTGAAGTTATCGTTGACAAGTTATTCGTCATATTGCTCTTGTGTATAAGGATCATAATCAGCCTATAATAGTTATCGTTGACAAGTTATTCATCATATTGCTGCTTGTGTATAAGGATCATAATCAGCCTATAATAGTTATCGTTGACAAGTTATTCGTCATACTTATTGCTCTTGTGTATAAGGATCATAATCAGCCTATAATAGTTATCGTTGACAAGTTATTCATCATATTGCTGCTTGTGTATAAGGATCATAATCAGCCTATAATAGTTATCGTTGACAAGTTATTCGTCATATTGCTCTTGTGTATAAGGATCATAATCAGCCTATAATAGTTATCGTTGACAAGTTATTCATCATATTGCTGCTTGTGTATAAGGATCATAATCAGCCTATAATAGTTATCGTTGACAAGTTATTCGTCATATTGCTCTTGTGTATAAGGATCATAATCAGCCTATAATAGTTATCGTTGACAAGTTATTCATCATATTGCTGCTTGTGTATAAGGATCATAATCAGCCTATAATAGTTATCGTTGACAAGTTATTCGTCATATTGCTGCTTGTGTATAAGGATCATAATCAGCCTATAATAGTTATCGTTGACAAGTTATTCGTCATATTGCTCTTGTGTATAAGGATCATAATCAGCCTATAATAGTTATCGTTGACAAGTTATTCATCATATTGCTGCTTGTGTATAAGGATCATAATCAGCCTATAATAGTTATCGTTGACAAGTTATTCGTCATATTGCTCTTGTGTATAAGGATCATAATCAGCCTATAATAGTTATCGTTGACAAGTTATTCATCATATTGCTGCTTGTGTATAAGGATCATAATCAGCCTATAATAGTTATCGTTGACAAGTTATTCGTCATATTGCTCTTGTGTATAAGGATCATAATCAGCCTATAATAGTTATCGTTGACAAGTTATTCATCATATTGCTGCTTGTGTATAAGGATCATAATCAGCCTATAATAGTTATCGTTGACAAGTTATTCGTCATATTGCTCTTGTGTATAAGGATCATAATCAGCCTATAATAGTTATCGTTGACAAGTTATTCGTCATATTGCTCTTGTGTATAAGGATCATAATCAGCCTATAATAGTTATCGTTGACAAGTTATTCATCATATTGCTGCTTGTGTATAAGGATCATAATCAGCCTATAATAGTTATCGTTGACAAGTTATTCGTCATATTGCTGCTTGTGTATAAGGATCATAATCAGCCTATAATAGTTATCGTTGACAAGTTATTCGTCATATTGCTCTTGTGTATAAGGATCATAATCAGCCTATAATAGTTATCGTTGACAAGTTATTCATCATATTGCTGCTTGTGTATAAGGATCATAATCAGCCTATAATAGTTATCGTTGACAAGTTATTCGTCATATTGCTCTTGTGTATAAGGATCATAATCAGCCTATAATAGTTATCGTTGACAAGTTATTCATCATATTGCTGCTTGTGTATAAGGATCATAATCAGCCTATAATAGTTATCGTTGACAAGTTATTCGTCATATTGCTCTTGTGTATAAGGATCATAATCAGCCTATAATAGTTATCGTTGACAAGTTATTCGTCATATTGCTGCTTGTGTATAAGGATCATAATCAGCCTATAACTTTCCCATTGCTGGGACTCAGGCCTCCTCTCTGTGAGAGGGAGTGGGCTATAATCCACCACGCAGGCCCAGTGTGGGTTGGTTGAGTTGGGTTGTCGTAGAGACACTAAGTGAATTCATTAGAACCTCTTCGTTGTCTCACACTGGTAAATATAAATGCACCTTTGAGTGACCCCAAACATATGAAAATTACTTACTTTTGTTATAAATAATTGTATTTGGTTACTCGCGCAGCTGTACGCAAAATGTCATATGAGGAGAACAATAACACACGAGGCAGTATCAGAAACCGATTCATTGTTAAAAAACAAAACAAGCGAGCCCGCTATCTAGAACAGAACACTTCCTTTCACTTCAAACACACAAGCATCAATTTGTGTAATCTCAGACCACTTACGGCAAAAACAATGAACCATTACACACGCCAGCGCCGACTGCGGCGGAGTGCGGCGGAGTGCGGCGGGGCTCCGCTGCAGTTATACCAGGAACAGACTACTTACTGCACATACGATTACAAACCTGTTACGATGCTGCAACATGAAGCAATTACCTCGCTGCAATAAAAACTAAACTAATCTCTACCGTATAAAAATCTATTTGTAACTAGGTATCTTGTTTCGATGATTTCTAGTAATAAGATGCTTTCACAAAGTTTCTCTTACTCGCAAATGACTGTTCATATTCAATCGCTGCTCTTTTAACCGGATTACTAAATAAAGAGCAAACACTTACGGCGGGTAACCGGCAAAAGTTACCGCAAACTGAGTCTGAACGCTGACTTGAGCGTAGTTGAGGATATCGGTCGCCATAAGTGCTCTTGTCTCTAAACGCATTCCCGACGTCTCAGTCCACTTGACAAAGAGAATTGAAATCCACAAGCTTCTTGTTGGCCGTAAAGCGGCTCACTGTGGCTTACTGAGATCCAGGGCTAGTAGGTACGGTAGAATACGTGTTGCGAACGCCGATACTATCGTATTGCACTTTTTTAATCTAGCTTTCTGATAATCGATTGGAACGTATCTATTGGACTTATCTTGCGGATATTGAGCCCAATTTTTTTTAAATTTGGTTACGTAACTTGTGTATAACATTCTAAATATAAAGGTTATTATTAGTATTCATTGTTGTTGATCTTTACAATGTTTTGTTACATTTTCGACCCCTATCCCTTTTACACCGTCGACGTCACCAATATTGATGAAATTGTTAAAGGCTCTATAAGGCTCTATATATTCACAAAAATGTATCGCTTGGAAACAAAATCCAATATGCATTCGGGGGAAATATCGTGTTTCTTACACAGATTTATGTATATTTGGTAGCTTTACCTAATGTAGCCAACAAGAAATGATTTTGTTTTAATATGATTAGGTTTGACTTTTGTTAAGTTTTTTTTAAATAAAAGGCGGTACAGTTTAAAAAAAATGATGTCAGCGATTTACAGCTATCAAGTAATCTTCCGCATGCTCACCTTTAAGGCTATAATCGCATAGCACGGCTTACGACTCTATCGCCCAATGCAAACGCTGCCACAGAAATATTTTCTTAACTGAGCGTCAAGTTTGTTGACTAAACAGTTACTTACGATAGCTCAATGATCCAGACATTTACAGATCCGATAATACAATACGATAATACGATCCGACAGATTCGATGATCCAAACAATTACATTAAACAGCTATTGCCGCATCCTCGGGAGTACCTGTAAGTATGACAGAGTGGCAGCTAGCTAGACGAGGCGGGAGTAACCCAAGTTCATACACCCAAGGGCATTATAACGAGCATACATGCAAACATTAGTGCGATTCATGTAATATGCATCTGAAAATGGCGTATTCTCCGCTGGGAATATATTTACAATCATAAACATAGTTTGGTAATAATGTATGTGTCTACAAACAAGTGTTTACATAATATTATTATTATTATTATTTATTTAATTCATCTGACAACATTGGTCCACTGGTTAGTACAATACTTATCAACTAAGGGTTAGTAACTATCCTAAGTATACCTACATCATTATTGAGCATCACTGCCGCACAAGCAACCGGACAGAGTGTCTCAGAATTGGCGCATCATGTTGTTCAGCTAGGGTTAACAGGATACTGTTGCTGCTACCCCTCATTCTACTTATCAAGGATGCGCTCTTCTTCCTCATAATAGCATAAAAGTCATCCGTTCGTGCTACAGCAAACATACTAGACGCGCTGCAGAATCGGGGCAACCTCAACAGTACCCTGAAGCCATTATTATATTGCACCCTTAGCGCATCTAGAGCCTTCTGCGTATAATTGACCCACAAACCGCCCGTGTAGAACGCTTGACAATAAGCTTTAAACAGAGTTATTTTGACCTCGTTACTACAGCGGGCAAATCTGTGAGCCAACATGTTGCATCTGGCTGCTAGTGCCCTTCGCTCACGATCCATATCAACCTGATCTTTGAGATCCTCGGTAACACAGTGTCCCAGGTATTTAAATTGGACAACCCTTTTAAGTGGCCGACCATTGAGGAATATTGAGGGCTCATAATTAAGGTGTTTCCCGGGAGCAGCAAAGATCAGGTATTCACTTTTAATTTCATTGTACAGCAGGCCATGGGATGCCGCATACCTTTCGCAGACGCTTAGCATCTCCCTAATTGAGCCAGCCGTTGGACCCAGCAGCACCATGTCATCGGCATAGCTTAAGTTATTGACGCTTACACCCCCTATCTTGCACCCAACTGGTCTGCTGCTGAGTTCAACGATTAGCTCATTTACATACAGGTTGAAGAGCTTAGGTGAGGTTAACCCCCCCTGCCTCACCCCACACTCCAACCTGTACTCTTCAGACAAAACGTCCCCCCACCGAACTTGGTTCAGCTGGTTAGAGTACCAGTACTGGAACAAACCCGTCAACTCAGGTGGTACACCCGCTCCCCTGAGCTTCTCCCACAGGACATCATATGACACAAGGTCAAATGCCTTTGAGAGATCAAGGAAGCAGGCATACACCGGAGTACTTCTATCCTTATAGTATTGGACGGTCTGCTTTAGACAAAGGATAGCACTCTCAGTGGAAAGTCCGGGTCGAAACCCAAACTGTGCATCATGTAACGTTATCCATTTGTCAAGTTCTTTGTCGAGCAAACCGTCCAACACCTTCGCAATCACAGTCGCCAAGGATATCGGTCTGTAATTCGCCTAAATATTATCCAAACATAATTATTTTAAAAGATGTGGAAAAGTAAGAGCAGTAGAAAGTAAAAAGGTAAGTCGAGTCAAAGAAGACGAGCATGGTGAATGTAGGCACTTAGAAAAATAAAGATTCTAACACCAGTAAATTACGGTGATTGGGGAGAAACAGTGAAATAATGGTCAGTTTACTCTTTTAACTACATAATGTAGTTTGTAGAGCTTAACTTTTAATTTTTCAGATATGAATCAGTATAGCTTACTGTAATGTAACTGTTATTAAGACTAAACAAACCACATTAGAAGGGAGTCGGATGCTTGTATTGTGAGAGGGTCAAGGCTTAGCAGTGTTCTCGTAAATCGCTAGTGTTAGGCAAGGCTCGCCGACCGCAGGCAGTGACTGTATGGCAGACCGTAGGTACATGCAAGCTTAGCAAGTCCTATCATTTCCGAGGATAAGTCGGATCAAAATAGACTCAAGTTATGTTTTCCACTTTTAAATTTCAACGAAAATGACGTCAACTAGCGATTACGTATAAGAAATTATTCAAATTGTTTATGGTACGACATCTCCAAAAATATCCTGAAGTCGGAAGTAAAAGCTCTTATGTAAACAATTAAATACAATCATAATAATTTCCAATGCAAATTATTTAATGAATATGCGTATATAATTTGCATGTAGTAATTCATCTTCAATTCAACTCTGTTTTACTGAAAATGTAATTTTCTTCATGCAGACGCTCGGTTACCTGGGAATCTGGATGCCTCAGTGCTTCGGTTGGCTACAGCTTAAGCGGATGAAAACAAATGAGATATTATTAGATCTCCAACGAACGGTGCGGCTGCATCATTAACTTACCTACTTCTTGCACAACACGGGCCGACGTATCGATACAATCTCTGATCTACCCATAAAATATGAAATATAAATTAAACTTGGGGATCGATAGTTTTGTTATTATAACATACAAAAACTGCCGGCTTTAAAACGTGACAACAATGTCGCGCAATACTTAATTAAATATCGTTTGATCACTTTTGTTATCATTAGTGAAAATTAAAGTTCATAATAATTGACGTGAACGGTTCAATGTCGCAGCGAGAGTCGGGGGCGCACGGCTATGCGGACGCGGACCGCGACCGCGGCAGTGAGCTCGCGAGGGCGTCGCTTTCCCAGGCTAGGGCTGCGGCCGCGGCAGCTGCGTCCTGCCGGACGTGCCCTGTGACGTCAGACACTCAGATTATCGCATACCTATTCAGGATTTCCTTTATGACTCTCTGAAGCTGTAAAATCTATTCCCATGCTGCATTTTCCTAATAACCACTTAGATACAATTTCTTTTTTGAAACTATTTAGAATGTACCTTCGCAATTAACAATTAAATTCAAGGTAGCATAGTACGTTGGTATCTTAAAACCACAGGGACAGCTGAAAACAATACGATAACTTTTATGTTTGCTATTAATTTCAATTTACGTTTAAAAGTACCGCTGAGATACACAAAACACTTTCATTGTGCTTAAAATGCAGAAAACTAGTGTAGTTAAACGGCCAATGACATAACAAACAAGATCGAAATGTATGCAAATCTATCTTAATTTATTGGACACATATTTATGCGGATTTTATTAATATTAATGGTCTTACGACATAGATAAGCGTATAAATATCAGCCAATGTGATGTTATGCGATGTGGAAAATAAAGCAATTCATATTACTTTCGAAAAGTGAAAGAGTATTCGTTAAACTTTATACTTACCTACTATTAAATAACGCTGTTAGTTTTGGCAATTGGCAATCATTTGTAGAACAATCGCATGTTATTAGCATATTTACACGCATATTACACTTGTAATAAAATCTCAATGGTAATTATGTTTGTTTATTCGTTTTATAGTTTGTGCGAAGCTATTTAGTTTTGGTACTTACCTAATATTGATCTAGTGAATTTATTTATCTCTCTCTATGCATACTTAGGTACATCTCAGAAAAATAAACTACACACATTGAAACAAGTTTCGAATATAAGACGTGTGATGTTTAAGTACCTAAAAGTTGCGTGAAAACGACTACAATAATTACTGAAAGCCCATGAAAAATCTTCATAGGCGCCATGTTAACTCAATCAGTCTGAAACTCCCACTAACTGTTACGTAACACAGATTGTCCGTCTGTTTTACTTTGTTTAAGGATTAATCTAACTGGTTGGTACAGCATGTCACTTTGCTCATTTTGCTCCATTAGCGCGGCGGCAAATAAAAAGTGACATGTCCGTTCGGCTCATTGCCATTCCAAGTAACGTCGTGGAGAGCAAAGTTTTCGCTTACAACAAATATTAACTCTGTAGACAGAGTGTACAGTGAATACTACTAGTATTTGTGCTGTCTATTTGTATACTATACCCATATTCAGCTACTGTGACGATACTGTATTTGAACGTTATTCATATTTTATCAATACGCCTCTAAAAATGGCCAACGTTCAAAACTTTTGATGATTTATGTTATTCCAGTTTGTTACGATATTTTTTATTTAAATTCTATTGTAATAAAATACTTTGTTATTTATTGATAGGCACGATAAATTGTTGGTAGGCATTAGAAAAACTCCCAGAATAAGTAAGATCTCCGTTTATGAAAATATGATATTAATTTCCCAAATGACCAGGAATAACAAAGCTCAAATTAATACTTACTAACATATTGTGTTAAAATTATTCAGTAATTAACTAACAGTAGTAGTTAGTGGTAATGAACAGAATTTGGTATAATGAACTGTGCAAATTCGGCCGATATCAATTCCTGATAGAACATTCAATGTGTGAGCGCTCATCACTTCCGCCTGGTACCCCGCCTCCGTGAACAGCACTCGACCACTTCCTGTCTCCGCGGTTGACTGACAAAGCAGGATTACAATCTGCCCCTCAGTGGTGCTTCGAGGAGGCTCGAAGCCCCGAGTGACTCGAGGCGCGATCGCGACAGCCGCTAAAGGACCCTGGAAATATCAATGTATATTTGTGCCATCCCCTCTCCGTGCCTCGCTCTCGCCCCCGGCACTTACGATAAAAGCTAGTTCACGGTACGTCAAAGTTTAGAATTTCAGACACTCCAGAGTAATAAGCCAAAATAGGACTAATTTTAATTTGTTCCTCGAAACAGACTACTCTCGAATCGCTCACCAACAAAAGCTTCGAATAAGTTGATTTGTTATCTTTCTTCACGCGTGGTGTATGTAGTACTTACCTTCATATTTTGTATTAATTGATTGTTGGCTGAACAATTTCAAGCTCGTAAAAATTTAAGGAAAATGAGCTTATTGACAACCTACTAGTTATTTTGGAAATGGTAATCGATATTATTATAAAAAATCGGAGTACGTTTTAAATTTTATGGTTTTACTTGCTCGAAGACCAGTAGCATGAGACTTGGTGTAGGAAGTTGGCACTCCGCCAGCCGGAAGCCAATCCTGGCGCGGAGTCAGAACATTTTGATAGCACCCGCTTTATCACAGAACTTTATTTATATGTACATAAGTATCTACTTCTATTAGATCGTCCCGATAAAGTCCGGGTAAAATATTATATCTATAATTTAGACAACATTCTCGGTTATAAAGTAGGACTCTCCATGCTGAGGAAATCAATGACCGTAACAAAAATATCAATGAAGTATTCTGAGGCACGATTGCAAATACAGCCCTACTTTTTAGGCAAACATGTACATCGTAAGAGTGTTTGTTTATTTTCGCCTCTTCAAATGTTATTCGTAGAAATAAGAACGAAATATTTGTAATATTTCAGACGACACAGTGTCACTGCGGAAATTCACACGTCTCCTTAAATCCTGAGCCGTCGACACTCAGGTATCCCCCGCGCGCTACCTGCTTTTACCATAATTTCGCAACAATGTTATTGTTTCGTATATTTTTGTCTACCGAAAAACTTTTGCTTTTGTTTTCTACCTTCTAACTGGCAACGTTGGTAACGTTCAACGTATCACTGAAAAGGTGACCGTTTTCTAAGTAGATTTACCTACGTTTTTTAATTACCATAGCACTGGTTATAAAAAAGGAAAAAAAGTGGTGGGTAAATGTTTTGTTACCACTTCACTTTTGCCCGCGGCTTCGCCCGTGTAGTGTCGGAAAATACCCCACGGGAACCTAATGGTGTTAATCCAGGTTACAAACTATATGTGTGCCAAATTTCATCCAAATCCGATTAGCCATTTTTGCGGCCATCCGGAACATACATCCAGACAAACGGACAAGAAAGGACCATGGGCAAAAATGTATGAAGCCTGGGCTCACCCACCAACAGAGATGAGACCACTTTGAATATACTTGTAAAGCACTAAATATAAAGATTTAAACTCATTTTTGCGAAGAATCCATGGGGTTATTTTGCTATAAATATTTTTCTCCGACCATAAATAAACTAAAATTCTGCAAAAAGTAGTGCTGTTATGGCATTGTAGGTTTTGTTATTGAACATCTTTAACTAGTTTTAATTCCAGGTTTAATGTATACATAAAAAATAAAACAGCTGCTAACAGTTAACATTATTTTTATTAACATTTCAATCAATATCAATAATAATGTAGTCTAAATAGACGGGCGCCCGCGCAGGCGTCCGGGAGGTGTAAAAGGGATGGAGAGTGTTGTAAATCACACGGGCGCAGGCGCATCTATTGTTTACCACTATTTAAGCATTTTAAGAATGAATATATTGTTTCAATAAGTTTTACGACTCCTAACAATTGTCTTTTTCTACAAAACCTATTTAGGTGCATATCTTTTTTCTGCAATGGAATTGAAGGTGGTGCCCATAGTAACAATTTTAGTACAAACAAAATCCTTCACAATGGCGTATGCTATAACTCTGTTGGACACTGAGCCCAATTTGACTCATGGTCCTTTAAACTACTATTTTATTATATGTATAGATGTCGCAATAATTATGTCTACGTCGAAGTAATCATATGTCTTAAACTTCAACGTATATTGTGAAATTTTTTTTTTTTGAGAAACTAAGAAAGTGCTCGGTGATCCGTGGGCGGAACGCTAAATGGGTCGCCATTAGTTTTTATGGAGTAGGAGTCTGCATCGGCTTCGAGGGCCACCCTGAAGCCGAGCTAAACTATGAAATTGCTTTCTAAACTCGCTTTACACTCCATGCTCCCATTTTATATGGGTTTGTTGTAAACAGAGTCCGCAGTAATAATCTACTAAACAACTAATAATCATTGTGCGCTCATTTACAAAATAAAACGTTTAACTTAGATGCTAAATGTTAAAAAACAACTTAAACTTTAATTTTGACTTTAATTTATCTTTGTCGAAACTAAAAGTTAAAACAATCCAAGTTTATTTTAACATTTTGAATTCTGAGATAAATTGCAAAAATTAACAGCGAAGATCCACTTCAATTAAATTTATAGACCGACTAAGCACTGCATTAATCCATAAAACTCTGTAGAAGCTTCGACTTAATCAATGTGTACAAGTAGCAAAGTGTAGTTGCACACTTAATTGCTAAATTTAGGCTAAGGTAGGGTAGGTTCTCGTCAGAGGTGCGTTTACATCTCTGAGGCGTTTAATGACGATGTTCCGCGTTCATTAAGTCGACTGAAAGGCATTTTGTAGCGTGTCTGTGATGCTAATTTGTTCCAGTACACTCAATATGGGCCTGTCCTGTCAGTGAACCCTTTAGTCGAGTTTTTACGCCAGAATACGAAAGTTAAGTTTGTTTGTTTATGTTGATATCAACGCTCCCGTAGCCCGTTGGCACGAATCCGACGCTCGACGGATTTTTTTTTCATTCCACGCACAAACAAAAATAGGTGACTATGTTTGACTACTTGGTATGTTGCTTCTTTGTTTGAACAGAGACTGTTAAAGATCAAGCGTCACACTAAATTTAATTTTGTCGCTTGTGGGATAAGCGGACTTGTGCGAACACAATAGAAACATCTTTTCTTTTGTTTTGCTTGTTTATTTTGCACCGTTCGTTTCAATTATTGCAGGCATCAAATCGGAGATGAAAGAGTTAACTCGAGCAGAAAGCTGTAAACATAGAATATAATTTCTAAATTACATAAAAAGCTTAAGTTTTATTTGATTTCGCTTAAAATAATGCGAAATTACGGTATAGACAAAAGGAAGAAATGAAAGCATTAGATATAAAACTGAAATTCATAGTGAAACTTTTATAATGAAATCCTCTGAACCTAAAGTAAAGCTATATTAAAAAGCTTAATGTTCAAGGACTGTGTTCGTATTTCATTTAAAGTTTCTAAAACCGATATTTTATTTTACCTAGAATACTTCAAAGGCCCTAAGATACTCTTTGAACCTCATAGTCACAACAAACATGAGTTTAGGTTGACACTAAAGAAACCTACCCTGACTCAGTACTCACACAAAAAAACATACACAGCACATAGATAAATAACCTAATTGTTATCCGCGAAAGGTATCTTCTGTGACACCACGTGATAACTTTATTCTATTACCAACTATAACTTCACTTTCAACGTGCCCCATACATACCTACACTACATTATGTTCAAACGTAGGTAATAAGAAATTCATGAACGGTAATATCGCTGTAAGTTTATTTGGGTCACGTGAATTCCCCCAGTGATCGTTGTATGTAATTTGTATTTATTTATTTATATTGACACTTTTTGTATGTGAGGGAAATCATTGTTAAGTGAATTGCCACCCTACTTCTATTTGCCGTGTTATAGCCAATTGTCAAAGAATGACAGTTGTGATTTGAATAAACAGACAAATTAAGTTGGTACTTACAATTTGCTTAACAATTAATTTCGCTGACTTTATTATTTCATTAATTCTTGTCAAGAAATGGGTAATTTAACTGAGTGAATTTGAAATGTTTGTTTATTAGTTTTGTATTGTTTCAGATCACTTTCCAAGAACATTGGACAGGCGAATATTAACTGCTGGTGTTCCAGGTACGTTAATTTATCCTTCTTCTTCTTTTCCTGTGGTCGGTACTATGGTTGATTATTATTATTATACTGTTTGAGCCCAGTAGGTGGCCACGTAGATTGCGGCTTCAATCGCATTCTTTAAGTCTTCGAAGATGCAAGTGAACAACTTTATACTTAGGATAAGGGTCACCGTATTACCTTCAGTATTAGGAACGCGGCAACTGGAAAAAGTCGCCTTCGTAACTTGGAAGTGTATTTGTAACCTTTTTTACTCGCTGAAGTACATTTTACCAATCAGATCATGATGATTGTTTACTTAATTCTACATGCATTTATTTAATTTCATTTGGCTTTCTAAGATTTTAACAATCGAATTTTGGGCACAAGAATTTTCTCTTGACCTGCCTGAAAGATAAACTAATTGCAGCAGGATTGTCTCGGGATAAGGAAACTCTTTGTCAGTTGGTATTGTCTTGAAACTATTAGTATGGTATAGGGTTGAGAATGAATAATGAAATCATAGTGATGGCAAGCAGCAAGCAGTTTTCTCATATAAGGAATTAAATGAGTTAATAGGTATTTGTTTAACTGACGGTTAAATCTCTTCATTACACTCGTTGGTAATTACTTACCAAAACTATGACCTACTGAGAACTTTCAAGTATCTAGTAACGTAGGACCTAATAAATTTGTAACACATGTTTTATATAGCTAATAAAATTATCGTAAAGTGTTGGGACACGCGCGTTTATGTCCAGGTTTGATGCCCACGAGTTTACCCAATAATACAAACGTTCTTTATTATGCGCATAGAAAATTTACGATTATCTCCTAGTTTAGTTATAGCTTCTGAAACTGTTTTGTTATTGTTACGTTTTTGGCGTTCAAATAGTAGACGAACTTAATTTCGGCTGTATAAAGGATGTATTAATTTGTTCGCGTTCAAAACAGTCCATACAGTGTCGACGTTTGATCTCGTAGTGTTGCTGTGGCACAATTAACGAATAGTTACAAACAGTATGGTTAGGTACTGCAAAATTAGAGTTGGCAACGTCGCAAATATAGATGTCAAATATTTCGCTGTTTTGATTAATTTGACAATATTAATGTATGGAAATATGAAATGTGGCTAACTAGCGAACTAGAATATTAATAATGAATTGCAATTATAACACTGAATTTGATGTTGTAACCGTTTTAGGTGTAAAGGCAATTGGAAAGTTTCCAAATACTTTTTTTTACGTATAAAAGGAAATGTTCGGTGTTACGATATTAATTATTGCATTTCATTAACAATATTTTAGTTCGATAACCACATTTCATATTTCCATACAGTATTATTGCCAAATTAATCAAAACAGGTAAATATTTGACAACTATTTGCGACGTTGCCAACTTTTAGGATAAGCCCTCTTAAGTGTCTAATGTAAAATATATGTATCTAGCAGTCGGTTAGTTTTGTAGTCTTTTGTGGCGTTTCGTAATAGCTAAATACTAAAAACTGTTCACCATGTTCTTGTTCGTTCGTGCATAGACGTCTTAATATGTTGTTAAAGGTCTGTTCCCAGATCATACATTCGTCGACGATTACTCATAAATATTGACTAATATCAAGCTATCACTTCCGTCAAAAACAGAATATTCTGTAAAATGGCAACAAAACGAACGGTCATGAGGATAGATGCGTCTACGCTGCGTAGGCTCTGCATAGACGCTGCGTAGCTATCCACGCTAAGCTCGGCAAAGCAACGCTCGCTCGACGCTACGCTAGACGTTACATAGACACCGCGTCGATACCCCATAAATACGCTGCGCTAACGTCGCGGATCTGTTCAATCACTAGGTAACAAAATGGTGTACCCATACACATTGCTGTTGGCTTTGTAAGTAAAAAGAAAAGTGATTACAAAAGACAGTCTCAAAAAGGCCAACCCGTCACCGCTTCCAAATTTTTACAGGATTTTGAAAAGTCAGTTTATCGTAAAGTCAGGATTAGTTTGTATAAACACAAGCGTTAGGCACCCTGTATCCGTGTAATACCATTAACACCAGTGCACAGTGGGTCGCTCGTGTTACGAGTATATCTGGGTCATGCTGCAGTCTCGCATTGTTCAATCAATATGTTGACAATGCGTTTGCGCTATTCTGTTACTCCTATTATTGTGACGATGCCGTTGTTATGTGAATTGCTGTAGGTAATCATTATGCAAAAATCTAATGTCAAATAAAATTATTTATTTCCTTTTTTATGATTGTGATGCCGTATATGCGTATGTTTAGGTTCATTTAGCAATGGCAATAAAAAATCGCGATGTCAGCCTGTTAGTGACAACTTTGAATAATAGGGTGTTTTACTCTATCTGGTCGGTGCTTTAGTTCATCAAATAGTAAACTAAATTTAAAGTTTTCAGTTTTTTTATGTTTCATATAACACCATTAGATAGTAGTCGCCATGTTATTACGTCATACGGCTATGTAAACTTAGAAAGTGTTAACTGTCAACTATCAGCGTACCTTTAATCTATAAAGACTTTTTATTATTTTCGTAACCAACGTAATTTTTAGTGAAATAATACCATGGAGGACAGTTTTGTAAAAGGAGACAACACAAATTTATAACTTAAAAAATATCACTGCATTTGTTTACACAGCCAACCATAGATATCCATGTTATTGCAAAGCGACTGAATGAAGCGTACAGCAGCCGTTCGAACATAAGCCCAATTTAGCAATATCGAAGCGCCACGTGCCACGCCTCCAAGGCATATCCCTCGATATTCGTGCAGCCAACTGACGTCATGACCACAGAGCAATATGGCGTCCAGCGTTTTCGTCAAAGTACGCGCGAAATTTAGAAATTGCAAAATTCAAATGCATTTTATGGCACTTAACGATTAAATAAAAAAATTGTGATTTTTTTAGTGGTTCATTAGCACTATAGAATCTACACACATCAACACGGTCTAGGGATATTTCATACTCAATTAAATAACTCGAAAAGTACTGGCCGCATTGGAATCTTTTATACACCGATTTGTTTGTAATTTATCTCAGACTAATTCCAAATTAAAAATTTTGAAAATTCTCTTGTTTCGGTGGCATAAAAATGTCTTGATGTATAGGAGAGGGAATTTTCATTTGTGCGAAATTTAGAAAACAATACGAATTACGTTTAGTTACAGTTTTTTTTCATTTTTAAACGAAAGATAAAGTTAAAATTGAGGTATTGTAGCCATGCAACGCCGACATTTGACGAGGGCGGAGATGTTACGAGCTGTGGGAATGCTAAAAGCTGGATCTGTTCAGCGTAATGTTGCTGAGGCCATAGGGACCCATCAAAATGTAATTTCAAGATTGTGGACACGCTATCGTGCCACAGGTGAAGTAGCGGAGAGGCACCGGGGGCCAAGTCGCATCACTACCCCCAGACAAGACCGATTTTTGCAAATTACTGCGCGAGCTCAACCAAATGCAACGGCGACTCAATTGGTCCAAAGGCTGCGAGTGGAACACCAAGTGCTTGTGAGTGACCAAACTGTAAGAAGGCGACTGCATGAAAGCAATCTACGCTCTCGTAGACCACTCCGGGTCCCACCTTTACGGCGAGGCAATCGTGGACGACGATTAGAATGGGTTCGGAACCACGTGGACTGGGGCCGTGAGCAATGGTCCAATGTGCTGTTCACGGATGAATCCAGGTTCGGCTTCCATCCAGATTCACGAAGGACGCGTGTTTGGCGAGTTCCTGGACGATGGAGCCGTCTCCAGAACCCTCAGGAAGTTCACCCATACCAAGGAGGAACAATTATGGTTTGGGCAGGAATTCGTCTTGGAGGACGGACGGATCTCGTTTGGGTGCGGGGCAATATGACGGCAGAACGATACGTCCAACAGGTGCTGGGGCCCGTAATCTTGCCCCACAGAACACAAATGGGGCAAGATTTCCTGCTCATGCACGACAATGCCCGGGCACACACGGCGAGAACGGTAGCAGCTTGGTTACATACACATAATGTTAGGGCCTTAGACTGGCCTGCTCAATCGCCAGATCTAAATCCCATTGAGCATGCGTGGGATATGCTGCAAAGAAGAGCTCTGAAGGAAGTTCCTGAAAATCTGGCTACAGAAGATCAACTTTTTGCGCACCTCAGAAGGACATGGGACAATATTCCGCAGCAAGACATTGACAACCTTGTTCTGAGCATGCCGAATCGTTGCCGATGTGTTATGAACATCATGGGCGCTTTCTCAGACTACTAAATTCAAGTTTATAAACACAAATTAAATGATTTTTCTATTTTTTTCAGTTTTTACTCACAAATTAAAAGTTAATTCATATACGGTTTCCGTCTATGCTTCATTTTTTTTCCATAAAATCCTGAAATTTTAATCTAAGTACCTTAACCATTATTAAAAAATGGTAGAATATTAAATAACGTATATTTTAAATATTTACATGTCATATAAATAATTAACACATTGATAGTAATTCGCTTTTTTAAAAATATCCCTAGACCGTGTTGATGTGTGTATTTCAGACACTTCAAAAATGGGTGTAATACCCTATTGAAATAACGTGATAAACAAATCATAAGAGTAGATAAAGTTTCTTTAGTATACAAAAACGTGCGGTTTATCAAGACACGACCATACTGAAGATATGATAAAGCAAGAAATGAGTACAGGAAAGTTTTTCACAATAGTGCAAAAGACAGAACAAGTAATTTTATGAATTTTATCTCCGTCGTGGCAAAGTTCAAACTGTGTTATAGGTAAATTATTTGAACCAATTTACAGCAAACAATGCATGCATTGTTTCCCGAGACAAGATTTATGTGCAGTCCGCTTTCACTGAGAACCGGACTTTCTTTTGCTATGGCGATTTGAAAACAAACTTGATCTATATCGGGAAGCTTTTGTTAATGTTTCCACCCGTTCTCACACATTACATAAGACGACTTACATACGTCGCGCGTTTTATGGGCACGTTTTCCTCAATTGTACAATTCGAACCTCTTATACTACGTTATCCACAGAGAAAGTCTTTAATTGATATATTTTATATTCCCATAAGTCTAATGGAGCCCTCGACTCGAAATCTTTTCTTCCGCCAAGTTAGGGGAAATTCTTCGTTTATTATTCACAGTAAATTACTCGACTTCTACATTTTTTCCCCAGTGGAGCTCTCAAGCCCTTTTATTTATTCAATACGAATTATTCATCCAATAATTCCTACATACTCGTAAAAAATGCGCCTTGGGAAAAGAAAAGTCTTGTACTTTAATTAAATTACTTTTATTGTTTTATACGGAACAGTTTCGAACAATATTCGTCGTATTCCTTACCTTCGTGTTCCGAAGGTTCCCGATCTATTGCCGAATCACTAAACGTTATCTATCACTTAGATATTCACTCGCGTTAATTTATGAGGTTACTTCCTCCGCATCTTGCTTTCATTAATTCGAAGAAGACTCCCGTGTTAATTCTCTTAAAAGGTCTCGATCGTTCGCAAAACTTCTTACAAGCATTCCGCATCTCATCTTGTGTTCCGCAAAACTTATAGTTGAGAATTCTTGCAATAAGTCGTTTGAGAAGTTCCTTTCTTTGTCTTTGGTTTCGTCGTTAGTGCATTTGCAGCTAATAAACTGAATGGAATACGATTTACTATCTGAAACTATGTTCATAACGATAACTAAGTTGCTTTCATGTGTCATATTGTGTAATATTGACGTAATATATTTCAGAAGCATGTTATTACAAAAACAAGCTTTACCATTCCGTCTTCCGTAGAGTAGTTTACATGTAAAATTCGAACTAGCTGACAGCGCCCTCACATATTGAAGGGGGCCTCCCTGGCGCACATCCCTCTATGTGGCAACACTCGTCTTTGATACACGTCTTTTGATGTCTCCTTTTCGAGCGACACAATGCCACTGTTTACCTTCGCTCCTGAACAACTTTGCTTCCCCGTCAATAATGGACTTTTTAACGATATGTATAAAAGTAACTCTAGGGATTTAGTTGCTACACCTACACAGTATTCCTGCGTAGACATCTTAATTACTGATACACTAACATTAAGTTTCTAATAATGACATATTTATTACGAAAGTTAATTGACTATTCAGCAGTCATTAATCCAACGAGATGTTAGTGAGTAACAATGAAAGTTACAAACTAGATGAAGCGAATACCCACAGCGATGCAGTCTCCGTGAACAGCAGCCTTATCGGCAGTGAGACCGGCTAGAACGCCGTCTTCACAGTAATCGAGCCATAAAAAACTTTTACTATCACAGTTTACGTGCCGCCTTTGAAACAAATGACCTACTTTATGACCGAGCGGTATAGGCTTATTCTCAAAAGAAATGTAATCTCGACAAAAGTAGGTGTCTGTCTACCTAATATTAACTTTGTTCTCAGTCCAGCTCTCACTCAAGAAACGTGTTGATAAACTATTCGGACGTTTTTATCGCTTTAAGAAAATTTAATTTTCTCTATCGAAACTGAGAACCACTGGAATAAGAAACTTGTTCTTCAGAAGGCAAATCAGTTTTTCAGTTGGCACTCCACAATCAGATAAAGAGTTGCCGACTTCCAACTACATTCCAAGTTCCTGATATAATCTGTAAAAGTATTTTACCTATAAATTTTCACTTTTGTGCAAATATTTAAGATTAAATCATCACAGGGTCTTTAAAATCCCATTAAAGAAAAGTGCTTGTCTTGAATGTTTGTTGTTTTCCGTTTATGATCCTAAACGAAATTATGAACAAAACTAAATATTTAAGGTTGGTCTCAATTTTTCTTGAAGAGTCTTGAAATGATTTGTAAAACGGCGCCAGTTATTTCAGCGCTGTTGACACGAGCCGCAACCTGATTGTGGGCGGAGACGCCTCGGTGCGGCCGCTTTGATAAGAGGCTCGCCGCCCGCCTCGTGAATATTGTTCATTGTTACATTTTATAAACGATGCACTTTATGCAACCGCTGCTAGCCACGAATAAAATTAAAACAATATGTCGTTTGTAGTTAACACGATAACGTAAAAAACAAGCCTTTATAATGAGGACCAAGAGAATCGTTTGCGAATGTTGCTATCTTGATGTGAACTCAAATACACATCCGAACTTGATCTGGCAGGATTTGCTTCTGAAAGTATTTTTTAAATGTTTATCTGGTTATGTTCTTACCAAAAAACCTACCGTTATGCTATAATGCTATAGGTAGTATCTATAAACATGATCAAATTATTCACACTGTACTGTGAACATACATACCTATTGTGGAAATATAAATAAAGCATTGTACAATAATTCGCTCATTACATGCATTATGCATTCAATCTCGTATTGATTTATTGAAGCTTCATATTAATCCTACTAAGCGTGCCTAAGTGCCTATCAAATAATAAAGAACTGCTCTCTGTCATGCAATTAGTTTAATTAGTGGTAATAATAGCTTCTTGCATTCATTATTCGCCAAGA
This sequence comes from Xanthia togata, assembly GCA_963853775.1. Lineage (NCBI taxonomy): Eukaryota > Metazoa > Arthropoda > Insecta > Lepidoptera > Noctuidae > Xanthia > Xanthia togata. The sequence goes on along the minus strand of OY970798.1, from coordinate 17,577,034 downwards.
AATAAAATTGTTTGAACGTATAGTATTTTTTTTTCACGTGTAACATCCCCCCCCCGCCTCCGTAGTGCCTTCATATTGTTTTATTAAAATCTAGCTTCTCATATTATTATCAAGTTTTAATGTAATATGTAACATTGTGGCGCAGGTATTTCAATTTTATTACGTACCTAGCAAACAAATAAATATTTGTACATTTTCAGGAAGAGGAAATATTTCAGTGGGTCTGTGCAACAAAGCCTCCATAATTAAAGTTAATTACAATGCAGTATTGACATAATATCCAAATACCAGAGGTAGCGATACCGCAAATTTTACACTGACGGACTCATAAACTGCATCAATGTTCAAGACGCCTTTGAAATAAACATTTTAACCAAGTATTCGAACTTTTACAAATTTAAATTGAAACCTATAGTTTGGTTCGTTAACTTCATAACAGCGTAGTATCATATCTTTAAGTGTATGTTTGTATACTGGAAAGGACCTTTTTTTTAATAGATATATATATTTAATTAATAAGCTCGTGGCTAAGTAATAACTGCCGCACGGGTCGATCCGTCAGGTAAGCTACGCTTGCCGGGGTTGGTCTGTGGATGGGTGACCATCTTTACGTACCGAGACTCCTCCGTGCCTCGGAAAGCACGTTAAGCCGTTGGTCCCGGCTGTCATTCGTGGATCTTTGACAGTCGATACGGGTCGTCAGAAGCCCGAAAGTCTGACAACCAGTCTTACCTAGAGGTATCGTATCACCCAATTAATGGGTTGTGGAGGTCAGATAGGCAGTCGCTCCATATAAAATACTGGTATTCAGCTGCATCCGGTTAGACTGGAAGCTGACCCCAACGTAGTTGGGAAAAGGCTAGGCAGATGATGATATATTTAATTAATAAAAAAATGTAACAAAAATTGGTTTTATTCAAAAATTGGTTTTTACAATTTAAAAAAAGAGGAGAGGTTTTTTAAATTATTATTAATGTGTATTGTCTCCACGTGCCCTTATTACAGATTCTAATCGGCTCCGCATAGATCTGATTAGGGTTATTAAACGGTCTTGCGGAATATTGTTCCATTCTTGTGAAATCGCAGTTCTTAGTGCTGCCACTGTTGTGGGCACAGGATTTCTCGCATATACAGCTTTTTTTAAACTGTCCCAAACATGCTCAATGGGATTAAGATCCGGGCTGCGTGCTGGCCAATTCATGGTACGTATCCCAACCTCTTCGCAATATTGTCGAACGTGTGCAGCGGCGTGGGGTCGGGCATTATCTTGCATTATCACGCATTATATTAGTATCACGTGAGCTTCTAAAACCTCTGTTATATAGCGTTGTGCCGTCTAACCTCCTCTTTTACCGTTTTGACGAACCATGTCGATGAACACAAGTTCTTCGCCGATCATCGAAATGCCACCCGGCACCATACACGAACCGCCTCCAAAAGGAACACGCTCCTCAATGCAACTTTGAGTATATCTCTCCCCACGTCGACGATAAACTCTTCTGCGACCGTCTTCACTATTTAAACATGTCCTACACTTATCGGTCAACAATACGGAGGCCCATTGCTCTTCAGTTCAATTAAGATGTTCACGCGCAAATCTTAAACGAGCTTGTCTGTGAGCTGCAGACAGCTTTGGGCCATTTGCTGGTCGAATAGGGGTGATTGCCGCTTCCTTCAGCCTCCTTCTTATTGTTCGTGCTCTCACATTTACTCCACGTACTTCATTCAGCTCTGTTTTGATGTTTACTGACGTAAGGAAACGATTTTGTAGGGAAGTTGAAACAATAAATCGGTCGTCAAGACGGGTGGTTGCTCGAGTTCTACCGGTACCGGGTATTCTTTTGTAAGAACCTGTCTCTACAAACCTTCGGTATACTCTAGAAACCATAGACTGGTTTAAATTTAAATTTCTAGCAATCGTTCGTTGATCCAAGCCTCCCCACACCAATGCCACAATTTGAGCGGCTTGTTCGGACGAAGTATCCATATTTATGGTTACGAAACTTTTGTTGAGTTAAAAAGACCAACAACAATAATTTAAAACAACAACAATTACAATATGTAAATCGCAAATGAAAAAAAACAAAAACAATTAATTTCAAACTTTACTCTAATAAGTAATAAGAATAACACACGAATGTGAGACTATGCGTACCTAAATTTTATTTTCTCGGCTTTAGTTTTATCTTTTACTGCAGTTCTATTTTTAAATTTTGTTGTTTTATGATTAATGGACAGTCTTGACATTTTCATTTAGTTTAATCTAAAAAGTTTGCATTCTTATCAAAAATATGAATTTGAAAGTAATCCTGAACTTTGATGCAGTTTATGAGTCCGTCAGTGTATTACGGACCGGTCGCATAAACATCAGGTTCTCAGCGGGCTTTTATTGGAGCCGCCCCGACCCGATTGCCGGTCTCGTTCTGTTTTTCAGGCCATTCAACGTTGAAAAACGAGCAAGAAGAACTAAACTGGTTAACACACATGGACGGCTCTAATAGCTCTCTCCATTGTCGCTGGCTAACTGGGGCGCTGCACACCAGGATATTATGTGGATGCGGTGAGGGTGTTTGTGCACTGTGCACTGTGCGATCTCAGCCTGTAGTGAGACGCACCGCACTTGACATGTGCAATCGATTAATAGTCGCTGTATTGTTTGTAACATCATTTATAACTGGCTCAATTTCTTTCTTTTATAAACAGTAGAATTTTTGATAAAGAAATTACAATAATTATACACATATATATTTATATTCTTTTCGTGGGAGTTTAAAAACGAGACGAACATTTTCGAAATATTTTCAGGAAGGTAGTAGGTATGGTGGATGTTACTTTATAGTAAGTTGATATCGAATAGTGGCACAGGATGTAGGTCGCATGCCGGAGATGCCTTTGTTCCGACTGCCGCTGTAAATTATCTACATTCCATTCTCCTTCATAACTCTGTATCGGAACAAACCGTATATCTGACAATAAAACGGGAAAAGTGACCGTTTTTTGCACGAACGAAGCTTTATTGAATTTCTCGTTTAATTTTCCTCGTTCCTACAGGTAGTAATTAGTGAGTACCTACAATCGTGTCGATCGTTATTAACAATTTCACAGTTACGTTACTGTAGGTGTAGTAGGGTATCGGCTCATGTGAGCTCACAGCTGAGTTCTCTTGAAATAAAGTGCCGAACTTTAAAATTTTCCATAAACTTTGCCATTTGCACATCGGGTTCGGATGCTAAGTATCAGAAAAGTAAAACTGAACGGTATCGGTCGCTGCCGGGCTGAATGTAAAAACTAACCGCTACCCTGTGTTTTAATAAGGTAACAAAAACCAAATAATAAATTAATATGCAACTGAAATTCATTTACAAACGCAAATAATAATTATGTACCTAGTGCTAAACAAAGTATGTCAAATGTAAACCAGATACAATAATGTTGTGTTTGACAAAGCAGAACGTTCAACACAATGCGTGGTATATTTTGCGGACTATAAAAATGTTTACTGCAGCCACAGATGCGACGCGAAAAACCGCGATTTCGAATGACGTCGAGGAGGATTTATGTTGCCAATATACCATAGAATCATGGAACAGAGGATCCTAAACTGCTCTTAATTGTCAATTGCTATTATGCCGGGAGCAGCAACCCATATATTAATCTGTCGGTGGGTCTGTTTCGTTTTGTTCCAAGAGTTAGTTAGTGAAGTGATCCGCAAACGGGTCGGTGCTCCATTTGGGTCATCTGGATCGGTGTTAGCGGGACACGAGCAGCTGAGGTCGAGCGCACTCGTCCGCAATATAGTTCTAATAGAGTATCCTTCAAACATCTACATATAACTAGTACGAAGTAACGCTAATACCAAATCCAGCTTATGACAGCTTCGAGAGTTTATGATCACTCGGCTTCGACATGGTTCGAACGAAGTTATTTTGAATTTAGAACATTGCTCTCGTAAAGTCGTGATAGGCGGTTGCGATGAGTTTTCATGAAAATATTTGTTCAATGATAAAATAATATCTACGAAGAGCTTTGCAAGTGCGAATTCGTAGCAACTGCTATGACTTTATGTAAATAAAAACCAAAAGTTACACGGTAATTTTTCAAAACATATGGTTAGCTTAAATGTTAAGATTTGTGTTTTCCTCGAAATTATTATTATCTTTTGTAATCATGTGTAATAATGATTTGATTTCAGGAATCAGAATTAACCTAAAAACACTTGTTTCAGGTATCTGGAATGATCCAAACTAAAAGACAACACATCAGGCCCCCTGATCGAATGACTAGGTGAGTCAACATTAATATTTTCTCACATAAATGCTTATTACGTTAGTTCTAACATCACATTGTATAAATATGCTTTCGCATCCTATCAGTTTACAGTAGAAACATAATATAATGCAATGCATGAATTTGAGTGTGAATTGAAATAAGACGGGTCCACTAACTCACGGTAAGCTCAAACCGTAACTCGAGCAAAATAAAACGGGTGAAGTTTAAAGGTACGCTTATCAGTTGTCACGGTTACGAGATGCGGTATCAGACGGAGGACGGCGCGGGCGGCGGAGGCGGCCCTAGACACTCACTGAACACGCATTTGCATAAGATTTTTGCAATTTTATTCCGCATACAAAAACGGAATCAGCATTTTACGACTTACTTATGCTTTTATACATAAGCGCTTTTATTTTTTCGTCTCATATTGCTTCCTAGTTTTTATGTCTTCTCTCAACGAAATAGAATACGATTTTTGAATACATGTTTCGTTATCGTCAAAATTCGAAGTAATATTATTATCCAAACTAGAGCAGTAATAAAATGTATCGTAAAATAAGCCATAACGAAAACAGCACGCGATATTTGTTTAAACATTTTGTGGCGATAAAATTAGGCGGAATATGCCGAAATAGTGTGAAATATGAATAGTGACTTAAATATTTTTAGTTGTCACTACATGTAAAATATCGTTTATGTAAACAGAAAGGCGATAATGGATATTTGCACCGCAAAATTACGTAAAAACATTACCAGTCAATAGAGTAGCAATTGGAAAACAATTTCCGTGTCAGCCGCCGTGCTGCGGCGTGTGAACACGTCGCTCGTGTGCACCTGGCCGCCTCCAGGATTAGCGGCACAGTACGTATGTGCGGGAAAAGCTCTGATATGTAGAAAGACCCACGTGTTCAATCACAATCTTTTGATGCCGATACTATTCACGATAGAGGCTCCGTCGACAAGAGCATCCAGGGTAATGGCGACATCGCGTGCTCTCCCGAATTATCACTAGCGTTCTACGCTATATTACATGACAAAGTGAAAGCTCACGACTAATATCGCTTGTAATCCACTTAAAAGTTCATAATACTGCCCCTTCTGCCCCTTCGCACGTAACTCCAGACAGTCATGCTAACTTTGTGAATGAACCGAATACGTATATTTTATATTTAGCAACATGACGTAGGTAATGTAATTAGAAACTATTTTCGTGATTCAGTTTCCACCTTAATTGATTTAGCAAAAAAATATAATAAATAAAGTAGCGTGGGTGACAGTGATATGACACTTATGACGGTACTTACTTTTTGTGACGGCGAAAATGTAAATACAGTACAACAGCGGCACTCAAAGTTATAAATATGATAAAAGAAACAGAAACGTAGATATAACATTTTAAAGACACTGAAAGTGACTTACATAATATTACATTATGCCGGTTCCCCGGAAAATATGGCTGTCAATGGCGTTCACTTATGAAGACGAGGAGCGAGATGGGCAGACTACGGGGAAACATCGTGAACGATCCACTTTTTCGTCCTACTTTAATTCTATTATAAAAATGTGAGCAACGTAAAAGCAAGTTTCACTGTAAATCTCTGTACCTACATTTTTTTGCAGAAAATACTCTTGTCTAACAATTAACAATACGATCTTAAGTAATAGTTTATTGATCCCATCTACGATTAGACGTCGAATCCGGGTAGACTTAAGAGCTTCTTATGCTCTACGCAGGCTATCCAGGCCAAACCCACCAATGCAATGAGAGAAGCAAATACCACCCGCAGACTTCGTCAAACCCCAGGAATATTTACCGCCTGGGCGTGATCTGCAATCGATTACGTACCCCAGGTAGGCCGCTGCAAACTCAATCTGTCTAAGTGGGGGATTTCTGACCTATCCAACACCCACCCACTTGCTGGAGTGTCCTAAGTGCCCGTTTACTTGCACTAAAGAAGTTTAGGTATTCTTTCGTACAAGTAAACGGGTACCTAGGAATGCCGCAATCAACGTGGCGGGCTACTGGGCTCAAACTATTTAAAAACAAAGTACCACCGAAACGATTGATAAAGATTACAGTTAGAATTAACAAGATAAACAAGATAAATCGAAGGACGAAGGCTGAAAGACATCAATATAAATAAGATAATTACAGTCGACAGTTTGTCTAAGAATAGTCCAACTATTTCACGCTGTTTGTGGCACTGAAGCGGCTCATAAATCCAGGGTGGCTTCATTGTGTACCTATCGCCGTTGATGTCGCAATTTAGCTTTGCAACACGCGCCGGCGCTGAAATATCGTGGCCTGGCCATCAATCAAGTTCTTTGCCAAATAGATCGCTGATTAAATTGTTAAATTACTGCATTTATCCTCCAAGAAGTTGTCAAGTAGACATTACATCGATTAGAAGTTTATCCGGCTCAAGGTGATGTATTGTCTTCGTTTCCGAGTTCTGTGTTGTTTCTTTAGTAGTGCCATATATTTATGGCACTACTAAAGGAAAACTCGTAGTTATGCACGAAATCTTTGGTAAATAATGATTTTTAAATAAGGATAACTACATAAACAAAACTGGAAAGACAAATGTTATGTTTTAATTAAAATATGTCTTTTAATTACGACACACTTAGTTTTCTGATATTGTATTCCTGAGGATTGTATGCGCAAAGGTCCTATTTATTATAATAACACTTTGACTTAGTAATAAATAATTACCTACATAAATATTGTCAAAATTCCAAACAGAAAGTCAAAATATTCAAGAAATATTGTCGAAATCTCTTCGGTCTGGAGAACAAGATACATTATTTATGTAGACAAAAATTAAATTGAGACAACGGACTGCCGGCATAATTTGGTCTATCATCCGACTAATAATAAATTAAGAGGAGCCTAAACTGTATTTAGTGAGCGTAAAGATGCGGAAAAGGCTCGAGCGACTTGACGTTAATGGATGGCACGTTTTTTTTCAGGGCGTGGGTGTGAGATGGCTCGCGCGGGCATGCTGCACAGGGGCGGAAAAAATGGCGCCGAGTGAGTATTATCCTGAACTACTCGTGGTAACTGATCGGTTTTCACGCCCACTGTACTTCCTCCCTGATACAAGGAGGAAAGTTGAGCACATTGAATTTTCAGCGAAAATGGGGTCGTTATAGCTTAGTATAGCATTTGGCAGTGTCACTTCAACCACCCAATTCCTATCATATTAAAATTGGATAATACACAAAAATAAAGTGCAAACACACGCGATAAATACAATTTCTTTGAAGAGGGGACTTAAAGTACTATCAACGTTTTATTAAGAAAGTTCATTTGTTTAGTTAATGGCTCCACTTCATATTGTCCCCACACGAGGACAATATTCTTCGCAATTGTCGGCCTATAACCGACTTTCTCTGCCAGACATGATTTGGCACTTAACGTAATTGGCACAATGTTATAACATTCTTACTAAGTTCTACAACACATTCGCTACATTTACATTTAAGACACTTCTTGCTGTAATCTGCGGATGTTTGCCGACACTATAACATAATCTTTGTTTGTTTATATCTCTCGGAGGCACGTGTCGTGAAAGGTTTATTTTGTCCTCACTATAAATAGAACGGCATAAATATACATAAAGTGCGCAGAGGAGCTCGCACGATTGCCCTTATCACAAAGTACTTAAGGGCGTGGCGGTAAGGGCGGGCGGTAAGGCACGCCTGGGCGGGCGGCAGGTGCAGGCCTGATAGAGCAATTACTTATTTTAATATTTTTAATGCCGGTCTCCGGAGGCATCCGACGCTTTTCACTCTCTGATAAAGTTGATGTTATTATTCAGAGCTACAAAGAAACAGCTCGTGAAAAATATATTTTACAGCAGATATTAACAGCTGACAAAGGGGCGACGACCTATTCTCTCACATTAAAACTTGAATAGATTTCTTAGAATGTTTTTTTTAAATTTTACTTAGAATGTATTCTAATAATGTTGTTGGTATACAACAATGTTATACCTACGGACAGTACGGACGAAATTAAATCGGATTAGTGACAACCCTTTAGCGCATTACTGGTATTAAAGACCCAAATCTTTTAACAAAGGAACACCAAGGCGCCTCCGCCAATATGAAAGTAACAAATCGATAGATACTTAAGTTACAGATCCCGCACTAGAGAACAGCAGTATCCGAGACGGTTAGCGATGCACCCTCGATCGGCGCGGCGCGGTGCGGTGCGGCACTATCCGTCTTGTCGCCTCAAGTCGAAGTTCGCAGACGGGTCTTCGGTGAATATTCCCCACGTTACTTTGATGTGGTTCACGTTAATTAGGGATTATGCATTGCGATACTCGGTAGGCAGACGATGTTTTACTAACGAACTAAAATATCTGGCCGCCCGCCGCCGCCGTTGTCGTTGTAAACCCGTCATTTGATATTTCGCATTCCTAAATTGTAATTAGCTTATATAATTTTACTGCAAATGTAATAGTTGAAATTCCTGCGGACAGAGTCTAGTTACTCAGTTCACGACGCGGCGACGTTTCGGAACGTTCACTGTTAGAGGCTAGCTGCAGTTGGACCGCCGCCGGTTAACTTACTTACCCTTGGTTTCGGCGCAACTTTATCAATGCCAGGGAACTCTGGCAGACCTGATGTCCGGTGTACCCCCTCCCCCACTAACGGTTCCTCTACCCCCCACATTTTCTCACCTCAGTTTGTACTCATCCTAGACTAACTTTAAATTGTTAGCTGCAACTTTGCTTCCCACTCCGCTGAACTTTATTTGTACATTGCATACCTCTGCAACTTTTGATGACAATTTTCTGGAATAACAGTTATTCAAATGAAATGTTTTTAAAATATTCATCGCGTGTTGATTCTGCTTGCGATTGTTCAAACAATTGAGATATTTGCCATCATTGCATCGTGTACACAACAAAATAAACCATTGGGAATGTTTTGTTAACCTGCTTTAAATTTATTATTTTATTGCATAACATTGGAAAGCTCACAGTGCTTTGTTCTCGAATTCATCAATGAAAACGTTAGAGAAACGCCGTGTAAAGAAAATTAAGTTAGTTCAAAGTACGCGTGTTGTTTTAATAAATACAAAGGAGTGTTGCACATATTGTTTTACCGGCACGCTAACTAGCGGCGGCGGCGCAGCGGCGGCGCAGCGGGGCGCGAGATTTGACTTGATCTCGGCGGTGATCCGTCACGCACGAGACCCCCGCCTCGCGCCTTATAATAACATGTTGCTTACAACACAGGTATAACGCCACCAACAACGTGGAAGCCAGCCTTATTTTCACAGCTTTTATGACGCTATAAATGTTATATTGTACGTAATGACTTTACCGAAATTTTAACATATTGTATGCTGTGTTATTCATGAATTACCTATATAAATCTACGTGGATAGATAGATTTCTTTGACAACAACTTTTACGAACACTTATCAAGATAATATTGTTACGCTATAAATCCCATTAGAGCTTTTTATACTCTATTCAAGTCTCCAAAGAATATTTATTACATGCATAAAGCATCAACTGCTCACAATCAAAATATTGTGATCTTGTATTATTATATTCTTGGCTTGACATAAATCAGTATCTCGCTTGTATACGGCAAAGAAATAGCTCATAACTTTGATTAGCCTCTTCGACGTGCTAGGTCTCACCTTCGCTCGTCGTCCAATTGTGGGTCAATGCGACGCTCTAACATTGTGTATATACAGTACAACTATACATACCTTACCTATACCATATTCCGCTACATAATACAAACTATTCGAACAATAGAATATACAAAGTCATTTAATTTAAAGTCTTCGGTGCCTAATGAAGAACCCAACGAGCTACGTGTGTAATAATGGATTTAATCACCTTCTACAACCGCAACTGCTGTTAATTTAGTTAAACGAGGATTAACAAAGCCTCCATTATACATACGGTACATAATAACAACACATATCTTATTACAACGGGCTTAAGGTCCTAGTTATTGAATATCCCAGGATAGAGAAATACATACATGCAATAAACTTGTCTAAAATATGCAGATGTGTAGGTATCTTGTATGAATAAATGTCTATAACCAGTCCATGTTTATTTTATTTACATTACAAAGAAGACTCGGTGCTTGTTGTTTTTATGAGTCTCTGTAATAGGGCAGGATTCTTAAAGAGGGCCACATTATAGATTACTTTTACTGGTCGTTTAGAAGTGGGTCAGTGTCCCGTAAAAGTTTCCGCGAATGTGGTCCGCCAGCCGCATTACGGCAGCAGATCAAAGCTGCCGCCTCTCCACACGATGACCCTTCAATCCATGAGACTCTCGGAAAATCATGCGTTTGTTTTATCCCCTCGCCACGTATCCCCATCGACTATACTAAGGCCTCTAATTTCGAGCGACACTTGACACAAATGTCACTAGACGTCGCGTCGCGGTGAGCTCGAGCCTTAGTTTTAGTATAATCTTGTTTGCATCGAGTTGATACTATGAACCACCCGGCGCGGCGGCTGCATAATTATTTTCAGTGCTTGCTCCTATTACCATCTGCCACGGAGCGCAGGGCGGCGCGGGTGGCGACTCAGTTGTGCCTCGCCTAGACGCCATTGTAGAATGAATGTAAACTTAGGACACATTACACAGACCAACACCAAGTGCATAATTTACACTCTCATTAGCAACATCCAACGGAATTTGAAAAGCTCACAATCAGTACTTAGGTAATAAAAATAAGTATTATCTACGGCACTTACACCCCGATGGCACGTAAAAACTATTTTGGATAAATGCAATTTTGACTAATTGAGTTGAATGGCGTTGATTAATTAAAACCGGAACCTTGATGCATGGAGTAGCAAACAAGCCTTTAATGTGTATTTACAAAACGCTACAATGAAAGTGATGGATATCTGTCATCTCGGAGCCGCGCGCTCGCGCCCGCGCCGCGCGATGCAAATTCTGTCGACTCACCCGGAAAGCAATTACTGAGTCTAAGCTACCGCTCGTTCTTCTGCACTGCTTACCATAAATCAATGGGAACGTAGATACACAAAGGCGTGTATGTATATGAAGGTGGTGTAGCCCATACAGTACAAGGGAGTGTTGTGTAGACCGTAACATGAAGAACTAAATATTCAAAGCCTTTTACTTTTAACATGCTGCTAAAAGAAATATAGCAATTATTATAAATATCCCCGTAGATGGAGGACAAAGAAGTATTTTCTCGAAAATAAACTGCTTATAGTTTTCTCGGAATAGAGGTAAATGTGATAGATCTTACTCTACACTAGTTCTAAGAATATATAGGCTCAGAAAATGGGTTTTTTTAAGCAAAGATACCTCTTAGGCACCTACTTACACGATCTGCAAGATACTCGTCGTTACAAAAGCAACCCTTGATTTTTAACGTATCATTTCCTTGTATTTTCCTTTAAAAAAAAAATCATTAGTTGCATTAATTATAGTAACTGACTTTTGTTTTGATTAACGCAAGTGGGCGTGATGATTAGCTCACTTTTTATGAAAAGATGATCTTACAGAACAGAACTTGCTTTATACGTACGCTAATGTGTTTATAATGAATACTATTAAGGAAGACTAAACTTTAAATATAAGAGTAACACAACGTTATAGGTGTACCTCGTAAACGAATTTGGTCCCCAATGTGGACGCAAGCCACAAATTCTTTTGCGGTGGCATAAAAGTGTCCCCGTCCAATGTTCACAATATTGTGATAAAAGTAAATAAATACGCGCACAGGACCCATTTCAACAATTTGCTTAGGATTCTGTATTTTGTCCGTGATCGCCGCCACCGCTCCGAACGTCTAATATTGAACGTATGTTATAGATAGAAAAATAAATTCGAAGACCACCCACATTATAGCAGTTATGAAAGTGTCAAAGGTCATTCATGAACTTGGATATTATATCAATAACCACCGGTAAGTAATATTCGATGAGGATGAAAATTTAAAAATTGTTTCTGTGAAAATAGCTGCTGCAAATTCTCATAGTCTTTTACATGAGATCTTAATAATAAATAATTCGTTCCTCAAAAATCTACCTTAAAGGTACTCTTTCACATAATATTAAAAAGAATAATCAATCAATTACAATATAATAATTAATATAATTATTATTAGTTTTGCGTTTTATAAAATAATTACAACGCAAAACACAACATAACATAGGACAGAAAAAAAATAGCAAAACATTAACAATTGAGTATACATATTAATAATTAATGGAATTAAAGATAATATTACAATTTCAAAATTAAATTAATATCAATAATTTACAATTTATCATTATGGAATTCGTCAAAATAATAACATTTTTTCAGTAAAAATGTCTTAATTTGTTTTTAAATTGTATAATATTTAAGTCCTTAATTCCATTTGGCAATTTATTAAATATTTTCTTGAGTGGTGATGAGTTCATAAAAACGTGTAACTTGGCAAATGCTATGTAGTTATGGCTAATGGTTAAGTTCATAATGAAGGTACCTTCTGCAGGTAATAATATTACGAGTGATTCGATTTGTTCCGTTGGTTCAGTACAGACTGCAGTGCCGACTCCGCCAGTCCCACAAAATCAATTAACACGTGGCTAGAACTGATGTCGACTGAGAATACTTATTCCAATCGAAAATGGAGCATAAAATCTGTAATTGCCCGGAATCACAGTTTCCGAACGTTTTCGATTTCGCAGATTACATACGTGTGTACAACCGATTTCCGATGTACGATAGCAAGTCATGTTATCATTTACAGAGGTGAATAAATAATCAAAATATTATACTGGGATATATTTCACTGACAGATATTTTTTCTGTTAGATGGAATTTCGGGGTGATTGAAATCTCGTGGAAAAACATAATAAGTCCTTTCGATTTTTATAGGAAAGACAGTCTTGCGATTGAAAGATTTTACAGAAGAGAAGAAAACAGGCTTTCAAGATTACAATGTATTTAAAAAAAAAATGAGTTTGTTAAATTGAAACGTTTTTTGAGCATCAACCCAATCTTGATCTGAAAGTAATCGGGCAATGTGGAATGTTCCTCTTACTAAAGCATCATGGATTATATACCTCATCGAGGCTACTCTCAATGCAATTTAGTGACAGTGTCATCGACATGATGACAAAAAGCCTAGTAGAATATGTGGACATTCAAGGTGGTAAATTATTAATATAAACCTTTGTATCTTTCGGATTTCAAATAAGTAGCTAGAAAACGTCTCTTTGCATTACAAGAAAAGGGCAATACGAGTACAAATCCAAATATTCGACGTCTTCGAACGCTCGGTCCATTTGCTTAGGACTTCTGTTGCTCTTTGATTGAGAAGCTGTTCCTTTTCCCATTTCACTTTCTCAATACACTCAATATTTGCACGCGATTCAAGACTTATATGCCAATTTAAAACCTTTTTGTGTCTGTACAATGCCCTGGTTGACTTGTAAGTAATTTGTTATTGAATGGCTTCATCTGTATTCAAGGAGAATGTTGTGAGTTTTCAAGTAAAACTCCATCTTCTATTTACCCATGGGTGTTGTCAAAGCTGCTTTGAAGATGGATACAAGTTAGTTCTTCCTTGCACGCTAATCAAAACTTACTGCGATCTTTAACAGTGTGCTGCCGATCGTACTACTTAGGAATTTACTGAGGGAAATTAGTAGGTAACTAATTTCCCTCAATATCACCTTTGATCAATACTAGGCACCTAGGGATTAACAGTTTCATAGTATGTCAAAACATAATCAATCTGCCTAGCTGGCTTCCAATCTAACCAGACGCAGCTGAGTACCTACCAGTATTTAACATGAAGCGACTACGTAGCTGACCTCCACAACCCAGTAACTGGGTAATACGATGTCGATACGATATGCTTATGCTTTTCGATAAACACATAGTATTTTTCAATTCATGTAGGTAGTTTTATCGGGGTACTTAATTAAGTAACAAAAATTCTTCTCGAAAATAGAACAATAAATAAAAAATCTGTGTTCAACCCAAAATAACACGTAAAAATGATGCATGCGTATTAGTTACAGTTGTTATAAACTAGAACCACGCCTCACGCATGTTGTAGGGTGCGCTATGATTTAGTGGGCACTTCCTCTAATCAGAGAAAGTGTTGTGGCACAGATAAGACACCCCGTCCTGACCTTACTAACATGCTAAATTATAACTCAGTGTTATACAAAAAGTTAAACCCTCGCATTCGGTACTGAACCGAATCCAATTTAGAATTTAATTTATGAGTTAATAGCAGTCAGAACATGACAAAGTAAATTAATGGACACAATAGTACCTACCCTTGCTTTTCTGTATGATCAGTTTCTCATACACCGAGTAAAAATATATATTAAACCGTGTTAGGTACCTACGGCGAATATCCCACAGTCTAGGCACCCTATCCACCTGTCAATTTCCATAATGGAACGATGTCGGCCTTCCGCTGACCAGCTGTTATTATACCGTAGGCTGTGTAAGCCCATTGCTCTGCCATATTCGATAAAATCATTTCATAAACGCAGACAAACTACCATAGCACACCTAGAGCTAAATACTGCAATATAAATTAATTGTCTGCAGTTTATACCTGATTGGTTATTGAATTGAACGTTTTATTATTGTGAGACAGAAAGAAATTGAAAGAGAGAGAGAATCAGTTAATCGTCATGCCACGCTTACCTATGAGTCTTGTTGAGAGGAAAATAGTTAATCCCAGGCGACAGTTGCGTCGAGAGAAAGCTTGCCTTTTGTGGATTGTAGAAACATTTTATCCTGAGGTTTATTATTCAGTATTGATCAATAATATAATCGTTCATTCTTCGCTAATCACCTACAAATTGATTAAAACGCGTTTAGTCGGTGCCGTGGATAGCAAGATACGCTCACTAATATTCATCAATGTTAAGATTATACACAACTTACGCAACAAATATGGAATTATTCAATTTACGGTTTCCAAAAAGCGAAAAGGTTTTGAAACTTCTTCAATTCGTCACGAAATATCCATAGGTATTGCGATAGTCCACGAATTCTTTTTAGTAATAACACGATAACAGAGTTACGAAAGGCTTAACAGATAGGATTGGGAAAGTTGTGCAGTTGGGAAGGTCGGGGCGCTGCTGGCTGGTGGCGGACGAAAGTGAAGGTGCCCCCGCCCCCACCGACCCGGCCACAGCCCCCAGCGCCCTACCGCCCCCACGCACCCCGGCAGATGCACGCCCGAGGAGTCGCAGACGCCAGGGAAAGTACTCGAAGGAAACTTTTGCATAATACTGTTATGAGAAAATTACGGGAGCTCGTGGCTAGGTAATAACAGCCGCATGGGTCGATCCATCAAGTTAAGCTACGCTTGCCGGGGTTGGTCCGTGGATGGGTGACCATCTTTACATACCGAGACTCCTCCGTACCTCGGAAAGCACATTAACCCGTTGGTCCCGGCTGTCATTCGTGGATCTTTGACAGTCGTTACGAGTCGTCAGAAGCCCGAAAGTCTGACACCTGTCTTACCAAGGGGTATCGTATTACCCAGTTACTGGGTTGTAGAGGTCAGATAAGCAGTCGCTCCATGTAAAAAACTGGTACCTATTCAACTGCATCCGGTTAGACTGGAAGCCGACCCCAATATAATTGGGAAAAGGCTACCTACAGTAGAGTAGTAGAAAATTACGGGTTATTGTATGTAATAGTTTACATTTCCGTTTTCAATTTAATAGTTACGGTAGAGGTGAAGGTATATTATCTAGACGAATAATAAAGGTCGATCTTTACAACCCGCCAGACAGAGTGGCGAGACTATCTATAGGTACCTGTTAATGATAAACTTTGAATCAGACGGACCGAGGGGCTTTCCTACAATAACGTCGGTTTCTTTCACAAATTTCCTATCCTACTTGACTACTACTAGTCTTAGTTTATTTTACGTAAATCATCGTCAACTGGATGAAGGTTTTCTCAAACTCATTGAAATGTATTTATAAAATTAAATTACGTCTCAAGCACTTCATCCATTTCGTGCAATCATCCCTTGCTTCACTATGCTCCTTGTCCGCACTTCACATATTATTATAGAAAACTTACAAAGTCAAACACTTCCACTCAAGTGTGACTTAAAAATAATATCATTTACTTTAATCTCAAGAACAAACAATTCGCAAGATATAATAACAAAGCTAATTTCGTAACACTTCAATATTTGTCCTGTGAAGCGTGTTGCTCATCTAACCTCGTTAGCGAGCCAGTTCGCAGATAAATTAAATTGAAACATTTTTCAGTGCTGCGCCTGGTGTGTTTTAAGCTGTCGTAGAGTTGTGCCGTAATTTAAGCTCTCTGACTAACGAGCAGGCACTCAGGTGAAGCCTCTCCCGCACAGCATTCCTCCAGACTAGATGGTATTGTGAGATATGTAAGCACATTGTTTACGTTGCGTGTAAAACACCGAGCTAAGCTGTACGCAGTTCCGCTTCCTCTCCCCCCCTCCCCTCCACTTCGTGTAGGCTTCCTATGTCGTGTCATATTGTTGTTTCGGCTCATATGAGTAAAAGCGACGCCGGTTCAATTCAAATGTTTACAAATATACACGAGGAAGTGAGAGAAGAATGAATGAACATAATTATAAGCATAGAGAATAGTCTTTGTATATAAGTGTATTGTTAAGTAGAGTTTTTTGTTTCAGCGATGAACAACTACTTTTAAATGAACTCTTACAAAAGTCCAAATGCTTTTTATATGTACCTTACGGAGCTTTTTATATAAAAATCTTTCTCTCTGATGTTTATATAACAATATTTTCGTAAAGTGATCATGTTTGCCTACAACCATATTGTGAGAATATATTATGCACACACATTAATTCTTTGTCGCCATCCAGAATAAGATAGCGCATGATATTTATAGCCACTTTAGCCATTGTTGGAATGCACATAAACAGCTAATGTTCATCTCAAATGCTTTTTATGAATGGATGCGGAGGTAGTGATGTTAGCAAACAACGGCGCGTCGGGAGCTCGTCGTCGTCGGCGTCACTCTGCGCTTCTGGGTAATTACTGGGGGAGGCGCCGCCGGAGCGCGCTCGGCCACACGGTGGCTCCCGGCTGCAACCAACCACACACGGACGCACTAAACTACCCCATCCTTACATATTATAAAACGAAGTCCCCCGCCGCGTCTGTCTGTCTGTCTGAACGCGATAAAATCAAAAACTACCGAACGAGTTTTCAAACGGTTTTCACCAATGGTCGAGTGATTCATGAGGAAGGTTTTGGTGTATTAATCATTAAGGCTTTGAGTAAATTGGCTGAAATATGACGATTATTGTTGAAGATGTCAGAAAAAATCATCCCGACTGGGAGCTTTAAACCTCGTTCAGACTAGCGCGACGCGACTTGAACAGTACGATTTCTAAGAAAACTTCACGGTATAACAATAAGCAGTGTCACGTCGCGCTGTCGCGTCGCGCTAGTCTGCACGAAGCTTTATGCGCCGCGTTAACCGTGAGAGATAAATAAACATTATGTTCCACAAGATGTCTTAAAAAGTTCAACAAAAAGTCCGCTTATGTCTATCTTCTAAGGATGACCCACAATAACCATTTTATCTTTCAAAATTAGGTAAAAAATTAATTGTTATTTCCGAAGCTATTTTGACCGGTATTATATTTATCCTGATGCAATAAAGTATGTTATTTAAATTGGGCATTTAAATTAGATTAAAATATGCCTTGACATCATATAATTAAGATTAATACTTTAAATGATATCACAGATTCAAAATTGAGCGTAACAAAATAATTATGGTTGACGACAACACGGGCGAAGCGGTAGGAGTCAATGACCTTTCTTCGGCTATTAGGTAGGTAATCCTGGTAGTATGTACCTACCCGTGGGATATTTTTCAAAATCCACGCGAACGAAGCCGCGGCCAAAAGCTAGTTCAAAATAAACCACTTATTTCTAATTGTCTGTCAACTGTAACTGTTTTAAACTTTCTCTAAAACACCAAGACAATGTCAGATCGTAGCGTGGTATTGCACTTTACGACGCTCTAGACGAGCACGTCATCGTTAGCAAGTTTAGAGGTCGTAACGCCGACGCGACTTTCCATTAGCACCTGACCGTCACAGCAAGTGTGATTAATGTAATTTATCCGTTTTATGGCGGTAATTAAACTCTCGAGACAAATGTAGGTGGGAGGGAGACCTCTCAGGCTCGCTGAACGTCCTGTAAGTAGTAACCCGCGCGTCCCACGCTAGCGCATATCGTTTTCACCTCAGAACATAAAAAAGGGTTTTCACTTACCATACCAGCGTTCATCCAAAAAGTAAACAATGTCGCAAATAGCATTCAAATAGTTACATGTTTTGATTAATTTGGCAATATCAATGTATGGATATAAGAAATATGACTAACTATTCTATGTATATATATTAATTGTAATTATTATAACACTGAATTTGATGATATAACCGTTTTAGGTGTAAAAAAGGCATTTGGAAAGTTTCCAAATACGTATTGTACATCTAAAACGAAATAGTCGATGTTTAAGATAGTAATTATTGCATTTCATAATCAATATTTCAGTTCACTAGTTAGCCATATTTCTTATTTGCATACAGTAATATCGCCAAATTAATCAATACAACGAAATATTTGACAGCTATTTGCGACGTTGCCCACTTTCTGTATCATCATCATCATTTCAGCCGAAAGACGTCCACTGCTGGATATAGGCCTCCCCCAAGCACCACCACTTCTGACGATTTTAAGATCTTACGACCGATTCTGTGCCTCCCGCATCCAGTGGACTCCTGCGGTATTTACAAGGTCATGGGTCCATCTTGTGGGAGGCCTTCCAACGTTACGTCTTCCGGTACACGGTCGCCACTCCAGAACCTTTCGGCCCCATCGGCCATCTGTTCTGCGAGCAATGTGCCCTGCCCGTTGCCACTTTCTGTATAAACGCTTTTAATGACTTCACACCACATATTATTATCCAATGCTGTTACGAATTTCTTCTTGCTGTAATAACTTATAATTATATTCGTCACAACGAATGGGTTTATCGCTAAATTCGCAGACTGTCTGAATATTCAGTGAATTTTAATCTGATGTTTTGCTTTATACTCGTCGCACAAGATGATTAAACACGAGAAAGGCGCTCTAATACCAAAATAACATTTCGATATCGATCAACAATTTATTTTCTGATGGTTTTAATTAAAACTAATTACGGGGCTTATCGTTCCAAATGGTTCGACGTGAATCTTGGGCCCGAATGTTAGCTGGGGGATAAATTGGCATTTTGCGATGTCTTCCCTCGTCCGTCCCCTCTGCACGCAGATAATTAACTGCAGATAGGTACCCGACTACCCGTACAACCATGGCACAAGGGTATGGGATCAAATTTTACCCACAAGTTTTAAAGAGCGGTGCCTCTGCTCGGGGCCCGCCGGGCGGCTCGAGTGCAACGCGGGCGACCGATGGGGTTCAACAAATTGTTGGGGTGGCTAGGTAAACGACCGTGATTATATTGATTTTTTAAATGACATCTTTTTAACCCTTCAATTTGTGGTTAAAGTGTTTCCTACTTAACAATTTCAAATTCATCTGTCGCGACTCACGTTTATGGCAGAAGCATCGGAAGTTTTTATTGTTAGTATAAAATCCATTACGTATAACCTTTTTAAACAGAACCTAACAAACAAGGAAAAACAAGGATTTGATTTTGATTTTTCTTTCATTCTTGAACAATAAAAAAGCCGCCATTCAACCGGTTCGATGCATTTTGAAAGTTACCCATTCATATTTAAATTCCATCAGAATAATCTCTTTGATGTGGTACCCTGATACTGATTTGCATGTTTATAGCATTTCGGATAATGTTTTGTTTAAGCTCCATAGCGTCGCGTAGGTATAGGAAAGAGTTGTCCGTTGATACATGTTGCTGCAACCCCTGCATTGTTTGTGGAGTTAACGCAGTAGTGTTGCCAGACGTATAAATCACGAGCTAATGCTGCAGCATCCGGCGCGTCTCCGCTTATTGTGGAGCCGCCGACATTTGCTTATGTTCGGTACTTTGGGCCCCAGTCACCCTCGGTGCCTGTCGCCGTTCGCGAGGGAGGCGACAATTTATTAATTCGTAAAAATTACTTTCCTGTGCGATTTCGTTTTGTTTACCCTTCGGGAAGAGGACGCCAGTGATGTAAATGGCTTGTATTCTTTCTAATTATGCTTATTTTCTTTGAACTTTATACGTATGCGCCCGTAACTTAATTGGCACTTGAACGTAACTACTGAGCTAACAAGAAAATAATTTGTATGTTGGTTCTATTTAAAAAATAGATAGGTACATATTTTTAAATAAACCATTCTTCAGAGACAACGTATAGAAATAACTGAGGCAAAGTATAGAAAATGGGAGTACCTAAGTATTATTCAAATTGCCGCACCATGACGCAGGCATCACCATTGAAGTACCCACCTGCTGCCTAATTGCAATGCCTTTCAATTTGACAATTCAGTAACACCTAGTTAGTTGAGCAGAGGAATTTTCCAAATATTATGAAACAATGGATTATGAACTTCTTTCAAAATCCTTCATGCAGCCAAGTGAGCCCATTTTAACAAGATTTGGGAAAAAATAACAACAAACTCACTTTCCTGAAATAACCAGATAAACAACAATACCACCCAGAATCGTATTAGAAATGTTTTATTGGACACAACTCCCCTTGTTACACTTCATATCAAAAGTTTAACAAATATCGTTACGTAACAGCAGACATAAAGAAAAACTCGCAAACTTCTCAAATTGTAAGAATTGCGCATCCTTTTTATGAAGCAGGGGGGCGGGGTTCCGTGTCAGTATTTATGAAGCGTGGAACCCTCGATGGTATTATTACCATCATTCTCTTAGCCGGCATTATGGCGCAACGCTTTTGTAAACCGTTTTATAGGTTCGCGGCCACCCGAAAAGATTATGAATATGTATGCTTAATGTTTTAAATGCAGATATTACGTTTGTAATGACCATACATGGGTACGTACAAATATACAAGGTGTAACGTAAATAACGCAAGACCTCTTAAGTGGTAATTGTACTCATCATTATGAACAACTTTTACTACGGGACCAACCCTGAAACGCAAAAAAAAAGTCAGTTTGTTCCGTACATTTTGACGAATAATACGAAGTACGCACACAAATGTACTGAACAGCAGTTATTTTTTTCGCGATTTCAGTGTTTGTCCCATAGTAAAAGTTGTTCATAATGATGAGTACAATAACCCTTAAGAGGTCTTGCGTTATTTACGTTACACCCTGTATATCAGCAAAAACTGTTTGGAATATCTAAATATATAATCTTACATCTATCTAATATATATAATCATACCTAGTCACATCTCAACATCACACATTCAGACTAGTCTCGTCTAGGTAGTTTTAATATTGATCTGCATATTATAAAGTTTGCCGATTTACGAATGCATGCGAACGAGTTGGTACTAGAGTTGTGAACAAAAAGCATGGTTTTTCATTGGCGCGTCGTCGTCCGTCTGGCCGCAGCATAGATCGATAGCCGGCTGCAGCTCCAGACACAATCTTACTGCCACTGTCTTAACTTGACTAATGTCTTCTATCGCCTTCGTGTACTTTGATACGAGTTGGACTGGTCAATACAAAGTTTCGAAACGATATACTCGTACTTACTTGAACTTGAATCGTTAATTTAGAGTTGAAAACCGTATCGGTACATATGCTGGTTTTAGTGATATTAAAAACATTTTAAATTTAATTTAATCTAATCGGTACAAAAAAACAAGGATTAAGAATAGTTTTAATAAAGTCCAAAGAAAAAAAGTGTAAAGAGATATTAATTAATAATAAATACCTCTTTCTCTTTGTCAATCAGTTAATTGTTTACGAGAACCAAGATCACTCTAAGCTCCAATTAAGTTTAACTGTTTAATAAATGTTTGTGAGCCAGGGTTCAATCTAAAACATTTCGCTGGCACTATTGTAAGTTTTAGGTTTTTATACATATTGTCGTATTTAAATATAGGTAAGTAAATACTCATAAGAAAAACAACGATCTAACGCATTATTACAGGCTGAAAGCTTCATGTCCTGCCCTGGCTAAAGCTAGACTTTACATCCATTAACAAATAACTGGCAGAAATCGCACTGCACAGTCCTCTACATGAGCGTTTAAATTAAACATGCTTGACACATTTTTACAACTGTTAGGTACAAAAAGCATCCGTTTTGCGGACACGGGAGATATGTGTACCTTGGCTCACTTTACAAGCTTTATATCTGCCTGTCTGCCACTAACTACTACTACTGCTTGTGCAAAAAATAAGTTGATTTAAACGTTATCGAAAAGAGACAAACAAAATGTTGTTGCAATTCCATTTTAATTTAGAGTTTATCCTTTGGGGTTTATGACTACCGAGGCATCAATAGATGTAGAATTGAATATACTTAGCTAATATCTATACTAATATACTTACTAATAATATTATAAAGAAGTAACATTTGTTTGTTTGTGTTTGTAAGTTTGTATGTAGGTTTGTAATCTCTGAAACTACCATTCGGATTTGAAAAATACCTTTTTGGTTGGATAGCCCAATTCATGAGGACGAAAGTCGCGAGCGGAAGCTAGTGTTTTATAATACTCGTTAGATATACTTATGATGTGTTATATAATTAGAGTTTTGATGTAAGTCTAACTATACATTGACAAAAGCTCAGGGCTTTCTAAGTAAAATGCAAAAATATTAGTTTTCAATTAAGTATAACTTTCTAAAGTAGCACAATTTTAAGCATCGAGGTTCCCCTCAATGTGGTTTAGGTAGGTATATAAACTAAATTCACTGGCAGTCTTGAAATAGACGCGGGACGCAAGCGGTTCGAAAAGGAGACCATTTAGTTAGACCCTCGCTCGCGGCATTGCGGTATTAAACATAAAAACGATTTCCGTAGCACTAATTTGATAACCACTAATTACACCACAAGCAGTATAATCCATAAATACTAATCTTCGCGCTCGTACCGTAAATTACAGCGGGGGGAGAACGTTTATTCCGCTGAAATATTACTCGACCACTCGGAATTAAAATGAAAATGCAATGTACCACATATTTTGCATTCCCACGCCCCCTGAACTCTGTGTAAAATGTATAACCACGCGTCGTGAACACGGCTTCGATGAAATGCTCACACGTGATTTAGGGTGGAAATGTCACCCGGCCACAGATTGCACCCACAAGCGGAATACAATACACCATGTGTAGGTACAACATTCAGCTCCGCGTACAACATGACTTTTTTTATAAAACATGCAATGCTTAATTATACTTTCCACTAATTATTTCTCTATGAAATGTACAATATATATACCTATATATTGTTCGGAAAAGAGAAGCAGCAAAAGAGCTTTATCTAAATACATTTCCTTTAAACTTATTTACGGCTTATAAATGTTCCCAGTAATTTAAGGGTTGAGTCGGTTTTATTATCTGTATACGTACCTACCTATGCCTAGTGAGTTTCCCGTCGGCCTTTGGGATTGATAATAAGGTCGCAGGAGGCTGCTTGGCCGTTTTAATACCTTAACGAGCCGGCGTGGCCGCCTGCCGGGTACGCGGAGGCTGCCTGACGGGTCTGAGGCTGCTGACGAGACCTAATTGCTTAATTAACACCGCAATCCGACGACGTCGAGCGTAATCTACCCTCACTTTGATACATCGACTGTGTGATAACTACCTAGTAGTTTAATTTAATTGAAAGTTCAAATATATTTAGATTACTGTTAGTTAAAAGTTTAAGACTGCCTCGTTGGTCTAGTGGTCGCAAGTGCTACTGCTGAACATGAGGTCCTGGGTTCGATTCCCAGGTCGGGCAAAGTGTTATTGGGTTTTTCTTTCTGGAATTTCTCAGTAGCAGCCCGGAGTCTGGATTTGTGCCCGGTTGATGGCAATAGGCTCGCCCCCTATTACATGGGACTTAAACATATCTGGCGAAATGTGGGTGTACTATAGGTACACCTCTGCCTAACCTTTCGGGGACACAAGGCGTGATGTTATGTTATGTTAAAAGTTTATTGGTACGTCTTCAAAGGATGTCATCCTGTGCTTTGTACAAATCTTTTGAGATACCTAAGTAAGTAGATTCCTAAAGTATAAAGTTAACCAGACAGAAAACTATAATAACTAAAATAAATATCAAAAATTGTGCTGCGCGGATCCGCACAACCATGTAAGTGGTTCAGTGAGTAAGGACTTGCACAGTACTTTAGTGCGAGGGAACACCTCGCTCCTATGAGTTGAAAAGTTCAATATTGACTCACAAAATTGCTTTAAGTCGCTGCAGCCGATAATAGTGGAAGCTTATTTGGAATGTCAACCTTATTGCATGCGCGCATGAGTGGAATTGCTTCCGGGCCTTGTTTGTGCGAGGTGTGGTTACCGCTCCAGCGGTTATTGGCATGTCCTCAAGGTTCCTTCCGACACAACTAAGATGGTGAGGATTTTCCGGTAGAAGTCAGCGTTTAGACAACGCTCTGTACCTGCCGAGCGCTTAAATTAATTTATTTTGTAAACCTGAGCCACAGCTACAAAGGTTTTTGATATAAAGGAAACTTTAACTTTAATATTATATTGTTGCAGATAGTTAAAGTTGTACCTACTTCAGCCTTTTGGAAATATACCATACGTTTTCATTAAATATGAGCAAAATCTGGACTTGATTTTATGACTGAAAGAATAGCTAGAATAAACCACTGTAATTCTTCTTAAAAACTCTATGAATTAGACAATACAACAAAAACTTTATTCTATCATAAAAATATTTGATTAATTCCTTTTACAAAAAGAAGTGGCATATTTAAAAAAAAACCTCATTATTATATTTAAGATAAGTAGGTAGGTAGACAAATTCCTGTTATTTGTATGATATACAAAAATACTCTACGAGTATAGGATAGTCTTTGTTGACTACTGCAGAGAATGCCAGGAAAAATACAATACACTAATACCTATCTAATTTTATTTATAGAAAACAAAAATATATGTGATTCAATCATGTGAGATAAGTACTTCGAGTGCGTAGTAGGCAGTAGGTACTTCAGGATCGGTCTGAATAAGTTAGGCCTAGACCGTCGCGAACAAAAGTGTATTGTATGATGTAACAAAGTTATTTTGTTTTCGAGTGTACTCGAGCGTACAAAATTAATGGCAGTGCGTTTGATGATTAGACCGATATGGGTTTACCAACTTTGCCTATTTCCATCGTTATCATTGTCTATACATCCTTTATTGTAAGTATCCCAATTTCCTGTTTCACAAAATTCGATTAAAACTGTTCGCTCGCAGTTTCTGACTTTATCATAGAGTATGGATGTGTACTTTTCTTAATACATGTTCTACCTAACGGTTATAGTAAGTACTAAGGTACCTAGTTTGTAAAATAAGTTCCTACTTAAATACAATTCTACTGCCAATTCGTTATTCTTCCACGGCTAGGTGGAGCATCAATACCATTGGGGACCAGTCTGTCTCTAGTAATTACCTATAGATCAAAATTTTCCAATTTGGGCAAACCGTAAAATATAAGTAGATATGCTGTATATACGAGTAAAATTGTGATTTAAAGAATAAATGAATTAATAGAATAACTAAATCGACATTATTTTAATGAATTTGAGGGATATACTTACCTGGGTGCACATCATTGTTTTTCGTAGCTTCGTACTGTTTTCTAGACAAACAAACGCTCGTTTCTTTATAAGACCCGATCTTCAATCACCCGATAATAATTTATTAAGGTTGTCGAAAAAATAATATTTGTATAAAAACCGCCATGTCGATACTCATTCACAGATGACAACCAGTTTTCATTTTAGTGAAAGCACTTTCCGGAAAATTGTCGAACGACCCAATATGGCTTGTATTTTGGTCACGTAACACGCCATTTCATGATATGCCACGCATTTTTTTTACATTCCAAACTAAATAGAATATTGTTCATGTTTCAACTGATTAAATATAAGGCTTAACAGTAACGAGATAACAGTATCTCGTTATTTCGAGATCTGGTTATTCTCGAATCCCGAAGCCCACCCCGACCTACTTTGGAAGAAGGAAAAGATGGCAAATAAGATTGCATGGGTAGTTTAATCATTCTTATGTTCAGGTTTAATAAAAACCGTATGTGCATGTGGTGCAGTCTAATATTGCAGTCAGGTGCTTTCAAAATCATTTTGCCACTTCTTAGATCTAGGAAGTAGATGTCACTAAACTTATCGTGTAACTATAAACACAACGCGCCAAAAGTAAATTTAGCACAGCCAATCAGCTACTGTGATAATGCTGCTAAAGCATGTTGTTAGTAGTATCAAGTTATTAGCTTGCCGATTACGAGTTCTTGGAAAACCCGGGTCATGTCTCGTAGTTAGTTCTCCAAGATGAAAACCACTGATACATTGTTTCCTATAATTCTCAGATCAGCGTGAGAAACAAAAAGATTTTCATCACAATGTAATGTTTAAATTGTAGATATGTTATCCGCAGTAAATAGCACCATTGTTTGCACTGAGCACCTTCCAATCAGAACATTGTTAGCCGACCACAGAGAAAAGAAAACGAAAGGTATGGTTTTTACGGCTTACTGTTATAACCATACCTTTACTTTTTTTGTACTTACACAAGAATATGATTTAAAGTTAACATGGTTATCGTTTCTGACCATTCCGGGAAACAAAAGGCCTGTTTCCGCTTGACACCGGCTTGTAACCGGCGGAGACGACCAAGTATCATCATCAATTCAGCCGAAAGACGTCCACTGCTGGACATAGGCCACCCCCAAGCACCTCCACTTCGACCGGTTCTGTGTGTGTGGATTCCTGCGGTCTTCACCAGGTCATCGGTTCACCTTGTGGGAGGAGTTCCAACGCTACGTCTTCCGGTACGCAGTCGAAGTGACAGTACGACCAAGTATGATGACAGATAAATTATTTCAGGACATTTCCATACCCCGGTTTTGAGCAGTCGAGAGCCACCTACGGCCTGAAATGATGGTGAAAACGGTCCTGAATCACCGTCACTATTACAATATTGTGCATTGTCTTCACTTAAATTATTTTAAAAGCACCTCGACGTGATTATCCCCTAAGGAACAATACTAGCAAAACTTCCTGCCAACTAATTGGCCAACTTCTGTACACTTTAACAACTAGTTGAATTATGTTGGGACTGAAAAAGTTTCAACCAAGAACCAACTATTCGGATTTTCTCATCTTAAGCTGTGTTTACCCGGTTGAATTTACTACCAAGTTGCAGTTAATGTAATCTTAATAGGTACCTACATATTTTCAAATTACTTAAAGTTATACAACATAGTTATAAGAACACAAGGAGCTAGTTTTCCTTGAAGAGCATTACTTTACAATAACATGAAACCACTACTTTTATCTACCTACCCACTCATATGTAAAAAGAAACCATTTCGATATAGTATGCAGATTAGGTATATTATGTCATGTGTACCTAAACCTAAGTCCCTGATTAGAACAGTCACAACTCCTTTGTTATTGAAATAGCGTACTCAAGTATCATGGCAACAGAGTTTCTACGTAGGATAGCAATACACCATCTGTTGACAACGTAGCCACGAGTTCAGGGTTCGATTGATCTTCGAGAGATTTTCCATAGCGGGCCGTGTTGAGAGGCCGACGGCATTGAGTTGTTATTGTGTGTGGCGAGGTAGTGAGGTAGCGAGGTAGCGCGTCGTACGTACGCGAGGTCGACGGCCGAGGGCGCCGCGCGGGGGTGCGACACGGGGTTGCTTTGCACTTCCGCCTCGCTGCACTCATTTCCGCATAAATAGTACCTGCCTCAAGGTATCAAGATAAAGGCTAGGCAAGGCTATGACACGCATAGGATCTCTTTTCTCTACCAAGACATTCTGATAGCTTTAACGAACACCAGCTCTTCTACAAGCACAAGTACAGAATATACAGAGCAGGAGAATAAAATACCGTGACCACTAACAAAAATAAATTACCATCTAAACCGACTCCGTCCGACTAATCAGCACAAACCAGCTCAAGTTAAAAGGAGAAACGCAATTTGAAGTTCCCCTTAAAAGTTTCGAAAGCGCAGGAGTGTGGGTGAAATAAAACAAAGGCAGGCACGCGCCCGCCGTGGCACTCATGCTGAGTGCTCTGCTTTGTGGCAGGCTGGGCGATACAATGCAATACGCGATACACACACTCTGACGAGCACAAGTATACTGAGCATAGCCAAGTAGCCTCCGCGGGCGTACATCCGATGCGGAACCGATATTGTGCTACCTGCTAAGTGTACGGCCCACAATACGTCGCAATATTTCGTTAGCTAATGAACATTAGCAATGTGTTGTGGTGCCCACTATCATTTTCAAAGAGTTGCAAGTTTTGTTAGTCTTGCCAGAATTTTTTCTACTTTATTCTTGGTTTGTATTTCAAATAAAAAAAAACCAGTAGGTTTACCTGGAATATCATTAAGTATGGGGTTTAAGCTGCGTTTTCAAATAAAACTTTTAGTTGTTCAAAGACAGCTGTAACAAAATACACAGAGACAGGTAACTAAATACACACTTAGAAAATCTCCTTTTTTCTTCAAAAAATTGTCTATTTTTATTTTATTTATTTATTTTAATAAAAACATTGCCCCACACTAGGAATTTCTTCTGTATTGTGGGTGCGTTTACAAACATTTAAACTCACATACACAAACAGCCAGACCCGGAAAAATTAATTTTAGGTCATACAAATATCACTTACTTCAAAAACGGTGAAGGAAAACATCGTGAGGAAACCAGCATGCCTGAGAGATATTTCTCAACGGCATGTGAAGCCAACCTTCCTTGCGGGAATCGAACCCGCGACACATAGAGCCATTTTTGATCATTTTTGAATATCAACTGATAAATCTATAGATCTACCTATAAGGTTCATCAGTTAAGATTCTAAATAAATTGAACCAATTGATTTTCTCCAAAAAAGTATTTCCACTTGATTGTCGGTGTCCTTACGATCGACCGCGCAGTGAGGGTCATTAGTGAGCTGAACACTAATGATCCCCTCGATCGCGACAGATAGCCAGACGAGACAAGCGCTCCACCGAGATAGCGGTGACTTCACCAAATATCGGATTTTCCGTGTCAAGAATTCATAACAAGAATTTCCCGCCTCAGGCCTTCCAGTCAGCCTTAAGAGCTTTTAAATTTTGCATGCTTTATTTATGAAATAAATCATAAACTCAATAGCTATCTGATCTTGCTTTTGTATAAAGTCCACAGTACCTATTTGTTTACTAGTTTACGTCTTACTTTTTGAAATTTTCACACGACTTAAAATAAAACAATGGAATTTGAAAATCTGAGAAGTCGATCTTTGCATTTTAAGCATCCTATTGCAGTTTATTGAGCAAATTTAAGAGTTCATATCGTCCGGCGGCGACCCCGCCACTCGACGGAGCTTATCCAGAGATGGCGAAAGAGCACTCTTCTATCTAAAGGGCTGCTTTGTGCCTTCCACTGGAACCACTTTCAGCACTAAAGATATGCTTCCTTTAAAATATACCCATTTTGCTTAATAAGCTCATAAACTACCAATTTGCTAAGAATTAATTCTAACTTACATTTATTTGCAATAACACGGTTACTTTGTAACTTTCCCCCGATAAGCGATCTTCGCAAGTTTCCTTGACCTTTAGAACAATACACTAGCTAGCTAGTAGCTACACAGCAATAGGTAAGGGATAAAACGACAGCGCCCACTTAGAGTAAATGCCAAGATGAATTTATTATAGGTACCTCTTGGAACCAAAAATATTTTTATTACAATATCATAATTTCATTTCAAAGAAAGTAGATGAATTTTCTATTTTAGCGATAGTATAGGTATACGATCCGCTCCTGGCTTCGCATGGTTTTACGACTTGACAAAACATCGAGTTTTCTTAGGAAAACGTAACTTTAATACTAACGTATTATACACATAAACCTTCCAGAATCAATTCTCTAAACAATTGTGAAAACCTCGTCAAAATCTGTTGCGTGGTTTAGAAGAACAATGCGAACATACAGACAAACGCGAAAAGCGACTTTGTGTTATAATATGTATAGATGGATAAACAATAAAAGGTCAGACGATATACTCCGACAGTGACTGATAAGCAAATTGTTCAACGGTCCTAGTCTGGTCCAGATAGAATCGCCGTCATGGAAGTACGTCACGGTCGATTGATATAAGGATGTAGCTATATCGTTATCCTCTAATTCGGTTCTAATGGAACAGTTAAGGAAGCGTTCTCGAGGCGGGGCCAGTCGTCGTGAAGGAAATGAGTTCAATTTACCATTATCTCGGGGAATTGAGTGGTGCGACCTCGCTCGCCACTTGTTATGCTGACTTATTTAGTATGACAATCCAACTAGAAAACCATCACGGAAATTGCACGGTTGCAAATTGGGTTCGCTGTAGTGCTGCGGTGACTCGGAGATATTGAATTCGATTTTTATTGAATACTGAGCTTTACGAACGAAGCCCTATCTCTTTAGTATAGCTTTAGAATTAGGAGTCAGCCGTTGCGCGCTGTTATTATGGATTTTATACGACCTTGCTTCTATCAAATCTTTTCCGATTATTTAATACCTATATTATCTTAATTTCATATTATCTTTCAGGCTTCTGTGTGTGTTTGTTTATTTATTTATCTTAAGATATTCACAATTTTCTTTGACCAGCTGGCTAAACGGACGTCAGTAATAGGTATCAAAACTCATAAAAGATGGATTCTCTTTATGTCACGATAAAGTAACAATGGATTCATCCACACATACATGTTTGTGTTGTGTGACCTGATGGTCAACAAAAAATTAAGCCGACGAAAAAATAACCGACAAGCGAAAAAAAGAAAACCTTTGTGTAACTAAGCTCCTAAACTAATTGAAGTAACAATTTTGAGGCAGCGCCAAACAAATTAATTACTTATAGCACAGCTTAGGTATAGCGTAATATGGTAGCTTGATGGATCTTCGTTGAAAGTGTGTTTATACCTCGGCCCTCTCCAATAAAACAAGAATCATTGAAATCGGACTACTCACTAAAGAGTTATGCGTGGTCACACATAATATACAGGGTGTCCAGTAAATAGCACGACATACTGCAGGGGGTGATAGCTTGGGTCACTACCTATCAATACAACACAATATATGTTCAGCAAAAATTACGGATTTATAGTTTTACAAAATTTTCCGAAATATCGAAAAATCTCTACCTTGAAACAGATTTTTAAGCATCTCGTAATGAAAAAATCTTTTTCTAGAACTTTTTTTACATCAAATTATTCGTGAATAGTTACTCTACTCATTATAAGTTTTTTTTTGATCAAAAACAAGAATGTTTTGAAGAAATAGTTTTTTTTGTTAAAATTTTCACAGAACAATTTTATTTGTAAAAAATTTGTAAAACTGTAAATCCGTAAGATTTTGCTGAACATAATATTGTGTTGTATTGATAGGTAGTGACCCTAGCTATCACCCCCTGCAGTATGTCGTGCTATTTACTGGACACCCTGTATATCAGCAAGCCTGCAAGGTGCATGCGGTGTACTGAACACAGGCTATTATTAATAGGACAGTAGGCTTAGTGTTGCCAGGACCTGCTCCTTCATGAGGTCGAAGTATATGTACCTATTCCTTTGAACATCTCTAACGGACTGCCACAGTTCTTTACTTGTACAGTGTAGGTATATGTTGCTACTTAGTTTCTGCAAGTACAAAACTGATTTAAGCTTCGTGCAGACTAGCGCGACGCGACACCGGTTATTGTTATACCGAGAAGTTTTCTTAGAAATTGTATTGTTCCAGTCGTGTCGCGGCGTCGCGTCGCGCTAGTCTGAACGAGGCTTTACTTTCGAAACCTCACCAACTTCAGGTCCAGTTGTAAAACCATCGTCAGGCACTAGTTATCTGGCATTTTTGCTGAACTGGCCTATTTGGCGCAGCCGTGAGACACACATTCCTGCACATTTCTTATAACGCAACACTTTTTATTTAGCAGGCTGTTGTGTGCCTTTTAGTCTGTGTTAGATAAAAGTATTTTCTTTCTTTCAAGTAAACATATTTTTTAATTCAACAATTTCCTTCCAGCGGGTGCGACGACGTGCAGCGTTCGCTGGAGTTGCTGGACCAGGTGCTGAGCGAGTACGACGAGGGCGAGCCGCGGTCGCTGGAGGCGCGCGCGCCCGCCACCCCCGCGACCCCCGCCACCCCCGCCACGCCCGCCACCGACGACGACTCGCCGCTCGCCGGACACACTTCCGAGGACGATGGATACATGAGCATGAACGGCAGGAGGTGAGGAACTCATTTTCGTAGGGATCCCTAATACTAAAATTTTAACAAATAATGAGTCATAACATACGTCCTAAAACCAAAGGTGACTACTTGACTAGGTAAAGCTCTATTTATCTATATGCAGGTAGATATATAAAATGTTGTTTCTAACCTTCACCAAAATGGAACCTAAACCCAACAATTCGCAACAGTGTCGACTTCGAAGAAAAGCAGGAGAATATCCGCCATATGCATGTCAAAGGCTGTAAAGGGAATGTGACCCTTGTGACTAACTTATTATAGCGACTATGAGTTTATTGAAGATTAAACAAGACAAACTCTTGTCGATGTTTTTTTCACAATTCCATTTCTTGCCCTAGATTTACATCTTGGATACCCAAAGATAACGTGTCCACTTTAGGCCCCAACAATAGACAATGATAACAGATAATGTTTCATAATGTACCTAGATATATAGGTATACCCAACCGAAGCCGTTCGGCTATTGTTGCTTGGACAGGTCCATATCCAGCTCTATCTTTGAAATAACATTTAACGCTTGTAGACTACTATAAGCGTAGTACCTAGTCATTATTGTGGGTACACTATAATCATATTGTGAGTACTAACCCACAATATGATTATGTATAGTGTACTTATATATGATTATAGTAGGTAGATACTTACTGTTCGAAGAATATATCAGCCGGCCCCTCAATTTTTGCTAGTCATACGATTTTTGTCTATGGATTCATGTGTTTATCGACCACCCACGATCAGTGCCGGGAGCCCTCCAGGAGGGTTCACTTAGTCGCATATGGGATGCCGGGAGCCCTCGCGGAGGGCTCATTTTAAATGTAGGTTTTTCTTAACGAAAACAGCATTATAAACCGTGAAAATAAAATCTGGTGTCTACTCTAACAAGATTTATTAGTGTTGGTTTTAAAATCCAAGCTTATATTTTTTAATTTTTTGTTCACGGTTACAAATATTCACAAAAAAATTACAAGGTTGGAAACTACATAGCGACAAGAACCCCTTTTTTTTTTTTTCTTTTTTTTTTTTTTGTGTGGGAAATCATCAAATGACGTCTCCCGCTGCCCCGGCAGGCAATGGTCTCATCGGACCCCTTCACTCGCTGACACTCTTTGAGGCGCGCGTGGAACACAACGCGCCGTCGACCCGGGCTTGGTCCTTACCGGACGGCGAGCTACCCATTGCTCACCGTCCGCAAGCCCGCGCCTACGGTGGCCGGGAATGCCGCAATCGATTCCCGACGCCCGGGGCGTCTCCTCCTGCGGCGGCTAGGGGCGTGAGGGCGCGAAATTTGCCTCTCCCTCACGCGCTCCGCCTCCTCCTTCGCGAGCATTACTGCTTCGCAGAAGGAGGTGACGGCCTCCCATGC
Source organism: Xanthia togata (assembly GCA_963853775.1). NCBI lineage: Eukaryota > Metazoa > Arthropoda > Insecta > Lepidoptera > Noctuidae > Xanthia > Xanthia togata. The sequence continues at coordinate 17,542,967 of OY970798.1, read as the reverse complement.
CCTCTCGCTCCGTACCATGGCCTGGACCAGGGCCGGACACGAGAGATCCCCGCTACCGATCGCCTCCACGAGGACACGGCGGTGCTCTGCCCAAGCCGGGCATACCTCCACCGTATGCTCCACCGTGTCCTCCGGGCGATCCACGCAGTGATGACACCCGGGCGTTTCCTCCCGCCTTATCCGAAACAGGTACCTCCCGAAACAGCCGTGTCCGGTGAGGACCTGCGTCAGGCGGAAGGTGAGGACGCCGTGGCGCCTCTCCAGCCACTCCTCAAAGAGGGGACTTATCGCCGCAATAGTGGCGTGCCCAGCACTGGGTTGCGACAATCGCACTCTCCATGCCGCCATGAGATCCCGTCGGAGCTCTGTCCGCTGTGCCGCGATTTCTCGCGGCATCGGAGTCAAGCCCCGGCGTTTCGCCTCCTCGCGCCACTCCCAAATATGCGCGAGGACTTTTGCCTCCAGATCCCATGGCGGTAATCCGGCAAGAAGGCTCGCCGCCTCACCGGAGACCGTGCGGTATCCCCGGACCAGCCGGGTGGCCATGACCCTCTGGGACGCGTTCAACCTGCGGGCAGGCCGCCGCCTCAACGAACGCGCCCACACCGGTGCCCCGTACAGGGCCATGGACCGCACGATCCCCGCGTATAGCCTCCGGCAGGAGGCGTTTGAACCCCCTAGATTGGGCAGGAGCCGCTTCAAGGCAGCCCCGGCCCGGTCCAGTCTGGGAGCCAAACGTCGGAAATGCTCCACGAAGTTCCACCGACTGTCGAGGACGAGTCCCAGGTACTTCATCGTCGACTCGACGCCGATGTGAACCCCTCCTACCGTTATTTGGGAACCCGTCGGTGGCGCGTTCCGAGGACCATGAAAACACATGGCCTCGGACTTGTGCAAGGCCACCTCGAGTCCCAACTGCCGGATTCTGGCCACGATTGTCGCAACCCCGTGTGTCGCTAGTTCGGCCGCCGCCTGGTGCGACCTCCCCTGCGCCAGGACCAACGTGTCGTCAGCGTAACAAACGACGCTGACGCCATTGGGGAGGTCTGCGCGCAGCACCCAGTCGTATCCGATGTCCCACAGATGCGGCCCCAGGACCGATCCCTGTGGGACACCGCACGGCATCTCTCGCCGGTTCCACTCTCCCTGGTCACCGGGGTAGATGATCGTCGTCGTCGGCGGTGTGGTCCGCATTGGGCACCGCAGTAGGCGGAGCCATGGGCGGGGAGGCATGTTCCCCTCGTGAAGGGAACAGAGCGCTCACCACATCCTCCACAAGCTGCGGCCGGAGACTCTGCGTAAGCGGGGGAGCCCATGGGCGGAGTTTCTCCCGCACCATTTTGTATGGGCGTCCCCACGGGTCTCTGTTCAGAGTCTCCAGCGACTCCTCGCGGGCCACTGCCCTGGCCCGCAGGATATCCGCTTGGAGGGTGGTCTTCGCCGCTCTGTACCCCTCGTACAGCTCCGCCTGAATGGCTTCCGTATCCGGAGGTCGAATACGGAGCCGGCGGTGCCTGGTGTACCGACGGCGCGCAGCAACGCATGCATTGCGCAGTGTCGTCAGCTGTCGCGACCACCAGTACACCTGGCGCGAAGTACGTCCGGGCTGGACCCGGGGCATTGCCACGTCACATATCTCGGACATGGCCTCCCGGAACCACTCCGCCTCGTCATTGATGTCGGCAGGCCTGTCCGGTGATGACACCCAGGCCTGCACGATTGAGGCTTCCAGGAGGAGCTCCCGGTCCAGCTGCTTCAGCGCCCACCGCGGACCACTCGGGGCCTGTCGGACCGGCGCGCTCGAGGTCTGGGCGGAGACGTCAAACCGGATGTACCGGTGATCGGAATACGTCTCCACCCCCTCCATGACGCGCCAGTCAATGACTCGTGGCGACAGAGCGGGGCTGGCGAACGAGATGTCCACCACTGATTCACCCCGCATCCGCACACACGTGGGGACAGAACCCCGGTTAAGGACGACCAGGCCTGTCTCCAGCGCCCAGTCCTCCACCATCCTGCCCCGTGTGTCCGTATACCGGGAACCCCAAGCCACATTCTTGGCATTGAAGTCCCCGAGGACGAGCACGGGGAGGGAATGGAACCCGACGACGACGACTCTCAACTCCGCAAGGGAGTTGTGGAAACCGGCGAGAGTTCGGTTCGGGGAGAAGTATGCCCCTACCACGACAATCTCCCCGAACCGTGCTGCAACGCAACCCCGTCCTCTCTTAATAGCCTCGAGGGACGGGGAGCGACAAGAACCCCTGAAAACACAATTTTACTTCGTTTTACAGTGTTTTATAACACGGTTTTTAGAGTTCCGTAGTAAACAAGGAACCCATATAGTTTTGGCCATGTCCGACTGTCTGTCTGTCCGCGGCTTAGCTCAGAGCATGTAAGTACTAGAAGGCTGTAATTTGGCATGGATGTACATATTAATCATGCCGACAAAGTGGTAAAATAAAATCAAGTACATACACGTAAAGTGGGAATGTTTTTTTTTCTCGTCTATCCCATATTGAGGGGTGTCGTTGGAAAGGTCGTTAAAAAATATTGTGGATGTGTGAAAACCATTTTACAATTCAGGGATCCGTATGCGAATATTAAGCTTTAAAGTGCTAATTTTTATTAGAGTCTAGTGTCCCCCCTCCTGCCAGCTAAATGGTGGGTTTTGGATATGTAAAAAAATTCACGGCAGTAGTATATGTAACGAAATTAAAAGGAAAACTATCACAGCTAAGTAGGCTTTACAGGTTAACGAGTAATAATAGACATACTTAAATTTGCATTAACTTGTTTTTCAAACTGCAATGTTAAGTTTGTTCTTGGGATAAATTCATTCCAACTACGAAACCCTTCATTGTGCGTGGTCCGACACGCACTTGGCCGGTTTTAAGCCTAATGTCGTTGACTGTCCCCGATGGTTAACTTCAGCGCAAACGTTATGCTTGTGGAAGGTTCACTTCCAATATGTAGGGCGGATGAGTTCTATGAATAGCCACAGCTTGTAGCGCAACTTGGGAGAGGCCTATCTATGTCCACCAGTGGACTGCGATAGGCAGTTGATTGATATACATATTTATATTAAGAGTAGGTATTTAGGCTGGTTATAACAATATAATAAAGTCACCAATATGTTTGAATTGAAACCGTAAATCTTGACAAAAATATAGTTTTGTTACAAATGTATTTATGGTATATTTTAGAGCGAAGTTCGCACTGGGTTTCCGTCCGACGGAGGAGCGCGAGGAGCCTGCGCCCCCGGACCCACCGTCACCGCGCTCGCCGCCACCGCCCGAGGAGGCCCAGCGCATCATCTCCACGTTACTGCCCAAGTAAGTATGACATCAAAAAATGCCTGACAGACATCGCTAAGTCTAAGCCACTGAAAACTGAAACATGGAATTGGATGAAATATGTTTGCTTTAGGGTACCTCTGTACTCATTCGGCACACGTAGCACGACAACCATAGAAACGAGTTTTGTACAGGATTTGTCGACGGAAGAATAGACAAAATATCATTTTCTCTATTCTTCCGTCGACAAAACGTGTGATGACAAATGGTGTGTGATGATTGTGATTGACAAAACCCGTTTCTAATGAGGTAATACTACGCGTGCGGAACCCTAAAATCCAGTTCAGAGAACTTTTTAGCGCTTTAGCAGTTCTACCGAATAGAGATTAATAAACCGAATGCACCCAGATCCTAAAAAATTAAATACCTGGAAACATGAATATTTTAATATAATAGAACTAAAACATAACATAACATCACGCCTTGTTTCCCCGAAGGGTTGGGCAGAGGTGTACGTGTAGTAGTTACACCCACATTTCGCCAGTTATGTTAGAACTACATACATTTTACGAAGTAGGCCCAAGTCGCAGTGGTTTAAAGTCGCAAATATTAGAGTTACTAAAAATATCATAACAATATTACAGAGTGTCACCGGCAAACTCAGCCAAGCGAACGATATCAGCAGAGCAGCGGGAGGCCGAAGAGAGACTGGACTCCATTCTCAGCGTCAATGGCATCACCACGGCCACGCAGACCACTTTTGTGAGTAGATGCAGTTATTTTATTTAAACACAGTCCGAACATCCTTATAATTTATAGATCCATATAGTATTAACATTAAAGAAAATATGTTCTTAGTCTGGTCATCTTGATTTCAGCCAAAAACCAGACACCAACGCCCCTACGGTTGGGAAAAAGACACGGAAGCTAACGGCTTCCAGCTGCAGCAGCCGCCCGCGCCGCCGTGCCGGTTCGCGTCGCTGCAGCACGCCGCGCGCGCGCCGCCCGGCGCCGCGCCCGCCTGGCTGCCGCCGCGGCACTGCGCGCCGCCCAGCGGCCTCAAGATATCACCCAGTGTCGAGAACCCACCGGTGTTCCCTTTCATGGGTTTCTCCAGTGAATTCAACGACAAACCATACAATGAACATCCAGTCACCATATATCCAGGGCCAAATATCCAATTCAAAAAGGAACCAGCACATTCACCGACATACAACGTACCAAAAATTTCATCTTCCAACACGAAAAGCTCGGAAAGAAAGAGCAGTATAAAACGCGACAGCAGGTCGGACGGTGAAATGTTATCACCCAAAGGAAAATTACCTCCGCGGACTCTCGCCGGTTCTATGGAGAGACATAGAGAAGTGTGTAGAGGATCTACGGAGGACGTGGTTGTGAGCTGTAAGAGGAGAAGTTCGAGTAAGAGTAACGACGAAGAGCACTTTTCAGACGATTCTCTGGAGGAGTCGTTCCCGCCACCGCCGCCCGCTGTTACTACGCCTTCGAAACGCAATTCCATAGCTTGGGAAGTGTCACTCGATGGTGATGACCCTCTACTTACACCAGGAAGCACAAAGGTAATTGTTTAGTGAACTGGTTTATAACATCGACAGAAAATAACTTATTATGATCTTATGACGACGAATTTCATAGCGCGTAACTATGAAATTCTGTTCAAGTTTGCAACTTGCAAGCAACCAACTGGATTAGAATCATACTCACATCTGAAATTAAATGGCTTAATATAGTTCCTATAGTTCCCTGCCATCATTGAAATTGAGTTTACAACCATCAATGAATGATAGTAAGATATCAATACTACTTTCTACCAATCCCAGCAGTTTATTCTTTGTAGTACTAGTAACAGTTTTCATAACTTATTTACAGGTTATTGGCCGACGAAGAAGGAAGTCAGGTGATCAGTCTCATTCTAGCACAAGCTCAATACCACAAAGAGTAGACGATGATTGGGGAGAGGAGTACTGGCCGCCGCCACCTCCACTGACACAGTGTGAGGCTCTCGTATCACCCACTTCAGATGCTGAACAAGAAAGCCGACGAGCTCAAGATCTAGCGTGTGGTACATACGTCATCAGAAAAGGCAAAAATCGAAAACAGTTACCAAGTTTCAACAAGAACACGACCAACAAATCTCCCACCAACCTACTCAACAGTCACAGTTTGAATAGAAGTTTGGATACTGATAAATCCATTGACGGGTCGAGCATATCAATCAGCGGCTCCGGATCTGTAGGCTCGTACAGCTCCCGACCGAGCTCAGATTTAAGTTTGCCACAATCTCGTTACAGTGTAGACTTGAACTCGAGACTGAGCCGTGAGCTTAACACTCCAAACTCTAGATATAGTATAGATCTTTGCACACCGAATTCTAGATTGAGTAAAGAGATAACGTCGCCAAAATCTCGTCTTAGTTTAGATCTTAATAACGGGCCAGATAGATATATCGCTCAGGAATACTTCGGGCACAGTCCCAAAAGTAGAAAATCACACAGTGAGAAAGGAGCTCATACGTCTAAAGTTCAGAGCAAACTGTCCCCACAAAATAGGTTTTCGGATTTTAAAAAGTATTCATCGACTTTCGATAATATTCAGTCACTCATAAGAGAAGGAAAGGTAGAGGAGACACTCCCGACGGAATGCAACGAGACCGTCAACGAACTGACCACAGTGCCTCCCAACATGGTGCGCGTGGTGTCGCTGCCGCAGCTGGGCGACGAGCCGGCGCGCGCGCGCATCGCCACGGTGCAGGAGGAGGACGACGGCGCCGAGCGCGGCTCCAGCGGGGACTCTTCGCCGCTGCGCAAGATCGAGAACAATATTAGCGCTATATTAAGTCAAGGTCGGGACCAAAAACATTTTACCCCTTATATACCTAAAGACTGGAATATTCATAAGGATGAATACTGTGATGACGTATCTAAAGATATATTAGAAAACAATTTCCGTTATAGTTCTAGAGAGAGACAAAAGAGACATGATATACAGAAATCGTCGAGTCACAATGAAATACAGAATCAGCGGTCGATAGATCGCCGTGACCGCTCGAAGAGGACGAACAGTATGCATAAATCCACGAGCGCCAAAGATGTCCCAGTTAGTTTGATGCGGCAGCCATCTTCGTCAGACTCTGCTGTATCGAGCGGTGGAGACTTCCCCCTCAATGTTCAAATAGTTGAGCACTCGTACAGGCACCCTCCGCTACCGCTGCCCCCATCGCCGATATTAGTGCACGAGATGGGGCCTCTGCCGCAAACCCCAGAGTCACCGAAGTTCCCTCCCCTACCTCCCTCGCCTGTGCAGGAGGTCGACGATGAATATACAGAAATTATGCAGCCCTCAGAGAAACGTCATGTGAAGAAAGCTGACACGTTACCAACACCTACGATGGAGTCTAGGAGAAGGTATGCAAAATTAATTTTAAATGAATGCATGCTTTTTCAAATAAATAGTATAGTCATAGTCCGCCTTTGTACAGTATTGTTTTTAAAGTTTTAATAAATTAATAATCTATTCATAATATTCATAGGTACTTGAAATTAACAATACAATCAATTCAATAATTAACTGGTTAGATAGCAATGATTTAAAAATCAATCTTGATAAAACAAAAATTATGTTCTTTAGTCAACGTTTAGAAGCACCAAATATTAATGCTCAACCCAAATTTACTGTTTAAATAAAAAATGAGAACACAGCTAAATTTTTAGGTATAACTATTGACAAACGTCTGAACTGGAAAGCACACACAGGAGAATTAAATAAAAAAGTATGTTCTTCTGCCTTTGCCCTCTTTAAACTAAAACCTATTATAAGTACCAATGTGCTTATAACTGCCTACCATGGTATTGTCGGCTCCATATTGAGGTTTGGAGTTATATTTTGGGGAAACTCTACTAATAAAGAAATCATTTTTAGGTCGCAAAAAAGGTGTATTAGGGCTATGTTTGGTTTAAAAATAACTGACAGTTGCAAACAGTATTTTATTAAATATAACATTTTAAGTCTGCCTTCCTTATTCATTTATGAAATAGCAATTTTTATAAGAATCAATCCTAACCTATTTAAGAAACTATCAGACGTTTCTATTCGTAATCGACGGCATAATAATAAACTATGCGTACCAAGATCAACCACAGTATTTTTTGTTTAGTACCAATCATTTATATTAGAATCCCAAAACCTATTAGACAAATGCCAACTGCTCTGTTTAAAATAAATTTTAAAAAACATCTCATAGCCAAGTGCTATTATACCATATCGGAATTTTTAAATGAACTCAATTAATTACCTACATAGATTCCTATAATTACGACATTTTCACAATTTATTTGAGCCCCAAATCTGTAAAAACAATACTTTAAGTTTTATTTTTTAATTAGCATTAGGTATATTTCTTATTTTTTAGTTTGCTGTGTAGACTCAAGTGTTATGGTTTATTCTAAACCAAAAAAAAAACGTTATTTTGTACGCCATAAATGGCAAAACATGCAGATCGACCTGTTATTTTAAGACCTTGCACATATTATTTGATGTATACTCATGTTTTTACAATAAATATATTCTATTCTATTGTATTCTATTCTATACTTAAATACATATTTTGTTCCTTAGGCCTTCGGAACCCCCCGCGGTGCCGCCGCATCGTGACACCACAAACAGCCTCAAGACGCGCTCTATGGAAACCAGTTACAACAAAAACAGGAGAAGCAGTAACTTCAAGAGTGGTTCAACCGATAGAAGAACGTTACCTACAGGTATGGGTTCTACTTCCTTATTTGCCTTTGACTTGTGGAGTCTGCCTCCGAGGGACAGTAAGAAATCTTGAACGATTTATATGGTCTTGCCCTGCTAGAAAGATGAACCAGTCAGCAAGATGATAGCTGGGCTGACTGAGCACGGTATACATACGTATACGAGGGTGTATCAAAAAATCTTGGAATCAATATTAAAAAAATGCAAAGATTTAACAATAATATTTATTTTTTTTACATAATCTCCCTCCAATGCTATGATTTACTCGTAGAATAACGCGTTTCTAACTTCCTTATTCCTTGTGAAAAAAATTGTTTTTCTTGACTCTCGAAAAACTCCTCTACGGCAGCCATAACCGCGTCATTATCGTAAAATTTTGTTCCACGAATGTCCTCTTTTAATTTTGGGAATAAGTGAAAATCACTTGGGGATAAGTCTGGAGAATATGGTGGGTGGTCAAGTAGAAGTTGAAGCCAGCACAGCGGATTGCGTCGAGCGCAACTTCCAATCGATGAGCAGGAGCGTTATCTTAAAGAAACAACACGCCCAACGATAGTTTTCCACGACGTTTTTCTTTAATCGCTTCACGCAATTTCGGGATTAAATTTGCATAATAGGGTCCAGTAATCGTCTGGCCTTTTGGCATGTAATCAATAAAAAGGATTCCTTCACTATCCCAGAACACTGAGGCCCTTACTTTGCCAGCGGTAGGAGCAACTCGAAATTTCTTAATGGATGGAGAGGATGGTCGTTTCCAAGACATGCTTAGTCTCTTAGTTTCAGGATCGAAATGGTGGACCCACGTTTCATCCATGGTGACAAGGCGACGGCAAAAATTATCCGAATCACGCTGGAACATTTCGAGATTACGCTCAGAAATTTCCAAACGTCGCTTTTTGTTGTCTAACCGACACTTTTTTGAACCCCAGTGAATAAATTAAAATGGATTGAACGCTACCAAATGATATCTTTAGGATCTAACGCAAATAATGAATGTTGTTGAACTGTCAAAATGAAACAGATTGTGATTGATCGTGTGTTACCTACGCAATTAGGATGCAGGCTCTAAAAATATAGTCGTAAACGGCGAGCTAGTAATGTTATAAGTTCAAATACACATGGATAGATAGCGCCGTCTGCGCCAAAATACGAAAATATTAAAGACTTCCCGACATTTTTTCCCAGTTGAGTTGCCGTCATGTAGCAATACAAAGTCAAGGCAGTGCAAAGCGAAGTGCTACTAACACAGTCTTAAACAAACACCAGTTTTGTTTAAGCTCAGATTATAGTGTTTAAGTATGTTAAAATATTTATGTTTAGGTTAAGGTATTTCTATAGGCCTGTGTCGCCTGAAATAAATGGTTTATTATTATTATTGATACTAAGCCTAACTAAGGTTAAAAATACGTCAGTGCCATTTACCAAAGATTAAACCTGATTGTTCGAATTGTATTAGTCGTCGTATCCAGTAAAATTATAACGTCCGTCTCGTCGCACGTCGTATCCACCTTCAATGAACTTGTAAAAAAACCAACCTTATAAACTTCCAGACATCGCAGCGAGCGGCGCCAGACGCAGGACCCTGCAGCGCCAGAGCCGTGAAGCTGCCGCTGCGGGGCGCGGGCCGCTGCAGACGTCGGCCAGCCTGCCCGAGACGCCGGTGTTCGCGCGCGGGTGCGACGTGCCGCGGACTCCACCGAGAAACTCTACTGGACCACCCAGGAACAACACCATGAATTCAATACAGTCGATAGGTTAGCAGACTTATTTTAAATTATCATTTCATGTTGCAGAAAACCCGTAAAGCTGTTGGCTTGCATTCGTAGATCTTTGACAGTCGTTGCGGGTAATCAGACGCCCAAAAGTCTGACAACCAGTTTTAACAAAGGATAAGCCAATACAAGGTAGCACACCTTGTAATTGGGTTGTGGAGATCAGATAAGCAGTCACTCCATGTAAAATACTAGTATTCCGTTGCATCCAGTTAAATTGGAAGCCGACCCCAACATTAGTGGGAAAAGGCTGGCAGATAATGATTTCATACTTCATACGTAACCTTTTTAGGGTTCCGTAGTCAACTAGGAACCCTTATAGTTTCGCCATGTCTGTCTGTCCGTCCGTCCGTCCGTCCGTCCGTCCGTACGTCCTCGCTTAATCTCTGTGACCGTTAGCACTAGAAAGCTGAAATTTGGTACTAATATGTATATCAATCACGCCGACAAAGTGGTAAAATAAAAATTGGAAAAAATGTTTTATTAAGATAGCCCCCTTATATGTAAAGTGGGAAGTGATTTTTTTTTAATTTCAACCCTAACATGTGATATATTGTTTGAAAGGTATTTAAAAATGAATAGGGGTTTACTAAAATCATTTTTTAATAATGTCAATAATTTCGGAAATAATCGCTCCAAAAGTAAAAAACCATGTCCCCCCCCCCCCCCTCTAACTTTTGAACCATAAGTTTAGAAAATATGAAAACAATCTGAAAAGTAGAGCTTTATATGAACTTTCTAGGAAAATCATTTTGAACTTGATGGAAACAACAGTTTCTGTACAAAAAAAAACAAAAAGTTATACAAAATAATTTCTGGACTAAGTTTGTAGTATAATCGTAAATGCAAGCATTTTTTTTAACTTTGTTTACATATTTTATTATCCTGAACGTATCTTTTTTCAAACAAAAAAAGAATTATTAAATTCGGTTCTCGCAATCCAAAATTACCACCGAAAACTTCTGGCACGTCTATGTATTAATTAGTAACCCAATTCCCCGAGAGATGGCGCTGTAGGTACTTATTACATTGGGTCGGGTACTACCGAATTGTTCGGTTGGTCTCTCCTTGGCATTGGCAGTATCTTATAACTACATAAAACTTCTATCAGGAACATGCTAAGGCCGCGCACGTACCCACTACCGGGAGCAGTTGCAGGAGCGCGGAGCGCTGCTGGAGCGCGAACATAAAGGATACCCACCTTTAAACTCATAAGTGGGAACACTTATTGTGACGGACGGGAAACTACGGAACCCTACACTGAGCGTGGCCCGACACGCTCTTGGCCGGTTTTTTTTTTGCGTGGGAAATCATCAAATGACTTCTCCCGCTCTGTGTGGAGCGGGAGGGCGTGTCAGACTCTTACTGACTAAAACCCACCCGTGTTCCTTCGGTTGCCTGTACAATGCCAGGGGGCCACGGTATCCCTTTCGCACTTTCCCGCAACCCCGGCAGGCAATGGTCCCATCAGACCCCTTCACTTGCTGACATCTCTTTGAGGCGCGCGTGGAACACAACGCGCCGTCGACCCGGGCCTGGTCCTTACCGGACGGCGAGCTACCCATTGCTCACCGTCCGCAAGCCCGCGCCTACGGTGGCCGGGAATCAACTTGTGACCTTTTCCCGACGCCCAGGGCGTCTCCTCCTGCGGCGGCTAGGGGCGCGAGGGCGCGAATTTTGCCTCTCGCTCACGCGTTCCGCCTCCTCCTTCGCGAGCATTACTGCTTCGCAGAAGGAGGTGACCGAATCATGCACAAATTCTCCATAATCTGTTGCTACGAAAGAGCTACGAGAGTGCTACGACGACGCCGTAGAGGGGCCTTATTTGAGCTTATGCTAAACTTTTCTCGATATTCCACTTAATCATATATTTTAACTTACTTCTGAGAAGGTTAGTTATTTTCACCCCAGACTGTCCATGACCCACCGCCACGGTGGGTTAAGGACGGTCTGGGGCGGAATTTTCACCGAAGGAACAACTTGCCATTAGGTTGTGACGGGACCACAGTTGCCATCACTAAATAGCGACTGGTACATTTTTGTCAATGCCTAGAGGCTCATGCTGAGTTTGTGAGCCAGGATTTCATTTTTATGCATGATACGAGTAATGCAAGGGCGCACAAAGCGAGAATTGTTTGAGAATACCTGCACAACGTTAGTACCGCACGAATGGAATGGCCAGCAAGAACCCGTGATTTGAATCTAATAGAATACTTGTGGGATTAGTTGAAGAGGTGTGTTTGAGCTTAACAAGCAGCTCCAGAAACTTTGTAGGAGCTGAAAACTGCCATCTTGGAAGCATGGGAGAACATGTCAAAGCCAATAATGAGGTTAAAATTAAAGTCCAAGATGGCGGCTGTGAAAAAATTCAAATTTTTCGTCATGGGTGTCGTTTTTATAGTTTTCGAGGGTGTTAAAGCCGATAGTAAAGTCAAAATGTAAATCCAAGATGGCAGCTGTGAAAATTTTATCATTCAGGTATCGTTTTTATAGTTTTTAAAGGTGCTAAAGTCGATAAAGAGGTCAAAACGTAAATCCAAGATGGCGGCTGCTGTTTTGGTTTTAAATCATACGTGAGAGATGAGGTCGGACCGCACACATTTTTTTTCTCATAGAGAGTGATGAAAAGTAGAGTGTTCATTCATCTCGGGAGCAACACTATTTTAAGCTCGAGTGACGTATTTTGAATCCGTCGCTGCGTTCAGGAATCTACTTTAGAATCCCTCGCTGCGCTCGGGATTTTACTCTAGAATCCTTCGCTTCGCTCTGGATTCAAAGAAACACTCTCGCCGTAAAAATTGTTGTTGCTCTCTAGGCAAACAATCTACTATTTCTTTGTGGTACCATTATTTAAAAAGATAGAGAGAGACCTTAAACAAAATATGCAGGGGGGCTCGATTCGGGTGTCCGGGACTGTATTTATAAAAACTATGCAAATTACAATACGCATCAATAACATTTGTATAATTAGAAGTGTCCTTTACCGCCGTACCTAAGTAGGTACTGAACAAACAGGTAATTTACATTTAGATAGTTCCAGTCAAGCAAATTGCCTATTAACATGGCCAGCACTAATAATACCTAAAAACTACAATCGTGCCTATTATGATGTCATGCATAATAGAAATAATCATAATGATGTTTATGTTTCCAGTGCTCTGTGCTCCTATCCTTTATTAAACTTCACATTATGTTATAACAACATTACGTTACGTGGTAATAGAACAAATATATTCTATTTCATCTATTACCAGAGTGATAAAAAGGCAGTTCTAATTTATTTAGGTACGGCTGGTCGGAATACTCTTTTTCGTCTGAGATCTGTAAAAGTCATTGTCAGATTGTTTTTATTAATTTTCGATTCCCTCAGGCCTGTAATTCACTTCTTTACCGCTATTTTCTAATACTTAAAAACAGTGGCTCACTCAGATCATCATCTCGCCTAGTAAATCGCCTCGAGCAGACTAGCGCGACGCGACTCGAACAATACAATTTCTATGAAAACTTCACGGTAGAACAAAAATTTAAAAAAAAATACCTATACATATACGTATAATAAACCAAGAGCTGATTTTTAATTATCTAAATATTCTAAGATGACAACCCTAACATGATCAGAAGGTAAGTATAAGCCCACGTTCGCACGGACGTAAAAATATCACGGCGGGATTTTATCGCGCACTGGATTTTCAACTCTCGGTGTTGAGCCGAGCGTTGAGAATCCAACCCGTTGGGACGCACTCTCCTCCCAGCGCGTTGAAAAAACACTTAGATTTTGAAGCTAAGCAGAGCGTTGAAAATCCAGTGCACGAATTAATCGCCGCGACTTTATAACGTCCGCGCGTGGCCTTACCGGTGTCGCGTCGCGCTAGTCTGCTGCTATCGTTGTTTTTTTTAGACATTGGTGCATTTACGGCCTGAGTTTCCCCCTAACAGTCCGTGGCAAGCAACGATTAAATAAGGAAATATAGGATACGTTTTGTTGTAGCAGCTCGGTATTATGATTCCAATATGATGTCTGGTTTAACCTTCAAAATAATACTTACGTGTGTCGTTGTATATTTCACAAAATACCTACTTATTATGCTGAGCTGCTAAAATTACGTGGACTTAAACACTTTGTAAAATTATGAAAACCATAATTAGGTAGGTATTCTACAGTATAAAAGATGATTAACTCAGCCCTTGTTTAGTCAAATTCAAAATATTTTATTTCACATAAACCTACAAGGGCACTTATGAAACGTCAGAAGCTAGGTGCACGGTTCCAATTGGTCGTTTCCTATGGAGAAGAGCCGGCAAGAAACTCCACGGTTACTCTTTTAAAAATAATTGGTTTTTACAATATTTTCAAATAACAGTGTTATTAGGTATGGGAGGACAGTGTTGGTCTTTCAACAAGTACTTAACAAAATAATTATGGTCAGCAAATCCACTAAGCCTACAGCGTTCTCACATTCACAAAATAGAAAATAATCTATATAAAGATGAATAAATTATTAAAAATAAAAACGTATTATATACGAAATGACGTGATTGCTATTACAATTCTGATAATTATCATGTTCACAAAAGCCACTAATAAAGATTTGAAGTTAAATTGTAGGTATATAATGTCACCAGCACCTCACGGCTAACCAAACAGTTCAGCAATCTTCACTTCGGCATTCCCTGGACAGTTAATCAGACAACCCTGCTCCTTTTTCATGGTGTCTTTTCATTTAACCGTGACTATGTGTGTTATTCGCTTTCTTGTCCACTCATAAACAAGCTTGTGGCCAGTCGTGGGAGCAACATTGTTACGACAGTTTTGAAGTTACTGAAATATAATTTATATGATCGCAATCCCCGAGTGACCTCTGATTTCACACCTACCTGCTTTTTACGAGAGCACGATTTCTAGATAGTATTTAATTAAAATATGTTTTCTTTTTGTATAAACAGGGAGCTCGGCGACGCTGGGTGGATATGGGCGTGGCTCAGTGATGGGCGCGACTGGCGTCTGCACCGGCGCAGACCTGCTGCGGCTGGGCGGCCCGCCCCGGGGCTGGTACCCTCGCCAGAGACACAGGTACGCAACACCAGCTCAGGAACCATGTTAAAACTTGACTCCCCATGAATATGGAGATGCAAGTTGTAGCATGTATTTATACTCTTGACGTACCTACTCGTCTACTAACCTTATTAGGGCTTCGCACCCGAAGGGTGCTAAATGGAACTCTATTACTAATTCTCCGCTGTCCGTCTGTCTGTCTGTGTGTCAGCTGTATCTCATGAGCCATAATAAGTAGACAGTTGAAAATTTCACAGATTATGCATTTCTATTGCCTAATAATATAACAACAAATAATACAAATTTAATAAAATTAAAAATTAAAGGGGGGTCTCCATACAATAAACTTTTGATTTTGAATAATAAATATCTATCTAATGTGGGGTGTCATTGTCTAGAGCTCATCGAGTAAAGAACACTTTTTTTTTATCTTCAAAAATGATGAAATAGGGGGCCGTTAAGTTGTCGGTTTTAGACCTTTTTTGTACGAGCTCTATCTCAAACACTAAACATAATTCAAAATATTATATATTTCACATAAACCTACATGGTCACTTATGAAACGTAAGAAGCTAGGTGCACGGTTCCAATTTATCGTTTCCTACGGGGAAGAGCCGGCAAGAAACTCCACGGTTACTCGGTTAAAAATAATTGGCTTATACAATATGTTCAATAACAGTGTTATTAGGTATGGGAGGACAGTGTAGGTCTTTCAACAGTACCAGGTACCTACTTAATAGTATAATGATGGTCAACAAATCCACAGTGGATTTGTTGACCATCATTATTCTATTAAGTCAACAAATTAACTATTTAATAATATATATTTAACTATAAGTAGGTCAACAAATCCACAGTCCACTAAGCCTACAGCGTTCGCACATTCACAAAATAGAAAAGAGTCTATAAAAAGATAACTAAATTAATAAAAACGTATTTTAAACGAAATGACGTGATTGCTATTACAACTGTAACAAATCTGAATAATTATCATGTCCACAAAAGCCAAAATTGTTTAACCAACGTGACTTGTAATACCAATGTTTTGTTTTTTGGACATTGGATACCTAATTGTGATGATTCATCATAATCCATACCGACCACAGCTTTTATGAACACTACCTAGGTACTCTAGATAAGCAATAACATAAATCGTATAAAAAGTTGAAATTATTCTGTAGGTACGAGTATATAATGTCATATGAAATTTGAAACTTCTGTATATCATGTACCATATACTGTATATAATAAACAAATACAAAAAACGCCGATTCATAAAGTATTTATTAAATACGATTTTCTGCAACTGCAAAAATAACTTTGTAATTCATAGTATCATTTTTATTAATATGAAAAATAATAATATTCTTAGATCAGTTTTTTTTTTTTTGCTAAATAATGTACAGTGGTACGGTACCTTTCGTGTGTGAGTCCGACTCGCACTTGTCCGGTTTTATTTATTTTTACAACTGTAATTAAATTGACTCCTAACGAAGGACACAGTGCTGGGACACAACATACTTTATTTACTTAGGCCATAAGAATATCACAACATTCTGGAATCTAAACTAAAGAAAGGGAGGCCTGCAGCGTCAACAAAGACTAAAAATAAATAAATAACAACCACAGATACAAAACTACGTATCACTAACAAGAGACGTATTGAACAGCCATAGGTATATTTTTATTCTCATCAGCTGCTGTTTAATTTATACAAAAAACGAAACAATCCAAATTTAACAGGAAGGAAATAATCCAAATTATTAGTCATTCGTTCCCTATTAGTACCTACTGTGCCCCACTATCAGACAATAGGCATGACAGATTTGGGTATTTTAACCGTTATGTTTTATTAGATTTTATATTTGTTTCTTGCAACAGTCACATAAGTAGGTACATTGTCATCACCATTGTAACCTTTTCAATCCGTACTTAATAGTAGATTTTACAACGAGTGCACAAAACGAACCATTTTTATCCGACACTTAGGCGAGGGCTGATAGTAATGTCGAGGATAAAATGGTTTTGTGGACGAGTTATAAACTCTGCTTTTCACTTCGATTGCGAGGAAATAAAACAAACAAACATTTACTAATACATAACATTTCTATAATTAAAATTCAAAGTAAAATTAGTACAGTTTAAGGTTATTGTTTTTCCCGGCATTGATATTAGGCTTGGGCTGCAAACCTATACAGCCTACTATTAAATTAATTTTGTAATAATATTTTTCTTAAATTAATTAAATAACCTACCGTACTTGAATTAAAATTGTAATATCTTTTATATCTTAAAAAACACATAAGGCAAATAAATTAAAGTAAATATTATAAAATAACAAATTCTATCTATGAACTTCTGTGTTTGACTATACGGCTCATTTAGATAGGTACATTTATGAGTAGATACGTTAATGCACTAGTGCACAAAATTCGATTTTGTGCAGCCTATATCCTGCACCAATAAGCACTTTCAGAGCATGAGAAGTGAAAAATACATTTATGTTATACTGACGGAAAACTGATGCACCGCAATTGCTGTTTACCGTGTAGTCCGACAGTTTTAATAACTATAGATAATGTAAACCAGGACAACATTATTTTATTATTTTAACTGTCCTCAAACTAAGGAAAATCAAACTTACAAAACCTCATAACAGAACGTCCAAAATAGTATCAACCCGTAGGTGGTAGGTCTATTAAATAATTGCTTTCGTCGTATTGTACATTAGGAATGGGATTCATTGTTGAGGTTACAAACTAAATTTCCTGAACAATTACTTGAGGATCCATAGAAAGTTGTTAAACAGTTACCCCTTTATTTATAAACGTTGCGTAGGTAAAGTTAAGAGACATTTCAACGTAAAAAAAATATGGTTCGCTAAACATTACTTGACTTTAGGCAACGTTAATAAGTTAAACCCATAGCTAGATATTCCAAAGAGGAACTCTTTTGATTAATAGGTAAATATTACAATTAATTCAAGAACTATTATATTTTTAGTAGGTATGATATCCATGTGGTTTACGCAATGCTACGACATGGACAGCATCAAGAAAAAAATATTGAAGAGAGTCGTCTTCAAAAAGGATAGACAACTCACCTATGCATGTGGTTTGGCATTGCAGCCGGTCTATTCCGTAAAATCTCACCATGAAAACTTAGGTGAAGTGCGCTTGAAGTGAGCTGCCATTCCACCTGATGCTAGGGATTGAAACTACTGACAGCACACTTTACGCTAACTTCACTTAAGTATTCACTTCACGGTGAGATTTTTACAGAATATATCGGCAGATGTCCATAGGCAGTGGAGACCACTGCCCACCATAGGGGCCGCCTGAATAACCGCCACTCATAAAAAACAAAAGAGTAGGTCTAATTCAAATTTTAGGGAAACTTGGTTGTACCTGCCTTATTTAGATCCAATCATATTCTCAAACCACGCTAACGTAATGCTGAGCTTTTTCAAATAAATAAAAACTAATTTGTTAACTTTCCAAACTCGCATTGATCAGCTCTCTAACCAGTCCGCTTGCTGGCAGGCCCGCTTCAACGGAGCATCTGGACCGACTAACAGCATCGTCAAAGATGGCCGTGGAGCACCCCGTGGCCTGGGAGGGAAGCGCGGCCCGCAAGCCACTCACCCTGCCACCCAACCTGACGCCTAAGTTCTTCCAGAAGTCACCCAGGGAGGCGCTTCGTAGGGTAACCAGCTTACTAATACGAAAAGGTGAGCTAATTTTACTTATTTTATTTTATTTATAGGTGAATTGGTCAAGCCTGGTGGCGAAGTTCAGGCTTCTACTTATTTTTTTTAAATAACGACGTCTAGATCATAATTGGATTGACAGTTCATCGGTTATGCATTGTAAAGGGGTAGACGAGTACGGAACTCTGGACCTACGAGCTACGCAGTATATATAGACTGCAACACCAAATGTATACCTATTCATCAAAACTAACAGAGTTATCACCAAATGATGAGGTTTTGTAGAATGCTGAGGGAAACTGAGATGCAAGTAAAAAAAAAAAACTGCTATGAACATCGAAGTCGCTCACAAGTATCCCCATACTAAGTACCTTTGGAGACATACATCATATCGATCTGAAACCGTCCTGCCTGTAAATATTTCAGCAGAAGCAACTACAATTTATTCTAATTTGGACTCACGAATATAAATCAATTTCATGCCAACAATTTCCCGTTTCGTGCTAGATATGGCACAGCATCTACTTCCAATGTATGTATTTAATCGGATATAACTATCATCCCAGATATCATTTGGGATTCCTATTAGTATGTTTATGGGTACATCCTAAATAAAAAACGATTTTTAAAGGATTTTTCAAAAGATATAGTTCATCATCATCATTTCAGCCATGGGACGTCCACTGCTGAACATAGGCCTCTCCCAATGATTTCCAAATTGGCCGGTTGTAAAAAACCTTCATCCAGCAGCTTCCTGCATTTCAGAACCTTTCTGCCCCATCGGCCGTCAGTTCTGCGCGCTATGTGCCCCGCCCACTGCCACTTCAGCTTGCTAATCCGTTGGATAGCCCAACGGATTAGCAAGCTCAAGCTCAAGTCAGTGACTTTAGTTCGTTTGCGGATCTCCTCATTTCGGATTCGATCTCGCAAAGAAACACCGAGCATAGCCCTTTCCCTAGCGCGCTGAGTGATCTTGAGCTTTCTTATGAGGCCCGAACAAGCCGGTTTCCGAAAAGGCTTTAGTACAATAGACCACATCCATACGCTGCGGCAAGTTAAACAGAAGACCGAAGAAGGCCTTTGATTCAATCGAGACCTGGGCAGTGCTACAGTCTCTCCAGCGGTGCCATATTGACTATCGGTACATCGAGGTGCTGAAGTGTTTGTACAAAAAAAAACCAGGCAAGTGCGTGTCGAACCACGCACAATGAAGGGTTCCGTAGTTGGAATGAATTTATCGTAAGAACAAACTTAACTTTGTAATTGAAAAACATGTTCTCCCATACGGAATATATAAATGGGAGAACAAGTTTTTGCAACCGCTAAGTTGGTCAATTATTACTCGTAAACTTGTAAAGCCCGCTTATGTGTGATAGTTTTCCTTTAAACTTCGTTATATTATTATACAGGTACTATTGCCGTGACATTTGAATTTCTAACTACAACTGTTTAGTTGGTAGAGGGGGGGGGGGGACACTTGATTCGAACGAAAATTGGTACTTTAAAGCTTGATAAGTCACGAACGGTTTACTTAATCAAAAAAACAGACTTCCCAAACCCCTAATATTTTTTAAAGACCTATCCAATGATATTCCACACTATGGGAAGGACGAAAAAAAATATTATCATCCCCACGTTACAGGGGAGGTACCCTAAATAATTGTTTTTTTTCAAAATTTTATTTTACCACTTTTTTGGCGTCATTAACGTGTATACTCATGCCAAATTACAACTTTCTAGTACCAATAGTTTTTGAGCTAAACCGCGGACAGACAGACAGACAGACGGACATGGCGAAACTATAAGGGTTCCTTATTGACTATGGAACCCTAAAAACGCCACTATGTCGGTCCGAGTACAGGAGCAGAGCACGAGAGCGATTCCACTGCAGCGAGGCGTAAGACAGGGAGATGTTATCTGTCCGAAACTGTTCACCGCTGCATTGGAAGACGCTTTCAAGCTCCTGGAATGGGAAGGATTTGGTATCAACATTAACGGCGAGTACATCACTCACCTTCGGTTTGCCGACGATTTTGTGGTCATGACAGAATCGCTGGAACACCTTGGCACAATGCTCGAAGGGCTCAATAGAGTCTCCCAACAAGTAGGGCTCCGGATGGACATGGACAAAACGAAAGTCATGTCGAACGTCCATGTTGCGCCCTACCCAATATCGGTTGGGTGCTCTACTCTCGAAACTGTTGAAAAATATGTCTTCCTGGGACAAGTGATCCAGTTGGGTAGGTCCAGTTTCGAGATGGAGATCAATCGTCGAATCCGACTCGACTGGGAGCGTTCGGGAAACTACACAACATTTTCTCGTCCAACATACCTCAGTGCCTAAAGACGAAAGTCTACAACCAGTGTGTGTTACCAGTGATAACATACGGAACTGAAGCGTGGCCTTTGACCATGGGCCTCAAAAGATAGATTATAGTTATCATTAGGTAAATACCAGTACTTAAAAGCTTTTTAAATTTGCATATCAACTCTATTTTAAGGTTCAGAATGGGTCTATCTTATCATTTATTCATAGAATAGGCACACAATTAGTCATCTTAATGTGTAGAATGACACGATGTTTAATAACACATCCTACTCAGAATTTGAAGGATACTCACTCATTATGGACATGGAATAATGAATAAGTAGGTAAGTACAGATTGTCTTCCCGAAAATATTCTTTGCTGAAAAACATGTCACATTCGTAGAATAAATTCTTAATAATTTCGACTGTAGTAGGTATGCGGATGTCAAACAAAACGATATTACGATTTTCGAGAAATCACATATTTCACATCTAAAATTGATTCCTCCGGAATCGAATAATTCAGCAGTTTAGGATTTATTTTAGTTCTTTAGGTGAAAAGAAATCAATCCCAATCATCAAAGGTTCAAAATTAAAACGTTTCATGGCCGCGCCCGTCGTAAAGAATTCCATTCATGACATCATTTATAACGAATAAGGTGCCATTAACCTTATAATATCTAACCAACAACTAAACGATCCAATAGAAAATTACATAACCGTTAAATATAAACTAGTTGGGTTATTGCCAAATATTGTTCGTGTATTAAAACTGAAACGCTATGATCTTGAGTGTCCTCTAAGCGGATATGAACAGATTTGTTTATTTTATATCGTTATGTATCAATTATGATATAATCGGCATTGATCTAGTTAAACCGTTAAGTACTTATTTCAGTTCAGTGTTCTAATAATAATTAAATCACTCAAGTTACCATTTCATTGTAATAAATAATGATTGTCTGAAACTTTTTAAATGTGCATTGTGCAGAATAAGTTTAACTAGAGTTAGCTTCT
This sequence comes from Xanthia togata, assembly GCA_963853775.1. NCBI lineage: Eukaryota > Metazoa > Arthropoda > Insecta > Lepidoptera > Noctuidae > Xanthia > Xanthia togata. The sequence continues at coordinate 17,521,039 of OY970798.1, read as the reverse complement.
CTAATAGGATAAATTAAAGCACTAATTAAGATTGAACATACCTACATTTACTTGCGTATCATGTTTTTGTTACAAAAAATACCAGTTTTATTTTGACCGTTATATTTCATATGTGTTCACGTTTGTCGCTAATAGATGGCGTTAGTAGTTGCGGTTGTTCGTTAGTGGTATTTGTGTGTGTGACTAATTCCCGCGCGGCACAAACAACCGCGGACGTGTCTAAATAGCTGTTTACTTTATGAGACACAAAAAGAAATATGTGTGCTATCGATGTAACAAGACACTTATTTTCCGTCTGTAATGCAACAACGTTCCATCTTGCACAGTACCGTACTAACATCGTCATTTATACTACAGACCCAATCACTAGGACTTTGTTCAATAATTATGATAACTAATCTGCACTGTAATCCTATGTATTTGTATAAAAGTAAGGACTCCGTAGTCCCTTTGTCTCTGCGCACTAGGAAACAATCTGCGTATTAAAACATGTTTATGATATACTATTAGGTATAATGTAGGTAGCTAGTAGGTACTCGTAGATGGTACATGTAGCAGTTAAATGAACAGAGTTGTAAAGCAACTAACATTGCTGGTTATTAGCAATGACACAAGGTAGGAACGTACCTAGTTCCAGCCTTGTAACATCGGTTACCTACATGCAAAAGAAACACTAAACTCGTAGGTCTAAATATAATGGTGAAATAAAAAAGATCTTATCTAAATAGGTAGCTATATTCCTTTTTTATGAGTTATTCATAGTCGGAGTTGCCAAGAAAATAGTGCAACTAGTGTATGGTCGACTGAAAAGTGTCAATACATTTGTATGTAGATAACGATAAATAAAGATGATAGCGGAACTAAGTTAACTGACACGTGTTTCGGGTGTGCAAGCTTTATTTTATAACTCAGGTAGACTGTGTCAGTTGAAGAAATAATAACCGCCGGGAGCCTACTACCTGTGTAGATTCATACGTCGTTGTAACAAAGCAACTCAGAACCTAGAGTCTAGACAATTAAAATTTTAATTGACACAACGTGCTGCAGGCATGACTCAAGACATGAATATATTCATAATACATAAACATAACAATTTGAATGAACTGGTCTGTGGGCTTAGAATCCTGTTATTATTACACTCAGTCTAAATAAACCGGCACATTCGAGCCGTGTAACAATAAGGCGTTAACAATCGCTTACGGGGACCTAAAAACTTCGGCTGCACAATAGTGAATAGCATACAATGGCGATTCTGGTAACTGCGCCATCAATATGTGCATAATAGTATGGCGAGGGGCAAGGTATGGCGTGGTGTGGTAAGGCCGCTGTCAGCAGTGAATCACAGCGCGCTCCCTGCACGGGTGTCGCCGCCGCTGAGTCACCAGCTCCGCGCCACCGCGCCACCGACAGCGCCAGGAAAGATGCCAATACACCCATATTCCGTGATTAATAGAGACGTGAAAGTAGATAATGGCTGACTCCATTATTATTTATTACTCACTCGTAAATTATTACTTCTCAGAAAACCACGTTTGTGTCTGATTATTCACACATCCGTCACAAGAAGTCCTGATAGCTCATCCAACGCCAACGACACATTTGCTTTGAAACGTTATAGGTACGTTAACGCAATTAATGAGTGTTAGAGTAGAGAGTATACTTTTCTACAAAGAACTTGGTCTGTTAAACCGGTCACTGCCAAAGAAGGTAACCGGTCAGGATTTGAGGCCAAGATCGTAGCTATAACAGCGGGCCGGAGCGCGGCGCGACTCAGAGCCTGACGACTGCTGCCCTACATACGACCTCGCCGCTATCTTCTTTAAAGCATATATTATACTTGGACTCTAGAATAACAATGACATCAAATTGATCGACTCATTGATTTAGCTCGTAAAGTGAGTCAATGATTCGCCTCTAAACGTAACGTTTAACATGATGATGGCATGCCGTGTGCCCAATTTTAGTTGACTGGTCTAATGGCTACGCATACCTACTGCAGTTGTCATCGATGATAACTTTCGAATTTCATTTTTTCGAATTCACACAATATCACCAATTTTATCACATCATGAAATTACCCCTTTGACATCCACTCTAAAACTCTTACAGATACATACAGTGTGTGTCGTTTATTAGAAAATGCTGGAAGGAAAATATTTTCTCTGAAATAGTTTGGAAGGTGGCCAGCTTTCATTCATTGTGTACACTGGCATGTTATTTAAAACTTGGCTCCGTTTTCAAGGGAAAGCCCTTTGATATTTAAGTAACACCTTCGGCATCAAACCGTTGATTTAAAGGGTTTTTGCAATAAACTAAAATATGCCTAGCTAGTGTCAATTACTACTGGCTATATTGACTAAATGTTATTCACAGGCATTTACAGAATATTTTGAACTTTGAATAAGGAGTTGCATTTGGAAAAAGTAAACCGCCTTCAACTTGGCTCGCATATCTGTAGCGAACAGTATCGAACCTTGATAACGCAATCTGATACGCTGGTATCAGTGATAGCGCGGTGTAATCAACAAACTTCACATCTTAATCAACTTTATCTGGCCTGGCTCAACCAAACCCATATTTTGCGGGTATTTACTATTAGAGGAAAGATCTGATAGCTGTTCAACACATTAGTGTCTGCCAGATAATCAAGCAAGTATTTTTGGCTGTTGAACGTAGGTATTGTAATTTGTACCAGTAGTACCTACTTGGTTAATTAAACAGTACCCTAATTACGTAATACACGATCAATCGGGATTTGAATCGTTTTGAAATAAAATGCAAATCCATTGCATCATAAGTTCGAAAAAAAATCTGCTCAACAACGTAAATAACGCAATGAATGTTGTTGAACTGTCAAAATGAAAAAAAAAAGTCGTAATCGTTTACGAAAATGTGTTGCGTAATTATATAGCAGGTCTAGGAACCTACCTATACCTACATCTGGATTTTTAACCAATTCTTAAAACAAAGGTTTAGGTAACTAAGTATATATAACACAATTACACAATGAGTAAATACCATGTTATTTACATCATTCGAGTTACTTAGTCATGTGTACGTAAATAGTATTTTGGTAATAAACGGTTTTCGATAAACTACAACGATATCTACCTAATTTAAAAAATATATAATTTTATTTAAATGATAGGTAAGAATATTGATAAAGGAATTAATTTAATTAAAATTCTTATTGAATTTCTCTTTAGAACTCACAAAAACTTGTACGCAATAAAACTTAGTTTTACACCAATGTATATATTCTGCTAGCAAGATCGTTTCGGGAGCTCCGCACTTCGCAGCAAGCATGCATTGTCCTGCGTACGCGACGTGCATGCAAATGACGCCACATCCGTCTCCCAACGAATAATATATCCGGTGTGTAGTAAGTAAGGCCTGTTTAATATTCATATAGTTATATAGAAAATCTTGTTGTTGGCTTCTGGACAGCCCTCTGTTAGCACCGCTGACGCCACGGTAGGCCACGTATCACTAAAGGATACCATTCCGACTGAGTTTGTATTTCCTCTACTTATCCTCTACCATTAATTGTTACATTGTTATGTTACAATTTGCGGAAAAACAGAAGTTAATTAAAATATTTATCATATTCACAAACAACTCTGAACTAGCTGGATTTATCGTACAGATCGAATTAATTAGGTAGGTACCTAGCTAGAAGATTTCGTTTTTTTAAGTTTTTTTTTAGCTATGTCGTGCTTTCAGATAAAGAATAAAAATCTCTTTATAAAGTATCTAGTTAGAGATCTGCGATACATAAACGGCGTTATGAACAAAAGGGGAAACGTTTAGAGTAATGTCAACTAATCTGATTACACCACTCGACTTGGCGCTACACGAACCACTTAGTTTAACACGCTTAAACATATAGCGGATTAGGAGCATAGAAACTGAATAAACGATCTACTATTTTTACTCGGGTGAGTGTGACTATAACTTGGACTGAACAAATCTGCAATGATTCAGCCTTAAAAGTATTTCTTTCAAGGAAACAGCAATCATAAAAATAGGTTTTCTAAAATAGTAAACGTCTCAACTCGGATTTTCCGTTATATTTTTAGTTGAAGTTTTGTGGAACGTTTTCCCAGTATTCGGGTTGGAATGTTCAGTCGAGAAAACATCACGAAATACTTCAGAGACTCACTTTTGGGACTCGATCATGTCACGAGTGTGACTCTTTATATTAATGTTGGTAGATGAAACAACTGATGAATATGCTTAGTAGGTATCTAGTTTACGTTATAAAACAGCCATTTGCCTGACTGCTATTTGAGGAATGATTGTATACTTACAACATGTTTCAAGCGAGGTCATAATGAGTAAGCTTCACTGACGTCCGAACTGGGTGTACGTTATGTATTGGATATTGGAAAATATCTGTTGAATCTCAATTACCTACGTAACGCCTTCGCGAACGACCTTCACCTTGGATGCCCACGTGCTTACCAGTCCTAATGTACCAGCTTCGACTTACCAAGTAGACGTGAGTATCTACGAACTCTCAATATGTGGGCTGGGCAGAATTAATTTGAGCAAATTTTAAAAGACCGGCGAGTTAGTAATTGGCAAATAAATCTTTATTAAAACCACCATAAACATCAGCACAACACGCAACACTCCAGTTTGTTTAGAAGTGCAGACGTTCTGTGCTCCCATTCGTAATCCATATTTTATTCATGACTGTCGCGCCTGAAGACGTTTCACTTATTAATTCTTACATAGAATTCGTTTTGACTCGTTAGGGGACTTAATTAAATCGAATTTAGATAGGTACTAGTTAAAAATCCAGACGACCCAGGTATTCTCGACTTAATATCCTCGTGAAATCACTTAGAGATTAACCTATCAGCCATGTTCTCTACATAATATGTAGAGAACATGGCTATTGATAAAATGATGTATGTGTTCTCATTCCGTGAGCTCTCTAAAGAGTCCCTTAAAAGAGTAACGTTATTCACTGGGTACATAATTATGTTGATGCACGACCTTTGCCGGCGTGTAACCTAAAAGCTTCATAAACCTTTTTATGGGTATGACTCCGTCGACAACCGCCAGTGCCATATGGCGCTGTACAGTCGAGTACACATTCACTGAAACGATCATGTTGATGGATCATACTTCACATGGGATGCCAAAGATTAATAATGAAATACAGTGTTTACGAGCTACCATATTTATTTATGAGTTTAAAAAAAGAAATTTAAGCAATGGCAAAACATTTGGGCATTTTATAGGACTGCCTGCCTGCCAACACACATAACGAAATAAAGATAAGGTAACAACGCTTATCAAAGATAACACTTTCTTTCAACTTATTGACTTATTACCGTCATAATTTGAATAGCAATCGATTTGCACGTTTTTGCTGAAGCAAATAGGTACGGAATGTTTTGTAGGTCACTGTTGATAATTTCTCGTAATTCAGTTAAAGCCTTTGTGCGTGACATTACAATAAAGCTTAACCTTAGTGGTATCCTTTCGTATCACATGCTCGACCGCGAGTACCGCGACCTCGTGGTAATACAATATGGCGAGGCGCCACGCTCGACTTACGCCGTGATTACTCTTTTGTGACATGTTATCATCTCTTATTAGTAATCCTAATAATGAGTGTACCTAGGAACGTGCCATCACGCTAATGGATACACTTCTTTGAAAAATAAAAGGCATGAGTCAACATTCCATCAACATTCGATAAGGCACAACTTCGTACAGTCACAGATAATATAATACTACATAGTACAGTTCAATTATTGGTTGTATGTATTCATATCATAAAATGTTCAAGCTACAAATGATACCAAATAAAATCAATAGAGTCGGTATAAATCTGTTATTTTCCATGGCGAGAATCGAACGAGCTGTAAATGTATTTTTAAACTCGTCTCCAGTCCAGACGTGGCGGTCGTCGGTCGGTGGTCGCGGACCGCGGTGCGCCTGCGCCGCCACCTGCGACCATCACCCACATACCGCATGCGGCATGCCTAGTTAGTACACCTGTGCACACACCTCGGTACTTACACATTGCACTTTTACTGTTGCTGACTAAAAACACTAATTTAATCTTAGTGCAGAAAAAAATGATTTCGATAACATATTATTATAGATAGCAGACAAGAACACAGATTCATAATTATTATTCAGGATGAAATTATCAATTATTGTGTGAGTCTAGAAAGTAGGTAGAGTCTACGAAATGTATTTTCTCTAAACATTTAAAATGTTAAAGGTACAATGGTAAATTGATGATGATTGCGGTAAATAACTGGAACAACATTTCAAGTAGTTACGATAAAAAAACGAAACTTTCGAAAGCCATTTTTCACCGATCGACACATGCTCCCAATAACATATCATTTAAAATGCAAAATACCCTTTCATTTAATTATTATCTACCAAATATGGTAAAATAATACAGCGTGTTACATTTCCGTCAGTTTAAATTTTGGCTCATGAATAAAATAGTAATTAGGTATAGGAATCCAATGGGTGCGTACTGGAGTATATTGCTGTTTATTTAATTATGAATTATTGTACTTCTAAAATGTCCGAGATGACGACTAATAAAGAAGTATGGATGAAAAATACATGTTGGTTGTCCCCTAATAAATTGGGATACAGACATGTTGGTTGACCCCAAATAAATTGGGATAAAGACATGTTGGTTGACCCCTAATAAATTGGGATAAAGACATGTCGGTTGACCCCTAATAAGTTGGGATAAAGACATGTTGGTTAACCCCAAATAAATTGGGATAAAGACATGTTGCTTGACCCCAAATAAATTGGCATAACTAAAGACATGTTGGTTGGCCCCTAATAAATTGGGATGAAGACATGTTGGTTGACCCCAAATAAATTGGCATAACTAAAGACATGTTGGTTGGCCCCTAATAAATTGGGATGAAGACATGTTGGTTGACCCCAAATAAATTGGCATAACTAAAGACATGTTGGTTGTCCCCTAATAAATTGGGATACAGACATGTTGGTTGACCCCTAATAAATATAAAGACATGTTGGTTGACCCCAAATAACTTGTAACGTCCTAGGTTGAATCAAGGCTAGGAGGACTACATAACAAGGATGAATAATAGATATATTATTCTCCAAATTACTGCCTTTACGAGGTAATATGTAAATAGACTGCCTGTTTGTTCCGTTAAAATACACTGTATTTTAGAAACGGCCATAGGTACACGCAAGCACCGAATTTAGTCTGATTATCGATTTATAACATTATAGTAACTCATACAACTTATTATAAGTTTTAATTCGTTTGTACAAAGTATCAGATGGTCGATGTTAGTGTTTGGTTGGATTCAAACAATGTTCACAACTACACATACATACTTACTAGTTTTCCTGTTCACCAAAGTGGCAAAGTTATACATAGCCGCCAGTTTAAAATCAGTGAATAAGTCTAAATATAAAACAGAGATTTTTTAATCCCAGCGAATGATAAATCGCCAAGGAGATTATGCACCTACATGGAAAAAAAAACAAAAATATATAATACTCGTAGGTAACACAGATATTCCTCTACTGCTTTTGGTTTGTCCAAGTACTGCTAATGAGTAGTACTATTGACTAGGTATAATAAAGTCAGGGAAGGAAATACGTGATTTCCTTCCTTTACTTTGTGGAATGTGGATAATAACAGAATTGACCATTGAAGGTAGTCCGTAGCCGACTGCAGCCAGCAGCAGCAGGCGACTTCATACACTTCACAGTTGCTATGTCAAACACATAATATTGACAGCTAATACGTAGCTTCGACAGTCCCTGAATTATATATGAACCTTTAGATTTTTAACGCAGCCGTTGTTAAAATCGTACAAAATGAGCTAATTTGAGGGATGGGAAGTCTCCTTGGAGCATTTGTTGATGTTTCATTGGGTGCTAAATTAAAGTCACATCAAAATCTGTGAAAATTTCGTTTATCTGGGTCGCTCTCTCGATACTGACATAAAGCTCCGTGACAGACGGACAGACGAACATTATAAGCTTAGTAAAGTACCGAGTGGCAGTCCCATTGTTGACACCTACTGCGTACGGAACCTAGTATCCTAACTGATATTATAAATGCGAAAGTGAGTTTGTTTGTTTGTTACGCTTTCACGCTAAAACGGCCGAACGGATTTGGATGAAATTTGGCACACGGGTAGACCTTGACCTGGAATAGAACATAAGATACTTTTTATCCCAGTAGTACACGTTCCCGTGGGATAATTTCCGATATGCACGCGGGTGCGGCCGCTGGCAAAAGCAAGTTTAAAAAAAATATGTACCTACCTATTATTGAGAACGTATTACCTATGTAGAATTATAGGGGCTAGTTGAGTGGGTCCCAATCCTAACTAGATGTAACAGAATATCAAAATATTACCCGGAAAGGCTGCAATCTGACTACACTGATATGCAATGCAACCACACGCAGCGATATCTTTACTGCTTTAGGTAAATCTAGTAGTTACTTGAACATGTTCAAAAATCATAGTCCTAATTACCTATGTCGAGTAAGCACAGGAGCTATTTTATGGCTCATGTGTTAAATCTATGGTGCGACGGTCGGTTGCGATTTGAGGCCGCGCGAGTCAACGCCACTGCCAAGGCCGCCTCGTCCGCCACTTGGAACAATCGTTACTTGGATTCGGTGCAAGCAACTGAGCTTTATCTTTATTGATTAATCGTACATTGTGCCACTATGAGACAAACCAAGAAATTTTCCGATTGGTAAAATTGATTTGTGAAAACTATCAGTCACGTAGATTAGCATTATGTTACGTAAGTACATTAGTATTTTTTATAGTTTTAGTCTTAAATTATTTGCATCTCTTATTTAAATGACAATCTAATTACACAACACATTTTCGTAAACGATTACGACTAATTTGTTTCATTTTGACAGTTCAACAACATTTATTGCGTTATTTACGTTGCTGAGCAGATTTTTTTTTCGAACATTTGAATCAATGTTTTGAGCCATTTCCTAAGTCCCAACAACACGACCACTAGCATCACCAGACACCAGTCCAAGCGGTCGCCTCGAACCGAGGTATCGTTCCGAGAACTTAGATAGTAGAATAGTAATGAGATGACTCAGCAAAATCGATAATAAGTAGGTATCGAATGATACTCATTTGCGATTTGTTACTTTGTAGAGGAAAGCCGTGCAATGTAAATTTGCGAGCGAGTGTGCTCGGGTGAACGATCGCAATAGAACCGGTCTGACAGGCAGCCGCGGCAAGAAGGATCTTCCCGGGAATGTGCGCCACGCTCTACGGACCTCCGTCCACTCCTGCACTCCTCTATCTGCACCCAGATATTTCCGGTTTATATTGAAACTAATTCGTTTGAAAACCCACTCTACAATGGTGTTATCACTATCAGTCATTGTGTAGTGGACACAGCAACAGGAAATATGGATTTTAAGTACAGTATTGTTTAAATAAATAAATATAACCGTCTGTGATTCAATAACGAATCTATTTTTCCTGTTAATTAATCATAGCTATTTATTTTTAAGATTTTTCGATAGGTGCCTAAGTACTAAGAATTTTATTGTTTTTCAGTGCTCGTTGGTAAAGACTTGCAATCAATGCAATAAATGCTTTCGTATATTGTAAGAACTGATAATGTATCGATTACTTTTAGTTGGTGAGCCAACTAAAAGTAATCGTTACATTATCAGTTGAGCCAACTAAAAGTAATCGATAAATTATCAGTTCTTACAATATACGAAAGCGTTTCCCGATCATCGTACCCGTCATCGATTCCCTCAACTTGATGTAGACGTGTGTTATCGGTCACTTAACAGGCCGACATCACTGAAATGTAATAATTTACACGTATCGATGTTATATAGTACCTACTTAATAATATCTCTCTGAAATTACATAACTATTACTTTGTGGTTGTGGTAATATTTCTGAGTACGTCCTACCGGTACCATTATAAACGACCAGCTCTCTAATTACGTAACACATTTTCGTAAACGATTACGACTAATTTGTTTAATTTTGACAGTTCAACAATATTTATTGCGTTATTTACGTTGCTGAGCAGATTTTTTGTCGAACTTATGAAGCAATGGATTATCAATCTGTTTCAAAACGATTCAGATTCTGATTGATCGTTTATTACGCAATTAGGGTACAGATGTTTCTTATTTTATACATTTTCATTCAGCTCGTTTTCTCAGCTCAAAAGGCTCAAATACACTTTATAACTCGCTCGCACCATTGAGAGTGACACTCAGTGGGTTCAGTTATTATGCAAAGTTTCATGAACTAATTTGAAGTATTTTTTAATAGGCACTACCGGTATTGTTCGGTTTGGAGGTAACTTTTTTTTTTTTTTTTTTCTATCGAGGAAATATGAAACCGTTTTATCGTTAAACATAGTACTTAAAATTAATCCTCAACTTTAAAATAATATATTAATTTCAAAATTAATGCTGCAGTATTTTCAATACAACGGAGAATCATGCTAAGCAATTTGAGGTATTATAGACTGTTAAAGATACAAAAAGAAAGGCTACTAAATCTACTATTATAGGGTGACTGGTAATTAGTGACCGATACTTAAAGACGTGACTTTACGCATCATTCCGAACAACTTTTACTCGGATGGAGACACGAATTCTCGATTCGATAATTCATCAATAGTCTCTCTGCTGTTATATTGGGACTTGGGATCTAATATTAGTATCGGCGATCTATATGTGGACGATAGCACACCTGTCCTCTGCCAACAACGCCCTCGAGTTATACTCGGAGCAAGTTCTCAACATTGATTGCTATTTGAAGTTTAGGTATCTAGTAGCTACCAACTTAGTTACACGTATAGGTACACCTCTCGACCTCGAGCGAGTTTTAATTTATTTAACTTTAGGTACTACATTACCTGTTGCAAAATATTGTTAAAATATAATAAAATTAAATAACTTCATTCAAATAATTTAATTTACTTTAGGTAATTTATTTACCTACCCAACGACCGATTTAAAAGCAAAATATTGTAAAAAAATTAATAAAATTAAATAACTCCTTTTTCAAATAATTTCTTTGATTTGTTCTAGGGAACAACGGGAAGGAGAAAGAAAATTCTCGAAACAAGGAAGCCACGTCACCAGCAGCGCGCTCCGCAAACGGTCAGTACCTCCCAAAACAGTCTGGTATCTCTTCACAGCACAGTTCTTCATAAGCTAACAAAATCTCATTGTCTAACATCGCGAGCTCGCGGTCCATAGTCACTATGGTGATAATCGCGTACTAAAGCTTGAATGAGTGCTTTTTAATAATCGAGCTTTCTATCGGGAAGAGGGAGAGAGGGAGCTCCCCCTCATTTGCGGCGCAAGGATTCGGGGCTCGGGGAGGGTACACACGAACATGCGGCGCGGCGCGTCCCCGGGGCCCGGGGCCCGCGGCGCGCGCAGCCGGCACCCCTGTGCTCTGCCGCGCCCCGCGCCGCACACCCCTCTCTGCAGGGGCGACTCGCGACACCCCATCCTACCACATTTTTGCGGAAATTGGAATTCACCCTAGATTATTATATTATTCGACTAGGTACATCATATTCGCATGTACGAATTTATTTCAAATCGCCAAAGAGAGGCACTGCGTTATTAATTTATTATTATTCAAATTGATTATCATCTCAATAACGTAAACGACAATGAGTCATACTTATGATAATATTAATAGATTATATTATTTATGTTCCAATATGTGCACGTCCAATCAATTATGACAATAACAATAATAACCGTCGCCTTGGTACGAGACAAAACAATGAACTTGATAGGTACTCGTATAAGTAAAGTTTACATTACATAGTGTTAACATAACACAATCTCAGTATCGTTTACATAGCTACCTACTATTTCAATTATTATTACTAGGTAGATATACATATTCTAGCGTGCACAAAAGCATCCCAACACCCTGCGGTATGATAATTGATAATACAACGTTGGAACACAATTTCAGCATGTCGTAATTTTCGTGCGAATCGACTACTAACCCGTCAGACGTGACTTATCATTGGGACAAACTGCCAGATAAAAGGACATCCGACTTCCGTGCCTACCTACTCGTGTAACACTAGAAATATGATAGTATAGTAAAGTAGGTACCTAATGCAAATATCATTACAATACAAAAGTAAATTCTATCACGCTGTCTCTATTGCTAAATGCTAAATACACTTTCAACATAGACCCTTTTTATATGCAGGGTAAAAAGTTGAAGTGGGCCCCGGAGGGAAATATTGAAGTTACCCAATTTTATTCAAAGGACTATAACATTTCTTTAGTTTTAAAGTAAATAAAACTGTATTTGGTTTAAGACGTTTTCCTCTCCGCTTCGTAGAACACTGTTCTTTGTCATCTTGCCCCCGGTCTACTCGTTGTCATGTTGCATGAGGCTCCAGGGGCTATTGCAATCCTGAACCTATGAATATGAATCCTGAACGCAGCGAGGGATTCAAAGTACGTCACTCGAGCTTAAAATAGTGTTGCTCCCGAGGTGAACACTATACTTTTCATCACCCTCTATGAGAAAAAAAAAACGTGTACGGTCCTACCTTACACATATAAAGGCACCGTTTTAGCCTTTACACCTTTACATTTTGACTTTACTATCGGCTTTAGCACCCTCGAAAACTATGAAAACGACACCCATGACGAACAACTTGAAAATTTTCGCAGCCGTCATCTTGGATTTACATTTTGAACTCTTTATCGACTTTAGCAGCTTTAAAAACTCCTGCCTTCACGTCTGCACTCTCAAAAACTATGATAACGACACACATGCCGAACAATTTGAAATTTTTTGTAGCCGCCATCTTGAATTTACATTTTGACCTCACTATCGGCTTTAGAACCCTCGAAAACTATGAAAACGACACCCATGACGGAATAATTAAAAATTATCGTAACCGCCATCTTGGATTTACGTTTTGACCTCACTATCGGCTTTAGAACCCACAAACTCTATGAAAATGACACCCATGACGAAAAATTTGAAAATTTTCACAGTTGCCATCTTGGATTTATATTTTGACCTCACTATCGGCTTTAGAACCCTCGAAAACTATGAAACAGCCATGACGAAAAATTTGAAAATTTCCGTAGCCGCCATCTTGGATTTACGTGTTGACCTCACTATCGGCTTTAGAACCCTCGAAAAGTATGAAAACGACACCCATGACGAATAATTTGAAAATTTTCACAGCCGCCATCTTGGATTTTCATTTTGACCTCACTATCGGCTTTGGCGACCTCGAAAACTATGAAAACGACACAATTTTCGTCATGTGTCGTTGCCGCCATCTTGGATTTTCATTTTGACCAGGCTTGTCAAAGTGTGAATAATAATAATTCACACTTTCTCTCTCTTTTGCCTGCCTGTTACTTGTTCATACAATGTTTGTGATTGATCTCCTTGGTGATTGGAACTTTTTCTAAGAATATCCACATTCCAAATTCAAATCTACATTGCTCCCTAGGGATGAAAGTGCTATTTTGATCCCTGTTTACGAAGAATAAACTAGCTCTTTTTGAATAGATGTGATGAAAAAAATATGCATTTAAAGAATAAAAATGTTTTTGACACTTATGTACTTATCTACTATTTTTTTTTTGTTATTTGTTCGTCATCTACTATAGTTTTACAGGCAATGGCTTCAAATAGGTACGTATAGTAACTATTATAACTAATAACTAACTAATAGATATAAAAAGTTTGATAACCGGGTAGGGTTATCAATTTTTTACTTCTACTTTATTTAGCACCTTTATAAATGAAAGATTTGTCGATGCTCAGTCTGACTGTATCTGTTTTTACCCGACTGCCAAGAAGGGTCTATGTTATGTGTTGCATTTCGTTAACTATTTAAAGCGCATTATTTTTACTGCCTTTGTTTTTCTAACTTATGTCGAGTAAAATAAACAACAGTTCACGTTCGGTTAACGTGTCCAACTCGTGTCAGTTTTTATCGATAGAGCGATGAGTCGGTGACGTCACCGAGCATAACAACCACCTTTCTACTGGGAATAAGCGATTAACTAATTGGTTAGAATCTTCCCATCCATTACAGCAGACTGGGTGAGTCATGTGTCGTGGTATTCCTTAATTGATGTTCTGACGCACTTTTATCATCACTTACTGAGATAGCAATAAATCTTTTGCTAGCCCATAACAATATTTGAGATAAGCACGTACACAGTCTCTAAAAAAATACTTCTTCAAATACGTATTTTTATAGTTGATGTTCATACATTTATATTTTACCTTTAAACAAGCTAACGCAGTTCGTTAATTCGCAGCCACAGCTGCTGATAAACATTCGCCTCATTTTCGCAATTTGGATCGGTTCCAGTGCTGAACACGACAGCATTAAATATTTTTATATTTTTAATTCAATCATTTCAATATTGTTCAAGTACTTAGTTATTTATTTAGCCACATAATTATAACTAATCCTGTATAAACAAAATCGAAGGATCTATGTAGGTAAGTTCTTACATCGAAAATTATCTGTAGGTCTACAAATATGTTTCGAGTTCATAATTATGTTTTAGTAGCTGCGCCCCGCGGTTTCACCCGCATACGTCTCGATCCCGTGGAAATATCGGGATAAAAAGTATCCTATGTCCTACCCAGGTTATTTTCCACCCATATGCTAAATTTCATCCAAATCCATTCAGCCGTTTAGCGAGAAAGCGTAACAAACAATCTCCCTTCTCATTTTTAGGGTAACGTAGTAAACTCTTGCCATGTCCGTCTGTCTGTCTGTCCGCGGCTTAGCTCAGAGAGGGTTACTACTAGAAAGCTGTAATTTGATATAGGTATACAGATTAATCACGCCGACAAAGTGGTAAAACAAAATTAAGAATAAACATTTTTGTGAGTGTGCCTCACCTACACCTATAGTGGGGATGTTTTTTTAACTTGTAAAGAAAAACCTACCTACCTACTTAGCTGTGATAGTTAAGATAGTTTTCCTTTTTTATATATAGGTACTACTGCCGTGAATTTTTTCACATATCCAAAACCCACCATTTAGCTTGCCACTAGACTCAAAAAATTGCACTTTAAAGCTTAATATTTCGCTAACCAATCCGTGAATAATAAAATGGTTTTCACAAACTCACAATATTTTTGAACGACTTTTCCAACGACGACCAAAAAGGGATAGATGAGAAAAAAAAAACATCCTCACTTTACGTGTAGGGGGTATCCAAAAAATAATATTATATTTTACCACTTTGTCGGCGTGATTAATATGTACCTATATGTATACCTATACCCATGCTAAATTACAGCTTTCTACTACAGTCTCTGAGCTAAGCCGCGGGCAGACAGACACACATGACGGACATGACGAAACTATAAGGGTTCCTTGTTTACTATGGAACCCTAAAAAAACCGGCCAAGTGCGTGTCCGATACGCACTTGGCCGGTTTTTTTAGGGTACACGCACAGTGAAGGGTTCCGTAGTCGGGATGAATTTATCCCAAGAACAGTCAACATTGTAGTTAAAAAACATGTTCTCCTATACATTTCAACTGCAAATGTAAGTTTGTACTCACAATATTATTGTGAGATTTACCATGTGATTATAAGACCATAGACTTCTTATAGGTTATATAAGAGTAAAAAATCATTCCCTGTATTTTTTTTTTAATTTTAGGCTCTGTAGTTTCGGAGATAAGATGGGAATGGTAAATTTTCATCAATTTTCTTAAATAACTTTCAGTTTTTATTTAAATATTGAGATCCTCACAAGCCCCTTTCATTTGATATGTCACACGGTATAGTTTGCAAAACCTCTTTTTTTATTTTCCAATTTGACCCAAAATGTGACTCCCATAGTCAAAAGTCATTTATTTACGTTACACGTCCGTGTACAGAAATTCATATGTGTACCAAATTTCAACTTAATCGGTCCATTAGATTCGGAGCAAATTGGTTGTGACAGACGGACGGACAGACAGCCAGCCAGACAGAAAGACCTATCCTTTAAGGGTTCAGTTTTTTCCTTTTGAGGTATGGAACCCTAAAAATGATTAATATAAAACAAAATACACACAGACGAAGTCGTGGGCAAGCGCTAGTAGGTACCTATTTACCTAAGAACCCCATAATTTATTTATTATCTGAGGCAGACATGATTTATGAGAAAAGCGCAATCGACTTGATCCCAATCGTCCAGAAAAACCCTTTTGGACTTTAAAAATATTAAATTATTAAATACAAAACCTGAATAAATTGACTTCAACATGGCTGATTTTTGGCAAACTTTTTATAATGATAATAGTACAGTGTCTTTTGTTTTCAAACATTTATAAAACTTTAATTAGTTTTAAGTCTATAGTTTTTCTGTTCATTGAAACTTAATTTTTATTTAGACAACTACCTACTCGCCGAATATCGAATAATAGACACTATTATTCGGTTAATAACAAAAAAAATACGAGAAATGCCGAATACCGAATAATACCGAGTATTCGCGGCATCTCTAGAAGTCCAGCACTAGGAATTTTGTAGGTAGCAAATTAGTAGATAAATTAGAAAAATGCTAATTGATTTTCGAAATTCATGATTATAATTTATTTAGTAGAGCGAAGCGTACAGGCTTCCAGTTGATGTCACAGTGGTAAGGTCAATGAACCTGCACTGAACATTGTCTACAGTTAATAATTCATGTTGTTATGGCGGCTGACCGCGAACACTTGAGTTTTGGCAATTTTTATTTTTTCGCAGTCATTATTTCAAGGCAAGGATCGTTCAGCATTTAACATCTCAAGATGTTTGAACAAAGTTCAAGCATCCATCTTGCTTTCAATTTATTTTCTATGTGAATTAATTTCCTAGATAAGCTATAAAGCTATCTCAACTCTGAAGCAGGTATTACCACTTTACCGGGGTTCGTGGATAAGTTATAACAGCCGCACGGATCGACCGATCAGGTTAAGCTACGCTTGCCGCGGTCGGTCCGTGGATGGGTGACCATCTTTACATACCGGGACGAGCTTTCCGAGACACGGAGGGATCCGTGTCTGCTGGCAGTCGCTTGTAAAATACGGGTATTCAGCTGCATCCGGTTAGACTGGCAGCCGACCCCAATACATAATAGTTAGGCCAGGTAGATGATGAGTAGGTATATAATTACCTACATAAAGTTTGTTCACACTCGCAAGTTGCACGTCACAGTCTTTCTTCGCGCCATAGACAGCCACAGTGATAGCGGCTGGATCGGTTCCGCTTCGATGTGCAGATTAGTTTGTCTGTTCTGTTCATTACCGGAAGAGAGTGACTTAACCATCAATTATGTAGACTTCATAACTTTGATAAGCTATCGATAACTACCTTACTTTGTTTTTCTAGTTTCTTCATATTTCTTCAGTAACGTAGGTAGAGGTACTCGTAGGTACCTAGATAGCTACCTACGTATCCCTCTAGGTATACTTTAAATAACCTTTCGTAACCTGTTCGATTAAATTAGGTAGGTATTTTTAAATAGTTCAATTTTGCAATTTATGATCTGAATCACAAAAGTACAATATACCTACTTTTTTCTTTTTTTTATCGTTGCCCCCTAGGATTTCTCCTGTATCGTGGGTGCGTTTACAAACATTTATACTCACATACACAAACAGCCAGACCCGAAACAACTACTTGTAGGTCATACAAATATATGTTCCGTGCGGGAATCGAACCCGCGACATGCAGCGCAGCAGTCAATCGCTTAACCACTGCGCTAACCGTGCCGTCATACTATGAGGTAAGAGGCCGTTATCATAGGGCACATTCCTGAATAATCATGTACTATCGAAGAACTTCATATCTAAGCAGTTTGAAAACAACTCCGTGAACACGATGACTACATCTGTTACCGCCCCGGTTCTATAGCCGCTGAGCGCTGCAAGCAGAAATAGTCCTTGCGGTGTATAGATATGAACTTCTTCGATGGTACCGACCTGTCTATTTTTAATCATTTATTTTCTAAATACACCATGTAGATTGTAGATACCCTAAAAAACTAACTTTGCTTGCAGAAGCCAAGTTAGATTTGAGCAAGAAACGATCGCTTACTACAAACGTGAGAGTATCGTAAAGAAAAAATAAAAAGAAGTTCTACATAACAAGAGCCAGTAGGTTAAATAACTAGATAGATATGCGATACTGCGAAAATAAACCTAAATAGAAAAAAAAATGCAAAACAAAATCATCACATTGATTGACTAATTATTAATAGTCAGACGGCACGGTTTGTACAGAGGCCGAGGGATTGGCTGCTGCGCTGCGTGTCGCGGTTTCGATTCCCGCAAGAAACAACTATTTGTATGGCTCACAGGTAGGTAGTTGTTCCGTGTCGACTGTTTGAGTAAGTTCAAATGTTTGTACTTTGCTAGTATGGGGCAGTTCTTTTTTCTTAAACAAAACATGAAATTATTGTAGATTAGCTAAGTGTGTCGCCAATCGGCGACTCAAGTCCGAGCGTATGGACTGGTCTCGCGGGCCTAGGGTACTTGGAGAAAGTAGCCAAGATCACAGATGTATCCTCACCTACCTACCTACTAACCTGCATATTATCACAGATACAAGCTTTAACATCAATTTAAGTTGAATGTTTAATCAAATAAATATTCGACTAAGTAATTAATTAATTTCAATGACTTGATATAGGTACCTACCTAGAACTAGTGTAACTATCAAAACCCCAATTAGTTTTGCATTTTGCACTAACGGTAAATATTGTTACCGCGGATACGTTCGCCTCTCGTTGTTAATTAGTGCACTCGAGCTATTACATTAAAATTGCTTGGTTCGAAAGCGTCTCCGCTAGTGCATACCGCAGCTACCTACAAACAATATTATTAAAACAATGAGCCAAGACAATAAAAATAAGCTTATTTATTTGCACTCAATAACAAGGTAAAATTAATAAGAGTTGGACACCAGTGATAAGAGGTCAATATACAATCGTCATTTATCGCAGTTCAATGGCCGCACAAGATTTACGATGAATAATATTGCACAAAACACTTTACCAAGTACCTACATACTCACAACCTCATAAAAATATTTATTATTATTCTCACAGAATCTTAAAAGCAATTGAAAACAGATTGCAAATCATCATTCTGTGACATTACCTATCTCTCAACTATTTTCTACCCGCGACTGTCGGAAATCGGAAAATAGCACTTCGCACCCACTGTTCAAGGTGACATGGAATTAAAATTCACGTAGCTCTACCTACCTACTTACAAGTACCGACGTGAATTTTAACTAGCCTAGCTTTTTAGCTTACCTAGGTAGCCGAATTTATTTATTTTTCTTGCATATTTTCTCAAATTTATCTTCTAATCTAAACCATACGAACAAATTATATGCTTTGAAGAGCAAATTTTATCTCAAGATGCCAATGCTTCATTAAATCAATTCTTACTTCTGTACCCTAATTACGTAATGCAAAATCAATCCGAATCTGAATCGTTTTGAAACAGATTGCTAATCCATTGCTCCGTAAGTTCGAAAAAAAAAAACTGCAGAGCAAAGTAAATAACGCAATGAATGTTGTTGAACTGTCAAAATGAAACAGATTTGTCTTTATCGTTTACGAAAATATGTTGCGTAATTAGAAAGCTGGAATATAAAAATCCTCTAAACGACCCCTTTTTTTATTTTTAACCCTAAAACAAAAGAAGACCGATAAACCTATCTTCTTAAATATAAAAGTTAGATAAATAAAAACCGTACTAGAGATAGAGACCAATATTTTTGCAATAGGTGTCACCTACTCTTTATGTGTCTAACAAACCATTTAGTGAGCGTTCGCCGATAAAGCAGCCTATCAGCTTATTTTGTTCGACTTGATTTAAAAATATAGTGATTAGGTATATTATGCTAAAAACAATTTAATTTCACCACAAAACAGCAATGATCCCATGGCACTCTGCAATAGTGTAGCTTTCTATCATTTTTTTTTTCGTACAGGTCTTTTCTTCTAAAGATTAGGAAGGTACAGGTACCTTTCACAAACATAAACAAATAATAATATATAAACAATTTAACATATTTCTAATATTAGTTTAGTTACGCAGTAGGTAGTGATCGTGTTGCAGAAACAATAGTCGGCGCCGGCAGCCGCGGTCGCTGCGGCAACGGCAACTCAGCTGACTCATGTTACACTCAGGGCTATCACCGAAGGATACTTAACAAATATTTTAAAACTTAAGTAGGTCCCTAAAGTTCGTTTTTGAATCCCAGACTAATTTGACAGGTGCAAATGTCAAACTCCAAATTGAAAAAACAAGCAACAATCACTAATTAGTCTCTGGGAGAAACGAACTTTAACCGAACGAACTTTACGTGCCATTATTACCGTTTTTTAGATAATCTATTTTTGATCATTTAGCAGGAACATACCGGTTGAAATGTGTAGTTATTCTGATTGATGGTCTACTTGCCTTCACCGATATGAATAACAATATATAATCACGATCAGCCTATAATGTTGCGACTGTTAGGAACCTTCTCTTGGTGCGAGGGACTGGGCCGTAATCCACCAAGCGGGCCCAGTGCGGGTTGGTAGATGTCACGCATAGACATATTTATTTTTATGATGTCACGTCTTCGAATTTATGGTTCTAGGACATGCCGGTTTCCTCACGATGTTTTCCTTTACTGTTTTGAGAGCATGGTGATGAAATAATATACACAAAGTAATGCGCCTGTCTGGGTTCGAACCTACGACTTACTGTTCGTAAGTCGGGGCCGCCACCACTGGGCCACCTCTCCTATATCGATATTATACCTATAGTTCAATGAAAATAATACCAAATCGTCTCTTATAACTACGAACAGTTTATGAAGGAGTAATAATGGATGACATGCTTGAAAGTTTCTGCCAAGCAAGATGAGTAGATACCTACCTAATTTATAATTTAATCAGGTAGGTACTCGTACCTAGCTACTTTAATTAAGTCTTTCGTAGGACCAACATCCAAATGGCAGTAGGTAAATGTTTAGAAATCAAGTAGAGATGGTAGCGCGGATTGAGTGCGGGAGGCTGCGAAGCTGCGATCAATAAGCCTTGGACGCCGCCACCGCGCCGCGCCGCGCGCCGCGCGCCTACGAAAGCGAACGCACCGACCTCGCTGCCCTTCACCGAAGTGTCGACGACCCTTGGACCCCGCGCACCTCCCCACACGCCACGCGTCCCTCGCACATCAGCCCTTCTCCAACTTGATCTTCGTGACCTGATTAGTTAAAATTTCCTTGTCACCAGAAATCCATCGACTGAAGTTACTAAGTACCTAGGTACCTATGTACAAAGGTCCGTATAGGTGGATCATTCATTATGTGTTCGTCAGGTTCATGAGACTGATGCAATTTTGTTTTCGAAAAAGCAAAATTCTTCTTCAATCTTTAGTGTAGAAAGCTTGCTCTTGAACCCGTGTCATTTATGTAGGTGCAGGGACAGATTAATTTGTCATCTGTCTATTTTTCTGCTAGCTGTCACCCGGAACTCCGTACGACGTCGACGAATTTTTAGAGCTTCCGCAGTTATCGTAATATCCCCTTCCAAACAATAACGTTTTAGGATATACATTTATCTTTCGTTGTTATAGTAATGTTGAATATTCTGATAATTCGTGTCAATGGGTTTCGTCATTATGTTATTGTTTTTGATAATTATTATTTCTAGAAATAATTTAGTTACTGAAGTGGCGATTGCCATTAGCTCTTAACTGGATCATAGGCCAGTGGCGTTACCTTTGCGGGGAGCCTAGCCAATGAACTTGAATTGGGTGGACCTCCACTGAACAAGACAAGTGCTATAAATACAAAGACCCACTATGCCGCACAGCTGTATAATCATTCAATACTGAAGTTTTTTTTGTTAGTACTTAATTAGGTTACTAAAATAGTTTAATTTTGAAAAACGCTAAAGCTGGATTATAAGTAGGTACGAGTATACACCACGGGATAGGTACCTTACAGTACGAACTATTTAATTTAATAACAATGATGGGGGTAAATAGTATTCAGAAATAATAGAACTAATAAAAATTTTTTTTTCAGTAAATCAATTACCTACTTAATTCAATGTTACACAAAAAAATTACACTTACAAGCATCGGAGTCGGATGTCGGGTGCGGGGCGGCATCTCACGCCGCTCAGTCCACGACTATTTTAGGCAGCGTGCATGGCATTTGGGACGCGTGCTGGAAACTACCTACTTACTGCGGTTTATTTTCGGATGCCCTACTAACAGGTCTCTTACTGCATAGATGAAATATCGGAATTTCTAACTATTTAAATTTAAACTTAAATGTATGTTCTGTCCTTTTCTTAATGAAATAGAAAGAAAAAGATGCACTGAACTTAAATTTAGTTTAGTTTGTGAACAACAGAATCGGCACCAGTGACGCTGCCTAAAATAACAATAATTATGTATTTTACATGAATTTATAAACGTACAATATTGGTATCTGGCTGGACAGTGGTCATTCACGGTTTATGAGCTTTAAATTAATTCATAACTATCCAGAGCGTCTAAATAAAAAAGTGCAGCTAATTAGGTTCGTCTGAACACGATTGAGCAAGTGAACGTACATAAAGTTAACGTTTTTAGCCTACCTAACGCTGCAGCAGTAAATTTAACTGTTAACTAACATTCAGCAGTATCTTTACGTGTCTTAGAATAGGTTCCTACTTATTTTCAATATACTTACTGCATTTATGAATTTGTATGTAGATATCACATTGCTATAGCGATTTATGGTGTGAGACAAAATAACTGTGTTAGACAATTGATCAAAATAACCGTAGCCCATTTACCTGTTTCAAGAAGCTTTTTTGCAGATGTCACGACATTTACAGAATATAGTGCCATCCAGGAAGACGCGACCCACTCCGCGATTATTGAGCAGTAAGCTGTACTTTAGTACGGAGCGGAGTGGAGTGGGGCGCGTCTTCGTGGATGGCACTATCTATAACAATAGACGTCTATTGAAAAATAATTAAAGTAACAAGGTAGATAATTATAAATCTAGGGTAGCTAGGTACTTAATGAGTTTGACTTGCGAGTTTAATCTGGTAGGAATCAACGGCGGGTGGATCAAACTGACGGCGCATTTTCGCACCTAATGCATGCTAGAATTGCAATATTAAACACGAGTAATTGGTGAATCCAATGACCGAGCAAGGTAGAGAAGGGCGGCGTAGTTATTACAACCAAGTTCGTTGGTGTCGTTCCGGGCCGAAAGCTCTTCCGACCGCCCCGCGGCAGGGGAGGCACCTACGCGTTGTATCGACCCGCTTGCCGAGACACCAACGAACGAGCCGGCTGCGGCGCGCTCGTACACTTGACATTCGCTTTCCCCAATAGAGGGTTCACGACTCACGACCCTATACGCGTGGAATGTAACGATATCGAGCAGTACCTATCTAGGTTCTTTATAGTGCTGGGAACTATTTACAAATACCTATTATCTTCTTCACTTATTTATGAGACCCAGAGATGTTAAGTTTGTTATTAAGTAGAACAATATTTTATTAATTACAAAGCGACGTTTTTTGCTTCCATTATCATTGGCATAATTATAGCAACAGGAAAATACTATCTTCGTAATTTGTATTATTTGTACTACCATACAGCGGAAACAAATTTATCTTGGACAGCAAAACATGTAACCCCTCATAAATTTACAACCAATGCAACATTCATTGCATCTCGCATCGCATCTCATTTTGCCTACCACTTTATAAAAGAACATCTTACGTAGTACGGTACTTCAGACTTCAGAGGTTGTTTTGGTATTTCTTTATAATGTTAGTCTAATTTGAAAAAAAAAAGACGTATAATAATATGAACGGTAGAGAACATTCACATTACACAAAAATATGTTTGTAGCTATTTTTTGGGATAATTTTCCCTTGGTGTAAACTGCTATTGAGATGTTGGCTTACTATTAAAAAAGCTTGTAACAACTGTTCGCAATGGATGAATTTCCTTGCTCGTGTCATAATATTCAGGCCTACGGCATGAGCATAAATCGCATAGCAATGCATATTTTGACACACGTATTTATGATGTTTTATGGTTTTTGATCCAATCCAGATACCTAAACAGTCACACATTTAGAATTAACGACTATCTTTTCATTGTTAACAGGCGAGGAGCACCCAGGCCAGAAGCAACGCAAAGGGTTTTTCAGAAGCCTTTGGAAAAAGTCTCGCCATTACTCTCTAGAGCACCCTTGAAGCAACACCATGGGAGACTTTCGACTTGATCACGATTCATGATGTTGTTTTCCTCGCACCCACAATGATGGAAATCAAGAAAATATTCGGACGATAAGTGTAACAAATTAAAGAGCGTATTAACTTCGGAGAGAAATACCAATAAAAAGTCTACTTGGACGAAGTCGAACATGACGAATATATTTTTGAAACACGTTTAATACGTCATGTCAATCATTTGATGAAATACTTTGTAATGAAATAAAAATAATTACCAACACTGATAGACTGCAGCAGTTGTGCGAGACTACAGTAGTTGATAGTACAGTTCTCAATGACTTGTTGGGTTACGGAATCAATTAGTTATAAGATTTGTTGGCTTATGGGAGGAGTATTATTATTTTAATAAATCTGATGTATAGGGATGATAAAAAACATTGTGTATTGATTTGTATAATTCATGCTTTTTATCAACGCATAATTTATTTGTTAAGATGTGTTAAGTACCTACGTATTTTATTCATACATGACAAGCGTTTTTTTTTTCTCGTATAAATAGAATTGTAGAAATGTAGATAACCACGTAGTAAGTAAAACAAACGCGTTTTCATTTCTTTGATATATTGTTATAAATGATCTTATGCATTTATATTAAAGAAATGACAAATAAACAGCAATTTGTATATCATCAGAGGAAATCTACTTTAATTAAATATAGATAGTAACGCAACTTAACTTTAAACCCTTTTTCATAAATTCACTACATACATTAGAGAAAAATCCTCGGGTGTTGGACTGTAAAGAACCAAAACACTTGATAAATTATTATTGCTACAAGTTAAAACATTTTATACCAATCCTTGTATTCGAGTGTACTTAACTCTTACTGTAGATTTTGTCAAAAGGAAAATAAATTATGTTCATTAGCAATAAACAAAAGGTTTTTACTTTTATCTTTTCTTCCTCAACACAGTTTTTCAAAGAAACAAAATATTATAATACAAATCATTTTATTATTAGATAGACACAGTTCCCATCGCTTATCAGAAACAATGTACAAAGCTATAGTAGTAATATCAAATATAAACAATATGCACCCTTCGTTTACTGCAAGCCTTGTCTGAGGATACAGGGTAATTGAGCGCTTCTATTTCTGCAGCTAGGAGATAGAATAGAACAGAATGCAAATGTTTATTACTCACTACACAAGATTATAAATGCGGCACAATTAAAAAGAAAGCATAGCAGAAAACTGTAATAGCGGGCCATGTGAACGTCGCGGCCGCGGCGCGTCGCGACGCGGGCCTCGCGCGCCGCGACGCGGGCCTCGCGCTGATGTGTCGGATATTACTCACACGATGGATCCAGTGGGACTAGAGATCTTCAGTTAAAATCGTAATACTTGGGTTACAGTGTCTTTCAATTTGTAACAAGCCCTTACACAAATGCTATTTATAATTATATATATATATATGTTGTATAATGTTGTTACAGTAATTTCATTACGTGGTTATTATAACTTCTCTTCAAGCATCTGTACGCGGGCATTTTGGTCTAGATGGCTAGTGACGCTATTTTCAAGTCTACCTCAATTATAATTTAGATCATTGTACACGCCAGATAAAGTATCAGAATGCTTGAGAAGAAACCTAAAAAAATCTCTATACATTATGCTTTGAGACCTGCTTGCAAAGCTGAATATGCTTTACCATACTGGTCAATAAAAGCAAACTTTAAAATACATGTTTAAACCATTACAGCTCACAATTACTTTATGGAAGCGGTGAGCGTATAAAAAGGGTCCAAAATCCGCAAAGTAATTGCATCTGCACACAGTTACGAAACGCATCACGCACTGTTGACGCCATAATTTATCGAATATCAAAACAAATGAACGGTCCTTATCACTTTATAGAATATACAAAATGCAGTTACTTATTTCCCTGTGGAAAAAATATTATCTTATAAGTATTCTTAGATCACGGCGCGCTTCGATCTGTAAAAGAAAGAAATTGTGTTTTTGAAGTCTTCAGGACAGTTTAATACTTTACATGTCTAAATCGTTAAAAATTAACAGATATCTGTTAGAACTCACCTCTAATAACCACAGGTAATTAAATAGTCTCCTAACTTCTCCACTACGGATGCGGCTTGCTGGGGTTGGATGGGTTCTTCATACAGAGAAATTACGACGGCTGAAACAAAACATTAAAATAAACTAGCCGCTGTAGAATATGCACGACCGTCACTTTGATTCACTTTCCCCACACATAACCGTGCACAAGTACCTTACGAACGTTCCCTTTCGTTAACATAATGAAGATTACAACTTTACTGTACGTAACATCAACATAAAAATAATTTATAATTACGAAACAATGAATAATTTCGACGGTTGCAGTTACAAATCTAATTAGAAATTAATATATAGAGGGTGTCCCTGGAAGTATGGATCAAATCGAATAGGAGTGTAGGCAAGGTCATTTCCAAACTTTTTAACCCTGAAAATGTTGATAAAAAAAATTACGGTTCAAAAGTTATCGACTAATTTTTGTTTTTTTCAATCACTTCGCATAGTGCTCAATGAAAAAAATCATAAAACAAAAACAATCTGGGCATTTTTTTTTTCAGAACGTTGTAGATGAGTGGGCCTTTCTTTTGGTAATACTTATACGCAGCTAGAAAACATGTGTTCGATAAGAAAAAACATTACAGCAAAGGCTTCGGTCTGGCAAAAATTTTACTCAATTTTCGAGCGATTTTCATGGGAAAAAGTTACACTAGCAAAAGTTGACCACGTATTACAAAAACTGGTCCAAGTCATAGAGATTCTTTGGAGGCATACCTATAAAGAATCTCTATGACTTGGACCAGTTTCTCTACGTCTTATACCCAAAGGCTCAAGTTTGGAAATGACCTTGCCCACGCCCCTATTCGATTTTATCCATACTTCCAGGGACACCCTGTATAACATGTTTGGAGTGGCTTTGTCCATAATAATATTATAAATGCGAAATTAACTCGGTCTGTCTGTGTTACCTTTTTACGCCTGAAGCCTAGGTAACTTGGGAACTGGAGAAGAACATGGCTACTTTACATTCTGGAGATTGTATAACGATTGGTATATTGATCCTGGATATTGTCTGGATTTTGTATAAAAAATAAATTTTAAAAATACACGCAGACGAAGTCGCGGGCAACAGGTAGAGTATAAAGCTATCATTAGATCACCATTATAAGTAGCCTGTATTATTTTCCCCCAGCAGGACAACGACCTTCCTACTCTATGCAGGGCTATTAAATGACCTGTCTTTATCAAGGGACTCCAGCCCATACCGGCCCTGCCATCTCCGCCTGGCTCTGCTGCGAGGTCACAATATTATTAATTTAATTGCTGTCGCTACTAGTGCGAAATGTGCGACTGTGGTAGAAATACTGGCATTTCTACCACATTCTTTACGTTCATACTTATTCGCCCTATTTTATGTAATTACGGAATGACCGCACGAATAAACTTAGTTATTAATAATAAACATTGGCAATTTACAAATCTTATCAAGACCTGTCTTTCATTCTGTTAGAATGGGAACTGGGGTGTGAATAAGACATGAAAGAACAGAATGCAGCGGAGCTGAGAAGTTGAGACGAGTGTATTAGAGTAAAAAGAATCATTTAACTTGATAAGGGCAAGCGATGACGAGGGACGAAACGTCTAAGACTAAAACAAACATGTCAGACAAGTATAAAAATAGTGTGGATTGGGCGAAGAGATAAGTGTAGAAGACTGAAGCTCTACACCTTCGCAAAAATCTGGAGACTATTTAACGCGGCGAATAATACGAAGAAGTAAATTAAGTATTAAAATTTAAATGGCAAAAACGGCTCTTATAATTTCGTCATGTTCACCAGAGTAAAATGGCGACTATTTGCACTATATCGATGAAAATTGGAAAGGTGTATTCATTGCACCACTATGGTGTAGGGAAATAACGAAAATAAAACAATTAGGGTTGGCTGTTCCAGAGCATGTAACAGAGGGTAAAGATTATGAAGTTTCTTAGTGACTTTTTGATATATGGGATCGCGTTAGAGGTCGCTAATTATCCCACGGAAACGTACTACCGGGATCAAACCTCCTCTTGTCGTATGACCTAACCCAGTTCATGGTCTACCCGAGTCAAATTTGATCGAAAGCCGTTCAGCCAGTAAGGCATTCAGACGGGAGTTAGTTTCGCATTTATAATGTATAATATTAATGAAGATAGTATGGATTAACACAAATAATATGAATGTTCAGGAAGAAAATTAAAGCGGGCCCTGGAGGGCAAATCAAATACCCTTAATATTAATGTGACCTATTTTTACTTAACCCTTTATAAGGCTCTGTCCATATTTTGGACACCATACTTTTTAAATTTTTGCGGCTGAATGAAACGTCAGTCAAATTCAGTTTTTGTACTCTGTGATTTGACAGTTTGTTAGCAATAACAAAACGAAAAAAAAAGGAACAATATCTATGGACAGTATTTCACGGTGTTCGGATAACTTTCAAAATTTGGTGATTTTTGAGTGCTGTGTGTTTATCCAACTTCATCTTCGTGAAAAATGAATAGAAAGGTAAGTTTTATTTTACAAGATGTTCAAAATATTGTAAATATGGGATAAATGTCTTTATTTTAGTAATAACTTTCATTTTACAAAGTAAACTTCGAAAACTTATGACGTCCATATATTGGACAGAGCCCGTTGGCCTGTCCGGAAGTGCGCTTTTGAATAAACTGCTTTTATGTTTTTTTCCTGTTTCAGGTAATACAATTAGACAATCTTGAGGCAACTATAGAGGAACTTTTTGGCTTATCGGATGGTGAGCAATCGGAAGATGGTTATGAAAGCGACGAACGGGAAAATGAGGCGATTTTCACGGAAATAAGTCAAGAAGACCTCGAAAATATTTTAGATTCTCCGTCGTCTTCTAGAAGCCAAGTTGCTATCAATTCACCTATACCTTCTGTAAGTGGAGTTTCTGCAATTCAAGATATCAACGAATCGGCACCAGATGATGCCAATAGTCCGGAGCCTGAAACTATTTCAGACACTGAAGACGACGATGATGATGATGAGTGGAAGAAAGTGTTTTTCCCTCATATGGCACCAATTGAAAAGTTTGATGATATTCCAGTAAAACCAAAACAGAATTTTCCAAACAGAAGTAGTCCTCATACATATTTTAGAGTATTTTTCTCTGAGGAAATCTTGTCTGTAATAGTTGAGCAAACGAATCTTTATGCAGCTCAAAACAAGCAGAAGAATTGGGTTGATGTTTCTGTTGTAGAAATCCAGGCGTTTCTTGGAACATTGGTACTAATGGGTGTACATCCTCTTCCAAATTTAGATCTATACTGGGCAACAGATCCACTGTTTTGCGTCCGGGAAATTGCGGATGTTATGACATCCAAAAGATTCAAAATGATCCTAAGGAACTTGCATCTAAATGATAATACGAAAATGCCTAAAAGGGGTGAACCAGCATTCGATAAACTGTATAAGATTAGGCCTTTAGTCGATTTTATGAATACGGCTTTTCAAAATGGGGCAAGGAACTCTTCATCACAAAGCATAGATGAGTGTATGGTGAAGTTCAAAGGGCGCAGTACTTTGAAGCAATATATGCCCAATAAGCCCGTAAAGAGGGGCTTCAAAATATGGGCGCGGTGTGATAGCAACACAGGCTATCTTTATGAATATGAAATATATACTGGCAAAAAGGACAATGAAACAGAGTTTGGATTGGGAGCTAGTGTAGTAAAAAGTCTCTGCAAAGCACTAGTGGAAGAAAAGATGGATACTGTTCATGTTGCATTTGACAATTTCTTTTCTTCCACTGAGCTTATGCAGAGTCTATTTGAACAGAACATATATTCGACAGCGACAGTCCGGTCTAACAGAACAAATTTACCCCGGCGATTGAAAAAGCAGACTGCCAAAAAAAGTGGACCAAAACTAACTAAGGGGCAATATAAGTGGAGGGTCAATAAAAATGTTAGTTTTTTTTGTTGGATGGATACTAAGATCGTAAATATTCTTAGTACTGCCTACCATCCAAACCAAAAAGTGTCATGCAAGAGGACACAAAAAGATGGCAGTAAGCAGGAAGTGCCATGTCCACTGGGCGTACTTGAATATACGAAGAGGATGGGAGGTGTGGACCGCTTCGACCAAAAGCGTGGCACATATCAAGTGGCTAGGCGAAGTCGAAGATGGTGGATGAGGATATTTTATTTTCTAATAGATGCTGCCATCACCAACGCATATATTTTATATGCTCAAAAAATGCGATACCCCATGAACAGTTTGCAGTTCCGCACAATGCTGGGAAGGAATTTGATTGGTTCTTTCAGCAGCAGGAAAAAGAGGGTGTCTAACTTACCATCATTTGTTTGCAAAAAACCAAAACTTGATAGCCGACAGAAAGCCAAGTATGGTCTCCCAGACGATCAGCGGCTTACAGATGTAGGATCTCATCTACCTGGTCCACTGGAAAGTTACCGAAGATGCAGAGCTTGCAGCAGCAAGGAAAACAGCAAAAAATCCAAAATACAGTGCATCCGCTGTGAAGTTGCCTTGTGTGTGGTTCCATGCTTTGCCGAATTCCATAAGCCCTAGTAAGGCTCTGGCCAAATAATGGACACCATGTTTAAAAAAAACATTAAAAAAAAAAAACTCATATTCTTAATAAAGAGGTCCTAGTTAACATATTTATCAATTTTTTTATTTCCATAACCTTAGCAGTTTTCTGTGCCTTATAAAGGGTTAAAGGAAACATTCTGTTTTTGTTTATTTTTTATTGTATAGCTGCATTTAATTAAACATTTTTGGAAAGTAGCTTGCTCAACTAGGAATTGAACCAGCTCAACAGCGAAAAAGAATATTCTGTATTTTTATGACACTATTATTCAATGGAAAAACACAAATGCAGCACACGCAACCTAAATAAATAGATATAAGGGTAAGAGGATGATGTTATTACTTTACAGGTCGCAAACGCTGTGACTGCTGTGAGTGAGGTCGCGGCGTTATCTCGGGACTGGACGGACATCGTGTTTTATATTATTTTCTGTTAGAAAATAATCAGGGTAGACCAGTTTTGATTTCGGTCCGGTAAATATCAGTTGATTCTCCTTCGATAACATGGGACCGTCTGAATACAAAAGCAGGTGCTTGGTGTAGCTCCAGTAGGCCTGATTGGAGCGATTCAGCGTAGATGTCAAGGTCAGAAGGTAAATAAATTCTCGATAATTTCAATTCTTCATTCAATTCTCGTAAATAAAAAGCTTTCAGATTCAAGTCGCAATCTCATTTCAGCAACAATCAATGTCGACAACGCATCAAAGATGTTCAGTAAATTAGAGGTATTTTTGACAGATTATGTACTAATCCATTCCGTAACCGGCCGCAGACGGCAACTGCAGGCGACGTGTCGCCGCGACACGACTGATTTCTATGAATTTCATACAACCGCCTGCGGTCGGCTACGGAATTGTAGCTGAAGACAGAATAGAATCCTAACCGTTCTTATACGAGAATGCTTCAACGCCACCACCCACCCTTAAATAAGGGTCCGGTAGTTTTAATATTGTATATAAGTATTTTATTGATCAGGTCAGGTTTAAGCTTCGTGCAGACTAGCGCGACGCGACACCGGCTATTGTTATACCGTGAAGTTTTCTTGGAATTTGTATTGTTCGAGTCGCGTCGCGCTGGTCTGAACGAGGCTTTATGCTGTCAGCCACTGAACAATACTGTTAATCTTGTTGCCATACAACATACCTACCTAGGTAGGTATGTTGTCTCTAAAGTAGGGTGTGTCTAGACACACCCTACTTTAGAGACATGCGAACATATCAAAATAATAATAAATAAACAATTCTAATAATCCTTCGCTGAGGGCGTATTTACATAACAAATAAATGCCTTACCTTGCTGTGTCTTCATGCAGTGCACGCCGACCTTGCCGAGTTTTGCGCGTATGATGCGGTCTGTGCCACTGAGGTAGATGTACCGTGTACCCGCTATCGTCAGGCCACCACTTGTTAACAGTGATTCATTATCGAAACCGGCCACTATCTTCGCGACTTCATCTTTTGATATCTGTTAACAAATGTTAAAATGAGCAAAAATAAACTATAAATATATGGTGGCGTAGAAAACTTAGTGATGTTATTTGCGAGGTCGAATTTGTACGATCGGCATCAAAACTATACGTTTTTAGGGTTCCGTACCCGAAGGGTGCTAAACGGAACCCTAAGCCTCCGGTGTCCGTCCGTGCGTCTGTTTGTCAGTGTTGTATCTCATGAACCTTAATTATAGGGAGACAGTTGAAATTTTCAGATTGTTTATTTCTATTGCCACTATAACAACAAATAGTGAAAATAAGTTAAAAATTAAAGGGCCCCTTTAATTTATACCCATACAAAAAACGTGTTTTTTTTAACTAAAATAGGTATTTAAAAAAAAAAAAAAATTTAAATACTGAACATCAGTTTCAGAAGTCAGTAGCAAAAAATGAAATGAAACCCAAGATACAGAACCTACCCCAACCCCCATAAAACAGAACCCTGACATGGAAGAAGTAGTCTGTTAGAAGTGTTTATTTTTTCTGGTTCCTCCCTCAAATTCTTGTACCACTCCTTACTATGCAAACAACATTAACAGAGATAAAATTAATAGTTTGGGGCTAGAGACAAAATTATTAGTATGGGGCTCGAAGTTAAGGAATTACCGCATGGGTCAATCTAAGGTTAAGCTATGCTTGCCACGGTTGGTTCGTATATTTGTGACCATCCATTACATACCAAGACCCCTCTGGGCCTTGGAAAGTATTCTAAGCTATTGGTCCCGGCAGGTTACACTGGAAACTGACAATGGTTGGGAAAAAGCTAGGAAAAACGAAAAAAAAAAATCATGTCTGTTGTCCCTAAATATTTATTTTATTCTGTTTTTAGTATTTGTTGTTATAGCGGCAACAGAAATACATCATCTGTGAAAATTTCAACAGTCTAACTATCACGGTTCATGAGATACAGCCTGGTGACAGATGGACGGTAGTCTTAGTAATAGAGTTCCGTTTTTACCCTTTGGGTACGGAACCCTAAAAACGAAATAAATCTTAAAATTCAGCAATTGAGTTGTATATTAATTACACTTATCACAATGTTAAAAGACACAGTTTTTTTTTAAATATATTTCTTTATGCTTATTCTACGTCAAGGGTCAACGTATTTACGGCATCTCAACTACCCTTTTTTACGACGTTTAATTTTACACACTGCTACTTGACTTTATTCAACTCTGTTTCTGAGTTTTATACACTATTTTACGTTTTATTTAATTTTTAAATGCTTTGTATAATGCAGATTAATTAAAAAAAAAAAACAATAATTAAATGAATATGACATCAAATTATGATGATTTTTGTGTGGTTTGTGATCTTAGATGTACTTCATACTTATAATATAACTAACAATATTTTTTATCTGTTTGTCTCAGTGTTCTACTAATACCCATTAACAAGTTTCACACTAAATACAACAAGTACCTTTTTTAAATTTAAATTTTTAAACCAATTTTTTATTTATTTAATACTTCAAGCACAGAAATGTACAAAGGCGGACTTAATGCCATAGGCATTTTCTACCAGTCAACCTTTGGGTGATGCAGAGACAAACAGTGGTAAGTGCAGTTACGAGAAATTGAGGAATACTTTTAAAGTAGATAAAAAGATACACATTTATGACCTATGACAATAATTATATTTTTTTTTTTTTTTTGTTTCCCGCCTTCGCCAAAAAAAGAGCTTTTCTCTTAACACATCTGACATTGGTAGAATTATTGACATCGGCACCATTGCCAAATATTAAAATATAAGTAGAAATGAGAATCAAATACGATTGAGTCTGCTTCTATGTCCCTATTCATTTTGTCCTTCTAACCAGTCAGCTTGTAGATGTGTGTATATTATTATTTATTTTATATGAACACATCAGCAGAAAACATAATTGTGCAGAAAAGGGAGAGGGATGACTGCCTTGCAGTGGAATAATATATAGGCTAGTTAGATTAGATGCACACAAGGTAAGATAATGAGATGTCTGTCACAGGTAAGCAAATTTGAGAAATGGATTTATTTTCCCATTGATTAGAGGAATCAAAATTTACAAAAAACCACCTTAGATGAATGATATCCTTTAAAGATGAATGATA
The DNA here is from genome assembly GCA_963853775.1 of Xanthia togata. Taxonomy (NCBI): domain Eukaryota; kingdom Metazoa; phylum Arthropoda; class Insecta; order Lepidoptera; family Noctuidae; genus Xanthia; species Xanthia togata. The sequence goes on along the minus strand of OY970798.1, from coordinate 17,486,494 downwards.
CCTCAAAAAAGTATATTTGGTTGAAAAGAGGATCAAGTGGTTGAGATATATGGGTCTGTCACAGCTTGATTTAATAATTATTGCAATTAAACATGACATTGTACTCATCATGATTAGTATCCATGCACTCTAAGCAACAAAAGGCATACATTTCCATTGCCGTCCAACGAGTTGGAGGTTGATATTTTTTTTACAGAAAGGTTACTTTATTCACTCAACTTCAACACACGGAGACGTGTACTTTTTGAGAAAAATAATATTGAAAATCAATTACTATTTTAGCAATATTTATATCAATCCCTACCACAGATCATATAGAATTCTCGCCATTGAACGTTCCGTTTTACCTACGGTTAAGTTGTCATACGTTCGGTACCATTTTATTTCATATTTATTTACGTAAATAATTATATTTTCAATAGCTTTCATGCACACATATATTTAACAGTTTATATTTAAATTACAGCACTATTTTCATTAAGAGCTATTAAAATTATAATGTTTAGTGTTTACCGTCTTTTGCCGGCTTGTGGAACGAAACGTAAGCCCGACGTAAAAAAATAGGTTAGGTTCAACTTATGTCAAAGAACCGAATTGATTGACCCCGACTCCACCTGGTACGAGTCTGTCCTACCCCTAGAGTGTGAGTTTTGTTTTTATAGAGCCGGAGGCACGTAGGGAGAGCAGCCTCCGCCTGCTGTACGGTTGTTACGCAAGGGCGTAGAGGCTGCTCTGCCCGCAGTGCCGGAGAAGTTGCAGTTTCAAAATAGATACAGAAATCCCTCTGAATCAGTGTCCCTCCTTTTTTTTGTTGATGAAGTGGGTTCCCCCTTTCTGTAGGGGGGAACGTCCCTTCCCCCAAGGGGTCCCCTCTGGTTTTTTACACTTATTATTAATTTTAATCCCTAAAATGAGGGAATTGTCCTCAGAATTAAAAATTAAAAAAAACTCAAAGGGGGGGGGGGGCTCCGCAACTTTTGATTTTAAGGGGGGGTAGTACCCCGCCCTCCCACCCTCATCCCACCCAAAATTCGTTTGACGTCAATGGAAATTCGTACCCAACAAAATACTGTCTGTTACACTTTATAATGCTTTAAAATAAATAAAAAGTAGTAACATTTTTACACAATCTCCAATAATCTCCATCACAATATTGAGAGCTATTTAATTTAATTGAAAGCCATTCAATTACTATGATGATTATATGGATATAGTCTTCCTTAAGAATTGAAAAGTAGGCAATATCAATACTACTTTGATTTCAATATGAAAACCTCCTTGTATAGCATTTTCTAAATTAGTATACCAGCTACACCTTTCATGTCATCATCTAAACATACAAGACACACTGATTAAAGGAAGGTCCTTTAATTAGTCTTTCAGGGCTGTGGAACCACAAAAGCTTGAGGAAAAATAACTTGACACTCAATAACAAATGAGAATGTTGGGACAATATAAATATATCTCTACCTAACCCTTTGGCCAGGCCCTTTAATACAGGCCTGATGTTAAGTCAATAACAAATTATAACTATAAGAAAGAAACAGCTGTCTAAGCGAATTTCACTGTCACAGTGCGGAGCTTAAGTGACTTTAAAAAGGGCTATTTAAAACGGTGTTGAGGGTGACCAATTTTTACGACTTGCTCTCCAATTAGGCTATTTAAAAAATAGGCGATTCTAGACTTCATCTAGATTATCAAAAAATTATCTGAGGAACAATGAAAATGTCAGTAGGAAAGATGTGTTTAACAGAACATCACCATTTTTTTAAATGTCAATCAGAGAAGGACAATAGAGAAATGTCAAAGAATGTTGTATACCAAACAACAAAGTTAACATTGGCCTGTAATGTGTTGAATGACATTACATACACATTCATGAATTTTAGCCGATTTTGATTTATGATTAAATTTTTTATATAATATACACAGATAAAAATAATTTTGTAGACTACAAAAGAATTTTAATAAAAGTTTCTGCATTATTTGAGAGGAATTTCTAGTGGTTTGAGTGTAAAGTTGTTAAGTTTGTAGTCTTGACATATCAAATCAGAAAAACGCAGAAAATATATCAAACAATACAGGGATGAATGGTATAAAATTTAAAGTTTTTAAAAGTAACATTAAAATGGTCCATTTACATTTTCAAGCATTTTTATATAAAAATTAGCAACTGTATTTTAAAATTCATATTTCGCAAAAAAAGAGTGTGGTATCATATATTTAGGCTACTGTGCAGGAAATAAAATTAAGGGTTTTTAGACTACTAGAGCCAAAAAAATTTGGCGAATTGGAGTGTGCAACATCTAGCAACACTGCTGTCACAACACTTAAATGATTCCAAGTTTTGGTCACTGAACATTATGTTGCTGTGATTATTACTTGCCAATGAGTTGGATTTCCTCAACATCTGTCTAAAATGGTTACCTAAAACATTTATACCACCAACCATAACTTCGAATGGTGTAATTTACTGATAGAAATATTGATGTCACAAGTTGTGTCTAACAAACATAAAATTCATTTAGGTACAGTAAATAAAAACAGATTATTTCACCCCCAGCAAATATACATTTTGTGACCCCTAAGATGACCCACTGACCGACCTTTAGGCAGTACCAGAACTGTATCACTATTGCTTTTTGAGTAATATATGTAGAGAGTACTATTACGTTTTATAATCCCGATCCTAATATTGTCCTGTACTTTTTTTTACAAGGGTTTTTTCCCCTTTTAAATGAAGGGAATGTTTTGGTCTGAGGTTGTCATACTATAATAACTACAGCTAGTGAAAACATAGCTCTAAAAGTTAATATTACTAAGCCTCTGTAATTTAGGGTTCATGTAAAACATTCCACACTACAGTCGTTTGTGATTTGTCTGTCAAATAGTTGGGGGTAAAGTTAAATAATTGATTTAAAAGTTGTTACATTCTTCCAGTCCTAGTGTGATGAACACAAGTTTAGCGCTAACATTGATGATAGTTTGGTTCGGCGAATAACTCATCGGAAAAGTAACAGGTCGTCGTAAGCATATTTTAACCAGTCGGATTTCTAAATATTCTATACAAGTACCTACCTATAAACTATTAAACATCGATATTAGCCAGAAGAATTGACCGGGGTTCACATTATAAATGTTGGTAGGATGATACCCTGACAAACTGGTACCGGCCGGCAGTTTCGGCTTTTGCTTGGCACAAATAAAAACAACAAATTCATTAAATGGGAACAGTAATAGCAACTCAATAATGATATTATTTAATTTTATGACTTTTATGCATTATCATTCGTAGTGCGGCGAATTTCACGTTTCTAATCCGAATAGAGGCTCCACCACATGTCGCCATCTTGTCAAACTCGCCGGATAAAGAATTCGTCATCCATCGAACCTAATACGAACTGCACTTGATAACACTATTTGGCACTGGTATTCACAGCAAAATTATAATTTTGCAAATCACTGACCGCGTAGTAGGTAACTTGACAGAGGAAAAACTTACTTCGAAGCCTTCTGACTTGGCCCAGACATTCCCATCGTGACCGGCAATCGCAGCTTTTGTAACACATCTGGATGCCATTAACTGTTTATCGACATAATCTTGCCAGCTCATTTTGATTGAGTTCGACTTAAAATAAAACTACACTTGACTAAATCACAATCTACTCCTCACAACGAGCAGGCGCTTCACACGAACAAAAAGCACTGCCGTTCCAAAATGGCAGCGTAGTCATAGACACGACCGGAAGAACAATTCACCAACGTAATAAAAGTAAATTTTGTTTATGATGAGTTATCAGAGACAAAAATCATGCTGAAAATAGCGTTTCTCAAATCGCAACTATTTTTTACTAATATCACAAACTTAAGGAGATCTTAGACGACCAACCTGCATCCGCCTGAGAAGGTCGATAATTTGAAATCTTTTCGAAGTATTCAAAATATTTTGCTTGATTAATTAAACTTAGTCTGTTTTTTAATCTCGTAGACTAATTTGACATTTCAAGTGATTTTTGTTTGTTTTTAGGGTTCCGTAGTCAACAAGAAACCCTTATAATTTCGCCATGTCCGTCTGTCTGTCTGTCTGTCCGCGGTTTAGCTCAAAAACTATTGGTACTAGAAAGTTGTAATTTGGCATGAGTATACAACAAAAAAAGTGGTAAAATAAAATTTTGAAAAAAACAATTATGTAGGGTACCTCCCCTACATGTAAAGTGGGGATGATTTTTTTTTTTTTCGTCGTTTCCATAGTGTGGGATATCGTTAGATAGGTCTTTCAAAAATATTTGGGGTTTGCGAAGACCGTTTTTTGATTAAGTAAATCGTTCGTGACTTATCAAGCTTTAAAGTACGTTTTCGTTAGAGTCAAGTGTCCCCCCCCTCTACCAACTAAACAGTTATAGTTAGAAATTCAAATGTCACGGCATTAGTACTTATATATAACGAAGTTTAAAGGAAAACTATCACACTTAACTGGGCTTTACAAGTTTACGAGTAATAATCGACCAACTTAAATTTGCGGTTGCAAAAACATGTTCTCCCATATATTACGTACGGGAGAACATGTTTTTTAAATTACAAAGTTAAGTTTGTTCTTACGATAAATTCATTCCAACTACGGAACCCTTCATTGTGCGTGGTCCGACACGCACTTGGCCGGTTTTTTTTTTCAATTTAGAGTTTGCCATTTGCAGTGAATTTTTTTTATCCTAATAAAAATAGACTGCTGTATGTTTGTAAGTTTATTTTAAAGTTTGTTCTTGGGATACATTCATCACTATTAAAATTTAATAGTGATGAATGTATCCCAAGAACAAACTTTTAGAGCAACAAACTTAATGTTGTTTCTGTTTACTATTTATTTTATAATTAGACAAATGTAACGACATAAGTATCTTCAAGTTACGTTTTATAAGATTTTTTTTAGCCCAAGCATAAAAGGTATTTTCGACGAGTCAATTTACGTGGAAGATGATTCACGTGAAAATCAGTTCTTTGAAAATTGAATTGATTCGTTTTTATACATTGTGATCAAAATTCGATACTCCAAAAATATGATAAAATATTTTAAAAATATATAATCAATTCTATCATCAATTAGCTATTGAAATAATATTTGAGTGAAATGAAAAGGTAACGTTACTACCGCTTGACTCGTAACTTATCACTGTCAGTTTTATCCATCATTCTTTATAAAGAATTTTCATATAGAAAAAAAAGCAAGCAAAAACTATCGTGTGTTCCGTACCAAAATGTAAAAAAGAAACCCTTATGGTGCAAATTCGTTTCTTTGTCTGTCATTGCTGCTTGTTCATGAAAATACTACATCTAACGACTTGTTTGAAATAGTGTGCTTGTCTACCTAAATTTCGAGTGAGTCTTTGGAAAAGAAATGGTAACTTCAGTTCCACACGCGACGAAACGGTGGAATAAAACGTTAGTCTAACTAGGTATGGAGTATCGTATAAAAAGTATTTATATTTTCGTTTACGCCGCATAGTTCGCCATATCCTTTTATCGAACTCTCTGTGGGTACAAGTATTTACAACTGCTTAGGTTAAAATTGACCTAAAATATGATAATGATTCTGTAAATACATATTTAGTACTGATGTGAATTATATTTTCATACAACCTGATATTGACCTGAAAATTTGAGTTTCGCGGGCTACCCTGGCGCTTACATACACTAATTTATTTCGTGGGGTGGCGTGTCATTCATGTGGTTCTCCAAGTTTATTTTGAAATTATAATTTTATAACGTAATGAGAAAGCATCAACGATATTTTTTGATAATTAGTATTATGTGTACAAAGTGCGTAATTGGTTTTCCAAAAAAAAAACCTTTTATCAAATGGCAATAGACTACTAATCGATAGTGCGTTATGAATTTCTTTTATAGAGGGTCTGTGTTCCATAAATTGTCGTGACGTACTTCCGCTATTTTATTTCTCAATAATTTAGTAATATTCACATTGTTGTAATAGAGCACGTTTATCGACTTTTAATAATTTTATAAATCATAAAAAAATATATAAAAATTATTGTCATACAATTTGTTCCATAAAGTACTTAATTTCGCAAAACCTATAAAAAAAGCTTCTGTTAACTTAACTTGACCTTGCTTATGCTTTGCTAGTTCTTTTCCGTTCAGCTACCGCGATTGGAACATGTCTTATTCACCTGAAAGAAGGTAAGTTGGGTTCTTGAGCTAGATGAGCCTTTCTACCATAAGTTTGTATGATATATTTGTTAGAAAAAACGCTAGGTTTCGTTAGGGCCTAGTATTTTCATGTAATTTGCCATAAATTGTGAAATAATTTCAATGTCCCTGTCGCCGATTGCCAACATGGCGCTGGTAGGGGTACATTATTGGAAGTCTGATTCAGCGCACGTGTTTTTCATTCTTGTAACTATTTCTCTTCTTGATTTTGTAAAAACAAACATATTGTAGTAAGTTCTATGTTGATTTTGATGTATTGCTTTTATTTCTAACGTTTACTTTACAACTATGATATGCCAATTTGACAGAAGTGCTACTAATAATGCAATTTTTAATGATTTTGTTAATTCATTCAAACAAGGTTATCAGCACTATATAATATCGAATGTTATTTTTAACAAAAAAAACTATTGTTTCACAGATCAGAAGATTGGCCGGAGGATTCCAAAAATGGGCCATCAAAAGATCAAGGAAGCTATGATGGACCTCCGGGGATGGAACCCCAAGGGAACCTCGATACTAACTGGCATCAGGTCGTGGAAAGCTTTGATGACATGAATTTGAAGGAAGAATTACTGAGAGGAATTTACGCCTATGGTTTTGAAAAACCGTCGGCTATCCAGCAACGCGCTATTATGCCTTGCATTCAGGGCCGCGATGTTATAGCTCAAGCCCAGTCAGGAACTGGCAAAACTGCTACTTTCTCGATTTCAATTCTTCAACAAATTGATTGTAGTATTCGTGAATGCCAAGCACTGATTCTGGCCCCAACCAGAGAGCTGGCTCAGCAAATTCAGAAGGTATGAACTGTGGTTGGCTTTGTGTTGTGTTTGGTGATTAATGCTTTAGAGTTTGGACTTAACAGTGTGATATTTTTAGGTGGTGATAGCTCTTGGTGATCACTTGAATGCTAAATGTCATGCCTGCATTGGAGGAACCAATGTGCGCGAGGATGTGCGTCAGCTGGAGAGTGGTGTTCATGTGGTGGTGGGCACGCCTGGTCGCGTCTACGACATGATAACACGCCGTGCACTGCGTGCTAACACTATCAAGCTATTTGTGCTGGATGAAGCTGATGAAATGTTGTCCAGAGGGTGAGTCACACCAATATTGAATTGAATTTAAAAATTATAAACATAACAATGTGGCCTTGTTTCCCTCTAGGGTTACTGTTTAGCCAGAGGTGTACATTAAGAGCACATATAATTTTATAAATATGAGAAGCATTCCATAAGAGGTCATGTTTTCTCTAGCTGATATAGTACCCACCAATTTACATAACATCAAGCTTTAAGTTCTGTATAATAGGGGTCAAGCCTATTATCATCAACCAGTAGCAATTCAGCCTGCTGTTATTGAGTGACCATAGAACCTATAAATTTATTTTGATTATCATAAAATAATTATCTGGTTACTCCTAAGATATTTGAACAGTTGTTTCTATATTATTATAGTGCTACAACTGCTGTTTTTATATTATTATAATTCACATGAACTATGATGGTGTCATACCAAAAATTGTGTATAAAAACATTTCAGATTCAAAGATCAAATTCATGATGTATTCAAGATGTTGTCTGCTGATGTACAAGTTATTTTGCTGTCTGCCACCATGCCAGATGATGTACTGGAGGTTTCTCGATGCTTCATGAGAGACCCTGTGCGCATTCTTGTGCAAAAGGAAGAGGTATTTACATGTCCTTATTTCATAATTATAACCTGCAATGTTTTACAAATAAAAGTAAAGTTAACCATGTCTAACTTAAAACTAAAGTATCACACATAACACAACATTACGTATGTATTCCCCAAAGGATTGTTCAGAGGTTGATAGGACATCCATATTTTGCCAGTTGTTTGAAGTCCTGTGTAGTAGGGGGCAAGCCTTTTGCTGTCAACTGGGCCCAAATTCTTCATAGAAACCCAACCAGGGAATCAGTTCCCTGGTTGGGTTACTATTAAGTTCAAACCTAGGACCCTGCACAAACAATGAGGCAGTAAAACAAAATAATTCAGTTAAAAATTAATGTATTATTTAAATATCAGATTGTGCCTTTGATAAGTTTTTGAGCATCTTGGTTATTGCTAGAATCATAAAGAATGACTGTGGTAAATGGTTATTAATGCTACTTTACTTTTAATTGCAATAATCTACCTGCCTAATATTATATAATTTTCAATAACATAATTTTCTTATTTTTATAGTTAACACTGGAAGGTATCAAACAATTCTATATTGCCATTGAACTTGAAGAATGGAAGTTGGAGACCCTCTGTGACTTGTATGACACCCTCTCCATCGCTCAGGCTGTTATTTTCTGCAACACTCGTCGCAAGGTAATTATAATGTATATTATAATCACATAATAATGCGAAAAATACCAATTTTCTAAATGTAATGGTTGAATACAAATGTGTTCTGTCACATTGTGATATCAATCCCTAATATATTTTCTGTGAAGTGTGTAGACTCCACATAGGAAGTGAGGTGTCATAACAGCATTTCGAGTGACAAATGCAATTTGTGGTTCCTTTGAGTTATATCAATATTATGTTCATATTTACCGTCTACATCTTCAGATTTTTTTTTCCTCTTTTTAAAAAGAACCAAACCAGTTGTAACAGCCCTTGGCTAGTTTTTTTACTATACATCTATTATTATATTTCAGGTGGACTGGCTGACTGAATCCATGCATGAGCGTGATTTCACTGTGTCTGCTATGCACGGCGATATGGACCAGCGTGAGCGTGAAGTGATTATGCGACAGTTCCGTACTGGCTCATCTCGTGTCCTGATCACAACAGATTTACTTGCCCGCGGTATTGACGTGCAGCAAGTCTCTTGCGTCATCAATTATGATCTGCCCACTAACCGTGAAAACTACATTCATCGGTAAGTGTATTTATAAAATTTTTGCTAGCATAACTTACATGTTTGATAAAGACACAATGTGTAAAACTTTATGAAAAATAAGTAACCTTGTGCACTTCCAATATGTGTGCCAAACATTTGTCACAACCCTTAGGTTCATACACCAATTTGTGCGGCAAGGACAATATCTCGTTGGATCTAAGGTGCTCCATTTGCCTGTAATGTAAGGTTCAGAGTTGAGCGTTACAATAGTGAGGGAGGAGAACCAAGCATCACTGCGCAACGCCTATTTAGTTTTTATCTGATTCTTGAAGGGAGGCAGTAATGTAACGTAAATGCTCAAAATCGAATCTGTAATGTTACATTACAGACGAATGTAACGTTAACGAAACAACACTTAACAGAACCAAACATTGCAAATCTTGCGATTTAGTTTGTACTGTATTAAATTGATTTTCATTTAATACTAATACATTTTCTTTTTTATCATACGTCATTGATATAATACCAAGATGCAGTCTTGAACAAAACAAAGCAATGTTTTTAAAACAATAAAATTTTATGATCGAAGTTTGCTGGTAGGACAAGTGGAGTCGAATATATTTTTATACATTGACTTAGTATTTTAAGTTTTTGAAATTTATATGAATGTGTGTTCTAAACATATATTTATACTTTTATAATCAATACACTTAAACACTTAAAAAAAAATCTTCATAAACGGCTTACCCCTTCGAAAAGCAACTCTTAACCGGGGTTGTACGGTCCCTGCTTTCTAGCTTATTCATATAACATCGAAATAATTGCATTATCATTGCAATTGTTTCAATGTTGAGTTGAGGACCTCTTCTCTTCTCCTTAAGTTGGTTAAAAACTATATTTAAATATAGTTAATATAGTAAAATTAATTATATAAATAATAATTTAAAAAGTTGAAAACATTTTATACATACTAAAAAAAACATACTAAATAACAGTGATGGGCAAAAAGTAATTAGATTAATAATTAATTACAAAGTAATTTAATTGCAAGTTAATCTATTATATAATTATTGTTATATTAAGTAATTATGATAACATAATTACTCGTATTAGTAATTGGGCCCTCCGCACGATATCCTTACTACTTCCCGATGACTCCGTACGAGCCGTATCTGCAATACCTACATCGTGGCCAAGTGATGCAAGGATGCTACAATATTGAACCGTCATCTCCAAAAATGTCGATATTCAAAGTAATTATGATTACAATACAATTGAATATTATGCAATTAGGTTACATTGTAATCAATTTATTTTGTAATTAAATACATTGTATTTCATAGCACATCCAAAGTAATCTAATTACAATGTAATCGAATATTATGTAATTAGAATACATTTTAATCAAATTATTTTGTAATTTAGTTATTAATTAGATTACATAAGTAACTAGTTACGCCCATCACTGCTAAATAATCGACTCCACTAAAAAGAACATGGTCAATTTGTATTATTCGACTAAATTATAAGTAGGTTGTAATTTATTGTTCAGTTCTTCAAAAGCGGCTATTGAAATTTGCCGTATTTGCTTGGACTGTTGGGTGAAGTTGACAAATTAAATCAAAATCATCTATAATACGATCCTTTTGTGCCAATAGTGTCATCATCAAATTTTATTTAACGTTCTAGACTTAATATTTTTAAATTTTTCAAGCAACATTTTGGTATTTTTAACGGGCGGTCAGAGACGCGAGCGACGTGATACTATTTGAAATGAGCGCACATTTCTCAATTGCTAGCTCTTTTTTTTGCGGACGGTTTTGAGACGCTCGAGTGTGTATCTTGGGTTTTTTAGTATATCCAAATCCAATGTACACCATGAACGAAATCGCAAAAATAAACTCCTTCAAATAATTTTATGCTCATTTAACATACTTTTATTTATCAATAAAAGTAATATATAATATAATAATAATTCATATATATAATTCGTGTTAAGTTTTACCTACTTATCTATCAATAAGTAGGTAAAACTTAACACGAATTATATTAACACCCATAATATTGGAAGATGACAAATGACTAGAATTGGTGGTTGTCTGCCCTCTATGACCATGATAAAGTAGAAAAAATATTTTTGTAAATAGCAGGATTAAAGAGTTCTTGTTTTCCATTTTTCAGAATTGGAAGAGGAGGTCGTTTCGGCCGTAAAGGAATTGCTATCAACTTCGTTACTGAAGCTGACAGGAGAGCGCTCAAGGATATTGAGGAGTTTTACCATACAAGCATCTCGGAAATGCCCAGCGATGTGGCTAACCTCATCTGAGGAGCCTGCGCTTACCCGGTTTATACTTTGTGTCCTGCGTTCTATTGCGATATTTATAAGGTGTGTGTATTAGGAGGAGCCTTCTAATAACCGCTGTGCCGAATTTTCATTGGAACTCATTTCGTTCGGACCGATATAATCGTTTTAGTTTAATTAATGATTACATTATACTATAATAGACGTATCAATATAAGTTTAATATACATAGTTAGGAGTAAGACCGGCTCGGCCGGATGGCCCCCGTTCCGCGCAGGCCTCTCTGCCACTTGCACAGAGGTCTCATCGGGTACTGGAGAGGCTATTTCAATCACAAAAGTTCTAGAAGGAAACCCACTGTATTGTAACTTTTTTTCCAGTTGTACATAATATGGTAACTGTTTTTGTAATACCCTAAATAAATATAATGAAATATCTCAACTGTATTGTTATTGACATACTTGAAAATTGTAGCGCTCCATTCCCGATTGGAACCTTAATTTCTCTAAAGCAATTGTATTGAATTGTGTAAATTTTGTTTACAGAAGATCTACCCACTGAGCCTGTGAAACGCACTTTGGACACAACTATGTGGAAATAATAAATCCAAATTTCCTCAATATGTTCATTAATTTCTTTTGACAGGTCCTTATTGTATCCTGTACTCCCATTTACATTTGCTTTTGCATTTTACTTTTAAATAGATTGTTTTCTACATGGTTTTTATGTTCATTTCGAATTATTTATATTTTTGGAATAAATTTTGTTCAAAGTATTGGTGACTTTTGACAAAAATGATAATTAAGGTTCCTACTCTTACATAATATTATCTTTATATAAATAATGAAACTGATCTTATTCCAAATACATTTAATTTCATCATGTTAATTTTAGCTTTAAACACTGTGACGATCAAATATTCAGATATATAAACGCATGACAATTTACTTGTGTGTTAACTCTTTCAACATGATAGTACCCATATCACTACGATAATATTCTTATGCTCGCTATTCCAGATTTGATCAGTTGGAGATGTGTTGCTAACAGGAACTATCTGAGAAAATCGGAACATTGAATTTCAAGTTATGGACATCGTTAGTTGTTGCAATGACGTGTTCCTGTAAAATGTCTGAAATAACTTGAAAATTTATTCATTATTACCTGATCTCAAATCACACATCCATATCAATCCTACTCCAGAATCGTACAATCATTTCTGGCAAGTATTTTTTATTTTATGAACTAGTAGGTAGGCATTATAATTATGTCATAGTAGGATAGGTAGTTGAAATTAAATATGTGAAAATCACAAGTTAAGCAAAGGACCGGAGTTTCGTATTCATACGAGCTATTTATCCTAAGTAAGTCGCGAACAACTTTAAGAGTAGTACAAAAAATGACCCAGGTTTAAGCACAAAACTTCTCTTTAGCAAGGTTTTGCTCAAGGTACCTAACTGAAATTGTCCATTTGGTAAATAGTAGGTAGGTACCTCCTGAATAGGCTTTCTTTAAAATAATTTAAGATCGTTTTACGGCACAAAGAGAATTCTATCAGTTTGGGGTAGTGACCAGACTATTGAGGCGAATTCAATCAATATGAATTTGTTCGTACCTAATGTGTAAAAAACGTGCACCGAAGATGCAAGAGGCCGAACATAGATTACCGCTCGCCTATATTGACATACCCTTACCAAAACGATCATGTACAAAAGCTACACATGGTGCATTTGACCTAAACTTTGAATTACACACCGATTTTAAATTTAAAGCAGCAGTTTTTTTTTGGTCATTCAAGTACAATAACTTTTTCTAGCACAAAGCTCATTAAACGTCAAAAAACTATTAATTGCTAGTCATTTTCTGTCAGGCATTATTACACACGATTATTTCAGCATCGAAGTAACATTAACAGTGACTTTGTAAGGCTTGTACCTACCTAAAATAAATAACTAAAGCTTGTGTTACTCGCAACTGGGGTATATTTGGCTGGTTATACTTAAACTCAAATCATTTATTCCAAATAAACCAATTACAGGTACTTTTGAATTGTCAAGGGGTCGGTAAGTCAGAAAGATGAAGCTAGTTTCCCATTCCAAAGCCTAGTAAGTTCCTATGGAGAGGAACGGGAAAGAAACTCCATGGACACTCTTTTAAATCAGAATATTGTTACAAAACATTGGTTACATTATACATGTGAGAACAATGTAGTAAAACCGTGCACGTTAAAAGCGTCCATAGGTAATAAAAATATAAAAACAAAAATAATTAAAATAAGCCATGGCAGCTAAGAGATGACCAGTCCCCACTGACGGCGCCCGTTCACGAACATGACGCATGGATCAGCATCATTTAGCTCAACCATTTTGAAGGGAACTTAATGATCCAACACACACGCCACCATCAGCGAGACATTTGAGTGAGCATGACAGACTCTCAGCCGCCAGGGCACATTCAAGTCAATGAAAGACGTACTTAGTAATGGTAGATTTAAAGTAGGTAAACAGTGCTCACCTACGTGCAATGCAATTATATAATACTAAGAGATTGAATTTATACAATGTAAATAGTGTGCGTTACTCCAGCGGAATCTTGTCGCTTTTCAGGATTTCGGCTCTACAGATAAAACGAATCTTGTACTACTTTAAGAAGGTTGGCATAATGTACTGCGCGGTCGCTTTTAGACAGCCATTCGAATTTGTTCGGTGAATCGTGAAATTTCTTTTCCTATGGTATTCTTCTTATATCTGTGTAGTTACAAGGATTTTTCAGCTGAAACTTTAAGGATAATGCAATTTAATAAAAAAAACGTAGTTGTATGTCATGCCGTTTGAGAGGTACAGCAATTTGTTAAACCTAAACGTTACCCCAGCGGCATCTTGAATAACTCTGAAACCTCAAGACGCACAAATTTTATTTTTTGGGTACAATTAGGCACAAATATGATCTATATAAGTAGCTAGTTTGTACTCAGCTACGACCACCGGCTAAAAAACATGCCGCTGCCGCTGGGGTAACGTTACTCCAGCGGAATCTGTTTTTCGTGAATATCTTTGGATCGGCTGGACGCACAAATTCTAAAAATTTCGGGCACATTTACTCGAGATGGGGTACTAACTATCTGTCGAGCCGAAATCCTGAAAAGCGACAACATTCCGCTGGAGTAACGCACACATGTAAATGTAGTTTTTCAATCTTCTGCAGCTCCAACAACGACTTTTCTCCAGCATTTTTAGGCTTAAACCAGCCTAAAAATGCTGGAGAAAAGTCTAGTGTGAACTGTTTAACTAAGTGCCTGAAATCTAAGAACCAGGCTGCCTTTCCATCAGATTTGCGTTGCGTATAGTTGTCTCTATTTCCACCAGGGCCCAGTGGTGTAGCACCGCGGGTAATGTGTTTCCTTGCATGTAATATAAAACACATCAATATCGGGTGTGGGGCCTACAGATGTTATAACTTATGGGGAGAATTCTAGGTTTTAGCAGCACAAAGGAGAATAAAACAAACAACGCACCACCCCCCTACCTATTAATTGTTTCAACTCCGAACTCAATGCATTTTTCTATAACAATAAAAAAAGATGAAAACTTCCCAAAAAAGCCAACTTTAAAAAGGTAGTAAACAAGAAGACACCACAGACAGACAAATTAAAAATCTGGATTCACACGTTTATTGCCCGTAGTTCTACTAGTAGGACCAAGGCACAGACTACATAGGGATCCTACCTACGTATGACCAAGGGTATTTTTTTTTCTTTTTGGTTGTTCTATCAATCGTGTCAAATCAATTTCTATCAATAGTAGGTACTAAGGGCAACTTTTTTAACTCGTGGTTCTATTAAAACTAAAGTGAGTATTTAACCTCTGCATGTAAACTTCATTCAGGAAAATGTTTTAGATCACAAAATATGTAGCATATTAGCATCAACGTTTATTATTAGAGCATCATAGTGTTTATATTCTTGGTTCCTTTTCATATGATTGTCGATTGCCGAATCACAATCACCAAACTACCTACCCTATTCTAGCAAATAAAATGAAGTTAGTTTTTTTTATTTTCGGCTAGTCTGTCAGACTTGTATGGGAAACGTTAGTATTTATAACGCGTATTCGTTCGAAATTTGAAATTCCTTTTTTTTTTTGCGGCCATTTCATACGAAAAGTTTTTGCGATTTCAGACTTTTCTAGTAGGTACTCAAACCTCAGTTGCTCCCACAGAGTTTTTGATCCTTATAAGACACAGGATCAACGTCATCAAAAAAGTTTTTGTGAAAATTGAACATTCTTTGTATTTTTTTCTAAATCTGTGGATGCAGATCAAAATTGTTTTAAAAAATTAAGGACAGTCTCATAAGAGAGTTTTCCTGTAGCTACAACGGTTCAAGTAGCTGCCCTTACTGCCCCATCTATATTAGTAGTACCGTAAGTACCATGGGCATTTTTTTTTATCTTATCTCTTTTCGACCATTAAATTATCTAGTGCCAATACAAATACAATGTGATCATTTTATGAAGATGGTCGATTGATAGAACCACCGAAAAGAAAAATACCCTTGGTCCTACTAGTAGAATTACGGGCAATAAAAGCGTCGTATTGGGCATAAATTGATCAGATTACGTGTAACACTCTAATTAATCTGAGATGTCTTAATTACCAATTTTTTTTGTTAGTTTTTGTCGTAGTTAGGTTTTAGTTTCTATAGCCGCAGTGAGAGCATTCAACAAAAACAGCACGTCCACGGAAAACAAGCTCAACACCGAAATTATTGGTATCTCTGGCAAACGGCAACCAGTTTATGTTAGTGATCACCTCCCGGCTAGCTCAAAGAAACTATTCCACCTGTCAAAAGAATTTGCAACGCTTAACGGTTACCAATTTTGCTGGTCTTCAAATGGTAACATATTCCTGCGCAGGGTAGGTACAGGGTGAAAAACAACTCTTAATCTCG
Organism: Xanthia togata; assembly: GCA_963853775.1. Classification (NCBI taxonomy): domain Eukaryota; kingdom Metazoa; phylum Arthropoda; class Insecta; order Lepidoptera; family Noctuidae; genus Xanthia; species Xanthia togata. The sequence continues at coordinate 17,470,168 of OY970798.1, read as the reverse complement.
TCTGAACAATCCCTAGTGGACCTGCGCAGGAGTCTGTGACTATTAATCTGTCTCAAGTACTTTATTGTCTGCCTAGTTTTAGTTATAATACACTTAATTTATATTCATCGTAACTATTTAAAATCTAGGTACCGCTATTACACCGATAAAACTTTTTAACGTATACAAAACCAATAACTCGCTCTCACACACAAAAATACAACTCAATTCATTCCCCCACTCATTCATTCTATCACTCATCTTTCTTTTTTTTTTGACTAGGGCATCTCGTAGCTAACCTCTGAGGTGATGACTACTTAACCGGACATTCCTGCGGCTGCCTTAAGCTACTAAACTCAATCCAGCCAGGGGCAAAAACTATTATAATTAAAACTAGGCGAGCGCTCGCTAAGGGCACCCCCTGTAGGGTACGGACCTCGGCTTAGGGCGTCGCTGGGGGGAGGACAGCAAGTTGGGACAGGCTGGATCAAAGATAATTCATTATTTATCCATTTGTTATATCCAACTTAACTTATCCGATTGAGGTCACTCGGTCTTGTGATTCCATATCAAGAGTTCACCCACCTTTACAGATCATTCATCTCAACCTTCTTATGACACTTACGAATAAAATGACCAAGATTTATAAATTCCATACACTATCGTGAAATTAGAAATCGTCTTGAGAAAACGGATTGGGACACTGTTTTAAAATCGGATACCGTTGATCTATCAGTTGCTTCTTTTTATTCTATATTACGGGAGATTATTGCTGAATTGGTCCCACGACAGAATGCTGGTAAAAAGTCATACCCAGTCTGGTAGGATAACTGTTTGATAAAAATGTTAAAAGAAAAAGAAAAATGTCGGCAGAGGATGAAAAAATATAAAAATAAACGAGATGTATTTGAGTATGTATTACTTAAGGACCGATCTAACCGAAAAATAAAAGAGTTGTATCAGAAGTATTTACAAAAGGTAATGTGACTAAATACTTCTGGGAATTTAAAGCTACTGGCTCAGCATCGACGCGGGCTGGCGCATCAACGGGCAAGGGTCGGGGGGGAGTATTATTTACTCGGGCGGGTTGCGATCGCGGAGGACCTCGGTGGCGAGGACGGAATGCGGGTCGGTTTCTGTGTTTGTGCACTGTACTTGTGGCCCTATTGGTCTCCTGGAGGAGGGTTATGGGGTCGTCTGGGTCGGTAAGGATTTGCCTCGGGCGGCGGATCTGACTGATTCTACTAGGGACATAGTTGGCGGCCTCGACAACCAGAGGGTTGCGGTGTTTGGCGGCGGACTCAAAGAAACGCTTGGAATTGCGTTTGAGAAATTGGTGGACAAGCTCGGCGCCTGGTTTAGAACGTAGAGGATCGAAGTCAACCCAGATAAAAGCCAATAAGCGGGTCTCTTTTCGAAACCGCGTAAAAGGTTCAAACCCAGGCGGGGTTTTTAACAATCCACCAATTTCTTAAACGCAATTCCAAGCGTTTCTTTGAGTCCGCCGCCAAACATCGCAACCCTCTGGTTGTCGAGGCCACCCGAGGCAAATCCTTACCGACGACCCCATAACCCTCCTCCAGGAGAGCAATAGGGCCACAAGTACAGTGCAAAAACACAGACACCGACCCGCATTCCGACCTTGCCGCCGAGGTCCTCCGCGATCGCAACCCGCCCGAGTAAATAATACTCCCCCCCGACCCTTGCTCGTTGATGCGCCAGCCCGCGTCGATGCTGAGAAAGTAGCTTTAAATTCCTCGATTAATAACAATGAATTATCTTTGATCCAGCCTGTCCCAACTTGCTGTCCTCCCGCCAGCGACGCCCTATGCCGAGGTCCGTACCCCACAGGGGGTGCCCTTAGCGAGCGCTCGCCTAGTTTTAATTAGAATAGTTTTTGCCCCTGGCTGGCTGGCTGCAGGCTTTGAGTGTAGTGGCTTAAGGCAACCACAGGAATGTCCGGTTAAGTAGTCATCACCTCAGAGGTGAGCTACGAGAAGCCCGAGTTAAAAAAAAAAAACAAATTACAGCTTTCTAGTACTAACCGTCTGAGCAGACAGACGGACATGTCGAAAATATTTACTACGCAACCCTAAAAATGGTGTTCTGTTGTTTCGCATATACTTACAGAAATTTCATAGAATTTCGTTTCGCAGTAAATGTTTCATAATGACGGAGCAGGGTAGGTATGTCTCTTTCGTTATTATCCGCCATATTATAACTACTGTGGGTGACTTTATTGGATGCTGTTGGTTATTGCGCAATAGAAAAACCGTTTGCAGTTCAGATTCAGATCAAATTATAATTTACGATCATAATCACACTAGCATTTCACACACTCAGTAGAGATGTGTCCCTCACTCATGAGGTGCCTCGTTTGAGGTATACGAGATCGCAAATTGAAAGAGTTACATAGTACATTATAACTCAATGCAGTTTCTCGTTCACGCCATATACTTGAGCTTAATGAGCGAATGAACCGACTTAGTACATAATTAGAGAATGAGTGAGGTGAGGTCTCGAAATTTTGAAAACACACAGTAAACATGAACTCTAAAAAAATTAGCATTAGATTGGTAATAAAGTGTCATTGATTCGTTTATTTTGACGGCCAACAATTTTTGAGCGAAAGAACAATAAGTCACGTGACGGAGACGTAAAAATTGGAATCGTGAGTCGTCGCGCCCGTCCGCCTCGCTGCTTGCTGCCTCGGGTTATCTTATCGGTTGAGTGAGCTCGCACGTCGGCGTTCGTGAGGTGAATACCGCCGACGTGCGATTACTCGCCTCAAATGAGGGGTAGGTACCTCGTGAGGACCTCGCGAGGTAAAATGAGTTACTCCACAACCTCATCAAAATGATGAGTTAGGTACCCATCACACACGACACAACTATTCGAAACACGCGACAGTTTCTAAACGTCTTTACTGCTTGACCGCCACTAATGAATCCTGCTCTGCTTAGCCCCGGCCGGCGTGAGTTAGGAAACTACTGGAATGAATAGTCGCGTGCGTATAATATTGGCTAAAATATGATAGGTACAAATAAAGTGTCGTGGGGCGCGGCGGCCGGTCCGAGCGCTATGTTCTAGCTAGACGTTATGTTCGACCTAACGCCGCTAGGCAGCGCTGGCGTCCGGATTAGTCAACTCAGTAACGTATAAACACAAAATATTATCCTCCTAAATCATATTTGGTCCTTGGTATTTTTATTTTGAATATGATTGTGTTTATTTTTGTATTTACTGCGACATAAATAATAAAATAAATAAATAACGACTTTTTACTACTAGAATGAAACACAGAAACACAATTCAATGAATTTTTATCACATTTTTATTTTTTAACGAATATTGTTTGTTCGGTGTATTTTTCTATGGTATTTTACATAACATAACATTACGCCTTGTTTCCCCGAAGGGTTGTGCAGAGGTGTACCTATAGTACACCCACATTTCGCCAGTTATGTTTTTAAGTCCCATGTAATAGGGGGCGAGCCTATTGCCACCAACCGGGCTCAAATCCAGACTCCGGGCTGCTACTGAGAAATTCCAGAAAGAAAAACCCAATGACACTGCTCGACCTGGGAATCGAACCCAGGACCTCATGTTCAGCAGTAGCGCTTGCGACCACTATCTATGGTATTTTATTTCAACGAAAATATAAAAATGAACGTTACGCTATCCATAATTTTATAAATTTAGTATGGGTACATAATTGAACATCGAAAATTTAAAATACCTACGGGTAAAATGTCATTAATCAAAACATCGAAAATTTAAATATCGATTGTATCGAAATATTGAAATTAATTATACCTACCTATTAATACTTTTTTTTCTCCAAAATTGCATTCCAATACCGAAGTAACTCATTTGTTAATTACCGTTGAGTTACAAATACTAATGACATGAGCATATATTACCAGATAGCCTCTAGCGGCCAAATGGGGCCCTAGTCACAATAAAATGTATACCTTCTTAATTATTCATATTCATTTATTTGCTCAGAATGTAGGTATTTACAATAGGGTCGGTATTTATGTTTGTAATATATTTAGGTAGGTATCTAACTAGAGCGAACAATAATGAGGGTAGTTGTATAAAAATAGGACGTTTGAGCTTAATTTTATCTAGCTCTCAGCACTTGTGCGCGCTAACATAAGACGTTCTATTTGTTGTTGTTAAATGATGGAAAGTTTTGGTAGCAATTTGGACATTTTCATGTTTGTGCAAACAAGTTGTTTTTCACAGCCTATTGTGGAATATTTATATATTTGAAGTTATTGAGAATACTGTTGATTTGTCAGAAAATGAAAAGAAGGAATTGAAACATTTCTGTCAGACTTATTGTTCGATAAGGAACAAATGTAGGTACATTCTTAAAATAGTATGAGACATGGATGCAACAGAACATAAAATGGCCTTTTTTTTTTGGGTGTGAAATCATCAAATGACTCCTCCCGCTCTGGGTGGAGCGGGAGGGCGTGTCAGACTCTTACTGACTAAAACCCACCCGTGTTCCTTCTCTTGCCTGTGCAATGCCAGGGGGCCACGGTATCCCTTTCGGACTTTCCCGCAACCCCGGCAGGCAATGGTCTCATTGGACCCCTTCACTCGCTGACACTCTTTGAGGCGCGTGTGGAACATAACGCGCCGTCGACCCGGGCTTGGTCCTTACCGGACGGTGAGCTAGCATTGCTCACCGTCCGCAAGCCCGCGCCTACGGTGGCCGGGAATCCGCGATCGATTCCCGACGCCCGGGGCGTCTCCTTCTGCGGCGGCTAGGGGCGTGAGGGCGCGAAATTTGCCTCTCCCTCACGCGCTCCGCCTCCTCCTTCGCGAGCATTACTGCTTCGCAGAAGGAGGTGACGGCCTCCCATGGTCTCTCGCTCCTTACCATGGCCTGGACCAGGGCCGGACGCGAGAGATCCCCGCCACCGATCGCCTCCACGAGGACACGGCGGTGCTCTGCCCAAGCCGGGCATACCTCCACCGTATGCTCCACCGTGTCCTCCGGGTGATCCACGCAGTGATGACACCCGGGCGTTTCCTCCCGCCTTATCCGAAACAGGTACCTCCCGAAACAGCCGTGTCCGGTGAGAACCTGCGTCAGGCGGAAGGTGAGGACGCCGTGGCGCCTCTCCAGCCACTCCTCAAAGAGGGGACTTATCGCCGCAATAGTGGCGTGCCCAGCACTGGGTTGCGACAATCGCACTCTCCATGACGCCATGAGATCCCGTCGGAGCTCTGTCCGCTGTGCCGCGATTTCTCGCGGCATCGGAGTCAAGCCCCGGCGTTTCGCCTCCCCGCGCCACTCCCAAATATGCGCGAGGACTTTTGCCTCCAGATCCCATGGCGGCAATCCGGCAAGGAGGCTCGCCGCCTCACCGGAGACCGTGCGGTATCCCCGGACCAGCCGGGTGGCCATGACCCTCTGGGACGCGTTCAACCGGCGGGCAGGCCGCCGCCTCAACGAACGCGCCCACACCGGTGCCCCGTACAGGGCCATGGACCGCACGATCCCCGCGTATAGCCTCCGGCAGGAGGCGTTTGAACCCCCTAGATTGGGCAGGAGCCGCTTCAAGGCAGCCCCGGCCCGGTCCAGTCTGGGAGCCAAACGTCGGAAGTGCTCCTCGAAGTTCCACCGACTGTCGAGGACGAGTCCCAAGTACTTCATCGTCGACTCGACGCCGATGTGAACCCCTCCTACCGTTATTTGGGAACCCGACGGTGGCGCGTTCCGAGGACCATGAAAACACATGGCCTCGGACTTGTGCAACGCCACCTCGAGTCCCAACTGCCGGATTCTGGCCACGATTGTCGCAACCCCGTGTGTCGCTAGTTCGACCGCCGCCTGGTGCGACCTCCCCTGCGCCAGGACCAACGTGTCGTCAGCGTAACAAACGACGCTGACGCCATTGGGGAGGTCGGCGCGCAGCACCCAGTCGTATCCGATGTCCCACAGATGCGGCCCCAGGACCGATCCCTGTGGGACACCGCACGACATCTCTCGCCGGTTCCACTCTCCCTGGTGACCGGGGTAGATGATGGCCCTGTCCGTCAAATAGGCCTCGACCACACGACAGAGGTAGGTCGGCATCCGGTGATACCGCAGTGCCTTCCTGATGCAACTCCAGGGCAGGGTATTGAAGGCGTTGGCGATGTCTAGAGACACCGCCAAGACGACCCCACCCCGAGCCACCGCATCCCCCGTCGTGAGGGCTCGCACGCGCATGATGGCGTCCACCGTGGAGCGCCGCCTGCGGAAACCAAACTGGCTCTCCGACAAATCCGGCCCCACCCGCACCAGCCGCCCGACGAGGCGGTCTGCAATTACTCTTTCAAAGAGCTTGCCCACCTCGTCAAGCAGCACGATGGGCCGGTAAGCGGACGGAGAGTCCGCAGGGCGCCCCGGCTTCTTGATGAGGACCAGTTTCCCCGTCTTCCAACGAAGCGGGAACTGGCCCCTCCAAGCATGCGCTTAGGAGCCCCCTTAGTCGAGGCCCGAGAGCCTCTGAGGCCAGGACCCAGGCTTTCCCAGGTAAGCCGTTGGGTCCTGGGGCGGTATTTCTGGCATTCAGCCTACGTACCGCCACCCTCATCTCTACCTCGGTCACCTCCGGAGCATCGTCGTAGTCGTCGGCGGTGTGGTCCGCATCGGGCACCGCAGTAGGCGGAGCCATGGGTGGGGAGGCATGTTCCCCTCTCGAAGGGAACAGAGCGCTCACCACGTCCCCCACAAGCTGTGGCCGGAGACTGCGTCAGCGGGGGAGCTCATGGGCGGAGTTTCTCCCGCACCATCTTGTATGGGCGTCCCCACGGGTCTCTGTTCAGAGTCTCCAGCGACTCCTCGCGGGCCAGTGCCCTGGCCCGCAGGATCTCCGCTTGGAGGGCGGTCTTCGCCGCTCTGTACCCCTCGTACAGCTCCGCCTGAATGGCTTCCGTATCCGGAGGTCGAATACGGAGCCTGCGGTGCCTGGTGTACCGGCGTCGCGCAGCAACGCACGCATTGCGCAGTGTCGTCAGCTGTCGCGACCACCAGTACACCTGGCGCGAAGCACATCCGGGCTGGACCCGGGGCATTGCCACGTCACATATTTCGGACATGGCCTCCCGGAAAACATAAAATGGCCTGAGGTCGTGAGGAAAAGATGACCCCCTACTTCAGTGTCAGTAGAGCGTGCGGCAACATCCTACAGACCGGAGCTGGAGACGTGCAGTGGTGGAACATCAAAATTCCGACGTGCGGAATCTTCCCTGGATGGCCAGAAGATGACACTTATAATATCCAGGTGGGGCTATAAAGGTGCTTGAGGGCAGTTTGTATAAGAAAACTATGGCAGACGACGAAGACGATTCTAGTATTTTTATGACGTGTTCTTTTGTGCTTCTGCGCTTAGTTTGTCGCGAAAAAAAGTATGGGATAATCCAGTCATCTTCCACAATGTTCTGCAGACCAATTAAGTAAAATTGCTACATGTAAAATTGGCATTGTGGGCGGGGCACATAGCGCGCAGAACTGACGGCCGATGGGGCAAAAAGGTTCTGGAATGGAGGCCACGTACCGGCAAGCGCAGCGTAGGACGTCCACCCACAAGGTGGAGAGACGACCTAATAAAGGTCGCAGGAAGCCGCTGGATGCAGGTCGCTTCTAACCGGCCGATTTGGAAATGATTGGGGCAGGCCTATGTTCAGCAGTGGACGTCCTATGGTTGAAATGATGATGATGATAATGATGGCTACATGTAAAGCGGCACCCAAAGGTGCATTCCATTAATGCTCATGTCATTAGTATCTAATTAAAACTCAACCATAGGTATCCACGGTGGTTAACAAATGAATTGCTTAGTTTTTGGAATGAAATTTTGTAAAATATAAAGTATTTAATCAATATAATTTTTAATTATTCTAATCATAAAAGTCATTAGCAGGCTATAAACTAACGATAGTATAAGTAAATCGATCGGCAACTATCACGGATACCAGAGACATTACATTTGTTTTATTTAGGTATTCCTGACGTTACGTTACTTTGAGTATGGAGCTCGATTTTCAGACCAATGTGCCATCGCTCCTCGCCGCTGGTGGCTATAAAAAACCCGCTTAGAGTTTAAGACATAAAAAACGGCCTTTAATTTTATTACTTTTTGTATAACTTAGGTACCTACACAATAATTAGTAGGGCATCATCACACCAAACATATACCTAAATAACATATGCCTTACTTATAGGTACTTTCCTACCTATATGTATAATATTTTCTAATATAATTTCACAACTTTAATTCATCTTATAACATCACTTAGACTCTAAAAACTTAATAAATTAATATCACACTTCTGGTAATGTTAATGTTGACTAAAATTAAATGAAACAAAACTATTAACAAATATCATAAAAATGCAAAAAGGAGTATAAGTAACAAGACAGCTATAGGAAAAAATATATAAACAGAAATTCGAGGATGGCATATGGATACTAGAATTGAAGAGTCACTTTCTTCATTTTGTAAACCTTCTTTTGTGGGTTTTTCAACTATAACTAATTCATCACTAAAGAAGTCAATTTTAAATTCACATTCAGTTTTACTAACACATACTTTGGATTCAGAATTATTTACATATTGAAATGTTGGTTTATAAATATCGAAAATTGCATGTATATCATTAACTCCATTATCTGTATAGAATATATAATAATAATATCCATCAAGGAGTACTTCATGAACTACCTTGAGAATGGTAGTATTTTCTAAGTAATTTGTACTGTTACATTGCATGGAGAAGGGGAATAAGCCATTTATCAAAATTTTGTCATGAAAACATTCATGCAAATTGTTCTCAAATCTAGATATAGGTTCCTGAAGGTTCACAGTACCATTAAAAGCATTTCCTCCATGATATACACCAGTATCTAATAAAGTGTTAGGATTATGTAATGGAATATTTCTTATATCTCTTCTTAGTCTTTCTTGATCATTATGTGTCCTTTTTTCTATATAAAAATCATCTTTGGCATTATTAAGCATCAAGTCCAGTAGGTTATTTTTATCAGCCTTTTTGTCCATGACATCGTCATTATTATTTGTTATATTACGCTGTGAAGTATTATTATTTTTATGTCTGTAATCAGGTTTCTCTAATGTCACTAGAACTCCTTGGTGTTCCACTTTTGGGAGGCCTTTCTCTTGCCTATTATATCCATCCAAAATTCCACATGTGTTCAATATCCTGTCCCCTTTAACAACTAGAATCTTGGAACCCTTATGTCGTGAACATGCTTTCAATTCAACCGCAGCCCCTTTTAATAAATAAAATCCCCAATATTCTAGTGTATCATCTGGTAAGGTCATTGACTTTTTTAATCGAATATGTTTCCGCTTGTTAGATATTTCTGGTGTACCTTTCATTTGGAATGCACTAAATGTAGTATTCATTTTTAATGAATGTTTCTCACAAAATACAGATGATTGACCTTTATGAATTTGGATAACATCAGAGTCTGATATTTTATACATGACATCAGCATATCTTATATTTCTCAGATACAAGGGTAACACAATCAGAATCGAAGGCAAAACTGTAGTTAGCAGGCAAAATGTTATAACACGCCGAGATCCATGCATTTTATTTCCATCTGAAAAATAAAGAAGTTGTGAGAATACTTAGGGAAAATCTAGTAGTAACTTAAAATTTCACACGCCATTCGCACGGACACAAAATGTTTTATTTATAGCAGGTACTTAATAAGGTGAGACCTACCAGTTTCTAATATTTCTGAAAAATCATTATAGCCTCGCTTTGTTTTAGTAGCCTTGTAAATCGAGATAATTTTTACAGAAAGATGGATTGGATAGTGTTTATGTTTACATTTTTTTTAGCACATTTCATCACGCTATAATCACGTCATCGTCATTCCCATTGTACCATTGTTATGTCAATGTCGTAGTTTCTCTAAGTACTAAGTAGTCTGTGGTCAATGTCATTAATTAACCATCCATCCATTCCAGTGTTTTCAACCTTTTTACTGGGGAGGTACTAAGGTAGCCCGCGAAACTCAAATTTTCGTACGTTTTTTGCAATTTGCAGGTCATTGTCAAGGAAATTTGATTCGCGACCGTAACAAATATGGCTGTACAGAATTATAATCATTAGAATCAGCAATACAATATCTTACGTTAGCATAATCTTTTTTTTTTTTTTTTGTTTGGGAAATCATTACAATGACATGACTTCTCCCGCTCTGGGTGAACGGGAGGGCGTGTCGGACTCTTATTGACTAAAAACCACTCGTGTTCCTTCTGTTGCCTGTGCAATGCCAGGGGGCCACGATCCCTTTCGGACTTTCCCGCAACCCCGGCAGGCAATGGACCCATCGGACCCTTTCACTCGCTGACATCTCTTTGAGAAGCGCGTGGAACACAACACGCCGTCGACCCGGGCTTCGTCCTTATCAGACGGCGAGCTACCCATTGCTCACCGTCCGCAAGCCCGCGCCTACGGTGGCCGGGAATCGGCCTGCGATTCCCGACGCCCAGGGCGTCCCCTCCTGCGGCGGCTAGAAGCGTGAGGGTGCAAAATTTGCCTCTCCCTCACGCGTTCCGCCTCCTTCACGAGCATTACTCTTCGCAGAAGGAGGTGACGGCCTCCAATGCCCTCTCGCTCCGTACCATGGCCTGGACCAGGGCCGGACGCGAGAGATCCCCGCCACCGATCGCCTCCACGAGGACACGGCGGTGCTCTGCCCAAGCCGGGCTGACCTCCACCGTATGCTCCACCGTGTCCTCCGGGCGATCCACGCAGCCTGATACCGAACAGGAACCTCCCGAAACAGTCGTGTCCAGTGAGGACCTACGTCAGGCGGAAGGTGAGGACGCCGTGGCGCCTCTCTAGCCACTCCTCAAAGAGGGGACTTACGCCGCAATAGTGGCGTGCCCATCACTGGGTTGAGACAATCACACTCTCCATGACGCCATGAGATCCCGTCGGAGCTCTGTGTGCTGTGCCGCGATTTCTCGCGACATCTGAGTCATGCCCCGGCGTTTTGCCTCCTCGCGCCACTCCCAAATATGCACGAGGACTTTTGCCTCCAGATCCCATGGCGGCAATCCGGCAAGGAGGCTCGCCGCCTCACCAGAGACCGTGCGGTATCCCCGGATATGTTTATGTTTTATTCTTCATATGGTAAAGTACTGTCGTAAGTAGGTAGGTACTGCTTCACCTTTCCAGCTGAAATGGTAGCAGGCGAGTGACTTATTGGTTTATCTTTAATTTTCGATGTTCATGGATTTTTTATAATTACAAACCTTTATTGAGAGCCAACATGGAACGTCTAAGGGTAACAGGAAAGATAGAAGACCAAACACCTAGAGGCTGAAGCCCAAAACGGTGGTTGTATCAAATTTCAGAGCAACTGGAGGTACCTATCAGCGCTGCACTCCACCAGGCCGCTGATCGTAACAGATGGAGAAAGAGCTTTGACAATTTGAAACGGAGTCACGATTCTCAGCAGTGAGAGAGCGATTGAGAAAAATTAAGTGCATTGAAACTGTCTAAACGAGTAGCGATGTACCTAAAGATACCCGGGGCACACCTTACACAGTCAGCAATGATACCACCTAGCTGAATATCTCTGTTTTATCACGTGCGGTGGGGGCTATTCTTATAATTATGTTTAGAGCCTTTTTTTTTTGGTTGGGAAATCATCAAGTAACTTCTCCCGCTCTGGGTGGAGGGCGTGTCAGACTCTTACTGACTAAAACCCACCCGTGTTCCTTCTGTTGCCTGTGCAATGCCAGGGGGCCACGGTATCCCTTTCGGACTTTCCCGCAACCCCGGCAGGCAATGGTCTCTCCCCCGGTCGGACCCCTTCACTCGCTGACAACGCGCCGTCGACTCGGGCCTGGTCCTTATAGGACGGCGAGCTACCCATTAGTCACTGTCCGCAGTGTCCGCAAGCCTGCACCTACGGTGGCCGGGAATCGGCTATAGACTCCCGACGCCCAGGGCGTCTCCTCCTACGGCGGCTAGGGGCATGAGGGCGCGAAATTTTCCTCTCCCTCACGCGTTCCGCCTCCTCCTTCGCGAGCATTACTGCTTCGCAGAAGGAGGTGACGGCCTCCCATGCCCTCTCGCTCCGTACCAAGGCCTAGACCATGGCCGGACGCGAGAGATCCCCGCCACCGATCGCCTCCACGAGAACACGGCGATGCTCTGCCCAAGCCGGGCAGACCTCCACCGTATGTTCCACCATGTCCTCTGGGAGATCCACGCATTGATGACACCCGGACGTTTCCTTCGCTTTATCCGAAACAGGAACCTCCCGAAACAACCGTGTCCGGTGAGGACCTGCGTCAGGCGGAAGGTGAGCACGCCGTGGCGCCTCTCTAGCTACTCCTCAAAGAGGGGACTTATCGCCGCAATAGTGGCGTACCTAATGTTTTGAGCCCTTAGAATAAAAAAAAACTCGATACTTTAATGAAAAACTATATTTTTGGTATGCAGCGAGAATGGGGACTTCCTTATTTTATTTTAAAACATAGTTTTTTATATTTCTAATTAACAATTGATTCAGTTCACTAAGTAGAAACCGCTTCAAGTAAATTAATGTCATAGTGTTCATTGAGGAGGATTATATCCTCTCCGTTGATAGAAGTCTACGAAAACGAGTGACTACAAACCCTGTATATTTCTTCGTTTATCTCAGTGAGCTATACGAGAAATAGGTCTCTCTAGTGTTTACAATATTTATATTTTGTTTGGGAGACAAACACTTCGTAGCACTTATATTTTTAATTTGGCTTAGAAGTAAAACCCTACGTACTGAAATGTTGCAGTCGTTTGTGGCTTAATTAAATAACTATATTAATACGTATTTTTTACTTATCTACAGCTTCCTACTTAACTTTCAGTCTTCTCAGTTGCAGGCACAGTCAGTAAAAAAGCTCGATTAAAAAGTAAAACATTAAATAAAATTGGAACAGAAATAAAATTTTAAGAAATGGTTTAAAGCAGATTATCGATTCATTTTGTGTCAATTAAGATGATTTTTAAATGTAGCAGTAGCAGTGTTAGTCGCCTCTTGTCGCGTAAATTACCGACAAAAAAACTACAATGTGAAGCTTTGGTTTCCTACGGACGCGTTCAACCGGCGGGCTGGCCGCCGCCTCAACGAACGCGCCCACACCGGTGCCCCGTAAAGAGCCATGGACCGCAGACCCCCGCGTATAGCCTCCGGCAGGAGGCGTTTGAACCCCCTAGATTGGGCAGGAGCCGCTTCAAGGCAGTCCCGGCCCGCTCCAGTCTGGGAGCCAAACGTCGGAAATGCTCCACGAAGTTCCACCGACTGTCGAGGACGAGTCCTAGGTACTTCATCGTCGACTCGACGCCGATGGGAACCCCTCCTACCGTTATTTGGGAACCCGACGGTGGCGCGTTCCGAGTACCATGAAAACACATGGCCTCGGACTTGTGCAAGGCCACCTCGAGTCCCAACTGTCGCTAGATCGGCCGCCGCCTGGTGCGACCTCCCCTGCGCCAGGAACAACGTGTCGTCAGCGTAACAAACGACGCTGACGCCATTGGGGAGGTCGGCGCGCAGCACCCAGTCGTAACTGATGCGGCCCCAGGACCGATCCATTCTCTCTGGTGACCGGGGAAGATGACGGCCCTGTCCGTCATATAGGCCTCGACCACTTGACACACGGCAAATGTGATGCAAAGTCGGCATCCGGTGATACCGGAGTGCCTCCCTGATGCAACTCCAGGGCAGGGTATGAAGGCGTTGGCGATGTCTAGAGATACCACCAAGACGACCCCACCCCGAGCCACCGCATCTCCCGTCGTAAGGGCTCGCACGCGCATGATGGCTTCCACCGTGGAGCGCCCCCTGCGGAAACCAAACTGGCGCTCCGCCAAATCCGGCCCCACCCGCACCAGCCGCCCGACGAGGCGGTCTGCAATGACTCTTTCAAAGAGCTTGCCCACCTCGTCGAGCAGCACGATGGGCCGGTAAGCGGACGGAGAGTCCGCAAGGCGCCCCGGCTTCTTGATGAGGACCAGTTGCCCCGTCTTCCAACGAAGCGGGAACTGGCCCCTTTCCAAACATGCGCTTAGGAGCCCCCTTAGTCGAGGCCCGAGAGCCTCTGAGGCCAGGACCCAGCGGCTTTCACAGGTAAACCGTCGGGTCCTGGGGCGGTATTGTTGGCATTCAGCCTACGTACCGCCTCATCTCTACCTCGGTCACCTCCGGAGCATCGTCGTCGTCGTCGGCGGTGTGGTCCGCATCGGGCACCGCAGTAGGCGGAGCCATGGGTGGGGAGGCATGTTCCCCTCTCGAAGGGAACAAGGCGCTCACCATGTCCCCCACAAGCTGCGGCCGGAGACTCTGCGTCAGCGGGGGAGCCCATGGGTGGAGTTTCTCCCGCACCATCTTGTATGGGCGTTCTCTGTTCAGAGTCTCCAGCGACTCTTCGCGGGCCAGTCCCCTGGCCCGCAGGATCTCCGCTTGGAGGGCGGTCTTCGCCGCTCTGTACCTCTCGTACAGCTCCGCCTGAATGGCTTCCGTATCCGGAAGTCGGATACGGAGCCTGCGGCGCCTGGTGTACCGGCGTCGCGCAGCAACGCACGCATTGCGCCGTGTCGTCAGCTGTCGCGACCACCAGTTCACCTGGCGCGAGGCACGTACAGACTGGACCCGGGGCACGTCACATATTTCGGACATGGCCTCCCGGAACCACTCCCCCTCGTCATTGATGTCGGCAGGCCTGTCCGTGATGACACCCAGGCCTGCACGATTGAGGCTTCCAAGAGGAGCTCCCGGTTCAGCTGCTTCAGCGCCCACCGCGGACCACTTGGGGCCTGTCGGACCGGCGCGCTCGAGGTTAGGGTGGAGACGTCAAACCGGATGTACTGGTGATCGGAATAGGTCTCCACCCCCTCCATGACGCGCCAGTCAATGAAACGTGGCGACAGAGCGGGGCTGGCGAACGAGATTCACCCCGCATCCGCACACACGTGGGGACAGAACCCCGGTTTAGGACGACCAGGCCTGTCTCCAGCGTCCATTCCTCCTCCATCCTGCCCCGTGTGTCCGTATACCGGGAACCACAAGCCACATTCTTGGCATTGAAGTCCCGGAGGACGGGCACGGGGAGGGAACAGAACCCGACGACGACGACTCTCAACTCCGCAAGGGAGTTGTGGAACTCGGCGAGAGTTTGGCTTGGGGAGAAGTATGCCCCTACCACGACAATCTCCCCGAACCCCGCTGCAACGCAACCCCGTCCTCTCTTCGAGGGACGGGGTACCGGCGGCGGCCGACGAATTAGGGCCACTGAGCCGCTCAGGTCCTCCACCCAGTCATACCTGGGCGGGACAAAGTACGGCTCAGCGACCACGGCGATGTTAATCAACCACTGGGCCATGCTCTGGAGCAACAGGTCCTGAGCTGCGGCGCAGTGGTTGATGGTCGCCTGGAGGAGGTGAAATGGGGCCATTGGTTTGGTGATGATTTGATTTGGTGGCGGCAACGGCAATGGTGGCCGTGGATGCGGCAGTGACGGCGATGGCGGAGGGCTGGCCTCTAGCCTTGGTGAGTGGGGCGCAGGCCTTGCTCCCAATACGGTGGCTAGCTGGCTTACCAGCCGCCGCACATACGATGCAATGCGGCGTGGCTTTGCACGAGCCGGCCTTGTGAGCCGCCGGCCTTGGTCCACCTCCGAGGTGCAGTTAGCTCCCACATGGTTGCCCACATGGCAGCGGAAGCACCTCAGAGGCCTGGGTTCCAGCAGTTTGACCTGCGCGGAAACCCAGCCCACCAATAGCCTTTGGCCCACCCGAGCATTTTTTTATTATAATCATTAGAATCAGCAATACAATATCTGTTAGCTTAACAGTCAAATGTCATGATTTCATGAAATAGTCATTCAATAGGATTATAATGAACTAAGAGAGTTGTATTGGTGATTTCAATGATTAATTTGAGTTAATTATTAATATGAGATACGGGCGCGAATCGTAATTAGACACGTCTGTCATTTTGGAACTTGGGTACAAAAAACAGAATAGGTACCCACAATTAACCACAGAAACTTAAGTGTTCGATTCCATTTGGAACCTTCTACTTGTGCATATAAGTATTTGTCCTAAGCCTTTAATTAACTTGAACTAGTATGAGTAGTATAAAGAAAAAGAAAGAAAGAAAGAAAATACGTTTATTTGCTGTAAACATGACGCAAAAAAGAGCTTACACAAAAAAAATAATTTAGAAAAGGTTGCGGGAAACATGGTATAACATAGTATGGTTATTTATGAGCTTTAAATTAGTAACGGCGACCCCGGCCCCGTATAGAGGCTTGGTGATCCCCTAAGGCAGTGGTCGGCAAACTCATCAGTCAATAGAGCCAAATATCAATACTATAACGACTAAGATTTCTTATGAGGGTCAATCCTTTCTGAGTATCCAAACATGAGGGTGTTGATTGTTTTAATTGATTTTATAGATAGATACCTAGGTAGGTACGCCCATGAAGTTTCAAAATCTGTCAAATCCAGTACTTCAAGTTTCATGCTAGTTCTTTATTTCACCACTTTAATTGAGATGCATGTCGCATTGTGTCTTTAGAAACGTAACTACGGCTTAAATAGTGAATAGGTACAATTAGGTGATTAGGTAATTTGACAGTTTCGGGTACCCGAAACTGTCAAATTGTCCCAATCAACTTTGAACCATATGCCTTAGTGAAAGTTGATAACCTATCAAAGAAATATTTGACGGATTCTAGTAGGTTGACGTGCTAGCGTCTGCTGTACCTAACTTTTGGATCGTTGAGATTAGATAACTACTTAGCACATTACTTCCCAATTTGCAAGTCAGAAGCCAATTAGTATGGATTTGAATACTAATACAACATCACGACCACGACCACGACGGCTCATGTCAAGAGTAAAACGACGAAGAAGAATAATTATTTAGGTAAAGCTTCTTTTTTTTTTTGTTGACTAGGGCATCTCGTAGCTCACCTCTGAGGTGATGACTACTTAACCGGACTTTCCTGTGACTGCCTTAAGCTACTACACTCAAAGCCTCCAGCCAGGGGCAAAAACTATTCTAATTAAAACTAGGCGAGCGCTCGCTAAGGGCACCCCCTGTGGGGTACGGACCTCGGCATAGGGCGTCGCTGGCGGGAGGACAGCAAGTTGGGACAGGCTGTATCAAGGATAATTCATTATTATTAATGGGAATTTAAAGCTACTGGCTCAGGATCGACGCGGGCTGGCGCATCAACGAGCAAGGGTCGGGGAGAGTATTATTTACTCGGGCGGGTCGCGATCGCGGAGGACCTCGGCGGTGAGGTCGGAATGCGGGTCGGTGTCTGTATTTGTGCACTGTACTTGTGGCCCTATTGCTCTCCTGGAGGAGGGTTATGGGGTCGTCTGGGTCGGTAAGGATTTGCCTCGGGTGGCCTCGACAACCAGAGGGTTGCGATGTTTGGTGGCGGACTCAAAGAAACGCTTGGAATTGCGTTTAAGAAATTGTGGGGATCTTTAGGTCGAGATGGAGGATCTCGTTCCTAACGTACCAGGGGGCACCGGTGATTTTACGGAGGAATTTATTTTGGAGCGTTTGCATCCTATGGATATGGCAGGGCAGAGCTTGTGCAAATACGGCTCCCGCATAGGTCATAATGGGACGAACGCATGCCGTGTACGTACGCAATTTGCACCTTAGTGACATTTTGCTACGTGCATTCAGGACAGAGTGAAGTTTACCAAGAACGAAAGCGGCGAGCGAGCGAGCCTGCTTTATGTGATCGCTAAAGGAGACATGCTGGTCGAGGACAACATCTAGGTATTTGGCTCGCTTCTCCCAGGGGATAGGCTTGCCGAAAATGGTGATTGGTCGGGGGAGGGGGGGTTTGAACCTTTTACGCGGTTTCGAAAAGAGAACCGCTTGGCTTTTATCTGGGTTGACTTCGATCCTCCACTTTTTAAACCAGGCGCCGAGCTTGTCGGCTGAGGTCTGGAGAGTGCGGGCTATCGAGTCAGAGCCGGAACCCTTGTAGTAGATGGCCGTATCGACTGAGAACAGAGCCAACTGCACCCTTCTACTCTTTGGGATATCTACGCTGGTGAATAGCGTGAAAGCGTGAAGCGTTAGGGGGGAAAGCACAGAGCCTTGAGGAACTCCTGCGCGGATATGACGGGGGGAGGATGTCGCTCCTTCGATACGGTAGCGGAAGGTGCGGTTTGACAAAAAGTCCTGTAAGATGAGCACGAGACGATCTGGCACACCGAGGTTGCAGAGCTTATATAATAAGCCGTTGTGCCAGACTTTGTCGAACGCTTTCGCTATATCGAAGAATACTGCACCGGTTATCAAACCGCGTTGGAAGCCAGCGCTTATGTGTTCGATAATCCGGTGGGCCTGAATTTTTAGGTAAAGCTTCTGGGATAGATATATACCTACTACCCCAGAGGTTTTACCTAAATAATTATTTACCCAATGACCACGAGCAACACGCTCAAGCGTCATGTCTTGCGACAGCGACTGCGGAGAAAACAAATGAAAGAAGTGGTTTGGCTTAGACCATGCCATGGCCATGACCCACGTCTCCCACGAGTCACCGCGACGCGACTTGCCACACGACTTGCGGAGCGACGCGCAACGGATGGAAACTCGCCTGCCCTGTCGAAAGTCGCATCGCATGAGACTGTGAACGGGGTCATTAGCATGTCAATGTCGTAACAATTTGACTGTTTAGCAGCGCCTTTAATTCATAGTGGTAGCGAACAAATTAAAAGATTCGTTTGTCATAATATTTCTTAATTTTCTTCGAATTCAAATTTAACTTTTGGTACTACACACATCAAAAGTGCCTAAAGATCAAGCACGTTTTTGTTATACTTATAGCTTGATCTCTGCGACAGCTGTCAGTAAAATCACGCATAAAGTCCTGAATTTCAGAATAGTACAGACAGCATACTACACGTACAGTACATACTAGTTCCATGACAGACAGTATTTGCAATGTCATACTTTATGGGCATGCCGACATATTTAAAGGCCGCTATCCTGTTTCATGTAGTGACCCACCCATCAGGCCTTCTGGGAACTCCAGAGAAAACTCAAATCCAAGCAGATAGCTGCCATGCCCCCCCTAGTACGCCCCGACAAAACCATAGCCTTCGACGACATCGACAAAGCGGAATGCCTAGCCGACAGTCTCGAGGCTCAATGCTCTCCCAGCTCCCTACCAGTAGACCAAGCTCACCTCTCAGAGGTAGACGCTGAAGTCGAACGTAAAGCTTCACTGCCCCCCGTCGAAGACCCCGAAAGTCCTCTGCCTCCCGTCACTCCAGACGAAGTGCATGACATCATCAAAGGTCTCCACATCCGTAAAGCCCCCGGCTCAGATGGAATCACCAATAGGGTGATCCAACTCTTCCCCGCCCACCTTATTATGCTACTGACCACCATCTTCAATGGTGCTCTAAGCAACAATATCTTCCCCCAAGCGTGGAAAGAAGCCATAGTGATAGGTATCCCCAAGCCTGGCAAGCCCAAAACCGAACCCTCCAGTTACCGCCCCATCAGTCTGCTCAAGGTATTAGGCAAAATCTATGAGAGGCTTATTTATAAGCGTCTCAGGGACTACGCTGAAACCAAAGGCCTCATCCCCAACGAACAGTTCGGCTTTAGAGCCCAGCACTCTAGCGTGCATCAGGTCCACCGCATCGTCGAATTCATCGGCGGCGGCTTCTACCGTGGCATGTCGACAGGTGCGGTCTTCTTCGACATAGCGAAAGCATTCGACAAGGTCTGGCACAACGGCTTAATCTTTAAGCTCTACAAACTCGGAGTGCCCGATCGTCTCGTGCTCATCTTACGGGACTACTTGTCGAATCGTACTTTCCGCTATCGCATCGAGGGAGCCCTATCCTCTCCCCGCCAAATCCGCGCCGGAGTCCCTCAAGGCTCCGTGCTCGCCCCGCTCATGTTCTCGCTCTTCACAAGCGACATCCCCAAAAGCAATACGGCGCAGTTGGCTCTGTTCGCAGATGACACGGCCATATATTGCAGGGGACGGTCGCAGACTCAGATCCACCTTCTCTTACAACGGGCTGTCAATAACCTTGGCGCCTGGTTTAAGAAATGGAGAATCGAGGTGAACCCCGACAAAAGTCAGGCGGTTTTATTCATAAAACCGCGATCTAGACCCCCTCACATTCCCCGACCACTCACCTTGTTAGGCAAGCCTATCCCCTGGGAGAAGCAAGCCAAGTACTTGGGAGTCATCCTCGATCATTACCTCAACTTTACAGAGCACATAAGGTCGGTTCGCTCGCGGGCCGCCTTCGCTCTCAGTAGACTTTACTACATCGTTAATGCACGCAGCAAATTGTCACTCAAGTGCAAATTGCGCATCTACACAGCGTGCATCCGCCCCATCATGACCTATGCGGGTGTAGTCTTTGCACACACATCCCCCAGAAACATCCATAAGATGCAGGTGATCCAGAACAGATTCCTTAGAAGAGCCACGGGCGCTCCCTGGTATGTCAGAAATATTAACCTCCACCTAGATCTCAAAATCCCCACTATCCATCAGTTCCTAAAACGCATTGCAAAGCGTCATTTTGATTCCGCCGCCAATCACCGCAACCCTCTGGTTGTTGAAGCGGCCAATTATACCCCCTCCCGCATTAGTCGATTTCGCCGTCCTAGGCATGTCCTCTCCGATCCAGATGATCCAACCACTCTCCTCCAGGAGAGCAATAGGGCCACCAGTACAGTGCACAAACACACCCGACACCCGTCGTACCGACCTCGCCGCCGAGGTCCTCCGCGCGCGCGACCCTCACGAGTAAATAATACTCCCCCCCGACCCTTGTCCGATGAAGCGCCAGCCCGCGCCGCAGCTGAGCGCGTAGCTTTAAATTCCCCGTCTAATAATAATATATCCGTGATCCAGCCTGTCCCATCTTGCTGTCCCCCCCTCAGCGACGCCCTAAGCCGAGGTTCGTACCCCACAGGGGGTGCCCTTAGCGAGCGTTCGCCTAATTTTAATGTAGAATAGTTGCTCCTGGCTGGAGGCTTTGAGTGTAGTGCTTAAGGCAGCCACAGGATTGTTCGGTTAAGCAGTAAATACCTTAGTGGTATACCTGCGAGATGCCATAGTTAAAAAAAAAAAAAAAAAAAAAATCATGTAGTGATTATTGTTGAGTCGTCAATAGAAGTGTGGAGGGACCAACGTTTATGCTCGATATTTCTGAACGATTCATGTTAGGGACAATCAAATTTCATATTTTTTTATTATTGTTATTGAAATACTGTACCTATATTAGGTAGAATACTCCTCCGACCAGCGTATCCATTTCGTCCCTACATCTTGAGGTCAAAATGGAGGGACCTAGGATTTAGTTAAATAACTATGTATACATTTGGGTACCTAAAATTAGTGCATAGCGTAGCAAATATTAGATTTATGTCCGTTTTCACCGACAACTACCTAGCTGACACTTAATGAATCCCTAAATAAAAGTGTACTGTTGGATTTTCAACTCTCAGCACTGAGCCTAGCGTTAAAAATCCAACAGTGCATGTTTATTTAGGGATTTGTTATTAAGTGTCACTTAGTACCTAAAGGTGAAAACGGGTATTACAGTAACTTGTATGTAGGCTGATTTGAAATCCAAGTCTTAGTCTTCCTCCATCTTGACATTAAATTTCTACATTACTTTGCTTTCTTTGAAGAATTGATTTACAGTCAGCCTCAAAAGACAAGAATTTAACTGTACCTATACAATTTAAAGACTTATAAGTAGACTTTCTTCCATAATATTGTATCCATGAGTAGTCACAAAACATTTTACACAGTGAGTTTTATTGTAGCTAGACATTAGGATTAAGGAACACAAATTGTAGACAATCAAATTAATTCTTATCGATGTAGGTTTAACTACATGATACTGAGGTTGACTGACTTTATCTAAGTATCAAACTATGCCCTGTGAAATAACAATTAAAAGATAATTTTAAGGTACTTACCTTCTTTATTAACGTTAGTATAATGATAATTAGATAAATAAGACGTATTTACTGGCCTCGAAAAGTTTTTGTCCATATTTCAAGGACATACGTTAAATTATTATTGTTCAAGAAAAAAACACGGGCACGTGAGCTGCACTCTGCAGTGACATTTAACTATATTACAAATGAAAATATAAATACTATATTACTTAGCAGCGCAATAGGTTAATGATAAGCTTATCAGACGTTTTATCGCCTGTACTACTTATATTACGCCATGTCCACAATTGAGATCAATATGCATACTGACTAGGGATGGGTCTAAAAATAATAAGCTGCTAAATTAACACTGCTAAATTTTTTTAGTGTCAACACCTGCTAAATAAGTTCTGGGATAGCTGTTAAATATAGCAGTCAGTGTCACAACTCACAACAAAGCAATAATGGTCCTGCAGATTCAGTCACAGTTAGATTGATAAGTTTGAGCAAGTTGATTTAATTAACTGCTAAGTGCTAACTGTTAAATCGAATTAACACTAATAAAAAAAAATTGTGTCAACACCTGTTAAATAAGTTCCGAGATAGATGTTAAATAAACGGAAACAAAAAATATATTAAATTTGAACAAAAGTAATATTACCAATTGGTATGTAGCTATTAGAAAAAAAAACAAGATCTAAGAAAGAAATACAAAAGGTACAAGAAAAAAAAAACAAAACAAAAAAAATATGATTATTATAAAAAAATTACACATAAAAAAAAGAAATCGTTGTAAATAAATTGATTCTCATTATAAATACGCCAACAGAAAAAGTTGACAGTCCTAAGCCTGTGAAAAGTATGAAGGAAATGAGAATTAATTACGTTAACAATCCGTCTGTGATTAAATTTAACAGTTGCTAAAAATAACTGCTAATTTTAACTGTTAAATATTGTTAGCATTATCATTTAGCAGTGTTATTATTTTTTAACGTTTAAGCCCATCTCTAATACTGACTCGCTCACACGCCTTTTCTCGTGATTTCCATCTGTTTGTGTACCAACCTATTTATACACCAGCAGCATCAATGACATTAGGTAGAGTACTTAGTTAAACTATTAGGTACAGACGCCAACACATCAACCTACCCGAAACTGTCAAATTTTCCCAATCAACTTTGAACCTTAAACTCTAGTAATAAAGTTGAAAATCTATTAAATAAATTTGACAGATTGTAGTAGGTTGATGTGCTGGCGTCTGTACCTAGCTACCCAAAGTACTCTAACAATCTGTCTGTAGGAGAAGATCAGACCTGAAGACTTGTCAGTCTTGCAAGCAACGTTTCGCGGATGTGGTTGGCTTTGAAGCTTGGCCACCAGCGTGCAGCGTCTCATCACCTATAATTTTTCTATGCGTGTTCTTTAGCAGTGAATGATAATAATGTATTAATTTAGGAATACCAGTAGAGTCATTCGGGGTAAGAGCTCGCGGCGGGTAAAAGTGCGCAGTAGCCCGATCTCCGACAGGGGTGGAGGGAATGAGGTCTGTGTTCGGGGAACTTAGTGACGCTCGATTCGCCGTTTTGGAGCCACGTTTCACACCGGCGCAAAATTAATATTTTTGCTAGTTGGGGTAAGAGTGCGAGGTCAAAAGTACGCACGCGTATTTTTAATTATGTTGCGTACCTACTTATACCCCAATGTAAATCCAGTTATTTAAAAGTTGTTTTTTCTTTCAGAACATATTAAAATATTTCTAAATCAGCCAAAGATGGTGTTATTTGCAGATGACACATCATTGATCTTTAAAATAAACCGACGGTCACCAAATCTTGACGACGTGAATAGCTCTATTGTTCAGGTCCAAGATTGGTTTACGGTAAATAATTTGGTACTAAATAATAAAAAAACCAAATGCATTAGATTTAAATTACCAAATGTTAGAAGTAGCGAATGTGACATCATATTGAATGGAGAAAAACTGGAATTTATTAATCAAACAGTTTTCCTTGGAATCACGCTAGACGAGAAATTACAATGGGGACCCCATAAAACATCTCTCGCGGGGCGGCTAAGCTCGGCCGCTTATGCTGTTAGAAAGATAAGACAGTTAACAGATGTAGAAACCGCGCGTTTGGTTTATTTTAGCTACTTCCACAGTATTATGTCGTATGGCATTTTACTGTGGGGTCGGGCTGCTGACATTGAATCCATCTTTATTTTACAAAAAAGAGCTGTCAGAGCCATTTATAGTCTACGTCGTCGCGAATCTCTCAGGGAACTATTTAAAAAGATTAATATTATGACGGTACCTTGCCAATTCATTTATTCAAATATTATGTATGTGAGAAAAAATCTACATCTTTTTAATAAAATAAGTGATAGACATAATTTTAATACTAGAAATAAAGATAAAATAGATCAACCATTTTTCAGACTATCTAAAGTAAATACATCTTTTATGGGGTACTGTGTTAAATGTTACAACAGAATACCTTGTGATATATTAGAAAATTTAAAAATTACATTAAAATTTTAAAATTAAATTAAAATTTAAAAAAAGAAAATTTAAAAATCATATAAAAAGTACACTTTGTAAACAAGCATATTACAAATTAGAGGATTATATCCAAGATAAAAATGCTTGGAAACATGCTGATCCTGCTCCATAGGTCAATTCAGAATCTAGACAAAATCGAACTGGTTGCTAATTTAATTGTATAATTTTTTTTTTAATTTTTTTAAACATTTATTTTATTTAATTTTTGTGATTATTTGGACTCACACACTGACTTATTATTATTAGTATTAATTACTTATTATAATGTTAGAAATATAGTATAATTTTACAATGTTTGTAAGTATGTGAGCACCATGCATCTATCACATAATTATGTCATTCCTTCATTTTTCATTCTTTTTACCTATCGTGGTATAGTAATCTTATTCTAGGTGCATTGTCTTCACATATAATTATATAATAAGTGTATACAAGATATAATGATTTTTTTAAAAGAGTAACGGTGGAGTTTCTTGCCCATTCTTCTCCATACGAAAACTACCTTTTGGAATGGGCGACTAGAATCAGTTTTATTATTTTTTGTAAAGTTTGACGTTCAAAAGTGCCTTTTTTGTGCCTAATTGAAATAAATTATTTGACTTTGACTTTGAAAATTCATCTATGAAAGGAACTATGTAAGGAAAGCACCACATCAACCCCCGATCTCAGATGATCAAACTTCAAGATACAATTTAATAGATACGTTTCATCACCTGTAAGTTCAACTATATTTACCTAGTCTACCTTGGGAAGTGACGTTGAAGATAACTGGGTTCAACAAGGAAAACTTAAGTGTTGCTTATGATTTAATGAAAAACTGACATCAGACACACAAATTATTTCTTCAAAAGGTGACTAATGCCGACTTTTCTCTATAATAATTCACTTATTGATTAATGACTAAAGTTATAATTTTGTTTAAGTTAAGTACAGATAACCTACTAAAGTTACCATTAATTCTTAAGTTTAATAAAAGTTGATTATCGCCAATCTTTATTTTATTTTAGTATCCATTTAGATTTCTTTAAAAACGTACGTTTACCCCGGACGCGTAATTTTACCCTAAGGCTTGCGTAATTTTACCCGCGTGACGGGGCATGAGTACGCGTTCGGAACATGTTACTATAAACACATGTAGAAAAAAATCGAATTAATCTTTAACGTAAATTTACATAAATAATGAAAATATATTAAAATCTCGACCAACTTTATTTAGAATCAACTCAGATATCTCATTTTTAATAGTTCGTTGAGACCATAGAAAATAAAGTGCGTGCTCTTGCCCCGAATGACTCTAGAGGGTGGCCAAAAAGTCGTGGATCAAACGCAACTAGGAGTTAGATGGGGTCATCAGCTGCAAAAAAGTTGTCCTTTTGGTGGGTGAGCCCCATCTATCTGGCAGAATCTTGATGCTCCGAAATTTATTTGGCCTAACACACTTGGCATAATCTTCTCTATACGAATATTTTAAAGGCATAAAAAATATTTTATATGATGATTGTCCGTATTGTATCCGAATTTACAATGGCATACTTTTGCGATGGCTGAATTTCATTTGGAATAATTATATTAGGCATACTGCCATTTCTATAAAATATCATTATAAATTAAACTAAAATACTTATTGTCTTAAAAAGTCAATAAGTTGTGCTACAAAAGTTAGTGACAGAAACGAATCGCTGTAAGGCCGCGGCCTCGAATTTTGCGGGCAGCGGAGCGGCGGCGGCGGCGGCGCGGGAGCGGTAGGATCTTATGCGTATAATCAAATGGCCGCAAATTTCGAGGCCGCGGCCTCGGCCTCGAATTTTGCGGGCAGCGGGGCGGCGGCGGCGGCGGCGGCGCGGGTGGTCACCGTTTGACTGGAGTGCACCGCTCGTTGCCCGCCCCCGCGCCGCTGTTTTCGAGAACCGGTCCATTTGACTATACGCATAAGATCCTGCCGCTCCCGCGCCCGCCGCCGCCGCTCCGCTGCCCGCAAAATTCGAGCCGAGGCCTAAAACCGACTCCACGTAGTCTTGTCTGCCCTACCCCTAGTGTATTTTAAAATCGTGTAGGCGCGGAGGAGCGAGGCGGCCCGCGAGCTGAGAAGCAGGGCGCTCGCCGCCGTGGCTCACGTGGCTGAGGCTAAACTGAAGCTGGAACCGAAGGCTGAGCCCACAGATATACACACATCAACACGGTCTAGGGATATTTCATACTCAATTAAATAACTCGAAAAGTACTGGCCGCATTGGAATCTTTTATACACCGATTTGTTTGTAATTTATCTCAGACTAATTCCAAATTAAATTTTTTGAAAATTCTTTTGTTTCGGTGGCATAAAAATGTCTTGATGTATAGGAGAGGGAATTTTCATTTGTGCGAAATTTAGAAAACAATACGAATTACGTTTAGTTACAGTTTTTTTTCATTTTTAAACGAAAGATAAAGTTAAAATTGAGGTATTGTAGCCATGCAACGCCGACATTTGACGAGGGCGGAGATGTTACGAGCTGTGGGAATGCTGGAAGCTGGATCTGTTCAGCGTAATGTTGCTGAGGCCATAGGGACCCATCAAAATGTAATTTCAAGATTGTGGACACGCTATCGTGCCACAGGTGAAGTAGCGGAGAGGCACCGGGGGCCAAGTCGCATCACTACCCCCAGACAAGACCGATTTTTGCAAATTACTGCGCGAGCTCAACCAAATGCAACGGCGACTCAATTGGTCCAAAGGCTGCGAGTGGAACACCAAGTGCTTGTGAGTGACCAAACTGTAAGAAGGCGACTGCATGAAAGCAATCTACGCTCTCGTAGACCACTCCGGGTCCCACCTTTACGGAGAGGCAATCGTGGACGACGATTAGAATGGGTTCGGAACCACGTGGACTGGGGCCGTGAGCAATGGTCCAATGTGCTGTTCACGGATGAATCCAGGTTCGGCTTCCATCCAGATTCACGAAGGACGCGTGTTTGGCGAGTTCCTGGATGATGGAGCCGTCTCCAGAACCCTCAGGAAGTTCACCCATACCTAGGAGGAACAATTATGGTTTGGGCAGGAATTCGTCTTGGAGGACGGACGGATCTCGTTTGGGTGCGGGGCAATATGACGGCAGAACGATACGTCCAACAGGTGCTGGGGCCCGTAATCTTGCCCCACAGAACACAAATGGGGCAAGATTTCCTGCTCATGCACGACAATGCCCGGGCACACACGGCGAGAACGGTAGCAGCTTAGTTACATACACATAATGTTAGGGCCTTAGACTGGCCTGCTCAATCGCCAGATCTAAATCCCATTGAGCATGCGTGGGATATGCTGCAAAGAAGAGCTCTGAAGGAAGTTCCTGAAAATCTGGCTACAGAAGATCAACTTTTTGCGCACCTCAGAAGGACATGGGACAATATTCCGCAGCAAGACATTGAAAACCTTGTTCTGAGCATGCCGAATCGTTGCCGATGTGTTATGAACATCATGGGCGCTTTCTCAGACTACTAAATTCAAGTTTATAAACACAAATTAAATGATTTTTCTATTTTTTTCAGTTTTTACTCACAAATTAAAAGTTAATTCATATACGGTTTCCGTCTATGCTTCATTTTTTTTCCATAAAATCCTGAAATTTTAATCTAAGTACCTTAACCATTATTAAAAAATGGTAGAATATTAAATAACGTATCTTTTAAATAATATTAAATACATGTCATATAAATAATAAACACATTGATAGTAATTCGCTTTTTTTAAAATATCCCTAGACCGTGTTGATGTGTGTAGTTAGACATAGATAACGCAATTATCACGATCTGTATGAAAACCAAGCGTGCCATTTTTTGACTGCCTACTATGACGTCACAAGCACAATTTAGTGATGGGAAAATCAAATCGATTCAAAAACGCTGCCGCGTGCGGCACCCGTCTCGCCCCAAACCCCGCCTAGCGCCAGCGCTCGCGCTCATCCAGCCGGCAGTACGCTGAAATTCTTTGTAGTGAACATTTCAAGTAAGTTTACCGTAATAAACGAGTGTACTACGTGAGCTCGACAAATGGATGTGCGATTAACGCTTATGCGACAAAACTGTACTGCGA